>CAKJTW010000095.1:0-4800000 GCA_917880005.1 Nanger dama | reverse complement strand
TGTCTTGAGGACCATGAACCGAGGACTCATCACTCTGGATCCTAGTGTCTGAGTCTAGGGGCTCCCTGAGGGCAAAGCAGCATCAAACCCTACACTGGGTCTTATGCATTACCTAGCAGAGCAGCAGGCCAGAGGGAGGCCTGAGGAAATGGTGTAAAATGAATGAAAGAACGAACGAACATCTTTTCTCCACCTGGTGACCACTAAGTCATCCTTCACCTGACCCAAATGTCCTCCTGAGGGAAGCCCTCCTTGATGCCACCAGGCTCACTCCTCTGTGTCCACAGTCCAGTACCTCTCTTTCTCTCTGTCATGGCACTTCTCTGTCCATATTCCCTACCAGACTTAATCAAGCTCCTCTTGGGGACTCAAGAGTGACAAGAGAAATGGGTCCTAAAATATGAGCAAAAAGGAGAGGAGGACCACTCAGGTAGAAGTTCCAGCATACACAAAGATCAGGAGGCTGAAGCACTTGGTTAGTGTTCAGGAACAAATACTCCCAATATCTGGATCCAGGGATCAGGACCAATTCTGTCCACCTAAAGTGAAGTCAAGTGAAGTCGCTCAGTCGTGTCCGACTCTTTGCGACCCCGTGGACTGTAGCCTACCAGGCTTCTCTGTCCATGGAATTCTCTAGGCAAGAATACTGGAGTGGGTTACCATTTCCTTCTCCAGGTGATCTTCCCAACCCAGGGATCGAACTCGGGTCTCCCGCATCAGAGGCAGACGCTTTAACCTCTGAGCCACCAGGAAAGACTAAAGGCAGACCTTTAACCACCACACTTCTGGAACCCGGAGATGCCAGAATCCTATCTGGATGTCAGCTTGGCCGATCCCAGCCCTGTGGCCCCAAGCACCTTTTTGGGGTCCATATTGAACTTCTTCCTGCCCATTGCCATCTTCCGGTTCCGTTGCAAGGTTTTGCTGCAGGGACAGAGAGCAGAGGGTGCAAGGTCAACGCCTGGGCATCCCTGGGCCCCGCCTGGCCCCATGACCCCTAGGCTCCCTGCCCTAGCCCCTCACCTGCCCTCATTGGCCTCCAGACCCTCCACCTCACTCATGGCTTCGCTGAGCTCCTCCCGCAGGCGCTGGATCTCCACCAGCAGCTCCTGCTTCCGCCTGTCGAATGTTCTCCAGCTCCATCCGCTCCTCTGGAGTCAGGTCCGGGGGTTCTGGGGGAGGGATCAGGGGCAGGAGATCAGTTCTGGGGACTGGGAGCCTGGACTTCTGAAATCTGGTGAAGGACAAGCTCCTAGGTTCATGGGGGAGGATGAGGGTAAGAGTCCCCCCTCTGGTCAATGGAAGAAGGGGCTGGGGAACCTAGATTCCTCAGTCCAGGGAGAGGAAGGGCTGAAAATCTAGACTCTTAGTCCTTGGGAGAGAAGGGGGCTTGGAGCCTCTACTTTAAGGTTTACAGGGGAAAGGGGGCTGGAAGCTTGACACTGCGGTTCATTACTTGCAAGGGGCCTGAGGCCTTGGTTTTCTGCCTCCATTCTTGGCGAGGTAGCTGGGGACCCGGGTGCCCGACTCCTGGGTCCATGGAAAGTAACCATGGCAGGGGAAGCCAATGACAGCTTGCAGAGTGAAGGAAGGGGCGGGGCATCGAAGGCCCTCGCCCCAGCCCTAGCGGAATCTCTGTGGCCCCCACGATGTCTCCCCACCCCACCGTCCCCAGAAGCCCCCTCCCCTCTCCCCGGCAGGCACTGGGCTCGCCCGGCCCCTCCAGAGGGAATGGTTCCGCCTCAGCCTCGCCTCCGCCGCTCCATCCCACCCCCTCCCGCTGCCACCGGAAACAGGCTCGGCCCAAACAATGGCCTGGAACGCCCCGCTCTCCTGCCCTGCCGGAAGCCCGTCCCGCGCCCCACAAAAGCGAGACGACAACAGGGCCGAACAAGCTTCTCAAGGCGCGCGTCGCGGGGGAGGTCGTTCGCGGCAGAACGTTCGGGCTGAAACGCTCCATCTGCTCCCAGCCGGCCCCGCCCCTCCCCGACTTACCATAGACACCGTCCTCCATGGCGGCTAGGAAGGCCCGCGGGGGAGTCCGGGGCGGTCCCGCCGGTCGGGCCCGGATCCGCAGTTGGCCCGCGGGCTCGGGTGAGCCCGCTCAAACGCCCCGGGAGCCACCGCCGCCTCCCTCAGCGCCAGTCCTCAGCGCTGAAAAGACTCTCCCTTCGTCTCCCAACCGCCCCGCCAGTAGGGACCGCCCCTCGTTTTGACACCGTCCAATCCACGGCCTGCCCTCTCTTCTGTTCCGCCTCCGAAACCAAAGGATCGCCCTCCAGGGCCAATAGGCGCACTAGGAGCAGGCGTAGCAATGTCCAGCCCAAAGTAGACGGTCTGTGGGGCCAATTGGAGTGAGAGCAGGGGCCGGGCCCCGCCTCCGAAACCAAAGGGTTCTTGGCAGGCTTCTCCTCCAATGAGAAGCCTCGACGAGGAGTTGCATGGAGGCGGGACTAAGCAGAAGCAGAGGGAGGACTACGCCTGCGCAAGGGCTCTGCGCAATAGGATACCAGGTCAATCGAGCCGGGCCTATAGCAATACGTTGCTAGGGGGCGGTACTTTGTTAGGCTTGTTGGATAGGGGCGGGGCCACAGCTCCCTGTTATTTCCGTGAGCCACACCTCCTAGCTGGCCCGCCTGGCTTTTGACCGCAGTGGTTGCCAAGCAACCGGGAGCCGCTTTGGCTCACTTTCCTTTTGGCCTCCTTTCTCAAATGTACTGGCCTCTCCGATCTGCAGACCCTTTCCTTACCCTCCTCCTTTGACTTCCCCCATCCACCTCAGCCTCTTCAGAGTCAAGGAGTGGTGAAAAAAAGACTTTCTCTTTCTTCCAAATGCTGCGCTTTTTGGTCTCTGTAGAGGAGAATGGGACTATAGAGAAGGGCCAAATCCAATGAAAGGACAGGCTCTGCCTTCCTGCCTCTCGAAGCCTCTCAGTTTCCTCCCTCTCCCCCAAACTTCTCCCTTCAGGGTAGTCTCCTTTCCCTGCTCAGGACAATTCCCCTTTCCTCAGCATCCTTCCGCCTCTGATCCCTTCTCCCTTCTCCGAGTCCTTTCCCGCCTCTCTGTCTCATTTCGCGTCCCCCTCCTCTCATACTCTTGCTCTTCTTAAACTCCTCCCTCTTCTCCGACTCCTCTGGCATCTGAGGCCATTTCTCCCTCCTCCGCCTCTCATTTCCATTCCTTGAAGGCAAAACAGGTGCAGGGGCCTGTGTCGGAGGGAGAAACTGGGCACCCCTATCACGGACAGGTCCCAAATTAGGGTCTAAGGGCCGTGGTGTCTGGGCCTGGGCCTCACTCATCGTCCCAGAGTTCGGCAGGCAGGGACAGATTCCAGGGCAGGACCTGGTTAAGCTGACAGATTAGACACGGAGCCTCCTAATCCCCTCAGTGACCTTTATGGGTGGCTCAGGCTCTGCCCTCCCTGCCAGAAACTCAGGTTGTGCCAGCCCTGACCCTACTCGCTCCCCTTCCAAACAGAACCTTTTTCCTGTCCCTTCACCTCCAATTTAACATCCTTCTTCATGCTTGGGTTTCCATTGTCCCGTTGCCTACTCCAGCCACCCAGAGGTGGGGGGAGCAGCCAGCTAATTAATCCCATCCGGTTATTATCTGGAGATTCTGCAGGATAAAGGGAGGTGGGGGAAACAGGAAGGGGGGAAGTGGGTTGACGCAGCACTGGGACAGGCTGATGGGCAATGAGAGTGCCTGCCCTCAATCCTGGCACACAGGAGTGGGAACATGTCCCTCCTTGGCACTGACTCCTTCTGCAACTGGCTTCCACCTGCTGGGAACTTAGGTAGATAGCAGCATGGGCAGAGGCCAGATTCAAGGACCCATATGTACCCCAGAAGCACACTCCCAGACACACCACTGGGGTTCCCAATAATTTGACCTTGGGGACAAGCCTCCCTAAACACATACATTCCCCTGACATTCAGAGGTAACTCCTCCTTCCCCTGCCCCTCCAAGCTGGGCCAGAAAGGAGGTGATTCTGGCCCTTAGCCACAACCCATATTCTCCCTTGCCTGCCCGGTCATGCAGGCATCCAAGTTCAGACCTAGCTTCTGAGAGCACCTCCCATCCCTGTTGCCCCCAGAAGGCCAGGCATTCCAGCACCTGGTGGGGGTGGTTGACTGGGGTATCTCCAAGACCCCCATTCTACCCTCAGTGAAGAATAATGCTAGTGGAAAGGCCCTTGGGCAACTTCAAGTTCCAATGCCCTGTTTTTTATGGGTGGGAAAACTGAGGTGAGGGCTTCCGTGGTGGCGCTAGTGGTAAAGAACCTGCCTGCCAATGCAGGAGATGTGAGAGCGGGGTTCAATCCCCAGGTCAGGAAGATCCCCTGGAGGAGGGCAGGCAACCTACTCCAGTATTCTTGGCTGGAGAATCCCATGGACAGAGGAGCGTGGAGGGCTCCAGTCCAGAGGGTCGCAAAGAGTCAGTCCTTGCAAACTGAAATGACTTGCACAGCACAGCACAAACTGAGGTGAGGAGAGAGGGGGTGATTTGCTCAAAGCCACACACTCAGCTGAGGCAGAGTTGGGATTCAGAGCAGAACTTCCTGGATCCTTACGAAGGACTCCATTCCACTTCCTCAAGCTCAGTTTCAACCCTACTGTAGGAACACAGGGAAAAAATAGATAGATATCTTTATTCATATTATATATATATATAATACATATATGTATAATATCTTTAAGAAATAGTGACACATCACTAGATGGAAGATTCCAGAGCACTGTAGACTCACCAGCCTTGGGCCTCTCCCTTCCCTTGCCCAATAACCAGCCCTGTTACCCACAGGATCTCATCCGGGCCCTCACCTTCTAGATCAGCCCAGCAATGCTGCTGGTCAAGTCCCAAGTCCACCTCCTTGAACAGCCACGTTCCAGGAGCTGATTAGAACTTCCAGATTGACAACAGACAACTCTGGGTCCCTGGAGCCTTGACTCCTTTTGGCATCACAGAACCACAAAGAAGTCATCTATCCTCATCAATACTTTCCAGTCCATTGGGAAAGCTGGAATCAGCAAATCTGACGTCATCACTGCCAATTCTTCCCTGACTGTGATCAGTCTAGAGTCACAGAATCTTGATTCCTTTGGATATTCTAGAATGGCACTTAAAAAAGACACAAAGCTTGTGGATCATGGAGAAGCCTTGCATCTCTCTTTGGTTCGATGTTCTACCACCAGTGGGTCTGGAGTTGTCACCTATCAAGAACTCCCAGTCTGTCACTTTAGTCCTTGTAGACCCACAGACTCTCCACTGTTTTGTGCATTCTAGAGACATAACTGGTTAGTTTCTGGAATAGTCCAACTCTCAGGTCAAGCTGCTCTAGAACCCCCAGTGCTGGCCTCTGTGGCCAATCTGGATTCACAGAATCTCAACTCTGGGGTTTTCTGGAGCCACAAAGTCTTTCCTTGACTTACAATCAGCAGTCTTTGTCATTGATCAATCACTATAGTCTGAAACTCTTGGGAGCATCCCATAACTTCCCCTCCTTAGGTCATCTAGAAAAAGTGATTTGCTATGGAGTCAACTGAGTCGAGAAGCAACAATCCCTTGAATCTAAAATCAGTTCAGGCCAATGAATTCTGGATCTCTGTTGCTACTTGAGAACAGCTGACTTTATCCCCTGGAGGCAGTCTATACTTCATTTCATGATCCTGCTTAACAAACCAAACCAGCCATCTAGAGGAATCTAGAATTACCAGTCCTCGCCTCTTGAGGGGTCCGGAATTCTGGGTCCCTTATCTCTAGCGAGACTCAGGAATTAGAATGACAAGTGGGTCTCAGGAGGGAGCACAGAATTCAGAGGAATTAAGGTCCCTCCAGTATGTTCTAGTGGATCCACTAGGCATGGCAGAACATCACCAGCTAATAATTTACTCAGCAGGCTTGTTGGTCTTAGGAAACACCTGCCTCCACCCCAGGAGAGGGCCCAAACTCTCCATCTTGCTACCTCTGGGAAAGGGGTGCAAATAAGGGGATGACAGCTTGTGTCACAGGGGCAAGGTCAGTGCCAGGGTTGGTGTGAGAACTTGGGGGCTGGCAGCCTTGTCCTCTGCCTCTGCCGCATCTCCCTCTGTGGCCTCCTCTTCCTCATCTTCTTCCTGGCAGCAGCTCAGAGCAAGTTCATTTTCATAGCAGAATGCTGCCAGAGAGCTAGGGAAGCCAGACTTGGGGCTCTGGGAGGCACGCTCTGCCCGTTCATCCAGCTCCTTGGCGCTACAGACAGGCGTCCCTGGGACCTCATAAGTGCGATGGAAGTGGCGATAGTCGACCTCGTACTGGGAGCCACGCTGGAAGAGGACCGGCTCGAAACGATGGCCCCAGAGCAGCTCACCAGGGAGGTAGGAAGAGCGACACTGTGTGGTCATAGCTGTGGCCTCGACCATGCCCTCGAGAATGACCACCAGCTCAAAGTCAGCCCGGGCCAGCTCAGCCCGTCCTAGTTCGTACAGAGGACTGGCGGAGTCAATCTCATGCACGATGGTGATGGGAGACACAAGGAAGATGCGGTCAGTGCCACCATCAAAGCCCACGTCCACATCCTGGTGGTCCAGAGGTATGTACTCACCCTCCGGGGTCACTCGAGGCTGCAGCAAAAGGCAGGTGGCCAAAGACAGCAGGAAGCAGAGAGATGAATGGAGATAGAGATAGCAAGAGGAGGGATAGACGTGCAGAAGAAGAGGAGGGCAGAGACCAGTAGGAGTAGGGGTGCAGAAAGAACATGGACCCAGAGAGAGCGGGATGGTGATGCAGAAAAGGAGGACACAAACCCAGAGAGAGGAAGATGATGGTCCAGGAAGGTGAGGATGGAAACCCAGAGGAAGGGGGGAGGGTAGACAGAGACTCAGAGAGGGTTTGGGGAAGGAAATTCGAGAAAGACAAGGGAGAGAAAAAGATAGTGACAGAGTGACATTGGCACAGAGCCACAGAAATCAGCAAGACAGAAACAGTTAACGAGACAACAGACGATAAGAATCACATCCGAAAGCAATTGGAGAAGGAGGAGAGGGATAGAAAAATGGCTTTCATTATATGGCCAGAGAAAGATAAACCAGGATGACAATCTAAGTCCAACAGAAGCTATGCTTATGTTCTGTCTGTTTCACCATTGCCTCAGTCTAGTCCCTGGGATATTCTCTTGCCCACCCTCAACCCAACTATCTCCATCCCCTTGTGTGCCTGTATATTTCTGTGGAGTGGAAGCCTAACCCCAAGCCAGGTATTGGCAGTTTCACCACACCTACCCATTGGTTCCATACCTACCTACCAAGTCCTGTCAATGCCCCACAGACTTCTGGGAGAGACAGTGTCCTTCCTGGTCATGAATCTCTGGATTTCAGTCAAGCAGGAGAGAGAAGTGGAGGATGGGGCTCCACTCTCTTGCCAATGTCTACCTGAACCCCTAGAGGCTGCTGGGAGTTGTAGTTCCCACCACAACCCCGTCCTCTTTTCATGCAAGTCCAGCCCCAACCCCGCATTCAACTTAAGGGTCTTTACTGGGGCAGGAGCTGCTACTGCCCTAGAATTTGTTTGGGCAGTTTGACCACAATTCTAGAAACACTAAGGCTCTTTTATCAGGGTGCCAGAGGGAGCCATTGCCCCAGGGACCAATGTGAATTGTAGTTTTTTGTTTTTTGCTGAGAGGCTAACATTAGAGTTTCCCAACCCCCTGCCCTGTACTTCTCTGAGCAGGAGGCTGGTGGGAAAGTCTGGGCCCTAGACGTGGAAAATGAAGGCTCCCACAAATGCTGCAGGACCACACACCCAGAGGCCACGGAGAATTGTCTTCCCTGGCTCTGCAGGTGTGAGTAGCACCCCATCCTCAGGCCTGCATCTCTCACAAGCCCGTAGGAGCCTGACTTCCGTCACAGGCCTCTCTCTGTACCATAACACTGGCTGGGGATCATAAACCTGAGCCATGATTTACACCACCAGCAAAATTACAACGCCTCGTCACACCAGCCTGGGTGGGCGCTTCCCTGCCCCCCAGAGCCTTCTGGGAATTGTCGTTCAGCGTCTTTACCGATCAGAAGTGGACCTCGCAGGCCTGCATTTCCCAGAATTCCACGGGGGAAGCAAGTCCCAGGGGACTCTTTAAGTCTCAAAACCTGTCTCAAGTCTAGGCTTCCAGGAAGAAATGATCAGAGACCTTTCTCTTGGGTTTACATTTCCCACAGAGCTTTGGGAACCATCCTCAGCCCTCAAGGTAAGGCGGTGTCCTGCCCAAGAGACTGCTGGGAATTGTAGTCCAAGTCCCTTCCAGGCTTCACGCACACTTGCTCGGTAGACCTACAACTCCCACCACCCCCGCGGCTCCCACTCCCAGACCTCGCTGAGGGGCCCGCCCACCAGGGGGCGTGGTCTGCCACAGGGCGGACTCGCACCTGCAGCAGCTGGGCCCGCACGTGGGCCTCGACGAGGTGACTGCGGCGTAGGTTGCCGACGCGCCACATGAGGCAGAGGCGGCGGTCGCGCAGCGCCACGACGGCGTTCTCGCTGAAGACCAGCGTCTCGTTGCGCTTCTTGGGCTTGGCCATCTTGGCCATGACGGCGCCCACGACGAAGGCGTCCAGCACGCAGCCGGCGATGCACTGGAGCACCACGGCGGCTACGGCGGCCGGGCACTCCTCGGTGACGCTGCGCACGCCGTAGCCGATGGACGTCTGCGTCTCCAGTGCGAAGAGGAAGGCGGCCAGGAAACTGGCCACCTGCGAGAAGCAGGGTGCGGGCGGCGGCGGGGCAGTCAGGTCGCCGTGCAGGGAGGCGATGAGCCAGAAGGCCAGGCCGAAGAGCAGCCAGGGAGGCGAGGAAGGAGCAGGAGAAGAGCAGGCACATCCAGCGCCAGCGCACGTCCACGCACGTGGTGAACAGGTCGCTCAGGTAGCGCGCGCCCTGGCCGCCCAGGTTCACGAAGCGCACGTTGCAGTGCCCGTCCTTCTTGACGAAGCGCCCGCGGCTGCCGCCCCACGGGCGACTGCGCTGGCGCCCACCCATTGTGGCACAGCCCCGGCCCAGCTTCCTCCTCATCACCAGCCCTGTCGTCTCCAGACTCCAGGGCGCCGCTGAAGCGGCGCAGGGCCCTGGCCAGGCCCATTGGGCGGGGACACCCCCTCCACTTGTCCTAGCAGGGGGCGGGCGCCCCGAACCTGCGGGGACAAGAAACGGGCAGCCACGTCAAGAGTGCCAGGAATAGGCGCGGGGGTGGGGCTCACTGGCCAGGCATACTTACTGGGCCTTAGTGGCCTCATCTGTCAAATGGGTGGAAAATCAGAACAGAATCGACAACACTGATGGTAATACTATAGGAGATATTTGTGTAGCAACAACAACAACACAGCTATAGTGGTAGCAGCAGTACTGTGTTACAAGAAGCACTACAGTTATTAGAGCCAGTGTTGTGAGCACTTCACATGAATTTAGATATTTGAACCTCAGCAACATAAACATCATCGCCGTTTTACAGATGAGGAAACAGGTACAGGACATTTAACTTGCCCAAGGTCATGGCTGAATAAGCTGGGGTTTGAGTGCTAGCAGTCCAGATCCAGAGTCCAGACTCATAAAAGACTAAGCAGTCACAAAGAAAACAAACAAAAGGGAAAGGAGTGGAGATGGGGTGAGTGTTGGGGAGTGGATAAAATTGGAGTTTGGGATTAACAGATGAATACTACTATATATAAAAGAGATAAACAAGGACCTACTGTATAGCACAGAGAACTATATTCAGTATCTTGTAATAACCTATAATGGAAAAGAATCAGAAAAAGTATACATATATAACAACCACTTTGCTGTATACCTGAAACTAACACAATATTGTGAGTCAACTATAATGCAATAAAAATTTAAATTAAAAAAAGACTGAATGGTAACTGCAGATCTGTATGGAGTCAGCTTGGAGAGATGATCCGGGCTCTAAGGTCACCTATGGGTCAAGAGGCACAAATGACAAAAGGAAAAAAAGACAACAGACAACTTGAGCTTCATCAGAATTAAAAACTTGTGTGTCCAAGGACCCTAAGATGAAAGTGAAAAGACCATCTGCTAATGGGAAAAAAATTTGCAAATCATATCTAAAAAATTTGTATCCACAACATATAAAGAGGCCTTATAACTCAATAAGAAAAAGAGAACCAAATTTTAAAATGGGCAAAGGATCTGAGTAGACGTTTCTCCAAAAGATATAGTTGACTGTTGAACAATATGGGTTCGAACTGCATGGTTCCACTTATATGCAGATTTTTAAAAAGAAATCCTAGAGTAGTACTACATGTTCCGTGGTAGGGTGAATCCTTGGATTCAGAACCATGGATACAGAGGATCAACTCAGAGATTTTCCTGGTGGTCCAGTGGTTGAAAATCTGCATTGCAGTGCAGGTAACCCGGTTCCATCCTGGTCAGGGAACTAAGATCTCCCATGATGCAGAGCAACTAAGCACAAGCACCACAACTAGAGAGGCCTTGCACCACGAGGAAAGATCTTGGATGACACAATTGAGACCCAATGCAGCAAATAAAAGAAATAATGTTATACTTGGAACTTGACTGTGGAGAGAGTTGGCATCCCCAACCCCCATGTTGTTCAAGGGTCAACTGTACAAATAGTCAATAAACATAGAAAAAGATAATTGACATCATTATGCCATCAGGGAAGGGCAAATCAAAACCAAAATGAGTTATCACTTCATACTCACTTAGGATGGCTATAAAAACAAGAAAAAACAAAATAGAAAAGTGTTAACACGGATGTGGAGAAACTGGCACCTTCCTATTGTTACTGGTGGAATGTAAAATTGCACAGCTGGTGTGGAAAATGGTCTGGTAGTTCCTTAAATGGTGAAAAGTAGAGTTAGCAATTCCACACCCAAGTACCCAAGGGCATTAAAAACAAGTGTCCACACACTGTACAGATATTCACAGCCACATTATTCACAACAGCCAAAAGATGGAAACAGCCCAAATATCCATCAACTGATGAATGAATAAATAAAACGTGGTCTGTCCACACAATTGACTACTACCCAGTAACTAAAAGAATAAAAAGTGATAGATGTTACAATGTGAATGAACCTTGAAAACACCATGTGAAGTGAAAGCCAATCACTAAAGACCATATATTGTATACTTGCTTTTAAATGAAATATCCAGCATGGGCAAGTCTGTTAAGCTGAGAAATTAGACTAGTGGTGGACAGGACTGGAGAGATGGGGCGATCGGGAAGCAGTAGCCAGAGGAATGGGGCTTCTTACTCGGGTGATGACAATGTTCTAAAATGGATAACGATGATGGGTACACACCACGAGGCATGCTGCAGTTCATGGGGTCTCAAAGAGTTGGACACGACTTGGTGACTGAATAACATGGTCGCAGAACTCTGAATATACTAAAAACCACCAAACTGTACACTTTAATGTGTGAATTGTAGGGTGTGTGGATTACACTTCAATGAAACTGTTATGGAAAATAAGCACAATAAAACCCAGGCTCAGCCCTGACTCTCAGATCATGGGGAAACCTTTCTAAACCTGTTTTCTCAGCTGTAAAATGGGGATGTTGGATTTTATCAAGGTCAGGATAAAGCTGTATAGACCCAGGGTCCCATCCTGGCTCAGTTGCTGACCCAGTATGTGCCCTGAGACCACCAGCTTCAATTTTTGGAGCCTGAGGTTGCTCACCTGTGGAATGGGGATTAAAAACAAAAAAATCCTTAAAAAGGAATCCAGAAGAAAGAACTTAGGCTTTTCAATCAGGCAGTTCTAGGCTGAATCCCAGCTCAGGCACTTACAAGCTATATAAATGGTGGCAAGTCACATTTCTTCCGGAGCTTCAGTTCCCTTATCTGAGAAATGGAGGGAATCTTAGCTGAACCAGGGGAATGCAGAGGAGGGAAGGGGGCCCGCCTGGACCGGTAGACCGCATCGCCCTCCAGCAGCTGCACCATTAGCATTTGGCCCTGTGGTGTTGGGACTTCAGGGACCTGTCTGGGCTAGGGGTTAAACGTCTTGCATCTCAGTTCCATCAATACCTACCAAGCACCTTGGGTACAATGAACTCCCTGTGCCAGGTTCTAGGGTGCTATGGGCCTCTTGACAAGGAAGTCTGCTTGTCTTTGCCAAGTTGCTGGGGGAACTTTCTCCATGAGGAACGAGTTGTTCGTTGCTGTCAAGTTCAACAATGGCATGTACTCACTCCCTTGCCCCTCTGCTCTGCACCTGCTGTGACCACCCAGTCTCCACCCCCAACATGGGCATTTCTTAGGCCCACTCTACACAGGCAAAGCTCAGGCTCCAGTCAGCGGACCTGGTTGTGTGCACAGCCCATGATGTGCCCCAACACTTTTACACCCTCAACTTTCTGGGCATTAGAGACTGTTCTTCCAAGCAGTGGCAACTGAGGCTGTTGAAGGGGGGCAGGTCTGAGGTTAGAATATAGGCAAATGTTACCATTTGCAGCCCTCTCTTGCTCAGAGTCCCCACTACCCACTAGTCCCCTTTCAGGGGCCACCTGATGACATGATGCAGGAGGGGGGTTGATGGGTGGGGGCCTCCTCACACCTACAATGATGGGTGTGGGGAGTCTGCTTCTGATGGGAAAAACAAACAGAGGCGCTGAGGTTCATCCCTTGTCCCAGGTCTCTCAGTCAAGGAAATGGCAGACCCTGGACTCCCATCCAGCCTTCCTGGTGCCCAAGCCTGAGCGCCAGACTGGACCACAGACCACCTCATTACTCGCCCTTGTTTCCTGAGCACCTCGGTCCCCAGCCTTGCCAAGCTCCCAGAAGTCTGCAGCCCACCTGCTGGGCTCACCTTGGCTGCTCAGGACGCTGGGAAGTCAAGATCATCACCCCGCTTCACAGGTTAGCCAGAGCCATGAAGTGCCGGGGGTGGGCTGCCGGTTTGAGCCCTGAGCCTTTGCAACCCAGGATCTCGTTTCCCTAAATCCTCCCGTTGTCACCCTCAGCCCCAAGAGACAGAGGTTATCTTGTCTATTTCATGAGGCAGGCTGTGGGTGGGGGGTGCCTTTCACCTCTAGGGGGTCCCGTCAGCGTCCAGCATGGCCCTGAGAGCTGGGATGGGGCTCTGCCTCGGGGCCCACGCACCTCCCATCACCGACAGCAGGATCCGAGGGAAGCGGATCCAGAGCCTCAAGCCCTCCCCCCGCCTCCCTCTGACCTGGGAGAGCAGCTTAATGTTTCCATATAAAGGCGACATGGGGCTTAAGGTGCGTCAACTTCATTTCAAAGTCACTGTCTAATCTGGGGCCAAGAAGCCCCGCCCAGGTGCTGCCCCCCACCCCGCCCCCTGCAATAGAAGCATTTTCACATGTTCCCTGAGACCCTGGCTGTCCCCCACGACCCTCCCTCCACTCTCCATTGGGGCCTGGGCAACAGCAGGTTGGAGGGCAGAAACTGCCAGGAGGGGGTGTAGCGTGGAGACTGCAGACAGACCAGGGTACAGAGGGTAAGAGATGGGCAGGGAGAGGCTGTCCTGTAGAGGAAAGGACAGAGGACCTCCCCATGGCCACAGGCACCCAGAGAGGACAGAATGGGAGACACAAAGAGGCAGGCGGAACAAGGAGCAACCAGGCAAAGAAAAGCAGAGATTCCATCTTAGGAAATGGAGAGACGGACCAGATTGGAGATGAAGATGGGACAAGAGATGCAGGATGCGGAAGAGGGTAAGGCAGTGAAAATAAGGCTGAAAATGGAGATGGGCTGAGCTGGGGGCCCCAGATCTGGGGATGAGGAACCGAGGGATAGGGTGGGGGCACTGGGGTAGACACCAGAGCGAGGAAGATGGTGGGGGAGGCGGGGGGACAGCTCTCAAAGCCAGGACCCCTGCCCAGGGTGTCTGCGTGGAGGCACATACCTGGTGGGGCAGCCCACCCCCATGCCCTCTGCTGGGGGTTCCTCTGCTCGGGCCAAGGAAAGGCCTCTGTGGGTGCTGCGGTCCGTCTTAGGCCCCCGACCTCTGTGCTCACGGGCGGATCAGAGGAGTCCTAGCCCGAGTGGGGGGCAGGGGGTGGGGCCAGCTCAGAGCTGCAGAGGGGGAGCCAGGGAGGATGGCCAGGCAGGACGGCTGGGCTGCGGCCCAAGCAGGCTGGAGAGGAGACAGCGGTGGCGGAGGAGAGACACGAGGGGGAGGGGGCGCAGAGACAGAGCCTGGGGGCCAGGAGATGTGGAAAGATGGGGACACAGTCGAGGGAACAAAGAAATGGGGAGAGTGATGACAAGGGCAGGGGTGGACAGATGAGAGACAGGGGCTCCCTGGCTCCCCTGAGATGAAGCCTCAGCACACAGGGGCACACATAAGATAACTCTTCCCCACCGAGACCTGGGGTGAGTTCCAGATGGAATAAAATTTAGGAGAGGCAGACCCAGAGAGTGCCAATGGGCTGAGGGCTGGACCAACGGTCCAGGGACAGCCAGGTGCCAAACCCTCCCTCCTCGTTTCCTTATGAGACTGCGGCCAGAAGGACCAGCCCCCACAGTTTGGGCTCCATTCTGGCCCTTTATTGCCCCTCGAGAGCCCCTGACTTGCCCCCTGCACAGTGCCTGTCTCTGGGAGGAGGGAAAAGGCTCCGCCCAGTCCAGCCCAGCTGGCAGGAAGACAAGGGCCACACCAAATTCTGATGGAGGGACCCACAGCTCGAATTTGGTCCAGCCACTCTAAGGCGCTCGAGTTCCCTGGGGAGACCAGCGGAGTCAAACCCAGGCCCTGCAGCTGACAAAATACCCGCAGCAACACAGGCCACCCCAGGCCCATCTGAGAAATGGGCTAATGGACTCTTCTGATAGGTGGGGCTCACTGGGTTGACCCAAGTCTTTGAGTCGGAGGGTTCACTGGAGGCAATGGCAGTGGTTTTACAGGGCCATGGGTCAACCCAAGTGCTTCAGTTGGAGGAATCAAGGGGGGCAAACAGAGTCTTACTTTTACAGCCACGAGTCAAACTATCTCTCTTAGCAAGGGCATTGGACCAAACCAAGTCCTTGCAAAGAGCAGTAAGTCAAATAGAATATATCATGGTAGCCAAAGGGCCAAACCAAGTCCTTTTGGCGAGGCACTGGCCAGCAGATCTGAATGAGTCCCTTCCAGGGAAATGATGAACTTCAACTTCAGTTCCAAGTAAGTGGAGGACCAGACAGACTCGGCCAGGCCAAGCTCAGACGCTGATGGTGCGGAAGACAGTGAAGCCCGACAGGGCGGTGCTCACCAGCACCCCGGGGCACTGCGGGTGCCAGTGCAGCTCCTTCAGGTCCGTCTCGCCCTGGTGCACGAAGAGCAGCTGCTGGGGGAGGCCCGCCAGCGCCGGGTCCGTCTCCGCATCACCAGCCTCGGGGTCCCGCTCCACGGCCAGGTCCCACTGTGTAATCTGGTTGTCTGCACCCGAGGCTGCAAAGACCCCACTGTCCTGGGGGTGCCACTCGACGGAGGTCACGGGGCCACGTGCTGCTTGAAGGTGGCCACTGGGGAGCCAGACTACGGGAAGATGGGAATCAGGGGGTCTGAGTCCCTCAGCCTGACTCCAGGGGTGACCCAGGCAGAGCCCCCCAACCCTCTCCAGTCTTAGGGTTTAGCTAGACCTTCACCCCTCCAGCCCCCAAAGACTCAGAGTCTCTGAGAAGGATGGAGGGCAGAGTACAGCTAGTAATAAAGGGGTAGTGCCCCACGGCCTGATGAGAGTTATGGCTTCACCTGCAAAGAAGCCCCTCCCAGCTCCAGGTCACAATTCCCCAACCCCTGCTCCTCGCTGGGCCTGCCTCCGCCGCCTTCCCTGTAAAAGGAAGGTGTGGGGGACTTCCTGGTGGTTAAGACTCTGTGCTTCCAATACAGGGGGTGACAGTTCAAACCCTGATTGGCTGGGAACTAAGATCTCACATGACATGCAGCCAAAAGAAATAAATAAAATTGGGTCTTCAAAACAAATTTTTAAAGTAAATGAAAAAAAAATTAAAACGTCCCCCACCTCCCCCACCCAGAAGGCTGGGTTTTCTAAGTGCTCTCCCCAGTGATTTTAAAAATCATTAATGGGGACACAGGCACAACTCCCAGGCTCGGGAGAGAGCAGATGCAAAGAAAAGCATTTTCACTAAAAGCACAGCTGCTGAGGGCAGGATCAGCATGTCTCTAACTTGGAGGGGCGGTTCCATCGTTTCAACCCGGGCCTGTGATTCACCTGGCCATGCACCTGCCTAGGAGGGGAAAGGGGGCTAGAATCCACGTCAAGAAGCTTCCCCAGGACTGATTCTGTAGAACTCATTACACTGGAGGGGGAGTAAAAGATGATCCTGGAAAAGCCCAGAGGTGTATGGAGTCATGGCTTTGTCCAGAGGGGAGGCCTGGAGCTCCTCTCAGCTCTGCAGAGTCACCACAAAGCTGGGCGATCACATCCTATCTCTTCCCGTCCCTCTGAGCCTCCATGCCTGCTCCCAGCATGACTGAGCTGAGCCCTGTTCTCAGCTGACCCTATAAAATCCACCTACAGTCCCTGAGCCCTTGAGCCCCCTGGGCAGCATGGCTGGTGCACGGCTCCCCTTGGGCAGATGGATGCTGTGGTCTCTGCTCGGCCCAGCCCCCGTTCCTCCAGTCAACTCTCCAGATGGTAGAGGGAGCGACCCCACAGCAGCCCCAAGCCTTCCTGACCCCGTTTCTTCATCAGTATCCCAGTTCTGATGGGATCCCAGGTCTGATGTCAGGGACTTGCCAGCTCTGGCATATAAGCCATCTCAGAAGGGAAAACCGACAAATCCTAGCGGCTGCTGGGAGCTCTTCCCGCCCAGGGGTCAGCTGGGATGGTACCTTGAACTGCCGCAGGTCCCAGACCTTGAGGGCTCCGTCGTCCCCGCCGCTGAGCAGGAAGGGCTCCCGGCGGCTCCAGTTGATGACATTGACGTCCCCGTCGTGGGCAGTGGCGGTGGTGAGCATGCAGGCCTTGCTGGGGGCTGCCCGGATGTCCCAGATGCGGATGGAGGCGTCGGCTGAGCAGGAAGCAAACACCTGGACAGGGCAGAGTCGGAGGGACCTCGGTGGACCCCCACTCCACCGTGGAGACCGGGGACCAGTGGTGGGCCAGCCTTTCTTTTAGTGACCCTCCCACCCTGTGCCGTCACTTAGACCTGCCCCCAGCCCCTCCTTCCCCCAAGACCCTGGAGTCCAGACCCCCAGCCCTTCCTTACTGTGTCCTCGGTCGGGGACCACTGCAGGTCCTCCACGGAGCGTGTGTGGCCCACGAATGGCCGCTGGTCCACGTGCCAGGAGCCCCCATCCGTTGGCGTCCAGAGGTGGATGTTCTTCTGACAGTCACCGGTCAGCAGGCGCCCTGGAAAAGGCAGTCAGGACTCGACCTTGTCACACTCAGCCGGCTGTGGCTCACCAGACCCCATTCCCACCCACCCCTGGAACTCACCGGGCACACGAGGGGACCAGTCAAGGGCAAAGCCCTCGCCCATGTGGCCAGAGAAGGCGAAGATGGGCTTCACGCGGGTCTGCTCATCCCGGAGGAAGGTGGCCAGGGCTTGGGGGTCATCCACCACTTGCAGGAGTCGCCGCAGCGCAAACACTTCCACCTGGCCCTTCTCTGACCACACCCCAGCCACCGGCTCCTCACCCAGCCAAGACACCTGCAGGGTAGAGAGGAGGGGAGGGGAGGTGAGCAGGACAGGAGGCACAGCGTGACGACGACAGCCCTTTCATCCCTGAGAACCAGAGCTGCCTCCCACCCAGGCCCAGGACCACAGCTCCCAGAAACCTTTGCAAGAATGGGCTCACAACTTGAAGACCAGCTTGGTCTCCAGGACAACTCCCCCACTGTCGTGCAAATGATGGCTGAGGGATGACAGAACTCCTGAACTCCCAAGACTTGAGCCCCCAGAAATCTGTTCAGACTCCTGGTCTCTGGAACTGTTTAAGTCTAGGCAGGTCCCAGGCCCCAGTCTCTGGATCTCTCCGCCTGTACTTTGCTCACTAGGAGATCCTGTTCAGCCTCAAGGTTTCCAGTAGCCCCTAGCCCTGACTTCTCTCAACTCCAGGCTCACATCAAACTGACTGTTTATGGATGCCCCAAGGCCAAAGCCAAGTTCCCAATTGCCCACTGCCACCTACCCCCTCCCTGGGGTTCCCCCCATTGGGCTCACTGCCTACTTGCCTCTCCTTCCTCACACTATGCCGGCTCCACCCAAAACGCCACACTTCCAACCCTTTCTCGGTAGCCCTGCTGCCATCACTAAGGCTACCGCGAAGTCACTCTTCCCTGCATTCCTGTCCTGGCCCCTCACAGGACTCTGTCCTTCTGCCCTGGCCTCCCTGCAGTCTATTCTCAATACAGCGCACAGAGGGATCCCTTTAAAACACAAGTCAGATCCCATCCACCCTTCGCTCTAAACCCTCCAGTGACTCCCAGTTTCTCCCCACATAAAAGCCAAGTCCTTACAATGGCCCACAAAGCCCTACACAATCTGTCTCCTCCGTGCCCACCCGCCAAACCCTGTCACTCTCCCTCATCCATTCAGCACTGTTCTCCCCAACTTCCCTCCAAACTCCTCCATCAGTTTGCCCCAGGACCTTTGCACTTGTTAGTCCCTTGCTGGAAAACCTCTTCTCACAGATAGCCTTGCTTCACTCCCTCACTTCCTGTGGGTCTCTGTTCAAAGGGCACTTTATCAGTGAATGCTTCCTTGACCACACTGTTACAACTAGCAACCCCAGGGGCTTCCCTGGTGGTCTGGAATCTGCCTTTGCAGTGCAAGGGACACTGTTCTGACCCTTGGTCTGGGAAGATCCCACATGCCTCAGGGCAACTAAGCCCATGCTCCATAGCTACTAAGCCAGTGCTGTAGAGCCTGACAGCGTCAACTACTCGATGAAACTAGCCCACTCGATATAACTACTGAAGCCCTTGCACCATAGAGCCTGTGCTCTCCAACAGGAGACAACCACTGCCAATGAGAAGCCCGAGCATTGAAACGAAGAGTAGTCTCTGCTTGTTGCAACTAGAGAAAGCCAGAGTGCATCAACAAAGACCCATTACAGCTAAAAAACTAACTAAATAAAACAGCAAGTCCATTCCAGAAGACCCTAACTCCCTTACCTTGTTTTATTTTTCTCTACAACTCTTAGAACCTTTGGACATTACACATATGCCTAGTTTCTTATCCCTTGTCCCACTGGCATGTAAGTTTCATGGAGCCAGAGATCTTTTGTTCCCTGTTAACTCTCCAGGTCTAAAATAGTATCTGAAACATAGTAACACCTCAACGGAAACACTTCTCAAAAACTATGGGCTAAGCACTGCTCCAATCACTATTGCATAGAGCATCCAGTTCAGTTCTCATCGACCTGATTAGAAGGAGCTAGAACTCTGAATCACAAAAGTGACCCCACAGCCCAGGACACTCCCTGAGCAATAACAGAAAACACATAGATCTCATGTTACTGCCAGGTGCTGTTTCTAGACCCTAGAAATCACTGTATTTCAGTTATGGAAATAAGGGTACTGGCTATTCCATTTTATCTTCACATCAGCCCCACCAAGTTAGTTTGGTAACTCTCACCATTCTACAGAAGAGGAAAGAACATTTTATAAAAACATCTCCATGGCATCTAGGACATAGTGACAACGATCACAATTAACACATAACTAATTTAAAAAACTATGTGCCAAGTGCTCTTCTTAAAGCTGAAGGGCATGGCCGTGGCGGGTGGTGTGCTCCAGAGTACACAGGGCAGGCTCCTGGGGCTGCATTTACCCGAACTCTGTTGATGCCTCCATAGTGGGGAACCATAGCCAGCTCCAGCTGAGGCTTCCGCTCTTCTTCATCCTCTTCGTCGTCCTCCTCCTCCTCTTCGTCGCTGCCCTCGGATGGTGGGGGCTTTGTCCCATGTAGATTGTGCATCCGAAGCATCATCAATCTGGGGGAGGTGTGGGAAGAATGAGGCACCAGGAGGGAGGAGGCTGGAAACCCCGACTTCTAGGTCCTGAGAAAGAGGAAGCTGGAGGCTCAGACGCCCCTAGCCCTGTAAAGCCTCAGTTCTTACCTGTTGCTTTGGGCGCTCTCGGCCTGCGTCCCAGCACACAGGTAAAGAGTAAGAGGAAGCTCAGTCCGGTTGTCTCCCAGGTGATCCCGGACTATGTCGAAGCTGAGACAGGGGGCGCCTGGGAATGGAAGGAGGGATGGGAAAGTTAGGATTGGACAGAGGGTCCAATCCTCTTAAATCCCAATTTCTCTTTCAAACAGCCTCTTCAGTTAAAGATTCAGGATCAGCTCCCCTCAGGACCCAAGATTCCAGTCTGCTCCTTCGTGAGGACCCAGGATGCCGGGTGCCCAGCCCTACCAGTCTGTGCTCGGTGGTACAGCACGTAGGCCTCCTCGTCCATGACTAGCTCCTCTCCTTCGCGCAGCGGCGGTCCCCGGCCAGGTAGGTAGACCTGAGCCTGACCCTTGGACCCTGTTTCTTGGGATTCGGTCTCCATAGACTCCCCAGGTTCACACGTGCGCCGCCGACCCTTGCGCGCCGCCATCTTCGGAGCCTCTCGCCGCTGGCGCAAGGTAATAACGTCACTTCTGGGTTGCGTTTTCCCTTCTTAGGGGGAATCCGCCCTTCTGCCCGGTTACCTTGGAAACCTCCCGGTTCACCAATTAGAGAGGGCGATGGGGAGAGGGCGACTGGCTTAGCTATCCAGGCCTGCAGATCCGAGACAACTATACCCTTCCCGTGACTTTGGGGCGCTCTTCCGCAGAGCGGCAGCAAGGCCTCCTGGGAGTTGTAGTTCTGCAAGAGGCCTGTTTGCCCCATCAACTATACAGGCACTCCAGACCCGGATTCCGTCTTCCACCTTTGACTCCCAATGCTTTCTTACTTAATTAATTATTCGTGGATGCAAATAAGAGCTTTTACTGGCAAGGAGACTAGGTTTCTGCTCCCTGAGGATCCATAAAGCCGATTTCTTTTCCCCTCCTTGTTATGAAGGCTTTAATTTACTTCAAAATGCTTAAGTGTAGGCAGGATGATATGTATAAATTAGTTCGTTGGATCTACCCTCTAGGGGTAGATCACAGTGATCACCAGGCGTTCACGGTGAAGCCCTGGTCAGCAAGCACTTAATCGGAAAGTCCACCCTCTAGAGGCAGCTACTACAAGTGCTTCCGCTCTTTTATTGCCCATCAACACCAGAGATTTGGCTAATTGGCATAATGAAATGTTAGAAATAGATTCTCATTGGTGAGATTAACAGAATTCAAGATATGTGAATTGGCTAGGATATAATAGACACTCACCTCCCTTGCATGAACAGGATATTAAGAACCTAGCAAGCCTCATTGCTTGTTGCCATAGGAATGGTACCCTAGACTGATCCTAAAATGGTATGATCCCAGATCGTTCTTGAGTTCTCTGACCCCTCTTCTCCTTCTGTCCCCACCCCTTCTCAGTCCACCCCAGCTGTTTTGGCCTAGCTGGGTAGTTTGTGGGATCTTAGTTCCCCAACCAGGGTTCAAACCCTTGCAGTGGAAAGGCAAAGTCCTAACCACTGACCGTCAGGGAATTCTCTCTGCCCTTCTCTTCTTAGGGTCTTTTCTCACCACTTCTTTCTGGGTCTTTATTAGCCACCTCCCTCCAGGATCTCTGTTCTTGCTGAAATTCTCTTTCTGCCCCCTCTTCCTCTGTAGGACTTTTCTCGCTTTCTGTTTCCTTCACAGAAGTTTGAGGGAGACTAAGAGAAGGACACGGTGCTCACACTGGGCTTGAGGAGGCATAAAAACATGGTTTATTCCAAACACTGCAATGTGGTACAGGAGAGAGGGAAAAGAGGTTGGTAGTGAGTGTGGACTCCCAGACTCCTCCCTTCCACAACCCAGCTCCAGACCCGGCTGGAGATCTGGGAGGTGGAGGTTTTGGGGCGGGGTGGGGGTGGGAGGGCTCTGCTGCGTCTTTACTGAAAGGGTTGGATTTGGAGAGGATATGGCCAGTGGCACCTGGGGCTGGTCGTGGTAAGTTTTGGCTTGATGGAGGTTGGGATCAACGCTGGGGCAGTGGAGGCGGGGCTTCGTTGGGGGTCTTGTCCTAGGACAAAAGAGGGGAAAGCTACTGAGGGCGGAAAAGGAGAAGAGGGTGTCACGGTTTGACGTCGAGAGTCACAGTCTGGTCGGGGCACAGTCTGGGGCTCGGGTCACAGTTTGGGGTCAGGGGTCACAGTCTGGGGTCGGATGACCATTTTCAGGGGTCGGAAGTCACAGTCTGGGGTCAGGGGTTTCTGTGTGGCGGGGCCAAGGTCTGGGGTCACAGTTTGGCGAACGCGTCTCACAGTTTTGAGTCCCAATGGATGAAAGGTTAAAAACGGGCTTCCCCGGAGGCGTGCCTGGGGGGCCGGGAGCTGCACAGTGATGTGGGGGCCACGGCCCCGGGCGTGGGGGTGGGACGCGGGCGTGGCGTGACCCCGCCACCTCCCGCCCCATCTGGTGACGTTAAAAAGCCCTTGTCGGGTTAAAAAAAAGTCCAGTGGGCTCTGAGACCCCCGCCCCCTTGCTCCCAGGCTGGATGAGATTTGAGGGACCAAATCCCCTCCGGTTTGAAGTGCCCCCCCCATAGCGAGGGGCGCAGGACGCTGCTCCAGGCGGGGTCCGGCCAGTTCCATTTTCTTCATTTCCAACCCTCGCGGGTCCTGTCCACCCCGCGTGCCCCCCTCGGGCTGTGGCCTGCGCTGACCAAGGGGGGCGGCGGGGCCTCCCAGGCCGCGTCATACCTCGGACTCGAGGCTGGAGAAGTGCGCCGAGCCCCGGCGGGTACCCAGGTCCCCGCCCCGGTGTCTCCGGTGGGGCGCGGCGGGCAGCGGCGGCCCCCAGTGAGCGGCGTGCGGGCACCGGCGCGCGTGGCGGGAGGGCCCGGTGAGCCTGCGCGCGGGGGCGGCGCGGGGACACGAGCTGAGGTCCTCGAGCGATCGCGAAGTGGGCGCAGGCGGCGGAGGTCCCAGCCCCCGGCGGCGCGCCGGTGCCGGTGGTGGTGCGGCGCAGCGGCGGGCGCGCGGTGTGAGGCCCGCGGACGGTGAGGGTGCGGCCGCGGGCACCCGCAGCGGGCCCGGCGCCGGTGAGGGGGGCCCGCGGCCCAGGGCGGGGGGCGGCGGCGCCCACCAGCCGCCGTCCAGGCCGTCGTGCGAGCAGCTGAGATGGCGCGGCGGCGGCAGCAGCTCCAGGCTGGCGCAGTGGCGACAGTGCCAGGCGGCGGGGCCGCTGCGCGGGGGCAGATAGTCCCAGCTGCCGGCGCGCCAGCCCCCGAGCTTGTCGACCGACCAGTAGCGGCCCGGCGGCGGCCCGAGGCGCTCGGCATATGGGTAGGGGAAGTCGGCGAACCACCAGGGCTCTAGGCCGCCCAGCGACGCGCCGCCCAGGCTCTCCGAGTCCTCCGAGTCCGACGGCGACGGCTCGAGGTCAAGGTAAGGGCAGGGGGGCGGTGCGGCGCGGCACGGGGCGGCGCGGCCTGGGCTCCAGCGCCCGCGCCCCCCCGCGCCGCCCGCGCCGCCAGCGCCGGGACCCAGCAGAGGCTGGCTCTCGGGGTCCGAGCGCGGCCAGCGCGTGGGCGCCGGAGGGCTCTCGTCCTCGAAGGCCAGGCGGCAAAGCGGCGGCCCGACGGCGGTGGCCGCGGCTGCAGGGGGAGCGGGTGGCGACGGAAAGCCGGGGAAGGCGCCGGCAGGGGGCTCGGCCGGCTCCTTGTCGCGCACGATGGCGAAGTAGGAGGGCGGCGGCTTCTGTGGCGGCTGCGTGGTCGGCGGAGACAGCGGGCGCCCAGTCGCACCCCGGGCCGCCGCGCGCCCTCGCCCACCCCCAGGCCCTGCGGCTCGATGGGGCCGTAGTAGCGGTGGAAGCCGTCGGCCAAGCCCGCGCCGCCAGGCGGCCCCGCACCTTTGGCGCGGCGCCAACGATCCACGGCTGCGCGTTCGCGCGGCACGAAGGGCGCTGGGCCGGGCGGGGGCCTCGCCGTCGGGTATGCGGGGCTGGGCAGCGGCTGCGGCGGCGGCGGGGGTTTGGCGGGCGGCGGGGCAGCCTCTGCGCTGCAGCAACTGTACATGCCCTGTAGGGGCCGCGGGAGGAGCCGGGTCAGCGCGGGATGCTGAGGACCACCTGCCTTCTCTCCAACCCTCCCTCCTCTCCCGCACCCAGCTGCCTTCCACTTCCCGCACCCACGACCTCCCCAGCTGCCTTCCACTTCTCGCCATCCCTGCCAGTTTCTTCTTTTCTCTCCCCCTCCGCTCCCCTCTCTCCCCCGTACCCTGGAGAAGGCCAGCAGGAAATCCATGCGGTGGGTGGGCCCCAGGCAATGCCGCAGGCGCCGGTACACCAGGTGCTCCCAGGCGAAGACCAACAGGGAGAGGCCCATGGCCACCAGGAGCATGTAGAAGACGCCCGCCATGTTGTCGATGTCCAGCTTGCTGCTCATCACCTCGATCTTGTCATTGTGGCAGATTCCAGAGAGCCACAGCCGTTCCAGCATCTCGATCTCATCTGGAGACAGGCGGGTGGGCTGTCACCTTCCGTGGGCACCCTCTGAGGATCATCTTCTCTGATATGAAAGTCTAGGTCCTCAGACCCTCCCCCCCACCTTTCCCCAGGACCCAGGGGTCTTTGCCTCCCCCTCCTCCACTTTCCCTCCCCCCGCCCCACCCCCCAGGCATCTCTGCGTGCAGCCGCACCATCCCCCAGGAACTGCAGCAGTGCCAGGTCAATGGGCCGCTTCCAGCGGGAACCCTTGTGCAAGGCGATGCCATAGCCCGTGGTGGCAAAGACCTTGCCCGAGCCGATGGTGACGAGCTTGCAGCCTTCATCTTTGCGGGCCATGTAGTTGAGCACAGCCGCGTCATAGATGAAGGCGTCCAGCTTCCTGCGGGCAGGGGCATGAAAGGCAGAGTCAGTCCCACCCAGATGCCCAGATGTCCAACCCAGAACCCTGCTAACTCCTAACCTCCAACTGCTCCAGATCCTAACTGGTGGTGAACTCCTCAGCAAGCCACTGCACCTTGCTGTGCCTCAGTTTAAACATCTGCCCAGTGGGGACAGCAGCAACACTCTCCCTTCCAAGGTTGTCGCACAGATAGCCCTGGGAGCAAAGGAAGTGCTGGAGAAATGTTAGCTGTGAGTGTTAATGAAATAGCTACTTGTTCAGTGCCTACTGGAACCTTCCAAAGAAGGTCCTGCGTACGCCTCTGTTTTATTTCTTTTTTAAAAAAATTGTATTTATTTAAATATTTATTAGACTGCCCTGAGTCTTTGTTGTTGTGACACTGAGTCGTATCTGACCCTTTGCAACCCCATGGACTGCAGCACGCCAGGCTTCCCTGTCCTTCACCATCTTCCAGAGTTTGCTCAAACTCATGTCCATTGAGTCGATGATGCCATCCAGCCATCTCATCCTCTGTCACCACCTTCTCCTCCTGCCCTCAATCCTCCTCCTGCACTGGGACTTAGCTGGATCTAGCTCCCTGACCTGCGGCCCCTGCATTGGGAGCCTGGAGTCCTAGGGCCAGCAGGGAAGTTCCCTACTCCATTTTAAAGAGGAGGGCTGAAGCTCAGAAAGGAGAATCATACCAATAATAATAATCTTAATGATGACTTCTGTTGTGCCACGCATTCTTCTAGCTACTATAATAACTCAATTCTGTCAACATTCCTGTGAGGTAGAAACCATCATCTCCGTTATTCAGACCAGGAAACGCAGGCCCAGACATGTGTCTTAATTTGCTTGAGTTCTCCCTCTAGGCCCTGATTTCTACAATTTGGTGGGAAGACAAGCACAGATTCTGAGTTAGTAGTTCTCAGAGATGAATACGTTGTGGCACTTGCCAAACATCACTTCCTTCCCACCTGCTGCTATTTTATGTTTACTTCTGTGATGATCTGATTAATCTCAGCCTCTCCCACCAGACTGCAGACCCTCTAGGATAGAGTCCAAGACTCATCACATTTCAGGCTGTGACCCAGCAGTTCCTGACACAAACAAGGTGGTGGTTATATTTGTGGGATAAATGAAAGAATGATAAAGGAATGCAAACTTCTGGGGATTACACACTGTGTAACTATCCTGTGACATAACTGCTCTCTATCTGCCCTATGAAGATGTCCAGGGTGTCTTAAGGAGACAAAAAAAAAAAATCTAGTCCCAATATCCTAGATAGAATAGAGTTCCATAGTTACTTCCTGGGGTGAAATTTTGGTCATCTTAACTGTAGACAACAAACTAGTTCTCAGAAAGAGAAATCTGTCTTGTCTAGTCCAACACTGTCCAAAAGAACATTCTGGGATGCTGGACATGTCCCATCTGTGCTGTCCAACATGGCTGCCACCAGCCCCCTGTGGCTCCAGAGCACTTGAAATGCGACCAGTACAACAGAGGGCTGGAACTTTAAATTGTATTTATTTATTTATTTTTGGTCACTGCAGCGTGTGGGATCTTAGTTCCCCAACCCGGGATCAAACCCACACCCCCTGCAATGGAAGCACGGAGTCTTAACCACTGGTTTTTCCAGTAGTCACGTACGAATGTGAGAGCTGTACCATAAAGAAGACTGAATGTAACTGGTACTTTCAAATTGTGGTGCTGGAGAAGACTCTTGAGAGTCCCTTGGACTGCAAGGAGATCAAACCAAGCAACTTTAAAGGAAATCAACTCTGAATATTCATTGGAAGGACTGATGCTGAAGTTGAAGCTCCAATACTTTGGCCACCTGATGCAAAGAGCGAACTCACTGCAAAAGACCCGGATGCTGGGAAAGATTGACGGCAAAAGAAGAGGAGGGCAGCAGAGGATGAAATGGTTGTATGACATCACCGGCTTTGTGGACGCGAGTTTGAGTAAACTCCGGGAGATGGTGAAGGACAGGGAAACCTGATGTGTTGTAGTTCATGAGGTCACAGAGTGGGACACGACTGAGTGTCCGAACAACAACTGGTGGCTAAGAATCCTCCTTCCACTGCAGGGGATATGAGTTCGATCCCTGGCTGGGGAACTACAATCCCATATGACTGAAAGACAAAAATAAATAAATATTTTTTAAATTTGAAAAAAAAAAAGAGGAGCCAAATGAATGAATTCTGACTGGTTCAAGACCAGCATTCTGGGTGCCAGTCCCTGGAGCTAAGAGGTAAGATTTAGTTAATAGGGAAAAAATGCAAAGAGGCTTTCCTCCACGGCCAAAGCAAGAGAACAGTGTGTACTTTTAATGAGGAATGTGTAAAGAGGTGTGTGCATACACGGTTTAATTGATCTGGGGAAAAAAATGAAAAATAATGCTTCCTTTAGGGAACGGGGACTTGATGTTTCCTTTTTGGCCCTTCTAATGTGAATGAGAAACTGAACCTCTCTCATGGGCTAGGCTTCCAGAACTGACTGAGAGGAGAAGCTGTGTTTCTTTATATCTTTTAAGAAATGCAGTTCCTTTCTCTCCCCCATGAGGTTGCTTGCCCTCAGCAGTAGGGTAAGCACACATTTGGTGTGTGAGCCAGGCAAAGCCACACGAGGCTGCCAATGCCCTTGTACCTCTCTGTGAGGATGGAATTTTCTAGTGTTGTCCACAGCAGTGGCTATCTGAACTCCAGTTTTAATTCAATTTTAAAATTCTGAAGACACCTCCAGTGATCAAGAGCTGTTGGCTACCGTATCAGACTGCCTAGGTTTAGCACGTTTCCATCATCACAGAAAGGGCTCTAGGAAAGCGCTGCTCTACATACATGTCCATGTGCCGTCCAGACTAGAATGGAAGCTCCAGGAGAGCAGAGACTTCGATTTGCCCACTGATATACCCTGAGTGCCTAGCCCAGTGCCTGGTGCTTCTATCTTATATCTTTATGTGTGCTCACCCCACAGACTATAGCCCGTCAGGCTCCTCTGTCCAGGGAATTTTCCCGGCAAGAATGCTGAAATAAGTTGCCATTTCCTTCTCCACAGGATCTTCCCAACCCAGGGATCGAATCTGCATCTTTTGCAATGCATGCGGATTCTTTACCACTGAGCCACTGGTTTCCCAAAAGAAGACCTTAATAAGCATTTACTGGATGAATGAATGGACGAGTGCCTTTTAACTTTTATATCATTAGGGGTATCTTGTCAGAGGCATCTTGACTCATTATTTGGTTTCTTTCTCGGTCCTCTCTGTATTAAAAGCATATACATATCCAGGCAAGAATACTGGAGTGGGTTGCCATTTCCTTCTCCAGGGGATCTTCCTGACCCAGGGATTGAACCCGGGTTTCCTGCACTGGAGGCAGACACTTTAACCTCTGAGCCACCAGGGAGGGGACGCACATACACATATACATGTACATATTCATATATATATATATATATATAAGGGGCTTCCCAGCTGGCACCAGTGGTAAAGAACCCACCTGCCACCTTCCTGGGTCAGGAAGATTCCCTGGAGAGGGAAATGGCAACCCACTCCAGTATTCTTGCCTGGAGAATGCTATGGACAGAACAGCTTAGTTGGCTACAGTCCGTGGAGTCGCCAAGAACTGGACAGGAGTGAAGCAGCTTAGCACGCAGACATGCAGTCATATATATATAGAGAGAGAGACAGGAAAAGAGACCGAAAAATACTGACATTGGGGATCCCCCAATACAAATGGTCCAGACAGCCCACCCCACAGTGAAGTCTATAGTTAAAACCCTGCTCGTGTGCTCTCAGGTACACCACTTCCAGAGTTTCAGATGCCTACTCCCAAATATGAACTGACTACCAGAGGTTACTAGACACCAGATAAAGCCTCTAACAAAATTAAAGATAGAAATAGGGACTTCCCTGGCAGTCCAATGGTTAGGACTCCATGTGTCCACTGCAGAGGGCACAGGTTCAATCCCGAGTCAGGGAACTAAGATCTCATAAGCCACACCACATGGCCAAATAAACAAATAGGAGGGAGGGGGAACTTGGGAAACATTATACAGAGAGAAAATGTTAAAAACCAAAACTCAGCAACTATCATTAATGTCATCAGAAAAGCAAGACAAGATACTGCAACTTTGAACCATTAATAGGGTTTTATGAAGTAGGATACTAGAGGGACTTCCCTGGTGGTGCAGTGCATAAGGACTGGCCGCTCACGCAGGAGACACAGAATTGATCCCTGACCTGGCAAGATCCCACGTGCCACCAGGCAACTAATAAGCCTGGGAGCCACAACTACTGAGCCCACATGCCGCAACTAAGCGTTGCATGCCACAACAAAGATCGACGATCCCACATCATGAAGAACTAAGACCCAGTGCAGCCAAACAAATAAATATTTTTAAAAGTCTGTATTTGACTCTCCAAACTATATGGACGCATAACTCTAATAGAAATTGAATGAAAAATTAGAAAAATATGTTAAAAGGAACACTGAGGAGAAAAAGAATTCAGCAGAGGCAGGAAATCCGAGCCAGAAGTGACACTGAGAAACACAGGGGGATCCTTTGTGGATCCACCAAGCTTCTGGGTAAGGGGCAGATGAGGAAGAGTCTGGGTTTCTCACTGGGTGAGTGAGGATATATAGTGCAGTGATTGAGAAGTTGTGCTGAGAATCAGACTGCCAGGGTTCAAATCCCAACTCTTCCCCTCAGCAGAATTGTAGGGTCTTACCATATTTTCTCATCTATAGAATGAGAACAATAATATTCACCTATAAAGAGTTATAGCTGAGCACTGAAGAACTGATGCTTTCGAACTGTGGTGCTGGAAAAGACTCTTGAGAGTCCCGTGGACTGCAAGGAGATCAAACCAGTCCATCCTAAAGGAACTCAGTCCTAAATATTCATTGGAAGGACTGATGTTGAAACTGAAGCTCTAATGCTTTGGCCACTTGATGCGAAGAGCCAACTCACTGGCGAAGACCTTCATGCTGGGAAAGATTGAGAGCAAGAGGAGAAGTGGGTGACAGAGGATGAGATGGTTGGCTGGCATCATCGACTCAGTGGACATGAGTTTGAGCAAACTCCGAGAGATAGTGAAGGACAGGGAAGCCTGGTGCGTGCAGTCCATGGGGTTGCAAAGTCAGACCCGACTGAGTGACTGAACAACAAGTGAAAAGTTATGGGTTGAACTGTCTTCCCCCGAAATTCATAACATTAAAGTCCTATCCCAGTGCCTCTGAATGTGATCTTAGTTGGAGAAAGGGTCTCTACAGTGGTGATTAAGTTAAAATGAGGTCACTAAAGTGGGCCCTGGTGTTCTTATATGACGGAGGAATTTGGATACAGGGATATACACAAAGGGAAGATGACGTGAAAAGACACAGAAAGGGACTTTCCTTGTGATCCACTGGTGAAGAATCTGTGTTGCAATGCAAGGGACACGGGTTCCATCTCTGGTCAGAGAACTAAGTCCCACATGCCTTGGAGCAACTAAGCCCACACGCTGAAACTACTGAGCTACAACTAAAGACTCCACGAGCCACAACGAAAGATCTCACATGACACAACTAAGACCCACATAGCACCCCCCCAAAAAAAAAAGAAAAAGAATAAAAGACACAGGAAGAAGAGGGCCATCTATGAGGCCAGGGAGAGGGGCCTGGGATGGATCCTTTATAGCCAAGCAGAATTTCTAGCCTCCAGCACCGTGAGATGATACATATTTGTTACAGTAGTCATAGCAAACCAATAAAGGACTTAAATGAGTTAGAACTTGATGCAGAATCAACACTATAGTACATTAAAAAGATATAGGAATGATGCCAAGCCTTGGCAAGGAAGAAATGGAACTTTCCTACACTGCCAATGAGAGTGTAAATTGGTACAACCACGTTGGAAAATGTCTGGCAATATCTTTTGAAGCTCAGCAGACACCACTATATGATCCAGCAGGTCCACTCATGGGAATTTACTGAAAGACAGTGAACGTGTATGTCCTCCAAACACCTGTACAGGAATGTTCATAGTAGGATAGTCACAATGGCCAACGTTGGAAACACACAAGTGTTCACCAATCAGGAGAATGGAAGGATTCTGATATATTCCTCTGTTGATATACTCAACAGAATGGAATGCAATGAACAAACTTGGTAGTAGCAAGCTAGACACAAAAACTGTTATACACACTGATTTTATTTATGTGATATTCAGAATGAAGCAAAACTAATTTACACTGATAACCTATGATGACTAGGTCAGAGGGGGACTAAAAATGTTCCCTACCTTAACCTGAGTGTGGAAACATGAATGTATAGATGATCAATGAGCTTCACACTAAAGCTCATTGTGTGTATTTGTGTATGGCAGGATGTAAACTGTGTATTTGTATATGGCAGGATGTAAACTGGTACAGCCACTATGCAGAAAAGTATAGAGCTCAGTTGGTAAAGAATCTTCCTGCAATGCAGGAGACCCTGCTTTGATTCCTGGGTCAGGAAGATCTGCTGGAGGAGGAATAGGCTTCCCACTCCAGTATTTTTGGGCTTCCCTGGTGGCTCAGCTGGTAAAGAATCCGCTTGCAATGTGGGAGGACATGGTTTTGATCCCTGGGTTGGGAAGATCCCAGAAGAAGGGAAAGGCTACCCACTCCAGTATTGTGGCCTGGAGAATTCCATGGACTGTATAGTCCATGGGGTCGCAAAGAATAGGACACGACTGAGCAATTTTCAGTCGTGAAATTTTAGCGAAATCTAAAAATAGAGTTACTATGTGATCTAGCAATCCCACTCTTGAGCCTATATCTGGGAAAGACAAAAATTCTAATTCAAAAAGACACATACATCCCAGTGTTCACAGCAGCACCATTCACAAGAGCCAAGACATGGAAACCACCTAATGCCTGTTGACAGATGAGACAGATGAATGGATAAAGAAAACATGGTGTGTCTATATATTATATATACACATATATGTAAATACAATGGGATCTTGTTATTTGTTCGCTAAGTTGTGTCTGACTCTGCCATGGACTGCAGTCCACCAGACTCCTCTGTCCATGGGATTTCCCAGGAAGGAATACTGGAGTAGGTTGCTATTTCCTTCTCCAGGGGATCGTCCCAAGCCAGACATTGAACCTATGTCTCCTACACTGGCAGGCAGATTCTTTACCACTGAGCCATCAGGCAAGCGCACAATGGAATACTACCTGGTCATAAAAGAGAATGAAATAATGCCATTTGCAGCAATATGGATGGAACCTAGAGATTATCATTCTAAATGAAGTAACTCAGAGAGAGGCAAATATTATGTGATATCACTTATATGTGGAATCTAAAAAATATTACACACGATCTAATTAAAACAGAAACAGACTCACAGACATAGAAAACAAACTTATGATTACCAAAGGGGGAGGGAGAAATTAGGAGTTTGGGATTAGCAGATATACTATATATAAAATAGATCAACAACAATGGTCTACTCTATAGCACAGAGAACTGTAGTCAGTATTTTATAATAAACCACAGTAAAGAATCTGCTGCTGCTGCTGCTGCTGCTAAGTCACTTCAGTCGTGTCCAACTCTGTGCGACCCCATAGATGGCAGCCCACCAGGCTCCGCCGTCCCTGGGATTCTCCAGGCAAGAACACTGGAGTGGGTTGCCATTGCCTTCTCCAATGCAGGAAAGAGAAAAGTGAAAGTGAAGTTGCTCAGTCGTGTCCGACTCTTAGCGACCCCATGGACTGCAGCCTACCAGGCTCCTCCGTCCATGGGATTTTCCAGGCAAGAGTACTGGAGTGGGGTGCCATTGCCTTCTTCAGTAAAGAATCTGGAATATATATATATATATGTGTATATACATACATACATATTATATTCTCTTGCTGTGTACCAGAAACTAACATAACATTGGAAATCAATTATACTTCAGTAATAATAACAATAAAAGATCTGTGCATGTTACATCTCAATTTTTTAAAAGATGCAATATAAAAAGACCCAGGATGAAGCCTCAAGCTATTCTTACTTATTAAAGGCTGAGACTGTGGCTGACATTTAGATGAAAAGAAAAATACAGGTAACCCTCGTCCTCTGAGCTCAGGGGCGGGATAGACTTGGATTCCTTTTCTTGAGATGGGGCTGTTCTCCTTGCTGGTCACACTTTCACTGCTCTCCAAAACTCAGAAACCAAGCAGATTTAGGACGCAGGGCTTCCCGCTACCCAATTCTTGCTCTCCAAACGTAAGGATGAAATTGACTGGAAATGTGAGGGATCCCTGCAGAAAGTACAAGAGAAGCGGAAGGCAATTCTACCTCTCGCGGAAGGGCACCTTGTGATCGGTGAGCAGAGCCTGGGAAAGCCGCCCTACTTTGCAGAAGCGCAGAAGCGAGGTAGAGGATCTGGAATTCCCAGGGGCCTTCCCGGAGGGAGGGTGCCCAGGAGGAAGAAGCGAAGAGGGAAGGGGGGAGAAATGAGTCAGCTGGCTGGCTGGGGAGGATACTGGGGGTTGAGTAAGACAGTGAAGAAGTCCCAGGGAGGTGGGGGAGGTGGCCAGAGCCCTTGTATGTGTCATGTTCATAACCTTCACTACGAAACTTTCCGCATTTAGATGACATACACCCAGGCCGCCCAATTCGGTAGCTACAAGCCCCTATGGCTGTTTTGAGCACTTGAATTGAGATGTGTGGTATGTAAAATGCACATGCAATGAGTGCTAAGTTGCTTCAGTCCTGTCCTACTCTTTGCTACCCCATGGACTGTAGCCCGCCAGGCTCCTCTGTCCATGGGATTCTCCAGGCAAGAATACTGGAGTGGGTTGCCATGCCCTCCTCCAGGGGAGCTTCCCGACCTAGAGATCGAACCCATGTCTCTTGTGTCTCCTGCGCTGGCAGACAGTTCTTTACCACTGGCACCAAGGTACCTAGCCAGCCTGCCCCCTAAGGGGCAGGAAACTAGATGACGTCTGGGGATCATGCCAAGTAAAGGAAGGAATTAAGAAGTGGAAGAAGGACCCGGAAAGGGACTTCCCTGGTGGTGCAGGGGTTGACTCCGTGGTTCCAAGGCAGGGGGCCCATGGATTTGACCCCTGGTCAGGGAACTAAGATCCCACATACCCTGTGGCACAGCCAAAAAAAAAAAAAGAAGTACCAGGAAAGACGAGGAGGAGGAAGAGAAGAAAAAGAAAACAGAGAGGAAAGGAAGAAAACAACAGAAGAGGTAAAAAGACAGAGCTCTAGAACTCCACTGTGACTGCCACTAGCCAGAGGTGATTGACTCTGAACTGAGATAAGAGATGGGCTGTGATTATAAAATCTGAAGCACCTACCCTGCCGCCTGCCAAAAAAGTAAAACATTTCAAAGGTTTTTTTGGCCACTCCTTGCAGTTCGTGAGATTTTAGTTCCCCAACCAGGGATTGAACCTGGGACCTTGGCAGTGCAAGCACAAAGTCCTAACCACTGGACCACCAGGGTATTCCTCATCATTAATTTCGATATTACATACTGAAATGATCATCTGTTGAAGCTATTGGGTTAAATACAATGTACCATTTGAATTAATATCACCTGTTTCTTTTAGTGTGACTCCTGGAGACATTACATTACATTACATACGTGGAGCTACTGTGCAACACAGGGAACTATATTCAGTATCTTGTAATAGCCTATAATGGAAAAGAATCTGAAAAGAATATATATATATATATATATATATAACTGAATCACTTTGCTATACATCTACTACTACTACTAAGTCGCTTCAGTCGTGTCCGACTCTATGCGACCCCATAGACGGCAGCCCACCAGGCTCCCTGTCCCTGGGATTCTCCAGGCAAGAACACTGGAGTGGGTTGCCATTTCGTTCTCCAATGCATGAAAGTGAAAAGTGAAAGTGAAGTCGCTCAGTCTTGTCCGACTCAGCGACCCCATGGACTGCAGCCCGCCAGACTCCTCTGTCAATGGGATTTCCCTGGCAAGAGTACTGGAGTGGGGTGCCAATCTGAAACACTGTAAATTTAAGAATGTTTACTTCAATTAAATTTTAAAATGTTTCATTAATGAAAAATAATCATTCATCTAAAACTAAAAAAAAAAAAAAGAAAGAAAGAAAATTAGGGACTTCCTGGAAGTCCAGTGTTTAAGACTTCGCCCTCCTGCACAGGGTGCCAGTTCAGGGTCCGGGAGCTGTGGTCCCACATGCCTCGTGGCCAAAAAAATCAAAATTTAAAACAGAAGCGATATTGTAATAAATTCAATAAAGACTATATAAAAATGGTCCACATCAAAAAAAAATCTTAAAATATATATAAATGTGTATGTGTGTGTGTGTCTCCCCAGCTCTGCTCTAGGAAAAAAGGCTCGAGGAAATGCCTTGAAATATGAATAAGGAGGGGGAAAAGAGAGAGCTTCACTTTTTTTTCATTTTTGACTGTGAGCCTTGTGGGATTTTAGTTCCTTCAGCAGGGATCGAACCCTGTTTCTGGGCAGTAAGAACACTGAGTCCTAACCACTGGACCGCCATGGAATTCCCAAGATCTTCACCTTTTACATTATTACTTTTAACAGTATGCAAGTGTTAAGCAAATAAAAGCTTTAAACAGAAGCAGGAAAGAGATATGGGAAAGGGAATGTTTGTTTATGAAACTTGGGAATGTGAAGTCAAAAGGTGCCACATACAGAGAAAGGGGGTGTCCTCCAGGCAGGAAGCCCTGGGGAAGGGGCTGAGGGGGTCCATCAGGCATCACAGCTAAAGGAAAGGCAGGAGGAAGCGTGTTCTGGAAAGGAGTGTGCGGCTTTGTAGCCCACAGATCCTGGGTGTCTTTGAGAGCCTTCATGAAAGAGGGAAGTGGCAGCTTGGGGAACCACGTGACAATTAGAATCCAGACACAGATAGGGACTTCTTCGGTGGTCCAGTGGCTCAATTAGAATCCAGACACAAAGGTAGGGACTAGGTGGGGCCTGAGTTCAATCCCTGGTAGGAAATAAGATCCCATATGCCGCATCTAAGACCCAGTGCAGCCAAATAAATAAATATTTTTAAAAAAATGACAGCCGGGTAAAAAAGATCCAGTTACTATAAGTGGGCCCTTCAGGGATCAGCAGAGTGTGGGCCTGAGGGAAGGTGTCTGGAGGGCAGTATCGTGTGTGTGTGTGTGTGTGTGTGTGTGTGTGTGTGTGTGTGTTAGTCGCTCAGTCGTGTCCAATTCCTGTAGCCCCATGTACTCTATCCTGCCAGGCTTCTCTGTCCATGGAATTCTCTAGGCAAGAGTACTGAAGTTGGTAGCCATTCCCTTCTCCAAGGGATCATCCCCTGCGGAATCGAACCCAAGTCTCCTGCATTGCAGGCAAACTCTTACCGCCTGAGCCACCAGGGAAGCCTGGATGGCAGTTTAGCTTCTGCCTAACTGGTCCCTCTAATCCCCACCCCGCTTCATTCATTCCCCAGCCAAGGGGAACATTTACAAACAGAAATCTAATTACATGGCTCCCTTCCTTAAAGTCCCTCTTTCCCATGGCTTCTCACGCCCTTCAAATAAGGCCCAGCCCTAACCTCAGCCTCAGGGATCATACCCTATGTTCTACTCTCATCTACCCTTTAAACTGAACTGTCCACCCTTCAGCCATGCTTGCCTTCTTGCTGTTACTTTTTCTTTGTTAAAAATTTTTTGCCTTTCCCCCAGCATGCCAGATCTTAGTTGCCCCGACAGGGATCGAACCCATGCCCCTTGTAGTGGAAGAATGGAGTCTTAACCACTGGACCACCAGGGAAGTCCCCCTGCTGGTTGTCTGAGAAGCCAAGACCACTCCTGGCTCAGACCTTCTGCACATCCTGTTCCCTTTACCTGCAAGGGTCTGCCTTCATAAGTCCACTTGGCTAAGAAGGGGTCCCTCACCTCCTCTGGGCTCTCCACAGGTGAGCCCAGTCACCTCCCCCGCCACTTTCTGAAATGATCACGCTGATTTTTCTGCTTGTATGTTTCTTGTTCATTTCCTGCCTCTAGACTGTAAGCTCCCCCGGGGCAGGAACTGTGATCAACATGTTTGTTCACTGCCTGGGATGGAGTCGGGACTAAGGAAATAAATGCATGCTGAATGACTAAATCAATGAGGAACAGGAGACAGAATCATTGTGCTCAGCTTTGTTGTAACCTTGGACTGCTCTTTGGAGCCAGAACTTAACTTTTCCCTATGATTTGGGAAACTGATGTTAAGAAGAAAAATCCAAGTATTGATTCCAGTGAGTTCAGATTTAACAATGATGATGACAGTAATAATAAAAAGAACAGCAGACACCTACCGCGTGTCCCGCGCTGTTCAAAGTGTTTTGCACGGATTAACTAATAATAACAATTCTTACTAAAGAAAACCTTATGAGATGGGTTATTCTCATTTTACAAGGAGGAAACTGAGGCTCAGAGAGGTTGAGTAACTTGCCCAAGGTCACACAGTCAAGAACAGACAAAGCCAGAATCTGAACTCTGGCAGCCTAGCCCCCAAATCCATAACCACTGGATCCATGAAAATGTCCTAAGGGGTTCATTCCTACCCTCAATGACCTCTGACCTCCAAGCTGACCAACCCTGGGCTGACCATTGAGGCTGACAAATGACCCTAACCCCTTGCCAGCTCCGAGCCTCCTCAGGACCCCAACAGCCACACCCCCACCCTGCACCTCCCGGCCCCCAGTCTGCGCTGACCCTGCCTTGAGCTGAGTGAGCGCTTCCTCTCCGCGGGGCTGGTTGTAGCGCACCATGTAACTGTGCATGTCGGGGTAGTTGCTGCGGATGTTCTTCTCCGTGGACCCGTTGGGCACCGTCCCAAACTTCAGGGGCGGGTACTGCTCCTGGGGCCGCTGGAACTGGGGCACAATGGGGAGAAATTAGAGTGCCCCCAGGGGCTATCTGGGTCAAGGTTGTCCTCAACCAGCCTCTCCATTCTGGGGGCCAACGGCAGATGCCCCAGTCCAGAAGTGGTTCTCACACTGGCTCACTGTGACCCCCAGCAGGAAGCACTACTCTTCACCCAGCACATATGTTCACGGTTATCAGTACATGCGCCTGCAAGTGGGTATACATACATGTACACATACACAATCAGGAGTAACGTTGAAATATTTAATCCCCAGGATGGCCTGATCACAGTCCAATAATTAGAAAAGGGGCCCCTGATGGGTCAGGCATTAACCCTTAACTTGCTGGATCATGGGAGGTCCCAGGGTAGGGACTGGCATGGCACAGGCTAGGGGCTGGCATGGTGCAGGCTAGGGGCAGTTGCTAAGAGTTACCAATCTGTTCAGAAATAGTTCATTATTTTTTTTGGCCTTACCACATGGTACATGGGATCTTAGTTCCCTGACGGGGGATCGAACCCACATGCCTGGAAGTGGAAGTGCAGAGTCTCAGCCCCTGGCCTGCCAGGGAAGTCCCAGTGGTGCACTGTTTTAACAACACACTGGTGTGCTGGCTCGATGTCGGGTGTATATATGACTAAAACAGAAGCTCCCTACAACCATTATCACCCTGATTACAGAAAAGACAGTCAAACATATTTTCTAGTCTATTCCATTCCATTAAGAAAAAAAGTTTGTCATAATTCATGGAGTGGGTCATGACGCCCAGTTAACCACGTTAGTCTCAAAGTGTGCTGTGCAGACCACCTGTCCCCTGAACAAACTGTGATCTGTGGAGAGGTAAGTACAGAAACTGAGAGAGTGAGCGTTTCTAGTTATCTCAGAGAATAATTTTGTGTCTAAGAAATAAAATGTGGGTTGGAATTTTGCATGTCTTGGTTTCAATTTTTATTTTACTTTTCCAGTCATTCTCTATTTTATTTTATACAAGAGTCAGTCTCTATTGGATTAGAAATGTCAAAAATTAGCCCTTCATCACAGTTTGAAAGAAGCACTGATCTAGAATATTCCTTGTGGCACTATGGCCCCTAGAATATTTGGGGATACTCTTTTCTCCTTAGAATATTTTAATAGTTCATTGTGAAACATAACGTTTTCCCTCCAGAATATTCCATTCTAGTACTCTGGAACTGTTTCTGGGAAAAAAAACCCATCTGCCACCTCCAACCCCAGCCCATTCCCTCCCTCCCCAAACACACACACCTTTCGGTCACTGAGCCCAGACACCGTGTCCACGTACTCCTCCTGGATCATGAAGGCAGCCAGATTGGCTGTGTAGCTGGCGAGGAAGATGACGGCGAAGAAAGCCCACACCAACACCATGATTTTGCTGGTGGTCCCCGGGGGTTCTCCACGGGCACCGAGTTGTTGAACACCAGGGCCCAGAGAAGCCAGATGGATTTCCCAATGGTGAAGGTTGAGCCACCAGGGCCTGCAGGGGGCCAGGAGGGGGACATGAATCCCACATCCCTTCTGCCCAATGAGGGAGAGCAGAGAGGACTACAATTCCCAGTGGCCCCTGAGGCCCTTGCTGCCTCAGGAGACCACAGCTCTTTCCCAGGGGCTGTTGGGAAATGTAGTTCTATCTGTGGTCCAGGCACACTGAGGTAGGGTAACGGAAGGGGACTCACGTTTGCCCGTGGCCAGGCTGCGGTTGTAGCCGACGGGACTGAGGTACTCGAAGATGAAAACGGTGACCGCGACCACAGTGAGGCACATGACGAACATCATCACCCACACGGCAGGGCTGTATGGCTCTGAGGGCAAGGGGGTGTGTGGTCATGATTCATCCAAGCCAAGGCTTGGGTTCCTACAGACATGTGACCCTGTCCTACTCTGCCCCCTTCTCAGAGATAGACTCACTGCCCACCAGACCCCTGAGGAAGCGGGGGTAGGGAGTCGGAGGGAGAACAGTCTCTTCCAAAGACAGTCATCTCAACCATTTCTGTGATTTCAACCACCAAATACAAACTGTCTCCTAAATACCTTTCCTGAACCCCCAGACCTCATTCTCCACCCACCCCCAGCAATCGCCCCAGGCCATTCATGTCCCACACTGAGCCCAGCACCAACTCCCATGTGCCCATCCTGGGAGTTTCACCATTCATCCAGTCACTCCCCAGACCCTCCTCCCCTATCTGCCACCCTCTCTCCCTCCTCGCTCCTACTCCGCAGCATCCCATCAGTCCCCCCGCCCTTCTGTCCTCCCTCTCCTTCTACTCCCCACCTGGACCTTTCTTCTCCATTCTCTGCCAACAAGGCTCAGGCCACACCCTGTCCCCTGGACCATCTCCCATGCTCTCCCCTCCAGCCCTTCCTTCCACTATGGCCCTAAGAGGCTCTCTCTACACCCAGAGATGAGCTCTCCTCAACTCACAGTCCTCTGCGGCTCCCCTGCGCCCCCAGAACAAAGTCCCTGCCCCTCGGCCTTGCTTCCACTCTCCTCTCTGGACTGATCATTGTCTCACGAACCCATTTCTTTAACCACCCAGAACCCACAGTTCCCCAAGTGAGCCACATCTTCTCTGCCTCTTTCTTAATAGCTTCCCTGCCAGAGTCCCCACCCTGACCTGTCCATCAGCCAGACTCCTCACACTGCCTCCCGGAGCTCACTGACAACAAACTCAAATCACCGTTTCCTTGAGATCAGTCCCGGGAATTTGACCTCCCTGGGCCAAGTGCCAGCAGCCAGGACTGCCCCCATCACAGCAGGGTCACCAGCCTGGACTGCCACCGCAGTATCTGGGAATCTGCCTGTCACCTCCACCAGGCCACGTGGTGGAGCATGAACATGACCTTGTCACTCCCTTGCTGAAGGCAGGGGTCCCACGTGGTGCCTCTCAGGGTGCCCTGCCGAGACCTCAGTGCAAAGAGGAGGCCACAAGAGACACCACTGGGAAAACAGACGGAAAACAAAACACCAGGGAAGGGCTGTCCCTTTTTCTCCCAGCCCTTCCCCCTCCCAGGAGCTTTGCTGAGACTTCAGAGAGCAAGAGGGAACGAATGTATGTGAACCGCTGCCCTTGGCCTCTCTTTTGTCCAAGCTCAGTAAATGAGCTCGCTCCTCAGTCTACCTCAAAGCCACCAGCCCATCGGGTGTCGGCTTTCTAATCGCATCCTAAGCCTGTTTACTTGTCTCACCTTCTCGGTCACCTTCCTATTCCATGCCCCAGCCTCTCTCCGCACTGACCTCTGCAGTAGCCTCCTCACGGGCCTCCTGCCTCCACAGAGCCTCCAGTGGGCTATTTTAAAAGCCTAAATCTGATCATATATCCCCACACCACTGCCTGCAGTTAAAAACCTTGCCATTGCAAACAAAACAAAACAAAACAAAAACAGCCTTCCTACCGCAGGGACCATCTGCGCAATCCACCATCCAATTCCATCTCAGTCCTCATGTCCCACCCCTCCCATGATCACTCACTGCCCCCTCCCCAATTCACACAGGCTTCCTGATAGTTCACAAATAACCCCACAAACATTCTCACCTTGGGGCCTTTGCCTGTTCCCTCTGCCTGTGACACTTTTCCAGCCAGAATGCAGGACCAGGTCACCCGCTCAGACGGGCCTGCCTCTCCACTCAGGGCAGCATCAACCCTATTTCTCTCCATCTCTTCCCGGCTTAATTTATCGTAGAATTTACCAGCATCTGAAATTATCTGGTCCAGGTTTCCCTTTCAGAGATTGTTTTTGGTCTGCCCTGTGAGACTAGTGCATAGCTCTCAGAGGGCAGAGTTTTGTGCACAGCCCAGAGCCTGGCACGTAGTAGGTGCTCAGTAAACACAGTTTGACGAGGCCCGTGCTCATCTCTTTTCCTCATCTTATATACAGGGGAAGATGGGTTTTGTGGGGCCTGCTGCTTACACAATTTGGAGAGTTCTCTTTAAGAAAAAAGTACACATGATTATGAAGACAAGACCAGGTACAGGGCCTTGAAGGGACTGTGTAGAAGACTCCTGAAGCTCAGACTTTCTTAGGTGCATGGCAAAATTGCTTCTGGTGGGGGAGATTCTCCTATTTTACAGATCAGGGAACTGAGGCCTTCGTTCACCTGAGTCACCCCGCTGGTACAAGCAATAGCAAGACGGGAATTAGACACACAGCGGCTCCGCCCCACTCCTGACTCCTTGTCATTCCAGGGCCCCCCCGCTCACCAAGGAAGGCCGAGGGGACACAGTGCCATTGCTCCGCGCCACCATGACGCTGATGCCGGTCTCTACGAAGGGCACAGAGAAATCCACGATTTCGGATCGCTCCTCGTTGATGGTGAGGGAGCCAATGGCCATGTCTGCTCGCTGGTAGAACACCTGAGGGTGAGGATAGGGAAGGAGTGAGGGAAGTCGGGGGCCTCTGGACAAAGACAGGCCCCAGGAGGAGACTAGCGACAGGGTGAGAGAGAGGGCTAGGAGGCTGGTGGGGTGGGTGAGGGGGACGCAGGCAGAGTCGGGGAGAAAAGGCAGAGATGAGAGAACAAGAGTGGGAAGAAATGATCTGCATCCTCCTTCCCCGCCAAGCCCCGGGAGGTTTGGGGGCCTCCATCCTCCTGGCCCCGCTCTCTTTTCCTAGTCTCTAAGGTTCCCCTCTTCGAGCCCCGCCTCCTCCGCCCCGAAGGTCCCTCCTCCTGGCCCCACCCCCTCCACCAAGGTGGGCCTTTCTCGTGGCCTCTCCTCTTCAAATCCAGGCGTGGCCACCTTGGCCACGCCCCCAGACCGTAGCGTGCCCTCGTAGTCCCGCCCCTCTCGGAGACACAGCTCCAGCCTCCCGGCTCCGACCCCCGACCCAAGCAGCAGACTCTTGCCTCCCGGCTCCGACCCCCGATCCAAGCAGCCGAGACCTGGTCCTGACTCCGCTCCCCACCTGCCCTGTCTCGGTCCCCGCCCACCTCACCTCCCCGATCATGCCGTTCCAGACACCGTCGATCTTTTTGCCGTGCTTGCCGTTGGTGACCAGGTAGAGGTCGTAGCTGAAGCCGATGGTCTGCGCCAGCCGCTTCAGAATGTCGATGCAGAAGCCCTTGCAGCAGCGCTTTTCCGGGCGGGGGCATCGGGCGGAGGGCTGCGGGGGGCGATCAGGCTCGGGAACGTTGGGGACACCCCCACCCCCACCCCACGCCTTAGGGAGAGAGGGACGAGCAGCAGCTAAAACGATGGTGGGGAAAACTGAGACTCCAAGGAATTACGTGACTTGTCCAAGGTCACCCAGCTGGAGGGCTTTCCGGGTCCCAGAGGGGGTGGGGTCTGGGGGCCAGGACTGCAGGAGACTGCAAGGCGGGATGGTTGAAACGGGAACTCCTGGATCCCAGGCTGTCACCTGTGGGTGCGGTTGAGTTGGCTCCTGCAGGGCACAGAGTCTCTGATGCAAGTGCCACTGATGGGGTCGGCGGGCTCCACGATGACGAAGGGCCGCTCTTCCAGCGTGGCCACCGTGAGGTGCTGCGTGTCATCCACTGGCTGCAGGAAGCGGCCGTAGCGCGACCACAGCGGGTACTTGAGGCGGAGAGTCTGCTGCTCCCAGCTGCCCACCTTGGCCAAGAGCAGGGGTTCAGGCTTCCTGAGTGGGGGCTTTCCAGAATGTTCTGGCCCTCCTGGCCCTGCTTCCTCAGAGCCCCGGGCTCCCAGCTCCTTTTCCATCAGATCCAGAAGTCTGGACCCCCTCGCCCCCACCTCTCCCCAGGACCTGAAACCCTTCAGGCCCATGACGCTGGGCTTTCTTCTACCAGGACCCAGGGGTCTGGGTTCCCAGTTCTTTCCTTGACCACCTGGAATCTCAGGCTCTCAGCCCCTTCCTCCCTCAGAGGCCAGCGCCCAGGGCCTCAGCCCCCACCTCTGCCAGAAGTCTGGGTCCTCACTGCTTCTTCCCCAGGACCCAGGAGTCCCACTCCTCGCCTGTGCCTGAGGTCAGCGCTGGGACTCACCACCTCCCAGGTCCTGTCTCGGGTGAGGGAGATGACCACCAGAGAGGGGTTCACAAGGAAGCCGTCCTCATTGAAGGAGTAGTCCCGGTTGTCCCAGGTAATATTCATGAAGTACCTGCCCAGGAGGAAGGGAGGGTAGTGTGGGGCCCTGGACTGGACCTTGGCACCTGAAGGCAGAGAAAGTCCCCTTGCTACTGACCAACCCCACCCCCACCCCCAGTTCAAATCTCTCTTCTGGGTTCTTGAAGACCCGAATATGCTCCGTCTTCACTAGGCACTCTCCTTCGGCAGCCCGGTGTCCCCAAGACAAGGTCCCAGACCCTTAGCCTGGGTTTCGGGATCTCAGGGCTCCACCTGCCTCTGCAGCCCCATCTCTGATCGCTTCCCACGGTCACTCTCAAGACAAGGTCCCAGACCCTTAGCCTGGGTTTCGGGATCTCAGGGCTCCACCTGCCTCTGCAGCCCCATCTCTGATCGCTTCCCACGGTCACTCTTTCCACCCAAACCCTTTCTCTGCCCCACTACACTGTACGTGGGGTGTCCTCCAAACGCATCAAGTGGTTTCCTAGCTCTGGGTCTTTGTAGGTGCTTTTCTCTCTGCATTCCCTGGCTCAGTTGGTAAAGAATCTGCCTGCAGTGCAGGAGACCGGGGTTCGATCGCTGGGTTGGGAAGATCTCCTGGAGAAGGAAATGGGAAACCACTACAGTATCCTTGCCTGGAAAATCCCATGGACAGAGGAGCCTGGTGGGCTACAGTCCATGGGGTTGTAAAGAGTTGGGCATGACTGAGAGACTAACAGTTTCGCTTTTTCTGTCTGCCTAGGAAAAAACCCTTGGAAAAAAGAAAAAGATTCCGAGCTTCCACTGCAGGGGATGCAGGTTCAATTCCTGATCAGGGAAGTTCCACATGCCGGGCAGTGCAGCCAAAAGAAAAAAAAACAAAAACCTTATTCTCTCCTAATCCTGACTAGTTCTTAGCTGTTCAAGACTCCACTCACATCTTCTTTCTGGACAGAAGCCCTGGGAGAGGCTCTGGACTCCCAAATATCTTTACTATACAGGGGCAGCCTGCACTCTGAATGCTTGTCACATCACCCTGGTCACTGGACCAGACCCTCAGCTGCCATCCTCACCCCCTGACTCCCCCTCCCTCACCCCCATGCAGGGCATCCGTCCTCAAATCCCATCCTTCCTGCCCTGGGGATATCTCTGCCCCAGCCCTCCTCTCTGTCCCTACAACCCTCCAGGGACCCCACCCCAGCCTCCTACTTTGCCTCCAGCCTCCAGCGTTTCTCCTCTAATCTGAACCCATCCCACCCCAGAAGGGTCTGTCTACACTCCAAACTAACTCCACTCTCTCCTGCTCAGAGCCCACTCATAGCTCCCGAGTGCCCTAGAATACAGTTTGAACCTCTCAACCTGGCATTCAAGACCCTTGTAGGGACTTCCCTGATGGCCCAGTGGCTAAGACTCTGCTCTCCCAATGCAGGGGGCCCAGGTTTGATCACCAGTCAGGGAACTAAGATCCCACATGCTGCAGCTAAGACCTGGCACAGCCAAATACATTTTCTTTTTTTAAGAAAAGGGCCTTTGTGGCCCATCCCCCTCCACCTAACCAGCCCCTAAATTCTCAACCCCTCCCAACCCCTAAATTCTCCTCCCTTTATCCACCCTGAGCTATTACGGTCCTACCAAACTGCCTCAAGTTTTTCTCTCCTCTGGTCCTTTGCACAATGCTCCTTCCCCTCCTTGGATTATCTATTTCTGGTGGACTCCCAATTGCCTTTGAAGCCAAGTCTAAATCCCTAACCTGTCCTCAATGCCCTACCTACGCTGGGCCGCATGTCATTCCATCATATTCTGCCCGCTTGCCCACTGTGCTCCAGACACATCGGCTTTATTTCAGGCATTTCCAGCCCCAGGGCCCTTAAACCTTCTGTTTCCCCTCCCTTCTCTTCACACGAATCTTCCGATAGTTGGCTCACTCTCTCTGTCTCCTTTTTGTTTCTGGCCCTGCTGCTCAGCTTGTGGGATTTTAGTTCCCCAACCAGGGACTGAACCTGGGTCTTCTGCAGTGAGATCTGGAGTCCTAACCACTGGACCACCAGGGAATTCTCCTGGCTCTTTCTCTTTATCCATTTTTTTTTAACCTCCAAATTTCCCCTACTCAGAAAGGCCTTTCCTGATGACCTCGTCTAACCTAGCACCATAGGCATTTCTCATTACATTCTGCCTGCTTTATTTTCATCTCAGAAGTTATTACCCATTGATGTTTTTTTTCCTTTCTTTTCTTGTTTGTCCACTGATTGTCTCACCTATGAGACTGTGAGCTCTGTGAGAGCAGAGGCCTTGTTCAACATTATACTCTGTTTATAAAGCAGGGCTTGGCACATCGCAGACTCTTGATAAAGGGCTTTTCAACAAATGAATGAATGAGCAATCTATTCTTCGGGTCTCAACTTAGATACCACCTCTTCCTGGAAACTTCCCTGAACCCATAGGCTGATCCATAACTTGTGTAGTCTAGTCTGGAATGTTGACTGGGGCCAACCCAATTCCTCTCCTGGGAGAAAGTTAGCTGTGAGATTTGGAGGGATGGGTGGTGGACAGGGCTTCCCAGGTGGTGCTGGTGGTAAAGAATCAGCCTGCTAATGCAGGAGACGTAAGAGACGCAAGTTCAATCCCTGGGTCGGGGAAGATCTCCTGGGGGAAAGCATGGAAACCTGCTCCAGTATCCTTGCCTGTCCATGGGATCGCAGAGAGTCGTACATGCCTGAAGGGACTTAGCAAGCACACATGTGGCAGACACAATGGGCTGAAATGATGAGTATCATGAGGGAACAGAAATTCTGGGTCATCAGAAGAACTGGACAGGGAGAAGAACTGCCTTCTGTGGGGACAAGGTAGAGACAGAGATGGAGATGTTGATGAAGATGGAGATAGTGACGGGGGAGGGAAGAGAGAGAGAAAGAATTGAAAGAGTAGCTAGAATTGAGGAACTGGCCTCAGTTCCTGATGTCTGAGTTTCTGTGTGTGTTTATCTTTTCCAATAAACCCCATTTTCCCTGAGGAAACTTGAATGAGACTCTGCTTCCTGCGACCAAAATGTTCTGGCTTAGCAGTTCCTCCACGGTGCTCCCACAAAGCCCATGCAACCTCCATTATTGCAAGTATCATGCTGTGCTGTCATTATGCCGTCTCTGTCTGCTACCCCTACAGGACCCTGTGTTCTTTGAAGAGAAGTCCATGGTCTTATTCATCTCTGCGTTCCCAGGTCCCAGCAGGAGCCCTAGTTCCTAGCGGGCGCTCAGTAAGTATTTATGAACGAGGGAGGCTTCTGTCATCGTCTGGTCCCTGGATCCTGATTCCCAAATCACCACTTCTCAGTTCTCCTCCCTTAGGCTTTCTTCCCCACCCCTCACCTCTTCCCAAACTCAGCTCATCCTCATTTCAGTATCCAAGGCCCCTCTTTCCACTGCTCTGTCACCAAACTCCCAAAGCTTCCTAGGGTAGAGATGCTGTTTCTCACCAAACCCTGGTCCCCTCATCTAAAACAGTAGTGTGAACAAATAAAATAATATAAAACAGTAGTGTGTCAGTTGGTACACCCCTGTCCAGCTAGAATCAACATTCCCCATATTCCCTGACATTCCTTGCAGCTAACCCAGGCCATGGGCAGGTGATATTCAAACTCTAACAATCAGTGTGGCACAGACACTAGCCAATCTGCATGGATGTGGCTACAAACAACCAGAATTCAAGCCCTTGCCAAATGACTATGTTCTCACGAATGGGATATAAGACTCATCCCTTCTGCCTCATTGGCCTAAAGGAAATGGTGTGTTCTCCACCTCCTCTCTTTCCCCCCTTCTCACGAGCTAGATTCAGACATGTCCTTTGACCCAGCTTCCACCTTATGGAAAGATGGCAGAGCAACCAGGTGGGAGGGCCTTGGCCCTTGAATGACCACGTGGAACGATGGAGTCTCCTGATAACCTGGACCATGGATCTCTGGGTTGTTAAGTGAGAGACCTCTCTACCTTGTTGGAGACATTGCCATTGTTGGGTCTTTTTGGTTACTGAAGTTCAGCTCCTACGCTAACTAGAGTGGTGGTGGTGGTTTAGTCACTAAATCATGTCTGACTCTTTCAGACCTCTTTATGACCCTTGCCAGTCTCCTCTGTCCATGGGATTTCCCAGGCAAGAATATTGGAGTGGTTGCCATTTCCTACTCCAGGGGATCTTCCCAACCCAGGGATCGAGCCTGCATCTCCTACATTGCAGGTGGTTTCTTTTCCGACTGAGCCACCAGGAAGCCCCCAACTAGATATTTCACCGAACCTAAGATGTGGAGGTGATGGAATTCCAGTTGAGCTATTTCAAATTCTGAAAGATGATGCTGTGAAAATGCTGCACTCGATATGCCAGCAAATTTGGAAAATTCAGCCGTGGGCACAGGACTGGAAAAGGTCAGTTTTCATTCCAATCCCAAAGAAAGGCAATGCCAAAGAATGCTCAGACTACCACACAGTTGCACTCATCTCACATGCTAGTAAAGTAATGCTCAAAATTCTCCAAGCCAGGCTTCAGCAATACGCGAACCAGGAACTTCCTGATGTTCAAGCTGGTTTTAGAAAAGGCAGAGGAACCAGAGATCAAATCGCCAACATCCGCTGGATCATGGAAAAAGCAAGAGAGTTTCAGAAAAACATCTATTTCTGCTTTATTGACTATGCCAAAGCCTTTGACTGTGTGGATCACAATAAACTGTGGAAAATTCTCAAAGAGATGGGAATACCAGACCACCTGACCTGCCTCTTGAGAAATCTGTATGCAGGTCAGGAAGCAACAGTTAGAACTGGACATGGAACAACAGACTGGTTCCAAATAGGAAAAGGAGTACATCAAGGCTGTATATTGTCACCCTGCTTATTTAACTTATATGCAGAGTACATCATGAGAAATGCTGCGCTGGAAGAAACAAGCTGGAATCAAGATTGCCGGTAGAAATATCAATAACCTCAGATATGCAGATGACACCATTCTTATGGCAGAAAGTGAAGAGGAGCTAAAAAGCCTCTTGATGAAAGTGAAAGAGGAGAGTGAAAACGTTGGCCTAAAGCTCAACATTCAGAAAACGAAGATCATGGCATCCGATCCCATCACTTCATGGGAAATAGATGGGGAAACAGTGGAAACAGTGTCAGACTTTATTTTGGGGGCTCCAAAATCATTGCAGATGGTGACTGCAGCCAAGAAATTAAAAGATGCTTACTCTTTGGAAGAAAAGTTATGACCAACCTAGACAGTATATTCAAAAGCAGAGACGTTACTTTGCCGACTAAGGTCCATCTAGTCAACGCTATGGTTTTTCCAATAGTCATGTATGGATGTAAGAGTTGGACTGTGGAGAAGGCTGAGCGCTGAAGAATTGATGCTTTTGAACTGTGGTGTTGGAGAAGACTCTTGAGAGTCCCTTGGACTGCAAGGAGATCCAACCAGTCCATTCTGAAGGAGATCAGCCCTGGGATTTCTTTGGAAGGAATAATGCTGAAGCTGAAACTCCAGTACTTTGGCCACCTCATGTGAAGAGTTGGCTCATTGGAAAAGACTGATGCTGAGAGGGGTTGGGGGCAGGAGGAGAAGGGGACGACAGAGGATGAGATGGCTGGATGGCATCACTGACTCGATGGACCTGAGTCTGAGTGAATTCTGGAAGTTGGTGATGGACAGGGAGGCCTGGCATGCTGCAAAATTCATGGGGTCACAAAGAGTCAAACACAACTGAGCGACTGAACTGAACAGAACTGAAGATGCTATCAACTAGAAGATGTATTGCTATTTTTACAACCATGAAGGGGAAAAAAGCACTGCCCATGAAATCATGATAAGCGATGATTGTAAGACATGTCTTGATTTCAAAGACATTAAAACTGCAAAACGCACATGCTAAAATCATGAAATACAATAATCCTTTCCCGGTATCTAAGGTGTTTTTTTCCAAATCACTTGATTGAATCCCAGAAAGGAGAGCCAATTTCACTTATTTTACAGAGAAGGAGACTGAAGTTCTGAGAGGCAAGGTGACCCATCTGAGGTCACTGAGCACCCCAGGTGATCTGGCTCAGGAGTCCTCCCATGGCCCTCCCAGCTCAGCCCTGCTCACCTGTGCAGACTCTCCCCTCGATGGGTGCGGTTCTGGGCACGACAGTCGTGGCCAAGTTCAGGCAGGAAGCCATAGTCACGCAGCAGGGCCTGGGCACCTCCTGGCCACAACGGCCACACCAGCTGCCACACGCCGCGCCAGGTCATCCCGCCAGCCTGCTGAGCGCACTGCAAACAGCCCAGCAGGCAGTGGGGCGCCTCCTGGCAGAAGAGGCGGCTCCCAGGGGCTCCTGAGCCCCCGCCTCCAGCCAGCTGGGGCCCCACCATAAACCACACGTAGCCAGGCCCAGTGAGGCCAGCCTCCTCAGCTGCCCGGAACACGGGCTCGGCTTCCTCACGGGCACAGAAGAGCAGGCGGATCTGGGCGCTGACACTGCGGAGCTGGGCACCCAGCACAGCCTCGCCAGCCCCAGGGTCCAGTGTCAACGCCCCGCGGTGCTCCCAGCCCACCAGGCTGCCATCAGTGAGCACCTCGATGTAGGACAGGAAGGCCCGGTGGCCGGGGGGCACGCGTGGTCACGGCTACAAAGGACGTCCAGTCGTATTCCTCCAGCACCTCGAAGATGACCTGAAGCTGCTGCTCTGTGGACGAGCCCAGCTGCAGAAAGGTGGAACCTTTCTCCTGCAGGGGAGGAGGAGGATGTCAGTCCTCCCTCATGTGGAGATCTCAGCTCCCAGCTGCTGACCTTCAGCAGCCAGCGAGGCCTCACAGCTCCCAGTGATCCAGAGGGGACCTCATCTCCCCAACAATGGATAAGGACATCACAGCTCTCAACATCTAGCTGTTTGCCAAAGCCATCTCTTTTCCTTGCTTGGGGCACAGAGCTAGACTTGGGTTAGGTTTAGCCTCTGGACTGAGTTTTAGGCTCATCCAAAAAACCTCTCCCCCCATGCACCTTACTCTTCCCTGTCCGAGGGCAGATGCAGAGGCCCCAGAGGAGGAATCTAGGGGATTACAAAGCCACAGCATGAGGAAACTGAGTCCCTGAGTCAGAGCTTGGAGGAGAGCCAACTCCAATCAGGAACACGTGTTTGGATTTTATATGAGTGAGAAACAACCTTCTATTGAGTTAAGCCACTAAGTGGGGGTTTATCTGTTACAGCAGCTAACATAACCCTAGTGAACACAGGCAGCAACCCAGGAGAGAACTACAGTTCCCAGCATCCACTGAGAGGGACTACATCTCCCAACAGGCCATGAGGGTGCTGAAGGTAGTCTCTCACAACCGGGAGAAGCTTTGCTGAGTAGGCTTGCCCTTTTCTGCTTTTTTTTCCTACCTTCCTGTCCCCTCCTGTTTCCTTTAGCTAGACTCTCTTCCTCCGTCAGAATTCTAAACATAGGAGTGCCCTCATCTCCTCTTTCCTTCTCTGTCCTGTCTTCCTGGTGATCTCATCCAAACCCATGGGTTTAAATATTGTCTCCTGTGGTCTCCAGTATGGTAGCTGCTAGCCACCCATGACTATTCAAATTAAATCAAAGTTAAATAAAATTTAGTTCTTTGGTTATACTAACCACACGTCAAGTGCTCAACAGCTCACATGGCTAGTGGCTATCATATTCGACAGAGTAGATGAAGAGCACTTTCATCATTTCGGCAGAAAATCCTGTTGGACAGCCCTTGGGCCCACATCCAGGCCATCTCCAAGTCTTCTCAGTTCTCTGTTCAAAACGTGACCCCAGCTGTTCATTCTTCACTATGGCCCCATCATGACCCTCATTGCTTCCCCTTTCTTGCCTAGACGACAACAGCTTCCTAACCCATCTCTGCTTCCTTTCTCGAACCTTTCTCCAGACAGCAGCCAGAGTGATCTTTTCAAAATATTAGTTGGATCGCCTCCCTTCTTGGTTGAAAACCTTCCAAAAATTCTATGTCAGAGTCAAAGCCAAAGTCCTCGCTGTGTCCCATAAGGCCCCACATGACCTGGTCCCTGTGGCCTCTTTGACCTCATGTCCCATCAGCCCCCACCTCTTTGCTCTTCCTCAAACACCTCAGGTTCCTTCTAGACTCAAGGGCTTTGCCCTTCACTGTCACCTTTCTCAGGGACACCCCCAGCTCCTTCGCCTCCTCTGTCCTCAGGTCCAGCTCAGTTTTATCTCCTCAGGGACGCCTCCTCGACTACTATCCACGGCCTTGGTGATCACCTCTCCTCCAGGACAGATTTCACTATCTGTTATTTGTTTTGTCTGTCTCCTCATTAGAAATGCAAGCTTCGTAAGAGCAGAGACCGTGTCTTTTTTTTTTTTTTTTTTAACCTTCCGTAACTGTATTCCCCAGAACCTGAAACAGCCCTGGCACAGAATCAGTCCTCAATAAATCTTCCAGTAATGCAATGAGACGAGCAAGTGGACTTTCTCCCTAGGCATATGCCTGTGGTTAAATGTGCGCGGGTTAGGGCACATGTCCTGATGGTATGAGGTTTCCCAGAATGCTATGAGACCCTGTGAGGCCCTCATCCTTGGCAGCTGAATGTGTACTCAGGGGACCACGTTCCCAGCATTCAATGGGGGCACAGATAGAGCTGTGAGGACCACTCTGACACTAAAAGGACTACATTTCCCAGAAGGCAACGGATATGCCCTGAAGGGGCCACAGTGCCCAGCAGACAATGAAATGGAGGGGCACACACTTCTCAGCCGCCAGGGAGGCAGGAGGGACCACATCTCCGTATCCCAAGGAGGCGTCAGCAAGGAAGTAGTAAGTTCACCTCTGCAGGTGATCTGCCTACAGATCTCTGGACAACCCCATGCCAAAGAGAAGAAGAAAGTTGGACAGAGGTCTTTCCCAGCGTGCTCTAGACAGAAGAAAACTACGAGTCCCGGCATGCAATAGAGAACTAGTCACAAAGCCGCCGGGCCCTCACAGCCGGGAACTGGTGGAGACTTAAGCTCCACCCACTCAGGTGGCCCCATCCTCAGGCGATACCCACTTCTCTGTTACACTTGCTCCACCCCTGAATAGGCCCCGCCTCTTCTCAGACGCCTCCTCTAAACTGACCTGGTTCTTCTCAGTCCGCACACCAGGCTTGTTCAAATCCTGCCCTTCCCTACCAGAAGTCCACTCCAGCTGACCCCTCCCGTGCCCTCGGGAGGCAGGCCTCTCTCCATGCCACAGCCAGCTCCAGCCTCTGCCCCTGCTTTCCCTCCAGGCTCCTGGCTTTGACCTTTCAATGGCTGAGCCTGCCTCTAAGGGGGAGGCCTTCATCTTTCCAGGCCCATTCTCTGGATTCTCGCTTTTCCACGCCTTCCAGTTGGGTACCTCCCCCTGCCCAAATCCCACCCCGAGATCGTCTTCCTCTCTAGACTCTGCCCCTTTAGTACCGAGCTGAGGGCCTGTCCTCCCCTGGCCTCCCCCATCACCAGCTAGCCTCGCCCCTTCCTTGACTCACCTCTTCCTTGACTGGCCTTCCCCCACTTTCTAGCTGCAAGGCTACCCTTCTCTCTCTCCCTCACGAAGGACGCCTCCCTTTCTCATACTCATCCTTCCACCAGATGGTTCAGTCCTTCTACATTGACCTCTAGACCTCATGCTCAGCTGGCCGGGCCCCTCCCTGTCTCTCAGTACTTAATAATCCTTTTTCCTGGTCACCGTCTCTGACTTTCTGGCTCCTGCTTATTCTCTAGCCTTCACCCCTTTTTGAGCCCCATTCCTTTTCACTTGACACCCCTTCGCTGATCCCAAAGCCCACCCCTCACTCAGATCTTGCCATCGTAGGAATGCTCCCTCTGGCACCCACCCAGTCCTCGCCCCTCGCTGGCCGCTGGCTGGCCTCGCCTCTTCCTCGGATCCCACCCACTCCCGATTCACCGCTCCTGCAGCCTCTCAACTCTTCCCATAGCCTGGTCACCTCAGACCCTGTTTCTAGATGATTCCTCGGCACACTCTGTACCTCCTATAGATCACGTCCCTCCAAGTCAGCCCCGCCTGTTACCTAGACCTGACCTTTACGTTTGTCCTCACTGCATCCCCGAGGCTGACCCTCAGGACTGGCCACGCCCCCTTACGTCCCCGCCCACCCACGGTCGGCCCAGGCCCCGCCCACGGGTCGCCCCCCGTCCCCCGAGCCCCGCCCGCGGGTCGCGCCCGCACCTTGGGCGTGAGCACGAGCGCCGCGCCGCCGTGCACGGCCACGATGGGCAGCGAAGTCTGCGCCGACAGGAAGTCAAGGATGGGCGCGACGGCGGGCGCGCGCGAGTCGTCCTCGAAGACGACGCCGTGCACGCGCAGCCCCGACAGCAGGTCGCAGAGTTGCAGCACGAGGCTGCGTGGATCCGGAGCCGTTGAGCACCAGCGCCACCGGCCGCACGTCCAGGCCCGGGCTGCGCACGGCCGCCGCTACGGCCGGGCCCAGGCGCGCCGCCTCGGTCGCGTACGCGGGCCCAGAGAACACGAGCGCCACGTTGAGCGGTCGCGCCCCGCCGGGGACCCCGCCGGCCCCGCCCGGCCCCGGCACCTCCTCCGGGAACGGGCTGGCACAGGCCAGCGCCAGAAGCAGCAACATCTTAGCGGGGCCCCGAGGGCCGCGGGGGCCACCGGCGCCGCGCATCGCCTGCGGGCCCAGCCGGGCGGCCTCTGAGCACGAGGGTGCCCGGGGAGGGACACGGAGGAGGGGGGGTGGGCGCAGAGATGGGGCGGCGGACACGCGGAGCAGAGAGGGGACAGGAATGAGAGACGAGGTAGAACGACAGAGACAAGGAGAGATACACGGTGAAGGGGAGATGCGAGGAAGGAGAGATGCAGAGGCAGGAGAAAGGTTGGATAGAATAATAGAGGGAGAGACACAGGGAAATACGGAGGCAAAGGAAGAGATCACAGAAGCGAAGGGAGAAACAGGGAGAATGGGTAATGGGGCCACAGAAGATACAGAAGTGGGGAGAAGAGATAGACAAGGGAGGACAATGAGACAGGCCAGATGGAAAAGAGACCCGCAGAGACCGGATCAGAATAGGAGCAGAGAGAGAGAGAGGCCCAGGAAGATAGGAAGAGATGAAAACACCCACAGAGAGATGGTCAAGGAGAGAGAGTTGATGGAGTGGAGGAAAGAGATGGAAGGAGAAACAGACAGGGACAGATAGGCTCAGAGTAACAGAGCGAGAGATAAGACGGAGTGACAGAAATAGGGAGGGAATGAGAGAGGCCGGAGAGATGCAGAGATAGACGAAGGAAGATGGGAGAGGGGAGAGAGGAGAGAAACCCGAAAGTTGGACCGAGAGAGAAAGGTGGAAAGAAACCCCAGGAAGATGGAGACAGAGACCCCACAGCCACCACAAGACACGCACCCACAAGAGATGGAGAAACAGGCAGAATTAGAGATGGAAGAGGCAGGCAGAGCAGACAGAAAACACAGGAAGACAGAAATAGCGAGGCAAGGCAGAGATCAAGACCCCCACCAGGGAGGTGCCCAGCACAGACATGAAAGGAAGGCCGGGAAGGCGAGTGGCAGGAGGGATCAAAAATAAAAGGAAGAAAAAGTGAGGAGAACAAAAAAAAGAGAGAAAGGGAAAAGGGGTCAGGTGTGTAGGGGGAGAGAGAGAGAAAAAAAGAAATTAGTGGGCCATCCTGCAGGGAGCAAATGCCTCCGTGACCGTACCCCTCCCCTGGAACACAAACCCCCAACCCATCTTTGTCCCCTTACTCCTACCCCCGTCCCTCCATTCTCAGTAAGAGCTAGAAAGAGTCACAGTCCAGACTGGGCTCTGGGGTTAGGGGAGCACAGCTGTGGAGAGCTGGGAGGGGTGGGGGTCCCTGGCTCCCAGCCCAGAGCAATTTGGTAAATGAGAAGCAATACAGCATCTCTTCCTATGTCTCCTGTTGAATACTAGCTGCCTGGGGTGGTCGGGCTGGGAGCCCAGACTCCTGGCTCCTGGGTCTTGAGGAAGGAGGGCCCTGGGGGCCTGGACCCCTGGTTCCCAGAGAGGGATTGGAGCCTGCAGAAGGGGCTTCTGGAAAGGGGTGAGGGTCCAGACAAGGAAGGGCTTGCTCTTAACTGTCAATCAGCCTCCTGTCCAGTTGCCATGGTAGCGCAGAACCTCCATCCACCCTACAGACAGGCAGGGGTAGGGGAAAGGCCCACACCCCTTTGCCTGCCTAGAGGCCTCCTCCCCCACCCCCTACCCCCCAGGCCTTCTTAGGGACCCTGGAGCACTGTCTCCCAAGGAGTGGGGGTGGGGATCCTAGCATGCTTCAATCCTGGCTCCCCCTCGCCCCTCCTCTCCTCTGCCCTTCCCCAAGCAGCTGGTTCAATCAGTGCTCAGAATAGCCCCCCTCTGCCCCAAAATAACCCACAGCTGTGGCCTGGCACTCCCCCCTCCCCAGGATAACACTGGCTCTCCCCTCCCTTCCTGGTGGCTGCTCACCCCTCAGCCTCTTCTCTGCCTCTCTCAGACTCACCCCTGCCTGGCCTCTGGCCTTGGGGATTCTGGGGTCCTGCTCCCTGGCTGAAGCCCAAGAGGGCAGCTCCTGCCCCACCCTTCTCAAGAAGCTGGATGCCCAGTTCTCTCCGGTGAGGGATTCGGGAGGACAGTCTCCCACCCCCTCCAGGGATGGATAGAGAGGGGCAGCCCCCAGCCGCTGGGGCAGTCTGGCCTTCCAACCCCCAAACCTGCACCCTCAGAGATCACATTGTTCAGGCTTCCAATCGCCACCTCCTCGTGAGTCTCAGTCCCCATGAGTCTCAGTCCCCACTTCCATCCGCACAGGGCCAAAGAGTCCAGAACCTCATCCCCTGAACCGTCAAGGGGCTCAGGACACTGCGCCCCCAGCCCCCTCTTCCCTCAGACACAGAAGCCCCATCCTCCCAATTTCTCCCATCAGCTCAGGAATCCTGACTCTCGGGCCCCTTCTTTCCCCTGGACCCACCGGGGACTGTGGGTGCTCAGCTCCATCCCTTCCCAGGACCCAGGAGTGCCGGCTCTCTTCTGCCCCCAGACTCAGGAATCCAGGGGCCCAGCCTCCTTTACGCCCAGGACCCAGGAATCCAAGCCCATAGCCCTCTCCTCCCTTAAGGACCCGTTGTGGTCTCAAACCCCATTCGTCCAGTATCCTGGGCAACCCCCGCCCCAGTTCCAGCCTCTCTGAGTCGCCTCACTCAGGTCCTGTGCACAGTACAGTCTGTCCCCCAGCTGAGGAGGAGGAGGAGGGTGCCAGAGATTCCTGGGGTGTCCCTGTCTCCATCACTCCCCCAGATCCATCACAGAGGAGATGAGAGGCCACTTCGATCCACAGCCCACGTTCCCCCCACCAACAGTTCGCGTCGTGCTGCGGACGGCTCCCGCCCCCCACTCCAACCCCATTCTTTCCCCACCCTAATCCTGGTGCTTGGAAGAGGCTAGAAGGGTATTCCAGAACCTTGAGGAAGGGATGGGAGCTTGGGGCGAGGGGTGCCAAGGCCTGGATACTCTCAAGGTCCTTGGCAGGGGTATTAATAGCCGACTGGCAGCTGAGGAGGGAGGGGAGATAGAGCTGGAGAGAGGGGAAGCGGACCAGCCGAGGGGGGAGGCTGATGCGGGGTGGTGGGGTGAGGGGGGGCACTGCTCAGAGAGGGAAGGTGAGAGGGAGAGATGGGGGACAGAGAGACAGGGCGTCGGGTGTATGGGGCTGGGGAGAAGGATCAAAGTGTCAGCAATGGGGGTTTAGGAGATCTGGGGTGCAGAGACCTGGGGAAAGGGCTCAGCGAGGGAGAAGGCGATAGGGGGCAAAGATTTCCCCCAGAGACCCCTGTCCACCATTCTAGCCCTCTCGCTCCAACTGAGGCCCCTTGCCAACTTTCCTGTCCTAGATCTGGAGCGGGGCGGGGGGGCGGAGGGGGGCCAGTACACGTTCCCACCCCCTCCCCTGCAGCCCCTACCCCAGCCTTACCTTTTCATGACCCTGTTCTGGGGGGTGTTGCGGGGGTGCCAGGAACGGAACCGGAGTCCAGCGACCCGAAGATTCAGCGGGGGGCTCAGGGAGCCGCGGGGTGTGTGTAGGGGGTGGCCAGGCCTTGGGGCGGCGGCGGCGGCCAGGACCTCCTGCCCGGCCCTGGCTCCCTGGCTCCGGCTCTCTCTTCCTCAGTCTGTCCTGCCCTGTCTGTCCCCCAAGGTTGAGGCCACCCCCGGCTAGGCGAGGACGCGGCTACACATGTTGCGCTGGAAGTTGGGCCCCGGACATTGCGGAGGCTGTCGGGGTGTCCTCTCGCCGTTCCGACCCCATGGGGATCCCCCTCCGCCCACCCGGGGTGCCCCCTCTGCCGCTTCAGCCCCGGCTCCTCCCCCCATCCATGTGTCCGGTCCCGCCTCTTTCTGTCTCATTCGCAAACCCCCACTCTGTGCCCTCAGTGCCCCCCACCCCAGTCTGTGTCTGTCTGTCTGTCTGGGTCACCTCTGAAGCCGGTGGCTGGTGTGTGTGTTTGCGTAAGGGGCAGGCAGGAGACAGCCTGTCTGGGCGACTGCTTGCCCCTTCCTGCTTGTCCACCTCCCACCTCCAGGCAACCCCCCACGCCCCCACTCTCAAATACAGGCAGACACACACACATACACACACGCATACACGCACCACCTCACTTCCCTGGGATTCCCCTAAACACCCCCGGAGCTTGAGGAGGGAGACACACACACACACACACACACACACACACACACACACACACACACTGGAGGGTCTGATGGGCCAGGCTGCCGCTGCCGTCAGGGGCTGTTCAGACAGACAGGAGGACACGGGCAACCAGACGCCCGGCCGGACGCAGGCAGGAGGCACAGAGCCCAGGTACACACCATGCATCCGGGTTTGGGGGAGGCTCGGAGGGAGGAACCTGGGGGGCCCGCGACACCCAGGCAGGTGGCTTGGGGTCGAGACAGACAGACAGACCCCTCCCTCCCTCCCGCCTGGCCGCAGCCGCTGCAGCCCTTACAGACACACCCCCCCTCCAGCCCAGCCCCAGACACCCGCACACACAGATCCTCACCGGGCAGATGGTAGACGCACGAGAGACCCCTGGGGGCCAGGCGGACCCACCCGAGCCGACACCCCGAGCCGGGCACTGGTGGCCAGGGAGGCTGCAGGCGGGCGGAGGGCGGTGGCGGCGGCCAGGGCTTGGAGGAGCCGGAGCGGGAGGGACTCGCACACTCGCTCCGTTCACACACACACACACACACACACACACACACACACACACTCACTCGGCATGCGATTAACATTCAGTCCTCGTCTGCCCCTGCCGGGAGACCCACAGCCCCCCTTCTTGGGCTCCCTCGGGACCCCTCCTCCTGTCACGGCTGGGGGTGGGGGCCGGCCCCCCTCCCAGCTCCCAGCCTCTGCCTTCCCCCTGGGACCGGAGAGTGAGGGGCTGCAAATAAATCCGGGGAGAGGGGAAGGGGCGGGCGATGGGGGGAAGGTCGGGGACTCGGGACCCGGACCTGAGCTCCAGGGCCCAGGGGCTGCCTGCCCTCTGCTCCCTCCCCACGCTGAGGTTTGTGAAGCAGGAGGCCATCCCCAGACTTGAGTCTGTCACGCTAGGACCCATCTTTTGGCTTCGATTGCCCCGGGAGGCCAGGCCTGCAAGTAGGACTCCCTCAAGAAGCCAGGAATCCAGGCCCTCAGGCCCCTCCTCTCTCAGCCCACCTCCCTCCTCAGTTTCAGGAGTCCAAGGCCCTGTCTCCCTTCTCCACCTGGGACCCAGTAACCAGAGCCCCCTCCTCCAGGCCTGAGTCCCTTTTAGACCCTCAGACAAACTGACTCCTTAGCACAAACCACCCTCAGGGGCCCACACGTCCAAGACTCATGGATGTCACCCTCAAGCACCCTATCCATCCTGCGATCTGAGGAAACTGATGCCGCTGTACCTCTTTTGTTGTTGACAGACCCTGACATCCATCACCCATAGTTATTCAGATATCCAGGAAGAAAGCACCATGTTCCCCCTCCTAGACGCAGCCTGTTTCCCCTCAAGAGCAGCTGCCCAGCTCCTGCCCCTCCTGATAGAGAGGGAGGCTAGGCCCCACGCGTCCATAAAGGGGTGGGGTGGAGTGTGGCACAAGAGTGTGTCTGTGTGCCTCTGAGGGGGCAGTTCCGGGATGGATGGGTGGGGGGTGGCCAGAGCCAGGGCTTCCAGCTACCAACTCCAGGGTCACGGAGAGCAGGAGTGAAGGCTCATATTTCTGAAAAAGAAGAGACTGGGCGCCTGAATTTATGGGTCCCAGAGGGAGGAAGGGATTGTGAATCTCGATTCCTGGGTCTGCGATACTTGGGACACAAAATCCTCGGGAGGGACCCTAAGTCCCAGAGAAGCGGGGACAGAGCTCTTCTTGGGTCAGGGAGAGGAAGGGCTGGCAGCTGGACTCCTGAGCCCAAGGGAGGAGGACACTGAGGTCCTGGACTCCTGAGTCTGATGGAGGAGGGGCCGGAGGCGGCTTTCTCTTCTCTCGGAGGAACTGGAGCTGGAGGTCCCTGAAAAGCCAGCCTCTGGGTCTTTGTGTAGGATCCTGAAAGCTCAGAGACCTGTCTCCCGAATCGCTGTCAATCGCAGAATCTATGCGGCTGGGCTGCCACCTTTACAGAGGCGCAGAGTGCCTTGGGGAATAGGCGCCCGGATTTGGGAGTTGGGGGTCTCAGCGACCCTGCAAGTTCCTAGGAGGCGGCCTTGGTGGGGGAACATTAGGCGCCCGGCTCTGCAAGCGCGGAGAAGCAGGGGTAGGGGGCGCCAGAGAGCCGGGACTCCGCCCTCGGGGGCGGAGCCTTCCGTCGGACTCCTCCCCCTCCCCGCCCTCCTCCCCTCTTCCCTAGCTCCGGCTCGGCCACCAGCTCCGGCTTTGGCGCCCCCCTCCCAGAGCCCCCTCCCCGGAGCGGAGCTCACCCGAGGGCACCTCTCCTGCCCCCCGACAGCCCAGCCGCCCGGCCAGAACAGCAGCTCCGGGGCAGCCCCCCTCCAGCCTCCCTCCAGCCCAGCCCTGCCAGATCCCCCAACCATGAATCTCTTTCGATTCTTGGGAGACCTCTCCCACCTCCTAGCCATCATCTTGCTACTGCTCAAAATCTGGAAGTCCCGCTCGTGTGCCGGTGAGACACCCAAGGGGGCCGGAGGAAGGGGGAGAGTGCAGGGGACACCCCAGGACTCGGGGAGAGGGTTTGGAGGCATAGGGGGACGGGTCCCCTTTCCCGTCCCCTGCTTGCTGGGGTCCCCCTTCCAGGTCCGGGGTCACCAGGGGGTCAGCTCCTTTCTGCAAACCGAGGATGCATCCAGTTTGGTGGAGGTGGCTCCAGGCACCGAGTTCAGCCTCCTCCCGGCCCCCATCAGGGTGGCCTCAGAGTTGCTGGGGCTGGGAACAGGGAGCTGTGGCAGGCAGGGAGGTGGCTGAAGTTGGTGACGTGGACTGTAGCGGCCAGGAAGGGAGCCGGAGGCAGGCGACCTGTTCCGGAGGCCAGAGGTCAGGGGGGTCCTCCTGAGGCCTCACCTTAGATCCGGACTGCAGGAGGACCCTGAGGGTGTTGGGGGTGGCCGTGAGGCCTGGCCCGGGACACAGCCTCGGGCTGGAGTAGCTTTCTGGCCGGGCTGCCCCCTGGCTGTGGGCCGTGGGAAAGAGCCCTGTTGCGGCGGCCGGCTGGGAGGCCTCCAGGGACAGCTGCCCTCCAGAGCCGCCTCCAGGCTTGTTCCAGGCCTTGGCCCCTGGTGTGTTGACCCTGCCTCTCTGCACCACAGGGATTTCAGGCAAAAGCCAGGTTCTGTTTGCTGTGGTGTTTACTGCCCGCTACCTGGACCTCTTTACCAACTACATCTCACTCTACAACACGTGCATGAAGGTAAAGGCCTCCTGAGGGGGAGCCACCAGGAGGGTGGGGGGGAGGAGGGAACGTGGGTCCCAGGCTTTAGGGAGGAGGGGGCTGGGGTCCAGACTGCTGAATCTGGAGGGGGCAATGACAGTGGCTGGGACTCCTGGGTCTGAGGGGCTGGGGGCCAGGACTCCTAGTCTGAAGGAGGAGGAGCTGGGGGCTGAAGGGCTGGGGGTCCGGCTCCTTAGTCTAAGGAGGCTGGGGGCTGGGGCCCTGTGCCTGGAGCTGAAGCTTCCTCCTCATCCTCACCCAACAGGTGGTCTACATCGCCTGCTCTTTCACCACAGTCTGGATGATTTACAGCAAGTTCAAAGCCACTTACGATGGGAACCACGACACGTTCCGAGTGGAGTTCCTCGTCATTCCCACGGCCATCCTGGCGTTCTTGGTCAACCATGACTTTACCCCTCTGGAGGTAGGCCACCTGCAGGGTCCCGGTAGTGGTGTAGCGGGGTGGGCTGCGGGAGGAGCGGCTGTGGACGGTGGGCCCAGTCAGAGGCTTCCTTCTGCAGAGTTTGCTCAGACTTCCTCCTTTTAGGAAATAACGTTGAAAACAGGGGCCCTGGAGTCGGATGACAGCAATGTCACGGCAGCAGCACTCACCAAGTAGCAGACGCTGCTCTGAGCGTGTCACACGTGTCATCGCATTACTTTTCACAGCAGCCCCATTTTATAGATAGGAAACTGAGGCTTGGGGAGTCATAATGACTCCTCCAAAATCATCAGCCTAATGAATAGTTCAGGAGTTGGGAACAGGGGCTCTAGAGGGCCAGGCTACTTGGATTTGAATCTGTTACTTTCTATTAGTGTGACCTTGGAACTTGACTTTTTTGCCTCAGTTTCCCTATCTGTAAATTCAAGATTAGGTCACTGTGAGAATTTCCTGAGACTAGCCAGCATCACTTACACAGGGACTTTAGAACCGGAGAGCCAGGATTTGAAGCCCAGGGCTTCCCTGGTGGCTCAGATGGTAAAGAAGCTGCCTGCATTGCGGGACACCAGGGTTTGATCCCTGGGTAGGGAAGATCTCCTGGAAGAGGAAATGGCAACCCACTCGTGTTCTTGCCTGGGAAATCCCATGGACAGAGGAGCCAGGTGGGCTACAATCCATGGGGTCATAAATGCTTGCACATGACTGAGTGACTAACACTTTAGAAGCTGTGGGGCTTTGGGCAAGTCACGTAATTTCTCTATGTCTGAGTTTTCTCATCTGTAAAATGGGGATAGTTCCTACTTCATAGATTCTAACTTGAGACTGATATTGATAAAGCATAGTGTCTGGCAGTAGGTAGGAAGTGTTGTCCATGAGTGTCGCAGTGCTTTGGACCAAGTGTATACTTCTACTCCTAAAGGCTAGCTGTCCTGGTTTTACTGCCTGGTATTTTGGTAGGAGCTATACAGTTTCCTGGGAGTAATTTTGAGAGGGACTGTGGTCAGTCTGCCATCTCCTGCCTCCAGGGGCCTGGCAGGAATCAAATTCAGAGCAGTCTTTCCTCCCCCAGTACCACTCACTCCTGCTTGTAAGAAGCTGGCCCTGGAAGTTGCCTGGTGGTCCAGTGGTTAAGACTCTGCACTTCCAAGGCAGGGGGCGTGGATTTGATCCCTGGTTGGAAAACTCAGATTCCCTCAAGCCGCCCCTGCTGTGCTGATGTTTTCAACAGAAACTATAATTCAGGAGTTTTCCTGAGATGTTTCATTTGACAGTTTTGGCTACAGATTCCAAAGCTATTTCTAAAAGCATCCTGTAGTCTTGACAAATCTGATTGAGGGGTAACTTTGGCCCAAGTGCCCCAGAAATGTCAGAAGGAGGAAACCCAAAGCTTAGTTGCAGGGTCTGGACTTGGCAAACTTCTGATGACCATCATCTTGCATGGAGCACTCACTGAGCTGGACCCATTTTACAGGTAGGGAGACTGAGGCTGGAGGAAGGCAGTGGGGCTTGCTTTAGGTAGAAGAGGCTGGACCAGGATCTAGGCTTCTTGACTCCAGGTTGGGTGGTTTGGTTGGGTGGTTCCCTCATTCAGAAGGAGGTCACTTGTGCAAAGTATTGGCACCAAATCTATGTCTGGCTCTGCACAAATCCATCATCCCATCTGATCCCTTTGCCACCTGAGGAAGCAGACCTCGTCATCCTTTCTTTTAGGACTAAGGTGAGGTTCCCAGCTGGCAGTAGTGGTAAATAACCCGTTTGCCAATGCAGGAGATGCAAGTTCGATCCCTGGGTCGGGAAGATCCCCTGGAGGAGGGCATGGCAACCCATTCCAGTATTCTTGCCTGGAGAATCCCATGGACAGAGGAGCCTGGCCAGCTACAGTCCATAGGGTTGCACAGAGTCGGACATGATTGAAGCAACTTAGCACGCAAGCTGAGGCTCAGAGGTGAGACCTCACAGAATTTGAACCGAGGTTCACCTGCTTTCAAAACCCATACTTTGTTAGTCTCTTAGTCGTGTCCAACTCTTTGCAGTCCCACGGACTATACCTGCCAGGCTTCTCTGTCCATGGGATTCTTCAGGCAAGAATAGTGGAGTGGGTTGCTATTCCCCTTCTCCAGGGGATCTTCCTGACCCAGGGATCAAACCCTGGTCTCCTGCATTACAGGCAGATTCTTTATCGTCAGAGCCACCAGGGAGGTCCTAAAACCCATGCTACCTCCAATTAAAACAAACAAACAAACAAACAAAAAAAAAAACCCTTGCTAGCATTGGGTGCATGCTGAAAAACTTTTTAATCATAGAAGGAAAGGATTCCTTAAAAATTCAGATGTCATGAACAGATCAAGTAAAAATACAACAGACTTTTTCTCTCTTTTTCTGTCATGATTCTATTCCTCAAGGCTAGGAATTGGGTATATATCCATTTAATGGGTATGTTTCCTGAGAGCCTCAAGTAACGTGATTTACTGAGAACCTTGCTGGTGGATTCTGAGTGATTATGGGAACAAGCTCCTGAAGTCTAGCTGCCAGGATGGGAATCGATTTCTACCCACATCTCAGTTGTGTGGCCTTGGACAAGTCACTGATCCCATGGGCCTCAGTCTTCTCATTTGTATAAGGGGGATAACAATAGGTCTTAGCTCATAGGGTTAAGGCATAAGCCAGGTAGTAGCTGTAAGGTGCATAGAGCAGTGTCTTGAATGTAGTAAATGCTATATAAATGTCAGTTCTTAGAAAATACATCTTGAAGGTCACCACTTTGCTCCCACAAACTGAAACCACCCAGGAGGAATCACACCTGCCAGCTGGTGGTGTTGTCTGAGTGGAGGTTTCAGTGAATTGACATCTCACAAGTCACCCCCAGGTGGGGCTTTCAGGGAACTGGGGACTGAAAAGGGACCAGCAGCTGTCTTCCCTCTCTTGGTCTCCCTCCTGCGATGCCCTGTCCTGCTTGCAAATGATGATGGTCCGTGCTCCCTGAATGGTGGCCCGTGACAAGCACTTGGGGACCTTGCTCCCATTCTCTCATGCATTCATCCAGGCATGGAGTAGGTTCCAGGCACTATGCCAGGGGCAGGGCCCATAGAGTGCCCAAGGTGTAGGCTCCTGGGCCTCACAGAGCTCACAGTCTGGTCAGAGCTGCCAAGAGGAAGACAAGACAGAGGATGTGACAGTCCTGGGGGAGGATGGTCAGGGAGGACCTCGCTGATGAGCTGAGGTTGGAAAGAGGTAGAAGAGGCAGGATGTGACGGTCTGGGGGAAGAGCTGCAGGAACAGCAAGTGCAAAGGTCCTGGGGCAGGAAGGAAGCTGCTGTGCTGGCGAACCAGACAAGGCCTGGGCAGTCCGTCGTAGCCTGGAGGGACTAGGAGATGAAGCTGGATCAAGGAGAGCCTTGAAGGTTAGGAACTTAGAGCCAAGGTTAGGAACTTGGGTTTTATTCTGGATGTGATAAGAAGTTGCTACTGGAGAGTTTTGACCCAGAGAGTGACACGGTCTGATTTATGTCTCTCAAGCTTGCACGTTGAACGTTGCCCCTACCAGGGCAGGAAAATCACCCCCACTTTAGAGAGAAGGAGGTGAGGGCTCTAAGAATCTGGGTCTCTTGCCCAAGGTCTCGTAGAAGAGAAGTCTCAGAGCCAAGATCCCAGCCTGGTCCTCCCTTGGGAGGGCGTAATTGCCAAGTGCTCCGAATATTGGCTCTGAACTCTTCGTTTGAATCCCAGCTCTGCCACTTTCTAGCAGTGTGATCCTGGGCCTATCTCTTACTGTCCCTGAGCCTCAGTTGCCTCGTCTGTAGAAGGGAATGCTGGGGGTTTCCTGGTGGTCCAGTGGTGAGGACTCAGCACTTTCACTGTCAAGGCCCAGGTTCAGTCTCCGGTCGGGGAACTAAGGTCCTGCAAGCCATGTGACTCGGCGGAAAAATAAAGGCGGGGAGAATGCTGGTAATTTTACCTCTCTCATGGGTTATTGTGGGGATCGACAGAACACGTGTGGGGTGGGCAGAGTGGACACTGGCACACGGTGAGTGCCCGGCAGGCATCATTATCCGCTCTCCCGCATCACTGCGCCTCCAACCAACACACCCTGTGTCCTCCCCCCTTCTCTTCTGCCTTGTTCCCTCCCGCCCTCTGCCTCCAACTCCCCGACACCCCCTGGTAGATCCTCTGGACCTTCTCCATCTACCTGGAGTCGGTGGCCATCCTGCCGCAGCTGTTCATGGTGAGCAAGACGGGCGAGGCAGAGACCATCACGAGCCACTACCTGTTTGCGCTGGGCGTCTACCGCACGCTCTATCTCTTCAACTGGATCTGGCGCTACCACTTCGAGGGTTTCTTTGACCTCATCGCCATCGTGGCAGGCCTGGTCCAGACGGTCCTCTACTGCGACTTCTTCTACCTCTACATCACCAAAGGTAGCTGGCTGGGAGGCGGTGGGGAAGCAAGCCTACACCTTCTCCAGCTCCCGCCCTCCCTCCCCTGGGGCCCTGGCTCCATCTCCTTTGCTCTGTATTCCTTGAAGGAAGATAGAACAAAGAGAGGGTCAATGGTGGCCTCTGACTTTTCTGCTCTTGGGATTTCTCCTAAGCCCTTTCTCCTGCCCTGAGCTTCCAGATCCACAGTCTCTCAGTCTCACATCTGTTAACAGATCTGAAATCAGCAGCCCCAGCAGTGCTCAGGGAAGGGCGGGAGTCTTCTCTGCTGATTGATCTCTGTCCTCACCCTCAGGGACTCAGGCCCACCAAGATTCATTCATTCAGTCAACCAACAAATTTAGGGAACACTTTCTATGTCCGTGGTCAGGGCTAGGCTCTGAGATACTACCATAGGGGAAAAGATGGATGAAGCCCTCCCCTCCCTTTTTGTATTACAGTGTGTGTGTGTGGAGGGGGCTGGGGGAGGTGTGGGACGAATGAACAGGAGAAATGACTGCAAACAGTGAGAAGGGCAGAGATGGAAAGGAACCAGGGAGGTGGTGGTGGAAAGTGAGGGGGTTACCATACATGGGGGTGGGCGGCTGGGGGAGGCCTCTTAGAGATGATAATTAAAACCTAGGTCCCAAGTCAGTTAGCAGGAAGGGAAGAGGAGACTGGAGGGCAGAGGCCTGGAGACAGCGCAGGATTCCCGGCAGGGAGGGCAGAAGGCAGGGGTGGTTTTGGCCGCTGCCCATCAGAGATCCAAGGCCTCCAGGCCCAGGAGTCCTTCCGGGATGGAAGAGGAGTAGCCACTGTTAGGAGAAATGGGTCCATGGATCAGTCCCTCAGCCTCAACCCTCAGTAATTTGGGTTGATCCCCCGCTGTGGCTAATCCAGACTCCGGAGACTGCCCATGCCAGCCCAGCGTCCAGCCCCTGGTGTGGGTGTGGGAGGCTGTCCCCTCTTTGGGGGCCCTGTGGTCACGCCCTCCCCTGCCTCTCTCTTCACAGTCCTAAAGGGGAAGAAGCTGAGTTTGCCAGCGTAGCCCCAGTCCATCTCCGTCTCCAGGACAGCGGCGGCGAGAGGCAGTGGAAGGTGACGTGAGATGAGCCTTCCGGTCCAGGGGTGACTTTTTAAGAACCCACCACTCCCGGCTCCCCAGCTCCACACCTGCTGGGTTTCAGGGGGCGGTGGAGGGCCCAGGTGTTGGGGGAGCTCAGGACCTGGGCTGTTTGTAGTTTTGCCTTTTAGAGGAAAAAAAAAAATCTTTCCACTATTTAGTTTTTGATTCTGATGACTCCTTTCTTTTCTTACTCTCCGGCTCCGATTTTTATAAACTGTTTTAAAGTGTCCTGTGGGGCGAGGCAGGGTTGGAGATCTTCCCCCTTCCCTGAGACCCTTGGCTTCCTTCTGGATCCCACCACCCCACCTTCCACCCCCCTCCAGCCCCACTGGTCGCCAAACACTAACTCTGCCGACACCTGCCTGACACCGGCCCGCCTGCCGGACCTCTGACCTGACCGTGGCCATGAAGGCACACCCCCATCCACCTCCTGCCCCCAAACTTTTGCACTGGGGAGAGGGAGAAGGGGAGGAAGTTCTCCCCTGATTTTTCATAGTAATTTTTCCAGAATTTGGATTTTTGGTCTTTTTTTTTGACAATTTAGGGGGCATGGGAAGGGGTTGGCCCGAGGGTCACATTTTTGTACAGAACTGAAGGTTGATTCTTTGTTCTCTTGAAATAAACTGAGGAAAATGATGCCTCTCTTTGCTACTCCTTGCCCTCTCTCTGGTGTCTGTGGGGGTACCCCTGACCCTGGCCCCTCTTTCTCTCCTTCTGCTTTATTCTGACCACTGTTGGCAGGAGACCCAGGCCTGGGAGGAGCAGGAAGATAAGAAACTGGCCTCCCTGAGACTAGCTGCACCCTGACCACCGGGGAAGAGGTTTTGGAGGAAGAAAAGATCTCGAAGATTCTTCTTCTCTTGGCACACCACTTCCCTGACAGTTAGTTCTCCCTAATCTCAGGGTGGCAGAGGACAGCCTTCCAGAGTCTGTGATTTGAAAGTCACCAAGGGACAGCCCCCAGCCCCCGCCCCTCCGTCATTTTACATTGTGTGGAAACGCTTTATGTTTTCCTTAAAAAAACACAAAAAACCGGAATTGGTTGCCAGCCTTTAAAAACCAGATTTTCCCATTAAAATCGAGATTTCTGGCTCCTCTTGAAAAAGTATCTGTCAATCTGACAATGCCGGGTCCTCATTTCTTGGTGGCAGCAGATGGCTGGAATGAATGGCTGGGACGCGAACTCCGCCCCCTCCCCTGACTCCCGCCGCCTCCCCCTCTAGTCCCCAGGACTTGGCTGAGGGGTTGAGACCATCTATTATTGGGCTGATGCTGTTGTTTTGTGGTTTTGTTCTGTGAAGTTCAAAGGAAAGTGAATATTTGCTCTTCCCCTCCAGACTGACTTCACATCTGGTCTGTTTCCTTCACTCATGTTACCTGCCTGGCCCTTGTCAGCCTTTGGAGTTTTGCCCTGGTTTCTGCAAGATCCCCTACATGTCTGCTAAGACCTTCCTTAACCGGCCCCAGTTCTCCCCTAGGCTGGCTCTGGAAGCTTTAGGAGGCAAGGAGCTGGCATTTCTGAGCATTTCATGAGCACCGGGCAGAGTGTGTTACACGGGTGAGCCCGCGGGGACCCTCAGAGCCCCCCCTCCCTTTGCTGCGGAGGAAACCGAGGCTCAGCGGGGGTGCGAGTGGCCGAGGTGGCGTAGGTACCTGTTTCCTGCTGCTGGATCCCAGGTGCTTAGCTGCTGCTGTGGAGTTTTGCAGATGTTTTCCCTTCCTTTCTTGTAAGACCAGAAGCCTCAAATGGAAGATGGAGGAGCAGGCCTGCTTCGGTTGATTCAGGGTTGGGAGCAGGCGTGTTTTTGACCAGTCTGCAAACCATTGATCTAAATCCGGTCCGAGGCTCTGGCATGACAGCCAGCCCAGTGCGGGCCCAGAGACATCAAGTGGCCCGTCCGAGGTGATTCAGCCAGTGACAGGGTGAGGACCAGAGCTTGGGGGTTCCTTCTGCCTCCCACGCCAGAAGCCTGCCCTCTGCAGGGTTGCTTCTTCCTCCAGTGCCCATAGGGCCCACAGCCTGTTTGTTTCTGCACCCCTAGCACTGAGCACTGCCATGTGTGAAACAAAAAACAGGGACCACGGAGGCCATGTTGGACTCCCCACAACTCACATCCCTTTGCCCAGTCTGTAAATGAGCCCTCTGCAGCCACCATGGCCCTTGTGTGGGTGTGTTTGGATGGCTGGCATAACATTAAACTTCCTTTTTTTGTATTCCTTGACGATCTATCCCACATAAAAATAAATGGATGTCCAGTTGTTCTAGAAATACCAGAAGGTTCTAGAGCTGCACCATTCAATACGATGACCATTAGTCCTTGAAATGTGGGCCCAAGTCAGGGTGTGGTGTCTGTGTAAAATACATGAAGGATTTAAAGAACTCAATGCCCTAGAATGTAAAGCTATCTGGCTAGTGACTTTTTATACTGATGATATGTTGAAATGATAATATTTTGGATGTGCGTGTTAGTTGCTCCAGTTGTGTCCAGCTCTTTGCAACCCCATGGATTGTAGCCTGCCAGGCTCCTCTATCTACAGAATTCTCCAGGCAAAAATACTGGAGTGGGTTGCCATTTCCTTCTCCAGAGGGTCTTCCCAACCCAGGGATTGAACCTGGTCTTCCACATTGCAGGCAGATTCTTTACCATCTGAGCCACCAGGTAAGCCCCCAATAGTTTGGATGCATGGGGTTAAATAAAATGTATATTCATTTCACTTGTCTCATTCAACTTTTCATCCTGTGGCCAGGGGACAAATTTAAATGCCCCATTTCCCTGACACCAAGGCTCAAATTTTACTTCAATTGGACAGCACTGTTCTTTTTTTTTTTTGGCTGCCCTGCTGCTTGTGGGATCTTAGTTCCCTTACAAGGAATGGAACCTGTGCCCCCTGCAGTGGCAACACAGAGTCCTAAGGGCTGGACACCCAGGGAAGTCCTGGACAGCCCTGCTCTAGACGTCCTGGGCCGCCGTGCTGAACGCTGGGTGCTGAGTGAAGGCTGCCCCTTCCCTGCCCCCACCACTCCCTTCACGAGTGCTTCACCCATTGAGTCACCTTCTCAGAGTCTTGTGACCCGAGCATAATACCCTGATCAGCTTTGGGGTTCTGGAAGAGGATTCCTTCCTTTCTCCCCAAAGAAGCTTTCAAATACTTGAGGACGAGTATCTCCCCTGATGTCAGTCAGGGACTTGTCATCCTCTAGTCCTTAAATGACTCCTCACTCAGCATGGTTTTGAGCTGAGGAGGTGTCACTGGGGTGAGTTAAAGAGGGTGGGCCCTCGCTGGGCAGCCAGAGGGGCCTGAGTGTTGGCCCTGGTTCTCCTGCCCTCTCCACCAGTGGAAGCATCTTGTCTGTGAACTTGAGCTTCCTCGGCTGGACAGTGGGGCACCTCCTGCCTTCCTCTCATGACCAGTGCGAGCGGTAAAGGGCTCACTGTGCGCAAGCCCACAAGAAGGGTTTCCTTTCCCTCCATCACCATCCGTAGCTGTCAAGATGGCACCCAAGGGACTCCCCTGGGGGCCAATGGCTAAGACTCCACATTCCCGGCACCGGGAGCCCAGGTTTGATCCCAGGTCAGGGAACTAATCTCACACACCAAAACTCAGAGCTCCCACACCGCAACTAAAGATCCCACATGTCGCAACTAAGACCTGGCGCAGAGAAATAGATAAATAAAAAGAAATATTTTTAAAAAGTGACAGTCAAGATGGAGAGTCTGGGAGGTGGGATGGAAGTGGGACCTGCCACAGAGACACCCCCCTCCCCCCAAGGAGACCCCTGGCCGCTCAAGGGAATGGAGAGGAACAGACGTGAGAGGACAGAGGGCTGTTTTCCGAAACCCTTCTGGAGGGAGGATTCTATCTTTATTGGTGTAAACAAGGCTCTCTAGTTGTCAGGCATCATGGCGAGGCGAGGGCCTTTGGGGTGCTCAGATAGGGGGACAGGGAGGAGCTGGCGTAGCTCGGGCCGTGGGGGCCGGTGGTGGGCATGTTGACCGGGCTGGTGGCAGACGGCGGGGAGAGGGAGGTCAGGACCACGCTGCCCTTGTCCAGGGAGCGCTTGTAGGGGACCGGGGCATCATTTCGGAGCTCCTGGAAGGCCAGGTAGGCCTGGAATATCTGTGGGCAGAGAAGGGTGAGCTGGAGGCTGGCTGGGGCGGGCTGGGGAGGAGGCCACGGGGCCCAGCGCTCCCTGAAGCTGGGCTTCGTTTGCTGGTAAGAAGGTGGGGGGCCTTTTTCCCCATTTGCCCCAGACACAGAAGGGGCTTGCGGAAGCCCGGGTAAGCTTTGAGAGCAGGTAGGTTCTTGCCCTGTTAACCCACACCATCCCGCCCTGCCCTGCTGGGGGAGTAGGGGTGGGAGAGGGGCCCCTCCTCACCCAGATGAGGACTGAGAAGAAAGAGAAGGTGATGGCGGCCTTGGCGCTGTTGCTCCCCCAGAAGGAAGTATCTGGGCGGCGAACGGTGCCACTGGTTGGCCAGGAAGCAGAATCCTACAGCCCAGATGCCTGCCCAGATGCCTGGGGGTCAAGGGAGAGAAGAGGGGCGGGGTTGAGGGGGAGAATGGGCTCAGGAAGGGGGGGCTGAGGTCTCCACTGTGGCCTCTCCTTCCCAGCCCTCTTTAAAGAACTGCCTGGAGTGGGCTGCTCTATCTGCTGTGGGGGTCAGCAGCCACCTGTGACTTTTTCCATTTCAATCAATTAAAAATTTCAGTCCATTAAAATAGACTTAAAAAAAAAAATTTCGGGACTTCTCTAGTGGTCCAGTGGTTAAGAGATCGCCTTCCAACGCCAGGAACACAAGTTCAATTTTCAGTCCAGGAGGAACCCACATGCCTTGGAGCAACTAAGGCTGTGGACCACAACTTCTGAAGCCCTCACGCCCTAGGGCCCGTACTCCGCAACAAGAGAAGCCGCTGCGATGAGAAGCCTGTGCACCGCAACTAGAGTAGCCCCCGTGCGCCACAACTAGAGAAAGCCTGAGTGCACCAGTGAAGACCCAGAGCAGCCAAAAATAAATAGATAAGGAAACAATTTTTTTTTTTTTTAATTTCCACTCCTTGATGGCACTGGCCAAACTCTTGAGTGCTCAGCGGACATGCATGGCCCGTGGCTCCTGCACTGGGAAGCCCAGGCACAGAACAGCTCCGCCCTCACAGAACCTTCTTTTTGGATGTCACTGGCCTCAGTGATCTTTAGGGGCCCACCTAGCCCTGCGTCTCTGGAACTGGGCAGGTGTGGAAGAAGAGAGGAAGGAGCCTGAGGCATGAGAAAAAGGAACAAGCAAGTGTTGGGCGCTGTGTGCCAGGCTCTGTCTAAGGTGCTTAGCATTGGTTAGGAGGCTAGGCTTGGCTTGGAAGCCTGGATCTGCCGCTCAGGGTCCGATTATACAACCTCCTGAGCCTCAGTTTCCTCCTCTGTGAAATGGGAATCTGAACGGGCCATGCTTCCTCAGGTGGTTCTAAGGAAGAAAGGAGATGGGGTATGGGGTGCCCCTGACGCGGTGCCATGGCACGTGGGGCGTGCCCAGGAAGTGTCAGCATTACTACAGGTGTCCTTTCTTGCCTTTCTTCCTCAGAAAAACCCTGGAGGCGGTTTTTTGTTTTGGTTTTGGTTTTGGCCATAACCACACGGCACGTGGAGCCCTGACCAGGGCCTGAGCCAGCGCCTTCTGCAGTGGAGGAGCAGTCTTAAACACTGGACCACCAGGCAGCAGAGAGGGAGGGAGACCTGCACATCGAGGCTGTGCTGGAGGTGAGATTTCAAACCCTGCTCTGCCTGGCGCTGCGCTCTGCACCCTGCCTCCTGCCACTGGTGGCTTTTCAAGAAAGGGAGGTGAAGAAGGGAGGTGAATGCCAGGAGAAAGCTGGGCAGAAGAGAGGCTTCTAGAGTTACCCTGAAGGTCAGAAGAGGTGACCTTTGCACTAAGTCTGAGGGATGGGCAATGATTCCCTGAAACGGCGGGTGCAGAAGAGCTTTGAGAAGCGAGGGACGAAGCTCTGGGTCACAGGTGGAGGATGCTCTGAGGTGGCGTCCTGGTGGCCCAGGGAGCCTGGGGGTGGGGGCTGGGAGCTCGGGGGCGGGCAGTGCCGGGGCTCACCCACCGGCCAGGATGAGGTCCAGGAGCTGGAAGGCCGTCTTGAAGCGGGTGCTGGAGAGGCGGACCTCGTGGGCGTCCAGGGCTAGGAAGGCCAGCGAGCTGAGGAAGGCCAGCAGGCCGGCCCCCACAGCGAAGCTGCAGGCCGCGCTGTTGCTGTTGAGGACACAGTGCAGCTGCGAGTTGTTGGTCTTGTTCTGGTAGCCGTCAGTCAGCAGGGAGGAGAACACAATCAGGGAGAAAACCTGTGGGTACAGGGGGTGGGGGTTCCCAGAGCCGGAATGGAGCTCTGTGTCTTCCCAAACCCGCTCCTCATCCCTCATCCCCATCACTGAGTTGGGGGAGGGTCTGCCGTCCACTCTCCCGGTGGTTCCAAGCCCTCCCTCCAGGTCACGTCCTCCAAGCCTCCATCCTGGTTCGGGCCTATCCCGCCTGCTGGGGCCCTGCCCCAGCCTCCTTCCGGCCTCCTTGACTCCAAGTCTCCCCACTCAGCTCCCCAGGGAACCTTCCACACTCTGCCCGTCCTGGCTCCCAGCACTGCCTGCCCCTCCCCAGCCCTTCACCTCTCCTCACCCCATAAACAGGTATCCGCCCACCAAACCCAACACGAAATGCTTATTAGCACATCACCCAGGACACAGGAAGAGTGAGCAATGAGTCTCTGCCATCCTGTTGATCCCATCTGCCTCCCAGCCCTTCCCTCTGTCTGCCACTGCTTCCTCCTCCCTCCCCGCTCAGCCAATTCCTATCCATTTTCAAAAAGGAACTTGTGAAATATTCCAAAGACCCAGAAAAGAACGGAGGAAATGTAACCAACGGTGAGAATCTGACAAACGTTCACCTTTACTCCAAGATTCTTTAAAAACAAAAACGATTTTGGCAATGCCACACAGCTTACAGGATCTCAGTTCTCTGACCAGGCATCGAACCATGGCAGCGACAGCACCAAATTGTAACTACTAGGTCACCATGGAAATTTCAAGGCTTTTTTTTTTTTTTTAAGCAAATACAGGGATTTCCCTGGCGGTCCATTGATTAAGAATCCACCTGCCAGCGTGAGGGACACGGGTTCAGACCCACATGCCACAGAGCAATTAAGCCCATGCACCGCAACCACTGAAGCCGGGTGCTGTAGTGCCCGTGCTCTGCAACAAGAAAACCCACTGCAATGAGAAGCCCACACGCCACAACCAGAGAGTAGCCCCTCGCTCGTCGCAACTAGAGAAAGCCTGCATGCAGCAACGAAAACCCAGTGCAGCCGAAAACAAATACGTAAGTAAATCAAATCAAACTTAAAAAACTTAAAAAAAAAAAAAAATAAAGCAAATACAGCCTTGGGACTTGCCTGGTCAGGGAGCTAGTGCCACCCAGTGTCGCCAAAAAACAAGCAAATGCAGTCTCACTGATATGCGGGCCCTTTCGCCTCTGTGGGCCCTGCACTCGGCACACCTGGGTAGCACCGTCTGCCTCTACTGCTGGCGTCTGCTGTGTTCATTGATGAAACCACCAGTGTACTTCACCAGCCCATGTCATCCTTACAGCCACCCTAGGATGTGGGCACTGCCAACAGTCTCTCTTTTTTTTTAGATAGTGGAGCTGAGGCACAAAGAAGGTGGCGAATGGCACAGAGCCCATCAGCTATGATGGGGCAGTGCCTGGATCTGAACCCAAGCTGTCTGGCTCCTGAATCTGCTTTGCGCACGTACATGCTGTGCATAGTCGATCAGTTGTGTCTGACTCTGTGAACTCATGGACTGTGGCCCACCAGGCTCCTCTGTTTATGGGATTCTCCAGGCAAGAATACTGGAGTGGGTTGCCATTTCCTTCTCCAGGGGATCTTCCCAACCCAGAGATCAAACCCAGGTCTCCTGCATTGTAGGAGGTTTATTTACCATCTAATGGCACCCCACTCCAGTACTCTTGCCTGGAAAATCCCATGGACGGAGGAGCCTGGTAGGCTGCAGTCCATGGGGTCGCTGAGAGTTGGACGAGACTCAGTGACTTCACTTTCACTTTTCACTTTCATGCATTGGAGAAGGAAATGGCAACCCACTCCAGTGTTCTTGCCTGGAGAATCCCAGGGACGGCGGAGCCCAGTGGGCTGTCGTCTATGGCGTTGCACAGAGTTGGATACGACTGAAGCAGCTTAGCTGCAGCAGCAAGCCACTAGGGAAACCCTAAATCTGCCCTAATTCCTGCTATTAATTTATCTGCCTGGACCAGATGCCTGGAGGGCAGTGGGCAGTGGTTCCTGTCACCGTGATTCAGGGACAATTTGAAGCTCTGGTGGCTTGTCCCTGATGGTCACAACACAGCCTGGCGGGGTGACACCAGGTATGGAAGGAACCAGTATGTATGTGTTGGGAGGTGGGAGCTGGTCCAGGGAGTGCTTTCTGACTATGAGAATAGGCAGAGTGAAGACTACGGAGTGGGATGATCTCTGGGGTCGGGAGGGAGCAGCAGTGGGGTAGGGTCGGCTCCAGGTGTGTGAAGGCCCCGCTGGGGCCATGCAGAGATGGACTCCGGTGAGACTGGAGGCCAGGAGGCCAGGAGGCTGGGGAGGAAGCTGGGGTCTGTAGTTGTGGAGGGAGTCAAGATTTGAACCCAGGGGGCTGGATTTAGGAGGAAGTAAGGCTTGATCTGAACTACATCTTAACTAATAAGTTTTGGGGGAGGGATAAATTGGGAGACTGGGATTGACATGTACACACTGTTATATATAAAATAGATCACAAGTAAGGTGGCTCACAAGTAAGGGAGATGGTGAAGGACAGGGAAGCCTGGCAGATCCATGCTGCAGTCCATGGAGTCGCAGAGTCTGACACGATATAGTGACTGAACAACAGGGTGGCTCAGTGGTAAAGAATCTGCCGGCCAAAGCAGGAGACCCGAGTTCTATTCCTGGGTTAGGAAGATCCCCTGGAAGAGGAAATGGCAACCCACTCTGGTATTCTTGCCTGGGAAATCCCATGGACAGAGGAGTCTGGCAGGCTATACAGTCCATGGGGTCGCAAAGAATCAGACACGACTTAGCAACTAAACCACAAAACAAAGGACCTACTGTATAGTAGGGGGAATGCTACTCAATACTCTAATGGCCTGTATGGGAAAAGAATCTAAAAAAGGGTGGATATATATGTATGTATAACCGAATTGTGTTACACAGATTCAGTATACTGATTCCTGAAACAAACACAATATCAACTGTAATCAACCACACTCCAGTAAGAATTAAAAAGAAAAAAACCGAGGAGTTTTTCAGGCAGACAGGAGGAAGGGCATTCCAGGCAGGCCGAACCATGTGTGCAAAAGCCAGCTGCTGCCGAGTCAAGCTCCTGCAGGGGTTGGAGAGAAATCTTAGCTGAGGGATCTGGTATGAAGTGAGGCTAGAAATGTGGGCAGGGAGGCCAGACCCTCAGAGGCCTTGAAAACCAGACGGAGGGGACTGGACTTGGGAACCATGGAAAAAATTAAATTTCTCACTTAGGCTTAATTTTATGCATGGCAGAGTTCTCAGCAGAGGATGGCCAGGGTTAGATCTTGGGGTTCAAGGCAAACTCCAGGGTTATGATGGATGGGAAGGGGCTCCTGGGAATCCCGTGAGATTTAGGACACAACATTAGACTTGGTGATTGATTGGATGTGGTGGTGCCTGGGGATGGGAGGGAGGGAGGAGACAAGGGGAAGGAACTTCATTAGAATTTGAACTCCTGGACAGGGTGCACGTGGGACCCTTCTGTCTGCACCCAGGACCCAGTGCCAGGCTGGACCTCCACACATGTGTTGGAATAGTGAATGACTGGCCCTTCTTTCTGGCTTTTGCCCTGCCCTTCAGAGTAGGAGCAGGGAGGCAAGGATTGCCCCTAATCTCCTCAGCCTCTGTCCATCCGCCTCTCTCCTTTGTCTCACTTGCCTTCTCTGAATAAGAACAAACAAAATAATAATAATGACTTTGCTGTTGTTGTTCAGTTGCTATGTCATGTCCGACTCTTTGGCCCACCAGGCTCCTCTGTCCATGGGATTCCCCTGGCGAGAATATTGGAGTGGGCTGCCATTTCCTTCTCTGGAGAATCTTCCTGACCCAAGGGTTGAACCTGAGTCTCCTGCATTGGCAGCTGGGTTCTTTACTGCTGAGCCACCAGGGAAGCCCAGTAATGACGACTAGTCCCTCCCTTTTGTCCAGCACTTTAGCTCTAAGGGAGGGTATTCACATCCATTCCGTTTCGGGGCTACAGCACTGAGTCTGCAGGAGGGGGAGCGTCTTGCCCTGCTGGTCCGAGACAGAGCCAGGTCAAGGACAGGAAGGCTCATTGATCATTTTTGAGCCCAGATACATTTTACCTGCACTACCTCCCTGCAGCCTCACTCCAGTCCCGCATGCTCGAGGTTACAATAATTCATTGCTATTTCACAGGTGATAAATAGAAGCCTTCATGGCGCAGTGGAAAGAGCCAGACGTGTCTGACCCCACCCGCTGGGTGGAACCTAGGCCAATTACTCACTGCTTGGCACCTCAGTTTCCCTGTCTGTCCTGTGCCCCAAAGAGGTGGGGGCCTGGCCCTGAAGGTAATTCTCATGACCGGCCAGACAGGAGACATGTCCTCTCAAGGTTAGTCATGGAGAGATGGGATTGGAATCCAGCCCCCTGACTTCCGGGTCCGTGGGCTTTCTGTCTGCTGACCGACCCCCTCACCCCAAATCCTTGGGCTGCTGTTGGACACCCAAGAAAGGAGCTTGGCTGGGCTGGAGGGACTCCAACCCTCTGAAGCCCGAGTCCGACCTCCTTCCACACCCTTCCTGGCCTGTCCCCAGGGAGGGAGCAAAGATTCATCAGTTAAGTCACCAGCTGGCGGGCGGCCGTGAGAAGGACAGGAGCACCAGCTGCCCAGAGACTCCCTACTGAGGAGCCAGGCCAGGGGGGAAGGAGGAGGGCGGCAGGCGGGAGGAGGGAGGCAGCAGGCAAAGTCCGTGACTGAAGAGTCTGGCAAGGTTGGCGGCCCTTCCCCCAGCCCTTCTCCACACCAGTCCACACCAGCTGGGCCTCCTTCTCCCTCACCTCCCGCCCTTCCATCTGAAGCACTGGAAACCTGTGCATCCTTGGGACTTGCCCGCCAGCTGGGTGATGTCCTTGGGCAAGTCACTCAACCTCTGTGAGCCTTGGTTTCCCCTTGGGTCCAGCAGACATCACAATGCCCACGTCATAGGGTCATGGTGAGAAGCGGAAATGCTGACACCACCGAGGGACTGGGAACTAGGGTGTGGGAAGGCGTTTTCCCTGCTTCCCTGGGGTGACGACGATGGAGATGAGTCCCCACCACCCTATGCCTCCCCCAACCCATCTCTCTGCTTGATCACCAGTTGGTCCCAGTAATCATTGCTATTGAAGGAACGATGACTACTTGCCAGGCCCATGGTGACAGGCTGAGAGGCATTGATTTCATTTGGACATATATACAGTCTTTCCTGATGAGCAGGAAGGACTACACACATGAGGGGCTGGAGGTTCAGAGAAATCAAGTTTCTGGTTCAAGGTCACACAGCCTTAGCGTGACCAGGCAAGTTATAAAATAAAACGGGGCACTTGGGAGACTTAAAGGCGGTGCTGCTGATAATCACCCCAGGACTGAGCCAGGCAAGCAGGGGAGGATGTTGCTCTATGTGGACATCATGTGGTCAAACTAGGATCCTCAGCCAGGCCTGACCGATCCTTCTGGAATAGGACCCTGGGTTCAATTCCAGATATTCCCCCTACTCCCCTGACCCAGATCAAGTCTCATCATCTCCCTGGGCCTCAGTTCCCAACTCTGCCAAAGGAGCACCATGGAGGCTACACAGTGTAAAGCCCAGAGTCACAGCTCTAACTCCTCAAGCACTGAGGTCCAGAGAAGGGCAATGAGCAGGTCAAGGTCACACAGCAAAGTCAGGGGCTCAATGAGGATTTGCCCTCAGGTGTCAAGACTCTTTGGGAATGTGGTAATGATGAAACAAATGCAGGTAAAGTCCTTGGTCGGGACCGTGCCTGGCACACAGCGACCACCCACCCCCTGGCATCCTAGGTCTGAGAGGTGGAAAATGAATGGGCTGTATTCTCACAGACCCCAGTTTGAGTCCCTGCCTCTTACTGTGTGACCTTAGCCAACACTGTCCATTGGAACTTTCTGCCATGATGGAAATGTTCTAGAGCCTCACTCTCCAGTATGAGAGCTACATCACATGTGGCTATTGGGCACCTGAAATGTGGCCACTGTGACTGGGGAATCAAAAAAATTTTTTTTCTGGCTGCACCATGCAGATTGTGGGATGTTAGTTCCCAGACCAGGGAACAAACTCTGGCCTCCTGCACTGGAAGCACGGAGTCTTAACCACTGGATCATCAGGGAAGTCCCTGAATATTTTATTTTCATTAGTTTAGATTAGAATAGTCACATGTGGCTTATGGTTACCCCCTTGGACAGCACAGCCTTCAAAAAAATTATTTAACTTTCTCTGATCCTCAGTTTTCTTCTCTCAAAACGGGGCTCCTGAGCACCCACTTTGCGGCGTTCTTTCTTCCCAGGAGAGTTGATAAATGCTCAGAATACTGCAGGGCCTAAAGTTAAGATCCTCAGAAAAGGGTGACTTCATTTACAAGTTCCTTTTGGCTTTGTTCCCCCAGCTGGCCCTTCTTTTCCTCCCACCACCCTGTGCACTGGGTCTGAGTGCTGAGAACTCCTATTTCATGTCACCCACAGGGCAGCCGGCCCACAGGAGGGCCTCACCCCTGCAAAGATCCGTGTGATCGTCTTTGGCCTCTTGAGAAACTGCACAGCTTCACTGTCGGCCAGGTCCTGGAGGCTCTCTGGGATGTGCATGGTGGCTGCTCTGCTGCCCGGGCCCTGGGAGGCCAGAGCAGGGATGCTGGGTTCGGCCGGCTGGGCGCTGCCGTCTGCAGGTTCCAGGCCCACCCTGGGGCTTGGCTGCTGCAAGACAACAGGGATGGTGAGGGGGTGGTTAGAGTCCAAGGTGCAGGGTAAAGGAGCTGCCAGGGATCCCATGAGGTGGGGGTATGGGATGGAAGAGTATTGGGAGTGGGGTACAGGGTGAGGGGGGCTGCTGAGGATCCTAGGAACTAGGAATGTAGGCTAAGGAGGATGTAGGGTGGGGGGCTTCCAGAGTCCCAGAAGTGGAGGGGCAGGGTGGGGAGATCTCGGGGCAGGGAGGAGAGGGGAGAGGGTAGGATTTTGGGATAATGTCTCTGACACAGGAGCCAGAGTGCCCATTTTAAGAACTGTTAATGGGATTTTTGAAGGATGAGGGGGTGCTAGAATGGCGGTCAGAACACCTGGGAGGTCTGAAAACAGGATTCCTTTCAGATTTGGGGGCAACATGCACGCAGAGCAGAGACCCCAGGCACCTCAGGAGTAGATTTTAGGCTGTGCTTAGAATTCAGCTCCATCTTCATAAAAGTGTTTCTCCTCAAGTTTGGACCTCAGATGTGTGGGGAACATGGTCTCCGAACTCAGCTGTCCCCTCCTAATAAGGAGGCCAAGCCCCTGGCGCTAAGCTACCTTCAGAGAATCCGGGTTCTTCCTTTAAGGCGTGGAATGGGGGTGGTGCGGGTTCGGGGGTGATGTTGCCTGATTAAGGGTCAGCCTTACTCTGGAGGCCGGGTTTACGTCACCTGCAGGCCGGATCTTCCTTCCGCCCACCCTCCCCGCCTGGTCCCCGGCACCACCTCAGCCTTCTTTTTCTTCCTCTCTTTCCCGCCTTTTCGTTCCTCTACAGCTGACTGGCTGCGCTGAAGCCCCGCCCCAATTCCCCCGCCTATTCTAGAGTTGACACGAGCGGGGGCGTGGCTTCAGCGGACGTTGGGCGGCCCGCCGTTGGCGGGCTGCGCACGGGAATCCCTGCCCCACTCCCAGTAGTCCTCGGAGTGTCGCGCCCGCCCTGCCTTTGAAGCTTGTGGACAAGGAGATACTTCTGTAACGCATGCGCCGAGTCCAAGCAAAGCGCGTGAAGCAAGCCAGGCAGATTGCGCATGCGTAGTCGCGACTGGGCGTTAGAAGAAAATGGACTCCATTCTATGACCCCCCCAGGTATTGCGCATGCGTCCTACGACGGCTTGAAGCCGAAACTCGGAGGCCCAGGGCGCCTTTTTGCGCATGCGCAGGAGGCCCAATGACAGTCGAGCGTTGCCTAAAGGTGAGGGAAAGGGTGAAAGATTGCATGGCCGGGGGTGGGCGGCCCTGCAGACTCATGTAGCTTTCCGAGCATATCCTATACTCTTAAGATTCACCTGACGCCTAGACCCCGCAGAGGTTGTGTCACCACAGGGTTTCTGGGCCCGCAAAACCCTCCTCCAAAACTCCTGCCTGGGATTCAGGCCAACTGAATAGTGTGGGAGGGGATGGACAGGAGGGCCTCCGAGGCGGGTGGATGGGCTCTACCCGCTGCCTGGGGTAGAAACGGCCCCTGGCAGTTGGGACGCGGAGGTGGAGGGGGCACCTTTCCCCCAGATGACTTTTGACCTCTTCCCATTTCCCTCGTTTAGGCTGCAGGGAAAGGGTCTAGCCATGCTGCATGTGACCCGAGGGGTCTGGGGATCCAGTGTCCGAGTATGGCCTCTGTTGCCCTCGTTTCTCGGTCACCCCCGGGCCCTGTCATCGCTGGAGGTCAAGATGGGGGAGTACCGCAAGATGTGGAACCCCACGGAGCCCCGCGACTGGGCCCAGCAGTACCGCGAACGGCATCCCGTTCTCCAAAGAGCAGCTGCTCCGCCTTCTGATACAGGTACTGCCCGTCCCGGGTCCGAGAGCCTGCGGACTACGAATCCCGGCAGGCCTCGCGGCGGTACAGCCCTTCAAGCTATAGAAGACTGCCCCGGCTCCCCCTGGGAACTGTAGTTCCTTTACCCTTTATCTGCCTTCCCTTTTGTGACTTCCCTGGTGGCTCAGATGGTAAAGCAGCTGTCTACAATGCGGGTGACCCGGGTTCGATCCCTGGGTCAGGAAGATCTCCTGGAGAAGGAAATGGCAATCCACTCCAGTACTGTTGCCTGGAAAATCCCATGGACAGAGGAGCCTGGTAGGCTACAGTCCATGGGGTTGCGAAGAGTCGGACTCGACTCAGTGACTTCACTTCACTTGCCCTGTATAGGCCCAGGTGAGCGAGGAGTGAGTTGTAACGCTGGGGACTGACTGCCGAGATGTAGATGAAGCAGGGATTCCAGACTCTAGCTCGTTCTGGGGGCTTGAACCAGCATTCACACGGGGGGTGGTTTTACCCTCTACAAAACAGGTATGATCTTCATCCTCATCATTACAATGACTACTACCTAATAATAAGTATTGTACCAACGAAGCAATAATTATATTACACTGAGCTCTTATATGGCACCGTGCTAAGCATTTTCCATGTATTATTGAATAATGAACCACCCAGTAAGAGGTACCACCATCATTCCCACTTTACAAAGGAGATAACTAAAGCAGGAGAAGGGCAGTGTCACACCCAAGGTCATGACTAGTGACTCAGATTTGAACCAAAGTGTACTGACTGTAGAGCAGGGTGGGGATTAGGATGAGGCAAGTAGATACTTGCTCAACCCTAAGAGCTTAATTAAGTTCTTACCCCACTGTCACCATCATACTTGTGATTATTCTTTATCATAATTCCTTCATTTAATAATTATTACTTGATGGCATCACCAACTCAATGGACATGAGTTTGGGTAAACTCTGGGAGTTGGTGATGGACAGGGAGGCCTGGTGTGCTTTGGTTCATGGGGTCACAGAGTTGGACACAACTGAGCGACTGAACTGAACTGAAATGCCTCTGTATGGCCTAAGTTCCATATATGTATGTATGAAATACCTCTGTATGGCCATAGTTCCATATATGGCTTTATCCATATACAGAAGTATATATACACACACATAAACACACATTTAGATATATGGACACATGTAATCACATCAAATTGTCACTATCAGTTTTTTCAGAAAGAGGGTGTGATCCTCTGTTGCCAATAAGGAAACAGACTCAGAGAGGGGATGACAGTCACCCAGGGCACTGAGGTAGGAATGCTAAAACAGTGGGTAAATATGTGTACTCTGGACCAGGCCTCGTCTAGAGTCTCAGCTTCTCTTTTATGGACAATGTGGCCCTCAGCAAGTGACTTTCCTAAACCTAGGTGTCCCCTCTGATCAATAAGGATTATAATTCCATCAGCCTTCTTGTGTCCTCTGGAGGATGAGATCATGCCAGCAAATAGTTCTTGGCACACAAATAAGCATTGTGTGACTGCTGGCCTGTAAGTATCAGAGTGGTATCTTGAAACCCTAGCTCTTTAAGCCATTTGCTTTTCACTCTTCAGGGCTACCTCAGTTTCTCTCAGTGAAATTGATCAGTCCTCTCCCCCTCCCCCACTCCCTAAAAAACCCCACAAAATTTTAAAGAGCTCAGAGCTCTGATTGTCTGTCTGGGTTGCCCAGGAAAGAATTCCCCGCCATGAGGAAGGAAAGAGAGACCTAAAGAGATGTTTTGCTTCTCGAGGTAATAGGAGTTCCATTCCACTCCTGCGGAGAAGGTGGCCTTGGAGGAGTTCACAGCCCACGTGGAATTTTGTACCTTGTTCCACTACCATCACATCCTGACCCAGTTGCAGGTGAGAACCGGGACCCTGTGGCCCTGTTGTCCTTGTTTGCTTATCTGTTCATTCAGCAAAAATTATCTGAGTGGTTACTTGGAGTCCAGCCCTCTTCTAAGCATCAGGGATGCAGCAGTGAACAGAACAGATAAAGCCACGCCCTTCTGGAGCTGATATTCCAGGTGGGAAGATGATAAATGAATAAATGTAAGGGACTGGCCTGGTGGTCCAGTGGTTAAGACTCTGAGCTTCCAATGCTGGGGCTGCGGGTTCGATGTCTAGTCAAGGAACTAAGATCTCATGCAACATGTTGTTGTTCAGTCACTTGGCTGTGTCTGACTCTTTGCCACCCCATGGACTGCAGCGGCCCAGGCTTCCCTGTCCTTCACTGTTTCCCCGGTGCTCAAACATGCTCAAACATGCTCAAACTCATGTCCATTGAGTTGGTGATGCCATGCAACCTTCTCATCCTCTGTTGCCCCCTTCTCTTCTTGTCCTTAATCTTTCCTAGCATCAGGGTCTTTTCCAGTGAGTCGGCTCTTCACCACCTAGTGTGGCCAAATTGAAAACAAAAAATGTAAAATATGACATCCAGGAGTGGTAAGTGCCATTGAAGGTGGGATAGAAAGTGATGAGAAAAGGGCCTGATTTAGACAGGGTGGTCAAGGAAGGCTTCTCTGAGGAGGTGACAGATAAGCTAATACCTGAGTGAACTGAGGCAGTGAGCTCGATGGGTGTCTGGGGATGGACATTTCAGGTAGAAACGTCTTCTTTTCGAGAAAAAACATTGAGAAAACGTTCTCTTTTTCAAGAGAAAAGCAATTGCAAAGGCCCTGAGGTGTGAGGGCCTGGAGTGTTGGGGGAGTGGCAGTGGAACTACTGGCTGGAGGTAAAGAGGGCAGGAGGTGACAGCAGAGAGGGAGTGAGGGGAAATTGTGCCTGGCCTCGTGGGTTGTGCTGGAGACGTGGCTTTTATGTAAGCAAGCTGGGAACTGCCACAGGAGGGTTCAGAGCAGAGGCGAGTCATGAACTGATTCAGGTGTTAATAGGATTCTTCTGGCTGCTCAGCAGGGAACAGACCATCAGAGGCAGGGAGATATATTAAAGAGTCTATTATGTTTGTCCAGGTAAGAGATAATGGCAGCTCAGACAAGAGTAATAGCAGTGGAAGTGGTGAAAAGTGGTCAGGCACTGGTAATGGTTGGAAGGCATCAACATTTGGCTGAGTGGGCGGGGCCTTGAAGGAGAGAAAGAAGTCAGGGGGCCCTCCAGCAGTTCATGCCTGCACCTCCTGAAGAATACGGCTTCCACTTACTGAGATGTGGAAAGCAGAGCAGAGACAGGTCTGCAGGGAAGACTGAGAACTCAGATTAGACTTAGAAATTTGAGCTGCCTCTTGGACACCTGGGTAGAGAGCTGGACTCAATGCCCATAGTCTGGAAGTCAAGGAAGGAGACTGGGCTAAGAAATAGTCCTGGGAGGATCTAGACTGTACAACCTGCATGACCACCAGGGACATTAACTGAGCCCTGGGAGTGAGTGCTTCCAGATTCTCTCCCAGGAGCCCTTCAAGGGCCAGCTCTTTGGAATGTGCAAGGTTTGGACAACTCAGGCCTGCTGAATTAACCCTTTACTGCCCCTGTCCCCCATAGCTCCCCTCCTTGCTTTGATAAGTAGCAGCTATGGCCCCTCTGCATCAGGCTCATCAACTTACTGCAGCACCAAGTAGCTACCAGCAGCCCCACTGGCAGAAGAAACCGAAGCTCCAAGAGGGCCCCGATAAGCCCAAGATGAGGCAGGTCCCAAGATTTGTGGTCCTGTCTGCTGGCCTCCAAGGTCTTCTCTGGGGCATCTATGGTCTCTGGAGACAGGATTCTTTTCCTTTAAAAAGTTGTTTTTAATTATTCAAATGTTTAACTATATTGAAACATAGACTGTGCAGCAAAGACACATATTCTCACTGAGGCAGCATATTTTATTTTATTATTATTTATTTGTTTGTTTGGCTGCATTGGGTCTTAACTGGCACGTGAGATCTTTCGTTGAGGCACTCTAGTTTTGTCTCATGGGCTTAGTTGTTCTGTGGCATAGGGGTTAGTTGCTGGACCAGGGATCAAACCCACATCCCCTGCATTGCAAGGCAGATTCTTAACCACTGAACCACCAGGGAAGTCCTGAGGCAGCAGATTTTAAACAGAGACCCTGAGAGGGTGGGTGGAAGCATCAGAGGTGAGTGAGACACGCTGGGTTACCATTTGCTGATGACCTAAGACCCTTGAGGAAGCAGTTTGGAGCAGGCAAAGAACAAGAAGAGCCCCAGTTCAGACGCCAGCTTTGTCGTTCACTAGGAGTTAGGGTGACCTTGGCAGGTGCCCTCTCTCTGGAGCCTCCTTTCCCTTGTGCATTCATTCATTGGATTCACTCAGTGCATGTTTACTGAGCACCTGCTGTGTCCCGGAATGGTTCCAGGCCCCCGGCCTCAGTGGTGCACCTGTGTATCGGCCTCATGGCATCACGTGCCAGGGAGAGAGACCGACCCTCCACAAGGTAAAGAAGTAAAGTACGTTAAGAAGTGCTAAGTACCACAAAGAGGGTGCCTGATAAAGTACAGCACGCCCAGCTTATTCATTTCCTAATTCTGCCATAGCAAATGAGCATCCACTGGATGGCTTAAAACAAGAGATCTCTTCTTTGAGAGTTCAGGAGACTGGAAGTCCAAAATCAAAGTGCTGGCAGGGTTAGTTTCTTCTGGAGCCTCAGAAGAAGGGACCCATCCTATGCTTTTCTCCAAGCTTCCAGCAGTCCATGGCTTGTGGACACATCACTTTAATCTCTGTCTTCATTTTCACATCACTTTCTTGTCTGTGTGTCCTTTTCTATCTCTTATAAGGACACTCTCATTGGATTTAGGGCCCACCCTAGTCCAGTATGGTCTCACTTGGATACCTTAATTATACCTGCAAAGACCCTTTTTCCAAATGAGGTCATATTCTGAGGTTCCCAGGGGACAGGAATTTTAGGGGGACACTCTTCAACCCTCTAAACCCAGTTAAATTTGAATTTCAGATAAGCTATGAGAAATTTTTCTTTTTAAAGTGTAATTATGTCCATGTAAATACAATCCTCAAATACTGCACAGGACATACTTAAACTGAAAAGTTATTTATTGTTGATCTGGAAATCCAACTGAACTTGGTGTCCTGTATGTTATTTTTGGCTAAATCTGGTAACTCTAATTAAGGAGAAGAAGAAAGGAGAGGTGTTTTTGCAGTTTTAGGTGGGGTAGTCAGGGTCAGCCTCACTGAGGGGGTGACATTTGAGCCTGAAAGAGGCCAGGGTGAGCCATGTGGAGATCTGTGAGAATGGTAAGTGCAGAGGCCCAGTGGCTGGAGTGTGCATGGTGTGTAGGAGGGGCTAGAGGTGAGTGAGTGAAGGGGCAAAGCTGGAGATGAACCAGACAGCGGCCTGCAACCAGATCCTTCAGGGCCCTATGGGACACAGTGAAGACTTGGCTTTGACTTTTTGTGAAGTGAGAGCCAGGGAACGGCTCTGAGCGAACAGAGGCGAGCTGACTTCTGTTACAATAGGCGCCCTCCAGTGGTTGCTGGGAACAGACTGGGGGTGAGGATGGGAGCAGGGAGACTGGTGCGGAAGCCATCCTGACCGCCCAGGAGATGAGAGGTGGTCGGATCCTGGATCTGTTTTGAATGGGTGCCATCAGCATTTGCTGATGGGTTGAAGAAACAGAGGAGTCCAGGATGACCAGAGGCTTTGGGCCTGAGCGCCTGGAAGAATACACTTCTCTGACATGGAGAAGATGGGGGTGAGGGAGAGCAGGTTTGGGGAGGAGTTTCAGGACCCACTTCGGGACACAGTGGGCTTGAGAGTGGTCTTGAGAGGAGGGAGGTGAGGGCATTTGGAAGGGCCCTGGAGATGGCTGTTGGACTCATCCAGGCAGGAGAAGACCATGGTGGTGTGGACTGGGCAGGGCTGGTGGGGAGCAGAGAACCTGGTGGAGTGGCTTTCTGTTTTGGAGGTGGAATCTTTGTGATTAATAAATCATGTGAGGAAAGGGAACAGCAGGGGTCACCCGCCACATCCAGGTTTCTGGCTTGAAGCCATGGGCGGATGGGACGTTCCCAGAAGAGAATCTGGTTCGCGACAGACGTTAGATGAATGCACTTCTCTCTCCTCCAGCTCTGAGATTCCCTCACAAAGTGCGGCTCAGCCCTGGGAAAGGCATTTCTCAAGGTCATTCTGTGAATTTGAGAACATGGCCCATGGGACCCGGCTCTGTCAGCCTGGCTGGAAGGACTTGGACACAGGCCTTAATTCTGGGCCCCAGTCCTGTTCTGGGCTAGCACTGGCTGGCCCTTGGAGTTAGTTCACATGAGGACTTGCTGGGCTCGATTCTCTACTACATCATCAGACACCTGGCTCTGTTGTCTCGGAGACCCTGGACTTTCAATCTCCAAACCTTTGCCCAGGCCATTCCTCCCACTTGGAATGCCCCCTCCCTGGTTTCCTTCCATTAACAAAAGGTTCCCCTGACCTTGATGTGTTGTTCCTTAAGGCTGCCTCTCCTGAGAGACACACAGAGGGTGGGGTTTAGGGGCTGGTTTTATGGAGGGGTGCTTCCCTCTGGGGCTTGTTGGATAGTCTGGGACGCACTATATATCACCCTGAAACTCCATCTCTCTGTGAACAAATAGGCAAGCCACCTGGAAGCTTGTTCTTTAAAAAAAAAATTTTTTTAACATATTTATTTATTTGGCTGTGCTGGGTCTTAGTTGCAGCATGCAGTATCTTCCATCTTTGTTGTAACACTCAGGGTCTTTAGTCGTGACATGCAAACTCTTAGTTGTGGCATGTGGGATCTAGTTCCCCTAACCAGGGATCAAATCTGGGCCGCCTGCATTGGGAATACAGAGTCCTAACCACTAGACCGCCGGGGAAGTTCCTAGCTCTTTTTTTTTTTCATTCATTCATTCAGTCAACAATTTTGGGCGGCACTGATAGGTGCATAAGATGAGATGGACAAGGCATTACCCAGTTCTATGGGGACACTGAAGTTCATAGAAAGAGTTTGGATTTTATTCCAAATGCTGTGAGAAGCTGCTGGAGGGATAGGGTCTGTTTATGATCTCAATAAGCTCCTCGTGACAGCCACGTGGGGACTGGTTTGGACATGGTGAGAGAGTGGAAACCCGATGCACCTGTTTAGGTACGAGGCGATGGTGGCTAGGATGAGGCAGCAGTGGGGATGGAAAGGAAGACAGAGTCCAGAATGATTCAGAGAGTCTGCTGAATTTGCTAAAGATCAGACATTGGGGTTATGATAAGAAAGGAATCAAAGATGCCCCCAGGGTTCCTGATCAGAGCGTCTGAATGGATCACAGTGCCATTTCCTGAAAGATGACTGAGGTGGGGAGGAGGAAGAAATGGAGCGTTTTCCTTCGATCGTGTTAGATCTGAGAAGCCATTAGACATCCAGCTGGAGATGCCAAAGACAATTGCCTATGAGAATCTGATGCTCAGGGGACAGGCCAGGGAAGGTTGGGGGAACAGCTTTGGGAGGGGGCATCCAGGATGGTTATTTTGCTGGAAGATGGGGATGGGAGGATGTGATCTTGTGGGCTTGACATATTGGATTTGAGGCAACTGTGACATCCCAAAGAAATGTCAGGTAGAGAGTTTATATTAGTTCCTATAAAGGCTTAGCTGTTGTAACAAGCAGGCCCCACAAGGCAATGGCTTAAAGGAGGTGGAGGATTCATCCTCTCCCATTTAATAGCCTTGTGGCAAGTGGGCCACGGTGGTAAGATGAGCAGCTCTGTTCCTCATGAGATGATGCCGGGACCCGGGTTCCTTCCATGTTATTGCTCTGCCATCCCCTGAGGGCTCCGTCGTCATCTCTGTGGGCTCAGAACTTGGTTGTAGGCAGGAGAGCGTTCTAAGCTGTTAAGAACAAGGAAAGAGTGGAAGGTGCAGGAGGGGCGAGAAGTATCTGTTAGTTCTGCTCATATTCTGTGGATGAATTCTGGCCACACCTAGCCTCAAAGGAGGCTGGGAATGTAGTCTGTCTGGGCAGCCCCACAGCTGCCTTCTTCTTTACTGCTGTGGGGGAAGGGGAAGTACTACCCTACTACTACTAAACATCCCCACAAACTGATAATGGATATTAGGTCTAGAACTGAGAGGAGAGGTCCAATTTGGAGATGTGAGTTGGGTAGTTATCTGCATGGAGGTGGTGTTTAAGGCCATGGGGATGGTGAAGCAACTTACTGTGAGCTTGAGGTGAGACAGGAAGAGGGCCCCAAATCCAGCCTTGGGGTAGCCCATTATTTAAAATATGGGGCCAGGAATATCCTTACATATACCCACAATCCCTCACGCTCTGACCTAGTCCATTTTTCTTCTCTCTGATTCTCTCCTCAGGCCTTGTATGACCCCATCAACCCTGACAGGGAGACTCTTGACCAGCCTTCACTTACAGACCCTCAGCGTCTGTCCAGTGAGAAGGAAGTGCTTCAGGCCCTGGAGCCCCTGCTGGCCCAGGCCAACTTCTCCCCACTCACGGAGGACACCCTGGCCTACGCTCTGGTGGTCCATCACCCTCAGGATGAGGTCCAGGTGCTTGTCTTCCAGCTAACAATCCAAACTCCCAGGAGACCTTGGGCAGGGGTGGAGCCTTTGGGAAGCAGAGGCTGCTGGGAGCTGTAGTCCTGAACACTAGCCCATGTGGGACCTTTGGTGAAACAGAAAAAGGTGCCTCTTCTCAGGTAACTTCACTGCCACCTTTTGGAAAAGCATAAGATACAGGTCTTCTTAGGACTAGAGACTCTATCACCATCTGCCTGCAGACTATTAAGAGAGCTGTCCTTTGGTGTGGGGGGCCGGGATTGGTTCCAGTGCCTGTGAGGATATGGAAATCCTCAGATGCTGAAGTCTCTTATATGGAATGGCATAGTATTTGCATGTAACCTATGCATATTCTCCTGCATACTTTAAGTCATCTCTGATTATGTGTAATACCTAATATAATGTAAATGCTGTGTAAAGAGTTAGTGATACACAGAAGATTCCAGTTTTGCTTTCTGGAATTAAAATTTTTTCAGTCCTATAGTTGGTTGAATCAACAGATGTGAAACCTGCAGTTACGGAGGGCTGCCTATAATAAATAATACAAAATACTCACCATTAAAGTCAACAAAATACGGGAATTCCTTGGCAGTTCAGTGGTGAGGACTCAGCACTTTCACTGCTGGGGCCTGGGTTCAACCCCTGGTCAGAAAACTATGATCCTATAAGCTGCATGGCACAGCCAAAAGAAAAAGTCAACAAAATACTAATAATCAAAATACTAAATACTGTAGTATTATAATCAAAATACTAAAATGACCACATTTTGGTGATTTTTAAGATGTGCTTTTTCTAAAGTCAGACTTTACCATCTCTGAAATTGGATTGTGACTTAGAAGCAGTAGTGTGGCATGGTTTTAAAAGTGAAAGTGAAATGTCACTCAGTCGTGTCCAGCTCTTTGCGACCCCATGGACTGTACAGTCCATGGAATTCTCCAGGCCACAATACTGGAGTGGGTACCCTTTTCCTTCTCCAGGGGATCTTCCCAACCCAGGGATTGAACCCAGGTTTTCAGCAGTACAGGTGGATTCTTTGCCAGCTGAACCACCAGGGAAACCCAAAAATGCTGGAGTGGGTAGCCTATCCCTTCTCTAGCAGATCTTCCCAACCCAGGAATCGAACCGGGGTCTCTTGCATTGCAGGCAGATTCTTTACCAACTGAGCTATCAGGGAAGCCCCTGTTGCATAGTTTAATTGACAATATATTTTCCCTTTTAGTTGCTTCATAAAATGATCGAGTACCTTAAAATCAGTGGCATTATAAATGCTAGGAAATACGGTCATAAAGATGACTATGATGTGGATGGTGCCATCTTGGATGGTGTGTCCTTGTGCACTGTACAACGTGAACAACCATACATGGCTGTCTGCCTGCACACTGGATGATGATGAGTCTGGGCAGTGGATGGGGAGGCAGAGGATCACTGGGGGTGAGGCATGTAATTCTAGTATCCTGCATTCACACTGTGGCTGATGCTCAGCTGCTTTTGCTTCCTTCTCCCTCCCTTTGGCAGGTGACAATAAATTTGGACCAGTATATCTACATGCATTTCTGGGCCTTGGGCCAGCGAGTTGGGAAGATGCCCCGTAAGTCCAGCGTGGGCTCCAGCGTTTCTTCTTCAAATCGCCCCCTGCAGAGAGGTGAGGCGGCCCCTGTTCCCCAGCTGCAGCAAGAGGGAGCAAGGTTAGAGTCGAGAGGGGACCGACAGGTCAGTGTCTGGATTTGGGTGTCTGGGACCTGGGTGGGAAGTCAAGAAAGGAGAAAGGGTCAATGAAATATTGCCTCTTCTTCCCAAGGAGAAATAAGAACTGCAATTCTTAGGGAAGAAAAGGACTAGGGACATTTCTCTCCATTTTCCAAATGAGGAAAACTGAGGCTCAGAGAGGGAAGGCCACGTTCTGAAAAAGTGGTACCACCAGCTTTCTAAAGAACATTATGTTCTTAACACATAGTTAAATACAGATATTGTTAGGAGAGCCATATCGTCTCACAGTTGGCCAGAGGGCCTGTCAGTCACCCAATATGTCTGGAAATCAGACTATCAAATATGGTTATGAATTCAAAGACAAAAAGCCTCTCATATCCCTTAAACCAATAATTCCACTTCCAGGAATCTATTCCAAGGAGATATTTATACTTACAGACTGTCTGTTTAATTATTTTAATTATCTGTCTCTCATGCTGGACTATAAGCTCCACAAAGGCAGTGACTGACTCATTTTGTTGTCTCTCCAGAACTAAATAGCACTCCTTGGCACCTAGCAGATACCCTGAAATATATATAGAATTTGGGTTTGAACATTAACTAAAGAATTTTTATTCAGCTCTCATTTATCAAGTCCATAAAATCAGAAGCAACCTATGTGTCCAGTAATAGGGGATTGCATCATGTTAGTGATCCCCTCTAGCTGGGCACTTAGCTTACATCTGACTTTCCTCCCACCATTTTTAAGTAGCTTTTAAACTGATGGTATGACTTCAGAGCCAGAGAGAATGTCCTAGGGCTGGAGGGGGACTCCCGGGGGCTGTTCTGACTGTCTTCGCCCCTCCATCTCTGGCCATCAGGAGATACTTTAAGCGGGTGATACTAGCAGCTCGAACGAAGAAGGGGCACTTAGTGCTGAAGAGCTTCAAGGATACACCATTGGAGGGCCTGGAGCAGCTGCTGCCCGAGCTGAAGGTGCGCACGTCCACCCTGCAGCGTGCCATCCTCAACGTCACACTGGTCGTCTCAGGTGTAGCGTTCTTTGTCAATGTGGGCATGGTGGTGCTCTCTGACCTCAAAATGGCCACCTCCCTGTTGCTGCTGCTCTTCGCTGCTTTCATGGGCCTGCGGGCTGCCAAGGTACGTGACCCTCCCCGCCCCACCACTAAGCCTGCCCTTTGATGGTCAGCTAGAAGGTCAGGCCACCCTATCAGTTTGTTTCTCTTTTTTTTGTGGATTATTCCTGCTTTAGGTTGGGCTTTCTTTCCCTTCCTTGTTCACTCAACACAACCTTGGGAGGGTTTCTCGGTCTCCCTGAGCCTCAGTTTTCTCATCTGGAAAATGGGCTTAATAAATAGCGAGACCCTCCTAGGAGGGCTGTTGTGAGGAAGAGATGAGTGACTCTGTGATGAGCGCTGGGTGCAGGGCTGGCACACGGCCAGTGTCACACAAGCGTTCACAGCCACTCACTGGGCATTTGGTGATGTGAAGGGTGTGTTTTGGAACAAGACTGCATGGGTTTGAATCTAGTTCTACCATCTTCTACCTGTGTAGCCTATTCTTTTAGCTTTGGGGTGTGTGTGTGTGTGTGTGTGTGTGTGTGTGTGTGTGTGTGTGTGTGTGAGATCCATGGCATGTGGGATCTTTGTTCCTCAAGCAGGGATCGAACCCATGCTCCCTGCAGTGGAAGTGTGGAGTCTTAACCACTGGAGTGCCAGGGAAGTCCTAAGCTATGTAACCTTGAACAAGCTGCTTAAACCTCTCTGTGCATCTCAAAGGCAGAGATGACAGTGGGTTGTTGTGGTGATTAAATGCATTAATATGCTGAACATGGAAAACAGAGCCTGGCCCATAGTCCAGAAGGTGTTATATGAGAGTTCACCGTCACCTTGATTTTTGTTATTACTGATAGGGCTCTTGTCCCCTGAGTCTGGGCTTCCCCACCCCCAAACTCTGGGACCAGGGCCTGTGTTTTGAACAAGTGCCTTTCCTGATTCTGCTACATGTGAGTGCAGGGCTGCCTCATCCAGTTGTGCAGGTTGTTCATCATCCAAGGATTCATGGCCGAAGGGACAGATGGGGGCTGGAATCCAACTTGTGCTCTGCTTGCTGAACCTCGAGCTCTGCCTTGAGGCGACTGCCTTTTACTGATTCTCCCCGGGGTTGGCACTGGCCCCAGGAGTGCGAACTGGCGCGAGTTGTCCATTGTACCTGATCATTCACTTGCTGGTTCATTGATTTTCAAGCTGTTTGCAGCCATCCCAACGGGCTCTTAGGAAGCCTGGTAATAAATCCCACAGATAATAACCAGGCTGCGCTGGCTGAGCAAGGAGCACTTCCTGCCGAGGACCAGGGGTCAGGTGTCATTTGAGGGAAGCTCTGAAAGGTGGGGACTGAGCCTGCTGGAGCACAGCCTGAGGAATCTCACAAGGATGGAGTCTGGCCTGCAGGACGGAGAAAGCAAGGCCCCAGAGGGGGTGGCGAGGGCCTTGAATGCCAAGGCAGGGGCTCTGGGCTTCGTCCTCAGGGCAGAGGGGAGCCACGGAAGGGCTGTAAGCAGAGAGGGGAAAGTGGCAACCACAGACAGGGGTGGAGGGGCAGGGGAAGAGGGTGTTGAGCTGCTCTGGGGAGGACATGCCCATTTTCAGCTCAAGGAGGACCATTGTCCCACCTCACAGTGGCCCTTGGGGATGGAGAACTCTTGAGTCTCTTGGGCTCTGACACCCAGTTTAAAGCTCAGTTCACCTGTTCATTTACTGATCCCTTTTAGACATTTTTCCATGCCCCAGGCTGAGCCTCCTTAAGTTCATTCTTTATTTATTTGGCTTGTTGGACCTCTGTTTTCCAACCCACGAACTGAACCCAGGCCATGGCACCAAAGGCGCCAAATCCTAATTTCTAGACTACCAGGGACTCCCTCCGTGCCTTAAATGCAGGCCTCCCTGGCCTCTGTCCAGCTGCCCACAGAGCATCCATCTTCCCCTGAAACCCCCTTCTCCTCCCCAGCTCCATATCTCGGGACAGCTGCTCTGATCAGACACCTGGGAGGCTGATTTTGCAGCAGGATACACGGCCCTCTTCCTACCCCTCCCCCAGAGAGCTCATCCACTTCCATGGTTTCCACAAGCCGCTCCCCCGCACCTCCTAGGTCCAGGAGCTCCGCACTCAAGTCTGGAACAGCCAGGTGGAGAACAGTGTCTCTCCCGCCTGCTCCTCCTCCTGGTTCTCCATCTGTGGATGGCCCCGTTGTCCCCAGATCACTGTCTAGACCCCTGGAAATTACCCTGCCCCTGCCCCTGCCCCCCAACCTGTCAGTCCTCAGCCCGTCCTTCCTGGCCCCCTGGCGCTCTGCTCCCCAGGCTCTCTGTGCCCATCTCCTGTCCTCTGTCTCGGTCCAGCTCAGATCCTCTTCCTAGCCTTCCCTCACCCAGTGATCCCCTCCAGCCCATCCCTGATGGCCGCTGGGCTGCCCTGCTCCTCCCTTGCTCACAGCCTGGCATCAGGCCTTCCTCGGCCTCATCTGACACAATTCTCAGTTTCAGCTCCACCAGAATATACTTGTAGCTCCTCCCACCGCTGCTTCTCTCCCCTTCTCTCCCTTTGCATATGCTGTTTTTTCCTCTGAAACATACTCTGCCCTGGAGGAGGGCACAGCGGCCTACTCCAGTATTCTTGCCTGGAGAATCCCCATGGACAAAGGAGCCTGGTGGGTACAGTCCATGGGGTTGCAAAGAGTCGGACACGACTGAAGCGACTTAGCATGCATGCATGCATCCTTTTGCTAAGCTGACCAACCCCTCCTCACCCTCATCTCAGAGGCTCCAGAAAGCCCTCCCAGACTTCCTGGGCTGAAGGGGCTCCTGACATGTCCTAGTTCCCCGGGGAGGCCTGCAGGGCAGCCTGAGAAGGGTTGTTGAGCTGGCATCCCAGAGATGGTCCTGCCCTCTGGGGAGAGGCGTGGGGCCCATGGACAGACATCCACATGCCTGACCGAGGCGGCAGTGGGCCTGTAGGGACCCAGGGATGCAGCTGCTTGTCTGTGGAAAGAGATGTCTATCCTGAACCCTGACAATAAGACAGTGAGTGTTTTTCAAAAAAAGACTGGAAAAAAAAAAAAAGAAGACTGGAAGCCAGTTGGCCTGTCCCAAGGCCCAGAAGCCCACGAGAGCAGGGTGCACTCAGGGCAACCATCAGAGTAGACTGGGTTCATTCAATATGGGCTGCATTCGTGGGAGAGGAGCAGGATATTGAGTGAGAGAAATCCCTGGGGCCAGGCCACAGAGTTTGGAGTCTCTGAGGGCACTAGGGAGCTATGTGCGGGTGTGAGCAGGGGAGGGGCAGGCTCAACTCTGGGGCTTTGCAGAAAGAAGGGAGTAGGGAGACTGAGGCCTGGGAGGAGGCTGGGTGATGCATTAGGTGGGTTGGATGGGAGGGGACAGGGCAGAGAGAGTCAAGGCAGGAGGATGGGGCCAGAGAGTGACAGGCTGGCGAGGAGGGGGGCAGGATGGTGCTAGGGGTCTGATCTGTGATGGCGTAGATGGTGGGGCCATCCCAGATACTGACCCCAGGGGAGGAGGAAGGAGGGACTGAGGAACTGGGTAAGGAGAGACACCACTCAGCGTGGGCCTTGGCAAGTGTCGGAGGGACATCTAGCTTGCTAGTGGTGAGCCCTCTCCAGGGAGAGGTCTGCCCTCATGTATCTGCCTCGGAATGGCATGACCTGCTCACTTAACCTGCGAGAATTCCACTCCATAAGCCTGGCAGAAACAGGCACACAACCCAATGTATTTTTCATAACAATCGTGAGTGCATCCAATTCCTGCATCTTGCCTCCAACCAAAGAAATTGGCGATTCGTTCCAATGCAGGGACATAAACTGACTGTGCTGGCCTTGTAAGAAGAGAGTGCAGCTCACACAGAGCGTGTCATTGGGACAGTGGAGGCCATTTCAGCGATTTTCCAGGGCTGTGTTCATTTCAGAGGCATTTCACCGTAGGTCTCCACGTAGGGTGGGCAACACTCTGGGCAGAAGATACTTCAGTAACTGATCTTTAAGTACTTGTGACTGGCCACCTTCTGTGCCATGTTTTATTAACTTCTGGTGGCCCTTCTGTCATTTGCCTTGGCTCACAGAGAGGGCTACCCGAAGACTTAGGTCTTGGCCACAGCCTCACAGCTGGAGGGGCAGAAATAGGACTGGCATCCAGGCCTGCAGGCTGCAGGACCCAGCAGCCCCGAACTCACTTGGTGGATGAAAGGATGAATTTGGGTGGATGAATCTGAGTTCGAGTCCCAGAGGGCACTGCTGGGCTCTCATCTCCCTCTTCTTGGACAACAGGAATGAGGAAAGGGGTCCAGGCAGGAGGGATGGAGGGTAGGGAAGGGGTAGCCAGTAGACAGCTGGGCCCCAGACCCGCCTCTCTCTCCCTCCTTTCTGGACAGTGGCTCATCAAGTATTTGTTGTCCATTGACACTTCTCTTGCTGCTTCCCTAGTGGCTCAGCAGTAAAGAATCCACCTGCCAATGCAGGGGACTTGGGTTCAATCCCTGCGTTGGGAAGATCCCCTGGAGAAGGAAATGGCAACCCACTCCACTATTCTTGCCTGGGAAATCCCACGGACAGAGGAGCCTGGCAGAGAGTCACAAAGAGTCGGACAGGACTTAGCAACTAAAGAACACTTCTCTTTACAATATTTAAGACCTTTCAAAAAATTATTTCAAACAAATGCACAGATGGAATAGTATGATAAGCTCCTCTGTTGTCAGCACCCAGCGTCAACAATTAGTAAAATCAGGTTTCACCTAAAGACACTCACCCCCCCACCCCGCCCACCACCATTGGATTATTTTGAAGCAAATTCTACACATCATCTGGAAATACTTTAGTGTGTGTCTAGATAATAAGGACTTAAAAAAAAATTGTAGTGAAAAGTGCCCAGGCTAAAACTCTTGACTGTGATTCCTCGAACCCGGGCAGCGGCCTGCGAAGCACTGGGGCGAGAGCGTGTGGGTTAAGCGTGAAAATACTTGAGCTGGAGAGGGACGCGGAGGTCTTTTGGGAAGGGTCTACCTGCCTGAGTGACCTAGGGGTGTCCATATGGGTGGGGTTGTATAAGGGTGCCTGTGTGATTGGGTCGGGTGTGTGTATGGGCGGGGCGTGGAGTCCCAGCAGGCCCCGCCCCTCCCGGATTTTGTCCTGCATGCAGATGTTCGGACATCGGCGCAGCGCGCAGGCGCTGGAGCTGGCGCACATGCTCTACTACCGCAGCACGTCCAACAACGCAGAGCTGCTCAGCGCCCTGGTCTTGCGCGCACAGGGACGAGCACACCAAAGAGGCGCTGCTTGCGCACAGCTTCCTGGCCCGGCGGCCCGCGGGGGCAAAGGGCCAGCCGGAAGGTAGGCCCGCAGGGGCCGGGAGGCCCCACCCCTTTGCAGCCCCTCTCCTGCTAGGTCCCGCCCCGTCTCTTGCGGCCCTTTTCCCCATAGGCCCCGCTCCTTCCTAACACTGCTGGGCGCAGATGTGGCCCCACCTGGAACAAACTCCACCCTGCCACTACGGAGTCGAGAGTCCCCTTAGTCCCAGATGGCCTTGACCCAGTGAGACTCCATCCCCATGAGGCCCGCCTCCCAAACCCGGCTCGCGCTGGTGAACAGTCGGGACCCCTGATGACCTCAACCTCAACCCTGATAGGAGTCTTGGATCAGACTCCTGTTGTGGTATTCTCCCCACTCCCCATCCGCTGCTTCCTATATGCCAACCCATATACTCCCTTATAGAGAGCCCAGATGGCTCCTCCCTGAACAAGAGTCCCTGGCTGGTCCCCAGATGAGAGCCTTAACGTTGAGCCTCCTAGGTTCTGTCCCACTCCGCTAGGCTTCTTCTAAACCCAGACCCCTCTTATTCCTTGTCCTGCACCCTCCCTGCTGCCCCCTCTTAGTCCTTCTGGTAGGTCTGACCTTACAACACCTGCCTGTCCCCCAGCAGAGACCTCCCAGTGGCTCCAGTCGGAGGTGGAGAACTGGCTTCTAGCCCAGTCAGGCTGTGATGTGGCCTTCAACGGAAAGAGGGCCCTGGCCCACCTGCAAGCCCTGCCCCCCCACCGTCGGGATGTACCCGCCCCGGGCCTCCCCAAACTAGACCTGTTGGCTACTGTCTCTTCCCCTAAGTCTGCACCTAGTGATGACAACTCCTTAGAGAAACCTCTCAGCCCAGCCCAACCCAGCCACCTGGTTGGGAACTAAGCGCCGCCTCCTACTTGACAAGCTGTCAAGATGCTTTGCCACTCCCCAACTTCCAGTTACTTGCTACCACTTCCGTTATGCTGTTTTCTTAAACCGCCCACTGAGGCAGCCCGCCGTTGCCAGGCGCCCCTCTTCCGATGAACAGCCAAAGCTTTTTGGCTTTTCTTCTGGTCCATCTCTTACTCCCTTCCTTCATCATAAACTTCTAAACATAGTTTGGCTGAGGAGGGAGGGCCAGCCAATCACAGCTGTGCAACGCTACACACCACCAGGCCCAGTTGTTAAACTGTGCCCTCCGGAGGCCATATATCACTGTCTGTTTAGCCCGTACTGGGCAAAATGCCCATCATGTTCACCGAGGCGGAGCTCCAGCCTGCAGCCAATGAAACCTTTTAGTCCGCTCCTCTGGCAAACTGCCAGTGAGACAGCTGCTGGGCATTACCAACCTCGGGCAGCCAGTTGTCCCTGCAGAGAAGCAACCAATCAGAATTTCTGAAGGAGACCTGCTCTTTCTATCAATTGCCGCTACTTATAAGGCAGGCCATTTGGTCAACTGCCTATCAGCTTGTCCAGGCTGAAGGGTCGGGAGCTTTGTGCCCAGCAGAAAGCTGTGGGCCAGGAGGAACCAGAAACTAAAGCTCAGTTCCACTCAGGCCCCAACAACAAAACTCAGGTGCCTTCGCTGCCCAGGCCCCTCACCCTTTCTACAGAAACTACCTCTGCCTGGATCTTGCCTCCACCAGTGCCCTGTGCAATATTTATTGGTCTAACAATTTCTCCCCTGTCCTTTCTCCCCAAGGAATAAATCATGTTTCATAAATCTGGATGAGTCAGAGAGCTGCAGGGGTTGAAACGAAGGAAGGTTTCGGAATCCTGGAAAGAAGAGACTCTGGGTCTTGGAGGAATGCATTTGGGTGGGTCCCCAGCTTCCCTAGGACTTCCTTTGTGACTCAGCTGGTAAAGAATCCGCCTGCAGTGCGGAAGACCTGAGTTCAATCCCTGGGTTGGGAAGATCCCCTGGAGAAGAGAAAGGCTACCCACTCCAGTATTCTAGCCTGGAGAATTTCAGGACTGTACAGTGAGGGTCGCAAAAACACGCCTGAGTGACTTCCACTTTTCTAGCTTCCCTGGTGACTCAGACCATAAAGAATCTGCCTGCAACGCAGGAGGCCTGGGTTTGATCCCTGGGTCGAGAAGATCTGGAGAAGGGAATGGCTACCCACTCCAGTATTCTTGCCTGGAGAATTCCAGGGACAGAGGAGCCTGGCAGGTTACAGTCCATGGGGTCACAGAGTCGCAACGTACACGACTGAGCTACGAGCATGCACACACTGGCAAAGAAAGCTGTAGTTCTGGAGTGAGACTGGGGTTGTTGCTGAAATAGTCTGCATCACAGAAGAGGATCTTAGGGAGGACCTGACTCCCTAAAACACTGGGTCTTCTGAGCACCCGAGATAGAGCAGATTGTTCACTGCACAAAGAAACACGGCCTAGGGGTGGGTTGGTCTAAACCCGGCCTCTCCCCTTCTCACAAGTGTCCTGATGAGAGGTTGAGCCTGGAGAAGGGTAGGAAGGAGGCATCTCATCTAGTTTTTACTAAGGTGTCATGTGGACTAGAGGCAACATTTGCAGAGGATGGGGGAAGAAGAGGGACTGGGTTTCAAGAGGGAAATGGAAAAGTATCTTCCCAGAGGAAGTGTCCGAGGGAGAAAAAAAAAGACCACTGTTACCAATGAGGGTTCTTGGCCTTCTTAATCAATTGAAACTGATAAAGAGACCAGACAAGGAGTTCAGGCAAGGCTTTTTTGGGGCTCCTGCTATAGCGGGAAGGGAGGGAGAACAACTTCCCTTAAGGAGGGCTTAAGGGAAGCTGGTCCCCTTCTGCTGGGTGAGGGTATGGGTGTGTCCAGGGGTGGGGTGGAGGGGCGCTTAGGTGCTTTGCCCACTCCCTTGCTGGTGTATGTGTGTAGTGCCCTGCTTTTGCTCCTGGCTCTTCATTCGGAAGTGGCAGTTGGGCTTTGGTCTGTTTGTATCTTATTGTCCAGAATTTGCCCCAAATGCGCATGCACGCAGTTATTTTTAGTTCCTCATGGTTTCTTTACGTTTTGTAACTGGAGGAGATGGATTGGCCAGGTGCAGGCATTACTGCACTGCAGTAAAGGGTCTCCTGTCTCAGTAACCTGCAACAAGACACACATCCTGCTTGGTTGAGAAAGAGAGACCCCTTGGCCAAGGAGGGATGGCTGGAAACCCAGACGCCTGTTTCTTACCTAGAAGTACTTGAATATCTAGGCTGGGAAGAATCTTGAGTCTTGCACCAGGAGGGCTGGGGTTCTCTGGTCTGTGAAAGGGGAAGGGCCGCCAGGACCGCGGGCTCCTGTGTCCCAGATTAGAAGGGTATGAGTTGACGTTCTGAAGGCTGAACTGCTGGTGATAGGGGCTGTCCCAATTCAGGACCGATCAGGAGTGAGCAGCCAGGGTCCCGGGAGGAGGAAGGGAGGAAGGAGTCAAAGGCAGACTCGGCGGTTAAACAGTTTTATTTTCTGTTTAAAATAGAAAAGGAGGCGGGGTGGGGGCTTGGGGGGTGAGATGGAGGGGCCGGGAGTCGGCAGGGGGAACCGAGGGGAGGAGCAGCCCTCACTCCCGGCTTCCGTAAGTGGATGTAGATGATGCCGCTGGCCAGGGCGAGGGGGAAGGCCACCCAGGCCAGGGCGAAGCAGTAACCAAAGCTGCCACCCGACGGGCGGTCCGCCAGGATCTCTTCGGCATGAATGGCGTAGATCAGCGCCCCGGTAAACACCGCCACGCCTGCGGGGAGACAACCACACGTCACCCTGGACTCGCATAACGGGACTGCATTTCCCAGCAACCCACGGGGCAAAGAAACCGCCTGAGGGCGAGTTCGCAGCATCACTGCCTACTGGGAGTTGTAGTTCACTCCTCTAGCGCCGTGCCTTGGGGGCTGCTGCAGACTGGACTTGGGCAATTTAGTTGATCTTTTGGGGCCTCCGTTACTCATCCATTACATGGGACGATAATACCTACTCATCCATCCATCCATTCAAGGAATATTTTTGAGTGACTTTACACAAGCCAAGCACACAGGTAGTAAATAGAACAAGAGGGAACCTAGAAACGTAATGCTCTCCCAAATTGATAACTATGATTAACTTTGCTCTTTGCACCTGAAGTAAAAAAAAAAAGAAAAGTACATAAAAATCCCTTAAGTGTCTGATACAAGGTCAGTCCACAAGAAATAGCAACTGGTTGACATTATAAGACCATTACTATTATGACTTAGAGTTCTCTCCTGGTGTTATTCGGAGAAGGCAATGGCACCCCCTCCAGTACTCTTGCTGGGAAAATCCCATGGATGGAGGAGCCTGGTAGGCTGCAGTCCATGCAGTCGCTAAGAGTTGGACATGACTGAGCGACTTCACTTTCACGCATTGGAGAAGGAAATGGCAACCCACTCCAGTGTTCTTGCCTGGAGAATCCCAGGGACGGGGGAGCCTGGGCTGCTGTCTATGGGGTCGCACAGAGTCTGACATGACTGAAGCGACTTAGCAGCAGCAGCAGCAGCCTGGTGTTATTGATTAGCCACCTATCCCTGCTAGCCTCCCTCTGTTCCTGGGATCTAGATTATTTGTCCACAACCCCTTCCCCAGCCCTGGCTCCTTGAAGCTCTAAGTGCCAGTTGCCCCATGACTCAGAGACCCACACCACAAACCACCACTGAGACACTGAAAACTACAAGTTCCTTAAGTCCCTGGGGCAGAAAAAGTAGCCAAAGGCAGAACCTCAGGTGTTCTTTGTGTTGTTGAGAATTGTTTCTTTCATTAGGTGTCCATTCTTCCCCCGCCCTCCCCCCATCCTCACAGGCCTCCTCCCTTCCTTTCAGTTCCCTGGGGAACCGTGCTCACTGGTGCAAAGCTGGCAGAAGCCAGTGGCATAGAATAGCCCTCCTCGCCGCATGGTGTAGAGCTGGAACATGAACAGGATGAAGGACAGACAGCAGAGGATGAGGGAAAGCACCATAAGGACTTGTACTGCCTTCAGCCAGCCTGCAACAAGGAGATAGAGGTGAAGTTACAGCAGGTCCAGAGTTCCAGCTCCACCTGCTTGCTCATCATTGCTCCCACCAACCGTTCTTCCATTTAGAGTCATTCAACCTCAGATACTCAGTAGTTATCACTTATATCAACTTTGATCCCTGTAACTTTCCTAAATTCCCTTAGGAATTCTAGAAGCCATTTGCAGATTCTTTAGGATTTTCTATGTAAACATACTCACTGGGAACTGAGACAGTTTTACTTTTTCTTTTCCCATCTTTTATACCTTTTATTTCTTTTTCTTGCCTTACTGCATTGGCTACCTCCAGTATGACCTGGTATCGAATTGTAATAGCAGAAATTCTTCCTTTGCTCTTACGGAAAAAGCATTTAATCTTTCACCTTCTTTGACTTAGAAATTTTAGCAGATGCAGCTCTGCCCCTTTAGAACTCAGATGCATCTGACCCCATTTCTTTTGAACCTTGCAAGGATTCAGTCTCACCTCCTTAGAATCTCAATGTAGTCCACCCCATTGGAACTTGGATAGTGTGGTCCCAGCTATCCATTCAGAACACCTGTCCTGCCTCTTTAGGACTTTGGGAACATGATCTTGTCTTCTCAGAATCTTGGAAGCTTTCCCCCATTCCCTAAACCTATAGCGTGTGGCCTCCACTCCTAAATCATCGGGAGTGGGGTTTTTAACCTCAGCAGGCAAACAATCTGCCTGCAGTGCAAGAGACCTAGGTTCAATCCCTGGGTTGGGAAGATCACCTGGAGAAGGGAAAGGCTACCCACTCCAGTATTATGGCTATATAGTCCATGGGGTTGCAAAGAGTCAGACACAACTGAGCAACTTTCACTCCACTCTAGAACACAAGCATACTTCCCCCTACCATCCAGAAAGGTGGGTCATCATACGTCAGCCTCAGTCACTCAGCATGGGGACCCATAACCCACCCACTCAAACCTTGGGGGTTCCCAATCCTTGGTCCCAGGAGGAGACTTGGGGTTATCCCTCCCTTCTGCAGACCCATCTCCAGTGCCCCTCACACCTCACCATTCTCACTGACGTTACTGCAGGCCCACGTTTTGTTGTCACTGTTCCATGTGCAGTCATACCAGAGATTCAGGGACTCCTTGCCAGGGAGAGTCCACCAGGACTGGGATGGGTAGAGGAACAAGGGCAAAGTCAGGGAGGCTAGGGAGGGTTGGGCAAAGGGCAAGGTGCCATGGGAAAGCATGGATTTAATAGGAAAGTGTGGGGTGGGGGCTCATCAGAGGAAAGGGTAGGGTGAAGGCAGAGCTCACGAGGGAGTGCTAGGGTGAGGGGCGGGGCCAGAGGGACAAGAGGCCCCTGTCCTCCAAGTTGGCTTACCTTGTCCAAAGTGGCCACGAAAAGCAGGATGAGAATGAGGATGTGGAGGGCAGAGACCACCAGCAGGAGGAGTGACATGGCTGTGTTGGAAGCCTGGGGTGGGATGTCAGGAGACGACGGTCACTTCAAGAGGTTGTTGGCACAGGGGCAGGTGAGATGCCTGAATCCTGGTGAGGAAAAGGGCTGAGTCCAGACTCCCAAGTCTAATGGAAAAGGGGGCTAGGAGCCCCAAACTTCTGGTCTGAGGGAGGAGGAGGTTGGGAGCTAGATGCCTGGCTGTGAAGGAGGAGGGAGCTGGTGGCCCGGACTCATGAATTTCCCAGGGCCTGGAGGGGGCCAGTGATAGACTTGGGTCCAGGAATGAGTAGGACGAGCAATCTGGCTCCCATCTCTGCAGAGCCCTGTCCCTGGGGACATATGGGCAAGGATGTGAAAAATTGTATCGCTGCCTGTTCAGATAGATCCAGAAGCTGGGGGCTGCCCCCAGAGATGGACAATCTTGACTCACCCCACTCCTCTCTTGGGGTGGAGGGAGGAAGGGGAACCCGGTGAGTCATCCGCTCGGTGACTCATCTCAACCCCCCAACCCCTACATGCCTCCAAGCACCAGGAAACCCCAGCCCCTGTCTATGTCCACGAGGTCCCCACCCCACCCTGCCGCCAGACTTGTGTCCACTGGACACCTTGTGGGGAAAATGGACAAGATCCGTGTTGGGGGTGGGAGAGGGCCTGAGAAGAAGGAGCCAGCCCTCATGACCCTTCAATGTCCAGAAAGGGCGGCAGGGGTTGGTGGTGGGTGGTGGCTGGAGTGTCTCCAGACTTTGGTTCTTCTCACGAGAAGCCCTGACCTCAGGGTCTTCCTGGGGAGTGGACAGCCATAGAGGAAAACTGCAGGAAGTATTTTTGGGGGGCTCTGCTGGGAACCCTAAAATCCGTCAGGCCCCACCCCTTTCCAAGTCTCCACCCCAAGTGCCAAGAGTTCACTTCTTAAATTACAAGGATTTCCAAACTTCACCCAATCTGGCAGGGGGGTGAGGGTGGGGGTCTCCTTTCCAAGCTGCTGCACACCCAAGTAAAGAAAGAAATCGCAGGCTAAATAACGGATTGAAAACTTACCGAGAGCGGCAGAAGTCAGATTTGAGTCCGGTCCCTTGATCGGGCCTCCGTGCCCCGCCCTTCTCTTTCCTCCTTCCACCCTCTCGAGGGCCCCCCGCCTCTCACCGCCTTTCTCCCTCCCTCCCTCTCTCTGGCTCTCTCTTTCTTCCCTCCAATTCCGGAACCCTCTCTTTCCCTCTCTCTCTTTTTTCTCGCCTTCTGCCTCTTGTCTCTCTCTCTCCTGTCCTCACCGTCTGTACCTCGATCCTCCTCCCTCTCTCCTCATTCCCCTGGTTTCCCTTTCTCTAGCCCTCTCAATATATACTGACCCTTTATACCCACCGCGCCCAGCTGAGGTCGGCAGCCAGAGGGAGGGACCAGGCACTCGCGTTCCTCCTTTTCTGGGCCCCCACCCACTGCCCCGACAGGCATCTTCTGGGGCTCCCCGTCCTGCGGTGGAGATGACACGTCCCTGAAGGAAAGGAAACAGAGCTGGGGTTCTTAGGTGGGGCAGTCATATCGGGTGGGAGGATCTGATTCTCAGTCCTCTGCTCCTGGACTGGACTTGTCCTGGGAACCGACATCTGCTTTCCTTGATGAGGCTTAGGACTGGATCCTCAGGGGGATGGGTGTCTGGGTAGGGAGACCAGATTCCTGCTAAGGGAGTGGGCTGAGGACTTGTGGGATTGGCACCCTGGTGGGAATCGGGATGGGAAATGGGGAAGTGTGGAACTCCGGAAGGGGACAGGAGGTGGAAGTTAAGAACCCAGGGCTACTGTTTCCTGCCTGGGGGACCTTGACCAATTATTCCAACTCTCCGAACCTCAGTTTCCTAATCGAGAGATGGGCACAGTACTACTTATACTGCTGACCATATACTAATGGCAACGATAACAATTCTGACACTTACTCCCAGACAAACAAGGCGATACCACTACACTAACACACCTAACACATTTTTTCTTTTCCTCATCAAACATTTATTGAACATCTATTATGAACCAGGAGTTAACGAGCCCTGCTGTTCTTATGGAGTTTACCTTCTAGTTGAGTGAGAGAGAATGACGCATCAGTACAGAAGATAGACTTCAGGTAGTGGTAGGGCTTTGAAGGAAATGAAATACAATCACACTGCTAATGATGGGAGGCAACTTTAAAAGGGTGACCCGGCAAGGTTTCAATGAGGAGAAACCTCATTCTGAGACGAGACTTAAAGACAGGAGTCATTTGAATGCTGGAGGGAGAGGAAGGACACAGGACTTGAGAACAAGCTTAAGTTGTTTGGGGAGCAGACAGAAGAGCCAGTGTGGCCAGAATATAGGAACTAGAGGGAGTGGTAGGAAGGGAATTCAAAGAGAGCCCTTGAAGCCTAGGGGAGGAGTTTGGATTTTATTCTAAGGGTGGTGGGAAACCATTGGAGGTTTTAAACAGAAGTGCAGTACCAGGGACTTAATGTTATGAATAACTATTATTGTTATCATTATTATTTATTTTTAGATTATTGAATAAATGTGGGGAGTGATTACCACTAAGTACCTGGGTCTCTATGTAGGGTTGGGTGCTTGGTGAAAAGCAAGGGACAGGAAGCCAGGTGCCTGGGGTTCTGATGTGGAATTAAGAGCCGGAGGACTGAAATCTTGGCCCCCACAAGGGAAAGGAACTGGATGATGGGATGGCTGGGTATCTGAGGGAGCCACAGTGAGAGGGAGGGAGAGTGGCTAGTTATCTGAGCTCCCTGAGAGGGTGAGGGAGGGGCAGTTCAGTGACTGGGTGGTACTCCTAACCCTAACCCGGAAGCTGTTATCACTATGACACAGGCTTTATTCATTTTCTGTGATTTGGGGCAGGTTATTAATCTCTCTATGCCTCAGTGTCTTCATCGGTAAAATAGGAATAATAATAGTAAATACCTCAAGGAGCAGTGCTTAGAGGAATGCCTGGCATAGAGAAAGCACTGTTGTACATGCATATTATACCAGACACTGGGACACGGGAGATGAGGTGTCTGGGATTTGGAGAAGGGACAAATGCTTGGGTCCATTGGGTCCCAGGGCTAAAAGTTGGGAGTACAAAATGAAGGTCGCTGGGGGTGGGTAAAGTAGTTACATCTTTGAGAAGGACAGAGACTGGGAATCTGAACTCAGTTCTCCAAGTAAGTTAGGAAGCCTGGGTCACTGGGGGAAAAATGAGGGCCTAGAGATCGTTATGTTCTTCAAGGAGGCAAAGGGGCTGGACCTGAGTCCTGGGAGGAGTCTGGGAACCAGGGGCTATAGAGATGGAATTTGAGCGGGGGAGGTGGAGAACAGGAAGCTAGGACTCTGAATGAAAGTCCCAGAGTGGAATTAGCGCCAGGTTGGGGTACCCTGGAGATGTTCTTGGCAGGGGGTCCCCCATGCTAGGAGCCCTACATAAGGGGGAGAATTAGGGTACCCGAGGGCGGTGGTGGAATCTTCCCTCCTGGGCCTCCAAAGCCACGAGCTGAGCGCCCGCGGGCCTCTTCCTCCCACAGGAAACCGCAGGCGTTGGGCACACCCAGCCTGCAAGGAGCGGCGCCCACAGACAGCAGGCTCTGCGAAGGCCCACGTGGGCAGCAGGCGGCAGTCAAAGGGAGGGGGCGTGCCCTGAGGAGCTCGGGGGCGTGCCCGGGAGGGCGTGCCCGGAAAGCAGGGGCGGCACGGAGCGCCCCAGGCCCCGCCCACTTCCGCCTCGCAGAGCGCGGACAGCTCAGGCAGCCGGAGGTTTTGGCAGTCTCTCCCGAGGCCGTTGGCCGCGCATGCGTAGTGAGCGGCTTCGAGGACTTGAGGCAGTGGTAAGCGCTCCTCTCCCTCACAACTCCCGGCATTAGCACCGCCTGCCTGCTAATGAAGCCTCAAAATAACGTGGTCTTAATCAGCTTAATACACGCATCTCTCGCGCCCCATCCTGAAGGACTTCGGCCCAGTTCCCAACCCTTCCAGACGTTCCCCTCCCAGCCCTGCCTCCACAAGCTCTTTCAGCTACTGCCTCTCCCTCCTGGAAACACACAGCCTACTCCTCACAACCCCGTGCTCCCCACACAGATCATCTCGGCGGTTAGCCTCAGCACCCCCTACAAGTCTTGGGAACCTGCGTCCTTCCAGCAACCTCCCGCCAGGTCTCTCACGTGTTCTTCCAGCCACGCCCCTCGCCATCCCCTGAAGCCCCACCCCTCACAGGGCCCGCCCCGCCCTTTACAGGTATTCTTGTCCCTCCCCTCTCAAAGCTCCGAAGTCCTGCTCTGGACGGTTATCTGTGTCTCTGCCTTCGTCAGGTCCCGCAGCCTCGGCATTCTCCAGTCCTTCCAGCTCTGCCTTTCCCTCGCTAGCCCCGAAGCGCCGCGCCTCAGGCTCACGCATTCCCCTCTCCTCAAGGGCCCTTTCAGCCCCGCCCACCCTAGTCCGCCACAGCCCCGCCCCCTCGCCCGGCCTACAGTCCCGCCCTTCACAAGGCTTACAGTTCGGCCCTCACAGGCCCTCCCAGCACCCCCACCCCGCAGAACTCCCGAGGCGCCGCCCCTCAGCCCCGCCCCCTCACAGGACCCCCGAAGCCCCCGCCCCTCTCAGTGCTCCCCTAACTCATCTGTTCTTAGCACCTGACCTCCCTGAAGGCTTCGTCGTGGCCTCCTCGGCACCTCCTCCCCAGCCTCCCCTCCCACGGCTTTCTTCTGTGGCCTTGGTCCCTCCCCGGCTGCTGTCCTCAGACCTTCATTGGCCCCTTATCTCCCCAGTAACCAGACCACAACAGTGAGCTTGGAGTACCCAGGACAGGTCAGGCACTCCAGCAGGTAGGGACCGGCCTCGCTCTCCTCAGCCGACCGGGGCGGGGTTTCCCCTGCCTCTGTGATGCCTCCTCCCCAAACAGCCCCACCTCGGAGATACCGAGGGTCTAGAGGACCCCGTGCCAGAGTCAGAGCCATAACGCAAGACAGAATGTGAGAGGTGGGAGGTTGGGAGGGGCTTGGGAAGAGATCTGACAGGTGCCCCGCTCTGACTCACTGGAGGAATTGAGACTCAAAGAGAGGCCAGTTCTGGGGTCACCCTCTTCCAGTGCCTAGTCCCTCGCTGTTCATCGCCCACCCTCCTCGCCCTCTCCTTGCCGTCTGAAGGAGTCCTGTGTCGCCCTACAGGAGCCTCACCCTCTTTGGCCAAGATGCCTTTTGGACTCTCGGCTGGGAGCACTCGCTCTGAAGATGGAAGTGAGGCCTTCCTGGAGGGAATGGGTAATTCCTACTTTCTTCATTTCATTCATTCTTTTCCGGGGTTTTCCCATGTTTCAGGTCCTGTGCAGCGGGGCCCTGGGGACCGGGAGGGTTTTCAAGAGCGCCCTCTAGGTGGAGCCGGACCTGGGGAGTGGGATGGCCAGGAAGACTTCCTGCAGAAGTTTGAGTGAGGCCCAGAACTTCTCCCAGGAATTACCAACAGGAGAAGGAAGGGAAGAGTGTTTCTGCAGAGAGAACAGGATGTGACTAAAGCAAAGTTTCTTTACCTCCACATCGTTGACCCTTGGGGTCAGGGATCAGATCATTCTTGGATATTAGGGGGAGGGTTCTGTGAACTGGAGGATGCGCAGTGCTCCCCTGGCTTCTACCTACTGCATGCCAGTAGTACCCTCCCGACCCTCCCCTACACTGTGGCAATCAAACATGTCTCCGGACACGGCCAAATGGCCTTAAGGGGACAGAATTGATCTTGGTTGAGAACCAGGCCGTGGGGGATGGGGAGCTAGTGGATGGGACCAGAGAGGTGGGTAGGGTCGGGGTTTGTGGGGCCTGGAACCCCAGGCTGTGGAGCTGCAGCTTTGGAGGTGCTGGAGCACAGGGAAGTCTGTGACCGCTCTAGGCATGGAAAGACCCTCTGGGGCTGTGAAGGGAGGCCAGGAGGTTGGGGGAGGAGGCTGGGGTGATGGTCCAGGCAAGGGAGGGTGAGGCCTGAGCCAAGAGGATGGGCTGAGAGTGAGGAAGCGGGAGGGTGGGGCTGAGGAAAGGTGGTGGTGGGGTTGAACAGGAAGGATGTAACAAGAAGTGTCCTCCCCCCTACTTCCCCGGGAACTTGTCACATGTCCCCAGCTTTCCCTAGTTCTAGGTCCTGTGCTTCTGGTCCTTGAAGACTGTGAGGCTTCCCTGGTGTGCCCTCTAGTGGGGAAACAGAGGCGTGCCCAAATCCTGGATAGAAGTAGGTTTGGGGCCGGGGAAACATGGAGGTCAGCTTAGGGTACAGGCAGTATGCAGGGATGAGGAAGCTTGAGAGATACAAGAACTGAGAGGCAGCCCTAGAGTGGTGCGGGGGACTGGGTCTGCAGTTCAGCTGCAGTTGGTGAGCCCCTAAGAGAGCCAGAATTCCTAGGGTTTGGAGAGGGGAGGGCCTGGATTCCTAGAATCCCTTGCCTGGTCCTGTGCCTCAGTGGACTGGGAGCTGAGCCGACTGCAGCGACAATGCAAAGTGATGGAAGATGAAAGGCGAGCCTATAGCAAAGAAGTCCATCAGCGCATCAACAAGCAGCTGTGAGCCTGGGTCCCTGGAGCTGGGGAGGGGGCTGTTAAGAAGGTGGGGGGTTGCATTCCTGGGTCTGAGAGGGGAGGGCAGGCTCAGTCTGTCTGGACTTTAGTGATGCTGAGCTCTGCCCCTTTCTGGTTTCTCCTCCCCTCCCTGCCTGGGCAGTGAGGAGATCCAGCGCCTGGAGGGGGTGCGAAACAAACTGCAGGTGCAGATCAGCATCGCCCAGAGCCAGGTCAGGCGGCTGCGGGACAGCGAGAGGCTGGAGAGCATGGGTCACCTGCTCAAGTGCCAGGTCCGGGTGCAGGCTGAGGTCAAGGAGCTGCAGGCACAGAACCAAGCCCTGGACAGGCAGGTGGGTCCTGGGGCCAGACTCGGTGGGTCCTGCTCAGGGGCAAGTGTCATAACCTCTTTGAGCATCACCTTCCTCATCTGAAAAGTGGAGTTATTGAAAGCATTGAAATGGGGTCATTTCAATGAGGTTATTGAAAGTTATTGAAAGCATCCTCTCAAGGGAGTTTGTGTTCAGGCTCCCATAGGAATTATGAGTCTTTACTGCTTAGCACAGCCCCATGCCTTCAAAAAGCGGTTAAGAGGGAAAGAGTCACCTTCTGGAGTCAGTGCACCCTGCGTTATAAGAGAATTCTGGTCTAGGTGCATCAGAGCTGTGTGACTGTGGGCGAGTCGTCTTCTCTCCGGGCTTGAGTTTCTTCATCTGCAAAAAGAGAAAGTGGGTAATGCAGCAGAGTCTAGACCGACTTTTCATCCTGTTGGCTTCAAGATCCTGTTATTTGACCCTGGAAACGTTGTGACTTTTCTAGGCTAGTGTTCTTTTCAGTTTTTAGGACCAGGACTCACTGTGACAGTTTGTTTACAGAGATGCATATGGATGTAAACACACACTCAAATAGAAACAAAAGTTTCCCCAAATAATACTCTTCTCCACATGGGATCCATTATATTTTCTTTCTTTATTTTCCATTCTATTTTCAGTTCTACTCTTCATTTTGAAAAGTTTCTTGCCGAAGGACTTCCCTAGAGGTCCAATAGTTAAGACTTTGCCTTCCAATGCTGGGGAGTCCTGGTTCAATCCCTGGTGGGGGAGCTGAGATCCTGCATTCCTTGGGCCCAAAAAACAAAACACAAAACAGAAACAATATTATAACAAATTCAATAAAGATTTTAAAAATGGTCCACCTCAAAAAAATCTTTAAAAAGAAGTTGCTTGCTGAGACTAAAGGATTTCTTGCACATTACTGGATTACAAATAGGAGACTGAAAGTTAATTATCTTGGTGGGCTGTATTAGTTTGCTGTTGCTGCTGTGACAAATTACCGCTCACTTGACTTCAGTTCAGTTCAGTTCAGTCGCTCATTCATGTCCGACTCTTTGCGACCCCACGAATTGCAGCACGCCAGGCCTCCCTATCCATCACCAACTCCCGGAGTTCACTCAGACTCACGTCCATCAAGTCCGTGATGCCATCCAGCCATCTCATTCTCTGTCGTCCCCTTCTCCACCTGCCCCTAATCCCTCCCAGCATCAGAGTCTTTTGAGGTGGCCAAAGTACTGGAGTTTCAGCCTTAGCATCATTGCTTCCAAAGAAATCCCAGGGCTGATCTCCTTCAGAATGGACTGGTTGGATCTCCTTGCAGTCCAAGGGACTCTCAAGAGTCTTCTCAACACCACAGATCAAAAGCATCAATTCTTCGGTGCTCAGCCTTCTTCACAGTCCAACTCTCACATCCATACATGACCACAGGAAAAACCATAGCCTTGACTAGACGGACCTCAGTCGGCAAAATAGTGTCTCTGCTTTTGAATATACTATCTAGGTTGGTCATAACTTTCCTTCCAAGGAGTAAGTGTCTTCTGATTTCATGGCTGCAGTCACCATCTGCAGTGATTTTGGAGCCCAGAAAAATAAAATCTGACACTGTTTCCACTGTTTCCCCATCTATTTGCCATGAAGTGATGGGACCGGATGCCATGATCTTAGTTTTGTGAATGTTGAGCTTTAAGCCAGCTTTTCACTCTCCTCTTTCACTTTCATCAAGAGGCTCTTTAGTTCCTCTTCACTTTCTGCCATAAAGGTGGTGTCATCTGCATATCTGAGGTTATTGATATTTCTCCCGGCAATCTTGACTCCAGCTTGTGCTTCTTCCAGTCCAGCGTTTCTCATGATGTACTCTGCGTATAAGTTAAATAAGCAGGGTGACAATATACAGCCTTGACGTACTCCTTTTCCTATTTGAAACCAGTCTGTTGTTCTATGTCCCGTTCTAACTGTTGCTTCCTGGCCTGTATACAGATTTCTCAAGAGGCAGGTCAGGTGGTCTGGTATTCCCATCTCTTTCAGAATTGTCCACAGTTTATTGTAATCCACACAGTCAAAGGCTTTGGCATAGTCAATAAAGCAGAAATAGATGTTTTCTGGAACTCTCTTGCTTTTTCCATGATCCAGCGGATGTTGGCAATTTGATCTCTGGTTCCTCTACCTTTTCTAAAACCAGCTTGAACATCAGGAGTTCACGGTTCATGTATTGCTGAAGCCTGGCTTGGAGAATTTTGAGCATTACTTTACTAGCATGTGAGATGAGTGCAATTGTGCGGTAGTTTGAGCATTCTTCTGCATTGCCTTTCTTTTGAACTGGAATGAAAACTGATCTTTTCCAGTCCTGTGGCCACTGCTGAGTTGTTCACATTTGCTGGCATATTGAGTGCAGCACACAGCATCATCTTTCAGGATTTGAAACAGCTCAACTGAAATTCCATCACCTCCACTAGCTTTGTTCATAGTGATGCTTTCTAAGGCCCACTTGACTTCACATTCCAGGATGTCTGGCTCTACATTAGTGATCACACCATCATGATTATCTGGGTCATGAAGATCTTTTTGTACAGTTCTTCTGTGTATTCTTGCCACCTCTTCTTAATATCTTCTGCTTCTGTTAGGTCCAGACCATTTCTGTCTTTTATCGAGCCCATCTGTGCATGAAATGTTCCCTTGGTATCTCTAATTTTCTTGACGAGATCTCTAGTCTTTCCCATTCTGTTCTTTTCCACTATTTCTTTGCATTGATTGCTGAAGGAGGCTTTCTTATCTCTTCTTGCTATTCTCTGGAACTCTGGTTATACTTACATCTTTCCTTTCCTCCTTTGCTTTTTGCTTCTCTTCTTTTCACAGCTATTTGTAAGGCCTCCCCAGACAGCCATTTTGCTTATTTGCATTTCTTTTCCATGGGGATGATCTTGATCCCTGTCTCCTGTACAATGTCAGGAACCTCATTCCATAGTTCATCAGGCACTCTATCTATCAGATCTAGGCCCTTAAATCTATTTCTCACTTCCACTTTATAATCATAAGGGATTTGCTTTAGGTCATACCTGAATGGTCTAGCAGTTTTCCCTACTTTCTTCAATTTGAGTCTGAATTTGGTAAGTGACTTAAAGAGAACTAAAGAGCCTCTTGATGAAAGTGAAAGAGGAGAGTGAAAAAGCTGGCTTAAAGCTCAACATTCACAAAACTAAGATCATGGCATCCGGTCCCATCACTTCATGGCAAATAGATGGGGAAACAGTGGAAACAGTAGCTGACTTTATTTTTGGGGGCTCCAAAATCACTGCAGATGGTGATTGCAGCCATGAAATTAAAAGACGCTTACTCCTTGGAAGGAAAGTTATGACCAACCTAGACAGCATATTAAAAAGCAGAGACATTACTCTGTCAACAAAGGTCCATCTGCTACTGCTAAGTCGCTTCAGTTGTGTCCAACTCTGTGCACCCCCATAGATGGCAGCCCACCAGGCTCCCCCATCCCAGGGATTCTCCAGGCAAGAACACTGGAGTGGGTTAGTCAAGGCTATGTTTTTTCCAGTGGTCATGTATGGGTGTGAGAGTTTGACTATAAAGAAAGCTGAGTGCCAAAGAATTGATGCTTTTGAACTATAGTATTGGAGAGGACTCTCGAGAGTCCCTTGGACTACAAGGAGATCCAACCAATCCATCCTAAAGGAGATCAGTCCTGGGTGTTCATTGGTAGGACTGATGTTGCAGCTGAAACTCCAATCCTTTGGCCACCTGATGCAAAGAGCTGGCTCATTTGAAAAGACTCTGATGCTGGGAACGATTGGAGGCAGGAGGAGAAGGGGACGACACAGGATGAGATGGTTGGATGGCATCACCGACCCAATGGACATGGGTTTGGGTGGACTCCGGGTGTTGGTGATGGACAGGAAGGCTTGGGGTGCTGCGGTTCATGGGGTCGCAAAGAGTCGGACATAACTGAGTGACTGAACTGAACTGACTTAAAGTAATACCAATGAATTATCCTGCAGTGCTGGAGGACAGAAATCCAAAATGAGTTTCACTGGGCTAAAATCAAGGTGTTAGCAGGCTGTGTTCCTTTAAGAGCCTTCAGAGGAGACTCCATTTCCTGCTTTTCTCTCTGCTTCTAGAAGCTGCCTGCATTCCTTGGTTTATGGCTCCTTTCTTTTAAAAAATTTTTATTCTTAAAATGATTTATTTTATTTTGATAGTGCCGGGTCTTCACTGCTGCTCTTGGGCCTTCTCTGGTTGCAGCAATCAGGGGCTACTCTCTAGTTACAGTGTATGGGCTTTCCCTTGCCATGGCTTGCTTCTCTTGCTGTGGAGCATGTCTAGGGTGTGTGGGCTTCAGTAATTGTGGGCACAGGATTAGCTGCCCAGTGGCATGTGGGATCTTAGTTCTCCAACCAGAGGTCGAACCTGTGTTCCCCTGCATTGGCGGGCAGATTCCTAACCCTTGGACCGCCAGGGAAGTCCCTATGACTCCTTTCTGTATCTTCTTAGCCAGCAATGACCGGTCGATCTTTCTCAAGCTGTATCACTCTGATGCCTTTGTCATCTCTTCTTCTCTGATTCTGACTGTCCTGCTTCCCTCTTTCACTTGTAACAACCTTTGTTATGATGTTGAGCTCATCCAGACAATTCAGGAGATTATCCTTGAGTCATCTCAACATCCTTGGCTTTATCACATCTGTAAAGTCCTTTATGCCTCTTCAAGTGACATAGTCACAAGTTCTAGGAATTTTGATGTGGACATCTGGGCAGGAGAGGCAGGGTGGGGGGGCCTTGTGTGACTTGTCGCATGAATTCAGCAGCCCCAAGAACAGCTTCTAAATGTTTACTCCCATTTTCTGAACGTATCACACCAGAAACTGATGACAGACAATCCTTGGACTGTACCAGTTCATAGCAACAATCTATGTGTGTGTGTGTGTGTGTATATATATATATATATATATATGAGATAAAATTCAGCATCCGTTCATGTTAAACTATTAGCAATCCAGGAATAAAAGGGAATTCCCCAAATTTAATGAAGGGCAACTATAAGACATCTATAGCAAACATTATATTTGATAGCAAAACATGTAAAAAAATTCTCCTTGAGATCAGTAATAATATAAGGGTGTTAGCTAGCACCACTTCTGTTTGACATTGTACTGGAATTCCTATCCAGCCCAGTATGGGAAGGAAAAGAAAAATAAACCAGTTTAAAAATTGGAAGAAATGAAATTGTCAGTATTTGTTGGTGATCTATTTGTGTACATTGAAGGTCCAAAAGAATCTAAAACTAACTTATATTTAACAAGGTATTTTAACATTGTGGCTGGAAACAAAGGTTAATGATATTTCCCTGTATTAGCAGTAACTATTAGAAAATTAAAGAAAAAAAGACATATTTATAATAGCCACAGGAAGTACCTGGGAAGAAATCTAGCAAAAGTATGCAAGATCCCTATAGAATAAATTGTAAAAGTGTATTGAGGAATACTGTATTGAGAATGCTGGGGAAGATTTCCTGATGCTGGGAAAGACTGAAGGCAAAAGGAGAAGGGGGCAGCAGAGGATGAGATGGTTAGCTGCCATCACCAACTCAATGGACATGAATTTGAGCAAACTCCGGGACATAGTGAAGGACAGGGGAGCCTGGTGCAGTCTATGGGGTCACAGTGAGTTGGACACAACTTAATGACTGAACAGCAACAAAAGAAGAATTTAATATTTGAATCATCTTTTTTCTTTTTTTTGGGCTGCTCTGCATGACATGCAGGATTCCCTACCAGGGAGTGAACCGACGCCCCCTGCAGTGGGAGAGCAGTCTTAGCCACTGGACTGCCAGCAAAAGCCCAAAGAAGAATTTGTAGAAGTATACCATGTTCACGGATTGGAAGAGTTAGTGTTGTAAAATGTCAGATCTCCAAACTGACTTATAAAATTAGTGTAAGTCCAGTCAAAACACTAAAAGTTTTTTATTTTAATGGATGAAATTGACATACAGATTCTAAGATTTATAGAGAAGTGAAGTGAACAAGATGACTAAGCTTTACTTAAAAGAACAGTATGGGAATTCCTTGGCCATCCAGTGGCTAGGACTCCATGCTTCCACTGCAGGGGACACAGGTTCAATGCCTGGTCAGGGAACTAAGATCCTGCATGTCATGCAGAGAGGCCAAAAGGAAAAATTAAAAAGAAAAAGAAAAAGCCATAAGGCTTTCTTGGTGGCTCAGTGGTAAAGAATCTCCCTGCCAATGCAGAAGACATGGGTTTGATTCCTGGTCTGGGAAGATCCCACGTGCCCTGGGGCAACTAAGCCTTTGTGCCACAGCTACTGAAGCCCACTGACCTAAAGCCTGTGCTCTGCAACAAGCGAAGCCACTCAGTGAGAAGCCCTCACACCGCAAATAGAGAGTAGCCCCAATTCTCTGCAACTTGAGAAAGCCTGCAGACAGGAACAAAGACCCAGCACAGCCCCCAAAAGAGAGAGGAGATACCATTACACACTCACCAGATTTTCAAAAGTGAGTGTCCAAATACACCAAGTGCTGGGGAGAGAAGGAACAGTGGGACCTCTTAAAGAATTGCTGGTTCATAAGACCCCACCAACTGGAAGGAGTCTAAATTGTCATGTGTATTCTGAAAAGTTTTTCCCTCATTATCTATTAAATTTGAAGAGGGACATACCCTGTGATCTGGCGTTGCATCCACTCCACACGAATGGTCACCAGAAACAGTCTTGGGCTCCACTTGACCGTGACACTCATAGGATCCAACAGGCTGTCACTTGGCACCAGGTTCACTTAACTCTGCAGAAGGACAGAGGGCAGGAAACAGCAGCATCTTTGCACGACAGCATTTTCCTTGAGCATTCAGGAGCTACTTCTCAGCCTCTTCAGCTGGATGATACCGTATGGGTGGGTGTTGCCCACCCTGGCATGGGGATTTTTTTATACTCAACACAAGCCACCACTTGTAACTGATTATCACAGCAGCTTGTAAGACCCCACCAGGAATATATTACATTATAAGAAACACCCCACAGGGAAACCAGTTTTCTATTCATTCATGATCACATAAGCCTCTGGGGTCTACAAGTCCACTCACAGTCCTTCCAGTCCGATATAGTTCACAATCAGGGGCCACCCTTATAGTAAACATTGTTGCCTGGGAACCACAGCTGGCATTCTGTATTTACCTTAAACCCAGTATGTTTCCATGGAAATGGTGTTAGAAGGAAGTAAACCAAAGTCATCCCCCAGGAGGAACCGGTTTAGATTGTTGTAACCCATCCTCCCACCCAACAATGCCACTTCTGAGTGTATACCCTGGAACCAGGATTCATGAAAAAGTGTTGATAGATGCATTATTCATATCATTGAGCTCCAGATTAACCCAAATGTCCATTAATATTTGAATGAATAAATAAATTGTGGTATATTTTTATAACATAATATATGTATATGTGCTCACTCAGTTGTTTCTGACTCTTTGCAACCCCGTGGACTATAGCTCACCTGGCTCCTTTGTCCATGAGATTTCCCAGGCAAGAATTGGAGTGAGTTGCCATTTCCTTCTCCAGGGGATTTTCCCCACCCAGGAGCGAACTCTGGACCTCTGCATTGGAAGAGCAGAGTTGTAACCACTGGACCACCAAGAAGGTCCCTACTACATCATTTCGTATAAGAGACTTGAACATCCTTGGATTTGGGTATCTGAGGGAGTCCTGAAACTAATCTCCTGTGAATACTGAAGAAGACTGTAATTTTTCTGCAGAACTGGGAAACTAGTATAATAGTCAATTTCAAGCTACCAGCAATTGAACTCCTGTACTTCCTGAAAATGTAACTGTGAGCTCTCAAGCACTGTCTGAGGAGCCCCAGTATCACACTGCTAACAAATCTATTATAGCAGCTTGGCTGAACAACCCAGTAAGGGTTTGCATCCTAACAACCTAGAAACCACTTGAAAAAAAAATATATGTATATAAAATATATACATGTATATAAAATATATAAGTTGAAGAAAATCGTGTTTAGTTCTTAAAAACCACAATTACCTGTGGGATGTTTCTGCCTTTGGGGCGCTGTGCAACTTTTCAGATCTTGCTTAGATTGGACTCACCACTCATTCCATGCTGATTTCTGTGCAGCATTTGCTTTCTTTTTTAAATTGAAATTTTACTGAGATAATGATAGATTCACAGAGAAGTCCTTGTATGCTTTGCCCAATTTCTCTCAATAGCACCATTTTGGAGTTTTGATTCTTTTTTTTTTTTTTTTAATCGCAGCAACTGCTAAAAACTGTTTCAAAAGATTTGTGGTCCAAAGGAATGTAACGCCACATCCTGTTGAACCTGGGAACGACCTTGAGCTCCAAGTTCATGTGGTGTCTGGCCAATGTCCATGTGTCTCCCTCAAATTTTAAAATGTCCTTATGGATGTCCCTTTGAGTTTGCTGCAATGCTCTGGGGTGCCTTGGTGCATGCATTCATTTCCTAGGGTGGCTTACATGACAGAAATTCATTGTCACATAGTCCTGGAGGCCAGGAGTCCATAATCAGGATGTGAGCAAGACTGGTTCCTTTGGAAGCCTTGAGAATCTGTTCTGTGTCTCTTGCCTATGTTCTGCTGGTCTACTGGAAATCTTTGGCATTCCTTTGTGTGTAGAAGCATCACTCTGATCTTTGCCTTCATCTATTTTTTCTTCTCTTTAAAAAAAGATTTTCTACAATTTTAAAGATTATCCTCAAGGAGATGTTTGTGCAGGGGCAAGCATTTGCAGCAAAGGGCCCCAGGCCCTGGTCTATCTCACTGTCAGACTCTTGTCTCCACTCTGTTCACTGTGAGTGGTGTCTCATCCACCTAGATCACATGTTTCTCCCAAAATACCAGAGAGGATTCAGGCTGGCTCAGCTTGGGGCACACATCCATCCCTAAATGGATTATCTTGGGGCTTCCCTGGTGGCTCAGTGGTAAAGAATCCGCCTGCCAACGCATGAGACACAGGTTTGATCCCTGATCTGGGAAGATCCCACATGCTGCAGAGCAACTGAACCTGTGTGCCACAACTACCAAGCCTGCACTCTAGAGCCCGTGAGCTGCAGCTACCGAAGCCTGCAAACCCTAGCGCCTGTGCTCTGCAACCAGAGAGGCCACCGCAAGGAGAAGCCTGCTCCCACAACTAGACAAAAGCCTGCGCGGCAATGAAGACTCATCACAGCCAAAAACAAATAAATTAAACTTTAAAAATTATTAAAAAAAAAAAAAAAGAATTGTCTAAACCTGGGTCATGTGGCTAGCAGGGCGGCTCCTTATGGTTGGAAGTCAGACCCACGTGGAAGGTTGGGTACTGATCTCAGAAGCGGGTCCAGCTGATGGCCAGGCACACAAGGACTGCTCCCGTCAACCGCCCTCAGTCACTCACCCTCCCGTTCACCTCCTCCCTCCCTCCCTCAATCTCTCCTACATCTCCTCAACCAACAGGTACCACCCTCTTTCCCCAGATCCAGGAATGGGAGAGCCGGAACTCTGCCCACGGCAAGAATGCCAGGTCTCCAGGATGCGTCCAGGATCACAAGGTCAAGAGCCAGCGAAGGATCAAGAGTCTCGAAAACCAGTTGGACAAGGTGAGGGTCCACCCCTTGGCTGTCCCCAGGCCCAAGCTCTGGGGTTTACGGGAAGACCTGAGCATGGGAGTCAAGTTTTGGAAATGGTGGACCAGGTCAGGAGACACGATCCCGGAGGGATGGACAGTGTGCCGGGGGAAGGAGGCTGATGCTTGGGTCCTTGGCGATGCTCTCGGGGTCCCCAAATTGGGAATGGGCCCCCAGTCTGGCAAGTGCCCTCTCCTCTGTTGAAAGTGGAAAATGGAGGCAGGCCAGGTGTCAGACAGGCTCTCAGCACCCTCTCCCACCCCAGGTCATCTGTCGCTTTGACATCCAGCTGGCTCAGAACGCGACCTTGAGGGAGGAGCTAGATCTCCTGCGGATCGAGAGGAACCGCTATCTGAACGTGGAACGTAAGCTCCAGAAGGTCAGTGGCCCTGAAGCCCAGAAGCCCTTGGCCCAGCCCGAGAGGAGGGGAGGATGCAAGAGTCACCCTATCTTCTCCTATCCTCCCGCCTCAAGTGCAGAACCGTACAGAACCATGGATTTACTTGAGTCTGGAGGGAATGGAGACATGAAAATGTTCCAACAAAGACAACTGCCTCCGATGGAAGCAGAGATGTCACTTTGAGTGTTGTCATGGGGTTGGGGGGCAACAAAGGCTCCAGCCAGACCATTTACATTCCACACGTTTCTCAATAAGCTTTGAGTTTCTTTGAAGAACCCTCCCTTCCTCCCTCCCTTCCTTTTTTTCTCTTCCCCTCTCTCTAAGTTTTACTTTGAAATAATAGCAAATCTGCAGAAAAAGGTGCAGAAATAGTACAAAGAACTATCAATCCTTCACCAAGATTGGTAATTTGCCATTTTGCTCTCTCTCTCTGTCCTTCTCTTTCTGGGTAATTGTTTTTACTGAAAATAACATCGTCATGATTTGAGAGCTCGATGTAGACATTACAGAACGTCATTAAGAACGTCAATGCTTATTTCCTAAACATGAGACCATTTTCTTACATAAACAAAGTGCCCTTCCCCAAATCAGGAGCTTGAACATCGTTACAGTTCTCAATAGTCTGTATTTAAAGTTCATGATTATTCCAACAGCATCCTGTGATAGTTAATTTAATTATCCTGCTGCAGGCTCTTGGCCAAGATCCCACAGTGCATTTTGTTGTCCTGGCTCCCTTCATCTAGAACAGTCTCTTGACACTTCTTTGTCTCCATGACTTTGACATTTTGGAAGTACCCAGCCCAGCTGTGCTGTGGGACATCCCTCAGTGTGGGCTTATCTGATCTTTCTCCATGATTAGATTCAAGTTGTGCATTTTAGGTGAAATATCACTGAGGTGGTATTGTGTCATTTGTGGGCGTTACACCAGGAGCTCGTAATGTCAGTTTGGCCTGTAACTAGTGATGTTGACCTTGATTGCTTGGTCAGCTGGGTTTCTCCAATAGAGAGTTTTCCTCTTTATAATGAATGGGTCCAGGGAGATTCTTTGAAGCTGTAAATATCCTGTTTCCCAACACATTTCCACTCTAGCCTCTCATAATGATGATTTTTGCCTGAACAGTTATTTCTGTACACGCATACACTGTGTCTTAACTCTTTGCAATCTTGTGCACTGTAGCCCGCCATGCTCGTCAGTCCATGGGATTTTCCAGGCAAGAACACTGGGTGGTCATTTCCTTCTCCAGGGGAATCTTCCTGACCCAGGGATGAAACCAGTCTCCTGCATTGGCAGGTGAAATATTTACCACTGAGCCACCTGAGAAGTCCAATTTTTACTGTAATGGCTGCCAAAGAGTGATTTTTCTAACTCTTTTCATTTCTTCTTCATGTAGAAAATGGCATTTTACTTAAGGAAGAACTTCTTAAGTATATTTGTGGATTGTCAGTAAGCATTCATGTATTCTTACTTTATCTATGAGTTATAATCCATAGTGCTCATTACTTATTATGATGCTCAAATTGTCCCAGACTTCTCTGGTGGGACTGCCCTCAAGCTGGCTTTTTTGACAAGCCCATCATTCCCCACCCCAGTTCAGTTCAGTTCAGTCACTCAGTCGTGTCCGACTCTTTGCAACCACATGAATTGCAGCACGCCAGTCCTCCCTGTTCATTACCATCTCTTGGAGTTCACTCAGACTCATGTCTATAAAGTCTGTGATGCCATCCAGCCATCTCATCCTCGGTCGTCCCCTTCTCCTCCTGCCCCCAATCCCTCCCAGCATCAGAGTCTTTCCCAATGAGTCAACTCTTTGCATGAGGTGGCCAAAGTACTGGAGTTTCAGCTTTAGCACCATTCCTTCCAAAGAAATCCCAGGGTTGATCTCCTTCAGAATGGACTGGTTGGATCTCCTTGCAGTCCAAGGGACTCTCAAGAGTCTTCTCCAACACCACACTTCAAAAGCATCAATTCTTCGGCGCTCAGCCTTCTTCACAGTCCAACTCTCACATCCATACATGACCACAGGAAAAACAATAGCCTTGACTAGACGGACCTTAGTCGGCAAAGTAATGTCTCTGCTTTTGAATATACTATCTAGGTTGGTCATAACTTTCCTTTCAAGGAGTAAGCGTCTTCTAATTTCATGGCTGCAGTCACCATCTGCAGTGATTTTGGAGCCCCCAAAAATGAAGTCTGACACTGTTTCCACTGTTTCCCCATCTATTTGCCATGAAGTGATGGGATCGGATGCCATGATCTTCGTTTTCTGAATGTTGAGCTTTAAGCCAACTGTTTCACTCTCCTCTTTCACCTTCATCAAGAGGCCCTTTAGCTCCTCTTCACTTTCTGCCATAAGGGTGGTGTCATCTGCATATCTGAGGTATTGATATTTCTCCCGGCAATCTTGACTCCAGCTTGTGTTTCTTCCAGTCCAGCATTTCTCATGATATACTCTGCATGTGAGTTAAATAAGCAGGGTGACAATATACAGCCTTGATGTACTCCTTTTCCTATCTGAAACCAGTCTGTTGTTCTATGTCCAGTTCTAACTGTTGCTTCCTGACCTGCATACAGATTTTTCAACAGGCAGGTTAGGTGGTCTGTTATTCCCATCTCTTTGAGAATTTTCCACAGTTTATTGTGATCCACACAGTCAAAGGCTTTGGCATAGTCAATAAAGCAGAAATAGATGTTTTTTTCTGGAACTCTCTTGCTTTTTCCATGATCCAGCGAATGTTGGCAATTTGATCTCTGGTTCCTCTACCTTTTCTAAAACCATCTTGAACATCAGGGAGTTCATGGTTCATGTATTGCTGAAGCCTGGCTTGGAGAATTTTGAGCATTACTTTACTAGCATGTGAGATGAGTGCAATTGTGCGGTAGTTTGAGCATTCTTCTGCATTGCCTTTCTTTGGAATTGGAATGAAAACTGACCTTTTCCAGTCCTGTGGCCACTGCTGAGGTTTCCAAATTTGCTGGCATATTGAGTGCAGCACTTTCACAGCATCATCTTTCAGGATTTGAAACAGCTCAACTGGAATTCCATCACCTCCACTAGTTTTGTTCGTAGTGATGCTTTCTAAGACCCACTTGACTTCACATTCCAAGATGTCTGGCTCTAGATTAGTGATCACACCATCATGATTATCTGGGTCACGAAGATCTTTTTTGTACAGTTCTTCTGTGTATTCTTGCCACCTCTTCTTAATATCTTCTGCTTCTGTTAGGTCCATACCATTTCTGTCCTTTATCAAGCCCATCTTTGCGTGAAATGTTCCCTTGGTATCTCTAATTTTCTTGAAGAGATCTCTAGTCTTTCCCATTCTGTTCTTTTCCTCTGTTTCTTTGCATTGATCGCTGAAGGAGGCTTTCTTATCTCTTCTTGCTATTCTCTGGAACTCTGCATTCAGGTGCTTATATCTTTCCTTTTCTCCTTTGCTTTTCACCTCTCTTCTTTTCACAGCTATTTGTAAGGCCTCCCCAGACAGCCATTTTGCTTTTTTGCATTTCTTTTCCATGGGGATGGTCTTGATCCCTGTCTCCCGTACAATGTCAGGAACCTCATTTCATAGTTCATCAGGCACTCTATCAGATCTAGGCCCTTAAATCTATTTTTTCACTTCCACTGTATAATCATAAGGGATTTGCTTTAGGTCATACCTGAATGGTCTAGCAGTTTTCTCTACTTTCTTCAATTTAAGTCTGAATTTGGTAATAAGGAGTTCATGATCTGAGCCACAGTCAGCTCCTGGTCTTGTTTTTGTTGACTGTATAGAGTTTCCCCATCTTTGGCTGCATAAAATATAATCAGTCTGATTTCGATGTTGACCATCTGGTGATGTCCATGTGTAGAGTCTTCTCTTGTGCTGTTGGAAGAGGGTGTTTGCTATGACCAGTGCATTTTCTTGGCAAAAACTCTATTAGTCTTTGCCTTGCTTCATTCTGCATTCCAAGGCCAAATTTGCCTGTTACTCCAGGTGTTTCTTGACTTCCTACTTTAGCATTCCAGTCCCCTATAATGAAAAGGACATCTTTTTTGGGTGTTAGTTCTAAAAGGTTGTGTAGGTCTTCATAAAACTGTTCAGCTTTTTCAGCATTACTGGTTGGGGCATAGACTTGGATAACTGTGATATTGAATGGTTTGCCTTGGAAACAAACAGAGATCATTCTGTCGTTTTTGAGGTTGCATCCAAGTACTGCATTTCAGACTCTTGTTGACCATGATGGCTACTCCATTTCTCCTGAGGGATTCCTGCCCACAGTAGTAGATATAATGGTCATCTGAGTTAAATTCACCCATTCCAGTCCATTTTAGTTTGCTGATTCCTAGAATGTTGACGTTCACCCTTGCCATCTCGTTTGACCACTTCCAATTTGCCTTGATTCATGGACCTGACATTCCAGGATCCTATGCAATATTGCTCTTTACAGCATCGGATCTTGCTTCTATCACCAGTCACATCCACAGCTGGGTACTGTTTTTCTTTGGCTCCATCCCTTCATTCTTTCTGGAGTTATTTCTCCACTGATCTCCAGTAGCATATTGGACACCTAATGACCTGGGGAGTTCCTCTTTTGGTATCCTATCATTTTGCCTTTTCATACTGTTCATGGGGTTCTCAAGGCAAGAATACTGAAGTAGCTTACCATTCCCTTCTCCAGTGGACCATGTTCTGTCAGCCCTCTCCACCATGACCCGCCCGTCTTGGGTTGCCCTGCAGGCATGGCTTGGTTTCTTTGAGTTAGACAAGGCTGTGGTCCTAGTGTGATTAGATTGACTAGTTTTCTGTGAGTATGGTTTCAGTGTGTCTGCCCTCTGATGCCCTCTTCCCCACCCCAGGACTTCCTTATTTTCTGGCACAAGAAGATAGTCCAGACTTTCTTGTACTTGTTCTGCCTTAACTCTCAAGTTAGTGTTTCTCTAAAGAGTCCTGGTTCTTCCCAGTGGGAAGTAGGTGCTGGGAAACCAAAATATAGGCTCTAAGAGTCCTCGCTGCTGCTGGGCTGTCATTGACTTGAGGCCCTTTCTCTGGAGAGAGCTAGGAAACACACACATATTTTAAAATCATGAGTTTGCGTCGGTGTCTCTCATTCTGACCCCAGCACCACTGCCTTATTCCTGAACACTCCCCATTTTATCTTTGTTTTCCCCCACAGTGGGAACTCTAGCTGCCGATAGCATTGATATATGTACTCATGTTCAACCCTATGAAATACCCAAGAGAAGTTTGGAATTGTTACAACTGCACTAATAACCCTTGAACCTGAGAGTTCACAGTTTGTTTGCTGATTGTTTTATCCTCTGAGGGTGTGTGTATCTACCTATCCATCCATCCATCCATCCATCCATCTACACCCTATTCAGAAGTTACTAGGATTATTTCCTAGTTTTTCTTGGTCTTCTTTGTGGTTCTGTTCTTTGAAATATAGTTAGGTTCATTTGCTTCTCTTTGTATTTGGTTTTAGTTCTGTCCCCTATTCTTGTTGACTGAATTTTCTTTGTGAACACGTCATTGACGTGTTCCCAAATCAAAACTATCCCAGAGACTTCCCTGGTCCAGTGGCTAAGACTCTGCATTCGCAGTGTGGGTGCTGGTGTTCCATCCCTGCTCAGGGAACTAGATCCCACATGCTGCAACAAAGATTGAAGATCCCAAGTTCCGCAACTAAGACCTGGCATAGCCAAATGAATAAATAAATTTTAAAAACTATTCCAAAGGTTTCCCACAGAAACATCACTTCCTCATCACTTCTTCTACTCCATTCCCACTCAGCCCCCGTAGCTTCTGGTTCTCTAGCCTGAGTTTCTTGTTGCAAAAGGGTGTGTGTGTGTGTGTGTGTGTGTGTGTGTGTGTGTGTGTGTGTGTGGCAGATACATATGTAGGGGCTTCCCACGTGGCGCAAGTGGTAAAGAATCTGCCTGCCAATGCAGGAGGAGCAAGAGATGTGGGTTCAATCCCTGCTTCAGGAAGATCCCCTGGAATAGGAAATGGCAACCCACTCCAGTATTCTTGCCTGGGAAATCCCATGGACAGAGGAACCTGGTGGGCTAGAGTCCATGGGGTTGCAAAGAGTTGGACATGACTGAGGATGCACGCAACATAGATATGTATGTGTTTATACACATTAGTATATACATGTACACTATACGTGTAAAAATATATACATGTAATTTCTTCCTTTCTCCTGAAAGAACTCTGTACAGACACTTCCACAGAACTAGGAAACAGATTAGTGTGGTCACAATTTTGAAATTCACACAATGTTTTGACCCTACCTCAAAGTTAGGTCAGCACGCTTAGGAATATCCTGAGTTGGGTGTCTCACTGAGTTCCTGGTCATCAGCCTGGCTTTCCTCTCCCTTGGTACCTCCTTGAAAACCCTTTCATGCGTTGCCGCTAACTAGGAAGGACCACATTTCTAAGGCACAGGAAACCCACTTCTTACTGGGGAGATACAGGCTCAAAGGAAAGCCCTCCAGTGGCGAGAGCATCAGAAGTGGCCTTGGTCTTGTTCTCTTGGCAGGAGATCCAGCTCCTGAAGGACTCGGTCAGGAACCTCATGGTCTCCTCCACTTCCGCCTACACCGTCAGGTAGGGCCCCAGGAGGCGTCCTGGATGACTCAGTCCATAAATTTTCTTAAGAAAGTGGTGGGAAGGTTCCCACCTCATGAAACAGATCATCAGAAGCCCATCCCCCAGTTTTTCATAAGATGCCCCTTTCTTGCCCCTCCTCCACCAATTTTCCAGCTCTTTGGGCAAGGTCTTTTTCTTGGGTATATGAATTAACCTTTTGGCCCCTGTTTTTTTCATGGCACATAGCACATAGGGATGGAGAGAAACTTAAGGGTAGTTCTCAGTGGCCCAGTGGTTAGGATTCCAGGCTTTCATTGCCAAGGCCCGGGTTCAACTCCTGGTTGGGGAACTGAGATCCCACAAGCCCCGTGGTGCTACCAATAAACAAACAAACAAACAATATATAAACAGATTTAAGTAAGCTCAGGACGCAGGGGGCCAGGAACGTAGGAAGCCTTGGTTCAGTTCAGTTCTGTCTCTCAGTCGTGTCCGACTCTTTGCAACGCCACAAACTGCAGCACACCAGGCTTCCCTGTGCATCATCAACTGCTAGAGTTTACCCAAACTCATGTCCACTGGGTCGGTGATGCCATCCAACCATCTCATCCTCTGTTGCCCCTTCTCCTCCTGCCCTCAATCTTTCCAGCATCAGGGTCTTTTCAGATAAGTCAACTCTTTGCATCAAGTGGCCAAAGTATTAGAGTTTCAGCTTCAACATCAGTTCTTCCAATGAACACCCAGGACTGATCTCCTTTAGGATGGACTGGTAGGATCTCCTTGCAGTCCAAGGGAAGAGACATTCAACAGTCTTCTCCAACACCACACTTCAAAAGCATCAATTCTTTGGCACTCAGCTTTCTTTATAGTCCAACTCTCACATCTATACATGACCACTGGAAAAAAACATAGCCTTGACCAGACGGACCTTTGTTGGCAAAGTAACGTCTCTGCTTTTAGTATGCTGTCTAGGTTGGTCATAACTTTTCTTCCAAGGAGTAAGCGTCTTTTAATTTCTTGGCTGCAATCACCATCTGCAGTGATTTTGGAGCCTCAAAAATAAAGTCTAACATTGTTTCCACGTGTTCCCCATCTATTTCCCATGAAGTGATGGGACCGGATGCCATGATCTTCGTTTTCTGAATGTTAAGCCTTAAGCCAACTTTTTCATTCTCCTCTTTCACTTTCATCAAAAAGCTCTTTAGTTCTTCTTCACTTTCTGCCATAAAGGTGGTGTCATCTGCATATCTGAGGTATTGATATTTCTCCCGGCAATCTTGATTCCAGCTTGTGCTTCTTCCAGTCCAGCGTTTCTCATGATGCACTCTGCATATAAGTTAAATAAGCAGGGTGACAGTATACAGCCTTGATGTACTCCTTTTTCTATTTGGAATCAGTCTGTTGTTCCATGTCCAGTTCTAACTGTTGCTTCCTGACCTGCATACAAGTTTCTCAAGAGGCAGGTCAGGTGGTCTGGTATTCCCATCTCTTTCAGAATTGTCCACAGTTTATTGTGATCCACACAGCCAAAGGCTTTGGCATAGTCATTAAAGCAGAAATAGATGGGTTTTTTTTTTTTTTTAACTCTCTTGCTTTTTCCATGATCCAGCAGATGTTGGCAATTTGATCTCTGCTTCCTCTGCCTTTTCTAAAACCAGCTTGAACATCTGGAAGTTCATGGTTCACATATTGCTGAAGCCTGGCTTGGAGAAGTTTGAGCATTACTTTACTAGCGTGTGAGATGAGTGCAGTTGTGTGGAATGAAAACTGACCTTTTCCAGTCTTGTGGCCACTGCTGAGTTTTCCAATTTGCTGACATATTGAGTGAAGCATTTTCACAGCATCATCTTTCAGGATTTGAAACAACTCAACTGGAATTCCATCACCTCCACTAGCTTTGTTCATAGTGATGCTGTCTAAGGCCCACTTGACTTTACATTCCAGGATGTCTGGCTCTAGGTCAGTGATCACACTATCGTGATTATCTGGGTCGTGAAGATCTTTTTTGTACAGTTCTTCTGTGTATTCTTGCCACCTCTTCTTAACATCTTCTGCTTCTGTTAGGCCCAGACCATTTCTGTCCTTTATCGAGCCCATCTTTGCATGAAATGTTCCCCTGGTATCTCTAATTTTCTTGAAGAGATCTCTAGTCTTTCCCATTCTATTGTTTTCCTCTATTTCTTTGCACTGATCGCTGAAGAAGGCTTTCTTATCTCTCCTTGCTATTCTTTGGAACTCTGCATTCAGATGGGTATATCTTTCCTTTCCTCCTTTGTTTTTTGCTTCTCTTTTCATAGCTATTTGTAAGGCCTCAGACAGCCATTTTGCTTTTTGCATTTCTTTTTCTTGGGGATGGTCTTGATTCCTGTCTCCTGTACAATGTCACGAACCTCTGTCCATAGTTCATCAGGCATTCTATCTATCAGATCTAGTCCCTTAAATCTATTTCCCACTTCCACTGTATAATCATAAGGGTTTTTATTTAGGTCATATCTGAATGGTCTAGTGGTTTTCCCCACTTCTTCAATTTAAGTCTGAATTTGGCAATAAGGAATTCATGATCTGAGCCACAGTCAGCTCCTGGTCTGGTTTTTGCTGACTGTATAGAGCTTCTCCATCTTTGGCTGCGAAGAATATAATCAATCTGATTTTGGTGTTGACCATCTGGTGATGTCCATGTGTAGAGTCTTCTCTTGTGTTGTTGGAAGAGGGTGTTTGCTATGATATTTATCAGTATTGGTTGAAAGTGACAGAGATTCTCTCAAGACACCTTCGGGTAAAGGGTCCTGTTGTATGGAACCCGAAGCCCCAGCCGCTCAGCTGATGGGCGTCTCTCCCTGCCTCTGGGCTCTCAGAGGCTCCACCCTCTCTCTCTCCTATCCCATCTCTACTCCTTTCTAAGCTTCAGCGCTATTCTCTTACTCCAAGAGGTTTCTTAGCTTCTATTCAGTATCTTGTTTCTACCCCATGACTTCTGCTTATCATGGTTCGTGATTCCATGAGACATTGGCTCTAGCCCAAATCTACCTTAAGGTTTCTATAATCTTTCTTTCTTTGTTCCTTCTCTCTCTTTTGCTTTCTTTCTTTCCTTCTTCCTTCCTTGCTTTGAGTTAAGATGCACATACAGCTCACCATTTAAACTGCACCTTTCAGAGGCATTTAGTACATTGGTAATGCTGTGCACCAGAATTTCTGTTTCCAATATCCCAAAAGGAGATCTGTGCCCAGTAGGCAGTCATTCTCTAGTCCCCTCTTCTCCAGCCCCTGGCAACCAGTCTCCTTGTCATCTGGACGATTTACCCATGCATCTACCTGTCCCTAAGTGTATCTTTATGTTTCATGTAAATATGACGTGTCCTTCTGTGTCTGGCTCCTTCCACTCAGTGTAATGCTTTCAAAGGTTCACCTACGTCGTAGCATCTCTTGGAACTTCCTGCATTTTTATGGCTTATTCTGTCTGTTTGTTGTTTAAATTATACTTCTTTTTTAGAGGCTCATTTATTTTTACTTTTTGGTCACATTGCCTGGCATGTGGGGTCTCAGTTCACTGACCATGGATCAAACCTGCGTCCTCTGCAGTGGACACATGGAATCTTGACTGCTGAACCGCCAGGGAAGTCCTTTTATGGTAGATGCTGTCATTTGTTACCTGTGGCCTGCCATGACCTCTTCAGAGCCTCAACTCATGGCTTCTGTTCACGCGTAGCTCTGGCTTCTTCCTAACTTGGCCTTCATAACATGACTTCTTGTGGCTTCTCTATACATCCTTTTAGCTTTGGCTTCCTGCTGTCCCCTTCTTAGCATCTCCCAGTGTAAATTCCGAGGAGAGAATCTGACTGGCCCGCCTCGTCTTTTCTGCCAAGCCCCACCGGTGATGATCTGTTGGCCTATCTTTGCGTCAGAAGCATCTGGACCCTGCCAACACTTGTCCAGTTGACTGCAGTGGGCAGCCCAGCTGGGTGCAAGGACAGGGTGGTTTCAGCTAGAAGGCAAGGGACAGGTGTCAGGATCAATACTTCTTGTCGGACCAGCGCTTCCTGGCTGGGTGACCTGGGCAGGCCACTTCCCCTCCCTGAACGTCCGTTTCCTCTATTGTGACATGGCAATAATAATGGGATCTACCTCATGGACCCCTGTGGGCTGGCTTTAGTACATATCCTGAAGGGCCTGGCTCTTGGGAAGTTGGGTTCCCTCTTCCTGGCCTTTCAGTAGGCCTGGGGCCCAAGACACAGAAAGAACTGTTGAGTCCTGATCCCCGAGGGGCTCCTAGAGGGGTCTCTGCGGGCTGGGCCTGGTGGGTGCCAGGAGAGGGTCCCACCAAGGAGGACTCAGCAGAATTTGAGTAGAACCAGAAGCTTGTGCCCTGAATCGAGGCAACCAAGGTTGGCAAAGGCGTGGAAAGGGGGAACAAGATTGGTCCATGGGACCTGAGAAGACTAAGCTGCTGGTCTCCCCCACCTGATGACCCTCTGACCTTTGATCCTGTGACCTGTGACGCAGGCTTGGGGCACTCTGAGTTCACAGTTGGCTGCACTACTGTTAAAAGCTTCACCTTCAGCCGAGCAGGCCGGGGGAGTTTCAGTCAGCAGGTGTCCCCAGCATCCTAACAGGGTGAGCACTCAAGTGCTGGGGATGGCACGTGCCTATCCCACATGAGGCCCTGCAGGTTCCAAGCTTCTTATCTTTCCAACCACACTAACCACCCCCACCCCAAACTCCAGCACAGTTACCTTATCACCTGGGTCCACCTTTTGGAGTCTGAGTATCATCTCTAACTGTGCCATCATTGCCTCTTGCCTCCTGTTCCACAGGCACATAATAACCGCCAGGCTTCCCGATGCCCCCGGCAGGCACTGCAGCGGTGCCCCCTCTGTGGGCAAGACCATCAGTCACTTACACGGCCCACCCACCTCCTCCTCCTCCACCCCCTACCGCCCCACAACCCCATCCTGACCCACCACTAGAAACCTCGGCAGTTCTCTGCCTTCTGTGACAACCTGATTCTGCTCCATCCCTGGGACCCCAGGCTGACCCCACGCATCCTGTGACCCCAGGCTGGCTCTGTCCATCTCTGTGATTCCAGGCTGACCTCCCCCATCCCTGGGACCCGAGGCTGATAGCTAACCCTGCCCCATTCACCCTCCAAACCCAGGCTGACCCCAAATCCAACCTCCTGTCTCCCTGCTGCTGCTGCTGCTGCGCGTCGCTTCAGTGGTGTCAGACTCTGTGCGACCCCACAGACGGCAGCCCACCAGGCTCCGCCGCCCCTGGGATTCTCCAGGCGAGAACACTGGAGTGGGTTGCCATTGCCTTCTCCAATGCATGAAAGTGAAAAGTGAAAGTGAAGTTGCTCAGTTGTGTCTGACTCTTGGCGACCCCATGGACTGCAGCCTACCAGGCTCCTCTGTCCATGGGATTTTCCAGGCAAGAGTACTGGAGTGGGTTGCCATTGCCTTCTCCGCCTGTCTCCCTGACCCCGGTCTAACCACCCCCAATACCTCCCAGGGAAGAGGCGAAGACCAAGATAGGCATGCTGCGGGAGAGAGCTGAGAAGGAGGTGGCCCAGAACGAGACGGAGGTGCAGATCTTGCAGCGGCAGATCGCACACTTGGAGCAGCTGCACCACTTCCTCAAGCTCAAGAATGGCGACCGGCAGCCGGACTCCGCCACCGTGGAGAAGCGCGAGCAGCGGGTAAGGCCGGAGGCCGCCAGCTCAGCCCCCGCAGGCGGGGCAGCGGGAGGCGGGGCCGCCGGGCCCAGGTCTCAGCGTGGGGCGGGGCCTCCAGGGGTGGGGCAGGGGCCTCCAGGGGTGGGGCGGGGCGGGGTGGAGGTCTGCGGGGCCGCCCCCTCCCCATCGGCCTCCCGGCCCAGGCCACTCCGGGCGCTGGTGGCCGCCCCGACGGCGACCTCACGGTCCCCTCGCCCCCCAGCCCGGGAGGGTGGCCGAAGGCCTCCGGAAGACCTCCCAGGAGAAGCTGGTGCTGCGCTACGAGGACGCCCTGAATAAACTGTCCCAGCTGACCGGGGAGAGCGATCCGGACTTGCTGGTGGAAAAGTATCTGGAGCGTGAGTACCTGGGGGTGGAGAGGGGCAGGCTCGCGACCCCTGCCCCCAGAATCCAGTGCAGACTGTGCTATGTCCCAGTCACCGAGGGCCACCGCTTCGGGCCTGGGGGTCTTTCACCCGCGCTGAAGGGCCCAGGGATCAGGCTCCGCTCCACTGTACTCTTACCGTCCGCCCTGCCTCCGCCATGCTCCTCCTCCCCATCTTCCCCAATGTCCCTCCTTCCCCTATCTCGGGCCTTCTGACCCCTTCTTCCTGTGTTTGTCTCTGCCTGCGCATCTCTTGTGTCTCTGGACCCTGCCTTTCCCCACTGGCCCCCAGTGGAGGAGCGGAACTTCGCGGAGTTCAACTTCATCAATGAGCAGAACTCAGAGCTGGAGCATTTGCAGGAGGAGATCAAGGAGGTGGGCGAGACCTGCCCCCTCCCTATCCCCGACTCCTCTGGCCGCCTTGTGGTCCCTCCAGAACTGTGCCCAGCGTCACGCCCCTACCCCCGCAGATGCAGGAGGCCTTGGTGAGCGGGCGCCGCAGCGAGGAGGACCGGCGAGCGCAGCAGGAGCAGCAGCGGGCCGAGTTGCAGCAGCGCGTGGACGATGTGCACTCAGAGGCCGACGACCTGGAGGCCCGCTACCACAGTTTTCGCGAGCAGCTGGAGAAGCTCAAGACCAGTGAGCCTCCGCCTCGGCTTCTTCTGGGAGGCTGTGATGAGCAGGCAGGGAGCCCTGCGGGAGTTGGCCACGGACAGACATTCCAAGGACCACTTGTGCATTCCCTTGTCTGTCCCATATCCATCCATCCATTCTTCATCCATCCCTCCGTCCATCCTGCAGCAGCATCCCTTACTCCTTCCAGTGCAGAGGGACAAGAGTCAGGCTGCCCTGGGTCTGAATCCCAGCTCCCCATCTGTGAACTTTAGTGTGTGGTGTCCTCTGTCGGAGTCCCCCTATAAGTGCCTGCTTCTTGGGGTTGGCATGAGATTGGTGGGATGACAGGTGGAGAGAGACAGGGAGAGATGGTGACGGGGAGAAAGCTGGAAATCTGCCTTGTGCTGCACAGCAGGAGCTCAAGTCTTGGTAGAGCCTGTATGCCACAGCGCCAAGCCCTGTGCTAGCTGATGAGGACCGGGCAGGTTGCGGGGCGGGATAAAAGACTGGCTTCAGATACTGGTAACCCAGGGGCTGGGATGGAGGATACCCTGGGGACTGCAGGAATGAGAGGATGCCTTTAAGTCAGCACGGAGTGCAGAATTTGGGGGGGCAGTGCTCAGTGAAAAGTGGGGCCCCTTCTTGAAAAAAACAGCGAGAATTTCAAGTGCCAGCAGCAGAACCCACGACACTGGCTCTGTCGGGTCACAGGGGAGGTCTCCTGGGAGCAGTGATGCTTGAGGCAGATTTCAAAGGATGAGAAAGCCCAACCCTGGAGTGAGGGAAAGCTCCCAGCAGGTGGGATCCAGGCTTGGAGATGCATTCAAGGAAGGCAGGTTCTTTGCGAAGAGAGGGGAATGGAAGGGGGTGTGGGTGGGAGCTGAAGAGCCTCAAATCCTAAATGGATGCCAGGCTGAGGTTTTACTCTTGGGGTTGTGGTGCTCAGGCGTCTCATTGAGGTGGCTTCTCTTATTGCGGAGCACAAGCGTAGGGCACGTGGCCTCAGAAGTTGCAGCTCCCTGGCTGTAGAGCACAGGCTCAATAATTGTGGCCCTGGCTCTTTGTTGTTCCATGGCATGTGGGATCTTGCTGGATCATGGATTGAACCCCTGTCCCCTGCATTGGCAGGCAGATTCTTTACCACTGCATCACCAGGGAAGCCCCTCCCTCACTTTTTATCCTCTGTCATCTGGAACCTGGGGGCCAGGCACCCCGAGATGCCCACCAACCCTCCTCCCCTGGCAGTCTGAACTTGGACAAGTCCCTTTCCATCTTTAAGCCTTGTTTGGTGTCTCCCCAGCCAGGGCAGCAGGGCCTTGAGGAGGAGGAGAGGGCTGGCACGCCCTGGGCACTGGGTCCATGACCACCTGTCCCCTCTGACCCCAGACATCCAGCACCTCTTCACCAGGGCCCAGTGTGACAGCACCCTCATCAATGACCTCCTCGGGGTCAAGACCCACATGAGAGACCGGGACATCAGCCTTTTCCTGAGCCTCATCGAGAAGCGACTGGTGCAGCTCCTGACGGTGCAGGCCTTCCTGGAAACACAGGTTGTGGTGCAGAGGGTATGGGTTGGGGGAGGGGTGCGGGGGCCGGGGCCTTGAAGATGGACCTGAACAGACAGCTGGATTCTCCACCCTCCAGAACTACACCTCCACCAGCATGTTCAACGCTGCCCTCATTGTGCTGGGCCAGAGCTCTGAGGATTTTCCTAAGAAGTTGGCCCCACCTCAGCCGCCAGACAACCTGTGAGCCAAAGGGCCAGAGGGCCTGGCTGGGGAAGACTAGCCCCGGGATGGAGGCGAGAAGTGGGAAGGGGCAGTTCTTGGGGGATCCCCTGGACTAGGGGCGCTTCCCTGGTGGCTCAGATAGTAAAGAATCTGCCTGCAATGCAGGAGACTCAGGTTCGATCCTTGGGTCGGGAAGATCCCCTGGAGAAGGGAATGGCAACCCACTCCAGTATTCTTGCCTGGAAAATCCCATGGAGAGAGGAGCTTGGCAGGCTACAGTCCAGGGGGTCGCAAAGAGTCCATGGGGACTGAGCGACTGACATTATCACTTCCTTGGACAAAAGGGTGAGGAGTGGTAGAAGATGAAGCGGGTGCTTTGGGGGAGCCAGGAGGAGTAGGGTCTCCGGGGACAGTATGGGCGATGGGGCCCTCGGTGGACCAGACAGGGAAAAGATGCTCTGACCCCGGCGTGTGGCTGAAGATCTCGGGACCTTGCAATGAGGAGCCATCGAACTTTCGAGGGTAGGGACTTAGAGTCCCTTCCTACCTTTCCCCCACTTCAGGGAGGACCCCCAGGTTTTGAGGCCAAAGACGACTATCCTCTGAGCAAGGAGGAGCTGCTGAGCTCTGTGGTGAAGGCGGTGAGGATGGGCATCGGCGGGGGGGCGGGACGTGGTGGGGGCGGACGTGGCCTCCCCCGAGGGCCCTAACTCACTTCCCCGGCAGCTGGAGGCCCGCGAGCAGCCGAAGGAGCAGCACCTAAAGGAGCTGGTCGAGGGCATCAAGGTGGAGAGCACCCCGAGCATGACCTCCAGCGCCCAGAAGGTCAGCTCCAGCTCGCGCCTGGTGACCCACCGGCCCAGTCAAGTCCCCGGCTCCATCATGAGCCACAAGACCAGCGGCATCCTGATGTCCAGCGGAGGCCGTGCCACCAGCTCCAACGTGGGCCACGTGACCTTCGGGGACTCCAGCACAGGTCACATGACCTTCGGCTCCACCAGCACCACCACGGGGTACTGATGTCCAGTCGAGGCTCCACCGCGGGCCACGTGACCTTCCGATCCCCCAACTCTAGCAGCTACCTGGGGTCCACTGGATACATGGAGTCCAGCAGAGACCACGACAGCTTTGAGGCGAGCAAAGGCCCTGGGTCAGAATCGAGTGGAGGCCTTGGGTCCAGCCCCGGCCCTGCCTCCAGCCCCGGCCCTGCCTCCAGCACCAGCAAGGACTCCCAGGGCAACTACTAGGGCGCCCAGCCCACACCCCGCCCTGGCTCCTCACAGGGCCTTCTCTGGGTCTCTGCCTCTTGATTCCCTTCCCTGCATTTCTCTTCCTGTCAGCTCCTCCCTCATCAGCCTCCAGGTCTCCCTCTGTTTCTGGCCCACCCTTCCCTTTCAGTTGCCAGATTTCCTGTTTCTGGGTTTCCCATTCAGTGTGTCCCAGTCTTGCCCCCATGTCTGTGTTCTCATCTCTGCTCTGACCTCTCTGATGACCCCTTCCCCCTCCTGTTTCAGCTTCCCCATTTCTAACTCCCTCTCCTCACCTCCATCTCCCAGGCCCTCCTTGCATCTCATGTCCCTGCTTCTGTAGTTCCTTGTTCCCCTCAAGAGTCCTCAGTACTGACTAGTGGGGGAAGAATGGGGGCAAAGATGTCAGGGTTGGCATGAGCTGTGACCATAGGAAATAAAGGCCAGAGTCTGACTTTTACCCCAGCCTGGTTATGAGTATATTTGTGTGTGTGAGAAAGCTTGGCTGTCTCTTCTACCTCCGGCCCAGGGGAAATGTTTGAGCCTGTTCCTATTCCCTGCTGTTCATTTGTTCACTTTTTTTTTTTTTTTTTTTTGGAGACTTCCACATTTTAGGCTCTACTGAGAACTGGGAATTGTATTAGTCAGTCGGGATAGGCTGGGTTATGTTGCAGTAACAAGCAACCCCAAAATCTCTGAGGGGTACCTTTAAAAATTTCAAGGTTCTATTTTGGAATTCTCCATGTCTCAAGAGAGAGGGCTGAAAGCAGCATGTCAACCTTGTTTCCTCAAAATTGCACAAGGAAGGAAAAAAAAATCCAAATTGCCTCTCAGGTCTTTAATTAGTGCTAATCAAAACATAATCAAGAATATAATTATTGACAACAGGAAGAAAGTCTGAAAGAAAAATAAGGGACCCAGCACACATTTGTTCTCATGAATGCAGTTCAACACACAGCCTTTATAACAATGCTTTAAGAACACAGGACTTCCCTGGTGGTGTAGTGGATAAGAATCCACCTGCCAGTGCAGGGGACACGGGTTTGATCCCTGGCCTGAGACGATTCCACTTGCTTGCCAGGGAGTTAAGCTCTTTCACCACAACTACTGGAGCCTACGCTCCGAAACAAGGAAAGCCACCTGTACACCTCATTGAAGAGTAGACCCCGCTCGTGGCAACTAGAGAAAGTCTGTGCGAAGCAACAAAGACTCCAGCGCAGCAAATAAAGAAATAAGTAAAATTAAAAAAAAATTAGGCAAACATTTTAAAATTTCAAACAGTTCAGTCTTTGAAATTCCTGTGGAGGTGACTCACGCTTGTGTGAGTTGGGGCTGCCGGCAGGGGTTGCCACCTTCTACTCTCAGCCATTCTGGAAGTTCAGTCCTAGGACTGTTATTTTAGCTCAAACGTGGGCTCACTAGTTTTGTTTGTAAAATAATTAACCCATTGGAGAGTTGGAATTTAATTTCCCATCATGCATATGAGAAGAGAGAAAAGGTCTGTCTGTGATCTGATGAGAAAGCTTACCTGTGTTTATGCAGTTTATAGGGAGGATGTTAATAGCAGGGCAGCACATGTTCAAGGCAACCCATCAGGCCGAAAGCCTTCTAGTCACTGAAACTGACCACAGTTGCTAGTTTGGGGCATCCTAGAAAACACTTTTGTTGAAGTCACTTCTGGGTGATATTCATAAGAAACAGGAGATGTTGAATTATTTTCACAGTCTACTGCATAGGGCAGAGTTAATGTTTTTGGTTAAAAATTCCTTCACACAGTATCAAACCAGATCCTTTGAATTAATGTTATAATGGGAAATCCCATCTCTTCCATTGATTTGACAAATATTTGCTGAGTATTAACTATGTGCCAGCGGTTTCCCAAGTGGCTTAGTGGTAAAGAATCTGCTTGCAAGGCAGGAGACACACGTTTGATCCCTGGGTTGGGAAGATCCCCTGGAGGAAGAAATGGCAACTCACTCCAGTATTCTTACTTGGAAAGTTCCATGGACAGAGGAGCCTGGTGGGCTACCGAGTCCATGGGGTCAGTCACAGAGTAGACACAGCAAGCGAGCCACACACGGTGCTAGGCTCTGGGGATGTAACAGTGAATAAGAAATTTAAAAAATGGCATTTCAGGGACGTCCCTGGTGGTCTAGTGGTTAGGACTCTACTCCCAATGTAGGGGGCCCACTCTTGCCTCCTCTTGCTGGTGCATGGGGGACGCTGGGGGTAGACCCCACACTCCGAAACTAAGTTCTCATGCCGCAACTAAAGATCCCGTGTGTCACAGGTAAGACTCGGCTGTAGCTAAATAAATTTCTAAAAAAACCCAACAACACAAAACTTGCGATCAACTCCCTTTCAGATAATTTCTTCGTCCAAAGCAAACGTTCCCGGTCCGCTGGCTTTTGTCTTAGTGGGACTCCGCCGCCAGGTGGCGCCCGTACCCCGCCGCGACTGGGTTCTGCGCTGTTCTGACAGCCCAAGCCACTGGGATTTCTTTGAAGTGCCGCTCGCCGCAGGCTTCCCTGGTGGCTCAGAGGACAAAGCGTCTGCCTGCAATGCAGGAGACCCAGGCCGATCCCTGGGTTGGGAAGATCCCCTGGAGAAGGAGATGGTAACCCACTCCAGTATTCTTGCTTGGAGAATCCCATGGACGGACAGAGGAGCCTGAGCGGGGCTACAGTTCATGGGGTCGCAAAGAGTTGGACACGACCGAGTGACTTCACTTCAAGGTTCGCGAGCAGAGCAGGGCGCAGGCGGTCCACTCATCCCTTCTTATTCCACTAAACGCCTTTGTGAGCCAGATGACGTGCGCCTCCCAGAGCTCATACTCGGACGAGGGAGGACAAAATCCCAACGGGGAGCCCTTCCCACCTAGTCTGGCGCGGGCCACCGGAGTTAGAATTTCGCCGGCTCCCAGCGGGGCTGTGTGACCTTGGGCAGCTTGCTTAGCCTCTGTGTTTCCTCTGCTCTAAAAATGGTACTAATAGCACCCACTTCAGAGGGTTGTCCGTGAGCGGTAAATGACTTAATGTTTGTAAAGTACATAGAAGGGCCATGTGTTCCTTAAACTCAGTGTTAAAAATTCTAATTTGGGGACTTCCTGGTGGTCCAATGGTTAAGAATCCGTGCTTCTACTGCAGGGGGCACAGGTTTGATACCCAGTCAGGGAATTAAGATCCCGAATGCTGCACAGTGTAGTCAAAAAATAAAGTTATATAAATACATAGCAATAGCAGTAACAGAAAACTAACACATTTCTGAACCCTGAACTTGACGATGAAAACACTGGTAGCTTTGAACCTCAAAAGACATCATCTTAACATTAACCATTTTCTTAACTTCTGTGCTTTAGTTTTCTCATTCATTAAAAAAAAAAGTTATAAGTGTTTATGAGAGGAGTGGTGGTACGTAATACTAACAGGATGAGACCCTGATGTTAGGAGATTGAAGGCAGGAGGGAGGAGACGACAGAGGATGAGATGGCTGGATGGCATCACTGACTCAGTGGACATGAGTTTGGGTGAGCTCTGGGAGTTGGTGATGGACAGGGAGGCCTGGAGTGCTGCGGTTCATGGGGTCACAAAGAGCTGGACAGGACTGAGCGACTGAACTATATGCAAATACTAGCTCATGGTAAGAAGCACATAAACTTTCACCCTTACTGTATGAAGAAACAAAAAAATCACTGTCGTAGAAGATGGTTAAACACAGACTATAAAGAAAACTCACCTTTAATAAAATGTCCAATTTCTTATGTATCTAATAACGTTTCCAAATACATTAAATAAGAATTGACAAAACTGCCAAGACTTTGAGAATCTATGTTTAGAGTAGCATTATTTTAATTTTTGAAAATATATTTTTTTGATTTGCGGCTGTGCTGGGTCTTTGTTGCTGTGAGGGCTTTTCCCTACTTGCAGCACACGGGCTTCTCACCGAAGTGGCTTCTCTTGCTGTGCAGCATGGGCTTCAGGGAACTGGGGCTTCAGCAGTTGCGGTTCCCAGGATCTAGAGCATGGGCTCAGTTGTTCCATGGCCTGTGGGATTACTCAGGTTCAGGGATTGAACCTGTATCTCCTGCATTTGCAGGCCGATTTTTAACCACTGAACCACCAGGGAAGCCCCAGATATTTCATTATGAACTTGCTCAGTCAGTAAAAATGTTGTTAATAAGACAGTCTAAAACACTGTTAAGAAGCTTGACCATTCAAATACAGACAAGCCCACCCAACACCAAAGAAATGTACAGCATCTTGCATCACATGAGGAATTACAAAAAAATTGGTCACGTATTAACTTTATCATTCTAACTCTGAGTTATAAAACCTTCCCCAGAACTGCCCAGCAGTCCAGTGGTTAAGACTCTGTGCTTCCACTGCAGGGGGCCTGGAGGGTTTTTTGGCTGCAACATGTGGGATCTGAGGTCCCCAACCAGGCCAGGGATGGAACGTGTGCCCCCTGAATTGGAAGTGCAGAGCCTTCCAGCTGAATCGTCGGGGATGTTCTGGGTCAGGAGTTCAATCTCTGACTGGGGAACTAAGATCCTGCAACAGATGTGGCACAGCCAAAAACAAAATAATAGCTTCTACTTAAAAAACAAATAACAAAACTCCTTTGAAATGCTTCTTAACCAAATTAGGGCTTTGCTTTATGGAATAAATCTAGATATGCAGTCTACTGCAGCCATGAACATCCCCAGATATGCCATTCAAATACAAAAGTGAGAAATTGTGTATTTATATTTGAGGGTCCTGTTACTGGGACCATGATCTTCATTTCAATGATCCTCAAGTTGCATGAGCTAACTCAGGGAATATCATCCCATTTCCAGATTGCAACAAAGGAAAGAGAGAACAGGGGACCTGGTTAGGAGATAGTGAAGAACATTCTCTCCTTTCCAACAGCCCTCCAGGAATCCAAACCACCTCCCCCCCTTACTGGCAATAAGCTCCATTCACCATCAGATATGAGAAAATCTGAGAAGTTTGTTTTTGTTTTTTTGCTGCATGGTATGTGGTATCTTAGTTCCCTGACCAGGAGTCATACCCTTGCAGTGGAGTGCAGTCTTAACCACAGGCCTACCAGGAAAGTCCTGAGAAATGCATTTAAGAACATTCCACAGGGACTTCACTGGTGGTCCCATGGTTAAGATTCATGCTTCCACTGAAGGGGGCGTGGGCTCGACTCCTGGTCAGGGAACTAAAACCTAACAGACAGTGTTAAAAGAAATCCCATTGTGCTAACTCTAGAAAAAAAATCTACGTCCCTTTAGTAAAGAAGATGAGAAGAATGTGGTCAGGGAATGACAGAACTGGTCCCATCACAAGACCAAAATGAAAGTCAAGACAAGTATCTCCTATCAGTACCACAAAGATCACACACTCTGACCATAATACAGTCAAATCAATGGACAGAAGTGGCATCACGGAGCACAGTAAACTCAAGTCTAAATTCAATGTAGCTCACACAGGGATCTACACGGTGCAGTGATGCATCAGTGAAAGGTTATGAAGCTCCTATGGCTCAAAACTCACATGGCAGAGCTGAAAGGGTCCGTGGAGGGGTAGTCGGCATTCTTGTGGGATTTTATTAGAAATGGTGGCAAATACCGAATTTTGGTTCCAGTGGAAGGAGGAGACATGGATAATGCTAGTGATTGGAACATCTACTCTGTTTCTCTTCTACTATTAGGGGCCTCCCTGGTGGCTCAGTGGTAAAGAATCTGCCTGCAATGCAGGAGATGCAGGTTCGATCCCTGGGTCGGGAAGATGCCCTCGAGAAGGAAATGGCAACCTATTCCAGCAGTCTGGCCTGAATAATTCCATGGACAGAGGAGCCTGGAGGGCTACAGTTCATGGGGTCGCAGAGTTAGACACGACTGAGCTTAAGACTCATTTGTGCTCTGCAAGTGAAGACAGGGAAATAAAGACTTTCTCAAATCTATCACTGATGAGAGGGTCTCTCTCCAGGGTTTGGAATCATGTGTAAAGTGAGGAATGAGTATGCAAGGTTTTCCCTACATTCCTTAATCCCATGATGCCTCTGCAGTGTGAGTTTTTAGCCCTGTGACATGGCATGTGGGATATTAGCTGCCCCACCAGGGATCAAACCTCTGCAGTGGAAGGGTGGTGTCTTACCCACTGGACTGCCAGTGAAGTCCCGCAGTGTGTTTTTACAGGAACTGTACCTTTGAGACAACAGAGGGCTTTCCTATATTCTCTTTAAAAAATTAAAAGTGGGAAATCTTACATTTCCAAAAGATCTGAGAGTTCAGATGTTTCCATCTTTGTTCATTCACTGAGCTCCCTTCCACCATGTCGTCCTTCTGCACTCAGTACTTTGAGAAAATAAATGAAGGCTTCTCCCCATTCCTTTCATCTGCAGACCCTCTTCAGATGGGCTTTGAGACTTGAATAATTAGTGTAGCTTTTCCCACATTCTTGACATTTATAGGGTTTCTCTCCAGTGTGAATCCTAGTATGCCCCTTAAGATTTGAGGGCCTATTGAAGGTTTTCCCACATTCCTGACATTTATAGGGTTTCTCTCCAGTGTGAATCTTAATATGTTCCTTAAGCTTTGAGGACTTAGTGAAGGTTTTCCCACATTCCTGACATTTATAGGGTTTCTCTCCAGTGTGAATCTTAATATGTTTCTTAAGCTTTGAGGACCTGTTGAAACATTTCCCACATTCCGGACATTCAAAGGTCTTCAGGTGGTGATTTCTCAAATGTTTATTAAGGTGTAAGATGTATCTGAAGGTTTCCCCACAATTCTCACATGCGTAGGGCTTCTCTCCCGTGTGAATTTTCATGTGTTTCTTAAGGGACGACTGATACACGAAGCCCTTCCCACAGTCCCTGCACTTATAGCTTTTCTATCCCATTGAAGTTCTCCTGGGCGAATCGGAACTTGGAACAGGGACAAATGTCTTCCCACTCTGATTATTCTCATTATTTGTCTCTGCCTCATAGAGTTGGGTCTGCCCGGCATGGAGAGAGTTATTTAGGAAGGTGTTTTCACACTGATGAGAATGACGAGGTTTCTCGTTCATGGGCATCCCTTGTGTCCCAAGGGAGATGTCTCCCTCTAAGGCTTTCCCACGTGGACTGTATTCACGGATGCTCACGCCCATGTGCATTTCAGCCTGCAAATGAAGCAGGTCATTCTGATGACCCATCTGTGCCTTTGATTTCAGCTCTGTCTGAGTTCTCGTACGTGGAATCCATGGCATTTCCTGCCACTGGACGCGGTCATCTTCATTGTTCATGTAGATTTTTTGATCACTGTGTAAGAGGAGAATTTGTTTCAAAATGTCTGAGTTACGTCTTGGGTTATCTTTCCTGGTGGAATCTCCCTGTGATGGCACAATCTTCTGGCCAGGGTTAGAGATGTCCCTTGTCTCAAGATATTCCCAGAATCCAGCGGGAGAGGCATCTTTCTCGTGGGCAGCTGTGACTTGCTTCGGTGTTCGCCCTCTCTGCTTGTCGGGCTCCTCTATCCTATGGGACATCCAGTCTTCTCTGAGATCAGAGAGTCGGGAACCGCCGCTCACCAGACGTGCTCTGCTGACTCCCTGAAATGTCCTTTTAGTAAGGCTGTTCTGCCGAGGGGTCGAGTCTTTGGTTTGATGTTGAGTCACCCAATCTGAAATGAAGCGGTGCAAAAGTCAGGTTTTTGTGGAAAGGAAAGGTGGGCTGGAGAAACCAGGCGAACGCCCATGGATCTCTTTTCAAATGTCCCCTCTGTAAGGAAAATGGGAGAAGAGAGAGAGCAAGAGAAGGCAGGCAGCGAGGCAGAGAGAGATATTGGAATTTGGGATGTATGAGGAGTTTGACTATGGTTAAGATCAGAGGTTCAATACACACAGCAAGATGCTAAGAAACAGTTCTGTGGTCCAGTGGCCAAGACTTGGTGCTCCCAATGCGAGGAGGTCCAGGTTCGATCCCTGGTGAGGGAACTAGGTCCCACATGCCACAGCTAAAGATCTCGCCTGCTGCAACTAAGACCTGGTGCAGCCAGATATATAAATGTGATTCTGTGAGATTGAAGATACAATCATGAATATCAAGCGTGAGAGAATTGTGAGGATATATTAAGATCCTCCGAGAAGGCAATGGCACCCCACTCTTGCCTGGAAAATCCCATGGACAGAGGAGCCTGGTAGGCTGCAGTCCATGGGGTCGCTAAGAGTCGACACGACTGAAGTGACTTAGCAGCAGCAGCAGCCTACCAAGATCACAGGTGTGAGGCTTTGTACCAAGGCCACAGATGCAGAGCCCAGCACAAAGGTTACCTCCGGAACTGACTGAGTCCCATAGCAACCGTTGTCATGATCCCCACTCCCATCCTTCCTGGCCAGCTCCCTGACCCCATATTAAGTAAAAATGCTTACCTGGGTACTTAATGTATAGTACCCTAACCAATCACCTAATGCCACCCTTCCAGCAGGAATTTTGTCTTGAGGCTATAAAAACTGGCTGCTGATGCTGCTATTGCTAAGTCGCTTCAGTTGTGTCCGACTCTGTGTGACCCCAGAGACAGCAGCCCACCAGCTCCGCTGCCCCTGGGATTCTCCAGGCAAGAACACTGGAGTGGGTTGCCATTTCCTTCTCCAATGCATGAAAGTGAAAAGTGAAAGTGAAGTCGCTCAGTCGTGTCCGACTCCTAGCAACCCCACGGACTGCAGCCTACCAGGCTCCTCTGTCCATGAGATCTACCAGGCAAGAGTACTGGAGTGGGTGCCATTGCCTTCTCCGAAAAAAACTGGCTACTAACTCACAAAAAGCATCAACACTCTCTGGTCTGCCAGGAGGTCACCCGCTGTGCTCGCAGCACCCTCACTGTCTCTGTTCTTATAAACTCATTCTTTTCTGAAATACTCCACGTCTGGAAAGTCTTTTCCAATCCAACCTCTGACTGCCAGGACAAACCGGACAAAGAATGTGTTAGGGGTTGACTTTGTGATGCCCCCCATCACAACGGTGGTACTAGCGGTAAAGAATCCCTTTGCCAATGCAGGAGACTTAAGAGATGAGGGTTCAATCCCTGGGCTGGGGAAAATGCCCCGAAAAGGAAATGGCAACCCACTCCAGTATTCTTGCCTGGGAAATCCCATGGACAGAGGAGCCTGGCAGGCTACAGTCCATGGGGTTGCAAAAATTGGACATGACTTAGGGACTAAACAACAACCACCACAGATCCATGCTGAGTCACGTCCGACTCTTTGCAACCCCATGGACTGTAGCCCGTTCAGGATCCTCTGTCCATGGGATTCTCCAGGCAAGAATCCTGGAGTGGGTTGCCATTTCCTTCTCCACAAATCCCACAACAGGATGCTATTTGCAGGTGGGAACCTCATGAGGTAATTACGTTTAGATGAGTTCATGAGGGTGATGGGACCCAAAGATGTACTGTTCTCAAAAGAAGAGGAGGAGACACCAGGGCTCTCTCCCCTCTTTGCCATGTGAGAAGGTGGCCGTCTGCAAGCCAGGAAGAGGGCACTCCCAGGAAATGAATCTGCCACCATCTTGATCTTGGACTTCTCAGCCTCCAGAATGTGAGAAATAAACAACTGTTGTCTGGGCTACCCAGTGTATGGTATTTTGTTTTTATCAGTCTGAACTAAGGCAGAGGGGGGACAGATCTTCCTCTAGGCGGGTAGAAAGGAACATCTGAGAAGATGGATGAAACCCACGACACTCTCTATATACCCAAAGAAGCTCACACATTCATGAGCCTCAGCTTTCCTCTTAGATGAAATGAATTTTAAAAATAACAAAAAATGGAGATGAAATTTACACAGCGTAAAATTAGCCAAAGTGTACAGCTTGGCATTTGGCACGGTGTTTACAACCATTACCTCCATCTAGTTTCAAAACTTTACCCCTGCCCACCCCCTCCCCCACCCCCAGCCCCGCCCCAGAAAGCTTCATCCTTATTAAGAAATCACTCCTGGGACTTCCCTGGTGGTCCAGTGGTTAAGAATCTGCCTTGCAATGCAGGAGGCACAGGTTCAATCCCTGGTGTCCCCTTAGATCCCTAGGAACTAAGATCCTACGTGCTTGGGAGTAACTAAGCCCGGGCACCATGACTACCGAAGCCCACACGGCACAGAGTCGGCACTCTGCGACCAAAGAACGAAAGATCTGGCATGATGCAATGAAGTTCTTGCGTGCCGCAACTAAGGCCTCTTGAAGGCAAATAAATAAATATTTAAAAAAAAAAAAAAAAGGAAAGCAAAGGATAGACTTCCAGGGTCACGGGGAAACTATGTCTGCCACCTGGGGGCAGCGGTTGAGTCTCTGGAGCACAGGAGGGGCCCATCTGTCAGCAAGTGCAGGAAGGGGCCTCCTTACCCACATAGGCCAGGTGACTGCACGTCTCCAGGGTCACATCTGTGTAGAGCTGCCTCTGTGCGGTGTCCAGCAGGGCCCACTCCTCTCGGGTGAAGTTCACAGCCACGTCTTCCAATGTCAGCGAGTCCTGAACAACACACCCATTTTGGCTCAGTGGGGTATGGACTGTCATCGTGGTGAATCCTGTCCCCTCCCCGTTGTTTTCAGTCACCCAGTCGTGTCTGACCCTTTGCCACCCCATGGACTGCAGCACACCAGCCTTCCCTGTCCATCACCATCTCCTGGAGTTTGCCCAGGTTCATGTCCATTGCACCGGTGATGCCATCCAGCCATCTCAACCTTTGATCCCCCCTTCTCCTTCTGCCCTCAGTCTTTCCCAGCATCAGGAACTTTTCCAATGAGTCGGCTGTTCGTATCACGACTCCTTAGGGAGTTCAGCTCAGTTCCGTTGCTCAGTAGGGTCTGACTCTTCGTGACCTCATGGACTGCAGCACGCCAGGCCTCCCTGTCCATCACCAACTCCCAGAGTTTAGTCAAACTCATGTCCATTGAGTGGGTGATGCGATCCAACCATCTCATCCTCTGTTGTCCCCTTCTCCTCCCGCCTTCAATCTTTCCCAGAATAGGGTCTTTTCAAATGAGTCAGTTCTTCACATCACGCGGCCAAAGTATTGGAGTTTCAGCTTCAGCATCGGTCCCTGCCCTAAGGTATATTAAAACCCAACCCCTCCCCCAACCCACCTCCAGACTTGTGAAACTGACCAGATTTGGAGAGAGGGAAGATGGAAACAAGTTAAGGTGAGGTCACAAAAGAGTAGGGAGCGTGCTAATCCACTGACCGGTTGTCTTCACAAGAAGGAGAAATCTGGACACAGACGCACAAGGGGAAGACACACATCATCCAGCCATGGGGGATGTACAGACGGGGAGTGATGTGTCTACAGGCCAAGGAGAGGCCATCGCAAGCTGTGTATAGATTTGGGTGGTGGTGGTGGTTTAGTCACTCAGTTGTGTCTGACTCTTTTGTGACCCCACTGTAGCCCACAAGGCTTCTCTGTCCATGGGATTGTCCAGGCAAGAATACTGGAGTGGGTTGCCATTTCCTCCTACAGGGGATCTTCTCGACACGGGGATCGAACCCATGTCTCCTGCATTGGCAGGTGGGTTCTTTGCCACTGAGCCACCTGGGAAGCCCATCTATAAATTTACCCCCTCTAATTTGAAGGCACATTAGGCCCAATTTACCAAAATTTTATAAGCAGACATCCCTTGCTCTGGCATTTGCATTCATGAGATTATACTCCAAAAATACCCTGGCGAAAACCCCAAATGGTATATGCACATAATTATTTAAATGGAAGGTTATATATAATAGTAAAAGAACGGAATATTACTTAGCCATAAAAAGAATGAAATGTTGCCATTTGCAACAACATGGATGGACCTGGAGGGTATTATGCTAAGTGAAATTAGTCAGTCAGAGAAAAACATATACCATTTATCACTCATATGTGAAATCTAAAAACAAAAATCAGGGCTTCCCTGGTAGCTGAACTACGGACGGAGGTTTGTAACACTGTATAGGAGGCTGGGATCAAAAGCATCCCCAAGAAAAAGAAATCCAAAAAGGCAAAATGGTTGTGTGAGGAGGCCTTACAAATAGCTGAGCAAAGAAGAGAAGCAAAAGGCAAAGGAGAAAAGGAAAGATCTATCAATCTGAATGCAGAGTTCCAGAGAATAGCAAGGAGAGATAAGAAAGCCTCCCTCAGCAATCAATGCAAAGAAATAGAGGAAAACAATAAAATGGGAAAGACTAGAGGTCTCTTCAAGAAAATCAGAGATACCAACGGAACATTTCATGCAAAGATAGGCACAACAAAGGACAGAAATGGTATGGACCTAACAGAGATATTAAGAAGAGGTGGCAAGAATACACAGAAGAACTATACAAAAATACATTACTGACCCAGATAATCACGATGGTGTGATCACTCACCCAGAGCCAGACATCCTGGAAAGTGAAGTCAAGTGGGCCTGAGGAAGCATCACTATAAAAAGCTAGTGGAGGTGATGGAATTCCAGCTGAGCTATTTCAAATCCTAAAAGATGATGCTGTGAAAGTGCTGCACTCAATATGTCAGCAAATTTGGATAACTCAGCAGTGGTCACAGGACTGGAAAAGGTCAGTTTTCATTCCAATCCCAAAGAAAGGCAATGCCAAAGAATGTTTAAACTACCGCACCATTGTACTCATCTCACACGCTACCAAAGTAATGCTGAAAATTCTCCAAGCAAGGTTTCAACAGTACAGTGAACAGAGAACTTCCAGATGTTCAAGCTGGATTTAGAAAAGGCAGAGAAACCAGAGATCAAATTTCCAACATCTAAAAATTTCCAACATTTCCAAATTTCCAACATTCCAAAAATCCAACATTTTGGATTATCAAAAAGCAAGAGAATTCGAGAAAAACATCTACTTCTGAATCACTGAGTATGTCAAAGCCTCTGGCTCTGTGGATCACAACAAACTGTGGAAAATTCTTCAAGCGACGGGACTACCAGACCACCTGACCTGCCTCCTGAGAAATCTGTATACATGTCAAGAAGCAGAACCAGACATGGAAGAAGAACCATGGATTGGTTCCAAATTAGGAAAGGAGTACATCAAAGCTGTATATTTTCACCCTGGTTATTTAACTTATATGCAGAGTACATCATGAGAAATGCTGGACTGGATGAAGCACAAGCTGGAATCAAGATTGCTGGGAGAAATATCAATAACCTTAGATATGCAGATGATACCACACTTATAGCAGAAAGCAAAGAACTAAAGAGCCTCTTGATGAAAGTGAAAGAGCAGAGTGAAAAAGTTGGCTTAAAGCTCAACATTCAGAAAACGAAGATCATGGCATCTGGTCCCATCACTTCATGACAAATTGATGGGGAAACAGTGGAAACAGTGACAGACTTTTATTTTTGGGCTCCCAAATCACTGCAGATGGTGATTACAGCCATGAAATTAAAAGACACTTGCTCCTTGGAAGAAAAGTTATGACCAACCTAGACAGCACACTAAAAAGCAGAAACGTTACTCTGCCAACAAAGTTCCATCTAGTGAAGGCTATGGTTTTTTCCAGTAGTCACGTATGGATGTAAGAGTTGGACTATAAAGAAAGCTGAGCACCGAAGAATTGATGCTTTTGAACTGTGGTGTTGGAGAAGAGTCGAGAGTCCCTTGGACAGCAAGGAGATCCAACCAGTCCATCCTAAAGGAAATCAGTCCTGAATATTTAGTGGAAGGACTGATGCTGAGGATGAAACTCCAATACTTTGGCCGCTTGATGGGAAGAACTGAGTCATTTGAAACGACCCTGATGCAGGGAAAGATTGAAGGAGGGAGAAAGGGAAGACAGAGGATGAGATGGTTGGATGGCATCACCAACTCAATGGACATGAGTTTGCGTAAACTCCGGGAATTGGTGATAGACACGGAGGCCTTGCGTGCTGCGCTCCATGGGGTCACACAGTTGGACAGGACTGAGCGACTGAACTGAACTGAACTGAACTGAACTGAAGGATGGTCACAGGACCCACACAAAAAGAATGTGCCGATCGGACCCAGCTCAAACCCTGAAGCCCTGTCTCCAGGAGCAGTGAACCCAATGCGCATCTTCTCTGACTGTCCCTAGAATTTTGCAGCTCACCCTCAGCACAACAGACAACCCACCCCCACCCGCTCTGACACATTTGTGGATTCAAATAACACGGAGCCGGCAAACGCAGTCGGCGCCCGGGGACCGACAGAGGCGTCCTGCAAGGTTGCAGCCCAGGGATGGGAGATCCCTTCTCTCTGGGGCAACATGAAGGGCCCACTTAGGGGTCCTCGTGGCTTCCCTTTCCTCCCGAGCTGGAAAGAATCCGGCCTTTTGCAGACAGCTGCTCCCAACTCCTCGGAAGGCCACCCGGCTCCGCCCTGGGAGTGGATCCTTGTCCCAACCCGGGAGAATTACCATTTCCCTCGGCAATCGGCTCCTAGACGGGTCTAGATTGCTGGTGGCAAGCGCTCATTCCAGTCCCAGAGGTTTGCAGGGTGGCAGGCGGGAAGAATGGAACTGTGAAAAAAAAAAAGAATGCTGACATTAATAAATAAATAAAAATAACGAGCCCCTCTCCCCCACAGGAAGGATCAAGACCAAGTTCTTATCCTGCCCGGGCATTTCGTGCTTGCTTCCTGATCCCCACGCCTCACCGTGGACGGTGTGGCGGGGAAGGAGGTAGAGGCAAGCCGGGAGGGAATCCCCAGACCTGCACCCACGTCGGCTCCGGGGGAATCCTCCCAGGAACTGACCCCACCCTCAGCAGATTTGCATTTCCGGCAGAACGGTCCCTCCAGACCCGCTGTGGTCCAGCCGGTCTCCCTGCCCCGGGCTCTCCTTGTCCCCCCGCCCCCTCCCCACCTACCCCGTCCCCCGCCCACTAGGAAGTTCCCGGGCTTGGAAGCCAGCGGCCCGCCCTGTGGCCCCCGGAGAGGGGGCCCACACTTCCTTAGGAAAGGGAGGGTTTAAAAATCTGTGCTTGATGGAGGGACTGCCTTGGTGGTCCAGTGGCTAGGACTCCCCGCTTCCACTGCAGGCGTCGCGAGTTTGATCCCTGGTCTGGGAGCTATCACACCACCAAGTGGCCAAAATAAATAAAAATTTTAGAAAGGATCAAACAAATCTGTGCTGTAAAAGGGCCAAACCAAATGGAGGGCCCTCAGTCTCCCCTCTTGAGCCCCGTTTCCTCCCCCCCCCCCCCTCCATCTTTTTAGGACCTACTTGCTTGTTGGATGATGGTTTGCGATGACTGGAAATCCACTTGCTTATGACAAAGGGGAGTTTTTTTGCCACACCCCAAGGATTGCAGGATGTTAGTTCCCTGACCAGGATTGAATCCATGTCCCCTACATTGGAAGCTTGAAGTCCTAACTACTAAACGACCAGGGAAACCCCAAGATGAAGTTGTCTTTACAAGTGATGGAAGAAATGTTGACATCATGAGGTACTGTTAGAGCCAAACGCCCTGGGAAGCAAAACTCACTCAGAAGGACAGCGTGGATAGTGGAGTGCAGTTTATGACACCAGCGGGTCCCAGGCAGAGTTTCCTCCTTAGCCAAGGACCCCCGCCCAATCTTTCTGACAACCTTTTATACCTGAAGTGTGCATGCCCAAGCCCACATCCCCAAATTTCTCAAGTCTGCTCTGGAAAATGTTAGGGAGAGATACAAACAGGTTACAGTCATGATTCACATTCTAAAGGTCATCTCGCCATGCGGTGTAGCTCACATCAATGGACACTGTTAGAACTACAGAAAGTGATTGATTATATAGTGGATTATTGCATTCTTTTTGGCTTTGGGAGTCTAGGTACGAGGTCAGCCTGGTCTGGTGTTTATCCACTGGGGAGGCTTGGTTACCAGATACGCAGTCCAAAGTTTGCCGAGTGCAAGATGGAGTTTCCTTCTGAAAGGTTGTTGTTGAATCACGACGCCGGGTTTCTTGGCCTCCGGAGAAGAAGAATTCAATCCGAGGCCAGAGAAGAGGCTTGATAGTGAAGGACTTAGGTTAAAATTTAAGCCCGGAAGGCAGGCTGTGCCTCAAGGAAAATAGCTTACTCCTTATCTAGTGACTCAGAGCCTCCTGACCGATTCTTAACAGATAACTTATGACCTGGTCAAGGAAACCCCCTCCCAAGAATGTATCTCTCTGTCGGACTTTTCTGGGTAAAAATTGACCAAATGCCGCAGGGTGATCAGCCAACCGTTTCAACTTAATTACCTGCAAACTTTTCCCACCAATCAAATGTATCCACCTCACCTATGGCCCCTACTTCATTGTATCCCATACCCTGACCTCATCCCCACCTACCTGTGATTTTTTTGTGTAAAAGTCCCTCACGACTGGCGTTCGAGGTTCACTCCTCCTAAGGAGATCAAACCCCGGCGCGCCGGCCTAATAAATCCTCTTGCTGATTACATCGAATTCGAGTCACTGTGGTCTTTGGGGTGACGGTTCCCGAGAAAAGGCTGCGAGGTCTTACAATAGCTCAGAGCTTTTGTGTAATAAAGTTTTATTAAAGTATAAAGGAGATAGAGAAAGCTTCTGACATAGGCATCAGAAGTGGGCAGAAAGAGTACCCGCTTGCTAGTGTTAGCAATGAAGTTATATACTCTTCAGTGAATCCAAAGAATGTCTGGAGGTTGTAAAGACCTCACCAGACCTACTCCCATAATTTACATTTTAAGATAACAGAATTAGCCAGAAGGTTTAATCCAGAGACTATCCTCAGGCAGAATACGTTGGTGTTATATAATCCTAAGGAATGTAGAGAAGAAAAAAAAAGTTTGTCCTTTCTTCTTCCTTGAGAATTCCAGACCCCTCTCTCCTTGGGGACCCCTAGACTTCTTATCAACCTGCCTAGGAAATGACTCTCTCACTTCCCTTTAAAATAGAGTCAGTTTAGTCAGGGCAACCCTCTCCTTTCCTCCTTCATTCCCCTCTCTTGATGCTCTCAGCTTCCAGTGTGAGCATCATTCATAGGGATGTATTGTACCTTGGGTCTTCTAGCATATATTTGGGTGAATGAATTTAATCTCAGCGAAACAAAGTTGACAATGCACTGGAGAATGCAAGGTCCACATAACAAAATCACCTGAGCCACTATAACAATGGCCAATACAGTTTTCCACCAATCGCCCTTTATCCACGACAAAACAGAAGTCCAAAAGGAATATTATCATTAGATATAGCTTTTACCTGGTTTTTCATGTCCGCTAGAGCGGCTGATACATTGCCAGATAAATCAGGAATATATACACAACACTCAGCTTTAACTGTGGTGCAGGTCCCTCCTTGAGCAGCCGTTAAGGACTTCTAAAGCCATCTGATTTTGAATTACTGCCTTCCTCGTTCGTATTTGTTCTTCATTTAAAGCTTGGCTCACCTTTGCGTTGTCCAGGAGGGCCTGTTTCATGAAGTTAGTTAGAGCTTCTACTTTAATCATAATATCTGTTGTTCCTATAGATGGTATGAACAAAGCAGCTATGTAATCATACCACTGAAACATGGACCTTGCCCGCCGCACATGTAAATTAGGCAAATCTACTGGGGCTTGTTGTAAGGATGGCTTAATACTTCCGTGAGCAAAGGCAAATCCTAAAGTGCAGTGGCCAACCCAAAAGACTGGAAGCCAAGGGCACAAATGCCACACTGCCACTGGATACCGTTCGGGGCCACCCATCGGATCCCAGGGTTGTTCTTCCAGTCTGAGCCTGGCCAGCGATAGATGACCTCTAATACTTGTTCACATTGCTCAGAGGAAGAGTATCCCACATATTTTAATTCTTTTGGATCTACAGGATGGTCACCAAATCCAATCTTCTGTTCCCGTTGCTCCCAACAGATAGGGGCAGAGACAATAGGCTGGCTTTGTTCTGGAGTCCTTCAAAAATATTTGTCTCCTATCTGGTCAAATTTCAAAGTACCTGATGGACTGGCCCTTTTACTGGCCCTAGAGTTCTCATCCTTTTTATTTTTTAAGTAATAAAGCTTGCATTTACTTCAAATGTCACCCTATGGCCTTGATCAGTCTGATTAGAGTCCAGTTTACACCAAGAAAGAAGTGACAGGTTGCGAGTAACCAAAGAAAGAAACATTTCTCATTGTCTCAAAAAGGAACAGAGGGGGCTAAAATCTCCCTTAGGGAGAGGAGACACCTACCAAGGAAGTCTGTCCATCATTGACAAAGGCATGGCTCCACAAACCCAACAGTTAGAGGTGTTATCAAAGCCTGCATAGGATGTGCCCACGAGATGAAAACGTCTGGTGCTGAAACTGTGGCGAGGCTCAGGATGATGCCGGGAAAGCCCATGAAGCAGTTGATTGCAGAGCTTTATTTCTGTTTCCTCTGATGATCTTGGTTTCACAGGGATCAGCAGGGTCCCTTTGTGTAGCCCCTCGGTGTCCTCGGGGTCTGTGTGGTATGTCTTCTTCACCCTTGTGTGATGCCTTCAGGGAGGGACACTTGCAACTTTAACTGCCCTAGGCGTAGTTAGAGCACCATGTGGGGCCAAGGAGTGACAGATCCAGTCCTTGACCCACACCTGATCCCCGGGCACAAACTCATGAATCTCTTTCTCAAGGGGGAATGGCACCCTTTCTTGGACAAACTTAGTTTCCTGGCTTATTACCTTACCTAATTGTTCCATTTGCTGCAAAATCCCATCTCCTCTTACTTGTGGCAAATTTGCCGACATCTGTCTTACTATGGGAGGGGGTCTCCCATAGACAATTTCATAAGGAGAATAACCTTGGCAATGCAGGTTCACTCTTAATTTGAGCAAGGCCACTGGAAGTAAGTTCATCCACGAACAGTCAGTCTCTATGATACATTTTGAAAGTGTTTCTTTCAAGGGTTCGGTTAGTTCCAGCCACCATTCCAGAACTCTGGGGCCAATACGGGGTATGTAATTTGCATTTGACATTTAGAGCTTTACATACCTGTTGAATTAAATCAGCTATGAAAGCAGGGCCGCTGTCTGATCCTGTACTGGTTGGGAACCCAAATCTGGGGATTATTTCTCGAATCAGACAGCGAGCCACTTCATTTGCTTTTTCAGTTCGGGTGGGGAAGGCCTCCACCCGAGAGGTACATACCATGACCAGTAAATAATGATAGTGTCTGCAGGGTTTCATGTCAGTAAAGTCCACTTCTGAATGTTCAAAGGGCAGAGTGCTCTTTAACTGTATTCCTGGAGTTTTCTGTTTATGTCCGGGGGCAGCATTGACCTGTGAGCAAGCAGAACAGTTCTGGGATTCCATTTTACACAGGGAAGAAAGCCGTGGTATTAAGAAATATTTCTGATTTAACTTTTCCATTTTGTCACATCACAAGTGGGTAGTCTGCTACCGGAGACACTGATGAAGCGGCCAGTGCCTTGGGAACTAGCAACCTGCCATCCGGCAGTTCCACCAACCCCTTTCATTCTTGGTGGCCCTTTCTGTTTCAGACAGCTGGTCTTGGGCCGGGGTATACTGTGGGAGAGTTGTTAAGCACAAAAGTCTTACCAATCCCGCCCCCAGCACCTCCAAATTCCTCTGCCGCTCGTTTTGCGGCTCTATCTGCCAGCCGGTTTCCCGGCTGTGGGCCATCCTCTTTTTGGCGGCCCCGGCAATGTATCACCGGTATTTTTCAGGTTCCCATACAGCATCTAGTAGGGGCAAGATTTCTTCCTTGTTTTTAATGTCTTTTCCGCTAGCTGTCAAGGGCCGTCTCTCCGTGTATAGGGCCCCACGCACACGCAGAGAAGCAGTGGCATACCTGGGGTCAGTGGAAATGTTTGTCTTACCTTTCGACAACTGGAGGGCCTGAATTAGAGCCTGTAATTCGGCCCGTTGAGCAGACCAGCGGGATGGCCGAGAGCCAGCCTCGGCTATGGTTTTCTCTGTGACTACCGCGCACCCCAACAGCCGCTGTCCTTGTTTCACCAGCCTGGTGCCATCGGCGTCTGGGGCCCAGTCTGGGTCCGGGACTGGCTGGTCTCTCAGGTCAGGTCTGGAAGCATAAACTTCCAGGATTGCTTCACGGTTATGTGAAGGTCCACCTTTCCCCACAGGAAGGAGTGTAGCCGGATTTAAGGCCTGACAGAGCTCAGTAGTAACATGGGAGTTCTCTCATAAAAGCCCCTGGTGTTGGGTAATCCGGGACGTTGATAACCATTTGTGGGGAGCCCCCACCCCCACCCCATCGTAGTGAAGGAGGAAACAGAACGAGCTTTCTCTTGAAAGCAGGACTCCCATCTTAGGCAGGACTATGGACTTTGAGCTGTATGCCCAGTGTCTATGGAAACGACACACCAACTGGAAAACCAGGCCTCCAGAAGGAAGAGCCCCAGGGCTCTCCATCGCCTAAAAGAAAACCCTAATTATCTGTGTCACCAGATAGAATCAAACATTCTATTATGCTTATTGGGGTATGACCACAAGCCTATTGATAACTGCCCACTGTTAACTACCTAGGCTTAAGGCGTATGGTCACGGGTTATCTTTGACTGTATCTTTCTTTTTGTTCAGACTAGTTTCAGGAAACTTACACACTTAGGGTATACAAGGTTTTCACAAAAACTGGTGGGGTCCTTGGCTAAGAGGAGACTCTGCCTTGGGCCCGCTGGTGTAATAGACTGCACTCTGCTATCTGCACTGTCCTGAGTGAGTTCGTTTCCCCGGAACGCATGGCTACACCAGTAGGAGAGTGTTGACCTCATGGGGGACTTCCACAGTTAAGTTTTGGCCCAAAGTCAGTTTGGTCGCTTCTCAGACCAGTAAGGCAATCGCGGCAATCGCCCATAAGCACCCAGGCCAGCCAGTAGCAATGCTGTCCAGCCGTTTTGAGAGATAGGCCACCGGTCTGTCCCATGTCCCCACAGTCTAGATTAATACCCCCATAGCCACGTTGTCTTTTTCAGTTACATAAACATGAGTGGCTCAGAAAGTTCTGGCAGACCCTACGCGGGTGCCGATGTAATAGCCAATTTTAACTTTTCAAAGGCTTATTATTGCCTCTCTGTCCAATTTAGTGAATCCCCTTCCGGCCCTGATAGGAGTTCATATAAGGGCTGGGCCATCTGAGTATCCTGGGGTCCAAATTCTACAGAACCCAGTGGCTTCCAAAACTTCTCCGACCTGTTATAGGGTTTTTGGTTGTGGGATTCTCAAGACTACGTCTTTCCTAGACTGGTCCAACAGTCTTGTGCCCCAAAATATCTTACCTCCTCCTTGTATATCTATGCCCTTTTCCTCAAGACTTAGTAGCCTGCTTCCATTGAGAGGGTAACAGGCAGGAAGGCCAGGGGTCTCCACACGGAGGAAATAGCCAGCAAGCGTCAAGACATTTTTATCTTACTTAAGCGGCAGGAGGAAACAAACTAGCGATATTTTTTCCTTCTCTAAACAAATTTAAAAAGAGGTTTCTCTTAAAATTCTGTGTTGCCACAGTGACACCTGGTTTCACCTGAAGTTAACCAATGCCTTTTTCTTATGGAAATGTTTATCTTAAGCTATGCTAATGTACTATACTTTTACCCCCAAACTCTGTCTTCAAGTCGGTTCCACCTTTTGGGCTCAGAACCTACTTGATAAACCAGTATGTTATACCCCGATATTGTTCCTCTAATCTATGTAAATGAAACTATTTGTATGGTGATTTGCCCTTCTTCAAGATTCAAATTAATCATTTTACGGCCCAAGGTAAACCATTTGGTGCCAAGATTATCCCAAAATACATCTTATGGGTGAGGGGCTTGGTGCCATTCTGAGTTTTGAGACATTCCTTTCTTTCGTTAACAGGCTGCTTGTGACCATTTAACATCCAGCTGAAGACTAGCAGGGGGTACTCTTTCTGCCCCCTTCTGATGCCTATGTCAAAAGCTTTCTCTATTTCCTTTATACTTCAATAAAACTTTATTACACAAAAGCTCTGAGCGATCAAGCCTCGTCTCTGGCCCCAGATTAAATTCTTCTCCTCTGGGGGCCAAGAATTCCGGCGTCGTGATTCAACAACCTTTCACCATCATCATCTCTAGCAAAGCCTTAGTTCCTTTCCAGCAGTCCTCTTTATTCTCAACAGCCAACAGCAAGTCATTCCCATACTGTAGCAGCCAGCATCTAAACCCTTCTGGCTGGAATGAGTTCAGAAGCCAAGGCTTCCCGAAAATGGTCAGGGAATTCTTAAATCCTTGTGGGAGGTGAGTCCAAGTAAGCTGTTGTTTAGTGCCCCCTGCTGGATCTTCCCATTCAAAAGCAAAAATGGGTTGAAATACCAGAGCAATAGTCATATATTTTTCCAGTAGTCATGTATGGATGTGACAGTTGGACTATAAAGAAAGCTGAGCGCAGAAAAATTGATGCTTTTGAACTGTGGTGTTGGAGAAGACTCTTGAGAGTCTCTTGGACAGCAAGGCAATCCAACCAGTCCATCCTAAAGGAGATCAGTCCTGGGTGTTCATTGGAAGGACTGATGTTGCAGCTGAAACTCTAATCTTTTGGCCACCTGATGCGAAGAGCTGACTCACTGGAAAAGACTCTGATGCTGGGAAAGATTGGGGGCAGGAGGAGAAGGGGATGACAAAGGGTGAGATGGTTGGATGGCACCACCGACTCAATAGACATGAGTCTGAGTGAACTCTGGGAGTTGGTGATGGACAGGGAGGCCTGGCATGCTGCGGTTCATAGGGTCACAGAGAGTCAGACACGACTGAGCGACTGGACCGAACTGAACCGGAGCAATGTGGATACAAAAGAAAAATGCGTCCTTCAGATCTAGGCAAGTATAGATCCTAGCACTCGGTGGGAGGAGGCTGGCAAGGTGTAGGGGTTAGGAACTGTGGAGTGGAGTTACGGCTGCTTGGTTGACCAGTCTGAGGTCCTGCACAGCCCCTTTCCTTCTTAACTGGCTGGATCGGTGTGTTCCAGGCTGACTGGCATTCAATCAGGATGTCTGCCTGCCATAGCTTATTTATATGGTGCAAGATGCCAACTCGGGCCTCCAGCAGTAGTGGGTACTGATGTTTTCTGACTGGTATGGCACCGGGTTTGAGTTCTATTATCACTGGAGCTTGATGTTTGGTGAGTCCAGGGGTGGGGGGTGGGGGAGAGGTTATCTTCTGCCCAAACCTCAGGGAATTGTTGGATCAGCGCGCTCGCTCGCGCTCTCTGTCTCTCTGTCTCTCTCTCTCTTTCTCTCTCTCGTCTAATCCATCTGGCTTCCCTTCCGGAGGGTCATGCCTCCTCCATTCATCTTAAGGGGTTACTGAGAGGGAGAGTAAATAGGTAGTTGAGCCCTAGGTGGGTCTTTCTTGGGGGAAAAGGTCACTTGTGCCCCCAATTTAGACGAGTCTCTTCCCAACAGGCGTTCAGGAATATACAGGAATTCATGAGTCCCTTGATGGCCCCACATCTGGCATTTCCTAGGTAGGTGGAATGGTCTGATCAGCTTTTCCTCAGTTACTCCTCCTATAGCCGTGGCCTTCTCTGAGAGAAGAGTGCCACCGCTTTGGTCACTGCTGACATTTCTGCTCCAGTACCCACCATAAAGTCAATAATTTGGTCCCCCACTTTCAGTTATACCGTGGGCTCTCGGGGACCTTTTGTCTTTGAGCCCCGGTACCCCTTTTCAGCCTCTAGTCCGGCCAGCCCTGTAACAGCTGATGCCAGTTCTTCCCCCTTCCCCTGCATCACCCCCCACCGCGATTCTGGGGTCATTCATTTTCAATGGCCAAAGCCCCATCATCAGGTGCATTGATTTGGTTTCGGGGTGGTCCTGGGCTTCCCTGTAGGAGGCTTTAGAGAGGGTGGAGGTTTTGGGGAAGGCCCAGGGAGGGGCCTTCCCTTGATCCTCTGATCTGTTGTCTTGTTATCTTCCTTCCGTTTTTTTCTCGGCCTCCTTTTTCTGCCCCCACGTCTCTGTTTCTGAACACCTTACCAGCATTCTCAATTATGTGTGAGCTGGTCATGACTAACAATCCATCTCCCTTTTGGAGCTTGTGTCTGATATCAGGGTAGGCTTGAGATACAGAGGCTGCATTTATCACAGTTTGAGACCCAGCTGCCTCCGGATCTATTGGTGTATAAAGTCTATAGGTCTCGCAATATTTCTCAAAGCTCAGTAGGTGTTTCAGTCTCCTCTTGGACTACTTCGGTAGGCTTTGCATATTCATAGGCTTGCAGGGTCCCCCTCTTGAGACCTTGTGAAATAGATGCCCGATATCTCTCAAGGTGGGCCCTTCCTTCCTCTGTGTTATAGTCCCAATCGGGCCTTCCATCAGGGGTGGCTAATTCTGCCCACTGATGTGAGTTCACGGTACCCTCGGGGGCCATTTCTCCTAGCCATTTTCTAGCCTCAGTATGGACCCTGTGTCTTTCTTCAGTGCTGAAGAGGGAGACTAGCAGCTGGATTATGTCATCCCACCTAGGACGGTAGCTTCGAAAAATAATCTCCATCAGCCTGATCATGCCCTGTGGCTCCTCCCAGTACGGTGGAATGTGTTTTTGCCAATTTAGTACATCCATAGAGGAAAATGGCTGGTAATCGTAGGCTCCGTGAGGCCTGAACCAGGGGCTGTTGTAGCTCTCTGAGGGACATCGGTAGTGGGGCCCTTTCCCCGGCTCCTTGGCAGAGCGCAGCCTCTGTCTAATTCCTGTGTCTCCTTTCCCCGTTCTGTCAGTACTCACCGGGAGAGGCAGGTACAACAGGAGGTTCGGCTGGGGCTGAATCCTGTGGACTTTGACCAGAGGCTCTGGCCGCTGGGATTGGAGCCTGCTGAGTGGCGTCTCTACGACCTCCGGGGGTGGGGGCAGGTAGGGGAGCAGCGGCTGCTGGATCGGGCGTTCGGATGGCCCCCGGTCCCAGTGGAGTATTAGATGGCAGGCGTGTCATCCAGCATGGGGGAAAGGGGGCAGATTGTCCCTGTCTGAATCCTGTAGAATTTCCTTTTTGTCATCAGTCAATTATTGTGCTTTGAATATTTTCCCCTTCCATTTCTTAATAGAGAATCTTGCCCAAGGGGGAGGATCTTGAGCTAGCCATAACCATGAATCAATATGGGGATATTGATCCGGGTGTCCCTGGCTCTCCCGGGACCACCACGTAGACTGCTTTTACTATATTTAAGTCCATGGCGCCCTCTGGTGGCCATCCAACTCCCATACAGCGCCATGCGACCTCTCAGAGTACACGGAGCTGGTTAGGAGTCATCTGCAGCCCATAATCTCCTCCAAATCACTTCTTAAAATTCTTAATCATGCACTCCACTACAGTTGCCTCAGATTCACTTCCTCCCATTTTGCTTACCTCCTGGGATCTTCTTCTCTCTTCCCTTTTCGTTCTATCTCCACTCAATGAAACATTTAAATTGCCATTCTGCCTCCTTCTTAATTGGGGTGAGAAGAGCCTTACCTGCCAGATTCCAGAGGGAGAAGGTGTGTCTTCACCTGCTGGCCGGCCTGGCTGAACCAGAACACCACGTGGTCCAAGACTGTTTCTCCTCTGATTTTGAAAGTCAGTTCTGCCTTGGTGTTTGATCGGGTGCAGATGAAAACATAGATGGATTAAGTATCCCACATCCCAGGCCATCTCTGGAAAGGCCAATTAGTATTCACTTGTGTATCCCCATCCTTCTAGCCTGACAACCCTGAGGGGATCAAGAATTCCACAGCAGATGGGACACCTCCTTGGGGAGGGCAGCATACAAGCACACAAAGACCAAGTTTCTTCTCCCAAAGCCCTCTCTCAGTCGCCTGGTAATAATTTACCCTAAGACGGGGCGGACACCACCTCCTTTGTGACATTTACTGTCGGTGTGTGTCCCCTATTCCCTCCCAGGGGTTGATCAGGAAGGTGGGAACCTCCTTACCTGAGCGCTCAACTCCCCTGCTGCCGTCCACTACCCACTAATGTAAAAAATCCGGGCATCGAGAAATGGAATCTTTCCAGAAGGGCGAGGCGCCTATCCCCCTCTAGAAGATCCGAGCCGCAAAGACTCAGAATAGCCCCAAATGGGACTTGCCTCCTCACAGTGAGAAGCTTCCAGGCCAAGGCACCAAATGTTATAGCCAAACGCCCCTGGAAGCAAAACTCACTCAGAACAACAGTGTGGATAGTGGAGTGCAGTTTATCACACCAGAGGGTCCCAGACAGAGTTTCCTCCTTAGCCAAGGACCTCGACTGATCTTTGTGATGACGGCCCTTTATACCCAAAGTGTACATGCCCAAGCCCACATCCCCAGATTTCTCAAGTCTGCTCTGGAAAATGTTAGAAAGAGATACAAAACAGGTTACAGTCATGATTCATATTCTAAAGGTTATCTAGTCATGCAATGTAGCCCTCATCAATGGACATTATTAGAACTACAGAAAGTGATTGATTACATAGAGGATTATTGCATTCTTTTTGGCTCCGGGGAATCTAGGTACGAGGTCAGCCTGGTCTGGTGCTTATCCGTTGGGGAGGCTTGCTAGGTGTTGGTATGTTATCTCCATGGTTACCAGATATGTAGTCCAAAGTTTGCGGAGAGTGCAAGATGGAGTTTCCTTCCCTTTAAAACAGAATCAGTTTAGTCAGGGCAACCCAGTCCTTTCCTCCTTCAATATGGGGCAGTCATTTTGGCTTATTGATAGGGTCTCCATGGGGGCTCTGGTTGAAATGGCTCAAGATGTTGACCTCACAAACAAAGAATAAAATCACAGTGACCCTTGACTGATCAAATTGCTCAAACGACATTCTGTTTTCCTGCTGGCGCCTACCTGCTCAAGGCTACGAGACCGCCGGATTCCAGACCTCCGGCTATGTGACCACAGGACTCAGCTACAGGCTAAAAATTAACCATCCCTTTAAAGAATTTTTCACTATGAGGGAGAGGGAGAGGGTGGGATGATTTGGGAGAATGGCACTGAAACATCTATACTATCATGTAAGAAATGAAGCGCCAGTCTATGTTCAATACAGGATACAGGATGCTTGGGGCTGGTGCACAGGATGATCCAGGGAGATGATATGGGGTGGGAGGTGGGAGGGGGCTTCGGCATTGGGAGATCGTGTACACCTGTGGCTGATTCATGTCAATGTATGGCAAAACAAACACAGTATTATAATGTAGAATAAAGTATTAAAAAAAAAAGAATTTTAGGCTGTTCTTTGTGAAAGCCAGGAGTGGTACACTGAAAATATATATGCATTTATATGTAATAATGAAAAGGTTTTCATGTGAATTAAGAAAGTCAGTTAAAAAATAAATAAATAAAGAATTTTTCATTGGAAGGGTATAAGAAGGACCCCGTCAGAAAGGGAGGACACAGGTTCTCCTTAAGGGCCAGTCACCCTCTCGTTTCCCTCTACTAAATGTCCCTTTTCTTTCCTGACTGCCCGGCTTGCCTTTTCTCTGCACTCACTTTGCATTTGGGTGTCAACCAGGGAGGGAAGATCCACCTCAACTGGGTGGGCTCCTCTCACAAGCCCACCTGCCTTGATCCCCTCCCTTGGACCTTGCCAAGAAACAGACCAGCCCTGGAACAGGACTCTCCATGTGGACTGACGTCCACACACCCACACCGGCCCACATTTCATCCATCAGTTACAAGGATGAGTGAAATCCCATCCTCTAGGCGGGAGGATCTCCATGGTCCTCGGCCTCTCCACCTTGTACCCCATCTGACTTTGAAATAGGGGATGCCCATTTTCAAGCCGACTATTCTATTACTCTTTGAGAAAGTCCTGAGAACAGGGAATGCCTTTTCTCTCGGACCTTTCTCCTTGCTTTCTGGCGCCCTTGTCTACCCTTTCTGTTCGGCTGCAATGGGAAATTCTCAATCCCAGACCGCAAAATCTACTCCTCTAGGATGGCTTCTCCGAAACCTAAAAGCCTTGGGCTCCAAGAGGAGATAAGACCAAAAGACTTACACTTCTAGCACTGTCTGGCCGCAATGCAGACTTGATAAAAATGGAACTCCCGATTATAATACTCTACCGGACTTCCATAACTTCTGCCACCGCAAGGGCGAGTGGTTAGAAATCCCTCCTGCCCAGGCTTTCTTTACTCTTCGCTCTCGACCCTCCTGCTGGGAATCCTGTTCTGCTTCTCAAATACTCTTAGCCCACTCTGGGCCACATCCTCCTAATACAAGTTCTCCCAATCCCTATTCAGACTTTACTTCTTCCTTTGGCCCTTCTGCCCACAGCCCACTCCCTGAAAGTGATTGTGAAGTCGCTCAGTCATGTCCGACTCTTTCAGTCCATGGGATTCTCTAGGCAATACTGGAGTGGGTTACCATTTCCTTCTCCAGGGGACCTTCCCGACCCAGGAATCGAACCCAAGTCTCCCGCATGGGAGGCAGATGCTTTAACCTCTGAGCCACCAGGGAAGTCCACTCCCTAGCGCTCCCAATCCCCTTGCAGCCTCCAGATCCAGTTTCACAGCTTCCAACCTGACGCCCCCTCCTCCCTCCCTCCTTCTCAAGCGCAGGCCACTGCAACCCTCCCCAGTCCGTGCAAGGCAAGCTCTGAGACCTCAGCCCCACTCTCTACCCCCAGGGTCCCAAGGCTCTACCACGACCTCCCTAGATCCTCCCCCTACCTGGTCCCGAACAACTTTGAAACAGGAAACTTCGCAGCAGGACCACGCTCCACTCCTCCCTTTATGGGAAGCAGCTGGGGCAGAAGGCATTGTTTGGTTTCACATCCCATTCTCCCCCACCGATCAATCTCTCAAAAGCTGCTTGGCTCCTTCTCTTCAGACCTGGATAATTATTTTAAAAGAATTCAAGTATCCTACCCAGTCTTACAACTTAACCTGGCATGATATTTACATCATCCTTCCTGGCATGATATTTACATCATCCTTTCCTCCACTCTTCTCCCAGAAGAGAAGGAACAAGGATGGGCAGCCTCTCCGGGGCATGCCGATGAGACACACAGGACAGATGACACTAAGCCCTTAGGGGCCACGGCTGTCCCCTGAGATGACCCCAACTGGGATCATCAGGAAGGGAGACCTGGCCAAGCAGCCTGTAATCATATGATTGCTTATCTCATTGTGGGCCTTCAAAAGGCAGGGCATAAACCCATCAACTTTGATAAGCCCCAGCTGATAACTCAAGGACTTATACAAAAACTGGGGAACAATTTCTAGCTTGGTTAACAGAAAAAAAAAAAAAATGAAGTTGCTCAGTCGTGTTCGACTCTTTGCGACCCCTTGGACTGTAGCCCACCCAGGCTCCTCTGTCCATGGGATTCTCCAGGCAAGAATACTGGGAGTGGGTTGCCATTTACAAAAATATTCAAGATTAGACTCCACTTCAACAGAGGACACCACTGTCTTTAACACCCATTTTATCTCCCAGTTGTCCCCAGACATCCGAAAGAAATTAAACAAGGCAGAAGCCATTCAGACCCCTCAATGAGACCTTTTAATTTTAGCCTTTAAGATTTTCAATAACCAGGAAAAACAGGCAAAGCCAGAGAAGACACAATAAGATCAGGCCAAATACCACCTTTTAGCAACTGCCCTACCTGACCCAAACCTCCATCAACCAACAAAGACAGGAAGCCACCTGGGCCTCGCTTCAAATGTGGCAAAGGAGGCCACTGGGCCCACTCATGCCGAAAGCCGAGGCCCCTTCCAGGTCTGTGTCCCAGCTGTGGAATAAAGGGATATTGGAAGGTCGACTGCCCAAATCCCCCCCCAGGGATCTGGATATCCCCTCCTGGTCCCGAGCAGGAGTCCTCTGACCCAGCTCTGCCCAGCCTCCTCTTTCTTCAGCCGCTGAAGACTGAAGGTGCCCAGGGCTCCAGACCCTGACCCTCATCACCTCTAAGGAGCCCAGAGTAACTCTCACAGTGGCAGGTAAGCTGATCTCTTTTCTCATCGACTCAGGGGCCACTTACTCTCCTATGCCTGCCAACTCTGGAAAACCAAGATGTCCTAGGTTTCTGTTATGTGGGTTGATGGTTTAATATCTATGCCATGAATAACCAAGCTTCTACCTTACACACTTCAAGATACCCCATTTTCCCATTCTTTTCTCATACTCCCAAAATGCCCCACACCTATTCCTGGGAAAGACCTTCTGTCAAAATTCAAAGCCTCTATTACTATCCAAGCCTGGTTATTGCTCCTTAACACCCACCACCTCTGATATTTGTCTACAACAGGCTCCTTTCTGTTTCCAGACAAAACTCTGTAAACAATTCTTACCTCCCAACTAAGAACTATACCATCGCACCTCTGTAATCACACTTCACATCTCTCCTTCCCTTCAGGCCGATCTATCATGTCTCAGGAACTGCAGGACATTCTCTTACTTTCTCAGGGAGGCTCCCTTCTGCCTATGGTGTAAATAATACTCCTCTTGTAGGGGCTACACTGGCCGAGTTCACTGCCTGTCTCAGAGACTCCTAACGAGTTCCCAGAAAGACTATTTGCTATTGATTTTGGCTGTTGTCTTCTTACTCCCGGAATATTTTTCTTATGTGGAACCAGCACCCGTTTATGTCTTCCCACTATCTTACAGGAACGTGCACCCTGGTGTATCTGCCCCAGATATTTCTATTGCTCCTAACAATCAGATGCTCCCTATCCCACTAACTCATTACCGAACCAGACGGGCAATTCAATTCATTCCTCTATTGATCAGTTTAGGAATAGTCACTGGAAACAGAAAGGATTGGGACAGGGACCGCAGGACTCACAACCTCTTTAAATTACCACCAAAGCCTTTCTAAAGACCTCACTGAGAACCTAGAAGAAATAGCTACTAGCCTTATCACTACCCCAAACCAGTTAGATCCTCTAGCATACAGGGTCCTCCAAACAGAAGAGGGTTAGATCTCCTCACGGCAGAAACAGGAGGCCTATGTCTATTTTTGGAGGAAGGCTGCTGCTTCTGCACCAACAAACTGGATGTTGCAAAGAAGCAGCAAGAACTGTGACAAACAGGACCTCGAGAACACGTCCACGTCTCAGTAATTCATGGGAAAACTGACGGAGGAATTGGAACTGGATGCCCTGGATCCCATCTTTCTAGGCCTTCTCATTCTACTTACCCTTATTCTAACTTTTGGCCCATTTTTAATGCGTCTTTTGCAAAATTTCTTCAGGACCGCTTACAAGCCTTCACCAACCGAACTATCCATGAGCTACTTCTATCTTGCTCAAATTACCAAAAACTTCAACCCCACACAAATCCTCTTGACCCACATTCCAGGTTTTTCTCATCTCCTCCTGCCCCCACAATGCTGCTGTCCTGAAGGAAGCAGTGAGGGAAGACTGACCTTCAGCCCTTATCCTAAATCAAAAGGCTGGAATGATAAGGCCTCCATGGGAGCTCATGGTAGAAATGGCTCATGATGCTGACCTCGCAAACAAAGAATAAAATCACAGTGACCCTTGAGACTGACCAAACTGCCCAAAGGACATTCTGTTTTCCTGCTGGCGCCTACCTGCTCAAGGCTTTGGGACCACCGGATTGCAGACCTCTGGCTATGTGACTGCAGGACTCAGCTACAGGCTAAAAATTAACCATCCCTTCAGAGAATTTTTCATTTGCAGGGTATAAGAAAGACCCCATCAGAAAGGGAGGATGCTGGTTCTCCTCAAGGGCCAGTCACCCTCTCTTTTCCTTCTAATAAATTTCCCTTTTCTTTGCCTAACTGCCCAGCTTGCTCTCTTTTTCTCCACACTCGCCTTGCACTTAGAGGTAATTTATTTTGATTTGGGCACTAATCCTGTTTACGGTCTATTAGACCTATTAGCTCATCCTGTTTATGGCCTATTAGACATACAGTGTATATCTGCTTTAATCATTCAAGAAAAGGGTGCATTGGCCATAAGTAATGGAGAAGGGCATGGCAACCCACTACAGGATTGCTGGGAGAATGCCATGAACAGAGGAGCCTGACAGGCCACCTTCCATAGGACTGCAGAGTCGGACACGACTGAAGCAACTTAGCATGCATGCATAACCATAAGTATACAACGTCCTTTTTAAAGATAAAGATGCGTGAATATTCAATCTGAGCCTGTTTTTCACTGCCCATGACCCAAAAGTGAGAAAGCAGCTTTTTAAACAGAGATTTTCATGCCATAAATCTGCAGGCATTTGGAGGCCCCATGTGTTTTGCTGTAATTGCGGCGAAACAAAAATAATTTACAAGTTGTATGTATGTATTCAATGTATGGACAGAATTTTAATATGAGAAAGGCTCTTGCCTGCAGGAGCATGTGGCTATTTATCCATACAAACTTGACAGTGAATTTGGTTTTAAAGGAAAGGAATTAAAACTCTTGTTAGTCCTTGATCAAGGGGTGATGTAAGCCAGTGAGTATAAGTCCCAAAGTCTTGTTCTTGGTTGGGACTGTTCTGGGTACATCCTACATGATTTCTCAAAAGATTCCCTCTCCCCGCTCCCTTCAATTATTGTTGCATCGTTGTTCTGTGGTGCTGGAGAAGACTCTTGAGAGTCCCTTGGACTGCAAGGAGATCCAGCCAGTTCATCCTAAAGGAAATCAACTCTGAATATTCATTGGAAGGACTGATGCTGAAGCTGAAGCTCTAATACTTCGGCCAATACTGCTGCAAAAAGCCGACTCATTGGAAAAGATCCTGATGCTGGGAAAGACTGAAGACAGGATGAGAAGAGGGAGAAAGAGGAAGGGATGGTTGAACGACATCACTGACTCAATGGACGTGAGTTTGAGCAAGCTCTGGGAGATGGTGAAGGACGGGGAAGCCTGGCGTGCTACAGTCTATGGGGTCATAAAGAGTTGTACACAACTTAGCAACTAAACAACAACATTGGGCCAAGAAGAATCAAGAAATCAAGCATGATCCTTCACTTCATCATGTGTACAAAGATGGATTGTAGGTTACTGGCTTAGAGTTGAAACTTGCTCTATCGCTACTTACTGTGACGAGCTCAGTCACAAGTCTCGTGCTTTGATTTCTGCCATAGAAACAAGTCAAGATGAAACTCTGAATTCTATACCCAGCACCATGCACGCACACACGCATGCATGCACGCACATGCACACACGCACACATACCCATGGCAGACAAGACCACATATTAAGCAGTTACCCCTCCAATCGCCAACATTTTCTCTTCCATCTCCATCTCTTCTTCTGCATCTTGGGCAGCACAGATCATGCCTAATTCAGGAGTCAAAAGTTGAACATTCTTCCCGATGTAAGTTCTTCCTCACTTTTCTTCAGCATCTGTGAATTTGTTGTTGGTTGGCAGGAAGCCTAACTACCTGACTTGTGTGTTGATGTGGCATATTATGACTGCCTTGTACGTACCTGCTTATAAGTCATCTTACAAATAAACAAATAACCCAATTAAAAAGTGGGCAGAGGGCCTCAATAGACATCTTTGCAAAGAAGACATTCACACAGCCAACAGGAATAGGAAGAGGTGCCCAACATCACTAACCATCAGGAAAATGCCAATCAAAGCCACGATGAGCTATTATCTCACACCTCTGAGGATGGCTATTATCAAAAGGTCAAGTGATAAGAGGGATGGGTGAGGAGGTGGAGGAACAGGGACCTTTGCACACAGTCTGTGGGTTGGCAGCTGTTTAAGACTTTGGAATACTGAAATGACCTCACCAGAAACCACTGACTTGAACTTGAAAGTAACATTTTAGAAATGGGTCCTGTTTTGTTATTGAATCCTTAAGTGAACGATGCGTACCGATTAACAAACGAGATGTTAAGAACAGTGATATTTTCAGTTCTCCTCCTCAACTTTCAGTGTTTGGAAAATCAACATAAAGAATGTAGCTAGCCATTCCTGTGTCCTTTCTTTAATTTGGTCAAGTGATCTATGTTTCCTTTTAAATGATTTGCTCTTCAGTCATCTGCCTAATTGCTACAAGTGTGTGTCCAGTGAAGCATAACTTTTGGTAGTATGTAACAGAATCAGGTTACCTTGACATCATGTTACCTCATCCAAGCCTGTCCTACGCACTGTACAAGTCAATAAATCGAGAGGTGAGATGTTAGGGGCAAGAAATAGTGACTTTATTCAAAAATCCAGCAGACCAAGAAGATGGTAGACTAGTGTTCCAAAGAACCATCTTCTCTGAGTTAGAATTCAGGTTTCTTTTATACTAGAAGTGAAGGGGTTGAAATCCTGGATCTTGGGTGTGTTAATTTCTTCCTTCCTGCAGCCTGTTTCAGGGGCTTCGTCAGGAGGTTTCCTGTCAGGAGGTTTCCTGTGAGCTAAAGAAAGGTATTTTAGCTTAAAGTTCATTCCATGGGAGGCAAGTTCACAGAACTGGACTATTGTGTATGCTTTTAGTTGCTAAGTGGTGTCCAACTCTTTGTGACCCCATGGACTGTAGCCCCCAGGCTCCTGTGTTCATGGGATTTCCCAGGCAAGAATACTGGAGTGGGTTGTCATTTCCTTCTCCAGGGGGCTCTTCCTGACCTGAGGAGTTCATAATTAAATAATAATAGCAGTGAAAATCTGACCAGCGCTCTTAAAGACACACATTTTCATGGTACCAAAGAAACATCAATTGTTTCTAAGACGGCAAAGAGTGTTTCTCAAAGTAGTGGGGACAAAATTGTTTTAGAAAATGAACAAAAGGTATCCTTGTTGAAATAATAAAGAAAATCTTCATTGTTCTGGATGTGAAAAGGGGTGCCATTCAACATATGAGGTCACACATTACTGGGCAACTGATCCCATTAAGATGTTTCTTATTTTAAGTGCAAGTGACTCTAAATTATAGAGAAATATGTCTAATGTTTATGTTTTGGAAATGATCTTCTAGGGTCATTTTGTCAATTTTCAATTGATGTATAGTTGATTTACAATGCTGTGTTAATTTCTGTTGTACAGCAAAGTGATTCAATTGCACATGTATATTTTCTTTTAAAAATAGTCTCCATTTTGGTTTATCATAGGATATTGAATTTAGTTCTCATGCTATCCAGTAGGGACTTTGTTGCTATCCATTATATATACAAAAGCTTACATCTGCTTACTTCATTTTGTATTATGGTTTGCAATCAAAGCCTAGAATCTGGAAAAAACTCTGGATCAACAGAAAAATGTCCATGAGACTCTGAACAAGAGCTGTGAGGTTGGGGGTGGAGGGCTCTGATGTGATGGTGGATGATGCACGTGAGCTGCATAAATCAGAAATAAGCTTCTAAAAGAAAAAGAACAAAGAGAAAAAAAAATAAGCTGTACCTCAGAAAACTCTAGTCATCCTGTGGTCAATCAGAAGCCATGTTGTAATCAGCTGTAAGCTTGGCAAAGCAATGACTAATGATAAGTTTAAGACTTTGAAATACTGAAATGACCTCACCAGAAACCACTGACTTTTCTACTCTGGGCCATGAACTCATACTTCCACAGTTATATCACTTACATCCATTCACTGATGATATTTTTGAGTTGGGCTTCCAATACCTCATTCCCACCTTGGGCATCTTTGCAAGAAAGAAATGATTATCAATATTTTTGCTGCGAAATCCCATCTGGTGGCACATGATTTTATGAGTCATTTTTGTTGCCCATGGCACCTCACATTATTACACAGAAGCAATCACAATGTCTGTGTATAACTGGATCTTCAATAGCCTCCAGAAAACCAAGACTCTGCCTGTTGACTATTCAACATCCATTTTCTCCTTTTGCCTTACTGTTTGAATTCTGAGATTTTGGAGGCAGTTGATTGTTTTTAGCAACATGCCAGGCTGAGAAAACTGACTTTTCCCAGCTTCCTCATGGTGGGATGGTAGTGTAATTAGATCGTGGCAAATGACAGATGCTATATTAACAAATACTATTATAGTCTTTCAAAGGAAGTGCTAACTTGGCTGGCATATGCTTTCAAGTCTTGGCTTTTCTTTCTCAGTATCTGAAATGTAGACACTTTAGTTAGAACTCTATCATTGAATATGGAGATAACAAGGGCACCCCCACTGAATCTCCTGGTTCCAAGGCAGCATAGCATTCTGTACGCCCAGTGGTAATGGCTAGTTAAGTAAGTAAGTAAATGTTAGCCACTCAGTCGTGCCCGACTCTTTGTGACTCCATGGACTGCAGCCCAGCAGGTTCCTCTGTCCGTGAGATTTTCCAGGCGAGGATACTGGAATGGGTTGCCATTTCCTTCTCCAGGGGATCTTCCCGACCCAGGGATCAAACCCGGGTCTCCTGCACTGCAGGCAGATTCTTCACTGACTGAGCTACAAGCAAAGCCCATCTCACATTTTAATAAATTATAAAAAACAAACGAAAGTACCTCTGTCCCAGGACACAGTAAGAGACCTATTCTGTGTTTTGACCCATAGAAATTGTGGCACTCTGGGCCACAGAAAGAAGTCAAAAGAGCCCAATATCTATCAACTTGAGAATGAATGAAAAATGATGCTATAGTAATAAATTGGAATATGGAGCAACAGGAAAAATGCATTCTCTTCAGCTGCCATCTAAACTTCTATAATTCCACAAATATATCTTTGAGGTTAAAAAAATCCAAGTTCAATAACAATGTGTGTGTTAGTCAATCAACTGTGTCTGACTCTTTGTGATCCTATGGACTGTAGCTTGCCAGGCTCCTCTGTCCATGAAATTCTCCAGGCAAGAATACTGAAGTGGGTTGCCATTTCCTCCTCCAGGGGATCTTCCCTACCCAGGGATCAAACCCTGGTCTTCTGCATTGCAGGCAGATTCTTTACCGTCTGAGCCACCAGCATAAGACCACAAACAGAAAGTGAAACCAAATAGTATTTTCACAAAACACATGCAGGTTTTAACTTTGTAAGGAAAAGCAAAGGGATGATAAACAAAACATAAAATGATGAAACCCAGAGCTGAGGATCTATAGTATGGAATGGTGACTATAGGTGATAATTTTGCATAGTGTACTTGAATCTGCTGAAAGAGTAGATCTTGTGTTCTCACCAAAAATAGAGGAAAAAAAAGAAAGAAGCTATGTGAGGTGATCAATGTGTTAATTAACTTGATTGTGGGAATCATGTCACAATGTATATGATTATCAAAGCATGACACTGTACACTTTAAATATATTACAATTTTATTTTTCAATTATACCTGAATAAAGCCGGGGGACAAACCCCACAATGGTTAACCCTAGGGGGAAGAGAAGACTATGATGATTTATAGAAGCCTACTCAAATGTTCAGAGTTATTGTTAATTTTCTATTTGTTAAGCTGCATTGTCTGTGTGCGTGCATTCTTTTCTAGTTTTTATATTTTACATACAAAAAAAAGGGAAAAGACTCCGATGCTGGGAAGGATTGAAGGCAGGAGGAGAAGGGGACTACAGGATGAGGTGCTTGGATGGAATCACCATCTCATGGTGATGGACATGAATTTGAGCAAACTCCAGGAGATGGTGAAGGACAGGGAAGCCTGGCCCTGCCGCTGTCCATGGGGTCGCAAAGAGTCAGACACGACTCAGCGACTGAACAACAACAACAATATGTTACATATTATGAATGAACTATTGAGCAGTAAAACTTTTTATTTAAGATGTAAATTAAAAAAACATTTGAATCTTATGCTGTGGCTTTAAAATGAGCACTAGAGAGACCTTCTCCGCAGTCTTATGGTTAAGACTCTGCCCTTCTGCAGGGGGCGTGGGTTCAATCCCTGGTCAGGAGCTAAGATGCTGTACACCCTGAGAGGTGGCCGAGGAAAAGGGAAAGAAAAGAGAGAGTCCACACTCTGTATGTTGTAATCTTGAGCGATGCCTGTGTTAGTTGGATTATGATAAAACTCACTGCGCTGCATTATGCGCTCACTTTATAGAATGTAAAGGAGCTGAAACACGCACAATGGACTCAGGAAGAAAAGTGAGCACGTCCTCTGAGCTCTGGAGGTCACCTTTTATCAGGTCCTAGGGGAATTTCCGTCAGTGGAGTGGAACCTAACTTTGATCACTTGTCTAGATTCTGAAGTTTACTTTTTATGTTTACTTAATGATGTAGATCAACCTGGGAAAAGTACGTCCCCAGATCGTGCCTTTGCCTCCTTGTCAGTAAACCTGATAAGTTTACCAGGAGAATCATTTTGCATGCGGGAGAGCAATTTGCTGCCCCTCTGGGCGCATCAGGATGACCCCAACAAGCGAGGTGCTGGAGACAGCAGGTGACAAGGGGCCCGCTGGGAGGAGACACTCTGCCATCCGGTCCCTGATATACAGTCTTTGTGGGTCAGATCCGGCCTTTCTAAGGTGCTTCCACCTTCTTGGGGAATCTGACTGCGTTCCTTAAGGATCTAAGACACAGCCTCAAGAAAGAGACTCCGGTATGCAGACCTTTCCAGTATTCCCATCCCCCATCGGAAGCTTCCTTACTTTTTGTTTCAGATTTAATTTCCTGTTAATTTTCTGTTTGACAGAAATTATACTTCACCTTCTTCCTTACATTATGGTCCCTCTTTCTCTTTTCTTCCATATGTGCTCTTTTACTTTCCTTTATTCTTTTGTTTTTTGGTATCTCATCGCTTTCCACTCTTATTTCATTGTCTCAGTTATGCTTCATTTAAAAACTGTATCAGATTTCTTCATTGTATTTTGGCTTTGCAGCTTATTATTCACAATGATTTAAAAACTCCATACATTCCATGTATTGGCTATACCCCACCTTACTTATGTTTTCATTCTTTTATTCTCTACACTTTATTTGCTTTTCATATACACTTGATATAATTTGATTCAGTGTCACTTCTTTTTCGTAATTAAAAATTTTAATTGAAATGTACTTGATTTACCATGTTTCAGCTATATGGAAGAATGACTCAGCTATACACAGATATATATATATATATATATTCACATATATATATTTATTCTTTATCAAGTTCTTTTCCATTACAACTTATTACAAGATATTGAATGAAGTTCCCTGTACTATGAAGTAGAACCTTGTTGTTTAGCTATTTAATATATAGTACGCATTTTATTTCTTTTTAATCACCTGTTAATCTCACTTTTTACATGGCATCGTTCTATTGTCATGGATAATATACTTAATTTGAAATTATCCTACCTCGTTTTCAAAATGGCTTTATTCACAGACTAATTATAGCATTGTTTTTTAAGAGGTTTTACATGTTATTATTGTATTCCTAGATTGAACAAAGTTTTATATTTAAATGGTATCATTTTTCAAATGTATTTTAAATTTCTTTTTACATTAGCATATAGAAATCCAAATGATCTTTACCCTCCCTTCCTTTCAGTAACCTTGAAAATCACTCTTTAAGAGTCTAATAAATAGCCAATGATTTTATTGTTTTCCTAAAGTTTATATAATCTGTCAAAGATTAGATAGTGTCACTTTCTTTCCTATTATTATACATTTTCCTTTCTTTAGTATAAAGTCCAGGAAAGAGTCATAAAATCACCATGAAATACAGAAATGGTGATAGAAGATAATTTTACTTATAGCCAATCTCAGTGGAAAAATTTTCAATATTAAACACTTACTATGACACTGTAGACACTGTAGCTATTATCATCAAGGTAAAAATATACCTTTTTTTTTTCTATGTAATTAAATATCTTTATCATACTATAGGTTGAATTTTATTACATGATCTGATGCATATATTCAAGTCATCCTACATGTCTTGTGCCTTTAATAGTATGGATAATCATGCAGATAAGGTTTCTGATGTAAAACTTAATTTCCATGTTTGAGATAATTATTTGATCAAATGCTTGATTCTTTTTACACATGGTGGACACAATTTTCCAGTTATTTTGTGTAGATTTGTATTTCCTTTGGTTCTTGAAATAGTTCTATAATTGTGTTTTTCACATTATCATTGTTCAATGTTGCTACCAAGTTTATGCCAACCTCATAATGTGATTAATGGAATGTTCTCCCTTCTGTCCTTAGCAGTGGTTCACCAATATGATTTGTATCTGATGTGTTTGGCGTGCTTCAACACTGAGATGTTTGAGAATTCATCTGGAACAATTTTTGCTCCTGTTCAATTTTATAATGAGGAGGATTGCATATTTATGCTTTTCTATTGTTCCAGTATCTTTGTTTGGTAAGTTAGGTCTTCTAGAAAGTTGCCCACAGATTTCTTAAATTTCCAAACGTATTGGCATAATCACAGTATTGTGTTATTTTCTAATATTGACAACTTTTCCAGCACTCTCTTTAAAAAAATTTAATCTTGACATCATTTGTGCTTTTCCTAAGGGAAATGTTACAGTCCCCCCTAGGTTTGTTGATATTATGACTCTTCTGAAAGATCTAACTTTTCTATATGTTTTTACTTTCCATATGAAGTTTGAGATCAATTAATTTCTGCTTTTGCTTGTGTTGATTCCATTTATTTCTTTGTAGGATTAATTTGCTACTTCTTTGCTAGTGTCATTCTTTCTTCCTTCCTCCCCACATTTGAAATAGTCATTTGAATCCTACTCTGTTTACAAACCTAATTCTGTACTCTCAGACTTTTAAGAAACCCTGGAATTTAATCCCTGGAAATGACACATCTTGGCCTGAAACATGGAAGAGTTGAAACTACCAACTCCCTCTCCTTGTACTGAACCATCAGATACCATATTCTTTAAGAAACTCTCTTATTTATAATTTCAAAATAGAATTTATTTTGCTTTCTTTGAAACCTGGCTAATCGAAGGAGAACATATAAAGCAATATGAAGATAATGTTTTCGAGTGATTCAGTCTTGGGGTTTTTCTTCATATCTCTGATTTGTATTGGGCTCGTGGGGAACTTGGTGCTCTTCATCCTATATATAGACACTTTCTTAACACATTCTTGCCTGAAAAAGCCGATTGATGTGATATTCATACACCTGACCTTGGTCAATGTTTTGACTATCTTGTTCAAGTTGATACCAGATGTCATGCCATCCTTTGGAGAAAGATACTTTCTGGACGATGTTGGTTGTAAGACAACTTTGTACATATATAGAGTTACCCGGGTCTTTCCATCTGTACTACTGCTTTCCTGAGTGTGTTCCAAGCCATCACCATCAATCCTGTTAATTCTAAGTGGGCATGGCTTAGATCTAAACTCTCCATGTGCATTTACCCCTCTTTCCTTTTCTTCTGGGTCATCAACTTGCTCATCTATATCCACATCATTGAAACTGTAAGGGCAAGGAACAATTTCACAACTGCTGGTCTTGGGTATTATACAGTGTACTGTCAAGCCAAACAGTTGGAACACCACTATTCAATGGCATTTTTGAATGTCATGGTGATTCGAGATCTCCTCTTTGTGACCCTCATGATGTGGTCCAGCATCTACATGGTGAATCTCCTCTACAAACACCGCCAGAGAGCCCAGCATATTCACAGCCTCAGCCTTTCTCCCCAGTCATCTCCTGAAATCAAAGCCACCCACACTATTCTTTTGCTGGTAGGTTGCTTTGTTTTCTTTTATTGCTTAAACAACTTTATTGCCTTCTACTTGCTTTATTTACCCAAGAAAAAAACCAGAAATAGAGAGAATTTCTGGGATATTTTCCTCCTGCTACCCATCCCTGTGCCCTTTTGTGCTGATGAAAAATAAAATTTCCCAACTGACTTCCTTCTTTTCACGGGTGACAATTACCTTTTCTCAAAGAACATTTAGTAGATGATCTGATGCTTACATCTTTCCACAACAGAGCATTCTCCAGCATGGACTGTTGAGCACTTAATTTGGGGTTAGTATAATTCCCATTGAGGTGGAAACTTAGAAATATCCTCACATTGAAATCTTCCAATGAAAAAGAGTACATAAATGTGAAATTAATTTCATAGTGATTCCTTAATTAAATTATACAAATTATGTATAAATTAAAAGTATTGTACATACGTCATTGAAACTAACTTTATCTGTTTGGTTTTGCTGTTTTCTGAAATGTGGCTGCTTAGAAATTTAAAATTACATGGTGATCGAGTTAATTTCTGTTCAAAATTGCTCTGGGAAAAGTCACTTATGTATTCAATAAACATATAATTGCATGGTTTACTTTTTCCCAGCACTATTTTAGAGATTGGGCATATGTTGATAAGTAACATAGGCCATATATAGAATATTTATAGTACAGAAAAAGTATAAAAGTGTATGACAGAGCTTTAAAAAGACAGCAGGTTAGGAGAACTGAGAAGGATAGGAATTTTACTCCTTTGCGTAGTTAAATGCCAGTGTTTGCTTTTCAACGTCTGCATATATTTATACAGAATAATAACTCCACTTATGTTACTGTGTAGGTATCATACTTCAATCAATCTCTTATGAGAATTTTAATGAAATGTGTTCCGTCATTTTCAATAACTTTTCTTTAGGAAACAAAACCCTTTGCGGACTACTGCACTGTATTTGCTTTAAATAGGTGTAATTTGGTGAACTATTTCCTCAGCATCTGTTTATCATTTTCATATTCTGCAATTTTGAGGTCTTTTATTTAATTCACTGTTCCATTTAAGTACCCAGAGATATGTAAGTGAAACGGTAGCTTAAAATTTTGCATAATGACTTTTCACCATGGCTGATGGATTCTACATCCTCCAGACATCGGATTCTTCAGCTGAACCCTTTTCATTCAGTTGGTCACTTATATTCTATTTCCAGCTTCCCATGGTGCAGACGAGATATTAAACTCCACGTGGATGGGTGCTTTTCCTCTGAAGAGATTTCGTTTTCTCCATGAGCTTTAAAATTTGTGCTTCATCCTTAAATAAAGTCTCATAGGGTTTAAATTCTCTGTGTAGTTTAACATAGGTGTGCTTTTCATTGCTTCTTCTGATAGCCAGGAAATTAGCTGAGAGTAACTGAGAAGCGGCCTAATAGCCGCCTAATCCCACCAAGCAATTTACCAGCCCTGCCCCTAATATTGGAGAAGGAAATGGCAACCCACTCTAGTATTCTTGCTTGGAGAATCCCAGGGACAAAGGAGCCTGCCATGTATGGGATCTCACAGAGTCAGACACGACTGAAGCGACTTAGCAGCAGCCGCAGCAGCCCTAATATGTTCCCACCAGTTCTCAAAAAGTCAGGGGCCGGTAAAAAAAAAAAACAAAAACCCACCTGGCGACTGGTGGACCTTCCTTGATCTAGCACATGCGCACACTTCACACCATCCTGTACTAAAGCAACCTTGGTGGCCACTGGACTCACTGACTACTCATAAATATTCCATGAATACTGAATACATACATGTAAATGTAACAGACTGAATTATGGGAAGGACATGCATGGTAGAGCATCTTGGTATATAACCTGCAACTGCCGATCAAGGCTGTCAATCAGTGATACACTCCCCCACCCCCAGATTATGCAAATAATCCTGCCTGAAAACCTTGGTAACCCAGCCCTCCAGGGCCATTTGCCTCCCTTTGCATGGCCTACCTCTCTCTTGAGGTGTTCTCGCTTTCTTTCGTTGTGTGGGCTCAGAGGCTCAGTCCTGTCTGACTCTTTGCCACCTGTTCTTTCTTTCCTTACAGTTAGTAAACTTTCTTGCTAAGGGCAAGACCTTAGATTCTTCCTTGCATCCTTACCAAGAACCGAGACCCACAGGAGGGAGGGTCTCCAGACCCTCCTTCCACTAACCCGTCTACCCAAGATGTGGTTTGGACATGCATGTCAGATGAACTTTCAAGTTAGGGAAGTTGTCTTCCGTTTTTAAATGATGGTCTCTTCTCCACCAGCTGTGTTATATCTCTGCGGCATTGTTACCCTCGTCTAGCACAAGTGTCATTCCTCCCTAATAGGTCTCCGCACCCTTTCTGTGACTTGTCCCCTTTATAGGTCTTACCTCTTTGGTCATCACAATGTGATATTTTTTCTTTGGCCTTGATCTATCAAACTCAGCTAAACATCTGGCATCTTCTTCTTCGTGGATCTACTAATTTTTCCTTAATTTTTGTAGTGAAACTAACATGCCAATGATTATGCCCTGTTATGAATTTTCAAAATAGACACAGCTGATATAACCAGCACCCAGATCAAGAAACAGAAGACTGATGCTCCCAGAAACCTTGGCATGCCCCTTCCCAGTCATTACCCACTAAGGGTAGCTACTAACGATCTGGAACTAAAAACACCATCTACTGTAACACTTTTAGGTTACATTCTCCTCATTTATTCTATAAAGATTTTTTTAAAGTTGTATCTGAGTCTTTTCAAATATTACCTTAGATGGACTTCCATTCGGTGTCTTGGTTCCATGATGTGCATCAGCAAATCTCACCCCACATGCAACCCCAGAACTGGTCGTGTCTGGTTCTGCTGACCTGGAAATAACACCTAAGGTCAATAAATTTTAAATTTAACTCTGAAGGTTTCAAAGTATTCTGTACTATCAAAACAAATGTTTTTTTGGACTTCCCTGGTGGTCCAGTGGATAGGAATCTGCCTGTCTGCCAATGAAGGAGACACAGGTTTGATCCCTGGTTCTGGAAGAATCCACAGGCCTCAGGATAACTAAGCCTGTGCGCCACAGCTATTGAACCTGAGCTCTAGAGCTGGAGAGCTGCAACTACTGAGCCCACGTGTCCTAGAGCACACTCCTCACAGCAAGAGAAGCAACTGCAATGAGAAGCCCTCATTGCACAACTAAGAAAAAAGTCCCCACACAGCAACAAAGACCTAGCACAGCCAAAAATTAAATAAATATTAGAAACAGATTGCTGTCTTCCTAAAAAGCAAACAAAAACCCAAATGGTTTCTTGGCAAAGGGCAATATTTTTACTTATTAATCCCCAACACCACCATTGAAAAATATTTTTTTACTTTTGTTGCAAAATATGATCCTCCAAAAGTAAAATTCCAATCATCAGAACTGAAAATTTTACTGAACAGTCTCTTGAAACTGGTTTACTTTTCAATCCATGACACAAAACTTTCTCAACAGTGGCTAAGTTAAATTGTATGCATCAGGCAACAGGCAGGTTTGCCATAAAAGCAGCAAAGTTGTGTACAACTAAAATAACTTTTTGTTTATATTTTCTTGGCTCATTTAAATTATATCTACTAAGTGAGTAAAGTCAAACAAAGACACATAGCGTATGATATCATCATATGTGGAATCTAAAAATAGAGATGCAAATGAACTCATTTACAAAAGAGAAACAGACTCACAGACATAGAAAACTTGCCATTACTCACGGGGAAAGGTAGGGGGAGGGATAAATCAGGGTGTTGAGATTAGCATACATACACCACTCTACATAAAATGGAAATCAACAAGGACCTATTGTATAGAACATTAAGTCTACTATACATACATACATACATACATATATATATATATATATATATAACTGAATCACTTTGCTGTTAACACCTTAAACATACCATTGTAAATCAGCTATCTCAAAGCAAAACAAAAATTAAAAATCATATCACACCTTACAGCTGGAAGGTATTAATTATGTACGCTTGAAAATACAGATAACATGCTACTGCTAAGTCACTTCAGTCGTGTCTGACTCTGTGTGACCCCATAGATGGCAGCCCACCAGGCTCCTCCGTCCCTGGGATTCTCCAGGCAAGAACACTGGAGTGGGTTGCCATTTCCTTCTCCAATGCATGAAAGTGAAAAGTGAAAGTGAAGTTGCTCAGTCGTGTCCGACTCTTCGCGACCCCATGGACTGCAGCCTACGAGGCTCCTCTGTCCGTGTGATTTTCCAGGCAAGAGTACTGGAGTGGGGGTGCCATTGCCTTCTCCAACAGATAACATAAACAATACAGAAAACTTTGGTGGAATATATATTTTTGTCTCAGTACACTATCTAAATAAATCTATTTTCTTAAAATGAGACTATTAATCTCAAACAAAGCTATTTTAAATCAGCAACACACAAAAATAGTATTAAACATTTCTTTCTAACAGACAAATAACACAAGTAAAGTAAACATTTTGGCATTTAGTGTTTTCATTTGGTGGGGCATAAGATGTTGCATAGAGAAAGCTTTAAATCTATTGTAAGCAGCCCACTATTATCCAGCAATTATTCACTTCCGATTTCTTATTAGTGGTGCCCTCAAAGTAAATATTTTCGTGGATGGACTTTTACATTTTACCTGTTTCTGCAGACTCCTTTTTTTTTTTTTTTTTGGTGTAGACTACTCTTGACATGACAAATAGACTAGGAGGCATTTGTTTCTCCAGCAAATATGGATTAATTTGGGACCATGCAACCATGGCGAGTCATGATAAGTTCTCGAATGGCAGGGAAAGTAGAGTACTTTCTAGAGAGGAAAAAAAAGTCGGTGTGGGGAGTGGGGGTGGGCTACAGTCAACAAAGACTGCTGCTTTCATTGGCTGAGTCTTTACCTTTTTTTTCCTCGTTGGGCTCTGCTATCTTTTAGGGTGTGAGAGAGCCCCCTTCAGTCCCCCAACCCTATTTAGTTGAGGTTGCTGTTTATTCTTTGTAACATTTCCCATTTTGATCAAGATCTTTCTTGGCTCTTGATGGATGGATGGATGAGAGGTAGAAAATTCTAGCTATAAAGTAAATATATATCCTAGGGATGTCATGTACAGCCTGGCAACTCTTATCAATAAGATTACATTGTACATGCAAACATTGCTGTGCTGTGCTTAGTCACTCAGTTGTGTCCAACTCTTTGCAACTCTGTGAACTGCAGCCCACTAGGCTCCTTTGTCTATGGAATTTTCCAGGCAAGAATACTGGAGTAGGCTGCCATGCCCTTCCTTCTCCAGGGGATATTTGTGACCTAGGGATCGAACCCACGTCTCCTGCATTGCAGGTGGATTCTTCACCTGTTGAGCCATCAGGGAAGCCCACTGGCAGATATCTAGAAACCAAATAATTTAAAAGGAAATATAAATTGATCATTTGACCAAACTAAAGAAAGAACACAGAGATGGTTAGCTACATTCTTCATTTAGTTTTCCAAATACTAAATGTTGAGGAGAACTGAAAATATAGTTCTTCACATCTCATTTGTTAATTGGTATACATGGTTCACTTTAGAATCCAGCAACAAAATTGGACCCATTTCTAGACTGTTTATTTCAGATTCACAGCTGCCAACCCACAGACTGTGTGCAAAGGTCTCTGTTCCTCCACCCCCTCAACAATCCTTCTTATCTCTGACCATTTGATAATTGCTATCCTCAGAGGTGTGAGCTGATAGCTCATTATGGTTTTGATTGACATTTTCCTGATGGTTAGTGATGCTGAGTACATTTTCTTGTTCCTCTTGGCATGTGTATGTCTTCTTTGGAAAGATGTCTGCTGAGGCCCTCTGCCCATTTTTAAATTGGTTTATTTGTTTATTTGTAAGAAGTCTTTGACTGTGTGGATCACAATAAACTGTGGAAAATGCTGAAAAAGATAGGAATACGAGACCACCTGACCTGCCTCTTGAGAAACCTGTATGCAGGTCAGGAAGCAACAGTTAGAACTGGACATGGAACAACAGACTGGTTCCAAATAAGAAAAGGAGTATGTCAAGGCTGTATATTGTCACCCTGCTTATTTAACTTATATGCAGAGTACATCATGAGAAACGCTGGGCTGGAAGAAGCACAAGCTGGAATCAAGATTGCTGAGAGAAATAGCAATAACCTCAGATATGCAGATGACACTACCCTTATGGCAGAAAGTGAAAAAGAACTAAAAGCCTCTTGATGAAAGTGAAAGAGGAAAGTGAAAAAGTTGGCTTAAAGCTCAACATTCAGAAAACGAAGATCATGGCATCCGGTCCCATCACTTCATGGGAAATAGATGGGGAAACAGTAGAAATAGTGTCAGACTTTATTTTTGGGGGCTCCAAAATCACTGCAGATGGTGACTGCAGCCATGAAATTAAAAGATGCTTACTCTTTGGAAAGAAAGTTATGACCAACCTAGATAGCATATTCAAAGCAGAGACATTACTTTGCCAACAAAGGTCCGTCTAGTCAAGGCTCTGGTTTTTCCTGTGGTTATGTATGGATGTGAGAGTTGGACTGTGAAGAAAGCTGAGCACTGAAGAATTGATGCTTCTGAACTGTGGTGTTGGAGAAGACTCTTGAGACTCCCTTGGACTGCAAGGAGATCCAACCAGTCCATTCTAAAGGAGACCAGTCCTGGGTGTTCTTTGGAAGGAATGATGCTAAAGCTGAAACTCCAATACTTTGGCCACCTCATACGCAGAGTTGACTCATTGGAAAAGACTCAGATGCTGGGAGGGATTGGGGGTAAAAGGAGAAGGGGATGACAGAGGATGAGATGGCTGGATGGCATCACCAACTCGATGGACATGAGTCTGAGTGAACTCCGGGAGTTGGTGATGGACAGGGAGAGGGAGGCCTGCGTGCTGCAATTCATGGGGTCGCAGAGTCGGACATGACTGAGCGACTGAACTGACTGACTGAAGATGACTTACAAGCAGGTACATACAAGCCAGTCATAATATGCCACATCAACACACAATTCTTATAAAAACAAGCCAGGGAGTCAGGTTTTCTGCCAGTTAACAACAAATTCACAGATGCTGAAGAAAAGTAAGGAATAATTTACATCAGGATGGATGTTCTGCTTTTGACTCTTGCATTAGACATGATCTGTGCTGCCCAAGATGAAGGAGACATAGACCTGGAAAGGAATATGTGGGCACTTGGAGAGGTAACTGTTTAAATATATGTGGTACCGTCTGCTGTGGACATGCAGGTGTATATGTGTAGTGTTGGGTATAAAATTCAGAGTTTTATCTTGGCTTGCCTCTATGGCAAAAATCAAAGCACTAGATTTGTGACTGAGCTCATCATGGCTTCCCAGTAGCTCAGTTGGTAAGACCCAGGTTTGATTCCTGGGTCAGGAAGATCCCCTGGAGAAGGGATAGGCTGCCCACTCCAGTATTCTTGGGCTTCTCTGGTGGCTCAGCTGGCAAAAATCTGCCTGCAATATGGGAGACCTGGCTTTGATCTCTGGGTTGGGAAGATCCTCTGGAGAAGGGAAAGGCTACCCACTCCAGTATTCTGGCCTGGAGAATCCCATGGAGTGTATAGTCCACTGGGTCACAAAGAGTCAGACATGACTGAGCGACTTTCACTCTCACTTTCATCACAGTAAGTGGTGATGGTAAGCCAATAACCCACAATCCTTCATCCTATAGGAGCATCCCTGGTGGCTTAGTGGTAAGGAATCTGCCTGCCAATGCAGGAGACACAGGTTTAATCCCTGAGTCAGAAAGATTCCATGGAGAAGGAAATGGCAACTCACTCCAGTATTCTTGCTTGGAAAATCCCATAGACAAAGGAGCCTAGTGGGTTGCGGTTTATAGTGTTGCAAAGAGTTGGACACAACTGAGCATGCATGCACGCAAATTCCATTCTACATGTAAGTGTAGAATCCTGCTTAATTTCATAATCTTTGTTGTATTTTTAGCTTTGCTCCTGAGTAATGCAATGAAACAAAGTCTTTTCTTATTCTATGGTTGGGGTTGGGGAGTTTCCTGCAAAGAAGTGTGCACAGAGCAAAGGGTTTCCTAATATGAGTCAATATAAATGTTCATTTTAGTGGGCTGGAAACTGGAGTACCATCTACTTGGCTGCCAACAATAAAAACATGATAGTGAAAATGGACTGCTTAAGAATGTACCTCCGTTATATTATCGTGTCATCCAATGGTGATTTCAGAATCACCTTTTATCGAAGAGGTAGTTCATTGCAGAGAGCAAAATGCAAAATAGTTTAAAGAGGCAAGAAGAGATAGAAACACACAGCTATGAAGGTCTGGAAACAAGGGAGAAAGCATTTGGGTTGAGATTTTTATTTTTCAGACAGAGAATCAGTGCTACGTGAAGGACAAATGTGCGAAGATGCCAAAATGGGAAATCACATAGTCTGTTTTTGTCAACATTGTTTCCTTATGACTGGCCAGAGGGTATGGAGACAGAAATTGAAGCATGAGTTATGCTGTGAGAGAGACATAGGATATTACGAGAATAACCATGGAAAGCTTCATTCATGTGAAGAAAACTCTTGTGGGTTTGAACAGAGGATTGAGACAACATGGAAATCAAAAGAGAAACCCAGAAGGAGAACAAGGAAAGGCTACTGTTCAGAGCTGGCTGTAGCAAGGAGTCAGCCACCATCACCTGCATTTAGCACAGACTCAAAGGCAGGCAGAGTGGAGAGCTCCCTTAAAAGAAAAATAGGGAAGGCTTCAGGTAAGCCATGATGGGAGGCTGTTGGCCTGGAGCACTAAAATGGGTCAGCAGGTGAACTAGAAGGGGAGGGGGGTGAATATCTGGCTTTCTCCAGTTGGCACTAAGTGGGAAGTCAGGGCAAAAATGATCAAATTATTAATCAAATCCTGGCAGTTTGGGGCCAAATATTCCAGAGTTTATTGTTGGCTTCCTGCATTGGTTACTAGAGATGATGTAGAGATGTGTAGAGACTGGAGCATATCATGAGGAACACGAAGAGGAGATCTCAAATCACCATGATGCTCAAAAATTCCATTGAATTGTGTAGTGTGGCTTACATAGTTTGACAGCGTATCTGAGATTGCCAAGAACTAACTATTGCGAGATTGCATCTGGCTTCTACAGTTTTAATGATGTGGATATAGAAGAGCATGTTGATGACCCAGAAGAAAAGGAAAGAGGGGTAAACACACATAGAGAGTTTTGATTTAAGCCATGCCCAGTTAGAATGAATAGGACTCATGGTGATGGCTTGGTAGGTACTCAGGAGAACGGTGGTACAGATGGAAAAACCCCGGGTAACTCTGTGTGAACAAAGTTGCTTTACAACCTATATTGTCCAGAAAATATCTATCTCCAAAGGATGACATGAAATGTGGTATCAAGTTAGACATGATATTCAAAATGTTGACCAAGGTCAAATGTGTGAATATCAAATCTATTGGATTTTTCATGTGATAATGAGTTAAGAAGATGTACATATAGAACATGAAAAGCAATGAATTTCTCATGAACGCGGCACAAATTTGAAACATATGGAAAAACCCCAAAATTTCATCATTTGTAAACATATCTTATTGATTTTAGATATATTAAGTTTACCTGGTTTGTAATGAAACAAAATAGAGTATATTGGGAAATTATAATGGAGCTTGTTAAAGAAATTAATGATTGACAGTTCAGTAGTAGGAGAGGGTGCGAAATGTTCCACTCTTCTCCATATTTCAGGCCCCAATATGGAGAGAATTCTTGAGAGTCTTAGAGTAGAGAATCAGGTTTTCTGAAGAAGGTGGAATTCAAATACTAACACCCTATTTCTAGTATATTGGGACTTCCCTGGTGGTGCAGTGGTTAGGATTCCATGCTGCCAATGCAGGAGGCATGGGTTCAATCCCTGGTCAGAGAACTAAGATCCCACATACTGCGTGGTGCAGCCAAAAGGTTAATGATAAAGAAAAACATATGTAGTATGTTACCTAGGACGTGTTGGGCCTATATGAAATTTGCATGTTAGAGGGCATTTTTTTCTTAAGAGTATTAGATCCCAGCTTGTTTATCCCCCTAAATGGCCACAAGCCAACAACCATGCACTTGGCTTCAGCTTCCTCAGGTCTGGCAGACTCCATAGACATCCCCTGGAGAAGGAAATGGCAACCCACTTCAGTATCCTTGCCTAGAGAATTCCATAGACAGAGGAGCTTGGCAGGCTACAGTCCATGGGGTCCCAAAGAGTTGGACAGGACTGACTAAAACATACACACATATAGATATCTCCACAAGTTACCACTTCACAAACTGACCTGGTTGACCAGATGTCCCTAGATTGCATTTTAATATCTGGATCTATATGTTTTAGTATTCTAAATTTTCTGTAGAACATGGTATTCAACAGTTCTGGCACATAAAAAGAATTGTGTGTACATATAGTACATGTGTGTGTGCTAACTCATTTCAGTTGTCTGACTCTATGCAACCCCATGGACTGTAGCCCACCAGGCTCCTCTGTCCAATGGGCTTCTCCAGGAAAGAATCCTGGAATGGGTTATCATGCCCTTCTCCAGGGGATCTTTCCGATCCAGGGACTGAATCTGCATCCCTTACGCCTCCTGCCCTGGCGAGTGGGTTTCTTTTCCGCTAGTGCCATCTGGGAAGCCCCATACAGTACACACATAAATGTAGAAATGTAAGCACAAGGCCATATGGGCTCCCTGGCGGCTCAAATGGTGAAGAATTTGCCTGCAGTGCAGAAGACCTGGGTCGATCCCTGGGACAGGAAGATTCCTTGGGGCAGGAAGATCCCCTGGAGAATGGAATGGCAACCCACTCCAGTATTCTTGCCTGGAGAATTCCTTGGACAGAGGAGCCTGACCGTCTATAGTCCATGGGGTTACAAAGAGTCAGACAGGACTGAGTGACTAACACTTTTCACTTTTCAGTGAGACTGTTTCACTTTCCTCAAGGTAAGCACAAGTATTATCGAGATTTAAAATGTTAAATGGATAGCAACACAGAAGCTGCAAATACTAGAAAATAATATGAAAGTATGATTAACTTTGTCAATAAATTTGGAAATTTGGGAGATATGGACAAATACCTAAGAGTTAACGTACCAAAAGAAAGATATTTGTGTCACAGAAGATCATACATAGACAATGCTCCTCATGATCAAATTGAAGAGTGGGTACAAATCATTCCATAAGAAATTCTAAAGAATGCTTGACGGTGAAGTGTGGCAAACACTTCAGAAACAAATAATATATACAAACAACTGCTGAGGATGAAAAAAGGGTGAACATTCCATTAATCACATTATGAGATTAGCATGACCTTGGTAGCGAAACACCACTTATAATGAAAAGGACAATAATATGAGATTATTTCAGGAACCAAATTAAAAGCAATCCATCAAAATGATTGTAAAAATTGAGTCCACAATATGCAAAAAGAATCAAGCACTTGGCCATAGAATTATCCCTAACTGGAAGCTAATTTTAACATTTGAAACTTCATCTGTATGATTTCTCACAAGGAACAAAAATATATTGTCACTTCAGTGTATGCAAAAAAAATCACATGACAAAATTCCATAAAAATGTTTAGTTATGTAGCACTAGGAAGGAATGATCTTGTACCCAGACAAAAATATTTACAATGGCAGTTGTTCAGTTGCTAAGTCATGTCACACTCTTTGTGACCCCATGGACTGCAGCACACCAGGCTCCTCTGTCCTTCACTATTTCCTAGAGTTTGCTCAAATTCATGTCCATTGAGTTAGTGATGCTATCCAACAGTGGAAGTAGTATTATATTAAACGCTGTATACTGAAAGCTTTTCCTTTGAGATCGGCTATGAGTAAAAATATCTGCTTCATCACTTCTATTGTTCATGTTTTCAGATTCCCTGAACTCTTTTTTTTGTTTTTTTTTGCCCAGCAGCGTGACTTTTGAGATCTTAGTTCTGTGACCAAGGATCAAACCCATGCCCCCAGCCGTGGAAGCAGAGTCCTAACCACTGGGCCACTAGGGAAGTCCCTCCCTGGGCTTTATAGTAAAGAAAGAAGCAAAAATTACAAAGAATTACTTACCACTATCTTTTATCATTAAAAGATTCCATAAATTTTAAGAAGGGAACTGATAGAATCATTGGTTAAATGATTAGAATTTTTAAGAACAGTTTTCAAGAGTCCTGAAGAGTCGGAACAAAAATCATTTGAATTTCTATATGCCAGCATGAAAATTTTTAAATGCAATATAAAAAATAGCATCTTTTACAAACCATGAAAATTTGTTGAACCTAGGAATTAGTATATAATAAAAAATGTACTGGAGAAGGAAATGGTAACCCACTTCAGTATTCTTGCATGGGAAATCCCATGGACAGAGGAGTCTGGCAGGCTATTGCCCATGAGTTAGTGACATGACTTAGCAACTAAACAACAACAAGAAATGTACAAAACCTCTAAGAAGAAATGATGTTATCAGTTAAGGTAAATGTGACTCAAGTACTCTAAAAATAAAATTAGTATATTATAATTTGAAACAAAGGATATTATAAAAATAGAGTGATGCGGGGAGAAACAAAAGCAAGTATAGCAGAAGACTGTAAAAATGAGAAATTAAATGAACCTGAGAGGCAGGCTGCTGCTGCTAAGTCACTTCAGTCGTGTCCGACTCTGTGCGACCCCATAGACGGCAGCCCACCAGGCTCCCCATCCCTGGGATTCTCCAGGCAAGAACACTGGAGTGGGTTGACATGATATCAAATGTAAATAAATATCATCTAAGGTGTAGAGTATAAAGGTGAAAAGTGAAAGTAAAGCATAAAATAAGGAGAAGTATTAGCCAATACATGGAATGGTTTGGAATTTTCAAATAGTTGTTAAAAATAAAAATGTCAAAACACAATGTAAGAAGAAAGACAGATATAGTTTTGTAAAATATATTGTGAATAATAAAATAATACAGGGCAAGAATAGGAAATACTAAAGAAGAATAATGAGGAAATGAAAAATAATATCTATGGAGGAAAGGAGAAATAGTGACAGTATCATGAGACAGAAGATAAAATACAATCATATCAAACAGAAAATTGATGGAGGATTAAATTTGAAATTTAAAAGAAAGGAAGTCTCTGTAAGGAAGCTTAGGATGGGGAATGGGAATCTTGAAAAGATTTTCGTACTTCTCTCTTCTCAAAACTGAGTATCTCAGACCCTTATTAAAAGCAGCCAGCCTCTGCCAAAAAAAGAGACTTCTTGGAAAGGCTGGGTCTGACCCACAAGACCTCCCAGGGGGTCCCCTTGTCACCTGCTGTCTCCAGCACCGTGTTGGGGTCATCCTGATGTGCCCAGAGGGGCAGCAAATTGCTCTCCCAGATGCAAAATGATTCTCATGGTAAACTTATTAGGATTATTGATGAGGAGACAAAGTCATCCTCTGAGGATGTAATTTCCTCCCCAGTTGAACTACATTAAAAAGTAAACTTTAGAAAATTAGAAATCAAAGTTAGTTGCCACTCCACTGATGGAAACTCCCCAGGACTTGATAAAATCTGGCCTCAGAGCAGCTCTTCAGAGCAGAAGTTCACTTTTCCAGTTCTCTTGCTGTGCTTCTTCTTTTACGGCTTTCTCCCCACCAAGAGCTGCTAGCTCCGGTGAAGTGTAATTGACATATAACACTGTGTAAGTTTAAGTCTGTAAAGTCTGCAGTCCATGGGTTCGAGAAGAGTCGGAAACAACCTGGTGACTAAATCCCCCAAAAAAGTTTAAGATCTACAGTATGTTGTTTTGATGCAGGTGTTCATTGCAAAATGATTCCCATAATAAAGTTAGCTGACATCTCAATACCTCACAGAATTAGCATACTGTTAATAATCAGAACATTGGAGACCTACTCTCTTAGCAACTTTCACATATACAATACAGTATTGTTAACTGTAGTAAGCTCCGATACTTTGGCCACCTGATGTGAAGAGCCGACTCATTGGAAAAGACCCTGATGCTGGGAAAGACTGAGTCCAGAAGAAGGGTACGATAGAGATGAGCTGGTTGGATGGCATCATCAACTCAATGGACATGAGTTTGAGCAAACTCCAGGACATAGTGAAGGACAGGGAAGCCTGGTGTGCTACAGTCCCTGAGGTTGCAAAGAGTGGGACATGACTTAGCAACTGAACAACACCTACTATAGTAACCATGCTGCCCTTTAAGATCCCCAGAAACTATTGATTTAAGAAATGGAAGCTCATACTCTTTAACTCAGATATCCCCACTTCCCCCACACCGCAGCCCCAAACAACCACCAATCTTATCTCTGCTTTTGTGAGTTTGGCATATTTAAATTCCACATATAAGTGAGATCATACAGTATTTGTTTTTCTCTGCCTAGTTTGTTTCACATAGTATAATGCCCTCAAGATCCATCCACATTGTGGCAAGATTTTCTTCATTTTTTAAAATTTATTTTTTATTGAAGTATAGTTGATTTACAATGTTGCATTAATTTCTGTATAGCCAAGTGATTCAGTTTTACACATACATACTTTCTTTTTTATATTGTTTTCCATTATGGTTTATCCCAGGATATTGAATCCAGTTCCCTATGCTCTACAATGGAACCTTGCTTACCCATGCTATATGTAATAGTTTGGATCTACTAACCCCAACTGTCAGTTCATCCCTCCCCTTCTTCAGTTTTTAATAACTGATAATATTTCAATATAGAGACAGGAAAAAAAATATATGTACATTTTATTCACACATGCATCCACTGATTAACACAGAGCTTGTTTAGATATCTTGTTGTTCAGTTGCCAAGTCTTGTCCGACTCTTTTCGACCCAATGGACTGCAGCACACCAGGCTTCCCTGTCCTTCACTATCTCCCAGAGTTTGCTCAAACTCATGTCCATTAAGTCAGGGATGCCATCCAATCATCTCCTCCTCTATTGTTCCCTTCTCTTCTTGCCTCCAGTCTTTTCCAGCATCAGGGTCTTTTCCAGTGAATTGACTCTTTGCCCCAGGTGGCCAAAATATCGGAGTGTCAGCTTCAGTATCAGTGCTTCCAAAGAATATTCAGGACTGATTTCCTTTAGGATTGACTGGTTTGATCTCCTTGCTTTTCTTTTCTTTTTTTTTTTTTCTCCTTGCTTTTTAAGAGTCTCTTGCGTATATGAATGCCGCTGCTGCTGCTAAGTCGCTTCAGTTATGTCCGACTCTGTGCGACCCCATAGACAGCAGCCCACCAGGCTCCCTCATCCCTGGGATTCTCCAGGCAAGAACACCGGAGTGGGTTGCCATTTCCTTCTCCAATGCATGAAAGTGAAAACTGAAAGTGACTTTGCTCAGTCTTGTCCGACTCTTAGCGACCCCATGGACTGCAGCCTACCAGGCTCCTCCGCCCATGGGATTTTCCAGGCAAGAGTACTGGAGTGGGGTACCTAATGCTACAAAAATGGGGTACATACGTCTCTTAAAGATGGTAACTTCATTTCCCTCAAAATAAACCCCAAAGTGGGGTTACTGTATTATGTGGTACGTGTTTGCTCAGGCTGACTCTTTGAGACCCTATGGACTGTAGCCCTCCAGGCTCCTCTGCCCATGGAATTTCCCAGGCAAGATTACTGGAGTGGGTTGCCATTTCCTACTCCAGGGAATCTTTCTGACCTAGGGATTGAGCCCACATCTCTCGCATCTCCTGCACTGGCAGGTGGATTCTGTACTACTAGCTCTACCCTGGGAAGCCCTCTGTTTTATACATAATAGCGTGCATATGTTAAGCCCATTCTCCTAATTTACCCACCCTCTCCCTCCCCTATTGTAATCATAAGTTTTATTTCTGTGTTAAAGTTCAATTTTAAAAGCTGATGGAGAAAAGGAAATTTGTTCAAAGGAAAAGAATCACTCATTTCATTTGCACCAGGGAAAATTGGAAGTCAAGGGGAAAGTGAACTATTATGGGTTAAACCCATAATCCTATGCCTGGGCAAAGCAGAATACATCGACTATTCTGAGCAAAGATTGCTCAGATTGCTCTGTGTCACTTTCATCACAACCCTGAGGACTTAAAGCAAACAATGAATTGACCGAACAAAGGCTTCAAAACAACACAAGCTGAAGAGGAAGAAAAATGGTGCAGAACAACGAAATGCGCAAATTCCATCTATTTAAAGCAAATGTTGCAGCAGAGTAGATAGGAAAGTGTCAGGCTGTGTTTAATAAAGAATTACTGAAAATGGAGGGACACATTTCATTGACATTATCATCACATAGCGTATTGAAAATTGCAAATATATGAGCACAGCATTCGTGGGATTATTATCATGGATAGATTCACACAGACATTGAAAGATACCTCCTGCACTTCACTGTGCAGAAGGAAGAGCCCCAGCACTCCCGATTCACTTATCCTGCTCAAATTATTGCTTTCCTTTTAAGAAAGATTTATTTTAGCGAAATATTGTTTACTTACAATGTTGTGTTAGCTGCTTGAATAATTTATAGCTCTATTATGTGCATTTACATTTTATAGAGAACGTTGCATATAATCTCCCCAGTGATTATATTTTGCCTGTGTTAATCACCCATGCATGCCCCACTCTTTTGAGAGCTTGCTGCTGCTGCTAAGTCACTTCAGTCGTGTCCGACTCTGTGTGACCCCACAGACGGCAGCCCACCAGGCTCCCCCGTCCCTGAGATTCTCCAGGCAAGAACACTGGAGTGGGTTGCCATTTCCTGTTTTGAGAGCTTAGAACATGTCTAATGCCTAAACATGCTATATCTATTTGTTAAATAGATAAATGACTTTCCCTAGAGCAGTGAGCATTAATAGAAATACAAGGTGGCTCCCAGATGTAATCTTAAATCTTCTAATAGCTGCAGTTAAAAAAAAAGTAAAACAAAGCAGATTATTTAATGATATGACTATACTACATTTTGCTTAACCCAAATTACTATAATAGAAACAAGTAATCAACATGAAATAGGAAAATTATTATGTATTTTATGTACTCTTCTTCCTTGTGAGATTCAAATCTGTGTGTATTTTAAATTTACATTTCATCTCATTTTAGCCAACTAGCCCCATTTTAAGGGTTCAAGAGCCATGTGGCATTTTCTTCTTTATATAAATCATTCCAGAGACCCCTACATTGCCTGCGGGCATCAGGTCATCTCTTCAGTGTTCTTCGAGAAAAGGTCATTCTCATCTTTGAAATGGAAGAAATGCATTTGGAAACAATTTTATTATTTTTCATCAGCACAAAAGGGCAGATCATCGGATAGCAGGAAGAAATTATTCCATTCATTCTCTTCAGTCTCCAATTTTTCTCATGTCTATAAAATAGATAAAGGGTAATAAAGTTGTCTGAGAAATAAAAGAAGACAAAGCAACTGACTAGCAGAAGAATGATGTGGGTGGCTTGGATTTCACGAGACGGCCGGGGAGAGAGGGTGGGGCTGTGAATATGCGGGGCTCTCCGGCGGTGTTTGTAGAGAAGGGTCACCATGTAGAGACTGGAACACGCCATGAGGCTCACAAAGAGGAGATCTCGAATCAAGATGACACTCAAAAATGCCATTGAATAGTAGTGGTGTTCCAACTGGTTAGTTTGGCAATATAGTGTGGAATACCCAGAACCAACAATTGTGAAGTTGAGATTGGCTACTACTGTTTTGATGATGTGGATATAGATGAGCATGTTGATGACCCAGAAGAAAACGAAAGAGGGGTAAATACACGTAGAGAGTTTCGATTTAAGCCACGCCCACTTAGAATGAACAGGACTGATGGTGATGGCTTGGTAGGCACTCAGGAGAGCGGTGGTACAGATGGAAAGACCCCGGGTAACTCTGTGTGTGAACAAAGTTGCTTTACAACCAACATCGTCTAGAAAATGTCGTACTCCAAAGGATGACATGACATCTGGTATCAACTTGAACATGATGGTCAAGACATTGACCAAAGTCAGGTGTATGAATATGACATCAATGGGCTTTTTCAGGTGAGACTGAGTTATGAAAGTGCACATTTTTAACTTGAAGAGGACCGAGTTCCCCATGAGCCCAATACAGATCTGAGACATGAAGAAAAATTCCAAAATTGCATCACTTGCAAGCATTATCTTAATCCTGTTTTATGGCTTTCATTAGGTCAACCAGACTTCAAACAAAGCAAACTAGATTATATCCTGAAATTATAAATTATAGAGTCTGTTCAACTTTTCTGTATTTCACCCCCACACACATATGGCTGTTTCAGACTGGATTATAAGGATTCTTGAGAATTTTTGAGTACAGAATTCAGTTTTATGAAGAGGGTGTAATTCAAATACTAACATTAATTCTAGTATATTACCTATGGCATGGTGGGCAAATTAAATAAAAGGCAAAATTTACTTTGCATCTTTGAAGGCATTTTAAAGAACATTGATTTACTTGGCTGCACTGGATCTTAATTGTGGCACATGGGATCTAGTTTCCTGACCAGGGATTGAACCTTGGCCCACTGCACCGGGGGCACGGAGTCTTAGCCACTAGACCACTAGGGAAGTCTCTAGAAGGCATTTTTGGTACATATATTCAACAGAATTCTTCTTGTGTGCATGCTAAGTAGCTTCAGTAGAGTCCAACTCTTTGCCACCCCATGAACTGTAGCCCACCAGGTTTCTCTGTCCTTGGGATTCTGCAGGCAAGAACACTGGAATGGGTTGCCCATGCCCTACTCCAGGGGATCTTCCCTACCCAGGGATCGAACCAGTGTCTCTTTGCCTTTTGCATTGCAGGTGGGCTCTTTACTACTAGAGCCGCCTGGGAAGCCCCAGTAGAATACTACTCAGTCATGAGGAAGACATGCAGCAACCTGGATGGACCTAGAGAACTAAGTGAAGCAAGTGAGAAAGAGAAAGACAAACACCACATGACATCACTTACCTGTGAAATCTAAATCATGCAAAATCCAGTCTATCTATGAAACATACACCAACTCAGAGACAGAGAACAGCTTGTAGTTGCCAAGGGCTGGGGGAGAGGAATGGATTGGGGGTTTGAGATTAGCAGATGGAAACTGCTATACATGGATGGGTAAACAACAAAGTCCTACTGGATAGCACAGGAAACTATATTCAATATTCCAGGCTAAACCATAATGGAAAAGAATGCAAAAAGAATGTTTAAAAGAGGATATGGGGCATGCAAATGAGAGACAATGGTAAGACAGAAAAGCTGTATACAGACTGGTTCCAATTTGGGAGAAATCGCTCATAGAAAGAGGAAAAAAACAGAGGTGTAGTGAGCGTTTCTCTGCTGAAAAGTTTCCCTCAAGGAAGTAGGATTCAAGAATTATTTTTAACTCTCCAAGTTTTTCTGTTTTTAATTGACCAAATACAATGAATGTGCTATCCACAGGGACTTCCCTGGTGGTTCAGTGGTTAAAGAACTTCACCTTCCAGTGCAGGACGTTGGGGTTCGATCCTGATCAGGGAGCTGAAAGCCCACATGCCTAACAGCCAAAAAAAAACCCAAAGTATAAAACACAAGCAATGTCATAACAAATTCAATGCAGACTTTAAGAATGGTCCACACACAAAAACAAATCTTAAAAAAGAAAACATGTGCACAAATCCATACAATATTTCTTGAAAAAGAAAACATTTTTCCTAAGAGTACTGAATTGCCTTTTGTATCTGAACCCATATGTTTCAATAGTCTGACATTTCTAGAGAATATTACACTTCTAAAACCTAAAGAGAATCATATATATTTGAAGTTCGTGTTTAGAATTTTAACTACATGATATAATACTTCTAAGACAATTACCACTTAAAAATTCAACTCAGTCTTCCCTGGCATTCCAGTGGTTTACACTCTGTGCTTTCAATGTAGGGGGTGCAGGTTCGATCCCTGGTCTGGAACCGAGATCCTATATGCAGCGCTGCATGGCTTTCCCACTCCCAACACGAATCACCTCATATAGAATTTTCCCAGTGGACAATGTGCCTCATGCTGCCTTTGTCCCATAGGTCAATTGCATTTTTCAGTGACATTTTCTGTTCTTAATAGTAAGCACTACAGAGTTTTGGCATCTAATGGGTAATGGCCGTGGATGCTGCTAAACATTTTACAATATAAGGGTCTATTCCCACAACATGGAATTTTTTTTAGCCTGAAATAGCAGTCAGGATAATAAAACCCAAACTAATCAATATTCCGTATGTATTGCTGACTGCAAAATATCTCCAATCCATATCTTCTTGTAAACAATTTTATGTGCTTGTTACAAAACCAGAATTAGTCAGCTTACAGATAGAGTGGAAGAATGGTATGACCTCCATTAAGGCTGACGTTTAAATTCACAAGGTTATTATTACCTCATCCATGTTTCTTGGAATTTGGAGTTTCATGATTTCCGATTTCCTGGGCTTTGTAATAAAGTAAGAAAAAATCAGAAAGAATTTTTATCACTATCTTTAATCATTAACAGAATCTATACATGTTAAAAGGAAACTGAGAATCATTAGCTTAATTTTTAGAATTTTTAAAACTGACATACAAGTTTACTGGAAACAAAATCAGTACAAAAATAATCTGAATTTCTGTATTCCAGTAGGATAATTGTTTAAAAATGAAATTTAAGGAATGATACATCTCAACAGCACAAAAATTTCCTGAGCCCAGGAATTAATATATATTTAATAGAAAATATGTAAAGCCTTTAAGATAAATGATGTTATCGAGCATTTTAAAATGAAAATGAGTGTACTGTAATTCAATTTGAGATAAAAACTTATATACATAAAAATAGAAAGATGCTGGGAAAAACAAAAGTAAAGATAAGATTATAAAATAGTAATTAAATGAAACAGAGGCATTGCATTATATCAAATGTAAATAAATATCAGTTAGGGTGTAGACAATAAAGAGACCCAAAAAGCATTACAAAAGAGGGTATTTGTCAAGTGAAATTGTTTGGAATTTTAAATAGCTTTTAAGAAACAAAAAAGTCAAAAGTACAATGTAGAAAATATGATAAGAGTTTTAAAAGGAAAATGAATTGCAGACAGTGAAAGAGTAATGAACAGCTGTTCATTATTTAACAAATTTAAGAAACATTATTTAAGAAATACTAAAAAGGAAAAGAATAAAGCATAAAAAACAACATACCTGAAGGAAAAGAAATAGTGACAATATTGTGAGAAAGAAGATAAATATATTCATATCAAGCCAAAAATTAGCAGATTATATCTGAGCAAATAATGAAGTCTCCGTAAGGAAGCTTGGGATTGGGAGTGAAACTATTGAAAAGATTTTTAGGGACTTCCCTGGTAGTCCAGTGGTTAAGAATCTGCCCTGCTCATTGCAGAGGGCATGGGTTTGACTCCCGGCGGTGGAACTGGGCTTCTGCCTCCTCCTCAAGAAAATTAAAAAGGATTTTATACCTCTTTCTGGCTCTCAACTGGAGTGTCTCAGATCTTTACTGAAAGCAACTGGCTTCCCCAAGAAGGTGAGGCATCTTGGAAAGGCCAGGTCTGACCCACAAGGACTGTATATGAGGGATGGGATGGCAGAGCATCTCCTCCCAGCGGGTCCCCTTGTCACCTGCTGTCTCCAGCACCCGTTTGTTGAGGTCATCCTGATGCACCCAGAGGGGCAGCAAGTTGCTCTCCCAGATGCAGAATGATTCTCCTTGTAAACTTATTAGGTTTATTGACAAGAAGGCAAAGGCATGATCTGGGGATGTACTTTTCCCAAGTTGATCTACATCATTAAGTAAACGTCAGAATCTAGACAAGAGATCAAAGTTAGTTTCCACTCCCTGATGGAAATTCCCCCAGGACCTGATAAAAGCCTACCTCAGAGCAGCATCTCAGAGGATACGTTCACTTTTCCAACTGAGCCTCCTCTCCTGAAGCTTGTTTTTTAAAACATCTTTTCTGACACAAAGCAATTTAGAACATGGGCTTCCCCAGGAAGCTTTCCCCAGTGGTAAAGAACCCGCCTGCCAATGGAGGAGACATAAGAGACCCGGGTTCGATCCCTGGGTCGGGAAGAGCCCCTGGAGGAGGGCATGGCAACCCACTCCAGTATTCTTGCCTGGAGAATCCCATGGACAGTGAAACCTGGCAGGCAACCGTCCATGGGGTCCCAAAGAGTCAGACATGACTGAGCTGACTTAGCACAGCAGCACAATATATAACATTGAATCAATTTAAGGTGTGATGATTTGAAGCAGGTATATATTGCAAAGCGATTGTCTTAATAAAAGTTAGTTAACATCTCAATACTTCACATAATTACCATCATTTTCTGTGCGATAAGAATATATTTAAGATCAGCTCGCTTAGCAACTTTCAAGTGAACAATACAGTATTGTTAAGTATACTTTCTGTGCTGTCCCTTAGATTCCTGCAAACTGTTTATCTTAGAACTGGAGATGCACGGCCTTTGACTAAGATCTCTCCATTCCCCCACACCCCAGCCCCTGACAGCTGCCCTTCTGCTGTTTATGAGTTTGGATGCTTTAGATATCACTTGTAAGTGAGATCATACAGCATTTGTCCTTCACTGTCTAATTCACACCGATTAATGCTCTCAAGGTCCAGCCACGGTCTTCTAGGTTTCTTTTTAAAATTTTAATATTTATTTTTGGCCATGTTGCATGTTGGATCTTAGTTCCCCAGTTAGGGATGGGGCCTGAGCCCTCTGCAGTGGAAGCTCGGGTGTTAACCTCTGGTGGCAGTGTTCAATCACTCAGTTGTGTCTGACTCTCTTCGACCCCATGGACTGCAGCCCGCCAGGCTCCTCTGTCCATGGGATTCTTCAGGCAAGAATACTGGAGTGGGTTACCATTTCCTTCTCCAGGGGATCTTCCTGGCCCAGGGATCAAACCTGAGTCTCCTGCACTGCAGGCAGACTCTTTACCTTCTGAGCCACCAAGGAGGCCCCCAATACCTAAAGTAAACTGATGCAAAACTGGAATTTGGTTTTCTATCTGTTGAGAGGACAATTAAAAAAAAATTGATTTGCACTTGATTGTTGTTCAGTCCCTAAGTCCCATCTGACTTTTTGGATTCCATGGACTGTCACCTGCCAGGCTCCTCTGTCCATGGGATTTCCCAGGCAAGAATACTGGAGTAGGTTGCCATTTCTTTCTCCAGGGCATCTTCCCTGACCCAGGGGTCGAACCTGTGTCTCCTGCACTGGCAGTTGAATTCTGAGCCACCAGGATTTTTAAAAAACCTTTTCCTTACCTTTAAGTCATTTGCCTAAGTAAATAAATAAAGATCTTGTGCCATGTCAAAATAATTAGTTATGTTCTATGTTATCTTCATTGTGTCTTTGGTTTTTAAGTAGATCTGGTCTTGATAGCATTAAAAGATCTATGTTTTCTCTTAGCTTCTGTATTTGCCTACGAAATCTTTGTAATTTTGGTTAAATGGATAACTAAGCATTGTTTCCAACTGACTTATTTGACTAAGTGTTTTAAAACCCTTTAATATTTTTTTACAAACTTTTAAAACATTAAGTTAAATTCTAAACAAAGTCTTTTGACTTTGGACTAACTTTAAGATATTCAGAGGCTCCTGAAATATCTCAAAGATTTGTTTTCTCTCCTTATTGAGAAAAAAAGAGATTAAACTAACTAGGTATATTTGATATATTAAATTACATGGGAAGCATTGTCAAATAAGTAACATTAACAGTTTATCAAGAAAATACCCTGGGTGGCACAGTGGATAAAAATCTGCTTGCCAGTGAAGGAGACGCGGGTTTGATCCCTGGTCTGGGAAGATCCCACGTGCCATGGCGCAACTAAACCCTTGAGCCACAACTACTGAAGCCTGTGCTCCATAGAAACCCATGCTCTGCAACAAGAGAAGTCTCTGCAATGAGAGGCCCCAGTAGTGCAATTAAAGAGTAGCCCCTGTTTGCCACAACTAGAGAAAAGCCCTAGGAGCAAGAAGACTCAGCACAGTCAAAAGGAAATGATTAAACAGTTTTTAAAAAGAAAATATCCTAAATGACTTTTATGAAAATATGTATACACATTCACCCTTCTTAATTCGGGGTGTCATATCCTTCAGACAACCTGATGATTATTCTTATAAAATGTTTTATCTGTTTACATAAACTCAACATCATAAACATGATTTCATCAAAATGAGATATACCCCCTGATATAAGCCAAAAGATCTATAGGTTCTCAAGTCTTTAGATGCTGGATATTAAAAAATTCTGTAATACAACATCTTTTGTAAAGGACTTTCTCTGTTTGATACATATAAAGACTCAGAAAGGAATGTCTTCAAGAGTAGAAATTCATCACCTCGGGCAGTATTATGCAAAGAACCATTTATATAAGACTTTATAAGATGAAATTAGTGGAGGAGCTATGAACTGCCTTAAACTTTTTAAATAGTGTGAAAACACAGGTTAAAATTTTGAATTGTCCCTTGACCCCAAAAGCCACCTTTAGAAATCAATTCTATCACATAAGAGCACCTATATGCAGAGAAAGAACATGGAAAGATATTCCCTGAACTGTTATATGTAGTGGGGAGAAATAAAACCAACTGAATTCCTGGGAATAGTGGAGTAGTTGAAACCAGCGTGGGAGAATCCATACCATGAAACAATCTCTGACTCTTTCATTGAGTTTTTTCTGTGTGTGCTGATGTGTTTCGTTAGGATGGGGCGACTTTGTCACACTGCTGGTGGAGCTGACCCTGTCATTTTGGGGTCCTCCGCTACTGGTCATCCTTCTATTGAATCTTCACAATGTCCTCTCGTCTCCTGCCACACAATACTGTCCAGAGATTCAGGGTCACCTGCATGAGGAATCTCCTCTTGCCCAGGCAGGCTACCATCTTGCTTAGGTCCTGTCTATGTGTTAGGACTTCAAGCCTGGAGTCACATTCCAGGGCAGCTGGACACTTGCATCTCCAGGTCTTGGCATACCTGGTCCTGCTTCCAGGTAAATGTCTGATCGTTTAGATGATAAGAGTCTTTGGGTTTCTTGGTGTGATTTTTTTGGTCCAGTATGGGCAGGGGCAATGCATATGTCTCCTTCGTCATTGCCAGCATCCTAGATGGCTGGATTCATGTCTAGCCCATATAGACACCCAAGGAATATTGTGATAAACAAACGAATGTTGCCATGCTCTCCATTATTCTTCAAAATCAAACTATTTTCTCTTGTGTAATTGTCTTTCATTTTAAAAAGATTTTTTTTTGCCTAGCCACTAACATGCTAAAACCTTAACAGGCATAATGTCCGGCAACAATATTTCAGTTAAAAAAAAACTTTAAATAGGCAAAGCCTGGATCAAATAGGGCAATTATGAATGGCTGGGTTTTGGATTGGTGAATATCAATAGGATGCAATTAAAAAAGAAAAAAACAGGTGGGACTTGCCTGGCGCTCCAGTGGCTAAGACTGTGCGCCCAATGCCAGGGGTCTGGGTTTGATCCCTGGTCAGGGACTGACATCCCACATACACCAACTAAAGGACCCAAGAGCCACAACTGAGATCCAGTGTAACCAAAATAAATAAAAATAAATATTTTTTTAAAAAGGAAAGCGTGCCATTTGGAACAGTTTGGGAAACTGAGGATTATTATGCTTTTCAAGATAAGTCAGACAGAGAAACGCAAGCCACATGATCTCATTTATATGCAGAATCTAAAAAGCCTAATTCAGCATAAATATCCAATGGTGTTGTTCATATGTGGTGTCAAAGAAAGTTGTACAAATGAACTTGTTTACAAAATAGAAACAGAATCACAGATGTGGGAGATTGGGATTGACATATACCCAATGCTGTATATAAAAGAGATGACTAATAAGGACCTACTTATAGCACAGGGAACTCTACTCAATATTCTGTAATGGCCTATATGGGAAAAGAATCTAAAAAGAGTATATTTATGTATATGTATAACTGAATCACCTTGCCATACACCTGAAACAAATACAACATAATTTCAATAAACATTAAAAAAATAATAAAAGATACCATAATTTAAAAATTTTTAATGAAAATTAAGAAAGCCTGACTCCTAGAAACAGACAGCAGAATGTGATTGTCAGGGGCTGGACAATGGGGGAAATTGAGAGATCTTGGTCAAAGGACACAAACTGCCATTTCTAAAACAAATAATTTCTGGGACTCTAGTCAATAGCCTGGTTACTATAGTTAACACTAATTAACAATACTGCACTGTATACTTGAGAGTTACTGGGAGTGTAGATCTTGAATGATCTACACACAGAGAGAGACACAGGCACACAGGTAATTATGTGAGATGACTGAGACACTGACTTTATTATGGTAGTCATTTTGCAATATCAGTTGACCAGCAACACGAAGGTTAGGGGCTCTGATGACCGCACAGTTGAAAATCCAGCGAGCCCTCTGTATTTGTGGTCTTGGATCAGTGAACTCAGTCAACCGTGGATCGTGTAGCACTACAGTACATACTTAGTGGAAAAATGATCCACGTATAAGTGGATCCACTCATTTGCAAACCCATGTAGTTCAGCGTATCAGATCACCACGTTATACTCCTGTGTAAGTTTATTACACAGAGTTACATGTCAACTCTATCTCAACAAAGCTGCAGGGAAAGTTAACAATAAAAGCAGGAGGCATAATATATGTGGAATTTAGAAAGATGGTGATGATGACCCTACATACGAGACAGCGAAAGAGACACAGATGTAAAGAACAGACTTTTGGACTCTGTGGGAGAAAGCGAGGATGGGATGATTTGAGAGAATAGCATTGAAACATGTATATTCCCATATGTGGAATAGATTGCCAGTGCAGGTTCGATGCATGAGGCAGGGTGCTCAGGGCTGGTACACTGGGATGACCTAGAGGGATGGGATGGGGAGGGAGGTAGGAGGGGGTTCAGGATGGGGAACACATGTACATCCATGGCTGATTCATGTCAATGTATGGCAAAACCACTACAATACTGTAATCAGCCTCCAATTAAAATTAATTAATTTTTTTAAAAAGCAGGAGGCATAAAAGGCTAAAGAGGGAAAATGAACCGTGATTTCTGAGGAGCTGCTCTGAGATCAGAGTTTAACAAGTCCTGGGAGAATTTCCATCAGCGAAGTGAAAACTGACTTTGATCACGTCTCTCGATTCTGAAGTTCATGATGTAGATCTACTGGGAAAATGTACATCCCCAGATGGTGCCTTTGCCTCCTCGTCAATAAACCTAATAAGTTTACCATGAGAATCACTTTGCATCTGGGAGAGCAATTTGCTGCCCCTCTGGGTGCGTCAGGATGACCCCAGCAAACACAGCGCTGGAGATAGCAGGTGATAAGGGGATCCGCTGGGAGGAGAAGCCCTGCTCTCTGGTCTCCCATATACACTCTTTGTGGGTCAGACCCAGCCTGTCCAAGATGCTTCCACCTTCTTGGGGAATCTAATCTGAGACTCAGCCTCAAGAAAAGGACAGTGGTATGGACACCGTTCCAGTATTCCCTTTCTGCATCCAAAACTTCCTTATGGAGTCTGCCATTTTTTCAGACTTAACCTTCAGTTAATTTTCTCTTCAATAGGAGTGTGTTTTATCTTCTTTCTCCTAATCTTGCCCCCATTCTCTTTTCTTTTGCTTTGCTTTCTTCATTCTTTCATTTCTTTTACTCATTAGTATCACTTATAGCTCTCCAATACTGTTTCGCTGTCCCTCTTTTTGTTTCCATTTAAAAACCATATCACATTTTCTTTATTGTATTTTGACTTTCAGTGTATTATTAGCAACTATTTGAAAACTCCAAATGGTCCATGTATCAGCTAATATCACCCTTTATTTGTGTTTCCTTTTGTCTCTTCTTTATTCTCTACATTTGGGTTGTGCTTTGTCACTCAGTGTGTCCAGCTCTGTGAGACCCCTTGGACTGTAGCCTGCCAGGCTCTGTCCCTGGAATTCTCCAGACAAGAATACTGGAAGGGGTCGCCATTTCCTTCCTCCAGGAGATCTTCCCAAACCCAGGGATCGAACCCACATCTCCCGTGTCTCCTGCATTTGCAGACAGGTTCTTTACTGAACCAGGGGGAAGCCCTTTCTCTACATTTAGTTGTTATAAATTTACATGTGATAAAATCTGCCTCTTAGTTTCACTTCATTCTTTTTCCAGCCATCAGTATGTCTCACTTTTGTTTTTCTATGTTAAGATTTTATTTTTAATAGAGAATACCTTTTGTTATTGTATTTTTATGGATAAAGCCATTTATCTCAAATTATTTTACATCATTTTCAATTAAAATGCTTTCATCACATGTAGACAGATATATACCATTGTTTTCTCTTAGAGGTTTTACATATTTCTAATCATACATTAACTCCTAGATTTAACAGATTTTATGCTATATTAATAGCACTTTAAACTGCACTGAAAAACTATTCTTATGCTAGCACATAGAAATCCAAAAGAAATTTTTTATTGACTTTGCTTTCAGAAATCCTGACAATCACTCTTAAATAGTCCAATAATTCAACCAATGATTCTATTGGTTTCCTTCTTTAAATTTATACTGTCAATGACAAAAAGTCTTCCTTCTTCACTTTCTTTCTTTACAGTAAAAGGCCATGAAATCTGAAAAAATGAGGAATAGAAGGAGTGAGAGAAAATATTTTTACTTAGTGCCGATCTCAAATGTAAAGCTTTCCATATGTATCCTGAATTAGGAGTCTTGTCATTGTTGATGCTTTTGTCAGGGTAAGAGTATTCCTTTACATTGTTAATACCTAAATATTTCTATCATAAATATATGTTGAATATCTTAAATTTTATCATATGATCTTCTGCGTATATTTAAGTGATCATCTTCTTTTGTTCTTTTAGCCTACTAGTTTGGGTAATCATGCAGATGAAGTTTCAACAGTTCAGCTTATCTTTTATGTTCAGATAAACCTTTGGTTAAGTGTTTGATGTTTTTATGCAGTGTAAACATAATTTTACAGTTATTCTGTAACTTTTTAAAAACATTTTTGCTTATGAAATAGAGTTGGTGTTGTCTTTTTCATACTTTGTTATTTTTTTGCTTCCAAAGTTAAGCCCATAATATGATTGATGGAATATTTTATTATTCTCTCCTTAGCAGTGGTTCATAGATGTTATTTATATTTGCTGTGTTTGGCACACTTCAACATCAAAACATTCTTTGATGTATATTCTGGATGAATTTTTCCTACTGATGAGTGTTATCATGAGGAACTTTATATACTTATGTCTTTCCATCATGTCAATATATTTGGGGGGGTAAGTTAAAGTCTTCTGGAGTTTTGTCCCCCAGTCTCCTAAATATCCAAATTTATTGGCATAGATAATGGTGTCGTTGGTGTTCAGTTGCTAAGTCACGTTGGACTCTGAGACCTCCTGGACTGCAGCACGCCAGGCTTCCCTGTCCTTCAGCATCTCCCAGAGCTTGCTCAAACTCATGTCCATCGAGTCAGTGATGCCATCCAACCATCTCTTCCTCTGTCACCCTCTTCTCCTTTGGCTTTCAATCTTTCTCAGCATCCCAGTCTTTTCCAGTGAGTTGGCTCAATAATTGTAGTATCTGTTATTTTCCTAATATTTGTCAACTTCTCCATCCTAGCAACATTTTTAATTCTAATATTATTTGTGAATTCTCCCTTTTTTAGAAACCTAATTCTATATCAGAGATTCTCAAGAATTCCTGGAACTGAGGGTCTGGAAGTGACACATCTTGGCCTGAAATACGGAAGAGTTAAACATTCTTACCGCTTACCTTGATGCTGAAATGTCAATCCTTATACCCTTTCACAGCCTCCATTATGCATAACTTCACAATATAATTGCTTTTATTTTAAACCTGGTTGACCCCCATTATAGTGAATAAAACATCAATCTCATAATGTTTCCAAGTGAAGTGATTTGGGGACTTTTCTTCATATTTCAAATTAGTATTGGGTTCATGGGGAACTCACTGCTTTTCATGTTTTGTGTGTATATCTTCTTAGATAAAAATCACCTGAAAAAATCCATAGATTTGATCTGTATACATCTGACCTCGGTCAATGCTTTGACCATCTTGTTCAAGTTGATACCAGACATTGTGTCATCCTTCGGAGTAAAACATTTTCTGGATGATGTTGGTTGTAAGACAACTTTGTACATATATAGAGTTACCCGGGGTCTTTCCATCTGTACCACTGCTCTCCTGAGTGGGTACCAAGCCGTCACCATCAGTCCTGGTCATTCAAGGTGGGCGTGGCTTAGATCTAAACTCTCTAGGTGCATTTACTCCTCATTCCTTTTCTTCTGGATCACCAACATGCTCATCTATAGCTACATCACTGAAACTGTAGAAGCCGATCACAATGTCACAATTGTTGGTTTGGAGTATTCGACACTACACTGCCAAACGAATCAGCTGAGACAGAATCATTCGGTTGCATTTGGAAGTGCCGTAATAATTCGAGATCTCCTCTTTGTGACCCTCATGATGTGGTCCAGTCTCTACACCGTGAATCTCCTCTACAAACACCGCCAAAGGGCCAGGCACATTCACAGCCCCAGCCTCTCTCCCCAGTCATCTCCTGAAATCAAAGCCACCCACACTATTCTTTTGCTGGTAAGTTGCTTTGTTTTCTTCCATTGCTCAAACAACTTCATTGTCTTCTATTTGTTTCATAAACCTGAGAAAAATTCAGGACTGAAGAGAATTACTGGGATATTTTCATCCTGCTATCCAACCATCTGCCCTTTTGTGCTGCTGAAAAGAGTAAGATTACTTCCAGACTGACTTTTTCCCTCTGCAAGCTGAGAATCATCTTCTCCTGAAAGATTTTCAATAGATGGTCTCATATCCACAACTTCCTGTGACAACCAAAGAGTCTCTATAATTTACAGAAGGAAGAAAAAAAAATGCTGTAATGGCTCTTGAACTCTGAAATGGGCCTGAGTATGAATTGAGACAAATTCTCCATTAAAAAATACATACAGATTGGAAGTCTTATAATGAAAAAGAGCACATCAATATTAAATTAGTAATTTCCATACTGACTACTTGTTTACAATATTTTGAGTTAAAATACGTTATACAATGTGATTAAAACTAACTTTATTTGCTTGGTTTTGCTGTATTGAAAATGTGGCTGCTAACTCACTCAACTAACTCTGGGAATTCAGTAAGTCCCCTACATATGAAACCTGCAGGCTGTGAACTCTCAAAGATGTGGACGTTGTTTGCAATCATGTCCAATCACATAAGTTAGTTAATGTAGCTGGAGTACACTGTCTTCTCCATGCATTCTCCATAAGTGCTTGCGTCCTTCACTGGACAGTACTACATAAAGTTCTGTGGTACCCTACCTTTATTTCAAGCCAGATCTACAAGAGGATGTCCTCACTGAACTCTCTGGTGTGCAACGAGGAGCTTACTAATGAAACTGATGAAGACCTGATGGAATCAAAAGCCCGGAGAAAGGACGAGAGACAAGAGGAAGAAGAACTCACTGAAGAACCAAAGAGATTCATGATGCAGGAAAGGGCAAGGGGATTTTCTTCACTCCAGGAGGCACTGTTCATGTTTTGAAGCACAGGATCTGAACGGAGAATGGTACAGGGAGGTTGCAGCAGCCGTTCAGAATGCAATCCAGTACTGCTGTGTCATCTATGAGAAGAGAAAAAAAAAGAGCTACGAACCAGACATCACCGGATTGTTTTTTCATGGGAGTAAATAAAACTGAATCCAGCAAGGAACCAGAATCTGTGCCATCAACGGCAGGAGTGGGTGAATTTGTGGCTTGCCCGCTGTCTCCTATTGCTGACGACCCTTCAGCTCTGCCATCCCCCACCACGTTTCTCCTCCGGTTAGTGATTCTTCTCTCTCGTTCACTTGGTGCCAGCCCCTATATGCCAGCTGCTGTACTGCACTACTGTACTTTTCGAGGTTCTCTAAGATTAAAAATGTTTTCTTTATTTTTAGTGTCTGCTTTTTTAATCTATCATTTGTGTGAAAAGTATTATAGATCCATTATGGCACAATACTATATAGACAATTGCATTGTCGACTTAAAAAAAAAATAGTCACCACCTAAAAGTTGACAGTTATGTTTTATTCGGCGGGAATTCTTAGGACTTCAAGCCTGGGAGGCAGCATCTCAAATGACCCTGAGAGAACTGCTCTGAGGAGGCAAGGGGACGACCCAGGTCATAGAGAGGTTTTGCAACAAAAGGCAGGTAGTCAGAACATCAAATGATTATTGTTAATCAAGGAAAACCAGGTATTCCAAGTGAAGGAATTCAGCGCTTTTTATGCATGGGAAGACACAAGATGACCACATAACCTCATTACCACACTAATGTTTTAGTCATAAGGTGAGGTCGCTCAGTTGTGTCCGACTCTTTGCGACCCCGTGGACTGTAACCTACCATGCTTCTCCGTCCATGGGATTCTCCAGGCAAGAATACTGGAGTGGATTGCCATTTCCTTCTTCAGGGGATCTTCCCGACCAGGGATCGAACCTGGGTCTCCCACACTGGAGGCAGACGCTTTAACCTCTGAGCCACCAGGGAAGCCCGTTTTAGTTTAAGGAAAGCCGAAACAGCCAAAGGGCCACCTAACAGGCCACACCTGGGAGCAGCTGTGATTTGATCAAATTTATTACCGTGTACATTTACACCACATAATAGCAGTGTGTTGGGTTTCAATGTGTGTACTTTCTGCCCTGGAATGAGATTTATAAACTTTCCTCTTGGCTTTGAAAGGAAAAAAAAGGCTTTGTTAAATGTCCTCTGCAAAGTCCTTCTCAAGAATATTAAGTGGCTCACGTGGGCGTGTACAGCAATTCTTCAAATGTCACAGCCACTGCCCGGCATCCCTCATGCCTTCAGGCCTTAGACTTGCACTGTCTAGGATGGCAGCAACTAGACACCGGTGGCTCTTTAAATGGAAATTGATTTAAATTCAGTGAGCTTAAATAGTCACGTGTGTTTTGGTGAACTCTGAATAAGATCTGTACCTGAGTTCACAGAATCTTATCAGAGTCAATTTCCTGGTTATTGGCAGTATGCTGGGGCTTCCCAGGTGGTTCAGTGGTAAAAACAAAAACCCCGCCTGCCAGTGCAGGAGATGCCGGTTCAGTCTCTGGGTTCAGTCTCTGGAAGATCCCCTGGAGAAGAAAATGGAAACCCACTCAGTATTCTTGCCTGGGACACCCTATGGACAAAGGAGCCTGGCGGGCTACAGTCCAGGGGGTCGCAAAGAATCGGACAGGACTGAGCATGCACGCAGGCACATGGTGTCAGGAAGGCTAAGAGGTATCCATGGCGGGGAGCTGGGTGAAGGGTACATGGGAAAGCTCTGTGCTAATTTTTGCAACTTCTCGTGAGTCTTAAAAGAACTGCAAACTAAAAAGTTACACCCCTTTCCAAAAAATCACGTCTACCGGGGCACTAACCATGTTTCAAACGCTCAGAGGAACCACAGGGGCCTGGTCGCTGAGATACTGGATGGCCTAGATGCAGTGTTTCTGGAGAGATGCTATTGGACCGCGCTGTCTGGAACTGGGCCTCCACGGGACCGGGTTCCCTCCCATTCCAGCTCCGGGGTCATGGAACCCTCGTTGGCCTCCTCGCGGCCCCACACCACACCCTCATCCATCCGGATGCATGTTTTGATGCTGCAGCAGGTTACTGGGATGCGCGAAGGCCTTGCCACAGAGACCACACTTGTAGGGCGTGTCTCCCGTGTGCAGCCTCTCGTGGACTGCGCGGTAGTTCAGGTCCTTGAAGTGCTTGGGGCAGAAGCGACAGGCGTGGGGGCGCATGGGGCTGTGTACCCGGCGATGCTGTAGGAGCAGCGAGGGCCTGGAGAAGGCTTTGCCGCAGGCGTCGCAAGGGTAGGGCCGCTCGCCTGTGTGGGAGCGCCGGTGGATGGCCAGGTAGGACGATTGCTTGAAAGCCTTGCCGCACGTGGCGCACCTGTAGGGCCTCTCCCGAATGCACGCGGCGGTGAGAGGCCAGCGCGTTGGACTGCTTGAAGGCCTTGGCGCACAACGGGCACACGAAGGGGCCGATCGCCGGTGTGCACGCGCTCGTGCACCCGCAGGCTGTGACTGTGGGTGAAGCGCTTACCGCACACCCCGCACGCGTGCGGCTTGTCCACGCAATGCTGCCGCCGGTGGAGAAGCAGGGTCGGCCCTGCTGCGAAGGCCTTGCCGCAGTCCGGGCAAGGGAAGGGCCGCGAGGGATCGTGCAGCGGCTCGTGGCGGTGAAGCTCGTAGTGGGTCTTGAAGCGCTTTGGGCAGGACTGGCAGGGGAAGGGACGCTCGCCGGTGTGGATGCGGCGGTGCTCCTGGGGACAGGGACAGCAGAGGGAGTGAGGACACGCATCCTCTGCACGACACTCCTCTCCAGACAAATTCACCCCTAGTCCTCCTAGGTCTCCGGAAAGAGACTAGGTGAAAGTATACATTTGTTGGTTTAGTCGCTGAGTCACGCCCGATTCTTTTGCGACCCCATGGACTGTAGCCCTCACGCTCCTCTGTCCATGGGATTTCCCAGGCAAGCATACTAGAGTGGGTTGCCATTCCTTTCTCCAGGGGCTCTTCTCAACCCAGCTGAACTCGCGCCTCCTGGTTGGCAGGCGAATTCTTTTCTTTGGAAGGAATGATGCTAAAGCTGAAACTCCAGTACTCTGGCCACCTCATGCAAAGAGTTAACTCATTGGAAAAGACTCCGATGCTGGGAGGGATTGGGGGCAGGAGGAGAAGGGGAGGACAGGGGATGAGATGGCTGGATGGCATCACGGACTCGATGGACGCGAGTCTGAGTGAACTCCGGGGAGTTGGTGATGGACAGGGAGGCCTGGCATGCTGCGATTCATGGGGTCGCAAAGAGTCGGACACGACTGAGCACCTGAACTGAACTGAACTGAGCCATCAGGAAGCCCATGAAGGTACACATACCAATTGTTTAAGCATTTTTAAAACTACAAATCAGACTATCACATAAAATAAGTTCTTCCTTCTCCTTAACAAATAGGCCTTCACCATGATCTAGAAGCCTAGGTACGAATTCACAATTTTGGAATCCTCAGAATTGCACACTAGAACTTGGTGGCCCAGGTCAGCTGGCAGGGGCTTCCCAGGCCTCAGGGGATATTGCACCCACAGATGGACAGCCCTGCCCAGAGGCCCAAGCCTCCCTGCCTCCCTTCCAGGCTAGAGGGTTATGCCTGCTAGAGGGGGGCAAAGTGCACCCTGGGGATGGTGGATCTGGAGAGAGCCCTGAATTTCAGGGTCCCTGGACTCAATGGACGTAAGTTTGAGCAAACTCCGGAAGATAGTGAAGGACGGGGAAGCCTGGCGTGCTGCAGTCCATGGAGTCGCAGAGTCAGACGCGACTGAGCAGCTGAAGAACATTTGGTTCAACGCCCTGCCCCGCCCCTTTCCCACAGACCCCCGCCCCTTCCTACAGGCCCCGCCCACCTCTGGATACGCCCCTGGCTCAGCCCTACCCCTTTTCTGCAGACCCCGCCTCTTTTGGCCCCGCCCCGGGGACCGCACCTGTAGGTTGCTGGCTCTTTTGAAGCGCTTGCCGCAGGCGGTCGCAGCCGTGCGGCCGCTCGTCGCTGTGCACCAGCCGGTGACTCTTGCAGTCCGAGTGGCGTTTGAAGGCGGCCGCGCACAGGCCACAGCGGAAGGGCCGCGCGGCCGTGTGCACCACCTCGTGGCTCAGCAGTTCCCACGCGCGCTTGAAGGCCTTCCCGCAGGCCGCGCAGCTGAACCGCCTGGGCCGCGCCAGCCCCTCCCAGCCCTCAGAGCCGGCGCGGAGCAAGCCTGGCCCCCTCTTCTCGGAGCGCTCCTCCGCGGAACCGTCGGGCACCAGGCGCGCGGTCGAGTACGCCCCGTTCTCGTCGATGAGCTGCACCAGGGTCCCCGCCTCTGCCTCGGCTCCTCCGGGAGCCTGGGAGAAGTGGAGAGAGGGCACAGTCCTCGGGTCATCCGCACCCCCGCCCCGCCCCCGATTCCACCGCTGCCTAGGCATGACCGTGGCTTGAAACTGCAGCTGTCTCATCTGCAAAATGGGCAGATAACGGGACCTCCCTCCTGGAGCTGCGGCGATGCGGATCAAATGGGTTATGACTGAAATCCTGTCCCCTCACTCCATGCCTGCCCCTTCTGATGCCTTCATCTGAGGAAAAGGCAGCTTCTTTCCTTCCAAGTGCTCGGGGCAGAAACTAGCCACCTCTTTCTCACACACCTTCATCTAATCCCTTATTAAGCCTGTTGGCGCCAACTTGAAAATACATCCAGAATCGGACCACATCTCACCACCTGCACAGACAACACCCTCTTATGAGCCCAGTCATCTCTTGCCCGTGCGGCGTGCTCAGTCGTGTCCGACTCTTTGTGACCCTATGGACCGTGGACCGACAGGCATGGGATTCTCCTGGCAAGAATACTGGAGTGGGTTGCCATGCCCTCCTCCAAGGGATCTTCCCGACCCAAGGATCGAACTCGCGTTTCTTATGTCTTCTGCACTCGCAGGCAGGTTCTTTACCGCTGGTGCCACCTGGAAAGCCCCATCTCTTGCCCGGGTTACTGCAATTGTTTGCTCTCTGGGTTCCCTGCCTCAGACCCCAATCCCCAGGTCTATTCCCCATGCGGCCGCCAGAGGGCGCTTGTTAACACCTACGTGAGCTCACGTCGGTTCTCCGCTCAGAGAACTCACGGAGACCCAGGAGGCCCTGCACGACCCGCCTGCGTTCCCTCTTTGACCTCATCTCTCGCTGTCTCCCCTAGGCTCACTAGGCTCTGGCCACACCCAAAGCCTCCTCAAGGGAGTTGGTGCCTGGAACCCTCTTCCTCTCCCTCACTTTGATCGGGTCTTTGGTCAAATGTCACTTCTCCCGAGACCTTTCCTTCTCATCAAGCCAGGAGGTAATAGACCTGGGGATCAAACTTACAGCTGCTTGAACCTCTATGCAGACTGAGATCCAGCCCCTAGGGGTGGGGGGGTGGGGTCTCACCTCTTCTTCTGGGTCCTCAGCATCCTCGTGGTGTGTCCTCAGGTCAGATGGATTGAACCCCAGACAGTCCGGGGGTTCTCCGGGATCCACTTCTCCATCTCCCGGCTTCATGAGGTGGAGTCTGTCCCTGATCAGCTTTTGGGCTCTGGATGCTGAAGTGAGGGTGAGGCAGGGCTGCTACAGGTCACCTCCTAGTGGTGAGGAGGCAAAGAGGGATGAGGAAGACAGAAGAGAGGTGACAGGGAGGGTTTTCTCCATGCCCCTGGTGTTGAAAGGGAGAACTCAGAGTTCTCATCTGCCCTGGGGAGGGGGTGGCAAGGAAGGCCATCTCTCTCCAAGACCCTCCTCGGACCAATGGCAGACATTCCCATGGCCTCTGTCACCAACTACAGTACACTGTACTCTCCCCTCGCCACAGCCCTGAAACTGGTGTCCTCGCCCAGCCTCCTCCCAGGGCTCCCTGCCTCCAGTCGAGTCTCCTCTCCAGTCCATCTCGCACACAGCCCCAGGCAGGTCTTTCTACACCCAGAGCTGATCTTGCCCCTCTCCGGCTCACAACCCTCCCATGGCTCCGCAGTCCCGCGGGACGGTGTCAGGCCCCTCAGCCTGGCCGTCTAGGCCCCTCTGATATGTCCCCTGCTTCCTCTCCAGCATCACTCTCGGTATGTTTGCCCGCGGACCTTACATTCCAACAGGCAGACCCTCCTTCTGCAAGTAGGTCCTTGACTCTTCCGTCAATGGGGCGTTTGCACCTGTTGTTCACCTACATCTCAGAGCCTCTGTTCTCTGTCAGAATTCAACTCCTGCCTCAAAGCACAATTCAAACCTGTTACCTGCGCATCCATTCACCCTGACCCTCTCCATTCATACACGCAGAGGTCACTCCCAAACATTGCCCAAATTTCTCCAAACAATGGTCTCTCCCAACCATTCATCCCCCTCATTCGGACACACAAAGAACTCGCCCACCCCAACTCCCACCTTCGCACCCAATAAACTCGCCCATCCAGAGGCCCCGCCTGCTTTTTTTGACCACGGTCTTCCAGGCCCCGCCCCCTTGACACAGTCTCCTGAAGGCCTCCCCCGCTCCTCCTCCGTATGGACCCCCTCCCCCACCCATTTTTTCTTGACCTCGGAGACAAGGGTCTCGTCTGCTGAGTGGTCTCTGTCTACTACCCCACCCCTCTGCTGGAAACTTGGTATGTCCTAGAGTGGTGGAAGAGAACAGGAATCGGGCGAGACCATTACCCGAGCGGGGCGGGGTGCGAAGTATAAAGGGAGTCCCTTCAACTAGGACTGAGTGGAGCTCTGGCTCCCCCAGTGCCTTTCAGATTCGACCCGTATCTTCCCAAACTTCGTCGCCTCACCTTTCGGTTCAGGTATATTGCGGATTCACAGGAGTCTGCATCCACAATAGGAATGGAGGCAGCGGCCCATCCCCCACCCGAATGCGCATGCGTAGTGCATTTCTGGTACAGTGGCTGGTTTTTATCCAGAGGTTGACAAGGGGTTTTTCTCTCCCTCTGTAACTTAACTAATCTCCACTTAACGTCAAACCACTGCTTCAGTCTCTCGAAAAGAAACGGGGAGGGCAGATATATAGTAATAACCAATTACTGATGTGCTTGCTGCTGCTGCTAAGTTGCTTCAGTCGTGTCCGACTCTGTGCGACCCCATAGACGGCAGCTCACAAGGCTCCCCCCGTCCCTGGGATTCTCCAGGCAAGAACACTGGAGTGGGTTGCCATTTCCTTCTCCAACTTCTTCTGATGTGCTTAACATCTGCTAAATATAAGCACAGCATTCTCATTTTTCAAAACAGCCTTGGTGCGTTACTATTAGCCCCATTTTCCACATGAAGAAACTGGGGCTCAGATAGAAGGAGCCTCAACAAATGCGTGACAGCCGTATTGGTGGCCTGCTGTGTATGACTCCATTCAGACATTCTTTGCTAAAATGAGAGCCATTGAAAGTGCAGGGTTGGAAGTTGAGTGGGAAACTACCCTCCTCTCTGCTGTGTGTCCTTTGGAAAGTCACGGAACCTCTCTGATTTAATTTCCCCAGCTAGAAAACCGTCACGATAGCCACCTTCTTGAGTGTTTGGGGTGATCTTGTAGGTAAACCACCTGGCACAATGTAGTAGAAAGCTAATTAAATACCGGCATGGGGGCAGGCATAAGATTTTGATGAGGGAAGAAGGTCAACTGTGAAGAGAGTTCTGTACTGTCTACACAGAGAAGAGTTACTGCCACCCTTTACTACAAAGAACACAGGCCCACAGTCTCAAATGACTTTCTTCAGCAGACTGGGTTTCAAACCATATTTTTGGAACCCTAGGGTTCTTCCCAGGTTCATGAGACCAAGCTTGGGGGTGGGGCAAGGGGGCAGGACCCTGTGTATACCAACTCCTGCCTTAACTTCAATAATAATTTTGATGATGACAGGCAGTCTTCCAAACATATTGCATGTATCATTCCTTAGTTATTCTCCAGACTTATCAGATGGATACTACTATTATTTCCATTTTACAGATGAGGAGACTGAGGCACTGGGCATTTGATAATCCTGCAAATAGCAATGAGTTCCACGAAACACCCAAAATCCTCCTCTACCACCCCCACATCAGTGTGTCTTTTTGTTTGCTTTGTTCATACATTTTCTTTTAAAAGTTTTTTATTTTTACTTTTTAATTGGAGCACACATTCATTTTCTAATGTAACATGTCCCAATTCCCTATCACTTGAATTCCTGGTATCAGTTCCTCTTCTATGTCCCCCAACTCTACTATGACTCTAACACTCCTAATCTCCCCTGTAATACCACAGCTCTCAAATTCTGAATCGCCTCCATTCGTTTAATCGACAAAATTTATGGAGTTACCCCTCTGTGCCAGGCACTCTTCTGGGCACTGGAATTTTTCATGGTAAACAGCACAAGACCTCCCCCTAGTGGGGAAGATGAGCAATTAAAAGATAAATGATGAACATATACTTTTTTAGATTCTGATAAAGTTTCTGCAAGAAATAATACAGGGAGATGGGATAGGTGCTGGTGGTGGGAAGAGGGTGGTGGCTACTTTAAACAGGGCTGTCCAGGGCATCCTCTCCTGGGAGGCCTGAAAGGCAAAGAGTTGGATGAGCAATCCAAGTAAAGGGACTGGAAGGGGCAAACAATGAATTACACTGGTTCTGTTTTTGCAGAAGGATGGAGCCAGCTGTAGGTGAGGCAGGATGGCAAGTGATAAGAGATATGTCCGGACAGTTAGGAGTCAGGAAACTCCAGTTGCCTTTAACATCCCAATTCACCCTGTATATCAGCGCCAGTCAACAGAACTTTCTTTGATAATGGAAATGTTCTACATCATCAGTCTCCAAAACAGTATTTGCAATGGAGTGAGTGTGGCTGAAGAACTGAATTTTTAATTCCATTTCTCTGTAAGTTAGCCACAGGCGGGTACCTGCTAGGATACTGGACAACATAGCTGTACAGTGGGAGCCGCTCAGTCATGCAGAACTCTGTGACCCCATGGACCGCCGCCTGCCAGCCTCCTCTGTCCCTGGAATTCTCCAGGCAAGAATACTGGGGTGGGTAGCCATTCTCTTCCCCAGGGGATCTTCCCGACTCGGGAAGGGGATCCAACCCGGGTCTCCTGCACTGCAGGCAGATCCTTCACCGTTTGAGCCACCAGTGAAGCCCACATAACTTCTGATTACACCTCGACATCAAACTCTTCCTGTAACTCCCCCGCTCCAACCCCAAACATTCCAATGCTCCCTACAAGGCTCCACTCATCTCTATAAGAATCCTGTAACAACCGCACAAAAAACCCTATTCTCTTTCCTGTTCTTTTTACATATGAATTCGCTAAAACACTCCCACCCCGCTTAGTATCTCATAACGCCCCCAATTTCACACCCGATTCCCCATCACACTCTCCGTTCCTCCGAGCATCTCGGTTAGTTCCTCGGGCTGTTATTCTATTTTCTCCCATGACAACCCTTAAATCCCTTCATCTCATCCCCATCCTCGTCTGCCCCAGGGTTGCCATGGCAACGCCCGTCTCTGATCTCTCTCTCCACGCAGTGTCCCGCAGCAACCCTCCGCGCACCTAGCCAGGCTCATCACTATGGAAACCGGAGCAGTCTCTCCACCCACCTCACGGTGAGATGTTCTGAGACCAGACCCTTTAGACCCGAGAGAGCCAGAGAAAATACTAGGGGGCCTCACAATGCTCAGCGAGCAAAGAGTTCCCCTCCCCTCCTCCCCCCTCCCCCCCCCGCCCCCATTCTGCTCCCATCGACCCAGCGCCCTGCGCCCGGCACCGCTCTAGTAAAACTCCCGGCTGCAGATTCTACTGCGCAGGCGCCCACGCATAGCTTTAGGGGCTGGAGGCGCTCAGCTTGCCGGGAGTTGTAGTTTTCTGGCTGTTACATCGGAGACACCGGTGGCCAATGGGTGAGCCGGATAAAAACAGTTACTGAAGCTGCGGATCGTCTGGCAGGCTCAAGGTCACCATAGCAACAGTGAGGCCTGATGAAGCACTAGCCCCGCAAGCCAGGCTGCCATTTTTATTCTTTCATCTTTCTTGTTCGGTGCTCACTTTACGCTGGACACTGTTCTAAGCACTGGCGATACAGTGGGAGACAGAATGGAGCTTATGCTTTGACGGGGAAAGATGGACTATTAATAACAAGGAGGAACACACTGTTAGAGAAAATCGCTAGAGCAAATGGTATGTTAATAGGTAATTGAGATGCTTTGGGAGAAGACGGAATGCAGATTATGTGAGAACATCCATATATACCCTAATTCATCTATTTCACAAAGCCCTGTGAGAGAGGTACCGTTGTCCCCAATCAGCAACAAACAGATTAAGCTACAGAAACAGAGATTAAGCAACAGAAGGGCACATGGCAAGGAGTGGAGCTGGGATGTGAACCAAGACCAGTGCTGACCTGGTAGAGATGTGTGGCGCAATTTCAGGCAGTGATAGTGCTTGTGAAAAATAGAGCAGAGAAAGGAGGTGGGATGGCTCTTTAAATGGACAGTTTAGGGATGGCTTTTAGAAGAAGGTGACATTTGAGCAGAGGCCTGAAGGGATTGTGCTGGGCCTGTAGAGCAAGTAGAGGTCCAAGGGTCACTGAACTTTAGAGTTTTCTCCTGCCTTCCCGAAAGGCAAACTGTTTCACATGGTGTTCCCTCTGCAGAGAATGCACTTCGCCTTTCTTACCCTGTCAAATGCATCCTTCAAGATCCAGTTCTCTGAAGAAATGTCTGCTCTGTCCCGTTTTGCTGACCATAAACCTCTTCTTCCTCTGCACTCACATCCGATCCACTTGTCACAAGAAAACTGCCAGGGGTAATTTTATTTCTGTACATCCAGTCGAGCCATGGGTGTGTGTGTCCTTCATTCAGTCGTGTCTGATTCTTTGCGTGCGACCCCATGGACTGTAGCCCGCCAGGCTCCTCTGTCCATGGAATTCTCCAAGCAAGAATACTGGAGTGGATTGCCATTCCCCTCTCCAAGGGGATCTTCCCAACCCAGGGATCGAACCTGGATCTTCTGCATTGCAGGCAGATTCTTAACTGTCTGAACCACCAGGAGAGCCCCATCAAGCCATGTCCTTGTGTGAAAAAAAATTTTTTTGGTAAGATTTTACCCCATCTCTTTTTTAAAATTAATTTATTTTGCTGCATCAAGTTTTAGTTGCTGCACAAGGGATCTTCCTTGTGTCACGTGGGATCTTTCACTGCAGGGCACCGACTCTTTAGTTGTGCTCTCTGGGCTTTAGTAGGTGTGACGTCTGGGCTTAGCTTCTCCTTAGCATGTGGGATCTTAGTTCCCCCGAACAGGGATGGAACCCACATCCCTGCATTGCAGAGCAGATTCTTAATAACTGGACTGACAGGGAGCACCCCTGGCCCCAAGTGAGGAACTGAATGGCTTCCCACTGCTCCCAGAATAAAGACTCATTTTCTCCTGTATGTTTCTCTTGTATGTTTAAGGTCCTGATGTCACTATCCACATCTCTCCCTTTCTCATATCCTGGCCCTCTTCTACTAGCCCTTCTTCAATTTACAGTATAGCTGAGCTCTTTCCCTCCTAGGACTCTCCCTAACGCATGTCCAAGAATCTAAGTATAAGACAGTTAAGGGGGAGGTTTGGGACATTGATGTGCACTGGACTGCGGTGGGGTTTGCCTGCTCAGAATTCCTCCTGCCTCCTTTCTTGAACAACCCTCCCTTTTGGAACTTCCCTGGTGGTCCAGTGGCTAAGACTCTATGCTCCCAATGCAAGGGACCTGGGTTCAATCCCTGGTCAGGGAACTAGATCCCACATGCTGCGTGAAGACCCAGTACAGCCAAATAAATAATAAATATAAAAATCCCCCAAACTCCTCACTCTTTGTGATCCTGTACATTCTGTCTGCCCCGTCGTCCTATTACAGGAATAGGCATATGTCCAGGCTGACTGATCAGAGCAATGATTCTCTGAGCATGGTCTTTAAACCAGGTGCATCAGCATCATTAGACATGTAAATTCTCAGGCCCTACCTCAGACTTACGCAATCAGAAATTCAGGGTGATGTCTATGTCTTAACAAGATCTCTGGGTAATCAATTTCCTGAGGCTTGCTTGAGCAACACATAAACAAGAGACAATGAAAGACAAAAACAATCAATGCTTATCATTAAATAGCTTTGAAGTGTCATGGTTGTTCGGTTCAGTTCAGTCGCTCAGTCGTGTCCGACTCTGCGAATCACAGCACACCAGGCCTCCCTGTCCATCACCAACTCAGACTCACGTCCATTGAGTCAGTTATGCCATCCAGCCATCTCTTCCTGGGTAGTCCCCTTCTCCTCCTGCCCCCAATCCCTCCCAGCATCACAGTCTTTTCCAGTGAGTCAACTCTTTGCATGAGGTGGCCAAAGTACTGGAGTTTCAGCTTCAGCATCATTCCTTCCAAAGAAATCCCAGGGCTGATCTCCTTCAGAATGGACTGGTTGGATCTCCTTGCAGTCCAAGGGACTCTCAAGAGTCTTCTCCAACACCACACTTCAAAAGCATCAATTCTTTGGCACTCAGCCTTCTTCACAGTCCAATTCTCACATCCATACATGACCACTGGGAAAACCATAGCCTTGACTAGACGAGACCTTAGTCGGCAAAGTAATGTCTCCGCTTTTGAATATGCTATCTAGGTTGGTCATAACTTTTCTTCCAAGAAGTAAGTGTCTTTTAATTTCATGGCTGCAGTCACCATCTGCAGTGATTTTGGAGCCCAAAAAGATAAAGTCTGACACTGTTTGCACTGTTTCCCCATCTATTTGCCATGAAGTGATGGGACCGGATGCCATGATCTTCATTTTCTGAATGTTGAGCTTTAAGCCAACTGTTTCACTCTCCTCTTTCACTTTCATCAAGAGGTTTTTGAGTTCCTCTTCACTTTCTGCCATAAGGGTGGTGTCATCTGCATATCTGAGGTTATTGATATTTCTCCCAGGAATCTTGATTCCAGCTTGTGCTTCTTCCAGTCCAGCATTTCTCATGATGTACTCTGCATAGAAGTTAAATAAGCAGGGTGACAATACACAGCCTTGATGTACTCCTTTTCCTATTTGGAACCAGTCTGTTGTTCCATGTCCAGTTCTAACTGTTGCTTCCTGACCTGCATACAGGTTTCTCAAGAGGCAAGTCTGGTGGTCTGGTATTCCCATCTCTTGAAGAAGAATTTCCCACAGTTTATTGTGATCCACACAGTCAAAGGCTTTGGCATAGTCAATAAAGCAGAAATAGATGTTTTTCTGGAACTCTCTTGCTTTTTCCATGATCCAGCGGATGATGGCAATTTGATCTCTGGTTCCTCTGCCTTTTCTAAAACCAGCTTGAACATCAGGGAGTTCATGGTTCACATATTGCTGAAGCCTGGCTTGGAGAATTTTGAGCATTACTTTACTCGCATGTGAGATGAGTGAAATTGTGTGGTAGTTTGAGCATTCTTTGGCATTGCCTTTCTTTGGGATTGGAATGAAAACTGACCTTTTCCAGTCCTGTGGCCACTGCTGAGGTTTCCAAATGTGCTGGCATACTGAGTGCAGCACTTTCACAGCATCAGCTTTCAGGATTTGAAATAGCTCAACTGGAATTCCATCACCTCCACTAGCTTTGTTTGTAGTGATGCTTTCTAAGGCCCACTTGACTTCACATCCAAGATGTCTGGTTCTAGATGAGTGATCACACCATCGTGATTATCTGGGTCGTGAAGATCTTTTTTGTACAGTTCTTCTGTGTATTCTTGCCACCTCTTCTTAATATCTTCTGCTTCTGTTAGGTCCAGAACATTTCTGTCCTTTATCGAGCCCATCTTTGCATGAAATGTTCCCTTGGTATCTCTAATTTTCTTGAAGAGATCTCTAGTCTTTCCCATTCTGTTCTTTTCCTCTATTTCTTTGCATTGATCGCTGATGAAGGCTTTCTTATCTCTTCTTGCTATTCTTTGGAACTCTGCATTCAAATGGGAATGTCTTTCCTTTTCTCCTTTGCTTTTTGCTTCTCTTCTTTTCACAGCTATTTGTAAGGCCTTCCCAGACAGCCGTTTTGCTTTTTTGCATTTCTTTTCCATGGGGATGGTCTTGATCCCTGTCTCCTGTACAATGTCACAAACCTCATTCAGGCACCCTATCTATCAGATCTAGGCCCTTAAGTCTATTTCTCACTTCCACTGTATAATCATAAGGGATTTGATTTAGGTCATACCTGAATGGTCATGGTTGTTACACAGCATTAACGTAACCATAGGTAACTGATACTGATACACTTGGACATCCAATCAGTTTCTTCTTTGAGACCTGATACAGGGATGCTGATGGAAAGGGGATCAAAATCTGGGGATATGAGATTAGGGCTCCAAGTCACTATCTTTCTCAGCCAAAGGAGATAGCCTTCTTTCGAAAGAACCCATACACAAAAGGCAGAAGCACAGGGGAGAAACCTGGCATTGAGCTCCTGGATTCAGCTGCACTTGAAGCTTCTGATTTCCCAGTGATGTGAATGGCTGACCTTTTATATCAAGCTCCTTTGTTGCTACTCAAAGTGTGCTCCACAGTCCAGCAGCAACCGCATCATTGGAGAACCTTACCCAATCTTGGAGGCTTCCCTGGTGGCTCAGTAGTAAAGATTCTGCCAGCCAGTGCAGGAGATGCCAGTTCCCTCCCTGGGTTGGGAAGACACCCTGGAGAAGGAAATGGCAACCCACTCCAGTATTCTTGCCTGGGAAATCCAACGGACAGAGGAGCCTGGCCAGCTACAGTCCATGGGGTGTTGAAAGAGTCAGTTACGACTTAGCGACTAAACGACAACAATGAGAAAATATTGGGCCCCATTTCAGACTGACTGGTGATTCATCCATTCATAAAATTTGAGAAGTGCTGTGCTACTTCTGCCTAGATTTCTATCACCTGCAGGAAAATTCTGCAGGAGAATCCCCCACACCACCTACAATAACAGAAACCAACTCCAACTGCCAATAAGTATTAACTTATCTTTATCCTACTTAGGAAGTGCCCCAGTAGGCAGACTCCAGATACAGGTTTTTTTTTTTCTTTCTTTCTTTCTTTCTTTCCTTTTGGCCACACATGGCATACTGGTCCAGGCAAGGGAGGGTGGGGCCTGAGCTGCCATGGAGATGGGTTCATCTTGGGGCCCCACATTTCATCAAGCCCCTGTAGGATCTGTTGATAGGGAAAAAAAAAAGGGAGGAACGCAGGACCTTTTCAACTGTCCTCTGGGTCTGGGTCTCCCACCCACCCCCAACAAGCCAAGAACTCAGCACGAAAACCAAAATAGTACAGTTTTATTCCAATCTTGAAGTGCCAGAGTCCAGACGGTTCCCCTCCCGGCTGGAGAGCCCCCAGCCCATCCCATCAGATCCCCAGGGCCCCCTGTTATTCTGTTTCTTCCAGGAATGACCAACCAGTAGGCGAAAGCGATCTAAGACTCCTGGCCTCAGAGAAATCCCCAAATCAATCCCCTCCCATTTCTTTTCTCCCCTTCCTTTCTTTTGCGGGTTCCTTTTCCCCTTCCCTCTGCTTCATCCTCATCTCCTCCTCCCCTCCCCCACCCTCTCCAACCTCCTCCTGCTTGTCTCCATTTCTTCCTCATTTCTGCCTCTTCCCTAGTCCTCTCTCCTCCATGTCTCCTTTGTCCTGCCTCCCCTCCCCTCTCCTTCATCCCCCTTTGCTTTTCTCCCTCCTCCAGCCAGGCTCTCCCCACATCCTGGTGTCCTCCCCTCCCCCAGCTCTATCCCCTTCTTTCTCCTGTCCCGACCTGACCCTGTCTACATTCTCTTACCCCAACTTTCCTCTCCGAGGGAGAATCCCATGGCCACCACCATCCGCCATGGGACCTCAGAGACCACACTGTCCGCTCCCCTCGGATCCAGAGATGCCAGCTGCCAAGATGGGGCCCCTGGGTACCCCAGGAGGTGGCCGTGGACAGAATGGGGTGGCCCTCTTGGCCTCAGCCCTGTTCTCTTTGGGATCAAAGCGGGCCCTCCCGCCCCCCACCGTGGAGGGTCACAGGCAGGGGCCGGCAGGCTCAGGGCTCGGGGCCCTCCCCAGCAATCCCTGAGCAGGTCCATGTGGAATAAGGCTGCCCCGGTGAGGAGGCGCGCGGCGAACACGTGGCGGCAGGGCAGGCGGCGCGCCTCGTGGATGGAGCAGGAGCAGCGCGTCAGCGCTCCGTCCAGGAAGAAGTCCGAGGCGCCGTCCTGCAGGGGCGAAGCCAGCCCCGGTCCAGTGGAAACCGCGGGTCCCGTGCTGCCGGGCGAAGGCCAGCTCTTCGGCCACCAGCTCCGCCAATTCTGGCCCGCAGGCTGCTCGGAACTTGGCCAGGGGCTCCCAGTCCACCTCCTCGTCCCCTGAGGGGCAGCACGGCCTCTTTGGTTCCCTTGGGCCTTCTCCTCCACTTCCTTCCTGCGAGCTCTCCCCGGGGGCCAGGTACCTCCTCCTTCTCGCTGCCCGCTCTGGGTCACCCTCGGACACGGTCCCCCCTGGGGTGCTGCACAGGACTCCATCCCCCAGCCCTAGGCAGCCCCCCTCCTGGGTCCCCACACTCCCTGCCCTGCCCGCCTCTGCTCTTGGGGCTGCCAGCCTGGGCACCCCCTCCGTCTCCATTCTCCAGGCCTGCCCCCTTGGGTCCCCCAGCTGGATCAGAACTACATCCTCCAGGCCCCTTCTTCTTTTGACACCCAACCTCGCTCCTTCTCTAGTCTCTGACCCTCTCTGCCTCCCATCTCCCCACAGGGGCCCCCTGGGGTCTCCATTCTCGGGGACCAGTTCCAGGGCCTTCTCCACAGGGACCCCCCTCCAGTTTCGGACCTCCAGCCCCCTCTCCTTCTCAGCTTCCAAATGCAGCCCCTTCCAGTCCCTGGTTTTCAGGCCACTTACCTGCTCATCGTGCAACTTGGGCCCCCTCCAGGAGCTCCCATCATGACTCCTGGCCCTCTCGCAATCAAACTGGGTCCCCCTCCCGTCTGCGGTCTCCAGCACCCTAACCCTTCGATCCTCCAGCTGCGCCAGCCTCCAGGTATACCCTTCCAGTCCTCTCAACCGCTGATCCTCCACCTGGGCCCCCCTCCAGATATAACCTTCCAGCCCCCAATCTTTCTCACCCTCCAACGGACCCCCCCTCCAGTCTCGGATCTCAGGAGCTCTCAAGCGCTCCTTCTCCAACTGGGACCCTCTCCAGACACTCCCCTCTAGCCCTCTCACCTGGTTTTCCAACTGGACCCCTCTCCAGTCTCGGATTTGCAACCCTCTCCCCTTCTCACTTTCCACCTGAGCCCCTCCCCGGTCTCTGGTCTCCAGCCCTCGGGCCCACTCCTTCTCCACCTGGGCTTCTCTCCAAAAACTTCCCTCCTTCCGCGCCCCTCCCCAGTCTCCGGTTTCTAGGCCCTTCAACCTCTGGTTCTCCACCTGGGCTCCCCTCCCTGGCTCCCCATCCAGCCAAGGGCCTGCGTCGTCGGAGATGTCGGGCGCCGCTTCCCCAGCCGCGTCGGCCCATTGCATGGCCACCAGATCGCGCAGGCACTGCGCCACGCTGCGCGAGGGGCTCAGGCGGCGCAGCAAACGCCCGGCGGTGGCCGCGCACCAAGGCGCACGCGTCCAGGTCGCGGGCCGCTTCGAAGGCGCGGAAGCGCACCCACATGTCCCGGCGTGGCGCCCAGTTGCGCTCAAAGTAATCAACGAAGGCAGCCGGGCCGTGGGCCCGCAGCTCGGCCAGGGCCTCGGCGTAGGCGGCGGGGGACGACGCGCCTGCCAGGCGACACAGGCGGGGCCACAGGCCCGGGTCCTCGCGGCCGGCGCCGCCCAGCTCCTGCGCCTTGCTGAAGAGCGTCTCCAGGCCCTGCGCCCTGCAGATCTGGACGCGTGCGCCGGGCAGGAGCTGGCGCACGGCGGGCAGCTGCGCCCGCTACCTCCGGCCCGGCAGTCAGGCAGCGCACGCGGCCCTTGACATCGGGCGCGCTCTGCAGCAAGGAGGCCAGCGCGGAGCGCAGTAGGCTTGGCGTGCCCGGGCGCGCCACGCAGCAGGCAGCCTGACGCGCGCGGCCCGCGCCGTCCACGCACAGCACCGCCAGCAGATCCAGCGCACCCTGCAGCCCTGGCAGCCGGTCCACCAGAAGTATGCGTGGAAAGCGCCGCAGCAGCGCCCGGGTGCGTGACGTCAGGAAAACACGGTCTCCACCACTGCCTGGTCCTCCACGAACACCAGCTTCACCTGCGGGCGGGGGGCGGAGAGGCAGGGCGAACTGTCAAGAGGCGCAGGGGTCGTCGCCCTGCCCACGATTCCCCCCTCGGCGGGAGCTGGGACTCCATTCATTCATTCACTGTTACTGTTCTTGTTCAGTGGCCAAGTCGTGTCCCATTCTTTGCGACCCCATGGACTGTAGCACTCCAGGCTTCCCTGTCCTTCCGGAGTTTGCTCCAATTCATGTCCATTGAGTCTGTGATGCTATCCAACCATTCATTCATTACTGCCTGCGTTTAGCCCTTTGACCAGCAGGAGGCAGTGCAGGGGAATGGTTTAAAACCCAACTCAGATTGGGGGCTTCCCAGGTGGAGCCGTGGTAAAGAATCCTCCTGCCAGCGCAGGAAATGCAAGAGATGGGGGTTCGATCCCTGGATGAGGAAGAGCCCCTGGAGTAGAAAGTGGCAAACCACTCCAGTATTCTTGCCTGGAAAATTCCATGGACAGAGGAGCCTGGCGGGCTCCAGTCCATGGGGTCACACAGAATGGGACACGATTGAGACATTGAGCACGCAGGCCAGACTGCCTGGATTTGCGATGCTGGCATTACCATCTAAGAGCTGTGTGGTTTTTGCTAGACAGCGTCTCTGAACGTCAGTTCCCCCTACTAGAAACTGGGTATTCATTCTTTCCTACACTCAAAGGCAGTCTAGGGTAGTGGATCTCAAAGTGTAAGTCCTGGACCAGCAGCATCAGCATCACCTATTAGTTCCTTGACAGAAATGCATATTCCCAGGCCCTCCGCAGCCCTGCTGAGTCAGAAGTTCAGGGGAGGGGCCCAGCAATCTGTCTTGACAAACTCTCCCAGGGTTTCCAGGGCTTCCCCGGTGGCTCAGGGGTATAAGAATCTGCCTGTAATGCAGGACACATGGGTTTGATCCCTGGGTTGGGAAGATCCCCTGGAGGAGGGCATAGCAACTCACTCCAGTATTCTTGCCTGGAGAATCCCATGGACAGAGGAGCCTGGTGGGCTATATAGTTCATGGGCTCACAAAGAGTCAGACACAACTGAAGCAACTGAGCATGCGTGCACGCATCCGGGGTTCCCACGCACCCTCAAGTCTGAGAGCCGCTGGTCTAGAACTCAAGGGCATAAACTGTGGAGCCAATCTGCCTGGCTCTGGGTCCCCACACCACCACTTTCTAACCTTGTGACTTAGGCTCTCTGTGCCTCAGCTTCCTCCTTAACCTCCTAGTTTCCCAATTCCCCCTTCTGGGAAATGAGTCATTCCTTCATGCATGGATAGTCAGGTTTAGCATAGTGTCTGGAGCTAGATGGCCTGAGCTGACACCCTGGAGCCCCCACTTCCTGGCTATGTGTAGCTTCTGGCCACTTCCCTGACCTCTTTCATTTGCAAAATGATGATGATGAGAGTGTGACTGGGCAGATGAAATGAATGGAAGTCTTTAGAACATCGCAGGGCACAAATGGCTTTCCCTGGTGGCTCAGTGGTAAAGAATCCACCCCCAATGCAGGAGATCCAGGTTCAGTCTCTGAGTCAGGAAGATCCACTGGAGAAGGAAATGGCAACTCACTCCAGTATTCTTTCCTGGGAAATCCCATGCACAGAGGAGGCTGGCCAGTAGTCCACGGGGTCGCAAAGAGTCGGACATGACTTAGCAACTGAGCATGCACGCACGTAGCAGTGACAAATAATATCACTATTATTCAACAATACTCACTCAATAACCAGTAAGTGCTCTTGAAGTATTTCTTATTATCATAACTATCATCCATGCTTAAAGACCAAGTGCTCACAAAGGTCTTCTCTGAGCACCCCATCTAAGTCAACACTCATCTTTCTCCAGCCACTTCTGGCCATGGCACTTACCCTCTGAAGTGTGTTACACTTTTATTTGCTGTTTTGCTTATTGCCTGTTTGCCCTCCCTAGGATGTCAGCATCACAAGGATACTATTTCATTTCACTTTTGCAGCCCTTGGTGTTTGAATGGCATCTGGCCTGAGCCACAGCTCAATACGCCCCAGTGAGTGAGGGAATGAATGCATGAGTGTGTAGCGATTGCCACTATCTCTGGGTGGAAGTTCAGAGAATGCTGGTTTTGAATCCTAGTTTCGAATCCACCACCCACTTTATAGCTCAGTCCCCAGCACTCAAGACTGACTCTTAGCTCCACTGTTTCTTCACTCTCCAGATGCAATTCATCCCCTAGGGACTTCCCTGAGGGCCCAGTGGCTAAGACTCCTCGCTCCCAATGCAGGGGGCACGGGTTCGATCCCTGGCCTGGGAGCTAGATCCCATGTGCTGCAACTAAGAGTTCACATGCCGCAACTAAACATTCTTCTGCATGCTGCAACTAAGACCTGGTGCAAGCAAATAAATGTGTTTTTAAAAACTCGACCCATCCCCAAATTGTAGCAGCAACCTTCAAAATAAGTCCAGGATCTGACCCCATCTCCCCACACCTATGGCCACTGGTCAGAACCATCAACATCTCTTACCTGGATTATTGTAGCCACTTTTACTGGGCTCCCTGTCTCTCCCAGTCCCCCACAGAGCTACCAGGGGGCATTTTCAAGATCAGATCACCCCCTCCTCTGCTTGAAAACCTTTCTCAGAAATTCCAATCACACTTCAAGTCAAATCCAGAGTTCACCCCACAGCTATCTGGCTGGATGATCGGGCCCTTGGACCTCATCTCCTGTCCCTCTCGTCTGCCTTGGCCTCAGCCACTCTGGCCTCATTATTTTTGCATGAAAGTCACTTAATGGGGTATGGAGATTAGTGGCAATGAGCTTAGGTCCTTTCTACCAGGCAGGCAGCTAGGTTGTTTCAGCCAGGCCCTGCAGAGCTGACCCATAGCTGAAGAATCAGGGTTGGAATATAATTTAAGCATAGATCTCTCCACAAACTATTCTGCCATAATCTGACCTCATCCCTCAAAACGGGTTAAAAACCAATGCACAGTTCTCCACTTTCAAAGTAAAAGAAAAACAAACACCAAAACAATAACAACAAAAAAAATTCTATTAAAAAAAAAAAAAAGCCTGCTGCTGCTGCTGCTAAGTCACTTCAGTCATGGCCGACTCTGTGCGACCCCAGAGACGGCAGCCCACCAGGCTCCCCAATCCCTGGGATTCTCCAGGCAAGAATACTAAAGTGGGCTGCCATGCCCTTCTCAGGGGATCTTCCCGACCCAGGGATCCAACCCACATCTCTTATCTCTCCTACTTTGGCAGGCAGGTCCTTTACCACTAGCACCACCTGGGAAGCCCTTAAGAACATTGGGAGGACACAAATGTTCAGCCCACTGAAAGCCTCAAGCTGAAAACAACTCAAACATCCCCTAACAAGAGAGTGCCTAAACACACTGTGCTATGTCCATATAGTGGCATGCTGCTGCTGCTACTAAGTCGCTTCAGTCATGGCCGACTCTGTGCGACCCCAGAGACGGCAGCCCACCAGGCTCCCCCGTCCCTGGGATTCTCCAGGCAAGAACACTGGAGCGGGCTGCCATTTCCTTCCCCAATGCATGAAAGTGAAAAGTGAAAGTGAAGTCGCTCAGTCGTGTCCGACTCAGCGACCCCACGGACTGCAGGCCACCAGGCTCCTCCGTCCTAGCAGAGTCCAAAAAGAACATGGAAATTGCCTTCCCCACCCTAAAATTATACATTCAGCATCTTAAGGAGTAGAAGCATTCGATACATTTTATGGAAAAGCCTAGTCGGCTTACCACTGAATCAGTTACAGCACCACAATCACTTTTTTCAACCATCATTAATTTTTATACCTACTATTATCTTATGATTTAATTTATCTTAGCAGATGTTTCCATCTAGGACAGCTCTGGTCAATACAGTAGCAATTTACATTTAAATGAAGACTTAAAAAGATGTAAAAATTAACTTGCTCAGTCACACCGGTCATATTTCACTGCTCAACAGCCACACAAGGTTAATGTCTAGTCTGTGGGTTGGGGCCGATGGGACATTTCCATCAACACAGAAAGTCTTATTCAATGGAGCTGGTGTAGAAACCAATGTAAAGATAACAGTTGTCGGATGCTAACTAGACTTACTGAGGTGATCAGTTCACAATATATGCAAATATCAAAACCATTATGGGGACTTCCCTTGTGGTCCAGGGGTTAAGAACCCACCTTGCAATGCAGGGGTTGTGGGTTTGATCCCTGATTGGGGAACTAAGATCCCACATGTTGTGGAGCAACTAAGCCCAGTGCTGCAACTTCTGAGCCCGACATGCTCTGGAGTCTGGGCGTCACAACTAGAGTCATTGTTCCCAACGGAAGATCTTGCATGCCACAGCAAAGACCAGACACAGCCAAATAAATAAATAAAAATAAGCAAATATTTTAAAAAACCCTTATGTTGTATACCTGAAACTAACAGAATGTTATACGTCAATTAAATCTCGAAAAAAAAAAAAAAAAGAGAAAAAAAAACAAAGGATAAATGACAAGGTCCTACTGTATAGCACAGGCTTCCCTGGTGGCTCAGACGGTAAAGAGTCCTCTTGCAATGCAGGAGACCTGGGTTAGAGCCCTGGGTTGGGAAGATCCCCTGGAGGAGGGCATGGCAACCCACTCCAGTATTCTTGTCTGGAGAATCCCCATGGACAGAGGACCCTGGTGGGCTACAGTCCAGGGGATCGCAAAGAGTCAGAGATGACTGAGTGACTAAGCATAGCACTGTATCTCACAGGAAACTATATTCAAAATCCTGTGACAAACCATAGTGGAAATAATGGAAAAAAAGAACGTATATGCATGCACAACTGAATCACTTTGGTCTACAGCAGCAAGTAACACAGCATTGCAAATCAACTATACTTGTTACAAAATGGAAATGAAAAGAAAAGATTAATAGATACAATGGGTTAAAAAAACCCAGAACCACCTTACATGTTTCCATTGTATTAAGTAAGTTCTTATCTTTTTCTCCTTGTAAAAAGAATAAGAGAAAAACAAATAGAGCAAAGGGCTTCCCAGGTGGTACTAGTGGTAAAGAACCCGCTTGCCAATGCTGGAGATGTAAGAGGCATCGGTTCAATACCTGGATTGAGAGGATCCCCTGGAGAGGGGGCATGGCAACCCACTCCAGTGTTGTTGCCTGGAGAACCCCATGGATAGTGAAGCCTGGCAGCCTACCAGTCCATGGCGTGGCAAAGAGTCGGCCATGCCTGAAGAGAAGCGACTTAACACACACGTGCAAAGTGCTGGGAAGAACTATCTCCACAGTTCTGTGGCATTAACTCTTTCAACCCCCCAACAGTCCTGAACAACAGGGCCTGTTATTACCATCCCATTTTTCATATGGGGAAACTGAGGCACAGAGTGGTTCAGTTGCTTGTCTGGGATCACACAGGTAGTAAGCAGCAGAGCTGGGATTTGAACTCAGGCACTTTGGGCCCAGGGTCCTTGCTTCTGACCACTAGACCCTTCACAGAAGTGATCGGGCCTGCCTCCCAGGCTTCCAGGGTGAGGTGCACAGTGCATGGTGGGGCATAAGCAGGAATGGAGCGGCCAGGGAGGAGCAGCTTGGAGGATGCGAATGAGCGCGGGTACCGTCTCAGACCCACAGATCGGCGGCCCTGGGATGCAACATCCATAGACCAGATTCCACAGCAGGATGTGATGTGAATATCGGAAACCATACCACTTAACACCCCCCACCCACACATCTTCTTATATTCAGGCACACAGCCTCCTTTTTCACATGTACAGAATAACAGAATAACATGTGGACAGTGTCCAGACTGTCCCCACCCCCCAAAAAAAAAACGAATAAAAATAATAGCTAAATAGCCAAATCATATAGAACTTCCAACTTTCTGGGCACTGTTCCTTACACACACACACACACACACACACACACACACACCCCTACAAAAACAAGAACCCTAAACCCTATGAAAATGTTAGTCGCTCACTCATGTTTGACTCTTTGCAACCCCATGGACTGTAGCCCGCCAGGCTCCTCGGTCCATGGGATTCTCCAGGCAAGAATACTGGAGTGGGCAGCCATTCCCTTCTCCAGGGGAATCTTCCTGATCCAGGGATCAAACCCAGGTCTCCCACACTGCAGGCAGATTCTTTATGGTCTGAGCCACCAGACCCTAAACCAAGCCCCCAAACCCTATGAAGTAGTATCTTTGATTATCTCCATTCTACAGATGAACAAACCAAGGTCCAAAGAGATCATGTATAACTTGTGTTCACAACTTCCTGGATGTTCCCCAGCCAGGAAATGGTACAACTAGAATGTATATCACATTTTTAGTATACGTCCACATAAGAGCAAATTTCTAGCTGTTACTATATCACCCCCAAATGACTAGCCTGATGTAAAAAACAGCACACAGAGAAGATTTGCTTTGGGAGCCAACAGGAGGCAGAAAGGCTGAGATTGAGCCGTGAGAGACCAGGGTAACCACAGACCAGGGGTGCACTAGCCCCAGATTCAGACAGGGCTCTGGGACACTCTCGGTAAAACGGCTCCTATAAGCCCATGCTTGTCTTTTTTAACCGCCAGCCAGCCAAGTGGTTGGAGTTTTCTCAGGGGATTTGAGCGGCCCCAGAGGAAGAACAAAAGATGCTAACGTCTGGCAGGTCCCAGCATACAAAGCAAGATGCAGAGAAGTGTGTGTGCTGTGCTGCCTTGCTGGGGGAGGGGTGAGGGGAAAGAAGATTAAAAATGAACACATGCAAATGTTATCTGTGCGGAGAGCTGTGCTGTTCTGTACAGAAGCCACTAGCCACATGGGCTACTGAAATTTCTGTTCGTGTAATTCAGTGAAGAATTCAAGGGACTTCCCTGGCAGCCCAGAGGTTAAGACTGCACACCCCCACTCCAGCGGGGCATGGGTTTGTTCCTTGGTGGGGGAACGAAGGTCCTGCAAGTCACAACTTAAAAATACGGCAGCGCACAGCCAAATAAAATAAAATAATTCAGTTCCTCAGTCAGACTGGCCATATTTCCATATTTCAAGCTCAACAGCCACATGAGCTAGCCTACTGGACAGCAAGACACAAGTCATTTCTAGCATCACACAAAGTTCTGCTGGACAGTGCTGGGCTATAAAACAGAAAGATACAAATGATGGATAAGCCACTGAATACTCCAGCAGCCTCTGAGGAGGAGCCCCAAGGGACAGGATATGTCAAGTGGACTTGTCACTACATACCCTTCGTACCTTTTGAATCTAGGACCATGTGACCATCCTACATATTCAAAACACCAGTATTAATTTTTTTTAAAAGGAAGAGCCCTTTCACTAGTCTCTGTCTTGGTTTTCTGGAACTTCTTCATTTCTTTCAAAAGTATTAAGGCAAGTCGACATATAATCCTGCAATCCTACTCCTGGGCATATATACAAAGAAAACTCTTAATTTGAAGAGATACATGCACTCTTAAGTTCACAGCAGCACTGTTCACAAGAGCCAAGACATGGAAGCAACCTAAATGTCCATGGACAGAAGATGAATGACGAAGATGTGGGGTGTGTGTGTGTGTGTGTGTGTAATGGGCTTCCCAGGTGGCACCAGTGGTAAAGAACCTGCCTGCCAATGCAGGAGACATAATATACCCAGGTTCAATCCCCAGGTTGGGAAGATCCCCTGGAGGAGGGCACAGCAACCCATTTCAGTGTTCTTGCCTGGAGAATCCCATGGACAGAGGAGCCTGATGGGCTACAGTCCATAGGGTGGGAAAGAGTCAGACATGACAAAGCAACTTAGTGTACACACACGCGCGTGCGCACACACACTGGAACACTACTCAGCCATGAAGAAGAAGGAAGTAACGCCATTTGTAGCATCATAGATGGACCTAGAGATTATCATCCTAAGTGAGGTAAGCCAGACAGAGAAAGACAAATATCATATGATAATGCTTATATGTGGAATCTGAAGAAAGTATACAAACACACTTATTCACAAAACAGACATAAACTCAAAGACTTAGAAACAGAAAGATTTATGGTTACCAAAGGGCAAAGGGGGGAGGGATAAACTAAGAGTTTGGGATGAACATATACACACTATGCTGGGCTGTGCTTAGTCGCTCAGTCATGTCTGACTCTGTGACACCATGGACTGTAGCCCACCAGGCTCCTCTGTCCATGGGGACTCTCCAGGTGAGAATACTGGTGTGGGTTGCCATGCTCTCCTCCAGGAACATATGCACATTACTATATATAATAGATAAGCACCAAAGTTGAGTATAGCATGGGGAACTAAACTCAACATTTTGTAATAACCTATAATGAAAAGGAAATAATGTATATATATGCATAACAGAATCACTTTGCTGTATACTTGAAACTAACACAACACTGTAAATCAACTATACTATACAAGGCAAGTCACAGACCCAGGACCAACCTCAGTTTAGGCTGGATTTCATGACAGCCTCCAAACTGGGAGCTAGAAGGATGATCCACTGACTTTGGAGTCTTTCCAGTATGAACATGCTGCTTCTTGCAGGGTGACCCTACACAGCATGTTTCCAGGAAGAGCTGGAACTGACAAGGAGGGGCAGGAACCTCATTTTCAAACTGAGGAATATACAGAGTAGTAAAGAGCATGTCCTTGGTCCAGACTGTGTGGGTCTGAAGTCCAGCTCTGTTGCTAAGTAGCTGTGTGACTTCCAGCCAGTTTCTTGCCCTCTCTGTGCTTCAGTTTCCTTATTTGCAAAATGAAAATGAGAATGGTGGACTCCTTCCTTGTAGTGTCCTGGTGAGATTTTAAACAAATTACAATTTATAAAGCACTTAGGGTAGTTCCTGGAACATAGTAAGTGCCTGATAAATGTTAGTGAAATTATCAATATTACGTGTGGATAGAGGGCTGGGTGTGAGACAGGGCTTGTTACTGGGCACGAGGTGGAGATGAGAAGAATGCTTGGACTTGCTTCTAGAGTGGGTTTGTTACTGGAAAGGGTTAATTTTGACTCCTTGCTGTTTCTATGGCTTTAACCCTCTTTTTTTTTTTTTTTTTGCTGTTTTTGTTGGTATAATCATACATGATGGCTTGCCTCAGAGAACCCTGCCCCTCTGTCTGACCCTTAAGCTAAAGTGCCTTTGTTTAGCTCACAGGGAAATAATCTGACCCAACCCACCTATGAAAGAAAAACTAACACATTCCCCTGCCTGAGACTTGCTATTCTAGGAAGTATTTTCAAGAATTAAATGGTCTTTTTAACTTGTTTTCTCATCTCCCCTCCATTTCCTATCCATAAAAGAATCTGGCATCCAGGCCCTGAGAATGTTACTAAGTCCAAGCGCACTCTGATCGCTGTACAATAGGCCAGTGAATCCGAGAGATGAGGTGAGGTGCTGAGGCAAAGAAGAGACTTTAATCGGGGAGCCAGCAGACCAAGAAGATGGCAGGCTAGCACCTCAAAATAAGCATCTTATTGGGGTCTGGACGCCAGGTTGTTTTATAGATCAGAGACAAAGAGGCAATGAGGAACTAAAGTCAAGGCAGAACAGAGAGGGAGAAGCAGTGGGGAAGTAAAGTGAAAGGGTCTTCAGTCTTGCAAAACATCTCCAAGGGAAGGTCCAGCCTTCAGAAGGGGTGTGTTACTCTCTTCTATTCACAGGTGGGCAAGGACAAACTATCTCTCCATGAGTTGAACAAAGGCACTTTAGTTTACGGTCAAGCAGAGGGGCAGGGTCCTCCAGGCAAGCCATTGAGTATGATTATAGTAATAAAAGCAAGTCAAAGAAACAGTTTCCAACATGGAGTCAGAACTGGCTTCCTCCCAGCAACAAGAAGATGGTTATGTAGAAACATTAGTCTGCCATCTTCTGGGTCAGCTGGCATTCTGCATAAAGTCATATTCCTTCCTTCAACACCTCGGCCCTTGGGTTTATTGGCCTCTCGTGCAGCGAGCAGAGTGAGCTTGGAGTTGGTAACAGGTTCACACCTCATCTTTATCCTGAGTTGGGACCTCTTCCTTGCATGAAACCACAGTCAGGAGAAGCCAATTTTCTCTCCTCCCTCCTTCTCTTCCTCCCTCCCTTCCTTCCTTCTTTCCCTTCAAGTCCTCCCTGGCTCTGAGGTCAGGTCAAACCAGCAGAAAGATTCCTCACAGAGGAGCAGTATTCTCACCGTTCTTCCAGCACCTGGATCTCCCCCAGCCTCAGAGTCTCTGCAATGACTGTTCCCTCTGCCTGGAATCCACTTCCTTTCAAAGACAAAATGATGGGGGTGGGTGTCCCCTCTCTTCAGTCTGTCTCCTCAGCTTCACCATCATGTCCTCAAAGAGGCCTTCCCTAACCATTCACATTAAAATAGCACCCTTACAAAGGTCCCTGTCCACACTCTTGGCCTATTCTCCTTTAGGATTCGTTCCCTACCCTCCAACCCCCATTCATCTCATTATGTCATGGCGTACCCTCCCTACTAAGATGTGATCTGGTTGACCCAGGTGTTTTTACTTTGTGAACACTCATCAAATTCCATACTTATCATTTGCACATTTTCTATTTGTGTAGTTCAGTTAAAAAAATTTTTTTAATAGCACCATCCATCACTCTGGATACTTTTCTACCTAGCCCCAACTCTACTGACCTGATATCACATTTGGACACGCCTGTCTGTGGTTTCTCCCTCAGCCACTGCACTGTAGTAGTCGCCAGCCGCCCCACGTGGCTATTTAAATTTCAATTCATGAAAACGAAGTAATATTTAAAAATTTGGTTCCTCAGTCTGACTGGCTACATGACAAGCACCGAGCAACCACATGTGGCTGCGGGGCTACCATAGTGGGTGGGGTGGGATCACAAGGCATTCCCATTCCTGCAGAAAGTTCTGCTGCAGGCGCGCCCCCTAGAGGATGAGTTCTCTGAGGGACTGTGTGTCTTGCTGGCAGCTGCCTCTCACCACCATCGCATGCCTCCATAAGTGCTGAATGAATGCGGAAAGGAATGAATGAAAGGTGAGAATGAATGAATGGGAGGATGGATGGACGGATGAATGAAAGACCCGGGAGACTTGCGCGTGGCTCTCCCCCATCCCCTCGCCTGCTTCTCGCGAGACCCTACCTTGGCCTCGGGGTCGGTGCGGAAGAGCCCTTCGAGCACATGCAGGGCGTCCAGGACGCCGTGGTCGCGGCCCTTGCAGTAGGAGAGCAGGCGGCGCACGTCGGCCGGGGCCACGAACTGCTTGGAGATCTTGTTGGTGGTGCGCACAGGTAGGCAGGCGTTGGCCAGCAGGTGGCCCGGGCGGAAGTAGTAGCGAACTCCAGCGGGCAGGCCGGGTGCGAGTGGGTCAGCTGGCACTCCGTCACCACGAGGCGGTCCCGCAGCGGACTCAGCTTGACAATGATGAAGGCCGGGCAGCCAGGCTGGGGGGCCTGCGGAAGGGAGGATCACGGCTGCCAGTCACATCACCCCACTGCCCGCACTCTCTGCCTTCTCTCTCTCTCCTTTATTCTTAGTTTTTAACACTAAGAATTGTTTCAAGGTGGGGGAGGGATCCATTCATTATGAGCTCCAGATTAAAACATACGCACTACTAACATAAAATAAACACACTACTATATATAAACTAGATAACCAACAAGGACCTACTGTAAAGTGCAGGGACCTATACTCAATACCCTGTCATAACCCACAATGGAAAGTAATCTAAAAAAAAGAACATACGTCTTAACTGAATTGCTTTGCTGCACACCTGGAACTGACACAACATTGTTAATCAACTCTCTTGCAATAAAACTGTTTTAAAAAGAATTGTTTTGAGCATAGAGAAGAGTAGAGAGGGCCTTAAGAATATGCTGGCTGTGTGACCTTGGGCAGGTTGCTTCAGGTCTCTGGGCCTCAGTTTCCTCTTAAAAGGGAGGTAACAATCATCATACATTTCTCATAGGGTTGTTGTGAGGATTAAAAGAGTTGCTGCCTGGAAAGTACTGGAAAACAGTGTCTGGAACATGGGGGAGGGCTGTATGTTTGCTAGAATTATGTATCCACCACCCCCAGCTGTACTAAAAGTGAAGGCATGGTTTACCATACTTACCTTAATCAATCTGAAGAAATAAAGTGTCTCATATACTCCTGTATCCGCTTCTGACTTAGCAGTAACAACATTGCAAGCTGAGGCCTTCTGTGAACTCTGTGCCAACTAAATCCCTCCCTCCCAAAGGGGGTACTGAGCATTCCCACATGTGTTTTTGTGTATTCATAAGTAATGGAAATGATGTTACAAGGTTTCAAAACTTTGTATACATGAAAAGGTGCTCAAACTGATTAGGTATCAAAGGAACACAACACCTTACCGTGAGATATCTGTATTATATATAGATGTAGACACAGATATAGTAGAATATTACTCAGCCATAAAAATAAAATAATGCCATTTGCAGCAATATGAATGTACTTAGAGACTACCATACTAAGTGACGTTAAGTCAAAGACAAATATACGATACTGCTTATACATGGAACTGAAAAAAATGACACAAGTAAACTTACAAAACAGACTCAAAGACATATAAAACTTATGGTTACCAAACGAGGAAGGGGGTGGGATAAATTAGAAGTTTGGGATTAAAATATACACACTTCTATATATAAAATGGGCTTCCCTGGTGGCTCAGTGGTAAAGAATCTGCCTGCAATGCAGGACACATGGGTTTGATCCCTGGCTCGGGAAGATCCCCTGAAGGAAATGGCAACCTATTCCAGTATTCTTGCCTGGGAAATCCCATGGACAAAGGAGCCTGGTGGGCTATGGTCCATAGGGTTGCAGAGAGTCAGACACAACTGAAGCAACTTTGCACACACACACGCACACAAGGATAGTCACATCTTAGTTGAAGGAGCCGTGCAACTGTTATTGTACAGGGCAAACAGACTTTGCAAATATGATTAAATTCGGATTTGAGGTGAGGAGATGATACAAGGTTATCCAGATGGGCCCAGTGGAATCACGAGGGTCTTTAAATAAGGGGAAAAAGGAAAGAGAAGCATTAAAGCCAGAGAAAGACTGAAAGGTGCTATGCTGTTGGCTTTGAAAATGGAGGAAGAGGCTGCAAACCAAAGAATGGGGGTGGGCTCTAGAAGCTGGAAAAGGCAACAGATTCTTCCCTGCAGCCTCCCGAAGAAGCACAACCCTGCAGACAACTTGCTTAGCCCACTGAGACCCGTGTTGGACTTCTGACCTTCAGCAGTGTAAGATCACACAGCTGTATGATGTGTGTGGTAAGCCACGATGTTTGTGGTGATTTGTTACAGCAGCAACTAGAAACTAATACAAGCATCGCACTCTATATGACCTTTTTGTAGCTTGCCTTTTCACTGGTTAGCTCTCCAAGATTTTCTGTTTCATTGTTTGCTGCCTAATATTCCACTCCACAACTATGCCAGCTGTTAGGTTGTCTCCAGTTCGCCCTTGTACAGACAACACGTGAGCTAACACTCCTTAAACATCTCTATGTGTGTGAGCAAAAGCCTGTCTCAGACAGCAGTTTTCAAACTGCAGGGCATGGCCCATCACCTGGCATCAAGTTAGGGAATGACATCCAGCATGGTGAAAAAGAGAAAAAGGGAAAAGAAAATCAGAGTACAAAAGGAGAAAAAATCAGAGTATATATTTCTCTGATAATGTTTAAATTGACATCTTGTCTGAAAGGGGGGACCGTGTTTCTCCATGGGGAGGTGAGATTGACATTTTTGGTAGATTTCACATTTATAGAGCAGGGGTCAGCAAACTTACAGGTCCTGTTGCTATACCATAGACACAGCCATGGATGATATGTAACTGAATGGGTGTGTCCGTGTGTCAATAAAACTTTATTTACAGGGATGAGCTGCAGGTTGCATTTGGCCCCAGGGCTCCTAGTCTGCCAACCCTTCTAACAGACCATCTGGGATCCGGTAGAATTAAGAAGGCTCCCGGGTGGTAAATGCCAGTAGCATACCCCAGCCCCTAAATGCTCCCACATTCTTTCTAAACAGTCCTTGAGGAGGGTGATCCTTCTCAGGATCCAACCAAGAAACCTCCAGTCTAAATACTCTGTTAAATCAGAAACAATTCTTTTTTTCCCTCTACGCACAAAGTAAAACCCAAGAGTTAAACAGATTTTTAAAATTCACAAAAAGCATTTGAGACTTTTGCTTAAAGTAACAGAAAGAATGCAAATTTAGAAAAATCTTCAGTGTACAAATCATTTTAAATAAAAGAAAAATGTGAAGCCGCTCTGAGAGGCTTCCCTGGTGGGTCAGATGGTGAAGAATCTGCCTGCAATGCAGGAGACCTGGGTTTGATCCCTGGATGGCAAAAATCCTCTGGAGGAGGGCATGGCAACCCATTCCAGTATTCTTGCCTGGAGAATCCCCATGGACAGAGGAGTCTAGTGGGCTACAGTCCATGGGGTTGCAAAGAGTCAGACACGACTGAGTGACTAAGCACAGCACAGTGGAGCTGCCAGGATGGTATCAGATGAAGCTCAAAAGCATTTCCAACATGCAGCCATTTCTGATCTAACCAAATGACAAGTTCATGGGGTTCTACCCAGTACATTTGTCTAGAAAAATTCATGGGCTTTCTCTCTGGTCTGACCTCTTTGGGCCTGGGTGTTTCAGCCCCTAGAACAAGCCCCAACTCCAGGGGAAGCCATGCATCCAGAGGAATGGACATACCAGAGAATGGCATGTGCCCTCTATGGGGTCCCAGTATGTCACACAATGGTCCATGGCAGCCTCAATGCCCCTTCTCTCCATCTAACTGGGGAAATAATACCATGAGCCCCTCTCACTGTCAGCTCCACATGGGCAGGAATTTTAGTCTGTTTTGTCTACTGCTGGATCCTCAGCACCTAGAACAGCTCCAGCCCCTGGGAGGTGCTCAGTAAATCACATGCATGAAGGACTATATGCCACTGTCTGAACCCCAGGTACACCACTTATTACTCATCCCACCAAAATCACCCACCACCAAGTCCTCCCTATCATGCCTTCTAAACTCTCCAAACCATTCATTCCCCACCCCACGCCCATTTCCACTGCAACCAACCTACCATAAGTTCTTTCCCTCTTCATGTAACATCCTTCTCCCTTCTTTTCATCTAGATAACTCCTACTCATCCTTCACCACTCAGAGCCAGCACCACCTCCTCCAGGAAGCCCTCCTTGACCATCCCTGGGCAGATTCCATCACAATATTGGCGTAATGATTTGATTGATATACATCTGCAGTGAATGCTCCCGACTGAAATCACAGCACCTAAAACACACACACCCTGCATACAGTAGATGCTCAATACTAAACCTCCTGATGAAACGAACAAATGCATGCTACCTAGGACCAAAATATCCTTAGGGTGTTAGCACGTTGAACTCTCACATTAATGATCCATGATTGAAATAAAGATGAGAGGAAAAACGAGGGAGATAGGATGGTAATTAAAAGCCTGGATTTTGTGGTCAAATTGTGTGGGTCTAAATTCCAGTTTTCCCCTCTTAGCAGCTTGTGTTATTTTGGGAAAGTCTTTGAACCTCTCTGTGCCTCAGTTTTGTCATCTGGAAATAGGGGCTAATAATAATACTGACCTTGCAGGGTCGTGAGAGGATTCAGTGAGATGATTAAAATATATGGTGAGAAAGGGGCTGACATCTAATAAACAGTTAATTAAAAAGTAGCTGCTGTTTTCAAACATCTGTTTTTCTTCTAAAAGTACCCTTCCTAGGACTTCCTGGTGGTCCAGTGGTCCACTCTGCACTTTTGCTGCCCAGGGTGCAGGTCCCATCCCTGGTTGGGGAACTAAGATCCTGCAAGTCTTGCTGTCAAAAAGCTACCGCTGCTGTGTTCTGCACTCCACTCACACCATTCTTCTGGATCTTTCAGGTTCTCAAAATCTTTGTGTTTTCAAAGGCTGGTGTGTGTTGGGAAAGGTTGGGAGTTCTGTTCTAAAGAAGGGAGTGCTGTGAGAACTGGGAAAAGTGGGGGAGACACACCTTGGTGATTTGGGGGTCACTGTGCAACCTCCAGGAAAGGATGGGCTAGAAAGATGGCCCTTCTGTGTTCCCTGGACCCTCCGCCCCAGCCGCCTCTCTCTGGCCTCTGGTTTCCCGCTCCTAGTCCATCCTCTGTCAGGTCCCAGAGAGTCTTCCTACCCCCAGAGCTGCCCCTGCTCACAGCCCTGGGGAGCACCAGGATGAAGTCCCAGCTCTTGGACTCAGCCCTGCAGGTCTACGCCTGACACCATTTCAACCATGTCTCCTGGCCTTTCTCATGAACTCATTCCCCAGACTCTGTCCTTGGTCCCTGGACTGTGACACTGGAGAGGCCCTGCCTGAGCAGCTGGAGGGAATACAGGGGCTCAGAAGTGATGGGCCCCCACGTCCTCAGCCACCAGTTCATCAACCACCTCCTGTCCCAGGCTCCGCATCCTGGGACCATCCCACTGTCCACCCAGTCACCAGGCCCAGGCCAAGGCACGGTCCCGGCCCCTTGTTGGTCTGTCACTCCCTCCCATCCCTCCTGCCCCGGGTCCCTCTGAAATGTGTAGAGGGACAGTGCCTGCATGTAGTATGTGCCATGTGTTTCTTAAGTCACATACATACATAACACATAGAGAAAATACCACCTACTGGTCACCTCTTCCAGGAAGCCTCTGTCTCCCTCCTCTGTCCATGGGATTCTCCAGGCAAGAATACTGGAGTGGGTTGCCCTGCTCTCCTCCAGGGGATCTTCCTGACCCAGGGATTGAACCAGCGTCTCCTGTATCTCTTGCACTGCAAGTGGATTCTTTACCACTGAGCCAGCTGGGAAGCCCACTAATATATTACTTCTCCCATTTTCCCAGGGAGGTAACTGAGGTCCAGAAAGGGGATGTCACAAGCTCGGCGTCATGGGCTGATAAGCAGTGGAGCCGTGGTGGGCCCCAGGCCGCCAGTTTCCTGCTCTGTGCACGTGACTCCTGTAACAGTTCTTATGTATTGAGCTGCCTCGTGTTCCAGGCACTGGAAAGCCACCTTTCTGCTCACAATAACCTTTCAACAGCCCTTTCCATAGATGAGAAAACTGAGGCTTGGAGATGTGAAGTTCACCACCCAAAGAGACCCACCCAGGAAGCGGTGGAGCTGGTCTCAAGCAGCCTACAGGCAGAGCCTGTGTTCTTAAGCGAACCCCTCTGTCCTGGCTCCCCACCCAAGGTTCTCCAGCTCACACGGACAGGGACCAGACAGACAAAGGAAGTGGCAAAGGAGGAGGTGGCAGAGAGTGGTGGGGTCTGGGGCGAACCTGAGTGCTAAAGCCCCGTCTGATTAGGGTGGCTGCCGCCACACGGGAACAAGGTCTCAGCCTCCTCCCGAGTTGCAAGGGAAGCTGGAAACCCAACATTGTATGGGGAATGTGCAGGGTTTAAAATTAGGGTAAAAGACCTCTGCCCACTTGGTTGTGTCTCCTAGCCCTCTTGGATTCCTCAAGCCCTCTGAAGCATTACAGTTAGAGGGAACTATCATCTGTGAGCTTGTTCATATCATGTCACTCTTTCGTCCCCTTGAAAGCAGAAGGGCTGGGAATTTGTCTGTCTTGCTGTCACCCCCTCCCCTTCCTCCTCCAAGGTGAAATATCCCTAGCTCCTGGCAGGGGACCTGGCCCTGTATTTACTGAATGCATGGAATTTATTATTATTATTATTTTTTGGCTATTTTTGTCCTGTGGCTTTCTCTGCAACTAGCCTCTTCGTAGGTGTCCTAAATCTGGGCTCTCACCTGCTTTTCTGGCTGGCTGGTGTTTCTGGTGCCATGTCTCCATGTTTTTGAAATTTTCTTTTTAATGTCTCTTGGGTGTGTGTGTCTGTCTCACTCTATGCCTCTCCACGGTCTCTTATAAAATCTCTAAGTGCAGGCCACACTTTGCAAGTGGCTCTCCATCCCTCCAGCAAACTGCCTCTGTCTCAGAAAACCCTCCTTGACCCTTTTAGTCTCTCTTCAAGGTTTAGCGGTTTCAGTTGCTATCTCTCCCTCCCGGTCTCCCGGGTGCGGGCTCGCTGCTTCCCCCTCCCCGGGCGCACACCACCCTCCGCAAGCCCCAGCCCGGCTCACGCACCCCACGGTGGGCCGGCTGGGCGCGCGCGTCCTGCACACCAGCCGCACGTAGCTGTACTTGAGCACGTCGATGAGCGTGTAGAGCGGGGGGGCGCTGGCCCAGCGGCAGCGCGCCAGGTGCATGGAGCTCTTGACGAAGAAGAGTGCCAGCCGCTGCTGGCACCACGCGTCGAAGAAGCGACTGAACTCGGCCCACGAGAAGAAGGCCCTCTCCCGCAGCTCCTGCTCCTCCTGCCCCGCCGCTGTGCCGGGTGGAGGCTCCATCCTGGGGCGCCTGGGTGGGAGGGGGTGGGGAGGACACGTGGATATCAGATCCATCCTCTCCCGAGGTCTCCTGCTTGCTCCAGTCTCCGCCTGCCTTTTCAGAGCTGACGCCTCTCTCCAGGTGGGGCCGGGGGGGGGGGGGGGAGGCGGGGGTGTACCCATTAATCTCTAGCCCATCTTTGGCCTCCTCCCATGCCCAGCTATATTCCTGGGACAGTTGGAACCTGCCAGGCTGATCTTTTAACTCCAGTCTGGTCTCCTCCTCCATAGACATACGTGATCCCTAGTACAGCTGCGGTCCCTCTCCCAAAATATGACTCTTAAAACTCAGTCGTGGACCCCTTCCCGAATGTGTTCCCAACTTCCAGGTAGGATTTCCCCCCCTTCCGGATGTGCCTTCTGCACTCGGCGGTAACCTCTAGAGCCTCCGGTCATCTAGAACGCCCTCTTTCATGTGCCTATACGGGGGCTGTAACGCACATCCAGCTGCAACCCCGCCCCCGCCCCCCCCTCGGCCCATCTAAAGATGCTCCATCACCGGATGTGCTCCGCACCTCCAGTCATGGATCGCTCATCCCCAGTCTTATTCTTCATGCACCTGTGGCTTTCTCCTCCCAAGATGTGTCTCAGATACTAGGCGGCTGTTGCCCCTCTCCCAGATGGGGCCCCCAGGGGTTGCCACACGCAGCTGTGCCCCTACTTCCTAGAGATGCTCTCGTATCCAGACGTCCTCCCCACATCGAGTATGGCCCCTTCACGTACAGGTGTGTGCCCCATTCACTTATGGCCAATTCTCTAAAGTGTCACCAATATTCATCTGCGGTCCCCATCTGCCCAGATGCACCGCGCGGCCCAGCTGTGGCCCCCTCCTCCCACGTCCAGCTATCATCCTCCCTCAGATTCGCGTCCTCGCCCTAGACGTGGCCCGTCGTCGTTAGACGGGGCTGCATCGCCCCAGATGCTCCCCCACGTCCAGCTGCGCCTCCCCCACTCTTGGAGCCACTCCCAGCCGGCTCCAGTCTCCACAACCCCTCCCAGCCCTGCCAGCCGCGGCACCTCCCATCCTGGCTGTCCCACCCAGCTGTGCCTCTCCCCTCCCCCAGATGTGCACCCTTCCCGCCCCTCCCCACTCACCTACCCGCCCCGAGCGGCGTCCACCTCCCACAATGCCCCGCGCCGCGGCCCGGCCCGGCCCTTGCTCCCGGGATGCCCCGCGCGGCCTCCCGCCTCTCTTCCCGCCGTGCCTCGCGCGGCGGCTCCCACCGGATCTCCGTTTTCCCGCTGGTCACTCCTCAATCCAGAGCAACAGTGGCTCGGGGCTGTTTCCCAGCGTGCTCTGCGGGAGGGCTCGCCCCATTTCATCCCCTTTCCAGGAGTCTCACGACCGGGAGACTACAACTCCCAGCGTCCTCCTCGCGACGGCGGCTCGGACGTCGCCTGGCCCCGCCCCTCGACTCGGCCCCGCCCCCGCCCACCGAAGTCTGCGCGCGAAGTCGGTGGCGCGAATTTGGGACTGCGGGGTTGTTCCGGGCGAGACGCTCAGCACAGCGGCGTGCGGGCCTGGCGCGAGGCAAGTGGCACCAGCCTTGCGGGGCTTCAGGGCTGTTGAACAGCGCGCGTGTCGGCAACTCTGGGCTCCAGCTTTCGCCGAGTAGGTCGGCTGCAAAGGAGCATCGGGGCAGGCTGATGTGGCCGGGAGCGCGCTGCGGCGGGGAGTGCGCGGGCTGCGGGCCGCCGGAGGGGGCGGGACAGCGTCCGTCAGAGGTTCAGGACCAGGTAGAAGGTAGACGAAGACCGAAAACTGCACAGGACAGCATCTGAAGAGAGGCTTGGAGGGACGGGACTACCTGAAAGGGGCGTGGTTATATTGGGATGAGGGGGCGGGGAAAGGCTCTAGGTGGGCCGGGTCATCCGGAAGTTGGCAGGGCCGGGAGGCAGGCCCACCTGGAAGGAGGTGGGTCTAGGAGAAAGTTTAATAGTGGGCGGGGCCGGGAAAGGTTGCAGGAGATGGGTCAGCTTTAAAGGGAGAGCCCAGGGAGATGAAGGTGGGGCAGGGCAAGTCAGTGGTAAGATCTAGCCCTAAAGCAAAGGCTTTTTGAAAGGTCGAGAACCTTCTGAACCGGGAGAGGCCTGGCCTTGTGTCTGCCTGATGAGGGGGCGGAGTCAAGGGAAGAGACGAGAAGGTGTGGGGTCCAGGGGAGGGGAGCTGAAAGGTCTGGGCTTATTGTGGGCTTCTCAGGTGGCGCTAGTGTTAAAGAAGCTGCCTGCCAATGCAGGGGGACTTGAAAGACACAGCTTCGATTCCTGGGTCTGGAAGATCGATCCTCTGTTGGAGGGCATAGCAACCCACTCCAGTATTCTTGCCAGGAAAATCCCTACGGTCCATAGGGTCGCAAAAACTCTGAAATCACTTAGCACACACAACACTGCGCTTATTATTTGCCCAGGATGGTGGAGGGAGGGCTAGAAGAGCTTGGGGAAGGAAGTGAGAAGGATCTTGAGCTGGTCTTATTGGGTCTGAGATGTTGGTTAGATATCCAGGTAGAGATATCAGCATAGAAAACTAGCAATATGAGTCCTTGAATTTTTTTTTTTTAAATATTTATTTACGGACACCAAGGTGAGGGTGTGGTATGAAGAAAGAATTTCAGTGGAGCAAGGAGTCAGATGTTTCTAATCCTGCTGATGGGCCAAGATGAGGAACAGGAGATGGCTTCCGGAATTAGCAACCCAGAGTTCCTCTATCACCTTGATGAGAAGGGCCAGCTGAGGGATGTGGAGAAACTTGAAAGTTCAAGCAGGGATGGGAGGACAGAGACTGGAGATGATGCCTTGGGACAGTTCTTTCTATGACGTCTCTGAAAGGGGGAGGAGAGATGGAGCGATAGCTGCTGGAACGTGTTGGCTCAAGAGAAGGGATTTTGTTTGATTTTTAAGATGGGACAAATCACAGCCGATTTGTAGATCGATAGGCATGGTCTAGTAGAGAGAGAAAAGTTGATCTAGAGGAGAGAAAGGAGGGGCTTACTGGAGCATAGGGTTTGAGGAGGTCAGAGGGCATGAGATCTGGTGCGCAGGTCAAGGGTCTGATCTCAGAGGAGAGTACAACTGGGTGGTCGAAGTGCCTACAGCTGGGATTCGGAGGCGGTGTGCAGGTGCAGCAAGAGGTAGATAAGGCGGTGGGAAAGTGCCTTTCTCGCATTTGCTTGCGTTTTCTCGGCTGCGGCGGAGGGTGGAGTCGGTGTTGGCAGCTAAAGAAGCCGCTTTGAAGTACAGCCTGAGAGAGCTGGAGATTGAACGGTCTGGGGGAAATGGAGAGGCTTGGACCGCAACCCGAAGGACTCCTGGTGGCCAGTCCCGCTCTACTCTGCGGTTGCAGGAACAGGGTGGGTGGAAAGTTGGCTTCCAATCAACAGCTTTGGGGTTTTGCCCGGTGAGATGGAGGGCAGGAGGCAGGGCCCAGAGAGCTATGAAAGGTGTACCAGAGTCTGCCAGAGTTAAGAAAGGAAGGGAGGACGTGATGGGGAAGGACAGTGAAAAGAGGGAGCACTAACTGGTTTGGAGACTTAGGGAAGGACTGGGGAACATTTGAAGCTGGAATAGAAATAATATAGGAATGGAAAAAGAGTTTTATTTGAGCCAAATGGTGGATTCTAGCCCAGGAGAAAGCCTTTCAGTTCTGAGGAACTGCCCCAGTGAAGCATGGTTTTCAGCAGATTTATATCTTGTTAGAACAAAGAGTGGGCCTCCCTGGTGGCTCCCTGTTAAAGAATCTGCCCTCAGTGCAGGAGACGACTGGTTGATCCCTGAGCTAGGAAGATCACCTGGGGAAGGAAATGGCAACCCACTCCAGTATTCTTGCCTGGGAAACCCATGGACAGAGGAGCCTGGCGGGGTGCAGTCCATGGGGTTGCACATCTTAGTGACTAAACAACAGAGTGAAAAATGTATATCAAATGCGGCCAGGGACACATTCTTTCAAGGTTTCCAAAAGAAGAAAAAGATTAGCATGTATACACAGAGTCATTATGGCCTGGGCACCTGGGAAAGGAGCCTTGTCTTTGAAGAGCTGCTGGTCTGGGCTCATAGGAAGGAAGGCTTTTAGCCCTGTCTTCAGAGTAGACATTTTATTTCTGGTAAGTGCATTCTCTTCTTTCGTTGGTTAAAGCAGCTGCCTGTTATGCTTGACAGCCCATATGTCAGGTCTGTCAGCATGAAGTTCAAGCCCAGTGATGTAGATTTCAGGGTGATTTCCCAAACCTCAATTCCTGAAAGTTTCTCCTCTATCAGAGCTGTATGTGTTCTGATCGCCACACAATCAGTGTGTTTTGTGTTTTGATCTCTGCACAAAACTGAGTATCCTAATCAAGTATTTTTGGACATTCTTTTCAGAAACTGGTGTCCAGAGAGGAGGAGGGAGTGGGGAGAGAATTCTGATACCATCATGCAGCGAAGTATCATGTAAGGACCCCGCCCCACCCACCAGCAGCTCGTGTTCTCCAAATTCTCCGCTCCTCTCTTTACCTCTGCCCTTATCTTAGAACAACTCTAGTCTTTACATAGGAATTTCCAGGAATTGAGTAGTGTGGAGGGTGGGGAGGGGCACTGGAAAACCAGGTGGTGTAGTAACTGAGAAGTTTAGTGGCTGCAAGGTTCAGAGACCCTAGCCCCATGGTTCTCAATCTGGGGCAGTTTCCAACTCCCCCTGACCCCCCTCCAGCAGGGAACATCAGACATTCTTGGTTGTCACCACTTGGAGGGAGAGAGGGGCTTCCCTTAGCATCTGGTGGGTAAAGGCGGGGCAGGCTGTTAACATCCTACAGTGCCCCAGATAGCCCCCCCACAACAAAGTATGATCCAGCCTAAAGGGCCGGTAATGCCTGGGTGGAAGTGAGGGCCCATTACTTTACCTTTTCCAGAGCAGGTAATGCTTCCAAACATTTCATATTAGCTATTGGCTTCCCTGGTGGCTCAGACAGTAAAGAATCTGCCTGCAGTGCAGGAGACTGAAACCCTGGGTTGGGAAGATCCCCTGGAGGAGGGCATGACAATCCACTCCAGTATTCTTGCCTGGAGAATCCCCATGGACAAAGGAGCCTGGTGGGCTGCAGTCCATGGGGTTGCAAAGAGCCAGACACAACTAAGCAATGAACACATTGCTTAATGTCTGCCTGCTCCTGGAGCGTCAGCCCCTTGAGGGCATGGACTGTATGTCTGGGCTGTTCCTGTGCCCCTGGGTTCCCAGGACAGGCCCTGCCACATAGTAAGTGCACAGTAATACTTGTAGGAGGGGAAACTGGGATGCGTCCTGGCTCTCACGTGAGAGGTGAGCTGAGGCAGAAAAGCACATAGTGCTGCCCCCTCTGTCTGAGCCTCAGTTTTCTCATCCATCTAAGGGGATTGTTCAAAGTTTCCTGTGGTGTGCCAGAAATGGTGATGGGCATCGGAAGCTGAGGGATGTGGCATGTGTTAGAGGGGATACTGGTACTGTTATCATTCACCTCTTTTCCCCTCTTCTGCTCCTCCAGGTCATTTTTCCAGCCCAAGAAAGAGGGCAAAGTGAAGAAGCCAGAGAAGGAGACATCCAACGGCATCAGAGAAACGGAGTCCCCTCCGAAGTACGTTCTGGGGCTGGGAGGTGGTGAATCTATTCCTTTCATCAGTCAGGACTCTCTTGGCTGCAAGTGTTAACAGACTCAGCTCAGAATGTCTCAGGCCTCCATGGGGAAATTTTGTAACCTGATTCTTGTAACCTGAAAGGCTAAGGGTAGTGTCAGCTTCAGGTATAGCTGGATCCAGGACCTCAGAGTTGTCTTCAGGACTCTGGCCCAGTGTCTTGACTTTATTCTGGAGCAGACTTCCTCCACAAGGCAGGGACCCTGCCACTGGCTGCATCTGAAGAGAACACTGTTCTCTCCACCACCATCCTTGTCATAAGTTCTTAGGGAAGACCTTGCCCATGGGCCATTCAAAGTAGACTCAGCTCACCTTCCCAGTTTGGGGCCCGGGGAGAGTAACATTACTTCCAGTGCCTAGATTCCATGTGGGTAACAGGATATCAGATCTGTATCAGGCTTTCATTGTGGACTGGTGCGTCAACACCCTAACAACTTACAGAACAGGGCCTGCTTCATAAAAGATGCTCAGTCAGTGATAAAGACCAGGTCATGATTTATCAACACTTCTGACTTTGAGATCCACCCCTTTTATTTTTATGTTGCTGGGAAGTGTAGTCCCTCCCTAGGGGATCAGGGTCTTACATGACTGACTGAAAGAAAGTCTCCAAAGGAATGTTGGAGGCCATTGTCTGTCCTCAGTAGGGACTGTGTGTGTTCCTCCAGCATCGCCCACCACAGGGTGGGCACACATGCAACCCCCAGAGAAGTGGGACAGGGGGATGGGTGTTTCAGAGTATATGCTGAAGGTGTCCCTGGCGGCTCAGTGGTAAAGAGTCTGCCTGCCAATGAAGGAGACAACGGGTTCTGTCCCTGGTTCAGAGAGATCCCACATGCTGCAGAGCAGCTGAGCCCATGTGCCGTAATCACTGAGCCTGAGCACTGTAAAGGCTGGAAGCCATAACTACTGGGTTTGAGTACCCTAGGTCCCATGCTCTGCGACAAGAGAAGCCACTGCAATGAGAAGCCCATGCACCACGAGTAGAGAAAAGTAACCAAGATCCAACATAGCCTAAAAAATATATGCCAAGGAGGCTTCTGGAAAATGTTGCATGCTTGAAAGGCAAGGAAGGGAATGAAACATAATGAATTGCTGGAGAGTCTGGGGGCAGCGTCCCCACTCTGCCTGCTGGAAAACCTCCATTTTTTTCACTTTCCAGGGTGGCACTGAAGGAGCGGAATCGAGTGGTGTCTGACGGTGACTCTCCAGTGAAGAGGCCGGGAGGAAGGCGACCCGGGTCCTGGGCAGCGGGCGAGGAGGAGGAAGAGGAAGCCCCCACCACCCCTAGAAGCCAGGTGAGGCCCCAGCAGCCTGCCCCTGTTTACCAGAAGCGTCATTCCCTTTGGCCTTGGAGCTGAGTGCAGCAGCTGCACTGGAGCTGATGCCCCAGGGGGCAGAGGAGTTCAATGGTTGGGCCTGGTTTCTGTGCGCCTAACCCTGCCTCCGCCCTGGGGATGCCTTGGCAGGCAGCCTCAGGTGGCTCGGGCAGCTCCCGGGTAGTCTCCCTCATCATGGGTGGCCGTGAAGGTGCTGTGAATTGATTTACACAGAGATGCCTGCTGTGGAGGAAGGGCTCAGAACCCATGGAATCGAAGGCTTTCTGTCTTCTCCAAGTGCATCAACTCACTTGCTCCCCTCATTTAAGTCATTTCTTGCCTGTTGGCTGCTCTGAAGATAACATCCGAAGTGCAACACTTCTCAGTCTGTCGATGCTGAAGCGACATCCTGTCTCCCCACTGCTCACCCTTTTCCATCTCCAATTGCCCTTACATTGCATCGTGTAGACCTGGGGGCTTCTGACCTAGCTGCAAGGGAGTCTGGGAAGTGTAGTCCTTAGGCTCCTGACCACACCTGGCAGCAAGGGAGTCTGGGAAGTTTTTGGTTGGGCCATATTATGTGCTGTGCTGTGCTTAGTTGCTCAGTCATGTCTGACTCTTTGACCCTGTGGACAGTAGCCCACCAGGCTCCTCTGTCCATAGGATTCTCCAGGCAAGAATACTGGAGTGGGTTGCCATGCCCTCCTCCAGGGGATCTTCCTAACCCAGGGACCTGCAAGGTCTCCTGCATCACAGGCAAATTCTTTACCATCTGAGCCACCACTTTTGGTTGGGCCATATTATGCTTAGCTAAAAATCAAAGATCTTTTCACATAAGGAAAATTAAAAAAAAGAATTGTTACCATGGTCCATAATAGGGACAGTCTGGGACCATGAAACTACACAGGAGAGTGGAGTGACGGCCCAGGTAAGAGGCCAGAGCTGGGGCTGAGTCACTCTGTTCTCTCGAGTGTTTGGAAACTGATATAGCTGGGTGCTCCCTCCTTCTCCCCCAACTCAGGAGTTGCTCTTTCTCTTCCTTTCCAGAAGCCTGCTTCAGACTCTGCACAGCCCTCACCTCCCAGTCCTGTCACACTGCCTGAGAGCAGCGCTTCCCGCTCCAGCCCCCTCCCCGGCGGTTGCATCCCCATCAGGCATCCCAAAGCGTCGCACGGGTAAGGACCCCGGGCCATGCTGTTTCAGCCACCTGTCTTTGTCCACATGTGGATGTCTCCACCACTGAGCCACCCTCCTGCCAGCTCTGCTCTTAGTGTTGTGGTTAAGAGCATGGCTCCACCAGCCCCTGGCTGTGTGACCTTGGGTAAATGACTTTCCTTCTCTGGGCTTTCTCACCGGTAGATTGTGTGAAATCTAAACACATCAAGTATTTCTGATGAAAATTCAGTGCCCAGTTGAGATGTGCTTGTAAGGGCATCAGTTTGAAGACCTAGTATAGGAAAAAGAATGATACTGACTTTAAATATTCAAAACATGTTGGAATTATCATATTTTGGTTATGTTGGGTCAAGTAACTATGAAGTGACATCCTGTCTCCCCCACTGCTCACCCCCTTCCATCTCCAATTGCCCTTACATTGCATCGTATAGACCTGGGGCTTCTGACCTAGCTGCATTGTATGGGAGACAGGGATCAAGACCATCCCCATGAAAAAGAAATGCAAAAAAGAAAAATGGCTGTCTGGGGAGGCCTTACAAATAGCTGTGAAAAGAAGAGAGGCGAAAAGCAAAGGAGAAAAGGAAAGATATAAGCGTCTGAATGCAGAGTTCCAAAGAAGAGCAAGAAGAGATAAAGCTTTTTCAGCGATCAGTGCAAAGAAATAGAGGAAAAGAACAGAATGGGAAAGACTAGAGATCTCTTCAAGAAAATTAGAGATACCAAGGGAACATTTCATGAAAAGATGGGCTTGATAAAGGACAGAAACAGTATGGACCTAACAGAAGCAGAAGATATTAAGAAGAGGTGGTAAGAATACACGGAAGAACTGTACAAAAAAGATCCAGATAATCATGATGATGTGATCACTCATCTAGAGCCAGACATCTTGGAATGTGAAGTCCAGTGGGCCTTAGAAAGCATCACTACGAACAAAGCTAGTGGAGGTGATGGAATTCCAGTTGAGCTGTTTCAAATCCTGAAAGATGATGCTGTGAAAGTGCTGCACTCAATATGCCAGCAAATTTGGAAACCTCAGCAGTGGCCACAGGACTGGAAAAGGTCAGTTTTCATTCCAATTCCAAAGAAAGGCAATGCCAAAGAATGCTCAGACTATCGCACAACTGGTCTCTTCTCCCATGCTAGTAAAGTAATGCTCAAAATTCTCCAAGCCAGGCTTCAGCAATACGTGAACCATGAACTCCCTGATGTTCAAGCTGGTTTTAGAAAAGGCAGAGGAACCAGAGATCAAATTGCCAACATCCGCTGGATCATGGAAAAAGCAAGAGAGTTCCAGAAAAACATCTATTTCTGCTTTATTGACTATGCCAAAGCCTTTGACTGTGTGGATCACAATAAACTGTGGAAAATTCTGAAAGAGATGGGAATAGCTGACCACCAGACCTGCCTCTTGAGAAACCTGTATGCAGGTCAGGAAGCAACAGTTAGAACTGGACATGGAACAACAGACTGGTTCCAAATAGGAAAAGGAGTACATCAAGGCTGTGTATTGTCACCCTGCTTATTTAACTTCTATGCAGAGTATATCATGAGAAACGCTGGACTGAAAGAAGCACAAGCTCAATCAAGATTGCCAGGAGAAAAATCAATAACCTCAGACATGCAGATGACACCACCCTTATGGCAGAAAGTGAAGAGGAACTAAAAAGCCTCTTGATGAAAGTGAAAGAAGAGAGTGAAACAGTTGGCTTAAAGCTCAACATTCAGAAAACTAATACCATGGCATCCGGTCCCATCACTTCATAGGAAATAGATGGGGAAACAGTGTCAGACTTCATTTTGGGGGGCTCCAAAATCACTGCATATGGTGATTGCAGCCATGAAATTAGAAGACGCTTACTTCTTGGAAGAAAAGTTATGACCAACCTAGAGAGTATATTCAAAAGCAGAGACATTACTTTGCTGACTAAGGTCCATCTAGTCAAGACTATGGTTTTTCCAGTAGTCATGTATGGATGTGAGAGTTGGACTGTGAAGAAGGCTGAGTGCCAAAGAATTGATGCTTTTGAAGTGTGGTGTTGGAGAAGACTCTTGAGAGTCCCTTGGACTGCAAGGAGATCCAACCAGTCCATTCTGAAGGAAATCAACCCTGGGATTTCTTTGGAAGGAATGATGCTAAAGCTGAAACTCCAGTACTTTGGCCACCTCATTCGACGAGTTGACTCATTGGAAAAGACTCTGACACTGGGAGGGATTGGGGGCAGGAGGAGAAGGGGATGACCGAGGATGAGATGGCTGGATGGCATCACAGACTCGATGGACGTGAGTCTGAGTGAACTCCAAGAGATGGTGGTGAACAGGGAGACCTGGCGTGCTGCGATTCATGGGGTCGCAGAGAGTCTGACACGACTGAGCGACTGAACTGAACTGGGTCAAGTAAACAAGATTATCCAAACTTAAATGCACCTGGTTCTTTTTCCTTTCCTCAGTGTAGCCACTAGAAAGCTTCAGATGACACACATGGCTCACTGTATATTTCCACTGACGGTACTGCTATAAGGAATGACGTGCAGGCACGGGGGTGGCTGCAGATTGAGGCAGGGCCCAGAGGAGCGGCAGTCTGGCCTGAGTCTTGGATCAGGGTCTTGGTCGGGGTCCGCTCTGTTGAGAAAGGGTGACAGGGAAGGGTGCTGCCAAGCAGAGCGCGTGTGAAGGCCTCGGGGTGGGAACAGCACAGCAGGTGGGGGAGCCCCACACACCTCGGAGTCTCTGAGGATAAGTTGTGATGTGGGGGCAGCGAGAGCTTGAGGATAGCCTCTGGCGAGAGGTGAGGCAGAGAGGGGCGGCTGCTGGCTCCCAAGATGAAGGGACCTGCCTGCCGCAGCCACACAGCCAGGAAGCAGAAGCCTGAAGGATGAAGCCCGCACCTGGGCGGTGACTGAGGGGCAGGCGGAGAAGGGCACGGCCCCAGAGCTGTCTTGGGGGCCATCACCACGGGGGTCTGAGCCCACTGTGGTGGGTCCGGTGGGCCAGCAAGGAGGCCACCCTGAGCCCTTTGTCTTTCCAGCCCGGAAGCAGCTTCCCAAACGGACATTTCAAGACATCCTGAAAGAGCAGGGCAAGGACGAGGACCCAGAAACTAAGAAGAAGAAGGGGGAAGGAGGTGAGAGCCTGGGCAGGAGGGAGGAAGCGGGGGAGAGGCTCACTCTGTGTGTCTGTGGGGGGTCTGGAAAGGTGGGGTCCTGTCTGGGAGGACAGGATGTGGGGACCCCACGTGATTTGACACTTTGACCAGGAATCCATGCGTTTCCATCAGAATCCCACACCGCTGCCCAGGGAATTTTGTCATGAACGCATTCTGGAATATGTTAGTTTGGCCATCTTAATTCATATATAGTTTCCCATTTTTCTCTTTTTATTTCTCGTATGGAAAATATTTTCCTCTAAATGATTTGTTTTTATTCTAAGTTTTGCCAAAAGCAAAGAAGTGTGCAAACTTCCAGGGCCCGTAGTGTTTTAGTAACTGCCTCATTGCCCAAGGCCTTTACTGTTCAGTTTGTCAAGTTATGTCCAAACAACTATTTATTTGTGTTCTAGCAGCTTGGGCATTTGAGAATAATATACATAGCATTGAAAGGAGAAAAACATTAATTCTTAAATAATCAGTTAGTCTCCTGGGCACTGCACAATTTCTCAGACGTTGGAGTCCAGTTGAAAACTGCTGCCCTTGTTTCCTGTTCATGTTGATTTTCATTTAATGCTTGGTTTTCATCACACCACCCATGAGTACCCAGCTTTGCAGAAAGCTGATGTCATGAATTACCAAGAATGTGATCTAATAATGACAAGTGAAATGCCGCGAGCTAGTAGGTCAGATGGCATCCAGCCCGTTTCCCTTGAAAATGTAAAATATCTTACCTGGGAAATGGAGCCATAAACATCTGATCCACATATCATTTGGGGCCTTTACACGATTATAATAATCAGGTTTTGTCACCGTCATTTGTTTTAATAAGAGGTCTTTATTGGGTTTGTCCTTTCCAGGGAAGGTCTGAATTTCTTGGAGATCTGATTTCTGGTTGGCAATTTTTAGTCAGTAACAAATTTTACTGTAAATCATGAAGTTTTAGCCTTAACTGTGTCCAGGGGTTATGGGGGTCAGGGCAGGGGATGACTTCTCTCTACTAAGGCAGATTATTCCCAAGTCAGTTGATAGTTATTATTATTACCCTGGAGGTGGGTTTTTTTTTTTTAATTTTTCAATCAGCTTAAAAAACTTTATCTCTAACAAGTTATCATTGGCATTTTGAAACCTTTCCAGTTCTATTTCACTGTGAATAATTCAAAATAATGGTTTATAAGAAAAGTCTGGCCCTCCCCGTTTCTCAGCTACACAAGCAAGCATTGGGGTTGGCTCCCCTCAGGGTCCCCGCGTGGCCCAGGGCTGACCCACCCTCGCCCCTCCTGTCACTTCACACGTGTGTGGTCAGCACAGCAAAGATGAAACTGGGGCAGTGCCTTGAGAATGCAGAGGCCCTTGGGGGAGGGGCTCCCAGTGACAGTTCTTGCCATTGCCTTTTTTGTCTGTCATCAGAAGCGGAGACACCAACAGAAAGCCTCCCAGAGCCTGAAGGGGGCGACGAGGAGGAAGTGGAAGGCGGGGACCAGCCCACGACGCCCCCTGAGCCCCGGACCTCCAGTGAGTGTCTGACCCTCTTTGTCCCTGGGGCCCCTCTCTGGTTTTGGGGGGGGTCCCATGTCTTTGGAGGACAGTTAATGTAAATAAGGCTTAGATAAGACTTCAATAAGATTCTCCAATGCCTTGTCTAAAAGCAAATTCTAGGAGAAACTTTAGGTTTTGTTATTATTGTTATTTTTATTGTTATTTTTCCTCCACACGTGTGAGGAAAAAAAGAGCCGGTCATCCTCCAACAAGTTATCTTTCGGAAATCATAGGCACCGGGGACTTCCCTGGGGGTCCAGTGGCTGGGACTCTGTGCTCCCAATGCAGGGGCCCCAGGTTCCATCCTTGGTCAGGGAACTAGGTCCCACATGCCTCGTAGCCAAGAAATACATTTGTTTAAAGTTTGCGTCACCATCTGACCTCTCTCACTTTCAGCGGAGTCCCCGACAGAAAGCGTTTCAGAGCCCGGGGGTGACGGTGAAGCAGGAACCACAGGAGGATAGCCAGGCTCAACCGCCCCCAAGGCTCCAAAGACCCTCAGCAGTTTCTTCTGTGAGTGTCTCCCCTTCACCTTGCAGGGCTGCACAGGGAAGAGGCGGGTGGGTCTTTCTCCAAGGAGCTCGGCCTTCCCGTGGGTGAGAAGGCCTAACTCACCCCCTCCTGCTGTGTTCCTGCCCCAAGCATGGGGCGATGCCACCTGGAGAGAACTTGGGAGGTGGGGGCTCTGGGAAGAAGAAAGGGTCCACTGTTTCCCTGCTTCATTCCCCAGCCCCCCGGAAGCCAGCTGTCAAAAAAGAAGCGAAAGAAGGACCTGGTGCTCTGAGAAAGGACGAGACCAAGGGGTGAGTCAGGATCCATTAAGAGAACAGCAGATGAAACAAAGTAAGCCATGAGTCCCAGGTCTCACTGATCTGATTGTAGGTGGGCCTCCAAAAGGAGACTGGTAATCACGAAATAGCCTTTCAGCATTAGAATTCTGTGATTCAGGTTTAATTAGTCTAATAGAAAATTTGGAATTCTTAATGACAAGTTTGTACCCCAGTCACAACCTTATTAGTGAGGTTAAATGGCCCCATTTCAGCATGTGACTGCACTGTGGGAACGGTCAGCTCCTTTTCTTGAGCCTCCTCTTTGTCAAGTCACGTCCTAAAGGTTTCTTTTATGCCTTTCTACTTCATCTCTGCAGTAGGCCTGTGCAGGAAGCTGGTGTTTTAGCCATTTCCCAGGCATTGAAACCAGTAGCCCAGAGCAGCGAGGCCATCTTCCCTGGGACACACAGGGAGGGTGGGGGGTAAGGCCAGGCCTGGAAGCTGAGTTGCCCTGGCTCCTACACCGGGCCTCTTCTCTGCACCCCTGCCCTGCCCCCTGGGTACACGGCCATGCTTATATTACTTGTAAGTTTCTCTCACCAGCTTCGTGTCTGACATGAAGTTCTGTGTCCTGATTTTTACTTCTTGGGATACTGCGATCGTTTTTCTTACTCTTCTCAGCCTGGTCACTGATGGCTGCCTCTAGGAGACAGACAAACTGTCAGGACCTCCAGTTTCCTTGCCTCTAATATGAGGACTTGTTAATGGTAGAAAGCACACCCTTTATCCACTGTAAACAGTGTGCCCGGCACCAGACACTGTGCCCTCCATATCCTGGATGCGTTGACGCCCCACAGCAACCCTGTGCGTTGACTCTGTTGGGACTCCCATTTCACAGGTGGGAAAAGTGAGGCGTGGAGGCAGGACAGTGCTCTGGAGTGCTTGGAAGTCCCAGCTCCGCCTTTGTCAGCTGGGTGACCTTGGCCAAGTGACTTAGCCTTTCTGGGCCAGTTTCCCCCTGAGGTTTGCAGACGAGCGTCTGGCCATGCCCACACTCGGCAGGTAGTAGCTGCTGTTATTATTAATTTTGATTGCCTTGATTAGACCACAGATGAGGAATGTGGCAGAGTTGGGATTTGAGCCAGGCAGTGTGGCCGCAGAATTTCTTACCCCTCAGCTTTGCCATTTCTCCTTGTAATATAATAGGAAGAACCAGGCGGCGACCCCTTATCAAATACTGAGACCATACAAGTCACTGCGCGTGCTCCATCCGGCTCAGCCATTCTCAGCCCTGTCTGCACAGGATCAGCTGAAGAGCTGTAAACAGTTGGCAGTCTTCTCCCTCACCCCACGTTTGGCAGAGACATAGGTCTGAGGCTGGGGAGTCAGTGTTGTAAAAATGCTCCCCACAAAGCACGCCAAGGAGTGGGAACTCTCCCCTAATTTCTTCCTTAACCTCAGAGTGTGTCAGGGCAGGGACTCCGGGTAGCTCCATCATACGGTTGGTTCAGAGGGAAATTGCTTCCTCACAGGACACAGCTGGTCACTGATGGAGCAGCGATTTTAACCCAAAGGAGTGTGACTGCAGAGTCTGAGCTGCGGAGGCTCTAACGGGGTGGGTGTGAGGCATTTTCCGAGGCACGATGATGTAGAGGGCTAGAACACAGTCTGAGAACTGCACCACTTACTAGCTGTGTGGCCTCGGGTGAGCTACTTAACCACTCTGCCCAGTTTCCTTATGTGACTCGGGGAGCAGGTGAGTCCCTGCCTGCAGGGCTGATTTGTTAGCAGATGGAGTGCCCTTAGCACGGTGTCTGGCTCCTTGGGGCACCCAGGGACTGCACCTTCCTCCTGCTGTTCCAGCCAGAGTGAGGGCAGGTCTGACCCCGAGGGGTCCTTACCTCTCGGAGTGGACTCTGATCAACACGGGTTTCCCAGGTGGCTCAGTGGTAAAGAATTCGTCTGCCAGTACAGGAGACGTGGGTTCAGTCCCTGGGTCGGGAAGATCCCCTGGAGGAGGAAACGGCAACCCATTCCAGTATTCATGCCTGGAAAACCCCATGGACAGAGGAGCCTGGCGGGCTAGATGTAGTCCATGAGATCGCAAAGAGTCAGACACAACCGGGCGACTGAACTGAACAGTATTCGGATCACACTGCTCCACTTCAGCCACACCGACCCCTTTTCTGTTCCTCCGGCATGCCAGGCATGTCCCGACCTCAGGGCCTTTGCACTGGCAGCTCCCCTCTGGAACGTTCTTCTCCCTGCTCCCCACACTGCTAACCCTCGCATCATTCTGCCCAGATACCTCCTCTGACCTTCCCCGACCATCCTCTGAAGTAGCATCTGCCTTTCTGATTTCTCCCTCCACCTGGTTTTTTCTTAAAAATGTTTTAATACTGAAAAATGATTTATTCTCTTCTGCTTTTTGGTCTTGTTTGTCCCCACCTCCCCTGCCGACTTTCACACTGGAACATGAATTCCGGGTTAGCAAACTTGCTTTCATTTCCATGCCCTTGTTCCTGGCATAGTACCTAGCACTTAGGACATGCTCAGTAAATGCCAGCCAGTGGAATGGCTTCTCCTCGACCCAGGCATCTACCCTGCAGCCTCCCCTTTCCCTCCACAGACACCTGGACCCACCGAGCTATAATCCTGCCAAGAACAACTACCACCCCATCGAAGATGCCTGCTGGAAGGCGGGCCAGAGGTGAGGCATGGCCCTCCCCAGAACCCCTCCTCTGGTCCCTGGCTCTGCGGGAGGCCCTGTCTCCAGAGGCTTCAATGAGAGATTTGCCAGTCCTCCCCACCCCCCCACCCCCACAACCCTCAGTGTTTTGGGAGACCATTGGGCGCCCTGAAGGGGATGGAGAGAGAGCGCCCCAGGCAGGGGTCAGGCAGAATTGCCTGTGAGCACCTGGGGATCAGCAGGTCTTTACTGGGAGGCATGTGGGGGCAGGGAGCTGGGGCGGAGGCAGCGTGGGTGTACACACAGCTCCTTTTTCCCTTCTCCCCCAGGGTTCCTTATCTGGCTGTGGCCCGGGCGTTCGAGAAGATCGAGGAGGTCTCTGCTCGGTAATTAACCAGGCCTCCTGGCCGGGGCCAGCGAGGGTTCTCGTGGTTCTGTCCCACTGGCGCTGGCTGTGCCTCCAGCTGTTTGGTCCTCTTAACCCCCTCCTGGCTCAGCTGCACCCTCACGCATGAGGTCACAGACCACAGGCCTGGCCACAAGAGCGGCACACAGGCCTCTGAAGGCCCACGCCATTGTTTCTGCCTGGTTTGTTGGTCAGAGCAAGACAGGAGGGTGACCCTGTGATCCCTGGCGTGGGGAGAGAAGCTCCACCCCCGGCGGCAGGAACTGGATACTAAGCTCAAGTAACCAAGAGTACCTGCAGCCTGCCTGATACTCCCCGATCCTCAGTGTTAGAGAAAGCCCACGTCTTGTTTGTGGCAAGAGCCCTGTCTCAGCCCGATACTCACTAGCTCTGTGACCTTGGCAAGTTACATAGTCTTTTGTGCCTCAGTTTCTTCACCTGTAAAATGAAATAATATCCAACTCAGGGCAGCTATGAAAATTCAGGGAGTCAGAGAATGTTTTGAAGGCTTAATACCAATGCCTGGCACCCGGAAAGCAGTCCATACACATCAGCTATTTCCCTGGAGATGATCGTCCCCTTCTTCATCGTCAGATGGCGTTCCCGTCCCACCAGCAGCCTGTGGCGGTGCCTGTGGCTCGGGTCACATGCCAGGCGCTGGTTGTGAGCCCCCTCCTCGTCTCTTCCTGCGTTTCTTTTGTCACCATGCTCCCCTACCCCATCTTGACTCTGAAATGTCAGGTCTCACCTCTGTCCCCTCCTCCAGGCTCCGGATGGTGGAGACGCTGAGCAACCTGCTGCGCTCCGTGGTGGCCTTGTCACCTGCTGACCTCCTCCCCGTCCTCTACCTGAGCCTCAACCGCCTGGGGCCGCCCCAGCAGGGCCTGGAGCTCGGCATCGGAGAGGGCATCCTCCTCAAGGCGGTGGCCCAGGCCACGGGTGAGGCGGGGGTGGTGGTGGATGCCCCGGGCCGGGTGGGTGGGGGCTTCCAGGGAGCACGTGGGGAGGCCGGGAGACGATGGGGAGGGACTGGGAAGGTGGAGGGTGGGGAGGGGGCCACTGACGGGCTGAGAGCGGGGGGAATCAGGACCAGGTCTGCACCCAGACCAGGTGGGAGTGGGGGATGCCGCAGGCGCAGAGCAAGGCTGAGGGTCGGGGCTCATGGAGGTCACAGAGGTCCCTACGGGCTTTGACAGGCAGAGCCATGAGGGAAGCTGGGGACAGAGTGGGGTTGTGCCCGGGAGAGGCTGGCTGAGTGGGCGGGACCTGCCCACCTGCCCAGGGCCTGGGGTGCTCCGTGAGGGCGTTGGGGAGCCGTGGAAAAGTCCCAGGCAGGCAAGGGGCAGGGTCAGTTCTGGATGTGCGTGGAGGATGGACAGGAAACCAGGAAGCCAGGGAGGAAGTCGGGGCCGAGATCCAGGGCTTTAAATCCCACCTCCGTACTGATGATGCTGCCCCAGATGACCCTTCTGGTGTAGACAGGCTCATCCCGGCTTCTGGAGAGGGGAGCCCGGCGGCCACACACTCCTGGCGCTCAGCCACTGCCCCCTCTACCCCACAAGGTCGGCAGCTGGAGTCCGTCCGGGCCGAGGTGGCCGAGAAGGGTGATGTGGGGCTGGTGGCCGAGAGCAGCCGCAGCACCCAGAGGCTCGTGCTGCCCCCACCCGCGCTCACCGCCACTGGCGTCTTCGCCAAGTTCCGGGACATCGCGCAGCTGGCAGGCAGCGCTGTGAGTGGGCGGGCGGCTGGCCCTCTCCAGACCCTCTCCTCCTGGGGACCCGGAAGGCTCAGGGCGGGGTCACCTCAGTCCTGCTTTTGGGATCAGAGCTTCTCTCCTCCTGCTGCTCTCAAGACTGCGGAACTCTCCTCCTGAGACCGTAGCCCCAATGCAGTGCAGGCCATGGGGCTCTGTGCACACCTGCTGAGCAGAGGTGGGGTGGGAGGCCAGGAGGAGGACAAGCTTCTCACTGTTCTCTGTGCTCCGAGCCGTGGAACTGGGGAGCAGGGCTGGGAGGTGGGCAGGTCTCCAAGGGTGGCAGCAAGGATGGGCCCCTCCCTTCACCCCTGGTGCCGACCGCCCTGCCCCCTTCTGTCCAGTCCACCACCAAGAAGATGGATGTCATCAAAGGCCTCTTTGTGGCCTGCCGTCACTCAGAGGCACGTTTCATTGCCAGGTGAGGCTATGGGCCTGTGAGGTGGGGAGGGGGCCGGCAGGCGCATCACTGCTGGTGTGCTGACTGCCCTCGGATGGGAGCACTGTGAGTGGGGCACGGAGCTCCTCTTCTCACCAGTGCTGCCTGGAGAAGCCTGGGCTCGTAGGTGAAGCGTGCCGCGGTGGATTAGTGATGTCTGCCCTGGCCTGTGCCTCGGGCTTTCTCCCCCATGAGCTCCTCCCTCCAGACCTGGGAGGCTGTGAGCCTCACCCCCATCTAGAGAAGGGGAGATGGAGACACAGGGAGGTGCAGCCTCCTGCCCAAGGTCGCTGTCTCAAGCAGGGCCCGTGTGGGCACAGGTTCTTGGCCATCACACCTGGGCACCCTTGGGCAGGCTGTTCCAGGCCTGGCCGTGCCCCGGCCCCACCCCTGCCATCACTGCTTTGTCAGAGGGCAGCTGAGGAGAGAGACGGAGGCCTTGCCAGGCCCCTAGTTCTACCCGTAGGCACTGCCTGTGGTCATGACTGTTTGTGGCCGGCCTCTGTCAAGTGGGGCTGTGTGATCGCAGGTCCCTTCCGGCTCTGGAGGCTGCCCTGGTTTAGGGGAGAGGGTCGCAGTGGGGAGACTGGAGGAGGGAGGAGCAAGGGCTGAAGAGGCGCACCCATCCCCGTTACCCACTGTCCCCCAGAGCCCTGAGTGGACGGCTGCGCCTCGGGCTGGCTGAGCAGTCGGTGCTGGCGGCCCTCGCCCAGGCCGTGAGCCTCACGCCTCCCGGTCAAGGTGAGCCCCGGTGGCCGGCCCCAGGCTGCCCCTCAAGTTAACCCGGCCACCCTTCCCCTAACCCTCACCCCCACCTGGTTCCCTCTGCCCCTCCAGGCCCCTCTCCCTGAGGAACCTCTCACCAGCACCCTCTATGGACCCAGGGCTGGCTGAGGGGGTCGGGCCCTTCCCAAAGCCCCTTCCTCTTGGGTTCGTCCTAGAATGCCCCCCGCCGTGGTAGACGCCGGGAAGGGCAAGACGGCAGAAGCCAGAAAGACGTGGCTGGAGGAGCAAGGCATGATCCTGAAGCAGACCTTCTGGTGAGACCTGGACGACAGAGCCCTGGGTGGGGATCCAGACGAGACGGGCGCTGGGCCCGGGAGGTGACAAAGATCAGGGAGGCGGCTGACAGCAAGGGCTCAGGGACACAGGGATGGGGAGAGGCGGAGACCCGGACAGCCAAGGAGAGAGGCAGGCAGAGGCTTCTGAGCTCCAGGCAGGACTGCATGTGGAAAGGCCATGAGAAGCCCAGATGGGGCCTGGGTGACAGGCACACCGTGAGCATCATACGGTCATGGAGAGGACTCTGCCCCTGCCTGGAGACCTGCAGACCGTCGCTCTCGGGCTGGCCCCAGACCATTGTTAAACAGGAATATTGGGAGGGGGAGGCTGGCCTGGAAGAAACGTGAAGGACCATGACAGTGGGGGGTGACGAGGGGAGTCGAGGGAGGCAGGAGCCGACCCTGGGACGGGGTGACAGGCAGGCAGTGGCAGGTTTCACAGCCAGTGAGCAGGGTTCTAGAAGGACACCCCCGCCTGCCTTGTTCTTGCTCCCTGCCCCAGTGAGGTGCCTGACCTGGACCGGATCGTCCCCGTGCTGCTGGAACACGGCCTGGAGCGGCTCCCGGAGCACTGCAGGCTGAGCCCAGGTACTCGCCTCCGTGAGATAAGCCCCCTGCCCGCCGCCACCCATCCACAGCCTCACCCCAGGCTGGCTGCCACCAGGCTCCCCTCCCTCCATCCCCGGGGTGGCCAGCACAGGGCCCCCTGCTCATAGAGCACCCCCTCTCCCCTGAGCCAACCCCTGTCCCCTGAGCCATGCCTCGTCTTCGTGGAGTTCCTGCTTCCGCGTTAGAGCTGCTGTCCCCGAGATACCCCAGAGGCGGTGCGGCAGGCAGACGGCATCTCGTTCTGTCCATGGCAGGGCCTAGAGGGAGGCAGGCGGCAGGGGGAAGGGCCGCGCTGCACCCCGGGCTCACCCCGAGTTCCTTCTCTCATCACTTGTCATTCCAGGGCTGTCGCTCTAGTTTCTAGACCGCTCGCATTTCTGTTTTAGTTTTTGAGAAGGGGGCGGCCAGGCTCTGTGATGACAAGACCCAGGTGTTGCACGCATCGCTTCTGAGTGCGATTAGCCGTCTCCACCCTGCCTACATAAATTCACCGCCCACCCCCAGTAAATTCTATCTGAATTCACTCTGTCCTCCCCCTCCCAGGGGTTCCCCTGAAACCAATGTTGGCCCACCCCACCCGGGGTGTCAGCGAGGTCCTGAAGCGCTTTGAGGAGGCAGCTTTCACCTGCGAATACAAATACGATGGACAGAGGGCACAGGTAAGGGGGTGGATGCGCCGTCGAGTAGGGGGCATGGGGTCCCTCAGACCCGAGCTCAGGGCCGGCCGGCCTCGCCATGACTGCTCACCTGGTCTCGCACGGCCCTCGGGGCTTTAGTTCCCACCTCCAGTGGTGCAGATAGCCACCTGACTGGCTCCTCTGAAGACAGGTCTTACTGGGTAACATTGTCAAGTCCTGACCCAGGGCAATGGGAGCTCAGAAAGCGTGGGCTGCACGCGTGCCCTGCTGGTGGGCGTGTTGATGTAGCCGGTGCGGTTGCCTGGACCAGTGTCCCGGCTCCCAGGGCTGGAGACGCCTTGGTCTGGGCTGTGAGGATACTTGTGGCTCTTCTGTCCTTGGACGGCGGGGAGGGCACTCCTGCTCTCATCTGGGGACAGGTAAGCGAGCTTGGTGGGCGCCTCCCTGTGGTGCCTTGAGGCAGCTACATGCAGTAGATTGGATAGACTCAGCATAGCTGGATCTTCGAAGTACAGTGCTGAGCAGAAAATAACTATGATTTAAGATAGTGATAGTGACTTAAAAATATATATATTTAAAGTCATATGTTATACACACACTACTGTTTCTTGGGGTAATATGCATGTTAGGTGGCATATATATGGCTCTGCTCAAGGACTGTGACCCAGACGTATTAAAATGAATACGTTTAAATCATAAAAACCAGAATGTTATTTATAGCACCACAACATCCAGACAAATTGGCGCAGACACACACACACAGCAAAGCGTGTGTGCTAGCTGGGGGAGGGAGGGGGTGGACTGGAGATGAAGATGAGGCGGCAGGGGCTCCATAGACAGGCCTGGGACATGCCCTGTGAACCCAGGAGAGGACTCGCTCAGGTCTCTGCACCAGTTCCTCCTGCAGAGCTTCTGGAACCTTCTCAGGGAAGTGGGGTCAAGAAGAAAAAGTCGGGGATCCCAGAGGTGGGCCCGGCTCTGAGTCCCTCTCCCTCCCTTACGGTGACAGATTCACGTTCTGGAAGGCGGGGAGGTGAAGATCTTCAGCAGGAATCAGGAGGACAATACTGGAAGGTACCCTGACATCATCAGCCGCATCCCCAAGGTGAGCACCTGCCGCCAGCTCCACCTGGGGGTCGGGGAGGGGTGCTGGTAGGGGAGCGGGGAACAGAGAGCCAGCCAGGCTGGCCCGGTGTAGCAGGAGTGAGTGCAAGGAGATTGGAGTGTGTTGGGTTATAGATATAGAACACCTGCAGATTTTTTTTTTTAAATCTGAAGGCGAGTGGGCATGCACTGGCTCAGCTGAGGACGAGGTGTCTCCAAACCCACCTGGGTCAGCTGTCCTCGGCTCGTTGCCTTTCATCCCAGCGCCTGGCCCCTTAGTTTCCAGGTAGCTGCCACACTTCCGGACAGAAGACAGGTGGGAGAGGGATTCCAGCTGCTGTCCGCACCCATGAGGAAAGTTAGCACTTTTCCAGGCACCTCCCATCACCCTCAGCTGACTCCAGCTTGGGGGTCCCCTGTGCAGCACTGGGGCACAGCCACTCTGGTGCAGCAGAGGCCGGGAAAGGCAGAATCACACTCTGTTGGGGAGAGAGTTTGGGATGAAGGTGGAGGAGAAGCCTGCACGCTGGCCCACAGTCTGTAAATAGGGCTGGATCTCTAGGGCCCTGGAGCCAGGCTGTCTCTGCTCCCAAGGGCTGTGTAGACCTACTTTAGGAATTCTCAGTCAAAGAGAACTTTGCTGTTGCTCAGTTGCTAAGTCGTGTCTGACTCTTTGTGACCCCATAGACTGTAGCCTGCCAGGCCCTTCCGTCCATGGGATTTCCCAGACAAAAAGACTGGAGTGGGTTGCCATCTCCTTCTCCAGGAGATCTTCTGAGTCAAGGCTCAAACCCAAGTCCAGGCGGATTCTTTACCGCTGAGCCACCAGGGAAGCCCACAGAGAGGACTAGTCTTCTGTAATTAATGGGACATTTGCTCTCTCCTAGAGCAGCGAGGACAGAGGAACAGTGCAACGCAGGCAGTAATTGAGCTCCTGTGATGTCCTAAGTGCTGTTTATTTTTAAAACCAACTTAAGGCGTAGTTTCCATAAAAGGTTCTGACTTCAGAGTTTGAAGATTTTTGACAAGGTCACCCAGCCACGTAATCAACATATAAAACATTTCTGTGTGTTTATCACTCCAGAGTGTTTGCTCATGCCCCATGCCAGGCAGGCCCCTCTCCCCACCCCCACTGTCCACCTCCCTACGGCAACAACCACTGATGTAAGTTTGTCTTGCCTGTGCTAGAGCTTCATGCAGGCAGTCACAGTACAGGGTCGGTGGGATCTGGCTTCTTTCACCCGTTCATTCAAGTATTTACTGGGTGTCTGCTCTGTGCTGAGCCCTGTGCTGGAGGCTGTGACTTTAACCCAGACGGCAGAGCAGGCAGGTCTTCATCAGAGCCCTGCTGTTACCTCTGAGTGTACTCAGAGATTGGGCTCTGAAGAAAAGGTCCAGCATCCTGTGAGCCTTTAACAGAGTAAGACCTAGCCTTGGTGTCAGGAAGACAGGGCCATCACCAAGCACAGCCCAGGATACAGTGTGGACAGCCCTGGGAGCCATGCAGATTCTCAAGTCCAGAGCATGTGCAAAGGCCCTGTGGTTGGAGGGGCACAGTCCATTCAAGAACCAGAAAGGCTTGTGTGTAGAGGTGCAAAGAGTGAGTCTGAGGGGCTAGGGTGAGGTGAAGGGGTGCGGGGGCTGGCCAAGGAGAGGTTCCAAAGGTTTGGGGAGCCGTGCGTTTTCAGCAGGGATGAGCACTGAGCAGGTGTGGGGTTTGCTGAGAGCAGCCTGGCTGCTGTGAGGAGAGTGTATTGGGCAGAGTCAGTGCAGGACTGGGCTCGGCGAGGTGGTGGCAAGTGGACGGCTTAGAGACTTCCGAGAGAAAATGGACAAGTTCACGGCTGAATTGAATGTAAAGTGAGCAGAAGAGGAAGATAACAAAGGCTCCTGGGTTTCCAGCTTGTGGGACCACATAGTAAGTCCTCAGAAAACTTAGTTTTTCCCCTCTCAGTGGGGACCAGAAGGCGTCTGTGTTCACACGTGTCTCTAAGGCTGGCATCTGTCTGTCACTGGATCTTCTCCATGTAGAAGGAAATAAACTGGTTTATCTCCATCTGTCTTTTGGCCTCATCCACCACCTTTCATGATCTCTGGGTTTCCCCTTTCACCTTTCAGATTAAACTCCCATCAGTCACATCCTTCATCCTAGACACAGAAGCTGTAGCTTGGGACCGGGAAAAGAAGCAGATCCAGCCATTCCAAGTGCTCACCACCCGCAAACGCAAGGTAGCCTCTGCCCCACTCCACTACCTGCCCTCATCTTCCACCCAATCTTGCCCTGTCCTAGAGAGAGTTGTCAATTGGAATATAGTTCTCTCAACCTTTTACAACATGGCTGCCTCAGCTCCGGCCATCACGTTCTCATCCCAGCATTCCAAATAGGAAGGAGGGAAGGGGTCTTTTCTTATTATGAAAGATCTGTTCCAGGAGCCCCCTCATCCTGCACCCCAGAAAACTTCTTTACTCTCATTGGCCAGGATTGTCATGTCACCCTCACTAGTTGCGAGGAAGGCTGGGCAAGCGAATAACTAGCAGAGAGGAATGAGATGGTTGCTATCATAATTCAGTGCCAGCGGCCGGCATCATTGCTGTGCTTATAGGTGTGCAGCCTTTTGGCTGGGGAGAAGGGGAGAGTGGCAGGTGACTGGGTGTCTGCCTTGGGCGTGATGGGAGGGCCCCCACCCAGCCCTATCTCACCTTTCCCCACCCTTACTCCCGGGTCTCCCCCTCGCAACCCAGGAGGTGGACGCGGCGGAGATCCAGGTGCAGGTGTGTCTGTATGCCTTCGATCTCATCTACCTCAATGGAGAGGTGAGTTCGGCATTGTGTCTTGGGTGGTCGTGGGATGAAGGGGGTGTGTAAACCTGGGAACCAGTGGGCTGAGCTGGGAGGCCACGCTCGGGCAGTGGCTCTCAAAGTGTGGCCCCTGAGGCCTCCCCTTTCCAACTCCCCATCTGTATGCCTGTCCTGCAACCAGAACAACCTACTGCGGCCTGAGGGCGGGAGCAGACGTGAGAACCCAGCCTCTATTAAGCCAGACACTAGAGAATTGCCTAAAATGAAAACTGATGCTCCTCTTCACACTCATCTCCATCAGCCACAGGGTGACCCGTGACCCACCCACTTCCCCTGACATCGGGCTTTTCCTCTTTATTTCCACGGTGACGTCTGTCTCTCATCCCTCCCCGCAGTCCCTGGTACGTGAACCCCTCTCGCGACGCCGGCAGCTGCTCCGGGAGAACTTCGTGGAGACAGAGGGCGAGTTCGTCTTTGCCACGTCCCTGGACACCAAGGACACGGAGCAGATCGCAGAGTTCCTGGAGCAGTCTGTCAAAGGTGAGGGCGTCGCACAAGGTCTGTGCCCTGAAGCACTGTCCCCCCCTGCTCCGTGATCTGCACCCACCCTGGCCCCACTCTAGACGATGGGACCAGAGTCCCGCCCACAGCTGTTGCGAGGCTGTGAGCCGGGGCTTCACGTGGCTCTCCTGTGTTCCCTAGACTCCTGCGAGGGGCTGATGGTGAAGACCCTGGACGTGGACGCCACCTACGAGATTGCCAAGAGGTCACACAACTGGCTCAAGGTGCCGCCCACCCTCTCACCCCGCCTGCTCTCTGAGCTCAGGGACCAGAAGTCTGTCCCTGCTGGATGGTCCACTCCCTATCCCCACCTCACCCCATTTGAGCTCTGGGGCCCTTTGCTTCTTCCCTCCCGCCTCCCACAGCAGCTGCGTGGGCCTTGCTGCCTGCACTGTTCCCTGTGAACAAATTCACCGAGGACTAGTGGAGAACCGCCTGTCTGGGGCGCCCCAGATGGCAAGATGAGGGAGCCTGGGGAGCTCTCTGTTCTTGCCCTTCACCAGGAGGTCAGCCAGGACGCAGATGGGGAGTAACGAGCAGGGTAAAGCCAGGGGCAGGTCCAGCGCAAGTGCAGAGGCCCTGGGGTAGGAACAGGTCCCTGCCTGGCACACAGCTGGCACTTAATTTAGTTTCTGGAACGAGTGGATAGATGTTCTCCCTGTGAAGGAGTGGAATGTCCCTCCATACTAAAGGAAGGGGGATCTGGGGTGACCCCCAAAGTCTCCCCACCTGACCCGTCCCCTCCATCCCGCCTTCTCCTCCCATCAGAGTGGCCCCTTTCTCATCAGCCCTTTCAGCCGAGAAACCTGTCCGTTGTCCGCTCTCCTCCCAGCGTCTGTCCTGGGTCTTCTCACCCAGCCCCCCACACACCAGCAGTGGGGTTCACACCTGAGCTCCCCACCCTCATCTCCGGCCTTCCCTCCCCCAGCTGAAAAAGGACTACCTCGAGGGCGTGGGTGACACCCTGGACCTTGTAGTGATTGGTGCCTACCTGGGCAAGGGGAAACGGGCCGGCCGGTACGGAGGCTTCCTGCTGGCCTCGTACGACGAGGAAAGCGAGGAGTTCCAGGCCATCTGCAAGGTGCCGGGTGGACCCCAGAGGCGGGGGGGGCGGGAGGGGCAGACCCAGCTCATCCTGGGCCTGCGGGAGCTGGGGGGAAGCAGAGCTACTGACCCCTGTCCTCCCTCGCAGCTCGGAACTGGCTTCAGTGACGAGGAGCTGGAAGAGCACCACCAGAGGCTCCAGGTGAGCCCTCCCCACCTGCTCGGGGCTCTCGCCGTGCGGGAGGCTTGGCCGGGAGAGCCCAGCAAGTCCAAATTCAAGTCCCAGCCCCTCCAGCTCCAGGCCAGAGACGCGCTCAGGGCCGGGCGTGTTGCTGGCTCCCTGAGTTTGCCCTCGGGATGCCAGTGGAGCCTCTGGTTGCTGGGGTGGCTGCTGGCCTGGCGCTGGGCGTCTGGGGTGCGCTCCGGTTTCCTGCGTGTTCATGTCTCTGGTCTCTGTGTCCCCGTCTGGGTTCTGTCTCTCTTGGTCTCTGCCTCCCGTCTCTGGGCCTCTGCTTCTCTCTCTTTCTGCCTTTAATTTCTTGTCTCTGCTCCCAGGGTCTCCATTTCTTCCTTCTCCTATTTCTTTCATCACCCTCACCCCTGCCAGCATTTTACTTTGAGGGGTGTCTGTCTCCCCCTTCCCACCTTCCTCCCTCTTTCCTCGGTGCCCTCGCTCCCCCAGCCCTCAGCCTTGACTTAGATCCAAGACCCTCTCCCCCTTCTCGCACGGCTGCAGGCCTTAGTGCTGCCCACCCCGCGCTCCTATGTCCGGGCCGAGGGCGCAGTGGCCCCCGACCACTGGCTGGACCCCAGTGACGTGTGGGAGGTGAAGTGCGCGGACCTCTCCCTGTCCCCCATCTACCCTGCGGCCCGGGGCCTGGTGAGTAACTGGGGGACCCCGAGGAGACCCTCCGAAAGATTCCTAGCTGGGTGGCTGGAGAGCAACAGGGAGGGGATTCTGGGGCCCATGTCTGTGCTTCCGGGGTGATGCTTCGGAAGACTGGAGCTGGTGTTTTATTTGGGTTTCAGACAATGAGATCAAAGTCTCCTTTAAAAGAAAAGAAACGTTCCCCAGGAGTAGAAAACAATGAAATTGATTTCTTTGACTGTCAAATTTTTAAATTTTATGTCTTTAATTTTATGTTCTTATTGAAGTATAGTTGATTTACAAAGGTATGTTAGTTTCAGGTGAGCAGCAAAGCGATTCGGTAAATTTTGTTTAGTCACTAATCGTATCCGACTCTGCGGCCCCCTGGACTGCAGCGTGCCAGGCTCCTCTGTCCATGGGGTGGAACCTGTGTCTCCTGCACTGCGGGTGGATTCTTTACCTGCTGAGCCATCAGGGAGCCCCACATTTGCATCTTTTTTTTTTTTTAATCACTTTCTTAAATATCAGACTCACACAGCTCTTAAGTAATTTTTGAAAGCAGTTCCTTTCAGTAAAAACTTAGAATACTTCCGGCTGACCGTTTACGAAGAAGAAGAAACTACTGCGTTTCTTTATCAACTGTAGTTCATTTTCACGTTCCAAGTTTTAATGTCCTTGCCTAACTTCTCTCACTAGTGGTTCCATTCTCCACACCTGCCAAAGGATCCGTGTCCCGGGGGACCCCACCCGCTGCCACCAACCGGCACTAGGGCAGCTCTTAGCATCCTCCTTCAAAGAACAGGGAAATATAATTTTTAAAATTGAAGTCTAGTTAACTGAAGAACAGGAACCCTTAAATATACTCCCTTTGGAATTTCTTCTGATCCTTCAAAATCTGGCATGCTCATTTCTGCTTAGCAGCAGACTTCCACGAAAAGGCAAAGCTCATACTTTTTAATCTCGTTTCCTTCTTGAAATTTCTCACTCCTGCTCCACCTGGGGCAGTCAGGGTTCCTTGGTAACAAGCAATGGGAGCAGTATTTATCACACACTTAGGTGAAGCAGGCACGGCACTTGTTCACACTCATCCTCACAAAAACACTGACCTTCCCATTTCACAGATGGGAAAATAGAGGCCCAGGGCACATAACGGGCCCAGGTTCACTTGGCTTCTGAGTCGGGAGCTGGGCTTTGAACCCCGAAGTCTGGTTTTAGAGTCCACCTCTGGCTCTGTGCCCTCTGCCTTTCAGCCCTTTTAACAATGGCAACAGAAGCCCCAGCAGCCCCCTGTCCTTATACCACTTGGTACAGCCGATTTACCTGATGTGATTTTTACAGTGACCCATCACTTAGTCCCATTGTATGGATCAGGAGACTGAGGCCAGAGGCACAGGAGCAGGGAGGAGACCCTGGGTGGGGAATGCTGCCTGCTCTTCTTACCGCTTCTCCCGTGCCTCCCCAGGTGGACAGCGAGAAGGGGATCTCCCTCCGCTTCCCCCGGTTTATTCGTGTCCGTGAGGACAAGAAGCCCGAGCAGGCCACTACTAGTGCCCAGGTGAGGCCTGTGGTGGAGGGTTGGGTGGTTGGCCCAGGGGTGGGCTCACCTCGCCAGGCCAGCCTCTCGGACAGTGTGGGCTCTGGCTCGATTTGGCTGGGAAGAAGGTGAGGCCGCCCTGGGGCTTCTGACTCGCCCACCACCCACCCTCTCACCTCAGGTGGCTGGTCTGTACAAGAAGCAGAGTCAGATTCAGAACCAGCAGGGTGCTGAGCCGGACTCTGAGCAGGAAGAGTTCTACTAGAGTTCCTGCTCGCCCTGGAGGCTGGGGGGCGCTGGGGTCGGGGGTGTGGCTGCTAGTGCTCAGCACGGCTTGGTGTTGCCCTGTGCATGTGGGCTTTGAAAGTCCGGTGTGTGTGAGGGGATGGTTTCAGCGGGGGTCTGGGGTTCGGTCATTTTTTTCAATAAATAATTATTGAATACCTGCTCTGTGTCCTTCCTGGGTCCTGGGGGTATGGCCTTAACAGGTCACATTTTGGTAGTGTGTAACAGTGTGGCTCCCCTGGTGGCTTAACAGTGAAGAATCCACCTGCCAGTGCAGGAGAGCTTGGGTTTGATCCCTGAATCAGGAAGGTCACCTGGAGAAGAAAATGGCAACCCACTCCAATGGTCTTGCCTGGAGAATCCCATGGACAGAGGAGCCTGGCAGGCTACAGTCCATAGGGTTGCAAAGTATGGGACACGACTCAACAACTGAGCCCACATGCACGTGTAACTGTCGGTATGAGGGCTGGAGCTGGGGCTGCCACCTTGTGATCATGAGGAACAAGCCAGGAGAGTCACAGAGAAAGTTGCTCTGACAACCCTAACCAGTGAACCAAGGGCGGCAGCTGCCTAACTGGACTTCTTGCCATGGGGGGCGGGTTGGGGGTGGAAGGAAAAGAACTAAATTCCATTGTGATCGTACCACTGTACAAATGGGGCTTGTTTCTCATAGTTAAGAGTTCTACCTTAGAGCATTGGCAAATTAACGTGCCTCTATATTTATCATGTTCAAGTGAAATCCTAAGTGTTAAATATTATATGTCTGGCGATCCCAGTGACCATCTCTGTGTGGAGTCCTGAGGTTCCCCTAGGCATGGAACCAGGTTTTCCTGAGGAAACTGGGACCAAGGACACTCCCCCACACCCCCTGTGGGGCCCCTGTGAACATACTCCTCAGGCACCTGTGACTGCCCATGTCCCTCTGCCAGAGCTGGGCAGGGATCTTCTCATTCACTAGTGAACTTCATGACACCCCCCGCTAGGGAGATGCTTTCATTATCCCCATTAAGCAGATGAGAACACTGAGGCAGAGGATGAGTTATTTCCCCAGGTCTACCGTCGAGGGAATGGAGGGCCAGGGTTTGGCCTGGGCAGTCTGCGCTCAGCCCCCCAACTGGCGGCGAGCCCCGTGTGCTGCTACGGGGTGGGGAACCTTATCTCAGGGGCAGAGAAGGGACCTGGTAAGGTCTAGGGGTGAAAGGATCACGTTGGAGTACACGGACCCTGAAGAGATGACCCTGGAGCTGAGGGGAGTGGTGGAGACCATGTTCTGGTGACATCCAGTTCCTCCTAAAAATAGTTGGAACCCATCAGGAGAAGATGCTTAGAGCCGGGCTCTGGGGAGAGTCGGCGGGAGGGCAGTCAGGTTTGAAGGAACAAAACTCATAATCGCGTATAAGTTGGAATGCATCGTTTTGATTTGCTCCATTACTGATGACCTTCATTTTAACTATTTAAGAAAGTATCTATGGGGTTTCCCCATTATAAAGTGACTCTGGTTTGAAGTTAGTATTTTGTACGTGTATGTGTGGTAAGTCGCTTCAGTCTCATCTAACTCTTGGCTACCCTAATGGACTATAGCCCACCAGGCTCCTCTGTCCAGGGGGATTCTCCAGGCAAGAATACTGGAGTGGGTTGCCATGCCCTCCTCCAGGGGATCTTCCCAACCCAGGGATCCAACCCGTGTCTCTGTCTCCTGCATCGGCGGGAGGGTTCTTTACCACTAGTGCCTCCTGGGAAGCCCAGTATTTTGAGTGGAGGTGCTTTAAGCTATCTATGTATTATTAAACTTTTGATATTTGTACAGACTCCCGGTTCCCTATTTATCTGATATACTTTGTTATTTTGATTTTCAAATTGCCCATCAAATGGCCAGGGGAGCTTCTTCAGGCTTCTGTTGTTGAGTCGCCAAGTCGTGTCCAGCTCTTCTGAGACCCCATGGACTGTAGTCCACCAAGCTCGTCTGTCCATGGGATTCTCCAGGCAAGGATACTGGGAGTAGATTGCCATTTCCTTCTCCAGTTGGGATGGAACCTGGGTCTCCTGCATTGGCAGGAGCCGCCAGGGAAGCCCTTGTGTTCTTTCGGCGTGCCCCCATAACTCTTTGAGCACATTCCTGCTTTACGGCACGAGAAGACATAAATTTTAGGCTCACCTTATACTTGTCTTGCTCCAGACCTGAAATCAGCCGTTGCTTCCAGGAGTCTTGGTTGCTATTTGGTGAAGAATGGTCAAAGTCTGAAAGCTAGAGGTGTCCATTAATACTAGAGTGCGTCCTCTTAGCTAGAGAATATATGTTCCCGAGTCCCTACACACACAGTGATGTCTGTGTTTATTTGTATGCATGCGTGCGTGCTGAGTTGCTTCAGTCGTATGTGACTCTCTGCGCCCCCAGACTGTGGCTCACCAGGCTCCTCTGTCTGTGGGGATTCTCCAGGGAAGATTACTGGAGTGAGTTGCGGTGCCCTCCTCCAAGGGGATCTTCCCGACCCAGGAATCGTAACTGAGTCTCTTACATCTTCTGCTTTGGAAAGCAGACACTTTTACCACTAGCGTGCCACCTGGGAAGCCCGTTTATTTGTGTATCCCTCCCTATGTATGGAAGTCCATGAGTGTATAACAGTGTCTCCAATTCCAATCCAACACCACAGAGCTTGTTCTAACTTTTCCCTTTTCTGTATTAAAAACTCCTTTTTCCAGCAGCAAGAAACCCGATTCCCATTATCCTTAATATAATCCCTGTGTAACCAATCTCCCTTCTCGTTTGCTATCTGCTCCTGTGGGGACGCCTTTCTCGCCATGATCTGGCTACACCATGCCACCTCCATGAGTGGATATCTTCACTCTGCTCACAGTGCAAACCCTTACCCTAGGTGATGTGATACCCGTGTGTAGATAAACCTTGCCACCCAGTTCATGCTCCAGTATCCTGTACCAGGCTGCTCTTCCATGGGTTCATCCTCATCTTCCCAGGCCCCAACACTCTGGGCCATGCAACTCTTATTGCCTCCAAACCCACCCACTTTTTTTTTTTGTCTACACCACGTGGCACTTGGGATCTTACTTCCCCAACCAAGGGCTGAACCTGCGCCCCCTGCAGTGGAAGCACAGAGTCTTAAATTCCCCACCAGGGAAATCTCTTTATCGCTTCACTGTGGCCTCCGACTACCCACATCAGTGTGGATGCCTGCCTTGCCCCTCCTGCCCTGAAATGTTCAGGAAAAAAGGAAGGGAAGGGAAGAAATGAGCAGAGGAAGGGCAAACACCACCCTCCTGGCTCACTGGAAAAGACCCTGGTGCTGGGAAAGGTTGAGGGCAGAAGGTGAAGAGGGTAACAGAGGATGAGATGATTGGATGGCATCGCCGATTCAACAGACATGAACTCGGGCAAACTGGGAGATGGTGAGGGACAGGGAAGCCTGGTGTGCTACAGTCCATGGGGGTCTCGAAGAGTCGGACACGACTTGGCAACTGAACCAGCCACTATACATGCCTAGTCCCAAAGTCGGGTTGTCACGTGATGTTCGCATTCTGCTCATTTTCTCACGTTCCTGGCTGACTCCAGAGCTCCTGGAAGCCAGGGGCCGTGTCCTCTCCATCTTCACTTGCACAGAGGCCAGGCTTAGGCCGATCACGCCACGTGCCTGTTGGAACGTGGTATGAATGGATGCCCTCCGCTCTAATCCTCATTTTTGAAACTATCCTTCCAATTCTATTCTGGGGATAAAAGGTCAGAGCCTGACACTGGCTCCCCCACCACCCTCCAGGCTCCCTGAAGCCAGATGGGGAGGCAGGAACAGCTGTGATCCCTCCCCAACTTGAGAAGAGATTTCCCACCCAGCTGTCACAGCCCCAAGGGAGCCAGGGTGACCGGGGGAGAGGCAGGCAGAGTTGGCCGAGGACTAGTGGAGAAGCACAGGAGGCTGAGCCACCAAAGGGAGACCCAAAGTCAGAGGGGGCGGCAGCATCTTGAGATTGGAGCCTGATGAGTTCCACCATGACGCCCTCCATGCAGTTTCCCATGGGCCCTGCCTGCATCTTCCTAAGAAAAGGCATCGCGGAGAAACAGCGGGTGAGGCTGGGGGCAACGGGGAAGGATGGTGGGAAGGGTGAAGGGAGCTGGGATGCGAGGAAGAGAAAGGCTGTGACCTGTACAGAGGGAGAGCGGAGCGGAGGGTAGAGCATGACCTGAGAAGGTTACAGAATCCCAGGGAGCACGGTGGGGACACGTGGGTCAGGGAGGGGAAGATGAACTCAGAAGTCAGGACCGAAAGGTGGAAGATGAAAGAGCAGGCAAAGAAAAGGGGAACTGGAGTGACGTCACTGTTGACCAACATCATTCTTTTCTACGGCCACCCACAGTGATGCCAGTGACGATGGTGGTGGTGGGGATAATAGTAGCTGCCGTTTATTATTTTTTAATTTGTGCTGGGTCTTAGTTGTAGCATGTGGGATCTAGTTCCCTGACCAGGGATCGAACCTGGGCCCCATGCACTGACAGCGTGGAGTCTTAGCAACTGGATCACCAGGGAAGTCTGTAGTTGCCACTTAAGTCATTGCTGTGTGCCCAGACTTGTGCAAAGGGTTTTGCATTCTTGATATTATTTAATCCTCACAATCAGTGACTCATGAGGTCCGTAATACCGTCATTCCCATTTTATAGATGTGGAAGGTAAGGCTGTGAGTCATGAAGTCCGTTGCTTTAAGCTTTGACAATTAGTGAATGGCAGGGCCAGAACCGTTTGATTCCAATGGTCATGCTTTTCACTGTTAGTCTTAGTCACCTCGTCATGTCTGACTCTTTGTGACCCATGAACTGTAGCCCGCCAGGCTCCTCTGTCCATGGAATTCTCCAGACAGGAATACTGGAGTGGGTTGCCATTCTCTTCTTCAGGGGATCTTCCTGATCCAGGGATTGAATCTGCGTCTTCTGCATTGCAGGCAGCTTACCTTCTGAGCTGCCAGGGAAGCCCCACCTGGAGTGGGAAAGGGGATACTAAAAAGAGAAGGTGGGAAAAAGTCTCCAAGGGTAAAGGGAGAGATATGGGGGGTGAAAGAGGCCAGAGGTTGATGGAATTTTCCTGAGGAGGTGCTGCGTGCTCAAGCCTGACCCTTCAGGTATGTCCTGGCGTGGCTAGTGGCAATATGAAAGGGTTTCAGAAACTGGTCATGCTGGCAGTGCTCATCCTGCCTAGGAGCCACTAAACACAGCTCTTAGACCAAGGGATTCTCACCCAGCCACTTACGAGCTGTGTGACCTCAGACAGGTTCCTTAACCTCTCTGTTCCTCAGCTTTCTCTTAAGATGGGAATGGTATTTGGCTCAACCCCACAGGGTGGTTCTGAAATTTAAATGAAATGATTGTGGAAGCCTGGCACAGTTAGCACTCTGAATATGTTAACCGAGTCTAAGTCTGACTTTTCCTCATCTAGAGGAGGAGATTGGATTCCACAGCCTCCAGGATCTGTTTTGGCACAATGGGATGGGTGTCCACTGGGGAAAGGCAGGAGAAGAGAGACCAAGGTTCAGGATGGGAGAGAGGCAATGAGAAGGGGCGAGGAGGAGTAAATAGCCAGGGAAGGGGAGTCAGGAGGTAGGAGAAGGAAGGTGAGAAGGGTGGAGGGGGCGGAGAAGGGGAAAGGACCAGGAAAGGTTGAGGATAAGACGTGTTTGGAGAAGTGAATGTGGATCTCTTGATTCTCTTTCCAAATCCTGCCCCCACCCTCCGCATTCCTTTCTAGGAAAGACCCCTGGGACCAGATGAGATTGAAGGTAACACTTCTCCCCCAGACATCCCCGTATCACCATCCACCCATTCACCTGCCCTCTGTTCCTTTGTACATTTCAGTATAAATCCCTCGAAACAAAAATTTTACATCACTCTCTCTTCCCACTCAACTGTGATTTTGTGACAGTTTAAGTACTTTCCAAAGTGTTCAGAAGCCATCCTGACCCCCAAGTGTCTTGGAGACCCATGAATGATGCCTGAGTTTTAAGGATAAGTCCAAAATTGTTCTTTTTTTTTTTTTTTTGGTGGTTTTGAAGTTTCTCATTACTTCATCCAACAATGTGAAGGACTTCAGTGCTATCATTTGGTGGCCTCGAGAATTATTCCTCTTGCTAACACACTTCATATATCTCTCCTTTTGGACATTTTTATAATATATTTTTTTGAGGCATCTTGAGTTGGTGCCTCATTGACAGTTTCAAGGGATGCTCCTTTCCCCCAGTGACTGTTTCAAGTTGCCCCAAAGTTCTTGTCTCTTAACTTTCAGAGCTCCGGGAAGCATTTCTTGAGTTTGACAAGGACCGAGACGGGTTCATCTCTTGTAAGGATTTGGGGAATCTCATGAGGACAATGGGTTACATGCCCACGGAGATGGAGCTGATTGAACTGGGCCAGCAGATCCGGATGAACTGTGAGCCTTGGGGGTGGGAGGAACGACCGGGCTTTGAGGGAGGGTTAAGAGTGAAGTTAGGATGTATATGGAGGTTGAGAGTAGAGTTGGAGATGGGGAGGAGGGAAGCAGGGCTAGATGTCTGGAAGAAAACAGCTCAGACTGTACTTAGGGAGGCAGCATTTGAAGTGGCTAAAAGGGTGGTTTTCAAGATAGATTTGGATTCAAGTTCCAGTTCTGTTGTTTACTAGCTGTAGTCATGAGAAGTGGAGTTAGCCCCTACTCTTGAATCTCAGTTTCCCTATCCATGCAGTGAAGATGTTATCACTCCTTACCTAGTGAGACTGTAGAAAGGAAGGGATAAAGATGTTAATACAGGTAAAGGCTTAGCCTCCAGTAAATGCTTATTAAATATAGGTCATTGCTATCTCCACTAAGATTCATCAGTGGAGTGCAGGATTGGATCTGTATGTGATGCTGAAAACACACTTGGAGCCTAATGTTGCTGAATAATGTATCAAAAAAGATGGGTCTTTAGATGGAAACCAGAGTTGATTTTGTGATTGATAAGATTGCTCCTGGGTTTGCATCTGAGCATGTTCCTGAGTGAACAACACTGAATTCAAGGAGATTCATCTCTAGAAGGGATTTGGTGATCATTTAATTCATACTGTCTCTTCTCCAGATCTGCAGATGAGGGAGCGTAGATCTGAACCAATTAAGAGATTTTTTCCTAGGGTCATATCAACAGTTAGTTACTTCTACTGTACGTCCTGCCCCTGTTCAGATGAGAAGAACAAGAGGACTTGAGTTGGCTGAAAGAGGGAGCTCTTAGAAGGCAGAGAGATGGAACAGATCTATTGAACAGAGTCGAAGGGCAAAGTGAGGGAATGGAAAGGTAGGAGCGTATGAAGTCTCACCAGACCTGCCTCTTCTGTCCCCAGTGGGTGGCCGTGTAGATTTTGATGACTTTGTGGAGCTGATGACCCCTAAATTGCTTGCAGAAACGGCTGGAATGATTGGTGTCCAGGAGATGCGAGATGCCTTCAAGGAAGTGAGTTTCCTAATGTTGGAGGTGGTGGAAGGAGACCCCAGGGGTCTTTGATTAGTCATTAATGGGGGACAGAACCCTAGTGGCTCAGTGGTGAAGAACGCCCCTGCCAGTGAGTGAGACTTGCAATATGTCCATATACATATCTATAATTGCCTTTAATTTTGGTTAATTTCTATTAAATTCATTTCTATTTTTATTCAGTGGACTATAATTTCAGTTCATTTAAACCTGAAAATGAATACTCAAAGCAGCTATTGGAAAACTTTGATTTGGAACAACTAGGTGTTCCAATCTACCTTCTCAACTATGACTTTTACCAAAGTGAAACACAAATCAGGTATTTCTTGCAACATTTCGTGTCTGAATTGAGGTGTGCTCTGACTCAGATACATGCTGGATTAACGTTTGGTGTTTTAGCTTAAGCGTCCTTGGGGGCTGGGTGTGTTAACTAGCCATGCTAAGGACATAGTATTCAGTATGGTATTACACTAAGTCTTACGAAACACAGCACTGAAAGATTACACCAGCTCTTCGGCGACTGTGAAGCGGGGAGATTCCAAACGGGAGAGAAGCGTCTGATTTCATTCTCCTCCCAGCCCTTTGATCCTCCCCTGAAGCCCATCAATAAAATGGTTTAATCTCAGGAAAAAAACCAAGAATGTAGAATAGCTCATTAATATATTTTAAAAGATGTTTTATCTCTTTACTTAGCCATTCTGTGGGGCAAGTGGGATCTTGGTTTCCAGCCAGGGCTCAAACCCAGGCTCCCTGCAGTAGAAGCTAGGTGTCTTAACCACTGGGCCACCAGGGAAGGCCCTGTTAATACTTTTAAAGTTGATTACATGCTGAAATGATGTTTTAAAGTAAAATCAATTATAAAAATATAATTCCACTTGTTCCCTTAAAATGTGTGTGGTGGGGGGGACGGCTGCTAGAAGAATTTGAAATTACCCCCAAGGTTCCCGTATTACTTCCGGACAGTGCGCTGCTCTAGGGGAAATCAGATCTCAGGATTAGGAAGCAGCAGGTAGGGACCCTGGAAGGCAGGAGGGCGTGTCTGAGGAAGAGCAAGAAGCCTGTCCTATTTGGAGAGGCATGAGCTGGAGAGAGAGGGGGCTGAGATAAAGTCTCAGAGGTGCTGAAGGCAGGTCCCCACCCCATAGGAGCATGCCTGTTGTGGAGCGGTGGCAGGGTTTTCTTCTGGGTGGGATAGGAAGCCACTGGAGGACTTTAACCTAGGGAGGGACTAGACCAGTTGCTGTTTCTTGTTTTTCATAATTTTTATTACTTTTTTGCCACACCACGTGGCACCTGAGCTCTTAGTGCCTGACTGGGGATCGAACCCACGCCCCGTGCAGTGGAAGAGTGGCGTCCCAACCACGGGATCGCCAGGGAAGTCCCTGACTGGTGTCTTAAATGAACTCGAACGTCAAATTCTGACGGTAGAGAACAGATTATGTAGGACCACAGCGGCAGCTGGAACCAGACAGGACGCTGTCGGCCATGATCCAGGCAGGGGAGCGTTGTGGTTTGAACCCCGTTAGCATCGGTGTGGCCGGAGGACAGTTGGCTCCCGGACATGTTTGGACATAGAACTGACATTCTAAGACTTTCTAGTAGGTTAAACGTGTGCAGGGACTTCGTGGGTGAGCCGGCGGTCATTACTCCGCGCTTCCACTGCCGGCAGCGCAGGTTCGATCTCTGGTCGGGGAACCCAAGTCCTGCAGGCAGTGCGGTGTAGCCAAAAAAATTTTTTTTAAAGGTATACAGCATCCCAAGGGGTAAGCATGGAACAGGGAACAAGAGTCCTTGAACCTGCCTTTAAGGAGCTGAACATTTAGCAGATGACGTACCAAACCTCTTAACTGTTTTTTTGGCCACAAGTTGAGGGATCTTAGTTCCTCCAGCAGGGATTGAGCCCCAAGCACCAAGTCCTAACCCCTGGAACCACCAGGAAACGCCTGTCTCTCTCTCTCTTTTTAAAATTTTCTATTGCACTATCATTGATTTACAGTGCTGTGTTAGTTTCTGTGGACAGTCAAGTCATTCAGCTAGAGTGTGTTTGTTGCTCAGTAATGTCCGACTCTTTGCGACACCATGGACTGTAGCTTGCCAGGCTCCTCTGTCCATGGGCTTTCCCAGACAAGAATACTGGAGTGGGTAGCCATGCCCTTCTCCAGGGGATCTTCCCGCCCCAGGGATCAAACCCGGGTCTCCTGAACCTCAGGTGGATTCTTTACCATCTGAGCCACCTTATACAAATATATATATATTCTTTTTAAAAACATGATCTTCCATTATAGGTTATTACAAGATATTAAGTATAGCTCCTGGCGCTGTGCAGTAGATCCTTGCTGTTTGTCTCTAGCTGAGTTCTTGACTCACAGGAAGTGATGAATAAGCACTGTGTTATTGTTGTGGTGGTTGTGGTTAATATTGTGCCCTGTGCTCTGCTTCAGTTTGATGCCAACGGGGACGGGGAGATCACGCTGGGGGAGCTGCAGCAGGCCATGCAGAGGCTCCTGGGAGACAAGCTCACGTCCCAGGAGATCTCCGAGGTGGTCCAGGAGGCCGACATTAATGGAGACGGCACCGTCGACTTTGAAGGTGACGCTGTGTGGGGACAGACACCCCTGTCTCCCCGGGGTGCTTTTTTTCCAAGTTGACCATTCCTTCTCATTCTCCCTCAGTTTGAAGCTGGAAGAGGCAGGGTTAGATTTTGGAACTGTTTGTTGCCTCACTTTTTGCCCATGTCCTTTCCAAAAGCTCATGCCTCTCACCTCTCCTTGTATTAATATCTGCACTTGGCCACTCCTTGGAACACCCTGTCCAGAAGCTGATTCTGAGTCCTCCCTTTCCCATCCCTTCCTTGTTCCCTGGGCACCTTTGTCCTAGGAACAGAAACTCCCATCCAAAGGAGAGTGGACTAGTTAGTTGCTGGGATGCTGGGGTCAGATGCATGGGGTTCAAGCTCAGGATCATCTTTTACTAATGATGTGGTCTTATCCCAGTCACTTTCTCTCTTTCAGTGTCAGATTTCACATCTGCAAAATGGGGGTAAGGATGACACCTTTCTCCCAAAGTTTTAGCAAAAAGCTAAAAGAAATTGTGTACTACAGACTCCTCTGCTTGTGTGCTGTCTGGAGCAGCCTTCATGTTTTCACTGGTTAAGCCTCAGTTATGCCTCTGGTTGGTGCCCCCCTCCCCATCTTTCTTGCCAGGCTCAGCATCCCTGAGCTCCCATAACACCCACAGCCGCCTCTGTGGTGATGCTGACACATGACATCATGATAGCTTCCAATCATTGATTACCTGTTTCCCTCTGAGGCCACAGACGAAATGGTTCATCATTATACCCCCAGTTCCTGGCACAGAGTTCAACATGTGTACTGAGTCATTGGGCTTTCCAGGTGGGCCTAGTGGTACAGAACCCGCCTGCCAATGCAGGTTTTATCCCTGGGTCAGGAAGACTCCTGGAGGAGGAAATGGCAACCCGCTCCAGTATTCTTGCCTGGAAAATTCTTGCCAGAGGAGCCTGCTGGGCTACAGTCCATGGGGTCGCGAAAGAGCCAAACACGACTGAGTGACTGAGGACATGCACACACTGAGTGATTGATTGAATAAATGAGAAAGATTGGAGTCCTGAGAGGAAGGGATGGGGGTCATTTCTGTGGGAGACGGAAATAGGGCACGCCAGGGTCTCACTGTGAGGTTCTCTGGTGCAAAAGTTTCAGCATCTGACTGCTGTCTATAAGGCAAAAGTCTAAAATTCTTAGTTTGCTATTGAAATGCATCCATGATGCCCCATAGTAGACATCAATGAAAAATCTGGAAGAGGTAGAATTTTGGAGGAACCTGACCCTCGGGTCACCTACAGGCAAGAGAAGGACAGATGAGCCTTGAGACCTGGGTGGGACCAATAAGTTCACCTGACATTGAGTCACAACAAAGTCAGCTACCACCTGGGTTCCTTCCAGGGTTCTCCATTCACCATCTACACGATCTCAGGCATGCTGGCCAACCTCACCAGCCTCAGCTTGCTTATCTATAAAATGGCATTCAACTCTCCCGGATTGGTTGAAAAGATGAAATCAGAGACTCACAATGACTAATTATTGAACTCTGACTGTATCTTCTAAGCATTATATTGTTAAACCATCTGAAAGATCTTATAAGGTAAATAGCAGAAGTCGAGGTGTAGAGGGATCAAGTTGTTAATTTCCCAAAGATCCTGTGGTTTCTGACATGTAGTAAGGGCTGAAAAAATTAAAGACAGCTGCTCTTACAAACAGGTGCCTCACTTAGTGAGGGAAGGACAAATTAGGGGCTTGGGATTAACACAAACACTTATATATATAATTTATATGAAAGAGATAAACAATAAGAGCCTATTGTTGAGCACAGGGAACTCTACTCAGTATTCTGTTATTTCCTGTATGGGTAAAGAATCTGAAAAAGAATGAATATATTTGTGTGTATAGTTGAATCACCTTGGTGTACACCCGAAACTAACCAACATTGTCAATCAATTGCATGTGTGCGTGCGCAGTCACTTCACTCGTGTCTGACCCTTTGTGACCCCATGGGCTGGAGCCCACCAGGCTCCTCTGCGCATGGGGATTCTCCAGGCACGAATACTGGAGAGGGTTGCCACGACCTTCTCCATAAATCAACTATACTTCAACGATTAAAAAAAAAAACCCACACAAATATCTATTCTGCCTCACCATAAATTTTGTTTCTGCAGAGTTTGTGAAGATGATGTCTCGTTGAGGAGGTCCTGGGATCCCCAGCCTCTCTCCACCTGCTCAACGTGGATCAAATCGTGGTGGAGGGGAGGACCACATGCCCCACGGGCCCTCCAGAGAGAGAGGGTGGGAGGGTGGGGGTGGAGATTGGTATTGCAGCACTATGGATTGAGGGTAGCCTAGAAAAGACAGCTTTGGCCAGATGGAGTAGTGTTACATCCCTGGAGCTAGATTAAGGAGGAAGAGGTCTGTGTGAACAGTACTGGGGTCTCCTTGCCACTCCCCCAAATCCCAAAGAAAGACTAATGACATCTTTCAACTCGTAATTCTAAATCCTTCCACCCTGGCACAGTCTCTTCCCCAACTTCCTCTGGGTGAAAATAGTCTTTTCTCCTGTTTGATTCAGAAAGTTCAACACAGCGTCTACCTTTCCCCCTTCTTGCTTCAGCTGCCTTGAATCCCCTCAGTTTCTTCCTCTCGGTTGAAGAAGGCTTGTCTATCATGAGGCTAGAAACAGGGTTCTTAATGAGACTGGGTTTAGAAAGGGTTAATTAAAGAGGCATCCATGTGAACCTACCCACCCCCCAACTTGATTTCCTGGAAGCACAATATCTTTTCATCTCTCTAGCCCCTAACTTCCTTCTCCTTGTGTCAGATACTCTGGTCACCGAATTAAATCACAAATCTGGATTATCAAGGTTTAGAGCAAGCTGATCCCCCAGGGGATTAGCTCCCCTTGAAACTACATCATGCAAAGAGAGAGAGGATGGACACCTCCAAATCCTTGGCTCAGCCGGGTCGCCGGGAAGCCATTCCTGGAAGCCCCCTGCCTCTGTGTCTGTCTGCCCTGGGCTGTACAGAGATAGTCCCTCTGTTAGACTGGAAGTCAGTTCTCTCCCTCATACCCTGACCCTGATCTGTGTTAGAAACTGAAAGATATATTCCTCCTCACCTCTGCCTTCAGTAACCCCAAGGTCCTTCAAATAAAGAGTTCATTTGAAACCTTCTTCAATCATTTGTTCTTAATTAATTGGCTGAGCCAGGTCTTAGTTGAGGCACGAAAGACCTTTAGTTGCAGCGTGTGGGATCTGATTTCCTGACTGGGGATCGAACCTGGGTCCCCTGCCCTGGGAGCATGGAGTCCTATCCTCTGTGTGTGTGTTCAGTCGCTTCAGTTGTGTCCAGTTCTTTGCGACCAAATGGACTATAGCCCGCCAGGCTTCTCTGTCCATGGGATTTTACAGGTGAGAATACTGGAGTGGGTTGCCATTTCCTTCTCCAGGGGATCTTCCCAACTGAGGGTCCGAACAGGAGTCTCCTGAGTCTCCTGCATTGGGAGACAGATTTCTTTTTACCACTGAGCCACCTGGGACGCCCCCTTATCCACCTGGGAAGTCCCTCTTTTCACCTTTAAAGTCCTAAGTATAGACCTGGAGAATGGCTCACCTAGATCAATAGCCTCCTTTTAGAAAATTTTATTTAAATTTAAAAAAATGGAATCAGAAAAATGTTCCCTAACTTCTCTGCAGCCACGCTGTTTTGCCATTCTTCACTATTTATGTTTTTCTCTTTAATTTTCTTCATTCCTTCCTTTCCTTTTCTTCCTTTCCGTCTATCCCCCTTCCACCTTTAATTTATTCAGCAGCAGCATCTGAAGTGCCTACTATGTGCCAGACATTTTTCCAAGCATGAGGAGAAATGAGGCTGTAGCAGTGAATAAAATAGCCCCGAACTCTAGACTCAAGAAGCTTCCATTATAATGTGAGGAGATAGACATAGAACAAAATAAATGAGTAAATATAATCGTATCTCGAATGTTAGAAGGTGATGAGATGTGGAGCAAAAGGAGCAGAAATGGGTTGAAGGACGAGAAGGTTCTGGAGGTGGGGAGGGGTTGCATTCTTTGTAGGCACATTGGGGAGTTTATGGAGCCCTGGGGGCATGTCTGGGAAAGGGCAATTCAGACTTGACAAAGTGCACATGCAAAGGCCCTGAGGCAGGACTTGCACCCGGAGTTCTGGAGGAATTGCAAGGAGACCAGGGTGGCTGAAGAGGGGTAGATGGTTTGGGGTCTGAGTGGATCAGGAGTCAACTCATGCAAGTATGCATTCTCAGAGGCTATTTTGAGGACCTTGGAGGGTACGGGAGCAGAGAAGTGACATCCATTTAACAGATGACTTCAACCTCCTGTCTTACCCATCACAGCCCATCTCTACACTCATCAATTCACCCATCCAATCATTCCTGCACCTGCTCAAACATACTTGCTGAGTCCCTGATATGTGCCTGGCACTGTTCCAAGTGATGGAAATAGAGCAAGGATGAGTTACTTGACCTCAAGAAGCTTGTAGTCTAGAGCCCCACAAGCCAATGGGATCTCCTGGTGATAATGGAAATACTCTAGAGTTGCTGCACCATCCAATATGGTAGCTACCAGCTATGTGTCACTATTGAGTATTAGATGTGGTGAGGTGAGAATCTGGGCGTCATTTTAATTTCGGTAAGTTAATAACATTTTCTTAACGCATTATTGGTTTTATGAATTACTTGTTAAATTTAAATAGCTCCATATGGCTGTGCTAAGTCACTTCAGTTGAGTCTGACTCTTCACAACCCTATGGGTGGTAGCCTGTCAGGCTCCTCCGTCCATGGGATTCTCCAGGCAAGAATATTGGAGTGGGTAGCCTATCCCTTCTGCAGGGGATCTTGCCGACCCAGGAATCGAACCAGGGTCTCCTGCATTGCAGGTGGATTCTTCACCAGCTGAGCTTCCAGGAAGCCCCAATGGACAGTGCAAGTTTGCACTATGAGCCTGGGATTATTCTAGGTCCTGGAGATAGTTTAAAGTCTTTACTTTCTTGGAGCTTATGGTCTGATGTGAGGGAAAGAAGACAAAAATGATCATTTAAGAGAAGTTCAGACTGGGATGAATACTTTGAGGAAGTGGCGTGGTTATACCAAGAGAATTGGAGGGAAGGCAGAAGGGTGGCTTAATTTACTGCAAAGGTCAGAAAGGGCACTTAGAGACGAGCTGTCTCCAGTTGGGTTCCCAGGGTTTCTCCCTTGTCTGAGATTCGAGGAGAGCATGAAGGAGGTTTATCAAGCTGTATCCTTGGGATCGATACTTGGGAAGGAACTAGGATTGAGCAGAGGGAGAAGCTAAACAATGGTGCAAGGTCAACAATCTCAGCGGAGTCCACAGGCACTCTTGACCCAGCTCTTCCGAGTTGTCTCATTTGGGTTGAAACAGCTGGGTCTTTAAATCTGCCCACGGTCAATTGTTGCATATGGACTATCCTGGGGAGGGTGTGAGCTCGGGCAAGGGAGGTCTCTCTGAAGCTGAGGACATCCCTGATTCTGGTTTGACCACTGAAAGCTGCCGGCAGACAGCACTCCCCAGTGGTGGGCGTCAAGTCTTTCGGAGATCTGGTGACACACGTCTCTCTCCATCACGGGACATTTTAGCAGAGACTGAACAAGGTGAGGAGGAGAGAAGCTCAAGAGGGGGAAGAGAACTCCAGCACCAGCGAGACAGAGGCTGGAGTGAGCTTGATGAGTTCAAGGAACCAAGTAGCAGTTTGAGTATAGTGAGTGGAGAGGTGGGGTGGGGGGTCCGAGGTAGAAAATGAGATGCGGGAAAGTGCTAAACAAGGGACAGAGATGATGTGAGATCTGGGAACAGGGCGATTATGTTTACTAGGGTGTTTTTATATGACTGAGTGAAGATCTGTCTCTGGCTGTTAAACTAAAGTGAAAAGATTGACCATTCAGTTTCCAGGCATCTCACATCAATGTGACATCATGTGAATGTAATGATCAGACTGGCAGTGAATGAGGCTGAATGGCTGAAATCTATTGCTAATGTCTGGCTGTGGTGAGGGACAATGGTCATAGTTGCTCAGAGGGTTTTACTGTTTTGTTTTTAAATATTTATTTTTGACGGCCACAGGTCTTTGTGGCTGTGTGCGGCCTTTCTCTAGTTGTGGTAAGCGCGGGCTACTCCTCATCGCAGTGCACTGGCTTCTCACTGTGGTGGCTTCTCTTGTTGCAGAGCCCAGGCTCTGGAGTTCGGGCTTCAGTAGTTGCGGCAAAGGGATTTAGTTGTTCTGTGGCATCTGGGGTCTTCCCAGGCCAGGGATCCAACCCATGTCCCCCGCATGGGCAAGCAGATTCTTATCCACTGCACCACCGGGAAGTCCACTGAGAGGGATTTTATGGAGGAGGAGGAGGACAGGGAGGGAGAAGAGGAGGAGGAGAGGGAAGAGGAGAAGGGAGAGAATGGAGAGCAAGACAAGAACACCAACAACATGAGGTTGCATCTGGGCTCGTGGGAAACAGATTCTGCAATCGATTATTGATGTCTGTCACGGGCACCATAAGGGGATAGTTGAGGCCATCTTGCAATGAATTTTCTACCCTCCATTGATGTACTAATTTATTTATTAATGATTTAATAAGTACCTACAAATGCTCCACCCAAGTCTGTAACTTCCCAGAAAAAGACAGCAGGCTGCAATCATTTCCTAGAGTCCCTGGGCTGAGAATCTGATCTCTGCACCATGTGACTCACCAGCATTTCCTTCCCCACACTTTTGGATCCCTCACCATATCTGTCACTCTAGGAAGTGGAAAAGGCAGCCCCAGAGTTAATGTGGGGCTCCCTTTTGGGGGTTAGACCACATTTTCCCTCTGTTCTTCACAAAGGACCAAGTGATGAAGCAAGACGGTGAACAGGTTCTTTCTAAAGGCGATTATCTAAGCTTGAAAGATTCGATGAAAAAGATGAAGCAGGTTCCAGACTTAATATGTCAGCCTTCCACTGGAGACGTGTCTCCTTCCCTTGAAAATAAAATCAAAAGCCAGTGTTCAGGTAATAGGTACACACTGACTCAAATGTAACGTGAATTTAAAAGTGACTTCATGTTGATTTTTAAGATTCAGTTGGGAATAAGGTGACGCAGCTGAGCCAAGAGCCGTTAGATACCCCCTGCCCCTCACCTGGCTCACGGGATCAGGTCAGTGAATAATAAGCACCTCCACCTCACCTATGCTGTAATCCATTCCGTAGGAGCAGGACTTGCAAGGAGATGGTTCTGCTCTTTTTGTTTATTTGTTAGCTTGTTTTTGGTTGTTTGTGGCACAGCATGTGGGGATCTTAATTCCCCGAGCAGGAAATCTAACCTGTACCCCTGTAGTGGAAGCATGGAGTTCTAACCACTGGACGACCAGGGGAGTCCTGAGATAGTTTTTCTCTGATGGTTACAAATTTGAGGCTGGAGACTAAAAATGTTCTTAGACTTAGCCACAGATTTGGGACCATTGTGGGTGTTGTTTGTTTGTTTTTTGTGGGTTTTTTTAGTATTCACCCTGTTAAGATGGGGACTTCTCAGGCAGTGTAGTGGCAAAGAATCCATCTGCCAGTGCGGGAGACATAGGTTCCATCCCTGGGTTGGGAAGATCCCCTGGAGAAGGAAATGGCAACCCACTTCTGTATTCTTGCTGGGAAATCTCATGGACAGAGGAACCTGGCAGGCTACAGTTCATGGGGACACAGAGTCAGACACGACTTAGCGACTAAACAACAATACCAACTGTTAAGATGGTAGAGTCCCAAACCAACTTCTTCGCCTTTCCTCTGAACATGGAAGATAATTTGTACCATCAAACTAAATTTCAGGAAGCATCACTGATTTTGATTCTATAACCCACATGCAATCACAAGGATAAATACTGCTGGAATCACGAGGATGGTCACATATCTGATGAGAAGGCTTCTGTTTACTTTCAAATTCCAGAAATACAATGTGACAAGGTCAGTGCAGGAGGTCCAGAGAGAATTGTTATAGGCTTTAGAATATGGAAGCTGGAAGGAAAAGAGTAGAAAAAGGAAGGATGAAGTTGGTCCTGTGGAGACAGTTGATGATGTATGGGCTGAGGTTGGGGAGAGGGGGAGAGGTGAATCCAAACTTTACCTTGGTTAGCTACTCAGTGAAGCAGGTAAGGGATCAACAACAAGGTTTCTGGGAATGTGTGTGTGTGTGTGTGTGTGTGTGTACTCAGTCACAAAGTCATGTCTGACTCTTTGCAACCCCATGGAGCATAATCCACCAGGCTCTTCTGTCCATGAGATTTCCCAGGCAAGCATACTGGAGTGGGTTGCCATTTCCTTCTCCAGGGGGTCTTCCCAACCCAATTGGCAGGGGGATTCTTTACTGCTGAGTCATCAGGGGGACCAGAGAGGTCGTGGTTATCTCCTTTCAAGTTTGTCCTTTCATTTAAAGTCTCAACTCAAGAAATTCCACTTTCTGAATTTTTCACACCCAAATCCTCCCAGACCTAGAATCTGGAATGACACCTTTCTGGTTCTGAAATCATTCGCTTGCCTCCTCACCCTGCTCCTCTGCTTTTCAGAGACATTCCGATTTCTTCTTGTCTTCTACTTTGGGTAATTGTCCCAGCCTCCCCCACCCCCCGCTAAGTTCACCTTTTCTCTGAGAAATAGAACTCGTCTTGCTGGAAAACTCAGCAAATCACGCTGGAAGGAAAAGAGCTCACCTTTGCATCAGCAGTACACCCAGGTGTGGTCCCGGTCATAGTTGTAAGAGGTTGCACACCACAAAAGGTTCTCCTTTGATCCTTTATTGGTGCAGTTAAAATAATTCTTGTTTTTGTAGTTGAACGGGGAAGTGGCAAGGGAAGCCAGGAACCAATGAGGAAATTCCTAGGGAGGAGATGGAGATAAGACGGTGATTACTCCTGTGTCTTTTTGCTACAGTGAAGGCTTCATCCTTACTTAAGCTTGTTGTTTGAGCTCTGCTCAGAGGCTCCTGCCAAAGGGGTGATGTGTTGCTGTTGTTTAGCTGCTAAGTCGTGTCGGACTCCTTTGTAACCCGGTGGACTGTAGCCCGCCAGGCTCTTCTGTGCATGGGATTCTCCAGGCAATAATACTGGAGTGGGTTGCCATTTCCTCTTCCAGGGGATTTTCCTGTCCCAGGGATGGAATCTGAGTCTCCTGGGGCCCCTGCATTGGCAGGCAGATTTTCTTTTACCACTGCATCACCTGGGAAGCCCAATTTGTTCAAGAGAGAGCCTAGTCATCTCTATCTGGTAGACAAGATAAACCCAAAGGTTTGATTGTTTTTAGATGTTAATGGATCTTGTATCTAATTTAGCAATCTTGCTTCAGCTTGGCATTCTTTTCTTCACTATGTACAATCGACCCTCAGTAGTCACAGGTTCTCTGAGGATTCAATATTCCACTTAAGGAATGCAATATCTAGTTGGTGAATCTGTGGATCCAGAACCCACAAATACTGAGGTTGGGAAGATGACCTGGAGAAAGGATAGGCTACCCACTCCAGTATCTTGCCTGCAGAATTCTATGGACAGAGGAGCCTGGCAGGCTACAGTCCATCGAGTCGCAAAGAGTTGGACATGACCGAACGGCTTTCACTTTCAACTCTTCTACACCATTTTATATAAAGGAGTTGAGCATCCACGGATGCTTCTTGTAAGTCCTTTGAATTGGCTTCACCATCTTTCCAGTTCCATTAGTAACAGATTTTTCAAAACCTTATCATATAGCATACTCGTCATTTGAGTGTTGGGTATTTAATATTTCACAAATTTTATACTGGCCCCTTTCCCTTGGATCTTAAGGAGACCACATTTTTGCCTGTCACATTATGGCATTCTTTATGCCATTTGTTCATCAGATCTCTAGAGTCTGGCACACAGTAGGGCTGGGATAAGCGTTTGTTGAGTGAATGAATGAAGGCCCCCCCCCAACCCCCGTGCCTGCCCAGCCCCCTTCCCCATAGTACTGGTGTCTGCGCAAAGACTCCACTTCCCGTCCTTATCCATGTTCTCCGTGGTTGGACACCACAGCTTGTTGTTTTCATCCTCAAGGCATTCAGTTACCACATTATTTCTGTACGTGGCAGGGAAGATGCAGGGCTTGCTGAAAGAGTTTCCCCCGTACTCTGAAAATAATGATGGAAATGAACATAATTAGAACCTTATGTTCCCAGGTGGCGCTAGTGGTTAAAAAATAAATAATAATAATAATAAACAGAAAAACACCAATACAGTATACTGACACATATATATGGAATTTAGAAAGATAGTAATGATGACCCTGTATATGAGACAACAAAAGAGACACAGAGGTATAGAATGGACTCTTGGACTCTGAGGGAGAGGGAGAGGGTGGGATGATTTGGGAGAATGGCATTGAAACATGTATATTATCATATAAGAAACGAAGTGCCAGTCTATGTTCAATACAGGATACAGGATGCTTGAGGCTGGTGCATGGGATGATCCAGGGAGATGATACAGGGTGGGAGGGTGGGAGGGGGCTTTAGCATTGGGAGATTGTGTACACCTGTGGCTGATTCATGTCAATGTATGGCAAAACAAATACAGTATTGTAACGTAGAATAAAGTATTTAAAAAACAAATTAATTAATTAAATAAATAAAAATTAAAAATAAAAATAAAAACCCGCCTGCCAGTGTTGGAGACATAAGAGATTCGAGTTCAATCCCTGAGGCGGGAAGATCCCCTGGAGGAGGAAACGGCAAACCCAGTCCAGTATTCTTGCCTGGAGGATCCCATGGACAGAGGAGCCAGGCAGGCCATAGCTCCCAAGGCGACAAGGAGTCGGACACGCCTGAGCGACGGAGCACGCGTGCTCTCTGCCCGGCGCCCACGGCCTCGCGAGAATCGTTGCTGGCTGCCGTCCCCTCCCCCACCAAACACACCCTCCTTGCTGCAGCGCCTCACCGTTGGTTTCACAGTATTTCCACTGCTGCTTCTCATCAAAGCTGGAAGTCACCGAGCACCACTGCCTTCCGAATAAACTGCCATCCGTGATGCAGCCGTTATGGGGCTTTCCCCGGTAGATGAAGGGAAAGACACAGCGTGGGTAATCTGCGCAGAAAGAAGTCCATGAGTGCTCTGCCGTTCACTTTTGGCTGCAAGACTCACAAGATCTTAGTTCCCCAACCAGGGATCGAACCTGTGCCCTCTGCATTGGAAGAGCGGAGTCTTAATCGTTGGACCACCAGGGAAGTCCCTGGGAACCTCTTTTCCAGAATTAAAATGTATCTTTATCTATCTATCTATCTACTTGTAATTTTCTAATTCAGTTTCAACCGGTTTATCCTGATTTCTTTGAACTGCAGAGGACTTTGCAACAGAGGCAGTGCAGGCTCAGCTTGTTTTCAGTCACTTTGCTTTATTGTGCTCTGCAGAGATGGCATTTTTCACAGGTTGAAGGTGTGTGGCAACCCTGCCTTAAACAAGTCTGTCGGTGCCATTTTCCCAATAGCATTGGCTCACTGTGTGTCTCTGTGTTACATTTTGGTAATTCTCCCAATATTCCACACTTGGAAATTATTATTGTATTTGTTATGGTGGATCAGTGATTTCTTTTTTTTTTTTATTACATAGGCTTAGTTGCTCTGAGGCATGTGGGATCTTCCAGGATCAGGGATCAAACCCATGTCTCCTGCATTAGCAGGCAGATTCCTTACCACTGAGCCACCAGAGAAACCCAATCAATGATCTTTGATGTGGTGAATGTAATTATTTTGAGGCATCATGAAATACATAACCTATCGATAAGAAGTTGCTTCTAACGGACAAGAAAAGAAAGTGTTTTCCTGAGATGAAAACTACTCCTGGTGAAGATGCTGTGAAGAGTATTGACACAACAAACGATAAGGAATACTATATGAAGTTAGTTGATAAAGCATCAGCAGGGTTTGAGAGGCCTGACTCCACTTTTGAAAGACGTTCTACCATAGGTAAAATGCTGTCAAACAGCACTGCAGGCTACAGAGAAATTGTTCATGAAAGGATGAGTCCATAGATAATGCAAACCTCTTTGTCATCTTGTTTTAAAAAATTGCCAGTCACCCCAGCCTTCAGCATCCACTGCCCTGATCAGCCAGCAGCCATCAACATCAAGGTAAGACTCTCCACCAGCAAAAAGATTGCAATTCACCGAAGATTCATAGGATGGTTAGCATTTTTGAGCAATGAGAGTTTTTAAATTAAGGGTATGTAATTTTTTAAAGACATATAATGCCATTGCACATTTAGACTGCAGTATGGTGTGACAAATCATTTCAATGTCCTGGGAAAGCAAACAATTCATATGACTCACCTTATTGCAATATTTGCAGTGTTTCCCTGCTGGTAACTGTATGTTTGTTTTCCATGTCTGTGAGTCTGTTTCTATTTTATAAAGAAGTCCATTTGTATCATTTTCTAGATGCCACTTATAAATGACACCGTGAGACATTTGTCTTTCTCTGATATACTCAGTGTGATAATCTCTAGATCCATCCACGTTGCTGCATATGGCATCATTTCATGCCTTTTAATGACGGAGTAATATTCCTTTGTGTATGTGCGCGAGTGTGTGTATGTGTGGGCACGTGTGTATATCTCACATCATCTTTATCCATTCATCTGTCGATGGACATTTAGTTCGCTTCCATGTCTTGGAAAGCACGATTTTTAACACCATTATCTTTTATGTTTTTTTTTGCCACGTCATGTGGCTTGTGGATTGAACCTGGGCCCTTGGCAGTGAAAGTGCCGAGTCCTAACCACTAGACTGTCGGGAAGCTCCTCACTCTATGATCCTTAGCATTATTACCCATTATTAACACTCAGTGTTTGGTCCGCCAAAAACAAGGCCACATCGTCCACACCTGTGCACTCTCTTTTGTAGTCCATCCGCTGAAGGAGCCTGCCGACAGGACGGCGTGGCGCCACTCACCTTCCGTCAAGCAGTGTCTCCACCGTCCGTCGTAAACGGCTCTGGTCGCACACCAAGGGGATAAGCTGTTGGCTCTGGTGCAGGAGAAGTAAGTAGAACCCTTGTAGGTGAAGGGAAAGATGCATGAATCTTTCTTATCTGAAGGACAGATGGACAAAGTAGAGGATTAGTCCCAAAGACGGAGCCAAGAATGAGACTCTGTCTGCATTATATGATGGCCTGAAGTCTGCAGGTATAGTCTTTGCATCTAATTTCCTAATGACATACAAGAACATTTCCAGCTTATGTTTGGACCCAGAGTAGTAGGGATGAGTTTCACCAACAATGAAGGCAACCAAGATATGTCTCCAAACGAGCATGGCTACCACAAATGTCATATAAGACACTTTTGGTGAGGGGGTTCCCTGGGGTCCAGTAGGTAAGACTTCATGTTCCAGTGCAGGGAATGTGGGTTCACTGGCATAGGGGTTTGATCCTTGGTTGAGGAGCTAAGATCTCACATGCCTGGCAGCCAATATATATATATATATATATCTCCAGTAATCTTGCCTGGAAAATCCCATGGATGGAGGAGCCTGGTAGGCTGCAGTCCATGGGGTCTCAAAGAGTCAGACACGACTGAGCAACTTCACTTTCACTTTTCACTTTCATATATTGGAGAAGGAAATGGCAACCCACTCCAGTGTCCTTGCCTGGAGAATCCCAGGGACGGGGGAGCCTAGTGGGCTGCCGTCTCAGGGGTCACATAGAGTTGGACACGACTGAAGTGACTTAGCAGCAGCATATATATATAACAGAGTCAATATTGTAACATATTCAATAAAGACTTTTAAAAAAAATGGTCCAAGTCAAAAAATCTTTGAAAAAAAAATTGGTAAATTGCAAGATTCCATCAGGTCATGAAAAGGCACACATGAAATAATTTTGAATCACAGACTAAAACATTTTGTTTTCCAATGCTTTTTCAATCCTGATGACATAAAAGAAAAAGCTTCAATTTAATGCTAGTATTTCGCTACCATATCTCTAATACTTAATAATCTCCCTTTTTAACAAAAAAGGAGAGAGAGAGAGAGCAGGGCTCGGGCTCAGAACCCTATTAGGACAATAGTATCTAGTAGAATTTAATAATAGGCTTTTGCTCTCATAGTATTTATTTTTATTGGTACTTCCTATTTATGGCAAGTAGCAGTGCTTTTATAGATTACAGAGCTGATGCTAACAATTCATTTAAAATAAATGTATTCAGGAAGAGTGAGCACATTGAAAGAAAAATGTTGAGTACAGAATATTTTTTATGGCATGCAGGTGGTGGCAGGTATGGAGGGGGGTGAATTTGAATGAGTAAAGTTTAGGAAACACAACTCTTGAGCTTTCTATCCTTCTGTATCAAGATGGGGACTTTATCTTTTACACCAGGTATCCTCAGAACCTAGAAGAGGGACTTGATCATAGCAGATGCTCAAAAAATAACTGACAGAATAAAATAAATTTGGGAAACACCATGTGAAATAGTGTTAAACAGGTTTCTTCAAAGATGGGTTCATCACAAAAGTCCACATGCAAATGAGGATTGAATTAACAAGAGTGAAACAGAGTATATTGAGTTGTCCTTTTTTTTTTTTTCCCCATGACTCAATAGTGCTAGTGATGTGTGGTCCCTGAAACACATTTTAAGAAATGCTGTTCTGGGACTTCCCTGGCAGTCCAATGGTTAAGACTTTGCCTTCTAACATGGGGGGTGCAGGTTCGATCCCTGGTTGGCAAGTTAAGAGCCCACGTGCCTTGAGGCCAGAAAAAAAGAAAAAAGAAACATAAAGCAGAAATAATATTGTAACAAATTCAATAAAGACTTTAAAATGATCCACGTCCAAAAAAAAAAAAAAAAAAACAAACCTTAGAAAAATGAAATGCTAGGCTAACCCAATTCTTTGTTTCATAGAGAAGGAAATGAGGACCCATACAAGGGGTGATTTAAAGTTAATACCTTTTTTTTTTTTTTTTGAGCAGAACTAGTAAAGTGACAGTGGGCTTCCCTGGTGGCTCAGTGATAAGGAATCCACCTGCTAATGCAGGAGACATGAGTTCGATCCCTGCTCTGGTAAGATTCCCTAGAGAAGGAAATGGCAACCCACTCTAGTATTCTTGTTTGGGAAGTACCATGGACAGAGGACCCTGGCAGGCTACAGTCTGTGAGGTCACAAAGAGTCGGACACAACTTAGCGACCGAACAACAATGATTAAAATGAGGACTTGGATTTTTTTCAGCAGGATCCGAACGGCCCTTGCTCTCACTTTGCTGTCTCTTCCACATTCCTATTTCCCTTCCTCAAAGATATAATGATGGGTTACTATGAGTGAGATGCTCTGATAGGTTATGTGTGTGCACACACATATGTGCATGAATGTGTGTGCATGTCTGCACATGCCTGTCTTCCTTCATGTGTGTGCATGTGTGTTAGCTCATGTTACAAAGATGGTGAGGCAAAGCTTCCATATATTCGCCAAACCCAGCTTCCTTCTCTTTCTGAGCTCATAGCTAGAATCCATCTTGCTGTCTCTCTCTCTTAAAAGATTTTTCGATGTGGACCATGTTTTTAAAGTCTTTACTGAATTTGTTATTGTGGTGCTTCTGTTTTATGTTTTGGTTTTGGGGCTGAAAAGCATGTGGGATCTTAGCACCCCGATCGGGGATCAAACCCATACCCCCGGCACTGGAAGGCCATGGACTAAGTTATGACTCACAGAATGTGGATTAAAATGATGTTATCATTTCCTGGCTCAACAAAAAATTTCCAATCAACCCTCCACACTTCTTTGTTTCTCTGTCTGCCAGCTGGGCATACAATGGTGGATCTCAATGGAGAAGGGGCAATTTGACCTCCCCCTCCAGGGGACATCAGACAACGTTGGGAGACGTTTCTGGTTGTTAGGGAGAGGGAGGAACTGGTAGCTGTGCTACTGGTATCTCCTGGGTAGAAGCCACGGATAGTGCTGAACATCTTTTAAAAATGTATCCTTGTCTATGCTGTGTGCTTATTGCTATGCATGGACTTTCTCTAGCTGCGGCGAGTGGGGGCCACTCTCTAGTTGAGGTGCAGGGGCTTCTCATCATGATGGCTTCTCTTGTTGCAGAACAGGGGCTCTAGGGTGAGAGGGCTTCAGTAGTTGTGGTGTAAACGGGCTTATTTGTTCCCCGGTATGTGGAATCTTCCCGGACTAGGAATCGAACCTGTGTCCCCTGCACCGGTAGGCTGATTCTTAACCACTGGACCATGGTAAGGATATTGTTGTTTAGTTGCCAAGTCTTGTCTGACTCTTTGCGACCCCAGGGCCTGCAGCCTGGCAGGCTCATTTGTCCATGAGATTCTCCAGGCACGAATACTGGAGTGGGTTGTCATTCCCTTCTCCAGGGGATATTCCCCCACCCAGGGATTGAACCCATGTCTCCGGCAGAAACTACTCAACAAAACTTAATTGTCATCATCGTCAATGATTGTCCTCACCCGGGAACACCCCTGAGTATACAGGATACTGGTGGTAGTGGGGAGGGCAGGCTGGTACCCCATGTACATAGAATTAAGTTTATCCTTGGGAGCTGTTAGCAAAAATCAACACTAATAGATACTATTAGCCATCTGTAAAGTAGTCCAGCAGATGGTCTAATCTTCTTAACTGGGTTAAAACCCTCCATAATCCGAGACTTGCTGACCTCTCTGTTCTCACTCCTCGATTAACATTCCCTTGACCTTCCTCTATGTTCTTTGTCTTTGGAGTTTTGCTCATGTCCTTCACCCTGCCCAGAATGACTTTGCTCTCTGCTACTCATTCATCAAGACCTGGTTCAGCCTGGATTAATACGCTTGCTTGCTCTTATAATACTCTGGGCCAATCTTTGTAAAGGTACTTACTATTTTTTAAAAACTTTTTATTTTACATTGGCATATATACAAGTAACAATGTTGTGGGAGATTCAGGTGGACAGCAAAGGAACTCGGACATCCATGTACATGTATCCATTCTCCCCAAACTCCCCTCCCTCCAGGCCACCCACATAACGCTGGCCCGAGTTCCCTGGGCTCTGCAGTAGGTGCCTGTGGGTGAAGCATCTTAAACAGAGCAGTGTCATACTCACCAGGTTTTAAGATAATATTATCAGTTTATGTCTCTCTCACTGCCATTCATCGTAAGCGCTCTGAGTGTAGGGTGTGAGTTTTATTTACTGTTATGTTTCTGGACCAAAGCACAAATCCAGGCGCTTCGGAGTCACTCAACATATATGTGATGAAAGGACTTCCCTGGTGGTCCAGTGGCTGAGATTCCACGCTCCCAGGGCAAGGGGTCCAGGGTTCGATCCCTGCTGGGAAACCAGAGCCCACAGGCTGCAATCAAGAGCTCACTTGCTATAACTAAAAGATCCCGAGTGCTGTGACTAAGATCTGTCACAGCCAAATAAATATAAAAGTGTGTGTTGAATAAATTAATCTATAGACATGTGCATGTGGGGTCTTCTTGAACCAGGAGTTGAACCTGTGTCTCCTGCATTGGCAGGAGACAAAAAGGAAGCCCCACATTTTTTTTTTTTTTAATGAGTATAAAGGGAATGTTCAAGTAAGGGATTCTGAGCTTTCAGTGTATTGGAATTATAGAGCCCCCCTTTATATTAAAATATTTATATCCCCCCTTACCATGCGCTGATTCCCCTGGTGGCTCAGATGGTAAAGAGTCTGCCTGCAATCCAGGAAGCCCAGGTTTGATCCCTGGATCAGGAAGATCCCCTGAAGAAGGAAATGGCAACCCACTCCAGCATTCTTGCCTGGGAAATCCCATGGATGGAGGAGCCTGGTGGGCTACAGTCCACGGGGTCACAAAGAGTCGGACACGACTGAGCGACTTCACTACCCTGTGCTGAATCTATGAAAGATGCTTGTCTGTTATTTTCTTTAGGTTTCAACATCATCCCATGAGGCAAATGCCATTATTCTTCTTTCAAGGCTGAGGACTGACTTCAGAGAGGTTACAGGGCATGACCAAGGTCACGCAGAGGAAAAGCGGCGGATCTAGGGGCCACACCCCACGTCCGTCTGAGATTTCTACTAGGCTATCTTCTCCCTACTTGGATCCAGTCATCTTTACTTCACCCTTACCAGGCCCCAAACCCTCCCCACTGCCTCTCAGCATACTCACTTCCAGTTGTTTCATAGGAGTAGAGGAGGAAGGCCATCCACCCCAGCAGGTAACTGGGCCATCCATTCATCTCGGCTGGCTTCTTTCTGGATTGAAGGAAGACAAAAATTTGGCTCCCGTGGGTTTCCTTCCTCTTCCACTAACTCCCAGGTTTGATGTCACACAGGCTACTTTCTTTCTATCCCCAGGGGGTAAGAAAAAAATGGCTTATTCTTACAAAGTGAGAAGTGAAAGCGTTAGTCATTCAGTCATGTCCAACTCTTTGTGATCCTATAAACTGTAGCCCACCAGGCTCCTCCGTCCATGGGATTCTTCAGGCAAGAATACTGGAGTGGGTAGCCATTCCCTTCTCCAGGGGATCTTCCCGACCCAGGGATCAAACCCAGGTCTCCCGCATTGCGGGCAGATACATACATGTATAGATTCTGTCGTTATAGAGGGAAGCGTGTGATGGAAAGGAAAGATGAAGCATCTGTTGAGCGCTTACTGTATTCCAGGCTAGATGCTCAACATTCTTGCTGCCACTAGGTTCTCATGCCCCACACCCATCTCCGCGGCTGGCTATTAAAAGTTCCTTAACAATAAGCAAGCATTTCTATCCTCATCAATCATAATTTCTACTGGCTCTGGTTGCCTCTATGACATTTCCTCAATGACATAAAAATATGCCATTCTCAGCAGAAATGACACGGTCCTAGTCTTGGCGGGCTGGGTTTCCTTTGAGGCTGCTATTGCTACTGGCTCCCAGTTACTTGGTGCCTCTCGTACGCCAGATGTTCTAGGTTTTGTATCCACTTTACTCCTTCTAGCAAGCGGAGGACTGAGCAACTTCACTTTCACTTTTCACTTTCGTGCATTGGAGAAGGAAATGGCAACCCACTCCAGTGTTCTCGCCTGGAGAACCCCAGGGACAGGGGAGCCTGGAGGGCTGCCGTCTATGCGGTCACACAGAGTCGGACACGACTGAAGTGACTTAGTAGCAGTGGCAGCAAGCGGAGAAGCCAGCATGGTGATCATCTCCATTTTGTAGAAGGAAACTGGAATTTGGGAGGTTGCATAACTTATCCGAATACCACAGATGGTAAGTAACAGGTAGCGGGTCCAACGGCTGTCAGTATTCTTCCCAGTCTCTCCAGTTATTCCCCCAAGAGTAAAGTTTTGCTCTTCCCATCTCCTCCCTACATCCTATCAGTCATCAAACCCAGGTGATTCTGCTTTTCTCCTGTATCCACCCCTCTCTCTCTGTCCCTACCATTACTGATCAAAGTCCGGGTTTTACCGCCTCTCCCCTAAACCCTTCTTGTGTTCCCCTTGATGATACATTGGCCTCCAGTCTCTCCCGGTCTGGTACACAAGGCTGCTGAATCGAATTCCCCTGCTGACTTTACGATTAACTCCTCTATTCAAACTTTATTCCACAACCCCCCCCTCCACTTTCCACCTCTGTAACCCCTTCAGATTTGAGGAATGACGAAGGAAAGGGGAGGCTGAAAGCGAGCAATCCCCAGACAGGCTCTTCTCCGTAGCAGACCCCTCCACATTCCCGGAGAACGTCTCAGTCTCCTGAACATCTCCTGAGTTTCAGAAAGTCTGGCTTGATGGTTCCGGATCCGAGGAATGAGAACATGCACTGACAAAGAATAGCAGTCGGGTGGGAGAACAGAGGCTGTGATAAAGACTAACCAGGGCAAGGTTAGTTTTGACTGTGAGGTCGGGAAGTCTCTTCAGATAAAAGGACATGAAAACTGAGACCCGGAGGAAGAGAACAATGAGTAGACATGAGCGGAGCCGGGCTGCGTGTCTGCGGCTCATCAAGGCAGAGACAGCAGGACGTGACAAAAGAGCTAGATGTGTTCAAGGAACAAGACAAGCTGGTACTATATCACTCTAGCGGGATATAGTAGTGTTACTAGACGCTACTCACATCTTTGGCTATGAATGCTTGGTGAGGTGAATAGAGTGGACCCTGCAAAGCCTTCCTTGTTTTCTAAATGCAAGTTTGGGACTTCTCTGGTGGCGCAGTGGCTAAGACCTATGCTCCCAATACAGAGGAGGATCCAGGTTTGATCCCTGGTCAGGGAGGTAGATCCCATACCACTCAATTAAGTGTTCACTTGGAGCAACTAAAGATGCCGTGGAGCAGCTAAGACCTAATACAGCCAAGTAAATGAATAAATACATATTTTTAAAAAATGCAACTGGAGGGCTTCCCTGTTGACCTAGTGGTAGAAAGAATCTGCCGGCCAACGAAAGAGAAACAAGTTCGATTCCTGGTCTGGGAAGATCTCACAGGCCTCGAAGAAACTAAGCCCCTGCCCCACAACTATTGAGCCTGTGCTCGAGAGCTGGGGAGTTGCAGCCGCTGAGGCCATGTGCCCTGGAGCCCGTGGTTCGCAAGAAGAGAAGCCACTGCAACCAGAAGCCTGCTCACCACAACTAGAGAGTAGACCCTGCTCGCTGCAACCAGAGAAAGCCCACACAGCAACAAAGATCCAGCCAAAATAAAATAAATCAAATTATTTTAAAAATGCAACTGAAAGCCACTGGAGGGATTAAAGTGGGGAGAAGCAGCATTCATTAATTCAGAATTCTCCACCACGTCTATCATAACATTCACAGTCCAAGCCCTCCCCTCAAAGCTCATTCCTTATCGTGCCTCCCCTCTTTTGATCTATTCAGACTACACTAGTCTTTTTGCAGTTTCTTGCATAAACTAGCTGAGCTTATGCTTCAGGGTCTTGCTCTTCTCTTCCCCTGGGTGCTCTGCCCCCAGCCCCCACCCCCACTCAGACCAGACTTTTGCATGGGACACCAGACATGTGTGTCATAAAGGATTTTTGTGTGGACTCGAGGAGTTGATATGGACTGCCATTCTGGAAGGTTCATGAGTCTACTTGGAGCAAGTCGTGGATATTAATAGAAAATAGGTTGGGGGGCGGTTCAAGGCAAGGAATGGGCTATAAAGTGAGTCTTAATAGCTGAACGTCTGGAACATTCAGGTTAGGACCAAGCAATTCCTCAAGCACCCGCACATTCAGACGCGTTGGAGGTCACTTTGCCCCGGGCCGTGGGTTGGTTGGGGCTGGCATTCTGCCGCTGTCACCACACCGTTGGCTGGTAGGAACACGAGCTGCTGGGGTCTTGGAGTCAACCCACCGTCTGGCTTGGGTGCAGTTTTCCCAGTCATCAAGTGAGGGAGAATAAAAGCCACCACAGGACCTTATGATAAGAGCCATAGATGTTGGAAAGTACTTTGCAAATGATGGAGGGTGTACAATCTAGATAATACCTAGACAGTCCCCTTTGTGAATATGGGGGAGAGACAGATTTGAACCACTTCTTCTAAACTCTTTACGACTTACAGTTTCATGCTTATATCTCTGCTTCACCATACCCTCCGATATCTAAACCTTCATTAACTCATTCACTTCAAGTTTTCCTTTCAAACCCCCTTCCCAATATTCAAATTTAATTAATCATTTTTGGCCTATATACTAAAATATCCCCAAAGGCAGAATGTGGAATGCTGTTAAAGGCCTGAACTTGGTTTGACAGCTTTGCCTCTTAGAACCCTTACGATGTTAAGAAAGTAATTCATCGTGTTTATGCACCAGATCTTCTTTGTCCCATTCATCTGTCAGCGGACATTTAGGTTGCTTCTATTTCCTGGTTATTGTAAATACGCTTGGCTGATTCACTTCACTGTGCAGCAGAGCTAACACAGCACTGTGAAGCAACTATACCCCAATCAATTAAAAAGAAAGCCATGCAGGGCTCTGGGTCTCAGTTCTTCATCTGTAAAATGGAGACAATGATGGTAATTGCTGCTGCCTCCGAAAGTCAGGGTGAGGTAGTTGCTGCTGCTGCTGCTGCTAAGTCGCGTCAGTCGTGTCCGACTCTGTGCGACCCCATAGATGGCAGCCCACCAGGCCCTCTTGTCGTTGGGATTCTCCAGGCAACAACACTGGAGTGGGTTGCCATTTCCTTCTCCAATACATGAAAATGAAAAGTGAAACTGAGTCACTCAGTCGTGTCTGACCCTCAGCGACCCCATGGACTGCAGCCTACCAGGCTTCTCCATCCATGGGATTTTCCAGGCAAGAGTACTGGAGTGGGGTGCCATTGCCTTCTCCATGAGGTAGTTAGTAGATGCTAATACCCAGATACTCATCATTGCCAAAGATGTCCACGCCCTAATCCCCAGAACCCGTGACTATGTTGCCGTGGGGATTTCGATTGTTAAGGATCGTCAGATGGGGAGATTACCCTGGATGATCTGGGTGGGCTCGGAGTAAGTGTAAGAGTCCTTATAAGAGAGAGGCAGGGACTTCTCTGGTGGCGCAAGGGGATAAGAATCTGCCTGCCAAGGCAGGGGACATGGGCTCGATCCCTGGTCCGGGAAGATTCCATGGCACGTGGAGCAACTAAGTCTGTGCACCACACTGCTGGGCCCGCCCTCTAGAGTCAGGAGTCCCGGCATGGAGAGCTCAGCTGCTGAGGCCCACGTGTCTAGATCCCACCCTGCGAAACCAGAGAGGCCACCGCAGGGAGAAGCCGGCGTGCTGCAGCTAGAGAGTAGCCCCTGCTCACTGCAACTAGAGAAGGCCCTCATAGAGCAATGGAGACCCGGTGCAGCCGAAAATAAATAAAGAAGTTTTTTTTTTAAGGGAGGTAGGAGAGGCAGGAAATCAGATGGAACAGAGGTTCAAGTGACGTCAGGAAGGAGCCATGAACCAAGGAATGCAGGCCATCTTTATGGAGTTTGTTACAATATTGCTTCTGTTTGGGGTTTTGGGTTTTTGGCTCCCAGGCATGTGCAATCTTGTTTTCCCAGGGAGAGATCAAACCTGCACCCCGCTGCATTGGAAGGCAAGATCGTAACCACTAGACCGCCAGGGAAGTCCCACAGAGGGGCAAGTCTTTAGAAGCTGGAAAAGCTGGGAAATGGCTTCTCCCCTAGAACTTCCAGAAGGCATGCAACCCTGCCAACACCCTGATTACAGCCCAGCAAGTCTTCTGACCTACAGAGCGTAAGACACTAGATCTGCGTTGTTTTCAGCTGGATAAATTTTTTTACAGCAGCCCCAGGGGACTAATACAGACCCAAAAGGCTTTGAACACCACCTGGCCCATAAAATGTGCTTAGTAAATATGAGTCGTTATCATTTTCTTCATCACTGTTCCCATCTGAGTCAGTCATCCTGGAAGATGTCCAGGAAAGATCATTTCCAACCCTAGTCCTTCTCGTAAGCTGGCTTTGTGACTCTGAGCATTTCACCTCTCATAATATCTCTTTTAACAACCACTAAATTTATTTATCATTGTGGCTTTGACAAAGGATGGTCCAGACGTGAGTTCCAGCTTATCCAGGGGATCTGGGGCATGATATGGGTAGTGACTGACATTCAGGGTCTTGGTCTATATATGGGACTACTGAAATCTACCCCATTGGATTGTTTTCAGAATGAGATGAGACCACCTAAGCAGAATTCTTGTTACATGATGGGAGCTCAATAAATAACAGAGGTCAACATGTGCTGAGCACTTGTGTGCAAAGCATAATTTTGGGTGCTTTGTTTATTCAGCATTTAATTATCACAAAACCCTATGAGGTGGGACTTCCCTGCTGGTCCAGTGGATGAGAATCTGCCTGCCAAAGAAGGGGATACAGGTCCAATCCCTGGTCCAGGAAGATCCCACACCCCTTGGGTAACTAAGCCGGTGCACCACAGCTACTGAACCCCCAAGTTCTAAGGCCCATGCTCCACAACAAGAGAAGCTACTGCAATGAGAAGCCCACAAACCACAACGAAGAATAGCCCCCTGCTCACTGCAACTAGAGAAAGCCCGAGTGCAGCCACAAAGGCCTAGTGCAGCCAAACATAAATAAATTTAAAAAATTAATTGTAAAAACTCGATTACAAACCCCAGGAGGCAGGAACTATTATTAGTTTGTGTGATAGAAAAATAGACATGGAAATATACGGTGATGGCCTAAAAAGGCAGCACAAAACTCAAACCAGGCAATGCAAAGAGGCTATGCTCTTCTTCATTATTAAGCCAAACTGGGGATGAATTTCTACAAAGCCAAGTTTCTTCTTTTTTTTTTCCTTTGGAAAATAGTTTATTAATTCATTATAGAGACAGATACATGATCAATGCCTTGGCTTAATACTAAAGAATATTATAATCTTAAGGAGGAAAAAAAATGCTGGGAAAATAAATACAAACAAATAAATGAGTGGGTACCAATGACACTTGTCATGCATCGGGAAAAGGTTTTTAAATGAGACCCCCAAAACCCATAAGGCATCGATGGCAGATGACAAAGGGATTAACACCCTATAAAAAGCCAATGGACTCTTTTCTAATAAAAATACTGCCACAAAGACACAAACCTCACCCTTTCAAATTGCCCAGAGCTCAAATCATATATAATGCAAGTGAGTGATAACTTTCATATCAACTGTGAGATAAGCTTATTACCAGTTTTATTACTTAGCTCAGAGCCAAGTTTCTTGAGAGGCTTCAATGCAACTTCGGACTTTAAGACTCTCTTAACTTTAAAGTACCATGCTTGTGACTGTTACTAACCACTCTGCCTGGAGCCCAGAAAGACTGCCCAGCTTTGAGCAGAAGGGAAACAAGTTTGAGAATGGAGTACCACCTTAGATTGGGTGAAGAAATGAGGATGCAAAGAGGTGCTCGCCCTAACCATCATGACTCTCTCTGTGCAGCTCAAAGTCTGACTTCAAAGCTGCTCTTTCAATCACACATCGAACTGTTTGTTCTTAATCTACACCTTGCTTCCTCTAACACTCTCTTATTTTTGATCTTATCAGCTACCAAACCAACACACCTCAGACCTTTCAAATATTGTCAGCTTCCCCAGCCCTACCATTCCTCCAAATTCTCTTGTGAATCTGGCTCTCGTTCCTCAAATAAGGGTCACATTTCATTAAGCTTGCTGGAGAAGCGTCAATTACAGGAGACCATAATGTTCAAAAACATCTGGACTTTGTCTAATGGCAATGACTGGAAACAAGGTGAGTAGTGAAGGCGGGAGAACTGGTACAGTGAGTTCTGATTTGCCCACATGGACTAACCCCACGATACTTTTAAACAGAATGAGTTGGATGTGCATGTTCTGCTATAAAAACACTTAAGTGAGAAGCCCAAGTTCTAGACAAGAATGGACGGTGTGATTCCAAGTGTATGTAAAAACATCTGTATCCACTTTTTGATGCATTCAGATGTGCATTTACTCATTTGTTACACATTTGTTATGCATCCTCTATATGGGGTTGTCAGTGACGTGGACAAGTGAAGTTCCGGCTCATATAAGGCTAATATTTGAGACTTCCCTGGTGACACAGTGGATAAGAGTCCACCTGCCAATGCAGGGGACGCGGGTTCCATCCTTGGTCTGGAAAGCTCCCACACACCGCAGAGCAGCTAAGCCCAAGTGCCGCTCCTACTGAGCCTGTGCTCTAGAAGCGGGCACTGAAGCCCATGTGCCCTAGAGTCTCCGCAGCAAGAGAAACCAGCAAACAGAGCAGTCCCCTCTCACCGGGACTAGAGGAAGTCCGTGCGAAGCAGTACAGACCCAGCAAAGCCCATAATGTAAACACATAGGTAATTTTTTTTAAGGCTAATATTTTACTGGGATAGGGAGAGAGAAAAAGTAATAGAGGTTCCGTCTGGGATGATAAACCAGTCCTAGAACAAGATGGGAGTCGTGGTTCACAATATTGAGAATGTACGTAATGCCACTGACTGGTCCATTTTAAAATGGTCCATCGTAGGGGAATTCTCGCACCCTTTCACTCACAGGGCTGGGTTTGATTCCTGGTGGGGGAACTGAGATTCTCTCAAGCCATAGGGTGCATCCAAAAAAAAAAAAAAAAAGTTCATTGTAGGTTATGCATAGTTTACCACAATTAAAATTATCAAAATCATTTCAGAATAAGTGCAATGAAGACAATAAACAGGGGGCTGGGGTAGATGGTGCCTGACAGGTGTCTGCTTTAGGCGATCAGGGAGGTCCCCTCAGAGCACAGCCAGGGTGAGGTTAGAGTCAGCTACACAGTCGTGAGGACGCTCAATGGGACAGTGAGAGCAAAGACAGCAGAGAGGGCCAGCAGCGTGGCCAGGCCATGCTGAGTGCTGAGGGAGGGAAAGAGCATCGGCCACTGAGGGCCTTGCGCTTCTCCACGAGATGCTGCAATTGTGTTTTGCATGGGCTTGCACAGAAAATTCTCCTGAGTAGACACGTGAGAAAGCAGTTAATATTGGTCACCTCTGAGAAGTGGAAACGAACAATCCAGGGCACACATGAGACTTTTCCCATGTAAATCGTTACCTTAGATGTATATGGTACATCTCCCATATACATGGTTTTCTTAGTTAGAAACGAAAATTGTACATGTTGTATCTGTATGCATATACAATATAGCTGTATGCATGCACGCACACACAGTCTGTGTCATTCACAGCTTGCGCTCAGTCATGTCCGGCTCTGCGGCCCCATGAACTGCAGCCCACCAGGCTCCTGTGTCCATAGGACTTCCCAGGCAAGAATACTGGAGTGGGTAGCCATGCCCTCCTCCAGGGGATCTTCCTGACCCAGGGATCAAACTCGCATCTCCTGTGTCTCCTGCATTGCAGGCAGACACATGATAGATATTTAAATACATTTACACAAATACATACATGTTAGATGTACATATTACACAGACACACAAATAATTAAGACTGGGAAAGAAAACATAGAAGAGCCTTGGCAGAAAAGCAAAACTACAAAATTACAAATTTAAAATTTCAGATTTACATAGATAGCTGGCTTAAGGGTGGATTAACTTTATAAAGTAGCTCTTAGGGACCAAATGTACAGAACATCTATAGGGCAAAGCACAACGCCTGAGGCTTCCTCAGAGCCAGCATTTCATAGCGATTAAGAGACCGTGTGGACGCTCCACTGACCACTGCCAGAGTGACTCCAAGAAAGACCTGCTATAATTAGTTAATTAAGCAAACTTACTTTGGGAATATTTTATGATTTTCCTCTCTCTTTCACTTTTTGTTATTTATTGTCTCCCAAACTTTTCAGAGAATGTTCAGTTCAGTTCAGTCGCTCAGTCGTGTCCGACTCTTTGCGACCCCATGAATCCCAGCATACCAGGCCTCCGTGTCCCTCAACAACTCCCGGAGTTCACCCAAACTCATGTGCATCGAGTCAGTGATGCCATCCAGCCATCTAATCCTCTGTCATCCCCTTCTCCTCCTGCCCCCAATCCCTCCCGGCATCAGGGTCTTTTCCAGTGAGTCAACTCTTCATATGAGGTGGCCAAAGGATTGGAGTTTCAGCCTCAACATCAGTCCTTCCAGTGAACACCCAGGACTGATCTCCTTTAGGATGGACTGGTTGGATCTCCTTGCAGTCCAAGGGACTCTCAAGAGTCTTCTCCAACACCACAGTTCAAAAGCATCAATTCTTCAGTGCTCAGCTTTCTTCACAGTCCAACTCTCACATCCATACATGACTACTGGAAAAACCATAGCCTTGACTAGATGGACCTTTGTCGGCAAAGTAATATCTCTGCTTTTTAATATGCTGTCTAGGTTGGTCATAACTTTCCTACCAAGGACTAAGTGTCTTTTAATTTCATGGCTGCAATCACCATCTGCAGTGATTTTGGAGCCCAGAAAAATAAAGTCTGACACTGTTTCCACTGTTTCCCCATCTATTTCCCCATGAAGTGATGGGTTACTGTCTAGCAAATGCTTCCCCTACTTAGTAGTCTGTGTTCTTAATCTCTGTTCACCTGTTTCCATTCATCTATTCATCCATTCGTACTTCCTTCAGTCCTTCTGTCCATCTATCCATCATCCATCCTTTCATCCATCTACCCATCCTTCCATCCATCCATACATCTGTCCTTCAGTCCTTCCACCCATCTATCCATTATCCATCCTTCCATTCATCTCCCCATCATTCCTTCCATCCATGCATCCTTCAGTTCTTCTGTTCATTATCCATCCTTCTATCTCCCCATCTTTTCTTCATCCATCCTTTTATCTATTCATTTAATAAGTATTCCACAACCCTACTATTTATATTGTTTATTTGGCAACTACCAAAAGGAACTGTACACCATTTTTACTTCAACAGTCAGATCTGAGACATCTGTATCTATCACCCAAGGTGGAAAACAAGAATAGCTACACCAGGTAGTGCCTCTGCTCTCTGGTTTTCTTAAGCCAAAAATATCACAGTGGAGCAATGAGAAAGAATGGCACCCAACCAATCAGGGTTCAGAGCCCACCTCTTCCATTTGTCTGCTGGGTAGCCTTGGAAAGGTCATTTCACCTCTCTGACTTCCAGTTTTCAACTTTCCCATCTGTCAAGTGGAGATAATAACTCAACTATGACAGCTATTGTGAGGATTAAGGAAGCTCATGAGCATAAAGCCACTGGAGTACAGAGTACCTTCAAAATACCGAGTCCTTCCGCTCCTCAGCAGCAGATAACTCCATGTCCGAAGCAAAACCTCCATGTAAGACTCCCTCACAAACACACACACCCCCTCTTCTATTATGGATTCAGGCTGCCTTTGGAGACAGGAGAACGGGACCTCAGGAAGATCTCTCTGAATCTCAGCTTCCTCCCTCATCAAACAGAAAGAGTGACCTTACCTTAGAGGCGTGAATGCCAAGCTTCACAGAACCATGAAGCTATTTGTCCACTAGCAGGGACTCAGCAGGCAGTCTGGCCGGGCTACTTTGCTTTTCTTCTGTCTCTTTCCCCCAAAGTCAGGAGGAAGGCAGCCTTCCTTAGCCCGACATTGTTCACACACTGGGATTTCACCCACTGCCGACCCGCCCTCGAGGCTCCCGCCCCCACTTTCTCTGGCGTTTCATTTCCAGAGCTCTAGAGCCGCGGTGTCCAATATGGTGGCCACTTGGGGCCCATTAGCATTTGAAACGCAGCGAGTTCAAATCATCACAGGTAGTAGGCATAAAATACTGGACTCTGAAGATGCAGGGTGGAAAAAAATGTGTCTCATCAATATTATGTTGAAGACATGTTAAGGTGATATTTTAGATATCATGGTTCAACAAAATATATTATTTTTTAAATGGCGCCGTTTCTTCTTCTTTTTCTTATTATCGATGAGACCATCATGATACAGATAGCTCACATCATGTTTCTCCCAGTGGACAGCGTGGCTCTAGACCCCTCCCTTCCTTGCTGTGGGCGCCCGCAGGTCCCAATTCTCACACCCTCCTGGATTTCTAGGTTAAGGTGTACCTTTAAGAGAGTCGTTTTCCGCCCTAGCTGTCTTCACGAGCCTTCTTTAAGGTTTTGCTTCCAAAATGGCCGGATTATCTGGGGACTGGCCCGATTGTTTTGGCTCCAACCCGTCTGTAGGATGAGACTGCAGTTCCCCCAAGGAGGGTTCTCTGTAAGTGGTTACAATCAGGGGCAGTTTGGGTGGGATAACCCCATGGTTAATGATGTCCCAAGGGGATCTCATGCGTATCTATGAGGCTCATAAAATTCAATCATGGATATATTAATGGGGTCTTGCGGGGGGCTGGGATCATAGACAAGAATATTAATGAACAAAGAAGAAAGAGTTCCTGGATATTGAGTTACAAGGAAGTGGACAGGTTTCAGCTGGATAATGAAGCTCCTAGAGCCTGAGACTTTTCTAGAATGAAGGGAAGTATGTGTGTGTATGTGTGCACGCGCATGTGCTCAGTTGTGTCTGATGCTTTGCAACCCCATGGACTGTAGCTGCCAGGCTCCTCTGTCCATGGAATTTTCCAGGCAAGAATCCTGGAGTGGGTTGCCATTTCCTAGTCATGGGGATCTTTCCGACCCAGGGATCAAAGCCGAGTGTTTTGCGTCTCCTGCAGGGGCAGGCAGATTCTTTACCAGGAGTGCTGCCAGTAGTTTGGTTTTTTACTAACAAGAAGAGAAAGCAACAATTACTATAACCGGGTCCAGGTTTGTACTGCTCTCTGCATAACTGACTAATTAACCTTACTTCTCAGAGTTGTGGGATGTAAGTGACCATAAACGGTATATTGGTCGTTCCCAGAACTGCGAGGTCACCTGTAACTCATTAGCTAGATTATCAAGGGCCACGAGAGAACAGTGGCTCACACCAAAGGTTCATGGAGCATACACCAAGATGTTTGTATTCGTGAAGCAAACCTGCTTCCCCAGGCAGCCTCTCTGGCATCCTGCAGGGGATTCTTCAGCCCTGGCTTTCAAAGATTGGTAAGGTCCAAGACTTGGATGAATCTCTGACTGCTCCCGTGATCCTGTTGTCATGGAAACAACTGGAAATTGCTTGTGATGACTTCTAACCCTTGTCTTATTGAATACCAGCTTATTATTTTTTTGTGTGTCTGTGTGTGTATCTTCCTATGAAAAAGGAGGAGGTCTGGCTTTGGGGCCAAGAGAGAGAGAAGAGGAAGGTGAAGAAAGAGGAGGAGGTGAAGGGAGGGAAGGCAGGTGAGAAGAAGAGAAGGGGGAAGGAGGAGACTGGGGTTGATGGAAAAACAGAAGGAGAAAGAGGAGGCGGGACAAGGGGAGGGGACAGGGAGGAGACAGGCGGCGTGGCTATAAACTCCGGAGGGTCACTTCTGGCGGGCTGCTCCTTGGAGGAGGGCATGGCGCTGCCCGTGGCGCTTCTGTTGGTCTCGGTCTACTGGCTCCACAGTGCGGCCGGTCTCCAGCATGGAGGTGAGCAGTGATGTGACAGTACCCGGGGCTGGACGTTTGAAAACCTCTCCTGCCACGTGTAATCAAATCAGAGGCACCAGGAAGGGTAAGGGCCATCTTTATCTCATGTTCCCTAAGAAAGAAAAAGATACTCTGATTTTTTTTAAATAGACACTGATAACCTTATTTTTAAAATAAAATAAGAATTCTTTTGGCATGTGGAATCTTAGTTCCCTGACCAGGGATTGAACCCGTGACCTCTGCATTGGCAGTATGAAGTCTTAACCACTGGACCACCAGGGAAACCCTAGGGTTTTTTTTTTTTTCTAATATGATGATTCGACAAAGAGCATGAATGTGAATTAGAAAATTTTGTTGACAGAAGTCATGTTCCTTGATGACCACGTGTCTTCTTTCATGCTAATATATTTTGTTTGTGTACTTTTGTCTTGTTTTTTTTTGAGGGGGTTGGGGGTTTGGCTACACAGTGAGGCTTGTGAAATCTTAGTTCCCGGGGCCCTTGGCAGTGACAACACGGAGTTCTAATCACTGGTCCACCAGGGAATTCCCATGCTAATATATTTTAAATGCCTTATGGAGAGGTTTTTGAAAATGGAACTAATTTTTGGAAAGACTATTTAATTCTTTTTAAAAATGATCATGTTGCCTTCAACTGCTATGAAGTGACAATCAAAGAAGGGATTTCATTATGGGTGCATTTCTTACATGTCTGAAGAGACTTACATAGAGTTGTCAAAACAACTTCTTTATGGAATGGCAAAAAACTATGATCTTGCACAAACTATTTTCAAGTGTTCTTCAGGTCATCTTTGCATGGAATGACAAGTCAAACATAATATTGATTTAAAAAATTTTGTTTAAAAGGAAAAGATGCTCTTGGTATAACCATGACTACTACTGCCTTATCAGTCAGATTTTTTTACACTTGTAGAAAAACAACACTTTTGCTTATACATAGGTTTTTTACAAGATGTCAGTTTTGTACATTCATAAGCAGGAAATTATACATGAGAGAAGCTAGTTGAGATGTTCCTAAAATTTCTCTACTTGTTGTGTCTGGCCTTCTGAATTATTAAAGTCATATTTTTCCATATAACATTATCTTTTGGCTGCGCAGAATCTCAGTGGTGGCAGCATTTCTTGAAACAACGCATAAAACAATTAAAACTCACTGGTCCTGGGCAGTGAGCCAGTCTTAACAAGTAGGTAGTGGTGATCTTCTTTGAATCTTTGAAACTGTAGCTTATTCACTGCCTCTCTCTCCTCTTGTAACCCAGAAGTTAAGAAAGCCTATTCTTGCCTCCAAGGATTTCTCTTCTGAGCCACAGACATCCATACCACTCGTTTTGATGCTGACTTCTTGAATACCGTCATCTTTAGTGCAGGCATAACCACCACATCTCCATAGCAACCTGATCTGCCGATAATAAGATGCCAGCAGGTGTAAGGGGGCATTCTGATATTGGAAATGTTCGAACATGAAAAGCCAAGTATTTTAGCATCTTAGGAGCGATGAGATAGTAGGTTTTGGATCCTGTATGGTAAAGAATCTGCCTGCAAAGCAGGAGACCCAGGTTCAATCCCTGGGTTGGGAAGATCCCCTGGAGAAGAGAATGGCTGCCCCCTCCAGTATTCTTAGCTTGAAGGACCCCATAGACAGAGGAGCCTGGCAGGCTGCAGTCCATGGGGTCGCAAAGAGTTGGACATGACTGACCAACAACAACCTAAGCCACCTATCTGTCTGTCCTGAAGTGGGACATGTGACTGACCTGGCCAGACTTCACAGAAGGCTCATCCGATTGATCTTGTTCCAGGGGGAGAAATTTGCCATGCACAAAGCATAATTTCTCCACTAGAACAAGCTTTGAGGATTGCTCAGGGATCCCATGACAGTGGGGTCACTTGCAGGAAGGACAGTCCGGGCGGACAGACCTTGACAGGCCATGTGAACCCGGGGTTCTGGGATTATCATCTGTTTCCTGTTATCATTTCTGTCCCCTGTGGGGTTGGACCGCTCACGGGCTAACTAATAGTTAAACTTCAGCAAAGTGTTAGTCGCTCAGTCGTGTCTCTTTGCAATCCCGCGACAATAGCCCACCAAGCTCCTCTGTCCATGGAATTTTCCAGGCAAGAATACTGGAGTGGGGTGCCATTTCCTTCTCCAGGGTGGGTGGCTACAGTCCTCGGGGGTCACAAAAGAGTCGAACATAACTTAGCGAATAAACATTAGTGACAACATTCACAGAATGAGGTTGATGGGTTTAGATGCTTCATATAAAGTGGAATCAGGCAGTGTTTTTCCTCCTAGGTCTGGTTTATTTCTCTTGGCATAATATGCCCTCCAGGTTCATCCACATCTTTGCCCATGGCCGGATTTCCCTTCCTTTTAAGGCTGAAAAATATTCTGTTGTGTATATAAACCACATCTTTACCCATTCATCATCGATGGACATTTAGGTTGCTTCCGTGTCCTGGCTCCTGTAAATAGTGCTGTGATGATGGGATTTGCTACTGCAGATCTCTGCAAGATCCTGGCTTCAGTTCTCCCAGATGTGGGGTTACTGGAGCCTATGGCGATTCTATTTTGAATCTTTTGAGCAACTTCTCAGGGGCTGTACTATTTTACATTCCTACCACGAATGCTGCATAATTCTTTGCTGTTGTGATTAGGTCAGGTTTCCTTTTAAAAATATTTAAAATCTTTGTGTCGTGCAAGCATTTCCACATACCCAAGGAACTGCCTAGTGCCCTCCCTTCTGTGTGAGTGGAAGAAAACATTTCTAGCGTTAAGCAGTGAGGCTCACATTATACTTTTACATAGCACAGCTGACACCGTGAACCAAGTATTGGGTTGGCCACAAAAGTCTGCTCGGGTTTTCCTATAAGATATTATGCAAAATCCTGAAATGAAATCTTTTGGCTAACCTAATATCTTGTACACTGGCTTGAATCTTATTAATGATGACAGTTGTGATGAAATGATGGTGATAATATTTCAGTAGCTATAACATTCTTGGTAACAATAGCAGTTACAAGCTGTTAAGTTCTTTGTTTCAGGCACTATTCTAAGTACTTTGTATGCGTAATAATCTGTTCCTCCTAACAGTTTCTTGTTCAATTGCTCAGTCATGTCTCATTCTTTGCAACCCCATGGACTGAAGCCCACCAGGCTCCCCTGTCCTGCTCAGACTCATGTCCAGGGAGTCAATGATGTCATCCATCCATCTCACCCTCGGCCGCCCCCTTAACGGTCCCCTGGGGTAGGTAAAGTTTTGGTTCTCGTTTTATGGAAGAAAATCTGAGGCACTGTGGTTGGAAACAGTGACTGACTTTATTTTCTTGGGCTCTAAAATTACTTGCAGATGGTGACTGCAGCCGTGAAATTAAAAGACACTTGCTCCTTGGAAGAAAAGCTATGACCAACCTAGACAGTGTATTAAAAAGCAGAGACATCACTTTGCCGATAAAGTCCATCTAGTCAAACTATGGTTTTTCCAGTAGTCATGTATGGATGTGAGAGTTGGACTATAAAGAAAGCTGAGTGCCAAAGAATTGATGCTTTTGAACTGTGGTGTTGGAGAAGACTCTTGAGAATCCCTTGGACTGAAAAGAGATCAAACCAGTCAGTCCTAAAAGAAATCAACCCTGAATACTCATTGGAAGGACTGATGCTGAGGCTGAAGCTCCAATACTTTGGCCACCTGATGCGAAGAACTGACTCTTTGGAAAAGACCCTGATGTTGGGAAAGACTAAAGGCAGGCGGAGAAGGGGACGACAGAGGATGAGATGGTTGGATGGCATCACCAAATGGATGGACATGAAAGCCTGGCCTGCTGCAGTCCATGGGGTTGCAAAGAGTTAAGACACAAATGAAGCGACTAAGCACATCACATCACAAGCTTGAATAAGTTTTCCACGTGATGGTAGAAAATAATCAGGATGGTTGTAATAAGAGAAAGCCTTATCGCTGCAGTACAATTGCTGCCATATTCGAAGTGCTTGCTAACTGCTCTCTACTGGGCAGAACCCAAAACATATGTTTTTGATTTAATCCTCACAACAAATCTGAGAAACTGTTGAAAAGATCCTTTTAATAGACGCTAAAACTAACTGGACCTCATTTTAGGACAGTTAAGTAAATGGTTGCTTCAAATTGTACTTTGCAGACAGTACTGAAAAGAAATAGAATAAAACAACAAGAAATAATGGTGAAATGATAAAATACATTTTTCCTATTACTGTGAGATTTATTTTGTAGGGAAGGTGGAAAAAGTAAATCATTTACTTTTGCCTGCTGAATTTCTTTGTTTTAAAATAACTTTAATTGTGACTTATTTACTCACAATATTTGGAAAGTACAGTTAAAGCAAAAGGAAAAATTAGAAGTCACCCACAATAACAGCACTGGAAATAAACATTGAGTTTCTACCTTTAAAATATTATTTTTACTAGAATAATTTGGTAAAGGATTTTTAAATTTTATTTTAAAGGCTAAATCTAGTGAAATGAAAATTTGTTTAAAATTGTGTTTTTCAGATACATATTTACCAACTGTGGGTGAGTTGAAAAATCTTTTAAAATTTTGCAATAAAATGTGAAGCAGTTGAATACTGTACTTCTTTTCCTGGTAAGAAATCATATTTTTCATGAAACTGTTTTATTATGTGCTTGCGTATAAGATAAAGGACATTCCATGTTCAAAATAGTTGAGGAAAAAAGAGAGAAATCATAATTTTACTGGATGCTTTACTGATAATATTTTTAGGTCATCAAATATCTTCATTACATATAATTTTATAACATGATCTTATTTTTGCAAAAATAGCATCTTATAGAATGGAATGAAACAGAAAATGCCTTTTTGTCATCTGAAAACAAAGTATAAATGTTTCTATATCTATTTATATGCTCATCTTTTCTGATGCCTGTAGGATATTATAAAGATGTATTTTGTTTTAAAATTCCCTTAGTGATTGATATTTTTGGATTCTTTTCTTTTCTTTTACCATTATTAACCATACTGAAATGAACATCCTTAATCCTAATGTCATTCCAACTAAACCCAGGAAACCACTGAGGTGTCTATTGTAAATAGAACCAATGAAAATCACTGGAAGGAGGTGGTTCTCATGTATGTGCTATTTTCAAAAGGAACTTATCTGTAAGCCTACAGAACATAACAGGCAAAATTATTTTACGGTTGTATACTTAAAGTCCTTAGGAAGACTAGTAGATGACTAGTTTTAGAAAGAGAATCAGGCTATATGACTGAATTGAAGATAGACGTATTAATGCATTAATCAGTAGTTTTTCTCTATACTGGTAAGAACCAACTAGACACTGACAGAAAATGAAGTCTTTCTGTTTTATATCAATGTCACAAAATGTTTTGGGGTTACATCAGCAAGAAATATGCAGGACTAAAATAAAGCAAATGATATAATCATATTGAAGAACAGAAACCAAATTCCTAAAAAGTAGAAGATCATGCCATGTGCTTGGATGGAAGACATGAGAATAATGAAATAAATGTCAACTTCAAATTGATTTTTCAGAAACTATAACTCATCTTCCAGAAGTCAAAGGTAAGTTGATCAGAAAACGTCCGCTAAAAAGCACATTAAAAAAAAAATTGTAAAAATGAGGAAATCAGTGGGATATTTTCCTGGTTAAAAAAAATCATCTTTTTTCTCCTTTCATAAAATGTAATATAGGGACTTCCGTGGCAGTCCATTGATTAAGAATCTGCCTTGCAGTGCAGGTGACTGGGGTTTGATCCCTGGTCGGGGAGCTTAGATCCCACACGGTGCAGCCAAGAAACAAAGCAAAAACAAGATGGAGAAACCACTCTGAAATTTCACGGGCACTACCTGTTTCTACTCTTAACTTCTGCCAGTCTAATAGAAAATACCTGATTTTAAAGTTCATATAGAAAAAAATGTCCAATAGTAATAGGAATATTATGAACAAAAATAGTGCTAGGGGTGAGAAATACCTCATATTAACATTATCAGGTATGGAAATAAACCACAAATAAAATAGTATAAATAGCTGTGTGTGTACGTGCCTGTGTGTATGTGTGAGGATGAGGGTGTATGATGGTGAAAGAGGATGAAGAAAAGAGATATGGCAGGAGGTGGTGGTAATCATTTAAAATAGATAGATGCCCACATTTATGTTTCTAAGCTTAAGGTATATTTCTGGAACTGGAGTCAAATGCTGAGCAAAATTTCAAGACTGTTGATGCCATAGAAAATAGTGGGATGGATGTAGGAGTACAAAACAAACAAGCAAACAAAAACCTTTATTGGTAGAGTTCCCACAGCTCCGCTATACTCTATACTGTTCAATAAAATTGGGTCCTGATTCTGAGTACAAACCTCCTTCCAGCCCCCAGCAGGAAAGTAATGTAACATCTCAATGAACAGTCCCAGAGAGGGATGACCTGAATCTTTGTTTTCTCTAGAGGGCAAGTGTTTCTTTCCATTCCGCTATAGAGATGGAATCTTCTATGACTGTGTCCAGTTCAAGGTAAAACACAAGTGGTGTTCCTTGAATGAAACTTACGAAGGATATTGGAAGTACTGTTCTGAAGAAGGTGAGAGTCTTGACTTGGAATTCAAGGTGGTGATATTGGTCTTGGGGGAGTGGGCTAGGGGTGGGTGAGATCACAAGAGGGTTCTGCAAAGGGAATTCACAGTCAGTTAAATCGTGAAATAAGGGATGCATGGTTCTCTGACGGTCAGAAAAATCACATTGCACCAAGCATCTGAGTGCTTCAACCATGTTACCTTGAAAAGAAACTTTTCAGCAGAACCTCAATCCCCCACCAATACTGTTTGCATATGCTTATGGTGGAACAGAGTAGAGCAGATGGGAGTGGGAATGTGTGTGTGTGTGTGTGTGTGTGTGTGTGTGTGTGTGTGTGTGGTGATGGCAGAGACAAGGTACAAAACAGAAAGAGTTCTTATTTTGATTGCTTCTCTCTTCTCTGTAGACTTTGCAAAATGTGTGTTTCCCTTCTGGTACAGACGCCTCATTTACTGGGAATGTACCGAGGACGGGGATTCGTTTGGGAAAGCGTGGTGTTCACTGACTCGGAATTATAACAAGGACAGGGTTTGGAAATACTGTGACTGATGGTGAGATTTATTTAGGGGAGGACATGGAGACGTTTAATTGTTCTCCTGGGAAAGATTGTACAATTTTGGTTGGGAAAGGAACATGTAAGACTCTCATGAAAAAAATTTTATTCTGAGACATGAATGGAAGGTGATTGGCTGTAAATAAATTGGGATTTTGATTATGGACCATAAGGTTTTAATACATATATTCTAGCCTCAGCACTGTTACTTGCTGGTTGTGTAAAATCAGGTCCTTTTAAAAAAGTGTATGGACTCTGGGTGGTAATGATGTGTCAGTGTGTGTTCATAGATCAGAACCGATGTTGGGGAATTTTGATTATGGGGAGGCTGTTCATGTAAGGGGGTGTGGGTTATATGAGAAATCTCTGTATCTTCTGCTCAATTTTTCTGTGCACCTAAAACTTCTCTAAAAATCAAATGTATTAAAATTCATTGCTTTAATATTTTTTTTTAAAACAGAAAAAATAAGTGATAATTGAGACAGGACCGAAGGTAGAAACATGGGTGTTGACTAGATGAAGTGTTGGAATGAGGCTGACTTCCCTGGCAGTCCAGTGGCTAACAGTCCACACTCCCAGTGCCGGGGGCCTGGGTTCCATCCCTGGTCAGAGAACTAGATCCCACATGTTGCAACTAAAGATTCTGCACATTGCAACTAAGACCCAACATGGCCAAATAAATAAATATTAAAATAAAAAGAATGAGGCTGGGACTTCCCTGGTGGCACAGTGGGTAAGAATCTGCCTGCCAATGCAGAGGATGCTGGTTCGACCCCTGGTCCTGGAGGATTCCACATGCCACGGAGCAACTAAGCCCCTGAGACACAACTGCTGAGTCTGTCTGTGCTCCAGAACCTGTGGAGCCACGAGAGAAAGCCTACATGCAGCAACAAAGACCCAGCACATCCAGTGACTGTGGCTCAAGCATTCAAACAGAGCTAGGTGGCCACTGTGGATGGATGTAGTTTCAGATACCTTCCTCCATCACAGAGAACTTGAATTTTCAGACTCAAGAGAAACCGGATGTAGAGGAAAGCATGCTGCTGCTGCTGCTAAGTCGCATCAGTCGTGTCCGACTCTGTGCGACCCCATAGACAGCAGCCCACCAGGCTCCCCCGTCCCTGGGATTCTCCAGGGAAGAACACTGGAGTGGGATGCCATTTCCTTCTCCAATGCATGAAAGTGAAGTCACTCAGTCGTGTCTGACTCTCAGCGACCCCATGGACTGTAGCCCACCAGGCTCCTCAGTCCATGGGATTTTCCAGGCAAGAGTACTGGAGTAGGGTGCCATTGCCTTCTCTGAGAGGAAAGAATAGAGGACCCTAAAGTTGAGAGAGAGAAAGTGCACCACATAGAAGGACCTGGTGGGTTTCCTTCACGTCACCTTCACCTGCACTTGTCAAGAACCAAACTTTCATTTCTTTCAACTCTGAAGTTTTCACCTACTTTGCAGTGCTCATGAGCCTCTCCTAATATAATCTGCAAGAGTTGCTTCTCTATCTAAATTGTGTCCCTGGTGGCTCAGATGGTAAAGAATCTTCCTGCAATGCGGGAGACCTGGGTTCTATCCCTGGGTTGGGAAGATCCCCTGGAGGAGGGCATGACAACCCACTCCAGTATTATTGCCTGGAGAATCCCCATGGACAGATGAGCCTGGAAGGTTGCAGTCCATGGGGGTCGCAAAGAGTCAGACACGACTGAGCAACTAAGCACAGCACTGTCTAAATTAACCAACGCCAACTTTTGTGGTTTGTAAGCAAGATCCCTGACTAATAGAGCATGCCATCTGAATCCTTTAGAGATGCAGTAAAGCATAGGAAGGGGTTGACGACACTTACCCTGCAGAGAGCTAAAACTGGATTGCTAAAATCCAGTGTCCACGAATTAGTATGGAAAACTCACTCTTTACTGACTGTCTGTAACTCTCTGGGTTAGAGTTTTACCCTATAGCATTGCCATGAGCAATGTTATAGAGAAAGAGATGAACAAAGATGCATGAGAGAAAATTTTTTTTCTTCTTTGAAGCCAGAGAGAGACAAGTACCATATTATTTCATTATATGTGGAATCGAAAAAAGCTAAACTCTTAGAAACAGAGAGTAGATTGGTGGTTACCAGGGGCTGAAAAAGTGGGGGAAATGAACAATGCTGATCAAAGGGTACACATTTTCAGTTTTGGATAAACAAATTCTGGAGATCTAATACTGTGTAGTTGAAAATTGATAAGAAAGTCAGTCTTAAACGCTCTCAACACACACGGACACAAACGGTAACTTTGCAAGATGATCAAGGTGTTAACTAACCTATTACGGTAATCATTTCACATAATATATGTATGTATTGAATCATCACATTGTATACATTATCTTACATAGTTACAGATTATATGTATCTCAGGAAAGCTGGACAAAAATGAAATGAAACATATGTAAAAACAGCAAATAGATTAATCACATACATAAAATAAATCTCATCCCCTCAAAAAAAAATTCCCTTTAACTTCCAAGATAAGGTTTGACCAAATATCTGAGCACCATCGCCCAGCCAAGTTGACTCATAAAATTAACCAACAAATAAGGTAATCAAAATTCAGACTGCAGAGACTTCCCTGCAGTCCAGTGGTTAAGGCCTCACCTTACAAAACAGAGGGTGTGAGTTCAAATCCTGGGTGAGGAGCTAAGATCCCCTATGCCTCGGGACCAAGAAAAATTTTTTAGATACTGACTAGGAGGTAGAGTGTCAGGAGGAAGGGAGAATATCGTCCCCTGTGGTTTTGCAGACTTTCAAAATTCTATTTACAAGAACAACAACACAAACAATTATTTGTTGAACGTTTGTAAGGAACAGTATCCAGTGCCAATTGACTTACACCCTTTTAAGGTCCTCGGGTAATCTCTGTGTATATTCAGCTTTGAGCCTCTCTGACCCACCCTGTTCAAATGTCATCACAAAGGTACATTCGCGTGATTTCCTTGCACTGAGTCTTCCCACCCCGTTCACATTTTCTTTTTTTTTTCTTTCAGTTCAGCTCAGTTGCTCAGTCATGTCCAGCTCTTTGTGACCCCACGGACTGCAGCACACCAGGCTTCCCTGTCCTGCACTACCTCCCAGAGTTTACTCAAACTCATGTCCATTGAGTTGGTGATGTCATTCAACCTCTCATCCTCAGTCACCCCCTTCTCCTCCTGCCCTCAATCTTTTCCAGCCCAGTTACACAATGGGAAAAAAAAATCCCATTGGCAGAGGACATCTATTTCCTAAACACCTGTGATCTTCCTTAAGAATTCATTGATGGTCAAAGAATATATTTGCAGCAAGCATGTCATCAAAAGGATATATTTACTAATCCAGACTGTGCCACTTATGACAGGCAATTTCCTTGATCTCTCTAAGCCTCGGTTTCCTCATCTATAAACTAAGGACAAGGACTTCCCTGGTGGTTCTGTGGCTCAGATTCTGCCCTCCCAAACGCAGGGGTCCAGGTTCAATCCCTGGTCTGGGAACTAATTCCCACACATCGCAACGAAGAGTTCACATGCCACAACTAAGCCCTGGCAAAGCCAGATAAATCAATATTTAATCAAATAAAATGAGAATATTACTATAAATAAAATAAGTACAGTAGATGTCTCATGGCTCACTGTGCACATAAAATGATATACTCTGTTCCCATTATGTGCCATAGTTATGCTCAAAAAAGTTGCCATGAATGCTGAGTTAGTGACTACTGACTCATGGTTCCAGAGCAAAATACGGGGTGACACGTTCACAACATGGGCACCAACTGATCAGTACACAGCTTGGATTTATGTGTTTCTGTTTAAAGACACCTTATTCCATACATATTGTTGGTTCACTCACACTGAACTCACAGCCAACAGCAACGTAACTGAAGCCCGAAGGAATCTCATCTCACACGTGTATTTTCTCCAGGTAATGCATCACAGCCTTCGTGGGCTTAAGACACCAGAGTGTGTCAGCACTATACTCAGAAGCATTTTAAACAGAAAAAGCACCAAAAAAAAAAACACACAACACACGCACTGCAAAAGGAACCATTTATAGTACGATGGCTGGCGCAGGAAGGCGGAGTTCGGTTGTCTTCTCTCTCAGCACTGAGATCCCCAAAAGTATCGATGCTCTACTCTTCTGTGAAGGACTCTAAAAGGCAGTGCGTGCTTATTGACTTGGTAGTTCTTAATACATTCCAGCAAGCAAGTACAGCTACAAATGTGGGATCCATCAATAATGAGACCCACAGAGTATGCAACTGTATCATGCATGCTTCCTAACACTAGAAAGTAATCAATAAATATTAACTATTTTTGTTACTATTGAAAGAATTAGGACCTAGATAGATAGCCACTTCCTCTTCATAGTATTGATGTCTGCAGCCTTCCACATATACACATATATGTCAGTCAGTCAGTTCAGTCGTTCATTTGTGTCCAACTCTTTGTGACCCCATGGACCACAGGACGCCAGGTTTCCCTGTCCATCACCTACTCCCAGAGCTTACTCAGACTCATGTCCATCGAGTCGATGATACCATCCAACCATCTCATCCTCTGTCATCCCCTTCTCCTCCTGCCTTCAATCTTTCCCAACATCAAGGTCTTTTCCATTGAGTCAGTTCTTCGAATCAGGTGGCCAAAGTATTGGAGCTTCAACTTCAGCATCAGTCTTTCCACTGAATATTCAGGACTGATTTCCTTTAGGATGGACTGGTGGGATCTCCTTGCAGTCCAAGGGACTCTCAAGAGTCTTCTCCAACACCACTGTTCAAAAGCATCAACTCTTCGGTGCTCAGCTTTCTTTATAGTCCAACTCTCACATCCATACATGACTACTGGAAAAACCACAGCTCTAACTAGATAGACTTTTGTTGGTAAAGTAATGTCTCTGCTTTTCAATATGCTATCTAGGTTGGTCATGGTTTTTCTTCCAAGAAGCAAGCGTCTTTTAATTTCATGGCTACAATCACCAAATGTACCAGATCGTATTTTAAAATGTATTCTTACTGTCAGAAAGACAAGTATCATATGATGTCACTTACAGGTGGAATATATACATATATAAAAATGAGCTTATTTATAGAACAGAAATAGACCCACAGACATAGAGGTTGGGATTAACAGAAACACAGTACTACATATAAAATAGACAAAGCAAGGACCTACTATATAACACAGGGAACTATACTCAATATTCTGTTACAACCTATAAGGGGAAAGAATCCAGTCCAGTGGTACATATACACAATGGAATACTACTCAGCCCTTAAAAGAATAAATTTGACTCAGTTCTAATGAGATGGATGAAATTGGAACCGATTATACAGAGTGAAGTAAGCCAGAAAGAAAAACACCAATACAGTATACTGACACATATATATGGAATTTAGAAGACAGTAATGATGACCCTATATGTGAGACAACAAAGAGACACAGAGGTATAGAGTGGACTTTTGGACTCTGAGGGAGAGGGAAAGGGTGGGATGGTTTGGGAGAATGGCAATGAAACATGTATATTTTCTTGTAAGAAACGAAGCGCCAATCTATGTTCAATGTATGATGCAGGACGCATGAGGCTGATGCACAGGATGATTCAAGTAGAGGATGTGGGGTGGGAGGTGGGAGGGGGCTTCGGCATTGGGAGATTGTGTTCCCTATGGCTGATTCGTGTCAATGTATGGCAAAACAAATACAGTATTGTAATTAAAAAAATAAATAAATTAAATAATAAAAAAGCAAGATAAAGTAAAAATAAAAATTAAAATAAAAAAAAGAATCCAGTCCATATATATATATATCTGAAATGGAATACATATGTATTTGTATGAACCACTGTGCTACTCACCTGAAATTGACACGACATTGTAAATTGACTATACTTTAATTAAATACAAAAACAACAAACTAGTTAATTAAATACTGTGGATCATGGTTTTAAAAAAGAAAGTCTGAAAACAGACTTTCTTCTTTGTGGACCCAGAAGGCTCATAGTTTTTCATGAGGGATACGTGATCCTCTAAAAAGAATGCTTCTGATTTATCTTTCTAGTCTGTAATTGTTGGTAGAAAGAATAGTCTTTGAAAGAGGTTTAACTCTCTCAACGGAGATGGGCAGAACCTGCAGTGAGTGAACCCAGGTGCTAGCGATTATTCTTAAGGTGCAGCGATTATTCTTAAGGTGCAAAGAGAGCACCGTGATTACGCCAGGCAACAGGGATCACTTAACTAATTAGAGCTTAGGGAATCGTGGACCCTTAGAGACCTCTGGTGGTGATAATCTAAACAAAGGTTTTTCAGAAACAAAAACAACAGCTCGCTAAAATACCTATGACATGGACTATCCAAAGGGCCAGACTTGAGCCCCCATGCTAGGATCAAAGCCTTTTACCTAATTTCCTCAGCATGAGTCAGTTCATAGACTCAAAGCCTCTTGAATGAAGGGGAGGCTCGATCACCGTGAAGACACACACTGACACAACTCCATAGGCGTACACTGTAATCCTTGGAAGACTTCCCCAAAGGAGCAACAGTGTTTCGTGCACAGGAGAAAGTTGCTGTGGTTCAGTCACTAAGCCGTATCTAACTCTTTGAGACCCCATGGACTACAGCATGCCAGGCTCCTCTGTCCTAATTCATTATCTCCCGAAGTTGGCTCAAACTCACGTCCATTGAGTCGGGGTGATGCCATCCAGCCATCATATCCTCTGCTGCCCCCTTCTTTTGCCCTCAGTCTTTCCCAGCATCAGGGTCCTTTCCAGTGAGTCAGCTCTTGACCATCAGGTGGCCAAAGTGTTAGATAATGGGAAATACCTAAACTTTTCAGGAGCTACTGAATACTGGTTTTGAGCGAGGGTTCATTTTCAATTGAATACAAAAACAACAAACTAGTTAATTAAATACTGTAGATCATGGTTTTTTTTTTTTTTTTAATCATGGTTTAAAAAAAAAGAAGTCTGGAAATAGCATCTTTGTGGACCCAGAAGGCTCGTTGTAGTTTCTCATGAGGAATAGGAGATCTTCTAAAAAGAATCTTCCATTAAAAAATGGAAGATCCAGTAATTAGAATGGATGATTCTAGGAACACGAGATTGAATCCCAACTTCAGTTCCCCATACTCTTGGCTCAGTGTGATGCCAAGTATCCCCTGTAGTGATTTTTCCAGGTACCAAGAGTGATAAGGGCATTCCTGGTGGCTCAGCTGGTAAAGAGTCGCCTGCAATACAGGAGACCCAGGTTCAGTCCCTGGGTTGGGAAGATCCCCTGCAGAAGGGAATAGCAACCCACTCCAGTATACTTGCCTGGAGAGTTCCATGGCCAGAGGAGCCTGGAAGGCTGCAGCTCATGGAATCGCAAACAGTTGAACTTGACCGAGCCACTAACACACTGTTTTTCTTGTGACTTATTTCACTCAGCATGGTGCCTCTGGCTTCATCCAAGTTGTCACAAATGGCATGAGTTCCTTCTTTTATAAGGCTGAATATTATTGCATTATATACAGCTGAGCACAGCACACAGTTACAGTTATACGCACACAATGATATATATCATTTTCTTTATCCATTGATTCATCAGTGGAGACATTGTTTCTGAATCTTGGCTGTTGTGAATAATGCTGCAATGAACTTGGGGTGAGGTACAGACATCTCTTCAGGGCAGTGACTTTATTATCTTTGGCTATATACCCAGAAGTAAGATTGGTGGAGCATATGGCAGTTCTATTTTTAGTTTTTAAAGAAACCTGCAAACTCTTCTCCACAATGTCTGGAATAGACATTTTTCAAAGACTTACAAATGGCCAACAAATATGTGAGAAGGTATTCAACATCACTCATCATCAGGGAAATTCAAATCAATACCACAATTAGGCATCACCTCTCCCCGCAGGAGGGAAGGTTATCATCAAAATGTCAAAGGTTAAGTATTGGCCAGAGTAGGGAGGAAAGGGAACCCTCCCATGTTCGCCTCAAGAAATCCACTAGGGGTCAGGCTTGAGCCCATCACCGTTCAAGCTCCATGTAAAAGAAAAATTCTACTTCACTTTTGGAGTAAAGCGTGATTTTGTGAACTTGGGAGGCCCTTTCCAAGAAGGTCATGTAGTATGGAATCAGACAACGTGAGACTGGAATTCTCAACCCACATTTTACCAGTGGTTACGCTTCAGACAAATTGTGTGTTTTCAACCTTGATTTCTCCATCCACAAAGTGGGTTCATACTGTTGCTTACCTTACAGAGACTTTGATTGGATTATATAATATGGTGATGATTTTTACATAATGATTTTGTTATTAGCTGTTGTAAGTGTTTTTCTAACAGTGTGCGTATGTTAGTCACTCAGTTGTGTCCAACTCTTTGCAGCCCCATGGACTGTAACCCACCAGACTCCTCTGTCCATGGGATTCTGCAGGCAAGAATACTGGAGTGGGTTGCCATGCCCTTCTCCAGAGGATCTTCCTGGCCCAGGGATCGAACCCACATCTCCTGCAGATTTTCCTAGCAGTAGCAAAGATTAAAGAAAACAATTATTGAGCACTTACTCTGTGCCAGGGAATTGTTTTAATTGCATTACACAGAAGAACCCTTATAATACAGCAATCTTATAAATTAGGTGTTGTGTTGTTATTTTTTTAAATATTTATTTTATTTCATTTATTTTTTCGGCTGTGCCTGGTCTTAGTTGCGGAACATAGAACCTTCGATGCAGCATGTGGGGTGTAACTCCCTGACCAGGGGTTACACCCAGGCCCCCACGCTGAGAGCGCAGAGTCTTAGCTGCTGGGCCACTAGGGTGCTGTTGTTATTCCGTCTTGTATGCCAGCAAAGCGAGGCGTGAAGCAGTCTAGGTTCAAACGGAGGAGCCAGGAGCTGAACCCAGGCAATCTGACAACAGGAACAGAGTTCTCAATCTCAATCATTACTTCAGTTCAGTCGCTCAGTCATGTTTCACTCTTTGTGACCCCATGGACTTTGGCACTCCAGGCTTCCCTGTCCATCACCAGCTCCCGGAGTATACTCAGACTCATGTCCATTGAGTCAGTGATGCCATCCAACCATCCCATCCTCTGTCATCCCCTTCTCCTCCTGCCTTCAGTCTTTCCTAGCATCAGGGTCTTTTCCAAAGGTCAGTTCTTCACATCAGGTGGCCAAAGTATCAGAGCTTCAGCTTCAGCGTCAGTCCTTCTAATGAACATTGGCAACTCAACAATGATGATTCTGCTCAGGGGCGCGCGTCGGTCTGCTTGTTGCACGCTCGCTCATAAATCCCTCCCACCAAGCCTTTGAGGGGGGCCCACCCATTCATTTGGAGAATCTCCTGATGATCCAGTGGTTAGGACATTGCACGGCCACTGCACAGGGGGACAGGTTTGATTCCTGATCAGGGAATTAAGATCCCACAAGCCAAAACACAGACAAGCAGAAAAACCCAAAGTCTGAAACAATGGCTGCTGAGCACATATTATTATTTATCTCAGGCTGTTTCATTCTACTGGAGATAAACTATTGATCAGGAGAAAGACTGCCTCCTGAGGCCACACTCTGGTGGAGGAGAGAGAGAGCAAGCATTAAGCACACGGGATCCTATATAAGGATATCTGGGCATGAATGTGGAGAATCAGGCCAGGTGGAGATAAGCCCTGTGCAAACCAGTAACTCAGGCTAAGAGAGAAGGAGAGAGCGAGCATGGAAGCCAGAACTTTAGACAGAAAGACTAAGGAGCCTTAAAAAAAAAATAAGGAAGTACAGTTGATTTAAGGTGTTGTACCAGTCTCAGCTGTGCAGCAAAGCGACTCAGTTTGACACATATATACATTATTTTTCTTTTTTTTTACGTTATTTTTCAAAACATTTTTTTTCCATTATGGTTTATCCCAACAGGTTGGATATAGTTCCCTGTGCTCTACAGTAGGGATCTTGTTTATCCATTTCTTTTCTTTGTTAAAAAAAATTTTTTTTTAATTGGAGTACAGTTGATTTACCCTGTTGTGGTCATTTCAGGTATACAGCATAGTGATACAACTTTATATATCTGTGTATATGTATTCTTTTATGTACATGTAATATATAAGATAATATATTTTTTCTTCAGATTCTTTTCCATCACAGGTTATTACAAGACATTGAGTATAATTCCCCATGCTATACAGTCAGACCATGTTGTTTATGAACTTATATATTATATATAGTAGTGTGTTTCTGGGAGAAGGCAATAGCACCCCACTCCGGTACTCTTGCCTGGGAAATCCCATGGACGGAGGAGCCTGGTAGGCTGCAGTCCATGGGGTCGCTAAGAGTTGGACACGACTGAGAGACTTCACTTTCACTTTTAATTTTCATGCATTGGAGAAGGAAGTGGCAACCCACTCCAGTATTCTTGCCTGGAGAATCCCAGAGACGGGAGAGTCTGGTGGGCTGCCGTCTATGGGGTTGCACAGAGTCGAACACGACTGAAGCGACTTAGCAGCAGCAGCAGCAGCAGCAACAGCGGTGTGTTTCTACTACGCCCAAACTCTGAACATATCTCTCCCTCCCCTTTCCCCTTTGGCAACCATAAGTTGTTTTCTGGGTCTGTGGGTCTATTTCTGTTTCAGAAATAAGAAGGCTTTTCTGAGCAGCTGGCCTTAAATCATGGAGATCTGAAGAAAGGGAGTGAAGTCTTGCCCAAAGCATTGGAGAAACAGAGTCTCTGAAAGACCGACTGGCAGATGTAACAGATGGTGTGTTTAGGATGTTTGAGAAGTAGCAGAGGGAGCTTGTTTTGAGCAAGGGTTTGGGAGATCAAATCAAGCAGGGGCTTTGGTGTTCTTTCTGAAGTCGTGGAAGGTTATCATCCTAGGAGGAACAGGATCTTGGGACTTCCCTGGTGATCCAGTGGGTAAGATGCCACATTCCCAGTGCAGGGGGTCAGGGTTTGATCCTTGGTCGGAGAACTAGATCCCATATGCTTCAACTGAGAGTCTGAATGCAGTAACTAAGACCTGGCACAGTGAAATAAATACTAAAAAAAATTACGGGAGACAGAGGTAAAAATCAGGGAAGCTGGTTAGGTGGCTGCTTGATTCAAAGGGCTAATGACTGTGGCTGGATTGGAGACACAGCATTGGCAGAAGTGGGAGGTGGCTGGACTTGGGATAGATTTCAAGGGTGGCATCTGCAGGACTGGCTGGGAGATTGGCTATAGAGAGTGGAAGAGAGGACGTTAGGGTGGCTCCGGTGGCTGTGTGCGTCCCGGAGAATGGTTGTGTCACGTACAGAGATGTTTGGTGGGAAAAATGAAAAACACTTTCATGACCCCAATTTTTAAAAAGGATTTATTTATTTGTTTGGCAATGTGAGAGCTTTAAGTTGAGGCATGCGGGATCCAGTTCCCTGACCAGGGACAGAACCCCGGGCCGCCCTCCCCCTGCATTGGGAGCCCAGAGTCTTCGCCACTGGACCCCTAGGGAAGCCCCTGATGACCCCAGTTTTATACATGAGAAAAACAAGATTAGAACAGGTGAATCCAATTTGCTCAGTGTCCCTGTGAAAAAGAGGCAGATATTACCTTCAAGCCCAGACATTTCTGGCCCTGAACCAAATGCTCACCCACTATCTCTTCAATCAGTGAATTCTCACATCTCTAGTTCTCTCTCTCTCTTTTTGTTTTGCTTGGTTCTGGGCTCATGGCTCATGGGATCTCAGTTCCCTGGCCAGGGACTGAACCACTGGCCCAGCAGGGAATTTCCCCTAGTTCCCTCTTGAAATTATCAACTGCATGAGAGCTGCAGATTAAGTTCTAGTTGTCTACATGAAGGTATGAGTCAACTTTTCCAAGAATCAAGATATCTTTGCTCTTTTACGTTGACTCACAATTCATGCCCATAACCTCAGATTCTCCCACGGTATAAGTGAGGCTGAGACCAACAGTCTCACTTTGCAGAGATAAATCAAGGTATTAAGGACTGAATGGTGTCTACCCCCAAAGGCACATGTGTCCCTAAAGAGACACCAGAGATCTCTTTTCTTTGCCTTCTCTCTGTCTACCCACCCACCCTGCCCCATCATATGAGCACAGGGCAAAGACCTCAAATTCAGCAAGAAGGTAGCCTCCATAAGCCAGGAAAAGAGCCTTCTCCAGAAATAGAAGGTAGCCTCCATAAGCCAGGAAAAGAGCCTTCTCCAGAAATAGAATTCACCAGCCCCTTGGTCATGGACTTCTAGTCCTCAGAACCATGAGCAAATAAAGGCACGATGTTTAAGCCACCCAGTCCATGTATTTTGTTACGGCTGCCCCAGCAGATGTGTACACAAGGTTTCAGGATTCACATCTCTTATTTACAATGACTCAACTCTTAAAAAACAACAGACACCAGTGAAGGCTGAACACCTGTTCTTCCTCGTGTGCTGTGCATCTATGAAATACAGATCTTAAACAACTCTTATAAAAGAGAGTCGTTACTTAGCTAACAAATCAGTGTCCCCAACAAATCAGTGGGAAATTCAGGATTCATAAGTTAGTGTCCCTCTGACATGAATGCTCATATATTATCTGCTAATTCTACAGCTGGTATTGCAAGAATCTAAATCCAGTGCCATGTGTCTTTCCATTCTGGCAGAAGATAAAGCTGAACCTCACATCCCTGCCTTGCTGCTAGAATCAGTGGCAATTTCGCTCTGCTTCCCCTGTGGTTAGAGGTATCCGTGTAGAATCTCTAGGACTTCAAGTCCAGCGCTGCCTCTCTTATTTTTTTGAGTTCTTTCTTTCTGGTGGTGCTGAGTCTTTGCGGTCGGCCCCACTTCTCTCCAGTTGCAGTGTGCGGGCTGCTCCCTGAGGCGGCTCCTCTTGCTGCAGGGCACTGGTTTCAGGCCTAAGGGCTTCAGTAGCTGTGGCTCACGGCCCTAGCTGCTCTGCAGCATGTGGAATCTTCCCAGACCAGGGATCAAACCTGTGGCCCCTGAACTGGCAGGTATATCCTCAACCACTGGCCCAGCAGGGAAGTTCCCCCAGGTGGCCTCTTGTTACGCTCATGACCTTGGTCAAGTTTTCCTTCCATCCTCATCACATCCCTCCCAGTACTGCTGGCTAGACACCCACTTTGGTTTTGAAAAATAGTTTATCACAGTTGGTTGAACACCTTGGGGCATAATGACTCTTCGGTTGAGCAGGAAAGGAATAATGGGTTCTCTTTAACGTCCACTTCGGCCCGTCCACAGAGTAGGATGTTCTCGGCCCTGCTCATAGCGTCCCATCCATGACTTTAGGGTGTGGGGTGGGATGGATCCCTAGAACGTGCCTCACCAACTGAGCACATCTTCATTGCTGCCTCCAAAGCCTCATAAATATTCAGGAGTATTACCTCCCATTATCTTAGGGAGGTTAGAATTAAGAGTGTTTTTTAAAATTCACCCAAAAAGAGAGAGAAAGAGTCAAAGATGCACAAGCTATGTTCCCTAATCAATGACAGGAAGTCAAATATCTACCAGAAGGATGAACCTATTAAATAATAGGTATGCTGCTAAGTCACTTCAGTCATGTCTGACTCTGTGTGACCCCATAGACAGCAGCCCACCAGGCTCCAACGTCCCCGGGATTCTCCAGGCAAGAACACTGGAGTGGGCTGCCATTTCCTTCTCCAATGCGTGAAAGTGAAGTTGCTCAGTCATGTCTGAGCTCAGTCAGTCTCCTAGCAACCCCATGGACTGCAGCCTACCAGGCTCTTCCATCCATGGGATTTTCCATAGAAAATAATAATTATAATAGGTATAGAAAATAATCGCTGAAGAATCAATGATTCCAAACTGTGGTGTTGGAGAAGACTCTTGAGAGTCCCTTGGACACCCAGGAGATCAAATCAGTCCATCCTAAAGGAAATCAGTCCTGAATATTCACTGGAAGAACTGATGCTGAAGTTGAAGCTCCAATACTTTGGCCACCTGATGCAAAGAGCTAACTCATTGGAAAAGACCCTGATGCTGGGAGGGATTGGGAGCAGAAGGAGAAGGGGATGACAGATGATGAGATGACTGGATGGCATCACCGGCTCGATGGCCTTGAGTCTGAGTAAACTCTGGGAGTTGGTTATGGACAGGGAGGCCTGGCGTGCTGCAGTCCATGGGGTGGCAAAAAGTTGGATACAACTTAGTGACTGATCAACAAATAACAATAGAAAATAAAAATTATAATAGGTATAGAAAACTGACCTCACATTCCACTGATTTTCTTGGTAGGTATTCTGAACAGTAAGGGTAATAGACTATATAGTGTGATGGAACTACTCAAAGGAAAAAAAACATTCACTGGGCTCTCAAATCAGATGCAGGTACCCCAAATGTTTTAGAGATCTGGCGTGCAAGCTCAGAAAGCAAACGTAATTTTGCAGAGTCTCAGCCAGCAAGCGTCTGAGATGAAGCACGTTCATGGGTAGAGAGTGAGAGTTGAACCTGTGACTCTGGAGAGACCAGGCTTCCTATGAAGGGACCTGAAAGGTCACTGTGAACAATGGGGTGTGAAAGAGCAAGATGGCTTGACATCAAGGTGAGTGCGTGCGTGCTCGCAGTCGACTCTTCGCAACCCCATGGACTGTAGTCTGCCAGGCTCCTCTGTCTTTGGGATTCTCCAAGCAAGAATACTGGAGTGGGTTGCCATGCCCTCCTCTGGGCACCTGTGTTGAATCTGTGCCCTTCCACACCTGCACCAGCCATGTAACTCTGACAAATGATGTTGCCTCTTGGAGCCTCCGTTTCCCCAGATGTCAAACCACGAATCCAATTCCCTTGCCACACAGTTGCATGAGACTTCTCTACTCATTCAGGTGAAGCGCTGATAACAGCCATGTTGCTTACTCTTGATTGACAGGTGGCCTCATTAACTGCAGAGAGGCCAGGCATCTATCAGTTCAGCGAAACAGAGAAATAGAAAAAGCAAAAACCTATGCATCAGACAAGGCTTCCCTGGTGGCTCAGTGATAAAGAATCTGCCTGCCAATGCGGGAGACATGGTTTTGATCCCTAGGTGGGGAAGATCCCGGGAGAAGGAAATGGCAACCCACTCCAGTATTCTTGCCTGGGAAATTCCATGGACAGAGGAACCTGGTGGGCTACAGTCCATGGGGCTGCAAAAGAGTTGGACCCAACTTATACACCAACATCAATGCATCAGACAAGAGAGACTCAGGCTTCTCCATGCCTTTATCAGTTCCCCCACTTCTCTTGTATTCTGTTTTCTCATCTCTTTTTGGAAAGGGCACACCTATGTCTAAGCAGTCTCCCATCTCCGTATGTTTTGCAAATGTAGCAGAAAGGAAGTAACGTCTGAAAAGGTCTCAGCACAGACAAGATCTGCAAGATGAGCGTTAAGTGCCTCCCTTCCTGACATTGTCATGATACTTGGCCTCCAGGACAGTCTCTTCCTCATCTTGGATTGCCTCGGGGAGTCTAGCAAGACATCCGCCTCCTTCGGAGAAGTCACTCTTCCAGTCTCTTCTCTCTCTTATAAAGCACTCTTCCCAGATCCCTCCAGAGATGGCAGGTGGGAGAAGAATTCTAAAGTGGACCAAGATCCATCCTTTCCACATACTGGCTGACCACAAGGCACGATGCCTAGCCTTTCTGAGCCTTACATATTCAGGAAGCTGAAGATGACTTTCCCTTTTTACTGAACTTTCTCTCTGTGTGTGTCTCTATTTTTCCCCAAAGTCCAGGCTGAAAAACTTTGGTTAAATTATTGCAAGAGTTTCTATTAAATCAGGGATAGAAAACAAATACATTTTTCTTTTGGAAATTCTTAATGATATTTCTTACTGGGGTATTGTTGCTTGACATTGTTGTGTTAGACTTTTTTGTTTTTATAATCAAGGGAGTAGATGATATGCAATGGATAAGGAAGTGTGAAGCAAGCTTTAAAGCAGTGGTTCTCAAACTTTTTTGAACACTGGACTCACCAGGAGGTGAGTCGTTGCCACACAGGCAACTGGTCTCAGCCTCAGTATTTTGGCAGGTCTGCTGCGGGGGCCAAAGGACCTGCATTTCTAACAAGTTTGCGGGTGAAGACAGTGGAGCTGGTCTAGGGACCACACTTCCAGAATGCTGCTAGAGAGCTTTCTGAGATGGTTGTTCCTGGTCTTTGTAGGCAGCCTGGGATTCGGGGCATGGGAGAAAAGGCTGTGGAGTGAGAATGTGAACAGTTGGAAGAGCAGGGGTAGGAGGAGCAGAAACTGGAGGGCATAAAGCCAGAAGCGACGTGTGCTACTGGGCAGGCCACCTGCGGTTCACTGGGAGTGATGGGAAACCCGGTGAGGTGGCTGGCCCTGGCCCTCTGCCTGCATGGGCTGAAATCAGGTGAGAGCACCAGAGGCGTCAGGGAGGGGAGGATAGATGAGGAAGGTGAGACCTAGGAGGTGGTGGTCTGGAGTGAGAGGGGCAGGAAACAGATTCTAGTCAATGTTCATGGTATCTTTTAAATAGAGCCTAATGGTTAGTGCCGAATCGAAGATTTCAAGTATCCTGGGTTCAAATCCTGGCTCTTCCTCTTGCTGGTTGGGTGATCATCAGTAGGTCACTTTGCTTCTCTTTAAGCCTCAAGATTCTCATCTGTATAATGGTTATAATACTTTAGGAAGGAGGAAGCCTGGACGGCCTGTCAAATGGAACGGCATGGATGAAACCGGGGGACATAACGCCAAGTGGAATAAGCTAGTCACAAAAGGACAAATACAGCATGTTTCTACTTAGATGAAGTAGCTAAAATCGTCACACTAGTAGAATTGGTGGGAGCCAAGGGCTGGGGAGGAGGGGCAATGGGGAGTTTGCTTAATGGGTGAAAGATTTCCATAACGCAAGATGAGTAAGTTCCAGAGGTCTGCTGGAAAACATGATGTCTATAGCTAGCAGTTATTGGTTTGTGCACTCAAAAGTTTGTAAAGAAGGTAGATCTCATGTGAAGGGTTCTTACTACAATGAAAAAGAGAGAGAGAAGGAAGGAAAGAAAAAGGAGAGAAAGAAGGAAGAAAGGAGAGAGAAAGAGGAAGGAAGGAAGAAAGAAAGAATGAGTGAAGCTTATTATGTATTGCTTTAGAAAGTTTACCAAGATCTTTTGTTAAGAGAACAAGCTTCAAATAAACAGTATGTAAGCCAGGTTCTCCTTTGTCTAAAAAGGGAGTAAAATGTTATTGATACATACATTGAATATTCATGAACTATCTCTGTAGGTTTCATAAGAATTGCAACATGGTTATCTGTGGGGAGGATGGAGTTGGGAGTAGCTGAAAAGACTGACATGATTTCCTTTCATAACCCATTGGAAGTTTGAACTCAGTGTATTCCCTCTCCAAAAAACAAATTCATTAGAGGGCAAATGATCTTTATCTCTTATCATTGTTGTAAGGATTATATAGAAAAGGTAGGTTAAAATCGTTGGAACTGTCAATGACCTGCATCTAACCCAATCCCGCCAGGAACACAAGGGTGCTGAACAAATTGGTTTCTCACTCACTGGAACCAGGAAGAGCACAAGGCCTAGGGCATACCATGGGCTGTCTCAGGAAGAGGGTGTTAGGACCTATTCTAGGGTTTGAGCTCCGTGCGGGAGACTGTAGCTGGAGAGTCTTAGGTTAAGGAAGCCGGATCTCACCCAAGATTGGATGTGATCAGAAAGTGGAGTCAATGTTATACTTGGGTATCTCGGTTAATCTTCTCCAGAGTGAAGACAGAACTGCATGAGAAAGGTGCAATTGACAAAGAGGCAGCGGTCACTGTTTTTGGACAAAGGGAGGAGGGGTCTGGTAGTCTGTGACATGGTGAGCATGCGTTAGTCTGTACTTCCACACAGCGCCCAAGAGCTCTTGCTTTATCTCATTTTCTCCTGATCTCAGAGTATGCCTGAGTGATTAATGCCTGATTGGAGAAGGACAGGGCTAGCAAGCCCCGAGTGCCCAGTCAGCCTTCAGATGTCAGGGGGCTGGGGTCGGGGGAGAGGGCTGCCTTCAGCTTCCTCTTTCTCAGAACACACTGGGCATACTGGAGTTCCTCAGTCGATTGGTGGTGGCATTTATTCTCATTATCAGCTGGAGCAAGAGAAGGAGGAAGGGGGAGGAGGGAGAGAGAGAAGGAAAGAGGGAGAGGAGGGGATCTGATGATGAAAATGGTAATGTTTGCCCAGGCATACAATGTGATACGGCATAAAGCACAATCACAGAAGATCCGTAAAGATTTAGTCTTGTTCATCAGTATTAGCAGATGAAACATCAAAGGATCGTTTCCAGGTTCATAAAACAATGAGCTGGGCAAGAGTTCAGGCTGCGTGCATTTTTTATTTTTTTGACTGTGTGGGAAAGGTTTAAGTGAAAGTCTCTTTCTGCTCTTTCATCTGTAAAATGAGGAGAAGGCCATGAAGATTAAAAACTGTAGAGATAAGAGGGTGTAAAGGTTAACTGCCGTGGCTGAACAAAGCAGAAAACTCACCCAGCTACTGTTAGCATTTATAACGAAATTTAAGTACCCATAGAAAGAAAAGAAAGCGTAGTCACTCATTCATGTCCGACTCTTTGCAACCCCATGGACTAGCACGGCTCTTCTGTCCATGGAATTCTCCAGGCAAGAATACTGGAGTGGGTTGCCCTGCCCTCCTCCGGGGAACCCAGGGATGGAACTTGGATCTCCCGCATCGCGGGTAAATTCTTTACCATCTGAGCCACAAGGAAAGCCGCTAAGTACCCATGGTTTTATCCTAAAATGACCCTCATCTGCCCAGAGTGGAGCTTTAGCTTCGGGGTGGCACCACCTGGAAAAGGTTCAGAATTGGAAACAGCAACCCCTCAGAGGCAGAACTATTTCAGAGGCTCATTTTCTGCAGCCAGAGTACCTGAACTGCTCCTTAGTTCTCTGGCTTTTTTTTTTTTTTTAACTGGAAGCTAATTACTTTACAATATTGTGGTGGTTTTTGCCATACGTTCACATGAGTCAGCCATGGGTGTACATGTGTTCCCCATCCTGACCCTTCCTCCCACCTCCCTTCCCATCCCATCCATCAGGGTCATCCCAGGGCACCAGCCCTGAGCACCCTGCCTCATGCATCGAACCTGGACTAGCGATTTATTTCACAAGTTCTCTGGCTTTTGAACAGTGATTTTTTTCCCCCTCTCTAAGCCTCCATTGCAGTATCTACAAAACAGAGATCATCATTAATACTCTGCAATCTATAAATATTACTGTTGTGGTATGTGCGAGGGTTGGAAAAGAATTTCCAGACACGAGGCACAATGAGAGGAGAATAGTTTATTATAGTGGGAGATGCTGGTGGGCTAGTGGCCAATTTTATAGCCTCAAGACAGAAAATTCCAACAGGAAGGGTGGCATTGAGTGAGTGGTTAGGATGCTACAAGGTGGGTACTTTACCTAATATGGGGTCAAGGAGCTGGTCAGTTTAGGTGAGTAGGCTCATGGCAACAGTTGCTAGGGGGCTTGGTTAATTCTGGAAAATTTTGTCCTGTGACCTGGGTATAAGGCTCCACACCTGTGACCCTAGTTACAGGGCTCCACAATAACACATAGTAATACCAATCTTACAGTAGTGTTGTAAGCATGATTTCTGTGAGATAATCAGCAGAAAGTGTTAAGCACAGGAAACCACCCAGAACAATCATTTATTTAATCACGACTTTGAAAACGGTGACAACTTCTCAGCTACTTTCTGAAAAGCAGGGCCGCTACTGGCTAACACAGATGACATACTCATCATGCCGTAGCTCTTGAGGTATAGAGTCTCGCACAGACTACGAGTTAGCATCACCATATCAAAGATCAGGAGAGTGAAGTATATCAGTTAAGTCACTCGCACAGGTAGGTGACAATTCCAAGATAATATCAATATTGTGTCCAGAACGCAGTCTCCGTAGCAGCACTTCCTAGGTTGGAACCTGTTCCCACCAGTCAGTGGTCATATAACTTCCAATAGTTTCCCATTGCCTATGTTTTCACCTCCGTAAAACTTTGGTGGGGCAGGGAGGAGAAGAGTGTTCTCAATTATAATCTCTCCTTTATAGAGTTGTTGTGAAGAGCAACTGAGGACAATGGCTGGAACATAGGAATGGCCAATTAAATATAAGCGAATGTTGCTGGTTAACACGTCTGTGTATCTCCTTTCTAGTCTTTAATTGGATCCAATCTGACTTTAGGGCTTCTCTGGTAGCTCAGCTGGTAAAGAATCCATCTGCAATGTGGGAGACCCTGGTTCGACTCCTGGGTTAGGAAGATCCCCTGGAGTAGGGATAGGCTACCCACTCCAGGATTCTTGGGCTTCCCTGGTGGCTCAGCTGGTAAAGATCCACCTGCAATGCATGAGGCCTGGGTTCGTGCCAGGAGCCAGGGTGAGGAACTCCACCCATAGCAAAGGTCATGAGGAAGGAGGCTTTGGCATAGGCAAAGGCGGGATCGAGCCTCAGGAAACCCCCTGTTCCCGAGCATCTACCCCCAAAACCAGAGTCTGCCTACTTTACTGTTTTATGCTCTCACCTACACCTCTGACTTTACAGGGGGCTCTCCCCCATCACCTCTCTCGGAGAAGGAGTTAAACTACAGCTCCAGTTAATAAAAATTCCTGGGCATGACAAGAGTATTTCAACTTACAAACTCCTCTGAAGGTTATCTAGCCTGCCTGTACAGGTTTGTCCAGCCACATGTGATTGTTTACAGCCTCCCAACCGTGAGAGGCACGAGATGTTTTAGACTTACTAAAGACAGATTCTTTTGAGAAATTAGAAAATTATTAGTATAGTATAGTGAGTTGATTAGAAATTATATTGGTGAAGGGTTTTTCATTTGTTGAGCCAATATTTGCTGCTAAATCTCCATATTCCCTGCCCTTATAATGAATATAACTAACATATAGAAGAAATAAGTATTAACCTTTGAGATTAATCATGTTAACCTTAGGCTAAGTAAATTCCTTTCTTAGTTGTAACCCACTACACTCTTACCCTATAGCAATGCAACTTTATCTGGTACCTTCGGAGGGTGATGCCTGGTTTAAGAAAAATCACCCCTGGAAAATAAGTTTCTGGTTGACTGACTGTTATCAGAAAGGGCCATAAAATGTCAGCAGGCCTCATGGCCAGAAGATGATGTAAAACCCCAAGACCTTTTTGTATACATATATATGAAGCACCTGATTTTGATAAAGGTCAGGACTGCTGACCCCTGTGTGACTTTAAATTTCCATTTGTCTCTATGTGTAACAAAAGCAAACCTGAAAATAAATCAGATCAGTTTCTGGAAAGACTGATTCCCCCGTGTTGTTCTTTCTTGTTCTCTGTTTATCTGGCTGAATTCCCATCTGGAGCGTGGGTGCTCTCCAAGCCTGCTAATTTTGCCCTGGCTTTTAAGTTCCACGCAAGAAGGAAATCAAGGCGGGGCATCCTCCAATATTCAAGTGGGTGCCAGTGGCCTACGTAGGTGGTGCAAGCTTCTTGTCTCAAAGCTTTATTGATATCCCATGTAAACCAAGTTATCCAGCCTCTTTTTCTCCACTAATTTTCCTAATACACTATTTCTTTCTAATCTCCCTCTATATCTTTAATTAAACAATTAATTTCTAGGACGCTGACTCCATTCTCGCTTCGAATTACTCCTGGATCCACCGGGGCTGGACCCCGGCAGGTTCGATCCCTGGGTTGGGAAGATCCCCTGGAGAAGGGAACAGCTACGCACTCCAGTATTCTGGCCTAGAGAATTCCATGGTTGCAAAAAGTCGAGCATGACTGAGTGACTTTACTTTCAACCTGACTTTTATGACAGTGGAAGTGCTGCTGAGACACTTCCTGAAACAGGTTCAGGGATGATAAAAGAGCAAAATGATGTGAGAAATGAAACGAAACAAAATCAAACAAAATCACCAAGGCTGCTGTAAATATTCAGCCTCTAGCACTGAACAAACAAACAGGTTGTTTTCCTGCAATGCTGGCATGTTGGCAAAAGCCAAATGTTCCATCCAGCTTTCAGACCTGTGGAATTTCAACCAGTGGGTCAAAGTTGAGTGACCTTGGATGCGACGGATTTATCCTGACTTACACAAAGAAAGACCTGAGGAATAGTAAGTGCTCATACCTGAATTAATGGACTCTCCATCCTGGAATGTGAAGTCAAGTGGGCCTTAGAAAGCATCACTATGAACAAAGCTAGTGGAGGTGATGGAATTCCGGTTGAGCTATTTCAAATCCTGAAAGATGATGCTGTGAAAGTGCTACACTCAATATGCCAGAAATTTTGGAAAATTCAGCAGTGGCCACAGGACTGGAAAAGATCAGTTTTCATCCCAAAGAAAGGCAATGCCAAAGAATGCTCAAACTACCGCACAATTGCATTCATCTCACATGCTAGTAAAGTAATGTTCAAAATTCTCCAAGCCAGGCTTCAGCAATACGTGAACTGTGAACTTCCTGATGTTCAAGCTGGTTTCAGAAAAGGCAGAGGAACCAGAGATCAAATTGCCAACATCTGCTGAATCATGGAAAAAGCAAGAGAGTTCCAGAAAAACATCTATTTCTGCTTTGTTGACTATGCCAAAGCCTTTGACTGTGTGGATCACAATAAACTGTGGAAAATTCTGAAAGAGATGGGAATACCAGACCACCTGACCTGCCTCTTGAGAAACCTGTATGCAGGTCAGGAAGCAACAGTTAGAACTGGACATGGAACAACAGACTGGTTCCAAATAGGAAAAGGAGTATGTTAAGGCTGTATATTGTCACCCTGCTTATTTAACTTCTATGCAGAATACATCATGAGAAACACTGGACTGGAAGAAACACAAGCTGGAATCAAGATTGCTGGGAGAAATATCAATAACTTCAGATATGCAGATGACACCACCCTTATGGCAGAAAATGAAAAGGAACTCAAAAGCCTCTTGATGAAAGTGAAAGAGGAGAGTGAAAAAAGTTGGCTTAAAGCTCAACATTCAGAAAACGAAGATCATGGCATGTGGTCCCCTCACTTTATGGGAAATAGATGGGGAAACAGTGGAAACAGTGTCAGACTTTATTTTCTGGGGCTCCAAAATCACTGCAGATGGTGATTGCAGCCATGAAATTAAAAGACGCTTACTCCTTGGAAGAAAAGTTATGACCAACCTAGATAGCATATTCAAAAGCAGAGACATTACTTTGCCGACTAAAGTCCATCTAGTCAAGGCTAAGGTTTTTCCAGTAGTCATGTATGGATGTGAGAGTTGGACTGTGAAGAAAGCTGAGTGCCAAAGAATTGATGCTTTTGAACTGTGGTGTTGGAGAAGACTCTTGAGAGTCCCTTGGACTGCAAGGAGATCCAACCTGTCCATTCTGAAGGAGATCAGCCCTGGGATTTCTTTGGAGAGAATGATACTGAAACTGAAACTCCAGTACTTTGGCCACCTCATGCGAAGAGTTGACTCATTAGAAAAGACTCTGATGCTGGAGGGAATTGGGGGCAGGAGGAGAAGGGGACGACAGAGGATGAGATGGTTGGATGGCATCACTGACTCAATGGACATGAGTCTAAGTGAACTCCAGGAGTTGGTGATGGACAGGGAGGCCTGGCGTGCTGGGATTCATGGGGTCGCAAAGAGTCAGACACAACTGAGCGACTGAACTGAACTGAACTTGGGTGAACATAACCCCCCGTCCAAATTAGAAGTAACCATAAGTCATCCAAAATGTGACAGTTTTTCTGTAACAGGAGAGCAGTTGTCTGCATCAGCTTCAAGGTACCTGTAACTGCCGTTTGTTTGGGAACAGAGTATTTTAGGAGGTGGTCTAAATTTGGCCTTTTTTTTTCTCTCTCTCTCTCTTTCAGATTTGATTGTCCGTATCTATCCTCCATTCCCAGGTAAGGAGACATCTTTTGTTTTTGTTGTTAGCATCTCAAATGCGAGGCCCCATCTCACCCACCCATGAAACAATGTTACCTTCCGAAAGTTCCTTGCGCTTATTTCCCTGTTGTTCTACTCTTATTCACTATTCTTTTTTCATTCTTTCTTTCTTTAATTATTTTGGGCTACCCTGCCCATGGCAGTAGGATCTTAGTTCCCTGTAGGGGGATTGAACCCATGCCCCCTGCCATGGAAACACTGAATCTTAACCACTGGAAACCCAGGGAAATTCCTCATTCACTGTTCTTCTGGCATAAAAGGCCCTCCCTGATCATGGTAGCCAAATCACATATTTCAAGACCCAGTTAAGTCAGCCCTCCAAGATCCTCTCCCATGCTCCTCTGGAAAAGTACTCTCTTCTCCACTGAAATTAACATCAGCATTTATGGATTTTATCATTTGTAGGTTAAGTTTCTTCTCTGGACCAGTCCTGACCTGTCAGTTGATACCATGGGTCTATCGTTGAGCAATATATATGTGGTCACATCTGACAAACGAGAGAGACACTGAACGAGTCCCTCGGTGTTAAATAAATATGAGAACTTATAAGAAGTATAAGGGAGCGTGTAAGGAAGTTCTGTGCAAGTGGATCTGGCACAGACTGGATGTTCAAGGGAGTTCCTTGGAGATTTACATTTAGGATGAACGTCAAGGGAGGGTAAACAAGAAGAGGGTGTGTGATGTTCTTGCCAATCAGAGATCACATCTATAAATCCCCAAGACAAGAAAGATGGCGGTACACTTGGGAGACCTTACAAAGCTTGAACAGAGAGAGCCCAAGGAAGGGTAGTCCAAGGTGAGGCTGGAGGTGCAGTTGGGAACCAGGTCGAGTAAGGTATCATAAGCCACTTCAATGCTGTTTCTTATCCTGAGAGTAATGGAGCGACTTCATGGCTAAGACTCCATGCTCCCAATGCAGGGGGCCCAGGTTCAATCCCTAGTCGGGGAGCTAGATCCCACATACTGTGCCTAAGAGCTCACATGCTGCAATGAAGACCCAGCGCAGCCTAATAAATAAATAATAAAAAAAAAGAAAAAAGAGTAATGAAATATGAACAGAGCTGTGGCAGAGTCAGGTTGGTTTTCAAGAATGAAGATGTTTGCTGCAGTGTGAAGAAGAGCTGGGCCAAATCAGTTAGAAACATCCAGAAATAAGTCACTGAGTAGTCAAGACAAGTGGTCAGCTTTGAGAGATACCTAGGGACAAACTGTGACAGGCTAAGAGGTTTCTTTTACTAGGAGAGAGAGAAAAAAAGGATGCTAAGAAAGACTCTAGAATTGCATCTTGGGTCTGGTGCACAGTGGGTAGAGGACTTTCATGAAAAGGAAGCCAGGGCCTCCAGTCTGCTTCCAGGTCCGGGATGAAATAGGCTCCCTCTGATACTCACTTGACTATTTTTGTGCCAGACCCCGAAGGGGGAAGGGAGAGAGACGAGCCAGATGTGAATGTGAGGGAGACAGGTGCCATCAAGTGTGACAGACTAGGTTAGAAAGCCAATTCCCTTTGTCAGTTTCTTTGTTTTCTCTTTTCCAGTGTTTCATAACTATTCCTGTATCTTTCCATTTGTGTATGATGACGTCATCTACTACAACTGCATCTCCATCCGCAGTGACTATGCCTGGTGCTCTATCGACGAGATATTCCAAGGTAGATGGCGGTACTGCAACGCGGAAGGTGAGCGTCCCTAGGATGCGTTTAGATGACTAGCATCCAAGAAGCAGCTGGCTACATGGTTTTGCTGTCAGATAAACCTGCATCCAAATCCTGACTCTTTACAGGCTTGTTGTTGTTGTTTTTTAGTCGCTAAGTCATGTCTGATTCTTTGTGACCCCGTGTACTGTAGCCCGCCAGGTTCCTCTGTCCATGGGATTTCCCCAGGCCAAAAGACTAGAATGGGTTGCCGTTTCTGTCTCCAGGGGATCTTCCCAGCCTAGGGATTGAACCTGTGTCTCCTGCATCTTCTGCATCGACAGGCGGACTCTTTATCACTGAGCCAGCCCAGAAGCCCTTGATGTGGTTTAACCTCCATGAAAACAGTTCTGAGTGGTAGAGAAAGCGTGTGTTGTGAGCGCAGCGATGGTTTAAGGCTAAGACTTTTTATGCTCCTATTTCTCCTTCTGCTCCACCCTTTCTTTGCAGATCCCCCAAGCTGTACCTTCCCTTTCTTGTACAGAGATAAATACTTTTATAAGTGCACCAAGGAAGGCTATGTTTTGAGTCGGAGTTGGTGTTCATTGACAAGAAATTATAACAAAGACGGAAAGTGGAAACAGTGCTCCCCTAACCAGTAAGTCGGTTGCGGAAGGATGCAGTGGAGGGGGGGGGTCTTATAGATATCTTAGAGGGATCCTCCGGGTTAATGGAAAGGGAAGCTTGAGGTCAAGATTTTTTTGTGATGTCTTAGATCAAGGGTCAGCAAACATTCCCTGTCAAGATCCTACTAGTCAGTAATTTAGGCTGTACAAGCCATACTCAGTTCTGCTATGGAGCACAAAAACAGCCACAGGTAATAAAAAATAATAACAAATATGGGTGTGTTTCCATAAGATTTTATTTATAGGCTTTAAATTTGAGTCTCAACAAAATTAAAAATAAACTATAAACAAGAAGGGACTTTGCTGACAGTCCAGTGGTTAAGACTCTGAGATTCTACTACAGGTTATGTGGGTTCGATCCCTAGTCAGGGAAATAAGATCCCACATGCCCCAAGGCATGGCCAAAAATAAATACATAAGTGAATCTCATATAATTTTCAGGAGTCACAAAATAGCAGTGACCTTGTGATTTTTGTTTTTCTTTCAACCTTTTAAATATATATATATATTATCTCTGGTTCTCTATTATATTACCTTTTCCTTCATTGGAAGTACAACCATTGTTGTCAACCATTCAAAACTGAGAAAACTGTTAGTTCACAAGCCATCCAGAAACAGATGGTGGGCTGGATTTGGCCTGCCAGCTCTAGTTTGCTGCCCCTGGCTTGGATGATTCGTCTGTGATCTCATTCAAACGAAGAACTGAAACTTTGAAACTTTTCAAGTTTCCGTTGAAAAGAAGATAGGAGAAGGAGAAATGTGGTCAACAGACAGGAGAGCTTACCCATTTCTGGTCTTTTCAGGTGGCGCCACGGAAAAGAATCTGCCTGCAATGCTGGAGACGCAGGAGACACAGGTTCGATCCCTGGGTAGGGAAGATCCACTGGAAGGGGGAATGTCAACCCACTCCAATATTCTTGCCTAGACATCCCCATGGACAGAGGAGCCTGATGGGCTACAGTCCATGGGGTCACAAAGAGTCTGACACGACTGAGCACACACATACCACACCAAACAGCCACTAATTTGGAAATGCCTTTGAGGTCATTGTCAACAATACCAGTGACAGGAAGACAAAGAGCCCGGGCATTGCCTATCCACACTGAAACTCCAGCAAAGGATGGGGCTGAACTTTCTCGTCGGGCTTCCAGAAAAGTCGAAGCCCCGATGGAACCCAGGCATAGAAACTATACTGTTTTACATGCGCAAGGGGTTCCACTTCCTCCCCAGCTGATTTGGACTGATTCTTGAACCTTCCCTGGAGCTCGGTCAATAGTCGTTAATTCCTGGGTTGATCTGCAGACTTGCTGGTCGGTCAGATGCCAGGAAGCGTCCGTGGTTTCTAAACCTGGCCTTCAATTGGATGTTACCTCATCTGAGAGCTCTCCATTACCTTGTAAAAGGGTATCAGTGGTGCTTGACTATAGCTCTCCAATTTCATCATTTCAACAGCTTCCTTAACATTGAAAATTATCAATTTAGGAAATGTGTTCAAATAATGGATTACACGTATATACGCTCAGTCACTTCAGTTGTGGCCAACGCTTCGCCACTCTATGGACCATAACCCGCTAGGCTTCTCTCTCCATGGGATTTCCAAGGCAAGAACACTGGAGTGGGTGGTCATTCCCTTCTCTACGGGAGCTTCCTGACCTAGGGATTGAACCTGGGTCTCCTGCATTGCAGGCGGATTCTTTACTGCTGAACCACCAGTAAACATAATCTATGCAAGTCAGCAACTTAGAATGATCAATAGTGGCATACTGGATTTGAGAGTGAGAGAGAAATACACCTTCCCTTTGTTGTTGTTTATTTGCTAAGTCATTTCTCTTTTTTGACCCCGAGGACTGTAGCCCACCAGGCTCCTCTGTCATGGGATTTTCCAGACAGAGGATCTTCCTGACCCAGGGATTGAACCCACATCGCCTGCATTGCTAGGTGGATTCTTTACTGCTGAGCCATCCAGTTCTACTTATTCATGCTACGTAGATCTTAGAGATAGACCAGATCTCCCATCAGGGAGAAGCAACGATTATCCTATCTTGAAGGTGACAGACTGAGATACTGACGGTAACCTCTTTTTTCACCCACAGTCAATAAGTCTTGGTGTTCTCAAAAAGGCAGAAGTTACAGGATTCTTCAGCTGCCTCTCAGAATCCATCCTTCCCCCGGTCATTCTGACCAATAAAGATTTCCTCTGTCTTCCGTGTGAATGACTCCTTTTCTCCAAAAAAGATACAACCAAAGCTCAGTGGTGGTCAGTGCAATGCTGGCTGGGGTTGGGGTGGGGAGACCAGTAGTATATTTATGGAGAACTTGCATTCAAATAAAAATCGTGATGAATTGCTAACAGCATAATCTTTGGCAAATTAACTAAATTCTTAAAGAAACTCACTTCCCCTTACAGAATTTTAAACTTATGGTATACACTTTTAGCTTTTTGAGATAAAATTTATGATATACAATTAACCATTTTAATGTGAACAATTCAGTGGCATTTCGTACAGTTACAATGCTATGCAATCATCATCTCTGTCTAGTTCCAAAACATTTTCACTATCCCGAGAGGAAACCTTGTACCCATGAGCAGTCATTCTCCAATCTCTCATCCCTCCAGCCCCTGGGAACCATCAACCCAAACCCTCTCCTGGATATTTCAGGTAATAACTGACCATCAGTGTCTGGCTTCTTTCACTTAGCATGATGTTGTTGAGGCTCACCTCACATTGTCACATGTGTCAATATATCTAATTTCTTTCCATGGTTGAGAAATATTTCACTGTCTGGATATACCATGCTTTGTTTATCCATGGTGGTTGTTGTTCCGTCCACCAAGTCATGTCTGACTCTCTGTGACCCCATGGACTGCAGCACACTGGGCTTCCCTGTCCTTCACTGTCTCCCAGAGTTTGCCCAAACTCCTGTCCATTGAGTTGGTGATGGTTCTAACCATCTCACGTAGATTTTACAAAGCACATACATCATATGTACAGAGCTAGGTGAATTTCCACTAGACACTCCATGTAACTGACAACTGTATTTTAAAAAAACAACATCATTTCTAGCCCTGCTTCATTCCCTTTTCCAGGCCCTACCCACCCAAATGGCACCAATAGACTTGCCAGTTAAAGCAGGGGTGCCATAAATCTTCAATTTGTTAAAAAAAAAAAAAGGAGAGGGGACTTCCCTCTTAATTCAGTGGTGAAGACTCTGCACTTCCACTGCTGGGGACCAGGTTTCCATCCCTGGTCAGGGAACTAGATCCCACATGTGGCAGCTAAGACCCAGCACAACCAAATACGTTTTTTTTAAAATGGGGAAGAAACAATGGAAAATAACTTCAATAAACAAAGACGCAAAGAAACAAGGCAGGACTAAGGAAACAGAAAACTGTTGAAAGGCTGCAAGTTCAAATGTGTTAGTGATAACAGTCAAGGAAAATAAGTTAAATACCCCCAATTTTTTTTTTAAAAAAGAATTATTTGAAAAGAACAAATCACATTATATGGTGCTTCCAGGAAGCACTTCGTAAAGGGGCAGGGATGGGATGGGGACACAGGATATGGTTGTGCTGGCAGCAGAGAGGATTGTAGGAAAGCCTTGTGAGAAAGCAGGTTTCCTTGATCACTAGACGATTCACCACGTGGCTGTTGCCCAGCACTGCTGACCATCTCTGCAAATCTAGTAAAATAGTAACTGCTGCTGCTAAGTCGCTTCAGTCATGTCCAACTCTGTGCGACCCTATAGATGGCAGTCCACCAGGCTCCCCCGTCCCTGGGATTCTCCAAGCAAGAACACTGAAGTGGGTTGCCATTGCCTTCTCCAATGCATGAAAGTGAACAGTGAAAGTGAAGGCGCTCAGTCGTGTCCGACTCTTAGCGACCCCATGGACTGCAGCCCACCAGGCTCCTCCATCCATGGGATTTTCCAGGCAAGAGTACTGGAGTGGGTTCCCATTGCCTTCTCCAAAACAGTAACATGATGGCCTTTGGTTCTCAGAAATCAATACCACTCTGTGTCTGATGAGGGCTGTATGAATGTCATTAAGGTTAATGAAGTGGAGAGGAGGGAAGCTTAATACTTTGTTCTCTCAGATGCCCCCTAGAACATTCTGTTCAAAGCAGAGATGGGACTCCTTCTGAAAGTACCATTACATGGCCGTCACAGGTGCCCTGGGGGCAAAGGATGGCCTAGGGCCATTTCTCCATTCCACCCACTTACTGCTCAAAAGTTTGCTCTCACCTAGAATTCTCTGGTAGGCCTATCTGCATATTCTGCAAACTTTCAGGCAAAGCAACTGCAGCACAAAGCTATACCAAAATCTCTGGATTTCTTTCACATGCAGTGTATCGTGTGTTCCTTTTTGTACAGAATATGTGTGGCTAAATGATTGTACAGAATAAAATAGGTTGCTCAGTCATGTCTGGCTCTTTTGTGACCCCACTGACTACAGCCCGCCAAGGCTCCTCTGTCCATGGAATTTCTCGGGCAAGAATACTGGAGTGGGTTGCCATTTCCTCCTCCAGGGGATCTTCCAGACCCAGGGACTGAACCCATAGCTCCTGCATTTTCTGCATTGCAGGTGGATTCGTTATTGCTGATTCACCTGAGAAGCCTGTACAGAATAGGAGAGAAGTTCTAAATTCTGTTTTGAGAACTTCCTGTTTCTAGGAGTCTGTCTTCTCTTCCTGGAATCCTAGACCTCATCCGAGATGGGTAAGATTCTGAGACAGTCTCAGCTTTGCACAATGAAATTGATGGGCACCACCTTATAGGGAAGAGTCATGTAGCCCTGGAAGAGCGGTGTAGCATGGAATCAAAGAGCTCTGTATTAGATCTAAACATAAGGCCAGCTACAATAAAACTTAGAAAAATAGGCAGAACACTCTCTGGCATAAATCGCAGCAAGAAATTTTCTGATCCACATCCTCGAGTAATGAAAATAAAACACAAACAAATGGACCCTAATAAAACTTAAATCTTTTGCACAGCAAAGGAAACCATAAACAAAACGAAAAGACAGCCCTCAGAATGGGAGATGATATTTTCAAAGGAAGCAACCATCAAGGGATTAATCTCAAAAATATACAAACAGCTCAATATCAAAAAACAACCCAATCAAAAACCTGGGTGGAAGATCTAAATGTTTGTCCAAAGAAGACACACAGATGGTGAAAAACCATGTGAAAAGATGCTCAATATCACTATTACAGAAACGCAAACCAAAACTACAATGAGGTATCATCTCACACTGGTCAGAATGCCCATTATCAAAAAAAATCTACAAACAATAAATTCTGGAATGCATGCTAAGTCACTTCAGTCATATCCAATTCTTTGCGATCCAATGGATTGTAGCCCACCAAGCTCCTCTCTCCATGGGATTCTCAGTGCAAGAATAGCAATTTCCAAATGCTGGAGAGGATGTGGAGAAAAGGGAATCCTCCTACACTGTTGGTGGGAATGCAAACTGGTATTGCCACTATGGTGAAGAGTATCAGTTCAGTTCAGTTCAGTCGCTCAGTCGTGTCTGACTCTTTGCGACCCCATGAATCGAAGCACGCCAGGCCTCCCTGTCTATCACCAACTCCCGGAGTTCACTCAGACTCATGTCCATCGAGTCCGTGATGCCATCCAGCCGTCTCATCCTCGGTCGTCCCCTTCTTCTCCTGCCCCTAATCCCTCCCAGCATCAGTCTTTTCCAATGGGTCAACTCTTCGAATCAGGTAGCCAAAGTACTGGAGTTTCAGCTTTAGCATCATCCCTTCCAAAGAACACCCAGGACTGATCTCCGTTAGAATGGACAGGTTGGATCTCCTTGCAGTCCAAGGGACTCTCAAGAGTCTTCTTCAACACCACAGTTCAAAAGCATCAATTCTTCGGCACTCAGCTTTCTTCACAGTCCAACTCTCACATCTATACATGACCACTGGAAAAACCATAGCCTTGACTAGATGGATCTTTGTTGGCAAAGTAATGTTTCTGCTTTTGAATATGCTATCTAGGTTGGTCATAACTTTCCTTCCAAGGAGTAAGAGTCTTTTAATTTTATGGTTGCAATCACCATCTGCAGTGATTTTGGAGCCCCCCAAATAAAGTCTGACACTGTTTCCACTATTTCCCCATCTATTTCCCATGAAGTGAATGGACCAAATCCCATGATCTTCATTTTCTGAATGTTGAGCTTTAAGCCAACTTTTTCACTCTCCTCTTTCACTTTCATCAAGAGGCTTTTGAGTTCCTCTTCACTTTCTGCCATAAGGGTGGTGTCATCTGCATATCTGAGGTTATTGATATTTCTCCTGGCAATCTTGATTCCAGCTTGTGCTTCTTCCAGGCCAGCGTTTCTCATGATGTACTCTGCATAGAAGTTAAATAAGGAGGGTGACAATATACAGGCTTGACATACTCCTTTTCCTATTTGGAACCAGTCGGTTGTTCCATGTCCTGTTCTAACTGTTGCATATAGGTTTCTCAAGAGGCAGGTCAGGTGGCCTGGTATTTCCATCTCTTTCAGAATTGTCCACAGTTTATTGTGATCCACTCAAAGGCTTTGGCATAGTCAATAAAGAAGAAATAGATATTTTTCTGGAACTCTCTGAGCTGCTTTAAAAAATGAGAATGGAGCTACCATATGATCCAGCAATTCTACTCCTTGGCTTAGATCTGGACAAAATCATAATTCAAGACATAGGCAACCCCTATTTTTTCAGGGCAACACTATTTACACTAGAACGAATGTGAAAGGTGGAAATAGTGTCCTTTGGAAGATGGCGTCTATTATAAACATACTTTCAAATGATAGTCTCGTCCTTTCTCTCTGCCTCCATCACACTGGCGCTTACCCTCTTAGCCTGCATAACTTATCCTCATTCTTGAGAATATCAGTTTGCACATCCCTTCCTCTAAGAAACTGAAGGCTTCCCTGGTGGCTCAGTAGTAAAGAATGCCCTGCCAATGCAGGAGACACGGGTTCGATCCCTGGGTCTGGAATATTCCTCTGGAGAAGGAAATGGCAACCTGCTCCAGTATTCTTGCCTCGGAAATACCGTGAACAGAGGACTCTGGCAGGCTGTAGTCCATGGGGTGGTAAGAGTCAAGACAGTGAACAGCAAAGAAACTTGATTTTCAACCAGGAACATTTTGGTTGTCACAACTGAAGCAAGGGGCGCTACCGCCATCTAGTGGGTAGGGGCCAGGGATGCTGCTAAGCATGGGACCACAAACAGTGATTCCCAGTTCAGCTCAGTCGCTCAGTCCTGTCCGGCTCTTTGGGACCCCATGGACCACAGCACATCAGGCTTCCCTGTCCGTCACCAACTCTCTGAGTTTGCTTAAACTCATGTCTATTGAGTCGGTGATGCCATCCAACCATCTCATCCTCTGTCGTCCCCTTCTCCTCCTGCCTTCAATCTTTCCCAGCATCAGGATCTTTTCCAATGAGTCAGTTCTTCACATCAGGTGGCCAAAGTATTGGAGCTTCAGCTTCAGTCCTTCCAATGAATATTCAGGGTTGATTTCCTTTAGGATGGACTGGTTTGATCTCCTTGCAGTCCAAAGGGATGTCCACTATGCCCAGACTGAGGTCTAAGACTTAGTCTAGCTCTAGCATCTCTCTCACAAGGCTTGGGTAACGGAGCCCCCTGGGGACTTCCTCAGGCCCTTCGATGTTCTGATCTGCTGCTTTGAAACAGCCTACGTTCTCTCTTTCACCCCTAGAAGTTGAGGGAGAACAGGAACATTATTCATATCCCTGAAGCACATGTGTGGCATTGACTTGCACAATTTCCTTTATAGAATAAAAGAAAAAAAATGGCTTTTGCTTGCATATCACATACTCTCGGCACTATCCATGGAAACTCTCAACCGAAGAAAAGCGCCTGCAAGTTTGTGTGTATTTTATTTGGGGAGCTTACTGAGCACTATAGCCTGGGAGACAGCATTTCAGATAGCTTTGAGGAACTGCTCTAAAGAGGTAAGGGAGGAACCAGGGTATACAGCAGGGTGTTTTTATTTTGTTTTACTTGTTTTTGTTGGATGGGAAAAAATGTAGTTGAACACCAAGAAAGTGCTGTGAATTACAAAGAGCAGATTTCACAAGTTATTAATTTTAGGGCTTTTTCATGTATGAGAAGATGCAAGAATCTGGATTCATTGAAATTATTCCTCAGATGTGCAGTCTTAACTACTGAGGGTCAGTGTCCAAAGCAGAGAAATCTTCCTGCTTTTCTCCACTCTGAATTCCCCTGGAGGTGCATTATCGGTGCACAGTCCTCATGGCTGAAGACTTGATCCTTGTAGAATGGGAGGGTGAGCAGCATTCTTTGTTGACAGCGTCCCCTGTTGGTCATAAATGGACTAAGGTTTGGGAGGGATTAGGGCTGCCCTTGTGGAGAAGGCAACGGCACCCAACTCCAGTACCCTCGCCTGGAAAATCCCATGGATGGAGGAGCCTGGTAGTCTGCAGTCCATGGGGTCGCGAAGTCGGGCACGACTGAGCAACTTCACTTTCACTTTCCACTTTCATGCATTGGAGAAGGAAGTGGCAACCCACTCGAGTATTCTTGCCTGGAGAATCGCAGAGACGGGGGAGTCTGGTGGGCTGCCGGCTATGGGGTTGCACCGAGTCGGACACGACTGAAGCGACTCAGCAGCAGCAGCAGCAGCAGGGCTGCCGTTGTGGCTCAGACGGTACAGCGTCTGCCTACGTTTGATCCCTGGGTTGAGAAGCTCCCCTGGAGAAGGAAATGGCAACCCACTCCAGTATTCTTGCCTGGAAAATCCCACGTACGGAGGAGCCCGGTAGGCTACCGTCCATGGGGTCGAAAGAGTCGGACACGATTGAGCGACTTCACTTCTGGACTTCAATCTGGTGACCAGTTAGTCCTACAACTCTAAGAAATATCTTTCCTAGGTCAGACGAGATTTTGGTCATAGGACACTCTATATGCTATTTTTGAGCCCTGTTGATAATCTAACATTCTCTGGATTGTCTGTCTTACTAGTCTATTATGAGTCCAGTAATGTTTGCCCTTGTTTCTTCCCATACTAGAGCTGCACCATTACAATTATTCTATATAATTATATATGTGATTAATTACCTTAAGACATTTAGCCATCATTCATTTTGTTGGAGGCCTACCCAACAGTCTTATAAAGTAGACAGGATATGTCATAAAGTTAGTGACGTTAATAAGATCATAGTATACTAGAGAAATGGACAAGGCAATGGCACCCCACTCCAGTACTCTTGCTGGAAAATCCCATGGATGGAGGAGCCTGGTAGGCTACAGTTCATGGGGTCGTGAAGAGTTGGACACGACTGAGCGGCTTCACTTTCACTTTTCACTTTCATGCACTGGAGAAGGCAATGGCAACCCACTCCAGTGTTCTTGCCTGGAGAATCCCAGGGACGGGGGGAGCCTGGTGGGTTGCCGTCTACGGGGTCTCACAGAGTCGGACACGACTGAAGCGACTTAGCAGCATACTAGAGAAAGGCACCAAGCATAAATAATTTGAAAACCACAAAGAGAACAAATTAAAACACTGATTGTTATAACCAGTTCTGGGTGGTGCAGTGGTAAAGAATCCGCCTGCCAATGCAGGAGACGCAAGAGATGCAGGTTCAACCCCTGGGTCGGGAAGAACCCCTGGGTCGGGAAGATCCCCTGGAGACAGAAATGGCAACCCACTCCACTATTCTTGTCTGGAGAATCCCATGGACAGAGGAGTCTGGCAGGTTACACTCCATGGGGTCACGAAGAGTTGGACACAACTGAGCACAAATCTGAATTGCAATAAGCCATCAAGTCCAGAGAGGATTCAGCTGGAGAAGCCAAAATCTGGAGGGATCAGGTAGAGAGAAAAAGATAAATATTTCATCTTTGTTTGCAAAAGTACAGTCTGCCATCTTGCTGTAGTATGTAATTAGCATAAAAGGAAAGGCTTTCTGGAAAACAAAGATGAAAAGCCAGCAATATTTTGGACAATCAGGGATACAGTTATGAGACCTATTTCCCATTTCATTCAGTCCCATGTGCTTAGCCACTCAGTCGTGTCCGACTGTTTGCGACCCCATGGACTGTAGCCCGCCAGGCTCCTCTGCCCATGAGGATTCTCCAGACAAGAATACTGGAGTGGGTTGCCATGTGCTCCTCCAGGGGATCTTCCCAACCTAGGGATCGAACCCTGGTCTCCCGTATTGCAAACAGATTCTTTCCTGTCTGAGCCACCAGGGAGACGGAGGCCCATTCAGTCCCATGCCTATAATTAATTCTTGTTGATTTAGATGAAGCCAGCAAGTTTTCCATTACAGTTTCATAATTTTTTATCTCATTCAACAGTATGATCTGAAAGTCATCAGAAACAGTATGTGTCCAAAAGTCTTTTTATGAATCTTCTTTTTTTTAATTTTAAAATTTATTTATTTATTTATTTATTTTAAAAATTACAATACTGTATTTGTTTTGCCATACATTGACACGAATCAGCCATAGGTGAACACAATCTCCCAATGCCGAAGCCCCCTCCCACCTCCCACCCCACATCCTCTACTTGAATCATCCCGTGCATCAGCCCCATGCATCCTGCATCCTACATTGAACATAGATTGGTGCTTCGTTTCTTACAGGAAAATATACATGTTTCATTGCCATTCTCCCAAACCATCCCACCTTTTCCCTCTCCCTCAGAGTCCAAAAGTCCACTCTATACCTCTGTGTCTCTTTGTTGTCTCACATATAGGGTCATCACCACTGTCTTCTAAATTCCATATATATGTGTCAGTATACTGTATTGGTGTTTTTCTTTCTGGCTTACTTCACTCTGTATAATCGGTTCCAATTTCATCCATCTCATTAGAACTGAGTCGAATTTATTCTTTTTAAGGGCTGAGTAGTATTCCATTGTGTATATGTACCACAGCTTTCTTATCCATTCATCTGCTGATGGACATCTAGGTTGCTTCCATGTCCTGGCTATTATAAACAGTGCTGCAATGAACATTGGGGTACATGTGTTTCTTTCAGTTCTGGTTTCCTCAGTGTGTATGCCCAGCAGTGGGATTGCTGGGTCATAAGGCAGTTCTATTTGCAATTTTTAAGGAATCTCCACACTGTTTTCCATAATGGCTGTACTAGTTTGCATTCCCACCAGCAGTGTAAGAGGGTTCCCTTTTCTCCACATCCTCTCCAGCATTTATTGCTTGTAGACTTTTGGATCGCAGCTATTCTGACTGGTGTGAAATGGTACCTCATTGTGGTCTTGATTTGCATTTTGTAAAAACCTCAGAGTAAAACAATGACTATAAATGACCAAAACCATTGGTCTGCTGCCTAAATGATATTAAAAAATGGAATTACCCAACTATATTTTCTTCAATTTGCTTTTATTAGTACCTGAATATAAGTCTCCAGTTTTAACTTTTTATTGTGTGGTCTCAGCTAACCCTATCGGTTTCCTTTACACGTGCTCAGTTGTGTCGACTCTTTGCGACCCCATGGACTGTAGCCGACCAGGCTCCTCTCTCCATGGGATTTCCCAGGCAAGAATACTGGAGTGGGTTGCAATTTCCTCCTCTAGGGGATCTTCAGACCCAGAGATCAAACCAGTGTCTCTTGCATCTCCTGCACCTGCAGGCAAATTCTTTGCCACTGAGCCACCTTGGAAGCCCACACTGAACATTCCTTTAGTATATTTAATTAATATTGCCTGAGGGGCAGATTTATAAGCCTTGTTTTATAACATCAGGCAGGGGAGCATTCCCCACATAATGTCTATCCCATAATATAATTAGAGATCCATGTAAAAGTATCCATTTTACATTAGCAATGTAACAATCTCACATAATGCCCTTTCAAATACACCAATCGTTATAAATATTTTTCTCAGTTCTATTAACACTTATACCCTTACCTTTAGCCTATCAACAAGTCTTGGTCTTACAAGGAGTCCTAGAAAGTTTCCTTTGAAAAGAAAAAAAATTTTTTTAATGTGGACCATTTTAAAAGTCTTTATTGAATTTGTTACAATACTGTTTCTGTTTGTTTTTTTTTTTGGCCTTGAGGCATGTGGGGGTCTCAGCACCCCAACCAGGACTTGAACCTATACCCTCAGCATTGGAAGGTGAAGTTTTAGCCACTGGATCGCCATGGAAGTCCCAAGAAACTTTCCTTTTAATCCCTCAGCCATTTTATTCATTTTGGGGTGTAAGGCTTTGAGGTCCCCAGTGAGAGAGTCAAGCAAAGGGACTCAGAACCTTTGTCAATCTTGAACTTGATTAATTGAACAGTTGCCCCCAAACAATTGCTGGGCTGGAATCTCAGTGTAATTTTCTTTCAGCTTAAAAAATTTTTTTAAACTGGTTGTAAATAGAGCAGATTTATTTGGGGCCCTTTAATGTCGGGGTACCAATAGAGGGTCCTTTTGAAACCAAGTCCCCCTATTGAGTTTATGATTAATCTCTCTATCCAAAATTTTATTCCCTTTCTTATACCACCCCTGTTCTCCTCAGGATTGAAGTATCCAGAAAAGGGGGTTATTAACACTGCTCCCTGTGGGACCCTCCTGAATACAAAACCTCTCCCTGATCACAGTTTCTAGTTTGTAGAAAGGACTTTAGTCTCCTAGCTCTTCCTAAATTCCAAAAAGTAGACTGAAAGAGCTACTAGTTAAGGAAGTAAGGGAATGCAGAAACAGAGGAAAAGCAAATAGTTCAGCCATTTCATTTCTTTTTATGGCTTAGTAATACTCCAGTATGCACACACACGCCACATAGTAAAGAGGATGGACATGAGCTTGCTTCTGTGTCCTGGCTATTATGAGTGGCGCTGCAATGAACATTTGGATGCATGTATCTTTTTGACTGAAATTTTTATAAGTAAATTTCAGCTCTCTGTATCTTTGGGTGTCCTTCAGTGATAACTATCGGTGCAGTGTGTGGACTCAGGGGTCACCTAGGAATAACTGTAACCCAGTACCAACCATAGAGTCTGCAGACTAAGTGGCTGCGTATGTCTCACCCAATAATTGATTGAAAGTGAAAGCCGGGTCCGACTCTTTGTGACCCCATGGACTATACAGTCCATGGAATTCTCCAGGCCAGAATACTGGAGAGCGTAGCCGTTCCCTTCTCCAGGGGAATCTTCCCAACCCAGGGATCACATCTAGGTCTCCCACACTGCAGGCGGATTCTTTACCAGCTGAGCCACAGGGAAGCCCAAGAATACTGGAGTGGGTAGTCTATCCCTTCTCCAGCCTTTCTTCCTGCCCCAGGAATTGAACCAGGGTCTCCTGCATTGCAGGCAGATTCTTTACCAACTGAGCTATCAGGGAAGTCCCTAATCATGAATTAGCTATTGTCATTCCAATAAGATTAACAGTTTTATTAGTGTTCCATGACCTATGAAGTGGGAGAAGAATACAATTTCTTCATATAATCTGATATTCAGTGTTAAAACTAAAGGGGAGCAACGTGTGAACTGATCTGACTATTGCTGATACGTGTTCACTGTTAATAATTATTGGTCACTCACAGTATCGTTATGATTATTGTCACTAACGAGAATTATTAACAATTATTTAGCAATTACAAGGAAAAGGAATGAAAATATAATTTTCACTCTCCCTATTGTTGATTATGTGGACATGTGAAGGCTTTGGTCCTCAGAGAGACAGATGGCAGGTACAATGAAGTGACAATTGCTATTGTGAATTTTCAGTGTGGCAAACATGAAAATTCTCTTAGCCCAGTCCCTAAAACGCGAAATCACTTAATGCACGCTCATTATGTTAATGATTGGACCTCCCGGGGGCTCAGTGGTAGAGAATCCCCCTTTCCAAAGCAGGAGACAGGTTTGATACCTGTGTCGGGAAGATGCCCTAGAGGAGGAAATGGCAACCCACTCCAGTATTCTTGCCTGGAGAATCCCACAGACAGAGGAGCCTGGCAGGCTACAGTCCATGGGTCACAGTTGATGGGGTCACGAAAGGAGTCAGACACGACTTACTGACTAAGCAACAACAGCAAAGTGTTTATGATTAAGTGGCAAACAAGAACTGCCTCCTCTAGTCCACGTAGGTATAATATAAATTCAACCCCACAGCCTGTGAGTCTGAAGCAAGTTCTTGACTCCTATGTTCAAAGAGAGAGATTTCAGGGACTGCCCTGGTGGTCCAGTGGTCAAAACTCTGAGCTTCCGAAGCAGGAGATGTAGATTCAAGCCCTGCTCAGGGGATTAATATCCCACGGGCTACACAGTACAGCCAGAGATTTTCTAAAAATTTTTAGATTGCTATAAAAAAGAGAGAGATCGTTGTTCACCTGAAGCTAGCACAACATAGCTTCTTAAGCAGCTATAGTGTGGTGCTAGTCGCTCAGTTGAGTCTGTCTGACTCTTTGCAACCCCATGGACTGTAACCCCCCAGGCGCCTCTGTCCATGTCTCCAGGCAAGAATCCTGGAGTGGGTTGCCATTCCTTTCTCCAGGGGATCTTCCCTACCCCAGTACAAAATAAAAAATTTAGAGGGAAAAAAAAAGGAGATGTCAGTCATGGTGTCTCAATTTCCTCCAGCTTCTTGTCACTATGCCTTTTATCTAGTTCTCAATTTTATTTTTAATTATCTTCAAACTAAAAGAAATCTTACCAGAAATACACACACAAAATTCTTGTACATAATTCACGCAGATTCATCAGTGGTAACGTTTTCCAACATTTGCTAGATTGTTCTCATTTCTTTCACTCTCATGGATAATATTAACTTTTCTAACCACTTGAGAAAAAGGTACTGATACCATTTCCTTTTATCCCTCCACACTTCAGAGAATATTTTCTAAGACCACAGATATTTCCTTTCTAATCTCAGAAAAATGATAGACATCGAGGGGTTTAGTATTGATGCAGTGTTACTAACTAATCGTCCTTGTGCATTCAGATGTGGCCAGCTATCTCGATAATAAAATGACAGCATTTTCTGTGGCCTAGGATTCAGTCTAGGATTTAGTTGACACTCTCCCCTCTCCTTTCTCTCGACCATATCCTCAGCTTTTCTTTTCTTGGGGTTTCATTTTTTTAATAGCAATTTGATCATTTGAATGGTACCAGACAATTATTTTGTACAGCTTCCTTAATTAGAGTTTCACAGTATGTTCTCACTAATGCCTTCAGGGCTAGACTTCACGTTGTAAATATGCGTCTGACAAAGGAAGGAGCCAGTAAGAGACGTCTCTGGCAGGCCAGTGGGTGAGACGCCAAGTTTCCAAATCAAGGTGCACGGAATCCAATCCCTAATCAGGGAACTAGGATACCACATACCTCCCGGAGAGTAAATCTACTGTGGGGAAATCTAACAAACATTAGCTCGGCCAAGGGATCAAGGTCAGTGGTGAGTTGTCAGGTTGATAGTGAAAACCCTTGAGATACTGGGACTATAATAGCATTTTACCCCCATGATCATCATCTCCAAAACCCAGAAACCCAGGCTAATTATCAGAAAAACAAGGAGTACACCCCAAGAAAGGGACCTTCTCCAAAATATCTGACCAGTCATCTTCAAAACTGTCAAGGTCATCAAAGACAAGGAAAGTCTGAGAAACTGTCACAGCCAAGAGAGACCTAAGGAGACATGAGGGCCCAATGTAATGTCGTGTCTGGGATGGGACCTGGGGCCAGAGAAAGGATATTAGATACAAACTAAGGGGGTCTGAATAAAAATTTTATATGAATAAAATCAGAATTCTTTATACTATCTTTACCATTTTCCTTTACTCTTAAAAATGTTGTACAAAATAATATGAAAGCTTATTTGAAATATTTTTTCAGGCTATGCTCGTGGTCCAGTGGTTAGGATTCTGCCTGCCAGTGCAGGGACACAGGGAGTTTCCACGTGCCATGGGGCAACGGAGCCCCTGTGCCACCTATTCAGCCCAGCTGCCCAGAGCCGGTGCTGCAACACGAGAGTAATCCCTGCTGGCTGCAGCTAGAGAAAGCCTGCACACGGCAATGAAGACTCACAGCAGCGGCCAAAAAAAACACAAAAACCATAAAGTTTTAAAAACAACACTTATCAAAGTGATTGATTAAGAAAGTAATAAAATAAAATATTTTTTCTTAATTCACCACATGTCTGCATCCTCCATCTTGTTACTAAACTCTTGGTTTCTTCCCATGACGTCAGATTCAAGTTAATCCAGAATGTCCCTTGAATGACTTCATGATTGCCCAATACTGTCAGTCTAGTAACCCTCTCTCTTCACCTGTAGGCACAGTCCTCAGTGAACTGGGGAAGATTAATGATTGTTTGATGTTGACTATAAAACAGATCTCCCTGTCCAACAGTGACTATACTAAGGCTGAAACACCCACGAGAGGTACAAAGATCTTATTGTCATGACAGGAGAGTGTGTGTGGTTTGAAGAGATACCCTTCCCGAGCATGGAATTCCCATCTGAACACCTGAGAGAGGAGCAGGAGAATTTCGTTATTAAAGATGAGGATGTCTTACTGCTGACTTACCCCAAATCAGGTGAGGAAGCAGGACCAGATGCTGAGAAAGGCTTCCTCATTCATTCAGTAGACAGGCGGAACTTTTTCTGTATGCGACAATGCACTGGGGGAATAGAATGTAAACTGATACCGCTGAAGAGCTGACTCATTGGAAATGAACCTGATGTTGGGAAAGATTGAGGGCAGGAGGAGAAGGGGGAAACAGAGGATGAGATGGTTGGATGGCATCATTGACTCAATGGACATGAGTTTGAGCAAACTCTGGAGCATAGTTGAGGACAGGGAAGCCTGGCGTGCTGCAGTACACGGGGTCACAAACAGTCGGACATGATGGAATGACCTAACAACAGCAACAGCCACTGGCTTTCAAAGGAAGGGATCTAGACAGGTAGTTACACAATAAGCTGAGTGCTCAGAGGGATAATCTAAGGCATCAGGGGAACCCACGGGAGTGAATCACAAGGCAGATTCAGGTGTTTGCAGAGAGGAGTGGAAGGAGATGGCTGGCCAGGGAAGTCTATAGAAGAAATGGGGGAGGGAGGTAATTATGTGAGATGATGTAGATGTTAATTAGTGTGATTGTGGTGGTCATTTCACAATGTGGTGTTATTGCTGTTGTTTAGTCGATAAGCCATATCCAATTCTTTTGGGACCCCATGGACTGCAGCCCACCGCCAGGCTCCTCTATCTTCGGGATTCCCCAGGCAAAAATACTCGAATGGGTTGTCATTTCCTTCTCCAGTGGATCTTCCCCACCCAGGGATCGAACCTCCTACATTGGCAGGTGCATTCTTTACCACTGAGCCACTGAGAATCCCTCACAATATGTACATATATCAAATGAACATGTATACCTTAAAGATACGCATTCTTTTTTTTTTTCAAGAATTTTGATTTTTGCCTTTTGATTATTACTATTACTTACCTTTGGCTGTGCTGGACCTTCATGGCTAAGCGGGCTACTCTCTGGCTGCTGGGCAACTTCTCCTGTTGTGGAGCACAGACTACAGAGCTTCAGCAGGTGTAGCATGGGGCTCAGTCACTGTGGAAACATGCTTAGCTGCCCTTAGCAGGTGGAATCTTCCTGGACCAAGGATGGAACCCGTGTCCCCTGCATTGGCAGGCAGATTCTTAACCAGCAGGGGAGGCCTACATTCTTTTTCTTTTTAACTTTAAACCATATTTATTTCCCTTGATACTTATATATATCATATTTAAAAGACACATCATATGCATTTCTATGTAAAGTATACCTTCATTCTTTTTCTCTTAATATTTCTGCTTTGTATTAAAGAGACCATACGCTCCCTGCTACCAAGAACAAGGCTTAGCAAGTTACTTGTATAATATAATGGGGCAATGGAAGGTTTAGTATTGCCAGGTTGACCCTACTGCTTTTGAACTGACAATGTTAAATTGATACATTTTCATTTGTTAGTTATAATTGAGGGCAGAGGGCAGGGGGTAAAACATAATTATCTCAGCGAAAAACAAAAAAGTGGAAGAAATGACGTCTATATTGAGATAAAAGGAATGAATGTGAAATTATTTTGTGAAAAAGGATAGTTTCTAATAAAGGTATCAGCGTGGATTGTGGCCAGGAATTGGAAAAAAGCCTGACAAATCCAAGGGACAACAAGGATGTGAATCATATATCCGTGAGGGGTGGGGTCGTTGAGGGACTGTGATTAGGCAAGAAGGAAGGCTGATGACCTTAGACGTGGTGTGGTAGTGAAAAGTCAAGGGCAATGGGAACATAACATATCACAGGATTTAATAAATAACCAAACGGTGGAAGCAACCCAAATGTCCACTGACAGATGAAACAAAATGTAGTAGCTACGTCTGCTAGAACACGATTCAGCCTTAAAAAGGAATGAAGTTCTGACTCACGCGACAGCATGGATAAACTATGAAGACATTACCCAGGCAAAATAAGTGAGACACTGCACGATTCACATAAGTGAGGTTATCAGAATCCAAAAGCAGAATGGTTGCTGGAGACTAGCAGGCACTGGAAAGAGGGGGAAATGGGAATTTGTTACATAATGGGTCCAAAGTTTCGGTTTTGCCGGATGAGAAAGTTCTGGAGGTTGGTTACACAACAGTGTAAAGATACTTAGCCCAGCTGAAATGGACTCCTGAAAATGGTTAAGATGGTGCCTTGGATGATCTGTATACTTGATGAGAATTTTTAAAGTCAGATTGGAATGGCTGGCCAGAGAAGGCAATGGTGACCCCCTCCCGTGTTCTTGCTTGGAGAATCTCATGAACAGAGGTGTCTAGGAGGTACAGTCCACGGGGTTGCAAAGAGGTGAACATGATTGAGCGACTAAGCACAGAATGACTGACCATGATTCTCCTTTCTTTGTCTCGGAATGAACTGGTTGATGGAAACTGTCTGCCTGATTCATTCTAAGGGGGATCCCACGTGGATACAATCTGTGCCCACTGGGGAGCACTCCCCTTGGGTAGAGGCTTTCAGTGGGTATAATCTACTAAAAGATAAGGAAGGCCCATGTTTCATCACTTCTCACCTCCCTGCCCACTCTTCCCCAGGTCTTTCTTCAAGTCCAAGGCCAAGGTCAGTGCACGTAGTCAAGATAGGCTTGATCAATACTCATTAAACTTTAACTTCTCTAGCAACCAGTTGAAGATCTGATTGAAATGCAATTGTATTCAGTAGGTTTGTGCTGGTCCTGAGATTCTGCTTGTACACAGCACAGCCATACTAAGTATAAAGGTATAGATCATTCCAGAGGTTCTATTAGCCAGATGTAAACCAGAGACAAAGAGAAACCATAATGCCCAAACCTTAGAAAACCACGTTAAAGCCTAACAAGAATTCATAACTGCATTATACCCTAGATAACACTCTTTTGAGAAAGAATGTTCAACCGACCGCATAATTGCACTCATTTCACATGCTAGTAAAGTAATGCTCAAAGTTCTCCAAGGCAGGGGTCAACAGTACGTGAACCAAGAATCAAGGCAGGGGTCAACAGTACGTGAACCAAGAACTTCCCAATGTTCAAGCTGGATTTAGAAAAGGCAGAGAAACCAGAGATCAAAGTACCAACATCGGTTAGATCATAGAAAAAGCAAGAGAATTCCAGGAACATATCTACTTCTGCTTCATGGGCTACACTAAAGCCTTTGACTATGTGGATCGCAACAAACTGAAAAATTCTTCAAGAGATGGGAATACCAGACCACCTGACCTGCCTCCTGGAGAAATCTGTATGTGGGTCAAGAAGCAACAGTTAGAGACATGGAGCAACAGACTGGTTTCAGATCAGGAAAGGAGTATGTCAAGGCTGAATATTGTCACCCGGCTTATTTAACTTATATGCAGAGTACATCATGGGAAATGCCAGGCTGGATGAAGAACAGCTGGAATCAAGATTTCCAGGAGAAATAATAATAAATTCAGATATGCAAATGACAGCATTCTCACGGCAGAAATCAAAGAGGACCCAAAGAGCCTCTTGATGAAAGTGAAAGAGGAGAATGAAAAAGCTGGCTTAAAACTCAATGTTCAAAAAAGGAAGATCATGGCATCTGGTCCCATCAGTTCAGTTTAGTTCAGTCGCTCAGTCGTGTCTGACTGTTTTTGACCCTATGGACTGCAGCATGCCAAGCCTCCCTGTCCATCACCAACTCCCGGAGTTTACTCAAATTCATATCCATTGAGTTGGTGATGCCATCCAACTATCTCATCCTCTGTCATCCCCTTCTCCTCCTGCCCTCAATCTTTCGCAGCATCTGGGTCTATTCAAATGAGTCAGTTCTTCGCATCAGGTGGCCAAAGTATTGGAGTTCAGCTTCAGCATCAGTCCCCTTCCAATGAATATTCAAGACTGATTTCTTTTAGGATGGACTGGTTGAATCTCCTTGTTGCCCAAGGGACTCTCAAGAGTCTTCTCCAACACCACAGTCAAAAGCATCAATTCTATGGCACCTCAGCTTTCCTTATAGTCCAACTCTCGTATCCATACATGACTACTGGAAAAATTATAGCCTTGACTAGGCAGAACTTTGTTGGCAAAGTAATGTCTGTGGTTTTTAATATGCTGTCTAGGTTGGTCATAACTTTTCTTCCAAGGAGTAAGTGTTTTTTAATTTCATGGCTGCAGTCACCATCTGCAGTGATTTTGGAGCCCCAGAAAATAAAGTCAGCCACTGTTTCTACTGTTTCCCCATCTGTTTGCCATTAAGTGATGGGATCGGATGCCATGATATTACTTTTCTGAATGTTGAGCTTTAAGCCAACTTTTTCACTCTCCTCTTTCACTTTCATCAAGAGGCTTTTTAGTTCCTCTTTACCTTCTCCCATAAGGGTGGTGTCATCTGCATATCTGAGGTTACTGATATTTCTCCCGGCAATCTTGATTCCAGCTTGTGCTTCTTCCAGCCCAGCGTTTCTCATGATATACTCTGCATAGAAGTTAAATAAGCAGGCTGACAATATACAGCCTTGACATACTCCTTTCCCAATTTGGAACCAGTCTGTTGTTCCATGTCCAGTTCTAACTGCTGCTTCTTGACCTGCATAGAGATTTCTCAGGAGGCAGGTCAGGTGGTCTGGGGAGGTCAGGGGAGGATGAGATGGCTGGATGGCATCAATGACTCGATGGACATGAGTTTTGGTAAACTCCAGGAGTTGATGATGGACAGGGAGGCCTGGCGTGCTGTGATTCATGGAGTCGCAAAGAGTCGGACACGACTGAGTGACTGAACTGACCTGAATCTTTTGCAACATTTGCTAGATTACGCTCTCATTTCTTTCACTCTCATAAACAATATAAACTTTTTCAGCCATTTGAGAGTAAGTTACAGAAATCCTTTGCTTTTATCCCTCAAAACTTCAGTGTATGAGACTTCTCTGGTGGCTCAGTGGTTAAGAGTCCACCTGTCAGTGCAGGAGACAAGGGTTCCTTCCTGCTCTGGAAAGATCTCACATGTTCCAGAGCAACTAGGCCCGTGCGCCATGACTAGTGAGCCAGTGCTCCAGAGCCCAGGAGCCACAACTACTGAAGCCCACGTGCCAGAGCCCTGCTCCACAAGAGAAACCACAGCAATGAGAAACCTGCTCACCCCAATTAGATAGTAGCCTTGCTCACCATAACTAGAGAAAAAGCCTTGGCATCAACTAAGACCCAGCAGATTTAAAAATAAACAAATACAATTAAAAAAAAAAAACTTTGTATTTTCTAAGATCAAGAATTTTTCCTTTATAAACACAAAAATGACAGAAATCAGGGAAGTTAGCATTGATGCAATGTTATTATCTAATTCACAGTGTGCATTCGAATGTGGTCAACTGTCCCAGTAATAAAATAATAGCATTTTCTATGGTTTAGGAGTCAATCCAGGATTTAGTTTACATTCTCCCTTCTAATTTCTCTGGACCATATTGCAGTTTTTCTTTTGTTATGGTTGTTTTAAAATAACAATTTGATCATTTGAATGGTACAGACAATTATTCAGAGAAGGCAATGGCACCCCACTCCAGTACTCTTGCCTGGAAAATCCCATGGACGGAGGAGCCTGGTAGGCTGCAGTCCATGGGGTCGCGAAGAGTTGGACACGACTGAGCGACTTCACTTTCACTTTTCACTTTCATGCATTGGAGAAGGAAATGGCAACTCACTCCAGTGTTCTTGCCTGGAGAATCCCAGGGGCGGGGGAGCCTGGTGGGCTGCCGTCTATGGGGTCGCACAGAGATGGACACGACTGAAGTGACTACTCAGCAGCAGCAGCAGACAATTAGTTTTTAAAGATTCCTCAATTAGAGTTTACAGGAGATGTTCTCATTAATACCTTCAGGTCTAGACGTCATCTTTTAAATATGCCCACATAAAAGGAAGGAAGGTAAGGACTTCCCTGGCAGTCTAGTGGTTAAGACTCTGAGCTTCCAAAGAAAGGGGTTCAATCTCTGATCAGAGAACTAAGCGCCGACATGCCATTAGGCCTGGTCAAAAAAAAAAATTTTTTTTTTTTTAAAGGAAGAAGGTGAGAGTAAATTTACCATGGGGAAAGCTCAGTTCAGTTCAGTTCAGTCGCTCAGTCGTGTCCGACTCTTTGTGACCCCATGAATTGCAGCACGCCAGGCCTCCCTGTCCATCACCAACTCCCAGAGTTCACTCAAACTCACGTCCATCAAGTCATTGATGCCATCCAGCCATCTCATCCTCTGTCGTCCCCTTTTCCTCCTGCCCCCAATCCCTCCCAGTATCAGAGTCTTTTCCAATGAATCAACTCTTCACATGAGGTGGCCAAAGTACTGGAGTTTCAGCATCATTCCTTCCAAAGAATAGCCAAGATTGATCTCCTTCAGAATGGACTGGTTGGATCTCCTTGCAGTCCAAGGGACTCTCAAGAGTCTTCTCCAACACCACAGTTCAAAAGCATCAATTCTTTGGCACTCAGCTTTCTTCACAGTCCATCTCTCACATCCATACATGACCACTGGAAAAACCATAGCCTTGACTAGACGGACCTTAGTCAGCAAAGTAATGTCTCTGCTTTTGAATATGCTATCTAGGTTGGTCATAACTTTTTTCCAAGGAGTAAGCATCTTTTAATTTCATGGCTGCAATCACCATCTGCAGTGATTTTGGAGCCCAAAAAACAAAGCCTGACACTGTTTCCACTGTTTCCCCATCTATTTCCCATGAAGTGAGGGGACCAGACACATGATCTTCGTTTTCTGAATGTTGAGCTTTTTAAGCCAACTTTTTCACTCTCCTCTTTTACTTTCATCAAGAGGCTTTTGAGTTCCTTTTCATTTTCTGCCATAAGGGTGGTGTCATCTGCATATCTGAGGTTATTGATATTTCTCCTGGCAATCTTGATTCCAGCTTGTGCTTCTTCCAGCCCAGCCTTTCTCATGATGTACTCTGCATAGAAGTTAAATAAGCAGGCTGACAATATACAGCCTTGACATACTCCTTTTCCTATTTGGAATCAGTCTGTTGTTCTATGTCCAGTTCTAACTGTTGCTTCCTGACCTGCATATAGGTTTCTCAAGAGGCAGGTCAGGTATTTCCATCTCTTTCAGAATTCTCCACAGTTTATTGTGATCCACATAGTCAAAGGCTTTGGCAGGGTCAATAAAGCAGAAATAGATGTTTTCCTGGAACTGTCTTGCTTTTTCCATGATCCAGTGGATGATGGCAATTTGATCTCTGGAGTTCACGGTTCACGTATTGCTGAAGCCTGGCTTGGAGAATTTTGAGCATTACTTTACTAGCATGTGAGATGAGTGCAATTGTGTGGTAGTCTGAGCATTCTTTGGCATTGCCTTTCTTTGGGATTGGAATGAAAACTGACCTTTTCCAGTCCTGTGGCCACTGCTGAGTTTACCAAATTTGCTGGCATATTGAGTGCAGTACTTTCACAGCATCATCTTTCAGGATTTGAAATAGCTCAACTAGAATGCCATCACCTCCACTAGCTTTGTTCATAGTGATGCTTTCTAAGGCCCACTTGACTTCACATTCCAGGATGTCTGGCTCTAGATCAGTGATCACACCTTCGTGATTATCTGGGTCGTGAAGATCTTTTTTGTACAGTTCTTCTGTGTATTCTTGCCACCTCTTCGTAATATCTTCTGCTTCTGTTAGGTCCATACCATTTCTGTCCTTTATCGAACCTATCTTTGCATGAAATATTCCCTTGGTATCTCTGATTTTCTTGAAGAGATCTCTAGTCTTTCCCATTTTATTGTTTTCCTCTATTTCTTTGCATTGATCACTGAGGAAGGCTTTCTTATCTCTCCTTGCTATTCTTTGGAACTCTTTATTCAGATGCTTATATCTTTCCTTTTCTCCTTTGCTTTTCACTTTCTCTTCAAGGAAACAGGATCAGATACTGACAAATAGCTATTTGTAAGGCCTCCCCAGACAGCCATTTTGCTTTTTTCATTTCTTTTCCATGAGGATGGTCTTGATCCCTGTCCCCTGTACAATGTCACGAACCTCTATCCATAGTTCATCAGGCACTCTGTCTATCAGATCTAGTCTCTTAAATCTATTTCTCACTTCCACTGTATAATCATAAAGTTAACAAACCTTACTTCTGCCAGGTGATCAAAATCAACATCAAAAATGAGATGTCAGTGAAAGTGAAAGTCACTCAGTCCTGGCTGACTGTTTCGACCTCATGGACTAGGAATTCTCCAGGCCAGAATATTGGAGTGGGTAGCCATTCACTTCTTCAGTGGATCTTCCCAACCCAGGGATCGAACTGGGGTCTCCTGCATTGCAGGTGGATTCTTTACCAACTGAGCTATGAGGGAAAGCCCTATGTGGCTCAGCTGGTAAAGAATCCACCTGCAATGCAGGAGACCTGGGTTTGGTCCCTGGGTTGGGAAGATCCCCTGGAGAAGGGGAAAGCTACCCACTCTAGCATTCTGGTCTAGAGAATTCCATGGGGTCACAAAGAATTGAATACAACTGAGATGTCAGGTTGATAGTAAATGCCCTTCAAATGCTGTGACTGTACTAGTATTTTACCTCCATGATCTCTCCAAACCCAGAAACCCAGTCTAATTACGAGAAAAACATTGGGCACACCCCAAGAGAGGGACCTTCTCCAAAATACCTGACCAGTAATCCTCAAAACTTTCAAAGTCATCATTGACAAAAAAGTCTGAGAAATTGTCACAGCTAAGAGACCTAAGGATACATGAAGACCCGATGTAATGTCATGTCTGGGATGGGATCTTGGACCAGAGAAAGGATATGGCATAAAAACTAAGGAACTCTGAATAATGTATGGACTATGAGAAGTCTTTACACTATCTTTACAATTTTCCTATACATCTAAAAGTGTTGAAAAAAATAACAAAGTTTATTTAAAATTTTTTTAGGATTACCTGGTGGTCCAGTGGTTAGGATTCTACCTGCCAATGCAAGGGACTCAGGTTCAATACATGGTCTGAGAAGTTTCCAAATTTCAAAGTACAACTTAGCCCCTGTGCCACATATTCAGCCCAGCTGCCTAGACCCCCAGCTTGGCAACAAGAGAGTAACCCCTGCTTGCTGCAGCTAGAAAAAGCCCACTTACAGCAATGAAGACCTGGCGCAGCCAATAAATAATAAACTTAAAGATATACATTTTTAATCCACTACATGTCTACATCCTCCATCTTGTTACTAAACTCCTGGTTCCCTCCCGTGAAGTTAAACTCAGGTCACACCAGAATGTTCTTTGAATGACTTCATGGTTGCCCAATATTATCAATCTTGTGACCCACTCTTTTTATGGTCAGGCACACTCATCAACAACCTGGGAGAGATTAATGATTGTTCGATGTTGACTATAAAACGGATCTCCCAGTCCAGTAGTGACTACGGCTGAAAGACTCACGAGAGGTAGAAAGAGCTCATCATCATGACAGGAAAGTCTTTGCGGTTTGAAGGGATACCCTTCCCAAGCCTGGATTACTCACCTGAACACCTGAGAGAGGTGCAGGAGAGTTTCCTTGTTAAAGATGAAGATGTCTTGCTGCTGACTTTCCCCAAATCAGGTAAGGAAGCAGGATCCGACACTGACAGGCTGTGCTGTGGCCCTCATTCTTCAGTAGACAGATGGAACGCTTTCTGTATGCTGACAATGCATTAGGGGAATAGAAATGCGCGCTGATATCGCTGGTGTCCAGAGAAAAGGGTGGAGCCAGGCAGTTACGCAGTCAGCTGAGTGCTCAGAGCAGGTAATCAAAGGCATCGGAGGAAATCATGGGAATGAAGCCTAAGGCAGATTCGGCTGTTTGTCGAGAAGAGTGGAAGAAGATGGGGAGTGAAGTCTGTGGAGGAAATGGGCTGCTATTGTTTAGCCACTCAGTACCATCTGAGTCTTTGTGAAACCCCATAACTATAGCCCACCAGGCTCCCCTGTCCATGAGATTCTGCAGGTAAGAATACTGGAGAGGGCTGCCATCCCCTTCTCCATGGGATCTTCCTGACCCAAGGCATGAATCCTAATCTCTTCTGTCTCCTGCACTGGCAGGTGGATTCTTACCACTGAGCCCCCAGGGAAGCCCTAGAAGAAGTAGGGGAGGGAGGTAATTCTCTGAGATGTCTGTGTTAATTAGCTTGACAGTGGTAGTCTTTTCACAGTGTGACATGTAACAAATAAACATGTACACCTTAAAAATACACATTCTTTTTTTAATAGAATTTTGCTTCTTGCTTTTATTATTATTCTTGATTTACTTTGGACTGTGTTAGGTCTTCACTGCTGCGTGGGCTTCTCTAGTTGCAGTGTGAGGGCTTCTCTAGAGGTAACTTCTCTTGTGGAGTCCGGGTTCCAGGGCTTCAGTAGTTCAGTGACTCACGGCTCAGTGGTTACAGCACACGGGCTTATTGCCCCACTGCCTGTGGGATCTTCCCGGGTCAGGGATCGAACCCATGTCTCCTGCACTGGCAGGTGGATTATTTACCACTGAGCCCCCAGGGATGCCCGATTTCTGCTTTATATGAAAGAGACAATAAGCTCCTTGCTAGCAGAAACAAGTCTTATCCAGTTACTTGTATAATATAATGGAGCAATGGAGAGTTTAGTCTTGCCATGTTGACCCCACTGTTTTTGAACTGAGGGTGTAAACATATATCCTTAACTTGTTAGTAATAAGTCAATAAAACAAGGTGAGAGGGCTGGGGTGAGGAATAAAACATAACCACCACAGCCAAAAAGCAAGATAGAAGAAATGGCACTCAACTGAGATCACAGAGCGTGAACGTGGGGCGTCCCTGTTCGATCCCTGGTCAGGGAAGATTCCACATCCTGTGGAGCAACTAAGCCTGAACACCGCAACTACTGAGCCAGTGCTCCAGGGCCCACAAGCCACAGCTGCTGAGGCCCATGTGCCTAGAGCCTGTGCTCCACAAGAAAAGAAGCCACTGCAATGAGAAGGCTTCTCGGTAGCCCCTGCTCACTGCAACTAGAGAAAGTCTGAGTGCAACAATGAAAACACAGCGCAGGCGTTAATGATAAAATAAATAAATATTTTTTAGAAAAAGGAAAGCATTAGCAGCAGGAAAATAAAAAAAATTTTAAAGAGTGAATGTGAAATTATTTCAGGAAAAGAGATATTTTCCAGGACTTCCCTGATGGTCCAGTGGTTAACAATCTGCCTGCCTTGCAGGGGACATGGGTTCAATCCCTGGTCCAGGAAGATCCTCCATGCTGTGGAGCAATTATGCCCGTGTGCCACGACTACCGTAGCCTGCCGGCTCTAGAGCCCATGCTCTGAAACAAGAGAAGTCACTGCAGTGAGAAGCCCGAGCATCACAGCTAGAGAGTAGCCCCCTGCTCACCCCAACTGGAGAAAGCCCAAGTGCAGCGAGACCCAGCCCAAAATAAATGCATAAACAAATATAACTTTTTAAAAAGGAGAGATTTTCCAGTAAAGGTATCAGCATATCAGCATGGATAGTGATCAGGAATTGGAAAAGAACTTGGCAAATCCACTGAACTGAAAGGATGTGGATCATACATCTAAGAGTGGCAAGGTCATAGAGGGACTGTGATTGGGCAAGAAGCAAGGCTGAAGTCATTGGAAGTGCTGTGGTAATGATGAGCCAAGGGCATCAGGAATCTCTTCAAAGGCCGAGAGCAACAGGAGCATGTTCAAGGGATTTAAGCAAATAGCTGAAGCATAGAAGCAACCCAAAGGTCCATTGACAGATAAATGGGTAAAGAAAATTTACTATCCACATATTGAGAATATTATTCAGCCTGAGAAAGGAACAGAGTTCTGACACTTGCTACAACACGGATAAACTGTGAAGACACAGTATGCATGGAGTGAAGGGAAAGCGTTAGTTGTTCAGTTGTGTCTTACTCTTCATGATCCCAGAGACTGTAGCCCTCCAGGCTTCCCTGTCCATGGGTTTCTTCAAGCAAGAACACTGGAGTCTGTGGCCATTTCCTTCTCCAGGGGATCTTCTGACCCAGGGATCGAACCTGGGTCTTCTGCATTGCAGGCAGATTTTTATCATCTGAGCCACCAAGCTCTGCATGGTATGTATGACTCCACTCAAATGAGGTATCAGAAACAGAAAATAGAGTGATTGCCAGGGACTGGAAGGAGAAGAAAATGGGAAGTTGTTACTTAATGGGCACAGAGGTTCACCTGTGCAAGATGGAAAAGTTCTGCAGATTGTTTGCACAACCATGTAAATATACTTAACCCTAGAGAGCTGTACAGGGCTGCCTGGTGGCTCAGTGGTAAAGAGCCCGCCTGCCTATGCAGGAGACGTGGGTACAACCCCTGGGTTGGAAAGATCCCCTGGGGAAGGATCTTCCCACTCTGGTATTCTTTCCTGGGAAATCCCAAGGACAGAGGAGCCTGGAGGGCTACAGTCCATGCGGCTGCAAAAGAGTTGGACATGACTGAATGACTAAACAACTCAATTGTGCATTTAAAGATGGTTAAGATGGTACCTTTTATGATCTGTATACATTATAAGAATTTTTTAAAGTCAGATTAAAATGATTGATCATATTTTTCCTTTCTTTATCTAGGAACGAACTGGCTGATTGAAACTGTCTGCTTGATTTACTCCAAGGGGGATCCCAAGTGGATCCAATCTGAGCCCATCTGGGACCGCTCCCCCTGGGTAGAGACTAAGGTTGGGTATGAATTACTAAAGGAGAAGGAAGGCCCACGTCTCATCAGTTCTCACCTGCCCATCCAACTCTTCCCGAAGTCTTTCTTCAAATCCAAGGCCAAGGTCAGTGTACAGCAGTCAAGACAGTCTCCATCAGGGCTCCCTTGGTGGGCCAGTGGTGCTCTGTCGCTTAAGTCATGTCCGAATCTTTGTAACCCCATGGACCATAACCCACCAGGCTCCACTGTCCGTGAGATTCTCTAGGCAAGAATACTGGAGTCGGTTGCCACGCCCTCCTCCAAAGGATCTTCCCAATCTAGGGATTAAACCCACATCTCTGGCATCTCTTGCGTTGACAGGCAGATTCTTTAGTCTATAGTATCCCAGAGGGAAAGAACAATGCTTTCCTCTTCCTTAGCTAAGGCCTTACTATTGGTCCAGTGACTAGTTCACTGGAACTTTAAAATACACATTTGATTAATGAATATAATAACTAGTTTATTAAAATAATCCATGATATTTAAAGAGCACTTTCTAGGAACGGGTTTTTTTCCCCCCATTTTTATGATGATTAAGAAGGTTAGAAAATGACTATTGATTTTTCATAATCCAATTTTTCTCTTTAAGATGATCTACCTCATCAGAAATCCCAGAGATGTTTTTGTGTCTGGTTATTTTTTCTGGAAGAATGCAAAATTTGTTAAGAGACCACAGTCACTGGAACAATACTTTGAATGGTTTGTCGAAGGAAATGGTGAGTGAATGTAAAATATGAAAGCTGGGAGTTGTCAGAGTCCTTCATCAGACCTCTTTTTATTTTTTAACCCAACTTGATGTCTCTACATCTAACCAATGCATGCATATAGGGTTCCATCACCACTGGAACCCAAATTTTCTAAATCCACATACTATCTTGTAAAGCAGAAGGACTTCAACCAGCCCTTTTGTTTGCCCCATCAGAAACTATCCTAGCTATTTTCTGAATCTCCATGACCTAATACTAACACAAAGCATTCACATTCTTCTCCTGTACCCTCCTAAATTTGTGAAAGTCAGGAGACTTTCTGAAAATCAACTTTCATTGGCTTCCCCGGACAATACAATCCTGACTTTCCACCATTTATGGATGCATCTTTCGAAAAGTCCCTTAATTCTCTTGTCCTCTGTGTCTAAAAACTAACTCCATGCATTACCTCAGGACCTTTATGGGCTTCCCAAGTTGCTCAGTGGGTAAAGAATCTGGCTGTAATACAGAAGATGCAGGAGATAGAGGTTCTGTCCCTGGGTCTGGAAGATCTCCTGGAGGAGGGCATGACAACCCAGTCCAGTATTCTTGCCAGGAAAATCCCGTAGAGAGGAGCCTGGAACGCTCCAGTCACTGGGATCGCAGAGAATCAGGCACAACTGTAGTGACTTAGCACGCATTCACTCAGGACCTCTATTTTTTTGAATCAATTATTCATTTATCTGGCTGCATCAGGTCTTAGATGTGGAAGGTGAATGCTTCCATCTTAGCTGTGGCTTGAAGGTTCTTTCATTGCAGCATGTGGGATCTAGTTCCCTGACCAGAGGTAGAACCCTGGCCCCCTGAATTGGAGCACAGAGTCTCAGCCACTGGACCACCAGGGAAACCTCTCTATATGTTTATTTATGCACAACTTCTAAGCATTCTCAGATACTTGAAATGTTGCAGTTTTTCCCCAAACTATGGGATGAATCTAGTATCTCACCTGTGATACATCTCCTGGTTTCAGAACTGTTTCTTTAGTAGCCCATGGACATCTTCACTGGAGAGGACCATTGCTGTTTAGTCATACAGTCGTGTCCGATCCTTTTCATAAGCTTTACAAAATAGCATCTCTCCCATCTCTATAGTTTCATCTTTTTCTCCCCTTAGTTCTCATTACCAGTGAGTATGTATTCTATTTATTTGTTTCTGCCACGTGTCTCTCCACTAAAATGCAGCGTCTTTGAGTTTTTTCATTGGTGACTCCAGGCCCTAGAGTGGTGCTTGCCACTTGTGTGTGCATGCTCAGTCGATCATTCATCTCTGACTCGTTGCAATGCCCTGGACTGTAGCCTGCCACGCTCCTCTGTTCATGGAATTGTCCAGGAATATCGGAGTGGGTGACTGTTCCCTCCTCCAGGGGATTTTCCTGACCCAGGGATCAAACCCACATCTCTAGCCCTCTTGCATTGGCAGGCAGATTCTTTATCACTGCTGCCACTTGGGAAGCCCCATTATCGTCAGTGTGAGATGACAAATAAATAATAAAATGCAACATGAAATAAAGCAAAGAGATCTTAGTAATGTCACTAAGAAATCTATTAATGTCACTCTCTGATGCTCACAGAGGGCATCCTGCCATCAGTGGACATTCACTCTGTTCCGTGTCTGCCAACATTCTGCCATAACTGGACATCTTTTCTGCTTCTTGGGCAGCTAGGGACACACTGGTCACCAAGACAGTTGATGGTGCTGCTGTTGACATGGGAGAATCTAGTGATGTCCTTGTCTATGGGAGTAACGCTACAGACTCCTTATTGTCCTCATCTGCACGCTCTTCAGCCCTTCCAGGCTATGACGCAATCATCACTTCTATAGTGAACAGTTCAGGTTCCCTCACTTTTTTTTTTTTTTTCTTTTCCTCAACACTGAAGTCCAATCTTCAAACACTGGAAGTCATACTTTTTATTGAGCTGATCCTGAGTGAACTCTTCAGCCATATCTCCTGATTTGCTTCAGGCTACTTTTTCAGAAAAAGAGCAACAAGACTTCCCTGGTGGTCCCGTGGTTCAGAATCTGCCTGCCAAAGCGGGCAACATGGGTTCGATCCCTGGTCTCAGAAAATCCCACAAGCCCTGGGGCAACTAAGTGGGTGCACTGCAACTCCTGAAGCCAGTATTCCCTTCCTGATTTGGTCCACAAGCAACCATAATTCCAACAGCAACAATGAAGGGAAGATGACAGGGAGGGGGAAGAAAACAAGTGTTGTGAGAATGTACTTTAACTAGCAAAAATATCTAAATGCCGAACAGATCAGAGGCAAAACAAGAAAAAGCCATTTCTCAGACCACATGGTTCACTGGACATGATCTCACAAACCCTTGAAAACTGTATACAAAACCTGCTGCAAAGGCATTAGGCTTGTTAAAGGGCAAATGCATGGTGTTGGATACCAGTTATAACAAGCGTAAATATGCCCGGCATTGTGCTAGCAATTGTGCCCACAGAGTGAACCTAGTGTATGAATCCCTGCTTTCATTCCATGTGTCATCTGCTCACTCTTTCTGCCTCCCCTCCATACAGTGGTATTTGGATCATGGTTTGGCCACATTCGGGGCTGGATGTCCATGAGAGACAAGGAGAACTGCCTGATACTGAGTTATGAAGAGATGAAATGGGTAACAATTGCTCTTAGAGTCAGCACTCTCTCTCACCACCATCTGCACCCCCCCACACACACCTTCCCTCCATTCCCCTGGGTCTCCCTTTCACTTTCTCCAAGTTTAGCCTATAGTCAATAGGAGTGAGACTAGCAACCTGGTCTTCATTGCCTTGTTTCTGGTTGACACGTCAAAGCTCCATGCTCTCTTTCTACATGTTTTTCTTTGTTTCACCATAAGGTGAAGGGCTTTTTTACAAAAGAATTTTATTTATGTATTGGTTGTGCTGGGTCTTCATGGCTGTCTGCAGGCTTTCTCTAGCTATGATGATCCAGGGATACTCTTGTTGCAGTGCCTGGATTCTAGAGCACAGGCTTAAAAGTTATGCCACACGAGCTGAGTTGCTCCAAGGCAGGTGGGATCTTCCCAGACCAGGGATCGAACCCATGTTTTCTGAACTGACAGGCAAAATCTTTAACACTGAGCCCAGGGAGCCCCTTTGTTATCTTTTTGTTAGGATTTTTTTTCTGTTCTGTCTGTGCTGTTCTTATTGTTATTTTTACAGGTGTGTGATTTCTTGTATTTAATTTATTTATTTTAATTGGAAGCTAATTATCTTACAATATTGTAGTGGTTTTCACCATACATTGACATGAATCAGCCATGGGTATACACATGTTCCCTATCCTGAACCACCCTCCCATCTCCTTCCCCATCCCATCCCTCAGGGTCATCCCAGTGCACCAGCCCTGAGCACCCTGTTTCATGCATTGAACGTGGACTGGTGACCTATTTCACAAATGGTAATATATATGTTTCAATGCTATTATCTCAAATCATCCCATCCTCACCTTCTCCCACAGAGTCCAAAATTCTGTTCTTTATATCTGTGTCTCTTTTGCTGTCTCGCATATAGGGACATTGTTACCATGTTTCTAAATTCCATATATATGAATTAATATACTGTATTGGTGTTTTCCTTTCTGACTTATTTCACTCTGTATAATAGGCTCCAGTTTCATCCACCTCATTAGAACTGATTCAAATGCATTCTTTTTAATAGCGGAGTAATATTCCATTGTGTGTATGTACCACAGCTTTCATATCCATTCACCTGCCAATCAACATCTAGGTTGCTTCCACGTCCTAGCTATTGTAAACAGTGCAGCGATGAACATTAGGGTACATGTGTCTCTTTCAATTCTGGTTTCCTCAGTGTGTATGCCCAGCAGTGGGATTGCTGGGTCATATGCAAGTTCTATTTCCAGTTTTTTAAGGAATCTCCATAGTGGCTGTACTAGTTTGCATTCCCACCAACAGTGTAAGAGTGTTCCCTTTTCTCTACACCCTCTCCAGCATTTATTATTTGTAGACTTTTTGATACCAGCCTTCTGACCAGCGTGAGATGGTACCTCAATGTAGTTTCAATTTGCATTTCTCTGATAATGAGTGATATTGAGCATCTTTTAGGTGTTTGTTGGCCATCTGTATGTCTTCTTTGGAGAAATGTCTGTTTAGTTCTTTGGCTCATTTTTTGATTGAGTCATTTATTTTTCTGGAATTGAGCTGCACGAGCTGCTTGTCTATTTTTGAGATTAATTCTTTGGCACTTTCTTCATTTGGTATTTATTATTTTCTCTCATTCTGAAGGCTGTCTTTTCACCTTGCTTACAGTTTTCTTTGTTGTGCAAAAGCTTTTAAATAGGTCCCATTTGTTTATTTTTGCTTTTATTTCCATTATTCTGGGAGGTGGCTCATAGAGGATCCTGCTGTGATTTATGTCAGAAAGTGCTTTGCCTGTGTTTTCCTCTAGCAGTTTTATAGTTTCTGGTCTTCCATTTAAATCTTTGATCCATTTTTAGTTTATTTTTGTGTATGGTGTTAGAAAGAGTTCTAGTTTCATTCTTTTACAAGTGGTCAACCAGTTATCCCAGCATCAGTTGTTAAAGAGATTGTCTTTTCTCCATTGTATATTCTTGCTTCCTTTGTCAAAGATAAGATGTCCATAGGTATGTGGATTTATCTTTGGGCTTTCTATTTTGTTCTATTGATCTATATTTCTGTCTTTGTGCCAGTACCATACTGTCTTGATGATGGTAGCTTTGTAAGTATAGTCTGATGTCAGGCAGGTTGATTCCTCCAGTTCCATTCTTCTCTCTCAAGATTGCTTTGGCTATTCAAGGTTTTTTGTATTTCCATACAAATTGTGAAATTATTTGTTCTAGTTCTCTGAAAAATACCATTGGTAGCTTCATAGGGATTACATTGAATCTATAGATTGCTTTGGGTAGTATGCTCATTTTCACTGTATTGATTCTTCCAATCCATGAACATGGTATATTTCTCCATCTATTTGTGTCCTCTTTGATTTCTTTCAGCAATGTCTTCTAGTTTTCTGTATATAAGTCTTTTGTTTCTTTAGGTAGTTTTATTCCTAAGTATTTTGTCCTTTCCATCACAATGGTGAATGGAATTATTTCCTTAATTTCTCTTTCTTTATCCTCATTGTTAGTGTATAGGAATTCAAGGGATTTCTGTGTGTGAATTTTTTATCCTGCAACTTTACTATATTCATTGATTAGCTCTAGTAATTTTCTGGTGGAGTCTTTAGGGTTTTCTGTGTAGAGCATCATGTCATCTGCAAACAGTGAAAGTTTTACTTCTTTTCCAGTCTGGATTACTTTTATTTCTCTTTCTTTTCTGATTGTTGTGGATAAAACTTCCAAAACTATGTTGAATAGTAGTGGTGAGAGTGGGTACCCTTGTCTTATTCATGACTTATGGGAAATGCTTTCAATTTTTCACCACTGAGGATAATGTTTGCTGTGGGTTTATCATATATGGCTTTTATTATGTTGAGGTATGTTCCTTCTATGCCTGCTTCCTGGAGGGTTTTGTCATAAATGGATGTTGAATTTTGTCAAAGGTTTTCTCTTTATCTATTGAGATAATCATATGGCTTTTATCTTTCAATTTGTTAATGTGGTGTATCACATTGATTTGCCAATATTGAGGAATCCTGGCATCCCTGGGATAAAGCCTACTTGGTCATGATGTATGATCTTTTTAATATGTTGTTGGATTCTGTTTGCTAGAATTTTGTTAAGGATTTTTGCATCTATGTTCATCAGTGATATTGGCCTGTAGTTCTTTTTTGTGACATGTTTGTCTGATTTTGGTATTAAGGTGATGGTCCCCTCATAGAATGAGATTGGCAGTTTACCTTCCTCTGCAATTTTCTAGAAGAAATTGAGTATGATAGGTGTTAGCTCTTCTCTAAATCTTTGGTAGAATTCACCTGTGAAGCCATCTGGTCCTGGGCTTTGTTTGTTGGAAGATTTTTGATTACAGTTTCGATTTCTGTGCTTGTGATGGGTCTGTTAAGATTTTCTATTTCTTCCTGGTTCAGTTTCAGAAGGTTATACTTTTTAAGAATTCATCCATTTCTTCCAAGTTGTCTATTTTTTTGGCATTTAGTTGCAGATAGTACTCTCTTTTGATCCTTTGTATTTCTGTGTTGTCTGTTGTGATTTCTCCATTTTCATTTCTAATTTTGTTGATTTGATTCTTCTCCCTTTTTTTCTTGATGAGTCTGGCTAATGGTTTGTCTATTATATTTATCTTCTCAAAGAACCAGCTTTTAGTTTTGTTGATTTTTGCTATAGTCGCCTACGTTTCTTTTTCATTTATTTCTGCTCTAATTTTTATGATTTCTTTCCTTCTACTAACTCTGGAGTTCTTCATTTCTTCTTTTTCTAGTTGCTTTAGGTGTAAAGTTAGGTTATTTATTTGATTTTTCTCTTGTTTCTTGCAGTAAGCTTGTATTGCTATGAACTGTCCCCTTAGCACTGCTTTTACTGAATCCCATAGATTTTGGGTTGTTGTGTTTTCATTTTCATTCGTTCCTATGCACATTTTGATTACTTTTTTGATTTCTTCTGTGTTTTGTTGATTATTCAGAAGTGTGTTGTTTAGCCTCCATATGTTTGTATTTTTAGTAGTTTCTTTTCCTGTAGTTGATGTCTAATCTTACTGCATCATGATCAGAAAATATGCTTGAAATGATTTCAATGTTTTTGACTTTACCAAGGCTAGATTTATGGCCAGGACGTGATCTATCCTGGAGAATGTTCCATGTGCACTTGAGGTAAAGGTGAAATTCTTTATTTGGGGGCGAAATGTCCTAGATTTCAATTAGGTCTAACTGGTCTATTGTATCACTTAAAGTTTGTGTTTATAAACCTTTTCTGTGTTTTCTGTCTAGAGAAGATCCTTTAACATTTATTGAAGAGCTGGTTTGGTGGTGCTGAATTCTCTCAGCTTTTGCTTATCTGTAAAGCTTTTGATTTCTCCTTCATATTTGAATGAGATCCTTGCTGGGTATAGTAATCTGGGTTGTAGGTTTTTCTCTTTCATCACTGTAAGCATGTCCTGCCAGTCCCTTCTGGCCTGAAGAATTTCTATTGAAAGATCGGCCGTTATCCTTATGGGAATCCCCTTGTGTACTATTTGTTGCTTTACTCTTGCTGCTTTTAATATTTGCTCTTTGTGTTTGATCTTCATTAATTTGATTAATATGTGTCTTGAGGTGTTTCACCTTGATTTTATCCTGTTTGGGACCCTCTGAGTTTCTTGGACTTGGGTGGCTGTTTCCTTCCCCATTTTAGGGAAGTTTTCAACTATTCTCTCCTCACGTATTTTCTCTTCTTGTCTTCTTCTTCTGGGACCCCTATGATTTGAATGTTGGGGTGTTTAACATTGTCCCAGAGGTCTCCGGGGTTGTCCTCATTTCTTTTATTTCTTTGTTCTTTTTCCTCTCTGCTTCATTTATTTCCACCATTCTATCGCCCATCTCACTTATCCTATCTTCTGTCTTAGTTACTCTACTGTTGGTTCCCTCCAGAGTGCTTTTGATCTCAGTTATTGCATTATTCATTATTGACTGACTCTTTTATTTCTTCTAGGTCCTTGTTAAACATTTCTTGCATCTTCTCAATCCTTGTCTCTATTTTATTTATCTGTAACTGCATTTTGTTTTCAAGATTTTGGATCATCTTTACTATCATTATTCTGAATTCCTTTTCAGGTAGACTCCCTATCTCCTCCTCTTTTGTTTGGTTTAGTGGGCATTTATCATGTTCTTTACCTGATAAATATTGCTCTGCCTTTTCATTTTGTTTAGATTGCTCTGTTTGGGGTGGACTTTCTGTATTCTGGAAGTTTGTGGTTCCTCTTTGTTGTGGAGGTTGCTCCCTGTGGGTGGGGTTAGACTAGTGGCTTGTCAAGGTTTCCTAGTTAGGAAGCTTGCATCAGTGTTCTGGTGGGTAGAGCAGGATCTCTTCTCTCTGGAGTGCAATGAAGCATCCAGTAGTGAGTTTGGAGGTGTCTGTGATAGGTTTGATGTGACTTTGGGCAGTCTCTACTTTAATGCTCAGGGCTATGTTCCTGCGTTGCTGGAGAATTAGCATGGTATGTCTTGCTCTGGAACTTGTTGGCTGTTGGGAGGAACTTGGTTTCAGTGTAAGTATGGAGGGTTTTGGATGAGCTCTTGTCGATTAATATTCCCTGGAGTTAGGAGTTCTCTGGTGTTCTCAAGTTTTGGATTTAAACCTCCTAACTCTGGCTTTCAGTCTCATTCTTTGAGTAGCCTCAAAATTTCTCCATCCATATAGCACTGATGATAAAACATGTAGGTTAATGGTGAAAAGATTCTCTATAGTGAGGTACAGCCAGAGAAAGTCACAGAGTTACATAAAGAAGAGAAGAGGGAGGAAGGAGATAGAGGTAACCAAGAGGAGAAGAGGGACAGTCAAAAGTGGGGAGACCAGTCTAGTCAGTAATCAGTTCCCTACGTGTTCTCTATAGCCTGGAACACCCAGAGAGATTCACAGAGTCAAGTAGAGACGAGAAGGGGGAGGGAGGAGATATAGGTGACCTGGGGGAGAAAAGGGAGAGTCTAAAGGGGAGAGAGCAATCGAGCCAGTAATCACATCCCTAAGTAAAAATAAGTACTGAAGATTAGATTCTTAATGGTACAAAAATTGATAACAAATACCAATAAGCAAAGATGAAAAATCTAGAGTAAAGGTTAAATTCTCAAAAATACAAAACAATGTCAATCACAAAAAATTATTTTAAAATATATATGTGAAATTTGCTTTAAAAATAGGTTCTTTTTGCAAGGTAATAGTAGGTTATAAAAATGAAAATTAAAGGAGTAATAAAGAAATTTAAAAAACTAAATAATGATAATAGTAAAAATATGTCTAGGAATTTCTCTGGAGCTGTTGAGGACAGTGTGGGGTCAGTTCAGTTTCAGATAGTTCCTTGTTCCAGCTTATACTTCCCTTCAAAGTCTATAGGCCCCTTCCAACGCTTAGTCAATGCTAACTACAGAGTTTTAATCTGTTGCACCTGTCACTTCCAGAGCAGCTCCCTCTTTGCTTATTTTTGCTTCCTCTGTTTGCAAGTTTCTTCAGTGTCTAATTTCCACCCTGACCCAAGGGGGCAAAGGTGGTCACTTATTTAGGCCCACTTGTTCAGTGGTGCTGTAGGGTGGGAGGAATACTGCAAACAATTTTCCCTGGCATGTCTAGGGGGCTCACAGTGTATGGACCATACGGGGTTTGCCTCAGCTCAGTCCCCTATGGTTCTTGCTTCCCCTGTGGCTCAGCTGGTAAAGAATCTGCCTGCAGTGTGGGAGACGTGGGTTCAATCCCTGGGTTGGGAAGATCCCCTGGAGAAGGGAAAGGCTACCCAATCCAGTAGAATTCGGCCTGGAGAATTTCACGGACTGTATAATCTATAGGTCACAAAGAGTCAGACACAACTGAGCTACTTTAGCTTTCATTTTCATGGCCCCTATGCTTTCCCACTCTACACTGCTCAGGCTCCAGGTTGCTCTGAAGGGAAACTGTCCAAAGCGGGCTCTGGGTTGCGTGCATTTCCCAGGTCTAAGCTGCTCAGGTTCAGGTTCTCAGGTACTCCACAAAGGCAGAGACTCAGCTGGGCCTGTATTTTGTGACCTTCCCAGGGCCAAGGAGCTCAGATGACCAGGTGCTTTTCAAGCACACTATCCCAAGTGTGCAGTGCATCTTATCACCTCCCCAGTCCCAGCCGCTCAGTATCCTGGGTGTGTTGCAAAAGCGCCATCTCAGGTGTGCCCTGTGTCTCCTCTTGGGGGCTGATCTCAGGCTGTGACCCTCCTGGCAGATGTCAACCATCCAGGATCCCAGGAAGACTTACTTAGCAACTGGGAGCCTGCTCACAGTTTGGTATAGGATGCCATCTCTGGGGCCAAGATTGCCCCCTGCCTTCCAGCTCCGGCTGTAGCCCACCTGTCTCTCTGCCTCTGGCATGGAGATGGGCCAGTCCACAGCCAGCTAGCTCTCCTATTGTATCCCCTCAATCCTTTGTTCTGGAAGCCGACCAGGCTGTGACTTAGGTTAGAGCTTGTTGAGGGAAAGTGCTCTCTCTCTCTCTTTTTTTTCCTCTCTCTCTGGCTATCCCACGGTATGGGTTGCTATCTCATGTTAGCTCCTTCAGATTGTCCTCTGGGCATTCAGGCCCGGTCCTTAACCTAAGCATGCAACCTGCACCTCCCCCACTTGCTGGTGGCAGACGCGAGCATCTAGGCTATTTCTCTGCTGGGAGTTGTGCTTAAGGCACATATTCTGTGGGCTTTTTTCCCCCTCCTGGCTATGTTGCCCTCTGAAATTCCAAAACTCCCCACAGACCCGCTGGTGAGAGGGTTTCCTGGTGTTTGGAAACTTCTCCTCCTTCACGATTCCCTCCCTGAGACAGGTCTCCGTCCCTAACAATTTTCTCTTTGTCTTTTATGTTTTGTCCTACCTCCTTTTGAAGAGAATGGGCTGCCTTTCTGGGTGCCTGGAGTCTTCTGCCAGAGTTCAGAAGTTGTTTTGTAGAAGTTGCTCAGCATTCAAATGATTTTTTGATGGATCTGTGGGGGAGAAAGTGGTCTCCCCGTCCTGTTCCTCCACCATCTTAGAACTACCCCAAGTGTGTGATTATTTGTTAGATCATACTGAAGGCTCATGGAATAAAGAAAACCTTTAAAGCATTATACCTCTAAGAGGAAAGTCTGATTTAAAGCAAAGCTGTTCTGATTATAAAATCCTTTTCTTATACTTCTCATATGTGAAGTATTGAGATAGTAAATACGAAGATATGGCAAAGCTCTCTTGTTTTGTTCAAATGTTAGTTGTGAAAAACAGCATTATTTGGCGCATAACCAAGGCTTGAAATCAGCTCCTTAAATTTTTGTCAATTTCTCCCTGAAACTCTCTTCCCTAACCCTGCTTATAACTCCAGAAGCCCTTCTTAAGTCTCTTTAACAAACCCAGCACTTTAGTGTTTCAATGTGTCCTGAATTCAACTATTCTTGGAAATCCCTCATGGTCTTTTGATCTATTTTTTCAACCTTTCTCTAAGTCATTTTTAAATTTTTCAAAGTTTTATTGTATATAGTCGCTTTACAGGGTGTATAGCTTCTAGTGTAAAGTGAATCAGCTATACCTATGCATATATCCCCCTCCTTTTTTTTCTGTATTTCCTTCCCATTTAAGTCACCACAGAGTTTGACTAGAGTTCTCTCTGCATACAGTAGGTTCTCATAGGTTACCTATTCTTTACTTAGTATTGATAGTGTCTATGTGTCGATGTCAATGGCCCAGTCCATCCACTCTAAACTCCTCCAACTCTATCCCTCCTCACATCTCTACATCTCTTTCCTCTTTTCCCTCTCCCCTCTCACCCTCCTCTTTCTACTGTCTCCTCCCCCTCACCTTCTTTTCTATGTTCTTGCTCTTTCACATAATCTCTCAGATTTTCTCTTCTTCTAGGACACGAGGAGCACTGTGGAGAAGATCTGCCAATTCCTGGGCAGGAAACTAGAACCAGATGAACTGAACTCAGTCCTCAAGAACAGTTCTTTCCAGGCCATGAAAGAAAACAATATGTCCAATTATTCCCTCCTGAAGGGTCAGTATTTCGAGGAGAATGGACAACTTTTGAGAAAAGGTAGAGAAAACATTCCGACTTCAAAATGGATCAGAACATGTAGAGATTATTCTTGGCTTATAATAGGGGACTAACCATTGGGAGTAAGGAATGTTTGAATTTATCAATTTAAATTGTTCATCAGTTGAGATTATTTCTTGTGAGCCCTTATCAAGGTATCTCTTTTAGAGTTCTGATGTGGGCTGCAGGTGCTTGAGAAAGTTATTTAGGATTAATTTGTTTTGGTGTGGACCACTTTGAAGTGTTTATTGAATTTGTTACAATATTGTTTCTGTTTTATGTCTTGGTTATTTGCCTGCAAAATAAACAATGGCATGACCAAATAAATAATAAACAATTTTTAAAAAACAGAGAAGAGTAGTTAGACATCTAATACAATAATGTAGGTGAGAAAAGATGTTGGCTTGGATGGAGGTGGTAGAAACAGAAGTTGTGAAAAGTGACTAGACCCTGATTATTACAGACCCCATGGACACCTGTCCAGAAGATTCTCCAGGCAATAATACTGGAGTGGGTTGCCTTGCCCTCCTCCAGGGGATCTTCCCAATCCAGGGACTGAACCTGGGTCTCCTGCATTGCAGGCAGATTCTTTACTGTTTGAGCCACCAGGGAAGATCTGTTATAGAAAATAGAGCAGTGTTATTGGTGATGAATTTCATTCAAGATGAGAGGAGAGAAGGTGGGAAATTGTTCCAAGCAGGCCAATGTGTACATGAATATGACCATTAGGTATATGAAAACAATACATCATTAGTCATTCTGCTATATTAACTGGAATTTCCATGTCAAACAGGCAGAAGGAAATAGACTGAGGGCTTCCCTGATGGTTTAGTGGTTAAGAATCTGCCTGACAACGCAGGGGGACACAGGTTCGATTAGTTGCCCATTGGCTATGGGCAGCTAAGCCCATGCACCACAACTGCTGAGGCCAAGCTCTAGAGCACACGCTTGGCAACAAGAGAAACCCATGCGCTGAAACTAGAGAGTAGCCCGTGCTCGCTGCCACTGGGGAAAGCCGATGCACAGCAACAAAGACTCAGCACAGCCACAAATAAATAAATTTTAAAAAATATATAAAAGCAACCATGTAAGAATGTGTTGTGTACTACTTAATAGCAATACATTAAAATAAACAGATCTGCTGCTGCTGCTAAGTCGCTTCAGTCGTGTCCGACTCTGTGCGACCCCATAGACGGCAGCCCACCAGGCTCCTCCGTCCCTGGGATTTTCTAGGCAAGAGTGCTGGAGTGGGGTGCCATTGCCTTCTCTGAAATAGATCTAGAAGACATGTATTGGAGTCTTGAGACCTACCCCTAGATCTGACGTGAGTCTCTGTTTTATGTTTGTCAGGTGTAACTGGGGACTGGAAAAATTACTTCACAGTGGCCCAAGCTGAAACCTTTGATAAACTATTCCAGGAAAAGATGGCAGACCTTCCTCAAGATCTGTTCCTGTGGAAATAATGATGTAAACTTCTGGATCTTATATGGACAATGATAACTGCTCTCCTGTCCTCATATATGTGAAGGACTGGGAGTAATTGCATAAAACCTGTTATTTCATCCTGGTGCTTCAATTGATCCAATGTCCGCATCTTTGAGGACCTGACTATTAAAATTATCAGGGTGCCCCTATTTTGCTTCTTGGTATCCCAGCTTTCAAAAACTGTTTATAGTGCTTCATTTCATTCATACAGAGTGGTCAAGAAACAACAAAAGAAGCGCTGTTGTTGTCCAGTCACTAAGCTGTGTCCGATACTTTGTGACCCCGTGAACTGCAGCATGCAGGGTCCTCTGTCACTGACTATCTGCGAGTTGGCTCAAATACGTATCCACTGAGTCTGTGATGCAATCTAACCATCTCATCCTCTGATGCCCCTTCCTCCTTTTTCCCTAATCTTTCCCAGCAGCAGCGTCTTTTCCAATGATCGGCTCTTCACATCAGGTGATCAAAGTATTGAAGCTTCAACTTCAGCATCAGTCCTTCCAATGAATATTCAGGGTTGATTTCCTTAGGATTGATTGGATTGATCTCCTTCTGTCCAAGGGACTCTCAAGAGTCTTCTGCAGCACAGAAGCACCACAATTTGAAAACACCAATTCTTTGGGGCTCAGCCTTATTTATGGTCTAACTCTCACATCCGTAAAGTCAAAACTATGGTGTTTCTAGTAGTCCTATATGGATATGGAAGAGAAGCCCTGGATGGTCTTAATTTTAGCTGACTGAAGCCCACCAGAAAATGATATCAACCGAGATGTTTCTTTAATTACTTCTGGAGTCAATATTTCAGAAGCGGGCATTCTTCCTTTTGCTTGTTATGTGAATGTGGGAAGAAGCCTTGAATCCTAGAGTCCTCCACTGGGTAATAGAAAGTGGGACTCCAAAAATAACAATTGCTATTATAGATTTTCAATGTGGCCAAAAAGAGAATTCTCTCAGCCCAACCACTAAAACCTGGAAGCGTTTCATAAATTCTAAATATGTTGATGATAAAATGGCAAATAAGATAAGAACTGGATCCTGCTATGTAGTTAAGTATTTAAATTCACCCCCACACCTGTGAGTCTAAAGCAAGTTCTTGTCTCTTATGCTTAATAAGAGAGATTTCAGGGACTTCCCTAGTGGTCCAGTGGTTAAAACTCTGTGCAGGGTGTGTGGGTTTGATCCCTGCACAGGGAACTAAGATCCCACAGGCTACACAGAGTGGCCAAAACAACAACAACAACAACAACAACAAATAGATTTCTTTAAAAATGAGGTTACTATAAAAAAAAAAGTGTGAGAGATTTAAATCCATAGTATCCTAATTTCATTCTAGCTTATTGTCACTACATCTATTTATTTAGTTTTTATTTTGATTTTTAAGGGCTTCCTGAAATCTCAGTTGGTAAAGAACCGTCCTGCAATGCAAGAGAACCCTGTTCAATTCCTAGGTCAGGAAGATCCCCTGGAAAAGGAATAGGCCACCCACTCCTATTCTGGCCTAGAGAATTCCAAGGACTTTGTAGTCCATGGGGTTGCAAAGAGTTGGACACAACTGAGCAACTTTTTTATTTTTAATTATCTTCAAACTTAGGGGAATCTTGCAAGCAGTACACACAAAATTCTTGTGTATAATTCACACAGATTCACCAACACTAACCTTTGTAACATTTACTAGATTACACTCTCACTTCTTTCACTGTAATATACAATATAAACTTTTTCAGCCATTTGAGAGTAAGTCACAGAAATCCTTTCCTTTTATCCTTCAAAACTTCAGTGTGTGGGGTTCTCTGGTGGCTCAGTAGTTAAGAATCCACTTGTCAGTGCACGAGACACGGGTTCCTCCCTGGTCTGCAAAATCCCACATGTCACAGAGCAACTTAGCCCATGCCTCACAACTACTGAGCTTGTGCTCCAGAGCCTGGGAGCCACAACTCTGAAGCCCTCCGGCCCGAGAGCCCTGCTCCACAAGAGAAACCACAGCAATGAGATACCTGCTCACCTCAATTAGAGAAAAAGCGTGGGCAGCAACTAAGACTCAGCAGAGTCAAAAATTAATAAATACAATTATTTTTAAAAAGCTTTATATTTTCTAAGATCAAAAATATTTCACTTATAATCACACAAAAATGACAGAATTCAGGGAAGTTTGTATTGATGCAATGTTATTATCTAATCCACAGTGTGCATTCAAATGTGGTCAACTGTCCCAATAATAAAATAATAGCATTTTCTGTGGTCTAGAAGTCAATCCAGGATTTAGTTTACATTCTCCTCTATCTGGAACATATCCTCAGCTTTTCTTTCTTTTCTTTTTTTTTAGTAACATTTGATAATTTAAATGGTGCCAGACAATAGTTTTAGAGAAGATCCTCGATAAGAGCTTACACAATATGTTCTCATGTATCCCTTCACATCTAGACTTCAAGTTTTAAATATGCCCATATAAAAGGAGGGAAGGTAAGGAGTTCCCTGGCTCTCCAGTGGTTAAGACTCTGAGCTTCCAAAACAAGGGGTACGGGTTCAATCTCTGATCAGAAAACTAAGATCCCACATGACATGAGGCATGGCCAAAACATTTAGGAAAAAAAAAAGACGGGGAGAGTAAATTTACCATGGGAAAATCTAACAAACATTACTTCTGCCAGGTGATCAAAGTCAACAGCAACAATGAGATGTCAGGTTGATAGTAAATACCCTCTGGATGTTGTGACTGTACTATATTTTACCTCCGTGATCTTCCTCTCCAAAACCCAGAAACCCAGTCTAATTGTGAGAAAAACATCGGGCACACCCCAAGAGAGGGACCTTCTCTAAAATACCTGACCAGTAATCAATCCGCAAAACTGTCAAAGTCATCAAAGACAAGGAAAGTCTGAGAAACTGTCACAGCTAAGAGAGACCTAAGGAGACATGAAGATCCAATGTAATGTCGTGTCCGGGATGGGACCTTGGGCCAAAGAAAGGATATTAGGTAAAAACTAAGGAAGTCTGAATAAAGTATGGACTATGAGAATTCTTTACAATTTTCCTATATATCTAAAAGTGTTGAAAAAATAACAAAGCTTATTTTATATATATTTTTTTAAGACTTCCCTGGTGGTCCAGTGGTTAGGGTTCTGCCTGCCAGTGCAAGGGACACAGGTTCAATACCTGGTCTGGGAAGTGTTTACATGCCGTGGCACAACTTAGCCCTTGTGCCACATATTCAGCCCAGCAGCCTAGACCTCCAGCTTGGCAACAAGAGAGTAATTCCTGCTTGTTGCAGCTAGAAAAAGCACACACACAGCAATGAAGACCTGACCCAGCCAATATATAAATAATTCTTAAAGATACACATCTTTAATCCACCACATGTCTACATCCTCCATCTTGTTACTAAATTCCTGGTTCCCTCTCATGAAGTCAAACTCAGGTTACCCCAGAATGTTCTCTGAATGACTTCACGGTTGCCCAATATTATCAATCTTGTGACCCTCTCTTTTATGGGCAGGCACACTCATCAACAACCTGGGAGAGATTAATGATTGTTCCATGTTGACTATAAAATGGATCTCCCAGTCCAGTAGTGACTAGGGCTAAAAGGCTCACAAGAGGTAGAAAGAGCTCATCATCATGACGGGAAAGTTTGTGTGGTTTGAAGGGATACCCTTCCCAAGTGTGGATTTCTCACCTGAACTCCTGAGAGAGGTGCAGGAGAGTTTCCTTGTTAAAGATGAAGATGTCTTGCTGCTGACTTTCCCCAAATCAGGTAAGGAAGCAGGATCCGACACTGACAGGCTGTGCTGTGGCCCTCATTCTTCAGTAGACAGATGGAACACTTTCTGTATGCTGACAATGCATTAGGGGAATAGAAATGTGCGCTGATACCGCTGGTGTCCAGAGAAAAGGGTGGAGCCAGGCAGTTACGCAGTCAGCTGAGTGCTCAGAGCAGGTAATCAAAGGCATCGGAGGAAACCATGGGAATGAAGCCTAAGGCAGATTCGGCTGTTTGTCGAGAGGAGTGGAAGAAGATGGGGAGTGAAGTCTGTGGAGGAAATGGGCTGCTATTGTTTAGCCACTCAGTACCATCCGACTCTTTGTGAAACCCCATAAACTATAGCTCCCCTGTCCATGAGATTCTGCAGGTAAGAATACTAGAGAGGGCTGCCATCTTCTTCTCCAGGGGATCTTCCTGACCCAAGGCATGAATCCTAATCTCTTCTGCCTCCTGCACTAGCAGGTGGATTCTTACCACTGAGCCCCCAGGGAAGCCCTAGAAGAAGTAGGCTGCTGCTGCTGCTAAGTCGCTTCAGTCGTGTCCGACTCTGTAACCCCATAGACGGCAGCCCACCAGGCTCCCCCTTCCCTGGGATTCTCCAGGCAAGAACACTGGAGTGGCTTGCCATTTCCTTCTCCAATGCATGAAAGTAAAAATTGAAAGCGAAGCTCAGTCGTGTCCGACGGACTCTTCACAACCCCATGGACTGCACCCCACCAGGCTCTCTGTCCATGGGATTTTCCAGCCGAGAGTACTGGAGTGGGGTGCCATTGCCTTCTCCAGAAGTAGGGGAGGGAGGTAATTCTGTGAGATGATGTAATAGTTAATTAGCTTGATCGTGGTAGTCTTTTCACAATGTGACATGTAACAAACGAACATGAACGCCTTCAATATTCACATTCCTTTTTAAATAGAATTTAGTTTCTTGCTTTTATTATTACTATTGATTTACTTTGGACTGTGTTAGGTCTTCACTGCTGCGTGGGCCTTCTCTAGTTGCAGTGTGAGGGCTTCTCTAGAGGTAACTTCTCTTGTGGAGTCCGGGTTCCAGGGCTTCAGGAGTTCAGTGACTCACGGCTCAGTGGAGTGGTTACAGCGCACGGGCTTAGTTGCCCCACTGCCTGTGGGATCTTCCCGGGTCAGGGATCGAACCCATTTCACCTGCATTAGCAGACAGATTCTTTACCACTGAGACCCCGGGATGCCCTATTTCTGCTTTATATGAAAGAGACAGCAAGCTCCCTGCTAGCAGAAACAAGCATTATCCTGTTATTTGTATAATATAATGGAGCAATGGAGAGTTTAGTCTTGCCAAGTTGCCCCTAGTCTTTTTGAACTGAGGGTGTTAAATATATACAACCTTAATCTGTTAGCAATAAGTCAATAAAACAAGGTGGGAGGGCTGGGGTGGGGAATAAAACATAACCACCGCAGCCAAAAAGCAAAGTAGAAGAAATGGCACTAAATTGAGATCAAAAAGAGTGAAGAAGGGGCTCCCCTGAGGGTCTAGGGGTTACGAATCCGCCTGCCCATGGAAGGAAGAAAGGTTCGATCCCTGGTCAGGGAAGATTCCACATCCTGTGGAGCAACTAAGCCTGAACACCGCAACTACTGAGCCAGTGCTCCAGGGCCCACAAGCCACAGCTGCTGAGGCCCATGTGCTTAGAGCCTGTGCTCCACAAGAAAAGAAGCCACTGCAATGAGAAGGCTTCTCAGGTAGCCCCTGCTCACTGCAACTAGAAAGCCCACGTGCAGCAATGAAGATTCAGCACAGCCCTAAATAACACAAAAAATAAATAACTTTTTTTTTTTAGAAAAAGGAAAGAATTAGCAGCAGGAAAATAAAATGTTTTTCTTTTTTTCAAAAAGAGTTGAATGTGAAATTATTTCAGGAAAAGAGATATTTTCCAGGACTTCCCTGATGGTCCAGTGGTTAACAATCTGCCTGCCTTGCAGGGGACATGGGTTCAACCCCTGGTCCAGGAAGATCCTCCATGCTGTGGAGCAATTATGCCCGTGTGCCACGACTACCGTAGCCTGCCGGCTCTAGAGCCCGTGCTTTGCAACAAGAGAAGTCACTGCAGTGAGAAGCCCGAGCATCACAACTAGAGAGTAGCCCCTGCTCACCCCAACTGGAGAAAGCCCAAGTGCAGGAGACCCAGCCAAAAATAAATGCATAAACAAATATAACTTTTAAAAAGGAGAGATTTTCCAGGAAAGATATCAGCATGGACAGTGATCAGGAATTGGAAAAGAACTTGATAAGTTTACTGAATTGTAAGGATATGGATCATATATCTACGAGGGGTGGGGTCATAGAGGGACTGTGATTGGGCAAAAAGCAAGGCTGAAGTCATCAGAAGTGCTGTGGTAATGATAAGCCAAGGGCAATGGGAATCTGTTCAAAGGCCAAGAGCAATGGGAACATGTTCAAAGGATTTAAGCAAATAGCTGAAGCATAGAAGCAACCCAAAGGTCCATTGACACATGAATGGGTAAACGTAATTTACTATTCACATATTTAGAATATTATTCAGCCTTAGAAAGGAATGGAGTCCTGACACTTGCTACAACACAGATAAACTGTGAAGACATAGTAGGTACGGAGTGAAGGGAAACCGTTAGTCACCCAGTTGTGTCTGAGTCTTTGTGATCCCATAGACTCTAGCCCTTCAGGCTCCTCTGTCCATGGGATTCTCCAGGCAAGAACACTGGAGTCTGTAGCCATTCCCTTCTCCAGTGGATCTTCCCAACCCAGGGGTAGAATCTGGGTTTCCAGCATTGCAGGCAGATTTTTTATCATCTGAGCCACCAAGCTCTGCCTGGTATGTATGACTCCACTCAAATGAGGTATCAGAAACAGCAAGTAAAATGGTTGCCAGGGACTGGAAGGAGAAGAAAATGGGAAGTTGTTACTTAACGGGCACAGAGGTTCAGCTGTGCGAGATGGAAAAGTTCTGCAGATTGTTTGCACAACCATGTAAATATACTTAACCCTAGAGAGCTGGGCTGCCTGGTGGCTCAGTGGTAAAGAGTCCTCCTGCCTATGCAGGAGACGTGGGTACAACCCCTGGGTCGAGAGGATCCCCTGGAGAAGGAAATGGCAACCCACTCTGGTATTCTTTTTTTTTCTTTATTTTTAAAATTAATTTATTTAGTTTAATTGGAGGCTGATTACAATATTGTAGTGGTTTTGCTATACACTGACATGAATCAGCCACAGGTGTACACATGCTCCCCATCCTGAACCGCCTTTCCATCTCCCTCCCCATCTCCATCCCTCTGGTCATCCCAGTGCACCAGTCCTGAGCACCCTGTCTCATGCATCGAACCTGGACTGGCGATCTGTTTCACATATGCTAATATACATGTTTCAGTGCTGTTCTCTCAAATCATCCCATCCTCGCCTTCTCCTACAGAGTACAAAAGTCTGTTCTTTACATCTGTGTCTCTTTTGCTGTCTCATATATAGGGTCATTGTTACCATCTTTCTAAATTCCATATATATGCATTAATATACTGTACTGGTATTTTCCTTTCTAACTTACTTCACTCTGTATAATAGACTCCAGTTTCATCCACCTCATTAGAACTGATTCAAATGCATTCTTTTTAATAGCTGCCACTCCTGTATTCTTGCCTGGGAAATCCCAAGGAGCCTGGAGGGTTATAGTCCATGGGGCTGCAAAAGAGTTGGATATAACTGACTGGCTAAACAACAACTGAACTGTAATTTAAAGATGGTTGAGACGGTACCTTTTATGATCTGTATACATTATAAGAATTTTTTAAGTCAGATTAAAATGATTGATCATATTTTTCCTTTCTTTGTCTAGGAACAAACTGGTTGATTGAAACTGTCTGCTTGATTTACTCCAAGGGGGATCCCAAGTGGGTCCAATCTGAGCCCATCTGGGACCGCTCCCCCTGGGTAGAGACTAAGGTTGGGTATGAATTACTAAAGGAGAAGGAAGGCCCACGTCTCATCAGTTCTCACCTCCCCATCCAACTCTTCCCGAAGTCTTTCTTCAAATCCAAGGCCAAGGTCAGTGTACAGCAGTCAAGACAGTCTTCTTCAGGGCTCCCCTGGTGGGCCAGTGGTGCTCTGTTGTTTAAGCTATGTCCAACTCTTTTCAACCCCATGGACTGTAGCCCACCAGGCTCCTCTGTCCCTGAGATTCTCCAGGCACGAATACTGGAGTGGGTTGCCGTGCCCTCCTCCAGGGGATCTTCCCAAGCCAGGGACTGAAGCTGCAGCTCCTGTGTCTCCTGCATTGCAAATGGGTTATTTACTGTTGAGCCAGCAGGGAAACCTCAGTGCAGGGGACACAAGTTTAGTCCCTGGTCAGGAAAGCTCTGCATGCCATGGGCTGCAGCCAAAAAACAAAAATATAAAATAAAGGTAGGCTTGAGCAATGCTTGTTAAACTTTAATTTGCCTAGGAATCTCTTGGAGATCTGATTGAAATGCAATTGTATTCAGTAGGTATGGGGTAGGACCTGGGAGTCTGTATTTGATGGTGACACAGCCATGCTGCTGCTGCTGCTAAGTCGCTTCAGTTGTGTCCGACTCTGTGCGACCCCAGAGACGGCAGCCCACCAGGCTCCCCCGTCCCTGGGATTCTCCAGGCAAACCATACTGAAATACAAATGTGTAGATCATTCTGCAGGTTATGCTAGCCAGGTGTAAGCCAGAGAGCAAGGGAAACGATAATGCCAAAATCTTAGAAAACCATGTTTAAAGTTGAACTAGAATTTATAACTGTATTATACCCTGAATAATCCTCCTTTGTTGCTCTAAAAAAATAAGAAGAAGAATTAGCCAGTCTTAATTAAATAAATATCTCCTGCCATTTATGTAGAAGCACCAGAGAGTTGCTCATATGAGAAGCAGCATACTGACATCAGTGCCTAGATTCAGGGTGATTACTCTGCCTTCATGGCTGGTTTTTCTAAGCACTCTGTGTTGCTATATCCAGCTGCTACTTTGGTTGGTTGGTTTGTTGGCTGTACCACACAGCAGGTGAGATCCTATTTCACTGACTAGGGGTCAAACCCACACCCCCTGCAGTGGAAGCACAGAATCTTAACCACTGGACTACCAGGGAATTCTTTGGCTTTTTCTCCATTTTTATGAAAATCAAGAAGGTTGGGGGAAAAGGGTTAGAAAATGACTTGATTTTTCATTATCCTATTTTTCTCTTTCAGATGATCTACCTCGTCCGAAATCCCAGAGATGTTTTTGTGTCTGGTTATTTTTTCTGGAGGAGCGCAAAATTTGTTAAGAGGCCACAGTCACTGGAAGAATACTTTGAATGGTTCATCCAAGGGAACAGTGAGTGAATGTAAAATATGAAAGCTAGGGGTTGCCAGAGTCCTTCGTCAGACCTCTTTTTTTTTTTCCTTTTTAAACTCAACCTGATGTCTCTACATCTTCCCAAGCCATGAGTATCTCCATCGCTACTGGAAGCAGGATTTTCTAAATCCAAATACTGTCTCGTAGAGCAGCAGAACCTCGACCAGCCTTCTTGCTCCATCAGAAACTATCCTAGCTATTTTCTGAGCCTTCAGGATCTGTCTAATATTAACACCGAGCACTCATATTCTTTCCTCTACTCTCCTAATCTATGACTCTCTGAAAGTCAGCTTTCATTGGTTTTCTGGACAATACCATCCTGACTTTTCACCATTTTTCAGATTCACCTTCTTTATTCCTTTATTTATTTATTTTTGGCCACACTGGGTCTTCACTGCTGCACGGGCTTTTTTCTAGTTGCTGAGAGTAAGGGCTAGCTACTCTTCATTGCAGTGCACGGGCTTCTCATTGCAGTGGTTTCTCCTGGTGTGGAGCTGGGGCTCTAGGGTGCTCGAACTTCAGTAGGTGTGGCGCGTGGGCTAATTGCAACTCCCGAGATGAAGATCAAAGATCCCAGACCCAGCCCAGACAAACAAATATTTTTTTAAAAAGAAAGGCTCAAACACAGTAGTGTTAGTCGCTCAGCTGTGTGCAACTCTTTGCGACCCCATGGACTGTAGCCTGCCAGGCTCCTCTGGCCATAGAATTCTCCAGGCGAGAAAACTGGAGTGGGTTGCCAAACAACTAACAGGAGCGAGACTCCACCCATTAGCTGATGATTGAATTAAAGCTTTACTGAGAGAGGCTCTGTCCACCAGAGCAAGACACAAACAGAGATGAACGATACACTGGAAGGAATCAGTAGCAGAATAACTGAGGCAGAATGAATGAATAAGTGACCTGGAGGGCAGAATGGTGGAAATCACTGCCACAGAACAGAATATAGAAAAATGAATGAAAAAAAGAAAATGAAGACAGCCCAAGAAGCCTCTGGGACAACATTAAAGGCAGCAACATTTGCATTATAGGAGTCCCAGAAGAAAAAGAGAGAAGGGACCCAAGAAAATTTTTAAAGAGATAATAGCTGAAAACTTAATAAATAGTCGACCAAGTCCAGGAAGCTCAGAGAGTTCCAGCAGGATAAACCCAAAGAGGAACCCACCGAGACACATAGTAATCAAACTGACAAAAATTAAGGACAAAGATCAATATTAAAAGCAACAAGGGAAAATGACAAATGACATATAAGAGAGATGCCATCAGGTTTATCAGCTGATCTCTTAACAGACACTCTCTCCAAGCCAGAAGGGAATGGCACGATATATTTAAAGTGATGAAAGGGAAGACCTGACTGCCAAGAACACTCTACCCAACATGACTCTCATTCAGATTTGATGGAGAAATCAATAGCTTTCCAGACAAGCAGAAGTTAAGAGAATTCAGCAGCAGCAAACCAACTTTACAACAAATGCTAAAGGAACTTTTCTAGGCAGGAAACACAAGAGAAGGGAAAGACCTAAACAAAACACACCCGAAACAATTAAGAAAATGGTAATAGGATCATACATATCGATAATCAACTTACATGTAAAATGGATTAAATGCACCAACCAAAAGATATAGACTGACTGATTGGATGAAAACGTGCATATACGCACTTCCACTTACCGCATCACTCTACTTAACCACCCAAATTGTACATAATTATTTTATATGGTTGAGTTAATCACATGTCCATTATGGACTGCAGTTTTAATTGTCTGTTACTTTTTGTCTGGCTATTGATTGCGAAAAACTAACTATCTTTTATCGTGATTATGTAACTATTACTCACTGAACACCATTGCATCATGATTGATTAACAGAAAATAATAGAATTCTATATCACCAAAGCTACCATTTAATAGAAAAACCTGTCATCACTTTTTAAAATCAAGATACATATTAGAATTATCTTGAAATTTTTTGAAAAACACAAATGCCCAAGTTTTGCCTTTTTTTTCTCCAAAGCTCCAGATATGTTTCTAATAAGCAACCATGTTTAAAAACAATTGGATTTTATGCTGATCTTTTATCTAGCTTGTTTCACTTTTTCTATTTCATATTTGGTGATCCCATTTCATTTAGTTTATGTTTTCCAATTTCTCCATCTCTTCCTTTTTTCGATGTTCTTTCTCAAGCCTTTATCAAGTATAGTAGAAAAGCTTTCATATACATATATGTGTGTATAAAATATGTATAATGTATATTTTAGAAACTTATGAATTTTTGCCTACCTACAAAACTTATAACATTTTGATCCCACTTGTTTGATTTAGTATGAATAGAATGCTCAATTTCTAATTAAAAAAAAGACTGCTGCTAAGTTGCTTCAGTCGTGTCCGACTCTGTGCGACCCCAGAGATGGCAGCCCTCCAGGCTCCCCCCGTCCCTGGGATTCTCCAGGCAAGAACACTGGAGTGGGTTGCCATTTCCTTCTCCAATGGGTGAAAGTGAAAACTGAGTGAACACAGTGTATGGATCCCGGCTTTCACTCCGCGTGTCATCTACTCACTCTTCCTACCTCCCCTGTATGCAGTGCCCTTTGGATCATGGTTCGACCACACTCGGGGCTGGATGTCCATGAGAGACAAGGACAACTTCCTGATACTGAGTTATGAAGAGATGAAATGGGTAACGATTGCTCTTATAATCAGCAAACTCTTTCTCATCTTCACTCCCTCTAACTTCCCTCCCTTCTTTAGCCTGTGCATGGTCATTAGAAGTGAGAACTTAGCCACCCGGTCCTCATTGCCCTGTTTACGGTCAAACGCCATGCTCTCCTTCGTCATGTCTTCTTCATCTCACCTTACAACATCCAAGAACTGACTCATTGGAAAAGACTCTGATGCTGGGAAAGATTAAAGGCAGGGAGGAGAAGGGGATGACAGTGGATGAGACGGTTGGATGGCATCACCGACTTGATGGACATGAGCAAGCTCCGGGAGTTGGTGATGGACAGGGAAGCCTGACGTGCTGCTGTCCATGGGGTCGCAAAGAGTCGGACACGACTGAGCGACTGAACTGAACTGAACTGAACAATATCCAAAGGCCTTTTTCCATATACTGAGGCAGAGTACAGTGGTTTGTGCTTACACTGGTCACTGGTTCTATCATTTCTAGAGGTATATCCCTTGGTGCTGCTGATAACCTAATAGTCAGAGGGGTCTGAGAAAGAAGATGGGAATGCGTAGAAGCAAGCTGGGTTCCAGAGATGTGTTCAGCTGTCTGACATCCCAGATGGACTGGTAGGAGAAAAATTAAGTCATAAAATCAATCAGTGTGATTACTCTGAGGCCAGATTATTACTGAGCAGTGATAGGCAGGAAAAGCGGGCATATGAAACTCAAAACCAGTAAAGGTGATGAAACCACAGAGAGAAGAACTTTAACCTTTAGTGGCATCTTGGAGAAAAGAAAAATAACACAAACACTGGCTTTTGCTTCTCTCTGAGACACATTACTTTCCATCATCTTCTTCCAGCTACTTCTATTTAATCCTCTATGGCGTCCACACGAATTTCTTTTTACCAAGGAGTCTTTTGTAAATAACAGTTTACCCTAGTAAATTGTTTTCTTTTCTCTCTCTGTCTCTCTCTTTTTTTTTCCTGGGGAGGGGGTGGTTTTTGTTTGCTTGTTCAGTATTGCTTTTTCCTTTTTCCTTCTTTTTTCTTTTCTCGATGTTCTTTTGTTCCTTTATGTTTTACTGCTGTGTGTTTTCTTGTTAGATCATAGTGAAGGCTCATGGAATAAAGAAAAAAAAATTAAAGCATTTTAGCTCTAAAAGGAAGGTCTCTGATTCAAAGCAAGGCCTTTCTGGTTATAAAACCTATTTTCTTATAATCTCCCAGCATCATGGGCCAAGAGCTAATTATTGAGATAATAAATAATTTTATTATTCATTATTTGTGTTATTCAAATGTTAGTTGTGAAAAACAGCATTATTTGGGCACATAGCCAAGGCTTGAAATCAATTCCTTAAATTTTTGTCAAATTCTCCCTGAAACTCTCCTGTTTAATCCTGCTCATAACTGTCTAGAAGCCCTTCTAAAGTTTCTTTGGAAAACTCAGTATATTAGGGTTAAGGTATCCTGAATTCAACTATACTGAGAAATCCACCATGGTGCTTCCATCTTTTTTTCCCCAACTGTTCCCTAAGTCATTTTTTGTTTGTTTGTTTGTTTACTTTATTTCTTAAAATTTTTAGCTCAGTGGTAAGGACTGAGCTAAATTTGTCTGAGCTGAATTTGTCTGCCAGTGCAGAAGCCCCAGGAGACACGGGTTCCATCCCTGAGTTGGGAAAATGCCCTGGAGGAGGAAATAGTAACCCACTCCAAGACTCTTGCCTGGAAAATCCCGTGGACAGAGGAGTCTGGCGGGCTACGGTCCATGGGGTCACAGAGAGTTGGACACCACTGAGCACACACAGGCATACTTGCTTTGCAATGTTTGCTGTACAGCAAAGTGAATCAGCTAGGCGTTTACATATATCCCCTTTTTTGGACTTCCTTCCCATTTAGGTCACCACAGAGCACTGGCTAGAGTTCTCTGTGCCCTACAGTAGGTTCTCATAGGTTACCTATTCTTTACTTAGTATCGACAGTGTCTATGCATCAATGTCAATCTCCCAGTTCATCCACTCTGGACTCCTCCAACTCTATCCCTACTCACGTCTTCACATTTCTTTCCTCTTTTCCTCTCCCCTCTCCTCCTGCTCTTTCTGCTGTCTCCTCCCCCTCATCTCCTTTTCTATGTTCTTGCTCTTTCACATAATCTCTTAGATTTTCTCTTCTTCTAGGACACGAGGAGCACTGTGGAGAAGATCTGCCAATTCCTGGGCAAGAAACTAGAACCAGAAGAACTGAACTCAGTCCTCAAAAACAGTTCTTTCCAAGTCATGAAAGAAAACAATATGTCCAATTTTTCCCTCTTGAAGGGTCAGTATTTAGAGGAAAATGGACTTCTTTTGAGGAAAGGTAAAAGAAAACATTCTGCCTTCAAAATGGATCAGAAAATATAGAAGTTATTCTTATGCTTACAACAAGGCACTAACCGTTGGGAGTAGGGACTGTTTGAATTTATCAACTTATATTTTTCATCACTTGAAAATATCTCTTGTGAGCCCTTATGAAGGCGTCTCTTTTTATAGTACTAAGGTGGGCTGCATGGTGATCAGTCTTATATGTAAGGCCATTCAAACTCTCTCTCTCAGAATTTAACATGGAAGATATCTCTTCTGCAAACAGTAACCAGGTTAATCCACTATTCTTGCTAACTCGCTAGCTGTGACTGACCCAGAAAATAAGGACAGGATTGGGAACGTTCTTGTTTGTGTTACTCCTGGTGATTGAACATAGAGAAATATCCTCAACAACAACACAAATGTATGAAGAACAGCTCAATTGGAAAAAGGAAAGAGGAAAGACTTTTCACTTAGCTGAGAGCCTGTCTTGTTATCAGATATTATAAAGCCCCCTGTGATAAGAAATTAATCACGTCCATATCCTTGAACTCAAGATGAATGAACAATATACAGCATAGAGGGGGGAGGAGCCTGTTTTCCCAGAACCCTAGAGTTCAAATAGATCGAGGATGTGATTCATGCAAGGAAGAAATAAAATGGATTTCCCTGGTGGTCCGGTGGCCAATACTCCATCTCCCAATACAGAGTGCCAGGGTTCCTTCCCTGGTCAGGCAACTAGATCCCAAAGGCTGCAACTAAGACTTCAAACACCACAGCTAAAGACCCCGCATGCGACAACAAAGATCAAAGATCTCAAGTGCCACAATTAAGACATGGCACAGCCAAATAAATAAATACAAAACCAGAAAGACCAGTTAGATTCCTAATACAATAATCCAGGTGAGAAATGATGTTAACTTGGATGTAGGTGGTAGAAATAGAGGTTGCGAAAAGTGGCTAAATATTGGTTATATCAGAAAATAGAGTTACATTATTGCCGACAAATCATACACTGGGAAAGAAGGGAACAAGGGAAATTGTTTCAAGCAGGCAGACGTCTAAATGGGAATGACTGCCAGGCAGTAAAAAGCAACAAACCATTGGTCATTCTGCTTTATTAGCTATGATTTCCATGTCACGCAGACAGAAGAAATAGATCAGGGCTTCCCTGCTGGTCCAGGCGTTAAGAATCAGCCTCTAGCGCAGGAGACGTGGGTACAATCCCACACGCCTTGGGACAGCTGAGCCCATGCACTGTAACCACTGAGCTCCTGACCCACAAGAGAAGCCTCTGCAACGGGAAGCCCCAGCACAGCTCAGAGTGGCCCCCAGCTGCCGCAACTAGAGAAAGCCAGTAACAGCAACAGGGACCCAGTGCAGCCATAAGTAAACGGGATGACTGATTTTTAAAATGAATAAAATAACAGGTGTAAGAATGTATCATGCACTACTTAGTAGCAATACACTTTTAAAGAGAAAAGCAATAGATCCAGGAAGACATGTAGTGGAGTCTTGAGACCAAACCCTAGATCTGATAAGAGTCTCTATTTTATGTTTATCAGGGATGACTGGGGACTGGAAAAATTACTTCACGGTGGCCCAAGCTGAAACCTTTGATAAACTATTCCAGGAGAAGATGGCAGACCTTCCTCAAGAGCTGTTCCCATGGGAATAATGCTCTAAATCTTCCTATCTTATATGGATATTGATATTTGTTCTTCTGCCCTTATATATGTGAGTGACTGAGGATAATTGCATAAGACCTGTTATTTCATCGTGGTGTTGTGAATGATCAACTCTCTGCATTTGACAACTTGACTGTTAAAATTTATCGGGTACCCCTAATTCACTTTGTGGTATCCGACTTTTTAAAAATGTTTATCATGTTTCATTTCATTTCTATAGAGTGGTAAAGAAATAATATAACTATTACCCCCCAATTATGTCAATTTTCAAATAAAACTGAGAAATAAAATTACAAAGCAGATAAGGTATCTTTTCTTTCCATTGCCTGTATCTCTACAATTTACTATTATGATGACCTTGAAGTATATCATTTCCAACCAGGCATTATTATCTTAGTAGGTGGTGTTTGACCATAAACAATATATTGAATTTATGGAGGTTTTTTAAACCTAGAAAAATGGTGTCATGCATAATACATTAATCAACTTGCCTTTCAACTCAGTATTTTCTGTTTGGGTGTCACTGCTTGTTGACTGTATAACTCGTTCATTATTAGGTATTGAGATTTATAATTTAGTCACCTATCTTCCCTCAGATTAATTTGGATATCTTCCCTGCCAATTTCTCCTGATTTAAAACATGGCTTTAGCCTCACATATGGCCTAACCTTGGAAAATGTTAGATAAATGGATTTTTTAAATGTGATATATACAAACAATGGGATATTATTATTGAATCTTAAAGAAGAACTCGAAGGGCATTCGTATTAGTGAAATTAGTCAGGCAGAAGAACAAATAGTGCGTGAGTCCACTTAAAGAACATAAAAGAGTCAGACTCATAGAAAAAGAAAGCAGAATGGTGGCTGCCAAGGGCTGGGGGAAGGGGACACGGGGAGTGTCACTCATCAGGTACTGTCTCAGTCATACAAGATACAAGACTACGTTCTAAAGACTTACTCTACAGTGTTGTGCCTATAGTTAACAATACTGGGTTGTGCATTTAACATTTTGTTAGAGGACTTCCCTGGTGGTCCAGTGGTTAAAAATCCGCCTGCCGACACAGGAGACACAGGTTCAATTCCTGGTCTGGGAACTAAGATCCCACATGCGCAGGGCAACTGAGCCCGAGCTCCACGACTACTGAGCCTGTGCTCCAGAGCCCAGGAGCCACAACTACGGAAGCCCGTGGGCCCTGGAGGCCATGCTCCACAGCGAGAGAAGCCACCACAATGAGAAGCCCGCACATGGCAAATAGAGAAGAGCCCACACAGCAACGAGGACCCCACACAGCCAAACAAAAACAGATAAAATTCGTTAAAAAGAATTTCTTAATCAATCAGTATACTTCACCATACCCACAAACTAAAGTAAGAAAATCACATAAGTGTATCAACTGATGCAGAAAAATCATTTAATAAAATTCAATATATATCCTTTTCTTCTAATGTTTGAGAACCAGCAGGTTTTTATTTTATTTTATCAAATTTTTGGCCTTACTGTGCAGCATGCAGGATCTTATATCTCCCCACTGGGATCAAACCTGCAGTGAAAGCACCAAGTCCCAACCACTAGACGGCCAGGGAAGTCCTCCAGTACAGATCTTTTTACCTCCTTGAGTAGGTTTATTCCTAAGTATTTTATTCTTTTGCTACAATTGTAAATGGAATTGATGGCTTAATTTCTCTTTCTGATAGTTTGGTGTTAGTGTATAAAAATACAACAGATTTCTGTATATTAATTTTGTATCCTTCACCAAATTCATTCATGAGTTCTAGTAGGTTTTTGCTGGCACCTTTAAGATTTTCTTTGTACAGAATCATGTCCTCTGCAAACACTGACAGTTTTGCTTCTTCCTTTCCATTTAGATTCCTTTCATTTCACTGTGGGGCTTCCCCGGTGGCTCAGCTGCTAGTCTGCCTGCAATGTAGGCGACCTGGGTTCAGTCCCTGGGTAGGGGAGATCCCCTGTAGAAGGAAATGGCAACCTGCTTCAGTATGCTTGCCTAGAGAAGTCCATGGACCGAGGAGCCTGGTGGGCTACAGTCCATGGAGTGGGAAAGAGTCGGACACGACTGAGTGACTGGCCCTTCCACTATTTCACTGTGGGTGAAGCCAGGTCCTGGGACTTGGGTTAGCCTACTGGCAGGCAGAGCTGTGTCCCTGGGGTCTGGTGGCAGGGCCCAGGGGTTGCAGAGCAGGTGCAGGGTCACTGGAGTCAGCTCTGTCACAGTTAGCTGCAGGGCCTGGGGTGTCTTGATGCTCCGTTGACCTGCTAGCAGATAGGACCTGGGCCCAGCCAGTCCCCGGGGAAAGAGGTGGCCTGCTGGTGGGTGGGCCTGGTCTGCAGAGTGCGGGCCTAAAGTCTCCTTGCTCCTGTCTGGCCTCCTGGTGGGTGGAGCTGTGCTAGAGGCTCTTGTTGTTGTTCAGTTGCTCAGTCGTGTGGGAAATTTTCAGGATCTGCCAATTGAAAGTTACCACCTCCTTTCTTCCTGAGCTGAATGGGAATTCCAGATGCTTCCATCGTTGTGGATGCTGAGGACACAGCCTGAGACTGTGGAGGGAGGTGGAATAGAGCCTGGGAGAGCTTGCTAGGGGGTGGCAAAGATTCCTGGATTCAGAAGGGGTGGGGGTCCCTAGGAGCACCACCCTCCCTCCCCCATGCCCAGAGTGAGTCTGAATCTTATCTTCCCCCTCTTCTGTCCCCAAATGCTCACAGAGACTTCCCCCACCTGGGCTCCTTCTCCTGGAATAAAGAGATTAGACTCCTCCCTGCCCTCCCCTACAATGTCAGGGTTTGAGTGGGGTGGGGTTCCAGGGAGTTGTGTGTGTACATCCCCACCAGGGTCTGTGGGATAATCAAGAGGGTTCTCATTACACCCTGGCATTCTCTCTCCCCCTCCCCCATCCCCCAGCACTTCCCCCAGAGCCTGTCACATGAGTGTTTCCCTCCCAAATCTGATCTAATTCTCTCTCGGCTCTGCTGAGGCCTGCCTGCTTAAGAGGATTGGAACATTTGCTAAATGGGACCAGGCCAGGGTCAGAGGACTGACTGTGGGGGCAACTCAGGAGGCAGGGCTGCCGCAGGGAGGCGATCAAGGAAGAGGTTGATGGAGAGACAAGACGACTAGAGAGGAGATGAGATATTCCTACAGCATTTGGTAAAATCAAAGAAGGGGATAACAAACACTCCTTAGCTCTGTAGAAAACAGTGCTTACAAGATGACCTTGAACTTTATGAATTATCAAGCCCCAAACAACATCCAGATAAGTTGTTATGAATTTTTTTAATACAAAATAAATCTGTCCACAGAATCCTATATACAGAACAAAGATTTTTTTTAATTTTTAATTTTTTAAATTTTAATTGGAGGCTAATTGCTTTACAATATTGTGGTGGTTTTGCCACACATTCACATGAATCAGCCATGGTTGTACATGTGTTCCCCATTCTGACTTTCCCTCCCACCTCCCTCCCCATCCCATCCCTCAGGGTCATCCCAGTGCACCCCTGAGCACCCTGCCTCATGCATCAAAGCTGGACTGGTGATCTAGTTCACATGTTTCAATGCTATTCCCTCAAATCATCCCACCCTCACCTTCTCCCACAGAGTCCAACAGTCTGTTCTTTACATCTGTGTCTCTTTTGCTGTCTCACATATAGGGTCATCATTACCATGTTTCTAAATTCCATATATATGCATTAATATACTGTATTGGTGTTTTTCTTTGTGACTTACTTCACTCTGTATTATAGACTCCAGTTTCATCCACCTCATTAGAACTGATTCAAATGCATTCTTTTTAATAGGTGAGTAATATTCCATTGTGTATATGTACCACAGCTTTCTTATCCATTTGTCAGCCAATGGACATTAGGCAGAACACAGATTTTGAAATAGAAATTTAAACTCATCTAAAATATCAGGTAATCACAAGACAAAGCACTAGAAATAAACCTACAAAAATAATATAACACTTAGTGGAGACTTTTTGTTAACAACCAAATGAATGATTAATAAGTAATATACCTAGATTGGAAGGCTCAGTGTTGTAAAGATGCCAGTTAGCTACAAAACTATTTATGGTTTCAATGCCCCCTTTTTATTTGCAAACATTTTTTTGAAACTACAGGTAAAGATAGAGACAAGCAAAAACAGAAATCTCTAGACATCAAGGGAAGGTAAAGATTTAAGGCAATTTTAATTAAATTCTCTATGAGGCTGGTGAAAGTCCTATAGCAAGTTCCGCAACAGTGAAACAGACGCTGTGAACAGTAATTCCACCTCTGACTTGGAAATTCACAGAAATACCCACGTGCACCTCAAATATTAATGAGGGCGGGGACATTCAGAGCTTTGAGACCTGAGATGCCCTCATAGTGACACGCAAAAGACGCCCCCTCCCCAGGCTGGACCAAGGGAGGTGCGGTCCCTTTGCGAACAGTAAACCAGCTGTGAGCACCGAGCCATCACACCTTCCTGCGTCCCCACAGGCACCACGTGCAGACTCGCAGTGCCCTCAGCCCCTCTGGCCCCAAGGAGTCTGCAGGACTGTGTGGAGACAGATGACCACGATCCTATAAATTCGTGAACCGCCGGGGGCCTGTGTCATTCTCATCCTCAAAACTATCTCCCGTTTGGCTCCCAGACGTTGTGGGGGAGAGCTCCTGGGATGAGAACATCAGGGCACGGTTAGGAAGCAGAAGAGGATCTGGGCGGTAGTTCGGGGCGTCGGGGTCCTGAGGCCAGCCCGGGGCTGGGGCCGGGGCCGGGGTTGGAGCAGCGGGGCCGTACACGTGGGCACCCTGTCCCGGGACCCACGGGGCCGGGTGGTGACTGGAGACGCTGGGCTCGGGTGCTGGGAGCACCCCTGCGGGGGCTGGGCTCGGGTGCTGGGGGCACCCCGCGGGGCTGGGGGGAGGAAGGCGGCTGTAGAATCCCGGGCTGTCTGGGAAACTGGGGCTCGCAGCTGCGGCAGCAGATTCCGGGGCGGGGGGCGGGAGTCCCGGGAACTCCCGGGTCCGTGGGCGCATGGCCAGCCGTCCAGTATCCGCCCTGGGCCTGTCGTCGTTCCAGACGGGAGCGCTGGGCCCGGCGGTTCTTGAACCACACCTGGAGGGGCAGAGGGGACCAGGAGGAGGGGGTATGAGAGGCGAGGGGCCCCGCGCTATCGCCTCTGCTCAGGAGGTGGAGGGGTGAGGCTGTCCTGCTAAGGACCCCGCCTCCCCTCTCCCTCCGCCCCTCAGACCCAGTTAGAGGCTCCTGGGGTTCAGGAGGCAGCGGGAAGGGGCACAGAGGGCAGGGGAAGGGCTTGGGCACCCCCGGGGCAGGAAGGGGTCTGCCCGAGAGGCTCCGCGGGGTCAGAGGCCCTGAGGGCTGGGCACCGGCACACCCGGGGGCGGTGGGGGGCGTCAGGCAGGCCGGATGCGGCTGGCGCGGTGATAGAGCACAGGGTTGAGGCGGACGAGGGTCCAGCCCTGGGTCCGCAGCGCGGAGACCCCTTGCTTGCTGCGGGACCCGGGGCAGCCCTGGCGCCTCTGGCCTCGCGGTCCCTAGCGGTGGCTCCGGGCGGGCGGAGGGGTGGCCCCCGGGGCGGGCAGGCTCAGACCTGCACTCTGTGCTCGTCCAGGTGGAGCCTGGCCGCCAGGCGCAGGCGGTCCTGGTAGCTCGGGTAATCGTTCTTCAGGAAGGCTTCTTTGAGCGCCTCCAACTGCTCTTTGCTGTACACCGTGCGCTCCTGCCGCTGCCTGTTTGGGGGCGCCGACCTCCGCGTAGGGCCTGACCAAGGAGGAAACAGGGTCCCATCAGCCCAGGAACAGCCCCCAGCCCACCTGGCACCCTCCCTCTCCCTGGACCAGACCCAGATGAGCGGGTGGGACTCAGGCCCGAGGGCGGGAGGAGAAGCCTGGGGCATCCGGGAGTGAGGCTGCTGGTCAGACCCTGGCTGTCTGCCCTCCAGCCCTAACCCCTGCACCTCTCTGGGCCTCAGTGAGCACAGCTTGGAAATGAGCTTGGTCTCAGCCCGTGGAGTCTTTATTCCAGGGCCCTGCCACCCTGACAGGGGGACCCCCAAGGACCAGGCTCCCTGCTCCTCTCCCCCAGTAATGTGGTCCCACCCAAACTCCACTAAGTCCTAGGAGGCCAGACTCACTCATGACGGACTCAGGTTCTTGCATCCTCCTGCTGTTCTGCTGCCGGCGTTTGAGGCTCTGCTCATAGGCCTGGGACAGACATCCCAGTTTTATGCTGTGCCCACCTTAGGCACACCCTAAGGGTCCTGAAACCCACCCTCTCTTGCCCCACCCTCAGCCTCCCTGCCTTGCAAGAGAGTGATTAATAATTGGTTAATCCTTTTATTGTTGAGCAACTACTAAGTTCAGTTCAGTTTAGTTCAGTCGCTCAGTCATGTCCGACTCTCTGCGACCCCATGAATCGCAGCCCGACAAGCCTCCCTGTCCATCACCAACTCCTGGAATTCACTCAGACTCACGTCCATCAAGTCAGTGATGCCATCCAGACATCTCATCCTCGGTCGTCCCCTTCTCCTCCTGCCCCCGATCCCTCCCAGCATCAGAGTCTTTTCCAATGAGTCAATTCTTTGCATGAGGTGGCCAAAGTACTGGAGTTTCAGCTTTAGCATCATTCCTTCCAAAGAATACCCAGGGCTGATCTCCTTCAGAATGGACTGGTTGGATCTCCTTGCAGTTCAAGGGACTCTCAAGAGTCTTCTTCAACACCACAGTTCAAAAGCATCAGTTCTTCGGCACTCAGCTTTCTTCACAGTCCAACTCTCAAATCCATACATGACTAGAAAAACCACAGCCTTGACTAGACGGACCTTTGTTGGCAAAGTAATGTCTCTGCTTTTCAACATGCTGTCTAGGTTGGCCATAATTTCCTTCCAAGGAGAAAAGTGAAGTCGCTCAGTCGTGTCCAACTCTTTGCAACCCATGGACTGTAGCCCACCAAGCTCCTCCGTCCATGGGATTCTCTAGGCAAGAATACTGGAATGGGTTGCTATTTCCTTCTCCAGGGGATCTTCCCGACCCAGGGATTGAACCCAGGTCTCCCACATTGCAGGCAGACGCTTTAACCTCTGCGCCAATCAATTTCATGGCTGCAATCACCATCTGCAGTGATTTTGCAGCCCCCAAAATTAAAGTCTGACACTGTTCCCACTGATTCCCCATCTATTTCCCATGAAGTGATGGGACCACATTCCATGATCTTCGTGTTTTGAATGATGAGCTTTAAGCCAACTTTTTCACTCTCTCCTTTCACTTTCATCAAGAGGCTTTTGAGTTCCTCTTCACTTTCTGCCATAAGGGTGGTGTCATCTGCATATATGAGGTTATTGATATTTCTCCCAGCAATCTTGATTCCAGCGTGTGCTTCTTCCAGCTCAGTGTTTCTCGTGATGTACTCTGCATATAAGTTAAATAAGCAGGGTGACAATATACAGCCTTGACGCACTCCTTTTCCTATTTGGAACCAGTCTGTTGTTCCATGTCCAGTTCTAATTATTGCTGAAGAGGCAATAGTTTCTATAGGTTTCTCAAGAGGCAGGTCAGGCGGTCTGGTATTCCCATCTCTTTCAGAATTTCCCACAGCTTATTGTGATCCACACAGTCAAAGGCTTTGGCATAGTCAATAAAGCAGAAATGGATGTTTTTCTAGAACTCTCTTGCTTTTTCAATGATCCAGTGGATGTTGGCAATTTGACCTCTGGTTCCTCTGCCTTTTATAAAACCAGCTTGAAAATCTGGAAGTTTACGGTTCACATATTGCTGAAGCCTGGCTTGGAGAATTTTGAGCATTACTTTACTAGCGTGTGAGATGAGTGCAGTTGTGTGGTAGTTTAATCATTCTTTGGCATTGCCTTTCTTTGGGATTGGAATGAAAACTGACCTTTTTCAGGCCTTGGCCACTGCTGAGTTTTCCAAATGTGCTGGCATATTGAGTGAAGGACTTTCACAGCATCATCTTTCAGGATTTGAAATAGCTCAACCTGAATTCCATCACCTCCACTAGCTTTGTTCATAGTGATGCTTTCTAAGGCCCACTTGACTTCACATTCCAAGATGTCTGGCTCTAGGTTGATTATCTTGGTCGTGAAGATCTTTTTACAGTTCTTCCATGTATTCTTGCCACCTCTGCTTAATATCTTCTGCTTCTATTAGGTCCATACCATTTCTGTCCTTTATCGAGCCCATCTTTGCATGAAATGTTTCCTTGGTATCTCTAATTTTCTTGAAGAGATCTCTAGTCTTTCCCATTCTGTTGTTTTCCTCTATTTCTTTGCATTGATCGCTGAGGAAGGCTTTCTTATCTCTTCTTGCTATTCTTTGGAACTCTGCATTCAGATGCTTATATCTTTCCTTTTCTCCTTTGCTTTTCACTTCTCTTCTTTTCACAGCTATTTGTAAGGCCTCCTCAGACAGCCATTTTGCCTTTTTGCATTTCTTTTTCATGGGATGATCTTGATCCCTGCCGCCTGTACAATGTCACAAACGTCAGTCCATAATTCATCAGGCACTCTATCTCTCAGATCTGGTCCCTTAAATCTATTTCTTACTTCCACTGTATAATCATAAGGGATTTGATTTAGGTCATACCTAAATGGTACGAATGGTCTAGTGGTTTTCCCTACTTTCTTCAATTTAAGTCTGAATTTGGCAATAAGGAAAAGCCAGCTTAAAACTCAACATTCAAAAAACTAGGATCATGGCATCCAGTCTCATCACTTCTTGGCAAAAAGATGGGGAAAAAGTGGAAACAGTGACAGACTTTATCTTCTTGGGATTCAAAATCACTGTGGTCGGTAACTGCAGCCAAGAAATTAAAGGACACTTGCTTCTTGGAAAGAAAGCTATGACAAACCTAGATAGCATATTAAAAGCAGAGACATCACTGCCAACAAAGGTCTATCTAGTCAAAGCTATGATTTTTCCAGTAGTCATGTACGGATGTGAGAGTTGGACCATAAAGAAGGCTGAGCATGGAAGAACTGATGCTTTCAAATTGTTCTGGAGAAGACTCTTGAGAGTTCCTTGGAACGGCAAAAGATCAAACCAGTCAATCGTAAAGGAAATCAGCCCTGAATGTTCACTGGAAGGATTGACACTGAAGCTGAAGCTCCACTACGTTGGTGGATGCAAAGAGCTGACTCATTGGAAAAGACCCTGACGCTAGGAAAGATTGAAGGCAGGAGGAAAAGAGGGCAACAGAGGATGAGATGATTGGATGGCGTCATTGAATCAATGGACATGAGTTTGACTAAACTCTAGGAGATAGTGAAGGACAGGGAAGTCTGGTGTGTTGCACCCCATGGAGTCACAAAGAGTCAGATATGACTTAGGGACCAAACAATTAGTGGGTCCTGTCCTGGAAGCTGCCAAGAAGCCTCTGTATTAAGACACCTTGGGGGAGCTTCCCAAGTGGTCTGTGGCTAAGACTCTGTGCTTCCAGTGCAGGGGGCCTGGGTTCAATCCCTGGTCAGGGAATTAGTCCGCGTGCCACAACGAAGATAGATGATCCCCTATGCGACAGCTAAGACCTGGGGTGGCCAAATAAATAAATATATGATTTTTGAAAATACAGCTTGGCTCCTGCCCTCTGTGGATGAATGAACTGGATCTGGTTTGTCTGTTGGAGTTTGGGTCTCAGGAGCCTAGCTTTGTGTTTCTCCAGGCTGCATAGACCTGGGGTCTAAGCATCATACTGAACTTGGGGCAGGGGTCTCCTGGGACTGGGGGCAGAGGAGAATACAGCTCACAATGCTCATCCCCTGGGACTTTTATTATTATCAGTGCAAGATGACAACTAATTAAGTGATCGAGTGCGACATGAAACAAAGCAAAGAGATCTTGTTATTCGATTTACATCACTCTCTGATTCTCATGGGGCAACCTGCCATCAGTAGACATTTACTATGCTCCCTGTTTGGCAATCTTCTGCCATAACCGGACACCTTTTCTGCTTCTGGAGCGGCTGGGAACCCTTGGTCACCAAGACAGTTGACAGCAGTGCTGTTGGCAAGAGAGAACCTAGTAACGTCCTTGGTCTATGTGCCTCTAGACTGCCTTCTCCCTAGTTTTTAAAAAAATTTTACTGAAGTGTAGTTGATTCAAAATGCCATGTTAATTTCTGCTATACAGCACAGTGCAGTGCAGTGCAGTCACTCAGTCATGTCCGACTCTGCAACCCTGTGAATCGCAGCACGCCAGGCCTCCCTGTCCATCACCAACTCCCGGAGTTCACTCAGATTCATGTCCATCGAGTCAGTGATGCCATCCAGCCATCTCATCCTCTGTCGTCCCCTTCTCCTCCTGCCCCCAATCCCTCCCAGCATCAGAGTCTTTTCCAGTGAGTCAACTCTTCACTCGAGGTGGCCAAAGTACTGGAGTTTCAGCTTTAGCATCATTCCTTCCAAAGAAAGCCCAGGGCTGACCTCCTTCAGAATGGACTGGTTGGATCTCCTTGCAGTGCAGTTCTGTTCAGTCACTCACCCGTGTCCTACTCTTTGCAACCCCATGGACTGCAGCACGCCAGGCCTCCCTGTCCATCACCAAACTCCAGAGTTTACTCAAAACAGTTATACACATATAGACATTATTTTTCATATCATTTTCCATTCTGGCTTATCACAGGATTCTGAATATAGTTCCCTGTGTTATACAGTAAGACTTTGCTGTTTTTGCATCCTATCTATAGTTTGCTTTCGCTAATCTCAAACTCCCAATCCTTCCCTCGCCCACCCTCCCTCCATCATGGGTCCCTCCCTGTGAAAGGAAATTAAGTAGAACGTTGTGATGTTTAAATGAGCAAAGACTGAGAAGGAGCTTCATGCCAGGGACAGGTAGCTGAGGGGATGGGGAATCTGGCTTTCCCATGTTTGGGGAGAGTAGGTTGATTACTGGGACAGACTTGGTGATTGCTGTCAATATCCTCAGCCAAAGACCGTCAGAAAGCCCCACTGTTTGTGCAAATTGATTGTCTCATTGGGCTTCTCGGGTGGCTCAATGGTAAAGAATCTGCCTGCCAAGCAGGAGATGCAGAATAAGTCCCCGAGTCGGGAAGATTCCCTGGAGGAGGGCATGGAAACCCACTCCAGTATTCCTGCCTGGAGAATCCCACAGACAGAGGAGCCTAGTGAACTACAGTCCGCAGGGTCATAAAAAAGTCAGACAGGACTTAGTGACTAACAACCAACAACCAAACAATTGTCTCATTGGAACGAGGGAGAACACATCATGGGAACCTTAGGGGCATCTCAGTAAGAGGCTGTTTGAAAGGACCTAGCAGGGACTTCCCTGGTGGAGCCGATGGTAAAGAATCTGCCTGCCTGGGGGAGGTGAAGGTGGAGTGCTCAGTCTTGTCTAACTCTTTCCAACTCCGTGGACTGTAGCCTACCAGGCTTCTCCATCCATAGGATTCTCCGGGCAAGAGTACTGGAGTGGGTTGCCATTTCCTTCTCCAGGGGATCTTCCCGACCCAGGGATCAAACCCAGGTCTCCTGCATTGGAGGCAGATGCTTTAACCTCTGAGCCACCAGGGAAACCCAGATTCAATCCCTGGGTCCGGAAGATCCCCTGGAGAAGGGAATGGCAACCCACTCCAGTATTCTTGCCTGGAGTATCCCACGGACAGAGGAACCTGGCGGGCTAGAGTCCATAGTGTCCCACAGAGTCGGACACGACTGAAGCAGCTTAGCGCACACACTGTAAGAGACAGCCCATCTGGCCCACCCTGGCCCCTACCCCTGGCCTCAGTCCCAGAGCCTGGTTTGTTTTAGTGGCTAGAAGGGGCCAGCAAGGCAGAAAGAGGAGGGTGGAGGGGTAAGCCAGCACTAGATTGTGCCAGCCTTGGAGAAGCCCTAAAATTGTTCCCAGAAAAGAGAGAAAGGGAAAATGAGAGTTATAGAGATAGAAAGACAAACTGATATGAGAAGCAGAGACACACAAAAATATTAATATCTTTCAGAGAGAGGGAGGGACTTCTCTGATGGTTAAGAATCCACCTGCAGGGAACATGGGTTTGATCCCTGGTCTGGGAAGATTCCACATGCAACTAAAGCCCGTGTATCACAACTACTGAGCCTGCACGCCCTAGAGCCCAGGCCCTGCAACAAGTGAAGCCCCCGCGATGAGAGGCCAGCACACCTTAACTAGAGAGCAGCTCCCGCTCACTCACCCCAAGTAGAGAAAGCCTGTTTGCAGCAATGAAGATCACACCCAGCCAAAAAATAATATAAATAATTTTGCTTTAAAAAAGAGTGAAAGGGAGGAAGAGAGAGAAACAGAGAAATCCAACCACATTTTCCTTATTTGTGGCACTTACGCACTATTCTAAATGTTTTATACTTGGCTGTGTGGCATGAGGGATCTGCATTGGGAGAGAAGAGTCGTGACCACTGAACCGCCAGGGAAGTCTCAATGGCTTGTAATTATTAACCGGGGTCTCAGCTCTCCTTATCCCTTCCTCTGCCATGACAAACTCTACCTTGTACCTTCTCTCCTCCCAGTTGGGTCCATAGGATACAATTACATATATGTTAACTAAATGAAATACAAAAATTCAGTCCAGTTCAGTTCAGTCACTCAGTCGCGTCTGACTCTTTGCAACTCCATGAACTGCAGCACGCCAGGCCTCCCTGTCCATCACCAACTCCCGGAGTTCATTCAGACTCACGTCCATCGAGTCAGTGATGCCATCCAGCCATCTCATCCTCTGTCGTTCCCTTCTCCTCCTGCCCCCAATCCCTCCCAGCATCAGAGTCTTTCCCAATGAGTTAACTCTTCACATGAGGTGGCCAAAGTACTGGAGTTTCAGCTTTAGCATCATTCCTTCCAAAGAACACCCAGGACTGATCTCCTTTAGAATGGACTAGTTGGATCTCCTTGCAGTCCAAGGGACTCTCAAGAGTCTTCTCCAACACCACACTTCAAAAGCATCAATTCTTCGGCACTCAGCTTTCTTCACAGTCCAACTCTGACATCCATACATGACTACTGGAAAAACCATAGCCTTGACTAGACAGACCTTTGTTGGCAAAGTAATGTCTCTGCTTTTGAATATGCTATCTAGGTTGTTCATAACTTTCCTTCCAAGGAGTAAGCATCTTTTAATTTCATGGCTGCAGTCACCATCTGCAGTGATTTTGGAGCCTGAAAAATAAAGTCTGACACTGTTTCCACTGTTTCCCCATCTATTTCCCATGAAGTGATGGAACCACATGCCATGATCTTCGTTTTCTGAATGTTGACCTTTAAGCCAAATTTTTCACTCTCCTCTTTCACTTTCACAAGAGGCTTTTGAGTCACTTTCTGCCATAAGGGTGGTTTCATCTGCATATATGAGGTTATTGATATTTCTCCCAGCAATCTTGATTCCAGCGTGTGCTTCTTCCAGCTCAGTGTTTCTCATGATGTACTCTGCATATAAGTTAAATAAGCAGGGTTACAATATACAGCCTTGACGCACCCCTTTTCCTATTTGGAACCAGTCTGTTGTTCCATGTCCAGTTCTAATTGTTGCTCAAGAGGCCGATCAGGCAGACTCTGCAAAGAGTCTATAGGTTTCTCAAGAGGCAGGTCAGGTGGTCTGGTATTCCTATCTCTTTCAGAATTGTCCACACAGTCAAAGGCTTTGGCATAGTCAATAAAGCAGAAATGGATGTTTTTCTAGAACTCTCTTGCTTTTTCAATGATCCAGCAGATGTTGGCAATTTGATCTCTGGTTCCTCTGCCTTTATAAAACCAGCTTGAAAATCTGGAAGTTCATGGTTCATATATTGCTGAAGCCTGGCTTGGAGAATTTTGAGCATTACTTAACTAGCATGTGAGATGAGTAAAACTGTGTGGTAGTTTGAGCATTCTTTGGCATTGCCTTTCTTTGGGATTGGAATGAAAACTGACCTTTTCCAGTCCTGTAGCCACTGCTGAGTTTTCCAAATTTTCTGGCATATTGAGTGCAGCACTTTCACAGCATCATCTTTCAGGATTTGAAATAGCTCAACTAGAATTCCATCACCTCCACTAGCTTTGTTCGTAGTGATGCTTTCTAAGGCCCACTTGACTTCACATTCCAGGATGTCTGGCTCTAGGTGAGTGATCACACCATCATGATTATCTTGGTTGTGAAGATCTTTTTGTACAGTTCTTCTGTGTATTCTTGCCACCTCTGTTTAATATCTTCTGCTTCTATTAGGTCCATACCATTTCTGTCCTTTATCAAGCCCATCTTTGCATGAAATATTTCCTTGGTATGTCTAATTTTCTTGAAGAGATCTCTAGTCTTTCCCATTCTGTTGTTTTCCTCTATTTCTTTGCATTGATCGCCGAGGAAGGTTTTCTTATCTCTTCTTGCTATTCTTTGGAACTCTGCATTCAGATGCTTATATCTTTCCTTTTCTCCTTTGCTTTTCGCTTCTCTTCTTTTCACAGCTATTTGTAAGGCCTCCTCAGACAACCATTTTGCTTTTTTGCATTTCTTTTCCATGGGGACGGTCTTCATCCCTGTCTCCTGTACAATGTGACGAACCTCAGTCCATAGTTCATCAGTCACTCTATCAGATCTGGTCCCTTAAATCTATTTCTCACTTCCACTGTATAATCATAAGGGATTTGATTTAGGTCATACCTGAATGGTCTAGTGGTTTTCCCTACTTTCTTCAATTTAAGTCTGAATTTGGCAATAAGGAGCAGTGGCTGCGCGGGCACAGGAGGGCCAAGAGGAGCTACTCCACGTTCAATACAAAATTAACCTTCCTTAAAAGAAAAAAAAAAGGCCTCCTCCAGGCCCATATGCGTCACTGTTGAATTTGATCACATACTTGAAGAAGAAATAAGCCCGTGCTTGAACTCCCGTCCTGACATCTGTCTTTTCTTTCCCTACCTAATCTCCTCCTCTGCTCTGCTTTCTGTTCTGCATTTTCTACTCCGTTTCACCCTCTCTTGACCTCTTTCCCTCTCCTTCACCTCCTCTGAACTGCAGGGGGCTGAAAGGGTCACCTTTGAAGTCACCAAACAGAATGCATTTGCACATCCTGCAACTCCAGGGTGGTTCCATTATCTCCCAGACTCCGTTTTTTCACCTGTAACTTGAAACCACCAGAATGGCTGGAACAGGACCCCGATCACTTTGGGAAAGTTACTTGACCCCTCCTGATCCATCAAATAGGCAAGATGCGGGTGGCCCCTACCTCATGAGGCTGTAATGAAGATTTATTAAGTGAGAAATACAGGAGTGCCTGCCACACTGTAAGCCCTTTGTAATGAATTTAGCTGTGGACTTTCTTGGTGGTACAGTGGATGAGAATCCTCCTGCCAGTGCAGGGGACACGGCTTCGATCCCTGGTCCAGGATGATTCTACGTGCCGTAGGGCAACTAAGCCCGTGGGCCACAACTACGGAGATGGTGCACCTACAGCCCATGCTCTGCAACAAGAGAAGTCACTGCGATGAGAAGCCTGGGCACCGCAATGAGAGGGCAGCCCCCTCTGGCGGCAATGAACGCCTGGCACAACTGGAAAAGAATTCAGCTGTGATTTCATTACTACTGTATGTCCCAGGCATGGTTTCACATGGCAGGCACAAGGGTGGATGATGCCATGCCTTAGTTAAAACTCACTCGTCTCCATGAAGTCCCCTTCCCCCAATGGGTCATGGGTCTGAACCTAATCCCCGCTAATTCCCCTGCCATTCTGCTGAGGCTGGGCCATCATAAGAGGATTGGAGCATTTGCTAAATTAGTCCTGTTCAGCTACAGAGGAAACAGCCAGGGAGGGGCTCAGAGATCAGGAGAAGCAGGAGGTCGGTCGGAGACATATGGGGGTGAGGAGAGAGACGAAGAGAGGAACAGTACTTGAGCTTGAGACCAAAGAAGAAAGAGTCAGGCGGGAGAGAAGCGAGGAGAGGCAGGGTCAAAACTGGGGAGGAAGGGGGAAATGCCAGGAGGGTCTGGAGGGTCTGCCTTCCAGCATGAGGCCTGTACATCTCAGTTCTTATCTCTTCCTGGTTGTGGGACCGTGGGCAGGTCACCTGACTTGCCTCTGCCTCGGTTTGCTCATTTGTGAAGTGAAGATGATCATAGCATCTATCTGATAATAAGAACATCTCTCTGGTAGATTGCTTTGAGAGTGTGAAGAGTTAGGATTAACTTTCTCCAGTACTGGCAAATAGTACCTGCTGAGTAAGTTTTTCTTTTCTTTCCCTTCCAATTTATTGAGGTATAATTCATATATTATAAATGCCACCCATTTTAACCATGCAGTTTGATGAGTTCGGGCAATCATATACAGTCATGGAAATACCCCAGTAGTCAAGATAGAGGATATTTCTAGCACCTCAAAAAAGAGCCCCTTTGGGGGACTTCCCTGGTGATCCAGTGCTTCTGAGGCAGGTGATACCAGTTCAATCCCTGGTCAGGGAACTAAGATCCCACATGCCGAGTGGTGTGGCCAAAAAATTTTAATTTTTTTCAAGGGGAAGCCCTTCTGTTCCTTTGTGGTGAATCTGATCTATTGATTCCCCAGCTCCTGCTAATCACTAATCACCTTCTGCCACTGGTTTTATCTTTTCTAGAATTTCATGAAAGTGGAATCATACTATATACACTGCTTAGAACCTGGTTTCTTCTATTCATTATTGAATTATTCATCCAGTTGATTTGTACACCAGGAGTTCATTGCATTCCATTGCTAAAAACATTCTCTAGATTCACCAGCTTTTTTTAGCCGTTCACCTATTGATGGACATTTGGACCATTTCCAGGTGGAGGCCGTTATGAATAAAGCTGCTATGAAGGACAACTTCGGGGGCAATGCTAGGTTAAGATATACATTTAGCATAATGTCTTCAAGGCAGACATCCAGACTGTTCCCATCCTTTTAGTTATTGTGAATAACGCTGCTGTGAACACAAGAGCACACTTTTTGGAACACCTGTTTTCAACTCTTGGCACAGCTCGTAAAGAATCTGCCCGCCATGCAGGAGAGTCCATTTCAATTCCTGGGTTGGGAATATCCCCTGGAGAAGGGAACTGCTGCCCACTCCAGGATTCTTGGGCTTCCCCTAGTGGCTCAGATGGCAAAGAATCCACCTGTAGTGCAGGAGACCTGGATTTGATCTCTGAGTTGGAAAGATCCCCTGGAGAAGGGAGTCGCTATCTACTCCAGTATTCTGGCCTGGAGAATCCCATGGACAGAGGAGCCTGGCGGGCTACAGTCCATGGGGGTCACAAAAAGTCGGACATGACTGAGCGACTTTCACAATAGACTAAGGAGTGGAATTGCTGGATACCATCTAATTCCAGAACTTTTTCATCAACCCAAAGAGAAACTCTCTCACCCATTAAGCAGTTCCTCCCCAACGTCCACCCCCCGCCCCCCACCGCCAGCAAACACGAATCTGTTTTCCATCTCTATGGATTTGCCTCTTCTGGACATTTCACATAAAAGGATTCCTTTGATATGGAGCCTCTTATGTCTTGTTTCCTCTGTGAATGTATTTAATACCATTGAGTTGCACACTGTAAAATGATAATGGTCACTCTTATGTGACATGCATTTTACTCTACAAATAAACACTTATTGGGCTCTTACCAGGGACCAGACTTCAGGGCCAAACACTTAACAAAATGACATCATTTAGTTCTCTCGAGGTGGGTCTTCTCAACGTCTCACATTACTGAGGGGGAAACTGAAGTTGGGAGGAACGATTGCCCAAGGTCATAGGACTAGATGTGGCTGAGCCAGGCTCAAACAGCAAGTCTGTCTGACCCCATTAGTTCTATGTTAAATACACACACACATTTTAACCCAGGATCCAGCGAATGAGAGGGGCATTAGAGAGACTGATGACCTGGAGTTGGAGCAACAGAAAGGCAAAGGCTAAGGATAAGAGAAGAAGAGGAAAGAAAGAACAAGTTAAAAACCAGCAAAAAGAAATGTGGACCTTGGAGTCAGATTTGACAGTTGCTGCTGCTGCTGCTACGTCGCTTCAGTCGTGTCCGACTCTGTGTGACCCCATAGACAGCAACCCATCAGGCTCCCCCGTCCCTGGGATTCTCCAGGCAAGAACACTGGAGTGGGTTGCCATTGCCTTCTCCAATGCATGAAAGTGAAAAGTGAAAGGGAAGTCGCTCAGTCGTGTCCGACTCTTAGCGACCCCATGGACTGCAGCCTACCAGCCTCCTCCATCCATGGGATTTTCCAGGCAAGAGTACTGGAGTGGAGTGCCATTGCCTTCTCCGGAGATTTGACAGTCAAGAAGGAAAAAGGGGGTGGGGAAAAAGAGAGAGAAAAGACAAGAGACAGAAGAGATATGGTGGGAAAGTGAAAGTGACCAGAATGAGAGAAGAGATGGGAAGGAAGGTGGCGAGGATGGAAGGCAGAAGGGGGAGGTGTGAGATGAAGCTGCAGAGGCTTGGAGCCTGATGGGGAGAGCTCCAAGAATCCTTCTTCCTCCGAGAGCCAATTGCTAAGCACCTCCCAGCACACCACTCCCTTCCCAAGCTACTTTAATCCTCATGTGGACCACTGAGGCGGGAAGCATGGTCACCACTCCCTTGCAGCGAGGGGTCATAGCAGGTGAAAGCTGGCCATCTGAAGCCTATATTCGTGCCTAATTGGCTTTACAGAGATGTCACAGAAAAGACAGTGAGCAGAGAAACCACATGGACACACCCATGCCCCCAGAGACAGATGTTTTTACCTCCAGGCCCCTCCACGGAAACAAACAATCACCCAGACTTTAAGCAGGATCCAATGTTTTAATCATTTTCACTCCACAGGTGGCCAGCGAAGGGAGACCTGGGGCTCCAGTGAGTGGGCAAGGGGAGGACAGAGGACTTGACATAGAATGAGGGAGACCTCTTGTTCTGTCCCCACTTCCCTTGACACTCTTCCTGGCTTTAGGAATCCCTCAGGGACAGCTGAAGAACCAGGCTTCAGGAGACTGGCCCAGGAGAAGGAACCTGGAATCTCCTGAAAGATTTGACTCCTTCCTCCGTCCAACTCCTAGAGAACTCTCAGAAGACCCCAGGAAGTTGCGGCCGAGGTGGGGTGAGGGGGCGGCTCTTAAAGTCTTATTCCCGTTGGCCTGTGTCTTTGGTCCCCCCCCCTCCCAGATTCTATTACTGCCTCTGAATCATTTGTATAAGACACTCCCTCCTCTATGAATGGAGAACTTGGTGAGGCAGGGAGAGACTCTACTCACACCTGAGACCCCAGCCTCCAGCAAAGAGTGTGGGAGCCTCTGCAAAATGCCTAATGGACATTTGCATCCTCGTCCCAGCGTTTACACAGATCCAGAGCACAATGCCATCTCCTACCTGCCCCTCTCTGGCAAACTTTTGCCTGGATCGGGGATTGACATCCATCCCGTATGTCAATATATGTTGTCTTTCTCTGTTTAGATATTGCTTCCCACAGTGGATTCTGGAGTCTAATGTCCCAGCATGACTCAGACCCAGGAGAGATGACGCGTAAGCCATCTTTAGGGGCTCTAGTGTTCTCAGGGTGCCGCTCATGGTTCCTCCTGACCCGGCATCATCTGATGCCACGCAGTCTCTGCATCGTGCCCCTCCTCCTTCCCTGGTGGCTCAGATGGTAAAGCATCTGTCTACAATGTTAGAGACCTGGGTTCAATCCCTGGGTTGGGAAGATTCCCTGGAGAAGGAAATGGCAACCCACTCCAGTACTCTTGCCTTGAAAATCCCATGGACGGAGGAGCTTGGTGCAGGCTACTATCCATGGGGTTGCAAAAGTTGGGCATGACTGAGCAACTTCACTTTCACTTCCTCCTCCTGACCTTGCTTTCTGCCCTGGGGCCCTGGAGCCAGCTTGTCCTGGCTAGTGAGCACAGACTGTGTCTCTTCCTAAGTTCAGGGACCTCAGTCTGATGCCTTGACACCAGCTACAGTGGGAGTTTTTACACCACAGAAATGGGTAACAATGACAGACCAGGGTTTCCTCTTCCTTCCAGAGCCCGTTGTTAAGCACCTCCCAGCATACCACTTCTCTCCCACACGACTTTCTTTCACCCCTGGCTTTGTGAAACCCACCAGTGAATGGCTCGTGGTTCCTGCCTCCCCCACTCAAAACAACTCAGATTGAGAAAGTAGGTGCCAAAGTCCCAAACTTCCAAGAGTGTTGGAATGCCTGCATCCTTCTTCAGATTCTTACACTGCTTGTTTCTGCTGCCATGGGTCAAACTGTATTCAAAGAAATACAGTGTTGCCCCAGGAAAATTTCCTAGGCCAAGCTCTATTTATAGTCCAACCCCGCAATCGAAACTGAAAACAAAACCTCTAAAAGGGAGTGTGAGTGTGGGATGTGGGGCTGCCCCAAATCCATTTCTCTTGCCCCACCCCTGTCTCTTATATATTTACAGGTGGGAAGCCTGTCCAACCTCTTCTTCTCTTGGAAATAGCCACAATCATAGCTGGTGTACCCCAAGCAGCAACTGGGATTCTTCCAGTGTTTGGGTGAAGTTCACCTTTTAAAAAATGCTAAAACGAAAGAAAACAAAGGAGACGTGAAACAGGCAACTTGCCTTCCATTCTTTCACCAGATATGCCCATTTCCAGTGTCATGAATGAACGAATGATGAAATGTCTTTAAGAAGAAACTAACAAGAAGAAGAAAATGTGTGTGTGTGTGTGTGTGTGTGTGTGTGTGTGTAGCCCCCTAAACCTATCATGCAAACCTGACATCTGTGAAATTTGGAAAACTGCCAAATGAATTTCTGAACTTAACAGTATAGTTGGCCTAAAGGTTCCATCCTGGGGCTCTGTGAAGTCTGTCTTTGGAACTTCTAGAAGGATCTCTACCCATGAGCTAAAGAAGTGTCCCCAAATGGAAGGTTAAGGAATCAAGCCTCCCCTACCTGTTTGTTCAACAGCACTGTGATTTTCTGACCTAAACACGACCCCAGGTCAACTGCAAGTTTGGTTTAATTTCATCTCAGGGTGGATTCTCAGCACCAGTTTCTGGAGTCTGGGGCTCACAGTTTGAAATGCCAGTTGGACTCCGTATGAGACCACTTGGGGTTGAGAGGATGACTAAGACCTATCGAGCTCCCCGGGAGGAAAAGGGTGGACGGTGTTGGTCACTGGAGCCAAAGAGGCTGTGACCTTTGGAAGGACTCCTGCCACCTCCCCGGGATGCTGTCCCAGGGCAGGTTGGGACAATGTGCAGAGGGGACAAGAGATGGAGAGAGGAGCATTTTCTACAAGATCTGAAACTTCCAGGCACTCTGATCCTTGTAGTCCAGGGGGTCCATGGGGTTGTAGGTGAATTTCCAGGTGCCTGTGGGGTCCTTGAATTCTAAGCTGTCCACAGGGCTGTAGGTGCCATAGCTCTGGCCTGACAGGGAGGTGGGGGACTGGGTCAGGGAGGGCCCCACAGAGGGGCCTGAAAGGGGGCTGAGGGCCGGGCCCCCCAATGGGGGCACCATGGGAGACAGGTAGGGGTCCAGGCCACTGAAATAGGAGCTCGGTGACCCATAGGCTGAGGGAGAAGAGCAGAAAGCAGAGGCGGGGGCGTAGGTCATGGCATAGGGCGCTGAAGTCAGAGAGGGGCCCGAGGCCACTAGCCCTGCCCGCTGCGCCTCGGGCAAAGGGGACTCGGAGGCCGGACTCCAAATGGACACTGTGGCCACTGCCGTGGTGGGGGAGCCCGAGGGCCCGGGGAGAGGGGGGCTGTAGGAATCTGAGATGCCCAGGGGGTCTGGACAGACATCCGTGGAGGACCTTGGAGATGTGCCTGCCTTCCTCTTGGCAGGACGAGCCTTGGCTTGCGCCCCTGGGGGCTGCTGCTGCTGTTTCTGCTGCTGCCGCTGCTGCCGACATTTAGCCCGGCGGTTCTTGAACCAAACCTGGTGGGCGAGAGGGGAGATGAGGGAGGGAGAGTGGGCAGGAGGCCCAGGGGAGCCTTCATGATGCCCAGGAGTGGTGATGCCTATTGGTGAAGCATGCCAGAGTCATAACTCTCCACTTTGCAATCAGCTGTAGGGCACACTGGGGGCTTCCCAGGAGCTCAGGGGTGAAGAATCCACCTGCCAAGGCAGGAAAGGCGAGTTTGATCCCTGGGTCAGGAAGATTCCCTGGAGAAGGAAATGGCAACCCACTCCAGCATTCTTGCCTGGGAAATCCCTTGGACAGAGGAGCCTGGTGGGCTACAGTCCATGGGGTCACAAAGAGTCAGACACGACTCTTTGAGCAGCTAAACAACATGGGCACTCGATTCATCCACCACCCACCCAATTATTTATATACACGATTGTACAGCCACACACACACCATCATATACAATACGCACAATTGTACATGCATACATGTGTGTGCACACACATAGTGACACACATATATACACATTCTTCCAGCCAATCATATGTACATACCTACTATCATGTAACATACAAATATACACCTATACCTTCATCTGTCCACCGAATCATTCACATATACATGTCATACATATGTACATTCATCATCTAATCATATGCACACACATAACAATCATGCCTAAGCACAGTTGTATGTACACACACACAACAATAGGCTTCCCTGGTGGCTCAGATGATAAGGAATCTGCCCACAATGCAGAAGACCTGGCTTTGATCAAGGGAATGGCTACCCACTCCAGTGTTCTTGCCTGGAGAATTCCATGGACAGAGGAGCCTGGTGGGCTACAGTCCATGGCATCGCAGAGTCCGACATGACTGAGAGACTGACACTTTCGCCTCACATACTATGATACATACTTTCATCTTTCCGATCCTATGTACATATGTACATATATTATCATACAAACACATATACATCCATATATACATTCATATGTACATCACACATACATGCAATCAAACACACATATACATTTATCTATCATGCATCCATCCATCCATCCATTCAATTCTTTAATAAACACGTATTCTTCTACTCCTTTGGGGACACACCAATGAAACTGACATGCTACTTGAGAGAAAGAAAGAAAGATGCTCAGTCGTGTCTGACTCTTTGCAACGCCATGGACTGTAGCCCACCAGGCTCTTTCGTCCATGGGACTCTCCAGGCAAGAACACTGGAGTGGGTTGTCATCTCCAGGGGATCTTCCCGACCCAGGGGTTGAACCTGGGTCTCCGCATTGCAGGCAGACGCTTCACTCTCTGAGTCACCAGGAAAGTCTTGAGAGGGACAGCATATAAATGAATAGTGAGGAAGGAACTCACATGGAATTTTAGAAAGCGATAGATGCTATGGGGGAACCAGTTGAGCAGGGGGGCTGGCGGGGAAAAGCTGCAGCGTCCAGTGCTTGCTGGAGGCTCATTGACCGGCAAGGTGACTACACTGGTTGATAAAGAAAGACCTGAACAGGGTGTAGGGAATGTATCTTCCGGGTAGAGGGAACAAAGAGTGTTCTTGGTGGGAATGCTAAAGGCAGTGCCCATGGAGTAGAATGAGAGGGGAGAGGCATGCGAGAGAGGAAGCCGGGCGAAATTACGGGGATGAGGGATTAACAGGGCACTTCAGCTCTTCCTCTGTGCCCTCTCTCTCTTCCCTCTGCTCTGGACCCCAGGGACCAGAACACCCCACCTGAACCCTGGACTCAGGCAGGTTGATCTTCAGAGCCACCTCCTCTCGGGCATACACATCCGGGTATTGAGTCTTGGCAAACAGGGCTTCCAGCTCTTCCAGCTGGCTTCGCGTGAAGGTGGTCCGCTCCCGCCGTTGCTTTCTCGGGGCGCCTGGAGTGAGGACAGTAAAACAGGACCTTCGGGTGACCTGAGACCCCATTCTCTGCATCTGCTGATGCAAGGTCCTGAGAAGCCGTGGGATGCCAACAAGCCTCTTCTGGGTGTTCTTCTGCCCAAACTAAGGGGGTGCTGATTCCCTCAACTTCTAGACCTCACTCCGTCCCCCTGGGAAACGGGTTCTCCCTTTGCCTATCCTTAGGGAGACTCTTGCCTCACCCTGAGGAGAACTGGCTTTACCTGTGTAAGGAGGTATATGAGTTTGGTTTTTATCCCCTTTCTAAAATTTCTTCTGCACTAAGACATTCACTTGAAACATGACATTTGGGATATCCAGCCGTCTGGGGATATCCAGCCTATAAAGAGGCAGGACCATAATGGTCAACTTAATAAAAGAATAATACCATCAAAAATAGAACGCTTCCTTCACTAAGAAATAAAGCATCGCTGACAGATGGGAATTCCTCTGGGTCCCCCTTCCAGATGGCTTCCCTCCCTCATCTGAAAGGGAACCACTGTCCTAAATTTCTATGACGATCCACATGCTTCCCTGCATCCCTAAGAGATGTGGGGTGGTGCTTTGCATTTACAGATGAGCCCGTTTGGCTGGGGTATGGCCCTGATGTCACCCTTGTAAGTACCCATCCTCTTCCTGAGGGCAAGGGACCCCAGAAGATGGGGGCCAGCTGGGGGTGGGGGAGCAGGGAGGACAACTGTACTTACTTGGGTAGGACACAGCTGGGTGCATCAGATCCACACTTGGGCCACTCAGGGCCAAGGCGTTGACGGAATAGTGGGGCCCCGGGTTCATATACGCCATCATGATCTTCGGGGATGCTGGGGCCCAGGTCAGGGGGCCTGCGAGAAAAGGATGGGTGCTCACAAACTCCCCAGTTCATCACCGCCTCAGTCTCTTCCTAGATATGTGACCTTGGGCAACTTATTCCCCCCACTCTGTGCCTGGGTTTCCTCACCTATAAAACAGCCCTCTGCTTAAGGTCGTCAAAGCGTCACTGGGACTCTGTAAAGCCAAGATCAAAAGCTGTAATGAGCATTCTAAATGTAAGCTCTTATTCCTACTCCATCCTTTAAAAGCTCCCTTGTCCAAGACCTTTCCCCTCCCCGTGTGTTCGTGTTAGTCTCTCAGTCATGTCGGACTCTTTGCAACACGTGGACTCTAGCCCTCCAGGCTCCTCTGTCCATGGGATTGTCCAGGCAAGAACACTAGAGCGGGTTGCCATGGCCTTCTCCAGGGGATCTTCCCAATCCCTAGGACCTCAAAAAGATGTTAAGCCTCACACAGAATCACGGCAAGTAGGGAAGCTGGTTGTCTCAGTCTGCCGGGGATGGAGAGCTCTCTAGGGATGTGGGATTTCAGTGACAAATCTGAAAACTCCCAGACAAATCAGGATGGTTAGTGACCCCGAGGGAGTCACAGTCAAATGACAGCAAGTAATGATCTCCCATGACTATTTTTTGACCCATCAAGTTGGCAAAGATCAAAGAGGCTTGGTAACTCCAGGGCTGGCCTCAGAACAGGCTTCTCGTGTCAGACGGGCAACAGTGTGGATGAACAAACTGAAAACACTTATCAAAGAAAAACGCCATCTTTCCTTGGTCCCAGCAATTCGCCTTCAAGGTGCCCAGGCCACCTCATCAGAAGATGGGAACGAGCAATATGGCTTACATCTTTAGGCTGATGTGAGGGTCAAATGAATTATTGTGCATCTGATACTTAAAATAGCACCTGACATGCAGCAAATGCTACAAAACTGTGACAGTGATTATTATCTGCAAGCCGACATTTGCATAGATTTTCTGCTCAGATACTTCTTATTGGAGTATAGTTCACTTACAATGTTGTGTTAGTTTCTGGTACACAGCCAAGTGATTCAGTTCTGTATTTTTTTCACATTAGTTTTCACTACAGGTTATTGCAAGATAGTGAATAGAGTTCCCTGTGCCATACAGTAGGTCTTTGCTGTTTCTCTCCTTTATATACTATAGTGCATTTCTATCAATCCTAAACTCCTAATTTATCCCTCCCCACCCAAGCTAGGATTTTTAATGCAGCATATTTATAATTGCCGCAATGTGGAAGCACCCTATATGTCCACCAAAGGGGATATAGTAAGTTATGGAATTTAAGTAAGTTATGTTACAATTATGGCACATCCGGACAGGAGAGTACTATAAAGTCATTAAAAATTATAATTCTCTGTGAATGGACTTGAAACGACCTCTAGTATATAGTTAAGGAGAGATTATCCTGGGACTTCCCTGGTGGCCCAGGGGTTAAGACTCCACCTTCCGATGCAGGGGATGTGGGTTCGATCCCTGGTCGGGGAACTAAGATCCCACATGCTGTGCGGCAGGTAAGCCTGAGCACCTCAGCTACTGAGCCCACGTGCTCTGGAGCCAGTGGGCTGCAACTGAAAGCCAGCATAGCTGGCTTTTAAAAAGATTACCCTAAACTTAGCAATGAGACAAATGGTTGACAGCAAGCCTCTTCCTGGTTATCTAGACAACCAACCCAGGCATTAGTTCCTTTTCTAGGGACTGGACCCTTGTTCAATTGATTCTTCACTATTGATTAGGATCCAGACATTGACAAGTTCAATGGCAACTTTCAGATGTTTGGTTGCCCATGATTTGTGTCTGGTTAGAAAAGATAACCTCAGGGTTACAGTTTTGCTGCCTGTAGAACTTGAACTAGTTTTGTACCTAACCTGACCAGCTTTTTTCAGCACACCTTTTCTGAATAACAGTATTAACCTCTCTTCCTTGAATTCTCCTTGGAAACAGCCAGTTCACGACTTAAATCTTTGTTTTTGGCTTATTACATGTGCCTAATAGTCAGGTTTTTTATTTTTCATTACATTTTGGCAATACGGGGGTGTGTAACTCTGTGTTAGATATCATATTTTACCAAATTATGTCCTTCCCTGGTGACTCAGTGGTCAAAGAATCAGCCGGCTAATGCAGGAGACACAGGTTCAACCCCTGGGTGGGGAAGATCCCCTGGAGCAGGAAATGGCAACCCGCTCCAGTATTCTTGCCTGGGAAATCCCATAGACAGAGGAGCCTGGCAGACTACAGTCCATAGGATCACAAAAGATTCAGACACGACTGAGCGACTAAACAACAAAAACCAAATTATACATACAACATATAGGCAAAGGGGGAAGTGCAGTGCTGTGTATATTAGATATCATTTATTACTAAATTATATATACTATATATGTATATATATCAAAGGAAAAAACGGTGTGTATAGCATGCTACCACTTGTGGTTTTTAAATATATATACATACATATATTTCTGCCTGCTAATGCAGGAGACTTAACAGACACAAGTTCAATCCCTGGGTGGGGAAGATCCCCTGAGGGAGGAAATGGCAGCCCACTCCAGTCATCTTGCCTGGAGAATCCACGGACAGAGGAGCCTGGCAGGCTGCAGTCCATGGGGTCGCAGAGAGTCGGACACAACTGAAGCAACTGAGCACAGCATATATACATATATTTATGCGTTCCTATTGCATAGAACATTCCCAGGAAGGACACAAGATATACAGTAATAGTGGCTGCCTCTGAGGAGCTGTGTTGTATCCATATCTTATTTTACAGCTTGGATTACTTTTTAACCACGTGTGTGTAAATTGCCCTTTCAGCAACAAAACCAACAATGCCACCTATTTAAAAGAGATAGAGATGCTCTCCAGGGCTCCCTATTGCCCTAGTTAAGATGACTTCAGGAGACCTCTCAGCCTCTCCAGAAACTTCCAATAACTGTTCTGGGCCAGGAATGCCTCTCCCAGCCCAAAACCCCTCTTACTAGCTAACTAACCCCTTCTCCTCCTCCAGGACACAGCTCAAACATAATTTCCCAGGAGAGCCAGCCCAAACCCTAAACAGGATGTCACACACACACACACACACACACACACACACACTTTCTCCTGTTCTTCAGGAACCACACTACTAAACATGACATATTTATAAGTCTGTTTGCCTGTCTGTCTCCCTAATCCAGCTACCTGAGGATGGAGACTAGGAACATTTTAGTCCCTGGGGTGTCCCCGGCATGCCCAATAAATATTTGCAAAATAAATAAATGCTTACGATTGGATAGTGTTTACGTGAGCTCCCACCTCGTCCTTCTCTCACCGCCCTGTCCTTCTCAACCCTCATTTGTGAGAGTTTCATTTATCATAAATTGAAGCTCTGCTGTCCACTCAGCAAATATTTTCTGAAAATCAATCATGCTCTAAGGTCTAGCGAGACAATAAGAAATAAGACACACAGCATCTCTGTTCTCATGGGATTGAAAGTTAAGGTTCTGATCAGGGAAACAAACATCAAACAAGGAAATAGACTTTTCTTAAGAAACTCAAAATGCTTCCAGAGAGTTTCAAGAACTCCAAGGAAAATTAAATGGGGTAGTAAGAAATTAAAAGACTCTTGCTCCTTGGAAGGAAAGCTATGACAAACCCAGACAGTGTATTCAAAAGCAGAGACATCACTTTGCCAACAAAGGTCCATGTAGTCAAAGCTATGGTTTTTCTGGGAGTCATGTACAGATATGAGAGTTTGGGCCATAAAGAAGGCTGAGTTGCTTTCAAACCGTGTTGCTAGAGAAGACTCTTGAGAGTCCCTTGGATAGCAAGGAGATCAAATGAGTCAATCCTAAAGGGAATCAACCCTGAATACTCATTGAAAGAGCTAATTCTGAAGCTGAAGCTCCCATACTATGGCCATCTGGTGAAAAGAACCAACTCACTGGAAAAAACCCTGATGCTGGGAAAGATTGAAGGCAGGAGGGGAAAGGGAAGACAGAGGATGAGATGGTTGGATGGCATCACCGACTCAATGGTCAAGAGTTGAAGCAAACTTTGTGAGATGGTGAAGGACAGGGAAGCCTGGCATGCTACAGTCCATGGGGTCACAAAGAGTCAGACACGAGTTAGTAACTGAACAATGATGGGGTTTGAGGCGAGGGTGAGTCGCCTGATTTAGGTGAATGATCAGGAAAGTCGGATGTCAATCAGGGCTGTCGTCGCTTGAAGGCTTGACTGAGGCTGGACAGTCGGATTCTTTGCAGTTCACTCCTATGGGTGTTGGCAGGAGGCCTCAGTTCTTGCCACACAGACCTCACCACATGACCGCTCAAGCATGCTCTGGGATGATCAGGGAAGATCAGGGAAGACCTCTCTCTAAGGAGGCGACTTTGGGGCTGCCACATGAAGGACTCTGCACCCGCTGTGAGAGGATCTCAGGGTAGAGGTCTCTAGGCAGAGGGAGCAGCAAGTGCAAAGGTCTGGAGGCTGGAATCGTCTCTTCTCGTGGGAGGAGAACCAAGGTGTCCAGTGCTCCTGGAGCAGGGTGATCAGGATGGACAGTGGACTAAGAGTGGGTGGGACCTGATAGAAAGGTCTCGGGGACGCTCAGTGTCGATGCTAATCATAAAAGTAGAAACAACACATAATAAAAAAAAAAAAGAAAAAAAGAAACAACACATAAATCTTAAGAATCAAGAGGAGTCCTAGGTAATGACTGGCATTTACACCCTAGAGGTGTCCCTCCCCACAGAGCAGGGCCGCACGTGCCACCAATGAGATATCGCGGAGATGACAGTGTGACCTCTGAGGCCAGCCCTCTCTCCCTCTAGCAAAGCAGCTGTTGTGCCGAACACCCTTGCGCAGTCCTGTGGCGAGGTCTGTACGGCAAGCACTGAGGCTTCCTGCCGACTGCCATGGGAATGAACCCCCAGGAATCTGACTGTCCAGCCTCAGTCAAGCCTTCCAAGTGATGGCAGCCCTGATTGACATCCGACTACAGCAGAACAAGAGACCCTGAGCTGGAATCATCCAGTGATGCTGTCCCTGGATTCCTGTGACCTCAGAAACTTTTGCCCGTTGTTCAGTCACTCAGTCGTGTTCGACTCTTTGTGGCCCCACGGACTGTAGCAGGCCAGGCTTCCCTGTCCTTCACCATCTCCCAAAGATTGCTCAGACTCATGTCCATTGAGTCGGTGATGCCACCCAACTATCTCGTCCTCTGTTTGCCCCCTTTTCCTCTGCCTTCAATCTTTCCCAGCATCAGGGTCTTTTCCAATGAATGGGCTCTTCACATCAGGTGGCCAAAGGACTGGAGCTTCAGCTTCAACATCAGTCCTTCAATGAATAATCAAGGTTTATTTCCTTTAGGAAACTACACAACATCATAAATATGTATTTGTTTTTAAGCTGCTAGGTTTGGGGTTAACTCGTTACACATCCACAAATAACTAATACACAAGACTTCCCAATGCAACCCAGCACTGAGTCCTCAGCCCAAGCCTGGGTCATAGAGACAGTATTACTATTATGTTCATATTTTATCATTGAGAACATCTGCAGGCTCCGGTGCTGGGACTTGCCTGGGTCACTCAGGCTATGAGTGGGGACCACCCTCCCGGAGGCCCTGTTCTCCCAGTTCCCAGCCTGGATCCCCTCTGTCACCTTCCTTTCCTCCAAGAACTGATGATATTTCATCAGACCCTCACGAGAAAAGGAAACAGGGAGCCTAGTGAACTTGCCCTCTAGGGACAATTTGCAGAGCTTGCAAAGCATCCATTTCTAGGGCTTCCCTGGTGGTACAGTGGATAGGAATTTGCCTGCCAGTGCAAGAGACACAGGTTCGATCCCTGATCCGGGAAGATTCTACATGCCTTGGAGCAATCAAGCCCGTGAGTCACAAATACTGAAATTGCATGCCTTAGAGATTGTGCTTCAAATCAAAAGAAATCACTGCAGTGATGCATCTCAACAAAGAGTAGCCCCTGCTCACCGAAGCTAGAGAGAGCCTGCGCAGCAAAGAAGACCAAGAGCAACCAAAACTGAATAATTTTTTTAATCCATTTCTACTGTCTTCACCAGGGAACCTGCATCGAGTTGCCTGGCTAAGGGATTGGTCTTCCAGGAAAGCCTAGATCTCTCTCCCTGGGAGGATCCCATTCTACAGGCAGGAAACCTGAGTCAAGCAGCTGATAATGATAATGACCTCCAAGGTCAAGGGTTTGCCCACTTTACAGATCATCCCATAAGCAAGCGTGTGGTGGACAAGATGGCAGCAAAGAACAATAAGAACATAAGTGATGTCAGACACCCACTGAACACTTTGGCAGCTAGATGAGGTGGTCAATGATATCAGACCTTCCGGAACTTCTCTCCTCCAAACAGGCTTTGTGTCCAACCTCCAAGAGCACAGACAACAACCACAGTGTCCATCTTTCATTGAGAATTGCAGTGAGCCTGACAGCGACCCTCTATCATCCTACCAGAAGAATTTCAAGGCAGTGATGTTTCATAGTCCCAAACGGTAGAGCTGGGAAGATCACTCTCCTTGCCCTGGGGACCAACCAGTGGGGCCTGAGGCTGTTGTTCAGGGCTCCTGGGGTTCAGCAGCTCTGGGGCCAGACTCTCACCTGAGCAGGTGCTCGGACAGGTGAGGTCCGAAGGCTCACACCCACCTTGTGGGTTGTCCTGAAGATAATCTACGGGTGGAGAAACCAAGCCTTGGGGAAGGAAGGCTCCTGCCCCCGGACAGGCAGAAAGTCCTCCATTCATTAGGACCTCCAGTTGGAATCCCCAGCTGCTCTGGAACAAGATCTCCAGGAACAATAACCCAGTGAAATCGTCCCACGGGGTGGGTCTTATTGTCACCTCCATTCTACAGGGGAAGACACCGAGGCTCTGAGAAGCAGAGTCCCGGGTCCCATCACACATGCCAGCAGCAGAACCAGCACCCTCTCCCCCAGGCTGCGCCCTCCCGACCACCAAGATACACGACCTCAGGATGCTTCCCACAGCCCCCTGTGGAGCTCACATGCCCATTTCTCAGATGAGGAAACTGAGGCTGAAGGAGGTTCTGTCCATTTCTGAGGACACACAAGAGTGAGTGGAACAGTCAGGAATAAAACCCAGATATCTTGGATCTCAGAGCATTGCCTTGTCCCTCCCAAAATGCTCAGGACCGCCCAAAGTGGGATGAGGCCAGCCCTCTCCCCTGCACTCACAACAAGCCCAGGTCTGAGACATGAGCTTCCCATGGCTCATCTGACTGGATCATGAAAATAACTTGTCATTGTCCCCACTTTGCAGATGAGGAACCTGAGACTCCAAGTGACCTCGCCACAGACCCACATGGCTCCACCTCAGCCCGAGCAAGACCTACCCCCAGCTTTGTCGGATCTCTGCAGCCCGCACCGGCTCGGTCACCCAGGAGACAAGGAGCTGACCTTGTTATGTGGCACCTTGGATGGGAGGGGAGTTTGGTGGAGAACGGATACATGTGTATGCAGGGCTGAGTCCCTTTGCTGTCCACCTGAAACTATCACAACATTGTTGATCGGCTATACTCCAATACAAAATAAAAAATTTAAACATTAAAAAAGAGAGAAGAATCTGGGGGTCATGCTCACCACTCAGGATTGGATGTGGGGAAAGCCACAGCCTCAGGGAACAGCGAGGTCCCCAAATAATCAATTCGCCCCCATTTCATCCCCAAACTATCGCATCCCCAGCCCCCTGGGGCAGTCTCCTAGTCTCCCCTCCCTCCTTCCTGCTGCAGCCACAAAACCTTGCCGCTCGGTGTACATGTCTCTCTGATTCTATTTCGCTCATCCATCCATCCATCTACTCAACAAATACTTAGGCATCCCAACCACACACAGGCACTGGGAGGAAATCAAGGTTCACTGGGGGAGACGGGCAATGAGTAGATGAACGCACACATGAAGAGGGAGTTTCAGGCTGTGCTAAGCTGTAAAGAAAGTACAAGGAGATGTGCCAAGGAGTTGCCTTCAGGCGGTGCAAAGCGCCCAACCCTGGGAGCTGGCGGGCTTGGCCATGTCACCTCCCCAACAAGCCGCCCCTGAAGGGAGCTGTGTACCACGGGCCAGCTTCTCCTGTCCATCCTTGCTGCCCCTGGCTGCCATATTTCCCCCAAACGTCAGGACACTGATCCCTGTACGATCATCCAGCCAACATCGTACACTCCAGCTCCTCAGCCCTGTGCCAGACCCTGAAAGCACAGCCATGAATAAAATGAACCCACATCCTGAGCCCTCCTCTCCCCCTCTCTCGCCCCCACTTCCTCCATCCCCCTTTCCTTGGCTGCTCCTGCGGTGCTCACCTTCAGAGAGTGGGGACGGGGCTCTCCTGGGGGGCCCGGGGATAGAGTCATCAGACAGCAGGGGCTGAAGAAAACGGGTCCCCTCACATGGGGAGATTTTAAGCCCTGGCTGAGAGTGATGTCATCTGCCATGGCCTGGATCTTGGAGGGTAATCCTGGCCCCCCGGTGGGGGACCCGACTGGGCGCCAGGAGGTGACATTGGTGGGGGAGAGGGAGGGGCACCCGTCTGCCTAATCCCCTCCTCTCCTCCCCCCTCCCCACCCCCCTCAACCATGACATCTTGGCAATTAAGGCTGATGGGACTGGGAGGCCCCAGCACCCTGGGACCAGGAGCCTGTACTCCTCAGGAAGTTCTTCCTTAGGTCTAACTGGAGTCCCTCGAGCTTTGGCTGTTGTTCCATCAAAGAGGAAGGAGAGCAAGGTGGGGTGTTCTGAGAGATCATTTGAGAAACGAGGGGCGCGAGGCTTTCCGGCTCCCTCTCCTGGGTCATCCTTTCTCTCCCCAGCAGTCTATCTGTCTACTAAGTCATCTCTGCACGGCCCCGTTGTTTCCTGCTCTGCCTCAATTTCCCTTTTTCTTCTTTGCCTCGGCTTCTGTCACTTGTTGCTGTTCAGTCACTCAGTTGTGTCTGACTCTGCGGCCTCAGGGACTGCAGCACGCCAGGCTTCCCAGTCCTTCACCATCTCCCGGAGTTTGCTCAAACTCATGTCCATTGAGTCAGTGATGCCATCCAACCATCTCTATAGCTCTTTGATATCAACTTCTCCCATTTCCTCTCCCCCAGAACCCCACTCTCTCTCTGCCTGTGTCATCTCCATCTCGATCTGTCCCTCCCTTCCTCCATGCCCTTTCTCTTTGCTTGGGATTTCCGTGCCTCCATTTCTTTTGCTCTGACCCTCAAGGCTCCTGCCAGTCTGCCTTGAGTACCCCCTCTCTCACCCTTCAGCGCTGGGGCCCTCTGGTCCTGTCTTCATTGATTCATCTGTCTGTCTTGGTCCCTCTTGCCATCTCTCTCATTCTCTCTCTCTGAGTCCCTGTTCCCGTTTTGATTTTGGTCTCTGTCCTTGTTTCTCTGTGTCTACAAGCATATGAGCTTCCTGAGTGGCTCAGATGGGAAAGATTCTACCTGCAAGGCGGGAAACCCAGGTTCAATCCCTGGGTGGGGAAGATCCCCTGGAGAAAGGAATGGCAATCCACTGCAGTATTCTTGCCTGGAGAATTCCATGGACAGAGGAGCCTGGCTACAGTCCACGGGGTTGCAAAGAGTCAGACATGGCTGAGCGACACACACACACACACACACACACACACGCTTGTCTCTCTGTGACTCCAGTCTCTCCCCCCACCCCACCAGTACCTCTGTACTTTATCCAACCTCTTAAACTTCAATTTCTGTTCTTGTTTCTCTCTCTTCCTGTCTCTTCCTCTGAGTCTTGCTTTCTTTCTCTCTAGTTCCCCCTCCATTTCTTTCTCCCTATCTTGATACCTTTCTTGATCTGTACTTCTGACTCTCCTTGTTTCTGCCTCTGAATTTTCTCCTCTCTGTCCTTTTCTGGGTGTGTGTGTGTGTATAAATATTTCCCTTAGCTCCTGACCCCATGCGGGTCTGTTTTCCATCCCAATATATTCCAACACCTACCTATGTGCGTGCGTGAGATCTCAGTAATCCCGCCTTGTGGCTGGGTCATTGTGTCTCACCATAAGGGGCCCTTTCTTCCTTCACCCCCGCCAACCCCCTGCCAGGAGAGATTAAGGCCAGCAGCCTGGCTGGGGAATCAGGACCCCGTCTCATTAGCTTGAGCCAGGGGTGACAGGGAGAGAGGGAGGGGCCACCTGACCTCACTGACCGGCCGAAAGGCTACTGATGGGAGCACCCAGTCCTGTAACAGACCCTCCTGGCCTACCCGGAGAGGGGAAAGAAACCTGGTCATCAGAGAGAGGAAAAAGAACAGGTCCTCGGAGACTGCCCTGGAGGTTCAGGGTTCAAGAATCTGTGCTTCCACCATAGGGGCACATGTTCGATCCCTGGTCTGGGAACTAAGATCCCGCACAAGGGGCTTCCCTGGTGATTCAGTGATGGAGAATCCACCTGTCAGTGCAGGAGACACAGTTCAATCCCTGGTCCGGGAAAATCCTGGAGCAACTAAGCCCATCCCCCACAACTACCGAGCCTGTGCTCTAGAGTTCACCCTCCACAGCAAGAGAAGCCACCGCAAAGAGAAGTCCAAGCACCGCAACTAAAGAAAGGCCCTCGCAGCAACAGAGATCCAGCACAGCTAAATTAATTTACTTTTTTTTTTTAAAGATCCCATTAAAAAAAAAAAAGGAACAAGTTCTCAAAAGCCCCCAGGAGGTGTCAGCTCCTTTTATCACTTCCCCCAGATTTTCCCACCCAGAGTCCCACCAGGCTGGGTAGGTGTGGGCAGCTGGGTTTCAGGTCACGTGGGTGGTTCTGGGATGTCAATTAAGCTGAGTCTAAACCCAGGCTACTCCTCCCCTGAGGCAAATAGCTTTCTTTTCTCATCTACACCCAGAAGAAAACTTTGGCAATCAGCCTTGCCTTCTCCCTTTTTCCTCAGCATACCCCTCCTCCTCACACACAGATCAGATCCACCCATAAATCCTGTCATCTCTTCTTTCAACTAACTGTCCAGCTAAAAATTACAAAAACAATGCTGTAAGAAAGGAAACAAGACTCAAGTCAATAGTGACATACAGGGCTTCCCTAGTGGCTCAGATGGTAAAGAATCTGCCTGCAATGCAGAGGACCCAGGTTCGATCCCTGAGTTGGGAAGATCCTTTGGAGAGGGGAAATGGCAACCCCTTCCAGTATTCTTGCCTGGAGAATCTCACAGACAGAGAAGACTGGTGGGCTATACTCCATGGGGTCCCAAAGAGTTGGACACAGGACAGAAATGATATGGACCTAACAGAAGCAGAAGATATTAAGAAGAGGTGGCAAGAATACACGGAAGAACTGTAAAAAAGATCTTCACGACCAAGATAATCATGATGATGTGATCACTCATCTAGAGCCAGACATCTTGTAATGTGAAGTCAAGTGGGCCTTAGAAAGCATCACTACGAACAAAGCTAGTGGAGGTGATGGAATTCCAGTGGAGCTGTTTCAAATCCTGAAAGATGATGCTGTGAAAGTGCTGCGCTCAATATGCCAGCACATTTGGAAACCTCAGCAGTGGCCACAGGACTGGAAAAGGTCAGTCTTCATTCCAATCCCAAAGAAAGGCAATGCCAAAGAATGATCAAACTACCACACAATTTCACTCATCTCACATGCTAGTAAAGTAATGCTCAAAATTCTCCGAGCCAGGCTTCAGCAATACATGAACCGTGAACTTACTGATGTTCAAGCTGGTTTTACAAATGTCAGAGAAAACAAAAATCAAATTGCCAACATCCACTGGATCATGGAAAAAGCAAGAGAGTTCCAGAAAAACATCTATTTCTGCTTTATTGACTATGCCAAGGCCATTGACTGTGTGGATCACAATAAACTGTGGACAACTCTGAGAGAGATGGGAATACCAGACCATCTGACCTGCCTCTTGAGAAATCTGTATGCAGGTCAGGAAGTATCAGTTAGAACTGGACATGGAACAACAGACTGGTTCCAAAAAGGAAAAGGAGTGCGTCAAGGCTGTCTATTGTCACCCTGCTTATTTAACTTCTGTGCAGAGTACATCATGAGAAACGCTGGCCTGGAAGAAGCACAGCTGGAATCAAGATTGCTGGGAGAAATATCAATAACCTCAGATATGCAGATGACACCACCCTTATGGCAGAAAGTGAAGAGGAACTCAAAAGCCTCTTGATGAAAGTGAAAGAGAAGAGTGAAAAAGTTGGCTTAAAGCTCAACATTCAGAAAACGAAGATCATGGCATCCGGTCCCATCACTTCATGGGAAATAGATGGGGAAACAGTGGAAAGAGTGTCAGACTTTATTTTTCTGGGCTCCAAAATCACTGCAGATGGTGACTGCAGCCATGAAATTAAAAGACACTTACTCCTTGGAAGAAAAGTTATGACCAAACTAGATAGCATATTCAAAAGTAGAGACACTACTTTGCCGACTAAGGTCCATCTAGTCAAGGCTATGGTTTTCCAGTAGTCATATATGGATGTGAGAGTTGGACTGTGAAGAAAGCTGAGCACCAAAGAATTGATGCTTTTGAACTGTGGAGTTGGAGAAGACTCTTGAGAGTCCCTTGGACTGCAAAGAGATCCAACCAGTCCATTCTGAAGGAGATCAGCCCTGGGATTTCTTTGGAGGGAAAGATGCTGAAGCTGAAACTCCAGTACTTTGGCCACCTCATACGAAGAGTTGACTCATTGGAAAAGACTCTGATGCTGGAGGGATTGGGGGCAGGAGGAGAAGGGGATGACCGAGGATGAGATGGCTGGATGGCATCACTGACTCGATGGACGTGAGTCTGAGTGAACTCCAGGAGATGGTGATGGACAGGGAGGCCTGGCGTGCTGCGATTCATGGGGTCGCAAAGAGTCGGACACGACTGAGCGACTGAACTGAACTGAACTGAACTGAACTGAAGTGACTAACACATGCCAGGAATGACAAAGATCAAAGATATAGTTCTTGGGACTCACTTCCCTGGTGGTCCAGTGGTTAGAGTCAGCCATACAGTCGACATATGGTGACATATAGTCTGCCCTCCTAGGAAAAAAGGAGAAATATTTTCTTGATCTCAAGAAGCAGGCAAAGATTTCTTGAATGGGACACGGACAGCAGTAACCATAGGGGTGGGAGAAGGGAGGGAGGTTTGAGAGGGAGGAAAGATGTACACCTGTGATGGATGGACGCATGGCAGAAACCAGCACAATATTGTAAAGCCGTTGTCTTCCAGTTAAAAAAATCTTTTTAAAAGTTAGACTTAATTAGAACTTCTACCCTTCAAAAAACTTCAAGTTAAAGAAAATCTTAGCTACAGTCTGTTAGAAGATATTTGCAAAACCTTATAGCTGGCAAAAACGTGTACCCAGAATATATAAGGAAGACTCCAACTCAGTAATAAAATAGCAGAAAGAGATCCTGCACAAAATATATACAAATGGCCAATAAGGGCACAAAGATATTCTTTGTCACTGGATAAAAACACACACACACACACACACACACACACACACACACAAGGAGATACTACACACACACACACAAGGAGATACTACACAGTACCACCAAAATGGTAACAAAGAAAAGGATCAAATGTTGGTGAGGTTGTGGAAGAACTGGGCACTCTTGCACTTTCTGGTGGGAATGGCAAGGTCCCACAGTGGAGTACGACTTGGCTGGTTTCTATAAAAATGAGTTATTTTAACCTCATAAGTAGATCCACTTCTAGGTATTTATCCAAAAGAATGAAAACGTATGTCTACCTTAAGACTTGTACAGAAATGTTCATGGAAGCTTTTTTCATGTCCCAAGTCCCAAATGGAAAACAACCAAATGTCTTACTGAGCTGTAAAAGAACAGAGTGTGACACAGCCATGAGATGGACTATTACTCAGCGATGAAAAAGGAACAACCTACTACATGTACAACACCATGGATGATTCACAAAATCTTATGTTGCATGAAAGAAGCCAAACACAACGTATGTATTTATTTGGCTGCGCCTTATCTTATTATGGGCTTCCCTGGTGGCTCAGAGGTTAAAGCATCTGCCTCCAGTGCGGGGAGACCTGGGTTCGATCCCTGGGTTGGGAAGATCCCCTGGAGAAGGAAATGGCAACCCACTCCAGTACTCTTGTGTAGGGAATCCCATGGACAGAGGAGCCTGGTAGGCTACAGTCCACGGGGTCGCAGAGAGTCGGACACGACTGAGCGACTTCACTTTCACTTTCACTATCTTATTATGGCACAAAGGAACTTTAATTGCTGCATACAAACTCTTAGTTGCAGGACCTAGTTCCCTAACTAGAGATCAAACCCCTGTCCCCTGAATTGGTAGCATAGAGTCTTAGCCACTGGACTACCAGGGAAATCCCCAAAGTATATCTTTAACCTTTGTCATTCCTGGCATGTGTTAGTCACTTCAGTTCAGTTCAGTTCAGTTCAGTTCAGTTCAGTCACTCAGTCGTGTCCGACTCTTTGTGACCCCATGAATCGCAGCATGCCAGGCCTCCCTGTCCATCACCAACTCCCGGAGTTCACTCAGACTCACACCCATCGAGTCGGTGATGCCATCCAGCCATCTCATCCTCTGTCGTCCCCTTCTCCTCCTGCCCCTAATCCCTCCCAGCATCAGGGTCTTTTCCAATGAGTCAACTCTTCGCATCAGGTGGCCAAAGTATTGGAGTTTCAGCCTTGGCATCAGTCCTTCCAATGAATACCCAGGGCTGAGCTCCTTTAGAATGGACTGGTTGGATCTCCTTGCAGTTCAAGGGACTCTCGAGAGTCTTCTCCAACACCACAGTTCAAAAGCATCGATTCTTCAGCGCTCAGCTTTCTTCTGATCCAACTCTCACATCCATACATGACTACTGGAAAAACCATAGCCTTGACTAGATGGACCTTTGTTGGCAAAGTAATATCTCTACTTTTTAATATGCTGTCTAGGTTGGTCATAACTTTCCCTCCAAGGAGTAAGCTGCAGTGAATGCCACGGCTGCAGTCACCATCTGCAGTGATTTTGGAGCACAAAAATTAAAGTCTGACACTGTTTCCACTGTTTCCCCATCTACTTCCCATGAAGTGATGGGACCAGATGCCATGATCTTAGTTTTCTGAATGTTGAGCTTGAAGCCAACTTTTTCACTCTCCTCTTTCACTGTCATCAAGAGGCTTTTGAGTTCATTTTCTGCCATAAGAGTGGTGTCATCTGCATATCTGAGGTTATTGATATTTCTCCTGGCAATCTTGATTCCAGCTCATGTCCAACTCTTTGGGACCCCATGGAGTGTAGCCCACCAGGCTTGTCTGTCCGTGGGAATCTCCAGACAAGGATACTGGAGTGGGTTGCCATTCCCTTCTCCAAGGGATCTTCCCAACCCAGGGATCGAACCCAGGTCCTCTGCATTGCAGGCAGATTTTTTTACCATCTGAGTCACTAGGGAAGCCCATTCCCTGGAGCTCCTAAAACCTTTAGGATTTCTTGTGAGGAGATAAATAAAGATGTCTTTTGTTATGTTAATAAGACACCCTTCAGAAAGCCTTAGGTGACTCAAGGATGGACTGATTGCCTGGGGAACCAATCTTGGGATTAAAGGATTAAAATTTCAGTCCCTTCCACCTCACTCCCACTCTCCATCCAACTACCCCCTCCTGGGATGTAAAATGAGCTAGAGATTGAGGTCAACTGCCAATGACCAAGGATTTCATCAATCACGCCTATATAGTGAAACATCCATACAGCCCCTCAGGATGGGGTTCCAAGAGCTTAACAGTTGGTGAACTAGGATACAACTTTGTGCTGCGAGAGTGAAAGTGTTAGTCCCTTCAGTCATGTCCGACTCTCTGAGACCCCATGGACTGTAGCCTGCCAGGTTCCTCTGTCCATGGAATTCTCCCGGCAAGAATACTGGAGTGGGTTGCTGTTCCCTTCTCCAAGGGATCTTCCTAGCCCAGGGATCAAACCTAGGTCTCCTATACTGCGGGCAGATTCTTTACCTTTTGAGCCACCAGGGTAGCAGATACAGAGGACAGAAGCTCCTGTGCTTGGTTGGGAGCCTTTTGATCTCATCAGCTGTCCAGTCACGGTCATGTCCAACTCTCTGCGACCCCATGGGCTGCAGGCTCCTCTCTCCTCCACCATCTCCCGAAGTTTGCTCAAATTCACATCCATCGAATTGGTGATGCTATCTAACTATTCTTCCTCTACTGCATCTGGCTGTTAAAATCCTTTTATAATAAAGTGATAATTTAGCGAGTGTTTTCCGGAGTTCTGTGAGCCCACTCTAGCAAATTAATGAAATCCAAGGAGGGGATCATGTGAATATCCAATTTATGACTGGTTGGTCAGGGGGCACAGGTGACTATCTGGACTTGAGACTGATGTCTGAAGGGGAGGAGGAGGGCAGCCCTGTGAGATGAGACTTAACTTCTGGTATCTGACCCTGTCTCTAGGTAAGTAGTGTCAGAACTGAGTTCCTTGCTTGGTAATGTTGGAAGACACACTCTGAGCTGTATAATCCCAAAGTTCAAGAACAAAATATCTGATTTTTAAAAAGAAGAATAAAATTGAATTGCCATGAGACTTATGAAGAACAAAAACTGAAACAAAAAACCATTATCATTTAGTCATTAAGGAAATTAACCCTAAAGTCACAATAAATGACCAATAAACTTTCCCCAAAAAGAGAGAAAACAACAACAAAAAATTTTTTAAATCAGAAAACCACTGCCAGGGCTGCCACATATGTGGATAGAGAATGTAGAGTGACTGGTTCGTGGACACAGACAGGATTTCTTTGGGGGAATGATTAAAATATTCTGAAATTAGATGATGGTGACGGTTGCGCAGTCTTGAGAAAATTCTATAGAAACACCACTAACGTGTACGCTTTCAATGGGAATTTTATGGTATGTAAATTTGATCTCAAATTAAAAAAAAAAAAAAGCAGTTGCCTGGAGAGGAAGCACTGACTGCAAACTGGCCTGAGGAAACTTTTGGGAGGGTACAAATGTTCTACATCTTGACAGCATGCCAAGAGTAAGCCTTTGTCAAAATCCGTCCAGCTAATCACCTAAAATAGATGCATTTTCTTGTACGTGCATTGTGCCTTGGGACTTCCCTGGTGGTCCAGTGTCTAAGACTCCGCTGTCCCAATGCAGGGGACCCAGGTTCGATCCCTGGTCAGAGAACTAAGATCTCGCATGCCGCAAAGAAGACCGAAGACCCCTGTGCCACAACCAATACCCATTGCAGCCACAAAAATGTGCACGTGCTTAGTCTCTCAGCCATGTCCGACTCTTTCCCACCCCATGGACTGTAGCCCACCAGGCTCCTCTGCCCATGGGATTCTCCAGGCAAGAACACTGGAGTGGGTTGCCAAGCCCTCCTCCAGGGGATCTTCCCAACCCAGGGATCGAACCCAGGCCTTTTGCATTGCAGGTGATTTTTTACCATCTAAGCCACCAGGGAAGCCCAATAATTTTTTAAATTGTGCCTTGACTTAAAAAAAAAAATATTGGAGGAAATATTATCGCCAATCTAACTTTTTCTCACTACGTGGACTACTTGTAGCCTAGACAAGGAGGATTGTGGAAGCTTCTTTTTGCAGCCCTATAGCCCCAGCCTCCATCAGTTCTCTGCTCAGGATCACAATTAGACGACAATCCACCCTGTGCCCATCTCTGTGTGGACAGGCTCCTAACCACTCACTCCCCCTGTACCCGCCCTGGCTATTCTTTCTGTCCTCGCAGTTAGCCAAACACAAGGAAGGAGCCCAGAAGGTGAGAGGGACACCCACGAGAGACAAGGTCTCAGAACAGCTGGCGGTGAAGAGCAAGTTCAGTTCAGTCGCTCAGTCATGCCCGACTCTGCAACTCCATGAATTGCAGCACGCCAGGCCTCCCTGTCCATCACCAACTCCCGGGGTTCACTCAGACTCACGCTCATCGAGCCGGTGATGCCATCCAGTCATCTCATCCTCTGTCGTCCCCTTCTGCTCCTGCCCCCAATCCCTCCCAGCATCAAAGTCTTTTCCAATGAGTCAACTCTTCGCATGAGGTGGCCAAAGTACTGGAGTTTCAGCTTTAGCATCATTCCTTCCAAAGAACACCCAGGGCTGATCTCCTTCAGAATGGACTGGTTGGATCTCCTTGAAGTCCAAGGGACTCTCAAGAGTCTTCTCCAACACCACAGTTCAAAAGCATCAATTCTTTGGTGCTCAGCCTTCTTCACAGTCCAACTCTCACATTCATACATGACCACTGGAAAAACCATAGCCTTGACTAGATGGACCTTAGTCGGCAAAGTAATGTCTCTGCTTTTGAATATGCTCTCTAGGTTGGTCAAAGCTTCTCTTCCAAGGAGTAAGTGTCTTTTAATTTCATGGCTGCAGTCACCATCTGCAGTGATTTTGGAGCCCAGAAAAATAAAGTCTGACACTCTTTCCACTGTTTCCCCATCTATTTCCCATGAAGTGATGGGATGCCATGATCTTCGTTTTCTGAACATTGAGCTTGAAGCCAACTTCTTCATTCTCCTCTTTCACTTTCATCAAGAAGCTTTTGAGTTCCTCTTCACTTTCTGCCATAAGGGTGGTGTCATCTGCATATCTGAGGTTATTGATATTTCTCCCAGGAATCTTGATTCCAGCTTGTGTTTCTTCCAGTCCAGCATTTCTCATGATGTACTCTGCATATAAGTTAAATAAGCAGGGTGACAATAGACAGCCTTGACGTACTCCTTTTCCTATTTGGAACCAGTCTGTTGTTCCATGTCCAGTTCTAACTGATACTTCCTGACCTGCATACAGATTTCTCAAGAGGCAGGTCAGGTGGTCTGGTATTCCCATCTCTCTCAAAATTGTCCACAGTTTATTGTGATCCACACAGTCAAAGGCTTTGGCATAGTCAACAAAGCAGAAATAGATGTTTTTCTGGAACTCTCTTGCTTTCTCCATGATCCAGTGGATGATGGCAATTTGATTTTTGTTTCCTCTGCCATTTGTAAAACCAGCTTGAACATCTGGAAGTTCATGGTTCACGTATTGCTGAAGCCTGGCTCGGAGAACTTTGAGCATTACTTTATTAGCATGTGAGATGAGTGCAATTGTGCGCTGGTTTGAGCATTCTTTGGCATTGCCTTTCTTTGGGATTGGAATGAAAACGGACCTTTTCCAGTCCTGTGGCCACTGCTGAGGTTTCCAAATTTGCTGACATATTGAGCGCAGCACTTTCACAGCATCATCTTTCAGGATTTGAAACAGCTCCACTGGAATTCCATCACCTCCACTAGCTTTGTTCATAGTGATGCTTTCTAAAGCCCACTGGACTTCACATTTCAGGATGTCTGGCTCTAGGTGAGTGATCACACCATCGTGATTATCTTGGGCCTGAAGATCTTTTTTGTACAGTTCTTCTGTGTATTCTTGGCACCTCTTCTTAATATCTTCTGCTTCTGTTAGGTCTATACCATTTCTATCCTTGGTCCCTTGGCATCTCTAATTTTCTTGAAGAGATCTCTAGTCTTTCCCATTCTGTTGTTTTCCTCTATTTCTTTGCATTGATCTGTGAGGAAGGCTTTCTTATCTCTTCTTGCTATTCTTTGGAACTCTGCATTCAGATGCTTATATCTTTCCTTTTCTCCTTTGCTTTTCGCTTCTCTTCTATTACATATATCATAATTCTACATTATAGATCACTTGACATAGTAAAAATACTACACTTATATATTTGCATGTGTGTGTATGCACATGTGTGTGTGTGTGTGTGTGTGTGTGTGTGTGTGTGTGTGTGTGTGTATCTCAAATATTCTTTGGGCCCAATAGTGATGGCAGAGCCTGTGCTGCTGGACTAGGTCCTAAGGACATTAACTCTGTTATGAGTAGACCATAAAGACACCCTAGGCTCCCCAAACGATGGGAGCCCAGAGGAACATAGGAATAAGGGCCTCAATCAACCCAGTTTTTTCAGGACCGTCCCAGTTTAGAAGGCTCAGTGGTAGAGAACCCATCTGCCAATGCAGAAGACCTCGGTTCCACCCCTGAGTTGGGAAGACCCCTGGAGAAGGAAATGGCAACCGGCTCCAGTATTCTTGCCTAGAGACTCCCATGGACAGAGGAGCCTGGTGGGCTATAGTCCTTGGGATCGCACAGAGTTGGACATGACTGAATTAACATGGGAAGCCCCGCATATTGGGAACCCGAGCCCAGTCAAATGGGGAGGACTGCTCCCCTTACCAACCAAACTCTTTGGATAGACGAGCTGGACTCTCCATACTGGCGTGTACACTGGACAGACTGTCAGCTTCAGAGATAAGAATTATCAACTTAGGTCTTCAGAGGAGGAAACCTGAGATGCAGACAGAGGAGAGACTTGTCCGGAGACACACAGCTAATGGCGAAGCAAAACAATATTTGGGCCAAGGTTTCTTTGCCCATCAAACCAATGCCCTTGAGTGCATTGCTACCCTTGACTCATTCTCAACGGGGTGTTCACGGGGAAACAGACACGACCCACGACCTCACGAGCTTTTCAAAGTTACTGAGGACTCAGGAAGCTAGCTTATATCAGTTGCTATTTATTGTATTCAAAGTTAAAATGGAGGTATTTTTTAAAAATGTTTCTAATTTTTAAAAATGTATTTAAAATGTATTTAAAATTCCGTATTTTTTTAATTGAATGCTTTCCTTGAAAAAATCCCAACACTACAAGGTACCTCGTGTCTTGAGGCGAACCTCAGGGCTCTGCAGAAAACTGCTGGCAGGTCAGACCCTTCCCGAACATTGTCTGATCAGGAGCCCCGGGTCATCTCTGAGAGCCCTAGTCAGACACATCCAGAGTCCTTCACTTGTACTTCCTTTCCCCATCTCTAGAATTCCCTGTGACTCCAGGGGGACAGAGAGGAGAAAGAGGGTAGGAAATCAGAAGTTTCAAAACAAATTTTTTCCATCAACCAAGTTGGCCCCCTCCTAACCCTTTCGATGGTGTTGCCCAAACACCCAGAGAGTGTGCATGCGCATGCAGCCCCCTCACCCCTTCTCTCCGGTGGGCTCCTGGTCGCCTCTGACGCCCTCCTGCGGCCGCCCTGGCCCCTAGGTCTCCCCACAGCTGGTCCTCTGACCCTGGCCTGGTCCCATTTAGCAAATGCTCCAATCCTCTTAAGGCCAGGCCGGCCTCAGCAGAGCCGAGAGAGAATTAGATCAAATTTGCCGGGGGAGTGGACCGTCATGTGATGGGCGTGGGGGAGGGGAGTCATTCCTGCTTGTTTCAGCTTCCACGAGGAGGTCTGAGGCGTCTCACACATTTGAGACCCCCCCGCCCCCCGCCAAACCAAGAGGAGACTCGGATGCGGGGGAGCGGGGAGGTCGGGGACAGAGGGACGGGGCAGGGGCACCTGGGAGCCGAGGCATCTTACTCCCCATGCCCGGAAGAGCCTGACGCTTCTGTCTGCGTCTTCTCGCCATCTCGTCTCTCTTTAAGGATTTTAGTGTCTCTTCTAGAATCCTTAATTCTTAGCACGTGTGTTCTTACGTGCCACTGCCCGCCTTCGCGTTCCAGCCGGAGGGACAATGGTTAGACTCACAAGGTTTTCCAGAACAGAGCAGCAGGCAGCCCCTGAGGGCAAGCCCTTTCTCCTTTAGCATCTGATGAACACTCTGGGCTTCCTTCCCGAGGCTACCAAGCTGCAGACAGCCCCAGGAGCTCACGGGTTCCACACCCCCTATTCTTTCCAGAACCTTCTGAATGGGGCAAGGACGAGACCTCATGGGGGAACTTGTGGAGGCAGAAACCTGTCTGATCAAGGAGCCAATGTCAGGTTCCACTCTTCCCAGACGCAGGACACTTGGCTGGGAATTTTCACAACCCTCCCCCCACCAGATTAGACCCCAGGCTTGTTATGCCTGCGGGCTCCCTCCCTTCCAAGCTCTGAGCTCACAGGTGACATCTTTTGCTGTGATTCTTTGAGTAGTTCTGCCTTGCAAAGCCACTTCAAACACGGAATGCTCCCATTCAGTTCTGCTTTTAGGTTTCTCGGAGCCTCTGCTTGCCTTTCCATCAGTCAGTACGTCCGTCTGTTTCATGTTGGTTTCACGTCTGTTTCTGTTTAAGGACACTCTTTACTATGCATAATTGATTCTTGCACACTGAGCACATGGCCAGCAGCACTGTAATTTACACGGGCAGGAAGCTTATCTCGAACACGTATTTTCTCAGCGGGACACGTCACTGCCTTCTGGAAAGGAACAGAAGACAGTTCAGCACTGTGCTTGGGAGTATTTTAAACAGTAAGATTGGGACTTCCATGATGGTCCAGTGGTTAAGACTCCTCGCTTCCAATGCAAGGGGTACAGGTTCAATCCCTAGTTGGGTAACTAAGATCCCACATGCTTTGTGTCGTGGCGAAAAAGTAAATAAATGGAAAAATAAATAGCGAAATCACCAACAAAAAGCACCAAAGTACCACATGACTCAGCAATTCCGCTCCTAGGTATATATCCAAAAGAACTGAGAGCAAAGACTTAAACATTGTGTCCTTAGTTCAAGCACTCTTCACAAGAGCCAAGAGCTAGAAACAACCCAAGGGCCCGTCAACAGATGAATGAAGAAACAAAATGCAGCATACGCATGTATATAATGGAATATTATCCAGCCGTAAGAAGGAATAAAATTCTGATACACACCACAACATAAGAGAACCCCGAAGACAGTCTGCTTAGTGAAATGAGCCAGATACAGAAAGAAAAAACAATGTACAATTCCACTTACAGGAGGTGACCGGAGCTTTCAGAGAGAGGCAAAGTACTGCAAAGGTTCAGAGGCTGGGGGAAGGGGGAGAGTGTGTGTTTAATGGGTCCAGAGACTCTGTCACGATGGTATAGGTATCGAGAGTAGTAATGGTTACACACTGTGAATGTATTTACTGAACTCTATGCTTGTGCTGTGCTGTGCTAGGTCGCTCAGTCACGTCCAACTCTTTGCAACCCCATGGACTGCAGCTTCCAGGCTCCCCTGTCCATGCGGATTCCCCAGGCAGGAATAATGGAGTGGGTTGCCATGCCCTCCTCCAGGGGATCTTCCCGACTGAGGGATCGAACCCAGGTCTCCCGCATTGCAGGCAGATTCTTTACCATCTGAGCCACTGGAAAAGCCCACTGGAATGGGTAGCCTATCCCTCCTCCAGAGGATCTTCCAGACCCAGGAGTCGAACCGGGATTTACCAGCTGAGCTACCAGGGAAACCCAGACTACATGCTTACAAATGGTTAAAACAATATTATATTATAAAATCTTACCATGATTTTTAAAAGCACAAAAATATCTCCTCCAATGCAGCCCAAACAGACCTCAAAAAGAGCACTTGTTTATAGCACAAGAGCTGAGACAAGAAGGCAGAGTGTCCCTGTATTTCTGGTCATCTGCGAGCACGTGAGGGTGGCTCCTTGAATTTTTCACAGCTCTGCGCTTGTCTGCAAATAACTAGGAACACGCTGGACTCCTCCTTTGGCTGTTACGAAGCAGTTTTACCCAGTAGGTAAATTGGCAAATAGGGAATCTGCGAATAGTGTGGATGGACTGTATTTCAAAAATGAAAGATGAAGCAGAGAGCAATGTCCAGAGACCCAGAGAAGAGCCCTAGTGACGGAAAGACAGACTAGGAAGTTCTAGAAGGTAAAGATCAAAACCCTGGCCCCCATCTCTCCATCTCCCCAGCCTTGTCCTCCAAGCCCAGATTGCTCTTTTAATGTTGCCTTAAGTGGCACTAGGAGTAAAGAAGCTGCCTGCCAATGCAGGAGACATAAGAGACTTGGGTTCCATCCCTGGGTTGGAAAGATGCCCTGGAGGAGGGCGTGGCAACCCACTCCAGTATTCTTGCCTGGAGAATCCCATGGACAGAGGAGCTTGGCGCGCTACAGTTCATAGGGTCACAAAGAGTCGGACACGACTGAAGTGACTTAACATACACTGATTGCAGAGAGCCGGAGAGGTCTCTCGATTGGCGTCTCTCGGGCAGGAGGCAGAGATGGAGCAACCATACAGGGAGGGCCAGAAGCACACAGCTTGTCCAGAAAGGGGGCTGCAGAGATCAAGAAACTGATGGATGGGGAGAGAGCCATTGTTTCTGTTCTGATTGGACCAAAAATGAAAGTAATAACTTTTCCCTCTTAGCATCAATGTTTACCAACTCCTTTCCCATCTCTGTCTCTTCTGTCCAAGGAGGAACCTTCAGGAACGCTTGTTTCCCCCAGCTGTACCTTGATGGGCTCTGCCCTCTGGGCTTCCATCCAGCCCAGGGATAAATGAGGTCAGAGAAACAGAAGGCAAGGCATCCACGTGGCCTGGGGCAGCACCCAGAGCCAAAAACTAGCCTTGTTTCCCTGCTTGCAAATTATAAAATAAGAGCCATTAAGAAGTAGAAAAGAGAAAACGAACACAGCCTCTGGATACTTTATTTTTTTATTTTTATTTTTTTTTTTGCTTTTGGCCACCTCATGTGAAAAGTTGACTCACTGGAAAAGACTCTGATGCTGGGAGGGATTGGGGGCAGGAGGAGAAGGGGACGACAGAGGATGAGATGGCTGGATGGCATCACCAACTCGATGGACATGAGTTTGGGTGAACTCCGGGAGTTGGTGATGAACAGGGAGGCCTGGCGTGCTGCAGTTCATGGGGTCGCAAAGAGTCGGACACAACTGAGTTACTGAACTGAACTGAACGCAAATATATTATGGATATAGATATAGTATATGCTTATTGAATGTGTACATTCTCAGAAGTTGAACAGTGTGTCTGAGACATCGCGTGCACGCTCAATAGTTCAGTCGTGTCCAACTCTTTGCAACCCCATGGACTGTAGTCCACCAGGCTCCTCTGTCCATTGGATTTTTCAGGCAAGAAATAGAGTGGGTTGCTATTTCCTCCTCCAGGGGCTCTTCCCAACCCAGAGATCGAACCAGAGTCTCCTGTGTCTTTTGCATTGGCAAGCAGATTCTTTACCACTGAACCACCTGGGAAGCCCATCTGAGACATTACTCCACGTCAAAAACCACACTCATCTAGATCGCTTAGCACATTATTAGTCATCAACTTTTGAGTTTTTCTCATTCTAGACTGGGAGATTTGGGATGTTTTGGACACATTTATTTTGACAAAAGAGATACACCAGGCAAACAAAGCAAAAACTACACTGAAAATCAATTGTTATTATTGATTTAATAACAATCGTTATTAAAGATTCTAAGCCTCATTCCTTCTGTTAATTAGCATTCCACAGTCTAAAGTTACCTAGAATTATTTATTCATTCTCTTTTTCAAGGACACAAGTTGATCCGATTTATTCAGCTGATTGATAGCTCAAGTAAACTTTTTCACGCTTGTTCACAGCGGTCAAGCATTCTCCCAGGCTAGGACTGCCCTGGCGGTCCAGGGGTTGATTCCACGCTTCCATTGCAAGGGGTGGGCATTTGACCCCTGGTCTGGAAACTAAGATCCGACATCCCTCCTGTGTCCAAGAAAAAAATAATTTGCCCAGGAGTAAATCCTTTTATATATATATATAAGAGTATTATACTCATTCGCTCCTATTCAGTTTCACCAATTCAGTCTCCAAACTCTCCAAAATCTTTTACCAACCTTCATTCCAGCAGCAATGAGAGAAGGCTGCATTCTCCATCCCTCTGTCCCACCCAACTTGATCAGTCTAGTAGGCAGTAATGTTAGCATTGCATTCGTGACTATATTTTTACTGATAGGTATTCACACAACATAAAATTTACGCATTTAAAGCACACAATTCAGGGTTTCCTAATTTATTCACAGAGTTGCCCATTCATCACCATAATCCGTTTCAGAACATTTTCACCACCCGAAATAGACCAGTTAGTCCCCATTTCCCCTTCTCCCAAGTTCCTGGAAGGCGTTAATCCACCTTCTGGCCCCAGAGCTTGTCTCTTCTGGACATTTCCGCTAAGTGGAACCATACAACACGTGAGCTTTTGTGTCTGGCTTCTTTCTGAGCCGAATGTTTTCGAGGTTCATCCATGCTGTAGCGTGAATCAGTACCTCATTCCTCTTTGTGGTTAAAACAATATTCCACAGTATGAATAAATGACATTTTGTTCATCCCTTCACCAACAGATGGACATTTTTGTTTCATTTCCACCTTTTGGTTTTTGTAAATAGTGCTCGCCATGAACATTTTCACATTTAGTGTATACATTTTCCTAAAACAGTACCGGTGAGTTAGTCCATCTAGTTATACTTTTATTGTGGCCAAATAAACTGCCACACTAGAAAATCTTTGAGGGCAGGGAAATTACTCTTCTCGTCACTCCTGCTTTCCCATCACATTTGTTAGGCTTGACAGGGAAGAGTTGACAGATAACCGAACTTTTCTGTATTTAACACTAAGTAGCAATTCAAAACAATGAACTTGACCTATAATAATATTTCTGTTTTATTTAATTTTTTTTTTTTTTTGGCACTACAGCTTGCAGGCTGTTAGTTCCCCAATCAAGGATTGAACTCTCGCCCCCATGCAGTGGAAGGGCAGAGTCTTAACCCCTAGACTGCCAGGGAAGTCCTTGTTATATTTAATTTTGAATGTAATCTCCCATATATTTCTAGCATCCCAGACTGTGAGCCTTGTCAGTCATGTTCTCCCTTGACCCTTGACCCCTGAACTCATGAAGGTACCACCAAAAGAGGATGGAATCACGCACTCAGGTCTCTGGACGGAACAGATGTACCATCACTGTCCACCTGATGCTCTTTGGCTGAGGGTATTGGCAGCGATCACTGAGGCTGTCTCAGATGCCAATCCACACTCCCAAAGCAGGAGAAAGCCCGATTCTGGTAGAAGGCTACCAGTCCCCGGCATGGTGTCTCTTCTCAGTCACTGCTCATCTAAATATCACGACGTTCCATTTATTACCTTGAGGAAGTAGAGAGAAGGCCTCTGGTTACATCCTATAGACCAAGGACATTACCACGTTTGCCCTTATTGACAGCAGCAGCAGTCTTGCTGACTAGTGTGTTCCCAGCTGCCCAAGAAGCAGCAAAGATGCCCAATTATGGCAGGAGGCTGGCAGAAAGAGAGCAGGGTAAATGTCCACTGATGGCAGAATGCCCCCATGAGCATCAAAGAGTGACATAAATCGGAAAACAAGATCTCTTTGCTTTGTTTCATGTCATACTTGATCACTTATTTGTCACCTCCCAACGATGACAATCAAATTCCCAGGGGATGAGCATCATGAGCTCTGTTCTCCCCTGCCGATGGTCCCCCGAGATCCAGGCACAAGCCAGGAACTCAGTATGATGCTTAGATCCAGGTCTACGCAGCCTCAGTTCAGTTCAGTTCAGTTCAGTCGTTCAGTCGCTCCAACTCATTGCAACCCCATGGGCTGCAGCATGCCAGGCCTCCCTGTCCATCACCAACTCCCAGAGTTTACTCAAACTCATGTCCGTTGAGTCGGTGATTCCATCCAACCATCTCATCCTCTGTCATCCCGGTTCTCCTCCTGCCCTCAGTCTCTCCCAGCATCAGGGTCTTTTCCAGAATCAGCTCTTCGCATCAGGTGGCCAAAGTATTGGAGCTTCGGCTTCAGCATCAGTCCTTCCAATGAATAGTCAGAGTTGATTTCCTTTAGGATTGACTGGTTTGATGTTCTTGCTGTCCAAGGGACTCTCAATAGTCTTTTATTATTGAGCAGCTGCAAGTGAGTCCGGTCCTGGGAGGCACCAGGAACCCTCTGTACTAAGACAGCTTGGGGCCTGCCCTTCATGGATGAATGAACTGGGTCTAGTTTCCCTATTGCGTTCAGGAGCTTGGGTCCCAGGAGCCCGATTTCACACTTCTGTGGTGTTGGAGAAGACTCTTGAGAGTCCCTTGGACTGCAAGGAGATCCAACCAGTCCATCCTAAAGGAAATCAACCCTGAACATTCATTGGAAGGACTGATACTGAAGCTGAAGCTCCAGTACTTTGACCACCTGATGCAAAGAGCTGACTCACTGGAAAAGACCCAGATGCTGGGAGAGATTGAGGGCAGGAGGAGAACCAGGATGACAGAGGATGAGATGGCTGGAAGGCATAGATTCAATGGACATGAGTTTGAGCAAACGCTGGAGATAGTGAAGGACAGGGAAGCCTGACAAACTGCCATCCATGGGATCTCAGAGTTGGACACGATTGACTGACTGAACGACAACATCAAATAAAAAGATTAACCAATTATTAATCACTCTCTTGCAAGGCAGGGAGGCTGAGGGTGGGGCAAGAGAGGGTGGGTTTCAGGACCCTTAGGGTGTGCCTAAGGTGGGCACAGCATAAAACTGGGATGTCTGTCCCAGGCCTGTGAGCAGAGCCTCAAACTCCGACGGCAGAACAGCAGGAGGATGCAAGAATCCGAGTCCGTCATGAGTGAGTCTGGCCTCCTAGGACTTAGTGGAGTTTGGGGGTGGAACCACATTACTGGGGGAGAGGAGCAGGGAGCCTGGTCCTCGGGGGTCCCCTGTCAGAGTGGCTCCCCACTTGGTTAGGAGATCGTGGGGGGTTGGGGAGAGCACCAAGGGTCACCAAGGAGCCTGTCCTGCCTGCCTTCCCAGGGCAGGGCCCTGGAATAAATACTCCACGGGCTGAGACCAAGCCCATTTCCAAGCTGTGCTCACTGAGGCCCAGAGAGGTGCAAGGGTTAGGGCTGGAGGGCAGACAGCCAGGGTCTGACCAGCAGCCTCACTCCGGATGCCCCAGGCTTCTCCTCCCGCCCTCGGGCCTGAGTCCCACCCGCTCATCTGGGTCTGGTCCAGGCAGGGGGAGGGTGCCAGGTGGGCTGGGGGGCTGTTCCTGGGCTGATGGGACCCTGTTTCCTCCTTGGTCAGGCCCCACGCGGAGGTCGGCGCCCCCAAGGAGAAAGCGGCGGGAGCGCATGGTTTACACCAAAGAGCAGTTGGAGGTGCTCAAAGAAGCCTTCCTGGAGAACGATTACCCGAGCTACCAGGACCGCCTGCGCCTGGCGGCCAGGCTCCACCTGGACGAGCACAGAGTGCAGGTCTGAGCCTGCCCGCCCCGGGGGCCACCCCTCTGCCGCCCGGAGCCACCGCTAGGGGACCGCGAGGCCAGAGGCGCCAGGGCTGCCCCGGGTCCCGCAGCAAGCAAGGGGTCTCCGCGCTGCGGACCCAGGGCTGGACCCTCGTCCGCCTCAACCCTGTGCTGTATCACCGCGCCAGCCGCATCCGGCCTGCCTGACGCCCCCCCACCGCCCCGGGGTGTCCCGGTGCCCAGCCCTCAGGGCCTCTGACTCCCGGAGCCTCTCGGGCAGACCCCTTCCTGCCCCGGGGGTGCCCAAGCCCTGCCCCTGCCCTCTGTGCCCCTTCCCGCTGCCTCCTGAACCCCAGGAGCCTCTAACTGGGTCTGGGGGATGGAGGGAGAGGGGAGGCGGGATTCTCAGCTGGCCGGCCTCACCACCACCGACCCCCACCCCCCACCCCGCAGCAGAGGCGGTAGCGCGGGGCCCCTCGCCTCTCACACCCTCTCCTCCTGGTCCCCTCTGCCCCCCAGGTGTGGTTCAAGAACCGCCGGGCCCAGCGCTCCCGTCTGGAGCGACAGCAGGCCCAGGGCGGATACCAGAGGGCCGGCCTTGCGCCCACGGACCCCGGAGCCCCCCGGACTCCCGCCCCCGCCCCGGAATCTGCTGCCGCAGCTGCGAGCCCCAGTTTCCCAGACAGCCCGGGATTCTACAGCCGCCTTCCTCCCCCAGCCCCGCGGGGGTGCTCTCAGCGCCCGAGCTCGGCGCCTCCAGCCACCACCTGGCCACGTGGGTCCCGGCACAGGGCGTCCATATGTATGGCCCGGCTGCTCCAACCCTGGCCCCGGCCCCAGCCCCGGGCTGGCCTCAGGACCCCGACGCCCCGAACTACAGCCCAGATCCTCTTCCGGTTCTGCCTCCTGACTGTGCCCTGATGTTCTCATCCCCGGAGCTCTTTTCCGAACCCTCCTCTCCCTTGAATTCTGTGTCCCCTGTGGACGAGGACGATTTAGGCTCCCAGCGGTTCACGAATTTATAGGGTCGTGGGCATCTATCCCCGCAAAGTCCTGCAGACCCCGAGGGGCCAGAGAGGACGAGGGCGCTGTGAGCCTGCGCGTGGCGCCTCCGCGTCCGGGAAGGTGCGATGGCTTGGTGTTCACAGCTGCTTACTGTGTGCACCTCCCTTGATCCAGCCTGGGGAGGGGGCGTTTCTGTGGCACTGTGAGGCCACCGCGGGTCGCGAAGCCCTGAAGATCCCTGCCTGGTTATTTGGGGCGCTCGTGGGAACTGCTGTCAATGGAATCGCTATTGGCAGTTCGTGTGTGTTTCAGCTTCGTGAAGCTGCAGAACTTTCTGTAAAAGCGAGACCAACATCATTCGCCCAGCCCCCCGAATGTTGAGAATTTGAGACATTTTCATGTTTGCTGATCTGCCCTCTTTCGGCTTCTTTGTAGTTTTAATACTGATGCCTCCAATGATGCAGAAGTTAAGTAAGCTATTCTCAGGTGTTAATTGGGCATTAGAAATAATTAATTGTCCTCCCTGCCCCGTCCATTTTTCTCAATTTGTTTGAATTTATATGTCTATCTTTTTGGTGACTAAAGTATTGCAAACATTTTTCCCATGTGTATTTTCTGTAAGTAGAATTTTCTTGATTTTAATGTGTATTTCAGTGCCTCTCATTATCTTTTGTAATGAATTCGTGTTTTTCTTTCATTTCATTTCATCAGTGGCACACTGATATGCTGGAAAAATAGAATAAAAATTTTTAAATAAATTTTAAATGATTTTTTTACAAGATGGGCCCCAGTTTTCAAGTTGACATAAAAGTTTATAAAAGCTGACTGTTTGGGGTTTCTCTGGTGGTCCAGTGGTTAAGAATCCACCTTGCAATGCCAGGGACACCAGTTCAATACCTGGTCCAGGAAGATCCCACACGCCACAGCTACTAAGACCTGCACACACTAGAGTTTGGTCTCTGTAACAGGAGAAGCCGCCTCAATAAACTAGAGAAAGCTTATGCAGCAATGAAGACCCAGCACAGCCAAAAATAATTTTTTTAAAAACTTGACATTCAAGGCCTACATGCTTTGTCACAAGCTGAAAACAGTTTACAGATAACATTAGTCTGAGATTCCCAGTCTGCTGTTTCCAGTATAGCTCAGGGGTTTCAAATGGCAACCCATTCCAGTATTCCTGCCTTGGAGAATCCCATGGACAGAGGAGTCTGGCAGGATATAGTCCATGGGGTTGCAAAGAGTGGGACACAAATGAACAACTAACATGGGGGTTTCTGGGATGGGTGTGTGGAGGGAGGGTTTCTGGGGTGTGGAGGGAGGAGTTGCTCTTTTGTTCTCTAGCATTACTGCTTTTTAAAAGTATTTGGCTGCATCTGGTCTTAGTTGGGGCATGTGGGGCTGCTGTTTCCTTGCAGCCATTGTAGCACGAGGGCTCAGTATTTGTGGCATGCAGACTTAATTGCTTTGCAACATGTGGGGGTCTTAATTTCCCAGCCAGGAATGGAACCCAATTCCCCTGCATGTCAAGGAGGATTCTTAACCACTGGACCACCAGGGAAGTCCCCACTGCTCTTCTTTTTCCTCCTGTTTAAGGTATCTTTCATTATCACATAAAGATAATGTCTTCTTCCCTAAAATCATAACAGTTTTAACTCCCATATTTAGGTCTCAAAACAACTAGAACTGATTGTGGATGTATGGTGTGAGGTAGAGGTTTCTTTTTTTTTTTCTCCTCATGGAATTTCATCCCAGGGGGCTCAGTGGTAAAGAACCTATCTGCCAATACAGGAGACCCAGGTTCAGTCCCTGGGGCAGAAAGATCCCCAGGAGAAGGAAATGGCAAGCCACTCCAGTATTCTTGCCTGGGAAATCGCATGGACAGGGGAGCCTGGGGGGCTACCATCCACGGAGCTACAAAGAGCTGGACACAACTGAGTACACACATGGATTTCCAGTGGTCATTTTGTGGAGAGGTTGGTTAATTTGTCATCAATCAAAAGTCCAATCACAGATGTATCGATGTCCATAAAGGCTTCATTTGGGATCCTCAGTCTTTATAAGTTTGCACCAATTACCTGTTCCCTCTGTCTCCAGTTTCTCTGCTGCTCATCCTGACCCTTAGGTCTCCCCACAGCCAATTTTCTGGCCCCATCCTGGTCCCCCTTTAGCAAATGGTCCAATCCTCTTAGGACAGGGCAGCCTCAGCAAAATAGAGTGAGAATTAGCAGGGATTTAGAGGTCCACGTGACAGACTGTGGTTTGCGGGGGTGGAGAGACAGTTGCAAGGATAGAAGGAGACCATGTTTATCAGAGAGGCCCTGGTAGGAATGGAGATTAAAAACACAGACACACACACACACACACACAGGCCCCAAAAAGAGACTGAGGGACACAGGAGAGAGACTGGAGCCAGAGGAGACATACAGAGAGGCAGAGAGGGGGAGTTAGGGGTGGGGGGAGAAAGGAAGGGGAACTGAGTCACCCCAGCCCTGCTCCCTAAATGAAAACAGACAAGGTCCCACCCACATGTGTCACTTTCCATGTGACAGCTGCTGTCCTCCACGCTCTAATATCCTTACGAAAGGTCCTTTAAGGTCAGCAACCCAATCCCTTAGCTACAGGAGGTCACACCAAACATCAGAGCCTTCAACTGCCTTTCTGAGAAGACGGTGGGCGTCTAAGCTGAGCATGAACCAGGCTGCCCAGCTGAAGACCTCAGTCCTTAACCCCTCCACTCTCTCGAGTTTTACCAAGTTTATCTGCTTCTTGGACCACTCAGAGAAAGCCATGTGGACAGCTGGACCTCTGTGAGACTTTGGGTAACAGTCATCACTGGGGGTGGGTGTGAATTACACGGAGTGTGCAACTGACACACTGGGCACTAATTTACAGGAAGTGCTGAGTAAATGAGTGGTCTTATCCTACCAGGCTTCCCAGGTGGTTCTAGAGGTAAAGAACCTCCCTGCCAATGCAGGAGACTTAAGAGATTCGGGTTCCATCCTTGGATCGGGAAGATTCCCTTGGAGGAAGACACGGTAACCCACTCCAGTATTCTTGCCTAGAGAATCCCACGGACAGACGAGCCTGGTGGGCTACAGTCCGTAGGGTCAAAAGGAGTCAGACACAACTGAAGCGAGTTAGCACGCACACGGGCACTATTCTACCACTGAGACACCCCCTGACCCCCATCTCCATCTTTTCCCTCCTCTGACTCACTCATCTCCCGTCTCTCTGCCCTGTGTGCTTCCCTTCCATCTCCCTCTCTCTGGCCCTCTCCCGCCCATTCGGGTCCCTGGACTTCTCCCCAGCAGCTTTCCTTGGCTTTGACCTAGTCTGACTCACCACGTGCCCCAACCTCTTAGGCTAGTCAGGCCAGCATCTGCAGAATATGGGCATAGGCACGATCAGAGGTGGACTGAAGGGGGCATGGGACTCACTGGCAGATGAAGCTCAAAACTTTCTCAACCCCCGACTCACATCTTCCCGTGTTTCTTTGGTGACCAGGAGACTTCTGTTTCGGCAGTTGGTGCTGTTGGGGTCTCCGGCATTCCCCTCCCCAACATAAGTCCCAGGGAGATGCTCTCAGGAAGCAAAGATGCTGCCCAAGCTCCTCTAGCCCTGATTGATCTGCCGTGACTCTGGCAGTGGACGGAGCACAGACATACTTGGTTGCATTTGCATTTTTATTCAAAATTTCGCTACACTTATCTCCAAACTCATTCAGCTGAATACATTAAATATATACAGTTTTTGTAAGTCCATAAAGTAGGTTTATGAGGAGTTGATGGAATCCTAATCCTTTGCAGAGTGACTAGAGCATACTGCTTGAAACTCCAGACAAGGTTTCTTTTCTCTCTCAGTTCCTCCATACACCTCTTGCTCACACCCTCTTCATTTATAGCTTATCTTATTTATTCTTTAAATATGCAGCCAGTGACCATGCAAAGGGCTTTCCAGGTGGTTCTAGAGGTAAAGTATCTGCCTGCCAATGCAGGAGACTGGGGTTCGATCCCTGGGTCAGGAAGATCCCCTGGAGGAGGGCATGGCAACCCACTCCGGTATTCTTGCCTGGAGAATCCACATGGACAGAGGAGCCTGGCAGGCTACCGTCCCTGGGGGTCGCAGAGTCGGACATGACTTAGCACGCATGCCCGCACAGCCATGCCAGTACTGCTAACCACCACAGCCAGGGAGCATGTCCTCCCTTTTAAAACTTTCCCTCTCCCTCTGTTTCTTCCCATCTCACATGGGAGCATCACTCGCCTCTCTTTCCAGTTCCCTCTTCCTCTACCACCCCCTACCACCCTCCTGAGGCCGTCCTGGCCCCTGAGTCTCCCCACAGCCGGCCCCTTGGCCCTGCCCTGGTCCCATTTAGCAAATGCTCCAATCCTCTTATGCTGGGCCGGCCTCAGGAGAGCAGAGAGAACAATTAGATCAAATTGGAGAGAGAGGGAAGGGAGTCATGTGACAGGTGACGGGGGTTGGGGAGTGGGGGTTGGACAGACATAATAGGATGGACGGCTCTGGGGGCTGCCAAGATATAACAGAAGCTCCTCCTGCTCATCTAACAGACCCTGTTAGGGATCGATGTAGAAGCACACTAAAGAAACAGGGGCAGAGGAGCGAGACCCAGAGGCAGAAGCACTGTTGATTGGAATGAGTTTCTCCCACTCACAGACATGGGGAGTTTCTCCCACTCATAGACATCTTGACCCCTGAGGGCCTGGAGATTTTGATATCTCTCATCTAGATTGCTAGGAGCGCAGATTATCGTCTCTAAACATCATTTCTCTCTGGGAGTAACTCGAGTTTTGACATAAAGACTGGATTCAGGTCTGAGGCTGGAAAAATGAAGGTGAGCTGAGACCATCTCGTCACAGCAAAAGCACAAAAAGCTCTCAGAGATGATGGGGTTTCTGTCCAAACGCTGAAGAAACCAAAAGTGGGACCATTAAAGCTTCAAAAGAAGAACATCGGCAAGCAGGTTGAAAGATGTCAAATATGTAAAAACTCATAGGTTCATAATGGTCCTCAAAAATAGAGAAAAGAGAGAGAGAGAGAAATTGGTTGAGGCTCTGATTTAAACATTGCCATCTTGCCACCATGAGGCATAAACCAAGCACATGAACACCCAACAAGCTAAAGAAAGGAAAACATGAAAATACAGAAAAGTTCTGGGAGACTTCTCTCGTGGTCCGGTGGATATGACTCCGCTTTGCAATGCGAGGGACAACGGTTTGTTTCCTGCTCCGGAAAGATCCCATATGCCACGGAGCAACAAAGCCCAAGCGCCACAACTACTGAAGCCTGTGCGCCTAGAGCCCGGGGCTCCGCAGCAAGAGAAGCCTCTGTAACGAAAAGCCCACGCACTGCAACTCTAGAGTAGCCCCCGTCCGCTGCAGCTAGAGAAAGCCCACCCAAAGCAAAGAAAACCCACCACAACCAATAAATAAATGCATCTTTTAAATAATAATAATAAAAGACTATAAGTTTTCAACTCATGGAGTGTGGGCCCGATCCCTGGTCTGGGAACTAAGATCCTGCATGCCATACGGCAAAAGAAAAAAAAAGTGTCATATCACCAAGCTTAATATGGTGATTCACTTTACAGCAAATCTCAAGGAAATGATTCTGTAGTGTGCGTACTGATTGATCCTAGGGAGATGTGGGAAGCTGCAGTTCTCCAAAGTGGCCACACGGTGTCGCTGTTGGAAAAGAATTCAGTGTTTCTCCCAATTCAGGCTTCCAGTGACGATCCTGCTGAGTTCTTTTTCTTGAAGACGTGAATTGTCTTGGTTAAGACACAATAGGGTCATGGTATTTTCTGTTTCTCCTCCACGCATAGGTAAAATCAAAAGGAGCCTGGTAGATATTTCTAGCGCTTACCATTTTTTCGGGCTCCCTTCCTTTCCTGACCACCGTTCCCAGGTGGGTTCTACAGGTGGGTGCAGCCTTGTGACCTTTCTAGCCAATGAGCTGCGACTAGAACTGAGACGTGTGTCACTTCCAGGCTAAGGTCTTTAAGAACTCGTGCGTGTTTCTTTTCCCAGCCTGCGGACTGAGGATGTTGTGGGTCCAGGTGCAACAACAGGAGAAGAGAATCTCTATCTAGATCTGCACTGTCCAGTAAGATAGCCACGCGCCACACACTTGCCATGAATTTGAATGTCAGTTGAAATAAAGTAAAATAAAAATTCCTAGTTCCAGACTTGCCTAGTGGTCCAGTGGCTAAGAATATGCCTGCCAATGCAGGGGACACAGGTTTGATCCCTGGTTCGGGAGGAGTTCACGTGCCTCGGGGCAACTAAGTCTGTGGGCCGTGACTACTGCTGCTGCTGCTAAGTCGCTTCAGTTGTGTCCGACTCTGTGTGACCCCATAGACGGCAGGACTACTGATGCCTGCATGCCTAAAGCCCAGGCGCTGCAACAAGAGAAGTAAGCGCAATGGGAAGCCTGTGCCCCACAACTGGGGAGTAGCCCCCACTCATCACAGCTAGAGAGAGCTGGAGCACGGCTATGAAGACACAGCACAGCCAGAAATAAATGGATTAAAAATTCAGTTCCTCAGTCACATCCACCTCCTTTCAAGCACCATGTGGCATGTGCCCCGTGGCCATGGTGCTGGACAGATACAGAAGAATTCCATCATCACAACGTCCTACTGGACAAATGCTGCTCTAGGTCACTGAATGGGCGCAGGGAGGACACCTGCCCTGAAGAGGGCTTTGCACGTGCTGGGTTTAACCCGTTGAGATTTGCATTTGTTTTTGTGTGTTTCCACAGAAGCATAACCCAGCCTAGCCTGACCCATTAGGTTTCTTGAGAGTCTTGTGTTATTTAAATTACCCACTGGTGGCACGATGTGATGTGGCTAAACAAAAGGGAGAGCTGAAGGTACCACCACGCAGGCTCCAGCGGGCTTAAGATCAAGCTTCCTTGAGTCCCAGCCCACCTACCTGGTTTAGATCTAAACTGCCAAAAATTTACTGAATTGTCAGAATTGTTACCAGTGACGATGAGTGAGGGCTTTGCTTCTTCTTGGTACTATTGATGGTTGTCTGGGGAGATTTTCCCAGATGATACTGGGTATGGATCCATGGAGCACAGGCGCGATCTCATGGGTCAGCATTCGGCTTAGGGGAGAAATGACTTCATTTCCGTGACTCAAGGTTTGAGAGTTCACTGGGTTAGAATTATATTTGAAATAAACGCAGACTTTATGGCCACCAAAAGCACTTTCTTGAGGGAATTCCCTGGTGGCCCAGTGGCTACAACTTTGTGCTCCGAATGCAGGGGCCCCTGGTTCGGTCCCTCGTGAGGGAACTATATCCCACATGTTGCAACTAAGACCCAGTGCAGCCAAATAAACAATTTAAAAAAAAAAAGTTCCTCAAATTAAAGGAAAAAAAAAGGTTCAATTCTGAGCCAATCTAATGGTCTTCATATGACCGTCTGCCAGGAAAGTTTTTTTAAAAATCACTGCTGCTGACCCAGCTGTTCCACTCCTAGCTATCTGCCCAAAGGACCTGAGAACTGGTGCTTCAACAAAAACTTGGACACGGAAGTCCACAGAAGCACTACTCACAGTAGCCAAGGAGTATCAATAACCTAAATGTTCACCAACAGATGAAATGGTGGCCCAGAGTGGAAAATTATTCAGCCATAAAAGGAATGACATTCTGATGTGTGCCAATCATCATGGACGAACCTTGAGAACATTATGCCAAGCGAAAGGAGCCACAGAAGAGCACACACGCTGTATGACTCCATTTTTATAAAATCTCCCAATAGGGAAATCTACAGAATGGGCAGGGTGGGGGAGGAGGGGGAGGGCGGTGCTGGGGACCAAAGGGGTGCATGCTGAGGACTGGAGGGGTGCTCTCGAGTATAAGGGTTTCTCCTTGAGGTGGTGCAAACGTTCCAAAGTTGACCATGGCGGGACTTCCTCAAAATAAATTGAGGTTTGTACGTAAGGCCATCAGTGGCCAGACTCCCATCACTTTTACCATCTTGCCACGTGAGAGATTTAAGAACTGAGCCTGTGAGACTGCCAGGCCCTCCCCAGTGTCCTGACACCCGGGGGACCACCAGGCCGAAGGCCCAGGCTGGAGTGGTTTCGTCTGCCTCACTCCACTGGCCAAAGCAAGTCAAGGGATCAAACTCAGAGCTAGGAGGCAAGGACAGCTCGTCTCCAGTGCTGGTGACGAGAGGACGGGTGAGCCAGCCTAACACGCCACCCAGCACTTTTCTCCCAGTCACTGCCAGGTTACCTCCAAACGTGGGCACCAGGAACCCACTTCACCTGGCAGGATGCACAGCCCTGGCAGCTCCAGGGGCGTCCAGCGCCCACCTCCACCTTGGCTTGAGGGAACCACTGGAAAGTTCAACCTGGAGTTGGTCCTAGCTCCGCACTACCAAGCCACTAATTTCCTGGAGCGGAGACCAGAGGGAGGCGGCTCCAGGAGAAAATGGACACACGCAGACACAGGCCTGTTAACCTCATCACCATTTATTGAGTTGCTGAAATCTGAGACTCACTCATCCTGATCCTCCTCTCGGCTTCCCCTTGAAAAGGAAGCCTGGAACAGGACCACCCCAGACACCACAGGGTAGAAGGGAGACATGGGGGAGGTGGCAGCGGAGATGCAGGGAGATGAGGGATAGGGAAGGCACCAGGACCAGCTTGCAGGGACACACATGCACTCACACACACACACAGGCAAAGACCAGGGGTGTCCATCTCTGCTCCAACCGGCGGCCGTAAGAACATCAGGGAAGGACCAGGCGTCCAAGAGACATTTCAGTCCTTCCTGTCATGAAGCGTCTGCCGAGAGGGGCTGGGCCACGGTTACTGGTCTGTGTGGAGAAGAGGAGGGAGAGGGGTTCAGAGGCCAGATGAAAGCAAGGTGCTTCCCTGCCTTTCATCTCTTAAGCTTTCCCTGTAATAAACTGTAACCGGAAGTGGAATAGCTCTGCTGTGTTCTGAGTCCTGCAAGAATCGCTGAGCCTGACAGGAGGTTTCGGGACTCCTGAAATTGCACTCAACCTGTGACTAAGAGTCACTCCTTCCCCTCTCTCTTTTGTATGAATCCCATCTTGGCTTATCTTAGATAAAATCATCATTGGTGGACTTCTCTAGAATCCAAGCCAAGCTCATGCTGGTTTAAGCAAATGCATTTGAGTGACTGATAGTCTGGAGGTGGCAAATGGTGTGTTTCTGCAAGGGATGTGCTCCATTTAAGAATTCAAGTCCCCCTAAAGGGGCACCCCTCCCTCCTGACAGCAACAGCCCATGCATAGCCAGCTCATGCAGCCTGGGAATTATGGAATTCTTTTTCTTTGTGCATCTTTCTTTTTTTTTTTGAAATTATGCAATTTTTTTTTTTTAAATTTGGGGAGACTCCCTCCTTTTCAGACCTGCATAGGAGGCAAGACATTCGTATTTTTGTACTGCATTGATTCAAATTGTACTGCAGGCCCAAATTCCCACTGAAAGAAGCCTCATTCTGCTCCAGTGAGGATGACGAGAAACAGAACTCGAGGTCAAAGCATTTGAGAACCAGGTTGCTGGTGCAAAGCATGCTGGGGGCGGGGGGGCTGGGTCCACAGGCCCCTGGGACAGACGCTCAGTTCTAGCACACGTGGGGCAGGAACTGGAACTCAAGCTTAGACGGAGGGTAGAAACTGCTTCCAGGATCTCAAAAGCCAGGAGCCAGAGCTTGGTTATGGACTAGGTTACTGGCCAGGGCCCAGTTCTAGAGTAGGCTCGGTTTGGGGCTCATCTGGAACACAGAAGCTCGAACATTGAAAATCAGGCTCAGAAGATGCTGAAAAGCAGTGCTATGGTCCAGAGAACAAAGTGGAAATTGCAACCAGTGGAATGTACTGGGCTGGAAACTAGTCCTCAGGCTTGGAGTCCACTGGGAACCAGGGTCAGCTCTGTGGCCTCGGGCGGGGGACCCCTCACCTCTACCTTCAGGGCACATCAGGCCTGAGCCAAAGCGGCTTTGATGGCGGCCACCAGCTTCAGAAACTTGCTCTCCGTGTCCACGTAGCCATCACCTCCCTGGAGAAGGGAGGACCAGGGGAGGGGTGGGCTGGGACCAAGACGCCAACCCCAGTTCCAACCCCCACTGGCCCCCAGTGAGGCAGGATGGACAGACATACCTTCTTGGAGTGAACCAGCTTTCCCGCTACGAACACTTCAAAGAAGCCGGTGACCTGGGGAGTCCCCTCGCCGCACTGGGGAGAAGGAGAGATGCTGGAGAGGTGGAGATGCCCCCTTGCGGACACCTGCCCCTTCCCAGGGAAGGGAGAACACAGTGTCGGGGGGAGGGGGCTGACCCACCCCCGCTGCCACCAGGACTGAGGGACAGACAGGACCCACGTCTGACTCCTTCCCCCTCCCGAGACTCACGATGTCCAGACGGCTAGGGAACTCATCTTCTAACTTCTTCTTGAGCTGAAGATACTGGAAAGGGGTGGGTGGTCACACCAGGGTCCACAGAAGCCATATAGGTGGGCCCCCCACCTATATGGGCTAACCCCTCCCCCACTTTCCAGGGCAGCCTCTAGGGGTCACATGGCTTACCTTGGGCTTGTAGCCTCAAGCACCACTGGTGGGAGCGTGTCCAAGAGAGTGGGTCCGGGAGGGGAGGAGGGCGACAGTGGAGATCCCGGGAGGGGAGAGAGAAGGGGACAGTGGGGATCCAGGGATGGGAGGGGAGAGGCAAGGAGACAGAGGGAAATGGCGGGGAGGAGGCAGGAAGAGATGAAGGGGACATGGATGATACAAGGAGGAGGAAAAGACACTCTCAAAAGAGAGGAAAGACACCGGGGCACACGGGGGCGGGGTGCAGCAGAGAGATGGAGGCACAGGAAGCGAGCCAGCCACACAGGGAGAATGCACAGAGCAAGGGAGACAAGAGGCAGGGCGTGGGGCGGGGGGGCACAGAATCGGGGCGACGAGAGCGCACAAGCGCGAGGCAGAGGGGAGAGGGCGGCAAAACGGAGAGAGCCAGGTCAGGATGAGAGCTGCCCAACGACAGCAGCCCCACCCACCGCCGGTATCTGCAGGCTTCCCAAGGCCCTCCCATGCCTGAGGGTGAAGGGTAACCGCCTCCCCGCCCCTCCCCGCAGACTATTTCGGGACTGGAGTCTGGCGCACAGGCAAAGCGGGGGAGGGGAAGGGGAGGCGCCTGAAAATGTCACTCTACCCTCTGCTTGATTCAGCAGGCAGGGACACTGCTAACTAACGCAGTGACGGGTCTGAACCTTTCAAACCCCCAGGCAGGGACCCTCCTCCCCCGCCCCAAGTGGACATTTCAACAGGACAGCCAGCAGACCCAGGCGCGGGGCACCCCTGTGATCCGCCCGTGCCCCACTCCCAGCCTCGGTTTCCGCACTTGAAGAAGGGAGCTAACCCTGCCCAGGGAGTTTCTGGGGAAGGAGATTCAGGAGCTCTTATTTATTAGGCGCCCGCAGGCCAGCATGCCTGTGCAGGCCACTGAAGTCCAGGGCGCCAGGGCTGTAACACCGTCTACGGGACAGAACACTTCCTGCCGAGCACACGTTTTCACCCTTAAAGCGGGCAATTAGACCAAACGTGTAACACCCAACACTCCGCACTCCCTCCGCCATAACCATTAAGACGACAACCTAGAGGCGGGGGGAGGGGAGGTTCAAGAGGGAGCGGACATACGTACACCTACGGCCAGTTCACGTTGACATATGGCAGAAGCCAACACAATATGGGAAAGCAATGATGCCACAATCAAAAATAAATTTAAAAAAATCACTCCCTCTACGGATGGGAAAAGTGGGGTCAGAAAACGAGGAGGGTTAATAGCAAAAAGGCATCCACCGTCTGGGTTCAAGCCCTTGCCCAAGCCGAGACGATCTGGAACCTCTGGACTCTGGCCGGCCCCACCCGACGACCGGTCCTGGCGGAGGGGAGACCGAAGCGCCCAGGGAGGTTCCTCTTGCATTACAAACCGACCCCCACCTGCTCCCCACCCTGAGCCCGAGAATCGGGGTGGGGGTGGGGGTTAAACGACACACACGTGTCTCAGTTCTACCTTTTAGGACCTGAGACGTCTAGAATGTCACAAATGGGGGGGGGCGAGAAATCACCATCCTCTGTTTTCCGCTCCTCCCAGCCCACCGCACCCACACGGAACCCTCTCCCCAGTGCAAGGCTCCCCAAGGGTCCTGCCCTCTCCCCCCCGCGCACCCCCCGACTCCCCCAGAGCCCAGCTCCGCCGGGACAGGGCGAGGCCCGAGCGGGATTCGAAGAGGGCACCTTTGGCCCGCGTGCTCACCAATAAACTACTCGGACGACGACCGCCATAGCTCCAGACCGCGGTGCCCGCTGAAGCGCGGACTCGCGATCCGAACCCGGGCGAGGCAGGGCGAGGTCTGCGCCCTGGGCGGGGCGTGTGCACACAGGCCTAGCACGCGGCGTTCCGCAGCGCGGACCATGCCAGGAGAGGGGGCATGAGGAGAGGCCTCCAGAGAGGGGACGAGAGGCACCCTGAAGCCCACCGCCCTGAGCCCCCACGCAAATCTTCCCTCTCGCTCCCTGTGAGGCCAGGGAAAACCCCGGCAGAGGAGGTCCTCAGAAGAGTCCTCTGCGCACCCCGCTCCCGGACCCCCCCTCCTCCGAGCCAGAATGGTACGGTCTCATGGGGCGGGGGTTCAGGGCCAACAGCTGCTGGTTGCAAACGGAATTGCAACTGACCTTGCTCGTTTCTCTGGGAGGACCTTGAGGGCGGCCTGACGGGGAAAGGGGGCCGAGTTCGCAAGGATTCGGGGTACACATGGGCGGCCCCTGAAGCTGAGGTTTTTTTCAATGAGCGGTCCGGGGGACCCGCTGCCTTATTAAATAAAGCCTGGCATCCAGACCTAGGCGCCGCCTGATCGGCAGTGAAGTTCCCCCCTCCAACCCCGCGCCCCGACCAACTCACCCACCCTTTTGCGCCTTCCAGACCTTTTGAGGCAAGGGGGTCATGGAAAGTGCTAGAAGTTGGCAGCTGAGGTATAAGGGCTTTAGAAAGCCGATGCATCTCTCTGAGCCTCAGTTTCCTCTTCTGGGCATAAATGCCTTCAGAGAATGTTTACCCATTTAACAAATACCTATTGGGTACCTTGCTGCAGTCATAGGTTCTGAAGATACAGCTCAGTTCAGTCGCTCAGTCGTGTCCGACTCTTTGCAACCCCATGGACTGCAGCAGGCCAGGCTTCCCTGTCCATCACCGTCTCCCAGAGCTTGTTCAAACTCATGTCCATCCAGTCGGTGATGCCATCGGAAGATACAGCCATGAAAAAATAGCCAAAGTCCCTGACCAAGGTCTTCCCGCCCCAGCTTCCGTCTCTGACCCCCTGATCCTCACCTGCCGTGATCCTGATATCTCCGGGCTGGTGGCAGGCTAGGTTCAATTCCCACCCGCCATTGCTGCCAGCTATGTGATCTCAGTGGTCTTGGGCAGGTATCAATATAACCAGCCTGTGATGCAGAGCGGTTAACATGCAGCCGGGCGGAATCAGTGTACCATAATCAGGTGTCTTTCAGGCTCCCAGGGTGCTCAGAACAAAAACCCAAGCCTTGGGAAGTCCCTGGTGGTCCAGTGGTTAGAATTCCAGGCTTCTAGTATGGTGGCCAGGGTTCAGTCCCTGGCGAGGAAACTGGGATCTCCTAAGGGGAAGCTAAGATCGTGGCATCTGATCCCATCCCTTCATGGCAAATAGAGGGGGAAACAGTGGAAATAGTGACAGACTTTATTTTTTGCATTCTCCAAAATCACTGCAGATGGTGACTGCAGCCATGAAATTAAAAGACGCTTGCTCCTAGGAAGAAAAGTTATGACCAACCTAGACAGCATATTAAAGAGCAGAGATATTACTTTGCCAGCAAAGGTCCATCTAGTAAAACCTATGGTTTTTCCAGTAGTCATGTATGAATGTGAGAGTTGGACTATAAAGAAAGCTGAGTGCTGAAGAACTGATGCTTTTGAACTGTGGTGCTGGAGAAGACTCTTGAGAGTCCCTTGGACAGCAAGGAGATCCAACTAGTTCATCCTAAAGGAAATCAGTCTTGAATGTTCACTGGAAGGACTGATGCTGAAGCTGAAACTCCCAATACTTTGGCCAGCTGATGCGAAAAACTGACTCACTGGAAAAGACCCTGATGCTGGGAAAGATTGAAGGTGGGAGGAGGACGAGATGGTTAGATGGCATCACCGACTCAATGAACATGAGTTTGAGTAAACTCCAAGAGTTGATGATGGACAGGAAGCCTGGTGTGCTGCAGTCCATGGGGTCACAAAGAGTTGGACATGACTGAGCAACTGAACTGAACTCAAGGGGAAGCTTGGCCCAAAAGAAGAAAAACAAAACTGCAGCAAGATAACCAGCACGCTCCGTCCCTGATTGGCCTCATTGTTCCCTTCTGGTCTCTCTCAGTGCCCTAGCCACATGGAATCTTGGACCTCACCCACTCACCCGCCTCTGGGCCTTTGCACAGCTGTTTCGACCCTTCCCTGCTGCCTGATCTTGCTCATCCTCCAGGAATCAGTTCCAACAACATATTGTAGGAGAATTTTTGTGTCTTGGTAAACTGTGGCTTCTCCATATTATTAATACATCTGTTGCTGTCGTTCAATCGCTAAGTCACGTGGTCAGTGTTTGTGATCCCATGGGCTGCAGCACACAAGGCTTCCCTGTCCTTCACTATCTCCCAGAATTTGCTCAAACTCATGTCCATTGAGTCGGTGATGCCATCCAACCGTCTGGTTGTCTGTGGCCCCCTTCTCCTCCTGCCTTCAATCTTTCCCAGCATCAGGGTCTTTTCCATTGAGTCATCATAACAGATGGCCAAAGTACTGGAGCTTCAGCTTCAGCATCAGTCTTCCCAATGAATATTCAGGGTTGATTTCCTTTAGGACTGACTGGTTTGATTTCCTTGCTCTCCAAGGGACTCTCAAGAGTCTTCTCCAGCACCACAGTTCGAAAGCTTCAATCCTTTGGCACTCTCTTTATGGTCCCTCTTTTGACCTTCTTTACGGTCCAACTCTCACATCCATACAGGACTACTGGTCTTAGTTTGCTAATCATCACTATCATCGCTAAGCACCAGAAACTGACAAACCACAGACTTTTATCTTCTGGTTCTAGAGGCCAGAAGTCAGCAATCAAGGTGTCAGCAGGGTTGTTTCCTCCGGAGTGCTGTGAGAAAGAATCTGCTTCCTGCTTCTCCCCTAGTTTCTGGTGTCTGACTGGCAATCTTTGGTGTTCCTTGGCTTATAAGCGCCATCATCCAGTTTCTGCCTTCACATTCACATGACACGCTCCCTGTGTGCATGTCTGGGTCCAAGTTTCCCCAGTTTACAAGACTCAGTCATTTTAGGTTAGGGGCCCGCCCTATGCCAGATGACCTCCTCTTCACTCATTACATCTGCAACGAACCTGTTTCCCAACAAGGTCACATTCTGAGCTGCTGGGGGTTAGGACTTCACAGACGAATTCTAGGTGGAGGATAATTCGAACTGTAACCAATCATCCAGAGTTACCTGATTCTATGGGGTCTGTTTTACAACTCTATAAACTGTAGGTAAGTGAAGGCAACACAAGATACATCTTCTGTTTTTGTTTGCTTGTTCATTGTTTTTCTTTTTTGGGGTGGGGGGATTGCCGTGCCATGCAGCATGTGGGATCTTAGTCTTCCAACCAGGATGGAACTCATGCCTTCTGCATTGGAAATTCAGGGTCTCAACCACTTGATCACCAGGGAAATTCCACAATGAATCTTCTGTAGAGATTAAGTGAAATCTTTAACACCTGTTCACTTTTAGATCTGTTTGAGTCTTGGTTTCCCCAAAGTCTCTCTCCCCAAAATTATCTTCTAACAATGCTGTCCTCAAGGACGCTCACCCACACCCCTCAGGCTGGCCAGGGTCCCTGCAGGGCTCCCCATCACTACCCCAACCACTCTGCTTGTCCCGGGTCTGACGTTCTCAAACACGCAGCAAGTGGCTGGGCACAGGGCAAATGCCCAGAGGCTGTTTTGTTGACCGGACTTGAGGCTGAGAATTTGCCAGGGGCCTGAAGAATGAAACAGCCCCTTTATGCCACCGAAAACAAAAAGGTCTCTGTCGCCAAGGAGTGGGGGATGCTGGAGGCATTAGTCATAGTTCTGGGGCTGGGAAACCATTCCTTTCTTGCTCACTCTCCCTCACACACACGTGTACACACACATACACACACACACAAATGGTAACACACAGCTCTCACCCTCATCTGGCTAAACCACTGCACATCCAGACAAACCACAGCCTAACCAGAGACACAACACAACTCAGCACATACCTCTATTCTGCTACACAATGACACAAAAACACCCTTCACTCTCAGTACAAAACAACAGCCCAGCCCATACCCAGCCGGGATCACAACATCAACACCTCCAAATGCACAACTCACAGTGGCTGCCGCCTCTCCTCGGCTGTGTGGCAGAACACACAACTGTACCCTGGACACACAATAACACAACACACCCATGTCCAGCCAGAGACACAACAGCCCACCCTGAGATCCTGCTCACCGGGACCCACCATTGTATACAGAGCACACACCACTGGGTTTGGTCACGGACGTTGATACACAACCGCACAGCTGCACACACAGGATCGTTAATGCCCCCTGACGTAGGCACACGGCAACAGACAACTCCACCTGCTCCCAAGAGACAAAGGCACACAATTACACAGTAATACAATGGTACACATCACCATGGCAGGGACAAGACACACAATGAGACTATACAACCACACACACACACACACAACATTAACTAACACAGTAACCCAGCCAGACTCTCACTGGGATGCATCACGACTTGAACACCATTGCACAACCACACACCAGCCCAGGGACACATTCAGGCAGAGACACTGCAGCCCAATTACACGCACACAGAGGCTCCCCCCACAGCCTCGCAGTGACCCGCACCCAGGCTCCGCCGGCCTGGGGTCACACAGTAGGCAGACGTGGTCCTTGCCTTCTGGGACTCATGTTATGGTCAAGCAGACAGACACAGGAAAACAAACAAACAGGGATTAAGAGAGACTGTCATGAGTGCTGGGAAGAAAAATAAAGCCAGGAAGGATGGTGGGGGATTCTGTAAACAGATCAGGGAAGGCAGCTCTGTTATTAATAAGAGCAGCCAGCTCTTGAATACACAGTGACATAAAAGCCTCCTTCGGGCCCTAAAAGGCAGGTACTGTGATCATCCCATTTTACAGATGGGCAAACTGAGGTACTTGGCTGAGATCACACCAGGCCTTGTCTGACTGTGGAGCCTGTGCTCTGAACCAGCTTCCTGTCAGCATGATGGATAAAAGTGGGGTGGGGGGGTGGGGAGGTAGGCGTGGGGTGGGGTGGGGGCTTGTCAGGGACCTCGAAAGCTTCCTTGGTGGCTCACATGGTAAAGAATATGCCTGCAATGCTGCAGATGTGGTTTCGATGCCTGAGTCCAAAAGTCCCCTGGAAAGGGAATGGCTACCCACTCCAGTATTCTTGCCTACAGAATCCCAAGGACAGAGGAGCCTGGCGGGTTACAGTCTATGAGGTCACAAAGAGTCGGACACGAATGAGCAACTGACGCGGAAAGCTCCAAGGGGGTGAAGGAGGCCTGGACTTCTGAAAACCCAGGAGATCCAGCCTCTGCCTCGTCCCTGTCACAGGGAAGATGCTACCCGAGGCGCTGTGTCAGGGAGGGCTTCCTGGAGGAGGAGACTTCTGAGACATAGAGGAGGGAACCTGGCAGCGGGAAGAGCAGGATCTCCCACACCCAGACCCAGCAGGGCGTCGTGCTGCACCCCGCCTGCGTCTTTGCCAACAGCCCCGAGGTGCTGCACACGCAGGAGCAGGAGGCCAGTGGGGGCGACGGGAGCCAAGGTACTGGGAGCCCCGGCGGGGGTGGGGAGAAGCCCTCCATCAGGGGTGTGAGGGGGCACAGTGATCTCAGGGTGCCACTCGCCGTGGGGTTGCCCCCTCACACCTCCCGCACTCCGCCTTCCCTGGGGCTGCTGACCTGGGACCCGCAGGTCCCTGGAGCCACACCTGGCTGAGTGGCCTTGGGGGTCCACCCCCCTCCCCACATGGTACTGGCTGCCCGAGCCTGGAGCCTGGAGCCTGTCCCACAGCGTGAAGTATTAGTTGCTCACTCGTGTCCGACTCTTTGCCACCCTTATGGACTGTAGCCTGCCAGGCTCCTCTAAAATCCCAGTTCATGGGATTCTCCAGACAAGAATACCAGGGTGGGTGACTATTTCCTTCTCCCAGGGGATCTTCCAGATCTAGGGACTAAATCTGTGTCTTGCGTCTCCTGCATTGGCAGGCGGATTCGTTACCACTTGCGCCAACTGGGAAGCCCAGCAAGCTCCCCTAGCTGTTCACAAACAAACTGCTCTGTACTTTCATGTACACACGTCTTTGCATGGCCATAGGTTTTCATCAGGAGGGGTGGTGGTGAAGAGACACCCCTCGTCCAAGGTAAAGAGCAGCGGCTGCGCTTTGCTGGAGCAGCCGTGAAGAGCTAGGCCATGTCCAAAGTAAGAGAAACCCAAGTAAGACAGTAGGTGTTGCAAGAGGGCATCAGAGGGCAGACATACTGGAAACCATACTCACAGAAAACTAGTCAATCTAATCACACTAGGACCACAGCCTTCTCTAACTCAATGAAACTAAGCCATGCCCGCGGGGCAACCCAAGACGGGCTGGTTGTGGTGGAGAGGTCTGAAAGAATATGGTCCACTGGAGAAGGGAATGGCAAACCACTTCAGTATTCATGCCTTGAGAACCCCATGAACAGTATGAAAAGGCAAAATGAATCAAGGCAAATTGGAAGTGGTCAAACAAGAGATAGCAATGGTGAACGTCGACATTCTAGGAATCAGCGAACTAAAATGGACTGGAATGGGTGAATTTAACTCAGATGACCATTATATCTACTACTGCGGGCAGGAATCCCTCAGAAGAAATGGAGTAGCCATCATGGTCAACAAAAGAGTCCGAAATGCAGTACTTGGATGCAATCTCAAAAACGACAGAATGATCTCTGTTCGTTTCCAAGGCAAACCATTCAATATCACAGTAATCCAAGTCTATGCCCCAACCAGTAATGCTGAAGAAGCTGAAGTTGACTGGTTCTATGAAGACCTACAAGATTTTTTAGAACTAACACCCAAAAAGATGTCCTTTTCATTATAGGGGACTGGAATGCAAAAGTAGGAAGTCAAGAAACACCTGGAGTAACAGGCAAATATGGCCTTGGAATGCGGAATGAAGCAGGGCAAAGACTAATAGAGTTTTGCCAAGAAAATGCACTGGTCATAGCAAACACCCTCTTCCAACAACACAAGAGAAGACTCTACACATGGACATCACCAGATGGTCAACACCGAAATCAGATTGATTATATTCTTTGCGGCCAGAGATGGAGAAGCTCTATACAGTCAACAAAAACAAGACCAGGAGCTGACTGTGGCTCAGATCATGAACTCCTTATTACCAAATTCAGACTGAAATTGAAGAAAGTAGGGAAAACCACTAGACCATTCCCTTATGATTATACAGTGGAAGTGGGAAATAGATTTAAGGGCCTAGATCTGATAGAATGCCCGAGGAACTATGGAATGAGGTTCGTGACATTGTACAGGAGACAGGGATCAAGACCATCCCCATGGAAAAGAAATGCAAAAAAGCAAAATGGCTGTCTGAGGAGGGCCTTACAAATAGCTGTGAAAAGAAGAGAAGCGAAAAGCAAAGGAGAAAAGGAAAGATGTAAGCATCTGAATGCAGAGTTCTAATGAATAGCAAGAAGAGATAAGAAAGCCTTCCTCAGCGATCAATGCAAAGGAATAGAGGAAAACAATAAAATGGGAAAGACTAGAGATCTCCTCAAGAAAATCAGAGATTCCAAGGGAACATTTCATGCAAAGATGGGTTCGATAAAGGACAGAAATGGTATGGACCTAACAGAAGCAGAAGATATTAAGAAGAGGTGGCAAGAATACACAGAAGAACTGTACAAAAAGATCTTCACGACCAAGATAATCACGAAGGTGTGATCACTGACCTAGAGCCAGACATCCTGGAATGTGAAGTCCAGTGGGCCTTAGAAAGCATCACTATGAACAAAGCTATTGGAGGTGATGGAATTCCAGTTGAGCTATTTCAAATCCTGAAAGATGATGCTGTGAAAGTGCTGCACTCAATATGCCAACAAATTTGGTAAACTCAGCAGTGGCCACAGGCCTGGAAAAGGTCAGTTTTCATTCCAATCCCAAAGAAAGACAATGCCAAAGAATGCTCAAACTACCGCACAATTGCACTCATCTCACATGCTAGTAAAGTAATGCTCAAAATTCTCCAAGCCAGGCTTCAGCAATACATGAACCACGAACTTCCAGACATTTAAGCTGGTTTTAGAAAAGGCAAAGGAACCAGAAATCAAGTTGCCAGCATCCCCTGGATCATGGAAAAGCAAGAGAGTTCCAGAAAAACATCTATTTCTGCTTTGTTGACTATGCCAAAGCCTTTGACTGTGTGGATCACAATAAACTGTGGAAAATTCTGAAAGAGATGGGAATACCAGACCACCTGACCTGCCTCTTGAGAAACCTATATGCAAGTCAGGAAGCAACAGTTAGAACCAGACATGGAACAACAGACTGGTTACAAATAGGAAAAAGAGTACGTCAAGGCTGTCTATTGTCACCCTGCTTATTTAACTTATATGCAGAGTATATCATGAGAAACGCTGGGCTGGAAGAAGCACAAGCTGGAATCAAGATTCCTGGGAGAAATATCAATAGCCTCAGATATGCAGATGACACCACCCTTATGGCACAAAGTGAAGAGGAACTCAAAAGCCTCTTGATGAAAGTGAAAGAGAAGAGTGAAAAAGTTGGCTTCAAGCTCAACTTTCAGAAAACTAAGGTCATGGCATCTGGTCCCATCACTTCATGGGAAATAGATGGGGAAACAGTGGAAACAGTGTCAGACTTTATTTTGGGGGGCTCCAAAATCACTGCAGATGGTGATTGCAGCCATGAAATTAAAAGATGCTTAGTCCTTGGAAGAAAAGTTATGACCAACCTAGGTAGCATGTTGAAAAGCAGAGACGTTACTTTGCTGACTAAGGTCCATCTAGTCAAGGCTATGGTTTTTCCAGTGGTCATGTATGGATGTGAGAGTTGGACTGTGATGAAAGTTGAGTGCGAAGAATTGATGCTTTTGAACTGTGGTGTTGGAGAAGACTCTTGAGAGTCCCTGGACTGCAAGGAGATCCAACCAGTCCATTCTGAAGGAGATCAGCCCTGGGATTTCTTTGGAAAGAAAGCTGAAGCTCCAGTACTCTGGCCACCTCATGGAAAGAGTTGACTCATTGGAAAAGACTCTGATGTTGGGAGGGATTAGGGGCAGGAGAAGGGGACAACAGAGGATGAGATGGCTGGGTGGCATCCCTGACTCTATGGACGTGAGTCTGAGTGAACTCCAGGAGATGGTGATGGACAGGGAGGCCTGGCGTGCTGTGATTCATGGGGTCGCAAAGAGTCGGACACGACTGAGTGACTGAACTGAACTGAACTGAACTGAGGCTTTACTCTGTCTGGCATAAATACCTAGGTGTGAAATTCCTGGGTCATAGAGGGGTAATTGGTTTATTTTTAAGGAAATACCAAACTGTTGTCCATGGAGGTTGTAACATTTCATATTCCCACAAGCCGGGTGCCAGAGTTCTGGTTGCTTCATCCCCATCCTAACCCTCATCAGCATTTGGAAGACTCAGTGGTTTTTTTTTCATTTCAAGATTCCAATGGGCCTGGGGAACTATCTCAGTATGTTAATTTTGCACTTGTTGGGACCTCTCTGGTGGTTCAGTGGCTATGATTTTGAGCTCCCGAAACAAGGGGCTTGTGTTCCGTCCCTGGGCAGGGAACCAGATTCCATGTGCCACATGTAACAGGTCACCTGCCACGACTAAAGATCCCCATGCCACAGTGGAGATCGAAGACCCTGCAGCTGCAACTAAGACTCGGTGCAGGTAAATAAAGAGGTTTTTTTAAAGAAATGCTTTAAACATTAAAATAAAATTGCATTTCCCTAAAGATTAATGAAGACTTTTCATGCCCTTAGTTGCCAGTCTTTTCTGATGAAGTGTCTACTTCCTCAAATCTTTGGCCCATTTTTTTTTATCGAGCTATTGTCTTCTTATTAGATTATAAGGATTCTTTATAGATTCCAGATACAAGTTTTTTGTCAGCTATTTTCCCAGTCTGTGGCTTGCCTATTCAGTTTGGCAACAATGTCTTTTGAAGAGAAAAAGATTTTCATTTTGATGAAGTCCAAGGTACATTTTTCTTTAATTATACTTCATGATTTCTGGTTATATAAGGTGTTTATTGGAGAAGGCACTCCAGTACTCTTGCCTGGGAAATCCCACGGACGGAGGAGCCTGGTGGGCTACAGTCCATGGGGTTGCTAAGAGTCGGACAGGACTGAGCGACTTTCCTTTCACTTTTCACTTTCATGCATTGGAGAAGGAAATGGCAGCCCACTCCCGTGTTCTTGCCTGGAGAATCCCAGGGACGGGGGAGCCTGGTGGGCTTCTGTCTCTGGGGTCACACAGAGTCGAACACGACTGAAGCAACTTAGCAGCAGCAGCAAAGTGTTTATATCAAACCTATCTGTGCGCGCTCAGTCATGTTTGACTCTTTGCGACCCTGTGGACTGTAGCCTGCGTCTCTCTGTCCGTGGGATTTTCCAGGAGAGAATACTGGAGTGGGTGCGGTTGTCCTCCTCCAGGGGATCTTCCCCTGACCCAGGGATCAAACCTGGGTCTTCTGAGTCTCCTGCTTTGGCAAGTGGATTCCTAACCCATGAGCCTATGTTTTCTTTAAAAAGATGAATGGTTTTCGCTCTGCTGTGGGGACTTAGGCTTTCTTTTTATCTGGTTTCTTGTCTCCTTATCACTGCTAGTGGAGAGATACAGAATCAGCCTGACAGCAAGTGTCAAGGGGTGGGAGGTGGGGGCGGCTGTAGCGCCAGAAACAATTACCAGCATTAGAAAAGACTGCAGGCAAGATCTGCCCTCCCCTTGGATCAGGGAAACGGATTTTCTCCCCTAACCCAAAACTTCTGAAGCTAAGAACTGCTCTCTCTGCCTAGACTTACAAAGCAGTATGGTGTATGCTGCTGGTGTCTGCTTCCTTTCTGGAAGTCTGGAATTTAGGTACATGCTGGATAGACTGTGCCTACGTGAACAGCCTCCCCCAGATTTTCGGGTGGGTCCTGAGTCTCTAACGCGCTGCTTCTCTGCGCGGAAACTTTGAATACTAGTGGCCGCATTTTCGTTGCTAGGGAAACGTGCCGGGGCAGCCCTGCTGGGAAGAGCCAGAGGCAGGAAGCTCGCCAGTGGATGCCCCGGGATTCTTCCCTTTGATCCGCTGCGTGTCCTACTACATCTCTACGGTATCGACTATACTTTAGCAACTCTGTATTGACTCCTGTAGGACCTCCTAGCAAGTCGCTGAACACGGGAGTGGCTGGAGACCCTGACTCAACTGACAACCCTGAGTTAGACCCAGATGGAGAGGAGGCGGTGCCTTAAAATGTCTAAAATGCAAACTACACCATGCTGTTCGCTGTTCCATTGTGTGTGGGTTGCCAGGAATTGCTTTATTAAATTTAACTTCTACTACACAAAGTGTTAGCAGAGTGGCGCAGCGGAAGCGTGCTGGGCCCATAACCCAGAGGTCGATGGATCGAAACCATTCTCTGCTAGCTGCACTGTTTTTGGGCTTCCCTGGTAGCTCAGCTGGCAAAGAATCCGCCTGCAGTGCGGGAAACCCCACTTGGATTCCTGGGTCAGGAAGATCCTCTGGACAGGGAATAGGCTAACCACCCAATATTCTTGGTCTTCCCTGGTATTTCAGATGGTAAAGAGTCCACCTGCAATGTGGGAGACCTGGGTTCGAACCCTAGGTTGGGGAAGATCCCCTGGAGGAGGGCAGGGCAACCCACTCCAGTGTTCTTGCTGGAGAATCCCCATGGACAGAGGAGCCTGGCGGGCTGCAGTCCATGGGGTTCGCAAAGAGTCGGACACAACTTAATGGCTAAGGACAGCAGTAAGTAGGGAGAGATTGGGCATTCAGGGGTATGGGATATAATTAATGCAGGTTCCAAATGCATATTTCTAGCCCTTGAATGCTAGATTTTTACACCCAACTGCCTACTCGACACAGCCAATTGAGCGTCTAACGGGCACCAGCAATCTGAGTTCCTGATTCGCCCACACCACCTCTGGGCCCCTCTCTCTCCCATCTTCCCCCATCTTGAAATGACAACTCCAGACCAGGCAAAAATCCATTGGCTTTTTTCTTTGTAGGTCAGCCACTGATGGAGGATTCACTCTCAAAATGTATCCTGGGTGCACCCACCCCTCTGCACCCCGACCTGCTGGCGCTGATGGAGCCGCCACCACCTCCGGGCGGGACTCAGGGAGGCCTTGCTTTCCCTGTCTGTTCCCCACACGGCCGCCAGGGGGCGCCAGTCCGCACCAGCGGCCGCTCTCGCCTGGCTTCCTCACCCACAGTCACCGGCGTGAACCACAGTAACTGAGGTTCCGACTCCCGCTTACCTTCTGATCTTACACCTTCCTCGAGACGCTCCGACTACACTGCGCTCCTTGCTTTTCCCGGAACGGCCGACACGCTGCCTCTTCAGAGGCTTTCTTTTGGGGGGGTGGGGGGTTTGTGGGGTTTTTTCCGTTTTCAAAAAATTGAGGTTAAATTCACATCTCATAAAACTAACCATCTTAGGCTGTTGGATTCAGTGGCATTTGGTACATTCCAGATATTCTTTTTGAAACAATGATCTTGTCATTTGTTACACGAAAGAATGGCGATGGGACTTACGTTTTACCTGTGGTAAAACACACCCTAATCTAACCTTCACCCTTAGAATTAGGAAGACTTCCCTAGTGGTCGAGTGGCTGATTCTGCTCTCCAACGCAGAGGGGCCACGGTTCCAACCCGTCAGGGAACCAGATCCCACATGCCGCAACTGAGACCCTGTGCAGCCAAAGACAAACACTGTAAAAATAAATAAACTGGTCAGAGTCAGACTGTGTTCTTCCCTATTTTAACAGTTCTCTTAGACCTTAAGTCTATTCCCCTGATCATTAAAAATTCTTCCCCTTCCCAAAAAATTCTCCCCAAAGATGGTGTTCTCTTAAATGGTGATGAAATATCCTATTGTGTAGACATCCCACTTGTAAAGACCCTTTCTATTGCCTACATTTGGACAGTCTGTTTCTAATTTCAACTGTTTGTTTCCAGTCCTCCAAACAGCACAATGGCTGACATCTCTGCATTCATTGAGTCATCTTTGTCCACAATCTGAATTCCTTTTGGGGAAAAAAAAAAAAAAAGTGGAAAGGCTGGAAAAAGTCTTAAGAAGGAAAAAGAATCCCCTGGAATCCCCCACCCAAGAGACTCTGGGGTTAGTTCAGTGAACCGCAGCGTGGATGTGGGCAGATCCTGTTTGCTTTATTCCACAAAGAACAGAACACAGGCACATTCCGGTTATTACACACACTTCCGACTCTGGGGAATGGCTGCAGAGGCTGGCCTCCCTTCCCCGAGTGGCCTGCCCGCCCCCGCAGCCATTACCACGCTTCCTTCCATTCTGCACAGCCCTCTGACCAACCTGTCTCTACATTGTTTTTTCCCCAAATTTCCGGCTGTTTCCTTCGGGCATGTTCCCAAGAGTGCAATCAGTGGGTCAAAAGGTAAGAGCATGTGTGCGTCTTTGGCACAGACTGCAAGTTTCCATATTTTTCCCTAACCATTTTTTTTCTTCCCTACCATTATTATAAAAGCCAGCACTCCTCTGGGGCTTCCTCTGTCCCAGGCCCTTTTCTAAGCACCTTTATGTACAGATTCCATCCTTGAAATAACCCACACTTGCAGACAGGGACTCTGGGGCACACAGAGGTGAAGTAACCTCACAAGGTCACACAGCTAGTAGGTAAGGGAGCTGGGATATTAAATCAGAAACTGGCTCCCAAGTCCACACTCCTAACCACAATTTAAGGCTCCTGTCTACAAGTGGTTTTTTTTTTTTTTTGGTTGCCCTGGTCTTAGTTGCAGCATGCAAACTGCGGCATGTGGATCTAGTTCCCGGACCGGGACCGAAACCACGCCCCCTGCGTTGGCAGCGCAGAATCTAACCTAGGGAACCACCAGCAGGGTAGTGATAAAGGATGGAGGGAAGCCCGCAGTAGCTAAAGCTTTAGGCCACCTCACGGTCACTCTGCAGTATCAGTGTACTGTCACTGATTCAGCTGTCACCCAGCTGGTGGGTTAACTCCATTTTTATAGCACAGTCAGGCAGATACCGGTTCTGTGGTGCTGGAAGCTTTCTACAACTGGGGGACTCACTGTAGGAAAAATACCAAGTTACAAATTCAAAAGGAGGTGTAGAACCTTGAAAGGGACTAGTGCGAGTAACTGGCCTAGAACCTAAGCTTCACCAGCATCATGCTAAATCCTAATGTACTTTTCCTCAATAACTATTAGGAAGATTTTCAGACAGTAAAGCCGAGTTTTCCTGGGACTGCCCCCTAGATTCTACCATCACAGTTCCTTGAGCTTGTTTGAAGTCGAGTCTAGATATCTATCCCTCTCTGCTCTGTCCCCCGTTTCCCCTATTTTATTCATTTCAAAAGAAGTTGCAGAACACAGGGGTAGGGGTATCACTGCAGCTTGCAAATCGTTTTAACTAGAGTTCAGCATTTTCTTTTCTTTTAATGTAAAAACCAGAAGTGAAAATGTAATTCACATGCAGGAAAGCCCACAAATGTCTTCATGGCTGACCCCGGTTTTTGTTATTGCACACAGGAACACACACATTCCCCTGGGGCCATTAAACAGCACTTCCTGAGAACTCAGCATTTGCCCACCAGTAGCTGGGACGACCCCACCCCCCAGGTGTCCTCATATCTAGCAGATGCTCTGCTGGCCATCTATGGACATTAACAATCTCCTCCCTTCTTCCAGAAGTTTAGCTTCCTTCAGACTCCTTCCCCAAGATGGATTACTGGGTCAAAAGGCTGAGGCTTAAGGCTTTACCAGATGTGGCTTTCATTTTCACTTCAACTTACTCTCTTCTGACCCCTCCTGTATATATATACACGCAGTTGTTTTCTTGTCTGTACAACATTCTTTTCTATTTTTAAGATGGCAGAAGGGGAGGAACAGCAGAAACCCTTAAATCGTGCTGGGGGGAAGGGGAGGCTCTGACGTTCATCTCTCCCTTCAGCCATTTGTTTTATAAATTGCCTCCTCTATTTTTATAAACATCTTGTCCTGGAGCAATCCACCTAAAGGCTGTGGTTTAAAAAAACAAAAAAACAGAGGAAGACGAAAGGAAAACCAAAAACCAATAAACACTTCTGGCAAGATACCATGCATGATTTCAAAACGAAGAACTTGGGAGAGATGTCTGTAGCATGTATGATATCCTCAGATCCGTAATAAACAAGCAGCTACTACAAATAAACAACAGTCCAAGAGGAAAATAGTCCAAAGGTTTGGAGAAGCATGGAAGAAATTGCGAGTTATCATTTGAAACGATGCTCAACCTCACTGGTAATCACACAATAAACTTTAAAAATCCTCGAGGCCATACAGTAATAATTAGTAGCTCTTGCCTGGAGAATCTCAGGGATGGCGGAGCCTGGTGGGCTGTCGTCTATGGGGTCGCACAGTCAGACACGACTGAAGCGACTTAGCAGCATATTTAGCAGCAGCAGCAGACAGTAGTAGAGCTATGAGCAAGCAAGGGGGCACCTTGGCTGCTGAGGGCAAACATCAGCACAGCCCATGCAGAGAGCAATTTGGCTGAATCCAAACGACTCTTTAGATACTTTCCCTGTGGCCCAGAGACCCACTTCCAGGTACTTGTCCTACAAACTCATGTGGAATGGCACAAGTACACAGCCATCCCCTTCCAGCTTCACCAGGAGTAATATGGGCCTGGACGAGAAGAATTCCATGCAGCTGTGCAAACAATAAAGATCCAGCTTACACAGACACAGAAAACTCCCCAACATGCACGATAGGGCAAATTATAGAGCCATATTAATATGACCCTATCCAAAATGCAGAAAAGTGAAGACTTCTATTTTCTGACGCCCATGTATATAATTCTATAGACTCACACAGGGTACATGATGGAGCCATTCACAACAAACTGCAGAGAAAGCTAGCTACCTGTGCAAAGAGGTTTGGAATGGAGGGCAAAGGTCAAGGGTGATATTCACCCTTTCTCTGGTACATTTATGAACCACAGTAACGACTTACAGTGAAACCACAGCACTTTACTACTTCTAGAATAAAGATTTGAAAAAGTCTTTTACGCTGGGGGAGTGAGAGGATTAACCCCTACTAATGAGCATCAGTTTCCTCACTTTTAAAAGGGGGACAGATCATTCCTGCCTCCTGAACCAGTGGCTGGACAAGGTGGGAGGGACAGGTGGCGAATGTCAGTAGCTGCTCTGGCCCTGTGACGGGGGTGCTCTCAAAGGCTGCCTCCCCACCACTGGATAGCCACCCCTGCATCAGAAACCCAAGCGCACGCAGTCCACACCGTAGGCCTGTCTCCTCTGCCCATGCCTCTGCCAGTCCGCCCTGGCTTCCCACCAGGCTTTGGTGGAGAGGAGGTCCCGGCACCCACATCCCTATGTGCTCAGCAGGGCGGCAGGGAGAGCAGCTGACCCCAGGAGGGAGATGAGGCACGAGACACGCGCAGCGAGGCCCGAGGTGTTGGTAAGGAGCTGCTTTATTGGGGGGTGGGGGGCTCCGGCGTCTCTTGGCAGCTACAACCTGCGGACAGAGGGAAGGCTGAGGGAAGACCAGGGGAAGGGGCCCGACATCCTGTCCATGTGACGCCCTTCTTCTGGCGGGGGGCCCCGATGTCCCCTGGGGCACCCTCCCTGGCCCGACCCTGGGGTCCGATGGCTCTGGCAGGCTGAGCCTCTCCTGGGCTCAGCCAAGGCAGCATCGCTCCACCCCTGGCCACGGCTACTGGGTCTGGGAAGGGCCCCAGGACCTGCTGGACACCCCTGGGGAGAGAGGTAGCCACTCACTGGATCTCTCGGAACGCACGCTTCTCCACCAGTTTAACTTTGTACTTTCGCTTGAACCTGGAGGAGGAAGACGACAGCAGTCAGGGACCACCAGCCCACCCCCTCAGGAAGGTCCCAGAGGCCCGCCCCAGCCGTGGCCCCGCCCTTACTTGGCTCGCTCCCGAGGCTCGATCATGTTTCTCCTCTGGAAGCTCTTGAACCGGTCACGGAGGATGTTGCCCTCGGGCTGCGGGACACAGAGAGGCCTCAGCGGGCGCCTGGCAGAAACCCTTGGGCCCTGACCTCTCCATGGGGGCCAGTGGGGGGTCAGCCTTGCAGTCCCCCCATGAGCCAAGGCGCCCAGTCTGGCCTCGTGTACACCAGGGACTCGGCCTGGTCCTGAGCTCGTGGGGTGACAGGTACTGACCCGTGGACCAGCCCTGAGGCGGCGGCTGGAGAAGTGGGAATGGGCAGGGGCAGCAGTGGGGCTTGGAGGGTCAGAGGAAGAAGGGTGCAGGGCAGCCCACTGCCCGGACCCCCGAGGCAGGCAGGACTACACAGGGCCCATGGCCCTGCGGGAAGCTGGGTTTTCTCCTGGGGGCACTGGGAAACCACAGCAGCTTCTGAGCGAGGGAAGAACAGGCTGTGCTCTCAGCTTTAGGGAGACTCCTCTGGGACCAAAGACACAGAGGGTGGGGCTGGGAGACCAGGGACAGCACAAGATAAAAGACCTTTGGAGGGTCCCAGCCTCCAGCCATCGCATCACCCGGCCCCGTCACCCTGGGGGACCCCGTGCCCTCAGCCCCCAGGCATTAGCCCCACTGGCCCCGCCTGGGGTAGCCGTGGTGTCACCCACAGTCCCTGGCGGACACGGGGAGCAAGGATGAATGTCATCACTGGGCACGGGGGCCTCCCCTTCAGCGCCCGTGGGACAAGTACCTTCAGGGTCCTGAGCGAGTCAGAGAGCTCTGAGCTGAGCTGCACGTCGATGTCGGGGTCCTGATACCTAGAAGCCACGGGGGGTGGTGTCCCGGGGTTAGCCCAGCCCAGCCCAGCACACAGGACCTGGGGCCGCTCCCAGGAACTGCAGGCCTGGCAGCGAGGGATGGAGAACCTGGGGCATTGGGGAGACAGGGTCTACCGGAAGGAGCCCAGGCTGAGGAAAGGTAGGAGGGCGCCCGCTGTGGGGTGGGGACCCCTCCTGGCCTCCCGGGGAGCCCCCAGGCCAGGCCTCACTTGAGCCGCCCCAGCCGCCGGGGCTTGTCCGCCTCCGCCAGCCGCTTTGCCTTCCGCTGCTCCCGCCGCCGGGCCAGCTCCGCCAGGCGCCGCGCCACCTGCACCTTGATGCCGCGCAGCCTGAAGAGCTCCTGGTGCCGGAGGCGGGCGGCCCGCACCGCGGCCTGCTGCGTCCTCTGTGGGGACAGCAGGGTCAGGGGCCCGGCCAGACGCCAACCAGCCCTGGCCAGCTGCTGCCAGGTCACAGGCGTGTCCCCACCGTGACTCTTTGCTGAGCCCACCTTCCTGACCCGGACCCATTTGTCTCTACGGTTCACACACCCTTCCCCAGCCCTCACCCTGAACATCAGCCCCACGGCAGCACGGGCTTGACCTACAATGTTCCCCACTGTGTCCTCAAAAGGAGGTCGGGAACTAGTCCTCCGCTGACCAAGTGGCTTCAGGGATCCCAAACAGCCCCGAAAGGCAGGCTGACCCTGGGAGAAGCAAGCCGGGGCCCGCAGCGCTCACCAGCATCCGGGCGGCCTTCTCCCGCCGCCGCTGCTGCTCCGTCTTCTTCTCCAGGGCAGCCGGGCGGCCGGGCGCGGGCGAGGCCTCCACTCCTGCGGCCGGGTCTCCCGCCTCGGGCCCCTCGTCCTGGCCCGCGCCCGGCTCGCCCTCCCCGTCAGACTCCTCTAGCAGCCCCTGGCACATCTCCCGGAAGGCAGACTCCTGGGGAGAGGGGGCGGGTCAGGAGCAGGGCAGGGCGCGGGGCGGCGGCGAGGGTGGGCCTGCGCTCACCTGGGTAGCGGCCTGCTCCGCGGCCGGCAGGGCCAGCTGCCGCTCCAGCTTCTGAGCCGCCTTCTCCCGCTGCAGCTCCACCTCGTGGGCCGCCCAGAGCAGGTCCTGGGAGGGGATGGGGACCCGGGTCAGGACCCAGACCTAGGGGGCCCTCTCCTCGAGTCACAGAGCTGGCCCTCCCACCTCCGAACTGCACCCCCACCCTGGCCTCCCCGCAGCAGCCAAGGGCTCCGAATTCTGAACCTCCCCCTGCTCTGCCCTTTCTTTTCAAGGACGGTCTACTCTGCCCAGTACATGGCGGGGCGGAGGCTGTCCAAGCCCAGCGAAGACAGGGCGAAGACAGCGAAGTGGGGGCTGACCGGCATGAGACTTCTTTCCGGGGTGACGAGAATGGTATAAAGCTGACTGCGATGGCTGCCCAACTCTGGAAATACCTTACACCACTGAACTGTGCCCTCTAAGTGGGCAAATCGCAGCGGCCTGGGAATCAGATCTCAATTGAGATCTGATTTTTAAAAAGATAAAGACTATCTAATCTCTCCATGAGTAACAGCCTTAGTGAGCAGCCGGGTCCTCTCCCAGTTCAGCATGGGTTTGCTCCCAGAGACACCACTCCCCAGGTGAGGGTCGCGACCCCCGGGCAACTGGTTAGGAATCCATCCCCTAGTAAACGACCTTGGCTGGCATTCACGGAGCACCTGTGTCCACTAGTGACGTGGGTTTCTCTTGGGAAATCTGTGCCCCCAACGGCGGGGGGTTCGTCCTCTTTGCTCGTGACATCAGTGCCTAAGATACCTATGAGACGAACAGCGACTCTTGCCACCAGCTTCTCCAGTTGCTAAACTACCTTTGCCAACCCGCAAGGCTCATGCGGTCATGTGGTTTGTTGCTACCAGTTGAAGGCCTCTTGCATTTATGTCTGAAACATGGCACGGTCTCCCTCGCCTCTGGGCCTTTGCAGATGCTGTTCCCTCTCTCTGGAACACTCCATCCTCTCTTACCACAGCAAACTGCCCCCAGTCCCAGTGTTGATGCCTCCTCCTTCAGGAAGCCCTCCGATTCCCAAGGCTGGATCTGATGCTCCCTCCATGCCCCTCCACCCCAGCCCTGCCCATTGTGGGACATCATGGTCCAGGAAGAGGTCTGTCTGCCCGACAGGACCGTGATCCCTGGGAGGACATGCTGACGCACTGGGCAAGCGCCAGCCAAGGAGAGGCCTGGAGGGGCGGGCGGCCGGCGTACCTGGTGGTCCTCAAAGGTTGGGTTGTACGAGGCTCCTGCAGGTGTCACCTCCACGGCAGGCGCCTGGGAGGGCTTGGTGTGCAGATGCTGTGGCCGCTGGAGAAGACCAGACCAAGGCCAGGTGAGGCCCGCAAGTCCCAACAGCTCAAGCTCCCGCAGGCAGCAGTGCTGGGACCCCGGGCCTGGGAGGCGGCAGAGGCCTCAGCACAGCCCACAGCCTTCAAGCTGGGAGGGGCCTGCGGCATCTGAATGATGCAGAGAGGGACTGGCACCCCGGGTACGGCATCCCCAGGACAAGCAGGAACTCTGCTCCCTTTTCCTGAGAAGGGTCCCTGTCGTCCAAGTGGGGGAAAATTGCAAAATCGTGCGGCACAGTCACCAGGCCACCACTGCAATCAGCAGCCAGTTGGGCAGCGGGCACAGCCGACGAAGGGCTGACAGACCCTCAGAGCAGCCCCCGGGAGCTTGTGACAACGGCACGGCTCAGCTCTGAGCAGCACCCCCAGCCAGAGCCCCCGTGTCCCTGCTAACTGGCTCCCACCCCAGTGAAAGCCTGGGGGTCACCAGGCTGCCCCTCCCCAGCCCCCACTGCCTGCCAGGCTGGGTACTTCTGCCTGAGGACTTCTCCTGGGTCACCCCCATTCCTCTCCACGCCGGGGTGCCTGCCCCACCACAACCCCATCTCTGCAGAGCGCCCCACAACACCACCGCTCTCCTGTGCAGAAGCACTTGAGATAAAGCTCACAGCCTGAGCTGGGCTCCCCACTGCCTTCTCCTCCCCACCAGCTAGCCCCATGGGCCTGCCCTCACCCGGAAGTTCCGCCCTTCCATCTTAAAGGCTCGCTCACTACCCCAGGGCTCCAACCCATTTGCAGCATCTTACTTCTCTGTGAAGGTTCCCTCACCTGCCTAAAAAATGTCCCACCACTCTGCTTCCTCCCTCGGAGGCAACAGACTCGCGGCCTGGATCCAGATGATGCTCAAGCTCTAACACGGCATCTCGATGACCCCATCCTCTGACCCCTAGCTCCAAGGACGCCCTGCTGATGAACTCTCACCTTCACGCCTTTCTTCTTGGTCTGCTCCAGGAAAAACTCATCCTGGCCCTCCAAGGGCTGGTCTAGAGGGTCTGTGGAGGCAACAAGGGGCGGCTGTGGGACAACACCATGGCCCTGAGGGGCTCCCTGCTACCCTTCCTCCCTTCAGAAAGATGGCACCGAAATACTTATGCAAAGATAGCCAAGGAAGGACTGATTCTCAGACCCCAAAGGGCTTCGAATGCCAGGGAAGAGAGCATGTGAACAGGGTCCAGAAAGCAGAAAACACCCAAGGCCCAGGGACAGGCAGTCTGTTCCAGACAGCAGAGCAGGAATGAGGACAGGGAGCCACTTCGAGACACCTGACTGTGCCGAAGACCCTCAGTGACACCCGCAGGGTGCTCCCTGAGGTTGCTGCACAACCCAAAGGCCTGGGTCTGGCAGCAGGGACACTCACTGTCTTTGGCCCAGAGGTCATAGAAGGGCCGCTGGACGGTGTCCTGGGGCCCAGGCTTGGCTCTGGCCGCTGGGGGGTTGAGGAGCCGGGCCTGCGCCCTGCGCACCTCCCCCGGGCAGCTTGCCCTGCTTCGCCAGCCTCTCCCATAGCTGCTCCTTCCGCTTGAGCTTCCTGGCGTTGGGAACCTGGTGGGCGAGGACGCTGGGTGGGGGAGAAGTGGCCCAGAGCGGTGGGTAAGTCAGTCCCTGCCCCTCAGACACCCTCAGCGCCTCCTCCCTCCTTGACGTGCCTCCTCAGGCTCCTGCTACCCCTCACTCAGCAGCTTCAGAGCCCGCCTCCCACACATGTCTCCCTGCTGAGCTCCAGACCTCACACCACCACGGCCTTGGGGGCCTCGCCCAGGAGGCCTCCAGGGACCTCACACATTGCTTCAAAACCAACCTCGGCCTCCCTCCACCCCCCACCCAGCCCCCTCGCACTCCTTCAGGATCAGTCACCAAGCTCTGCCGGACCCTGCTCCCAACTGGGGCGCCCGCCCAGCCCTGCCCTCCGGCCCCAAAGCAGGTCTAGGCTCTTCTCTGCCTGCCCCAGCCTGGCCACAGCCTCGTTGCCTCCAACGTATCCTCCAAAGCCCCTAATCCAACCCTGTCTCCCCACCAGCACCCTTCACCTGTCACCCTCTTTCCCTACAATTCCTTCAGGGCCAAGTGAGTAGGGTCCCCACAGAAGGGCACGAGGCCAGACCTAGGCGGGGGGGGGCAAGGGGAGGACAGTCTGGGGGTGGTCAGGGGACACTCACTCTTTGGGAGCTGGGACCTTGGAGGTGTTCTCTAGGATGAGGTCGCTCCGGAGGGGCTTCTTGAGAAGCAGTGACCTCTTCTGGCTTTTGGTCCTCTTCTTGTTCAGTTCTGGGGGTAGCAGAGAGCAGAGAGTCCACACTTCAGGCCTCCTCACTACCCAGGAGGGACTTCCTGCCCTTCCCAACCCCTACCCCCACCATGGAGCCATCAGACCTGCAGGCACCAGGCTCCCACCTGAGCAAAGAGGCCCCCAAGGGCAAGGCCCAAGCTGTGACCACCCACCACACCCATTTCCTGGGCCAGCTGGAGGCAGTCCTGTGCTGGGGACCGAGACCCACAGCCCTGCAAGCAAGGGGCTTCCTGAGGCAGCAGAGAAGTGGCCACAGAACCTTCAATACTAAAAAGAAAGAAGTGATGAGGTGACACGAGGCCCAGGGAGCTGGACTCAGGACGGACCCAAGACCACAGATTCTCAGCATGGGGTCATTTCCCGCCTTTACTTCTAAAGCATAGTAAGAACTCCAGGACAAAACATGCTGGGACAGAATCTGTATCCTTCCATTGGCTACGAAACCTGACAGAAGTGACTTTACTCCTATGCGGCCAAAACAAGAATGTTTAATGCCTACCCTAGAGATCAGATACGATTACAGCTGACCACTAAACAACACGGGTTTGAACTCATACCCGGACTTGCTTCAATACTAAATGCTACGAGAATCCCACAGATATAACACCAAGGATAGAGAGCTGATCTCAAATTATATGCGAATCTTTGACCATGTGGGAAGGTCAGTGCCCTGAACTCCTGTACTGTTCGAGGGTCCGTTGCCTTCCAAGACCCCACAGCAGTGACCACCCGCAAAAGTATGCAATCGCTGCCATTGTTTAAAAAAAAAAAAAAATTAAGACAGAATCTATTAACTACTTCTTTGCCAAGGCAGCTCCCTGCCTGACCTTTCAGTTCACAGAACAAATCTCCTCACTTCTATAAAAGCCAACCTCTGTAATAACCCTGTCTTACCTGCTCAAAGACTCCACCCACCCACCAAAGAGGGTCCTTCATTTTCCTTAGTCCAGATCCCTGACTGATCTCATAAATGTTCATAAAGGGTACCCTCCTGTAACAGCAGCCAGGTGTTTTGCTTATTAAAGCTATTGGCTTTCCGATTAAAACACATCTCTTGGCTTTTCTATCCTCTCCTTAAAGAAGGCTGCTTATTCTTTATCTTTCTACTTATAGAGAGTAAACCCTATTATTCACTGAAGCAAACCCTAACTTGCTTCTCCTCCGTTTGTTTTAGCAGGTGTCAACCCTGTATTTTGACAAGTTAAAACAAGCAGGCCAAGACAGGTTTCTTACCAACTCATTCGAGTTGATCCTTTTGTTCTCATTAAAGCACATCTTAGTGACTAAAAAAGGCTGTTTCCTTACAAGTCCTTAGTTTGCTTTTCTGCAAATTAACTGAAACCTCCTAAGTTATGTCGTTATCTATTCATCAAGGCAGACTCCTACTGGCTTCTTCTCTAGGCACTGAGATCTCTCTGAAACTTCAGAAAGAAAAGGAGTTATTTAGGTCAGTCATTAGCTTGCTTTCTGCTCCTTTCAGGTCCTCTTGTTTATAGCAGAGACCTTTTTCTGATGGTGTTTGCCATCAAAGCCACGCCGTGTTTTGGAGGCCAAGTTGGCCATACACCGCCACTGAAACCCCTCCTCACCTTTATCTTTGAAGCCAGTGTCCACGAAGAAAAGTTTCTCATCGGGGGCCTCTGATATCAAGCCACTGGGAGATGGAAATGCAGAATGTCAGCCATAGATGGGAGGGGGCTGCGGAAGGAGCGGGTTTAACCTCTCAGGGGCAGGTTTTCTTACGATGGTCATTCAAGCACGCACTAACCGCCTGGAGTCCCCTCCAGGCCAGGGTCCCCTCCGTCCGATTTGCAGAATTTAATACGGAAAATGCACTAAACTACGGTGGGTCACTGGACGCACTGACATCAGGAAAACTATTCGCGGTTTACCTGGGAGTCTCCTATCTGGTAACCTGATTAAGTCTCCCAGCCTCTCGCCCAGAGTCCCCGGCCCACCTGCTGGGTTTCTTCGGCTGTGCCCCAACAGGCGCTCCCAGCCCCCAGGAACTAACCCAGGCAGCACGGCCTCCCACCCCGCTACACAGAACCTGGTCCTGCTGCCGGGAGTCCGGCCCTACGCACCCGCTCGTGCGCTCCTGCAACCGCACGTCCTCCAAGAATTGATCGACCTCCAGTCCCAGAGGCTCTTGAGCGAGCCGCCGCCAGCCTCGCTTCTTATTTCTTGGGCCTCGCCGCCGCCTCCTCAGCGCTGGATCCACTGACGTGGGCCGCAACCCCAAGAAGCCGGTATCGGTCTCGCTTTTCGAGCACTGCCCGCCACCACTACCATTACTTCCTGCCGCCATCTTGTTAAAGAAAGAACCAGGCCGCCGGAACCCGGAAATCCGGTTTGGGACATGCGCGCGTCGAAGTCCTTCCCCTTCTCGTGATGTAGTTCCGCTGGTCGCCATCTTGGTAGAGTGGCTGGAGCCACAGAGGCGTGAAGGCCGCCATCTTGGTAAAGGATAAATGCCTCCTCCCTCATCTACAGGTTCGGGCCGGGCCTGGCTCGTAGGTTCCGGGTTCTAGCCCTAGGCGAAATACCTTTCCCGACAGTCTAGAAGTACTTTTTAATCTGAATATTTTTAATTTGCTGAAGTTTTTAAAAAAGTCTAGTTTAAACCCACTCCAGTGTTCTTGCCTGGAGAATCCCAGGGACGGGGGAGCCTGGTGGGCTGCCGTCTATGGGGTCGCACAGAGTTGGACTCGACTGAAGTGACTTAGCAGTTAGCAGTTTTCTTAAAAAGTAAAGTTAGATGGGACGTCCCTGGCTGTCCAGTGGTTAAGACTCTGCGCTTCCACTGCGGGCCATACTGGGGAACTTAAGATACTCCACATGCCCTACTGTGCAGCCGAAAAAAAAAAAAGAACTGTCAGGGCAGATTCGGCACGAGGCACATTCCAATCTCAGAACGTTTGACCTGCCAATGTTCCAATCCTAGAATCTTGGAAATTAAAGAGCTTTCAGAAGTCAAGGTTGGAGTTATGTATGCATGCCGGACGCCAAATGTTAGCAACATAAAATATTAGAACCCTAGAAGCGCAGGCTCAGAATACTGAGCCTCATGGTCTGGAGATTAAACAAGGTAATATATACAAAGTCCTTAAGATGGAGCTAAACGTTAGCTATTGTTACCGCCTTGCCCCTTGAGACTTCATCTTATAACAAATCTAGTCTGTTTACAAATAAGGAAGGAAGCGCAGAGGCCCTGGGGCCCTGGCAAGCATCCATAGGGATCCAGAGCCTCATAAACGCACAGAGAGGGAAAACGCCACTCGGGGATTCACACTGTAGAATTCGGCATGGGAAGGTGACGGGGCCCCGGGTTGTGGCCCTGGAGACCCGCTTACCCATCACCTGGGACTGGGCCCGGGGCGGGGGCGGGGGCCGGGAGGGCAGTGTGAGAAGTAGGGGGATGTGGTCACCGACTCGCCAGCCTAGCTCTCGAGCGTCCACCAGGGGGCGCCAGGAGCCGAGCTACTGGGCGCGCGTGGGCGGGGGAAGGCGCGAGGACAGCGTGTCCCCGGGCGCCGGGGGTGTGGCCTGGGTGTGAGTTCGCGGAACCAGAAGCTGGGTCCGCTGCGTTGCGGAGCCCACAGCCCCCGGGTGCGAGCCAGCGCGTGCGCACACTTGGTGTTCCTGATGGGCAGCATCTCCGCCTCTCCTCTGGGAGCCCGCTGGTGTTAGATGTCAAGCTGCGTACCCAGGTTGTGTGGGTGGACGTTGGAGGAGAGGGAGGAGGGCAGCAGTGTACACACACACACGCGCGCGCGCACACACACACACACACACACACCCACCCCTACCCCCCAGGGCTTGGTTCCCAGGCTCCCACGGCAGGAGGTAGGAGGGAGGGATGTCCCAGAGGGAGGGCCCCAGAGTAACTTTTCTACGGAAAATATGTCGGTCTGGCCCCCAGCCCAGGCCTGAGTCATCAGGCTCCCGATGCATTGACTCATGGCCTCCACCTCCGCCCCTGAGAGCTTGGAGGGACCCCCCCCCCCGCCAACTCCCCGCCGTGAAGTCCTGCCTAGGGTCGTCCTTCCGTTTGGGCGGAGAGCGATCCCTGCCCTCATCCCATCCCAAGACAGCCAGACTCGCACTGGGAAAGAAGCCTTGGCTTTATTTGCACTTTAGGAACGCTATTCCGTTCACAGTCCCCTCCGGGGCACGGGGTGAGGGGTGATGGGCATAGAAATCCCAGAGAGCTCCCTGGAGGGGGTTGTCATCCCCATCTATTTCGCTCTTCCCCCATCTTTTCCGTGGTCTCCCGCACCAGGGTCAAGCACTAATGTGTGGTGAAGGCAGGGAAAGGTGTGTGTAGTGGGGGTGAGAGTTCCTTTTAGGGGAGGGGGGGGAGGGGCTGTAGCACCAAGAACCCCTCCCCCACGACGTCCCTTTAAAGGGGACTAAAATGACGACCTAGGGCTTTCCTATCTGGCAGGGGCTCCACTTAAATATGGACGGTGGGCGGAGGGGCCGTGCTCCCCCGCCGTCTAAAATGCAGATCATCAGTTGTGGGGAGCCTGGGGGTGGGGCGGGTAACAGGCCAGGCTTTCAGTCCAGAGCAGGTGAGCAGTGGAGGACAGGCCTCAGAGTGTGCGCGGGTCTGGGAGGAGCAGGCGTGGAGAGGGCTTTTGTCCACCGAGGATCCTTAATCAAGAAAGGGGTGTGGCCGGAACTGGGGGGCGGGGCTAAGAGGGGTCCCGCGGAGGGAGTAGGAAGTTGCATCTCCCCGCTCTGAGCTCCCGGTGGTCCCTAGGCATGAGGACCCGATTGGGTGGAGGGGCCTTGGCCTGATGGGCAAGAGGAAGTGGGAAGATGGGGCCCCTGTGTTAGTCATTTCAACCAAGCGGCGGCTCACTTACGGGGATAGGCGAGGGTCTCCCTCAGAACCAGGGATCAGACTGGCTGGGGCTGGGTGTGTGTCTGAGTGTGAGTGATCCTTGGGCGTGCTCTCTCCTGAGAATGTCAGCTCCATGAGAGCAGCAGATAAATGTGTCTGTTTCACTCCCCAGTGTCTAGAAGGAGCCCTGAACATAGAAGGTGCTCAATAAATACGTGAATGAATGAGGCACGGACGGGTGCTTCTGTTAGTGTCGGAATGATGTGCTAAGTGTAACGTGAGGGTAGAGGCGTGGAGGGTGGGCAGAGAAACCTTGCCCCCTCCCAGGTCCCCACTGTTTGACGGTGGGGGGGCGGGGCAGAGGGCCCCCCATCCTTACAGCTGGGAGAGTGGGCAGGGAGCGCGGTTGTGGGCCAGGGGTGGAGATGTGTGTGCAGCCATCCGAGCTGGGGAGCCACAGCAGGGCAAGAGGGAGGGAGGACGGGCAGGCGAGGGTGGGGCAGGGGTCTGGCTCACTCGGCCGAGCCCTTGTGGCGCCCGCTTGGAGGGTGGCACCAGGCGGCGGGGCAAGTTGGTGGGCAGCCCGTGGCCCTCGAGCTTGGCCTCGATGAGGTGGCTGGCCAGGGCGAACTCCTCGTCATCCAGCATGCCGTCGCGGGTCGACATCACTCAGCTTCCAGATGCGGCCCAGCACGGAGTTGGGGAGCTTGGTGCCCACCATCCAGTTCTTGGCCTTGGTGCCGCTCAGCTTGCCGTCGGCCGGCGCCAGGTTGTAGAAGATCTCGTCGTACTTGGACTTGTCCTTGGTCACCACCCACTCTGCGTCGTCATCCGAGCCCTCCTCCCCGTCCTCCAGGGCCTCGTCAGGCCCCCCGCTCCACGAAGGGACCCATGTGGGTGCCCTCGAAAGCACCCCCTGCACACCCACATCTGTGCTCTCCAGCTCCTCCTGCCGGAGCAGAGGCATGAGCTTGGCAATGTCATGTGTCAGCATCTCATCCAGGGCCTCCAGCAGCTTCGGCTTCAACGAGTGGAACTTGGTGAAGTCGTGAGCCATCAGCAGCTCCTGTTTGCAGGGAGGTTGGGTGGGGGAGGACACAGAAGTCAGGAGGCACCATCCCCAGGCCCCCCAGCCCCATGCTGGCTCCAGGACACTTGGCCAGCTCTTGATGGAGACGGGCAGAAGTATCTGATTATGGGGGAACACCCCAATTCACCTGGGTACCCACCACTCAGTACAGACTTGGCAGCAAGCTCCCACCGCCCCGTGACTCACTGGACGGGAGGGAGAACAGGGACCTCTGAGTCAGAGCAGCAGCCGTCCGCCAGCCAGGGGAGGAGGATTTCAACATGGTGACGGTGAGCTTTACCAGAGTGCAGCCCTCAGCCCTGCCCACCCGCTGCGGCACCCCAGCGCCCTGTCAGCACCCCCAACCATCATGCAAGTTAAGAAAATGCAATTCCTGCCACCCAGCTGGCTGTTACCCCACCACACAGAAAGGGCTAAGCGGCTTGCTCCCTATTTGTTGGTTAGGTTTGGGATGGACAAGTCATCAGGAGATCCTGGGACCGCCCCCACCACCCCACCCCACCCCCAAATCCTGGCCCCAGGCAAGAAGTCATCTGGTGCAAAAGCTGAGCAGCTGCTGGGCAGCGTCTGTGGTCTCCCTGCTTCTCACATGCGCCGTTGCTAAGCCAGTTGCACCAGGATAGTCGCTGCAAAGACTAATCCACATTCTGGCGCCACGTTAAATTTCCACAGCCAAAGCATAAAGATCATAAGACCATAAAGGGACAAGGGTTTGGGGGCTTCCCCGGTGGGCTCAGTGGTAAAGAATCTGCCAACGCCGGAGTCACGGGTTTGATTCCTGATCTGAGATGATCCCACATGCCTCGGAGCACCTAAGCCCGAGTGCCACACTATTGAGCCTGTGCTCTAGAGCCTGAGAGCCCCAAGTACTGAGCCCAGGTGCGGCAACTGCTGAAGGCAACATGCCCCAGAGCCTGTGCTCCGAAACGAGAGAAGCCACCGCAGTGAGGAGCCCGCTCACCACAACCAGAGAAAAACGCCTGAGCAGCAACGAAGACCCAGGCTAGCCCAAAAAAAAAATCATACCAACAAAAAAGTGACAGGGGGTGTGATGGTTGTGAGTGAGGAGGACTCCAAGGCCAGACTGCCCAGGTTCCAACCCAGCTGTCGCTTGGGAGCTGTGCACCCTCAGGAAAGTGACTTGACCTCTCTGGTTTTCCCTGTCAGTTTTCAGATTTGTAAAACAGGTTGAGAACTAGCACTCCCCTCATTGGGAGGTTGCAAAGGCTAAATGAATTCATCTGGATCAAGTGCTCAGTAAACATCAGTGTAATCTTCACAGCTGCTCTTTATCAAGTCCAGCGGCTCTCAGCCAGGGATGGTGGTATCCCCCAGGGGACAGTGGGCAATATCTGGAGATGTTTTTGATTGTCATAATTCGGGAGTGCTACTGACATCTAGTGAGTAGAGCCCAGGGATGCTGCTAAACAGAGGGGGCTGCAATGCACAAGACAGCCCGTTCAGTGAAGAATTATGGAGTCCCAAATGTCAGTAGCTCAGAGGTTGAGAAACCTTGATCCAGCCCAAACTCAGTGCTAGATACTGCCCTAAGGAAGTCACTAACACCAGTCAATTCAGCATTCAGGGTAGATACAATCAGGATGGTGCCCATTTTCCAGGTGAAGAAACTGAGGCTCGGAAAGGTGAGTGGCTTGCACAGGTTCACAGAGCTAGTCAGTGGCCAAGAGGAATTTCACTGTACTATAATTCCTCAGTCTTGGAGTAGAAACATCACAGACCCAAAGGTCACAGGCTTTGAGTATCCCCCAACACAGCCTCAGAGCAGAGCCTGGGCAGGGGCTAGTCCTCACCTCCATGCCTGAGCTCGGACCTTTGTCCCCATGTCCACTGGTTGCTCTTACCCCGGACCACCTCCAGCGGCTCTTCATCTACCCCAGGCTGCCACCCCCAGACCCAGTGCTTTCCATGTCACTGGTTAATCCTAGGCCTGAACATGGGAGGGGCCTTCAGTGATCCCCAATATCCATCTTCCCTTTCTCCTCAGTATAGAATCCCCGAATGTCACCTAGGCACCTAGAGGGAAAACTACACTTCCTGGCTTCCCTTGTAGCACTGTGGCCATGTGACTACGTTCTGGCCAACCGGAAGTCAGCACAAGTTGCACTTGCAACTACAGAATTACCCTGTTCAGTATAGCAGCCACGTATGGTTATTTAAATATTAAAACCTAAAATTTCAGTTTTAATGTGGCTAGTGCCTACTACATTGAACAGCACAGCATAGAACATTTCCATCATCATAGCAGTATTGGACGGCACCCCTCTAGAGAGCTTGTACCATTAACTCCCCCTCCCTCACTCCTTGCTGGCTGGAATGCAGACACAATGGCTGGAGTTTCCACAGTCATTCTGTACCATGAGGAGTTCTTGGCCTGGAGGCCAGGCATGGACAGAAGAGAACTAGTTCTGTAAAACACAAAACCAGCCCTGGACCATCTTCCAGGATATTTATGAAGGAGAGAAATAAACTTCTATCCTAATTAGGCCACCATTACTTTGGGTTTTCTCTTCACTCCCTTATCCTAACTCACACCACCATACTCTAACGGGACCATTTGTGGGAGGTGCTTTCAGGAACCTGCCATCCATCCCTCTGGTTTTCGAGGCCCTATCCTCAGCCTGCAGAAGTTGACCTTGCCATCAGCCCTTGCCCCTCCCTCCTGGGCATCCACCCACCTGCATCTTCTGGCAGTCTGGGAAGTCGCCGGGGGATATGTGATGCTCCAGCTGAATCTTGGCGAAGATGACGGGCAGCTTGAGGATCAGCTGCTTCTTCTTGTTCTCCTTCCCAAACACGGAGGGCATCTCCTTCTTCAGGTAGCTGATGATGTAGGCGTGAACCTGTAGGGAGATGAGTTCTTGCCTGAGCCTCCCTCTGTCACCTGAGAGGCTCCTTAAAACATGGGCTGGCTGGAGTTTCCGAGCCACCAGGTCCGGCGTGGGGCCTGAGAGTGTGAATTTCTAGGTTACAGGTGAGCTGCTGCTGCCATGGGTACAGGGGCTCTCCCCTCTCCTCTAGGTCATCTCAACCCCTCCCGTGGCTTCAACATCCCTCCACGTCCACTGCCAAGTCGACATACCAGCCTCGGCCTCTCCCTGGAGCTCGACTCAGAGCCGATTGCCTTGTCAACATTCCTGGACAGCTCCATCTCGGGGACGCCCGCGGTGGAATTCAGGCCACGCCCGGCAGGGTCACCCTCAGCTGTGCCCATCTCTGGAGGCAAATGGCACCCACCCCTACCTCTGCCTGCCCAGTGGAGCCCAGAGATCTGGAAATTACTCCTGATTTGATCCTCCCTCCTCATTGGTCACATCCATTTCATCCGTCGTTCCTTTGAACTCTCTGCCACTTTTCCATTTCTCTCCCACCTCACCATCTCTTGCCTGGTAGGGGACACACCTGTCACCCCACTGGACTCCTGGCTCACCCTCTGGCCCCTTCAATCCTTTCCCCATGAAGCAGCAGCTGGAGTTTTTTTTTTTTTAAGAACAAGTGCCAGACCATGAGACACTGCTCCCAAGTTTCAATTTGCTTCTTATCCAAGTGCAAAATTCCTCCCACAGCCTCCAAGGCCTTATGGTAGCAATTCTCCAAGTGTGGTCCAGAGAATCCCGAGGGTCCCTAGGACTCTTTAAGGGGGTTTCACACTCAAAACTACTTTCACAAGAATGCTGAGGTGCTATTTGTCTTTTTACCTTCATTCCCTCCTGAGTGAATTGTGGAATTTTTAAAGGCTAAAAGGTACTGCAACTAACTGAATGTAGAAACAGATGCTTGAATCCAGATGTCACCTTTGAAGCCAGACATTAAAGAGATTTGCAAACATGCAAAACAGGGCCACTGTCCTCTCTAAGTTGTTTTTGGGGGGTTTTGGAAAACAGTTAATTTTCATAAGACATCTGTTGTGTGTTTGTATGTTTAGTCGCTCAGTCATGTCCGACTCTGCAACCCCATGGGCTGTAGCCCACCAGGCTCCTCTGTCTGTGGGATTCTCCAGGCAAGAATACCGGAGTGGGTTGCCATTTCCTTCTACAGGGGATCTTCCTGACCCAGAGATCAAACCCAGGTCTCTTGCATTGCAGGCAGATTCTTTATCATCTGAGCCACCAGGGAAGCCCAAAACATCTGTTACTTAGGTTAATAGGCAATAGGTTTTTCTTGCTATTTTAAATGATTTGATAAGACTGTCAATATTTGTTAATATACATTGGCATGATCAACAATGTATTGATAACATTTATAATACATTGTTGTCTGCTATTAAGTATATAAGTATCGTTTGGGAATCCCCGGTGGTCCAGTGGTTAGGACTCTACACTTTCACTGCCAAGGGCTCAGGTTCAATCCCTGGTCAGGGAAGTAAGATCCTACAAGCCTCATGGTGAGGCTGATATAAGTATTGTTGCTTAATTAATATTATGAGAGAAAGTGAAACGTTTCTTAGTTTTAACTTTTTCCTTTTGGGGCTGCGCTACGAGGCTTGTGGGATCTTAACCAGGGACTGAACTCAGGCCATGGCAGTGAAAGCCCCAAGTGTTAACTTCTGGACCACCAGGGAACTCCCTCAGTTTCCTAATACGGTTAATACAGAAAGATCTAATCTCTGTATATACAAACTCTTTGGGGTCTTCAATAATGTTTAAGAGTGTAATGAGGTCCTGAGATGGAAAGGTTTGAGAAGCACTGCTCGACATGCCTTGCCCCCTGCCCCCTATCTGCTCAAGCTTCCTCAACAGCCTTCCTTTAAAAAAAAAAAAAAAAAAAATCAGCCTGCAAAACTCTCCTACATCAAGGCCTTTGCACATGCTACCCTTTGCCTGGAATTCTGCCCTGGTCTTCCAACTGAGTCCTTCAGCTTCCTTTTTCTTTTTGGCTGCACCAGGCTACATGTGGATCTTAGTTCTTAGTTCCCCAACCAGGGATTGAGCTCGTGGCCCCTGCACTGGAAGGCAGAGGCTTAACAGCCGGGCCACCAGGGAAATCCCACCCTTTAGCTTCCTTCTGATGTCGCCTCCTCACAGAGAGGTGGGAAGCAGGTGCCCCAAGCACCACCATCCAATTTCTCTCTATCTTTACTTTCATTGTTTCATCTACAGCACTTATCGCAATCCGTCATTATTATTCTGTGTCCTTTCATCCTAATGTGCGCTCCAGGAGGGCTGGGACTTTTTCTGTCTCCTCTGTCCCCAGCACTGGCATAGTGTGCAGAGAAAAGACTCAAGAAATATTTCGGAAGTAAACTTGAGAACCTTTGAGCCACAATCTCGTATGTTATCAAAAAGTAAACGAGGAGAGAAAACCAGCATTCATATGTCCTGTTTTTAAATGTGCTATGCTTAGTCACTCAGTTGTGTCCGACTCTGCAACCCCATGAATTGTAGCCCGCTGGGCTCCTCTGTCCATGGGATTCTCCAGGCAAGAATACTGGAGTGGGTTGCCATGCCCTCCTCCGGGGGATCTTCCTGACCCAGGAGGGAACCCAGGTCTCCCACATTGCAGGCAGATGCTTTGGCATCTGAGCCACCAGGAAGCCCTATTTTTAAATAGGAAGCTCAATAATTAAATGGATATGCTTAAGTAACAATAGAATGTTTCTGGAAAAAGACAGAAGAAACTATTCCTGGGGGTTGTCTGCGGGAAAGAGAACCTGAGGGCTGTAGGGGTCAGGGGGTGGGAGGGGCCTTTGACAGTACATGAGTGCTTTCCCAAGAGATGGTCTTAAATGTTCAATTAAAAACATTCATTAAAAATTCCTTTTAGTGAGTCATAGGTTTAGAATGCTAAACATTCTGGTGACACCTTGGCTGGCTTTGAATCCTCATATCCTTTCATCTCCACCATGCTGTCTTCTCCAGCCACCCTGGGCTCCATATTCAAGCATGTCCTGGTTTCAGGGCCTTTGCACTTGCTGTTCCCTCTGCCTGGGTACAGTTTCCCCCATATCTCCACTCTGCTCACCCCTTCCCCTCCTTTAGTTCTCTGCTCAAGAATCACCTCCTCCAGAAGACCCTCCTTGATGACCCTAGTCCCTTAAATAGACAGCAGTCTCTCTGCTTCATGTTTCTTTATAATCCTTATCACATTCAGTGTATCAGGGCTGAATCTCTTTAATACTCACTTCCCCATTAAAAGGCAATTCTACAAGAAAAGAAACTACCTGCTTTTGTTTCCTGTGGCATCCCCAGGGTTTAGAACAGTACAGGAGCCCAGTGTCGGCGCTCAGTCACTGTGGAATGAAAGCTACTGAGCTGCCTCAGAGAGCTCTGTAGGAAGGCTCAGGGCATCCTGGCCTCTTTAGAATTAGAACCTCCCAAGACCCTGCCCATCAAGGGTCTTGACCTGTGTTCAAGCGTCACACAGCCCATGGAAACCGCTCCTTCTAACAGCAGCTGTCGCTTCAAGCAAAGGGCAGAGCCAGAGGGCTCACCAACATCCTAGGTCGTTCCAGACAGGGAAACTGAGGCATAGAGGGATAGTTGCCAAGAGTGAGGAGAGGCCTTGTACTGTTGGGGGAAAGCATGTGAGGAGGTGAATGGTGTGGGCTGTTGTTTGATGGCTGGACCAGGTGTGGCAGAATCCCACGTGGGGGATGAGCAGGTGACACAGGGCAGGGGAAGGGCACCGAGGCTTGGTCACAGAAGACCCCGTATCTTGAGGGACTGTGGGGAGCCAGAGAAGCTGCAGGAGCAAGGGGGAGGCGTGGGTGCTAAGGGGGAGGCCTGAGCGGACCAATCGGGGCAGGGGTGTGGCCAGGAGGGTGGGTGGGACCTGCGAGAGCGGGCCAATGGGGAGAGGGGGCGGGGCCTAAGGGCAGCTCTTCTGGAGCCCAGAAGACATGGGGGGGCGCTAATGGCTTTTCCAGAGAGGAAGCGGGGGAAGGTGCCAGGAAGAGATAAGGTGGGTGGGCGGGCTGAGCCTGGGCGCGGGTCCGGGACTCCGGGGTTTGTCTGGGTTTCCGGAGCCGCCTCCTGCGTGGTGGGGGCACCAGGTGTCCGGCCCCACCCTGCCCCTCGGTCCCACGGACCCTGGGGTTCTAGCTCCTGCTGCTGCGGGAGCAGCTTCCCCGAGGGGCCTGCGGGACCGGGTCCGTGGGGAAGCCGGTGAACCAGGGGGAGACCGAGGGAGGGAGAGGATGGAGAGAGGAGAGAAAGAAAATAGAATGATGAAGGAAAAAGAATAAGAGAAAAAAACAGAAAGAGGTAGAAATGAGGAGATCGAGAGAGAGAACTTGCCTGGAGAATCTCAGGGACGGGGGGAGCCTGGTAGGCTGCCGTCTATGGGGTCGCACAGAGTCGGACACGACTGAAGTGACTTAGCAGACAGAGAGACAGAGACAGTCCAGGGCATGGGCAGAGGAGCTAAAGGTGTTTTCTGGAGGCTGCAGGAGCTGACCGCACTGAGCCGCTCCCTCCTAAGGAGGATTCCTGGGGTGGGGGTGGGGGCTCTGACTCACCCCCTCTGCTGCTCCTTAAACCAACACCTCAGGCTCCTCCACCCCCATAACCTTCCAGGCCTCCTTGCCTGCTCAGCTTCCTGCCCCACCTCCAGCCTGGCTGGCAGCCTCCACTGCGAATGTTCCATTCGGCCTCCAGAAAGGCTCTTAAATCAGTGCTCCTCCTTCCCTTCCCCAAGGCTATGTCCTGATGCTCCAGGCTCCTCCTTGTTCCTCGGTCCCCCAGCCTCCTCCCTAGTCTGGGAACCCAGTCTTACTGTCCTTGAATCCACCCTCCAGAAGGCAGCGAGGGTCTGACTCTGTCCTTCCCCTACCCTGAGTCCCTCCATGGCTCCCCAGTGCCCTTGGGACAAAGCACAGGTTCCAGACCACAGTCCCGGGTGATCTGATTCTCACCCAGCCCACCCCAGCCCACCCCCCATCCCTCAGATGCAGTTACTCCCACCATCTACACTGGCTTCAACACTGGCATTTCCCCTCTTCCTTGAACTGGCCATGTTCTCATCGCCAGTCCATGCACTTGCTGGCCCCATTCTCTAGAATCCTTTCTCCTCCTCATCCTCATAATCCTCTAGTTTGCAGCTCAGATGCCCCCTTCCTCCAAGAAGTTCTCCAGGATTTCCCCTGGGCTCCCAAGTTCTCAGCCCTGACCATGCTGGATGGTAACTCTGGGAATGAAACGGTCTTCCCCCTGGACTGCCCTGGTCAGAGCTCCCTTCCCGGTACCACCTGGCAGAGGGCCAGGCACAACAGTAGAACTTTCTCAGATTAGTGAACTAACTCATGAGATAGCTGATGCCAGATCAGGGACCAGCAGCCAAGTAGAGGAGGATCAGATGAAAGGCAAGAGCGGCTGCTGCCTCCCCATCCCCCATCACTGCTCACCCGCACCAGCCGGGCTCTCTTCACCAGATCATTGAGCTTGCGCAGCGCCGCGTGGCGCGGCAGGCCCTGGATGTCGCGGAAAAGGTCTTGTTCCTCCAGCTCGAAGAGGCGCCGGTTGTCGGGTACCAGCAGTGGCTGGGACCAGAAGGAGCCGATATAGACGCGTAGCACCTCGGGCGTGCCCACCACCTTGCCCAGCGCCCACATGAGCGCCCCGTAGACACGCATCAGCTGCTGCGTCTCCACCATGTCGGCCTTGTTGAGCACCACGCGGATCTTGTCCTCATGGCCTCGCAGGGCGTCGATGGCCTCCGAGAACTCAGTCAGAGATCTCCAGCTTGTGAGCATCGAAGAGCAGTATGATGAGGTCCACGCGCTCGGCGAACCAGCGCAGCACGGCCGGGAAGTCGTAGCCTGCAGGGGAAGGGGTGGTACAGGGGTGTGTGCCTGCGTGCTCGCTTCAGTCATGGCTGACTCTGCGACCCCAGACTCTGTAGCCCCCTAGGCTCCTCTGTCCATGGGATTCTCCAGGCAAGAATACTGGAGTGGGTTGCCATGCCCTCCTCCAGGGGATCTTCCCCACCCAGGGATCCAACCGTCCCTTGCGTCTCCTGCACTGCTGTCGGATTCTTTACCGCTGAGTCACAGGGGCTCCAGTCCCCCAAAGCAGAGGTCAGCCCCCAACCTTCAGCCATTGGGACACATTCATTGCTTTGGGCTCAGACTGGACTGTACAGATGTTCAGGTTGTTAACCACTGAAAATTTTGTCTGTGGGAAATAGCTCCAGGCCCCCAGCCTCCAGAATTTCCCCATCACTCTGGCCCTCTAGCCATCCGACTACAGACGACAATCACCTCCCTCACCTTTCCATTCATTCTTTGGGCAAATATTAGCAGTTTGCATCCGTCCCCTTATTAAAGCAGTGAAATGTTTACTAATAGACTCCCTATGCTTCTGTGGACCTCTGAGTCCCCCAGATGACACCATCAACCCCAACTCCTCCCCAGGAAGTGTTCGATCACCCTACCATCCAGCAACTGAAAATTTCACTTGGGCCTTTGTTAGAGTCTTGCCATAGCAGATGTTCTCCTGTGTGCTGGGCCCTGTCCTGGACACTGGGGATCCCACAGAGAACATACAAAGTCCTTGCCTTCGTAGGGCACCTATCCCACCAACAGCTGGCTCCTGGGCCCCATTCATTCATTCCTTTCACTATGCATTTCTTCGTTCACTCATTCATTCAGCAGCAAGTAATGCCTGGGAGAGCAGGGAGGAGCCGTTGGCACTGACTTGGCAATCGGGAAGGCCTGGGTTTGAATCCCAGCTCTGCTTCCATCGGCTAGGTGACCTTAAAGAAACAAGTAACCTCTCTGAACCTCTGTTTCCTCTTTGGTAAAATCATAGAACCTAGCTCCTGGGACTGTGTGAAGATGGAGAGAGTACACATGAGCTAAGCTGTATGAAGAGCTTAAACAGGGTCTGGCTCTAAACTGTACACTTAAAAGGCGTGAGCTTTAAGCATGTAAATTATACAATAAAACTAAAACAAACAAACAAACAAACGAGGACTTCCCTGGTGGTCCAGTGGTTAAGAATCTACCGTGCAAAGCAGGGGACCCAGGTTCGATCCCTGGTGGGGGAACTAAGCTTCCACATGCTGTGGAACTAAACGCCCACACATTGCAGCCACTGAGCTGCACACTCTGGAGCCCACCCACTGCAACGAAGACCCGATGCCACCAAACGAATGAAGAAACATTAAAACAAAAAAACCCACGGAGCTAGGCACACGGCGAGCAATCCACAAGAGCTCCTCATGAGGCAGGCGAGACACTGTGGTGGAGCCATCAAGGAACCGCCCTCAGAACAGCCTGCTCTGTGCTGGGCGCACAGGGTGGCTCAGACAGCCCCAGTTCTGTCCCTACTGGGCTTACCATCCAGAGTGGCCAGGCTGGGATGGGAAAACCCAGGGAGCCACAGGAGCCCGGGGCGGGGGTGCCTGACCACCCAGGCCGGGTGGTCAGGGAGGGCTTCCCGGAGGAGGAAACACTGAGTGGTGATCTAGGGGGTGAGGAGTTAACTGGTGGGACAGAGAGCCACTGCTGATTCACCAGAAGTCACCTCATGCTCTCCCGATTCAACTCATCAAATCTTCAAAACGACTCCAGGAGATAGGCACTCTTAGGACCCCTGTTTTCCAAAAGGGGAAACTGAGGGACAGAGTGGTGAAGCGGGTTCCTGTAGCCACAGGGGACTGGACGGGACGGGATGGGGTGGCGGACGATCTTGTGTGGGGGGAGGGCTAGGTCAACAGAGGGACCAAAGCTAGGGTCCATCCTCTGTCCCCAGTGTTTATACACACACACACAGGCACGCGCATGTCCAGATTTGGAAAGTGTGTCTCAAGCAGGGAGGGAGGGAGGGGAGGGAGGTTGAGTCAGCATGGGAATGGGAGACGTGGCAGGCAGACACCCCCGGTACAGAATGACAGCCTCACAGAGGAAAAGCAGTCATCACAGGACCTTCCCTAGCACTCCTGGGGGCCACACACTGCCCTAAGTGCCTCACACATTTTGACTCTTTTTTGGCCTCGCCACGTGGCATGCAGGCTACAGGATCTTGGCTCCCCGTTGGGGTTGAACCCGTACCCCTGCGATGGAAGCATGGAGTCCTAACCACTGGACCACCAGGGAAATCAGCCAGGTATGGCGTGAGACTATCATGTTCCCATTTTACAGGCGAGAAAACTAAGGCACAGAGAGGTTAAGTGGCTCAGGCAACGTCTCAGTGTATAAGGAGCAGAGGCCAGATTGGAACTCTGCCAGAAGGCTCCACTCTGCCACATTCACACACGTGTACATTCAGATAGTCTACACAGAGGCCACATGCTTCATCAATGCACACACATGTGCACATACAAACTTGTGCACCCTAGAGCAAACATACACCTGGACACCATCTGAGTCACACTACAAGAGGCAGACCCTCGAACACACCCTCACCAGCAATCTGGAACCTACATAGACAACCAGGGTCACACAATGGCAAAGATGTTTGAGAGCCACACAAAGTAACAAATAGCAGGCACACAATGAGCCTGTGCACACTTGCACACCCACCAAACAGGAGATGCAATCATAGAGAGTTACACAAAAGATACACACACACATACACACACACACACCCCCTCACTTGTACAACCCAAGAGCACAATTGTATACAGAGATGTGGTTATACCCAATCTAACAAAATCACCTCAGTCCTACAGGGCCACACACAAGTACAACCATGAGCACAGCACTGACACCTCAGAGTCACACCCACAGTTACACGGATGCAGTCCGCCAGGCTCCTCTGTCCATGGGATCCTCCAGGCAAGAATACTGGAATGGGCTGCTGATTCCTCCTCCAGGGGATCTTCCCGACCCAGGGATCGAACCTGCATCTCCTGCATCGGCAGGCGGGTTCTTTACCACTGAGCCGCCTGGAAATCCCACACACCTTCCCAGACACAGGCTAAATGATCCCCACAGGCACATAAAAGTTCCCCTGCACAACACAGCAACCACACGTTTCACAATACAACTACCTACAGAGACACGGTGAGTCACACTCACACACAATCGCACAAGCGCCCCACCCCCAGGTCCTTGGAGCTGCCCAAAGTCACACCTAGCCACCCCCCACGGGCACAGACGCTCATACACACACTCACCCTCAAGACAGACAGACAGACAGACAGACACAACTCTCCTCTTCCTCTGCTCCCGCAGCCACAGAAAGAGACCCCCGTTCTCTCCCCCATGGCACCCCGCCATGGCTTAGAGTGGCCCCCTTTCTCTCTCCCAGGGCACCCCCAGCCCCCCTGCCTCCCCCATGGGGCTGGCAGCTCACCTCCCCCTCCCCAATCTCCTCTGCAGTTGTCTCCTGCCTCTCTCCCCGGGGACAGGCCCCTGCTGGGCAGTGGCCAGGGACACTGGTAACCCTCTGCGCCCTCACCAGAGTGAGGCCCAGCCTCCCTGCCTCCTCGCCTTTGCCTCCGGGTTCCCTCTGCCCCACACTGCAACCTCCTTTGCCCCAGTTTCTGGCTTCCGAGGCCTCATGGGGCAGGGGTGGAAGGGATAGAAATGCGGGGAGGTGGGGGGGCCCGCGGCGCGGAGACTGAGCCAGGCAGGGCACGGGTGGGGGCCGGGCTCACCCGGAGGCCCCGCTGGAATTCACCCCCTCCCCCCGCCACTCTCCCTGCACAGCTGTTTATAAATTCCTGGCCGCCCTTGGCCCCTGCCCAGACTCCCTGTCCCAGGCCCTCCTCAGCCCCATCCGTGGCCCAGAGCTGGAGCCAGGCGCTGACAGTGGCCCAGGCCTCCCGGCCTGGCCCTGCCTTCTCGCTGGGTCTCCCACTCCCTGGATCATCTCTCTGGATCCCGGCCTCGACCTCTGAATCTCTGTCCACCTTAGAGTCTCCCTCTCTCTTGGTCTCTCCCCCTCCATCCTTTGGACCCGCCCAGACATGCAGCCACAGCGGGTTCACACGTGTTCATCCACACGCCTCCCCCACCCTTCAGCGAGCGCCAGCTCGGAGGAGTCACAGCCTTCCACCAGCTCCCTTCAGCTACGCAGCCAGCTCAGGGCCGGCTCACACAGTCCTAGCAGCGACCCTGGGCCTTCCTCCCTCAGACCCAGGAGCCCAGCCTCACTCACCACGGCTCACTCTCTGCTTGGCCCCTGACAGGATGCCTGGGGTGTCGATGATGCTAATGCTCTCCAGGACCTGATTGGGGAGCTGGGCGCACATGAACCTGGGGCAGAGGGAAGGTCGGGGTCAATGCAGGGACAGGTAGGAGGAGGGGACACATGGGAAGGGAACCCAGGACTTGCACGGAGGGGAATCAGGTTCGGAGAGGGAAAGAATCTTGGAAAAGGAAGATTAGGACAAAGAATAAGAACTATATATAAAAAAAAATCAGAGCTGATGTTAATTGAGCACTTACTTTGTGCGGGGTGCTGTTCTAAGCACTTTGTATGCTTTCATTCATTTAGTCCCCACAACAGCCTTATGGAGGAAGGACTGTGGTTATCCCCATTTTCCAGATGAGGATAAGAAACAGAGAGGTTAAGTTGCTTGCCCAAGTCACCCAGCTAGACAGGAGTTGAACTCAGGCGTCACTGGCTTAAGTGCTCCCCAAGAGAAGGCAAGAAGAGAAGGGCTCTAGTAGAGAGAAGGGGATTAGGACTTAAAAGGAGAGAGACACAGGTGGGGATGGGACAAAGACGGGGGTCAGGGACAGGAGGATACCCTCCAGGCTGCTGGCTGCGCACCTGTTGAGGAAGGTATTCCCGAAGGGGTTGAGTTTACGGAAGGGCTTGTCGGGGTCAACGACAAGGGCGTTGCCAGGCACGGTGCCCTCGGTGTCACCGTGCATGACAGCCACGAAGCAGTCGGTGGTGGGCTCAGGCCCCACCCGGGAGCCGGGCACCTCCTGCTCCAGCAGGTACTGAATGAAGCTGGTCTTGCCCGTGCTGTACTGGCCGGCCACCAGCACCATGGGCTTGCCGTCGAAGTCAGCATCTTCCAGGGCCGGAGAATGGAAGGTCCCGAGCGGTAGTGCTCCTCCAAAGGCAGCAGCTTTTCGCGGTACAGCTCCTTGAGGGCCGAGGTCACCGTGCGGATGGCCTCCGGCTGCTGGCCCCGAGCCCCGCCCCGCTTCAGCCAGCTGAACATGGTGGCTCCACACTGCCCGCTGAGCTCTGACGGAGATGCACAGCGTGAGGGCTACCTGTGGGAGGAGAGGATGTTGATGGGGGACTGCCTGGAGGAGGAGGTGGAGAAGAAAGGGAGCCAGAGGTAGAATCGATGGAGAAGGCTGGTGGGATGGGTTGGAGGGGAGAACTTCTGAGAGCATTGAGGGTGGATGGCAGGAGCTGACAGCTGAAGGAGGAAGAAGGTGATTATTCCAGCTGGAGGAAGAGAGAGAGAGAGTGACAATGGCATGCTGGAAGACGCGAGATTGGTGGTGGAAGCCCAAGAGAGAAAGAACGGGAAGGAGGTAGAAGCTGATCAGAAAAAAAGGATTCCTTCATCTTTTTCTTTCTCCGTCCCCACCCCTTCCATTATTTGGCAGTTTTCACTGAAATCGCACCATGTGTCAAGAGGTATGGATCCAAAAATAGACCAGAGACCAGTCCCCACACACTCAGAGCCTCTAGTGTGGAGAGAACCAGGGCACGGAGCAGTCAACGAGGCCTGGGCAAAGTTGGGTGGTGGACTTGTAGGCACCAGAGGGGGACAAGGTGAACCAATCACAGGATTAGGAAAGCTCTGGCTGGGCTGACTTTTTTTTTTTCACGTTTATTATTTATTTGGCTGTACCAGATCTTAGTTGTGTCCTGTAGAATCTTTTCCCATACATACTCTCCAGGCCAGAATACTGGAGTGGGTAGCTGTTCCCTTCTCCAGGAGATCTTCCCATCCCAGGGATCGAACCCAGGTCTCCTGCACTGCAGGCAGATTCTTTACCAGCTGAGCCACAGGGGAAGCCCCTTGGGCAGACTTCTGAGCTGCTCCCTGAAGACTGACAAGGGCATTTAGGCAGAGAGGATGGTGGATTTCATGACCTGGAACTGTAAAATGGATGGACAGAATGGCTGAACACGTGGGCACAAAGATAAGAAATGAGTCTCAATACTGCCTGGGTCCCCCAGATCATGATGTTATCATTCACAAGAATAATAACATTTGTGATCACTGCATGCCAGAAACTGCTCTAACTCATTTAATCTTCACAACAACCTTATAAGGTAAGGCCATTATTACCCTGACTTTTCTGATAAGGAAATAGAGGTTCAGGAAGATAGTATAACTTCCCTGAGATCACTTTGCTAGTAAGTGCTCAAGCTGGGACTCAGATAACCTGACCTCAGAGCCAACACTCCTATCACAGATCTAAGGAGTTAGGGAGAGAATGAATTGCCAACTCAGCAGCTACCAGCACCCCAGCACTTAGACCGTGTTCACTACATCTCCTTACTAGCCTTTCATTCACTGTAGGATCTGTAGTGATGTTCCCCCCCCCCTTTCATTCTCAATTATCACTCATTTGTGTCTTTGCTCCCCCCCACCACCCCCACCCGGATCAGTCTAAGTGGATGCTTTTAATTTTCCTGATCTCTGCACAGAACCGACTTTTGGTCAGATTTGGGGTCTCTAAATACCATTTTCCACTAAAAGAGAAACTGAGGCTTCTGGGAGAAATGGCTAATTCCGGGGCTGAGGCAGGGAAAGAACAAGTGAGTCTGGGTCAGATAGTGGGGAGGTGCTCAAACTGGGATGGGGCGCCTCACAGGGACAGTCCTGGCTCGACAGGACCCCCACTGGCCACAGATGGGACACTTTGAGCACCCAAACTAACTGCACGTCCAATACGTTAAAATCCATAAAATCATAACCATGCTTTAAAGAAAAAAGTGTGCGTGTGTGGGAGGGGGAGAATTCAGGGAGGGTGTGCCAGAACGGTGAAGGAGAGGCTGGAGCCAAGACCTGGGATGCTGGCAGAGGGGGGCCCTGGGCGGTGTCCTACGCGGGGAGGGACCTGGGGGACATCTTAGCGAGGACTCTGGGGCGGTTGGACAGGCAGTGGGGTTGGGGAGGTAGGAGAGGAGCTTCGGGGGTAGGAGGAGGAATGAAACAGAGGTGGGTGAACGCAGTGGAGGGAGACCTCGAGGAAGGCCGCGCGAAGGAAGGAGAGTGCGGAACTCTGTTACAGACTGGAGGGGCTGGTGGAGGGTGGGGCGGTGAGGGAGATGGAGAGGTTTCCGGAGGAGCTGGGAGAGCTGAGAGACCCCCTACACACTGCCTGGGGTGGGGACTGAGGGTCTTTGGCGAGCAGGAGAATGATCCAGAGCCAGCGCAGGCTCGAGGGCTCCGCGGGCGGAGGCTGGGAGGCGACAGCCTCAGCTGGGGGTCACTCACCAAGGGGGCCGCGCAGACTGCAGGACCGGGCAGGGAGAGCTGGGCGGGGGGTCCCGCGCGGATCGGAGGCGCCCGCGGAGCGGCCTGTGCTCGCGGTCCCGTCCGGAGCCGTCTGAGCCGGGTGGGGCCCAGAACGGGGAGGAGGGACGGGAGGGGCAGAGAAGGGGGGGCGGGACGAGGCGCCCCCATCCCCAAACCGGGCGCTCGGCCTCTGGCGCCCCCTGGTGGGGACAGGCACAGTGCCTTTGCGAAATGGGTGAGCGCGCGGGTTCCTAGTCCCACCTTCAAACTCCACCCGTCTCCCTTCCTGACATGGAACAGCAAAAATAAAACAGTAACACCACCAACAATATTAATTTTAAGTCATCATCATAATTTTTCAACGGAAACGAGTGCATGAAAACTCCTCTGTTCACAGCCCTCCATGGTTCTTCTTTCACTCAAAGCAGACGCCAAATCTGCAGGCTCCCTCGGTCGTCTCCTCCCTCTCTCCTCCTCCTCCCTCTCTCCCCCTCGATCACTCGGCTCCAGCCGCAATGGCCTCTCCACTGTTCCTCAGACAACCCTCTTTTCAGGGCCTTTTGCACTTGCCCTTCCTCCACCTGGAAAGTCCCACCCGGCCACTCCCATCCTGTCTCCCACCATTCCCTCCTTCCAGTCTCCACTCAAATGTCACCTCTTCGGAGAAGCCCGCCCTGATCTCCCTGTTTAATGCAGTACCCACCATCCATCCATTCTCGCTGCTTTATTCTTCTCCGCAGCCTTTATCACCATATTTTACATTTTTCTGTTTCAGGGAGGGTCTCCCTCACGAGAACATCATGAGTCCTGTGAGAGCAAGGATTTCAGATCGTCATCAACAAGAATCTTCGATGTTCTCATACTGTGTTTGGAATTTCCAGTGATTGCTTACTCATCACTGATTAGACCCACTGCGATCTAGCTTTCTGATTGTGCGCTAGTACACCAGACCCTATTACCATGTCACAGCCTTGTGGATTTAAAAATACTGATAACTGTATTTCAGTATAATTGGTTCCCTTGTGATCCTGAGGGTTTCATTTTCTGCATTAAAGATAATATTCTAGGAAGGGGTCAGTGGAGTGAAAAAGCTCCATGTTGACGTATTCAGCTCCATTAAATACCCTTTGAGCCCTTAATAACCACGGTGGCTGTCGCATCTTGCTACCTGCTGACCTCCGAATCAGGGAGTCTCTGACATCTGTCCCCAGTGTCATCCAATTTCCTTGATGCCTTGCAGCCTCTGGAGTCCCCACTGCAAAGCACAAGCTCAGATGTTCTTTTCTCTGCCCCCACCCCATCTGTCAAAACTGAAAAGAGAAACTGACATATTCTATGACATGAATGAAGACGTTAGGTTGAATGAAACAAGCCACTCACAAAATAACAAATATTATGATTCCTCTCACACAAGATGCTTAGGGTAGTCTGATTCAGAGACAGAAAGTGGAATGGTGGTCGTAGGGGAGCTGGGTGGAAGTGGAGGCAGGACAGGATCATGGTTTCATGGGCACAGAGTTTGAATTCTGCAAGATGCAATGAGTTCCTGACTTCCAGGCTGACTGCCAGCTTGGTGGCCCAATGGCTAAGACTCTGAGATCCCATTGCAGGCGGCCCAGGTTCAATCCCTGGTCAGGAAACTATGAAGCCACATGCTGCAATTAAACAGACAAACAAAAAAATCCTTCACGTTGCAACTAAAAGCCAGCACAGCCAAGTTAAAAAGAAATGATGAGATGAGTTCTGAAGATTGATGGCTGCACAATGTAAATGTCTTAATGCCGATGTGATTACCAAGGTAAATTTTACATTATGGGTATTTTTTCACAATTAAAAAAAAATGGAGAAAGCAGCCAGTGAGCTTGTTCACTTGGGACACTGGTCAGTCTTGGGTTCCAGTCATGCTCCATGTCCAGGTGATTTGGGTCCAGAGGTAGTCATTTCTGGCTTCTTTTTCCGGATGGCTCAGCTGTAGAAAGGGGGCTTCCCAGGTGCCACAGTGGTGAAGAACCCACCTGCCAATACAGGAGATGCAAGGGACTTGGTTTTGATCCCTGAGTCAAGAAGATCCCCTGGAGGAGGAAAAGGCAACCTACTCCAGTGTTTTTGCCTGGGAAATCCCAAGGACAAAGGAGCCTGGCAGGTTACACGGGGTTGCAAAGGGTTGGACACGACTGAACACTCTCCAGATGCCCACTCTGCTGTATCGAGCATCTAAGAGCGAGTATGCCAAAGGCTAACTGTATGTAAAAGCTGAGGTCAGTTTTGGTCTCATATCCCGGGGCTTGGGGAGGAGGCTCTCTGACTTCTGCACAGCAGACTTGCCAAGGCCTTGTATACAGGACTTTCCTGGTGACTCAGATGGTGTCTGTCTACAACGAGGGAGATCCTGGGTCGGGAAGATCCGTTGGAGAAGGAAATGGCAATCCACTCCAGTAGTATTGCCTGGAAAATCTCATGGACAGAGGAGCCTGGTAGGCTACAGTCCATGGGGTCGCAAAGAGTCGGACACGACTGAGCGACTTCACTTGTTGCTGTATACACCCCTCCCCCAGGCTGGGTGTGCACAGGGGAAGATTGCAAGCTCCTAGCCAGACCGCCTGGCTTGCAGCCCAGTCTGCTACTACTACATCCCTCGGGGCCTCAGTTTCCTCATCTACAAGATGGGGTTATTAATTCCCACACGGCAGCTTCTGTGAGCATCAAATAAGATATTCTGGGTGAAGAGCTGGGAGCAATGCCCAAGGTAAGTGTTCTGGAAACGTTAGTCATCATGTCCCTCTACTTAGGCTGCATTCAGCTAGCCTTCCAGTGTTAGCCGGTGGAAATGACAGGCAAACTTCTTTAACGGCCACGTGAGGTCTTCCAGGAGCGTGAGGGGATTCAAGGATGTTGAGCACCGCTGTTCTCCTTTAGATCTTTATTACGTACACAGGGGAAGTAGGTCTAGAGCTAGGAAGGAGGGGGCGGTCTCTCTCTTGGAGATCCCATGTATCTGCTTCTCCCCTCCCATACACCCCCAGGAGCCTGCCGAGGAACCAGGTGGATCACCCTAGTCCAGCCGCCGTCACACCCACCTGACTGTGGCCGTTGCCTCCTTGCCCTGTAGCTTGCATACATGGCCGCCAGAGGGCGCCTAGGAAAACGAAGTCAGCTCAGCTCTCTGCGCAGAACCTGCCGGTGTCTCCTGCCTCATTCTTAGAGTAAAAGCGAAGTTTTCAGCGTGGAGCTATAGGATCCTACAGGATCAGCCCTCTTTGTTTCCACTGACCTCACCTCTTGTCTGCACCCCCGTTCTTCCCCAGGTTCCAGTCATAGACCCATTTGGCGGTTTTACATTCTATCCACGCTCCTGCCTCAGGGCCTTTGCACTGGCTGTTCTCACTGCCTTGGGTGCTCTCTTCTGTGGTCCCCTCCCTTTTTCATGCAGTTCTCTGTTCAGATGTCACCTCCTCAAAGAAGTCTTCGCTTCCCACTTGATCCTGAGGGCCTTCATGTGCGGTTGGGCAGGTTGTTCACTGCACAAAGCACTGGCTTGATTGAAAGGGGCTGGAATCCGGGTCATGTGCCGCTCTCCAAATTCCCAGAGAAAGGGGGGGCTGTTTTCTAGTTCACACGAGAGGGTTCTAGGAATGAGCAGCTGCTGTGTCCTACTGAGCTGCGTCTCCCCAAGAGATATGCCAGTATCCTAACCCCGAGTGAATTATCTGTGAATTTGTGATCTTCTTTGGAAATGGGGTCTTTGCAGATGTCATCTAGTTAAGACCAGCACATACTGGAGTAGGGTAGGCTCAAATCCAATATGGCTGGTGTCCTCATAAGACACACTGATGCAGAGGGGAAATGGCTCAGGAGAGAATGGAGGGATGTAGCTACAAGCCAAAGAAGACCCGGGATGACCAGAGATTGGAAAATGTAAGGAAGGACCCTTCCCTTGTCTCTAGGGGAAGTGTGGTCCTGACCACCCCTTTGATTTGGAACTTCTAGCTTCTGGAACTGAGAGAAATTTCTTTTAAGCCATCCACCCAATTGGGTGTTTTTTCCTTTTTTTTTTTTTCATATAAAGTGATTTTGTTTATTGGCTGCACCACGTGACATGTGGGATCTTAGTTCAGCCATCAGGGATGGAACCCATACCCCCTACATTGGCAGCATGGAGTTTTAACCACTGGACCATGAGGAAGTTCCCGGAGGTAACATTTTTCGTATCCACGGGAAGCTAACATATCCTGCTTGATTGCCCCCATATCTCTGACACTGTACACATTTAGTCAATCCTATTAGCAAGTACCCTGCTTGTGAATTCATCTACTTGTTGGAACTTTTGCCTGTTGCCAAAAACCCGTGCTACTTCCACGGACATGCGCAGAGTGGCGAAAACGTTGAGTCGCCCAGCAGACATGTTTCCGACTGAGTGCTGAATAGGTAAGGATGCTCTCCTACTTGAAAGGAAGCATCCTTTAACGAGTGTGTTCACATTTTGGTGCTTTAAATGGCCCCCGGGTTCTTGAGTTCTTAAGCCCAAGGAGGCTAGGATGTGCCTTACAGAGAAAACACGTTACAGAAGCTTCATTCAGGCACGAGTTAATGCTGCTGGCTGTGCGATCTGTGTTAACCAATCAACACTATATATTAAGTGAAGGGTCTTTAAACAGAAAACACACATAAAACAAAGTGATGTGTTGAGGGTTTGACAAAAATGTGATCAGAGGCTGGCCAGAAGCTAGCCGTGTATTTTCCCCAGGAGGGATGGTTACATATTGACGAATTCTGAGCTCCAGGAGACCACAAAACCCCACCAGGAATGATACAAAAACACCTGGCTGATTGAGTTTTTCACTGTCTGCCCCCTCCATTAAGTCAGGCCTCCCAGAACAGGCACTTCCATCATATTCAGCTGCACTCTTGTGTCTAGAATAGGACCTGGCTCCCAGCAGGGGCTCACAAATGAATGTGTAGTAAGTCCCCACAGTCCTCCTCTCTACCCACCTGTCGCCCCAACCCGCAGACTCCAAACAAGTTCCCAAAAACCCCAAAGCAATGCGGGCCGGGGGGGCGGGCGGGGCGTCAGTACAGTTTTAAAAAAGGATTGCTTTTTAATTTACAAGAGTTCTAAATGTACAGAATTCTCCTTTAAAAAAAATCGTTATACACAATAAATACAGTACAAAAAATTTATCTTACAGTACTAGTTTTGTCTCCAATATTTCAAAATCTGGCGCGGGTGGCTGGCGGCAGGAAGAACAGAGGGGAAGACTGGCTGGGGAAGGAGGTGGAAGGAAGATCCCGGTTTTGTTTGGGAGGTGCTCGGATTTCAGTCGAGGGACTGGAGGCTTTGAAATCTTTCTCACTCGAGCACATACAGAGGGACATAGTACACACACACACACACACACACACACACACACACACACACACACACACACACACCGGATGCGACACGGGTGCCCGCAGGCACGCGCTGCCAGGTGGGGGTCCCGGTGGGCAGGCTCACGCCGCCCCTTTCCCTGCGTTTCCTGTCTCGGCCTGTGGGGTCACTGGAGAGACGCAGACCCTGCTAGCGATGGGCGCAGGGACAGATTGAAGCCAAACTGGGTACCTGGATGCCTGTGAGCGGTGGGGGAGTGCCAGGGAGCCCTCCTCCCTGGCCAATGCGCACGTGTCCCCCAGGCGGAGGGGCGAAGCGTGGCTGGAAATGGGAAGAAATAGGAAATGACACACCAGGATTACCCCCTCCTTTGGCAGGGGGGCCTTGTACATTAGAGCCTCCCTCGCCGACATCCACGACCCCCAGCCAACCACCCGGCTGAAGCAGGAGGTGGGCGAGGCGAGGCCTTTGTGACTCAAATAACTTAGGCAAGAAAAACTCAAGGGGTCCCCGGCTCGTGTCCCCCAGGAGGCTGAGGTCAGACGCCCAGCTGTCCCCCTCCCCGCTGTGTCCCTGCGGAGGGAGGGGACAGGGAAGGAAGTCCAGCCCGGTGTTATCTGTTCAACGTCCTGGTGCCGAGGCCACCGTTGTGACTGGAGGGCGGGTAGGCCTCTGGCCTGTGCAGGGGCGTCGGGGAGGTGGGCGTGACAGCCGCCGGGGGTGGCGTGGGGGTACGGGGGTGCAGGCGTCCGGCCGGGGGGCCTGTTGGAGGTTCAAGATGCTGTCGATGGCGCTCTGCAGGTGTTCCGTGAGCGTGTCGTCCTGCGGGCTGTCGCTGGAAAAGCTGGCCTGGTCCACGTCGGGCGACTCGGACTTGCGCCGCTTGGTGGGGGGCAGCGAGGGTGCCTCCCAGCCGGATTCCCGGCTGCCGCTGCCCTGCCCAGTGCCTGCCGCAGGCTCGGTCGGGCCGGCCTTCAGCATCCGCTGGTACAGCTCGTCCTCCACTGCCGCCAGCTCGCGGATGAGCCCGCTGGTGGCCTCGTCCACTTTGGTGGGCAGCGGGGCCGGGCTGCCGCCCGGGCTCTGCCCACAGCTGCCACCGCCCCTCAGTCGCCCCCAACACCCGGGGCCTCCACATTCTCGCGGTAGGTCTTGCGGAGGGGTAGGCGGGGGCAGTGCGGGGCCGGCGGCGGAGGCTTGCGGTCACCAGAGGCCGCCGGTGGTGGCGGCGGGTGGTCCACCGTACCGTTCATCTGGCCGGGGGGCGGGGGCGGCGGCGGCGGGCGGGCGGGGGCTCGGCCGCCTTGAGGGAGGCAGGGGGCGGCGGCGGCGTTTGGTGCACCGGGTCCAAGGCCGTGTTGTGGACGACCTTGCTGAGCCCGGCTTCCTGTTTGATCTTGAGCTTGAGCCCAATGCGGCTCCGGGCCTCGTAGGTCTTGATGGGCGGCCGGTTGCGGGAGGGCATGGGACCGTCCTCGTCGGCATCCAGGGAGGAGGCGGCGGAGGACGAGGGAGGACGAAGAAAGGGAGGATGAGGAAGCCCGCGCCCAGGTCACGGATGGGGAGCCGCCCACGCCACCGTGTCGGATCACCAGCTTGGTGGGCAAGTGCAGAGGGGGCTGGGCTGGGGCCCCGGCCGCCGAGGACGGGGATGGGCCGTGGCTGGGCAGCCGGTGTCCCTCGGAAGAAGCAGCGACGGGGAGGCCGAGGAGTGCGGGGAGGAAGACACGTACTCATCTGTAGGAGAAGAGGGCCAAAAAAACCCCTAGGGGTTAGCCAAGGCAGGAGGCTCCTGCAGAGCTGAGGAGCCGGTGTCCACTGAGTACTGACCATCTGCCGGGCCGGGGCTAAATCCTTCACTCACGAGGACACTGCAAGGCAAGACCCTTTCCCCAAGTCCCAAGTCCCCATAATATGCCAGCAGCCCTCGGCACCGGACAGAGGATACCACCTAACTTCTGCAACCCACCAACTTCTGCTGGCTTCACCCCACTCCTGTCTCTGCTCTCCTGCTTTTCTGTGTCCCCGGGGGTGGCAGAACATTCCCTCCCTCCAGGGCCAGGATTGAGAGGGCGAAATGGACACAGGATGATGCGACGAGCAGGAAGCAGAGGCCCACTCTCAGGGCTTTCAGGCTGGGCTCGGGCGCCGCCCAGTGGCGGAGTGAGGGAAGCGCCGCACCTGGCGGAGGCGGCAGGGGCCCGGCTCCCTCTCCTCTCACCTACCTGGCTTCTCCTTGGCCAGCTGCTTGTCCAAGGCCAGCGTGGTCTTTTCCTCTTGAATGAACATTCGGTCGATCATTACCATCTCCCGCGGAGGGGCTCACCCCTCTGGGGGCAGGGGAGGGGAGAGGCGATTGGATGAGCCAGTGAAGAAGCGAGGTGGAGGAGGGGACGCGATCGTCAGGGATGGATGTCATTCTTGTGATCTGATCCACCCTCCCTCCTTGCAGCGGCGGGGTGGGGGGTGGGGATGGGGGGAGGGCAGGGTCCCCCAGGGGAGAAAGGTGACAGGCCACCCCTACCCGGGACTCCTCCAACAGCAGGAGGCGGTATTTATTGAGCATGGCCTGGGTGCGTTTCAGCAGCTGCGTGGAGACCGTCTCGAACTCCTCGTCCACTGCGGAGGAAGAGGTCCAGAGACCCAGATGTTGGGGAGGACCCGCAGTCAAGGGCGCCTGCACCTTGTTGGTCTTCACCACCCGCCTCCACACCCAGGGGAGGCCTCACCTTTGTGGTAGTCGTTGGGGGAGGGAAGGGCACCCTGGTAGACATGATAGGGCAGGAGGCGATGCAGGGCATCCTCGAAGGAGGGGAAGGCCGTCTTGCAGTCAGGGTGCAGGACGGAGCCCTGATGTTTGTGCAAATGCTCCAGGAAGCTGGGGGGTCAGGGGAAGGACCACACATACAGACAACTCATGGTGAGGCCAGGAGACAGCAGAACCAGACCCTGAGCCCCCAAGCCACAAGGCAGACAACGAGGAGGGAAGGAATGCTGCAGAAGTATGTGTAACGTGTGCCTGGCCTGCCTCACTGTATCTCTGGGGACAACCAATGGCAGGAAGTGCTATCCTTATGCCCATTTTACAGATGAGGAAACTGAGGCCTGCAAAGATGAAGTCACTGATCCAAAGCAGCTAGAGGCAGCACTGCGAGTTAGATGCCAGAGCAAGCGACTCACCTTCTATGCAATACCATCTCCTGCCACTTGGGGTCAGCATGTCCCCGCTCTACCTGGAACCCAGCAGCAGGCTTGGGGAGGCAGGCAGGGAGGTTGGGCCCTTGGGTGGTTGGGCCCTTGGGTGGTTGGTTGATAAGATCTGCTTTCTCACTGGACAGTAGACTATCGCCTACTATGTATGGCTGTCTCTCCCATCACACATGCTTGCTTGTCTGTACCCAGTGCTGAAGGCCAGCAGCCCTCACACATGGTGGATGAGGGACCTGGTCTGTCCAGTGTGTCCAGAGTCCAGCATAGGACTGGGCACCCGATGAGGATCTGACCAACACTCTCCAGTGGATGGAGGGCAGGAGAGAATGACACAACGCGAGCATCCAACACTTACCCGCCCAACCGCCCAAACAGCCATCCGTCCAGCCACGCACCTGCCTGAGTAGCATCCATCCATCCATTCACCCTGGCCCGCAGGCATCCCTGCATCCACCTGAACACACACCCTCCACCCCCAGACAGGAGCCACTGCCTGCCAGCCTGGTCCGAGGTGTCAGGGTACTGCGGTGACCAAGCCACACCAAATATCCACCCCTGCTTGCTTGAAGCCAGCAGCCTAGCTGCCCCACGAATGCTGAGAACACAGCCACACAGAATCCTGTCATTCACCCTATAATCACTAGTATTCACACCTCCCTCCCTAGAGGGGGAGGCAGAGAGATCAGCGGCACTTCCCGAACCCACAGCGGGGACAGCACTGGGAGGGAGGCACCCACGGAGCTCACCAGGCTTCTTTGCTGGGCTGAAGCGCAGGGGGTTTCTTCAGGCTGCCCAACTTGCTCTCATACTGCAGGGGAAAGAGAAGCCAGTGAGGAGGGGTTTCGTGACAGAGGAGGATTGATTCCCTTGGCACCTGAGCCTCTCTACCCACAGCCTGGGACAAAGATGGGAGAGGCTGATGTGACCAGAGATGGGGTCCCGGTCCCAGCTACAGGATTCCCCACTCAGCACACTCAACCTGCGGGGAGACTGGGGCTGGATCCAGGGGGGACACGGCAAGGAGAGGGTGACAGGCAGGCTCAAGCCCCAGGCATCCGCCTGGGCCGCCTCCTCCAGCCCCTTCTCAGGCCTGGGTCTCTCAGCTTCCGCCTGATGCCTCCCTCCATGCCCATCGAAAGGCCCACAAACCCCCCTCTCGTTGTCTAGCACCTGATGGGCACGGCCTCTTTCCTCCTGGCCTGCCTAAGTCTCTACCTTGACTTCCCTTGTCCTGCCTATTCCCTTTCAGGCTCTCTCGAATCCTGTCTCTGCCTCAGCCTCCTCCACCCTCCCTACCTATGCCCCTCTGGCCTGGGTGCCACCATTCTAGCTTTCCTCCTGACCACCCGCCCTCCCCCCATCACCACCTTCTTTTTCTCTGGCTGCACTGCAAGGCACGTTGGATCTCAGTTCCCCAAACAGGGATTGAACTCGTGACCCTCCACTGGAAGTATGGAGTCAACCGCTAAGGCAGTCCCTCTGCCATCTCTGACTCAGTGTCTCACTGGCCACTCTGTCCTGTCCTTCCTTTTAGGGTCTCCCCACCACCTGTCCTGAGCCAACACAGTCCCTCCTCCCACAGCCTTCATCTCTCACCTGCTCATGCCCCCAGTGACCCCCTGGGATCTCTCTCAGGCCATATTTCCCATCCTCATTCTGTCATTTCGGTGTTTGGGGTGGATCTCTGTCCAGCTGTCTTGGTTTCCCACGTGCCCCGGCCTGGACTGGCCTGGTGACCTGCCCCCACCTGGCTGTGTCTCTGCCCATCTCTACTTCTCTGCCTGCCGGCCGGCCTCCCCTACCCCTCCAGCCCCATCCCAGTTCCTCAACGACCTGGCCTGGGCACTAGCCTGCCATTGTGGGTGCCCCTTACCTGCAGCCCGGAGGACTTCCCTGGCCCGGAAGGGGCGGCCTTGGCCACGGTCAGAGTTGGGAGGTTGCTGGCAAAGGCTTTGCTCTCGGCAGGAAGCAGAGGAGGCAGGCCTGGGGTAGGAGTGTGGGCAGACAGGGCTCAGGGGTCATGGGCACAAGGTCCCCCCAGAGACCCTGCACCCCATACTGCTCTGGTTCTTGGGCCTCAGTGGCCGTGGCGGCCCTGGAGTGAGTGTCCCTGGAGGGGACCTGGGGAGTACAACCTGCCCCCCTCCACCATCCCTGTCCCTGGAGATCTAGGCAAGCCTTGTGCTCTGGTGCCCAAAGTTCTGGCCCACCTGTCCTCCTTGTCACTCCCACCCACCCACTTCGGGCCCCCCATGGCTCCGTTGCAGGCTCCCTCTCCCTTACCTGCGGTGGCCATGGGCGCTGGGGCGGGGGGGGATGGCTGGGGGTGGTGGGGGGTCCCAGATGGAGCCTGCCCGCTGACCAGCACAGAGGCAGTGGGGCTGGCGAGGGGTCCCAGGCTGGCGGAGGACTGTGGGGCGGTGGGGGCCCCACGGCCTTGCTCTGGAGAATGATCCCGGACGGCACCTGAGGAGGGGGACAGGTGATTTGGGGGGACACATGCTAGGAGCAGGGGCAGCCAGGAACCAGGACCGTGGGTGAAGAGAAAGCCAGAAAGCGGGAGGGAATCGGATGGGGGGTGGGTAGGGGTGCGATGTGGGCGGTGAGCCGGCCCCTGCCTCCAATTACCTGGTGAAATCTCTCGAGAAGAGCCTTCGGCTGGGGCAGCGCCGGGAAGGGGTGGTCACCATCTGGAAGGTCCGAGGAGGCGGTGGGGGGGGCGCTGCGGGCTCAGGGACCAGGTGGAGGGGTGGGAGGGGGCGTGGGGGACTTGTGGGGGCCCTGGCTGGGCGGGTACTGCAGCTGGAAGTCGGGCGGAGTAGGGGCTGGCAGCCGGGAGGACGTCTCGGAGGAGGAGGTGGAGGCGGCCCCAGTGGAGGTGGAGGTCGGAGGGAGGTGGGGGGTGGGGGCCAGTGGCCCCTCCAGGGGCTGGGACGGGGGGTCGCAGCGGGGCCTGGGGTGGGCCTGGGGTGGTGGGGGCCGGGGTGCTTGCAGGGGGCGCCGCCCAGCTGGTTCTGGATGACAAAGATGCCAGGCAGGGTAGGGGGGCCTGGGGAGGAAGGCAAGGGTGCAGGGCGGGTTCTGAGGGGGGGCGGGACAAGCTCTGCGGCTGGGAGGGAGGGCGGGAGTGGGGGCGTGATGGGGGGCGGGAGGGGGCCGGGCTGGGTGAGGGGACGGCAGGTGGGGGGCTGTCCCCCAGGGGGCCTGGTGAGGTAGTGACGGGGAGGAGCAGGGGCCAGGGCCCTTCAGTGGAGCTGCCGCGGGGATCTGGGCAGGGGAGGGAGGGAGAGGGGAGGGGCGGGGGTCAGAACCAACCTTGGCTCTCCTGGCCCCAAGCCTCTGGGGATCCCACCGCTCCCGCCCCGGGAAGCCCTGCCCCCTTCTTGGCCACCCCTATTCCTGATCCCCGCCCCCACCATCCTCATCACCCCACCTCCGTCCTCAACCTTGCACCTGCCCCCCACCCCCTACCTGTCCACCTACCTCATTCCCTCAACCTATCCCTTCTCGACCCACCATCTGCCCCCCCAACTCCATACCTCTGTCTTCTGATCTCCCCTCTGCCCCCCAGACCCCCTCCCACCCCAGAGGAAGGCGAGCTCTGCAGGCTTTGGGGGCAGCAGCGGAGGAAGCAGTGGCGGCGGGAGCACCACACCCAGCTGCCGGCGGCAGGTAGGCAGAGGGGGCCAGGGAGCAGAGCACAGCAGCAAGTGCGGGGGGTGGGGAGGGGCGCTGGGCCGACGGTCCAGCTGACCCAGGAGAACAGACACCAGCAGGGAGACTGCGGCTGCTGCGAACTGGGGGTAGGTGCGAACTGGGGGTAGGGGGTGGGGACCGATGGTTAAGGAGGGCACGCTGGGGATGGGGGAGCCGCTGGGGACGGGGCAGCCAGGGATGAGGATGGAAACCAAGGGTCAAGGTCAGGGTCGGGTCCCCCTGGATGCCAGCACATGAGTTATGCGTCCCCAAGTGTCCATGACCTGTACCTGTGGGGTCATGGCTGCATGCCTACCTGGGGGTCATGGGAACCTACAGGTACGGGTGTGAGTGTGTGCGTGCATGCGTGTGTGTGTCAGGCTTGCATATGCAATCTAAGCAGTAGTCTGTAACACATACACAGTGACCTCACCTAAAACACTTCAGTCAGGGCATCCTTCTCCCCCTGAAGGGTGACCTCTCCAAGAACCTCAAACCTCAGCAGCTGCTATTGAACCACGGGCAAAAGCTGGGCACCCAATACTGAACTGGCACCTCTCTGCTCTGGGTCACAGAATCCATCCCCCCACCGACAGCACCCACTGACCCAGCGCTTGCAGCTGGGAACGTGTACCCACTCATGGGCTCTCTCCATGGTCCTGAGAACTGTGATCATATCCGATCCACTTTACAGATGAGACATTGAGGCCAGGGAACCAAAATGATGGGTCCAAATGATACAAATGAACTTACAACACAGAAAGAGATCCATAGACTTAAAAACCTAACCTACTGTTTCCTGGGGGTGGAGGGCAGGGGGAAGGGGTTAGTTAGGGAGTTCGGGAAGGTCATGTACACACTGCTATATTCAAAATAGATAATCAGCAAGGACCTACTGCAGAGCACAGGGAACTCTGCTCAATGATATGTGGCAGCCTGGAGGGGAGAGGAGTTTGGGGGAGAACAGATGCATGTACCTGTATGGCTGCTCACCTGAAACTATCACTGAATTGTTAATCAGCTACACTCCAATACAAAATAAAAAGTTTAAAGTTTGGAAATAAATAAATATTAAGTGAAACAAACAAAACAGAAGAGCCTTGAGTGGACCTGGTAATCTCGCCTGCAGGAATTCGTGATCAGGAACATTCACTCAGGCTCTTGCTCACAGGGCTGGCCACCGTGGGACTATTTACAACAGAGAAAACCAGAGAAGAAAGCTGGCGGGAGCCGCAGGCGAAGAGCTGACAGTGAGGACCAAGGGAGCTGTCCCGCTTGGCACTCTTCCCCTCCTAAGCACAGGCTTCAGAGGGCACGGTGAAGTGGCAACAAAGACCAGATGCTGAGTGAGAGAAGGACAGCGATCCACGACACGATTGCTAGACAGCTGGCTGCACTGCATTATGGACAGTGAATTTGATAACGGTGTTGTCGCAACGCTAGATGCACTGGATCTGATGACCGGTGGTTGAGTGAGAGGATGCTCTTATTCTCAAAGACAGAAATAATCAGATCAAAATATGAAGGGGGTGCAGAAGCATGATGTCTGCAACTGACTCTCAAATGATCCAGGAAAAGAAAAAGGGATACATGTTGAGAGGGCCATGGCTAAAGCTAATTTGGCCAAATATTTACAGTGCTTAATTCTGGGGTGGCCCCGCCTCCCTGTCTTCAGGCTCCAATCAGGGATGGACCCCAGCGATCCCCGCCTCCCTGTTTTCAGGCTCCAATCAGGGGTGGCCCTCAGCAATCCCCGCCTCCCTGTTTTCAGGCTCCTCCCACACTGTACCAGGGTTGGTCTCCGTAGCCATAGGAACTCAGCATAAGTGATCACATGTCACTTCCAAGATTAGGTTATAAAAAAAGACTGGCTTCTCTCCTGGGCAGCTCCCTTGCTCTTTTTCTAGTCAATTATGCGCTCAGGGGAAGCAGACTGTGGATCCTGTTGTGAGCTGTCCTTTGGGGAGGCCTCAGTTTCTCTCTACGCAGGCCCTCTCTCCCACCGGCAGCCCTACCAGAGCACCATTTTTGTAGCTGTTATTCTGGCTGCGCAGTGCGGTATGCGGAATCTTAGTTCCCTGACCAGGGATCGAACCCTTACCCCCTGAAGCAGAAACACAGAGCCTTAACCAATGGGCCACCAGGGAAGTCCCACGAGTGCAGCATCTTGGAAGCAGACTGTTCAGCCTGGTCAAGCCTTCAGATGACAGCCCTGGCCGATACCTTGACTATAATCTCCCAAAAGAGCACAAACCAGAACCTTCCAGTTAATCTGCTTCCAGATTCCTGATCCTTAGAAATCATGTGAGTTAAGTTAATGTTTGTTGTTTCAAGCTGCTCAGTTTAACAACAGATAACTAAAACATCTGGTTAGAGTAAAGAATTCACATGGGTATTATTCCTACATTCTGGTCTTACAACTTTGCTATATATTTGAAACGAACTAAAAATGAAAAGTTTAAAAATAACCCAAAAATTGAAAAATATTTTTTAAAATTCTCATCCTCAATAAAAATACAGGGATAAATACTTACACACTCTCCCCAAACCAAGTCAAGAAGCAAATGACATACTGGGGAAAATAGTGAGAGTCCCTTGGACAGCAAGGAGATCAAACTGGTCAATCCTAAAGGAAATCAACCCTGAATATTCATTGGAAGGACTGATCCTGAAGCTGAAACTCCAATACTTAGACCACCTGATGCGAAGAACCCATTCATTAGAAAAGACCCTGACGCTGGGAAAGATTAAAGGCAGGAGAAGGGGACGACAGAGGATGAGATGGTGGATGGCATCACTGACTCGACAGACATGTGTTTGAGCAAGCTCTAGAAGATGGTGAAGGACAGGAAAGTCTGGTGTGCTGTAGTCAGTCCATGGGGTCACAAAGAGTTAGACACGAGTTAGTGACTGAACAACAACATAGTCTAGACAAAGCTCATCTCTCTCATATAAAAAGCCTCTGGAATCACTAAGAATAATAAGCAGTGAGAAAAATGGGGGCAAAGGATATGATCATACACAGTGTAGAAAAAGAAACACAAAAGGCTTAAATAGGTCAAGAGATGCTCAACTTCCCTTGTAACAAGAGAGATGCAGATCAAAGGTGCCCTATGGAGCCAAGTTCAGGCACACATTACACATAAGTCATATGTCTCATAAAGGCACTCGCAAGTTGCCCATGGGAGTCTAAACTGGCACCATTTGCTACAGCCTCAGAGGAGTGCAATTCAGCAGCTGCTGTGCAAATTCTAAGTGCACCTGTGCTTTGATCCAGCAAACAGGCTTCTGGGAAGTGACTAGAGAGATACACGTACACGAGATGACAGATGTTTACTGCAGCTCTGTGTGAAGGACCAAAGCCTAGACATGGTCTAAGGGCGTCAGGACAGCATGTCCGAGGATGAAAGCCCGTCCAGCCCCATCTACACAAAGGAATACTTCTCCACTGTAACAAAGGACCAAGGAAACGCCTCACGGGCTACCCAAGTACATGGATAATGTGCTACCTGCTGGGTAGAGAGAAATATTAACCTATACTTGCACAAGGTTGTATATGCACAGAGCTGGAAGAAAATACAAAAAAGTACGTGCTGAGGCTATGGGGAGGGGTTGGGAATGCAGGCATGGGGTGGGATACTTCCCCCATATTTTAAAAATCCTTTTTGGAACTCCCCTGACTGTCCAGTGGTTAAAACTCTGGGCTTCTACTGCAGGGGCGCAGGTTCAATCCCTGGTCAGGGAACTAAGATCCCACACACCACAGATAAAAAGAAAAAAAGATTTTTTTTTTTTAAAAGCTTTTTCATGATTGAACCATGTGAATATACTACCTAATGTCAAAAGGGACAAATGTTTGAAATGGATGAGAAGAAGACAAGCAAGGCTAAAAGAAGACTTCATACCAAAAATGCTGCCCGCAGCTTCTGCACCCTGGCATTTCGGGTGATTTGTTTTTCTTCTTAGTTCTTTTCTGTATTTTTAAAATCCTCTAGAGAAGCATGAAATTATTTTTATAATTACATTTTTTTTTTAAGCTCCCACATGAGTGGACTGTTTACTGAGAGATTCCAACTGCCCGTGGGGAGATGGGAAGACATTCGAATCAAGCAGAATTTGAAAGCACAGGAGTGAGGGAGCATGCATTTTCCCCTGTGGTGGGCAATGAGTGGGTCGCTGATCTAGGGTTGAGGAAGCTGACACAGGCCTTTACCAGCAGGAACCTCATGAAGGGGCAGCTGGATTGGTCCATTACATGCTTGGGCAGTGTGTACTGTCAACCCTCCATATCCATAGGGGCTCACCCCATCAGATACCAAAATCCAAGGATGCTCAAGTCTTTTATACCAATGGTGCAGTATTTGCATATAACCTACACACAACCTTTCGTATATTTTAAATCACCGCTAGATTACCTACGATACCTAATGAATGGCGCTAGTGGTAAAGAACCCACCTGCCCATGCCGGAAACATGTGACGTGCATTCAATCCCTGGGTTGGGAAGATCTCCTGGAGGAGGGCATGGCTCCACTCCAGTATTCTTGCCTGAAGAATGCCATGGACAGAGGAGCCTGGCGGGCTACAGTCTATGGGGTCGCAAAGAGTCGGACACGACTGACGTGACTTAGCACGCATGCACACACGCACAATGCCAATGCTATGGAAGTAGTTGTCTGCATATTCAAACAGTGCTTTTTGGAACTTTCTGGAATACTTTCCCCGAATATTTTCCATCCACTGGTGGTTGAATCCAGTGGAGCAGAATCTGCAGATTCGGAGGGCCAACTGGATACCCTCCGATCCAGCAATTCTATTTCTAAACATTCACCCTATGGGCATTCTCATGCACGTGCAAAGCCCGGTATGAGAATATGGACGGGAATGTTCATTAGCGATTCCGTGGGACTGGATACCTTAAGTGTTCACCAATAAGGGACTGAATAAGTGAAGTCTTGCACATCTACATAATAATAAAATAAAGATCTCAAAAGGTTTGGCAGACTAAGGCCCAGAAGCCAAATGTGGCCTGCCGCCCGCCTGGCCTGACCATTTTGGACGGCCCGCAAGCTAAGAATAGTTTTACGCTTTTAAATGGTTGAAAAGAAGTCAGAGAAGAAGAATATTCTTTGGCTCGGGACACTGATAGGAGATTCAAATTTCAGGCTTTATGGGAGCCCACTCACGCTCATTCATTTATCTAGAGCCATTTTTCTAGGCTATAGTGACAGTCCTGCAAAGCCTAAAACATTTACTACTAGCCCTTCATGGAAAGTTCGCTGGGCTTCTCTCTCATGCTCCAGACTTCCGACACGTCGGTCCTGTTGAAGCACTTTACATACATTTACTCCTCACAACAGCCACTGTCCTCAAACCCATTTGTCAGGTCAGGAAGTTGAGGCCCAAGGAGGTTAAGGGGCTTGGGGAGGTACCATCTTGGTACTGTTGGTTACCCAAGGAGCGAGTCCAGACAAGCACCTGCAGGGTGTGTGTAGATCACAGACGGGCCTTGTCCCAGCTCTCAACCACAGCACTCAGAAGAAGGGCTCCTACCAGCCCCGAGTTCCAGCTGAGGATGGAAGGCTGGGAGAGGGGACGGCCCTTGCCCCAGGGACCCAGGCCCACGTCTGACCACCCTAGAAACAGTACTTTCAACCTGAGTCTCCCACAGTCCAGGTGGCCCCTGCCCTTCCTCCCTGTGTAGAGATGACCTGAGGAAATCTTGGCCCCCTGTCCCTCTGGACTGACCCGCGCTCGATGCCACAAACACAACAGCTAAAACAAGCATTTGTTGTTGAGTCGCTAAGCCACGTCCAGCTCTTCTGTGATCCCCATGGACCGAAGCCCGCCAGGTTCCTCTCTGTCCACGGGATTTCCCAGACAAGAATACCAGAGTTGGTTGCCATTTCCTTCTTCAGAGGCTCTTCCTGACCTAGGGATCGAACTCACCTCTCCTGCACCAGCAGGCAGGTTCTTTACCACCGAGCCACCTAGGAAGTCCCCAAGTAATAATAACAATAGCAAATATTTTTGGACTGCTTACTCTGTGCAAAGCACATAGGAACTCAGTTACTCGTCCTAGTAGACGTATAAAGAAACTACTATCCCCATCTTCCAGATGAGGAAACTGAGGTTCAGCAGTTACAGGGACTTGCCCAGGTTTAGCACAAGGCCTGGCACATACTTAGCGCTCACTTTTCCCTACACAACAGTTGACGGAATGAAGCAGCTGGTTGCTTCCAGTCACATGGTGAGTAGCAGAGCCTGAGAGTGAAATCATGGCTATTGACAGCCAAAGTGCAGCTGATTTTGCCTGCCTGGCCCTCGCTCATCTTATTTCCTCCTCTTCTGCCTGTCCTAATCTACCTACCCATGGATCCTTTTTGAACAAGTGCAACATCTATCCCTCCAGAATAAAGGGGCCCATCCTAACCTCTCATATGCTGATGCGCTAATGACTCATATGAGACAAAGTCTATTTCCTAATACGTAAAGAGTTTCTACAAACCAACAAGAAAATGACCAGCAATTCAAATTTGAAAATGGCCAAGTGTATGAACAGATAACTCCAAAGAAAACACAAATAACTCTAAAACTCTAAATTTATAAAAACCTGCCCAGCCTCATTTACAGTAAAAGAAATACAAATTAAAATAGAACAAGATACTGTTTTTTACTTACCCAAGTGGCCAAGTTCAATATCACTTGAGGGTGGGGGCAAACAACCAGAGATCATATACTGATCAACCACAGATAATCCATTAAACCAATTTATACTCTACAGGGAGCAATTTGGCAATATTTGTCACAATTATAAATGCATATGCTCTCAGACCTAGTGATGTCCTTTTAGAATTTATCCTACAAAGAGACATACGTACAGAGTCGTACTTTGCAGCCTTGCTCATCTGACAGCTAAAGACCAAAAGTGACCTAAATTCCCAACAACATCTGGTTACATAAAGAGCACCCACACACAATGGAATACTCTGCAATCGTGTAAAAGAGTGAAGTACAGTCTCCAAGATGAACTTCTAAATGATAAAAGGTGCAGAATGCATGTAGAGTATTGCTTTCATTTTCGTAAAAATGGAAGGAAAAGAACCCCATTGTCTTTTTGTTTGTCTCTTTGTGGGAAAGGAGTGGAAAAAACCCTCTTGGGGAGGGAAAGCCAGGCTTGGATCTAGACCTCTTAGTGTCTTCCTCAAAATGTGAGCTACTTATCCAGACAGAAAAATGATCATTCTAGGACCTAACTATGCGTCCCTGACTAGAGTGTGGTCTCAAGCATCCACAGCCCTCGGGAAACATCTGGGGAGCCAAGGGGGAGCACCGCTTCCCAAGCCAGCAAAACAGAGAGGCAGGCAGGCCAGCCAGAGAGCGCGTGGAGGGGGTGGGGAGGCGGGGGCGAGGGGCAGGGCTGGTCTGCGCTGGGACAGAGGCTGCTGGGGTTCGTCTACCTGGGGGGCCGGCGCCGGGAGGCCTGGCTGTCGGGGGCCTGAGGGCCAAGGCCAGCTCCTTTGGCGACAGGGGTGGTCGGGGGCTGGGTCTTGGGCGGGAGGCGGGGCGCTGACTATGACCGAGGCGGGCACGGAGAGGTGGGGGCCCTCTGTGGAGAGGGGCTGCTGGCTCCTCTCCTGCAACGGGTAGCCCACAGTGGGTCAGAGGCCACCCTCACAGACCCGAGGCCTCCACACCCCGACTCCCAGCCCCGCAGGTGCTCCAGAGAAGGAGGTGGTGGGAATCAGTTGGGGGGCACCCAGAGGCTAGACACCAAACTCAGGGGGTTGGGAGCCCCAGGGTCCAGAGAGCATGACCTGGGATAGCTCAGTCCCCTCGGTTCCGTGAGTCATCTTCCAGCTCCAGCCCAGCATCCATCTCTCCCCGCCCCGTCTGTCTGTCCATCTGTGTATCACCCACTCTCTCTCGGACCCTTCTCCAACCCTCCAGCAAGAGGGCAGCCTTTCTCTCTGTCCCTCCCCTCGTCTCTCTGTCCTGGTGTCAGTCAGCTGGGCCCTGTCCCTCCGGGACCTCCTCTGAGCGACCTGGGGCAGGGGTGGCAGCTCTGGGCACCCTTCCTGACCCCCGGGTCCCTCCCCACTTGCTGCTTCAACTGCATCCGGTTCCAGCTCCGGGGCACCCCCCTCCCCCAAGCGGGCCCCTTCCCCTGCCCTGGCGGCCCTGGTTACCTGGGGCAGAAACATCTGCAGGGAGTCCTGAGTGAGGGACGGCCGTGGGGGCAGCAGAGGGAGGCTGCCCCAGGACAATCTTCTCCGGGCTGGACGCCAGGCCCGGGCTGGGCTGCGGGGTGGTGGCCTGAGCCGGGGCGGAGGCCTGCGGGGTGGGGGCCTGTGGTGGTGGCGGCGGCTGCTGTTGCTGCTGCGGCTGCTGGAGGCCCAGAGGCAGTGGGGTGCTGACTGTGGGGGGCACCTGGGGTGCTGTCTGCACCGTGAGGACAGGCGTGGCCTCCCCGGCAGCGGGTGTGGTGGGCTGCACCAGACCATCGGGGGTGTTGAGCATGGCCACAGCGCTGGGGGCAGGGTGACCCCCTGGAGGACGGTGGTGGCGGCCGGTCCAGCGGCGGCCGGCTGACTCTGCGTGGGCAGGCTGCCAGCGGCCAGTGACACAGGCATTTGGAAGAGTGCCGGCTGGCCCACCTGGATGGGGGGCGGCCGAGAGAATGTGGGCGGGCACTATGGGCCCCCGAGTGGGGGCGAGCACGGGGCCAAGGCTCAGCGGGCCTGCCAGGTTCTGGTTGGTGAGGATGGGGTTGGCGATGAGCTGTCCGCCCGCGTGGGGGCTGCGGCCGCCAGGATCTGCCCGCCCACGTTGGCCGGCAGGGGCTGAGAGTGGCTGGGGGAGCTGGACCGCCGACGTGCCGGGCAGCAGGAACTGGTTCTGGCCCGGAAGCATGTGCTGGGCGGGGATGACGATGCTGCTGCCTTGGTTCAGGAGGTGCACGCTCATGGGCTTGCTCAGCGTCCCAGGGGGCTGAGGGGGCCGCCCCGTGGTGGTGGCTGGAGGTGGCTTGAAGACATTGGCCTGCAGGGCAGGCGCCGGGAAGCCCGACAGCACCACGTTCTGGCCAGCCTTGCCCGCCGCCATGAAAGTCAGGTTTTGAGGAGCCTTGGGTGGCTGCGGGAGGGCCCCAGCCTCGCCCTGGATGGTGAGCGTGGCGCCCGCAGGGGCGAACGGCTTGGGGGTCAGCTGGTAGAGCTTGGGGGGCAGCACACCGGCAGGCTTGGGCTGGATGGGCGTGGGCGTGCGGTGCAAAATGACGTTGGGCGCTTGAACCAGCGGCGATGTGCCCAGGCCGGGGGCCACCGTCAGCGGCTGTCCTGAGGGCGCCCACTGGCCGCTGCCGGAGCAGCTCCCGCCCCTCCGAACACTGAGTTCCCATTCAGCGTGGTGGCCACAGCGGCAGGGAGGTTCTTCTGGAGGACCAGGCCGGCCCCCTGGGGTGAGACGCCGGCTGATGCCAGGGTCACTGGCTCTGAAGGGCCAGCCGCTGAGGCCAGGTAGCCGCTGACGGGCACCTGCTTAGCCAGGAGCTGGGAGGTGGGTGGGTTGAGTGCCATGACGGGCTGGCCCACCACCTGGATGGGGGCCAGGCCGAGCGTGGCTGCTGCGGCACCCCCAGGGCTGCCGTTGGGCAGGCCCTGGAGGCCCGGGATGGGCTGCAGGGTCACATTGCCCAGGCCCACAGGCTGCAGGAAGGGCTGGACGCTCAAGGCTTTGCTGACCACGTCCTGGGGTGGCACCAGGGCCTGGTGGGTCAGCACGGTGGGAGGCGCCTGCAGCCCCAGCAGGTCGGCGCCCCCGAGAAGAGTGCTTGGGGTCCTGTGGCCACAGCAGCAGCCCCTCCGGCCCCTGCCGGGCCAGCCCCACCATCCGCGGGCTGCAGGGTGGGCAGCTGGAAGGGGCCCAGGTCCAGCTCGGCCTCAGCCTCAAGTGTCTGCTCAGTGATGTTGGCCTCCTGGAGGCTCTGCTGGAGAATGTCGCAAGGCTGGTCGGCGCCCCCTGCGCCCCCGCCGCCGCCTCGGCCGCGGGCGAGTCCAGGATGTCATCTTCCAGGAAGTCAAGGTCCACGCTTGGGGCTGGCTGGCTGGGCTCTGGGTTCAAATGGTTGCCAGAGGCTTCTTGCACGTGGAGCTGAAGACCGGGGAAGGTGAGGGAGGAGAGAGCCCAGGTTAGCAAGGGGCCGGGCCCAGGACACAGCTGAAGCCAACGGTACCTGATGTCAGGGCAGCAGGGAAAGAAAGAACCTTCTACAAGAAGTGGCTGGACCTGGGTTCAAATCCCAGCTTCGCCACGGCTGAGCTGGGTACCCCAGGGCTGGCTTAATCTGGCCTGTTTTTTCCCCCATCTGTGCACATCAGCAGAAGGTAACAAAACCATTTTCTAAACAGCCATACAGGCCCATGATGCTTATCTGCAATTCCAAAACCCCAAGGCTCTGAAAACCGTGAATGTTTTGAGAACTTCAGGCTGGAAAGCCCTGACCAGAATGCAACTGATGCTCAGAGGGAAAGGCGCCACTCAGCCACACAACAGGACTCGCCCTCGGTGTGACTGCAGAGAAGTGAGCGTGTTACGTTACACGCAGCACATACGTAGTCAGCACTGCCTTTCCAGCGTCTGAAAAACCCTGAATCCCACAACAAGCCTGCCCCAAAAGTTTTGGATCAAGGATCATGGTTCTGTTAAGCGCAGGAGCAGCAGCAGCCTTGCCCAGTGCCAAGCGCACTGTGAGTCTGAGGTTTCTTAAGCGCTTTCCGGATGGTGATCCAGGTCACAAATGTACGATCAATACAAGTATGCATTTTTGAGCAAATATTCCATAAGTGATGAGTATGCTAGCAGCATGGAATACCCACTGATAATGGGTCAAAACTGTTGTTAAAAAGATTCTGAGTTCATTCCACATGGACGGCTCAGAGCAGTGCCTGGCACCCAAGAAGCACCGTCTATCCCTGCTGCTGGCGTCACTGTTACTGTCTAGGCCGCTGCTGTTAGTAACAGCCCAGGAGGTGGCCCTGTTCCCTCCTTGCCCCCTAGACTGGGAGGGGGTCACCCCGCTGCCAAGCAGGGGCACTGCCTGGCCAGACAGGTTCTGGCTCAGCCCCCAACCAAAGACCAGGGGGTTCTGAGCTCCTAACTGCTAAATGGCTATAACCAAACCTGCCTCCTAGGACGGCTGTGACATTTACTGTCATCATGCACGTGAGGTGCTAAGAACCTGACCAGGGTCCTTACAGTTTAAATTAAGACAGGGCAGCGTGGATAAGAATAACGCATACTCTAACCGATCTGTAAGTGTAATAACATGAAAGTACTATTATTTGCTGGATTCTGGATTTAGGCATGTATATTACGCTGGATCAATTGTTTGGAATGTGTTATTACGGTGGTTGTGAGGATTAAATTAAAATTACTGTAAAGGGTCTAGCATATGGTAAGTGTTCTGTAAATGACAGTTATGATGACGAAGGAGGGGGAGGGGGGAGGAACAGGAGGGGGCGGGGTAGGGAGAGAGGAGGGGAAGGGAGAGGCCACAGAAGGGGAAGAGGAGGGAGGGGCCTGGCACGCAGGAGGTGCTCAATAACGTAGATGCCCACTGCGTGCCCCGCTCTGGGCTTTGCTCATCATCCCTGCTCTCAGTTTCAGGTGGAGACGGAGGTCTATTCAGTGGATCCTCTTCCCCAGGTCACCTTCTAGCCACGGCTGAGCCAGGACAGGACCCCCAAGATGCCCCTGTCCCCACTCCTCAGGAACTAGCCTCAGCCTGCATGCCAGCACTGTAGCAGCTGACCCCTAAGGCCAGGGGCCCAGGAACCACACCTCCTCCTCTGAGGCACAGCCTGGAGGTAGGGGAGGCATCTGGCAGCCTCGGCCTCACCTGCACCCCACTCTGCTCTCAGTGACTGCGCCCCAGCCCCTCACTGGAGGGGCAAAAAGTGCCTCAGGGAATAAGTGAGACACCCTCCAACCCTCCCCTACTGGCTGCTACCACGGGCATCCTGCCCACCACCCTCCCCAAGCCCCCGCGGCCACTTACCCCAGGACCTTCATAGAAGGCACTTGGGGCCTCCCGGGATTATCCAGGAGGTCATCACTGTCGAGCTGCAACAAGACCCGCCCCCACCCAAGGTCAAAGGTCAGCTGGGCAGTGGGCCGGCCCACACACTAGAACAAAAACCAATTTTGTGTTACACAGACACAAAGACAAAGACGAGGTGGGGGTGGGGGGGATGCAGGGGGGTGGGGGGTTCGAGGGGTACGGGAAACTCCAGCTCCAGAAAAGAGGCCCCAAAGAAAGGGGCTTGGCTGCAAGTTTAAATCCTAAGGAGCCCCCCAGCACCGTGTCCGAGGCTCCCGACATGCCTGCCTCGAACTCTTTAGAATCCTGCCTCAGCACCTTCACCCAAGCAGCACCCGGCTGTTCACTCCCTGCCTCTTTGGTAACACATCCTGCAGGGGCCCTGTCACACGTGCCTCCTCCTCCCAACACATGCCCGTCTGTCCCTTCCTATGAAATCAGTCCTTCTTCTGCATAGCCGCGATCCCCAGGCGCCCGGATGTGTGAGCTGCTTCCATGTCTGGGAGGGCAGGGACCGGTCTCATTCCAGGAGTTACCATCAATGCCGAGAACAGGCCTTAAGTGCCCACTGTCCACAGTCGAGCTCCCCAGTTTCTAGCTGATCCCCTTCTAGAACCCTAGACTGGTACAGGGTTGGCCAAAAAACTCATTTGGGTTTTTTCATTACATCTTACAGAAACAACCAAACCAACTTTTTTTTGCCAATTCAATATATCCAACAGCTGCCCTCGGACTGCCCTTGGGATCTGCCCCAAACTCTCAGTCTCGGAATGGTACAACCCATTTGGTTGCTCAGGTCAAGTTCAGGAGGCAGTCTGGACACTTCTTTACCATGACGCTGCCTTCCAGGCCGACCCCAAAGTCAGAGCCCGGCACCTCCTCCACCGCCTGCCCTGCACCGCCTGCCCTGCACCGCCTCCCATTGCACTTGCCTCTGCTCCGCAAATTATTCGATACATCCCCTTGAGGAGTGGAGCTCTTTTCCCTCCCTGAGAGTGTAGGTGGGCATGGTGACTTGCTTCCAGTGAATGCAGTGTGACTTCGAGACTAGGTCATAAGAGGCACTCAGCTTCCTCCTGGCTCTCGCCCCTGGGTCACTTGCTTGGGCAAACCAGCTGCCTCGTCATGAGGATGCTCAAGCAATCCTCTGGAGAGGCCCATGTGGCCTCCAGCCAGCAGGCATAGGAGTGAGTCACTGTGGAAGCAGGCCCCCCAGCCCCAGGCAAGCCCTCAGGTGACAATGACTCCGACCAACATCCTGAATGCTACTCGGGAGACTCCAAGATAGACATCCAGACTGCTCCTCCATTCCCAATCCCCAGAAGCTGAGAGCTCTAACCAATGTTACTAGAAGTCATTAGAAGCCACAGCATGTTGGGATAACTTGTTACACAGCACTGGACAACTGATACAACCCCTTGTGGCTCAACAGACGTCCCCTCGTCCTCGCTTTGTTCCCTTCTCTGGAGTGCAAAAAGAATAGGCCATGTGGCTGCTTAATAACCTGTCAGAGCTGCTTGTCACATTCAGAATAAAGTCCAAACTCCCCAGTCAAGCTCCTCTAGGCTCTGCATGACCTGGGGATTTTTGTCCACTCCAGTCTCCCCTCCTACTAGTTTACCTTTCATCCTGGCCCCACTGGCCTTCTTTCTGTTCCTGGAACGGGTCGGACTTTCCCGCCGTCCCACCTGCTCTCCCCCATGGTCAGAGCACAGTGGGTGCCTCCCTCTGGTCCTTCAGGTTCACCCTCAGTGTCGCCTCTGCCCACTGCAGCTCACGGAGCCCCTGCCCGCCCCCCACCTCCCATTCATTTTCTTCCGATCCTCCTTTGTGGTGCAAAAGTGATGCTGCTATTTCTTCTGCTGCCCGGCGTGGTGCTTTCCACCACTGCCTTTATTAGTCACTGGTTGCTTGTTTACCCAGGAAATGTGTATGGCGTGAGGGCAGGGATTTGCCGTCTCTTTCCCTCTTCGCCGTGAGCTTGGGGCCTGGCTCCTGGAAGGCAGATGTCTACTCAGTGTTTGGGGGGCTTGACTCACAGCACCCGGCTGCCCTGGGGGATGCCGCGCCCTGCCCAGCACTCACCTTCTCGGATCCATGTAAGAAGTCATTGAGGGCCTGAGGGTCACTGAAAGAGAGAAGGGGAGAGACACTTGAGGAGATGAGGGGGTGGGGAAGGGAGGGAGAGTGACGGGGGGGAGGGGGACGGGAAGCCCACTACTCACCAAATCACGTCTAGTAAGCATCTCCCATCCTCATCATCCATCGCCACTGGATGGGGTGGGGCGGGAAGAGGGTGACAGGTTAGACGGCGGCAGCGGGCCAGGACCCTCCCTGCAAGGACCATTCCCTGGGGGCCCAGACCCCTGGAGTCTGTGGGCATGGGGGGCGGCGAGGCAGGACCCTCCCCACCAGCAGCTCTGACCAGAGAGACACGCCTGCCTTTTCCTCCTCCCTCTGTCCCCCAGCATCCGGTGATGACAACGATGACGTCAGTCCTGACTAAGTGAGCCCTGATCACGTGTGGGCCCCGTGCCAAGAGCTTCACACACGCTAACGCAATTCATCCCCAGGGAACCCCTTGAAGTGGGTCTTGCCGTCCCCCTGCTTCGTAGAGGAGTTAATGCAAGAGCAGAGGGCTGTGGTTCTCCATCTCCTGGCTCGCAGAGATCTGGCCCCCGAGCTTGTGTCTGCCTCCTGAGGGCAGGGCTGGCCCAGAGCAGGCGCTGGGGGCTTGTCCTACACGCAACCAGGTCAGGGGAAGGTGTGAAGGGGCCCAGGTTCTGGGTCCCCGTGGAAGACACATGCAGTGCAGTTCTCACAGAGGGAAAGAGAGGGAGAGGGACCCGGAGGGTGGGCGCTTGGCGTCAGAGCAGCCGCCGGAGCCTAGCTGAGCCCGTCAGAGTGATGAGGATGAGGACGGCTAACATTTGGCCCGTGCTTATCACGTGCCCGCCAGGCACTGTCCCAAGCATTTCACTAATGTTAGCTTGTTCAATCCCCATGGGGAAGGGTACTGTGTGTCCCATTTTATATCGAGAAAACTGAAGTTCTCTGTGTTTGCCATCCCCCCCACCCCCACCCCTCACCTAAACTCCCATTGCTCCAAACATCCCACCAGGCTTCCAAGCACCCATCTTGCCAAACTTCCGCCTCATGGTCCATCTCTCCTGTCTTCCAAACACATCCAACTGATCCATCCTTCCATCTGCCCACACATCCTTCCCTCCCAACGATGCAGACAGGACACGAGAAATCACACACAACCCCAGCCCAGAGCCATGGACTTCTTAACCTCTCTCTCTCTTTTTTTTTTCGGTAGGGAGAGCAGGAGTGGTCTTGAACTCACTGAGGAGGATCTACCCCTCCCTCCACCTCAACACACACAAAATCTCACAAGTGCCCTCAGCTGGGTCATGATTCCTCATCTGACAGATCCTCTGCACTTCCCGATTGCCACCCCAACCCCCAGTAACCTCACCGGCTCTGTGACATGGCCTCGGAGGAGCCCCGCATCACTAGTTCAGGGTCTCCTCTGAACTGTGCCTTGGAGGGTCTGATGAAAGCAAAAGACCCTCTGGCCAGAAACACACATGTGGGCCAGAAATGTTACACGTACTTCCGGATGGGACATGCACACACATATGCACACACGTACACACTTCACGGTCCCCAGGTTTCAAGGCCAGTCTAGAACAGAAACATCCATCTTCAGGGCCTCACACGCCCATCACCCTCCTCTAAGCTGGCCCTGGGCATGGACCCCAGAGAGGCCTCTCCCTTCCAAGACTCTGGCTGCACCAGGCGTTGGTCACAACATACTCTCTCTGGCTTCACATCCCCACCCCCACCCACGCTTCCTTCTTCCTACGCGAGCCCCAACCAGCCCACAGTGGGCAAGGCCTGGCCGGGGAGCAACCTGGCAAGATCTGCAGAGCACGTGGAGAAGAGGGGGATGTGGGAGGGAGATTCTGCTTCTCCTGTAGATGGCGAGGAGGCAGGGGCTGGCCCGAATGACGCCGGGGCCCCAGGTTGGGAAGGGTGGGGCTGAAGGTTGCGGCTAAGTCAAGGAGGACCGTCCCTTCCACGGAGGAGGTAGGGGGACCACAGCCCCTCTGGGAATGAGCTGACGTTTGGCTGGTTACCTGCGCTACAAACGAATCATGAAGGGAAGGAGGTGTTGTCCACTCCAGGTCTATGCGGGGCCCCCCAGCTGGGGACTTGGGGAGTGTCCTTTCGGGGGCCAGCTGTGGAGAGAGAGGGAGAGAGAGGCTATGAGTGGGACCGTCAGTGAAAAGGAGAAAGATGCAGCCAGAGAGAGGAGAGGTCAAACCCAAGTGTACAAACCACAGGAAACAACACTGCACATGATCACACGTGTGGTAAGTGCAGACAAGACTGCCCTGTATCTACCCGCATTGCATATGTACATATACACACTCACGCAACAGCATGCAACACCATAGGGCTTAATCCACCGGCACTTCTGAGCCATCGCCCTGAGGAAATACAGGGGTAGCTTCCTGCCAGCCTCTGGCCCCATTCTCATCAACCCAAGCACCCACCGCCTCGGCTATGTGTGTTTCTGTTTAAAGACACCTCGTTGACGGTGAATCGCTCACACTGGGCTTGTGGCCAACAGCGCTGTAACTCAGGTATAACTGCTCATCTCCCACGTGCTTTCTCCAAAGAGCTCACTGCAGCCTTCCTGCGCTTAGGAGCACTGGGTGGCTTTTCACCTCTGTGCAGGAGGGGCCGTGTTTAACAGCAAAACCACTCACGAAAAAGCACAGAAGTGCAAAACAACAGGGCCCTAAGGAGGTGCTTGTTGACAGCTGAACTGAGAAGGCAGAGGGTCAACATGTTCCACCTCCGCTGGGGAGAGACTCAAACACTTCACGACTCTGCACGTGACTGGGAAAGCCCCATACTGATTTGGGGGCTTATTGACGTCAGCAGGTAGGTGGATTCGCAAACACGGAACCCACGAACACCAAGGGTTAACCTGATGTGGTGATGGTGATGATAGCTGCTGATTTTAAGTACTCTGCGTGTTTCCCTGTGTCAGCATCTTGGACTCCCTACGAGGCGGGTGCTCTGCTTAGCCCCATTCTACAGATGAGGACGGCGAGGCTCCAAATGGTGAGCCATACGCCACCCCCAGATGCCTGCAGTGGTCAGCGGCCAGGCTGGGATCTGAGCCAAGGCCGGCTGACTGCAGAGTCCCCGCCCTAACCACAGTCCCACAGACAGCCCTCTCATCGTGCTGTTTCTCTTCAAAATGTGAAGCAAAAATGGACACAGTGTCAAGATAAGGCAAAGCTGGGTGACAAGCCTTTGTTAGCATTTTGTGAATGCCTGGGATAGTTCAGATCCAAAGACGTGATAAGGGCGAGTGGATGGAACAGAGAGGAGGGATGGGAGGTGCTGCTCCTTTTGATGCAGAGCCCCAGACCCCCGGAAAGGTCTAGAAAGCCTCTGTCACAGGACCCTGGAACATGGAGTCCTGGCCCAGCTAGGCTGCAGGGGCATTGCCCTGGCCCGGAAGTGATCCCAAGCGCCCGCAGCGGTTTCGTGAGAGCCACCAGCTCCACGTGGGTCCCCCCCACCCCCTCCTCCCTGCCCCGAGCTTTGGGTGTGGCCCAAGTTCTATAAACCTCGGACCAGAAGGAGAGCCAGGAGGCGGGTATTTCCTGAATGGAGCTCTCCAAGTGGGACCTGCAGGTGAATGCCCAGCAGGAGGCGCCAGGCTGTGAGAATCTGTCGTCTCTGCATTTTCATTTTGATGGTGACAGCCGCGCAATGGGTAAGGGGGGCTTTCCGGGAGAGGACAGATCCTGCACTGCGATGGGGCATCAGTTATATGGAGGTTTAAAAATTTATAGCTCAGGGCTTCCCTGGTGGCTCAGTGGCATAAAACCCGCCGGCCAATGCAGGAGACACGGGTTCGATCCCCGATCCAGGAAAACCCAGCATACCGCTGCAACCACTGAGCCTGGGCTCTAGGGACCGCAAACTGCAACTCAGCACTGCAGCCTTCGCAAGAGCCCGTGCTCCGCAATGAGAAGCCCACACTCCGCAACTAGAGTAGCCCCTCGGCAGCAATGAAGACCAGCGAAGGAAGGAAGGAAAAGAAAGAAGGAATGGATTCTAGGTGTGTAACAATGGCATCGTATTCTTTTTTTCATTTAGAGTCCTTACCTTTCAAAAATACATCCTAAAATACATAGAGATGACATGATAAAACGACTGTGACTTAAGTTCAGAATAACCCAGCTGTGTGAGTTCAGAGGCATATCGCCCTACGTGGCTCAAAACAGTACCCACTTAGCCACGCGTGACTACATACATTTAAGTTCAAGCTGCTGAAATGAAATTATGGCAAAGGACTGGAGTAGGTACTTGTCCCAAGATGACATACAAGTGGTCATAAGCACACAAAAAGATGATCACCACACCAAACATTAGGGCAATGCTATAGAAACCACAGATGCTGCCTCACTCCTATTAAAAGGTGACTAACAAAAATTCAGAAATTAACAAGTGTCGCTGAGGACCTGGAGAAACCCTTGCACTCTGTTGGTGGGAACGTAAAATGATGCAGCTGCTGTGGAAAACACTTTGGTGGTTCCTCAAAAATTAAAAATAGAATTAGCATATGACCCAGCAAGCCCACTTCTGGATATATATAACACAAAAGAATTGAAAGTGGGGTCTGGAAGGGCATATTTGTGCAGCCCTTTCCATGATTCGCAAGAGCCAAGAGGTATGACAACCCAGGTGTCTGTCAACAGATGAATGGATAAGCCAATTGTGGTATCTGTTTACAACAGAATTATCATTCAGGGAGGAAAGGCTGAAGGGACGGCATGGATGACTTTGTGCCAAGTGAAGTCAGCCAGTGACAAAAAGACAAGGATACCACCTTATTCCACTCATGATGGAGAGACAGGAAGTAGAACGCAGTTTGCCAGGGATTGGGTGGTGGGGTGGAGAGAAACGAGGAACTTGCTTAGTGGGTATCCAGTTTCAGTTCTGCAAGATGCAGCAAGTTTGAGAGAAGGATGGGGGTGGTGGGTGCACCGCCATGCACACGCACTCGATGTTGCTGATTTGTACACTTAGATATGGCTGCGATGGTTGGTCTTGTTACGTGTGTTTTAATCACAATAAAAGGATGGAAAAAGAGGGGACAATCAGGAATATGAAAGTTTTCGATAAAACAGATTCACATTAAAAGTGTAAAGGAAATTAAAACACCGAGTCCACGGTCACCCCTGCCACCTTTCGGGGGCTCAACTGCCACACGTGGCTGGTGGCTACCACGTGGAACAGCACAGATCTAGAACATTCCCCTGGTGGCAGGAAGCCCCCTTGGACAGGGCCAGTCTGTCAGAGTGGTGGAAGACTGGCAAAGCGCTGGCTGATGCGGTTCAAGTTTTACTATTCTCCCTGCTTTGTGCACATTTGCAACTGTCCACAATGAAAAATTTTTACTTTGAAAATACTTGAGCATCAAAAATCATATGACTCTCTACTGTTTACTGTCTGTCTCCCCTACGAAAAACGTCAACCCTCTGACTACAGGGATTTTTGTCTGTTTTGTTCCTTGTGGGACACTCAGTCCACACAGGACACAGCACGTGGAAGGAGCTCACTAAATATTTGTGGGGTGAATGAATGAATTTGCAGGGACAGTTAAAACAAACCGATTCATTCATTCAAAGAGCAGCCTGGTGAAAAGGGCATTTATTCGTTGTCCGTTCTGTGTCAGGGAGAACTGAGGATCCTGCAATGAGCCATGAGATTCTCCAGCCCTTGACCTTGGGGAAGATGATGCTTACTGGTTCTTAACCAGGGATGACACTGGATGCCCAATGTCACACACATACTCAAAAACCTTTTGTAAAAAAAAAAAAAAAAAAGATCGGGAGACTGGGGCAGGGGACACACAATTAGCACACAAAGCTGCAAACCCAACATATCCACACGAGAGGACGCCTTCCACCCCTGCAGAGCAGAAGCTTGAAAAGCCACTGTATGGTTCCACTCGAGTCCCAGCTCGACGTGGACACATGGATAGGACCACAGCCAACCCTTGAAGCTTGGACACATGAGCGAGAGAGGAGCATTCGCTGCTGTCAGCCACTGAGATCCAGGGCTCACTTGTTACTGCACATCACTCAGTCGAAGCTGACTGATACATCTTGGAAGAGCACCCCCACAATCCCAGTGCTTCCTCGGTATCAGGCCTTGTGCTAACTCCATACAGACTCTCCCAGTCTCCAGGGAGACAGGAGGAATGTTTCCTATTTCACAGCACAGGAAACTGAGGCTCACAGGGGTCAGGACACTTGCCCCAAATCACACCAGGGGACCAGACTCTGAACCCAGGCCCTGTGATTCCAAAGAACCTCATTCTCCAGCATTGGGCTATAAAAAGCATGAGAAGCCAGGCCTGCAAAACCGCAACCAGCTCAAGAGAACAGCCATGACGCAACAATGACAAAGTGTCCTTCCAGAAAATCGTGTGAATTCCTCCGGCACTTGGAATGCCTTCAGAGTTTTGCGTTGTCATCAGGAGTTGTGCTGAAGCCAGGGTGCTGAGCAGGACACAGAATTCAAAGTCCCCGTGAAGCTCCATAAACAGGCTTGTTTTAATTTCCCGATAGGAATGCTACTAACCCTCGGGTTATTTGCAAGTCATAAAAAAGAAAGTCAATGGAACCCTATCATTTGCTGATGGGAAGTGATAGGCGGAGAAGAGGATATGGCAAAGTCTAGCTGTTGCTTTTCCAAACACCATTTCCCCACCCCTCCTTGTCTTGCTCACGGAAGCCCGATCTCGGGGTAATACTTGCCAACTCCAAGATGTAAACAAAGGCTGTTCTGAGTCAGTCTTTTTCAAACTAAGGGTCACGCCTTTGAGGGTTGTGAAATCCAATTAGCAGGTTGTGACCAGGGAGGGCTTTTAAGTTAAAGAGTATAGGATCAAATGGCTTGGGATACAATAGAAAATATTAAGAGTCATCACACAGGGTTTCAATGGACACTGGTTTCAATTATGTGTGTGTGTATACATATTTCCTACTGTAGGTTGTGGCCAAAACAGCTGCTGTCCCTTTATCAGACATTCACTTTCCAAGGCTTCCTTGCAGCCAGAGTAGTCACAGTTTTGCAAATAAGTAAAAAGCAAAGTGTACAGAATTGGGTTCTACTCAATGAATCTTTCGGGAAAGACAGAATTTGAGAAAGCTTTTCTTCCAGAATATCAAGATAGAGCTTCTCTAGGGAGAAAGTAATTTCTCATTTTGAATATAGCTGAGAAGACTGGAGCTGTGGCAGCCATTTTGCTGCCATGAGGCAATAAACCTGAGGCTGATAACCCTACCTGTAGAAAATAACAAATGAGAGGAGAGAAAAAGACTAGGTTTTTAAAAACTCCTCATGGCTTGTCTGCCTCTAGACTGCTTAATCCTAACAGTTTAAGCTACTATTAAGTTTCCATTGTCTGCAGTCAAACACAACCTAACACAAATGAGTTAGTACTTCTAGGTATCTTTGCAACCCATCACAAGGACTCTCATAGCCTTCCATGAGTCAAAACTGTACTCTGAATCCACTGAGAAGAGAGGCCCAGCAAAATGGGAGAGGGCTGATGGCAAGGGGATCTGAAAAAAATAGACTACTGCGGTTGACTGCAAAAGCAGCCCGAAACTTTTCTCCTCCTGGTCTTGTCAAGGCCTCCTATCAAGAGATGGAGTCTATTAACCAACTCTTGAACTTGGGTTGGCCTTTGACTCGCCTTGACCAACAGGATGTAGCGGAAGTGATGGTGTGTGTTTCTGAGCCTATTCTTTGCCCAGCTGACATGTAAAGAAGTCCAGGTTAGCCTTCTGGAGGACAAGAGACAAATGCCATCACCGCCATGATTCCAGTTCACAGGCAGCCAAGCTGTCGAAGCAGAACCACCTAGCTGGCCTACAGCTGACACCGCCAGGTAAGAGAGAAGTAACTAGAGGAGCCCAGGCCAAGTTCCAGCCACTGGGATCATGGTTTTGTTTTTGACCTACTGTGGCATATCGTGTTTTTCAAAGATGGCTGCAGTAATGTCTCCAATCCCCCATGAGCTTCCACAGTGCAACCTTGTTAGTCCCCTTGAATTAAGCAAAGTTTGTGACGACTTCAACCAGGACGGTGAAACAGAAGCGCCACTATGTGACTTCTTAAAGCCAATTCAGTTTCTGCTGTGTCCATCAGGACATTTACCCCAGAAGCCCTAAGCCACCTTAATGGAATTCTGGCCACTTTGGGGAGGCCATGCTATGGGGAGGCCTAAGCTAGGCGCACAGAGAGACCACAGGTAGGTGCTCTGGTTGATAGTCGTATTTTCCAGTCATCCCAGCCCAGGTGCTAAGCATGTGTGTGAATGAGCCTTCAGCCCCTAGCCTTTAGGTCTTCTCAGCTAAGAACTTAGACGTCTTGGAGCAGAGACTCACTATTCCTGGCCCATAAAACTCATGAGCACAATACAATTTTTCCCTTAAGCTTTGCGATAATTTGTTAAACAGCACTAACAACCTCTAAAGGTTGGGGGTTGTTTGTTACATGGCAGCAGCTAACTGATACAGCCTTTTCTAGAGACAAAGCAACAGCCGTGACTTCACACCTCTGACTCACCCAAGTCTTACCCACTCCGCCTCCCGAATCTCTCCACTCTATCTCCTCCTTTCCAAGGCCACTATTCCTGCCCAGATCTAAGTCTCATTGTCTCTCTTTCCATCTGTCCATCCAACCAGCCTGCTTTAACATGCAGGGTAACAACTGGCTGCTCTGTTTTTTAAATATTCAAGCACTTCCTTACTGGTTGGTAACTAAATGCTGCCCTAACCCCCAGAACCTCACCTGCCTGCTCAGAACCACCTGAGATACCCCCATGGCCCAGCACAGCAGAGAGCCTACAGGTCCCTCCCCTTGGCACCATGCTGGACACTGCCTCACTGGTATCCCTGCTGCTTGTCATGAACTCTAAATATCACCACTGCTGCATCCAGCCATTCACCCACTGATGGGCAAGTGCTACTCAGTACCCCCTGTATTCCTGGTCCAGGCTGGGTGCTGAGACATAGCTGTGGACAAACAGAGATATATCTTCACAGAGGCAAGGCCACAGGTAAAGATGCCAATGAAACTACACACAGACGACCATATAATGCCCGCCTCCTCCTACTGGCTAGGGTCTCACTGGCCTCTGCTCACACACGCCAGCCCCCATCTCACCGGCCACCAGCCCAACCACAAGACCAACCCCGTGCTAAGGAAACTCACTCATCTGTCCGGAGCCTGGAAGTTCAGGCGTTGGAGGTGGTGCAGATCTGTGCCCTCTGCCCTCGGTCACTACCACTTCCTGCTTTGTCATCCTCTTCGTCACCATGACCAAGGTTTGCCCAGGGCTCACCACAGGCCAGGTGCCGTTCTCAGTGCTTCATCTCACCTCACTGCAGCCTCAACAACAATCTTACACGGCAGGCGCCAGTGTCCTTGTACCCATTCCACCGCTGAGGAAACTGAGGCTGCCAAAAGGATTAGGTGACTTGCCCAAGGTTCGCCCAGGTAGCAGGATGGCAGAGCTGGGATTCAAATCCAGGCTGACAGGCTCCTGAGATCATGGGAACTACAGAGCGGTGGCTGCTTGGCTGGCTAGCCCCTACCCACCCTGCCATGGGTGTACCTCCTGCAGTGTCTTCACAGGGCCCCCACCTTCCTCCAGGCACCCACTCGGGTGCTCTTCCTCAAAACTTTCCTGAAACACCACACAGAAGTCATAGCACTTTCCCCACACCTGGGTCACACACAGACCGGGTGATTCCCTGACGGGCATTCCACGGTGGACTCAACATACCACAACGCTAAGAAGTCATGCTCTTAGGATGCATTTTTTTTTTTTTTTTACCATGCCACACAGCTTGTAAGATGTTTTAGTTCCCCAACCTGGGATGGAAGCCAGGCCCTCAGCAGCGAGAGTGCAAGAGTCCTAACCACTGAACCACCAGAGAATCCCCTTAGGATGCATTTCTAAGGCATCTGTAGTGCACTGAATGGTGGTCTGCCTAAAAAGGTATGTCCACGACCCCTAATCTGTGAAGGTGGCCTTCTTGATTTGGGGAGAAAAGGCTCTGTAATTAAGTGAAGGATCTCAAGATGAGATCATCCTAAATTATCTATGAGCCCTGAATCCAACAACCAAAGACTTTATTTTTGGCCACGTCATGCAGCATTCAGGATCTTAGTTCCCTGACCAGGGACTGAACCTGTGCCCCTGCTGTGGAAGCATAGAGTCCTAATCACTGACGCATCAGGGAATTCCCAACCAATGACCTTTTAACAGACAGAAGATACAAAAAGAGAATGTCACATGAATGTGGACGTAGAGAATAGAGTGATGCAGCCTCAAGCCCCAGACCACCCAGAGCCACCAGAATCAGTAAAAGACAAAGGATTCTTCCCCAGGGACTTCAGAGAGAGCATGCCAATACCTTGATTTTGAACGTCTGCTCTCCAGAACTGTGAAAATAAATATCTGTTATTCTAACTTGTTATAAGATAGATGCTTATCATCTTTAGGTACAAGATATATTATGCACCAACCACCATGTACAGTTGCGCAGGCTGTTCACTGCACAAAGGAGTCCAGTATGGGTACAAGTCGGGCCTGAAATCCAGCAGAGGTTTTGCTCACAGCAGTGAGACTCAGAGAAGAGCTACATCCACACTTGGAGAAAAGACTCACTTTTCCTAATTCACTCAAGGGAGACTCTTGGGACTGTGCCCTCCCAGAAGAGACCTTTTGCAATTCCATGCAAAGACCTAGTAAGAGTAAACTGGGCCCCATATATGTAGCCACTGGCATGCTGTGTCAGTTTCAAAGCCAGAAAAGAAAAACAGGGAGGGGAAATGTTGATTCCTCACCTACTCCCACCCTTTTGGGGGAGAGAAAGAAAGCTATTTGGAGAGCAATTAAAGTCGACACCAGCTTTATTTTCAGTGACCTTTAGAGTTCTCAAATCACTGAATGAGTTTAACAACATAAAAGCGTGCCCTATAAAACTTGGATTGCTCATAAAGCGACTGGTGTCTAGCTCCTAAAAGCCTCGTTTACACAGGTAGTTACACACTAGAAATGTTTTGTACATTCTTTCTTTTTCCTTTTGCTATTCACCGCTGTTCTAAATGCAGCTATATAGCTGCAGGCCTGCCAAGAAAATCAGGCATCTGAAAAGGTTTTTGCTTTTTTCCTTCTTAATACTAGTGTTTAAAAAACAAGAGGAAACTCTGAGAAGGCATGGAACAGGCAATGGGGCAGGGGGGAGGGGTGTGAAGGAAACACAAGCAGTGGTTACCTTGACAGGACCAGGGTCACCCATGGCATCAGGCAACAAGAGAAGGCTTCAAGTTCAGGACAAAATGGAGCTAAGAGAAGTGAAGGGGAAACAAGAGCCCCTACAGCATCCACACATGCTTTAGACCACTTGGTCTTAAACGTGTGGGCAGGCACCAGAACCACTGGAAGGCTGTTAAAATAAAGAATGCATTTCAGAGGGGCTTCCCTGGTGGCTCAGTGGGAAAGAATCCGCCTGACAATGCAGGAGACACAGGATCGGTCCCTGATCCGGGAAGGCCCCACGTGTCTCTCGGAGCAATTAAGCCTGCATTGTGCAACGAGAGAAGCCACTACAGTGAGAAGCCTGTGCACAACTAGAGAGCAGCCCCTGCTCTCCGCAACTAGAGGAAAACACACGCAGTGGTGAAGACCCAGCATGGCCAAATAAATAAACAGAATCATTATTTTTTTAATGGATTTCAGAACCTGAAGGTTAGGGGCGGATGACTGAAACTCTGCATTTCTAACAAGCTCCCCGTGATGCTGATGCTGCTGGTCCCAGGAGAACCACTGCTCTAGAAGCTTGGGTGTCTAGTTCTCCTTCTGGGGCTCTTGCTCTCGTACGCAACACAAGCCACCAGTTTCGGGCCAGTTTCCGGGCCCCTGACAAAGTGGCCTCACAGGGTCTTCTCCGAGGCTCAGGAGGATGCAACAGCCAGTCTCAGTCTGACAGTTTGGTAAACAGAACTTGAACTTGTTCCATTCAGCAAGGTACCTTCCCAAGAGAACGGCTCACAATGAGTGCAGGTCTTTTGTCCCTTTGCCAGAAACGTCCTTTCACAGCCTCATTTGCAGCTAAATATGGACATGGGAAAGAGTTTTACATTTGGATTTTTTAAAAAGCCTTATATTGGGAAGATTATTTGCCCCTACGCCTTCCTGCTTGAAAGGCTGATGTGAAGCATGGTGATAATGGCCGGTGCTAGCGCAGCCATTTTGCACTCCTGAGGGGGAAAGGTCAAGCAAATCAGAGACAGACCCAGTGGCCAGGCAGTACTGAGCTGCCAAATATCCCTGGAAAGGCCTTCTACTACATGTCTTGCTCCAGAAGAGAATTAAAAGCATTGATTAACTAAGGTTAAACAAACACTTAGTCTATAACACAGCAATTCCAGTCCAAGGCATTGACTAAGTGGATGTAAAAAGTATGTCTACAAAAACATTTGTACAAAAATTTTCCTAGCAGCCTTAAGCCCCAAATTGGAAACAGCACAGATGCCTGTTGACTGGTAGCTGGATAAACAAACTGTGTTATAACCCTGCAACAGAATATACTTTATTAATCAAAGAGAATAAACTATATAAATAAAATATACAGGCAAGGTCATAGATGAATCTCAAATCCGCCATGCTAAGCAAAGGAAGCCGAGCACAAAGACGACCCACGGTGTGATCCTCTTTAAGTCTAGTTCTAGTGAAACTGACAGGAAAAGGATCGGGGTGTAGTTGCCTCAAGGGGGTGGGATGAAGGGGAGTGGGCTAAGTACTGACCCGGAAGATCCACAAGGAGATCTTCTGGGATGATGCAAACGGCCTACAGCTAGATCTGGGTTATGGCTTCCTAGGTAATATTTGCCAAAATTCATCAAGCAGTGCACGTAATATTTGTACATTTTATTATATCTAATTTGTATCCCAGTAAAGCACAACTAGTGTGTTAAAATAATAAAGCCCACACAATCAATTCTTGTTATTTGTGGTAGTCATGTTCTACAGAGTTGCCACAAACACTGAATTCAAGAACAAGGAACTATTGCTCCGGAGAGAAATACAGGTTCTTATGAGCCTCTGGTCCCAACATTTTCATCGACCGATCAATACATAACCTTGTTTTTACGAGTGCTTCTGTTTAAAGACACCTGATTTAATATATATTGCTGATTCATTCACATTGAATTCATAACCAGCGGCACTGTAACTTGCACCGGAACGAAGCTCATCTGAGACATATCACAGACTTCTGGAGCTTAGGACCACAAGCCAACACTTCAGCACGATACTTGGGGCATTTCAATGAAATGAATCACCAACGAAGAGCCCCCAAAATGTGAAAAACGTGGCACTAAACAGACCAAGAAAAAGCCACTTGTCTGTGATGGAAGAGCTGAAACAAGAAGACAGAGTGTCTCTATGGTCTATCTAAGCTAGGAAAAGGGACACGGGGAGAAGAACTCAAGACTTTCATCTGCTTTGCACATGTCTGCAAGTGATCAGGAAAGCACTATGAGTGCTGATTTGGGGCTTATAAAGAAGTTTCAGCAGGTAGATGAATGTGCAAAAACAGCACGAGGGAAGAAGAATTGACCATACAGGGAAATAATTATCAAGATTGTAACACATTTACTCTTTACCCAAAGATGTCCCTCATGGGCCTGATCCTCTAGTAAAACCTGATCCTCTAGCAAAAAAACTAGGATGGGGGATCTGCAGATGGGGACAAAGGGGAAGGAGACATTCCGCTGCAAATTCTTCAGAAATAATATTTGGTTTTTCAGCCAATATCCTAATCATTTCAAAAGGCAAATATTAAAAACTGGGTTAGGGACTTCCCTGATGGCCCAGTGGTTAAAAACCTGCCTTGCATTGGGACGTGGACTCAATCCCTGATCAGGGAACTAAGATCCCAAACGCTGCAGAGCAACTCAGCCCGCACACAACTACAGAAGCTCAGCCACTGCTAGAGAGTCCGGATGAAAAGCCCTGCATGCCGCAGCCAAGGTCCCATGCGCCTCAGCTGAGACCCGGTGACAGCAAATAAATAAAAGGAACGTTATAGAAATAAATTAAAAATGGGTAAAAAAAAACCTGATAGGAATATTCCCACCATCGCTCATCAGGTCAACTGTTACTTGCAGCCGAATGCACCCAAACTAAAAGCTATCCAGTGGGAACAGCAAGCGCTGGGATTCGAGCCCAGATTCTGTGGAGCCTTGGACTGCCTTCCAGGACGGAGCCCTGCCCCATTTCCAGTGCCCATGAAAACGCTGGGAATCTGGCCATCTGCTGGCATGACTTCCCTTCCTTTCCCCAGCAGAAACTCTGTTCTCCCTGAACTTGGAGGGAGCCTTCCAAACCATGGCCTCATTTCTCCCACATAATGACTGAGGCGGAAATACGGGAGGGTCCTGAGAAGGGCAAGCCAGAGGGTGAGCCAGAGGCCCACGCCAGGAAGGGGCGGGGAGCTGGGTGGGCAGATCCTGAGCCAGCCACGAGTTCACAGTCCTGGCTTCAAGATGCCACACTTCATCCTGTTTCTTAACAAATGTCTGCACCTTCCTCTGTTGTTGTTGTTTAGTTGCTAAGTTGTGTCTGACTCTTTTCCGACTCCATGGACTGTAGCCCAGCAGGGTCCTCTGTCCATGGGATTTCCTAGGCAAGAATACTGGAGTGGGTTGCCATTTCCTCCTCAAAGGGATCGTCCCAACCCAGGGATCAAACATGAGTCTCCTGTGTCTCCTTTACTGGCAGGCTGATTCTTTACAGCTGAGTCACCAAGGAAGATCCCACCCTCCTCCAGGGTTTACTCAAAAGTAGCATCCCTCCAGGCAAGAATACTGGAGTCGGTCGCCACACCCTCTTTCAGATCTTCCCAACCCAGGCATCAAACCAGCATCTCTTCTGTCTCCTGCATTGGCAGGGGGTTCCTTACCACCAGCGCCACCTGGAAGCCCATTCAGGGAGCACGGTCCCTCTAGCCCTGTCTGTGCCCATCGGCTGGAAGGCTGAACCAGCCTCAGTCTCCTGCTTCTTCTAGAGTCCCTCTCAACTCAGCTCCCCACTCCGGGGCCAACAAGATGCATGCCCTGAGAGGTCACGTGGTTTCCCCCTCCCAGGACGCTCTGCTACCCCTAACAAAGCAGTGCTGGGAGACAGCAGCAGGGACAACAGACAAACCTGCTCTCCTGGCATGGTCTAGGGCAGAAGCCAGACCACGAAACAGCGACACTGCGCTGAATGGAGAAAAACAAGGATGCAGGAGCAGGTGACGGGGGGGGTGGGGGGGTGGGGGGGGTGCATTTTTAGTGGTCAGGGTGTCCACAGAGGGAGTCTGAGCTGATGCGCAGAAGATAAGGATCGAGTTAGGCAAATGGGGGAGGGCGTTCTGGGCAGAAGGCAGAGCAGATGCAAAGGTACTATGGCAGAAATGTGCTGGGGGACGCTTAAGCAACCGCAAGGTCAAGGAGGTGGGGTCAGACAGGTGATGAGGACAAGCCATGCAGGCCCTTGGGTTTTTATTCTGAGTGAGTCCCGGGAGGTGACTGGACTTGAGCTTTCACAGGACCCTTCTGGCTGCTGAGTGGAGAGTGGATTGCAAGAGGGGAGGATGGGAGTAGGGAGCCCAGAGAGGAGAGAATGGTGACAGGTTAAAGTGTCAGTGGCTCAGACGTGTCTGACTCTCTGCAGCCTAGGGAGCCCAGAGAGGAGAGAATGGTGACAGGTTAAAGTGTCAGTGGCTCAGACGTGTCTGACTCTCTGCAGCCCCATGGACTGCAGCCTGCCAGGCTCCCTCTATCCATGGAATTCTCCAGGCAAGAATATTGGAGTGCACTGCCATGCCCTTCTCCAGGCAAGAATATTGGAGTGCACTGCCATGCCCTTCTCCAGGGGATCTTCCCGACCCAGGGATTGAACCCGGGGCCTCCTGCGTTGCAGCAGTTTCTGAGCCACCAGGGAAGAGAATGGTGACAGGGGAGGAGGTAAAAAGTGGTTCGATTCTGGAACGACAGCAAGGCAACAGGGTCTGCAGATGGACTGGCCAGGAGGTACAAGGGGACGAGCAGAATCGAGGGCCCGCTGTTATCTAAGATGGATGGGAGGGTAGAGCAGCTGAAAGTGGGCAGCCAGTTAGGACGAGAAGCCCTCACACGACCTCTTGTATCAGCTCTCTTGGTTGACCTAGCACCTTCCAGTTAAGGCCATTTCTCCTTAAGGTATTCTGATGGTCCCAAAGCTATTAATTATCTTATTAGCAGAGGGATTGACCTCCCACCTGGGGCAAAAGCAGGTGGGGCTGCTCAGTGTCTAGACAGAGAGGAATAGCTGAGACAAGCAGGACCTCCAAATCTTCCTTGCCCAGCAGCTCTCTGTGTATCTTGTTTCAGAGTCTGGCCTTTCCCCCAAAGTCTAAACTGAGATTCACAGTTTAGATCCGACTCTGAATCCTTAAACCACCTGGGGGTATATGGTGTGAGTTAGGGTGCTCAGTTGCTCGTGTCTGACTCTTTGAGACCCCTTGGACAGTAGCCCACAGGCTCCTCTGTCTGTGGGATTCTCCAGGCAAGAATATCGGAGTGGGTTGCCATTTCTTTCTCCAAATGGACCCATCCCATTTCATCTCTTTCCAAATGAGGTTTTGGTCCCCAGCTTGGCTCATCAAGTCTCTCCTTTCCCATCAATGAGACCAGTGGCTACTCTGGCCTCACACCAGAGGTCCATACGTGATCTGGCTCTCGACCTGGGCTCTGTTCTATTCCATCAGTAGAATGTCAATTTCAATTTATTCCCTAATCTCAGAGATAAAACGTATTCAGCTAGACAGGTAATCAATAAACGGATTGACACCACAAAGGATGTGAGGGACAGTCCAGATAGCAAGATGCCTCAGAAGAACACAAGGTGCCCAAAGCAGAGATCATGATGCCCCTCTGCTGGATGACACATCCTTCAGTAAGCTGACGCATATCACACTGCCAGCCTTTAACAAAACTATCCTCACAAAGAGACAGAAGGCATAAAAAGTACTCACAAAGAAACCAGAAGATTGAAAATAATAAATCTGTGGACGCAGAAGGTCACATATCGTATGATTCCATTGATATGAAATGTCCAGGTAAACCCATAAAGACAGAAAGCAAATTCCAACCAGTCCATCCTAAAGGAAATCAGTCCTGAATATTCACTGGAAGGACTGAGGCTGAAGCTGAAACTCCAATACTTTGGCCACCTGATGTGAAGAATCGACTCATTGAAAAAGACCCTGATGCTGGGAAAGACTGAAGGTGGGAGGAGACGGGGACGACAGAGGATGAGATGGTTGCATGGTATCACCAATGTAATGGACATGAGTTTGAGTAAACTCCAGGAGCTGGTGATGGACAGGGAGGCCTGGCGTGCTGCAGTCCATGGCGTCGCAAACAGTCGGACACGACTGAGTGACGGAACTGAATTGAACTGAGGAGCTGCGGGAATGAGAAATGAGGATAAACTGCTTAATGGGTGTAGGGCTTCCTTTTGGGCAAAGGAAATTATCCTAGACAGATGGGTAGGCAGAAACTAGACAGAGACAAAGATTGTTTAACATTACTAGCGTAACTAAAAGCCACTGACTTTACATTTTAAAAAATTCTTTTTAAATTGACATATAGCTGATTTACAGTCTTGTTAGTTTCAGGTGTACAGCAAAGTGATTCAGGTTTTTATATTTTACCTAGATTATTTTTCTTCTCTTATAGGTTATTTCAAAATATTGACTATTGTTCCCTGTGCTGTACAGGTCCTTGTTAATCTTTTATATATAGTAGCGTGTATATGTTAATCCCAAACTCCTAATTTATCTCTTTGTCCCCAAATTGCTAACTTCATGACATGTGAATATTAACCCAAAAAAGCCAAAAGTTAATGTAAGCAGTAAGTATAGACAGTTCTGTGCCTACTATAAGCTCTTTCTGTGTGTGTGTGTGTGTCTAAGTAGACGGTTCTGTGCCTACTATAAGCTCTTTGTGTGTGTGTGTGTGTGTGTCTCAGTTGTATCTGACTCTTTGAGACCATATGAACTGTATGTAGCCCACCAGGCTCCTCTGTCCATAGAATTCTCCAGGTTGCCATTCCCTTCTCCAGAGAAATCTTCCCAACCCAGGGATTAAACCCAAATCTCCTGCATTGCAGGCAGATTCTTCAACGTCTGAGACACCAGGGAAGCCCCATAGCTTTTTCTAAACCACGTTAATAATAAAATCAGTGATGTTTTTAGCAGAACTGACAAAAAGTTGACTGAAACTTTAGTTACCAAGAACATTATTCAAAATACAGACTTTAGTGTTTTTTGTTTTCAGACTTCAGGTTTTATCATTAGTGATGACTACTGATAAATACGTGGAATCAAGATTGCCGGGAGAGATATCAATAACCTCAGATATGCAGATGACACCACCCTTATGGCAGAAAGTGAAGAAGTACTCAAAAACCTCTTGATGAAAGTGAAAGAGGAGAGTGAAAAAGTTGGCTTAAAGCTCAACATTTAGAAAACGAAGATCATGGCATCCAGTCCCATCACTTCATGGGAAATAGATGGGGAAACAGTGTCAGACTTTATTTTTCTGGGCTCCAAAATCACTGCAGATGGTGACTGCAGCCATGAAATTAAAAGACGCTTACTCCTTGGAAGAAAAGTTATGACCAACCTAGATAGCATATTCAAAAGCAGAGACATTACTTTGCCGACTAAGGTCCGTCTAGTGAAGGCTATGGTTTTTCCAGTGGTCATGTATGGATGTGAGAGTTGGACTGTGAAGAAGGCTGAGTGCCAAAGAATTGATGCTTTTGAACTGTGGTGTTGGAGAAGACTCTTGAGAGTCCCTTGGACTGTAAGGAGATCCAACTAGTCCATTCTGAAGGAGATCAGCCCTGGGATTTCTTTGGAAGAAATGATACTAAAGCTGAAACTCCAGTACTTTGGCCACCTCATGCGAAGAGTTAACTTATTAGAAAGGACTTCGATGCTGGGAAGGATTGGAGGCAGGAGGAGAAGGGGATGACCGAGGATGAGATGGCTGGATGGCATCACTGACTCGATGGACGTGAGTCTGAGTGAACTCCGGGAGTTGGTGATGCACAGGGAGGCCTGGCGGGCTGTGATTCATGGGGTCACAAAGAGTCGGACACGACTGAGCGACTGAACTGAACTGATAAATAAAACATTATTTAACATGTTTGATTTTTAAAAAATCTTCCTCACCTGTCTTATGATAAGCAGGTGATGCTTAAGAGCCTGGACTTTGGAACCAGACCCTCTGGATTCAAATGCCACCTCTGCCACTTAGCTGACCTGTGACCTCAGGCATGTTACTTCAACCTCCCTGTTTTCTTTCCCTATAGTTTCTTTCCCTGTAAAATGAGATTAAAAGTAGTGCCCGTATCAGGCGGTTGTGAGCCCTAAAATGAATGGACACATGTAAATAGATATGCATAAGGCACACACTTACCATTTTTACTGCCAAGAATGTAGACTCAAAAGTTGCTGTGGCCTGGCCAGGCAATCAAGGTCAGCATCAACCTAATAAGTCAAGTTGATAGTATGTACCTTTGATGTGATAAGATGGGAAGGGCAAGGGCACTTCCTCTCTGCAGTCTTCTTCCTAAACCCCTAGGCCCTTGTGTAATCACAAGAATGTTGCTCAGGTGTGTCTGACTCTTTGTGACCCCATGGACTGCAGCCCGTCAGGCTCCAGGCAAGAATACTGGAGTAGGTTGCTGTTCCCTTCTGCAGGGGACGTTCCCAACCAAGGGATGGAACCTGGGTCTTCCTGCATTGCAGGCAGATACTTTACCAGCTGAGCCACCAGGGAAGCTCAATCACGAGGAAAAAAACATCAGACGAATCCCTAGAGAGGCACATTCTCCAAAACTCCTGACCAGCAGTCCCCCAGATGTCAAGGTCACCAAGAGGAAGGGAAGTCTGTGAAACTGGTACAGCCAGGAGAGGGAGGTCTAAGGGGACATGATGTGATGGGGTGTCATGACGTGATATGACGTCATCAATGTAATGGGGTGTCCTAGGTGGAGTCCTGGGACGGAAGAAGGACATCAGGGGAAAACCGAGGAAATCAGAATCAGTTCTGAAGTTGGGTTGATAGAAATGCTGCTCTCTTGGCTGTGACAAACTTTGACCAGGTCCTGTGCCCTCTGACCCCCGATTGTGCCCTGGTTCTCCTACAATCTCACCCCACATGGCGGCCAAAGGGACCCTGTCCACTCACACCGTCCTCTGCTCGGAGCCCTCCTGTGATGGCTGCCTCACTCAAAGTCTAAGCTCTTCCTGTGACTTTCTGCCTCCATCCCGCCTCTGGCCTCGCCGCACCCTCTCCCTCTTTCAGTCCCCTCCAGCCACAGCAGTCTGCTCCACATCGCTCCGAGGCATCAGGCACACGCCTGCCTCTGGACCTTTGCACCAGATCAGAGATGCTCCGCATTCTGTGGACAGCTGAGGGCCCCACCCCTCTCACCCAGCACTTCCACCTCCCTCTGCCCCGCTGTGCTTGTCTTCAAAGCTCTGATCACCATCTCACGTGTGACCGTGATTGAGCTTATCTATGGCCTGACTTGGCTGGGAGGGGTGAGTGCCAGCTATTTTGTTCCTTTCGTGTAAACAGGGACTGAATGACAGGGGGAACGTTCTCAGGGGTCACAGCTGATGCTGAACAGAGGCGATGCGTGAGGGGCTTTGGGGGAGGGCGTGGGGGCGGGGGCAGCATACAGCCACAGGCAGACAGGGACCCGTGGGGCTGGGCTCGGAAGGGGGGACTGGCCACAGGGATGAGAGCAGGGACCCAGAGGGAACCTGTCAGTGGCAGATGGGAGGGGTGAAAGGTCACGGGTCAGGGAGGGGGAAATTGGGCCTCAGCACAGAAAGCTGATCAAAGAAGGGAGAACTGAGCAGAGGGTCTCATGGGGCCAGAGCTACAGAGAGCAGCTCAGAGAGAGAGAGAGAAAACGAGAGGGAGAGAGAGGGGAGGTGGGCACACCTCTCCAGGACAGGGTCGTGGGGCCGGGGGAAACGCTCCACAGGACTTCTCCACCTGCCCCCGCCCAGCAGAGCAACCCAGGAGGCAAAATAATCCACTCAGTCTACACCAGTGGCTTCTGCCCCAAATGCCAGGAGCTACCCCAACACAGAAGACCACAAAAACTCCAGACGAGTGTGCAGAATGTGTGCAGACACCGCCCGGATGAACCCCGTCAAGCTGGTCAGGACGCCGTCCCCTGGGGCCAGACCTCAGGCATCTCCATGGACGTCGTGGACGGCTTGCTCATGGGGACTGTGCAAGAGGACACTCCTCCAGTCCACAGAGCAAAGGCTGAAGAGCCTCAGCAGCATCGAGGTCTGCCAAGATGGGTTTCAGTCCTCACCTAGGAAGGAGGATGCTAGAACGTGTGATGTGGAGCCCACTCTGTCAAGGGAGGAGAGCCTACAGACAGCTTCTACCTATCACCATAAGAAGCCAGGGACCAGTCTTAATTCCACCCGTGTGAATAATGGGGCAGATATAGAACATTCTAGAATGTTCACACCACCCTCTAACTGGAAACAACCCAGATCCCCATCAACAGAAGAATGCATGAATATGCTGTGGTTTGTCCACACAATGGAATACTACACAGCAGTAAAAAAGGATCAAACTACTGGTACACAGAACACAGAAGCATCTCACAAACATTATGTGGAAAGAAAACACCACTGTATGGTTTCATATACAAACTACACACCCATTCTAACTATGGAGTTGGATCAGGATGGTGGTTCCCTGGGAGCTGGGGGGTGGGGGGGTGGGGTGAATAGAGGGACCAGAAAGGGCTGGGTCATCTTTGGGGAGGCTTCCCAGGTAGCTCAGTGGTAAAGAATCTGCCTGCCAATGCAGGAGAAGCGGGTTCGATCCCTGAGTCAGGAAGATCCCCTGGCAAAAAAACTGGCAACCTACTCTAGGAAATCCATGGACAGAGGAGCCTGGTGGGCTACAATCTGTGGGGCTGCAGAGTCAGACACGATTTAGTGACTAAACCACCACCACACCACCACGTTCTGCTGTTTGTGTTTTATCTGGGAGCTGGTTATATGGGTGTGTCCAATGTGCAAAAAGTCACCCAACTGGGTGTTTAAAATGTGTGCACTTTCCTAAGAATAGCAAGAAGAGATAAGAAAGCTTTCTTCAGCAATCAATGCAAAGAAATAGAGGAAAACAACAGAATGGGAAAGACTAGCGATCTCTTCAAGAAAATTAGAAATACCAAGGGAACATTTCATGCAAAGATGAGCTCAATAAAGGACAAAAATGGTATGGACCTAACAGAAGCAGAAGATATTAAGAAGAGGTGGCAAGAATACACAGAAGAACTGTACAAAAAGATCTTCACAACCAAGATAATCATGATGATGTGATCACTCATCTAGAGCCAGACATCTTGGAATGTGAAGTCAAGTGGGCCTTAGAAAGCATCACTACGAACAAAGCTAGTGGATCCAGTTGAGCTGTTTCAAATCCTGACAGATGATGCTGTGAAGGTGCTGCACTTAATATGCCAGCAAATTTGGAAAACTCAGCAGTGGCCACAGGACTGGAAAAGGTCGGTTTTCACTCCAATTCCAAAGAAAGACAATGCCAAAGAATGCTTAAACTACCGCACAAATGCACTCATCTCACATGCTAGTAAAGTAATGCTCAAAATTCTCCAAGCCAGGCTTCAGCAATACGTGAACCGTGAACTTTCTGATGTTCAAGCTGGTTTTAGAAAAGGCAGAGGAACCAGAGATCTAATTGCCAACATCCGCTGGATCATGGAAAAAGCAAGAGAGTTCCAGAAAAACATCTATTTCTGCTTTGTTGACTATGCCAAAGCCTTTGACTGTGTGGATCACAATAAACTGTGGAAAATTCTGAAAGAGACGGGAATACCAGACCACCTGACCTGCCTCTTGAGAAATCTGTATGCAGGTCAGGAAGCAACAGTTAGAACTGGAGATGGAACAACAGACTGGTTCCAAATAGGAAAAGGAGTGCGTCAAGGCTATATATTGTCACCCTGTTTATTTAACTGATATGCAGAATACATCATGAGGAATGCTGGATTGGAAGAAATACAAGCTGGAATCAAGATTGCAGGAGAAATAACAATAACTTCAGATATGCAGATGACACCACCCTTATGGCAGAAAGTGAAGAGGAGCTAAAGGGCCTCTTGATGAAGGTGAAAGAGGAGAGTGAAAAAAGTTGGCTTAAAAGATCAACATTCAGAAAACGAAGATCATGGCATCCGGTCCCATCACTTCATGGGAAATAGACAGGGAACCGGGGTCAGACTTTATTTTTCAGGGTTCCAAAATCACTGCAGATGGTGACTGCAGCCATGAAATTAAAAGACACTTAGTCCTTGGAAGAAAAGTTATGACCAACCTAGATAGTATATTCAAAAGCAGAGATATTACTTTGCCGACTAAGGTCCGTCTAGTCAAGGCTACGGTTTTTTCTGTGGTCATATATGGATGTGAGAGTTGGACTGTGATGAAAGCTGAGCGCAGAAGAATTGATGCTTTTGAACTGTGGTGCTGGAGAAGACTCTTGAGAGTCCCTTGGACTGCAAGGAGATGCAACCAGTCTATTCTGAGGGAGATCAACTGTGGGATTCCTTTGGAAGGAATGATGCTAAAGCTGAAACTCCAGTACTTTGGCCATCCCATGCGAAAAGTTGACTCATTGGAAAAGACTCTGATGCTGGGAGGGATTGGGGGCAGGAGGAGAAGGGGACGGCCGAGGATGAGATGGCTGGATGGCATCACAGACTCGATGGATGTGAGTCTGAGTGAACTCCGAGAGATGGTAATGAACAGGGAGGCCTGGCGTGCTGCAATTCATGGGGTCGCAAAGAGTCGGACACGACTGAGCGACTGAACTGAACTGCACTTTCCTACATGTTGTAATTCAACAAAAACTTCCCCGTAAAGGGGACGAAAACGATACAAAAGAATAACTTTCCCCCTCATCTACTCCTGGTATGATGTAACAACAGTGTGGTGGTGTGGGAAATAGTCTGGCAACTCCTCAAAGGGTTAAACAGTTACTTTATAAGGCAGCAATTCCACTCCTGGGTACATTATCCAGAAAATCTGAAAACAAGGCCACATACAAACAGGTGTACAGATGTTCACAGGAGCATTATTCCTAACAGCCAAACAGTGAAAACAATCCAAATAGCCATCGCCTGGTGGACAGAGAAGCAAAATGTGGTTCAGCCAAGCGACGGAACATGACTCAGTCGCGAAAAGGAACAAGGCACTGACATGTGTTATGACGTGGACGAGCCAAGGAGCCGTCATGCCAAGCGGAAGAAGCCAGGCACAAAAGACCATATGCCGCACGATTCTCTTTACATGACATGTCCAGAATAGACAAATCTAGAGAGGCAGAAAGTAGAGCAGGGTGGGGATGGATGGCAGTGGGGGCTGGGGGGGAGCGGGTGATGGCCCAGGGGCACAGGGTTTATTTTGGGGGTGATGAAAATGCTCCAAGTGAATTATGGTGAGGGTTACACATCTCTGCGAATGTGCTATAAACCAAAGAGTTGGACATTTAAAATGGGTAAACTGTATGGTGTGTGAATTGAAGCTCTATAAAGTTATTTTTAAAAAATAACCATGAGCGTGCTATCTTCTCATTGCTGGATGGAACATGTTTTCCACTTTTCTGTATGAACCCTCTATTTCGCAATTTAAAAAGAAAAGTAGGGACTTCCCTGGGAGTCAGCGGGTAAGACTGGGCACTTCCACTGCAGGGGCCGCGGGTTCAATCCCAGGTCAGGAACTAAGTAAGATCCCACAGGTGACCACAGCCAGTCACTTGATTTTCCCCATTTTACAGAATGAACACTGAGGCAACGCCCCGTCCAGGACATGCCCCAAGTCACAGAGCAGGTCCGCCTGGAACCTGGGCTTTGGGTCATTAGGGGGCCGCGTCCTCAGGAGCCCCTGCTTGTTCGGAGAGGCAGAAAACAGGAGACACCAGACTGGTGGCGGAGGGTGTGGCTGGGACAGACCTCCAGCCCTCTCCCCTGTGCCTCTGCGCCAGCAAAGACTGCCTGCTTCTTTGCCAAAATCATTCCTTCATTCAATTCAAAATCAGAGAATATTCCCCAAACCGACGTTATGCCGGAATTTCTTCAGTAGCCTCCTCACCGGCCTCCCTGCCCCCACCCCCAGTTCAGGGACCTGGTTTGAACCCAAATCCCCTCCGTTCCCACTCTCCTCAGAATCCAAGCAGAGTTCTGGTCTCATTCAAAGTAAAGTCCTCTCTGTGACCCACCAGGCCCCTCAGGACCTTCCCCTGCTCCCTCTGCCCACAGCCCCTGCCCTCTCTCCTGTGTCCATTCAGCTCCGGCAACACGGGCTTCCTCAGCCTCAGGTCTCTCCATTCAAATGTCGTCTCTGCAGTGACCTCACCGGCTCTGACCCCTGCCTTGGAAGTGCACCCCCAACCTTATGCACCCTGATCCCTCCTTCTCCTGCTTTATCTTTGTTAGGAAAGTTACTGACACCTGACACAGTAAATCTTTTACTGACTTACTTGTTTACTGTCTGTCTCTGAAGTAATCACTTGGGAAATACTGGCTAAACCTTGGCTAACCATGTACAGCTGTGTAGGCCGTGCACTGTGCAACCCTGCCCAGGGAGGCTGAGGCATTCCTATTTTAGGGCACTGTAGATTCATGTATATATACATAAGGACAATTTTCTGACAGATGGCAGTAAAGAGTCCTAAGAAAGGGTGTCTGTTTTTAGTTCCACATAGGCTGGCGGGCTACAGTCCATGGGGTTGCAGAGAGTCAGACACGGCTGAGTGACTTAAGCACACACACAGGCTTGTGGTGGACTGTTTCTTCAGATGCGCCCAGACTGCCCAGGTTCAGACCCCGCTCTGATTCTCAGCACCGGTGTGACCTTGGCCAAGTCATTTCTCTCTGCGCCCCAGTTTCCACTTCCGAAGGGAACCCTAACACCTCCACGGTGTTGTATGAGGATTAAATGAATGAACAAGTGTAGAGTACAAGCCTAGGGCGCCGAGGCTGTCCTAGAGGAGTATGCATTATCATCAGGAGTAACTAATAGTCCCCAATTCCCAGGCTCAGGGGCTTCCCTGACAGTCCAGTGGTTAAGAATCCATGCTTCCACTGCAGAGGGTACAGGTTCGATCCCTGGTCCAGGAACCAAGATGCTTCATGCTGCGCAGCAACTAAACCTGTGAGCCACAAATACTGAAGCCTGCATGCTCCAGAGCCCATGCTCCACAACAAGAGAAGCCACTACAATGATATCGCAACTAGAGATTAGCCCCCCACCACCCCCACAACTAGAGAAAGCCTGCACACAGCAAGGAAGGCCCAGCACAGCCAAAAACAAAATGCATTAAAAAAAAAAAAAAAGGGGAATGATAATGTCTTCCCAGGTTGTTCTTAGAGTCATAAGATTAAAAAAATGAAAAAACTTTAAAACTGTTAAGTGTGCCGCTACCAGCCTCATACACGTTCCGCTTTGGGTTTCGAGCATTCTTGAGGAGCCCTGGAGGTCTAGGGGCAGTTCCAGCAGGGACCCAGCGCTGCCTGCTCACCTTAAGGACACAGCCTCTGGGCCTCTCCCCTGGGAACAGCTCAGGGGGCACTAACTCCCAGTGCGCACACCCCACCCATGAGACACCCACTTGGCCAGCTCCCCCAAACACCCCTGCGCTGAGCTTGACCTCCTGAAATTTGCTCTTGGCCTCAGCTCTCAAAATATGTCACTCCTGTCCACTGTGCGAGAATGACTATCCCAAGGGCAAGAGGAAAAGCAGATTGATGGGGAGGAAAGGTGCTAAAATATTAATAAGGCTTTTCTGCCCCGGGAGACAGAACAAGTCCATTTCATGTTCTCAGCATTTCTGGAACTCTGTACATTCCAATTTCTTCCCCCCTCCCTGCCCTCCCTCTTTTATTTCTTCTAATGATCTTTCATTACTTGCTACATGTTAAGAGGCTGTGTTTTCCTTTAACTTTTTATTGACATCACACATCTCCCCAGATGCTCATATTAGAACCGTAATGGATTGTCAAAAAATGAACACGACAGCCGCTAGAAGCAGAACAAGACGACCAGCCCAGCAGAGTGCCCCTTTGAAGGAAGAACTCCAGCTAGTAGAGAGAGCAGGCTCAGACTTCCCTGGCGGTCCAGTGGCCAAGACTGCACTTCCAACGCAGGGAATATGGGTTTGATCCCTGTTCAGGGAACTAAGATCTCACATGCTGCATGGAATGCCTCCCGCCAAGAAAAGTGTGGACAGGTCTTGATCTATGGAACCTGGGGGTAAGTAACAGAGGGTTCGTGTTATACTGTTCTTTCTAATTCTGTGTACATTTGGAAATTTTCATTAATAACATTCTTTTTTTTTTTTTTTTAAAACTGCACACATCCTTTGTCCAGCAATTCCACCTATGGGATTTTAACTTACACTCTACTCACATTGATGGCTCAGCTGGTGAAGAATCTGCCTGCAATGCTGGAGACCTGGCTTCGATCCCTGAGTTGGGAAGATCCCCTGGAGGAGGCAGGGCAACCCACTCTGGTCTTTTGCCTGGAGAATCCATGGACACAGCAGTCCATGGGGTCACAGAGTTGGACACAACTGAGTGACTAAGTGCACACACACACACTCACACACACTCACATTGATGCAAATCAACAGTTGTACACACAGTGCCTCCTGGTAGTCTTGTTTGTCACAGCCTGGAACTCATCAAGTGTCCAACAGAGGGGGACTAGTTTCAGTAAGTTAGGGTCCTCCAGTGGAATACTATGCAACTATGAAAGACACAGAATTTGGCAAGTTAGGATATATTATTATATATCCTATATATATAGGACATATTATTAAAAATTAACAATACATTAACTCCAGGATATATTATTAAAAGTTAAAAGCAAAGAGCAGAACAGTGTTACGATAACTTGCCATTAGTACCTTAAAAAATAGGGGGTTTGAAGAGAAAGTGGGGGGCGGGGAGAGAGAGATGCTAACACAGGCAGAATGTCTGTTTAGAAAGAGGCTCCCAAACCATAACCATTTACCTCTGAGAAGAGGACGTGGGTACAGGCGGCTGGGAGACGGTGAGGGGTGGGGGGTGGGGGGGAAGGAAGGCTTTTCACTAAAAATCTTTGATGTTATTTGAGTTTTACACTTGGACATGTTGTTTCCTATTATTTATTTATTTTTTAAATGTTTTTAAGCCCCAAAGAAAATCGGTTTCCTAAGCGTGGCCCTGTCCCCACACATCTGCTCTGAGGCTGGAATAGAAGGATCAGGTTGTTCCCTCTGGGGATGGGGAAGGCATGGCTGAGACTTAGCAAGGAGAGCAGAGCCATCCTGTAGGGCTGCCCAGGGCTCCCTGGAAATGATTTCCTAAAGAGCCGCTTGATGAAAAGTGAAAGGGGAGAGTGAAAAAGTTGGCTTAAAGCTCAACATTCGGAAAACTAAGATCATGACATCCGGTCCCATCACTTCATGGGAAATAGATGAAGAAACAGTGGAAACAGTGGCTGACTTTATTTTTCTGGGCTCCAAAATAACTGCAGATGGTGACTGCAGCCATGAAATTAAAAGACGCTTACTCTTTGGAAGGAAAGTTATGACCAACCTAGACAGCATATTAAAAAGCAGAGACATTACTTTGCCAACAAAGGTCTGTCTAGTCAAGGCTGTGGTTTTTCCAGTGGTCATGTATGGATGTGCGAGTTGGACCATAAAGAAAGCTGAGCACCAAAGAATTGATCTTTTTGAACTGTGGTGTTGGAGAAGACTCTTGCAAGTCCCTTGGACTACAAGGAGATCCAACCAGCCCATCCTAAAGGAGATCAGCCCTGGGTGTTCATTGGAAGGACTGATGTTGAAGCTGAAACTCCAATACTTTGGCCACCTGACACGAAGAGCTGACTCATTTGAAAAGACCCCAATGCTGGAAAAGATTGGGGGCAGGAGGAGAAGGGGAAGACAGAGGATGAGATGGTTGGATGGCATCACTGACTTGATGGACATGGGTTTGGGTGAACTCCGGGGAGTTGGTGATGAACAGGGAGGCCTGGCGTGCTGTGGTTCATGGGGTCACAAAGAGTCGGACACGACTGAGAGACTGAACTGAACTGAACTGGCTGAGGCTGGGGGAGGGGGAAATACAACTGAGGAAGAGGAGGAGGGGAGGCCTGTGTACCTATAAGAACACACAGGAAGACAGGCGCCTGGGCAGGGGGTGGCTGGAAACGCCATCCTCCACCTTGGCTGAAGAAAACAGCCACCAAGTAGCTAGCTTCATCCGTAATTGACAAAAAGCAGAAACAACACAAATGTCCCTCAGTGGACGGATGGATAAAGTGGATGCAGTACGTGCACACAATGGAATACTACTCAGCCAGAAAAAGAGAGGAAGCACTGATCCACGCTACTATGCGGATGAGCCTTGGAAACAGCACACAAAGAGGGAGCAGCCAGACACAGACGACCACATCTTACGGGATTCTGTTTGTTCGAATGTTTAGAAAGGCAAAGCCCCACAGGCAGAAAGTGGGGCTTTGTGCCAGGGGCCGGGGGACAATAGGTACAGGGTTTCTTTTGGGTGATGAAATTATTCTAAACCTAGAGTGTGGTGATGGTTGCACAATTCTGTGAATGTACTGAAACCCACTGAATGACATGCTCTAAAGGGGAGAAATGATTGGTATGCAAGTATCTCGGTGCTGAAAAAGAAAAAGGAACGAAGCTCTGAGACATGCTTCAATGGGGGTGATCCTTGAAAACACAGTGTGGAAGTCAGACCCCAAAGGCTGCATAGTGGTGGGTTCTATTTATATAAAATGTCCAGAAGAGGCAAGTCCATAAAAGGCAGAGAGCAAATTAGGGGTTCCCAGGGGCTTGAGGGCAGGGAAAATGGGGAGCAACTAAGGGAACTGGGTTTCTATCAGGGAAGATGAAAACGTTCTGGAACTAGATTGGGGATGGCTGCACAACTCCGTGAACATAGGAAACACCAATGAATTGTACTCCTTAAATGGGGGATTCTGTGGTGCGTAAACTCTATCTGGATTCAGCTGTTTACAATTTGAAGCAAGGGGGCGGGCAGGGAAGCCAAGATTCCATACGCTGCGAGGTGCAGGAGAAATAATTCAGAAATAAATAAGCAAGGGGAAAGAAGAAAGGCAAAAAGAAAAAAAAAAGAAATTTTAACAAGTTTTTTAAAAAAGGAAGAAACTGGTCACACTGCCTACCGCCACCCCCACTCAGACCCTGACTCCCAACCAATACTTCCCAGGCCACACATCCTCCCAGAGCATATCCCCTCAACGCACACCCCCACCCCATCAAACACACAGGGAGCGCCTGGACCCCGGCTTCCAATCCTGGCTGTACTTCCTGGGTTTCCTATAGGATCCGGGTGGGAACCCCATCGCCATGGCGAGTCCTGCCGGTCGCCTCCCTCTGGTTGACCCGGAGGGCCCCTACAAGGGTTGAATACGAAGCTTTAACCTCTCATTCCACCCACCCAGCCCCAACCCCACCAAAGCCAAAAAAGGGCAAGAAAACACAGAAACCACAAAGGCCTGTGAAATGTGCTGGGTTTGTAGAATTTCTTAAGTGTGTAAAGCATTGATCTCTAGAGGCATAGATGCCTTTAGACTTCAAAAACACAAAACCCAGCACACAGAGGAACCTTCTTTCTTCAACAAAAACTGAAAACACATCCACACAGAGCAACTCAGGCCCAAGGGGCTGGGGGAAAGGACCCGAGCGAACTCCCACCCCACTCCACCCCCCACCTCTGACTCCCACCCCCAACCCTGGCTTTGAGGTGCCTCGGGAGGTGAAGCTGGTTAAGAGGTGAGATTTAGGACTGTTACTTCCGCAGAAGACAGGAAAACCAGCATGGTTCCTGCAAAGATTCTTTGATGAAATAATCATTTACAGAGAAAGTTCTTGCTTCAAGCAACTTGCTTCAAGCTATTGATTCCATAGCATTCCGGGGAATCCTTTCCATAGAGGACAATCTACCTTTCCAAAATGCTGATCAGAGAAGCTGCTTTCCCACCAGGCAGATAAAAAACTAAACCAAAAACACTACATTCACTCACTCAAGGAGTGAGCACCAACTATGCCCCAGGCCCTGGCAGACCCCTCATGGAAGAAACAAATCCTAAGTTGGTAAACAAAGTCACCTACAAGGTGATATTGGCCAGTAGTCGTTGTTCAGTCATGTCCAACTCTTTGCAACTCCATGGACTGTAGCCCACCAGGCTCCTCTGTGCATGAGATTTCCCAAGCAAGAATACTAGAGTGGGTTGCCATTTCCTCTTCCAGGGGATCTTCCTGACCCAGGGATCAAACCCAAGTCACCTGCATTGCAGGTGGATTCTTGACCACTCACTGAGCCACCTGGGAAGCCTGACGTGAGGAGGGATCCTGGCAAATAAGTGGGGGGGGGGCATCCCAGACAGAGGGAACAGTGAGTGCAAAGGCCCTGGGGGAGGAATGTGCCTGACTGGCACCAAGAATAACTAGATCACTGTGAAGTGGGTGGAGGTATCAGAAAGGATGGAGGAGGGGGTGGACAGGTAAGCAGGGAAAGTGAGGAGATTTGGTTCTAAGTATTCTAACCTTCCAGAAGCACCTCAATGCCGCCAACATGCTTCTGGGTCTGAGCCTGGGAAATATAAGGGGACCAAGGCGGTACTCTCTCAGGAGTCTAGAAGTTGCCAACAGTCCAAATTTTCTCACATTTCTACTTTCATTTTTTTCATTGTTTTTCAAATTGTGGGTTGCAAAATTTGAGCAGTGATGTAATCAGTGTAGTGGGTCTCAACCATCACTGAAAAATGAAGGGAAAACAATTGAATAAAATCAGAAAAATGGATTGCTGAAGGACTCGAAAGTGGTTAGAATGAGTGCTCCACAGAACTTTGTTTCAGGGGCATATGTGCGTATCTCTCCTGGGTCACGGTGTGAAATATGTCCCATCAGAGACTACAGGTTCGAAAGTGAGGAGAACAGCTAATCCAGATATCCCCTCCCACAGATCTGAGGCCTTCCCACTCATTCAACTGGCCACACGGGCAACTACAAATATACACCCAATATGGTGAGGACTGCTGTGGGTCCCCCGCCCAACCATCTTCTTTTCCTGGACTACATTTCCCAGCACCCCTTGTACTGGGTGTAGTCATGTGACTGGATCTGGCCATCAGCATGCAGGCATGAGTGACACGCGTTTTCCAGGCCTGGCACAAAACACATCCCTCCACGCTTCTTCATCTACAGTGGACCCCACAGACTAAGGAGAGGGCAGAGCTACACGAGGAAAGGAGCCCGGTTCTCTGGATGGAGGCACGTGAGGCCCCCCACAACAGAAATACCCTCCTTGGTCTATAACATGTGGGAGAAAAATACTTTTAAGCTGCTTAATATACTTAAGCCACTGGAGAATAAAGGGCTTATTTGTTAACAGAGGCTAGCATGACTTGTGCTAACTTATAAACGCCACCCCCCCACCCCCTAAATGAAAGCTGGTTAACTCAGCAGACTGCCAAATGAAGAACCTTTTTGCTGAAGTACCAGAGAGGGAAAAAAAGAAAACTGAGTCTCTGCACGTCCCAGAGCAAACCAGGTGTGCCCAGCTCAGAAGAGCCTATTGTGAAGCATCCGGGTCACGTTCAAGGACAGAGATGTAACATCCACAAAATGCGTTCTAAGCCACAACACGTTCTTAGTTTAAAAAGAAACACAAACTCCATGATGAAGGCACAAGTTGCACCTCCAGCCCAAGACCACATCAAAATTAAGCGCCCATTTAGAAACCACCATCGCCGGAAATGATCTGTAGTTGAGGTACAATGTCACGTTAGTTTCAGGTGTACAGCACCGTGACTCAGGCTTTCAGGACAACCCTGCATCCTTACTTTACCAATGGGGAAAGCCGAAGCCAGCAGCCAACTTGACAACGGGAACTGAGGTTTACCACAGGCCATTACAGTGCTCAATTTAATTCCACATGACCCTGGAAGTGGGAGCCTAGGCCAGGCCAAACGGGGGGTAAAGCTGCCGCCTGTTAGGCTTTCTGCTCAGTGGTAAAGAACACCCTGTCAATGCCAGAGGCACAAGAGAAGCAGGTTCGACCCCGGGGTCGGGAAGGTCCCCTGGAGAAGAAAATGGCAACCCACTCCGGTATTCCTGCCCGGGAAATCCCATGGACAGAGGAGCCTGGTGGGCTACAGTTCGTGGGTTCCCAAAAGAGTCAGATGCGGCTTAGCGACCAAACAGCAACAGCAAACGCCGCCTACTTTATCTACTACAGTGCCTGGCACGTGCCGGGAAAGCAGGAAGTATCTGTTGAATAGGTGAACAAACAGCTACTCTTCTCCCTGTTTACAGATGAGGCCACAAGGCCCAGAGAGGCAAGTCACTGACTCAAGGTTACCCAGTAAGTGAGGGAACCACAGTTCATATAAAGTTCAGATACCCCCTCCCTGGCATTCACCCTGTGTCCTCTGCCAGCCTCTTCCCTAGCGTCCCTGACACCCACTCGGGGCCTTTATTCTGCTCTTCCCAACTTCGTCTTCTCTCCCTGCTCAACACACTTTCTTATGGCTAATTCACATCCTCCCGAGTTCCTCATTCACTCAATATTCACCCATTCAGCGATTAAAGCTTGGGACATGTGCTGCGTGCCAGGCTCTGTTCTAGAAGCTGGAGGGACGGCTGTGAACAAGACAAAGATCCCTGTTCACTTGGGGCTTACGTTCTGGAGGAGGGTAAGGATGGAGACAAAAAGAACAATATAACATATTCAACTAAGTATTTACAAATTCTTAATTTATATATATTTAGTTCTTATTTATTGAATAAACATTAATAGATATTTGAATTTATGTTATATATATAGAATTATTTAGCAATAAAGAATCTGCCTGCCAAAACAGGAGATTTCAGAGACGTGGGTTTGATCCCTGGAGAAGGAAATGGCAACCCACTGCAGTATTCTTGCTGGCAAAATCCCAGAGAAAGAGGAGCCTGCCAGGCTACCTGCCCATGGGGTCGCAAGAGAGTCAGGCACGATGTAGGGACTAAACAACCACCTTGTGATATAAACAAACATGATCATTTCAACGGGTCATCAACATAAAAAATAGTGTTAATGGGAGATTGACTCTTTCCTCCTCTCCTTTCAAGGCTTTGAAATCTAGCGTGTTTCTCTTCTTGAACACGCACGGCTCATCCAGTGTGCAGTGCACTGGTGAGCAGGGTTCTTGGGTGTTTACTGATTGGTGGGAGCCACGAGGGCTCTGAGCAGAAGGGATGTGAGCAGACTCTGGTTGTAACAGGGTCCCTTTGGCTGAGTGAGGGAAAAGGCCGGTAGGGGGCAGAGGATGGAGGGATTCCCAGGGGAGGAGGAGGCTGATCTCGGGCGAGAAGTATGGTGGCTGGATGGGGCTGGGGGCTGCGGAGGAGGTGGGGAGAGGGGCCAGATCGTGGAGGTCTCCCGCAAGCCGAGCTCCCAGGCTACGCCGGTGGACCAACAGGGGACAGAAGACAGGCACTGACACAACGTGTGAATAACAGAGGCGTGAGGTGGCCAGTTTCGCGTCAGGTGTTGCTTATACCACAATAAGAAAAATTCAAATTGGGAGTTCCCTGGCAGTCCAGTGGTTAGAACTCGGTGCTTTCACTGCCAGGGCCCAAGTCCAAATTCCTGGTCAGGGAACTGAAACCGCCCCCAAGCTACACAGCATGGCCAAAAAAAAAAAAAAGAAAAATTAGAGAGAGAAGAGTCAAGGATGACGCCAAAGTACCTGACTCAGGTCAGTGGGAGGATGGATGGACCGAGATGATGACAAACTGGAGAGAGGCAGGCTTTGCCTTTTTGGCCGCTATGTATGTATGTATGTATGTATGTATGTATGTATGTATGTATGTATGTATATGTGTGTGTGTGTGTGTGTGTGTGTGTGTGTGTGTGTGTGTGTGGTGGTGGGGGTAGGCATTGGGCAGCTAGGTGTCAGATGTGTTTGGGTTGAGGTGCCTATGAAATAATCCAGGACAGTGTTCAGCAGAGCAGGATGTGCGCGCATGCTAAATCGTTCAGCTGTGTCCAACTCTTTGCGACCCCATGGACTGTAGCCCGCTAGGCTCCTCTGAACATGAGGATTCTCCAGGCAATAGTACTGGAGTGGGTTGCCAGTCCTTTCTCCACGGGATCTTCCCGACCCAGGGATCGAACCTAGGTTTCTGGCATCTCCTGTGTTGGCAAGCTGGTTCTTTACCAGAAGCCCAAGATGGGGAAGGGCTGGAGACAAAAGTGAAAAACCTCTGCTCCCTTGCCCACTCGCCCCTTAACTCCTCTCAGGACCATTTTCACAGCATGGCCTCCCTGGACACTGCGTCTATCGGCACAAGGAGCATCGCATCACAAGGCCTGGCCCTTCATGCTCCCCCTTCCTCCTCACCACCAGTCACAGCCCAACACAGACTCCAGATTCCCAGCTTGCAGGGTACTGGCTTCCAGAAGCTTCTCTACCCACTCCTGCCGCCCACCCGGCGTCCTTGCCCTCGGAACCCACCAAGGCTTGACACGGCTGCTCATTTTGCACAGTCTACCAAGAAGCGCACAACCTGAATAGTAAACACCACCCAGTATCACTACATGGGCAACTTGCACCCTGCAGGGTGGGCCAGCAGGCGACAGAATCCATAGGAGAAGGCAATGGCACCCCACTCCAGTACTCTTGCCTGGAAAATCCCACGGGTGGAGGAGCCTGATAGGCTGCAGCCCATGGGGTCGCTAAGTGTCGAACACGACTGAGCAACTTCACTTTCACTCTTCACTTTCATGCAGCCCACTCCAGTGTTCTTGGAGAAGGACATGGCAGCCCACTCCAGTGTTCTTGCCTGGAGAATCCCAGGGACGGAGGAGCCTGGTGGGCTGCTGTCTATGGGGTCGCACAGAGTCGGACACGACTGAAGCGACTTAGCAGCAGCAGCAGCAGAGGTCCCCGAGGCTTTGTTCAAAACCTTGGAGGGGAGATGCTTCTTGAGCAGCAGATTCTTCTACAGACCTGGCCAGGCGCTGCGATGAGCACGTGTCTATGATGGACCACCCACAACCGGCTGTGGGACGCCACCGGGAATCAGAGGCTAATATTTCTGCAGCCAAATATATGAATATTCACACAGAGCACAAAGGCAGACTATAAATAGCCTGGCTTCAGGTCAGGTGCCTGACGAGGCTCCGCAGGTGAGCTCCTGTTACCACCACTGATGGAAGTGGTGTTACCCTGAGTGTGTCTTGCTCTGTGTGCTGCTGTGAGAAGGGAAGGGTCTTTATGTTAAGCATGAGGTTTCCCCAAAGTCCGGAAGCAGGGAGCCCCTGAGCCCAGGTCCAACAAACCTGGCTTCAGATCCCTGCTCCACAGTTTTTCTGACCCCAAGCCACTGACCTCGTATCTCTGGGGTCTCAGTCCTGAGGGTCTGGAAGGAGCTGGCTGTTGCCTATAATCCTTAAATTAGTAATGATGACAGCTAACCTTTATGGAAGGGCTTCCCTGGTGGCTCAGTAGTAAAGAATCTGCCTGCTGTTGAAGGAGTTGCAGGTTCAATCCCTGGGTCAAAAGATCCCTTGGAGGAGGAAATGACAACCCACTCCAGTATTCTTGCCTGGAGGATCCCCATGGACAGAAGAGCCTGGCGGACTACAGTCCGTGGGGGTCGCAGAGCGGCGGACATGACTGAGTGCCTAGACAACAACAACCTTTATGGGGCCTGACTGGTACAGGGGGCCCGAGTGCCATGTGGCTATCACCTCATTGACTGGACCCTTATCACCCTCCAGGGAAGTGGCATGTTTTTTTATCCTCTTTGAACAGAGACCTGGTGCAGTTGGCCCAAGGAAGGAGACAGCTTGGGGCTCCAAGTCCAAGTGTATCTGCAATAGGCCCTAAACACGTCCAGAGCACAGTCACACCAGACCCTAGTCAGGCCGCCCGGTTCCTGATGCTGATCCCCTCCCAGTGGGGATTAATTAGTCAACCACCCACCCATGTGCTGTCTGCCTCCCACTGAACCCTCCCAAACAAGCCCCAAGGGGGAGGTACTATTATTTTACTCCTCAGCTGTACCCTGACATGTCCCATGTAGAGGGGGAGCCCCCGACACATGGTCTCCAGACGAATAGAGTCTGCCTCCAGATCCAGCCAACACGCAGGGCACCCGGGCTCGGCCAAGCCTCCTTCCACCACCTAGAATAGCCTCAGGCCTCTCCTTTTTGGTTCCTCTGAAAGCTTTGCCTGCCTCTGAGCTCAGAGGGCTGCTCCAGAGGCTGCCCCACATCTCCAGGACGAGAGTTATCTAAGCAGTGGGACCTGGCTTGAGTCTCAACACCAACTCCAGGGTCTGGCACATGCCTGGCACTGAGCAGTCACTCAGTAAATTCCAGCTGCTGTCTGCCAGGGCTGAGAACGGTGAGGCCTTTCTGGAATGCTACTTGGCACTGCCTCCCTAATCCTCAGTGGACGCTTCCCTTTGCCTTGGCAAGTCCTCTTCCAGGAATCTGGCCGGTAGAAACCCTCTTGCACAAGCCACTGCAGGTGTAGATACAAAAATGTCAGGTCGGGTCACTCCCCAGCTCAAAAGCCTGCCGAATGGGAGCCCAAGTCCTGGTCAAAGATGCAGAATGGAAACGCTAGAGTAGCAGAGAGACAGCGTCAATCAGCTCCTAGTGGAGATAAGATGGAATGCCAAGCTGCTCAAACTAAAGGAGTCGGGAAACAAGGGAAAAAGGAACACGGGACACTGGAGATAAACTGCAAACTAACAGCAAGATGGGAGATCTCAACACAGTCGCATCAGTAACGAGGGCAAACACGAACGGTCTAAGCCTGCACCGTCCACTCGCAGCAGTCTCACACGACTTCCTAGCCCCGGAAACAGAGCTGGTCCAACAAGATGTTCTGAGTGGAAAATACACACTGGATTTCAAACACTCAAGTGTGGGGCGGGGTGGGGGAAAGACCGTACAACCCCTCCTGGCAAGGATGTGAAGGAGCTGGGACGCTCGTGTGCTGCTGGTGAAAATGTGAAAGGGCGCAGCTACCGTGGGCAACAGTGTGTTCCTCTGAAAGTTAAAGACAGGATTAGCAGACGACCCAGCGACTCCATGCCCAGGAATATTTCTGAAAACACTGAAGGTGACACTTGGATACTGGTGAGGAGGCACAACAAGGTTAGGAGACCCTGCCACCTCACACCCTTTTGTTCAGTCGCTCAGTCGTGTCCGACTCTTTGCAACCCCATGGGATTCCCCAGGCAAGACTACTGGAGTGGGTTGCCATTTCCTCCTCTACGGGATCTTCCTGACCCAGGGATAGAAGCTGTTGTCTCCTGCATCGGCGGGCAGATTCTGTACCACTGATCCACCAGGAAGCTCAAAGATACATACAGGCTCACAGTAAAACCTGGTAGCCGAAACAAAACAAAGAATCCACTAAGTAGAGGTTAAATAAATTATGGAATACTCTTTTTAGTTTGCTAAAAGAAAGAGTTCTAGGGGGCAGGGGAGAGGGAAGGATTGAGAGGTTGGGATTAGCAGACGCAAACTATTCTATACAGAATGGACAAATACCAAGGTCCTACCGTACAGCACAGGGAACTGTACTAAATAGTCCATATAAACCATAATGGAAAAGAATATGAAAAAGAATGTGCATATAAATATATATATATATAAGCTGAATCACTTTATTATACGCCAGAAACTAACACATTATGAATCAACTATACTTCAATTAAAAAGGAAAAAAAAAGAGGGACTTTCCTGGTGGTCCAGTGACTAAGACTCTGAGTTCCCAATGCAGGGGCCCTCATTTGAGCCCTAGTTAGGGAACTAGATTCCACATGGTGCAACTAAGACCAGGCGTAGCCAAGAACATAAATATTAAGATGAATAAATAAATAGGAAAAAAAAAGAATGGAGTCCTAGATTGCTGTCACGGAAATAATTCTAAGACGTTTATTCAAGTTAAAAGAGCCAGGTGTAAAATAATTCATATGAAACATATCATCAAGAGGGGAGAAAAAATGTACTCATAGAATAGAGGAGCAGAATGAATGCACCCCAAACTCCTCACAGAAGGCCCTCTGGAGGGGGCAGGATAAGGGGACGGTGAAAAGACTCTCACGGTGCTATATGTGACTTCCTTCCCCCTGTATTCATACAGATCTGCCTCCAAGTTGGTAAGCCCCAAAGAGTGGTGGCTCAGATGGTAAAGAATCCGCATGTAATGCAGGAGATCCAGGTTCAATCTCTGGGTCTGGAAGATCCCCTGGAGAAGAAAATGGCAACCCACCCCAGTATTCTTGCCTGGAAAAATCCCATGGGCGGAGGAGCCTGGCAGGCTATACAGTCCATAGGACTGCAGAGAGTCGGACACGACTGGGTGACTTAACATTTTCACTTTTAATTTCAAAGAGTTAAATCCTAAAGGAAATCAAACTAGTCAATCCGAAAGGAAATCAACCCTGACTACTCATTGGAAGGACTGATGCTGAAGCTCCAATACTTTGGCCACCTGATGCGAAGAGTAGACTCACTGGAAAAGATCTTGATGCCGGGAAAGACTGAAGGCAGGAGGAGAAGGGGACAACAGAGGATGAGATGGTCGGATGGCATCACCGACTCAATGGACATGAGTTTGAGTAAATTCCAGGAGGTAGTGAGGAACAGGAGAGGCTTGGTGCGCTGCAGTCTTGGTGCGCTGCAGGCTTTGCGCTGGGGTCGCAAAGACTGAACCACCACCAAGTTAAATCTGACTTTAGCTTCCCTGGTGGCTGAGACGGTAAAGAATCTGCCTGCAGGGCAGAAGACCGGGTTCGATCCCTGGATGGGGAAGATTCCTTGGAGAAAGGAATGGCTACCACTCCAGTATTCCTGCCTGGAGAATCCCATGGACACAGGAGCAAAGAGCTGAACACCACTAAGCGACTAATTCACACTTTCACTTTAGTATCCAGGGCAGAACCCTTGAAGAAACTCAGAAATCATCCGGAAACCACTCTATCCCTTGCTACTCAAATGTATGGCCCCAGACCAAGGGCAGCCTCGGTGTCTCCTGGGAGCCAGCCGGAAATGCAGAGTCTGAGGGCTGCCACAGACCCTGCACTTGAACAGGCTCCCCAAGGGATTCATGCTCAAGGTGGAGAACTGTTGATCTGCAACACAGCCCAACCTGTCCGCACCAGCAGGTACAGACTAAAGGCTGGTTAGTGACAGTAACAGCAACCAACACCTGCAACGGGCTTCCTGAGCGTCAGGCCCTGGATGGCACCTTATCTCAGTGAAACTCCACAGATACCCCAACAGGTAGATCGTTTCTGCCTACAACCCCATTGCTGCAATTCCGACCTCAAAATCTCTAGAAACCAACTCCTCTCCCCCATCCCCCACTTTACTCTCATTGAGGGGGTGGGGGAAGGCAAAAGTTGACCTGCCATGACCACCCTTCCATATCCTGCTTAGTATAAACAGTCACAGATACACTGGGTGAAGTTCCTTCAGGTTTTTCCGTAAGCTGTTCTGGAAAAACTCAAATGAACTTTTGGCCCACCCATATGGGCTTCCCTGGTGGCGCAGAGGTTAAAGCGTCTGCCTGCAATGCGGGAGACCTGGGTTTGATCCTGGGTCGGGAAAATCCACTGAAGAAGGAAATGGCAACCCACTCCAGTGTTCTTGCCTGGAGAATTCCATGGACGGAGGAGCTTGGTGGGCTACAGTTCACCAGTTGCAAAGAATTGGACACGACTGAGCGACTCCACTTTCACTATTAGCAGCAGAAATAGTATTTGCTGCAAAAACTGTTAGCCTCTTTGGGGAAGGAGAGCTGCCCTGCCCTGTTGGGAGCTGTTCTACCTCATCTAGCCTGCTCTCGGCTCTGAAATATTCTGAATGTTTAAACACCACTGAAGCCAGTTGCTGCCATAAATTTTCAGCACTTCTGCTGACATGTGACGTCATCTATGAAACCTCTCTGAGGCAGGCATCAGGCCCTTCTTGCTGATGGGGAAACTGAGGCTGAGCCGGGTGGAGGGAGCCCCTGCGCCCAGCCAGATCCACCTTCTGGAGCCCTGACCCCTTTGGCCAGGCCTCGCTGACTGACACTCAGTCACCCACCCGGCTCCATCACAAACTCACAAACACATCCCACAAACTCACAAACACATCTGTTGCCTGGAGGAAGCACAAGGTTATGTTAATAAAGACACCAAGGAGTGGAGAGAGAGAGAAAGAGGAGGGAGGGAGGCCTCCTGCTGAGCTGAGACACCCCCCCGCCCCACCCCCACACCAGGCCAGATCCCAGGGCAATAGTAGGAAGGGGGAAGGGGCAGCTGCAGCTTCTGGATTATGGGCTTTGGTCCTGGCCCCTGCAACAAGCAGGCAGTGAGGCTTTATGGCTAAAAGCCTGGGCTCTGGGGCCAAACTGGGCAGTCTGGGAGGCAGAGCTGGGGGGAGGGATGGGCGGGAATCCCCTCTACTCTTCAGCAGCTGTGTGACTCCAGGCAAGTCACTGAACCTCCCTGGGCCTCAGTGAGCTGTTATTATTAGTGTTGCTATGGTAACTGGATCCACCACACACACACCCCCCCGCCAAAATCCTCCACCAAAGGTTGGGATGTAGAGTCAAGCATGCATTTCCCTGGGGGAGGTCAGTGGCCTCCAAACAGGTTCGCCAAAGAATCCTCAAACTAAGGACCACCACCTGCTCTTAATCGATGGGCAGAAACAGCTTCACTTTAGGGCTTCCCAGGTGGCACTACTGAAAAGAACCGCCTGCCAATGCAGGAGACATAATGGACACAGCTTCAATCCCTGGGTTGGGAAGATCCCCTGGAGGAGGGCATGGCAACCCACTCCAATCTTTTGCCTGGAGAATCCCACAGACAGAGAAGCCTGTCGAGCTACAGTCCATGGGATCGCAGTAAGACACAAATGAAGTGACTTAGCCTCAGCACGTGCTCTTAAGACCGCTAAAGATAAGAGGCAGCTGTCTTCTCCCAGCCACGGCAGGACTGCCAAAGCTCCCTCCCTCCTAGCAGCTGGCAATACCACCAGCTTCCCCTCAACCTTCTCCTCCCGTCTCCAAGCAGGTCTGCACTGGCCTCCTGAGCTCCTTCCCAACTACACAAACACCCTTCTTCTGCCTTCACTCTCCTCTCCTCCTCATCTCCTGACCTATGAGGAAACCTCACTCTTGAGCTCAACCAGCACCACCCCCTCCTGCCTCTTCTAGACTCTTCCTTCTCTCTTTTTCTCTAAGCCTGTGCCAATCCTAGGAATCTCTGTCTCTAAGCCTGTCCCCTCTTTCATGCAGTGAATACTGAGTCTGGACTTCTTCCCAGTCAGGTCCGAGGGACGAATCCTGACAAGGAAATAAACCAAGTGACGCAGACGAAGTTGGACAGGGTCATCAAGGCAGGCTTCCTGGAGGAGAGGGTATTTAAACTGAGGCCTGCAGGACAGGACGAGGAGCCCAGAGACAGGAAGGAGTGGTTGAAGATGAGGGCAAGGAGAGGCAAGAGCAAAGGTGGGAGGGGGCAGGAACCAGTTGGGTGCCTGAAGAAAGCAAGGTGAAAAGGCAGGAGATGAGGTCAAGGAGATAAGCCCAAGCCAGACTACTGGGCTTCGTGAGAGGAGGGGAGGGCTAGATTTTCACCTGAGAATACTAGGGAGCCATAGAGAATAGCAGATATAGATTTTCAATCTCAGGCTGCCAAGAGCTCCACCTGCCTGTCTTCCTTCCATCCATTTATCCACTATCCATTCAGCCATCTTCCATTCATCTATCCCTCTATCCTTGAACCATCTTTCTTGACTCCTCACCATATTCCCAGTCTGCCTCCGGCTCCTCTCCGCCCACCAAACCCAGGCTCCTCCTCCCTCTCTGTTTTGGCCAGAGAAGCTCCCACCTCTCCTGTCCTCTCCCAGAGGAACTGTCCCCATCCCTGGGGCTTGAGTAATCACTCTGGGTCGGTGTCTCTCACTCGCAACGCCTCCAGTTCATTCATTCCTCCCGTCTGCACCTTTCTACCAGCCAAGAGGGTGCTGGAGTTTTTTTGGGATTTGTGCTCCCCAAGAGCCTGTTAGGCTGCCGTCTATGGACTGAAGCGACTCAGCAGTAGCAGCAGCAAACCACAGATAACCACTACAGCGTCCCATGAAAGAGTACTTGCATCCACTCAGTCACTCAAGCCAGTGACCTTGGATCATCCTGGAAACTCTTTCTCTTACGTGCCATCAACAAAATCTGGGCACCTCAGATCTCAGTCCCAGTGTCCTAGTCCCTCTTTCCCTAGAAGTTTTATGCAAAGCATCCCAGGGTCCTCTGCTAGAAATGGGCTACAGCCCAAAGCCCCCTCCCAACCCTCCATCCCTGAAGCCCCCCTCCTCCAGGAAGCCTGCCCTGATGCATCAATATAGCCCAGCAGCCATGCCTCCTCCAGGCCAGCCCAGGAGTCACTCCCAAGATACAGATCTCACCTAGCTGGGAGGATGGGTGTGTTTGGGGCTTACTCCCCTCCCAGTCCCTGAGGGTAGAGCTCTGAGACCAGGGACAGGAGAGGCCTGCTGTGCAGGTCTGAATTAACTAGCAGGAAGCACCTGGATTCAAATCCTTGCTCCACTAGCAGCTAGCAGTGTTGACCTTGGAAGAGACATTTCACCGCTGATAACCACAGCAGGAAGAAGCAGCAGGTGAGACAGATTAGTGGCAACACCCGGCGGGGCCTGAAAGTGGGGGTGCTGGGCAAAAAGACACAGAAGAAATACAGCAGGAACCTCTGAAGAAAGCAAAAATCCACCACACAGAGAGAACAGTTTGCCGGGGCACTGAATGATCTGCCAGGGCACAGGGCCAGGGAAAGGGATGGGAATAAAAGGGAATTTTATACAGACTTATAAATCTATACTTGCAGATATCTGTATATAACATATACATTTATTATATGCTCATCATAGTGCTAAATTTACATTTACTATTAAACTATTATACAAACTACAATGATATGGAACATGTGGAAATGTACGTGTATTTTTTTCCCTTTTTTTTTTTTTTTACTGTCTGTTTGCTTAAAGCAGGCTTATGTTAGGAACTCCCTTAGATAAAACTCCTTCTTCTTCTACAGGGCCTTCCCAGGTGGCTCAGTGATAAAGAACTCACCTGCTAATGCAGGAGACTCGGATCTTCCCTGGGTTGGGAAGATCCCCTGGAGAAAATAGCAACCCACTCCAGTATTCTTGCTGGGGAAATCCCATGGACAGAGGCGCCTGGTGGGCTACATGGGGTTGCAAAGAGTAGGGCACGACTTCATAAACAACAGCTCCTGCTACAGAGTTTGGCCCAGAAATGGGCTCGGTGTCCCTGTGACAAATGGAGACGCACTGTCCTGCCCCTTAATGATCTCAAAAAAAAAAAAAAAAGCAGGACTGTGGAAGGGGGACAGTGGGGAAAAGAGCTGGGTGGACGTCAGAGAATTCCGCTTGTCCAGCTAGACAGAAATCTGACAAAGAGAAACAACACTTCATGAAGCTGTTTTGAGATGTAGGGGGCAAACCGTAGGCATTCAGAAAAGCGAAAGTATGAGTCACTCAGACATGTCTAACTCTTTGCGATCCCATGGACTGCAGCCCACCAGGCTCCTCTGTCCGTGGAATTCTCCAGGCAAGAACACTGGAATGAGTAGACAATCCCTTCTCCAGGGCATCCTGCTGACCCAGAGATGGAACCGGGATCTCCTGCATTGCAGGCAGGAGACCGTCTGAGCCACCAGGGCAGCCCGAAGGGTTGCACAAACCCGAAGGCCAGAATGGAGGAGAGATTTTCCCAAAACTGTTACCAACCGAGACCTGAGTCTGTATCCGTCTATAAAAGGAGATGCAGCTTACAAGCGATAGCTAAGAAGATTTGACAGAACACAGAATGGCTGGTTTCCAGTCTGTGACTAAATTCAGGGGGACAGCACTTGAGCACCCCCCTACCGCCCCACATCTCAGTCTTTCCATTGAGCAAGGGCCAGGCTCCCGTCCTGACCTGCCCCATGGGCCCTGATTCACCCCCTCTCTGTAGATAGTTAGGGAGCGCCTACTGGGCACCGGGAAGGCAGCCAGGGCAGGATGTAACAGCACCTATGGAGCAAGGGTCACGAGCAGCTGGGAGACCAAAGGCTTCCTGTCCCGAGCCCTGCAGCTTTGAGGGCTGGGCATCCTGAGCCAAGGAAGGGCCACTCAGGGGTAGGGCGTGATAAAAGTGCTAAGGGGATAGGTGCAGGGCAGTGATGAAGGCGGCCGAGTTGGCCCGGGCCCCACCCACCAGGACTCTCAGGAGATACGTTCCAAGTGGGAGCCTGGGATTGGCACTGTTAACAAACACCACTGGTGCTTTGGAAGTAAATGGGTCACACTTTTTAAGAAATAGAATGGTGACTCCAAACATAGGCTCTCTGCTCGGCTTTCTTCACCCCTGTGACATGTCCATCCTTCAGTTGGTCAGTCAAAACATCTCCGAAATTCCTACTGCACTCCAGGAGCTGGGAACACGGGCACGCTGTTTCTTTCCTTCCATAGTTTAGAGTCGAGTGAGAAAGTCAGGCCTGAAGGGATGCTCACAGGACCTCTACATCGCAACAGAGAGCTACGAGAGGTGGTGTACTGAGCAGAGAAAGCATCCGCAGACTAGGGGCTGAGGAAGGCACCCAGGCGAGGGGCTCTTGAATGATGAGATTCCAGGGGGTAGGGAGCGGGAAGATCTCTCTCTCCAGAGAGAAAGGAGGGAAAACCTTCCCAAGGACTCCTGCTTGGTGAAAACCAGGCAGGCCGTCCTGAGACCACGACTACATGGCCTAATCTCAAGACAGTGATGCTGAGATGCTCAACCCAAAGGACCAGGCGGGTCTGCGAGAGTCTATGGGATTTGAGAAGAGGCAGGGGGAGCAGCAGGCCAGTGGCTCTGATGCTCCGGGAGGGGGTGTTGACTAGGAGGGGGCACAAGGGAACTTTCTGGCTGCGATGCAAACACTCTGGGTCTTGACGGGGTGTGGATTACACAGGTGGCTACCATTTGGCAAGACTCGGGGAGAAGAATCGGTCATCTCAGTGCGTTCTGTTGTGTATGTCAATTACATCTGGTGAAAGGATAAGAGGGAAATACACGCCTTTCTGTGAAAGAATACACACCCACAGAACTAGGAGGTGACTGTGCAGGTTCTGGGGAGAGGAATGAAGCCAGTGTGGCAAGAGCTTGCCAGGATGAGGGGAGCCTGGCCCGACTGGGTAAAGAGCTGAGAATTCTTCCAGGGATCCCCCCACCTTGCCTCGGGGCCTGAGTGTCTGAGGATGGGTGAGGTGGCTCCTTGAAGGACAGGAGGGAGGTTATACAGTCCAGCCAACTGTCACAAGCATCCCGGGAGGTCGGTACTGTGGGCATCAGCCTGCCCAGCACCACATGGTGAAGGAGAGGCAGGACAGCATGCCTCCCTCTGGAAAAAAGGGGACCCAGGGACCCTCAATCTGCAGGTGTCCTGGGGGAACAGGTTGCGGAGGCCACCGGGGCTCCCTCCAGGGCCCCAAGGGTCATTAACAAGGGTCCCACAGCCATAGCCAGACATTACTCCTTCACTCCGCTCCCAAGGCTGCCAGGCTGGGACCTACGGGACACAAGGGGTGGGGTGGGGGGGTCATTGAGAAGTCAGCAACCCTTTCACCCCGGCAAGGACAAGAAACACTTCAAAGGAGAATTACAGAGAGATGGAGTGAGCAAGAGGAGGGGAGAAAGGCAACTAACGGCCTGGCTGGGGGACTCCAGAGACATGGACCCTTTCTCTGACCTCTGAACCCTGGAAGGAGTCTTTGGTTACAGTCCCCTTTGGGGCACACCTGGAAGTAATCATGGCAGTGACAATGGTGACCTGCCAAGCGCTTACTTGGAGCCAGGCACTTGCAAAACACTTTTCCACGCAGGACCTTATTTAACAAATGCAAAAGCTCTCAAAAGAAGCATCAGTTATTATCCCTGTACTTCTGGTTCTCTAATCTGGCATGAGAGGAGGATAGTAACTTGCCTCCAAGTCACAAAGTCAGGAGGGGCAGAAAGAGGACCCGAAGCCCTCACTGTCGTCTATCCGTTCCCCAGTCAACAGCCCACCTTCTCTGTGATTTCTGCACAGAATATCAGAACCCCCAACCCACACAATACACATCCAGGCATAAATCCCCGAGCCTGTGTGATGTGAAACAGCTACCAGTGTGCAAAGCCTGGGGTGGCCAAGACAGGATGAGACAACCTGACCACAGCTTACTGCCTGCAGCCTTGATTGCTCCCACCTGTGAAATGGGCTTAATGTCTTCTCTCTCACAGGATAGGACAGATCCAAGACGTGATGAAGTAGATTCTGGATGCCAAAATAATAATACCATTAATAACATTAATGTTACAGTTGAACTGATACAGTGTTTGGAATTTGCTTAAACATACTTTAGCAGAAAAGGGAAAGGAAAGGGCAGAAATGAGGAGAGAGGATCAGGAAAAATTGGCAAAGCTGGAGATGGATACACGGGGGTTGGATTACTCTATTCTCTCAGCTCTTGGTGGGTGCTTTAAAATTTCCATGATAAAAAGTTAAAATAACAACAAGCAAAGCGAAACTTCCCTGTGCACTCCTGCAAGCCAGGGTCTGTCTTAAAAGCTCTCCTACATCTGCACTCATTTAAGCCTCACAGTGACCCCATGAGTTTTGTCAGAGATGAGGAAACTGAGGCCCAAAGGGGCATTTGATTCCCCTGGAATCTTCTTTTCAATTAAAATGGCCAACACTGACTGCCCAGGGTTTTAGGGGAAGGAGGCAAGGACTTGGTATCGAATTCCACGGGAGACTTTGGTACTTCTCTCCATCACTATCAACGTCATCACCATGATCAGCACGATTACCATCATCATCACAATCACGAACGTTTGCTGAGCACTGGCGACGTGCCAGGCACCACGTGAAGCGCTCAACAACCGTAAGCACAAAGGTGGGTCTCCCGTCACAGCCACTCCTCCAGGTAAGGAGACTGAGGCCCAGAGTGGGGCGGCCCTGTCCGACCCCAGGGCCGCGAGGCCTTGCCGCATGCCAGAGCAGCCTGCCCTGTGCCCTCCGCAGCCAGGCAGTACAGAATGCCAACGTTCCCTATGTGCCTTTGGGAAGACAATGGAAAGCTTTCAGAGCAGGGAAGTCAGCGTGGGGCCCATGGCAGAAAAGTAATCATAGCAAAAACAACGGCAACATCAGATGCTGATTCCCAAACACCAACTGCCCGCCCGCCCACTGCCTCCTGCTGCCCTTACAGCCCTGCCAGGGAGATGCCACGGGCCCATTTCACAGACAAGGAAACCAAGACCCGAGGAAGGATCACTTGCCCAAGGTCACACTGCAGTAAGTGCAAAAGTCACCTCCCCTGCCTGTCAGTAAGGGGGTTCACAGCCCAGGATTAAGGGGTTCCTGCTCCCAGGTGACAGGACTGTCATCGAATGACAGATCACACTGCCATGGACAGCCTAGACTAGGCTCCCTATGAGTTTGGTAGATACTATTTAATCCTCATAACAAAGTTTCCGAAGATATGTACTGAGACCGGCCCACTTAACAGAAGGGAAAACTGAGGCCCAGAGTCAGCAAGCCCTCAGCCTGCAGCTATTCAACCAGCAAGTGGCAGAACCTGGATTTGAACCAACAGCACGCACATCCTTGATCTCCACCTGGGGTGGGTGCAGGTTACGGGCAGGAAGGAGGGGGTAAAAGAGGCCATGAGAAGCAAAGACAATGGGGTGGACTGGCGGGATGACTTGAACAGGAGGGGGAATGACTTCCTTCAAGATTCAGCTGCACAGGTGCTTCCTTCGTGTGACCCAATGACAAATAGCAGGCTCTTGACCCATCAATCCTGCCTCCAGTATATCCTGGCAGCATACCCGTTTCCTGAAACACCAAGCAGATGTCTGTCCTCCCTGCTCAGCAGGTAGAAACAGCAGGAAACACCTCCATATCCATGCTGAGTCATGGAGGACGTGCCCACACCAAGGAATACAACGCAGTCAAGAAAAACCCAGAGGAAACCCTCTGGGTACTGTGTACGTCTCCCAGGGAGATGAAGCAAAACAAGCAACATGCAGACAATGGGCAGAGGGTTCTAAAATACATATTTTACATATGTGTAAAATGCATATTTTTAAAGACATACACATGTACACAAATGTACGTGCACAGGACATCAGGATTGAGGAGTCGCCTCTGGGGAGCTGTGAGACCGGGGAGGTCCCAGAGGAGGAAAGGGGACCTATGTTTGGCATCTTGAATTTGTCCTGGGTATCACTCAGGAGGAAAAAAAAAAGAGAGGAGGAAAGAAGGCGTTTCCTCCCTGGAGCCTTTGCAAACCACCCAGAAAGAATGGATAAAGTCCAGCAGCCTTGAAGACAACTCTTCTCTCTGCCCTCTGCCCTCCTCCTGAACTGGGTCCCCATATCATAACTGGGCCCTGGGGCCCAGGCACACAGAAGACCCTCAGGAAGTTTGATTAGGAACAATTAGAGACACAAAGGCCTTCTCTCCAGCTTCTTCCGCCAGCAGATCCCCAGCATCAGCGAATATCCATAAACTCAGGACACAATACTCATTGTCAAGCCAGAGACATCTTAGAAAACCCTCTCTCTGTCCCGCTGGGGGATCCTGCGTGCCGCTGAGACACAAAGGCTTCAGTGGATGGGGACAGAACTCTAATGGTGGGACCCCAGGCAGGGGAGAAGTCTAGGGAAGGAAGGAGGAGGGAATCCTCAGGGACCAGTTAACCAAACATTTCCCACGTGTCTCGAGAGTGACACATCCTAACTGGTGAGCCAACTCAGGCCCTCCACCCTGAGTGCGGGGACAAACATGGGTATGAACCAGTGAGGAGTGGGGGGCCGCCCAAGTGATTGTGCTTGGCGAGGAAGTGTTTCATACCATGGATGTAAACAGGCAACTTGCTGTTTCCAGCAAAAGTCAGGGAGCCGGGTGAGGGAGAGACCCCAAAGAGATCAAGGCAAGACAACCATGCCCCCCACCCCTCTCCCCTGCAGGGCGGGACAAGCAGAAAGGCAACCCTTCACTGCTTTCCAAGCCCAGGCCATCCAGAAAGGAATGCCATGTTTTCCTGTTTCCACTAACTTCCCCCCACCAGCAGCCCTCTGCATTCTTGAGACCAGGAGTCAAGACAGCCATGGGGGAGAGCTGGGGAGGGTGACTCTGGTGGTGGCTGGGCCTGGGGTGAAAAGGTGACCCCCTGGCCCAGGACCTCACACACACACCAGGACCCCTCCAGCCAGGCTCTCAGGGCTTGGCGCTGACCCCTGGGCCCTTGTAAAGGGGAGAGGGGGAGAGCCCCCCCACATCCCCAGGGAAAGTTGGGGAAGGCCCCGGAGGTTTCTGGGAAGGAAGTTGGCAAACAAGGGGGTGGGGCATAGGCCTGTCACTCTTGGGCCTTACTCATGCTTCCCCACTTCCCTCCCAACCCCCCAAAATCAGGAAGCACTGACTCCAGAGAGGCCCACAGCCCCGCCCCTCCTGCCCCCACCCCACAGGGATTATTATGACTTCTTATGCCTGTCGCCTCAGGAAAATATCTGCAAGGGGTCCCTGAAAGTGTCCGCCCTTCTCCAACGGCACTCCCAGCCCCTTCATCCCTGCAGTCTGGGTTGGAATCCCCTCTCAGCCACGGACCGCAGTTTCCTCATCTGTAAAATGGCGAGGTCACCCCTACAGCCTCCCTCCCGGGGTAGGCTGGGCCCTCCACAGCCCTTCTCCGCCGTGCCACACACCCACCCACCAAGGGTTTATTTGGCACCAGTAAGTGCTGAAGGGAAAGGGTCCCAGAAAGCTGGAGGAAGGGGTGTCACCAAAATGAAACTACTTTGTGGTGCTCATCCACCACAGCGAATTCCTCCAGGCGGGATGCCTTTGCTGGTCACCCTCAAATACCCAGCCCCCCAACATTCCTCCTCACCCCTACAGGCCAGCCATATTCCCGCAGAGTGAGGGGGAAAACAAAAACAACACGTGTGGATAAAACTTTCAGCCACTGCGAGGTCAGTTAAAGAGGCTCTAATGGTACCCCCCATCTGCCGATGAGGAAACTGAGGACAAGTGAGTTGAATCTGGTGCCTGAGGTCGCAGGGTGGGACAAGGAGCCTGCCACCCGGGCCACGGGGAGAATGGGCAGGGCCTTCTCTGCCAGCTGTGTCATGGCACCATGCAGGGTCACCGGGCAGAGAGACAATGAAGTTCCCAAGTAGTTCAGCGTCCCTACCAGCAAGGCTGAGGAGCAGCAAGCCAGGCCAAGAGCCAGCTCAGGTGCAGGCAGAGGATGACAGAGGGCCAACTGCCAAGTGCCCACCGCCCTCAAGCCCCACGCAGCAAGGCCTGGGGCCCCCCTTCTCCCGACTCCCACATCTTCAAACCTCAGCTCCTGCAGGTGAACCCTTTGCTTGGGCCGCAGGTGAAAGCACCCTGCCCTCAGCCCAGCTGACCCCTTACACGTACTCAGTGGGGGGAAAAAAATGTGGCAACTCCTTCCCGGTCTCATCTATATTTGAGACCCAGCTGAAGTCAAAGGGATGAAAATGCCAAAGGCAGGTACAGGGAGACCTAACAGTTTTGAGCTGAGCTGGGAAAACTTGAGATGGTTACAGATTGGGGCCGTGTGACCCCGGGCGAGTCACTCAACTGCTGTGAGCCTCTATTAGCCTGTCTGCAAAATGGGAATCACATAACTGACCCCCCTCCAACTTCCTCCTTGGGTTGTGGCCAGTGTGTAGCTCACCTAAAAGCTGCTAATCCCTAGTGCTCTCTGGGCAGGGAGAAGTTATTTCCGGCTTCTAGGAGGGGGTGAGCTCCGAGGGAGGGGCAGGGGGTGTAGGTAAGCATACCTCTTAGGGCCGCTAAACACTGGCACGGGGGGGCCCTCATCTGCCCACCTCCCCGGTTCTCCCATCACCCCCAGCAGGTCAGAGATGACGGAGCCCCCGCCCAAATCCCATCCCAAGTTGGGGTTGAGGTTGAAAGCACAGAAATCTCAGGCCGTGAAGTCTGGGGTGTTCCGAAAACCTGTTTCCTTGAAGAGCAGCCGGCGAAAGGAGGTGTGAGGGGGAAAGCAGACACATCCCCCCAGATGGTTACACTATCGGCAGGCTGTGACAAAGGGGCCGCCTGGCCGGCATCAGTCCGGGCACCGGCAGCAGCAGCAGCCCTGGCCCGGGCACACCGGAGCGCTGGGACCTGTCACCCTGGCCTCCCGGGGAGTGCTGACACAGCGGCCTCTGACCCCACCTCCCGGGAAGTTCAGCTGCTCAGAACCACAAAGCAAAACAAAGGGGTGCGGAGAGGAAGGAGCCGCCGAGGCTCCAATCACCGCTGCCTCCCCAGCCCGCCCGCGGCTCCTCGCCCCGCTCGCCGCTGGCCGCGGACCAAGGCCTGGGCAGCTCCCTGGTCCCTTGTCTCCCCGCGGGCCGCCCGTGACAGGAGCCGGAGAAGCCGCCGAGGGGCAACCAGGGATGGGGAAAACCAGATGGCTCCGGCCCTTCTCCCGCCTCCTCCCATCCCTCCCCTCCCGGTGCCCGCGGCCTGGCCGCCCTCCGCAGGGGCCCGGGAGGCCTCGGGCCCGGCTCGGCCGGGCTCACCCCAGGGAAAAGGTTGCCTTTGTCTAAAGGTCACCACCCGAGCGCAGGTGCCCGGGCTGGGCCTGGTGCCTCCCATTCCCCGGCCGAGGGGGTGGAGATGGGGGCCGCCCCAAATCTCGGGAGGTGACAGGGGTAAGGCTCACTTCCCTCCTCCCCCCACCCCCTCCCCTGTAACGGCCCCTCCGGGACCCGCCAGCTAGCGGGGAGGGGGTCAACTCCTTTCACTGCTGGGGGTGGGGGACCAAGTCAACTCCTTTCATTGTTTAGGGGCGGTGGGGAGGGGGAGACCCAGTGGCCGCCTTCCGCATCCATCCCCCCAGCTTGCCAGAGGCCCCGTTTCTCCCCGGACCCCGGGAGTGATTTGAGGAGGGGGCGCAGGGCACGGGGCGAAGAGGGGGAAGATGAAGGCTCGCCGGCTCCGGCCGGGAAACCACCATCCGCTCCCCCATGGCCCTCTTCTTCTCCGAAAGGCGGGGAGCGGAGCGAGGGGAGGGGGGCCCGGGCCGGGGGAGGGGGTCCCCGCCCCCTCCCCCGTGGAACGTTAGCTCTCGTTTTTCCGCCGCTCCATTGTATCCCCGGCAGCCGGCGGGAGGGCCGGGGAGGCACCGGGCGCGGGCAGGCGAGCCCGGGGTGGGTGGGCGGGGGGTCCCCGCAGGATAAGGGCGGCGGCGATGGTGGGAGAGAAGCGGGGGTGGGGGGAAGTTGCCGGGGGTGGTGGGCGCGGAGCAGAAAAAGAGGCAGCGGGCGCTGCGCCCCGGTTGGGGGGCTGAGTGTTGAGTGTCGGGGGTGGGCTCGGCCCCGGCTTCGGCTCCCCAACACACACCCTCGCCGCCAACCCCCACTCCCCCTCGCTTTTGCGCCCTGTCACAGCCCCGACTCGCAGGTAGAGAGAGTTAAGAGATTTAAAGAGAAATTGCTACATTGTGAGAAACTCACCCTGATGTTTGAGCAGCCGTCGGCGCGGGGTCTCCGAGACGGCCCCGCACGGGCTGCAAAGGGAGGACCCAGAAGGGGGCCGACCGGCCGGGCCGGTCAGCGCACTGCCTGATCGCATGGCGGCCGCCCGGCGGCCTCCGCCAGGCCCCTGCCGCCGCCGCGCGCCGCGGCCCGGGCGCCCCGGACTCGCGCCCGCTCCGGGCGGGACCCCTCGATTTACAAAAAAAAAAATTTTTTTAATTAAATGCAAAAGGAAAAAAAAACCTTGCAGGTTTTGCGTTCCGCCCCCCCGTTTCCTCCTCCTCCCTCCGCCCTCACCGGGGGACGGGCTTGGAGGAGGCCCCGCCCCGCGACTCGGCGAACCAGCTCCAGCTCTGGGCGCGGAGCGGCGGGCCCGCGAGCGAATGGGAGGCTGCGGACGCCCCGAGAGGGTGACCTCCGTGCCGGCACCGCCCCCTCCCCAGCCGGAGTCCCGGGGGTTCGGGGGCGCGCTTTCCCAGGCTCCGGTGGAGTCGACCGACAGCATCCAGCAATGCTCCGGATTAGAGGGAGAGGCTAAAGGATTGGCGCTCCCGGACCTCGGGCTCGGCTGGGAGGGGGGCGCCGTGCACCCTGGGCGCGCCCCGACTCGGGGGACGGTCGCCGGGCGGGAGGACACGAGCAGGGGCAACGCCGATGGTTCGAAAAGGTAGCGGGAGTCGAGGATGGAGGATACGGGAGGCCCCGTAGGTGGAATCGCGAAGGAGCCTGAGTCGGAGTTAAAAGCGTGGAAGGCGCGGGGGGCGGGCGGAGGATGTTCTGGGGCTCCTCGCCGGGACCCCGAACGCGGCTTGCTCACTCACCTCAGTCGGCGTTTTGAGCTGCTTCGGCCCGGGGAGGGCGCCGGGGACGCGGGTCCGACCTGTCTTACCACCTCCTCGAGGCCTCGCGGGCCGCGCAGATGGGATTCCCAGAAGCCCCGCGACGCCTCGGTGGTGTTGGGTCTGTTTCCGCCTCGCCGGGCTGTGTACGCCTTGCGGGCGTGACACTTCGATTCGCGCATTCCTTCAGGGAACGCTTGCGGAGCGCCTGCAGTGTGGCCTGCGCCGTGCCCGGGGCCCATTGAGCACCCAGACAGCTCGGAGCTACCCTCCCGGGGCGCACAGGCCAACGGCACCTACACGCTGGTCTGTTATCTTCTGCTTCCCCGGTGCCCTGGAAAAGCCACGTGCATACCGAAGCGACTCAGTAATAACGTGTGTTGAATAAAAGAGTGATTGTTTTAAGCTTTGTGTTTTAAGCTTTAGAATTGATCCTGGGATCTTGGTGGTACTATGCATATTATTGAAGAGACCACGGAAGCCCAAGGCCCTGACGCCAGCCAGTGAGCCCTTGGTTCACATCCTCCCACTTCCTTTGCTGTGTGACCTTGGGCAAACTACTTCACCTCTCCGTGCCTCCATTTCTAAGGGGAAATCAATAACAGGCCTCGTTTCATAGGGTCATTAGGACAGAATGTTCTCATGGAGAGCAGCACCTTACAGGAAGTGCAGATAAGTGCTGTTATTATTACAGCAAAAAGGAAATTTTATCCGTTCCAGATGTGAGCACATGTATTGCCCCAAACATAAGACAGTAGTCAATATATAAGTTATACAGTGGTCATCCACAGTCCGTGGAGGTATGTGACCCTTCCAGGAACAGCAGTATACACAGACATTATTTTTGTGCAGTTTGCCTTTCATCTGCCAAGACTGAGCCTAGCGGGCTACGCCTTGAGCATTCATGTATGTGCTGTTTTTCCAGTCTTCACCAGAAAAGAGACTTCCAGGGACCCCCACCTGGAGGTCTTTAGTGATTCCCACCTTGGTGTTCAGTCTGGAAGCTGTGTCTGACTCTTTGTGACCCCATGAAGTGCAGCACACCAGGCCTCCCCCTTGCAGTGTAGAAAACTAAATTGGTTCAGAGAGGGAAGTGTTTTGCCCAGGGTCACACAGCCAGCAAGCAGGACCTGATCTGAGCTGGGTGGCACTGATGTCTCAGAGATGCCAATCCTGGGGGACTTGGAACTTGGGAATTGACTGGGGTTCAAAGTTAGCAGACAGGAGGCATTGCAGGGGTGACTATCCAAATTTATTCATTCATACAGGAAGTATTGTTTATGAGTATCCAGTCTGCCAAGAATATAGCTGTGACCAAGAGCACCATGGTTCCTGCCCCAGTATGCAGTCTGATGATGAACAAATAAGTTGCTTACCCTCATTTTCCCCTGCCCTCAGGTTCCAGGCTTCTTTGGTGCACTGTGGTAACCCCCCTCCCCACCCACCCCACCCACCAACACACACACCCCAGTACAGTACCTGGCACTTAGTAAGTGCTCCAGAAAGATCTACAAAACCATGAGATAATGCCCACCCTTCTACAGACATTCTCTTTGGACCAGGTCCCCAGGAATAGGAATGAGTATGAACGAAGCCCCCAGTCTAGCCATGGCTGGCAAAGCCCTGGGAGGTCAAACATCCAAGGCCAGAGGAGGGGTCAACATGGGCCCAAATGGAAAGAGACCTGCTATCTTTTGGGGGAGTGACACATACCTTCACTTTGCAGCTCAGATGCAAGTTGGGAGTTCCAGATTCAGAATGGAGTTGGCGATGAGACCCAGAGAGGTTCAGCAACTTGGCCCAGGGATGCCCATCCAGGGGAAGGACTTATTCAGTGCACCTGGGTGTTCTGTTTGTCTCTGAGTCACCAGATAGACCTGGGGCAAGCCACTTCTGCAGCTCCTCCATGTTCTCATCTGTACAATGGGACTGTAGAGTCAGACACCAGAATTCACCTCCCCCAACATTTTCTAAGGAAAATTTTCAAACATGGAAAAGTTGAAGAAATAGAACAGCAACACCAAAATACCCCCATGAGCACATTCAACAATCAGCACGTTCCTCTCCTTGCTGTGTCACACATCTGTGCCTGTATCCATTCATCAAATCCATCTCATTTTTTGGATGCAATACACACATCTGTGTATCTCTCCCAAACACATGGTTAACACAACTGTAATGACAAGCCCCTGAGCCAGAGAATTAAACCTCAATTCTCATTGTTTGTGTGTGAATGAGAAACCAGAGTAAGAAACTGGACCAAGGTCACACAGCTGGGGATTCATACCTAGCTCTGTCTGTTCCCAGAGTCCAGACTATGAAGACCACCGGGAGGATGAAATGGATACAAGACATGCAGAAGCTCTTATGGGACAGGAACAAAACAGCATTCAGATGTAAGAAATTAGTACTGGAGAAGATGCACCCAACTTTTCTCTGAGCAAATATGCTACATCCCTGTAGCCAACGTGGGCTTAGGCCCCTCATCTCGTTTAAGGGCTGTTTTAATTATACTCGTGTAGCATTAAAGGACAGCTGGAAACCGCCGCCCCATTCCACTCCACACACACTCATTTGTCACGGAAAAGTCCAGGACATTGGAGAACTAACTTGCCCTCTCCAAGGGGCCAGGATGCCTATGTCCACTTTTAGTCCACCGGCTGCAAGTCCGGCAGGCTCTCCCAACACTCCAGCCCAACAAGGCTTCCCTCCTCCACCCTCAGTACCAGCGCATTTCTGTCCCACCCCCTCACATTTCAAGTTCTCCACTGCACCCTCTCAACCAGACCCTAATCCCCTTTATCTCTAACTGCCTATACCTCCTACCCGTCCCACAGCCCAGCTCCTACCCGGCGGGAGCTTGACCAGAGTCTGGCCTGATTACCATCTCTCTACAGAGAGGCGTGGTTTTCCCTTTTCTTTTTTTTTTTTTTTTAAACAAGCGGTTTGTGCCTCTGAAAACCAAAACAACGCCCATCGCGGCTCCTCCCTCGCACCCGCAGCTGCGAAGTTTAAAACTTGGTCGACTCAAGTAGCTTTTTGATCTGGGAGGATGTTTCCACGGGTGTTTTTCGTTCTCAGCTGAGCAGCACGCTTAAGATTTGTGCACTTTTCTGGAGGCGTATAAACGATCCCATAACAAGAAGGAACAACAACAACAAAAACCCTTGCCCCGAACACCCCTGCGGACCCTTCACGTCTCGGTCAATCCAACGTCAGGGATCCGAATACTGGCCGCCAGGTGGGGAAAAATAGGAGGGCTCGGAAGGCACTGACTCCGGAGCGACCTTTGCCCTCTGACTGCGCCCTTCAAACGTGCCGCGTACAGCGGGAAAGCGATGCCCTAGCTCCCAGAGACGCTGGCTAGCCGGCAGCGCCAAGACCACGCGCGGCCGCGAATCAGGCAGATACAAGCCCAGCCCGACTTCGGGTCCTCAGAGCGGCAAGTGCGAGGGGCGGGGCCCAGCCGCTCATTGGCTCACGCTGGGGGCGGGGTCAAGTATTCGTCCCGCCCCCATTCTCCGCCAAGCTAAATAGGTTTCGCGCTGGCCGAGGGAGTTATTCACCGTGGGGCGGGGTCGGGGTTTGTTTACACACTGCTATTGGCTGGATTTGAATCGGCCAGACTGCCGGCTGCTGGGCGGGGCTCCAGAGGGCCCCTTCGGGCGCCTGACAGCTTCAGCCAGGCAGAAGACGCGCCGGACGCGCCGCTGAAGCATCGGGACACTGGAGATAGGAGTGCCCTGGGCGGGTGCGGGCAGCGGGGGCCAGCAAGTTTGAGCCTTCCGCTGCCTTCTTGATAAGTGCTAACCAAGGGCGTAGGGAGCATTGTTTTTGTTTCCATAAAAATGCATAAGGAAAAACAAACCCGGAAACAACCTAGCTGCCCATGGATAGGGACTCAAATAAGCTGTGATCTGGCCCGTAGTGGGCTTCCCAGGTGGCGCTAGTGGTGAAGAACCCGACCCCCAATGCCAGACACGTAAGAGGCTCGGGTTCGATCCCTAGGTGGGGAAGATCCCCTGGAGAAGGAAATGGCAACCCACCCAAGTGTTCTCGGCTGGAGAATCCCATGGACAGAGGAGCCTGGTGGGCTACAGTCCATGGGGTCGCAAAGAGTCGGACACTACCGAAGCGACTTAGCACTCACGGAGTGGCCCATAGTGGGACATAAACATAAAATGAGGAAGTAATACATGAACTGACACGAACTGAGCTATGAATTCAGTTAAGGGGAAAAGGCAATAATGGAAGCAGAGTGTATAATAATTTAAGGTGCATGAGAAAATATAACCTTCTGCTTGTTAAACACGCAGAATATCTTCAAAAGCAAAAACTCCTAACTTCAGACGTCTGTGGAGAGAAGGAGCGAGGTGTGTGGAAGGCAGATCACTTTGGACCTTTGTAAAATTAGCAACTTGTAGCACCTATTCAAAGACATACAGGATATAAAAAAAATTAAAATTCTGAGAACTCTCCCCACGTATCTCATGTCTCATATCTCGAAGCAACTGCCCCTAGGAAAACTCTTGACTAGGCTATAGAGTCCATGGACCCCCCAACCTGCGCTCCTTGCATCCCACAATGGTATTGGGGAGTGGGAACGCGATAGGAAAGAGCTGCTTCACCTACTCAACGACCAAGACATACCCGGATCCAATGAAGGGTGGTTTTATTTATTAATAATCACTGCAGGATTTAACATCCCGACTGGGAGGGGAGGGACACCTACCTGAGAGATGCTAAGTGGAGGATGTGCGGGACGCCCTCTTAGGAAAGAGAAGTCAAAACTAGGAGAGGCCCCTTTAAGAAGGAAAGCCAGCCTCCTCTGGTAAACGACGCGAGGCTGACGGAACTGACCGGCAGAAGGGAGAGTTGTCCGGATTTTGACGTTTGTTATTACTCTCTGTTCCCGGAGATCTGGAGGCGAGGATGAGAACGATTTCCTGCAGCTGAGTTTTGACCTGTTATGGATCTTACTTGTAAAGACTTCCTCAGTATAAGTTCGCTAAAGGATTTGTAAAACTGTAAAACATTGTTTACATGTCTGGGAAAGTCACCCAGGCCCGTAGTGAAAACTTGCCGAGCTTGTAGTTCTAAGGAACGCGCCTATCCGAGCTGGCGCTGCGGGCCCAGATACACAGATAAACTCGGTGAATGCCCCAAAGATCCTCGCACCTTCTAACAGCAACCCATTTTACGAGTGTGGAAACTGAGTCACAGAGGGGTTATATAACTGCCCACATCTGGCATCACAGCTATTTGGACCCTGGCAGCTCTGCTCCACAGTTCATACTTTTAACGAATATTTTACACTTGCTCCTAAACACTGCTTGTCTTTTTGATGCATTGTTTTAAAAGCCGTAAAAAGCTTAATGCAGATTCTTAATGACGGTGAACCATTTTCTACGCTTTCTGTTGTAAAGGAGTTTTGTGATTTTTTTAAATTATTATTATTGAAGTATAGCTGATTTGCAATTCGTGTAAGTTTCATGTGTACAGCAAAGTGACTTGATATATATTTTTTTCTTCTTTTTCAGATCTGTCCCCTTAAAGATTGTTATAAAATACTGAGTATAGTTCCCTGTACAATACAGTAGGTCCCTGTTGGTTATCTATTTTATATATTGTATCATGTATATGTTAACCCCAAACTCCTAGTTTATCCTTACCACCCCCCCTTTCCCTTTGGTAACCACAAGTTTGTTTTGTCTCTTTCTGTTTTGTCAATACGTTCATTTGTTTGGGGTTTTGTTTGTTTTCTTTTGATTCCGAGTATAAGCGATATCATATGACATTGTCTTTGGCTTACTTCACTTAGTATGATCCTCTCTAGGTCCATCCATATTGCTGTAAATAGCATTATTTCATTATTTTTTATGGTTGAGTAATATTGTGGATTTTTTTTTAAATAAAGTAATTTCTGATTTTTTCCCCTAAAATTCTACATCGGGGCAAGCTTTTTAATTTAATTAAATTTTTTCTTCCTCAGTCTTTTTTATTTTCTAAAGTACCTTTCACGAGAAAACATTTTGCCCTCAGCCATCCTACTCCTCTCTCACCATTAAATACTTCCCTAATGATTACCCTGTGTGAGGCACACTTCTAACTCACTGAATTGTTACAACAACCCTGAGGTCAAAATGGTTAGAGGTCTCACTTCACAGATGAAGAAACTTGCCGGAGGTCACACATCTATCTCCAGAAAAAGACGAGGAAGACCAGGAATGGGTAGATCGTGGCAGGAGAGAGAAGGTATGCAAAGTTGCTAAGAGACAGAAAAAATGGGAATTAAGCCTGTGGTTAAGCAGCAAGTTCCCACTGTATAGCACAGGAAATTATATTCAATGAAGTGAAGTGAAGTGAAAGTCTTTCAGTCATGTCCGACTCTTTGTGACCCCATGGACTATACAGTCCATGGAATTCTTCAGGCCAGAATACTGGAGTGGGTAGCCTTTCTCTTCTCCAGGGGATCTTCCCAATTCAGGGATCGAACCCGGATCTCCCGCATCACAGGCGGATTCTTTACCAGCCGAGCCATGAGGGAAGCCTAGTTATGTTCAATATCATGTAATAAACCATAAACATTTTTTTTAAGTTAAAACCAAGGGACTTCCCTGGCAGTCCAGTGGTTGAAACTCTACATTCTCAATGCGGGAGGCACAGGTTCGATTCCCTGGTTGGGGAACTAAGATCCCATAAGCCATGGGTGGTGCAGCCAAAAGATAAAGAAATAAAGCGGGGGCGGGGGGGAGCCCTTTAACAGAGAGAGAGAGAAGCCAGTGGATTGGCGAATACGGGGAAAACAGCTTTAGAGAGGTGGTAGGAGCTAAGGTCAGTTTGCAAGAGATAATGACCAAGAAGCACACGGAAAGATACTCAGTTATTAGTCATGTGTATGCTCAGTCATGTCCGACTCTTTGTGGCCCCATGGGCTGTAGCCCGCCAGGCAAGAATACTGGAATGGGTTGCCATTTCCTACTCCAGGGGATCTTCCCAACTTAGGGATGGAACCCATATCTCTTGCATTGGCAGGTGGGTTCTTTACCGCTGTGTCATCTGGGAAGGTATTAGGCATTAGAGAAATGTAAGTCAAAACCACAATGAGGTGCCCCTTCACCGTCATCAGAAGGGCTATAATAAAAAAAATTTTTTTAAAAAGGAAAATACCAAATGATAGGAAGGATATGGGGGAATGAGAAGTGGCTAAAATGGGGCCGCCAATACGGGCGACAGTTTGCTGTTTCCTCCATCAGCTGCACCTGGAATTACTACAGGGTCACGCCTATGCGTATACCCAGAATAGTTGAAAACAGGCATTCAAACCATAATTTGTACGTGAATGTTCCCAGCAGCTGTAGTCACTGCTGTTTTCATAGAGGTGAAAACAACCCAAATGTCCATCAATGGATGAAGGAATCAACAAAATGTGGTATACCTGATGGGAAATTATTCAGCCCCATAAAAGAGAATGGGTCCACGCTGCAACATGGAACCTTAGAAACAAGGTTGAGTGGAAGAAGCTAGATCTGAAAGATCATATATTGGATGAGCCCATTTTTATGAACTGTCCAGAAGAGGCAAATCCACAGAGACAGGAAACAGATGGGCAGAGGTCAGGGAATGCGGGGAGGGGGGAATGGTGAGTGATGGCTACATGGGCACAGAGTTTCCTTTTGGGGTGAGGGGGACTTCCCTGGTAGTCCAATGGTTAAGACTCCATGCTTCCAATGCAGGGGATCTGGATTCGATCCAAGAACTAGATCCCACGTGTGACAACTTAAGACCCAGCAGAGTTCAAAAAAAAGATAGTGGTGATGGTACAACATTGTGAATGTACTTAATGCCATGGAATTATACATTTTAAATGGTGATGACAATCAATTTCATAATACACAAATTTAAAATTTTTTTAGATGATGAGAAAGCAGAGGTGTTAAGCACATGTGATTTAAAAAATTATACACGTGAGGGGTTCCCTAGTTGCTCAATGGTAAGAAATCTACCTGCCAATGCATGAGACATGGGTTCGATCCCTGATCCAGGAAGATCCTACATGCCCCGGAGCAGCCAAGCACCCGGGTCGCAACTATTGAGCCTGTGCTCTGGAACCCGGGAGCCACAGCCACTGAGCTCTCGAGCCTAGAGCCCATGCTCAGCAGCAAGAGAAGCCACCCCAGTGAGAAACCCGTGCACAACTAGAAAGTAACGTCTGCTCTCCTCAACTAGAGAAAACTCTTGCAGCAATGAAGACTCAGCATAGCCAAAGAGAAATAAATAATTAAAAAAAAACAACATGAAAATATTCTGTAATAACTTATATGCATGTTCAGTGGCTGCAGTCGTGTCCAGCTCTTTGTGACCCCATGGACCCCACCAGGCTCCTCTGTCCACTGATGGGTTTCCCAGGCAAGAGTACTGGAGTGGGTTACCATTTCCTTCTCCAGGGCATCTTCCCGACCCAGGCATCTGGACGCCCATCTCTCATGTCTCCTGATGGGCAGGCAGCTTGTTTACCACTTGCACCACCTGGGAAATCCAACCTAAAGAATCTGAAAATGGAGGGAGATACGTATATGTATAACTGAACCACTTTGCTGTACACCTGAAATGAACACAACATTGTAAATCAGCTACATCCCAATATAAAGTAAAAATTAAAAATACACATGGCAATGTCCAAAAACAGTTAGGGAGAGACTGGTGGAGAGAATGGCTGGAGGGAGATCTGGGGAGATGGCAGTGGAGTGAGACCCAGTCAAAGTCCCTGCTCTAAGGTTCCTGAGAGCCTAGGGTGGACCTCGTCGAGATCTCACAGGTCTCTGGAGGATACAGACCCACCCCCAGGGTAGACAGGGCTGGTATGGGGGGAGCCCAGAGCAGGCACTCCACCACACAGCTACAGTTCAGGAAGGCTTCCTAGAGGAGGAGAAGGATAAAGAGGGGTCTGATAGAAGAGACTGGATGGGGAGGAGTGTGGGTCTAGAGTAGAAAAGGAGCCTAGAATTTCTTCTTCTTTTTTTTTAATATTTACTTATTTGGCTCCACCAGGTCTTAGCTGGGACACATAGGATCTAGTTCCCCTAACCAGGGATCAAACCCAGGTCCCTGCATTGGGAGCTGAGAGTCTTAGCCACTAGACCACCAGGGAAGTCCCAGGAGGCTGGAATTCCTAAAGCACAGATCAACCTTGACACTCCCCTGATGGAAACCCTCCCAGGGATCCTCAGTGCCCTTGGGTGAAAGTCCACACTCCAGAATTACCTGGCCTGCGTTCATTCAGCACACCCTCTCTGAGCAGCTTCTGTGAGCCCCACCCTGCACCAGTAATGCTGGGATACAGTGTGGAGGAGACAGGCCCTGCCCTGCCTCCATGGTACTCAAACCGCCACGGGGGAGACAGGTGTGAAACAAACCACTTCCCAGCCTGACAGGTGTTAGTCTGATGGCTGCTATCGGAGTGAACCCAGCCCCAGGGGGTTCCCCACTTCAATTATTCCCGACGGGCTATTTCACAGGTTTTGCAGAGTACTGCCTCTGTTGTTTGTATCTTAAAGATCTGTTCTCTTATAAACAAGGTTCTCCTGTATAGCACGGGAAAGTATGTGCAATATCCTATGACAAAGCATAATGGAAATGAATGTGAAAAAGAACTTGAAAAAGAATGTCTAAGAGCGTCCCTGGGGGTGTGAAGAGTCCACCTGCCAATCCAGAAGACACGGGTTTCATCCCTGATCTGGGAGGATCCCGCATACCTCGGGGCAGCTGGGCCCATGTGCCACAACTGTTGAGCCTGTGTTCCAGAGCCAGGGAACCACAATTACTGAAGCCCATAACCAGAGAAAAGCCCTGGCAGCAACCATGACCCAGCACAGCCAAAAATTAAGAAATAAAATTATTTCTTAAAACTCTTACAAAAAGAATGTCTATATATGTATCACTGAATCACTTTGCTGTACAGTAGAAATTAGTATTGCTAAATCAACTCTACTTCAGTAAAATAAATTTTTAAAAATTTGTCCTTTTATTCAAGCCTTTTTTCTTCCTTTGATGGGTTTCCTGGGGCTACCTTAGGCTCACTCCAAGCTACAAAATTCATAAAGTCCAGTTACTTTTTCCCCAACATGCATTACAATAAATCGCCTGGAAATCATCCCTAATGCTACTTTGGGAACCCGGTGACCTGCACTCTGGAGATCAAGGGACACCTTCCTGAAGGGAGCCCATTGTAAGCTAAGACTTGCAAGATAAATGGAGTTAGGCAAAGGTGGAGGGGAGCAACAGGTGCAAAGGCCCAGAGGTGGCAGAGACAGGGAGAGAAGGCTGGTCAGGCTGCTGGTGTCTTGAGAGCTCAGCTGCAGGAGGCACACCGGAGGTTTCGAGTCTGATCTCAAAGGTCAATCACAGTCATTGATGGGTTTGTTGTCACTCTCATTATTGCTTGTAATTGCCAAGCAATTCACTACCATAAAACTCACCTGTTTAAAGTGATCCATTCCAAGGTGTTTTTTTTTTTTAATATAAGAACTTTAAAAAATTATTTGTGTTTGGCTGCACCAGGTCTTTGTTGCTTCAAGGGCTTTTCTCTTGCAGCAAGCAGGGGTTACTCTTTGGTTGCAGTGCTCAGGCTTATCACTGCAGTAGCTTCTTTACTTTAGGAGCACTGACTGTACGGCCCTGGGCTTCAGTAGTCGAAGCACATGGGCTCCAGGGTGCAGGCTCAGTAGCTGTGGCCCAAGGGTTTTGCTGCCCCGAGGCATGTGGGATCTTTCCCAGCAAGGAATGGAACCGATGTCTCCTGGTTTGCAAGGCAGAGTCTTAACCACTGGACCACCAGGGAAGCCACTCCACGGTTTATTGTATATTCATTCACAGGCTTGCGCTACCATCACCACTATCTAATTTCAGAACATTTCCATCATTCCAACAAGAAACCCTGTATCATTGAGCAGTCCCTTCCTATCCCCCACCCTCTCCACCAGCCGTAGGCAACCACTAATCTGTTTTCTGTCTCTACCAATTTGTCCATTCTGGACCTCTTGTATAAATGAAATCCTACCACATATGGCCTCTGTGTCTGGCTTCTTTCACTTGGCACAATGTTTCCTTTTTATTTTTTAGCTCCGCCTCGTGGCTTATGGGAACTTAGTTCCCTGACCAGGGATTGAACCTGGAACCCTGGTAGTCAGAGTGCAGAAGCCTAACACTGGACCACCAGGGGATTCCCAGCATAACGTTTTCAAAGTTCACGTACGCTGTAGCGTGAGTCAGAATTTCATTCCTTTCTATGGCTGAATAATATTCCACTGTAGGGTCTCCCAAAGTAATAGAAATAAAAACAAAAATAAACAAATGAGACCTAATCAAACTCACAAGCTTTTGCACAACAAAGGAAACCATAAGCAAAATAAAAAGACAACCTATGGATTGGGTGGAGAAGGAAACTGCAACCTACTTCAGTATTCTTGCCTGGAAAATCCCATGGACAGAGGAGCCTGAAATAGCGTGTGCGTGCTCGGTTGCTCAGTTGTGTCCGACTCTGCAGCCTCATGGACTATAGCCAACCAGGCTTCTCTGTCCACTGGATTTCCCAAGCAAGAATACTGGAGTGGGTTGCCATTTCCTCCTCCAGAGGATCTTCCTGACCCAGGAATTGAACCCATGTCTCCTGCCTCTCCCGCGTCAGTAGACGGAATCTTTACTACTGAGCCACCTGGGAAACCCACAGTGGAATAGTACTTTGTGAAGGAGCTGGAAGGCTTTAAGCAAATACTGAAAATGTATTTGCTCCACTCATGACGAAGGTTGGAAGCTGGAATGAGCATAACAAAGGATTATGAGTGGTCACCGAGTGCCTGAGGCTGGGAATGGATAACAAAGGGTTATACACCCAGCCTCGAGGCGTTCGAAGGCTTCCTTCTGACCACCTGTTTCTGAGAGCAAGGACAGTTGTTTCACGATAAGACTCCCTTTAGAGTTTCGCCAAAGCTATGTTATGTCTTGGGCGATGGGAACTGTATTTTATGCTTGAATGCTTTAATGTTTATCTGGAATGGCTACATGCAAGTCTGCCTTATGCTCTATTCCCTAAGAATTATAAAACTGCGCAGTTAGATAATAAACTTTCTCAGTCCACTAGAGGCTGTCCCTGAGTGTCCTTTTCAGAGTGCGGTTCTCTGAGCCTTACAGTACTTAGCTATAAAAAGAATTAAATAATGATATTTGCAGCAAAATAGTTGGACCTAGAGATTATTATACTAAGTGGAGTAAGCCAGAGACAAATGTCGTATGACATCACTTATATGTGAAGTGTAAAGTATATGACACAAAGGACCTTATTTACAAAACAGATTCACAGACATAGAAAAGAAACTCATCCTTCCCAAAAGGGAAAAGACAGGGAGGGATAAATTAAGAGTTTAGGATTAGCAGATACAAACTACTATATATAAAATAGATAAACAACAAGGGCCTACTGTGTGGCCCAGAGAACTATATTAAATATCGTATAATAAACTATAATGGAAAGAATACATATATATATATACACACACACACACACACACACATATATGTGCATGCGTGCTAAGTCGCTTCAGTCATGTCCCGACTCTTTGCAGCCTATGGACTGTAGCCTGCCAGGCTCCCCTGTCCATGTGATTCTCCCTGCAAGAGTACTCGAGCGGGTTGCCATGCCCTCCTCCAGGGGATCTTCCTGACCCAGGGGTCGAATCTGTGTCTCTTGTGTCTCCTGCACTGGCAGGCAGGTTCTTTACCACTAGCACCACTTGGGAAGCCCATATATATATATACACACATATATAACTAAATCCCTGCTGTATACCTGAAACTAACACAACATTGTAAATCAACTTTATTTCAATTAAAAAAAAAATTCCACTATTGGCATATACCACCTTTGGTCTGGGGCTTCCCTGGTAGCTCAGCTAGTAAAGAATCCACCTGTAATACAGAAGACCCCAGTTTGATTTCTGGGTTAGAAAGATCCGCTGGAGAAGGGATAGGCTACCCACTCCAGTATTCTTGGGCTTCCCTGGTGGCTCAGCCGGTAAAGAATCCGCCTGCAATGCAGGAGGACCTGGGTTTGATCCCTGGGTCGGGAAGATCCCCTGGAGAAGGGAAAGACTATTTACTCCAGTATTCTGGCCTGGAGAATTCCATGAACTATACAGCCATGGAGTCAGAAAGAGTCGGACACAATTGAGCGACTTTCACTTCATCTTTGGTTTATCCATTCATCAGTGGACAGATATTTAGGTTGTTTCTGCTTTTTGGCTGCTGTGAATAATTCTGCTTTGAACTCTGGTGTATAAGGGTTTGTGTGGACATAGATTTTCCTGTCTCTTGGGTGTCTACTGGGAGCGGGATGAATGATTTGTTTTGCCGATTTGTTTTTCACCAGATATAAGATCAAACAATGGAAGACAAGCAAGAAGAGTAAAAAGAACTCCTCTTTCCTAGGTTTGTCAGTCAATAATATTTTGCCACATGTGTTTTATCTCTTTTCTGAGTATTTGAGAGTCCGTGGCAAACATCCTGTCCCTTGGTCCCTATAAATACTTCAGCATGGAGCTACAGAACAAAGACATTCTCTTCAAAAGCCCCAGGACAGTCATCAACATCAGGAAATGTAACACTGATACAACAGTACAATTGTTTAATCCACAAATTCAGATCTCTCGCCTCACTTCAATAACGCCCATTATAGCCATGTTTCCCCCAGTTCAGGGTCCCATCCTGGATTGTGCAATGGACTGACTCATGTCCCCGAAAAATCTTAGGAAGGAAGGCATCTGATCCACTTTACCCCTTCTTTGCCTCCCGTTGGCTGACTGGGGAGCAGAGATGGAGGAGTCAGCAGGAAATCAAGGAGACCAGGGAGAAGCTGGTGATCACAGTCAGAGACAGAAATTCAGGCATCAGATGGGTCTCAGTTCAAATCTTTGTCAGTCATTCAGTAACCGTGACCTTGGGCAACTGTGATCCTGTGGCGGTCTGAGCCTCCGTTGTCTTGTGGGGAATATGGAACTAAGCCCTAGGCTCCCTGGGAGGACCAGTGATGCACCAAGCACAGACCCAGCTCATCAGGTGGAGTCAGTCAGGGCCATTCAGCCCTGTCAATTTCCAGGATCAGAGCAGCGCCAAGTGCAGCAGCTCTTCAGACGAGGTTGCTTTTCACATCCTTACAGCAAACAACCATGTAAGTAGATAGTTTTATCACTAATCTATAGAAGTGAGTCATTCTTTTTTTTTTTTTTTTTTGGCCACGCTGTATGCGGGATCTTAATTCCCAGATCACGGATCAAACCTTCGCCCCCTGCAGTGACAGCAAGGAGTTCTTTTAACCACTGGAACACCAGGAAAGTCACAGGAGTGAGCAAGGTATCATAGAAGACGTGAATTAAGTCTGTCTAGGGTGATGTAACAGAAGATCACAGACCAGGTAGCTTATAAACAACAGATTTTTTTTTTCTTATAGTTTTGGAGGCTGGGAAATCCAAGATCGAGGTGCTGGCTGATTCAGTGGCTGGTGAAGTCCTGCTCCCTGGCTCACAAGCAGCTACCTTCCTGCCTCGTGCCCACAGGGCTGAAGGAGTAAGAGCATCCTCTGGGGTCTCTTTTCTAAGGGAATTTATTTCATTCATGAGAACCCCCCACCGTCAGGACTTAATCACTTCCCAAAGGCCCTGTCTCCGTATAACATCACACTGGAGATTAGGTTTCAAGATATAGATCTGTGGGACGAAGGGGGGAACATAAACATTCAGTCTACAGCAGAAGGAAACTGAGGCACAGAGAAGTAAAGTCAGTCCCCTCCGGTCACCCCGCTAGTTCACAGCAGGACCAAGATGAATACCCAGACACTGCTGCTGCTCACCATGCTGCCTGCTAAGTCTCTTTAGTCATGTCTGACCCTTTGTGACCCCGTGAACTGTGGTCCACCAAGCTCCTCTGTCCATGGGATTCTCTAGGCACGAAGACCACAGTGGTTTGCCATGCCCTTCTCCAGGGGATCTTCCCAACCCAGGGATCGAACCTGTATCTTCCGTGACTTTTACATTGCAGGTGGATTCTTTACCACTGAGCCACGGGGACGCCTAACCACTCACCACTCCCATACATATGGTTGTTGAGAGTCTAAGACAAGAGATAATGGTGACACCTGGACCAGGGTGGAGGCTTCTAGAGACAGGAGGACTGACCCACAGGGAGGCAGGAGGGTGACTGCCTGGGAAGTGGGCTAAGACAGTGGGAGGGGTGGGCTACTGGAGAAGAAACACTTCCTCACAGGAGATGGAAGAAATAAACAAGAAGCAGGGAAGCAGGAATCAGCCTGACCCTAAAGTAAGAGGGGCGTCATCAGTGATAATGGGTGGAGGTGGGGTTGGGGACTTGAGATAAAGCAGCTCTGAAAGAGATCAAAGGGACCCACAGAAAGAAGAGAAGATTAAAATCAGAAAACAGGAAGGTGGGGCATATGAAGCAACTGGACAACGGGAATCAAACTTTCACTGACCAATGGGAAAAGAAGCAAAAATAGGAAGGGTCCGCTCTTCATTGATGCTGGGAAAGACTGAAGGCAAAAGAAGTGGGTGGCAGAGGATGAGATGGCATCCTGAGATGAGATGATGAGGTGGCATCACTGACTCACTGAACATGAATTTGAGCAACTTCCAGGAGATGGTGAAAGACAGGGAAGCCTGGCGTGCTGCCATCCATGGGGTCACAAAGAGATGTGAGAGTTGAACCATAAAGAAGGCTGAGCACCGAAGAATTGGTGCTTTCAAACTGTGGTGCTGGAGAAGACTCTTGAGAGACCCTTGGACAGCAAGGGGATCAAACCAGTCAATCCTCAAGGAAATAAACCCTGAATATTCATTGGAAGGACTGATGCTGAAACTCCAATACTTTGGCCACTTGATGCATAGAACTGACTCAGTGGAAAAGATCATGATGCTGGGAAAGATTGAGGGCAGGAGGAGAAGATGACAGAGGATGAGATGATTGGATGGCCTCACTGACTCAACAGACATGAGTTTGAGCAAAGTATAGTGAAAGATGGGAAAGCCTGGCATGCTGCAGTCCACGGGGTCACAAACAGTCAGATACGACTGAGTTACTGAACAAAAACAGCAAACTCTTCTCTACTTTGAGGCTACCCTTCATCCCTCCTGTATCCAGGCCCTTTGCCGTGTGCTTTTGCAGCTCCTCCCATCAAGAGACAGAGTTTTTTCCCCTATCCCCTGAACTGAAACATACAACTTGTTTTCATCAGTAGATTGCAGATTACGCTTTAAGAGGCTCTGAGTATTTCTCTTCTCTCTCCTTGCTGTAAGAACATGCCTAGGCTAGCTTGCTGGAGGGATGTGAGGGAAAGGTAAAGAAGAAGTGAGTCATCCTAGCTGAAGTCATTTGAAATCAGCCAGCCTCTGGTTAACCTGCCAGAAGATGATGGCGGATTCATGAATGAGCTCAGCCAGGGTCAGTGGAGCCTGGCCCAGATTAGCAGAACTGGGTCCAGATGACCCAGATAACATATAAGAAAAAAAAAAGTTGTTTTTAAGCCACTAAATTTCAAGATGATTTCTTACACAGCTGTAGCTAGCTGATACAGAGGAGAGGCTGAACACTAGGATGAACATGTGGGCGTTCTCAATGAATATTCTAGTATTCATTGAAAGACAAAGGAAATCCAAAATTCTCTCTTATCTTTCCTTCAACAATTCCCCTTGAAACTTATTCCAAATCCAGCTCATAGCTTGCTACTAATAATAACAAAACATGCCTTTTCCAGGGATACGATGTTAACATTTTAAGGAAAGAATGACATGGCCAGAGAATAACAGCTGTGGAACTGAGGCCATGTATTAGCTGAGAACTACTTTTATCACTGAAGTTAAGAACAATGGCGTTAATTTCAGAGGGACTATGATCTTGTTGAATCTCTGGAAATGAGGTGAGAAGTTCTAGTGGAAATGAGAGGAGAAGCAACACATATCACCTGTGCAAAGATGACAAATTATTTTTTTCACATCGTTTCTTCTTTTCTGGACTCCACTCGGAGAAACTGCAAGGATTTAGGTAAGGAAGGGATGGTATTTGTGAACCTGGATTTTCCTGTTAGGTAAAATGGGTGCCTGGTCCATTGTGAAGGAAATTAACCCTGGGATTTCTTTGGAAGGAATGATGCAGGAGAAGGGGACGACCGAGGATGAGATGGCTGGATGGCATCGCTGACTTGATGGACGAGAGTCTGAGTGAACTCCAGGAGTTGGTGATGGACAGGGAGAGCCCTGGGGTGCTGTGATTCATGGAGTCGCAAAGAGTCAGACACTACTGAGCGACTGAACTGAACTGAACTGAACTGGGTGGCTTTAGACATAGAACACACTTGGATTTTAGTTCCTTCGTGGAAAAAGCTGCACTTTGGAATCCTGGAGCCTTGTGTCTCAAATGGATGTGGCGAGATAGAGCATGGACCCATCTGCCTTGCTGGGCTGGCGCTACTTGTGCTCAGAAAACCCATCTTGTGAAGGCTGGACACTTCTCATGTTTGACAGGAAAAAAAAAGACAAAAATCCACCCCTGAAGAAGTTTAAGTAGAGGGAGCTGAGATAACCCGTAACACTTTCCTAAATCCCCCACCCTCCTTCCTGCCCATCCCAACTCCCCACCCCACAGTCTTAACTCATTCAATAGATTTTAACAGCAGCTTCTTCTTTTTTTTTTTTTAGGAGAATGTCATTACAGTCTTAAAGGATTTCTTCTTTTTACTGAAGAGTAAGTTGATTCACAATGTTAGTTTCTGCTATACAGCAAAATGGTTCCGTCATTTATACATTCTTTTATGCTGTTTTTTCATTATGAGTTATCTCAGGATATTGAATACAGTTCCCTGTGCTATACAGCAGGACCTTGTTGTTTATCCGGTCTATATACAAGAGTTTGCATCTGCTAACCCCAAACTCCCAAGCCTTCCCTTTCCCACTCCCCTCCCCTTGGCGACCACAAGTCTTTCTCCATGTCCCTGAGTCTTTTTCTGTTTCATGGATAGGTTCACAAGTTCACTGCATCCTATTTTAGATTCCACATGAAAGTGATATCATGTGGTATTCGTCTTTGTTTGACTTACTTCACTTTTTTATATGATACTCTCTAGATCCTCCATGGTACTGCAGATGGCATTATTTTCTTCTTTTTTTTTTTTTATGGCCGAGTAATATCTCATTGTGTATATTTACCCCATCTTCTTTAACCATTCATTTGTCAGTGGATATTTAGATTGCTTACTTGTCTTAGCTATTGTAAATATAGGGCTGCTATGAGCATTAGGGTGCACTTTTTAAAATTGTGGCTTTCTCCAAATATATGCCCAGGAGAAGTCATACGGCAATTCTAGCTTTTTTGAGGACCCTCCACACTGTTGTCCACCATAGTGGCACTGCAGCTTCTTTTTGAAGTCAGAGAACATGACATTGAGGAGAGCAGGCTCTGGAATGAGGCCTCTCGGTTCACACCCCAGCTCTGCCACCTACTGGCTCTGAGTCTTGAGCACGTTAGTCTCCTCTCTGTCCCTTAGGTTCCTCATGGGTACAGTGGGCATAGCAGCAAACCCTCGCTCACCTGGGGAACGAATGTGAAGGGCCTAGTACACTTCTGGAAAAAAAGAAAATGAAAGTCTGATCAAGTAGTATCTGACTGTTTGCTACCCCATGGACTGTAGTCTGCCAGGCTCCTCTGTCCATGGAATTTGCCAGGCCAGAATACTGGAGTGGTTGCTATTTCCTTCTCCAGAACCTTCCCGACTCAGGGATAGGACTCTTGTCTCCTGCTTGGCAGGTGGATTCTTTACCACTGAGCCACCAGGGAAGCCCCGGTGCCTTTACATTATTACTAGAAGGTCCTGTTAGGCACTGAAGACCCAGTGACCAAAATCAGCAAGGCCCCCATCCTCACAGAATGAGCAGAGGAGACACGTACTTAGTCATTAGTTACACAGGGAGGGATTTTATTACAATTAAAGTCAGAGTCATCATTTTTCACCATCTCCATACCAACCACTTGAGTCCACGCTGCAGTCATCTGTGACATGGTCAACTGCTGGGAAACAGTTTTCCAGGAGAAGGGCAGAATCAGACACCAACATCCCTGGAGGAAGGCTGGTGGGAAGCAGGATGCTCACAGGGTCTCAAAGCATCACCTCTCAGACTGCTGGCTGCAAAGAAGTAGCCTTTACCACAGATTCTTTACTTTACTACAGATTCTTTACTAACAGTCACCAGCTAAACACCTTTAGGCAAGAGAGTAGTAGCTAAGTCTGTCTGCAGCCTTCTTCCCACTAAGAGTGGAGGGGTCCCATTTTCCTTTTAGAAAGGATTGCAGCAGCTGATGTGGGACAAGATTGTGCAGGAAGAGGGGAGAAGGAGGGGGAGAAGAATTAGAAGGAGGAGCAGTAGAAGTAACAGAAGAGGAATGACGAAGGAAGAAAAGAAGCTAAAAAAGAAAAAGAACAGGATGAAACCCAGGGGTTGGGGGACTGGTGATGAATGGGAAGTTGCAGGGGCTTGTGCTCTGGTACTGGGCAATGAAGAGGTTCCCAAATGATGGCTTCAGTCTGCACAGGGAAGTGAGGGACGTGGCCACCAGCTGGATGAGGGGGCTGGGTGGGTGGGGAGGCCTGAAAGGGAACAGGTCGAATTGCAATGGCACAGAAAGCCAGCTCACCAGAGACACAGAGAGAACATCCTGCGCCCCCTTGAGGTCTGTGATTTCTCTGGTTGGGGTTAACCCTGCCGGGCTGGCTGGGCAGTTTCTTCCCACTACGTTTTTCAGCTGGCTTGGAGAAGGCAGATGGCTGGAGTTTGGCCAGGTGCGTACTTCAGAGGATGAGAGGGGCAAGGGCTTTGAGAATGCTCAAAGGAAGTGAATTCAAGGAATGAATGTGAGGACAGGAAAGTGAGGAAGACAGGAAGGAGAGACGTGTGGCCAGGGTGGACCTCTCACGCCTTCTGCAGAGCATCTTGTCTTTGTTTTTTAATATTTATTTGTTTGGCTCCGCCAGGTCTTAGTTTCAGCACATGGGATCGTCCATCTTCCTTGCAACATGTGGGATCTTTAGTTGCAGCATCTAGTTCCCTGACTAGGGATCAAACCCACCCCCACCCCACCTTGTATTGGGAACAAGGAATCTCAGTCACTGGACCACTAGGGCAGTCCTCGGAAAGCGTCTTTTCCCTTCACTTCACTGGGGCTTCATTTTTCGTGGTTTTCCTTCAACTTCTCTGGTTCCTCTTTTTCAGCAACCTCACTGATCAACTTCTCCTCAAATGCTTGCACTTTTCTGAGTGCAAATCTAGGCACCCCTTACCCACCTTGACTCTCCTTTTCTGCCCAGGCTTCCTAAGCATCTTCACGCCTTCCAGAGTTTCAGTGACCAGCTAACATTTCTGATCCCAGTATCAGAAGCACTGTTGAGAACTGTTGAAAGACCAGGTCGGTGGTCTTCATGCAAATCAGGCAGTGGTGGGAGGTGGAGAGGACTAGAGAGGCAGCTTTATCTATCAATGGCCAAAGAAGAACGTGATGAGGACTCGACTTTTTAAAAAAATATATTTATTTACTGAATATATTTGGCTGCCCTGGGTCTTAGTTTTAGCACGCTGAATCTGTAGTTGTGTCATGTCAACTTTTAGTTGACACTGGACCACCAGGGACGTCCCAGGATTTGACTTCTGAGATGGACAGGTTTTCCTATAGTCACAGTAGTGATTCCCAAATTTGGCTGCATACTGTGATCACCTAGGAAAGTTTTAAAACCGAACAATGACTGGATCACGGGCTTGTCAATTAATTCATAATCTCCAGGCATGAGATACTGGACTTGGCATCATGTTTGGGACTGGTTGTGTAAAATTGGGTTGCACCAAGGGGAGAAACTATTGGAAGACGCTGTTTGCCACTCCTAAAAGGTTTATTCTTCACAATTATGTGTGATCAACCTTGTTAGTCACTCAGTTGTGTCCGACTCTTTGCAACTCACGGACTGGAGCCCACCAGGCTCCTCTGTCCATGGAATTTTCCAGGCAAGAATACTGGAGTGGGTAGCCATTCCCTTCTCCAGGGAATCTTCCTGACCCAGGGATCAAACCTGGGTCTGCTGCATTTCAGGAAGATTATTTATCATCTGAGCCACCAGGGAAGCCCTTAGGACAACCAGCTGCTGCTGCTGCTGCTAAGTCGCTTCAGTCGTGTCCGACTCTGTGCGACCCCATAGATGGCAGCCCACCAAGCTCTGCCGTCCCTGGGATTCTCCAGGCAAGAACACTGGAGTGGGGTGCCATTGCCTTCTCCAATGCATGAAAGTGAGAAGTGAAAGTGAAGTCACTCAGTCGTGTCCAACTCTTAGCGAACCCATGGACTGCAGCCTACCAGGCTCCTCCGCCCATGGGATTTTCCAGGCAAGAGTACTGGAGTGGGGTGCCATTGCCTTCTCCGTAGGGCAACCTTAGGACAGCTCTAATTGTTACTTGGTATATTATTCATAATAATATTGTTAAGGTGAGAATTTGAAGGATGATTGGGAAAACTGAATATGGACTATATATATTAGATTAAAATTGCTAAACAAATCAATGTTTTGTGGATTTCTCTTCTAGCCAAGCCTAACCCAGAACCATATATGGAAGGGAATTCTGAGAAATGTGGCTCCAGGTTAGCTAAATTGTCACAATATGAAGCCACTGCAGGCCCAGAGTGACATTTTTGTAAATGTCCATCGGATTGTGCCTCTCCCTGCATATAACACTGCAGTGGATTCTAACAATTTCACGTAATACCCAAACTTCTTCCCAGAGCCCACCAGGCTCTGGGTGGACCTCATCTGCTTCTTTAACCTCATCAGTACCCCTGAGTTGCTTGCTGTGGCCACACTAGTCCTCTCTGACAGTTTCTTTTTTGACTGCGTTTTGCAGCATATGGGATCTTAGTTCCCAGACTGGGAGTGGAACCAGTACCCTCTGCCGTGGAAGCACCAAGTTTTAACCACTGGACTGCCAGGGAAGTCCTCTAGTCCTTTTGAGCTCCTCAGACCTCTACTTGGTATCATGACCTTTGTACCTGACACTCCCTTTGCCTGGAAGTTTTGTTCTATACCTCTCCTTGACCATCTGACTCTTAACTTTGAGGTCTCAATTTAAATGCCACCTCCTCCTAGAAGTCTTCCTGGATCATGCTAAGGCAGTGCTTCTCAAAATTCAAGGTGTACATGAATCCCATAGGAATTTTGCTATTAAATTCATGACCTCCTGCCTTAGGGGGACTGGGATAGGGGCCTGGTCTGCATTTCGAACAAACTGGTGGTGCTGCTGGTCTGGGGACCATGATTTGAAAATCCAGCTTCTCAAGCATCCAGATCCTCTCCATCACATCATTGTGTTCATTTCTTTCACAGCTTTCATCTCCCTTTGGAATTAACTTGTTATTTCTTTCTTAACCCATCTCTTCCCTTATTTTGGCACCTCTTTCAAGGCACAGCACCCAAAAGACTGTCAAGGATTGAGAGGAAATAGAAAGAATTACTTGAATTGTTCCAGAGCCCCAAATCTTGCTTCCACAGCTGCACCCCCAAATCTAAAAAAATGTTGAGCTACAAACGCTTAAACATTTTACTACAGTTTAAAAATCAAATATATCTATATTATAAAGAATAAAATGAGTGGGCCCACCATAAGGGAAAAAAATCCATTTCCTCTCCACTTCCCTTATGGGCCCTTCTCCATCTCACTTCATTTCCTCACCCCTCAGGAGTAAATGTTAAATTTTGTGTTTCTCTTTCTTTTGCTTTTAAGAAGCCCAGTTCACTTTATTTGTGTCCCTAAACTGTATATTGTGTATTTTGGCCTATGTTTTGAAACTTTATAAGTAAATGGAAGCACATCTGCACTGTAGTAATTGAAACTGTCACTGCTATAAAATATTCCATTGAATAACTATATTATACCACAAGTTATTCAGAAGAACATTTTTCCTTTTCCCCCAAACTTTTGATTTTGGAGTAATTTTAGATTGAAAAGATTTTTAGATTTACAAAATGTTGGAAAGACATACACCTCCATAGACTCCTCACCCAGATTTCTCTGCCAGCTCTGACGTTACCAGAGTACATTTTTCAGAAACATGAAATCAACACTAATCCACTACTATTAACTGAATTTCAGTTTCTGAGATTTCACTAGCTTTTCTATTAATGTCCTTTTTCTGTTCCAGAAATCATCCAATCCAAGTTGACTTTTTTATTGTTGTTATTACAGACATTACTGCTTATGACTATTCTTATGTCCATCTCGAATGCATATGAACAAGAATTTATCTACCGTCAATCCCTGCATTGCTGGGGCATCGGACACATTACATCTTTAACATTTTTTTGGCTGTGTTGGGTCTTCACTAAGGGATGTGGGTTTTCTATAGCTGGAGTGAGTGGGGGCTACTCTTTTAGCTGCAGTGCGTGGACTTCTCATTGCAGAGAGAAGCCATTCCAGTGGCTTCTCTTGTTGCAGAGCACTAGCTTTAGGCAGAAGGGCTTCAGTAGCTGCAATGCATAGGCTCAGTTGCCCTGCAGCACATGGGAGTTTCCTGGACCAAGAATCAAACCTGTGTCCTCTGCATTGCAAGGACAGATTCTTAACCACTGGAGCCCAAGGGAAGCCCTATGTTTTTAATTGTATTCAGTATCTGCAACTTGTTATCCAATATGACTACCAATTTTACCCATGACCAGTACTGTGCAAGTTCCCCTCGCTATGCCTGACGGAAAAAAATGTTTAATTTTGCCGAACTGGTAGGTGTGACCTAATATCTGTGGCTTTAATTTGCATTAAAATCTTGCTGTTGTTAGGTCATTTTTCCTGTTTTTTCTCTTGTATGAAATGCCTCCACATTCCTTTATTTATTGGCTTGCCACATTAATTTGCAGTCTTTTAAAATAATTTCTGAATGCTCTTTTTGGTGTGTGTTGCAAGGATCTTCTCTGGCCATAAGTTGCTTGGTATTTGTCAAAGGACAGAACAAATGTCACTTTCATTCAGGACCTTAAGGCTTGTTCTTAAAACTCTCATCTACTCATCGACCAGGGTACTCATTTTCTTCCATCAGGAGGAGAGATCATATGCTGAAACTCATTATTTTTTAATGTTTGCTAAGTAAACAAAGAAACCCTCCTAAATTAAAGGCAGATGCTTAATGCCTGTCTTTGCATAACTACACACCCCAAGTTTGCTTACATGGTTCAAACCACAGTGGTCTCTGAAGATGGATCCCACATCTTCCTACCTCAGGGCCTTTGCACTTGCTCCTCCCCCAGATAGTTTTCTTTGTCTGCACCATGCAGCATCCTGGATTTTGGTTCCCAACAGTGATTGAACCTGGGGCCCCTGCCAGGAAGCTCAGAATCTTAACCACTGGACTGCCAGGGAAGGTGTGTACTCCGCCCCCACAGCACGGGACCCCCCGACTCCTGTCCATATTTTTATAGGCTCAGAGGTTAAAGCGTCTGCCTCCAATGCAGGAGACCTGGGTTCGATACCTGGGTTGGGAAGATCCCTGGAGAAGGAAATGGCAATCCACTCCAGTATTCTTGCCTGGAGAATCCCATGGACGGAGAAGCCTAGTAGGTTACAGTCCACGGGGTCGCAAAGAGTCGGACACGACTGAGCGACTTCACCTTCACCCTTCCTTACAGCCTTCCAGTTTCTGCTCAGTGTAACTTTGCTAAAGAGGCTTTTACTGACCTGTATAAAATAGCATCTTCTGACACACTGTAGTGTCCTTCCTTACATTAAAAAAAAAAAAAAACTACATTGTATTCTAAATGTCTTTGCCTGCCCCCACTAAAGACATGCCTGCTGTTCGGTACCTAAGCCACACGTTTGGCTATATGGAACCCTTGAAACGTGGCTAGTCTTAATTGAGATGTCCTGTCAATATAAAATATGCGCCAGATTTTAAGGAGTCACTCCCAAGGTAAATTATCTTTTTAAAACTTTTTGTACTGATTACATGTTGAAATAACATTTAGGGTTAAATTGTATTGTTAATTTCCCACTTTTCTCTAACTTTGAAAACTATGGCCACTAGAAAACAGAAAGTTATGTGGCTGGCACTTAGTGCTTGTATTATATTTCTATCAGACGGTGCTTCTCAGGAACATAAGCCAGAGCAGGGCTGTTTGACTCATACACTGCCGTATATCAGAACAGAAGCTCAATAAATATTTGCTGAATGAAGGAATCCAAAGGTGGAATGTCAGTCAGTCCTTTTCCTCTCCTCTCTGTTCTACCTACCCCAGGGATCACATTTTTTAAAACATCAAAACTTTACTATAATTTACATGAAAGTCACCCATGTAAAGTGTACAACACAAGGATTTTTAATAAAGTCATCACGTTGTGAAGTCACCCCCTACAACCTACTTTCAAAATACTTCCATCTTCCCTAGCAGATCCTCTTAGAGTTTAGAAATGTAGTCCCCATCTCCACCCTCACCCCTCGGCAACCTCGAATCTGATGTCTCTATAGGTTTTCAGTGCACAATTTCTAAGGCATTAAATCCCCGTCTAAGTCGTTCCAGGGTTCAAAATTCTTGACCAATCATAAACCACCCCAACTCCCAAGCCACTACTGCTGCCGGTTTCCTCCTCTTTCCCGGTCCGGAAACACAGTTCAGCTCAGAGCCCAATCTACAGACGGCTCAGGATTTGGCTTTAAAAGGCAGAGGACATAGTGTCCCGTTTCGTGCTTCTCCAGCCCCACGTCTTCCCAACGCCCTGGCAGGAAGAGCTCGGGGGCCCCAAGGGAGCACAGGGGGCTGCCTCGAGGGTCCCACGACGCTGCGAGGGGCCCTTGCTCTCACACCGACCCCGCCCCCCCCAACACACCCTCTGAGGCTGCAGCTTAGAGCGGCCCGCGGGGAGCCAGAGTTCCCCATGCTGCGTTCTAACGCCGCCCTCCAGGAACAATGGCCCGAGACGCCGGACTCTCCGCCTCTGTCTGTGAATCATGGGGCGCGGGCCCCTCCCCCCGCGGTCTCCCTTCCCTGAGCGCCTTCACACTATCCCGCCTTCAACCGCCCTCCTCCCAAAATGGCGACCAACCGCCTCCTTTCCCGCCTGCCGCAGGTCACCTGACCGCGCCTGGCCCCGCCCCCGCGCGGCCCCGCCCCCCTCGGCGACGGCCGAATAGCCGCCGAGACTGCGCGGCCTGGCGGCACGCGCTGGGAGCCCGGGCAGCGCGAGGCGCGCTCGAGGCCGCTCTGGGCGGCGCGAGGCGGCCCGCGGCCAAGCACGCGGGGCTCTCCAGGGGCGGGCCCGGCTGCGCGTGCGCGCCCGGCCGGCGGGCGGCGCGGGGGCAGACAGGGGGCCGCTGGGATGCCCGCGAGGCGCGAGGCCCGGCGCGCGAGCCCCCGGGCGGGTAAAACCCGGTTGCTGCTGCCCCTGCCCCCTCCCCTTCCTTCCTACCCCGTCCTTTCCCGCCCCTTCCTCATTCGTCAACTCCTCCCCCTTTTAAAATCTAATTCGTTTTTATGTTTCTTTTTAGGGGGCCCCAGCTCCCCTTTCGAGAGGCGCAGCAGGCGCGGCGAGCGCCCTCACCCCGCGTCACGCACGCACCTTCTGCACCCCAACAGCTCCGGGCCCCGCTGCATCCCCGCAGCCCCTTCCCCCTTGGAGAAGACTCTCCTCAGAGGTCCCTGGCTCGCTGCACCCCCTTTTCTTTCCTACCCCGCCCCCCAGGCCCCAACTGCCCCCTCGCAGCTCCCCAGCTCGCGCCGCGGGCCCTACCCGACCTCCGCACTTTCTGCATCTCGGCCTTGCATTTGCCCTCCGCTTTTCCAGGCCCTGGTGCTAAAAACCCGCTTTCCTCCCAAAGATCCCCACTTTAGAGGACCCAGATTTGTTTCTATTTAGGATCTTCCAGCAAAACCAAGAAGCCCGCCTAGACGCCTTGAGTTAGCCCCCTCCCTCTCCTCTTAGGAACTTTCTCTAGCAAAAAAAAAAATTTTTTTTTCTCCATTGAGGATTACTTTCCAGCAAAATTTCTTTCTTCCCACCATGAGTCCCCATGTTTGGAATATCTTTCCACTGGTAACAAACCAACTCAGTCTTTCCGTTTTCTGTCTTGTCTAATATTTTTCTTTCCATCTCTTCCCCAGCCATCCCAACACAAACCCCTTTTCATCACCTGTTCCACCTCAGTTAGGCTTCTCCCAGCAAAGCTCTCCAGGTTCCTTTCCAAGGGGAGGAAAATAAGTAAAGAAAGAAAAATAACTCCTTGAACATCAAAATCCATTGTCCTACCTAGATCTCCCCAGTTTAGTATTGCTTTCTTCTTTTTTCCAAAAATTACCAGTCGACCCCCAGTTTCACACCTGTGCCCTTGCTTCTTTGGGGACCCAGCTTCTGACAGCCCTTTCCTTTCCACACCTGCTTTCAGGGCAGAAGAAGTTGAATAAGGGTCCTGAATTTACATTCCAGGAAGAAATAGCCAATGATCTGACTGTCACCGAACCCCTTTCTCTGTGGGGCCTAAACTGGGCCCTTTGTTCCCTGGGGATTGATTCTCTCACTCCTTCTTCTCCTGGTGAGTTTCCTTGCTTTGCACTTGTTGGAGAATGTCTCAGTTTTCAGATGGATTCCTTTTTCTCAGAATGGTTTCTGATCGGTCCAAGGGTCTCTGTATCACTGGTGAAACTATTACAGAAGTTGCTGCTTTAGGAGATCAGATAAGGAAACGGATCATTTATTGTACATTTTGACTGATCTGGAGGAATGCAGACATTTATTAGATTGATGTAGGTTTCATTATTTACTGCAAAGGAATCTTTTTCTTCTTTAGCTCAACAATGTAGATGCCTACCAGGGATGGGCAGGTAAAGGTCCAGAGTGTGGTGAAATAAAGATTGTGTTCCCCATCTAGTGATGCCAGCCAGTGAAAATGGCCAAGTAGAAATGTCACAACAGTGTTGCCCGAAGTTTTTGCTTTTGAGAAGAAACCATAACGCTGTCTTTATGTGAAATCTTTTGATTGGTAAATGTTGAAAACCGATTGAACAAGTTTTTAAAAACAGTGTGGGGCCCTTGCAAAACGTGTTTGCTGGCCACCAGTTTGGAATTTGGGGTTTAGGTTAGATACACATACACAGATATATATGTTTGGGCCATGCATATGTGCTGGACTTTTTCCCTTCAGAGCAGCAGTTCTCAAACTTTTTTGTCTTCAGAGCCCTCTACACTTAAAAATTACTGAAGAACCCACCCAGGGTGTTTTTGTGCATGTGAACTGTGGTTGTTTTGTTGCTAAATTGTGTCCAGCGTTTTGTGACCCTATGGACTACAGCACACCGGGCTTTTGTGTCCTACTCTATCTCCCGGAGTTTGCCTAAATGCATGTCCATTGAGTCATTCATGCCATCCAACCATCTCATCCTCTGCTACCCCTTTCTTTGCCTTCAATTTTTCCAGCATCACAGTCTTTTCCAATGAGTTGCGGCAGGTGGCTGAAGAATTTATATCTGCTGATATTTGCTGTATTAGGAGATTAAACTAATAAATTTTTAAAATATGAATTCATTTTAAAATAGCAATAGTAATCCCATTATATGTTAACCTAACTGGCACTTTTATTTCAAAAAGCAACATTTAGTGAGAAAAGTGGCATTGTTTTACATTTTTAGAGTCATCTGGTGTCTTATATCTGCTTCTGCATGCAGCCTCTTGAGATAAATCCTCTAAAGTTTCACTGAGAATAAGAAAAGCAGATAACATGTAAATATTATTATGAAAATAGTTTGACCTCACAGACTCCCTGAAAGATGCTTGAGGACCCCAGGGGTCCTCTCATTGTCTTCACTGTGAAAATGTTCTAGATTTTAATGATTATCTGCATTTTCTGCTAGGATCAGCTTGTGGAGTGAGAAACTTTGACGTCTCTTTTCTTCATTTAGTTAATTCTGTGTAAGAATTCACTCTGGCAAGTGCAGTCATAGCCTTCTGATTCCTCAATGTCTTTCTCTTTTCCAATGAGTGATCAGTGGAAATGAGTTAATTTTATAGTTAAAATTATATTGGTTACATGGCTAGAGGAAGATTTTTCCTTGATTGTTCAACTTAAGAATATAAGTGCAGAATATAGGGCAGGAGTCCCAGCATCGAGTGTGGAATCACAGCACAGTAGAATGGTGAAGTGACCTTTGAAGGGCTTTGGAGTCAGACATCCCAGGGTTGAATCCTAACTTTGATTTGGAACAAGTTATGTAACTTCTCTGCACTTTTATTTACCTCATCCATAAAATAGGGTTAATAATATAGTTTATGCCTCTAGGGGCGCTGTGGGAATTAAATGATACATACATGATTGCAGTAGAGCCTGGAACATGATCAGTCTTCAGTAAATGTGTGCTCCTGTTATTATTATTAAAACGCTGATGATTATGGGGGGCCAGGCAGGAAGATAAGTGAGGACCACGGGAACTGGAGGCCATCACCCAGTCCAGAGATGGCCATTGCCCCTCATGTGTGCACGGACACTCACTCAGTCGTGTCTGACTCTTGCCACCCCACGGACTGAAGCCTGCCAGGCTCCTCTGTCCATGGGATTCTCCAGGCAAGAATACTGGAGTGGGTTGCCGTTTCCTAGTCCAGGGGATCTTCCTGACCCAGGGATCTCACCCGTGTCTCTTGCGTCTCCTGCATTGGCAGGTGGATTCTTTACCACTGAGTCACCTGGGAAACCTCTTGTCCCTCACTGTATCCTATTGTTAACTAGCAGGGAATATCAAATCTAACCATCTTCAGAAATTCACATATCTAGTTGAGATATTCCAGATGAAACATAAAAATGTTGCTGATCTAATTTTTAAAAACACTGTGTAGGTCAAATAGAATAGGCCTAGCGTTTACAGCAGTGTTTGGTGTAGAAAAATAAGAAAGAATTGGTGTAGGTAGGGTAAAAGCTGAAAGTCTCCCCTATCTTCCAGCTCCCAACAACCTGATGTTACCCAGACATGCTCATTCTCTCCCTGGTGACCCTGATGCAGAGAGAGAAAGAGGAAGTGCAGCTTGGGCGGGGCAAGGGGAGAGAGGGAAGGCTGACACACTAGCAGGTTAGGACTTTTCAAAGAGGGCAAGAGGTGGCACAATGGAATCCTGTCACTCATCAAGGAAAGGGATGCTGAGAGCTCCTTTGATCAGTGTTCTGTGCGCGGCAAGATGCTGTGAGAAGTATAGATACCTGAGGCAGTTGGAAGTCATGCTGGAGCTTATAGTCTGGGGGAATCTGAGAGAGAATTAAACTCTAAGGTCTTTTGAGTTAAGTGTTAACTGGATTGTCACACAGTTGCTTATCAGAGTTCTGATGAGGGAGAAATAATCTCTGACTTAATTAAGTTGGGAGTATTCTTCAAAGTGGAGGGGCCGTTAAGGTCTGATTTTGAAGGGTTTCATTTGGTAAACCCGAGTGGAGAGAAAGTTTTGAAGGGAAACTGCACACGTCAACCATTATAAATTCAGGTGTCTTGGGACACCTGAATGGTCCAGTGCCTGGTGGTCCAGTGGCTAAGACTCTGTGCTCCCAGTGCAGGGGGCCCAGGTTCGGCCCCTGGTCAGCAAGATCCTGCATGCTGCAACTAAGACTCAGCACAGCCAAACACATAAATATTTTTTTAAAAATGCAGATGTCTTGCCAGGCCGGTAAATGAGTGGGGTGGGAGGCTGTGAGCGACCAGGGAGTGGTGGGGCCTGGCAAACTAGTGAGTGCACTGTGTCTAAAGGCAGCTGTGAGGCCTTCCCTGGTGGTCCAGTGGTTAAGACCGCGTTCCCACTGCAGGGGGCGTGGGTTCGACCCCCTGGTCAGGGAAACTAAAATCTCATATGCTGCACAGCATAGTAGAAAAAAATAGAAAATAAATAGATAAAGAAAGGCAGCTCCAGCCAGTTGTTGCTTTGTAGACTCAGCATTGACAGAGCATCAGATTTTTTCCCCCAGGTTTTTAGGTAGAAGTTGGAAACATTCTCTTAATGCAGTGTCCCATGTGACAGCCACTAGCCACTTGCAGCTAACTTATTTAAAATTAAGTGAGACAAAGAACTTAATCTGTCAGTTGTACCAGCTACATTTCTAGCTGCTTGTGAGCTACATGTGCCCAGGGCTTGTCACTGGACAGTGCAGATTTGGAACGTTGCCACTGGCACAGACAGTTCTTTCAGACCATGCTCATCTGCCCCAAAGAGAAACCTAGGTGACGCAGACGTAAAGAATCCACCTGTCAGTGCAGGAGACACAAGTGACACAGGTTTGCTCCCTGGGTCAGGAAGATCCCCTGGAGAAGGAAATGGCAACCCACTCTAGTATTCTTGCCTGGGGAAGATCCCATGGACAGAGGAGCCTGGTTGGGCTACAGTCCACAGGTCGCGGAGTCAGACAGGACTGAGCACCAGCACATTTCACATTTCATTTTCACTATGTCCGGAAGAACGCCAACAGATTTTTCAACCTGATAACTAATTGGAAAATAATGAAACTGACTGTGGACTAAATAAAACAGCTTTGTAGACAGGTAGATATTCAGATTGTTCCCTGCCTCCCTGCCAAACAGCTGCTGTGGATTTTATTTACCTAGTTAGTTGTGGATTTATGGCTGCTGTCTGCAATCTTACAGTGGGTTACTTTCCCCAGAGGTTGTAGTATTTTACAGGAGAGACTCCCATTGTCTTTTACCCCCACCAGTCATGGAATGATGAGTCTTTTTAAAAGGCAAAACTTAACATTGCCTTGGATCCCCAGTGTTGCTTTAAATTGCCTTTTTTTTTTTTTAAACTAATGAACAAAGCTTAAGTGATGATAAAGTGTACAAGTTCCTGAAGGTTACAGCTCTTATGCCACTGTAGAGCCAAAGTCAGCTTGCAAATTAAATACAAACAAAGCAACCAAACTAATGTAACTCATATTACAAATGTTAATTTAATGAGAGGGATGCTATTTTGCCGAAACTTAACTGCTTCCTTGAGACAAAGACTTTGCAGACTACCACACCGGGCCCTTTGGGGTTTAGCACACCCTGTGGTGTCTCAGATCACTTATCCCTTTTCTCAGTTTTCAACAGCAGCAAAACCTGCACTTGTACCATGATGTCTGCTGGCTTTAGTTGAGCCCAAAAGCGTTATCATGAGCCAGATCCACCTCTGTCCTCTTCTCATTAGCCTGCAGCAATTAAAGTTGTCCCGTACGGGCGTTACTGCTGTCGGTGCAATTATAAACCTACCCTGGGACATGGGAACTGGATGGTAGTAGTACAGGTGGTCAGGGGCTTCCCAAGTGGCACAGTGACAAGGAAGCCATCTGTCCGTGCAGAAGATGCAGGTTCCATCCCTGGGTTGGGAAGACCCCCTGGAGGAGGAAATGGCAACCCACTCCAGTATTCTTGCCTGGAAAATCCCATGGACAGAGGAGCCCGGCAGGCTTCAGTTCATGGGGTTGCAAAGAGTTGGACATGACTAAGCACACTCTTGCACACGCCCTAGATGATAAAGTAGTAATCCAGTAATCCATATATAAAGATGCTCTTTTTTAGGTTGTTCTCAAAACGAAAGCACAAAATATCAGAACTCTTGGAAAGAGTAGTTGGACGTTTGGGAACGTCTCCAAGGGACAAGACACACTGCCCGGTAGGGCCTAGGAGGGAGCTCTCTGCCTGGCAGGTGCTAAAACTTGTTGAATTGAATTATCTGTTGACAGAACAAGAGCAAGTTCAACATTGGTTGAGTGGGGGTTTGCTTTACTCTCTGGAAAAGGATGTAGATATCAAAGCATGCCCTTTGGACTTCTGGCATGCCTGCCCAAGGTTGCAGCCAGACCAGTTTGTTACGTGGAGTGTACCGGTATGTTAGAAGGCAGGCGACTGGGCACTGGGGAAGTCAGATGCAGCCTGTCTCCCGCCCCGCCCTCACCCTGCGCCTTTCGTGTTTTCTAGTATAATTGTTGCAGTGCCATCTAGAGTTTAGCTTGCAGGGAATCAGTATTGTGTAGCGGGTAAGAACACAAGCTCTAATGTCCAAACATCTGGGTTTCAGATCTGGTTCAACTCCCAGTTAGGTGTGTGACTTTTGACAAATGAGTTACTTGCTCAAAGTCCCTTTTCCTCTCTGTTAAATGGAAGTGGAAAAAAAAAGGCGGAGGGAGTAATAATAGAACCGATCTCCGGGATGTTGTGGAGAGTGAATTCATAAACGTAGAACACTTAGTGTGATGTCTAACAAGGAGAAAACACTTACAATTTGACTTTGTAAGATATTGCTTTCTGTTTCTTTGAAATAATGGTTTATGTTTTGTATTATTTGCTCAATTTTATTGATGGGAGGTGAAAGCAATGGGTTTTTTCCCCTTGTGTGCTGAGAATACTTTATAGCAGCCCTGCAGAAGCAACTTTGGAACTGGCAGAGAAATCCCCTTTGTCCTGGAATATAAACCTCTGTAATCCACATTCTCTTGTCTGCAATTTAGAATCCCCAAAAGCTCTGAGAATGCTGAGGTGGCTGCAACCTCATTTGGTGGCCGTACCTGAACTCACACATTGCTCTTCGCTGTCTTTATTTAATTTACTCTGAGTGGTCAGGGAGTAGGGGTGGTAGTTTAGTCACGTCCGACTCTTGCGACTCCCTGGATTGTAGCCTGCCAGGCTCCTCTGTCCCTGGGATTCTCCAGGAAAGAATACTGGAGTGGGTTCCCATTTCCTTCTCCAGGGATCTTCCTGACCCAGGGATCGAATCCGGGTCTCCTGCATTGCAGGCAGATTCTTTACCAACTGAGCTACAAGGGAAGCCCAGTGGTCAAGGTGTCGATGAGGAAAGAATGATGTGGTCACCAGGTGCTGCCCGGGGCCCCCGGGGTTGCTCACCATGTGGCATACGCGTTGCTTTACCTTTCTAACCTCTCCCACCCCAGATTCTGAATTCTGAGACTCACTTGGGTCCCTGAGTTCTGGTGCAGGATTTCTGAGCTGCACTGAGCCTTAATTCGAGGGCCCTCAGTAGGCTACTTACACAGACACACAGGTGGACACATAGTGGGACACTCAGACGCTGAGGGTGCAACTGTTCTGTTACATTGCATCATGAAAAGTTTAAAAACAACAGACACGGCCTAGGAAACTAGACCCAAACTCCAGTTTTTCTAGGATCCACTCCATTTGTTATGAGTGAGTCATCAAGTGCTTATTAAATGTCTCACTACGGACAGAATTACTCTTGATAGCTCAGAACAACCCAAATACCCACCCACAGATGAATGGATGGAGAAAATCCGGACAGTGGAATAGTGTTCATTCATAAACAGGAATAAAGTGATGATTCATGCCCCAGGGGGAGATAAAATTAAAAAATGCTCTGCTTAGTGAAAGAAGCCAGGAAGAAAAGGCTGCGTATTATTTGATGCCATTCATAGGCAATAGATGGCCTTCTCCATACTTTGTTGGCATGCGTCCTAATTTTTTTGTTGAAAAACTGGACATTTTGAACATTATAATGTGGTGACTCTGGTAATCAGAGCCCCCATTCCAGGCTTTGCTGATGCCCACTGTGTTGTAATTGTTAGTGGCTTTTCTGGGCTACTTTTATAAGGACTGTATTTTTGGTCGTGTGTGGTCAGTGAAGTTTCTCTTCTGTTAGTTGAGAGATTTGACAGAGATTCCCTTCAGTTGTCCAAAGGGAATACCACCAAGCCAACCCCCCTCAGGCAGCTCGCAGCCTTTGCAGCTGGGCTCTGAGTGAGAGTTGAGACGGGCCTCTGACGTTCCGCAGGCAGTTCTCAGCTCTGCTCTCAGGTTAGCTTCCTACATGCACAGAACCCAGGTCAGCTGGCCGTGACAGCCAGAGCCTTCTCAGGCCTTTGCTGAGCGCTGGCCTGCCCTGGGCATGCAGCTTTTGAGACTCCCTGGAACGTGGAATGTGTGAAAGGTTTCGTTTCGTTAAATCAGCAGAAGCCCACGGCTTGCCTCCTTATGTTGTGCAGCTCTGTAGGTTCTGACTTACGTGTGATGCCGTGTATCTCCTGTTACAGTGCCATACAGAATAACTTGACTCCTCTGAAAATCCCTCCCCTGCTTCATCTATTCTTCCCTCTTTTCTGCCCCCGAACCCTGGCCACCACAGATCATTTTAACGTCTCTTTATAGCTTTGCCTTTTCCAGAATATCATGTAGTTGGAATCATAGAATGGACTGTCTTTTCAGACTGTCTTCCTTCACTTTGCGATACGCGTTTAAGCTGCTTTCTTCCATGTCTTTTGTAGCTTACTCGCTCCTGGCTTTTTATTGGTGGATGACATCCCATTATATGACTAACCACAGTTTATCCACTTCCCTATTGAGAGACATCTTGGTTACTTCCTGTTTGGGGCAGTCGTGAATAAAGATGCTCTAAGTTTTTGGCTCATTGGAATGGATATCTAGGAATGGGAGGGCTGGATGGTATGGTGAGACTATGTTTATGTTTAGCTTTCTAAGAAACTATCAGTGCAGAAGGACTTTCCTGGTGGCTCAGCAGTAAAGAATCCACCTGCAGTGCAGGAGCCGCTGGAGACGTGGGTTCGATCCCTGGGTCGGGAAGATCCCCTGGAGAAGGGCATGGCAACCCTCTCTGGTATTCTTGCCTGGAGAATCCCATGGATAGAGGAGCCTGGTGGGCTACCGTCCATGGAGTCACAAAGAGTCAGACACGACTGAGGTAACTTAGCACACACGCCAGTGCAGAAGTCTTTCGAAGCCCTTTTTCCCCAAAGCATCTCACCCCTTTCCTCCCGGTCTCAGTGGTGTCAGCGGTCAGTCTCGGTTGAATACCCTGTGCCCCCAGCTGCAGTGTCTGGTTCCTTGCCTTGAGTGTTGTTGACAGACGCCTTCTCCATTTCCACTCTGCCCTGAGCGAGTTCTGAGTGAGAACCTTGCATTTCTGGAAGTTTAATTTCTTCCTTTTAAAAGCACCCCTGCCCCTTGTGTCTTTTTCTTTTCTCTACTAGGATTTGTTGTCTCTCATCCTGTTGTTAACTAGTTCGTGGAATGCCTCTCTAGACTTGTGCATAGGGTTTTTTTCTTTTATTTATTTTTCCTGGGAGTGGCTTGACTCTTCCAGGGCCTCAGCTCTTCCCTGTGAACTCAAGGATCTGTTTCCTCTTCCATCTGTCTGTTACAGCCTCCAGGATAGTGCTCTTAATAGAAATATAATATGAGCCAGATAATGTAATTCAAAGCAATCTCATAACCATGTTAGAAAATAAAAATAGGTAGGTGAAATTCATTTTAATATCATATTTATGCCAGTGGATCCAAAATGCTTTCATTTCAATGTGTAGTCAATATGAAAATGAGTTATTTTTGGTACTGAGTCTTCCAAATCCAGTATGTAAATTACATTCACTGCAGGTCTTAGTTTGCGGCCATATTTTCAAGTGCTTCATCACCACCTGTCACTCACTGGTGGACGTCGTATTGGAGGATAGCTCTAGGTCCCATATAGGAGACTGACTTCACCTTGTGCCCACTCGTGAGCCAACTCACACCTCTGGCTTTGGGTTTCTTCATTGTTGCTGGCACCGGGGGTCTTACCTGTCTCTTGAGCCTGACTCTCTACTAAAAATTGTCTTGTATCTCATGAGTTTATAGTTGGAGAAAGAGATCAGTTCAGTCCACCATGTCGCCAAAACCTTTTAAATTTATTCCTTAAAACAGTCTCATGATGGAGATATTCTTATGCTGAATTTAGAGATGAGGAGGCTAGGGCTCATGGTACTTGAGTGACTGACCAAGGTCACGTGGCTGCTGAGAGGTAGAGAACTGACTCCAATTTGCATCTGTGTGAATTCCAAGTCCACACTCTGTCCACCGGGCACGTTGGCTTCTCGTAACTGTGATTCTTCCTTGTTCGTTCTCAGGAATTAGACACCATCAAGACCTGCTGTCTCCTCCCTGACTCTGCACACAGCCCTGCTTGTCTGGCGAGTAGCTCTTGGCTGAGCCCTGGTGGTGGAGAGCCATGGACCAGTACAGCCTGGAGGATGAGGGTGCCCTTCCCTCCGAGATGCACCTCCCTTCATATCCTGAGAACCAGGCGCTCACCTGCAGCGACGCCGTCAACCAGGACCTGGGGCCTGGCACACGGGACCTGCTCTGTGGTGGCCTGAGAGGTCTAGAGCTGGACCCCAGCTTCCCAGCACCCGACGCGCCCAGCGAGCCGCTGGAGGACAACCTGGACACCCTGTCCCTGTACTCAGGGAAGGACAGTGACTCCACGAAGCTGCTGGAGGAGTATGTAGATCCCGAGTCTCAGACTTCCTTACAAGGTGAGATCGTGCCCCTGGGGCCCGGGCCTGGTGGGCTGTGGAGGCCCCTGGAGGTCTAGAGCCTGTGCCTTCTCCCTCCGTCTAGACCTGGGGCTGGGTGCCCTCAAGGTGCCCAAAGAGGCGGATGAAGGCGGCCGGGCCACCTCGGGGAGCACGCGGAAAGGCAAGCGGCAGCACAGCTCCCCCGCAGAACACGCTCCTGGACTGCAGCCTCTGCGGGAAGGTGTTCAGCAGCGCCAGCTCCCTGAGCAAGCACTACCTGACGCACAGCCAGGAGAGGAAGCACGTGTGCAAGATCTGCAGCAAGGCCTTCAAGCGGCAGGACCACCTGTGCGTGGGGGCCGGGTCAGGATGTCTGCTCAGGGGCTGGGGGCACACCTGGGCCTCAGCACCCCTCCCATCAGCCCGCACCCTGCCCTGTCGAGGCCCCCAGGGGTGTGCAACCTGTGCTCAGACGCAGGCTAGTCTAGAGCTGCCAGGGTTCCTGGGGCCAGACCCACACGGCCCCAGCCATCAAATCCACTCCAGAGAGGACAGTGCTGCTGCGATTGGCAGACGGGACCCCTGTGGTTTAAAGACACACCCCAGGGGTAGTTTTGTCCTGGAGGGAGTTGGGCTAACTCGGTGCAGAAAGATATGGAGCAGGTGCCTGAAGAGAACAGATCTGTTCTCTGTGAGGGGTATGCATCGGGATAAGAGGCTGTGAGAGGCTATGAAATGCTTGGAATGTTCACTCTCCCTCCTTTTTTAAATTCTTGATTTTAAAAAGCAAGCCCAGTGTAAGAGCAGAATTACCTTTGTTCTTCATACCTTAGAAATGATAAGGTTTTCTTGCTACTGAGGAAGGAAAGACAGACTTTCAAACAGAAAGACTTGTAAGTGGGAAGGATGATCCGTCACCTTTTGATAGCATGCCCAGGCTTGCCAGGAGAGACAGTGGTAAAGAATCCACCTGCCAGTGCAAGAGACGTAGGTTCAGTCCCTGGGTCGGGAAGATCCCCTGGAGGAGGGAATGGCTACCCACTCCAGTGTTCTTGCTGGCAAGATCCTATGGACAGAGGAGCCTGGCGGGCTACAGTCCATGGGGTCACAAATGGTTGGACACGACTGAGTGGCTGAGGAGCACAGCCTGCACAGAGTATTAGTGAATCCCACTTTCATTCTGTCCTTGCTGCCTAACCTCCTGCTCCCCTGCCAGGGATGGGAAGCAATTTGCTCATGTCACAGGAAGGTAACACTTAGGGCTAGAAAGTGTGTCTCTTGATCCCTTCTCTGCTGCCTCCCTCAGATGGAAGCTAAGGGTCCACCTTTGGGGGAGAATTTTTTTATTTATTGTGCCACATCTATTAGAACCATCCAGAGTAGGGCTGTTGGAAACCCAGAGAGTGATTTACCCATTCACTGATTTCTATAATAAATTAATATAGATACAAGTGTGATATAAGACATTTGTATTCATTCATATTTGCAGAAATTATAGGCAAATTTGGCTGTTTTCTAGAGAGTCTTTACTGACTGGGCATCTGTAATTTTTTTCTTTTTGTTTTGCAATGGGTGTCTCAGGTGGCTCTCTAGAGGCATCCTATGGGAAGGCAGAGACTCCTTTGTTCAAAGAAGGAGCACCCTCAAGTTAAAACTTCCTCACGTGCATTCTCCAAACTCTGGTTCTCAGGGATACTGAAAGGGGCTCTTTGAAAAAAAGTGATTCTGTGGGCAGATAACTTGGAGAGACATGGAAAGTTAAACAGGTTCGCTTTATCTACTCTGTGGCTTTTCACTTTGCTACTATGAACATCCAAGAAGCAAACAGTGTTTTTCAAAACTCACTTGCCAGCTGAGCCCAAGTCCTCAGGGAGCAACTCTGGAGACTGGTGTTGCTTTGGGGAACTCTGACTTGGCTCCCACGAGTTTTTCTCTGATTAGAGGTTTGCTTAAGGATGAGGGAAAGAGCCCCCGTTCCACATGACTTCGACCTTAGTTGGGGGGGTCTTTCCTCGTGGTTCTGAGCCCATTTTCTGCCCTGCTGGCCCCTGGGGACATGCTTGGGTTCCTGCGACAGGCGACCTGTGCCAAGACCCCCATGACCCTGTCCTCGTGTGCTTCCAGGACCGGACACATGCTCACCCACCAGAAGACCAAGCCCTTCGTGTGCATCGAGCAGGGCTGCAGCAAGAGTTACTGTGACTACCGCTCGCTGCGCCCGGCACTACGAGGTCCAGCATGGCCTGTGCATCCTCAAGGAGCTGCCCCCGGAGGAGGAGGCACTGTGGGGACTCGCCCCCACATGCACGAGGTGGCAGGCCAGCCCGTGCCGTCTGGCCTGAGGTCCCCCGGTCCGCTCCTGCCCAACCGAGACCTCCTGCGCTGCCTCGTGAACAGCATCGTCCACCACAAGATCCCTTCCCGGGGCCGGCTGGGCCTGCGGACAGCGGCGAGGGGAGGAACATGGCCTGCTCCTGCCCGTCCTCTTCGGGGTCCTCCTGCTGCGGCCCAGCCGGCACCCTGGGGACCCTGGGCCCTGATGTTCTCGAGGAGCCGAGGCCCCCACAGAAGGAGTCTGCTGCTGATGTGTTCACGGCCATCCACTCGCAGGTGGTGGAGAGCAGCGGCCCCAACCCAGCTGAGCTCGAGCCACTCCAGCTCTCGTCCTCCCTGGAGGGCTGGCCCGAGGGCACCCCTCTGCCCTCCTGCCTGCCTCTGTTCCGTGGGCCAGACAGTCCCCACCAGTGGTTCCCAGCCATCAAGCCACAGTTTCCAGTGGCTCCAGAACCTGTCAGGCTGCCCCAAGAGCAAAGGGAACAGTATGTTTGTCGTCCATAAGCCGCCATCCTGGGAGGGCTCTGAGCCTGGCCCTGGGCTCAGCAGCACCTCCCCAGTGGGGGAGCCCTCGGCTGGCCTGGGGCCCGGCCCAGAGGATGTGCCGCCCTTCCCTCCCGTGCTCCTGAAGGCTCCTGGGGAGGCCTCAGGGGACCCCAGATTTGCCAGTGCCAGCAGGGATGATGACTGCTGGGCTCCCAAGAAGAGCAAGTTTGACTGTGACTCCTTCCGGTGGCCGAAACCTGGGGACCTGGGCTCGCAGGACCCTGGCTCGAAGCCCAGCAGCCTCTCGTCAGACACCGCGCCGCTCCTCCGGCAGCTCTTCCTGAAGTCCCAGGAGTCCCTGGTGAGCCACGAGCAGATGCAGGTGTTCCAGATGATCACCAAGTCCCAGCGGATCTTCTCCCACGCCCAGGTGGCCACCACGTCCTCCCAGCTCCCCACTTCTGATGGCAAACAGGGCCCCCTGAAGCCGCTGCAGGGGCCGTGGCCACAGCAGCCCCCGTCTCTGACACCCGCTGTTGACTCTCTCCATGCTGGCCCCATGAACCCTGAGCTAGAAGGCTCCCCAGCCCGCCGGAGAAAATCCACATCCACTTTCCGTAGGGAGGCCTCACCTGGTAGCATGAGCCGGGATGCAAAGGGTGGGCCAAAAGTGGCTGCCGCTCCACCAGCCCTCACAGCATCGTCCCTGGACCCTCCCGGGAACCCAGATGTCTCTTCTCTGGCCAAGCAGTTGAGATCCTCAAAAGGGACCTTGGACCTGGGCGATATCTTCTCTCCCGGGGGCCTGCGTCAGACCCAATTAGGAGGTGATGAGCCATCTGGAACCCACCTCCCAGGAAAGCAGACCCAGGCTGAGAATGGCATGGCCTCCGGGGTCACGAAAGCCGAAAAGGGCCCGGCCTGCTCCCGGGGTGGAGGCTACAGGCTCTTCTCCGGCAACTCCAGAGCACAGCGCTTTTCAGGCTTCCGGAAGGAGAAGGTGAAAATGGATATGTGCTGTGCGGCTTCCCCAAGCCAGGTGGCCATGGCCTCCTTCTCGTCGGCTGGGCCTCCAGCAGAGCCCTCCAGGGACTCCAAGTCCAAACTGACGATATTCAACAGGATCCAGGTACCAGGGCCATCTCACAGACCTCTACAGGAGGCAGAGTCTGGTCATTACCCATTTCTGGGTTTCTGACTTGTCCAGGCACCTTATTTAACCTCAGCGAATTCACAGATGCAGTTGTACAGAGAGGGGGAGGAAGGGTTCAGAGAAGAGGTGGTCCCTCCCATCATCCCCCTACCCCCGACCCCACCGCACATACGCGAAGCAGGGTTTTCGAGTTGGGAGAGACATTTGGTGTCATGTTGCTTCACTACACGTTTTCTGTTTGCTTCCTTTCTCCCTCTCGCTTCCTTTTGGATTTGCCTCCTTTGCGTCTTCAGAGGATGTAAAGGTAGAGCTCCTCGGTCCTTGACGTTGCTGTGTGAAATGCCGTGTCTGGTCGTGAGTCACGGGTCACGGGTCTGACTTGGCCCCCCGCTGCTGGCGTTGTGCTGGTCCGCCCTCGTGGAGCGCTCAGGTCCTTCTGCATGGCGTCCAAGAGGTCCCGGGAGTAGAGGGCTCAGCCTCGCCTCCTGCTGGCGTTCTGAGGTCCAGCATCCTTACTGTCAGGCCACAGCTATCTCATCCTCTTCTTTTAATATTTTTTTGACAGCTTTAATATTTACATGCTGTCTCATTCACCAGTTTGTTTATTTTTTGAGATTAAGTTTTCAGTTTTATATTTGGTTACTTTATTTTGGCCACGAGGTATGTGGGATGTTAGCTCCCGACCAGGGGTTGCATCCGTGCCCCCTGCATTGGAAGCATGCAGTCTTAACCTCTGGACCACCAGCAAGTCCCTGAATCACCATTTAAAAATGTGCCATCCAGTGGCTTTTGAGCATGTTTCCAAGGCTGTGCACCCTTGTATTTCACTGCTCTTTGCCTAAATACTTTTCTCACTCCCGAAAGACACCCCATACCCTTAGCTGTCTGCCGCAGTCTCTCCGTCCTCCCAGCCCCTGGCAACCGTGAGTCCACCTTTTGTTGCCATGGATTTGCCTGTCTTGGACACTTCCTACGATTGGAATCATACACTGTGTGTCCTTTTGTGTCGTTTGCTTCTTCCACTTAGTACGATGTTTTCAGAGTCCATCTGTATAGTAGCGTGGATCAAAACTTCTTTTCCTTTGTATTGCTCAGTAATTGTCCATTGTACACATACACTGTGTGTTGTTTGTCCATTTATCAGCTGATGGGCATCTGGGTTGTGTTCACTTCTTGGCCATTGTGATAGTGCTGCCATTAACATTTGTTATTGTTTAGACATATGTTTTCATTTCTCTTCGGAGGTAACACCAGAACTGCTGGATTATAGGGTAATCCTCTCTGTTTCAGAAACTGCCAGACTTTTCCACCCATCTTACCTTCCCACTCAGAGTCTGAGGGCTCCAGCTTCTCACCAACACTTGTTATCGTCCAGGTGTTTCCTTCTAATACAGCCAACTTGGTGGGTGGGAAGCGGTAACCTGATGATGGTTTGATTTGCATTTCCCTGATGGCTAACAGTCTTGAGCATCTCTTTATGTGCTTATTGGCTATTGATACATCCTCTTTGGTTAAGTGTCTGCTCAGAGACTTTGCCCATTTTAAGTTGGTTTGTCTTATTACTCTTGAGCTGTGAGAATTCCTTATGTATTACAGATACAAGATCCTTACCAGATACATGATTTGCAACTCTTTTTCTCCCATTCTGTTTTTTCACTTAAAAAAATCTTTTTAGTTTATATTATAGTTGATTTACAACATTGTGTTGGTTTCAGGTGTACAGCAAAGTGATTCAGTCACACATGTAAACATACCCATTATTTTTCACATTCTTTCCCATGTAGGTTATTGCAGGATGCTGAGTAGAGTTCTCTGTGCTGTACAGCAGGTCCTTGTTGGTTACCTGTCTTGTATATAGTCGTGTGTTTCTGTTAATCCCAAACGCCCTCTCCCCACCTTTCCCCTTTGGTAACCATAAGTTTGTTTTTGAAGCCTGTGGCTTTTCACTTCTTGATGCTATCCTGTGAAGCACAGAAGGTTTAAGTTTTTTTTTTTTTAAAGGTTTACGTTTTGCTGATTTGTTCTGTCTTTGGTTTTGAGTCACCAAGAGACTGCGGCCTGCTTCAGGGTTGCTAAGAATCACACCGTGTTTCCACTAATCGCCTCATAGCTTTCACTCTTGCACCTCATTTCTGAGCTGCTGCTCAGGTGTGCTTTCATCTCCAGGGTGGAAATATCTACCGGCTCCCCCACCTGGTGAAGGAGGAGAACGTGGCCGGTGGCTGGTAAGTGCTGGAGCCCCTCTCTGCCTGGCCTGGGGAGCTCAGCACCCCCGGTAGTCTCCTGCTGGCTTTGACCTGCAGCCCAGGGGGCGAGCTGTGGGTGCTGCCCTCCTGAAGGGGCGAGCACCAGGCTGTGGGGGATCAGGGCATCGTCTCCGTTCCTTCAGTTCGCTCGGAGTCGTCAGGGTATCCAGGCTTGGGGATGGAGCCCCATTCTCCCTCTCCTGCCTCCTGACACATCTCTCCACAGTCACCAGCACAACAGGCCCCCCACAGACTGGGAAGAGCCAAGGAGCACGTACGTTTGCAAGAACTGCAGCCAGATGTTCTATACAGAGAAGGGGCTGAACAGCCACATGTGTTTTCACAGCGACCAGTGGCCATCGCCTCGAGGGAAGCAGGATCCACAGGTGAAGTGGCGTGAGGCTGCGTTCAGCTCGCTGGAGTTGGGGGAGTTGGGGGCCTGGCTGGGAGCTGGGAGCCAGGGCAGTGCTCCTCTGGAGGGGCCCTTGCTCCCAACTTGCTCTTTCCCCTTAAAGGGCTGTCTCTTATCTGTGTGCAGGTGTTTGGCGTGGAGTTTTGCAAGCCCTCAAGACAGGTGCTGAGGCTAGAAGGGGATGGGCAGAGTCCCCTGGGAGCCAGAAAGTGCCTGGACAACCCAACCGCAGCCTCTTTGGGGGTCCCTGTGTCGGTGCCTGTGGCCCCAGCAAACCGTCCCCCAGGGAGCAAGGTGGGTGCTGATCAGTCCACCTCCATCCCGCCACTTTCCACCTGCCAGTGGGAGCTGTGGGAAAAGCCCCAAACTCCTGACTCTGGAAGAGCTTAGTTTCAAATCCATTCATTCATTTACTCTCCACTGGACTTTCTCTGTGTCTGACCCTGCGCTGGGGACACGGCAGCAACCATAGCAGCCTGTCTCCTGGGGCTCCTGGCCCAGTGGGGGTGGAGAGCCCCCATCCCCAGACAGTGACACCCAGAGTGGGCTGGGCTGGGCTGGGAAGGGAGCCGAGGGAGCTGTGGGAGCCCCAAGGGGGCACCAGAGACCAGCTTGAGCAGGCCAGGGAGGACTTCCTGGAGGAGGAGTTGTTAGAGCTGAGATCTGGAAGACGAGAAGGAGTCAGATGGGGGTTGGGGGGGCAGATTGCACAGAGGTGAGAGAGCGTGCTGAGCTGCGCGATCAGTATTTCCAAAATGGCCTGAGGGAGGGCCTCTCCTTGGGGTGTGGATGCATGAGAGGGCTCCAGCTTCGCACACTGCCCAGCTCAGGGTCTGGGGCCTGGCACAGGCATGGTGGCCCTGCCCGGCCGCCTCTGCTGAGGGCTGTGGGCACGGTCAGGCCGGGCATGCGTCTCTGTGGTCGCTACCTGTCCCGCTCTCCTGCCGTCTTGAGGACTGAGCTTGGGGCAGGTGGCCTCAGGTGACTCCTCGGGGTTCTGAAGCCTCTTCTTGTCCAGGGACAGGAGAAGGGCGGGGACGAGAGAAACAGCAAGGAGAACAGCCAGCACCGAAAGCGGAAGAAGCACCCCCAGCCCAAGGCGCTGTTCGTCCCTCCTCTGCCCCCCCACGTTCGGGCCTCCGGGCCCGGGGGCTTGTCACCAGAGCCGCCTGCGCTCCCCCGTGTTCCTGGTGGACCGCCTCCTGAAGGGGGCTGTTCCAGTGCTCACCCTACACGCCGCCGCCCTTGCTCAGCCCCATCCGGGAGGGCTCGGGGCTCTATTTCCACACGCTCTGTTCCACATCCGCTCAGGCCAGCCCGGACAGGCTCATCAGCACCATGCTCAGTGAGTGAGGCTGATCCCCACCCCCCTCCAGCGGCTGCGGCAGGCCAGACCCACCCCTCGGGCCGCACACGGTCCAGGCCTATGGCTGCATCGGTCTGGTGGTCCCGTTGCTGCTCAGAACTATCCCAGGACCGTCTGGGTCCAGCAGCCGTCTAGGTGCTTGTAATTTTGTAGGCAGAAAGAAAACAGAGGCCATTTAACTTAGCCACCCTTCTTCTGCCTGGTCTTCTGAGTAATTTTTAAACAGCTTTACTGCTGCTACTAAGTCACTTCATTTGTGTCCGACTCTGAGTGACCCCATAGATGGAAGCCCACTAGGCTCCCCGGTCCCTGGGATTCTCCAGGCAAGAACACTGGAGTGGGTTGCCATTTCCTTCTCCAAGGCATGAAAGTGAAAAGTAAAAGGGAAGCTGCTCGGTCATGTCCGCCTCTTTACTGAGATGTAATTCACAGATCACAGGAGCCACCCATTTAAAGTGCACAGCGTTTGTGAGAATATTCGTCGGGTTGTGCACCCGTCACACGGTCTGATCCTAAGCAAGTTCATCTCCCCAGGAGATGGGCTGTATCCACGAGCAGTTACACATAGGCCCCACCGCTCCCCAGCTCCTCAGCCCTGGGCACGGCTCACCTACCAGGCTCCTTTCTCTATGGATCTGCCTTCTCTAGATGTTCCGTGGAATTGGTGTCCTGTGACGCGTGACCGTCTGTGTCTGGTTTATTCACTTGGAGTAATGTCTGCAGGGTTCACCCCTGTTGTAGTATGCATCAGGGCTTCATTCTTTTCATGGATGAATGATACTCCTTTGTCCGGACAGGTGACCTTTCATTTATCCACTCATCAGTTGATGAGCATTTGGGCTGTTTTTGTCCCTTGGCTGTTGCAAAGAGCACTGGTTAAGAACCCTTAGGCATCAGTTTTTGTTGTACCTAAGTTGTGATTTCTCTTGGGTGTATGCCTCAGAGTGGAATTGCTGGTCCATAGGGTAACTGTTTAAGGAACTGCCAGACTGTTTCCCAAACTGTCATTTGACACTACCACAAGCTCTGTATGAGAGTTCCCTGTGCTATTGTGTACCGCAGAATTTCCTTCTTGAAGACGGAACAGTGCCCCATTGCAGGCACACACCCCACTTCCTGCATGCGTGTAGGTGCCCGTCAGGACACTGCGGTTGTCTCCACATCGTGGCTACTGTGCATAGGGCTGGAGTGGACATGGGAGTTCAGGTGTCTTTTTGAGATTTTGACTGCAATTCTTTGGGATGAACACCCAGAAGTGGGATTGCTGGACCACGTGATAGTTCTGCTTTTTGAGATAATTCCATACCGTGTAGTCTTTTTTTTTTTCTAATTTTTTATTTTATATTGGAGTGTTGTTTTTTTTGGTTGGAGTATATATTCAGTTCAGTTCAATTCAGTCGCTCAGTCGTGTCTGACTCTTTGCGACCCCATGAATTGCAGCACGCTAGGCTTCCCTGTCCATCACCAACTCCCAGAGTTCACTCAGTCTCACGTCCATTGAGGAGGTGATGCCATCCAGCCATCTCATCCTCGGTCGTCCCCTTCTCCCCCTGCCCCCAATCCCTCCCAGCATCAGAGTCTTTTCCAGTGAGTCAACTCTTCACATGAGGTGGCCAAAGTACTGGAGTTTCAGCTTCAGCATCATTCCCTCCAAAGAAATCCCAGGGCTGATCTCCTTCAGAATGGACTGGTTGGATCTCCTTGCAGTCCAAGGGACTCTCAAGAGTCTTCTCCAATACCACAGTTCAAAAGCATCAATTCTTTGGCACTAAGTGTTCTTTATAGCCCAACTCTCACATCCACACGTGACTACTGGAAAAACCATAGCCTTGACTAGACGGACCTTTATTGGCAAAATAATGTCTCTGCTTTTGAATATGCTAACTAGGTTGGTCATAACTTTCCTTCCAAGGAGTAAGCGTCTTTTAATTTCATGGCTGCAGTCACCATCTGCAGTAATTTTGGTGCCTAAAAAATAAAGTCTGACACTGTTTCCACTGTTTCCCCATCTATTTGCCACAAAGTTATGGGACCAGATGCCATGATCTTCATTTTCTGAATGTTGAGCTTTAAGCCAACTTTTTCACTCTCTTCTTTCACTTTCATCAAGAGGCTTTTTAGTTCCTCTTCACTTCCTGCCATAAGGGTGGTGTCATCTGCATATCTGAGGTTATTGATATATTGGAGCATAATTATTTACCATGTTGTTTTAGTTTCAGGTGTTCAGCAAAAGTGGTTTAGTTATCCACTTACCTATTCTTTTTCAGATTCTTCTCCCATAGAGAAGCTCATTGAGTATGGTTCTCTGTGCTGTGCAGTCGGTCCTTGGCTTTTTTGGTTCTGTTCTGTTTGTTGGGCTGCCCCAGGCCTTCCTTGCTGCACGCGGGCTTTCTCTAGAGGCGCGTGGGGCCTGCTCTACAGCTGTGGTGTGCAGGCTTCTCCCTGCAGTGGCTCCTCTCGTTGGCGGAGCGCGGCCCCGGGTGCACACACTTCAGAAGCTGCAACACGCTGGCTCAGTAGTTGCGGCACACGTGGCATGTGGGATCTTCCCAGATCAGGGATCGAACCCGCGTCCCCTGCTCTGCAAGGCGGATTCTTAACCACTGGATCACCAGGGAAGTCCAGCAGGTTCCTGTTGATTATCTATTTTATAGACAGTAGTGGGTCTATACCATGAAATCTTAAAGAACCTGCTTTTAGCTGCTCCAGAAAGGCAGTCAGAAAGGGCCTCATGGGTCAGTTGTAGCCAGTCTTTTGAGGATCTTCTTTACGTGTTTTCCAGATCCCCTGGATGGCTCTTTCGGCATCTGTGTGGTGAAGGACGACACCAGGATCAGCATTGAACCGTGAGTTGGGACAGACTTAGAACCTGAGAGTCCTTCCAAAACGGGGATGCTCTTACCCTCTGCGCATTCCCATGTGGCTCTTGTTGGCACCTTCATCCTGGGGAAACCAGGTCTAGGAGAGAAGTGCTGGGCTTCTCCAGCTGTCCCCCAGCACTCCGTCTGTCCAGACATACCATAGTCAGCTCCCTGAGGACAGAAGGCCCAGAACACTGGGGTTCTGGGTAGAACTGCCAGTGGCACAGTGAGACAGTCGTGCAGAGCCATGGACTGCGGCCAGATGAAGGGGGCCTTGGATGTAGGAGCAGGCCAGGCATCAGCACACACCTCCCCTGTCCTAGACCCCAGACGGCTGAGGCCAGAAACCTGGCGATAAAATCAGAGGAAGGAATTGAGCATCCCTCAGGAGGTTTCTGGAACACCTGTGTGTGTCTGTTGGGGTAATGGACACTCTGTGTGTCTGAAAGACAGCAGAGGGCATCCACAGAGCAGGGCTGTGGCCCAAGAGCAGGGCTCATGGAGCGTCTCTGCTTTATTTCCCACCTTGTTCACGCATTGTACGTAAGTCTTGTACACCTGTGGGCGTGTCCTCCTTTCAGACACATCAACATAGGAAGCCGGTTTCAGGCTGAAATTCCAGAGCTCCAGGACAGCTCTTTGGCTGGTATTGATGAGCATGTTGCTTCTCTGGTCTGGAAGCCGTGGGGAGATGTGATGAGCAACCCGGAAACGCAGGACAGAGGTGGCCAAGACCTTGGGGCCAGGGTCCCAAGGGCCCTCCTCTATCTCCAGGGAGTTTCTCCCCCAGTTCCCACCCTGACCAAGAAGCAGTGTGCGGGGGTGGGGGTTGGGGGGTGGACAGAGGCGGCCTTCAGCACAGTACTGCTCCGGCCTGCGGTCCCTGGCCCACGTCCCCTCTCTCCCGGTAGCCGGCAGGCTGCACAGAGCAGGTGCCAGGAGCAGGCTTGAGCCTTCCTCCAGGTCTCTCCCTTCCCTCAGCCTGCCTTTACTAGAGGGAGGTGGTGGCAAGGAGCCTCTTCCACCCCAACGGTGCCCTCAGGGAGGCCTCCTCCCTGGCTCATCCTGACCCTCTGTGTCTCTGCTCCCTCCCCTCCTGGAAACAGTAACAGAGCTGTGCAACGTGGCCTGCTCCAGCGTAATGCCCGGCGGGGGCACCAACCTGGAGCTGGCGCTGCATTGCCTGCACGAAGCCCAGGGTGACGTCCAGGTGAGGCGCAGGGCAGGGCGGTGAGCAGGTGGGCTGGCTTGGCACCCTGGGGTGGGCGTGGCTTTAGGGCAGGCTGCCCAGGGTTTCCAAATGAATGAAGGGATGAAGGCGGGCCTCCACCTCCCGTGCCGCCTGTTCCAGGTTGCCCTGGAGACCCTCTTACTCAGAGGACCCCAGAAGCCGCGAACTCATCCTCTTGCCAACTACCGCTACACAGGTGAGTGGAGCATGACTGCTGGTGTGGTAGGGGCCTGGCTGAGGCCCCAGAGGGCCAGTCAGTTTCCACGGCAGAGTGGTGTTGTCTCAGGGTCTCACCTGTCTTCCTAGAAGTGCCTGTCCTCTCTCCGGGAGACTCCATGGGCACTGTTCTCTAGCTGGTTCCTACCTTTTGTCCACTCATTCCCTCCTAGGCTCTGCCTGGCCAGGAAGGGGGTGCCAGGGAGGGCTGGGGGCAGGCACTCCAGCCCCGGGAGTCTGCCTGCCCTTGGGCGAGTCACTTAACCAGTGGATGCCTCAGTTGTGGCATCTGTCAAATGGGGATGGTAGTAGCGCCTACCTGCTAAGGTTTCGTGAGGATTGTAGGAGACCAAGCAAGAAAGGGGCTTAGCAGAGATCCTGGCATCTGATTGGTGCCAGGTCATGGCAGCCTGAAGATGGAGGGGCTGTGACTGTGGTCCCAGAAGAAGAAATGCCCCCCGGCTGTTTCTTGCTAGGTTCAGACATCTGGACCCCCATGGAGAAGAGGCTCTTTAAGAAGGCATTCTGTGCCCACAAGAAGGACTTTAACCTGATACACAAGACGGTAAGCGCATGTGGCAGGCTGGCATAGACGAGGTTCCCTCACTGCACCGAGGGGCTAGAGCCGCAGGGCCTCTCGGGAGCGACTCTGCTCCTGCTGTGAACGACTGACAACTTTAAAAGCCATTGCTGAGAACAGCCCCAAAAGTACAGAAAAGAAGCCCGTGTTCAAAACAGAGCCCTCCAGGCGCCAGCCCACTGTCCACTGACTGTAACCTGACAGGCATTTACTATCTGTACAGTTTACACACATATGTACACTTTCTCAAAAAAAGATGAGAGTGTGTATTTGATATCCTGCTGATTATCTTGCTCTTTTTTAAAAAACGTCCACAAAACTGCACATAGTCGAAGCGTAAGATTCGATGTGTTGCTGTGCCTATCCCTGGTGGCTCAGCGGGTAGAGAACCTGCCTGCCAGTGCAGGAGACACGGGAAGCGCAGGTTCGATTCCTGGGTCGGGAAAATCCGTGGAGAAGGGATGGCAGCCACTCCAGTATACTTACCTGAAAAATCCCATGGACAGAGAAGCCTGGCGGGCTACAGGCCATGGGTCAAAAGTTCCCTCCTGCGCCTTTGTAACCTCTCCTGGCTGCCATCAGCTCCTGTCTGCTTCCTGCCACTGTGAATCAGTTTGCATTTTCTAGAGTTTTATAGAAATGGAGTAATCACGCAGCACGTGGTCTGCTTTGTCCGGCCTCTTGCAGTCAGCGTGACGGTTTTGCGCTTCATCCACGCTGTCGTGCGTGCCAGTAATTCATCAGTTTGCTGAGGAGTATTCCATTGCGTGTTCCCTTCTCTTTTTCAAGAACTGTTCATTTCGGGCTGCGCTGGGTCTTCCTTGTGTGTGGGCTTTCTCCAGTTGCAGTTTGTGGGCTTCTCATTATAGGGGTTTCTCTTGTTGTAGAGCTAGGGCTCTAGGGTGCGAGGCTTAGTTGCTCCCCAGCATGTGGAATCTTCCCAGACCAGGGATCAAACCTGTATCCCCTGCATTGGCAAGCAGATTCTTAACCACTGGATCACTAAGGAGGTCCCATCGTGTGTCCTCTTGAGGGCCTCTTCCCTCAGTACTTACTGTAGGGCCCTGCCCAGCTGTCATAGAAGCCATGAGGTACCCACTGCCTGAGGGCGCTCTGCTTTAATTAGTCCTGGTCAGTAGACACATGGCTCCACGTGGTGTCACAGTGAATGCGTACCTCCGTGTGCATATCCCTGGAAAGAAGGGTTCCTGGGCCGGCCAGGTTGCTCAGAGTATGCAGAGCTTAGCTGGTGTGGGCTCTGGTGGTTTCCTCTCTGAGCCCCTCACCCCCTCTGAAGGAGTCTGTGATTCTCTGCCCCTTTAGCAAAGGGGCCTGCCAAGCCATAGCAGGAGAGAGTTCAGGAGGGCTTTCAAAAAGTGGCAGCTGGCCCCCTGAGGGGGAGGGGCTTTAGGGCATCGAGCCCCCACTCACTACTGCTCCTGAGGCTCTGTCCATAGCCGCCTGCTGTCTTCCCCCATCAGATCCAGACAAAGACCGTAGCCCAGTGTGTCGAGTATTATTACATCTGGAAAAAAATGATCAAGTTTGACTGCGGCCGAGCCCCAGGGCCAGAAAAGAGGGTCAGGAGGGAGCCAGATGAAGTAGACAGAGCGGAAGCCAAGGTAGGGGGTCTCGGGGCAGGGGGTCTGGAGTTCAGCCCAATCTGAAGGCCTGGTACCTGTCCATGCTGGGCAGGGGTGGGGGTGCTCCCAGCAGGAGGGGCTTCCCATGGGCGATGTTCCCGTGGTATCTGGGTCCATGCGGGTCCCTTAGCAGGGTGAGGGGGTGGCTCAGCACCCTTGTGTCATCTCTGCCCACCCCTGCAGGTCACCTGCAGTCCTCGGGAGAGACCCAGCCACCGTCCAACCCCCGAGCTAAAGATAAAGACCAAGAGTTACAGGAGGGAGTCCATCCTCAACTCCAGCCCGAGCGCTGGCCCCAAGCGGAGCCCCCCGAGGCACCCGGAAGCGTGGAGGGCCAGGGCGCCTTTCCCTGCCGGGAGTGTGAGAGGTACTGGGCTCCCTGCAGGCGCCCGCACCGCCTGCCCTCAGCCCCGCTCCATCCTCTCTGGGTACCACCCCCCCACCCGCCTCTCCCTGCTCAGATCCCCATGTTCTCTGGTGCCTCTGCAGGGTGTTCGATAAGATCAAGAGTCGAAATGCCCACATGAAGCGACACCGGCTGCAGGACCACGTGGAGCCCATCGTCAGGGTCAAGTGGCCGGTGAAGCCTTTCCAGCTGAAGGAGGAAGAGGAGGAGGAGGAGGAGCTGGGGGCTGACATCGGGCCCCTGCAGTGGTGATTCAGGGTGGAATGGCAGCGGGGGCAAAGCAGCAAGTCTCCCCAAGGTGCCCCTCTACCTCCCCAACCCGTCCCTGTTGCCAGGGGCCAACCCAGCTTGCAGACACGGCGGGCACTGGGTCACGAGCAGGGGATGCACGGTCATCTGACCGCCGTGAAGGCCCTGCCGCTGTATCGGAGGCTCCGTTCTCTTAGGTTCATAGTCTCTCCCCTCTGTCAGTTCTGCTCTTCCTGGAGCAGTGAGGCTTGGGGAGTGAACAGGTTAGGTCTGGGTAACTCTTCAATCTTAGCCTCCGTTTCAGGCTTTGGTTACGTTTATTCAGTAGGCCAAGATGTAGAGAATCAGTGGGAATTACCATCGGATCTCCACCACACACCGGGCCCCTCGCGGAGGGTCTCTCTGCATTCTAGATTCCGCCCCTAGTCTTGATGTGACTTGTACATTGTTAGGTTTGGTTTTTCTTTTTTGTACGTATCGACTTGTAAATCTTATTAAATTGGGTTCTTAATTAAGCAGCTCTCTTCTGGCTTCCTCGCCTATTGATCCTGTGAAGGCTTGAGTCCCTGCCCCTCCAGGAACCACAGAGACGAGTAAGCTGAGTCCCTGCCAGCATTTATTAAGCACCTGCTGTTGTTAGGCCAGACAGTGCCCAGTCCATACAATGGAGACATGGTGACACGGAGGGACAGGGTCCCTCTCCTCACAGAACTCACAGTTTAGGAGCAGAAGGTAGCAGTGATAAGTCAGCGAAGAGACCAGTTTAGATATCGATCGTGGATGTGGCTTTGGCCATAGTAACAGAGGCGTCGGCGTAGGTTTAAGCTCTCAGGACATGTGGTAGTGGTGTGAGCAGCTCTCTTGTGAAGTTCAGGCCTGCCAGCGGTGACCAGCATTGGCAAGAGCAAGGACCCCCTCCTCCTCCTCCTCCATCTACCAGCACCCCAACCTTCAGAGGGCACAGGGAAGACAGCACATCCCTCCCTGCCTTGCTTCCCTTCTTTAGAGGGAGGAAAGCTTGTGGCGGGGCTTCCCAGGGACATTAGGACATTCTCAGGTGGCGCTAGTGGTAAAGAACCCACCTGCCAACGCAGAAGACGCGGGAGAGGCGACTTTGATCCTTGAGTTGGGAAGATCCCTGGAGAAGGAAATGGCGACCCACTCCAGTATTCTTACCTGGGAAATCCCATGGACAGAGGAGCCTGGCGGGCCCATCAGGTACAGTCCATGGGGTCACAAAGAGACATGACTGAAAACATAGACACAGAAACCCCTTGTAGCAGCACCCAGCAGAACTCGCCTCATACCCCCTTGGCCAGGACTGTAGCCCATGTTCTTTCTAAACTGATCCCTGGCAGCAGGAAAGGAAATGGCCACAGTCATCCTGGACACTGGGGATCTGTCTCCAGGCCTGCAGAAAAAACAGTGTTTTGCCTCAAGTTCGTTGTCACCCAATTCAAACTGGAATCCTGTTTGCCAGGAAAAGAAGAGGAAGCAGGAATGGCTCCTGTGGAGTCAGAACTTGTGTCCACCTCAAAGTGACAACAAGGAAAGGGGCCAAGTCCGAGGGAGTGGCAAGGTGTGGCGGGCGCTGGTGAGTGGATGGGGAGGTGGGGTGCGCAGAGGACGCCACTGAGGCTGAGACCTGGCTTCTGGGCCAGAGCGTGAAGCACAGACTGCCCCGGGAACCCGGGGAGGTGGTTCAGAGCTCCAGCTGCCATGTGGAGGTTGTGGTGGGCAAGTCGGGAAGCCAGAAGGCTCTAGGGGAGATGATGGCCTGGGCTGAGGTAGCAATGAAGAGAGCCAGGAACACAGGAATTAAGGATCGGGTTAGAAGCAGACTCAGACTTGGTGACGGGTCACACATCACATGGACAGCTGGTAAGGAAAAGGACGGACCAAGGCTGGCACGACAGGTTTGGGGGTCGAGCAGCTGAGTAGACGCTATCAACTGAGATGGGGAAGAGGGACTCATCAGAGGATTGACGGCTTCAGGCGTGACTGTGCCTGCTGACTTCTGAGGGACTGGCTGGGGGAACAGGGTAAAGGGTAGTGTCAGGAGACTTCCTGGTGGCTCAGATGGTAAAGAATCTGCCCCCAGTTCAGGACACCTGGGTTTCAGTCCCTGGATAGGGAAGACCCTCTGGAGTAGGAAATGACAACCCATTCCAGTATTCTTGCCTGGAGAGTTTCACGGACAGAGTCTGGCGGGCTACAGTCTGTGGGATCACAAAGAGTCGGACATGACTGAGTGACTAACACACAAGGAGACTTCACAGCTCAGTAAATCTGCAAAGGTGGGGAGGGAGGAGAGCAGAGGAGGAAGCTGAGTTTGAAGCAGCGTGGATACTGCAGTTAAGGGAAAGGACCCCGGCATCGGGTGATCCGGGATTGACAGCCTGGCTCCCTGTCCTTCTTTGCTACCTTGGGCAAATTTCACCTCCCCTGTTTGGGTCTCAGTCATCTCCTTCCGCAACTGGGAAATGCCCACCCCCAAGGATCTGTGGATGAGAAAATGGAAATCAGGGCTTGGCAGGTGCCCGGTGTGACCTGAGCAGCTGCCGCCCATTGAGCGCAGGTGCTGTTGCTCTCATTGTGTGGGTCCCACCTTCTCAAGTGCGGCCCACTGACCGTGGAAATGAAAGTGTCTGGCTTTGTGGTCTGGTGGTATGTTAGGTATCTATTGCTGCGTAACAAATTAAGCTGAAACTTAATGGCTTAAAACAAATGGAAACTTTTACAGTTGTGCTGCTTAGAGGGGCAGGTAACCCAAACTGCTTGTGGTTATCCAGATTCGCGCCCCAACCCCTAATCTTATCTGTGGTCAGAATGCAGTGGTAACCACAAGTGGTGGTTCCAAAGAGACTCGGAACTGCAGGAGAGAGCCGCCGGGCAATGTTTCCTGTGTGTTACCTCTCCTCAGCCAAACTCCACCCTCAGAAAAGAGGGTCTTCTCCACCCTGAATTATCTCCATCCTGATCATTTGGGGGTCCTGAAAAAATGCACATTCTTATGCCCTACACAGACTTTCATAATCAGAATCATTGGCGGTAGGGCCCTAGGACTTAAATTTTTTTTTAAGATGCTTTCTTAGTAGAGCAGTTTTTAGGCTTACGTGAACATTGGGAAAATGCTACAGAGAATTACCATATACCCCACATCCAATTTCCCCTCTTATTTAAATTTTTTATTTATTTATTTATCTTTGGCTGTGCTGGGTCTTCATTGCTGCAAGGGCTTTCTCTAGTTGCAGTGCAAGGGCTTTGTTGCCTCAGCATGTGGAATTTTCCCAGACCAGGGATTGAACTCGGGTCTCCTTCACTGGCAGGCAGGTTCTTAACCACTGGACCACCAGAGGAGTCCTCCCTTATCATTATCTGACATTAGTGTATGGGATGTTTGTTACAGTTAATGAGCCAGTATTGCTATGTTTTTATTAACTAAAGTCTATTCTTTATTCAGATTTCATTAGTTTTTACCCAAGGTCCCTCTTCTGTGCAAGGATGCTCTCTGGACAGGACACCACATTTAGGTTCCCCTCGGTTGTGACAGCTTCTCAGACTTCCTTTGTTTTTGATGACAGTTATGAGGAGTTGTAGTCAGGTATTTTGGAGAGTGTGCCTCAACTACGGTTAGTCTGATGCTTCTCTCCTGATCAGAGCATGAGGGAGACGGCAGGGGTGAAGCACCACTGTCATCACACGTTATTAAGAGTACATAGCATCGGTGTGACTTGTCACTGTTGCTGTTACCCTCCGTCACCTGGTTGATAACGTTTGTCAGGCTTCTACACTGTAAATGTAGCGCCTCCGCCCCCAACACCGTCCTCTGCAGAAGAAAGTCACCGTGCACAGTCTACATGAAGGAGAGGAATCATGTTCCATCTTGAGAATGGAATACCCACATAAATTATTTGAAATTATGCATGGAATATTTGCTTATTCTCCACCATTTATTTTTCAGTCATTTATATCAGCATGAACTCATAGAGATTTTATAGACTGGGTTATAATCAGGTGCTACTTTGTTGCTCAAATTGTTGCAGCTTTGACTATTGGGAACTCTGAGCTCATGGAGAATTTATAGACTGGGTTATAATCCAGGGCTGCTTGTTGCTCAGATTGTTCCATCTTTGACATTGGGATCTCTTTCAGTTGGCTCTTGTCTCTTTGATATACCTCATCTGGGATCTCTTTCAGTTGGCTCTTGTCTCTTTGATATACCTCATCGTATGTGTGTGTGTGTGTATGTGTGTGTGTGAGAGAGAGAGAGAGAGAGGGAGGGAGGGAGGGAGGGAGGGAGAGAAGGAGATTCATGGTGTGTGTGTGGGGGTGTGTGGGGGTGTGTGTGGGAAGGTGGAGGCAGAGAGACAAAGAGATGGAGGCCAGGAGACTTCCCTTCTGGAACTACAAGATGCTCCAGGCTCATCCTGTGCAATGTCCTAGAACCAGCCTTTTATCCAAGGAGCTCTTGTTCCTTTTATTGGAGAACAGAGTATTAAAAACTAAGATCTGGGCGCTAGATATGGTTGAACCTAAATTTTTAACAGTTTCACTAGCTTTTTTTTTTTTTTAATGAAACCAGCATTAGACAACCTCTGCTGCCCTCTGCATACCTCTAAGACATTGCAGGTTCAGTTCATAAATAAAGCCAGTCACATGACTTTCCCTTTGTTTCCCAGTGCATGTGAGTTATGTTTACACTATGTGTGTATGTGTGTCAGTCGCTCAGTTGCATCCGACTCTGAGACCCCATGAACTTTAGCCGGCCAGGCTCCTCTGCCATGTAACTCACCAGACAAGACTACTTCAGTCTATTAAGGGTGCAGCAGCATTATTTTAAAAATGTATAATTTAAAAGTAATTTATTGCTAAAAATGCTAATCATTATCGGAGCCAGTCTTAATAATAACATCAAAGGTCATCAATCACAGGTCATCCTAACAAGAGTAACAAAAAACTTTAAAATATTGTGAGAATTATTAAACATGACATTGAGACACTAAAATGAGCCAATGCTGTTTGGGAAACCGCACACCTCTGAGAGAACTGCTTAATGCAGGATTGCCACAAACCTTCCATTTGTTTTTTTTTTTTTTAAGTGTATCTTGGAAGGGCAAGAAAGCAAAGCACAATAAAATGAGATATGCCGCCTTCTCTGGTCTTCCCAAACCAATTTCAGCATAGGTCGACAGAGGGCGCAACAAAACGAAGACCGCTTTTCTTCTTAACCACTGACGCCTTTCCAAGTGAAAGAGACCTTCAGGAGGTAAAGAGAGGAGGCGGGGACTAAGCTCTGCGCAAAAGAGCTGTCAAACCCAGTCTTCCGGCTTGGAGCTATCACGTGACGATTAATGATCAGCTGACTAGGGTCTAAATTCCGCAGGGAAGTCAGACGGCGCCAAAGGCTGAAGTTGATTGGTGGAGGAGGAGCAAGCCCGGGGCGATCAACCCCCGCACCAGGTACCCTAAACAGATATATGCGCATGCGTTAAAAATTGGATCGCTGATTGGAGGCCGTGAATCACGGGGCGGCGTGCCTCGGCTAGAGAGGGCGTGGTCTGCGGTGCGCGAGCCGCGCTAAGAGGCCGTTGGTTGGCCAGCTCGAATCACGTGATTCCTGGCCGCAGGAGGCGCGCGCCGGTGCGACGTCAACGCAGCCCACTAAGCTCCCCCGGCCTGTCTCCTGCGACCCGGCCGTAGCTGAGGTCTCCGAGGGCAGGGCTCCGGCGGTTTGCTGAGTACTTTTGCGGCCGCTATGGACAACTCCGGGAAGGAGGCGGAGGCGATGGCGCTGCTGGCCGAGGCGGAGCGCAAAGTGAAGAACTCGCAGTCCTTCTTCTCGGGCCTCTTTGGGTAAGAACCGCGCGCAGGGGTCGGCCCGGGCCTCGGCTGAGAGGACGGAGGAGTCATGCTCTGGGGCGGCGGTAGAGACGAAGGGCTCGAGCCCAGAGGACGCGGGGGATTGCGGGCTTACGGACATGGCCTGAGGCAGCGGAGGGGACAAGCCGTGGCCAGGACGCCGGACTGTGGCACTGACAGAATGATTCGAGGAGAGACTGTCCGAGACTGGCAGGGCCGTGGGCTGAGGACACCCGGGCCGAGGCGAAACCATCTGGAGGCAGGAAGGGGCCCCAGGCTGGAGATGGGCCAAAGGGCCAGGGGAATACAGTTTCAGGCCTTGAAGGGAATGTGGCCTGCGGGGACCGAGGAAGCCTGGAGGGAAGCCAGGCCAGGAAGCTTTTTGGAGCTCAAGGAGAGCCTGTTTGAAAGATCCCAGACGGGAGTCTTGGGGCCTGAGACTGAGGACTTTTCCCCGAGGGCCTCCCCTTTCCGAGACCTGGGGTGATGGATCTGTGAACTCTGGCCCCGGCGTCAGGGCCAAGATGATCCTCCGATTGATGAACCCAGTCTGAGTTGCGTGAGGTGTCTCAGGTGACTAGTGTAAAGAGACCTGACTGCCAAGTGAGATCTGAACAGAGGAATCTCTGGGGTGATGGAGTGAAGGCTGAACAGGGCTGGGAGGCTGGAGACTAAGTGGGAGTGAAGCTTGGTTTAGGAACTGGTGGGATAAAAACGAGAGATGAGGGAGATTAGAAAACCTAAGGGGCCAGAGGCCTGCTGTGTGATCTTTGAGTAAAGATGGGGCATGCAGTGTGAGCAGGATGAGACTGGCATGCCCAGGTTAGGGCTGAAGGGGGCTGGGAAACAGAACCAACACCTAATGCTTGTGGCAGACATTTCACGTGAGTTCATGTTGGCTCATAAGAGTTGTTCTGATGACTGTCGTTTGAGGAATTTTAGTGGCTGAGGAGGGTCAAAAGCTCAGGTCAGAAGCCTAGGCTCTGCCATTTCTTGACCTTGGGCAAGCTGTTTAACTTCCCTTATTATGGGAGGGGGGGTGTCTTAGAGAAATCTGTCTCAGGCATTTGCCACTAGTATTGAAGTAGGGCACGTGTAAGGGTGTAGAATTGAGCCTGGGCCGTGGTTATCACTCTGAAAGTGTTAGCTACCATCAGTGTCATTTCCAGGAAGGAAACAGGTATGGAACCTGTTCGGGACTGATGGGGATCAAGGTGGGGGTTTGATGGGAGCAGTGGGGTGGGGGCCTGTCAGAGCAGGGAGAGATAGTGTGATGAGTAAGGAGCTGGAAGGGGTTGGGGAAGGAACTCGGGCCATGGGTACTTGATAGGGTTAGGGGAGGGGCTTGAGACCTCCGGTGGGGAGAGAGCCAGGGAGGACTGAGGAAGGCTGTGTTGCTCTGGAAACTGGGAGGAGAGCTGCAGAGGAACAGGCGGGTGTGTAGAGAGATAAGAGGAACTGTGAGGGGAGGCCATGGAACCTGGCAGCAGAGAGGCAGAGGCTGGGGAAGGGGTTTGCGGGGGAAGACTGGGGCTTTAGGAGAGACGGTGTTAGGAGATTGATAGGAAATGAGGAGGAGGGTTCTTCCCGGGAGAGGAGATGGGAACTGCTCATTGTTACAAGTGGTGGATAATGTTTACTTATCCACCACAAGAACTTGAGTAACCTGGCTGAGACCTCTCTAGTGTGGAAAAACATCCGGGGCTGATGGACTGTATTGATTAGGTGAGGAATGTTTTCTTTTTGAGGCCAAGAATGGGGAGAGCGTGTCTGTGTTTCTACTTTCTTCACAAGGGGAGAAACTCAGGTGCAGTGCTTTGTGATGGGGCCAAGAGCTCAGTTTTCAGTCAGGTCATGGTTTTACTGGGTGGCTTTTGGTGTCTGCTCCCTGGGGATTAGTGTACTGTTGGGCCATGCTTGGAAGGAGCAGCCAAGTCAGGGCCTGAAACACTGCTGTCACCTGGCTGGGAAGGCAAGATGAAGACTTGCTAACACACTAGTAAAGCAGAATTGTCACGTGATTAAGGGCTGCATTTTAACATTGGTGGGAGGTTCCTGACATGAGAGGAAGCTGCATGAGCTTAAGGAACACCTTGGAGAGGAATGAGCTGGGCCCCCGGGAACCCTGGGACATGCCACAGCAGTGGGGGGCTGGAGAGGGTGTTCCAGGCAGTGGGAGTTGTGTGAACAGAGGTCTAGTGTGAGGGGAGGTTTGTCCAGAAATGATGGGGAACTGAGATCCAGAGAGACCAGGGCTGGCTCCCTGTGAGGAGAATCCTCCACCTGGGAGGATGAGCAGGAGTTCCAGAGGTGCCCTCTGGTGGGAGAGCACTGCTTACAACAGAGGGAGGCAGCTTGAGCAAGGCCCAGAAATGTGACGGTCACCATCTGAAGGTGCAGGGGGTTCTGTGTCAGCCCATAAAGGTAGAACAGGCAGAAGGGGATGAGACTAAACAAGAACCAGGCCCCATCCCAGAGGGCTTTTTGAGAAAAGGCTTGGATTTGCGGAGGTGCTGGAGAGCATTGAGGATTTTAATGGCCTTTTAGGCTGTTCAGACTGCTGTAACAAACTACCATAAGTTCAGTACCTTATAACCATCAGAAATGTATTTCTCACATTTTTGGACTCCAAGAAGTTCAAGGTTGTGGTGCTGACAGGTCTGGTTCCTGGAGAGGGCCTGCTGCCTCACAGATGGCTGTTGTTTCACTGTGTCCTCCTGTTGGGAGGGCAGGAGATGGGGAGAACTAGCTCTTCCTGGTGTCTTTTGTAAGGGCACTAATCCTAGTCACGAGGGCCCCACCCTCATGACCTAGTCACCTCCCAAAGGCCCCACCCACCTCCTCATACCATCACTGTGGAGCTTAGGATTTCCACACACGAATTTTGACAGGGGACACAAGAATTGAGTTCACAGGAGGGCCAGTGCTGAAGACCTCCTGTTCAGAAAGGACTCCAGCAGCTGGTGTTGGGGAGCATGGAGGCAGTGACGGGAATAATATCTGAGAGTGTTTATTAAGGGCTCACTCTGACTCTGACTCAGGCCTGGGCCAGGCACTCGATGTGCACCCTCTCATGTGCTCCTCACAGCGTCCTCTGGAGATGGACGTGTAGGGCTTGGAGTTTTGGATCCTTGTGCCCAGTCTTCCACTTAGTGGGCATTGGTGTTCATACCCAGGCCTGTCTCATCCCAAAGCCCTCTTGCTGCCATCCAGAGCTTTTCTCTGAGGCTCAGGCCCATTTCTGGGCACTCCATTTAGGAGGATGTTGGCAAACTAGGTGTCTCAGGGAGTTTTCTTCCCCTGATTTCCCCATCTTCCCCACCCACATGGCAGTTTTCTCCAAATGTCTGAAAGAAAGAAGAACAGGAGTGTTCACCCCAGAGCCTTTAGCTCCAAGAGCACTTGCAGTGGTGCAGGGTTGCAGACGGAGACTGAGACAAACATGCCAGAGCCTGTCTGCCCGAAAGGCCAGCCCAGGAGGACATGCCCTGCGGGCAGGAACCGCTCCTGACACTTGGCCTCTGGAGCTGGGGTTGCTTGCCTTCCTCGTTTGACAAGCCCCCTTTCCGGGAATGCAGGAGAGAGTGTCAGGGCTCAGCTCATCCCTCCAGCTCCCCCTTCCCCTTTCAGGAACCTCAGTGATGGCAACATTCTAGTTTGAAAGGTCTCTGCTCAGATCAAAAGGGCCAGGCAGGGTCGCGTCTGCCTGGGATCCAGGGTAGCCTGGTTGCCTGGGATGTTAAGCCCTTTGCTCTTTGTTGTTTCAGGGCCGCCAGACACTAGGGGGCTTTGGCGCACCAGCAGCCTGGGGGAGGCGGTACCAGCCAGCTCTCAGATCCAAGCTGCTTCTGTTCCTTCCTTCCTGCTGCCTTCCCCTCCCTCAGCTCCCAGACAGGGCTCAGGAGATGGGAGAGCAGCCCGACTTCTGCCTTGGAATCAGAAAGGTGGCGATTTCCCAAACACAGTGTAAGTGTGGAAAGAAGAGAGGACAGGGAAAAAGCAAGATGCGCTTTTTCTTCCTTCCAGCTCCCGGTGGACCCAGTCTTCCTTGCTCTGCCCCTTTGGGATTTCAGACAGTGCTTCTATTCCCCGGGGCTTTCCCTCCCTGACATCTCCCCTGACTCCCTCTCCCACATCCAAAATAAAAACTTCCTTCCACTCAGATACCAGTGTGTTTAGCAAGTTTCTTCATGTGTGAAATGAAAGTCGGAGTAATACACACTCCCTCGGGTTGTTGTAAGGAGAAACTGAGGTTATGCACCAGTTCTGCAGTCCTGGTGAGTGCTTATTAAGTGCTTGCTGCTGTTACTAATATTAATATTAGGTATTGTGTTTAGAAGTTGAGCCTGAAGTCTTGGAGAGCTAGAGATAACAGGGTGCCGTGTTGTGTATACGGATGGCAGCCAGGAGATCATGGTGGCACGATTCCTGCTTGAACTGTCCTTGGGCACCAGCAACCCTCAGGAGCCCTGGAGGCTGGCTTTCCTGAGACCTGCCTGACCAGAGATGGGCCAAGGTCTGGGTGGGTGTCCCGGGGCCCTTGGTGCACCTGGGTTGGGAGTAACGGCTTCCAGACCGCTCTCCACCTGCAGAGCATGCAGAACCTCTGATGCCGGTGAATTGGGCACTGACTCACTGATCCCTGCCAACTGCCAGGATCACCCTCTCAGCACTAGGCGGCTCTTGCCCAGGTTCAGAGTGGAGGCTTTCCTGAAGGGACCTAAGGTTTCCAAGGAACCTGGCCCTTATGTCTCTACAGTCTGAGGGTTCTGCCTCTCTTGGTGGAGGTGGTCACACAGAGGTATGGATGCTCCTCTTTAGGCTAGGCCTACTAAGAGGCAAGGGCTTCCCTTGTGGCTCAGCTGGTAAAGAACCCACCTGCAGTGCAGGAGACCTGGGTTCGATCCCTTGGTTGGGGAAGCCCCCTGGAGAAGGGAAAGGCTACCCACTCCAGTATTCTGGCCTGGAGAATTCCATGGACTGTATAGTCCATGGGATCGAGAAGAGTTGGCCACAACTGAGCGACTTTCACTTCACTAAGCGGCAAGGCTCTTTCAAAAACAGTTTTGTTTTTTTAAGTAAATATTTATTAGTTCTCATCTCTTCCTTGTCTTGCAGGCTTTTCTCTAGTTGCAGCCTGTTGTAGGGTGCAAGCTCTCAGTGGGTGTGGCTCCTGGGCTCTAGAGCACAGGCCCGATTCTCTCGCCCTGACCCATGGCCGAATTGCTCTCAGTGGTGTGGCTCTTGGGCTCTAGAGCACAGGCCCGATTCTCTTGGCCTGACCCATGGCCAAGTTGCTCTGCGGCATGTGGGATCTTCCCCGATCAGGGGTCAAATCCGAATCTCCTGCATTGGCGGGTGGACTCTTTACCACCAAGCCCCCAGGAAGCCCCAGAAACATCTTTTAAAAGCGGGAACCATTGGGCTCTCTGGCTGGGATGAAGGAAACCTGTTGGGGTGCAGAGGGGATCAGTGTAAGAACCGCGGGAAGGCACCTGGCCCCTGCCTTTGAGCTCATGGTCAGGAGGGCACTGGGATGTGCTGAGGGTGGGGTAGGTGGGAGGCCCCGGGCTCTCTGGAAAGCGGGGGAGGGGTGCCCTTTGGCTAGGCTGGGGGTGGGGAGATGAAACCCATGCCAAGATGCAGTAGGAAGTGAACAGTAGGAATCTGCTCTCTCCCCTAGCCTGGTGAGAGTGACGCTCTCCCTCTCGTTGGCTCAGCACCTGCTGTGTCGTGGGCACTCTCCTGGGTGCCTCCTTCAGGGTTCCTCCAGCAGGCCTGCAGGGGTGGAGTCTTCTCCCCACTTCCCGAGGAGGAAGCAGGGGCTGGGACGCCATAAGCTGGCCCTGGAATCCAGGCCTGCCTGACTGAGCTCCCCAGATTTTCCACCAACCCCAAGCAACTCTAGACTTCTGCTGCCGCCCAGCCTTTGGAGCGTCTCCTCCTTCCTGTAACGGCATCCAGTCCCGAGCCCCGCTCTGTGCTGTGCGCCAGGCACTGTGTCTCTGTCCTCTCTGAACCCTGAACCTCACAGAGACACCTCCCAGGTCAGGCTCATTGCCTTCATTTTACAGATAAACTGAGGCGTCAGGCTCATTGCCTTCATTTTACAGATAAACTGAGGCGCAGGGATCGCTCGCCCAAGTCACGCAGCTTGCAGAGTGCCCGGGGCTGATTTCAGCCCAGGTCTCTGGGCCCCCAAGTCCATACTCTCTCTCCCCCTTGCCCAGCCAGGCATTTCAGAGCAGTTAGCGCGAGACACTGGATTTTTCCCTCCTCCTGGGGCCTGTGCAATCACAGTGGGGCCAGGCCCTTCTCTGCGGGATCTTGGCACACTGCAGAGCCAGCGAGGGGCTTAGGGCACATGGGCGGAGATCCTGAGGGGTGACTGGAGACCCCGTGGCTCAGGCTTTGGACAGCCCTGTGCAGTCAGCAGTGGGGCAAGGCTGGGACCGCCTGCTGCTCCTTGGCCGGTGGATGCCTTCTCTTGTCTGATGTTCCTTCACCTGCTGCACCGCAAGGAGGGCTCGGGCTCTGGGGCGTGGGGAGGGGATTGGCTTAGTGAATCCCTTCCCATTAAAAAGCAGAGACATCACTTTGCTGACAAAGGTCCATATAGTCAAAACTGTGGTTTTTCTAATAGTCATGTGTGGATGTGAGAGTTGGACCATAAGAAAGCCAAAGAATTGATGCTTTTGAACTGTGGTGCTGGAGAAGACTCTTGAGAGTCCCTTGGACAGCAGAGATCAAACCAGTCAATCACAAAGGAAATCAACCTTGAATATTCATTGGAAGAACTGGTGCTGAAGTCCCAGTACTTTGGCCACCTGATGCGAAGAGCTGGCTCCCTGGAAAAGCCCCTGATGCTGGGAAGGACTGAAGGCGGGAGGAGAAGGGGGCAACAGGATGAGGTCCATCACTGACTCAATGGACATGAGTTTGAACAAGCTCTAGGAGTTGATGGTGGACAGGAAAGCCTGGTGTGCTGCCATCTGTGGGGTCACAAAGAGTTGAACACGACTGAGCAACTGAACAACCCCAGCCGACAGCAGCATCTACTCCTCAGGTGAGGGGAGCCTGAGCAGTGCTGGCTGTTTAATCAAGAGGTGAGGCCAGAGCAGGTAGGGGCCTTGCCCCCTGCTCTTTCAAAAGACTCTCAGACACGGAAAGGAGGCCCCTGGATCGCCGAGTGAGCGAGAGGCTTGGGCCTTGGTCCAGCCCCCCGAGCTTCTGTGAGCCCCCGCCGCCTCTGTATCCAGGCACAGACCTGGAGGGTGACTGTGGGGATCGCTGTGCTGTTTCAGGCACTGCCCAGCTGGCCGCTTTTTGGAGTTGTGAGGATGGACAGTGGAGAAGGAGGGGAGGTCCAGACTGACCCACCTGAGCAGCGGCTGAGAATCAAGGTGGGGACCTCTAGGCTGAGGAAAGGAGCCAGGGAAGGTGGCTTGGGCACCACAGAAGGGCAGGTCTTCCTTGCTGGCTCAGCTGGTGAAGATTCCACCTGCAATGCGGGAGACCTGGGTTTGATCCCTGGGTTAGGAAGATCCCCTGGAGAAGGGAACGGCTACCCACTCCAGTATTCTGCCCTGGAGAATTCCACGGACTACATAGTCAGTCCATGGAATCACGAGAGTCGGACGTGACTGAGTGAGGACTTCAAGTGGGAGTGACTCCATCTGCATTGCCTTCTGAGGACCCCCAGAGACTGCGGGTGGGTGGGTTGTGACGTGCAACGTGTTTCTGGGCTCCAGGAAGTGCCCAGGGGACCGAGGAAGGAAGGAGGAAGGCTGAGATGTTGCCCTGCGGACCCCCTGGCCCGGGTCCCACCGGGCCGTCTGTGCATTCCTGGCATGGTTCCCTCCCTCCATATGGCGGTCGCGGAGGCTGGTGGCCGTGCCTGGGAGACCTGAGACCGCTTCCTCCGCCTTGGGAGGGGGAGTAGGGAAAGCTGAGTGGAGTAATTATAGACCGCCCTGCTCCAGGCCGGCCCAAACCAGTTCTGTCTATTCCCGGCATGGCTCAGAGGAGCCGTGGGATGGGAGGCGCGGAGCACAGGCAGCTTGAGGGGTTGGAGGGGAGAGACAGCCAGCTGCCACAGGCTCCACCCCCGGGCTCTTCAGTGACGCAGGACCGGCCAGCTGCTCTGGCAGTTGGGCAGGGTCCGAGGGAGGCCTGCTCTCCTTCCCTCAGGGAATTGGCGGGTTTTGTTGGGGAGGCCGCCCTTGGATAAATGACATGAAGTGGCCTGACCTAACTCTTGACAGCCTAGCTTCTCAGGAGAGGAGTCCTATAGTGAGCCACGCAGATTTGTCACGTGGGAAGACAGCTTGGAAAAGCAGAGGAGCTGGGGTCTTCTTCTGCCCCTCCTTTCCTTTCCAGAACCCTCCCTGTTACAGGGCCTGGACCCTTCTCCTGGCTGCCAGCCTGGGGTCCCCCGCCTGCCTCTTCAGCCTTGTGGCCCGCCACTGCCTGCAGTGTAGGCGTCCCGGCCCCCTTCTCCTCCTTGACCTGGCTGAGGTCGTTCGTGTCTCAGGGCCTTTGCACATGCCGTGGCTTCTGCCTGCCATGCCCTTCCCTCTTCACATGGGTGCTCCTGAGTCATCTCTGAGGACTAAGCTAAAAATCTCAACAGTCACAGAGCCTTTCTCTGACCTGCCCACTCAAGAAGCCCCTCGCCCTGGCCCCTCTGGCAGGGTCTTGCTGCTGTCCTGTTTACCAAGGTCAGGGCCTTCTGCTTCATGTGCTGCTGTCACCCCAGCGCCTGGCGCATCCTTAGTGCAGGGATGTGTGTCCTCCCGTTGAAGGAACGGCCTCTCCTCCGGGGTCTGCCAGGGACCCGAGGCAACACGACTTTTGCCTTCGGTGTCTCCACTTCCAAGAGGCCGGCGCTCCAGAGACTCTCCTGTCAGCGTCTGGCCAGGGACCTGGCCGGGGCCCAAGCACTAAGGAGGCCGGCCCAGAGGCCTGCGCAGATGATAACCCCTCTGGCTCTCCCACCCCATGGCTAGAGTGACCGACCCAGCACGGGTCGGCCCAGCTCAGCCTGGAATCGTAGGATTTCAGCCCAGCAGCCGACAGGCTCTGTGTCTGAGTCTGCTCCATCCCACTGAGCCGCGAGGAGCCGCCCGGGGCAGACTCTGCTCGAGTCTGATCATCCGGCTTCGAGCCTCGCTGGGGTGGGACGGGCTATTCCTATTCATCCGGGAGCCTGAGGTTTCTCTGAGGACAGTGGGGTCTGGAAGGGACTTCACTGCACCCACTGAGAAAGGAAGGATGCCCTCGGGGATCCGTGGGAGGGGGGCAGGCCTGAGAGGATGGTCAGGGAATGGACCTGGTTCTTCCAAGAGAACCTTCCAGGGACGGTCCCCCAGGAGACGCTTCTGAAATCTCTTCTGCCCGAAGCTGGTCAAAGTTCATCACCTCTCCAAGGCCAGAAGTGGGTTCTGGCCAGAAGTCGCTCCACACAGGCCCCAGGCCCACAGTGTGTTATGCAGCTGAGGGGGAAGACAGTGGGACCCAGCAGGGTGAGTGTGGGAGAGCACGTCCTGGGGACTGCTCAGGGTAGATGCAGTGTCTGCCCAGCCCCAGAGGGCAGAGGGGAGACATTTCAGCTAAAGAAGACCCTTAGCTGGTACGACTTGGATCCAGGAGGCCAGGATACCGGTCCCGGCCAGCCCGCCCTGGAGCTATCACCTTGTGACATCAACTGACAGGACAGGTCACTGGTGACTGCTTCCCAAGTGGTCAGTCTGGGTCAGCTTCTTTCCTCCCAGACTTGCCTGATCAGCTGAGTCATCGGGGCCATCCTTGCAAATCCTGAGTCCAGGCCCCAGCCCAGGCCTACTGAGTGGAGTGTCCAGGTAGAGTGGCTCCGGCTTGATTATTGCAGCAGACATCTGACATGAGTCCAAAGTATGGGCGGGCTGGCCCCACCGCACTAGCAGTGCAGAGGCCAGGGATGCTCCCTGCACAGCACCCAGGATCACCCCAGACACCCCTCGCCCTCTGCGGCTGGAGTCAGCAAGGTTCCAGGGCCGGTTGACAACAGATGAGGGGGTGGGAGGGTGAAGACGATTTTGTGTCGTCTCATCAGAAAATACCCACCTGTTCTCTTCAAAATACAACACTGCTTGATGTCAAGGAGGAGCAAATGTAAAATGCATTTGTTGGGACTCCTGAGCCCGTGCGTTTCATTCTCCTGAGTTAGATGGGCGGTGGGCGTTTGAACACGGACACTCACACCTCGTGGGCTCAGCCTGGCTGGACTATTGAAGCTGAAACAACAGAAGGACAAGGCGGGGCCTTGCGGATGAAGTACTAACAAAAGGCCCCCAGTTCAGGAAAAGGTTCGTCTGTACTGCTTGGAGGTCAGAAAGCTGGGTAAAGCTGCCCATACAGGGAGTTTTTTTTTTTTTGAAAAGTGTACCTCCCCTGAACCTTCCAGATTACTACTGTTTCACAGTAAGTTTTTTGAAGGTTACTACTTCCCATTTTATTTATTTACTTATGACCTCACCACATGGCATGCAGGATCTTAGCTCCCCAACCAGAAACTGAATCCCAGCCATGGCAGCGAAGCATCGAGTCCTGGCCACTGGGCCACCAGGGAATCCCCATGGTTTTGCCACTTTCAACAGTCTTGTTTTGAGCATCCTTGTACCTTAGTTTCGTGGGATAAATTGCTAGGAGTGTAATTCACTCCTGGACCACAGGACCCAATGAAAACCTTAATACTTAAATACATGCACTTTTTTTTCTCAAATAGGTAAAATATGTAAATGCTTTCAAAATTCAGACAGTACTAAGAAGGAGTATAAGTTTGTCCCCTACACCTGTACCCAGTTCTACAGACCTGACCTTAGGGAAAAATATGGTAACTGTGTCCTGTGTGTGTTTCTCCAGTAGTATGCTGTTTACATGTAGGTTTCTGGTTTCACTTTTTTGTTTTAACACAAGCGGGAATTTTCAGTGTACTTACTTAAAAACAGTATTTCTTTTTGTGTGTGTATTATTACATACCTGCCAAGTTGTGAATGGGCGGTGATGTGCTTTTAGGGTTGAGAGGCCTTCGCTGAACAGCTGCAGGGTGCAAGGCACAGGGTTAAGACTGAGGAAGGAACCCAGCATCCACGGCTGGACTCTTCTTCCAGAATGCTTTGCAGTTTCATGGGGAGAGGGGTTTGCAGAAAGCATGGGAGCCCCTGAACATCTGAGCAGAAAGTGGAGGAAACTGTTGGAGGCGAGGCTTTGGGGGTGGTCAGGAAGGGTCCCCGCCATGAGGGTGCAGCCGGGACAGGCCCATGGAAGGCCTGGACAAACTGGGATGGGGTGGGGGCCGCCGGCTCTGTCTCCCTTGAGCCCACGCGGAGGCTTGACCTGCAGCTGGACTCGCAAAGCTGGCTTCACAGGGAAGTGGGGGCCACCTTCCAGATAAGATCTTTTCCTTACATTTTTTTCCTTTCCTTTTTCCCAGAGGCTCATCCAAAATAGAGGAAGCATGTGAAATCTATGCCAGAGCAGCGAACATGTTCAAAATGGCCAAAAACTGGAGTGGTACGTGATCCCTGCTAGAGCCCCTCCATGGCTCTGTCTCCTCCTTCCCCTCGGCTCCCCATCCCAAAGGCCTGGCTGAGGAGTCAGCCTTGCAGGCCCCGTTCTCTTAACACCATCGCTGGCTCTACAGACCCGCTGGCTTGCTGTCTGGTCGTTTTGAGCTAGGTTATTTTACAGCTTGGGTCACAGGGCCTGGGAGAGCGGACTTAGATGATAAGGATCAATAATAGATTATTGAATTCAGATAGACCCATGTGGATTGGTGAACTCTTTAAGGGGTTTCTCCTTAAATTCAGAATGTCAGTTTTCCAACAAGCATTGACTGGGCAGCACAGGGATCTGTATTCACGATCTCATAATAGCATATAATGGAAAAGAATCAGAAAAGGCATACATATATAAGTGAGCCACTTTGCTGTACACCTGAAACTAAGACAGTATTATAAATCACACACACATCTACTTTAAAAATAGAAAAGAATTTCAGGTTTCCCCAGAAGCAGTTCTCTCATTCTTCCATCAAAGTCTGAATTCTGGGCTGAGGGACATTCAAGTGGTCCAGCAATAACATTAACCACGGCTCCATTTACTGAGCACTCCCCTGAGCACCAAGCAGGCTTTGTTTAATTCAACCATCACAGCAGCACCATGAGGGTCAGTACCATCCCCATTTCACAGACTTGAAAACTGAGGCTCGGCCCAGCCCTTTGCCCAGCATACCAACACGAGTGAGTGGCTGAAGCAATTCAGAAGCCAGAACTCCGGCTCTGGAGCCTGAACAGCTCCCTGTGGCTTCCTGACCTTTGGAGTCCCAAGTGACTGGCATTTGTGTCCCAGCTCAGACTGGGGCCACGTGACCCTGGGGAAGTTACTGGAGTCTCCTCAGAGGGCAGCAGCAGGGAAGGTAACAGTCCCAAACTCAGTCCTGACCCCCGGGGCTGTGGTGTGGGCTCAGCTGTCCCCACACAGGGTGGCCAGCCCAGCACGGCGGCAGCTCCACTTCTCACTTGTGGCAGCAGCACCCCTCCCTCTGGAGGGGGAGGGAAAGCCCTTTGAGAACTCCGGTCAGCAGACTGGCAAACTGCAGGAGCGCTGACCAGTCCCCGGCCATCTGTGCGCTCACTCCAGCTGGAGCAGGACACCCGCACACACAGACAGCATCTTAAGGGCCTCTTCCCGGAAGAGGGCATCACAGGTCCCGCGGCTCCAGAGACTGGTGTTGCTGGGCGGAGTAGCCTTTCTGGTTCGGCCAGGAAGATTGTGGTCAGACCCTGGCAAGGCTGCGGCTTGAGCCGTGTCCCCCGAGGAGAGGTGGGCAGGCGGGGAGGGGCTCCTTGAGGTCTGAGGGGCCAGAGATCTGTTTGGGAACTACCTGAGGGCCTGGAGGAGAGGTTCGGAAAGCCAGTACTTGAGCCCTTCCGGGGCTAATGTCACAACAAGGCTTCAAACATCGGCAAGATGTAACCAGTAAGGACCTACTGTGCAGGACAGGGAACTCTACACAGCACTCTAATGGTCTATATGGGAAAAAGATCTAAGAAAATGTATGTGTGTGTGTGTGTGTGTGTGTGTGTGTGTGTGTGCATGTGCGCGCACGCGCGTGCACGTCTGCGCAAGCGCAAGCGCGCGTGCGCTGAAGCTCCAATACTTTGGCCACCTGATGTGAAGAGCCAACTCATTGAAAAAGACCCTGATCCTGGGGAAGATTGTGGGCAGGAGAACGGGGCAACAGAGAATGAGATGGTTAGGTAGCATCATCAATTCAATGGATGTGAGTTTGAACAGACTTTGGGAGATAGTGAAGGACACGGAAGCCTTGCATGCTGAAGTCCACGGGGTGGCAAAGAGTCGGACACAACTGAGCACCTGAAAAACAATAATATGTATACGTAATATGTATCACTGATCCACTATGTTGTATACCTGAAACTAACCTAACATCACAACATCGTAAGTCAACTGTTCTCCAATTTAAAAAGAAACAGCAAGATTGGATCAAGAAAATCAAGCAAAGACAGTGCTGAAACCCAGAGAGAAACTTCTGACTTCAGACTACAAAGGAAACCTGGGACGGGGCTACAGAGGCGGGTGTGGAGGCAGTGGGCAAAATGGACTCTCCTCCTCCGAGAATATTTTTGGTTTCCTGAAAATCAGAAGAGTTTCTCCTGAGCTTTCACAGCATACACTGCGCCTAGAGCCAGATTCTGTGTGTATTTTTATGCTCACCCCAAAACAAAATACCGTTAAAAGAAAGATTTCTTTTTCAATCACGTGGATGTTGCTTTACTTCTAAAATGTATCACCTCTCTCCCTCCCCCAAATAGTCAAACAAAAAAATCTTAAGCCATTTTTCCCCCAATGATACTACCTTTCTGGAAATTCTGCACTCAAGTTTGGAGCCCTTAAAAATAGGGAAGAAATCAGACACAGTGAAAACCTGGGTGGCTGAGTTTAGTTTTCCTGCTCTAAAGGTAGAGTATAGGGCCAGGCCCTTTTGTCTTTCTCCAACTCAGGAATTCCATGATTCAGGGTCAGCTGGAGGAGGAGGAAGGGCAGGGGCTTCAGGACGGAGCTGGACATGGCCATTGGAGCTCCCAGTTAGCACAGCTCCCATCCCAGAAGAGGAGGGCTCCCTTTGACTCCCTCGAGTCAAATCAGGAGAAGGAGACGCGGGAACAGGCCTGTGGGAGGTGACAGGGTGGCTGAGTACAGGACAGCCCGGGCTTCAGGTGTGGTCGCCGCAGCTGCCCTCCACCTGTGGGCATTGTCCCCACGCACTCAAGTTCATAGGGGCTTCCCAGGGGTTAAGAATCCACCTGCCAGTGCAGGAGACACAGGACATGTGGGTTCAATCTCTGGGTCGGGAAGATCCTCCTGGAGAAGGAAGTGGCAACCCACTGCAGTATTCTTGCCTGGAGAATCCCATGGACAGAGGAACCCGGTGGGCGACTGTCCATGGAGTGGCAAAGAGTCAGACTGAGGGGCTGAGAACCCATGTACACACTCAAGTTCACGGTGTCCACATCCCCTTTCCCTTTCTAGATGTGAACCTCCTGGGGGCCTGGACCCTGTGAGTTCTCCCCAGGGGAGACAGGAGTGTGGACAGAGGAGCTGGGGAGTTAGACCAGAAGGGCTGGGAGCTGTTGGGGGAGGTGAAGTCAGACTTGGAAAGGGGAGGTGGTGGGGGTGTGGTGCAGCTGGGTCTTGGTTGCCCCTCTCTTCCCCAGCACCCCCACCTGGCCCCAGCCCATGATGCAGTCTGGAATGCTGGTTCCAGGCCCCCCAGGCTGGGGGGACAGCTTCCCGGTGGAGGTGGGGGGCACCACTGGGATCAGGTGGCCTGAGGTCCAGGCCTGCGCCTCAGTTCCCCCAGGCCAGTCTCCTCTCTCAGCTACTCCCGAGAGCTCAGCCCCCTGCGCAGGCATCCTCTGAGTGGCTTCCAGAGCCTGGAGCCCCGCTGAGGCAGGGCCCACCCTCTTCTGTTCCAGCTGCCGGAAGCGCTTTCTGCCAGGCAGCCCAGCTGCACCTGCAACTGCAGAGCAAGCACGACGCGGCCACCTGCTTCGTGGACGCCGGCAACGCGTTCAAGAAAGCTGACCCCCAAGGTGAGGACCTCTGGACCCCAAGAACCAGCTGAGCCCCTCCAGAGAAGGCCTCAGGTTTTCCGTCACACCACGCCAGGCGGGCGCTTGCACTGGCTGCCTTCCGCCTGGCGTCTGTCTGCCTCTCTCTGGCTCCCAGCCTCCGCCTCCCCCTCCTGCTCTGTGCCTGCAGCTGGTGGCGCCCTCCCAGAGCCCGGGAGCATGTGGGAGTGGGAGTTACATCTCAGGCCCACCGCGTGCCCAGGAGAGAGGAAAATCTGTTCTGCTGTCAGAATTAACATGCAGAGGGGGTGGGAGGGGGTTCTGAGACCAGCCAGGTAGGAGCTCTGCCAAAAGGAGCGGAAATTATCCTGACCTGGCTTCCCTTACCCCCAGGGTGGGGGGATCGGAGAGAACCGAGCGGAGATGCGGTTGCCAGAGAGTAAGTTCCTTCAGATGAGCGCGTGTTGGGGACCGAAGCCCAGTTTGGGGCTGACTCACTGTGAAGAAACCATGTTTGTCCCCCACTGGGCTCATTTAAAGTAGATGCACAGCCCAGTGGCTACCAGACTGTTGGATCTGGGGGACTGGAGTTTTAGTTTTTTCTTTTTTAATCTTGGGGCAAGACATGGGTTGCCAACTTTTAACAAGCAAAAGGCTTTCTTTTTTTTTAACGACCATCTATTGTCACTGTCCACTCACAAGAGAATGAGAAATAGGTGAATATTAATTTTAAAAAATAGAGAGATGCATCATCTTGGAATAAAGGCTTGTCCTTCCCAAGAGAGGGCAGTTTGCACCAGTGCCCGGGGTCTCTCCAAGGATCTGTGAGCCCCAGGTCACATGCCAGCTCGGGGGACATAGGTGGCGAATTCATCATTGCCACCGTGACGTTTTGGTTCCCAGTCGAGGGTTTGGTGTCTGTGAGGGCCAAGTGCCTGTTCTCTGTCCCCAGTCTCGCTGGGCCACTCCTCTGTAGCCTGGTGTCTCTCAGATGTTGGCCTCTGTGGTCTCGTGGCACGCTCAGCCCGGCTTAAACCGAGGGAAAACCTCACGACCGGGTGTGTCCTGCTGACTGCGCCCAAAGCTCAGCGCACCTGGCTGGTTAGCGCTGAGCTGCAGCAGGCCACGTGGTGATGTGGCGATGAGCCAGGGTTCCGGTCACACGATGATGACCGTGGGTCTGTTTTCAGCTTGAATCACCCCGGAAAGTCTGTGCATCCCCCTCAGAGAGTCCCGCCCCTGCCCCAGCCTGCCTTCTCTCTGGGGAACTGGTCGACCTGGAAATGCTGCCCAGGCACCCGTGACAGACGTTGGGCCACCGCACCCGAGTGACTGGAAGGACTGGTTCCTGGGGTGGAAGCTGAGGCCAGGCTTCTCAGCAAGTGCATAGGGCAGATTTGCTGTTTAAACAAGCCCCAGCGGGTACTAGCATGTGGCATCCTTTCCCAGCTTTTGAGCTGAGGCTTTTCAGCTGGCAGCGGGCTCTGTAGCGTGTGTGAGGGGGCACTAGGGCCCAGGTTGGGGTGTGACCCGTGCCTGGCCTCCAGGAGCACGGAGGATGGCTGAGGTGTCTAGTGGGCAGGCGGCAGTGGTTGCCTGTGATGTGCCCGTCGTGGGGCACAGAGGGCGACTTGGTTTGTCTCAGCATCAGCCAGCCCGCTTCTCTGCCCTGGATGCTGAGCCAGGGAGGGGTAGGTTTGGCACTAGGGGCGGCTCTCTGGGAACGGAAAGCCCCATGGCACAGGGGAGAGCCTCATGGGCAGGGCCAGGATCGGAGGTTCTTGTTGCTGAGCAGGGGGCGATGTTGAAGGGGCTCCCAGCACCTCTGCGTCATAACTGACCACCCCCACCACTCAAGGAGGGTGGGGCTCACTTGTCTCCGAGGCCCATGGGAGCCTGTTCCCCTGTGACCTGGGGCCATCAGCAACGTCTTTTGGGTCTCCACTTCCTGGTCAGGGAAAGCAGAGATCACATGTGAGCTAAAGCACAGACGGTCCCAGCCCTACACCAGCGTGGGATAAACGTCTGGAAGGGGTGGCCCCGGCCCTTGTCAGGTGGGGATCTGGCCTGGCCACTTGCCTTGTGAATGAGAGCCAGAGGGCCCACATGGATCCCTGCCGGGCTTCCCCACGCAGGCGGCCGGCTTGCTGGGGTCTTGCTGGCCTTGCCTGCCTCAGACACCACCTGTGTCAGTGCTTCCTGCAGGGGTCCTGGAAGCCCCCTGCCCGCCCCCCGGACAGGCAGCTGAGCCCGTGCCTCAGGGCTGCCAGGGCCGATGGCGGGATTTGGCGCCTGCCTTCGCTCTCCCCCTGGAGTCCGCCCTGAGCGTGGGCCGGGGTGGCAGGGGTGGGGAGGTGCTGTCACTGGTCCCCGAGTTGCCCAGCCGGTTCCAGCGGCCACTGTGAGTAGACTTGGGCCAGGGAGGCCCCTTGGCCGCCTGCTGGTAGCCAGGCGCAGGGGTGTGCACGCCCACTCGCCCTCTCCTGTCTGCTCTCCTCACCTCCCTGCCGCTCTCTGGTGTCTGCTGTGTAGCAGGCATGTGGCATCTTCCTTTCACCCATTCCGCTGTTTCATGGGGTTCTCCAATTTGCCCCTGTTTTACTAAGAAGTCCCATCTCCCTAAGGCCAGTGCCTTCCCCTGTCTGGGCCTGAGCACTGGCCCTCACCCCACCTGCCTCCCGGGGCTCCAGGTTTCCGCAGGTGGATGGTGGGGGTCAGGTTGCTGGGGTTTGCCATGCTTGTCCAGGGCTGTGTGGGGCTGTCCACAGCTGGGGTCCCAGAGACTAGAGATAAGCTGGTTGTAGCGGCGTGTCAGCAGCTTGTCTGCTAGCGCGCCAGCTGGGGTGTCAGCTGGCAGCCTGCGCTTCCAGAGACAGCTGTTCTGGAGCGAGGGGCCTCAACCCTGTGTGAATCCACGCTGCCGGCTGTGCCTAAGCCGTCCTCCCCCACGGCAGGGGCCCTTTGCCTGACAGCACTCAGGCCAGCGCCAGCAGGCCCTGGGCGGCCACTGTGGTGGCAGCGGTGGGGCGGGGGGTTCCTGTCTTGCCTGGGATCTTCCAGCCTCTCTGCGTCTGGGGCTCCGACCTCACCAGGCACAGTCTTTGCCCCCTCAGCCTGCAGAGACCAAGCTGTGCGCCCCAGCATTCCGGGAGCGGGAGCCCCGACGCAACCAGCCCCCCAGGGTGGAGGATGGGGCGTGACGCGGTGTGCAGAGCCCAGGCGCTGCAGCCCTGCCGCCTGGCTTTTAGCATCCTTACCACTGCGCTGTTAGCTCATCAGTTGCTTCCGGAAATGCTCTGTCACAGAGCGTGTGAGAGTGTGTGTGTGTGTGAGAGACAGTAACACTGCTTCCTCCGGCTGTATTTGTCTGCAGCATTCTCTCCTGCCCCTTTTTCCTCTTCCCTACTGCCCCCGGCTTCCACCTGTCAGCCTCACGACCTTCACCCTGTGGTGTACAGTCTCTGAATCTTTGGGGGGTCCCCCAAGGCCTTGCACCCAACCTCCAAAGCCTCCATCCCCCAGAATAGTCCCCCAGCATAGCTCAGATACCCCCTTTTGGCCTGTGAGTTGGGGGGGTGGGACTTGGGGACTCCCTGAAGGACCAACCACAGGTCTGAGGCTAAGAGCCTCTGTTGATGCATCTCCCTGGGCGATGAGACCTTGAACCCCCCCTTGAAAGCAGGCACCGGGCCTGGGCCTTCCTGGTGGCATCTCAGCCTTGTGGGCCCTGCTGACACTGAAGCCCTAGCGGCAGGCCAGGAGCCTTGCCAATGCCCCAGGCTGCATGAACGCTCAGCCATGCCCCAGCTCAGAGCCCACCCACCTGGTCTGTCCAGGCTCTCTGTCCTCCTCCCACCTCCCCCAACGCCCTGTCCTCCCGAGATGCGTTAAAATGACGTTTAAAAACATCCACCCGAGAGCTCATCTCTCTCTGCTAGAAAATGCCTCCCACTCATGCTTTTCTCTCCTCCAAATAACTTGTCAAAAAAAAAAGCACGTTTCTCAAAGTTCCAAATTAACGCCGCGTGAGAGGGTACGACAGAGGCGCCCGGTGCTTCCTCCCGAGTGCCACCCACTGTGTGTGTTGTCGGTGACACCTGTGGTCTGAGGAGCTGGCAGGCAGCAGTGCTGGGGATACGGCGGAGACCCCACGGCGGGGGCCTCAGGTCACGGCACCCTGCCGCCTCCTGCCACGGTGGAGGCCAGGCAGGGGGCAGGGCACACGGCTGCTTCGGGGTCCCACCGTGAAAGGGTGACAGAAGGACCTGGTTGTCCCTCCAGTGTTAGGCTTGGCCGCGGCTGCCCCCTGTTCTATGTCACTGGGAAGGTGGTGACATTGTGGTGACCCGGGGCAGAGGGCAGCCGTATGGGCAAGGCTCCCCTGAAAGCATGTGCCCAGCAGGTCACAGCCAGCAGCATGAGTGAATCAGGCCAAGTTTCCCGGGGCTTGGGGCCCCCTGCCCTTCGTGCGCGCCAAGCCCTCCGCAGCGGCCCAGCGCCTCCCTTCTCTTCTCGGCCGCTGCTGAAACGACTTCACCTTCTCCTTCCTCTTCCTCACCGCCTTTGTTCTCTCTCCAGAGGCCATCAACTGCTTGATGCGAGCTATTGAGATCTACACAGACATGGTAAAGGCCGCCGCGTGTCCTGGGCTCCTTCCCTCCCCTTACCCGGCTTCAAGCCTGCCTATTGTCTGCCCCCTTCCCTTCCATCCCCAGGCCCCAGAGCAGGCGAGAGATGGGAGGGGAGGCGGAGGGGGCAGGGGACTGTCACTGGCACCGGGCTGTGCTGGCTGGGTCCTCACACAGCTCCGTGCCAGCCTGGCTCCTGGTGCCAGCTCCCAGCACATGAGAGGGGGCGGACAGCCCCTCCCCAGGTCCTGTCTCCAGCCCTCCATAGGCCATCATTGTCCTCACTTGAAGGCATTTCCGCTGTTGGTGCCCTCACGTGTCCATGGAGTTTCCCGTTCCCCAGCCTCCCCTGGCCCAGAGTAAGCTTGGCCCCCGCCTGCCCCGGGGAGCGTCCTCATCAACAGATGAGGCCTGGCTTCTGGTCCAAGCCCGGAGAGCCAGCCTGAGGCACCAAGCCAGGCCCCATCCGCGTCACGTCCACGCGGGCCGATCGCCCGTCCTGTCCCGGCGGGTCCCGCGATGCTGTGACCATGTAGCCATCCCCGCCGGGTGCTGCAGGAGACACTGTGCTGGGCAGTTCGGTCTCCCGGAACAGCAGGCACACAGACTGCCGCTGGGTGGAGGCGGGCAGGAGGTGCTCAGCCGCTCTGGGAGCTGGCTGCCTTGGGGAAGGCCCTGGGCGCCTGCGGGGAAGCTGTAGCGCCGGTGGGGAGAAGGGCCATCTGACCACACGGGAGGGGAGGTCGGGAGGCAGGCTTTCTGGGGGCAGCGAGGACTCTTGACGTCTGGCCCAGAGTCCAGGGCTGTTCCTCCCGCCTCTCTGGACCAATCACATGTACCGCCAGGCCAGGGCCTCTAGCTAGTCCCGGTGCCCGTATTTCCCGTGTTGCCCCATCTGTGCCCCCACGGAGGCTGGGTGTGGGAGGGTCATGCCCACAGCCACCCAGTCGGGGCAGCACTCAGACCCAGGCCTGTCAGGCAAGAGCCTCCCTCAAAAGCCTTGTGCCTCTTGGGACCCTCCTTGGCGGACCCCCCTCCCATGAGTGGCCAAGGGCTGAGAATCCAGTTTCAGGGGACTGGGGGCCGAGGCAGGGGGCATGTGGTTGAGCTGGGCAGAGCACTCGGGACCCCTCGTCACTGACGGCCCCTTCTCATGTCTCACCTAGGGCCGCTTCACCATCGCGGCCAAGCACCACATCTCCATCGCCGAGATCTACGAGACGGAGCTGGTGGACATTGAGAAGGTGGGCGGCAGGGGGCCCAGCCTGGCCAGTGGCGGGGAGGGCTGCTGCTGCCAGTCCTCTGGGACCAGTCTGGGGGTCTGAGCCATGGCAGAGCTGCCGGGCCCTCAGGCGATGAAGGCCGCCTGAGCCCCTCACCCTCTCCCCCGCCCCCATGTGCCCCAGGCCATCGCCCACTACGAGCAGTCTGCAGACTACTACAAAGGCGAGGAGTCCAACAGGTACCCGGGCAGCCCCTGCCCGCTCCCGCCCCTGGCGAGGGCCCCCGGGTCCCGCCACCACTGACCCCCCGCCCCTCTCTGCCCCTCTCAGCTCGGCCAACAAGTGTCTGCTGAAGGTGGCCGGCTACGCGGCGCAGCTGGAGCAGTACCAGAAGGCCATCGACATCTACGAGCAGGTGGGGACAGCAAGGCCTGAGCCCTACTCTGGGTCGGGCACTGCGCCCCACCCTGCTGGCTGGCGCCCCTTCTCCCCACCTCCCACCCTCCCCCCAACTTCCCTGCAGCACCCTCGGTCATCCCCACGCCCTCAGCTTGGACTCGGCCTGGCTGAGCACCCTCCATGCATGACCCCGTGTGGCGTCATCGCGCTCTCTCTAAACGAGTCCTTCCCACACTGCTCACCACGACCTCCTGGGCAGAGCGAGGCTGACTCCCAAATGGGGAGAGAGCGGAAAGAATCGCGAGGCCCGGGATGGCCGGTGGCAGCTGAGGAGCCTGCAGAGAGGGCAGGAGGGGCTGTCCCAGGGTATGCATGCTCCCTCCTGGGCGGGGCCCGGCCCCCTGGTGGGCTGTCTGGCCGGGAGACAGGCAGGCAGGTGGCCTCGGGGAGTGCGGGGCGGGCACCGCCTCTCATGTTCCACAGCCTGCCACCCCTCTGCCCACCGGCGTGCCAGCCTCCTGTCAGCCCGACAGCGGGGCCGCCGCCCCCATCACCCACTCGGGCGCCTCTGGGAGCCCACAGACAGCTGACCTCGGCCCTGGGGCCACACGCCCACCCCCGGCATGCCCCAATCCTGGGTCTCTCAGACCAGACACAGACTTTCCCAGGTCTGGTCTCTGGCTTCCTTGCCCTCAGGGTCCTGGGTTCACAGGGCGTCACTGGGCATGGACCTAGTTCCCAGCTGTCCCCCAAGTGCCTGGCAATGACCCAGCCCTCTGGCTGCCCACCGCCTTGTGCCTGCAGGTGGGGACCAACGCCATGGACAGCCCGCTCCTCAAGTATAGTGCCAAGGACTACTTTTTCAAGGCTGCCCTCTGCCACTTCTGCATCGACATGCTTAACGCCAAGGTGAGCCCAGGTCCCGGGCCCCCTGAGTTACCCCCACATGGGGTGAAAGGCCAAGGTGAGTCCAGGCCCTGGGGCCCCCCGAGTTACCCCACATGGGGTGACCATCCCTGGAGCATCGTGTCTGTCACTACACGAAGTCACCTCTCTGCGCCTCGGCGGGGGCAGGCCCCTCACTCCCCTCTGGCCCTGGCAGCGCCTTCGGGCAGGAAATGCTTGTTCTCACCGCATTTCTATCCTTTGCGTTTCCAACTCCCGGCTTGCTTGGTGCCAAGCGTTTTCTTTTGTGGGAGCGTTTTGGAGTCCTTACTGCAACCCATGAGGTTGGCACCACAGTCATCCCGCTTCACAGAGGAAGACACTGAGGCTGAGACACAGAGTTTCTCATTCAAGGCCACGGGGCTAGTAAACTGCCCCAGGAGTCCAGACCTTTCTGACTGCTGATGTTTGAACCAGAGCCTGCCTGCCCTCCCCACCTGTCCTCAGGGCCTCTCAGCACAAGCCAGGTCAGGGCTCGGAGAGGAGCTGGGTTCTGCTGGAGTCTGGGGTTTCCCGGGGTCTCCAGCTGCCTGCCCTCACCTACATGGTGCGCCTGAGCCCCACCCTCACTCACTCTGCGGGTCCCTGCTGGAGCAGGTGAGAGCTTGGGCTTTGGGGGTCAGGCCGATTCAGATCCCCAACACATATCCTGAGCCCTGTACGGGTCACTGCCATCTCTGGGTCTGTTTCCCACTTGCAGAATGGAGTCACCGTCGTTTGACCCTCCTTGGGTCCTCATGAGGGTTAGACATGAGGCGTCAGGCGTGGCACAAAGTGTGTGCACCTACCCCAGGGGTGCTAGGTGCAGGGAGAGGCCCTGAGCGCCGGCCTGGGGAAGCCGCCTCCCTCCCTGGGCCCTGGGCCCCTGCCTGCCACCCCCACCACAGCTGTCTGCAGCCAGGCTGGTGCTGAGCTCAGCTCTGGGGAGCCTCTCCACCAGGCACAGAGCCCCGTGTCTCTGAGTGGGCATGCAGACAGCTGACTTAGGGCTGGAGTGGCCCCAGGTCCCTGCAGCTGCCAGGGAATCTTCATCAGCTTGTTCCCTTTTTCCTTCCCTCCATCCTCGCTGACCCTTAGCTCGCCGTTCAGAAGTACGAGGAGCTGTTCCCCGCGTTCTCTGACTCTCGGGAGTGCAAGCTGATGAAAGTGAGTGTGTGTTTTGGGGCCTTGAGCCACTCCTCTCCCATAACTGGAGCTTGGGCTCCAGTTAGCACAGTCACTGAGATCTGTACAGTGTTTCTCAGGGGGCTTTTTTGCACCCCCCTCCCCGAATCTCATCTGCCATCTGGGTCCCCATTTTCTGGATGAGACAAGACTCAAGCCTTGATGGAGCTGGGGCAGAGCAGGGAGGCTGTGGGTTCTCAGCGCATACAGGCAACCATGCGTGGGTGCTGCTCCATGTCAGTGACCTTCCAAGCTGAGGGCAGGTTGGAGCACAGCCCCTTTCTCCTGCTCAGCCTGGGCACCCTGCCTCTCACCCACACAGATACTGTGTGTGGAGCTCCTCTGGGTCAGGCCTCGGCCTGCCTGGCTCCTGAGCCCAACCCCCTGTTGTTTCGCAGAAGCTGTTAGAAGCCCACGAGGAGCAGAACGTGGACAGCTACACCGAGGCGGTGAGTGGCCGCAGGGCTGGCGGCCCTCATCAGACGTGGTCCTGTGAATTTCCTCCTTTTTGTCTCTGGCTCCAGCCCCTGGCTGTGGATTCTTTTCTCCCATCACCCCAGAATCCTCACAAGTAGCCCCAAGAGGTGCAGGGAATGGTCTCCTCATCGTAGAGATGAGCGGGGAATCAAACCCGCGTCTGTCTGCTCCTGAAGGCCAAGGTCTCTGCACCCCTCAGAGTCCCCTGGATGAGCATTGCAGGGAGTCTCACATCGGACACTCTGGGTGACCCTGGGAGTGCAAAAGCTGGAGGCAGGTGGCACTAGGGGTGCAGGAGAGGTGGCCTTGGGAGGCCCCCTTCCAGCAGCTTCTCTGATAACAATCTCCCCACAGAGATGCTCTCCCTGTCCTTACCTTGTTGCAAGGCATTCTGGAATTGTTAACGCAGCCCAGGTGGATCTGGATCTGTCCGGTGTGACTCTCCCTGGGCACCCCTCACGAATCATGGACCCCAGAATGATGTCAGGGACCAAGCTCGGCCGGTCCATCTCTCCCCAGACAGCTGGCCGGGGGGCGGATGGCAGGAAGCTCAGCAGCAGAGCACAGAAGATGGGAGAGGAGGGAGCCCGCCAGGCGGAGGTTCTCTCTGCCCACCCCCTCCCACCCACCCGCGGCACTCAGAACAGGCCTGTGCCATGCTTCCAGGCCTCAGTTTCCCTTCCTTAAAACAAGAAAGCTGGACCTTTTGTTTTTCCAGCTGTAAAATCTTTTGCTCCCCGCCGGAGTCCTCGTGTGAGCCAGTAAAGACAGAAGGGAGAGGCTCTGGCCGGGGTCAGGGCTATGCATCCCCTCGCCCCTCTTCAGGGAGGGGCTGCTCATAGGACCATCTAGAGGATCCTGAGCAGAGCCCGTTGGGCTGGGACCGGGGATACGGTGGGAGGCGAGGCGGGGCTCAGGGCGGCCGCTCACCCCCAGCCCGTCACCCGGCGCACAGGTGAAGGAGTACGACTCCATCTCCCGGCTGGACCAGTGGCTCACCACCATGCTGCTGCGCATCAAGAAGACCATCCAGGGTGATGAGGAGGACCTGCGCTAAGCCCCACGGGGCCCGGCGCCCGTCTCCCCGCCCCGTCCGCTCTCCCCCGGCCAGGCCCTCCAGCAAGGGTCGCCCTGTGAGCCCAGAGCCGGGGGCGGGGGCCCGAGACCCTGGCTGCGAGACCTTCCCTCCTCCCACCGAGGACTCTGCAGCCACTCCGGGCTCAGCACTGCTTCGGGGGCCCCCAAGGCTGGGCCCGCTGGCCAGACGGTCACCCTCTGTTCTTGCTGCATCCCTCACCCCTGCCCTTTATTTAAGCCCCCAGAGCTGCCCTTCTCCACCCCGACACACAGGCTCTCTGGCACAGGCCTGTTTGCTGTGGGTGCTGCTGGGGTTGGAGTCGGCATCCAGCCCCGCCTCTCCCAGCCAGCTGAGTCGTGGAGCCGGTGTCTCGTGTCTCGTCTCCACCTTCTTCCCTGGCCGAGCTCTGGGCCCACGTAGCCACCATGATTCTCTCTCACCGCTGGGGAGGGGGTGGCTCCTTTCCCCCACCCTGCACCAGGAGCCCCCTGCCTCCTGCAGCCCCGACCTCTCAGGATGGACCCAGCCCTGGAGCTGCGAGGGTCGTCCCCACGCCCACCCCTCCGTCTCCTCCCCATGCTTCCATGTGTTGTTGGTGGGAAGCCGCAGCTGCCCAAGGAAGGAAATAAAAGACAACACTTGTGCCCTAGTCTTGTCCTCCTCGCCTTTCTCCCCCTCGCCCTCAGGCCTGTGTCCCATCTTCCTGGCCCTCCTGAACACCCCCCGTCACCCTGCTTGGGCTCTGGGCACCCTTTGCAGGCAACAAGAGGGCAGGTTTGCCTGGCAGGATGTGCTGAGTCAGAGCCTCCCAGAGGGGAGGCCTGGCATGGTGGGTCTGGGGAGGGGCCACAGGCTTGGGGTCTTGAGGCCCGGGCCCTCTGGACCCTGGCTTCCTCAGCTGGGATGATGGATGGCAGTGCCCCCCTCCAGCCCGGAGCTGGTAGGAGGATGTGTGCAACATACAGAGGGGTGGAGGGACTTCCACCCCTTGTGGTCCAGTGGTTAGAATCCACTTTTCAGTGCAGGGGCCACTGGTTTAATCTCTGGTCAAGGAACTAAGATCACACAGGCTGTGGGGCAGCTAAGCCCAGGAGCTGTAACAAAGATCATGCATGGCACAACTAAGACCTGATGCAGCCATGTGTTTTTTAAAAACAAGGAGTGGAGGGGGCTTCCCAGGTGGTCCGTTGGTCAAGAATTCATGCTTTCACTGCAGAGAATATGGGTTCAGTCCCTGGTTGGGGAACTAAGATCCTGTAGTCTATGAGGCATGTGGGTGTGTGAGTCACTCAGTCGCTACCGGGGCCTCTTTGCGACCCCATGGACTATAGCCCCCCAGGCTCCTCTGTCCATGGGATTTCCCAGGCAAAAATACTGGGGTGGGCTACCATTTCCTTCTCCAGGGGATCCTCCCAACCCAGGGATCGAACCCCAGTCTCCTGTATTGCAGATAGATTCTTTGCCAGCTGAGCCACCAGGGAAGCCAAGGCCAAAAGTAAACGGTGGAGGAGGCACACCAAGTCTCCTGGCCTCACGGCCCACGCCCACGCTTCCCTGGAGGGAAGGCCAGAAGCCCCAGTGGCACTGTTCCATCTCTCAGAGGCAGAGGGGGAGCGGCCTTGGCAGGTGGAGCACAAGGACAGGTGGGTGTGGGGAGGGGGAGCGCAAACAGCAGGAACCCTTTGCCCAGGAAAGGAGGGCAGGGCCCAGCCACCTCCTCCTGATCCAGCACGTGGACCTCTGTCAGTGGGCGGTCTGGTGTGCGCGTGCTTCCAGCCGGCCCTGGGCCAGGTCAGTCCCCACTGGGGGTGGGAGGACAGCCAGAGGAGGGCCAGTCCCAGAAGGAGGACTCAGTGTCACTGGTATGACATCAGGATGTGAACCAGGGCTGCCTGGGAAACCAGGGCAGGCTCCCCGGAGAGCTGCTCCAGCCTCGAGCCTGGAAGGAGCTCAGGAGAGGTTCAGGCTCGTCCTGTGTCAAGAGAGTGGCCTCTGTGTGACACTCTGCCCTGCTCCTCTGTCCCCCTCTGCTCCTCCCACTGCTGCTGCTGCTAAGTCGCTTCAGTTGTGTCCTACTCTCTGCGACCCCATAGATGGCAGCCCACCAGGCTCCCCCGTCCCTGGGATTCTCCAGGCAAGAACACTGGAGTGGGCTGCCATTTCCTTCTCCAATGCATGAAAGGGAAACATGAAAGTGAAGTCGCCCAGTTGTGTCCAACTCTTAGCAACCCCATGGACTGCAGCCTACCAGGCTCCTCTGTCCATGGGATTTTCCAGGCAAGAGTACTGGAGTGGAGTGCCATTGCCTTCTCCGGCTTCTCCCACAGCTCTAATCAATTGATGATGGCTGCCTCGAGCTCAGTTAAGACTCCGGAGACCTCAGATTGATTACCAATGTCTGCCATGGCACTTGCAGAAGGCTAAGTAGTGTAGTGATTTTCAACCCTGCCTGTGCTTTTAAATCATATTAAAAGTGCTCAAGGGACTTCCTTGGTGCAGTGGTTAAGAGTCTGCCTTCCAAAGCAAGAGACAGGTTAGAACCCTGGTCGGGGAACTGGATCCCACATGCTGCAATTAAGACCTGGCACAGCCAAATAAGTTAATATTTTAAAGCCTGAAGAACACATTCTTTAGAAGTGGAAGAAGATACCCCTCTCCCCATTTAATCCCTGGGTATCTGTTAAGCACCTACTGTGTGCCATGCCCTGGTGCAGTCCCTGGGGTTACAGCATTAACCAACATAGCTAGACCTGCATTTGACACAAACTCCTTTCTTTTCATCACCTTCCAGATCGAATCTGCCTTGGAGAACTCTCTTCTCATGCTTTGTAGGCAACAGTGTCCCAGGTGCTTGGCAAAGGGTCTGGTACATAGTTTGGGGATCTTAACTTATTTACTAAATGCTCACTTCATGAAAAGCCTTGTGGTCCAGGTATTGGCGATTTGACTGTGAACAAAGGAGATCCAGTCACTGCCTTCATGAGTTTTGCAGTCTGCACGTGTGTATGTGTGTGTTCTCTTTCTGCCTGGAAGCAGGTGACAGAATATTATTCAAGGTGGCCAGGACAGCTGGCCAATTCATGTCTTCTGGAAATAACATACACAGAGTCCCCACACCCTTGATGCTCTTCTAAGGACAAACACGTATATACATGAATCCCAGAAGACCTCATCCTTTCTCGAGCACTTACTATCACATCAGTCAAGGAATTTACTCTCCCCCAGCCTCCATTTCGTTTTCTATAAATTGGGGTAATAAACTTCTTTCCAGGGTTGTTGCAAGAGCTTATAGAGATAAATTCATAAAGGATATCTTGGCACAGAGTAAGTGCTCAATACATGTTGAATAAATGAAGGCAGGGAAACAAGAATAGGGTAGCTGTGAAGATTCAATGAGATCATCAGCCAACATGACTGGCATAAAGTCAGCTCTCAGTAAAGAAAGAAAAAGTGAAATGTTAGTCACTCAGTCCTGTCTGACTCTCTGGGACCCAATGGACTGTAGCCCGCCAGGCTCCTCTGTCCATGGAATTCTCCAGGCAAGAATACTGGAGTGGGTAGCCGTTCCTTTCTCCAAGAGGTTGAACCCGGGTCTCTGGCATTGTAAACAAATTCTTTACCATCTGAGCCACCAAGCCTTTTTCAGTAAATAAGTTGAAGATTATTTGCCAGGACAGATAGCTAGAACTGTTTCCTTGGGGTAAGCAGAATGAATTTCACCACTTTAAAGGTGATGGGAGAGAATCCCCTGCTGGTCCACTGGTTAGGACTAGCACTTTCACTGCCTAGGGTCTGGTTCAGTGCCTGATGGGGGAACTAAGATCCCATAAGCAGCACTATGAGGCAAAAAAAAAGTTTTAAGTGATGTGAAAGTGAAGTCGCTCAGTGGTGTCCGATCTTTGCAACCTGTGGACTGTAGCCCACCAAGCTCCTCCGTCCATGGGATTCTCCAGGCAAGAATACTAGAGTGGGTTGCCATTTCCTTCTCCAGGAGATCTGACCCAGGGATCGAACCCACGTCTCCGACATTGCAGGCAGACGCTTTAACCTCTGCACCACCAGGGAAGCCTTTAAGTGATGTGATTAAAACAATAAACTATGGCGCTATCTTGTTTGGGTTCCAACACTGCGGCTTCTAACTGATCTTAGACAAATTACTTTGTGCCTCAGTTTCTTAACTGGTCAAACATAGTATCTACCTCTGCCTGCTGCTGCTGCTGCTGCTGCTGCTGCTAAGTCACTTCAGTCGTGTCCGACTCTGTGTGACCCCATAGACGGCAGCCCACCAGGCATCCCCGTCCCTGGGATTCTTCAGGCAAGAACACTGGAGTGGGTTGCCATTTCCTTCTCCAATGCGTGAAAGTGAAAAATGAAAGGGAAGTCGCTCAGTCGTGTCCGACTCTTCGCGACCCCATGGATCGCTTAATCTGCAAATCGCAGTCGCCTCGGCCCTGAAAAGGACCAAACAGGAGGGCGCAAGCGCGTTGAAGCAAAGTCTGGAGGGCCGCTCGGCTAGCGGCCATCTTTGTAAAGGGCAGCGACGGCAGCTTCTTCACGTAATCGGTCTGCGCGCCCGGCGGGCGCCCGGCGATCCACGGGTAGAGCAGGCCGCTGTGGGGGCTCTGGGAATGAGTGGTTGAGGGACATGATGGGGGAGGCGGCCATGGCCGCAGGACCTTGCCCGCTGCGCGAGGACAGCTTCACACGCTTCTCGTCGCAGAGCAATGTGTATGGGCTAGCAGGCGGCGCGGGCGGGCGTGGGGAGCTGCTGGCCGCCACCCTTAAAGGCAAGGTGCTAGGCTTCCGCTACCAAGACCTCCGACAGAAAATCCGGCCCGTGGCCAAGGAGCTGCAGTTCAATTACATTCCCGGTGCGTGGCGCCGTCGGGCTGGGGGCTCGGAACGTAGTGTTGAGGTTTCTGAGGCTCTGTCATGGGCCAGGTCACCATGATGGGCGAATGGGATCAGGGTGATGGTGATTGAAGGGGGTCAAAGCTGGTAATCTGGAGGCACTGGAGTCAGAAGACAGGGATAAATAGGGGCCTAAAGTAGTTCGGGTTCAGGATGACTCAGAAACCAGGATTACTCCTACTCTGGTGATGGTGAACAGGACCCACGGGGACCCAACAGTCATAATTTGTGGTGGTCAGAGATGACTGAGCTGTAGAGGTCAGGGGTCACCGTGGTTGGAAATATTAGGGTCACGGGCCTACCTGAAATGTGAACTTTGAACTCTCCTCTCCCAGTGGATGCAGAGATTGTCTCCATTGACACCTTCAACAAGTCACCTCCAAAGCGGGGTCTGGTTGTGGGGATCACGTTCATTAAGGTACCCGGAGCCCATCCATCTATCCGTTTTCTCCTCCTTACTGAGTCTTCCCCAAATCCCTCTTGCTGCCTCTGCCTTCCCCTGAGGCCAGTCTCCTCTCCCAGGATTCTGGGGACAAGGGAAGCCCCTTCCTTAACATTTACTGTGACTACGAGCCTGGCTCTGAATACAACCTCGACTCCATTGCTCGTAAGTGTGGCCTGGAGGGAAGGAGGGATGGGGAAAGGGTGGGGAATGCAGTCCCATCCCCGGTACCTAACTGCCTCCGCTCCCCCTGCAGAGAGCTGCCTGAACCTGGAGCTCCAGTTCACTCCTTTCCAACTATGCCACGCAGAGTAAGTAAATCACAGGCTTGATACACTAGGGAGTATATGTATGCACGTGTGTGTGTGTGTGTGTGTGTGTGTTGAGAGAGCAGAGGCTGTAGCATACTATAGACCACAAACCCACCTATGCATTTAAGGTAGCTATGGACCATACTCAGCTGATGGGCTGCCATTTTGCAATCCCTGAACTAGATGGTGTTAGTCACTAAGTCATGTCCGACTCTGCGACCCCATGGAGGTCGCCCACCGGGCTCCTCTGTTCATGGAATTCTCCAGACAAGAATACTGGAGTAGATAGCCATTCTCTTCTCCAGGGGACCTTCCTGATTCAGGGATCGAACCTGCATCTCCTGCATTGCAAACAGATTCTTTACTGTCTGAGCCACCAGGGAAGCCCCTGAACTAGATAATTTGAGAGTTAATTGAGTGGTTCATTTCCAGACCTGTAGAACTCTCAAATTTTGATATTCTAGATTAGGGCATTCCAAGATCCAGAAATGCTTTTCTTTTTCCTTGAGTTATTAGCTCTGAGATTCCAAGATCTGAAAGATCTACAGTTTGATGATTCTGAGATTCTGTAATATTAAGGTACTAGCATTATTATATCTCAAAGAGACAGAATATAGACCATGAAGAGTACTGATGTTCTAGGATCCCAAAGTATAAGAATTCCATTCTGGAACACCAGTGTTCTAGCACAGGAGTTCCCAAACATTCTCTATTTAGTCTGTCTCACAGCCACTCAGGTTGGCCACTGTAACAAGAAGGCAGCCATGGACACTGGATGAATGAATACATGTGGCTGTGTTCCAATAAAACTTTATTTACAAAAACAGGGGAGGCACTCCCCTGGTGGTCCCTTGGTTAAGATTGCACTCCCACAGCAGGGGGCATGGGTTCGATCCCTGGTCAGGGAGCTAAGACCCTGCAAGCCATGTGGCATGGCCAAACAAAATAGTGAGTGAGATTTAGCCTGCAGGTCATAATTGGCCAACTCAGGTCTATCAGATGAGAGTTTGAGAAACTGAAGTTTCTAACCCACTAATATTATGGGTTCTATGATCTGGATAGTCTACCAATTCTGAGTCTGAATACCATGATGGCAATTTCCAAAAGTTCTAGTGTCTTGAAGGAGACAGAAAACAGAACTTCTAGAACACTGGGGTTCCAAGGTAAAGAGATGCTAGTGTTCTGAGGTTCTGCAGCCCATTTTCAGAGCTCCGTGTTCATGCCTGAACCCACATCCAGAATGAAGATTCTAGCAGGTGAGGGCTCTAGAAACAGAAGGTTCTAACATGCTGAGTTTCTGAGATTGGAAAGCTCTACAATCCTGTGATTCTTCAAGGGTCAGTTTCTACAGTTCTGCATCTTCACTGTGGATCCAGTGTCTGAAGCCTAGAATGACAGGGTTCTCGGAAGCAAGAGTTTTTTCAAGAGGAGGGTTTTTAAACTGACGAACTCTACCACACTCAAGGTCCACCATACTGGGGTTCTAGAGTTTTTGCTTTCAGGGTCCAGGTCGGGGATCAACTGGAGACCGTGTTTCTCCTGAGTGGGAATGACCCAGCCATTCATCTGTACAAGGAGGTGAGGCGGCGGAGGCGTGGTGAGCAGAGCCCTGCTGGGGCCACCGTGGACTGGGGTCGGGGGGTCGGGGTCGGGGTCGGGGGGCGCTGTGTGAGACCAGCCACTGACTCCAAGCGGGTGGCCGGTCTCGGTTCCCCCAGAACGAGGGACTGCATCAGTTTGAAGAACAGCCCGTGGAAAACCTCTTCCCAGAGCTCACAAACCTGACCAGTAGGTAGGCGAGCCCCCGACAGGCCAGCAGGGACCGGGGCAGGCGGGCTCCTAGAAATCCGGGTGGTGGGAATTGAGCCCTAGGGAAATCAAGCCCGCAGAGGCCCAAGGTTCTTCTGGGGGAAGGGTGGGGTGGATGCTTGTAGGGAGGCGGAGGAGGAGGGTGGGGGCTGGGACCTGGTGACGGCCCGCCGCCCCTCTGTCCACCTGTACACCCCCAGCGTCCTGTGGCTTGACGTGCACAACCTGCCCGGCACATCCCGGCGACTCTCAGCTCTGGGCTGTCAGAGCGGTTACGTTCGTGTCGCCCACGTGGACCAGCAGAGTCGAGGTGATGACGGGGCGGGGCTCGGACATGGTTAGGGGCGAGACCTTGGGGCGGGGCGGGCGCTCCAGGCTGGAGGCGGACTTGGGCGGGGCCCGGGGTGCTCAGGGCTGGGGGTGGGGCCCGGGGCGGGGGCTGGCACTCAGTCCTGAAGGCGGGGCCCTGAGTCCTTGCCCTCCACACAGAGGTCCTGCAGACATGGACCATCCTTCAGGACGGCCCCATTTCCCGAGTGATCGTGTTCAGGCTTTCAGCCCCCGAGGGTGAGTTCGGGCGTGGGCTCGGCTCCCCCCACCCACGTTTGTACCCCCTCTCCCTAAACCTCTGGCTCCCACCGTTCCTTCCTCCCTTCCTCCTGGATGCCCTACTCCGGCCCAGAACTTACCCTGCCCCCTCCCTCCTCCCACGCTCCTGAATTTCACTCCCAGCTACTTGGCCTGGTGGTGGTCTAACCTTTAACCTGACCTTTTACCCTGGAGTTGAACTTCCGCCTTCCCCTTGGTGGCTCTAACCTTCACCTCCCACTGTGGCACTTCCCCTGACCCCCCGTCTCGGGCCTCAGGACTTGTCATTCTGTGTCTTGCTGCCATTCAGACCCAAATTCTTCTCATGGACTCAGCACTGGCCCCGGACGCACGGTCTCTCCTTTCCCCCCACATGTTGATCTGTTCCTCTTATTCTGGTCTGTCTTTCTCTCTCGTGTTTTTCTTTTTTTCTTTATTTTGCTGCGTTGGGTCTTAGTTGTGGCATGCAGGATCTTTCCTTGCTACGCACAAACTCTCTAGTTGCAGCGCTCAGACTTGGCTGCTCTGTGGCGTGTGGGATCTCAGTTCCCCAACTTGCGTCTCCTGCATTGCAAGGCAGATTCTTAACCACAGGGCCACCAGAGGAGTCCTTGGTGTTTCTGTTGGTCTGACCTCTGTGGCTTGTCTTCCATCCCTCCTCCTGTGGTTTACCCCTGATACCCCTACAGTGATCTGAGGACTTTCATATTCTCATCTAACCATGTTCTCATCTAACCTGGTGGTCTAACCTTGAATTTTGTCTTGACTTTGCGCCTCATGGCATGTGGGATCTTAGTTCTTAGTTCCCCAACCAGGGATCAAACCTGCATCCGCTGCACTGGAAGCACAGTCTTAATCCCTGGGCCACCAGGGAAGTCCCCTAACCTTGGGCTTTTAAACTGTTATCCAACACCTATTCCTTCTTCTGACCTCTGACCTCCATCCTCCTCTTGTGGTCTAATCTCTAACCCTCCACCTGTAACCAACCCATCATCAAGCCTTTCTGCTGCTGCTGCTGCTAAGTCACTTCCGTCGTGTCCGACTCTAGGAGTCTAACCTGTGTTCCTCTCAGGTATGGAGGGGGTGGGGAGGAGGGACCTGGGACCTGTCTGCTCACACCTCCCTCACCGCTGTTCCTTCTCCAGAGACGGAGGACAGGCCACAGCAGGAGGAGTACAGCGTGCTGGTGGCCAGCATGTTGGAGCCGGCGGTGGTGTACCGGTGAGGGGCACGTGGAGGCAGGCGGGCCCTGTGCCTTTGCACCACGGCTTAACCTGTTCATTCTCCACAGAAAGTAAAGCTTTGGGTGTGGTGGTTCAGGGCTGGGTGGGTAAAGGTGTCCATGTCCCAGGGAGAGAAGCACCGAGTGTTTTAATCTAGAACTTGTAGGAGATGTGCTGAGACCTCGGGGTGGGAACTGAGATGTCCAGCCCCTCTGGGATGGGTGTGTGCTAGGTTATTTGGTCCGACTCTTTGCGATCCCCATGGACTGCAGCCTGCCAGGCTCCTCTGTCCATGGGATTCTCCAGGCAACAGTAATCGAATGGGTTGCCATGCCCTCTTTCAGGGGATCTTCCCACTCCAGGGGTCGAACCTGCATTGGCAGGTGGGTTCTTTGCTTCTGCCACCACCTGGAAAGCTCCCTGGGGTGCAGAACGTGTTGCAGGTATTTAACCACCGGCTCTGCGTGGGAGAAAGCCCTGGTTTGTAGCGTCTGCCCACTTCAGTGCTCTCACCACGGTGGGATTTCGAGTCACTGACACAATGCCAACACGCTCTCAGAGTTTCTGAAAATGTCCTAGTCAGCTCCTGTGAGCCAGTGCAAGCCAGTTGTGCACACCTGGTGGGCCGTGAAGGTGTCCAGTATTGGATCCAGGCTCCAGAGGACTACATGGTGTCCAGACTGGAGGTGACAGGGTCCCCAGAAGGAATGGTGTGGGTTTCCACATGGGACTGAGATGATCCCACCTTCAGGGGGCCGTGTGAGCGTCCGGATCGGAGATGCCTTGAGCACCTCTGGGTGGATAGGAGGATGGCCGGCTTGGAGACGAGGGTGTCCAGGCTTCAGCAGGAACAGAGCCTCCAGACCTGACACGTGAAGATCTGGTGCTCAGGGTGGCAGGCACTGCACTTGACCCCAGTCTTCCCGCTGTGTTCTGACCCCCAGCGACCTGCTGAGCCGGGGGCTCGAAGACCAGCTTCTCCTGCCGGGCAGCGACCAGTTTGACAGTGTCCTCTGTGGCCTGGTCACCGACATCGATCTGGACGGGCGGCCGGAAGTACTGGTGGCCACCTACGGACAGGTGGGACCAAGGGGTGGGACTGTCACGGCCCATGCCCTGTGCATGCTTGCCCCGTGGGACCCCAACCCCTCCATGTGACCCCAACCCCTCCATGTGACCTTGAGCCCTATGTGACCCTGATCCCCCATGTGACCCCATTCCCCTGTGTGACCCCAACCACCCTGTGTGACCTTGACCCCCATGTGACTCCATCCCCCTGTATGACCCTGGTTTCCCCCCTCCATGACCCCAGCGCCCACAGTGTGACCCTGACCCCCACCCCTGCAGGAGCTGCTCTGTTACAAGTATTTCGGCCCTGGGCGTGGGCTCCCCGGGGCCCAGCGTGGCTTCCGCTTGCTGTGGCGGCGGGGCTTCTCCAGCCCCCTGCTGGCCATGGCGCACGTGGACCTGACCGGGGATGGGCTGCGCGAGCTGGCGGTGGTCTCCCTGAAGGGCGTGCACATCCTGCAGGTAGCCGGTGGCCTGGGGCGGGGGCTTCTCACCCGTGGTAGTGAGGGCGTGTCCTCAGGGGAGGGGGGAGCTCTGGGCGTGTCCTCAGGAGAGGGAGCTCTGGGGGCCTGAGCCCACCTTCAGGCAAGGGGGGGCAGTCTTGGCTGCAGGCCTCCTCCTGGGTGTGGAGGGCGGGGTGACTCCAGTTGGTCCGGGAGAAGGGGGCTGGGGCCTCATAGCGAGGGGCGAAGGGGGCTTGGCTGCGGCATCCGTCACCCCCCATCCCCCTGGCCTCCCTCAGCCCCCCGCACTTCTGTCCTTCCATCCCCCCGCTCCGTCTGACTCTGTCCCTTCCCTAGCCTGGATCTGTCTGTGAGCTATTTGCACCCTCCCACTGCCCCCTGACCTCGGCCCTCCCCCTGCAGCCACCCCCTCCTCCTCATGTGTGACCCGCTTCACTCTGCCTGCCCGGGATCTCACTTCTAGCCTGTCTCCAGCTTTCTGCTGCAGTCTAACCACAAGCCCTTCCACTCTGGTCTAACCTCTGAACTTTCCACTGCAGTCATGCCCTTGACCTGCTGTCAAATGGCCAGCCTTCTCTTGAACTTTGACCTCTCACCCTCCCACATCAGCTTCACTGCCCTTATGGTTTAACATCCAACCCATTCCCATGGCCCAGGGTCCAGCCTACAACCATCCCTTTCTATTTAACCTCCAACTAACTTAGACAAGATTTCCCCAATGGCTCAGCAGGTAAAGAATTGTCTGCAGCTCAGAAGACACAGGTTTGATCCCTGGAGGAGGAAATGGCTACCCACTCCAGTATTCTTGCCTAAAAATCCCATGGACAAAGTAGCCTAGCAGGCTACAGTCCATGGGGTTGGTTGCAAAGAGCTGGACACAACTGAGCTACTAAGCACAGTGTAGTATAACCTCTGACCTTCTCCCTGTGGCCTGACACCCACCCTTTAGCTATGAGGTATCTCTGTCTCCTTATCTGCTGTTTGCCTTCCCCCTGCCTCTGGCCTGACTCCAGGCTCCTTCCCCACGTGGTCTCTGAGCGCTTGTCTGCTAGAGTCTAACCTTACTGCCTTCTTTGAAGGTTCTGCTGGGGCCTCTTCCTTCAGCCTAGCCATCAGGGGAATGGTCCAGATTAGACCACATAAAGATAGAGGCCGGGCCCCAGGGAAAAGGCATGAGGTTGAACCACGGTGCAAGGGATGAAGGGTGGGCCCCCAATAGACCAGGATGAGGAGGGGTCTGAGGCTGGGCCAGAGTGGGAGGGGCTTCCCCTCCACCTGGCTCGCACACACTAGCATCTCTTGCCATGCTCTGTGTCAAGCCGTTGCACAGCGACCTCCCCACTCTGTCCCTGTCTCAGGATCTAACCTCAGACCTTCCAGCCCGGCTCTGGCTCCGTCCCTTGTGTGGTGACATATTCCTCTCTTGTCCACTGTAGTCTGCTCCTTCTCGGGCCTGTGGACCTAACCTTTCTGCCAGGGTCTCACCTTTGTCCCCATCTGCCGTGGTCTAACCTCGGCCTCTGTTCAGTGGTCAGTCCTTGCTCCCATGTACCTCGAGCTCCCCTTCGTCTTGATTCTTCCCCTTCCCCTCCACCCCAAGTTCTAACCTCAGACTCCCACATCTGGGGCTGGGCTTTGTTCCTCCCGCTAGAAATTCGCAGAAGGCCATGCCCCTGAGTCTGATCTTCACCGCATCATGGAGACCCGTTCCCTCCCCCACACATGGTGGTCCTCTCTCCAACCTCGTGGCTAAAGCTTCCAGCTTTGAGGGGGCAGTGTAACCTGCACCCCTCTAGCTCCATCCCAGCTCTGCCCACCTCCTTCCTCCTCCTCTCGTTCCCCACAGCACAGCCTGATCCAGGCCTCGGAGCTGGTGCTGACCCGGCTCGGCGTCAAGTGGAGCAGAGGAGACGTCAGCCACAGAAGCTGGGGGACAGGGTGTGTTCCAGGCCTGCCGAGACCCCGGCTTCCTGAGCACCCACTCGCTGCCCACCCCAGGTCTGCAGTAGTGCCTTGGGGTGCTCGCCTTCATGGTGGAGGAAACATCCTGAAGGAGGGGCTGGTGCCCCCAGACCCACCCTCGGGGTGATGGAGCCGTGGGTCCTGCTCTGTCCCTGCCCCCGCGTGCCCTGTGACCCGCACTACCCTCTCTGTGCCTCAGTGTTCACATCTGAAAATGGGATGATCTCACCCTCCATGAGAATGGGTCAGTGGCGATGATTTCTATATCCAAAGGAACCAAACTCACACTTGTCTCCATCGTTTTGTTCGGCAAGCGTTTGACAAGGGCTCACGATGTGCCAGGCTGAATGTTGGGAGCCGGATTTCCCTGGAAGAAATGAAGGCGGGGACTCTGGGGACTGGGGATCCAAAGTCAGACCCAAGAGTGGGACTGAAGTGGAATCGCAGTGTAGATTTCAGAGAAAAGAAAGGAAGTTAGGCCCTCCGAGGAAGACTGAAGTTCATCCTCCATGGAAAGACTTCGGGGTTAGATGTTTGCACGTAAGCTCACATTAGACCCCAATGGGAAACTCTAGATCTTGGGTGAGGGCTCAGTGGGATGATAAGGAAATTGAGCCTCAGAGGAAAGGATGTGGCTGGAAAGGACTGTCGTGGGAGATTTCCTGGTGGTCCGATGGCTAAGACTCCATGCTTCTGATGCAGGGGGAAAGTGAAAGTGAAGTCGCTCAGTCGTGTCCGACTCTTTGCGACCCCGTGGACTGTATGTAGCCCACCAGGCTCCTCCGTCCATGGGATTTCCCAGGCAAGATCACTGGAGTGGGTCCTATTTCCTTCTCCAGGGGATCTTCCCCACCCAGGGATTGAAACTGGGTCTCCCGCATTGTAGGCAGACACTTTACTGTCTGAGCCACCAGGGAACCCAGGTTCAATCCCTGGTCAGGGAACTAGATCCGACATGCTGTAATTAAAAAGATCTCCTGTGCTGCAACTAAGACAGCCTAGCCAAATGAATAAACAAATATTTTTTAAAAAGAAAAGACTCATGGGGAAGCCACAAATTGTAACAGAGGGCCTGAGGTCAGACGCCCTGTGAATAATGCTGGAGTTGGACACTAGCAAGTTACTATGGTTAGACCTCACACCTTCCCTGGTGGCTCAGACAGTAGGAATCTGCCTGCAATGCAGGAGATACAGGTTCGATCCCTGGGTCAGGAAGATTCCCCTGGAGAAGTGAATGGTTGCCCACTCCAGTATTCTTGCCTGGAGAATCCCATGGGCAGAGGAGCCTGGTGGGTTACAGTCCATAGGGTCACAAGAGTTAGACACGACTGAATGACTAATAGTTTCATTACTTTCATACCTTACACCAGGGGTCAAAGTTAACACCCTACAGAAAGTGATTGAATTTAGGTCCCCACAGGGGGTGCTGAGATGAGCCCCAGGAAGACAGGACCCAGGCTATACTGTGCTGGAAAGGACTAAAGGTAGTCCTAATTGAAAAGCCCAAGAATAGGAGGGGGGCACCTCCCTGGTGGCCCAGTGGTTAAGAATCTGCCTGTCGGGGGACATGGGTTCGATCCCTGGTCCAGGAACTAAGATGCCACAACTACTGAGCTTACGCACTCCAGAGCCCATGCTTGGCAACGAGAGTGTGTGCACTGCAATGAAGACTCAGCATAGCCAAAAAAAAAAAAAGAAAAGCCCAGGGGATTAGGGGACCCCGTGGCTGTAGGAATTGTCCTTTCTGTGGCCACTTCCATGGCACCAGAGAAGGAATCCAAGCCTCCGTCACAGAGACCAGAGGCGGGCAGGGGTGACAGGAGAAAAACTGCCAGGAATAGAACCCTGTCCAGAGGGTCGGGGACCCATTCCTGAGCAGGGGAGGGGGAGGGGGTCCAGGTTGGTTGGGGATGGGGCGCTGCTTCCTCCCTGGCAGCTGGGGAGGGGAGGGGAGACTCCTGCTTCCTGGTGAGGAGGGGCAGGCACTACGGTCATTCTGGCCATCTGTCCACCTCCTGCCGTGGAAGTCCACACGTCAGTCTGACCATCTGCACAGCCAGTGAAGACCAGGCTGGCTACCAGTGCCCCACGGTGGGTCTTCTGGAGGCTGGAGCCCACCACTTCTTGGCTGCCCCAGACCTCCTTACCTCCCGGAGCCCAAGCCCAAGCGTGGGAAATCGCAGGCAGCTGGAGCTGGGTCATCTCTCTCCCTCCTGGCAGCGAGCCTGAGGGTGTGCCAGCCAGGACGGGTGGTGGTGGGCATGGGCCACTGGCCAGAGCAGGGTCTGCCTCCTGCTGCCTGTCTGCAGAGGAGAAATCCTCTATCACCTCCTGTCCTGGGCGGGAGTGGACCCTAAGGTGGGATTGGGGGCTTTTAACTAGTGATGTTGTGGGTTCGTGAAGCCTGTGCATGGGTGTGCACGTGTGTGTGTCTGTTCTCCATTTCAGGATTTGTGAGTTTGTGTTCCCGGTGCTGCAACTGTGTTGCCAATCCTTTGCAACTCACTTCCTGACTTCTCGCCAGCCCCTGAGTCTGGGACCACGTGTGGTGTAGCAGTGAAGGGTAGAACCTGAAGGCACACTTTACCATTTTGTGCCTCAGTTTCCTTATCTGTAAAATGGGACGAGTAGCATTTCCTTCACAGGGTCTTCAGGCAGTTCTGTTATGTCAACACGTGTCAAGCACTTACTAAAAATGTTGTAACAATGTCTGGCACGCGATAAGTGCTGCATTGTTATTATTATTAATGGCTGCCTTTGTGGTTGTTTCTGGCTGGCTCTGTGAGGCTCTGTCTGCAGGCTGGGCATGTGAATTTGGATCTTGACTCTGGCTAAAAACATTTTTGCCCTCCCCCTCCAGTTCTGGGAGCCTGGAACTATTTGTAGCTCTTTCGCCTCTTTGGTCCTTGTATGGATCAGAGACTGTGTTGGTGGGGGGCGGGGGCATCGTGGACGATGCTGCTGAATGACCCCCAGAACCCCGCCCCCCAGACACACACACACACGCGCACACACACACACACACACACACACACACACACGCCCTCCGCCGCTGTCCATTGCCTGTGGTGCTGAACGCAGAGGGTGGGTGGGAGGCTTGAGCTGCCTCATCTCCCCCTTCCCCCACCCCCTCCTCTCTGTAGGCCCCTCCCCTGCCTCCCGCGCCGGCCTCCCTCTCCCCCGCCTCCTCCTCCTCCCCTCTCTCCCCCGGCTCCGCCTCCGCCCTCCCGGCGCTCTCCCCGTCCCCCTCCTCCCTCTCCAGCCGACTCCCCCTCCCCCGTGTCCCTCCCCCTTCTCCTCGCCTCTCCTCCCTCTATCCCCTCTCCCTCCCCTCCTCCCTAGCTCTCCCTCTCAGTCTCCAGCTCTTCTCTCTCTTCCTCTCACTCTCTCTCCCTCTCTCTGTCTTTCTATCGGGCGGAGTCGCCCACCTCTGCCAATCCAGTGCTGGGGGAACCTGCTCTAGGCTGTAGCCCCAGGTAAGAGACCCCCAATGAGAGGAGGGAGGGCTGGGGGAAGGATGAGCTACCCCAGGTGGGTGGAGGGGGTCGTTCGAGGAGCCGCTTTTCCCTGGGCTCCCTTATGGAGAGTAAGGGGCTGCATATCCTGGTTTGCGGCTACCAGGGCCCGAACGCGGAGTCGGGGGGCCACCAGCAGCAGCCAACATCCTCAGCCCCTCCTGCGCTTCGGGGAGCGTGGCGGGCTGGGGAGAGGGTGCCTCCTGGGCACCGAGGGGGTGCGAACACTCCCGCCCCTTCTGGGGCAGCCCCCTCCTCGCGTTCTCCGCCTCCGCCCCCCGCCCTTCTGTGTCTGGGTCTCGCCTTTCTGTGCCTCCACACCTCTCAGGGGTCTCGGTCCTGCCGAGTCTGCCTGTCTCTCTGAGTCCCTGACTCCCTCCGTCTCACTCTCTCCATGCCTGGGTCTGGTCCAGCTTTCTGTTTCAGTCCTGGGTCTCTCTCCCTGCCTTCCTCTTTCGCCATCTCTGTGTGTTTCCCTGGGTCTCTGGTCTCTACGCTCTCAGCCTTCCTTCTCTGTCTCTCTCCATCTCCGCATGAGTCTTCCTGTCGCTCCCCTTCCTCTCATCTCTATCTCTGTCTCCAGGCACCTGCTCCCTGTTCCTCTCTCTTTCCCTCTTCCTCTCCCTGGTTAACTCTGCCTCCTACACACCTTTGTCTCCGCCCCTGGCCAGAGGAGACCTGGAGGAAGAAGATCCCCCACCTCCCCCCCACCACCGCCTCAGAGTGGGCTCGCCCGGGAGGCACGGAGTCCCCAAACTCCGCTCCCTTCCTCATCCGAGCTCCCCCACCCCATCCTCCCAGCTGGCACCCGCCCATCCCTCCCCTGAGCACAGAGCTCCTCTGCTTGCCCCTGCCTGATTTCTGGCATCCCGAGGTATTCTCGCAGTCTAACCGTGCCCTCTGTAGTGGAGACCGAAATGGTCCTGTCTTCAGTCTACCCTCCCATTCCTCTTCATATTGACTGGACCCCGTCCCTCTTGCCGTCTCACTTCTGTACCTCCTTTGCCGTCTGTCCATTTCGTGACTCATTTATTCTTTGGACAGTTACTGAGCCCTTTTCACTGCTCCAGGCAGAGAAATAATAGGTCCTGGGTCTGGCCAGGCCAATCCTTCCTGCAGTCTTGCCTCAATCTCTCTCCTAGTGTGCCAGCCCCAGACCTGTCTTCCAGGGGGTTGGAGCTCAGAAGCTTCTCCGCTGCCCCTTGGGGGCTCTGGAAAGGGCCCTTCTGAGTCTTGAGGTCCCTGACCGATAGATACATCCTCTTCTTTCCTGTTGGGGAAGGGGGCCCCCAGAGGAGGTGGGCGAGATGAGAGGTGTGGGACTGTGCCTGTAGCCCACACTGATGGGGTGAGGCCCTCAAATGAGTGCCCATGAGGGGCTCTGGGTGGGTTAAATCGAGCACAGGTTGGGAGCCCCAGGCCTCTGTACTGCCCATGACTTGAAGCTTCGCAACTTGACCAAGCCCTTTGCCTCTCCTGTTGTCAGTTTACCGATGGATGTATCACAGCCTGAACACCAAGACTGCGTGTGTCTGTGTGGGATCCCCCGGCGGGGACACCATGTGCAGGGCTGGGGCAGGGGGACCTGGCTCGCTCAGGGGCAGGAAGCGGGCGTGTTTAGAAGGCCGTGTCCCCACCGAGGGGCAGGCAGCAGGCACCCCCTGCCCCTGCCCTGAGCACAGTTCGGGACCACCACCCGCTGCTTACTGACAAGAGGGGGTCCTACCTGGCCTGCCAGCCTGACCTCCCCACCCCCCTCAAACTTGCAGTCTCCATCCTACAGTTGAGGTCTCTGAGGCCCCCAGATGGGGGCGAGGCAGAACTGGGGCACTCCCCACTGACCCAGCTGGCCACCAGCCCAGGAGGGAGGGGAGAGACGGCCCCAGGGACAGATGATGCCCGCCATCTGCCCTCCGGAGTCCCACCCTGGCCTCCACCTGATCCTTTGCCCCTGGATACCCAGCTTAGATTTCAGGGCAGCTGGGGAAACAAGAGAGGCAGAGGCAGAAGTCTCAAGCAGAAGCAGCCCAGCTGTCCCCAGTGACAGGGCTCCGACCTCTTGGTGGCTCATCACACAAGTGTTTATCCAGTGCTTTCTCTCCCTGACTGCTCTTCTCCTAAGGCTGCAGGGAGAGGAAACCAGGTGTTGCAGGAGAAAAAGCCATTGAACCAGGGTGCTTTGCCCAGCTTCGGGGCAAGGAGGGCGGGTGTCAGAACACCCATTGGCTGACCCTGGTTTCCCCTGAGAACCGAGGCGGAAGGGACAGGTGGTTGGATGCGAGGCAGAACTTCCCAGGCCGAGGCCCTTCCCTGAGTGAGGGGGTGAGAGGCTATGGATGAATTCTTGATTCCCAGGTGGCCCTGGGTTCTCCTGAAAGCTAGGGGCTGATGAGGAGGGAGGGAGCAGAGAGTGTGAGTCTTTGCTTTGGATCCTGGTGGGTTTGTAATTATGCCTAAGTCGTTGCTAATTAGGGGGCTGCTAATTAGACGTATCATTAGGGGCCCTGCTGAGGGGGTAATTGTGTGGTGGCCCTTTAAGAATCACCCCTCTACCCCGCCTACACACACACACACACACACACACACACACACACACACACACTCACTCACTCCTTCTCAGGGAAGTTCTGCCAATATTCTGCCTCCCTCCCCCCGGCTCTCAGTGCTCAGTCGTGAGGATACCGGTGTGCATTGGGGGCAGGCTGTGGGCTAGACTCTGAGAAGAACTTTTTCAGACAGAAATGGATCTTATGGGAGAACTGAGGCTGGTGGCCAGGAGAGGGGTCAGGGGGCTGGCGGCCCCGAGGACCCCTCCCTTCCTTTCTGAGGCCTGTTTTATAGGTTACCACAGCAACCCAAGGTTGGGGCGGGGGAGTTGGAAGTCAGGACCACTCTTGGAGAGAGAAACTGGGAGCCACAGAATGGCTGCTGGGGGTCACTGGACAAGTTACTAAGCCTATCTGAGCCTTGGTCGGCTCATATGTGAGATGGCTGGGGACTCCCCCAAGTTGGGAGGGTGTCATTTCGAACAGAGTGGTCAGGGAAGGTGACCTCTTAGTGGAGAGCTGAAGGAGGAGAGGGAGAAGATATGCTGGGAAAAGTGTCCCAGGAACGAGGAACAGCAGGTGCAAAGGCCCAGAGGCAAGAACTTGTCCAAAGAGCAGGGAAGAGGCAGTGTGGCTGAAGCCAAGTGAGGGAGGGAGAGAGGGAGAGAAATGAGACCAGAAGGAGAACGAGGGGACCAGATTGTGTGAGACCTTGGACTTCAGTGTTTGGAGTGAGACCGGAGCCATGGCGGGGGGCAGGAGGTGGGGGTCACGGTTCTGATCAGATAGAAGGATGTGAAATGATTTGCATTTTTAAACGACACTTAGACACACAGACATAGCCACTCAATCCCAGGATCAGAGGCAGGAAGATAAGGACTGACCCCACAACCAAAAATGGGGCAAAAACCCAACATGGGGGTCACAATGTCACCGCTTCTAAGGAATCTCCCACTTCCCAGAGGCCCAGGTATACTGGAGAGAGACACATGCTAGCATTGCGGGGCAGAATGTGAGTGAGAGGCCCACCAGCAGCCCCTCCCCAGCCCTACCTGAGACAGGAAGAACAAAGAAGCACCTATTCAGCCCAAATCCCAAGCAGGAGCCCTCCGAGCACCAAATTGGGAAACACAGGAATCACTGAATGAGCTGAAGGCCCCCGGCGCCTTGCCTCACCCACAGACTTATTCATTCTGCGTCCTTCTGTGCCTAGCTTCACTCTTCTGTGATACATCTGTGAGATGCATCTGCGATGCTGGGTGTATCAGTTGTCCACTCCTTTTCAGTGCTGTATAACATTCCACCATGTGCCTCTTCTGCCCTGTACTTCTCTGTGTTCTTACCGATAGGCATCCAGCTTGTTTCAAGCTTTATTATCAATGAAGCCGCTGTAAACACTTGTGTATGGGTCTTTCGTTGACACTTGCCTTATTTCCCTGGGTACATTCCCGGGAGTGGAATTGCTGAGTCCTGGGATACGTGATGTCAACTATAGTTTCTCATAGAGGCTACATGTCCATCAGCAGCGCATGGTGCCTTTATCTTTCTTTGTCTTTCTTGGCCTCTACCTAGCACAGAGAGAGTGTCTCTTTGTGTCCCTGTCTCTGAATCTCTGTCTCTCCTGGTCTCTCTCCTCCCTCTGTTAGTCCCCAGCTTCTCCCCCCGTTCTCCGCCTGCAACAAGCCCTGATTCCTGAGCAAGAGGGAGGAGGGGTTTGCTCCCCCCTCACCCAGACTTCCTCCTCCTCCCCCACAGGACCCTGCCCCACTCCATGGCTCCCCTGGCCTTGGTGGGGTTTGCACTCCTCCTGGGGACTCCGCCATGCTCAGGGGCGGCCACCCCCGACCCCCCTCCCTGCCACCTCCCCCAGCCAATGACAGCGATGCCAGCAGTACAGGGGGCTGCCAGGGCTCCAACCGCTGCCAGCCAGGGGTCCTGCTGCCCGTCTGGGAGCCGGATGACCCGTCGCTGGGGGACAAGGCAGCCCGGGCCGTGGTCTACTTTGTGGCCATGGTCTACATGTTCCTGGGTGTGTCCATCATCGCCGACCGCTTCATGGCCTCCATCGAGGTCATCACGTCCAAGGAGAAGGAGATCACCATCACCAAGGCCAATGGCGAGACCAGCGTGGGCACCGTCCGCATCTGGAACGAGACAGTGTCCAACCTCACCCTCATGGCCCTCGGCTCCTCAGCCCCGGAGATCCTGCTGTCCGTCATTGAGGTGTGCGGCCACAACTTCCAGGCGGGCGAGCTGGGCCCGGGCACCATCGTGGGCAGCGCCGCCTTCAACATGTTTGTGGTCATCGCTGTGTGCATCTATGTCATCCCGGCCGGCGAGAGCCGCAAGATCAAGCACCTGAGGGTCTTCTTTGTCACCGCCTCTTGGAGCATCTTCGCCTACGTCTGGCTTTATCTCATCCTGGCTGTTTTTCCCCGGGTGTGGTCCAGGTGAGCAAGGATGCACAGACATCTCCTGGGTGCGTGTGTGTCTGCACAATCCAGAGGGGTGGCCTCCTGGGCTTGGAGAGTCAATGCCTGTGTTTGCAGAAACGCATGCTCACATCTGAGAGGGCCGCCGGGTATGGTTGTCCAGGTCATGCATTGCACAAAGGCACTGGGCCAGAGAGGGCAAATTGGGGCTGGAGTCTGGTGGATATTCCCCAAGCCAGGTCTGGATGGCATTGCAAACTCTGGAAAGAGCTCATCCATGCAGAACCAGATGCCATTTTGTGATATGCCCATCTGGAAATGGCATCTTTGAACTCTCACAAGGGTGCCGTGTGTGCTAACAGTCCTAGTGATCCGTGTAAGGCATGTGACAGTCTAGTCAGGTATTTGCCAGGTATGGTCACATGTTTTCCTATACTCCCTGCCTTTTGCATCATTTATTTCCACTTTTGCAATTAGACATCCCCCATTTGCATAATTTACTTTACAGTTGCAGAATCCAGCCCCGTGTTTTCTGACAGTGCTAATTGATTTGAGTAACTTGGTGCAATTTGCATAGTTTGCCCATGGACTTTGTATCTGCATAATCGAGCTTTGTATTTGCCAGATATGCAGTCGTGGTTTGCATAGTTCATTCATTATTAATAATTGATTGCTGACGTTGAGATAATTTATACCACTTCACTGTAATTCATACCCATATCGAGTCCAACCTAGGCATAAACCCAGCCCACTGAAAAGACCACTTTGCATAATTTATTCCAATGGAGGAAAAAATGTAGAACCACAGCTGCATAATTTACACCCACATTCACATAATCACTTGCCTCTCATTTATCCAGTGTCTTAACGGGCCTATTGCTTAGTCTCCTTTAAAACGTTCGCCTAATTTATTTCCCACAGCCCCACGATTGCCACCTACATTTGCATAATTTATTCATGGCCTGGCTTAATTCTCTCACACACATGCATAATTTATCTGCGGCTACCCAGGATTCCTTTATACAAGTGTATAATCTACTCAGACATATCTGTCAAGTTTTGCCAGCTATAGTTTCTTTCCAGGAAAGATCTAAAGTTAGAGGTATAAAAATTCTTTGCAGATGTTATCTAGGCAGAAGGAAGGAAGAAACCACAGTGAGGAAAAGAGGGAGGTGGAGCACCAGAAGACAGGGATGAGGGAGGAAGGGAGACGGTTACTGTGACTGACTCCTGACTGTGGTGCTGAGTTTCCTGGCTGCCAAGGTGAAAAGTACAGCCAATGCTTCACACGGTCTCAGGCACTGTTTTAAAAAGGATGCTATCCTGACTCGGGTTGTACAAGTGGTCCGTGACAAGGATTTACACCAAAACTGTGAAATGGATTTTAGACACTGTGGGGAGGAGGTGGGGTCGGGAGGGGGAAGGTTTCTCCTGAGAAGGAGCTGGCTCCATCACAGGGAAGACAGTGTGAAATGCCACAGGTCTGGGTGCAGAAGTGGTTCTTGAGGATCCCTTCTGGAGTAACACGGAGACCAGACTTCTGGAATGCTTTCACGAAATAACTGAAAGAATGGGCATGAGATCAAGATGATGCCAGTCCCTCCTAGATGCTTTGATTGGGGGCAGGAAGGAGATGGGTCTGGCTCAGGGTTTTCTCCGGAAGTGCTATGTGACCTCAGGCAAAGCCCATACCCTCTGGGCCTCGGTTTACACATCTGAACCGTAGAAGGAGTTGGACTAGGCCACTGGTTCTTCTTCTTTTAAATAGTTTTATGTGTTGGCTGCACTGCGTCTTCATTGCTGCGAGGGCTTTTCTTTCATTGCACAGAGATGGGGGCTACTCTCTAGTTGCAGTGGGTGGGCTTCTCAGTGCAGTGGTTCCTCTTGTTGCAGAGCAGAGGCTCTAGAGCACAGATTCAACAGCTGTGGTGCATGGGCTTAGTCGCTGCGAGGCATGTGGGATCTTCCCGGACCAGGGATCGAACCCATGTCTCCTACACTGGCAGGCAGATTCTTTACCACAGAGCCATCAGGGAAGCCCTTCTTCTTTATATGAGGTCCTCTTTTTTCATTTCTGACTTTAGCGAGGTTCTCTTCTTTTAAAATCCGTTAATTTGACTGCAGCACTCGGGATCTTTAGTCACAGCATGCGAACTCTTAGTTGTGGCATAGGGCTCTAGTTCCTCGACCTGGAATTGAACCCAGACCCCTCTGCATTGGGAGTGCAGTCTTAGCCCCTGGACCACCAGTGGGTGCCCTCAAAGGCAGATACGAATCTATCAGAATCACCTTTTCTTTACCTGCAGGGAAGAAAGCAGATCTCAGGTGTTGGAGATCTCGCTTCTGATTAAGAGAGAATCACCCACAGCCTAGACACTGGCCAGTTCAATGAGTGCAAGGCAAGAGTTCATTTTACAGCTTGCGTGGAAAATTCAGTTTCTTTTCACAAACCTGCCGGTGGCTTTGTGTGGTTGTACTATTTCCAAGTCCAATTTTTTTCTGAACCAGTAAACACAGCGACAAGGGGCTGTGAAATGAGAGCTTAAAGATATTTTCCCTACCAGGCTCATTTTAAAGATACCTCTGGGGCCATCCGATTTGTAAATGCTCTGTAATCTTTTCTTCCTTGTCTTTAATGAGAAAGGTGACATATGCATCTTTACATGAGTATTTCAAGGAGAACTGTCAGGTATTGGTGGATGTTTCTTGTATGTGCCTTCTGCCAGACCATGGACAGACTGAGCCCCAGAGTGCAAAGAGCGCAGGATAATAGTAATATAGTGAGAGTACTGTAAAAGTAGAAATAGTGCCTGTGGGCTCAGTCGTGTCTGAGTCTTTGTGACCCTATGGATTGTAGCTGGCCAGGCTCCTCTGTTCATGGGACTCTCCAGGCAAGAATACTGGGGTGGTTGCCATGGCCTCCTCCAGGGGATCTTCTTGAGCCAGGGATCGAACCCGGGTCTCCTGCATTGGCAGGCGGATTCTTTACCACCGAGTCGCCTGGGAAGCCCACTAGTAATAATGATGACATTAATTTCACATTTTTGTCTATCTTCCACGTATCAGTAACTGACAAGGCTGAGTGCGAGGAGTGCCCGAGCTCACTCAGCCTTGGAATGTCCTCATTTTACACATAAGAGCCTGGGCCAGGCATCCCTCTTCTAGAACCGGGGTCTAAACTCAGCCTTGCCCTGTCTCTCTGGGGAGGTAGCATGTCAACATGAGAACTTGCTTTATGAGGCTGGCAGACGATGAGCCAAACTTGTGCCTCTTTTAGAGTCAGAGTCCATTCCCTAAGGGCCAAACAAATCCTAAGGAAGGAGAATCTGGCAAAGGCTGTATTCACTGGGGGAGGGAGGAGGAGCTGGAGGAAAGGAATAGGGGAGTTTGGGGACGTGAGCAGAGAGCAGACCCTGGGTGATGGGTGGAGTTTGGAGAAGTGGAGGCATCTCGGATGAGGAGGGGCGGATGGGGCAATGAGGTGGGAGAAAAAGTTGGAGAGACCAGCACTGCCCCTAGACAGGGGCTGGGACCACAGGGTGGGGCGTGTCCCTGACTTGGTGGTGGCTGAGGATGTCTGTGTTCTTTGCACTTGAGCAGCGTGACAAACGGTGGATGGATGGATGGATGCGACCAAGGGAGAGACAAAAAGGGTGAGGGAAGGAGAGACATAAAGACATAAAGAGAGAAGGCAGGGGTACAGGGAAGAATCTCATCGGAAAGAGAGGTAGGTATCTAAAAAGATATAAAAGACAATGGAGACAAGGAGACAGGGGCCACCAGACAGGAAGAAACAGAGGAGGAAAGATAGAAAACCAACTGACAAAAGGACTTCTCCGGCGGTCCAATGGCTAAGACACGGAGCGCTGCGGTGCAGGTGGCGTGGGTTTGATCCCTGTCAGGGCACTAGATCCCACATGCTGCAACTAAGACCCGGTGCAGCCAAATAAAGAAATAAATATTAGTTATAAATAAATACCTTTACAGCTTAAACAAACAAACAACAAGCCAGCTGACATAGAGAATGAGACTGGAGGCAGGGAGAAAAAGAGGTAAGGACCAACCTAGCCAGAAAGATGGGGAAAGGCAGGGAGAAGCAGAGCCGAGAGCCAGAGAGAGGGAGAGACACAGATGGAGGGAGAGACAGAGACACAGAGAAACGGGGAGAGGCTGAGATGAAGAGAGACAGGAGCGAGACAGAGGGAGGAGGCAGAGACAGCAGGAAGGCCGGATGGGGAGAGATTCAGAAGAGGAGCTCGGGTGAGGGCAGGGACCCGGCGCAGGGGAGGGCGGCGGCGGGCGGGCCGCGAGCGCGCCCCCTGCCGGCGCGGCGATCCTGACCCGCGCGGCCGCCCGCAGGTGTGGGAGGCGCTGCTGACCCTCGTCTTCTTCCCGGTGTGCGTGGTGTTCGCCTGGATGGCCGACAAGCGGCTGCTCTTCTACAAGTACGTCTACAAGCGCTACCGCACCGACCCGCGCAGCGGCATCATCATCGGCGCCGAGGGCGACCCCCCAAGAGCATCGAGCTGGACGGCACGTTCGTGGGCGCCGAGGCGCCGGGCGAGGCGGGCGGCCTGGGCCCGGGCCCCGCCGAGGCCCGCGAGCTGGACGCCAGCCGCCGCGAGGTCATCCAGATCCTCAAGGACTTGAAGCAGAAGCACCCGGACAAGGAGCTGGAGCAGCTGGTGGGCATCGCCAACTACTACGCGCTGCTCCACCAGCAGAAGAGCCGCGCCTTCTACCGCATCCAGGCCACGCGGCTGATGACCGGCGCGGGCAACGTGCTGCGGCGACACGCCGTGGACGCCTCGCGCAGGGCCACGCTGGCCGACGGCCCCGGCGAGGACGAGGACGACGGCGCCAGCCGCATCTTCTTCGAGCCCAGCCTCTACCACTGCCTGGAGAACTGCGGCTCTGTGCTGCTGTCGGTCACCTGCCAGGGCGGCGAGGGCAACAGCACCTTCTACGTGGACTACCGCACGGAGGACGGCTCCGCCAAGGCCGGCTCGGACTACGAGTACAGGTGGGTCGCCTGGGGGCGGGTGGGCAGGGAGGGCTGGCGGTCCGCGGGTCACAGGCTCCGCCGTCCAGCAGCCTCCAGGCTCCTCCGTCTCCTGGCTGCGTCTGGCGCCCATCCTTACTTTGCGATGGGCCGACTTGCTGGATCCATTCATTCATTCATTCCTGAGAGTCCACTTTGAACCAGGTACTATTCTAGACATTTGGCACAGGCTGCTGGACAAGACGGACAGCGTGGCTGTCCACTGACCACCGCGGGCTGCTGCTCCCAGGTCCATGATACACCTGTGCCATCTTCTGCTTGACGCTGCTCTGCGTTCCTTACTATAGCTCCTGATGTGTTTTATCACCTGGTAGAACCAGTACCCCACCCACCACGCCACTATTAAAGTAAAAATATATATTTTTTAATGTGTGGGGTTTTGGCTGCACTTGGCCTTTGCTGCTTTTGCAGGCACTTTCTCTAGTTGCAGCTCCGCAGGAGCTACTCTTGGATGTGGTGCGCGGGCTTCTCATGGCGGTGGTTTCTCTTCTTGTGGAGCATGGGCTCTAGGCACTCAGGGTTCGGTAGCTGCAGCTCAAAGGCTCAGTAGTTGTGGCACATAGGCTTGGTTGCTCTGAGGCGTGTGGAATCTTCTTGGAGGGATGAAACTCGTGTCCCCGGCCTTGGCAGGTGCATTCTTACCCACTGCGCCACCAGGGAAGTCCTAAAAAGTTTATTGATCACCTTCTACATGTGCCAGGGGTATACCTCGGTGAACAAGATGGCTAAGGTCCCTACCTTCAAGTTGCAATAAAGTTATAAACTATGAAACATACAAAACCATCAGGTGATGGCAAGTGCTGTGGGGGAAAACGAAGTGGGGTCAAGAGGAGAGATGGTGTCCGCATTGCCTCTGGGTCTTTGGTTCCACCATAAACCCACCCGCCTTCTGAGCCCTCCTGTGTCTCCCTGCCAGTCCCTCTCCTCACCCCTCTTTGAGCAGAACTGTGATCTTAGCCAGCTATTCCTACTGTGCACCTACTAGGTCCCAGAGGTTTTTTAAAATTTTTGGTTGAAATGTAGATTTACAATATTGTGTTCATTTCCACTGTATAGCAAAGTGACTCAGTTATCCATATTCTTTTTCATATGCTTTTCCATTACAGTTATCACAGGACATTGAATATAGTTCCCTATGCTATACAGTAGGACCTTGTTTTTATTCATCTGCCATTCAGATTTTTTTTTTAAGGATTCAACATAGATGAGTAAACAAGGTAATAACTTCTGTGTCCTCACGGGACCACAAAATTCTTTATGTATTTGTGCAATAGATCTGTCTATACCACACTCTTTCAAGAATTATAGGTTTACAGTATGTTTTGTTAACTGATGTGCAAGTCTCCCATGCAGTTCAGTTCAGTTTCTCAGTCACGTCCAACTCTTTGCGACCCCATGGACTGTAGCACTCCAGGCCTCCCTGTCCATCACCAACCCCCGGAGGTTACTCAAACTCATGTCCATTGAGTCGGTGATGCCATCCAACCATTTCATCCTCTGTTGCCCCCTTCTCCTTCTGCCCTCAATCTTTCCCAGCATCAGGGCCTTTTCAAATGAGTTGGTTCTTCCCATTGGGTGACCAAAGTATTGGAGCTTCAGCATCAGTCCTTCCAGTGAATATTCAGGGTTGATTTCCTTTAGAACTGACTGGTTTGATCTCCTTGCAGTCCAAGGGATTCTCAAGAGTCTTCTCCAACACCACAGTTCAAAAGCATCAATTCTTTGGTACTCACCTTTCTTTATAGTTCAACTCTCACATCCATACATGACTACTGGAAAAACAATAACTTTGACTAGACAGACCTTTGTTGGCAAAGTAATTTCTCTGCTTTTAATATGCTGTCTAGGTTGGTCATAACTTTTCTTCCAGGGAGCAAGCATCTTTTAATTTCATGGCTGCAGTCAACATCTGCAGTGATTTTGGAGCCCCAAAAATAAAGTTTCTCACTGTATCCTTTGTTTCCCCATCTGTTTGCCATAAAGTGATGGGACCAGATGCCATGATCTTCGTTTTCTGAATGTTGAGTTTTAAGCCAACTTTTTCACTCTCCTCTTCCACTTTCATCAAGAGGCTCTTTAGTTCTTCTTCACTTTCTGCCATAGGGTGGTGTCATCTGCGTATCTGAGGTTATTGCTATTTCTCCTGGCAATCTTGATTCCAGTTTGTGCTTCTTTCAGCCCAGCTCCCGTGGTTTCCTGTAATAATAACATGTACCGTGTGTCTTTTCTGTGCCAGAAACGAACCTGGGCAATGGAGACCAGCAATAAATGAAAGACGTAGAAATCCCTGCTTGCTCTAACACAGCTGACACTCTCTTGGGAAAGACAGGTCATTAGAAAGTGTACCTTCAATGTATTAAAATATTAGAGAGTGGTGCAAAGAGTGAAGAAAAAATACAGCAGGATACAGGAGAGAGCATTGATGGCTGATCTTCTCATAAGTTTCACTTACTAAGTTGAAATTGAACTATTCACATATCTTTGTTCTGTCATCCCGCAGCATGGGACTCCTTTGGCCACCCATGACCTCCTCCCTCCATCCTTTCCCCTCATCCCACATCTCTAGCCTCCTTCGACTGAAGAGAAGGCATTCACCATGTGAGGACCTGCCATCAGTCCATCTCTTCATTCTTCCACTCCTACCCGCACCTCTGGTCCGCATTGCTCTCATCAAAAACCCAAGCCTTTGCAAAAGGAAGTGAGTACAGGTATCATTTGCTGGGATCAGAGGCTGCCTTCTCCTCTGCAAATGACCTTAGGAAGGAGATGTTTGAAGTGAAGGAGTAAATCTGCTCAGTGGTGGAACCAGAGCTAGGAAGAGTTGATACCTTTCCCTATGTCTCTGCTCTCCCAACCCAGCTGATAGTCACAGGCCTGGCATCACTTATCAAGGCAGCTTAGGTCTAGGGCTGGGAGGGAGGACATGTAAGTTCCAGCCCCAGCTTATCCCTGCCCCCTGTTCCTGGGGTAAGTTTCTGCCTCAGTCTGGGCAGGTAGGGCTGCCATGTACAGTTGTTGAGGTTGTGCACTGCAAAAAGCAACATGTCTAAGGAAGTGCTATTCACATAGTGGACAATGTAGAGTTATGTGTCTATGACGACAGTTCCAGATTCATGGAAAGAGTGTCTTGAAGAAGGGATATCTTTTTCTAAGTTTCCCACAGGCATCACTAGGCTAGGGTGGTCCCATGGGGTTTTAGTTTCTCCAAATTAATAATGACCTCTATGACCCCCAAATGGCACAGCTCTCCCAAGATTCTGAGATTTAAGCCTCTATAATCCTAACACACTAAGGGTCAAAGGTTTTAAGATTCCAGGATTCCAAGGTTTTAGTACTCTGATCTGATGGTTCTAAGATTTTTCATCTTTTCAGATTTTGTGCATCCACAAAATGAGTCCTGGGAACCTAGCCTTCTATGATTCTGATAACTGGTTTCTAAAATCCCCATGTTCTTTTTCTCCCCAGCTTTTTATTTTGAAAAGAAGGGCTGCAAATATATAGCCTGGCGAACCTTTATATAACCTCCACACAGATATTCACCAATTGTGCCTATTTTGTCCTGTGGGCATTCACGCTATTCAATATATAATAATAGATTTTTTGAGGCGCTACTTTACTTTTTAAATTTTTTTTGAGTATAGTTGGTTTACAGTGTTGTGTTAGTTGTGGCTGTACAGCAAAGTGATTCAGTTATACATATATCCATTCTCTTTCAGATTCTTTTCCCATGTAAGTGATTACAGAATATTGAGTTCCCTGGGCTATACAGTAGGTCCTTGTTGCTTATCTCTTTTATATATAGTAGTGTGTCTACGTTGATCCCAAATTCCTAATTTATCCCTCCACCCACCCCCCACCTTTCTCCTTTGGTAACCATAAATTTGTTTCTGAAAAAAAAAAATAATGGTGGCACTTTATTAGGGTGAGGTGCAGACAGCACGACCATTCACCCGTCAACAGAAGCATGCATCTCCTAAGAATAATGGCATACTCCCACATCATCCCAACTCAGTGATCACACACAGGACGTTTAAGACTGAGCCCGTATTATGACCCAGTGGACAGTCCATGCTTGCACGTCCCCAGTTGCCCTTGTCTCACCCTTTATAGCTGTGTTTTCCCTCCCTCCCTCTCTTCCCGTCTGATCCGGAAACCACTTGGCATATTTGGTTGTCATGTCTCTTTCGCCTTCTTCAATCTGGATCACTCCCTCGGTCTTTCTGTGACTTTGGTGACGCCAACACTTTGGTCTGAATTTTTCTTTTGGCTCTGCCACACGGCATGTGGGATCTTAGTTCCCTAACCAGGGATCGAACCCACGCCCCCTGCACGGGAAGCATTGAGTCTTAACTACTGGACCGCCAGGGAAGTCCCACTCTGATACTTTGGCAAACGATAGGCCACTTACTCGAACAATCTTCAGTGTGGCTTTGTCTGATATTTCCTCATGATTAGATTCAGGTGATGCACGTTGGCAGGAATCCAAATGTCCTCAAGGCATCACGCCAGAACACACATGATGCTCATGTGCCCCTTTACGGACAATGTCCAGTTCCCCTCTATTAACTCAATCCTTGTAACACTACCACGAGGAAGACAGGGTTACTAACTCCATTTTACAGATGAAGAAACCGAGGCTTAGAGGGCTGCTGAGTACTAACTGCCCAAGACCAGACACCTGGCACAGGCAGCTCGGAGCAGGTTGGCCTGCCTTAGGCACCATGGACAGCGCCCTCGGAGCTGAGGGCTGCAGCCACAGGAAGCTCTTATTCCCCTCCATCCAGATCTTGTCATACAATTCTACCCCTGCCAGAACCCTGGGGTCTCTCTACCTCCCCCACAGAGGAAGGGAGGGGTAAATGACAGAATTTTGGCATTTGTTAACACCCCAGAGTCATCACTGTCCCACCCAAGTTTTACCCTGATGAATGTCTTGGCCTCATTCCCTCCCCCAGCCCATTACAGAGCATCTCACTTGTGCTTTAGAAACTTACACAGCCGACACTCTTTTAAACCTAAGCCAGTTGATGTCCTTGCCTCCTCCTTGGAGGCCTCCATGGCTCTCCTCTCACTGGAGTAAAAGCCAAAGTCTTCACTGTGGCTCACCAAGATCCCATGACATCTCCCCCTGTTCCCTTGTCACCCCATCTCCCACCCTCTCCCTCCCTGCTCCCTTGGATGCGGCCACACTGGCATCCCTGATCTTCCTCAAGCACTCCTGCCCACTGCTTCCTCAGGACATTTGCACTGACTGTTCCCTTTACAGGAACAGTCTTCCCCAGATCTCCTCCATGTGGCTCCCTCCCTCAGGCCTCTGCTCAGATGGCACCCCCGCCCCCAGACAAGCTTTCCCTGACCACTTTCACACAGCTCCTTCTCTGCACTCTCTACCCTTTTTCCTTTATTTTCTCCACATAGCATCATCACCACCTGACTTTATATGTTTTATTACTCGTCTCCTGCCCTGGAACAGAAGCTCCACCAGGGCAAAGATTCTTCCCTGATCTGGTTTTGCTGCTGTTTCCCCAACACTACAAACAGTGCCTGGCACACAGCAGATGCTCACTACCTCTCTCTTGAGTGAATGGACTGTAATTAAGTCCTGAGATGTGTAAATGCCACTGTAATACGGCTGTGCCATGGGGCTCTTCCAGTGTTCCCATGCTCCCACACTGAAAGCATGTGTTGAATGACTGAATGATGTCAAGTTAAAGACCGTGGATTTTCTCCCGGGGGATATCTAGGAGCACAGAATGGTTTTTATGGGAAGTATGACAATGTCAATTGTGGGCCCTATGTCCCTGTTACTCCAAGTATGGTCCATGTGGCAGAATCATTCAGGTCCTTTGGGTGCTAAGTAGAAATACACAGCCTTGAAACCCCAGAGCTTCTGAACCACAATCCGCATTTTCACAAGATGTCCCAGGGAATTCCTGTGAACACTGAGATTCAAGAAGGATGGCTGTGAAACACTCCAACCTCCCTCTCCACCCTAAGACTCTGCATGTACTGTTCCCTCTGCCGGAAGGTCTTCTGCCCACTAAATCTTCTCCCATGAAGCCTGCTGTGATCTCACCTGCATCACCTGTTTAATGCCCCTCCCCCGCCTACTCCTGATGAGTTCCATGGTGGGAGAGAACCCCTCCATGGTTCTTGTTCTCCCTCTGCATCTCCTGCTCGGGAAAAGCCCACCTTCATTCACCCTCGGTACTGTTTGTTTCACGTCTGTCCCCCATTATACTTGTAAGTTCTTCAGGTAGTGCGACCCCCTCCTCCAGGAAGCCCACCCTGCACCCTCCCCCACTACCTCCCCGGCCCACAGCCCTGAGAGCGACTTCACCCCTCTCTCTCCCCGCTCCTCCACCGCAGCGAGGGCACGCTGGTGTTCAAGCCGGGCGAGACGCAGAAGGAGCTGCGGATCGGCATCATCGACGACGACATCTTCGAGGAGGACGAGCACTTCTTCGTGCGGCTGCTGAACCTGCGCGTGGGCGACGCGCAGGGCATGTTCGAGCCCGACGGCGGCGGGCGGCCCAAGGGGCGGCTGGTGTCGCCGCTGCTGGCCACCGTCACCATCCTGGACGACGACCACGCGGGCATCTTCTCCTTCCAGGACCGCCTGCTGCACGTGAGCGAGTGCATGGGCACGGTGGACGTGCGCGTCGTGCGCAGCTCGGGCGCGCGCGGCACGGTGCGCCTCCCCTACCGCACGGTGGACGGCACGGCGCGCGGCGGCGGCGTGCACTACGAGGACGCGTGCGGCGAGCTCGAGTTCGGCGACGACGAGACCATGTGAGCGCGCGAGCCCGCCGGCCCCCCGCCAGGGAGACGACCAGGGGGCTGCGAGAGGGGGCGGGGCCAGGGCGGGACGTGGTCCGGACGGGGGGCGGGGCCTGGAAGTGGGCGCGGTCGAGAGTTGGCGTTGCCTGAACGCGGGCGAGGCTTCCTAGTGGGAGAATCTCGGAGAGGCGTAGTTTTGGAAAAGGCTTCCCTGGTGGCTCAGATGGTAAAGAATCTGCCCGCAACGCGGGAGACCGGGGTTTGATCTCTGAGTTGGGAAGATGCCCTGGAGAAGGGAATGGCAACCCACTCCAGTTTTCTTGCCTGGAGAATCCCATGGCGAGAGGAGCCTGGAAGGCTAGAGTTCATGGGGTCGCAAAGAGTCTGGACACGACTGAGCGACTAACATACACTCAGTCTTGGAACGGGGTGGAGATTTGATGGAGCCGTGGAAATGGGGAGGCCTGGGGAGGCGGTAGAGTCCAGAAAAGGGAGGGGGGAGACGAAGGAGAGAAGGGAGGTGACTGGAGTGAGGAGTGGGGTCAAGATGTTGGGACGAGATGTGGGCGGGTCCTGCGCGAACTGGGCTGGTTTGGGGAGAAGAGAGTGGGACACCAGGAAGAAGGCCAAGTGAGGAGAGAGGAAAGGAATTAGGGTGGGGCCTGGGCAGAGGGATATGGCGAGCTTAACCAGTAGAACGGAGAAGTGTGCCCTGAGGTCACTTTCAATGCGGAAGCCGAGTCTGTGGAACAGAGAAGGGGCAGGACCCAAGGACCTAGGTGGGGTCTCAATGGTGGTTGTTCAGCCGCTCAGTCGTGTCCGACTCTGCGACCCCATGGACTGCAGCTCGCCAGGCTTCCCTGTCCTTCACTATCTCCCAGAGTTTGCTCAAACTCGTGTCCATTGAGTCGATGATGCCATCCAGCCATCTCATCCTCTGTCACCCTCTTCTCCTCCTGCCCTCAATTTTTCCCAGCATCAGGATCTTTTCCAATAAGTTGACTCTTCGCATCAGGTGGCCAGAGTATTGGGGTTTCAGCTTCAGCATCAGTCCTTCCAATGAATATTAAGGACTGATTTCCTTTAGAATTGACTGGTTGGATCTCTTTGCAGTCCAGGAGATTCTCAAGAGTCTTCTCCAATGCCACAGTTCAAAAGCATCAGTTCTTCAGCGCTCAGCCTTCTTTATGGTCCCAATCTCATATCCTGTACATGACTATTGGAAAAACCATAGCTGTGACTATACAGACATTTGTCAGCCAAAGTAATGTCTCTGATTTTTAATATGCTGTCTAGCTTTGTTATAGCTTTTCTTCTGAGGAGCAAGCGTCTTTTAATTTCATGGCTAGGGTGAGGACAGCTGAAGAGGGCGGGGCCTAAGGAGATGGAGCGTGCCGTAAAGGAGGTGGGCAGGGGAAAGGAGTGGAGTTCTTGGGTAGGGGGAATGTGGGCGAGGCTTTGGGGAAAGTCGGAGTAGGAATATGGGGGCCTAGGAAGAGACACGGGAAAGGAGGGCTGGGATGTGGGAGACCGAGTCTCCGGAGAGGAGCTGGCTAAGTGCGTATGTAGACAGAACCAACAGGCGCACCAGGCACATGCAGACACGCAAAGTCACGGACACAGAGTCAGGACTGTTTTCAAGCCCAGACACCCGGCCACCCCCTTGCGCAGATGCCCGAGTCTCCCGGTGCGTGTGCCGGCAGCCTCACATCCCGGCTCCCGCCCGCTCCCTTCCGCCCCCGCACGCCCGTCTGTCTCCCTCTTCCCGCCGCCCACGCTCCCCCACTGAGCAGAGTCCCCACCGCGCCCCCTCCCTCTCCCCCCTCCCAGCCTCTGTGGCTCGGCCTCCCAGCTCAGCTGCTCACTGCTCACCCTGCCTCTTCTCCCTTTGCGTCTCTGCGTCTCTCGCTCTCGGGAGAGTTTGTGTCCATCTCTGGATCTCTGTCCCCAGGATGCAGCTCTCTGACTCCGGTTATATTTCAGTCACAGACTCTCCATACCTTTCCATCTCTCTCTGTTCTGACTTGGGTCGAGGGCCCAGAGCACCATTCCAGGCCCCATCTCTCACACCCAAGAGGCAGAGGGCGTGGAGGGAGTTGTCTTTCTGCTTGTCCCAGTCCTACTTGCAGTCTACGGCTTCCAATCAACTTTTCGCCTGCAGCTTCCACAGGGCTTCTCCTCCCCCCGCCCCGACGGCTTCCCTAGGCTGGGACACCCTCTGCCCTCCGCCCCCGCCCAGGCTTCCAGCTGTGATTTCAGGAGACAGAGAGCAGGAGGCTAATTAACATTCAGGGAAACACATCCTTTCTCTGATGGGCAGGCGCTAATTAGAGATGCTTCCGAGAAACAGCCAGGCTGGAGGGCTGACCCCAAGCAGGATCAACACGGAGATGGAAGAGAGACGTCCAGAGATATGGAGTAGAAGGGAGAAATGCAAGAGAGAGACAGAGAGGCGACCAGATGGGTGGAAGATAGGGAGACGGAAGAGACCTAGTGAAAGATAGAGCCAGCGTAGTGGAGAGTCAGAAAGAGAAAGCAGAGAGGGCAGGAGCGAGACAGAAAGACACAGACCTAGAGACAGGTGCCCCGAGAGATGTAAGCTGAGTGACAGAGGCCCATCAAGAGAGGGGGGAGAGAGGGATTTCCCTGGTGGTCCAGTGGCTAAGACTCTGCCCTCCCAATGCAGGGGCCACAGGTTCAATCGCTGGTGGGGGAACTAAGATCCCTCCTGTCACCTGGTGAGGCCAGAAAAAAGAGGGAAATAGGGATTGGAGACTGAGATGGAAGAAGACTGAAAGGAACAGAAGTGTGGGGAGGTAAAGAGAGACATTCTCCTCTCTGAGAGGAACCCAGGTGGACTCAGGGAAGGAAAAGTCCTGCTGATGCTACAGAGAGAGAAGAGTTCAGGTCAGCACGAGAGGACGGGAGATAGGATGAGAAAGAGACTGGGTGTGAAATCATAGCCTGTGAGGGGTAGGAAAGTGGAGTTTCCAGTAAACAAGGAGGGCATGAGGATGACAGAATGTCAAGCTGGGGAGGAAGGCTGTTTCCTTTTTTAAAAAATGATCAATTTTAACTGAACTATAGTTGATTCACAATATTGTGATCATTTCAGATGTACAGCTAAGTGGTTCAGCAATATATATATATATATATATATATATATATATATCGGAGGAGGCAATGGCAACCCACTCCAGTACTCTTGCCTGGAGAATCCCATGGACGGAGGAGCCTGGTAGGCTGCAGTCCATGGGGTCATGAAGAGTCAGACACGACTGAGCGACTTCACTTTCACTTTTCACTTTCATGCATTGGAGAAGGAAATGGCACCCCACTCCAGTGTTCTTGCCTGGAGAATCCCAGGGACGGGGGAGCTTGGTGGGCTGCCGTCTATGGGGCTGCACAGAGCTGGACACTACTGAAGCAACTTAGCAGCAGCATATATATACTCTTTGTCAGATTATTTTCCATTATAGGTTATTGCAAGATATTGAATATAGCTCCCTGTGCCATACAGTAAATCCTTGTGGCTTATCTATTTTCTGTGTATCTGTTAATTCCGTACTCCTAAAGCTGCTTCCTTTGACCCCAGGAAGCCCTGCCTTCATCTAGCTCCAGTTCCTCTTGCTGTCCCCTGCTGGTTGGGTTTCTCCTCGTTTTGGGTCCCGTGAGGACACACTTGTCAGAGTGCCAACTGGTGCGCGTTGTCACTGGGTGTCAGGGGACCACAGCATGTCTGCAAGCGAATGAGTGTCAGAGGTGTGTGTATGTGTGTGTATCACCTTGTCAGTGTGTCAGCGTGTCAGCAGCTGTCTACGTGTGTCAGAGTCTGTGAGGAGCATGTGTCAGGAGACGACTCCACCTGGAGGCAGTGTTTCAGCACCATGGACAGCTCCCAACCCACTCCTAAGTTGGGGGTGGGGAGCTGCCTTCTTTCAACCAACAGAAACTTTCAAATGGCTTGAAACCGAGTGGGTGAAGGTGGAGGTGCGCGTATGCCCCTTCGTGACTGTCTTGTGTGTCCATCTTTGGGTGTCTCTGTGTCCTGGGCGTTCATGTGTTTAGATGTGTCTGCATGGTTGAGACCCTTTTGCTTAGATTGTGTCGAGTTTGGCTGTTCCATTCTGTTCCATTCAGTCTCCTTGACACTGAGAGATGGAGATGGGGAGGGGAGAACACAGAGAGAAAGGCAGAGAGCCGGGGGAGAGACTGAATAAACAGAGACGCCAGGAGGCATAAATAGTGAGGAATAAGGAAGGAGACGCTACAGGGAGTCACAGCAGGGGTCTTACAGGTTGGCACTGTTGCCCAGGCTGTGGTGGGAGTGTTGTGCTAATTGGCATCTGGTTCCGTGCGATTGTGCCACTGCATAGGGAATGGCTGCAGGGTGTGATGGTGTGTGGGTGTGGGCGGTGTGATTGGCTGTGCTTCCTCTGCTAGGTGACTGTGTGTGCTGGGTGTTTGTGTTTCTGGGTTCTGGGGCCAGGCCTTGTGGTTCCTACCGCTGAGATAGCTGCTAGTGGCAGAGCTGTGGGTTATTGTGGGGTTGTGGGTCTTCATAATTGACGGGGGGTCTTGGTGTACCTGAAGGGGATGGATAACTTCTGGCTGTTTCTCCCCTCCCATTCCCTGGTTACTATGGCAGCCAGGATGCTGAGAAAACCAGTTGTCGCTCAGTTACCCTGCAAATGAAGACAAGGGGCAGGAAGTTGAGAGTCTTCCAGGCTGAAGAATTTGAGCTAACAGCTGTCTATGGAGGTCACACTATATGCCAGGCACTATTCTGGGCATTGGGGATACAGCAAAGAACATAAATGAACAAAGATTGCTGCCTTGGAGGAACTTGTGTCTTAATGTGAAGAGGCAAATGGCAAACAGTAAACAAGATAAACCCATCTGGTGGTGCGTTAGAGGATGATTTGAAACAACAAAGACATGGAGCATGGGAAGGGGGCCAGGGGTCCTGGGGTAGGTCCAGGCATGAATTTTAGTATTAAAGAAGGTGGAGGGAGTGGGTCTCATTGAGAAAGAAGGTAAAGTTTGAACAGAGAACTGGAGGAATTGAGGGAATGAGCATGGGGGAACAGTGTTCTCAGCGGAAGGAACAGCCAGTGCAAAGACCTGAGGCATGAGCAGGCTTGTTATTACATTCTCAGAACACTGAGGAGGCCGATGTTGCTGGGATGAGTGTGTGAGGGGAGAGGGATGGGAGGCCAGGAAGGGAATGAGGGCCAGATTTCAGGGGGCTTTGTGAGCCATTCTCGGTACTTCAGCTTTTATTCTCTGTGAGATGGAAACCATGTGAATGTTGTTTGGTTGGTTTTTTTTTAGGGGGTTTCCTGTTTTTTTGTTTTTTGTTTTTTTTTTAGTGGTGCTGTGTCATCATTGTCGCACAAAGGCTCACTTCCCCGAGGCATGTGAAATTCTCCCAGGTCAGGGGTCGAACCCATGTTCCCTGCATTGGCAGGCAGACTCTTAACCATTGGGAAGTCTGTGTGAATGTTCTGAGCAGAGGAGGCACCCAGTCTAACTTTGGTTTTATCAGGATCCCTCAGGTTGATACTTATTTTGAGTTTTTAAATTTGTTCTTTTATTTTGGCCACACCACACCACGTATGGGATCTTAGCTCCCAACCAGGTATTGAACCCATGCCCCTGCATTGGAAGTGCAGAATCTCAATCACTGGGCCATGAGGGAGGTCCTCAGGTCAATATTCAATACTAACTTGGCAAAGATCCGACTCACTGGGAAAGACCGTGTTGCTGGAAAGATTGAGGGAGAAGAGAAGGGGGCGACAGAGGGTGAGATGATTGGATGGCATCATCGACTCGATGGACATGAGTTTGAGCAAACTCCAGGAGATAGTGGAGGACAGGGAAGCCTGGCGTGCTGCAGTCCATGGGTCGCAGAGTCGGACTCGACTGAGCAACTGGACAATAATAGCAGCTTCTTCAGATGTTTCTGAGCTTGTCTCTGTCAAATAGGGATAAGCAGAGAACCTTCCCCCAGGGTGGCTGTGAGGATGAAATGAGATTATAGAGCCTGAGATGGAGCGAGGGGCCCGAGAAACCAACTGGCTAATGGGAAAGTTATTGGTGAGTCATGGGGAGGGGGCCTTATGCTGGGGATTCTGCCTCTCCCTTCAGGAAGACTCTTCAGGTGAAGATAGTTGATGACGAGGAATATGAGAAAAAGGATAATTTCTTCATCGAGCTGGGCCAGCCACAGTGGCTTAAACGAGGAATTTCAGGTGAGGGGTGATGGGTGGGCTGTGGGAGGTAAGGGGTCCGGGTTGGGGGACCTTTGGAGATTCAGTTGTGGCCCCTTCAAGTTCATGGATCTGAGCTTCCCAGAGCAGATCTCACCTTCTCCCCTGTCTCTGTCTCTCCCCAGCTCTGCTACTCAACCAAGGTGAGTGGAGTTACTTCTGGGCTTTGGGAGGGGGGTCACTGGAGGGAGGGTCTTGGGGGTGGGTCAGGCCTCAAGCTCCCCTCCAGATCAGGTTTGAGGCAGATTGCAAGTGTGATCAATTTGGTGGGACCAGTGTGAAACTGGGGTGACAGAGGCTTAAAGGCCAAGATCATGTTTTGTTTGTAATTAAGATGGGGAAGAAAGTCCGTCATAGAATTTGATGTGGGTTTGTGGTGGCATCAGAGGGAATCAGGTTTGGGGTCAAATAGAACTGGGCTGGGGTCTGGGATCAGTTTAGGACTGGGTCCAATCCCAGGGATGGGGGAGCCTGGTGGGCTGCCGTCTATGGGGCTGCAGAGTCGGACACGACTGGAGTGGCTTAGCAGCAGCGGCAGCAGAGCTAAAATTCAAATGGAGATTGGCTTCTGGGTTTGTGATGGGATCTGATTAGAATGGGCCAGACTGAGGTCAAAGCTAAATTTGGAATTTGAGGTGAGTTTGAAGGATTTGAGGGTAGAGCTGGGGCCAAGTCAGAAATTTGGGGTGAGAGTTGGGACTAGGGTCAGGGGCTTGGAGATAGTGACCGAGTAGTTTTGGAGTTGAGATCAGAATTCAGGTTGGGGGTTAAGACTAGGGATAGGCTGAAGATTGTATTAGGGTAAGTAATACAAGCTGCTGTAAGAAGTAAGCCCACAAATCTCAATAGCTTAACACAGTCAAAGTCATTTCTCACTCAGGCATAGCTTTGAGAATGTTCTTGGTTGGTGGGTGGCTTTCTTTTGAGATATAGGATTGAGTCAGTGCTGGGCTTGTAGCAAAGGATCAGTATAATATATATATATATATATATATATATATATATATATAAAAATCTATTTAATCTATATAATCAATATAAATCTATTTTATATATCAATATAAATTTATATAAATAGATAATATATTTTCTATTATATATAATTATATAAAACCTCTTCCACAGGGTGGTAATGGTGATGGCAGTGATCATAATAAACAAACATTTTTTAATTATTGTGTGCCAGGCATTGTTCTAAGCCCTTCACATGAATTGACTTCTTTAACTCTCATAACCACTTTATGAGATCGGTAGTTACTGTACCCATTTTGTAGATATGAACACAGTGAGACTAAAGCACTGCCCATGGTCACACAGCCCCTCTACTATATGAACCTCAGAGTCCACCAACCGAACTTTATGAACCAGTGTGTGGGAGCTGGGCCTCTGGTTGGGGAAAGTGGTGGTCAGATGGGGAGGCAGGGACAGGCTGAGGAAGCCTTACCAAGGAGGCATCCCAGAGAAGAGCGATGTTTTCTTTATGGACGGGAAGAGGTAGTGAAGGCATTGCAGGTGCCCTGGAGTCTAACTCCCGCCCCTCATGCTGCAGGGGACGGGGACAGGAAACTGACGGCTGAGGAGGAAGAGGCTCGGAGGATAGCAGAAATGGGCAAGCCGGTTCTCGGGGAAAACTGTCGACTGGAAGTTATCATTGAGGAGTCATATGATTTTAAGGTGATTTTCTGGGGGCCCACTTTTCTGGAGTCTTGCCTGGATCATTTCCTTGGGGATAGTCCAAGAGGGGATCAACTATGAGGGTCACAGGGAGGGGCACCCAAGGTCTGAGGGCACCCCCACCCTCCCTCTGTTAGCACCATGGACAGCACACGCCTCCCTTGTCCCTTCTTGCTAATAGAACCCAGCTATGGAACCCTGAGCGTGGGGTGTGAGCCTCCATCCCCAGGACCCCTCATGGAGCTGCCCTGAGGTGGTCATGGACCATGGTCTCTCCCCACCCTCTCATCCCCAGAATACGGTGGATAAACTCATCAAGAAAACGAACTTGGCTTTGGTGATTGGGACTCATTCATGGAGAGAGCAGTTTTTAGAGGCAATTACGGTGAGCGCAGGTAAGTGGGGAGGGAGGAGAGAGGAATAAGAGAGGGATGGAGAGACAGAGAAAAGAAATAAAGAGACAGAAAAAGAAATAAAAAGGGAAGAGGGACAAGGAGAAAAGATCAGAGAGAAGACAGGAGAGACACAGGGAAACGCAAAGAAAAAGACCAAGATACAGAGAGACAAAGGAAAAGATAGGGAACAAATACGAATAGGAGAGACAGACACACAGAAAAGCACACAGAATCCCGAGGAAGGCCAGAGATGCAGAGACATCTTTCAGACACATGAAAGATGTAGAGAATGAGGAGGCAGAAGGCCAGAGAGAGGCAGAACGTTGGTGGAGACAGGATCAGAGGTGGAGCGCTGTGGGAAGGAGGGGTCCCAGCCTGGGCTTTCTCCTGGCATTCAGGCAATTGGAGGGTGGAAACAGGTTAAATGATGTGGCCTCCCCTGCTGGGCCTGGGCTCCTCTGTTACCATGGAGACAGTCACCAGGGTACCCAACTCTCCCACCCCAGTGGTTCTCACCCCTTAGGCCTCAGAAGGCTCACACTGCCCCCCGTGTGGCCAGACGTATGATGACATGGATTCACAGGCTATCTTGGACCCTTTTTGATAGACACTGGGGAAACTGAGGCCCAGAGACGTAGGAGGGACTGGCCTGAAGTCCCACAGGGAATCGAGAAAGGGCCAGGGTGGAACTCAGGACTTCTGTCCCTTGCACAGCATCAGGTTTACTTCAGGGAGGCCAACCCTGGTGGAAAATAAACACACAGAAGGAACTATGGTTGGAAAGAAACTGGTTGATGGGATCAGAAGAAGCCAGGTATCAGGGATGGAAAAGTACCAGGTAGTGGGCCCAGAGACTCCAGATTGGAAGCCTAATAGAAGGGAAGGGGCATCCCCTCTGAAGCCACATTCTTCTTTCAACATCTATTTCTTTTATATATATCATCCATGAATTTATTTTATTGTATACATTTGTTCACATTAGAATCAATCAGCTTTGAGTACCTAAATAGTACACTTGATTTGGTTGTTGCTGTTCAGTTGCTAAGTTGTGTCCGGCTCTTTGCAACCCCATGGACTGTAACCCGCCAGGCTCCTCTGTCCATGGGATTTTCCAGGCAAGAATACTGAAGTGGGTTGCCATTTCCTTCTCCAGGGGATCTTCCTGACTCAGGGATTGAACCCGTGTCTCTTAGGTCTCCTGCATCGGCAGGCAGGCTTTTTACTAGCACCACCTGGGAAGGGATTCTCTGGCCCCAGTCTGATGTAGGGACATTGCTGGAGCCAAAGAAATGGTCATGACAGCTTGGGCCCTGTTCTCACAGAGCTCACTGTCCAATGGGGGACACAGACCTGTCACAAGAGAATGATGAGCCAGAGTGGGCAGGCCTGGGTTGGAGGAGCCCAGACCAGGTGTCTTACCCAGCTTGAAGGTCAAGGAGGGCTTCCTAGAGGAGGAGGCATCTGATCTGAGTTTTCAAATAGGAATAGGAGTTGGCCAGGAAGAGAGTGCCAGGTGGAGGGAAGTGATGCGTATGGAAATGTCGGAGATTATGGCACATTTGGGGATGGTGATTGGTTTCAGGCATGAAGAAGAAGACTGGGATGAGGTTGGAGGTGAGCAGGGTCCAGATCCCAAAGGCCTTAGAGGTCACAGGAGGGGGCTGGGGTGTCATTTTAGATGCAGTGGGGAGCCATGAAATGTTTTAAATGAGGGAAGCTTCTGGAGAGAGAGAGCCTATAGAAGGAAGTGGGAAATGGTGGGAGGGGTATGAGCTGAGGCTGTCAAAACTGGCAGGAGAGACTTCCCTGGTGGTCCAGTGGTTAAGACTCCAGGCTCCCAATGCAGGGGCATGGTTTCCATCCCTGGTTGGGGAACTAAGATCCCATATGCCACATGATCAAATAAATAAATAAATAAATAAATAACTGGCAGGAGAGACTTCCCTGATGGTCCAGTGGTTAAGACTCCGGGCTCCCAATGCAGGGGCATGGCTTCCATCCCTGGTTGGGGGAACTAAGATCCCATATGCCACATGGTCAAATAAATAAGTAAATAAAATAAAAAACTGGCAGGAGGTGGGTCAGGCAAGGTTTCAGAGGATGTGGCAAGCAATTTGAGCTTCAAGAACAGTGGGAAGCCAGAACAATGTCTCTATGGACGTAGTGAACATAAGAAGGTTCATAAAACTGAAACTGTGGACGTGAGATGGTGGTCATGGAGGCCACAGGTCTATAGAAAGCAGGTGATTAGATTAGAGGAAGTAGTGATAATAATAACAGTAACAATAATCACTATGATGATGATAATGATGAAGATGGGTTGAGTGTCAGGCAGCTTTGAAGTCCATTTCCTGTGGGAACTCGTTTAATGAGTGTCCCCAGAGTATCCAGGTTGGGGCTTGAGCATTCTGTACTTTGTTCTGCAAATGGCTTTTGGTTCCCCTTGTGAACACAAAGCGTTCTGGTTCTCACTTCCTTACGGGATGAATCATGTCCCACCTTGTGCTTAGAGGAGCTTTTGTATTTCCTTTACCTCCCATTCTCGGTGGAATGTTCTTTGCAGGCTGGACTTGGTTTTGAGCATCTTTGAATCCCCTCAGGCACTGGAAAAGGCCTTCAACAGCAATGGCCAGAACAGTAACAATCACAGTGGAGGTGTGCCAGGTCCCATGGAGACCGCATCACAGGGCCTGACTCATGCAGTCATCCCAGCCTTCTCGAGGCAGGTCCAATTATTGCTTCCATTTCTCAAATAGCTATTTGGAGGCTCGGGAGGTTAAGACACTGATTCAAGATCACACAGCAGATCCAGCATTTGATACCAAAACGTCAGATCCAGAACCACAGCATACTCATAAAGCTCCCTCTAGATGAGAGGTGCTGGAGAAGTAGGCAGAGGCCAGAGCCTGTGGGTACTGGAGGTGTGGGACTGTGGGCCTGGGTCTGAGAGCAATGGGGAGCTAAGGCAGGACTTGGAACAGGGAAGAGGGAAGCCCCAAGAGATGCGATGATAGCAGCCCCTCCTTCCTAAGAGTGTGTCCTTCCTGCTCCAGCCTGAGCCACGTGGTCAGTTAGGGATTCATTCAGTGACAGACAACAGAAAATTTGACCATAAGTGGCTTAAGCACACTAGTTTCTCTCTCACATGGAACAAAAAAAAAAAAATCTGTAGGAGGCAATAAAAGTTAGCAGCAGCCTAGTAATGTTCATTAAAGGCCCAGGCTCTGTCTTTATTTCTCTTTCCCATTCTCAGCTGTTGCCTTCATGGTTGTTAAGATGTGTGCTGTACCTCCAGGTAACAAGTCCATATTCCAGACAGGGGGTGGGAAAAAAAGAAAACAGAAAGGAGCAGAGTGCCTGTTGCATTTGCGTTTCCAGTTTTAATTTCAAGTTCCATTTTACTTATTTTATTTAAGCCAAGTGGCTATGTGAGCTGGAAAAGTAGGAAAGGGATATATGACGCAAATCTACCAGCCTCTCTCTGCCTCCATGGCCACCAGCTATCCTCTGCTTCTTGACAGTCCAAGGAGCCAGTGGGTGAGACCATGGAAAGTGGCTTCATAATTTGGTGGCTGGTCTTTTATTCCCTTGCTCTGAGCTGCTGGTCAGGGGTTACAGTGTTTCTTATCAGCACCCCTCCAGATGTAATTCTTGGCACACTCAAGTGTGTTCATTGCTTCTCATTCATTGCTTTCTGCTTATCTGGTGAGGGTAGGAAAACATTTCATTTGCACTTTCCCATTACACAAATCACTGCAGGTCAAAAGTGGGTTAAATTCAGTCACCATAGGTGACACAAACAACTCTAAGGATGAGGCATCCTTTACAAAACTCAGAAAACACACCCATGATAACAGTACCCCTATCGGGAAAGCTAGAGCTTTCCAAAACCCTCTGTTTATGTCTCTTGGCCAGACTGGGTCACATGGCCCCTGCTGCAAGGGATTCTGGGAAGCAAGTGTTTAGCTGAGGACATGACTGCCGCTGGCTGCCGAAATTCTGGGAACGTGAATATTTATATCCGAGGACAGCACTGTTGATAGCCTCAAGAAATTCTGGGGAAGTGACTAATGTTAGCTGGGTACGGGGTTCGCTCTAGGTGCAGAGAATTCTGGGAAAGTGAACACCGTTAGCTGAGCATGTGGCTACCATCAGCTGCGATGAATCAGAGGAAGTGAATATTTCCAGGTGCAGACATGATTGCCAGTGGCCATAAAAGCTTCTGGGAAAAGCCATATCTTTAGCTAGGGATCTGGCCACCGCTAGCAGAAGGGATCCTGGGAAACTGGATATTTTTAGCTGGACACGCGGCCTCCTCTAGCTTCAGATGATTCTGGGAAAGTGAATATTTTTACCTGGGCCCAGACAGTCTCCTAGCTGAAAGGGATTCTGGGAAAGTGATTCGTCTGGAAGTGAGACTGTCTGGAAGATGAACAGGAGGGGGGCTCTGTAGGCAAGAAAGAGGCACGGGCATGTGCCCCAGCTGGGTCGTGTGCCCACAGGGGACGAGGAGGGAGGAGGAGGACGGGTCCCGGGAGGAGCGGCTGCCGTCATGCTTTGACTACGTCATGCACTTCCTGACGGTGTTCTGGAAGGTTCTGTTTGCCTGCGTGCCCCCACCGAGTACTGCCATGGCTGGGCCTGCTTCGGTGTCTGCATCCTGGTCATCGGGCTGCTCACCGCCCTCATCGGGGACCTCGCTTCCCTTCGGCTGCACCGTTGGCCTCAAGGACTCGGTCAACGCTGTTGTCTTCGTGGCCCTGGGCACCTCCATCCCCGGTAACCTCTTGGGAGACCACTTGTTGGGGGAGGGTCTCAGAGAAGCCAGGCAGGTGGAGGAGCCTAAGAGAAAGGTCCTGCAGAAATAAGGTGGTAGAATCACACAAAACCAAGTCTGGTGGGTCCCTTAGACATAGGAAGGTGGGTATAATATAATCTAGGCGGGTGGGAGCCCATGGATTCAATTTATTGTTGTTATTTAGTCACTAAGTTGAGTCTCACTTTTGCGACCCCCTGGACTGTAGCCCTCCAGGCTCCTCTGTCTGTGGGATTTCCCAGGCAAGACTACTGGAGTGGGTTGCCATTACCTTCTCCAAGGGATCTTCCTGGCCCATTGAGTCCACATCTCATGCACTGGCAGGTGGATTTTTTTTTTTTTTAACCACTGAGCCATGTGACTTGAATTCTCCCTGAAAGCAACCAGGTGGAATGTCCCATAGAAGTAAGGTGATAGGAAATGGTAGAAACCAAATGATGGATTTTATCGGAAGAATAGTGGCAGGACACTGAAGAGATGGTGTTGGAAGGGGAGGAGCATAGAAAGAAGGCAGGGACTCTGCAGAAACCATGCAGTGAGTTCCGCAGAAACAAGATATTAATATTCACCTCCCTCCCCCTGCCAAGGAACCAGATGGGAGAGTCCATGGACCTCTGTTCCTGGGCATGATCAGAACCAGGCCACCAGGCTTTAACCCCGCCAGTTAAAGCCATCAAAGCTTCAACTAAGATAAGGAGCAGAGCAGAAACCAGATATGGGAGGAAATGCCGTAGAAAGAAGACTCAGAGATGCAGCATATATTCTACTGAATCACCATGGCCAGGAATCTCTTCTTTTCCCCAAGTCTCAGGGAGGGTCCCTGAGAAACCAGGCGGCGCAGACAGAAACTCCTACAGGAGAGAGAAGACCAAGCTCTGAGCCTGACACCTTTGTTTTCCTTCTTATCAAAGGCATTCACCAGCCAGGTGGTGGCGCTGTAGGCCCAGAAAGCAGGTGATGGGGCCTGCAGAAAGCCACCGAGGTGAACAGTTCTGAGGCCTGCCCTCCACTCTAGAGACCTGCAGAACTTAGCAAGATACCTAGAAATGGATGGAGGCCAGAGCAGTGAAGCTGTAGGTTCGATAGAAGCCAAGCAGGAAACGTATGGGCAAGAGGTGCCATGTGGGTGGGGCCTGACATTTGTGCAGGCAGGTGGCAATGGGGTGACCGGGCCTGTGGAAACAGGCAGAAGGAGGTACATGGGAAACAGGTAGTGATTCCCATCGAAAGCAGGCAGCGAGTCGCAGAGAAGGTAGGCAGCGGGCCCCATAGAATAGAGTGGTTTCCACAACAATATAGAAGTGTGTCCCACCCGAAGTAGAACGAGTTCTACAGAAGGCAGGCAACGAATCCCACAGAAAGCAGGCAGCAAGTCCCATATAGAGCAAGCAGCAGAGCACATAGAAATAGAGACTATGGCGGGGAATAATAGAAAGTAGGCAGGGGACCCCATTGATTCAGTGTGTCAAGGGAATCCTCGACCCAAGGCAAATAGTGAGATGTCCCATAGAGGAGGTGGGAAATGGTAAAAACCAGATGATAGATTCCATACAAAGAATGTGGCAGGCCATTGAAGAGACAGGTGATGGGAGAGGGTTTCAAAGACTAAGGTGAGGACTCCAGTTTTCTTACTAGGAGAATCCCACAGGTAAGAGGAGCCTGGTGGGTGTCAGTCCATGGGGGTTGTAAAGAGGCAGTCCCACACGACTGAGTGACTAACACTTTAGCTTTGCCCCCTGGGTGGGATCAAGGGCCCAGAGCTCCAGAAGAGGGAAATCGTCTGGTTTCTACCATTTCCCACCACCCTAGATCTATGGGACATCCCATCTGTGGCTTTGGGGCAAGGATTCAGTTGACATACTGAATCCATGGGGCGCTTTGCTGGCTCTGACCACGCTGGATCCTCGGGGTCAGCGGGGTGCTGGTGGGTCTATCTGGGAACCGGGTGACTGACGGAGGCTTGCGACGCTGGGAGGGTGTCCCCCGCTGAGCCCCTCTGACCCTCGGTGTCCCCGCCCCGCAGACACGTTCGCCAGCAAGGTGGCGGCGCTGCAGGACCAGTGCGCCGACGCGTCCATCGGCAACGTGACGGGCTCCAACGCCGTGAACGTGTTCCTGGGCCTGGGCGTGGCCTGGTCGGTGGCCGCTGTGTACTGGGCGGTGCAGGGCCGCCCCTTCGAGGTGCGCACTGGCACGCTGGCCTTCTCCGTCACGCTCTTCACCGTCTTCGCCTTCGTGGGCATCGCCGTGCTGCTCTACCGCCGCCGGCCGCACATCGGCGGCGAGTTAGGGCGGCCCGCGGGGCCCCAAGCTCGCCACCACCGCGCTCTTCCTGGGCCTCTGGTTCCTCTACATCCTCTTCGCCAGCCTCGAGGCTTACTGCCACATCCGGGGCTTCTAGGGCCCTCCGCAGGGACTCGGCCTCCAGCCTCGAGACCGCTGCATCCGTGCTGGACTTCCTCTCCCTGGTCCTCCGGAGATGCAACCTCCTCTCCGGGGACTCGGCCCCCAGGGACGCGATCGCCGCCCCCCCACCGCCCCCACCCCGTCCTTCGTCCCCACTCACAGCCTTCACTCTTCTCCTCCGGGCCTCCCCAGGTCCTCCTGCAAAGAACAGCTCCTGCAGTTACCTGCAGCTCCTGCCCGCATCCCTGTTAGTTACTGGCTATGTTCCTGGAGAAATTTCCACCTCGAGGCCCCTCCCCCGAGAACCCTCCCCCATCTGTGACCTCTCCATCTCTCCCTTGAGACTGCCAGCCTTGCTCTATCCCATAAGTCCCCGGTCCTCAAGAGGAACACTCCCACCTCCTTCCAGGAACCTGAGTCCCAGGACCTCAGAACTTAGCCCTCCCTGAGGGGCCCTTGAAGGAGGCCGATCCATCCTAGGAGGTCATGGATCTCAGGCCTTCCCCAAACCCTCAGGGAGCTCCATCGGCCTGGGGGTAGGGGGGACAGGTGGTTGCGTGCATGGGGGGAGGGGACACACCTCCCTCCTCCCCCACCTCCGATTTCTCCACTCAGGCCCTTGGGAGGATGCTAATTCTCGAGGCTTGGAGAAGGGAGGGAAGGAGAGACGTTTAGGGTTTCAGAGCTGGAGGAGGCGCACTTTGGACCTGTAACTTCTCACATTCCAGAGCCCCCACTTGCCTCCACTACCTCTGAGAGCCCAGCCATGCCTTGGAGGGGAGGGGGCCTGTGTGTGTATATAGTGTGTTTGGGGGAGGGGGATGCGGGAGGGTGCATGACTTGGGGAAAAGGGGGGTTGACAGACTTTTCTTTTGAGAGGGCAGCAGACACCCCCAGCCGTGAGAAGCGGCTTTGGGAGGAGACCGGGATCCACGGGAGTATAGCCAATCTCCCCGACAATCTAGAAGGCTCAATTTGCCCTCAGTGCCAGCCAATTCGGGCAGGACCCTCGAAGAGGAGACCGAGGGTCCCAGAGGACCAATGCTACAAGCCAGCAAATGCTGCCACATCTCTGCCTGATGGGGAGCAGGGGTGGGTGGGAGGGTGGGATGGGGGTCGGGGGTCTGGGCGGGCGTTTTCAACTTTGGAGGCCACTTATCTGTTGGCTGGCCATGTATATTTTCTTACTGTTGATGCTTCCTGCCCAAAGGACATACTTGGGGTGTGAGGAGTGCTGCCTACTTCTTGGGACCCTGAGGATGACCCTGCAACTCCCATAACACCCTGCTTCCCACCGGTTTTTAGCGTCCTGTCCTCCTGTTGTACATCACCCCCAGCATTCCAGACCTGTTGCCTGCTCCCTTCTCTACACCCAGCTCATCAGCACTAGTCGCTGTCTCTTTGTGATTTCTGTGAAAGTTGCCATAAAACTGAAATTCTGCCTGGAAAAACAGCCTCCCGGTGGGAGGTAGGAATTCACGACTAGAGAGTTAATGAAGTCTTTAAGATTTGGGCAACTGGAAAATACACCAAGTAACCTGGGTATTTCCATGTTCCCAGCATCCTCTGCAGGACACGCCCGCTTGCACCAGCCACTCTGAAGTTCCCCCAGAGCTTCCCTTCGCCATACCCCCACTTATTACCCGAGAGCTTCACTAGCCACGCCCCCACCCATCACCCAAGCGCTTCCCTAGACACAGACACGGCCCCAAGCCACCCGGGAACTTTCCCTAGCCACGCCCCATTCCCTCGCCACAAGCTTCTGTGTCATAGGGTATCCTGGGAACACAAAAGAGGAGGATCCTGCGTTGCCGAGGAAGAGAGCTGGGGTTGATGGGGTTTCCTAAAGAAATCAGGTAACTTTCTCAGAGGATTTGTGTGTGTGTGTGTGTGTGTGTGTGTGTGTGTGTGTGTGTGTGTGTGCCGATAAAGGGCACGGCCTGTTTAAAAGTGTCCAACCTTGTGAGTTAATGACTGGTTGTCTTGCAAGTGGTTGAATCCTATAGGCAAGAATGGAGTGTGGACACGTGGGGAGTGGATCTGGGAGGGAGGGACTGGACAGTGTGAAGACTTTCCAGCCCAGAGAGTGAGGGCTTGGAGAGCCCAGTGGGGATAAGTACAAAGGACAGGCTTAGAGGATTCAGGTGAGTTCATGACGAACGTGAGATGCCTGTGAGACATCTAGAGGGTGAAGAGACATCCGGGGACACCTTGAGCTCAGCCCAGGAGCTGCACTTGAGAGAGATTCGGGACTTGTTGGCACGGAGGTGTCACCAAGCCAAAGGAGGGGGTGAGGCTGCCCTGGGGCCTGGGTAGCAGGAGAAGAAAGCAGTGCCTTGAGGACCCCTATCGTCTAAGGACCACATGGAAGGTGGGAGACCTGTCGAGGAGAAGAAGCCAGAGAAATTGATGGGAAACCAGGAGAGTGGGGCAACTGAAGCCAAGAGAAGTTTCTAGAATGAGGGCATGGTCAGCAGGACCCAAGGCCGTGAAGAAGTGGAGGAAGATGAGAGCTTAGAGGCTCCCCTTGGGTTTAGATCTTGACGTAAGCAGTTGAGGGGAGAATGTGGGAACAGAAGTCAGACTGAAGTAGAGTGAGGAGGGGGTAGAAGGTGGGGAAGCTGACTCAGAGCATGTAGATCAGAGTTTGGAGAATCTTGAGAGAGAGTTTCTAGAGGGAGTTATGGGCCTGAGAGGGCTTTTCCTGCAAGGTGGGAAGAGGAATGGGGCAAGAGGGCACTGAATGACGGCAAGGGGTCTGAAGCTGGTGAGAACAGTGCCAACAGCGGCGGGCACTAAGGAGGGCCATGATGCTGGCACTGTGCTGGGCTCAGCCTTACGTGGTCTGCCAGCAGTCCTCAGAGTCCATTCCTTCTCCTTAGGCAACTGAGGCTCAGAGAGAGGAAGCAACTTGCCCAAAGTCCCACAGTGAGGAAGCGCAGAGATGACGTCCAGGGTGCAGAGCGGGAGCAGGACACCTCTAATTCTACCAGACGTGAACCAGGACAACGGGGACAGAGGGCAGGGAAAGGTGTGAGCCTGGGGACAGGAAAAGGAGTGAGGTCTCTGCTTCAAACAGGGGGCGTTTCCGGGGCTTGGGATGTGGACACAAAGAGCATCACAGATGCCGGTTCACCCCACCAGCAACGCCATGTTCCTCGCCTGGATACAAGGGGTTCCAGGGGACAGCTTGGGAGCAGTTTGAATTCTTTGTCATAGGAAATGGCAGAGCATAATGCTTTACTGTCTGGTGGCTCAGATGGTAAAGAATCCGCATGCGGTGGGGGAGACTTGGACTCAGTCCCTGGGTCAGTAAGATCTCCTGAAGAAGGGAATGGCTACCCACTCTGGTATTCCCGCCTGGGAAATCCCATGGACAAAAGATCCTGGCAGGCTACAGTCCATGGGGTCACAGGGTTGGAGACGAGTGAGCGACTTTAACAGTTTCACTTTCAGTAATAATAGGAACTAATAGTGCCTAATAATAGGAACTAATAATAAGTCCCTGTTTCACAGGATTATTGTATTGTATTTAATTGTATGATTATTGTATTAAGTATACATATATATATATTTAGATTAACACCTAACAAGAGTAAGAGCTTAGGCAAGAGGGTAAGGGGGCTACAGAAGATGAAATGGTTGGATGGCATCACTGACTCAATGGACATTAAGTTTGAGCAAACTCTGGGAGATAGTGAAGGGCAGGGAAGCTTGGTGTGCTGCAGTTCATGGGGTCCCAGAGAGTCGGATAAGACTTAGTGAGTGAACAACAAAGCAAGAGTTTAGTAGATGGGAATAGTTACACTTTCCAGTTTACTTGCTCATTTACACACATACACTCCATCCAGCAACAACTAGCCTCAAAAGGACAGAGGAATGCAAGACTTCCCATGACCTGCTTTGTCACGTGAGTCCCAGTTGTTCAGTCATCAAGCCCAGGGGACAAGAAATAGACAGGGGAATATGCCTTCCTCTCCCCTGCAGACCCTGGGATTCTTTCATTCTCTTGTCCATTGGGTGCCTGCCTGTGTCTGGCGCTGTCGCTGGGCCCTGTTCTTCCCAGCTGACAGTGAGTGTGGGGGGAAACAGATGCCCAACAGGGTGCCAGAGGGACTTGCCAGGGTGCCACAAGGCCTAGTCTCGCTGGGCTCTGTAGTAAGACACTGCAGGACGCCCGTGTCACCGAACTGGGTGACTTAGGCAAGTGTTAAAAAAGAGATATTAACAAGGCTGTGCATAGTATAGGAAACAGACAAGGGATGGTGGGTAGTCTGGGGCTAGAAGATAAGATGTTCCCACTCCTATCCTGCCGGGCTGGTTTCTGGAATCTGGAGAGGTGCTCTATGTAAGCCTTCATAAGTGTAAAATGTTAGTCGCTCAGTCGTGTCCAACTCTGCGACCCCATGGACTGTAGCCCGCCATGTTCCTCTGTCCATGGAATCCTCCAGCCAAGAATACTGGAATGGGTTCCCATTTCCTTCTCCAGGGGATCTTCTGACCCAGGGATCAAACCTAGGTCTCCCGCATTTGCAGGCAGATTATTTACCCTTTGAGCCACCAGGGGAGCCCCATAAGAGCTTCTTATTCATATTTTTATTAATAGCAATTAGTATGAGTTTAGATGTGACTAGCAGGGATCCAAAATAGTAGTGGTTTAAATAAGATTAGAATTTACTTCTCTCTTGTGTAACAGTTACAGCTGGTACCGCAGCTCTATTTCAGGAAAGTGAAAGTGTTAGTCACTCAGTCCTGTCTGACTCTTCGCAACCCCAGGGACTGTAGCTCTTCTATCCATGGGATTTCCCAGGCAGGAATACTGGAGTGGGTTGCCATTCCCTTTCTCAGGGGATCTTCCTGACCCAGGGATTGGACCCAGCTCTCCTGCACTGCAGGCGGAGTCTTTACTGTCTGAGCTGCCAGGGAAGCAGCAAAGCAGCTGCTCTACCAGTCACTCTGACATAGCTCGTCTATGACCCTCAGCTATTCGGTCCAAGATGGCTCACCCCTGTGACGTCATCATGCCACCAGAAGGAGGGGGAGAGGGGAGGAGAGGTCCTGGATCCACCATCCTCTGCAAGGCTTTGACCCAGGAGTTCCAGGTATCGCTTCCTTCTACATCTTAATGTCCAGGTCTGAACCATCTGGCTTCACTGAGCTGGAAGAGGAGCTAGGGAAAATATCGTTTTAGTTCTGAGTCATCATGCTAAAAGTCATAGAGGATTTTTAAAGAAAGATGAGAGATTGGATGTTGAGGAGCAATGGACAGTCTCTTCTGCAGAAAGCTTTGCAGAAACTCATAGAGTTGATACTCTGAAAAGCAATGAGATTCTAGGAATGAAATCACCACTGACATTAAATCGCCCACTCTTTAAACCTTCCCGTTTTGTATTGGGGTATGGCCGATTAACAATGTTGTGATAGTTTCAGGTGAACAGCAAAGGAACTCAGCCATACATATACATGTATCCATTCTCCCCCAAACTCCCCTCCCATCCAGGCTGCCACACAACATTGAGCTGAGTTCCACATGCTGTACACTAGGTCCTTGTTGGTTATGCTTTGTAAATATAGCCATATGTACATGTCCATCCCAAACTCTCTAACTATCCTTTCCCCTGATTCTTCCCCCCCATTGGCACCCATCAGTTTGTTGTCTAAGTCTGTGCATCACCTGTTCTGAGATTAAGGTCTTCATCTGGATCCAGTCCTGATCCTCTAACGTTCCCAGACTCTGAAATGCGCATTTCCTCTGTTTCATCTGTCTTAACAGTTCCCCGAGTCCTTAATCTATTTCATCCAAATAAATCTTCAGCCTAAAACCTCCCCCTAATCCCTCAATTTCCTCACCCACCTTTCTGTGACACTCCAAGCATCTCATTCAGGGTATGTGTTGTTACCTAACAACCACTCCAAACTTAGCGACTTAAAACTGACAAGTTGTTATCTCTTGTGGTCTTGTGGTTGGCCCCAGTTCACTTAGGCTCTCCGGGTGGACTTGGGGTCTCTCACGATTGTGATCAGCTGTCAGATGAGTCTACAGTTATCTGAAGGCAACCCACTAACTCCTAAGATAACTTCCTCACGTGCCTGACAGTTGATGCTGACTGTTAGCTGAAAGCTGAGCTGGGGCTGTTGACTGGAGCCCGTGTCTTTCTTGACAATTTCCGTTTCCCTTTCTTTTGTATCTTGTCTGTACAGTGCTGTCTCCCTCCCCACCACCCTGTCTGTCTCTTTCCAGAGATCTCTGTCTCTCTTTGACCCTGTCTCCTCCATTTCCTTAATTTCCCCTCTGTCTGTGTGTCTCTGCTTTGCCTTCTCGATTGTGTCTTCATGCCTTCCCTCTTTCTCTCTCTCTTTCCAAGTGTCTGTCTCCCCCCCGCCCCCACCTCCCCTGTGTCTATCTCTCTGTGTGTAACAGTTATCTATGACTGAGCAACAAACCACCCTGAAACTTGGTGGCTTAAAACAATGATCCTCACAATTCTGTGTGTTGCTGGTGGTGGTGGCTGAGGTCACCGTGTGGCTGCGTTCATCTTGGAGCTTGGCTGGGGTTCGAATGTGCAAGGTGCCTTCATCTGTAGCTGGCAGTGGGTGCTGTCCGTGGGCTGGGCCACTTCAGCTCTCCCTGGAGCCCCCTTGGCTAAGTGAACTCTTTAGGGCATGGTGTCTGGATTCCAAGAGAGCTGCTTTGAAAGCTGTAAGCCCATGTCTGCCATATCCCCTGGGTCAAAGCAAGTCACAGGACTCAAGGGGCGGGGTAATAGACACCACCTCTCGGTGGGTGGAGAGGGTGCCTGGAAGAAGGGGAGTTGTTGGCGACCATCCGTGGTAGGCTGAATGATAGACGCCCCTCCCCTCCCCCCGCAAGAAGACATCCACGTCCTGATTTCTGGAGACTATGAATGTGCTCACTCATGTGACAAAACAAGATTTTGCAGGTGTGACTACGTTAAGTATCTTGAGATGGGAAGATGATCCGGGATCAGCCTGGATCAGCGTGGATCCTCAGAAGGGGGAGGCAGACAGGAGTTAGTGCCACGCACAGAGGAGGAGGCCGCCGTGTGGAGATGGGGCAGAGATTTGAGGGTGCTGGCCTTGAAGACTGGAGCAATTGGCCACAAGCCAGGGAATGCCGCAGCCCCCAGAAGCTGGAAGAGGCAAGGAACTGATTGTCCCCTGGAACCTCCAGAGGGGTTGCAGCCCTGCTTTATTTTGGCCCATGGGGACTGATTTTGGACTTTCAACTTCTGGAACTGTGAGAGAATAAAGTTGTGCTGTTCTAAGCCATTGACGTTGGGCTGGTTTGTTACAGCAGCAACTACACCATGTCTGGAGTTAATTCACCACTGCCACTTGTCTGTGAGTTTCTATAGATCTCTATATCTTGAACTCTTTTTAAAAAATTATGATGACATACACTTCACACACTTATAATTGAGGCTTCCCTGGTGGCTCAGGTGGTAAGGAATCTGCTGGCAATGCAGGAGACCTGGTTGGGAAGATGTCCTGGAGGAGGAAATGGCAACCCACTCCAGTATTCTTGACTGGAGAATCCCACAGACAGAGGAGCCTGGTGGGCTCTCGTCCATGGGTTTACAAACAGCTGGACACGACTCAGTGACTAAATGACAACAAGAACACTTCACATAAAATGTACTGTTCTAGCCATTTTCAAGGGCACGTTTTGGAGCCGCCATCACTGTCTAGTTCCAGATCTTTCTCATCACACCCCACCCTGGAGCAAACCCCCATACCAAGCCACTCCCCATTCACCCCTCCACCCCTGCCCGAGGCAGCCACTCATCTTCTTCCTATCTCTGTGGATTTGCCTATTCTGGATATGTCATGTAAATGGCATCCTGCATATGTGGGGTTTTGTTTTAATCTTTGAATTTTATTCATGTATGTATCTTTGCTGTGCTGGGTCTTCGTTGCTGCAAGCGGTGGCTACCCTCTAGCTGGGGTGCACGGTCTTCTCATGGCGGTGACTTCTGTTGCAGAGCACAAGCTTCAGTAGTTGTGGCACCTGGGACCTGGGCTTACTTGCTCCATGGCACGTGGGACCTTCCCACACTGGGGATCGAACCTCGTCCCCTGCATTAACAGGCAGACTCTCAACCACTGAACCACCAGGAAAGCCCAATACGTGGTCTTTTGCGACTGACTTCTTTCATTCAGCATGAGTAACGTTTTCAAGGTCCATCCACGTGGTAGCATGAGAAACTGAACCAATAGGATGCACGGATAAATAGATAATAAAAGATTTATTTTAAATAATTGGCTTATGTGATTGTAGAGGCTGAAAAGTCCAAAATCAGTGGAACTCGGGAAGCACCGAGGTTGCAGCTCAAATCTGAAGAGTCTGGAAGCAGAATTCCCCTTTGCTTGGGGAACCTCAGTCTGTTTTTCTTTAAGGCATTCAAAGGATTGGGTGAGGCCCACCTACATTATGGAGGGTAATCTCCTTAACTCTGGGCATGATAGCTTAGTCGAATGAACGTATACAATTAACCATCATAGCCGAGGGTGGGGATTCCCTTCTCCTTTTACCCGCTTTCTGCTCATCCACCATGTCCCTGGCTTGTTTGTAAGGTGATTCCAGGAAATACTGGAGGAGAGACAGGGAAGGAAGGCATTAAGGGGTGTGTTGACGAACAGGTCACCCATTTCCTATGGGCAGTGAGGTCCACTGGGGATTCTAGAACCCTCTTTGGGAGCCCAATCTGGAGTAAAGAAGTTGGGCTCTTTATTAACTCCCGGCTGATGAAAGGGAGGGCTGCTTCATTCAGTGGGGAGTCACAGGTGCCAGCGTTGGGGGCTGCTATTGGGTCAGAGGGGTGTGAATGGGACTTCCCTCTTCCCCCAGGAAAATGCATGTTAGTTGCTCAGTTGTGTCTGACTCTGCGATCCTATGGACTGTCGCCTGCCAGGTTCCTCTATCCATGAGAGTCTCCAGGCAGGAAAACTGGAGTGGGTTGCCATTCCCTTCTCCAGGGGACCTTCCCAACCAGGGATCGAACCCATGTCTCCCGTGCTGCAGGCAGATATTTTACCATCTGAGCCACCAGGGAAGTTCCTTAGGCATCAAGGAATGAGGGGGGCACGATTGTGCCCAGGTCTCCCCTCCCCTGGCCCCACACCCCAGCTCCCTTCTCAGAACTCAGCTTCTGCAATCTCAGCAACAGGGATGGGCTTGCTCCCGGCATCTCCTCTGTGTCCTCCCATCCTCCTGAGGACTGAAGTCAGACTCATAGGAGGACTTCCAGACAACTCAAGACTTGGGGGTGGGGGGGGGGGGAGAGAGCCTCCCAGGGGCTCCCAGGGCGCCTGCCCGATAGCTCCTCCCCCTTGCCCTCTCCTTGCAATTTTCTCTCCCTAAGGTGGAGGGAAGGAAATGTCAGGGATGATGGATTGAAAGGGGGCAGCTGGGGTCAGGAGAGGAGGGACCTCAGGGTGGAGGGGAAGGGGAACACACAAGAGGCGGGGGTGGGGGGGTGGGGGGAGAGCAGGGAGGGAGAGGGCCCAGAACAAAACATCATCAGGTGTGGGGAGGCTAACAGAGAAAGACAGGAGACAGAGAACTAGGATGAGGAGAGGGAAACCAGAGCCCTAAGACGCAGCACTGAGGACGATGGGAGAGGCTGAGAGATTCTGGCAGAGACAGCCCCAGGTTGAAAGTAATCCTCCGGCCTCTTACCCAGCACACAAAGCCAAAGAGAGGCCGCCACTTGGAGATGCGCAAGAGAAAACCAGAGATTGAGAGACGAAGAGACAGGACCTGAGCAGGGCAAGGCGGGGAAAGGGAGAAATGGAGAGATACAGACAGAGGGAGATAGAGAGAAACGGAGGCAGAGAGTTACAGAGAGACCTAGGGGCAGAGACAGACAGAGGTAAACAGTCCCCAGGGACCCAGGGTTGGGGCATAGAGGTGGAGACATGAAGACAGAGAAAGAGATGGAGAGACAGAGGTCCCCAGAGACAGAGACAGGGCTGGGGGTGGGGGTGGGGAGACAAAAAGAAGAGATGGAAAGTGAGAGAGAGAATGTGTGAGAGAGATGGAGATAGAGACGCACACAGAGAAAAAGATACAGAGACAGATGGATAGACGGACAGACAGACACACAGCCAAGGACACAGTGAAAGAGGAAGGGGAGAGGAGGGGGACGAGGAAAAAGGAGTGAAGCAGGAGGCTCAGAAAGGAGACAGGAGGCAGATTCAGAGAAAAAGGCCAGAGAGAAGGGAAGGGGTCTGGGGTTGGCTGGGGGAGGGGGGGAGTCGCGGCCTGTGCCCCTCCCCCCGCTCAGGTCAGGCCCGGTCCACCCCGTGGCCTCTGCCGAGCCATGGCTAATGGTATGATTGCTTGGCGGGGCGGCAGGCAGCGGGTGACAAATGAGCCGCCGGAGTCACCAGCTCTGGTGATGGATGGCCTGGCGGCGGGCAGGAGGGGCGGGCGTGGGCTGGGGCGGGGGGGCGCCCACCAAGATAAATGTTTCCTTCTCCTGGAGCCGGGCCAGGCATAGGGGGAGGAACTGGCGAGGAGTCTACGAGGGGCTTGGGCAGTGAGGTGCAGGAAGGCAGCAACTCGGGGACAGGGGTGGGGGCGCAGAGAGGTGCAGAGACAAAGGCCAGAGACGTGGGTCCCCAGAGACGACGGAGTGGGGGCGGCAGGGGGAGAGAAAGAGAAAAGGAGAGATTGGGATCAGGAGAAAGAGATGGAGACACGGAGAGATCGTCCAGAGAAAGAGAGACAGAGACAGAAAAGTAGATTGAGAGACACGTGAGGCAGGCGTCTGGAAAGACAGACAGACATCCAGGATAGACACACAGCCACAGGGGGCCCCTGACTCAGGACCCTGTCTTCCCCTACCTCTGAGATACAGACCCTTGGAGAGAGACCAGGAGTGGGGGAGGGGGGGCAAGAGGGACATAGCTGATGACAAAGGGGGGAAACTGAGGCAGGGAGCAGGCAAGCTCAAGAGAGAAGATGCAGGAGTGCTGAGCGGCTCCTGGCAGGGTTCCTCCCCACCACCCACTGACAGCTTGGATGCCACGCTGGAGGAACCCGTGTTGGGGAGACCTGGATCTGGTCCCCTAGATCCACAGGGGGTGGTCTAAGGCCTGGGATGGGATTAGGGGTTGAGATCCCTCCTAAGGCTGGTGTTCACTTGGGAGTCTGTGCCTCTGCTGAGATGCACTCACACGCACACACATGCAGATGAAGAAACACATCCAGACACACATATCCAGAGAGTGTGTTAGTCGCTTAGTCGTGTCCGACTCTTTGCGACCCCATGGACTGTAGCCCGCCAGCCTCCTCTGTCCATGGGGATTCTTCAGGCAAGAATACTAGAGTGGGTTGCCATGCCCTCCTCCAGGGGTTCTTCCCCACCCAGGGATTGAACCCAGGTCTCCCTCATTGCAGGCAGATTCTTTCACCGTTTGAGCCATGAGGGAAGCCCAAACACACATCCAGAGAGAAAGGCGTGAGAGCAGGTAAGAGGCTTCCGGATACCCGCACACCAGGGCCCACACAGCCCCTCACGGATGCGGACAGACAGCACACACTGGCACCCTCCCTGCCTGGGACAAAGGGTCCAAGGGTCCAGCCAAGAACCACTGAAGGGAGACAGCTCTGCAGAGAGTTGGGCTGGTGTGTGTGTTTGTGTGTGTGTCTGAGTGAGACAGACTGGGGCAGAGGGAGTGAGAAAGCCAGCCTCCCCCCTTGTCCCCCTCCAGCCTCTGGCCTTTCCCATCAGTTTCTCTCCCAGACATTCCTATTTTCCCCTGCTCTTCTCTTTAATTAAAAAGATTTATGCTCCAGAGTCCAAGCCCCTCCTCCTTGTTTGGGGGCTGAGCTCAGAGCGATGAGAGAGGAATAACTCTGGTCTCTGTCTCTCTGTGTGTCTCTCCCCTCCTTTCTCTCTTCGGTCTGTCCCCCCTCCTCTCGCCTCTCTCCGCATCGCTCTGGGACTCGGGCTGACCCCCTTTCCTTCTTTCTCTCTTTCCGCTGCTCTGTTTTCACATCTCCTGGAGCCACTCAGCCCCCCAAACTGACTTCACCCAGACCCCCACCCAGTTAAGACACAACTGCCTCCTTCCTTCCATCCACTCCCCCACCCCCAACCCCCATCACAATCAGATAGGCCATCCTTCTTGTCTTCAGGACCAGCTTGGGCCTGGGGACCTCAGCACGCTCCTCCAGACCCAGAGCGAAGCTGGGGGCCTAGATCCCAGACTCCCCACCCTAAGCCTTGACTGAGGGCTGTAGGGGGGAGGGGAGAGGGGGACGCACCCAGAAGAGCTTTGCATCTTTAATTAAAAAGTGATTTAAATTAATTTTCTGCTCCAAAACCCCTATCTGGGGGCGGGGTGCGTGTGGCAGTGATTAAAGGCTCTTCTCTACCCCCTCTGCCTTCCTTAAAGGGCCAGTGTCACCCGAGGAACACTGCCTGGGAGAGTTTCAGGGGAGGCATCCATTGGGATGAGGACCCCGGACAGTCAAGGCGGCTGGAGTCTGGGTGTCCCAGCACCTTCCAGTTTAACCATTTAGCCATCACTCACTCCCCACCCCCTTGGGCCCCTGTCTCATTCAGCTGACGGGGAAATTGAGGCTTAGAAAGGAAAGAGCTGATCTGAGGTGGGTCTGGACCCCAGATCCTTGCAGATGGTCAGGGAGGAAGGCTGATGGTGTGCCGAGGGGGGTTGTCAGAGGACAAAAGTCAGGGACACAGAGAAAGACAGGGACAGTCTTCCTGGATGAGACAGAGGCAAGGGGGTGGGTCATGTGGATGTGAAGCTGAGCCCTGGGTGGATGAGAGGGGCATTCCTGGGAGGCAGGGGGGTGGGCATCACCCTCACCCTCCCGCTCTGGGAAGTGCTGCTGCTGTCCTAACCTCAGTCCTTCTTGCTATAACTCCAGCGATCTTACCCTTTTCCCCGGGCCCTGGGTGGTTTTGTTTAATTTCCACAAGACAGGAGGAGGAGGGAGCAGCAGGGTGTGGCAGAGATGGAGCTGTTTATGAGGGTCATAAAAATATCCTTAGAGAGCCCAGCAGGGGTTGGGGTATGGTCTCCAGCCAGCCCTCTCAGCCCCCTTCTCTCTCTCAAACTCCGTCTGCCCACCTCTGCCCCTCCTTTCCCTGGGTCTTCGTCTCCTCCAACTTCTGTCCCCTTCTCTCTGGATCTCTGCCTCATTTCTTTTTAGAGTTCTTCCTCTGGGGTGATGGTTTCTAGCTGTTGGGGGTCAAGCATCCTTTTGGGTCATAGGATGAAACCTATGGGCCATCTCCCTGTAAAATCACGTAGGCACCAGATCCATACTTTGCCAAGAAGACTTGAGGGAGTTCACAGGCCTCCTGATGCCCACTTACACATCCCCTTGAGAATCTGAGGTCACCAGAGGATAAAGACCCTCCTGAAGGGCTTCCGTAGTGGTCCAGGGGTTAAGTATCCGCCTTGCAATGCAGGGGACACTGGTTCGATCCCTGGTCCGGGAAGATCCTACACGGCAAGGAGCAACTAAGTCCATGCACCACAGCTAGTGAGCCTGTGCTCTAGAGCCCGTACTCCGCAACTAGAGAAGCCACTGCAGCCAGAAGCCCATGCCCCGCAGCTGGAGACTCAGCCCTGCTCGCCGCAACTAGAGAAAGCATGCATGCAGCAGTGAAGATGCAGCAGAGTCAAAAATAAAATGAATTAAAAAATTAAGAGAAAACACATGTAAGGACTTCCCCGGTGGTCTAGTGGTAAAGAATATGCCTACCAGTGCAGTTCAATCCCTGGTCCAGGAAGACTCCACATGTTGCGGAGCACCTAAGCCACTGAGCCGGCCCGCATTCCACAAGAGAAGACTGTACCACAGTGGAGACTCAGCACAGGCAAAAATAAATAAATTTTTAAAATTAACAAACAAAACACATGCCATCTTTTTTTTTTTCCCCAAAGACCCTACTGTAGAAAAAGCCAGTGAGAGAATGAATCCCAGGGGTCTTGCTCTCCCTCCCCATGCCCCCTCCGGCCCTCGCTGGCCCGGAAAACATTCCTGCCCCAGGCCCTTTGCACCTGCCATCCCTCTGCCTGACATGATAGATAGGCAGACACCTGCAGAGCTCCCCTCCATCCCCTTCTTCAGGTTTCCGCTCCGATGACACCTCCCCTGAGAACTTGCCTGTCCAGCTTTTGTCATCTCCCTGTCTTTATTCTGCTTCATCTCAGAGCACTTATCACCTCCAGGTGTCATTTTATACTTACGCATTTATTTACCTGACTCTCCTCTTTCCCCTACACCATCCCCAGGAGCATATGAGGGCCAGGAGGCCAGGAAAGGTTGTTTTTTGCTCCCTGTGACATCTCCAGAACATCACCCAGCACACAATAGGTGCTCAATAAGCTTCTGTTGCAGATACCTTCTTTATTTCACTAGAACACCAGTTTCAAAGGCTGCCTGGGCCCCAGGCTCCTCCGGGAATCCTTTGATCTCCAGCAGATGTGTAACTAGCCACATCTTAACCTTCAGTTCTGGAGATTCCATCACAAACTCCTGAGAAACGCTGAGGGGGATACAGGATAAGAAACTTGCAAAAGGCAGAGGTCAAAAGTGGGCAGAGGGACAGAGAAAGGTTTCTAGGCACACACACTTAAACACCCCAAATTCACCATATTCATACACAGAAACAACACACCCATAACAGGCATGAACGAACCATCAGTAACACAGACAGACACAGCCAAACACACACACACACACAGATGGCTTCAGGAAGCACATAAGTGTCCCTGTCTCCCAGAGGTGGGAAGTTGCAGGGGTGGGGAGGGGTGGTCTGGAGCAAGAAGAGAAAGTAGAAAAAGGGGTTTGGTGACTTCCAGCCTCTGGTTCTCTTCTGATCTGTCTCACAGTCAGAGATAGGCAGACAGACAGACAGGGAGAAAGAGAGAGCAAGGAAAGGGTGAGGCGGGAAGGGGGGCTGATCAGAGGGCCTCTGGGAGTCTAGGGGTCGGGAGAGAGGCATAGATGTATGGCGAGGGGGCAGAGATGGGAGAGAGAAAAGGAGAGACACAGCGAGAGACAGAGACACAAAGAGAAAGACAGGAGGACAGAGAAACTGGAAGATCTAGAAGAAAAGAGTGAAGCAGAGAGATGGAGAGAGAGAGACGGGGAAGGGTGGAAAAGGGGAGAGAGAGAGACAGACAAGGACCCAGGGCGGCCGGGAGGGGGAGAAGGCGGAGAAGACCCGAGCGCGGTGGGGGAAGAGGGGGCGCCGGGGAGAGAGGGAGGCCGGAGGGGTGGGGACCCGGGCGGACCGGACGCGCGGAGGCTCCCGTACAAAAAGCCGCCCCTGAAAGCGGCCGCAGCCCCGGGGAGCACGGAGGGGAGCGGGGGAGGGCCCCGGACGCCCCCCGCCCCGCCCCGCCCGGCCCGCGGCCGAGCCGCCGGCGGACAGCGGGTTAAGCATCTCCGCTGTGGAACTTCCGGATGTGACCACAGAGAGAGGGAGAGACCGGGAGAGGGGAGAGCGAGACGGAGCCGCCAGCATCCCTCCGGCCCGCCAACGCCGGGACCCCGCACCGCGCTGGGAGCCGCCGCGCGCCCCCGCCGCCCCCCGCCGCCCGGGCCCGGCCCCCCGCGCCCCTCTGGCCCCCGCTTCGCAGTCCCCGGGTCTCGGGCTGGTTCCCTCCTCCCAGGGCCCGGGGAGGGTCTGGGGGCCCCGGGAGGGGGCCTCGGGCGACCCTCCCTCGCCTGCTCGCCCCTTCCTCGCCGTGACCCCCGCGGGGGCAGGAGGCTGGGGGTCCATGCTCGGAGCCTCCGCACTGCCGGGCGCCTGCCGCTGACAGCGGTGGGGGTGGGGGGCCGGGCACCCAGCCTCCTGCCCCACCCCCTGGCGTCGGCACCGCGGGCCATCTGGGGCCGCTGCCCCCGGCTGCGCCCTCCCCGCCGGCCAGGCCCTGGAGGGACCCGGGAGCTGCCGCCGGCATCAGCCCATGGCCCGGAGGGTAGGTGTGAGGGCGGGCGATCTCGCGCCCCGGTCGGTCGTCGCACCCCACCCCCCTCTTCGCATCCTTCCATTGCCTCCCTGGCGAGCTGTGGCCCCCTTTAGCCCAGCGCGCTCGCTCCGCCGTCCCTTTCTCTCGTCCCCTCTCCCTGCCCCTCAGTCTCCCCTTCTCTGCCCCGGTCTCCCCCCTCCATCCCAGGCCCCTTATCCCACCCTCTTGCTCTTCCTGCCCTCCCCCATCCTTCTCCCACGTCTACTTTCGTTCCGAGTCCTCCCGGAGGGTTAGGGGTGGGGACAGGGCTGGGGAGGTGGGTCTGGCCAGGCAGGGCCAAGGGATTCTCTCTCTCCCGGTCCTGGGGGATGAGAGGTCAGCGAAGAAGTGAGCATGCATCTTTGGAAGTGGGGGGGGTGGGGGTGGAGGGGGCAGGAACACCACAGGATTCCAGGACGTCCTAAGAGGTGCCGCGATGAGCGGTGGGGGGCAGCTGGGTTCAACTTCAGGACTCAGGAGAAGTTAGGAGAAGAGGGCAGAGACACACACTCAGAGCCCTCCGCGATGGCAAGGACGCTGGAACTCCCTCCTCTTCACTCTCTCTGCCTCTTCGAACCTCAGTTTCTCCCTCAAAGGAAAGGGTGGGACCCGGGTGCCTTCAGATTTCCCTGGCTTCCCCGGTGCGTTTGCTTCTGTGATGACAGGAGAGAGAAATCTCAAGCTTGGCTTCTTTTGGGGGCGGTCCGCACAAGTGGGTTTGTGTGGTTGTGCTGGGTTATACTTGGTTTCAACAAGTGTGTGTTGAATGTGTGCCAGGCACGGTGCTAAATGTCTGATGCCTGCCTTCCTTCCTTCCTTCATTTCTGAGCCTGGCTTTTGGCTCTGTGTGTGTGTGTGTGTGTGGTGGGTTCACATGGGGAGTGGAGTGTGACAAGTTGTTAAGATGCACTCAGACGTGCATACTGGTCTGTGAAATGAAATTGAAGTCGGGGAGATGGTGTGCGTACATTTGTGTACAAACAACCCACTGCCTTGATAGGCAGTGTCCACGAGCAAAAATCAATCTCTCCCTCCTGCTCCCCTCTCTCCCCTCCTGCTCCCCTCTCTCCCTCCTGCTCCCCTCTCCCCTCTCCCCCTCCTGCTCCCCCTCTCCCCTCTCTCCCTCCTGCTCCCCTCGCCCCTCTCCCCCTCCTGCTCCCCTCTCCCCTCACCCCTCCTGCTCCCCTCTCCCTCTCTCCCCTCCTGCTCCCCTCTCCCCTCTCTCCCTCCTGCTCCCCTCTCCCCTCACCCCCTCCTGCTCCCCTCTCCCCTCTCCCCCTCCTGCTCCCCTCTCTCCCCTCCTCTCTCCCCTCCTCTGCCTCTCGATCCCCATCTCCCTTTGCCTGTTCCTCCTAGATCTCCTCTCTGTGTCTCTCTCCCTCTCTGCTCCTCCCTCTGGCTCTGCATCTCTCCTTATCTCTTGTCTCTGTCTCTCTTTGCCTTTTTTTTTTTAACCCTCTCCCAACATTTCTCTCTCTGTCTCTCTCCCTCCCTCTAAGCTTTCTCTCTCTCTCATTTCCCTCACAGTCTCTCTTCTCTCCCCTTCTCTCTGAATATCTCTCCCCTCCTCAATCTGGGAGAAGCTGACAGTTACCAACCAGCCAATCCCTGATGCCCCGACCCTGAGATGTGAGACCTGGGTCAGTCTCTCTTCCTTGGACCCTCCTGCCCGTACATCGGGAATCTCTGATGGGACATTTTTCACAGTCCTTGGGTCCGAGTGAAAGCTTGAGGATGGGGCCTTCGGTCCCACCTGGACAGCTCTATGTAGACAGGAGGGCAGGTGGCTGGGCAGCGCGGGGGCATCTCCTGGGTGAGAGGGTAGGGAGGTTTCTTGTTGTGTCGACACCTCCCTGGGGCTTCCCCTCTCACCTCCCCCAGTATGATGAGCTGCCCCACTACCCTGGCATCGTGGACAGCACAGCAGCCCTGGCTGGCTTCTCGGAGGCAGTGTCCTCGGCACCAAGAGCTCCCGGGCCCTATGGCCCCCACCGGCCTCCCCAGCCCCTGGGCTTGGACAGTGACGGCCTGAGAAGGGAGAAAGATGAGATCTATGGGTGAGTGGGACAAGGCTGAGGGCTCTTGGGATGCGCCCCCCGCCACCCCGTTTCTTTGTCTCTCTGGATGTGTTTCTCTCCTTCTGTGTCTGTCTCTCTACCTCTTTCCTCTGGGTCTCCTGTCCACCTCCCGGTTGCACCATACCTCCCAGCCCCACCCCACCCCCCGCCCACCCCTCATGAACCCTCTCTCCTCCTGCTTCCCCCAGCCACCCGCTCTTCCCGCTGCTGGCCCTGGTCTTTGAGAAATGTGAACTGGCCACGTGTTCTCCCCGTGATGGGGCTGGGACTGGGCTGGGCACACCCCTGGCCGGTGACGTCTGCTCCTCCGATTCCTTCAACGAAGACATTGCAGCCTTTGCCAAGCAGGTGGGCATGCACTATCCGTGGTGTCCCAGGAGAGCCAGTCAAGTGGCGAGGGGCATGGGCAGGAGATGGGATGTGCCCTCCCCCTGCCTCTCTCTTTCTCCCAGGTCCGCTCCGAGAGGCCCCTCTTCTCCTCCAACCCAGAGCTGGACAATCTGGTGAGACCTGGGCCCTCCCCAACACCCCCTCCTCCAAGGGGGTCTCCTGTTCCACCCTCCGTAGCCCTGGGGTTGACTGTGGGAGCAGAGAGGAGACCACCTGACCCACATCCTCAAATAGTGATAATTTTTGCCATGTGCAGTGCAGTGTAGCTTAGAGTTTGTGAGCAGGGATCCGATGGCCTCAGTTCAAATCCCAACTACACTTACTAGTTCTAAGATCCAGGGCAAGCAGGTGTACCTCCTTGGGCCCTTTTTCCTCATCTGTAATAATTTCTATCATGTAAGGTTATTGTGAGTATGTGCGTGCTAAGTCGCTTCAGTCGTGTCCAACTCTTTGTGACCCTATGGACTGGAGTCTGCCAGGCTCCTCTCTGTCCATGGGATTCTCCAGGCAAGAATCCTGGAGTGGATAGGATTTCCTCCTCCAGGGGATCTTCTTGACCCAGAGATCGAACCCACCTCTCTTTTCATCTCCTGCATTGGCAGGAGGGTTCTTTACCACTAGCGCCACCTGGGAAGCCCCATTCTGGGTTTATACTGAGTCATTGCCTGGCACAGATTGGGGACTCATTAAGTTAACTAGTTCTATCAGTCAGCAGAACAGAGTCCACACCTAAATAAATGAAACCACTTGGCTGCAAAAGAGAGAGAGGAAAGAGAAGGGAGAGAAAGAGAAGAGAGGAGAGGCAGCTGCTGCTGCTGCTAAGTCGCCTCAGTCGGGTCCAACTCTGTGCGACCCCAGAGACGGCAGCCCACCAGGCTCCCCTGTCCCTGGGATTCTCCAGGCAAGAACACTGGAGTGGATTGCCATTAGGCAGAGAGAGGAGAAATACCCCAGCTTGTCCCTTCCTTTCCTGGTCCAGCTCCCACCAGGGCTTCCTATTGGCTGAACCTTTTGGCAAAGGACTCTGGGAAATGTAGTTTTCAGGTGAAGGGTGGGACTTAGATCAAAGGCCACGCAGGCAAAGGATGGGGTGCTTTTATTAGAGCTGACCTTAGCTCACGCCTCTTGTGATGAGTCCTCTTCTGCCTCTTGCGCCTCTTGCTTCATTTCTTTATTTCTGATCTCAATCTCACACTGCCTTTTCCTTACTCCTGGGCCTCCGCCTCTGTTGTCAATTTCCCTCTGCCTCTGTCTGGTTTTTGCTCTCTTTGTACTCTCTCTCTGTCATCCAATGCACTTTTTCTGCTTCTCTGTCTCTGTTCTTCCTCCTCCTCGCCTTCTTTTTTTCACCTCCTCCTCTTCCTCCTTCTCTCTGTCTCCCTCCCTTCTCCCCTCCCTCTCCCTCCTCCTCTGTTTGTTTTCAGATGATACAGGCCATTCAAGTGCTCCGCTTCCACCTACTGGAGCTGGAAAAGGTAAGTGCTTCTCACTTCCCTGCACGGCCTCCCCTGCCCCCCATCCCTCCCCTTCTTGCCCCCTCCTCCCCTCCTTCAGGCTCTCTCCCTACCAGAGTTGGAGCAGGCGGCCACCCCCACCCCGTGCACCCCAGCCCTGGCCCCCGGGTGGCCCCCCAGTACCCCGGTGCCCCCTCAGGTCCACGACCTGTGCGACAACTTCTGTCACCGCTACATCACCTGCCTCAAGGGGAAGATGCCCATCGACCTGGTCATCGAGGATCGGGACAGCAGCTGCAGAGAGGACCTCGACGACTACCCGGCCTCCTGCCCCAGCCTCCCAGACCAGGTGGGCTCGGCATGGGGTAGCAGGCACCACCCCGCCACCAAAGGCATGCCCAGAGAGCTAGAGGTGGGTCACACGCACCATGGCACAGCATCAACCAGGCACAGCCTGACCATGGAACAGGCGCCGACGATGCCACAGCTGTACAGACTGCGGTACAGCTGGACGGAAGCACGCACACATACCCCAACAGCTGCAGGCGCCCCCTGTGAACTGGGCTACACCCACACAGGTTCACACACGGCCACACAAACCAGTACACTCATAGCCAGGTGATAACATGCATGCACTCTTAAACACACACAGCCCAGCAGCATAACAGGGTCGTAGATCTCACAGCCCCCCGACACTGCCGTTCTAGAATATGTGTGTGTGTGCGCGGTGCACAGACCCCAGGCACAAAACAACCACCCAAATGGCCCCAGCTCCTGCCACGCAAACTCAGCTGCAGTCACACTTAGACCCAGAGCAACCACAGTGCCTGCGCACAGACACACACATGTTATCCCAATCCCCTAACAGTCGGACTTCAGCTGGCATGGGCACACACCTTGCCAGTCAATGGCCACGTGGCTCCAGATCCATTCAGCCTCAGATGCCATCAGATGGCAGTTTCATAGCTTTGAGCACCCTGGTAATAGTCACACAACAGCCGTGCAGATCCCAAGGAGGCCCACGCCCACAAGGCAGCCATGCTATCAACACACTCAGCCATTATACAACACGACACCCGCCCCCAGATACAGGTGCATAGCCGCACCACAACTGCATAGACTTGAGCATGCGCAGACAGAAGTCACAGGTGAGCCTCTGCCCACGAGTGCGTGTTCTACGTTGCTTCAGTCGTGTCCGACTCTTTGCGACCCTGTGGACTGTAGCCCACCAGGCTCCTCTGTCCATGGGATTCTCCAGGCAAGAATACTGGAGTGGGTAGCCTTTCCCTTCTCCAGGGGCTCTTCTTGACTCAGGGATCAAGCCCACGTCTCTTACATGTCTCCCGCATTGCAGGCGGAGTCTTTCCCAGCTGAGCCACAAGGGAAGCTCAACAACCCCTAATACGGACCCTCTCAGTGGCACACCCTGTGCGTGTGCTGACCCGTTCACTCCCTCGGAGGCACAGTCGTATTCCATATCTTCACTCAGCCACTAACACACTGACACCTCCCCCCCACACACACAGAATCATGGAGTAGCCGGGCAGCTCCTGCAGGAATCAGGATAACCACACACACTCCAGCCCTTCGAACTAGAGCCACCAGCTTAGAAAACTAAACGTAGCCTTGCCCTTGTCAGATACAGCCACTTGGCCAGTTCCGAGAGTGACACAACCATGCTCAAACACCGCTGCGTGTCTCCGCTCTGCCCAGGTGACGACCACGTCACAGACGGCTCCTCTCCAGGGTCGCCCCTGCCGTGATGGGCAGGGACGTAAGCACGTTCACACTTACATGCCGCATGGCAGATTCGGGACAGCATCGGGCGCACTGATGTGCTGGTGGTAAAGAACCCGCCTGCCCATCTGAATGGATCCAGTGCCAGAAGGGGAGGGTGACAGTTCGAATGATGCTCAAAAGCCTTCAGACCTGATGGTTCTACCATCTGCACACAACCCATCCCCAAGGCCCACACACTCTAAATTCTGCACAGATGTTCTGAGCCCAGAGGAAACTTCTCTAAGCTACCAAGTGTTTCAGGCTGAGCCCTGGCAGATGATACATCCACTCTGGGTTATTTGCAGGGCTGGGGGACTGATTACAAAGCAGTGAGCAGGGTCTAGGACATTCAGCAGGGGAAGGAGCTCACCCTGGGGCTCAACAACCGCCTGTGGCTGTTTCCACCCCCATTTTCACCCAAGCTGCCTCCCAACAGTTGAACGACAGTCTTGATGCTTCTTGATGTGTCTATCCGGGTCGGTAGGCCTCCTGGGACACAAAGCTGGGACAGAGGTGAATTCAATGCATCATCAAATTCTTCAAAACCTGTAGGAGTTTGGATAAAGAAAATATGGCCCTGGGCTCTCTGATTTGTAATTTGGAGCCCCCAAATCTCTGAAAACTGAAAGTTGGTGGGGTTTTTTCCCCGTTTAAGTTTAGTGCAAACTCATTTGGCAGCAAAATCTGACCTGAACTAATGAGAGGCTATTTATAGCCTTTATTTATTCCACTTAGTTAAGTATTCATCCATTTTGCTGCAGAAATGTTAATGAGTTTGATGACGAGGTTATGCCCCATACCCTGCTGTGGGTGTTAGGAAATACATGGCATGGGCACTGGTTTTACTGCTGAAAGATGTGAAAAGTTTAGAATTTTGCAACAGTGCTGGTTTCCAAGGATTTCAGATAAAGTTCGGGAGATCTGTACAAGCTCATCTTTACTCAACAGTTGCTACGTGCCTTTACGTAAATTAACTCATTGAATACCACTCTGGGAGGGGATGCGTTGGACGGTTATTGTTTTCCGTTTTTCCAGTTGAGGCACAGAGAGGTGAAGTGACTTGCCCAAGGTCACACAGCCAGCAAAGAGACAGAGACAGGCTTCACACTCCAGGAGTCCTAGCTCCAGAGCCCGTGGTCTTAGTCACTGTTGTATATTGCATCCCACTGACTTCCAACTCCTACTTTCCAGAATACTACATGGATTAGAGACCATGAAGACAGTGGGTCTGTACATTTGGGGACCCCAGGTCCATCCAGCAGGGGCCTGGCCTCTCAGAGTGGGGACAACTCCAGTGACCAAGGTAAGAAGCTTGAGAAGCAGAGGGGAAAGGCGGGGGGTCAGGCTGAGGATTGAAGTTAGGCAGCAGGTAGGACTTCCAGAGGGGCAGGGTCACTGGGGTGTGGTGTGGTGCCTCAGAGGAGGGTTCTGGATCCCTCTGGCCCCCACCTTCCCTGTCCACAAGCACAGCATCCCTCTTCCCACTCAGGAGATGGACTGGACACCAGCGTGGCCTCTCCCAGCTCTGGGGGAGAGGATGAGGAGCTGGACCAGGAGCGGCGGCGGAACAAGAAGAGAGGATCTTCCCCAAGGCGGCCACCAACATCATGAGAGCCTGGCTGTTTCAGCACCTCTCGGTGAGAGTGCTGGGGCCCTGGGCATGGGGTGGGCAGAGACAGAGATGGGGCAGGATGACTGCACAGAGACTGTGACCTGGAGATGGGAGGCTGGGGCAGGGGGAAATTGAGAGAAACTCTCAGGCAGATAGGAACTGACAAGAGCAAACATCCGTGGATGCCACCTGTGTGCCGGGTGCCACCAAGGACTCCTGACTCATCCAGTCCTCCCTCCAACCCACCCACCCCGTTCACCCACCTGTCAGTCATCCACCATCCAGCCAAACATATCCTTCTGAGGGCAAGGATGTTATTAGCTCCATTTGCAGATGAGGAGATCAAGGTCTCACAGCCTGAAGTGGGTTCAAATGCCGGCAGTTTGGCCTTAATCGCTGCACCCCTCTGCCTCTCAGAGAAGGATGGTAAAATAGAGACAGGAAGATAGACAAGGGAAGGCTGAAATCAAGATAGGGATGGAGAGATTTAGGGAGCACCGAATCAGAGCAAGAGAAACACAAGGGAGACTGAGTCACAGAGGGGAGAGCCAGCCAGCCAGCCAGACACAGGGAAGGATAGAGACTGGGACAGGGAGAGACATGCACAAGGATCTAATGGACTCAGCAAGGGCTGGTGCTGGGCTTTGCCTCCCTTCCCTGGGGTGGTGGAGTCCCACCCCGACCCCAGCTCCACCTCCCTAATGAGAGTTGGCCAATTAGCCTCTAATTGCTGGAAGAGGTTGGGGGGGTGGGGGAGGTGATGCAAGGGTAATTGCCCAAAGCTTGGCTCTGCCTCCTTCCGTTGGGCTCCGGGGAGCATAGAAGCTTAGACATGATGGCTCTCCCAGCCCTGCCCCCGCCTGGGCTCGCCAATCTCCCTGGGGAACCTGGGCAGGCCATGCCTTGGGGATCAAAGGGCAGCCAAGCAAGCCGGGTAACTCTCGCTGGTGGCTACAGCACCCGTACCCCTCAGAGGAGCAGAAGAAACAGCTGGCGCAGGACACGGGGCTCACCATCCTGCAAGTCAACAACTGGTGAGTGACACAGGAGGCTTGGGCGGTCCGTGGGCCTGCCCGGGGTGGGAGGCCGGGCGCTGTCCGCGGTGCTGAAGGAGGCCCCGCAGCCCCTCAGAGCCTCTCTTCTTCCGGCGGCCCCTGTTATCTGTCCTCTCTAGCCCACTCGCTCTCTGTCTCTCTGTGTTCATTTCGGCCTCTCTTCTACTCATTCTTTGCACCCTCCTCCGTTTCCATGACCCCTTCCCAGGTTCATTAACGCCCGGCGTCGCATCGTGCAACCAATGATCGATCAATCCAACCGCACAGGTACAGGGAGAAGGTGGGGACAGAGGGCCTCGTGTTTCTAGGGAGTGCCGAAGCCTGGACCAGGCATCCTGGGGCTCAGCCTGCATCCCTCAACAGGGCAGGGTGCGGCCTTCAGCCCAGAGGGCCAGCCCATGGCAGGCTACACCGAAACTCAGTCACCCGTGACCGTCAGGCCTCCAGGTAAGGCCCCACCCCTTAACTAAGCCACACCCAGGGCACCAGGCCCCGCCCCTGTACAAGATGATGCCCCTCTTTCTGGGATTACAGTGTTGAAATGCTTCATTTGCATAAGAGGGAAGTTGGAGATGCAAACACAGTTTTCCTGCTCCGTGTTTTCCTCCCAGAGTTTGCTTCTTCCAGACTTCACCTATCCAGTGGAAAGTTCCATTTTTGCTTAAAGGACCAGCACCCTCTTAAACAGGCTTCCCTGGTGGCTCAGCAGTAAAGAATCCACCTGCCAAAGCAGGAGACAAGGGTTTGATCCCTGTGTCAGGGAGATCCCCTGGAGAAGGAAATGGCAACCCACTCCAGTATTCTTGCCTGGGAAATCCCACAGACAGAGAAGCTTGTCAGGCTACAGTCCACGGGGTCGCAAGAGTCAGATACAACTTAGCAACTAAACCACCACCACCCTCTTAAATGATGACTCAGTTTGTCCTGATAGAGGATTCTCTTCAGGAAAGAAGCGGGAGGGGCATATGGAGGTGTCTGGTGAACACCCGCTAATATCCCACTTTTGTCTTCCAGGATCAATGGGGATGAGTTTGAACTTAGAAGGAGAGTGGCATTATCTATAGAGGCTGAAGTCAGGAGAAATGTGAGTGTCCTAGGTCTAGGGACATTGGGTTGGGGGTTATGCTACTCCCAACCCTTTGTAAGATCTTCAGACTCCCGTAGTGAGCCCACCCAGAGCACGGTGCCCAACCCTGTGCTGGGGACATAGCAGTGACTATGCCACCTCAGCCCTGCCCATGTGCAACTCACAGTCCAGACAGGCCTGCCCCTAGACAGTAATGACCCACAGTAAGCAGGGCTGGAAGGAGGAAACCCAGGAACTGGAAGAGCCCAGAGGGGGCACTGGACCCAGGCTGGGAAATTCAGGGAGGCCTTCCTGGAGGAGGGGACTTTGGAGCTGAGACCAGGAGAATAAGAGGAGTGATAGAGGAAAGGAAGGAACAGTATATGCAAAGGCTATGAGACAGTCCTTTGGGCCACACCCCTCTTCCCCCACAACCCCACATAACAAAGGACTGGGCTGGCCTGAGGTTGGTAAGTCAAATGGGTAAGTAATGAACTCAGGGCCCATAGAAAGGCTGGCAGATGAGAGTGGAGACCTGCGAGGGCTGACATATGGAGGACTGGAAGCTTGAGCCTGGGAAGAGAGATGGACAGGTTTGTTCAGGGCCTGGCGGGTCCATGGGCATCACAGCTCTGCCCTGACCAACCGTGGACAGGCAGGCCCTGGTCCCAGGGGACCTCTGGGACAGCAGCGGTGGAGGGAGCATCTCCTCCTGCTGCCCCAAGAAGCTGCCTTTTCTCCTCCAACTTCTCTCTCCACTCTTTTCTCTCTCTCCTCAACCCTTGCCTTTTCCTTTGTCTTTCTGTTTCTCTCACTCTTTCTCTTTCCACATCTCCATCTCTGATTATCTCTGTGTCTCTTCTCTGTCCTACTCTGTCCGTCCCTCTCGCCTGTCTCTATCGCTTTATCTTGACTGTCTCCCTGTCTTTTTATTTTTCCTCTCTGTCTCTCTCCCTCTTCCATGTCTGTCCCGATTCTCTGCCTCTGTCTCTTTCTCTGTGTCCCTCTCTCTCTCTAGGGTTGATGGCACAGAAGGCCTGATCCGAGGTCCAGACCCCTCCCTGCCTCCTGACTTGGCTTCTCCTCTCCTCCTCACAGACCCCACCCTCTGGACTGTGACCGCTTCAGGCTCTTACCTGCTTCCAGTTACCATCTGGCCCACCTCCTACGGACCCCTCCCCCAACTCAACGCCTACCTCCCTGGGACCCTGCTGTGACATGAGGGGCCTGAGCGCCCACTCGAGGGTCTCTCACGGACAAAGACAAGGCCTCCCAGCCCTGCACCCCACTGTGCCGTCACCTCTGCTCAAAACCCAAGCTGAGATCTCAGGCCTGGGTCTTCAGAAGATGCTGGCTGGGGACCCCCAGGACAGAGAAGGGATTGGGGGTGGGCTGGGGCCATCAGGGAAGGAAGGTCACCTGGATTTGACATTTGAGGAGGTTCCCTTCATCTTCCCAGCCCACCACCCTCTTTCCCCTCTCCCCCTACCTCCCTCTTCTGTTGTCTTCTCTCTTTTTTTTTTTTAATGATAAAGTCTTAAAAGCCACCAATCTGAGTTCGTGGGTCTCTTCCTTCCAGGATTCAAATTCTCATAGTGTGAAGCTCATGAGTTGCTAATTATAACAATAATTGATAGTCTGTCCCCTGCTCTCTCCTCAGGCCCTCCGCGTGTATCAGTCAGCTCTCACTGTGTAACAGACCACACCAAAGCTTCATGATTCAAAAAGCCAATTAATTTTTAGCTCATTTTTACGGGTTAGTGTCCTAGGCTCCACTGAGCGGTTCTGGTGGCTTCAACAGGGCTCTCGTGTGTGTCTGTGCCCAGTCATGGGTCAGCAAGGAGGCTCTGCTGGTAGGCAGTGGGGAAACAGGAGTGACTGGGCTGCGTGGTGACGTAGACCAGCAGGCTGTTTGGTTTGTTCAGTTAGAATACAGGCTTGGTTGGAGCCCTAAGGGAGAACAGAGGGCCCCGTGGCCTCTTGAGGCCCTGGCTCAGATCTGGTCCATCTCCACTATCTTCTCTTGATCCCTAGAAATATGAAGAGCCAGCCCAGATTCAAAGGAAGAAAAATACAGTCCACCCCTTACGGGGGGGTGTGCGGGGAGCTGCAAACTCAAATCGAAAGAGATGTGGCTAGAGGGAGGGATGAAGGACTACCGTATCCACCTCCCATATGGTGGCTCACAGATGACTTTCTCCATCTGCCCCTTGGGAGACGAACAGCCTGGGAGGGTGAAGAGCCTTGCCCATTGAGAGCAGTGCTGACCAGTGTGGGTTCAGATCCCTCCTCTGCAACATGATGACTGTGGTGCACTGAGCAAGTGGCTGCACCTTGCTGGGTCTCAGTGTCCATATCCAGAGAGTGGGAGTGCAGTTATCTACCTGATAGGATGGCTGTGCTGGTTCATGGAGGTGTTCCGAGGAAGTGCTCAGAAGGGCACCTGGCAGGTCGTCTATGCTCACCAAAGGCAGAGGCTGTTATTTGTCACTGAAGAGACTCAGTCTGCTGATAGGAAGATTGAGCCAGCTGGGGCTCTCGGCTTACCAGAGCTGCCTCCTCAGAGAAGACAGACGAGGCGGGTGCCATGCTAGCTCTGTTCCTCCCACTCTGTTTTGCTCTCTCTCCATCTTTTTCAGTTTCTGTCTCCCCACCCCAAGCCCCTGCTCTGAGCTCTCTGCCTCCTTTCTTTCTGTGTTTTGATGACCTGTCTCCCTAGGAGGGAGGGGCATCTGCCTGCTCACCCACCCCCTGGAGGGTTGAGTACATTCGGAAACGTGCAGAGAGATTCGGAAATGTACAGAGAGATGTGGAAACACACACACGTGTGTGTGCTGGGGAACTCAAGGAACAGCTACAGATCAGCCACCTACATACGGGTTTTTACACACACACTCACACCACAAGGCTCCCACCAACACACACACAAGTTTATTCATACTTGTGCTCACACACCACCAGTGTTCGCACTCTCCCAGATTCCCAGCATGTCACACCTGTGTGAAGGGTGCCCACAGGACTGTGGCAGAGGCTGACACACACACAGCCAAGCAGGCGGCTTTGCTGGTGACCCAGGCAAAGTTCCAGAAACAGAGTTGCCCAGAACTCTCCTCGGAAACAGCCAGACAGTAGGAAGTCACGAATCCAGACTCCAGCCCACCATTTCTGGGTTCAAATCCCCACTCTGATACTTACCAGCCATGCAGCACACACTCGGACATCTCAGACATGCTTGGAGACATATGGAGACCCTCACAGCCCCCCTTCAAGCGCCACCCCCAACACACACATCTCCTAAGAAGCTGCACCGTGCAAATAAGGAAACTGAGGCTTGGGGCCCCGGGTCGTCTCTGTCCAAGGCTGCGTTAAGCCTGAGATGACTGGTGTGAAGGGGCCTGGCAGAGTTCCCAGGCCTGGTTTCATGACCCAGGAGACCCAAATCCTAAGACTGTAAAAGGAGATTTTGTTCATTCATTCATTCATTCGCTCAGCAGATGTCTGCTGCCCACTCGCTGCCCAGCTCCAGGGAGAGCCACTCGGCCCAGGATGAGGTGGTCATGGGTCAAATGTGCCGCCTCATCCAAACCTGCTTCAGTTGTGTCCGACCCTTTTGCGATGCTATAGACTGTAGCCCTCCAGGCTCCCTGTCCATGGGATTCTCCAGGCAAGAATACTGGCATGGGTTGCCATGCCCTGCTTCAGGGGATCTTCCTGACCCAGGGATCAAACCTGCATCTCTTATACCTCCTGCCCTGGCAGGCGGGTTCTTCCGCTAGCGCTACCTGGGAGCCCCCCTCATCTGACCATCAGCTGCTATTGACTCTGGGGTCTGATGGTCCTATGTTTGTTCCCAAGACACCAGTGTGGATTCTAAGATGTTTAGGTCTGGACCTTATTTGTGGTAAATGACCAAGTCTGTCCTCCTTCGGGGCATCTATCCTGGCTCTTCCCTGTACCTGGGACACCCTTCTGGCTCACAGATTACCTCTGTGAAGACACAAGAACAGCCAAAGCAAAGGACCCCCTTGCATTCACCACTCTCTCTCACCACCTCCTTCCCTGCCCGCTGTCAGCCCCTCCCCTGGAACTCTCTCCATCACCTATTTGCCCATCTCCTTGGGGGCTTCCCTGGTGGCTCAGGTGGTAAAGAATCTGCTTGCAATGCAGGAGACCTGGGTTCAATCCCTGGGTCAGGAAGATCCCCGGAGAAGGGAATGGCAACCCACCCCAGTATCCTTGCCTGAAGAATCCCACGGACAGAAGAACCTGGCCAGCTACAGTCTATGGTGTCGCAAAGAGTCGGACACGACTGCGTGACTAACACTTATTGGCTGGAATCTCAGCCCTTCCGGAAGGCAGGAACTTGTTTTTCTCCGTCACTGCAGTGATCGGGGGCATCAGAGAGCACCTTACACCCAGCAAGTGCCCGGAAATAGGCGGAGAGCAGAGAAAGCAATTCTGTAGTTCTGAGACTCAGCTGCTTTTCCTCATCATTCATTCTTCCTAGCTGCAGGCATATCCTGGGCACTCACCCTCTGCTCATCAGTGAACAAGGCAGAGACTGACCCTACCCTGGGGCAGGGATCGACATCCTAGTGGGGGAAGACCCATGATGAACACATCATTTAGTCTGTTGGAAGTTGATGGTGTCTTAAGAAGCAGAGCAGGGTAGGGGTGTGGAGTGCCAACGCTTCTTTCATACATTTATTTACCTGAAACTTCTTGCAAAGCAGGAGATGCGGGTTTGATCCCTGGGTTGGGAAGATCCCTTGGAGAATGAAATGGCAACCCACTCCAGTATTCTTGCCTGGGAAATCCCATGGATAGAGGACCTGGTGGGCTACAGTTCATGGGGTCACAAAGAATTGGACATGACTGAGAGGCTAAAACAACCAAAGACTGTTCTAGGAGCTTTATATCTACCAACCCAGTAAACTCTTACACTAAACCCCAGGAGGAGGTGTGATCACTGACCCAATTTCCCAGATGAGGAAACTGAGGCCCAGAGAGGTGAAATCGTTCGCTCGGGGTCACAGAGCTGGAGAGTGGAGGTTGCCATTCTAATCCGCGTAGTCTGGCAGCTCAGAAGCCTGTGCACTAACCACTTGTTTCACAACCTCTCATTAAAAAATTAATACTAAGTCTAAGAATCCATGATTTTTAAAGGTCCTACCACAAACTGCTGTCTGAGTCAGATATCATTCTAGTGACTGTGATTAGAGTTTGTCTCTCCCCAAACTTTCGGGGACTGAAATGGGATGGACGAGAGCTAGACAGCAAGAAGGACTTCCAGTGGCTTCCCTGGTGGCTCAGAGAGTAAACACTCTGCCTGCAATGCAGGAGACTTGGGTTTGATCCCTGGGTCGGGAAGATCCCCTGGAGAAGGGAATGGCTACCCACTCCAGTAGTCCTGAGAGGAGCCTGGCCCATAGGATGGCCAAGAGTCTGAGAAGTCGTGTCTGAATACACACACACACACACACACACACACACACACACACACACACACACACACACACAGGGGAGGATTAGAGGGAGGGGACAGGGCTGGGCCGAGACCTGAGAGCAACTCCCAGAGGAAGCTCTCACACTGGTGTGACCTGGCCTGGCTGGCGAGGGGGCAGCTTGGGAGCTTGGCAAGTGGGGGAGGGGAGCTCCTCTCCCCCCCTCCCCCACATTCTCCAGCACCGACTGGAAATACCTTTCATTTAATCCTCTCTAATTAAACCAATTGAATGTGCCATGGGGAGAAGAGAAATTGGACGGAAGGTTAATTGTAACTAAAAATACCTCCCCCACTTCCTGAGGTGAGGAACCAGCGGAACCCTGCTTTCTGGGGCAGCCTGTGCAGCGGGTGGGTGTTGCTGAGTGCGGCGGGCCCAGGGAGGTGGAGACTCTAACGAGTCTGCGGCGGGGCCTGCATGCTGGGTGGAAGTGGGTCCGGTGGTGTTTGTGTGTGTGTGTGTGTGCGCGTGCACGCGTGGCTGCTGGTGTAGTGGCCGCCACCAGGACTGCGTCCGCCGCCGAGCCTGTTCCTGAAAGGGACGTATGTCATTGGCGAAGGGCTGCGTGGTGGCTGTGGCTCTCACGCTGTCCCTCAGTATAGGTTCTATGCCTCCCGTGTAAACGTGTGTCCATGACTACGAGCCTCTGGGTGGGACTGTGGGGCACGGTGGGTCTTTGTAACTGGGGACCAACTTGCATGTTCCATAGCCTTGGCTGTATCCCCACCGCAGCTCCTCTCTGCAGACCAGACCTCATAGTGGCCGCCCCTGAACTGGGCAACTTAAATGCAGTGGAGAATCATCAGATCCGGGCGGCTGGGACCAAGACGTGGCACCGAGCAGCCAGGTGGGCGTGACCACCACGCGATGGGCGTGACCACCGCGTGTGGGCGTGGCCACCACGAGGGACAGCCCGGCAAACGGCGATCAGACGAGGCCCTGGTAGCTGATTTTGACACTCCTAAGGGGAAAATAGATACTAAGTTCTTACTTGGTCTGTATGCGTGGGAGAGTTCTGAGTCTAGTGAAACAAAGTCAAACCTGAATCCTAAAACCGTATAATCATGGTTCCTCCATCAATCCCCAGGTCACAGATCCAGGACACCTTGAATGAGGGGAGACCCGGACCCCTCAATTAAGGACCTGAGTACTCTGACCCAAATTCATACTGTTAATCGTTTTACCAGTTTTCCCCAAAGGGACTTACAACCTTTGACCAGGGTCACTGTGCATTGGGGGAAAAGAAATAATCAGACTTTCAGGGACTTCCAGACACTGGTATCTGAGCTAACGCTGATTTCTGAAGACCTCAAACGTCACCGTGGCCATCAGTCAGAGGGACCTCGTGGATTTCAGGTGATTAGTTTTTATTCTGCTCAGACGCGTCTCACCGTGGCCCAGGGCATCCCCGAATCCATCGTGTGGTAACTTGCCCGATTCTGGAATGCACAACTGAGGTACGCATTCTCAACAGCTGGCAGAATGCCCACCTTGGTGTCTGACCGGGATGGTGGACGAGGCCACGGGGCTACCTTGTATGGTCCATAGCTGTGTCTGGGGATGTGTCTGGGTGGGATCCTGTGGCCAAGCGAGTCTTTATAACGGGGGACCTCCTTGTACACAGCACTCTGTGCGTGGCTTTGTAGCCTCTTGAGAGTTTCGTGTCCACAGCAGTGCGGGGTCGTCGGGCGCGGGCGCGCTAGAACGAAGGCCCAGGCAATGAGGCCGGGCTTCCTCCAGAGGGCGCTGGGGCGCCAGAAAGATAGCAGGCTTGTGCCTGCTAAGTCGCTTCAATCGTGTCCGCCTCTTTGCGACCCTGTGGACTGTAGCCCACCAGGCTCCTCTGTCCATGGGATTCTCCAGGCAAGAATACCACAGTGCATTTCCATGCCCTTTTCAGGGGATGTCTACGACCCAGGGCTCGAACCCACGTTTCTTATGTCTCCTGCACTGGCAGGCGTGTTCTTTACCACTAGCGCCACCTAGAGGCTTTATTGGGATATAATTCACATACTATAAAATTCACTGATTGAAAGTGTATAGTTCAGTGCCTTCGGTGTGTTCACAGAGTTGTGCTTCCCTCACCACAGTCGACTCTAGAACATTTTCATCACTCCCTAAATGAACTCTCAACCGCTTAGCACTCACTTTCGATTCCCCATCCCAAGGCCCAGTCCCAGTCAACCACCGATCCCTTCTCTGACTCTATGGATTTGCCTGTTCTGGACATTTCTACTAAGCAAAATATAATAAATGTGAATCTTTTGATTATACATGAAATCATACTACATGAGGTCTTTTGTGTCTCCCTTCTTTCACTCAGCATAGTATTTTCAAGTTTCCTCCAGCTCGTGGCTGATAATATTCCATTGTCTTGGAAGAATGTAGAGCAGAGAAAGGACAGAACTGGGTTTGTGCTTTGCCCCTCAGGCTGCCACGTGGAAAGTGGACTGGGGGTGTTATGAGTGGAATTCTGACCCCCAAAGAGATATACTGAAATCCTCACCTGTGAACGTGACCTCGTTTAGAAAGAGAGCCTTAGCAGATGGTCAAGTTCAGATGAGGTCATGGGGGGTGGGCCTTAATCCAACATGACTGTTAATATGTTCTTTATAAAAATGTTGCTTATTAAAAGGGGCCATTTGGACATGGACAGACACTCCAGGAAGGAAAAGACAGTCACATGAAGACAGAGGACTGCGGTGGTGTAGATACAAGCCAAGGAATGCCAAAGGTCGCCAGCAGATCACCAGAAGCTGGGTGAGACAGGGAATGCTTCTCCTGTGGATTTCGGGGTGGTAGGCCAGGGCAGGGACGTGGGGAAATAGGGCCAGTCTTTCTTTGCGGTGCACAGCCGGCTCTAGTTGCAGCATGTGCAATCTAGCTCCCCAGTCGGGACTGAGCCCAGGCCCCCTGTGCTGGGAGTGTGGAGTGTGCACCACCAGGGAAGTCCCAGAGCCAGACTTTTTAGAAGTGAGAGCACCACCCAATTTCTACATGGCACCTGAAGATAACGTGCTGGAACCCTTGGCTCGTGGCAGGTGGGGGAAATGGCAGAACGCACTTACTCCTAGAGAAGACGGTTGCTTTGGCACTGGGAGTGGGAAAAGGAGGTTGCTGCTACTGCTGCTGCTAAGTCGCTTCAGTCTTATCTGACTCTGCGACCCCAGAGACGGCAGCCCACCAGGCTCCCCTGTCCCTGGGATTCTCCAGGCAAGAACACTGGAGTGGGTTGCCATTTCCTTCTCCAATGCAGGGAAGTGAAAAGTGAAAGTGAAGATGCTCAGTCGTGTCCGACTCTTAGCAACCCCATGGACTACAGCCTACCAGGCTCCTCTGTCTATGGATTTTCCAGGCAAGAGTACTGGAATGGGGTGCCATTGCCTTCTCTGAAAAGGAAGTTAGTCCTGGGGAAAAAGGAGTGAGCCATTGGCTGCTGATTATTATTAAGATGAGGACGACCTAGATGAAGACCAAAGACTAACCACTGAGGTCACCACTGACCTTGACCAAAGCAGCTGTGAGTGTGTGTGTGTGTGTGTGTGTGTAGGAGGGACCCTGGGAGAAGAGGACATGTCGTGAGTCTTCTATGTGAGCCCAAGGGTTTTACTGGGTGTCATCGTGTGTCCTCTTCATTTAATTCTTTTCTGTAGCTAATCATGAGTATTTCTCTGGGTCATTCTAAATTCTTTCTAAATTAAATTTGCTGGAAGCTGTACAATATCTCTTTGTTTGGTGTGCCACTCTAATGATTGTAAAAAACCTATTCCCTATTCCACTTCTGGGCTGCTTCTGGTCTTTTTTTCTTCCAGTAGCGTAATAGCAAACATCTTTCTTTGCATATTCTTTCTTTTTGTGGAAATTCTTTTATTTTTTAAGTTTTCTCCATTATATAAAATTTAGAAAAGCTGGAAAAAGTAATAAGAAGGGGAAAAAAGTCCTCTGGAATGCCACACCCAAGAGGCTTTGAACATGAGTTTAGTTCAATGAATCCCATTGTGAATGGAGGAAGAGCCCATATGCTTTCTGCACAAAGCATTCAAACATAGACACACTCCGGTTATTACAGGTGCGTCTGACCCCTGGGTTAGTGGACACAGAGGCCTCCCTCCCCCACAACCGTAACCATGATTCCTTCTGTCATATACAGCGCCCTGATGGACCGGCCTTGCACTTGCCTCTTCCTTATACTTTTCCCCAAACTCCTGGCCATTTCCTCAGGGTACATTCCCAAGAGTACAAACACTGAGTCAAAAGTTAAGAGCATTTGTCAGAAGTCTTGAGCCCCGATTGCAGAATTTCCTCTCCTTTGAACCATCTGTGCCCAAGCATGCATGCTAAGTCGTTTCAGTCACGTCCAAATCTTTGTGACCCCATGGACTGCAGCCCTCCAGGCTCCTCTGTCCATGGGATTCTCCAGGCAAGAACACTGGAGTGGGTGGCCATGCCCTCCCCCAGAGATCTTCCCAACCCAGGGATCAAATCAGTGTCTCTTACGTCTCCCGCATTGGCAGGTGGGTTCTTTACCACTAGTGACACCTGGGAAGCTCTTTGAACCATCTCTATTTCTCTCCAATTTCCAAGTGAAGTTGCATGCACTTTGGTGTAATTACAAACACCCAAATAATGCTTACTATGTGCCAGGCCCTGTTCTAAGCATTTTATATGACGTATGTGGATTCACTTAATCTTTGAAACAATCCAGCAAGAAAGATATTCTCATTACCCTCCATTTTGCAGATGGAGCAGCTGATGCCCAGAGAGGTTGGGTAACCTGTCCAAGGTTGCACAGCAAGTATGTACCAAGGCTAGGATTTCAATCTAGATCATCTGGCTCCTGAGTCCATTTTCTTTTTTTTAATATTCATTTTTATTTACTTTGGCTGCACCGAGTATTAGTTGTGGCACATGGGATCTTTAGTTGTGGTATGCAAACTCATAGTTGTTTGTGGCACGTGGGACCTAGTTCCCTGACCAGGGATTGAACCCAGGGCCCCTGCATTGGGAGCTCTGAGTCTTAGCCACTGGACTCACTAGGTGAGTCCCCTAGTCCAGGCTGAGTCCATGATTCTACCCTGAGTGGAGACTTTGCTTTTCTACAACCAAGGAGAACTCCAGGGCGAAATTTACTCAGCCATTACTCAACTGATGAGAGTCTTTGTGGCTCCAAATTTTCTGTTATAATGAGGTAGATCCAGGTTTTATGGGGCCTGAGGTTCATACGATTTGGGGTGCCCTATTTTGGAAAAATATAGAACTACCAAAGCATAAGGTGCAGGATCTTGAAAAAGGTCTGAACAAGTAAGGGTCCTGAGGCCTCGGATGGCACTAGCATCACAGGAAATTCCCCTCTAGAGACATAGCCGAAGCAAGAAGAAGCACCATCGTGACGCGCAGTCTGCACATGCGTGCAAGTGTTTGCGGTGGAAAGTTCCTAAAGGCCGAGTTCAGACTTCCTGTCCAGATTCCTAGAGCAGTTGCTGCTGCTGCTGCTGCTAAGTAGCTTCAGTTGTGTCCGACTCTGTGCGACCCCATAGACGTCGGCTAACCAGGCTCCTCCATCCCAGGGACTGGGTTGCCATTTCCCTCTCCAATACATGCATGCATGCTAAGTCGCTCAGTTGTGTCCAACTCTGTGCGACCCCATGGACAGCAGCCCACCAGGCTCCCCTGTTCACGGGGTTCTCCAGGCAAGAATACTGGAGTGGGTTGCCATTTCCTTCTCCAGCCTGGGATATAATATATGCTCAATAAATAGTTGTGGGATATCTTTAACAGGACAGAGAAACGCTAATTATACAGGAAGATTGGACAAACTGAAGTATGTTAAGACTAATGACTTCTGCTCTTCAACAGACATCGTTAAAATAGAAAGGCAAACCACAAATAAAAAGACATTGGTAGTACAGACATTCAACACGTATTTGTATCCAGACTATCTAAAGAACCTCTGCAAACGAGTGGGGAAAAAGAAAACCCAACAGAAAATAGATCTAACACATAAATGGGTGCTCCACAAAAGAGATGATCCAAATATCCAATAAGCACATGAAAAGACGCCCCACGTCATCATTTGTCATCAGGGAACAGAGAAATGCAAATTAAAAACCAGGAAGTGGATCTACTGGAACGCTCATACTGTGAGAGGGAAGATAAATGGATGAACCACTTTGAAAACTGTTTAGCAATTTCTTTTAAACATAAACATACACTCACCTTAAGTGTAGCAATTACCTAAGGCAGCAATTCTGGTCATTAAGTGTTTACCCAAGAGAAATGAAAACAGGTCCACATGAAACCTTACATATGAACATTCATAGCAACTTTATTTCATAAATAGTACCTCCCCACTGGAAATAACCCAAACATTTAGATAATGAAGAGGCTGTGGCATATTCAGACAATAGAATACCATAAAAGGACATGCTGTATGACTCCGTTTATGTGAAATTCTAGAAAAGAGACAGAGAAGGCGATGGCACCCCACTCCAGTACTCTTGCCTGGAAAATCCCATGGACAGAGGAGCCTGGTGGGCTGCGGTCCATGGGGTCTCGAAGAGTGGGACATGACTGAGCGACTTCACTTTCACTTTTCACTTTCATGCATTGGAGAAGGAAATGGGAACCCACTCCAGTGTTCTTGCCTGGAGAATCCCAGGGACAGGGGAGCCTGGTTGGCTGCCATCTATGGGGTCGCACAGAGTCGATTACGACTGAAGTGACTTAGCAGCAGCAGCAGCAGCTAGAAAAAGAAATCTAATAAATGGTGACAGAGAAAAGATCAGCCTGGGGCTGAGGCTGGTGTGAGACACCATTAGAGGCAGGAACCATGGAACTTTCTGGAATGTTGAAAATGTTCTGTCTTGACTGGAATGGTGGTTACACAGCTGTGTTTCCCAAAATGAACTGACATTTTATTGTATGTAAACTGGACCTCAATACATTTAAAAAGAAAATCTCTCTTTCCTGCCTCCCCTCCCCCTCCTCACCCTCCCTCCCCTTTGCAGAGATGACCATTAGTTAAGTTTGCTGTGAATCTGTTTCAGCTGGTGTGTAATGCTATTCAGTTATGTGAGCATATGCAAACAAAGGGCTTCCGCGTATGCAGAGGGTTTCCCCGGTGGGTGGCTGGGGGTAAAGAATCCGCCTACCAATGTAGGAGACAAAATAAATGTGGGTTCAATACCTGGGTTGAGAAGATCCCCTGCAGGAAGAAATGGCAACCCGCTCCAATATTCTTGTTTGGAGAATCCCATGAACAGCAGAGCCTTGGCAGGCCAGGGGTCGCAAACAGTTGGACACGACTAAGCATGCACGCACGCCACATGCCATGGAGAAACTAAACCTGTGGGTCACAACTACTGAGCCTGGGCTCTAGAGTCCATTCTCTGCAATAAGAGAAGCCGTGGCAATGAGGAGCAGGCACACTGCAATGAAGAGGAGCCCCCGCTCCTACTAGAGACACTGAGCACAGCAAGGAAGACCCGGTTCAACCAAAAATTAAGATAAAATAAATTTTACAAGATTTTAAAATATGTGAAAGAAGGTAGGAAACTCTAAATGCCCAGAGATGGCCGGAAGAGCTTCTATCAGAATTGGGTCACAGCTCCTCAACGGGGAATTCTGTGGCCCTTCCTTAACAGATTCCAGAAGCTCTTAATATCCATTAGTTCTCCAGGGAAACATGTCTGTTCTGATAGGTGGCCCAGACTGACCCAGATTAAGTGCTGGCGAGGCTCTTGGGGAAATGGGTGCTTTCACCTTCTTTGAGGGGGGAATTTGTACCACTTCAGTGTAGTGGGATCTTTCAAAATGCAAAGTTGATAGGCATTCATTCACTAACCTTTAAAAATTTGCTCTTGAAGCATGATATACAGAAAAGTGCATGCATCTTTGGCTTGGTGAATTTTCCCAGAAAATGAAACCTACCTGCGCCACCAGCATCCAGACCAAGAAACAAACCGTAAGCACCCCCTCCAGCAACGTGGTTGGTGCTGACCCGACCCCCATTACGTTGCGTGAAGCTGTGGTTTAGGCCCCTCTGTTGTAAGAATTGATCATGATTTACTAACTATTCTTTTGTCGATAGGCATTTGGTGGGGTTCCAGTTACAAATAATGCTATTGCCAACACACAACACACTTGTGCGTTTCTGCAGAGTGTGCAGTTACAAGTGGAACTGCTGGGTCACAGAGGACGCGCCCTGGCTTCAATTTTAGGAGATTGAATTTTTTCCCCAGTCGTTTTACCAATTAATGCTCCCACCAGCAACGCATGGGAACTCTGCTTGCCACATACTGACTTAGCACTGGGTTATGTTAGCCATTCTAATGAGCATTATTGTGATATTTATTGCAGTTTTAATAGCATTTCCCTGACAGCTAATGATGGCAAGTATTTTTTCATGGGTTTATTAACCATGTTTTTCTATTTTGGGGGGTTTATATTCAGTATTTGCCACTTATAAAGCATTGTCTTATTGATTTGAATTTTTGTATAACATAGTTTCTATATTTATGTACTATGCACAGTTAATTATATTTTATTTTTCTTAGTATCTTTTGTAGGGCAGTTTTCTAATTTGGTTTAGTTCAATTACCATTTTATTACTTGTACTTTTATTTTTATATTATTAATGATTCTGTTTATTAATTTTATTTTTATATTTATTTAATTATTAAACTTAAGTCCAGGACTTCTGTATCAAAATGAACCTTCTGAGAAAAATAGTTTAGCTGCATTCACTTGTCAGAGAAAAAAAAATGCTGGAGCAGAGAAGTTAAGGGGCTTTATCCAAGGCCACAAGGTATTAAAATTTGTCAAATGTCTTTTCTGTTTTTAATAGGGTGAATCACAGTAATTGACTTTCATATGTTGAATCAACTGTTTCACTAGAGTAAACGCCACCTGGCCACGATGTACTACTGTTCTTTATCTGTGGCTGACTGTGAACTGTAACCTCGAGGAAGGGTTCTGGGTCTGGTTCTGGCATCAGAGCAGTGCTGGCCCAGCGGCATCCTCTTCCACTGTGAATGAGCCGCTGCTGAGTGTCATGCCTTCAGTCCCTGTCTGCTGGAGGTCACCATCCAAGCCTGTCCTCTGCGTCTCTAACTACGAATTAAATTGCCTTAGTTTTAAGTTGGCCAAAAAGTTAATTCGAGTTTTTCCATAGGCTGCTATGAAAACCCAAAGGAATTTCTTTGCCAACCCAACAGATACACAGCATTGTGCCGTTTTATCTATTTCTTCTTGAGCTCAGGTAGTTTGTGTCTCTGTTTCCTTCTTGCTGGATCTCTTGTTCTTTCCTCTACCCCACAATGATCTCTGTCTTGACCACATCCATCCTGCCTCACCCAGATTTCAAACTTGAGTTGCACAATTTAATTACACTGTTGGTTGCTTACAGCATTCCCTCTCCTTTTCACGTCCGTCAGGGAGACGTGATTGGGGAGTCCCGCGGGGACAGCTGAGACCTGCCCACGGACAGCACAGCAGAGTGGGCCCCGTGACCCGGCAGCTCGTGGGCCCACAGAGCACTGACCCACCCCACCCAGCTCCCAGAGCCGCACACCTGAACGGGCCAGGCCGGGGTCTCTGAGTTCGAGGGAAAGCAGAGGCCGTGAGACAGACTCAGAGAGAGCAGTCACCAGGGGCGATCAGACCCTGGACCTGGAGTCTGAGGTCCCTGTTCAGCCTCAACTCCTGGGATCTACCCCAGGACACATCAGGTGGCCTCTGCAACAGGAGGGATAAGAGTCAGGCCACAGGGAGGACCAGCAGAGACGGTTGTGATTTCTGGATGTGTATACACACGTGCTCAGTCACGTCTATAGGACCCCACGGACTACAGCCTGCCAGCCTCCTCTGTCCATGGGGATTCTCCAGCAAATATACTGGAGTGGGTTGCCATTTCCTTCTCCAGGGGATCTTCCCCGACCCAGGGATCCAACCCGCCTCTCCTGCGTCTCTTGCATTGGCAGGCGGGTTCTTTACATCTGCGCCACCTGGGAAGCGCACTTTATGGATGGGCAGGCTTACAGACCCGAGTCCATCTGTGAGAGTTTATTCATGTATTTATGCTCCCTCCGCCTCGGGGCTGAGCCCAGACCACAGTTCTGAGCCTAGGTTGGGAGCGAGGGCGGCAGTCTGGCCCTGGCCCTGGTCCGGGATGGGATGGGTTCACAAGTGCTGCCTCCGGTGCCGCAGAATTTCCGTGGGCGTGAACAGAAAGTCCTTCTGGCAGGCCTCACAGTGGTAAGGCTTCTGCAGGGCAGATGCCTTCTGGGGGGCTCGGGGCAGCTTCCTCAGCCCCTAGGGGAGAGAAGAAGGGGGTTGAGGGGGTGCTTCACCGTGTGCTCTCACCCCCACCCAAATACCAGGAACCTCTGTGGCTCAGGCTCTCGCCTGGCCTCTGGGGAACTCCAGCTCTGCCCCCTCCAGGAAGCCTTCCTTGATTAATACAAACACACAGAGGCAAGTCTTTACTCTGTGTCCCCATGGGGTGAGAGAGACAGAGAAAAAACACAAGTGGAGACACAGACACTGAAAGAGACAGAGAGCCCTGGGGTGCGAGCACATGGCCCCGCAGCCATCTCCCTGTTAGCGCATGTGTGGCGTGGGACGCTCACAGCAGACTCTGCCCAGGTCTGCCCACTGCAGCGTCCTCCGGGTGACAAGAGGATGGATGTGGTCACGGCAGAGACGGCTTGCAGACAACAGAGAAAAAGAGAAACAGAAAAGCAGAGGCGAATCAAAGAGGTGGCGGCAGATTCCAGGGAGAGACAGAGAGGCGAGAATGAGGTGGCTCCAGGCCCTCCTTGTCCCGGGCTCTGGGTCTCAGTGACAAAGTCCATCGTGGCACCAGCCAGGCAGAGGGTTGAGGTTGTGGATCCCCCGGAGTGTGGCACGAACACCCAGATGCACGGAAAGAACCCCAGGCTGGATGGACAGTGGGGCGGACACAGGAGTCTGGGCCCCGCCCCAGTCTCACCTGGGGGGCCGTCCTGCGGGGCCTCGGGGCAGGTGTTCTCATGGGCGATGCGCTCCAGGGGCGTCAGGGGCATGTGCAGGCCGCAGTGCGGGCAGGTCCAGAAAGTGCGGAGACAGTCGCTGTACAGGTCCGCGTCACTCTGTGACGGTGGGCTGTGTCAGGGCTTGGCTCCCTGCCCCGCTCCCCCACCGCCAGCCTGGGACCTTCCCAGAAGCCCTCGGGGCTGCAGGCCCTTTCTGAAACTGCATCCCTGGACTAAGCTGGAATGTGGCCGGGAGTGCCGGGAGGAATCTCTAAAATCCCACTCTCAGGGGCAGGAGGATGAGGGGCCAAGGTGGGCATCCGTGCTCACCATGAGGCAGTTGTAGGTAAGGAAGTCAGTGACTGCGTAGCCCCCTTTGGTGGGGTGTGGGGACGGGGGTAGAGTTGCCAAAGAGCCCAGGGAGACTGGGGGGCAGCCGTGATGGTCTGGGGGTCCCACATAGAGGTTCTGGGCTTCCAGCCCTGTGAGCCGCCGGAGGCTGTAAGAAACCTGAGCAAAGATAGACAGGAGATAGAGCAGACGGACTCTATCAGCAGCCAGGAGATAAGCAGACATAATGAGAGGACCTGGATCCAGCTGTGCCTGAAGTCCGCCCCTGGACTTTTCAGTTAAGGGGGCCAATTGCTTAAGCCACTCACAGTCTGGTTTCAGATACTCATGACCAAAGGCTGGTCTAGAACGCTCCCTTACCTGCTCTCCCAAGGCCCCTTCCCTCCTCATCCCTTGTGGGAACACATTCAGACCTCAAGTCTGACCCTCAAGTGTGGCCACCTTGCCCCTTCTCTGGCATGTCAGCCCATTCCCCCTTCTCCTGTCCTCTGGGTGCCACCATATCCACATGTAGTAGAATCAGAAGCAATTCTCAACCCATGTACCACATAAAGAAGTGGGGGTTCGGTTTCAAGCATGCTCTGTCCAATTCTTCCCATCTGTCTTCCATGAACATCTGTCTTCCATGCACCTCACAGCTTCTCTCTTATATCTCACACGCCCTTAACTGCTACTAAGGGGTAACCTGTACCTCAGATGCAGAGAAGGCAATGGCACCCCACTCCAGTACTCGTGCCTGGAAAAGCCCAAGGACAGAGGAGCCTGCTAGGCTGCAGTCCATGGGGTCGCGAAGAGCTGGACACGACTGAGCGACTTCACTTTCATTTTTCACTTTCATGCATTGGATAAGGAAATGGCAACCCACTCCAGTGTTCTTGCCTAGAGAATCCCAGGGACAGAGGAGCCTGGTGGGCTTCCGTCTAGGGTCGCACCGAGTCGGACATGACAGAAATGACTTAGTAGCAGCAGCAGCACCCCAGATGCAGCAGGTATTAATACGCATCGGTTGAATGAGGGCTGCAGGGGTTAAGAGGGTGGCTCCTGGGGTAAATCTTGGGTTCACCCTTACCAGCTGTGTGACCTTGAGCCTGTCATCAACCTCTCTGGTTCGAAAACCCCCAAATGTGGGCATCTTGATGAGCTGGAAGCCAGGGCCCTCGGGAGCCTTCATCCCTGTGGCTGACGGCCCCTCCAGCCAAGGGGGCAGGTGCCCAGGAGGCAGGTACCTTGGATGCCGTGAACTGCAGCAGCTCCCTGCTCAGGGCTGCCACCTCCTTGTGGTTGACGGGGGCTTCCTCTTCCTCCTCCTCTTTGTCCTCCAGCCGCCGCCCGGCCTGCTGGGCCAGCTGCCGGTCCAGGGCGCTTTCCCAGTGGGCCCGGAGCCGCAGGGGAGCCGCCAGGAGCCGGACAGCACTCTCAGTGTCTGCGAGCTGGAGCTCCAGCCAGCCATCGGCCACCAGGCGGGAGCAGTCGGCATTGGTGTCCAGGGACCGGCTGAACAGCAGGAGGGACTGGAAGAGAGGGGGCAGCCGACAGGAAGCAGTGGACAGGCATCTTAGAGTGGCGCCCGCCTGACTGGGCTCCTGCCCGCCCCCCATTCACCCAGCCCCATCCTCAGTCCCCGCCACCATCCGCTCCCATCCTGTGATTGCAGTCGCCTCCTTGCTGGGCTTGCGGACTCTGCCCCCTGTCAGTCCCTGATCCAGCTCTGCTCAGAACCCTCTGGTGGTGGGGAGGAGGGAGATCTGGTCTCATCTGCCTCCCTGACCTCACCTCAGCCACTCTCCCCACCGCCCTCGACTCTGCTCCAGCTGTTCCCTCTTCACACCCTGCATGTGGTGTCTCAGGGCCTTTGCACTTGCTCTTCCCTCTGCCTAGGTTGCTCTTCCCCCAGAGATCCCTACAGCCCTCCCACCTTCAGGCCTTTGCTGACTGCACCTTCTCAGTGAGGCCCACCCAGATGGCCTCATTCCATACTAGGGCCTCTCCCCTCCTCTTCCCCACCCCAGCCCCTTTGCCCCGTCCTTTCCGCTCTCTGCTCTATCCGTCAGAGCTGCACCGTGTCCCCACCATCCCTTTGCCCCGTCCTTTCCGCCTTCTGCTCCTTCAGTCAGAGCTGCACTGTGGCTATAGCTACTGCCCGCCCTTCCTGGCTAGATGTGAGCTCTGGGGGGCAGGGACCAGGCCCCGCCTTGTGTGCTGGCACCAGGCAAGCGCTCAGCCAGTAATGAATGGATACCAGGAGGAGGAGACAACAGCCAGCCTGGGGGAAGACGCTCCTCCAGGCAACCCACGCCCCTGGGGGCCCTGCCCCGAGGAACACAGCCATGGCAGCCAGCAGTTGGGAGGGAGGCGGGGAGGCTGGGGCGGGACCCACCTGTAGAGCGGGGATGCGGACACAGTTCACCAGGTACGGTTTGTTGGTCTCCAGGAGGGAGACAAAAGTGACAAGCTGGTGCTTGCTGCTCATCTTGTCCCTGTCGTCTGAGAGGGTCAAGAGGACAGCTCAGCATCCTCTCCCCCACCCCACACACACCCGTCATTCCCCCAAGGGCTCAGCATCCTCTCCACCCCCACCCCCACCCCCCGCAAACACACACACCCGTCATTCCCCCCAGGGCTCAGCATCCTCTCCACCCCCATACCCCCACACACCCGTCATTCCCCCAGGGCTCAGTATCCTCTCCCCCTCAAACACACACACCCGTGATTCCCCCAGGGGCGATCTGTGCCAACCCGATATTCAAGTGAAGTGTTAGTCACTACAGTTGTGTTTGACTCTTTGAGACCCCATGGACTGTTGCCCACCAGGCTCCTCTGAGGGATTTCTCAGGCAAGAATACTGGAGTGGGTAGCCATGCCTTTCTCCAGGGGATCTTCCCGACCCAGGGATCAAACCCAGGTCTCCTGCACTGCAGGCAGATTCTTTACCGTCTGAGCCACCAGGAAGCCCCATTCAAACAGCCACACAAAGAACATGCATAAGGATAAAATGTGTGTGGCATGTTCTTAAACATTCTGCCAAGCTGAATGTGATTTCGGCTATTCAGTGATATTAAGAATTGTTGCTAATTCTGTTAGGGCTGATGGATGACAGCACTGTGGTGATACAAAATAACAGTCCTTATGAATAGGATTTTTATTATTATTACTAACTGGTAAGATGCCTGGGACCTGCTTTAACATGCTCCAGCAAAGACAGGGGAAAAAAATCAAGGGGACACAATAAACAAGGATGGAAAATGCTGACAGCTGCAGCTGGGTAAGGTCACAGAGGGTTCATCACAGTCTCTCTACTTAAGAGATGCCTGGAACTTTCCAAATGTTTTCAAAAAGGAAAAAAAACGCGATTTTCTGGTGGCTCAGGGGTAAACAATCCACCTGCCAAGGCAGGAGACATGGGTTTGATCTCTGGCCCACTGCTGCTGCTAAGTTACTTCAGTCATGTCCAACTCTGTGTGACCCCATAGATGGCAGCCCGCCAGGCTCCCCGTCCCTGGGATTCTCCGGGCAAGAACACTGGAGTGGGCTGCCACTTCCTTCTCCAATGCATGAAAAGTGAAAAGTGAAAGGGCAGTCACTCAGTCGTGTCCGACTCTTCGCAACCCCATGGACCGCAGCCTACCAGGCTCTTCTGTCCATGGGATTTTCCAGGCAAGAGTACTGGAGTGGGGTGCCATCGCCTTCTCCGCTCTGACCCACTAAAAGCCCACATGTCCGCAGAGCTGCTAAGCCCATGCACCAGAACTACTGAGCTTGTGCTCTGGAGGCTGGGAGCCGCAACGAGAAGCCTGCGCACAACTCAAGAAAAGCCCGTGCAGTAACAAAGACCCAGCACAGCCAAAATAAAATAAGTAAATAAAGTCAGCTTTTAAAAAGGAGAAAAACAATGTACAGTAAGCCCCCTACATACAAACCTCCAGGTTGCAAACTTTCAAAGATGTGACCATATTATAAACCTATTACAGTACTACCTAACTGTTAGATGGGCCCTAGCTGTGTTAAGACTTATAAACAAATAGGACTTATGAACATGTTTTTGCAATGGAACTTGTTCCTATGCAGGGGACTTACTGTAATAGGAAGAGGATAAATTGACTAGGAATTAACACAACTTAAAGATTAGAGGGACTTCCCTGGTGGTCCAGTGGCTAAAAGTCTGAGCTCCCAATGCAGGGGGCCGGGATTCAATCCCTGGTCAGGGAAATGGATCCCACACGGCCCAACTAAGAGTTCGAATGCCTCAACTAAGACCCAGTGCAATCAAACAAATAAATAAACATTAAAAAAAAAATGTGTCAATGTATGGCAGAAACTAACACGATACTGTAAAGCAATTCTCCTTCACAAAGAATAAATAAATTTTTTTACAAAGAAAAAGATGAGAGAAAATTTCAAATTTTATCTTTGGTGTTTAAAATCATAAACTTTATCTTGTGGGGTTAGTATTTGCCATTTTAATGCAGTGTGTTACTCTCTTTACAAACAAGAGAAGGATGAGTTGTGTTTCAGTGCTCAGACAAAGCACACAACGCTGAAGGCGTGAAGGCGTGAAGCCCCCACCCGACTGCAGGGCCTGCACCTGGGCAAGGGTGCCCCCTGCAGGCTTGCCTGGCCTAAGTGCAGCCTCAGCAGAGGCCACCTCTTGGCCTGGATCCCACTAGAACGTAGACGGAACACAACTGCCTGAATGCGGGCTGGCGGACCACCCGCCCTGAGAAGGACCGAGCCCTGAGGCTCACGGAGCTCCCCTTGACTCCTCTCCTCAGGCGCTGCTCTAATGGCGCAAACCTCAGGCCTTGGGACGGGCTCCGGGCATCCAGCATGGCATGGGGAGGGCGAAGCTCGGCAGAGAGAGGGGTGGACCCCCAAGGCCACCCAGCCAGGTGTGGCTCCAGGGACCTGCAGGTCCCAGGTCAGCAGCCCCAGGGGAGGTGGAGTGTGGGAGGTGTGAGGGGGTAACCCCCGACGGCAAGCAGCACCCTGAGATCACTGTGCCCCTCACACCCCCAACAGAAGGCTTCCCCCACCCCCCGCCCGGGGCTCCAGGTACCTCGGCTCCCATCGCTGCCCCGGGCCGCTTGCTCCTGTGTGTGCAGCACCTCGGGGCTGTTGGCGAAGACGCAGGTGGGGTGCAGCACGACGCCCTGCTTGGTCTGGGTGTGGAAGATCTGGAGGAGTGGAAGGTGGATGCCAAGGGACAGAGGCTCAGACCTGCTCTTCCCACTGCCAGGTTCCCTGCTCCTCATCTCAACTCAAAACTCCCTCCTCCAGGAAGCCCTCCCTGATTCCCTCCCATGCTGATCAGGTCCCCCTGTTCCCTCAGCCCCTGGGTCCCCATCCCACTCTGGGTCACTGTCTGGGCACAAGTCTCTCCCTTGCCCCCATCATTAGACTGCACCCCACAAGGACAGGGCCAGGGCTGCCTCGGTCACTGCTGTAACCCCAGCAGAGAGCAGGCGCTGGGAAGGGATGACAGATGACAAGACACAGATGGGAAGGAGACACACCTGGTCTGAGTCCTTGCGGCTGCTGTTGAACGGGTCAGGGACGGCGAGCTGCGGGTAGAGGCCCCGGCCGAGCACCAGCTTGAGCAGGGCCATCTGGTCCCGAGTCAGGGCCTGGGCCGAGCTGGCGGCTGCCTGCAGCTGCTCTAGATTGTGCCGGAGCTTAAACTTCACATCCTGGGGGAACACAGGGGAAGGTGGGTTCCTGAGGCCCTCTCCACCGCCCAAGGGGTTGCTACTTGAGTCTGGGGATCCCAGGGGTCCGGTAGACACCTGTCCACGGAAACCTACCTGCTGAGATGAGGAGTCCCCACTCTGATAAATGCCATCCCCACTGCCCCAGGCCCCAGACCACCCCATGGCACCCCACCTGGATGTCCACGCTGTCGCCGGCCCCCGGGCGGCTGAGTCACCCCTGTCCTCGTCGCTGGACCAGCCGTCCTGGTCGTCCTGGACTCGCAGCACTTTGCGCTTGCGCCCCACGCCCTCCTCGTGCTGGCGCTTCAGCTGGTAGAGCGCCTGGCGCTCCCGCCGCTGCTGCAACCGACTATAGCTGTCCCCCGGCTGCGGTGCCCGGGCCCCGGCCAGCAGACCGTGGTCCTCCAACAGCTCCTGGGGTAGGATGGAGCCCGAGTGAGGGACACGGTCAAGCTCACTCTGGGCCGAGACGCACTTTCCAGTCGGGGGCCTGCAGCTGGCAGGCACGTGACCTCACCCTTAGAGCCACCATTGTCCTCAAATGACAAACGGGGACCCTCCTAGGAACTCCTAGCTGGGGCTGAAAGGGGCTATATGAGAACCACTCTCTGGGAATTCCCTGGTGGCCCAGTGGTTAGGACTTGGCACTTTCACTGCCAGGGCCCAAGTTCAATCCCTGGTCAGGGAACTAAAAACAACAGCTCTTTAAATGGTGCTGGGCATGTGACTGTTCTAGAAAAGAGAACTGTCTTCATCACTGGCCAACGGAACACCCAGGTCGGGGGACAGGAGGGAGGAGACGAGGCTGGGCGATCATTACCATTCAGGGTCCTCCCTGAGGGCTCAGGTCACAAGCCCTCTCCACCCGGCTGTCCCCGGGCTCTGGTTACACGCCCATCTGCCCCTCCAGGCCTGCACCAGCCCATGAGGTTCCCACTCTAAAATGCTTCTCGGAGTGTGGTACTTTGGCCAGTCGCAGCAGCAGCATCTGGGATCATCTGGAAAGTTGTCACAAATACAGGGGCTTCCCCGGTGGCTCAGTGGTAAAGAACCCGCCTGCCAACACAGGAGACTCAGGCTCGATCCCTGGTCCAGGAAGGTCCCACATGCCTCAGAGCAACTAAGCCTCTGCACCACAACTACTGAGCCTGTGCTCTAGAGCCCGAGAGTCGCAGGTACTGGAGCCCACACAGCCTAGAGCCCGTGCCACTGCAATGAGAAGTCTGCGCGCCGCAACTAGAGAGCAGCCCCCGCTCGCTGCAACTAGAGCAAAGCCCACGCAGCAACGAAGACCCTGCACAGCCAAAAATAAATAAATAAATAAAATTACTTAAAAATAAATGCTGAGACCTGCGCCCACCCAGAACAACTGAATCAGAATCTCCGGGCGGGGGGTGGGCAGGCAGTGGGGTACGGAATCTAGAAATCATGGACCCTCCCTAAGATTCCAACACCCCTGAGAGACCTCCTGCCCACGCCTCCAGAAACAGCATCCCAGGGACCTGACTGGTTTCACCCTGTTTTTCATTGAGCCCCAACCAGTGAGAAGAGGCAGGATATCTGATGGGACACAGAGAGTGACAGAAGGAAAAGCATCCCCACTTTCCTTCTGTTTCTCAGCATCTGGGCCCAACGAAGGTTGACCCACTACTCTTTAGAAAACCAGAGACATTGAGAGATGATGTCAAGTACAACGGGGATGTCTGAACATGGGGACCCACTAACGCACGGAAGGCCTTGGTGGTAACTGCACACTCCAAGGTCTGCAGCCAAGGGGAATGGCTAGCTCAGAGGCTGTTTTATTTTCATTCCGTGGCATGCCACACAACAGGGGCTAGAATTCCCCAGCCCCAGAGCTTTTTTGTGCTCGAAGGGAAAGATGCCTGTGGGATACTAAGGACACAAGCCACCTGCAGAACCACATCTTAATAATAACAATAAAAACTGCAGGCTTCCCCAGTGGTCCAGTGGTTACAAATCCACCATGCGACGCAGGGGACATCAGTTCTCTCCCTGGTCCGGAAGATCCCACATGCTGCAGAGTGACTAGCTCCAGGGCCACAGCTCCTGAGGCCCGGCCGCCCGAGAGCCTGTGCTCCACAGCACGGGAAGCATAACCAGGTCCAGGGCCACAGCTCCTGAGGCCCGCCCGCCCGAGAGCCTGTGCTCCACAGCACGTGAAGAGTAACCAGGTCCAGGGCCACAGCTCCTGAGGCCCGGCCGCCCGAGAGCCTGTGCTCCACAGCACGGGAAGAGTAACGAGCTCCAGGGCCACAGCTCCTGAGGCCCGCCCGCCCTGGAGCCTGCGCTCCATAACACGTGGAACCACGGCAGCGAGAAGCACGAGCACCGCAACCAGAGAGGAGCCCCGCTCGCAGCAACTAGAGAAAGTTTGCACTCAGCAGTGAAGACCTAGCACAGCCCAAACAAACAAACAAAGTAGATATTTAAAAACTGCAATGTATAATTCATTTAGTCCTCACGGGAATGCTGGAGGCAGGGCTATTTTTTGCTTCCCCATTTTCTGAGGGAGAAGCTGAGGCCCTGAGAGGCCCAGTAACTTGCCCGCGGTTGAACTGCTAGCAAGCGGCAGAGCTCAGACTCAGTGCTGAGGTGTCCCACTCCTGACGGTACCTCCAACCACCACTATGGAAGCCCACCCGCCCTAGAGCCCGTGTTCCACACCTCCCAGCACGCGGCCTGCGCGGCCACCTCAGCACGCCAGCTCGAGAACGAGGCTCTTCATGAGGATGTGACTCGTGATGGCAGACCTTGTCCACCCCTCCAGGAAGCCCTCCTGGACTTTCACCCCCTTTGCCCTGACCCCACCCCACACCTAGCCATGTGATGGTGGGGGGAGGTGGGGTGGGGAGGGGCTCTGACGACGCTGTCAGAGAAGAGATGCCACGCTATGGAGGGAGTTCACGCATACTCTCCCTCTGCGTCCTCCCACACCCATGCCCCAGGTTTGTTCCTGGCTGCCTTCCCCAGGGGGGCCAGCCCCCACCCCTTCTCCCAGGCCTCACCTTGAACTGGCGCCGCAGGTTGGCCATCTCGTATAGCCGGTGCTCCTCGATGCCCCGGTGGCGGCACCACTTGCGTGAGTTTCTGCCCCGTTCAGATTTCACCTGAGTGGAGGTCCAGACCCCAGGAGGTCAGGGCCTGACCAGCTGAGGAAAGGGGTGGGGGTGCTGACCCAGCACCCAGACGAGCCACAACACCAGCCGCTGGGAAGATGTGAGGCTGGCGGGAGCCCTCCCTCAGCGACACCTGCCCCTTTCTTCCAGGTCTCAGCCCCAATGCCTCCTCCTACAGGAAGTCCTCCCAGACTACACAGGGTCAGACAGCCCTCTGGGGCTCTCTGAGCCCCTGGACTCCCCACTGCAGCCCATTCTGGGTGGTCACTGTCCAGGACGGTCTGCCTCTCTGTGCTGGACTGGGAGTTGCAAGAGGGCAGGGCCAGGTAAGTTTAGTCACCACCGGGTCCCTAGCACAGCTCAAGACAGGACCAGGCCTGGTCAGGGGAACATGTGTTCAGCACACAGATGCCCCCTACGGCATCTGAAATGCCAGACAGGACTGGCTTTAGTCAGTGCTTAGAGACTCCAGGCTCCCCTCAGCACGTGCTCGTCCCATGAAAAGTGGATTTGGGTCCTCCCCAGACAAGCCCGGTCTACAGCGGCCTCAGGGCTCCTCCCTGGGCTGGAGGTGGGGTGCAAAGCCCTGACTCCGTGAGCATGACAGCCAGGCAGCTGGGGCGGGGGGAAGGGTGCTGCCAAGCTCACCTGCACCCAGGTGTTGAAGACATTGAAGAGCGTGAAGGGGTCGCCCTGGTCACTCTCCAGGGCGCCGCCGCCGCCGCACACTCGGGGTTGCTCTGGGCACTGCGGGTAAGGGCGTCTGGACGCTGAGGGCGGCAGCAATGGTGAGCACGGGCTCAGCCAGGTGGAACATGGAGCCCAGGATCAGCATCTTTCCTGGGGGTGGACCAGCGCTGAGCCTCCTGGGCGCCTGACGGCATTCCCCCACTCCTCGGGGATCCCTGACCCACCCTCCACCTCACCCCCAGAGGGCCTCGGGAGCCAGGAGGACAGAATCACACCCAGAATCAGCTCCTAGTGTGATGAAAGACTGTTTCCACCTGCCCAGAGGTTAGTAACCTGACTCATCCTCACTGTTCCCCTGCCCACCTTTCCAAAAAGTTCCTGTTACACAGCTAGCCTCGTAAGATAAAGATGGGCAGGAAAACAAGGCTGTCCAGCTTAGCTCTGTCACCTCGGGCAAGTCCCTCCAGCTCTCAGTGCCTCTGTTTCCCCATCTGTGCAACGGGCTAACAGCAGCGTCTACGTGCTGTGAGCATGAACTGTTTCACCTGTAAAGCCCTGGGAGCTTACTGGCATGGAGGAAGACCAGTGATGAGCCACCTGGACCCAGCATCACGTCATCTGTGCCTCCCTTTCTGCAGAGCCCGGGGACCGACGGTGCCAGCCTAGCTGGGGCGTGCCTCCCTGGCGAGCTAGTGATGTGCTTTCTCTGAGTCTTGTTTTCCTCATATGTACAGCAGGGACGCCTGGAGGGCCTACCCTCACCAGATGAAGATGAAATAAGGGCCACGGAGTCTTCCACACTGGCATACAGCAAAGCCTCACAGAACATTCACTTTCCTCTCAGATCCGACTCTCTCGCACTAGCCCTGTCCTCTTCTAACACAAACAGAAAGAACCACTTCCATGGCTGTGGGTGGCCCTCGGGGTGGGCGGGACCCAGCCTGCCACCCATACTGCTGGTCTAGTGTGTCATAAGGACGGGGACTTTAACGCTGACAAGGGCAGCAAGATCCCTTGAGCACCACACTTGGGAAATGATGGCCCAGGTGGCAAAGCTCAGCTGGGACTATTCTTTGGGCCGTGGATAGTTAACTGGTAGGTACAGAATGTCCTGAGTCAGGAAAATTGGGCAAGACGAAGATGAATATGCCTCTGTTAGCAAGCTCCTTGGGAGGGGCTGGGATGACTCAGCGATGAGTAAGAGGAAGAGGCTGGCAGTTTTGACATCCTTATAACCACAGGAAAGCGGGTACCAGGGTGACGCTGGGGCTGGGCACAGGAAAGAAGCATCTGTTTTGTTTACTCTGTAACCCTGGTGCTAGAACTGTGTGTGGCACAGAGGACTTGTGAATAAATGGACGGGGTCCAGAGACAGGACCCTGCCTCCAGGTCACTCAGAGAGTGAGCATCATCCCACACCCATTTTCAGGACCCTCAGTGATCACCCCCGGGGGGCGGTGGTCCTCACCAATCACGACGTCCACTGGCAGCTGCGCCAGCAGGGACCCGATGGGGGTGAGGGCCTCCTGAGCCATCCAGCGCCCCCTGGTCCCGGAGGTAGAGGATGGCCGTCTCCAAGCTGGTTGGTGGTGGGGGCTCGATGAACGGGAAGGTTCGGGGGTCCCCCACACTCATGCTCTTCATCTGGAATGACAGTCAAACCCCCTCAGGAATGGGGAACACAGGAACCACTGGGGAACACTGGGGGTCTCAGGGATCACAAACCTGTGACACTTTAAAATGCCCAGAGGGAAGGAACATATGTATACCTACGGCTGATCCATGCTGGCATATGGCAGAAACCAACACAGTATTTTGAAGCAATTATCCTCCAATTAAAAACAAATAGATAAATTTTTAAAATACATCCAATGCCAAGGCTCACTGTATAGAAGTGGACAAGGCGGGCCATTATCTGTCTGTCCACCAAGCAGCTCTCCTCCCAGACCCTGGCCACAGAGAAAGCACAGGATCTAACCTGAACCATTTGAGGTTTCTCAACCCCTGGTCACAGCAACTGACAAAGGGATGAGCATGTGACCTGAACTGGGCCAATCAGAATCCTTCCCTGGGACTTTGCAACCTGGAGCTGAGAGAGAGAGGAGCTCCTGCACCCACCCTGGTTCTGAGGGGCCAGGGTGGAAGCCTAGAGCAGCTAAGGCTATTTTTCCCACTGCCTGGATATCAGCCAATCCACAGCAGATGGAGAAATCCTTTATTTTTCCTAAGCCCGACTTCCCCCAACATGGACTCACAAATCCATAAAATCCCCTTTTCTGAATACAACAGCTTGAGTTGAGTTTCTTTCGCTTTCAGCAAGAGCATCCTGATTAGTTCAGTGGCACAGAGGGAGTCGTGGGGAGGAAGAGGTGAAGTGTGTACCCATCACCAGACCTGGCACGGCTCAGGGGAAAGAGCACCCCTCTGGAGAGGGGATGAAGGTAAGGCTGGCACGGTGGCTCACATGGCTCTGAGAAAGGACAGAGCTCAGAGAGCCGGGGGCTCAGCCAAAGTCTCTGGGTGAAGGGACTTCTCCCCTGGCCCTGATCTGGAGGCCACCAGAAGTTCTAGGCCATCCAGCCCTCAACCAGCCATCCCGCCATCCTCCCTGGTTACCAAGCCCTGGTGTTGTCTGGCAGGCCACTAACACTTGTTAAACGACCTTCAAATTAGGAGTTCCGGGTGGGGGATAAAGCACAGATGATTTTGACTTTTAGGCACTCCAGTGATTCCAACATGTAACTGGGACTGCGAATCATTGCTCTGATCCAGTCAGGCAATGCCCTCCCTTCCTCCTGGACAATTACAGGTCACAGAGTGGACACATGACCCAGTTCTACCAACAAGGGAGGATGGGAGACCGGCCAGGGCGTCTGGAAAAGTTCCCAAGGCCTTAAAAACAAGACCCACAGGGACCTCCCTGGTGGCTCAGAGGTAAAGAACCTGCCTGCCAATGCAGGAGACACTGGCTCGATCCCTGGTCCGGGAAGATCCCACCTGCCCCAGAGCAGCTAAGCCACGACGACTGAGCCTGCGCTCTAGAGCCTGGGAGCCACAAGAAGCCCCAGCGCCACAACGAGAGAAAAGCCCGTGCTGCAACAAAGACCCAGCGCGGCCAAAAATAAGAATAAAATTACTTAAAAAAAAAAAGAGACCCACAAAGAAGGGCAGTTCATTGCTTCTGCTGCCAAACAGGTAGAGGAGGAGGAAGTGCTGCCTGTGGCTACCAAAGTGAAGGGCATTCATGAGGCAGGCTCTGAAGCCTGAGAGCCTCGGATGAGTCCAGGCTCTGCACCTTGCCAGCAGTGCCACATGGATCAAGATATTTTACCTCTCTGTGCATCTTTTTTCTCATCCGTAAACTGGAAGAAGCTCACTTACTACACAGAGGTTGTGTGAGGACTAAAACAGTTATATATGTAACTTAGAACAGAGCCCAGCACGTGAGAAATACTAGGTAAAATTATTCATCATCATCATCACTGTTATTAGGAGAGCTGCTGCTAAGCTGAGGTTGGAAAGCTAGGAAAAACCCTGGCGGTTCAGTGGTTAAGACTCTGGGCTTCCACTGCAGGGGCTGTGCTGTGCTTGGTCGCTCAGTCGTGTCCGACTTTCTGTGACCCCCATGGACTGTAGCCCGCCAGGCTCCTCTGTCCGTGGGATTCTCCAGGCAAGCATACTGGAGTGGGTTGTCATGCCCTCCTCCAGGGGATCTTCAAACCCAGGGATCAAACTCAGGTGTCCTGCATTGCAGGTGGATTCTTTACTGTCTCAACCACCAGGAAAGCCCAAAAACACTGGAGTGAGTATCCCTTCTCCAGGGGATCTTCCTGGCTCAGGATCCAACCAGAGTCTCCTCCGTTGCAAGTGGGTTCTTTACCAGCTGAGCCACCAGGGAAGCCTCCATTACAGAGGGTACAAGGCCACTCCCTGGTCGGGGAGCTAAGATTCCACATGCCATGAGACACAGCCCCAAAATAAAAATTATGAATAAATACATAAATTTAAAAAAAAAACTGGTCCTGTATGACATCGCCAATCTATTTAAACAACCAAGGCTGTAACCTCCTTATCTCAAGGCTTCTCATTATGTGAAATTTTATTCAAGCCAGTATTTTTCAAACAGCAGGTTATGAGTCAGGAACTCCACGAAGTGGGTCAGAACTGGCACTTTTTCCAAAGGAAATCAAACAAATACAGACTATCAGTGTGCATCACCCTTAGGAAGGGGGCTGGTTCAAGCCACTGCCCGGCCTGGGCATGTGTGAGTCAGTGGCACGTGCCGCCCACTGTCCTTCTCTGCTTCTTCCTGAGCACGGACTACACTTCCCAGCCTCCCCTGCAGCAAGACACGGCCATGAGCTCTCACCAGGGTGAGTGGAAGGGAGGCACATCACTGGTGGACCCACCCTCCCCTCCCAAATCCAAGTCCCACGCTCTGTCCCCCTCACAGGCTGACACAAATGATAAAGGCCCCAGGGAGATGATGGAGCCACGAGAGGGAAAAGGCCTGGGTTTCTGAATAAGGGTTTCCCCAGTGCCTCAGCTGTAAAGCATCCACCTGCCAATGTAGGAGATGCGGGTTCAATCCCTGGGTTGGGAAGATCCCCTGGAGAAGGAAATGGGAACCCTCTCCAGTATTCTTGCCTCGAGAATCCCATGGACAGAGGAGCCTGGCGGGCTACAGTCCATAGGGTAGCAAAAGAGTCAGAGATGACTTAGCGACTAAACACCACCTCTGAATAAAGGACTACCTACCAACCCAAGGACTGTGTTGGCTGTTATGTAAGTGGGTCTGTTCATCACAGCAGCCTAATCTAAGCAAAACTAAGTACTGAGATACAAGCCATGACATAGAGCATATTGAGAAATCCCGGTTTTAAAAGCCACTTCCTAAAAAAAAGTAGTAAAACCCACTTTCTAATGGGTTTTCTGTTACAGCTGAAAACATTCTGCTTGAGTCACCAGTTTCTTCCCATGACCCTGTGGACTGAGGAGAACAGGTCCCACCTCAATGTGGGATCCGACATTTGGAAGGAATGAGTTCTCTGTGGCCTTGGCTTACCCTCCCCTTCCTGACCCTGAAACCCTGTCTAAATATCCCCTGGATTCCTCTCTGGCACCAGCACTCAGGATTCAGTCTCTTCTCCGCGCCCCCTGCTTTACCTGAAGCACCAGTGCATCCAGGGCGACCCTCCGAATCTCCGGGACAGGGTAGGGGGCGAAGGCATCATAGTCCGATTCAGCATAGAGGCGGAAGCAGACGCCGGGGCCCGTGCGGCCCGCCCGGCCCTTACGCTGCTCAGCACTGGCCTGACTGATCCAGAACTCCTGCAGCCGCTGCAGTTTGGCCTGTGGGTCATAGCTCATCTCCTTCACCTTCCCTGGGCGGGGAGGAGGGGAGCAGGAAGGGAAGGAAGGTATGTGCCTGGCCCTCTACCTCTCTCACAACTCTGTTCCGATAACACCATCCCAGAGCTTAGTTTGGGCTCCACTCTACCATCCTGTTAATGTATTCTTCAGTTTCTTCATTCATGCAGCTTTTCATGTACTTCTTCAAGCCTTTCTTTATTCAGAGATTCAGTCATCCAACAAATTTTATTAACACCTCCTAGGTGCCAGGCTTCCCTGGTGGCTCAGATGGTAAAGAATCCACCTGCAATGCAGGAGACCTGGGCTGGGAAGACCCCTGGAGGAGGGCATGGCAACCCACTCCAATATTCTTGCCTGGAGAATCCCATGAACAGAGGAGCCTGGTGGGCTGCAGTCCATGGGGTTGCAGAGTCAGACACCACTGGGCGGCTAAACGCACACGCACAGGTGCCAGGCACTGTACCACAAACTAGGGACACGGCTGTGAGCAGAGCAAAGGCCCTTCATTCACAGGCTGAACAGAACACCAGATTTCATCAACTCAAGACCACGCTTTTTTCACACTTTTTGTCTCTCAGAATGGAATGCACCTTAAAATTAGTGACATGTCACTGATTAACAAACAGCATTTTCTAACAGTACATAAGATGATGTGTATGTTAGTTGCTCACTCAAGCCCAGTTCTTTGCAACCCCGTGGACTGAAGCCCACCAGGGTCCTCGGTCTACGGCATTTTCCAGGCAAGGATACTAGAGTGGTTCGCCATTTCCTTCTCTTTTCTCATCGATGGTGCCAGATGCAAACAGGAAGGGAACTGCTAACATTTACTGAGCATCTGTTCAGCCTGTGCCAGGCACTGGCCTCAGCCCCCAAGTGCATTAACTCTTCTAACCCTCACAACCTGAAGGAGGTACTGTTATTACTTTATTATGTATTATTATTATTTACAAATGAACAAAGTGACCCACTGAGAGTGTCAGACCTTGGTCACACAGCCAGCAGGGTACCTGCCAGGCTGGTTCCAGTGTCTCCTCAACACTAAGCTATGCTGACTTTCTAGAAAAGAATCTAGCTGGGATATAAAATATAATGGCCCACACTATGAAGAAAAATAAAGCCTCTGAGGGAGGTGGCAGTGAAAGGAGATCACTGGGACACCGTGGACAAGGTGGGCCTCTCTACCAGGGAGACATCTGCACAGGTCCTGAAATGAGGTGAGGGAGTGAGCCGTGTGGATATCTGGGGGAAAGACAGCTCTCAGCAGAGACAACAGTAAGTGCAAAGGCCCTGAGGCAGGGGCAAGCTAGGACGGCCTGGACGAGACTGGAGACGCTACCACCCTCCACAGCCCTAAACACTACCACCTCCTGCCTCTGCGTGGAGCTCCCTCACCACACGTGCACATCTCCAAGCCCACACCTCGCCAGGTCCTGGGGGCAGCCAGGGGGCACTCTTACCAGAATCCACCACGAAGCGGATCCCGTCAATGGTGACTGAGGTCTCAGCGATGTTGGTGGAGAGGATGCATTTCCGGACTCCAGGGGGGCCACGTCGAATACCTGGGGGACGGTCAAGAGGTGGCCTTGGGGCCTTGTCTTTGTCCTACCCCACCCAGGCTCTTTGCACAGCTAACATGGCACTCACTGACCCCTGTGTCCAGGGGGCCTCCTGGATGCCTTCTGGATCCCCCATGGGACCTCACAGTCATACGTCTCAAACAGCCTAAGTACCTTCTACCAAACCCTTTCCCTCCCTGGGCCCTCATCTCATCTACTGCATCACCAGGGCCAGAACCTGGGCCATCTTGGGTGTTCATCTCTCCTCACCCATCCAGCCACAGCCGATCCCCTTGAATGTCTCATGAATTCATTCCCTCCTCCCCAAACCCACAGCTCCTGCCCTGGTCCATGCCTATCCTTTCCCAACCCAGATCCCGCTCCAGCTTCCTCCCTGGTCTCTGGTCTCACCCCTGCCATCCAGCCTTCAGAGGGATCCCTGCAACAGACGCATCTGCTAAAGCACAAACAGAACTGCCCACCACCTTGCTCAGAACCCTCCCAAGATCCCCCATGCCCTCAGGACAAAGTCCAGGCCTACATGGGTCTTCCAGGGCCCTGGTGGTCTACCCTGTCCCCCTCCCTGGTCCCATGACTCCCCTCTCACAATCTGGACCCAGCCACTCTGTGCGTAGTTTCTCAGCTGCCCTGTCTTTCTCTCACCCCAGGCCCTTTGCACAAGCCCTTCTCATGGACCCAGGAGACAGTCAGGCACAGTGGTTAACAGTGGCAGTCAGCAACTACAGCCTGTGCGCCAAATCCACCCTGTGACCTGTTTCTGTGGATCAAGTTTAATGGAGCACAGCCTCACCTGGTGAGTCTACAGCTGCTTTCTAGCTGAAGCAGCAGGGTATTTGCGACAAAGACCATATGCCCATAAAACCTGAAGATTCTGCCCTCTTCACAGAAAGTCTGCCAACAGCTGGTTCAGACCAGCAGCTTGAGAGGAAGCCCCCACTGTGTCCCAAAGGCGCCCCTGGTGCAAGAGAAGCACTAGGAGGTGCTCAAACGTCGTTTCTTCTTTTTTTCTTTTCCACTTTTTGGCTGTGTTTTGTTTTGCTTTGTTTTCTAACTTTATGGCTGCACCCCACAGCATGTGAGCTCTTAGTTACCCAACCAGGGGTGGAACCTGTGTCCCCTGCAGTGGAAGCATGGAGCCTTAACCACGGGACCCGACCACCAGGGGAGGTCCCTCATGGTTATTTCTTTATTCATTAGACGACATGTGGCCTGAAGGGACTCTCCTGGAGGTGATTATGGCAGTCAGCCTCCAGGACGGCCGGGGCAGTCTCACCTCGTGGAATTCACAGCCTCACCTGGTACTGTTCCTCTGATCAGGGCAGAGGTGATGGTTTGTGATTTCCACGGGTGCGTCGTAAAAGATGCTGGGGCTTCTACTTTGGTCTCTTGGGAAGAGCTGGCCACTGCATTGTGAGAACTCCCGAGTAGCCCTCTAGAAAGGTCCCCCAACCAACAGCCAGCCATGTGAGTGAGTGCTCCATCTCAGAAGAGACTCCTTCGGCCCCAATCAAGCCTTCAGATGACAACAGCCCCAGCTGACATCTGACCACGACCTCCTGAGAGACCCTGAGCCAGAACCATCCAGCTAAGCTCCTCCCAGATTGCTGACCGACAGAAACCATGTGAGGCGATGAATGCACCAGGAACCATGCTGCTAGGTCTTGGGGGTAATTTGTTAGACTGACGGTGACCCAGAGGCCTGTCCCCCAGCACCCTTCCATTCCAAGCAGGCAGTCTCTTCACCTTTCCCCACACCTGACTCCCAGATTCCCCCGTCCAGGCCTTTGCTCAAGCTAGTTCCCCCAACCTGGACTGCCTTCCTTCCTCTTCTCCTACTCAAAATTCTCCTGTCTGCCAAAGCCCAGCTCCAGTGTCCCCCCACCTCATCAGGAAGCTTGCCCTGACGCATCCTCCTCCAGCTAAATGATGTGAGCGGCCCCTCTCTGCAGCCCACAGCCCGGGGTCACGGGGTGGCCTCAGTCCTGTGTCAGCCGCCCCAGCCCCCTCTCCTGGGCTACGCAGCGAGACGCCCCCTGCCCCACTCCGCCCGGCTGCACTCTGCACCTTGTCCTGCTCGGCCACAGAGAGGGCGCTGTGCAGCGGCAGCACCACCCAGCGCTGGGTGTGGCTGGCGTAGGCCCGAGCGGGCTCGAGCACAGCGCTGATCTCCGCCATGCCGCTGAGGAACACCAGGAGGTCGCCCCGCTCCTCAGGTGGGTACTTATTGTCGATGGCCTCCAGCACTCTGAGGAAGGGCCTCGGGTCCAGCTTCTCCGACTTGGACGTGGTCGGCTCGGCCTCCTGCGGCTGGTACACGACCTGCGAGGAGACGGCCCCAGGCAGGAGCAGACCTGGTCACTCCAGGTGACAAGGGGGGCGGGAGGGCTACAGGCTGATGGAGAGGACGCAGACCAGCCAGGCAGCAGACAGAGGACAGACTGTCTCAAATATTCAGCTTGAAGAAGATGTGAGAAAAGGACAAAGTATCAGGGTAACTAGGAGGTTTCCGGGGTGCTGGTAATGTTTCATGCCTTTTAACCTAGATACTGGCTCCATTCAAGTATTTTTTAAAATTTTTTCTTATGATTAAAAACTAAACATTTTTTTTATTTATTTGGCTCTGCCAGGTCTTAGTTGCGGCATCTGAGATCTAGTTCCCTGACCAGGAATCAAACATGGTTCCCCAGCATTGGGCCCTCGGAGTCTTAGCCACTGGACCGCCAGGGAAGTCCCCATTGAGATATTTAATTTGCGAAAATTAACTGAGCTGTACACTTGTGATACACATAAATCTTTTGTAGTTCGAGTATAACTCCAACAATAACACAATTTTAAGGGGGTGGAGTCGGAATTAAAACCCTCACCATCACTTCTCTGAAAGCACCCTCGCTGTTTTTAATGACTACTTAGAAGGCAGATTGATGGGCAATGAGATCCAGAAACCACAAGGAACGCTGCATTTCCTGCTGCTAGGAGCCTCAGAGCTGTCATCAAGCCTTGGCCCCAAGGAACAAGAGGAAGGAGCGGTTATGAAACCATAAAGGAGAGGACTGAGCGGAGAGGCATCCTGGAAGGGGGTGTGAGGCCCAGCCCACTGCAGACCTCGAGGGAGGGGGCAGCCTCTCCTTTCCCACTGGCCAAGGAGAAGCCGGCGGGAGGGGGTCTGTTAGTGCCTGCCGGGGCAGACAGGGAGGTAGGGAAGGGACAGGAGATCTGGAAGGGCAAACAGAAGCTACCCGGCCCAGTGCCACGTCTATCTGTGAGCAGGATTTAAGTCCTGGCCCTGCCACTTCTGAGGGATGCTGATAAACACCCTGTAGGGCACAACCAAGAATTATCCAGCCCAAAATATCAACCGTGCTGAGTCTGAGAAACCTTGCCCCGTGAGACGGGGAAAGCAATGAGAAAGGAGGAGCCTGAGTCCCTGAATGACCACGTGCAACAGAACCGCCTGTCAACCTGGACCAGCCTGGACCAGTTGGTTCTATTCTGTTAGATAAGAAAAATGTCTGTGTTACTTGTGCCTTTAAATTCTGGGTTCTCCTCTAACAAGCACTTAGCACTCTGCCCAGGACACTGCAAATACCCAGAAAATAGCAGCTTTAAAAAAAGAGAGAGAGAGAACTTCCCTGGTAGCACAGTGAATAAGAATCTGCCTGCCAATGCAGGGGACATGGGTTCCGTCCCTGGTCCGGGATGATCCCACGTGCCACGGAGCCGCTAAGTCCACGCGCCGCAGCTACTGAGTCCGAGCTGCAGAGCCTGTGCTCCACAACAAGAGAAGCCCCACAATGAGAAGCTCATGCAATGCTCCAACAGTGCAGCAGCCAAACCGTAAGCACAGACAGATTTCAAAGAGAGACAGAGAAGGATATTAATTAAAGAGATGGGGAACAGAGGAGAGAAGAGAAGCGACATGTCCAGGCTGGCCAGGGACCGGGGGTGGGGGGAAGTCTGGGGGTTGGGGGGGCGGCAGGAGGCGTGGGCAGCACTGACCGTGATGGGGAAGAGCCGCCCGGCACCTGCACCACGGGGGCGTTGCCGAAGTAGCTGGAGAAGAGCGAGATGTTGATGGTGGCCGACATGAGGACGACTTTGAGGTCGGGCCGCTGGGGCAGCAGGCGCTGGAGGACCCCCAGGAGGAAGTCGTTGTGGAGGTGCCGCTCGTGCACCTCGTCCACGATCAGCACCTGGTACTGGGGCAGGCTGGGCTCCCGCTGCATCTGCCGGAGGAGCAGCCCCACCGTCAGGAACACGATCTTCGTGGCCGCCGAGCGCGTGCTCTCGAAACGGATCTGGTAGCCAACCTGGGGGTGGGGGTGGGGGTGGGAGGGGGTGGTCAGAGAGGACCCTGGGCCTGTCCTGTAGCCCCCGACCCTCCCCATATCGCCCCTGACCCTCCCCATATCGAAAACCTGAGTAAGTGTCCCATGTTAGAGCCTGGAGACCAACAGGCTTGGGTTCGAATGTCACCTCTGCCACTTAGTGCTGCCGCCTTTGGGCAATTCTATCCCGGAGACATATTTTTTCCTTCTAGATGCCCTGAGAATTACATGCGCTAATGCACATAAAATACTTGGCATGGAGCCTGATGTATGATACTAATCAATTACAACAGTAGTGATTTACCTTTCTCTGAGTCCCTTCTATGGACCAGGAGCTACTTTAAATCTTTATGTATCATAATCAGCTCACTTCATCCTCACAACTACCGCACAATGTAAGCACTATTATTACCCTCCTCTCACAGATGGAAAAACTGAAGCCAGTCATCCAAAGTAAACAGGCTAAAAATGCTATTGAGAGGAAACATATCTTAACCCCTACCTCACACTGTACACACACTGATTTCAGATGTGTTTCTCTCGTCAGGGCACTTAGGCTTAATTGCCCCATAGCATATGGGATCTTAGTTCCCCGACCAGGGATAGAACCCAAGTCCCCTGCGTTGGAAGGTGGATTCTGAACCACTGGACTGCCAGGGAAGTCTCAATAACAATTTTTAAGTGGTCGAGCCAGGATTAGAACCCTAGACATCATTAGTAAGAAACATCCTCATTCTCTTTTTTCTGACTGCCTAGAGAAAGACTGATAAACATTCAGGCATTTCCAATTTTTTTTTAACAGTACTAAACTGGCTACTGTTAGCGCCTTTGTCATTTGGACCATATCCAGGCCAATCCATAAAGAAATTTCTAAGAGAAATACTGTTAGGTAAAAGGGTAGTGTTTTTGTAACTTCACTGATACTAACTTGCCCGCAAGGTTACGCAAGAAAACCTGGAAGCCTGTTCTGCCGCCCCTTACCTGCGAGCCATACTGACTGAGGCTCTCGAAGCCAACGCGCTTGGCCAGCGAGATGCAGGCGATTCGCCGGGGCTGGGTGCAGGCCACGTGGCTGCAGCCGGCGGCCAGCAGGTACTGGGGCACCTGGGTGGACTTGCCGCAGCCCGTGTCACCCGCCACCACCACCACCTGATGCTCCTTCAGCGTCTGCAGGATGCGGTGCCTGTACTGGGCAATGGGCAGCGCCGCCCGCTCCCGCTGCAGTTTGGCCAGTCGCCCAAATGCCTGCTTCTGGCAGAAGTCCAGGTAGTGCAACAGGGCTCGGCGGAACTCGGACACTCTCTCCGGGGGCAGGCGCCCGCCCGGCCCCCCGAGAGTCCCGAGCACCCGGGCCAAGGACAGAGAGGTTGATGCGGTAGCGAGGGTCATAGGCGCGAGGCAGGTCGGCCAGTGCTGGGTGGCTGTGCTTGGGCTTCCTGGCATCTTTCTCCTCCTTCCTGGTGGTCTTCAGATTCTGGAACCTCTGCAAGCGTTCAAAGAACGTCCAAAACTTCTGACACTCCTCGGAACCCTGCTGGATATAATCCTCATCACTGAAGAAGGCATCCTCGAAGAGGCGCCGTGTCTCGGGACGATTCCAGTCCCATTTCTCCGAGGCCTCTTCAGGACTGGGAGCCCGGGTCGGTCCCGGGGACCCCTGCCTTCCCTTGTTCTGGGCGGCGGCATGCCGTGGCCAATCCTAGGGCTGTCACAAAACTGGCCTCAGTTCTGAGCCCCTGGACCAAATATTCTCGGACATTCCCCACTTCCTGCAGTGAGAGGCCCGTGCCTGCAAGAAGGCAGCACTTTCTCCTCTAAGAGCTAATGTCCTCTTCAGTGGTGCTACAGGATCGACACAGGTGTTGGCAGAGCAAATGGCCTGCGGCCTGGGTCAGGCTGGTGACACACAGGGCACCTCACGACCCCTGTGGTGACCTCTGGGATGGACACAAGTTCATCCTGGGGCTGCAGGCCCTGGATGTTTGCGGGAAAAAAACAGAAGACAGTCACTTATTAGACACATTTACTGACAGCCGCTGTTTTGCAAGCACTGGACTAGGGGAAGGGACAGCAATGGTAAGACCCCACTGAGTGCCCACAGCCGGTCCTGCCACCAGACTCTGACAATCCAGAGATGGGGGCTGCAAGAAAGGAAGCCCGGGGCTGCAAGAGCCTTACTTGACCATGCTTGGGAGTCAGGGAAGGATCCCCAGGAAGCGGATTTTGGACCTGAAGGAATGTAGGTCACATGGCTAGTCAACAGCAGAACTTGGTCATGAGACACCATAACACGAGAGAGGTGTGATCTACTGAGTTTCAGGATCCCTGGAAACCCTTTGGAATTCACTGCCTGGTTTTGCGAGTGTTGCCTGGTTTGTTCTTGCCTGCCTGGCACTGCTCGCATTTTTTGTTTGTTTTGAAAAACGAATGCACTCTCCATGGGAGAGTAGCCCTTCTTGGAAATCCACATGGTTTCCACTGCCTGTAAGTCTGAGAACTTCTATTGGTTGGGCAAGGGACAAAGGCCTGGCCAATCATGGTACACTACTCCCCTTTAACCAGTGACTGGTCTGAGGAGTGGACACATGACCCAAGGAGAGACAGTCAGGGCCCTTCCCGGGAATTTACACTAGGCTGCTAGGACAGAAAAGCTTATCTACTGTTGGCTAAGCAAGGATGACATAAGCACGGAGCTGTTTGTAGCAGGTCTTAAATAGTCTTTTCCTAGAAATCTTTCCTACAGAAAAGACTGCATGTGGGCACAAGGAGGCATACACAAGGATGGTCACCAAGCAGGCACAAGGAGAGAAGTGGAAGAGGGACAGGGGGAGAAGCTTGGCAACACCATTCAGTGCTTGAGTTCCTTCCAAAAGTCCATTTCACCGCTACACAAGAAAATGTCTTTTTGCTTAAGGCCTGGTTTCTCTTAGCTGCGTAACTCCTAACTAATGAAGCCCATCATTCAGATTCTTAAAGGCGTTTATGATCTTCAAAGGGTCCTAAGGGACTTCCCCGGCAGTCAAGTGGTTGAGCCTCCATGCTTCCAATGCAGGGAGCACAGGTTCGATTCCTGACCCGGGAACTAAAAATCCCACATGCCATGTAGCATGGCCAAAACAGAAAAAAATTTTAATGAAAAAAAAAATTTGACAAAACGGTCCTTTTCCACGGTAAAAGACCGTGGCCCTTTCCACGGTAAAAGACTTCACAGTCAGGTAGATCTGAATTTTAGCCTCAGCTTTATCATTTACCAGATATGTGTCCACATGCAAATTAACTCCTCTTAGGGTTTCTTCATCTGTAAAATGGGAACAATCCCCATCTCAAAACACTGCAATGTTTATTACCTAGCCTGACACCGAGAAGCTAAGCAGTAACTGACATACAAGCCCAGAGCTTTCTCTCCACGATGACTGACAGAGAAAATAGTGAGAGGAACCGCAGGCATACAACCTGGAAAGAATTTTACACTCAAAAGGCCACAGTTCGCCTTGGTTTATTAGCAATGCTTTCTCCTACTCAGCCTTCAGTCTCTAAGGGGCACCACAGAACAGAGTTCAGAGGTTCTCTCTCTGTAGTCTCAGAGGGACTCAGACCAACCCTGGGACTTATCAGAGCCAGGTAAGGGTTTATCAGAGCCAGGTAAGAGCCAGTTGAAGAACCTGTAGACTGGCAGAGCTGTACCCATAAAAGAGTAGCCCTGTGGGGAGTGCCCACCACTTCCTGGTAAACACGTGGGCTGGGCGATGCCACAGCACCTTCAGAGGGAATTTCTGTCTAGGAGGGAACAAAAAGGAAAAGGCCTTGAAAGTCTGTTGCCATGCTGGGCTGGTGAGTCTCAGAAAAAGACAGGGACAATGAAATGGAGGGAGCATTCCTCCCAGGCTGCTAACTGCCTTACCTATGTATGTGGGCCAGAATGAGGGCATCCTTACGGCTCTCAAGGAGTCTAGCCGTAGGCTATCTTTTGGAATTCCTGGCTTGACTAGTTTCTTTCTTACTGTACCTCTTAACATCTCTTGGTCTGTATTTCCTAGGCTCAAGGCTTTTAGAGATTTTTCTCTACCTCTCTCTCTCTCCTCTCTGGCTCTCCATCTTCAGGTCTCTTGTCTTTTTTTCTGGTCCATCTTGCTCACCACCCTTACCTCTCTTCCCTCTCCTTGACTGGTCCCAACTCTTTTCATTTCTCTGATACTCTCCCACCCTGAGTCTGCTTTTCACTCTGATTTTCTCTCCAACTGTCTTTCTCCATTTGACTCCACTCCTCTTCTTCAGTTTTCCATCTCTCATTTTGTTTGAATTTTTTTTGTGTGTGACTCTCTGTTTTCTTCTCTCTCCATCACTGACTCTTCATTTCTCCATCTACAATTTTCTCACCTAGTTTGAAGATCTAATAATAGCCAACATTTACTTAGGGCTGACACATAACAGGCACTACTTTACATCACTCATATATATTCATATGCATACGTATACATCATACACACACATATGTACACTTTTCTCAAAACCCTAGTTTCCACTCTCATCGTACGTTTCTTTACATCTCCCAAGTTCACGGTGCGATCACACTTTTCTCATGGACCCTGCAAGCCTCTCTCCATCGGATCCATTAGTCTCTCGCCCTCGATCTCTCCAGTTTTCAGCTTCTCTCCTCTCTCAACCTCCCCGTCTCTCAGTTCCTCAGTTTCTCGAAACTCCTTTTTGTGCCTCCATTTCTTTCAACCTCAGAGGACCCTCAGTTCTCTTAGCAACGGTCAGGCTCCATCTCCATCTGCTTCTCCCGGCTGCTCGGCTTCCTCCAACACCTTGCCTCATCTCGGGGTCTCCCCGTTCCCAGCAGCCCGCTCCCAAGCTGTCCCCGATCCCGATCGGGCTCCAGTCTCCTCCACCACCACCCCACGCACCCGCCCCGCCCCCCTCACCTCGCTAACCGCCGAGATCACCTCAACTTCCGGTCCCCGGGACCACGCACGCGCCCGAAGCCTGTCCTGCGCCTGCGCACGCCATTCTCACGGCCGGCCCAGCCCCCACGGCGGACAGAGGAACCAATGAGCAGCTGTGAGCACCCAAGGCTCACTATGCGCCTGCGTACAGAATGATCAGGCCCCGCCTCGCTTTGGGCGGAGCTTCGGGTGACGCTGCGCCCTCTGGGGGCCAGTGGAGGTGTGACGGTGGAGAATTGGTCTATCCTGCCTCTGAACAGCTAATTGTGTCCGTGGGTCACCCGGGCGCCGGGATTTAGCCAACATAGGACGCTGGCCTGAGCCCAGACACTATCAAAACACCTCCCCCGTGATTTAGTTATTATAATTCATATTATTAATGTATTATTAATACATTGATGTGTTCAGTTCCGTTCAGTCGCTCAGTCGTTTCCTACTCTTTGCGACCCGTGGACTGCAGCACGCCAGTCTTCCCTGTCCATCACCAACTCCCGGAGCTTGCTCAAACTCATGTCCATCGAGTCAGTGATGCCAACCAACCATCTCGTCTTCTGTCGTCCCCTTCTCCTGCCTTCAATCTTTCCCAGCATCAGGGTCTTTACATTGATGTATTATAATTCTCGATCATTAATGTAATTATTCATGTATAATTCACCCTATCAACTCATTAATGAATAATACAATTCAACTTCCAAGCTTTCTGTCTTGAAGGTCCTAGGTTCTCCAGAGACAAACACAGGGATTAGATAGTCGGTGAATGTTGAATGAATGACTACTTGAAGGAGAAAAGTGACTCCTCTTTAGTCCTAGATGGGTCAGTCATTGCGGCTGAGCCTCAGTTTCCCTATTTATAAAACGAAGATAATGCCTACTTTTCAAGATTGTTGAGAAAAACAAATGCAAAAGTATACATACATAAGGTAGCTAAACTTTTTTCACTATTATAGGCGCTTGATAAAAGTTAAGTAGCTCAATCGTGTCCAACTCTTTGCCACCCGTGGATTGTAGCCTACCAGGCTCCTCCCTTCATGGGATTCTCCAGGCAAGAATACTGGAGTGGGTTGCCATTTCCTTCTCCAGGGGATCTTCCCAACCAAATCTTTCATTTCTAATATCCTTTCCATCATTCTCCTTTTTCCTTTGGATAGCGTCTTGGTTAAGAAGGTACAGCTTTCATTTCTAGAACCAATTCTAGGTACTGAGGGTACAGAAACGAACAAAACAAAGGAGTTTATATTTTGGTGAGGGAGACAGACACGTAGATTAAAATAAATATATAGAATGTCAAGCAGAACTGCATTTTCTATGGAGTAGAAAAAAGCAGGAAAGGGACAAGGAGTGCTGCTATTTGGTCCAGTGACAGTCAGAGAAGACATCTCCCAGAAAGTAACATTCAGGCAAAGAGCTAAAAGCAGTGTTGCAAGCCATGGGGATCCCTTGGCCGGAGCATTCAAGGTAGAGGAAGCAGCAGAGGCAAAGACTGAGATGACCACATAACTTGGAGGGTTCAAGGATCAGCAAGCAGGCTTGTGTAGTTGGATGAAGGTTGGAAAACAGTAGGGAATGAGCTGGGAGAGAGGAAGAGGATAGAAGCGTGGACTTTGGCTTCCAATCTGAGTGAGGTGGAATCCATGGGCAGACTTCCATGCGACTTAGATTTTAACAGAGTCCCCTGGCTCCCATGTGGGCAACAGCCTACAGGGATTCAAGATAAGAAGAGGGGACCAAGGGAGAGGCTGCCACAATAGATGGCTGGACCAGGATGATGGTGGAGAAGATTGATATTTTAAGATAGAATCTGCAAGGACTGGCTGATAAATTGGTCATGGACTGTGAATATGAAACAGAGGTGGCCCAAGGTTCTTGGCCTGAGTGCCTGGAAATAGAGTTGCCATCAATTGGGATGGAAAAGAAGCAGGAGGATGGCTGAAAGAGAAAATCCATACTTCTGTTCTGAGCATATTAAGTTATTTATTCTACAGTGAGTTGGAATGTCAAGTGGTAAGATGTATGTAACTATTGAATCCTTAGGAAGCAATTAGAACATCGAGGGGCCAATTCTTGTGTCATTATCAAAAGAAGAAGAGGAAGAAATTGACTAACATCTGCTTAAAATGTACAAAAGAGAACTACATTTTTTTATGAAAATGGGAGAAAGCAAACAACAAATATGAAGTTAGGAAGAAAATAACAAACTACCAATGCTAAAGATTGAGTAGAAAACGTGAAACTAGTTCTTGGAAAACGTTCTAACTGGAAACCTAAAGAACTTGATACATTCATGCTAAAAATAAACAAAAACCAAAGAACAAACTTAAGAGCAAAAGGAGGAAGTTACAACAAACCAAAAGCAAGATTATTTTTCATGATCAAAGGACTTCTATGGAAAATTGCTCAGAAAGACTCTAAAAGCTTTCATGAAACTGATTCTTTTAACAAGAAGTAACACTGATGCACTAAGAAAGGAAAACAAATTTCAAAAATACAAAAGACTATTTACAAATGTACAAAGAACTCTCCTAAATGGCACCTGGCCCCAGTGGATTAACAGCAAAATTTCTTCCAACTTTTGTCCCAGGAAAGGATTCACTTGATAAGGCAATTTTGGATCATGCATGAGAATTCTGGTGGTTTAGTCTCTTAAGTCATGTCCAACTCTTGTGACCCCATGAACTATAGCCTGCCAGGCTCCTCTGTCCTCTGTCCGTGGGATTTCCCAGGTAAGAATACTGGAGTGGGTTGCCATTCCCTTCTCCATGAGAATGCTGAATAAAATATCAAAAAATAAAATATGTGTTGTTGACCTAAGACGTGTCCCTGTATCAGATTTAAAAAAAAAAAAAGGCAACAAAAAGATCCCCATCATTGGGTAGCTCACAATCTAGTTGGAAGAAAACTGTGTACACAAACATAGTTTGGCTCTTTTTAAAGTTTGGGAAGGGTGGAGGCAAGACAGAAGCTAAACTAGCCCAGATGTTGTCCTTGGAAATCTTACAGGTTAGCTGGGAACTTTTGTTCCAGAAACTTGGAGAACAGAATGTTCTGTTCCCCAGGGAGGGGACTGAATCAGAGAGACCTCCCTGGAGGAAGTACTATTTGAAGAAGGCATTGAAGGAAATTTTCAGTGATCGAGAGCGTGGATACTAGAGTCAGGTAAACATGGGGTCCAATCTCAGCTCTATAATTTCCTTGTGTGTGTGATCTTGGGCAAATGACCTCTGGGTTGTTGTAAGAATTACCTTAAAGGAGAAACTGTGTGTAAAGTGCTGTCCTGGAGTTAAAAAGGTATCACTACTATGTGATTTCAAAGATCTGAACAGGTGATATTCTAGAGCAATCTTGTCCAATAGAACTTCCTACAATGATGGAAATGTTTTATATCTGCACTGCATATGGCAGGGACATAACAAATGTTTGTTGAATGAATAAAAACAAATGACAGTATCATTAAGCTCCTCGATCCAGCTATGCCTGAGGCCCGTCTTGCAAAATGGGATAGGAGGATAGAAACTGATTTCCCCCTAGCCTATACTTCCATCTCTGAGACCAGGTCGTGGCTAGTCGATTTCTTGCTGACCATACTTTCATCCTCACTCTGTGGCTCCTTCCAGGGCCCAGCGGCATGCGGCTGGCAGAGACTGGCGGAGTTGAGCCTGCCCAAAATAGAGGAAAAGCATGGGATTGAGGCAGCTGTGAGCAAGGGCCAGGCCCACCACCAAGGGTTCAGCCCTCAGGGCCTGGGCCAGGAGGGTGGAGTGCGGGGCCGCCAAGGTGAGTATCAGTCCCAGCGCATGGTAGGGGGCCCAGCAGACAAAAAACCCACCACGACGGCCAGGCCCAGTGGCCAGCGGCGTCGGGTAGCGTGGCACAGGAGGGCGCCGTGGCAGACGACCACGACCACCAGCGGCGCCAGGAAGCCAAAAATAAATCGGGTGGCCGTCACTGAGTTTTCAGCCACGGTCGAGCCGCCGTAGTCCACCACACACTCCAGCCGGTGTGGGAAATGCTCCTGGTGCAGCCGGCGGTAGATGGCTGAGGGCACAGTGAGCAGCAGGGCCAGCCCCCAGCATGTCCCACAGGCTGCCCGCACCCTGCACGCCCGCCTGGCTGCCCCCACCAGATGGGCCTGAGGGCCAGCAGGCAGAGGTCCATGCTGAGAGTGGCCAGGAGGAGGACGCTGGCATACATGGAGAGCAGGATGACAGAGGGCAGCGTCCGGCAGCCCACTGCCCCGTACAGCCAATGGCCCCTGTGGGCGACCGACACCGCCAGGATGGGGAGAGACAAACAGCAGAGCAGGTCCGCTACGGCCAATTGGAGGAACCAGATGGCACTGACCCTCTGGCGGGCCTCTTTCCAGGTCACCCAGGCCATCACGGCATTGCCCGGCACTCCCACCAGGAAGACGGCGGCATACAGCAGGAGTGGGGTCGCGTGGAGGAGGTCAATGGAGATGCAGGAGCCATCAGCACAGTCCACCGGGAGATCCGGAAGGTCGCTGTAATCCCCATACTCGTTGCCAAGAGAAGTGTTCTCCATCCAGGCTGCAGACACCTGGAAAGGCGAGCAATGGTGTGAAAACTCAGAGATGAAAACTGTCAGGCCCTCAGAATCCTAGTGGATAGGAACCTCAGCCTATTAGCATCTCAGAAAGGAGGACAGGACAACGTTAGAACTCCAGTGCGGGGCCTCCCTGGTGGCCCAGTGGTAACGAATCCACCTGCCAATGCAGGAGACACGGGTTCAATCCCCGGTCCGGGAAGATCTCACATGCCGCTAATCCCACGCTCCACAACTATTGAGCCTGTCTGTGCTCTAAAGCCCAGAAGCCACAATTACTGAGCCCATGATCTGCAACAAGAGAAGCCACTGCAATGAGAAGCTGGGGCCCCAAAACTGAAAAGTAGCCCCTGCTCACAGCAACTGGAGAAAAACCTACATAGCAACAAAGACTGAACACAGTCAAAATAAATAAATAAAGCTATAAGAAAAAAGAACTCCAGCACATTAGAATCTTGGAATTCTAAAATGTTACAGTGTAAGAGCTTATTAACATCTTGGAATTCTAGAATACTACCATGTTAGAATTCTAACATGCTAAAAGTCTTAGAATTCCAAAATACTAAATTCTTAGAATTTAGTAGCTAACTAGCCATTTATTGCTTGGCATTCTAGACCAGCCCTGTCCAATAGAACTTTCAATGTTGATGGAAATCGTCCATATCTGTGGTCCAATACAATAACTGCCAGCCACATGTGGCTACCGAATATTCGAAATGGGAGCCAGGGTGACTGAGAAACTAAACTTTCTATCTTATTTCATTTTCATTGATTTAAATAGCTACACGTGGCTAGTGGCTCTAATGAAGCTCTAGAGCATTGACCACTAGTCACTTAGCAAACTGGAACTCTAGGATCTAAACTATTGGAACTCGAATATTCATCAAGATGAGTGTGAAAGTGTTAATCATTCAGTCGTGTCCGACTCAGTGTGACCCCCATGGATGGCATGTGGCCCGCCAGGCTCCTCTGTCCATGGAATTCTCCAGGCAAGAATACTGGAGTGGGCTGCCCTTCCCTTCTCCAGGGGATCTTCTCAACCCAGGGATCGAACCCAGGTCTCCTGCATTACCAGGAATTTTTAATTCCTTATAGTGGAACTTTAAATGAGGGGTCAAGGAAGGCCTTCCTGAAAAGGTGACATTTGAGCAAAACCAGAAAGGAAGGGATGGAGGACAGGAGGAGAAGGTGGCGAGTGGGGGGAACAGAGGATGAGATGGTTGGATGACATCATCGACTCAATGGACATGAGTTTGAACAGACTCTGGAAGATAGTGAAGGACAGGAAAGCCTGGTGGGCTGCAGTCTGTGGGGTCAAAAAGAGTCGGACAGGGACTGAACAAGAAAGGAGGTGGGGAGGGAGCTATGTCGTGAGCTGGGAGAAGTGAATCCCAGGCAGAGGAAAGAGCCAGTGCAGATGCCCTAAGGTGGGAACATGATGGTACACGTTAGAGCTCCATCTCCTGTGGAATAGATGGGAGGTGGAAACAGAGGTACCAGTGCCTACGTAGGTACTGTAAGCTCTTCATCTTTTATTCTGCATGAGACGGGAGCCATGGGAAGGTGCAGAGCAGAGAAATGACATTGTCTACCATAGAATGTGAATCATAACTACTACTACAACCCAGGTCTCCCATGTTGCAAGCAGACTCTTTACCATCTGAGCCATCAGGAAATCCCCTCCATTATTATTACTACTAAGCACCATCTAGTGAGTACTTTGTGTTCTGTGCCAGGCATTGCTCCAACCCCTTTACATATTATATCATTTAGTCCTTATAACAACCCTCTGGTTTTCACATCATTGTTAGACCCATTCTGCAGACAAGAAAACTGAGGCCATAGAGAAATTAAGGAACTTACCGAAGGTGGCTCAGCTAAGCAAGTAACAGAGCTGAATTTCAAACTGTTTTAGTTAGTCCCACTCTGAAACTCCAGGCCCTAGAACATCATCATCCAAAAGTCTTAGGTTCGGGAGAGCTGGAAAGCTGGACAGCCAGTGACCCTGAGCAGACCCAGCCTCAGTGACTCTGAGTGCACAGTTTCGGCCGGCTCTCTCTCTGGGTTTCCTCATCTGAGAAGCTAGTCACGGAGATGAGCCTACCTCACCAGTTTGGGGAGGCTTTAAAGAGTCAGTATGTGTAAAGCTTGTGGCACAGATCAAGGGCTCAGGTAGAAAACAGACTCGTCTGCATGATGTCATAATAACCTGACCCTGCGGCTCTCTGCTGACTGTTTTGGGCTGACTGGCCCTCCGCAGGGCATCAGCTGGAGTTGACACAACAGGAAGGGCAGAAGGGAAGTTGGGGCACTCCCCTTCCCTCTCCCCTTCCCCCTCCTCCATGCCAAGTAGCTACCAAAAGGCCAAGCCACTGTGTGTGTGTGTGTGTGTGTGTGTGTGTGTGTGTGTGGAAGTTTAGCACCTGGCTTTCATATTATTTTCATCTCTAACATGAAGCCATGTGCAGGCTTTAAAAATTCAAACCCTCAGGAATTCCCTGTGTGGTCCAGTGGTTAAGACTCTGCACTTCTTCAGCAGGGGGCAAGAGTTCAATCCCTGGTTGGGGAACTAAGATCCCACACATGCTATACAGCGTGGCCAAAAAAGAAGAAGTGCAGAATCCCAGGCCCATCCCCAGAAGTACCAAATGGGAATCTGCATTTCAACAGAATAAAAATTCAAGCCCTCACCAGCTGTGTGGCTTTGGGCAAACCACCAAACCTCTTTGTGTTGCAGCTTCCTCATCTGCAAAAATGAGAACAATAGACTCACCTTAGAGGGTGTTAGGAGAATTCATCAACTTAATAGGCATGAAGAGCTGAGCGCGTCCACCATGAGCGTTAGACCGTGTTGGCCGCTTAGTCCCAGATCCTCGTGTACTTTCTCCTGCCACCCTGAGACTCCACCCTTCCCAGGTCTTCCTGGTTCAAATCTGAGTTTTGCCTGTGTAAGCAACTCAGTCAATGCTATTTCCCTTTTAACACATTAAACAGAAATCCAAACACTCCCTGTGCCATTGCTTAATCTTTTCCATTTAATGTGTCTCAGATTTACTTTCCCTATCTGGACACAAATCAACCCCTTTCTTCACAATAAGGTCAAAAATCAATCCACAGTCTGGGCGTGTCATGCTTATTAACCAGCCACAGACTAAAGGACATTTAAGGAGCATCATGGATAGCATTATTATCTTCTGACTTTATACACCAAAAAAAATTATATTTCTATATTTATACCTATGTGTGTGCTTGTGTGCTTAGTCACTCAGTCATGTCCGATTCTCTGCGACCCCATGGACTGCGGCTGCCAGGCTCCTCTGTCCGTGGCGATTCTCCAGACAAGAATACTGGAGTGGGTTGCCAAGCCCTCCTCCAAGAGATCTTCCCAGTCAAGGGACTGAACCCAGGTCTCCTGCATGGCAGGCAGATTCTTTACCCACTGAGCCACCAGGGAAGCCCAAGAACACTGGAGTGGGTAGCCTAACTCTTCTCCAGGGGATCTTCCCAGCCCAGAAATCGAACTGGTGTCTCCTGCATTGCAGGAGGATTTTTACCAAATGAGCTACCAGGGAAGCTCAGCTGAGTGTGATAATTTTAATATATGGGGATCCCTCAGCAGAAGCTTTCTGTTGACCGGCTCGAGTAAATTCCAAGAGTCTGGGATTCTGAAGGGGATTCCATTGCGATGGTGTTAAGACTCCACTCCTGAAATTCTAGTTCTGATTCCCAGATGCTGAAAATAATGAGTCTATATAACCAAGACTGGGAAAATGCCCCCCTTCCTTCTTCTCTCCATCCTTACCGTCTCTTGAGGAACGGTCCCCAGTTGGGCCAGATGCTACGGCAGGGGGCAAGATCCAGGCTGACAGCCAAGACCTTCTGAAGTCTCTGCCCCCGCCCCGCTTCTGGCAGCTAGTGAATTCCTTGCAAGCTGGTTCCCGGAGCTCCTAGGGGACTCCGCCGGGCCGGCGCTGTCTCCTCACAGGTCCCAGCTGACGCTCTTAAGCAGGGAAAAACAGGATTGGCCTTTTCCTCCTGCCGCTAGCTTCTTTCCTGGATTCTTCCCGTGACTCACACATCCCAAAATTACCGGGCAGCGGGCAGAGGTGGGTGGGAGCTGACCCAGTGTCTCCAGCACCAGTCTCCATGTCACCAGCTTCCTGGAAGCCAGATCTACATGTGGCTTGACCTTTGGGGTCTGGCGGTCTTGGCCTAGACTCGCTGTCCCAGCAGGGCCCTCTGAGGTCTTCCCCACCAAGTCCCCACAGCCCACTACCCCCACCCACTCCCGGACTCCAACTCAGCCCCTCCCCTCTGCAGAGCCTTGAAGACCAGTATACCTCCTGCCTCCCACTTTCTGAGGGAGACAGCTCAAGGTCACAGCCTCCAGTAAAAAGCCAAGGGTGCCCAGCACAGGGCCCAAGGCGTCCGAGGCAGACAAAACACAAACAAGTCCTATCCGCTCTGTGGACCTCGTTTTTCTCTTTTTAAAATGGGAATATTTGGGGGACATGTCTGGTGGTTCAACAGTTAGAATACTGCGCTTTCACTTCCGCGGTTTGAGGTATGATCCTGGGTCAGGAGTCTAAGATCCTGCAAGCTGCACAACTTGGCCAAAAGCTTAACAAATAATAATAATAAATAAAATGGGAAGATTTTGAGCATAGTGGTTCCTAACCTCCCTCCCAGCCTAGCACAGAGTCTGAGAACATGGATTTGAGAGCCAGAGCAATAGGATACATATTCTAGGTTCACCATTGACGAGCTTCTCGGGCCTCAACCGTTTCTGAGCCTCAACTTCCTCATCTGTGAAATGGACATTTTAGCTATGAACATTAAACAGATGAAGAGATTTAAAATATACATGCACAATAGCACCTGGCACACAGGAGATGCTGTGTACACATTTGTTAAATTAGGAACAATAAAAAGCATATGTTATCAATTCTTAAAAGCTACATTTTAGGGAGAAAGGCTTAGCAAGAGGAAGTGACCCTTATTCCAGACTCAGAATCCTTTATTCAGTGGTTTTGGTGTTTGCGCCACTGTGTGCATGCTTCAGAGGTTGAGGGGATATATTTATACACTTCTTTTGTTGTTTTTTGGAGAAGAAACTCTCGTTGGTAGTGGAAGTTGTTTTGGGGTCAAGAGACAGTAACTCTCAGTGTGAGCGGGGGTGTCTCTGGGTGACCTAGTCTTGGCTGAGCCTGACCCAGACCACTCCCTCCCACCACCTTCGTCCCCCACATCCCGCCAGCCCTAAGCTCCCCCATGGGAAAAGTAACATGGGAGAAGTCCCAGAGGGTGGGGGCAGGGATGGGAGGGGACACTGTCCTTTATGAGCTCAAACCTCCTCTGATCTTGAGGTTACACAATGTATTTCTCAGATCACTTAAACTGCTTGATCACTGAGTCCTAGGCAACTGTTTCTCGGATTCTAGAAAGCTAAGGTTTGCTGCTGTCTCTGGAGCTGGAGGTTCTTGTCTGGGGAGCCGGGGGATGCTGTGAATGGAGACAGGGACACAGATGCTATGAAAAGTTGGGGGTCATTTAGGGAGTGGGGTTCCTTTTATAGATGCCCTATGAGATGCTGAGTATCGGCCCCTCAACACTGGATACAATGAGGATATCTTAGAAGTCCGATTATTTGGGGCCTGATGGACGGTAGCTTGCCAGGCTCGTCTGCCCATGGAATTTTCCAGGCACAAATACTGCAGTGGGTTGCCATGCCCTCCTCCAGGGGATCTTCCTGACCCAGGGTTGGAACCCTCATCTCTTAAGTCTCCTGCGTTGTGCGGCAGATTCTTTACCATTAGCAGCACCTGGGAAGCCCTCTAGAAGTTTGTTCAATTCACCCATATGAAATTTGTCGTTTTTTGTGAGTCATAATAGGTTGAAGTCTGGCAAATCTGTGGCAGCGGAAAGCAGATTAGTGATGGCCAGAACCCGAGGGGAAGGGGAGGATGTGAATGGAAAGTTACTGCTTAATGGGTTCTTCCTTTGGGGGTGATGAAAATGTTCTAGACGGACTTCCCTGGTGGTCCAGGGATTTAGACTCCATGCTCCCCATGCAGGGGTCGCGAGTTCAATCCCTGGTCAGGGAACAAGATCCCGCATGCTGCACAGTATGGCCAATATATATATATATTATATTAAATTTTAAAAATAAAATCGTGTGTTTTTTTAAAAAGAAAGTGTTCAGAACTAGTTACATAATAGTCTGTTATAAATAGTACTAGTTAGAAATAGTAGTCAGAGTTGCACAACATTGTGGATGTACTAAATGTTACTAATGGTGAGTTTTACATTATGCATATCATACAATTTTTTAAAAATAATAAGCTGTTATACCCCCTCACCCCAAAATAGGATGAAGTCTGGTAATTTCATAAAGTTCAGCCTAATGGGACTTTTCAGGTGGTTCAGTCGGTAAAGAATCCACCTGCAAAATGTATAAGACCAGGGTTCAGTCCTCAGGTCCGTTAGATCCCTTGGAGAAGGAAATGGAAACCCACTCCATTATTCTTGCCTGGAGAATCCTAGGGACAGAAGAGCCCGGTGGGCTACAGTCCATAGAGTCACAAGAATCAGACATAACTTAGCAACTAAACCACCACACCAGGGGCTAATAGAATTCCAGAAGTCCAAGAGGGTGAGTGGCCCAGATGGGGAAACCAGTCTCTTCTGAATAATATATATTATTACAAGATACTTGATGCATGAAAAAGAGTGTCTGTAACGTGTGAAGTGAAAAGTATGACAAAACAAGCAGCTGTAAACATTACCATCCAGTTTAGCATCTGAATTTCTAGCTCAAGAGTAAATTTTTGGTGAGAGAACTGAGAGTGAGTATGTTAGCTTTTGCTGGTCAAAAGGCCATTCATACTCTCTGGCAGAATGAAGGTGGCCACAGACTGAATGGCATGGCTGTGTTCCAATAAAACTTTATTCACAAAAACAAGCAACAGGCAGGGTTTGGTCCACAGGCTGGAGTTTGCTGATGGCTGAGGTAGGTCAAAGAATCTGAAGCTTAAATTGTTGAAATCACAGACTCTCAGAGTGTTGGAATCACAGGCCCAAGGGACCCTACAATGTTAGCCACACACTATTTGAATCACAGGATTCTAGAATGTCACACCAGAATCTTTGCATGTTAGAAGTGCAAACTCCAGAAGTTAGATGTTAAATTTCTGTAGATGATCTGAACATTAATCAAGGAATTATATAGCCCTGAGCTGTCAATACAGTAGCCACTGGCTGCATGAGATTGCTGAGCATTTTAAATGAGCTGGATCTGAAATGAGAGCTGCTGTGAGTGAAAGCTACATACCAGATTTCAAAGACTTGGTGTGAAAAAAAAAAAAAAAAGAATGCGAACTCTCTCAGTAACTTTTTGTACTGATCATATTTTGAAATGACAGTACTTGAAATATATTCGGTTCAATAAAATATAGCGTTCAATTATTTTACCTGATTCATTTTGTTTCTCTTTGCTTGTCTCTTGCTTGGCTGCTGAAAAAAATCTAAAATTATGTGCGTGATTCACGTCATATTCCTTCTGGACAACACGAATCTGAAGTAATACCATCCTGGAGGTTGGAGATGGGGTAATTGAGAAGGTCATATGGCCCAGATGCAGGGGGTTGGGAGCTCTGCCCTCCCAACTCGGCCAAACCCATCATCCACTTCCTTTCCCCACCACTTCCTCTTTGGTACTTGTTGACCCAGCAGATTCCTTGGGCTCCCGATTTCGCAATTGCCTAGCCCATCAATCCACTTCCCTCCTGGGCAGCGCTGATCAACATCAGGCTTTAGAAAAGCCACTTGGATCCCACATGTTGGTATCCAAGTGTTTCTAGAAGACCACTGGGAGGCCCAGGTTCTGGGAAGCAACTCCTCTCCAAATCAGGGTGAAGGAAAAGACCCCACTGCCTACAGCCTATTCCCCCAACCTAGGAGAGCCTGAGGGTGGCCAGAAACAGGGATGAAGTACAGGGATGGGGAGATGGGAGGAAGAAGTCAGGGAGGGCTTCCTGGAGGAGCCTGCACCCTGAAGGAAAGTAGAACAGCAACAGGGATGGTCTTTTAAAAACAGACCAGGCAGCCGAGGCACCAGGCAGGAGAAAAGACAAGGACCCAACTGGGAGAGGATGGAGGGCTTGAACAAGGAAAGATGTGGAATGGGAAGAGGGTGGCTTCCAGAGTGGGTCCCAACTGAGGCTTGAATGACTATATGGACCGTGAGGGGCAAGCCCTTGAGTAGGAGATGAGAAGGGAAGGGGAAATTTGGGAGAAGACACTGAGATCATTTTGAGTGAGGGAGGTGTAGAGGCCAGACCCTAAAGAGAGCGAGAGAGCTGGGAAGGTACTGGATGACATCACAAAAGTAAGACACATGTTCAAGAGAACTCTAGAAAGCCAACATTTAAGGGCAGAAGAAGAAAGTCTGTAGAAGAGGCGAAGAAAGATCATGCTGAAAGTGAGAGGTTAACCAGCCCGCCTGGAACAAGCCAGGGACCGGCCCAAGTGGCTGGGAGGAAGGCAGAAGGAGGCAAGTGGGCTGTCCAGATAGAAGGGACCTCTAAGGTAAGAGCATCTTTATGGGGGTACCAGAGCAGAAGGTAGCTGGGGCTCAGTTCTTTCCCCAGTGACCTTGCTGCCAGAGGGTCTGTATGGGTACCAACATTTACTATCAAAACCTACGCACAACCTTTTCTGGAAGTCCTGCCGAGCACCTGGCAGTCTAGGTGCTCACACAGCATCTTCTAATAACATCGTCCCCAGGGAAGACATGACAACATGGAAATAGCAGGATTCAGCTGCAGTCCCATCAGAATCAGACAACATCATGCCCAGTGCCCCATGCTGAGGCTGCTCCCTAGACTCAACCAGATCTTGCAAAGAGAAAGGAGCTGATATCTACGTGACTGTCATATTCAGGGGCCACCACCTCTGTGCGGCTCCCTGGGCACTTGAAATATGCCAGTCTGAATGGAGATGTACTGTGAGTGTCACTCACACCCAGGATTTTGAAGACTTAGTACCCACCTCACCCCCCTAAAAATAGTAAACTGGTACAACCACTGTGAAGAACAGTATGGAGGTTCCTTAAAAAAAAAAGAAACCTGAAATTAGAATTGCCATATGACCCAGCAATCCCGCTTCCAGGTATATGTCTGGAGAACGCTCTAATTTGAAAAGACACACGCATCCTAATGTTCATAACAGAAGTGCTCACAAAAGTCAAGACATGGAAGTTACCTAAAGGTCCACTGACAGATGAATGGATAAAGAATATGTGGTAGATAAATACATACATTGGGGTATTACTCAATCATAAGCAAGAATGAAATAAAGCCATCTGCAGCAACATGGATGGGCCTAGAGATGATCTTCCTAAGTGAAGTAAATCAGGGAGAGAAACAAGTATCATATGATGGCACTCAGGTGCGGAGCTCACAAAAATCACACAAATGAGCTTATCTACAAAACAAAAGTAGACTCACAGGCATAGAAGACAAATTTATGGTCACCAGAAAGGATAGCAGGGTGTGGAGGAGAGAGATTAATTAGGAGTCTGGGATTAACACATACACATGAGGACACGCACAGTCGTGTCCACCTCTTTGCCACCCCACGCACTATAGCTCACCAGGCTCTTCCGTCCATGGAGTTTTCCAGGCAGGAATACTGAAGCAGCTTGCCATTTTCCTACTCCAAGGGATCTTCCCAACCCAGGGATCAAACCCACGTCTGTGTCTCCTGAATTGGCAGGTACATTCTTTACCACTGCGTCACGTGGGAAGCTTTTAACATACGCGCCATTGCCTTCTCCAGTATGCACACTACTATATGTAAAATAGGTAAATGTTGAGGGCCTACTGTTTAACACAGGGAATGACACTCATCACCGTGTAATAACCTATAACGGAAAAGAACCTGAAAAAGAATATATATATATATGTGTAACTGAATCACTTTGCTGTTCACTTTAAACTAACGTAACATTGTAAATTAGCTATACTTCTGGATTCTTGCCTGGAGAATCCCAGGGATTGGGGAGCCTGGTGGGCTGCCATCTATGGGGTCGCACAGAGTCAGACACGACTGAAGCGACTTAGCAGCAGCAGCAGCAGCAGTGTAAAAAAGAATGTAAAATGTAAACGATCTTAGTAATAATTCTTCACACTGATTACATGCTGAAATAAAAATAATGAGGTAAGCAAAATATATTAACTATATTACTATCATTTATATTACATATATTTTATATAGCAACATAAATTATCAATAGCATTGTTACTATAATATATTGTTACTATATTATTATTACTATAATATATTCATACATATATACATTAATATAGTATTATATGGTTTATGTTATATAATTATATATCATGTAGTTGTAAACATTATATAATACATTTACATAATATGTTTATATTCATATATCATGTGATATGTAATACATTATTATAATTAATATAGCATTCATATCCTTGTTGTTAGTATAACATAATTGCATTACATTATTAGAGAGCAAGGAGATCAAGCCAGTCAATCCTAAAGGAAATCAACTCGGAATAGTCATTGGAAGGACTGGTGCTGAAGTTGAAGCTCCAATACTTTGGCCACCTGATGCAAAGAGTCAACTCATCAGAATAGACCCTGATACTGGGGAAGGTTGAGGGCAGGAGGAGAAGGGGGGTGACAGAGGATGAGATGGTTGGATGGCATCATCAACTCAATGGACATGAGTCTGAGTAACCTCCAGGAGTTGGTGATGGACAGGGAGGCCTGGTGTGCTGTAGTTCATGTGGTTCCAAAGAGTCAGACACGACTTAGCTACTGAACAACAACATTAAATATATTGCTATTATTTTTAAATTTATTTATTTTATTATTTTTAAACATTTTCATGTATCTACTGGAAACTTTTATACTTCTGTGATTCATATGGCATTTCTGTTGGACAGTGCTGTCTGCTGTCTGTACACTATTCCTAGCCAGTGCAGATACACACACACACACAAAACCACTAAGTAGGAATATTTCCAGATCAATTATAAACAACACATTTCTACACTCATTCTTTATTTTCATTTTTCAACTGGTGCATACCAGCAATCTAAAAGTCCACAGGTTACATGCTATATGGGTCCATCGATACAGTATTCTCGAAAGTACCAAATGACAGAGATGGAGAGCAGATTTGTGGTTGCCGGGGCCCGGGGACAAAGTGGGGAGGGTAGAGGGCAGTGGAGGTGGCTAGAAAAGGATGTCACAAGGGATTTGGCAGCTACAAAAACATCCGGCACCTTGGCCATATCCATGTCAACATCTCGGTTGTGATACTGTCATGCCATTTTGAAAGACGTTCCTGTTACAGGAGACAGGTCAAAGACACGCAGGATCACTTTCGTATTGTCACTTACAACCCAACCTCATGAGACGCTAAACGAGGTCAAAATGAAACAGTTAGTTTTCTTTTTCAGGGCAGACAAAACATCAATTGACAGCCCCAAAGAGCAAATTCCCTGGGACTCCACCCCTTGGAGGGACCCAACCAGTGTTTCCCAACCCTAGGTACCTTCCGCACTGGTTGCTTTCCTCCATAACCACATCACATCTTTTACTTAATACTTTTTTTTTTTAACCTAGTGAAGTAATATACTAACTTACTGCTTCTCTCTCTCTCTCTCTCCTTTTTTTTTTTTTGCCACATCACACAGCATGTGGGATGTTAGTTCCATGACCCCGGATGGAACCCACACCGTCTGCAGAGGAAACATGGAGTCTTAACCACAAGACCATCAGGGAAGGCTCTTACTTGTTTCTCTTTAAACCAACTCACTCTCCAAAGCTGAGATTGGTCCATGAATTTTTAAAATATTTAGTTAGTTAGTTAGTTAGTTAGTTATGGCTGTGCTGGGTCTTCCCTGCTGCGTGGACTTTCTCCAGGTGCGGCGAGCAGGGACTACTCTAGATGTGGTGTGGAGGCTTCTCTTGTGGAGCACGGGCTCTCCGGCTCAATAGCTGTGGCACGTGGGCTTAGGTGTCCCAAGGCTGGTGGGATCTCTCTGCCCCCACCCTCGCCCCCGACCAGGAATCAAACTCCTGTCCCCCACATTGGCAGGCAGATTCTTTACCACTGAGCCACGGGTGAAGCCCAGTCCATGGGTTTTTGCTTTGTCCTAAACAAAAATAACTTTTGAGATTCCAGTTTTATATATATAGATTTTTTTTTTTTTTTGGTCAACTCTCCATAAAATAAATACAGAACTCTTTTTTCGTTGTTGTTCAAAGTGTCTCTGTTTGTTCTGGTATCTGATATCTTCACACACTCTGCACAGGAACGTCTTATTCTATGTGAGGGTTCCAGGTATGTTGGTTGCTGTTTGTTTTCCAAAGTCCTCGAATGGAAAGGTTGGGGCGGGGAGGGTCCTAGAAGAACTTATCAACCTTGGAAAATGAAGAACGATAAGATGGGTTCGCCTAGAAGAAGCAGGACTAGTCCAGGAAAGATGGAAGGAAAAGGTGGCAAATTCGCTCAACCAACACCGCCTACCTTGTCCCGGGCTGAGTTTCAAAAAGCAAAGTGAATGGACCGGAAATCTGGCGGAGCCCCGGAAAGCTGGCGCTCAGAGAGGCCTCCCCTTACACCGCCTGGGTCTTCAGGACTGGGGTATCCACCGTGGAGAGCGTCTGGGACTTGCTCTCCCTGCGCACCGACTCTTCAGTCAACACGCCCGGACCCTGGCGGGGAGGGTCTTCAGGAACCGGGCGTGAAAGCCCTGGGCGGCGAACACATAAATGATGGGGTTAATGCAGCAATTGATATACGCTAGGGAGACGCACAGGGCGTCTAGACTGGACACGAGTTTGAAGCTATCCCAGTGCACCTGGAAAAAGGCCAGCATCATCCCCGTCACCTGGTAGGGCAGCCAGAAGACAAAGAAGCTGGTCACCACGGCCACCACCACCTTGAGCGTCTTGGCGGAGCGCGTGGCAGTGCGGCTCCATGCCCGAAGCAGGAGGAAGGTGTAACAGACTGCAAGCGTGACCAGCGGCCCCAGGAAGCCCACAGCCAGCCGGACGATGGCCACGGCCTTCTCCGCGTATTCACGGTCCCTACCGTATGCAACGACACACGTCGTCTTAGGCGGGAAGTGCTCTACATGGACCTGACGGAACAAAAAGGAAGGTATGGTCAGCAGCAGAGCCAAGCTCCAGGCCACGGCGCAGGCCACCCAGGCCACACGGGCCCCTCGGTAATTCTGGCACCAGACGGGATTGAACACCAGCAGGAAGCGGTCGGCGCTGATGGTGGCCAGGAGTAAGATGCTGGCGTACATGTTGAGAAGGATGAGAGAGGGCAGGATTCGACAGGCAGCGTCACCGAAGGACCAGTGGTTGTGCTGGATAATGGATGTAAACAAGATGGGCAGTGCCAGGCAGGAGAGGAAGTCGGCCACCGCTAGGTTGAGAAACCAGATGGCGTTGACAGTCCGCTTGACCTCGGACCCTGTCACCCAGACTACCATGGCATTGCCAGGCACCCCGATCAGGAAGACAGCCGCGAAGATCACCAGGGCAATCACATCTGAGGCACGCAGTCTCTGGGTGTAGGAAGAGTCATCCACCCGGTCGTCAGGGTTCAAGGTCCATTTGTCATAATCAGAGTAATCAGGAGTGCTGACAGCCATGGAGTCCTGAGTGGAATCAGAGAGGCGGGGAGAGTGTGAGTGGCAGGTAGCAAGGAGCTTGCCTGCCCATCAGAGCCATGCAAAGCCCATCACGCCATTTCTTTAAGCCTCAGGGTTCTCCCAGGGAAACAGGGATGCTGAGGGCTGACAGCCAGCTGGGGTGTCACATCCCTGATTCAAATGTTGACAACCGGACTTCCCTGGTGGTCCCGTGATTAAGAATCCACCTGTCAGTGCAGAGGACATGGGTTCGATCCCTGGTCCAGGAAGATCTCACATGCCACAGAGCAGCTAAGCCCGAGAGCCATAGCTACTGAAACCTGTGTGCTCTAGAGCCCTTGCTCCATAGTAAGAGAAGCCATCGCAATGAGAAGCCCGCCCACCGCAATTAACAGCGTAGCCCCTGCTCGCCCCAATTAGAGAAAACCCACAGGCAGCAATGAAGACCCAGCGCGGCAAAAATAAATAAATAATTTTAAAAATACTTTGAGGAGAATGAACTAATAATCACATGCAGGTAATTCCAAAATTGATACCCCAAGTCTTGAACTATTACTTACTTTTTTTTTTCAATTTTTACTGGCTCAGAGGTTAAAGCGTCTGCCTGGAATGCGGGAGACCGGGGTTTGATCCCTGGATCGGGAAGATCCCCTGGAGAAGGAAATGGCAACCCACTCCAGTATTCTTGCCTGGAGAATCCCAAGGAGGGAGGAGCCTGCTAGGCTACAGTCCATGGGATCACAAAGAGTCCGACACGACTGAATGACTTCACTTTCACTTTATAGTTGATTTACCATGTGTTAATTTCAGGTATACAGCAGTGAAGATACATAATATCTTAAGGCAATATTTTAAAGAATCAAAATTAATGCCTCTCCAAAAATTCCACGGTGGAAAAGAAAAGGCAATCTGCTGCAGTCGTTTGTTTGGTTTATGACCCTGCCTTGTTACGCAAGAGGGATTTTCAGATGAGCCCACAGTTTTCATTCCCAGCTGGTTTGCAGGTTGACACTGTCATGCAAACATATCAAGCAATGCAGGATTTTAAGTATAGTCAAGAGTTGGACCATAGAAAAGGCTGAATGCCGAAGAATTGATGCTTTCAAACTATAGTGCTGGAGAAGACTCTTGGAGTCCTTGGACAGCAAGGAGATCAAACCAGTCCAGCCTAAAGGAAATCAACCCTGAATGTCCATTGGAAGAACTGATGCTGAAGCTGAAGCTCTAATACTTTGGCCACCTGATGTGAAGAGCTGACTCATTGGAAAAGACCCAGATGCTGGGAAGGATTGAGGGCAGAAGGAGAAGGGGGCAACAGAGGATGAGATGGTTGGATAGCATCACCGACTCAATGGACATGAGTTTGAGCAACTCCAGGAGATAGTGAAGGAGAAGGAAACCTGGCATGCCCCAGTCCATGGGGTCAGACAGGACTTAGCAACTGAACAACAAGTCAGAAGAACTGGGGCTCCTTGGAGAAAAGTTGGTTCCTGTCCTGGGACAGAAAATATCCAAGATGAGGCCAGAACATCTCACACTAGAAAGTAAGAAAAAGTTTAAGTAACAGTAGGGACATATCAAAAGGACTTCCCTGATGGTCCAGTGGTTGAGATTCGACCTTCCAATGCAGTTGGTGCAGGTCAGATCTCTGGTCAGGGAATTAAGATCCCACATGTCACATGGTGTGGAAAAAAAGAGAGAGAGCGAGCCTGAAAGAGCCCACACTAGCCAGAAAGTGAAAGTGGAAGTCACTCAGTCATGTCCGACTCTATATAGTCCATGGAATTCTCCAGGCCAGAATACTGGGTGGGTAGCCTTTCCCTTTTCCAGGGGATCTTCCCAATCCAGGGATCGAACCCAGGTCTCCCGCATTGCAGGCACATTCTCTACCAGCTGAGCCATAAGGGAAGCCCAAGAACACTGGCATGGGTAGCCTATCCCATCTCCAGCGGATCTTCCCAACCCAGGAATCCAACTGGGGTCTCCTGCATTGCAGGCGGATTCTTTACCAACTGAGCTATGAGGTAGCAAGGAACTTGCCCGTCAGAGCCACTCAAAGCCACACTGGCCAGAAGACGGGACAATTTGAGTATTTAACAATAATAATAATAATAACTTATGGAATAAAAATATATATTAATAATAAAGATCTATGAGTTCATAATGACAAAATCAAGTAAGTCATTGGTCACATTTTTATTCTGAAAAGGGAATGAATCATGCACTTAACCTACCATTTCTGTACAGAGTATTATTACAGAGAAACAGAGAGTCATTGTGGGAGGTCCTTCTTTAGAGAAGACTCTAAAAATAACTCCTGCAGAAGGAATGATAAACTTAAGGAAATATGGGTCTGGATGATGAACAAAAACATCTAATAAAACCATCATGTAAAAACAGACAGGAACCTTGCAGTAAATCGGTGCTGGCACCGCAGACCCTCCCATCAACCTCGGCACTCAGAGAAGAGAGACGAGTGGATATCTGTTCTGAGGTGATGCGGTAAAACAACGATACAGCACCAGGGCTTCCCTCATAGCTCATTCAGTAAAGAATCTGCCTGCTATATGGTAGACTCGGGTTTGATCCCTGAATCAGGAAGATCCCATGCAGAAGGAAACGGCAATGCACTCCAGTATTCTTGCCTGGAGAATCCCATGGACAGAGGGGCCTGCTGGGCTACAGCCCGTGGTGTCGCAAGAGTCAGACACAACTTAGCAACTAAACCACCACCATCCAGGGAGTAGTTTTTGCCAAAAAAAAAAAAAAGAAGAAAGAATGTGAATCTAATCAAGGTCTTAGATCTAAAACTACCAGTTTACAGGAAAAGCAGGTGAGAGAAGAATATGATAAATAACACCACAGGGACAAAACCAGCCCAATCAGAGCCCAGGAAACTCAACAAGACAAATGGTATTGTTTCTCTCACAAATAAATGGCATTTTTAAAATAGGAAGAGGAAAAAAAAATGGAACTGAAAGTGTCATGGATTAGAAGAGATTTATAGATAGATAACTAATAAGGACCTACTGTAGAACACAGGGGACGCTTCTCAATATTCTGTAATGACCTATTTGGGAAAAGAATCTAAAAAAGAGTGAAATACATGAGCATATAACTGATATACTTTGCCATACAGCAGAAGCTAACACAGCATTGTAAATCAACTCTTTATTGTTGTTTGGTCGCTAAGTCGTATCAGACTCCTTTGCAACCCCGTGGACTGTAGCCCGCCAGGTTCCTCCGTCCCTGGAGTTCTCCAGGCAAGATTCCTGGAGTGGTAAGGTGATAATTCCAACTGGTGACAAAGCCGATGCGAGGGGTTGGGAGTGTCTCATTTTGTAATGACATCAGCACCTCTTTGTGAAGTTGCAGCCTGTGTAATATACATGTTAAAAGGGTGCATTAGTCGGTATTGTAGAAGGATCCTGTAAAGTCATCCAGACTTGCTATGAACACTAACTGCCATTTAAAGCCACTGGGTAGACAGTGGCTCCTCTCTAAACCACTTTTAGCAATTGTATTTTTTCCTGATTATATTTTTAATGTACTTCGCTGTTCATGTTGATGAGTTTTTATGTACTTTTGGTGATGTTTCAGTTTTATGCGCTCCTGTGACATCAGAAAAGTACCACTGGTTGTTTGCAGCCTGATCGTGTAATCGGCCTACCACAGGCTTCCATATATAACAAAGTAATTAACATTGTGCAAGTGTAAAACACTTCTCTTGTGAAAGCAGTGTTTGGAAAATGAGAAATTATTTAAAATGGTTACAAAATAGCAGTCAGTTTCATAATCCCCACTTTCTGCCCTTAAAGGTTTGCTTTATCAGAGAAAGGGTCCCTTATTTGTCATAGCAAGATTCTTAGAAAATGTGTTTAATCCTCTTAAATACAATCAGTACTAAAAAGTCTGTATTATTTTGGTCTGTTGGGTAGAGAGTACAAGCTGCAATCACAGGATGGAGAGGACGTTTCCCACTGTCTCTCTTAAGCTGTACAATTTTTTTTTTTTCTCCAGTGTTTTGTTTTACATAAGTTTTGAATTCCTTTAACGTATTGTGTGTACTGAATACTGCATGTGTACTATTCTGATTGTTTGCTCTAGTTTACTACCAATAAAAGACCTGTTAATCACATACAAAAAAAAAAAAAGAATACTGGAGTGGGTTGCCATTTTCTCCTTCTGGGGATCTTCCCAACCCAGTAATCGAACCCACATCTCTTGTGTCTCCTGCTTTGGCATGTGGATTCTTTACCACTGGGCCACCTGGGAAGCCCACTACACTGTAGTAAAAATTTTTAAAAGAGAGAGAGAGAGATTTAAGAAGTAGATATACCAAAGATAATACGGAGACCAATGCTGGATCTTGGTTGGCATAGTTGTATGGAAAATAAGATATTTTGGAGACATCTGGGAGATTTAAAAATAGACTGGATATCCAACAATAGTAAGGAACCATTGCTTATTCTATTGAGGGTGATAGGATATTGTATTTATGTTTCCAAAAAGTGGTAGAAGACAGTTTCTGATAGAGGTTTCACATAGCAGGTGAAATAAGATGTTTTGGGTTTGCTTTAAAAATTCCAGAAAAAAAAAAAAACAAGGAAGAGAGGAAGGAAGGAGAGAGGATCAAGGATGCCTAAGAATGACAAAGTGTTGATAACTGTGGGCGCTGGGTCATGAGTACATTGGACATTCACAACTTCATTCTCTCTGCTTTCGTGTGTTTGATATTTTCCATAATAAAATAAAGAACTCTCTTGCCAGGAAGTGTCATATCCCCCTCCAAAGAGAGAAAGAGCAGCAGATGAATGAGAAACAGCCTTGGACATGAAACAATAACCCGGAGGCACTAGACACAAGCAGAAGAAAACTCCCCATGCAGGACGGGGAGTGATGGCGCTAAGGCAGCCAGTGTTTATCGAGCATCTACTATGCTTAGGCACAGCATTAGCTCTTTCAGTCCTGAACACAGCCCTACAAGTAGGTCCTATGAATATGCCCATTTTATTGGCAAGGAGACTGAGGCACCGGAAGATGAAGTAGTCGGTTCCAGTCATGGAGATGGGAATTCAACTTTCTTTAGATTGGTATGCAAACCCAGAAAGGCTGCCCTTGGGCAGTCTCAGAGGTTGGAAGGGGGCCTCCAAGGACACCCAAGGGGCAAACTCTGTGGTCCCTGGAAGCCCATCCCTGAAGGTGATTTTGTCACCAGCCCAGGGAAAGGAGGCAGAGAAAAACACAGATCACTGTTGCAGAAATATTCAGAGCTGGATTTTTAGGGGACTTGAATCTGCAGGCTGAGGTTTTGACCCACTAAACACCCAGCTCATGGATTAAATAAGATGAAAAATGTTCAAGAACCTGGTAAAGTGCCCGCTGCACAGGAGGGAGATAAGAAATGGCAATGCTCTTATTTCCCATTGATCTTACAATTATTGGAGAGCTCAGCTCTTTCTCTGAACCATTCTTTTTAATTTCTAGTTCCTTTATGTCTCCTTAAGGTCAACCAGGTCAGCTGGGCTGATAGTCTAGCATATGTGCTGGTACGGGCACAGCGGAGATCAAATTATTCAAAGGGGAAAGGTCAGTTCATCCGAAGAGTGGATGAACTGGGTACAGTAAATCCATGTAGTGGAATATTATTCAGCCATAAAAAGTGATGAAGTATTGACATAAGCTTGTGGATGAAGCTTGTAAACATTATGCTGAGTGAAAGAAGTCAGTATCATACTATATGATTCCATTTATATAAAATGTATAAAATAGGCAAATCTGTAGAGATGACAGATGTGCTTGTAACAGCCTGGAGCCAGGGGAGCAGGAGAAGGGAGGGACTGCTTAGTGGGCACAGGATTTCCTTTGAGGGTGATGAATAGTTTCTGGAAATAGATAAGGGAAGTGTTGGGGACAGGGCTTCCCTGGAGGCTCCGTGGTAAAGAATCTGCCTGCAAGGCAGGAGACTTGAGTTCGATCCCTGGGTCAGGAAGATCCCCTAGAGGAGGGCATTGCAACCCACTCCAGTATCCTGCCTGGAGAATCCTGTGCTCAGAGGAGCCTGGTGGGCTACGGTCCATAGGGCCACAAAGAGTCGGACACGACTGAAACAGCTTAGCACGCAGGCGGTGATGGGGCGACACAGAATGTACTTAGCGCCACTGAACGGTGCACTTCAAAATGGCGAAGTATAAATTTTGTGGCATTTTGGTCGATTAAAATTAAAATGCCAGTGTCCTAAAGATAAGGAAGGGCCAAAGGACTGCTCCAGATGAGTAGGGACTAAAAGACCAGGACACCCAAATGTGATGTGACATCCTGGACCGCAGCCTGGAGCAGAAAAGACAAATTCACTCTGAAGGGCATTATTCGGACCACGGAGCAAGTTTTAACTTGACCTATGGACTGTTGCCTGGAAAATCCCATGGATGGAGGGGCCTGGAAGGCTGCAGTCCATGGGGTCGCTAGGAGTCGGACACGACTCAGTGACTTAACTTTCACTTTTCACTTTTCACTTTCATGCATTGGAGAAGGAAATGGCAACCCACTCCAGTGTTCTTGCCTGGAGAATCTCAGGGATGGGGGAGCCTGGTGGGCTGCCGTCTCTGGGGTCGCACAGAGTCGGACACGACTGAAGCGACTTAGCAGCAGCATGGGCTAGATCACAGTGTCACATCAAATGCTAAATTCCCTGATGGTGATCACTGTACTTGTGTGAATGAATGTCTTTGTGTTTGAGAAGGAGACCCTGAGATATTTAGGAGCAAAAGATGCCTGCAACTTCCTCTCAACTGGTTCAGAAAAGAAAGAAAAGGTGGTAGATGACAGATTAATCAATAGAAGGGACGGATAGATAGAGCAAACCTGGAGAATCTGTGTCAAGAGAGTATGGAAGTTCCCTGTATTATTCTTGTAATTTTTTTCTGTAAGTGTGAAGATGTTTCCAAAAAGTTAAAATGTTTGCTTTATTTCCACTGATAAAGAGACTCTGCCCTGAGTCACCCACCTGACCCTCCACACCCCCAGCACCCTGACCTCCCTTTTTCTACTCTGGGACCCTCAAGCTCAGATCACTAAAAGGTCAATGCCGGGCATGGAAAGAGGCCCCAGATCCTGCCCAGGGGGACCCTGCACTGTAGCAGGTGGTTAAATGTTTTACGTGTCCACCTCGGACGTGATAACATGCAGCTAACTTCGATCTCTGCTCATTTCAAAAGCTCTGGACTATGCTGCAGAATAATCCAGACCCCAGAAGGGGGGACGCCTCCCCACCCCCCTGCTCCCACGCTCACCGCTCACCGTTACCCCTCACATCAGCTGACAAAGATCCTCGCCTGGGATGAGCTCACGCAGCCCTTCCCTCTCACTGACTTCACAAGGGCAGGAAAAAGATGCTGATTCTAACGCTCTGCGGTTTTTAGGATCCTCCCGATGTAAATGGCTTGCAAAGTTTAGTCATGGCTGTATCTCTATAAAGAAGGGAAACAGCTGAAGCATCCAGGCAAGAGGCGACTGGCTCAGTAATGATGACACTTCCAGGCAAAACAATTCTATGCAACCAGCAAAAGAATGAGGAAGTTTACCTAAGGGTGGGTGTGGAAAGAACTCCAAGATCTAGGGTGAAACAGGCAGGACAAGTAAGAACAGTGTGTGAAGCAACACTATCTACCAAAGAGGAGTCATTCTTCCTCTCTGTTTTTCTCTCTTCCCAACCCCCTCTCCTCTCCTCACCACTTCCCTTCTGTCGATTTCTCTCTCCTAAGTGTCTGCACAGACTAGCTCCAGAAGCAGGCAGAGGAAATCTGAAGAGTGGTTCGCCCCGGGGGAAGGGAAGTAGGAGGTTGGTATACTTTCTAGGGGGAGTGGGGGGGGGTTGGTCCCCGCTAAGAGGTCTGTGGGATCCTAGTTCCCTGACCAGGCATCAAACCTGCATCCGTTGCATTGGAAGCACAGAATCTTAACCACTGGACTGCCAGGGAAGTCCCTCACCATACATGCTTTTGTTCTTCTGGTATGTAGAGCCACGTCAGTGAATATACGACCCATTCCCTCTGCCCAGAAATGGATATTATATAGCCTCTACAAAAGAATTTGTGGTTCTACCATTCTAGAAGGGGCTTCCCAGGTGGCTCAGCAGTAAAGAATCCACCTGTCAAGCTGGAGTTGCACGTTTGCTCCGTGGGTCAGTAAGATCCCCTGGAGAAGGAAATGGCAACCCACTCCAGTATCTTGCCTGGAGAATTCCACGGACAGAGGAGCCTGGGGGCTACAGTCCACGGGGTCTCAAAGAGTGGGACACAACTTGGCACCTGAGCAAACGCAAGCACCATTCTAGGGGTCTAGGAAAGAGTCTAAGCATATTTCTTCATCTCATAAATGTTAGCAGACTAGAGATTGGCTCCTGACATACCTGGCACCTTTCCTTGGAGGGGTCATGATCTCCCACGAGAGGGAAATTAATCACCAGGGATAGGAAGTGAGTGTGTTCTACAGAGAATCCAGCCTGGTGGGGGATCAGGAGAAGGGTGTTGGAAAAATCAAGCACAACCCCACGTGATCCACTCCAGTATCCTTGCTGGGGAAATCCTATGAACAGAGGAGCCTGGAGGGCTACGGTCCATGGGGTGGCAAAAATAGTCGGACATGACTTAGCCACTAAGCAACAACAAAGAACTAAGTAGGGGAAAAAAAAACAAAACAAAACAACACACTGCAACATGGTCCAGATGAAATTTCTGCACTGATGGGAATGTCCCAGAGATGTGCCATCCAGGATGGTAGCCGCCAGTTACCTGCGGCCATGGAGTTTGTGACATGCAGCAGGTGTGTCTGGGAACTGAACTTATACTTTGCTTTCATTTTAATTAAGTTTCACCAGCCATGTGTGGCTGGTGGCTGCGTCTCAGACTCCAGCAATTTGGGGCTCCTAAGCGATTCCTAAGTACTTCCTAGGTGCTAGTCTGTTAATTCTCTAACCACAGTGTTTCCGCTACCACAGCCCAAAGGTGGGTATTCTTTTTTCCTAAGATCACAGGCTCATTTTAAGAGCCCTTGCCTGCTGTATGGAGAAAGGGCCAGATCAGAAGCTGAGAAGGAGAGGCGATTGGGATTGTCCAGCTGTGGTGGTTTGCACTAGGGTGGTGAGTGTGAGGACTCATGAATGGATCAGAGGAGAAGAGGGCTACAGAGAAGATGCTTAGGAGAAAAGCAACCAGAATCACCAAGTTCTAAGTCCTTTTCATGTATCAGCTCTTCTTTTTTTGCCATTGCAACACCCATTTTGCAGATGAGAAAACTGAGGCTACAGACAGCTTAAGAGACCTTTCCAGGTCCTCACTGTTAGCAAGTGACAGAGGTAAGAGAGACCTTCAGAAAGTCCAACCCTAGAACCTTCTCTGCGAGGTTACCAGGCCTCAGGCGTGATGGGGAGTGAGGGGCATGCCTTCAAGGCAAAGGGTCACACGGTAACAGGGAGGATGTCACACACCAGAAGGTAAAAGAACATCAGCGAGGCTCGCAGGTAGCCAGGATGAGGTTGGAGGAGCCACAGATGTCATGTTAAAGGAGATGTATTTTATCCTGGGGTCATGGGGAGCCACAGATGGTCTTTGAGTCACAGAGGGACTAGATGAGAGTTCTTGTTCAGAAAGGTTCCTCTGACTGCTGTGAGGAGGTGAGATTAGAGGCAAGAGGACCAGAGAGGAGGCTGGGGCAGGGACTCAGGCCAGCAAAGATGGGAGTGATCCCCAGAGAAGGAAGAAAAGTAGGAGAGTTAAGAGGAGCCACATGCCCCTTCCCTCCCTCGCAGGGCTTCCATCTTGCCATCTTCAGGGCAGGGAATATCCTGCCAACTGTCCCCTTCTTTACGGTGGAAATAATAGACTCAGGGATGCTGTCAAGTCTAGGAAATACACAGAAGGCACGGGCTGCTTTTTTTTCCGGAACATCCCTCTCCCCGTTTCTACATGGACACAATGTCTTTAAACAATCCACCCACAGAATCACATAAAACCACTAGGGCATCCTCGGAAACTGGGATACAAGGGTGGGGGTGAGCATCTCGACTCATCCTCTTGAATCTGCACAGTCTTTGAGATTCAACATTCCTGAGCACGAAGAAACATAGGCGTTCGCATTTTAAAAACCATGTGAAAAAGACAAACCTCCAGATCCTTTCAGGATGCGATGAACTACCTTTCAGGTTGGCAAAAGCAAAAATAGTTCCATCTAAACATGAAGATGGGTGTCTAGACAAGGAAATACTCTCCTGCTCTGAAGATGAGGAATATAAATTGGTACAGGTTTTGGCAATATCTGTTAAAATAAAAATTGTCTATGTCTTAGATTCAGCATTTGCTGTTCTGAAAACCCAGACATGAATCCAAAGATATAATTCTGGTGTTTTAGGGTTTGCTTTTTTTTTTTTTTTTTTGCTGCCAGCCTGTGGGATCTTATCTCCCTGACCAGCAATCGAACCCACACTCATGACAGTAAAAGTACTGAATCTTAATCACTGGACCACCAGGGAATTTTCTAATTACAAACAGCTAAATTTCCATTGATAAGCAATGGAAACTCTCACTGGCATATCACACAGCTGATAAAAAAGGAATTTCCCTGAAACACACCAGGATATAACAGTATCTTTCTCACAGATTAAGCTGAATTTTGTAAATGTCAAGTGCCTCGCACAGTGCCTGGCATGCAGGTGAGGGTTGTCAATAATATTATGTTATTCACGTAAGAAAAAAAAGCGAGATATAGGATATCATGTAAAAAGACTTCTCTTTGTAGGGTAGAAAGGATAGACACGTCACAGGCGTTGAGTGCCAGCTGTATGCCAGCCACTGCTGAAAGCCCTTCCCATGTATTATCTCACTGAACTCTCTCCATGATCCTATGATACAGATTCCGCTCTGTAGGGTGACTATCCCCATCTTAGTGACAAGGAGGAGGCTCAGACAGTCGAGTCTCTTCAGCTCTTATACAAGATAGGCAGCATTTGAACCTAGTTTCAGTATGATCTCTATGTCAAAATATTCCTTACTCCCTATACTGTCATGGACTGTTTCCAGAAGTGTTAGCCACAAACTGCTGCCCTAATCCCACCCCCCATGTTTCTGGTTACAAGAAACCAGAGCTACAAGGAATCTGAGTCTCTGGGCAAGGATGATCCTTTCACTGAATACCCTTTAAGGATTTGGGACTTTTAAAAAAATTATTAATATTCATAAAGAATAAGCTCTAGTCCATCTTTTAATTTAAAAAATTTCTGACATTACAGAACTAAAGTGAAATGTATTAATATTCCACTCCTACATTTCCATGACAAAAAAAAAATCTCATGAGCCAAAAAACAGAGGGATTAGCTTATAAAACTAAATATGGATCTCAGCTGAGCAGAAAAATTAAAACATTTTAATTTTAAAAATCATGAGTGAATAATAAAATGTGTAGAAACAAAATTTTCAAACTATTTGGGATTATTTAACAGAAAGGAAAAGTCAAAGCTAATCACGGGCCCTATAGCCACTTGACAGTCTTACTCCTTAACTGCTTCCCAGCCCCGGAGGGGGAGAGGAAGGTGAGGGAGAGAAGGGGAGAGGTCAAGGACTGGGAGGAGGAGGAAGGAAAAAGGGAGCAGATGGCGCCAAGAAGGGAGAGCACACACATAGCGGGTGTCTGCCCCCGACTCCCACCAGACTCACCATCTTCAGGTCTCTCCCAGATTCTCCTCTGATCAAAGGCTCCCCAAGGGCTGTGGCTTGCAAGCCCCAAGGGAGGGTGCAGATAACCAGAGAGGAAATGACCCGTCTTACCCCTCTGGGGTTCTCATTGGTCTGGGGCTCGGGGTTTCTTCCGCAAGGCACACACCCAGTGAACCCCCGAACACCTCCTCCAGCCACTCCACGGAAGGGGCCAGGAGGAAGTTCCAGGTCCCAGGAGGAAGGAAGCCAGACATTAGAGACTCCCACCTTGTTGAGACCTGGCCTCTCTCCCGGCCTTGATTTCCCCTATTTAAGAAGCTCTCTCTTTTCTTCCATGGCCCCAGGTAGCCCTGAAAAAGCTCAGGGGTTCAGTTGGCTTAAACCTGGGAATTGGGGATTGATTGTGAGCCCCAACCTCCCAACTGGGTTCCATTGAGACCCAGAGAGTAAAAGCAAGTCTTTGAAGATGACCCAGTACTTGAGGACTATTCAGTCTTCTTGTCTGCTGCTGCTGCTGCTAAGTCACTTCAGTCGTGTCCAACTCTGTGCGACCCCATAGAAGGCAGCCCACGAGGCTCCCCCATCCCTGGGATTCTCCAGGCAAGAACACTGGAGTGGGTTGCCATTTCCTTCTCCAATGCATGAAAGTGAAAAGTGAAAGTGAGGTCACTGAGTGGTGTCCAACTCTCAGCGACCCCATGGACTGCAGCCCATCAGGCTCCTCCATCCATGGGATTTTCCAGGCAAGAGCCATCACCACCTTTCCCAGTCCCTTTCTGGGTTCTTGCTGAAACATGCTGGAGTCTGGGGTGGGGAAGAAACTATGTTATTAGTTTCCTATTGCTGCTGGAATAAATCGCCATTAACTGAGTAACTTAAAACAATAGAAATGTATCCTCTTATAGTTCTAGAGGCCAGAAGTCAGCAGGGCTACATTCCCTCTGTAGGTTCCAGAGGAGAATGTGTTCCTGCCTCTTCCGTTCCACTGACTGGCAGCACTCCTTGGCTTGTGGCCACATCGTTCCAATACCTGCCTCTAAGACAGAGACATCGCCTTCCCTCCAACTGCACATCACAAGTCTCCTTCCGCCTCCCTGGGATAAGCACCCTAGTGATTACATTTAAGAACCCTCTAGGGGACTTCCTTGGAGGTGCAGTGGATAAGAATCTGCCTACCAATGCAGGGGACACGGGTTTGATCCCCGGCCCGGGAAGATTCCACATGCTGTGCCGTGAATAAGTCTGAGAGCTGCAACTACTGACCCTGCATGGTACAATGACTGAAGTCCAGGCGCCTACAGCCTGCGCTCCGCAACAAGAGAAGCCACCGCAGTGAGAAACCTGAGCCCCACAACAAAGAGTAGCCTCCTCTTACCGCAGCTAGAGAAAGCCCACACAAAGCAACGGAGAAACCTGTGTGCAGGCTCACTCAGCCGTGTCCCACTCTTTATGATGGACTGTAGCCTGCCAGGCTCCTCTGTCCATGAGATTCATCAAGCAAGAATACTGGAGTAGGTTGCCATTTCCTCCTCCAGAGGATCTTCCCGACCCAGGGATCAAACTTGAGTCTCCTGCACCTCCTGCATTGGCAGGTGGATTCTTTACCACTGAGCCACCTATAAAGACCCAGTGCAGCCCCCCACCAAGAACCCCCTAAATAATCCAGGATAATCTTCCATTTCAAGACCATTAGTTTATCTGCCACGTCCCTTTTCCCACATAAAGTCATCCCGCAGAGTTCAGTGATTAGGAGGAGAACATCCCTGGGAACGATTTTTCAGTCTGTAGCAATGGAGCATGATTGGAGCGTGAGTGCAGAAACAGGCTGACTTTCCCCACGCTCATCTGTAACGCTCAATAGATCACCCACATTCTTCCTCCCCCAAATAGTATTTTTCTACAACAAGCTTCAATTTGTGCAGATCTAGCTTTCTTTTTGTAGCAGAGATGATCCAGGTAAACATTTGAACAATCCAGAAATGTACTCCCCCGCCTTCCCCCCACCCAATACAGCATTGAAAACTCCCCTCACTTTCACCCTTCTGAAACTCCTATTAGCAGTTTGGAATGTACTCTCCTAGACTTTTACAAATGTGATGCTTGTGTTTGGGAATGGGCGTGTGAGTGCCTGATGTTTGGCAAAGTTTGGTTCCACTAGATGAAGCCATGTGTTGTGGGCTTGACTCAGCAAGGATTTTGAAGGTCTTCGCAGAGGGGATTCTTTGCTGATAGGAATGCATGGTTGTTACACCAACTCTGACCTTAAGAGGCCGCGCGAGCTGAAGGAGAATCAGAAGGCCAGGCCATACCCTCTTGATATATTAAGATTTTTGGACCACAGTTGGGCATTGCTAAAGGAAATCAGTCCCTGAATATTGAATATTCATTGGAAGGACTGATGCTGAAGCTGAAGTTCCAGTACTTTGGCCACCTGATGCGAAGAACTGACTCGTTGGAAAAGAGATGCTGGGAAAGATCGAAGGCAGGAGGAGAAGGGGACGACAGAGGATGAGATGGTTGGATGGCATCACTGACTCCAAGGACATGAGTTTGAGCAGGCTCTGGGAGTTGGTGATAAGGAAGCCGGCGTGCTGCAGTCCACAGGGTCGCAAAGAGTCTGACACAACTGAGGCATTGAACTGAACTGGGCATTGCCTTAAAATCACGGTTCTTAACATTTTCTATGTCCTGGACCCTTGGAGAAGTTATTAACTGCTTCTCAGAATAATTCTTACAACCTTTTAAAAGTGAAAGTGTTAGTCACTCAGTCATGTCAGACTCTTTATGACCCCATGGACTGTAAACAGCCAGGCTCCTCTGTCCATGGAATTCTCCAAGCAAGAAGACTGGAGTGGGTTGCCATTCCCTTCTCCAGCGGCTCTTCCCAACCCAGGGATCGAACCCAGGTGCACTGCAGGCAGATTCTTTACCGTCTGAGCCACTTTATGGTGGTGCAAATTCAAATGTAACAAGAAGTGGCCAGGACAGTAAAGAAGCAAAAGGAAAAGTGTAATAGGTCACCTGATGTAAGCCACCGTCCTCGTTCCCATTTCATCAACTGTTCCGATAATGTGCTTTGATCACTTTTTCAGAACGATGTTTTTGTGAATATGCTGAAGCACCTCATGTTGTTTTAATAGCGCCATAAGTCCACTGTTAGTTTGAAACTTCCCGTTGGTGGAACTTCGGGTGATTTCCAACACTTTTGTCTGTATCACAGGGAGCGTCGTAGCATGTGCATCCTGGTGCCTGTGTAGGAGGATTTATTGCAGACAACTCTCTAAAAATGGAATCACGGAGCAGAGAGGGTGTGCTTCGCTGTCAGCCCGTGCAACCTTGATGCTGGTGTCCCCTCATTCTGCTCCTCAAGACCCAGACCCAGGCTGTTCAACACAGCAGCCACCAGCCATATTCAACTACTGAGTTACAGACAAGTGGTGAGTCCAAATTGAGATGTGCTCTGAGTATAAAACACACCAGATTGCCAAGACATACTGGAAAAAAAAAAAAAAAACGTTGTAGAACATCTCAACAATTTTTTATTGTATTATATGTTCAAATAATAATCATGGAAAAACTGGAAAAATCGTGTTAAGCGAAATGCACTATTCTTTATTTATTTCTTTGCCTGCTCCAGGTCTTAGCTGCAGCACATCGGATCTTTTGTTGCAGCATACGGGATCTAGTTCCCCAACCAGGAATCGAACCCAGGCCCCCCGCTGCCTTGGGAGTACAGAGTCTTACTCCGTACCACCAGGGAAGTCCTGCAAAGTATATTGTTAATTAAAGCAGGGGTGAGGGGCACTGGCCTGACTGAAAATCCTAGTACTGCTCCCTCTGCCTCAGAAACGAAGGAACTGATGAATGGCTCACTCAGGGCAGGAAGGAGAAACAGTTTGGATAGAATCAGGACTAAAACCTTGGTTCTTTGGATTCCATAGATTGTGATCTCTGCTGCTAAGTCACTTCAGTCGTGTCCGACTCTGTGCAACCCCATAGAAGGCAGCCCACCAGGCTCCCCCATCCCTGGGATTCTCTAGGCAAGAATACTGGAGTGGGTTGCCATTTCCTTCTCCAATGCATGAAAGTGAAAAGTGAAAGTGAAGTCGCTCAGTCGTGTCGGACTCTTAGCGACCCCACGGACTGCAAACTACCAGGCTCCTCCATCCATGGGATTTTCCAGGCAAGAGTACTGGAGTGGGGTACCATTGCCTTCTCCGTGATCTCTAATTGAGCACAAAATTTTCCCCACACTTAATTTACAAATCTGTAAAATGAAAATATAGGTACTATATTTTGAAAAAACTATATTTCAGTTAAAAAAATTTAAGTAGGTGCTGTGTGCTTAGTCGTTCAGTTGTCTCCGACTCTTTGTGACCCCATGGACTGCAGCCCGCCAGGCTCCTCTGGCCGTGGGGATTCTCCAGGCAAGAATACTGGAGTGGACTGCCAGGCCCTCCTCCAGGGGATCTTCCCAACCCAGGATTCAAAGCCAGGTCTCCTGCATTGCAGGCGGATTCTTTACCATCTCGACTACAAATTGGCACTTGCCGAGAGTATTTGCCATCTGCCTCTGCAGAGACTGAACCCTGTGCTGCGGAGCTGTTGACCCTCCACACGCCCTGAGGGGAATTCAGGGTGGAGAGTGAGGCACTCTGCCCTCCAGGGAGACTGGTGGAACAGGTCCTTAGATAGTTAGATATTTTTCAGGAACTGATTTCATGATCCCAACTCCTGCAGCTCCTCATCTCTAGAAAAGCACTAAATCCCTTCATCATGACATCAGCTCCTCCTGACTTGCAGAAAACCTCTTGTAGAGTAAGTGCTTGATTGCACTGAACTCTCCCTTCACCGAAATCATATATATTGACCTTTCCCCACTGCCTGTTTGGAGCAGTCTCTCAGAGCTATCTGAGGTGCTATCTCCCAGGCTGCAGCCCTCATGCATGCGTGCTAAGTCACTTCAGTCGTGTCTGACTCTTTTCGACCCCATGGACTTTAGCCCACCAGGCTCCTCTGTCCATGTGAATTCTCCAGGCAAGAATACTGGAGTGGGTTGCCATGCCCTCCTCCAGGAGATCTTCAAGACCCAGGGATCGAACTCACATCTCTTATGTCTCCTGCTTTGACAGGCAGATTCTTTACCACTAGCGCCACCTGGGAAGACCTCATTTTGCCCCCAAATAAAATTTAACTCACACGACTCTCACATTGTGCGTTGAGAGGATTAAAATCTACACAATGGAAAGATAAGAGCAGAAAAAAGTTGTGACCAAGTGGCATACAGACTCACAGGGTTTTGTGACCCCAAGTCTCTAGGGCTGTGCAGAGCTGATCCCATCTGAAGGGGCGGGGCTGAGCAGATGGCCGAAGCCACCACACCCCAAGAGGAGCTGTGGCCAGCCACCAGCCTGCCAGGGGCCACAGGAAGCCCAGAGCTGGTCAGATGTCAGCAATCTATGCAGAGGCTCTCAACTGCGGCACTGTGGCTTCCAAGGCAGGATGTGGGGGACCTATTGTTGCAGCCACGCTCTCCAGGAAGCAAGCTCACTCAGGACCACGCAAATAAGGGAGTGCGGTTTATTACACTGGCGGGCCCAAGGCAGAGTCTCCTCTTAGCCAAAGACCCGGCCAGTTTTTGTGAAAACCCTAAGTGTACATGCTCAAACCCACCTCCCCAAATTTCTCGAAACTAGTCTGGGCAAGGTAAAAGAGAGATCTGATCAAAGTTAACCCATGATTCACGTGTCATAAGCCTAGGTAGTTAAACAGCGGATATTGATTAATAGGCCTGTGGTCATGCCTTGATAAACATAATGTAATTTGTTTAGAGATAATTAGCATATGAGTCAGACATGACTGAAGTGACTTAGCAGCAGCTGCAGCAGTGTATTCTTTTAAGCGAGGGAGAGTCCTGAGGCTCTTTCATCCGGGAGGTTTGGTTTCCCATTGGTATGCCCTTTCTATAGACACCAGGCGCAAAGTTCAGAGTCCACTGGGAAGGTGACCATGCGTGTAGGCTGATGTTTGCAGCCTGGCCTCAGATGGAGTCCAGCTCTGTCTGTTTCTTCCTTCATTATAGGCAGCAATGCTGGGGTCCATACAGTCTTCTGACTCTGGCCAGACTCGTTCACCAGAACTTTCAACACTGTGCAAACTCCGGAGGGTGCCTCCAAGAGAGGGCCTCTCAAAGGCTGGTGGAAAACACCACCACCAGCAATAATAATAATAGCCAAAGCTCCCTAAGCCACTGCCTGCTGACCATGCTGTTCCTAGTATCCCACAATAACAGAAACAGTGAAGAAGTGCTGAGACTGCCCTAGGGCCCAGTGGTTAAGACTCCACAGTTCCACTGCAGGGGTGTGGGTTCGATTCCCAGTCAGGAGAATTAATCCCACCTGCTGCATGGGATGGCCAAAATAAATAAACATAATTTATAAAATGACAAAAAAAGATAAGAAGTGCTAACCCTGATGGAATTCAGAATGGAAGCTATTATTACTACTACTCTGAAAATTCTAGAAGTTTCTAACTTTAAAATTGTTTAAGTGTATGAAGAGCAGAAGCATCTCTGACTTTAAAACTTACCAGTTGTTTTCTTTCTCTCTTTTTTTTTTGAATCTCAGTTCCCTGACCAGGAATTGAACCCAGGCCCACAGCAGTGAAAGTGCCAAGTCTTAACCGCTAGACTGCCAGGAAATTCCCATAAAATGTCAGTTCTAAGATTCTGTTATTTTGAGCTCCAAAATCACTGCAGATGATGATTGCAGCCATGAAATTAAAAGACGCTTACTCCTTGGAAGGAAAGTTATGATCAACCTAGACAGCATATTCGGAGAAGGTGATGGCACCCCACTCCAGTACTCTTGCCTAGAAAATCCCATGGATGGAGGAGCCTGGTAGGCTACAGTCCATGGGGTTGCAAAGAGTCGGACACGACTGAGCGACTTCACTTTCACTTTTCACTTTCATGCATTGGAGAAGGAAATGGCTCCCCTAGGGACGGGGGAGCCTGGTGGGCTGCCGTCTATGGGGTCGCAGAGTCAGACATGACTGAAGTGACTTAGCAGCAGCAGATAGCATATTACAAAGGAGAGATATTATTTTGTCAATAAAGGTCCGTCTAGTCAAAGCTATGGTTTTTCCAGTGGTCATATATGGATGCGCGAGGTGGACTATAAAGAAAGCTGAGTGCCGAAGAATTGATGCTTTTAAATTGTGGTGTTGGAGAAGACTCTTGAGAGTCCCTTGGACTGCAAGGAGATCCAACCAGTCCATCCTACAGGAAATCAGTCTTGAGTGTTCATTGAAAGGACTGATGTTGAAGCTGAAACTCCAATACTTTGGCCACCTAATGCAAAGAGCTGATTCACTGGAAAAAATTCTGATGCTGGGAGGGATTGGGGGCAGGAGGAGAAGGGGACGACAGAGGATGAGATGGCTGGATGGCATCACCGACCCAATGGACATGGGTTTGGGTGGACTCCAGGAGCTGATGATGGACAAGAAGGCCTGGCATGCTGCGGTTCATGGGGTCACAAAGAGTCGGACATGACTGAGCAACTGAACTGAAAGATTCTGTCATTTTTTAAAATTTCTATTAATTTATTTTTAACTGACAGACAAATGATTTCCTCTCATTTGAGGGAGCAGGTCTATGGATCTTTATCTTTATTTTTTGCTACAGTTACATAACTTGTGGGATCTCGATTTGGAGACCAGGGATTGAACCTGAGCCCTCATCAGTGAAAGCACAGAATCCTAAGCACTGGACCGCCAGGAAATCCCCAGTCTATGAGTCTTAACAAAGGCACTGAGTAATGTAGCTTTTACCACAAACACCCCAAAAGATGTCCTTTTCATCATAGGAGACTGGAATGCAAAAGTAGGAAGTCAGGAAACACCTGGAGTAACAGGCAAATTTGGCAAAGGCTAATAGAGTTTTGCCAAGAGAACGCATTGGTCACAGCAAACACCCTCTTCCAACAACATAAGAGAAGACTCTACACATGGACATCACCAGATGGTCAACACCGAAATCAGATTGATTATATTCTTTACAGCCAAAGATGGAGAAGCTCTATACAGTCAGCAAAACCAAGACCGGGAGCTAAGTGTGGCTCAGATCATGAACTCCTTATTGCCAAATTCAGACTTAAATTGAAGAAAGTAGGGAAAACCACTAGACCATTCAGGTATGACCTAAATCAAATCCCTTATGATTATACAGTGGAAGTGAGAAATAGATTTAAGGGACTAGATCTTACAGACAGAGTGCCTGATGAACTATGGACAAAGGTTCATGACATTGTACAGGAGACAGGGATCAAGACCATTCCCATGGAAAAGAAATGCAAAAAAGCAAAATGGCTGTCTGAGGAGGTCTTACAAATAGTTGTGAAAAGAAGAGAAGCAAAAGGCAGAGGAGAAAAGGAAAGATACTCCCATTTGAATGCAGAGTTCCAAAGAAGAGCAAGGAGAAATAAGAAAGCCTTCCTCAGCGATCAATGCAAAGAAATAGAGGAAAACAACAGAATGGGAAAGACTAGAAATCTCAAGAAAATTAGAGATACCAAGGGAATATTTCATGCAAAGATTGGCTTGATAAAGGACAGAAATGGTATGGACCTAACAGAAGCAGAAGATATTAAGAAGAGGTGGCAAGAATACACAGAAGAACTGGACAAAAACATCTTCACCACCCAGATAATCACGATAGTGTGATCATTCACCTAGAGCCAGACATCCTGGAATGTGAAGTCAAGTGGACCTTAGAAAGCATCACTATGAACAAAGCTAGTGGCAGTGATGGAATTCCAGTTGAGCTATTTCAGAAAATCCTGAAAGACAATGCTGTGAAAGTGCTGCACTCAATATGCCAGCAAATTTGGAAAACTCAGCAGTGGCCATAGGCCTGTAAAAGGTCAGTTTTCATTCCAATCCCAAAGAAAGGCAATGCCAAAGAATGCTCAGACTACCACACAGTTGCACTCATCTCACACGCTAGTAAAGTAATGCTTAAAATTCTCCAAGCCAGGCTTCAGCAATGTGTGAACCGTGAACTTCCAGATATTCAAGCTGGTTTTAGAAAAGGCAGAGGAACCAGAGATCAAATTGCCAACATCCGCTGGATCATGGGAAAAGCAAAAGAGTTCCAGAAAAACATCTATTTCTGCTTTATCGACTGTGCCAAAGCCTTTGACTGTGTGGATCACAATAAACTGTGGAAAATTCTGAAAGAGATGGGAATACCAGACCACCTGAACTGCCTCTTGAGAAACCTGTATGCAGCTTAAGAAGCAACAGTTAGAACTGGACATGGAATAACAGACTGGTTCCAAATAAGAAAAGGAGTACATCAAGGCTGTATATTGTCACCGTGCTTATTTAACTTATATGCAGAGTACATCATGAGAAACGCTGGACTGGAAGAAACACAAGCTGGAATCAAGATTGCTGGGAGAAATATCAATAACCTCAGATATGCAGATGACACCACCCTTATGGCAGAAAGTGAAGAGAAACTAAAAAGCCTCTTGATGAAAGTGAAAGAGGAGAGTGAAAAAGTTGGCTTAAAGCTCGACATCCAGAAAATGAAGATCATGGCATCTGGTCTCATCATTTCATGCAAATAGACGGGAAAACAGTGGAAACAGTGTCAGACTTTATTTTGGGGGCTCCAGAATCACGGCAGATGGTGATTGCAGCCATGCAATTAGAAGACACTTACTCCTTGCAAGGAAAGTTATGACCAATCTAGATAGCATATTCAAAAGCAGAGATATTTCTTTGCCAACAAAGGTCCGTCTAGTCAAGGTTATGGTTTTTCCAGTGGTCATGTATGGATGTGAGAGTTGGACTGTGAAGAAAGCTGAGCACAGAAGAATTGATGCTTTTGAACTGTGGTACTGGAGAAGACTCTTGAGAGTCCCTTGGACTGCAAGGAGATCCAACCAGTCCATTCTAAAGGAGATCAGTCCTGGGTGTTCACTGGAAGGACTGATGCTAAAGCTGAAACTCCAATACTTTGGCCGCCTCATGTGAAGAGTTGACTCATTGGAAAAGACCCTGCTGCTGGGAAGGATTGGGGGCAGGAGGAGAAGGGGACGACAGAGGATGAGATGGCTGGATGGCATCACCAACTCGATGGATGTGAGTTTGGGTGAACTCCAGGAGTTGGTGATGGACAGGGAGGTCTGGCGTGCTGCAATTCATGGGGTCACAAAGAGTCGGACACAACTGCGTGACTGAACTGAACCGAACTGAACTGTACTATTTAGGAGATGACCTTGGGAGTGGAGGTCCCAAGGAGTGGCGTGGAGGACTGGAGACATAGAGAACTGAGTCAGAAAAGGGAGAAGAGTCAATCAAGGGTGACCTAGGACTTCCCTGGTGGAGCAGTGGATGGGAATTCGCCTGCTAATGCAGGGGACATGGGTTCAGTCCCTGGTCTGGAAGATTCCACATGCCTGGGAGCAACTGAGCCCATGTGCCTAGAGCCTGTGTCCACAACAGTGAAAAAAAGGAAAAAGCCACCACAATGAGAAGCCTGCGTAATGCAAGGAAGAGTGGCCCCAGCTTGCCACAACTAAAGAAAATCCGGGCTCAGCAAGAAAGACCCAGCAAAGCCAAAAATAAAAATAAAAAAAGTAAGCTAATCTGTGGGGTGCAGCCGTAGGCAATTGGGCTCAATCCTGTTGGGACTCTGAGGAACCAGGCAGAACGTGCCTCGGGATGTTGCTACTGAAGGATGGAGAGGCTGGGGCATTAATGTGGTCACTCTCATCACCTTTGGGTACAGGTCACCCCAGGAGACATTAAATTCTTCCTCCTGTAACTTAACAAGAAAACTGAGTGGTGCCAGAGAAAAAGTCGCTGGGAAGGACAAGGGCGCTGAGTGAGACGGGTGCTGAGTGACAAGCTGTCTGTGTGCTGGAAACTGTCAGCTCATGGGTCAAAGTGGGTCAAAGGGAGATGAGGAGGCATACCCACAGTTCTACGACACATGAATGATCCTTGATTTATTTTTATCAGAAGAGTAGGTCTCCTCTGTGGCCAGCAGCGATCATTTCCCTTCTCCCCATAACTTTTTTATGAATAAAAAGCAGTTTCTCTCCTTCACCTCTCCATCAATGCTCAGAGAAAAATAACGTAAAACGATCAGCTTTAAGGAGCACTGGATGGTTCCCTTTTCTGGAGTGTAAAATTACCAGCATGCCCAGGAGGCTCAAAGAGCTCAGTCAAGCTTGAAAGAAACCATGCCAAATGAAGTGAAGCTAATAAGGCATGTGAAACAAATATAATAAATATCCTTAGAGACATACGGCAAGGTATCGAAAATTTGAAGAAGCCTTATGAAGTAGAACCTAACTGGTAATAAGGGATATAAACAATATAATTACTGAAACAAAGAACTCAGTAGGTGTTAAATGGCAGAACAGATCCAACTACAGAATAAAAGAGTGAGCTGAAAATACTCTCCCAGAAGGCAACTGTAAAGGACAGAGAGAAACCCTCGAAGAAAAAAAAACTCAAGACGTGCAGAAGATATACGTAAAAACTCTCACTTCTAGCATATAGAATCTCTCCGAGGAAGACAAAAGGGAGATAGGGGAACACTACATGAAAAAATGCTAACTAAAAAGAGGAAAAAAGAAAAACAAAACAAAATAGTAAGAATGTTACAGCTAATATTATTGTTATAGACAATACCTAAGAATCTGAACCAACAACTAAAGACACAGTACTTCATGCTGAAATATTTATTGTACGTCAAGCCAGAGAAGTGTGGCAGAGAAGGGGAAGGGAATAAGAAAATCGAACAAATATTTGTGGAATTTTTAAATACCCAAGAACTAGAGGGACTTCCCTGGTGGCCCAATGGTCATAAATCCTCCTTGCAATGCAGAGGATGTGGGTTCCACTCTCCGTTGGGGAACTAAGATCCCACATAACACAGGGTGACTGGAGCCCATGGGCCACCACAGAAGAGCCCATATGCCACAACTAAGGCCTGACACACCCCAAAAATAAATACTTTTCTAAAGTTTCTAAAAAGTATACCAAAGAACTAGAGAAAAACCACAGAAGTCTCCAACAAGGGAAATTTAAAAAAAAAAAAAAAAGATTCTTTATTAAAGAATAAAAATCAGATTGTCACCTGCAATATTGTGATTTATAAGAAATATATCTATTTCATCATTCAGATGACTAAAATGTATTTCTCAGGTGTATTTGGTCTTCGCTCATAGTTCCTAGCTCACAGTTCCCAAAACCCTTGGAATTTCTTGAGTACTGAGGGCAAGGAGCATCTTGTTTAAATACTTGATCTCCTATCCTCATTTTCTTTCTTTTTTTAATATTTATTGTTCACTTAATTAACTTGTTTGGTCGCAACGACTCTTAGTTGCAGAGTTCGGCATGCTACATCTTTAGTTTTATGTGTGGAATGTAGTTCCCTGACCAGGGGTTGAACCCAGGCCCCCTGCACTGGGAGTGCTCTGTCTTAGCCACAGGACCACCAGGAAAGTCCCCTGTCCTGGGTTTCTGAAAATGCTTCAGAGCCTTCAAGGTGAAAGGGGTGTCTTATTATTCATAACAAGCTGTTTTCCATTGCAGCTGAGATTCTGTTAATGAAGGTGATTTCTCCAAAGCACCTAAGGATAGGGGTTAGTTGCCAGGGGGAACCAACCACGACTCGGGGTTGAAACCTTTAGTCTGGCCCTTGATTTCCAGGGAGGAGAGAGGTTGAAACAATCACCAATGGCTGATGAGCTAATCAATCATGTCTATGTAGTGAGGCCTCCGTGTATGTGTGTATGTGTGTGCTAAGTCGCTTCAGTCGCGTCTGACTCGCGACCCCATGGACCGCAGCCTGCTAGGCTCCTCTGTCCATGGGATTCTCCAGGCAAGAATACTGGAGTGGGTTGTCATGCCCCACTCCAGGGGATCTTCCCAACCCAGGGATCACACCTGCATCTCTTGCACCTCCTGCACTGCAGGCAGATTCTTCACTGCTGAGCCATCAGGGAAGCCCAATAAAGCTTCTATAAAATACCAAAATGAAAAAGAGGGCATTCAGAAAGCTTCTGGGTTGGTGGACACAGGAGATGCAGGGATAGTGGGGTGCCCTGTCATGGAAGCTCCACTCCCTTCCCTCCCCCCTTCGCCTGTTCCTTGCCCCATGCATCTCTTCTTTCTGGCTGTCCCTCAGGTATATCCTTTTATCATAAACTGTTGATCTAGTAAGTAAAATGTTTCTCTGAGTTCTGTGAGCTGCTCTAGTAAATTAATTAAACCCAAGGAAGAGGATCTTGGGAACCTTTTGTTTATGCCCAGTTGGTCAGAAGCTCAGGTAACAACCTAGATTTGTGACTGGTGTCTGAAGTCCAAGGAGAAGGTCATAAGAACCTCCATCTGTAGCTGGGTGATCAAAGGTACAGGCTTGCAACTAATATCTGAAGTGGAGGAACTTCCCCAGCAGTCCAGCGTGCTTCCAGGGCAGGGAGTGAGGGTTCGATTGCCGGTCACTGAGATAAGATCCCACATCCTGCGGCGTGATGCAGCCAAAAAATATAAAATAAAATAAATGAAGTGGGGGAAGTGGGAAAAGGTGGGAGTGGATTCTTGTAGGACTCAGCCCTCAGCCCGTCGTATCTGACACTATCTCTCTGTAGATAGTGTCATAATTGAGGTGATTTCTCAGACACCCAGCTGATGTTCTGAGAACTGTTTGTTGGAAATGTGGGAAACCTCTCCCCCGCACTGGGAGTGAGTCTCAGAACACCAAAAAGAGCATCTAACTTCGCACAGCAAATCTAGGTGCAAAGAGATAATGGAGTGACATCCTCCACGCAATGCTAAACTGCTGTCTCAATGGAGAATGGTACACCCAGATGAATGGTCATTTACCTGGAAGGTCATATTTGATAAGTCAGAAAGCTTGCCTCCCATAGACACTTTTTGAAAGAACTGGAAACAAACAAGAGCAGAAATTAATTCAGGAGGAAATGACAAGCTGTTGGACATAAGGTGAATTTTTTTAAAGGTATTTATCAGAAAAATAAATATTTATCCGTATAAAATGTGTTAGCTGCTCAGTTGTGTCCAACCCTTTGCGACCCCCTGGACTGTAGCCCACCAGGCTCCTCTGTCCATGGGATTCTTCAGGCAAGAATACTGGAGTGGGCAGCCATTCCCTTCTCCAGGAGATCTTCCCGACCCCAGGGATCAAACCTGAGTCTCCCACATTGCAGGCAGATTCTTTACCATTCAAGCTGCTCAGAAAAAGAAATGCTTATCCATGTAAATTTATACATAAAACTCAAGATGATATACAAATGGGAGTTGCATGATGTGGGTGGACAGTGTGGAGAGAAGATGAAAGGATGCTTAGATTTTGTCTTGTTTGGGGGAAAACATAGATACTGATGTGATTATACAGTCCACAAAATTCTCCAGGCCAGAATAGTGGAGTGGGTAGCCTTTCCCTTCTCCAGGGGATCTTCCCAACCTAGGGATCAAACCCAGGTCTCCTGCATTGCAGGCGGGTTCTTTACCAGCTGAGCCACCAGGCAAGTCCAAGATTACTGCAGTGGGTAGCCTATCCCTTCTCCAGAGGATCTTCCCAATCCAGGAATCAAACTGGGGTTTCCTGCATTGCAGGAGGATTCTTTACCAGCTGAGCTACCAGGGAAGCCCGATGATTCAAACACTAACAAGAAAAAAATAAGAATTCAGTATTGCCTTTCAATAAGGGGAATCACTAAAGGATGATATTAAAACTTTCAGAGACTTCCCTGGCAGCCCAGTCATTAAAACTCTGAGCTTCCATTGCAGGGGGCGAAAGGTTGATCCCTGACATCACATGTCATACAATGCAGCCAAGAACTTTTTAAAAATAAAGTGAATTTTAAAATAAATTTTCAAAGCAGTAGCAGGAATATAACTGATATACTCAGTGGAACATGAGAGTAAAAAAACAATCAGAGAGCCTGGTGTGGACACAAAAGCAAGAATAAACACGTGGGACGGCATCAAGCTAAAAGCTTCTGCACAACAAAGCAAACTATCGACAAAGTTAAAATGCGATGTCCCGAATGGGAGGAGACATGTGCAAACCTCATATCTGATAAGCGGTTAGCATCCAAAATACGTAAAGAATTCACACCACTCAATAGCAAAAGAGCAAATGATTTTTTTTAACTTTTTTATTTTGTATTGGGGTATAGCCAATTAACAAACAATGCTGTGATAATTGCAGGTGAACAGCAAAGGGCCTCAGCCACGCATATACACGTATCCATTCTCCCTCAAACTCCTCTTCCATCCAGTCTGCCACATAACGCTGCACAGAGTTCCACGTGCTCTGCAATAGGTCCCTGTTGGTGATGCATCTTACATATACCAGTGAGAGGCCTTCCCTGGTGGCACAGTGGTAAAGAATCCCTCAGCCAGTGCAGGAGACACAGGTTCGAGCCCTGATACAGGAAGATGCCACACGCCTCAGAGCAACTAAGCCCCGGGCGCCACAACTATCAGGCCTGTGCTCTAGAGCCCGGGAGCGAAACATACTGAGTCCACACACCCTAGAGCCCGCACTCCACCACAGGAGGAGCGGGGGCAAGAAGGCCACGCACCATCCCTAGAGAGCAGCAGCCCCTGCTCGCCGCAACTAGAGAAAAAGCCCACGCGGACAATGAAGACCCAGCACAGCCAAAAGAGTACATATTTTAAAAAATAATAAAGAAATATACCAGTGAGTACATGTCCATCCCAAACTCTCCGACTCTCCCTTCCTCCCCCCTTTCCCCTCCCCACCACCGGCATCTGTAAGCTCCTTCTCAAAGTCTGCTTCTGTTTTGTTAAGTAAGTTCATTCAAACAGTCTAATTTTTAAGTGGGCAGCCAATCTGAACAAACGTTTTCCCAGAGGAGAGGTAACAGATGGCCAACAGGGCCAAGAGAATATGCTCAACTAATTATCAGGGAAATGCAAAGCAAAACCAGAGTGAGATATGAGCTCACAGGGTCATAGCTGGAAAGTACTCATCACGGGAAAACAGGTCATAACTATATATCGTGATAGAAGTCAGCTAGATTTATTGTGGCGATCATTTCACAATATATACGAACGTTGACTCGTGCTGTGCCTGAAACTAACATAATGTTATGTCATTTGTATATCAACACTTTTAAAGAACTCAGAATTCACAAAGGTCTTTGTAATCAGATAAATAAACTTTGATATATGATTCTCACGGGGGCTTCCTGGTAGCTCAGTGGTAAAGAATCGCCCGCCTTTGCAGGGGATATCCAGTTTGATCCCTGGGTTGGGAAGATCTCTTGGAGAAGGAAATGGCAACCCACTCCAGTATTCTTGCTTGAGAATCCCATGGACAGAGGGAGCCTGGCTGGGTCACAAAGAGTAGGACACGACTTAGTGACTACACAGCAACAAATGTGACTCTAGACAGGCTTCTGACTCCTGGAAGCCCTAGTTCTCATTCATAGAGTGAGAGGAAGAGCATTTACCTCACAGAGTTATTGTCAGAAGGTCATGGTCAAACGGGAGGAAGGCAATGGCACCCCACTCCAGTACTCTTGCCTGGAAAATCCCATGGATGGAGGAGCCTGCTGGGCTACAGTCCATGGGGTCGCTAAGAGTCAGACACGACTGAAGCGACTTAGCAGCAGCAGCAGCATGGTCAAATAGATAAGTTGTTTTAATGACTGTAGGGTGACCGTGGCAATTGGCTAAAAGCTGAGGATTTGAAACTGAAGTAAGATTTAATTAGTCTCTTGGTAAATACATTAGCCGTATAATAATACAGCTACTAGACACTTTTTTTTTTTGCAGCTTTATTGCAATATAATTGAGGTCCCATAAACAGCATATATTTACAATGAACTATGCATGGGAAACCATCACCACGATCAATTTAGCGAACATTTCCATGGTACCCAGAAGCTCCTCTGTGGCCTTTTGTAATCTATCCCTCGTTCCCTCCACCCTCATTTTCAGGAAACCTCTGATCTGCTTCCTGTCACTGTAGATTCCGTTCAGCTCAGCTCAGCCCCTCAGTGGTGTCACTATAGATTAGTCTGCATTCTCTAGAATTCCATACTGGTGGAAGCGTACAGAATGTGGATGGATTTCTTTTGACCTGCTCCTATCACTCAGTATAATGCTCTGGGGGAGGTTCATCATGTCATCGCAAGTGCCAGGAGTGTATACCTTCGTTCTTTCTAGCTTTCCATGGTACAGTGTGGTAGGCAGAATAATGGTCCCTGGGTTCTTCATGCCTACATGACTGAGTGCCAGTGAAAACCCTGGACCCAGAGGCTCAGGGGAGCATCTCTGGCTGGCAACACTCTGCACAGGTCATCACATGATACGCCTGAAAGAAAGAAGCGCCGACCTACGACTCCGCTGGGAGAGACCACTGGGGAGCTTGGGCCTGCTCTCTCCTGGACTCTATCGCATGCACCTTTCCCCTCTGCGGATTTTAATCTCTAGCTTTTCATGGCAATACACCATAAAGGTGACTATGACAGCCTTTCAGACTTCTGTGAGCTCTCCTTTTACTGAGTCTCTGAACCTGACAGTCATCTTGGGGACCCCCAACACACGTGTCTAGACGTTTCTCAGTTTATACTTCTCAGAATGCCAGAGACTTCATTTCGGTTTGGTCTCAGTCTCCATCTCTATTTCCATTTCCCAAACCCATCTGCCAGGTCTCTCCACGTTTCATTCTTTCTGTCTCTCCCTCCTCTCCATTTCCTCACGACATCTGCTCTTTCTATTGATCTGATGGCCAGAATTACAGCCACCTCTTCTCTCTTGATGTAAACCACACACTGATTATTTTGTTAATATTCACTTATTTATTTGGTCCTGCAGCATGTGTAATCTTAGACCAAGGATCAAACGCGCATCCCCTGCACTGGAAGTGTGGGGTCCTAACCAATGGACTGCCAGGGAGGCCCTTCACCTGATTCTTTTATAATAATACAACAAAGTGGGGATTTTAGAACAACAGGAAACAGAGAGTAGATAACAAGAAACACTCTTCCCTGGTTCCCTATCAAACTCAGTGCCAAGCCTCCCTAGGTGTTGCCCTTCATGCTCCCGTCCTCTGCCAGCGAGTGGACTCTTCAATCGTCCACAGCCCCAAGCCCCAGGGTTCCTAGGGTGGTGGGGACCGACAATGAAGAGATTTCTCATGGTCTGCACATTTTTCCTCTCCTGTCCTGAAAGAGGACAGGATGACAGAGGGTTAAAACATTCCGAGACCTTTATTGTCGCACCAAGAGGAGAAATGAAGAGTCCATAGCGTATCAGTTAGCTGTGGCTATTGCTACAGACTGAACATTTCTGTCCCCCACCTCAAAATTCATATGAGGAAACCTAGTCTCACATGTTATAGAACCAGGAGGTAGGGCCTTGGGGGTGACTAAGTCACGGGGAATTCCTCACGAATGGGATTGCTGTTTAGTTGCTCAGTTGTGTTTGACTCTTGTGACCCCACTGACTATTATAGCCCACCAGTCTCCTCTGTCTGTGGGATTTCCCAGGCAAGAATACGGGGGTGGTTGCCATTTCCTTCCCGAGTCTCCTGCCTTTCGGGCGGATTCTTTTCCACTGAGCCCCCAGGGAAGCCTGATGAATGGGGTTGGTGCCTTTATAAAGGAGATCCCAGAGAGCTCTCTGTCTCTATCTGCCATATGAGGACACAGCAAGAACACAGGTGTCCACAAACCGGGACATGAGCCCTCGTCCTGGAATCTTTTGGCACCTTGATCCTAGACTTGCCGGCCTCCAGAGCTATGAGAAATATTTGTTGTTTAAGCCACCCAGTCTACGATCATTTGTTATAGGAGCCCAAAGAGACCCCAACAGCTGTGAACAGATATTCCCAAATAATAATGGTTGAAAACAATAACTATTATGGGGGTGGGGTTTTTTGGCTGCTCTGCATGCAAGGGGGATCTTAGTTCCCCAATCAGGAATTGAACTCATGCCCCTTGTGGTAGAGCACAGTCTTAAGCACTGGACCCAGCAGGTAAGCCCCAATAACTGTTTTTGTTGCCTACAAGTCCATGGGTCAGCCGGATGGCTTTTGTCTTGAGTGAGCTCATCCGCGCATCTGCAGTCAACTGAGGGCTGGGTGGGCAGCTCTGTTCTGGGAGCTGAATGGGTGCTTGTGTTCCATCTGGTGCAGACACTCATTCTTCAGTAGGTTGTGTGTGTGCTCAGTCACTTCAGCTGTGTCTGACTTTTGCGACTCCACGGACTGTAGCCCGCCAGCCTCCTCTGTCCATGGGATTCTCCAGGCAAGAATACTGGAGTGGGTTGTCATACCCTGCTCCAGGGGATCATCCCAACCCAGGGATGGAACCTGAATCTCTTATGCCCCCTGCATTGGCAGGTGGGTTCCTTGCAAACTCTAGCGCCCCATGGGAAGTCCTCCTGCAGCAGGCTGTGAGTGAGTGAAAGTCGTTCGGTCGTGTCCGGCTCTTTGCGACCCCACGGACTATCGCGTGACAGGCTTAGCCAAGTCTTATTCCCACAGCAGTGACAAATTTCCAGGGAAGCAAACAGAAGGCACGAAGACTCTCAGGACGTAGACTCAGAACTGATGAAGCATCACGCCTACCATATTCTACGGGTCAAGGTCAGCTCAGGTTCAAGGAGAGGGGAAACTGACCCTACCCCTGAAAGGAGGACCTGCAGACTCACAATGCAAAGGGCGTAAGTGAGGGGATTTGGGGCCACTTTTACTTGTGACACTAACGGACGATGATGATTCTATTCTTTTACAAAAATATATAAAGAAAGCCTGGCTGCTGCAGTCCATGGGGTTGCAAAGAGTCAGACACAGCTAAAGTGGGACACGACTGAGCAACTGAACAACAATAAAGATAAAGAAAACAAGCCCAACTACTAGTCAAAAAGTGTGCCTTTCACAGGAGGATCTGCAGAAGGTGTGACTGGTATTTCAGAGCAAGAAACAACCCCGTTGCAACAGTCATTAAAGATGGTCTCAAACCTTCCAGCCCTCCAGGGCACACCTTCTAAGCCTTCTAGACGTGTGTAGGGTTCCACACATCTGCCTATTGGAGGTTTGGCAGGGCCATGTGACTTTCCTTGCCCAGTGAAACGTGAGAAGAAGGGGTATGTGCCAATTCAGTACGGGGATTTTAAGAACTAGCACATGCTCGACCTGGAGCTTCCCAGGTGACTCAGGAATGAAGAATCTGCCTGCCAATGCAGGAAACGCAGAGGATGCAGGTTCAGTCCCCGGGTGGAGAAGATCTCCTGGAGGAGGAAATGGCAACCCTGAAGAATTCCAGGATTCTTGCCTGAAGAACCCCATGGAGAGGAGCCTGGCGGGCTGCAGTCTGTGCGGTCACAAAGAGGCAGACGATGCTGAGCATGCATGAGCATGCACACGCCTGACCACCTTTTGAATTTCCCTTTGGCCCATCACATGTTGGCCGGGACAGCACTCATCTGAAGGTTCGACTGACTGGAGGTTGCAGGGGGCTTGCTCACCCAGCTGGCAGTTGATTCTGTCTGTCAAGTGGGAGCACAGCAGGGATTTTTAACCAGAGTGCCTGCATGTGGGCTCTCCATATGGTTTAGGCTAAGAAGCAAAATGAACAGTGAAATGAAACCATTCAGAATCAGATGGCCTGGGTTTTCATCCTCCCACCCACCCACCACCCCAACACATACGCTTACTGCTCTGCAAATTGCTATCTAACCCCTCTGAGGCACAATTATTAATGTTAATGCCGTTCATATCATCCCTGCTGGATGCTCATACTTTGGTTCTCAATTTCAAGTTTCAGCACAATATCCAGGTCCTTTCCAGACCCCTACTGTCCTCCACATGGCCTAGGTCGGGCCATGACCACCTGTGGCAGATTAGACTGGGGCTCCCCAGGTGATGCTACTGGTAAAGAACCTGCAGGAGACATAAGAGATGAGGGTTCCGTCCCTGGGTGGGGAAGATCCCTTGGAGGAGGGCAAGGCCACCCACTCCAGTATTCTTGCCTGGAGAATCCCATGGACAGAGGAGACTGTTGGGCCCACAGTCCATGGGGAGCAAACAGTTGGACTCAACTGAAGCGACTTAGCACACAGCGGATTAGGTTCCTCTTTGGAAACCTTCACTCCATCCACCCCATCACCTCGGAAGGAACGTACTTCTGCCACTCTATACTGGGCTTGGCCGTGCGACTTGTTTGGCCAACAGCATGATGGTACACAGAACACAGAAGCTTGACGTGTACCTGTATAGTTAAGCTCACACTTCTGCCATCACAATAAGAGGAACATTCCTGAAATAGACCACAAGTGCCAAGCACTGGTTGTACCGGCCAGGGCCAGCCAAGATCAGCCCATCCACAAACACTTGAGGCAGCCCAGCCAAGATCAGCAAGGCAGGCAGTCACCTCCAGCCCCAGATGACCTCAGATGCACGGGAGAGCCCAGCCAAGATCAGCGGAGCCTGCAGCCACAATCAGCTGACTTTCAGAGTGAGCTCAATACACGTTCGTATTGAAATGAATTGGGACACTACGGTCCTTCCCCGCCGTGTCCTCCACCTGTCTTTTGTCCATGGAAAAACTTTAGCCAAAGAATCAGTTTAAACAGAGAAGTGAGAAAATGCAGAAGCAAAGGGAAAGAGCCCCGCAAGACCAAATAATAATAGTTGAGTCATTAAGCATTGTCAAGGACCTTTCTCCTCAAGGGCTATGGATAATATTCTGAGCCGTATCCTGTGAGCTGTCTGGTAGATACTGAAACCCCTACCAGGTGGAAGAAGTTAACTACATAATGACCAAACTGTAGCCCTGAGACAAGCTGCCACAATTCTGAGAATTCACCTCAAGGAAATGGGAACTGGACCTGAAGGCTAACTGTACTTAAGACGATGCTAAGCAGGCCATCGATGACCCATTTCAAGGTGACTGTCAGAGCTGATTGTGCTGTTTCTGTATGGAGCCCCCCTCCCTCTGTCTATAAACGCTCTTACCCACCGAATGTCAGTGGAGGGGGACAAGCAGTCTCCCTTCCTCCCCACCCCTGGTTGCTGGCATCCAAAAGAAAGCAAACGTTCCTATCCACCAACCTTGCCTCTTTGTTGGCTTCTGAATAGCAAGCAGCCAGACCCCATTCACTTTCGGTTACATGCAATGCGTGTACATCAACACACAGGTTTTGGTTGTTACCCAACTGTAGTTAATTACTCAATTATTACTAAATAGTTTTTAAAAATATTTGATATACTGTTGTTGTTTTAGTCACTAAGTCGTGTCTGACTCTTTGTAACCCCATAGACTGTAGCCTACCAGGCTCCTCTGTCCATGAGATTTCCCAAGTAAGAATACTGGAGTGGGTAGCCATTTCATTCTCCAAGGGATCTTCCTGACCCAGGGGTCGAACCCAAGTCTGCTTTGCAGGCAGATTCTTTACCACTGAGCCAGAGGAGAAGCCCATCTGATGTATTACCAGACTTCTATATCCACAGACTTATCATCATTATATAGCTACAGTGTGACCTCATGACCTCCATATTATTTTTATTTTATTTATGATTCAGGGACCACATAGCAAGATGGCACTGGCAAAATCGTAATTAATTGTACCCAGACCAGATGGTAAATGCAGATGACAAGGAAGGTTAAAGGCGGTTTTGCAACCACAGAAGTTTCAGGGTCGTGTGGTTGGGGGTTAACAGGCTGGAAAAGCCCACGCTCAGGATTCCCCATGACTTGACTAGACTTCACCCAGATTTTTCCAGAGGCCAGATGACTTGTGATATTGCAACAGATCAAATGCAGAAGCAACTCTGAAAATCCAGTTGTTTTCTCTTGAGCCGGACATTACACACTCTCAGAAATTTATAATAATGTCGCTCTTCTCATTAACTTTTTTATTTTAGAAAATACAACATTTCTCATTTAAAGTGTTAAGTCGAAATTCGGTTTCTGGAATGTCTATCAACAGACAAATAGGTAAATAAAATGTGGTATCTGTGAATGTGGTATCTGTGAATGTGGCATCAATGACCTATAACTCAATCTTAAAAAGGAAGGAAAGCCTGAGACACCTTCAACATGAATAAACTTTGGAAACATGATGCTAAGTGAAATGAGACAGATACAAAAGAACAAATGTTGCACGATTTCCTATACATTAGGCAGTATAATAGGCAAATTCTCAGAGACCTGAAGTAGAAGAGAAGTGACCTGGGATTGGGAAGATGAGGAATTATTGTTTGATGGGTACAGAGTTTTAGTTTGGGAAGGTAAAAAGATCTGGAAATGAACAGTAGTGATGGTTGCACAACAATGTGAATTTACTTGATGCCTCTGAACTTCTATACTTTAAAAATGTACCATTTTAACCATTTATACCTTTCCTGGTGGCTCAGCAGTAAAGAATCCACCTGCAATGCGGGAAGACGTGGGTTCCCTCCCCTGGGTCGGGAAGATCCCCTGGAGAAAGAAATGGCAACCCACTGCAGTATGCTTGCCTGGAGAATCCCATGGACAGAGGAGCCTGGTGAGTAACAGTCTGTGGGGTCCCAAGAGTCAGACAGGACTTAGCAACTAAACAACAACAAAGTTTTTGTGTATCTCTTACCACAATAAAATCAGTGCAGAAATCCAATGGGCTTACCCTGTTTATTTTTAAATGAATTACTAAAATTTGTAACTTCTCAATCTTAACACTTAACTTATTATTGATAGATGTAACACATATACAAAAAGAAAAAAACTCCTCGGTCCTCAAGAATTTTTAAGGGTGTAAAATGAATCCTGAGACCAACAAGTCTGAGAACTGCTGTTCCACGTACAACTGAGGTGAGCCTGAGCTAGCTGCCCCTGGCACTTCTCTGCAAGAATCTGCAAGCTCCCAGGAATGAAAGTTTCTTCTGGCGCAAGTAGACGGGCGCCCTCTGGTGGAAGCATGAGGTATTGCTTGGCAACGCAAAATGTCTAAGTCATTTGTAGAGTTTGCTGAAATTCTAAACCGGAGGCAGAGATGGTCTCATGAAATGAGGACTTTATTTCAGCATTTTAATTTTAAACTCTGAACTATGCCTCCTCTCCTGCACATTCACACACACACACACACACACACACACACACACACACACATTCATTCAGAAACCCACAGTCACATTCACGCACACAAAATTACACACAGACATAAGCAGATGATCACAAATAAAGTCACACAGACACACAGACAAGATCAAACGTACTCATTTACACACAATCTCTCACATAGACCCCCATATATACACACAGAAATACTGTCACACACACAAAGGTCACAGCTTCACACACAGACATACTCATATAGTCATACACACAGACACACTTTCACATGCACACATACCCACTAAAAATAGCGCATCGTTAATAAAGGGGACCAAGTAAATGAACATCATCCTCTATTTTTAAAAAAGATTGTAATGGAAAATGAGTTTCTTCCCAAAGCCATTAAATAAATGTTGAACAAATAATTAAGATGAGTCTAGGTTTGGCAGCTCGCCCAATTAGGAGGCCCACAATCCCTTAGCTGAAGTCCTTGGGGACAGACGCATTTCAGAACTCAGAAATGTTCTAATTTTAGAAGGGTAATTCTGAGCGAATGCCGTATATTATGTAACACTCCCAGGGGCTTGAAGCCGACCCCTCTCCATCAGACATGTTAATATATTTGCAGCAAAACGTGTGAAAATTCACTCCAACGGAGACAAATAAAGACTGTTAAGAAGGCATATTAGGCTGGTTTGCCACCATGTGAGTCTGGGCGAAAATAACCCTCAGAAGAAGAAAAAAAAATTTTTTTTTGAGTTTTCAGGATTTTTGAAATTTGGAATTTCAAATAAGGGATAGCGGATTCTATCCGCAGGCCCTTCACACATCATCTACGAATACTCTCGTGAATCTTCGACCTCAACTTGGACGTGAGGGAAGACGCCAAGAGCCTGGGAGACGGCGGCTCTTTAGCGCCCCTTCCTGGCAGCCCCAGTCCTTGCAGTTTGCTGAGTTGGGCTGTCTACTGGCTTGGGCCAGTTACCGCGGTAGGTCCTGATTGGTCTAAATCTTCAGCGTAATCCCACCTTCACTTAACAGTGAGTGGCTCAGGGACCCACAATTTAACTGACTAGCAACTGACAGGGACAGGTCTCTGGCACAAGCATTGGCTCTGGGGTTGTCATGTGACCCAAGCTGATCCAATCAGATTGAAGGAAAGTCCTTTGACTCCTAGGAGGCACCAGGCCTCCCTTATCTCTGAAGGACGGTAATGAGGAGCTCTTAGGTGCCTGGATCTGTGGGCACCAGGTGAAGCCGCTTGGGGATGAGGCCAGAAAGAACCGGGAACAGTTTAGATCCCTGTGGTGGCCATTGAATGGCGCTGAGCAGCTCTCCCTTTAAGAGATTCTGCTGCTGACAGCACAGCCGTCTGACAGCCCTACCATATTGGTGGCAAGGCCATGCCTCCCTTGGGTTCACACAGTGGGTACTTAACACCAGTCCATTGCAGCCCCATCCAGGACTCTTCTGATGCGCAGTTCTTGCTTGAGGACAGCTCCACAGACACATAAACCCCACCGCACCCAGAGAGGTACAGCCAGAGGCTCCCTGACCCATTCCCTCTTTTTAAAAAATATTTATTTGGCTGCATCGGGCCTTAGTTGCGGCAGGTGGGATCTTCGATCTTCGTTTGGGCATGCAGGATCTTTACTTGCGGCATGCAGTCTCTTAAGAGATCGAGTTCCCCACCAGGGATCGAACCCAGGACCCCTGTATTAGGAGTGCAGTCTTAGCCACTGGACCACCCGGGAAGCCCCTCCCTCTGTCCTTTCACAACTGTCAGACTGATGGGTCATGGTTGCACTTCATATCCTGAATTGCACAGTTCAGACTGGTGAAAATAGTAACTTTTATGCCATATGTATTTCATACGCACACATTTTGACCACCCACTCCTCCTTTCCTCTCCATCACCACCCTGGTCTAGCCACCGTCGTCCCTCATCTGACTCACCACAGTGATCTTTCTGGGCTCCCAGCTTGCATCCCCACCCCATACATTTCATTCCCCACGTGGCAGTCAGGAGATCCGGTTAAGACGACCTCTTAACAGAGGTTAAGCCTCCACCTCACTAAAAGCCAAACTCCTCAGCCCAGCCCATGGGGTTCCCTACAGACTACCTCCATTCTCTTTTCTCCCACTAGCCCCCTCATTCACTCTGCTCCAGCCACACTGACATCGTTGCCGTTCCTTGGACAAGCCAAGCACCTCCAGCCTCAGGGCCTTTGCACTTGCTCTTCGGGATCCCTAGACCACTATTCCCCCAAGACCTGCCCTCACTTCTGAGGCTTCTAGCCAGTAACCAGCAACTTCATCACTCCCTATCCCTGGATTAGTTTTCTCCTTTGCGTTTATTATTACATGTTATTCATCTCTATTTCTTGTCTGTCTCCCCACCGATATACTGGCTCCAGAGTATAAATGTCTCCCTGTTTTGTTTGCTGTTTTCCCAATGCTTAAAATAGAGCCTGGCACATGGTAAATGCTGCATAAATATTTGTTAAATGAAAGATTAAAAGATAGGGACCAAAACAGAGCCTGAGAGGAACAGGAAGAGAGAAGAGAGACCAAACAGGGAGGGGGCGGGGAGGAGACAGGGGAGTGAGAGAAGCTGAACTAGGAGATGAGAAGGAGGGTTGGGTCCAGATGTTTAGGAGAGGGGACTTTCCTGCTGATCCAGTGGTTAAGACACCACATTTCCAATGGGGGCGGGGGCGGGGGGAGGAGGGTGCATTCCATTCCTGGTCAGGGAAGATCCCACATGCCATGTGGCACAGCCAAAAGTTTAAAAAAAAAAAAAAAGATGGAGGAGAAAAGTGAGGAAGGGAGAAGAAATAGCTGAAGCCAGAGCATCAGAGCTGAGAGAATGAGTCAGAGCAGAGTGAGGGATAGAAACAGAGACATGGAGAGACATGAGAGAGAGACAGAGACACACAAACGTTGAGAGACAAAGAGACAAATACAGACAGAAAGAGAAAGAGGATAGAGGAGAAGGTGGTGAGGGAGACACAGAGAAAAGAGAGCAGGAAAACGGGCTGGGAGAAGAGCGATGAGAATCAGAGAGAGGGGAACAAGTGGGAACAAGGATAGAGTCCCTCCCTCTCACTCACCACTGGCTGGTGTCCAGAGCTCTGGACTGACTGGCAATCCCTTGGGATTCAAGCTGTGGCTTTTAAAGCCCCAGGGACAGAGGAGGTGGCGAGCAAGAACATGTCATGGTACTCTAAAGGCTTCAAATCACCAGCTTCTTCAATCCTCAGAAAAACTTTATGAGATAAATTCTATGGTCATCTTCATTCTACAGGACCAGAGAGGTTGGGTTAGCTGCCCAAGTCACACAGCTAGTGAGAGGAAGAGCTAGGATTTGAACCTGGGTATGTTGGCCCCAAGATCGGTGCTCCTAACCACCATCTACACTAACTGGGAAGGGGTGATGGCTTCCTGAATTCCATTCATCCTGGAGACACCCTCTGGGAAGTGGTGCTGGAGGGGTAGAAGGAAGGAGGGGAGGTAAACGGATTGACATTCCTAGCTGGGTGCAGATGGACAGCTGTCCACTTCACCATCCTAAGGAAGTCTCCAGTTCAAGGGAGGTGGTCAGACAGGAAATCACTTCCTGCTTGTAGGGTCCTATACCCTGCCCAGAGCTAGACCTTAGTCGTCTGGGTAGAAAACGGACTCAGCCACCTCTGACTTTTTAGCAGGACTCAGGCTGCTCTGCCTTGGTTTGCAGGCAACATTGTAGACCAGAGGCAGTACTAAGCTTCAAAGGCAGCTGGGTGCTTTGCTAGTTTCCTCTGTGATTTCCAGAGGGGTCTTATCACCAGCCCTGTCCACGCTCATCTCTCAGTTCCCAGGAATGTGAACTCATGCTCTTCCAGCAGTATCCTGACTTCTCCAGGTGATTTAGCTTCCCTTCCATACACTATAGTTATACAAATCACATCCCCCAGAAACCCAGTTCTCGGTGAGATCACCCCATCTCTCGTCTTGTCTCCTGTGCTATTACCAGAAGCTAGCCCTCTTCTCCCCTCCAGAGGCACTTGTCCTCTGCAAGCATGCAAAAACCTGCGAAGTCCTTCATACTGTCTGACCTTCAACTACCTTGTTGCAGGATGGCGATGGAAGAAATGACACCACCACCACCCCTCTCCCAGGGAATGGGAGAACGCACACAGCCCACCCAGAGTGAGAGGCAATGCCCTGATGCCAGGAAGGGCTTGCCCTCACAATCTTGAGCGGGCAGGCCCCTCTGTAGACAACACGACAAACACAGCACGAGGCAGCTGAGGCTGGAGTTTATTGCAGGTGGATAGATGCACACGGAGGGAGAGGGTCAGGCTGAGGGCTCCGTGCACAGAATCCTACGGAGGGAGGAGCAGGAGGCAGTGATGACTATGGGGTCTGCCTGGAGGAGGACCCGGCCTGACGGCGGAGGAGCTGCGAGGATCGAGGACCAGAGCCGGCTCCGCTTCGCCCCCATTCTTCAGGATGACAGCTCCGCAGACGCTAGACGATGTCATGAAGAGGGAGCCAGACACCAATTCGGGACCGGCGCATCCGCGGCGAGGGCGCCGGGCTCTTGAAGGCTGGCGGTCCATCTTGGGTGAAAAGGAAGGTTACCCGGGTCCTCGGCCCCCGCGGCCTCCTGCGTCTTCCCCAGAGTCTGGCGGCGGCGGCGGCGGCGGCGGCTGCGCGGCAGCTCCAGCTGGGGTCTCGGCCCGCCAGGGGCTCCCAGGAGGCAAGAGACCGAGGCGGCGGCGGGCGCCGGGGCAGGCGGCGAACCCGCGCGGGCTCCGCACGGAGAGGACTGCGCGCTGGGCGGCGGGCCGGCTGGGGCTGCAGGGGGCCGCGTGGGAACCCAAATGAGACCGTAGTAGACAGCGAGGAGCACGGCAGCCAAAGAGACGCAGAGAAAGTAGGCGCAGACCGGGGCTGGGCGCAGCCAACGGCCCCGCGGGCCCTCGCTCAGCCCTGCGCCACCCGGGCTCTCGCCGCCGCCGCCCACGCAGCTCGTGCCCCGCATCCCCGCAGCCCACTCGGCCCGGAGCCACAGCCCACACAGGGCCCGCCCCCCTTCGGGGGACCGCCTCCGCGCTTAACTCTCCCCGTCCAACCCCGCCCCCCGCCAGCATGGCCACGCCCCCGCATGGGGCGGGCCTCCTGCGGGCTCTAACTCTCCCCCGCCCAACCACGCCCCCGCCAGCGCGGGCACGCCCCCGAACGGGCGGGCCTCGTCCGCGCTCTAGGCCCGCCCCTCCTCAGCCTCCCGGCCAAACACTAGCAAGCCAAGGCTCAACCAGCGTTCTGACCCCGCCCCAAGCATGCAATACCTCTTTTTCTCAAATGTTGGTCTCGGCCCAGCCGACTCCCACCAGGCTTCGGTGTTACGTCCGCACCGGAGGTTACCTCCGTTCTCTTCTCTCCTCCTCCCCGCGCCCTACCCATCCCCTTTCGGAACTCAGACTTCTCCCCGGCATCTAGCTTCGCCGCTCCTTGCCAAGCTCAAGCCTTTTAAGTCCTGCCCCAGTTGTAATTTGCCTTTAGCCAAGTTAAACGCTACTCTAGCAGTCGATTCCACCGTCTTCTCCCCCTATCCTCATCTATCTTCAATCCAGATTCCGCCTCTTTTCTCCTCCTCACTCGTTTGAGCACCCCATTCTAAACCAAGCTCTGCTGGCTGCGCCCCACACCAGCGTTAGGGATTCCCATCTAAATCTGCGCTGTGGTTCTACCTCACGTCCTAACACCTTTCCTTGTTTTAAACTCCATTAGAATGCGGGCCCCAAACAGCCTAACCACGCCCCTCGTTGGACGCGCCTCTTCCTCCATATTGTGTCTTCAGGTCTAAATTCAGACCCCGAAGCTCCAGCTCCGCCGCACAACCCAGTGACGCCCCCCTCCCCATCTCCTCCCCCACCACCCTCAATTTCTCCCTCTCTAAAGCCATGGGGTCCAAAGTGGGATCCGGGGAGGACAGAGCACAGCTCGGAGATCCAGACTAAGCCCCTCCTGCCGCCCCCTCCCCATCAAGGCGGGGAAGCGTCAGTCCCCTCCCAGCAGCGTCTTCAGGAATTCAGGGAGGCCTGTGGGAGGGGGGAGGGAAGACGTATCAGGGGGTGGAGGAAGAAAAAGCCTCTTCCTCCCACCTCTGCCGCCGTGGACAAGCCCGCCAAGCACAGCAACCCAGCCTGCCCCCGCCAGAAATACAGTTCATAGGTTAGCGGAAGCACTGCGTTTAATAGGGACCAGTTCTGCGGCCGGGGAAGAGTCACCGGTTATTAAGTCATGCCCCAGATGTAAGCTCCTGGAGGCGGAAAACGGCCCGGGAACTGGTACCTACACCCCCATAGCCCCCAAAAGTGGGTAACTCGGGGTGTCTCAGCCACCCTGGTGCCACGGCGCCCCCTATTTGTGAGACTGGACTATTGCCCTGGCCCCACCCGTTTCACTATCCGTGGCTCCTCCCCCCGCCCTTACATTTAACCCTCTCCTGGCTGGAGTGGCGGAAAGCTGAGGGTAGAGGAGCGAGGCGGCGGAAGGTTAGTGCAGAGCGCGGAGGCCGCAGTCGGCGGGCGCCGCAGTCGGCGGGCGCGGTCAGCGGGCGGCCCCCGGTGGCGAAGCGGCCGCCACCACTTTGCAGAAACGCACCCTCTGGAAGTCGGCGATCTCTGCCGTCTCTTGGCCCTCGGGGTCCGCCTCTGCGAAGAAAAGAGGCGGTCACCCGAGGGCAACTAACCCCGCCCCCCCACTGCCGGCCCCCAGACTCCCTAACCCCGCCCCTCCGCCCCTCCAAGCCTGGCTGCCGCCCACCCTGCCTTAAGCAGTTTACAAGTCTCAAGATCCTTTAATCCTCGGAGAGGATCTATGCAGACACACAACCCCGCAACAGATCCCTGTTTACAATCGAATACATAATCTGACAGAAGGAGATCGCAATCCACGTGACCCAAAGACAAAGCGCTTCGGTTCCCCGACCTCAGCCGCCATCCTAAACTCTGTCCTCTTTCATCCCAGCCTCACCCCCACGGACATAAGCCAACCTCTAGCAAACCTGCCCTATAGGATCTACCTCCACTTCCCTTGCCCACCTTCTGAGTCCTAACCAGACCTTCCTTGGCTATGCCCCCAAGTCCTAACCCCTACTCCTTGGGAAGGTCGGAGGTCCACAACCCGGCTTCCGCCTGGTGGAGGTGGAGACTGGGTTCTGCCTGTTGCTCCAGGTCCGCTAGACTCCACAACTTTTACCCCAATATGTTATGTATTTCTATTCTAATTGACCCCATTTACTAATTTACACCCGCAAAACTGTAACCACGCCCACAGCTAGATCCATTACTCCTCCCCGGTTCTTTATTTTTGACCGATTTGTATTTCAAATCCTGCTCTGAGCTCCTGTCAATTTAACCCAACCCCTTGATTCTAGATTATTTTGCAAAACCCCTGGGGTAGCCCTCTACCTCCTAATCCTACCCTGGCTCCACCCCCTCATTCCCAAACACACTCAATTCCTAGTGGCTCGGCCTCTGGGAAGTCCTCCCTATAGCTCCACCCCCTTGACCCTGGATTTGTTCCCACCCAGCAGCCTAGCCCCTCCCCCCTCACCCCCGGGCCAGCAGCTACCCGACACCCATAATGGAGACGCATCCACTCCATTCTACTGCCCGCCAAACCCTCCTCCCCTCAACCCAAGAGGAAGCAGAAGGAAAGGCACCTCCACCACCCTCGCCACTCCCCCAACCTGGAGCTGCCTCAGACCCCTCCTCTTCAGCTTTCTGGGTTCCTGGGGCGCTGGGCCCACTCCCAAAGAGGCAGGGGCTGGCTGGTCACCTCCTGGGGAAGGGGGAGGCCCAGTCAAGCCCATTCCCCTCCAAATACCACACCCCCACCCCCAACAAAGACAGAAGGCTCTGGGGGAGTGAGAAGGGGCTTAAGGACACACGTCGGAAGTGTCACTTGAGGAAGTGATCTCTTTATTGGGGAGGGCGCTCTGAATGGCTCAGGGCAGGGCAGGATCTGGGGGTAGGCCTTCTAGAGACAGGCATGGACTGTCCTCCCTAGCCACCAGGGCACACGGGGTCCCAGGGTCCTGATGTTCCCCCATGCACCCCTCGAGAACACACACAAGCAGCCAGCTTCATGCATTTTCAAACGGCCAGGCCTCACCCAGAGAGACAGCATCTGCCGGGTGGGCGGTCCGGGGAGAATTCAGCTCCATCTCTTCACCCCAGTCAGACACAGGCTGGTGGCCCCCGGGGGCGAAGAAGGGGCTGGAAGGTGTGGCAGAGGCCTGGGGGAGCGGCAGGGGCTCTTCCGGCCTGGTGGGCTCTTTGTCACTGTGTTCCCTGGTGGAGCTCCCGCTGAGGCTCCCACTGGGCTCAGCCTCCTGGGGTTGGTGATCTCCGGCTGGTTCTTCTTCCTCATCAGCCTCCTCTTCTTCCTCGATCTCCTCCTCCTCCTCATCATCACTCACGTCTTCCCACTCCTCATCCTCCCCGTCCTCCCCCTCATCCTCGCCCTCCTCGCCCTCATCCTCAGGAGGCCTATGGGCAGGGGCCAGGGTCTCAGGCAGCTGTGAGGAACACAAGGCAGGTCAGGGAGAGGCTGCAGGCCCTAGGCACCCCCACGCCATGCTGCCTGTCAGGAGCTGACAGCCCGCCCTACCTGCGTGGGCGCCTCCTTGGGGAGAGCAGGTTGTGGGAGCTCAGGAGCTACGGACATGGCCTCCTTTGTCTCCCAGCGGTCATCGTGGTCACTGGAAGGGACAGAGGAAAGGAATAAAGCCCAGATGGACAGGAGGAAGGGGCTTCCCACCCCAGACTCGTCCTCAGACACAAAGCTGCAAAATTCAACAGGTGGAGACAGTGGGTCTTCAGGATTTCCAGACAAGGAGCTGGCAGGCTAGAGCACCGAGGAGGAAACAGGGCGTGTGTCCCGGTGTCAGAGGTGACCAGGCAGAGAGGGGCCAGGTGGGCAGAAGAGATGGGTGGGAGGGCAGGAGGGGACAGATGAGGGTAAAGTGACAGCCAGGCCCCAACGCCCCCGAAACCAAGTGCCTGACCCACAGGGAGACAAGCGCCCGACAGGGCCAAGAAAGGACAGAAATATCCCCCAAACCCACAAGCCAGAGAACCACCAGGGGTAGAGCCACACAGTCCCTCTGGGGTTGTGCATGTGCAAGGGGAAGGGGCTCCCACCTGTAGGCACGGGGTGCTGCCTTAGGCTGGGGTCGGCTGTTCTTCTTCTTTCTGCGGCTGACCTCAGTTTTGTGCTGGGAGAGGAACTCCCTGAAAGTGGGGGCTTGGGGGCCGGGTCCAAGCCTGGTCATCTGCAATAAAACCCAGGGGAAGTCGGGGGTGGAGGGCACGGTACAAGCTATCTTCACCCCACCCTGCCCCAACCCCCAGCCTAGCCAGCTGCCTCACCCCTACCCAAGAACTCCCACTCACCATAGTGGTGGGATGGCTCCAGGGCCACGGCTGGGCCATCCTTGAACCTTAGGAAAGAGAAAGGGGTGAGCAGGCAGCTGGTCGCACAGGGAGAACAGGTAGGGCAGGAAGAGTCATCAGGGGATGTGGGGGCCACGGTTAGAAATCAAGATCACAGACTGCAAGGTCATCAACCTGGATGGGGGAGCTTGTCACTGATTAAAGCTCAGGATCAGGTCAAAGACAAAAGGCACATGTGACGTGGCAGTACAAACAGAGAAAAATGATCAGTATTTGACAGCAATTCCCCATCTCAACAAGAATGTGCAAGTTAAACATCCCCAGCTTCCTGTCCAGCCTCAGCTCCATCACTCTCTCTCACCTCCCAAGCTTAGCAAGTTCTCCTACCACAGAGGTCCTGCCTCATGACCTTTGCACGTGCTGCTCCTGGGGCTCGCTTCCTCCCATCTCTCCAGGCCCACTCCGTTACCTCCTTCAGGGCTCAACTTAGAGGCCTTCCTAACCTTTCCAATCACGTATTACATACATTGTGTTGCATGCTAAGTTGCTTCAGTCATGTCCAACTCTCTGCGACCCCATGGACTGCAGCCCACCAGGCTCCACTGTCCATGGGATTCTCCAGGCAAGAATACTGGAGTGGATTGCCATGCCCTCCTCCAGGGGGTCTTCCTGACCCAGGGATTGAATCCTCATCTCTTTTATCTCCTTCATTGGCAGGTGGGTTCTTTACCACTAGCACCACCTGGGAAGCCCAATTACATACTTTGAGTGAGTGGGTGAGTGAAGTCGCTCAGTCGTGTCCAACTTTGCGACCCTGTGGACGTAGCCTACCAGCCTTCTACATCCATGGGATTCTCCAGGCAAGAATACCGGAGTGGGTTACCATTTCCTTCTCCAGGGTATCTTCCCAACCCAGGGATCGAACCCAGGTCTCCCGCATTAGAGGTGGACGCTTTAACCTCTGAGCCACCAGGGAAGCCCTATTATATACATTATCTAGGTCTAAAACAGCAGCCTCCAACCCTCTCCACACTCTGCTTCACTATTCTTCAGCATGTGACATTAGCTCTCCTCACTGCACAATTTGCTCTATTCAGTGCAAACGTGAAACTTGCTGCAGGCTGCTTTGTGGACTTGAGGACTTTCTCAGTCTTAAGCCCAAAAACATCTCCACAAAAGCTCTCCTGCCTCCCCCTCAGAAACATCAGCTGATATCTGTGCAAAATGTTTCTCACACTGGCAAAGGCTTAGCTCACAATTCAAAAATAAATGCTCCGACCTCCAGGCACACAGACAAGATCCTCTTTCTTTAGCCAGCACTGTGGCAAAGGATAGATGATGTAAAAATGACAGCTGTCCATCTGAAGATTGCCGTTCAGCAAGTCTTCCAGAACCTTCACCACCTTTGCTATGGCAGTTAGCCCTCCTGTGAATGATGCCTTTGCTTTAAGTTTGACTAATGGGATGTTTCCTGGGACCCAAAAGGCGACAGAGTCAGACCTGAGAATAATAATGCCACCAGGATAAGTTGCTTGGGTAGGTGGGGGACATGGTTAGAGGGATGAAGACAGGATGCCAAGGGGTCACTGCTATAATTCTTCATGCCCTCCCCGCATGAGAACTCACATCCGCACCCTTGGCTGTAGAATCACTGCAGTACTATTGAGTTGACAGAGTTTAATTTCCTGCCACAGCAAGGTGGGGTCTGCTGGCTAACCGAACGGGGAAGTGTCTCACACTCCCTCCTGCACATCTGCCAATACTATGGCCAGTGCTTGCCCCAGTAGCCCCTTCCCTCAGCGCGAACCCCAGAATGTACACATGCAGGGCGGAAGTGAGTTCAACCCCAGCTGGACCCACAGCTTTCAGTCCAGCCTGAATCAGCCCAACTTAGAAGACCAGTGAGCACAGGAGAAAGAAATGTTTCGGGACTTCCTTGGCAGTCCAGTGGTTAAGAATCCACCTTCTAGGGCAGAGGATTTGGGCTCAGTCCCTAGTCAGGCAAGCTAAGACCCTAGAGGCCTTGGAGCAACTAAGCCTGCATGCCACAAGAGCTGAGCCCAGGCACCCTGAAGCCTGCAGGTCACAATGAAGAGCCTGCACATCATAACTAAATCTCGGTGCAGCCAATACATAAATAAATAAATGGTTGTAAAAAACCGTATGGCTGACTCCTTTTGCTGTTCATCTGAAACTATTGTATCTGTTATTACACTGGCTATACCCTAATACAAAATGCTTTAGGTGTTTAAAAAAAAAAAAAAAAAAAAAAACACTTTTCTGTGCCCTGAGATTTGGTGATGGTCATGCAGTGTTACCTAGCTCATGCTAACTGATACACAGGATGAGAAACCAGAGAGAGAGGCCAAGGAGTCAGAGGTCAGGGCCAAGGTGGAGGAGCCCCACAGGCGTGCACAGGGCAGAGGCTCACATGCCATCCGTCTTCTCGGCGTCCCACTCCCGCCGCCACTGGCCAGTAGGCTTGCGGTGCCTCTGCAGCCGCTCCTGGTCGATCTTCTCCCGCTCCTGCTTCCAGCGCAGGTACTCGGACCGCTCTCGGCCCGTCATGGAGAGTGTCATGTCCCCGGCGCCCAGGCCGGCCCGGCGGCCCTGCCCCAAGCAGATGGGTAGTCAGGGCTCTGCCCATCACTCTCGCCCCTGCACCCCTTCCCTGAGGCCTGCTAAGCTCCTGGGGAGAGCCCGTGGCTCAAGGTCACAGGAGGAGCTGGTGACAGAGCGGAGATCAAAGCCGTATCTGCTCACGTGGCACCTTAGAGGAGCCACCCCAGATCCTTCTCTATTCTCCGTGCCCTCACCTGGCTGGGCTAAAGCCTTCTTCCCAACATTCAGCATTATCTGACATCTTTAATACATGGCCACTGATTTAGCCCCAGCACCCTAGACAGTGCCTGGCCCCCGGCCGGTACCCAATAAACATAACTAACGTTCGTAAGGAGGAAAATCACACCAAAATAGACCGTAAAGCTACAAAAAGAAAGGAGTATGGCTCTGGGGCAACCATAAACTGGAGGGAAGCTTGAGCGCAGGGCTGCAGCCTCTTCCTGCTCTGCGCCCGGCATTTGACACACATCTCTCCCCGGGGAACCCAGAGACCGGCTGCTGGGTGGCAGTCATGGCCCAGCCGCCCGCACTCACCTGCCGCTCCTGCTCGAGGCCGTAGCGCACCCGCTCGAAGTCAGGGCCCCCCAGTTGCGCCCGTGCCGGCGGCTGCCTTCCCGGCGGTCTCGCTCAGGCTCCTCCAGGGGTCCACTGCGTCGCCGGGGTCATCCAGGAAGTTCCGCACCGGGTTGGGCTCCAGCACGCCTTCCTGCGGGCAGGCGGAGTTGGTTGGGGGTGGGGGTGTTGGGGCGCTCCCCCGACCCGGCGGCTCCGCCCCGCCGCCAGGGGGGCGCCCGTGGCACTGACCCGCTGGTTGCGTTCGTACTCCACAATCTTCTCCATCTCCTCATTCATCTTCTCAATGTTCTGCTTCCGCCGCTCCTCCCACTCCTTGTTGGGGGCGGGAGGGGAGGACAGAAAGGGAGACACACAGGGCGTCAGAAAGAACTACTCAGTCTAAGCGTTCCTCACCATCTGAGGCTCTCTCCTTAGACGTGTTATGCAAGGAGCCCCTGGCTGGCACCTAGACACTGGTTCTCTGCACGTCCTGTCAACAGTTAACCATAAGCGGGGCTCCACATGTCTAGACTTTTTCTGCAAATACAGTGTATGCTGAACACCCACTTTCCTTCTACGGTCTGGAATTTGGGTGCATACTAGGCAGAGGAGACCTATGTGACCAGCCTCGGATAAGAAGCCTGGGTACTAGCTCTCTAATGAGTCCCCAGTAGATGAACTTTGACGTATGTTGTCAACGAAGAACAATTAAGTGCAGCCTTGGAGAAGGAAATGGCAACCCACTCTGGTATTCCTGCTTGGAGAATCCCAGGGACGGAGGAGCCTGGTAGGCTACAGTCCATGGGGTCGCAAAGAGTCGGACACGACTGAGCCACTTCACTTCACTTACGTATCTTTGGGCTTCCCTGGTAGCTCAGTGGTAAAGAATCCGCCTGCCAATGCAGGAGACACAGGTTTGATCCCTGGGTGGGGAAGATCCCCTGGAGTAGGAAATGGCAACCCACTCCAATATTCTTGCCTGGAAAATCCCATGGACAGAGGAGCCTGGCGGGCTATAGCCCACAGGGTCGCAGAGTCAGACACAACTTAGTGACTAAACAACAATTTGTGTCTCCACTGGACGCAGACTCTTGGAAGCTAGCACCTGGTATCCTCCAGACTCTGGCTCATGGGCCATTTTGCTTTCTATTCTTTCCCTGTAATAAATCTCAGTTGTTAAATCCTTCTGGCAGAATGCTGAGCCTGGCAGAGGGGTTGGGGACCCCTCAACAGCTGCCACAGTAACAACTTGACAGATGGCCAGATGACCCCCACCATCCATTCTCCTCCCTTTCTTAGGTAACAATTCCCCCCACCCCGGGCGGTAACAGAATTTTAGATGAGTATATGCCCAAGATGCTGGGAATGCTTGCATTTCCAAGACTCAGCATACAAGAGAGAAATAAACTTCCATTTGATTAATGCCATGGCACTTTGGGGTCTTTCTAAACATCCTTAAGCAACATACATTGAGTGCTTAATCTGAGGGTTTCTATGCCTGATGTCACAAGATGCTTATGAAAGCCTTTAAACCCGATTTTCATTCCTACTTGAGTGAGAACTGGAATCTCCTAGAGAGGAAGTGAGCTGCCCAAGGACAGGGAACTCATAGAAAGTTGTCCCCTAAGCCACCAGGCTGGGCAACTTCCCACTCTGCTAATCTGTGTGGTGGGGTGCTGAGAGCAGGTACAGTAGGAACCAGAGAGGGCATGTGCGAACGCACACACGAATGAGGAAAGCATGCGTGCTGGACAGAACCCACCAGATACCACCAAAAAGAGACAAAGGGAAGGGAAGGCAGATGACCAAGCACACAGCAGAGCGCAAAGTGGGAGACAGAAAAAGACAGGGAGAGTACCCACAGCGCTGGTCTGGGTGAGAGAAGGAGGAAGGGAAAGAGATGAAAAAGAGCCGGAGCGAGGGTCCAAAAAGAGAACAGAGACAGTAAGCGACAGATGAAGGAGAAAATCCATTTGAGAGCAGAACAGAAAGAGCAATAGGACAACACTGAGCCTCCCCAACGGACTTCAGGCAGACGTCAGCCCTCTTGGCTCCTACCTTGGATTTGCGGTCGGCAATTGAGGCATCGCCACCTCCAGAGAGATGAGGGGACCCCCTGCCCCGACCCCTCCCGGCTGCGGCCCCCAGCTCCTCCCGAGGCTGCTCCCCGGGACTGTCTTCCCAGCTGCGGGATGTCCGGCCCATGCCTGCCCGGCCTCCGTGCTGAGGGGGCAACCGGCCTCCCTTACTGACCCCTGGAGGCCGAGGGGTCCCTGGAGACCTCCGGGAAGGACCCAGGTTCTTCTCCTGGAAAGAGGGGAGAGGGGGAAAGGTCACTGGGGCAGGGAGACCAGGACACCGCAGGCCCAGAGGGTGGCTGCCAAGGTCGAGGCCCCACAGGCCTGGGGCAGCGGGGAAGGCTCTTAGGTCTCACTCTCACCCCCTGCCCCTCGTCCTCGCGAGGCCCACCCTGGTGTGGAGCTCACCACTGCCACATTCTCCTTCTCCACCGAGCGGCCCTTCCGAGGACCTGTCACTGCTACTCCCTCCAGTTCAGCTTTCTTCCGATCCTCCTCAATCTCCTGGGAGATCAGAGATAGCGGCTATCAGGGGTCCCTGTGTACCGGCCAGATTCCCAGTCCCCTGAATATCCCCAAGTCGGCCCCAGCGCAGACCTCTGTCTGGAGCTCTAGACAAGAAACCTGGCCACTTCTTCCCTCTAAGCACACCAGGCGGTTCCCTTGCTCAGACCCTCTGAGCCAGAGTCAAAGCTCCGCCACAGCCAATGGGCCTCCACAGGGTGTGGTCTCATTACCATTCCATCTTCATTTCCTACTCTCTCCTCTCACTCACTTGACCCTCTCACTGTGCCTGGAACATACCAGGTTCAAACCTGCTTCAGGGCCTTTGCACCTGCTGTTTCCTTTGCCGGAAATGCCCCTTCTCCATAGATTCTCCAGTCCCCCACCTCCTGCAGATCTCTGCTCAAAGGTTCCCTTCTCAAGAAGGCATTCCCTGACCAGCTCGCCTGCCATACTCCACATGCCACCCTGCCCTCCCCCCGCCCCCCTTCACAACATGACATTATGTCTGTTTTGCTTCTTATCTGGTTCCTCCCCAGAACAGAATCTACTCTGGGTCAGGGATATCTGTTTTCTTCACTGATGTACTGATGTATACCCCAAGCCTGGAACACTGCCTGGCACACAACAGAGGCTCAACATCCTTTTTTTTTTTAAATAATGAATGAATGCATGAAGAATGAATAAATGAAACATACTCCTCCTCCTATCTCAGGGACAGCCCCAACACCTACTCTAGCACCTATGACAGGGACCTGGGCCTCATCCTGGATCCTCTCCTCACCTCCCACCACCGGCCATCAGTCACTGAGTCCCTCCCAACAGCCCTGTCCCAGGCCAGGCACTTCCTCTTCATACAGCCCCCCACGAAGTCCCTGCCCCAGTTTCCTCCTTGTCTCCAGTGTCCTCTCCTCCCATCTTCCAGCACACAGCAACCAAAGGAGTCTTCCTACAAACCTATTCTGACCTGGCCCCACTTCCACTCAAAGCCCTCGATGGCTCCTCAGTGTCCTTAGGGAAAAGTCCAAACTCTTAGCCTTATGGCCTTCTGGGCCTGCGTGGCCGGGCCCCAGCGGGTCTCTGCAGGTCAATATCCTCCATCTGACCCTCCAACTTTAAGCTCCAAGTTTCTGCACAAACTGTCCCCTCTGTGCAGAGTGTTCTGCTCTCCTTTTCAGCTAGCTGGGACTTCCCTGCTGGCCTAGTGGTTAGGACCCCGTGCTCCACTTCCATGGACCTGGGTTCAGTCCCTAGTCATGGAACTAAGACCCCCACAAGACATGCAGTGCAGCCAAAAAAAAAAAGACCAGCTAACACGTACTCACCTTTCGAGTCTCAGAATCCCCTCCTCCAGGAAGTCCTCCTTAATATCCCCCAGTCTGGGTGAAGAGCCCCACCCAGGCTCTCACAGAACCCTGAGCTCCTCCATCCCAGGCTGGCCCACTCACTCATCACTGACTGAAGCCATGGCTGGGCTCCTACTGACCTGTGAGCCCTGGAAAGGCAAGCCCAAGGTCCCTTCCATCACCACTGCCGCCACAGTGCCACTGAGCAATGGGCCCTGGTGAATATTTGTGAACGAACAAACCAATGATGGAATGAAAGGAGGAATCCCAGGCTAAGGCCCTCGGCTTTTACTCTGACAGTGATGAGGAGTCATGAAACGGTTTTAAGGAAGGGAGAGGTGAGGGAAACTCACTGCGGGGAGGAGAGGGGATGGGGTCTCCCAGGGCAGGGCTAGGGCACCTGGTAGCGCCGGATGAGGGCCTCATTCTTCCGCCGAAGAGCCTCGATCCTCTTGTCCAGCTCAGCATCCTTCTCCTCCTTCGATTTCAGATCCAGTGCGGCTGACTGAGAGGGGCGGACAGATAAGAGGCTGGAAACCTCTACCTGCCCCAGGGTCTGTGGGCTGGGAACCTCTCCTCCCAAGCCCCCTGCCCCAAAGCTCAGATCTCAAAGACTCCACTTTTCTTCTCACCATTCCACTGGCAGGGTGGGACCTGGGTCCCAGCAAACCTCCCCTGCAGAATCTGGACACAGCACTGGGGGCTCCTGAGGGCAGAGGGAACAGAAGGACTAAGGCCAATGGCTCCACTCAATCTGTCTCTTCCTGTCCCAGACTGGGGGCTCCTCAAATGCACACACACACACACACACACACACACACACACACCCGGGGCTCCTCAAATGCACACACACACACACACACCTTCACTCCAAGGGACACACACACACACACAGACACACCCTCTCTTCACTCCAAGGGACACACACACACACAGACACATACCTTTCACTCCAATGGACACATACACACACATCCTTCACTCCAAAGTAATTCTCACCCTCACTCTCAGTCCCTCTTCTTGAAGCCCCTCTTCTAGCCCACCCCCTACCAGGAAAAGTTTAGACTCAGTACTCTCCCGAGGGTTTTGGACCCATCCATTCCTCTGTAAACAATGTAGTCACACACGCCCTGGGAAAGTTCTGGGCCCACCCCACCACTTAGGGAAACACCCCACACTGCTTCCTTCAAAACGAAAATCCTAGTTCAGTCTCCACACCCCTGTGCTGGGAGTTTAAAACCCAGGCCTCTACCCCAAGAGAGCTTTAGCATGAGCCTCTCCCACGACCTGCACAAGAATGCCCGACTCCCCGTGCTCAACCTGATGCTGCTCACATCCAGTTTAATAATCTACACCTAACATTTCCCCAGGAATTTCAGCGACGTCTTATAACCCTACACTCAAAAAACAGGCCAAGCCCCATTCCTATTTGCTGCCCCTACCCTCAGGGATATTAAAGCCCCGCCCCAGCACCCCCACAAAGTCCGCTCAAACAAACCCAAGAGCCCGTGGCGAGGCTTCCCGGGTCTGGTTCGGCCTCCCGGGTAAATAGCCTCCCCGCCCAGGCGCAGACAAAACTGTCCCGCCCTCACGCGGCTTTCTAGGAAAGGCTCCAGTCTCCACCCGGTTCGGAACGCCACAGCCCCGCCCCGAAGAGAGGCAAACTTTCCAGCCCCGCCTTTCCCGCCAAACCTCTGACCCCACCCACATGCGCGTCACTAACACCACCCCCCTTCCGGCGTCCGACCGCCCCGGCCAACTTCCTGGCCCCGCCCACAGAAGCCCGAGGCAGCAGCCTAAGCCCGCCCCCTCCTCCTCGCCTTCTGGCACCGGTCCCGCCCCTGGCTCACCAGCCAACACTTTGGGCCGGCCTCCGATTTGCTGAGCCCAACTTCTGGTCACGCCCCCTGGCTCCGCCCCTTCCCCGCACGTCAGTATCTGGCCCCGTACCCGGCGCCCCTAAATTCTGGCTCAGCGGCCCGGTTCCGGCGAAACTTTTTGGCTCCGCCCTACCGGCTCCTGGCCCCGCCCCGACCCTCGGGTCAGCCCCTGGCCCCGCCCCTGACTTCCAGGACCAACTTCCAGGACACGCGAAATTTTCCGGCCCCGCCCTAGTCCACCTGGTACTATTTGGCCCCGCCCCCAGCCCCACCAGCATAACTTTTTCGGGCCCGCCCCAGCTTCCCACCAAAGCTCTGGATGAGTCCGGAGCCCGGCCCACCCAGGCCCTGCCCCGCCGACGGCCCGCCCCCTCAGCCCCCTTGGCCCCCTTCTAGCTTCCCATGTGGGCGTCCAGTCCCCGCCCCCGCGGGTACTCTGACCCCGCCCCCGCGGGCGGCGGACTACCCCCGCCAGCGCCGGCGCCCGCTCCCCCACGTGGGGCGTCAGGCCCCGCCCTCTCCGGGCGCGCTCCCGGCCCCCTCTCCCGGTCACCTGTCCCGGAGACCCCGCGGCGTCCGCGACTCCAGCTCCGTCGGCCTCCGCGTCTGCAGCTCCCGGGCCTCGTGCGTCACTTCCGACCTGCATCACGTGAAGAAGGGAACTAAAGCGGGTTACTTCCGGTCTTGCAGGCCTGTTTCCGGGAGCCTTAAAGGCGCGGCGCCCCTCCCCGCCAACACCCCCTCCTCCCAACCCCCCACGCCGGGTGGAGGCGGGAGTGGGTCGAGCGGGTGCATAGAGTGTTCTGCAAGCTTGTTCTACTGTCTTCTACCTGAATGACCTCCTTCCAGGGAAGGGAAACACCATCCTCTCTCTGGTCTCTATTTGCGTCTCCTCTTTGCTGGTTCCTACAAGTAGGTGCCAGGCGCTGGACTGACTCCTAGAAGCCTGACCTGCCAGCTTGTGCCAGGAGGTGGCCGGGGGTCCCCCACCCTCCTGCCAGTGAAACCTTATAGTTAGTAGTAGGAGCTCATAGTTTTCAATGGAAAGAATCTCTTCTTCATCCTCTGAATCAGCATTGAGTGCCAGCTCTGTACTGGGGGGATAGGGAAGTGGGGTTAAGGTGATGAACAAGGCAGACCCCATCCCTGGACTCGAGGGAAGGCACAAGTGCATGTGAAATGACAGAAAACAGAACTGTGGGGATGTCTTGTGAGAGAGATGAGGCTAGAGTAAGAGGGGGTGGCTGTCCAGGCAGGGGACACAGCCTGTGCAAAGGCCCTGTGGTGAGTGATCTGGTGCTTCTAGGGAACTGGAAGATGCTCAGAGGAGGATCTACTGGGTTTGGCTACAGAGTCAAGAGACATAATTTACCTATTGTTACAAGTGACGATAAATGCTATGGAACACCTTTACAGGAGGTGATGACAGTTGTAAGTGGGCAGACCAGATTTCCTGAGATTGCTGATAAATTTAGTTTGTGGTCTAAAACATGGAAAGGGAAAATACCTGCCAATCCACTGCCCTTATATGGTTATCCTTAACAGCGTTTCAGAGACCTTCTTTACACATACAATTTAATTCTCTTAAAATTCCCCAAGAATTCCCTGGTGGGCCAGTGGGTAGGACTGGGTGCTTTCACTGATGGGGCCCACGTTCAATCTCTGATCAGGAACTAAGATCCCACAAGCCTTGAGGCACAGCCACAGAAATAAATAGATAAGTAAAATTTTTTCAAATGCCTACCAAAATCACTGCATCACCTGCTTCAGTTGTACATTCAATTGTCGCCTCTTTGAGGTCTTCCTTGAAACCACTCATTTGAAAATTTCGAAACCTCCCATGCTTTTCTCTTTCAATTTTATGTCTCCATCTGACTGCCCTCTAAACTACCATGTTTCACTTTATTCCCTTGTTCAGTCTCTAAGTCATGTCCGACTCTGCACCTCCATGGACTGCAGCACCCCGGGTTTCCCTGTCCTTCACTGTCTCCTGGAGTTTGCTGAAACTCATATCTATTGAATCACTGATGCCATCCAACTATCTCATCCTCTGTCACCTTCTTCTCCTTCTGCCTTCAATCTTTCCCAGCATCGGGGTTTTTCCAATGAGTCAGTTCCTCGCATCAGGTGGCCAAAGAGTTGGAGCTTCAGCTTCAGCATCAATCCTTCCAGTGAATACTGAAGGTTGATTTCCTGTAGGATTGACTGTTTACTGACTTTTTTCTCAACTATATTGTCTGTGTTATGTCCCCAGTACCTCCAACAGTGCTTCATACATAAGAGTCTCTCTCAAAACCTATTTGTTTAATGAATGAGTGATTTTTTTGGCAGGGGTTGGAATTTAGGTCCCTGACCAGGAACCGAACCCGACCCTTGGCAGTGAGATTGAGGAGTCCTCACCACTGGATCACCAGGAAGTCCCTGACTGAATCTTGGCTAGTACTATTATTTTCTTCCTTGTTTATGAAACAACGTATGCACTGAAATTCTATACCTTGAAGTTAGCCGTGGATGGTTGACTAGCTTTTAAACTGCCATGTGAAATTCTGTCCTACAGATGAGCCATAATTTAGTCCAGCTGGTCTCGTGGATGTTTGAGTTGTTTCCAACTGGGGAGGTTGCCAGCGATGCAGCACTGAATTTCTATAGGCGCATAGCTTGATGAGTGCATGATCTGTGATCTTGTTCACAAAAGGGCTCCTAATGTCATGATTAAGGCTGTTGAATCTGAAGCCAGAAGATCTGGCTTTGAATCCTGGCTCTGTCATTTACCAACTGTGTGATCTTGGGCAACACGCATAGGAAACTTCTCTGGCCTTCATCTTCTCCATCTGTAAATGGAGATTATAACACCATCCTACTGTTTGTTGTGCAGAATTCAATGGATTCATGAATTAATAGACACCCAGTGCTTGGCCTGAAATATTGTAAGTGCTCAATAAATGGAAACCATTCTTCTGTCTTCTAAGAAAGCAGATTGCTGAATCACAGGTTAAGTCCCATTTTTATTTTCCAGGGGAAAAAAAAGAATGAAGAGAGGTGGACCCAGGGTATATAGAGCCTGAAGTTATACCAGTTGGAAACCCTCCTGAAAAAAAGAGTAGGAAATTCCCTGGTGGTCCAGTGGTTAGGGCTTGGCGCTTTCACTGCTGGGGGCAGGGGTTCAATCCCTAGCCAGCGAATTAAGATCCCACAGCCTTTAAAAAAATGTACAAGACTGCAAGGGGACCTCCCAGGGTGTTGGGTGAAGCTGTGGAAATTGGGGGACCCAGAGGCTTGCACTTCCTCCGTTTCACAGGAAAGCCACCTCTGATGGTGGCCACTGGGAAAGACCTAGTGCTCACTTCCACTTTGCCAGGCAGGACAGTGGCGCATGTCCCCTGGCAGCCTCACGGACAGGGCTGTTCTCATTCTTTGACCTTTGCCAATAGCACAGACAAAGAGTCTGTCTCAGTGTAATTTGAGTGGCCACTCTCTGATTAAAAAGTGAGACTTCAGGCTTCCTTGGTGGCTCCGTGAGAACTAATCCACCTGCCAGTGCGGGACACACAGGTTTGATCCCTTGATCCCGGAAGATCCCACACGCCTCCAAGCAACTAAGCCCATGAACCACAACTACTGAAGCCCACATGCCCTAGAGCCCGTGCTCCGCAGCAAGAGAAGCCCCTGCGATGAGAAGCCCCCCACGCGCCGCAACTGAAGACAAGCCCACACAGCAGTGAAGTCCCAGCCCAGCCAAAAATTAATTATCTTTAAAAAGGGAAACTGAGCACTTTTGGTATGTCTACTGGGGATGAGAAGGTGAGATAGAAAAGTGAGCCAGACCTTGAGAATCCCTCCTGAGACACTCAGCATCTTCACCAGAATTCTGGGCAATGAAGGGAATTCTTTATCATCTCCACTTTACAAAGGAGAGCGCAGAGGCTCAGTAAGAAGAACTCAAAGGTCCGCCGAGCTGCCAGTGCCTGGGTCCCTGCCTGGAGCAAAGCCACAGGTTTAGGCCCCATGTGGTCTTGATCCCTTTGCCCCACCCAGCCAGTCAGAGAGGTAAGCATTCTCACTCCCATTTTATATTTTTATTAAATAAATTTTTATTTAATTTTATTTCTTTTGACTGCACTGCTGAGGGTTGTGGTATCTGAGCTCCATAGCTAGGGATTGAACACATGTCCCATGCTGTAGCTCAGAGTCTTAACCACTGGACCAGTAGAGAGGTCTCTATTTTTAATTTTTAATTGAAGTATAGTTGATTTACAATGCTGTGTTAGTTTCAGGTGAGCAAAGTGATTCAGTTGTGTGTATATGTTGATATATTATAAAGTGGGTGTCCCTGGTGGCTCAGATTGGTAACGAATCCACCTACAATGCAGGAGACCCAAGTTCAATCCCTGGGTCAGGAAGATTCCTTAGAGAAGGGAATGGCAACCCACTCCAATATTCTAGCCTGGAGAATCTCATAAACACAGGAGCCTGGTGGGCTACAGTCCATGGGGTCGCGCAGAGGTGGACACGACTAAAGCGACCTAGCATAGGTACTCATACATATGTGTCCTTTTTTGGATTCTTTTCCATTATAGGTTATTACAAGATACTGACTACAGTTAACTGTGCTCTACAGTAGGCCCTTGTCTATCGCTTTTATATGGAGTAGTGTGTTCACGCACATGTTAGACATGAAGACTCAGCTGATGGTGCTGGCCCCCAGTCATCCAGCTGATCAGTAGCTGACCTGGAATTTGAACCTGGGGCTGCCTGACCCCAGTGAAACAGTGAGGAGAACAAGTGATATCTTGGCTCTGAGACCAGGTTGTCTAGGTTCAAATCCCTGCTCTGTCACCTGAGCTGTGGGACCACAAGGAAGTCACTTAACTTCTCTGAGCCCTAGGGTCCTCATCTGTAGAGTGACAAGTACAGTGCCCACCCCAGTGGGCTACCGGCCAGGAGCTGTTGCAGGCTGAATAGTGGTAGGAGTTTAGCTGCTAAGTCGTGTCCAACTGTTTGTGACCCCATGGACTGTAACCTGCCAGGCTCCTCTGTCCATAGGCTTTCCCAGGCAAGAATACTGGTGTGAGTTGCCATTTCCTCCTCCAAGGGATCTTTGCAGCCCAGGGATCAAACCTGCATCTCCTGCACTGCAGGCGGATTCTTTACCACTGAGCCACCAAGGATCTCGTAGGCTAAATAGTGGTTCCCAAAGATACCCACTTTCTGATCCCTGGAGCCTGAGAACGTTATGTTATGTGGCAAAAGGGGCTTTGCTGATACGATCAAGTCAAGAAACCTGAGATGGAGAGAGAACCCTGCACCATCCACCGTCGGGGTGGATCCAATGCCAATCACAAGGGTCCTTAGAAGAAGGAAGCAGGATCTTCCCTGGTGGTCCAGTGGCTCACACTCCATGCTTCCAGTGCAGGAGGCCCAGGTTCAATCTGTGGTCAGGGAACTAGACCCCCATGTATGCCACAGGGAATGACCAAGAAATTAATTAATTACATTTTTCAAATAAAAGAGGGGGAAGCAGAGGTAGATTGGACAAGGAAGAAGGCCACATGCCGAAAAAGCAAGATGCTCCACTGCTCATACTGAAGAGGGAGGAAGGAACCAGAAGTCAGAGAATGCACAGACCACAGCTGGAACAGCAGCTGGAAACGGTGAGTGAGCCGATTCTCCCCTCAACCCTGGCAAGGAGTATGGTCTTGCCAACACCTTGATTTTGGTTCAGTGAAATCGACTTTGCTCGTCTGACTCCCAGAATGGTAAGAGAATATACGTGTGTTGTTTGAAAGCAGCAAGAGGCACTTCGCACGGTGATCAGGAACTTGCCTGGTGGTCCAGTGGCTCAAACTCCATAATGTCAATGCAGGAGGCTGGGATTTGATCCCTGGTCAGGGAACTAGATCCCACATGCCACAGCTAAGAGCTCACGTGCCACAGCTAAAGATCCCACACGTTGCGTCAAAGATCGAAGATCTCACGTGCCGCAACAAAGACCCAGCGCAGCTAAGTAAACTAAAAAAAAAAAAAAAAAAAAAAACCTGTCCCCAGAACCCATTAAGTGCATTTCACTGCCACTATTATATTTCTGTTGGGCTTCCTGGCGACTCAGTTGGTAAAGACTCTGCCTGCGATGCGGGAGACCTGGGTTCGATTATATTTCTGTTACGTGTAATACCACTGACCACATAACAGGCCAGCTGATGATCTATGAACGTGTCACAAATGTTTGCTAACTTACTGATGAAAAGGATACTCTCTTTTCATCTGCACCATAGTCCTAAAAGGTGAGTGCCTTGTTTATACCCATTTTACAGAAGGAGAAGACAGGCTCAGTGAAGCTTCTCCATCCACAGTGTCACAGCTGCTGAGCAGCTGGGTTGTTGTCGGATAACAAACAACCACAAACTGCATGACTCAAAATAGCAGACACACATTCTTTGGCAGTTCTGGCGGCCAGAGGTCTGAAATCAAGGTGTCGGTAGAGATGCTTCCTTCTGGAAGCCCTGCTTCTGTCCCAGCTTCTGGAGGCCGCTGGCAAGTCTTCCCCTTGGCTTACAGACCCATCACTCCAGTCTCCACCTCAGCCTTCACCAGGCCCTCCTTTCTGGATTTCTCTGTATCTTCTCCTTGTCTGTCTCTTACAAGGACACCTGTCATTGGACTCAGGCCCCACCCTAATCCTGAATGATCTCAGCTTGAGTTCCTAACTTTCACTACATCCGGAAAGACCCTTATTCCCAGTAGGTGCACATTTTTTAAAAATGTACTTTTTCTTCTTTTTTTTTTTTTGCCTGCACTGGGTCTCCATTGCTGTGTGCGGGCTTTTCTCTAGCTGAGTGGGGGCTACTCTCTGGTTGCGGTGCACAGGTGTCTCATCGTGGTGGCTTTTCTTGTTTGCAGAGCACGCGCTCTAGGCGCTCAGGCTTCAGTAGTTGTGGCGCACGGGGTTAGTTCCTCTGTCGTGTGGGATCTTCCTGGACCAGGGATCGAACCTGTGTCCCCTGTGTTGGCAGATGGATTCTCATACACTGCGCCACCAGGGAAGTCCAATAAGGTCACTTTTTGAGGTTCCAAGTGGACCTGTCTCGGAGTCCACAATCCAGTCACTGCAGTGGTGGGGTCAGAATTTGAACCCAGTCCCCAGGCCCACCAGCCTCCACATGGCCCATCCTCCATAGAGTCCCTCAGGTGGAAAGAGCAGACTTGAGGGTGCCCAGCCCTCTCCTCACCTCTCGGGCCGCCTCTTTCCCTTTCTGCCATCCTCACCCTCCACAGTCTCACCTCCTGGTTCTCAACAGGGATGATTTTGCCCCCAGGGGACATTTGACAACGTCTGGAGACATTTTTGGTTATCACAACTAAAACCCCAGACTGTGACCTTGTTTGAAATACAGGGGCCTTGCCAATGTGGTTAGAGCAAGGAGGTGGAGCCCAGATCATCTTGGATTAGGGAAGATTAAGGAGAGGGTCCCCCTAGCATCTATTGGGTCAAGGCCAGGAACCTGCAGAACATCCTCTGATGAACAGAACAGCCCCCACAACAAAGACCTATCCAGCCCTGAAAGTCAATAGAACTGATGCTGAGAAATCTTCTTCTAGCCATACAGAACAATATTTTTAGCTCCTTGAAAATAACATGCTCTCTCTCATCTAGGCCTTGGAAATAAGCCATTCATCTTGCTTGGAACACCCTTCACAGCCTCTTCCACTGGTTAAGTCTTCTTCATCCTTCAGAGCTCAGCTCAGATGTCACCTCCTCCAGGAAGCTCTCCTTTGGGACTTCCCTGGTGGTCCTAGTGGCTAAGACCCAATGCAATGGGACTAGATCCCGCATGCAACAACAAAAATGGAAGATCCCATGTTCCCCAACTAAGACTCAGTGCAGCCAAATAAGTCATTTACAAAAGGGAAGCAAGGAAGACCTCCTTGGCAGGGTCAGCCTTGAGGGCACCTGACCTAGGTTGAGGTCAAGCAGGAGAACCCACACCAGTGTTCTTGCCTGGAGAATCCCATGGACAGAGGAGTCTGGTGGGCTAGAGCCCATGGGGTCGCAAGAGTTGGACACAATTGAAGCGGCTGAGCACGCATGCACCGCGTACACGTGTGCCCCAAAAGATATGCCACGAATCAGAATGTTCATAGCAGCTTTTACACAATAGGCCCTCTTATGGGCTGATTTGTATCACCCCAAAATGTGTATCTTGAAGTCTTAACCCCCACCTCAGAACCCCAGCGTGTGACCTCACTGAGACAGATTACGTGTCTCTTGGCTCTTTGCCAAGGTGGTTAAGTGAAAATGAGATCATTAGAATGTACTCTAGTCTAGGATGACCGGTATTCTTATAAGAAAAGCAGATTAGGGAACTTCACATCTATCTAATGGTTAAGACTCGGCACGTCCAATGCAGGGAGTGTGGGTTCGATACCTGGTAGGGGATCTAAGATCCCACATGCCCTGTGCTGAGGCCAAAAATGAATGAGAATAGGTTAAGACACACAGGAGACCACTGGAACCCACAGAAAGAAAGTGGCCCTCTACCAACCAACGAGAGAGGGCTCAGGAGAAACCACCCCCCACCCAGACCTCGATCTCAGACATCCGGATGTCTGAGAACTCTGAAAAAAATAAGTATCTGTTGTTTAGGCCATCCAGCCTGTTCTACTTTCTTATGGTGGGCCTAAGTGGGCTAACCCAACCCCAAACCGGAAGCAACTCAAATGCCTGTCAACGGGTGAATGGTCACACTATGGTGTTTTCCTACCAAGGAATACTCTACAAAAACGAAAGGGGGACATCCCCGGTGGTCCAGGCTCTGCACGTCCAGTGCAGGGCTTGTGAGTTCGATCCTGGCCGGGGAACTAAGATCCCACGTGCCAGCGAGGCGCAGCCAAAAGGAAACAGAAAACAAACGGTCTCCGATGATGCACAGCAACATGATGAATGGCACGAACAGGAAGCCAAGGGACAAGAGCCAGACAGACAGGAAGGGGCGCATGGTGCCGTTTGTCTGAAGTTCTGGAAAAGGCAACGCTAATCTCCGCTGTTAGCATTCAGGATAATGGTTACCCCGGGGGAACAGTGACTAGAGGGGTCTGAGGGAAGCTCCTAGGGGTAATGTCTGTGTCTTGTATCCCCATCTCGGACCCTGGGCAGGGTGTACATATTACATGGAGTTTCACGTGTGGGATTTGTAAGCCTTACAAAAGTATGGAAGTTTTGCCTTAGTTGAAGCAACGTTTCAAAGCATTTAAAAGGAAAAATTGGAAAGTTCAAAAAATAACCGTAAACAATACTTTGTGTTTAACGTGAAATGGAGTTACGTTCTAGTATTGCAGGGTACTTCCGCGGTGCGAGTTTCCCACTCGCCACCAGGGGGCGGTGTGGCGTACTCCCCGCCGCTTTCCACCCAGACGCATTCATTCAACAAATAGTCCTTGAACCATGAAACCTGCTTTGCGGAGGAGCCTTGATCTGATTTTTTTCAATCTGTGAAATAGAAAGTCGAAGGTACAGCTATGTCCCTGCCGCCATGGACGTGACTTTCAATTAAAGAAAACAGACTGTAACTAGTTAAACAAATGAATATGTAAAAGGAGAACTGTGGAGCGAAATAAGGCAGAGTGAGGGGACAAAGATGGTCCTGAAAGGCTTCTCGGAGAAGGCGCCATTTCAGTAGAGATCAGAGTGAAACGTGGGGGCAAGCCAGGCGAATAGAGCCGTGTCCCGGGTGAAGAGAGGGAATATGGTGGCTCCACTCCCTGCTGTAAGATAGAAAGGGAGGCTGAGGCAGGCCCATCCTGGCCCAGTAAGAGGCACTGGGAGGCATATTCCCTGAAACAAGGTGCGCAGGCAGAGGTACAGACAAGACGAGCTCCTATGAGCCTGGGGAAGCAAGGAGGCAATCAGGAGTCCTGCCTGGAGGAGACCTCGCAAGACTCAAACCTTGTGTTGTGGTCCCTGAAAAGAATTTTCAGACAGGAGGCAGAACAAGAGAAGAATAGAATTTATCAGAGTGGGAGGCACTGTTAGAACAGCGGGCCAGCTCAAGGGAGCAGGACAAGGAATATGGGTCATTTGCCTGTTTTTATAACCAGGGAACAAAAGAATGGGCTAGACAGCTTACGAGTCCTTTGCTGATTGGACGAGGTATGTATACTTTCCTTCTATGGGGAAGAAGGACAGGACAGATACCTTTAGACAAAAGGACAAGCCATGCTGCCTAGGAGGGCTCAGATATTCTGAACTAGCTGCAACCTGGAGGAAAGGCAGGAAGGGTCTGCTGCTTTCCGTCCCTGTGTTCTGAGGCCCTTTGGGCTTATCTTGTTCTTTTACCCTCTGGGCACCACACCTTGTAGGCCCTCTGAGGTGACTGACTGAATATTTGTTTTATCAGGATTGCTTTAAGATCCTGTCTCTGTAGCCCCAGGCCTTAAAGAGAGTGTGTGTGCCTGCCAAGTCGCTTCAGTCGAGTCTGACTCTTTGTGACCCTGTGAACCATAGCTCTCTAGGCTCCTCTGTCCGTGGGATTCTCCAGGCAAGAATACTGGAGTGCGTTGCCATGCCCTCCTCCAGGAGATCTTCCCAACCCAGGACTCAAACCCGCGTCTCTTATGCATTGGCTGGTGGGTTCTTTACCACTAGCGCCACATGGGAAGCCCCAAAGGAGTCTGTACTAACATTTAAGCCTTTCTTACCGCTGAGTTTTGTTGTTGTTGTTGGGGGTTTTTGTTTGTCTTGTCGTGGTGCATGAGGAATCTTAGTTCCCAGACCAGAGATTGAACCCCGTCCCCCTGCACTGATGCACTGGATGCGTGGCACTCCAATGCATTGATCATTGGACCCGCCAGTGAAGTCTCTCTGTGGTTCTCTTTTGTTCCTCACCAGTTCATTCCCAAGTCCTGGTAAAAATGGTACTCTTGCAATCTCCATTTTATAAAGCAGGATACCGAAACCCGGAGTCCTTGTGAGCTGTTTAAGGTCACACATCCAGCTGGGATTTGAACCCAAAGCGATCCTTCTGATTCCCAGAGCCCACACTAACACCTCTATAATAAGTTTTTGCAATTATTAGTTGTGCTGAGGCAAGAATACTTAATCTTTCTTGCCTCGGTTTCTGCTTATGTAAAATGGTGCTAATGATGGGAGGCTGTGAGGATTAAATTAGATGATACAGTTGAAGTGCTGAGAACGGTTCCTGACACACATTCTATGTGTAGGCTATTATTGTTATTATCCATCAAATCCACACATAGCTACTGAGCAAATCATGTAGATTCTACTTTCAAAATAAAATCTCAATAAATCCAGAATACTACACTGGCCCCCTCCACCTCTGGCTTCTCAGGATGGTCAGAAGGGTTTAACCAGGACGGTTGTGTAAAGCGGTGAGTTGTCACAGAGTTTGGCAGTAGGTGCACAGAATGTGGGAATCGCCATTATTCACCATAGTAGGTGCACAGAATGTGGGAATCGCCATTATTATCATCATCATCATCTTGGCCTTTTATCCTTCCAGCTGCTCAGGACAAAACCCTCTAAATTCCTCTTTCCCACACATCCACACCCAATGGCCTCGGCCAATCCCATCGGCTCCACGTTCAGCCTGACTCCACAGTACCCACTCTGGGCCAGTCTCCACCATCCCAACCTGTGCTATTAACAATCGCATCCTCCCGGGGCACTCTGCTCGCTCCGCCCACAACCTGACAATCTGTTTCCCACTTGGCCGCCAGGAGGCGCCTTAAGAACGAAGTCAGCTCACCTCCCCGTCTCTGCTGGGAACTCTCCAGTGGCTGCCACCTGACGCCGAGTAAAAAGTAAAGTCCTCAGCACGATCTAATCTTGCATGGACTTCACCCTCTCTCTTTACTTCCGCACTTCCAGCCCCACAGCGCTCCTGTCTCCTCTGGACATGTCCACTCTTGCCTTAGGACCTTTGTACCTGCTTTTCCCTCTGCAGGGGCACCACCTTTAGGCTCTTCCTCCAGTATCACTTTCTCTGGAAGACCTTTCCTGATCACCGTGGTGATTAGGACTACTCTCAACACTCTGGGTCCACCTTCCCTGCTTCTTTTATCTACTTTGAGACTCATTTTGTATTGTTAATTTTATTATCCATTGCCTGTCTCCTCCAAACTAGAGTATCAGCCCCAGGAAGGCAGAGATTTTTGTCTGTTTTCTTCACTTCTGTGTCCCCAGCGCCTGTAACAGTGCCTGACATAGAAAGTAAAATCTTTGCTGAATATACGAATAAATGAAGAACCTCCCTGGTGGTCCAGTGGTTAAGACTTTACCTTCCAACGTAGGGGTGTGGGTTCTGTCCCTGGCCGGGAGCCAGGAGCCCACATGCCTGGCAGCCAAGAGCCAAGACATAAAACAGAAGGAATACTGTAGCAAGTTCAATAAAGACTTTAAAAATGATCCACATAAAAAATCTTAAAAACAAAAGAAGAAGAAGTGACCGCAGATATCTGGGTGATTACTAGCATTCCCTTCTCACATGTGAACCTCTAAAGGGCTCCATTCATCAGATATGTAACCTCAGGCGGCCGACCTCAAGGCTCTGACCTCAGTTTCCCAGTTGTAAATGGGATAGAAAATTGTCTCTGTCTCATGGGGTTGCTGTGAGGATGAAATGGATTCCTATTTGCCGCACTCGTGAGCTGGTGACATCGTGAACTGCAAAGGTTGGGTTTTTACGCCGGAGCCTGAGCTTCCTCCTTTTGCCGCTCGGAGGCAGCAGGCGCCCAGCGGATTCACCGGCTCGGCCCGCGCGGGATGAGGAACGGGGGCAACTCCGGCGGAGGAAGCTGATGAAATCCAAGCCAACTTGCAGTGAGCTCATCCCGCCCGGGCGCCTCCGGAAGCCACGGGGCCTCCGGGGCTCCGGCTGGCCCTAGCGATAAAAGTCCAGTGCTGAACCAGGGAGGGAAGTCCTTCCTGAAGTCTGCCCTGCGTGGAGCCTGCTGGCTGAAGCCTGGGTTTGCGGGGAGGGGCGAGGGTGAAGTAGCGAATGGTCGGTCCCCGGGCTGCCTCCGCAGAATGAAAAGTGAATTCTGAGCTTGACTGTGGGAGTGAGAGAGAAAGGAGACGGGGAAGGGAGGGAGGCAGAGCCAAGACGTGGGAAGACGCAAAGATGGGGAGACTGAGGCAGAGGAGGGGGAGACAGAGAGATAGCCCGAGGACGTCTCAGGAGGGACAGAGACAGGAGGAGAGAGCTGGGGAGAGAGAGAGAGATCAAGGAGAGACAGAGGTGGGAAGCGGGAGACAGAGACAAAAAGAAAAAGACAAACGAGGACACACACACATAGGGAGAAACAAACGGGGACTGCTAGCGAGTGGCCGAGATGGGGAAGGAGAGGGAGATGGAGTCAGGGCTGCAGAGACCGAGGTGAGTTTGGGGAGCGGTGGGGTGTGGGCGATCCGGGAGGGGCACTCGGGGTTAGGGTCGCCTGCAGGGGCGAGCCCTGCGGGATATAGGCGGGGGGCCCTCCCTACCCCCTCATCCCCACCGTGGCGGCGGCGGCGGCGGCGGCGGCGGCGGCCGAGTTACGAGTTACCAAGTTACCGCAGGATTCGGAAGCTTCTCACTGGCGAGGCCGCAGCCAATCAGAGAGCAGCGTCGCTGTTCTCGGGCAGGAGGCCTGAGATGCACCTTCCCCCGACACCCAGCGAAGCACGCGGCCACACAGTCACAGTGGCTCACACACTTACCCTGTCCCAGGGACACGCAGCATCGCCTGCCCCCCATACGCACACGATCGCAGCGACACACATCGTGTCATACACACACGGCCCCAGGAACACTCAGAGACACACAGCATCGCAGACGCACAAAATCTCAGGGACACAGTCGCAGTTCCAGGACACACAGCACTGCCGAGACCCACAGTCACCATGACACACAACATTACCCTAACACACAACCACACTGAAACCCAGTGTTGCCCAGACCCATGCATTCTGCACGTCTTAGACCCTAGAAAAACACACAATAAAAGTGGCACACACAATGACACACACATTATCGCAGTGATACACACAATCACAACAATGACTCATTCACAGTGACACAAGACTGCACAGATACACAACCTTATTAACAAAGGCACAGTCTCATGGACACACATCACACTAACAAACACAATCACAACAATGACACACATAATCAGAAGGACACACAGCACTGCACTGATGTACATACACTCAGTAACACACAGTCCCATAGACTCGCAACATTTCCAATACAGTGACAAGAGTATCCTGCTATACACAGCGTTGTCCAAACACATATTAGCAGTGACAGGCACACACATTTTCCCCTTGACACGCAGCACACACTATCACAGTGACACACAACATACCACACAAAATCTCACAATTCCACTGAGGCACAGAGTGGCCTAGATAATCCCAAGGATGTGAAGTTTTGTGCACATACACTTACAACCATGATGGTACACACAATTCCAGGATCACACAGCATTGCAGACACAATCATAGTGATGCAACCATACAGTTACACCGTTGCATACAACCACAGCATGTTCACAAACATTTCTGCTAATGCGCAACAGCACTCCAATGCAATCCCACTGTCACACAAACACAACCACTGGGACATACATCACCTCATCTCTGCACACCAGGAAGTTGCACAAAACAGCACATGAACACGAACACAGATACACCATCACATTCACACACAGCATGCCCAAATATCATACAAATAGCACACTAACACACAATCACAGAGTCAGAGCCACCCCGTGGGACAAATGCCATCACACATCATCCCTCTGACCTGACACACATCATCAGCTGATACACGACAGTACACTGACACAGTCCCACACCACAACTTTACACAAACACAGCTCAGATAAGTCAACCCCTGGACACACAGCACAGTAGCCCAGCAGACAGAGAACTCTCCAGGACACAAATCACGCAGTCACACAAACAGTCTCACACACACACACACACACACACACACACACACACGCATTCATCCCTGCCCTTGCCCCAATAGGATGTGTATGATGTGGGATGCTTGGGGGAGGGGAAATGCTAAGTGGGTTGTGTATGTATGTGTGTGCTTGTGTGTGTGTGTGTGTGTGTGTTTGTGTGCGCGCTTATGCCTCCCTCTCCTGGCCCTTCCCCGGGGGCGGGGTCGTGCGGCAGCCGCTGTTACCGGGTAAACTTCCCCGCCCCCCCAGCGCGGCCATTAGTCACCCCCTAGGATGATGTCATCGCCTCATTCTGGAGGCTGAGTAATCCTCGACTCCACCCCCCCACACACCCCAGGTACCAGGGTAGGGGCGGGCCGCACCTGGACTCAACCCGCGTCTGGAGCTGGGGGCTCGGCTGCCTGGGTCTCCTGGGGGTGAGGACTGAGGAATCTGAGCCTCTCTGGAGTAGCCTGGGCGCTCACATCAGGGTCCCTTGGGGCTGCAGGCTCACGGTCCCGGATCCCTGGTGGCCAACTAAAAGCACTGGGAGACAGGAACTACCAGACCCAGGGTCCTGGGCATCCCAGGGCCCCAGGACTTGGAAGGGACCCCCTGCACACTGTGAGGGGCTGGGTCACCTCGCCAGGTGACTGGAGGAGGGGGAGGCTCTGTGACACTTGGGGCTTCGACTCCTGGGTTCCCGGCATGTGCGTGATGGGGGAAGGGGGAGGTTGAGTGCCAGGGAGCAGAGGGCGTGGCTGTGGGGTCAGATGCCTGAGACCTGGGAGATCAACAAGCTAGACCCCGGGGAAAATGACTCGGAGGGGAAGCGAGCTCGCAGCCTACCCCTTGGGGCTGGGTAGGTGGTAGTCTGGATGAACTGGACACCTGAGGGTCTGGTAACTGGTGTACTGATGCTGGGGGTCTCCCAGCATCAGTATGGTGAGGCGCCAGGATGCCCACGGACTCTGAGACATCTCGTTGCCTGAGGACCCAAAGACCAGAATCCCTGCTTCCTGTGGGGGTGGGGAGTTCAGTTCCAACTTTCTCAGAAGCCGACCTGCCTGGGTTCCCTTCCGGGGGCAGCCTGAATGCTTCTTTCCAGGGCCTTGGGAAACTAGCATCCCTTGGTGGGGGGTTCATATCCTCGTTGTCACAGGACAGGGCATGCCTGAGTCCTTTGGGGAGAAGAGGAGACCCCTATTTTTATGGGATCTTTTTCTGGGAGAGATTCCCCAGCCCCTGTTTTGTTTTTGTTTTTTTTTAGTCAAGATACCTAAATTCTGTTTGGGGAGGGTCTGGGGCGGGGTGGGGGGGTGGGGCATGTGCAGACAACCAGCTCCTGTCTTTGCCGGGTCAGGATGCCCAGGTCTCCCTCTGAGAAGGGGAGGCTTGCTCCCTGTTTCCACAAGGCCGACTCCAGCATGCGGTCCTGGGGAGGGACGGGATGCGCGGCCCCTATTTCCAGCCCATCCCAAGTGCTCATCCTCGTCAGGGAGTGCGAGTTACGGGGCGGGCCGGGTGGGGGGCAGGTGGGGGCGGCAATGCCCAGCCCGGGCCTCACCCCAGCCGGCCGCAGGCTTGCAGGCAGTGAGCCCGGCAGCTCCCCGGGGCCCGCCTCCCCCGCCCCCCGCGCCGAGGGCTCCCCAGATCCGGGAGGGCGGGCGGGCGGGCGCGGCGGCGGCCAATGAGCGCGCTCGCCGTCTCCGGGAGCCAGGCCGGCTCTGCCCGCCTGGCATTGGGCACGCGATGGGCAGCGGCGGGCGGGGCCTGGGGGGTCCTCGCGCCTGGTTGGGCCAAGCTTGTTGCTGGGTAACGGGGCGGCGAGTTTCCCCTGGCAACGGCGGCGGGTACCGTTCACTGGCTGGCCGGGAAGGAGGGGGGCGCGGGCGCGGGCAGGCCCCGCAGACCCCAGCAACAGCGCGCGGCCCCCGCCCCGCCGGGGAGCGGTAACCTTCACACGCGCCGGCCGCTCGGACCCTGCGGACACCGGCGCCCCCGCCCAGCCCCCACCCGGCTCCAGTCCAGCCTCGGGGCCTGAGAGGCCAGCCGCACAGAGGGGACCCAGGAGGCCCCCCTCCCCACCGCGGAAAGCCGGGACTCACAGCCTGCTCTGAAAAGTTAAGTCCTTTCCAACTCCCTCTCCGATGCTGAGAAATCTACTTCCCTGGAACGGCATTCAAGATACCGGGGCAGGTTGCGGGTCCGCAGTAAACTAGCTGGGACGTTGTTTTTCTTCACCCAGCGCTTCACATGGAGCCCAGCACTGCCCGATACGATACAGTCCTACCTGCATTACAAATCGGAACTCACTGATTAGTCTTCACATTGAAGTTGGGGTCCTATGGCGATCGTCTTTGTATACGTGGGGAAACTGAGGCGCAGAAGGAGGAAGCTACTTCCTCAAGGTCACCGTTTGAACCTAGGCAGCCTGGCTCCAAAATCTGGATGGTGTATATCTTCACTGTGTTGACTGTCCCTTTGAGAGGCATTTATAGTCCAAATGAGGGACCTCCCGGGTGGGTAGCTCAGTGGCTAAGACTCTGCATTCCCAAGGCAGGAGGCCCAGGTTCTATCCCTGGTCTGGTCGGGGTGCTAGGTCTCACATGCTACAACTAAAGACCCAGTGCAGCCAAATAAAGAAAATATTCAAAATGAGAAACTGTGCCAGCCAGTGAAACACACTAATGGCTGGCCTACAGGCCGGACTTAAAACCCCTGCCTCAACCTGAGGGTCTTAGCTCGAAGACCTGTGGATTCTCAGAGAATCAATAGCTCCCCCACACAGAGAAATGATGTATGAAGGACCCCACAGAGAAATGATGTATGAAGGACCCATTAGAGCCCAGCGCTTTATTTTTACTGACCTTCTTACTCAGAAGAATCCTATGAGGTAGGGACCTGTGCTGTCCCAATTCACAGGTGAGGAAATTAATCGAGGAACAGAGATGGGGGACCACGTGCCCAGGATCACACAGCCCGAAGGTGGCAGAGCTGGGGACTCTAGGTCAGGCCATTAAGTCCACAGATCAACTCCTTGGTGAGATTCTGTGCATTCTTGGGGAGGGGGAATGGGCCTCAGTTATGGAGATTCTGGTGACTTTCTTTTAGCCAGTGGTTCTCAACCTGGAGTGATTTTTGCCTCCCCCAGGTGATTCCTGTGTGACACTATTGGTAAAGAACCTGCCTGCCAATGAAGGAGATGTAAGAGATGAGGGTTCAGTCCGTGGGTCGGGAAGATCCCCTGGAGGAGGGCATGGCAACCCACTTCAGTATTCATGGCCTGGAGAATCCCATGGACAGAAGAGCCTGGCGGGCTACAGTCCAAAGGGTCTCAAAGAGTTGGACACGACTAAAGCAACTTAGCATGCATGTGGGTGATATTAAGCAGTGTTTGCAGACTTTTTTTTTTTTTTTTTGGCAGACATTTTTGATTGTCACAAAGGGAGGGGCTGTTACTGGCCTCCAGGGGATAGAGGTCAGGGTGAACGCTAAATATCCTACAAAGCACCAGACAGTCCCCACAACAGACTCATCTGACCTCATATGTTAGTAGAGAGGAGATGAACAGACCGCTCTAGGGACTTCGCTGGCAGCCTAGTGGTTAGGACTGCGCCTCCACTGCAGGGGCATGGGTTCCATCCCTGGTCTGGGAACTAAGATCCTGCATGCTGCTGGGCCAAAAAGCAAAACTTTGCTCTCTGCCAAGCCTGACCTCCCCCACCCTCAGCCAACCCCTCTTATTTTCTCTCCACCTGGTCTCTTTCTGACTCCCTCCACTCCCGTGGTCTGAGTCTTCCTGTCTTTGTATCTCTATTTGCTTCTGTTGCTCGTCCTGTCAAAGGTATTGGTGACCCCTCAGAGCTTCAGAAGCCTCTGTCCCCCTCTGCAGGGAAGCAGAGCAGGGACCAGAGGCAGGGTTGGAGGGAATGGTTCTTCAGAAAATTAGAGGAGGGAGTCCCTGGGTCCCTCAGAAGACCTGCTGGGGTGGTGGGGGGTGGAAATTTAGTCTGGAAGATGGAGGTTGGGGCTTATCCCTCCTTGGGCTCCTAGGATGCGAGTCTCAAAAAGGCAACCCTTCAGCCAGTCATAAATTTCTTTTTTTTTTTTTGGCCCATATAGGGTTTTTTCTTAAAATTTATTTACTTTTTTATTTTTGGCTGTGCTGGGTCTTTGTTGCTGTACACTTTCTCCAGTTACGGTGAGCAGGAGGAGCTGCTAGTTTCAGTGCTCAGGCTTCTCATTATAGTGGGTAGCACAGGCTCTATGCGCATGAGCTTCAGCAATTGCGGCTCCGAGGCTCTAGGGTACAAGCTCAGTAGTTGTGACGCACAGGCTTAGTTGCCCTGCAGCATGTGGGATCTTCCCAGACCAGGAATCGAACCAGTGTCCCCTGCATTGCAAGACAGATTCTTAACCACTGGACCACCAGGCAAGCCCACTCATATAGTTTCTAATTTTGACTTTGTAGGCCTCCAGAAAACACATACTTTTTCCATTTAGCCACAGTCCCCACCATGCCCTGTTGTCTTACACTGGACTCATTTCTCTCATTTATTTCATGATGGTCTTGAGTTTGAGACCCTGGTCTGGTGAGTGAGAGGATAACAGAATTTGGAACAGGATCTGATTGTGGGAAGGGTCCTGACTGGTGCCACTGCTTGTGGCCTGGTAGATTCTTGGCCTTCTCCTCTCCCACCCTTACCAAGCCAGATTCCTTCACCCTCATTTTCTTCTCAGAAGAACATTCCAGCACATCTGACCTCCTGGTGTCCAGCCCAAGACGAGGCAGCTTTAGGGCACTGGCCAGTGGATAAGAAGTCCAGGCTGGTCCATGAGCCTTTCTCCTGATTCATCACTGCCAGGCCCAGAGCAAACACTGACAATGATTAGTTATACTAGTGATAGAGTGTGTGTGCACACGTGCTAAATCACTTCAGTCGTGTCTGATTCTTTGTGAATCCGTGGACTATAGCCTGGCAGATTCTTCCCCTCCATGAGATTCTCCAGGCAGGAACACTGGAGTGGGTTGCCATGACCTCCTCCAGGGGACCTTCCCAACTCAGGGATCAAACCTATGTCTCTTACATCACCTGCATTGGCAGGTGGATTCTTTACCACTAGCATCACCTGGAAACCTCCCTGGAGTTAACATTAGGTACTTATACCTGTGAGCATATACACATGCACACACATATGAGACACTGTACTCACTGACTTCCATGCGTGATCTCATTTAATAAATGTCTAAAGCAGCATTTCTAAAACGCCTTTAAATTCAATCTATAGGCAGCAATACATCTATTTGCTTTGTGACTTGGTATGTAACCGCTATAATAAAATTTTCACAAACACAATATTTTCCTTTGACTTCAACATTTTTTAAATGATGTCATTTTGTTTTGTTTTGAGTCTGGTCAAGAGCCACTAAAGTTGCAGGCAGAAGGGATTGACTATAAAGGGGCACAAGGGGGATTTCCTGGTGGTCCAGTGGCTAAGACTCTGTGCTCCCAGTGCAGGGGACCTGGATTCCACCCTTGGTCAGGGAACTAGATCCCACATGTGGCAACTAAGAGTTTGCCTGCAGCAACCCACATGCCACAACAAAGGCACACTTACCACAGTCAAAGATCCTGTGTGCCGCAGCTAAGACCTTACACAGCCAAATAAATATGTAAATAAAATATCAAAAAATAAAAAAGGTGGGAGCACAAGAGAAGTCTTACGGAGGATGACAGACAGGGTCCAAATCTGGATGTGGTGATGTACAACAGTGTCCATTTGTCCCAACTCCCCAAACTATACACATAAAAAGAGCAAATGTTATGGTATGTAAATACATCTCAGTGAACTCAGAATAAGATCCACACCAGTGATTTCACAATGCATGGTTCACACACATGGGGCATGACCCACAGTTTGGAAGGGGAATTCCCTGATGATCTGGACCAGTGGTTAGGACTACACTGTTTTCACTGCCAAGGACCCGGTCTAATCCTGGGTCAGGGAACTAAGATCCCACAAGCCGGGTGGCACAGCCAAAATAAATAAAAATAAATAAATTGAAAAAAAAGAAAAATGAAACACATTGGTAGAAAGAAAGGAAGGAAAGGTCAATGAATGAATGATTGAATGAATGAAGTAAAGGACTCAGAGAGGGAGGGTGAACTGGTCCTCAGTATTTGAAGGAGGGAGATCACACATGTGACCTGCATTCTCTGCTCTTGGGAAATCGAAGCATCTGGCCAAACTTGAGAACCTGGACAGCCCCCTGAGAACCCTCCTGTGCTGGGCATTCAGAGGCCACTTGCCCTCTGATGAGGCCATGGGGTTTGGCAGGGTTATGCAAAGGGAATGGAGGGTGCAGGGGAGACAGAGCCCCAGAGCCTTTAGACACCACCTCGCGTCACCACATCAGAGTGGGGGAAGGAGTGACGAAGGGAGACTGAGAAAGGAAAGGGAACTGAAAGGCAGAAAACCCCGGGTGAGGGCCACTGCAGAGGTTGCCCGGGCATGTCCCGTGCCAGCTGCCTGGGGCTTTCTTCTCCCCCTGGGTCCCCCACCAGATTCGTGGTGAGTGCGGACAGGTGCACATGCTTCCAGAGCGTGTCCCAGCAGTGGGCCAGTTAGGAACCTGTCACAGGTGTGACTTTGTGACTGTCTGTTGGGGGAGTCTGTCTTTTTATGTCTGACTTGATCTGTGTCTGGGAGGGTCAATTTCTGGCAGTTTTCATGTGTCAGCTATGAGTTGCTGGGGGTGTGTTTGTGCGTGAGCTGCTGGAGGTGTGTCCCTGTAGTGTTTCTACACACTGTAGATCAAGCAGTGTGTCCAGGTGCCCCAGTGACAGGTGTGTGTGTGTGTGTGTGTCCTGCTCTGCCTATCAGGAAGTTTTTGTGTGCCAACAAGCTCTTAGTGGGTGTCTGTGTGGGTCCACCACTGTGTGTGTTGTGGGTACCTAAACAGAGCTTGTGAACATGATTGCTTCGTGAGCCTAGGTGTGCTCAGCAGTGCGGGTGTTTGTGCAACTTCTGTGTCTGTGACACTGCGTCCCAGTGAGACTGTTAGGAAGTCACGTTACGTATGTATTTGTGCCTGAATGGGTGAGTGCCTCGTCAGTGCGTGAGTTTGTGCGTCCACGCCCCTGTCCAGGGAGTGTATCTGGCGTGTCTGCGAGTGGGCTTGGCCCCGTGGCCCTGACAGCACGTGACTTTATGTACCCTGGAGCGCCAGGCGGTCAGCCTGCATACACGTCTCGGGGTGTGTGTCTGTGGGTCTCAGTCAGTGTGTCAGTGTGTCAGTGTGTGTGTGTGTCCAGCTGTCCCGCCCGTCTGGACGGCCGGATCGGCGCGCCTCCGCCCCCAGGCCCAAGCCTTGCCCCGCCCCCCGGCTTCAGGGAAACCCCCGCGCCGAGGTAGGGGGCGCGGCGCGCGCCTGCAAGTCTCGACTTGTCCTCGGCGGGCGGGCGGGCGGGGCCGGCCGTGGCGTCACTCGGGGGGCGGGGCGTGGGACCCGCCAGGCGGGGGCGGGGCGGGGCGGGGCGGCCGCCGAGCGGGCCCGGGATCCGCCGGGCGGCCTGAGACGCGGAGCGAGCCACATGCGAGCGGGCGCCTAGCGGCGGCGGCAGCAACAACGACAGTAGTAGCAGCCCCAGCAGCACCAGCACCAGCAGCAGCAGCAGCAGCGACCAGGACGCGAACGCGCCTGCGGTTTCAGGAGCAGCTGCGGCAGCAACAGCAACAGCCACTGCAGTTAGAGCGGCAGCAGCCGCAGCGAGCGGCGCTCGGCGGGCGCGCCCTCCTGAAGGAAGCCGCCCGCCCCCCATCACCATCCCCTCCGGCGTGTTCATGCCCCCGGGGTGAGTGTGCGCACCCTGAGTCCCCGCCAGCCGCGATTGGCCAGGCCGGGTGGGCTCCCTGGAGGAGGTGGCGGGAGTGCACTCGGAGAGAGCGGGGGCAGGGCGCGCTGCGTCCCCACACCGGAGTCCCCTCTCTCCCTGCCCTGCTCACCCTCCACGAGGCTGGGGTCCCTGGGCGGGAGGCATTGAGTGTCCAAGAGCGCAGGTGCCTCCGCGGTCCGGCGGGTTTGTTTACAAACAATGGGGTGCCGGCTCGGCAGCGCCCCCTGGCGGCCAGTGCGGGCCCGGGGAAGTAAGTCGCCCCGGACTGCCCCGGCCCCTGCAGTCCCGGAGGGGCGGGGGGTTGGGGGGATGGCGTGGAGGGGCGGCCACACCCCGGGCGCGCGCCCGCTGGGGGCGGCGACAGGGGGCGGCTCGCGGGCCGCGGAGTCTGCGGCTCCTGCGGGCGGGGGCTGCGCCCCAGCAACAGCCGGTTATTGGCCCCGCGCTCGCCTGGCGGGCGGGGCGGGCGCACGTGGCGGCGGCGGCGTGGGGGTGGGGGGACCGTGACAGCGCAGGGGGCGTCTGGGCCCGCCGCGCGCGCGTGTGCGGGGTGGTGGATCTGCAGGTGTCTCGCCTGGGTGTGTGCGCGTGTCTGGCTCCGAGTTTGTGCTGGGGTCTGCAGGGAGTGGTTGTGCCAGTCCCGGGGCGTGCTGGGGCTGTGGCCCCGTCTGGGTGTGCGGCGCCGTCCCCCTGTGTGTATGAAGGGGTTCTCTCCGTGTGTGCTGCCGCGCCTGAGGGGTGGGCGCTCTGTTGATGTGTGGTGTACTTGTGTTCTCTCTGAGAGTTGTCTGTGTGTGCCGTTTGGGGGTGAGTCTCTGGCTCCTGGTTGCCTGCTTGCGCTATAGTGTGTGTGCGCGTTGCCTGAGTGAGCTGTTTGTGTATTTACGTGTGTGTCTTGCCCGACGGGCTGTTTGTGAGTGCTTGTGTGTCTTGTCTATGTGGACTGTGTCTGTGTCTATCTCCAGGGCATCTGGCTCAGCTCAGCGTTTGTGGATGTCTCTTTTCTGTCCAGGTGTCTGTGTGAGTTCTGCGTCGTGTGTGTGTGTGTGTGTGTGTGTGTGTGTGTGTGTGTGTGTGTGTGTGGTGGGGGGTTGTCTCAGTCTGTGTTTGGCTTGTGTGTCTGGCATCCGCGTCTGGGAATGGAGGAGCTAGGCTCTGTGGGGTCTGAGTAGAACAGTCAGTAGATGCTGCTGGCAGCCTCTTGTACAGGGATGTGTCTGAGCCCGTGTGTCTGTGTGTGTGTGTGTGTGTGTGTGTGTGTGAGAGAGAGAGAGAGAGAGAGAGAGTGTGTGTGTTGAGTCTGAGGGGCTTGTCTCTGTGATCGGCTGGCTCATGTGTGTCATGTGCGCTGCGTGTGTGTAGTGTTTATGTCAGTCACGTGAGACCAGTGTTTTCTGAGGGTGCTTTAGGTGTGCGCCCTGCCAGGCCAGTGTGGGATTAGCTGTAGTGTGTGTGTGCGTGTGTGTCCAGGGCTGACAGTTGGTAATGGTGTTTGGAGGTTCGGGGAGGAGGGGTGGGCTGATGTCTGCTGTTGCATTTCCGTGTTGTTGCTGGCATGTGGCGATTCATCCAGATCTGATGACATGTGTGCCTGCTTTACGTGTGTCCCGGGATCTGAGAGTTGGTGACAAGTGGGTGTGTTGCAGTTGTGCAGGTCCCTGTGTGTCCACGGAGGTCTGTTTTGTGTTGATGTGTATGAGTCCTGAGGGGTGTAGGTCTTGTCTATTGCGGGTGCATTACAGGGAGGGGGCACGTGTGCCTGAGAAGGGACAGGGCCCTAGCTGCTGTGTGTTTCTGTCTGTGCTTGTGACGGCCGCATTGTGAGTCTCTGTGGGCATATTAACAGCAGGTCAGTGGGTGACATCCTGACAGTTTGTGTATCTGTGTTTTTGAGATGGAGGGGCTAGGGGTGTACCAGCCAGCATGCAGTGTGTGGATAGCTGTTCCGTGGTCTGTGTGTGTCCTGGGACCTTCTCAGTGTTTTGGGGTACAAATAGGAGGCCTGGTGGGAGGTCAGGCGGGCCAGTCCTGCGTGAGCCATGTCCGTTGTGTACCCTCCACATACACCCCCTCTTGGTCCTGTGTGAGTCCTGGTGTTTGTTGTGGGAACAATCACAGTGCCTGGCTGCCCTCTGCGTGTGTGTGTGTGTGTGTGTGTGTGTGTGGCGCGCGTGCACCCATCGCTGTGTTCCAAAAGTTAACCCTGCCAGCCCAGGCCCTTTGTGAGTCCCAGGTTGGGGGAGTGTGTGTTGGGGGCTTTCAGCCCTTATACACACACTGCTGATGGGCCCACAAGTCTGGGACCTGCGTGAGCCCCTGTCCTTGTGAGAACTGTCCTGTGCCTCCTCGTCCTTGGTCCCTTCTGTGTGCCCGTCACCATGTGGTCCCTGGTCCCTCCTGTGTGCCGGTCACCATGTTTGGGGAGGCTCTCTGGGTTGGCTGGGCCTGGGGTCAGCCAGGGGAGGGCTGTGTGAGGGGCCATCGGCCCCCTCCATCAAAGCTCTGTGTGTCGTGGACCCTTGTAGGCTGCCCCAGCCCGCCGTGCGGGCAGAAGTGGGGTACCCTGTGTACCCCCTTGGTGTGGGTACCTCGTGGGGCTCCCCTCGCACTGCCACGCTGCTGAGCGTGCCCGTCTGCCCTGTCCCGCAGGCCCCAGGGAGCGCCATGGCCCGAGCACGCCAGGAGGGCAGCTCCCCGGAGCCCGTAGAGGGCCTGGCCCGCGACGGCCCGCGCCCCTTCCCGCTCAGCCGCCTGGTGCCCTCGGCGGTGTCCTGTGGCCTCTGCGAACCCGGCCTGCCTGCTGCCCCCGCTGCCCCCGCCCTTCTGCCCGCTGCCTACCTCTGCGCCCCCACCGCCCCGCCCGCCGTCACCGCCGCCCTGGGGGCCCCCGCTGGCCTGGGGGTCCCCGCAGTCGGCCCCGAGGCCCGCGACCCGACGGTGAGTGCCTGCCCCGCACCCGAGATACCGGGAACTGGGAAAGAGAGATCCCGAGGAGCCCGGGAAAGGGGAGCGAGTCGGGGGAGGTGGCGAGCCGGCCGGGCCACGGGGAGGGTGTGGCCAGTGTGGTCTTTGTGTTGCAAGAAGCAGGAAGACGGAGTGGGAGGCTGGGGGTGGGGGAGGCCGACTGGGAAGTCCCTCCTGGAATCGGACTGCAGTCTGCGAGTTGCAGCCCACGGCCTTTTCCGGGCCCGGGGCAATAGCTGTTTTCCAGCCCCCCATCCTCTCCAGGTCTGAGTCCCCAGGAGCCCCTTGAGGACTGCAGCTGGAAAGAGTGTGGGCAGAGGGGACTGTCACTTCAGGGCTTCGGGGAGGGGTCCAGGGTGGCCTGGTGCCTTTATCTGCATCTCTTTGGCCGGGGCCCGCCCTCTCTGCAGTCGGAGAGGAGGAAGGAGGGGGAGGGGCTATTGTCTGGGGGGAAAGGGTAGGGGGCGGGTCTTGGGGAGGGAAGGGTTAAAGGTCCCCTGCTTGCTGGGCTGTTAACTCCCTGGTGCCCGGATGGCCCGCTCGGTGGCAAGCGAGAGGTTGTCTCCGCTTCCCTACCCACCTGTCCCCGGAATCCGGAGAGGTCAGGAGAGGGCAGACTTCCCTGGCCAGGGAGGCTGGAGGAGACCCGGTTCCTAGACCAGAATGACAGGCATGGAAACAGGCCCTGAGGTTAGTTCTCAGGGATCCCTCAGGCCAGGACCCGGCGTGACAGAGGGAGGAAGAGTCGTCCCTCAGAAAGTGCGTGGGGACGTCCCGCATCCTAGCCTCCAGGCTCACAGGGGCCCACGGGCCAGCCTTCTGGGTTTCCAGGCCTTTGCCACATCCGGGGGTGTGGCCTCACTGTGGTTGGACACTAGAGGCCAGGAGACCCGAGGCTTGTGACTCGGGTGTAGTCAGTCACCGTATCCCTGTGTGACCTTGGGCCCCTTCCTACGGGGAGCCTCAGTTTCCCTGTCGATTGAGTAGAGCAGTCAAAATTTGGCAATCGTTTTGGAAGGAGCCTGGCCGGCCATGGTCCATGGGGTCGCAAAAGAGTCGGACACGACTGAGCGACCTAAACATCAACAAACAACTTCGGTAGGATAAGAGGAAGCACTCCCATACTAACACGGGGAGTGGGGTGGTAGCTGGCTAGACAGGTGAGCCCAGGAAGTCCTCCCCAGCACTTTTTTTCTCCCCCGAGAAGTAGGAGCTAAGAAATCTAGCTCTTAAGAGGGCAAAGTGGCATCGCTCGAGATGAGGTGGGGAGCCAAAAAGAAGTCAGGCGACGGGTAAAGGGAGAAGCAAGTCCTAGCCAGCCGGCCCTCCTCCGGGCCCCTGCAGGGCCTTAGATGGGTGGTGGGTGTGACCCCAGCCCCGGCTTTTCCCAGGTCCTCAGCCTTCACTCTCGCCCGCGGAGCAGCATCTGGAATCGCCAGTGCCCAGCGCCCCGGGGCCCTGGCGGGCGGACCCACCCAAGCAGCCCCGGAGTCCGGGGGAGGGAGGAGCAGTGGGCCCGAGAGATCGGGGCCCAGCTGCGGCGGATGGCGGACGACCTCAACGCGCTGTACGAGCGGCGGGTGAGTGCTGGGGGAGGGGTAGACGGCAGGTGGGACTTCCCGCCGGGGGAGGGGGCTGCGGCGGCCCAGCCAGATGTGCGGCAGCTGCTGCCCTGCGCGGCGGGGTCGCGCCGGGGACAGGCAGCTGGGAGGGGCGGCGTGGTCGCCGAGCCGCCGCCGTAGGACCCGCGCCGTGGCCAGCAAGACCCGGCTGAGGGCCGGGGCCGGAGCGTCCGCGAGCACCGCTGCGCGCCCGGGGCCCGCGGCCGTGGGGACTGAGGGCGGCCCTCGGTGGAGCGGCTCATATATCCCGGGCTATTTATAGCCGATGAGTCAGCAGCGGCGGCGCGGCCGCGCCCGCCCCTCCCACCCGCTCGCGCGGCGGCGGCGGCGGCGGCGGCGCACCACCCAGCTTCCCGGGGGGCTGGGGGCGGGGCCTGGAGCTCCGCCCCGGAGGCCCCGCCCCCCAGGGCCCTCAGCCAGGACTCTCATTACTACCAGATACTTGAAGCCTAAGGCGGTGGAACGGAGAATAACAGACACCGGGGCGCCCACCACCCAGCTCTGTCCAACCTGAACATTACAGCCATACTGCTTGCTTATTCGAGGGAAAAAAAACAAAAACCGGATGTTGCGAAGCCCCTCGACCCTCTTCCCCTCCCCGCTTTCAAAGGAAACCTCACAGATTGGCTTGTCCCATTGGTCTGCAGGTGTTGATTCTTTTACTACACATTCATCAGGCCACAAACAATACTTAGGATTGCGAGGCGTTTCAGACTTAAACGTGATCTGGTTTGTTCTCAAAGCTGCTCTCACCCCCTCAGTATTTTGCTTGAGATACAGCCGCGGGCAAGGGAGCTTCAGTTCGTTCATTTTCACTGCCACATAGCATAGCATTCTATGGGATCACCATGTAGTATCCGTCTTCATTTTCTCGTTGGTGGTTATGTAGGATATTCCAGAAGTGTCTCAAAATTTTAAATGTAATTTAATTTTATTGTTCTTTTGGCTCTTCCAAAAAATGCGTATCTCCAGGCACACACATGTCTCCACAGTAGGTACCTGGGTGGTCTGCCAGCCTCTAGCCTTGATAAATAATAGTTGGCTTGCTCAGCAAGGTGACTGTGCCAAGTGGCACTCCACAGTGGGATGGTGGCATTTCTGCCAATCTCATGTGCCCCCTTGGTCACCTCCTGGCTGGAAAATTTGGTGGGGACTAAGGCAGAGACAAATATGGTACCAGGCACCCATTAAGATCATTAGCATGGTTAATCTGACCTTCTTGTTCGCATCTGTAAAATGGGTTTCTTTCCATCTGGTGGGGATGAGATTAGTTCCTTGGCACAGGACCGAGGCCTGCACTCAGCACAGAGTGGAGAGAACTGTAGCTCTCCATAAGTATTGAGTATTGCTGTTGATTTTTATTGGAGGGCAACCTTTTCTTGTATCTAGCTTCCTTCATTCCTGCTTTTCTAGCATTGTGGAACTGCGACAGTCCCAGAGGCTGCCCCCAGCCTTCATCCTGCCATTCGGGAAAGGGCTAGGGGTTTGCTTGGCCCAAGCATATTTCTGTACAGCTTCAGCACTGAATAGTTCCCAGTTCTTGCACAGAGTGTTCTAGAATCATCGAGACAGGGGGCTCTATGCTCCCTTCTGTGTGTCTCATCTGCTTTCAATGGGAGGGCAGGTGGGCTGCGGTCCAGCCTACCCCTCAAGCCCGGGTGACTTCGTCGGGTGACTGTCTTCATCTGGAGAACAGGGAATAGGAGATCAGAGCTGATACGCACAGGCCCTATGCTGAGGGTCTCGTCCACATCCTGTCCCTCCTAGTCTCTTCCAGGCCAGGAGATGACCCAATGAATGATAATAACAGTACTGCCCTGAGTAGGTTGGTGGAGGGTCTGTGCCTCCCGCCTTGCTGCCCTTCAGCCTGACCCCCTTGTGCACCCACCTGTCCGTCTCTAGCCCGTCTAATTTCCTGTCTGCTCCCTTTCCCCAGAGACAAGAGGAGCGGCAGCGACACCGCCCTCGCCCCTGGAGGGTCCTGTACAATCTCATCATGGGACTCCTGCCCTTCCCAGGGGGCCGCGGAGCCCCGGAGGTGGAGCCCAATTAGGTGCCTGTACCCGCCCGGTGGGTGTCGGGGACCCGGGGGCAGGACCCTCCCAACTCCTGACGCCCTGGCCAGCGCGGGGGACTCTTACTGCACCATGTAGCATACTGGACTACAGCCCTGCCCGACCCAGGGGTGGGCCAGGGCAGCCACTCCCGACCCAGCCCCGGCCTAGCCCGGGGAGCACTGATGGAGACGTGGACTCCTGGGCCCCTGGCTGAGGGGCCAGGGGAGAGAGGGCTGATGGACTCGATGTCTGAAGGCGGCGGGGACCGAGGGGGCGGGGCCTGAGCTGCCCCCCTCTGCCGCCCACCACCATCTCAGGAAAGGCTGCTGGTGCTGGCTGCCCATTCCAGCTGCAGCGGTGACACTGGGGGCGGGGTCTCTCCCCCGGCGCTCCTTCACTTTGGGCCTGGCCTCAGGCCCCTGGTGCTTCCTCCCCTCCTCCTGCGGAGGGGGCCCATGAAGAGCAAATGAGCCAAACGTGACCACTAGCCTCCTGGAGCCAGAGAGTGGGGTGCGTCCTGACGGGTGCCCCCGGCCCAGCGCCCAGCCATCTTCCCTGAGCCAGCCGGCGGGTGGTGGGCATGCCCGCCTCACCTTCATCTGGGGGTGGCCAGGAGGGGCCCAGACTGTGAATCCTGTGCTCTGCCCGTGACCACCCCCCGCTCCCCCCATCAATCCCATTGCATAGGTTTAGAGAGAGCACGCGTGACCACTGGCATTCATTTGGGGGGTGGGATATTTTGGCTGAAGCCGCCCCAGCCTTAGTCCCCAGGGCGAAGCGCTGGGGGAGATGGGGAGTCAGGGGGGGGGGAAAATCTCAGAAGAGGGAGGAGTCTGGGAGTGGGGAGGGATGGCCCAGCCTGTAAAATACTGTATATGCGCTGCTGTAGATACCGGAATGAATTTTCTGTACATGTTTGGTTAATTTTTTTTGTACATGATTTTTGTATGTTTCCTTTTCAATAAAATCAGATTGGAACAGTGGATACTCTTGTCAGCTGTCCTTCCCAGCGGTGGGGCCTGGGCCCAGCCTGTGACCCTCATCTGGGAGGAGGTGGGCAGGTGTTGCCTGGAACACCCTGGGGTGTCTGTAGCTCTGGTTAAAAGATGGCTCTGAGCCATTGTGGGAGCCCAACCTTCATGCACCCCTCCTGGGCTCCCACTAAAAGCTAAGCCCTGTGAAGACAGGGCTTTTGGGAGACTTTCTCACTTTATTCTTATTGGATAAAACATCAGGGGGCTCAAGATTCACAGTGAATGACCTTTTATTCAGAAGTCCCACCATGAGGAGTCCTGGGGAAAGTGTCAGTCCTGAGATAGACCTGGTGGGCACTGGCAGGTGGGTTCTTCACTGCTAGTGCCACTTGGCAAGCCCAAGCACCCTCTAACCTAGCGTTAAAACCCTGTGTTGAATTAATACAGGAAGGGGAGGGATTTCCCTGGTGGGCCAGTGGTTAGGATGCCTCACTTCCACTGCAGGGAGCCCGTGTTCCATTTCTGGTCAGGGGAACTAAGATCCCAAGAGCAAAGTGGTATGGCCGCCCCCAAAAAGGAAAATATAAGAAGGGGCGCTTCTACTGCTATCTTCTGGAAAATAGGGTAATGGGCCAAATGTTTCTCCTGTGGCATCTTCCACAGAGGACTGGTCCAGACAGGCTCAGATCCCAGCCTTGCCCCTTCCCCTGGTATCCTAGTAAAGGGGCAGTTCAGAGAAAATGTTTTTGGGGTGTGTGTGTGGTGCACGTGGACCTTTGTTTCCCAACCAGGGATCGAATGTGCACCCGCTGTAGTGGAAGAGCAGCGTCCTAACCACTGGACCACCAGTGCATTCCCCAAAAGTGGCTCTTCTCAAAGGGCAGGCTGAGGGAAACAGAAACACGAACCATCATTTTGGACAAGAATTTGGCAAAAGCTTCTCAAGCTGAGGATGTACCTGCCTGTGGCAATAAGTGCCTTCCGGGGTGTCTCCTTCACAAGTGGATGTTCGGGGCTTTCCTGGTGGGTCAGTAAGGAATCCACCTGCCAGTGCAGGAGACGCGGCTTCGATTCCCTGATCTGGGAGGATCTCACATGTCACCAAGCAACTAAGCCTGTGCTCCTCAACTAAGCCCGTGCTCTGGAGCCCAGGTGCCACAGCAATTGAAGCCCGCACAACCTACAGCCCGTGCTCCACAGGAGAAGCCCAAGCACCGCAACTAGGAAGGTCAACAAAGACCCAGCGCAGCTAGAAATAAAAAAAAGGGGATGTGCCCAGGTGTCCAAGCATTGGCAAGACATGTCAGTTTGAAGGGTAAATCAAGTCTGTCACACAGTAGAACACACAGCAGTGAACTGGAATGAACTTGAAATTTATCACGATGAATAAATAGCAAATAATGGTGAGCAGAAACAGCAAGTAGCGAAACGATGGTGGGTGGGTACTGGGTATTCATCTTGTGCCTCTCTGTTATTTCCTTCATGCTTACATACACACAGGGCCCAAGGCCCCAAGGCTTTTTTTTTTTGCGGGGTAGGGGGAGGGCATGTTGGTTGTGTCACAAGTCTTGTGGGGATCCTAGTTCCCCGACTAGGGAGGGATTGAACCCAGGCCCAGTGGGAGCTGGAAGTCCTGACCACTGGACAACCAGGGAAGTCCCCTCATGGAACTATTGACCTGTTTGGATTAGGTCGTTTTGTTTTCTCTTCATCAGGTTTTTGTGTTTCCTCTCTCCTGCCTCCTCTTGGATCATCTGAATCCTTTCTAAGAATTCTTTTAAATGTATCTTTAGGTGTATCAGCATTTTTAGTATTGCTCTCGGGATCACAACATATCCTTACCTATGGATTGTCACATCACTTACAGCGCAGAAGCTCTACCAACACACAGCCCTGCTCACCCTCTTCTCCCCATCATTTCATGCTGTAGTTGTCATATGGAGCATATCAACACCCCTTACAAATGCCCACAACTATGAACTTTTTAAAAATATGTATTTACTCGGCTGTCCCAGGTCTGCGGCTTGCAGGATTTTTTTTTCCTGACTAGGGCTCAAACCCAGGTCCCCCTGCAGGGAAGTCCTTAGACATTTACTTTTTGCTTTGGTCAGAAATAAAAGGAAATTTTTTTTTCTCTATTTACCCCAGACTTGGGTGGGTGAGGCTGTTGCCTTATCTGTGATATGGGTATAACAGTTATCTTGAGGATTCAAGCAATTTAGCTGAAGTCTACATTTCCCCACCTGTACAGGGACAAGTAGGGGACACCTCAACAGTTGGGACATTTATACTTATCAATAAAATCCAAGAAACTTAAAAAAAAAAAAGGGTCTGCAGTGCAAAGGAAATCATGGAATGCAAGGTTGTGATGGGGCCACAAGTTTAAGATTTTTGGCTGCGCTGGGTATCCATTGCTGTGCAGAAGCTTCCTCCAGTTGTGGCTCAGGGGCTCTAGGAATTCGGGCTCAGCAGTTGTGGCGCTCCAGCATAGCTGCTCCGTGGCATGTAGGGTCTTCCTGGACCAGGGATTGAATCCAGGTCGCCTGCATTGGCTGGTGGATTCTTAAGACAAGGGAGGCTTTTTGAGTAGCACCTGTTCACTAGAATGTTCAACCACTGAGAACCTAAGTTTGGTTATTAAGCACACCAGAGACAAAGAGAAGTGGGGTATGGAGTGGAGAGGCCTGGCAGAACCATTTGCTAACTTCAGCACCTCCCCCACCAAACATACGTTACTTTCACAGACAGGATCCCTCTTCCTAAGTGGGCTGTGTATGTCTTGAGGTGTTTGAACCCACAAGATAATCACCGTGGACTTCCTGGAGACTTAGGGAAATCCATTCTTAACACGAACTTGTAATATGGAAAAATATGAAATCTGAAAGCAAGGAGAATTAAGCCTTTTTCTTGTCCAGGGCTGGAAGTTTCCAGCACCACCCTCCAGATTCCCAAGGGGTCATTTCAGGGTCACTCAGTCTGTGCCATTACAGGTACAGGGGTGGAAAAGTTTGAAAAGTTGCAGAGAAGATTCTAAGACAGTTTTGTTTTTAGTCCATCCAGACCTGTCTGCTCCCCCTTGTGACCAAGGGCCCACATTGCAAAATAAAAGGTGTAATTAGCTCAGATTTCCCAAGACCCTGGGAAATTTTTGCAAGGATCCCCTGATTAAATACTACCAGGGCCCAGAAAAGGGCTGCTCCAGAAACAGAGCCTAGCCTCACCTCAGGCAGGGGCAGAGAGAACCAGGAGGGGGGAGAATTGAGTCTCTCCTCCCAGAGGAGATCTGTGCTTTTCTTTTCTCACTGACATCAACAGGGCTGAAATAGAGAAGCTGATTTATTCATTCTAACCAGCCAATTTAAATATGGGGAGAAAGCCAAATGTGGGTGAGGAACGCATTCCAGGTGGAACGCATGCTCAGGTCGCTGAGTCAAAATACATTTGGCACTCCAGCAACCGCTCTGACCTGTCCAGCTGTGGGACTTCGGGCATTTTACTTCGGTCTCACTTAACTGCTATGAGATCATTGCTCACTTTTACTCCTTTCCCACTATTATTACATTACAATTGCTGTCACTGTAAACAGCCACTACTTAACGGAATTATTTGACAAGACTCAAGCTTCTATGTGCTTTAGAATATGAGCATGCTAATTTTTGCTGTACTGCTCAAGAAAACAGTGGCAGGAATGGTGGCAGAGGGAAGGGCCTTGGTGTTGTGTTCAAGCATCCAGGGATACACCTTCAGGTTCAAACAGCCCATTGTTACCTGTCAGAGGAAGAAGTTTCTCACGTGGAAGAAAAACAAATCTTAAAGCAAATAACTTTATTTCTATCATTCCTTTTTAAAGAACCAAAGAAATATAGAAAATGTAAAAACACACAAACAGCTGTGATTCAGGGGAGTAACAAGAAGGACCAACACAGCCCTTCAACACGGCAGCCTGCACCTGTGAGGGGCTCTGCGGGAAGACAGGCCGGCTATCCTGTCCCACCTCAAAGCTAAAGAGTCAGGCTTCCCAGGGGTGGGGCCCAGGAATCTGCCTTTTAAACAAGCTTTCCCATTAATATTCCACTGGCAAGGCCTCACCCTAATACCCAAGAGAATTTGGTAATACTTCCTCTCTTTCAAAATCCAGGCTGGAACTCAACTAATCCTAAACTAAAACTCAAGAACAGCACACCAGATGGCACCTGTTGTTTCTCAGAGCTTCAACCTTTGGTGGAGATACACTCTGCCCGCCATGTTTTTGGCTCTCTTAAGGGCACCTGTCTACACTTCGAACAGTGGCTCTGCTGTGTGGTTTCACGGCCCCGGGCGTTATTCCCCACCTGAAGTCACGCTCCTCCCTGTGTGACATCAGGTGGGGACTGAGGACAGGAAGGTGGTGAGAGGCTCCTAGGCAACCAACTGTGCTGGTTCCTGGCTGGGGACTTCCAGGAACTGGCCGCGCAGGCGAGCTGGGAGACCTGGGGCGAGGAGGAGACTGTCAGGACCCAGGCCCTTGTGCAGCAGTGCTGCACAGCCTCGCTGCTCACAGGAAATGGTTGGTACTGGTTCAGTGACTTGGTTTTTCCTCGCCTGGAGAGGCCTTCATGGGGGAGGGGAGGGGATCGATCGCACAAGGGTGCTGTGCAGACAGCATCTCTGGGGCCGCGGAGTCTCGCGTTCAGTTGGGGCCCAGGCACTCCACAATCCCGTTCCCCTTCATGCCATCGAAGAAGAAGAAGTTGTTGTGAGGAGGGTCCCTCTGAGACAGGGCCTGTGGAGGGAAACAAGGTTCAGCTCAAGTGCTTAAAAGAGGATACGAGGGAGAAAAGAGAATAGACCCCTGAACCGAGATCTTCTCAAAGCAACATGGAGAGTGGTGCTTGAAAGAGGCTGACTTTGCTCCCCAAGGGCTATCTAGCCACGTCAGGGAACAGTTCTGACTGTGACTGTCCTGTCCCTGCACTCTGTCCCCTACCAGCTGTGTGCCCTTGAGCAGACCATTTAGCCTCTCAGACCTTTACGTTCCCCGCGTAAAATGAAAACAACAACTGTTTTATCCTGGGGATTAAAAGACATGCTTTTACCTCCAATATCTAAAACAATGCTTAACTCGGAGAAGCACCAATGGCAAGTGGGCGTAATAATTACTTATGAATATTCCACTGAGAAAGGTAGTGAATGATCATTCTGACCCATCTGAGAGCACAGCCTCTGTCACCAGGGGGAAACACCGACACTCCCAGGGGAAGGCAGTGCTGCTGGCCCTCCACAGGACACACCAGGGTGGGCAACCAGAGGGCCTGGGAGATGCTAGTCGGCCACGGAAATGGTCATCATTTCATGAATGACAGTCCCTGGGATTACATGCTGGACCACGAGTGACCTGTGTGGACCGGGGAAAGGTCCAGAGGTGACAGTGAGTTTTCTAAGACATTCTCAACCCAAGAAGGGTCAATGTTTAAAGAGAAGGCCATCACCTACGCAAACTGCAACCTGCCAAGGTGCCTGGGAGCTCTGTGCAGTCACTCCTCAGGCAGGCCCGCCTTTACAAAGCTGGACCCTGAACCTCTCCTCCTTGAACTGAGTGCCAATCCCAGTCCTCATCTGTAAAACGGAGACAATTATACCTATTCCAAGTGCTTATTCCAGAACGAACTGTTCTTCTGGAGAGGAGGTGCTGACCTGGTGTCAGAGGGTGGCTTCTCTGAGCTTGCATATGAAAACCCAAACAAATGGCCTCAGCCTGTTAGGGTTCCTGGTGAATATGAAATGCGATCCAGCTTGTAACATGCCGGCCACAGAGTAGATTCTCAGTAAATGGGAGCTGCTACTGCTTGAACAGGAGGTCCTTTCCCAATATCTGAGGCCCCCAGGCACTCAGCCAGATGGAAGGGTACACAGGTGGATCCCAGATACAAGAACCCATGTTCCAGGAGATGACACAACGCATTTTCACATGGAGCCTGGTGAGGCTGCTGCTGTCAACTCTAAGCTCTAGCGCTGCAGGCAGGGAGTCTGCCCACCAACGGTGAGAGAGAAAGAAGAATGATTAAACCCAAGGAAGGAGGATGAGACAGAGGACGGGCCTAGAATATGTCTGGAAAGATACAAGGAAGGAGGGAAACAGATTATGCCAAGGGAACAGAGGTGTACATCTGCCCCCATCTCCCGACGTTTATGTTTTACCGTGGTCAGAGGGCCCCACCAGGGAGAGGGCGGAGGTCTGCCGCCCTCAGATGGCAGGCCTTTACCACCAGCTGGCTGAAGCTGAATCCGTGTTAAGTGAGGGGAGAGGGGCAGGGACAAGACAGCAGGGCACAGGGTGAACGTGGGGCCAAAGGTAACATGCTTCCCGAAGGGGGAGGGGGATTCCAAACACGCCAGCAGGCAGGAATGCAGAGCGCTCTGGCTATGGGACAACCAGGAACAAGATGTGGACCACAGCTGTCACCAGCAGCAGGAGGGAGGGGCGCCTCTGCACACAGCAGGCCAAGACCACCGCCCAGCCCACCACCTCCATCCCACGCAAGAAAGTCAGGGAGCAGTGTCTCCACAGGATATGTGGAGGCGAGGCTGAGGGCACCCGGAACCTGCTGATGAGTGCTGAAGAGCACGGGCCCAGAAGCCAGATGCCATGAGCTTGAATCCCGGCTTTACTGCTGCTCTGCATCTCAGGGCAGGGATCGCAGTGGTTCCCATCTCACACGGTGTTGTGAGGATCAAATAAGTCTATCAAGTCGAGAACAAGGTCTCCAAGCAGTGGGTGCAGAATGGGCTTTCAACAAATGCTACCTAGCGACTTCCCTGATGGTCTAGTGGTGGGGAGTTGACCTGCCAATGCATAGAACACGCGTTCGATCCCCCAGGTCTGGGAAGATTCCACGCACAGAGGGACAATTAAGCCTGTGCATCCCAACTACGGAACCCACATGTCCTTGAGAAGCCACCACAGTGAGCAGTCCCTGCCCCACAACTGGAGAGTAGACCCCACTCTCTGCAACCAGAGAAAGCCCTCTGGCAGCAACAAGGACCCAGCATAGTCAAAAAAGAGGAAAAGTCCTAGAGATAACTATGTTTAAAATAAACAAGTGTTATCTATGCTCTCATCATTGCATGACACATATTAGGCTCCCACCCTGTCCTCGCTGCCCTGTCACTGCTCTCGTTCCCGCCAAGGCTCTCCACAGGCAGCCTCAGGGCCCTTCTCTACAGTCCTCCCGCAGCCACTAGCAACTCCTCAGACTGGGGCCTGAGCTGAGCCTCCCTACCAGCCTGGGTAGGCAGAAGCAGGAGTGAGGCCACACACAGCAGCGCATGCCTCTCCTCTTACTCTCCTCCTGCTGCCTATGCCACAGAGTTAGATTTAGAGAAATAATCTGATCCAGAGAATGATCAGGGAAGGAGAGAGAGAAAAAGACTTAAGAAGATGGTGGGACCATCAATTGAGTCAACTGTTTTTGAAGCAAGTTTGCAGAAACTAAGACAAAGCAGGGGAAGTTGGTCCATTGTTGTTGCAAGTCCACTTCAGTGGTCAAGATGTGCACAAGGCAAATTCATCACTTTAGGAAAATATCAAAGTCCCCAAGAAAGGAACACATATGGAGGTATGCTACAGTCTGACAACCTAAATGTTCCAGAAGAGACTTCAAAGTGCTGTGCTAGGTACTAAATACATGACCCTGTGTGAAAGCTCCCTTTCCGAGAGGAAGAAGGACACCTGCCTAACGTGGGCACAGGGCACCCTGGACAGAGCCTTGTGGGCTCAGGGCTTGTGCTCCTCTGGTGCTGACTCCCGCCTGCTCTACACTCACCCACGGTGTGTGAAGTCCCGAGAGGGAACTCTGATGCCATGGCATGAGTGGAGGGAAACTGGAGCAGACGGGAGCAGTACAGGCTGTGGCGGCCCTTCTTTGGGCCTCGGCACCTATCCCTTAAGTGTGAATCAGGACAGTGCCCACTTCACAGAGCTGTGAGAAGCAGAATCTGTGGCAAATGTCACACCAGACAGCTGGTTGGTACACTTAGGGGATGGCAGACAGCACCTTGAAGTAGGCATTCCCAAGGTCATTTGCTGAAGGCCCACGTGAACGGGCTGGAGAGAAGAGCATGAAGTGGAAAAAGGAGGGAGAAAGGGAACAGGGAGGTCAGGGAGACAAGGATGAGTGAGGTCTGAGAAACCAGGCAGCTCTCTAAGACAGCTCTGGGTTCTCTCTGTCGGCACGTTCAAGGTCCTAACGTGGAAGGCCAATGATCTTCCACGCCACAGGGACTTTTACCTTCACAATTTCCTGGGCCAGGATCCCTCCAACCACTGCACACACTGGGGCCATCTCAGAGAAGCAGTACCTAAAAAGAGAAGACATGTGAAACGGAGCTCTCAGCAACAGGAAGGCTGGTGTGGACATTTGGGAGAGGTCAGTGGTGGGTTTGCCTGAATGAAAACATCTCCCACCAGGAGAAGTCAATTCAGACAGCAATGCTAATACTGGTATCTAGGTGTGAAAAGTGAATCTGATCCAGGTTAGTAGTTGGCGAGAAAGACATTTGAACCTTGGCAGGCAAGAACTGTTTGACAACTTCTTTTTTTTGAAGTTAAAGGATAAGACTATATCTGTGCATCCTAAAAATAAAGCCCTACAAATACCAGATGTTTCGGGTGCCCCGGTCACATTCTCGCAATTCTCTTTTGTCCCACAATGGGCAGTGGGTTCGATATGATAGTCCCAGACAAATGTCAGGAGCAGGCCTGTGTTAACATGCAGACAGCTTGGGAAAGTTGGGGTCTGAAATTAAAGCACGGGAGCAGAGAAAAGTCTTCACTACCCACATAGATACCAACCCTTCTGGGCCAGGAGGGGGAACCTAGAGGACAAATTTTAGCTAATATTGTCACCTGCCCCTCCCAATCATCCATCCCAGACAGTGAAGTCTCCCACCACCTCCCTCCAGGAAGCCTGCCTCGCCAGCTCCCACCCCTGAACACAAAGAGGTTTCTGAAATGAGCAGATTGTGGTGCAGGCAAGTTAAATGGAAAGCTTCTCTCTGGAGCCCTACCACGAGAACACTTCCAGTCTTCTCGTTTCGGTGCACACCCTTCCAGACATTTTTAAAAGGGCACAAATCTAAATATATATAATTGAAAACCCAGGTCACAGCAACTACTGTTCACTGTGCCCCATAACCTATGGATGGATATTTAAGCTGTTGGACTCTGTGATCATACACCTTGGTAGAGCTGTCCAAACAGTTCCTTATGGCAAATTCCTAAATACAGAATTGCTGAGTCCTGATGCCCTCTAGAAAGGCTCGACCCATTCAACTCCCACCAACTGGGATTAGGGGGTGACCATCTCCTCACCCCCTGGCTGGGACCAGCACCCCCTTCTGTTAATCTATGGAGGCAACTTTTCCTCTTGCGTACCAAGGTCCTCTGAGGAACTATAAAACCTAACAGAGAAAACTATAGCCAGGAGAAACAAGTCGCCATAATTCTACTTCTCAAAGATTGTCAATTTTTTCCTTTAAAAAAAATTCTCCTTTATTCTATGTGATCCTACTATATAAACTGAATGTTCTACTTTTCTCTTAAAAGTATATAATCTTAAAAAAAAAAGTATCATCTCAACAAAATGCCAGTAAATCAAAACAGCAACATACACATGATCACTTCAACAGACACAGAAAAAGCATGGGACAAAACACAGCACCCTTTCGTGATAAACACACTCAACATTTGGGAACAGAAGGAAATTTCTTCAAACTGATAAAGGACATCTACAAAAATCCACAGCTAATATCACACTTAACGGCAAAACACTGAAATACCAGGAACAAAACAAGGATGTCTGCTATCACCACTTCTATTCAACACTGTCCTGGAGGTTCCAGCCAGGGCATTTAAGGAAGGCAGGAAAGAGACACAAGGGGCATCCAGACCGGAAAGAAAGAAGTGATATGTCTTCACAGATGACACGATCTGGTATACAGACGGTACTAAGGAAACCACAGAGAAATCATCTGAACTACTGAATTATTTGAATCAAGGCTGCAAAGTACAAGATTAACATACACAAAAAAACCAATCTATTTCTATACATCAGCAATGAACACCCTCAAGATGAAATGAAGAATTCCACTTACAATCGCATCCAAAAGAATAAAATATTTAGGAATAAATTTAACAACAGATGTGTAAGACTTACTCTCTAAAGACTATTGTTGGAAAGAAATAAAAGACTTAAATAAATGGAAAGATATTCCCATGTTCATGGATCAGAAAACTTAACTTTGTTAAGACAGCAATACTCTCCAAATTAATCTATACATTTGACATATTTCCTTTCAAAATTCCAGCTAATCTTTTTTGTAGAAATGGGAAAATCCCCCTAAAATTCTGCATGAGACCCAGAATAGTCAGAATAATCTTGGAAAAGAGCTAAAGTTGGAGAAACCACATGTCCCAATTTCAAACTCCCTACTACAAAGCTCCAGTAATCAAGACAGTGTAATACGGCACAGCACAAATTCAGTGATTTCCACCCCCTCTTGTTCATGGAATGAGTAATTTTAATTTTCTTTTAAAATTATTTTAAAAACAAAAAACTTTTGACCACTCTGCCCAGCATGTGGGATCCTCTGTTTCCTGACCAGGCATTGAACCTGCACGCCCAGAAGTGGTGAAGTGCAGAATCTTAACCACTGTACCACCAGGGAAGTCCCTATTTAAAAAATTTTTATACAATTTTAAAGGTCATTTTCCATTAATAAAAATATTGGCTATATTCCCCGTGTTACACAGTGCATCCTTGAGCCTATGTTATATCCCATCCTCCGTGCCTCCCACTTCCCCTCATTTTATCTTTGGATTCATTCCATACTATCTGTTTTTTCCCATAATATGTCTATTATCTCTGAAACTTAAGGACCAGTAAGTTCACCAAGGGACATATACTACATTCCAATTCCACTTAAACAAGATGCCCACAACGGTCAAATCCATCAAGAAAGACAAAGAGGCTGCAAGGGGCTGGGGACACACAATGGGAAGTCAAGGGTTCAACGGGGACAGAGGTTCACTTTGGGATGAGGACAAAGTTCTGGAGACGGGTACCAGACACAGGCGACCACAGTGTGAATGGACTTAACGCCACTGATCTGTCCATTTAAGGATGGATAAAATGGTGTAATTCATGATGTGTGCATTTTACCATAATGCAAAAATTTAACAACACAAGTTATATTACACATATACATTACGAATGTTTTGTCATAGATGTTTGTAACAGTGAAAAACTACAAATAACTTAAGTAAACAGCAAGCAGGTAATGGTTAAATAAAAACCATACAGTAGACAATTAAACATCAGACAGTCCAGTGAGGTCACGGATCTTTATTTGTGACACAAACAGATCCATGAGATGCTGGAAAACAGATCCATGAGATGCTGGAAAAGGAAGGCTGTCGCATGGAAAGTGTGATCATTTTGGTATTTAAAAAGAGAAGACACATGAGTAAATACACATACGGATGTCTGAGAGGCTAAACCCCCACATTAAAACCCAAGCCAGCAGTGGTGACTTCTCACTGGGAGGTGCTATGGGAGATCCTTTTCTTCCCTTTTCTATTTTTTGGCAACGGGCATCTATTACCTTCATAATCAGAAAAGCAACTGAGCCCTCTGAAGAGAATAAATAACCTACCATGAAGGACGGGACAAGTAGATTACAGACAGATGAGGGAAATGGAGACTTGGGCACAGCTTTCCCTCCTCAAGTGAGCGCACCCTGCTCAGAGCTGGCGGTGGGCAATTTGTGAGGGAAGCTCAGCTGCCAGACGGCAGCTCGATTCCCTGCCGCATTCCCAGCGCATCTCCCCCAGCCTGATCTGCACTGGCCATGGCCGGCCGTCGAGAGGCCATCAAACACCTCTCAGTTAAAGGGCAACAGACAGGGAGCGCCTGAGTACGGGAGGGCATAGACATGACGGCACAGACACGGGAGAGCTGTTTCTGCAAAGAGGACTGGGAGGGTGGGGGAAATACAACACTCTGTGCAGAGGAAACCAGCCAGCAGTGAGACAGGCTGTTAGCAGCAAGGCTGTGGCTCTCTCCTTCTGGGAAGTGGGGGCTCTGTCACTGGCTGGCGATGCCCAGGCAGGCCATTCATCACTCTCAAGGCCCAAATCGGTCACTTGGCTGCATGCTTATGGCCTGGCACTGGGTGTGCTCACTGGCCCGGCTGGGACTGTTGAAGCTGGACACCTGTGGGAAACTGTTCTCCGTGGGCCATCCCCTGGGACAGGGACCCCATCCCAGGCGGTGATTAGCCCCTGAACTACCTCCCAGTGCCAACTTACAAGAGCGCCTGGTATCCGGGTGCCTCTTTCTGGCTGAGGGCTCGGCAGACGATTCAAAGCCCCATTGCTGGTCTTAAATTGGCTGAGGCTTGTCAGTGTCTAAGTGAGGTCCCCAGACATGAGTGCACAAGGAAAAGACTAGGGAAGGATGGGACCACCATTCACTTTCTTGCTGAATAGGAACCAAAGTACCAGGCTGTCCCCAGGGATCAGTGGTGTGGGGGAATCTTGGTCAGCTACTTACTAAAAACTTGGACATGTGACTGTATCTTTCTGAGCCTCAGTTAACTCACAGGAAATAATACACCCTTCAAGGACTACTGTAACAGCCATATGGCTGCACTGGTAAAGCACTGAAAGCCTGCACTACCCCACGCTTCCATTATTCGCTGTGTAACCTCAGGCCAGTGACGGGACTTCTCTGAGCTCTAACTCAGCTTCCCCTCTCCTATAAAATGGGATCTTGTCAAGAGAGGGCACATACACAAAGCAGCTACCACAGTGCCTTGTACTGTAACAGCTGCTCAGGAGAGTCTAGCCATTATTATTGCTGCTACAAGCGAGCACAGCAAGGCAGCTTACGGAGTCCCTCAAAGATGCAGACAGAGAGCGGAAGAAAGCAGATGATCCCAAAACTGTCTGGGAGGGATTCCTGACTTAGTCTCCCTTTGGACTTCACCAATCAAACCCAAAACCTGACTGTGTATAAGAACAAAGGACTGGTCCCTGAGGCTGAAAGCATCGCAGTGTCCAGGGGTGAAGATGCTGGGGACAAGGATGCCATATCCATTTTTCATATACTAACAGAGGGGCGGAGGGTCATGGGTGTGTGTGTGTGTGTCCAAATTAAGGCAAATACTAAACACAGACATTTATCAATCTAAACTCAATTGTGATAGTCAGACCAACCTGACAAAGTCTTCAGGAAGCAGATCAGGACTGACCCCCAGGGCATCAAGCACGTCATTTCGTATCTGGAGCAACAACTCAGAATCTTCTCCAAAGGTATCAGAACTAGGATCTCTTCCTTTATCTGTGCGAAACTTCAGGAGCACTGGAAAAGGAAGAAGGCAGGTTAAAAAGCAAGTCTTTTCACAACTGAAAAGAAAATATTTGAAAATGATGTGATCAAAAGGGTCTTAATTTCCAAAACATACAAAGACCTCATAGAACTCAAATGGACAGAAGACCTGAATGAACATCTCTCCAAAGAAGACATACACATGGCTGACAGGCTCATGAAAACATGCTCAATGTCACTAACCCACAGAGATATGCAAATCAAAACTACAATGAGATAGGTACCACCTCACACTGGTCAGAATGGCCCTCAATTAAAAAAAAAAAATCTGCAAATAACAAATGCTGGAGAGGCTACAGAGAAAAGGGAACCCTCCTACATTGTTGGTGGGAATGTAAATTGGTGTAGCCACTATGGCAAACAGTACAAAGGCTCCTCAAAAAATAAATAAATAAATAAATAAATAAAGAGTTGCCATATGATCCAGCAATCCACTCCTGGGCATATATCTAGACAAAACTACAATTCAAAAAGACACATGCACCCCTATATTCAAAGCAGCACTATTCACAATAACCAAGACATGGAAACAACCTAAATGTCCATCAACAGATGAACAGATAAAGATGTGGTGTGTATACACAATGGAGTATTGATTCCGCCACAAAATAGAAGGAAATAAAGCCATTTGCAGCAACAGGGATGGATCTAGAGATGACCATACTAAGTGAAGTAAGTCAAAGAGAGAAAGACAAAAACCACATATCACTTATATGTGGAGCCTAAAATATGACACAAACGAACTTATCTATGAAACAGTAACAGACCCCCAGGCCCAGAGAACAGACTTGTGGTCGCTAAAGGGGAAGGACGGATTGAGAGTTTCGGATTAGCAGATGTAAGTTATTATATATAGAATGGAATAACAACAAGATCCTAAGGTATAGCTCAGGGAACTATATTCAATAACCTGTGATAAAGCACAGTGGAAAAGAATGTCTGTAAATGTGAATCAACTTTGCTGTAGAGCAGAAATTAATACAACACTAAATCAACAGTACTTCAATAATTTTTTTCATAATAAATACTTATAAATATTGATAATAAAACAATTTTTTTTTCATTCTACAGGAAGTACATTAATTAAAATGTGGGCCAAGTGAAAGGTTAACACTTTTCATTTATTCAACAAACATAGTCAGAAAGGTAATCAAATAATAACAAAAATGACTAAAATTCCTGTGACAAGAGCCATGACAATACAACAGAGTCTGACATCTTCTATAGGGTGCTGTTAAGCAAAGCTTCCCTGCGTCAGCATCATGAGTGAAGTCTGTGTGGGTTTGGGAAGAAAGGTCCGGGAAGCTTTCAGCACAGGGAAAAGGCCCTGTTCTGACCCAGGAGAGACGTCAGGTGGAGGAGGCATGCATTCTAGGCACAAGTTCAAAGGATGAACTGCTTCCAGCCAGAGAGGCCAGCCTCCGATGCATCAGACAGGTGGATCGTTACAAACAAACCCTCCCGTACTTAATACAACTGCTACGTCAACCTCCAGAAAGGGATGTTTCATTTCGGATGTGAACTAAAGGAAGCGTTCAGATGACGGCAGCAAATGGGAGCTACCGTGGAACGAGCCCTGAACAAAGCTTGAACTTTTAAGTAAGCTAAATGAAAAGATATAGGCATGAACAGAAGACTGAACAAAACACAAGCCCCTTCCACTGCCTCATCCAGATGTCACTGCAGGCAGGCTGGGAGGGGGGACTCTTGTCCCCACCGTGCTCTCCAAGGCAGGCAGAGCTTCCTCTCCAAGCAGTGCTCCTCCCACAGCACACAGGCTGTTTTGGAGCAAAGGGAGAGACAGTAGATCCTGGGGGCCTCTGGGAGGGCCCTTCACATTCATAGTTCACCAAGTGCTTCCACTTAAGTCTCATCAGTGTTTGCTGACTGAAAAAGTGAACTCATCCCCCAAATCATACTCCCTCCCTCTCAGTACAAGGAGCTCTCCTCTAAAAGTTAAAGGTGAATAGGCAATTATCCTGGGGCTCTTTAAAAATGTAAATGTTTGGATCTAGCCCTGACTAGGGAATCATCGACCTTTTCTTTGTTTTCTTCGGACTCATACACAGTTTTGGTGATGAGCAGACCAGTGGAGAACAGCTCTCCAAGAAGGAGTAAGAATTCATTCATTCCCCAGCACGAGTGAGCATGGCTGACCTAGGTGTGCCCGGTGGACCTAGGTGCCAGAGTCCAGTGGTGAGCAAGGTCTCTGCAGCCTGAAGGTGATGGGGGAGGACGGAGAATTAGAGGCCAGGATAGACAGCTACACTGCAGCCTGAGAGAAATTCATAAACAGCTATACAGAGTTCTCAGAAGACCCCAGACAGTGGAGGTCTGGGTTAAAGAAGATGCAAACTGCTGCTGGGCTATGCCTTTCTCAGTGCCAGTATCAGAGAAAGACTGCTAGTCACACGCCCTGGACAGGGCTCTGCACATCAGAGGGCTTGTCCTCTTTTTATTTAGAAGGTTCCAGAACACCTGCTTTGGATACTCTTTGCTGTCTGGGAATGTTAGTCTTTTCTCTCTTCCAAGAATACAGCTTCTACAACCCTTGATTCGGTCCGACCATTTGGCAGCCAACTCAAAGCCAATGTCCATCTGGATGCTGGCTAATATGGACGTGCCATTACCTGAGCTCAACTTCTGTCTTCATGTATGTGTCGCTGGGATTCTGATCTGGACTAAACAAGTGCCTTCAGGCAAGCGTGTGGGGATCGGGTGGAGGAGAGGCTGTGGAAGTGGTGAGGAATCGCTGAGACCGGGCCTCTTTTCCAACACGGTCCTGTGAAGACAAACGAACCTGGAAATCTCCAGTCCAGTCAAGAGGACATTCTAAGCGGATGGTATCGAATGTCAGCCCTCATCCTGTCCATCACTTCGGAGAAGACAGACCCAGAGTGTGTGTCAGTGTTGCCTGAGCAGACGCTTGTAATGCACAGTCCAAGGGCCAGGGACAAGCAGGTGGGAAGCGATGAGGCTGCAGGACTGCAGCTGGGGGCCCCGCCTCAGCTGCTTCCTGTATAGTCCTCTTCTGTGTCACTGGGGCAGAAGCACGAACTGTCACAAGGGACACCAGAGAGGCTCATTTTTTAAGCCCTCGCCACAAAACTTTTCACCTTCTGGTTATGAAACACAGCTCTTGAAGCAAACTCAAACTATTGTAATAACTCCAAAACAAACAGCGCCTACTCCACGCCAGGCACCTTTCTAAACCTTTTACATCCACAATAACTGAGGGAGGGAGGGAGGGAGATCCTGATACGCTTTCCCCCTCACAGGTGAAGAAACTGAAATTCAGAGACTGAGCAGTTTTTCCATGGGACTGCCAATGAGGAGTGGCACAGAACAGCCAATGCTGGCACTCAGAATCTCTGCTTCTTAACCCTAACTGGACCCAGCAGAAACCCAGGACCATGAGGAATGCAGCCCAAGGACCCCAAGTGGTCTGGCTCTTTGACCCCCACCTTAAGAGGACTCCTGTTAGACCACATTTTGGTGAGATGCTTTTCCAGACAGGCCCTGCCCTCTCTCAATTGGTCCATTAATTTTAAGTTCCTAGTTCTGCGGGTGAGAAGAGGAAGAAGGGGCCATACGAGCCCTGGCCCATCCAGCTTCGGAGGGTAAGACCAGTTTCATCTCGGAAAGAAATAAGACGGCGCTCAGAGGACGCCAGCAGCTGGCCCCGCTGTTTCTCTGGGCCCCTTGCCTGTTCCTGGTGCGGACCGCCTGGACGTAGGCCGGCAGCCTGGCACCGTCTAGAGGCCTCACTGACCACATCTGAAGTTCGCGCAGGGCCTCCGGGACAGGGGCCAGTCACTCCAGCCACTTATTTGCAGCAAAGCAAACAGAGGCTGTATTCTGTACTCTTTTTTTTTTTTTCCCTTTAATGTCAGCACTGCAGTGAGCAGGGCTGGAGGGGGCGGGAAGAAGCCCAAAGTTCTAGACGGGCAGCAGCCTCAGAACTGACCCGAGCCCCTGACGGGTTCTTGCTTATTAAAGTCTCCTCTTTGTTCTGTCATCTGCCCTCCCAAATGGCCAGACATACATACATCACTGTTGACTCTGCATTTCTGGAGAGCGCCTCCCCGCCAGTTTCCAGATTATGAAACTATTCCGTGAAGATCAAATACTGTTAGGGATGCCAAAAGATGATTCATCGAAACATATCAAAACACTGCACAAAATCAGAGTTCCAAACTTGATTAACTTCCTCTGAACCTTTTAATTAACTCAGGCTGCTGAAGTCTGGGGGGTGGGGGGTGACATTCACCACTACTGAGGACAGACTGGGGTCTCTGCTAGAGTTCAGGACTCACCCATGCAACGGAGAAGACAAACTCTGAAAGGGAGAAACCAAGCACCTTTTCCTGGATTAGAAGAAAACTGTACATGTGGATATAAACTACTACTTTTGCAAAGAGAAATTAACCCAAATTCAAATTTAATCTGAATCAGGCTACTAGATTAGTGTTATAACAGGAATACGGGAAGCAATATTACTAACTATTCTATTTCTTTCTGAAAACTTTCATTGCCTTTAAATGGCACAATTGTATTTAGCATAATCACTAAGGCCATTCAAAAACTCCATTATTTTTGTAGGAAAAAAAATCAATGTTGCAAACCAGCTCTAACCCAACTGCTGTTCCCCAAAAGAATTCATCTAAAGGAAAAAAGCCAAATCTCTACTGCCTGGCTGGTGCCTAGAACTGTTCTGTACCAGACACCCCTGCCTCACCTCTCTGGTGCTCCTCAACATTCTCCCCAAACTGGCTCACTCAAGAGACTCATTATCTCTGGGAATGGTCTGGAAATCGGATCCACTCCTGGGTGACATACATCTCCAAGAAAATGAAATGGCGAGTTATTCTCTTAGCCAGCAGCTCATCTTCTAAGGTAAGACACCAGGTCTCCTATTTAGTCAACTGTTCATTCAATAAATACACAGCGAGCACAGACTCTGTGCCGGGGCCTGAGCGCGGCAAATAGCAAAATGCACGCTCTGCCATCCTGAGCATTTTGTGAGGTGACACGCATAGCAACACATGGCGACAAAGGCGGGGGCGAGAGAAGGCGCTGAGTAGGTGCGACGGGGTGGAAGAGATGGTCCCCCGAGCAGCCAGACACACCCTTCCCACCAGGCACAACCACCATATTTTGGCGGGTCCTCCAGGCTCGAAAGCTGACCCTGGCCACCTCCTGCCCTTGGGACTTGCCCGTGCTGCTTATCAGGGGCCACTGTGCCCTCTCTGTGCAGAGCCCTTCCCCAGGCCCGGGAAGCCTGGAATCAACAGACAGCTCTGACTCCTGTTCTAAATCACTGTAACGCTAGACCCTGACAACATCCCTGAGGCTCCTCCATAAAATGGGAATCGTCACAGCAATGAACTCATGCGGTTTAAGGATGAACAGAATGAACACAAGCCAGGCACCGTGGCCGGCGCCAGGGGGAGCGTCAGGTCCATGGTGCTACTCCGGAACTGTCCGACCTCCATACACCCCACTCACATGGCCCTCAGAGAGGCTGACGCACTGGCCTATGCTCTGAATCCTCACGTGACTGAGACCACCACCAACTCAACAGTGAGCTCAGGGGGCAACCGCGCCTTGGCTCTGAATCGTGCATACTCTGGTAACTCTCTGAACCTTGCTCTTGGCCTTCATGGTCTCAATCACAATTTGAGACTCCATAGACAAAGTGTCGGCTCACCTGTACGAGGACAGACCTGTCTCCTCACCAGCTGCTGGTGCTCTGAGGGGGCAGAGACGCATCTGTCTTGTTCACCATTACCTACTGAGTGCCCAGCACTGGGCGGGCCCCCAAAGCACACACTGAGGGAGCGTTGGTGCTTGGAGAAGGAAGGAAAGGAGTCACAGGGCGGGGAGAAGGCTCACAAAAACGTGACACAGGCCCTCACAGATCTAACCAGCCTGCTCCTGTGCTGACTGAACTGAATGGAGACCTCAAGATACCCAGGATGGTTCTGTTTCTTACCAAGAAATGTTCAGCCAGAGAAAAAAAGAAAAAAAAAGACACACAGCGTACCACATCTGCCTCAAGAGGGAAACAAGATAGAAGCCTGTTTTCAAGGCCACATTTGAGGGCCAAAGGTGCAGAACAGCGGACCCACGGGTGTGAAGCTCAAAGGAGGGAAGGGGCTGGGCTGGGGAGGCAGAGGCAGCCTGGGAACCCCCATGAGGCCTGCTGGCTCTCAGCCTCTCTCACCTTTCAAGGCATTTGGTGGCATCTGGTGGCATCTGGTCATCTGCTCAGCTCAGCTCCACCCCACTTACCCGCTTCATTTACCTCTCTTAGTTTTCCTCTTTAACCCAGAAACTTTAAAGTATGTGCATGCATATATTCCTTCATTTATTTTCTCGTCCACAAACATTTCCTGAGCACCTGCACACCACCTCCACTCCATATGCTGAGTTGTGCTGGGACCCAAAAGGCGGAGATCACAGTCCACAGAGGGGATACACATAAGCCCCTGTCACCACGGCCGCCTGGGCCTTTGACCTCTTTCCCCACAGAACTTCACCTCCAGATTGGCTTGCCCTGAAGACTTTTTCTGAAACACCCCTGCTGAGCACCAAGTCCTGGCCATCCTTTCACCTTGCCAATGAAAGCTAGTTTCTGACCACATCCCATCTCAGTTCAGCAGAGAGAGATAGAAAGCTGTCTCTGGTTATTTACAGCTCACTGTCTTCTGAAGAAACCTGAGGCAGCTGGATGAAAGTTGTTGATGGGAGAAAGGGAGTCTTGCTTCTCAGAAATGACCTGCTGGGTTTTGCCTACCAAATGAAAGACCCAGATTACTCAACCTGAGCACGCAGCGGAGGGACTGGCTCACCCAGCCATGCAAAGGTGCAGTACTGAGGGGCTTTACAAAGGTCAGACCCTGTGGCCAGTGATTTAATTATGTGCAAAGGGTTGCCGCCAAGTTATTTATGCCACAATCTGGAAACAATCTCACATCCAATAATAGGATGATTACATAAAACATGACTGGAGTAGGAAATGGCAACCCACTCTAGTATTCTTGGGTGGAGAATCCCATGGTCAGAGGAGCCTGGTGGGCTATGGCCCATAGGATCACAAAGAGTTGGACACAACTGAGTGACTAAGCACACATATAAAAAATGACAAGTTGAGAGAATGGAGTATTATCCAGCTATCAAAATTATGTTTAAGCAGTTTTTTTAGTCACATGTTTGTTTCCTTAACATTTAGGTTTTTAAAATGGGGGCATGTAATAGCCTATATTCAGAATGAGCTCTTCTACATAAAACAGAATGAGGTGGGTGCAACTGTGATCATCCTCATATCCGAGGTGGGAAACTAAGGCTTGGGCTTATGATAGATTCCAAAGTCACTACACCTCTAACCTCTGCCTCCCTGGAAGCAGAGAGAAGAGAGAATACAGACTGATTTTTAAAAAGAAAAGAAAAAGAAAATCACTTCAAATGAACTTAGTTTCCCAAACCACCCATTCAGATTCCATCTGAAATATTCTATTTCTCCTTAAAAACAAACAAACAAACAAAAGAAAAAAAGTTATTATTTTAAAACAAAAGCTGAGAACAATTTTTTTTTCCCCAGTTGTGCTGTATAGCATGTGGGGTCCTAGTTTCCCAACCAGGGATCAAACCCGTGACCCCTGAAGTGGAAGCATGAGTCCCAATCACCAGGAAGTCCCTCATTTCTCTTCTTAAAAAAAAAAACTCAACGGTCTAATGATTCCTGAACCTGACTCTCATCTTTACAATGGAGCAGTCTGAGAAGTCTGTAACTTACAAAAAGAAGGGAACATAAACATTCTAAAATGCTGAGGCAGGTTATACAGAGGCCAAGTGTGGAGCGCCCTGGACCCCGAGTGCTTGGGCCCATCTCCCAGCGTGGCCAGCCGCACCCTCGGCTCACAGAGCTGTTCTGACAGAAGCCTCTCCCATTCACACTCCCCTGCCTGGTCACAAGCAGCAGGGAGACAGGGGCTTTTCTCCAGCCCAGCACTTGAGTGGCACATGACCTTGACTCTGGGCATCTGCTGCTCTCCACCAACCGCTCTTGCCCAGGGAAGATGGCACAGGACATTCCCGTGACTGTTGTCTGACAGTCAGGGAAGAGATGTGAGGCTTTCAACCAGAATCGCAGCTGGGCTGGGGCCCGAGAGCAGCTCAAACACAGGCTAACACGGGGGTGGGGGAGACACGGGCCTGCAGAGAAGACAAGGCAGGTTGCTGACAATGTTGCCCATTATTTCAATCTGGCCTCGGTGGGCCTCAGTTTCCCATCTGCAAAAGTGGAACAAGAAAACGTCACGGGTTCTTGTGATGTTCAGACTTTAAAAAATGGACATAATGCCATGAGTATTAATTAGTAAGGTGAATAGCTGAAGTCTGAGTACTTTGAGGGACGTGGTATTTATTGGGGGAAGCTTAAACACTTACTAGGTTTGCTGACCCTGGACAAACGACTTAAGCTTCTTTCAGACTCTATTTCCATCTGTGAAAATGAGATGATCATAGTAAGATCTGCTCTCATGACAGTGCCCTGTTGGTTAACCAACAAGGACTTACTGTATAGCACAGGCGACTCTACTCAATATTCTGTAAGAATCCCTATCAGTAAAGAATCTGAAAAAGAATGAATACATGTATATGTGTAGCTGAGTCACTTGGTTGTACACCTGGAACTAACACAACATTGTAAATTGATTATACACCAATAAAAATTAAAAAGTGAAAAAAATTATGAATGCACAAGATGTGCCTGGCCTGCATTTGTTAATCCCTGTGACCCCCAGTGGCAGACTCCGGGTCATGTGCCTCTTTTTCAGGTTGAGGAATGGAGCACAAGCCTAACCAGAGCTGGCTCTCCAGCAAGTCTCTACCCACCGACGGCAGTGAAGCCCAGGACTGCACTCATGGCTCACCTCTGCCCTCCCCCTCACCTCTCCGCTCTGCGTGGCACTGCCTTCTTCCTTTCTGAATGACTGTGGTCTGCGTTTTGTACCACTGATAAGACAAGTGGCACCAGAAAAAAAAACCAAACAACAAAAAAAAAGAAACACAACAAAACCCACTGCTTCTTTTTTCTTCCCTCCCTACAAATTATTTTTAAACATCTGTGGTTATGACAGCAGCAAATCAACAAGCACTCAGCAGCTGTCCCATTATCGGAACCCATTTCCCTGTGGCCGTCTCTTCCTCAGCAGTTCTTGTCATCGCTGGACACCAGAACACCCGCAGGGGAACGCCGGGCCCAGCAAATGGTGATGGCTGGTGTGCAAAGGTTACAGGTTCTAAAATAAGAAGTTCCTCCTGCAGAGAACTGATCACCCAATCAAGCTGAGGTCTAGAGACAAAATCAGTTAAAAATCATAAAAACAGGTAGGCTGGGAGTGTGGCGGGGGCAGGGAGAGCTGAGCAAGGAGGAGTCAAGGAAACTAAGTTTTCTAACCATAAAAAGTTAAAACTGTCCATTATTAAGAAACCTTATAAGAATCTCTGCAGTGATGAGGAAGAAAGAGGCACAAAATACTAAAAAGTTCTGGAAGAATACACATGAAATGGCAGTTTCCTCTGAGACATCCGATTATTTTACTCAGAAGGTTAACATTAAAAGAAGACATCAGGACGATTTCTAAGGCTCTCCTTCCTATACATGATCTTTGGGAGCAGGTTATCAACATCTCCCCTATTCCTATATGAGAAAACAGAGGCCATAAGGTAAAGGGGGCTTGCTCGAGGCCAAGAACTATATGACAGTAGAATAAAATGCCTTCTTCCAAATCCCAATCTGGAGACATCAAGGTTCTAGGGGTGGCACAAAGCAGACAGGAACTCTAAACTTGCTGGGCTGGACTTATTAACCACGAATAATCGGCCACCTTAGAAAAGATTCTAATCCCTCCACGGCAGGCCCAAGGTCTAATCCACCAGCTCTAGGAACCCCACTTCACTGTATATTTCCCTAAATAAGAATATTCTCATAGAGCCACAAACATTATCAAAACTGAAAATTAACATTGATCGAGTATTACTACCTACTCAACAGATCTTTTTGAAATTTTACTGACTGTCTCACTGATGTCTTTGAAAGCAAAAGCAAAAAAAAAAAAAATTTCTGCTCTCAGATCCAGTCTGGGAAGTCTGTGTTCCATTTAGCTACCCTGTCTCTTCATCCTTCTCTAACTGAAATGGAGGTCCTGGGTCTTTAATGACACTGTTGAAGAGCACAGGCCATTTATTTTACAGAATCTTTTCAGTTCAAGTGCGTCTGATGCTTCCTCCGTAATTGGGCTGGGACCACCCACGTTGGGCCGGGAACCAGAGGCCAGCCCAGAAGCCTGGAGCTCCTTATGATTCCATCTCCCACCTGCTCAGTGGGCCCAAGCAGGCACGTGACTCCTACTGTCCTATTCCCAGAATGTTAACTGTGATCTCTTGGTGGAGGGACAACCTGCCAGTGTTCTCTAGTATCTAATAAATCAGAAAGTATCTTGGGAAGGCATCTATGCTGCTTCACAGCCTACTTTCCCATTCGTTTTAGCATCCATCAATGATCCTTAAAACAATACTACCAGTATGATGGCCAAACACAGATTTTTTTAAACCTTCCTCATTCTTGGTGTATTTATTATTCCTCTTCTGTTTTTAAAAAAAAAAAAAAAAAAAAAACAACCTCCCCTCCTCCCTCATTTATTTATTTATTCAATTATCAGCATAGGTTCATGAGTTATTTTATTGTTGTAATCAACTATGATCATGATTTATCTGATCCTCAAATTCTCCCAGATTTGATCAGTAGGCGCCCCTTCAAACTGACTCCTGTGACTTTCATGCAGACACGACTGTCATTCTCTGTACACATCCTCACTTTCAGGCAGAGCAGGATATTCCAAGCACACCTGTAAATCTCCTACCCCAGGCCCAGAACCAGCCCTTTCTCCAAGGAGTCCTGGTTCTCTGCATGTTAACAACCATGAAGTCTGTTCATGGCTATTAGAGCTGGGAAACACATATGTATAAATGTGAACACATGGGGACTTTCCTGGTGGTCCAGTGGCTAAGATTCTGTGCTCCCAATGTAAGGGACCTGAGTTCTATCTCTGGTCAGGGAACTAGATTCCACCGGCCACGACTAAAAAGATCTTGCATGCCACAACTAAGATCCGGAGCAGCTAAATAAATAAATGTTTTTAAATAATAAAAAATGTAAATACATGGACACACACACATTTATTTCTGTACCTACATATAAAAAACCATGAGTTCATCCAGATGACTCCAATTCCAACTGAAGTAGAGAGGATTTCCCGGGTGGCTCAATGGTAAAAAAATCCTCCTGACAATTTATGGGACATGGGTTCGATCCCTTGGTTGGGAAGACGCCCTGGAGACGGAAATTAAAACCCACTCCAGTATTCTTGCCCGAAAAATCTCATGGACAGAGGGAGCCTGATGGGCTACAGTCCATGCGGTCACAAAGAGTCAGACAGGACTAAGCGACTAAAACAACAAGGGGAACTAACGAACTCTCCTTTCTGGCAATAAAAAAATCTGAGTCTCATTATCCACAATATATTTGCCTATTTGCTCCATCCAGGGCTTCCCTGGTGGCTCAGATGGTATCCTAGAATAAAGAGTAAATACGTTTCAGAATTTCTAACCCACACCACTGTAAAAAACAAACCTAACTCAAGTTCAATATTTGTTTACAGTTATTTTTTAAGTCTGAGGGTCTATAGACAAAACAGCGCATTCAAGGGCCACATGGGGTTATCTTCTTAGCCCTGCCTCAGTCATGTCCTCATCTGAAATACAGCATTTAACACGTCTTAAAATAAAACTGCAAATGAGTGAACCAAGGCTTTGACACAGGACAGGGGCCCTGTCTCCTAGGGCAATGGTTTCCCTCTAATTGACTGGTCCTTTAGAAACCTGGGAGGTGTACAACAATGCAGATGCCAGCCACTCTGAGTTGTTCTGATTCAGTAAATCTGAGCTAGAACCAAGGAACCTATATTTCAAATGTTCCCTGAGGGAGCCTGATATCCTCTTGGGAAACCGCTGGCTGTAAGAATAGAAACCTAAAACAGCAAGGCCCTGATCTCATGTCTGGCTGGCTCTCACCAAGCTCCAGCCTCGCGGGGCCACGGTCTCCATCCTGCTGGCCGCCTGCAGGCGCTGCTTCTCTGGCCCACAATACTCTCACCTCCCTCTACCACCTGGCAAATACCTACTCTTTAAAATCCAGCTCAGATGTCTCCTCCTCTCTGAAGCCTTCCCAATTCCCCAAAGACAACCAGACCCCAAGTTCCCTGAGCTCTCAGAACAGTTTGCTTTCGACAGTCGAATAATTCACACATATTGAAAAACAGACCAGCACAACATGACAGCTTTGTCAATAGCCCTCTGTTACAGCTCCCCTCACGAGCAGGATTATCTCTGCCTGTTTTTTCCATTGGCAAGGAGGCTTCTTCTTCCCGTGACAATCTCCAGGCACGAGATCTGGAGCATGGCAGGTGCTCCAAAAATGGTCTAAGATTATTTTCAGCATTAACTCTGTGGTTCAAAGATGGCCTAAGTACTTTTCCATGACTCGTCAGAACAGACTGAGAAAAGTCAGGATTGCCAAAGAAATTCACATCTCGAGATGAAGTCCATATCTTCCTGGTCTGGGCTAAACCTGCGTGTTATTGTTCATGCTGGTAAGTGAATGCTGTTTCCATACGAGACTCAATTATTTTTAGCACTCCTGTTATGATAAACTCACAGTAACCTCAAAAAGAACAAATCAAAGTCAACTTTTTGCCACAGGAAACCAGCTCACACTTAATGTTTTGCAACATGCCATGGGAGAATAATAAAAAGATGAGACCTTTTGCTCACAGATGGTGAGGCTGACTCTCAAGATAGTGGAAAATGCAGCAGGAAGCGCGCAGTCTGGCCACTATCTTATGAAGTAAACTGGAAAAACACTCACACCCCAACAAGGCAAACACATGCACACGGACTGCAGGGGAACTGTTTCACAGGGGCTGGATGGTGACTGGGGTGAGGACCGTCTACATGTGCGGGGCAGGCCAGAGCTGGGTGACACTGGGATCAAAAGCCTGACGGGTGCCCAGGGGAGCAGGCAGGCAAGAGGAGCCTTTGGGGACACCAGCAGGGAGAGGGGAAGAAATGACCAGACAGACAAACTAGTCACTCACGTATAAACTATTTGTCGAGCACCTAGTAAGTGTTCCATTTGGGTTCTCTGCAAGGTATCCTCATGTATGTATCACAGTTAAGAACTCTGACCTTGCACTCTGACCTTACTAGGAATTCCTAAGGCATCATCAGGTATATCAGTCACATTCCTAGAAAGGCTCTTGGGAACAAATTCCAAGGACTGAGGAAAGCTGAAAACAACTTACATTTGGTAAGACTAGTCACAAAAGACCAGAGAAACACATTTTGCAGCCAACAAGACAAATGAGGTCATTCTATGTATGCTCCAAGATCTCTTCCGAAGCACTTAAGGCCATCAAGTGAAAGAAAGCAAGTCGCTTAACACTTACAAGCTGAATTCTGGCAGAAGTCTAAGCTGCTGGCCAGACTCCCTAGGGAAAGAGATCATGAGAGCCATTGCCCTCCACTTCCAGGAGCTCAGTCCAGTCCTTATCAAGGAGTTAATCACATGTGATAAGCCCCCAGAAAGCTAACCAGACCCTGATGCTCACTGCTGGAACACTCCTAAGAGTGCCAGTTGCAGCATATCTGGAAAGACACACAGGACACAGGATCACCCATGAGGGAGAAACAAGACAAGACATCAGGAATATGCATGTGACAACATGCAAGAAGTTAGGACGCGTCATCTGCTACAAAGAGAAAAGCGAAGGCTATGCTGGATATCTGGAAGACTCAGCAAGAGCACTGTGCGTGTGTGTGGCGTGGGGTGGGCACGAACGTGAGTGGTGTGTATATATGTGTGGGCACGGACGTGTGCGGTGTGTGTGTGTGTGTATGCGCACAAATGTATGCGGTGCGTGTGTGTGTCGTGGGGTGGGCGCGGACATGCGGGGGTGGTGGTGTGTGTGTGTGTGTGTCGTGGTGTGTGTGTATGTCATGGGGTGGGTGTGGACGTGCAGGGGTGGTGTGTGTGTGTGGGGGTGTGTGTGTGGCGTGGAGTAGGCTTGGACGTGCACGGTGTGTGTGCATGTGGCGCAGGTTGGACACGGACGTGCACGGTTTTAGACCTGGGTTTTAGGCCTGATATTGCCACTGGTGTGCTGTATAGCCAGGAGGAGGAGTCACTTCCTTCTAGGTCTTCTTATAAGCTTAGAAATGGGCTAATTAGAATTGAGAAGTGGGCTCATCTGTATGCCCAGAGAGGACTGTAGGCAGTGCTGTCGAGAGGATTCTGAGGCTCTGGGAGAAGTGGCCAGTCAACGAGGCGGCTTTCTTAGCCATGTCTGCCACAGGGGTTGAGGGAAGAGTGGGAAGCACACAGCTGCCAGCCTTGACCAAGATGGTATGACATGTGGAGTTGCCTCCTTTTTAAAAGTCCCTGTTACAAAACTATGGACACTTCCCTCATGGCTCAGATGGTGAAGAATCTGCCTGCAATGCAGGAGACCCGGGTTAGATCCCTGGGTCGGGAACATCCACTGGAGAAGGAAATGACAATCCATTCTGGTATTCTTGCCTGGAGAATCCCGTGGACAGAGGAGCCTGGCAGGCTACAGTCCATGGGTTCACAGAGTCAGACATGACTCAGCGACACACACATACATGTTACAAAACTATACACACAGACTTCCCTGGTGGTCCAGTGGTTAAGAATCTGCCTGCCGGTGCAGGGTACATGGGTTTGATTCCTGGTCTGGGAAGATTCTACATACCTGTGAGCCACAACTACTGAGCCCTTATTCTAGAGCCCATGCTCTGCAACAAGAGACACCACCACAATAAAAAGCCTGCGTACCACAACTAGAGAGCAGCCCCCACTCTATGCAACTAGAGAAAGCGAAAACGCAGCAACGAAGACCAAATGCAGCCAAAAGAAAAAAAAAAACACTACACATAAAAATGGTTAAAGTGATAAACTTTGTGGTGCATGTTTTTATCATAATAAAGAAATTAACTATATCATTATTAGTTATGAACATAGTCTTAATCTCCAAATGCAAAGCTTTGAAACTAAGAAGAGAATTAGTTACCATTTAGAAGAGGGAAGTAAACACATGAAGTGTATTATAAAACAAACTGCTTTTTACTGCAAAAAAACTAAAGCCCAACAGGATTGCTGCTATGATAATACCTACTCAAGTATGGAATTAAGGGTAAACTGAGTCAACCCTAACACTGTACTATACACTAGAAAGTACCTCCAACCTCTAAGCACACAGCTAGATTAGACAGGTCTCTAGGACTTGCTCTGGGCTAAGCCTCTTGCACGGGTATCATCCAAGCCTCATAAAAGCCCTCTGAGGCCAGCACTGTCAACACCCCCATGGTCAGAGGGGAATCTGAGGGAGCATATAGGAACTGAAGTCTGTGGCTCAACCTCACCCTCCTGGGAAAAAAAAAAAAAAGAGCCAGGACTGGAAGGCAGGTCTGTTTTGATTCCAAAGCGGCAGTTCTGAATAACCGTGTACCACTGCCTGCCATGTCTATCATAATATAAAGCTCCTGCTTCTTCCTCAAGTCCTGTTGACTACACAGCCCCTTGTAACTTCTGATGGTGATGGTCAGCAGAGTCTATTGGGATGAACTGTACACCTTCCCCTATCCGGTCTCCAGGGCATGAGTCCTGCCTCCCCATCTCAGTGACAGGCTCCTGAGGGCAGGGATGGCCATGGGCCTGTGTCTTTACCAGTCTACCCCTTGTGTGTATAGAGGGGTGTACAGCAGCAGTTTCGTGTGTGTGTGGCAAGGATCCAAAGAGCTAACACTCACAGGGCACTGAGAACAGAGCACGGATGCTCTTATTACTGTCTCATACAGTATTTAATCCATTATATTTCAAAGACCTGGCTGCTCAGGTCCCACCTCTTTACACCTGCATGTGGTGTCCTCTTGGGCTTCACAGGTGACGCAAGTGGTGGAGAACGCGGCTGCCCATGCAGGAGAGATTAAGAGATGCAGGTTCGATCCCTGGGTTGAGAAGATCCCTGGAGGAGGGCCTGGTAGCCCGCTCCAGTATCCTGCCTAGAGACTCCCATGGACAGAGGAGCCTGGCGGCTGCAGTCCACAGGATCACAGAGTCAGACACGACTGAGAGACTTTCACTCGGTGTCCTCTCAAGGCAAACACGAGCCTCTCTGGGTCTCTGCCTCCTCACCCCCAGAAACCAAACTGGGGATAATTCCTACCTTGTCCATCTCACGAGAGAGATGTGATGAGGAGATGGACAACAAAGTATTCTGGAAACTACAAAAGGGTTGTAGATCAGGGTCTCTCAACCACAATACTGCTGACTCTGGGGGCCAGAGCACTCTGTCCTGGGGGCTGTCTTAAGATATGAAGCAACATCTCAGCTCTCTCCCCACCCCAACCCCAGTCATAACAACCAAATCCAGACACTTGCCTTGAGGGCAAGACTGCCTCTGGCTGAGGATCCTCAGGTTATGGTAAACTCAAATACTAGCTGACTCCCTTATAAGTGGCAGTTAGAAACACTGAGGCTATGCCCAAACCTCTGCAAATTAACAGGTGTTTATAGAGGGGTGTCTATGTCCCAGCATTGAGGAGGGGGAGTTGAGAAGCACATCCCCCAAAAGTACAAAACTGTCAAGGTGATTCTTTTTCTTCAGGCTTTTCTGGTATTTTCTGTAACAGATATGGATTGTTTTTATGCTAACTAACCCATGTGATTTACACACTTGCTCACCTTGAGAACAAGAGGAACCTCAGTTTTCTGTGCCTCAGCTCTCTTGTCTGTGAACTAAGGGATAACACATCAACTCCCACTGGCTCTTGCTAGTAAGTACTCAATGTTCATAATTACTGTTTTAAAAATAATATTAAAAAATTAAAGTACAGGGACTTTCCTGGAGTCCAGTGGTTAAGACTCTGTGCTTCCAATGCAGAGAGCAAGGGTGCGATCCTTGGTCAGGCAACCAAGATCTCACATTCCGTGTTTATTTTAAAAAATAATAATAATAAAGTGTCAAGCACAAGAAGACTGAGATGGCAACCAACACCCACCTAATGCCCTCTGAACATTGGCAATGATGGTGAGAGATGGGAGAAAATCTCTCAGGAGAGGAACACTGGTTTTGAGCAGAAGAACTCAAGAGGGAAAAGTGGTGATGTTAGGAGCTTGATTTATAACGCTGTTAACCTGGGCTCAATTTCAGAAAGCAGTTCATTTCAACACATAATTTAAAAAAAGCAGAAATCGTAAAGAAACTAGAGCTCAATGATGGGCCTCCGTTCCGTTCACTCTGTTGTCCTAAGTGACCACTTAGAACCAAGTAAGGGGGAACTTGGCTCAGGGCAACCTCAAGGAACCTTCTGGGCTCTGCAGCCTCATGTGCAGAAATGAGAGTACAAAGTGTATGCCGAGAAACTGCTTTCAGGGCTCACCTTGAAGGAGGAAGTAATCTGGAGTCGTGCGCTTCAGAGCTGCCTTTGCTTTATCGCTGCTCCAGTCCACTTCCAGCGCCTCTTTGACGGAGCAGAAGACCACCTTCTGTTAAAAAAAAAAAAAAAAACAAGTTTGCTTAGGGATAAAATAGTGAAAGTCGCTCAGTTGCGTCCAACTCTTTGTGACACCATGGACAATACAGTCCATGGAATTCTCCAGGCCAGAATACTGGAGTGGGTAGCCGTTCCCTTCTCCAGGGGATCTTCCCAACCCAGGGATCGAACCCAGGTCTTCAGCATCGCAGGTGGATTCTTTACCAACTGAGCCACAAGGGAAGCCCAAGGATAAAATACACTGACTTCAAATCACCAGGCAGTAACTCATCACCATTACTAGGTTTCCTTGTTCACTAAAAGAAGCTGCTGCTGCTAAGTCGCTTTAGTCATGTCCGACTCTGTGCGACCCCATAGATGGCAGCCTACCAGGCTCCTCCGTCCCTGGGATTCTCCAGGCAAGAACACTGGAGTGGGCTGCCATTTCCTTCTCCAATGCAGGGATGTGAAAAGTGAAAGGGAAGTCACTCAGTCGTGTCCAACTCTTCGTGACCCCATGGACTGAAGCATACCGGGCTCCTCTGTCCATGGGATTTTCCAGGCAAGAGTACTAGAGTGGGGTGCCATTGCTTTCTCCGAAAAGAAGCTGAGGCCCACTCAAATCCAATAAACACTTCCTGAGCACTTACTGTGAGCTTCCCTGGGCACTGGGGTCACAGATATCAATGCTATGGACTCCCTGCACTGCAGGAAGACAGAGCAAAGCTCTGTCCATTCTGACTGTTTGGTGAATTCTGGCAGTATTTATGCCACGGAAATTCCTTCACAAGTGACCAATAAAATGTGTCTAAAGATACTCAATGAAATATTCTCTGTGTTAGTAAACAGACACAAACAACAATACCCATAAATAACAGCATTCCTTCTCCCTATGGCAGGAGGAAATACAGTTGAAACCTAGTAACCAACATCAAATTTTCTTTTAAAAATGCCATGAGAGATCTATGTTAAAATACAAACAACTAATTATGAATAAGAAAATTGTTTTCTTTCCCTTTCCTAAACAAAAGCCATTTTCTGGGACTGAGGGACAGGGAAAGAACGTGTGTGTGGAGAGCTGGTGGCTGGACTGGAGGGGACAGAGCAGGCGAGGGCAAGGAGGGCATCCCCAGAGGGCAGCAGCAGGAGACCGATCACATCCAAGGACTTGATGCGACAAGAAAATACACTGAGAATCTGGGCAGCAAGGCTTCACTGTCAGAGAAGACGAGAATCAGAACTATGGAAACAGAGAGACCTAGAATGAAGCCTATGGTGAGAGTTACTGCCGTGAACTCATTTTCCATATATACAGACAGATAAATAGATGTAAATGCAAGTGGATGTGTACACTTACAAATATTTACCTGCTGTGTCCACTGAGAAAGTCTAAAAGCAATGATACTCTAGCAGCAATGAGCACATCTAAAACACAGACTCTAGTTTCTAATCACCAAAGAGACACATTTCTCCTTGGAGAAATGACTGATTTCAAAGCTGCAACATGAGAGCCTGAGACAGGAAAAGTGCTCCGAAGAATGATGGGACATGTCAAGAGGTAACAATGTAGCTTAAAGAAACTTCCACTGGTCAAATCTGGACCAATATGAGGATAAAAGTAAAGAATAATAGATAATACTTTTAAGTAAACTATAATCCTTTAGACATAAAATTAACTAATGAGCAAAGTTTTTTAAGGAATGAAGTATTTATATATTTTCAAAATATTTCTCCACAAAATACCTATTAGTCACACAGGGATAAAATAAAATTGTTTTCAAAGGGCCAGTATGGAAAGTAACCTTACTCAAATGATCAAAATTAACACAACCAGTAAAGCAGCACATGGAAACCATGCACCAGACCACAGGATGCAATGAGAAGCATCCATGTCATGGTATTTTTGCCAAAGATGTCTAGCAAGAGTCTAATTACAAGGAACATCAGAGACATTTTACAAACTAAGAGACATTTTACAAAATAACTAGCTTGCAACCTTTAGATGTCATGAAAATCTAGATGCATCCATGATTCTGACCTGGATCTTTTTGCTGTTAGGACATGACTGGAATAACCAGCAAACCCTAAACGGGGTCTGAGGATTTAGATGGCAGTGACTTATCCAGGTATTTTTCCTGACTGTGATGGCTGGTTTCTGATCACGGAGAATACCTTATTTGAGAAAATACAGACTAAAATATTTGGGAGTAAGGCAGTGGCACCTTACCCTCATACGGTTGTCAGCTACTTCTACCAAGTTTAAGCTAGTACATGTGTGTGTGCAAGTGTATAAACCTTCAGACTTACAAAGGTGTGTGTCTTCCTTTCTTCCCTCTACCGACACCTCCCCTCCCCCAACATCAGAAAGAAAAAGAAAACAGAAGGAAGATAACAATGGTGCAATTTACAGGTTAAGGGAGCCAAGACCCATTAGCTGCCCGGCAGTTCCCACAGCTGCAGATCAAAATGGACCTGAAAGGTGAAAACACAAACTGCTAGTGAAAGTGAAAAACAGCCCTGGTGTGTAAGGTGGCTTTCTGCCTCCCCGCGATCCCTCCTCTGGAGTTTGGGCCCACTCTAAGAGCTAGGATACAGGATGGCTGTACTGCCCTCAAGCCTTTTGGTCAATGGGTCTGTCTGACCTTAGAAGCTAAGTCACGTAGTCAACCAGAGTGACATTTAGTGCTTGGTATAGACTTGCCAGCCCCTTCTTAATAAGTCTTATCACACAGATCAAGCCATCAGCAGTACGACCTGGAGATGCCATCACAATAAGGAAACGTCTTACCAGGTTTCAAAGCCCACCAAGACTTTCATTAAAATTTTTGTAGTTTGCCTGGCTAAGACCAATTGTAAGAATCCACTAATTTGTTAGACCATTATATAAAAAATAAGGGGGAAAAAAGTTGGTTCTAGAATCAGTCTGAGACAGGCCTGCCTCTAATGCTTTCAGGGCCTGAGGGTAAGAGTATAAATGAAAACCCATATATCATGTCTACATATTCAGTTATAAATCACACTAATAAGCTATTAAGTAAAGTATATTGTATTCTCCTGCCTTGACAAATAAACCTCCTTTATAACCACCTGGAAAACTAGGTTCAAATTTGGAATTCTCACACTCTGTGGGAGTCCTGTGTCAGAGGAGGTACCCTGGGAAGGTCTCCCCTGTGCCATTCTTGCTTACCCACAACGTAAAGAGCTTTGAACCTGACTTTGCACAAGGTTTTGCCCATCCTTCCCCACCAAAACATCTAAACCTCAGGCCGAGGCATTCAGACGCTGTGGTAAGGTCCACATTCCAGAGGCAGACAGGGAAGCAGCCTAGAAAGTGAGCCTGAGGCTATCTGGCCAGGAGATTCCAGGGGTCCAGGTATCTAGAATGGGGTTCACAACTGGGGGAAGGCTATGGGACCCAGGCAGATGCACCTTCCTGATCTCATGGGATCCTTACCCTGTGAGGGGAACGGCTGGAGGAAGGCCGGAGTGGGACCTTCTAGAGCACCATGGCCAAGGGTAGAGGCCCTCTGCCCTTCCCAACTTTAGGGGAGATTTAGTCTCAGTTCTGCCACTAGTCTGTGACCGTGGACCAATGACTTCACCTCTCTCGGGTCTGTGGCAGACCACTTTTGGAGAAGTTTCCTGGGATCTAAGGAGGAGGCCCCTGTGGCCTTGACTTTAATGTGTACCAACCCACCAGCACAGGTGACAGAGTCTGAGGTGGTCACATGACCCAAGCCAGGCCCACCAGATTCCTTAATCAAGAATATGAAAGCTGGAAATAGAGACACATTCATGGCAGAACTCTAAAGAGAGAGGCCAGATTCCTGCTGCCTCCAGGGCTTCCCAGCTGCCCTGGTTTTTCCTCTTCTCAGATCACAGGAATAAAACTCCATGCTTCTTGGGCTACTGCAGCCTGCCTCCAATTAGTATCCCTTTTTTGGTTCAAAGTATCCAAATTCTACTACTGTGGCTCATAACAAAAATAAAACTTAACCAAGCTACCTAATCTGTAGTAGAACAGATGCAAAAGGCGGTGCCTGCCTTACCCACCTCACCAGCGTCGAGTTTATAAAGAGAAAAGGCTGCCTGACAGTGCTTTCAGGGAGTGAAGAGCCTTCAGATGAAGCAGCCACAAAGGCTGCCAGGTAGCAGCCGCTACCATTCCCCCAAATGAATTAACCCCTCCTGTTCCACCACACCCTCAGCTCACGAATCCCTGTCTAGTAGGCCTCACCCACTCCCCTCCACTGTCCATTTTCTTCCCTGATCATTCTGGGCCTTGAGGATTTCAATCTGAGAGTCTAGTTAAGACTAATAACAAGCCTTCTTACACTGGGTAGCAGCTTCCTGATGCAGAGACCACAGTGAAAGGCACAGCACTGAATGGAACAGATTTTCAACAAATACCCAGGAGTTGATAAGACCCACCTGCCTTTCATTTGCCAAAAAGCCCAATAGTAAATATAAAAGATGAATTCTCCACACAGTCTATCAGCTATCAAATTAAGAGGTTGCGCTGAGCCATTTAGATAGTGGTAGACTGCAATAACCTCTATGCAATAGGAAACTGGCTCAATAGATCATGGCAAGGCACAGTGAGGAAGACCTACCAGTCAGCCACTTAAAAATCATGTTCTCCAATTGTATGCCAACTATACCTCAATAAATAAAACAGAGTAGAACAGAAGCATGCTCTCCAAAGGAGACACAAAGATTTGAGGCGTGCTTATAAAAACACACAGAGTGAAAAAGGAAAAGACAACACACATATATATATGCCACATATATCAGGTCATTATGTATGTCTTGCATATATTTACATATATTAACTAGCATTCCAATTTATTATGCACATGCATAAAAAGAATAGTGACATTATTGGGTAGCAAGATTCACATTTTCTCAGTTTGTTCTATATTTTCCACATTGGAACTTGTGAAACCATTTTGTTTTCTGTGGGTTTTTTTTTTGGCTGTGCCGCATAGCATGTGGGATCTTAGTTCCCTAACCAGGATCAAATCCATGCCTCCTGCAATGGAAGCATGGAATCTTAACCACTGGACCACCAGGAAAGTACCCTATTTTACTTTTTAAAATCAGGCTGAACATCTATAAGAAGTGATAAAGATCTGGATGTAAAGCAGCATATAAATCAGAATTGAAACAACTTTTAACTACAGATATCGAGGTCTAATTTCCTCACCTACTTATCAGAGACTATAGTTTTCAAAAGCATTTTAACAACTGACAACCACAACCCGAGACAGTTTTCACACTCAGCAGAGTGGCAAAAGAGCCCCAAGTTACCAAATGTTATTGTTACATGCTGCTGGGTTGGAATGTAAATAGAGAAAATGCCTTAAGACTTATTTTTTTAGAGTGTGGTGAAGTTGAAAGTGTGCACATTCTAATTCTCCTATTCCCTAGAGAAATCACACACCTACCCAAAGAGATTATCTATGCACGCTCACAACACTGACTGCAACACAATTTGTAACAGCAAAAACTTACATAGCTAAATGCCTATTAATAGGAGAATAAATAGTAATGTTTTCACACAACAAATAACTCTGTGGTCAAAACAAACAAACAAAAAACCCACCAAAAAAACTGTCTTGCAATGACTGTTGTCCAAGAGAACTTGCAATGATGACAAGAACACTCTGTATATGGGTGCTTTGCAATATGGATGCCACAGGCCGTGTGGTTACTGAGCATGTGAAATGTGGCTAGTGAGACTGCAGAACTGAATTTTTAAATTAAATTTTATTAATTTTAATTTGATTGGCCACACACGGCTGGTGGCTACCATAATGGACAGCAAAGCTCCAGACCTACACACAAACACAGATGGCCTCACAAAACTGCTCTTAAAAAGCATGTGGAATGGAGGAGGAAATGGCAACCCACTCCAGTATTCTTGCCTGGAGAATCCCATGGACAGGAGAGCCTGGCAGGCTACAGTCCATGGGGCCTCAAAGAGCTGGACATGACTTAGCAACTACACAGATACAGAAAACAAACTAATGGTTATCAAAGGAGAGACAGAGTGTGATGGGACAAATTATGTGCATGGGATTAAGAGATTAAAAACTCCTATTTATAAAACAGCAACAACTTTATATTGTATCAGATAAAGAATTATAGCCATTATTGTATAATAACATTTGGTAAAGTATAATCTGTAAAATACTGAATCACTGTGCTGTACACCTGAAACTAGTATAGCATATTGTAAGTCTACTGCAATTAAAAATAAAAAATTTAAAAATAAAAGGTGAATTTTCCACAGAGAATTGTTAAGATTGTATTTTCTGGATGGTACAAACCACCAGACATTTAATAAAGGGAGTATCTATGAACAACAACAACAAAAAAGCATGTGAAACCAATTTTTAAGAAATTAAAAAGCATGCCAAACAATTCTGTATTGCTTGGAAATATAGGTGAGCAGGAAGAAGAAACGCTCAGGAATAAGAAACACGCCTGAGGACAGCGGTTACTCATGTGGGCGAGGGGCATGCAAGTGGCCACGACCACACAATAGTGTTTTCTGCTTTAAACTGGGTGGTGGTTTCATGGTGGTTTCGCTCTACATTCTTAATTTCTACCCTACAATATCACCTAGTAAGCGTCATTCCATTGTTGAGATTACAAACACACGATGAAACACCATGCCAAGCCGGCCTATATCCACTGTCTCTGGATACCTTAGTAAATCCTCACAAATATGTCAGCAGACCTGAGGAGTCAGAGAAAGAACACGCAGATTGGCACAAGCGTCCTGGAGCCCTTCCGGTTATTAAGGTGGATAGTGTTTGCTTAATTGTTGTTTATGACTTGCACTGATGTCACATGATTTTTGTGTATCAAATATCACACACACACACACTGTGCTGTGATGCTGGCAGGGACTTCTATTCCTCATCCATAGAACTGAGAAACTTCTCTCCGATGAGACAAGGCACCAGCAGCACCCGCTCCAAAACTCTTCTACCTGGGAAACCTGCCATCAGCTTCCCACCAAATCCTCTGCATTGTACACCCTGCCCCCTCCCCTGCCTGCCCCCAACCACAAACATACCAAGTCACTCTGACAGGGAGTTTTGAACCTCTCTGGCTTGCAGGTTCTGGTCCAGGCAACAACTCAATAACAGACTTCCACATTCTTCGCCAAGAACCTTGTCTTCTTTAAAAGTCTGTTCTCTCAGCTCAGTTCAAATAACCTCAACTATGAGAACTAACATACTACAACACTAATCAATTTATTCAATCACAAAGAAAGTTAAGCCCTTTCTAACTGATGAACAAATCCTTTTACAATGACAATAATCTCCCAAGTTGGGTCATATTATGCTTCCTGCACACTGAACACACATGTCCTGAACACGCACATGTGGACATTGCACTAGGAACACAGCTGGGAACCAAACTCTCCGGCCCAGGTTGAATGGAGTTTGTGTGAACGAGGAGGCACTGCCAAGTCATGTGAGGGACAACGGGTGCTGCCATCAATGTGCCAGAGGAGAGGCGGAGCCACTAGCCAGCCACCAGGAATGTTGCTGTAAAGATGGGGCTGAGAGGAGGATGCGAGTTGTCAACAAATGGCTCAGAAAGGAGAAATTAAAGCAATGAATCACTCTCCAACTGTGGAATTTCACAACTAATTCGTGAAAAAAAGGGACTTCCAGGGCCAAAATTAGTCACCCACTACTTCAGAAGGGGTAAAATTAAGTCTGTATTTCTTAGCATGTCAGAAGCAAATCTTTATGTTTAACCTTCAAAAGCTATCACAGAAGAGTATCCACCCCCAGGAATCTATCCACTCCTGTCCGGCAGCCCTCTAACAATAAAGAAACATGAGCAGCAACATGGGAGCACACCGGTGGTCATTTATCCTGAAAGTTTTCAGAAGTGAACCTGATTTTCACATACTTCATCCCAGCATCCTCACCCAACTTCAAGTCATCCTGGAAACTCCAAGGGGATGCACCTTGTGTAGATAAAGCGCCCCTGCACCCTCGGCCACCGCCCGTGTTCTCCCCTCCCTGTGTCAGCCTCTCAGTCGTGTCTGACTCATTGTGACCCCATGGACTGCAGCTGCCAGGCTCCTCTGTCTATGAAAGTCTCCAGGCAAGAATACTGGAGTAAGTTGCCATTCCCTTTCCAGGGGGTCTTCTTGACCCAGGAATCTGACTCAGGTCTCCTGCAGTGTAGGCAGAGTCTTTACCATCTGAGCCACCAGGGAAGCCCACCTAGTCCTTCCTCTGACACAGCTGTGTGATCTCAGGCAGGTTCCTTAACTTCTCTGGGCTTCAGGGTCTGCTGTAAATGGAGATAAGACAACTAACGTACTTCCTTGCACCCGATGCAGTGCCTTGTACACAGCAGGCATTTTGCAACTCACAGATACAGAAAGAACTGGCTGTTTGGAGCCAGGGAAGTCAGAGTCGTTCTGTCTCAACATCTGAGCTTTTTCTTGACCCTGTTTCCTGTGACTGGGTGCTGATCCTGGCTTGGGTGCTTGCCAGACTGTTCTTCACATTTCAACTCTAACAACTCTTCCTCGGGGAAACCTTTCCAGACACCTCCTCGTCTCAAAACCGCTGCCATCTCCTTTACGTGCTATATATGGTACCCACTTCACGGCTGTGCCCAAGACCTGTTTCTGGGGAAATCTCTCTGATGACTCCTCCTGGGCACCAAAGGAGGCACACACTGTCCTGAGCACCAGTCTCTGGGCTGGGCATCTGCCTGCCACTGTAGTTCTCACCATTGCACAGGTGCTAGAAAGGCCTGGCCAAGCATCTTCCTAGACGGTGTGGAAACCACAGCTCTGTTTTTCCTCCTTGTTTTTTAACGTTTCTAATTTCGGAGCACAATGTGTACCTTCAAGCACAAGTGGGTGTACAACATAGGGTTGAACCTAAGGAAAGGGGGAGGGGAAGGGAACCCTCACCAGAAGCCTTTCACAGGAAACAGGAAGTGGCTGCTTCCCCACCCCCATCCTGCAAGGCTGAGCATAGCCCAACTAGTTCAAAGGGCAGAATCTAAACCCAGGGATTTTTGAATTGGAGGAAAACTTCGGAACTGTGGAGCAGTCACTGCCCAAAATGGAGATGGCACATTCTTGCAAGGTGGCTGAGCCTCGGTCTTGCCCCAGCCTTCTGCAGCTCCCGGGGCGGCCACACAAAGACAAGGTTTGGAATCCCGGAGATTGTCATGAGGAATGCCCTGCATGCCTCACGACTTTCACGGCTTGGGGTTGGAATCCAAGCCTGAATTGTCCCCGTGAAACAGCTGACTAACAATGTCAGCTGGGGAATATTTTGATACCTTCAAATTGGGCCCTGTGGAGGAAGAGGCTACACAAAGAGCTGTGTGCCTGAAGAGCCCGCAGAATGGTACGCAGAGGCCACCCAGGGCCTGCCAGGGCTGCCCACATTCTCCTCATAGCTCGCTGAAGTGGCTCCCTCAAAGAGGTTTCCAGATTCGCCCCAGTGGGCACCAGTAGACTGACTCCCAGGAAACTTCCCGCTGTGCAGGGCTCACAAAGCTAGGGCTCTCTCTATTTGAATGTGAAAGGCCCGCCTCAATCAGAGAAGGCCCTTAAGCCATAAAACCCTTCACACCAAGGCCAAGTGTCACACTTGTAAGAGGGTGTGATTTATAAATTGACAGCACCCACAAAGCTGCTTTTGTCCTCCTCCCTTAGTTAACAATTTATCTCCCCCAACCAAACTCACGGAGCCATTCAGATAAAGCTTGACTGGGCCTCAAGAAGAAAGAAGGAAAGGAAGAAAGAAAAAGAGGCAAGTTTTGGCCAAAACACTAATGTTCGCTCTGGATAATTATGGTCCTGTGAATAGACACTAAAATTAGGGCTTAATAATTCCTCTGTATCGCACTCACAGCATCGAACTATTCCAACACAAACATAAAGAGCAAGAAAAAGAAAATCTCCAACGCAGCCTTGGTGGAAACTCAAGAGTTCCACTTCTGTGGTTTTCTGCAGTCTCTTTTGTGGTTTCTGCACTCTTAGAATCCCCCTTTAGAGCAATTTTAACTCAGCGCCCTGACCAGCTGGTTTTTTTCTCAACGTTTAAATCTACAAAGTAAAGAGTAAATATGGGCTTGGCCATGTCCTTCCTCTTGGTTTAACAAAACCAATTCTGGCCACTTGGATTTGTTTTTTTCATTGCGTGAATTCCCTTCTCAAATTCCAACACTAGCTACGAAACCATCATCTATCTACTGATTCCAGTTCCACTCTTTCTTATGTAAAATGAAGTATAGTACCAATCCTAACATAAACTACGTTAAAAAAAAAATACATATATACACCTGAGAACACTTGTCAATATCAAGACCTTTCTTAAAAGGTTATTTGGTGGGGAAAAAAACCAAAAACTTTATTTTAAAAAAAACAATAAGCAATTCAAGTTTAAACTGTCTCCCTGCCCGTTAAGGAGCCTACTAAATTGTCTACCAATTCGAAAACAAAAAATCTGTACGAGAGTAATGGCTTGTGCTCAACAACAGTCTTCTTTATGCTACTGCATACACCAAAGGTTCAAACTGCTGGCTCACAGCAGGTAAGGAGGGCACACGTTCTCTTTAGTCTCTACAAGGTGCAAGGGAACAGCATGCAAAAAGGCTGCTGGCATTAACAAGTCTGGGACAGAGCACATGAAAAATCTACATTTCTCACTCTCTTGAAAAATCACATCTAGGCATCACTAGGTCCAAATTTTCTCCAGAAAAACATCTACTTCTTCTTCACTGACTACGCTAAACCCTTTGATTGTGTAGATCACAACAAACTGTGGAAAATTCTTAAAGAGATGGCAATACCAGGCCACCTTACCTGGAGAGAAGCAACATCTAGAATCAGACATGGAACAACAGACTGGCTCCAAATTGGGAAAGGAGTACGTCAAGGCTGTATATTGTCACCCTGCTTATTTAACTGATATGCAGAGTACACCATGTGAAATGCCAGGCTGGATGACTCACAAGCTGGAATCAAGATTGCCAAGAGAAATATGAACAGCCTCCATGATGTAGATGATAGCACTCTAATGGCAGAAAGCGAAGAGGAACTAAAGAGCCTCTTGAGAGTGAAAGAGGAGACTGACAAAGCTGGCTTAAAACTCAGCATACAATGAACTAAGATCATGGCATCTGGTCCCATCACTTCACAACAAATAGATGGGGAAAAGGCAGAAACAGTAACATTTTATTTTCTTGGGCTCCAAAATCACTGCAGACAATGACGGCAGCCATGAAATTAAAAGATGCTTGCTCCTTGGAAGAAAAGTTATGACCAACCCAGACAGCATATTAAAAACAGAGACATCACTTTGTCTACAAAAGTCCATATAGCCAAAGCTACGGTTTCTCCAACAGCCATGTAGAGTTCGACTACAGAGAAGGTTGAGCACTAAAGAACTGATGCTTTCAAACTGTGGTGTTAGAGAAGACTCGAGAGTCCCTTGGACTGCAAGGATTTCAAACCAGTCAATCCTAAAGGAAATCAACCCTGAGCATTCACTGGAAGGACTGATGCTGAAGCTCCAATAATTTGGCCACCTGATGTGAAGAGCTGACTCACTGGAAAAGACCCTGATGCTGAGAAAGACTGAGGGCACGAGAAGAGGGCCACAGAGGATGAGATGGTTGAATATCATCACCAACTCAATGGACACGAGCCCGGGAAAACTCTGAGAGATAGTGAAGGACAGGGAAGCCTGGTGCCGCAAAGACTCAGACATGACTTAGCTAGTGAACACGCAACCTCATGGTAACAGCTAGCTGGCACTAAGCATACCTGCCGCCCTTTAAAGGGGACAAGCACTGACCTACTCTGTCCAGACTCCTCCCTTCAGGACTACATGTTCCCTTTCCTGGTTATGGCCTGGAGCCTACAGAACCCCAGGGCTTTTTGACTTAACAACTCCCCCGTCACCATAACTTTTTCTTAATTTTTACTGAGAACAGCATTCTTGCCTAGGAAATCCCATGGACAGAGGAGCCTGGCAGGCTACACAGTCCATGGAGTTACGAAAGAGTCAGATATGACTTCGCAACTAAAAACAACAACAACACAATTACACAGTTGCTTTACAATGTTGTGTTAGTTTCTACTGTACAGCAAAGTGAATCAGCTATATCAACATACCTTCTTGACCATGGTCGTCTCAGATGAATCAAGTTTGGCTCTCTTGGTATCAGGTCCATCTTCTACTCCTTGACTGACTTTGGCAACTTTGGTTTTCTCCCTAGAGGATGACAAGCGGGGGAATCGAGTTTTACTCTGTGAATTATGCCATGAGAAGAAAAAGAGCATCACCAGCTCACTGCATGGAATGGATGGTGGTTAAGAGCAACATCTCACACTGATCTGGGCTCAAATCCCAGCCCAGGTGCTAAGACCACCTGATGTGGCATCTACCTACTATGTGGGAATAATAACCTCTGCAGGATTATTAAGAGAAATAACCAGTTGTTAGCAGACTGCCAAACACATAGTATGTTCTCAAGAAACGCTGTAAACATTCCCTGAATTCAATTCCTCTCATCTACCATGGGGAACTCACCTTCAAATAATCTGGCCTTCTTTTCTCTACAGTGACTTCTTTATCCACTTAGAACATGCCCAAAGACTAGATTTTCTTAAAGCCATCACACATTAGAGTTACAAGAGATTCTGAACATGTCTATCCTTCCCCCATCTTGACTTCACAGGCAAGAAACCTGCAGACTGAAGAGAGTTCAGGGGTCCCCTGAAAAGTTCAGTGAAAGAAAGCAGTTCCTGTCTTGACTCCTGGTGGGGGCTTCACTACTACACAGGTTATCTCTTTATCTCTCATTGGCAAGGCGACGGTCAAAAGTCACAGCCTCCAAACCAACTCTTGTCATCTTACAAGAATGGTATCATCACCATCTTTCATCTAGAAGCTCTAAGTTCAAAATATGGTAGGTCTCATGTGAGACCATCAGAGCTGCCTCTGGACCCTGGAGATGTTCCAAGGTAGACTCTGGCTGAGAGTGCCTCCAGAGCTACCCATCTAACTAATTAGTACTCAGTTTATTAGCTCTCAAACCTAAACACACAAGAGCCCAAGCTGGAGAACAAATGTATACAATCTAATCAAGTCGTCCCTAAACAGAAAGCAAAGCCCAGACTGATCAGACACCCATGTGGTGTGCTTTGATCACCTTAGAAATGCCTTTCTCATGATCTTAAGCAACTGTTTCCAACCTTTTGGCACAGTGGGGGTCTTGGGGGGTCACAGCCAGCTCCATGGAAGACAATCTTTCCATGGTCAGGGCGGGGGATGGTTCAAGTGGTAATGCAAGCGATGGGGAGCAGGAGGTGACGCTCCGCCCACCTCCTGCTGCACAGCCTGGTTCCAAACAGGTCAAAGACTGGTACCAGTCGGGGGTCTGAGAGTTGGGGACCCCCTGCTCTAGAGGAGACCATCAACTTGGAAGGCAGGAGCCACATCTCCTACAATTCTGAACACACAATCTATGTAGTCAATAAGCTGTTAACTGATTTCCCAAAGTTCTAAGTACTAGAGTAAAATACTTTCCCTTAAACAGGTCATTTCCTGTTGCTGTTGTGTTGTTCAATCGCTAAGTCATGCCCAACTCTTTTCAATCCCATGGACTGCAGCACACCAGGCTTCCCTGACCTTCACTATCTCCCAGAGTTTGCTCAAATTCATGTCCACTGAGTCGGTGATGCTATCTAACCATTTCAGTCATTTCTTACCCGTGAATAAAAGTACATTTTAAAATGCTATGTTCTCTCCTCCTTTCCCCTGAACTTACTCTACAAATTCATGCTCTCCAAGATTGGCAAACGTGTATCCATGGTAGCCAAAAACATCTCCTGTAAAGAACTTGATGCTATTTTTTCTGACATATCTGGTCAACTTTCACTATGACGTCCCTGGAGCAGCAAGTCAGACATACCTGCAGAAGAAAAGAAAGTGGTTGCATGTGAGTTAGGCAGACCATGATTCACCGCCCAGATGTCTAAATAACCCTTAATTGAGCAGTCTCTCTGGGCATGTCTAAAGCCAGTTTCAAACTGGCACAACAGGTTCTCTGGATCCTCAGGTTAGAAGACAAAAGGACAGTTGCAGGCTTCAGTGTGCAGGAAATGTAAGTCTTCGAGACTGTCATTTCACCTTTATGACCAAAGTGAAACACATTGAGCAATTAAGTAACAGGCACTCAATGAATTTGTTTCCCTAAACCATGAACATACATAAACCACATTTCACAGTTTTCATGAAAAGACAGTAATATAACTCAGAGTAAGTTATTTCTAAATCATTAAACCTATTAAAGTCTGATTAAACCACAGCAAGAAACAAAACCAGTTTTTTTAAATTTACCCAAAGATCATGTTTAAATACAAGAGCATTATCCCCCCCTTCTTCTGACTGATGTGTGATGATAAATAAGGTAAGCAAGTCCCATTAAGATCATTTTTCCACAGTTGTCGATGCGAAACTTAATCTGAATTTAAGGACAAAAGAAAACGTTATAGCCCAAGTGACCTCCCATTCAGAGTTAAGACAATGAGCTAGTGATTCACTCAGGGGAATCATCAATGTTGCTCTGAGGCCTCCAGGTCGTGTTCCAGTAAGCTGAGGTATTGGAAATGGTTAAGCTTTACTGCACAGGACACCATCTTTTCAGGATAAGTTTTGTGATCAGGAGCAGGAAGACAACTCTAAATAGCACATGTTTTCTTCTGAACAGAGAAAGTTGAAGAAGAAATTACCAAAGAATGTTTTCATTTGATAACCTCTTTGCTGCTGTCTGGGAGCCTGAACACTGACATATCGCTCATAGAGAAATGTGTCTCCACTGCCATTCAAAGGATGCAGCGACCCAGGGAGAAATCAAATCTAAAAGATAAGACAGGTGCAGCTGAACATGCAAACTGTCTGAACAGAGCTCTGCAGTCAAAAGTGAGTATGAAAACCTATGAGGGACCAGTCAAACATGGCTCAGACAAGTCACGCTTGCCCTGTGAACATGCCTTAAATTAATACAAGCAACAACCCCTTGTTTCAGTTTAACAAAGCTTTAGTGGCTAAAAGTTCAAGGACACCTAGAGTAAACCAAATGTGGTTGCTATGGATAAAGAAATGAAGGATGACTTATGTCCAAATGGAAAATGTTCCAATACCTGGTCTTACAAAACAGAGTGAAAAAAATCTTAAAGGGACAAAACGCACAGATGAACCATCCTTTGAAGCCCACATTTGAATACATGCACAAATGAGATACAATGGTGTGGAAACCAAACTGAAATCCTAACCTCTCATGTAATAGGTCTTTCATTGAAAAACCAAGCAGATCACCTCTGACTATTACATGGTTATCCAACATTTTTTTTTTTTATCCCACATTTACTAAGCTTTTCCAGGGCGGAGGGAACCATGTCTGAAAGGTCGTTAGACACTGAAGCAGAATTTCACTTGTCCTTTCACCTCTGCAGAGATTTGGCAGTGAAATCAAGTGAGGTCGGATATGCTTCATTTGGCTTATGACTGCAATGATTCTGTCTAGTTGTCCATGGCAACATGGTCAAAGCGGCTGTGTGGAGGAGAGAGATATAGACAGACCAAGATCAGGTGTGCTCTTGTAAAAGAAAAAACACAGACTGGACTTTGATATTTCTAACAAAAAAATGACTCTGCTACAGAAATTAATCACCAACTTGTTAAGTTTTCGGAAGAAAACATTTGCAGTGAAATGTATTAAAGCTGTGTGCGAAGATTCTGGAAGGAAGACAAAACACCAATGATGAAAGCTGTTCTTGGGGGAAATAAGCCGAAAGAAGAAACCAAAAGGCAGTAACTCACAAGCAGCTAAAGCAGATTCAACAGCCTGGGTCTGCCCACCCCACACACTCAGTAAACTAAGGCCAAACACTAACGAGGCATATACGCACTAAGGTAATATAAGACTTCACTCAACTAAGGCAACAGCTTGGGTTGCCCAAAAACCTGGTTCAGGTTTCTCCTTAAGATAGTACAGAAAAACCCGAACCAACTTTTGGCCCACCCAATACTAAAAGCGAAGAACAGTACAGCCTACAAACAATATTAGGAAAAAGCTCAGATTTGAGAGTCTAACACCCCAGGGGACCTAATATAAATACAACTAATGCTTAATTCCTACAGTATATTTTACATTCTTTATGAAACTTACAGCATCAAATTGGGTGAAAAATGACTCAGGTTTCTTTTCTATATTCTCAGTGTCCACCTTCACATCCACCATGGGGTTGAGATTCTGTGCTCGCTCCAAAGAGGCTTCAGCCCTGTTTCGGCCAACAGACCCAGTACGGATCAGGAACTGGGCTCTGGGGTCTTCTGGAGATACCTGGGAAGGAATTTGTTTTTTAATATTTGAATTTGGCGAGAAACAACAAATGAACTTTTCCATTTTATTAATTCTTTAATGAATTTGTTACAGTGTAGCTTGTTTTATGTTTTGGTTTTTTGGCTAAGAGCATGTGGGATCTTAGCTTCTGGATCAAGGATTGAACTCCCTGCATTGGAAAGAAAAGTCATAACTACTGGACCGCCAGGGAAGTTCTCCTGAACTTTTCCATTTTAAAGAGTAACTAAAATATCTACCATCTAATTGTACTACAACTGCTTCTATAGGAATCTGTCCAACGCAGATTCCCTATACTCTTTCCTCCTAAGGAAACAGACATTTAACTTTTTTTTCTCTTTTTAAACTGAGCATTGATGGTTAAAGAGCACCCCCTTGTGTTTATAATGAAAATTCACTCTAAACAAAAAAAGTCCATGCTTTCTTAATTTTTAACTGCCAACGAAATGATATAATCATGAGTGCTAAGAATTGACCAAAGATACCTACCATGTGCCCAACTTGAAGCATTCACAGAAAGACATAAGTAGCTTAAAAGATGCAGTCCCTGCCTACAAGTAGTTTCAAATCAAACCGATGCAAAAATCAGATACAATTAAAAACGCTGGAAACGAACTCTTAAATTCAATTAAAACTCAGAAAGGAGGCAAGATGAGCAGAGGCTAGAGCAGAGGGACAATTTCACTCGGAAGGCTAGACATCACCAGATGAGAGCCTCAAAGACAGATAATATAATCCCCCAATAGCCACAAGTAGGATTAGATTCCACTGTTCAAAATGCATTTCTTCACACATCAAACATCTAATTTAATCATTCATCTCCAAGGATGACCTCACCACCTCCACCAAGAAAGGGCTCAGTAGAGGAAACCTTGCTCTCCTGCCAACTATGCCCAGCACACACTGTCCCTACGGTCTTTCCTCCAAGCAGAGGGGGTGGTCTTCCTCCCGCTTCCAGGCCAACAGTCCCTGTGACCCATCCTGGGATTTCATAACAGAGAAATTGTACATCATGGCGGTTTCTGGAGTAATTAAGCTTGGATTCAAATCTGTGATTCAAATCCTGGCTCAAGGACTTAAATGTGTGATTTTGAGCAAATATGAAAAAGCCCATGTAAAATGGGGCTCTCTGGTGGCTCTGAGGTTAAATCGTCTGCCTCCAATGCAGGAGACCCAGGTTCGATCCCTGGGTTGGGAAGATCCCCTGGAGAAGGAAATGGTAACCCACTCTAGTATTCTTGCCTGGAGAATCCCATGGACGGAGAAGGCTGAAAATGACGACCTTACTAGAAGCAATGCACTTACTCAACACTCTTCCTGGCTTACCTGGATCATCTGGGCCTTACTCCTTGGCCTCTCAGCTCCCAGCTCTCCTTCCCCTCACCGGACACCCCAGTCTCTATATGGGCCCTCTTCAGTGCAGCTGTCTTCAGGATTCCATTCAGAATCACTCATATTTTCACTCTATGTAGCTCCATAAACCAACTCCATACCTTTTAGTATCTACCAAAGTCTACTGTTGTTTCTCAAATTGTTTTTACTGATACAGACTTCCCGATCCATTTGAGTCTTATGTTAAACTGTCCATTGGATATTTCCTACTGTAGATCCCAGAGGCCAATCATATGTGATTCCTACATTTGTTGTCTTTGTTGATGAGCCCACCACTCACCCATTCAGTCACCAGAGCCAGAAACCTGGTCTTCATATCTTTGACATTTCCTTGATAGCAGCCACCAGGTGATGGGACTAAGCAGGTGAGCTCTGCCAGCAGTCGGGGCCTGGTTTCTGGTGCTCCCACTAACTACTGTGACCTTGGGTGGGCCATGCTTCACCTCCTTTCCTTCTGTTTTCTTATGTATAAAATAGGGATGATAATCCCACCGCTCTAAGCACAGCGTCCAGCACCTCCAGTCCACAGCAGCGGCTGTGTTACTCCTTGCTTCCCCATACAGAATCCACCTGACACTACCACCTAAGCACCTCTCACCTCTGGGTGCTTCTTGCCATCTCTATCATCACTGCCATTCCTCAGACTCTTTCCAACTCTCCCTACACTACTAAGGCAGCCTTCTAAGTAGTCTTCTGTCCCATGCCTTGTGCCATCCACAGTCTACACGATATCAGTGATCTACACAAGGCCCAAAGCTCAAGGCCCTCACCCATGTGAAACTCTCCAATGACTCCGTACCACCGAGAGAAGGAAAGGCACCCTCACCCCCATCCCTTAGGCTTCACGCTCTACAAATACCAAACTGCTTGTTATTTTTTATTTCTACCATGCTGTACTAATGTCCCCTGCCTAAAACACAGCCCCTCCAACCTTGAAAAATCTCTACTTGTTTTCAAAACTGAGTTTAGCACTCCAGGAAGCCTTTCATGTCTCCCTGACACAACCTGAGTCAGGGAGCCTTCTCTGTTTTCTGGAAAAAACTGAGAATGAGAAACAAATCCTGTGCATCCCTCCCTTCCCCCACCTCCCTGCACCGCATGGCATGTGGGATCTTAGTTCCCCGACCAGGGATGGAACCTGCACCCAGAGTCTTAACCACCAGACCACCAGGGAAGTTGCTCTTGTGGATTTTTCTATTGCCCCTACCTAGACTACTCCAAGGTAGCCACAGGTGTTCGTGGATGCGTGCTGATGTAACTGAAATGAAGAACTCTAAGGGACAGGAATGAATATCTTCATTTTATAGATGTATAAACTAAGTCTCTGGGCAAGCAGCCCTTGCCCAGCTTCAGAAAGTGGGACTTGAGCCCAAGTCTGCATGATTCCAAAGCTTTTGCATCATGCAGCACTGTCTCCCTGGGATGTCTGCAGTCAGGGACAAAAGCTCAAGCAAACTGTAAAAGGCGGAACTACTGAGGAGTGCTCGTGAGCCACGCAATTTATGAGTGGGCATCAGGCTGGGTGAGCTGACTGGGCCCAGGTCACATGAAGTCAGTGCTTCTCAACCCTCTCTGACTTTAGACTCACCTAGGGAACTTTTACTCATAAATAATTACTCGAATATTCTACAGCACAGATGGGACTGAGAACCACGTGTTAGGCTTTTGAAAACCAGTCAGAGGAGCGAGGCCTTGCAGCGGAAGGCCAGCTGAAAGCACCACCAGTGCTCGCACTGCAGAGGTGAGGGGTGGCTCCGACACTAAGCAGCATCCGTCCCCAGGCTGAGGCGGTGGCAGAAGCAGGCCACACGCCCTCAGTGCTCTCTCCTGCTTCCCCATGCTCAGATTCCACAACCAAATGAAGACACTACCGTCCCACTGTTGTTCTATTTTTCCACACCAAGGACCTCCAAGTTTTGAAACCATCCCTCCCTGGGTCACCTCTCTTACTCTCTCTTGCTGTTCAGTTGCTCGTGTCCAACTCTCTGCGACCCCAGGGGACTGGAGCACGCCTTCTCTACCCAAGACAAATTCTTCTGGGTGAGGTGTTCCTGCCACTAGGGGGCACCATGGTGCCAATCGCCCTTCAAGGGAGATGGTAACTCCACTTTACAGACAAGCAAGCTCAGTGAGGGGACGGGAGTCTCCACCGGCGGACCACATAAGATACAGTGGAGGTGAATTCAAATCTGGCTACAGTGTCATTAGTGCTAGCCCTCCTCTTTCACAGCCCTGAATGGGCAAGCAGGAACACACGCCATCTCCGTGTGTTTATACTGGGGTGGAGACTATGCAGGACAGTGATGTGGGGACAGTGCATCTCACCTGCTCATCATCCAGCATGGTCAGTCCTTTCACTCCAGCCAGGATGAGATTCTTGGCGATTTCAGCCCCGAGTCCCTTCATGCCAACAAGAAGCACCTGGGAGGCCCGCAGCCTACAAGGCAGACATTGTTAACAGGATGAGAGAGAACAGTGGAAGTACCTCCAATCACTGAAGAACAAAACAAGACAAAGGGAAGTAACCTTGGTTTTCACTGAATGCACTTAAGCACCAAGACCGCAGATCTTGGAAGAGACAGGCTCCACTCTATCTTACAAAGAACAACTCATTCAACAGCTGTTTATGGAGCACCTACAATGCCAGGCACCCCTCTAAGGTGTGGAAATATAGCAGTAAAGAAACAGACACAATCCTTGCCCTCTCAGAGCTTGTATTTTCTAGAGACAGACAAAGAGAGACACATAACATGTCCAAAAGTGACGAAAATCAAGCGTGATGTGGATCAGTGACAGACGATGCTATTTTTGTCAGCCTGATCATGAAGGCCATTCCACAGAGGTGCTGAGCAAAAATTAAAGTGAAATGAAGGACAAGCACACAGGTAGTACTTGGGAGAAGAACGTGCCAGGTAGAGTGGGGGGAGCCAGCGTGAGGAACTCTGTCCATGGCAAAGGTCATGAGGAAGGAGGCTTCGGCATAAGCAAAGGTATGATCAAGCCTCAGGAAATTCCCCTGCTCCCAAGCATCTAACCCCAAAACCAGAGCCTGTCTTATACTCTCACCTACGGGGGGCTCTCCCCCATAACCGTTTCTCTCGGAGAAGGAGTAAACGTGCAGCTCCAAGGCAGTAAAAATTCCTGGGCGTGACTAGAGTGTTTCAACTTGCGGGACTCCTCTGAAGGTTATCCAGCCTACCTGTATAGGTTCCTCTGGCCACAACAGCCTTTCAGCCTTGAGAGGCACGAGATGTTTTTGACTTACTAAAGGCAAATTCTTTTGGGAAGTTAGAAATTATTAGTGTGGTGGGTTGGTTAGGAATTATATTGGTAAAGGGTTTTTCATTTGTTGTGTCAATAATTGCTGCTAATTCCCTGCCCTAGGTGGGACAAGGATGTCTCAGGTCAAACCTCTCTGCTGACACATGATTGTTTACTACCTCTCAACCATAAACAGCACAGAGAGTTTTGGAGTATTTTGAGAGTCTTAACTAGCATAGGGCTTTTTCTTCTCCTTGAGTCAATGATTGCCGCCAGGCCTCCATATCCTTAGGCACCTGGGAATATATTAATCAATGTATTTGGAATATAGAAAAGGAAATATAGTAGTTTTTGATGTTAGTAATATTTGACTTTTTGAGTTAATGAATTTTCTCTTTTGTAATAGATCACTATACTTTGTTATAAATTACCGTGTCCTTGCTACTTAAAAATGTAACTTTATCACTATCTTAAGACTAAGTAGATCTTAAGAGGAACACTGGTGAAAGGATTTTCATTTGTTGGGCTGATGTTTGCTGCTAAATCTCCATATTCCCTGCCCTTACAATGAATATAACTAGCATATAGGAGAATAAGCATTAACCTTTAAGCATATAGGAGAAATAAGAATTAACCTTTAAGATTAATCATGTTATTCCTTTCTTGATTGTAACTCACTGCACCCTCACCCTATAGGAATGCAACTTTATTTGGAGGGTGGTGCCTGGTTTAAGAAAAACACCCTTGGAAAAAATAAGTTTTTTGGTTATCAGAAAGAAAGGGTTGTAAATGTCAGCAGGCAGAAATGGCTTAAAGATGATGTAAAACCCCTAAGACCTTTTTTTTATATAAAGCACCTGATTTTGATAAAGGTCAGGACTGCTGACCCCCGCGTGACTCTGTATTCATCCCTATATGTAAGAAAAGGTATATAAGAAAACTGGAAAAATAAAGAAATGGGATCAGTTCCTGGAAAGACTGACTCCCCCATGTCATTCATTCTTGCTCCCCGCCTTTTCCGGCTGAATTCCCATCTGGAACATGGATGCTATTCCATGTAACCCAAGTTATTCAGCCTCTTTTTCTCCACTAATTTTCCTACTACACTATCTGTTTCTAATCTCTCTATCTGTAACTAAATATGTATTTTTCCAAGAAGAACGCTGACTCTGTCCCTACCTTCGAATCACCCTGGATCCACTGGGGCTGGACCCTGGCAGTAGAGAAAACAGCCAAGTGTGAAAGCCCTGAAGCAGAGGGCTGCGTGGCATGTTCCAGGAACAGGAAGGCAGAGAGAGCGGCTGAAGAGCAGAGAGCAAAGGAAGAATGACAGATGAGGCTGCAGAGAGAACCAGGGGCCACATCAGGAAGGCTCTTACAAAGGCACTGTCAGGACGCTGGACTTTAAACAAGATGGAAGGTCATGGAGTGGGGGCAGGGGGGGTTAGAGTGTCATGGTTGAGAGAGGACGATGGCTTGGACTAGTGTGACAGCAGAAGAGAAGGGGCACTATTTAAGCCATCACACACAAGTTGGCATGAAAGAGGGTGCATCTGGGAAGTGTTTGTCATTCTAAGTCTGTAGGGTGACAGAAGAGGAACCTTAAAAAGAAAGTAAACAGAGGCTGGGCTATACCCCAGGAAGTCTGGACTTAACTCTGAGGTCAGCAGAAAGCAGCAGAGGTCCACAATCCCTTATGTAAAATTCCTGAACCAAAAGGGTTTCAGAATCAGAATTTTTCCAATTGGAAACAGGAAATAAAGAATTTGCATCATGAAAAATCCCATCAGGGTCTTACAGGTCTTAGCACCTTGTAATCAAACCCATTAATATTTCTGCGCCAAATCTATGATTATTCACACTGACAAGGATGAGTAAGAACTAAGAACAGTCACACATAAATTCAGAGTCTGCTGGCCAATGAGTCTGCTCCTAATTTAGGAAATGAGTCCGCTCCTAATTTAGGAAATGAGTCCATTCTCATATAGTACCACTACAGGGAGAACATGCAGAAACTCTTTTCCAAAAATGGTTCTAATAATTATGGACACTTGCATGTCATCAGGCTAGAAATCTTGAATGGGAATGAGGGCTGATAAAATCAAGTCCTGCACTGATTCTTGATGCTAGCAGATTTGGGATTTCCTTCAGTGGTATGATCAAAGGGTAAAATCAGGAGGAGGGAAAGAACACTGACAGTATTTCCCTCAGAGGCATGTCTGGTTCCCAGCTTGTTCACTATTGTTTTTCTACACTGCCCTGCCACCACACTCTAGCAGAGAGGAGCCTTTCATGCGACAATTCCACTTAACCAGAGTAACTGGGCAAAGGACTTATGACACACAAGCAAGATAAATAACAGAGATGCTAGCAATAAGGGGGGTCTCTTATTATAGGTTGACAGCATCACACCAGCAGGGGGAGGAGGAAAGAGGCTATGCGTCTTTCCAGAGGCACTCCAATCCCTCCAGAAACAGCACAGATAATAAACAAGCAATGTTTCCAAAGAGGATATCGTGCACAGATCAAACTTTTGACATCAGACAGGCTGAGCAGCCAGGTATTCAGCTGTACCTTCCAGCTCTCTGCTGTCACTGTTCTTCATCTCCCTTCACCTGGCCCCGACACTGCTGTGCCTGGAATTCCAGGTTTCATGGTCCCTCTTAGTCTGAGTGATGGTCTTTTCTGGTTTGGCTGCCCCATTATCCCAAGGATACAGCTAGACCGGCCCTGCTTGCTTCTGAGAAATCAATGCCTCCAAACCCACTAACTTCTCAGACTCTGTTCTTGCCGTTCATTCGGCAACAGGCAGGGCCCAGTACTAAAGCCCTTCAGCGATGAAGACTTGGGTTTGAATTCTGGCTCTGCCACTTCCTAACTGGTGACCCAAGCAAACTGAGCCATCTCTCTGAACCTCATTCATCTGTAAAATGGAGATACCCATTCTTTAGTCATTTAATCTCCTCGAAGACCTGGTCAAATGTGTGCAAAACCACCTAATGTAGGCCCAGCCAACTACCAGATGCTGAATAAAAGTTACCTGAACATCTCTTCAATCTCCACTGCCTTAATTACAAAAGGGCTCAGTGATCAATTTGATTGATTAAAAAAAAAAAATCTGAAAAGAGAAACAAAATTTAAGCTGACGTTTAAATCCATTCAGTCGTGGCTCTCTCCCATTTCCGCCACCTTATCTTCCACTACTACCAGCTTCCTCCCAACACGCCTTCAGTTCCCCACCTGCAGACGTTAAATCGCAGCGCTGCACACGGCTGACACGCGCACCCTGTCCTCCTCCCTCAGCCTCGCCTAGCCTTTCCTCCAGACTTCAAATTCCGACTCAGACACCATTTCCTCAAGAAGTCTTTATCACAACCGACTCAGAGTGTCCTCTCTGAAATCTTCAAGCACCTGCTCCATATAAACACCTCGGACAGAAATCCCATGGAGCCCACGGCCTCTCCATCCTAGAGAGCTCCACGGACTCTGACTGCTCAGGAGGTTTTTTTTTTTTTTTCTTTTTTGTTTTTTTCAGGAGGTTTTTAATTCAACTGCCAACACCACCAAATATCATGGTATGTTTTTAATCCTTAACCATGCTAGGGCCCTGAGAGGACTGCTAATTTCTGGCTCAATTAGATGAAAAGCACTTAAAATAGTATCTGGCACACAGTCAGCACTTAAAGAACGTCAGCTCTCATTACTCACTCTAAGGCAGCAATTGCCTTCAAGGAATCAAGCCTACAGAAATAATCAGATGGGCCAAAACCAGGCACACGGATGTTCGCGGCAGCATGGGCCACCACTCCACAGCCACCACCCTACCCTGGCCTCCGTTTCTCACCTGTAAAACAGCAACACCCTGATACCCGGCCTCCCTGCCCCCACAAGCCACTGTCCCCATCTCAGGAAGAGAGAGCTCCGACACCAGATCATGCCACACTCCTGCTCAGTCCCTTCAATGGTTCCCAGGCAAGCTTGGTACTGTCAGCCCTGCCACCTCATCCAACTTTCGCCTTGGTAATCGCCTACAGCCCGGCTGGCCGTCCCTGATCCTAGAAAGCACCGCCACGTTGGCTCCCACTGCTGGATTCTGGCATTAGCTATTCTCTCTGCTGCTTCCCCTACCTCATCCCATGACCTATTCTTCAGGTCTCAGCTCAACTGTTTCCATCTTAAGAGAGGTCCACACTGGCCACCTCATCCAAAATAGGTCCACATCTGGAATTATGCTATTTGTTCATCTGTTCACTGCTCATTCCTCCATTAGAGTCTAAGCAAGCTTCAAAACCACAGAATCCCTAGCGTCTGTGATTGTGCTTGGAAATATATTACACTGTTAATCCAGTATCTGTTACAGATACAGCAAAAGAAATCCCAGCAGAATTACATAAACCTGGTAGATAGCAAAACAGTGCAAAAAAAAAAAAAAAAGAATAGTTAACACTCAGTGAACACTCACACTACCTGCCAACCACTGTTCTAAACTCGTCACATGTATTATGTCATTTAACCCTCATGAGGATCTCATGAGCTGGTACCTTGCTATCCCTATTCTGGAGCTGAGAAAACAGGGACTAAGAAGTAAACTAGCTTACACAGTGGTTACACAGCTAAAACTAACTGACAGAACTAGCTAGTAGAGAAAGGCAACAACAAGGTAGAGTGATTGAGACAGTGGGCTCAGAGGCCACGGCGCCCTGGTGCGCACCTGCTAGGAAAATCAAAGTGAAAGTCATTCAGTCACGTCCAGCTCTTTTCGAATCCATGGACTGTAGCCCGCCAGGCTCTTCTACCCGTGGAATTCTCCAGGCCAGAATACTGGAGTGGGTAGCCATTCCCTTCTCCAGAGGATCTTCCCAGTCCAGGGACTGAACCCAACTCTCCCACACTGCAGGCAGATACAAACAGATTCTCTACCATCTGAGACACGAGGAGGCCCAAGAATACTGGAGTGGGTAGCCTATTCCTTCTCCAGAGCATCTTCTCAACCCAGGAATTGAACTGGGGTCTCCTGCATTGCAGGCGGATTTACCAGCTGAGCTACCAGGGAAGCCCGTGAGGCAGTCATAAAACAGAATGAAATTACAGTAGTTAACACGTAGGGAACAGTTACTGAGGGACTTCCCTGGCAGTTCAGCGGTTAAGAATCCACACTTCCAATGCAGGGGCATGCATGGGTTTGCCCTGGTCAAAGAACTAAGATCCCACATGCCTTGCCACAGCACAACCAAAAACCACCCCAAAAACACAGTTTTTGAATGCAAGCCCTGTTCTAAGCAACTTATGTGTATTAACTCTGCAAGGCTGGTAGTATTATTGAAGGAGGAAACAAAACAGGCTCCATCTTGAAAGCAGGACTCCATCTTGGGCTGGATTGTGGACTTTGAGCTATATACCCAGTATCTGTGGAAACGATATTCCAACTGGAAAACCAGACCCCCAGGATGGAAGAGCCCCAGGGCTTGTATCTAGACTCTCCGTCTCCTAAAAGAATACACTAATTATCTGCGTAACCAAATAGAATCACACATTCTATATGCTTATTGGGGCATGACCACAGACCTATTGATAACTGTCCACTGTAACCTGCCTAGGCTTAAGGCATAGGAATCACGGGTTAACTTTGATTGTATCTTTCCGGTTAACTTTGATTATATCTTTCTTTTCCTTTGTTCAGACTAGTTTCTTTGATTATATCTTTCTTTTCCTTTGTTCAGACTAGTTTCTTTGATTATATCTTTCTTTTCCTTTGTTCAGACTAGTTTCAGGGAATTTGGGGAGGTGGCTCTGGGCACATACACTTAGGGTATATAAGGTTTTCACTAAAACTGGTCGGGGTCCTTGGCTAAGAAGAGACTCTGCCTTGGGCCCACCGGTGTAATAAACTCCACTCCACTATCTGCACTGTCCTTCTGAATGAGTCTGTTTCCCTGAACACAAGGCTACAACATTATTAGTCTCATTTTACAGATAAAGGAAGCTGAGAGTGTCAGACAAAATAATGCAGCCCCGCCCTCGCCACATCCATGCCCCTAATTCCTGGAGTCCATGAATAAATTCAGTTCAGTTCAGTCGCTCAGCTGTGTCCGACTCTTTGCGACTCCATGAATCGCAGCATGCCAGGCCTCCCTGTCCATCAACAACTCCGGGAGTTCACTCAGATTCATGTCCATCGAGTCTGTGATGTCATCCAGCCATCTCATCCTCTGTCGGGGTCCCCTTCTCCTCCTGCCCCCAATCCCTCCCAGCATCAGAGTCTTTTCCAATGAGTCAACTCTTCTCATAAGCTGGCCAAAGTACTGGAGTTTCAGCTTTAGCATCATTCCTTCCAAAGAAATCCCAGGGCTGATCTCCTTCAGAATGGACTGGTTGGATCTCCTTGCAGTCCAAAGGACTCTCAAGAGTCTTCTCCAACACCACAGTTCAAAAGCATCAATTCTTCGGCGCTCAACCTTCTTCACAGTCCAACTCTCACATCCATGCATGACTACTGGAAAAACCATAGCCTTGACTAGACAGACCTTAGTCGGCAAAGTAATGTCTCTGCTTTTCAATATACTCTCTAGGTTGGTCATAACTTTCCTTCCAAGGAGTAAGCGTCTTTTAATTTCATGGCTGCAGTCACCATCTGCAGTGATTCTGGAGCCCCCCAAAATAAAGTCTGATACTGTTTCCCCATCTATTTCCCATGAAGTGATGGGACCAGATACCATGAGCTTCGTTTTCTGAATGCTGAGCTTTAAGCCAACTTTTTCACTCTCCTCTTTCACTTTCATCAAAAGGCTTTTAGCTCCTCTTTACTTTCTGCCATAAGGGTGCTGTCATCTGCATATCTGAGGTTATTGATATTTCTCCTGGCAATCTTGATTCCAGCTTGTGTTTCTTCCAGTCTAGCATTTCTCATGATGCACTCTGCATATAAGTTAAATACGCAAGGTGACAATATACTGCCTTGACGTACTCCTTTTCCTATTTGGAACCAATCTGTTGGTCTATGTCCAGTTCTAACTGCTGCTTCCTGACCTGCATACAGATTTCTCAAGAGGCAGGTCACGTGGTCTGGTATTCCCATCTCTCTCAGAATTGTCCACAGTTTACTGTGATCCACACAGTCATGATGAATAAATTACATCATGACAAAAGGAATTTTGCTGATGTGATCAAATTAAGCATTGGGGGTGGGGGGCAGGGGTAATTATCCTGGATTTTCCAGGTGGGTCCAAACAATCACAAGAGTCCTTTAGAGAGGGAGACAGAAGGGTCAGAGGTGGCGAGGTGATGACAAAAGCAAGGGCTTTGCTCAGAGAAGAGAGGCTTGAAGATGCTTTGGAGATGAAGGAAGGGGCCACAAGTCAAGGAATGCAGGTGGCTTCTAGACATTGGAAAATCAAGCAAACAAATTCTTCCCAGAGCCTCCAGAGAGCACAGCCCTGCCTTGACTTTCATTTAGCCCAGAGAAACAGATTGCAAACTTCTGACCTTCAGAATCTGGGCTGTTGTAGGCCACTAAATTTGCGGTAATCATTACAGCTGCCAAAAGGAAACTAACCCATTGAAGCACGGATTTCTTAGGGACCTTGCTAAAGATAAAACAGCTACCCAACAGGCATTATTTTGTCTGCCACTCTCAGCTTCCTTTATCTGTAAAATGAGACTAATAATACTACCGGCCTTGCAGAGTTAATATATATAAGTTGCTTAGAACAGTGTTTGGCATTCAAAACCCGTGTTTTTGGGTGGTTTTTTTGGCTATGCCGCTGTGAGGCATGTGGGATCTTAGCAAAGTAGACATCAACTTGCGCAATACTGCTCCAGAGTCTGCTCATAAAGTTACATGTCTCTCAGGACTTCCCTGGCAGTCCAGTAAGGCTCCACACTTCTAAAACAGGAGGTGCAGGATCAATTCCTGGTCTGAGGGCTAAGATTCCACATGACTCGGGGCCAAAAACCAAAACATAAAAGAGCAACAATATTGTAAGAAATTCAATAAAGACTTTAAAAACAGTCCACATAAGAAAATCTTTGGAAAAAATTAAGAAAGTTATATGCCTCTCTACAGCAAATAAACGTAAAGTCACATTATGACAGATTTTGTACAGTCCATCAGTAACAATGACAGTAATTACTATCCACAGAGGGCTCACAGGGCGCCAGGCACCGAGTGAGGTATGTACATATAGTGCCTCACTGAAACCTTGATTATGGCTCACCATTTTTCTCTCTCAGAAAGCACACACACTGTAAATGTTCCATATAGTTTCTCTCCCTAAAAGGCAAGGTGGCTCCACGGGCCCCAACATGGGCCATTATGTTTCCATAGGAAAGGGTTCATGCTTGCCTTGAGAAAGGAAAAACACAGGTTCAGCAAAGATGTCCAAGCTCTCACAGCTAATGGGTGCCAAGCACTGGGGATCCAAATTCAGTTTTAACCAGGATCTGCGCTTTTCTTTCCTCTCTCTATCGTCTCCCCAATGCTGCCTTGCATGTTGTTCTGTTGTGTCTGGACTCTTTGCAACCTCATGGGCTGCAGCACACCAGGCTTCCCTGTCCTCCACCATCTCCCAGAGCTTGTTCACACTTGTGTCCACTGAGTCAGCGATACCACCCAACCAACTAGTCCTCTGTCATCCTCCTCTCCTTCTGCCTTCAATCTTTCCCAGCATCAGGGTCTTTTCCAATGAGGATAAAGTAGGTTCTAAATAAGTATTTGTGGATTCACTCCCCTCTAACTTCTGCCATAGAAATACCTTTTAAATTTCTGGGAAGGAAGAAACCAATCTTTATACCACAATCTGAATTCACAAAACATACTGCAAAGTAAGTCAAGCCAATGAACTTCACTCATGATTAAAAATTCTGAAGACTACCAAATTTACATTCAAACCACGTTTATTGAGAGTCTAATGCAAAAATCTTGTATAGGACTATTTCTAGTAGGGCAAACACAAAGTCCCCAAGGACAGGCATATCTGAGGAACAGAGGGGTTCAAGGACAGATAGCTTGAATGGAGCAAGCCAGGGAGATGCAGGCAAGGACAGATAGGCAGGGCAAGAAGGGCACCAGATTTAAAAGATCTGAGCACTCAGAAAATCACTGAGAAGGCTTTGAGAAAGAATGTTAAGATGTTTGTTTTTCATTTAAATCAGTTTGGCTACTAAGTGGAGGATGAATTATAAGGAATCAAGAGTGGAACGGGGAGACCAAGGAACTACAGAAGTGATCTGAGATGATAAGTATAATGAGAAAAGGCAGGTGAGATAAACCTTGAAGCAGAGCCCTGAGGACTTCCCAGCAGACTGGACAAAGCCAGAAAGGACAGAGATGAATAAAGAGCTCCTAGGTTTCTGGTCAGTGCAACCAGATAAATGATGGGACCATTTGGCAGATTTGACCATTTCCTGCTTCTAAAAACACTTCTCTTTTTCAATCAACAGTACAGTTGTTATTGAATTGCTAAGTCATATACAACTCTTTGTGACCCCATGCCAGGCTCCTCTGTCCATGGGACTTGCCAGGCAAGAATACTGGAGTGGGTTACCATGCCCTCCTCCAGGGGACCTTCCCCACCCAGCGCTAGAACGCAAGTCTCCTGCATCTCTGCATTGGCAGGTGGATTCTTACTGCTGAGACACCAGGGACGACCCACAGTACAGTACTTGTCATTTAAATCTATGATCCTGCTCAATTCAACTGCCTATTCATTATACTCACTCAAATGTCTTGTCAGAATCGAAGATACAACTTAAGACTGTTCCCCACCTCAATCTGCTTGGGCAAACCTGCTCCTCCCACAGTCTAGCTTGTCCTTCTGGAGTTTCTTGGCATCCCACTGACACCTGCTGTATCTTATTTATCACAACGCATTTCCTATTTAGTTCCTTGTCTTTTGTTGCTGTAATTTATATTTGTCAAATAATGGTAGTTAGAATTCACTGAATGCCTTCTGTGCATGGACCCTATTCATGCTTCATCTCATTTCTCAATTAAAAAAAAATACATATATATATATATATATTTTTTTTTTTTTCCCTGCACTGTACAGCATGTAGGATCTTAGTTCCCCAACCAGAGACTGAACCCAGGTCCTTCGCAGTGAAAGCCAGGAGTCCTAGTCACTGGCCCGCCAGGGAAGTCCCATCTTTCTCAAAAATCTTATAATGTAGATTCTGTTATTTTCATTTGATAAGTGAGAAAACTGAAGCACAGAGAAGTTAATGTATCCAAGGTTAGATAACTAAGAAGTTCTGGATTCAAACTCAACTATTAATCACTAGAAAATGGATCCTTATATGAAACCACCAGGATTGGCTTCCAGTACAGGCTCAGTCCCTTTCATGACAACTAGGTGCCCATGGAACCAACTCAAGTGCTGTCTCAACAGCAGCTGTGTAGGATGATGTGTGTCAAAACAGCGAAGTTTTGGGGAGCCCCAATCCTGTAAGGTTAAAACTTCAACGCTGAGTCCTTAAAGATTCAGTCACAGTCACCCCCTCCTTTGTGCACATGTGAGACCTAAGGCCAAGGAACTGTGTGATGCACCCAAGGCCAGAGAGCCAGTGAGCACAGCCGGGAACTGAATCCAGGTTTCTGGACTTCCCAAGTCTTTGCAGCGTACAACCATTCCATCCACTCAACAAAGCACTGGGAATTTTACAGCGACCAGTCAAAACCCACATCTCAATTATCGGACATTTCAAAGCGCCTACCCTTACAGAGCATATCTTCTACTTCTCTCTTCCCAAGCACCTTCCTTCCTCACTCTGAGACAGGGGATACATGGGCCTCTGGCGTGAAACGCAGTGCAAAAACTACTAAAGCACATGGTCTGAGAACGACCAGGAATGCCAGCTTCAACGCTCTCCTTTACGTTACTTTAACTGAAAGAATGAGCCCCCCAAGGGTGGCAAATGAGCTGTCGTAGAAACCGGCAGTGAACCTGAAGTTACCAGCTTAGATAGAAGTCCCACTTCTATTTACTTGGTGCATGACCTTGGGAGAGTTGGCTCCCTTCCCTGAACCTCAACCACAACATGGGCTGGGCACACACCAAGAGCTGCAAACTCACATGCTTAGGGCTGGGCAGTTCCATCAGTGATTGAGGCAGAGCTGATGGAGAGCACGGCCACATAAGCTCTCTGTAAGACAGGCAGCCTCCACTTCGATCCAACCAATGTAGGGATGTACTGTTTGTCTGACCTTAACTAATTTTCAAAAGACAGAAATCAGAAACTGTGACATCCCCAAATGAGGGGAGCATGGAGAGTAATTGGGAGACAGAGACATTTTCCCAACTTCTCATTAAAAATTCCAACATACAGAAAAATAGAAAGGAGAGTTAATATTTTACCCTGCTGGCTTTACCCATGGGCTGACAAGGCAGCCCTTCACACCTTTAGCTTGCAGCTCCCAAAATATGATGTTCTCCTTCATAACCACACTACTATCACATCTAGAAAATGATTCCCCAAATTGTCTAACAGGACTGAATACTCAAATTTCCCCTATTGTCTAAAAGATATTTTTTAGAGAAGTTTTCTTTATGAACCAGGATCCAATGAAGATCACACCTTGCATTTGGCTCCACCACTTTACTCTCTTAATTGAGAACAGTCCCACTGCTTGCCTTTTCCATGACACTGACTTCTGGAAGAGAACCAGGGCAGCTGTCTTGTAAAATGTTCCACATGCTGGACATCTCATCGTTACCTCAATAGTGTCCTTTAACCTGTTCCCCTGTTCTCTAAAAACATGATTAGGGTAAAATATATTTGGTAGGAAAACATCAAAGATAAAAAAATAAAAATCAAAGATGATGCATTAAGGTTCTTATATCACATCAGAAAATACATTATTAAATATTTCTAAGTGAGGTCAATTTTATTCTTTTCATGCTCAAATTATCCCATATTTGGCCAATTCTTTTAGAATTTTTAATGCTGGCAACTAATTTCAAAAAAATTAAAACATTGTATGAGAGATACACCCGTTTTTAACCTCCAGACTGTATGAGTTCCCCTGACTGCCATTTTTAATATGATTTCTCTCCCTTACAATTCTCTGAAAACCCTGGTCCAGCATGACAGAGTCAGAGGCAAACCTGTAAGCCAGAATGCAGCTCCCAGGCTGCTTTCTATTTCACAAAGTTACTCCAGTCTCCGAAGCTCTCCTATCCCACCTGGAGTTCCCTAGAGACGAATCAGTTTGCTTTGTGGTGCTTCCTTCCTTTCTGAACAGAGGAAGAAACCACTGCCTTCCTTCTCCAAAGAGTTGCTGAGACTCGAGAGCATTTTATCAGCTCTGTAAGACTGTCTACAAATCTATAGCTCTCAAATGATAGGTAACCCCTTCCTTCCCCCAGGACCCTCAGCCAACCCTTTTCAGGTTCTCCACTGAGCTCAGTACATTTCCATTTCCTCAGAATAACTCCAACCTCCCAAGAATTCCTTACCCTGACTCTGATTTGGCCCTTAGGTCTTCTCTCCCTCAAAAGCCCCCATCCATCCTTTATTGCTCCTCAGATAAATCATTAGTTCCTAAGCCTCTGACAGCTCCCTCACTAATTCTAGTTTAATCCTCACCGACACTACACCACTTCAAATAAGACCTACCTTCTGTTCCCAAACCCTTGGATCAACCCTTCCAGAACACCCAGGATTCGCGTCCCAGTTCTTTAGGACCTCTTAACACTTCAATCCTTCAATCAGGTGACCCCAAGTTCAATCCACCCCACCTATGTCTTCAAGTCCATTCTCATTATTTATCAATCGTCTACTTCAGGTGCATCCAACCCTCAGACCAATGCTTACTAATACCTCATGATGTACCTTCCTCCACAATCACAGAAGATTCCAGAATGAGCCTTAAGTAACCCCCACCTCATCCCCAACACACACTCTCACCAAAAAATTCTACAAGCTTTCACCGCTCAAACTAAATTCTCGCGACCTGCCTGCCTCCCCAATCCTTCAATCAAGTAATTCTCCACTTTGTACGCCCTCACAACACATAATCACTCCCCATCACCCAGACCTCATTACTGAACTCAATCACTCTTACATTGCTACTTATATGTCTAGTAGTAAACAGTTAAAACCTAAGTCCAAAAGCAAACTCCCGATTCTTCCCACCATTCCTCCAGCTTCCCTACCTCCCTCAGTAAAGGCACTTCCATCTTTCCACTTGCTTAGGCCCCAAACCTTGGAGGGATCCCTGAGTTCTGTGTTTCACACCCCACACATTGAATCCTTCAGCAAAGCCTGTCCCCTCTACCTTCAAATTTTAAGAATCTATATTTGACCCCTTCTCTAGAGTTCCCAGGTGGCTCAGAGGTTAAAGCGTCTGCCTGCAATGTGGGAGACCTGGGTTCCATCCCTGGGTCGGGAAGATCCCCCAGAGAAGGAAATGGCAACCCACTCCAGTATTCTTGCCTGGAGAATCCCATGGACAGAAGAGCCTGGTGGGCTACTGTCCACGGGGTCACAAAGAATCGGACACGACTGAGCGACTTCACTGGAGTTCCAAGCTGTCACTACTCCCATCTCAAGGGATTACCGCAGCTACCTCCTAACCAGAATCCTTCTTCCCACTTCTGCACATTTGAACAGAGAAGAGTGATCCTTTTCGAACACAAAGAAGATCGTGTTACTCCTCTGCTCAAAACTCTCCAACAGGTTCCTCAGCACTTAGTATTAAAAAGCTTCCCCAGATTTGGTTCCAGCAACTTCTGTTGCTCTATTTTGCCAAGCATGCCCTGGCCTCCAGGATTTTGCTGTTCTCTGCGCTTGGAAGGTCCCTTGAGAGGACCACACAGCTCTTTGCCTCTTTCCTTGCATACAGAACCGAGGCTCAGTGTTGCCTCTCAGATAACTCCCCTGGCCACCCTATCAAAGCAGCTCTCCCACTAACACAACATTGTAAAGCAACTATATTCCAGTAAAACAAAAGGAGGAAAAAAAAACAGGGTTTCCCTGGTAGCTCAGTGGTGAAGAACCCCTCTAACAACAAAGGATTTGATCCCTGATCCAGGTTAGATTCTACATGCCACCGAGCAACTAAGCCTGTGCGCCACAACTAAGCTCTCTAGAGCCCAGGAGACACAACCACTGAAGCCTGAGAACCCTAGAGCCCCCGCTCTGCAACAAGAAAAGTCCCCACAATGAGACGCCCACAGAGCAAGGAAGACCCAGCACAGCCAAAACTAAATTTTTAAAACAGCTCTTCCACCTCACCATCCTTTGTTGATCCTCTTTTCCTGCTTTATTTTTTCTCCCTGGCCCTTGCATTGCCCAATATTTTGCTATTTCTTTAGGTTTACTGCCTTCCCCACAAGAATGTAGTCTCCATCGTTCATTGACACCCGCTCAGTGTCTACAACGGTGTCTGTGGTAGGTGCTCAATAAATATCTGATCAAATCCACCGCCTCTTTCAAAGACTTCATCGCCTCGGAAAATTACTTGCCCAAGACGAAGGTATGCCCAATCCTGTCTTCTCTGGAGGCATCCCTAGATCTACACATAAGTAGCCTTTTCGCGTACCTCCAGCGCCCCGAGACCCTCCGAACCTCTTGGGATGCCCACTTGAAATAAAGTACTCCAAAATTCCTCAAAAAAAAAAGACAAAAGCTCTCATTCTCTCAGACTGGCCCACCACTTGGAGGCCACAAGAATGAATGCCAAGTTCGCATCTGTTTGGCTCGCCAGTATCCCCCAGCGTCCAGCCGAGACGAGGTTCCTGCTACCTATAAATGAATCAACTATGTCGCCCCCACTCACCGTTTCCAGGCATTCCTCCCCTCTCCTATTCCCTAAGCCCGCAACCCCGATCCAAATCCCACCATCACTCCCTTCGGGCGTCGAGTCCCTGAACCTCCCCTTCGAGAGGCCGCCAACCCCTCGGAACGACCCTCCCACCACCTGGGACTTCCCTGCTTCCCAAAGTTTCTGAGGTAGCAGACCAAATCTACCCCCGCCAGTCCTCTGAGAAGGGCGCCCACGCCTGACACGATTCCCGCCTCCTCTTTTCAAATTAAACCGTCCGGTTCCCCGAAGGCCGCCAACGCCTCAGGCCAGACGCCCCCTGCAGAGCCTCAACCCAACCCCCCACAAGCCGCACCAGCCCTGACCGTTTCTGGGCCTCCAATCCCCAAAGACGGATCTGCCGGTCATACTGCGCCGCCTCCTCCTCGCTGATACCGCCGCCCGCCTCCTCCTTCTCCACCATGGCGCCGGCTCTAGCTGCCTGAGCGCTGGTTCCGCTCCCGGCAACCGCCAGCCGGCCCCAGACGCCGCCAACCGCCGCCGGCCGCGCGCCCGGGAGGCGTCTGCGCCTGCGCCACGGACTGCGCCTGCGCAGTACCTCCTCCAGCGCCCCACCCCAACCCCGCCCCAGAGTCGAAACCACGTGGACCTCCTTAGCCTCCAAGGCGGGCAGGACACAGCCAGTCACGTGACTGAGTCTGTGGCCAATCCTGGCCAAAAGTCCCCGCGGCTTCTAGCCCCAAGACTAACCCCGACGTCGTTTGTAAAGGAAAGGAGAGTGAAGTTGTTTAGTCATGTCCGACTCTTTGCGACCCCATGGACCGTAGCAATCCGGTCCCTGGGATTTTACAGGCAACGGTACAGCAGTGGGATGCCATTTCCTTCTCCAGTGGATCTCCCCTCCCCAGGGATCGAACCCGGGCCCCCACATTGCAGGCAGACGCTTTACCGTCTGAGCCACCAGGGAAGCCAGGTTGTCGTTTGCTGCTGCTGCTGCTGCTGCAGCTGCTGCTGCTGCTGCTGCTGCTGCTGCTAAGTCGTTTCAGTCGTGTCCGAGCCACCAGGGAAGCCAGGTTGTCGTTTGCTGCTGCTGCTGCTGCTGCTGCTAAGTCGTTTCAGTCGTGTCCGACTCTGCGCGACCCCATAGACGGCAGCCCACCAGGCTTCCCCGTCCCTGGGATTCTCCAGGCACGAACACTGCAGTGCGTTGCCATTTCCTTCTCCAATGCATGAAAGTGAAAAGTGAAAGTGAAGTCGCTCAGTCATGTCCGACTCTTAGCGATCCCATGGACTGCAGCCCCCCAAGGCTCCTCCGTCCATGGGATTTTCCAGGCAAGAGTACTGGAGTGGGATGCCATTGCCTTCTCCGAGGTAGTCGTTTATGTGGCTGTAAATCCAGCAAATATAATTAAATCTGCTGAATCCTGGCAACGCGGGCGTTGTGAAACAGAGTGGCGAGTAAAATAGACAAAGCCTTGCCCTCATGGAGCTTACATTACACTGAAGAGAACCCAAAGAGGGGAAGGAGGAGGGGAAGTCAGGCCCTCAGTAAATGTTTTGGAGAAAAGTAAAACAGGATATGGGACTAGAGGGTAACAGGAGTGGCCAGAGGAGGTCTCTCAGAAAAGGTGACACTGAGCAGAGAGCTGAAGGAGCTGCAATAACAAGCTATGTAGATGCAGTATTTCTTGGGGTGGTGAGGCCAGCAGGTGCAAAAGCCCTGAAGCTGGCACATGTGACATATTTGAGGAGCTATGGAGAGGGGAGGAAAGATGGAGCAGATTGAGAGGGTGGCAAATGGCACAAGATTAAATCATAAAATGAAGCAGGTGGGAAATCACTAGGACCTTTTTTTGTTGTTTAGTCACTAAGTTGTGGGGCTTCCCTCCGAGCTCAGTCGGTAAAGAATCTGCCTGCAATGCAGGAGACCAGGGTTTGATTCCTGAGTTGGGAAGATCCCCTAGAAAAGGAAATGGCAGCCCACTCCAGTATACTTGGCTAGAGAATTCCATGGACAGAGAAGCCTGGTAGGTTACAGTCCATGGGGTTACAAGAGTGGGACACGACTGAGCAACTAAACCACTGCCACCACTAAGTTGTGTCTGACTCTTTGCAACCCCAAGGAATGTAACCTACTAGTCTCCTCTGTCCGTGGAATTTTCCAGTCAAGAAGGCTGAAGTGAGTTGCCATTTCCTTCTCCAGGGGATCTTCCCAACCCAAGGATTGAACCTATGTCTCATGCATTGGCAGGCAGATTCTTTAGCATTTAGCCACCTGGAAAGCCCCATGTAGGACCTTATAGGCTAGTAATAGCTAATGTGTACTTAGGCAAAGTGCCTTTTTATTGCTCATTCTACAAACATTTATTAATAAATTGTCAACCACCAATCTTTGTGCTAGGGATAGAACAGTGAAAAAGAAAAACAGTATCTGCCCTCTCATGGAGCTGAAATGGGCTTTACATGGATATGTAAATATCTCTAACCCTTGGAAGAGTAGATACATTCTTTAATATTCCCATTTCTTAGCTGAAGAGTATAAGATCCAGCAAAGTTAAGTATTAGTGGCCCAAACGAAGTCTTAATATCTTAGGAGTAGTGAAGCTAGGATTCAAACACAAACCGACATGCTTCCTCAGGAAGCACCACTTCCGGTGGTACATTAAGCTCTTACTATGTTCTCTGACCTCGGAGAAGGCAATGGCAACCTACTCCAGTACTCTTGCCTGGAAAATCCCATGGATGGGGAGCCTGGTAGGCTGCAGTCCAAGGGGTCGAGAAGAGTCGGAGACGACTGAACGACTTCACTTTCACTTTTCACTTTCATGCATTGGAAAAGGAAATGGCAGCCCACTCCAGTGTTCTTGCCTGGAGAATCCCAGGGATGGCGGAGCCTGGTGGGCTGCCGTCTATGGGGTCGCACAGAGTTGGACACGACTGAAGTGACTTAGCAGCAGCAGCAGCAACAGCAGCATGTTCTCTGACCTAGTGCTAAAGAACCTGCCTGCCTATCCAGGAGACATAGGAGACATGGGATTAATCCTTGGGTCGGAAAAATCCCTTGGAGGAGGGCATGGCAACCCACTCCAGTATTATTGCCTGGAGAATCTCATGGACAGAGGAGACTGGCGGGGCTACTGTCCACTGGGTCTCAAAGAGTCAGACAACTGAAGCAGCCTAGCACATAGTCAGTCACATGCACACACATGGTCTATGACCTTGCCCAGTGAGGTACATTCTCTATGAACCTCAGAGATAGATATTTCTTCCCCTTTGCAATATGACTCTGGGATTCAGAAAAGGGTAGCAATACCTACTGTGACGGTTATGGAACAAATTATATAAACATTTAAGGACTTACAACAACAATAGATATTTGTTATCTCTTAGAGTTTCTGAGAATCAGGAATTCAGGAGCAGTTTGGAGGGGTAGTTCTGGCTCAAAGTTTTTCATAGGGATGAAGTCAGATGGCAGCTGGGGCTGCAACTTTCTGATGGCTTGGGGTGGGGGGGAGATCTTCTTCCAAAATGACTCACTCATGTGGCTGGCCAGTTGATGTTGGCTGATAGCTAGGGACCTCAATTCCTCTCCCTCTGGGACTATCCACCAGCCTGCTAGAGTGTCTTCATGACATACTGACTGGCATACCCCAGAGCAAGTGATCTTCAGAGCCACTTTGAAAGTCATGCGTTCTCACCAGTATGCTATTGGCCACATACTGGCCAGCTCGGTTCATTGGGGGAGGGGATTATACAAGGGTGTATAGGGCAAAGATCATTTGGGGACCATCCTGGAGGCAAGTTACTCCACTGACTACACACCTTTCCCTGTGAAAATACAGTGAACAAAGGAAACACCTGCCCTGTGTGGTGCTGACACTCTAGTAGGGAGGACAGGCAGTACTTCATCAAAGGCATTCACTAATGCAACTACTCAGCAACTATTTACCAAATTCCAACTATGTATTCAACTTTGGGCCAGGCCCTGGGGATACAATCATGATAAACTTGGACACACTCCAGGAACTCCAGTGGTTAGGACTCCGCGCTTGCTGTCTGAGGAACTAAGATCCCACAAGCCTTGTGGTACGGCAAAAAAATTAAAAATTTAGGGCTTCCCTGGTGGCTCAGTGGTAAAGAATCCACCTGCCAATGCAGGGGACACAGGTTCAAGCCTTGATCTGGGAAGATCCCATATGCGTCGGAGCGACTAAGCCCGTTCACCACAACTACTGAGCCTGTGCTCTAAAGCCTGAGAGCTGCAAGTACTGAAGCCTCGCACCGCAGAGCCGGTGCTCTGCAACAAGAGAAGCCACTGCGATGAGAAGCCCACTCACTGTAGCTACAGAGTGACCCCGGATCACTGCAACTAGAGAAAAACCCTCCTAGGAACAAAGACCCAGCACAGCCAAAAACAATTAAATGTATTTTTTAATTAAAAAAATTAGAACTTTGAGAAAGAGAAAAGAAGAGGGAGATATGACAGTATCTGACTTAATGTAGGAGTCAGGAAAAGATATTTTGAGAGTGTAAACTTTAAGCTGAGATTTGCAGTCGATAAAGATTGAAACTACCAAACCAGAGAAAGAACCCCAAGCTGAGAGCATGGCTTCCCCTGCCAAGACCCAGAGTCTGAATTAATTCTCTTTGTCTGACTCCTTGAGAGTCTCTCCTTGGCCCTCACCACCGCCTCTCCCTCCCAGACTTTCTGTGGGAGTGGTAAAACATGTCCTCAAATCCTTTGATATTCTTCATTTGTATCCGGAGGGAGGGAAGGAATCTAGATCTCCTGTCCTTGAATCTGTGCTCTACAGCTGCTTGATTAATAATATATGATAGAAGTGAATGCTAGGCCAATGTTTCGGTCCAGCCCTTAAGAAATGGGCAACCTCCGTTCGAAAAGCGGAATTTTGAATTATCATAGGACCCAGCATTTCCATTTGCAGAGACTCAAATAGATATTTATATTCCAATCCTTATGACGACAATTATTCAAAAAGCCAAATGTGAAACAACCCAATCCATCCATCAAGTGATGAGTGGATTAAAAAAAAATGTGGTAAAACAATACAATGAAAAAATATTCACCCATAAAAGAATGAAGCACTGATACAGGCCATAACTTGGATGAACCTTGAGAATATTATGCTAAGTGAAAGAACTCAGGTACAAAAGGTGATGAAAGAAGAGGTAGGCAGTGGTGGTGGTTGTGTGACACTTAATGTACTTAATTCCATTGAGTTGTACATTTGAAAATAATTTAAAATAAAAAATTAAAAAAATTAATAATGTAATATAGCCAAAGAGACTGAATTGTACACTTAAAAAAAAATATTTATGTATTTGGCTGCATCAAGTCTTAGCTGTGGCATTGGGGATCTAGTTCCCTGACCGGGAATCGAACTCTGGCCTCTTGCATTGGGAGTGCAGAATCTTAGCCACTGGACCACCAGGAAGTCCCTGAATTATACACTTTCAATGAGTGAACTGCATAGTGTGTGAATATCTCAGTGAAGCTGTTTTAAGAAAAGGAAGTGGTTGACTTCCACTATCTGTTTCTTGGGATGCTTGTTCTTAACCCCAGCTTCCACGCTAATAGAAGCCAAAACAGCTTATGGAGAAGTCTTACATGGAAAGGGACCTAAGCTTCTGACCCTCAGCCAGGCCCACAGCTCCAGCCAACAACCAGCACCATCTTTCTGGCCATGTGAGTGCGCCATCTTGAAAGGAGATTTGATCCTCTGGCAGAAAATCACCCCAGAGGGAGCAGAGAGAAGCTATTCTTGCCAAGCTCTGCCCAAAGTACTTGAGCTGTAAGTAAAATAAATGTTTACTGTAAATTCCCCGGCTGTCCAGTGGTTAAGACTCAGCAGCTTGCAGTGCCGGGTCATGAGTTCAATTCCTGGTCCAGGAACTAAGAACCAGAAAGCCCTTTGGCACAAGTTTGTTGACACTTGTTACAGAGCATTAGAAAACCTGAATATTCTCCCCACCCAATTCTCTCCCTTCTTACACACTCTCCCAGCTTCCTTTCTCTTTCTAACTCTAGTTCTCTTTCTCTGCTGAAAGTGGTATAAAAATAAACAGAAACTTTGAGAAGTCCTGTCAAGGGAAAGAAGGAGCTACAATAGTGTCTGATTTAGTGTAGGAGTCAGGAAGGAGTATTCTGAGAATGTGAACTCACTCTCCATTTTTCTGAATTTACTCTCTCTGATGGGTTCATTCATTTACATTTCCCTGGGGACATCTTCAATGCCTGCTTCCCTGGTGGCTCAGATGGTAAAGAATCTATCTGCACTGTTGGAGACCCAGGTTTGATCGCTGGGTGGGGAAGATGCCCTGGAGAAGGGCATGGCAACCCACTCCAATATTCTTGCCTGGAGAATCCCATGGACAGAGGAGCCTGGAGGGCTACGGTCCATGGGGTTGCAAAGAGTCAGACACGACTGAGAGTCTAACACTAACTCCTCAATGCCCAGTCCCATGCTAGGCAATCAATAACCTGTAAAACACCCTCTTCCAACAACACAAGAGAAGACTCTACACATGGACATCACCAGATGGTCAACACCGAAATCAGATTGATTACAGTCTATGCAGCCAAAGATGGAGAAGCTCTATACAGTCAACAAAAACAAGACCAGGAGCTGACTGTGGCTCAGATCATGAACTCCTTATTACCAAATTGAGACTTAAATTGAAGAAAGTAGGGAAAACCGCTAGACCATTCAGGTATGACCTAAATCAAATCCCTAATGATTATACCGTGGAAGTGAGAAATAGATTTAAGGGCCTAGATCTGATAGAGTGCCTGATGAACTATGGAATGAAGTTCGTGACATTGTGCAGGAGACAGGGATCAAGACCATCCTCATGGAAAAGAAATGCAAAAAAGCAAAATGGCTGTCTGGGGAGGCCTTACAAATAGCTGTGAAGAGAAGAGGCGAAAAGCAAAGGAGAAAAGGAAAGATATAGGCATCTGAATGCAGAGTTCCAAAGAATAGCAAGAAGAGATAAGAAAGCCTTCCTCAGTGATCAATGCAAAGAAATAGAGGAAAACAACAGATTGGGAAAGACTAGAGATCTCTTCAAGAAAATTAGAGATACCAAGGGAACATTTCATGCAAAGATGGGCTCAATAAAGGTCAGAAATGGTCTGGACCTAACAGAAGCAGAAGATATTAAGAAGAGGTGGCAAGAATACACAGAAGAACTGTACAAAAAGATCTTCACGACCCAGATAGTCATGATAATGTGATCACTCATCTAGAGCCAGACATCTTGGAATGTGAAGTCCAGTGGGCCTTAGAAAGCATCACTATGAACACAGCTAGTGGAGGTGATGGAATTCCAGCTAAGCTATTTCAAATCCTGAAAGATGATGCTGTGAAAGTGCTGCACTCAATATGCCAGCAAATTTGGAAAACTCAGCAGTGGCCTCAGGCCTGAAAAGGTCAATTTTCATTCCCATTCCAAAGAAAGGCAATGCCAAAGAATGCTCAAGCTACCGCACAATTGCACTCATCTCACATGCTAGTAAAATAATGCTCAAAATTCTCCAAGCCAGGCTTCAGCAATACGTGAACCGTGAACTCCCTGATGTTCAAGCTGGTTTTAGAAAAGGCAGAGGAACCAGAGATCAGATTGCCAACATCCCCTGGATCATGGAAAAAGCAAAAGAGTTCCAGAAAAACATCTATTTCTGCGTTATTGACTATGCCAAAGCCTTTGGCTGTGTGGATCACAATAAACTGTGGAAAATTCTGAAAGAGATGGGAATACCAGACCACCTGACCTGCCTCTTGAGAAATCTGTATGCAGGTCAGGAAGCAACAGTTAGAACTGGACATGGAACAACAGACTGGCTCCAAATAGGAAAAGGAGTACGTCAAGGCTGTATATTATCACCCTGCTTATTTAACTTCTATGCAGAGTACACCATGAGAAATGCTGGTCTGGAAGAAACATAAGGGGGAATCAAGATTGCCGGGAGAAATATTAATAACCTCAGATATGCAGATGACACCACCCTTATGGCAGAAAGTGAAGAGGAACTAAAAAGCCTCTTGATGAAAGTGAAAGAGGAGAGCGAAAAAGTTGGCCTAAAGCTCAACATTCAGAAAACGAAGATCATGGCATCCGGTCCCATCACTTCATGGGAAATAGATGAGGAAACAGTGGAAACAGCGTCTGACTTTATTTTGGGGGCTCTAGAATCACTGCAGATGGTGACTGCAGCCATGAAATTAAAAGACGCTCACTCCTTGGAAGGAAAGTTATGACCAACCTAGATAGCATATTCAAAAGCAGAGACATTACTTTGCCAACTAAGGTCCGTCTAGTCAAGGCTATGGTTTTTCCAGTAGTCATGTATGGGTGTGAGAGTTGGACTGTGAAGAAGGCTGAGCGCCACAGAATTGATGCTTTTGAACTGTGGTGTTGGAGAAGACTCTTGAGAGTCCCTTGGACTGCAAGGAGATCCAACCAGTCCATTCTGAAGATCAGCCCTGGGATTTCTTTGGAAGGAATGATGCTAAAGCTGAAACTCCAGTACTTTGGCCAGCTCATGAGAAGAGCTGACTCATTGGAAAAGACTCTGATGCTGGGAGAGATTGGGGGCAGGAGGAGAAGGGGACGACAGTGGATGAGATGGCTGGATGGCATCACTGACTCAATGGACGTAAGTCTGAGGGAACTCTGGGAAATGGTGATGAACAGGGAGGCCTGGCGTGCTGCGATTCATGGAGTCGCAGAGTCAGACACGACTGAGCGACTGAACTGAACTGAACTGAACTGAGGGGCAGTGTTTTGTACTGTGGGCTTACGGAACATTTCTTAGAGGAAATGATAACCAAGTAAACAGGAGACAAGGAGAAGTCAGGTGACTGAGCCACGGTGACCCCAGGGGACAAAGCATCAATCAAGAGGCAAAATAATGTTTTGTTTTGTTTTGTTTTGTTTTAACTGAGGTATAATTGACATACAACATTGGATTAGTTTAAAGTGTATACTTTTATTTTAAGCCTGAAATCTATTTGTTAATTGTAATCTGTGATCATTGTGTGTGCTTAGTCGCCAGTACAGGGATTGAACCCAGGAGAACGCCGCATTGCAGGAGGAGACTCTTTAAGACTGAGTATATTCCATTGTGAGCATATACCACATTTTGCTTATCCATTCATCCATCAATAGACCTTTGGTTTGTTTCTACCATTCGGACTATAGTAAATAATGCAGCTGTGAATACTGGCGTACAAATATCTCTTTGAGACACAATTTTCATTTCTCTTGGGTAGATACCCATGGGGCAATTTGCTTTTTAGCAACACCTCATCAGAACAGCTGCCCAAACCGTGACAGAGTAACTTAAAGGGAGAGGAGAGCGGTTATTCAATACATCAGGCTCCTGGGTTTAAGGATTACATAATTACCTCCACCCAGGTGATTGCTTACCATTCACCAAGGCAGTGGTTCTCAATCCCACCTGTACATTAGGATTGTCTGGAGAGCTTTTAGCGAAGACAGTGCCCAAACCCCACCTTCAGAGACAGCTTAATTGGTTCGGGGTGGAGCTGAGACCTTGAGATTTTTACCAAATGCTCCCCAGATGATTCTAAAAGGCAGTCAGTGTGGAGAACTGTGGAACAAAGGTCTGTGTCTTGTTTCATTCTAGTCTGAATTCTTTTCCTCCTCTTCCTGTTAGAACCGTGTAACTCTTAGGGGTATTTAAAAGACATGGTGGGGGGGAGGGCGGGGTGCGGGGAGTGGAGAGGTATGTCTGGCTGAGTCCCTTCACTGTTCACCCAAAGCTGTCACAACATTGTTAATCGGCCATACCCCAATACAAAATAAAGTTTTTTAAAACTTAAATTAAAAAAAAAAAAAGATAAAAGACATGGGGAAGGGATGGAATTCCCTGGTCGTCCAGTGGTTAGGACTCTGCACCTCTGCACTTCCACTGCAGGGGGCACACATTCAGTCTCTGGCCAAGGAAGATCCCACATGCCTGGTGGTTCAGCCATAAATAAATAAAAGACAACAGATGGAGAGATAAATTAGGAGTTTGGGGTTAACACATACATGCTACACATACATGTATGACTGAATCACTTTGCTGTATACCTGAAACTAACACAACATCGTTAGCCAACTATGCATCAGTTTTTAAAAAATGACATTGGATTAAGCTCTGGGTCTCTCTCATGGGTCTGAACAGCTTTTAATCACACTTTCTAAGCCATTCTGTAGACATAGTTTCTGCTGTTTAGAGTAGAAATTATGAGAGTCAAAGGATAAGTGGAGTCTTGAAAACAAATACATTTTAATAAAAGTATACTATAATAAGGGGCTTCCCAGGTGGCACAGTGGTAAAGAATCCTATCCTGTTTCCAAATAAGCTCAAATTCATAGGTAGTAGGGATTGAGATTTGAATATATCTTCTTGGAGACATGATTTGACCCATAACACTGTGTACAGATGTAAATCCATCAGTCTGCATAATGTAATGTATGTACTGTATTATATTATGTGCATGCGTGCTCAATCATGTCTGACTCTTTGTGACCCCATGGACTGTAGCCCGCCAGGCTTCTCTGTCCATGGCATTCTCCAGTCAAGAATACTGGAATAGGTTGCCATTTCCTTCTTCAGGGGATCTTCCCCACCCAGAGGTCAAACCTGAAACTCTTGTGTCTCCAGCATTGGCAGACAGATTCTTTACCACAGCATATGTATTAATCCCAAACTCCTAATTTAGCCCTCCTCTCCATTCCCTTTTGGTAACCATAAATTTGTTTTCTATGTGTGTGTCTCTTTCTGTTTTGTAAATTAGTTCATTTGTATCACTTTTCACATGCACATGAACTATTTATTTCAGACTCTTTTCCCTTATCGGTTATTACAAAATGGTGAGCACAGGTCTTCTGCTATACGGTAAATCCTTGTTGGTTATCTGGCTATGAGATTATAATTGTTTAATTTGGATGAGATATATATATATATGAGTTTCATATTATTCTTCCCTCTATTTTTGTGTATCTTTGAATTTTTCCAAAATTAAACTGTGGGTTTTTTTTCTTTTTTTAAACCTTGTTTTTAAGTTCTAAATTCAAAGCTATTGCACCCTGCTGTGTTAACTATTTTCCAATCAAAGGGGAAAATATCAATGACAGGATCAAATAACCTCTGTGGGGAAAATGCCAAAGACAGGATCAAACAACCTCCGCTCAGGAAAGATGTTTAGAAGTCATGGAATGACTGGGCAGCAAAGGGCTATATCAAGTATCTTTTGGATAAGCCTTTGGAAATAAACACTTTCGCTGAGTGGCCTTGTGTTATTAAAGTGAACAAAGAATCTGTGTGCAATGCGGGAGACCTGGGTTCTATCCCTGGGTAGGGAAGATCCCCTGGAGGAGGGCCCGGCAACCTATTCCAATATTCTTGCCTGGAGAATCCCCATGGACAGAGGAGCCTGGCGGGCTACAGTCCATGGGGTCGAAAAGAGTTAAGACATGACTGTGTGAATAAACTCACACACACACATGGATCATAGGAAAATAAAGGAATCAAACTCTTTTATTTAATTTATTGATTTTTGGTGGCACTATGTCTTCATTGCTCCATACAGACTTTCTCCAGGTGAGGTGAGCAAGATCTCTTATCCTCTGTACCATCAGGAAATTCTAAGTGAAACTTTTTTGAGTTGCAAAAACAGACCCAGAGCTTTGAATGATTTGTTAATATATTGATCTTGAAATTGATCTTAAAGATCCAGGGCATGTACTTATTTGCATTTGGTTAGGGAGTGTCCTGAGTGAAATTTTACTCATGTGAAATTCACATAACATAAAACATTTTGGACTGCCAAGGAATACCCCAAATTAACCATTTTAAAGAGACCAATTTGGTGGGGGAGGGATAAATTGAAGGTTGGGGACTGAACATATATACACCACTATATTTAAAACAGAAAATCAACAAAGATCTATTATGTAGCACAAGGAATTCTGCTTAATACTCTGTAATAACCTAATTGGAAAAAGAATTTGAAAAAAATTTTAAATGTATATGTATAACTGAATCACTTTGTTGTATATCTGAAACCAACACAACATTGTAAATCAGCTATAGTTTAAACTAAAATACAAATTAAAAAAATAAATAAAGTGACCAATTCAGTGACATTTAGTACAGCTACCACTGGCAACCACCACTTCTATTGAGTTCCAAAACACCTCTCTTATTCCAAAAGTGTTGGTATGTGTTTATCTCCAAGAGTCTACCATGACTGCTATGTGAAAAATTCTTAAAGAACTGGAAAAGTTCAGCATGACAGCTTAATGTAACTTAGCATAAACAGTTTTTCCCATTATTCACAAACTAATGTTGCAGAACATTCTATCATCCCCACCTCTACCTTCTAGATCTGGTAACAGCCCCTCATTATTGTGATGCCTCAAAAGTCCACGAACGTTTCCAAAACGTCCCCAAGGGAGCAATATTGTCCTCTTGAGAACCAATTGACAAGCAAAAATAATTTCCCTCCATAATTTCCAAAATGTCCTCTAGGGGGCGACATCATCTCCTTGAGTTCAGTTCAGTCACTCAGTCGTGTAGGACTCTTTCGAACCCATGGACTGCAGCCAGGCTTCCCTGTCCATCACCAACTCCTGGAGTTTACTCCAAGTCATGTCCATCGCATCCCATCTCATCCTCTGTTGTCCCCTTCTCCTCCCATCTTCAACCTTTCCAAGCATCAGGGACTTTTCCAATGAGTCAGTTCTTCACATCAGGTGGCCAAAGTATTGGAGTTTCAGCTTTCTCATCAGTCCTTCTAATGAATATTCAGGACTGATTTCCATTAAGATTGACTGGTTTGATCTCCTTGTAGTCCAAGGGACTCTCAAGAGTCTTCTCCAACACCACAATTCAAAAGCATCAATACTCTGGCACTCAACTTTCTTTTAGTCCAACCCTCACATCCATACTGGAGAAGGCGATGGCACCCTACTCCAGTACTCTTGCCTGGAAAATCCCATGGACAGAGGAGCCTGGTAGGCTGCGGTCCATGGGGTCATGAAGAGTCGGACACAACTGAGTGACTTCCCTTTCACTTTTCACTTTCATGCATTGGAGAAGGAAATGGTGACCCACTCCAGTGTTCTTGCCTAGAGAATCCCAGGGACGGGGAGCCTGGTGGGCTGCCATCTATGGGGTCACACAGAGTCGGACATGACTGAAGTGACTTAGCAGTAGCAGCACATCCATACATGACTACTGGGAAAACCATAGTTTTGACTAGATGGACCTTTGTTGGTAAAGTAATATCTCGGCTTTTAAATATGCTGTCTCGGTTGGTCATAGCTGTTCTTCCAAGGAGCAAGTGTCTTTTAATTTCATTAAAAGATGGCTGCAGTCACAATCTGCAGTGATTTTGGAGCCTAAGAAAATAAAGTCTGTTATTGTTTCCCCATCTATTTGCCATGAAGTGATGGCACCAGATGCCATGGTCTTAGTTTTCTGAATGTTGAGTTTTAAGCCAACTGTTTCAGTCTTGTTCACTTTCATCAAGAGGCTCTTTAATTCTTCTTCACTTTCTGCCATAAGGGCATACAGGCCCCTCTCTGCCTGGAGGCAGAGAGGCAGGCTTGGACAGCCAGAGCTGGAAGGCAAGGGGCTGCTACAATCTCAGCCCCAGAGAGGGCATCATCTCCTTAAGAACTAGTTAGACACAGGCTCACTTCATAAACTGAACTTCTTTACCTTCAACCTTCCTGATAAATCCAAGATCGGATTAGTAAGAAAGAATGTGGGAATAACGATTGGGTTGGTAGTCAGTAGGATCCAATACACCATAATGTTGCTCTCTGACCAATGGTCTCCTTTCTTCCCCAGGGTTTCCGGAAGTTGAAGCTGGCACTGCATCCACACTCTGTGATGTCTCCTCTCTAAAGGATTGCTCACCCGTGGCACAAAGAACCCACCCTAAAGCCATCCCAGGAACTAGAAAAATCACATCCTTTTCCAGAATTATGATTTTCTAAGAATACCTGGTGGCTCATTCAGTAATGAATCCACCTGCAATGCAGGAGACCCAGTTCAAGCCCTGGGTCAGGAAGATGCCCTGGAGAAGGAAATGGCAACCCACTCCAGTATTCTTGCCTGGGAAACCCCATGGACAGAGGAGCCTGGTGGGCTACAGTCCACAGGGTTGCAAAGAATCAGACACAACCGAGCAACTAAACCACCAACACCAAATGGACAATGAAACAGGTGCTATGGATTCATTGATTATAGATTTATGCACATTATATATAGAAGGTTCTGTCTCAGAAAAATATGGGCACCTGCCAGGTCAAAGATGTTTTGGAGATCCAGAAGAAGAGATATATTGGAATGGATTCTTTTTTTTGTCCCAAAGCAAAGGGAAGTTGCTAAAACTTGTATTTCCTCCCACCCCTACTACCAGAGAGCCAAAATGTTTGGGGGCCCTCTAGGAGTTTTGGCAGCAATTGGGAGACATCACCAAAGGAAATCCTAGGGCTTCTGGGCCCTATGCAAGAGGAGGTTCTCTAGATGCTCCAAGATATAGTGCGTTGTTCAGTCGCTCAGTTGTGTCTGACTCTTTGTGACCTCATGGACTGCAGCACACCACGCTTCCCTTCCTTCACTGTCCCCTGGAGTTTGCTCAGACTCATGTCCATTGAGTTGGTGATGCCATAAGGGAGTGGGAAATTTCCCTCTTCACCCTTCTTGAATTCATAATAAAATTGACATAATTTTATAATTATATAAAATAATTATATAATTATATAAATTATATAAAATAATTTTATAGATTCATAATAAAATTGATATAAGACAGATAAACAGGAGAAAAAGAACTGAAACCTAAGAAGTGGCCAAAACAGGCAGTAGACAAAACTTGTCTCTTTTAGTGGGTTTCCCTGGTGGCTTAGTGGTAAAGAATCCACCTGCCAATGCGGGAGGCACAGGTTGGAGCCCTGATCTGGGCGGATCCCACGTGCCATAGAGCAACTAAGCCCATGCACCCCAACTGTTGAGCCTGTGCTCTAGAACCTGGGAGCTGCAACTGCTGAGCCAGTGCACCCTGGAGCCTGTGTTCCACAAGAGAAGTTACAGCAAGGAGAAGCCTGCATACTACAACCCAAAGAAGCCTCCCCTCACTGAAACTTGAGAGAAGCCCAAGCAGCAACAAAGACCCAGCACAGTCAAAAATAAATAATTAAAAAAAACAAACATATTTCTTGTAGAAAAAAGAATAATTTGGTGAGAAATTGACAAGATAAACTTAGATTTGAGTGCTTTCTTAGTAAGGAATTTAAACAAAGTTTGATTTTGGGTAGTAAGTTAGAAAAAAAAGTGTTTATGCATATATTTTTATACCTCTTATTATTATTTTAATTTTGGCCACACCATTTTAAGATTTTTTTTTTTTGATGTGGACCATTTTTAAAGTCTTTATTGAATTTGTTACAATATTGCTTCTATTTTTGGTTTTGGTTTTTAGCTCTGACGCCTGTGCGATCTTTGCTCCCTGACCAGGGATCAATCCCACATTACCTACTTACTATCCCCAATCTCCTTTGTGCCTTTATGTGTACCTGTGGGATATATACTTTGGGGGTTGTCAATAAAAAAATGAAGTGATCAATCTAGGAAAGAAATGGAAAATTTTATTTGAGTCAAATGGAGGATTATAACCTCAGAAAGTTCTGAGAGTCTTCCACCTGTTAGAGGCCAAAGCACAGTTATTTAGGTTTTTGAGACAGAAGACTGTACATTTTATGATGTAGAAAGTTTGCACAATTCAAATCTGGGGTACAGAGTGGTGGGTCACGTGGTCCCTTACAAAATCAAGAAGATGTTATCTTTTAAGGAGTTGTCTTGTTGATGCCGAGAGAGTATTTCTCTTTACAGTTGAGCAGGTCTTTCTTTGGCCCGGGGGAGGTTTGGTCGACTTCTAATGCAGATACACAAAGCACAGTACAGGGGAGAGAAAAGATATAGGTTTAAATTTTTCTGATCTTGCCATAAACCATGAATTTTAGCTCATAGGTTAGAATTGCTGTATTTTGGTGTAGGAGTATGTTCCTACACCAAATCAACTAGCCTGTATTTGATAACTGCCGGGCTAGTTTTTAAAGTGCCTCGAGGGGAACGCCTGCGTTTCTGCTCTACTAGAAACAGGCTTCTCTGTCCTCTACTATCTCCTGGAGTTTGATCAGACTCAAGTCCACTGAGTTGGTGATGCTATTTTACCCTCTCATCCTTTGCCATGCTCTTCCAAACCCCATAGGCTAGGGATTTTTAGGAAGGTGTCGATACGTAGGAATGTGTGTGTGTATGTGCTCAGTCGCTAAGTTGTGTCTGACTCTGCAACCTCATGGACTGTAGCCCACTATGCTCCTCTGTCCATGGGATTTTTCTAGGCAAGAATACTGGAGTGGGTTGCCCTTTACTACTCTAGGGGATCTTCCCTACCTGGGGATGGAAACCGAGTCTCCTGCATTGGCAGGTGAATTCTTTACTACTGAGCCACTTGGGAAGCCCCACTATGTAGGTATAATTGGTTAAATCATTGGCCATTGGTGATTAAGTTAATCTCCAGCCCCTCTTCCTTCTAGGGATTGGGGAAGGGGAGTAAAAGTGCAATCTCCTGACTGACTCCCCTGATAACTAGCTTGGTGGCTTTCCAAAAGTCACTTCATTAACATAAACTAAGGTGTGGTTAAAAGGGGGCTTGTGTGAACCTTTATCTATAGCCCTTATCACTTCGGACATTCCTAGGGTTTTAGGAGCTCAGTGCAAGGCACTAGGACAAAAACCACACATGTATTTTTTGATATAGATGGTTAGACAATTGACAGTCCTACCAGCAGCCAAGGCTCCCCCGTCCCTGGGATTCTCCAAGCAAGAACACTGGAGTGGGTTGCCATTTCCTTCTCCAATGCACGAAAGATCTCACATGATGCAGAGAAATCCTGCAAGCCACAACTAAAACCTCAGACAAATAAATATAAAAAAAATATTTTGAAAAATATAAAGCACTGTGTTAATTGCAAGCTATTTTCCACAGTGCAGTACCACTAAAGATACTATATCCATAATGATCTAGAAAACCATTTGTGACTCTATGGAATGCAAATATAATCTAATGCCTTATATAATGCAACACACTGTTTATAGAATGCAATACACTATTTATAATAAGAATCTAAACAGTTTCAAACCACTAGAGACTGCAAATTACCCTCCTGAAGATCCTGTGGCCCTGACCTGGTTTGCGATATTTTAAATTTTTATAGTAAGATTAATATAGCAGGCGATCTGACAGCCTTTGCCTCCAGATTCTCTCTTAATGCCACAAGGCTTTTCTCTGTTCTTGGAATCTAACTGGTCCTTGCTCTGTCAGATTCTGAAAGAATCTATTTCCTCTGCCTGGAATTCTCTCTTCTCGTCTCAGCTCAAACAACCTTGTCTGCCAATATAAAAAGAGTCTTCATTTACTCTTTAACTTCCAGTTTCTTTCCCCTGTGGCATTATCGGTTTCTAAGCTCTGTTAAGAAGAAACAATGTTCCATTCGCCCATCACAGGACTTCGACGTATACAAGGTGCTCATAAGAGCATCGAACGAAGCTCCTCTCTTATAAATAGCACTGAACAGAATTTTTGCAGGGGAGCAATGGAATGACAGCTGTGATTAAAAATTTGGTAAGCTCCCTACGGCTAATCCTATAACCATGAGCCAATTAGCTAGATACTGAGGTTCAGTCTACTTCCATCAAATGGGCATAATGGTAGCTCCTCTTATAAGAGTTATGAGGGTCAAAAGATTTTACGTTTTTATACTGTTCGAACCCGGTCAGCGTTCCCACGTCTAGCTTTTGAGATCTTCTACCTACCAAGCTCAAGGTTCTTAAATTCTCCCAAAGAATTACTAAGACCCGCCCTCCCGCACCGCCCAAGAATAACATTAGCGACAGAGGTTTCTAATGACGTCATCTCCGGGCCTATTCAGCTTCATCCTCCGGAAACCTACAACTCCAGGCACCCGATCTCCAGCTTTCGGTTATTATTTTCTCTCCGTATCCCGAATTCCTTCTCTCCCATTCTCCCACCTAAGGCTTTCGACTCTTCCTGCCTCCCTTAAACCTAGCAATTTTAGGTTTTTCTCGCTTGCTCTCGGCCGAATTCCTCAAAGTCTTTACTCTCGTCATTAATCGCTTCATCAGCCCCACTTCAGCTCTTTCGGTCTATAAACCTTATTACCGCCGCCGGGCGTCACTCGGCTCTTTCCGCCTCCTGCCACTCACCCTCGACACTGCCTTCGGTTCTTTCCGGATCACCTCAGTTTCTTGTTATTTCCCAATCCCGATTCGCTTCGGCTATTTCCGGCACCGAGGGGCTTCCTATTCTTTCCCTAGCCCCACCCCCATCGACAACTTCGGCTCTTCCCGCCTCTCGCGAAGTTCAGCTCAGCTCCTTCCGGCTTTTTCCGCCTTGCCTCGGCCTTACTCTCTCCCTTCGGCTCTTTCCGCCGCTCTTCGGAAGCGCTGTCTCTGCCTCTCTCCTCCACGTGACACGGCCTCCGCCTCCCAGTTCCCCCTCCCACCTCGCCTTTCCTCCCGCCACAGCCTCCTGGCTCGTCCAGGCCGGGCCGCCATTTTGTGTGAATTTCTGACAGCGGCGGGGGCCGGGCAGCTGGGGCACCTAGGCGGGCTGACAGACAGACAGTCGGCCCGTCTCCGCGGCCCGTTTCCTCTCTTTCAACCCCCCTTTTTTTTAACCGCCCTCGCTCGCTCTCCTCTTCTCCCTTTCCCCTCGCTTGCTCCATCGCGCGCGGCCCGCGCTAATTACACCGAACCACCCACCAGTGTCCGTGTCCCCCGGGTCTCCCACCCCCGGGCCCGCGGGGGTGCGTGTGTGTGTGTGTGTTCGAGGGCGCCTCTCGCCCCGATGAGGGCCTTGCGCCCGTGAGCGAGTGACCCCCGCGGCGGGCTGCGGAGTAAGCAGGTGGCGAGCGGCCCCCGGAGGCCTAGGCCGCGCGGCCTACGCGGAGGTCGGCGCAGAGGTGATTCCGAAATTGAAAAATATATACTCATTACGATCAGGAGCCCTCAAGAGCTGAAGTGTGCCCCTCCCGCTACGCCCAAGCAGTCCTTTTTCGTGCATTAACATCCCCTCCCCCCAAAGGAACTATGGAGGCCGCGCCCGGGACCCCCCGCCGCCGCCATCAGAGTCGCCGCCGCCGCCATCGCCACCACCGCCATCAACGCCTTCGCCTCCTCTGTGTCCCCCCGACGCCTGCCTGGCTACCCCGCACCTCCTCCACCGCCTCCCGCTCCCTGACGACAGGTCAGGCCCCCGGCCCGGCTGGGGCGGTGTCCCCCGGGGGGAGGTAGAGGAGGAGGAGGAGGAAGGGGGGCGGCGGCCATGTTGGGCCGGGCCGCGGAGGAGGAGGAGGAGGAGAAGAAGGAAGGGCGGGGTCGGTGGGTGTCTCTCGCTCGCTTGCTCTTTCTCGCTTGCTTTCTCTCCTGGCCTCATGCGTTTCCCCCCTCGCGGCGCTCGCCCGCTCTCCCTCGCTCTCGCTCTGTCTTTTTGGGCGCCATGCTGAGGGGAAGGTGAGGAGGCGCCCCCGGACCCCCTGCGCCCGCCCTGGGGAGGGGGCGCCGGGGGGGCTTCGGAAGCCCACGGGGGTCCTGGCTGCCCCTGCGCCCGGAGCTGGCAGCCACGGGCCCGCCTGCCTGTCGCCTGGCTTCGGGGAAGGGAATGGGGGAGGGGCTCCCGGACCCTTTGGGGGATCTGGAGCCACAGCCCCGCTCTTAGGGAGTTGGCGGGGTCTCCCAGCCCCCGGCAGTATCCTTTCTCCTGGGGGAGGTGTGCCCTGCCCTACTTGGAGAGGTACCCTAGCTTTCGTGGGAGACAGAAAGTGGGGGTTCGTTCATTTCTTTCTCCATCCTAATGGGGGTTCCTTTCGGTTGGGGCTCTTTGACACTTTTTGGCGGGAGTTGTTGCCTAGCTATTCCCTAGGGGGCAAAAATTGCGGGGGGTGTGATCCCTTGCCCCTTTGGAAGCCCCTGCCTCTTTTGGGGGCGAAGACCCTTCCCCAAGCTATTTTTTAAGGGAAGGGTCCTTCTGCTTTTCGTAGGTAGGTGATGGCGTTTATTGGCGCGCGGGGTGGGGGGGTTAAGCTGTTGAGGTTTGGTTTCCTGCCTGGGAGAGGAGAGGAAGTTGGTCCCCTCTTTCTCGTGGGGTTCTCTCCCTTTCGGGCTATCATGGGGCGCCATCCCTTCCGGGAGGAAAAAAACACGAGGTTTCCTTGTGCTTTGCCAAGTGGTGAAAGGGAGCGCCCCCCTCCCCTGTATTAAGTGCGAAATGGGCTCGCCCCATGCCCTTCTCTGGAGGGTGATAAAGGGGCCAGCCCGGCGCGTTTCAGCGCGAGGTTGGGGCCCCATTTCCCCTGCGTCAGCAGAAGGTTGGGGTGCGGGGTTCGCCCACTCTTCCCTGGTAGGGCAGGGGAAGAGGTGGTAGAGAGTGGATTTGGAAATGGTAGCAGGGTTTCAGCCGGCTGGAGAGTGTCTTGGAGGGAGTGGGGGTGGGGAGAGGAAGAGGGCGCTGGACAGATGGCTGCCTGGTCGCAGCCCGGGGCTGGGGAGTCGCAGAGGACCCTCCCTTAGACTGGGGTCTTAGCTAGGGCTTCCCCCTCCAGGTACCACGGCCCCTTCTCCCCACTCCCACCTCCCCTTTTCCCTTTCTCCTTCACAGACCATACTTTGCCTTTTAAAAGAAATGCCACCCACATTCAGAGACACAAGTGCAGCAGTTTGGTGAGCTTTTTACAAATTTTTTTTTTTGTTTTGTTCTGTTTTGTTCTAATTAAATGTATCGTCCTGCGAATCGCAGCCCATCGCAGCCTGACTCCAGTTCAAGGAAATAAACAGATTAGCAAAGGTCTGTTCGCTAAGCCCACGTTGGGCTTCCGGGCCCCCTCTTGGGGCAGGTGCTTTACTCAAAGGTGCTTACACGCTTTATTCGACCTCTAAGGAGTTCTCTTATGTCAGAAGTGTATGTCTTACAGTGGGTTGGGCTGGTAAGTAGCCTCTTTTATTGAGTAATTCAATTATCTCCCTCTTTTTGTCCCTTTCCTGCCTGCCTTCCTCCTCGCCTTTAGACCAAAGTGATGCTTGAGTGAGTGAATTTATATGTTCAAATTGGGATTCTAACCCTGTTGAGCCCTTTTAGACTTGCACATCCTTTCGATGTTTAGATTTTTAAATTTGATGTACACAGTTTTCCAAAAAAAAAAAAAGGTGCATTACTGTAACATGTCAAAAACCTACCTAAGAGGCCCATATGTTTCCAAGCCCTTGATCTCCCTCTTGCCATATCAGTCCATTGCTTTGTCTCCAGCCTTCATCTTTGAAGAAAGTGGATACTTCACATCCTTTTGTAGGAGACAAAGTTACTGAATTTGGTTTATGATATTTGTGTTCAAGTTAATGTTCTCCCTCCCCTTTTTCCAGCCGACCCAAAAGATTGTGGTTCAAGTAGATCCTATTTTCTCATGTCTTTATGGTGATGGACGTTTAAATTAAGCAAGTCATTTGTAAAGTACTGTTTAAGCACCAAAATCTGTAAAGTGTGTCAAGCCTCAGTCTCCTCTCCCCGTCTCCACTGTTCCTTTGTTCGAAAGCACATGCCTGACCGTGAAAAGTTGATGAAAACGTGTTACACGCCCAGCCATGGTGGAGAGAACACTTCCTCCAGCCCCCAGTCCCCTCTCTCCTACATGTACAAGGAAAAAGCAACAAAAATGACTTGCATAACCAAACACTCCTTCTGATATGTTTTACAAGCATAAGTTCTGTTAAAAGACAAAACACGGTGAAGTTCCAGTTTCCCTCTTGCCCACTTTTGGTCCCTGACATACTGCTCTGTTAGAGAAAACTTTTTAACACACAGCCCTCTTCCCTCCCAAAGATCCTGTTTCCTTTTTTTCCGTTCTTAGGAGAAAAAAAGTTCACTGACGTTTAGATGAGGAAACATGTAAACTGCAATTCAGTGGGCCACTTGTTTTGTTCTTTCTCTCAATATGTTCACAACTTAAGTGCCGTGAGGATCTTAGGTATGTGCCTTTGTGGGAGGAAGAAATGGCCACACAGTCCAGTATTCCTGCAAAAAAATGTCTGAAGCACAAACTGAACACACTTTCTAGTGCGTAGGGTCAACTGAAAATTAGCATTTATTTGAAGTTTCCCATTTGTGAAATTCCTCCTCCAGGAGTCAAGAGCAGAAACTGGATGCTAATAGATGACCCTACCAAGTGTCAAGGGCTACTCAAGTGTAGAAGGATGCTTTTTAAAATTTTTACTTTTAAAATGAAATGTGAAGGAAATTGGATTTCTTTTAAGTGAAATTTTTTAGCGGTCATAATGTTAAAATATCTCCTCAAACACTGTGAAACGCTCAGGCACATCAACACAAAGGTTTGTTGTTTTTTCCTTCTCAAAGAAATCCTATCAAATCCAAGAAGCCCCAGTCATGTCAAACTGTATCTCAGTAGTCTTCGTTTTTGAAATGTCACAGTACTACCTTTTCCCCCAAAACTGATGTACCAGTGTTAAAATTCAAATTAATGGATGTTGCAAAAAGAAAAAAAAAAAGGGTGTCACTCAGAATCTCTGATTTAACAGCAGCTCTTACACACTTGTAATCTTTAAAATTTTTATATTCTCTGGGGGAGAGGTTTAATCTGAAAGCAAATAAAAACTCCCAGTAGAAAGAAAAATCATCTGTGACCATGGAAACATGGTTATTCTGGTCATAAACTCCTTTATTTTTTTTTAACTCCTCTCAAATTTGCTCTTCAAAAGAAAAAAAAATGTGATTCCCCAAAAGGGCTTTCTAATTCACCTTCTGCAACTGTCTCCCAGATAAGGTTTCAATTTGCTCTGAAGGTTTACATTTTTGAGTCTCAAACAAGTCAGAATTTTTAAAATAGAGCTAGCTGTTTTAGAAAACCACCACTCTGACTTATCCTCTGCCAGGAAGGCTGATCCCAAGGGGACCTTGTTCTGCACCTGTAGAAATGAAGGCTTTCCCAGCTGTTGACAGGCAAGTTAGAGATGGATGTTGATTGAGTTTGGATGTTCCCGTCCGGTTGAATGTGGAGAGTTTCCTGTCGGGCTTGTTGAATAAGGCCTCCACCTCCACTCCTCTCTCTTGATCTTTTCCCTTCCCTGATGGGAGAAAATTGGGTGTCTCAGGGTTGCCTTACTTGTTCACTTAATGTTACGTTTTTGTGGTTGTCAGGTCCCTAGAACATCCATCGTGTAGCCAGATCCAGTTACAGTAAATAGCCTCTGTGGTGAAAATTGCTAATGAAACTATTACCAAGCCTCTGTGGGTAGCTTCAGGTCAAACCATATTCCAGAGAACCTAATTTTGGTCCCTGTGGACTATATCTTCTAGGACCAGAGCGGCTGATTGTAACCCAGCTTACGCGGTTAGAAGAAAATAATTCAGCACAAAGAGTGAAGTGGTTGTGCTGAGCACAGTGCTCACCTGTACCTTGGTAACATAACTACTGACACAATAGGAAGGGAAAAGAAAAAAAGGATGATTTCTGAGATTTCTGGCAGTTGGTATTTAATAAGCTGATTGAAAGACATGGAGGAGCAGTCTGCTCACTGGTGGAGGGCATCCTGTTACATGGCTTGAGGTCCGTTTCAGAGTCAAAACCCAGTGAAAAGAGTGGAAAAGGCTTGGCTGTTTGGGTGGCATATAAAGGTTAATTTGGGTTACGTTAAGGTGAAACTGGAAGTTGGGTATCATGGATTTGACCTTCCAAATTTATGGGCCAAGTCTTTGCTGCAGACCTTTTACTTTTGTTAGTTCATGAAGATGCAGTGTTTAGACATTGTGCAAAGCTTTTTACCTTGCTTTATTAACAGTATGAGGTTACAAGGGCAGTTTCTTAAATACATTTCTGACGTGGAATCAGTTGATGAGCAGGAGGAAGACACACCGCTTTTGGACTGGCGTAGCTGTAGTTAGCTCCCACGTTGGAATCGTTTTCAGTAGTATGTCGGCTTTCTGCTCAGAGCATAGTTTGTGTCTGCTGTCCAAACTGCTCCAGGTTGAGGATCTTTCTCTTGTTTTTGTTTCTTCTCTGTGTGAACTGGTGACTCAGCTCGCTATTTGTAAGGCAAGTGGTGACATCTTTCGAACATTTGGAGGTGGCGACAGGATGTGAAGGAACAGCGTGGGTTTGGAGATGGATGAGCTTGTGTGCAGTGTGCAGTGGGCACTGAGGATGATGCCTTCCCCTCAGGGGCATTGTGGTCAGATGGGCATATGTAGAACATCCACACAATGCCTGGCATTCAGAGAATCTTGGCTTCTTTATCTTCCTGCTGTCCCTGCTAGAGAAGAACTCTAAATAGAATATACAGTCTGGTGTGTAAACAGAAGTAAGAGTAACATCTGTGTCTTTGAAGGAAGTCAATTTCTCACCTCTTAGGTTTCTTTATGGTCAGTTCATTAAAATTGCAAGGAGCCCATTAGGGTTGCACCCGAGTGGGAGCAATCTTAAAAAGCATTTCTTACTTGCTCAGTGTCATTATTATAAGATGCTAAAACAGACATGGGCTTCTCTGGTGGGTTAGACAGTAAGAATCTGCCTGCTATGCAGGAGACCTAGGTTCAATCCCAGGGTCAGGAAGATCCCCTGGAGAAGGGAATGGCTGCCTACTCCAGTATTCTTGAATTGAGCTCATACTGGCTACTTCCCTATTCATCTTTTGCAGTTCAGGTCTGAGTTAAGGATACAACTTTGGCCAGCCTCCTGAGAGCAAGAGATCGAGAGGGCTCTGGCAGCTCACCCACTGCTAACTTGTCACATCCCCCTAAGCAGTCCTTCACCCTCACCGGAGTCTCTGAGAAAAATAAGCAAGGCCCGCCCCAGCTCCAAGGTTCTCCCTCCCCGTGGTGATTTGGCCGAGCCAGTTCAGGTTCTATTCATTTAGCAGCCAGGCTTGTCCCATGCTTTTCTTGGGGCAGAGAACAGTGTTCACTCGTAGTGTTCAAGGAGCCCATCGCTCCTCGGGACTTTATTTAGAGTTGGGCAAAGGTTGCCACTGCCTTTTTAGCAGGGCTCATGTTACCTTCTTGTGTCTGCCCTGCCTTCTGTGGCTTCTGGCAACGGTGAACCAGTTGCTGCGACTGCAGCTCCTGGTACTGGCTGCAGAGTAGAATCCTTGGAAATAAATGGTAAGGTTAGGCAAAATGGCTAGATCCCAAGCAGAGCCATTAGAGAAACCTTGGCTCGGCAGCTAGCTAAATTTCAAGCTGGATCCTTTGTCCCTGTCAAGGGGTCCCGGAAACCCCAGGCTCCGGAGCCAGGAAGCTCCGTGGAGCCTGGGTGCTGCCTGCCCCTCCACGCCAGGCTGGCCGTGTTCTGGTGGAGACGGTGGGAAGTGGTGGGTGGCGGTGGCCATGGGAGTCAGGCAGTCTGATTATATCTCGCGAATTGCTCAACTCCTAAGGCAGTCTCCTGGCCTTCCCAAAGGTATGTGGATACCTCTTGGGTATTGTTATGTGAAGGTCAAAGGTTACCTGCCCCTGCCGGCTGAGTGCCTCTCCTGCGTTAGCTCACTTCAGCCTTATGCTGAGAAACTGATACACAGGTGAAGTCGGCTTTTTGAAGGTCAGAGCTGTTGGGTGTGGAGGCAGTTAGAACGTGGGCAGCCTATACCCAGACCTGAGCTCTGTTCCCAGAGGCCAACCTGGATCTGGTACAGTATTTTTCAAACTCCAGCAGGCAGGCTTTACTGGAATATGAAGTTCATTTATTGATTTGCCTCCTGTATTTGGGGGAAAAAAATGAAAGGGAATAGAAAAAGCAGAGTACTGCGAAGGGTAAATGTGGTTTTGTGGAAGTTTGTATGTTGAGTTTTATTGAAGCATTCCTTTATCTCAGTGGTGGCTGCTTTTGCACTAAACAGTGGGGTAATTGGGACATAGACTGCATGACCTGCAAAGCCTAAAGCATTTACTCCTTTGCTCTGTTAGAAAAAAGTTTGCTGGCCTCTGCACTGGTTGTGGGCCTGGCGCCTGGAGGGTTTGCACGTCAGCCACCATTGCTTATTTTTGTTGTGGGGGTGGGGAGCGGGAGGGAACTCTAAAGTTGTTGAGGGGGAGTCCTCTGTACTCCTGCCCCTCTATGGGTTGCTGAGGGTTCCATCATTGCTGTGTTCCATACCCTGGCTTTTGAACCTTTTGAAGCAAAGGGATTTTCATTCATTAGGAGTAACCGGAGCCCTCTTGAAGTCTAGCATGAACGCGGATGGCAGCTAACCCATCCCTGCCGTGGCCCGACCCAAGGGAGCCTGGGCCCAGGCGCAAGTGTCATTTGGCTGAATGTCCACTGCAGGTGGCTTGGATTATTGCCCTCTGCATTTTCCTAACAGACACTAGGGCTTAGGTTTCCTTGGGATTCCAGGCTCTGCCTTCGCTCAGGGCACCAGAGCAGTCCCCGGAAAGGAAGCCTTTTTGCAGCCTTGGCGGGGCCCTGGCTGCAGCCCCGAGGCGACTGACCGGCAGCTGCTTTCATCTGCTGGGTTGATGTAGCAGTCACTTAGGGGCTACTGTCCTTTAACCTCTGGCCTCTCAGGAAGCCCTCACCAAACACCTTAGTGAATGAGTTTGCAATCAGAGGTCACCCTCAGTGACCTGCTGATTACAGAGTTTTAAGTGATCCAGGTTGCCCCTTGGGAAATAGTCCAATGACTGTGCTGATGAAATTGACAAAGGGTGTGGATGGCTGAGATGGATGCCTGTTTGTGTGGACTGAATCCCAAGCACCCACCCCATCTATACCTGGCCCTGTTCTGAGCCCTTGAAACCCAGGGATAACTATCAGTCTCTTCTCTGCCCTCCCAGAGCCCACAGTTGAGCGGAAGTTAACAAATAATTGTAAATAGATAATTGTGTATATGAACAAGAAATCTGGGCATCCAAGGCCAGATCTCTTGTAAGAGGAAAATATTAATATGTTGTCTTAGCTAAATGGAATCAGATTGATTCCTCTGAAAACAAAATTATCAACAAGAAGTCTTAGTTCACAGGTATTGTGATTCAGCTTTCCTTTCTGGAATAACAGGAATCGGCTCTCTTTGGGTGAGAGCCAGCATCTTTCCAGCTTTAAGCAATCCAAAGCGTGGTTGTCCTGAGAAGGTGGCTAGAAAGAGAAGCACATTTCAGAGGTTCATCTAAGACGAAAAACTTGAATCAGAGAGATGCTTTTATCAAGAAGACTGTTTTCAGAGCGAGTGGGAGTAGGAGAATAGCTATCCAAGCCAAGAAAAGGAGACTTTAGACTCAGATCCTTCTAGGAGGCTAGGTTTTTCCTTGGTCAGCTTGCTTTCAGCTCTGCAGCAATGTCCTACTTCAGAGGTTTGTGGGTGCCACACACTTGGAGACGAAGCGGTTCTTCTAGAGGACTTTGGAAATCTTCTTTCCTTGGATTAATACTGCTTTCTGTCCCTGTTGGGATAAGTCCTGTTTTTTGCTAGGATTCCTTGGACCTTTCTGACTACCTCTTATTACCTAAACTATCCTGATTCTTTGGGTCATATTTTTGAATGTCCCAGTTCCGTTTGTTTGATGTGAGATGGCCTAGGGAGATGGACTTATAGTGTCTTTTCCTATTGATAGTTTTACTCCTGAGCCTGTGTTTTGGGCCAGGTTGACGCTAAATCCTTGATTTACATGGTTTCGGGGGATTCTTCCCAGGAGGATGTATTAATATGTCCATCTCAGAGGTTCCTTTACTGCCTTTGGTTTACATTTGAAACAGGGCAGAGTGTTGAAGGAGCTTGTCTGGTGTCTTAGGGCCTCCCTTTGGCATTTTTTGCAGTACTGTTTGATTTGATCTATTTTCTGCATCAATGTGTTATTTTTTGCCAACTCAAGTTTAAACTTTAGGGTGGCAGTTGTTTTAGTTGGTCTGTATAATAAATTACTCTCTTTTGGATAATTTCTAATTATTTCAAGGGTTGAGTTTTAAGAGCTGGCCATGGAGTCAGAAAGTCCTGAACTCGGATTCCCGTTCTGCTGCTTCCCTGCTGTGACCCTGTGGGCATATTTCTTCTCATCTCTGAGCCTCAGTTTACTTGTCTGTAAAATGGGGATACTGAGTCACTACTGCATATGTTTGTTCATGGGTTTGTTCATGAGTTTCGGTGACAGATTGCAGAGCTCAGAAGTGTGGTACCTGGCTTGGAAATCACTGCTGCAGGATGTTAGTCATAAATAGTTCCTATGGCTCTTGAACTTTATGAGGCCCTGGGGTGCCCAGGGAGGTTTTGTAGTTGGGGAAACCACTGCCAAGAGGTGAGGCCTGGTGGAGGCCCTCCCTTGAACTCTTTGCTGGGGGAAAGAACGTCTTGAGGACCTTGATGAGCTCTGTTCACTTGACTGAGAGGTTGTCCTCACCCAGGCCATCTTTTTAATCTGTTCATGTTTTCTTAGGGACATTTTCTAACATACCAGTATTTAAGAGACAAGGAAATAATATCATAGACTGCTGTGTACCCATCAACAGTTTCAACAGTTCTAAACATCATTTTGGCAGTTTTGGTTCATCTCACTATCTCCTCCGTCCCCCTTGAGTATTTTGAAGCACATCCCAGGTCTCATCTCATTTCACCCATACATTCTTCAGTATGAATCGTTAACTTAATTTTTTTTCTAACGTAACTACAAAACTAACCATGCCTAACAAAATTAACAGTAATTACGTAGTATCTCAGATACCCAGTCTTTCAGAGTTCTCCAGTTTCCCCCACGTTGACTTGTTGGTGTGTTTCTGGCAGGGTCCTGGCACTGGGCAGGCTGTCTCACTTCTGTTGAAATGAGGGGTTCAGGGTGTGGCTCGGGCTTCTCATCTCCCAGGGCTGGTTGGTGCTTGCTGCTTGGGTGGGGTCTGTGATGTGGCCCTGTTGCCATGGAAATGCTGTGACATCACAAAGCCGGTTATGACCACTCCTGAGAATGCTGAGGGACAGGCAAACACAGTGCTTATTTGCTCCTGGTTTGTGGTTGATGAACCTAGGTAGTAAGGACACTGAAAAACATGTGCAAGACCCAGAGGCTTATTTCAAGAGTTTCCAGCCTCTGAAAATCCCTCAGTGAGGTTCCCCTCCCTGTGGCTGCTTCACCATGGCCTAAATCGAGGGAAGGTCTCCAGGGGCCTTCCTCAGGCAGGCGCCCTGAGCCAGTTTTGTAAAGGAAAAAGGCTCTATGCCTTTGCTCTTAGTAACCGGCTGTCCCCCTGCGTCAGACTTGGGGATCCCAGACGTCTGCATTTAAGCCTGTCGTTAAACATTTGAAGAGGCGGAGCCTCCTTGTAATTTTTGTAATATTGTCCCTAGTTAATGGGTCATTCAGAGCCTACCCAGGCAATTTGTTGAGAGTTTGGGCAGTTAATGATCATGACCCTGACCTTCACATTAACCTAGCCGCCTCTTGTCAAGGGCTCTCATGATCTTCAGGTAACAGCCACTGCTCCCATGGGTTTTCATCTTTTTGTTCTCTGTCCATCTCTCCCCCTTTCCTCTCTCTCATAAATCAGGTCGATGCATAAACCCAGGCCCCTCTAAGCTTCCATCCAGCTCTCTCATCTAGAGGATGTCCATGTTGCCAAACCTCATTTCTGTCAGGGACCTTTGTTCCCTTTTCCCTGGACTCGGTACTCCCTGGGCCTCTTCCTCCTGGTCCTCCACTTGGTTACTTTGTTGGACCCCCTAAATGAGAGCTGAGGAAGGGGAGGTGTCGCCCTGTCAGTGTCGTCGTCAGAGGATGGCACATGCAAAGAAAGCAGGAGCTTGCTGGCCAGCGGCTAGCAGCGGTCCCTGAGGGAGATGGCTGTAGCTTCTCCACAGAGAAAGTGCTTTCCCATAAGGTTTGGCAACTGTTTAGGATAGTCCCCATGGACATGCTCCTGGGTGGTTCTTAATACCAGTAGTTACTATGTGTCTAGTACTTACTCTTTGCCTGCCCCCTAGGGACATCAGGGGTTTTATCCGTGTTATCTCATTTAACCCTCACAACCCCCTGAGGGGGTGCTACACTTACTCCATTCTGCAGATGAGAAAGCCAAGGCTCAGATTCCATACCAGAGCACACGCTAGGGAAGACTCAGAGCTGGCCAAGTTACTTGATCTACAGAAGGAAGCAGGATGCTCCCTCTGTAGACTAGGGGAGGTGAGGCCAGCCTCCTTTGAAGCATGAGGTTTCTTTACTGTTTTTGCCAAGCCCATGATGTGTGGTGAACCTGTGGAGTTGGCCTGGTAGGCATTCCTTAGAATGGGCACCCAGATCTCTTCTTTGACCCAAAAAGAGGAATTGGCCATCACCAACTCTGCAAGAGGAAACTTAAGTGTCCTGGATACTCAGTCCCAGAGGCACCAGGCAGAATTAACCTTATGCGGGGATTTGGCCTTTTTACCCTGGTTGCCCATCCCAAGTTGGTCTCCCAGCGTGGTTGATTTCTGGTCCCAATGGCTCTGGCAGGCTGGCCATGGTGCAGCCATCTCAGCGTGTTGCCAGCCCAGGCCCTGGAAATCAAGCGTCCGCTGCCCAGGCCAATGCTTCAGGCTTTCTCCTGTGTGCTTGTCTCAAGAGGGTTTGGCACGTCTAGATTGAAATGATTAGCGCAGTGGGGCTTCCCCCACTCTGCTTGGGGGATTATGTCACAGTCTATTAAGCATGCTCCCTCGGTATTTAATGCCACTCTGACACGGATTTTGCTGGCAGTCTGTTAAGTGGCACCACTTAAATCCCGTTGCTGTTTTGTGGAGGCAGCCCTTGTGCGTGTCAGTGTCAGTGGCCCACAGAATTTCTGCCTCCATCCCAGTTGGTTTGATTCCCCCTCCTTTTTTTTTTCCTTCTAGTATAGAAGAAAATAGGCCCTGTATTCATGCAAGACATTTAGCTGGGAATCTCAGTGTTACCCAGGGCACCCCCTCAGGTGACCAGAGATGAGCCCAGTCCTCGGAAAAGCTGGAGAGCACAGCGTGGCCAGAGAGTGGGGAGAAAGAGCAGTGGGCAGTCAGGTGTCTGCATTCATTCCCACACCTCCTCTAGTATCCTGTTCCCCCTTCAGAAATCACCAGGAAATTTTTTTAATGTCATTTATTTTGTTTCGCATCAGCTCCCAGGGAATAGAGTTTCAAGTATTCACTCCCAGTTTGTAAAAAGCTGTAGATCTACCTGGGGCTGTTAATAGAGATGATACAGAGAAGCTGTCTTTGGCTAAAAGAAGTCTTTGTAGAGTGGGTTTGAATGCTGGAATTCCTTGCCTTGGATAAAGCCTGTGGAATGAAAAGGCATTCTTGTGGAATCTCTCTTGAGGATGGTTGAAGCTCTTGGAGTTGCTGGGATGGTCTTTGCCCCCTTCTCCCAGGCGAGTGTGAGGTGTGTGTGTGACTGCAGGACACAGGTGGAGGTCTAAGCTGACCCCAGGCAGGACTTGGCACCCGCTGTGCCTGGGCGTCCTTGTCTATGAGCATGGGGATGGAGGAGTGTCTGCAGGGGCCAGCCCCTCCGGCTCAGTTCCCAGCCCTGTATCCCAGACGGCTCAGCTCCCCTGCCCTGTGGACTCGGCTTCTTGTCATTTGTACCTTTTCCTGCAAGGGCAGCGCAGAACTGGGTGTGCTCAGAGACCCAGCACAGAGAAGATGCTCAGTGTGCGCAGCGTCGGAGGGGGCGGCCAGTGAGCTACTCCCCCTTCCCTTTTGATCCTCACCAATCAAGGATTTCTGAGTTTTTCCATGTCACTCTGTCTGGCCTCAACATGCCCTTTCACCTGCCATTCCTTTACGTTCCTTCGGTTTGAAAACGAGAGAGTTGGACGGTGTCCCACTGTCCCTTCCACTCTGACAGGCCTTTCCTGGCTCCAGGAGGGCCTTTTGCTCTTTGCGACCTTTGACTTCTCATCCAGACTTCTGGGCCCCCAGACAGCTCCCTGTCTTCCGAGGTTCCCTCACTCCCTGCCCTGTGGTTCTGGGTGCTTTTTAACTTTTCCCTTTCCGGACTGAAGTGTGGAGAGTGGTGCTTTTGTTTTCCTTTTAGCTTTGCTTTACAGAGCACCAGCCCCGTCCTCTCCAGTCGGTCTGTGGGCCTTCCCTAGTCCCGAAGCGTCTGTCTAGTCTTGTCTGTCCCTGTTTTTTTCTCCTGAGGTTTGGTGAACTGGCTCGCCCAGCCAAGTTCTCAGCAGGGACGGGCTTGCTCTCTCCCTGTCCTCCAGGACTCCAGGTCCCTGCGGGAAGTTTGCCATGCCCCTGAATAACAGCTTCTCCCTCAGCTCAGAGCTCGCCAGAACCAGTTTCCCCAGTCAGGTGGCGCCTTTACTGTGGGTGAGGCTATTCCAACAGAGTCGCCTCTTCCCAGGAGAGCTTTGCTCCCTTGGAGCAACTCTCATGTGGGCCACACCCAAGCCAGGAGGTGCCTCACTTGTCAGGAATGCGGCCTTCTCCAGCCTTGAGTCTTCCTGCAAGGCTGGCCCAGGACTGCAGGGCAGGTTCCAGGGTCACCTCGCTGTATTGTTTCCCTTGAAACATCAGTAGGAGGGAGTTTTTGTTTCTGCATCCTGTGTTTGAGAACTACCTTCGACCTCTGCCAACGGAGTAATCGTTGGCCTGGACCCTTCGGTTTTAAGCCACCCCGAATGGGAGGGCCCCCTTGATGGGTGGTGAGGCGGGCAGCACAGAGGTGCCCAAAGGGAGCCTTGCATGTGAAAAGGCCCTGGAGGATCCTCAGAGAACGCAGCCGTTGTTTCTCCACAAAGCCCCTTAGAACCTTCAAGGCTCCAGGGGCTGACACCCCACCCCCACCCCCACCCCCGCCCCATGAGCTTGTTCCCACACTGAGCTGGTCCCTTCTGAACAGCAGGGACCTTTTCTGCCAAGATTAGTTCCTTTTGGGGTTAGCCTTTTAGGTCCTGGGCCTGTCATGTTACTCTTTTTCATCTTTTCATTCTCTCTGTGGGTCTTAGTTAATGGAGTTTTTTGTGCTCGCACACATACTTGGCAATCATCATGCATGATGAACTTCGAGAGATTTGGATTTTTTTTTATACTTGTTTATTTTTTTAAACCAACTTCTGCATTTGTGAGAACTCTGTCTGTGGGTTTGGCTCCAAAAACTGGATTCTTTTCCAGCTGCTTCTTTTCTTAACCTGATTTACCCCTTCACCTCCACTCACCCCACCCCACCCCACCCCATAGATATTTAGATGTTCAGAATGTCCTGTCTGCAGCATCTGTCCCATGCGGAGGGTTGTTTCTTAAAGTGCTGGAGATCAGGGTGACATGTAGGGGATTCGACAGTCAGGAAGTCATAGGACAGGAAGCCGAGGGGTGCTGTGGGTAAGGCGAGCCAGGTGGAAACAAGGGGCCAGCGGCAGTGGGGGGGGAGCCCTTCTGTGGGCACTGCTGCTCCTGTCATTCGGGGACCCCAGGGATGGGTCTGGGGCTCTTCCCCCTCCACTTGCCCAGCTCCTCACCTCTGGCCCAGAGCCGTGGAGCCGACAGAGCAGGGCAGGCCTGTTCTCCATGGGACCCCGTCCTCCACCTCAGCAGACAGTAGAGAACAGCGTCGGTGCGGGGGCTATGGGGGTGAGGCGGGGGGCAGGCCTCGCACCCGCAGTCCTGGGCCCTTCTGGCCCACAGTCCCACGGGACCCCCTTAGAACCTGCGCTCACTCAGCCATGGGGTTGGTTCGCAGGGAAGATGGTGAGTTGGAAGAAGGCGAGCTGGAAGATGACGGGGCCGAGGAGACGCAGGACACCTCTGGGGGTCCCGAGAGGAGCCGGAAGGAGAAGGGGGAGAAGCACCACAGCGACTCGGACGAGGAGAAGTCTCACCGGAGGCTGAAGCGCAAGCGCAAGAAAGAGCGGGAGAAGGAGAAGAGGAGGGCCAAGAAGAGGAGGAAATCCAAGCATAAAGTAGGTCCCGGAGGGCGCTCTGGCCCTCCTGGCGCCCTGCCCAGTCTAGTGCCCCAGGGCCCGATCTCAGCTTGTCAGGCCAGAGGGCATTCTTAATCAGGCTGGTTTTCCTTTCCCCAAACTGTTTAAAGACCTTTTCTGAAGAGTGGTAACTCATGCTCCATTGCTGCTAGATGCCCCTAGGTGAGGCCTTCCGCGCAGCCTGGCTGGCACCCTGCAGTGGCTGGGCACGTGGCTTGCCTGCTGCGGGAGCCCTGACCTTCTGCTCTGTTCCTGCAGCGCCACGCTTCCTCCAGCGATGACTTCTCGGACTTCTCTGATGACTCGGACTTCAGCCCCAGCGAGAAGGGGCACCGCAAATACCGAGAGTATAGCCCCCCTATGTGCCGGTGAGTGCCTGCTGCCCCGGGGCCCTAGCTGGGGTCATGAAATCACCCATGTTTCCTGATCACCGGCACTGTGCTGGGCACTCTTGCATGGCCCTGTACATGGGTTTTAAATCTGCAGGATTAGGTGTTGGTTTTATCCCCCCGCTTTGTAAGTGAGGACGCTGAGACTTCGAGCACTTCAGCCAGGCTGAAGCTCCCGGGGCAGGATCCGAGTTGAGCCCAGACGGTGCTTCTCTAGGCCACCTCCGCGGTGGCCTTGGCAGGACTTATCGTGTCTGTCCCCTGTCCCTGAGAAAGATGTTGATTTGTCCCTGTCAGAGCTGACTTTAACACTGTTCTGAAATGACCTTTTGTAGAAAATGGGCAAGAGAGTGAAATGGTTATAGGACTAAATCACCTCAGATGTTGTGGGGTCTAAAGTTATATAGCAATGAGCTTAAGCATAAATTTAAATTATTTACCCAGTTTGTGTATTGTTTTCCCCTGGCAAAACCAGTAAGAGATGAATCAGCATAGATATTTAAGGTTTTTATTGAAAAAAAATTTTTTTTAAGTTTTTAAAAGTAGCCGGTGTTCAGCATCACCCATAGTAGCAGATATTGTAGATATTCGAACTGATGTTAATCTAAACTTGAGGGCGGCAGGGAATGCAGGGAACACCACAAGCTTGATTGGAAACTAGGGGTTAAGGCATTTTAAGATCCACTATTAGAGCCATTTTAGTTTTTAAAATTTTGCTGAATATAGTTTATTTTACAGTGTGTTAATTTCTGCTGTACAGCAAACTGACTCAGTTATACACGTATATATATTCTTTTCGTATTCTTTTCCATTATGGTTTGTCACAGGATGTTGAATATAGTTTCCTGTGTTATACAGTAGGACCTTGTTCTTAGAGCGGTTTTAGGTTTAGAGAAAATTGAGGAGATAGGCCAGTACCCCACCCCATTCCCCTGTTTTTAATGTCTTAAATTAGTGTGGTCCATTTGTTGTAATTGTTTAGCCACCATTGGCATATCCTATTATGTATTCACCATATACTATCATATAAAGTAATTTGAATTCTCTTAAAGTCCCTCTCTGCAGGCCCCTCACACTCACCAGTCTTTTTACTGTTGCTGTAGTTTTGCCAGTTCCAGAAAGTCATGTAATTGGACTCGTATGTAGCTTTTCCAGATTGACTTCTTTCACTCCACAGGATGTCTTTATGGTCCTTCCATATCTTTGCATTGTTGGATACTCCCCTGGAGTTGGATACTCCATTTGAATGTACCACAGTTTGCTTACCTGTTTTACCTACTTAAGGACATCTTGGTGGCCTCCATTTGTGCTATATTTTTAAACTTCATCCAGTATCTGTTGGAACTAGCACAGTTGGAAAGCATCATTTTAAATGGTTTTCTAGCCTGGGCCCCAAAAGTCAAAGTGAAAGTCGCTCAGCTGTGTTTGACTCTTTGTGACCGCATGGACTGTAGCCTGCCAGGCTCCTCTGTCCATGGAATTCTCTAGGCAAGAATACTGGAGTGGGTAGCCATTACCTTCTCCAGGGGATCTTCCCAACCCAGGGATTGAATCCAGGTCTCCTGCATTTCTGGCGGATTCTTTACCAACTGAGCCACCAGGGAAGCCACCGGTTTGGTGTCCCAAGTAGTCATTAATTGAATTCCAAGGCCCCAGGAGATTTTTGACTAGAGAGCGTCCCTCTTGCCTAGCAACCCCCTCCCCAAATGAGATTATTCTAGATCCCTGGGAAATACACCCTTCTTTTCCCACTTCGTTCTTCAGGGGTCACGGGGCCTCTGTTTCTCAGTGATCTTTACAACTGTGGCTCTTTCTGAAGAACCTGGGCCCACAGCCCCGCTCTCATTCAGGTGGGAGCCAGGACCCAGCGTGGCTTGGGGCTAGCCTCTCACCCCAGGGCCAGCAGAGGCACTCAGGCAGATGTGCCAGTTTGGGGGACAGCAGGAGTCTTGGCGGTCCGAACCGGGAGGCCCCTGGGCTCACTGTCCTCTCCCCGTCAGTCCCACCAGCAGTACCCTCCGTCCCACACCACGCCCCTGCCCAAGAAGTCCTACTCCAAGATGGACAGCAAAGGCTACGGCATGTATGACGACTATGAGAACGAGCAGTATGGGGAGTACGAGGGGGATGAGGAGGGAGGACCTGGGCAAGGACGACTACGACGACTTCACCAAAGAGCTGAACCAGTACCGGCGCGCCAAGGAGGGCAGCAGCCGGGGCCGAGGTGAGGCCCGCCGCTTCCCCTGGCCTGCTGGGCTGGGCTCCGTGCCACGCAGCCTCAGGTCCAGGACCAGAGGAGGACTGTCGTTAAGGGCTGAGATGAGCACAGCGGGGGGCTGGGCAGGGAGCTGCCCGCGAGCAACAGAGACCGGGGGCTCCGCCACCAGAGTAGAGGGTCTGTGCTGAGGCTGTGGCTGTGAGTGAGCCAGGCTGGCATGAGGCAAGGAGAGGGCTCTTGTGGCTCAGGTTGCTTTTGGAGGGGGGGCCTCCCTCCCAGGGATCAAACCCAAGCCCGGCAGTGGAAGTGCTGAGTGCTAACCAACTACTGGACCGCTGGGGAATCCTCTGAAGCGTTGCTCTTTAAACTCATTTCCTGGCCAGTTCTGAAGAGACAACTTTTCACACAGCTTGGGAGGGTCACTGATGGCTGATGCCTGCCTCCGTCACCTGACAAGGTGTGACTGCAGCCCACGGGACTGCCACACCTCTGAACCTTGAACCTGTGGCAGTTAGAAGGATGGAGGAGGGTGGAGGATGGGGGAGGGCCGCGCACGGGGAGGGCCGCGCACCAGAGACCCAGCCTGACCTCTCAGAACCATCTGCCAGTCATACTTCCCAGCCCCAGAGGGCTTCCAGAATTTTCCAGCTCAGCGGTTCTTAGCGCTGTTTGTTTCAGTGGCTGGTCATTCAGCAGTCTTTCTTGCACTTCTTTGTAGATAGGCCCCGTTCTTTGGGGAGACGCTGAACTGGCCTGTCCAACAGAAATACAATGCAAGCCACTGTCTAATTACAAATTTTCTAGTAGTCACATTATAAACAAAAGAAAACATGAAATAATTTTAACAACACATTTTATGATGCTCTTACATTCTAAATCTTATTTCAACATGTAATCAAAGTAGATGTGATTTTTTAATAAACATATATTACCTCTCTCTTGCTCTCTTTTAACTAAGTCTTTGAAATCCACTGTGCACTTTATACACACAGCATTTTCTTTTCTTTCATTTAAAACCGCAAACATTTATTGAAAATCACTTCATGCAGGAGAGGGCAGTAGGTGTTCTGGCGTGATAGCCTCTTATTTTGTTCAGCCTTGTGTTGGGTGCTCAGTGGCCCCATGTGCCTGGTGCCCTCGTGTGGGAAAGTGCAGCAGTCAGGGTCGTGTGGGGGCGTGCAGCAGCTGTGTGTCCATGGTGCTGAGCCAGCCCTGTCCAGAGGCCCAGGGACTGTGTCAGCCCAGAGCAGCTGGGAAGACTTCTTGGAGGAGGAGGAGGAGGAGGTGATTGACCTCGGGCAGCCGGGGGTTGACTTCTCCCTTGCTCACTGTCTCATCACCATGCAGGCAGCCGGGGCCGAGGCAGGGGCTATCGGGGCCGAGGCAGCCGTGGAGGGTCTCGAGGCCGAGGCATGGGCAGGGGCAGCCGAGGCAGGGGCAGAGGCTCCGTGGGAGGAGACCACCCGGAGGATGAAGAGGACTTCTACGAGGAGGAGATGGACGTAAGGCTTTCTCCAGCTCGGGGGCAGGGGGAGTGTGGCTGGTGGGCACAGGCTCTGTTGGAGGTAGTCCCTGAGACTGCTGGGAAGAAGGCATCAGATGGCAGGTTTCTTTCTGTGTTTCCAAACGTTCCTTTGTTGTTTGAATAGAGAGAACCTTCCTGAGATTCAGAATTGAAAAGGTTCCCAGGGCTAAGCTGTCGAACATCCTCAGCTGCTCCTTTCTCTTGGCGCCTCTGTCCCTTGTCCCTGAAGAAAGGGTTCCCAGGGTGCTTTTGAAGCCTTTGTAGTCGCCTATTTACTCACCCCCTACACACACACAGGAGAGCTGCCACACTCATGTTCTGTCCCTGCCCGAGGCCTGGCCACACTGCACCCCTGTCCCCTGGGAGCTGGGAGTGACAGGGGCTGGGATCCCTGAGCGTACAGATCTCAGGGAAAGGACCAGGACCCAGACAGTGCCCAGGCTGGGGTGGGTGAAGAGGGGCGCAGGCGGGAGTCCCAGGCCACTCACTGGCCACCCCCGTCTGGTGGTGTCCCAAGCATACAGAAAGGCGGAAAGAGGTGGGGTGTATAGTTCAGGACGTGGTTCACTGTTCCCCAAATGACGTGCGCCTACTTTCCTCCTCCCGGGGCTCCAGTATGGAGAGAGTGAGGAGCCAATGGGAGATGAGGACTACGATGACTACTCCAAGGAGCTGAGCCAGTACCGCCCGGTCCAAGGACGGCCGAGGGCGAGGTGGGCCGGCGCTCCGAGGGCAAGGCAGCAGGGAGGGTGGGGGCTCCCCTGGCAGCCGTGGGATTCAGGTCCTGGGCAGAGGCTGCGGATGGACGCCGTCTCTCTCCTCTGCAGGGTTAAGTCGAGGCCGCGGCCGGGGTTCCCGAGGTCGAGGGAAAGGGATGGGCCGGGGCCGCGGTCGAGGAGGCAGCCGAGGTGGGATGAACAAGGGCGGAATGAACGATGACGAAGACTTCTACGACGACGACATGGGCGTAAGTCAGCCCTCTGTCCCCTTGTGATGCTCTTACTCAAGGCTCCTTCTTGAAATTTTTTTTCTTTAAATGAGTTGTGTTCTGAGGCTGATCCCATCCCCTTGCTCCCATTAGCCGTTCCAGCGGGGAGCCTCTCAGCACTAATCAGCTCTCCTGGGTGATGCTCTTCGGGGGAGACCCTCTGTTTTTAAAGCTACATCTTTGTAGCACCTGCAGTCACCTGCTCTCTGAGTTCTCCAGGAAGGCGCCGCCTTGGAGCGGATGCGTTCCTGCTGGTGTGTGGCATGCACGTCCTCAGCTCCAAGCAGCGGGGCTCTAAGCCACCCACCTGGGCCCCGGATGGAACTGGCTGGTTGGTGCCCCGTCAGCCCTGCCAGTCAGCCCCTCTCACCCTCACGGTCCACTCCACTTGGCCTGCACAGGCCCCTCCCCGCCCTACCTTTAATTCTTTCCTTTCCCACTCTGTGTTCCCGACAGGATGGTGGTGGGAGCTACCGGAGGAGCGACCACGACAAGCCCCACCAGCAGTCCGACAAGAAAGGCAAAGTCATCTGCAAATACTTCGTGGAGGGGCGGTGCACGTGGGTAAGGGCAGTCCCGGGGCCAGGGAGCCTGGAGCTGGGACACATGGGCCTCACGGTCTCCTTTCTTTTGGAGGCCACACTCTCTAGGGCAGTGCTTGAGTGGGCTTGGAGTGGTTGAGAGGTGCGTCGGGGGCCTGGAAATGATTGAAGAGCCAGGGCGAGATTGGTGACACACCTGTGTTATTTTGGTTGGGGGATTTTTTGGCCAAAATTTTTACCCAATCCATGGAGCCTCAGATGTTCTGTTGGACCTGTCGCTAATGCAGAGGTGTGACATAGCCTGGTTGAGTTAGTGAACTTTAATGTTGGAGAGGGAGTCATCAAGGCAGAAGAGGTGGGAGTGGGAAGGGATCAGGCCTGCCTTGACCTTCACAGCAGTGTTATGCCCAGAGATGTGCCAGTGAGCTCAGGGTCCTGAAGGAAACAAGTACAATCCAGTATTAGTTCAGCCAGCAAGCTTTTACTCAAATTCAGTCAGTGGGCAGATGTTGGCCAACATGTTCCCAGGGAATACTGTACCTATGTATCTGTGTCAGGAAACAGTGTTACTTTGTTTCAAGCAAAGGTTTGCACATCGTGTGCATACATACATAAAGTTTTCCTTGTTCAGAGTCGCAAATTCATGCTATTTTTAGAAACTTGAAATACATACAAACAAAAATAAATAGCTATTAGGAAGAGAAAGAGAGTGCAGGTATTCAACAGTTTCTTTCTTCTGTTCACTTGGATGTTGTTTTGTTTGGATTGCAAATAGCCGAAAGCTCAATTCCACTGCCTGAAACCCATAGACATTTTGTCTCTCAGAACAGAGTGTGGGAATTCCCAGGCGGTCCAATCCTAACAGGACTCTGTGCTTCCACTGCAGCAGGCATGGGTTCGATGCCTGGTTGGGGGACTGAGATCCTGTGTGCTGTGTCATGTGACCAAAAAATAAAAAGATCAGAGAGTATGGGAGTGGGCACTGCAGGGCAGGTACAGTGATGAGTAACACCATGGGAGACCCAGGTTCCTTCCTAGTTCTTATGCTGGCATCTTTAAGCATGTGGCTTTCGTCCTCATGGTTGCTTAGTGGTTGCTGTGCGGTCACATCTAGGGCTGGGAGGAAGAAAACTGTGAAGGAATTGTTAGAGAAAAAAATGCCTTGGCAGCGTTGTCTTCCCTGGGACTTTATGTATATCTCATTGGGCAGAACTGCATAGGAAGCTGGGAAATAGAGTATTTTTAACCCCAGCTTGGGGTTCAGTTAGGAAGAAAGAAGAGTGAAACTGCACACTGGCTGTTATGCAGCAAACAGAAAGCAGTAAGTGGGTAAGAGAGGGGGAGGCAGGAGGAGGGGTCAGAAGCAGTGAAGGCAGCAGAGTGGAGCGGGTGGGGGGTGGGGCAGCTGAGGACAAGGGGCGGGGGGCACGGGCAGGATAAAGGGGCACACACTTCGGCAGATGTTTCAGGCTGTAGGAAACTGCATTATGGTTCGGAATAAATGCCAGGGGCTGTGTGGAGGGGACTGTTCATTTTTGTCATCGGTCCCTCTGTGCTTCCCCAGTGACAGTAGTACTTCCTTGGCGAACAGCTTACCTTTAACTGGTTCTTTTCCAGGGAGACCACTGTAATTTTAGCCACGACATCGAGCTACCAAAGAAGCGAGAACTGTGCAAGTTTTACATCACTGGGTTTTGTGCCCGAGCTGAGAACTGTCCCTACATGCATGATATCCTTTGGTGCCCGCCTTCGAGCGCATGGAGGGTGTAGACCTTTTCTCCTTACTGGTGTTAACAGCTGGCCTTCACCGCACTCCCATTTGTGCACCGAGGAGGTGCCGAGAGCCCTCTGCCCGTCTCCATCTCTTTCAGCCCTCACCTTTCCCCTGGAACAGGTCTGCTCTTGCCATTCTGCAGATGAGTAAACTGAAGCGCACATGTTATATGTTCCCCATACATACACAGTTGACCCTTGAGTGGCGTGGGTTTGAACTCTGCAGGTCCACACATATGTGGGTTGTTTTTGGTAGTAAATACCACAGTACTGCAGGATCTGCAGTTGGTTGGATCTTAAGACACAAAAATCTGAGTATAACTTACATATAATCTATCCTCCATACTCTTGGTACAGATGGAAAATGGAGGGTGTGGAGGACAGATTAAATACTCCTATATTTGACTGGGCAGAGGGTTGGTGCCCCAATCCCCATGTCATTCAAGGGTCAAGTATATTCTCGAGACCGTGCCATTGACTGCTGTCTTTCTGAGACTTTTCCAAATGGCTGTGTATCCGTCGACAGATGATTGAACTTTCACCCTCTTCCTGTTGAGTGAGGATCTGAGGACAGGGCCTCAAGGCCTGCATGGTGGAGCGGGCTGCACTCCAGACAGGCATCTCTTCTTGGCTTAGTTGCCAACCTGCTGTGCACAGCTGAACCAGTCACTGCACTTCTCTGGGCTTCAGTTTCCTCCTCTCTGAAACAGAGGGGCTTGGTTTCTGTCCTGGGGTGGGTTTCATGAGGTGAGGCATTCGCCTTAACTTGCGGTGTACGTGATTTCCCGTGTAAGCTGTACCACACGACTGGGAACTGTATCAACGGCGACGACTGCATGTTCTCTCATGACCCCCTGACCGAGGAGACCCGAGAGCTCTTGGACAAGGTAATGCCCGGGCTGATGAGGACTGGGACGGCCGGGGGCCTGGCCTCGGTTCAGGACCAGGATGCCAGCTGTGTTGACCTGGATCTGGGACGAGTTCAGGAGGGAGTGGGGACCATATGCTCTGCAGGGAGGATGGGGATGGTCACGTGTGTGTCTTCTCTCTGCCTGGGGCGGTGTTCACTGGGGAGCGGCTCCCTGAAAGGAATGTGGCCTGGTGTGTCTCCAAACACACCTCGTGATTTCCTAACTGGCCTTCTGAGAGCCCAAGGAGCATGGAGAGGAAGTGAGGCTTCGGATGGCTTCTGTTTTGATGGAAAAGTCAGATTATTTTTTCCAAGTCTTTTATGTAGTAGAAAAGGTACAGAGCATTGGGAGTTCTGAGGGTGGGGACCCCCTCCACTGAGGTATCAGGGCTTCCTTACCGGCCAGAGGACATCTGAAACTCATTCTCATGTCCTTTGTTCTCCCTGGGGAGTCAGACTGAGGACTTTGGGGTCCCCGGTTCCTGTTCTTGGTTTCCTGACATCTATCATAGGATGATGGGCTTCCTTGGTGGCTCAGCTGGTAAAGAATCCACCTGCAGTGCGGGAGACCTGGGTTCAATCCCTGGGTTGGGAAGCTCCCCTGGAGAAGGAAACAGCTACCCACTCCAGTATTGTGGCCTGGAGAATCCCATGGACCGTAGGTTGCAAAGAGTAGAATCGACTTTCACTTCACTTCTTCATCAAGCGAATGGGTGTGAGTAGGGTGATTGGGTGTGAGAGAATGTGTTCTTCCTGGTGAAGGCTTTCCCACCTTCTGTCTAGTTCCCAGAAGGTTTGGGGCTGTTTTTTGATAATGGGAAGAATCAGTGCCTTAGCCAGCTTCCAAGAATCCACCCATTGGTGACTTTACTGTTTAGATGGGACCCGGGGCTGCCTGAGGGGTTGAGGGGAAGCCCTGAACAAGCAGAGGAAGAGGACGCCCACTCCTCACTGGGGAGAGCATCAGGGAGAAAGTCCTCATCTTTGGCACACCTTTGGCCTGTGAGCCTAGGAATAGGGTTTTGTAACTGGTTGCTGTCTAGAACCTGTGAGTCATTCTCAGGGTAAGGAGTGGAAAAAGTAATGCTGGCTTCATTTCTCATTTGAAGAACTGAGTCATCTCTGACTGAGGGCTGCCCCCTCCTGGAGGTTCAGAGTTTGCGCTCTAGACCAATGCTGTCTAAGAAGAACACAGCAGAGCTACATACAAATTTTTCTAGTAGCCATGTTAGAAAAAAGTAAAAAGTAACAGATGATATTAATGTTACTAATGTATTTTATTTAATCCAGTATATCCATGTCCAGAGTACCATTTCAGCAAGTAATAAATATATGAAAAAAAACGCGATATTTTGTATTTTTTTTTAATATATACTAAGTCGGAGGAATCTGGTGCTTATTTTCTACTTATAGCCCCATTTCAAGCACCTGGTAGCCACATGTGACCAGTGACCACCATATTGGACAGCACGGCTCGAGACACTAATGAAAACCCAGAGCAAATCAGGGTGGCACATTTCCATTTCTGGCCATAAACATTCTGAGAGCATCAGTATCATGCCCTATCTCAAGTCAGGTCTCAGTAGGTTGAAAGTGAGTGTTGACACAACAACTGGAAAGTAGTCCCCACTCACCATAACTAGAGAAAACCCCATGCAGCAGTGACCGCCCAGTGCAGCCAAAACGGATAAATATTTTTTTTAAAAATGAGTGTTGAACCTGGAAAAACTATTCCAGAATCGAATTTGGGTGGTCAGAAAGTAAAACTTCAACCTTATGATGGGCCCACAGTAATAACCCTGATAAAGGCGGGAGGTCAGCCATCTCCTCTCCTGGACAGAGTTGCAGCCTGACCCTAGGGGTGGGACCTGAGGCTCCTGGTCCACCCTTGGGGCCAGGCTGTGGTGCCACTGAGGATGGGGCCTTCACCACCCTCTCCTCTGTGTTCTCTCTCCCTCCCTTTTCTGCAGCCTTGTTTTCTTACATCTCAGTGACATTTCTGTCTGTCCAGATACATCAGCATCCAGCTGTCCACTCCAGGTTTGAGACATGCCTGTCTTTGGGGCTGTTGGTGGTGGCTCTGTGAGAGCAAGCAGCAAGAATTCTTCCATCTGAGATCCCTTGATTAGCGTTATTTTGCCCCATTTGTTTTATTAGTTGCTCACCTTTGTTCTTGAGCCGCTTGAAAGTAAGTGGGACATGCTACAGTTCTTTACCATTAAATCTTTCAGTTATTGATATATACATACACTTTCACAGTCAGGTTTGTCAAGGTATAGTTCACTTTTGCCTGGAAAATCCCATGGACAGAGAAGCCTGGTAGGCTGCAGTCCATGGGGTCGCTAAGGGTTGGATACGACTGAGCGACTTCACTTTGACTTTTCACTTTCATGCATTGGAGAAGGAAATGGCAGCCCACTCCAGTGTTCTTGCCTGAAGAATCCCAGGGACGGTGGAGCCTGGTGGGCTGCCGACTGTGGGGTCGCACAGAGTTGAACACAACTGAAACGACTTCAGCAGCAGCAGCAATTTGTATCCAGTTTAAAAAAAAAAAAAACACCCTTGAGTTTTGACAGATACAGAGAGGCTTGTAACCACCTCACAATCTAGCTAGAGAAAAGTCACTTTCACCCTCAAGACTCACCCTTTTTGTAGTCAGCACCTCTCCTATTTCCAGCCCCTGGTAACTGCCGATCCATTTTCTGTCCCTGTAGTTTTGGCTTTCCAAGGAAGTCATATGAATAGATTTATGTGGGATATAGCTTCTAAATGTGTGTATGGTTTTGAATCTGGCTTCTCATCCATGTTGTAAGTATTGTTGTATCACTGTTGTTTATCACTGTTAGTTCCTGAGTACTACCCCACTCTATGGATGATGTGAGACACTATTTATCTAGTCACCAGCTGAACGTTTGATTTGTTTCTAGTTTGGGGCAGAAGCTTAGAATTTTTAACAGACACGAGCTTATTTCTTTGGCCTGATGAAGCTTGCCCCACACATCTGTGTGTGCTGGTGTGGCAGTCTTTTTCCACTGACAGCACGCGCCTCTGAACTTTGGGAACCTGAGGATCATTCAGAATCAGTTCTGGGGGTGGGGGTGGGTTGTGGTGCCCAGGCAGGGCCTGGTGGTCTGATGTGAGGGCCCTTTTGCTGCATAGAGGCCCGGGAGTCTGTAGGACTAGATGTACCAAGGGACAGCCTGGATGGTTTGGGTTCAGGGTTTCACGGGGAGGGACAGCATCAGCGCCTGCCCTCAGGCAGCACTTGGGACCCAGGGGCGGGTGGTGGGGACAGGGGTGAGCGCAAGGGGCTGGCTGTTTCCCCAGCTGGAGTCCAGCAGGGTGTTGTGGGGTCTGCACGAGGGGGTGATGGGGGGAGTCCTGTAGTGGGAGCCACAGCGAGCTAAGACTCCCTTCCCAGCACAGGGTGGGCACAGAAGCCCCAACTGCAGAGCGCAGTGGGGAAGCTAAAGGAACGCGGCCCCAGGAGGTGAGCATGGGAAAGGGGGCCCACCACGCTGGGCATCAGCAGTACCTCCAGGAGGCTGTCCTGGGGCCCAGCACTGCAGTTCATTTAGTCGTTGAGTCCACGGTGTGGCCCTGTGTGCTGAGTAGCGCAGTCCAGGCCGGGGGGCAGCACTGAAGGAAGATGTCCATGGCCTTGGCCCCAGCAGTGTTCCTGCTGAGTGCTGGTGTTCTGTGCTGAGTGGTGAGGAGACATGTGGCCCTAGTCTTGGGGGTGAAGGGAGTATGGCACAGTCAGTGGCTGGCAGTGGTACCCCTCCCGGGTGGGGAGGGAGCTCTCATCAAGTTTGTACCTGTTTAATGAAGCGTAACCTTGATAGGTTTTACCCACACCTGAGGGCACTGAGTTGCCCCTGTGAGGATCTAGCAGTGCAGGGCCCTATGGCTCTGTAACCACAGGCGGCCCTGCCTGAGTGGGGGAGGAGGCTGGGGCAGGGTCCTGTTCAGAGATGCTGGGGCCCAGGCTGGAGGCCCCATTTGCACACTGTCCCTCCAAGAGACGCAGGCAGATCCGTGGTGTCAACTTCTGTACAGGATCTCAATCCATGGGATGTTCCACTTGAATCCAGACTTTGAAACTGTCTCTCTGCCCTATAATAGGCCTTAGGTGGAGCCTGGGGTTTTGCCCTTGTGGAATTGGTAGTCATCGGGCCAGGAATAAAGAGATACAACTAAATGTAAAATCTTAACAAAGCTTGGGTAATGCTTTTGAGGGAGCTGATGGTGTTCCCATAGTGAATACAGGACACCAGGCCTGTCACTCTGAACTGACCTTTTTAATAAGAGACCCCAGCAATTGCGGGGCATGGAGGGAAAATGAATGCCCAGACAGAGGCCTGGTCCAGTGAGGGCCCGGTTGCCAGGGGGAATGCTTAGGTGTTGGCGGGACTGAAACACAGGGTTGGTTGCTTAGGCTGGAGGAGTCCGCGCACTGCGAAGCCCCTCCGCAGCCCTGCTATCAGGCCCTGCGGGTCCTCAGAAGTGCTGGCGGTTTGATTGCAAGTGCGGTGAGGCGCTTAAAATCCAAACAGAACCATGAGCTATATTAGCTGTGAAATAGATGACACAGCTGCACCGTGGGTGAACCTGGAAAACCTCACGATGCTCAGTGGAAGAAGCCAGCCACAAAAGGCCACATATTATAGGGCTTCGTCTATAGGAAATGTCCAGAACAGGCAAATCCAAGAAATGTCCAGAACAGGCAATCTGTAGACAGACAGGAGGCGGGTGGTTGCCAGGGGCTGGGGGAGGGGAAGTGGGGCGTGGACGCTTGATTGGAGCGATGACTTCATGGGGGAGTGGCCTCTTGATGGGTGGGGCGTCTTCTGAGAAGGGAGTGGGGAGTGGCCGCTTGACAGGCGTGGCGTCTTCTGGGGGAGTGGCCACTTGGTTGGCATGGCATCTTCTAAGGGGAGAGGTGAGTGGCCGCTTGACAACATGGCGTCTTCTGTGGGCGAGGCACCTTCTGAGGGGAGGTGGCCGCTTGGTGGGCGTGGCGTCTTGGTGGGCGTGGCGTCTTCTGTGGGAGTGGCCTCTTGGTGGGCGTGGCGTCTTCTGAGGCAGGGGGAGTGGCCGTTTGACGGGCGTGGCGTTTTTTTGAGGTGACAGATAACTGTGGCGATTGTACCACATTGAGAATGTACTTGATGTCTGAATTGTCTACCTGGAAATGGTGCAGTAGTGCTTGATATGTTTGCTGCATATATTTTTCGGCAGAATAAGAATGGCTGCCCTGTCAGCCGGTCACCTGGAGTGGATGCATAGGTGGTATGGGGGCGATGATTTCTGTTCCCGAGAGCTTTCGTGGTCGGCGGCCTTACTCTGTAAGGGTCTCAGGGGGCTGAAGCACTTTGCTTGGAGAATTCAGGTCTCAGCCCTGGAGGGCTGCATTACCACCTGCCCCTCCTCGTCGTGACTCGCTTGGCTTTGTCCTTCTCGCCTGCAGATGCTGGCGGATGATGCGGAGGCGGGCGCCGAGGATGAGAAGGAGGTGGAGGAGCTGAAGAAGCAGGGCATCAACCCCCTGCCCAAGCCACCCCCGGGCGTGGGCCTCCTGCCCACCCCACCCCGCCCGCCCGGCCCACCAGCCCCCACATCTCCAAATGGCCGGCCCATGCAGGGCGGCCCCCCCCCCCACCCCCCCCCCGCCCCCGCCCCCGGACCCCCTCAGATGCCCCTGCCAACACACGAGCCGCTGTCCCCGCAGCAGCTGCAGCAGCAGCAGGACATGTACAATAAGAAGATCCCCTCCTTGTTCGAGATCGTGGTGCGGCCTACAGGGCAGCTGGCTGAGAAGCTGGGCGTGAGGTGAGTGCCCGGCTGGCCAGCATGTGGCATCTTTGGAACCTTCAGAGCCTGTTTGGAGCCTTCCTCAGGCTGCAGCTCCCCCCTTCCTCTGCAGCCCATCTCACAGGCACCATTATCTCCTTCCAGGTTCCCTGGACCCGGAGGACCCCCTGGGCCAATGGGCCCTGGGCCCAACATGGGACCCCCAGGGCCAATGGGGGGCCCGATGCATCCTGACATGCACCCCGACATGCACCCAGATATGCACCCCGACATGCACCCCGACATGCACCCAGATATGCCGATGGGCCCGGCATGAACCCTGGCCCACCCATGGGCCCCGGCGGCCCTCCCATGATGCCCTACGGTCCCGGAGACTCCCCGCATTCTGGAATGATGCCCCCCATCCCACCAGCCCAGAACTTCTATGAAAACTTCTACCAGCAGCAGGAGGGCATGGAGATGGAGCCAGGGCTCATTGGGGACGCAGGTATGTGGCGCTCAGGGTGAGGGCTGGCTGGGGCCTGCACAGTGGAATGTAGTCAGGAAAAAGGGGTTTCTTACCTTGGTCTTAGTCTTTGAAAACATAAATCCGACTCCATCTCTGTTCTATAAGTGGCTGAATCTTTTCAGTGATGTAGGATTCACCACCCTGTTGAGTCTGGGCGGGGTATTAGCATCACTATAACTCACTTAGTTTCTGGTACGTTTGCTGGGTGTGTGTGGACTGGGAGTGTGGGAAGTTAGGGGGTGGATGCCGAACAGTGTGAACTTTATGGCCAAGGTGCCTTCCGCCAGTGGCCTGCTTCTGGGTGGTTCTTGGCTTGGAGCTTCCTTGCAACTGTGCTTGTTCTGTCCCCACACTAACTATCTTCCTTCCTCCTTTCCTTCCTTTCTGGGCTAAAATGAGAACACGTGTTGTTAACAACCTAAAGGTCCGGCTGTCAGGGTGCTTGGATGACAGTGCTGCTTCATAGGAGACGGTGTGTAGCCTTCAGGAGGATGGGAGGTGTCCAGGGGGCCGGGCATGCTTCCAGGCCTGGGGTCAGAGCAGGCCTGGACTGCGTTTCAGTTTAGAGAGAGCAGACAGGAAACATGTCAATAAGCGTGCCGCTCAGGTTGACATTGGTCATTGCTGGAAGTGAAGCGGGGCAGTGTCTGGGGTAACGGGTGGAGGCGGGCTGGGAGTGGCTGTGCTCTGGTGCGACACCGCCTGTCCGTGGCCTAAGTGAGAAGCAAATGGGAGAGGGATGTGAAGCAGGAGGAAGGCTTGGCTTGGGGGAGCTGCAGCAGGTAGAGGTTCCAGCCAGCCACCTTGTTGGTGGACTCCCCAGGTGTTGGTGTGGCTTGGGACAGGAGGACAGGGGAAGGAAGCACCAGCACACAAGACTCTGGGCTATGGTGAGGTGTGCTCGGCGGAAGAAGGATGGGGATAGCAGAGAAGACCACGGGGCCATGGAGGCTCATAGAAGGATGAGGGTAGCAGAGGAACGCTGGGCCCATGGGTGCTCATAGCAGCTGGAGGGGAATCTGGGAAGCTTGCAGGCTGCCCTGGAGTCACCCTGGGCAGAGGTGAGGCGAGGGCACCCAGGGTGACTGGGAGCCAGCAGGGTTGGTTGTGGAGGCACCATGGAGCCAAGGGGCCAAGGCGGCAGGGTCAGGTGCGGGTGCCTGTGGGGGCAGAGTCGCTGGGCAGATGCCCACACTGTCCCTGGGGCGGGAGATGCTGCAGAGAGCCAGGCTGGGAGGAGGGAGGGCAGCACTTGCGTTTTGGCTGCCGAAAGCACGAGGTGCCCGTTCAGCACCACGTGGAGTCGACAACAGGCATCAGGGAGCTGACCAGGCTGGAGGTCGGGGTAGAGTTTTTGCTGGTGTCTAAGTAGTGTGTGGAGACATAAAAACAGGTATGTGGGGCAGGGCGCCAGGACAGTGACACACTCTCTCATGAGGAAAGCAGGTGATCCTGACCGGAGTGATCTCCTCCCCCCTTTAAACAGTGGATGTGAGATGCATGAAGGTCCAGGTGGGGAAGCAAAAGTCTGTCCAGCTGGTGATGGTATCTCTGGAGTAATTGGCTCAAATGCCCATATTGTGAAATCTCCCCTTTAGTGCCGTTCAGTTGCCTTTAATAAGATTCAGTATTGTAAAACCATCAGATGCAGGGGGCCTGGGTGAGGCTGTTGTTTAAGGAGTGAGGCTGTGGCCCAGAGCAGCCTGGCCCACCAAGTTCCCATGTTCTGAAGTTCAGAGGCTAGAAGAAAGTGGCTTTTCACATTTTGCTTTATATGATTATGTAGGAAGAACTTATCTTTCTAAAAAAAATTTAAGCGTTTGACTCCTGGAACTTTAAATTACGGACTCCCTTTCTTGGTAGAGCTGGCTGCATTTCAGCTGCTCAGTAGGGGCACTGCACACACATCGGGGCTATTTCATCATTGCCGAATGGCCTGTGGGCACTGCTCATGGGACTCTCCAACACACACAGTCTCTAGGTGCTTCGTCACAGACCTCCACATGCTGTTCCCCTCATCCTTGGCTGGATCTATGCTTAGCATTTGCAAAGGGAGGCAGCTAGTGCTGGATGCTGCCCATCCTTCAGGAGAGATGGCAAGCCCTTCCGCCTGGTTCTTTCTAGATGCTGTATTGGAGAAACACCCCCCACCCACCCCATCCCCTTAAACATAGCAGCTGCCCAGAAACATTTGTGGAAGGAGAAGGATTCGCCCGGCATCCTCTGGGTGGACTTGTAGCCATAGCAACGTTTTGGTGTATTTTCTTCTTTTCTTTATGGGTCTTTGTTTACTGTGATTGAACTAATATTATGAGGTTACTGTGAGATTGAATGTTTTTCTTTATTTATTTAAAGAGACTATAAGATTAATGCTCATCAAAAGTATTTAAAACAGATGGGAAATGTGTGGAGTAAAAAGTGAACGATGCCTCAACCCCTTCCCCCAATCTCATTCCCCCACTCTCATTCCCAGGGGGCCTGTTCTCTGTCTGTCTTTTCAAAGCCTTTTCTTTGCGTTTTATAAACATTTGTACGCCGTTCCGTCCTGTTCTCACCTCATGAGCATTTGCCCATGTCACTAAACCTCACTGTGAATCCCATTCTCAGTGGCTGCGTCCCTAGTTGGGACCTCCCCCTCCCCCTTTGGCTGCTCCGTCCCCTACTGCTAGGGCCCCTCCTGGGAAGGGTAGGAGGGCGTAGGCTGTGCATTCTTACCCATCGCCATCAGGGGTGGTTTTCCAGCTGAGGGCACGGGTGGGTCGGAGTTGGTGCCGTATGGCCCTTCCCGACATGAACGCTCGGTTCTTCCCTGCCACAGAGGACTACGGGCACTACGAAGAGCTGCCGGGGAGCCTGGGGGAGCACCTCTTCCCCGAGCACCCTCTGGAGCCAGACAGCTTCTCTGAGGAGGGCCCCAGGCCCGGCCGAAGCCGGGCGCCGGTGTCCCCGACTTCCTGCCCTCAGCCCAGAGGGCCCTGTACCTGAGGATCCAGCAGAAGCAGCAGGAGGAGGAGAGCGAGGAGGCTGGCTGAGAGCAGCAAGCAGGACCGGGAGAATGAGGAAGGCACGTGTCCTCCCCCGGGGCAGGGCTCTCCCCGATGGGTGCGGGCCGTGGCCACCCTACGGGGAGCGGTGGGGCATGCCTAGGTCCGGGGTCTGTGTCGGACAGGAGCCTGTAGCCGGGAGGACCCCTGCGGAGAAGGGCGAGACCCTGGTCCCGTGGAGGAGGGCAGTGGGCTGGTCCCTGGAGGAGACCGCACTCTCGTGGAGGAGGCTGGAGGGAGATGCCCAGCCCCTGCTCCCCAGACTGTGTCCTCGGGAAGCCCAGAGATGAAAGCCGGTCACTGACACAGACCAGTAAGAGTCCCTGCCTCAGCTGCCCAGTGGTACCCCGGTGGCATCCGCCCGGGGGAATGGGACAGACAGAGAGGGCATTTGGAGCCTGCAGCCAGGAACCGGGGAGCAAGTGGGTCAGTGAGAACAAGGGACAGTCCCCTCCCCAAGGTCTCCGACTGCACCTGCCGAGGAGGTTGGACATGGGCCAGCTGCGTCTGCTCACCTGGCCACGCCTGTTACCAGCTGGTGACTGCCTGCCCTGGGGCGCGGGGCCACTGTGAGGGTTCTGGGAGGCACAGGTCTGGGAGCCCAAGCTCAATGAGAGCCCAGGCAGCGACTGCTGCTCATGGGCACTTGGAGCGGGGTTTGCCGTGGAGGGGTCTGAGTCTGCCCAGGTGAGAAGGCAGCTCTGGAGCCCGGGGCTTGGGAGTCTGAGCTCAGCCCTGGCTTTGTCCCTGATCTTGGGGTGCTGTGTCGGTGCCTCTGTTTTCTCATCTGTCAAATGGGCATGGTGACAGCGCTGTATCCTGGGTGGTTGTGGCAAATAAGGCAAAGTCCTTAGCTCGGTGCCGGTACACGGGGAAGGGTCCATCTGCGGTAGCCAGAGACCTGCCAGGCTCTGTGCTTGGCCTGCCTGAGCTCCCTGGCTCTTCGTGCCATTCTGTGGTGGTGGGGAGGGTGAGCAGCAGGTGTTTTAAACAAGAGAAATAGAGGTTCTGAGAGATAAGAGGTGGGGAGCAGGCTACCGTGGGATCCAAGAGGGCTGGTGGCCAGTGTGGTGACCACTCACCATCTCCCTGCACCTGTCTGCTCACTCGCAGGTGACACTGGAAACTGGTACTCAAGCGATGAGGATGAAGGTGGGAGCAGTGTCACCTCCCATCCTGAAGACGCTGAGGCAGCAGACGTCCAGCCGGCCCCAGGCTTCTGTTGGAGAGTTGAGCGGCAGTGGGCTGGGGGACCCCCGCCTCCAGAAGGGACACCCCACGGGAGGCCGACTGGCTGACCCTCGCCTCAGCCGGGACCCCAGGCTCTCCCGCCATGCCGAGGCTTCCAGCGGGTCAGGCCCAGGTGACACCGGACCCTCTGACCCGCGACTGGCTCGCTCCCTGCCCACCTCCAAGCCCGATGGCGGCTTGCATTCCAGCCCTGCCGGTCCCGCAGGCTCCAAGGGGTCTGGACCACCCCCCGGCAGAAGAAGAGGAAGGGGAACGAGCCCCTGCGGGAGAAGGCCGTCAACATTCCCTTGGAGCCGCTCCCTGGGCACCCGCTGCGGGACCCGCGGTCACAGCTGCAGCAGTTCAGCCACATCAAGAAGGACGTGACCCTGAGTCGGCCCAGCTTCGCCCGCACTGTGCTCTGGAGTCCCGAGGACCTGATCCCGCTGCCCCTGCCCAAGCAGGAGGCGGCGCCCCCCGTGCCCGCCGCCCTGCAGTCCCTGCCGGCGCTGGATCCCAGGCTGCACCGCGCCGCTGCCTCAGGGCCCCCAACCCCCGGCAGCGCACAGGCAACTCCGCAGATGCTGGCACGGCCGGCTCCAGCCTGCCTGACTTTGAGCTCCTCTCGCGCATCCTCAAGACTGTCAATGTCACTGGCCCCTTGGCCACCCCTGGCTCCGGTGACAAGCCCAGTGACCCCCGAGTGCGGAAGACACCCACCGACCCCCGGCTGCAGAAACCCACAGACTCCGCCACTGCCTCCTCCCGGGCGGCCAAACCTGGCCCTGGCGAGGTGCCCTCTCCAGCTGCCAGCCCCAGCGGGGAGTCCTCCCCCGCCAGCCACTGCCCCCTACGACCCCCGCGTGCTGGCAGCTGGCGGCCTAGGCCAGGGCGGCGGGGGCAGCCAGAGCAGCGTGCTGAGTGGCATCAGCCTCACGACCCCAGGACTCCCAACACGGGGGCCAAAGCCGCAGAGCCGGCCGTCGACGTGGGCGCCCAGCCCAAGGGCCCCGAGGGCAACGGGAGGAGCTCTGCTGCTGCCAAGGCTAAGGAGCCCCCGTTTGTCCGCAAGTCTGCTCTGGAACAGCCTGAGTCTGGGAAGCCCGGGGCCGACGGGGCCACGGCCACGGACAGATACAACAGTTACAACCGGCCCCGGCCCAAGGCCGCCGCGGCCCCTGCTGCCGCTGTGGGCACCCCCGTCAGCAGAGGGCAGCCTGCCCCAGCCCGGCGTGCACAACCTGCCCGTGCCCACCCTCTTCGGGACCGTGAAACCGGCACCCAAGACGGGCTCCGGAAGCCCATTTGCTGGCAACAGCCCAGCCCAAGAGGGTGAGCAGGACGCTGGGTCCCTGAAAGATGTGTTTAAAGGCTTCGACCCCACCGCCTCCCCTTTCTGCCAGTAGTGTTAAGCCGGAGTCCAGCGCTCCCTGCACCCCCTCCCTTCCCAGGGCAATATTTAAGGGCAGCAACCAGAGTTGGGGCTTGGGGGAGGGGGGAGGGGGTTTGGGTGTTCTTTCTTTCCTTTCTTCCTATTGTTTTCTTTTCTCCTCTCTCTCTTTTTTTAAGTAGTATCTTCTTTAAAACATATGAATTGTGTATAACCATCTATAACTTCTGGTCAGTGCTGCGGGGCTGCTAGGTGCCCGCCCGACAAAACCTCCACTTGCATGTGAGCAGTCACGAGTCCCCTGGGCCTCAGCCCAGCTGGCACTCCCGCCTGACCTGGCCAGGCCCGATTTTCAGGGACTCCCTTAAAGGCTGGGGCCCCAGTCTGGTGGCTGGGGGTCTGGTGGGTTTTCTGGGCAAAGCGGGGACCCTCCTCCTCCTCCCGCCCCACCCCACCCCCCCAGGACGAAGGGAGCAGCAGGCATCAAGAAGGCACGAAGTGTTGCATGAGCAAGAAGAGCTGGAGCCGAGACGGTGGGCAGGCCCGCGGGGAAGCAGGTCTAGGCATTTCTGCGTCTCCTCTGCAGCATGCAGGCCATGATGACCCGCTTCAGGGGCCACTGGAAGTGAGGAAGTATCAAGAGAGAAGAGCCTTTGGAAGCTGCCTGGGCCAGGAGAAACAAAGTCCTTTCCCACTGCTGTCTCGTCTGGATTCACCCGCAGGGCCCCCTGCCCCCACCCCGACCCCCTCCGTCCAGAGTTCACCCGTGAACCCGCGCCCACCAGCCTGCGGCAGAAGACTCTGGGGTGAGAGATGGACCTGGAGTCGTCAGGGCTGGTGCGGGGCGATGGCCCCGCAGACCGCGTGCTGTCCGTCAGTATTAGTCCCTGTCCTGTTGTGGCCATGCCTTTCTCCCCACGTGCCGGGCTCTGTCCTGGGCCCTGGAAGGCAGAGCACGCATGCGGTGTGCCAGCCTCGGCCCCTCTGGGGACAGCTCAAGGATCCGTGCATGGCCATGCCACCATGCTCCCGATGGAGGGAGCTGGGGTGGTGGTCAGCAAAGCATCGCCCTCTCTGCACAACCCCTCACAGCGTACCTTCAGGGCCAGTGGTTTTGGTGTGTTTCATTTTCTTCCAAGCCAAAGGGGGCATGGGTTCAGAGGCACGTGCATTGTTGGCTTTATGGCCATGTCCAGGAAAGGGGCCTGAGGACACAGTGGGAAGCTGGCCAGGGCCTGGAGGGTGACCCGCTGTGAGCAGGGCAAGGACCCCACAGCCCGCATCCTGCTCTCCTCATCCATCCGGCTGAGCCGGGAAGGGAGCCGAAAGGGCTGCCCTGGGCTCCGCAGCTCCCCAGGACCCTGGCTGAGCTCCCCGTCCTATCCACAAAGCCCAGAGGAGGCCCACCTTGGGAACTGGACACGGTCTGTGCCCACACCTGCCCGCGCTCTCCTGCCTCGCTCCTCATCCTGCCATCTCAGCCCCCCTCGCTTAAGGGCCCTGACTCTTCCTGCTAATAATGAGGAAGCCTGGTGTCCCAGCCAGCCAGAGGGTTACCCCTCCCACCTCCCTCAGGTGGGAGGTTAAGGTCCCACACCCCTCCCTCAGAAAAGGAATAGTTGTAGAGTTTGGTGCCAGAAGCAAGGGCGGGGGAAGCACCCCCACAGGGTCAGTGCGCCATGATCAGGGTGGTTTGGTTTGTCTTTGTGTCTTTTTCTGTTTTTTTTTTTTTTTTTTTTTTAAACAATCATTAATGAGATTTTTCTTCAGCCACCAGTGTTGGCCTCGAAGCAGAGGGCTGCAGCCCCTGGTTTGTAATATAAGAAAAGAACACGCAGTGTGGCTGTGGTTGGGTGTTGGGTTGTTTGTTTGTTTTTCCCCTCCTTTGAGAATTTTATTTTGTAGAAGCAAAATGAAATACTTTTTAAAACAAATCTGTGGATGAATTAGAAGCTGGAACCCTCCTCTTGGAATATTCAGCCTAAGAACCTCATGGGACTATGAATTCACCCAAAATTTTCATTTGCCATCAGGCCGAGCTTTTAAAGAAAAAAAAATAAATTGTTCTCTAACCAGGATTGTAACAAAAGTGTAAATACTATTTCAGAGTTGAAAGTTGACGGTGCAAATATGTATATAACGTACTGTATTTTTACAATGATCGTTGCATGACTCTGTTCCTCCCCCTTTTTGTACTCCAGTGTCTTCCAGAAACACCACCTGTCCTTTCTCCTGTGGTCTCTTAATCCAATAATTGTATTACTGCCATTAAAGGATGCAGTTATTTTAAAAAAAAAACAACAACAACTAATCTACGGATCTTGTCTCTCTGTGCTGCCCCCAGCACCCCTTGCCCCAGAAATGACAAGGGGGTGGGGGCACAGCCTTGAAACGAGAGTCTGTCCTCAGCGGCCAGTCAGTTGCCGGGTGGCGGTCGCAGTGACGCTGTGGGGATGGCACCTTCAGACAGCCTCCACTTCCCCCAGCTCCAGCTCTGGACACTGGTGACCCATGCGGATCACAGAAGAGGCCAGGGGTGACCTCAGGACCATGGGGCTGCCATAAACAGGGGCCCTAACTGCTGTAGATGGAACGTTTGTGTTGCCTCAAAATTCCCCGATGGAAATCTGTTCACCCAAGACAACGGGGTTTGGAGGTGGGGCCTTTGGGAGGTCAGGAGGATGAAACCTTTGTGAAAGGGATTAGTGCCAATTTAAAGGAAACCCCACAGAGTATCCTCACCCCTTCCTTTGTGTGAAGGTGTGGCGTGAAGACAGCCATCTGGCAAGAGGGTCTTTGCCCAACACTGAGTCTGCTGCCACTTGACCTTGGACTTCCAGCCTTCACAACTGTGGATTTTAGTGGACTCAGAGACTCCTCTTGCTAACCTCGGGTCTGCCCTGAGAAAGCCATGCTCTGCGAGGGAGAGACGGGAGCAGGTCTTGGCCTGGAGGGTAGCCACGTCTTCTCGGGACTTAATTTGGTTTCTGTGTTTTTGATGGGCCTTTCTTAGTTTTCCATGACTGCCATATAAATTATACAAGCCAAGTGGTTTAAATCAGAAACTTGGTGAAAGAAAAACAAAAAGCAGGAACTTGATACCTTATAGTTCTGGGAGTCAGAAGTGTGACGTGAGTCTCGCTCAGCTAAAATCAAACTATCGCAGGGCTTGGTGGCTCAGTGGTAAAGACTGCTTTCAACCCAGGAGATTCAATCCCCAATCCAGGAAAATTCCACATGCCAAGGAGCAGCTAAACCCATGCACCACAAATTATTAAAGACTGTGCTCTAGAGCCCAGGAATTACAACTACTGACGTCCAAGTGCCCTAGAGCCCAGAACCTGTGCTCCACCACGAGAAAGGCCACTGCAATAAGCCCATGCACTGAGACGAGAGAGAAGTCCAGGCTCGCTGCAACTAGAGAAAAGCCTATTCAGCAGTGAAGGACCAGCACAGCCCAAAATAAATAAATCTGGGGGCCAGTATTGGAGTGTTTCTAATTCATCCAAGTTGAGTATGGCCGATTTCACCTGTAACTCAGGACTCCCCCTCAGCTAACCTTTGACAGGCAGGAACCCGTCATCCCAGGTAAGAGGGTTGATAGGGCGAGTCCAGGCTTGGTAAAGTCCAGGTGAACTCTGAATTCACCCAGGTTCAGCCCCTCTTCCACACTGCTGGTCTGAGACGCAGCACCCCTTATGATGGCAATATGGCTAGGGGTCTTCCAGCCTTTACCGCCTCATGCAGCCAAACACAGAAGCAGAAAAGAACCTTCCCATGTATCTATGAGCCAGGTTCAAAATTGAGGAGTATGACAAAGCTGTATGCTGATTGTCACCTCGCTTATTTAAGTTATATGCAGAGTACATCATGCGAAATGAAGGGCAGGATGAATCACAAAGCTGTACTCAAGATTTCCAGATGTATCAACAACCTCAGAAGGCAGATTTTACCACTCTCAAGGCAGACAGCAAAGGAACTAAAGAGCCTCCTGATGAGTGAAAGAAGAGAAGTGGAAAAGCTGGCTGAAAACTCAACCAAAAGCAAAGATCGTGGCATCCAGTCCCATCACTTCGTGGCTAATAGATGGGGAAAAAGTGGAAACAGTGACAGATGTTATTTTCTTGGGCTCCAAAATAACTACAGATGGTGACTGAAGCCATGAAATTAAAAGACACTCCTTGGAAGGAAAGCTATGACCAACCTAGACAGTGTATTAAAAAGCAGAGACATCACTTTGCTGACAAATGTCCATCTAGTCAAACCTATGGTTTTTCCAGTAGTTGTGTGTGGCTGTGAGAGTTGGACCATAAAGAAGGCTGTGCACTGAAGAATTGATGATTTCAAATTGTGATGCTAAAGGAGACTCTTGAGTGTCCCTTGGACTGCAAGGTAATCAAACCAGTCAATCCTAAAGGAAATCAACCCAGAGTATTCAATGGAGGGACTGACGCTGAAGCTGAAGTTCCAATATTTTGGCCACCTAATTCGAAGAGTTGACTCACTGGAAAAGACCCTGATACTGGGAAGGGTTGAGGGCAGGAGGCAAGGGGGGCGACAGAGGATGAGATAGTTGGATGGCATCATCGAATCACTGGACATGACTTTGAGCAAACTCCAGGTGAAGGAGCGGAAAGTGTGAGGTGCTGCAGTCCATGGGGTCGCAAAGAGTTGGACACGACTTACCCAGTGAGCAACGAGGGCAAGGAACTGCTTCCCAGAAGTCCCTCAGGCTTCCTCTCAGTCACTTTGGCAGGCTCAGATTGTGTGCTCCTCCCTACCTTGGTCCACAGCAAGAGGGTAACAGAGGTCTCACGTCTGGTTCTTACGTGTCAAAGATCCAGCATCCTTGGCCAAGCACATGGCTACTCGGAAGGTGAACGTGCTCGTGACTCATGCAGGGGGAAGATGGTGCAGGAGTTGGAAGCCACAGTGGTGATACAGGCATCATTCAAGTGTTAAGGCATGGACCTTCTCCGGACCAGATCCTGTGCTCGGCACCAGGCTCTAATAGGGATGACCTGTTGGCTGGAGTGAAGTCTGCAAAGAGAAGGCAGATGGCACCTGGGGCTTGGGAGGTTGGCAGGCCCTGGAGAGCCTTGAAGGCTGTGTTCCAGATACGGGCAGAGAAGAGCTTGTATTCAAGTTGCTGTTTAGTTGCTCAGTTGTATCCAACTTTTTGTGACCCCATGGACCTCAGCCCACCAGGCTCCTCTGCCCGTGGGATTTCCCAGGCAAGAATACTGGAGTGGGTAGCTGTTCCCTTCTCCAGGAGATCTTTCCAACCCGGAGATCAAACCCAGGTCCCCTGCATTGCAGGCAGATTCTTTACTGCAGAGCCACCGGGTAATGACTCCCAGGTCTCAGTGGCTCATCCACAGGTCAGCAGGGGCCTCTGCTCGTCACAGGCACCCTGGACCCACATTGGCTGAAGAACCACCCCTGGGACAACTTGGCAATGGTGGGGGAGGTGGAGAAGAGCCCACCAGCTCTTAAGTGCTTCTTCCCCACAGTCAAGGACTTCAGTACTGCTGTTTCCTTAGCTAAGCAAGTCCAGAAGCCAGCCTCACTTCAAGAGCATCAGTCAGTTCAGTTCAGTTGCTCTGTTGTGTCCGACTCTGCGACCCCATGGACTGCAGCACACCAGGCTTCCCTGTACATCACCAACTCCTGGAGCCTGCTCACACTCATATCCATCCTGTCAGTGATGCCATCTAACCATCTCATCCCTCTGCTGTCCCCCTTCTCCTGTTTTCAATCTTTCCCAGCATCAGGGTCTTTTCCAATGAGTCAGTTCTTCACATCATGTGGCCAAAGTATTGGAGTTTCAGCTTCAGCATCAGCCCTTCCAGTGAATATTCAGGACTGATTTTCTTTAGGATTGACTGGTTGGATCTCCTTGCAGTCCAAGGGACACTCAAGAGTCTTCTCCAACACCACAGTTCAAAAGCATCAGTTCTTTGGTGTTCAGCTTTCTTTATGGTCCAACTCTCACATCCATACATGACTACTGGAAAAACCGTAGCTTTGACTAGACGGACCTTTGTTGGCAAAGTAATATCTCTGCTTTTAATATGCTGTCTAGGTTGGTCATAGCTTTTCTTCCCAGGAGCAAGCGTGTTTTAATTTCATGGCTGCAGTCACCATCTCCAGTGATTTTTGGAGCCCCAAAAATAAAGTCTGACACTGTTTCCACTGTTTCCCCATCTATTGTGATGGGACCATAATCTTAGTTTTCGGAATGCTGAGTCTTAAGCCAGCTTTTTCAAAGGGCATCAGGAGATGCATTTCCACTGTGTGTCCAGGAGGCGGCGAGTTGGAAATACTTGGAGACCTAGCACTCCTGTTTTCCACATCAGCCCCAGCCCTCCAGCCCCAGTGCTCCCAGGCATCCCTCATTGTTTGCAGGTACCGAGCCACGGGCTACATCGCCAACTGATGAGGTATGGTGGCCTGGATCCCTCGCTGCAGGGAACGTCATTGTTTTAAGATCTGAGGTGCTGCGTCTGGAATTACGCCACTGGGTTTGCGTGGAGGCCACGCCTCTACTGCCTGCTCCAGCCAATGAGTGAGTTGACAGGGGCAGAGGGTAGGACCCAGGGATGAGGGTTGGTTGGGCAGAGAGGGGAGAAAACTGGCATCCCATCTAAATACCCTAATCCTTTTGGATCAGGGCCCCACTTTATGACTTTATTGAACCTTAATTACTTCCTTAAAAGGGCTTCAGCATATCAATTTTTGGAAGACAGTTCAGTTCATAGCACCCACTGTATCCCTTCTAGCATATCTCCAGTAGCGCAGTGAAAGGCAAAAACTTTCACATTCTTTATTTCTTCTGGTGGTTACTCTGTTTCTCTCAAGATATGTCAACTTTAGGTACTTCTTGTCAACCTCCTGCTCCCTTCCCTCCCCCTTATTTTCAGGCTGCTCTTCGAATTTTAAATACCATGACATCTCATTCTCCGAGTCTTATTCTCTCAACCAGCACTGCCCCCTAGAATGTTCCACAGTGACGAAAATGCTCTCTCTCCATGTCGTCCAGTATGGCAGCCACTGGGCACACGTGGCCACTGCGCACTGAAACTGGCCAGTGAAACTGGGATGCTAAATTTCTTTTTGGTTAATATAAGTTAAGTTTGGGGCTTCCCAAGTGGCTCAGTGGTAAAGAATCCACCTGCAATGCAGGAGACCGGAGTTCCGTCCCTGAGTCAGGAAGATCCCCTGGAGAAGGAAATGGCAACCCCTCCAGTATTCTTGCCTGGAGAATTCCGCAGAGGAGCCTGGCATGCTGCATTCTGTGGGGTCACAAAAGTTGGACACGACTGAGTGACTAACACACACACACACACACACACACACACACACACACACACACTCCATGCTAAACATTCACTTTATATGGAAAGAAAACCAGACAGGAAGCTAACTCACCTGGGGTCACCATCAGTCTTAGAACAGACAGCCGAAATCATTTTAGGCCTCACACCCCTATCACGTGTACTAAAACAATAACCGCTAACACACACACACACACACACACACACACACACACACACTACACAGCATGTGAGACTGCTGGCTCTGTGCTGGGTGGCTTTGCATGCATTGAAAATTTTTCACAGCTCCATGAAGTCAGTCTTATTATGTTCCCATTTCACAGATAAGGAAACTGAGGCCCAGGAAGACTAAGCAACTTGTCCTAGATTGATAGCTGCTGCTGCTGCTAAGTCTCCTCAGTCATGTCCGACTCTGTGTGACCCCATAGATGGCAGCCCACCAGGCTCCACCGTTCCTGGGATTCTCCAGGCAAGAACACTGGAGTAGCTTGCCATTTCCTTCTCCAATGCATGAAAGTGAAAAGTGAAAGTGAAGTTGCTCCGTCGTGTCCAACCCTCAGCAACTCCATGGACTGCAGCCTACCAGGCTCCTCCGCCTATGGGATTTTCCAGGCAAGAGTACTGGAGTGGGAGATCGATAGCTCCTGAGTGTCAAAGTCAGGCTCCAAATACAGACAGTCTGGCTCCAGAGTCATCTTGGGAGAGAGCAGCTCCAAGGAAGAGACGCCAGGGTCATCAGAGAAATCCAGAGCAATGCTCTTCCTTTCCTCTTGATCAGTATCTGATCAGGAAAACTGAAACCACTCCAGGCATTTAAGCTAGAGGAAATATAATTAGGGAATTGGACACCAAGAGGCTGGAAAGGCTAGAGGGTAAAAGAGGCACAATCGGGTTACCACTGATTAGAAGCTGCAGGAAGCTGCTAGAATTCCTAGGGTCGGCGTGACAAGAAAATGATAGGTAGGGAGTTCCCTGGCGGTCAAGTGGTTGGGACTCCATGCTTTCACTGCAGAGGGCCTGGGTTCAATCTCTGATCAAGGAACTAAGATCCTGTACTGTGGTGTCGCCTAGAGACGGTGACTGCTCTGTTGCTGAAGTAGGAACCAGGCTGGACTCCTGAAGTCCCAGCTTGGCAGCCCTCCCTCAGGGCACTGCCGAAAGCAAGGGGTGAAAAAACTTCTGTGTGTGCGTGCGCCAAGTCACTTCTCATGTCTGTCTCTGTGTGACCCCACAGACTATAGCCCACCAGGCTCCTCTGTCCATGGAATTCTCCAGGCAAGAATATTGGAGTGGATTGTCCCATTACCTCCTCTAGTTTTTTTTTATTTTACTGCCTTCCAACTGCCAGAAACTAATAGGAAATCAACTGGCAAAGGAGACAGAAATAGTTTGCAGGCTTCTAGCCCCAGATGTAGAGAGAAAGGCATAGGACCGAGTGTGGGTCTAAGACACTGACTGTCTTCGTGTGCTGGGGCTGTCCTTGAGGGGCGCTGTGAAGCCTTCCGCTGTGTGGCCTGTCACTCTTGCAGGGGACCCAGCCCTCATTTTGCTGTGTCCTCAGAATCACAACCCAAGTATCGAGGAGGCTCAGCAGTGAAGAGGACATGGGACAAGCTGGTAGAGGAGAGGGGGAGATGACTCCTTCCCCCTAAGCCCTGCTTAAGCCCCCCTTTCTTCCCAGCATGTCCCAGGAATTATCAGAGCAGGCTCTGCGTCTTCCCTGGAAGGAACTCTGCTTCACTCTTCCTGACACAGCTCACTTTATCCAGTCTGCTCTCTGTGCTTCTCATACACCTCATGGAGACCTGATGTTTCTTCATGAAGGGCTTTGTTAACACAAATAGCCGGTGCTCCATGCCAGCGGGCATCTAAGTGCCAAAAGCACAGACCATATCTCATGGGAGATGAGCCCCAAGCCTGGAGAGGGAGTGAGTGGATGCATGGGTGTCCTGGAAAGACACAGCTCTCTGATCTCCCGCCAGGTGTACAGGACATAGGATTGCCTTGTACGGTTGTGCAGGTTTCTCACTGAGCAAAGACATCACAACTAAAGGGGGCTCATTTACATGGAAATCATAGTTTTCTAGCAAGTGGCAGAAAAGGTCTCTTGTTCTAACCAAATCAATGTAGCAGGACAATTTCTCAGGTGAGTTGAGATCCCCCAGTGGCTCAGTGGTAAAGAATCCCCCTTCCAATGCAAGAGACACAGGTGACTTGAGTTCAATCCCTGAGTTGGGAGTATCCCTGGAGAAGGAAATGGCAACCCACTCCAGTATTCTCGCCTGGAGAATCCCATGGACAGAGGAGCCTGGTGGGCTACAGTCCAAGGGGTTGGAAGGAGTTGGACATGACTGATCAACTGAACATGAGCATGGACAGAGTAAAGGAGAGTCTTGATCCTTCGTGGGTTGGAGGCCAAGGAAGTGGAAGGGAAAGGAAGAGACTGTGTGAGGGAACCCCCAGGAATCCCAGAGGAAGACACAAAGGTGGAGGGAGAGGCAGCTTGGTGGCGTAGACATGAGGTCAGAAAAGGGAGTTGCTTTCAGCAGAAAGATAGATGTACAGCTCAGCGGGGTCTGAGGGGCAGGGAGAACAGAGGTCCCATCCAGAGCCTTCAAACCCCTCCATCTCATCTCCTCACATCTCTTACTCCAATAGCTGCTTCACCAGAAGTGGACGGAAGGTCAGTGTCCACCCAGGGGTATCCAGGTTCGGAGAGGCATAGGACACTGAAGCTGTAGGGAACAGAGGAGCTCTGGGGACACAGGGAAGGGCCCCAGCTGCTCCTGTGGCTTGGCCTGCCCAGACAGTTCTGCTTTCAGAATGATGTTTCTTGGGAAACAGGTGAAGGTCCTCAACAGGCACAGACTTCCAGTTAGAAGATGAATGCATTCTGGGGGCCTAATGCATGGTGAGGCCAGGTAACAGCACTGTATGGTACACTTGAAGATGGCTAAGACAGTAGATTTTTTTTTATATTTACTTATTTGGCTGCACCAGGTCTGAGTTGGGGCACGCAGCATCTTTGATTTTTGTTGGGGCACGTGGGGATCTTTAGTTTCAGCACGTGGGATCTAGTTCCCTGACTAGGGATTGAACCCAGGCCCTTCTGCATTGGGAGTGAGGAATCTGAGCCACTGCACCCCCAGCGAAGTCCCAGGACAGTAGATGTTAAATGGTCTCACCACACGTTAAAAAAAAACAATGGTACCCATGTGAAGTGAAAGAGGTGTTAGCTAACCTTATAATGAGGTACTCACGTCTCAATATATATTGCATATCGAATCATCACTTTGTGCATCTTAAAGACAAACTTATATGCTAATTATATCTCAATAAAGCTGGGGAAAAGAAGCTCAAATGACACTTCTGTCCTTCCACTCTGCCACCCCAGTTTACAAAAGCAATCTTTATGGTAAAATCTTTTGAAAATTCCCCCAAAATGGGAAGAAGAAAATAAGTATCATCCAGAATCTCGTAGGGGCTTTCCTGGAAGTCCGGTGGTTAAGACACTGCACTTCCACTGCAGGGGCCATGGGGTTGGATCCCTGGTTGGGGAGCTAAGATCTTCCATGGCCAAAAGATAGGGGAAAAAAAAGTTACCCAGAATCTCATAAACCAAGTTATTCAGATTGTCACAGGGAGACCTGATCCTTCATGTAGAAAACCCTCACAACCCACCACCTCCTCTTCTCTGGGTTCATCTCTTCACTTTCTGGAATACATCCTTGAAGTTATTTTTACAAGGAAGAGAATACCTAGGTGTGGGAGGGATATAATGTGGAGAGGTGCCGTTTAGTCAAGAAAAATACTATACACCAGCAGTAACCAATCAGGAAATTAACAGAAAAATCAGATAAGCTTCCCAAGAGCAATTAAAAAACTGGGAAGTAGCCAAATGAAGAATGCCAGAAAACTTATCGAGATGGCAAATAAAAACAACTCTGGACTGAGATAACTTTATTCAAAAGGCCACTTGCAGTAAGGAGAATGCTCTGAACTCAGAAATATGCAAGCTTCTCGGAATCAAACAGAAAAAGTCTTTGCTTGTCTAGGGTAAGAGAGGTTCCCCATAAAGGGGAAGTTGATTTGTTGAGGAAAAGTAACCACTGTGGTTGGCAAAACACTCAGGAAATGTGTCTTCTTCGGGTCAGTGGTTCTCAGGAGAAGCTGACAAGGGGGCCAGTTCCACTTTTCCAGTCCTCAGGAGGCGAGGAAACTATGTGAGGGCCAGTGGGAGAACAGAAGCCAGACTTAAAGTTGCTCAGAGCAAAGCAGAGGGTAAGGGATGAGCCGTGAACACCTGGTTAGACAAAATATTGAAATCTTGTTCAAGGACGACCTGAATAAATGGCTGATCTAAGATCCCCTGGAGAAGGAAATGGCAACCCACTCCAGTATTCTTGCCTGGAGAATCCCATGGATGGAGGATCCTGGTGGGCCACAGTCCACGGGGTCGCCAAGAGTCGGACACGACTTCACTTTCACTTTCATGGGCTTCACAACATGCCATTGCAATCCACCTCCACATTCTGGAAATGGCCTGCCAGCAAAGTTGATTCTTTATCTCTTGTTTATCTCTTTGGTTCATTGAATTCACTATTGTGTCCAGAGATGGTGGAACAGTCTCTGATGTCTAATCAATTCTTGATACAAATATATTCTTTTAAAACAAATTTTTGTGCCAGTATGGTACTGGCACAAAGATAGAAATATAGATCAATGGAACAAAATAGAAAGCCCTGAGATAAACCCACACACCTATGGACACCTTATCTTCGACAAAGGAGGCAAGAATATACAATGGAGTAAAGACAGTCTCTTTAACAGGTGGTGCTGGGAAAACTGGTCAACCACTTGTAAAAGAATGAAACTAGACCCCTTTCTAACACCATACACAAAAATAAACTCAAAATGGATTAAAGATCTAAATGTAAGACCAGAAACTATAAAACTCCTAGAGGAGAACATAGGCAAAACACTCTCCGACATAAATCACAGCAGGATGGATCCTCTATGATCCAACTCCCAGTATACTGGAAATAAAAGCAAAGATAAACAAATGGGATCTAATTAAAATTAAAAGCTTCTGCACAACAAAGGAAACTATAAGCAAGGTGAAAAGACAGCCTTCTGAATGGGAGAAAACAATAGCAAATGAAACAACTGACAAACAACTAATCTCAAAGATATATAAGCAACTTATGCAGCTCAACTCCAGAAAAATAAATGATCCAATTAAAAAATGGGCCAAAGAACTAAATAGGCATTTCTCCAAAGAAGACATACGGATGGCTAACAAACACATGAAAAGATGTTCAACATCACTCATTATCAGAGAAATGCAAATCAAGACCACAATGAGGTACAATTTCACACCAGTCAGAATGGCTGCGATCCAAAAGTCTACAAGCAATAAATGCTGGAGAGGATGTGGAGAAAAGGGAACCCTCTTACACTGCTGGTGGGAATGCAAACTAGTACAGCCATTATGGAAAACAGTGTGGAGATTCCTTAAAAAATTGCAAATAGAACTGCCTTATGACCCAGCAATCCCACTGCTGGGCATACACACCGAGGAAACCAGAATTGAAAGAGACACATGTACCCCAATGTTCATTGCAGCGCTGTTTATAATAGCCAGGACATGGAAGCAACCTAGATGTCCATCAGCAGATGAATGGATAAGAAAGCTGTGGTACATATACACAATGGAGTATTTATTACTCAGCCATTAAAAAATAATACATTTGAATCAGTTCTAATGAGATGGATGAAATTGGAACCGATTATACAGAGTGAAGTAAGCCAGAAAGAAAAACACCAATACAGTATACTGACACATATATATGGAATTTAGAAGACAGTAATGATGACCCTATATGCGAGACAACAAAGAGACACAGAGGTATAGAGTGGACTTTTGGACTCTGAGGGAGAGGAAAGGGTGGGATGGTTTGGGAGAATGGCAATGAAACATGTATATTTTCTTGTAAGAAGCGAAGCCGTCAATCTATGTTCAATGTAGGATGCAGGATGCATGGGGCTGATGCACAGGATGATTCAAGTAGAGGATGTGGAGTGGGAGGTGGGAGGGGCTTCGGCATTGGGAGATTGTGTTCACCTATGGCTGATTCGTGTCAATGTATGGCAAAACAAATACAGTATTGTAATTAAAAAAATAAATAAATTTAATTTAAAAAAATAGAAAAGAAAAAAAAATAAAACAAATTTTAGGACTTCCCTGGTAGCTCGAGGGGACTGTGTTTGATCCCACATGCTGCGGAGAAACTAAGACCAGAAGCCACAATTATTGAGCCTGTGCTCTAGAGCCTGGGAGCTACAACTACTGAGCCCACATGCTCCAAGTTTGTGCTCTGCAACGAAAGCCACCACAGTGAGAAGCTTGAGCACCACAACTCGAGAAAAAGTCCAAGGAGCAGCAAAGAGCCAGCACAGCCAAAAATAAATAAATACAATTATTTTTAAAAAAATTCAAAGAGAATTCCTGGTGGTCCATTGGTTAGGACTCTGCCGAGGAGGGCCCGGGTTCAATCCTGGTCCAGGAACTAAATTTCTAAAGCCAAGTGGTGCAGCAAAAATAAATAAGTAAAATTTTAAAAAATATATATATACACATACATATATATTTAAATGGAGCTATAATTGACATAGAATACTGTATAAGATTGTGTTGTAACTATGATAATTTGATACACAATGATCTGTACATACAATTACACATTGCGGTATGATTACTACCACTATCTTGGAGCACCTCCATCGCATTATGTAATTATCATTTCTTTTCTTGTGTTGAATAAAAATATAAATATATTCACTGTAAAGGCCACCAGTGCCTGGTCCCACCCTCCAGTCCACAGGTCCTGGTGGTGTGGCTCTGGAGTGGGGCTGAAGCATTAATGTTTGTCTTAACAAAGTTCCTGGATGATTCGTATTAGAACCGCTGATCTAATCACAAGTGCAGAGGCCACTGGCCAGCTCTGTCTCTTTAAAAGGATTTGTTTTCTCTGTGCTGACCCTTTCTGGTATTTAATTTCTCCCCTCTCTCAATCTGCCTAAACCATCTCACTAGCCAAGAATGTGAGTAATGTGTTTCAAATATTTTCAGTTCCCATTTAAGCCCATTTAATGCTTGTTCACTGCCAGCAGGCAGACTATCTTTTAGACTATCAGCCTATTTGAACTCCCTCCCCTAGTTTAACCCCCAATCTGCCTCTCCCTCCATAAAATCCAAGCTCTTCCCAGTGGGAGATGAAGGAGCAGAGGGCAAGAGGGGCCTGGCCCAGCAGGTCTTGTAGTCATGGTTTTGGTAGGGGGGCAATGGAAAGCTGTGGAAGGTCTTCCCCCCTCATGGGAGGGTTTAAGCTGGGAGAGACATCACTAGATGCTCATTTAAAACATTTGGGGAATTCCCAGGTGTTCTAGTGGTTAAGACTCCCTACTCCCAATGCAGCATGCTGGAATTCAGTCCCTGATTGGGGAACTAAGATCCCACATGTGTGATGAGGGGGGGAGGAATCTTACAGAAGTGACTTAACTGGGTGGTTTGGGTTGGGGTCTCCCATGACCTTGGGCTGAGGCTGGGATCACCCAAAGATTTGATGGGGGGATGGAGGGTTCACTTCCAATTAAGTTCACTTGTGTGGCTGGCATGCTGTTGCTGGATGTTTGCAAGGAGCCTCAGTTCCTCTCCACGTGAGCCTCTCCACAAGGCTGCTTGAGTATCCTTGAAACGTAGTAGCTGGTTTCCCACAGAAAAGGTGATTCAAGAGAACAAGGTGGAAGTCATAAAGGACCTAAAAGATCCAGTCTTGGAAGTCACACTGTCACACTTCCACAGCATTCAACTGGTCACACAGACCAGTCCCTGATTTGATGTGGGGGTGACTATATACAAAATGTGAAGATCATTGGGGTCATCTATTCTTTTAAATGTACTTGGCTGCAAGAGGTCCTAATTGTGGCATATGGAATCTCATTCCCTGACCAGGGGATCGAACCTGCGTCCCCTGCATTGCAGCGCGGATTCTTAACTGCTAGATCCCCACGGAGGTTCTGTGTGTTTCTTTTCATTAGATGCGCTTTGTAACCTGCATCTTGTAACGTTTTCAAAATAAATAATATGTTTAAATTTAAAAGTTATGCCGTGGGAAAATATTCAGTGCCACTGGTCAGTGTTCATTATTGACTGTTACATGAAAAAAAAAAAAAATTAAGTTGTCAAACGGCAATCTTTTACACCCGGCTAAAAAGACGGGATAGGAATACAACAAAATATTACCAGTAACCGCTCATTGGTGGGATCAGTGATGAATTTTACTTTCTCCTTTGGAGTCTTCGAGATTTTGCAAACGTTCTACATTAAGTACTACGAGTTTTGATTTTTGGTCGTTAAAATTAATGTTATTAATAAAAACTACAAGTCCCGAAAGGCATTGCACCCCCAACTTCTGAAGACAGGCCTTCCCCGGATGCAATGAACGCTGGGATTCGCAGTCCATCCCCGAAGCAAGGTGGGACGCACAATACCGGCACAGATGACAGAGGAGGGATCACCACCATTTCGACCAGTGGACAGTGCGCACTGGTCCTGAGTGGCGCACGGACAACCAGTAGATAAGCGGCTAAGCCTGAGTGACGTGTACTTCAGCCTACGGGCGGCCCATGGGAGCGGGGCGGGCCTCGGCGGCTGTAGTGCGAACCATGGGAGGCGGCTGGTGGTGGGCTCGAGCCGCCCGCCTTGCCCGACTCCGCTTCCGGGGGGCGCTGCTGCCGCCTCCGCGGCCCCGGAGCGGGGGCGCCCGGGGGTCCTTGCCCCTGGCCACGGCCCCCGCGCTGGGGCTTCGCCGCCGCCCGTGTCCGAGCTGGACCGCGCAGACGCCTGGCTCCTCCGGAAGGCTCATGAAACAGGTCTGGGGCTGGAGCTGGGGTCAGCCTGGATGGGAGACGGGGTTCCGCCTAGCCAACCTGCCCGCGCGCACGAGTGGAGAATGGGGCTGGGATTTCTGCTGGAAACGGGGCCTGAGCTTAGAAGGGAGAAGGGCTTCCCGTGTAAGCGCAGGGAAGCGGCTGGCCGTAGGAGCGCAGTCTGTGCGCGCAGGAGGGCTTGCGGATGGGACGGTGGGTCTGGTTTATGGGGTGCAGTAGGAATTGGAGAGGGTTGGTCGGGCCAGGACAGAGAGCCTTATCCAACTGCGCTGTCTAGATGGGAGAGGCTTCCAAAGAGGGCTGTGGGCGGGGGAGTTGAATGCAACAGGGAGCCTGGCTGGAGGGGCGAGTTCAGGTTAGGGGACCACTCTGCATAAGGCGGGAGCGTAGAGCCCCACAGAAAAGGAGGGAAGCTCCGGATTGGAAGAGGGAACAACCAATAGAAGAAAACCTCTCGACTGATTGGAGGGCGTGGTGCCCCCTGGTTGTAGGGGGCGGGGCTTCACGTGGGCATTGGCGGTCCTGATTGGAGAGGAGGTCTTCTAGATACAGGATGGGATAGGGGTGGGGGATTGTAACCCGACCAGTCCCGGCTAGTGGCACACCAGGGACTTGAATGGATGTGAATGACATCGAGAAGGAGCATACCCACTAGCAGTGAGATTTCAGAAAGCTGAAGGGGAGGCTGGAGAGAGGCCTGGGAAAGTAGGGGGGTAACAGTTTGTTGGAGGATCTGAGAAAGAAGTGAGGCGGGGCGAGCCCATGGGGATACACGTGTGGCAACGACGTTGACCCAGATGACCTCTTGGGATCTTTCTGTCCTCAGATTTGTTGTTGTTCAGTCGCTCAACCATGTCTGACTCTTTGCGACCCCATGGGACTGACAGCTGGCCAGGCTTCCCTGTCCTTCACCGTCTCCCCAAGCTTGCTCAAACTCATGTCCTTTGAGTCAGTGATACCATCCAGCCAGCTTATCCTCTGTCACCCCCTTCTCCTCCTGCCCTCAATGTTTCCCAGCATCAGATCCTCAGATACAGGTTCTGCAATTTTGATTCTAAATCCTCAACTCATGTGTTGCATCTTTGGTGTTGCAAAGTTTGGGGTGGGGAGGGACTCGGAGATGGAGACGTGAGAGGGTTTTGGGCAGATAGACTTTGGTAGGTGGGCCGCCCGGACAACGTGGGGATTTAGGGCCGCACAGGGTGGTCGGATGAAGAGGCACTCCTCGGTTGGACTATTTGGGCTAGGAGGTTGGGGACAGGGTTTGGGCTGACGCTGACTTTTCTGCCCTGCCGCCACCCCCAGCCTTCCTCTCATGGTTCCGCAATGGCCTCCTGGCATCGGGTATCGGGGTCATCTCCTTCATGCAGAGTGACATGGGCCGGGAGGCCGCCTACGGTGAGTGTAGACCCCCCCGCACCCCGCAAGTTAGACTCTGTCCTGCCCCACCCAGTCACCCCCCGTAGTAAATGAACCCCTCCTGCTTCCCCCACCAGAAGCGCCTCCTTCATTTGTGAGTGTCCTCCTTCTCCCCACCTCATCGCTACCTCGTGGGCACCGGACCCACAAGATGGGGTGGCTCAGGGCAGAGCTGTGGGTCTGTTCCCTTTCCAGTCTGACTTCTCAGCAAAGATGTGGGTCCCTGTCTCAGCCCCTCATGCTGCCCCCACTCCCATCTTATCTTTGCTCTCAGACAGGCCTCCCCTCTCCAAGCCCTAGCCACCCGCTCTGATTCCCTCTTATGTCCCCAACCTTGGCTCTGTGTACCGTCCCTCACCCTGCCCTTGAGTGTGCCCCATCCCCTTTCTAATGTCACCTTGGGCCCCCAACCCACCTGGGCCCCCAGGATCAGGCCTCCTGACCCCGGTCCCCCTCTCTGTCCCACAGGCTTCTTCCTGCTGGGCGGCCTATGCGTGGTGTGGGGCGGCGCCTCCTACGTGGTGGGCCTGGCGGGCGCTGCGGGGCCCATGCAGCTCTCTGTGGGCGCGGCCGCGGGCGTGGGGGCTGTGCTGGCCGCCCGGCCTGCTCTGGGCTTGTGCCGTTGGCCTCTACATGGGCCAGCTGGAGCTGGATGTAGAACTGGTACCCGAGGATGACGGAACCGCAGCGGCCGGCGGGCCTGATGAGGCAGGCCGGCCTCCACCTGAGTGAGCCACAGGGAACCGGCCGGGCGCTGGCCAGCCCGGCCCGGGAGGACCAGGACATTAAAACCTGACCCTTCCCGCTCTCCAGATTCCAAGTGGTGGTTTCTTTGGCGGGGATGCTGAGCCAAGGGGGAGGGGAGGGAAAGGGAGGGGTGGGTGGGGACACATGGAGATAACTAAGGAGGAAGGAGAGAAGAGGAGCTCCATGGCCACAGAGCGGGAGCAGGCGTTTAATTCACGGGGGACAAGAGCACTGCCCCCTGTCCCCTTGGGGGTGCCCACCCCGTCCTCCTGGTCCGGCCACATGGAGGGGCTGTCCCAGTCCTCAGTCCCCCCTTCCGCTGCACCCTGGTGCCCAGGGCCCCCGGGTAGGGCAGGCCCAGGGGCGGGGTAGAAGGCCTCCCGGGAGGGCGGGGCCCGGGCCCAGCCTCTGCAGGTGTGGGTACGCCAGGCCCAGCTCAGCAGGGCCGTAGCGGATGGTGCCTGGCGCGCACAGGCCCCGCAGGACTGGGGGCAGGAAGCCGGTGTGCAGGAGGGAAGGCGGGGGGTCCCCAGGAGGCGCCAGGCCCCATGGCCCCACCAAGTCCTGCTTCAGGGCGCCCGCTCGTATAACAGATGTGAACTCGGGCCTTGTTGGGGCCAGGTGGCCCGACGGCTCCTCGTCCTCACTGTCCTCTGGGTCTTCTGTCTCCCCGCGGGGCGGGCTCCACTTTGATGGGTTTGCCCCGGGGCAGGGGGGCCTCATCCTCCTCCGGGGGGTGGCCTGCTTTCCTTCCACTGGAGGCTCTGGCTCTGCAAGAGGAAGATTTGGAAGGGTGCCATCCTACTCATCCCCAGCCCCTTCCCATCTGTAGAATGGGGCCACGCTCCATGGACCAGTCCCACGGGTCTGTGTCTGGAGGCATTTTTGGTCGTCACAACTGGGGAGGAGGATGCGCCTGGATCCAAGGGGTGGATGTCAGGGATGCTGCTAAGTACCATACAGCAGGGCAGGCTGGCCCCCACCACAAAGTGTGAACAGGCCCCAGAGGCCCTGGTCTGGACCCAGGCCATCCCGTGAGGATGAACGTGTTCCATATCTGCACTGGCCACCTATGGCTACTGAGCTCTTCAGATGTGGGGAGTATGACTAAGGAAATGGAACTGAAACTATTTATGATGATTTTGTGCCACACTGCGTGGCCTGTGGGGTTCACCAAGCAGGTATTAAACCTAGGCCCAAGAGTCCTAACTCCCTGGAACTCCAGGGAACTCCTGGAATTTGAACTGTACTTTTATTGTACGCAGCCTCCACACTGGACAGGACAGGTCCCAGAGGCCGCTCAGGGCCTCCCAGGGGCTGGCTGGGAGGTGGGGCTCACCTGTGGGCTCTGGCTCCGGGCTGGATGCGTCCTCATGGGCCACACTGGCCGGAAGCTGGAAGGCATCCAGAGGTGTCTCCTCCCCCCCTCGGCTTGGCTGGGACAAGACATGAAATTGGGAGCTAAGGGCCCAGGCCACTCAGCCTCTGGGGAAGAGAGCCTTCCTCCTGCCCACCAGTCTTTGGAGTAGAGACTTCCTCTCCCCCTCTGAGAGCAGGCACCTACCCCCACTGCAGTGACTGGGGACCCCCTACCCGAGGCACTTAGGCCTCATCATTGGACCCCAGATTCCAAGTTGGTGTCTAGACCAGCTTGGCTCTGTCTCCCGAGGCCAAAGCTCTGCAGCCTGTGGAAGCCTGGATGTCACCCTAAGTATCCCCTTGGGCACCGCATGCTCATCTGACCTCAGCATCCTCCTTCCAAACCTGCTGTTCCTCCCAGAGACCCAGGCCCTGCGAAGCCAGAGATGACCTGGTGGCTGCCACCCCCCCCACCTGTGCTGCCTGGCATCTCCCTGTCCCTAGGCTCCCAGCCCGTCTTGTCACACAGACAGACCTCCATCTTCATGGCAGCCAGAGGATCCTTTCACAAAGCCGATTTGACTGTGACTGCCTCCAGCTGTCAACCCTCTCCCAGCTCCCCAGTGCCCCACCACCATCCTCAGCTCTGTTTCTGGGGACTCTACTCCAGCCCAGAGCGCTCACTCCCTTTGGTTCCTCAGCTGGGTCAGCCGGGATACCGAGCCTTGTCTGTGCTTGGCCCGGAATGTCCTCCCCACCTCTAGTTTCTTTCCATCAGTTGTTCTGGCCCTCTCCTGGATATTGCCTGCCATGGCCCCCCAGTGCCCCAGAATTCACCTAGGCCTGAGGCCACTTGGCATCTGTGTTTCTCCCTAGAAGAGACCATCACTTCCTCTCTGCCTCCTGCAACCAAGGTCTCTTCTCCAGGCCTTTACTCTCACTGGACTCCATTCCCCCTTCATGTTTTTACCACCTCACCCCCCTAGACTTGTCTAGCAACCTTCCTGAGGCTCCCACCCAAAGGTGGGAAGAGCTGGCAGAATCTTCTGGAAGGAGTTCTGAGCTCATGGGGAGAAGGGCGCGCAACCCTCACCTGAGCACATAGCTGACCCAGAGCACGTGGCGCTCTCCAGGGCTCTTCCCATTCACAGCCACTGTGGCCACAGATTGCAGCCACACGAAGCCCCCGGCGCGCTGCAGCCAACGGTAGTAACCGGTCATCACCTGGCCCTTGTCCAGCACTGGGCCCAGCCCAGGGACCAGGAGAGACCGGAAGGGATGGGGTGGGGTGGGATGGACAGAGAGAGAGAGAGAGAGACAGGTGGACAGGGAGACGGGCAGAGAGGGGACGGGTGACAGGGAAACAGGAAGGGTGAGATGGTAGGGGAAAGAGAAAGGCAGAGCACAGAGGGGACAGAGAGAACCCAAGTCAGACAGACCGAGAGGGAATCTGGCATCGAGGCCCCTGGAGTTTGAAGGCTGGGTCAGAGAGACCCCAGTCCCCATAAATCCCATCCCCCCGCCCAATTCCTGAGACTTTGCTCAGGGACGACTCCCTTGCTGCTCGTCCTGTGATGAGCTGGCAGCAGGAGAGCCCATGGTCAGCCTCAAAGAAGGACTTTCAGGGAGCAGGGCGGTGGGGTGTTCAGGTCTAGGGTGAGGGGTTCTCACGGTCCAGGTGGCTTTGGCGGATCCTGGTTGCATCCTGTCCATGGACAAACTGGTAGCAGCTGCGGCCCACTAGCTCCGAGGGCCCCAGGTCCATGTGGTCGCTGACCCTGAGGGCAGGGACCAACAGAGAGGCGGGGATAAGGGGTCCGGGACCATGCCATGGGGAGAAGGGGGCAGGGTTGGTTCCGGGTCACTCAGCGCCTCAACCCTGGCTCTGGAGTGCTCTGGGCTTAGTTTTTCCCCCTTAAAATGGGCGGGAAAATATTTAAAGTAATAGTGTCCCCCGTCTAGGGCGGTTATGGGCATTCGAGCAGATGGCATTCCTGGGTGTGGGTTGGCCCCGGGCACTCCAGAGGCCCGTGAATTGTGGAAACGATTTCGCTATTGATAATTTCCCTCCCACTGCCTGGTGCGGGAAACAACGTGGATGAGAGACCAGTGAGGCAGAAAGAAACAGGATCAAGAACAGGTGAGCTCTGCAGGAGGGTTCCCCGAAGGGAGGACTTGGCCTGGGAACGGAACACGGCCCCGCCTCCACCCCACAAGCCCCGCCCCAAGGCCCCGCTTCGTCCCCGTAGGCCCCGCCCCATCCCCGCAGGTCCCGCCTTCACTCCTCTTCTAGGCGGTCCTTCGCCGCTTTCTCGCTTCCCGCTTCTCCCCAGGGCCGCAGTCTCCTGACCCCTGGCCTCTCTGACTCCCCTGCCCACCTCCCTCTCCCGTGCGCCCCCATCGGCCCACCTCTGACCCCAACCCCCGGTACCTGCTCTCACAAGCAAGGATGGTGAGACCCAGGCTGAGTCGGAAGACGATCATGTGTCCGTGCAGCGGCAGCTCAGCCAGTGGAGCTGGCGGCAACGTGTGGCCGAGGGCCACGAGGCCCAGGGCGCGGGCCCGAAGGCGGCCGGTCACGTGGATGACCTGTGTCGGAGGCGAGGGCAAGGCGGGGCCCTTGGGGCGCGGGGACCACAACCTGGCCACAGAGCCTGGCTCTGACCGTCGTCCCCAGGCCCTGGGGCCCCGGGAAATAGCTGGCAGGAACATAGGGTGGGGGAGGGGACGCGGGAGACAGACGCTGGTCTCGGAGTGCTCACACCCACCTTGTACCCCGAGGCCTTGACATGCAGCCCCCTCTTGGTGAGGGTGGATTTCATGCGAATGAAGAAGGAGCGCTCCTGGACCCGGGAGGACGGGGATACCTCGGTGAGGCTGGCCTCTGGGGCGGAGCGTGAAGGAAGGTTATGGGGTCTGGAAGGGGACACACACAGGCCACCCCCGCCCTCTGCAGACAGAGGGTCATGACCACAACCACTGACAAACCTGATGGTTCTGCAAGCCCGCTGACACCGGATACTAAGCTCCCCTCCTCACTGGCAGCCAGCCCCCTCTTTCTAAAGCTCGGATCTGACCTCTGCTCTGAGCCTGCCATGGCTCCCTAGTACCCATGGGAGAAAGCCCAGCTCCTCACCGTGGCCTAAGACTGGCAAGCACTGCCTTCTCTAGCCACAACCTCCAGGTCTCAGTTCAGACATCTTTGCCTCCAGGAAGTCCTCCCTGAACCCCAGGCTGGGTCAGCTGCCCCTCTGGGGTCTCTCCTACCCCAGCCCTGCCCATTCTGGGTCATCACTGCCTGAGGACTGTTCAGTCTCCTCCACTGGACTCTGAGACTCCAGTGGAGGCTGGAGGGTGGGGGCTGGGGCTCTAGCCACTACTGTGTCTCCAGCCCTACCCAACAAAGGGCTGATCACAGAGTGAGGGGTCCGGCTATCGGAACAAATAAGCCTCGCAAATACAGATTATTCTATAAACCCCGTGAAGCAGTCTTATAAATAGGCTCACACCCAGATAACCCTGTCTGGGCCTCAAACTCAGATGTAAACATAATCACGCTTGCCAATAGTCCCACACGTGTTGCAAACATCTCCCAAGCTTGCAAGCACTGCTGATAGTTCACATGATTTTCTTTTAAAGCAAACCTCATAAAAGAAAAGCCTATTTATGAGAAAGACAACCTCAGTCCCCCAATATCTGAGAGCTAAAAGAAACTTGCAGGGTAGTCTCCAACACCCTCCCTCCCCAACACGGAGTGGAATTTTCCACTGGAGAGAAGGGTTAGAAGCACAGACCCTGCAGTCAGACAAACCTGGGCGAGTCCAGCTCAACCACTCACATCTGTGTGACCTGGGACACTTAACTCAACCTCTCTGTGCCCCAGGTTCCTCCTTTGTAACATGGAGATCATCAGTTTCTGCTTCCTGAGTTTGTAGTTGGGATTTAATAAAATTACGTCCTTAAGGGCAGGGTACGTGTAAATGCCCAATAAGCACACGTTGTAAATAATAATAATAACCCACAGGCACCTGCCTCCACTCTGCAGTCAGAGGGGGTCTTTCTAAAGCTCCAATCTTGGGGATTCAGGCATGCTTAGGGAGCTTAGGTAATTTTAGGGAGCCACGTCTCACTGCTTCAATTTAGACTCTGACTCATTCTACAAAAACTTGCTTTGCACAACTCTTAACAAGAGTGTTTTTGTTTAAAGAAGACATATTTGGAGACATTGTAACCAGTGTCCCTCAGGCCTCTTTTTGGGGGCCCTGGGAATTACCGATCTCAGGCGTATCCGCAAGCGAAGAGGAAGATGAGGAGGAGGAGGAAGAGGAAGGGACGGGAAGGCGGGGTGGGGGTCCGGGGGTCGGGGCCCGCAGCCCCAGTTGCTCCAGCACCTCGGGTGGTCCCCAGGATGGATGTAGTCGAAGACGCTGCTGCCCGTCAGCTCCACCTGCCGGCGAAGGCGGGGAGTGCAGGGGACCGGTGAGGGGATCGCCGTCTCTAGCCCGCCAGTCTTGTGTTTTCATTAGAAAAATAAAAATTACTTAAACTTTTTAAAGGAGAATATAAACTTAGGCTCTTCCCGTGCCCTTTCACTTCAAATCCAGAGATTATTAAGGGTTTCTGCCCCTACCTCCGCTATGAAGAAGCTGGGGGAGGGGACTTTCCGGTTGTCCAGTAGCTGAGACTGCGCGCCCAATGTGGGGCACCCAGGTTCGTTCCCTGGTCAGGGAACTAGATCCCACGTGCCTCAGCGAAGACCCAGTGCAACCAAATAAAATAAAATAAAAGAAGCCGGGGGAGGGGTTTGGAACGGGGGTGTCGTAGCCTCTGTTTACCCAGTTCTTGCTTACTCACTCTCATCCCCATACAGCAAACAACTGCGCCCTGAAATGACTCACAGGATGTCCCAGCAGGAATGGAAATCAGGACACAAGCAGTGGAATGGCTTTCAAACTCTTTAAAGTGTTGGAACCTTTTAATTAGACTTTTTCATTCAGTTCAACCCTCAGATTTCTCGCAGCGGCCCCTCATCTCCACACGGTCCCAGAGCCGGCAGCCACCTTCTCCCTGTGTGTTCCTCCCCAGAGTCCTCCCTGGTCTTCTTTCCTTCCGTCCTCACAAACATACCCTTCCATAAGGTACTGCTTGGACCATGGCCCTCCCCTGCCCAGAAACCTCCCATGCTCCCCCTGCCCCTGGGTCTGGGGGTCACGTGCTTCCTCTATTCTCATTAAGCTCCCCCACACAAGCTTCCAGCCTTCCCTCCACTCGTATCCTTCCTTTCCGCTTGTCCATATTCCCCGTTCAAGGTCTTCCTCTTCCAGGAACCTCCCTCCCACAACTCACCGAAGAGCTGCTCACAAATGCCAAAAACCAATGCGCTGAATTTTCTAAATTTGCCATTTGTCAAAATCTCTGTAAAAATGCTAACAGTTGGCAGCAATTTGCATTGATTGGATTGGCAAGACCTAAGATGCCACAAGGAGCCAGGACTCCAGGGATGGGGGCTTTGGGCTTCTCTTTGCCCTCCTTTCCCTCTCAGACACCAGCTTCAGGAGCTGGAGCAGAAACAGTGGGTTGAAATCAAGGCAAAACGCAAAACAGTCAACTAAGATGCCCCCAAAATCCTCCAAGCTGGCAAACCCCGAGACCTCCCAATACGAATGGCTGGAATCCTTTACAAGTGTTAAGAATAGGGCTTCCCTCGTGGCTTAGTGGTGAAGAATCTGCCTGCCAATGCAGGAGACTCAGGTTCGATCCCTGGTCCAAGAAGACCCCACATGCTGCAAAGCAGGTAAGCCTGTGAGCCACAACCTGTACTGTTCACCCCAGGTTCCCCACAACTATTGAGCCTAGACTCTACAGCCTGAGGGTCACAGCTCCTGAGCTCCACGCGCCCTCAACCCTCTGCTCCGCAACAAGGGAAGCAACCGCCATGAGAAGCCCATGCAGCACGGCTAGAGAGTAAGCCCCGCTCTCCACAGCTAGGGGAAAGCCCAGCACAGCCAAAGATAGATAAGCAAATAAAGTTATGTGTTAAAAGTGTTAAGAAGAAACACGTTTTGGTAAATATCAGTACATTTTGTGACCACTCACAGGCAAACTTACCTTTCTGCTGATTTGCTTTCTTCAAATCGACCTATTATTTTAAAAACCCTCCTCTGCATTTGGTGTCATGTTGGGTCTCAAGGAACACACTTTGGGACCCTAGGAACCCATCGGTTTTTTTGTTTTTTTTTTCCCATGCTGGTTTGGTGAGGCCAGGAGAGAGGAGGGCGGGCAAGGGAGACGGCAGCTGAGCTGGGCCAGGTAGCCTGCTGCGGGCCCCTTACCTGTGAGAGACCCAGATAAATGGAGACTGTCTCTGAGATGTAGAGGAACTTCCCTTCCTGGTTCAAGGCAAACACGAAGCCATCCAGGGACTAGAGTGGGGAGAGAGGTGGAGGGGCGTGGGGAGAGGAGGATACAGCATCTATAAGAGGTTCTAAAATCTGGATCTCTGCTTGCGATGGGTTAATCCGGGGTAAAGAATTTCAGTGACCCTATGGAGGAGGAGGAAGAAAGGGGCACCCCAGCAGCCTGCCTCCCAGTTCTGGGGCTCCCTGAACTGGGCTGAGGCTGGAGAGGAGAGTGCCTTTCTCCCACGGCAGCCACCAGGTGGCGGCAAGGAGCAGCAGGCAGGGAAGGGGCCTCACCTGCAGGATGTGTCCGCCCAGGTGCTGCTCAAAGACTTCAGAGACCAGCGCCACGGGACCCCTGCGGCCTGGGGCTGGGGGAAGAGTGACGGGTAAGGCTAGAACCTGATGGTTTGACCCCTGACCTCTGGGAAGAACCCCAGGGAAGCAGGCTACATATCTCCCTCTCTTGTCCCCAGTCTTGAGGCACTGGGGGGCCTTGTCAGGGAGAGATCCAGGGTGTGAGGAGGGGGTAGACTGAGACACACAGAGACAGAGAGACACCAGGGGATGCAGAAAGGGGTTCATTCACCCATTCGCCCATTCAGTCCTCTAGCAAACGCCCTGAGCATCTGCCCTTCACTGGGCAGTGCTAGAGACAGAGTGGGAGGCGACCAGGACACACACCCCTGCCCTCACAGGGCACCCAAGTCAGGGCAGATATCAAGGAGCAAGAAACTAACAAATACAGAACTATCATCTGTGACCAGTGCTAGGGAGAATTGAATAGGTGGCATGAAATTAAAAAAAAAGGGGGGGGTAGGGCCTGTTGAAGGAGGGGCCTTTGAGCTCAGACCTGAAGGATGAGAATGCAGCAGAAAGGAACCAGAAAAAAAGAGACAGAGAGAGAGGGACATAGAGAGACACTGAGAGACAAAGATACAAATAGATGGACAGAGATACAAAGAAATAGAGAAAGAGATGAGAACGTTACAACTCAGCAACAAAAGGATGAGGAGTCCAGTTTAAAAATGGGCCAAATCAGGAAACTCAAACAGGGGCTCTGTATCAACCTAGAGGAGTGGGATGGGAAGGGAGATGGGAGGGAGGTTCAAAAGGGAGGGGATATATGTACACCTATGGCTGATTCATGTTGAGGTTTGACAGAAAACAAAATTCTGTAAAGCAATTATCCTTTAATAATAAAAATAAATTTTAAAAAATGGGTCAAAGAGGAATTCCCTGGTAGTCCAGTGGTTTGGACTCAGTGCTTTCACTGCTGAGGCTCTGGGTTTGGTGCCTGGTCAAGGAACTAAGATCCTGCAAGCTGCACAGCACAGCCAAAATAAAAATCGGGTAAAGGATGTGAATAGACAGTCATCCAAAGACGCTACACAAACGCCGATAAGCACATGAAAAGATGTTCAACATCATTAGTCATTAGCAAAATGCAAATGAAAACCACAATGAGAGATCATTTCACACCCACTAGGATGGCTAGAATTAAAAAAAAAGAAAAGAAGTGTTGGCGAGGATGTGGAGAAATCGGAAGCCCTGTGTGTTGCTGGTAGGAATGGGAAACGATTCAGCCAGTCTGGAAAAATAGCTTGGCGATTCCTCAATAAGTTCAATATAGAATTACTATTTGTTGTTTAGCTGCTCAGTTGTTTCAGTCTTTTGCGACCCCGGACTGTAGCCCTCCAGGCTCCTCTGTCCATGGGATTTCCCAGGCAAGAATATTGGAGTGGGTTGGGGACCCTTGAGGTCACTGACTCCCCAGTCTGGGCACAGGACCCTTGGGGAGTCGTTCTCTGCAAGGTCCAGCCTGGATGTCTGGACCTCTCTGCTCTTGACTGTTAGGGGGATGGACAGCCTTTTCTTCCCCAAAGAATGACTGTATAACCCAGCGATCGCACTCCTAGGTACATATCCCAAAGAACGGAAAACAGGTGCTCTAACAAATACTTGGACGTGAATGTTCATAGCAGCATTATTCCTAATAGCCAAAAGGTGGAAACAGCGCAAATGTCTACTAACTGCTGAATGAATAAGTAAAACGTGCTAAATTCATACAGTGGAATGTCATTCGGCCATAAAAACAAATGGAGTCCCGATCCACGCTGTAACAGAAAGCAACTTTGAGAACCATCATGCTAAGCGAAAGCAATCAGACACACGAGGCTACATAGTGTAGGATTCCATGTATATGAAAACATCCAGAACAGGCAAATCCAGGGACAAGAAGCAGATTGGTGGTCGCCAGGGGCTGGAGGGAGGGGCGGGAGAAGCTGGGAGAGACTGTGAACCACAGGGCTTTAGGAGAGTGACAAACGTGAACCAGATAGACGTGCTGGCCGCACACTGTAAAATGGTGAATGTCATGTTACATACATTTTACCCCAATAAAAATTTTAAAAAGAGAGAGCGATATATAGACACAGAAATTGAGACAGAGATAGACAAAGACAAGGAGACGTGATGAGATGGAAAGATAGGGACTTCCCCTGAGGTGCGGTGCATGTCCAGTGCAGGCAGCATGGGTTCGATCCTTGGTTGGGGAGCTAGGATCCCACAGGCCACCGCCAGCACAGAACATTTTAAAAATAAAAATAAACAGACGGAGGGACAGAGGGAAAGAAATGCACAGAGCCATACGGGGAAAGTGGCAGGAAGATACAGATGGTGAAGGAGATGGAGGCAGAGACACAGGCCATCCATCCCCTCAACAGTCAAGAGCAGAGGGCTCCACACATCCAGGCTGGACCTTGCAGAGAACGACTCCTCAAGGGGCCTGTGGCCAGACTGGGGAGTCAGTGACCTCGAGGGTCCCCAAGCATGCCGGCCTGAGGATCCAGGTCTGGTGTCAGTCACTGTCCCCCTCCCCCCACCCCCGACCCCCGGCTGTGTGCCCAGGGACCAGTGCCTTCACTTCTCTGTGCCTCAGTTTCTTCCTCTGTTAAATGAGTTTGCTAAGAGGACTGGCTGACCCATTAGGGGTTGTTGAGCATTCATTCCGCTTAGGGAACAGAGAGGGCCTACCAGGGGCGGGCACGCAGCAGGTGCTCCCGAAACAACCTGGGATCAGTATTAATAGCCTGATTACTATTGTGATTTCCAGACCATCAAAACACCAGGCGGCGGAACGCCGCCCCTCCCCCCATCAGGACGCAGCCCCCAAGCTCCACCCCAACTTGGCCACGCCTCCTCCCTCCAGGAGCTACCCCCCGACACCCTCAGGCTGTTCACACCCCCTTTTCCACCGCCCCCCCGCCCCGGAGTTCCAGGGACAATAGCTGAGGGGTGGTGGTGGTGATGGGGACCCCTCCCCCGAGATGCAGCAGGAACCAGCCGGGTGACAGGCGGGAACAATGCCGGCTGCTAATTGTCGCAATTTTCCCCTGTCATTTTTGCTAATTCCTTCATTTTCCCTCTCACAGGATCAGCCCAGGTCAGACTGAACGGCTGCAATTAACAGCGTTAATGGGCACGTCGGGATGGGGGGTGCGTGTAGGGGGAGGGCTCAGCCACTCGCTCTTCCCCTATCCTGTCCCCTGGGTCTCTCCCCATCCCTGACTGAAGGGTCTTTGAGGGGTCTTATGGCTCCTAGCCCCACCCCGCCCCAAGTCCACCGACTGCCCGCTTCCTCCTTCTTTCCCCCGTCTCTCCCAGAAATACCTCAACCCCTATCCCTGCCAGATCTGCTCCTTGTTCACGTCCAAACCTCAGCCATCATTCACTCTTTGAACAAACATTCGCTGCGTTTCCTATCAAGTCAGCCTCCCTGGAATAAAACTGTCCCAGTTGTCATCTTCCCTCCAAACCAGAGGGGGCGCTGAGGGGCCGAGGGGAGAAGCTAAGGCCTCACCCAGGGGTCCCGCCCCCAACGTCCATCCTCAACTGCCCTGGGGTCTTTGCTGTCCCAGACTAGTGCGGATGAAGAGCTGGGACTTCAGGAACTTGTAGCAGTCTGGGAGAAGGAGCCCCCCTGCCTTCACCAGAGTGCCCTGCTGCCTGGAAGCAAGCCTGAGGGGCTGGAGCAGGTGCATTCCTGCCTGCGCTTTCCCTGGCTGCATCTGTGAAATGGGTCTAGGGCTGGAGCTGGGTGGGCTCATGCATGCACTCGGCACAGCCAGCTGCTGCTGCTGCTCACTCCGTCGTGTCCCACTCTTCTTGACCTCATGGACTGCAGTCTGCCAGGCTCCTCTGTCCATGGGATTTTCCCGGAAAGAATACTGGAGTGTGTTGCCATTTGCTTCTTCAAGGGATCTCCCCAGTCCAGGGATCGAACCCGTGTCTCTTGTGTCTCCTGCACTGGCAGGCGGATTCTCTACCGCTGAGCCACTGCGGAGGCCCATACAGTGAGTGAGTCTGTGTTATTGTTCTAGGCATTTCTACGGATAAACTCCACTGCAGGTGCCTTCTGGTGGGTATCTTGCTGTCCACCTCGACCCTCTCTTTCCTCACACCCACACCCCTGTTCTGTAAGTCCTGAGGCTGGCTTGTCACTGCATCTCCTGGATCCCACCACCCCACCCCTGGCCTAGCTGCCTCACGTCCAGCTGGATCAGCTCACTTGCCTGCTCACTGGGCTCCCTGCTTCTTCCCTCACGTCCATCACCCCTGTGGCTCCCATCTCACTCAGAGTAGCCGCCAAAGTCCTCGCCATGGCCCGAGAGGCCCTGCAGGATCTGGCCCCCACCCGCTGACCACTCCCCCTCCATTTACGCCTCTCTTCCTCTTTGGAGTCCCTGACCTCACAGCTGCAGCCTGCACCCACCAAACTGCTTGCTGCCTGCCTCAGGGCCCCTGGCACTTGCTGTTCCCTCTGCCTGGAACACTCTCCTTCCGGCTTTCCTCAGAGCTCGCTCCCTCACCTCCTCCCAGTCTCAGCTCAAAGGTCACTTCCTCAGAGAGGTCATGCCTGACGTGTGTGGCCCCCAACACCTAGTTCTAACTGCTCCGTCACTCAGTCACGTCTGACTCTTTGTGACCCCATGGGCTGTAGCCCACTAGGCTCCTCTGTCCCTGGGATTTCCAGGCAAGAATACTTGGAGTGGGGTGCCATTTCCTCCTCCAAGGAATCTTCTCAACCCAGGGACTGAACCCACGTCTCTTGTGTCTCCTGTATTGGCAGGTGGATTCTTCACCGCTGAACCACATGGGAAGCCCCCCACCCAGTTCCATAGCCGCCCAGCAAATATTTAGTGATCCGTCACTGTGTGCAGGGTCTACTCTAGGCTCAGCAAACAAGGTGTCGAAACACAATAAACAAGAGAAGGGACTTCCCTGATGTCCAGTAACTAAGATTCCAAGCTCCCAATGCAGGGGGCCTGGGTTCTATCCCTGGTCAAAAACTAGATCCCACATGCTGCCTCTAAAAACTGGCACAGCCAAATAAATGAATAAATATTTTAAAAATTAAATAAATAAGAGAAATAAGAAATATGTAATAGCAGGTAACAATAAGTACTATGGAAAGAAAAAAGACAGGAAAGGGAGAAAGGGAGACAGGACGTGCTGGGAGCCGGGGGTTGTTATTTTTGTTTATTTGGCTTCACTGGGTCTTAGCTGTGGCATGTGAACGTTTTGTTGCAGCGTGTGAGATCTAGTTCCCTGACCAGGGATTGAACCCAGGCCTCCTGCAATGGGAGTGCAGACTCTTAGCCACTGGACCACTAAGAAGTCCCTTTTATTTTTAACAGTGTGGTTGGGAAAAGCCTGACTGAAAAGCCCACATTCAAAGGGAATGAGGCTTCCTGGTGGAAGCATAGCAGGTGCAAAGGCCCTGGGGTGGGAGCAGGCTTCTCTGAACAGCAAGGCGGCCAACGTGGGGCAAGGGCTTGAAGTCATTAGAGAGGTAGAAAGGTGACATTAGGGAGGTAGAGGGCAGGGGACCAGGTTTGTAGCCCACTTCCCAGGGCAGGAACTTGTTCCTGTTCTCTGCGATGTCCCCAGTCCCTAGAACACTGCCTGGCACAGCTGAATCAATGACAATGAATGACTGATAGGAGATCAAAGCTGTCTTCTCTTCAGACTCAGAGCCCCTAGGCTAGACTTCAACATTCGTGATCCCATTTTACAGATGGTACTGTGAGGCCCAGAGAGAGGCCAAGCCCAGCAACCCAGAACCCATCCCTGGAGACCCACACATACGCCAAGTATGGTGATAGAGAAGGTGGGCATCAGAACCAGGCTACTTGAGTTTGAATCTCACCTGAGTCCCTTGTTGGCTGTGTGACCTTGGGCAAAGAGCATCACCTTTCTGGGTCTCAGTTTTCCAATTCTATAAAATAGGGATCAAAACACTGCCTCCCTCTGAAGATTTCTGAGAGAATTAAACAAGTGAATTTGGATCCAGTGCTCAACCCAGTGTCTGCGGCGTATATTATTACTAGTATTTTTGAGGAGAACGTGGGCGTCCCCCCTTCTTTAGAAAGCCTACATTGTGCTTTTCTCTGATGGCAACTAAGTCACTGGCCTCAGTTTCCCCATCTGAACTGCTGAGGCAGTTTCTTGGCCTCTTGCTGAAGACCCCGGGAGAACAGATGCCTCCATTTCTTAATTTTGGGGAATCAACGCAGCTCCTCCCCAGCACACTGCCCTGCCCCGCCTTCCCACCTACAGGCAAGGGGGTTGCTAAGGTCGGTGGTCTGCCCCCTCGAATGACCCATCCCGGCAAGCGGGGAGGGGAGAGTCCGGCCGCCGGCGGGCTTCTCAGCGTCCGCCCCTCCCTTTCTCTCCCCGGGGCTTAGGGACAATAGACAAGATGTTTATCCCCCGCCGGCGCACATGTTGTTCGCGGTAATGACAGTAATCAGCGGCGCTAATGCCGCATTCTCTCCGCGCCAGTCAATTCGCCTAATTACCGCCTGGGAAGCCGGATTATTTAAATTTAAATGGTGATTTATTGCGAACTTAATCAATGCTATTTTCTCTCCCCCCTCCCCCCGCCCCCGAGACCAGGGCAGGAGGGGAATTGGAGCCTCTCCAACCCCACCCTAAGGACAATCCATCTTGGGGTGTGGGGGCGCAGTTGCCTAGGGTGCCCTGTCCCTGTTACCTGAGACCTCTGAAGAACACGATTCGCACACTTCTAGTAATGAGTAAAGCAATAAAACATAAATAGAAGTAATAACAATAACGTAACACTTCTGTGTAATGAAGTCTGAATAATAATGACAGTAGATATCTGTCTATATATATCTGTGTTTTACATGTTCTATATTTTAACATATTATAGACTGTATTTCGTTATCATGTCTTGGGGAGTAGGATGTCAGCCTGTCCAGGGCAGGGACTTTTATTCAGTGTGTTTCCGGCTGGGTCCAGAGGGCTCAGAATAGTAGCAGGCATACAGCAGATGTTCAATAAACCTGCAGGTACCCATTGATAAAGACTTTCCCGGTGGCTCAGCGGCAAAAAATAACATTCGCCTGCCATTGTGGGAGACGCAGTTCGATCTCTGGGTCGGGAAGATCCCCTGGAGAAGGAAATGGCAACCCACTCCAGTATTCTTGCCTGGAGAAATCCAATGGACAGAGGGAGCCTGGTGGGCTACAGTCCATGCGGTCGCAAAGAGTCAGACGCGACTGAGCGACTAAACAACAACCACTGATAACAGTAATTGCTACACATTGGCTGTTTACTCTGAACCAGGTGTGTTGAGGGTCTTTATTGACTGAACTGAACTGAGACCTTTTTCTCTCCTCAGCCCTGGGGAGGGGATTTCCATTTCGCAAATGAGGCACAGAGAGGTGAGGGGACCTGCCCGGGGTCCCAACGCTGAGGAATGGCCAAGCGGGGACAGGGACCTCTGTCTTACTGAAGCTCGCCATCTTGCCTGCCATGTTATCCCGTCCCTCTCCCGCATCCCATGCTGGGAATCCAGACGCCAGAGTCCTTGTGTTTCCTCTGGGATCCCTCCGATCTGAGTGCGGGGTGTTTCCTGATCATTAGCAGATGGGAGGCCCGGGCTGGGAACCATTTCCTCTAATAAAAATAATAGTCCTTACTAGTGGCATGACCCCTGGTACGGCCAGGGCAGAATTCATGAAACCGTCCCTATCTGGTGAGCCCATTTTACAGATGAATAAACTGAGGCTTGGACAGCAGAAACCGTCTGATAGCAACACACAAAAGGTCTGACTCCAAATTCTGTACTCCCTTCCTTTCGGGTGGAGGAGCCTGGCCACAGCTAGCGCGCAGCTCAGACCCGGGGTGCCCTGCCCTGAGAGCCCGCCAGGACCCCGCCCCTGCGCATGCGCACTCACCTAGGCCCGCCGAAGGCCCCGAAGACCGCAGCCCCCAGGGCGGCGCCCCGAGCGCGGCAAAGCGGCGCAGGCGGAGGTAGGTGACGCTGAGGCGCACGATGGACGCCTTGTCCAGCTGGCTGGAGATGGCTCCGGGCAGAGGGAGTAGCTTGGCCAGCTCGAAGAACTCGAGGTTCTCCTTTCCGCGCCGCGAGCGCGCAGCGTTACGGGACTTCTCCTTGCGCTGCGCCTGCAGGCTGGGCGGGCGGCGCGGAGGGAGCGTCAGCGGAGGCCGGGGACTGCGGAATCGGGGGCGGGGGCTCCGGGATCGGGGTCGGAGGCCTCGGGAACGGGGGAACGGGCCGTTGGAAGTGAGTTCAACACTCTGGAGGTCGGGATAGAGCCAGAGAGTGACTTCTCTGCCCAGCTGTGGGGCAGGACTTGGGGGTGTAAAGGCTGAGGGGGAGGAGGAAGGAGAGAGGAGCGGTAAGAATATTGGGTAGGAGTCCCGAAAAAAGGGGCTAGGAACCGAACGCCCAGTGTGCGGTGAGTTACAGAACCTCGGTAGTGCAACTCCGGGTGAGAAAGTCTAGTCTAGGGGGCGGGGCGGAAGGTGAGTGTGAATTCTCTTCGGATCCCGCCTTGGGGCGGGGCCGCGGCCCGAGGGGTGGGGCGAAGGTGAATGTGAATCCTCGTCGGATCCCGCCTTGGGGCGGGGCCACGGCCCGAGGGGCAGGGCTTTGCTCACCAGGGTCCCGGCTGGGCCTTGACCACGAATCCCGGCAGAAAGTCCCAAGGGACGCTGCCGCCGCGACCTCCCCCGCCACCGCTGGGGTAGGGGGCCGCCATCTCCGCGGGGACCCGCTCAGGCGGGCTCAGAGCGACCTGCAGGACTCGAGAGCCGCGTCTCCTGCAGCGGGAAGGAGCGGGAGGCAACGCTCAGCGTCCAAGGGGGCGCGTGGGACACCTGGTAGGCAAACCAAGGTCCGCGGGGTTGGGTGCAGTGTCCCGGCGAGGAGCTGCCGCGGGAGGCGGCCTCCAGTTTCTCCTACCCGGAGGCCAGGCTACACAGCCCGCAGCTCTCACCGTGCCGGGCTCCGGGCGAAGCTCACTCAGGGTGAGGACGTGCCCCGCCGCCGCCTCCCCCGCGCCGCCCGCCAGCGCGCCCGCCTCACGCCCGCGCCGGGCCGGCTCCCGCATACCAATAGGCGCACGCGGCGCGCATACGGATCCGACCGGCCCGCGAGCTGCGTGCCAAGCATGCCCAAGCCGGGCAGGGGGCGGGCGCCTCGCCGGGGCCCAGGCGAGACCGGCTCCAGCCCCCGGAGCCCTCTACCCCGGGGACCTGCTCCCACCACAAGCCCATCCCGGGAGTCTGGTTTTGCATCTGCGGTACGCCTATTTCCCAGGCTCGGTTAAAGAGATAGGGGGGGGGGGTGGGGGTGGCGGCAGAAACTAGGGACCCCACCCGATGCTCTTCCCAGGGACCACCCCTCAAACCCTGGGGGTGATGCCACGTGTCTGGGCGGCCAAATCTCCGCAATCACAACTTCCTCCCTGAAGACCCCCGATGCAGCGGCCAGCTCCTCAGCCCCAGGTAGCCCTCAGGATGGATCCAGAATTCTGAGCCCAGGTGTCCTGGTATTCAGATTCCCCAGAACCGGAAACATGTTCAATTAGGTCTTCATTCCTCCAGGGCTAGGCATTCAGGGTCCAGCCCCGCTCCCCACATCCACGCCGCCCCCAAGCCTCCCCAGCCAGGTCCCCCGATGCCCTAGATCTTGGCGTTCAGGTCCCCCAGGCCCCTATTTCTCCAAGACCCAACCTCCGTGCGCCCCTACTCTTAGCCCCGGGAGACAGGCGTTCCGCTGCCCTAGCCCCCAGGACACGAGTCCCGGTCCCCTTCACCTCCAGGACTCAGGAGTTCCCTGTCCTCTCATACCTGCCCCCTGGCGTCCCCTACCTGCAAGACCCACCGCCTCGTTATCTGACCGCAAGGGCAGTCTCCGGGCGCGGCGTGGGGGCCGGCCGGGCGGCGCAGAGGAGCGGCCCCATAGACCCCGGGGCGGGCCGGGCTCGGCGGGGGCGCGCGGGCTGTGGCGCCAGGCTCTCCGCGCCCGCCGAGGCCTCGCAGACTTGGATGCGTGGAGACAGCGCCGGCGGGCGGGGGGCGGGGCCTGCTGGAGCCCCGCCCACGGAGTCTCCTCCCTTCGGTCCTGCCCCGCTTCAGCCACTCTGATCTTTTCCGCGGTTGTTGTTCGTTGGCTCCGTCGTGTCCGACTGTTTGCGACCCCATGGACCGCAGCACGCCAGGCCTCCCTGTCCCTCACCATCTCCCGGAGTTTGCTCAAACTCATGTCCATTGAGTCGATGAGGCCATCTGGTCTTCTGTCTTTCTCTTCTGCCTTCAATCTTTCCCAGCATCAGGGTCTTTTCCAATGAGTCGGCTCTTCGCAGCAGGTGGCCAAAGTATTGGAGCTTCAGCCTCAGCCTCAGTACCTCCAATGAATATTCAGGTAGGGGGTTCCAAGCAAGGGAGTCCTGGGTTGCTCAGATGTCTGAGCCCCCTTAGCCTACCAGAACGGGAACCTCGAAGTCTGCTTCCCCACCCCAAGAGAGGAACACCGGAGTCCAGGCTCTATCTCTATATACCCCACTGGAAGGAACTATCACCGCATGTTCCCTAAGAGTACTCAGCACCCAGCAGCTCCTCAGGACAAGGAGGGCACCCTGCGCCCGTCTCCTGTAGGGCTGGAGACCCAGACGTCAGCGTCCCCTCTAGGGGCGCAAATCCAGATGTTAGAGACGCTTTACCAGGAGAGAACTTAAGAATGTCAGCGAGGCCATCTGGACGAGAAGGGGACCTTGGGCTCAACAACCGCCCCCTCCCCCTGCCTTATAAGACCAGGATTTGACATCTAGACCTCCCAGGGACTGGGACACAGGTGTCCAAGGAACTTCAGAGATCAGGAGTCTGGGGTCTTAGTTCCACCACTACTCCCACGGGAACCCTAACATTGGAGCTTCCCATTAGACCATAAGTGGGAACTAAGGGATTATAGTACCTCCCATAGAGATGTGGAGACCAGGTGACCGAGCCAGTTCTTTTCCACTCTGGTAGAAAATACAAAACCTCTCCCTCCCAAGCCCCTTCAGCAGCCTGGCATGGGGGTTTCCAGGTGCTTAAGTGCTCCCAGGGGGCCTCCCAGGTGACTCAGTGGTAAAGAACCCGCCTGCTAATGCAGGAGACATGGGAGACTCGGGTTCAATCCCAGGGTTGGGAAGATCCTCTGGAGGAGAGTATGGCAACCCACTCCAGTATTCTTGCCTGGAGGATCCCATGGACAGAGGAGCCTGGCAGGCTACAGTCCAAGAGTGAATATGTGAGCATGAAGTGCTCCTAGGAGACCACAGTGCAACTGATGAAGGTGGGCCGGGAGTCTTAGGGGAGGTGGGTGGGCGGGGCTGGCAGAGAGCTAGGGTCTTCCTCAGGTTGGACAGAGGAACCAAGGCACACACTTCTGCACCCTCATGTACATGGGCTGATAGGAGCACTCTTTTTAAAAAAATTAATATTCATTTAATATTCTTTAATATTCATTTAAAGAAGGCTGAGCTCCAAAGAGTTGATGCTTTTGAACTGTGGTGCTAGAGGAGACTCTTGAGAGTCCTTTGGACTGCAAGGGGATCAAACCAGTCAATCCTAAAGGAGATCAACCTTGAATAAGGTTGATCAATCTTGAATATTCATTGCAAGAACTGATGCTGAAGCTCCAATACTTTGGCCACCTGATGCAAAGAGCCAACTCATTGGAAAAGACCCTGATGCTGGGAAAGATTGAAGGCAGGAGGAGAAGGGGGACAACAGAGGATAAGATCGTTGGGTGGCATCATCAGCTCAAGGGACATGAATCTGGGCAAACTCCGAGAGATGGTGAAGGACCGGGAAGCCTGGCATGCTGCAGTCCTTGGGGTTGCAAAGAGTCAGACACGACTGAGTGCCTGGACAACAACTGAACCACAATACAAAATTTATTTATTTAGTTTATTTTTGTCTGTGCTGGATCCTCGTTGCTGCACGCAGGCTTTCTCTAGTTGTGCTGAGCAGGGCCTTCTCTCTTATTGCCGTGCACGGGCTTCCTGCGGTGGGTGGCTTCCCTTGTTGTGGAGCACAGGCTCTACAGCACAGGCTCGGTAGCTGTGGGGCACAGGAATAGTTGCTCCAAGACATGTGGGAGGCGCTATAATCCCTTAGCGCCCATTTATGGGCTAAGGGGAAACTCTGATGTTAGGGTTCCCATTGGAGCAGTGGTGGAGCTAAGACGCCAGGGTCCTGGTCCCTGAAGTTTCTTGGATACCTGTACCCCAGTCCTTAGGAGGTCTGGATGTTCAATCAGGATAACCACACTGAACAATCTGAGAGCTAGCCTTTTATGTGTGACGTGGGCACTTGTTCCTGAGACCATCTCAGGGGGTCTATGAGGTCAAATTTTCATACCGAGACATTTTCTGCCTTTCCGCTTCTTTCTCCATGAGCGTCTGGTGGTGGGGGATATTTCAGAGGCTCCCTGGCCTATGAACACAGCAGACCCCAGGCATAAGCAGCAGGAGTGTCCAGCTGTTTTCTGTCAGGCTGGACTTTAAGGAGCTTTGCAAAAGTGTAAAATGATGACACTCCTTTCACTAAAATTTTTCTTAAAATAGGTTATTTATGTTAGCCTGTAATGCATTTATTATTGCTATTTAAAAATGCCTTTTGAATCCTTTTCAAAAATTTCTAGTTTTATTCTGATATGACTTAGGAAACAGAAATAAAAGCTCTTTGGTCTTCACTAAAAATGTAAGTGAAGTGAAGTGAAGTTGCTCAGTGGTGTCCAACTCTTTGCGACCCCATGGACTGCAGCCTACCAGGCTTCTCAGTCCATGGGATTTTCCAGGTAAGAATACTGGAGTGGGTTGCCATTTCCTTCTCTAAGAATGTAAAGAGAACAAAAGTCTGAAAACTGATGAGTTAAGCCACTTAAAGCTGAGAATGTGTCACTGAGTCGCTTCAGTCCTTTCTGACTCTTTGCAACCTTATGGACTGTAGCCCACCAGGTTCCTCTGTTCATGGGATCCTCCAGGCAAGAATACTGGAGTGAGTTGCTATGCCCTCCTCCAGGGGATCTTCCCAACCCAGGGATTGAACCCGCATCTCTAATGTCTCCTGCATTGGCAGGCTGGTTCTTTACCACTAGCATCACCTGGGAAGCCCCCAAACTGAGAATAGAGCCAGGCATTAAATCTGGAAGATATACATGCCCATCCAAAGACACATTCACCCTCATGTGCCCTTGACTCCATTCACAGAGTGACTGATAAACACAACCATTTGGGGTCTCAGTTTTCCTATCTGTGAAGTGGGTGGGCTGTTCTGTGATGTCCATGCCCTTCGGCAGCTCTGATCATAGAGCTGGGAAGAAACAGGATTGCTTCTGGGGCAGAGTACATGCATCAGGTGGGACCCTGTGGGGAGAGACCTGGGACCCTCTAACCGGGAACCGAGACAGCTTTCATAAAAGACTTTTTTTTAAGCAGTCAGGGGTCAGAGGGTTTTCTGTGAATCTCCCAGGGTTTATTTCATTTAAAAGATATTTATATTTATTTAACTGAATGCAGTCCTAGTTGCTGCAAGCAGGATCGTCATGGCCATGTGTGGGCATGGAGTGCAGGCATGTGGGATCTTAGTTCCCTGACCAGGGATCAAACCCATGTCCCCTGCATTGCAAGGCGAATTCTTAACCACTGTACCACCAAGGAAGTCCCTGAAAGGACTCTTGACAAAGGTTTGGGGAACATCTAGGACAGCTGTGCCACCCCCAGGGCAGGCAAAGCAGTGAGCCATTACCACCTGGGGCCTGCTAGAGAATCTAGAGACAGTGGCAGTTGAGACCCTCTTGGTCTCATCCCTGACACGTCCTGCCCTAGCTTCTCAGTCTCTCAGCCACATTCAGCTCTCCTTGGCCTTCCTCAGCTTAGGAGATGTTTCTCACCAAAACATGGTGGAAGAAATGGCAAAGAACAGTAGGTGTCCTTGAGAGGTGGTGAGGTCCCCGTAATCAGGGGAAATCAAGGAGAGGAGTGAGGGCCCGTGTGCCGCAGCTACTGAAGCCCGCATGCCTAGAGCTCGTGCTCCTCAACAAGAGACTATTGCGACGAGAAGCGCACACACCAAGAGTAGCCCCCGCTCACCGCAGCTAAGAAAGCTCACATGCAGCAACGAAGACCCAGTGCAGCCAACAAACAAATAATAAATAAGTAAATCTTAAAAAAAAAAGAGAGAGGCGCAAGGATTTTGGTAGGCCGTAAGAGCACGAGTGTGTGTGTGTGTGTGTGTGTGTGTGTGTGTGTGTGTGTGTGTTTGGACGTTCCAGTGACCTCTTAATCTCACTCTTCTTTACTAAGAGAGCAGAGTTTAGGAAGGGGACTCAATGGGCTCATTGTAATTCTGACGTGACCTGTGTGACCTTGAGCAGTTTCCTTCGCCTCTCTCTGTCTCACTCCCCCTCATCTGTAAGATGGGGAGAGTATAACAATACTCCCCAAATAAATGAACTGCTCCCCCACATCCACAGGCATCCCCCATTTCACTTTGTGAAAGAAATAAGTACTAGAGAGAATACAGAAAGAACCTATTTTTTAAAAGTCCAAACACAGGCACAATAAACAATCTATTACTTAGGGATTTGAGCCTGGGTGATACAGGAATGATGAATAATAGATAATAAATCAAGAGAATGGTTAACCTGAGATTTAGGAGAGGTTGAGTCTAGGGGTGGAGGAGGAAGATGCTGTGGGCTAGAGGGGCGGGGGCCAAGGGTCAGCAGCAGAAGTCTTATTGTGGCTGGCGAGTACCCAGGTAACCACTTAATTATCGTTATTGCATAAACTTGGCAGGTTGCTTTGTGTAGTCTTTTGTTTGTATGGTCTAGTTCATAATATAAAATGATAGGAAATGGGGAAGAGAGGTGTTGTGGGTTGAACTGTGCTCCCCACCCCCACCCCACCCCCGCACAAAGGCAAATGACTCTGCAGTAGTAAAGATACTGTAAACAATGTTAAAAGGTTTAGTACCAGGATGGACAAAAATTAAGAGACAATGGATTGACATACATCATAAATAAAGAGCTCCTACCAATCAATAAGAAAAAGGCAGATGACCCAATACAGAGAACTCAGTGGGGAAAATGGTCAAGATGCACACAGGGCAACCACAAAAGAAATGTGTCTGACACATAAACATATGGCACAGTGCTCAACTGTAGTGATAATCAAGAAATTGAAATTAAAAAGGCAACAAGTTGTCCTTTGCCTGTAGACAGGCTTGAAAAAGCAAAATAGTGGTGATGGGACTTCCCTGATCATCCAGTGGTTAGGATTCAGCCCTTCAAATGTAGGGGCCCCAGGTTCAATCCCTGGTAAGGGTATTATGATCCCACATGCCCTGCACCACACAGCCAGAATATTAAACAGCAAAGCAAAACAAAAACCCACTGTAGGTCTCCAGATTTAGTGAAAGTGTGAGGAAATGGGTCCTTTTATAAAAACCAGCAACTTGGTAAAGGGAGATTTAGTTTGCATCTTATAGATTTAAGAATTATTTAAACTGAGTTTGCATTCAATGAGAATATTATATAAATAAACATAATGCAATTCTTCAACCCTAAAAATTTTATGACTACCCACTGTGTGCCAGGGGCTGGGAGACATCAGTGAACAAAGCAAACAAGGTCCTTATGTGTGTATGTGGGGGGCAAGCAAGGAAACAAGTACATGATGAAGATGATTTCTGCTCATACTGAGAGCTGTGAAAGACAGACGAGAGTGAGGCAAGAGAAATAAAACTACCAGAGAGTGGTTATGGTGGCAGGAAGCCCTCTCAGGGGAAGTGACATTTGCTGGGAAACCTGAGGGATGAGATGAATCTACGGGAAAAGTGCTCCAGGCAGGAGGAATGGCAAATGCAAAGGCCCTGCAGCGGGAAGGAGGAGCTAGGGAGGAAAAGAGCCTGTGTCAGGCAGAGAGTGGGCGGGGCCCGCTGCAGTGGGCGGGGCCTTGCGGGGAGGAGTTTGGCTTCCGAGGGTGTTAGGTTGGGGAGGGGCCTGGTCTGGATTCGTATAATTTTGTTTTTGGCGGCACCACAGGGCACGTACCCCCAACCAGGAAACTGAAACCACGCTCCCTGCAGTGGAAGCGTTGGGGACTCTCAACCACTGGACCACCAAGGGAAGTGTTGAAAATGAAAGTGTTAGTCAGTCAGTCGTGTCCGACTCTTTGTGAGCCCACGGACTGTAGCCCGCCAGGCTTCTCTGTCCATGGGATTCTCCAGACAAGGATACTGGAGTGGGTTGCCATTTCTGTTTCCAGGGGATCTTCCCGACCCAGGGGTCAAACCCAGGTCTTCTGCATTGCAGAGAGATTCTTCACCATCTGAACCACCAGGGAAGTCCCTCTAATTCCTATTTCTGAAATTTGGACTGCTGGATGGAGAAGGAATTGTAAGGTGTGAAAGCAGAATCCTGGACCCCAGCTGAGGAGGCGACTGGAAAAGTCAGAGATGAGGTGATGGTGGTCCAACCAGGAGGCACAGGGGGTGGGGGGAAGTGGTGGGATTCTGGGGATATTTCAAAGGCCGGGCTGAGGGATTGGCTGGCGACAAGATGTGAGGGTGACAGAAAGGGAGGAGGAGTCCGAAAATGCAGAGGTTTTGGCTCCAGGGCCTGGAGGATGGAGCTGCCCTTGAACCAGATGAGGCAGAAATGGCTGAGGGAGCAGGTGCTGGGCCTAAATTCCCGGCGGGAGGGGAGGGGATTTGTCCAAGATGTGGGCAAAACCCTGTCCTTGAGACCTCCTGGGACAGACCTGTGACTCGTGGAGTCGCTAACATACCCCAGGCGTTCACTTCCTGGGAAGTCCTTATACATGTCTAATCTTCATCTGTTCTGCTTTCACTTCTGCACTTCACAAACTTATAGTAGGAGTCCCTGGACCAGGCCCTGTTCAAGGCCGGGGTTCCAATAGTCAGGTTCTCAAGGAGCTGATTCCTCTGACCACCAGGGGGTGCTAGTGGGGTACCGCGGCCCCAAAGAACGTACTCCTTGAACAGACAGTTTTGTACTGAGTTCTGAGAGTAAAACTCTTCATTTAAAGCACAATCAGTGAATGATGAAGGGTCATTGGAGACCTGGGCAGCCCAACATGGCCCCAGAGTTGTCCTGTTCTTGGTTTTGAGCCAGCTAGCCAGCAAACATGTTTTGAGCCAGAAGCACCAAGGATCTAGCAGGGAAGAAATGGGCAGAGATTCTTGTCACTGGAGCTCACATCCGGGTGGGATGTCACAACAGATAAAACAAGAAAATATACACACCAGATGGAGCTAAATGGCAGAGAGAAATAAAGCAAGGCTATGTGCTTACATGAGTACTTTAAGGTAGCCTAATGTGTGTTAGCGACTCAGTCGTGCACGATTCTTTTCGATTCCATGGACTGTAGCCTGCCAGGTTCCTCTGTCCATAGAATTCTTCAGGTAAGAATACTGCAGTGGGTAGCCATTCCCTTCTGCAGGGGATCTTTCTGACCCAAGGATCGAACCTGGTTCTCCTGCACTGCAGTCAGATTCTTTACGCTCTGAGCTACCAGGGAAGCCCCAGGTAGCCTACTGACAATTAATGGGAAGAATAAAGGAAGCGGGGAGGACTTCCCTGGTGGTCCACTGGCTAAGACTCCGGGCTCCCAATGCAGGGGGCCGGGTTCGATCCCTGGTCAGGGAACCAGATCCCTCATGCCTCAATGAAAGGTCCCACATGCCACAACAAAGACTGAAGGTCCCGAGCGCCACAGCTAAGACCTGCTGTCATCAAAGATATTTTAAAAAGTTTTCTTTTAAAGTGGGGAATGAAAACACCACCCACCAACTGGATAAATGACCCCACATTACGTGTCACCTGGCTTGACACTTGGGTGTTCTCCTGGTCGCCTCCCATCTTCCAGCCCCGTCTTGTCCCCTTCAGGCCACCCAAGGTGTCAGGGAAAGACTCTAGCCTCCAGAGGACATCCAGGCCTGACTGTCACCTGTCTGTAGGTGCCGAAAGAAGACAGCAAGCCTCCGGGAACAGATGCTCCTTACAGCACAGCTCACAGTGGGAGGGTCAGCATCACTGGGCTGGTCCCCTGACCCTCCAAGTGACACCGGGTGAGACCATGGGCCCAGGTGGAGAGCCAAATGAGTGGCAAGCAGCAAACTAGCTGGTGCACCCCCTGAGGGGGCGGCCAGAGCCGGGGACGGTGAGCCTGTGGTCCTGCCCACCAAGGAGGGAGGTGTGGGCACGCTCGCGGAGGTGGGCTGACTGCTCTTCCTGTCCAGGGGCTGCTCCTGCCAGAGACAAAGCGACTCTCTCCCCACGACTGGCCCTGCAGAAGGGGACTCAGCAAGAAGCCGAGCATCGGCTGGGAGGCAGCAGGGGAAGGCGGGGCAATGACAGGACACGGCTGCAATCATTATTTTTGGCTGCACCAGGCAACACGTGGGACCTTAGTTCCCCGACTAGGGATAGAACCCCTGCCCCCCGCCCTGCAGTAGAAATGTGGAGTCTTAACCACTGAACTGCCAGAGAAGTCCCTGCAATTATTCCACATGCTTGCTCCTTGCTGTGCCTGACTTCCCCATCGCCCACTTGGCTAACTTTATTCCAGCCCCAAGCTGCCCTTCAAGTTCATAGCATAATACCAATGACCACAATGATAATAATAGGATCATGGGGAAGAGTTGTAGGGGGTTGAATATTGCCCCTTCTCCGACCCCAAGAGATATATGTCCGTGTCCTAACCCTGGGACTTCTGAATGTGACCTTATTTGGTGAAAGAGTCTTTGCAGGTGTAATTAAGGGCTCTGAGATGAGATCATCCTGGATTATCTGGACAGGCCCTAACTCCAGTGACAAGTGTCTTTATAAGAGACAGAGAGGAGGGAATTTCCTGGTGGTCCAGTGGTTGGGACTCCCTTGCTTTTCGTGGCCGAGGGCTGGCTCAGGTTCAATTCCTGGTTCAGGAACTAAGATCCTGAAAGCCACCATGCAGCCAAAAAAAACCCCCCAAAATGACAGAAGAGGTGATGCACAGGAAAAATACAAGTACACAGGAAGAAAGAAGAGGAGGCCCTGTGAAGACAGAGGCTGAGACTGGACGGACGCCAAGGAACATCTAGACGCTGGAAAACGAGAGGAACAGCTCTTCTCTAGAGCCTTCAGAGGAGCGGGGCCCTGCTGACACCCTGATCTGGGGCTTCCAGCCAGTAGAACCGTGAAGGAATAAATTTCTGTTGCCAGCCTGTGTGCGGCCATTTGTTACAGCAGCCACAAAAAGAGCCATGGGCTTTGGGGTTCAAATCCTGGCCCCCACTTACTAGCTTGTGCTGTTGGGCATCCCTTTCATGCCTCAGTCTCCTCACCTGGAACGTGGGGACAAGGATAATACCTGCTTCATAGAATTTTCATGTGAAAATTGAGTTGGTACATGAAAGATTATTCAAAAGGGCATGATACTTTGTAAGTATCCAAAAATGGTTAGCTTTTTTTTTTTTTTCTACACTGCAGAGCTTGCAGGATCTTAGTTCCCCAGTCAGGATTGAACCCTGGTCCCCTGAAGTGAAAGCAAGGAGTCCTAATCACTGCCCCATCAGGGAAGTCCCTGTGAGCGTTTATTAATTGCTTTGTCTTGCTGACATTTATGGCAACTGCATGCTCTTTAATCCCCACCTTGGAGGCAGAGTTCCTGTGAGCAGTATCTCTGGAATCCTCAGTTGCTTCTCCCACTTCCTCAGCTCCTGCAAATAGGATCCAGTGGCTCCCGGAGTGACCTCAGGACAAACTTGGAGCTTATCACCTCCAAGTGGCCTGGCCCCTGAGTGAATAAATGGAGGGATGGTTGGGTCAAATGCCAGGAAGAGTAGCTCACCCCTGATTCTCAGCCTGCTCCCAAGACACCTCCAGTCCCGTTCTCAGTTCAGTTCAGTTGGTCATGTCTTACCCTCCTTTGAATAACGTCACCCTTTGGGCTTCCAACACTTCCCAGGCCAGACCACGGCTGGGCAGGGCGGCGCTCTGCTGAGCCCTGGTGGCTGCAAGGAGTAACACGCTGCCTTCCCACTTCCGGGTGGTTGGCTTGGAGCTGCTGCTGCTGCTGCTAAGTCGCTTCAGTCGTGTCCAACTCTGTGCGACCCCATAGACAGCAGCCCACCAGGCACCCCTGTCGCTGAGATTCTCCAGGCAAGAACACTGGAGTGGGTTGCCATTTCCTTCTCCAATGCATGAAAGTGAGAAGTGAAAGTGAAGTCGCGCAGTCGTGTCCGACCCTCAGCGACCCCATGGACTGCAGCCTTCCAGGTGCCTCTGTCTATGGGATGTTCCAGGCAGGAGTACTGGAGTGGGTGCCATTGGCTTGGAGCTAGCGAGCGTGTAGTACGCTCTCCGTGCTGGCTGCAGCTTCTGGAATCGACTGATTAGACAGACTTTGTGTCAGCCCTGGAGTCCTCTCACCTCCTGGGGCAATTACTGTGCCATCCTGTCACCCTGACTTTTAAGATATTCAGAGCTCTTCTTTCCACTTTCACTGTCCTAGGTTTGTTCTCATCCACCATCACTTTTCTCCCCACTCCAGGCTGTCTTATTGATTTCTCCTTTTGACTCAGGCTTCACAGCACTGTAACTGAATCTGTTTCTTTTGCTTTAAGGAAGGGTTTTCTTTTTGGCCGCACTGCCTGTGGAACTTCCCCAACCAGGGATTGAACCTATGCCTCTTGCATTAGAAGGGCAGAATCTTAACCACTGGACTAGCAGGGAAGTCCTTTTTTTAAAAAAAAAAAAAACAACTTAAAATTTTGGTCATCATGGATTTTGGGAGGCTTTGATTTTTTAAAACATGAATTGAAATAATTTTTTATCTTGATCTCTGATCCCTTGTCCCTTTAGGTTTTGTATCTGAGGCAAATGCCTGACTCACCTCATCCTGGTTTCTTGATATCACATCCCCAGGGAGGTCTTTCCAACTATCCCAAATAACAGCTCTGCTCCCCCAAATTCACATCCTCCTTAATGTCTTATCTGTGCCCGACATGAAGGCATACATTCATTTCTTGGACTGTTTTCTGTGTCTGTTCCACTAGGGGTCAGATCCCAGCTTTGTCTCTGAGGGACTGGCACAGAGTAAGGAAACCTGTGTTAAATGGGTGAATACAATGTAAAGGAGTAACAGACAGAAAAACGCTGTTGAAGAGAATGCTTTTTTTCTTTGAAAGCAAAGGAGTTCATCTTGGTCTGGGTGGGGGGAGGGGTGACTTTCCCAAGGAAGAGTCCAGGGAACTGAAATCTAAAGGTTACGGAGGGAGTTAGCAAGGAAGGGTAGACAGAGTGTCTAGAGGGAACAGCACCCCGTGGTAGGCAGGCCCCTGAGGAGTCAGAAGGCTGGACTGCCGGCTGCAAGGTGAGCCTCCCTGGGAGGTTGGCAAGGACAGATATGTTTTGAAAGCTCACTCTGGCTGCCACAGAGATGGAAGGGAGGGGGTGAAACTGGAGGCTGGGAGACCAGGGAGGAGGTCAGGATAGTGGCAGGAAATGAGGAGGCAAGTTGTAGGGTGAGAGCCTTGTGGAAGGTGAAACAGAACTTGGGGCGGCTTGACGGGAGAGGGTAATACCCTGTGGAGGTCTCCAGGGTCTCTGGCTTGTGAGGGGAGTGGGGGCAGCAATGAGCAGGTTTGGAGAAAGGGATTGGAGTCTGGCTGTGGTTATGCACAGCAGAGTCAGTGAGCAGAGTGTCACAGGCAAGTGGGTAAGAATGTGGTTCTCAGAGCAGAGGTTTGCACTGGAGTTGGCTGAGTGCCAAAGAATTGATGGTCTGGAACTGTGGTGTTGGAAAAGATTCTTGAGAGTCCCTTGGACTGCAAGGAGATTAAACTGTTCCATCCTAAAGGAAACCAGTCCTAAATATTCATTGGAAGGAATATTCCAATATTCCAAAGCTGAAGCTCCAATGCTTTGGCCACCTGATGCAAAGAGCCAACTCATAGGAAAAGACCCTGATGCTGGGAAAGACTGAAGGCAGAAGGGGATGGCAGAGGGTGAGATGGTTGGATGGCAACACCAACCCGATAGACATGAGTTTGAGCAAGCTCCGGGAGATGGTGAAGCACAGGGAGGCCTGGTGTGTTGCAGTCCATGGGGTCGCAGAGCTGGACACGACGAAACAACTGACCACCACCACGTGGGACAGGCTGGCTTAGAGAGACCAAGAGCAAGGCTTCCCAGGTGGCACCAGTGGTAAAGAACCCGCCTCCCGGAGCAGGAGATGTGGGTTCTGTCCCTCGGTCTGGAACATACTGTGGAGGAGGAAATAGCACCCCACTCCAGTATTCGTGCCTGAAAAACCCCATGGACAGAGAGGCTGGCGGGCTACATACAGTCCATAGGGTCACAGAGTCGGTCACGACTGAGTGCGCACAAGCATAAGGGCAAGGTTGAAAGTGACCGTTGAGTTCTGCAGACAGAAATCCTGTTATGTTTGAGGCACCTGGTTGATGCTGAGACATATGGGGAAGCCACAAGCCCTGCCCCCAAAGCTCTCCACTTTGGGTGGATAGTGGCTGAGAGGTGTTAAATATGCAAGTACACGGCCCTTGAACATCAAAAACCAGAGACAAAGACGGGCTTATGACACCAGTACATGTACTGAGTGCCAACTGCATACTGTAGAAACTTTTTTTTTTTAAAGCAGATGCTGGGACCATGCTTCCACGGCAGGGGACACAGGTTCGATTCCCAGTAGGGGAGCTAAAATCTCGCCTGCTGTCTGGCGTGGACCCCAAAATAAAGAACAAATGTTAACTTTCTGGGAGTCACATAAATCGCCCTAGCAGGTCCGTAGTTGTTGGGTCCATCAATGGGTAAAATGGCCTGGGAATAATTTCTAGAGGAAGACTGGCTTTGAAGGATGGGTGAGGGGCAGTTCTGAGATTTGAGGGCATTTCAGGCAGAGGAAAACAGTGCAAGCAAAGCAACCAAGTGCATTGGGAGAATGCGAATGACTCAGACAGAAGCTGGAGTCTGACTGGAGGACGGGGAGAGGAGGGGCGGGCTGGGGCCAGAAGGGGTGCCCCTGGCTGGCCTGTGCTCAGGGGCCTGCTGGCTCCTGCTGACTGGCAGCGTGGGGTCGGAGCGCTGGGGCAGGAGTTGTGATCCAGGACCATGCCTGCCTCAGGCAGGGGAGGGGAGAGGCATCTCTCAGGGTGACTGTCCCCACTACTGCTGTAGGTAAAGCAAAGCCGGGTCTTCTGGGGTAACTTCTTGGTTTAAAGACTGAGGGAGCCATTTAAGGTGTGGGAGTGTCTGTCAGAGGCCAGGGGAGCCAGAATTAGGACCTGTGCCAGAATACATGTGGTGGCTGAAGGTGGCATCTGGGAGGTAATGGAGGGGGCCGTGGAGGGGAGAGCATGGGGCAGAGTGAGCTCCAGTGGCTGAGGCATCTCTGAGACACTGTCCTGAGGTTCACTTGCCTGGGTCACCTGGGAGTAAACCCTGAATCCCATCCCAGGGCCACCGGCGTGGCCTCAGCCTCAGACAGGGAAGGGCGTCAGCTGCTGATGCTGGTGTGTGGCCTCTGGGCGCCCCGTGGCCACAGGGCTCTGTGGGTAGTGCTTGGCCTGGACGACCTAGAATAGACTGCGGGAGCGACCAGTGGCAAGACCCGGGAAGGCAGATCCTTGAGCTTGTGCTCAAGTTGTGTCTGGCTCTTTATGATCCCATGGACTGGGGCCAACCAGGCTCCTCCGCCCATGGATTCTCCAGGCAAGAATGCGAGAGCAGGCTGCCATTCCCTCCTCCAGGGAATCTTCACGACTCAGGGAAGGTGAGCTCTTTACCGCTGTGCCACAAGGGAACCCTGGATCACTCTGCTGGAAAGGCAAGGCAAGGAGGCCAGGGCTGGCGGGGGCTCCTGGCAGCAGTCCTGGGGGTGCAGCGGGAAGGTGCCTGCAGCTCCCACGGGCCTTGGCTCTGCTGGAGAAGCCTTCTCCCTGGGGCGCTGGGGGAACCCTCTTGCCCGTGGTCCAGAGGCCCCCCGCGCCCCTCCTGATGGGCCGAGGCCCATGCCTGTCCCCATGGGGCTTGCCCAGTGGGCGCGTGCCCAGGGGCCGCCTTCATCTCTCTCTCAGGTTTGGTTTTTACAAGATTGATTTATTAACTATGATACATATCACGTAAGGCCTTTTCAGTTTTGTACACCATTCCCATTGAGACAAGTACAATACTTTGTAGCAAATACATGATTTTAAAAAACAAAGCCAGACGGAGAACACCTCAGTCAGTCAGAGACGCTCAGCCTCTGTTGACGGCTGACCATGCACTAATCAGGCTGGAGCCTCAAAAACCCACAATGTGTTAAAAAAAGAAGTCTGCAAATTAAGCAAACATTCCTAACGCCAACTAGAGGATATCCTGGTTAAAGCCCCTAAAATACAAAGAAATAACTGTTATACTTTCTTTACATACAGTTCTCCACTTTTGCTGCGAAACAGAATTTTGGGCATACAGCCAGACTACTAACACATTTCAATACCATTAATGTTCCCCCTCCCCACCCTCAGGAAACTCAAAATATGTTAATCCAACATATATAAAGATCATTTAACATGTGAAAATACAAGTACCAGAAAAATAAGCTGGCAGCAGCACTATTCCAAATTTTCAAACAAGTTTTATTCCCATACAATTCAGACTTTTTTTTTAAAATGTACACAGGGAACATGATTCTTCTTAATGCAAACAATAATTTACGCCCTGTCTCGACTACACTGAGGTGTAACATCACTGCTGTTGGAGCTGGCCGAGGCGGGCTCTTGGGCAGGAGGCACGGGCAGTCACCTCAGAACCTCGAGGAGTCTGCAGTCAGCAGCCGGTGGAAAGACGGTTCCGAAAGGAGCTGACAGGACATTGGTGCAGGGCCCTCCCCGCCCCAGGCCTTCTGCCATGGGATCACCAGATGTGACCTAGGTTTCCAGCACACACGACTCAGTCGTCCTTTCACCTAAGCATGAATGTGCGGCTTGAACCTGCCAAGCAACAGGAGGGCAAGACCTCCGTCCACTGTCTGCGGGAACTGGAGGCCCTGGGGGAGAGCGCCGTGCTTGTCAGTGGCCAGCCCAAGTCCCTGGAGCCTCCTCCTCCTGGGAAGGCAGCCACTGGCCAAGCGGAACAGAGCGACACCTGAGACAGCCCCCAAGCAGTGTGGATCTCCCTGCAGGAAGGGACGGGGGAGGGTGTGGGTAGAGAGGAGCTCAGATCCCAAGTGCTGCAGGGAGGGAGCTGGCTTGACCTCCTGGCCTGGGGGCAGGCAGCCCGCCAGGGCCGCCCCCTCCACAGGCAACTGAGGCACAGGGACGAGCAGAGGTGAGCTCTCCAGCGCCTTCTGGCCAGCGTGCTGCTCCAAGGGGGTCACCCTCTGCCCACCCTGGCCAAGATACAGCCTGCTGGAAGAACCGCACCTGCAGCACAAGTTCAGCCTGGAGGGAACCCGGGAACAGCATTTTAGCATTCCTCCTCGAAAGGCCAAGTGTGGGAAGAACTCAGAGTGCAGGGACAGACGCACCGTGATAGCCACATGCAGCACAGCCAAGAACCGGGCAGACTCACAAGCCATGACCCTAGCCGGGGCCACGGCCCCCCGTGAAGCCTCCCTCCAGCCAGCCTGACACAGCCAGGTCTGTCTACTTCTGGCCTCGGGGTCTGCACCTTTGGGGATCTGAAGAGCACTGGACAGGGAAGAGCTTCCGGGCGCCCCACTGTTTCATAAGCTCCACGTCTCCACTGCCAGGCTTTCTCAGTTTGGCCAAGGCTAGTAACATCCGCCCCACCCTCAATTCCCAGAGTTGTGGTGCCACTCGCATGAGAATGACCTGTGGAAGAACTTTCTAGAGCTTCGCACACTAGATAAATGGGTGGGGTGGGCAGAGTTCCAGTTAAGGTCGGCCTGCCCCCGCACACACCCACTCTCCTTCATGGGTCCCCCTCTGAGTGCCCATTTGGTCCAAATACCAACCACTCCCTACCCCCAACTAGCACTGCTGATGGTGGGAAAGCCAACTCGGAACGATTGAGACATGTCCTCCAAGCCCAAGCCAGCCTGAGAAGCAGAAAATGAGAATAATTAGCAAAGGAAACAGAGTGGAACCCCTGGAACTTCCTGTCTAACTGTGGCTCTCTGGGGAACGAGCCACCAGTCCCCACCTGCAGTTAAAGCCCTGGCAGGATTCCAGGTGCAGGCCTGAGGGGCCCCCTGCAGCTGCCGGGCTGGCTAGCAGGGGGCGCTGTGGGACTGGCGGCGACCCCCTGGAGCCGTGGAAGCCTGGTCTCCACTACTCCAAGGGTTAAGGGTGCAAAGCACAGCTGTCGACCCTTACTGTGCCCTTTCTTCTTCCAGAAAAGTCACCTACCACTCAGAGAACTGCAGTCTGAGGGAGGGGGTGGCGGGGGAAGGCAGGACAGCTGGGGGGCTTGTGAAGCTCCTGGTGCAGAGCCAAGGTCGCAGGTGGTGGTGTGGTCCAGGGTGCCAACAATGGTGGGAGGGAAGCAGGCCTCTTCTGCTTTAGCTGACACACAGGACAGTGGGCCCAGGCCACTCTCAAGGCTTCCCTTCCGCCCCCCACCCAATACCTTGACGGGCTGCCTGGGAATAAACGAGCATGACCTAGGAAAAGGCTGAGATTCGTCAAGGGAGTCATGTGCACACCTGCCTGGGGCTCAGCACTGGGGCAGCTGCAGGGCTAGAGAAGCAGGAGTCTGCCAGCCTCAAGTCAGAACTAAGCAGCACCCCTCCAGCCAAGCCTGACCGAGAAAGCGTCAGACACAGACCTGCCAGAAGAGAAGATCTGGCATCCGACAGTAAGACGTTCATGTACCTCAGGTTTTCTGACTTGTGTCCTTAAGGAGGTGGTAAAACGTGCAGGGGACATGTAGTTTTTCCAAGCACCTTATTTTGCCGTACAAGAACTAAAGACAGTGCGACATCCAGCTTATCCAGAGGAAGAGTCGGTGAGCACAGGGCCTGGCCCGCCCTCCAACAGCCAGTGGGAAGCGTCTGGGGCCAGGGGTGGCCGAGACTGTTCTGAGGCATCTCTCACTGTCAGGCGGCCTCGAACATACCACAGGTGCTGCTTCTTAAAGTGCAAAGAGACCCCCGGAGGACTGTGCGGCAGGTAGGCGGGCCTCCACCCCACGCCCCCACGCCCAGGGTACCTTAGTCAGGCTTCTCCACTGTGGAGGCATGGCCCAGCCACGGGATGGGGGCAGCCGTATCTGTAGCAGCCTTAGCAGGGTTGCTGTTTGGGGGTGGGGGTGGGGCAAAGAGGGGCACGATGAGGAAGCCTCTCCCAGAGGCCAGTGGAAAGGCCAGAAGGGCGAGGGAGGCCATGGAGGATGGTGACGGGCAGGTACGCAGCCTCGTCCTGACTGACCACCTCTGTACCAGCAGCTCCTCTGGGCACTGAGGCCGGGAGTAGGAAGGCCGGCCCTGCACGCACCGGCAACTGTCACACCCTTGGAGTCCCCTGACACGGCCCACTTCCCACAGACAGCCCTGCTGGCCCAGGAGGAAAATGATTCAACACCAAACACACGGAACCAACCCCCACGTGCCTGTGGGCACCTCCCGCTGCCCCTCCCGCTCCCTGCGCACAAAGGGCAGTGTCCCCGCAGCACTCCAAGGCAGACAGGTGCCGGGCGGCCCCCAGCTCTTTCTGCCAAGGGGCTCGAGCCGTACACCTGGGACGGGGGGAGGGGGATCTAGTGACAGGACATAAGTGGGACCCCAACAGGCTCTCAGGCTGCCACCCCTGGCCACTCCGGTCTTGCTGTCACAAAGACGGGTTGCCCTCCACTTGCGTGCCTCTTGGCAGAGGTGGGGAGAGCTTCATCTTGAGGTCTGTAGTTTTTTTCCTTTTTAAAAATTATTGGGGGAGGGATGTCATTCCATTTTTCTTCCAGTGTTCTTTTGTTTTAAAGGGAATGGATCCCCCAAACCTGTGAAGTGGGGCGGGGTGCATGGGGGCGGACGCACCCATGCTCCCTGGTCCAGGCGGAGCTGGCCTCCTCTGTCCTGACCTGCTGGGCCAACGCCCTCAGACGGGACTGTACCTTAGGGTGGCAGAGCCGGCCTACATGTTCCCAAGGAGGTTGCCAGGCAGGCTGCAGACCCCAAGGGTGGGGAGTGCCGGGCACAGCAGAGGGACGTGTCCTTGTGAGGGGCTGCTGGCCATGCCCTGGGACAGCCGGACCTCAGGATCTCCTTCTCCCGGCCGGCGCCAGGCTCTGCCCAGCGGGCGGCAGCCCTGGAGGCTGGTGTGCACAGATGGTGGGGAGGGGGTCCAGGGAGCAGTGAGGGTGTAGAGGGCCCGTGCCTGCCTCATTCAGTCCGCAAAAGGGTCCATGCCACAAGGCAGGGCTCCCGCCATGGCCTGCGGCCAATCCCAGGTCTGCAGTGCTGGGCTCAGGGCACCGGCCGGCCCAGCTTGCACTTTGTTGGCGGCTGCTAGTGCTGCAGGCTGGAGAAGGCGAGAGGAGAGGGGACCCTCCCTGCCCCGCCCCGCCCCAGTAGGCCTGGTTCTGTTCAAGGCCCAGTGCCACCCCGTCAAGAGAGAAGACCATGTCTCCTTCAGCCCGAGGCCTCAGGGGCTCACAGCGTGTGTTCGGCTTGAAGCTGGGAGGGAGCAGAGGCTGCATTGGGGACTGGGGGTGGGCGGAGGCGACTGGGGCGGTGGACGGCTGACTTGTGACGGGCGTGGAGGTGAGGAAGGGCACAGTGGAGGCCAGGGCAGAGGGGGAGCTGGGCGTGGCGCCAGGGGGCTCGCTGATGGGCCGGTTGTGGAAGAAAAAGGGGCACTGCTGGATGAAGAGCTCGATGATTGTCTGGTAGGTGCGCGTGGCTGTGAGGGCGTCCATGGTGCTGGAAGTCTGGCCTCATCAGGGTGGGCCAGAAGCAGATGGACAGGTTCTCGCTGGTCATGAGGTTCACCTTGTTGTTGTGGCTGACTCTGCGGGCGACAGCAGGCTCGAAGTCAGAGCTCCGGCCCCCTGTGCTCCCGGTCACCGCACCCCCGCCCCGCAAGCTGAGAACCAAAGAGGCCCGAGCCCCCCTGGCTCCGTCCTCTGAGGACCCCGAAGTGGGGGGCACTGCTCTGGCTGTGTAGAAAGGCAGCGTGTGTGTCCCACAGCAGCGTTCACGTAATACCGCTCTGTCGGGAGAGGAACAGGTCTGGCTAGAAAGCAACCCTACTGCGTGGGAGTAAAGGCGGGAACAGGCCGCAGCTCCCTGCACATGCTTCCCTGGCTCCCGTTCACTCTTTCCCCACAGGACACCTGTCTGGGCCCAGGGCGTGGTCACACCAGTCAGGGAGCATGGATCCTGGAGAGTGAGCTTCAGGTGGGCTGGGGGCCGAGCAGGCCTCTCTCAGACAGAAGCAGGACCGAGCCTGAGGAGGAGGAGCCGGCACCCGATGAGCTGCGGACAGAGCCCCGCGCGGCTTCCTCCCGCAGCCGACTGGCCCTGACTGGAGGGTTTCCAAGGAGGGGAAGACAAACAGCAAGCCCTGCAACGTACTTGTTCAGGTGAGAGATGACGTATTTGAAGACTTCGTGGTTCTCTTTTGGAAACTTCTTGAGTACCTCCTTAAGGGCGTGTAACTTCTGCTCCCGGTCATTGATTTCTGAGGAAAGAGAAAACCAAGATCAAGGCTGGTGGGCCTGGGGCTCAGATTAGCTACTAGTCTTGGGCAGTAGGGGGAAGGGCCGTGCTGCCTGCTCTGAAGGCAGCTCAACCCCATCCTCGCCCCACAAGCCATGCCCCGGGCAGGTACACCTGGCAGTGGTGTGGGGCCAGGGCCGGGCCCACCTCCGTGACCCAGGCCCCTGCTCCTGAAGGGGGGCACTGTACGCCCAGAGCTTCCTGGCCCCCACCATCCAGAGACTCTTCCATGAAGGGCACCATTCTTTGCTCATCTGGTTGCCCCTGGAGACGGGCATCCTGGATGCATAGTGCCTGCTGCCTCCTGAGCAGACGGGTGGGCGCCACCGCCTACCCGCGCCAACAGTCTCGGGAGGCAGGAAGTCACGAGACCAGGCTCTGTCCTTTCCCTAGAGTCAGGGACCCTCCGTGCATCTGCCCTTTGGAAGAGCTGGTAGAAACGGTGGGGAATTCTTAGAGTTCATCAAAAGGACTACATGTCCCCTAGTGTCCCGAGACAGGGAAAAGCTAGCAATGAAATGCTTCATTCAAGCCAGGCCTGCTTCGGCCAAGTCCTCACGATCCTAGGAGGCTGGGGGCTCTTATCACCTCACTTCCAGGATAAGGAATCTGAGGCTCAGAGAGGTGGCAGCAATCCTTTTGGTCCGGGAATCAGACCCTTCCCAAATGGCTGCAGAGTCTGGGTGGGGACCACCGTGCTTCCTGGGGTCCTGACTCCCCACTTCCTGAGTGGGCCTGGCCTGCCCTGGAGGTGAGAGTCGGCCTGGGGCCAACTGGGTCGAGAGCTGAGTGAGGCCACTTGTCGGAGCTGAGGCTCATCTCTAGGACCCCAGGGCTCGTGAAGATCACAGGAGGACCCCATGAAGAGATGGTGCAGGTGGGTGGGGGACAAGGCGTTCATTAACAAATATAGTGGCGCCTAACTGCTTCGGGGCTCAGGCTCCTGTGGGTGGATGAACACTCCGGATCCTCTTCCACAGATAAACTGTGTACAAGTCTGCCTACATCCCTGGAGCTTCCCAGACTCTCCAAACCCATGTGTTCTTCAGGAGGCCTGTGGCCTCCTAGTTAAGAACTCCGGTAGAAAGTGACATGCCCCAGAGGGTCACTGTCCAGGCAAGTGGGTATGAGGAGCCTCAAACTAGACTGGGAAGGACAGAAGGAGCATCAGCGGTGGCGGGAGCAGTGGGAGGGAGGGCCACGCGGCCTGGGTCCTGTCTGTGACAGCAGCCAGCTGTGAAGCCTCGGGGACACGACTCTGAGTGGCCGTCTCCTCGTCTCTAAGAGGCTCAGGACAGCACCGTCTTCACTTGGCGACACCACACCCTGAAACACAGTGCTCACAGCCAGATGCACACTCAGCACCTGGGAACAAGGCTGAGACTCAGGGAGCTGGGGGAGAGGAGGCTGCAAAGACGGCCAGCACAGCCACTGGGAGCAGGAAACAGGCAAACGTTCAGACTTGAGAGTGTGGCTTGATGAGACAGTGCTTTGGTGACCTAGACCCACAGGGACTGACTATGGTTCAGACTTGAGAGTGTGGCTTGATGAAACAGTGCTTTGGTGACCTAGACCCACAGGAACTAACTATGTGCTGCCATCATCAGCGTCATTTCTCTGAACCCAAGATTTAAGGGCTCAACGTCAAGGGCACACTTTTTTTTTTTGTCTGGCCTTGAGTTTTAAAACCCTTCACTGTTAAGTTTCAATAAAAAGGAATGAAGTAAACTGCTCAGGGTGGGAGCGGGACTGGGAGGATGAACAACTGCGCCGGAGAACACGAGAAGCGTGCGCGTGGCACGGAGCCTCACTTAATGAACCGACTGTGCCCTCTTCCAGATGCGAGCTTGGCACGGGCCTCTCCTTAGGTGCCTGCACCACAAACACACAGCTGTGTTTGTTTTAATCAAGCACTTGAGCAGCAGCACCTTCATGTAAGAGCCCAGCCTCACCTGTCCTTCCGGCTGGAAGCAGGAAACGGGGCCGATAATGCCACTGCCTGCCCAGGATGTCCCCTCTCCTTCCTATCCACTGGGCAACAGGACGGCTGCCCCTTCTCTCTTCCTCGCAGGGGTGGGGGGAATTGGAGATTACAGCACCTGTCCAGATGGAAATTCGAGGACCACCCCCAGGCATGCCAGCCTCCCTCTGCCTCCTGGTGCAGATGGCCATGCACCTTGGGAGCGTGGAGGGAGACAGACCGTCTCGTTCTCCCTGCTGGCCGCGCGGGCAGGTGCTCTGAGAGCCGGGGAGCACCAAGACCCTGGCAGGAGGCGGGGAGGACGGCAGGGGAGCAATGGGAGGCCTCCCAGCCCAGGGCCGTCTGCCCCGTGGAACACGGCCCCCTCAAGGACGGCCTTCTGACCTGTCCTGACTTGCTTCCCGCGTGCAAGCAAAGCCTAGCAGTGCCGGGGACCCACCGTGGGCTCCATCTGGCAGTCTTTTCACAGCAGCCCCAACACCAACAGCACATCGCCCGAGGGCTGGAATGTCAGTGGGGCAATGTTCCACGGGTGCTCTCTGGGCAGCGCCACTCGAGGAGAGGGTGACACCGGTGTGCTCCACCCTTAGAAAGCCCGCTCAAGAGGTGACAGCCAGGCCATGGGGCTAGTGAGGGGGAGGAGGGGGGCACCCAGTTCTGTCTCCAAGCTCAGCATCCCTGCTCTGATCAGCTGCCTGCCCCCAGGATCGGAGCCCTTGCTACCCTCAACAATCCTCTTCCAGAGGGGTGAGGGGCTCTGCAGGGCTCACGCTTCCTCAGCTAACACATCGCAGTTCTGAAATTAGGTGTCTATTAACTAAGACGGCATCAGGAGAGGCGTTCTGAGGTCAGCTGAATCAAGACAAAGTCTGGACAGAGACCAGGCAATGTGGAACTCAGGCCCCAATAACTCAGGAGGAAGAGGAGGGCAGAGACAGGGGCCACATGCTTCGCAGTGTACAGATAAACCTAGGCTCCAATGAATAAGAACAGTAGGTCCAAGGTCGCACGAACTGGCGTTGGGGGCCCAATCCCAGACACCGTTGGCGCCCTGGCTGTGTCACCCCACTGCCACCTCTGGCTGGCAGCCAGGCTCCCGGCTGGAATCTCAGCTCAGTCCTCAAGGAAAACCCCCGAGGGACTCTGGCCACCGGCACATCCACACCACCAAGAAGGCAAACCACTGGCTTGGGCCCCACCCCGTGACACACGCGGGCACCCCCAGCACCAAACCACACTGAGGCCGAACCCTCACTCTGCTGGGCCCAGAATGGAAGCGTCAGGGTGCCCTTCTCTGGAGGTGTGACCCTGCCTGTCCAGTAACCTGTCCAATGGTCTCTGACCCATCAGACGAGGGCAGGGCCTGCACACGTGACTGCCTGCTGCCACCTGCCCCCTGCCCCACACGGGGCCTGGCATACACTAGGGGTGAGAGGGCCCCAGGCTCTTAAGCCGCTATCTGGACAGGCAAACGAAGCAGGACCCTGGCATGAGCGTGATCACAAGGCAGCATGTGAGCACTGGCCGGCGAGCAGCCAGGCTGACCTGTCCAGCGACCGCGCAAGGCAGGCGTTTATGCACCTCCAGCCCTCAAGGGGAAAGAGTGAGACGACACGCCGGCATCCAGAGCCCTCTGGGGTCATATATCTTGACCATCTCTTCTTTTTTTTTCTTGGTGGACTCTTAGTTCCCCGAACAGGTATCACACCCGGGCCCCTGGCAGAGAAGGCGTGGAGTCCTAACCACTGGCCGCTAGAGAGCCCTCGTCACTTGGACAATTGCTGAAGAATACAGAACTCACAAGCAGTTATGTGGGATAATGAGGCCCGGAGGGCAAGGATCCTTAAGCTCAGAGCCTCTTGGCCTGAGACAGAGTCAGCAGGAGGGTCTCTGCCAGCACAGAAGACAGAGGACAGGGGGCGTGGGGACTGGCTGGACCGGAGGGATTCCAGACATGGGACAGGGGGTGTCTGGGTGGTCGTGGAGACGAAAAGGAGAGACTGTGGGGCAGGAATAGATGATACTGTTTCTTGAAGGCTGAGCTGAACTGTGAAGGCGAGAGAGAATGGAGAATTCAAGGCCCCTCTCACTGCCTCCTGAAATCTTGGTCCTCTCTGAAGCCAAGCTCAGCGGCCATCTCTTCCACTATGACCCAATTCCTTCCTCCCTCCTCTCTGCGCTTTCTGCCCTTCCAGTTTGGCTTGCTTCTCGCTGTCTGGCAGAGAACTTAAATGAGCACTGGGGAGGCAGGAAAAATGTCTTGGCACAGAAGGTCACACCCGGCTTGCCACTCCCTGGCAGTGCGTGCTGTGGCTGCCAGTCACTTCTCAATCTCCCACATGGCATCTTGTATGTGGCAGGAAGATAGCTGGTGAATAATTACAAAAGTCTCGCATTTGTAGCCACAATTTCAGCGATATTCACACTGCTGTGAAATTCTGGAGTGCACAAAACAATTTGATAGTGACCTTGATATTTGCTGTGATAGGATCTGAAACCATCTCCAGCCCTGAATGCACCCGGACACGACAGCGCTCAGGTAGGAAGTGGAAAGAGCTGGTCAAGTTGATGCTGCCATGGAAACCCAGCCAGGCTGAGCTGAGCTACTCTGGGGGCTGGGAATCTTTGTTTCCTCGTGTCCCTCACCACGAGCTCTAGCACTGCCGGGTTGGTGCTAGAGCCCCACTGCTCATTCAGCTCTGGCTGTGAGGTGCCACGTCAGTGAGAGACGCTCCTCTCTACCAGGTTCACGATAACGGAGCTCCAGGCGGCGAGCGTGGGGCACAGGAAGCACACAATGGGAAGAGGAAGCGGAAAATCTCCACCCTCTTCCAGACTGCAGGAGCAGCAGGCGGCCCCTTCCACAGCGTGGATGCAGGCGGAAGCTGCTGGAGCAAGGCAGCTGGTTCCCCATCAGTGACACCTTCCTCTTCTGCCCCCTGCGACCCTCCAAACCAAAAAGATGCCATGTCAGCAATTCCCGCACAAACAATGGAATTCTTTCTGCGGGGTGCTAGGATGCCATGAGCCTCTAGATGGCGCCAAGTCAAGACAAACACTGCTGGCAACCTCCAGGCTCCCGGCAAGCTGGGTGCCAGCCCACACCTTCTCTTCCTACCTGTGGCCCAGGGATGCTTGGCTGAGGGGCAAAGAAAGCTGGCTCTGGACAGAGGCCTCCCATGCGTCTCACATCTGAGCCAGCCTGGAGCCTACTAGAGAAGTGAGTGCTGGGAGGACCTCCATCTCTGGAAGGCAGGACCAGGGCAGAAGCTGGCACTTGTCCCCATGCCCTAACTCATCTGGGAGACCCAGCCCTTGTCCTGAGCAGGCAGATGGGCGAGCAGACCAGGGGACACCATGACTCTTCTGCCAGGGCTTCTGCCCCATCCCTGTGGGCCTGGGTAAGATGATGGCTGTGAAGCATTTCAAGCAGCTAAGAATGGTGTGCATAAACTACGAAGAGACTGTGGAAACAAACATCACAGGAAAGGCAGATCACAGCACAGCGACTCTGGGGCCCTCAGCCCTGCCAGCAGTCAGATTCTGACGGGGACCCCTCCTGCAGCTCAGGGCTGGGCTTCTATCAGCACCTGTATTTCCCAAAGAAGCCAAGAGTCTACGACCCATGACTCGAAGTCCTGCAAATCTGTGGCCTCCCCTCAGTTTTTGTCCACGCCATCAGCTTTGTGAGTAGACCGTGTGTGCTTAGAGCTCCGTCTTTGGAGCCGGGCAGCAGCAGGGTAAGACTAAGGTCCTGGGGTCTGAGGGACACAGCTCCCTCTTGCAGCTGCACAGCAGCAGCTGCCTCTGGCTAAAAAGTCTGGACTGTCAGTCCGTGAAAAACTCTGAGAGGTCAGGCCCCCTGCAGCACTACATGAAGTCCAGGGAAGGATGCCTAAGGGCACGGTTCCCACAGTGGGAGAGCCCCCAGGGGGAGGCAGGCCAGGGCAGAAGAGAGTCCTTGGAGTGGGGAGGACCACTGAAAGCAGAGGCGCTCCTCCGCAGCTGCCCCCGCCGCTCCAGAGGCTCTCTGGCCCAGACCACGCGTGCACTTGCTTTCAGGAGAGCTGGGAGGAGACAGTCAGGAGGGGAGAGGCCAGCACAGTCTTCCACCGAACAGGTCCGTGACTCAGCTGTGCCTCCAGGCCTCTCCGAGTATCCTTTCATAAATGCAGGCAGGGATGGCAACCTAAAACTCTCAGGGCCAGGAAGGTTCCACTGTGAACAAGCAAAGGAGTGAGGCTCTGCCCCAAGTCTGGCATAGAAACCAGGCTCTCAACCACGGAGCTTTGGGGCAGCCTGCAATTCTTCTGACAGAACAAAGCACCTCTGGTTGACAAGGCCGAGGTCTAATTTGCGAGCCCCTCTGGTGTCATCTTGCGAGTTCTCTTTCCTATGTTCTTCTGTCTCAGTTCCAAGAGCCAGAGGGTCAGCTCTCTGAGGGTAGGACCCATTCTCGTGTTGCTGAACCACCCTCCATCCCCCGGCCCCGCCATTTGCCCAACAGAGTCAGCCTAGGGCACCGCCAGGGGCCCACGAGCCAGGCAGGCTGCTGGTACTCACTGTGGGCCTCCACCAGGTCAATCTGCATGTTGTACGGGACCAGGGGGTCTGGCAGTTCTGAGAAAAAGCTCTTCATGGCCCCCGCCACGGTGTTCACCGTGAAGTCCTTCTCTGCCAAATCCAGGTTGTGATCTGAAAGGAAGTTGGGAGAGTGAGGCCAGGCCAATCGAGGCTGTGCCAAAGCAAGGAACACTTGGCGCTGTGAACAAGCAAGAGAAACTTGCAGAACCAGGGATGCTGCCAGGGGATGGCCTGGAGCCTGGGCAGGGACATCATAGACTGGACAGAAGGTGGCACCCCTGGGTGCTGCTAAAAAAAAAAAAAAGTTCTGAGACTCACAGACACGCTGACACGCATTCTGCCCAGATCAGCCTCTGAGCGGAGGAGCTGCACCTCCATTCTGCGGCCGAAGCCCCCTCATCTGCCCTGGACATGCTGCGGCCTTTCCTCACACCCCCACCTGGGGAGAAAGGAGGAGAGCTTCCCCCAAGGTCACAGAAATAGTACCAGCAACCCTGACTGCTGTCTCCACCCTGCTCCTTGTGGTGGTCAGGAAACCAGACTCACTTTCTTCTTGCTGGTCCCATCAGCTTATGATACTACCAACTCCTGCCTCTAATTTTTCTTTCCATACTTTACTTCATTTCTGATTTGTAACAAATCATCTACTGATACATCTCGACTGTTTCCGCTTGGGAGTATACCCTGGGTTGCAGATCCTGGTATATACATGTGTCTAACCTAGCGTGGCTCGCCCGCATCCTGACCTTGTGCTTCCAATCCTTCAAGACTCACACGTTTCCCTTCCTGCTGCCAGCTAGTGGAGACTGTGGAGCTGGGTGCTGGGGGTCGGGGGTGGTGTCTACTCCTGCCACGCACTGGGTAGTGGCTTGGGCCTGCAGGCTTGCACAGGCCACCTGGTTGGCTCCCCCGAGGCCCAGTCACATGCTAAGTCAGACCCCACTTTGACCTTCTGCTTACCTTCCTTTTTGGCCAGTGGCATCTGTCAAGTTTTACTCTTTGTCTCCTTTGCGTCTGACACTGGTGGGTGTGACCTCTCATCCCGGTGTGTTCAGCCTTAACTGAACTGGGTTAGGGTGGCATGGATGTGGCCATGTGGCCCTCGGCCTCTCAGATCTGACCTAGCTTAGGAGGCAGAGTGTTCAGCTTGGGGAGCCCCGGGCCCAAGGCTCAGCGCATCACAAGATGCTCCCCCTTGCTTTGTTTCTCTCCTGCGGGACTGTGAGGAGGGCAGTTACGGTTGAGAGGCCCTGCCAACACAGGACTATCATCTCAACCCAACCTTGAGTCATGTGCCCGCCATGACCTCTGCATGGCCCAGCCTGAGGGAAGCGAGGCCTGGGTCTCAGTGAATGAGGCCTGTGCTGGGGGCTGCAACGGTGCCTATGGATGGTGGAGGGGGGAGCAGCCTGGCTGAAGCAGGTTTGCGGGGCGGATGCTTCTGTTTGCTGACAGGAGCCAAACACTCTCTCCTCCTCCCCCACCCAGCCAGCACCCCTGGCTCTGGAGCCATGTGGCAAGAGCACCCCAGGGGGCTCTACCGGCAGCGGCGTCTGCCTTGAATGGCTGTGGCCTTACCTTGATCAAACTGTCTCTGCAGACTCTCCATCTCTGACTTGTTCCCGCTGACCCGGTAGATACCTTCAGTGCTCAGCCCTGGTGAGAAACAGGCATGAGCCTTAGGAGCAGAAAGTGGAGAGCAGAGCAGGAGGGGGATAGGCTTGAGGGGAGAAGTGGGGGGGGTCCATGAGGCCCCCGTGGGGCGAGGGCACTCGTCTTGCCTCGTTGCCTCAGCCCACCCCAGTCCTTTTCTTTCTCACTTTGAAGTTTACAAATATTTGTTTTTTGTAAAAACTAAAATAATACAGAAACACATCAGACAGAGGTAACATCTGTCCACATTTTGATATATACCTTGGAATTTTAATTTTAATAAACTAGAGATAATACTATGTTTTAACCCACCCTTTTCACTTACAAACTATATTGTGAACCTAACCATTAAATATTCTTTTATAACATAATTTTAAAGATAACACAGTATACAACAACTTAAAAGTCATCCACTGTTCCTTTAGGTTTTTGCAGAAGTCCAGTGTGTATTTCTTACTTTGTGAATTTTCTATTCATGTTTTTGTTCATTTTCAAACGGAGTGGTTCTCCTCATTTTGTTCTTAATATTAAGGAACTATGTTAATGTTATATAGCTTTACATTTCCCTTTCATTATCTGTCTTCTAATTTTGTGTATTAAATTTTCTTTGATGCACATAATTCAAAAATGTTAGGTTTTCAAGACCAATCCACTTCTTTATGATGTCTTCATTTGTTTTTATGGTTAGAGTGGGTTTTCCTATTCCTTCTGGAACTTACCTGGTGTACAGTGTTAGGTAAAAGAAAAAAAAAAAAAGACCAGTAAAATTCAACTAAATAACAATGTAGGAGGAGATAAAGTTCCAAGGTAGAGTGGCCTCCCTCCACCCCCTCCGCACAGGAAGCACCATGCAGCTTGCCATGGACTCCAGGTGCTGTCGGTCAGCTTGGCTCTCCCTCCCTCCCTCCAGGAAGGAAAGTCCACTCTGCACTCCCTGAGACCGTGGTCTAAAGGACAACGGTCAAACCAGCCTGGGGTCCTTGCTGGAGCTCACGGTTTTGAGAGGCCCTGACAAGCTGGAGGGGCACTGTGGAAGCATCCTCGAGCCAGGGCTGCATGCCAGTGGGCAGTGGGGGCAGTGCAGAGCAGACCAGGCCTCACAGTCTGTTATCCCCGTAACTGATGCCGCTGGACAGGCACTCCGCTGGGCGAGACAAAAGCAGTCAGTCAGTTTCTGGGGCCCTAGATTGGTGGCAGGTGAACTCTGAAGACCATCGAAACAACAGTCATCATTCCTTGGCCTAAAAGCTGTTAACTGCACATGGGCCCTTTCACCCAGAGACAAGGGCATTAACGGACCGGCTTCAAGGACACCCTACCGTGCAATGACTTGCTACCAAGAAGCCCCATCACTGCACACCTCCCTCTGGGAGACATTTCCAGTGTGGCTGCCATGCTGTGCACTGGGCCACATGCTCCCTGCAGCTATCACTCGTTTAATGATGGTGCCATTGAATCCTCAACCCTTTATCATGGGAGCCACTGGATGAAGAGAGAACACAGATGATGGAAGTAGGGTTCGGAAAGGGGAAGTCCTTGGCCTAAACTGCACAGCTGCTAAGAGGCGGCAACATGGGCTCAGTCCAGGGCCCCCACACTAGTCAGAAGGGGCTTGCCGTTTAACCCCCATCAGGCTAGCGTCCAGACCACAGCCACCTCTGCCCCCCACCCCCGGAGAAACACCACATCTCTGTGAAGCCCACAGACCCTCAGTATTCTGGGCAGCTTTGAGATGGTCCATGCCCTCCAGAAGTCAGAGGTCAGCATGGCCCCTGCTCACCATCCACAGTTAGTAATTCTACAGTAATTCTCTTTCCTCGGTGACTTTTCTACACTATTCTCAGATACTTAAAACTTTCTACCTATTGCACATCTCAGGTAACACACGTCACATGCTTCAACATGAAATCATCCACATTTTGATAAGCCCTGGGTATGTGTCAACAGATTCAAATCTTCACCCTCTAGGTTGACAAGAAATCACTATACTTTTCCCTTTATCTGAATATCAGCCCCTCTCGAATACAAAGAAAACAATGGTACAAATGCGGGAGGCCTCAAAAGTCCTGAAAGACGTGTCCACAGTGCCTGTGCCCCAGTGTGGAGAGGGAGCTCTCTGAACGGCAGCGCCAAGATCCTGACGGCCTCAGTCCACTTACAATCTCTGGCAACCTGTGCACAGGAGTCCTCGGCACTGTCTCCTAATGGCCACCTGCCCGGTATCATAGGGCGGAAAACACACTGCAAATTAGCTATCTGGAGACCATCAGGGGTGCAGGCCCGCTGAAGCGTCACTGGACAGATGATCAGAAAAATGGAAGCGCCTGAAAGCACAAGGCCAGCCCCTCAGCACCAGCTAATCACCACCTCAGTATCTCCTGTAATCTGGACGCACGCTTCTGTTACGAAACTCCACTTTAAAACAGCAATTCTGCCACCGACCTATACAACAACATGGCATAACTGAGGAAAGGTATCATTTGCTTGGCCAGAACAGTTGTTCCCAGCTATTCATTAGACATCAATAAAATAAAAACAGAAACCTCAGAGCAGACGGTCAACTGCCAGTGAAACAGAGAGCAAGCGACATGGACGATAACCTGGAGGCTGGGCAGAGTGAGGCAGCTCGCCGAGGACCCCAAGGCCAGAGCAGGAGAAGGGCTAGGGCCTGGAGCAGACCCCCACACAGAGATGCTGGATCCCGAGCAGTGTGCACCCTGGGACCCAGAGACCCACCCAGAAACGCGCCGGGGCTGGCTCTGGCTCATGCCTGCCGGCAGAGAGTAGTGCCTCCTTGCCACAGGCCTGGTCCATGGCCAGAGGTCCAGCTGAGAAAGCTTCAGCCGTAAGCTCTGAGGCATCTCTACATACCAGGCATCTCCAAAAACCCAGTATCTCGGGAACAGGCCCTGCTTCTTTCTTCTTATTCTTTTTAACTGAGCTCCACTGGTTTCTTTGGGAATCTTTAAATCTTGTGTGAATAAAACAAGAGAAAGTTCAGAAATGCCAAGGTTGCTATCTTCAAAATCTAACAATTTCTATGAAGAACAGTTTTGTTCTAATGACTCTAGAGAACAGAGCTACGACTAGAATGGGAATGCCAGGAAGGCAAACAGTCTCTCAATACATAATCTTAGCTACAGCTGTCACTCATTATGAAGAGCCAGAGCTTTTTAACTCCCTCACTGGACAGCCATCTGTTTGGGATGCTACTTTTATTTTAGAAAGATTAATATCTGGTCTAACAAGATAGGCAGTAATGACCAACCATTTACTCAGTGCTTACCACATGTGAGGCACATAATGCTGAGTCCTTACCATGCACTTCTACAGAGGTTCTCACAATATCCCCTTCAGAGAGACCGTTACTCATCTCCTTTTACAGATGGCAATGCAGAGGCTAAGAGGTAAAGTAATATGTGCAAGATCAGAGAGCTAGCGAATTACAATCTGAAGCCCACCTGCTTCCGGAGCCTGAGTTCTTTTACTGTGGTGTTTTAAATCACGCACTCTCAACCTTGAGCATGCAGCAGAGTCAGGGCTCGTATAATCTAGATTACAAGGCTGCTGCACCTCTAGGGTTTCGGATTCTGTGGGCGCAGGACTCAGGAATCTGCACTGCTGACATGTTCCCAGGTGGTGGTGCTGCTGCTGGCCGGGGAATCATGCTCTGAGGAGCCCTGTTGCTCTGGAAGACGGGACAGGTCTCCAAGTCCCCCGACTCTTAAAAAAACCCTATGATTCAAGAATGTTTGTGGGAGAGAATACACAAAGAAAAATAAATACCAGAGACTAGGAATGTAGCAGTTCCAAAAAGTATTAAAATTAGCACCTTTTATTCGTCAGCAAGGTTTTTACACATTATTTAAACTACGGCCACATGTGATTTTTCAAAAGAATATTAAAAAAGAAAAGAGAAAAACAGCAAAGAGGCCTTATTTTCTTCTTTCAGTATTTACTGAGCACCCAATCTGGCAAATGAGCTCCTTTACAGAGCTGCAAGCCGTGGTCCTCCTCAAAAGCATTTCACCAACAAAAGGCTAGTTCAGTTCAGTCGCTCAGTCGTGTCCAACTCTTTGTGACCCCATGGACTGCTGCACGCCAGGCTTCCCTGTCCATCACCAACTCCTGGATCCTACACAAACTCATGTCTGAGTCGGTGATGCCACACAACCTTCTAGAGGACCCACCAGCAGCAGCCGTGAGGCATTCCCCACGGGCTAAGACCTGGCCTCTTTTGCTCCTGACCGCCCCGTCCCAGCGGCTGAGGTGCCTGCAGCACGTGGCCCACTAGGGGCACCAGCAAAATGGACAGAGGACTCGCAAGAGCTCGGGTACGGTGGGGAGGGGAGAGACTCCACCTTCTGCTCTGGTATGTGTCCCATTTTCTGAAACAGGCAACGACTCTTCACTCCTGGATCCCAAGTGCTTCTGCTCAGCGCCAGCGCCTCTGGGCCTCAAGCCTTGCCATACTCTCTCAGGCAGGCTTTCAGCCCTGCTCACACACCCCAGGACTCAGTTCCTCCTGAGCTTCCTTTCTAGCAACAAATCAATACTTCCTCCAAGACAAACTCTGACTTGTTTTTCACTTTCTATATTTAGAAACAAAACTCAGCACTTTAGTCCTTAAAAAAAAAAAAATTAATCGGTGTTGCCAATGCTCTAAAATACCCCACAGCAGACAGGCTTCAGCTACTAGAGGACAAGTCAACTTTTAAGGAAATGCGGCTAATAGACCATTCTCCTTTTCTTTCACGTGTCCAAGAGGTAAGCCTTGAGCAGGCTAAGTTTCAAGGCCAGAAGGCTGCTGAGAACTAAGGGAGAGAAAGGAACCCCCTTGAGCATCAAGTCCAAATTGTCTTGAAGAGGGCTGACCTCTCTAACCAGATTAAGAAGCCCCCGCTCTGGGTCAAATGCCAGCAGCATCTCTACAGCCTATCTCCTTTTGAGGCTCCCACCATGATGGAGGGTGAAAGGGCTGGGGTGAGGCTGAGCATCTAGGTTGGAAGCCACTTACTAGCGGTGAGACCCTGGGTAACTGTGCTTCCATTGCATCGCACAGCTGAGTGTAATGAAGTCTTGGCACAGGGCTAAGGAAGGAGCTGTGGTCCTAACGATCTAAGTGGAAAAGCAAGCTGGCAAGTGGAGGACACCTTGAGTTGTGCCACTGGGGGATCTCGGATGCCGACTCTTAATTTCTGCTCCTGAGTCTATGATGGATTAACTTCACCTTCGGAGACTACTGCAAGGAATAAATAAGATAACTTATGTAAAGCCCACTGTATAATGCCTGCCTTTTTAAATTTTTTTTTACATTTTAACAAGCTGCAATAGCAGCACCTGTTGGTAGGCATGGCCTGCTCTAAGGACCCAGCCAAAACAGGCCAGTTGGCAGACAAATAATAAAACACGCATTGGCTTCTTTTTTACTTCAAATATTTAAACAGAATTTTTTTAATAGCACAAAGTTACATGTAGTTTCACTATATATTACAATTGTTTCTTTAGTAGAGAAATTAAGATTTTTTTTTAATTAATCATCTATTTTATACACAGTGGTTGTACACATGTCCGTCCTGATCTCCCAGTTCATCTCAGTCTCTCTTCCCCTTGGTGTCCACACCTTTGTTCTTTACATCTGTGTCTCTGTTTCTGCTGTGCAAACAGGTTCGTCCGTACCATTTTTCTAGACTCAATATACACATTAATACACGATGTTTGTTTCTGTCTTTCTGGTTTACTTCATTCTGTGTAACAGTCTCTACGCATGTGATCTCAGTTTTGATCCTGGCTCTCTCATAGCTACTGGGTGACTGGGAAAAACCGTTCCACCTCTCTAAGCCTCGGGTTCCTCATCAAAAATGGGGCTGTTTACAAATGACTATGCTTCATGGCAAATAGATGGGGAAACAGTGGAAACAGTGTCAGACTTTATTTTGGGGGCTCCAAAATCACTGCAGATGGTGACTGCAGCCATGAAATTAAAAGATGCTTACTTCTTAGAAGAAAAGTTATGACCAACCTAGATAGCATATTAAAAGCAGAGACATTACTTTGCCAACAAAGGTGCATCTACCCAAGGCTATGGTTTTTCCAGTGGTCATGTGTAGATGTGAGAGTTGGACTGTGAAGAAAGCTGAGTGCCGAAGAATTGATGCTTTTGAAGTGTGGTGTTAGAGAAGACTCTTGAGAGTCCCTTGGACTGCAAGGAGATCCAACCAGTCCATCCTAAAGGAGACCAGTCCTGGGTGTTCATTGGAAGGACTGACGCTAAAGCTGAAACTCCAGTACTTTGGCCACCTCATGCGAGGAGTTGACTCATTGGAAAAGACCCTGATGCTGGGAGGGATTAGGGGCAGGAGGTGAAGGGGATAACAGAGGATTAGATGGCTGGATGGCATCACCGACTCGATGGACATGAGTCTGAGTGAACTCCGGGAGATGGTGATGGACAGGAAGGCCTGGCGTGCTGCGATTCATGGGGTCGCAGAGTCGGACACGACTGAACAGCTGAACTGAACTGAACTGAGATGTTGTGCATACTCAGATTACAGGTATGAAGAGCAAGTAATACAAATGGCTGTCACACTGAAATAATGATGATGATAATAAAACAATAATAATAACAGTTAACTTTTGCTGAGGGCTTACTATGTGCCAGACACTTTCTTCAGCTCTTCACTAGAATCATCATAGTGAATCCACCCAGTAATTCTCTGAGGTAAATAGTATTATTTTTATCCCAATTTTACAGAGAGCAGATAGCAGCTCAGAGAGGTCAAGTCCAAGGCCAGAGAGCTGGGGGTGTGGTGGGCGTCCGCTCTGTGCTGGCTCAGTCTGTCTTGGCTGACTGTGCATTTAAATGCTGGGCTCCTCCCTCCCATGTTAACTCCCTATTCCCTTATCCTTTAAAGATCACGTGTTGGCTTTACCCTGTAAATGCCGGCTTCATTTCTGTTCCTCCCTTGTTCACTCAGGCGCATTCATCTCCTCCCTCATACCCCTCAGTGTTCTCATCTGTCAGCCAGAGGAGCAGGGAGAGCCAGAGAAGAGACACTGTCTCTCTCTGACAGGCGGCAGCCAGTGGACAGAGTCCGCGCTCTCTTCCTTCTGAAGTTCTACTACCGATCACAGTGAAGCAGCCCCGCGAGGTCCCCTGCCGCCTTCCTGTTTTGGATGTGCCTAGAATGTTTTTCTGGCTCTTCTGTTCCTTCAACACTAAGGTCACTCTGGCCCCTTCAGTGCCCCTTTGTTAGCTGTCTTCCCTGGGTAATTCCCTCGTCAATCAAGATCTGTTTCTGGCAATGCCACCCCTCCTTTCTCCCCCTGACAGAATGCCTCTAGCACTCTATTATGACAGCCTGACCGGGTGTTAGCCCCATAACCGGGCACTGTGGCGCTATAAATTTCCAACACCATCGTATGTACACACAGCCGTGTCATAAATCTCGAGGCTGAGGAAGAAGGAGAGAAGAGACCTGGAGGGGGAAAAATGAAAATATCACACCAGGTCTGGGGCATCATATGGCTCTAGCATCTGGCTGATCCTCTGTAAGTTGCCCGGGCACTTACTGTCAGTCACTGTGAAGGAGGGCTTCTGGGCCCTGCTCTGAGCCTGCCAAGGGGCTTAGTCCCTGACTTTCGAGAAGATGCATACCCTAACAGATGTGTTTCAGAAAACCACCGTGACGAAGTCAGCCTTAGGCCAGCCCAGAGTGGATACTGCTGGTTCTGGGCAGCCTAGGATGGAGGGGGAGAGGAGTGTGACCTAGAATTGAGGGGAGCAGAGTGGACTCTGTAAGGTAGCCACCAATATTCAAAGCCAGGAGCAGCTGGGAGCCCCAGCACACTCGAGCCCAGTGGCGTGGGGGACTGCAGCGAGACTCGGAGGCGAGCTAGTGCCGCCCCAGTGCGGAGCTGGGGCTGTGGGTGGGGCAGGGGTCCTCACTGACTGAACCCCGAGCCACCAACAAAGAAACAGTTGTGCTAACAAACAGGTACATACAACCCACCACCACCACCATGCAAACAGGGCCAGCTCCACTCCACAGCAGGGCCCCGGCAGATTCCTCGTAAGCATTAACGAGGGCACAGGTGAGCTTCTCTCGGGTTCCTGATTCTCACCAAGTCACGAAGATGGCACCCGTCACAGCCCAGCGGCCCTCCCTTCCCGGCCTCGTTCCTCACTAAGAAAGGACGCTTCACAGGTTAGAAGCCTGCGTGCAGCACTGGCGGAGAATCTGCTCGCAGTCCCGCCAGCCCACAGTTCTTGCACTCTGTGTCTAGGACACAACACAAAGCTATCCACACGCGGCCGGGGGCCCGCAGCACACTGGACTCTGCCGCCCCCACCCAACGCCCATCACGCTGGCCGTTCAAGGCCTCCTAGTGTGACCCACTCCCCCCCCCCAACTGCCTTGGAGACTGCCTCACTTCTGCCTCCACTTTTTGGACTGGCTAAACGCTGTTCCCTCAGAGGTCTTCCCTGACCCCCAGATTAAGTCAGTTAGGAGAATAAAACTGCTTATATTTATGCAACACACATGCTGGGCCAGGCCGTGACTAGCACTTCACACACATGACCTCGGCGACCCTCACAGTGGCACTGTGAGCTGCATCCTACTATTACGACTACTCCCATCCGGCTTCAGAGCCCGGGTCTAACCACTGCACCTACTATCCGCACACTTTCTCTATACAGCATTGGGTACAACCTGAAAGTCACTGGACAGCTGTGTGACTGCTGAACGTCGGCCCCCTGAGGAGAGAGGGGGCATGTGTTTCAGTTACTCTTCTATGTTCCTGGACTTGGCACAGTAACTCGTGCCTGGAGAAGGCATTCAGTAACTATCCAAAGAAAGGAGGGGAGGAGGGAAACCTGCCTGATAATAAAACCACGGTTTCTCTGGCTGAAGAGAGGAAGGAATAGACTAAAGTTGTTTGCTCTAGACCAGCTTCATACTTCAAGGCATCCTGGCAGGCCCTCCTTGCTCATGGAATACAGGAAAGAGAAAGTCTGAGGCCTGGCCAGCACGGAGAAGTGCGTCACAAACCAGGGTGCCCACCTCCTGCCTTCCTTTGTGGATGGGTTCTCCTGCCGCTGCCACTCCCTAGAGAAACTGAGGGACCGAGTGAACTCCTGCGCTCTCCAGTGTAAGCCATCGGCTACCTAGGTGTGGTCTCCCCATCTGGGCCACTCACTTTTACAGATCAGGTCAGTGGCATGGCTTTGGCTGGGACCCCCACAAGAGGGCTGTGCCCCATCCTGGAAGCTAGACAGAACCCCCCGTCCCATCCCCCCGCCACGCACACACGCGAACCACTAGGGGAGAAGGGGGGAGCGAGAGAGTGGGTGCTGCTCCCAGAGCCGCCCTCAGCACAGCCTGCTGGCACACATGGTCTCGACTCATCCTCCTGGTGAAGGGCAGAGGGGCCTGTCCACCGAGGCGCACCGCTGAATGGAGGGAAAGGATGGTGGGAACAGCCAGGCAAGGCAGGCCTGCTGGAACTGTCTCGGGGAGCTGGGCTTCCACCCAGATCATTTCTGTCTTGGATGGAAGGGCAGGACTACTCTGTGAAAGAGGCTTTGCTTCTCTTTGGCTGCCCGGCTCCCCAGGCAGCTTGCCAGGGCATGCTGTTCCGATCAGGGCACTGGGTCCTGAGGAAATCCGCGAGCAATGCCGAGTCACGGCCACGTGAACTCTGCTTATCTGGAAGAGCCAAAAGTGGAGTTGACTGCCTGCCTTTATGGCAAGCAGGCATTTTTGGAATGCAAATGACTTGTGTTTAACTTTAAGCAAGGAGAAACCAGGAGGGTGGTGAGACACGGGCACATGGGAAACAGTCATGGCGAAAGCTCCGTCTTAGAACTATCTGGATGAGAAAGCACAACCAACAAACCCAGAGTTATCAGGGCAGGGAAGGGGCTGAGGAACACGGAACCCCCATAAAATCACAGCACATGCAACCACATACCTCATATTTCAGCACTCTATCAATTCAAAGCAGCATAAATATGGCAATTACATAAAGCCTGTTGGTGTGTTCAAGCTGTAACTGCACCTATTAAACTGTTATAGTGATAGATGGGAGGATCTCTACTGAAATTAGCCGCCTTTTCTTCAAGACAGAGTTATAGAGATCATGGCTGACTGCAGCGAAATAGCTAGATTTAACAGCTCTAGACCCGCCAACTCTCTTCCACGAGAGCTGGAGAAAGTGTCTATGATAAATATGGAGGGAAATATGGAGGCTTTTTAGGGCAGTTGTTTCCCAAGTGGGAAGAACTTGGTAGAATGTGAATCTGTTCGGTCTGATGCTATACAGCTCACAGCTTTGCCCACCTGAGCACAGGCGAAAGGGCTGGAACAAGGGTCCTTTCCACTGACGGCTCTAGGTGGCCTCTGCCCAGAGGCCTCCAGGGTTTCTGTTCCTCTCTTCTGTGAGATGAACACTGTCATCTAAATCACGGTAGGAAAGCTGAGAGAGGAAGGTGTCCTAGGGAGACAGAGCAGAGTGCTCCCTACCCTGGCGAGAGGCGCGGGCCGGGGCTGGGCTCCCCCTCCTGCTCCTTCCCAGCCTGAGGCCAAGGGCCAGGCCAGCCCTCCGCATCCACAGCGGGCAGAGGAAACCCACCGGCATGGTCTTAAATGCAGGAACCCTCTGCGGAGGCGAGGGCAGGGGCAGTGTGGTATAAAACAAAATGCAACTTCCCTGGTGGCACAGTGGCTAAGAATCTGCCTGCCAGTGCAGAGAACACAGTTCAACTCCTGGTCTTGGAAGACCCCACATGATGCGGGGCAACTATGCCCGAGCGTCCAGAGCCTGCGCTCCACAACTGAGCGCTGCACAAAGAGCAGCCCTGCGCCGCAGCTGCAGAGGGCGGGGCAGAGCGCAGCAGGGGCCCACGCAGCCCATGCAGCCACGCGAGGCACCTGTTTGGCCTGCGTCCCCGGTTCCTGACAGAGAGCTCCTAAAACCCTGGGAATTTCCTGACAGCAGTGTCTTCTGCTATCCGTAACAAGCCCCTTGTTACCTGAAACCTGGGTTTATGATAATGAGGTGACTTTTGAGGAGGGGAACCTATATGGCTTCAGGATGGGGGCTAGTCACCAGAAAGACCAAACCTTGATTATAAGAGAACTTTCAGCCCCACGCCCCACCTCCAGCAGGGTACAGGGGCTGGATATTGAACTCCAGTCACCAAAGGTCAATAAGGAATCAGTTATGCCTATGTAACGGAACCTCTACATAAACCCCAAGCAGGGTCTAGAGAGCTTCCAGGCTGGTGAGCACACTGAGGCGCTGGGGGGTGGCACGCCCACGCACAACTCTGGAAGGAAGCAGTCCGCACCTTTATCTCACAGCCGCGGAAGCAGAGACCCTGAGAAGTGAAGGGAGGCGCTCAGGGCCACGCCTGCCCCGTGCCCACAGGTGCCGCTGTGGCCCCTCTCTGTGCAAGGCTCTGTGTCTAAGGCCAGGGCTAATTAAAGAGCACTTCCCAGTTAGATCAAGCGACCTGGGAGTTCCCCAGCAGCGGTAGGAAATCAGCTCCAGTGAGAGTTTCGCCTTTTGCCCCGCTGTCTCCTGTCAGGGCAGCACTGTAGGTTGCTCTGAGTTAGCTATAAGGCTATAAGCTATAAAGCTATAGTTAGCTTTAAGGCTGGAGACAGACGCCCAGTACTTATCTAGAGCACTTAGCAGCCATTTTCTGTTTACTGTTTGCTGGGGTCTTGGAGGCAGCTCCAGCAAAGCCCGGGTGGTGTCTTCTGAGGGACTGTGCACCATCGGGCAAATGCTCCCTGGGCGTCTGGGCCTAGCAGGGACAGAGGAATGCTATGCCATCTCCCTGAGGGAATGGGCAAATCCGGGGAGTTATTAAACTCCAGCACCCAGGAGGGTTGTCTATATTCAATCCATAATATGGACGTAAGACGCTGAAAACGTGATCACTCACCTAAAGCCAGACATCCTGGAATGTGAAGTCAAGTGGGCTTTAGGAAGCATCACTATGAACAAACTAGTGGAGGTGATGGAATTCCAACTGAGCTCTTTCAAATTCTAAAAGATGATGCTGTGAAAGTGCTGCACTCAATATGCCAGCAAACTTGGAAAACTCAGTAGTGGCCTCAGGCCTGGAAAAGGTCAGTGTTCACTCCAATCCTAAGGAAAAGTAATGCCAAAGAATGCTCAAGCTTCCTCACAACTGCACTCCTCTCACACACTAGCAAAGTGATGCTCAAAATTCTCCAAGCCAGGCTTCAACAGTACATGAACTGTGAACTTCCAGATGTTGAAGGTGGATTTAGAAAAGGCAGAGGAACCAAAGATCAAATTGTTAACATCCGCTGGATCATCAAAAAAGCAAGAGAGTTCCAGAAAAACATCTATTTCTGCTTTCTTGACTATGCCAAAGCCTTTGACTGTGTGGATCACAACAAACTGTGGAAAATTCTTAAACAGATGGGAATACCAGACCACCTTACCTGCCTCTTAAGAAATCTGTATGCAGGTCAGGAAGCGACAGTTAGAACTGGACATGGGACAACAGACTGGTTCCAAATAGGAAAAGGAGTATGTCAAGGCTGTATATTGTCACCCTGCTTATTTAACTTATATACAGAGTACATCATGAGAAATGCTGGGCACAAGCTGGAATCAAGATTGTTGGGAGAAATATCAATAACCTCAGATACGCAGATGACACCACCTTTATGGCAGAAAGTGAAGAAGAACTAGAGAGCCTCTTGATGAAAGTGAAAAAGGAGAGTGAAAAGTTGGCTTAAAACTCAGCATTCAGAAAACTAAGATCATGACATCTGGTCCCATCACTTCATGACAAATAGATGGGGAAACAGTGGAAACAGTGACAGACTTTATTTTGGGGGCTCCAAAATCATTGCAGATGGTGACTGCAGCCATGAAAATAAAAGACTCTTGCTCCTTGGAAGGAAAGTTATGAGCAACCTAGACAGCATATTAAAACGCAGAGACATTACTTTGCCAACAAAGGTTCCAGTGGTCATGGATGGATGTGAGAGCTGAACTATAGAGAAAGCTGAGTGCAGAAGAATTGATGCTTTTGAACTGTGGTGTTGGAAGACTCTTGAGAGTCCCTTGGACACTGAGGAGATCCAACCAGTCCATCCTAAAGGAAATCAGTCCTGAATATTCACCGGAAAGACCGATGCTGAAGCAGAAACTCCAATACTTTGGCCACCTGATGCAAACAACTGACTCATTTGAAAAGATCCTGATGCAGGGAAAGACTGAAGGTGGGAGAAGGGGAGGACAGAGGATGACATGGTTGGACGACAACACCGACTCAATGGACATGAGTTTGAGCAAGCTCTGGGAGTTGGTGATAGACAAGGAGGCCTGGCGTGCTGCAGTCAAAGGGGTCGCAAAGAGTGGGACACGACTGAGCAACTGAACTGAACTGAATATACTATAGCTGCTACAGCAGGTATTCCACTGGGCTGCACAGAGCCTTTAGCCTTTCGGGAGGAAGAGACTCCTCTCACTTTGATCACTTGATGGTGTAGCTTACGCACACACGTACAAGCTCTACACTGAATTTCAAGGGTTCACAGACCTCCAAGAAATGTATCCATAGTCTCCAGGTTATGCACCTCTAAGTAAAAATAAACCTGCACAGTCCTTCAGGTCACAGATTCCAGGGGTTTGAGAATCTGCTCTCCCCCAAGCTCCTTGCTCCAACTGTCCCTCAGACAACAATCGCTTAAGCAAACTCCAAAGGTGGCTCCTTTGGCAGCAGCACCCTGCAGCAGCTGTAGGGTGAAACCTGTGTGTTTTGTCTCACCTGGGCAAAGACAAAGAGCAGTGAAAAAAGCATAAGTGTAGACACTCACCAGTGAGAAATCTTTAAGGATCAAGCCTCAACATTCATGCTGTATCTAGTGATTTTGTTATCTCCCCTAATCTATCACAGGACAGAAGATATCACTTATTCCTTCAGTACACACCAGGCGCCTACAGTATGTCAGGTGCTATGCCAGGTGACGGCAAGGAAGAGACAATCTGCTCTTGAGGTCCACAGTGGAGAGCTATGAAGACAATGTGATCTGGTCTTGATCACTTCAGTGCTGCTCATCCCTTAAGTCCTAACAAGTCTACTTCCCCGCCCTCTGATCTCAGCGTTGCAGGACAGAAAGTGACAAGGACGACGCAGAGTGGTGACCGCAGGCTGGCAGCCACACCTCCCACACCTGGGGCAGCTGCGAGGGCGGGCATTCAGGGGAGGAGTCTTGAAAATGGAGGTAACCTCAGAAGCCTAACTTAACCCAACCCAAGAGGACTTGTAGCAAAGAGATCTAACAATGGCATGAGCACATCTTTTTCAGAGGGCAAGGAGAAAAAAATGGATTGCTTTTTTGAGGCTGACAATACCCCGCAGACAATTCATTCAGCTGTTAGTTAGGATAGGACGGTCAAGCTCTCTGTCCTGTCTTCACACCCTTGAAGGGAGAGTCTTGCCTAACCATCTGCCTGTTGCTGCTCAGATTAGCCTGGATGTAAACGTTCACTTAGTCATGGAGCCTCCAAGGCTGTCTCCGCCCTTGCTCCAGGTGGTTGAACACCACCTCCCCGAATGCATCCAGGAGAAGAGACATCACCAGGGAATGAGGAGTCTTTGTCAGAGCAGGTCTCTTCTCTAAGGACCTCTGAATTCAGATAGACTGCAGAGGACTGAAAAATTTTAAGCACCAAATCCCCTGGGATAAAACATCTATCTGCCCAGCCTCCATCAGCATTATTATTATAACAGCTTTTTTTTTTTTGGTGGGGGCGGGGGGACATGCCACATGGCTTGCAGGGTCTAAAGTTTCCTGACCAGGGACTTGGTCACGGCAGGGAAAGCACTGAGTCCTGAGCACTGGGCCACCAGGGAATTTCCTGCAACAAGCTTTACTGAAATACAATTCACACACCACATAATTCGCCCACTGAAAGTATACAATTCAATGATTGATTGTAAATTTTACAGAACTGTAAAATTTACAGTAACCATTATCCACAATCACTTTTAGAACATTTTCATCACTCCCAAAAGAAACTTCAGATTCTCCCACCTGTACACCTCTGGCAACCGCTAATCTACTTTCTGTCTCTGTACAATCTGTCTACGCTGGACATTTCATGTAAACGGGATCCTAAAATATCTGGTCTTTCGTGACTGACTTCTTTCACTCAGCATACTGTTTTCAAAGGTAATCCCTGCTGTAATGCGCATAGGTGCATCATTCTGTTTTTATGGTGGAATGACATTCTATTGTACGGACAAACCATAGTTTGTTTACCCACTCAGCTGCTGGGCATCTGGGCTGTTACCACTCTCTTTGCCTATAATGAATAAAGCTGTGTCTCCATGTTCTTATGGTTATTACTATTCTGGCCACACTTGTGCGGCGCTCAGGATCCCAGTTCCCAGACCAGAGACTGAACCCAGGCCTCCTGTGTTGGGAGCATGAAGTCTTAACTGCTGGACTGCTAGGCAAGTCCCTTATTTTGGAACTCTAAATTCTAAAGTCATTTATACTCATGTCCCCCAGCTCAGGAAAGGCGCCCCTGAATCTTCACGGCGAGTTGCACCCTGGGGACACCGTGTCTCCACCAGCCCCTTCCCCTGCTCTGCCGGCGCACACCTCCCTTCCTTCCGAGCCCCTCTGTTGAAACATCCCACCTGAAAAGTTTCACAGGTTCCTGGACTGTTAGCAATACACCCTCTACCCTTTACACTAAGAACGCAGGGAAACTAGTTCCCATTGAGAGGCTGCAACTGTGCTCAAGACCTTACTATTTTATGCATCTTTTTACTTCTCCCTTTCTTAAGACACAATCCCACATTTCCACTGAATGGCACTTTTGAGGAAAGAGGTCTTCTGAATGTCTTGATACTGTTCATGTATTCAGAATCACTTATGGGAGCCCTGTGTCCTTGGTTTGGAGGATACAATGATGAAGACCCAGTCCATTGCCTCAAGGAACTTAGGCTCTATTGAGACCGGAGGACAGTTAGGGCCCGTGTGGACGTGCTCACAGAGCACTGCAAAGCACAGGGTGGTGGGCACTGGCCGGGAGGACAGGCCAGAGAAGGACTCCAAAGGGGACTCCTGGGAGCCACCAGCAAGCAAAGGCACTGCGGGTGATAAACAGCTTGCCAGCTGAAGGCTGCTCCAACCTGTGCGGCTGAAGGTCATCACTGGGGATGAAAATGGCAAGAGGTGAGGCTAGACACCAGATTTTGCTGGCAATGGTATTCAGTTTTACCCTGAAGGTAATGGAGAGCTACTGAAGAACTTTAGACAAAGGGAGGTGGCGTGATCTCATTTTAGGAAGATACTCGCAGCAGTGTGGATAAAGGGCTGAGCAGACCTGAGACCAGAAGGAGAAAGCCCAATTACCAAGAGGCTACGATCATAAACCAGGAAGGGAATGAGACTAAAAGCAGTAGCAGAGGCCAGATTCAAGACCACTTAAGTGGGAACAACAACAGGATTGATTGGTTGATTAGGCTGAGTGATGTGGGGAGGTTACAAGGGAACGACCTCTGAGAGTTCCTGCAAATTCTCTCAGATAAAAACCTCTGAACCCTGCCTTCCCACAGATGAGAACAAGGGCTAATAAACCTTTTCAGGGGCATCAAAATATTTTTTCCCAATAAAATTGTAAAGCTCCTTATGGGTGAAGGACCCAGAAGTCCTAGTGGCCTGCCCTCTGGGTTCCACACAGAAGCACATCCTGAGAATCCTAGGGAATCAGGACAGCGCATCTGAAAACCCCTGGCCAATCCTGAATGCTGAGCCTGATGTTCAAAGATGCTAGGCAACATAGCTATGTGGTCAACGGCACCTTTCCCCTCTATACCTGAATCTCCTTCAGGTCACCTTCCCTACCCAGAAGGTTCTTTCTCATCCTTTCTTTGTTACAGAATCCAACTTTCTTTCAGGCCGAGCCCCCAGCCCTGACACTAACAAGCCAGCTCAAGGGATTTTCTTCTAATCCTGACTCCACCTAAAGCTTAAGCATCACAGACTTAAGGCAAACTCATACCTTGAACATGAGTTCGATCCCTGGGTTGGGAAGATCCTCTGGAGAAGGAAACGGCAACCCACTCCAGTACTCTTGCCTGGAAAATTCCATGGACTGAGGAGCCCACTAGGCTACAGTCCATGGGGTCGCAAAGAGTCAGACATGACCTAGCGACTTCACTTTCACACCTTAAACTACTAATTTCCTTTTCCATGTAGCTGTTTTCAATGGGACTTGGCCTCAGGCTCAGGATCTCCTCAGCACTGAAATTACAGGCTGACAAACTAATTTATCACACTCAAACCACCTTATCAACCTTAGAAAGTGAAGACAAACAAATAAAAAGACTAACTATGAGTAAAATGAAGAGAAAAAATACAGAGATATCATGATCTTGGATTCAAAGAGCATTTACTAAACAAAGATGTTCAACTGCATATCAAACATAAACCAAATTAAAATCTCAATGGAATAGCTAAATAAACTAAAGAAAAAGATTTCAAAAAATCACTTAAGACACCTTGCCAAAAGAAAAAAAAATAGCAAAACTAACTTTAAAAGATCCAATAGAAAAATACCACATAAAGGGTGGTTGGAAGGTTGCCCCGTAGACCCTGGTGGTTGTCAGGCATGCAGAAGAAGCCAGGCACTGGGGTGGAGAAAACGGAAGCTCTGCTGCCAATTACTTCCTTTACTGAGACCCCTGTGAGGGCAACATCAACTGTCTTACGATCTCTGAACCTGTAGCACCTATAGGGGAACTGGCACATAAAAAGCCTTTTCATTTTTAGGACAGTGTGAGGCTGCAGAATATTCTGGTAAAGAGCTGAAAATGATGAATTCTACCAGTTATTAGAACGCATGATAAAATAAGAATTTAGGAAACACAATTCTGGTATAAAAACAAGAAAGTGAAATCTGTAAAAACAAAACAAAAACTTAGAGAAGAACCAATTTTTAGGATTTCACAGTAATTATCACAAGATAGAGGGGAAGGATTAAAAGGTAGTACTACGATAACTGAATAAAAATTTAGATCAATGCTTCAGATTTTAACAGGCTACCAAAGACTTACCAGGACTATGCATTTCTGCAAAAACTTTGTGAGTCTTTTAAAGTCTCACCTTGGGCTCATGTTGCTTATGCCTGCCTATTCATTCCTTTCAAAGAATTCACATATTGAATAAATATGGGTAAAATCTTCTTCCACTAAACTCCAACAAGCCACATCAACTCTTGTGCTGAACGGAAACTGCTCTGACAGTCATATATTACCCTAAATCCAGAGGGTCAGTGAAGTCAGACAGAACTTGAAAATAATTTTGGCACACTTTTTCAACAGAGATTGACCAATGGTGCAAAGGAAGACAAAGAAAGATGCTACCTGTGCAAGTTCACAAAATAAATTAGCAATTGAATCTTCTATTTATAGTAATCTCCTGTCTGATGACATGACACACGGCAGTATCTGGGCAACAGGGTATCAGAGCAACAAATCACTATTTGAAATCACACTACCTCAGTGACAGTACACTAAATTCCATATGCAGTGGAGACAGGAAAATCACCAACACCGTCTTATCCTTTCAGAAGGCAACAAGGTAAAGATGTGAAAGTGTAATCACATTAAAGACAATACAAGATAAGCTATAAGGCAGATCTGAGGACAGTGACTGCAGCCATGAAATTAAAAGACGCCTGCTCCTTGGAAGGAAAGCTGTGACCAACCTAGACAGCATATTAAAAGCAGAGACGTTACTTTGCTGCCGAAGGTCCATACAGTCAAAGCTATGGTTTTTTCAGTAGTCATGTATGGATGTGAGAGAAAGCTGAGTGCAAAAGACTTGATGCTTTTGAACTGTGGTGTTGGAGAAGACTCTCAGGAGTCCCTTGGAATGCAAGGAGAGTAAACCAGTCAACCCTAAAGGAAATCAACCCTAAATATTCATTGGAAGGACTGACAGTGAAGCTCCAATCCTTTGGCCACCTGATGCGAAGAGCCAACTCAATGGAAAAGACCCTGATGACAGGAAAGATTGAAGGCAGGAGGCAAAGGGGATGACAGAGGATGAGATGGTTGGATGGCATCACCAACTGAATGGACATGAGTTTGAGCAAGCTCTGGGAGATGGTGAAGGACAGGGAAGCCTGACGTGCTGCAGTCCATGGGGTCACAAAGAGTTAGACACGATTGAGCCAGTGAGTAACAACAAATAAGGTGCAGCACGGCGCCTGCCAAGCAGAGCTCACAGACAATGTCGGCAGAGAAGCCCAGAAGAGGGAGAGGGAGGCCAACAGGAGTCAGGATGACCAGTCAGGGAGAAGGCGTGATGCAAACCTCATCTCTGGTAACAAACGGATTTGCTGAGGCCAGAGTGGAGGAGGGCAGAGGGTGAAGGCAAACAAAAGGGGTTAAAGCAATGGGGTGGGCTAGGGACCTGGAGTGAGGTCCCACACGGGAATTTCCTACTGAGAGTGCCCACTTACAGAAGGCCCCCTTTGGTTCAAAATCAGGACTTTTCAATTTGGCGTCCCTTCAGTTTCACACCCAGAATGTCTTCCCCCAGCTCTGTATTTACAAGTGCCTCTTTAGAATAGATCAGGGTCTTTAACACTTCCTCCACGTGTCACGGATGTTTAAGATTTAAGAGGCGGCCAGTCTGGACTTTGCTAAAGTTTGCACAAATCTCTTGGTATTGTCAGGACATGGACTAGACCATGATAAGGCCGTCTTACATTAAGAGGGCTGTGTAATTTAGCCACTATCTCTAACTCATGATCGAACGGGACATCCGACACAGATGTGCTGCTAGCACTAGCAAAGTCAGTAGGTGTGCTCATGCCAGCAAACGCTCAGAATGCATCTTAATCTCCAATCAATTTCTTGACCACAAGGAAAATTTCTGACCACAGGAAATGCTTGAATAACCAGCTATGGTTTGACTCACAGAAGGTTTCCATATACAGTCTCCATAGCAAAATAAAGGACTCTTGGATGCTGAAAATCACCCATCTTGGGAGTCACACAGCATGCAAACAATTCCTTGGAATCCACCACTCTCCTAAAGCAGGCCAGGAAGGATAATACAGAAATCTGTTTCCTTTTTATTCTGAACAAACAATTTTAGAATTTTACTGAAAAAGATACAACTATCTGAAATAGGGAGTGTCCTGAAAACAACCAAAAATCAGCAGTGGAAAGGACAGATTAGGATACAATGAGAAGTCTCAAGAGAAAGAAATGAGAGGCCGGCGGGAATGACAGAGAACTGCAGACCTTCTGAGCTTACTGACTGGGTGTGTGAGGCCTGTGCTAGGGTTTTCCCAACAAAGCGATGTAAGCTATAAGACCAGAAACTCCCATTTGACACCTCAGCTGGCTCTCAGACACACCATTATTCTTCAAGGGCCTGGAGGTGAGAGACGTCCTCACACAGTCACAGCCTTCCTGAGTGCCAACAGCATCACTAGTCCAATCTTGGCAAGACAGGCTGGGGCTCCAGCTTCCAGGGAGACGCTCTCAAGAAGCCTCAGCTGAGTCTGGCAGGAGGGGCAGGAAACTCTTCAACTCTTGAGGTCTTAGTTTATAAAACCAAAGAGTTGGGCTAGATGCCTAAAAAACCAAAACATTCTCATTTATACATTAAAATTCTCATCATACACATTTGTAAATTTATAGAGAAGTGTACAATGATAAATGTAAATGATAAAATGATTTAAAAAAAAATCATCTTGTTCAACTCTCTACAATGTTGGCGAAGTTCATGAACGTGTGGAACAGCATCCAGACCAAGATACAGAGCATTTGCAGTCTTCCAGAAGCTCCCTCGTTGTGTCTATTCCTCACCACGGATAACCACTGTGCTGCGTTACAAGAGCATAGGCAAGTTTCTCCTTTGTTTCTTCTTTGTATAAACAGAATCATATAGTATGCATTCTTTTGTCTCTGGCTGCTTCTGTTCCTTGTGTTCATGAAATTCACCAATACTGAGGAGAGTCGAGTAAGATGATTTTTAAGGCATCTTGCAATTCTGAGGCATTGCCATTTTAAAGACACTGTGCTGTCTTACACACTGGACAGTATTTCGGCAATATGTTTCTATTGAAACGCAAAACATCCACTCAGCGGACGTTTTATTAAGTGTTATTTCTCCTTCAGATGTATTTGTACACCTGTATGTGTCTGAATACACCTGCCTATAGACAGACATCCACTGCAGTGCTGTTTATAATAAAAGACTAGAAACAATGTCCCTCAACAGCAAATAAATTATGATACATCCAGGCCAAGAAATCCTAAGCAGTGAACGGGAGGAGGAGGAGGAAGCAGAAGTGGAAGAGGAAAAAGAAGTCATAGTAGTAATTTATACTCACCAATATGGGAAGATGTGCCCAATGTATTTTTCAGGTGGAAAAAAATAAGTTACGCAACAGCACATTTCGTGCTGCTACAACTGTGTATAAACACATTGTGCATGTGATGTGTGTGAAGTGTGTATGTGTATGTGTATATATATGTGCACAAAACAACTCTGCAAGAAGACCCTCAAACTCCTAACAGCAAGTAACTATGAGGAGTGAAAAGCAACTTCACTTTTCCACTTCAGTTTCTATACAGTTTATTTTTTTTTCAAGTAATATATACCTGTTGTTTAACTTCTTTTCATACAATATAGCAATTACATACAGAAGTAAATAGATAAAAAGCCCTATTTTTCAGCACTACCCCTTCTGAAAATCTCTCTCCTCATCCAGAGCTGTCTGGGAGGAACTCCTGAAACCTTTTCTATTTTTAAACAGTTTCACATGAAGTCACAAGCATATACACATAGGTTCACTCTACCTGATCATGAGGTCATACTACATGCTCTATTTTACAACTTGCTTTCCCCACCTTACAATCAATCTTGGACATACAATCCCATACTGGTTAGATAAACCTTACCTTTTTAACATCTGCCTAGAACTCCCCTGTACAGATGCGCTATTCTATTAACAGACACCCTTGTACACATCTTTGAGGACACATGCAACCATTTGCATAGGACAAATTCCCAGAAGGGCCCATGACTGGGATTGAGTTCTAAAATTTTAACAGATGGTGTCAAATTATCTTTTAAAAGGTTATGACTATTTATATTCCCACCAACAGTACACAAATATACCAAATTCTAAACATTCTGCCTTTGATTATATTTTTACAACAAGAACAACAAGTGCCATAATAAAAAGAAATAGAAACCTTTAGGTTTAGGAGCTAGCAAAAAAAAAAAAAAAAAAGTCTTAAGTTTAACCTGTTTTAAAAGCTGGTCTCCCACCTGCCAGATTTACTTAGAAGGCCAAAGAAAGGATCTGACTTACTGCTACACATATATCCCCACCCACAAAGAAGGCTGGCCCTGGACATTATGATCAGAGGCCATCAGGCCGCCACACTTGCTGGCTGCCGAGGTCCATACGACAATCAGACAAGAGAAGTACTGATGTGTTGCCATGAATTGTGTTTCTCTGCCCTGTCAAGACTTCCTTTTAAAATGATTTGGGTTTTGGCTCCCTGCTTCTAGGAGATGCCAAATATTGTTAAGGGCTAGCATTTCAAAGCACAGATAACCAGGGCTGTTATGCTAGTTATAGGAAGGTAGGCAGATTTGTAAGTCAGCAAGGCCATCATCATATACAGGCTGGTCTAACAAGCCTTCCATTTAAAAGTTGGGGATACTCAGGTCTTAAGATATAAATAATGAAGATTAAGAGCTTGAGTTCTGGAATCAGATAGATCTACATTTGAGCTGAATCTGCTACTTATAAGTTTAAGCTACTTTTAGGCAAATGACTTAATCTTTCTCAATACTAGCTCATCACTGCAATAGGAAACAGCCTCTGCCTCATAAGAGTGCGTGGGGATTAACTAAGATCATGCAGAAGAGAAAAGAGCTCAGAACCTTCTTCCTCTGTAAGACCACTCAGGAAGTTCTCTGCAGAGCTGGGCACAGACATTCCGATCCACTGGGATGCTAAAAGACAAGTGCACAAGCACCAGGAATTCTAAATGGAATACTTGCCAGCTCCACTGAAACAACTGACAGGCAGCCATGGCCGTCCTCTGTGCTTCTCCAGTGTCCCACTCTCCTTTCCTGGGAACAAGGAAGAATAAGCTCCTTTGCTCTACTGTGGTTGAGTAAGGCCACGTGACCAGTTCTGACCAATGACTCCTGAGTGTAAGTGAGGTGAGGCTGAAACATTTAATTGCTAGAATGAATTTCCCCAGAAGTTTCTTGCCCTTTGCACCTAGCATCATTCAAGAGGGTGCCTGCTCCATCGGCTGGGTCCTTGAGTGATGACAATGCAAAGCACAGGAGCCAGAAAAAACATTATGAATGGGAAGTGTGGGGGAAATTTTTGCTCTTTTAAGGCACTGAGATTTTAATCTGGCCACATCTGAATGATATACTATGGTCAGCAGAAAAGAAAAATTCAGCTAAAGAAATGACAGTAATAATTAAGGTTGGGGTGAAAAATAAAATCTATTCTCTAGAAAGGATCTTTCTTTATGTAAAGAATGAAAACCTAACCTAAGAAGCCACAGGGTCTGTGCAGCTCTTATCCACAGACTCACAAAGAGCTTCCTGTTCCAGTGACAGACTGCGTTTACTCCCGCCCTGCACACTGTCGGATCATATGGGAGACGCATCCTTCTTAGTTTCTCGGCACAGTGATATACACACACACACACACACACACACACACACACACACACACAAACACACACACAGGGATAACTGAGGACAGAGACCTAACTGAAATGCTAATAAAATCAGAGGGAGACAGAAACGGGCAATGGAGAGATGGCAGGAAAGGGTCTAAACACATCCCTCTCTCTAAACCGTCAAGCTCTCTAAACCCTGAACACGATCAGATTACCTTTAGGTGACACAGAAGCAGTCACTTCCCTACCAATGCTAGTGGAAGTTCTCATCAGTAAGTAAAAACTAAGGACTGTAAAAAATGAGTTTTTCAGAATGCTAAATTTACCGAAGTTAAACGACTGTACTTGGTTTTCAAATGGCAGAATAGAGACTTGACCCCTTTCTCCACTAAAGAACCACAAAAGCAACCAGACGAACGAGAAACAGAAATAGCACGTCTTTGACAAAACTAGAGACTTTGTGACCCTAAACCCCAACACACGAGTAAGAACCATCAAATGCTGTGAAGGTCAGATAAGGGTGTGGGAAAGTGATGAGAGAGGACGCTTGTTGTTACAGATGTCGGACAAGGCGGGTAAGTCCTTTTCTAAAAAGTAAACGCTTCTTTTGGGCAAGACCAGCAAGCCATTGTTTCTAACAGTGGGAACTGGCTCACGGATTGGTGACTGAGGCTTCCTCAGACCCAGTCCAGCATAAGAATCACACACACAAGTCAAACCTACAGGAAACAGTCTGTCAAGGGGGTAGGGTGACAAGAGTGAGATTGCCTGGGGCATTACAACTGCCATTTCCAGATGTCTGAGGGCAAGAAAGGCTGGTAGAATATTCAAGAAAACCCCCTGCTAGGCTAGCCCCTTCCCAAAATAATTTTCTACAGATGGCTAGACTGGAAGGAATCACCCCATTCAAGGATGGAGGACAATTTTATAAAACGATCTAGCACGTACTGAGCTGTACATTTTAAGAACGGTCGATGGTAAACTCTTATGCACATTTTAATCACAATTTTTAAAAAAGGAACCAGCACAAGACTACTAGCAAAAGTCAAACAAAACAAGAAAGCCCACAAGAAAAACCAATTGCAAAGAACATTCATCCAAAAATGCTGCCATTAGTAAATAAAAACATATTCCCATGAAATAAAAGACAAAGGAACAATGCAATCTCTGTGAAACAATGTGTAAAGCGGAGATATACTTAGAAAAGATATGAGACAACAAAAAGTAGATAAAACATTAAGGACAGAGCTAGGGAAGTAGGAGAGAAAAATAAATGTTTTTCCATTACAGAAACCAAAAACACACGGAAAAGAAAGGACACTGCTGAAAAACCTGGAAAGGATGCGTAGAACAGAAGTCAGGACAACTTCAATCTACAGATTAAAGTGGCTCACTCTGTTCCAGGAAAAACTGACTTAATTCAATTAACAAGATATGTCCTCGTAAACTTATTAAACTTTAAAAAGAGACAGTGAAGAAAGGCAATCTTCAAGGCACTGAGGCGAAACACAGGCAGGCTTCAGACTGCTCCACCGCAGAGCCCACACTAGAAGAGAGCAAAGCAAGCCTAGAAAGGCCTTGAGGAAACAAAGACTAACCCAGTTTTATACACAGCAAGACTGCCATTTAAATATAAAGACAATAAACATCTCTCAATGTTCTAGAGGAAAAACAAATCTCTACAGAATAACCGCATTTATGTACACTGATGTAAAAACTAGCAATCAGCAAGCACATTTAAAAATAATACTCTATAACCAAGGCATCTGTTTTTACTCACACTTCTGACACCAAACGTGTGTGGGTTTTTCTCATACGGAATAATTCTCCAGCTCTCTGGAGACCAGCTGGATGTCCAAAACAATTGAGTTCTGACACTAACTACACCTGGAGCCAGGGCAGATCCTCAAGTTAAGGGTTCAGTCCCACAGGACTGGCCCCCACTTTGGGCACCAGTCACAAGTCCCAGGCCTCCTGTACTTCTGGCCGACAGGCTGCAAGTCAGGAGTTCCCATGACCCCCTTTTCAGGTTTGATAACTTGCCAAAACAGCTGGCAAATTCAAGAACACATTTTTGCTTAATAATATTGCTGGTATATTATGAAGGATACAAGGTGTCCAAGGTGGCACCAACGGTAAAGAACTCGCCTGCCAATGCGGGAGACGTAAGGGATGTCAGCTCGATCCCTGGGTCGGGAAGGTCCCTGGAGTAAGACACGGCAACCTGCTCCAGTATTCTTGCTTAGAGAATCCCATGGTCAGAGGAACCTGGTGGGCTACAGTCCGGGTGGCAAAGAGCTGGACACCACTGAAGTGACAGCATGTAAGGACATGAGGGAAACAACTCAAGAACAGGCAAGTGGAAAAGATGCACAAGGCAAGGTGTGGGCAAAGAGGCATGGAGCTTCTATGCCCTCTCTGAGCACCCTCCCGACACCTCAACCAGAAAGCTCCTTGAACTCCATCATTTAGGGGTTTTTATAGAGGCTTCATTACATAGGTATGATGGCTCAAAGCACTGGTCACTGGTGAGTGAACTCAGACTCCAGCCACTTGCCTCTCCAGAGGTTGGCGGGGGTGGTGGGGCTAAAACTTCCAACCTTCTAATCCCTTGTCTTTCTGCTGACCAGTCCCACCCTGAAGCTCTCTAGGGGCCCTAAGTCACCAGTCATTTCATTAGCCGATAAAAGACACCTGAGATCCTGTGAGTCAGAACCTGGAAACAAAGACCAAATAATCTATTTCCCAGTATATCACACCAAGTATGATTCATTCTAGGACTGCTGGAGTGGGTAAACAATAAAAAATTATTAATATATTCCTGCTGCTACTGCTGCTAAGTCGCTGCAATCGTGTCCAACTCTGTGTGACCCCATAGATGGCAGCCCACCAGGCTCCCCCATCCCTGGGATTCTCCGGGGAAGAACACTGGAGTGGGTTGCCAATTCCTTCTCCAATGTGTGAAAGTGAAAAGTGAAAGTGAAGATGCTTAGTCGTGTCCGACTCTTAGTGACCCACGGACTGCAGCCCACCAGGCTCCCCCGTCATGGGACTTTCCAGGCACGGGTACTGGAGTGGGGTGCCACTGCCTTCTCCAATATATTCCTAAATAGATCAAAAGTGAAAAATTATGACTGCATCTTTATAAAGACTAAAAATAAACAAAAACTCTTAGTGAAAAAGGATGGATGGTAAGTTTTTAAAAATGGAAAAAAAAAAAAGATTATTTCATCCCAAAGGCAACAAGGAACAAGGCAAGAATATCCACTATTACTAACTGGCATTATGTGATATTGTCCTGGAGGTACTATTGGCCAATATAATTAGTTCAAAGCGGGGTAAAATCAGAGGAAAAGAAGTCAAATGATAATTATTTACAAGTGCTATTACTTATTTACCTAAAAAAAAAAAAACCCCAAGAAGTTCTATATCTTGACTGTGGTGAGCACTACAAAACTATACACATTTGTAAAAATTCACTGGGTGTAAACTTAAAATTGTTGAGTTTTATTATATGTAAATTATATCTCAATAAACCCAAAAGAATCATTTGAAACACCATTAAGAGCAATAAAATATTCAGTAAGGAGTCTGAATACAAAGTTAATATGCAGAAATCAAGTCTTTATCTAAATAAACATACATATTAGTCCCTTTTATATGTATGCTCCCCATAAGAAAAGCCAAGAGCTACATGAAGTTTAAAATACTACTGAGAGACAAAAAAAAAAAACACCACAACACGATAACATCATAAAGATGTCAACAGTTAATGTATGATTTAATATGATCCCAGCAGGATTACAAAAGGCTTATTTTAAAAATTAAACAGATTCTAAAGTTCATACAGAAAATTAAACAAGCGAAAAAGCCGAAATAATTCCAAAGTGACTACCTAGAAAACTCAGACACTAAAACAGTATAGCTCTGGGACAAAATGGATGTCTAGCTAGCTAGATCAGAGAGATGAGAGGGTTCAAAAAGATGCTCCAATACTAGAATTCAGTAGTGTGTACGTAATATATACAAGTGGCTTTCAAATCAGAAGACAGAAGATGCAATAAATAATGCTGTCACATCTGGAATAATGCTGCATCCTCCACAAAACACATCTCAGATAAAACCACAAAACAGCAGGGAAAAGCTAGGGTAGACTGAAGCCAAAAGGAACAATAAAAAGCTGGTTGGCAACCCTCTGTCACCCCTAGCACTAGTCCACCAACTCAGAGGGTCTGGGCGCTGCTGCAGCAGCAGCCCGACTAAACCAGCCGCCTCTCAGCAGACACGACTGAGCGACTGGACTGACCTGGACTGGTACAAGCTGTCAGACCAACGTTGCGGCGAGTCTGCGCCCTACCTTTGGGAAGGCACAGCTGCCAATCATCTCTAACTTTTATGGCATTATCAGATGGTCCACCTCACATGGCTGCTGTAGAGATGAGGTGAGATCTCATGGCTGATGAGATGAGATACGGCACCCAGCACATGCCTATTCAAGAGGAACAGGTCTTACTGCTACCTTTCAAATTGAGACCAACATCCCTCAAGGCAAGGATAGCTACAAAGTTTCGTCATTTAAAAACATTTCTGTGTGTCTCTTCTTTGGTCTTTCATCACACCACACAGCACAGGTAAGGCAGATACTACCTCCATCCTGCACCGGAGAAATGAGGGGTCAGAGAGACGAGAGGACTCCAGCCCTGGCTCCGGGGGCTCATGGTCTTGAATGTGGGCGTACCCCTCCCCCGTTCTCATTTCCTAACTCATGTTCTGTTCATTGTCATCTGGATTCCTGAAGATGCTCACCAAACACCCTCATGGCCTGAATGAGTGAGCAACAGATCCAGAGCTTGAGTCAGACGTTCTGATGCCTGCCATCTGTCACCTTGTCATCAGACCAAAATGGTCACCATGCCCGACTCTACAAATCTGAAGTAACTGAGAAAGCCTGCTTGGATGAATAAAACACCTAGGCTACAAATTTAATAGTTTAATTCGGACTTTGGGGTGGGGGTGTGGAGATGAAGGACGGTATCATCTGAACAGCAGTATTAGAAGGCCTATTTCCAGAATAACCAAAAGTCATCTGTGATTAGTATGTTGAGAGCTATTAGAAAGTAATTCTCAAATGGTCAGATATAGTTGGTTAAATCTAAGAAAATGTTTGAATATATCAAAATAAGTGTTTCCATCAGCGCCTGCATTTAACACATGAGGCAACTAGGGCTGAGCCTGGGGAAGTAACCTGCCCCAGGTCACAGATCCAGCGAGGCGGCAGGACAGCCTGGCATCCAAGCAGGCAGACTCCAGGGGGCTGTTCTTAACCACTCTGCTGTGCTCTCTCTCCTGTTAAACGAGGATTATAACTGGGTGGCAGCAATAAGGCTCATTTTTACTTTCTTCTTTAGATCCTTTGAGGATAAAATTATGACAGTAATAAAGCAATTTCCATTTTGTAAAAGAGACAACCGTTTTTTTCCTAAATGGCTTAAGGGGTTCCCAATAATTTTGCTTATATTATTTAAATGCTGTGTCAGTCCTTCCCTTCAAAGATCACTCTAAAGATAGGGCTTCCTTACCCCAAACACAGGAAATATGAAATAGTGATGTTCAGATTAGGAAGATATCGTCAGCCTTACATAACTGCCGCCAAGAAGACTGCTGAAAGGCTAGCTGTGTGCAGGCCAAGGACAACTTCACAGTGAGGGTGGAGGGAAATGATGCTGATAAAGAGCTTAGGACTGGGCCTCCTTAATGTTAATTTCCCTCATCACAACTGCCGTCACAACAGCCACTGCCACATGCCTTCCCTCGGCCCGTTTTCACATCTGCCACGCGAGGCCACCTTACCACAACACCCGCAGCTTCTGCACTGACCCACAGTCCTTCCCCCAGTAGCTGTTACCACACAGATGGGGGCAGCCTAGAACCGAGGGGCTTCAGTTCAGTTCAGATTGGCTGTTTTCACCTTGTTTTTCTTCACATAGTCTCAGACATTAAAACAACCACAACAACTACATAACCTACATTTTTCAAAGCTCAGAAGAATTCTGAATTTACTCAGATTTGGGGGTCCTTCACCTCCTTCATGGGTGATGAAGGAGCACACGCTTTCACAGAAAGCCCAGGATAGGAAGTGAAATACCTCGTTACAGATTAAGTTTCCACCAAAACACTCTCTGGCTGCCACAACCCAAATGCCGGCTCCTGACAACCACAAAAGAAGAAAGAGTTTTTGTTGTGGCTTTTGAAACACAAAACAGAAACACTGTAGGTGCAGTTATCAGAAGCTACACACTAGAAATGCCTCATTTCAAACAAACTGCAGCTCACCTGAAAAGATAAACTGTATGAGTTTGTTTTTAAACTGCTGGGAGGCCACCGAATTTAAATAGACAAAGGAGTCCAGCCGAGAGGGAAAGAATGCAAACTGGGATGAAATCACAAGGCCTTGTACCATCTCTGTTTGAAAAAGTGGATTCAATTGTCTGATACCCAAGTAATCTTACATTTCAAACAAATAAACCACCTGAGCACCTGATTCAACACAAAAGAGTGAACTGATCTTTTTAGACCAGGATTCTCAAGTGATACTCTTCCATGTCTTCTTCCACCAGCCTCAGACCTCCTGGCTTTCTGTTGCCTCAGTTCCCACTCCTACTGACCCAATTGCTCTGTTCTGGTCAAGGGAACACAAAGACCCCTGGCTGTGGTCTCTGGAGAGCTAGGCCCCAGGGGAGGCATACATGGAGAAAGCCGGCCCTTAGGGGCCTCAGGGGTGTGATATCTGCGTCAACCACCCTGCCCTCTCTATCTCTACTCTTCTGCTTAGGCTGCCAAGACAAAACGTCACGGCCTGGGCAGTCCAAGACCCAGGCGCTGGCCAATCTGGTTTCTGGTGAGAGATCTCTCAAGTCTCCTCTTGTAAGGACACTAATCCTCTTAAACCAGGGCCCCACCCATATAACTTCAATTAACCTCAATACAGGGAAAACCAGCCACAGAGGCATGTCTAGAGAGGGAAGGTTAAGAAAAGTGGGGATCTGTCATGTGGGAGGGGAAACACCATATGAGGCAGCAGGAACAGTGATGAGGGGAGACCTGGAGGCGTGAAATTGCAAAGGGGGAAGAGAGATGAGGCTGGAATGGCTGCCAGGACCAGGAAGTGACCCATCTGCTCACCATTTCTGGCATTCTTCCAGTTCTGGCCTTAATTCAGCACCCACCCCACCTCCCCCAACATGCTGAATTACACACACACCTCCACCCTTTCAGGTCTAGAGGTTTAGGTGAACCCATTAGCATTATGAGAGACTGGGCACATATGCAGAGAAAGGAAGCCCAGCATGGAGGATGATTTGCAGAAAGGCAGCTAGATCAACTGCAACTTTTTAAGATCAAGTGCTTTTAAGTCTTCAAGGGTCAGAACTGTTTTCCACATAGTACCCAAGGTTGTTTTATTAAACAAAGGCCAATTATTATCCCTTTGCTTAAAACCCTCCAATGGCTTCTTACCTCACTCAGAATCAAAGCCAAGGTCCTTAACCAGGAACACTTCAGCCTCAGGAATTTTACACTTGATGTTCTGTCTAGAAGGTTCTTCCTGGGTAACTGCATGTCTTCCTCCCTCACTGACTTCAGGCTCTCATCACAAGGCTCTCTCACCCAGCCCCCCACCTAAAATTTTAACACTCACCCTGGACACTTTGCATACCGCTCTCCTGCTTCATTTTTTCCTCTCAAGCACTAGTCACGAAGAGTCTTTATATTCTGTTTGTCACTGTCTCCTCGACCAGAATGCACTGCATGCGCACGAGGGCAAGGATCTCGTATCTCTTTTGTCCAATACTGTATCGTCAGCATCTTTAACAGCACATGGCACACAGTACAGACGGTGCTTGGTATCAGCGTGCTGAATGAATGAGAAAGGACAGGATCCTCACGCACTCCAGTCCTCTGGCACTCTGGAACCAGGCAGAGCAATAAATGTACAGAGTTATCTAACAAGTGAGGTAATACAGAGCTGAAGATGGCTCTGCAGAAAAAAAGATCCCCAAGTACACGTAACAAGCGTCCTGACTGTAAACGTCCTGACTGTAAGGGGTGAACACCTACCGAGGGATCAAAAACCAATCCAAGAAATGACTGAAGGCCAAGCAAGAAGTCACTACTGAAAATTTCTCCACAAAATGACAAGGTCTCTCCTTTTTTGAGTGTTTAGGATGTGACAGGCCAAGTGCCTTACACACATGATCTCATTCAGTCCTTATAACCCTAATAAGGTGGGTATTCTCATTAGCTACATTTGACAGAGGAAGCACAGACCTCAGAGATGTGAAGCAGTTTAACTAAGAAATGCAGCCGAGCTGGGCTTGCGAACCAGGTGTGACCAGTTCCAAAGTCCATGCTTGACTCCGCCTGGCTCGCAAGCCCTTTGACACTCAGAAAGGGGAGTGAGTCAAGGGGCTGCGCTTCCTGGAGGGAGAGGCCTGGGCTGGACCCGGAAGTGAGGTACCTCTGCAGGGGGAGGGGAACAAAGCCCGGTGAAGGAGAGGGTTTGGCAAGCTGAGGCCCAGTGGGAGCGAAGACATAATGCGGCGTCAGAAGTAAGAGCAGCAGCAACAAAAGCTATCTGACCACTTACAACCTGCCAGGTACTGTTGTAAGGTTTTTTAACATACTGAATGCCCTCAGTGATTCAAAGTAATATCATTGTCCTCATCTTACAGTCAAGGAAACAGTCACAGAGAGGTTAAACACCAGTTCACAAGCAGCAAAACAGAGATTTGGATCCAGGCAGCCTGGCTCCAGGTTCATACTGTAAAGATTAGGCAGCAGTGAAAAAAAAGGGGGGTAAAGGCCATCAAAGCACACGCGCCATGAATGTGCACACGCGTGCACACCCGCACCGTCCCCACAGGTACACGGCGAAGCTCTCCCATGGCTTCGCCACGGCCCACCCCAGTTACTAATAACAGCTGCAATCTGTCCTCTCTCCATCTCCACCCCCTGCCTTCATCTGCCCTGATGCGCTTGTTGCCAGGCTGTTTCCCAAAGGCCTCTGATCTAATGGCAAGCGTTTCTCCCCAAAGATGCTCCCCTCAATTAGTGGTGAAATTTAAATCTGCCATGCAGACAGCACTCTGCTCATTTACCCAGGCAAACGAGCTCAATAAGGAGGAAGGTCACAGCTCTAAGTATTTGTCAAAGAGCATTTTACAGAGGGCTTCCATTTGCACAGAGAAGCCATGGACCACCTCTGACCTGCGACAAAGCAGACAAGCTGATCTCAGCCCCCGGCTGCAGGGCTCCACGCTCACCCCCAGAGACCCTGGGGGAAGAGCCTCGCTTTCAGACTCTGCCTCACCCTTCCTCCCCTCACAAACTGCCCTCGGGAATTGAACCTTTCATCTCAGAGTCTCACTGGAAGGTGTCAACAAGAACACCTACTTATCTGCGCCACAAATGGCTAAAACTGAATCTGAGCAATGCCCCATGATGGCCTGTCAAGTAAAACCCACACGGGTTATCAGGGTCTGTGCTAACCACAGTCTCATCTCAGAACCACAAGGAAAGCCCCAGCAAAGAGCTACACCACAAGGTACTGAAAGAATTCAGGATTCTTCCAGCCAGGCACACTCTGCAATAGGAATGATCTAGCTGCTAAAACAATGTATGACACAGCTTTGTGTACCCACAGCCACCCCTGCCAGAACTACCCCCTACCCCTTAAAAGCTGGGAAACACAAAGCCATAAATAGGTAGCAGAGATCCCCTTACTGCTTTAGCTCTCAGCCTCACCGACTTATTGCCTCTTCAAGAACTGATATGTGCTTCAAGACAGCTTTTAAACCAATGTGTTCAACACACTAAAGTAAAGATTAATAACAGCCTCACCTCTCGGTTCACAATCGCAGTACGTGAGTGTACATACACGCACTAAATTTCACAGACAAGAGTGTTCACAGCAGCACTATTCATAACAGCCCCAACTGGCAAGTGCCCAAATATCCATGAAGAACAGAATGAATAAATCAGTAGTGGACAAGTCACATGATGGAACAGTATACAGCAATGAGAATGAGTGAATCATGCAGTCATGAGTGAGTTTACAGATCCACCCACAGATAAATCGCAGACATAATGCTGAGTCAAAGAAGCGAGGCCACAGCGATGCCTCTGGGATAAGGCCATCAGTACAGTATAAAAGCAGGCAGAACGACTCTGTAACTGTCTGAAGCCAGGGCAGTGGGGACCGTGCCGTTTGGGAGGGAGCTGGTCATCTTCAGTACTGGGTCCTGGTTCTACAGGTGTGCAGTCAGTGGTTATGCACTGAGCTGTTCTTAGCACGAGTGTCCTTTTCTTAATGGATACTATACTGTGCTGTTCCTTGCTGTTCAGCTGCTAAGCTGTATCCGACTCTTTGCAACCCCATGGACTGCGGCATGCCAGGCTTCCCTGTCCTTTACTGTCTCCTCGAGTTTGCTCAAGCTCATGTCCATTGAGTCAGTGATATATACTTTAATGGAAAGTTTTTAAAAAACTGCTTACGGGGGAATTCCCTGGTGGTTCAGTGATTAGGACTCCGTGCTGCTACTGCAGAGGGCATGGGTTCAATCCCTGGTGTGGGAAGTAAGATCCTGCAAGTCTATGTGGCTAGTAAATAAATAAACAAACAACTAAATAAAAACACTTGATTCTGCCACCTTCTCCTTTCCCATTAAAAAAAATTTACAAATTAAAAACAAAAAATTAAACAACCACAACTGCATATAGCCACTGTCCAACCTCACACATTTCTGTTTTGGGAGTGCACTGTGGGGCCCTTCACAACCACAGGAACTCAGTAACAGGAGCCACAAAACGATGGCCAGCATGGACTGAGCACCGCACACCAGGCACTATGCTAAGAACATCACAAACAGAAGTTCATTTCCTTTAAAAAATTCCCTTTCAAAGAGCTATTATTTTTATTCCCAATTTGAAGGAACAGGAATGAGGCTTAGACAGCTTAAGGTCAGCTACTGCTTGGGAAAGTCAGGACACTAGAGGTGACTCAAAATCTCATGGACTTAACACTTGGCTACCTGCATGGGAAAGGAGTTCACAGTATAAACACAGAAACTGCACTGTGCCCCCATTTTTCTTTTTCATGACACTAACCTTTTTATTGAGTCCAGGCCAACTGTCTTGTAAAATGTATCACACTCAGATTTTGTCTATTTCCTCATGTTAAGATTCAGACTAAGTGTTTTTGGCAAGGAGGCATACAATGTTAGGATGAACTGCTACTGGGGGTGTCAGTCCTGATTACTTTTTGATTAAGTGGTAACCCCCCGCACCTCTCCATTTAAAGGTATATTTTTCCTTTACAATTAGTAATGCATTGGTTGGTATTTTGAGACCATGCAAACATCAAGTTCCCTCTGTACTTTTTCTCAGTGATTAACCATTGAGGCATAATTTATATATAATAAATTGTATACATTAAAAACGAAAAGGCAATGGCACCCCCACTCCAGTACTCTTGCCTGGAAAATCCCATGGACAGAGGAGCCTGGAAGGCTGCAATCCATGGGGTCGCTGAGGGTTCAGACACGACTGCGCGACTTCACTTTCACTTTTCACTTTCATGCATTGGAGAAGGAAATGGCAACCTACTCGAGTGTTCTTGCCTGGAGAATCCCAGGGACGGTGAAGCCTGGTGGGCTGCCGTCAATGGGGTCGCACAGAGTCGGACACGACTGAAGCGACTTAGCAGCAGCAGACATTAAAAGTGTACAGCTTAAGGGACTTCCCTGGTGGTACAGTGGCTAAGAATCTGCCTTCTGATGCGGGGGACACGGGTTCGATCTCCAGTTGCGGAACTAAGATTCCATGTGTGGTAGGGCAACTAGACCCACACTATAACTAGAGAGCCCATTGTGATGCAAGGAAGCGCCACAACCAGGAGCCGATGCAGCCAAAGCATACAGTATGATAATTCTGGAATTCATATACATGAGTAAAATCATCATCACAAACCATCACCCCCAGAGGTTTCCCATGGCCCTTTGCAATCAATTGTTCTTGTCACCCCCTGCTCCTAGGCATCCACTGACCCGCCTCCTGTCACTATAGATTAGTGCGCACTTTCCAGAGCCATACAGAAATGGAACCATAATTTGTAATCTTTTGGTCTGGCTTCCATCCCTCTCAGCATATGATCCTGAGGCCTGACAGTGTAGCCGGTGTAGCAGTAATTCATCCCTTTTGGCCTCCGAGTAGTATTCCAAGGGGTGGTGGTTTGTTTATTCACCTGAACAGCAGAGGTGAGGGTTCTAACTGCTCCAGTTATTGTTATTCTCCAGTTGTATTATTCTCCAGTGACCTTAAAATCCAATCATATTCCTTGCTTGAATTAATTATTCATTTGTGTAATCATGCCTATCTCGTCCACCCCTGGATATCATGAGGCCAACTTTAGATCAACACAGTGCCTAGCATTAATTAATATAGTAATGGGTTAATCCAATAAATATCTGCTGACTGAAGGGAATCTGCCATCCTCCACCACCACAAGATGGTAAGGTAAATATTTTTAAACCTATTAATGAATTATCAGGACATTTCTGTCTTTCTACAACCACTTGGGACTGTATCTGGATTTTTCCACTCCATCAGAAATGAAATGTCAAGCCTGACTATCAAGGAGTGCCTCTGGAAGTCAAACAGGAAAAAACCCCTTGTATTACACAGCCTGCTACGTGCAGGGACTGAAACCCCAATGCAGGGTAGTGTGGCTCAATGCCAGACCCTCCCACAAAGAGCTTTTGAAAATAAATGTGAATTTCAGGGGGAATGTTGTGCCCAGGCAGGTGCTGCCTTGAAAGGCAGAGTGCCGGAGCTCTTATCAGATTTGGGGGTAGGACTCCTCCCAGAGAGCAGGGGAAGAGAATATAAATGCTGACGCCTTCTCTCCAGCCAAGCTAACCCTGCACTTTATTGACACTGAGGTCTCCCCTGCAATGATAGAAGACCATGCTGACCCCTGACTGCACCTCCCAAGAGTCATCTTCCCTCATCTGGGTTCTTACAGCGAGAAAACAATCTCAAGTGAGATGAGATCACGGATGCCAAGTGGTAGAGCACTTGGATCACGGCAAGCACTCCACGAATAAATGTGCCAGGGATAGAAGACGGGGAGAGTTAACATGGTGGCAGCCATCTTTGGCATTATTTACTCTACACAGCTGCAGGCCTCCTTGACTACATGGAGTTTCTCACTCCGTACAGACCCACAGAAATTAAGATGCACTAACCATACCAGGGCCTACCAGTTGTTTACACGGTACAGTCTGAATACATTATAATTCAAGATGCAAAAGAGGGAGGGGCCTTCTGTCCAAATGAAACTGCTTCTCCCTCAGAACAATTCTTCTTCTCAGCTGCCTGTGGCACCCACTACCGGCGCTGTGGACTGCTCACCTCTCAGTAAGCAAAACGATGAAGAAAAGGACTGCTGGATGCCAAGAAATTTTGCCACTGCCACCCTGTCCCCTCCTCCCACTGCCCAAAGAAAATGATTAAAAGTCACAGACAGGGCAAGAAGATATGATCTTACACGTTATTCAAAGAACTCATTCCTAGAGAATGCTATTTTTAGTGAAATGGCTGAGGGCCTGTGGAGTCCGTGCCGCAGAGCATGGACGAGCAGGCACGGGGCTCTCAGTCTGCAGCGCACTAGCCCTTCCAGGACGGGGAGGGGTGACTTCTGAAAGCTCCCTTGGGGTGCATCTGTGTCGCAGGGCTGTTTCCCTCCAACTTGGGGAAGGGAGCCTTGACTCAAAACTGGCCCAGAGACTCGGGATTTAAAACCTCAGTTTTGTGAGGTGTAAAAACAGCATCCTTATCCTCAGAAACTCGTCTCAGGATGATAAGCAGGCTCTCCAAATGAGTCCTCACCCCAACTCCAGGGAGATAAACTGTCCAGAAGTGAATAATCCCACTCCCTGCCCAGCACAGAGACCTAAGGTCAGCTGGGCCGATGCAGCCTTGAACTGAGAAGTCACACTGCTGTGGAAGGGAAGCAGGGACCCCACAGCCCTGAGCAATTGCTCACATGGGTGAAAACTGGAAGAAAAAGTTTCCTACCAAAAAAAAAAAAAATCCAGAAACACTGTCAGTCCAAGCCGCAACCAGCACCTCCACCCACTTCTGGGCAGACCCCAGAAAGGCTGCAGGAGGAGGTGCCTTTCCCAGCCCTCTATGCAAACAGAGCTGGGAGAGCCTAACCCCGAGCACAGCAAGAGCACAGGGAGCGCAGGGGCTGGGCTGGGCGGGGCTGGGCTGAAGGCATATGCAGGCTGACCTGAACGCTCTCCTACCCGCTGGCCCTTTCTTGAACACGTTCCAATTTTAGAAAACATGGAACAAGGATAAATGAACTGGTCAGAAAGCTCAGGAAAAACAACAGGTGCAAACCAGAGCCAATCTCCACCCACAACGTGACGAGCTGACCTAAGGATACCGAGGAGGCGCTCCAACAGAACCCTGGGAACGCGGGGCAGCGCACCTGGAGGCAAGAAGGCAGCAGCCCTTTCTTCCTGGTCTGTATCTAGCAAGACCAGGCAAATTTCTCACATCATGGTCCAGCAGTCCCAGGAAGACAGGACTGGTTGCAAAGCTCCTCTCCCCATATTCCCAGGGACCCCCGTGGGCCCAACTCTTGCCACCCTTTCTCAAGTCAAAGGATAAAACACAGTCAGCTTGGAGATGAAATCTTAAAAGATGATGCACTAGAAACACAGTGTTAAAACAGAAAACAAGCTGTGGAACAGCAATGTGACCTCATGTTTCTAAACATTTTGGGGTACAGTATTAGCAGAAAATATAATCCAACTATTAATGCAGATTACTTCTGGAGAGCTGGGATTATAAAGGACTTTCTGTTACATACCTACATAGTATCTGTTTATAATAATTAATTTTTGTATAGTGAGCAAGTATATTGCTCTCATACTTTGCACAGCTTGCAGGGTCTTAGCTCCCTGACCAGGGAATGAACCCAAGCCCCCTGCCTTGGAAGTGTAGAATCTTAACCACTGAATCACCAGGGAAGACCCCAAAAAGTACTGTTAAGGTGACAGAATGGCTGAAGTGGTCCCAACTCATAACGTTCATACCAGTTCCTCCACTGCAAGGCTCTGCCTGGGTTCCCACTGTGACACTGGCTGAGAAGCAGCAAGCGAGTAGCAACAGAGACTCTAGGGCATGGAAGGCCTCCCTGTGGCTGGCGGAACGCCAGCTCCCAGGCACTGCCCCCGAAAGTCACGATGCAGTGTTTTATTTGCCTGGATGAGCACAGTGCCGAGACGCAGGAGATGGACACAGAAATGGGACACAATGACATTTGACTCTGAACCGCACAGGCCAGCCTGATAAACAAGCTTCATCTGGAGTATCATCTGAATTGGCTGCAAGTGACTGCCTGGACTACCATGTGGAAATGGGGTCGTGTGGTAACAATGTCCACCATGAGTAAGGCGGGGTTGGGGGTGGTCAGGTGGCAGCGCAGACTTCCCTCAAGCAAGTGCAAGTTCAAGACTTACAGACATGGCTGCCAGGGGGAGGATGGAGGAAGGGATAGTAGGGAGTTTGGGATGGACATTTACACAGGGCTGAATTTAAACTGGATAACCAACAAGGGCTACTGTGCAGCACAGGGGACTCTGCTCGATGTCACATGGCAGCCTGGAGGGGAGGGGACTTGTGGGAGAATGGATACGTGTGTTATGTATGGCTGAGCCCCTCTGCTGTCCGGCTGAAACTATCACAGCATTGGTAATTAGCTATATTCTAATATAAAACAAAAAGTTTAAAAAAAAAGTAAAAGTTCTGTATAAATCAGTTCAAGCTGGGGGAAAAACCCGATCCATAATTTTTTCATTCTCCAAAATGTAAGCGAGTCCCTGAGCCCGCTTCACAGCTGTGCTCTGTCCAGGGAGGGAGAGGGTGGCGCTGCTGCCCACCACTGTGTCTGTGGCCCGGCCTTCGGCTCACGCAGGAGCCACGTGACGATGAGGCGGTGGCCTGGGTGTCAGAAGCGGGCCGAGGACACTGTAGAGGCACAGACAGATCCGCAGAAGCCACAGGACAACTGCCTAGACTCTTCACAAAGAATCAGCATTAAAAAAGGAAAGCAGCGAGAACCGTTCTCAACAGGAAAGGACTAAGGAGGCAATCGCTAAATGCACTGAGAATACTGATAGGATTCTAGCACAAAAAATTCAGCTCTAAGAGGCAGTTTTAAGTCAACTGAGTATATCTGAGTCAACACAGACAGCATAAGAAACGCTCTTGAATTAATGCTAATATTCTTAAAGAAGTCTGAGCGCCAAAGAATTGATGCCTTTGAACTGTGGTGTTGGAGAAGACTCTTGAGTCCCTTGGATTGCAAGGAGATCAAACCAGTCAATCCTGAAGAAAATCAATCCTGAATATTCATTGGAAGGACTAACGCTGAAACTCCTACTTTGGCCACCTGATGCGAAGAGCTCATTCACTGGAAAAGACCCTGATGCCAGGAAAGACTGAAGGCAGGAAGAGAAGGGGGCGAGAGAGGATGAGATGGTTGGATGGCATCACTGACTCGATGGACATGAGTTTGAGCAAGCTCTGGGAGTTGGTGACGGACAGGGAAGCCTGGCATGCTGCAGTCCATGGGGTCACGGAGTCAGACACGACTGACTGAACAATTCTTAAAATTGATAATGTTATTGCAGTTATGGGGGAAAGTTCTTAAGCTTAGGGATATATCCTGAGATTTTCTGGGAGTAAAGTGACATGGTGTCTGCAGCTCACTTTCAAATGGCTTAACAACAATTGTAGGGAGAAAAGGTTAAAGGGGCAAAATGGTAACCACTGGTGAATATTGGAAGATTACTGTACTATTCTTTCCGTGGATTTTACCATTTTCAAATTTAAAAGTAAAGAGTCATAACTCAGTAAAGCTGACCAGCAACAGGAAGACCAAACACACTCCGGGTGAAGCTGAGCATGACGAGCAGCCCACACCAAGCACTTCCTCGGGCCGGGCAACACATGGGCTGCCCGATGCACAAGGACCCCTGAGCCCCGGCAGCCAGGGGGCTGGTCCCGCCATCACCTTCAGTTCACAGATGAGCGGGTGGCAGAGTGGAGGTCTGAACGCACTCTAACTGCAGATCTGAAGCGATGTATCACTCTTCCCAAATGCCTCTCCCAGGGAATCTGTTTTAAGTACATCAGGAGAAAATGCTACAGGGGCCGCACAACAGAGGAACGGCTGAATTATCAGTGATACAGCCATGTAACGGAACACTGTACAGCAGTTAAAAGTCGTATTTTCACAGGATGTTTAATGACAAGGGAACATGCTCACAAAACAATGTCTGGTTTAAAAAACAATGGATCTCAAAAATGATCCTTTGATATAACTCTTAGTTACTGAGTCCTTTTTCTGCAGGGACACAGGAGTAAGCTGGTAAACCCAGGGCTCTTTAGCGTCATCTGAGTTATGCTACACAGTTCTGGAGAACTATAATACCACTGAATGATGTAAAATCAAACAGCTATCACATGCACAGGTGATTCCCTGCTAGCTCAGCTGGTAACGAATCCGCCTGCAATGCAGGAGACCCCAGTTCGATTCCTGGGTCGGGAAGATCCCCTGGAGAAGGGAGAGGCCACCCACTCCAGTATTCTTGGGCTTCTCTGGTAGCTGAGACGGTATAGAATCTGCCTGCGATGTGGAGACCTGGGTTTGATCCCTGGGTTGAGACAATCTCCTGGAGAGGGGCATAGCAATCCACTCCAACATTCCTGCCTGGAGAATCGCCATGGACAGGAGTCTGGAGAGCTACAGTCCAAGGGTCACAAAGAGTCAGAGATGACTGAGTGACTAAGCACACACACACGCAGAGAAATAAGACCATAAGGTAACCCATCAGAATACCTACACTGGTTTTCATTAAGTGGAAGAGCAATGAATCTTTAAATTCTTTTTCACAGTTTCTGCCTTCTGTTGAATTTTTACAACAAACACGCTTAAATTTTAGGAAGCTGAAAACAAGTTCTTTTAGGAAACTGAGTACTCAAAGAACATCTGCTTCCAACGCACAGTAAGCTCACAGATACCACATCTAAATTTTTCTTGAAATTCTATAAAAACAGAAATTAATGCCAATGAAGGGAAGCATGTGACTAGAATTTGTGACTAGAATTTAAGGGGAGAAGGTAAGAAAGAAGAAAACAATGGAATTACGGTATTCTAGGTTGAAAACCAATCACTCCATCAACAGCTAACAGACATTGTGTGCCCGGCTTTCGGAGTCTGGAGGAACAGAGGATCCCGTTCTCAGGACCGCAAAGTGCTGAGAAAAGCTGCCAGGAGGTTACACTCCAGGGGCTCCTGGGGGTGGAAGAGTCTTAAAGAATGAGGATAAGTTCCAGAGGCAAGGAGGGATGTGGGACACATTTCAAACTACACAAAGGACACACCCAGGGCAGAGAGACGCCAAGAAATTCTGCCCTGGCCATACCCTTCTAACACACTGTGTATTCTTGTAAAACAATTTTGAAATTAATGCCTGCAGTCGTATAAAGCAAAGAAAGGGGAGGGAGGGAGGGAAAGAGGAAAGGACTGAGGGAAGAAGGCAGGCAGACAACCACGGCAGGACTGTGCGCAGGAGGGAGGAGTTGGCATCTGGGAGGCAATGAGAAAGCAAGAGGTTTGCAGAAGAGGGACTGTCACAGAGCCGGGATGGACTGAGGAGGAGGGTGATGGTGGGGCAGGAGAAACGAAGTGGAGGAGACAGAGCCAAGCGATGACGGAGGGGAGCAACATACTTGGGAACTGATTCGATGAGTCAGAGAGGATGCTGAAGTTCCAAGCTCTGGGCTGTCAGGGTGAGCAATGGGGCATCTAATGGAACTTTAAGAGAAGCAGAGGCTCAGTAGGGGCTGCTGGTGACCTGGGGGCAGGGCTGAAGAGGTCACGCCTGAAAGGACTCTTGGGTGAGAAAGAGTATTGAGAAGTGCTGGAGAAGCAAGATGGGAACGACAGATCGAGCCCACTGAGGTGCTAAGCTTAGGGGCGCTCCCTAGTGGATAACTTCAAGCATTTGTTGCTACCACAGGCGAGCCAGTCAAGTAGCCCAGTCCTAGGAGGCTCCCCTGAAAAGGGAAGTGCACCTTGACAGGAGAACCCTAACCAATAAATGAAGAAGGAATTAGAGCAATCGTCATCTCAGGGAAGAAGCATCAATGGATGCTAAAACTACGTGCGTGTGTTAGTCGCTCAGCCGTGTCTGCCTCTCTGCAACCCCATGGACGCAGAGGACCCCAGGCTCCTCTGTCCATGGGATTCTCCAGGCGAGAATATTGGAGTGGGTTGCCATGCCCTCCTCCAGGGGATCTTCCAGACTCAGGGATTGAACCCGGGTCTCCTCCATTGATAGGAGGATTCTTTACCATCTGAGCCACCAAGAAGGGTGAAAACAGTAGGAGAAAACAGGTATTTACACAGTCTCAAAGCATCTCCCTACAAAGTACTTATTTAGGTAACGGGAGAAAGAATAGCTTTACAATAAAGAAGCTCAGCAGACACCACCACCTTAATCAAGGGATCAAAGAGAATATCTCTAGTGATGGGACACACTGACAACACGTGCCACTTGGTATGATGCTCCAAGGACACAGCCTCACTTCCCTGACATTTCTTCCAAAAGGGCAAACATGAACCTAATCATAAGGAAACATTAAAAAAAAAAAAAAAAAAAAAATAAAAAAACCCAAGTTGAGGAAGCTCCTCCAAATGACTAATCTGTGTTTTTAAAAATCATTGAGACCATGAAAAACAGACCAACTGAGCTGTTCTAGATTAAAGGAGACTGAAGAGACTCCATGATTGAATGCACCATGTGGCCTGAGACCAGCTTCTGCACCAAAAAAGGCTCTGCCTTTTGCTATTACAGGATATCAATGTAGCAACTAATAAAATGAAACACTTATAGACAGGTTAATACTGGGTATTAATGTCATAATTTTGATGACTGCATGGTGGTTACATAAAGAGAATGCTTTTAGGGAACATTCACTGAAGTGTTTAGAAGTAAAGGTGTATCATGTCTGTGGCTTTCAACCATTTCAGAAAAAGACACACAGACATGCAGGGCAGGGACCCATGATACAGGCAATGTGGTAAAATGTTACCATTTAAGGAACCTGGAATTGCAACTTTTAAATTTCTTACAGCTTACATTTTGGTAACTTTCTTATAAATCTGAAATTACTTCAAAATAAAGTTAGGGAACAATCCCTCTAAATGATACATAGGGAACAACCCCTCTAAATGATACAAACTATCTCTCTCAAGTGATAGGTCAACAAGAGAGGCTTGAATTACCCAAACTTGCTTCCTGCACACTTCCTCCATGCCCAAGGCAGAGGTGCAGGAAGAAGCTGATATAAAACCAAGGTCAAGAAGGTGGACCCTGACAAAAGGTTCTGGGTACAGGACGAAACTACAGATATGTCATAATTATGCAAAGTCAATCCTGGGGTGACTGAGGAAACCCTGGTAACAACTCAAAGTCTACAGAGCACTTAATTTGAAATCCAGTTCCCCTGATTTGGCACAACCTGAGTAAATATTAACACCATCGCTCAGCTTAATATGCTACTGAAATTATCAGTAGGCTGTCCATACCATACAATACTTAATGTTATTACAGGTAATACCAAAATTAGAAAGAACACATAGGGAGATTATAATCTCTACCTTGGTTTCAAATTAGTACAGACCTATAATATTCTTGAGCTCAACTCCTAAAGCTCGAGAATCCACATAACCATGTGCCCACTATACTTCCTCCTCAAAGCTCACAGCTTTCACAGTATTCAGGAGAAAACCAAGGGACACAAGGAAGCTCCAGGGGTCACAGGACGGGACCTCCCTGGAGGCCCGATGGTTAGTGCTCTGTGCTTTCACTGCCGGGGAATGAATTCAGTCCCTCGTTGGGGAACTAAGATCTCATGTCATGGGACATGGCCAAAAAGGAAAGAAAAGTGTGTGGGGGAGGGAGGGAGAAACGCCAAGGAGACACGTTACGTTAGAGGAGCTCTAAATAAACAAAATAAATCTTTTTAACACAGGTAGAATTTTATCACTTCAAGAGCAACACAGAAAATTTGAAGACAGTCAGCATTTGTGATAACACCAAGGTGTCAATGGAATTGGAAATGTAGCTGCTTGATAAGATGGTATCTAAGGATTCATTTTTTTACTGCAGGAAAAATACTATCAGTATATGAATTTCAGGCACCTGACTACACATTTCTTTTGTTCAACCAAAATGTGTTACTATTTGTGTCCAGAACAGCGTCGAGGTCACTGATAAATTAGCCCCTTTCCCTGCTGAGAGACCTAGAGGGACAGACAGGCCGCACGCTAGACAGGGGGTTGGGGGGCGCGGGTATTCTAACCAGCTTCAGCTGTGGTCCTGACGGCACGGCTGCTCTCCTCCCATGTGCCCAAAGGCCTCACAACTACACAAAGATGGAGGAGCCACAAGTCCGACAGCTGTTGGGATTACTCAGCACTTTCTCAGAAAGCATCTCATGGAAACAAAACATGATTCCAGAATCTCCAGATGGCTTACCCTCTAGCAAGCAGCCTGCAGACAGTGAAAACTGTAACTTCTCTGAGGCGACATTACCTGTGGCTTCAATGTACTCGATACATCGCTCGATAAACACAGGAATTGGCTTCTCCGGAGTCACCACAGTTGTCAAGGGCACCCCGAAATAGTTACTCTCCCAGGTTGCCTTTGTGATCGATGGCCGGGGTTTGGGCTTTGGTTTCTGTCCAGGAAAGACGGAAAACACACAAAAACAAAGTGAGTCTCAACACACAAGTCAAACATCAGTAAGGCTTCCAGAGGGGAACTCACAATGGCATGGAAACTGTTAGAAAAAAAGACTTCAAGCGGGATAAAGAGACTCACCTACTCATCTCATTCCTCCAAGTATCACATAAGATGCTGGCAAGTTGCCAAGTAGTCACACCTTGAGTGTGAAACTGCATTATCAGAACAAAGGTGTTTATAAGAAACAGGCTATGTTTATTTAATAACAATGAGAGGACTGGCCAACATCCTTTATCAAGCATGCAATGGAGTAAACAGGAAATATTCCAAACATTCCACACAGATAATAGATACTATACACTCAAAAGATAGCTGAAATCTTTTTAAAAGATTAAAAATGGAATTGAAAACTAGTAATTTCCTCCTTCCAGACAAAAGAGCACACATTCTGCTGCAAGTTTCCAGGAAGAACTCGCTCTGATATATCAGTCTGGGGTTAATTCCCAATGGCTTCTGCACTGGGAGAGGGTAAAACCAACTAATCAGACATGACAAATAAGATAATTCTTTGTTCCTTCCTAGAAGTCACCTCCCTCATGTAGTAGGAGTAGGAGAAGCAGCAACAGCTACTGGAGAGCTTACTATGTACCAAGAAGTTCCAGATACCATTTCTATCCAGTCCTGAGACATTCCATTTAACCAAGGAAAACGTCTCACAGGACCTATCGAGTGAGTGACAGTGCGAGGATTCAGACTCAGGAGGGTCTGTCTCCAAAGTCCATGCTCATAAACATTACTGAGATATTTCGCTCCAAAATTATTCAAACCTTCTATTTTGAAGATTACACGAGGGAAAAAAAATGCTCTAGACCAATGCTAAGTTTTCTAAAGCTACAGAAATATACCTGAAATTTTGGCCTGTTGTTAAAGTATCTACTGAAGAGGAGGATAACCAAATAGGATCAAGGTAAAGGCAGCCAGGTACATCTCTAGCAATTCAGTTTTATTAACAAGTTAATGAGACCAGAAGGGCAGGTTTATTTACCGATATGTCCAACTTTTAAAAGTACTTAGGGATCTTTGGATAAAGTCCACTAAAGGGGACAGCTAACTAGCTTAAATAGGTCAGTATCAATCGTTCCCTTTCCTCATCCTGCTCATCCTCATTCCTTTTCGTACCCCCTTTACATGGGAACAAATCACTTCCTATTTAGTCTGACATTCGCTGAGGACTTCCTCTGCAAACATGTGGCACAAAAAAAAAAAAAAAAACCAGGTGAAAATAAAAATAAAATGCACTCGAAAGAACAAGGCTACTCTGGGCTGCTGGCTGATACTATCTGATATGACAGACCAAAGGCCAAGTGGTCCAACCCGCATACATCTGGCCAACTGATTTGGAGAACTGTAATGCCACGTGAATGGATCCAAGGGTCCCAGAGAAGAACCTGCTCTCCCCACAGCCTACCCATCCCTGTCGCTGCAACATGCCCATTCCCAGTAAAACCACTGCCAGTCTCCCAGCTTGTGGGGCGTGGCTGCTGCTATCTCCCCGTACAGACTGCCTGAGGCAAACGGGCCCTGACTTCACACTTTTTATCAAAGAAGTATGGAAAAGAAAAGTGACTTATCTTCACATGAAATAATTTAACCAACCTGGCCTCTCTCCAGCATCTTCTACTTACATGAAGTACAACATAACATAAGGGATTTAAGCTTCCAAATCTAACAAAATTTGGGTTTGAATCCCAAGTGAATGTGATCAAGTTGCTTAGCACCCGGGGACAGTACCCTCCTCACAAGGTGGTCCTGAGGGTGAAGTGATATGATGTACTGGAGTGGCTCGGTGCCCAGAGGACACAGTCACCCAAGAATGTGAGCTGTTACTAAAAGAGAAGGACTGAGCGTTTTCCATCATTACACACCGCAACAACCAGACAACAATGAGTCAACTGAGGCTCTCTCTTAAGGCCGCAGCATTTAAACTATAAACTGCAGGATCTGAACACACAAGGAAGACCATTAGGATTTAAGTGGCATTCTTTTGGCCAACTCCAATCAGGCAGAATCTGCCAGTCGAAACTACCATAACAATACCATTGTTCTTCAGTAAAATCTTGAGGCTTCCAAATAAACTGCTGTTATGGAATGGAAAAAAAACTTTAAGAGAGCTGCCAGGAAGCTATTTCTAATCACTATAACGCCTCTGACCACAGTTCTAGTAAACAGACAGTAAATGTTAATGTCATACTTCCTCCACCCTCTCAATACTGATGAAGTGTGTTCTAACAGTTTAAGTTAACTAGAAAATTTAACTTCCATCACCTGAACTAAGTACCAGATTCTGGCTTAAATTCTTTATATGTATATTTCATTCCTGATTCACAACAGATCTGTGGGTATGGGTGTTTAAAACTCCATTTCACAGATGAAGAAGCTGAATCCCAGAATAATTCAGTATTTGCCCCAGTCAGTTCTGGCTACAAAACCTGCACTCTTAACCACTATGGTTCATTACCTTCCCTGAAAGTCCTTGGGATATGGCGAACAAACGGATGACTAAATAAATGATGAGGGTACACTGACAATCTGAACTTCTAAAGGTAATAAAGTCTCACATAAAATACACCAGGGATGTTTAAGCTGCTCAAATAAAGAATGGGGCATGATGACAGCTATTTCAAATAGCTACCAGGGCTATTTCATGGAAAGAGAGCAGATTATCTTGTACAGTCATGTTGGGAGAGATGAGACAAAGACGAAGAGGCAATTTTGGCCAGAGAAGTTTAAAAAACAAACAACCCCCTCTGCCCCAGCTGTTTAAAAGGAAAGGACTGCTCTGTCAATGTTCAGAGCAGAGGCTGCAACAGACAGGCAACACTCATTGTCAAGGAGACCCTGCCGTCAGAGGGAAGGCTAAATTAAGAGAGCTGCTCTTGCCCTCTCACTTCAGAGTCTAATAAGATCTAATCAAGCTCAGCACTCCAAATTACAAATGGAACGTGAGCTCTGGCAACAGCATCAGCTCCCCTTGTTGAATGACCCGATGTTCACTCTCATTCTCTCTAAGATTTAAACAAACTCTGCTTTACAGAACGCCAAAATATTCCCTTGAAATAACTGAAGGCTCTCTAGGGTGTCACAAAATCAGGCAGGGATTCTTGCACAACTAATTCCAAACCTTCTGAGGAAGGAAATCAAGACTGCGATACAAGCCAAGAGTCAGGCTGGACTGTTGCTATGACAGGCAACACCACAGGCATGAAGGGTTACTGGGCACATGTCGAGATGGAAATGCCATTCTTCTGAGTGGTCTGCCAGATGTCTCAGTCCCAGGTCAGACATGTGTCGCTCATCAGGGCGTCGGCAGAGTGCTCTCAGCAGCAGGTCCTTGGAGAGAAGAAAATAACGCCATCCCAGCAGCTATCTTCCTCTGGGCTCGCTCATTAGTGGGCTGGACTGAAAAGCAGCCAGCTAGAGGAAACCAAGCCCTGAGAACAAGCTACACATCTGCGTGTCTAAGTTTAGAGTCTGACTGGGTGCAAAATGGAAAAATAAGAGGAATTTATCAGGAGTGGCTGTGTGCTAGACACTCTGTGTTGGGTGCTCTGCACTTATCTGAAAGCTCACAACCACCCTTCAAGGCAAGGGTTATTAACCCCTTTCTACAGATGTGAAATCAGGGGTTCAGAGCGATTCACGACCAGCACTGAGCGAGCCAGGGTTCAGAGGCCAGTGACCCATGAACGTCAAAGCCTCCTGTCCTCTCGCCTTTGTGACCTATCTCCATGATGAAATGCCACTGACATAAACGAGGGACTGGGTCAGCTCAAAACCTCTTCACTTTGTCCTACGGATAGGCATTTTTTGAATAAATAACATAGTCCATTGTTCTTCATTTCACAGTTTCCTTAAAAACCTGTGAAGTTTTTTTTTTTTTTTTAAAGGAAAAAACTTTCTTCCTTAAAAGAAGTTTCCTTAATGCCTGATTCTTAGGCCTGATACTAACCAAGTAGCAAAGAAAGAAATAAACCAACTGTTTATGCCAGTGTTGCAGTGGGGAGAAACAGTGGTTGGAATCTGCCCCCGGCCTCTTGGCCCTTCCGAAAGCAGAGCATAAAGGGGAAACTCCTGCTTGTGGAGTAAGCTTGTGTAAGCCCAGCCCACAGCTCCTCCAAGTTCACAGGGCAAGAAGATTAGAAACAGCAAGGAAAAGCCAAGAGAAGGTGCCCTTCCACCCATCTGGTTCTAGAGCCAGATGACTGGGTTCTAGAGCCACATGCACAGCTGACGCTTGAATAAAAACCATTTCCAATGAAGTACAAGGCCAATGTTTCTTCATAGTTTTTCAAGTTTAGCTGAGATGAGGACCCTCTCTGTGGGCAGAGTATTTTTCTTCTTCTTCTGACATTGTGCTGCTCTTCCTAGGATGTGAGAGACTGAGGTTCAGAGCGTTTTGTTCATACTGACAGTACTGTATCACAGACTCCGTTTCAAGAAACACATGAGGGAATCAATTCCCTGTGTCACTCTGTGCGCACTGGACAAGGAACAGGCATCCATATACACACAGGACCAGCTTCCTAACAGGCTAAGTTCCAAGTACACAGGAATCTACACAATTTTCCTTTTTCAAAGAAACTTATTTTCTTCTCGGCTGTGCTGGGCCTTCATTGCTGCACGTGGGGTTCTCTGGCTGCGGGGCGCAGGGGCAGCCCTTCATTGCAGCGCACGAGCTCCTCTCACTGTAGCGGCCTCTTGTGCCGCAGAGCACGGGGTCTAGGGCTCAGGCTCAGCAGCTGTGGCACATGGGCTTAGTTGCTCCGCGGCATGTGGGATCTTCCCGGACGAGCGACCAAGCCTGTCATCTCCTGCACTGGCAGGCAGATTCTTATCCACTGCACCACCACGGAAGCCCCTATCTTTCCTTTTAAATGAATTATACCCAACATCACATAACAGACTAGCAGCAGAGCTAACATTAAGACCAAAGTCCTCTCTCACCTTTGATGAATTTATAATCTAATTGTATCAGAGAAGATAGGTATCTACAGCAAGCAAAGGTGATCTAGATACCAGATAAATACCAACTGAATCACAAAGGAAAAACAGTCTCCTATTGCTTCAATGGGGAGTTCAACCACCGTTTCTGGATAAAAAAATATTCTATCTTCTATGGAAACAGCAAGGAACAGCTACGTAGTGATTCGCAACTGTCAACTTCAAATATTCTCTCCCGGTCTCCATAAATACCCTTATCTATGTCAAATTACTTAGCCAGATTTTTAAGGTCAGAAAATATGGTCACTGGAGTTGCCAACACCTAACACAGCCTTCTAAATGCTTGGTAACCTGCCTAAGAAAGTAAATAAAAAACAGAATCCAGCCTGTGTCTTTTATGTTTGAGGAGGAATGTCATATACAGAACATAGTCTGGAACTAGGACAGTGTCCTCTGAATGGAGCAACCCCCCCACCTGCCCCCGAGAGTGAAACTGACACGATAAGTGAAGCCCTAGAGGGTCACCCGTATGTTTTGCCAAGCTGCACAGTGGCCCACCCTGAACCGACTGCAAAGTGAGCGACATCTCAGAAAAACCTAGAGATGGTGTAAACTATATTATTCCAGGTTTTCCCAAAGTATTCTCTTGTATTCCACATCCAACATTACAGCTTTCTGACTGGTGATGATTCTTGCATACTTCCAACACAGCTTCCAAAGGACCTTTTCAATTAAGTTATACGTTTATGCCCCTGATGTATTCTTGGCTGGCTGCTGCTCCCGCTTTTGGCTCTGAAAAAAATCTAAGCCCAAGTTTAACAGAAAACCCAAGGATGGAATTGTTCTTACTGGCAAACCCTATTATGAAAGCACAAATGCTAAGCGTTGCCTCCTTCAAACTTGGAGCACTTCATTTAGGGATGAACCACAGAGCAGCACGAAGTCTCCCCGCAGCCCCGAGCCTCCCGCTCGCAAGACGGGGAAGGAGAGAAAGGCACATCACCCCTCAAAGGCCCCAGATAAACTTAGAGACCATAGCTTTCTGTTCCACGTGGGTGTGAATCTGGGTCAATCCCTGCTGAATGGCCAACGCGACAGGAGGCTAAGCACAGAGGAGGGTCCACTAGTTTCAGGAAATGTTCATAAACATTCCTGCCGATTCGCCACTCACTGAATCTAGACTTCTCAGAGTTGTGGGGCTCAGTTTTCACCTGCTAGCCTCCTCTCAAATACTGGATTAAAAGTATTCAGAAGGCCTTTCTCTATGGAAGTAGAGGTGATTCCCTGACTCGAGCTGAAATAACCTGAGTTTCTACAAAGATATATCAGTATCACTAGGCAGTAGAGGAGAACAAGTTGGCTCAGTGAAGATCAGAGCAATTTTCTGTTCTTTGAAAAATAGATTTAGGTTGCCTATTGCATTTTTTTTTTTTTAAGAACAGGTGTGCTAAAGCAGATAGTTAAAGATAGCCTATTTTTGTCACCAAAAACAAACTACAGCAGTTCTTTGGGCTTAAAATAAACTGAGAACTGAGTGACACCAGTTCAAAACAATTTCTCCAAGTTCCAGTTGCTATTTCAGCGTCTCCATGCCTTTTTTGTCCTCTATTCAAGCAGACACTGAGGCTAGAAACAAACCACCACGCTGTTCTTAGGGGGCAGTGTGGGGAAATAGATGTTTCTAGATAATAACCAGAGTCCTTTGTCTGAAATGAACAAGCTGACTGGGTTGACTGAGTGCTCTAAGTGTGTGCCTGGCTATTGAATATTACCCTCTTTCTCAGAGACTGGACTCTAAAAACCCACAGAAATCAGAAGCCAGAAGACAGGTTCCCAAATCTCAACTCCTCCGCTTAGTAACCATACTAACTTGGGGGCACTAAATGAGCCTCAGCGTCCTCATCTCTAACACCTGGATTTTATTTATTTATTTTAATCCCCCACCCCTAACACCTGGATTTTAAAAAAATCACTTCCTTAAGACTGGTAAGAGAAACAGATGATAAAACAATGGATCTGAGAATGCCTGGCCCTGGGCTTGGCACACAGGAGGTGCCCAGCGAATGCAGGGAAGCATATGCAAAGCCTGCCACGGGCCCAAGCCTCTGCTATTCTGCCTGGTTCTCTCACTCTGTGCATGCCACATTTTCTCAGCTCCAAGTTCCACACCTTTTTCTCAAAACTTTACCCCAAGAAGCCTCCATGTTCACCAACTTTTGCCTGCTGCTGCTGCTGCTAAGTCACTTCAGTCATGTCTGACTCTGTGTGACCCCAGAGACGGCAGTCCACCAGGCTCCCCCGTCCCTGGGATTCTCCAGGCAAGAACACTGGAGTGGGGTGCCATCGCCTTCTCTCCAATGCATGAAAGTAAAAAGTGAAAGTGAAGTCACTCAGTCGTGTCTGACTCTTCGCGACCCCATGGACTGCAGCCCACCAGGGTCCTCCATCCATGGGATTTTCCAAGCAAGGGTACTGGAGTGGGGTGCCATCGCCTTCTCCAGACTTTTGCCTGCTGTACCCCTTAAATCTCAGTTTTAGGACTCCCCTGGTGGTTAAGAATCAGTGGTTAAGAATCTGCCTGCCAGTGCAGGGGACAGAGGTTTGATCCCCTTGTCCGGGAAGATTCCACATGCCTCGGAGCCACCACGCCTGTGCAACATAGCTGCTGAGCTCATGCACCTGGAGCCCGTGCTCCGCAACCAGAGAAGCCACCACCACGAGAAGCCCACACACTGCAATGAAGAGCAGCCCCCTCTTGCTGCAACTAGAAAAAGCCCTGCATGCGCCAAGCAAGACCCAGTACAGCCAAAGATAAAGTATTAAGAAAAAATAAGTCTCAGCTTTATGTATCATTTCCTCAGGGAGCTTTCCTGGATAGCTTGCCCTAGTTGAGGGTAAAATTTCTTGCTATACGTACGATTCCTTACCACCCTGTACCTTCACTCTGGCCACGTTCAAAGTACATGTAAATACATGGATAAAAATCTACCTTTCTCTCTTATGGTAAGCTAGACGAACACAAACACAACTACGCCAGGCATGCAAGTGCTCACGGGATGCCCATGCATGGAGTTGAATGCTTCTTTCCTAAAAGAATGAATGGACATGTGCTTTGGAGCAAGCGTGCGTGCGTGCTAAGTCACTTCAGACGTGTTCAACTCTTTGCGACCCTGTGGACTACAGCTTGTCAGGCCCCTCAGAGAATCCCATGGGATTCTCCGGGCAATAATACTGGAGTGGGTTGCTATGCCCTTCTCCGGGGGATCTTCCTGACCCAGGGATCGAATCCGCATCGCTTATGTGTCATGCATTGGCAGGCGGGGTGTTTTTTTTTACCACTAGCGGCATCTGGGAGGCCCTTGGAGCAAGAGCTTTTTTTTTTTCACCAAAGAAAAAATTCTTTCGGGAATCAGAAAATCCAAGGTCCAGTTGGCATCCCAATACCATTTTTAAGATCCAGGTATTCATCTGGCCTTAGAGAGCTCAGAGTAGGGCCAGCCTCTTCTGAAGCACACACTGGGAGTCTTTCCCGGGTAGGTTACAAAGAGTTCATATTTCACACCATTCAGCCTGTCAAAATGCAACATCCCTCCTGGTTGAGGGAGCAGTCCAATTCCCCAGCTGGTTTTTATTCACACTAGAAACTTTAACTCCGTTCTAGGCCTCACAAAATGAGAGCTGTGTCCACACAAAGCCACAACAACCAGCCAATTCACTGAATCCAATGAAATAAGCCAATTCACCAGGGGGGACACAAACTGTCAAACTGGTTACTTGGTGCCTTATAGACCAAACAATGCGTGATTGAATTGGTTTGCTTTTCAATAGGTTGTCTTGTCATGTGGTAGCTAGACTGACTGAAAGATTTTCTTTATGATTCTGTTTTGTCTATTTCTTTTTTAAACACAAAATAAGAGCACACCAGATAGAAGGGTAAATAGCCAATAAAGTCTTCTCTTTAAATCCGTGGTCAAGCACACTGAATTCAGCAATTTGAGCTTGCCCAAACAGTACATTTTGTGGACCAAGGCACCCCAGGCCTGCTTTTTGGCTTTAAAATAAGACCCTGCTGCTCCTGGTCTCCTCTTTGCAAACGCACGGCGCTGGGAGACAGAGACCATGTGCAACGACAACTCCCTACGGACAAAGCGTCTATTCATGGGCCTCACTGAAGTGCAATCGTAGATTTTCAATTTCATTCAGCTGAGTGCGGAAGGCTCCCACTATGAGGGTGGGTTGCTAAATGGTTCAGCTGGGAAAAGGACCTGGAATGAGAGTGAGCTTCACAGTCTGCACTTTCATTATTAGAAACGAAATCCATTCCCTGAACTCCAACTCCAGTTTTACAGTAAAGAGCTAATCCAGCATATCAGCCAAGGGCACTGAGCGATTTTTCTTTCTCCACATGACACAGGTACCCGGAGCACAGCTTTTTTGGCTGTTGTTAGGCTTGTTGCTAAGGTAAGGGGGTGAGAAAGCAGCTAAGTGACATACAGGGTTAAAACTTACAGAAAAGGGAGGGACAGTGTTGGGTCCCTAAAGCTCTCAGCTAGACCAGACTAGTGTTCTCCTGTCCTTGAATTCAACATGCCTATTTTCAACGTTAAGTCTTTCCTTTCCTCACAGCACTTCTTCAGTTCTACTCATTCTTCAAGGTCAAGTTAAATAATAACAGCAACGAATGCTCAGCCGGCATGCAGTAGGCTGTTTCACATGCACAGTCTCATTCCATTTCTCTCACCCTATGAGAAAAGTGCTACTGCACTGGCTCCTCTTGCTGGAGGGACGTGGAAGGTGAATCACATCCCCAAAGGCCCAGCCAGGACGAGGAGGAACTGGAGGAACTGGCCTCTGATGGAGGGGCCCCGTCTCCCAGAGCCCGAGCTCCCCATCCTCACACACTGCATGGCCTTAACCAGCCCCAGCACAGGATGCCTGCTCCCCTCACCCTCCGAGGCAGGCCACCTATTTTCAGAAGCTGCATGCATCTCGCTGCCTCCCCGGGTGCTGCAGCGTGGGCGAGAGTGACCTGTGCCATTTCCCCAGTGGTGTCTGGCATGCGGGAGAGACTACATGTGTTGTTCCCCATTACCACCTGGCTCTCCCCTCACTTCAAACAAATGCTGCACTGCTTTGTCATGCCAATAAAACTCAGAGACCAGATTCTCCCGTGTAGGGGGATTTGGCCCTCTCAGCCCCATGGGATCTTGCTTTTCCAGTAGAACAAGTGTCAGTCTGATTCCTTAACGGCAGCAGATTTTAATAGAAGGTTTGTGCCAATCAGGAACAGAATCAAGACTCCGCTTCTCTCTGCATTAGGATGACAAAGCAGCGAGGCTCCTTTTAAGGCACCATTTTCCAAGGCAGGAAAAGACGTTTTCACCTTTTACTCACTCTTTCCAAAGGATACTCCTAAATGACTTATGGCACGCTACTGCTCTGGGGCCAGAGGTAATCATTTCTGTTTGACTTGAAGAGGTGGGGCCCAGATAACCAGGAGGGATGGGAAGCTGGTCACTCCTTGCACGCTGACCCAGCAACCCAATACGAGGCAGTTCTAGGTGAGGAGATGCGCGTGACCAGCACGGAGGCGGCTGTCTCAGAGGTCTCTGGGGCCAGCGGTTCTCTGCAGAACCTACTCTTTAGAGCACAGCTTGTTTGGGAATGCATTTTACAAGCATTATTTTCAACAGTATTATAAATGTGGCTAGAAGTCAGAAAAACAGTTCTGATCCACAGTGTGGTACTATGCCACCTTCCTCACTCCCAGGTGTGCAAACAGCCCCCCAGTTAGAAGACTGCCAGCATTTCGCTAAGCTGTGCTGGCAACAGTCTTCACCGGGAGGAGGAGAGGAAAGTCACAGCGTTCAAAATGTTTGGATTCCAGGATCATCACACAGGAGAGCTCCGGAGAAACACTGGCAGGCTGCTCAGGCTACTTTCTGGCTTCTGAAATAAGAACTGCTTTCCACTGGCCTGCCCACTACCAGCTTTTAGAGAACAAAATGTTGATGGCAGATGAAGGTTGGCAAAAGTAAAACCAAAGCATGGGGAGAGCACACAGAAGAATGTCCACGTTATTTATCAACATTCAGCGCAGAATGGGAGGGGAGCAGAACACACAACAATAGTGCCCTGCCCTCTGACGCTCCACAGGCCAGAGCGCTCTGGAAGCTCTGGCCATGCTACAGAGGAGCAGGCTGTACGCTATCCGCAAACAGGCCGGGTGTAGCCAGGCTCTCCCTGCGAGGGCCACGGCACCACGTTCCTCCATCTCCAAGGGCCCTCTCAGCCAATATGAGCTGCAGAACTGGCCTCCAGATAGCATTCTACATCAGAATAGTCAGCTCTCAGAACAGCCTGGACTCAAGAGCCCTCTGGTTCGGTCTATCTTGCAATGATGAAAGTTTGGGACAACCTTTCTTCCAAAGTTCCCTGAAACACTTTCAGATATGTGGCTTTGTTCTCTGCCATTTCACAGCAGGGAGAGGAGCAAAAGCTTTTAATGAAGAGATACCTTCCTGTACACCAGCGATCCCCAACCTTTTTGGCACCAGGGACTGATTTTGTGGAAGATAGTTTTTCCACAGACTGGGAAGGAGGTGGGGATGGTTTCCAGATGATTCATGCATATTACCGTTAAGGTGCACTTTATTTCTAATCTGATGTCGCCGCAGATCTGACAGGAGGTACCAGCTGGCAGCCTGGACACTGGGGACCCCTGCATACACAATGCTGGGGGAGGGCCTGTGTGTTAAGAGTTCTGTTGTGGTGTCTCACTGACATGGCCTCCTCTGAGAAATAAAGGGTGTTTCCCTACTCCAACTGGAGGGAAAAATAAAGTTGGGAAATGTCAAGTCCACAAGGACAGAGTGCACCGCCCTCTACACTGCACTTCCGCCTGCCGCTGAGCTGGGGGCTGTTTCCTCTGCATCTGGCAGCAGGTCGACCTTTCCCCCCTTTCCGCCCCACCTGTGGTCCCTGAATCAAATCTGCAAGTAGTAGCACCTCACTTAAAGAGCTGGAGGGCACTTCGATTTTACAAACATGAGACAGGTTTATAACCTGCAGAGGCAAGATTACTTTTCATTTATGTAACTGAAGACCTTTCAATGATTTACGTGTGCAAATAAAATAATCATCCAATTTTTCCCTACCTAAAATGCAGCAACCTTTACAAATCATCAAGGGGAAAAAGAAGTATTTAAGAGATGTATGGATGAAATGTTCCTTCCTTAGTCAAAGACTAAGGACCATGATGCTGGATTCCAGTGTTTCAGTGAAGAAAGGCCAAGCACGTCGTCACCGGCTTGGCTGCTTGTCCGGATACTGACAAGTTCTACATGATCTGCTCATTTCAGTAATTACCTAACTATTGTTTTGGACAAAGACTTCTCAGGTTATCTCTCCAAAAAGTCCTTACCACTTGAGAGTTACCAGTAGTAGCTTTCTGAGACACTGTTTACTTCCTTTTTTCCAACTTTTTATTTTGTATTGGGATATAGCCAATTAGCAGCGTTGCGATAGTCAGGTGAACAAGGAAGAAACTCAGCCATACACATACATGCATCCATTCTCCCCCAAACTCCCCTTCCATCCAGGCTGCCACACAACCTTAGGCAGAGTTCCATGCGCTGCACCGGAGTCCTTGTTGGTGATCCACATTAAATAGAGCCATGTGCATGTGTAGATCCCAGGCTCCCTAAATACCCCTTCTATTCTCCACCCGTGAGCTCTTTCCTGGCATCTGCCTCTGTTTCGTAAGTTCATTCGTATCATTTCAACACCGCTTGCTTTTTTAAGACAAGTCAAGGAGGAAACACAGAGAGCAGTTTTTAACCAGGCTAAGCTGTCCTTGAAAATCTTTGTCATCATCAATGAACTCTCCCCAAGACACTGTGCAAGCCACTCCAAGAGCTCTAAAGTCATGTCTTACCTTAGTGTTTCTTCTTAGACTGCGAAGAATATTCCTCCTCCTCGGGTCTTCGTCGGTCTCATATGGAATGATGGCATTGTCTCCTTTATAACCCTGGGATGCCTGATCCTCCTCTTTCTTCCGGATGGGCCCAAGCTCATCATCGCTCCCCCACGCTGAAGCTGGTTCGGTAACTGGCAAACCTCCCCAGCCGGCTGCATCTCGTCCTGTACAGCACTGGCTTGCTCACGATGGATACCTTGCGGCCCCGCTCCAAGGAGCTGGTGTCCATTTCACTGTCAGAACCGTTCCCGCTGCCATTGGACTGGGCTTTGTTGATATTCCGAATGGTGATGATCTTGCCCTGTGTGCTGTCATGGGGCACCGAGTATATGTTTTCTTCTTCATTCCTTGGCTTGACCACAGCGTCCATGGGTTCAGCATAATCAGAAGGATCAAACCCATCTGGAGGTAGCCAGGTGCTCGATGAGACGGACTTCCTCTGTCCATCTCTGTGGCCCTGGTCTAGGTAAGACAGATCCCCCTTGGTGATTTCAAAATGGACAGGAGGCTTTGGTTTGACTGGCGGAGGTACCTTGTTGTTTAGTTTACTCTCAAAGTTGCTCATGATGAAGGACAGCCCATCATTTCCCTCCAGTTCCATAGAGAGCTTGGAATGGTCTTTGGACAGAGACGGCAGTGGTGTGTCTTCTCGAAACATGCTGTACGATGGGGTCTCGATGTCCTCCTCTGAGTCCTGCAGGGTGGAGTTGCAGAGCGGGGAGCCTGCACGGGGGGAGTTAAACACCTCTTCGGTGGTGCTGCAGGCCTCGGCAGCATTGTCGTACATGTGCGTAGCCTCAACAATGTTCTTTTTGTCCACCACATCTTTAAAAAAGGGGTGGAAGATCTCAAGTTTATGCTGGGGTTGGCTACAGGGGATACTCGTGAACCTCCCATCAATTTCTTGAGCGATCTCCTCTCCCTCGGTCAGCTGCTCCCGACTTAGGTCATTATCCAGGACATCTACAGCGCCGTCAGTGAGTGCAACCAGCTGAATGGGGATAATATCCTGCACTTCACAGAGAAAGGCACGTAACATAGCCAAGGAGGCCTTACGTTTGGCTGAGTAAAAAACAATGTACCCATGGACCAATCGGCTTTTTCGGATGCTAAATGAGGAATGGTATGAAAGAATAGACAGTTCGATGCGCTTCTTGTGTAGTCCAATTGGGAGTTCAAGTAAAACAGAGCTGTTGCTTCCACAGTGGGAAGACTTACAGGTTTGGGACTGAAGGACAGGAAAGAGTATGTCGTCTGCACTAAAAGGATCCCCACACATCAGACACATGACAATCCGCAGGTCGACGTCAGCCAGGTCTTTGATGCTAGCGGTAGAACTGACCAGGTTTAAGTTACGCTTGGAGTCCAGGAGACCTTTCAAAACCTGACTGATTTGCTTCTCGTTGATGTTGCGCCCATAACCGATGCCAGCAGAAGCAGGGTCGAGAAAGACACACTGAAGTTTGCTAGCAATCTGCTGACCCTGCTGTATCAAGCTGTGCAGGGTCTCTCCACTGGTGTCTCCTCTTTTGTTAACCAAAATTAAAGTCAGGGGGAGATGGGCTAAATGATTATCTCGCCGGCCAAGTGTGGACTCTCTGCTCTTCTCTATACTCTCTACCACATACGACAGAGACTCCTTTGAGTTGTAAAGGCAGAGACAACCATGGGGCTGAAACGTTGGTGTCTGGAAAGAGTTCACGGGAAGCCTGACGTTCCCTTCTATTGGCCTCAGGGAGAGCTCATACATTTTCCCGTCTATTACATACTTGTCATCATTTGTACAAAGAGCTCGAATCTCATTGGCCAACTCCCGGGCAAGGCCATCCTTGCCCAAAATCACCAAGTTGATTCTATCAATGTTGGGGTCAGAGAGTGAATTCTTCTGATTCCGGTCAGATGGTCGGATAAACCGAGAACTAACCAAGTGCTCGATCTTAGCGTCCACGCAGGCGGGGCAGCTAGGGCACGTCTCCTTGGTTGGGTGGTACACGAAATGAATGTGCTTCAGAATAAGGGCATCCCGCTCTGCTTGGAGCTTCTGCAACGCTTTAAACCGCTGTTCCTCCCCAAGCACATCCTGGATGACACCCATCTTCTCCTTGCTGGGCTTAGCATCCAGCTCCAGCTCATAAAACAACTCTGAATATTCCAGCAGCAGCTCCTGAAACTCTTCCTTCGCTTTGTCTATAATCTGCTTTTGGTGTTTGCCATAAATATCCATGTATACAGATTCCTCTAGCCACTGGTAGAAATCTTCGTTCATAATAAAACTGCGGGCCTCTTCCCAAGGCTTGCCAGGAGTGATGAAAGGAGAGGTCTCCAGGTTTTCTTTAAATGCCCTTCTCATCTCAGCTCGTTTCCTCTCGTTCCGTAGCTTCTCTAAGTGGGCCTCGTACAGCTGCTCTGCGGGGACGGTGTCCATTAAGTCAAAGGGAATCCGCTCATTCTCCATGTTGTCAATGTGGCTGGTGGCATCCCACGGCGTCTCCTCAAGCACAACAAACCACTTCAAGAATTCTGGCTTGGTCTCCAGCAGCTTTTTGGCTTTTATGCAGCTTAGGTGGTCTATTTCATCTAGGTTGGGGATAAGAGCTTCAAAAGCTAAGGGCAGGGCTGCCAGGTACAGCTTCCTCCTGCGCTCAATGTGCTCATGCTTGAGGCGATGGATGTGCTGGAGAAACAGTTTCTTGGCTTTCTGAGTCCCTTCCAGGTAGACATAGTCCTGGTACTCGGGAGAGGCCTGCATCTTCCGGCTGACACTCAACCAGTTCTCGTTGTGGCTTTTCACAATGCGACTCACCAGCCACTCATATTTGTCTTTTGCTGTAGCTATCTGTTGACTCTGCTGCTTGAGAGCTTCAAAGTACGGAATGATTTTTGTCTTTCCCCGACTCTTGTCAATGAGCTGCACTAAGGTGCTGAAAGCTAAGTCCACATTTACATTGGATCTTGCAGAGGTTTCCACAACCTGGAGGTTCTTTTTGCTTAAGGCAAAGTATGCGCATCTCTAATGTACCGCTCAACACCCTCATCACACTTTGTCAGGACAACCACTATGGGCTTTTTTGTTTTTCCGAGCTGATTGTAGAGATTAGAGACAAACTTGAGCTGGTCATCAAAGTTCCTATTCATGCCCCTGCTAACATCAATACCAAGAAGAAAACCATCAATCAGCAGCTTTCCATCTGGCATTTGCTTCTGCTCAAAGTCCTGCTCCAGCCCCAGCTGGTCAGTGCAAAAGTACATGAGTTTTTCAGCTGATGCAAGCTTGGTTGCAGCAGCTCTCTTGATATACGGCTGCAGGGTCGTGCTCCGATGAGGTTGAAAAGTCTGATCATCAATGAATTCGGTCTGCTCCACAACATGCATCTTACATTCCACACAATCCTCCAGGGAACGGCTGACTTCTCCCCAGTAGAGAAAGTGGTCATTATTGACCACTCGCCCACCAAAGTCACTGGTGCTAAGGACAGAGGTATGGTCCAAATGAAATTCGTCTGCGCTCGGGCGCACGAGGCGGTTGCACAAACAAGACTTCCCAATGCCGCACTGGCCCTTCTCCTTCTCTGTCCCAGACAATCCCACCACGCTGATGTTGTAGGTGGGAATGCGGACATCTTGCTTTCTTGCCATCATCATCGTCGACACATCCTGCCACAATCCGCCACTTCCAAGATCAGAGTAGTGTTTTCCCGTGGACCCAAAGGCTTCCCCACATTATCAGTGGGGACTGGCTGCCCACGAAGCAAAAGTGTCAGATCTCATAGTGTTTGTATACCAGTATGAGGTCAGTTTTTGCCACTTCTCATCACCGAATAGCCAACATTTCTTCCTAGAGAGGGAGAGAAAAAAAGGAAACCAATCAGTATCATAATTTTGAACCCAATTTTAATCACCAAACGAGCAAAATCCAATTTTGTTCTTCAACAAATAAATAATTGTAGTAAACATCAAGTATACCAGGCCTTAAGCTAGGTAAAGCCATAAGAGCAAGTAAGTTAAGACTGACATCTGTGTGACTTCGAGAGGTACAGTATCATCTACTGGAGGAAGACGCCTCAGGAAGCAGTGTGCTGAGGACTAAAACAAGGGCCTGCACGCCCCGTGGAGGGACGGCTGATGCCGGGGCTAGGGCAGGAGTGGCACAGTATGAGCCTGGACCAGCGTGTTGTAACAGAGGGAAGGAAGTGCTTGAAAGGCTGACAGGGTGCCTCATGAGGACGCAGGAACTGGTCTGAAGGGGTACCAACTGGTCAGATCTGGAACACTATAGACACCAAAATGATTAAGTACAAAAATGAATTACAATCCACTGCAAAAAACAGGAACCTGGGTTCATACTACTGCATCAGACAATCACCACTCAACACTAACCTAGGGGGAAATTTTGATTAGGAGCAGGATTTTGTACAGAAGTGAGGTTTCTCCTGACAGACCAGTTAATAGACGAAAGGGAAGAAGAGAAACAAATGCTAATTATACAGTGGAGATATTGGACAACACTCTGAGTAATGAAAACGACCACCATCAAAGAGGCCAGGACACCAGGGGCCTCCAAATGTGACGGCCCTGGAGGACACGCCATCCCCGCGCAGCGTGATGGCCTGGAGTGCCTTACACCTCAGCCTAACCACCGGGAAATGCCAGACAGACACAAAATGAGCAAGGTTCCATTAAGGTGATGGGCAGGGGGGTCCTGTTTAAAAAAAAAAATCAGTGTCACATTAGACAAAGAATGGCTTTGTAAAGAAATATTCCAGACAATAGGAGGCTTCAGAGACATTATAAGTTGGTGCGATTATCAGATCCTAGACTGAATTCTGTATGGGGTGGGGGTGGAGGGGCTGCAGGAGGAAGGCCACATGGCACATCATTAGATCAATTAATGACACTATACTATGACTGGAATTAGAGTAAAAGTATTTTATCAGTGTCAATTTATCAAGTTTATAACTATCACATGAGAGAAGAGCCCTTTTCTTAGGAAATGCACACTGAAGTATTAAGAGGGAAAAGACCATAATGGACATGACTGGTTCAAAAAAAATTACATCTATATATTGAGAAAGAATAATGCAAATGAAGTAAAATATTAACAATAGGTGAACCTGGGTAAAATGCACAGGATATTCCTTTGTATTGTTTTCATTTTTTAAAGTTTGTAATTATCTCCAAATAAAAAGCTTTTTTAAAAAACAAAGCGTGTGTGTGTGTGTGTATATGTGTGAATATAGGGCTTGTCTCCCTGATAATATAAACTCTGTGAGGACAGAGCCCATCACCCCACCTGCTCACTTCTGTGTCTTCAGGCTATGATGCTGTTTGACACAAATATTTACTAAAGGAATGAATTAATAAATGACTCTTAGAGCATATTAAAGAGTCCCCAAACTCAGCCTTTTAGATTTAGGAAAGCCTTGCTGTAGGAAGTTCCACCTCAGGTGAGATGTAGAGGGGATGAGATGTGCAAAGATTCCTCTCTCCCCAGAAAAGGGCGCAGCCTATGGGAAAATCAACTGAAACAGAGCATGTTGGGGGAGATGGGTGAGATGCATTAGCAGGTAAGCAGGGACCAGATGAAGCCACTTTCAAAGAGCTCCGATTCTTCCCCAAAGGCTACAGGGAGCCACAGAGTGTGGCTGAGAAGTGGCACCTTAAAGGACCTGAAGTCTGAATAGTTGAAGTAATGAAAGGTTATGATAATGTCTTACAAAGTCTTCAGCAACCTTCCAGCTGAAATAAGGAAACCATGTAATCTCTGGCCGCCTGTACATAAATGGTCTCTGGTTGCTACAGTTTACACCGCACTGCCGTCTACTTACACAGGTAAATATGACTGTAACTGCCAAACCTGTAGCCAAAGAAACAGTCTCCTGAGACATTCCCAAAGAGAATATCTTAAAATAAACAGAGCAATTTTCTTTTGAATCTCATTTATGCTTGGTAGGAACCCAGCATTTCTACAACTTTAATATACTTCTGTGAACCTGTCTCACAAGAAATCCCACAGGAAGTCAGACTACCTACCACATGTTACTCTGACTAATACAAGAGGGTGACAAATGGGAGAGCAGGGGGTGACAAATGGGAGAGCAGCTGGCCCCTGTGATGATAACTTTGAAAGGTCAAAGACCTTTCCCAAACATCCATGTCTTCCTTTGATAAACCAGAAAGTCAAGCCCTCTATTGGAGACAAAATGTTGCTAGATGGCATGTAAAAACTGACCATTTTCAAAAGAGAAATCTCAGAGCCTGCAAGCAACAGCCTCCAGATAACCTAATGGCCTGCTCCTATAAAAGCTAAGCTCCAGACTTCAGCAGAACAAGCACAATATCTTTGGGAAAGAAAAAAAACCCCATCTCCCCACCTTCCACTTCCCTAGGTGATTGTTTACATAAGTAAAATTATAAGATGCTTATGAATATCTAATGCATGTTTACATACATCTCTGAAATACCTAAAAGGAAAGATTTGTACAAAATCAAACTGCTTTTTGCACATTACTCGGTACCACACATAATGAGGAGACTCAGGTTCAACAGAGCCTCAGGTAGGAATGCTGACAGAAGTTTAAAGAAGTCAAGGGTGCTCCCCTACCAGAGCCTTTCTCTATAATCCCTCATCTCAGGGTCTGGTAGGACTCAAGGTCACCCACTTGACCAGTCTTGAAATGCAACTTGGAGACACAGGTCCTACTTCAAGCAAATGCTACATGCAGCTGGCCAATCATCCCACTTACCCTCTGGAAAGTGGGCTGAATAATCACAGGAAAACAAAACCACAACCTGCTTGTAAACCTCAAGAAATACAGACATGGCTTAATTCTGAACTAAATTAAAAACTATAGTCCATTCAACACCCTGTCACTTTTAACAATTTTTTAATGGCAGGATTTCTATTTAGCCCATTCAAGTCAAAAGTCTCAGTTATCTGAATGATGCTAAAGAAAAGAAAACACTCTAAACTCTCAAGAATGTAACAACTGCTATTTTAAACCCAGAATACTGATGGCTAAACTAAAAAGCTGTAAGAAATGAGAATTAGCTGGTATAGGAGTGGTTAATTTTTGGACATCTGGTAACTTTCCACTTGTTAGAAACCTAATAGTTTCCTTGGTCCAAGTATACTCTTCTTACACGTCTGTCTTTGATGTCTGGATAATACAGTTTTACTAGTTCCTCAATTGGACTGAATTACATGGTAAACAAAGACTGTTATAAATCTAAAAACGTCTCAACACTTGGTTTAAAGGAAATAACCTTAAGTGCCTGGTCACAAACACGTTCAACTTTTCTAAGAGGTGGGTAAAAAGAATTAGCTGAGTCACTAAATTTAATGATCTGAAGGCCACAAAGAAAGAGAAAGTAGAAGACAGGGTATGCTCAAGACTTCACAATGTCTTCAGAGTTTAAATCTGGGAACCAGTGTTCTTTGTGGGCAACTAAGCTACTCAAACAGCACAATTTGAACACCCATTCTAATAATTCCTGTAAACAGTAACTCCTATCTTTAAGCTTTACTGAGCTACTTACATTGGAAAAATAAAAACACAGAACCTAACATTTAGCTTCACATAGGTCAACTACTTCAGAAAGGAAAACACTCCAGAAGTATTCTGAATTCTCTGTCACAAATATATGCTGAACTAAAACATAATGCCAACTTCTGAGAACTCTTTTAGAACCTGTCACCAAGCTTCTGGCATTGTTTATATGACTTGTTTAACCAAGACACTAGCTCCCCAAAGAGCATCTTAACTGGAAGGTAAGAGGAGGGTGTTCTAGTATTTAACACCCCTACAAAACACCCAGGGCAAGAAGTGGTAACATTCCCGAGACAGTACCTATTTCACAGGACACAGAAATGCCAGTGACCCAGCACTGCCACGATGGCGCAAGTTCACGCTGTCAACAGCTCTGTCGCTGTGCGCATCACCCTCCCATCCCCGACCCCACACTCCCTACCCCACACCCAACAGGAAATGTTTCTTGCTCTGTAATTTGGAATGGCCTGTAAAACACAGATCTACCCCCACTATTCATAACCAAAACTACCCTCTCTACTTACGAAAAGAATAGAGGCATTTCGTTTCCAACAACCATATACTGAACACCACCAAAACTAATAATACAACACTGTATAATAATTATACATTATACAATAATATAAGGAAATAATTTCATAGTGAGCCACTAGCAAAGTGGCTTGTTACCATAAGTTTTCTTAGTTCCAATAGGAGAAAGGATTAGAAATATACCCTGTAATCTAACAGAAAGCAGAGCATTTTCTAAATGTCCTTAATACCTCATACTTGTCACCATGTTAAATTTCTGAATGGATTTTCAAAGCTATGAACTACCATCAGCAGCTGGTTAAAATGTCTGTATTAAGGAGATACCTGGTAAAACTCATTGTTCCACAGAGGGGAGACGGAGAACAAAAAGAGGGGCCTAACCAGGAAGCTTTTTCCCCATAAGAGAAATTCCTCAAGGAGAATTTTCCAGAGGAATTTACTTTCCAATCAGGCCAGAAAGGATGCACTGTAAAAGCTCCAATAACAAGAGAACACTACTCTCTGGTTCACTGAGCCACTGAATTGAAACAAAATAGTCTTTAAAAACCTAGTGTTTCTATTTTCATATTATTAAATGTTAAAGTAAAATGTTTTAGTTGGGTTTTTCTTTACAAAAAGAAACTAAAAGAGTCCACGGTCCTTGTTTATTCAATTCATTGATCTGTGAAATCCAGGTAAATTTACAGAACCTTAAAGCTAGTGATATGCACAAATAATGTATCAGAGTATTTAACTATAAATAGGAATTATCATCCTATGAACCTGACAACAAAATACAGACCACCAGAGTGAATCTTCGTTTCCTCTGTGATTTCTGTCAAAACCCAAAGTAATGCCCTTCTCTTTACTGCAGAAGTGTCTTTTGAAATGACTGTATCAAACTCAGTAAGCACAACACAGTCTTTAAGGCTGAATAACAGAGAAAGGTAGGCCATTTGATGGCCCCTGTTACAGAGCAGCTAAATTCTCTCCTTCCTTCATAATATTTCAGAGACCTGAACCATTTTTTAATTACTCTAGCCTCTAGTTCTTAGAATTGAGAACCTAACTGTCTACCAACCAAATCAAATACATACTTGCATCTAAGACAATGTGATGAAACAAAGTAGAAACGGGACTGCACTTGCTGGTGGGAATCTAATAATCTATTTTAAACTTAAAAAATAACTAGACCACAGACAATAAATGGCATAGGCCACTTCCACGGCTCCAGAGAAAGAAGAGATCACTGAGATCTGGGGTAGACTGGGAATGGTGTCAGAGCAGAAGTAAAGTCGGAACTGGTAGAGAGAAGACTGGCAGGGTTTGGAGAAATGGCCCAGGTGTTCTAAAGCCGGGAAGGGCATGAACGATGGTGACCAAAATGGACAGACTGTCCGGCACAGAGTTCTCCAGGCATGGGAGGTGGGAAAGGGCAGCAGGGCTCAGACAACGGACAGACTGTATTTCACCTGTGAGCCTCCAACATGAAAATAATCCTTTATTCCACCAGTGTGAGTTACTGTTGGTAACACTGCCACCTCGACTCCACACCCAACAGATCCACACAGTCTAAGGAACTGATTATCTTATCAATACATGAAAGAAAACATCATTTGAATTTGGCAATTATATTTCTATCATTCAGGCCAATGCAAATTAAAACAGTATGATGGGGAAGGGGCAGAAAGCCAGATTTACAAAGGAAGCAGAGAGAACACATTAGCCCAGAACAGTGCAGTGGTGCTCCCAACTCTACGGTGCTCCACAGGCCTCCTGGTTAGTGAAGGGGGGAGGGTTTCCTCACGGCCACCACAACCTATCTACCCCCAGGGCTCCGGATACAAGGAATCTCTAAAATGGGTCATCTGCGTCTTTGGAAAGACTAAGTTAAGTGTCTCAACAGTCTGGTCTTGAAGCATGTAATCTCATGCAACAGATGGGCTATTCTTGGACACGGGATAGGCATGCGCACTCAGCTCTTACTATGCCCCACGCAGACGCATGGACAGCACTCTCCAAAGAGCGCAATGCAGAAAACACAAAGGGACCAAAAACAATTTTCAAGGACTGATGATTCAGATGTCTGTTTTCAAAATAATCTGGCCTAAAGTTAATTTTTTAAAAGAACAGCTATGAAAGATTCTGTGATGTTACATAAATAATTTTTTTACCAATGTCCCTTAATGCTCCTCTTGACTCATTTCCACACCCCACAAACCCTGGTAAAGATACCTCCACGTTCCAGAGTAGAAAAACACAGCTATGCTATCTTACCATCAGAGCCAGCCCACAAAGAATAAAGCAAATAGCCCATTTTCCACCATGACACAGTTCTCATGCAGAACTCTACAAGCTGGTCCCCAAAGAAACAAAATTTCTAAGCCAAGTAATTCACAGGATGAAATCAAATTCCCCTGATGAATGAAGGGAGTTGGTTTCAGCAAAAGCACTTCCTTAAACTTTATCCTCAGCAGCTTTCTCTCAGGTAATTCTGGAGTTCTGATCAGGCTCCAATCAAAGCCACTATAAACAAAGACAAAACCAAAGGCTGAGAAACCCTTCTCTCTGATGCAGCACAGTTTCTCCCAGTTACCTACACTAACAACAACAACATACAACTTCTAATAACCTGCAAAAATACTCCATGCCGAGGGAAATGTAACACCAAGACCAAATGGAAACTGGATTACTTGAATCTGCCTTGGTATCACAGCCTATCTACCATTAACTGAGTGAGCTGAGATTCTTACCAAACCAAGACACAAAAAGACAGCCATGTCTTACCTTTGAATTCCCTGATATTCAGGTCAATTTTACAGTTAGATTTTGAAATGGTAAAGCTATAAATTTATCTCAGCAGTTGCTTCTGAGCACTACCTGTTCAGTTAAAAAAAAAAAAAAAACTCAGCAGGAAAAAAAAAAGTTTTTGAAGGAACATTCTCCATAAAAACTTATCTGAATATACAAGAGTGGAGGCACCGTCCAGCCAAATCTGTCTTGCTGAGGGAGAAACAGGCATTTCTTCAACTGGGGAAAATAGGTCGAATTATCCAAGTCCAACAGTAAGCCTCACTATTCAATACCCCTGGTGGCAGTTTAAGATGACAGGAGGATTTCAACCCATTATTTCTAATTATTCCTCACTACTTATTTGCATGCCTCTATAAATTGCCAGTCCTAAAACAGACCACTGCTAGTAATAAGTTATGCACATGTATACTTTTTAAATAAGAACAGTTGGTTTTATTATTGTTATTTATTTTTATCTTCTGTACTGAAGATAAGAACAATGGTCATGCAGAAACAGAAAAGAACTTCTAAATCCATTAAATTTTAGTAGAGAACAATCAGAATTCACAGGTTAAAAAAAAACTATTTAAGACTCACAGTAACAAAACCAGTACTTATATTTCTCCTTCCCATTTTCTAGAAGCTTCAGTTACTTATATACTTGCCTTGTTTCAAAACACAGTTAAAAGCAGAGGTCTGAGAGAAATGGAAAATCAAGTTATAAGACAGAACATGGGAAGGAGCCTGGAATTAGCACAAAAATCATGCCTTAGGCTTAAATTATTTCTGAAAATCTTCTAAATTGAGGTGTTTAACCATATCTTCTAGAGGTGATGGACTTATGAATTAATATAAGACAAAATGATTTTCTGAATGAAAAAAAATGTTACATGTAGGCACTATTAACAAACAGGCATTATGAAAAACAGTATTTCTTATTTGAATATTTATCACCTCATTATTTGAGGCTAGGAAAGGAGGTATGAAGGAAAAAGGACAGGAATGGAGCTTTATTTCCTGGCCTGGGTTGGTTACAGGGGTAGGGCATTCACTGCATAACTGTTCAAACTGCACGTGCTTTATATAGTTTTCTTTATAGTTTTTGTACAAAAGGATATAGTTCGGAGAAATGAAGAAACACAGGCTCACAGAGCTAGCCAGTCGAGCTGGAGTCTGAACCCAGCCCTCTCTCCATCACCAGGACGCATCCTCCCCTTCTATACTAGGCCTCTCCTGGGGTCCTGTCAAACAGGTGACTCTGATCCTCACGCATCAGTGAGAAGAAGGGTTGAGGAGCAGTGCCCTGGAGGGCCCCAGATGCAACTGGCAGTTCTTCAGGGCCACGGAGAAGGCTGAACAGGTGGAACATCAGACCTCCCAGCATTTAAGCAGAGCAGCTCAATTTGATCTACTTTATATGCTAAGATTCCACATAAAAGAAAAAAAAATTTTCAACTTCTCTAGTTGTTTATTTAAAAAAAAAAAAAAGCTCAAAACTTTTTTAAAGCTCAAAAAACTTCATGGTTCAAAAACCAATCTAATGATCAGATATTTGGTGGTCTAATTCCCAAGATTCTACCAAAGAAACAAGAATCAAAAAGAGTCTCTTGCCTGTCCCCAAAGGCTCCTTTTGTGAAACTCATTCAGGAAATTTAGGCAGAGGAGTGACTACTGAGACACAGAGAAAGGAAATAACGTGGCTAGCGAGGGATGCGGCCTCATCTGACAGGCCCAGGTCTGCCACCTCCCCCACCCCTAAATCCCTACGGACAGGCCCGTCTCCCCACTCTACCACACTGTCCCACTCTACCACACTGTCCTGGCCAAAGAACTGGAACGGAGAGCATAAGGCATGGATGGTGGGAGAGGTGGGGGCAAACCTGGGTGGCAGGCCCTGTCACGATAAGGAGAGTCTGGACCTCATCCTCTACGGAAGCCCCAGGACTCTGAGCAAGAATGGCACCAGTCAGTGCAGGTTGAAAGATGGAATTCTGAAAGCAATCTTTGTATTCTCCGCCTCCCTCCATATCTCTCTCTGCTGTTTTACCCTCACTCTCCCTACTGGGTAAATGCTTTCCGTGTAAAGGCCACTTCAAACCTGGTCGTACAGAGCACCATGAAAAACAACTGCCTGCGATGGAACTGCTGACACAGTGGCGGTGCAGGACGCCCCTCTGAAACCTTGTCTGGGCCCAGCCTTTGTAATTTAGTGGTGGCTCACAGGAAGTGCCCGAGAGCCAGATTCTTTCTGACTGTGCTCAAGGCCATAATTTCCTTCCCATACTTAAGCCGATGACCCTGTGTCTCACTGTCAAGGAAGCTGGCCAAGGGGAAAGGGCAGATAATAAGAAGCAAAATCTGAAGAAAACTGGCCAAAAAAAATTCCTAAGATTCTTCTTGGGATTAACAACTAAGAGTTCGTCTAGATGAACTGATCTGCGCAGAGCTGCGGACAGCTGGCAGCCGGCTCCTTCAGGTAACAAAAGCGGAACTGAAGATGAGAAGGGAAGCCACCAAGGCTGTGGTCAGCCCAGCTCCAGGCGAGGCCTCCCCGACCTCACCCCCAGCCCAGGGCTGTTTCTACACACCACTCTCTGCCAGGGGCGGGTTAATCAAATCCTAGAATCAACATGATCAGGAAGGGGACAAAAAGGAGTGTCCTCTAGTCAGTACGGCTTATCGCAGCTACAACCTCTGTCCCTCATCGTAGCTATATTTTCATAAGCTTCTGCTGGACATTCCATACAGCACCTATTACTTCAAGATAAACGTCAAACTCTCAAAGTAACATGTCCTGTTGGGGAGTTCAGAAATAACTAAGAAAACACTGTGGTCACATGAGGAATTTAATAAACGGCATTTTCTATAAAATGCTAGCTTCATGAGTTTCCCTTAGATAATACACCAGAATAGTACCTAGTTCCTCCTTATCAACCACCATTCCTTGAAAGCTCTTGGCCAGTAACTTTCATGAAAGCCAATGAGTCATCTCTAACCAGTGCTTCGGCCTTCGGACTTCAGAAGGAAATAGGTCCAGCCTACTCTTCCATGACAGCTATCCTACCAACAAGAGGAAATCACCTGACCTCATGGATTTGGCTGCTATTCAGAAAACCATGTCTCTGAGTTCAAATTATCAAAACTATACTCACATTAGGTGACACTACACCCTTCCCAGTTGCCTGCGCACAGAAGGCTCACGCTGCTCCATCCCACCGTAAACCTGCTGAGTGTCCTGCTCCTTGACTTCACCTCCCACTCCCCAGGTTACAGGTGGCCCTGGGAACACAGTACAGCTACTTTCTCTGGAAAAGTCTTAAAATCGATGTACCACAAATAGCTACTGATTTTTAACTCACACTTGAAAAAACGAAATAGAAAAATATAGCAATGTTTTACAATCCTACCAGTAGACTTACTTTAACTACCTACAGCACCAGCTATGTTTAAACGAAAACGTTTATGACATGGCTACGTGACTACTACAATCGGTAGAAGGAAGAGAGGGTGTGGTGATGAATAGATGGCGACTCAGCTCAGCTTCTTCACTTTCAGCATTCAGTGGGCTTTCTTCCCAAATCCTCAGACCACTCACCCACTCCTGCAATCCAACTGTTATTTCGACTTTCTGCTCAGAAAACCCACCATTACAAGAGCCCATCAAAGGCTTAATTTTGTTGTCCACAACAGGATGATCCCTCTGGCTACCAACTCCCTAAAGAGCACAGGAATCAGTAGGTAAACTTATATGCAACTTGTTTATACCAAAATGCTCTACCAAATACACCAAGCGGTCAGTTTTCCTCATTAAGGACCATACTGAGTTACACTCGGATGAAGAGATGATACACACTTTGTGAGTCCTTTTTGTCCAGTGAAGAATCTTACACAAGAGTATGGGTAGGACTTCTCTTGCTGTTGTCTCTCTTTTGGGGGGGGTGGGTGCTAGGGGTGGGAAGGGGGTTGTAATAACTTAGTCCTTGAATTTATATATTCCTCTACTGTCTTATTTAAAACATAAGAGAAGATCATTTCAAAGATGATGATTCAAATCTATGTATCATGGTTTGTTAAGTCTTATAGTAACATGAGTTTAAAAAAATTTTTTTTAAGCTACTGAATGCCATTTTCCATAGTATTAACAAAAGCTCAACTCAACCAGCTGAATCATGAGAGCTAACAGTCTAGTCAGGAGCAATCAAAAGGCAATTGAGCTTTAAAGGTATATGTTCCACATTCCACACAGTCAAGGCTGTAGTGAGCTGATGGCCTGGACAGGGCTAGGTTATGTTCAATATACCCTTCTCACACCCCTTCTGATTCCTCCTCCAAAGCCCATATTTCTACAGGCGCAAACCTCACTCTATAAGCTAATACAGTAAGGCCAGTATTGTCTGGAGTCACAAAGTTTTATATGTGCTTGCTTCTAATTAAAGATCATTCAATTTTAAGAACTTAATAAAAAGGCCATAAACCTGTATCATTCCACAAGAATGCCAAGAATGCTAAGTACCTAAATAATACTCTTCCAAAGTGACCTTTATAAAGAGCTGCCTCTCCTACTTTGCCAACTACCATGTCAGGAGGCAGAAACATTCCTACCTATCACGGGCTACTCAACTCCATTCTAAACAGCAGAGGCAAGTGAAAAGGCCTTCTTCCAGTAACCAAAGAAACTCAAATTCCTACAGTGAGAAGTACTAGTACACACAGTCTTTAAACTGGCAAAATCAAAGTTTAGAAAACCACTTACCATGCCTGCAAATGATTCAGAAGAATTCTGAGAAAGGTAATATCAACATTTTAGTGGTAGAACACTTGGAGTGTAGCCAAGAGGCCTGGACTTTCTCCCCAACTAGGTCATTAAATCTCACAGAAGGGAGGGGAGGCGCACACAGATACAAACTAGTTAAATGGCATCTCACAACCAAGCTATCTTGACAGCTTTCGTCTGTCAGCAGGCTCACTGGACAATGATGTTCTTCAAGGAGACAGGCAGGTCTCTTGGGGCAAATGATAACCTGAGTACATGCAATTATAATCAGACTGATAACAATCAATCCCTACCCTTGGAACAGACACTCAAATTCAACAGCTGAGAAAGAAAACATACCCGCCAGCAGGGAAGCTAGATCCCCACGGCCTCAAGTGCCCTTCCCACTCTACTGCTCTGTGCGACTCCGTACTCTGTAGAGGGGCAGATTACCTTTAAGAGTATGGATCTGTCCCTGGTGACCTCCTGCTTACAACCCCTCAGAACGTCCCTCCGCCCTTCTAAGAAAACCCCAAAGTCTTACCCAGCCCTGTGGGATCTCATCCCTGCCATTCTAGTTCTTTCTCACTAGGCTCTAACTACTTTGGCCTTTATTTAGTTCCCGAGATGCCCCTATTCACTTCTTCAACCACTCAACTGAAAAATACTGAGCCCTGTCCAGGTCTGATGCATGAGACAGGGCACTCAGGGCTGGTGCACTGGGATGACCCTGAGGGATGGGATGGGGAGGGCAGTGGGAGGGGGGTTCAGGATGGGGAACACATGTACACCCATGGCTGATTCATGTGAATGTATGACAAAAACCACCACAATATTGTAAAGTAATTAGCCTCCAATTAAAATAAATAAATACATACTGTGGCTTTGTCAATTACCTACTATTGTGCCAGGCACTACGCTAGGCACTAGGGATACAGCAATGAACAAAAGAGCTAAAGATCCTTGCCTTCATGGAGTTCATATTCTAACAAAGGGAAAAAAAAAATCACAGAATAAAAAAGTGAGGGAGTTAATAAGGTGGGAGGCTGAGAGGAGAGTTTCCAGGCCCAGGCAGAGTGAACAGGAAATGCAAAGGCTCTAAGGCTGAGTAATATTTTCCCTTTAAAGTGTGTGTTAAAATTGTTAACTCCAAGAAGAGGGCGACAAGTGTCCTATCCATCCCACTCCTCATTCAATTTCAGCACTGCATACAGCAGAGGGCTCAATAATTACTGGCTAAACGGGATAAGTGAATTCCTGTCTAAAGAAAAGGCCAAAAAGCTGTCCCCAAGTAATAAAAGTGTTATCTCAAGTTATCCAGGCCCCTGCAGAGGTTACACAGGTTTCAGATTTACTAATACAGTTTTTGATCATGATTAATGAAGTGCCACTTTGACAGAGATCCATACAAGTTATGAAGAACCTTACTAACTAAAGGATCATCCCAGAGAGGGAAAAGCATATGAAGTAGAGAACAGAGACTTTCAATGATCGTGAAGCAATTAACAGCATCAATTTATGTGGAAAAACTAAGAGACAATCAGAATTCATTTTTTCACTCCCATGGCTGCCCCCAGCCCCAACAGACACCCCAATTCAAAGTTTGCCTGCCTTGGACTGCATTTTCCTCTCCAGCAGCACTACTGTGGCCTTAGCTGCATCCCTTTCGTCACAAAGCTTGGAACTATCCCGGAGGCTTCCTCAGTGGTCTCTCCGAGGCCAAATCAGTGTTCCGTGTTAATTTTAAGGCAATCCTGTCACAGTACTTCCTCCCCAGTTTGACTCTAATCTACCTTTCCAACCTCGTTTCTGACTCTCCTTCAGTAAGAATTTCAAGCTCGGGAGCAATTATTCCCTGAACGTGCCATGTGCATTCCTGCTTTCGCACCTCTACCCCGGCCATGCCCGTTAGCTGGAATGCCATTCCACTTCTCCACCCATCTGAATGTTATCAGTTTATTAAAATAATGCCTTCTCCGCTCAGGGCCCCATGACAAATCCATCATCCCCAAGCAGTGCATCCCTACTCACTGGCCACACCTGGCACTTCACGAGAACTGCATCACGAGAACTGAAAGCCTGAAAATACATCTCCCAGACTCCTTTGCTAGCTAGCTTCCAGGTGAGATTCTGCTGGAGGCTGGATTGCAGGAAGAGGGGTGCAACATTGTTCTTCCTGCTTCTGGCATATCTGCAGCAGCTGGCAGCAACTGTGGAGGACTCGGGCAACTGCACACACCACGGGCCCGCAGCACTGGTGGAGCACAGCTCTCTGGGCTCCCGCTGAACTGTGGCAACGTGGCTCCCAGCGCATCTGTGAGCGCAGAAGCCAGGACTTCAGCCCAAAGGCAGCTTTCTGATCTCTGGCTAGGAACTCCCTGCGCCCTTGTGCTCCTCCACACATACCTTTCTTCGTTTCGCTCCTTCAGCCCTCCTACCACCTCTATAACATATCCCTTGCATTTTTTTTAAATTAAAAAAAATTTTTATTGGCAGATAGTTGCTTTACGATGTTGTGTTAGTTTCAACCACTCAGCAAAGTGAAATATATGTATTAGCTATACATATATCCCCTCTTTTTGGATTTCCTTCCTATTTAGGTCACCACAGAGAACTACAGAGTTTCCCATGCTATACAACAGGCTCTCATTAATTATCTATTTTATACATTGTATCAATAGTGTACACATGTTAAGCTCAATCTTCTGATTCCTTCCACCCCTCCTTTCCCCCTTGGTATCCATACGTTTGTCTGTCTCTATTTCTACACAAATCTCTTGCATTTAAATCCCTCTCTCCTTGAAGTATCTAGAGTGGTTTCCACTTGGACCACCAATTACTGTCCACCTGATTGGACAATAGCTAATACAATAGCAGATAATGAGGAAATAAAAATAGTAATAGCAACTAAACAAAAATGAAAATATAAAACAGGAAAAGATGAAGACCACCATTTCTTTTAATTTCATAAAATGAAATCCTAGAAAATGTGTCCTAAAGTGTATTACACAACATCATTTTTGAGTTCTCAAGATTAAAATGCTAGTTTACTTAGGTGTATATTTATAGTGTAGTTTAGCTGTGCCTTTTTTTTTTTTAAGGAAGTCAGTATTGCTTCTCTCTTTGACTCACTGAGTTTCTAGGGAATAGAATTATTCTATATGTTTGCTTCTGTTTTCACAGAACCTCGCACACAGGAGGTACTTCTTAGGTATCTGGTGTCTAAAACTGATGTCTGTTATGTACCATTGGAATTCAGAGAGATTGGGGATGAAGGCCAAGCAAACAGTCAGCCTAGTTCTAAGAAGCAACTTGAATACAAATCTCATCTGAAGCACTCGAGAAAGGATTGCAAAGCTCTTTCAAGTCCTGAAATGCAGCCACTAAGGAGGGGAGGTAGAGGAATTCAATTGGCAGACAAGGCAGGATTTTCCACCTCTTCCTTGCTGAAGCCACCCTTAAACTTGTATTTGTGATGAAGGTCTCTATTTTTTTTGTTGTTAAACATCTATCCTGAAAATACCTTTCTTAGAAAGAAGAAGAACTGAATCAATCTAGAACAGACGCAAATCTCTGGCTCCTGAAAGTGTGTGGGTTTCCAACCTGCTCACAGATCACTTACACATCTCTTAAGTCTTCTCTTAAATTCAAATTCAGGTATTATTTTAAACCTAGATAAGGGTAGGCATAAGAAGGGCTGGAGAGTATAAACTTTTAAAAGGCTAAAGAAAAACCCAGTAACTCCAGAGATTAACAATTATGAAAACCACACCTATGGCGCTTCATCACATCATCTGGAGACCCAGATTTCCATTAACAACAACAACAACAAGTTCCATGAAATGGAAACCTTAGAGAAGATATAACCTCCAACCAGAGCACAGAGACTCGATTCTCACTGATTTCCAGGCTGACTGATGAAACTGGGCCATCAGCTGTTGCCATTTTCATACTTCATTTGCTAATATGCCTCACAGATAAATGCTTGAGCACTGTTAGCCAGGCCATTACTACTTCTAACAACCTTGCCACAGGAAGCCATGCTGCACAACCCAAGAGAGGCATTTCCAAGCATCAGGCACAACAGATTCAGAGACTGCAAACTGACAAGGTCTAGTAAGATGGATTTGCTGAATGTTTCATAGATTATCAACTCTCAACAAACTGGAATAAACAAAAATATATCTAGCACTTACCACAAAAACGTACCTTTCTCTGATAAATAAGCCAGCACTTTTCAAGGAAGGGCTTCAAGTACATCCCTTATTTAACATTTACTGAAGGCCTTCTTGGGGCCAGATGAGAAATGAGAGGACCGCCAGAGCAGGAGTTGCATGCCAACATAAAGCCTTCCCACTGCACAGTAAGTAAATGACCAAACAGAAGATGCCCTAGAGCTGGCTTCACACACACACACACACACACACACACACACACACACAACACACACGCCTACGCTAGCTGTTTTCCCATTTAGTCATCTCTTTTATGTAAGTAATAATAGCAAATATTCATGAGTCAGGCACGGTACCAAATAAACAATATGCATATGTGATTTCATTTTTCACAATAACTCAAGTCAGGTATTATTATAATCCTCATTTTACAGATAAGAAAAAAACAGGCTCTGAGAGGTTAAGTGACTCATTCTAAATCACCCAGGCTTCATGTGGCCCTAGCTGCCTGCTTCTGAAACCTAAGTCCATGGTTTAACCCCAACGCTGCCCTCAGCAAAGTTAGAATGAACAAAACCAGTGGTGCAGCATGCGTTTTCTGGAGAAAACAGACTCACCCTGTAATCTATGGCCTCTTTCAGCAGAGCTCTCCATTGTAAGGGGGGCAGTCACTTATTTACCTAGAGACAAAATTTTAATAATATACTCCCCATAAAAATGTGTGTGTGCCTTAAGCTGCTCAAAGTACTATTACATATCTTGTCTTAAAGCTCTTCAAACCCAGCTGGGAAGGGAAGGTAGGTCAGGATTCAATATGGTATCTCCTCAAAGGGCACACAGATGTCACCCAAGACACAGCAGAAACAGTGTCTTCTTTGGTTTTAACCACAAAGACCATTTCCAAAATGAAATTTCATGGAAAATGGTTGTCTTTGAAACTTAAGTAATTTGCAATTAAGAATTACTATGACTTCAGTCAACTGAGCATTAAATTGTGAAAAACACAAACTTGTACCTTTCTTCAGTTCTCAAACAATGGAAGGGAGAAGGTGCTTTAAGTTTCTGCCCTTAAATTTAACCTCATTTTTTCCCCTCAACCCACTGTAAAAATTCAATTCTACTCATACAGAAAATACACCTGAAAAGTCACCAAAAAGTAATATTGTGACTCCACTATTACAGAAATACTCTTTCAAGACTCTGGAAAAAGTCTCTCTGATCAGAGAGCAGTGTTCACATGGATCCTGAGAGGTTCGGCCCCAATGAGAGACAATCATCAAATTAAATTCTATGCAAAGAAAGTCAGTCTCAAACTTAAGGAGATTAAAACACCTGTACTAGAAATCAGTGGGTAGGTAAAAATTCATCTTCTGTCTCAATCCCAAGAGCTCACAGAACAGCAGAGTAGACCCTAACGCAGGAGACAGCAGGGAGGGAGCAAAGCCTTTGCTTCTACCAAAATGAAAAACACCAGAATACAGTGTGAAAAGTCAGTTCTGTTTATAGTTTCAAGGAAAAAAGAATAAAAATAATTCAAAGAAGGAATCAGAAGTGACACTTTATTCATAAATCAAAGCTACCTTAGAAATTTCACAGCACTGCTTACCACTCAAGAACTCTAACCTCAAGGTAGGAGTCTAACCTTATCAGGTCAGTTTTGACAAAACTCACCACATTTAAAAGGAAGCGTGACTTTATTCGTGAGCTTCCGAGTTATGGAGAAAATAATTTCCCTTGAAATCCACAGGCAATGGATTGCGTCCTAATTGCATCATTTGCTCTTTGTTATAAGGGTACTGGGGACAAGGGAGGTGTGTTTTAAAATTTTCATCCTAATCACAAAATGCAAGCAGAATAACTGTATCCCCCAATTTTGGTCAAAAAAAGCCCCAAATCAGTAAAGAAGTTTGGTTTTCCCCAACACGCAGCCTTCACCAGCATGAAATTGCATTTAAGAATTTAAGAGACAGCCAAAAACATTCATAAATAAATGTACTCCTCAGAGTTGGGGGAAGATGGTATTACAAATCTGTACCTCAATCCTGTTAAGGGATTCACTTATAATGGAAAGAATTAAGTGTCTGAATCTACTTAAACCCTGGGATCATTGGTTCACACTCCTACCGGTACAAAAAGCTTCTACCAATCTTCCTATGCTAATGTGCTTACAATATGGCATGAAAACTTCACTGGAGATTGGCTAATGCAAAAAATGCTGCCAGTGACCTTCATACACATTTTAAACATTTTTTATCTGTTTAAGTTATAGCTCAAAGATGGGGGTTGGGGTGGAGGGTACTCAAAATAAATAAGAGCACTTTATAATCTTCAAAGCACTTTCTCATTTAATCCTCACAACAATCCCAAGCAGGGGCTGGTGCCCCATTCTCCAGATCACAGAATTTAAAGTCTGATGAAGGACCAGCCTAGCCAATATCCCCTCCTAGAATAGAAGCAGGGGTCTTGCCTGGTTGTTCCCTATGATACTCTCACAGCACCTGGTACACAGCAGATGCTCATCAATACCATCGCTATTACATACTCAAAAAGTCCAACCCACCTTCCAGGAAGATAACCCCAGTACAAAAATACCACCTGGCCAAGGCCAATGCTAGCTACTAGTTCCCCACACTCCTGCTTCCTAATTCAGGGTAGCCAGACTGTCACTGAGACTATAAAAAGGTTCCCCAAACTCTCTCCCAGAACTCACACTGGCGTCTGATCATTTTTGTTTGTTTTCAACCATTTTAACAATGGGCTTCCCTGGTGGCTCAGATGGTAAAGAATCTGCAGGAGACCCAGGTTTGATCCCTGTGTCGGGAAGATCCCCTGGAGAAGGAAAACGGCAACCCACTCCAGTATTTTTGCCTGGAGAATCCCATGGACAGAGGAGCCTATCGTGCTACAGTCCGTGGAGTCACAAACTCAGCTCCATCTTAGGCATCATTCTTCACTTTAGTTCCACAACCTTTTATTAAGTGCCTAACTCTATGCAAAGAACTGTGCCTCTGATGGACAAAAGATGAATGACTGAATGTTTTTAAAGGGATTTATAAGTTGATGACAATTAAAAAAGGCAGCATCAGAAAGAGGCTCTGAAGCACAGAGAACTGGACCAGCGAATTATAGGAGATCAGAAAGTCTAGACAGAGGGGTACAGCATGAGATAAAACTTTAAAGCATGTTCAATAAAAAACAAATGATCCAGTCTGATCGGAAGTTAGAGTACAGGCAGAGAAGGCTGAGCGACAACCTAGAATCAGTCTGGGGAATATGCGGGCAAGAAGCTGGCATTTAATTCTTCAGGGGCTTCCTTACTGCTCCCTCTGACATCTCTCTTCCCTCCCTGCTTGTCCCACTTCCTCCCAGCCTAAAAAATCAAGAAGAGCAGCACAGAAAAGCTTTTGCATATTCACTATGTAGCCTCATGACATTCTTTTTTATGTGTAAAAGTTCTCTCTCAGTTCTTACTTTAATGGATAATTTCAGATCAAGGGTATTAACTGTGACTTAGGTCAATTAACTAATTCTTAATCACTTGACAGTTAAGGATCTCTTTGACAATCTGATGAAAATATGGACCCTCTCTCAGAAAACTGTACTTAACACACACAAAAAAATCAGGAGCCCAAATCCAGAACCTTTCCCTAGTAAAAATAACGGAATAAACAAGACAAATCAAAAAAAAAAAAAAAAAAAGGACATCACCACTGTTTCTAACACTAACCAGGAGTACCCAATTCCCCTTTTCACATATGCAGAATCTTTCGAATGACATAGTAATTATCCTTACTGACTAACTAAAATGAGAGAATTTCTCCAGTTTTACAATGCCCATCAGCCAACAATGTATCTTCCACTTATTGGGCCCAGATATATGACAGGTCCTCTGTAAAATAGTTGATATGCAGTATATATAATAAAAAATCCTATATAATAGTTTTATCTCTGTATACACATGAGGAAACAGAAGCTCAAAGGGGTCAACTGACCTGATTCAAGGCTACTTAACTGAAAAATGGCAAAGTTAGGGTTAGAACTCTGGCATTTTGACTTCCAAAGTCCATCTATATTGCCTCCCAGCGAAAAGGACCTTGTCACCATATTGATTATGGGGAGCAACCAGAAGACACTGCCATCTCCAGGTAAGTAAACAGTCCAGTCCAAGGTTCCAGTCCAGCATTACACACCCTGCAGCTGGCCAATAAACACCTGCTGAGTGACGGAGGGCAAGGAGAGCCTTGTCCACAGAAGGGGAAATGGTGGCAGCAGCCTTTAAGAGTGCCACATGAATGTGTGTGTTGCAGTGTGGACCTCAGTCACTGTTTTATTTCCAACTGAGCCTCTTCGGCTTGTCAATGACCCTATGCACCTCAGCTATGTTACGGCCTCGCATGCAAAGGTTTGCAAAATACCAGTGAGGTAATGAAATAAATCAACAGTGAAATTTCAATGAAACAAAGTCAAGATAACCTTTCCCGCATGTTCCTATTCTACCCTGCACATCTTCCAAGACTGTGGCCATGACGCTACATGTGAGCTGTTTCCAGGAGACGACCAGCTATCATTTCAGAGCACTCACACTGCACATCACTGAAAGCTGAGTTAAGGTCAGAGCCCAGTCATTCTCATCTTTACATGACCACTGCTCAGCTATTCAGACCCGGGAAAGTAGCACTCATATTTCAAATACGAAGCCATTTTTACTAAACAATGAGAGAACAGATGAAGGCTTAAGAGCCATAAGCCAAGCTTCCAAAAAGAAAATTTACACACGCCTCCCTTAGATGTTCAACAGTTGACTCCTCCAAATAACTATCAGGGAAAAACAAAATGCAGTGCTCCAGCTAAAATGGTCAAACAAAAGAGAGACAAAATGAGGTCATGGGTCTGTTACTCTAAACCAGTGAGGGTTCTAATCTTTTTTGGGTCATGGATTCCTTTGAGAACTAAATGAAAGCTACAGATCCTCTCTTCACAGAAAATAAACAGAACCAAATTCAGCACATACTCTTGACATTATCATGAGCACTCCCCCATTTCATCACTTAAGGGTCCATAGACCCTTGAGTTCATAACTTTCCTTAGAATCTGCATGTCTAATCCCTGTTGTGCCAGAAAAGTGAACTTGCTCAGTCGTGTCTGACTCTTTGCGACCCCATGCACTGTAGCCTACCAGACTCCTCCATCCAAGGGATCTTCCAGGCAAGAGTACTGGAATGGGCTGCCATTTCCTCCTCCAGGGGATCTTCTCGACCCAGGGATCGAACCCAGGTCTCCAGAATTGCAGGCAGACGCTTCACCGTCTGAGCCACCAGGGAAGCCATCAGGGAAGCTATGCTGGAGGCGACGCAAACCCATCAGCCTTTCTGGTCCTTAGAGGCCACACCAGCATGAAGGCAACGGAAGACGGAGCACAGCTGGCACCGGCACCGCCGCAGTGCCCACCACGACCAGGGGCCGCTGCTCATTGCACTACCCGAGTCCTCTCACTACGCCACAGCAGTAAACTGTGAGACACACATGCCTATTCTCCTCCAAAGAGAATGCAAAAAATTCAAGAACAGGGTCCATATCTGACAGTCCTAATTATCTAGGTAATGGTTTACTTAAAGAACAGATTTAAAATAACCTACACATTATTTCTTATTGTAAAGTGAGATATAAATTAACGTAGTACAGGAAAAGATAACTTGGTACATAACCAGCAGATTTTAAAACAAAATATTCTCCTAAATTGGACTCCTGGGAGCTTGAAATAAAAGACTAAGTTTGTTAAAAAGGACTTTCTCATCTCCATAGTCCTGATTTCTCTTTCTGGCAGGGATCTAGCCATCTATGGTACACATGCCAGCATACAGCCAACTATAGCCACCATTCCCTAAGGGAGCGAGGGAAACTTCCTCACTGAAGAGGTCTGAGGGGATGTGAGCAGGTGTCTTGCTTCTCATTGTAAAGATATTTATTCAAGAATATTTACCAAATATCAATGGTGCCTATATTCCTGGGTCATATCAGCCTCTGTGTTTTTAACGTGTTTAAAATGTAGCTGGATAAAGAGAAAAGAAAAGAGGCAATTAGAATACAGAATGGTAAGTACCACATTAGGAATAAATTCAGGCAAGAGGCTGACCACTGCAGGTCAGGGACAGCTTTCTGAGAAAAATAAAATCTAAGGCAGACCTAAAGAATTAACAGGAATTAGTTAAGTAGGTTGTTTGGTTTGTTTTTTTTTTAGGAGTTGTTTTTATTATTTTATTTTTGGTTGGGTTGGGGGTAGCAGGAAAACATACCATAAAAGAGAAAACAGTACATAAAGAGTCAGAAGCAAGGGTCTCTGGGAGAGCTGCAGGCATCCAACGTGGCTGCAACAGAGGGAAGCAGGGAGACAAGCAGAGCTCCCAGAGGGCCCTTATATAATCTAAATTTATACAGACCCCACCCCCTTAATAAAGTTACAGCCCTAAATGCTCATGCTCTTCCGGGCTTCTTAAAAAAAAAAAAAAAAAAAAAACACTTAGTCTGGAATAATTTTAGAAAAGCTTCAGATATTACAGAGTTCTCATATGTCCTTGCCCAGCTTCCCCTAACGTTAATATAACCAAGGTACATGTGTCAAAACAAAGTAATCATCTTTGGTACAAAAACATTAAACTGCAGACTTTATTTGGATTTCAGTTTTCCATTAATTCTCTTTTCTGTTCCAGGATCCAATGCCATATTCCATTAATTCAAAGACTTTTATAAAATTCCTTCCTTTACTTCTGAGCACCACAGTGTGCTATTTTTCATTACTCGTTTTTAACTATGCCTCGCTATGCCAGAACATCACCAGCCCACTTAGAATGTAAATACAACATCATTTCAGAAGAGAAGTTCTCAAAAACAAATGATTTAGAGAAAACTATTAGGGATTCAAAGAAATGTAATAAAAAACTGAATCAGTGACAGCTTTACACGGGCAAGAAGCACATTCCATCCTCCCCTTTACAAAAAGAACTTGGCCTACGGTGCTGCTTCCACAATGAAAGACAAAAGAAATTCTAGCAGATCCACCTCTGCTTCTCTAGTCTTGCTACCAAGTCATGAATCCTTTAACCTCTCTCTCTAAAGAGCCCAACCACCCCAAGCAGTCAAGCCAAAACACCTACATATCCAATTTATCCTTAAAACAAAATGCCAGCAAACTCATGTAGAAAGTGGAAGTGGAAAGATGAATGACGATTTATCCTCTTAAACTTTCACTAAGGACCTGAATCACAGAATTCTGAGGACAGAATTCCATTATATCACACAATCTTCATAAAGCTACCTGACCAATATTAGTCATACTTCTATTAAACTTATGACCCATTCTATTACATTTATTCTAAGCCTCCATCTCCTAAAATTCCTAAACCTACAACAACCCTGATTAATGTCAGTTACTAGAAGGATGAATCCTATGCAAAAATCACTGAAATGCCAATGAAAACTGGCAATTTTTTATACAACTAAAACACAATTTGTAAAAATGGCTATCCCTAGGAAGTAGAATTTAAGGAATATTTTAACTTCCCTTGTGTATTTCAGCCACTGAGAGCTAATGATCAAACATTAGTCAAACACATAAGCATGGCCCTGTGTCAGATTTAAAAGTAGAAAAAGTAAAACCTCTCCATTGTGGAGGATACTGTCTACATCTGCACTCCCCAAAACTTTGTCTATTTAAAGTTTAATCAAAATTAAGTAAAATTAACAATTCAGTTTCTTGGTCCCCCTAGTTACATGTCAAGTAGAAACATGAGGCTAGGAGCTGTTGTAAAGGACAAAGCTGACTAGACAGGGCTGATCTAAAAGAAGACCTGATGCTAATTCAGATCTTGGAAGCAGAGGGAAGGATCGGGGAAAGGTTTCTGGGGAGACAGGCATCTGACATGGTTATTAAAGTGAGCATTCCAGGCTGGCTGATGACACACAACACATGCCGCTGGCCCTCCCCTTGAGCATCATGCAATATCAGAATTTCCAGGGCTATTCCCCCAAACCAAAAGCAAAGTGTTTCAAGATGGCATTACAGAAAGAATTGAGTAATAACAAGCTTTGGCTGTAGTTTGCTAAGATAAGCTTTGATGAAAAAACTGGATTATAAAGTCCAGTTAGGACCTCACTAAAAAGGAGTGGGAAACGGAAGTGGAATTAACTGCTAAATCATTCTGGAAATCTTTAACAGGTAAGCTAAACTAGGGATCAAGGGGACAAACAAAAGAACGCACTATGCTCATCCAAATACCCTTCAGTGGGAGAAACATTTCCCAATAATCAAGGTCAACAATTAAGGTGAAATTGCAGAGACAGAAAACAGCACACACACAAAACCAGTCTGGTAAAACTGAAGTGCAACTGGGCACTTTCTAAAAGGCAGGTGTTTTCCTACTCTTTTCTCCGAATCTACCTACATTACCTAAACACAAGATGTCTCAGTTTCTTCATCTGTAAAACAGGCACAAGGATAGTACAAGCACCTATTTCTGAGAGTTGTTAGGTGGATTCCTTGAGTTAACACATGTAAAATGCATAAGACAGTACTTAGGATACAGAAGACTAAGGAAGTACTGGCTATTATTAGTGCAGGAGTCTCCGAGGACCTAGTTTCACTTGGTGAAGGGTAAAAGGATTTCCCCGGGAGTGAGCTCACAGGGGAAAGGGATGTTGTACTGATTGTCATGTGGGGAGGGGGCTTTTGAAAAGTCCAATCTGTCCCAAGCTGAGTGAGCTACACAGTCATCTTCCAACCGTGTCCTATGGGCCATCAGAATACCCAAAGCCATGGGGGACTGCTGCCAGAACGTCAGCAAGCTTTAGGATCTAGCCACAGATCCCCAATATCAGGACTCAGGGTTATCAAAATGTTTTTCAAAAATCCATCTTGGCTTACCAGCAACTACGGAAGCCTGTGCACCTTAGAGATCATGCTGCACAACAAGAGAAGCAACCGTAATGAGAAGCCCCCACTCATTGCAACTAGAGAAAAGTCCGCACAGCAACAGCAGTGAAGACCCGACAGAGCCAAAATTAGACATTTTTTTAAAAAGGAGGAGGGAGGAGACGGGGATTCCCTGGCGGTCTAGTGTTTAAGACTCAGCGCTTTCACTGCGGTGGCCTGGGTTCAATCACTGGTCAGGGAACTAAGATCCCACAAGCCATTCAGGCAAAAAAGAAGAACTTTTCTACTTCTAGGAATTTCACCTCCAGGAATAATCTCACTTGTGCAAATTATTTTCAAGTTTCCCCTACGGCACTGATTGCAAAAGCAAAGAACTGGAAACAAATCCAATGTCCATCACTAGGAGATTAGCTAATTACAGTGTATCTGTATGGTGGAATACCATGAAGCTGCTGAAAAAGAACAAGGAAGCTTCCTGTGTTAACACTGACCACCTCCCAAAATATTAAGTGAAAAAAGGGAAGATGCAGAACAGTAATCACAGTATGCTTCTATTGGAATGCATGTATCATTTCTATGTGCTTGTTTATGTGTGCAAAAAGCAACTCTGGAAGGGAAAAGAAAACCCTGGTAGAAAACTGATGTCTCCAAAAGAACAACTGTATGGTTGGGCTGGGGGCGGGGGCCCGCGCAGGGGTAAGGAAACAACAGAGGTGTTCTGTGACTGCTGACTCAGAACTGCACAAACATACCACTACACGAAACAAGGGATGTGTCTAACGTCACCAGCGAAGTGCTAATGGAACAGAGCTGAGGAAAACCCCTGGAAGAAAGGCCTCAAAACAGTGGACACTTGAGAGGATGTGGAAGCGTGAGCAGGAAATTCACCAATCGGAGGAAAGGTAAAGGAACTCTCAAGAGGAATCAGCTTCACCAAAAAGAGAGGCAGAGAAAGAACAGAGCGTATTCTGGAGACCAGGAGTGATCAGGCTGGGAAGCCAGGATCGCCAAACAGTAGAGGAATACACAAGACCACACCAGTGATCTGGACTTAACCTTACAGGCCGTGGAAGAGCACTCGAGTTTTAAAGAGGGGGAGCAACAGTCGGGTTCTGCTTACTGTCTCCAGCGGCTTGCTGAGAATAAACGAGAGAGGGAAGAATGGAGAGACAGACACCCCTGTAGACGTTTCTGCAGTCGAGCCTGACACCCTACTTCTTGGAATTCCCAGTGGCACAAAGCACAGGGGATTTCACTTACCTGGCTTAATACTTAACCAACCATTTGAGAGTGACGGTCTCTATCAACTGAACACTTACTATATGCCAAACATTTTTCATAAGTTCCCCTGGTTTCTCACAACCCTGTGAGACAGCAATTGGTATCTTTATTTTACATAAGAAAAAGAAGGCTCAGAGAAGTCAAAGAGCGTATTTAAGGTGACAATAAATAGACGAACTAGGACAGGAATCTACTTAATGCCTGTCTACATACAATCGATGCTGGCCTGTGGCAGTTTTCCCCAGTCTATGTAAAACTGAGAATTAGAAACATACACCTGTGTGTGTCTGCGTAAAGCTGCCAACTTCCTTGAAAAAGGCTACCTTCTGGGCATTCTTGGTGGTCCAGTGGATAGAGGTCCACGCTTCCACTGCAGGCAGACCAAAGTTTGATCCCTGGTCGGGGAACTAAGATCCTGCAAGCCAGAAGTGTGCCTCCCGCCAAAAAAGGAAAATGGCAATCTTTTACTCTGATAGTGGACCCTTTTCTTTTAACAAAATATAGTGAGTAGTTCCCCCCTGCCCCGTTTTTAAAATGTCTCCCTTGGCAAAACTAAAAATTGGTAAATTAACACTTTTTCTGCCTCACCACCATATTGTCAACTGACCTGTAAAAGTCAAGACCATGTCACAAATAATGGCATTACAAAGCGTTTACTGTAGCCAGGCACTGTTTCATTTGCACAGTGAACCTGTGAGAGGACACTGCTCCCCCTTCTTAGGGACGAGGTGCCCAAAGGCAACCATGTCAGGGGGCAGAGCTGCCAGGAGGCAGGACTGGGGTGCAGCCGCCGTCATGCGTCACCACGGGAGGAGCAACTGTGGCTTCAGTCCTAACGCTGCTCTGTGGCCTCTGACCTACAGCATGGAGATGGGTGAGACCCTGGGAAGACCCCAAAAACGGCTGCTGCTGTTGCAATTTCAACATGTCCAATCAACAGCATTGCTGCTCCACAGATCCAAAACGTCTCCAGGCTCTCGTGAGGCACTCTAACATGCTGGCTTACCTAAGCAGCTTCATTAATCACACTGCTCCTTTTCATCCTTCCAGAAAACTGAAAGGCTGTCCAATGTGAGAGAATTTCCACATCCACTGCTGGCATTTAGCACTCAAAAAAAAAAAAAAAGAAAGAAAAGAAAGAAATCTGAACACAAAAAGTCTCTGCAGCAGGCAGAATAGTACTGAGGCCCATTTTACACATAAGAACACAAGATAAATGATGTCCAAGGTCAAAAGCTGGTAAGAAGCAAAATGAAAAGAAAGGGTTCTTTACGTCACCAGAGGAAACCCAAGAGTCTGAGGACTGAAAGACTTCAGAGGCTTTAGTTTTCCTGGTTTCTCTCAAAAGTCCTATCTTTAATTCAACAAATACCGTGCTCTTATTGACGTGTTTGTTCTAGGATAAAAGCAATGGGTTCACAGGATAAATGGGAGAACAAAAGGAAAAGTCCTGTGGAGCTTCCAAGCTGTTTTCCAATTTCTTCCTGATACCTAACTGTCACCCCCCAACTACAAATGCACATCAGGTCTGCAGGGCTCTCCCTGGTGAAACAAAGATCGGCCAGTAAAAGAACAGGTTCAGTACAGTTCAGTTCAGTCGCTCAGTCGTGTCCGACTCTTTGCGACACCATGAATCGCAGCATACCAGGCCTCCCTGTCCATCACCAACTCCCCGGAGTTCACTCAGACTCACGTCCATCGAGTCGGTGATGCCATCCAGCCATCTCATCCTCTGTCGTCCCCTTCTCCTCCTGCCCCCAATCCCTCCAGCATCAGAGTCTTTTCCAGTGAGTCAACTCTTCGCATGAGGTGGCCAAAGTACTGGAGTTTCAGCTTCAGCATCATTCCTTCCAATGAACACCCAGGACTGATCTCCTTCAGAATGGACTGGTTGGATCTCCCTGCAGTCCAAGGGACTCTCAAGAGTCTTCTCCAACACCACAGTTCAAAAGCATCAATTCTTCGGCACTCAGCTTTCTTCACAGTCCAACTCTCACTTCTATACATGACCACCGGAAAAACCATAGCCTTGACTAGACAGATCTTTGTTGGCAAAGTAATGTCTCTGCTTTTTAATATGCTGTCTAGGTTGGTCATAACTTTCCTTCCAAGGAGTAAGCATCTTTTAATTTCATGGCTGCAGTCACCATCTGCAGTGATTTTGGAGCCCCCAAAAATAAAGTCTGACACTGTTTCCCGTTTCCTCGTCTATTTCCCATGAAGTGATGGGGCCAGATGCCATGATCTTAGTTTTCTGAATGTTGAGCTTTAAGCCAACTTTTTCACTCTCCACTTTCATCAAGAGGCTTTTTAGTTCCTCTTCACTTTCTGCCATAAGGGTGGTGTCATGTGTGCAAATGTCTTGCTGGTAACAACAATACAAAGAAGGTGAAAATTTAAATGTCCAAATTACTCCCTATTCAAAACAAAACATGAACTTAGATCACTTTCTTTCTCATAATAAGATGACATCTACCTCCCTGGTCAATGCATTCTTGTGTTTGAATGTTCAGTTACACTTAATTCCTTAAGATAAGATAAAAAAAATCAGGCCACTGGTCTTCTAAATTTTTACTTTCTGGTACAGAAACAGGGTGTTCCTTGTGTTACCTATAAGGAAAAACTGCTTTTGCTTTATAAATGGTGTGTCAACTCTCAGAGAGAAGGTTTGTTCTGCACAACTGGTACTCTACATGGTATAGATCCAACAGGGAGGATAAAGGAAATATTCTTGTCTCCCTACACCTCTATCCGCTGAAGCTACAAAGAATTAGTATGTTCCCTCTTCTTTTCCTCTTCTGCTCTACAGTCCTTAATTTATTTTAATAGTAAAATTAATCAGACGTGAAATAATTTAACACTTAAAGATTGTTGGCCCATAAAAGTGAGGACATAACTGGCTCCATGTCCATTCCTGATTGTGACCAAGAAAAGAAAGAAGTGATACACTAATGGCTCCTTTCAAACAAGCATGGTTGAGGGCAGGGGGATATCATGCTGAAGAGAACAGAGCCTCCCTGGTGGCTCAGATGGCAGAGTCTGCCTGCAGTGCAGGAGACCTGGATTAGATCCTTGGGTCAAGAAGATCCCCTGGAGGAGGAAATGGCAACCCACTCCAGGATTCTTACCTGGGAATTCCATGGACAGAGGAGCCTGGCAGGCTATAGTTCATGGGGTTGCAAAGAGGTGGACACGACCGAGTGACTAGGGTATAGCTATCAGTAAGGAAGTAAGACTTTTATTCTTCTCATCTCTGGGGTGAAATCAGTTCTGTAAAGTATATGGCACACCAGAGAAGGTGCTAGAATGTAAGGGCTCCAAGCAAAAGCTCTGAACCAGACTGCTGACCTTAAGTGCCCTTAGGGAGCCTCAGTCCCCGCACTGTTCTACCACCTACCTCAGGGCAGTGGATTATGGTGAGGAGGACATGAGGGAACACACAGGAACCTCCCGGCACTCAGGAAGCAACTGTTGCTGTTGTGTGGTAATGCTGCTATGCATGCACTGGTGCTAAGCTACTTCAGTCGTGTCCAACTCTTTGCGACCCTATGGACCGTAGCCCGCCAGGATCCTCTGTTCACAGGATTTCCCAGGCAAGAATACTGGAGTGGGTTGCCATTTCCTCCTCCAGGGGATCTTCCTGACCTGGGGATCAAACCAGCATCTCCTCCATTGGCAGGTGGGTTCTTCAACACTAGTGCACCCAGGAAGGCTATACTGCTATTATTAATTCAATTACTGCTCTAAGAAGTGTAACTGCCTTTTCCTTCAAAAGTACTAAACTCCAACAGATCTCATGATTACTACGTTCCTGCTTTTCAGCTCAATTTTTCATGTTTTCAAGAAAAACCAAACATAATACAACTATACTGCAAAAAAATATTTTAAATCTTTTTTCTCTAAATCAAAAATAGCAAATAATTTTAGAAAAGTTGGGAAAACTCAGAAAAAAATCAATCACTCAAATTTCTGCAACACAGAGACAAATACTAATAGCATGCAGGCATATTTCTTCCACTTTTTCCCATATATATTTTAAAATAACTGGAATCATACTGTTTATAGTTCTATATCCTGCTTTTTTCTCATACTTGACTTCATTTTGCATGTACTTTCCCATGTCAAGAATTCTCCAAAAGCATCTTTTTATGACTCCAGACTTTTCCATAAAGTGACCATTCCCATAAAGCTAAAACATTTAGATTCTTTTTTTCCCCAATACACATCACTATAATTAACATATTCATATCAAATTTTGGTCCTCATCTCCAGTTCTTGGTCCATACAGATACGTATAACCAGACCAAGGATTGTATCTCTTGCCAAACTGTTTTCCAGAAAGTTTGCCCCAGTCTGCCTGTCTGACAGTCCCATCATGAAGTCAGAGCAGTGACCATACCTATTTTCTTTTAATTCCAAGTAAACAGAGACCCTAAAAGTCTGCAATTATAACACAAATAGAAAAGATCTGTAAGTACAAGATGCTTCTGACACTTCTAATTTGTATGAGATCACTATTAACCCATTCATCATCAGGTATGTGACTTTGAACAAACTTGTACAAGTTAAAAATATGATCCCACACATTCACATTTGTATATTAAAGTCCTAAGAAGTACCTTATAAATAGAGACTCTCAAATAGTTTTCAATTTATTAAGAACTGTGTGGGAGAAAATAAAATTAAAACAGAAGAACTGAATGAGGGGAAAAAATACGTGAAAAAGAAAATTATGCCCCAGCATATGAAAAAGGGGGTCTGTACAACATGTATGGAGTGGAATGCCATTTCCTTCTCCAGCGGATCTTCCGGACCCAGGAATCAAACCCAGGTCTCCCGCATTGCAGGCAGACACTTTACCGTCTGAGCCACCAGGGAAGCCCACAGCATATATGTAAGAAAATACATCTTCCTTGTATATACATCAAATTATAACTACTTTGGCTAAAGTGGCCGTTTTTAAGCCTTGTGGCGACTGACTAACACCAGGCATATGCCAACAGCCCACTCCCCGCAACAATTAGAGGCCTTATTCCTCATCTATCAAAGGTTTTATCTGCCTTCTTCAACTGACTGACCAAAGTGGAATAAATTCCCTATATGTCAGCAGCATTAAAGTATTTAATGATATCAGTCCATTAAAAATAGTATTACAAGAGAGGCACCCACCAGTCTTCCACCTACAAACTTAATAAGCATCTTTGAAAACTAAAGACCTAGTGATACTTTTAATCACCAAGCATTTAGGTACACTCTTCCCAGTGAAACAATTCCCTTGAAGTGAAAGCCACTCTGGCTGAAGATGCTGATTTCAAGAATCTAATAATCTTGTATTAATGCAGTGCTGACTTTCATTTGTACACAATCAATTTGGAACTGAACAAAGAATCCTTTTTAATTGCCCGTGGCAATTAACAGTAATCATTTTCCTTTATCTTACTCTTAAGTAGAGCAGGCTGAAATAGAGAAGCCTTGGTTTCGACCTTTCTGTCTCTAAACGGAGATAGGAAGAAGTACCATGCAATAACAGTATTTTACACTTCAGGAGGCTATTAGCTTTAGCTGGGAAACATTCTTGCACCCTAACATTGTTTAAGAACTTTTTGAATTGCAATTAAAAATATAGATAGATAGATAGATAGATAGATAGATAGATATTATAGGGAGCTCCATACAAATAAGTCAAGGGCAAAGCATATTTTTATCTATACATTTCTAGCTGCATAGACAGTTTTCTCAGAATAAAATCTCTCAATTAGGAGCTATTCAGACACTTTTCTATTTGCCAAAGAAATGACAGATTTAAGGCCACTCCATTACCAAACATTTCTACCTTATTTCTGTTAAATTTATAGTTTTGCTACCTCAGGTGTGAATCCAGGTCAGAAATAAAATGCTCAACTTCTTTCATACTGACTACAAAGATAAGCTGGTACTTGTGGCTGTGGATTCCTTTTAAAATATCTGGATATGGAACCTGATGCTGCTCAGTCTCTGAATATGAGAATCTTTCAGATTACTATGGGACCGCCTCCGGAACAGCTAGAAATTAGTAAGAATAGTCTATTCAACATCTACTTCCCTCACCCCACCCCATATTACACATATAGTTAATTGTTTATAACTGACTACAATTCCTCAAGGACTTGAACTACAGCTTATTCTTATAGCCCAGAGAGGCAAGGCAGTCTAATAAAATAAAGACAGATTTTAGAGTCAGACAGATGGATTCGTAACATGAGCTTACCATAAATTAGCTCATATATTAGTTGCGTAGCCCTGGTCAAGACATTTATGATATGTGTGCATGTCTGTGGCTGTGTGTGTGTATGTGTATAGGGATTAAATGCTGAGCAGGAAGGCATGTCAAAAACGTCGGGGAGATGTGTATACTAACCATAACGGCCACTTTTAGGCTTGAAACTCTTTAAGCGGCAGGCATGCCCCCAAAAAGAAAAAGTCTTTGGCACCAGCGTGGCTTCAGTCAGCAGTAGTGAGGGCTACTACACACAAGGTATTTAGGTATGACTGGAAATGATGGAAACCAATGAGTCTAATCCCTTCATTTTCCTCACGAAGAAACTGCAGCCCAGAAGTGAAAGGACTTGGCCACAGTCACACAGCTGGTAAGTGGCAGAGCCAGGACTAGGACCCAGGTTTCTTCATGATCAGTTCAACATTCTTTACCATAGGAAGCTGTCTCTCAATTATTCAAGTTTGATTACCAAGCACAAGTATTGCAATGGTGACCAGCAAGAGAAGTTTCCAAAAAGAATGCAGACACTAAGAAAGCAGAAACAGTCTGAAGTACCTATAGATGCATGATGCAACATCACAACTGCTGCAATTTTCATAAAATGACAACGTGTCCGTTCAATAAAGGAAGATAAAGCAGACAGGCAAGTCTGCCTACTTTTGACTAAAACAAGTATTACTTTCCTATGAGGATGCTTCATGGCTGGTTCTCTGCTAGTACATCAAATTAATGGTGTCTCTTAACATTAGCAAAGCAAAGCAATGAAGATGAGACTGACAGATGCCAAATACTATTTTCAAGAATTCTTCATAGACAAAGTCTGATAAAGCATTCTATCAAAAATTAAATAGAAATAAATTTGGGGGAGGATGAACATGAAAGATTTGTTTGCATTTCTTAATACCAGCAATTCAAGTACTATTCAAACCACTGCTATTTGAGAGCCTAGGTCAACAATGACTCAGCTTGAAAAACTTCATACTGTTTTTAGGAGGTATATGGTTTTAGTTATGTAGTTAGTACAATCTGGATGCTCCTTTCTCCCCAAATTATAAACTATCTTCATGTGAATGGCTGAAAAAGAGGCAAGTATTTATTTTATATTTGAAAAAACATACAACAGGGGACTTCTCTGGTGGTCCAGTGGCTAAGATTCCAACCTCTGAATGCAGGGGGTCAGAGGTTCAATTCCTGGTCAGGGAACTAGATCCCACATGTCATAACTGAGACCCAATGCACCCAAATAAATAAATAAAAACAAATAAATATTAAAAAAAGAAAGAAAGAAAAAGCATACAACAGAGATAATGCAATTCATTTTACTGTATCCCCTGGGGGAAAGCCCCCTGTCCCATCACTGCCTGGCCCATTCTGGGTCACAGGATTTGATGGGGACAGGATGGGTTGGGTGGTGGGGGATTAATAGTAGTACCAAGAGGCCAATCCCAGGTGTCCTGTCGTCTGTGATCCAGAACAAGAATCTACAATTATAGCTGGATGGCACACAAGGCTTCAGGCTGGGAATGAGAAGCCCAGAGAGGTAAAGCACTCTGTCCAAGAGTCCATCTAATAGGTTAGAGCCTAGACCAGGTCTCCTACCTGTATGTCCGATACTCTTTAGCTACGACAGGAAGTCTTGTCATCGTGTCCCTTGCAAGCTTTCCATTTCCCCAATATAACTGAGAAGGCTAGACTAGGCACTGATCTTCAAAATGCTGTTTCAAAGCCAAGGGGTTTCTGCTGGTCACTCTTCCTCTTCAAACGGAGACTAGACTCTCCAAGGTTATTTCATATAGTGTGGAAAAGAAATCTTAAGTGACTGAACTAGATGGTCAAACAACTGTCACAGTGACTGGGTATATTAACACACTGTTTAGACTGTCAGTGGGTGAACGACAAGAGTCAGAGCACATTACCACCAAAAGGCCCTACAAGAGGCCCAACACCTCTCAGAAGAGCACAGCAGATGGAGGAGGGGAAGCAGGCAAGACGAGAGGGAGACCATCAGGCTCACCTTTTCCATCTCCAACTCTACTGGCCTAGTGCATTTCCTCCTTATATACAGACTGACCACACCTGGGAGGCTATAGGTCACAGTCACCTATACAACCCTCACTCTCCCCAGACTGTCCTTTGTCAGCAAGTCACCATCAGGCCCATGGATATGCACACGGACAACTCCTTCCATGTGTCCAGGATCAAGAAGAATGACTGTTTTTGTGTATGTGGCCACAAGCCTTACAGCATATGGAATCTTAGTTCCCCAACCAGGGGTCTGCACCCCGCTGCAGTAGAAGTGTGGAATCCCAACCCCTGGACTGCCAGGGAATCCCAGGAATGACTATTTTCTGATCCTTTTATTGTCCTAAATCTTTGGCCTTCATCATGGCAAGAAAAAGGGGCAGCAAATAAGGGAGGGCGGACATAGCCAAAAGTAAAGGCTAGTATAAAAAAATGAAGACAGAATCCTAATCAGGCCAGTAATACAAAGATTTTCTAAACAGTCACCTACTGCCTGTCCCCACTCCACACCCCACCCCCAACTGGCACATTAAATGTTCCAGAAGGCCAAGGCTATCACCTCGGATTTCTGCAGCACCCAATTCCATCATGAAAACAAATGCTGATACAGGGGTTGGAGCCTCTGTCACCATCAGAGAAATCTGACAATCTCTGGAACATCAGTTCCCAGTCTCAGAAGAAAAACAGCTCTTTGTTCTTCTGTCTACTCTCCTCCTATTATGTAAACTTAGGCTCTGGGCACGCAGAAACTTCCTATGCTGCCAGTGATGTGAAAAACCTGGAACACAAATTTAAGCAGTGCTGCACACACAGTTGTTTTTATTCTTAATTAGCTGTCACTTGCACGTTAAGAATAAAAACCAAAACAACTATTTATACCAACATAGGCAACATAAAAACTCAAATAAATTCAGAGAATTCATCAGAATTCTTTTCATCAAATGAACAAAAATGAACCAAAACCTTAAAATGGTGAAAACAAATGTCAAAGATAATTTACCAGATTCTGCTTGTCCCAAAATTTAAAGTCCTGAGAACTTAGGCGAAAGGAGCCATAAGAATCTACTATTCATTCCCTCTCACTGTCTCATATACAAATGCCCTAATGTTTGATGAGTCAGTGGTCTAATTCTGTAGATGACAACGAATGGTTTTTATTTCACATGTATTCATACAGAACTATTTCTAAATTTAAGTGGTGAAGTAAACAAAGTTTGATCATAGCTCAGTTAAGAAAGTCCTTCCAGTAAATGCTCCTTCACAGCTGGATGGCTGCTTTAATATGCAATTGCCCTAGGCCATAGGGGGGGAAAAATCAGGCTTTTGATCTACTTAAGAAATAAAATAAATAAACCTAGAACACGCAAAAGGTTCCCTCTTCCAAGTTAAGGAAGGAGAATGCTTGGAGGTTTTCTGTGAAACCACCTCTTCCTCTGAATCAATTTCCTATATTCCACCTCCAACAGAATATCACTGGAGAAAACAGCTCAGGGAAAGGCAGCAAAGGTACATTTTTCAGGTAATACACCAAAAACCCAATCATATCAGCCCGTCCCTGGCACTCATTTCTCTACCAAATCAGGGCAGTCAAAAGGCCTGGGAGTGTCAGGGCCCACCCACATACTCCTGGTTCACCAATGAGTTCCCTCCTTCTCCAAGCATGGAGCTACCTAGAGGAATTCAGCTTCTGCAGCTGGAAGCGCCTGCAATACCAGAGGGCAGAAATCTGAGTGACACTTGGCACTCTCTGTTTCAACAAACAGCCGCAAAGAGCTTTCCAAAGCCAGGCCCTCACCATTTTGAAGACCAGGAAGCCGAATCCTTCCTGGGGCAGAGGTGAAAAAGAAACAAGCCCACCTTCCTTCAACCCTTCCCAAAGGTCACACAGCAAACCACAGGCCATCAAGGAAGCCAAGCAAGACGGCAGCTCCGGCAGACCCAGAACAGCAAACACCAAGTGTGGCCATAACCTCTGCGGGGCTGGGGAGAAGTTGAGAACTGGCATTTCTCCAGCTAAAGGCGAAATAAAAATAGGACTTGTCAGCTGGAAAACACAAACAAACAAAAAACACACTCCTAAGTTCTCCCAAAAGATGCTGGCTTGGAGGTGAAAGGGGGAGAGGGTACAACTGCCTCTTTATGATAGCTGAGAGGAGGAGGGAGGGAAAGTGAGAGAGAGAAGACAGACCTGTGAGCAGCTGCATTCTCCTTTTCCAAAGGACACAAAACTGCAAAGCCTCAGGACTCAGAGGGGCGGGGAAGCAAAATGGGAGCGGGAAAGAAAAACGGGGCAATGGAAAGAGAACTACGCTTGGTAAAAGTGGGGGAAATAGGGGCGACACTCCCCGACCCGAGAGAACAGTAGTTAATCAACCAACCCCAGCTATTTACCCAGATCTCACAGGATCCCTGGAGATAAAACCCTCAGAGTCAGAGTGCTGAGCGAATCTGTAGTCTAAATGTGAACATAAGCATCCTAGGCCCAACCCAGTCCCTTCCTCCCCAAAGCTGTGAGATGAGAGACTAGAAGTAAGGCATACTTGAAGAGGTGTTAAGTAACCTGGTGGGGAACAGGCAGGTCAAGAGGGGAGCTGGGAGAAGCAAATCTGATACAAACTACAAGGGAAGAGAAGCAGTCTAGCAAGATACAACAGGAAAAAAAAGATGAGGAAGAAAATCAGGCAATGAAGACCAGAACTGCAAGAGGGATCACAAAAGGGACGGAGACTCTAGCCAAGAACTGAGACAGCTTCAAGAGGAAGCTGGGCTGGGGGAGTGACAGGTAGGAAGGCTAGGGAAAACATCTCTATACTGAGCAGATCCAGAGTAAGGAGACTCAAAAAGGAGGTAAGAGGCAGGGCAAAAGGGGGAGGACCCATTCAAGAAAGGAGAGAGCAGAGATTGAGGGCTGAATCAAAATGGGGTGGGGGGAGAAGATCAAGGGGAAAACTTAGAATTGAGAGGCAACAGAGAGGCAAGGCAGTCACAAGACGACCAGAGTTAAAGAGGACCACTTCAAGAGGAGACAGCAGTAGGAAAATTAAAACGGGTCCAAAACATAGGGGACAACTGTGGACAGCTCCCAAAGGGGCAGAGCTGGGAGGAAAACATTAGAGAGGATGGGGGTGGAATTGAACAAGAGCCAAGAGCAGGTGCAAAAGGATCTGGGGCAGGTCTGGGATGCAGAATGGGAAGGGGAAGGGAGATGATGGATCAGAGAGAAATTCCCAGTCTTTCAGTAAGGGCCAAAATAGAGAGGACAGGCCTCGGAGAAACAGGCTGCAAGCAGGTCTTCAGCAAAGAAGAAATGAAGGGGAGACAGAGCAAAGGAAGAGGGAACAAATGAATGCAATGGCTCAAAAGAGGGCCAATAAGGAGAGAGGGGAGAGAAGAAACCTCACCCGGGGACTGCAGGGCGTCAGGCTGCGGCGAGGCTGAGTTAGGGAGAAAGGTCAGAGAACTGAACGGCAGGAGCGAGAGCGCTGCAGGGTCAGAGAAGGGGGTGGAAGCTGCTTCATGGAAAGCCAAGTCAGAAAGCAAGGAGGCTGAGGGCACCGCAAGATCGGAGACTGGACGAGGGGCAGAGTGGGGAGGCAAAAGGGTCTGGAAGAGAGGCAAGGATCTGAATGGCAAAAAATGGAGTAAGATTGGAGGGGAGGAGGCGAGCATGGCGCGTTGGAGTCCAAGAGGGGGCAGGGGACTGCATCGAGATCGGCAGGGGTCAGAGTCCAGGGGTATCCCGCGGGGAGCGGGGCCGGGGGAGGCGGCAGGTTTTTGTCAGTGGGCAGCAGGGCCCAAGAGGGACGTGGAATTAAGCCCAAGAAGACCTGGGGGCAGTAGTGCCAAGACGAACAGGGTCTCGGATGAATCACCGAGGAGGTGGAACCGCAGGTCCTAGACGGACAGCTCCTGGGGGTGCAGCAGCGGAGGGGAACAGGACACAGGGGACGGACACAGGGTGGTGAGAAGGCAGAAGGGTCACGAATCTGAATGTGGGGGTCCAGAATTCAGGGATGCGGAAGGGTCTCAAGAGCACTGCAGAGTGTAGGGGCGGGGGGCGAAGGGCATTACTGAGGGGCGGAAGAGAGAAGGCGTAGGCGCAGAATTGGGAGCAGAGCGGCTGAAGTCGAGGGGTGGGGGGGAGCCGAGGCAGACACGGAGATCTCAATGGATTGGAGGGTGGGGGCAGACGCGGCGACAGCAGGGCTGCGGCGGGCAGGGGCAAGTCCGAAGGGCAGGCGGGCCCCGGCTGGCCGGGCCGCAGCGCGAGGCGGCGGGGCCGGCAGAGCCCGGGGGGCTGGGGGCCGCTCCCTCCCCCCCCTCCGGCTCCTCCATTGTTCGCGGGCTCCGGGCCCCGCCGTCCCCGCCTCCCCTGGACCCCGCAGCGGGGCGGGCGCCCGGCCTCGCCGCCCGGGCCCGCGAGCTCGCGCACTCACCAGCTGGGCGCCCTCAGCGCGGCCCTGGCCTTCGGGATCCCGGCAGCGGCGACGGCGGCCCCGGCGCCATGTTCTGCTGCTCCTAGTCCAGCGGCGGCTGAGGCGGCGGCGGCGGCAGCTCCGGCGGCGGGGGGCCGGGCGGACCCTCCCTCGCGGGCTCCCTCCTCCGCCTCCTCCACCTCCTCCCGCCGCTCCGCTGCTCTCCCTCGGGGCGGGGGGGCGGGGAGGGGAAGGGGGGAGGGGCGGGAACCAGGGGGAGGGCGGACCAGCCTCTCTCGCTCGCTCCCTCCCTCCCTCGCAATGGCGGCGGCGGCGCCTCCTTCCTGCGGCCACCGCTCCCGCGCGCACTCCCCCTCGCTACTGCGCGTGCGTGGCGCAGTGACCGTTGCAGGGGGATAACGGCCCCTGAAGCGCGCGCCGCGAGGGGATAACCGGCGCGTGGCGGGGAGAAGCGAGAGCGCGTGCGCGCCGGAGGGACTCTGCCACCGCAGCGGCCGCGTCCAGGAACGGGCGCGGAGGGCGCAGTGCGCGTGCGCTACCCCCACCCCCGACACACACACACACAAAATGCCGCTACTGCGGTGTCTGCAGCGCCAGACAGAGCGCGAGGAGACCTGCGACTGGGCAGAGGACTGGGGTGGACAAGAGCGCGTGCGCGGGAAGGGCTGCCAGCCGCTGCGCTACTCGCGCGAGGCGGAGGGAGTGGTCCTCGAGAGGCGCGCGCACCCTTGCGCGCACCAGAAGCAGCCAAAACCCTTCTCGCGCCGGCTCTTGGAGAAAGCGGGAGGGGAGGCATGGCCGGGCTTTGGGGGCGGGGGCGAAGGGCGCGATCCCGCTCGCGCGGGACCTGACCAGCCAATAAGAGGCAAGGGGAGGTGGGTTTGCCGCGCGAGCGCAGCCCCCAGGATAACGGAGGAGGAGAGAAGGAGCGACGTAACGTGGGGCGGTGGGGCGGGGCTGAGGAGGAGGGAGCGCACCCAGTGGGGAGTTGATTGGGGGACACGGGGAGGCGTGGCCCGCCCCAGCCCAATAGGAGCCTCGAAATTCGTCGTTCCGGAAGAAGGGGCGGGGCTGCGAAGCGCGTGCTCTTTTCCCTGGCAGCGAAGAAAATTTGCAGGCAACGCGCGCATTATTACAAATTGCTTTGGGTTCCGTGATCGCCAAATCTCGGGAGACGGGAGAGGGCCTGGTCCCGCATACATCCCTGGCCTCCAAGTCAGCATTGTGCCAAAGACTGCAAATCAAATGTCAGTTTGGGCGCCCAGAGGGGAAATAGTAGTGATGGGAAGGGGCACCGCTGTAACCCCTGAGTTCCTTCCTCTGAACTGAAGAGGGGTTCCTCTGGGAGCCCTCCGGAAGTGCGGATCGTGGAAGATGAGTGTTCTGGGAACCCAGTCAATATTTAAGGAATGCATGAAGAAAAGCTATGTTTTTATTGCATTTTTCGTTTCTTTGCTCAGTCTTTTCATCTTAAAAGTAGAATGATAATCTTATCTCTTAGTAAGATCTGTTGGGAGAATTGAATGAATTCTACTTGTAAAGTGCTGAAAATTATGCCTTGCTCTATAAACACTGATAAAATTACATGCGCTCAATTTTTTTTGAGGTCATTGCTTTTTAAAAATTGAAGTATAGTTAATTTACAATGTTGTGCTAGATGCGCTCCAATTTTAAAGCATCTCACTAGATAAAGATTTTCTGATTACTGGAAGTTTGTTTTTTAGCATTGTGGGAGAAACAAATCCAGTACCTGGGCCAGATTTTCTCTACATGTCACTGCAAGCCCTGATTTGTAAGCGATTTTAAAATGTATCACTTGAGAAAACCAGAAAAACCTGGGGAGAAGGGACATCGGATTCCCCTACCTCAAATTAATATGTGTTTATAACTCCAATGCAGTGTTCTAGGTCCTTTGAATACTGGAAATTTTTGAACTGGCAGCACCTAGAGAAGAGAGAAGCCTGGGCTCACTCTGGATCCAGATGCTCCTCTCCCCTTCTTTTGGAGCCCATCAACTCTGCCTTATTCAAGTCTCGCTTGAGGTCATTTCCTCTGGTTGGCCTCCCAGATTTGACCTGACCCCTCATACTTTATAAAAATGGGCACTTTATGTTAGGCAACATTCTAAAGCACTTCAAACATACTAACTCACTTAATCCTCACACCTTAACAAGTAGGTTGGGATTGTTACTATTCTACTAAACTAAGGCACAGAGAGGTTACACAGCTAGTGAGTGGCAAATGTGAGATTTAAACTCAGACAACAGGGGTCAGATAGTCACACACTTTGTTCTTTTTCATAGCACTCCATCAGGGGTTGAAGTTCCCTATTGGCATCACCATAATATGTGGGAACCCTTCGAGCCAGGAACTCTGGCTAGATCCTCAGTCTGAAAGATGACCCACACTAAATACTTGCTAATGGATAAATGAATGAATCCAGTGGTGAACAAAGGGAGTGATGGCTGGCACTGAGGGCATGGTAGCCAAGACACCATCCTTGTTTTATGACTAATCCTCTTTCAGATACTAGTTCAGATGTCCCCTCTTCCAAGACGCCCTCCCACAGACTGTTTCCAAATTGGGAAAGGAGTAGTCAAGGTTGTATATTGTCACCCTGCTTATTTAACTTATATGTAGACTACATCATGCAAAATGCTGGCTGGATGAAGCACAAGCTAGAATTAGGACTGGCAGGAGAAATATCAATAACCTCAGATATTCAGATAATACCATCCTTAGGACAGAAAACAAAGAGGAACTGAAGAGTCTCTTGATGAAAGTGAAAGAGGAGAGTAGAAAAAGCTGGCTTGAAACTCAACATTCAAAAAACTAAGATCATGGCATCAGGTCACATCACTTCATGGCAAATAGATGGGGAAACACTGGAAGAGAGAGACTTTATTTTCTTGGGCTCTGAAATCACTGCCGATGGTGACTGCAGCCATGAAATTAAAAGACGCTTGCTCCTTGGAAGAAAAGCTATGACAAATCTGGACAGCATATTTAAAAGCAGAGACATTGGAGAAGGAAATGGCAACCCACTCCAGTACTCTTGGCTGGAGAATCCCTTGGACAGAGGAGCCTGGTGGGCTACAGTCCATGGGGTCACAGAGTCAGACACAACTGAGTGACTGACACATACACAAAGTTGAGGAGATGCTTGATGGTGCAGGGGTACACTTCATCTACTCTCCCATCTCCTGCAGGAAGCAGGATGGGGCAGGCAGCACCTGGGAGGAAGGATGGCTCACCCCCTCTCCCATCCCTCCTGGAAGTCTTGGGGCCTCAGTGCCTGCAACAACTGGCCTTGGGCAAATAAAAGACTAAGATGTTTACCGAAGGAAAAAAAAAGGCAGAGATATTACTTTGCCAACAAAGGTCCATCTAGTCAAAGCTATGGTTTTTCCAGTAGTCATGTATGGATGTGAGAGTTGGACCATAAAGAAAGCCAAGCACCAAAGAATGATGCTTTTGAAGAAGCATCAAGTCTTCTTGTGGTGTTGGAGAAGTCTCTTGAGAGTCCCTTGGACTGCAAGGAGATCAAACCAGTCAATCCTAGAGGAAATCAGTCTTGAATATTCATTGGAAGGACTGATGCTGAAGCTAAAGCTTCAATACTTTGGCTACCTAATGTGAAGAACTGACTCATTAGAAAAGACCCTGATGCTGGGAAAGATTGAAGGCAGGAGGAGAAGGGGACGACAGAGGATGAGATGGTTGGATGGCATCACCTACTCGATGGACATGAGTTTGAGCAAGCTCTGGGGGTTGGTGATGGACAGGGCAAACCGGTGTGCTGTAGTCCATGGGGTTGCAAAGAGTCAGACACCACTGAGCCACTGAACTAGGCTTGCACAGCACCTTTGTGTCCTCCAACCAAGCCCTCCAACCACCCTGGGTTTCCCATATACTGATAGGTCTTTCCCACCAGTCTGTGAGCCCCATGAGGACAGGACTCAATTGAGGCTGTCTCAACTGATGCTAATGTTCCTAGCACCTGTCCAGGCACAAGGCAGGGGCTCAGGCAGTGTTTCCGTGGATGAAGGAAGGGAACCATCAAGGAGGACCTTCCCAGCTCTGCATTTCTTTCCAGTGCACAAGACAGCCGGTGTTAGCTGAGCAAGCCAACCACCGGAAGCAGATTTCCCTGGGGCCAGTCGCCTCCCGCGCACCCAGCTAACCTCCACTGCAGGATAAATAGATAAGCGAGAAAACAATTAGCTGACAGAGGTGCCGACTGTCAACGCAGGCCGTTGTCAGGTTGTCAAAATTTCTGCAGCATGGCTCTAGAGGCCCAAATAGCTAGGATTGGATTTCCCACTAATCGTGGAGCTGGAGTAGGTCAGAGGAGGGACCTGAGAATCTAGATCCGCATTCAAGAGATGCACAGACAGAAAAGTCTGCAAAAGAGTTTTGCGCAGAGGGTGTAAATGCTAGGCCATATATTCTCTCCATTCCTCCCAGTTTGAAAGGGTGGGGACCAGGTCTCAGATTGACCAAAGAGTCAGTGAGCTCACAGCGCCGCCTACAAACCGAACTGGGGAAGCTGCAGCTAGCTGATGCTTCTAGGGATGGCCGAGAGGGGTGAACTCTCCTGCCATTGGCCGGAAGAGCAGCCAATAATGAGGAAGGAACAGGAAGCGGGGATGCATGGATAAACGTCTGATGGAAAGATCGATGATGAACATCCCAATTTCCATCAGCTTTACATTGGAGGGAATTCCCTGGCGCTCTCAATCCCTGATAAGGGAACTCAGATCCCACAAGCCGTTCCGCTGGACCAAAAAAATAAAATTAAAAATTAAAAAAAACTTAAAAATAAAATTAAAAGAGACAAATCCTGGACTTTCCTGTCAGTCCAGTGGTTAAGACTCCATCCACTCTTCCACTACAGGGGTGCCGGTTCGATCTCTGGTCAGAGAACTAAGATACCACATGCCACACAGCGTGGCCAAAAAAGAGAAAGAAAAGATTGATCCTATTTTTTTTTTTAAAAAGTCTTTCTCTTTTAATTAATTAATTTATTTATTTTAGTCCTGAGGCATGGCATGTTCCAGACCAGCGCACCCTGCAGGGAAAATCCTGATAGCTATGCCAGGAAAGTTCTGCTAGATCCTGTGTTTTAAAATGAAATATAGCATGCATGTAACAACAGACTGGTTCCAAATAGGAAAGGGGGTACATCAAGGCTGTATATTGTCACCTTGCTTATTTAACTTATATTCAGAGTACATCATGAGAAACGCTGGGCTGGATGAAGCACAAGCTGGAATCAAGATTGATGGGAGAAATATCAATAACCTCAGATATGCAGATGACACCACCCTTATGGCAGAAAGTGAAGAAGTACTAAAGAGCCTCTTGATGAAGGTGAAAGCGGAGAGTGAAAAAGCTGGCTTAAAGCTCAACATTCAGAAAATAAAAATCATGGCATCCGGTCCCATCAGTTCAGTTCAGTCGCTCAGTCGTGTCCGACTCTTTGTGACCCTATGAATTGCAGCACGCCAGGCCTCACTGTCCATCACCAACTCCCGGAGTTCACTCAGACTCATGTCCATCGAGTCAGTGGTGCCATCCAGCCATCTCATCTGTCATCGCCTTCTCCTTCTGCCCCCAATCCCTCCCAGCATCAGAGTCTTTTCCAATGAGTCAACTCTTCACATGAGGTGCCCAAAGTACTGGAGTTTCAGCTTTAGCATCAGTCCTTCCAATGAATAATCAGGACTGATTTCCTTTATGATTGATTGATTGGATCTCCTTGCAGTCCAAGGGATTCTCAAGAGTCTTCTCCAACACCACAGTTCAAAAGCATCAATTCTTCAGCACTCAGCCTTCTTCACAGCCCAACTCTCACATCCATACCTGACTACTGGAAAAACCATAGCCTTGACTAGACGGATCTTAGTTGGCAAAGGAAAGTCTCTACTTTTGAATATGCTATCTAGGTTGGTCATAACTTTTCTTCCAAGAAGTAAGCGTCTTTTAATTTCATGGCTGCAGTCACCATCTGCAGTGATTTTGGAGCCCCCCAAAATAAAGTCTGACACTGTTTCCACTGTTTCCCCATCTATTTCCCATGAAGTGATGGGACCGGATGCCATGATCTTCGTTTTCTGAATGTTGAGCTTTAAGTCAACTTTTTCACTCTCCTCTTTCACTTTCATCAAGAAGCAGGGCAAAGACTAATAGAGTTTTGCCAAGAAAATGCACTGGTCATAGCAAACACCCTCTTTCAACAACACAAGAGAAGACTACACATGGACATCACCAGATGGTCAACACCGAAATCAGATTGATTATATTCTATGGACCCCGTCCCATCACTTCATGGCAAATAGAGGGGGAAACAGTGGAAACAGTGGCTGTCTTTATTTTTCTGAGCTCCAAAATCACTCCAGGTGGTGATTGCAGCCATGAAATTAAAAGAAGCTTACTCCTTGGAGGGAAAGTTGTGACCAACCTAGACAGCATATTAAAAAGCAGAGACATTACTTTGTCGACAAAGGTCTGCCTAGTCAAGGCTATGGTTTTTCCAGTGATTACGTACGGATGTGAGAGTTGGACTATAAAGAAAGCTGAGCGCAGCAGAAGAATTGATGCTTTTGAACTGTGGTGTTGGAGAAGACTCTTGAGAGTCCCTTGGACTGCAAGGAGATCTAACCAGTCCATCCTAAAAGAGATCAGTCCTGGGTGTTCATTGGAAGGACTGATGCTGAAGCTAAAATTCCAATACTTTGGCCACCTGATGCAAAGAGCTGACTCATTTGAAAAGACCCTGATGTTGGGAAAGATTGAGGGCAGGAGGAAAAGGGGACAACAGAGGATGAGATGGTTGGATGGCATCGCCGACTCAATGGACATGAGTTTGGGTGGACTCTGGGAGTTGGTGATGGACAGGGAGTCCTGGCATGCTGCGGTTCATGGGGTGGCAGAGCCGGACACGACTGAGTAACTGAACTGAAATGAACTGTTAACACGCATACTAAGAAGAACACAAACCACAAGTGTACAGTTCAATGAATATTCCAAAAGAACACGCCCCTGTAACCAGCACCGAGGTTAAAAAAATATATATGACCAGTCTCTGAGAAGACCTCCCTACATGTCCCTCTCCAGTCATTGATTTCTATGCCTTTTTTAGTTTTGCCTGTTTTAATATTTTACATAAAGTGAAAATTTTTACATAAAGTTACCTCTTTTGATCAACATAGTTCGTTGGATTTACCCATATTATTTTAAATAAATGGAGATTGTTGTTCATTCTTGTTGCTGTGTAGTATTCCACAGAATGAAGGCTCCGGTATATATTTGCTTCCCCGGTAGCTCAGCTAGTAAAGAATCCACCTGCCCATACAGGAGACACAAGAGACATGGATTCAAACCCTGGGTCAGGAAGATCTCCTGGAGAAGGAAACAGCAACCTACTCCAGTATTCTTGACTGGAAAATTCCATGAGCAGACGTGCCTGGCAGGCTACACAGTCCATGGGGTTGCAGAGTCAGACATGACTGAGCGCGAGCACATGTGCACGCGCGTGTGCGCGCACACACACACACACACACACACACACACACACACACACAATGTACTTACTCATTCTACTGTTGGTGAGTAGTTTCCACTTTTTGGCTATTATGAATAGTGCTACTATGGACAGTCTAGAACATGTCTTTTGGTAAATATGTGTACTCATTCCTGCTAGGTATGTACCAAAGGGGGAATTGCTAGTCATAAGGCGTACATGAGTACTCCAACCAGTTTCCCAAAGTGGATGCTATTTATATTCCTAGAGACATTCAGAAAAATTTCAGCTGCTCCGTGTTTTCCCAAACACTTGATACTGTCCAATCTTTTTAATGTCAGCCATTCTAATGGCTGTGTAGTGGTATGTCGTTGTGATCTTAATTTGTCTTTCCCCAGTGATTAATGAGGTTGAACATTATTTCATATATACATGAACCATCTGAATAGCAGCTTTTGTGAAATGCTATTCAAATCTTTGCCCATTTTACTGTTGCTGTATACTCTTAATTATTTTTAATACCTAATAATGCATGAATTTCTCATCCTTGAAAAAAATACTTCAGCTAAGATGGAAGCTCCTTGGACAACCCAACCCCATCCTCTTGCCTCTCCCAAAATGTGTTTTATTCTAGACTTCTCTGTATATTTGCCTGAATGCAAATATTTTGTTGTGACTACACATGCACTCTCTCCCTGTCAATGTGCATTTTGTCTCTTTCCAATTTTCTCTATTACAAGCATGTTGTAATGGGATCAAAAGGAGAGGATCCTTGTAGGTTCTAAAGAGGAAGTGCTGGGGCTGGCCCTTTCTGTCTATAGCTATAGAAAATAGATAGAGACTTCCTAGTGGTTAAGATTGCATGCTTCCACTTCCAGGGGGTGCAGGTTCAACCCTTGGTTGGGGAACTAAGATGTCAGATGCTGTGAGGTGCAGAAGAAAAAAAAGGTTAAAAATAGAATATAGATATATATTCTACATATTTCTGTCTATATTTATAGAATACATAGATATATTGTTAGATATCTGTTATATATAGTAATATATACATATATATATTGTTATGTGCTTGTGCTTAGTCACTCAGTTGTGTCCAGCTCTTTGCAACCCCGTGGACTGTAGCCCCCCAGGCCCCTCTGTCCATGGGATTTTCCAGGCAAGAATACTGGAGCAGGTTACCATTTCCTTCTCCAGGGGAACCTTCCTGATCCAGAGATCGAACCCAAGTCTCCAGTGTCTTCTGCATTGCAGGTGGGTTCTTTACCGACTGAGCCATCAGGAAGTCCCCATATATTGTTATATATATGTATATATACACATGTATACATAAGTATAGGTATGTATATATACATATATATTTACATATATATACACACACATACACACATATTACATAGATATAAACAGACTCACACTGCAAACCACCCAAGCCATGAGATTCTTGAGAGGAGAGACAAAGTCTGTTTGTTCCCTGCCTGCACACTCTACCTTGCTTTGTCCCTAACGCCTCATCTGGGCCAGGTGCTTCTAATTGAAGCGATTGTGGTAGCCGGGCCTCCAAGATAGACCCCACTGATTCTCACTGGTATTCGAGTCCCCTTTACAAATGGCAACCCACTCCAATATTCTTGCCTGGAGAATCCCATAGACAGAGAGCCTGGCGGGCTACAGTCCACGGGGTCGCAAAGAGTCGGACACGACTGAGCGACTTCACACACACACAGGGCAGTTTCAGGTACTGATAAGATATTGTGGAAATCACAGGGTGTGACTTTGAGGCCAGGTCATAAAAAATAGGGCAGCTATTGACCTGCCCCTTCTTGGCTCATTCACTTTGGGGGAAAACTACTGTCACGTGAGGACACTCACGTGTCCTAGTGGAGAGGGCCACCTGGCGAGGAACTGAGGCCTTCTGCCAACAGCCAGCATCAATCAGCCAGGAGATTCTTCAGTGCCAGTTGAGTCTTCAAATGACTGCAAACCCCGCTGACATTGTGACTGCAACCTTGGGAGAGACACTGCCTGGAATCAGCTAGGTAAGCAGCTTCCAAATTCCCTATCCACAGAAGATAAGAAATATTTATAGTTGTTTGCTCAGCAATTTGTTGTTTATCTGCATATGTCATGTAAGTCTATATGCATAAGTCTATTGCATATGTCTATTTCCTCTGCTAGACCATGAATGCTGTTGGGGTCAGGGCAGTGTCTGTTTTCTTTTCTTTTCCTTTTTTTTAATTATGGAAATTTCCAAGCATAAAGTTTGAAAGCTTTACACAGTTCAGTTCAGTCGATCAGTCATGTCCGACTCTTTGTGACCCCATGAACCACAGCATGCCAAGCCTCCCTGTCCATCACCAACTCCCAGAGTCCACCCAAACCCATGTCCATTGTGTCAGTGATGCCATCCAACCATCTCATCCTCTGTCATCCCCTTTTCCTCCTGCCCTCAATCTTTCCCAGCATCAGGGTCTTTTCAAATGAGTCAGCTCTTAGCATCAGGTGGCCAAAGTATTGGGAGTTTCAGTTTCAACATCAGTCCCTCCAATGAACACCCAGGACTGATCTCTTTTAGGATGGATTGGTTGGATCTCCTTGCAGTCCAAGGGACTCTCAAGAGTCTTCTCCAACACCACACTTCAAAAGCAATTCTTCTGCACTCAGCTTTCTTCACAGCCCAACTCTCACATCCATACGTAACCACTGGAAAAACCATATCCTTGACTAGACGGACCTTTGTTGACAAAGCAATGTCTCTGCTTTTTAATATGCTGTCTAGGTTGGTCATAACTTTCCTTCCAAGGCGCTTTACACAGTGTATACCCACATACTCAGCGTCTAGAGTCTATAATTTTGGTTATTTTTCACCTCTGTGTTCTTTAATCTCTCTATCCACTAATCTGATTTCTTTTTCTGATGTATTTAAAGGTTAATTGCAGGGACTTTCCTGGCGGTCCAGTGGTTAAGAATCTGCACTTGCACTGTGGGGGTCTATGGTTCCGATTCCTGGTCTGAGAACTAAGACCCATATGCTGTGCAGCACAGCCAAAATACAGAAAACAAAACAGCATGTATATCATCGACCACGGTTCAATATTTTTGACTTTTTGTTCAGTTAAAAAACATTTTGGGGTGGGGGCGCAGTCCATGGAAACCCCTTAGGTAAATTTTATGTAATATGAAATGCACAAATCCTGTGTATTGTTTGTTGATTTTTGGTGTGTATCTACATCTATGTAACTAAAACCTTTTTCAAGATACAGAATATTACTATGCCAAATCCAGCATAACCCTTGCCTCCGAGCCCCGTGTCCACAGAGATAATCAGTGCTCCTGTTTTTACATCATAGATCAATCTTACCAACTTTGGTCTTCATGGTCATTCAAACAAATTACATACTAACTACTCATTCCTGTAAAACTTCTTTTACTTAGCCTTAAGGATGTCTGTTTCCTTGATTCCTATTTATTCATTCAGGAAACTTGTCAAACACCAGACGTGTGCCAGGCACTTATCTGAGTGCTAGAGATCAGGGCTGGCACCAAGGGGAGTCAAGCCAGCTGCTCACTTTTAGGCCCTTGAAAGGGTCAACATCTAAGAGTGAATGCTTTTAAATTTTTGTACCTTGTGCACATTGCTTACTTTATCCTGGTCCCAACCCTGTAGGTGATAGAGGAGTGCAAGAACTGAAAATGATCTCTTACCTCTTTTTGCCCCTACTGTTATTCAACACCTATGTGTAAGTTCTTCTGCTAATACCACACTTTTAAGTTACATCCAGGATGTTTTGTTTTTATTATGGCAAGCCTGCCCTCAGTAGCAATACCTTTAACGAGTGTTTACTATGTGCCACCGTGTTCTAGTAAGGGGTCCCCAACAGCTGGGCCGTGTAAGAAGACAGGTGTACCTGTGAATATGAAGCAAGAAGATCCCTATTACCTGATATAAACAGTGAACATTCATGATTTTAACTCATGTTTATTGAGCGCTTACCATGTGTCGAGCACTGTGCTAAGTACTTGGGAAATTGGCCGAAGCTTTAGAACCACCCCAGTGAGGTGACCCTTTGATCACTTCTCTTTAACAGATGAAAAAATTGAGTTAAGAGGTGAAACTGCTCGCCCAAAGTCACAGAGCTAAGGAATGCGACGGCAGGATTTGCACACAGTTCTCACTTCCAAATTGATGCTATTAAACCACTGTCTGTCTCCCAGAGAAACATTCAATACATTTTAAACAGAGCACTAGGTAAGCACGGAAACATAATTACATTTCCCAGCGCTGTTTTATTTAAAACAGTTATTCCCAGCATGTCCTTCTCGCCTAGGCTGGGAGGGCTGACGGAACTACTTTTCCCAGGATGCAATTCTCGTCTCGCTGGCTGTCAGGCATGTCGGGAACTGTAGTCCTCCGAGGAGATAATAACCCGTGGATCCCAACATGCATTTGGAGCCTGAACCTTGCCGTAGGAAAAGCCCAGTCGCGCGGCATGCTGGGAAGCGGGACAGGCTCTTTTCCTCGGTTGCCTCCCCGACGAGCGAGCCTATTTTTCAGGACTACAATTCCCAGTGAGCTGTGCGCGAGAGGGCGGGCGAGTTCTGCCGGAAGTCCGCTCTACGCCTAGGTCCCCCAACAGCTGCCGGAGCCGGAGCCACCCAGAAGCCGCGGGACCGGGGCCGCTGGGGTCCGGACGGGGGTCGCCATGGTAACGAGGGCGCGCCTATGCTGGGGACGGGCGAAGGGTGGGTCCACGTGCAGCTACTCCAGGCTCGGTGGGATACTGACAAGCCGCCCCTGCTGCGGTGCGATGGTCTGGGCCGGGCGCGGGCTCTCGGGATTGGGGCCGATCAAAGGCCGGCGGAGGAGGCAACTGGGGGTGGTTCTGGGCGCGAGTGTGTCCTGGGGTTATCGAGGCTAGGGGGGCTTTTGAAGACCAGGTGCCAGGGGAGAGGGCTGTGCGGGAGGGAGACATTCGAGATGGCTGGAGGGTTTTGAAACTGGGAGGCTACTCACGAGGCAGGATCTCAGAAGCGGGGAGAAGGAACTGGAGGTGGGGAGGGGCGTCCCAAGCGGAGGGCTTTCCGGGAGTGCGTCAGAAGAGCTGGAGAAGAATGGGAGACGTTGAGATAGGAGAGAGGGGTCTCTAGGGGCAGGAAGCCGTTGTTGCAGGCGGAGAGAGGGTGTTTTAACTGGGTGGGATACTGCTGGTGAGAGTCTCAAGGGTAAGAGACTGGACCCTGGAGACAGGAAGTACTATAGGGAATGGGACTTTAGAGTTAGGAAAAGTGCGCTGTTAAGAGGGAAGAAGGCTTGGAGTAGGCAGTGAATACTACACATGAATGGGGAGCAATGGAACAGGTCTCTGCAAGAGGAGGGGTCTCAGAGGGTAGGGAGTAAGCATGAAAGTGAGAGGTGGGGAGGGGGTTTGGGGAACAAGGACTGGGCATTGGAGCTGGCGCCAATCCACAGGGGTGGGGCACCCTGACAGAGAGCCCTGAAACTGGGAAAGCAGGAGTCAAAAGAGAGCAACTCCGGGGTGGGGATGGGGGGTCACTGAGAGGGGACATCAGAGGGGCAAGGATACAGAAAGGATGGGACTTCTCAGTGTGGATTCCCTGGGATGGAGAGACTCTAGTTGGGAGGAGAAACAGGAAGAGGTGTATGAGGGAATTCAGGAGTCAGAGACAGAGCTCTCCCTTAGTTCTGTAGCCTTGCTCCCATCTCTCCTCCCGATCTCCTCCATCTATCTCTGGCTCTGGCCCCCAAGCTGTGGCTGCCTATGGGTCCCACCCCCACCCCATGCCCTTTGCCTGCCTGCCAGGACCCCTGCCTTGCTAGGAAGTGGTTTTCCTGGCTCAGCAGAAGGGGTTCTTGGAAGGAGAGTGTAATATCCTGTTCCGTCCAGCTCAGATGAGTTGGGGGAGGAGGGGGTGGAGTGTGTGGAGAATGAGGCTTACGAAAGAGAGCAGTCTCTCATTACCCGGTGGAGGTGTCCACAAGTCAGGATAAGGGGATTCAGAGCAAAGCCTTTGGATTTCCAGCTCTGCTTTCTGGCTGTGAGACTTCCATTCTCTGAGCCTTGATTTCTTCATCTATAAAATGGACATGAGCACACCCATCTCCAACAGAACTGGGCTCAAAGACAGGCTTCCTAGCTGCATGCACTTGGCCCATGATTTTCTTAAAGTCAAATAACAATGAATTATATCACTAAGAACTAATATTTGTATAATGCTTAGTATGTGCCAGTCACTGTTTTATCCCTGTTGTGTTCATGAACTCGTGCAACGGTCTCAGGAGGGAGGTGCTCTCATTATGCCCATCGTGCAGACAGTGAAACTGAGGTCCAGAGAGGTGAAGTAACTTGCCTACAGACTCACAGCCAACAGTGCCAGGATTCATTCGGGCTCTAGAGTCTGTGTTTTTAGCCACTTGGTCAAATGCATCAGTCACAATAGTTAATTTTATTGAACATTCAGTATATAAATGGGACTATACAAAACACTTCCGAGATCAACTTGTTCAGTGTTCACAGTTGAGCTGGCATTTCAAAATCTTAATAACACCTCAAGTCTCCTAGGCATCACTGATGATAATTGCAGCTGACACCTGGCTTGCCTGTTAGTGCCAGCCACTGACTAAATTTATAAACTTATTTAACCTTCAAAACACCCTGACAAGGTGAGTCTTCTAAGGAAAACTTGTTTCACCATGGGGAAACTGAGGCGTAGAAGGGCAGATCTTTTGTCCAAGGTCAGGGAGACAAGACTTGGTGGAGCTTGGGATTCAACGCCCTAGAAACGACTGCACAGTTGGCCAGTGGACAAGAGATCACTCCACGGGGTGTTGGAGGGACCTGGGACCAGAGCATGTGGCCAGGTCAGCCTGGCTAGGCTCAGGGGAGTGGTGGAGACCCTTGGGAGGCAGGCAGCCGGGACACGTGGACCCTGTCTTCCCCATGGGGCAGGGTGGGGCTGTTGGGCGGGGGCCGCCCTGCACTGGCTCGTCCACCCCACCTCTCTCCCCTGCCTCCCCCTCTTGCCATCCCCAGATCCGCTTCATCCTCATCCAGAACCGAGCAGGCAAGACGCGCCTGGCCAAGTGGTACATGCAGTTCGATGATGACGAGAAACAGAAGCTGATCGAGGAGGTGCATGCCGTGGTCACTGTCCGAGACGCCAAACACACCAACTTTGTGGAGGTGACAACTACCCCTACCCCCGCCAGTGCCTCCCACACTCCCCAGCTTTCTTTTGATGCCCCCCTTCCCAGCCTCAGAGGGCGACAACCTCTCAGACTCTCCTCCCTGCCATTCATTTATTCAACTTGCCTGCCATCTTCCTTTGAGGAGGGTGGGTTACTTTTCAGGGTGAACATTTTCAGACATACAGGTTAGTACAATGAGACATCAACTGAAAACTCCCCCAGATTTCATCAGTATTAAGAGTTTGCTTTTTTGTTCTTTTTTTTTCTCTTCTTTTTTTTTGGGGGCCAAATAACCTTTTTTTTCCCCCTGATGCTTTTTAAAAACTTACTACAAAAATGCTCAGACACATAAGCGTAGAGAATGGTGTACCAAACCATCCCTGGCTGTCGTGTTTTCAGTTTGGTTAGAGAGATCATGGGGGAATCTCTGGCGGTCTGGAGGGTAGGATTGTGTGCTGTCACTCCCAAAGGTGCAGATTCAGCCCCTGGTTGGGGAACTAAGATTGCATAAGCCATTTATTGCAGTCAAAAAAAGGTATAGAGATAATGACATTTCATCTCTAAATATTTCAGGGTACATCTCAGAAAAAAAAAGACACTGCCTTCCATGACCACAGTATCATCAGGCCTGATAAAAGGAGTCATACTTCCTTACTAATATTACTCTAAACCCGATCAATATTTAAATTTCCCCCAGATCATCAGAGGGCTTCCCAGGTGGCCCTAGTGATAAAGAACCCACCTGCCAATGCAGGGGACATAAGAGATGCAAGTTCGATCCCTAGGTCAGGAAGATCCCCTGGAGGAGGGCATGGCAACCCATTGCAGCATTCTTGCCTGGAGAATCCCATGGACTGAGGAGCCTGGCAGGCTACAGTCCATGGGGTCACAAAGAGTCAAACATGACTGAAGCAACTTAGCATAGCACAGATCACCAAAACTGATAGTCCAAAGCCAGTCAAGGATCTTGGCATTGGTTTTGGTCTCTTTATTGAGATGCTTCTAGCTTTAATTCCCATGGTATTAGCCTGTTGAGAGACCAGGCTGATGGTCCTGTGTGTGTGTATGCTCGCTCAGTCATGTCTGACTCTCTGTGACCCCGTTGACTGTGGCTTGTCAGGCTCCTCTGTCCATGTAGACTTCAACAGATATTTGTTGGCAGCTCACTATGTGCCGAGTACTGTTCTAGGCACTGGCGATACAGCAGGAACTGAAACAGACCCAGTCCCTTCCTCAGAGAGCTGACCACTGACGTTTTTAGTTTTAGTCGATGGGAGGTTGTTGTTACAATGAAGATATAGTGTATCAGGTATGATAGATGCCAGGGAGAAAACGGAAGCAGCTGTGGGGGATGGAATGGCTGGGATGTATACAGTGGGGGTAAGGAATGGAAGGTAGGTTTAAATGGTTTGATCAGGAAGTCTTCATTGAACAGGGGACATTTGAACCCAGACCTGAAGGAATGGAGAAGTGGAAGGAGATGATATCTGACAATAAATGCAAAGGCCCTGAGGCAGCAGGGCGTACAAGGGCATTCCTGGAATAGCAAGAAAGCTATCTGAGGTGGGGTAAGCCAGGAAGGAAGGTGGGAGCAGATGAGATTGAAGATATAACAGAAGCAGGAGGTTCAGGGCCTTGTGACCTGCCATGAGGACTTGGGCCCTTAGTCTGAGCAAGAAGGGAGCCACAGGAGGCTTCTGAGCTGAGGAGGGAGGTAGGCTAGCTTCGGCTTTAGGGATCCCTCTCTAAGGGGCAGAAGCAGAGGACTGCTCGGGAGGTGACCCCTGCGGCCCAGGTGGGAGGTGCTGGTGACTCTCACAGTCATGGAAACAGTGGGGGTGGCGAGAAGCATTCGCAAAGGAGAGCCAGCTGAAGGGCCGAAGATCGGAGGAGGTGTGGGAAAGAGAATGGAGCCACCAGTAGGGGACGCTGTCATTTTCCCTGATGGGCTGACGTAGCAAAGAACAGGTGGAGGAGAAGATCAGCAGTGGGGTGTCCATTCCCAACCCAGTGGAGATGTGGGGGGCGGGATGATGAAGGGAGGGGAGCCGGAGCATAAGGGATTTTGGCTCTCCCGGGCGATATGCTGCCAGCGCAGGGCCGGCCCCATGCTGAGTGCTGGAAACAACAGCAGCTGAGGGACCTGGAGTGGGCAGGGAGGCGGATTAGGAGGAGCTAGAAAGGTTTGATGCCAGGTGAGAATGTCACAAGGGGGCCGGACCGTCTTAGATTGCTCCCGACCCAGGCCCACTCCAGACTGGAGCCCGGTGCAGGGCATCACTGTTGACACAGCGGTGACAGGAAGGAGCCAGGCAGATGATAGCAGGAGAGAAAAGAACACCGTGCAGGGTCAGAGCCTGCCAAGGCCATACCAGCTGTGACGGTCGTTGGGTAACTTTTCCAGTTCAAGTCTTCCTGCCCTCGTGGGTTCTTGTCTTGAACCCGCCCCTCCAGAGCAGGGGCCTTCAATCATTTGATCGTGAACCTTTTTTTTTTTTAAGTAGAGTTAACATTCTGATATATTCTTACTAATCCATGGATTATGTGCAGGAGCTACTATAATAATATTGGGCTTCCCTGGTGACTCAGCGATAAAGAATCTGCCTGCCAATGCAGGAGATGTGGGTTCGATCGCTGGGCGGAAAAGATCCCCTGGAAAAGGAAATGGCAACCTGCTCCAGTATTCTTGCCTGGGAAATCTCACGGACAGAGGAGCCCGGCGGGCTGCAGTCTCTGGGGTCTCAAAAGAATCGGACACAACTTAGGGACTAAAGGACTAAACAACAACAGCTCAGAAGTATGCTGCTGCTGCTGCTGCTGCTGCTAAGTCGCTTCAGTCGTGTCCGACTCTGTGCGACCCAGTAGATGGAAGCTCCCCCGTCCCCGGGATTCTCCAGGCAAGAACACTGGAGGGGGTTGCCATTTCCTTCTCCAATGCATGAAAGAGAAAAGTGAAAGGGAAGTCGCTCAGTCGTGTCTGACTCTTCACGCCCCCATGGACTGCAGCCCACCAGCCTCCTCGGTCCATGGGATTTTCCAGGCAAGAATACTGGAGTGGGGTGCCATTGCCTTCTCCGCAAAAGTATCAGTTCAGTTAAGTTGCTCAGTCGTGTCCGAGTCTGCAACCCCATGAATCGCAGCATGCCAGGCCTCCCTGTCCATCACCAACTCCTGGAGTTCACTCAAACTCACGTCCATCAAATCGCTGATGCCATCCAACCATCTCATCCTCAGTTGTCCCCTTCTCCTCCTGCCCCCAATCCCTCCCAGCATCAGTCTTTTCCAGTGAGTCAACTCTTCGCATGAGGTGGCCAAAGTATTGGAGTTTCAGCTTTAGCATCAGTCTTTCCAATGAACACCCAGGACTGATCTCCTTCAGAATGGACTGGTTGGATCTTGCAGCCCAGGGGACTCTCAAGAGTCTTCTCCAACACCACAGTTCAAAAGCAGTAATTCTTCGGCGCTCAGCTTTCTACACAGTCCAACTCACACATCCAAACATGACCGCTGGAAAAACCATAGCCTTGACTAGACGGACCTTAGTCGGCAAAGTAATGTCTCTGCTTTTGAATATACTATCTAGGTTGGTCATAACTTTCCTTCCAAGGAGTAAGCTTCTTTTAATTTCATGGCTGCAATCACCATCTGCAGTGATTTTGGAGCCCCCCAAAATAAAGTCTGACACTGTTTCCCCATCTATTTCCCATGAAATGATGGGACCAGATGCCATGATCTTCATGTTCTGAATGTTGAGCTTTAAGCCAACTTTTTCACTCTCCTCTTTCACTATCATCAAGAGACTTTTGAGTTCCTCTTCACTTTCTGCCATAAGGGTGGTGTTATCTGCATATCTGAGGTTATTGATATTTCTCCCGGCAATCTTGATTCCAGCTTGTGCTTCTTCCAGCCCACTGTTTCTCATGATGTACTCTGCATTGAAGTTAAATAAGCAGGGTGACAATATACAGCCTTGACGTACTCCTTTTCCTATTTGGAACCAGTCTGTTGTTCCATGTCCAGTTCTAACTGTTGCTTCCTGACCTGCATATAGGTTTCTCAAGAGGCAGGTCAGGTAGTCTGGTATTCCCATCTCTTTCAGAATTTTCCACAGTTTATTGTGATCCACACAGTCAAAGGCTTTGGCATAGTCAATAAAGCAGAAATAGGTGTTTTTCTGGAACTCTCTGGCTTTTTCCATGATCCAGCGGATGTTGGCAATTTGATCTCTGGTTCCTCTGCCTTTTCTAAAACCAGCTTGAACATCTGGAAGTTCATGGTTCACGTATTGCTAAAGCCTGGCTTGGAGAATTTTGAGCATGATTTTGCTGGCATGTGAGATGAGTGCAATTGTGCGGTAGTTTGAGCATTCTTTGGCATTGCCTTTCTTTGAGATTGGAATGAAAACTAACCCTTTCCAGTCCTGTGGCCACTGCTGAGTTTTCCAAATTTGCTGGCATATTGAGTGCAACACTTTCACAGCATGATCTTTCAGGATGTGAAACAGCACCACTGGAATTCCACCACCTCCACTACCTTTGTTCGTAGTGATGCTTTCTAAGGCCCACTTGACTTCACATTCCAGGATGTCTGGCTCTAGGTGAGTGATCACACTGTCGTGATTATCTTGGCTGTGAAGATCAAGAGTATAGGCATTCACAGAAATAAGCTGGGGGAGAAAATGAAGAAGAATCAGGGCTTGAGTTGGCTTTTGCAGTTGCCAGCAGATGGCACCACACACACACGCTGGACTGGATTTTTCAGATGCTTTGCCAGCCAGGACGTCATGGATCTCTGTGTCTTTATCTACTTACACATGGTATAAAATTAGAGTCTACGTCCCTGGCTCATGAATATTTATTCCTGGGTTGTATTTATGCGTTATGGTAGGAATATTTATCTTACGGTTCAGTTAAGGGCAGGACTAGGATTGTCTTGGTTACAGGAGGCAGTGAGCCTGTACTGCTCAGCACAAAGCCTGCCACACAGCATGTGCTTAGGCAGTGTTTGTGGAAGAATTTGCTAGCTTAGTTCCAGGCTGAGGAGTTCGACTCCTTCCAGAGGCAACAGCGGGTCACAGAAAGGGGGAGATGGATACCCTGGAGCACCCCATCTCTCGGCTCTGGGTTTTTGCCCGGTACTATTCTCTCTGCCTAAAGTACTCCTGCTCATCCTCCAGATCTCAGTGCAGATGCCCCCTCTTCCAGGAAGCCCTCCCGGACTCTGAGCATGGGTCAGCCTCTTGTCCCCTCTGAGCACCCACAGCCCCTTGCTGCCCACTCGGGGTAACTAAGGATGATGCTCCATTGGACTGTGAGCCTGAGGCAGGGACAGCCAGGCCACCCCTCTGTCCCCAGCGCAGAGTCAGACAACAGAGCAGGGCCTCCGGGACCATGTGTGGAATACAGGACTGCACATGTTGGTGCCATCCTGCCCAGTATGCGGCGTCCTGGGCACGCCCTGTCACTGACTGCCCACCTCTCTGCCCCGCAGTTCCGGAACTTCAAGATCATTTACCGACGCTATGCTGGCCTCTACTTTTGCATCTGCGTGGACGTCAACGACAACAACCTGGCCTACCTGGAGGCCATCCACAACTTTGTGGAGGTGCGCAGGCTGGGGGGGCAGGTGGGCGGCGGGTGCTGTCCGGATCCCCTCTGTTAGGGTGCGGGGCCCTCAGCCTGGGGGAGGGGATACTGTCTTTCTCTGCCCACCTTGATGTTTCCTCCGGTGTCTGTTTCCCTTCAGTTTCTCTCTGCCTTGTTTCTTTATTTACTTATTTATTTAGCCTATACCGGGTCTTAGTCGCAGTGCTTGGGATCCTCGATCTTCATTGCAGCACGCAGGGTCCCTAGTTGTGGTGTGTGGCCTCTGATTCCCTGACCAGGGATCGAACCCAGGCCCCCTGCCTTGGGAGCACAGTGTCTTAGCCACTGGACCAGGGAAGTCCCCTCTGTCTTGTTTTTGTGCCACCTCTTTCTGAGGCCTCTGCTCCTGTGTGTGTGTGTATGTCTCCTTGGTCATCTCACAGCACCTCTGTCTTCTTCTCCTAGGTCTTAAATGAATATTTCCACAACGTCTGTGAACTGGACCTGGTGTTCAACTTCTATAAGGTGGGCCCCTGGGGAAGATGCGGAGGAGGGAGCCAGAGGAGGGGGTCTATGGGGGGGCCAGAAGGCCACAGCCATCCTGGTGCCTCCGCTGGGGTCTCTTTGCTGGTTCTTGGGCATCAGAACTCCCCCAGCTCCCTGGGGTCCCCCCACTGCTCACCCCAGGGTCTCCCCATGCCCTCCCTTCCCTCAGGTTTACACGGTCGTGGATGAGATGTTCCTGGCCGGCGAGATCCGTGAGACCAGCCAGACGAAGGTGCTCAAACAGTTGCTGATGTTGCAGTCCCTGGAGTGAGGGCGGCCGTCCCCTCCTGCCCTGGTCCCTCCCCCGGACTAGCCTGCTCGCTTCCCCTTCCCCGGCCCGGGGTCTGCCCCAGCGGCCCCCTTCCTCAGCTGGCCAGGAGGAAGGCACCCATCTGGGTCTGGGCCGAGGGGAGGAGGCCACACCCCACGGCCTCGGGGCCCCAGCTGTGGGCGGAGGCCGCCTCGAGTGTACTGCGTAACCGTGCCGTCCTCGTGTGATGCTGTGAGCGTGCGCGTGGAGCCCCCAATAAACCTGTGGTCCCCGCCTGGCCTTGTGTCCTTGTGCCTCTGCCTGTCCTGCCTGGGAAACGCGGGCAGCTCCAGGGGCCCTGCCGTTGGTGCGTTGGGTAGTCAGTCAACAAGCACACCTTGGGCTGAGTTGGGGAGCGGGGTGGGGGCAGGGGCGTTCATACCTGCTGCTGCCTGCAGATGGCCCCGGGGACTGGGGAGGGTGACAGATTTAGACACTGAGCTCTCGCTCCTAAAATAATTACACTCAGAGCCAACGCTGACATCGCTCAGGCCGTTCTACGTCCTGACGTGTGCTCTTGTTAACTCTCACAAGAGGATGTGGAAAGGGTGGTTAGAGGGGCTCACTCAGCTCAGACGGTCACAGAGTGAGTCTGCAGCTGAACCAGGTTTTTTTTAAAATTTTACTTGTTCATTTTATTTTTGGCTGTGCTGGGTCTTCGTGGCTACACAGGGACTTGCAGCGGTGGGGGGCACCGGCTTCTCACTGCAGTGGCTTCTCTTGCTGTGGGGCTCAGGCTCAGTCCTCAGGAGAGCGTTAGTTGCCCCACGGCACGTGGGGTTTTCCCAGACCAGGATCGAACCTGTGTTGGCAGGTGGATTCTTAACCACTAGACCACCAGGGAAGTCCTGAACCAGGGTGGTTTTGAGCCCAGGCAGGCGGCTGCAGAGTCCTGGTTCTCAGACATGAGGCCCAAGGTGCAGGCTCCAGGCCATGTTCGGTGGCTCCCAGCTGCGGCCGGCCCTCAGGCCTTCACAGTGTGAGGCTGTCCTGGGTGTGGCCAGCCTGCCCACCCCCGTCTGCCAGGTGCCAGCAGCAAGTGGCCCTCAGCCCTTCTGGCAACAGGAAACACTCCTGCGTGTTTTGTTTTTGGCCACCTCGCTCAGCTTGCAGGACCCTAGTTCCCTGACCAGGAATTAAACCCAGGGCCATGACGGTGAAAGCGCCGAGTCCTAACCACTGGATCACCAGGGAATCCCCCGCACCTGTTTCTAGTGCCCTCTGGAGCGGCTGTGCCCCCTACCCCATGCCCACTGAGAACAGAGTGGTGGCCGCCAGCTGCAGCCATGGCCAGCACCCTTGGCAGAGCTGAGAATGCCAGGCATGTGGCATCTGCTCCTACTAATGCGACCCAGCCTCTTGTCATTCTCCCACCTGCAGGGGACGGGCATGTCCCAGCTCAGTCACAAGCACTCTGTGCAACCTCAGAGTAAGTCATTTAACACCTCTTCACCTGGCAAGCGGGTCGACTATAGTTTTTACTCTCAGTGTCCCTGAGGAGTAAATGAATTAATGCTGGATAGTACCTAGCATCGGTCGGGCACGCATTCGCTGCACAGACGTTAAGTGCCTTCTGTGTGCACGGCCCTGTGAAAGACAAGATGCCTATAGACGTGGATGGCGAGCACTTAATCCTCCTCACTTCACTTGGGACCCTGAGGCTTGGGGAGTTGAGTTGTCTTTATAGATAAATTGTTCCAGCAGTGTATTTGTTTCCTGTTGCTGCTGTAATGCTATCACGAGCTGAGTGGCTTAAACCAACAGGACTCTGATCACTCGTGAGGAGTGAGAGCATGGGTGGGGGCAGCCAGCTGAGGCTTGGATCTGCAGCTGGGTGGGAGGTGAGGTCATTTCCTCAAGCCACAACGGAAGACCCAGCACAGCCTAAATAAGTGAATAATAAAATTAAAAACATTTTCCAGAATATTTCATCACCCCCAAAAGAAACCTGTACCCTTAGCTATCACCCCTCAATCCCTCCATCCCCTCCTCCCCCCGCCCCAGGCCTGAGTCAACCTGCTGCTGCTGCTAAGTCGATTCAGTCGTGTCTGACTCTGTGTGACCCCATAGACAGCAGCCCACCAGGCTCCCCTGTCCCTGGACAAGGCAAGAACACTGGAGTGGGTTGCCATTTCCTTCTCCAATGCATGAAAGTGAAAAGTGAAAGTGAAGTTGTTCAGTCATGTCTGACTCTTAGCGACCTCATGGACTGCAGCACCCTGGAATCAAAGAAAAAAAGGGTGCTCAGGAAAAGAATATTCACACGTTAAATGCTGTTGAGCTCTATGAGAATGACTCATTAAATACACCAAGTGCAAAGGAACTTACCTGATGGTGCAGTGGTTAAGACTCCGAGCTCCTAATGCAGGGGCCCCAGATTCAATCCCTGGTCAGGAAACTAGATTCCCACATGCCACAACGAAGTGTTTGCATGCTATACAGAAGACCTGGCATAGTTAAATAAAAAACAAATATTTAAAAAGAGTGCAGAGTGTGCCAGGCAAGCTTGCAGAGCAACCAGAACTCTTGTACATTGCTGCTTGGAATGGAAAACGGGGCGGGTTCTCTGGAAGGATCTGGCAAGTTCTTATAAAGTTAAACATTACATTTACTTTATGACTCAGCAATCTCCTATTTGTTTGCCCAAGGGAAATAAAAACTGACGTACAAAATTTCTACATGAACCCAAGTTAAATGAAGACGTAGATTCATGCAGAAACTTGTCCGTAAATGTTCATAGCAGCATTCAGTTCAATTCAGTCTCTCAGTTGTATCCGACTCTTTGTGACCCCATGAATTGCATGCAGTACGCCAGGCCTCCCTGTCCATCACCAACTCCCGGAGTTCACTCAGACTCACATCCATCGAGTCAGCGATGCCACCCAGCCATCTCATCCTCTGTTGTCCCCTTCTCCTCCTGCCCCCAATCCCTCCCAGCATCAGAGTTTTTCCAGTGAGTCAACTCTTCACATGAGGTGGCCAAAGTACTGCAGTTTCAGCTTCAGCATCATTCCCTCCAAAGAAATCCCAGGGCTGATCTTTAGAATGGACTGGTTGGATCTCCTTGCAGTCCAAGGGACTCTCAAGAGTCTTCTCCAACACCACAGTTCAAAAGCATCGATTCTTCGGTGCTCAGCTTTCTTCACAGTCCAACTCACACATCCATGCATGACCGCTGGAAAAACCATAGCCTTGACTAGACAGACATTTGTTGCCAAAGTAATGTCTCTGCTTTTCAATATGCTGTCTAGGTTGGTCATAACTTTCCTTCCAAGGAGTAAACGTCTTTTAATTTCATGGCTGCAATCACCATCTGCAGTGATTTTGGAGCCCTCCAAAATAAAGTCTGACACTGTTTCCTCTGTTTCCCCATCTATTTCCCATGAAGTGATGGGACGAGATGCAATGATATTCATTTTCTGAATGTTGAGCTTTAAGCCAACTTTTTCACTCTCCTCCGGATTCCGTCCCTGATCAGGGAACTAGATACACGTGTCACAACTAAAGATCGCTCATGCTGCAACCAAGACCTGGCTGCTGCTGCTGCTGCTAAGTCGCTTCAGTCGTGTCCGACTCTGTGCAACCCCATAGACGGCAGCCCACCAGGCTCCCCCATCACTGGGATTCTCCAGGCAAGAATACTGGAGTGGGTTACCATTGCCTTCTCCAATGCATTGAAAGTGAAAAGTGAAAGTGAAGATGCTCAGTCATGTCCAACTTTAGCAACCCCATGGACCGCAGCCTACCAGGCTCCGCCATCCATGGGATTCTCCTGGCAAGAGAACTGGAGTGGGTTCCCATTGCCTTCTCCCAAGACCTGGCACAGACGAATAAATATATTTTTTTAAAGGGTGAATTTTGTATGCATGCTATACCCCTATCATCCAACAAAAATGCTTCTGAAGTCTAAACGTTGCTCAACTGAAGAATGGATAAACAAGACCTGGAATTTCCCTACAAAGGAATATTAGCCAGCCACTGGAAGGAAGTGCCGATGCATGCTTACAGCATGGATGAGCCTTGAAAGCATAATGCCAAGTGAAAGAAGCCAGACACAGAGGCTGGTTGTTGCCATGTGGAAATGTGGGCCTAGTGTGGCTGCATCTGCTTTTTCAAGGGACATTGACAGTTTAGAGGGTTTTGTGTTTTGTTTCTTTTTTTTTTTTTTAGGGGTGGGAGGCCATGCCACTTGGCAGGTGGGATCTTAGTTCCCCGACCAGGGATCGAACCTGTGCCCCCTGCATTGGCACTGTGGAGTCTTAACCACCAGACTGCCAAGAAGTCCCTAGAGGGTTTTGTTTTTTTTTTAATTAAAAAATTTTAAACTGAAGTATAATTGATTTACAACAACCTAGAGTATTTTTTTAAATTTGAATATGAAGTCCTCTCTGTTTTACTGTTTGCTTAAAAAAATTTTTTTTTTTTAATACACTAGGTCAAAGAAAACACATCCAGCGGTCAGACTGGTCAGAGCCACGTGTTTGCAGTCCCTGGTGCGAGTGGACTAAAGCAGAAGCGAGACTCAGCCATGGGCTTTTGAGGAAGTCTAGTGTTTAACGAAAATGAAGAGGAACTTGAGAGAAGTCAGGAAAGCAAGCTGATGAAATGTTATTGGCCTGCTCCTGACTCCCGTAGGCTCCAAGATTTTTAAAAACATCCTCCTACTTAATCTTCAGAAGAAGGCTGCCCAGTAGCTGTTGGTGTTATCACTGCTGTTGCCAGGAAGAGCTTCTCTAAGCAGATAAGGAAATTCTGGTTCCCAGAGGGAAGACCACTTGCCCAAAGACACACAATGAAATGAGATTGGAATGCTGGAGGCAGGATGCTTCTGTTCTTTTTAAGGGGACAGATGTTTGTGAGGGATCCCCAAAAGGTAAGAAAGGAAGTAGGAAACAATTTATGAGATGCAGTGAGAATGTAATTCCGCTCAGTAGCCACCCCACCCCTCGCTAAAAAAAAAAAAAAACTTTCCATGCTTATGAAACTGATTATCAAGTTTACGTAGTGTTATGGGTTGGATTGTGTTCCTTCCTTCAAAATATAAGCCCTCCCCACCAACACTTCAGAATATAACTTTATTTTTAGATTTTGGGGGTTCTGGTTTCTTTTCTCTTGTTTTTTCTCAACTGAGGAGAAGGGGACAACAGAGGATGAGATGATTGGATGGCGTCACTGACACAATGGACATGAGTTTGAGCAAACTCTGGGAGATAGTGAAGGACAGGGAAGGCTGGGGTGCTGCAGTCCATAGCGTCTCAAAGATTAGGACACAACTGAGCGGTTTTATGAAGACCTACAAGACCTTTTAGAACTAACACCCAAAAAAGATGTCCTTTTCATTATAGGGGACTGAAATGCTAAAGTAGGAAGTCAAGGAACAGCTGGAGTAACAGGCAAATTTGGCCTTGGAATGCAGAATGAAGCAGGGCAAAGACTATTAGTTTTGCCAAGCAAATGCACTGGTTATAGCAAACACCCTCTTCCAACAACACAAGAGAAGACTCTACACATGGACATCACCAGATGGTCAACACCGAAATCAGATTGATTATATTCTTTGCAGCCAAAGATGGAGAAGCTCTATACAGTCAACAAAAACAAGACCAGAAGCTGACTGTGGCTCAGATCATGAACTCCTTATTACCAAATTCAGACTCAAATTGAAGAAAGTAGGGAAAACCACTAGACCATTCAGGTATGACCTAAATCAAATCCCTTATGATTATACAGTGGAAGTGAGAAATAGATTGAAGGGCCTAGATCTGATAGATAGAGTGCCTGATGAACTATGGAATGAAGTTCGTGACATTGTACAGGAGACAGGGATCAAGATCATCCCCATGGAAAAGAAATGCAAAAAGCAAAATGGCAGTCTGGGGAGGACTTACAAATGGCTGTGAAAAGAAGAGAGGTGAAAAGCAAAGGAGAAAAGGAAAGATGTAAGCATCTCAATGCAGAGTTCCAAAGAACAGCAAGAAGCGATAAGAAAGCCTTCTTCAGCAATCAATGCAAAGAAACAGAGGAAAACAACAGAATGGGAAAGACTAGAGATCTCTTCAAGAAAATTAGAGATACCAAGGGAATATTTAATGCAAAGATGGGCTCAATAAAGGACAGAAATGGTATGGACCTAACAGAAGCAGAAGATATTAAGAGGTGGCAAGAATACACAGAAGAATTGTACAAAAAGATCTTCACGACCCACATAATGATGATGATGTGATCACTAATCTAGAGCCAGACATCTTGGAATGTGAAGTCCAGTGGGCCTTAGAAAGCATCACTACGAACAAAGGTAGTGGAGGTGATGGAATTCCAGTTGAGCTGTTTCAAATCCTGAAAGATGATGCTGTGAAAGTGCTGCACTCAATATGCCAGCAAATTTGGAAAACTCAGCAGTGGCCACAGGACTGGAAAAGGTCAGTTTTCATTCCAATTCCAAAGAAAGGCAATGCCAAAGAAAGCTCAAACTACCGCACAATTGCACTCATCTCACACGCCAGCAAAATCATGCTCAAAATTCTCCAAGCCAGGCTTTAGCAATACGTGAACCATGAACTTCCAGATGTTCAAGCTGGTTTTAGAAAAGGCAGAGGAACCAGAGATCAAATTGCCAACATCCGCTGGATCATGGAAAAGCCAGAGAGTTCCAGAAAAACACCTATTTCTGCTTTATTGACTATGCCAAAGCCTTTGACTGTGTGGATCACAATAAACTGTGGAAAATTCTGAAAGAGATGGGAATACCAGACTACCTGACCTGCCTCTTGAGAAACCTATATGCAGGTCAGGAAGCAACAGTTAGAACTGGACATGAACAACTGACTGGCTCCAAATAGGAAAAGGAGTACGTCAAGGCTGTATATTGTCACCCTGCTTATTTAACTTCAATGCAGAGTACATCATGAGAAACAGTGGGCTGGAAGAAGCACAAGCTGGAATCAAGATTGCCGGGAGAAATATCAATAACCTCAGATATGTAAATGCACACCCTTATGGCAGAAAGTGAAGATGAACTAAAAACCCTCTTGATGAAAGTGAAAGAGGAAAGTGAAAAAGTTGGCTTAAAGCTCAACATTCAGAACACGAAGATCATGGCATCCAGTCCCATCGCTTCATGGGAAATAGATGGGGAAACAGTGTCAGACTTTGTTTTGGGGGGCTCCAAAATCACTGCAGATGGTGACTGCAGCCATGAAATTAAAAGATGCTTACTCCTTGGAAGAAAAGTTATGACCAACCTAGATAGTATATTCAAAAGCAGAGACATTACTTTGCCAACAAAGGTCAAGGCTATGGTTGTTCCAGTGGTCATGTATGGATGTGAGAGTTGGACTGTGAAGAACGCTGAGCGCTGAAGAATTGCTGCTTTTGAACTGTGGTGTTGGAGAAGACTCTTGAGAGTCCCTTGGACTGCAAGGAGATCCAGCCAGTCCATTCTAAAGGAGATCAGCCCTGGGTGTTCTTTGGAAGGAATGATGCTAAGGCTGAAACTCCAGTACTTTGGGCACCTCATGAGAAGAGTTGACTCATTGGAAAAGACTCTGATGCTGGGAAGGATTGGGGGTAGGAGGAGAAGGGGACGACAGAGGATGAGATGGCTGGATGGCATCACGGACTCGATGAACGTGAGTCTGAGTGAACTCTGGGAGTTGGTGATGGACAGGGAGGCCTGGTGTACTGCGATTCATGGGGTCGCAAAGAGTCGGACACGACTGAGTGACTGAACTGAACTGAGCAACTGAAGAACCACAACGGTGGCATGTAGGGTCTTTGTTACCCAACCAGAGATAGAACCCACGCCCTCTTGCAATGGAAGAAGAATTCTTAGCCTCTGGACCAGCAGGGAAGTCCTGGACATCAGATCTTTACAGAGGTGATTAAGTTAAGATGAGGCCATTAGGGTGGGCCCTAATTCAATAGGTCATGTGTCCTTTAAGAAGGGGCGATTTGGGGAGTTCCCTAGCCGCCCAGTGGCTAGGACTCAGCACTTTGACTGCTGTGACCCGGTTCAGGGAACTAAAATCCTGCAAGCCCTGTGTAAGCCAAAAAATAAAAAAGAAGAGGAGATAGGCTGAGAGGAAAGATGAAGAGACGCAGGGGAAAGATGGCCATCTACAAGCCAAGGAGAAAGGCTTGAAACAGATTCTCCCTTCCAGCCCTCCTAAGAATTATTATTACTATTATGATTATTTTTGCCACATCACACAGTCTGTTGAAATTCTCCCACCAGGGGTCACATTAGGCCTCCCTGTCCGTCGCCAGCCCCCAGAGCTTGCTCAGACTTGCATCTGTCGTGTCAGTGATGTCATCCAACCATCTCATTCTCTGCCAATCCCTTCTCCTGCCCTCAGTTTTTCCCAGCATCAGGGTCTTTTCCAATGAGTCAGTTCTTCGCATCAGGTGGGCAGAGTGCCCCCAGCAGTGGAAGTGTGGAGCCTCAACCACTGGACACCAGAGACATCCGATCCGGCCACATCTTGATCTTGGACTTCTAACCTCCAGAACCATGAGTCAACACATTTCTGTTGTGTAAGCTCCCAGTTTGTGGGACTTCCCTCAAGCAGCCCTAGGTAACGAATTCATGTTGGAAAACAGAGAGACAAGAAAAGGCAAAATGATCTTGAGGAGGAATACAAGAGGGCTGGCCTCAGCACTCATCCGGATAAGTATTATTCAAGCAAATAAGAGAACATGATATTTACATAAGATTAGATGAGCAGATTAACCAAAAAGTACAGAGAGCCCAGAAATAGAGCCACGCATCTGGGGAGATTTGATACAAAAAGAAGTTGCCTTGCAGGTCATGGGGCAGGGTGTGGCTTATCCACACGGGACGGGAGGTCCAACCTCTACCTCGTATCATACACAAAAGTCATCCCCAGTAGGTTGCAAGACAAAATGCTTAGAGGAAAACATGGGAGAATAGTTTTATGACCTCGAGGTTAAGAAGGATTGCTGCATTTAGACTAGCTGTAATGATGGGACTTCCCAGACAATCCAGCAGTTAGGGCTCTGTGCTTCACTTGGAGGGGCATGGGTTCCAAACCCAGTCAGGAAACTAATATTCCACATGCCATGTGGTCCAGAAAATTGTAATTGGTTCCGTTTTTTAAAGAATGCTTTCCTATATTTCAAAATTTATGCTTCCTCAACCTTGATTCCCCCAACTACCTTGTTCCCTTCCTTGGAGTCAACTGGTGTAACTAATTACTTGTTATCTTGCTGATATACCTCATGCCTGGATAAGCAATATAAACACACACACACACATACTCTCTCCCTCTCTCTTAATGCAAACAATGGCTTGTTGATCACACAGTTTCTTTACCTTGGAGACGATTCCCAAGGAGTATGTAAAAAACCTTTGTTACTCCTTTTTATGGCAGTGTGTGAGGTAGAGAAAGATTTCTTAGGATACAAAAGTACTAACCATTGATTTTACATTAAAGTAAAATCTCTGGGCATCAAAAGATCCCATCAACAAAACGGAAAGATGAGCTGCAAGTCGTGGAGAAGATGTTTGCGACACAGGTAACTGACAAAGAGGGTCATATCCACAGTATATAAAGAAGTCCTACTAATCAATGAGAAAAAATGCAAATAAGGACTTCCCTGATGCTCCAGAGGTTACGACTCTGCCTGGCAATGCAAGGAACACTGGTTCAATCCCCGGTCTGGGAAGATCCCACATGCCTGGGAGCAACTAAGACCGTGCGTCACAGCTACTGAGCCGGCGCTCTAGAGTCAGGCAACCGAGCCCACAGGCTGCAACGACTGAAGCTTGAGTGCCTAGAACCTGGGCTCTGCAACAAGAGAAGCCACACCAATGATAAGCCAGTGCAGTGCAACTAAAGAGAAGCCCCCGCTCCCTGCCACGAGAGAAAGGCCGGGCGCAGCAACGAACACCCGCCACAGCCAAAAATCAATCAATCAAACAGTAAATTAGTATAAAAGAAAAGAGAAAAAGACAAAGAGAGGTTTCCTTGAAGGGGTCCAGTGCTTCCAGTGCAGGGGATGTGGGTTTGATCCCGGGTCAGGGAACTAAAGGAACTAAGATCCCACTTGCCGCAGCTGCTGCTGCTGCTGCTGCTAAGTCACTTCAGTCGTGTCCGACCCTGTGTGACCCCATAGACAGCAGCTCACCAGGCTCTGCCGTCCCCCGGGATCCTCCAGCAAGAACACTGGAGTGGGGTGCCATTTCCTTCTCCAGTGCATGAAAGTGAAAAGTGAAAGTGAAGTCGCTCAGTCGAGTCCGACTCTCAGAGACCCCATGGACTGCAGCCCACCAGGCTGCTCCATCCATGGCAAGAGTACTGGAGTGGGAGAGTGGTCAAAAAATAAGAAGAAAGCAGAAAGGGAAAATGTACAAAAGAAGGAGGAGAAAACAGTTTTAGGAGTCCTGAAAGAGGGGGAAGGGGGCAGGTCATGTGCATGGGGCGGGAGACTGGATCGCTGTCTCTAGCTACACACACACACACACACACACACACACACACACACACACACACACACACACGAAACAGCTGCAGTGTGGGCTATTAGTAGTAGCTATCACCTGAGTGAAGACAGGCCTGGCAGAAAGAAGGAGTCTCAGTAACCTGGCTGAGAGTGAATTCAAGGTGGAGATGGGAGAGCTTATTTCTCTGTGGCCCAGGGAAGGGAGAGGCTGGCCCAGCCCAGAGGGAGAGGGTTAGGGTGGAAAATTGGCTCCGTGCCTGACACCTGCCCGAGGAGTCTTGTCAAGGTTGGGTCAGCCTTGCCTTGCTTTCCTGTGATGCAATCCAACACTTGGCTGACAACATCCTCTTAAACTGACTTAGTACAGGTCAGGCATGTTCCCAGGTGTGGCTGTGTGCTAGGCGCTTTGAGTACCTTATTTCCTTCCGCAACATAGAAACTACCATCTTTCTAGCTGCTCCGGCTGGAGGGACTTTGAAGGGATTCATGCCCCTTCTCTCCTTGCTGGAGGGACTTTGAAGGGATTCATGCCCCTTCTCTCCTCACGGCCCACACCTAGCCAGCAGGAAATCCCGTTGGGTTGACCTTCAGTGTGTATCCAAAGTCTGACTGCCGTACTGCATACTGGTCCAGCTGCCAGCATCTCCCACTGGGACTGTTGCACTCACTTCCCTCACTTGTTTCTGCCCTTGCCTCCAGCAGAAAGGTCCTTCCTTGCCTGCTAGCTGAATCCTTTTACAGGAAGTGAATGATGTTACTTCCCTCTTCAAATTCCTCCTGTGGCTTTCACCTCACTCAGCTGGACCCACGAGGCCCCCCGTCCCATTTCTAAGCTCATTTCCCTCCTTCTCCCCTTTGCTTTCTCTATCTCAGACAGTGGCCTCATTGCTCTGCTCTGACTTTACCAGGCCCAGTCCTGCCTCAGGGCATTTGCAATTGCTGTTTCTCTGCCTGGGACCCCCTCTTCCTCAGACTTCTGTGTGGCTCATTTCCTCACCTCCTTCAGGTCTCTGCTCAGACATCACCTCCTCAGTTGGGTCTTCCTGACCTCACCAAAGAAAATAGCTATCTTTCTCTTCCTCCATGGTATCACCATTTATCTCAGAACCTATTTAATTTCTTGATTTCTTCCTAGTATGTTTATTATTAATACCACTTAACATAACAGATAGATAGATAGACAGGTCATCACTAGAGTGTCAGTTCCATAGCACAAGGATAGTTGTTTTCAGGTCTTAGTTGTAGCATGCAGAATGTTTTCAGCTGGGGCATATGGGATCTAATTCCTTGACCAGGATTGAACCTGGGTCCCCTGCATTGACAGCATGGACCACCAAAGCCCCAGGATAGGTATCTCGTTCACTGCTCTACTCCAAGCCTAGGTATTCAGTAATTATGCTTAATAGCTGCTCAATAAATAGTAAGTAAATGAATAAACAGACCGCTGTAAAAGGTGGGTACTCTATGTCATTTTGCTGATGAGAAGACTGAAGGTGAAGTCATCTACCCATGAACTTCCCAGTGGTTGAGTTATTGTGGCAGGTCAGCCCTGGACGTTCAGGCTCTCAAAGGAAGTCAGGATTGTCTCCTTGGCAGGTGAGGGGCCCCAGGTTCAGAGACATGCAGTCACTTAACTGGAGCCACACAGTCAGGAAGTTCCGAGATGGGAGGAGGTCTGTCTGCAGCCAGGGCCATCCTCTCACCTTTATAGGCTGGAGAGTCTCCATGCCAAAGCCTCTATCAAAAGGTCAAGCACCCTCGGGACTTCCCCAATGGTTCATTAGTTAGACTTTGCGCTCCCATGCTGGGGGCGTGGGTTCAATCCTTGGTAGGGGGAACAAAGATCCCATGTGCTGCATGGTGTGGCCATAATATTACAAAATAAAATAAAACAGAATCATGCAGGGACTTCCCTAGTGGTCCAGTGGTTAAGAATGTGCCTGCCAGTGCAGGGGACACGGGTTTGATCCCTGGTCCGGGAAGATTCCACATGCTGAGGGGCAACTAAGATCACACTCCCCAACGATTGAAGCCCGCATGCTCTGGAGTCTGTACTTCACAACAAGAGAAGCCACCACAATGAAATGCCCTCACACCACAACCAGAGAAAGCCCTTGCGGCAACAAAAGTCCAGTGCAGCCAAAAATAAAATTAAATGCATAAGTAAAATTTTTAAAAGAATCACACAGCTCAAAAAATAAAGGAAAAAAAGAGGATCAAGTGTCCTCATGTCACCACCTATTGTTTTGAGTATTTGCTTTTCATCATCAAGTCCTTGGCTCACCCTGGGCCCTCTCTATGCCATCCAGTACCCTCCCCTGTGTTTATTTTTGAAGCAAATCCCAGAAGCTCTATCATCTATGGCACATTCCTTGATATCCAGGCCACCTTAGAATTCCCAAATCTTCCAACACAAGAATCATGAAATGACAGACCGATCAGCCTCCAGACGTGATACCATGAGCTCCTCTCTGCTGACTGACTTTGTGGAACTGAGGAGAGCTGTGACCAACACTGAGGCCACTGAAGCCAGATGGCCCAGGTTCAAAGCCAGCTTCCCCGCTCACTGGCTTCAGCAGCCCTGGGGACAGAGCCTCAGTTTTCTCAACTGTCAAGTGGGGGCACAATAATAACAGTCCCTATGCAGGGCTGTTGCAGGGGGTTAATGAGTGAATATGCACCAACGCTTAGAACTGGTACTTTGGTCAAATATTTGTCTTTGAAGCTTTAAATGCTTGAGCTATAAAACTTCCAGCAATCATCCAAAACAAACACCACAGCACAATTTCCTGTGACTAAACCAGTATTTTGGTACATGTTTTGAAAAACACCAAAATGCTATTAGTAACACAGATACTTTAGTTTGAAAAAAAGATACTTGGGATTCAACTTCTTTGCTTTCACACCAAAGAGTCAAGCCCGATCCATCAATTGATGAATGGATAAACAAAATGTAGTGGATCCATACAATGCAGTAGTTAGTATTCAGCCTTGAAAAAGGATGAAGTTCCGATCTGTTCTACCATATTGAAAAAGTAACTCTAAGTGAAAGATGCCGTGGGTTCCCCTGGTGGCTCAGTGGTAAAGGATCTGCCTGGAAATGGAGGAGACACGGGTTCGACCCTTGGTCCAGGAAGATCCCACAGGCCACCAAGCAGCTAAGCCCATGTGCCACGACTATTGAGCCTGTGCTCGAGCCCAGCAGCTGCAACTACTGAGCACGCATGCCCGCAACTACAGAAGCCCACTTGCCCTAGAGCCTGCGCGCCACAGCTAGAGAACTGTGCCCCGCTCTCGGCACTAGAGAAAAGCCTTTGCAGCAACAAAGACCCAGCACAGCCAAAAAATCAAAAATAAATAAAATTTTTTAAAAAGAAGCCATACACAAAGACCATATAGCACATAGCCTATGATTCTTTTCTTTCTTTTTTTCTTTTTTTTGGTGGCTGGGCCTTGTGTCTTGTGGGATCTTATTTCTCCCAATTAGAGATTGAACTCTCAGTCTCCGCAAAGTGCAGGCTCCTAACCACTGGACCCCATGACTCCCTCCATTTATACGAAATCTCCACCGTAGGCGAATCGATAGAGACAGGAATTTGATTGATTGGTGGTTGCTAAGGGCTGAGATTGCTTGAAAAATCCCATGGACGTAGGAGCCTGGTAGGCTGCAGTCCTTGGGACTGAGAAGAGTCGGACATGACTGAGCAACTTCACTTTCACTTTTCACTTTCATGCATTGGAGAAGGAAATAGCGACCCACTCCAGTGTTCTGGCCTGGAGAATCCCAGGGACGGGGAGCCGGGTGGGCTGCCGTCTATGGGGTCACACAGAGTCGGACACGACTGAAGCGACTTAGCGGCAGCAGCAGCAAGGGTTGAGAAGGATGGAGGGACAGGGACTTGCTGGCCAAGAAGTGTGAGGTTTCTTTGGTGGGTAAAGAAATGTTCTAAAATGGATTGTGGTGATGATTGTATAACTCTGTGCGTATAATAAAAATCATTCAACTGTACACTTGAAAAGGATCCCCCAGTGATATAGGCTACATGATATAGGCCACGTATATAACATTCTTGACGTCACAAAAGTCTAGAAATGGAGAACAAATCAGTGTTCCTCAGGGGTTAAGGAGAATGAGTGGTGGAGGCGGGAAACCCTCTGTTTCGATCACAGCAGTGTCAGCATCTGGGATGTCTTACTAAACAGCCAGTCCTCATTGTCTGTGGATTTCCTATTTGTGAAAGCAAATGCAGAAAACCCTAAACCCAGTAGGACTGCTAGGTCACTTCCAGGCATGCACAGAGCAGCCCAAGAAATTGACACGCGCATTCCGAGGCGTGGTCGAACGGGGCGAGCCTCACTCTGCCCGCTCCATTCAGCTCTCAGACTGTAAACAAGGGTCCCTTTCACGGTCTGTTTGGTGCCACGTTTTTCACATTTTCCTGCTTTTTGTGGGTGATGTTGCTGTTTAAAATGGTTCCCAAACCCTAAGGCTGAAGTGTTGCACCGTGTTCCCCTACGAGCCAGAAAGCTGTGATGTGCCTTCCGGAGAAAATGCAAAAGAGTTTTAGAATGTATTTTTTCTATAAGCTTCCTTTAGGCTCGACTGTAGTGCTGTTGGTCTGAGCTCGACGTGAGCAAATCAACAGTGTACATTACAGAAAGTATCTTTAAACAGGAAGACGCATAAAACCAAGTTATATATCGACTGTTTCAGAATTTCTGTCGTCACAGAAATTTCTGGGGAACTTAACCCCGTGTTCCCCAGAATTCAGTGTTTGTGGTCACACTATAGAACATTACTGCCTTCAGTAAGGGGCTTCTCTGATGGCTCATTGAGTGAAGAGTGCTCCTGCATTACAGGAGGCGCAGAAGACGTGGGTTCCATCCCTGGGTGGGGGATATCCTCTGGAGGAGGAAATAGCAACCCACTCCAGTATTCTTGCTTGAAAAATCCCGTGGAGAGTGGAGCCTGGTAGGCTATAGTCGTGTCTAAAGGGTCATGAAGTATCAGACATTACTGAGCACCAGGCTTCAGTAAGGAGAATCACCTGGTATGTAGTTTTATAAAAAGGGGGGGAAACTGGGTAAAAGGCACACAAGGATCTTTTTGTATTATTGCTTCAAACTGCGTGGGAATTTACAATTATCTCCAAAAAAAAGTTTAATTTAGAAAAGAGGGAGAATGTAATGCTTGGCCCCTCTGATGAGCCAGAAAGTGACCTTTATTAGTAACATACTTTTAAGATCTTTGACAGCAAGATATGTGGTCAGAAAGCTTTACTGAGTGAACTCAGTTCCTCTGAAACTATGAAATAGTCTGCAACTCTCTGGGTTGCAAATGTCTGATTACCAAGAAAAACCAAAGCCCCAAATACCGTTATTTTCGTGATTAAAAATAGCATGCTATGGGATGTCACTGGTGGTCTAGTAGTTAAGACTGCGCTTCCACTGTAGGGGTTGGGTGGATTTATTCCTTGCAGGGGAACTAAGATCCCACATGCTGTGCAGCTGGGCCCCCCAAAAAGCATGCTAGCCTGTAATACTGAAAACAGCTTTTGTAATCACTGCTGCTGCTGCTAAGTCGCTTCAGTCGTATCCGACTCTGCGACCCCGTGGATTGCAGCCTACCAGGCTCCTCCGTCCATGGGATTTTCCAGGCAAGAGTACTGGAGTGGGGTGCCATCGCTACATCACATACATACAAACATACCCTGGTTGACTTTGGAGATTCATCTGTCTTTTCACTGAGTGCTTCCTGTGTGTCTGCCCTGTGTTAGGCAATGATGGGGACCCCACTGTGGCCAAGATATTCCCAGTCCTGCCTTCATGTGACTGACAATCCAGTGGTGGAAATAAACCCCTCCCAGACTGGGCAGGACTGGGAGAGGGGGAGCTCAGGATCCACTGAGGGATCCCAGAGTGGGTATTGCATCTAAGGTGGAAGGAAAAATCAAAGAGGGCTTCCTGGTGGATGGGGGCATTTGAGCCATACTCAGTTCAGTTCAGTTCAGTCGCTCAGTCGCGTCCGACTCCTTGAGACCCCATGAATCGCAACTTCCTGTCCATCACCAACTCCTGGAGTTCACTCAAACTCAAGTCCATCGAGTCGGTGATGCCATCCAGCCATCTCATCCTCTGTCATCCCCTTCTCCTCCTGCCCCCAACCCCTCCCAGCATCAGAGTCTCTTCCAGTGAATCAACTCTTCGCATGAGGTGGCCAAAGTACTGCAGTTTCTGCTGTAGCATCAGTCCTTCCAATGAACAGCCGGGGCTGATCTCCTTCAGAATGGACTGGTTGGATCTCCTTGCAGTCCAAGGGACTCTCAAGAGTCTTCTCCAACATCACAGTTCAAAAGCAGCAATTCTTCGGCACTCAGCGTTCTTCACAGTCCAACTCTCACATCCATACATGACCACTAGAAAAACCATAGCCTTGACAAGACAGACCTTTGTTAGCAAAGTAATGTCTCTGCTTTTGAATATGCTATCTAGGTTGGTCGTAGCTTTCCTTCCAAGGAGTAAGCATCCTTTAATTTCATGGCTGCAATCACCATCTGGAGTGATTTTGGAGCCCCCCAGAACAAAGTCTGAGTCTGTTTCCACTGCTTCCCCATCTATTTCCTGAGAAGCAATGGGACCAGATGCCATGATCTTAGTTGAGCCATACTGCTGCTACTGCTAAGTAACTTCAGCCATGTCTGACTCTGTGCGACACCATAGACGGCAGCCCACCAGGCTCCCCCCGTCCCTGGGATTCTCCAGGCAAGAACACTGGAGTGGGTTGCCATTTCCTTCTGCAATGCATGGAAGTGAAAAGTGAAAGTAAAGTCGTTCAGTCGTATCGGACTGTTAGTGACCCCATGGACTGCAGCCTACCAGGCTCCTACTAGCAAGGATTAAAAAAAAAAGACCAACCCAAAGGAAGCAGGGTAAGGAAGGAGTTTCAGGAGTGGGATGCAAATGTGCAAAGGCCAGGAAGAAACAGGCACGTGGCATATGGGACTTCCCTAGTGGTCCAGTAGTTAAGACACTGTGCTCCCAATACAAGGGGTCCGAGTTTTATCCCTAGTCAGGAAACTAGAACCTGCCTACCAAAAGAAAGATCTTGAGTGCTTCATCTAAGACTCTGTACAGCTAGGAAGAAAAAAAAAAAAAGGCACATGGCATAATCTGGGGGAAATGACTGTATTTCTTTGTGGCTGCAACATTATGAAAATAATAATAGCAAAAACTTTGAAAAGCACCTACTAATTTCTAAGCTTGGTTCTAAGTACTTTGCATGAGCTATCTCATTCATGCCTCACCATCACTCTATGAGGAGGGCCAGATTTATATCTGCAACAACAGAGGCACAGGGAAGGGTAAGTGATTCCACCAAGGTCATATCACTGGTGAGCAGCAAATCTGGGAATCACTTGCAGGCCATCTGACTTTGACTCTGGCCTTTAACTCTGATGTTGTGTTTTAGCAAGTGCCAAAGGCAGGGGGGGCAAAGGAGTAAACAAGGAGAAGTGGAGTCAGAGGCCATGATTCGTGCGTTCGTGCTAAGTTACAGTGGCTTCAGCGTGTGGGCTCAGTAGTTGCGTCACAGGGGCTCAGCCGCTCCACAGCATGTGCAGGATTCCTGGACCAGAGAGTGAACCTGTGTCCCCTGCACTGGCAGGCACGTTCCGACCACTGGACCGCCAGGGCAGTCCACAATGTGTATTTTCTTGCACATTTTCTGGGTGTAAGGAATCCAGAAGCAACAGAGCCAGGCCATCTGTGGCTTCAGGTTCCTTAAGAGCTTGTGGTCATGCTGTTTGCTAGATCTTAGTCCCTCCAAGACTCAAGTGGGGCTGGAGATTGGCAGGAGACCTCATTGGCTGTTGGCTGGACCTGTGGGCTTGTCCTGAGAGTCCTTATGACTTGTGTTAAATTAACAAGGAAGACTTTAGACTAGGGCGGCTCAAATACCTTAGCAGCCTATGTATGTGAACCCAAACATAAGCTCATAAATGCCTCAGGGTAATGTCAACTGAAGAAAAACACACAACATAAAGATTGTGACTTAGGTTTTATTTGGGGGCCTTACTGAATGAAGACTAAGCCCAAGAGACAGCATCTCAGAGAGCTCTGAGGAACTGCTCTGAAGAGGTAAAGGAGGAGCCAGAATATATAAGAATTTTTGCTAGAAAAAGAAAACCTAACATGTACCCAAAAGATTACTGCTAGTGACAAAAACCAGACATACCAAGTTACTGATTTTATTGCTTTTCTAACTATGGGAAGATGCAAGAGTTTGGGATCATTGATATTCCTTAGATACGAATCTTAACTATCTAGGGCCAATATGTTGTTTTTCTTCATCCTGAATTCCCCTCAGGGCTCATGGGGGTGGCAACAGTGGTTAATGGCTTGATGGTAGGCAACATTCATTATTTATTGAAATGGCAGGCAATATCTTTTGCCAGAAGTAAGAATCAAAATACAAGGACAACCAATCACAACCAATGAATCTTTCCCAAATAAAGCAAATGCTTAAGCTACAGCCAATCAAATAATTTTCTTGCTTTGTTTCTGGATCTTCTCCACAGAAGTCTTTCCCGAGCTCCTGACAGTGTAGTGCTTCTCAGTTCAGTTCAGTTCAGTTCAGTTCCTCAGTCGTGTCCAACTCTGCAACCCCATGAATCGCAGCATGCCAGGCCTCCCTGTCCATCACCAACTCCCGGAGTTCACTCAAACTCAGTTCCATCGAGTCGGTGATGCCATCCAGTCATCTCATCCTCTGTTGTCCCCTTTTCCTCCTGCCCCCAATCCCTCCGGGCATCAGAGTCTTTTCCAATGAGTCAACTCTTTGCATGAGGTGGCCAAAGTACTGGAGTTTCAGCTTTAGCATCATTCCTTCCAAAGAACACCCAGGGCTGATCTCCTTTAGAATGGACTGCCTGGATCTCCTTGCAGTCCGTGGAACTCTCAGGAGCCTTCTCCAACACCACAGTTCAAAAGCATCAATTCTTTGGTGCTCAGCTTTCTTCACAGTCCAACTCTCACATCCATACATGACCACTGGAACAACCATAGCCTTGACCTTTGTTGGCAAAGTAATGTCTCTGTTTTGAATATGTTGTGTAGGTTGATCATAGCTTTCCTTCCAAGGAGTAAGTGTCTTTTAATTTCCTGGCTGCAATCAGCATCTTCAGTGATTTTGGAGCCCCCAAAATAAAGTCTGACACTGTTTCCCCATCTATTTCCCATGTAGTGATGGGACCAGATGCCACGAACTTAGTTTTCTGAATGTTGAGCTTTAAGGCAACTTTTTCACTCTTCTCTTTCACTTTTATCAACTGCTTCCAATTTGGTCCTGCCTGCTTGGAATTAATTTTTGCTTGATTAAACTGTTAAAAAAAATTTATATGCCTCAGTTTATCTCTTAACACATGGCAGCTGGATTCCTCCAGGGCAGGTGATGAGAGAGGACCCAATATGGAAATGGCAATCTTTTAATATTCCTATCCAGGAAGTGACATGCCTTTGGTTGTGCTATATTCTATTCATGGCAAATTGAGTTACTAAATTCAACTCTCACTCAAAGAGAGGGCAATTGAACTCCTTGACTTGAAGGGAGGATATTATGCTATAATAAGACATGTATTTGATCTTTGTCTCTGATTCTGGCAGAGACCCTAAATCCCTTGAATTTCCTGAGCAATAAAAGTGTCTTTTATTATCCATAAGGAGCCCCTTTGATCATCCCTGTGTTTATGCTAATGAGGTAACATTATGAGTCACCTCATAGTCTATGGATGGAGCTGCTCACCAGAAAAATCAACTGAGTAGGGGCTTGGAACTTTCAGCCCCACTTGCCCACCTCTGGAAAGTTGGAGGGAAAGTGGATTGGAGATGAAAGTTTTATAAAAGTTATTGCTTTTATTTCCATTTTATTTATTTATTTATTTTTTAAAACTCTTTGGCCACACCCCTTGGCATGTAGGATCTTTCTTTGACCAGGGATCGAACCCATGTCTCCTGCAGTGGAAGTCTGAAGTTTGAACCAGCGGACCACCAGGGAAGTCCCCTCCATTTTAATTCTGAGTGAATTTTCTATCAGTTCTTTTTTTTTTCTTTCTAATCACAAAAACCATAATTCACAGTTTTTTTTTTAAATGTATGTATTTTTAATTGAAGAATGATTGCTTTACAATGTTGTTGTGGTTTCTGCCATGTATCACCATGAACCAGTCATAGGTATACATACAAATGTCCCCTCCCTCTTGAACCTCCCCTCCCACCTCATCCCACCCGCCTAGGTTATCACAGGGCCCCGTGTGGGTGCCTTGGGTCATACGGCACGGTCCCACTGGCCATCTGTTTTACATACAGCAGTGCATATGTGTCCCCGCTACCCTCTCCATTCATCCATTCTGCCCTCTCCCTCGCCCAACTTGTGTCCACAGTTCTGTTGTTCTCTGTGTCTGCGTCCCCATACTTTAAGGTCTTTGTTTGCTTTCCTTTAAATTTTTGAAAAATATTTATTTATTTGGCTGTGCAGGGTCTTAGTTGCAGCATGTGGGATCTTAGTTACCTGACCAGGGATCAACCCAGGCCCCCTGCCCTGGAAGCACAGAGTCTTAGCCACTGGACCACCTGGGAAGTCCCTGTTTTCCTTTAAAGTTTTATATTGAGGATTAGGTAAAAAGAAAGGCAAGAGTCACTTCTAGACTCCACGTGTGAATCCATCTTCAGTTTCACTGTCTAGGAGAAGTGAGTAGTAGTAATATTAGTGGGGCATTGTATGGAGCTTAAAACAGCAAGGAAGTTCTCTGTGATTTCAGTTATTGGTTCAGTTTTAATCATTCTAGCTCTGTGTCTCTGTGGATGCACCTTCTGAAAGATTTTGTTTGCATCATGCCCGGAGACTGTACTCAAAGGTGAATTTCAACGGTTAATTTCACTTCCGAGGTTGGTGGGTAGGATTTCTCTCTCAAAGAGCAGAAAAACATAGTTGCCACTCCTTTTATTTCACAATGTTCTTCCTACAAGAACCATGTGATTAATGGCATCTCGCTTTTAGATTCTGCAAGTCTTAGAAAGGATTTTTGCTTGTGAAAACAAAATTTTGTTGAACAGTGACAGATGTATATGTGGCTTTTCTGTCACAAACATTTACTAACTATAGCAGTTTACTCACTTCAGGGATGTGTTGACATCCTCCCATAATGCTCCTCGGAAATGTTCTATTTTCTTCATTGCAAGTTAGTCCTCATTTCCATAAAAATTCATTTTAAAATTATTTGTTTAGGGCTTTCCTGGTGGCTCAGATGGTAAGGAGTCTGTCTGCAAAGCAGGAGATCCAGGTTCCATCCCTGGGTCTGGAAGATGCCCTGGGGAAGGGGATGGCAACCCACTCCAGTATTCTTACTTGGGAAATCCCATGGACAGAGGAGGCTGGCGGGCTACCATCCATGGCATCACAAAGAGCTGGACACAACTTAGGGACTAAACAACAACAACAGCTTATTTATTGACCTTTATTTTGGCTGTGCTGGGTCTTCGTTGCTGTGTGGGCTTATCTCTAGTTGTAGAGAACAGGGGCTACCCTCTAGCTGAGGGGAGCAGGCTTCTCATGGTGGTGGCTTCTCATTGCGGAGCACGGACTCTAGGGCACGCAGACGTCAGTAGTTGGGGCTCCCGGCTTCTAGAGCACAGGCTCAATAGTTGTGGTGCACGGGCTTAGTCGCTTCTTGAAACATGGGATCCTTCTCAGATCACAGGTCGAACCCGTGTCTCCTACATTGGCGGGTGGATTCTTTACCACTGAGCCAGCAGGGAAACCCCTAACAACTCTTGAACAACAAGATCTGATGAGCTTCCAGACTGGTAAACACACTCATGTGCTTGGAAATGGCATATTCCAGTTCTGTGGGGCCACAAGCAGCTATGCTTGGGACCGTTCGGGACCTCGTCCTGTTCATCTCTTCACCTGGTTGTTCTTCTGTATCCTTTATAATGTTCTTTATAATAAACTGGTGAAAAGTGAAAGAGTTAGTCTCTCAGTTGTGTCTGACTCTTTGCAACCCCATAAACTCTAGTCTGCCAGGCTCCTCTGTCCGTGAGATTTCCCAGGCAAGAATACTGGAATGGGTTGCCATTCTCTTCTCCAGGGAATTTCCCAACCCAGGGATGGAACCTGGGTCTCCTGCATTGCAGGCAGATTCTTTACCATCTGAACCACCAAACTGGCCCCTGCAAGTAAACATTTCCCTGAGCTTCACGAGTCATGCTAACAAATGATCCAACAGAGGAGGGGGCTGATTTATAGCTGTTTGGTCAGAAGCACCAGTGACCACCTGGACTTGTGACTGGGTGGTCTAGAGGGATTGAGCCCTTAACCTGTGGGATTAGAGGTTATCTCCAAGTGAATAAAGCACCTGTCTCCCTAGCACCTCCCTAGAAAACCTTCAGGTGGTCAGAATTGAGCTGGATTTGTGGTGGTGGTTGGTTTACTCAGTCGAGTCCAACTCTTGCGACACATGGACTTTAGCCCTCCAGGCTCCTCTGTCCATGGGATTCTCCAGGCGAGAATACTGGAGTGGGTTGCCATGCCCTCCTCCAGGGGATCTTTCCTACCCAGGGATCAAACTCAGGTCTCCTGCATTGCAGGCAGATTCTTTACCGTCTGTGCCACCAGAGAAGTTAAATTTTTAGGGCACTGTATAAAAGGATGAGAAAGAAAGAGGGGAAGGCCTGGAAGCTCTTCAGTCCAAAGAGAGAGGCAGTCCCCGGATGCGGTGAATTGGGAGGGGTTATATATATAATATATATAAATATTACTTAAGTAGAAGTATAGTATATAGAAGTACAAAAACATGCTGTATATAGGATTATTGTGTATAAGAATATTATGTATATATGAATATGTTTAGAAATGTTCTACATATGGAAATATTTATATAGGAATATTATATAGAGAAACATATGAAGGGTATAATATATTAATATAAATATATTTATGAATGGTATGTGGGAATAGCATATATATAAGCAAGTATAAATATTATATTTAAGAATATTTTATGTACCATTACCTTATATATGTAGTTACAACTATAAGAATATACATGGGGAAAAAAAAAGAATATACATGGTAATATGATATATTAGGAAAACTTTTATTAATAGGCACAAATACTATGTATATTTACTATTATATGTAAAAACACATGTATTACCTATAAATACTACATATGAAACATATATAAGAGTATTATATATATATATAGGAAGATTAGAGTTATTTAGGAATATTTATACATGAGAATATGAATATATATTTGTATATAAGTCTTCCCAGGTGGCTCAGCAGTAAAGAATCCATCTGACGATCCTAGAGATGCAGGAGATTCAGGTTTGATCCTTAGGTTGGGAAAATCCTCTGGAGTGGGAAATGGCAACACATCCCAGTATTCTTGCCTGGGAAATTCCGAGTACTGTGGTGTTGGAGAAGACTCTTGAGAGTCCCTTGGACTGCAAGGAGATCCAACCAGTCCATTCTGAAGGAGATCAACTCTGGGATTTCTTTGGAAGGAATGATGCTAAAGCTGAAAGTTCAGTACTTTGGCCACCTCATGCTAAGAGTGGACTCGTTGGAAAACTCTGATACTGGGAGAGACTGGGGGCAGGAGAAGAAGGGGACGAAGAGGATGAGATGGCTGGATGGCATCACTGACTCGATGGACGTGAATTTGAGTGAACTCCGGGAGTTGGTAATGGACAGGGAGGCCTGGTGTGCTGCGATTCATGGGGTCGCAAAGAGTCGGACACAACTGAGCGACTGAAATGAACTGAACTGAACTGAACGGAAGGGAAGCCTGGTGTACCGCAGTCCATTGGATTGTGAAGAGTCAGACACGACTTAATAAACAATGACAAGTGATTAATTTACAATATTCCATTAGTTTCAAGTGTACAGCAAAGTGACGCAGATATACATATAGATTTTTTCAGATTCTTTTCCTTTATAGGTTATTAAAGGTATTGAACATAGTTTCCCTGTACTACTCAGTAAATTCTTGTTGTTATCTATTTTATATCAAGTAGTGTGTATCTGTTAATCCCAAGCTCCTAATTTTCTCCTTTGGTAACCAACATGTAGTTTTCTGTGTGAGTCTGTTTGTTTCATAAATAAGTTCCTTTGTATTATTTTTTAGATTCCATGCGGAAGTGATATATTTGTCTTTCTCTGACTCACTTCACTTAGTATGATAATCTCTCAGTCCATCCATGTTGCTGCAAATGGCATTATTCATTCTTTTTATGGCTGAGTAGTATTCCATTCTGTACACACATATATTTTTATATATACCACATTTTCTTTATCCATTCGTCTGCTTATACGTCCTGACTATTGTAAACAGTGCTGCTATGAACGCTGGTGTGCATGTAACTTTTCAAACTCGAATTTTCTTTTCTCCAGATATACGTCCAGGAATGGGATTATTGGATCAAGTGGTAACTCTATTTTTAAAACCTCCATACTGCTTTCCATAGTGGCTGCATCGGTTTACATTTCTACCAGCAGTATAGGAGGATTCTCTTTTCTCCACACCTTGTCCAGCATAAAATGGTAAAATTTTATTTTATGTATTTTTAACAACAATTAAAAATATTTATTTACAGGTACTGGAGGAGCCAGTGGCCTAGGGATCTAAGAGTTGCTGGACAACATGAGCGCCCCCTAGAGGTTCATGGTCCTGAAGTAAGAGTAGACCCACTAAGATGCTTACACGGACAGCCCACCATAGGGGAAGAGTTGCTGGGTGTGTGTGGGGGGTGGTCTTCTCCTTGAGACTGATGAATCAGAGGGACCAAGAGTTGAGAGCGATCAAGAGAATTTGCTATGACCAGCCACAGGCTCTACTCTGGGTGAGGGCAGAGTAGTCATCAAGGGAACGGAGACAGCTGCAAAGGATCAGATTAATGGAATGGAAGTCCTGGGGAAGTTGAAGGAATTTTGGAGTTGGGTAGGGCTTCCCTGGTGGCTCAGCGGTAAAGAATCTGCCTGCCAGTGAAGGAGACTCAGGTTCGATCTCTGGGTTGGGAAGATCTTCTGGAGAAGGAAATGGCAATCCACTCCAATATTCTTGCCCAGGGTAATCTGATGGACAGAGGGAGCCTGGCGGGCTACAGTCCATGGGATTGCAAAAGAGTTGGCTGCAACTCAGTGACTAAAACGATAACAAGAGATGGGTAAGCAGGAAAGTTTCACATGGTGGGGCGGGGGAAGGATGTTTGAAGCTGAGACTGTGGAGGGAGCAAACTGTGGTTCTTGGTTGTAACAAGTTGTCTTCTCTGATCTGAAGAGGGAGGGAGGAGCTGAGAGAGAGTGGAAGGAGGAGCTGAGAGAGAGTGGAAGGCAAGAGCTTTGGGGAAGAAGAGGTCAAGGCACTAAAGAGCAAGTGTGCTGAAACAGTCATCTCTGGGCATTTGGAAAAGCCCAAGAATTAGGACAGGAAAGAGTGAGAAGCTAGAGGACTGAGGGCAGGGCCAGACAGCTTGGGGTCCACCATTGGTTGCAACCAGCCAGCATAGCAGGCGGTAGAGTGACTGCTGAGCTTCAAAGTGGAAGGTGAATGGTGGTGTCGGAGAAGACTCCTGAGAGTCTCTTGGAAAGCAAGGCGATCCAACCAGTCCATCCTAAAGGAAATCAGTCCTGGGTGTTCATCAGAAGAACTGATGTTGAAGCTGAAACTCCAATCCTTTGGCTACCTGATGCAAAGAGCTGATTCATTGGAAAAGACCCTGATGCTGGGAAAGATTGAGGGCAGGAGGAGAAGGGGACGACAAAGGATGAGATGGTTAGATGACATCACTGACTCAATGGACATGAGTTTGAGTAAACTCTGGGTGTTTGTGACGGACTGGGAGGCATGGTGTGCAGTCCATGGGTCACAAAGAGTTGGACAAAACTGAGCGACTGAACTGAACTGAAAGCTGCTATTTTTATCCCCTATCACTCTAATTCCACCCAAAGGGCATCTGGCTGGAACAGACTTCACTGTCCTGAGGATGCAGGGTTGTCATGGTGACAATGTCTCCATCCCTTTGGGCCAGAGGATGGGATCTGGCTCCCAACTCTAAGGAAACAGCCAGGCTCGTATCCTGGAGAATGTTATCTGGAAGACCTTTACTTGCCTGGGATTCCTTCTTTTACCAGCCTTACTTCTTCCTCTTAAGAAGCCTTCCAGGATTCTTCCAAATCTCCCTTCCCCACCTCACCCCTTCCCCATGCAATCTGTTTTCTACCTTGGATCTACTGCATGAATGTTTGGATCCTAGTTCTCCCACTAGCCATCAAACCTGGGCCCCAGAAGAGAAATTTCTGGGTCCAATAACCACTGAATCACCAAGAAATTCCCAATAAAAATTTGTTTTCAATGTGTCTTCCTGGGACTTCCTTGGCAGCCCCGTGTTTAAGACTCTGTGCTTCCAGTGCAGGGATACATGGATTTGGGGTTACAGGCTTGATCCCTGGTCAAGGAACTGAGGTCCAGCATGCCAGATCGGGGATCCAGGCTCCCACATGCCTTGCAGCCAACAAAACAAAACAAAATAGAAGTGATATCGTAACAAATTCAATAAAGACTTTTAATATTGTCCACATTAAAAAAAGTTCTTAAAAAAAAAAAAAAAACATTTTGCCCTTGACCTAACAACCCTACTGCTGAGAAAACATGCCATAGAAACCAAACCTCCAGGAGGTAAGGGCTTATATGCTGGGTGCTCGCTACAGGATGTGAGAGTTGGACCATAAAGAAGGCTGAGCACCGAAGAATTGATGCTTTCGAACTGTGGTACTAGAGAAGACTCTTGAAAGTCCCTTGGACATCAAGGACAAATCAGTCAATCCAAAAGGAAATCAACCCTGACTATTCCTTGGAAGGACTGATGCAGAAGCTGAAGCTCCAATACTCTGGCCACCTGATGCAAAAAGCTGACTCATTGAAAAAGACCCTGATGTTGGGAAATATTTGAGGGCAGGAGGAGAAGGGGGTGACAGAGGATGAGATGGTTGGATGGCATCACCTACTCAATGGACATGAATTTGAGCAAATTCCGGGAGACAGTGAAGGACAGGGAAGCCTGGCGTGCTGCAGTCCATGGGGTCACAAAGAATCAGACCCGACTGATTGACTAATAGACAGCGGCACAGTAGTTAGAAGCTGAGAAGCAAAGATGAAACCTATTCTGGGGGTGAATCAATGATAGTCTCCTCACTCTGTGAAATCTTTTAAAAATTTTTATTTGTTTCTTATTTATTTTTGTTTATCTTCATTGTTGCCTGTGGGCTTTCTCTAGTTGCAGCAAGCGAGGGCTATTCTTTCTTGTGCTATGGTGCATTGGTTTCTCATCGCAGTGGCTTCTTTTGTTGCGGAGAGTGGGCCGGGTAATTGTGGCTCCCAGGCTCTAGAACACAGGTTTCGGTGGATGTAATGCAGGGCCTTAGTTGCTCCGTGGCATGCGGTATCTTGTGAGGTCAGGAACTCAGCCTGTGTCCCCTGCATTAGCAGGCGGATTCTTAACCACTGGACAACTAGGGAGGTCCACTCTGTGAATTCTTATGCAATCATTTCAAAGAACCCATTCTGGTGGACTTGGTCCAGTGGTCCACCAGTTGTTTAAAAACCATGATCTTCCGTTTAGTTCAGTTACTCAGTCGTGTCCGACTCTGCGACCCCATGAATCGCAGCACGCCAGGCTTCCCTGTCCATCACCATCTCCCAGAGTTCACTCAGACTCACAACCATCAAGTCAGTGATGCCATCCAGCCATCTCATCCTCTGTCGTCCCCTTTTCCTCCCGCCCCCAATCCCTCCCAGCATCAGAGTCTTTTCCAGTGAGTCAACTCTTTGCATGAGGTGGCCAAAGTACTGGAAGAATCGATGCTTTTGAACTGTGGTGTTCACAGTCCAATCCTCACATTCATACATGACCACTGGAAAAATCATAGCCTTGACTAGGCGGACCTTTGTTGGCAAAGTAATGTCTCTGTTTTTGAATATGCTATCTAGGTTGGTCATAACTTTTCTTCCAAGGAGTAAGCGTCTTTTAATTTCACGGCTGCAGTCACCATCCTTCACTATCTCCTGGAGTTTACTCAAATTTATGTCCATTGAGTCAGTGATGCTATGTAACCATCTCATCATCTGCTGCTCCCTTCTCCTTTTGCCTTCAATCTTTCTCAGCATCAAAATCTTTTCCGATGAGTTGGTTCTTTGCATCAGGTAGCCAAAGTATTGGAACTGGAGCTTCAGCTTCAGCATCAGTCCGTCTAATGAATATTCAGGATTGATTTCCTTCAGGACTGGTTTGATCTCCTTGCAGTCCAAGGGACTCTCAAGAGTCTTCTTCAGCACCACAGTGCAAGAGCATCAATTCTTTGGTGCTCAACATTCTTTATAGTCCAACTCTTATATCCAACTCTTATATCCAACTCTTATATCCAACTCTTATATTACATGACTACTGGGAAAACCAGCAGAGCTGTTTTTAAATCCTAAAAGATGATGCTGTTAAAGCACTGCACTCAATATGTCAGCAAGTTTGGAAAACTCAGCAGTAGCCACAGACTGGAAAAGGTCAGGTTTCATTCCAATCTCAAAGAAGGGTAGTGCCAAATAATGGTCGAACTCCTGCACAATTGCATCCGTTTTGCCGGCTAGTAAGGTTATGCACAAAATCAATCATACTTCAGTTTTCTTTAAAAAATTACCATTTTAGCATGTACAATTTGGTATCATTAAGCATGTTCATAATGTAATGTTACCATCACCACTATCCATTTTCACAGCTTTTTCATCGTCCCCAGCAGACACCCTGTACCCATTAGGCAATAACCCCCCACTCGCTCCTCCTAGCTCCAGATAACCTTTATTCTCCTTCCTCTGTGAATGTATCTATTCTAGGTACTTCGTGTACGTGAACCAGTACAATATTTGTCCTTTTGTGTCTGGCTTGTTCCATTTAGCAAAAGATTTTCAAGGTTCCTCTGTGTTGTAACATGTCAGAATTTCACTTCATTTTTTTTTCCATTGAGGTATTTTATCTGTATGTTTTGTTATATCTCTAGAAAAAGAATCTGAGGACTGTCCCTCCTGTGTGCTTTTGTCTCGCTTCCTCTTGATCCCCGATGTCAGTTGTGGTCGTCAGAACAATGAAGCTAAACTAACGGGACGGGCTTGTGAGGTACACAACAATTCACCCTGCTCTGTGACATCAGTGTTTTCAAATTTGCCAATGTAATCACGCTTCATCATCACTATTAAAAGCTGGAAAATGACTTTGGAATGTAGCCTAACAAGAACTTGGCATCTGCCTCTCACTTTGGTCCTGTTGATGCTCTCGAGAACTTCATCCTGGTCATTCATGCCAGCATAATGGTGGCACATAAAGATGGCATTTTAATAATATTCCATTGTGTAGACATACTGTGTCTTTGTTCATCCTTTCATATTTTGATGTCGGTTGGTGTGCTTCCTAGACTTTACAAATTTTTTTTAAATTGATTAATTAATTTTACTTTTTGGCTGCACTGTGTCTCTGTTGCTGTGCTCAGGCTTTCTCTAGTGGCAGCAGGCAGGTGCTACTCTCTAGCTGTGGCGTATGGGCTTCTTATTGCGGTGGCCTGTCTCGTTGTGGAACACGAGCCCTAGGGACCACAGTCTTCGGCAGTTGCGGCTCCTGGGCTCCAGAGCACAGTCTCAGTCGTTGTGGCGCATGGGCTTAGTTGCTTCGAGGCATGTGGGATCCTCCTGGAACCAGGGATCGAACCCTTGTCTCTTGCATTGGCAGGCAGATTCTTTACCCCTGAGCCCCCAGGAAGCCCCCTCCCACAGGCCTTTCGAGTCTTCCGAATTTGGCACCCCGACCAGATCTTATCCATTTAAATTAATAAATGACAATATTTTAAAAATTAGCCCAGCACCTGGCATGAAATGAGTCAGCAACTGGAAGCTATGTGTTTACGGCCATGCGGACACAAACGGGCCCCTTGGCTGGCTCCACGTGCTCCCTCCTCCTCAACCCCTTCCCCCCCCGCCCCCATCGTCCTCCATTCTGGAACACTCCTGCCGGCCTGGGAAGCTGCATCTCCTCTGAGCCTCCCCAACGCTGGCCCAGCCCAAGGCTAGCTCTAGAGATGTTTGATCTGACCACTTCAGAGCCTTCATCTTGGGCCTGCAGGCCATCAGAGGTGGCTAGAACTGGGAATCCTCTCCACATGGGCCTTTGAGGATAAGATGAAAGAGGCTGGGGATCCTCCCCAGAGGATCCTTTGAGGATGGGATGAAAGAGGCTGGGCTGGGTCAGGAAGAGGCGTAAGCAGAAGGGAGGCCAGGAGGCAGAGAAGGCAGGCCTTTCTGGTGACAACCAGGGCATTTACTGAGCACCTGCTCTGTACTCAGGCTTGTGCTGGGTAGTGCTGGAGACACAGTTGTGACTGGCTCTGACTTCACAGGACAGAGAGGGAGACAGGTCTGTGACCAGGGAACTACAACCTAGAGTGAACAGGATTAGGGTGAGGGAGCTTGATGCAGTCAAGGAGGGCTTCCTGGAGGAGGGGACACCCAACTCCTTGCAGAGTCTCTGACATCCTCATGGAAACCTACCTTTCTGGCTGCCTCTGATGACACTTTCCCTCACTCCTCTGAATCTAGCCACATTGGCCTTCTTTCTGATTTCACAACTCTTCGAGCTCATTCTCATCCGCTGAGCCATCGCACTTGCTGTTCCCTCCTCCTGATTCTCTCTTCCCAGTTCTTCACCAGGTGAACTCCTTCTCCTCATTCACACTGCAGACCACTTACTCTTGCAGTTTTTAGTTCTTTTAAATAATTCTCTTGTTTCTAATTCCTACTGACTCCTTTGTTTCCTGCCCTTCCCAGCTAGGATGTGGCCTCTCCTTAGCGCTTGCTCCCTGACCCCTGGCAGGGCGCCTGACAAACCTGTGATGCCTGGTAAATCTCTGTGACATGAAGGAAGGAAGCTAAGACCTCCAGGCTAAACCAGGGTCCAGGGAAGAGGCAGGGGAAAGGAGTTCCAGGCAAAGGGAACAGAAGGGACAAAGGCACGGAGCCTTTGGAGAGGCAGTTGGTGTTTCAGAGGCGCTGGGGAGGTGGTGTGTGGCTGGAGGGAGGCTCCAGATGAGGGAAGCAGGGAAGCGAGAGGAGGAGGCGGGGAGAGGAGCAGGGAGTGGGAGGAGAGGGGAGGAGGTTGGAGGATGAGTGGGAAGGCAGAGGGAGAGCAAGAGAGAGGAGCTTGTATCCGCAGATGCTGACCAGCTGGGGAAAGTGGACTCTTTTTATATAGAGGTGGAGCTGCCTTTTTTGGGAGACCCGCCTGTCTGGCTTGCAAAAACCCCAGGCTTGAGGGACAGGCCTGGCCTCCCAGAGCCTTCTAAGGGCTTGGTGGAGAACATTCCACAGCCAGCCCTTCTGGAACACCCCATGAAGGCTTGGCAGCCACATCCGGCCCCCGCTCCCAGGTCACTGCCCTGGCCTCCTCCTGGCTCAGGCTCGCTCTCCTCGGTGTCCCAACTCCCCACAGCAGCCTGTGGCAGTACTTTTAATAGAACACTTGAAAAAAAATATTAATAGGTAATTAAAGGCACATGGCACAGATTTCCAAAGGTACACAAGGGATACAGCGAAACTTTTCTCGTCTCGGTTCCCCGGAGCGCTTCCTACAAGGCCGGCAGTCTCTTGGATTTTCTCCCAGAGACTGTCATATGTAAGTACAGCTAGGGGAATATTATTCAAGTTATTTACACCATTCTGCAGCTTATTTAAAAGAAAAATTTTATTCATTTTTAAAAAACTGACCTACAGTTGACTTACAACGTTGTATTAGTGTCTGGTATACAACAAAGTGATTTAGCTATATATGTGTGTGTCTATTTTCAGATTGTTTTTCATTTTAGGTTATTGTTGCTGTTATTGTTTGGTTGCCAAGTCATGTCTGACTCTGCACGACCCCATGGACTGCAGCACGCCAGGCTTTCCTGTCCTTCACCATCTCCCAGAGTTTGCCCAGGTTATAGGTTATTAGAAGAGATTGAACAGAGTTCCCTGTGCTATATACAATAGGTCCTTATTCATCTCTTGTATACTTGGTAGCTTGTACCTGTTAATCCCAAACTCCTAATTCATCCCTCCCTCCTTTCCCCTTTGGTAACCATAAATCTGTTTTCTATGTCTGATTCTGTTTTTTAAATAAGTCAATCTTTTTTTTTTGGCCACAGTGAGGCTTGTGGGATCTTAGTTCCCCAAGCAGGGATCTGACCAAGACCTCAGCAGTGAAACTACTGAGTCCTGCCCACTGGTTGTTATTGTTGTTCTTCAGTTGCTAACTCATGTCTACTGGACCACAGGGAATTCCCATCTGTTGGATTATTTTTTAGATTCCACATATAAGTGATATCATATGACATTTTTCATTCTCTGTCTGGCTTCACTTTGTATGATAATCTCTAGATCCATCCACGTTGCTGCAGATAGCATGAGTTCATTCTCTTTTATGGCTAAGCAGTATTCTGTCTATGTACCACATCTTCTTTACCCATTCATTTGTTGATGGATACTTAGGTGGCTTCCATGTCTTGGCCATCGTGAATAGTCTATGCTTCATTTTTTTACCTAAGTGTATACTCATTTATTCAATAAATATTTATTGAGCACCCTATATGCCAGGCACTCTTCTAGGCACTGGAGTTAAAACAGAGAAGACAACAGACAGAACCCCCTGCCTTCAGTTAGTCAGTCAGTTCAGTTGCTCAGTCGCGTCCGACTCTTTGCGACCCCATGAATCGCAGCACTCCAGGCCTCCCTCTTCATCACCATCTCCCGGAGTTCACTCAGACTCCCGTCCATCGAGTCCGTGATGCCGTCCAGCCATCTCATCCTTGGTCGTCCCCTTCTCCTCCTGCCCTCAATCCCCCTGCCTTCAAAGAGCTAATATTCTAGTGGGGGAGACAGACAGTCAATGAATAAAATGACAAGTACTTTTTTGGGGGCTGCAGGGTCATGTGGGGTCTTAGCACTGCATTTGTGATCTTAATTTCCAGACCAGGGATTGAAGCCTTCATTGAAGCCTTCATTGAAAGAGTGGAGTCTTAACCATTGGATTACCAGGGAAGCCCTGGCAGGTATTAATACATTTTAACATTACATAGTAGGTCAGATGGCACAGTCAGTGCTGTTGCTAAAATATAAGGCAAGCAGAGAAGGCAATGGCACCCCACTCCAGTACTCTTGCCCGGAAAATCCCACGGATGGAGGAGCCTGGTGGGCCGCAGTCCATGGGGTCGCTAAGAGTTGGAGATGACTGAGCGACTTCACTTTCACTTTTCACTTTCATGCATTGGAGAAGGAAATGGCAACCCACTCCAGTGTTCTTGCCTGGAGAATCCCAGGGACGGGGAGCCTGGTGGGCTGCCGTCTATGGGGTCGCACAGAGTCGGACACGACTGAAACGACTTAGCAGCAGCAGTAGCAGAAAGAAGGTAGAGTGTTGAGGAGGCTGGAAGGTTTCTATTTTTTTAACAGGGTGGTCAGAAAAGGCCTCGATAAAGGTGGCATTTGAGTAAAGGCCTGGAGGAGGTGAGGAAGTGAGTCATGTGGGTTATGTGAGTGGGAGAGGGGTAACAGCAAGTGCAAAGGCCCTGAGGTAGGTGTGAGCTGGAAGTGTTCCAGCTCTATCCTGGAAAGGAGAAATAACGGGGAGGGCATGTGTATATGTAGGGGGTGAGATACAGTCCTACAGAGCCTTGTCCATAAATTGACTTTGCTGTTTCATCTTGAAACTGTTCTGTGGTGTGTGGGTGCCAACTCGTAACAGTTTGTGAAGGCTGATTGCTAAACTTCTGGGAATTGTGCAAGCCTGTCATTAAGGATAGGTTTTACTAAAACTTAAGTTATAAAAATTTTCAACTCAGTAAGTTTGTACATTGCTGGGAAATCCACTGGACAGAGGAGAAAGGCAGGCTACAGTCCATGTGGCGGCAAAGAGTTGAACATGACCTAACGACTAAACAGCTCAAAAAATTCTATTATGCACAACGACAAGTAGGCACAATTTATCACTTCTTAACTGTTATCCTAAAGGAAATCAATCCTGAATATTTATTGGAAGGACTGATGCTGAAGCTGAAGCTCCAGTACTTTGGCCACCTGATGCAAAAGAGCTGACTCATTAGAAAAGACCCTGGTGCCGAGAAAGATTGAAGGCAGGAGAAGGGGATGACAGAGGACGAGATGATTGGATGGCATCACCGACTCAATGGACATGAGTTTGAGCAAGCTCTGGGAGATGCTGAAGGACAGGGAAGCCTGGCGTGCTTCTAACTACGGGGTCATAGAGTCGGACACAAATGAGCAACTGAACAACATCAGCTGTTATACTACATTTTACTGCTATCTTTGCTCTAAAGGTTATGAAAATCTCACATCATGGTGAGCTATTGAGGAGATCTTCCAAGTTCTGCCTTCACTGAGGCCATGTTGGTAGCTTACAATCAGCTGTGATGGAAGTATTAACACTTCCGTGCGTGCCTGTGTGCTAAGTCACTTCAGTCGTGTCTGACTCTGCAACCCAATGGACTGTAGCCCGCCAGGCTCTTCTGTCCATGGGGATTCTCTGGGCAAGAAAAATGGAGTGGGTTGCCATGCCCTCCTCCAGGGGATCTTCCCGACCCAGGGATCAAACCCACGTCTCTTACGTCTCCTGCCTTGGCAGACAGGTTCTTTAGCACTAGTGCCACAGACACTGGCAAACGCTACATGTTAGGACCGTTTCTTACCCAGAGACCTGGCAGTTAAACATTTACCAGCCCACCAACCTAATGCATAGAGATGTGCTGCATTCTTTTGTAAAGCTGCATAGCACTCCAATGCACAGATGGGCCGTGGCGTAGTTTGCTGCTACCTTCCTGATGGTTGTTTGACTAACATCCAGTCTCTTACACACACAAACAATGTTGATTTCCTGTGTGTGCCTGTAACTGTAGAACTGACTCCTTGAGGAACTGCTGTGTCAGAGGCCATGGGACCTTCTAATGTGAATGCCTCTTGCCTAATACATCTCCATGGAGGCTGTACCAATATCCACAGCCTCCAGCAAATGGGTCAGAGTGCAGAGGCTTCTTCTAAGGATGCAGATTTGATTGTGTCACTCTGCTGGTTAAATCCTTAGATGACTTCTGCTGCTCCCAGGACAAAGCCTTCGGGTTTTTCCCAAGGTCTAGGCCCCTCATCGTCAGGCCTTGTCCTTTTCTTTCTGCAAGTGGAGGGTGGCATCATGACCCCACTGTGACCCCTCGTAAATTCCACATTGCAGTCACCTTGATCATCTGCTGTTTGTCTCCCAAAATGGGCCATGTTCCCACCCACTCTTGTTTGTTCATGCCTATCCCTTCCCTGGGAATTACTTCCCAGCATCTTAATCACCTGGGTAACTCCCACTCCATCGGTTCTGTCCCTTTAAAAAAAATTATTTTCGTTTTGGCCACGCTTCACGGCATGCGAAATCTTATTTCCCCAACCAGGGATTGAACTTATACCCCCTGCAGAGGAAGCTCAAAGTCCTAACCACTGCCAAGGAAGTCCCAGTTATGTCCCTTTTTTTTCAAGAGGCTGAAAACCCCAGGGTAACTGTCTTCTGCAAAGCCGGGAATTGATCAGCTCATCTGAGTAAAGAAATCATTGAGTCGACTGGTTTCAGGCATAGCTGGTTTCTGGAGTTTCGATGATTCCATGAAGCCAGTCTTGGCCTGTCAGTTCTGTTCTCTTCAACATCGGGACCCTGTGGCACCCCTGCCTTCAAAAAGGAGGCTCAGCAGGCAGAGAATCCACTTGCAATGAAGGAGATGCAGGAAACGTGGATTCCATCTCTGGGTCCGGAAGATCCCTTGGAAGAGGGCGTGGCAGCCCACTCCAGTATTCTTGCCTGGAGAATCCCATGAACAGGAGCCTGGCGGGCTACAGTCCATGGGTCGCAAAAGAGTCGGACACAACTGAACTGATTGAACACGCGCGCATGCACGCCTTTCGAAAACTCCCTCATGGTCAGAGGAGGCAAAGAGTTAGAGATGGAAAAGAAGATTCTAGGCAGAGAAAACAGCCCAGAACCGGTTTTTGTAAACCCAGATCCTCACTGAGCGTGGTGGATAATCTGATAGGTTCACAACATCCTGCAGGGCGAACTCCAGGGAGAAGACTAATTCTTGCCCCCATGCTAAATTCTTCAACTGAGGGGACTTCCCTGGTGATCTAGGGGCTAAGACTTCACATTACCAGTGGAGGGGGTCTGGGTTCAATCTCTCATCGGGAGCTAGATCTCAAATGCTGCAACTAAAGAGCCCAGATGCCTGTGTGTTCAGTCGCTTCAGTCGTGTCCGACTCTTTACCACACTATGAACTGGAGCCCGCCAAGCTCCTCTGTCCATGGGGATTCTCCAGGCAGAATACTGGAGCGGGTCGCCAAGCCCTCCTCCAGGGGATCTTCCCGACCCAAGGATCGAACCCCAGTCTCTTACATCTCCTGCATTGTCAGGCAGGTTCTTCACCACTAGCGTCACCTGGAAAGCCTCAACTGAGATCCAGCACATCCAAATAAAGAAATAAATATATGTTTTGAGAAAAATAAATAAATAAATAAATAAATAAATTCTTCAACTGAGAGGCAGAGCTGCTTGGGTTCTGGAGGTAGAAAACCTGGGGTGATGAAAAATATTCAGAACCAGGTAGGGGTGATGGTTACACAGGACTGGGATTGTGCTCAAGGCCACTGAACCGGACTCTTGAAAATGGTTGACAGGGTCACTGTCACATTATGTATCTTTTACCACAGTATAAAAGTAATGACGATGCTGACGATGCTAAAAAAACAAAAATTATAGAATAAAAACAAAAAGAGGAAAAAAAGCCCGACTCTACCACTTACCAACCATACGACTTCTCTGTTGTTCAGTCGCTCAGTCGTGTCCAGCTCTTTTTGACCCCATAAACTGCAGCACACCATACTTCTCTGTACTCCTGTTTATTGGACTATAAAATAGTCAGTACAATAATAGTCAAGACAATAACAGGACCCCACCCACCACACCTGCTTATTTAGAGCCCCAGGTAGATTAATACATGTACAGTCTTTGGGGTAGTACCTGGGATCTAGTTAAATGCTCAATAAATATTTGTTTTTATGGTTAAATCAAAATATTGGGTGGATGGCCCTGTGAAATAGGCCAGATGCAAGAGCTTGCTGCTGTAGCTTGTTCGGGCTGCTGCTCGAACAAAAGCACAGATGCGGTGGCTTATGAACAACATAGACGCACTTCTCATGACTTCCCTGGCAGTCCGTTGGTTAGGAGTCTGCTCTTTGAATGCAAGGGACATGCGTTTGAACTCTCTTAGTTCCTGGCAAGGTCCAGGAACTAAGATCCCACAAGCTGAGTGGCATGGCCAAGAAAATTTATTTATTTTTTAATGTATTTCTCACAGTTCTGGAGGCTGCAAGTCCACGATTAGGGTAAATGGTTGGCTGAGGGTGCTCTTCTGGGTTGTAGACTTCTCACTGTATCCTCCTCACATGGGCAGAAGGGGTGAGGCATTTCTCTGGAGCCTCTATTATAAGGGTGATAATCCCAACCTTAGGGCACCACCCTCATGACCTACTGATATCCCAAAGGCCCTACCTCCTAGCACCGTCACCTTGGGGGTTACATTTTTTTCTTTACATGCATATATTTTTTTAGTTTCTTTTCCTTTATGAGTTATTACAAGATACTGAGTATAGTAGGCCTTGTTGGTTATCTATTTTATGTATATGTGTGTGTGTGTGTGAGTATGTGTGCGTGCACGCTGTGGTTTCCCTCATATACAGGTGGCGTCAGTGGAAAAGAATCTGCCTGCAATGCAGGAGACGCAGGTTTGATCCCTGGGTGGGGAAGATCCCCTGGAGGAAGGCATGGCAACCCCCTCCAGTATTCTTGCATGGAGAATCCCATGGACAGAGGAGCCTGGAGGGCTATAGAGGTCCACAGGGTTTGCAGAGCTGGACACAACTGGTTGAGCATGCAGGCATACATGTGATAATCGCAAACTCCTGATTTATTCTTCCCCCTTCCTCTTTGGTAACCAACGGTTTTGGTTTTTTCCCTATGTCTGTGGGTCTATCTCTGTTTTGTATATAAGTTCATTTGTATTATTTGTTAAGATTCCACAGGTAAGTGATACCATATGATCTTTGTCTTTATCTGACTTCACTTAGTACAATAATTTCTAGGTCCATCCATGTTGCTGCAAATGGCATGATTTCATTTTTTTTAATCACTGAGTAATATTTCTTGTATAAATATACCACATCTTCTTTATCCATTCCTCTGTTGATGGACATTTAGGTGGCTTCCATGTCTTGGCTGTTGTGAATAGGGCTGCAAGGTAGATTTCAACATATGAAATTGGGTGGGGGAGAGGGGATGCAAATACTCAGACTATCACAGTCACATATTATAGGATTCCATTTGTCTGAAAACATCCAGAATACGCAAATCCTTAGAGACAGAAAGTAGACCAGTGGTTGCCAGGATCCGGTGGGAGGGGATGCAGAGAGGCTGCTGGGGTGGGTGTGGGGTTTCCTTGGGGAAGGCGATGAGAATGCTTGGAAACTACCTAGAGGCGATGGATGTGCAATATTGTGAAGTTACTAAATGCCGCTGTGTCATACTTTAAAATGGTTGATTTTTATGTGAATTTTACCTCAAAATTTTTTCCCATTAGTACTTTGGAAAAAAAAAATGGATGGAATGTATCTTGATGTCCTTCTCAGGCTGCGAAGCCTTGAGACTTCGTTGTCCTGGGTGGATTGGGCCCTTCTCTCTTCCAGGGACAGATAAACCACTCCAGCTGGCTTGGCTTACAACTCATCCCCTGGGTCTTGCAGTCATTAGCTGTGGGTCTTTGGAACTCAGCTTCCTTGTCTGTACCAAGAGGGATGTGGACCCATTGGTTTCTCTCTCTCTCTCTCCCTTTTTTTTTTTTGGCCATGCTGTGAGGCTTTCAAGAGCTTCCTAGCTGGTTCAGTGATAAAGAGCCCCCCTGCCAGTGCAGGAGACGCTGGTCTGATCCCTGGGTTGGGAAGATCCCCTGGAGAAGGAAATGGCAACTGACGCCAGTATTTTGGGCTGGAAAATCTCATGGACTGAGGAACCTGGCAGGCTACAGTCCACGGGGTTGCAAAGAGTCAGACGTGACTGAGTGACTGAGCATGCATGCATACGTGTGAGGCTTGCAGGATCTTAGTTCCCCCAACCAGGGACTGAACCTGGGCTACGGCAGGGAAAGCGCTGAATCCTAACCACTGGACCTTCAGGGAATTCCCCAGACCCACTGCTTTCCAACGTGTCCTCAGATTTCACAGGCCCAGGCATTACTTGACCCAATGCCAAAGCTGAAGCTCCAATCCTTTGGCCACCTGATGCGAAGAGCCAACTCACTGGAAAAGACCTTGATGCTGGGAATGACTGAGGGCTGGGAGAAGAGGGGGTGACAGAGGATGAGATGGTTGGATGGCATCTCCGACTCAATGGATGTGAGTTTGAGCAAGCTCCGGGTGATGGTGAAAGACAGGGAAGGCTGGTGTGCTACACTTTGTGGGATTGCAAAGAGTCAGGCATGACTTAGTGACTGAACAACAGCAACAACAAGGTGGTACCCCTTCACCCTACCCTTCCCCTCTAAATGCAGACTCTCTCCCAGCTCTAGCAGGATTTTGCACAGGGCCTGGAAATCAGCATTCAGACACCCACCCCCATATTGGACTGCAGACTCTAACACCTCTCGAAGTCAGGCCACCTGCTCCTCACTCTTCTCAGAAAGGGAGATCGGGGCTCTTTGGACTTTTCTCCCAGAATCCAGCTGGCTGCACACAGTGATGGGAGGGACCGGGCACTCCAGGTCTCTAGCCCCAGGCGGTCAGAGGTGGCCATTGTCTGCAGATTCACAATGTCCTGGTCCTTCGGGCTGGCCGCCTTCAGAGATGGTGCCCACACGATCACAGGAACAAACTGTGGTTATCTGCCCTCAGAACTGGTTCCTAACAGGGCCTCATCCTTTACAGCCCCAGGGCAGCCCAGCGTCCCCTCGGCTTCCCCCATCTGTGGCTTAGCTTGCCTCTGACTGGGGCTCTCTAAAAGAAAAGCTAATAATCGCAGTAATAAAAGCCTCCCCAACATACGGCCTCTTAATACTTCGTCCAGACCCATGCGAAGGACTTTGGTCACGCCATTTGTTCATTTCTTGTTTTTTTGTTTTTGTTTTTTGCTTTGTTTTTTGTCTGTGCTCTGCTGGATGTGGGATCTTAATTCCCTGGCCAGGGATTGAACTCACACACCCTCCAGGGGCAGCACAGTCTTAACCACTGGACTTCCAGGAAAATGCCCTCTCACATGGTTTTGTTCCATTCTCTTACACCACTGGGGTGGAAACTCCACTCATCCTGTTTTAGGCTGGAGAATCTGAGGCGTGGAGTGGAATCTTTTGTCCAAGGTCAGCTAAGGGATGGGCAGGCACATCTCTCTGGCCCTGCCCCTTCTGCCTTTGACCACTTGATGTTGTTGGTCAGTCGCGATGCCGAGTCTGACTCTTTATGACCCCATGGACTGCAGCATGCCGGGCTTCCTTGTCTTCACTCTCCCCTGGAGTTTGCTCAGACCCGTGTCCACTGGGTCGATGCTGCCATGCACCCATCTTGTCCTCTGCCATCCCCTTCTCTTCCTGACCTCAATATTTCCCAGCATCAGGGTCTTTTTCAATGAGTCCCTCATCTTAGCTTATCTCCCTGGAAGCATCAAATATCTTTCTCTGCAGGTCACTTGAGCTCCTGGACACCTGTGGGGTCCCAGGGCAGGGCCTGGAGTGGTGGCAGGGCCGACTTCCTTGGAAAACAGCTCCTATGGCCTTGGCTGATCTGGGCGAAGGGCACTGTCCAACTCTCCCAGCTCTGAGCCTCAAGAAACCTGAGTTACATGTTGTACCACAAGCTGCAGGGGCCAGACAGCCTACAGCTGGGGGAGGTGGGGCAGAGCAACCCAGACAAGCCAGCTTTTAAATAAATAACTAGAGAGGAAGGAAGGTCTGGGCCAGTCTCCAATATCCCCAGTTGCAGCTTTCCAGCCAGGCCAGAAAGCATGAAATCCCCGTGATTCTTGGCCCTGATAGACCCAAGGGTTCTGCTTCCTTGTTTCCTTCCTATTGCTTAAAGACTCAACCCACACTCCCAGAGTCCCTACTGTGTGCCTGGCCCCATGCAGGGCGATGCCTGGGGGGATTCAGCAGTGGTTGAGAAGGTCCCCATCCCCAGTCCAAGGGAGGGCACAGACTCATCCCCAGAGAGTGACCACCCAGAGTGGGCAGGGCTGGATGAGGGTGTCCAAGGCACTGGTGGAGACAAGAGGGACACCTGAGTCGGCCTCAGGGTCATGGAGACTCCGGGGATGCCTGAGGGGAAACCTGAAGATCTTAGTGACTTGAAGAGAAAAGCATGTGAGAAAAAGAGGTGAGGAAATAGGTCTAAAATTTTGAGGCGAGAGATCACGCAGGGCTCCTTTGGCCACCGTTTTCCAAGCTGTTTTGAATTAGAGACACCATAAAGTGTTTATTTTGCATGCAACACAGTATGTATATGAACAAGTACGCACACACACACACATAAATTAAAATTTCACGAAACAGCAATGACTTGTGCAATGTGTTCTATTTGACCTTTTTTCACTTTTTCAATCAGAGTATAACTCCTTTACAATGTGGTATTAGCTTCTGCTGTGTGACGAAGTCAATCAGCTATATGTATGCATGCATCCTCTCCCTCTTGAACCTCCCTCCCACACTCCTCTATTTGACATTTTGAAAAATTAACTGCTTGGAACCCACTACTTTATTTCATGCCCTATTAATAGGTTAACACTGGGGTTTGAAAATATAGATGTCCAGGCTGTGCTTAGAACACTTGGACTCCAATCAAAGGAGGGGAATTCTAGAATCAGCAGGTGTGATGTCTTAGGTCAGCTCAAGGATTCTCACATCCTCCTATCCCTCTGGGCACGCGGTGGGATTGCACTTACCTCCCTTTGGAAGATAGCCTTGAAGCCCAGGAATCTGCATTTTAACAGACAACGGGAGCTGTGAGACTTGGGAAATTTAAGAAACAGTGACATAGTGATAAACTCCGAGAGGACAGGGCAGAATCTGCCTTGCCCATTGCATAGACCCCAGAAGGATCCAGCTCAGAGCTGGTGCTTAGATAACATGTGTTCAAGCAAGGATTTTAACTTCAGTCTTTTTAGTTCTGTCTACCTGATCTAAGGCTTCCCTGGTGGCTCAGCGGTAAAGAATCTGCCTTCATTGCAGGAGCCACAGGAGATGTGGATCCAATCCCTGGGCCAGGAGGATCCCCTGGAGGAGGGCATGGCAACCCACTCCAGTATTCTTGCCTGGAGAATCCCATGGATAGAGGGTCGCAAAGAGTCGGACATGACTGATAGCGCTCACCTCTCCAGCTTCAGTTCTCAGTGATTTCCCGCTTCCGCTCTGGCCGGATGGAACTCTTGGTTTCATAAATTTCCCGTCTCCAGGCCTTTGCCCTTGCTGCATCCTCTGCCTGTTCCCATTTCCTCCTCTCTTTACTGTCTGGCTCTGACGTCCAAATGCAGCTCAAATGTCCCCTCTTGCAGGAAGCCTTTCCTGACTCCATTTCCCAAGAGCTGGGTTTCCCCTCTGAGCTCCTCCATTCCAGCCCTACTCACTCTGGGTCATCACGGCCTGTCTAGCCCACTGGATTCTGAACCCCAGGAGAATAGGGACTAGGCTTGTCTCAGCCACTGATGTGTCCCTAGTGCCACCCGGCCCAGGGCACCCAATTCAGTTCAGTTCAGTTCAGTCACTCAGTCGTGTCCGACTCTTTGCGACTCCATGAATTGCAGCATGCCAGGCCTCCCTGTCCATCACCAACTCCCGGAGTTCACTCAAACTCATGTCCATCAAGTTGGTAATGCCGTCTAGCCATCTCATCCTCTGTCATCCCCTTTTCCTCCTGCCCCCAATCCCTCCCAGCATCAGATTCTTTTCCAGTGAGTCAACTCTTCGCATGAGGTGGCCAAAGTACTGGAGTTTCAGCTTTAGCATCATTCCTTCCAAAGAACACCCAGGACTGATCTCCTTGAGAATGGACTGGCTGGATCTCCTTGCAGTCCAAGGGACTCTCAAGAGTCTTCTCCAACACCACAGTTCAAATGCATCAATTCTTTGACGCTCAGCTTTCTTCACAGTCCAACTCTCACATCCATACATGACCACTGGAAAAACCATAGCCTTGACTAGATGGACCTTTGCTGGCAAAGTAATGTCTCTGCTTTTCAATATACTATCTAGGTTGGTCATAACTTTTCTTCCAAGGAGTAAGCGTCTTCTAATTTCATGGCTGCAGTCACCGTCTGCAGTGATTTTGAAGTCCCCCAAAATAAAGTCTGATGCTGTTTCCACTATTTCCCCATCTATTTCCCATGAAGTGATGGGACCAGATGCCATGATCTCAGTTTTCTGAATGTTGAGCTTTAAGCCAACTTTTTCACTCTCCTCTTTCATTTTCATCAAGAGGCTTTTTAGTTCCTCTTCACTTTCTGCCATAAAGGTGGTATCATCTGCATATCTGAGGTTATTGATATTTCTCCCGGCTATCTTGAAAAGGTCTGATTTCTCCTGGCAATCAGAAAAGGTCCAGTGGATGCATGAATGCAAATCTGAAGTAGGAAGAGAGGCCTGATCACAGGCTTGATGGAGAAGGTTGAAGCCCTGGAGTTTACTCAGTCCCTCCTGAGGTCAGACACCTAGTCCTCTCAGGGAAGATGAAGTTCAGAACTATGCCCATTTCACAGGCAACAAACTGAGACCAAAAAGGGCCTTCTTGTTCTCGTCCCAGCCTTCTCCTGGGCCCTCTCACCTCCTTCTCAGAATCTTTTTTTTCTAATGATGAAATCTGAATCTGGGTAGGAGGTTTGGCTGAATAGCAAGAAACCTGGCCGAGACCAGTTGTCTGTTTTTCTCTCCAAGCCTGAGGAGGACAAGGGGTGGGACATTCCTGGCCAATCCTGAACCAAATCCTCAAACCCTGCCCTCATGGCTGGGATCCACTCTGTACTTCCTGAAGGTTCTGGGATTCCAGGATCCCTTGAGTTCTGGAGCCTTCTCCCTTCCTCTCCTCCCTGTCTGGCACCCCTGTAGGTGGCCAGTGACTAGACCAAGCCTGGCCCACGCTCATGTTGCCCAGCTGGCCTGGGTCGCTTCTCCATTGCCAGGGGCTCTAATTACCAGGGAGGCTGCCCACAGCTTGCTGGCCCCCAGCCTGGCCACCTGGTGCTGGGTCCCACCTGGGACCTCTCAGGCTCTTGCTCAGTGGTCCCTGGGCCCTGAACATTCCTGGGAGGAAGCCCCAGTCTGTGAGTCTGTGGGAACTCACAGAGAGCTTTTGTTTTACTTTCACCCTTAGGTACAATATTGATATCAAAAAGTCATCGGAGCCTAAAATACCATGAGGCTATGATTTGCCAGACACCAAGCCAAGCATTTTACACACATGATCTTGGTTCACCCTCCATGACCTTGGAGGCAGATGCTACCCTTTAAGCCCATTTCACAGTCATGAAAACTAAGGCTGGAGGACTGAGTGACTTGCTGGAGGTCATTCAGCTGCTAAGCCATGAGACAAGAAGATGACTGTTTCATGGTGTGGTGCAGTACTACAAAGTGACAGACCTCCTTCCTGTAAGTTCCCATTCTGAGCAGTTTCTGTGAATTCTTGCAGAGATATTCAATGCAGGGGAAACATTTATATATTTTTAAAATTAATTTAATTTATTTTATAGATTGTATTTATTTTTAATAAATTTTTATTTTAGTTATTTATTTTAACTTTATTTAATTACTTATCAATAATTACCTTAAATGTAAAGGGTTGAATGCCCCAACCAAAAGACAAAGACTGGCTGAATGGATACAAAAATAAGACCCCCATATATGTTGTCTACATATTTTGTTTTTATAAATATTTTAATTAATTTATTTACTTATTAAAAATTTTTGTTATATATTTTAAATTTATTTTTGTTTAATTTTTTACATCATTGGGAGGCATGTGGGATCTTAGTTCCCATCTACCTAACAGGACTGAACTCGGGCCCCCTGCAGTGCAAGCACAGATTCGTACAGATTCTTGACCACTGGACAACCAAGGAAGTCCCTATATACATGTTATTATATGTATACATATATATTTTTGTTATATAGATTGCTTTTTTCCCCTACAGATGGTAGGGTGCCCTGTCTTATATACTCCTCCTGCATCTTACCTTTATTTCCTTAGCAATATTTCTTGACCACCTGATTTGGTACTGAAACCTGCCCTCCACCCAGAGCCCCATCTGTCTCATTCTGTCTAGTGCCTCTCAGTGGGTCAGGAGGGCTTCCCAAGTGGCACTAGTATAAAGAATCTGCCTGCCAGAGCCAGAGACTCGGGTTCCATCCCTGGGTTGGGAAGATCCGCTGGAGGAGGGCATGGCAACCCATTCCAGCATTCTTGCCTGAAGAATCCCATGGACTGAGGAGCCTGGCAGGCTACAGTCCATGTGGTCGCAAAGAGTTGGACACGACTTAGTGACTAACAGTAACAACAACAAAATGTTCCATTCAGTGGATATGGTTTGTTGAATGATTGAAGGAATGAATTACTGAATAGACAGATGCCTGGCTAAAGAGCTTGGACTTTGTCCTGAGAGAAGTCACTGGGGTGACTAGATTAGATCTGTGCTTTTGAACATTCTATGCTCTTCTCATGTACTTGTCCCTTCACTCTTTTCCTGGATTTGGTCCAACCCTTCCCTATCCCAACTGGGATACCTCCTCTTCCGGGCAGCCCTCCTTGACCCCTAGTCCAGGTCAAGCATTCCGTCTGGGCTCCTTCAACCCAGCTCTGCTCGCTCTGTGTTGTCACAATTGGAGGGTGTGTCTGTCACCCCCTCTGGACTGTGATTCTCCAGAGGATAGGGTTAGGACTATCTTGGCCATTTTTGGATCCCTGGCACCACCTATCATAGGGCCCACAGCTGTGATCAGAATAAATGATGGTCCCTGGAAGGAAATAGCTCTGCTTAGGATGGGGACCAACTGTAGGATAGCTAAGGTGTCGGATAAGGGTTGAGGACACCTGAGTTCAAATCTCCTGCCCAGGTAGGGGTGGGGCCACAACAAACCTCATTACCCTGTCTGCTTCCAAGTCACTAAAACGGGATTGATCTCAAAGATTAGTGAAGATCTGAAAACCTTTGATAGCATCCACACAAGGGCAGAAACCCCTCCTGCTGCCTTAGAGGTTTGGACCGGGTTCGATCCCTGCTCAGGGAACTAGACCCCACGTGCCACAACAAGAGCCCACGTGCCACAACCAAAGATTCTGCATGTTGCAACTCAAAGATCCCGCTTGCCGTAATGAAAAGTTTCCACGGGTCACAGTGAAGACCAAAAATTCCACGTGCGTAAGCTAATACCCAAGGCAGCGAAATAAGTTAGTTAAATAAATATTTTAAAAAGAGAGATTTCTTCCCAGATTGTCCCAGTGGGTTCCTTCTTGTCATTCAGATTTCATGGCAAATGTTACCTCCTCAGAGTGGTCCATCCTGTACTGTTCTCTCTGTATCTGCTGGGCAATGAACGGTTTCTCTCTCTCCAGCTTTTATTCCCACCTGGCAACCCAAGTTCATTTCCTCATCTCCCCTTGCTAGAATGTTAGTGAGGAGTTTTGTATGAGTTATTATTTTTAAACTTTATTTTAAAAGTTTTTATTAAAGAATGGTTGATTTACAATGTTGTGCTAGTTTCTGATCTGTAACAGTGATTCAGATATATATGTATATGATTCAGATGTATATATATATATATAGAGAGAGTTTTCTTTTCTATTATAGGTTATTGTAAGATATTGAGGGAATTCCCTGGTGGTCCAATGGTTAGGACTCATGTTTCACTGCCAGGGCCCAGATTCAACCTCTGGTCAGGAAACTAAGATCTTGCAAGCCACATGGCATGCCTCCCCGCTAAAAAGATAATGAATATATTTCCTGGGCTTTATTTTTAATTTTTATTCCTTACTGTGGTATCTCCAGCCCCTTGAATGGCACTTGGCCCCTAGTAATGGCCTGAGGAGTATTTGTAGAATGAACAGAGTGCTGAGGAATTGTCCCCTTGTGTTTTGCATCAGGGGTTTCTGTGTACGGCATCAAATTTACACTCATAGTGACTCTGGGACAAATGCGGAAACTGATGCTTAGCTGGTAAGAGGTGGAGCCAGGATTCGAACCAGTCTGTGTGGCTTTAGGGCCCATGCTCTGTGTCTAGCAGAGCGCCAAGCATGTGGGAGTTTAACATGAGTGTCAAATGAATACAACTTTAGACTCGGAGGGTGGGGTGAGAGACGGGAGCCTTCTGATGTAGGAGGCGTGGAATCTGGGAGAATCTGGAAGGGAGAGCATCCAAGAGACCCAGGAAGGAGGTCTATATGGCCACTTGTGCCTGGGTGGTGGGCTGTTTAGGTTCTGGGCAAATTCTCTGCTCGGTTTGGCCCCTTCAGTTCCTGCCAGATGTCATCATAAGCTCTCAAAGCTTCTGTCCAGGCAGGTCGAGGGCTAGGGCTGGCTGAGACCAAGTGAACAGGAGGAATAATTCACTACCAGGGGCCAACACCATCTGGAGCTGGCTGGGGACTCCCAAGGCCACGTTCTTCAATAATAATGACAATAACAACAATAGGGTCTTCCTTGGCGGTCCAGTGGCTAAGACTCTGCATTCTCAACGCAAGGGGCTCAGGTTCAAATCCTGGTCAGGGAACTAGGATACCACACGCCACAAGGAAGATCAAAGATCCCATATGTCACAACTAAGACCTGGTGCAGCCAAATAAATAACATAAATACTAAAATATTTTAATAAAATAATATTTATTTATTTATTTATTGCTTCTGGGAAGAAAAGCTATGACAAATGTAGACAGTGTATTGAAAAGCAGAGACATTACTTTGCCAACAAAGTGATGGCAAACAGTCAAAGTTATGGTTTTTCCAGGAGTCATGTATAGATGTGAGAGTCGGACCATAAAGAAGGCTGAGCGCCAAAGAACTGACGCTTTCAAACTGTGGTGCTAGAGAAGACTCCTGAAAGTCCCTTGGACAACAAGGAGATCAAAGTGGTCAATCCTAAAGGAAATCAACCCAGAATATTCACTGGAAGGACTGATACTGAAGCTGAAGCCCCAATACTCTGGCCGTCTCATGCAAAGAGCTGACTGATTGGAAAAGACCCTGATGCTGGGAAAGACGGAGGACAGGAGAAGGGAGTGATGGCATCACCGACTCAGTGGACATGAGTTTGAGCCAACTCCAGGAGATAGTGAAGGGCAGGGAAGCCTGGCATGCTGCAGTCCATGAGGTTGCAAAGAGTTGGACATGAGTGAGTGGCTGAAGAGCAACAACAAATATTTTAGACAGATGGTGACAATAATAAGAGTAGTCATAGTTAACTTTGTTAGGAGTTAACCTGTACCCCATCTAAATACTTTGCATGTAGGGTCTCATTTGATTTTCAGTACCCAAGGAGGTCTGAGCTACTATTATTCTCCCCATTTTACAGACTTATAAGTGAAAACAGGCTTATAGAGGTGGTGACTTGCCTAAGGCCCCACAGTTGCTTCAAAAGGAAGCCTCTGAGATGATCACTATCAATAGTCTTTACAAGTGTGAACAGCTGATACGTTATCAGAAAACAGTCCAGGTGGGAAAGAAGTAGGATTTTAACATGGCCAGGAGAAGTAGGAGATCACAACTGATTCCCTTTAAGGGTAGGGTCTTGAGAGGCAGGCTTGCAACTCCCAGCTCCCCTTCAGGCGTGGCTTCAAGGTGAGTGACTTCTTCTGGCCCTAAGGCCCAGTTTTGCCCATCTAGAGAATGGGTATATTAGTGGACCCAACCTCACCAAGCAGTTTTGGAGATTCCAGTGAAATCAGGCATATGCATTTGTCAAAACCCAGCAGGCGTCACTAATGGTTTTTGCATTTTGTGAAAAAGGACTGTGTACATGGAATTCACTGGTGGTCTAGTGGTTAGGATTCAGCACTTTCATTGCCCAAAATGTGGGTTCAAGCCCTAGTCAGGGAACTAAGATCCCACAAGCCAGTCAGCATGGCCCAAAAATTTAAAAAAATATAAATAAAGAAGATTGCGTACAAATATTGAACTGTGATTAATAAATGCATCCTTAATTGTTTGGAAAACTTACTTTGACATGTATCCAAAGAAGGTGAATGGGTAGACGGCTAGAGAAAGATAAATATACAGAAATTGTATATAGAAGTATGGTGAAATAACTCTATGATAGGATACCCAAAGAGGAACTCCCCAGGTCATTAGGTACCCAATATGCTACTGGAGATCAGTGGAGAAATAACTCCAGAAAGAATGAAGGGATGGAGCCAAAGCAAAAACAATACCCAGCTGTGAATGTGAATGGTGATAGAAGCAAGATCCGATGCTATAAAGAGCAATATTGCATAGGAACCTGGAATGTCAGGTCCATGAATCAGGGCAGATTGGAAGTGGTCAAACAAGAGATGGCAAGGGTGAACGTCGACATTCTAGGAATCAGCAAACTAAAATGGACTGGAATGGGTGAATTTAACTCAGATGACCATTATATCTACTATTGCGGGCAGGGATCCCTCAGAAGAAATGGAGTAGCCATCATGGTCAACAAAAGAGTCCAAAATGCAGTACTTGGATGCAATCTCAAAAACGACAGAATAATCTCTGTTTGTCTCCAAGGCAAACCATTCAATATCACAGTAATCCAAGTCTATGCCCCAACCAGTACTGCTGAAAAAGCTGAAGTTGAACAGTTTTATGAAGACCTACAAGACCTTTTAGAACTAACACCACCCAAAAATGTCCTTTTCATTATAGGGTACTGGAATGCTAAAGTAGGAAGTCAAGAAACACCTGGAGTAACAGGCAAATTTGGCTTTGGAACGTGGAACGAAGCAGGGCAAAGACTAATAGAGTTTTGCCGAGAAAATGCACTGGTCATAGCAAACACCTTCTTCCAACAACACAAGAGAAGACTCTACACATGAATATCACCACATGGTCAACACTGAAATCAGATTGATTATATTCTATGCAGCCAAAGATGGAGAAGCTCTATACAGTCAAAAAAACAAGACCAGGAGCTGACTGTGGCTCAGATCATGAACTCCTTATTACCAAATTCAGACTCAAACTGAAGAAAGTAGGGAAAACCGCTAGACCATTCAGGTATGACCTAAATCAAATCCCTTATGATTATACAGTGGAAGTGAGAAATAGATTTAAGGGCCTAGATCTGATAGAGTGCCTGATGAACTATGGAATGAGGTTCGTGACATTGTACGGGAGACAGGAATCAAAACCATCCCCATGGAAAAGAAATGCAAAAAAGCAAAATGGCTGTCTGGGGAGGACTTACAAATAGCTGTGAAAAGAAGAGAAGCAAAAGGCAGAGGAGAAAAGGAAAGATGTAAGCATCTGAATGCAGAGTTCCAAAGAACAGCAAGAAGAGATAAGAAAGCCTTCTTCAGTGATCAATGCAAAGAAATAGAGGAAAACAACAGAATGGGAAAGACTAGGGATCTCTTCAAGAAAATTAGAGATACCAAGGGAACATTTCATGTAAAGATGGGCTCAATAAAGGACAGAAATGGTATGGACCTAACAGAAGCAGAAGATATTAAAAAGAGGTGGCAAGAATACACGGAAGAACTGAACAAAAAGATCTTCATGAACCAAATAATCATGATGATGTGATCACTAATCTAGAGCCAGACATCTTGGAATGTGAAGTCCAGTGGGCCTTAGAAAGCATCACTACAAACAAAGCTAGTGGATGTGATGGAATTCCAGTTGAGCTGTTTCAAATCCTGAAAGATGATGCTGTGAAAGTGCTGCACTCAAAATGCCAGCATATTTGGAAAACTCAGCAGTGGCCACAGGACTGGAAAAGGTCAGTTTTCATTCCAATTCCAAAGAAAGGCAATGCCAAAGAAAGCTCAAACTACTGCACAATTGCACTCATCTCACATGCTAGTAAAGTAATGCTCAAAATTCTCCAAGCCAGCCTTCAGCAATATGTGAACCATGAACTCCCTGATGTTCAAGCTGGTTTTAGAAAAGGCAGAGGAACCAGAGATCAAATTGCCAACATCCGCTGGATCATCGAAAAAGCCAGAGAGTTCCAGAAAAACATCTATTTCTACTTTATGGACTATGCCAAAGCCTTTGGCTGTGTGGATCACAATAAACTGTGGAAAATTCTGAAAGAGATGGGAATACCAGACCACCTGACCTGCCTCTTGAGAAATCTGTATTCAAGTCAGGAAGCGACAGTTAGAACTGGACATGGAACAACAGACTGGTTCCAAATAGGAAAAGGAGTACATCAAGGCTGTCTATTCTCACCCTGCTTATTTAACTTATATGCAGAGTACATCATGAGAAACGCTGGACTGGAAGAAACACAAGCTGGAATCAACATTGCCGGGAGAAATATCAATAACCTCAGATATGCAGATGACACCACCCTTATGGCAGAAAGTGAAGAGGAGCTTAAAAGCCTCTTGATGAAAATGAAAGAGGAGAGTGAAAAAAGTTGGCTTAAAGCTCAACATTCAGAAGACGAAGATCATGGCATCTGGTCCCATCACTTCATGGGGAATAGATGGGGAAACAGTGGAAACAGTGTCAGACTTTATTTTTGGGGCTCCAAAATCACTGCAGATGGTGACTGCAGCCATGAAATTAAAAGACACTTACTCCTTGGAAGGAAAGTTATGACCAACCTAGATAGTATATTCAAAAGCAGCGACATTACTTTGCTGACTAAGGTCCATCTAGTCAAGGCTATAGTTTTTCCAGTGGTCATGTATGGATGTGAGAGTTGGACTGTGAAGAAGGCTGAGCACCGAAGAATTGATGCTTTTGAACTGTGGTGTTGGAGAAGACCCTTGAGAGTCCCTTGGACTTCAAGGAGATCCAACCAGTCCATTCTAAAGGAGATCAACCCTGGGATTTCTTTGGAAGGAATGATGCTAAAGCTGAAACTCCAGTACTTTGGCCACCTCATGCGAAGAGCTGACTCATTGGGAAAGACTCTGATGCTGGGAGGGATTGGGGGCAGGAGGAGAAGGGGACGACCGAGGATGAAATGGCTGGATGGCATCACGGACTCGATGGACGTGAGTCTGAGTGAATTCCGGGAGATGGTGATGAACAGGGAGGCCTGGTGTGCTGCGATTCATGGGGTCGCAAAGAGTCGGACACAACTGAGCGACTGAACTGAACTGAACTAGGTCTGGGCTATATGGATGTTTAGTGTAAAATCCTCTAAACTTTTTTTGTATCTTGAAAATTTTCATAATAAAAAGAGGAAAATATTTGGTGAAAGCAAAAGCCTTAAACTGAATTACCATTTAAAATAGATAATTGCAAATTACCTACCTAGGGGGAAGTGGATTACAATCTTCAGTTCAGTTCAGTGGCTCAGTCCTGTCTGACTCTTTGCAACCCCAGGAATTGCAGCATGCCAGGCCTCCCTGTCTATCACCAACTTCCGGAGTTCACCCAAATTCATGTGCATGGAGTAGGTGATGCCATCCAGCCATCTCATTCTCTGTCGTCCCCTTCTCCTCCTGCCCCCAATCCCTCCCAGCATCAGGGTCTTTTCTAACGAGTCAGCTCTCCTGAAGTGGCCAAAATATTGGAGTTTCAGCCTCAGCATGAGTCCTTCCAATGAACACCCAGGACTGGTCTCCTTTAAGATGAACTGGTTGGATCTCCTTGCAGTCCAAGGGACTCCCAAGAGTCTTCTCCAGCATCATTGTTCAAACGCATAGATTCTGCCATTAATCGACACGTGTGGGGCTCTGAACTGAGAACCTTTATTCTGAAAATTATTAACATCATTCAATCACTCCATTTTATTTAAATCTTAACCAATCACGTGAGGGATCTGTATTTTACTTCAACATCGAGGAATTGACAACGAGGAACAAAAAACCGGAATTTAGGGCGGTAGGAGCTAAACAGATTTACACTATAAGCACCCTGCAGATTACCTGGCACTTTCTAGATGATTTGGCTCCAGGGACTTTTGTGGTTTAAAGCCCCCAATCCTAGCCTTTGGCGGAAAAAACAAACCTCCTTCCAACGCCCCGCCCCTGCGGACCCCCCCACGCCCCACCCAGACCCTGCCCCTGAATACAAACTCTGTTATTTCGCCTTCCCTCGGGGTGCCTTCGGAGAAGGCAATGGCACCCCACTCCAGTACTCTTGCCTGGAAAATCCCATGGATGGAGGATCCTGGTAGGCTGCTGTCCATGAGGTCGCTAAGAGTCGGGCACAACTGACTTCACTTTCACTTTTCACTTTCATGCATTGGAGAAGGAAATGGCAACCCACTCCAGTGTTCTTGCCTGGAAAATCCCAGAGACAGTGGGCCCCTGTCTATGGGGCCGCACAGAGTCAGACACGACTGAAGCGACTTAGCAGCCAGCAGCAGCAGCGGGGTGCCTTGGGCCCACCCCGGTCCTAAGTCCCGCCCTATAAGCGCGAGAGCCAATCGGCAGCGGCGCGCTGGTCCCCCGCTCTCTCAGGCCTTGCCCGGGGATTCTTAGTCTCGCCAGCTTCCGCTAAAGCCACTCAGAGCCACGCGGCGCGCTCGGGAGGTTTGGTGTAGGCTAGCAGCTGTTTACTCCCGGGGTCTCGGGCCGCAGCCTTCGGCATCCCGGGGCTCGAATCTCCCCTCTTGGACCCAAGAACCTGGCCCCCTCTCTTCCCGGAGCTCCGTCTTCTGGCCCCAGACTCAGACTCCCCAGCCCTCTGTTTCCAGGACCCCGCCAACCGCCGGGTTCCCGCCTCCCGGATCCAGGCGTCCCGGATCTGAGCCACCAGGACCTAGCCTCTTGAAGACCGCCGCCGCCTGGACGTCTTCAACCCTTCCGGAGCCGAGGACCCCGGGGTCCCATTTCGAGAAACTCCGGTATTCCTAACCCCTACTGTCAAGAACGCCAGCGCTCCCACCTCCCAGCTTTCAGCGCCGGGCACAGACCGAGAACAGAGGAACCCCAGCGCCCCAGCCAAGGGACTCAAACATTTCAGCTTCGAAGAGCCAAGGAACTTAAGCGCTGTGAACTCACAACTGCAAAGAATTCTTGAAAAGTTCTGGCCTCCGGACTGTTAAAGTTTTAAGGAACGTCAGCGTCCTGAGAAGGACCCCAGGCGCTTCCAGCTTGGAACCCCAGCGGCGTTCATCATGGTGGCCGATCCGCCTGAGGGAGACCCCAAAGGGTACGCGGCGGCGGAACCCACCGCCAACGGTGTCTCGACGTTGGTCCCCATAGAGGACGTAGGCTCGGTAAAAGGCGGCCGTTGCGGTTCCAGGGATCAGGTGCGTCGCTGCCTTCGCGCCAACCTGCTGGTGCTGCTGACGGTGGTGGCCGTGGTGGCCGGCGTGGCGCTGGGGCTGGGGGTCTCGAGCCGGCGGCGGCGCGCTCGCCCTGGGCCCCGCGCGCCTGGAAGCCTTCTCCTTTCCAGGAGAGCTGCTGCTGCGCCTGTTAAAGATGATCATCTTACCGCTGGTGGTGTGCAGCCTGATCGGCGGCGCCGCCAGCCTGGATCCGAGCGCGCTCGGCCGCCTGGGCTCCTGGGCGCTGCTCTTTTCCTTGTCACCACATTGCTAGCGTCGACGCTCGGCGTGGGCTTGGCGCTCGCGTTGCAGCCGGGCGCCGCCTTCGCCGCCATCAACACCTCGATCGGGGCCATGGGCCCGGTGGAAGAGGCCCCCACCAAGGAGGTGCTCGATTCGTTCCTGGATCTTGTGAGGTCAGAGCCCGCCCTACCTGGTGGAGGGGGTGGGGGATAGGGGTGCTTCAGCCTGGTGGGAAGGGAGTCGCCAAGTGGGCGGAAGAGGGGATTGGGGTCCTGGGGTGGGGGCCCGGGACATCTCCAGGGCCTCTGGAAAACGGGATGGGATAGTTGGGGGGTTCTGGGGAGGGTCAGGATAGGGAGGGTGAGGACGCACTCCTGGAGGTTTCTAAATGTGAGGGCTTGGATTCATAAAAGGGACCCCACAGGAGAGTGATAGGCATGAAAGTCTTAGGAGTGATGCTTGGCAGCTGGGGTGGTGGGGAGGGTGTGTTGGGGGGGCGCCTAGGAGGGCCTCTGCTGTGAAGGAGGAGGATGCTGAGGGGGTATTGGAAGGGAATCTTTGAGTGTTGGAGGGCCCCAGGATGAGATTTCTGGGTAAAGATTTAAGTCCCCTGTCCAGATAAAAGTTTGAGGAACCCTGCATCAGGGGGCCCTGAAGGACTTGAGGAGATTGGAGGGGACCCTCCCCCAACCAGGCCCTCTTCCCACGTGGTTCCCCCACCATGTGTCACCCAGACAAAGCCAGGTCCTTTTCTGAGCCACTCTTCCACACCTAGTTCATCTGTGCTGGACCATGCATGCTGCCACCTGTGCCCCCCTTACCATCCCATTTCCTGTTCTGTCTGGTCCCCGGCTGCCCTCCGCTGGCACTAGGCCGCCCAGAGAGGGGGCAGATTCTTTTCCTTCGGGCTTTTGCTCTCTGCTCCTCAAGAATAGCTCTTCTCCCTTTTAAGGAGGGCAGACGGTCTGGGTCCACACGGCCATGCCTCTGAGGGCTGCTGATTCAGTATCTCCAGGTTGGTTGGGGACTTCCTGGAAGTGGCAGAAGGAAATGACGAGTCACGGAACAGCGTTCCCCCCTGGCCTCTTGACATCTACGCAGGCTGATATTGGGGCAAGGCTGGGTGTCCAGAAGTTAATGTGGGTGGGCACCTCCTGGCTCAGACAGATAGCTGCATCCCGACCCAGCCCTGGCTGGCCTGGCTGAGTACAGGCTGACCTGCAGACAGGCACAGCCACCTGAGGGCTGTTTTTATGTGTACAAGCTTTGCTGTTGTGCCAGATCCACGTAACGTACTTGGCCAGTCACTCGACAACTGATCTGGAACATCTCAGAACCACTCAGCTTTATAAGCAGCTGACACACAGCTGGATACAGGCACGCAGACACGCGGCTGTGCCATCTCACCGACACGTGGGCTTATACCGTCACACACACTGGGTACTCCCACCTTTTTAGCACAAACAGCCACTCACTGATGCTGCCGATCACATCAACATGTGAAACACTGCCTAAACACAGCTCAAGAGCACATAGACACTCACATACACCTTCAGGGTCACACATCTCTAAACACTAACCCGCGCCACCCCCTGCCAGCTGCTTACCCATGGCTTTGGTGAGAGGGAGGATCTGAGGTTGTTATCAAGTGGTTGGGACTGTGAAACCAGCCAGCAGGGCTCAAATCCCAACTCTGCCACTCCTGCAAGTTTTCTCACCTGTCAGTGCCTCAGTTTACTTTCCTGTCAAATGGGGATAATAGGGCCCCGCCCCAAGGGCTGTTTGGAGGATGAAATGAGTTTATTTATATACACCACTTAGTCCAACGCCCATAGTTGCCTTGGCTGTTATTTTTGTCTTAACCTGAGAGACAGGGGGCAGCTGTCTGACTCCCTCACATGCTCCATGGGGTTTCATGCATGCCGCTGTACCCTTAATCCCGCTCAGACACCCTCACACAAGAGTGGCTGCATACACACCCAGATCTTCCCCACACCCTGCAACCCACCAGGCAGCCCCCAGGGCCAGCCCTTCCTCAGGCTTGAAGGAGGAAGTGGCTGATGCAAGATGCCCTCGGTATTGAGGCTGCTACAGGGGTGGAGCCCAGGTCCTGTAACCCTGCCCCAGCCAGCATGGGAAGCTGGCATTCCTCAGTCTCAGTCAATACTCCCTTGGGTCTAGAACACTAGTCTCCTGGGGCCCCAGGAGTCCAGCTCAGACTCCCCACACCCTGGAAAAATGTGCAGGGCTAGGTCCATCTCTGCCTGGCTGAACCTGGCTGAGGCCTGGTTGGGGATACAAATGAGGCCTCTAAGGTTCCCTTCACCCCAAGAAGCCAACCCAGTAACCCTGATACCCCCTGATCTCCTGCCTTATCTAATACTCCCTCCCCCTAACCCTGCCCATGTTTCTTTCTGCAGAAATATCTTCCCCTCCAACCTGGTGTCTGCAGCCTTCCGCTCGGTGAGTCTTTGGGGGTGTCCCTTGTGGTTGGGAGAGTGGGCAGGGAGGGAGACAGGCAGTCTCAGCTGCTGGATGCCTGATTTGGGGTGGCACCTGGAAAAACACAGATGCCTACCTATTTAAAGCCGTAGTGCAGGGCTCCTGGATGACCTATGAGTGAAACCCATCCATGCCTCTCATGAGAATATGGGTTCTGAGCCCTGTCTGGGTTCTAATTCTAGCTGGGTGACCCTGAGCAAGGGCCTTTACCTCTATGAGCCTCACAATTTCCACCTCTGGAAAATGGGGATATGAATGGTCCTACTGCAGTGGGGTTGATGGTGGGATGGAACAAAACCAGTATAAGGGATGCCTAGGGTGGGCTTTGAGTATTAACAGAGCCAGGGTCAGATGGGGAGCCTCGATGACAACTGACAATGACAACTGATCCTGACTGTTCCCAACCCCTCCTGCAGTACACTACCTCCTATAAGAAGGAATTGTTCAACGGCAGCCTGGTGAAGGTAAGAGGTGGGAAGGGTTGGGGTGGGTGGGGGGCTGCACCTTGGCCCATTGCTGTGGATTTTTTCATTTTGTTCTTAGCCCTGTCTTGTCTGCCCTCAGGGTCTTCTAGCATTTGGGGTGCATTCTGTTTTAAATTCTCTGAGGCCCCTCCCCAATTACTGTCTTTTCTGCCTTTCTGGAATCTCCATTTTGCCCTTCTTCCTCCCTACAGCCATGCTTTGATCTGGGTTGTTATTCTCACCCCCACCCCCACCTCACCCCCATTCAGCCTGGCTTTCCAAAGCGCGAACCTGAACTCTCCTCTCTTCTGCCTAAAGCCCTCTCATGCTCCTGAGTGCCCTCGGAAGAAAGCCCAGGCTCCTCGCCACAGTCCATGGGGCTCTGTGAGGCCCCACCCCTCCCCATCTGCCCACCCAGCCCCATCTTGTGACTCTGCCTGGCCCATTCTACTCCAGCTTCTTTCTCTTCTTTGAATGCCTGAATTAGAGTCATTTCTAGGTTGTTGCATATTATTACCTTTCTAGAACCTTCTACCCCTCCCTGCTTTACCTTGTTCACCCCTAGTCTCCAAGTCTTAGCCCTCTCCTCCAGGAAGTCCTCCTGACTCCTCTCCTCTGAGTTTGGCAGCACTGCCTTTCTCAGTTCCCATACTCCTTTGGGTTCTCCCTTGCCCACTCTGGGTGGTCCCTGGACCTGGACTATGAGCCTTTGGAGGAAGGGGCCTGGGGAATGGTCTTGTCTCTGCTGGGTCCCAGCAGTGCTCAGGACAGGCCCCCAGTCCCTGTGCAGGTTAACCAAATGGCCCCTCCTGACCCCATCTGTTCTTGCCCAAAGGTGCCCACTGGGAGCGAGGTTGAGGGTATGAACATTCTGGGCCTGGTGGTGTTTGCCATCATCTTTGGCATGGCCCTGCGGAAGTTGGGGCCCGAGGGAGAGCTGCTCATTCGCTTCTTCAACTCCTTCAATGATGCCACCATGGTGCTGGTCTCCTGGATCATGTGGTAAGTGATGGGAGTGGGGACATCTGTCCCTTCAAACTGGATCATCTAGATTCAAATCTCACATTGACTGTTCCCTGGCTGTGTGACTTTGGACAAGTGACTTACTCTCTCTGTGCCTCAGTTTTCTTATCTATAAGACGACAGTGCTGTAGTCCATGAGAGCTAAGACTGATCCCAGAACCTTCTTGATCCTACTGCTAAGTCGCTTCAGTCATGTCCAACTCTTTGCAACCCTTTGGACTGCAGCCCACCAGGCTCCTCTGTCCATGGGGATTCTCCAGGCAAGAATACTGGAGTGGATTCCCATGCCCTCCCCCAGGGGATCTTCCCAAGCCAGGGATTGAACCTGAGTCTCTTATGTCTCCTGCGTTGGCAGGCAGCCTCCTTACCACTAGCACGACCTGGCTCTGGAAGGTGACAAAAAGACAGCCGGGCTGTGGCCACAGCCTGGCTAATACATCTCAGTTTTCCAGATTTCAGTGTCATCAAATGTTTGCCTTTGGGTCAATGATCAAGAATAGTGCCTGCTTTATAGGGTTATCATGAAGATGAAACGAGTGACTGGGGTGTAAGTAAAGCACTTAGAAAGTGTTGTAAATATCTCACACTTACTGAGCATTCACTTAATGTCAGCTACGATTATTATTAATATGTATGAGCTTTTGTTAAATGGCCTCAGATAATGAGGCCAACACATGCTGAGGCTTCCGGCTTCACCCTTGCCACCTCCCTCTGCCGTGTCTCCACATGGTGTCACACTGATTCTAGCACCCATCCTAGATCAGAAGGTCAGACATCAAGAGGTGGGGGACTTCCCTGGCGGCCCAGTGGTTGACTGTGCTTCCACTGCAGGCTGGTGAGGGTTCAGTCCCTGGTTGGGGAACAAGAATCCCACATGCCATGCGCCATGCAGCATGGCCAAAAAAAGAGAAATCAGGAGGTGGGTTGGGCTGCTGCGTTTTTACCAAATCTCCCTCCCTGACCTTGATTCCAGTGTAGCTGACATCTACAAAGCTGCTGTTGGAACTAATAGAAAAAGTTTGTTGTTTAGTCACTCAGTCGTGTCCGACTCCTTGCAACCCCATGGACTGGAGCCTGCCAGGCAATTCTGTCCATGGGATTTTTCCAAGCAAGAATACTGGAGTGGGTTGCCATTTCCTACTCCAGGGAGGGGGATCTTCCTGACCCAGGGATGGAACCTGTGTCTCCTGCACTGGCAAGTGTTGTTGTTGTTTTTTTTTTTTTTTTAACCACCAAGCCACCTGGGAAACCCAGTAGAAAACACTTGGTGGTTGGCTCAGAGTAGGCTCTACAGCTGGATAGCCTAGATCCCATCCTGGTGCTGCCACTTCCCAGCTCTGTGCCCTATGACATGTTATTTATCCTGCCATGCCTCAGTTTGCCCATGTGGAAAATGGAATTGATAGTACCGGGCACAAGTGAGTTAATATGTGTAAAGTTCTTGGGTCAATGCCTGACCCATAGCATGCCTACAGTAAATGAGCTTAGCTAATATTTGTCAAGTAATGGTATAATTTCTGGGCACATCCCAGTGGCTAAAGTTCAGGCATTTGGCCAAACCGTGGTACACAGGTGGCTGGGAAATGGCACTTTTCTTCTGTTACTAAAGAGGAGAAAGGGGGCACCTCCCTAGTGGTCCAGTGGTTAAGGCTCCACGCTTCCAATGCAGGAGGCCTGGGTTCTGTCCCTGGTCAGGGAACTAGGTCCACATGCTGCAACTAACTCTCAGCACAGCCAAATAAATGTTTGAAAAAAAAAAGTAGAGGAAAAGGGGTTTGAAAACAAGTAGCTATAGTGATCAGACAGTCGAGGTGATGATGGGAGCCCTCCTGGCAGGGAGGCACGAGCAACCTCTGGGATCTTCACTCCAGGAGTTAGAATAAATCCCTGCTGAAGTCTAGCTGTTATTTAGTTGCCAAGTCGTGTCGGAGTCTTGAGACCCCCATGGACTGTAGCCCTCCAGGCTCCTCCGACCCGTGGCATTTCCCAGGCAAGAATACTGGAGTGGGTTGCTATCTCCCCCTCCAGGGGATCTTCCCAACCCAGGGATCGAACCTGCATCTCCTGCATTGGCAGGCAACTTCTTTACCACTGAGCCACCAGAGAAGCCTAGCTGAAGTCTATGGACTTCGCTTATTGGGCACAGAAAGCGTTCAACTCATTTCAGCTGGCATCTCATTTAATCTTCCCATAGTTCTTGTGAAGTTGGTAGCATTATGGGTCCCTCTTTTATAGACCGATTTGATTTTGCTTAATGCAGTGATAGCTGCAAGAGTCTCAAAAGCTCCCTCATGGGGTTGTGGTGAAGATTCCATCCTCTTCAAGGGCTCAGCACATCATAAATGCTTCATACCTGGGAGCTGTCATTAAGACATGAGTCACAATCCTTATTTTTCATGGAGAGACAGTATATTGGTTTAAGTCATGTCAGCTGCTGTAACAAACCCCAGAAAATGTAAGTGGTATGCATGGTGGGTGTTTCCTTCCTGGTCATGTGTTAAATGCAGATCTGGTGGATGAATCTACTCCAAGTGGTGAAGGAACCACCCAAACTTCTTTTACATCCCAGCAGCACCATGTTCAAGGGGAGAGAGTCGCAGGTGACAGAGGAGGTGTCCAAACGTCAGCCCACGATGCAGTGGGCGCTTCCTGACTTTGAGATGTGCCCAGCACAGTGCCTGGCACTGGGTGAGCACACGATTAGAGGTGGCAATCTGTCTCTTGGGTAATTAGGTACGCCCCTGTGGGCATCTTGTTCCTGGTGGCCAGCAAGATCGTGGAGATGGAGGACGTGGGACTGCTCTTTGCCATTCTCGGCAAATACATCCTGTGCTGCTTGCTCGGCCACGCCATCCACGGGCTCCTGATACTGCCCCTCATCTACTTCCTCTTCGCCCGCAAGAACCCCTACCGCTTCCTGTGGGGCATCATGACGCCGCTGGCCACCGCCTTTGGGACCTCCTCCAGGTATGACCTTGGGGCGGACCAGGACAGGGTTTTTAAGAGTAGGGGATCTGGAGTGGGCATCTGATGTCTAAGGAGCCCTGGAATTTTGTTTGTGGGACATGGGATCTGGGCACAGAGGTCTTGGAAAGCCCCTCTTCTTAAGAAACTACTGTCTTGGAGATTTATTCCTCCCTTTCTGAGAAGCCCTCCCCACCCCCAGGCCTGCCCTTGAGGGACTCTAGGACCCTGGATCCAACCTCTCTAAATCTCCTTCCACCCCTCCTGGTAGTTTGTCCATCTGCTGCCCCTGTCCCCTCGGAACCTAACTCTCCCTACAGCAGCTTAGTCGAGGTCTGTTATAGGTAGAGGGAAGGGATGTGAGTCAGCGAGCACTCAGAATTTAGGTATGAGTCTTTATGTATATTTGACAAGTAGTACTTTCCCTGGGGGTCCTGGACTCTATATTTTGGAGTGTTTTCATTCTGTGGGATCCCTAGTACCTTCTGTCTCTGGGAAGAGAAGGGCATGGAGGGCTGGGGAGGTCTCGGGGTGTGGGAAGCAGGGGGGTGGAGGTGGGGGTGGGGGGGTCTAAGCTGGTGGGCGGAGCTTTGCCCTAGGGGAGGTGCTATGGGCGGGGCCTGACCCAGGAGCTGGTCATGGGCGTGGCTTGGGCGGTGGGCGAGTCCCGACTGGCCGGCCTAGGGAGCAAATGCTGACTCTGATCTGTGGTCCCTCGCAGCTCCGCCACGCTGCCGCTGATGATGAAGTGTGTGGAGGAGAAGAATGGAGTGGCCAGACACATCAGCCGCTTCATTCTGCCCATCGGTGCCACGGTCAACATGGACGGTGCCGCGCTCTTCCAGTGTGTGGCTGCAGTGTTCATTGCACAGCTCAACCACCAGTCCTTGGACTTCGTGAAGATTATCACCATCCTGTGAGTGTGGGGTGGCTGCGGTGGGGACTCCCGACCCACCTGACTCCTCCCTTGACAACAGAGAAAACCTGGGCAGAGCAGCTGCCACCCCCCCCGCCCCCCGCAGCATCTCCCACTACCCAGGGACCTCCTTGTGACCTCCCTTCTCCTCCCCCAGGGTCACAGCCACAGCATCCAGTGTGGGTGCGGCGGGCATCCCATCTGGAGGGGTGCTCACTCTGGCCATCATCCTTGAGGCGGTCAACCTGCCGGTTCACGACATCTCCTTGATCTTGGCCGTGGACTGGCTAGTGTGAGTGTGGGTTTGGGATTTCAGGGTTTGCTCAGGGGTACTCCTGGGGAAGGGAATGAGCAAGAGGGTCATTGATAGCCTCTGAGCAGAAGAGGAGAGGAAGGAAGGAATTCTAGAAGAAAGGGGAAGGGATCTAAAGTATTCCAATCAGAGGGAAGGAAGGGATCTTTGGGGTTCCAATAGGAACCTCCAAAAAGTAGCATCCCCTGGTAGTTAATGGAGCAGACTCTTCAATCCAGCTCCCATATCAGCTGTTGCTGGCTATTATGACCTTGGACATAAGATGTGTAAGATTATTACACATAATATTACACACAAAAACTTTATCACACATAAGAACTTAATCTCCTTGTGTCTCAGTTTCTCCATCTGTAAAATGAGAATCATTTCTCCTGAAGGATTAGATAACGTAATACAAGCAGCTTTCTTATAACAGTAAGTAGTAAGTGCTACATCACTGTTAGCTATCATGATGAAGCATTAAGACCCTAAAAGATTAGAAGACAGTTTAGTTTCAAAACTTAGAGAGTTATCATGTATCTTAGCAATACCACCCCTAGGTTTAAACCCAAGAGAATTGAAGACATGGCCACAAAAACTTGTACATGATTGTTCATGGCAGCACCATTCATAATAGCAAACAGGTGGAAACAAACCAAATACTGATCAGTTGGTAAATGGATAAGCAAAGTGTCCTATGTCCGTACAATGGAATATTACCCAGCAATACAATGGAATGAAGCAGTAAGAAAAACATACATAACATATGACCCTTGAAAATATTATGCTAAGTGAAAGAAACCAGACACAAAAGACCACATTGTATATGATTCCATTTATATGAACTGTTCAGAATAAGCAGATGTATAGACAAAGTAGATTAGTGGTTGCCTAGGGCTGCGGTGTGGGAGGAAATGGGAAATAATTGCTTAATGGATACAAGGGTTTCTTTCTGCTGTGATGAAAATAATCTGGAATGAAATAGTGGTGATTGCCTAACTCTGAACAAAAACTAAAACCCACCGAGTTGTATGCTTTTAAAGTGTGAATTTTATGATATCTGAATTAGATCTCAATTTTTTTTTAATAGCATACACACCCACACAAAATATATAAGAAGAGGAAGGAAGAAGATCCTTAGGGTTCTAGGGAGTTCAGGGGCCTGAGGGAGAATGTAGTATTTCAGGAGAAAGAGGGATTGAGGGGTCTTCTGGGGCCCCCAGGAAAGGGAGGGGTGACTTTTGAGGTTCCAGAAGGAACGAATCTTGTATTTTACTGGAAGGAGGATCGCTGGGGATCCAGGGAGAATGGAGGAGATCTTGGAGGTTCTAAAGCAGAGAACTGCATGATGGGGCACTTGGGACTATGAAGATTTAGGGGAGAGAGGTGGGGCTGGTGCCTGATCTCTCCCCTCCTACTCACTTCCCTGTTACTGTTCCCCCTTTAGGGACCGGTCCTGTACCATCCTCAACGTGGAAGGTGACGCCTTTGGGGCGGGACTCCTCCAGAGTTACCTGGATCGCACAGAGAACAGCAACTCCGTGCCGGAGCTAATCCAGGTGAAGAGTGAGATGCCCCTGGCCGCGCTGCCGGTCCCCAGCGAGGAGGGGAACCCTCTCCTCAAAGGCTGCCCGGGACCTGCTGGGGATGCTGACACCTTTGAGAAGGAATCAGTCATGTGAATCCCTGTAGAGACCTTCCCTGCCCCATGGGGTTGCTCTGGACATTGGAACCATGGGGGATGGATGAACGGACAAACAAGGCCTTTTGGAGGGCCCTGGCCACACACTCAGGAGCCTTGGGCCTCAGCTTCCCTCCCTGACGTCAGATCTGGGAGGCCTTGCTGCTGGGGTGTATGTTGCTTGTGTATGAATGAGTGTTTGTGTGTGACTGTTTCCAAGTCTACCCAGTCCCCACCTAAGGCTAGGAAACCATAGAAGATGGAGAGGTAGGGTGTGGCCTCCACACCCCCTCCTGGCAGCCTGCCTGGCCTTCCTGTCTCAGGGCACAGGGCATTGTGGGAAATTCTGCTCTCTGAGAGCAAGGATGTTCTGACAGGTTGCTGGCTCCTTTGCTGGTTATTTGGTGGCTGTAGCTGCGTGTGTGTGTTCTGTGACTCTCCACGGTACATACAATCCTGTCCCCAGGCCCTCTGTCCCCTCCACAGTAGCAAACACTCCTTGAGAACACTAAAGGGAGACTGGTAGCACATTGCTGTTACTCTGAGGATGTTTATAATAAAACTGCCCGGTCTATCTCATCAGATGTTCGTAAAAACTTGACTAAAAATGCTAGCTATGCAGAAAACAACAGAACATACAAATAGGGCTTCACTGAAATGAAATATCTGCTTATCGAAAAACACCATTGGAAACCCCCATGAGATACCGCTTCACTTGGCAAGGCAGTGATCAAAAATAATACCAAGTGCCGATGGGGATGTGGAAGTGGATAGAGCCTGTGTTGTTGCTGGTGGGAATGCAAAATGGTCTAGTCATTTTGGAAAATCACTGGGTGATTATGAAAATGGGGTGTTTTAATGTCAAAGCATATATTAAAATATCTACTTAACCAGGAGCTTGTGAGTCTCAGTCCTGGGAATGTACCCAAGAGAAAGGAAAGCCCCTATTCACTCAAAAATTGGTACACAGATGTTTAGAGTTGTTCTCCATAATTGCCAAAACTTAGAAACATCAACTGGATTACTGGGTACAATCATCATTTGATGGAAGGCTCCTGAGCAAAAAAAAAAAATATATATATATATATACACACACACACACACATACACTCAGTGTGATGCATCTCACAGATAACGTTTTGAGTGAATGGAACTGGAAATAGTAAGTGCCTTATAATTCCATTTATATGAAAGTCTACATGCTAAGTTGCTTCAATCATGCCCAACTCTGTGCGACCCTATGGACTATAGCCCACCAGGCATTTCTGTCCATAGGATTCTCCAGGCAAGAATACTGGAGTGGATTGCCATGCCCTCCTCCAGGGATTTTCTTGAGGGATTGAACCTAAGGTGGGTTCTTTACCACTAGTGCCACCTGAGAAGTTCCATGAAAGTCTAGAGCAAGCTAAACTGTCTATAATGAGAGAATGGGGACTAATTCCTGGGTCAGGAAGATCCACTGGAAAAGGGATAGGCTACCCACTCCAGTATTCTCAGGCTTCCCTGTGGCTCAACTGGTAAAGAATCTGCCTCCAATGCTGGAGACCTGGGTTTGATCCCTGGGATGGGAAGATCCCCTGGAAAAGGGAAAGGCTACCCACTCCAGCATTCTGACCTGGAGAATTGCATGGACTGCCGCAGAGTACGACATGACGGAGTGACTTTCACATGAAGATCTATCCATTTGGAGAGGGAAGAAAGGAACTTTTCTTTTTATTGTTGTTGTTTTTTTTTTTTTTGGAACTTTTCTTTTAAACAAGCTGTAGGGCATGTGCCATCTTAGTTCCCAACCAGGAGTTGAAATTGTGCCCCCTGCCTTGGAAGCGCAGAGCCTTAACCACTGGGCCACCAGGAAAGTTGAGGGCAACTTTCTACAACAGGAAATGTTTATCTTGATATGACTGATGGTTACACAGATGTAAACAGTTGGAAAAACATTAACTGGTACACAATACATGCGTATTATCTCTCCTAGGTATGTTATCTTTTAGTTAAAAGTTTTGTACCACCAGTGGTAATTCCTTCCCCACTGTAACCACCTTCAGAGTAATGCAGTTTCCTCTTGGTATCTTTTTTTTTTAAGTCTTTGCTGAATTTGTCACAATACTGCCTCTGTTTTGGTTTTTGGGCCCTGAGGCATGTGGGATCTTATCTCCCCAACCAGGGATGGAACCCACATCCCCTGCATTGGAAGGCCAAGTCTTAACCACTGGACTGCCAGGGAAGTCCCTATCTCTTGATATCTTAAGTCTCATTACCCTAAAATAATGGCTTGCTCTTTTTAAAAAAAAATCCCAATTTGCTGTTTGAATCAAAAACTTGCTATGTAACTGTTGGCAGTCCTGTTTGAATCCCTGATGCGGAAGATAGCAATCAAGACTCACCTGTTCTAACAGGTTCCTGTCTTGTGCATCGTTGAAGCATATTACTCATGACTGATATTCTCTTCCCCTTCCTGGGTTGCTATGTAGACTGCAGGTGCCTGGAGGCACCACCAATATGGATCCAATTATAAATGTTATCTTGTAACTTTGACCTTTCTGGAGAGTTATTTAGTTACATCTGATTATTGCTGTGTGACCCAGAAAAAAGATTCGTATCTGATTCTGTGCAAAACTGTGTATTGTGCACAAACATAGCCACTAATGAGTCCATTGAGTTGAAAAATTAATTGTTTTCAATGTTTTCTATTATGCCAGAATCCTTAGTGGGTAGTTATAGAAGTGTTTGATAAGAGTGTTGAATGATATTTAGGGAAATCATTTGGGGTTTTTGGGTGGAGAAAGAGGTGTCTTATTTTCCTCAGTTGAAACAGTTATTTATTCTCCGATTTTCTATTTTGTGCTTTTGGGGGAGTGGATTAGATTTGGGTGATGAGCAATGGCTGTTTAAAGAGATAAACACCTACATATGTAATAAGTTGCATATACAATCAATGGAGAAATTACATGTACATATAAAGAATATGTAGTGGCCAAATTCTGCTTTCTGGGGTGGAGTCAACATCATTGAGTATAACTTACATACAATAAACTGCATCAATCAAAGCACACAGTGGGAGGAGGTTGGGTTTTTGCCTTGAGAACTGTGGGATCTTAGTTCCCTGACCAAGGATCGAACCTGTGCTCCAAGCAGTGGAAGCTCGGGGTCCTAACCTCAGGACCACTGGGGAGTTGAAGGATTAGTTTTGACAGATACTTACACTTGGGAAAAACCACCACCACAAAGCACAGTATCCCCACTGCCTCCCCAGATTTCCTCATGCTTCTTTGCAGTTGTTTCCTTCCTTCACCCTGGGTCCAGCCACCACTAATCTGCTTTTGATCCTGAAGGATTTCCTTTTGTCTCTTTTAGAGTTTCACAGTAGCAGAATTGTACAGGAGGGAGCTTTTGCATCAGCTCCTTTGACTCGGCATAATGCTTTAGAAATGTAGTCATGCTTTCACACGTATCAGTAGTTCATCCCTCCCCCTGTCCACCTTAATCACTGAGAAGTATTCCATCGTCTGGATGTATACAGCTTATTTCATGAGTTCAAGGACATCGCATCGTTTCCAGCTGGGAGTGGCCGGGCATAAAAGTGCGTTTGTAAACATGTCTTTGTGTGCCATTTGCTTTTCAGACCAAATATTCTGTAATGTCCGGTAGTGATACTACAAAAGAGACGCTACTTAGTAAATGCATTGGCCCATCTGACAGCCACTGAGACGTTTCCCCCACCCTGCCTAGTGTTAACCCTGGGCTGCTGGGTCAGGGGAGATCTAGGGAGGGGGTCCCCAGAGAGAGCCAGGGTAATAGGGGATTCTTGGTGGTCCAGCGGTCAGGGCTCTGCACTTCCACTTCGGGAGGCATGAGTCCCATCCCTGGTCTGGAAATAAGATCCCCCATGCTGCGCAGGGGTACAAAAACTAAATTAAACAAAAGGGGCCGTTGGCGGGACCACTCACCAATGAATTAATAACCTGTACGTTAATGCTTTTGCATTTAAACCACAGGCAGGGCCACACCAGTGCTTGTGCTGACTTGCATATCAGCTCTGGGAAAGACTTCTTGGTTCTCTTGAAATGAGGTTCATAGGTAATATAAGCCACGCACACCTGACATTAAAAATGATTCCAAAAGCAGCAGGGTCCTGCTATGCAACACAGAGAACTAGATTCAGTACCCTACAATAAGCCACAACAGAAATGAGTGTGCGTGTGTGTGTGTGTGCAACTGAATCACTTTGCTGCACGGCAGTGGTTAACACAACATTGTAAATCAACTATATTGGGATCAGAAATAAAAATTTAAAAAGCAAATCCTTTCACACACAGAAAATAATCCCATATGGCCCAAACTGAGAGAAAAAGGAGAAATAAAAGAATAGGAATTTGGGACTTTCCTGCTGGTCAAATGGTTAAGAATCCACCTTCCATTGCAGGGGGAGATGGGTTTGATCCCTGACTGCAGAACTAAGATCCCACATTTCGGTAGGCCACCCTCTTTCCCTGGTGGCTGAGATGGTAAAGAATCTGCTTGCAATGCAGGAGACAAGAGTTCTATCCCTGAGTGAGGAAGATCCCCTGGAGAAGGGAATGGCTACCTGGATTTCTTGCCTGGAGAATTCCATGGACTACAGTCCTGCCAGGGGTTGCAAAGAGTCCGACACGACTAAGTGACCAACTCTAGGCCAGCCCACAATTACTAAGGCCGAGAGCTCTAGAGCCCATGCTCCACAATAAGAGAAGTCCGTGTACGAGGAAGACCCAGTGCAGCCAAAATAGCAAATAAATAATGACTTTAAAAAAATGATAAAAATTTATAATGTGTATTTCAATATGCAGATATATGGGGCCACCTCCCCAGAAGCTGAGAGAAACCAAACATTTACACCTGTGAAGTAGGCAGCTCCCTAGTCAGCTATAAACACGCAACGTAGGTGTCAAGTTACTGAGAACCAGGTGGAACATGATTTTTGATATTGTTGACAATCCCTGGCCAAGCTTTGAACAAAACCTGATACTTCCCTCATCTTTCATCGTAGTTGCACTTCCTGGAAAATTCAGAACTAGTGAAAACCATCCAAAAAGGACTTTGTGTTTGTCCAAGGAGAGTCTAATTCTGGGCTTGGATAATTCCTAACAAGGTTTTTCCAAGTAGGGCTAAAATTTCATTCGTACTAATGTGGATGGGCTGGTTGTTAAAATATTGAAAAAGCTTCTGTTCTGGCTGGTGAACAGTAAGAGTAATTGAGAAGCAGTAAAATTCAAAAAGACAAATTGCAACAAACTTATTAGTTCAAGTTAGTTGTTGTGATGGGTTTTCTGTCATTCCATTACTTAGCTGAGTATAAAGATATTGAACAGACAAAGTGATTACACAATATTTTAAGGGCTAGAAAAGTCTCAAATGTAATTGCTATTAGTTCAGGAACTGCAAACAGAATATGGAAAAAAACAAAACAAAAAACACCAACACACTAAGTTTGAGTCTAAGAGAAATTCTTTATCTACTGAGATCTCAAGTTTCTAATGATTCTCATTTAATGGAAAGTTGCTGGAAGCATTTGATGTGGTTCCTTTCTCAAACCACAGCTAAGAAAAGGTTGTTTTAAATATATATGTACATATATTTTATGTATATATGCATATACAGCTGTGTCAATCAAGAAGTCACACTAACAATTTCTAAATGAAACAAACCATTACAATAATTTAAGTGATTTGAGCTTCAAGTTAGGTTCTTGGCAATAAGAAGTATGGGTATATAGATAATTTTGATCATTTTGAGAATTAAAAATATTTTTAAAATGTGATGCATATATTGATTTATATATTTATATTACCATACCAGTTGCAAAATATTTTGAATATCACCAGTCCTTCATGAATGCCTGATGGGACATCTTGAAACAGTATGTGACAAGGGTCCCTGCTTCTTTGTGTGCAGGTGCCCTGCGTATAAGACATTTCCCTGGACTGTGCAGAGAGCCAAGAACACTGTCCAACCACATCGATAACCTGAATCATCCCCATAAGTTTCCAGAATGTTCCCTGGGAACCCAACAGACTGCCAGCAGTTGGCAGGTTCAGTGGTTAGAAACAGAGACTGCATCATAAGAAGTCAGGCTTGGGATGGCTGAGCCTCTGGAGATGGGGCCGAAGTGGCATTTAGCTTCTTTTGCTGGTGAAGCCTTCTCCTCCAAGGGCTTCACACTTCTGCAAGATCACCAATCCCTCCACCCGTTCAGAGAAGCAGTGACTTGCCTAAGGTCACAAAGAAAGACAAGAGCCACACTTGGTCCTGACTCACAACCCCTTTACTCTTGCAGGTGAAGGATCACCGTTACCTACTTCTCAGTTGCATACTGAGGTGCAGGGACGCAGAGTTCCTCGTGGCCCAAGTTCATAGTGAGAGGACGCAGCGGTCCTTGGATTTGAACCCAGGCCTCTCCCTTTTCAGAGCCTGTGTTCTCAAAGCCAAGTGCACATACCCAAGGGGTGTACAGGACATGTCACTGGGATAAGGCTGGTCAACAAAGCCCTCTCTTTTTTTTTTTTATTTTAAAATGGATTAATTTGAGCTGTATTACTAATATACAGATACCTGGATATAATTTATCAATAAATACACATATTAGAGGTACATGGCCAAACAGGATTTCTTCTGAGGCGCCCGATCACCAGAGGAAGGCTGCCACTGCATCACCTGCTAAGTGGTTTGGCTTCCCCAAGCCCCCACCTTGGGGTACCACATCTGCAAAGACGATGTGGGCAACGGCAGTGAAGTCTCCAGACTGACAGCCTGGGTTCGAGTCCCCCACTCTGGCACTTCCCAAGCTGTCTAACCTTGGACAAGTGACTTTATCAGTTTTCTCCTCTGTAAAATGAAAATAATAGCAGCTCTCACCTCAAGACGGTGGAGGTGAGGGGTAAGTCAGTTACTCTGTGTGAAATGCTGAGAGCAAAGCCTGATATACAGTAAGTGCTCAGTAAATGAGAGCTATGAGGACTGTTCACCCTGCCTTGCGAGTGGGCGAACAGGTGCAGAGAGCTGAAATAATGAGGTAACAGTTCAGTGGCCTGGGGCTGGGATCCAGAACCATATCTGCATCTCTGAGCTCTGAGTCTGCTTCCTTCTCTGCAAGATTGGGTGAATAGCAGCATGCACCCCCAGGGGTCGTCCAGGAGGGAAGGAGGTCATTTTCGCGGGCGGGGGGGAGGGGGGCGGGAAGGTGGTGGTGGTGGTGGTTTGCGGGTTTGTTATCCTGTCCAGCCAGGCGCAAGAGACCAGAGAGAAGCCAAAGGCTCAAAAGACGTGAAAGCCAATGGAACACAGGTCCTGGGCTTACGCTCGTTTTGGCTCCAAGGTAGGACAAGGGCGCCCTCTCTAGTGGCAAAAGCAACCCAACAACTAAGCGTCCTGGCCTCTGCACTAGACTCCGAGGGTTCGCGCGGAATACCGAAGGAAACCCGAGGCACAGAAAAATTGCAACAAGACAGTCTGACCCCAGAACCTACACGCATATTCTCCTTCTCTTTCCAAAACTCTGTCCCAGCCCCGGAGCCCTGGTTCTGGAACTCTTGTGTAGCGCACATCCTTGACATCCGGGGCTGGGGCGGTCTTGCATCCCTGTCCCGCCCACCAAATGCCAGCTGCACCATGCAGAGGACAGCGCCCTGGCCCGAATGTTCTCTGGATGCTGGGAGCAGCCGCGGCAGCTTCAACTACTTCCCCCAAACTCAGGAGCGCCGGGTTGGGATATTCGGGGTTCTCGATGACCCCGGGCCGAACTTGAGCTCCAGGAAGCGGCGGTAGTTGTTAGGCGCCTGTGCCATGAAGCCGGCAAAGGGCAGGGGCACGAGAGGTTGCAGGAAGTGTTCGGGAACTCGACATCCTGCCGGTGGTCCAGCCACGTGTCCTTGGTCATGACCCCCGTTCCGGGGTAGAAGGGCCACAGGTCCACGTGCAGGTGGTTGCTCTCGCTGTACTGCACGCCGGAAGAAGTCGCCCTCCACCGCCTTCTCCCACACGAAGCCGCGCTCGTCTACCACCGAGCCTGCCTCGGCGCCCGCAGCTGCTCGCAGTTGCCCACATCCTCCAGGTAGATGCCCAGGTCCACGTCGTAGTCCCACGGGATGATGTCCCCGTGGCGGGCCGCCCCAGCAGCGAGCCGCCCTCCAGCCAGTAGCGCACGCCGGCTGCCTCCAGCACACCCACCACGTAGCGGGCCGTCTCGCGCAGTGCACGCAGGCAGCACGGGGGCGTCCAGCGCTCTCGTACAGGTAGGCCGGCGTATCACCCACCACTGTCCCAAAGCAGCGCGGGGTCTCCTTGTTGCAGCCGAACCACTCGAGCCGCCCGCCCTCCCAGCTGACCAGGCGGATGCCCAATGCCCGCAGCAGCGCCGCCCGCCGTGCGCGCCCTCGCGCTCCGCCTTCCACCGTGCGTGGGCCGTGGCCAGCGGAGGCTGGCGCGCTGCGCCGAAGGGCAGGTCCAACATTTGCACCGGTCCAGCCGCGGAGGGCGGTCTGCAGGAAGAGGCCGGTGCCCACGGGCCTGGCCAGGGGCGCTGAGAGATTGAAGAGGTCGCGGGCGCGCAGGGAGCACCACGACGTCCCCGGCCCAGGGCGTCGCAGCGCGGTGCGGAGGGTGCTGGGCCATAGCGGGCGGTCCACTCCCCGCAGGCTGACGTTCAGGGCCAGGCACCGGGCCGGGTTGGCTGAAGCGACGGGAGCGGCCACTAGGCGTGCGCCGCCTGCTCGGAGCACCTCGACCATGCGCTCCAGCTGGCCTGGTGCCTCGGCCCGCGCCCCGTCGGGCACCAGGGCCACGTACTCGGTGGCCACGTAGGTCTCCCGGGCGCGAAGCTGCGGCGGGTCGGTCCAGGGCTGGCTGGAGCAGCGCCAGACGAACGTTGGGAATGCGCGGCAGGGCCAGGGGCGGGTAGGGGAGCGTGTCGGCCACCACCACCACCGGCTGGGCGGGCTCTTGCTGCAGGAAAGAGTCCACCAGCTCGGTATCGCGTTGTCAAAGGCCTCGAACTCGCGCACCAAGATGGTGACACGGGGGCCAGAGGCGGATCCACGGCGGGAACCCCTGGTCCGGGAGCTCCTGGGCTGGTGATGCAGCCATGAGACGTAGAACAGGACCAGAAGGTTGAGGGTGATGGCGGCTGCCAGGGCAGCCTGGCAGCGGGTGAGCCGCATGGGGGTGAAGTCAGGCCCTAGCTGGGCTTCCGGGGTATCCTGGGGTGGGGGCAGTGATAAAAGGGAGACTGGAACTGGTTGTCAGAAACTCCCCCACCCATCCTCAGCCTTGTCTTCCTCTCCCAGCCCTTTACTTTTCAGTTCTGACTTTTCCTCCTACAGGAAGCCCTCTCTGATCCCAGGCTGAGTCATGCAACCCCCTCATCTCCTTCAGCTTCCCCAGGTTCTCTGACTCTAGCTTACCACTCTGATTCATTACGAGGAGGGACCAAGCTGTGAGAGGGGGTCCAGAGCCTGTCTTGGTCACTGTTGGGCCCAGAGCCAGGGACACACTAGATGCTCAGGAAGTTTTTATAAAATCAACCACCTTCCCGTCTTCCTTGTTCAATCCCACCCTTTTATGCATTGTCAACTTCTTCAGTTTCGGGTTCAGTTACAAATGCCCAGACTCCTTCATTCCCTGCTCTTACCCCAGATCTTTCCTTCCTTTCCCTCCCACACTGTGGCCCTGGGGTCAGAGCTGTGGCCATCCAGCCCCTCTCCCCTACTGTCTCCTTCTCACTTCCTCAAATCCTGTGCCATCTGGCCATCTCTTTCCTGATGATCAGCCAGATGGTTTTGCAAGAAAAAGCTTGAAGTTTTAAGTCAGAAATTCCAATTTGTAACGTTGGCCACTAACTAATTTTCTTTTTTAATAGAATGGGTCAAACTCACAGAAACAGGAAGTAGATGGTGGTTGCCAAGGACCAAGGGGGAAAGAGAAAGGGGGAATTGTTAGTTAATGGGAATGGAATTCCAGTTTTGCAAGACAAAAAGTTCTGGAGATTGCCTCCCCAACAGTATGAATATACATAACTCTACTAAACTAACTGTTAAGATGACAGATCTTGCTATGTGTCTTTTGTCACAATTAAAAAATCGTTTTTTAAAAAGTAGAGTACGTGCATGCTAAATCGTTTTAGTTGTGTCCAACTCTTTGTGACCCTATGCACTGTAGCCTGCCAAGCTCCTCTGTCCATGGGATTCTCCAGGCAAGAATACTGGAGTAGTTTGCCATTTGCTTCTCCAGGGAAACTTCCCGACCCAGGGACTGAAACTGCGTCTCTTGCGTCTCCTGCATTGGCAGGCAGGTTCTTTACCACTACAGCCACCTGGGAAGCCGCTCTCCCCACCCTCAAAAAAGTAGAGTGGGCTGCATCAAAGGAAAGGCTGTGCTCCAAAGAGCACCGCCTACGGTCTGTTCACTGGTCACATTTCTAGGCAACCCCCAGGTGGCGCTGTCTCCCTAGCCTCATCACAACTTGAAGCTTGGGCGGGTTTCCAGCATAAAAGGAGTAACTAACTCGCCCCATTTTGAGCAGATAACTCAAGAAACTGTTTCCCCACGAAGGATCATCTTAGGTTCAGTCCTTCCCAGAAAGGGAGACATTAGAGATCCAGCTAATCTTCCTCCCTCCTGAGTGCTTCTGACCCCTCCTCTTCATTCCCCCAGCTCCTGCTTCCCCACTCAGCCTCCTCCTGGTCTCCTGACCAAGTCTCTTCCTCATGGTAGCCACAGGGGTCTGCAGAGAGCACACCCTGACCTCTCCTCCTCTTGCTTGGAATCTGCCATGGCTCCCTAGTGCTCTGGGGAGCAAGTCTAAGTTTCTCACAATGTCCCACAAGGTGTGACCTGCCTGCCCAGCCCCATCTCCTGCCACACTTCCTCGAATTCTGAGCTTAAGCCATCTTGGGCTTTGCTTCTGACAGGTCTTATTCACTCCTACCACACACGATTTTTAAATTTTTTCTGGCCATGCTGCACTGCTTGTGGGAGCTTAGCTCCCTGACCAGGGATTGAACCCAGGCTCACAGCCGTGAAAGCTCAGAGCCCTAACCACTAGACTGCCAGGGAATTCCCAAACAGGCTTATTTCTAAGCCTTTGCATATCCTGTTCCTCCTGCCTGGAAGAGTCTCTCTTGAACACCTTCTCCCCATGCCTCTCTTCCTCTCCAGAACTCCTGCTTATGTTCAGGCTTCAGCTCAGATGCCCTCCTCCTCCAGGAAGCCCTCCCTGAACCACCAGCTGAGTGAGAAATTTCTTCTAGGCTCCCAGAACCCTTGGGCTGCCCGTTCTGGTTTGCCACTATCTGGGAATGGGTCTGTCTGCCCCCACTAGACTGTGAGCCCCAAGAGGACAGAGCCACTGCTGTCTCGATCACTGTTGTGTTCCTTGCATGCAGCTGAACGCTGAAAATGTACTTGGGGAAAAGGATGATGACTGGGGGCATGGTTTCTGTGTGTCTGTGTAGCCCACTCAGGTCCCCAGGGCTGCACTGGGGCCATGTACCTGGGGCCCTGCTCTGGTCTCCTGTCTCCTCTCTTTCACCCACCAGGAACACCCTCCCATCCCCTTCAGCTATCCAGGCCTGCTTGTCCTTCTCTGATCCAATTCAGATGGCGCTTAAGAATCTGTGTTGCACTTTCAGAGTGACTTGTTATTCTTCAGGACCTTGGAATTACCTTCTGGACCTTCCATGGACCCCCCTCCTTCCTTTCACCCTTCAACATCTATTTGTGGAACTCTACCACACAGAAGGCACTGTCCTAGGCACTGGGGACCCAGCCGTGGACTCGTAAGAGACAGACAAGACTCCTGCGCTTGGACAACGCACATTGCAGTAGGGGGAGGAAACTTTGAAACCACAAAGTGTTCAGGGTCTTAAAGACCTGAGAGCTTCAGCACTCAGGCACACAGAAGCAAAGAAGAGACCCTCAGGTGGTTTCAGAATCCCCTACCAATTCTAAAGAGACCATCCTGGGACTTCCCTCGTGGTCCAGGGGTTAAGACTCTGCGCTTCCAACGCGGGTTCAATTTCTGGTCAAGGAACTGAGAATTGCACACGCCGCCGTGTGGCCAAAAAGTAAAAATGAAAAATTGAGGATCGCTTAGCTTCAGTTACAAAAAAAACAAAGAGACCATCTTGCTGCTTCACCCTTGTCCTCTATGGTCTGGGTCCCACTCGGAGCCCAGAGGGATCCTGTTCGACCTTGAATTAGATCCTGTCCTGCCTGCATCTGCTCTCAAACCTTCTGTGGCTGGAGACTCACTCAAATGGAGGGCCAGAGTCTTCACTGGGACCCGCAAGGCCCCACATGATCCCTGCCCTCTCCCACTCAGCCACAGCACTCACTTGTTCCCTCCGCCTGGACGCTCTCCTGGCCCGGCAGCAGCTGCATGCCCCCCACCCCAACCCACCAGCCATCAGATCTTGGCCCCTTCTTTTGGCAACCCTACTTAAAGTGCCTCACCCTAGCACCCCCATACTTCCTATGTCTTTCTTCCTCTCCTAGTGGTTCTCGTGTAGATGTGACTTATCTTGTGTCTGGCTTTGTCTGTTCTGTTTCATGTTGTATACCCGGAACATGGCTCAGTACCCTGCCCACTCCAGGCGCTCAATAAATTTGCGTGGAAAGAATGACTGATTCCTCTTATTCAAATGGGGAACCTGAGCCCCAGAGAGAGGAAGGCCAGAGGGAGCAGAATCCAGGTCTCCATTCCCCGGCCCTGACTCTCACTAGGCACTGTCTCGCTGACTCTGGGCCAGGAGGCGCCCAGTAGAACACAGGACAGGAGCTGGTTTCTCAGAGACCAGTTGTGTGAGAGCCAAACGAGGAGGTGATGGGACCAGCGAAGAGAGAGGACTCATCTAGTTCCGTGACAAGATCAGTCTTGGCTTCCCCAACTGTAAGGACTCAAAAACACTGGAGCCAAGGGGATGAAATGAGGCTTCTGAAAGATCATAACAGGATCATAATAATATCAACAGTTCTAGCCACTCATGATGTGCCAGACTGTATTCTAAGCATTTTACCAGTATTAACTCATTTAATCTTCACATTTGATCACATTAGAAGATGAGGAAACTGAGGCACAGAAAAGTGAAGTCACTTGCTTCAGGTCACACAGCAGGGAAGTGGCAAACCCAGGATTGGATGGGGAAGCTGGGTTCAGAGTTGTGATTTTAGCCAATAAACTTGGCTGTCTCTTTTGGGTCCACAAAGACAGTCCGACTCTCAGTCCATCTTCAGTGAGACAACTCTCTTTTCCTAGTCCTCACCTAACAGGTGCTTTCAAAGCTGAATATGGCCCATTAATTAATTAATTTAACTCGTCACTCAATAAACAGGTATTTATTGAGTGTCCTCTGTGTTCTGGAGACCCGGGATGAACCAGACAGTTGTTGGGCAGGTCCCTCCAGAGGTTGCAGGACAGACAAAATCCCTGCAAACAACTTACAGATAGAGCAGGAAAACAAAAGGGGGTGTGAGAGAGAAAAAGTGGTCAGGTGAGGAGAGGATTGTTAAGCTGAGACTGTCCTGCCATTGCCCACGAAACAGTGTAAGGGGCTCTATGCTCACTCAGGCCAGGCTTCACCGGCCTGCATCTGTAGAATGGTAATGTAATGGATAAAGAAAACATCTGACGTGTGGAGAAACCTTTGGGGACAAGGGCAGTTTCCCCATGAGTGCTGGTAACACTGAGGGATTTCTTACCTTTTAGGTTGCAGGATGAGGGAGCTTCAGGGGAGCGGTTCCAGCCCAGCTCAGCTGCACTGCTGAGGGAAGGAGAAACCAGGAGACCCCCAAATCAGTCAATTTCACACAATAGAACACAATTTCATCTCACCTACAAAAGTGAGATGGGAAGGATGTCATAGCAACGTATTACCACCTCTTCTTTCATAAATGTGTCCAGAAAGGTAAGACTAGAAGTGACAGAAGGTGTTACCATGACAACCCCTTCCCTAGATCCACTCCATCCTGAGAGACAATCTTAAAATGTCCTTTACCTTGGTGGGTCTTAGGGTCACTGGAAGGGGGACTGCCCCCATTACCGTAGTAACCAGGACTTGGCTTTGCTTGTTTCTCACCTCTCTGGGGATGGGCCAGGCCTTGTAACCATAGCAACTACTTCTCAGCAGAGCATCTCCTCTAAATAAAAACACCTGGTTGGTTTAGTCCACAGACCTCCCACGATGGGAAAGGGGGAGATGGTTACCATGGTAATGCCGACTGTGTGGCTGGGGGGAGGGGCTGGGAAAGAGCTGCTTCCTTCAGTACTGTCCTTGGGGCTGGGTCCTTTCTACCTGAGTGCTAGGTGAGGTTGCCATAGTAACCGATGAGGGTAGGGGCATAAGGACCACCAGGGACTTGGGTTACCTTAGCAACCTCTTCCTGGTGCAGGGCCAGGAGAGAGTTGGAGCTCCATAACCACAAAGGTGGAAGGGAGGGGAGGCTATGGGTGTTCCAGACCGGGAGGAGTTACCATGACAACCGACCTGGGCCAGAAATCAGGATGGGGCCATTGCTGGCCCTGGGACCACCCCCTGGTGGTCGTTCTTTCCCTCAAAGAGTGACAGTGATTGTGGAGAGTGCTATTTGGGTCTGGAGAGGGCTAGAGTCTTTCTTTGGGGTGAAACGGGAGGAGGGGGCTAGAAAGCGGTCCCTCCCCAAGTACCGCGTTTCCCAGGGGCGACCCTCGCGCGGAGCCTGGGTCGCGTTTGCCCTCCTCCGGGTGCGCGCCCTCTTTCCGTCCCGCGCCCCCTTCCACGCGCGCGCCTTCGGGGTCGACCCGGGTGGGCGAGGCGCGCGTCCGACTGCGTTCCCGTCACCCGCACCCCCCCACACCCGGTCCCCACCGAGCGCGCGCGCGAGGGCTGGCGCGGCCGCGCAGGCGCGCGAGGCACAGCGGGCGCGCGGGCCGGCCCCGGGGCCTCCATGATGGAGGAGCGAGCGGCCGCCGCCGTCGCCGCCGCCGCCTCCTCCTGCCGCCCGCTGGGCTCCAGCGCGGGCCCCGGCCCGACGGGGGCGGCCCTGGTCTCCGCCCCCGCCCCCGGGCCCGGCCCGGCTGCCAAGGGAGGCGGCGGCGGCGGAGGCAGCCCCGGCCCCGCAGCGGGACCGGAGCCCCTGAGCCTGCCCGGGATCCTACACTTTATCCAGCACGAGTGGGCGCGCTTCGAAGCGGAGAAGGCCCGTTGGGAGGCCGAGCGCGCCGAGCTGCAGGTGAGCACCGCCCCGGGACCCCCGGCCCCCGCCCGCCCGGCCCGGCCCAGCCTCACCCGCCGCCGCCGCCGCCGCCATCTTGGAGCAATGGCCGCCGGGACGGCCGGGGGGCGGGAGGGGACGGCGACCGGCCGGGAGCCGGGGTGAGGGGCCGGCCGAGGGGCGGCCGGCGGCGGGAGGGGCCCCGCGCGGTCGCCGGAGAAGGCGGCGCGGGGGACCCGAGCCTGCTGGAAGCGGGAGTGAGCCGACCGGCGGAAAGCTTCCTGAGAGAGTGGCCTCGGAGCCCCGAGGGGCCCCAGGAGAGCTCAGCGGAGCGTTGGGAGAGGATGGAGGGGTCTTGTATACGAGTGAGCCAACAGCTCCCAGGGCGCCGCACGAGGGACTCCCCGTTCCGTCCCCGACCGGGTGCGCCCAGGAGGTGGAGCCCGATGGACCCCGGGTGGGTGAGAGGGGCCGTCGGGGGTGACTGGGATCAGCCAGGGGCGAGAGCGGGGCTGGGAGCCCGTGTGAGTCGAGAGAGGAAGTCAGGAGCCCGGGACGGGTGTGTGTTTCGGAGCGTTTGGACTGGAGGGACTGAATGACGGCTGTGTTGAGGACTCCCAAGGATGCGGAGCAAGGTCTCCGGGCGGAAGGTGGGGGGCGTGAAGGTGTGTGTCCTCTTTTCTGAAGAGGAAACTTTGGGGGAGCCCTGGCAGGCCTGCCTTCCGAGTGCAGGGGAGGGGTCCCAGCGTTGGAAGCACGGATGGAGCCAGGAAGTGAGCCAGGAGCCTGTGTTGGAAGAGAACGGAGAGCCGAAATTCTTTGGGGATGTGGAGGCGTGGGGGCCCCCGCCGTGAAATGGGAGGCGAGGTGTGTGGGTTGTCAGATGGAGAACCCCCGAACTGGAGTATGGGAGGGTCAAACTTGGCCAGCTGTGGAGAGGGGCGATGGGATGGAGACAGTGAAGAGGAATCGGGGGACCTGGGGCATGGCAAGGGGAGCCTTTTGGAGAGCAGAAAGACAGCCAGAGGAAACATTTCAGAAGATCCTGGGGTGGGAGGTGTTTGTGGAAGTTTCTGGGAAAGGATCGTATGGTTTGTGGAGTAGATTCAGGGAGGAAGGTGTCCTGAGATGTTTGGAAGAGGCTGAGGAGCTGGGCTGGGTTTTGTGACCTTGAGAAGTGTGGGTTGATTGGCAGAGTGTCCTGAGGAGCCTGGGTATCCCAGTGGTGAGGATTTGGAGGATTGGGGCATTGTTAGCAGAAGTCAGTATCTCCTTCTAGCATCTGGTCTTTACTCTTTTGAGTTACTGTTTCATATCTGGTTGAGGTGGGGACCCAAGTAAATAACCAGATTAGAATTTTCTCCCTAGGATGACTAAAGAGAGCATCCCACACTTCTCCCACCCCGAAAGGGATCTTCACTGTGTGGTGGCTGAGGCTTGGGGTTAGGGTGGGAGAGAAAGTCTTACGTAAGTACCCCTTGCTATGATATCCCATCTGTACGTCTTATTAGATCTTCTCAATACCCCCATTGTGGAGACAGGGCCAAGGACATTGCCCTTATTTAGCAATTATAATAACAGCTGCTGTTAATTGTGTACGTATTATGGGCGAGACACTGTGTTAGACACAGCAGATACATGGTATCATTTAGTCCTTGCAACATTCTGAGAGGGTGAGGGATGTTATTTCCTTTCCCTTCCTTTTCAAAAATAATCAAAAGAGGAAATGGAGACTTTGAGAAGGTCAGTAGTATATCGAAGGTCACAGCCTATGGGTGGCAGGGGTGGTCTGTGGGCTTTCAAGCCCATACCCGTCTGACACCCAGGACAGATGACAAGCTTGTTTCAGGGAAGCTCAGTGACCTTCCCAGGGTCATCCAGGCGGTCATAGCAGACGAGGGTACCCTACAGCACCCACCATGCCGCTGCCTCACCTTTGAGACCAGCAAGAGGAAAGATGCGTCCAGGCTCCAGCATCACTTACTTTGTACTTCTTTGTTGTTATTGTTCTGTTACATTAGTAAGTTTCAAGGATCTCAGAAGTGCCTGTGTGTATAGATGTATACACACACCTAAGTGAGTGAGAAGGGAAAGAGCCGCTCGCCCAAACCGTATTATTGCTATAAAAGTAATTCAGCTCTGTGCGTGTAATATATGAAATCCTATTCGGTTCAGTTCAGTCGCTCAGTCATGTCTGACTTTTTGTGACCCATGGACTGCAGCACGCCAGGCTTCCCTGTCCATCATCAGCTCCTAGAGTTTACTCAGACTCAGGTCCATCAAGTCAGTGATGCCATCCAGCCATCTCGTCCTCTGTCGTCCCCTTCTCCTCCCGCCTTTTACATCCTATTACAGGCATCATTTTGTGACTTATTTTCATGTACTTGTGTATCTTTGCGTTTCTTTCATATGAGCACACAGAGCGCTTATTATTTTTGGGAACTGCACCCCGCGGGTGTCTGCACCACAGCTCATTTAGTTTGTGTCCCCTTAATGGATTTTTTGGTATTTCCACTTTTTGCCCATTGGAAGTGGCCGCAGGGACTGTCCTCGCATTCCCTCCTGTGTGAGTGCACAGCAGAATAAACAGGTGGGGTGGCAGAATAGATGTGTTTATAAACTGGTGATTGGTTCTGCCAAGTTGTCCCACATTTACATTCCCCGCAGCAGCACCTCTTTTTATACACTTTTACTTGAGCACTTATCACTTAGAGAGGTGTGACTTCTCCCGCGAGAGCCTTCAAGGCCTGGACTGCGTCAGATTTTCCCCATAAACCCCGAATACCTCTTCTCCAAATAGCTTCTTTGTGCAGCTACTCCTGGCACCAGACAATCAGTGTGAGGGAATGGCAGAAAAGGCAACTTCTTGGGAGGTCCTGCCAGGAGGCGCCTGGAAGATGGGAGCAGGAAGCTGCCATCTGGGGGATTCAGAGAAGGAAGTGGTGAGGTTTCTGCCCTTCAGAAACTTCCAGGCTAAGGGAGAAGGCTGATTTTCGCAGGGGGTTACCGAGGTTCGCACGCAGTTGAAGTTTCAGTGGTGTGGCTGTGGTACTTCTGCAAAGGGCAGTGAGCTTTTTTGAGGACAAGAGGAACCTTGAGGGGGTGGGGGTGGGGGGTCTGACTGGACATTCAGGGATGAGCAGGGGCAGCGAGTACACTGCTGCAGGTGGAGAAGATGGGGAGCTGGTCCCTGCCCCCTGCGTGTCCCCACCCCCCCAGCCCCTGCCAGCCTCACAAGGCGCTCTGAGGGATCCACAGGGACTCAATCCTGCCAGAGCTGGGGAGGAGGGAGTGGAGTGCAGGAGACACAGTGGGTGAAGGTGCTGATTGGGTAGAGAACTTCCAGATCCCAGCCTTGCCTGCTGGCCCGCGAGGGCCCCAGCAGGTCAGGCAGCCACAGCCGTGTGGCTGTGACCGCAGGTGTGCGCAGGGTAGGAGGGCCAGGCCCCCAGCGCTTCCCCTGTCTGTGGCATTCTACCAGCTCAAGACACTTCACCCACGTGTTTCTGGTTCTCCTTCTCCTTTCTTTGCTGGAGGAACTGGGAAGGGGACCACAGAGCAGAGTGATATTCTTCCATCATCATTGGATGGGCGCTCAGGGAGCAAGGAGGGCTGTGGGGGGTGAGCGGGTGTGAGGTCTGGGCGTGACTCTGCCCCTGCTTCTCCCCCTCCACTTTCTTCCCTCACAGGTGAGGGCCACCTCCTTAGTACCCTAAACCCACTGCTCACCCACCCCCTGCCTGTTCCTAGTTTGAGCCCCTGTCATTTCTCCCTGGGATCTGCCTCCTTCTGTGACTGGTTTCTGGGCCTTTGGCTTGGCCCTCTCCCTGCCCCCCCGCCCCAAGTTTGAGCAAGTTTGATGATATCTCTGCTGAAAAAGCCCTTCCGTAGCTTCCCCTGTGCTCTTAAGGTGGATTTCAAACTTGTTTGCATGGTCTGTGATTCTTTGTCAGGCCGACAAGCTTCTCTGACTTCCCTCACTAACCCTTTTACGCATTCTCAGATGGAGCCATACCGGCCTTTTCAGTTTGCTGCTCTCTACCAGCTGCGCACTCCGCCCCGGCCCTCTGCTAACTAAGCTCAGGTCTCAGCTGAACTGTCACTTCTTCACCTAGGTGTCCCTCCTCCCCACCCTCCTCTGCTCCTTCCTGGGGTCCGAGTTGAGTCGTGTGTTAGCTGTGGCTGCTCGTGCCCGGCCCATGCCCTGGACTGAGGGCTCTGTGGGGGCAGGAGGCGCTCATCTTCTCTGTTACTCCGCCAGCCCCGCACCCTGAACCTGTCCCATCACAGGCGGGTCACCAGTGTCCAGTGGGGAGCGCCTGTGGGCTCAGCAGGCGGGGCAGGCACCTGGCAGCAGAAACTTGTGGATGGAAGCCCAGAGGGGCGAGGGCACGAGGAGACGGGAACCTGGGGCGTGTGTTTGGTGATCAACCTCGTCTTCTCCACTACTCCCCTCACCTTCTAAAACTCACTCCAGAGAGCATTGATTTGGGTGGCTGAGAAGATCCACGAAGGACATAAATTCAGACTCTGAAGATGTTGATCACGTGTATGTCTGCCTGTCTGGCCTTAGATTTTTATGTACCTATGTGTTGATTTAAAGTATAGGGAAAAGAAGTATTGGGAGGAGTCCCTTTCTCTCAGTGGACAGGTGAGGTTTATTTTCCGTAGCACACCTGCGACAGGTATTTATTTGTCCACTGCTGGTCCCACACCCTCCTCTAAAATATGAACTTCATCTTGTTCAGTTCTGTGTCCAGGATTGTATCTGATACATAGTAAGCATTTGTGGAGGGAATGAAAGATACTTTTGTTGCGCATTAATATATGCAAAGGAAGGAAGTCTATCCTTGCAATTATACTCATGGGGTAAATTCCTTAAAAGTGGAACTGCTAGGACAAAAGGAATGTGTATTTAACATGTTTGTGGATGTGGCCAGATTGCCCGCTGGAGGGGTTTGTGAACTTGTGGCCCCCCCACCCCCCACCCCGGCGTTGTCTGAGTGTGCTTTTCCTCTGGCCCTGCGCTCAGGCCCATGCTCAGCAGTGCTCAGCCCACATGTGATTCTCTGCTGACCTGAGGGAGAGACCTGGTCCCTGGAGCAGGAGACGGGTGATGGGAGGCATTTGGGCACAGGGCCGTGTGGGGCACAAGTGCCCGGGGCAGGGAGGTCGGGGTTCCTTGAGCCCCAGGGCGAGGAGGAAGCATGTTCATGGGCATCTAAGAGAGCCGCTAACCGCGGACAGTCCTGGAGCAAGGCTTTGGGAATGTTCACCGCCTGGCAAAGGTGTCTAGGAGCTCCTGAGGGAGCTGCGGAAGTTCTTCAGTAAGCACGTGCTGTGTGAGGGTTGGCTCCAGGACGACACAGCTGCCTGGGGGTGGTGGGGGGCCAGGAGGCCTGTCAGCCACGGACACCTCTGCTCCCTGGTCTCAGGTCTCAGAGATCCTAGCTCCCGGGAAGAACTGGGCCCCGCGACTTTTCTGGTGGTCCAGTGATTTAGAATCTGCCTTCCAAAGCAGAGGATGCGGGTTTGATTGCTGGTCGGGGAACTGGGATTCTACATGCAGCGAGGCAGCTAAGCCCACAAGAGAAGCCTGTGGACCACAAGGAAAGATCTCACATGCCTGCATGCCAGAACTGAGACCCAGTGCAGCCAAATAATTAAGTACTTTGAGAGAATAAAAATAACAAGAGGTGGGAGCTGGCATTTGTTAGCCCTTCATCTGTGCCAGGCTTTGGACTGAGAACAACTTAACACGTGAGGGGCAGGCACTCTCAGAGGCTCTCTCAGGAGCCACATTTTCTGGAAGGGGAAGGGGAGATTCAGAGAGGGCTGGTTCAGAGACGGAAGGGGAAGGGGGAGGTTCAGAGAGGGCCTAAGATTGTGCCGAGCCAGGTCTGAAGCTCAGGCGGTCCCAGCCTGGATCAGAGGAGCACTTGAGGAGAAGCCAGGGAGGAGCGCGGCACTCAGGGCTCTGACACTGGGCTTCCGGAACATGGTCAGGGGCCAGGAGCCCGCCTCGAAGGCCACTGGTGTCTCCAAAAGGCCCGTTGACAGGCCAGAGCAGACGGGGGGCAGACCGGGCCAGCAGACGGTGTGAAGTGGCTGGCAGGGGCCCGGGGTCATGTCTGTGACCCATCTCCATTCCTCTGGGCCGACTTCCCCAGGACGGTCGGTCCACATCGTGGAGGTCAGGCGGCGATGCTGTTGCATTGCAGTGGGAGCTGAGCCGAGCCACCCACTCCTGTCCCTAGACTCCAGAAGCAGCTTCCCACACCCCCAGAGACAGAAGCTCTGCTTAAACAGTGCCATGCCACCTCCCCCAGCCACCTCGGGATGGCACCTGCCTGGGGGTGGGGGAGGAGGCGCCCAGGGCTCTTAATACCTACCGCCCCCATTGTCTCCCCAAAGGTGGGGGCCTAGGGAGCCCCAAGCTGTTCCCATTTAGTCTCTCTTCAGTCGTTTCATCGCGGGTGACAGGGAAACAGATCCAGCCGCCCTCTCATTGCTCCGCTGAACCCTGGCTCAGGGTCTCCACGCTTGAAGAACTGGCTGCTGTGTGTCCCGGGGGTGGGGGTGCTGGAGCTGTCTTCCCCGAGCGAGCATGGGACACAGGTCGGCGAGCCTGAGCCCTGCTGTCCCCCACCCTCTTCTGTCTGCCTGCAGGCTCAGGTGGCCTTCCTCCAGGGAGAGAGGAAGGGGCAGGAGAATCTCAAGACGGACCTGGTGCGGCGGATCAAGATGCTGGAATACGCGCTGAAGCAGGAGAGGTGAGCCCTGCCATGCCCTGGCTGCCTGCCTTCAGGGGTCAAGCCCCTGGGAGCATCCTCTCCTCCATCACTCAGTACTGCACCGTCCAGGAGAGGGGGCAGAGCAGGCCCTCATGGGTGGGGTTCAGGGCAGACTGCGAGCAACAGCTTCATCGTGGCGGCGGCCCACCACGTGGCAGACGCCACACAGTCCTTGTCTCGTCCCTCCCTTCCAGAGGCCTGATGGAGGTGAGGCTTCTGGAGGGAGAGGGCTCCTTCAAGGACTCTAGAGCTGGGACGGCAGCCCGGTGTGCCCGGCTCCCAGCAGCGGGCTCGCCACGGTGCCATCTGTGCCGCCACCTCCGCCACGGCTGCTTCCCAGTCGGGCAGGCGGAGGGCGGAGGAGAGTGAGAACCCAGGCTCTGGGATTCTGGAGGTGAGGGCTGGCCCTGTCGACGCTTCGGTGCCTCTCATTCGTTCATCATTTGACCTTTTAGGGCCAAATACCATAAATTGAAATTCGGGACAGACCTAAACCAGGGGGAGAAGAAGCCAGAACTGTCGGAACCAGGTACCCACACCAGCCTCATCCTCCCTGCATGCCTGCCCCCTGCAAACCGAGCGTGACAGAGCAGTGATGGACCCCCAAGTCTCAAATGCTCCACGGAGAGCAGCTTGGCTGGGACCAGGAGTGGTCGGGTCTCATTCTTGGTGCCCACTCTTGCGGGGCAGGGGCCAGGGAAGGCCTGGGAGTCCTGCCCGCTGTCCCTCTGTCTGTCTGAGGCAGACAGACACACGAGGCCCCTGGAAGTCAGAGCTCCTAGAACAAGGCATCAGGGAAGTAGGGAAGGTGTTCCAGGTGGAGGGAGGAGGGTCCAGGAGCGCGTAGACACGGAAGAGTGTGGTGTGTTCACAAGGTGTGGCTGACGGTGGCTGTTGTTCTTCATGTCGGACGCCGACCAGAGCGCCTTCCCCAAGGACAGGGTTCTGTGTTGACCGATACAGTCCAGGCACGTAGCCGGCCACATAATAGATGCTCGATAAATATTCGATGAGGAAAGTAAACAGGCTGCCTCATTCAGTCCTCACAGCAGTCCCAAGAGGTGGGTGCTGTGATTATTAACTTCATTTCTCAGATGAGGAAACTGAGGCTCAGAGAGGTAAACTGACCTGCTCAGGCCACATAGCCGGGTGGGCTGGGCCAGTCGTCTGCCCGTTCGTTCAGAGCCCAGCCCGTTTCCTGTGTGGGGAAACAGCAGAACAGGGTCTGAAGACAGTCCAAAGAGACCAGAGAGGAGGAGGGCTGGGAAGAAGGGGGCTCCAGGCCCTCCCGGCACGTGGTTCTGCAGCGACCCACTTGGGTTTGAGGGTGAGGACAGGGCCGGTGGAGGAGGTGGTGGGTGCCTGGGTGGTGGTGCCCTCGAGACAGCCCGCCTCCTTTCTCTCCACCCTGCAGTCTCCAATGGCCCCGTGGAGTCGGTCACGCTGGAGAACAGCCCGCTGGTGTGGAAGGAGGGGCGGCAGCTTCTCCGACAGTGAGTGCGCACCCGGCCAGGGCGGGAGGCTGGGCTGGGGAGATAAGCCCAGGGACGCCACAGTCTTTCCTGTCCCCGTTGGGGACCGTGAGCTCTCAGGATCCCTGCTGGCCACAGCCAAGAGGGCCCTTCACCCTCTGGGGGCGGAGCGCGGGAAGACTCTTGGCAGGAGGCAGCCCTGCGGGATCCCCACACTTGGAAAGCAATCCCACATGCCCTTTATTCCCCCAGGGTGTAATGTTAAAATTTTTTTGCTTTTCATTAGAGAGATATGTGTGTTTTAGAAAATTTGGGAAACAGGAGAATACAAAAAGAACAATTCCATAATTGTTCCACCATCCAGGGAATTTCATGCCCCTGTAAACATTTTGACACACAGGCTTTCTCTTCTGTATATGTGTATTTGTGTGTGTGTGTGTGTTTTGTAAAAGCAGGGGTTCCCCCTTTGCCTTGTTTCATAAGGCCTTGCTTTTAAGCGTTGTGAACGTTTCTCCGCATAAATTAGTTACGATGCTTCGTTTCAAGGCCCATGCAATTGTCTGTTACGTGGATATCATAGCTTCCTGTGGCCGGTCTATTGTGTATTTTGTTGAAGGCATTTTTTTAATAGACAGTGTGACAAACACCAGGAAGTTATTTGTCCGTATCCTTGATTTCCTTATGCTAAACGTCAGAGAGGGTAGTTGCAGTTGCTAGATTAAAGGACGTGCAGGCAGTGATGACAGGCTTGTCCCAGCTGACGCCTGCCAGGTACCCGTTATGTGCCCAGCACTGGGCTAAACGCCCAGCACACAAGGATTCCTCACGGAAATCCCCAGGCGGTGTAACTGCTAGCGGTCCCCTCATTTTCACAGGTGAAAAAAAATGAGATGAAGAGAGGGCATCCGTGCAGCAGGTCCCAGCTAATAAGTGGAGGGTCTGACATGTGATCTTAGGAACCCGTACCCCGAGCCCAGCTCCCTCCACCCCCCCTCCCCTGCCTCCCCTGCCTCTCCCTCGTGGTGGGGGCAGGGGAGCCTCAGACACGCACGTACGTGCCCAAGATGGTGTGTCTGTTGTTGCCCAAGGGGCAAGGTCATGGTCAACAGAAAAGACTCTGCGGGCGCCCCCTGAGGACCAGCCAGGGACTCCTGTCTCCAGTGATTTGAAGCCACAGATACCAACAGTTGAATTTTTTATGTTTTTTTAGCCTTTAGGCCAGTCTCAGCTGGCTTCAGGTTTTGTAATCCTGGGGGTAATAAATGCTCATGTGTAGAGTAAATGATAGAAGTTCCTACTGACATCCCTAATCTCACTGGGCAGAGGAGATCACTGCTCTGAAGTTCAGTGTGTTTCTTTCTAGGCCTGGTGCGGGGCATGATACAAATGTGTGTTTGTGTCTGGTCTATCCTTAGAGGCACATCCTTTTTTTTTTTCTACAAACACTTGAATTGTAAGGAACACTTAACTTACAGTTTCTGTTGTGCTATTTATTTAGCAGGCCCTCTCCTCTTTGGGCTTCCCAGGTGGCTCAGTGGTAAAGAATCCGCCTGCAATGCAGGAGCCATTAAGAGACATGGGTTCGATCCCTGGGTCGGGAAGATCCCCTGGAGAAGGGACGGCACCCTGCTACAGTATTCTTGAACAGAGGAGCCTGCTGGGCTACGGTCCGTGGGCTCACAAGGGATCGGACGCGACTGAGCACTCAGTGAGCACTTGGCACTCTGCCGCGTTTATCCTGTGCCTACTGTCCCACCAGCCATCTGCTTCCATAGTCCTCATCAGCAGACGTGTGGGTCGGCCCCTGCCTTTAGGCCCCCAAATGTACATTGTCTCTGCGAGCATCTGCGACAGCGCGATGCCCACGTAGAAAGGCTTCCACCGGGAGTAGTCTTGAAGGGGAAGCAGCAGGGTCAGGGGAACGCTTACGTGAGACTGCGGTGTGTTGTCTTCAGTTGCTTCTCCAAAAGGGCTGGCCCAGCTTGCATCCGCCCCTGCGGTATAGAAAGGAACCATGTGGTGGCTGACCCACCCCGGTTCCGCCTCCCCCACCGACCTGTCCTGGTTCCGCCTCCCGCAGGTACCTGGAAGAGGTCGGCTACACCGACACGATCCTGGACATGCGGTCCAAGCGCGTGCGCTCCCTCCTGGGCCGCTCATTAGAGCTCAACGGGGCCCCGAGCCCACCGAAGGGGTCCCTAGGGCCCCGCCGGCCCCCCGGGGGACTCAGCGGTGGGGAGTCACTGCTGGTGAAACAGATTGAGGAGCAGATCAAGAGGTGAGCCCTGGGGTCTGGAGGGTGTCTCCCCACCACCCCCCTCCATGAGACCGGTCCATGATCTGGGGTCACATCCTTCCTGGAGTGTATCGTGGGTTCCTCTGCTCCAGAACCCTCTGTCCATCCCTTACGGGATGTGCAGGCTCTGTCCTGGGTGGCCCTCCCCTGGTGTCACCTCCGTGCTGCTGCGCTCCACAGCTCCCCTCCAGTCCGGCCCTGCCCAAAGCTCTGGCCTGCGCGCTCCCCATCAAACGCCAAGTCCCTGCTGAAGGCAGCCCTGGGCCCACGCCAGGACCTGGGGAGTGTAGCACAGTATGTGGTCACTGCCCCCCGGGGAGCTTTCCTGTGTTCATTCTCTCATCAGTAGCTGTTGTTTGTCAGAAAATAACTAAATTGCTGATGACGTGAGGTCTATGAAAGGCAGTGAGAAAGCTGTGGGAAGGGGCTTCCCTGTGGTCCAGTAGTTAAGACTTTCCCAGGTTGAGAGCTAAGATTCCACCCACATGACTCGCATGGCCAAAAGCCCAAACATAAAACAGACACAATAGTATAACAAAGTAAAGACTTAAAACGGTCTACATCAAAAAGAAAAAAAAATCTTAGGAGAAAAAGAGAGATGGGAGAAGCAGTACTGCTTAGGACAGGATGACGTTTGGGCAGAGAACTGCATGGAGTGGAGGCCGAGCCAGCCAAGTAGCTGGGAGGGGGGAGTGTTCTCGGTAAAGGATCCAGGATAGGAGAGGGCTGGCACGCCCAGGAGCAGGCAGAGGCCGGCATGGTGGCAGCGCTGCTGACACGTGGTGCCGCGGTCTGTGGTGAGGCTGAAATCTCAGAAGTCTGATCACGGTGGGCCTCATGGGCCATGGTGAGGAGCTTGGAGACAGGCTTGTGGTTTCGAGCCAGGGTGTGATGTCATCTGATAGGCTTGGTCTTCTTCAAGATGGAAAGGCTGACCGAGGGCCAGGCTGGGAGCAGGGAGGGCTGATCGGAGACTCCTGGAGACGTCCAGGCCAGAGATGGTGGACGTCGACAGTGGAGGGGTGAGGCCAGTCCGCTTCTCAGCAGGTTTTCAGCAGGAGCTGATAATAACGAAAGGACTGGCTGTTGGGGGAGAGGCAAAGAAACTGGGGTGACTGGAGGGTGGGGTCTGAGCAGCTGGGAGCAGCGCTGACCTGGGGGGGCTTCAAGGGGGCCATTCAGATCGAGTGGAGTGTGAGGTGTAGTGTGAGCCCCTGTGGCGAGGGTAGGGGCAGCACGTGACTCATAAATGTATCTGCAGTTCACCAGCACACAGGTGGGCTTGAAAACCATGGGGCTGGGCAGTCACCGAGGCAGAGGGTGTGGAGATGGCGCCAAGGAAGGAGCCCGTTCCACGAGTGGAGGCCCCCAGAGGAACAGGGAGGCTGGGAAGTGAGGTCTGGGGGCTGGACTGGCAGCCCAGGGGTGGGAGGTCTCTACCAAATGGCACCCGTCTCGCCCGGACAGCTGACAAGAACGCTTAGAGCATTAGCCCAGTGGCAACCTCCTTTTGGGAGGCCGTTCGCATTAATCTGAACTTCGAATTCTGCCCTCCTTTCTGCCCTAGAGTCAGGTTTAGAGGCAAATGACTCCTTGTCATCCCAAGGGAGCCACTCAATAGCAGGCCCGGGTGGGAAGGGTGCAGGCTGTGAGGGGCCCGAGCAGTCATGGGGTGACCGGTTCCGCTTCCCTGCCGCCAGGGGTGTCCCTGGCACACTCTGCCCTCTTTTGCGTGGTTCAGCCGTGGTGACAGGGTCTGTGGAGTCAGCAGCAATCTCTCGACCAGCTCTCTCTCTGACTCAGCACACGCGGGGAATGTGTGGTCAGGGTCGGGGGCTGGTCTGGAACTGCTCCAGGGAGGGTCAGAGCTCAGTGAGGGGTCCAGCCGGAGTGCACCCGGCCAAGGCTGGGCTACAAGCCCCCAGCGGGGTCAGAGTCGAGGCTCCCCTGGGCTCAGGCTCCGGCCCCCAGTCTCCGCGCGCGCTCCCAGCCGAGCTTTGTCGCCTGGCAGGACTGACCCCCCCTCTCCCCCACCCTATCCTGGCCAGGAACGCGGCCGGCAAGGATGGCAGAGAGCGCTTGGGCGGCTCGGTGCTGGAGCAGATCCCCTTCCTGCAGCACTGCGAGGACGATGACAGCGATGAGGACGATGAGCTGGATGGCGCACAGCACAGGAAGCAGCGTGTGAAGGTGAGCGCGCAGCCCCGCCCAGGAGGAGCCTCTTCTGAGCCCTGTAGCAGAGGGCCTGGGGAGGTGGGGGGGGCGTGCTCGGCTCCTCTGAGGGCTGCTCCATCCCTTCCCCCACATCCCCGGCTCCTGCCAGCCACGCTGTGGCCTCTGGTTCCTTCCAAGGCGCCTCGAATCATTTTCGTCAGGGCTACCCCTCCTCCAGCTGTACCCCCGTCATTCTCTCCACATTCTCTCCCTGGGCTCTGATGTTTCCAAGAGTCCTTTCCTGAATCCCCAGGCCAGGCCAGCCCCGAGACGCCCTCTCATGGCGTGTTCTCCTTCCTGCCAGCCCAACCACAGTGGGACTTGGAAATGCTCTGACGTGCCCCCAGCTCTGTCTCCCGCAGTAGACTGTGAGCTCCCTGAGCCAGGGGCTGTGTGGGTCTTTTCCCTTCCCTCCCCAGCACCCTTAGGGGATGTGGCTGAGCCCCCAGCTTAGCCTGGAGTCAGGTTGGGGGCTCTGGAGGCACTTTGTAGGATGCCAGTGTCGTCTGCTGGTGGTGGCAGGACCCAGGCCCAGGGACACTGCTCACAGGGTAGAGTCCAGGTCTTCTCAGCTTGGCCTGGAGGTCGGGCTCCCACCACGTTTCACCCCCGCTCCTGAACTGCTGGAGCCCAGTGCTCCCGCCCGTCCTGATGGTGCTGTCCTCAGGCGGGCCTGGTCTCACTTGTCAGTGTAGGCCTTGTGGGCCAGGCTCTGTGCTGGCAGCAAGGACATGGAGACCCCAAGGCCTGGTCCCTGCAGGGAGGAGCTTGTGGCCAGCAGTGGGCTTATAGGTAGTCACGGGCAGGCACACGCCCCCATGAGGGGGCCCTGTGGGAGAGGAGACAGCGTCGGGGGCTTTCCTTGAGCAGCTCTTCCCACCTGAACTCTAGCCCTCCCTCCTCAGACTTGGCTCAGACACCCCCTCCTCCAAGAAGCCTTCTCTGACTCGCCCCTGTGGGCTGCCCCATCCTGACCGGGACCACCCTGGGTCTCCCTGTCTGGTGTCAGGCCTGTCCTGGCCTCCACTCTCTATCCAGGGCCCCCACCATGGCTCAGCGCAGGGGCCCACGCAGGTCAGGCGCTCAGTGACCGCACTGAGGGGAACGGAGTGCCCAGAGCCAGAGCCCTGGCCCTGGGTTCCAGGAAGAGCAAGGTGTCTCCAAGTCCAGAACGCCTGGTCCCTCCTGCCCCCTGGTGGATTTCCCCACTCCTTTCTCAGGTCTCCCTCAGCCCCCTCTGGGAAACCTCCCCTCTCCCTGCACTCCTGTTAGGAATGCTCGCGTGCTCTCCACGTCTGTCCCACACGCCCTGTCAGGCGGCTCCCTGTGCGGGGTTGCACACTTCCCCAGGCCTCTGTCTCCACCAGCTGACCTTCAGTGACCAGACCGAGATTCATGAGTGCCTCCCAGAGTGGCCACTGGCCTGGTTCTATAACCGGGGGCACGTGATTCTCTTTGTCATGGTTTCGGCCTCAGAGGCTGGTAGTCTGTTTCTGAGTTGTTGAGGAATTCATTAAAATGAGTCCTGGGAGTTCGCTGGCAGTCCAGTGGTTAGGACTCCGTGCTTTCACTGCTGCAGCCCAGGTTCAGTCCCAGCTCAGGGAATTGCAGTCCCATAAGCCACCACATGGCAGGGCCAAAGATAATAAGTAAATAAAATCTGTACGTTTGAAAAGTAAAATAAATGAGTTCACACTGGGCAGACACGTGGCACTGACAGTCCCAGGCGGTGAGAGAGAAGCAAGGCCCCTCTCAGGGCCCGAGCCCTACCGTCCTCTCTCTGGGCAGGCCAGGTCTTCCCCCAGAAAGGGCGGTGAAGGCAGTCACATCCCACCCCCCTCCTCCCACACAGGCCGGAGGCTGGCACCTCAAGATGCCCTAGCGCAGCCACCTCCATGTCCATACCCTCGAGACCCAGCTTGGGGCGCTGAGCCTCTGGGATGGAGTCACTGGCATTCCAGAGGAATTCACAGCCTGACTGAACCTGGGTCCAGGCTGGGGACACTGAGGAGGGGGAAGGCTTCCTGGAAGAGGTGGTTTTGAGTCCACTGGGCCCGGAGTCCCAGTGCTGAGGGCGGGCTGAGTCCTAAGCCAGCACTGAAAGCAGAACTCAGATACCCAAATGGTCTTTGAAAACTCTGGAAGTCTCTTTAAGCGACCTAAGTGCAGTCTGTGAGTTGCCGAGCACACAGCTCCCTCCCGGATGGCACTTGATGTGAAACATAGTGATGCGTAGGAAATGGGAGGCTGAGATTGCGCGTGAGATGTCACTTCCTGAGGCTGCATCCCAAAGGTGTCTGGTGGGGAAATGCAGGCGCAATGCTGCCCCTCAGTTCTCAGGCCTGGGATGGGATCCAAGCTCGTGGACTGAGGAAAAGGAGGGGGTTTGGTTCTCAGCCCTGGTTACGACAGACTGTGGGGAAACTCAGCAGACTCTGTTCACTCGCCCAGCATTCTGTTTCTCAGAAAGGAAGAACTGGGGTGTTTTCTCATTCTAAAAGTAGCTCCTGCTTCTTATATAAGAAAACAAAAGTGCAGCCAGTATAGGAAGTTATCAGGAAGACTTGGAGACCCCCAGGTAACCTCACACCCCAAAGCTTGTCTTTGATGTATGTGGAATGGCTTGGACCCTGGGGCAAGGGGCTTCACTCTGCTCAGCCTCAGTTTCCTTAATCTGTAATATGGGGATAGTAATTAGAAGATTGATAACTGTTCGCGGGGTTGTGAAATCATGTGTGTGAAGCTGATGAGTGCACTGAGTAACTCAGAGAGGCCAGTAAGTGTTCATCATCATTACTGTTGTAGCCATGGATCTGATTTCACTTTGTAGTGTCTCCTTCTACACCCATACACCCAAATATAGCTTCCCTTGCCCCTGAAACAGGTTGTCATATTATCTGACGTTGTTTTCATGAGACGTGTACTGGGCTGGGAGGCAGGGCACGGGGGAGCAGGACCAGCCTGAGCGAAAGGGAGGAGGACCCTGTGTGGGGGTCCCTGCCGGCAGCAGCAAGAGGTCTCCAGAGCCAGGCTGGGGGCTGGCACGCCCCAAGGGCTTCCAGTAGGGGGAGCATGGCGGCACGCTGTGGGACTGGGGTCCACAGGCAGGAACGCTGGTTTCCTCACTTTGGGCGAGCAAGTGGGCTGGGGCTCTGAGCTCTCTGCTGGTCTCCACGCCCCAGCTGCCATCTAAAGCCCTGGCCCCTGAGACGGAGGACGAAGACGAGGAGGACGACTCGGAGGACGCTATCAGCGAGTTTGACTTCCTGGGCTCGGGAGAGGACGGGGAGGGCCCGCCTGACCCGCGGCGGTGCGCTTCAGAGGGCACCCACCACGAACTGGGTGAGCTGGGGCGTCCGGGCCGGCCTTCCTCGCCGTGGGCACCACCTCTGCCTGAGGCCTGCAGCTGCTTCCTGCCCCAGGGTCCCCACCGGCGGATGCGCTTCCTGAGAGGAGAGTGGCCCCGCAGAGCCGACAGCTGCACCGCCGTGGCCAGGCCCTCTCCCCCTTCCCTGGAAAATCTCAGGGGGTCACAGGCAGGCCCGGCTCTTCCTGAGGCAGGGCCTCCAGCCCTCCAGCCCCGGGGGATGGGGGGAGTGGGACAGGATGCAGACCCAGCACGGGGAGGCAGGGGGCAGCGCTTCCTGTCCTATGACTCCTGAGCTCCAAGGCCCCCGGGGTCACGTAGGATGGCGGGGGACTGAGGCCATGGAGAGTCCCCTCTCCGCCTGTCTCCTCTGCCTGTTCCCCACCCCCACTCGGAGCCCAGGGCTCTGCAGCCCTCCCACAGTGGCAGGAGAGCACCTTCCCCACGTGGCTGAGCGGCCGGTCAGTGACACCCGCCCGCCTGCGCCCTGTGCCTGCAGAAAGCCGGCGGGTCAAACTCCAGGGGATCTTGGCTGACCTTCGGGATGTGGATGGGCTGCCCCCAAAAGTGACTGGCCCGGCTCCCGGCACCCCCAGCCCCGGCCCCACGAAGGTAAGCAGCCTCTGCACCCTGGCCCAGTCCTGAGGGGCCCGCGGCAGAGGGAGGCTGCAGAAGCTAAGCCCCGGGCTCCTGTGTCCTCAGGGTCGAGGCCCAGCCTCTGGTCTGCAGCCTCCTTGTCCCAAAAGTTCGTCTGTCTATCTCTGTCTCCCTTTTTGTCTGTCCTGCCCTGTCTGTCTGTCTGGCTCTCCCTGTTTCTTTCTTTCCAGCTGTGATTCTTGATCTTGTCCTCTCCCTGTCTCTCTGTCTCCCTTCTCACCTCTCTCCGCCTCTCTCTGTCTCTCTCTCTCTCTCTCCCGGCCCCTCTCTGCCCCCCTCCCTCCCCTCCCCTACCAGGTTCCTTTGGCTTCTCCTCAGACGTTTTCATCATGGACACTATCGGGGCGGGGGAGGTGAGCCTGGGGGACTTGGCAGATCTCACCGTCACCAACGACAACGACCTCAGCTGTGATGTAAGTCCTTGGGGTGCCCCCATCCCTCACGGGCCCCCCAGGCCTCTGGCGCAGCGCCGGGACTGGCTGAGCTCTGGCCGGGTGCCCGCCTGCACCCAGCCCCTCACACAGCAGGACGATGTGAGATCATTTGCCAGCTCACCCTGTGTCACGGGTGCCGATGCAGATAGGCACTGGGACTTGATGGGGTCACCGAGGTGCCTGGCCTGGCAGGCTCTGGGGCCTGGGTTTCAGTCACGCTGCCAGGCTCCTCCTCTCAGCGACGCTCCCTCCCACCCCAGGCTTCCAAGCACCTCAAATCCAGGACCCACCATGGGCGTGAAGCAGGGGCAAAGGGCTGCTGAGTCCAAATACAGCATCAGAGGCGGCAGGTGCCTTTGGGCTGGGGCAGAGTGGGTAGGAGTCTGTACAGGAGCCGGGATTGTGGACGGGAAGGTGACCTCCAGCCACAAAACAAAACAAACAAAATCAGGCTGATCTGGTGTGAGTGGAGGCTGGTGGGGCAGTGGGGCTGGAATGCAGAGACCTCAGGGCCAGTGTCCTGAGCCTGAGATTTGTGGCCAGGCCGCTGGCTCTCCGGGCACATCTGAAGCGAGCACGTGGGAGCTTGTTCCTGTGGTAGGACACTTACCGCAGCTTCCAGCGAGACTCCATGTGGTTGGTGATCTCAGCCAGGTTAGGCACGCTGGGGCTCGGGGGCAGGTTGGGAGAGTTTGAGCAGGAATATGCAGGGTTCTGCTCCCCAAAATGAAATGAAGACACCCGCCCTGGGGCTGCATACGCATGAGGGGGTAGACCCTCTAGTCCAGAACAACTGTGGCAGAAGCGATGACCTCAAGGGACAGAGCCCAGATGTCGGGGTCTGTCGGGGTGCACCCCGTTTTGGGCAGGGCCCTGACGCCTGCCTGACAGTCTGCTCGTCTCCTTTCCCCAGGGGCCCTCCCTGGGTCCCCCACCTCAAGAGCGACACCGCGGTCCATCAGGCCCTCTGTGGTATCTCGGGGACTCTGCTCCCTGGTCTCTCCCCCCTGGATGTGCTGGTCCCCTTCTCCACTCCCTGCGGCGGCTCTGCCTCACCACTCCCTGGGAGACTTCCCTGGGGACCTCCTCCCGCCTCTCTCTGCAGCCACTCTCCTCTTCCCCGGTCCAGCGCCCCCGCCATGGAGCAGCCAGAACAACCTGGGCCATTCCCCTGCTCTAAACCCTCCTGAGGGCCCCCTACCCCATCCCTGAGGAGGAGCAGCAGGTTCCTGAGTGTGGGCCAGCCCTCCAGGCCTCTTCCCCTGCTGCTCTTGTTGCATCCCTGGCCTCCTCTCAGCTCAAGATCCGCCTTTGCTCCCTCTGCCTTAGGGACTTCACACATTCGGTTTCCGCCCTCTCTCCCCTTCATTTACGCAGTAACGTCCTGATCACATGTCAGTTCCCCAGGAAAGCCTTAGTGACCCGCACAGATGGGGATGGGTTGCCCGGCGCCTCCTCTCAGTGCACCTGAAATTCATGGCACTGCTTGTTAATCGTCTCTGTGATGGAGGCCGTCTCTGACCATCTCTACCGGGCTCCCCCTGAATGGGGACACCCCAGGGCTTGGGCTCACCATTGCCTCCTCAGAAGCTAGCACGGGCCCTGCACACTGCAGGAGCTCACAGAGCAAGTGAGGGGGCGCCGCGGGCGGGTGAGAAGGAAACTCCCGACCCGGGCCAGAGGCTCGCGTGTACCGCGTGCCGTTTCTTGTGGGGCTGGGTGTGGGGACCACTGGCTGGGGTGGGCAGAACCTGAGGCAGCTCCCCCACCCCAGCTGTCTGACAGCAAAGACGCCTTCAAGAAGACTTGGAACCCCAAGTTTACCCTCCGCTCTCACTACGATGGCATCCGCTCCCTGGCTTTCCACCACAGCCAGTCAGCTTTGCTCACCGCTTCGGAGGACGGCACGCTCAAGCTCTGGAACCTGCAGAAGGCAGTCACGGCCAAGAAGTGAGGGCAGCAGCCCCGGGGTGGAGGGCTGGGTGGGGGCATCCAGGTGTGGGGGTGCAGGGTGACCCTGGCTCCTCTGCCTGCCTGCAGGAATGCCGCACTAGACGTGGAGCCTATCCACGCCTTCCGGGCTCACAGGTAGGGAAGCGCCCCTGCCCCCGTGGCAGCCTGCCCCCGGCCTGCTCACTGCCATCCTGGGGCCAGGGCAGACGGCAGGGCAGCCAAAGGCTCCAGGTCCCCGTGGCCCTCTGCACACACCCCACCCGCTCCTGGCGCCCTGCAGACTTCTAGTGCCCCGCAGCCGGTTCTCGGCACAGCCTTTAGAGGAGTGTGGGGAGGCTGGGGGCGGGCAGCTAGCCTGGGTGGCCCAACTTGAAACACGCTAGCGGCATACCCTCAGGTCTCGTTGAGGGGAGGAGGGGAGCCAGAGTGTCTGGTCCTCCCCTCACCCCACCTCGGTATCCTCCAGGGGCCCCGTGTTGGCCGTGGCCATGGGCAGCCACAGTGAGTACTGTTACAGTGGTGGGGCAGACGCCCGCATCCACAGCTGGAAGATCCCAGACCTCAACATGGACCCCTACGACGGTTACGGTGAGGACAGCTCCCTCCCCATCTTCCTTTCCTCCACCCACCTGCCTCCGGGGGCCTCTTGGTTCCTTAGCCCCCAGGCTTCACACTTCAAGAACTCGGGAGGGAACATCAAGGGCTCCCGCTCTGGTGAAGCCAGGACCCAGGTGATTCAGCACGTGACCGAGGGTCAGATGAACGAGGCACCGAGGGGCTGGTGGGTGAGCGGTGCCCAGAGCAGCTCACTGGGGCGGAGCTTTGGAACAAAGCCAGGCGAAGGTGTGGTGGGCCCTGGCAGCACCCTGCGGGTCTCTGCCTACATCTGCGTGGTGGAGCAGAGCAGGCAGGGCCGGGGAGGTGGAGACGCTGGCTGGGCCGGGCTGCAGGGTTTACTGTTAAGTGGAGAAGTGAGCAGATCGTCCCCTTGGTTCAGTGTCCGTGTCCCTGCCCTCTGACACCTCTTTTGATAATGCTTTGATCACACACTTGGCTCCATGCCACAGCATGTCGGGGGCAGAGTTTGGGGATCTGGGTCTCCTCTCAGGATCATCTCACCCTGTCAAAGGTCAGGAGTCAGCCCCAGGCAGTGTTTGCTGTTTGCCCGGCAGGCTGTCAAACGTTGGGTGTCAGCAGGGCCCAGCCAGAGCACCCCACATGGACCCGAGTGACCAGGGAGGCAATGGTGGGGACAACCGGAGAGCTTTGGAGGAGAAGAGTGGGCAAGAAAAGACCGCGGGGACAGAAGTGGAGCTGACTCCAGAGGCCAGGCTGCAGAAGTCTCGGCCCTTATCCCCTTAACTGAGTCTTACAAGTTACATCCCACACAGGGGTTTGTGGTAGGCAGTGTCACGGGCCTGGGGAAATGGCAGGGAGCCAGATCATCCCTACCTCTGGAGCTTCCACTTGAGGGGCATTGAAAGCCTGAAACCTTCGCAGAATAGCCGGCCCATGGTCGGAGCCTGAGCAGCTCTGAGGGCACAAGGACAGGGCTGGGGGTGGTGACTCGGCAGAGTGGGTCTGCTGGGCTGTCCAAGCTGGAGCTGGGCCAAGGCCCTGACGCAGCCCTCTCCCCACTCTGGCGGGTCCAGACCCAAGCGTGTTGAGCCACGTCCTGGAGGGCCACGGGGACGCAGTGTGGGGCCTGGCCTTCAGCCCTGCCTCCCAGCGCCTGGCCTCCTGCTCTGCCGACGGCTCTGTCCGCATCTGGGACCCCAGCAGCAGCAGCCCGACCTGCCTCTGCACCTTCTCCACAGCCAGCGGTGAGGGGCGGGGCGGGGGGGCTGTGACACCCGGGGGTGGAGGCCCCGGGGGAGGGTGACTCCTGACGGGGGCCCAGGCTTCCCCCACAGGGCAGGAGTGGGGCTGTTGGCAGCCTTCTGTCTCCTCTGCCTTCAGATCACGGGACCCCCACCTCAGTGGCCTTCACCAGCACCGAGCCTGCCCACATTGTGGCCTCCTTCCGTTCTGGCGACACCGTTCTGTATGACCTGGAGGCTGGCAGTGCCCTCCTCACGCTGGACTCCCGGGGAACAGTGGTAAGCGGGTGCCCAGGGCCAGGGGCTGAGGCCTGAATGCCTCCAGGGCCCCAGTTTCTCCTGGAGCTTTGGTGACCTGTTGCCCAGTCAGTGGACAGTGGCTGCCCTGCCCTCTGCGGGGCTCTGAGCGGGATGCAGATCAAGTCCCAGTCACTGTGCCCTTATGGACAGCTCTGGAGGGCTGGGGGAGAGACATCCCAGGGGCTCCCCTGTGGGCCGCTCAGTGGAGCAGAAACACTGCCTTCATGGTCGCTATCCCTCCTGCTCACCCTGGGGCCACGCAGCGTCCATGGCACAGATGGAGAAACCCTGGGCCCTGGAGGGAGCAGCTGGGGCGCCCAGCCCCGCTCGGCATCTCGGCAGAGGACAGGGATGGGATGGCGGTTCTCCTTTTGTCTTTGTCCCTCCTAGTCTCCCTGATTCGGCCCCCCACCCTTGACTTCTGCTTTCTCTCCTCTTCAGGCCCAACCCAGATCAACCAGGTGGTGAGTCACCCCAGCCAGCCCCTCACCATCACCGCCCATGACGACAGAGGCATCCGTTTTCTGGATAACCGCACAGGTGAGGCCCAGCCCCTGCTCACCTGTGCTGGTGGGAGGCGGGGTCAGCCCAGCTTAGAGGGGGAGATTGGTCAGTCCACCTTGGAGGCTCAGTGTCCCCGCTAGCCCTTACACCTTTCCAGGCTGGGTGCAGAGTGGAAGAGTAACCTGCCGCCCACCGTGTCTCCCTGCAGGGGAAATCGGTGCACTCCATGGTTGCCCACCTGGATGCAGTCACCTGCCTCGCCGTGGACCCCAATGGCGTCTTCCTGATGTCAGGAAGTAAGTCGGGGGCCTCCTGGCCCCTCAGGAGTGAGGGCACGTGCCCTTCCCGGCAGGAGCGGGAGAGGAGTGCTCGGGGGCTCCCTGAGGCTGGGGCACTGGTGGGAGTGCTGTCTGAGCAGCTCAGGAGCCCTTCTGTGGCCAGCTAGAGTGGTCATGGGGGGTGGGGACACCGGAGCCACGGCAGGCATGCTCCCACACTGCCCCGTTGCGTTTGAGTGAGGTTGGTACTGGAGCCCCCATTGCGCACATGTGGAAACTGGGCCTAGAGAAGTCACTTCACTTGGTCATAGCCCAGCGGGTTGCAGGGATAGATGTTCAGGCCTGTCTGACTCTCAGTCCCCGCAAGACAGGGGACTCTTAGCAGTGGGGCATCTGCCATTTGTGGATAAAGACACCAAGCCCCAGTGACCGCGGGGCTGCTCCTCGATGGCGTGGCTGGGACTCGGGCGGATGGAGAAGGGGCTGAAACTCCCCAAGGGGGTGAAGGGGGGTGCGCTGGCCTGACAGGGTGGCCCAGGGTGATTCAGCTGTCTCCAGGGAGGCCAGGTTCAGGAGGCAGGTCTAGGCGGGGAGCTGGGGGACCTGGAGCTGCTGAGCTACAGCCCCTCCTGCTCCCGCGCCCGCATAGGCCACGACTGCTCGCTGCGTCTGTGGAGCCTGGACAACAAGACGTGTGTCCAGGAGATCACGGCCCACCGCAAGAAGCATGAGGAGGCCATCCACGCAGTCGCCTGCCACCCCAGCAAGGCCCTCCTCGCCAGCGCAGGCGCCCGACGCCCCTGGCCAAGGTCTTCGTATGATGCCCACCTGGCCCTCCAGCCCAGGCTGCCACGCCGGCTGGGGGGTGGGGGCCGGGCAGTGGGACCGAGGTGAGGGGATGGAAGGAGGGAGGCTGGGTTGGGAGGGCAGAAGCCCCGGGCATCCTCACTCCCGCCTGGCATTTCTGGAGGGTGCCAAATCCCAACACCCTAGCTGGGATGCCCTGCAAGAATTGCCAGGGTGGCCCCCAGGCGTTCAGAGGAAGGGCCAGAACTGCCTGACCTCTGGCACCCTGGAGACTGTGGTCCAGCCTCCCCTCCCCTCTATCTCCCGCAGGTGACCCCAACCTCGGTCTGGAGGCCCCCGAGGCCCGGCCGCCTCCTGCCTGCCTTGGGGCCTGGTGGTGCTATGGGCCCTCTCACCAGGAGGCCCTTCCCGTGGCCTCCCACCAGGTGTGGCCTCCTTCAGGAATCACCCTCCAGCGTGGTCTCTGGGAATTTTCCCTTTACCCTGGCACCCACTCCGGGTCTCTGAGTTTCCTTCTCGGGAGCCGCACATCCAGGCCTGGGTGTCCTTGGGGCTCAGCTTTTCCAAGACGCCAGAAGGTGCCGGGTTCTCTTTTGGAACTCCTGACCGCTCCTCTCCACCTCCCTGGCCCCGGTGGGAGCCGAGCAGGAGGCGCCCCCAGGCCCCTGCTCTGGGTCTGCTGGGGCCCTGGAGCAAGCTACAGGCCGAGATCGTCCTCCCTGTGGGGGCCTCCCCTCCCCCCACCAGCGTGCCCAGTAATCCCCCTCCCCTCAGGTCCCTCAGCACAGCTTTCCAGACACTACCCAGCGCTGCCAGGGCCAGTAACTGCCTGGGGAGCAGGTGATGCCCTCGGGGAGCGCCCAACCCTACCTCCCCCAACACTCCTCCAAGGGCAGCCCCCAAACCCCCATGGGGGGTGAGATAGCCTTCTCTTGCCCCTCCACAGGGCATGGAGGGTGGAGTGGGGTCCCCTGGGCCCCCATAACTCCCTGTATATCTGTATAAATAAATGGGATTTTAATGGAGCCCCCTCCCCCATGTTGTAATCACTGTGTGATAGTCTGTCCGTTTCTGCTCCTGACCCTTCACTCTCTTCCTCTATTTATTTCACTCTGATTTGGGTTCCACCCCATGCCCCCAGGCCCCCTCCCAGGTTCCTGTTTATAAGCCCCATTCCCTCCGCCCTGACTTGTACGTGAAACTTGTCTCAATAAACCCTTTGGAGTAAGATGGGTGGCAGTGGTGACTGTCGAGGGGACCGGGGACTTTCTCGGGGAGGAGTCACCAGCTCTGCCAGGGGTGGGTGGAGCTTGGAGAGAGGAGATAGGATGGGTTGGGGTTTTGTGGTAGAGTTGTGGGGGCAGAGCTTGGGCGGGTGTGGGTGGAGGGACGGAAGTGGGGGCACAGGACCGAATCTCCCTGTGCCCCTCCTTTGGGTCTCTAAGCACTGCCTCCCCAGGGGCTCGAGCCTCAGCCTGGGGGGCAGAGCCCTGACAAGCCGATGATAGATGCGACAGTTCAGCTCAAGATTCTCTCCTGCCTGCCCCCAGCGTGGCAGCAAAAAGCTGGTCGCGAAGTCAGCGTGCTGACCCAGAGTACCAAACACCCCTCTTCCCTCCCTGCCTGCGTGGGGTGTAGGGCCTACTAAGGGCCTGGGGCCTGCCCTCTCAGAACACCTCCACCCTGCTGGGATTCCTCTCCCTTCTTGAGGTGGCCACATCTCAGTGGCTGGCTGTTCCCTCAGCGGGAGCCAGACCCTGTGCATAGCTCTTCAGGAGCCATTACGCCGGGTTCCCACAATCTCAGAATGAGGACAGAGGATGAGAGATGGAGGCCGGGGCTCGAGGCAGCCCCGCAGGTTGTTCAGTGCCCAGCAGGTCATCAGAGTTTGTATCCAGTCCCTGGGGACCCCCTCTGCTTGCTTGGAGGCCTCTTCCCCTACCAGCCAGGGGTCCTTGGGCCAACCCCGACACCTCTCTAGACCTCAGCATCCCCAGAAAAAGAGAGCCACAGTAATGCCCACCTCCTGGCTTATCAAGGGCTACACCCCAATGCCCAGAACAGGGCCTGCCTCCTATCAGGGCCCCGTGAACACTTAAGGAAGGATAAAGCCCTGTGAAGTGCACTTGAGGAAGGATGAAACCCTGAGAAGTATACACTCCTGTTAGGACTTCACAGTGGCAGTTGCTCGCCCGCCTGGACAGAGGGTGCAGGTGGGCAGAGAGGCATCAGGTGAAGCTGACAGGAGCCTAGCTTCGGGCGCCACGTGGCCTCATTCTCCCCACCCCCCCACCCCCTCATCCCTCTAGGCTCCGTGCTGCTTCCCCAGGTGGTGGTTTAGGTTTTCACCCCAGCCTCAGACTTCCTTCCCCAGACCCAGCCAGCCCCCGGATGTGGTGGCAAATTCACTACTGTACTGACCTCAGCTGCCCCCAACAGCCCTCTTAGGAGCAGCAGGGGGCTCATCTTGAGGTCCTCATCCCCCACCCAGCCCTGCTGGTCAGGAGCCCATCTCAACCTGGGTGCCTCTGGGGCTCAGACAGGCCTTGGCTTCTCGATGCAGCCCATGGGCGGCAGCTACCCGCTGGATGATCTTGGACAAGTCACTCTGTCTCTCTGAGGGTTCAGCTTCCTATATGTAAACTAAATGGTAGCCACCCTTATTATTAGCTGGAGAGGAGAAATCAAGTCCAAATGGCTCCTGAAGGGGTGTTTTATGACAGGCCTGGCACATTCTAGGGCCTCAATTCCTACTTGCTGAATGACTGAGCAAACCCACCCACAGCACCTGAGTGTCTGAGGTGCGCACGCCTTTATCTCAGCACATTAGAGTCATAGCCAGCAGGACTGAGCTTCTGCTGTGTTCTAGGCACACTTTCACCACCTCATTTAATCCCCACAAAGACCCTCGGGGGTCAGTCCAATTGTCCCATCTGAGAGATAAGAGAAACAGGATCAGAGTGGAGAAGTCACCAACCTACAGTTACCCAGAGACAGACACGTGCACACGCCCCCAGGAGAGCAGTGTGCTTTCCGTCTGTGAGGTGGTGAGGGTGTGTGGTCCTCCCTGGTCGCTGTGGTTCTTCCAGGCTCCCCTAGGCTTTTATTTGGCTCTTCACCCTTCTAAAGACTGGGGCAGAGTGGGAAGCTGACTACAGGAGGAAGGAAACTACACCCCTTCTCCACCGGCCCTGCGCCTGACTCTACCGGCACAGGGTGCACCAGCCCTGACACTCCAGTCTGTTCGTGGCACTTTGGCCACGGTCATTGGAGCAAGACCTGAGGCAAGGATCTCTGTCCATCTGGAGGCCTCGGTCTTCCCACCTGTGGAATGGGTTGGGGGTGTGTCGCGAGGGAGGACGGGGTGACGCTCTGGGAAGAGGCAGGCTCACCCGGAGAGCAGACCGGACCTGACACCGTCTCCCACCCCTTCCCCTGCGGTGGGCGCCGGATGCAGGCCAGGCGAGATGGCTCCCTTCCTTAAAGGGCCAGACACCTCCTCAGCCCCGGCCTCGCGATCTGTGGTGGGGGTAAGGGTGGCTTGCTCCTCCCTCACCAGCGGAGGGAAAAGTCAACTTTCCAGACAAGGGTTTGTGGGTGAGAGGAATCAGTCTCTCCTCCCAGTCCTGCATCTCCCACCCTAGGTCCCCAGGCCCGAGCATGGTAGGTGTTAGCCCCAACTTGGAGGCGCGCGGAGCCCGCCCTCCTCTTCCGCCCCCAGGCTCTCATCAGGTTCCACCCTATATGACGTCATCAAGACAGGTGCCTATTGGCCGACTGAACTGTCACTCTGAACACTTCCTCCTGGGCCGCCGCCGCGGAGTTAAACTTTGAGGGGGGAAAAAGAGCCACCGGCTCCCTGCGCTGGGCGACTTTCCTATCCCTCCCACACCCCGCCACCCCACTGCCGATGGTAACACCGCCTTCCCCGCGGGCCCCGACCGAATTTTTCTCCAACTTCCGAGACCCGTGAGATTCCCTCCTTAGCACCCCGGCCCTCGGGATCCCTCTGCCCATCCCCGGGCCCGCCATCAGATCCCTGGGATCCATTCGATCCCCGACTCAGAGGCTCCTGCTCTCCACCCTCAAGGTCTAGTGAATCCTCTGGCCCCCTTCTTAAATGGATCCTCTTCCTAGAGCCACTGACTTCTCGACTCCACCTGCTCCCTTTCCAATCCCCTCTCTCCACGAATCCTTTGGATCCTGGGCTCTTCTGATCGCTGTGACCCGAACCTACTAGCTTTTCTTTGATTTCTTGGTATCTCCCAATCGCTAGCCCCCCTCCCCAGAAGCACTTGATTTCTCCTTTCTGATCATCTGTGATCCTTTAATTCCCCGGGTGGGTGTCTGATCCACTGGATTCCTTTTCTCTAACTTCCCAGGGTCCCACCATCCTCGAGTTCTCGCAACCTGCCAGGCAGGGTTCTCTTCTTGGATCCCCGGGATCCCTGCTTATAAGATCCCTGGGATACAGTGACCCGAGCCTCCCTGCTCAGGCTTCTCCAGCCGGATCCCGGGGTGGGCGCCGGGCGGCGGACCCCGGGCCTCGCCCTATGGCCGCCGCCCCCCTCGCATCCCGCCGGGCTCCCGGGCTCTCCCGGGCCGGGGTCACCTTCGCCCTCCGGCGGCTTGGAACTGCAGTCGCCGCCACAACTGCTGCCCCACGTCCCGGCCCCGGGCTCGGGGGTCTCCTTCCACATCCAGATAGGGCTGACCCGCGAGTTCGTGCTGTTGCCCGCCGCCTCTGGAGCTGGCCCACGTGAAGCAGCTGGCTTGCTCCATCGTTGACCAGAAGGTGAGCACACAGGTTTCCCACCCCCACCCTCCACCCCCATCCCAGCTTTAGGAGAGGTCTGGGAGGTGGTGGGGGGAGGGTTCTGGCAGAGGTGGTTTCGAGCCCAGTATAAGGAAGAGGGAGAGAAGTGGACTAAGCCTTGGGTTGCTGAGGGGTGGGGGTGCAGCACTGGCCCGCCAGTTGCCTCCTCACCCACTACCCCTCTGAGAGAGGCCTGGTCCGGGGTGGGGGTGCCCCAGAGGCCTCCCCGAATTGCATGTCCCTGCATGTTGTTGTTTGCTGCAGACAGGGAGGAAGGGAGGGGCCGGCCAGGTGTAGGCCCTGAGAAGGAGCAGGCGGGAGCCCCAGATGTGGGAGACCTCCCTGCCTGGGCCCACCCCAGCCTCCGACTTGGTGGAAACAGTAGAAATTGAAGCCGGGCTGGCCTGGGCGATCGGGTGACATGTGTGGGTGTGGGTGTGGATGCACACCGGACTAACTGCCAGGGGCAAGTGAGGTCTCAGAGACCAATTTCTGCCCTCCCCCAGGCCGGAGGTGTGTGTGGAGGGGCAGGCACGCCTCTTCAGAATCCCCAGAGATTCTGAGGTCTCTGTCCCCGCTCCTGATCGGTGTCCCCACCCTTCAGCTCTGAGGCTGGCCTGTCAACACGAGGCTTCCCCACTCCACCCCACTCTTTGCTTTGGACATCACGGTCACTGGGGTTGAGGCCTGGAGAATCTCGTCAAGGGGAAAATCGTGTGGGACACAGTGCTTGAATTCTAGAACGCTAAAAGTTAGAATAGTGGGCTACTCTACTGTTGGAATTTTTGACTTTAAAAATGTTAGAATTCTACATTGTTGGAATATGCAACTGCTAGGTAACCGACTCCTCTGGTATTGAAGTGTTCAAACATTAGACCCTGAGGTGGTTGAAATACTAAAACATTAAAATGTTGGAATATTCGATTCCCATGTTGTTAGAATGCTAGAGCATTAAAATGTTAGAATTTTGGTACCCTGGGTTGTCGAAATCTTTCAGGCTAAGATATTCAAATATTAGAATCCTAGTTTGGCAGATCCCTATAACATTAAAATATTAGGCTACTGCTAATCTAGGTAGTTAAAAGTCTAAACCTTATAATAATTTGTTGGAATCTAGAAATGAATCCTATCATAGGAGCATACTGGAATCCCCAGTCAAATTCTAGAATCTTCTTAGACTCCTGGGAATGGATTCTCTGGGCTTCAGAGAAAACACGACGAACCTGGCCAACTCTCCCATTTTACAGACAAGGAAACTTAGAGAAAGACCCCCGGGGGCAGTCAGGACTTGAGTCCTGGCACCCCAGGACCCTCTCCCAGCAGCAAGAACAGATTAGTTTCCTTTGCCACCAACCCCTCTTCCCCTCAACCAGCTCCCACACGCAACTCAGCCTGCTCTTTGGGGAAACAGGCTGGGGGAGATCAGTTGTTCCCTGGGTAAGATTCTTTATCTGCTCAAGTCCTCAGCCTACCCCCTCAGGCCTCACCCCAGTTTTCTTTTCTGGCCCCCTGTCCAGGTGTAGTAGGGCCCCTTTCCTTCCTTCCAGCGGCTCCACCTGGGTGGTTTCACTTTCTGTTCTACAGGTTTCATTTCCTGCCCCCCCTCCCCTAAGCTGGGGACCGGGGCATCTGGGTCCTTGGGGCTTTGAGTGGGGGCACCCTGCCTATCTTCCAACTCCTTGGAGCCCTAGACTTTCTGCACACACCCCCACCCCCCCCCCCCGCCCAGGAGTCTTAAATCTCCTCCTTCCAGATTGCCCAGCCCCAGTGCTGGGCGTGGAGCCAGGTAACAGGGACAATAGATTCAGGAAGGAAACTGGTGGTTGGGGGACAGAGGGGGAGGCGGGGGGCTGCAGGAGCAGGAGGTGGTGTGGAGATAAGGGAAGGGGTGCTCATTCAGCCTTGCCCCTCTCACTTCCAGAAGATTCTAGGTCCCCCAAGATCCCAGAGCCAATCTCCCTCCCCAACTCTGGCAGGCAGCTCTCGCCCAGTACACCTGGGTCTCTGGCACCTTGCCCGGCTCGGCTCGAGCTGGGTTTGGGAGGGTACAGGCAGGAAGCAAGGGGCTGCAGGGTCTCTTGAGTTTCCGGGGAAACAGCCCGCCCTGCCCTGGGAAGGTTCCAGACCGCTGCTCTGAGCTTTTCCGTCACCACGTCCCTCTCCCGCCCCCTCAGTTCCCCGAATGTGGCTTCTACGGCCTTTACGACAAGATCCTGCTCTTCAAACATGACCCCACATCGGCCAACCTCCTGCAGTTGGTGCGCTCTGCCGGAGACATCCAGGAAGGCGACCTGGTGGAGGTGGTATTGTCGGGTGAGAGGCCGAGGCCCGCCTAGGGGCGGAGCCTCGAGCGGGGGCGGGGGCGGGGAGGGGAGGGCGGACATCGGTAGAAGGCGGGGCGGGGTAGGCCCACAAACAGTTCTTCAGTTCTAAGCACTGGCTGCAAATTAGGAGACCCACAGGAGCTCTTAAAAAACTCCCGCTTCCCGGAATGGGTAGATGTCCCTGCACGCTGTGGAATTCACCCCGCATTGAACGTAAAATGAGCCAGAGCAACCCGGATGGATCTCACACACCTTGCTTAAGGGACAGAAGCTAAGCTAGGCATTGAATCATGCCATTTACGAAGCACAAAGACATTTACGCTATTTTGGCAGAAGCCAGGAAAGTGGGTGCCTCTGAGGAAGCTGCGGTGGGCGAGGGGGTGGGGGACAGGTTACAGTGGCTGAAACTTCCATTTATCCATCAGGACGCTGGTGACATGGCATGAACAGTTTGACGGTTCATCGAGCTATGCGTTTCTGATTTGACCCTTTCTAGACCTACGCGTCACCTAGATATAAAGTTCAAAATATTTTGCTGTCTGTGTCTCCTCTCGATGACATGACTAATTCAGTCAGATTCTGCAGCAGGAGATGAAACCCGGGCACCTGGATTTTCAGCCAGAATCTAGCCCACCCACTGGCCATTCCTATTTGATAGATGTGCAAGCTCTCAGCACTTAGAGGAAACTTTAGCCCTTGGTTCTTTCAGAAAGGCTGAGGTGGGTGGGAAGCACCTTCCTTACTCGGGCTGGGTGTCCCCCCTGCCCCCACCTCCACCCCCACCCTGAGTGCTGCAATGCTCAGTAAAATTTGCTGGATGGATGGATGACAATTAGAAGTTTGGATTTACCTCCCTCCTAGAGTCCCACAACCCTTGGATGTTTATCTGCATCCTGGTCTTCCCCCAGACCCTAGTGTTGTTCATGTAGCTGTCTTCCTGATGCTTTCACCGGGTGCCTCCAGGCATCTCAGATATCACCTGTCCAAGACAGAAATCTTGATTTTGCTTTCTTTTTTGTTGTTGTTGCACCGCTGGGCATATGGGATCTTAGTTTCCCCACCAAGGATTGGACCCATGCCCTCTGCAGTGGAAGTGCAGTATCTTAATCACTGGACCACCAGGGGAGTCCCCTGCTCTTCTAACCCTTCCCTTCCCACAGTCTTCTTCAGCTTGGTGAAGAATATCACCATTCACACAGGTGCTCATGTCCCAAACCTTGGGTCATCCCTGACTCTTCTTTTCTTGTACCCCTTTACTTGGTCCATCATCAGACCTACTGACCTCACCCTTAATTGACATCCTGAAGCTATTTCTTATTCTCTCCATGGATCCAAGCCCCCATCACTTCCTGCCTAGGTTATTGCAGTAACATCTAAGTCAACTCATGACATTCCACTGTTCAGAATCCTCCCATGGTCACCCAGTACCCTTGGAAGAAAAAAATGCAAACTCCTCCTCAATGTGGTCTCAAGGCTGTGCATGACCTGGCCCCTGCCAATTCCCTGAATTCATCTCTTAACTCTGTCCTTCTTACTTTCTTTGTTCCAACCATCTTGGCCTTCTGTCCCTTGAAGAAGCCAAACTCCCTCCCACCTCAGGGCCTTTGCACTTGCTGTTTTGTTTTTGGTTTTGGTGGTTTTGGGTTTTTTTGGATAGGCTGTTTCTTTACTTATTTTGCTGTGTCAGGTCTTTTTTTCAGCTTGTGGGATCTAGTTCCCTGTCCAGGGATCAAACCTGGGCCTCCTGCTTTGGGAATGCAGAATCTTAGCCACTGAATCACCAGGAAATCCCTATTCTTTTTCTTTTCTTTTTTTTTTAGTGTTTCTTGTCTCTTTCCTAAAAGAATGCTCTCTGAGAGTGAGGCGAAAAATCTCTCTTGTTCAGAGCTTTAGCCTGAGTGTGTAAACAGTGCTTGGCACATAGAACCCAGTCCCCTTTCAGTTGCATAATATAAGAAAGGTAACTTAATGATAGACAAAAAATTGGGGTGGGAGGTAGGGAGCCCAACAAGATTTAGTCCAAAAATAAAACTTTAAAAATAATAGCTAACATATTATTGAGCATTTTCTCTGTGTCAGGTACTGTTTTAAGAGTTTTCTAGGACTTCCCTGGCAGTCCAGTTATTAGGATTCCAAGCTCACTGCTAAGGGCCCAGGTTTAATCCCTGGTCTGGGAACTAAAATCCCATCAGCAATGTGAAAAGTGAAGTTGCTCAGTCGTGTCCGACTCTTTGTGACCCCATGGACTACCAGGCTTCTCCGTCCATGGGATTTTCCAGGCAAGAATACTGGAGTGGGTTACCATTCCCTTCTCCAGGGGATCTTCCCGACCCAGGGCTCGAAACCCGGGTCTCCTGCATTGGAGGGAGGCACTTTAACCTCTGAGCCACCAGGGAAGGGCCCAGGTTTAATCCCTGATCTGGAACTAAAATCCCATCCCATTTGTTTTGTGGTAAGGCACAAAACAAAACAAACAAAATAAATAAAGCTTTCCATATATTCATTTAACCCATAAAAAGAACTGTAAGCAGATAGTATTAAGATACTGGGCACGGAGATGTCCCTGGTAGTCCAGTGGCTAAGACTCTGTGCTCGCAATGCAGGGGGCCCGGGTTCGATCTCTGGTTGAGGAACTAGATCCCACATCCCACAGCTAATATCCAGTGCAGCCAAATAAATAAAGTACTTAAAAGAAAGAAAAAGATACTGGGCCTGTTCTTTGCTAGATTCTTGCATGGCCCAGACTCTTACCTTTTTCAGGCCTATATCCTCATGTCATCTCCTCAAGAAAGCCTTCCCTGACTACCTATTTTATTTTGGCCATGCAGCACAGCTTTCTAGGATCTCAGTTCCCCAGCCAGGGATTGATCCCCAGCCCCAGGCAGTGAAAGCACCAAGTCCTAACCACTAGACTCAGGGACTTCCCCTGACCACCTATTTAAAATGGTACCTCTTGCATCTTCCCTATCTAACCTCTTTGCTTAATTTTTCTCCCAAGCATTTACTGACTTCTCACTTAGTGTATATTTTATTGCTTAAAAATTTCAGAAGCAGTATATACAGTGGCTCAGGAAGATCCCCTGGAGAAGGGAATGGCAACCCTCTCTAGTATTCTTGCCTGGAGGATCCCACGGACAGAGGATCCTGGCGGGCTATGGTCCATGGGCTCGCAAAGAGTTAGACACAACTAGCAACTAACACTCTCAAGTACAGGGTTAAAAGCATGAACTCTAGAGCCACACTGGCCTGGATTTGAATTTGAGTTCTGCACCTTGCTAAGTGACCTTGGGCAGATTGCTTCACCTATCTGTGCTGTAGTCTTTTCATCTAGAAAATAGGGATAATCATGTACCTCAGTGGGCTCTTGAGAAGGGTAAATTTGTTAATATTACAAAGTACTCAGCACAGTGTGGCTTGGTGGCTCAGTGGTAGAGAACTCACCTGCCAACGCAGGAGACACAGGTGTGATCCCTGCATCAGGAAGATCCCCTGGAGAAGGAAATGGCAGCCCACTCTAGTATTCTTGCCTGGGAAATCCCATGGCGGGCTACAGACTCCACAAAAGACTCGAACACAACTTAGCAACTAAACAGCAACAACAACTCAGCATAGCGCCTGGCACAGAGTAACTGCTAGATTGAGAGACTGTTAAATGAGGGTATTTCTCTTCCTTATTTTGTTTGTCAGTCTTCTTTACTAGAGGCCAGGCAGAGATTTTGTCTGTGTTGTTCTCTGTAGTGTCCCCAGCCCCTGGAACAATATCTAGTAATTATTTGTTGAATTTCCATTTTACGGATGGGAAAAGTGAGAAACATAGGTATTTTATTTTGTTTTGTCTTTCTCTTTCTCTCTTTTTTTTACACTTCCTAGATCAAGTAGATCAGAAACTCTGAGGGTGGGACCCAAGCATTTGTATTTTCTTTTAAACATTTTAAAATTGTGATGAAATATACATAAAACTGCCATCTTAACCATTTTAAAAGTCCAGTGTTTAGCAGTGTTAATCGCATTCACATTGTTATGCAATCAACCTCCAAAACTGCTTTCATATTGCAAAACTGGAACTCTGTACCCATTAAACAACTCCCCATTTCCCCTCCCCCAGCTCCTGGCATAGGTACATAGGTGTTCTGGCCAGTGGTGGAGCTGGGATTTGAACCCAGGTCGAATGTAGGATGCAAGTAAATGATTGAAAGAGAGATCAAACCTTGCAGCCGGGAGGACTGTGAGAAACCTGGGAACGCGGAGGCTGAAATGGCCACCGCTGGTCGCGGCTCAACCATGCGCCCCTCCCTGCTGCCTGCAGCTTCGGCCACCTTCGAGGACTTCCAGATCCGCCCGCATGCCCTCACCGTGCATTCGTACCCGAGCGCCTGCCTTCTGCGACCATTGCGGGGAAATGCTCTTCGGCCTAGTTCGCCAGGGCCTCAAGTGTGATGGTGAGAGACCGTGGGCTGGAGGCGGGGCCAAGAGGAAGGGCGTGGGCGCGAGGGCGGGGCCGAGGTGGAGCTCAGGACCCGGAGGTGGGGCCTAAGATGGGGGTGCTCTGAAGGCGAGGTGAGCGCCCAGAGGCAGGGCTTGGGAGAGGAACTGGAGGTAGGCAGGAGGCGGGGCATGGGTGGGACTCGGCTTCGGGGGGTGGGGGTGGGGGCGGAGGGTGGGGACTGGGAGGTGGAGCTCCGAGGGAGACGGAGGCTTTGGGGGTAGAAAAGGGGTGATGGAGAAGAGAGCGGAACCCATACCAGTCAGGCACCAACGGGAGAAACAGAACCTGTAGGGAGCTCATGTTAAGGGATTTTGGGGGAAGGAATTGGCTTCCAGGATTGTGGCCGCTGGCAACTCTGAAATCCACGGGGTGGGTCGTCAGGAAGGGGAGGCTGGAACTCTGGCAAGAGTTGAAATGTCTCTCCACCTGGGAAATCTTAGGTTGCTCTTTAAACCTTTCAACAGACTGAAACAGGCCCACCCAGATTAACTAGGATGATTTCCCTCACTTAAAGTCAGCTGATTGTGGACTTGAATCACATCACCAAATACCTTCTCAGTAACACGCAGATTAATAACTGGGGATGTGATACATAAAGCTGACCATCAGCGTCCACCCCTTGGCAATGCGGCACTTCCTTCTCCTAGGGCTGTCCTAACAAAAGATCATGGGCTGGGTGGTGTAAACAATGGAAATTTATTTTCTCTTGGTTCTGGAGGCTGGAAAGTCCAAGATCTGGGTTCTGACAAGATATGGCTCCTGGTGAGGGCTGTGTTCCTAGCTTGCCGATGGCCACCATCTCATTGTGTGCTCACGTAGCACGTGAGGAGAGGGCAGTTTTTCATGTCACTTCTTTTTATAAGGATCCCAGTCCCCCTGATCAGGGCCCCATCCTTAGGGCCTTGCTTAAACTTAATTCCTTCCTTAAAGGCCCCATCTCCAAATACAGTCACATTGACAATTAGGGCTTCAATAGATGAATCTGGGGGAGAACACAAACATTCAGTCCATAACAAGCAACCTTACGCATCTCCTTAAGTCATATTTTAAAAAAATAAAGGAACACAGTGTGTTCCTTTGAAACAAGTTGTCTTAAGGTTAAGCCCAAGAGTTGGGATCCACAGGTTCACTGTCTCCATCTTTGATGCTTCTGATCGGGAATGTTGAGATCACGCCTACCCTGAAGATGAGGGCAGTACTGCATGCCTTAGCTGGGCTCTATACACAGCAAATGAGGACCATCCATTCTGAGATGATGAACTGCACCACCATTGTTTATTCAGTGTGACCCACTATTAAAGAGTATTCTCAGATGTTCCATTGTCTAAGGATCTCCAGTTTTGTGGCAGTCAGGCTCATATGGAAATTTGGAGTCCCTGATACCCTATGTTTCAGATGGCCCACAGCACTGGTAAGGACTCTTATCATGCATTCCTAAATATGGGCCTTCCTTAGTGGTTCAGCAGTAAAGAATCTGCCTGCAGTGCAGGCAGGAAGTGCAGGTTCAATCCCCGGGGTCAGAAAGATGCCCTGGAGGAGGAGGGCATAGCAACCCACACCAGTATTCTTGCCTGGAGAATCCCATGGACAGAGGAGCCTGGAGGGCCACAGTCTGCCTGTGTGCATAAATGCTAAGTCGCTTCAGTCATGTCTGACTCTGCAACCCCATGGACCGTAGCCCACCAGGCTCCTCTATCCATGGGATTCTCCAGGCAAGAATACTGGAGTGGGTTGCCATGCCCTCCTCCAGGGGGTCTACTCAACTCAGGAATCAAACCCATGTCTCCTGCGGCTCCTGCATTGCAGGCAGATTGTTTACCACTAAGCCACCAGGGAAGCCCAGGCTACAGTCTGTCAGGTTGCAAAGAGTTGCACATGACTGACGCTACTGAGCAGCATCGGCAGCCCTAAATATGCTTGTGAAGGACTTTCCTGGTGGGCCAATGGTTAAGACTCCAGTCTTCCACTGCAGGGGACACAGATTCGACCCCTGGTCGGGGAAATAAGATCCTGCATGCCTCATGGCCAAAAAACAACAACAAAAAACAAAGCATAATTAAATACACTCGTGGCATTATTTAAGGTCTCTAGAGATAATAGCTGTATTAGGCCTGCAAAAGCCAATTTAGTGCATTCAAAGCTGCTGCCAATATTGCCATCGTCCATACATCGTATCCAACTCTGGATGTCTTGGTTTGCATAACATTCATTGCGGTGTATTCCTGGTGTCATTAAGTTCTAATGGCCATTCTCCGAGTGGACTTCATTGGCCCGGCGTCACAGATGATGGTCCAAGTACACGTGGTTCCAAAAGAGGCCCAAACGCCTGTCCTTAATACCAGTGACAACCTTCCTACAGGAGATTGACTCCACTTGGGTATTCATGCTAGGAGTCAAAGATGAGATTCTGAAATTCTGTGAAGCGTGTGAGTGATTAAAGACAAACTGAGACGTGGTTCTTGTGTGTGATTTACCATCCTGGAACTCCTAGCAGTGCCAACAGCGGTCCTGAGGCTTGCATCTGCAGTTGTGACATCATGCATTTGAGACTGCCTAGGAGGAGGAATTGCTGAGTAGGAAAGTCTGTAACAGGCAGGCTGCCAGAAGACAGGTTTCATGAGGTGTTTCAAAAGAAGTTTCCAAAGGATGGAGGAACATTTTCTTTTTTTAGTATTTCTTTGTTTGGCTGTGCTGGGTTTTAGCTGCAGCATTCCAACTGTTAGTTGGAGCATGCGATATCTATTTCTCTGACTAGGAATCAAACCCAGGCCCCTTGCATTGGAAAGCATGGAGTCTTAGGCAAGGGAGTCCCTGAAGGAAGATTCTTTGCTCCAGAGGGCAGTCCTGGAGTCATCTGGAATTATCAGAGATGTATGGAGAAGCATTCAGGAAGTCTAGTAGGAAATGACAAGCCGAGCTTGACTCTATCATGGTCAAGGATTAAAAATAGAAAAGAAAGAACAAAGTCACACTTCCACCTGATATGATACAACCATCCGGAGTGGGACTGAAAATGGGCTCTTTCTCCAGAAGGCACCTCGTGTGATAGTCCCTCCTCTCCTTTGATATCCTGTAACTTAGATATCGGGACTCTCCAGGTTTCTCAGTGGCAAAGAATCCGCTTGCCAATGAAGGAGACGAGGGTTCAATCCCTGGGTCGGTAGATCCCCTGGAGAAGGAAATGACAACCCACTCCAGTATTCTTGCCTTGGAGAATCCGGTGGACAGAGGAGCCTGGAGGTGCTACAGTCCGTTTGGTGGCAAAAGAGTTAGACACGACTTAGCAACTGAACAACAACTTACATATTATGATATAAAGCTAGTTATTATTAATATGTTATAGGATAACGGGGTAGAAGAGGGAAGAAGAAAATATTTGGTATCTGCATGTATTCATAACAAAGTAAGGAAGAAATAGTCATAACTGTGAGGTCCTCGGGACTGCAACTAGGCACGTGGCTTTGGCTTCTTTGTCTTCCTTTTCCACTGCCTGTTCCATATTTCCCTCGCCCTCAGCCAACACCTCACCTGCCCAGGGTGATGGCCCAAACCTTTCTTTCTCTCTTTTCCGGCTGCCCTACGCATCTTGGAGCTTATTTTCCCAACCAGGGATCCCACGGCATCCTCAACCGCAAAAGCGCAGAGTCCTAACTACAGGACTGCCAGGGAATTCCCCAGACCTTTATTCCTGCAGTCTCTCCGCCCTTAGCAGTTCTGCCTGAATTGGGTTTTGTAGTTTTCCGCTGAAGTTAATTACACTAGGAAGAGGTATCTCAAGGGATCTGCTTGCTCTATTCCAGAGCCTCAGAAAAGTAGGAGGAGGGGGTGAGCGGAGCTTTAGAGCCCGGACCCGGTAGAGGCTATGAATCTGACCGTCTGGCGCCCCCTACAGGCTGCGGGCTGAATTACCACAAGCGCTGCGCCTTCAGCATCCCCAACAACTGCAGTGGGGCGCGCAAGCGACGCCTGTCGTCCACATCTCTGGCCAGCAGCCACTCGGTGCGCCTGGGCACCTCCGAGTCCCTGCTCAGCATGCCTGAGGAGCTGGTGAGCAGCTGGGGGAATGGAGAGGGTGAGTGGCTGGAGGCTGAGGGGTCTCCGGTGTGAGGGCAGCTCACTAGTGTCCCCTCCACTCTTGACGTCTGATAGAGCCGTAGTACCACCGAGCTCATCCCTCGCCGCCCTCCCTCGTCCTCTTCTTCATCTTCGGCCTCGTCCTACACCGGTCGCCCCATCGAGCTGGATAAGATGCTGCTGTCCAAGGTCAAGGTGCCACACACCTTCCTCATCCACAGCTACACACGGCCCACCGTCTGTCAGGCTTGCAAGAAACTCCTCAAGGGCCTCTTTCGCCAGGGCCTGCAGTGCAAAGGTCAGCGAGGGCCCCCGGGGTGGAGGTGTGGACAGACTCAGAATCCGCCCCCCCACACACACACACTCTAAGAGGCTTAGGATCTCAGCTGGACATGTGGCTGGAAACAAGAACCTCTGGCCTGTTCTTTAGAAGCACAGGGTCTCAGAGGGGAGTGCCCTGAATCCTGGTGTTCTAGAACCTTTGGAATTCTGGAATCCTAGAACCTCAGTCCTTAGAAACTTGTAATCCTAGCGCCTGAGAAATCTAGATTCATATGACTCTCAGCATGGAATTCTAAAACTGTAGAACTTGAGAATTCTCAAATCAGAGAATTGTAGAAACATAAGTTTCAAGACTTCTGGATCATAGGATTCAACAGAATGAATCACAGAACCTTAGACTCAGAAATATTAAAACTCTCAAATTATAGATTCTCAGGTGTCCATTGTTTTCATACCTTATTCAAGACTCCCCAGTGTATTTAATTGCATTGAGCCAACTACAGCTGCATGCAACAAATTCTGGTAAATTCTCTTTTCATATCTATTCTATGACAAATATTTTCTGTGTCCTTGTTATGGTTTCTTAGATACACCCATCATTTAAAAGTGGGCATTTAATTTCCAAATACATAGGATTTTTAAAGCAAAAAAAAAATCTCAAAATGTTACAACTTTAAAACCATAGGAAGTGAGAATGATAGAAACCTAGAAACAGCACATTTGAGTCTGAGAGGTCTAGAACCATATAGCCTTGGAGGCATCCTAGAAATCTAGGATCCCAGAACTTTGAATGACCAAATTCTGGAATACCAGAAGTCGAGATCCATAAAAAGTTAGAGCCATCCAATTCTAGGATTCATCAGAACAAGCAAATTCTAGAACCTTAGATGTTTGGAGCTGAAGAACCATAGAAACATAAAGTTCTAGGTTAATGGGTGCACAGAATCCTAAGAATTTTGACACACTCAGATTCTAGAGGCTTAGAAGTCTAGAATCATAGAAGTGTAGAATCACCAAATTTAGACTCCCTGAGTCCTAGGACTGTCAAGCTATGAACACTTCATCTGGCCCTCTTCCATTTAATCGAGCCACTGCATAGTTGAGGACTTTGACTCAAAAGCAGGATGACCAGAGTAGAATCAGTTAGCTTTCCTGCTCCACAAAGCAAGAACAGATTCTTTTGAGACTGGGGGCTAGGGGTCAAGGGTCAACCCTTAGAGGTGACCTCTCCTCTCCCCCCTCCCACTCATCTCCACATTTCTTGTCCTCCTACCACCAGATTGCAAGTTCAACTGTCACAAACGCTGTGCCACCCGCGTCCCTAACGACTGTCTGGGGGAAGCACTCATCAATGGAGGTAAGAAGCTAGGGGTGCTGAGTGAAAGGGCGACAGGACTGGGTGGAGGCCCCTCTGATTTCCCTGTCCCCCTAGATGTGCCCATGGAGGAGGCCACTGATTTCAGCGAGGCTGACAAGAGCTCCCTCACAGATGAGCCAGATGACTCTGGTTTCATCCCCGGCTCCCACTCGGAAAATGCTCTCCATGCCAACGAGGAGGAAGAAGGCGAGGGGGCAAATCTGAGAGGTACCCAGGGCCCCATCCAGCGAAGGCCCTTCCCCATCCCTACCGTGGGTTGACTTCACCCTGTACTTTTATATTTCCTAGTTTCCTGAGACCTGTTGCAGGAGTAGCAAGCAACCTGGTGTGGCGGAAGCAGGCAGAACGAGGGGAAAAGGATGGGACGTGAAGCTGGGGGCGGGGGGGTTATTCAGATCACAGTGGTCACCCCGAGTTTCCTCCTAGTGCCACCGGCTCTGGCCGCCTGGAACCTCAGAATCCCTTTCTCCCAGGTCTTTCCTATCATTAACAGAGTGATAAGCTATCAGAGCTGGACCTTGAAGCACTTGAGAAGAGAGGGCTATTGGGAGAGGCAGCCTATTTCACAGAGGAGGAAACTGAGTCTCAGAGAGGCAAAGAGAAGTGGCCACAGTCAGTCCAGTCCAGATTCTCACACAGGGATCAAGAGATTGTTGGCCCTGGAGTTGCACAGTCACTTAATTTTTCTCTGCCTTCATTTCCTCGCTGTAACAATAGCATGATGTGCACAAGGGCACAGAGGCTGAGCCCCTTGCTCGGTGTCACACAACTGGCTCCACGATCAGTGGGTTCAGGACTAATTACCGCTTATTGGGGGCCCACGATGTGCCAAACACTCTGTTAAGCTCCTAAGAAGGGCTTCACTTCTCACAACAACCCCTTTGGGTGGAGAAACTGAGGCACGAAGAGATTAGTACTTGCCAGGCAGCCTGACTTTGGAAACCAGCCTCTTAATGTGGGTCTCTCAAGAGTCGCCTTCCTCTTTATGATAAATCTGGAAACACAGGCAAAAAAGTGTGGGTCGAAATCGCCCTAGCTACCCAGAGATTGACTCCCACTTCCCCACCCCCACCCCTCCCCCTGCTGTAGCCCCGGGCACTATAGTTATTTTCTGCATGTAACCTCTCACTCCTCTCTCCGACTCTCAGCTCCCTGGGGTACATCCCCCAATGAGGGTGGTGCAGTCAGTGCGACACACGACGCGGAAATCCAGCACGACGCTTCGAGAGGGCTGGGTGGTTCATTACAGCAACAGGGATACACTGGTGAGTGGGTGCTGGGAGCCAGGTAGCTGGGGCTAGAGTTGGAGGAGGTGGGGTTTGAGGGGGCGGGGCTGGGTGGGGCTTGGAGGGGGCGGGGTCATGCTGGAGGCAGAGCTAGAAGTGGGTGGCTCTAGGGGTTTGGGAGGCGGGACTAAGGCAAGGTCAGGGGTGAGGCGGGGCTAGAATTAGGGGCGGGATTTGGCTGGGGGTTAGACTCAGAGCAGCAGTAGTATGGGGGGCGGACGACCTCACCCTCTCAAGCACCTCTCCCAACAGAGGAAGCGGCACTATTGGCGCCTGGACTGCAAGTGCATCACGCTCTTCCAGAACAACACGACCAACAGATACTACAAGGTGGGCCTTCTGGCTCCCAGGTCCCCCAGCGCTCTCTTTGTCTGCTATATTCTCCCTTCCTCTCTCAGTTGCTTCAGCCGAATGCCTGCGAATCACACCCTCTGCCCACCCCCTGCTTGTGCGCTCCCGTCCCATCAGCAAGTGTCTCCCACGTGGACGCCATACCCTCAGTTTGATTTTGGCTCCATCACTTTTCAGCTGGGGGACCCAGGCAAGTTACCCCACCTCTCTGCAACCTGCGCCTCTCACCTGTAAAGGGCGTCCAAGAATAGTCCTTGCCTCAGGGCTGTGCCAGAATTCAAACAGATAATCTATGTGGAGCAATTAGTTTAGGACCAGGCGTATGTTAAGCTCCATTAAACTCCCAGTAATTTTAAGTGTGTTATTATTACTTTATAGTTAATTTATTGAATTCTTTCTTTGTATTTATTCATCAGTGCCTCCCATGCCAGTCCTGGGTTCCAGCAAGTCTCCTCCCGGGTCCTTGCTTCTGCCGTCGCCCTCACTGTCTTTTTCCACACAGCAGTCAGAGGAGTCCATTAAAACCAGTACAACCTCCCAGTGGCTCCCACTGCCCTTGGAATAAAACCCAGACACCTCACTGTTTACTTGCTCTGGAGCTTCCTCCTAACTCATCCCACAGCTGCTTTCTTCTCATCCTTCCCGTCTTCCTCAAGCCATGTTATCTAAAACACCATCCCTGTTGCAACATCTCCATCTCCTGATTTGTTTGGTTTGGCCATGAGGCATGTGAGATCATCCCTGACCAGGGATCAAACCTGTGCCCCCTGCATTGGGAGCTCGGAGTCCTAACCACTGGACCCTCAGTAAAGTCCTGGCTCCTGTCTTTATTAGTTTCATAAGTCTCTCTTTCTCATTCTTTCCTTTTCTTCCTTCCTTTGTCTTTCAACACTTTCCAAAGCATTTTCTTCCTCTCCATAGATCCTCCACCTTCTCTCCTTCTCTGCCTCCCTCCTTGTCTCCTCTGTCCCATCCTCTCTCATTCACCTTCCACACACAGCTAGAGAGAAATGCTCCCTGCCTTGCACTAAACCCTTCCATGTTTCCCCAGGGCCCTGGAGACAAAGCCCAGGCTCCTGCCTATGGCCCATTAGGCCCTGCAGAGCTGGCCCTAGCCTGATCTCCCTTTTTTATTCATCAAACCTGACATACCTACTTTGTGCCAGGCACCATCCATGTAATGGGGATATGGCATGTCCCTTGAACACAAGCCTTTTCTACCTCAGGACCTTTTCACGTGCTTTCCCCCAACATTCCCCCACCAGCTGGCCTCTTCTTACTTTCTGATCTCTGCTTCAATGTAAATTCCGCCAGGAGGCCTTTCTTAACCACTCCATGCAAACCAGGCTCTTTCCCACCAACCCTGGATTCTGTGTGCTCATCTGAGTAAGTAGAGAGCACCAGGGTCTGCCCAGAGCCCTCACGCATATTCTCTCTGTCCTGCCAGGAAATTCCACTATCCGAAATCCTCACCGTGGAGCCAGCCCAGAACTTCAGCCTCGTGCCACCAGGCACCAACCCACACTGCTTCGAGATTATCACTGCCAATGCCACCTACTTTGTGGGAGAAACCCTGGTGGGGCCCCAGGAGGGCCTAGTGGGCAGGGGGCCGAGACTGCCCGGGGCTGGGAAACAGCCATCCGCCAGGCCCTAATGCCTGTCATCCTCCAGGACGCACCCAGCGCCCCAGGCCACACACCCCACAGTAAGGGCCCCACTCCAGGTCCCTGGGAAGAGGGGTCTCGGAGGGCTTGGGTGGGCCTCTGGAGAAGGGAAGAACTAGGGAATGGCAGAGTGGAGAATGTGGCTTCTGGTCTCAGCAGAAATCAGTCTAAATCATTAAGCCTCAGACCTCACGTGTAGCCTTGGGCATGTCACTTCCCCTTTCTGAGTCTTGTCCCAGGGCGAGTAATGACTTCTTCAGGTTGTGAGTTCAGACTTTTTAATTCATGCTCCTTTGTGCCTGGCCTGTGCCAGACAGTGCTGTGGGCCCAGCTGTGACCAAAACAGCCTAGGACCTGCTTTTCTGGGACTCACAGTCCCAGAAGGAAGACAGACCTGTTCCCAGACACTGATGACTCACAGTAGGCAGGGTTGGGACAAGGGAGCAAGAGGGCTGTGGGAGCTCAGGAGTGGGGTGACTAATCCAGGCTGAGTGTCCAGGAGGGCTTCCTGGAGGAGGCAACATCCAAGATAAGACCTGGAAGTCGAGGAGGGGTGACACAAAGAGAAAGGAAATGGGAAATCATTTCAGGCAGAGGCAAAGGATGATCAGAGCCCTGGTTTACTATGTTATAGAGCTCATATTCCAGGGTAACTGACAGATGTTCATCAGATCTTCCTGGGTGAATGACAAGTAGGATGTAGAACATGTGCTAGAGGAATCCGATGTGGTCCCAGGGTGACATGTGAGCTGAGACTGGGAGACGAGGAGGATTTAACTAAGTCCAGAGTGAGGGGAAGAGCATTCCTGGCAGGGGGAAGAGCAAGTGCCAAGGACTGGAGATAGGAGAGACTTTGATGTATGGGAGGCCTGGCGAGGAAGGCTGAGTGTCAGGAACGCACAACAGCAAGGGAGAGGATGAAGTCAAAGAGGCAGAGGGACCAGACACTTCCTGTTAGGCTATTTAAGGGACTTGGCCCCCCCTCAGGACACTGGGGAGCCATAGCAGAATTTTTTTAATTAAAAAACATTTATTTATTTGGCTGTGCCAGGTCTTAGTTGCAGCACACAAGAGCTTTAGTTGGGGCATGGGAACTCTTAGTTGCAGCCTGTGGGATCTAGTTCCCTGGCCAGGGATTGAACCCAGCCCCCTGCATTGGGATTGTGGAGTCTAAGCTACTGGACCACCAGGGAAGTCCTCATGGCAGGGTTTTGAGCAGGGGAAGGACAGAGTTAGGCTTATGTTTTGGCAAGATCCTTCTGGCTCCCCTATGGAGGGGGATAGGAGAGATGGAGACAGGACAGGGAGACCAGGGAGGAGGCTAAGGGGCAAGGACTGAATATGCCTCAGGGAGGGGACAGATGTTCAAATGGCAGAAGGGTCAGGACTTTGGAAATGTCTGGCCCTGGTTGAGTTGGTAGTGGGGCAAATTCAGGGGAAGAAGCCCGAGTCAGTTTCCTACTGAGCCCCAGTTTCCTCTTCAGTAAAATGGGATCATCACGCCTCCCTTGGTGCTGAGATCACAGAATGAAATGCTCGCTGAACTGCTTCATGACAACATATTTTGAGCTCCTCTCATTTCCTCCTCTCATTGGCCCTAGGAGGGAGGTCCTTTTATCATTCTCGTTCTTCAGGATGAGCAAACTGAGGTTCTTAGTGAATGAGTCTAGTCTAACTACTGGCTCCAGATGGTGGAGTTATGGGTGATCTTGAGCTTGGGGTCTCCTCACGTCTGCCTTCCCCTCTCCCCAGGACAAGCTTCTCTGAGCATCTCTGTGTCTAACAGCCAAATTCAAGAGAATGTGGTAAGACCCCACCCACACCCAAGGATGTGCCCGTCCCCGCCCCTCAAACCAGCCACCTCCCAGCTTCCTTGAACACACCCCATCTCCATGTCCACCTCTGACTCTCCCTCTCCCCACCCTGCAGGACATCGCCACTGTCTACCAAATCTTCCCAGATGAGGTCCTGGGCTCCGGCCAGTTTGGAGTGGTCTATGGCGGTAAGGATGTTTCAAGAGCCGACCTAGAAAGGCGTCTTGGGGATTTCTGGGCCCCAGATCGCCCCTTCTTTTTAAAAAAATTATTTATCTATTTGGCTTCCCTGGGTTATGGCACATAGGATCTTCGATCTTCACTGGCATGTGGGATCTAGTTCCCTGACTAGGAATTGAACCCGGGCCCCTGCATTGGGAGCTCAGAGGCTTAGCCACTGGACCACCAGGGAAGTCCCCAGACCTCCCCTTCTGATTGGCCACATGCTCATTTCCTTTTCTAGTTGATTAAGAAAGCTGGATCCTGGGGGCAGATAGTTGCAGGCTCACGTTCAAGTTTTCTCACTCGGAAAGGCCAGTGACTTTCTCCTGTTATTAATAGGGAAGGTAAACTCTGCCCTGATTGGCCACAGAGCTAGATGCTGGATTCTGATTGGTTACAAATCTAGTTTCTTATGTTATAGCGCCTCAGAGCTCTGACTTTACCTTCCTTCATTCTACCTTTATTCCTAGGGCCCCCTCACCCTTGACATCGCTCCTGGGGGCCCCTCAGAGCCCCCCTTGGTGGCCTTTCATCCACCTCTGCCCAACTCTAGCTGTGTGTCTCTAGTGGGGTCTTCCTCTTGCCAGGACTGTAAGGTCTTGCTCCTCTCATCCCTCACCTCCCCTACCCTCTGCCCAGGGAAGCACCGGAAGACAGGCCGGGATGTGGCAGTAAAGGTCATCGACAAACTGCGTTTCCCCACCAAGCAGGAGAGCCAACTCCGGAACGAAGTGGCCATTCTGCAGGTGAGCCCTGGAGTCTGTGGTCCCGCTCTTGTCCCCATCCCCACCCTGCAAGGACTTTCCCTTCCCACTTCCTCCAGTCTGAGGGTAGTCAGGGAAGGCTTCCTAGAGGAGGCAGTATGCATGTTGAGACTGAAGGGGTGGCGCATGTATTCTGAGCAGAGGGACCAGCCTGTGCAAAGGTCCAGAGTTGAGAGGGAACACAAAGTCTTCTAGGAACTTGAAGGGGTTCAGGGTTACTAGATGGTTTATGTGAAGCAAGGTGGTAGGTGGTGAGGCCACCCCACCCTATGGGCTTTCTCCTGAGGGTACTAGGGAGCCATGGAAAGATTTTGAGCAAAGAGGGAGACAGAGTCAGATGTGTGAACTTTAGAAAGATCCCACTGGCTGCTATTGGAGGGAGGTGGAAGGTTTGTGGGGTTGGGGCCCTGGGAGGAGGCTGGGTGGGGACCTGTGTGAACAGATGGGGTTCAGCTAGGCAAGAGTTGGGGAAGAGCCAGGAGGGCGGGGATTTAAAAAATACAGATGTGCAAAGCTTCTTCCCATTTCTTCAGGCTCCCTTCCCTCTTGCTCCCTCAACCTTGGGCCTTCACCACAATTTCATGATGTAAAGATCCTTCTGGACACCTGGTGGTGCGGGAGGGGTGGTCCTCTCTGGGGCTCTGGACACCCTTTCCCCCCCCCACTGCCACCGCCCGGGGAACGGCCCTCCAGGGACATCCTCTTATTTGTTGTCCACCCACTCCTGTGGCTTGTCCTCTGGGGTCCCAAGCTCATGGGCGACCTGGATCCTGACTCCCCCTCCTCTCCACCACCTCACCCACCCCAGAGCCTGCGGCACCCAGGGATTGTCAATCTGGAATGTATGTTCGAGACCCCAGAGAAGGTATTCGTGGTGATGGAGAAGCTGCACGGGGACATGCTGGAGATGATCCTCTCCAGCGAGAAAGGCCGGCTGCCTGAGCGCCTCACCAAGTTCCTCATCACCCAGGTGCGCACGCCCGCCCACCGCCCGCCTCCTCAGCCTGGCTCCCCACCTGTCCTGCAAGGCGCACCTTTGCTGTGTGCCCTGAAGGGCAGGCAGACATTGGGTGAGAATCATAATCGCAGATAAGAGAAAATATAGTAATAGAGTAATAACGATCAGAAAAAGTATTAGAATGATACTTTAAAAATTATAATATGATAGAACAGTTAGTAGAATAACAGTAATAGAGTAATGACTACAGATACATAATAAGATAAGTTGAAAATAATAGAGCAGTTATAATAATATTATAGAAAATAACTTTTTTTTTTTTAAATTATTTTATATAATGAGTCAGGCTCGCTGGGCCTGACTTCATGAAGAAAAAGGGAAGGAGAGAGAAGCCTTTCTCTGGGGAGTTCATTCATTCATTTATTAAATGGTTCAGCAGACACTGTCTGGCCCCATGTTGGGCAGTGTGAGGACGCAGCGGTGACCTTGATAGCCCTGGATCTGCACAGCGATCACCCAGAGTGGGTAGGGCTGAGATGGGGGTACTAATAATGAGAATGATAGACAACGTGGTCACTAACCTTTATTGAGCCCTTACTGTATGCCAGCCACTGTTTTAGTTCATGTAATCTTCCTAGCAACCCATGTGGTACTGGTTATTACTACTCCCATTTTACTGTGGCTCAGAGACTTTAAGTAACTTACCCAGGGTCACACAGCTGGTGGGATTTAAACCTGGAAGTATGCTGTTCCGGAGTAAAGTCAAACAGTGTCTTAGTCGCTCAGTCATGTCTGACTCTTTGCAACCCCATGGACTGTAGCCCGCCAGGCTACTCTGTCCATGGAATTCTCCAGGCAAGAATACTGGAGTGGGTTGCCATTCGCTTCTCCAAAAGTCAAACTAATTTGTGTTATTTGTCTGTGTGTGTGCGTACATACATTTAAATTGATTTCACATCACATATAACACTGTTGTCTGCTTCTTACTTTCCTCACTTTAATAGTGCTTCTGAAAGACCATTCTATTTCAGTATGTAGTTAGCAGAACTGTCTCTTTTTCTTAGTTGTATCCCATGACAATATCACTAAATTCTCCAGTTGCGGAGCATGTAGTTGGTTTCACTATCCCACTACTGCAAACAACAGCCTGTGAACATTTGTCTACAAACATCGACAGGCTCTGGTGGGAGGATTTCAATAGAACATGTTCAAATAGTAGACTCCCGAGCCTAAGGAAATGTGCTTAAAATTTTTTGAACGGTGTTGCCCAGTTATTCTCTAAAACCTCTTTCAATCTTTATCCTCACCAACAGAGTTTGAGGGTGTCTATTTTCTCAGTCCTTACTCTGGATAATATATTCACTAGTCCTTTTTCCCCCAAGCCACATGGCTTGGGGGATTTTAGTTCCCAACCAGGGGTTGAACGTGGGCCATGGCAGTGAAAGTGCTGAGTCCTAGCCACTGGACTACCAGGAAATTCCTGATACAATCACTAGTCTTAAAGGTGGAAAAATAATACTTCATATGGCTTCACTTGGTTTAAAAATTACAAGTGAGGTTGAGCATATTTTCACACGTTTATTGATCTGTGCTTTGTGTGCTCTTTGGCCATTTTTTTCAGTTGTATTATTCTTATTGAATTGTAAAGAGCTCTTTGTGTATGAAGGACTCTGGATCTTTGTTGCTTGTGTTGTTCCCATCTTTTATCCCAGTATTTCTTTTCCTCTTCATTTTGTTTGTGGTGTTTACTTTCATTTTGGGGGTTTCACAGCCTTCTTGGAAAGATCTTCCCACATGGCTGGCTCCACACTTGATTCTGGGACATGTTCTCTGTTGGCTGAAAAGTCTCCTGTGCTGGCTTCCTCTCTCCAGGCCCAGCACCCTTGCTCTCCCAAGCTGTCTGTCTTTGTCAGTCTGGCTTGTGGGGTGGGGATAGAAACTCACTGAGGCAGGCCCATCTGGACTTCAGGTGGGGAGAGAAAACTGCCTGCCTTCAGCAACTGAGGCCATTTCTCTTTCATTCTGGTCTTTCATCTTGTTCTCTCTTTTTGTCTGTGCACTCTCTCTCTCTCTCTCTCTGCAGATTTCTGCTCTTTGCCTCTTGCCTGCCCTACCCCAAGTCCTGGGCTAAGCCCTATACTTCATGAACTTATAAGCTTCACAACCATCTTTGAGGTAGGTATTACTATAATCTCCATTTTACAGATGAGGAAACTGAGGTTGAGGGTTTCCTAGGTCTCGCCCAAGGTCATACAGATCTAAGGTCACACTGCCAGGTAGCAGTCTGGCCAAGGTTTGAACCTGGGTCTGTCCAGCTTCCCATCTACCCTCTTTGTTCACCATATTTACTGGGGGTTGGGAAAATCAGTACACTGAAGCTATGTAGGAGAGGATGTCCATATATAGCTTTGGACCTCCAGTCTCTCTGTAGAGTGAAGAACTTGGACCTCAGCAGTAGCTTTCAAATAGCATTTCCATACTCAAAAATCATACAGTGAAAACAATGAAAAAGTCCAAATATTTCAGTTCTAAGATATAAATTACAGCTTCATGCTTATGTCATACTTTTGACAGTTATATGGAATCAAGGAAAATCATGGCTTCCATAGATAAGTAGTTACAAATGGTAACAGTCTTTTTTTTTTAATTCATTTTTTAATTTTTGGCTGTGTGGATCTTCATTGCAGCCTGGGCTTTTCTCTAGTTCTGGCGAGCAGTGGCTCCTCTAGTTGTAGCCTGTGGGCTTCTCATTGCAGTGGCTTCTCTTTTTGTGGAGTGCAGGCTCTTTGGTTCAAGGGCTTCAATAGTTGCAGCTCCTGGGCTCTAGAGACCAGGTTCAATAGTTGGGAATCACGGGCTTAGTTGCTCTGCAGCATGTGGGATCTTCCCAGATCAGAGAGTTAATCCATGTCTCCTGCATTAGCATATAGATTCTTTACCACTAAGCCACTAGGGAAGACCAACAGTTTTTTGTTTGTTTGTTTGTTTAAGTCAGCTCACCTTGCCATCATAGAATATTCTTAAATTAGCAGCTACAGCAGGAAAAGTTTTATTTGAAACACTCACAGGAAGGTGTCCACTAACAGGCCATCTAACCAAGAATAATAACCAAAACAACAACAATAGCTCACATGGAGTGCTTACTGTGTGCCAGACACTGCCCTAAGCATTTTATATACCTCACTCAACTCACTTAAAGCTCACAGCAACCCTTGAGGATGGGTTTTATTATTACCCCCATTTTATGGGTGAGAACACTGAGACCCAGAGAGGCAAAGTGACTTGCTGTAGGCATTAGGCTAGTAAGTGTGGATCCAGGTTTGCTACCTTGATAAGGCTGGCTCTCAAACCCACCTAACACCCACATAACACCCCAGCTCTTAAGGGTGTTATGTTTGATTTATGTCCTATTGGTATTGTTTGTAATTGGTTAGTATTTCAGGTTTTTAATCCGTGAAAAATATTTTTAAAAAAATTGAATCATACAATAGCACCTCCTTGAAACCGCTGCATTATTCATAGCTCTTTTTCAGCAGGATCTGCATGTCAGAGGATGTCAGGATCTTCCCAAAACCCCTGCTCCAGTTCAGTCTCCCTAGAATTATATGTCCAACTTCTATCTTTGACTGAAATGGTTCTTGGGTTCTGAGCTGCTTCTTTGGTGCTCCAATGCCTTCCCTGGTCCGGGGCGGGGGAGGGGGGTGGAGTTGCGGGGGGAGGGGGCGGGGGGCGGTGATGGCATGGATGGGGTTTGGAGGGCTGGCTGCTGAAGGCAGAATCTCACAGCAGGGACTTTTGTAACTTTTTTACTGGTGCTATCTTTCCCTCAGATCCTGGTGGCTTTGAGACACCTTCACTTCAAGAATATCGTCCACTGTGACTTGAAACCAGAAAACGTGTTGCTGTCATCAGCCGACCCATTTCCTCAGGTCAGAAAGGTCCCCTCCTTATTTGGGGAAGTCCATCTAACACTAACGGTGGGTGGGGACTGTGTTAATCAAGATAATCAGCCACAGAGACCCAAGATAATGGCTTAAGTGAGACCGAGGCTTGCTTCTCACTCATGGAGGGACCAGCATAATCATTTTGAGGGTGAAAAAGCAGTGCAATGGTGTTGGGACCACAGCTCCTGCTGTCTTTTCTGGCCTCTCTATGGCGTTGCCTGGTCTTCATGGTCCGTGTTGTGCCGCTGCTGCCCCGCCTCCCAAGTGTAAAAGGATATGTGGGGGAGGAAAGAAACGGGGTAGAAGAAATGGATGCACCCCTTTCCTTCCCTAAGGTAATACTACGAATATGCAAGGGGCACGCCTCACATTCCATTGGCCAGGGCTTGATCACGTGGAGCTTCAAAGGAAGCTGGGAAATGTAGTTTTCATTCTGAGCAGCCGTGTGAATGTGAATGTGAAGTTGCTCAGTCGTGTCCGACTGTTTGCAGCCCCATGGACTGTAGCCTATCAGGCTCCTCCATCCATGGGATTTTCCAGGCAAGAGTGCTGGAGTGGATTGCCATTTCCTTCTCCAGGGGATCTTCCCGACCCAGGGATCGAACGCGGGTCTCCCACATCGCAGGCAGACGCTTTACCATCTGGGCTACCCCGTGTGGCTCATTAAAAATCCAGAATTTTTATTAAGGGGAGAAGCAGAGAACAGATATTGGAGGGGAGCGACTGGTAATTTCTTCTGTGGGTCTCTTAGGAAAACATTGTTTTGGTGTTCTTTGTTTTTAGTATTTATTTATTTATTTGGCTGCTCCTGGTCTTTAGTTGCCACACGTGGGCTCTTCAATCTTCCCTTCCATATGTGAGATCTTTTTAAGTTGCAGCATGTGGGATCTAGTTCTCTGACCAGGGATCAAACCCAGGGCCCCTGCATTGGGAACCTAGCCTCTTAGCCACTGGTCCACCAGGGAGGTCCCAGGAAAACAATTTTGATGAGCCTCTGACTGATTAGATGAGACTCCCCTTGGGGCAAAGCCAGACTGAGCAAGGGTGATGATTATAATAGCTACAGTTGATTGGGTGCCCACTGTGGTTAAGGGCCTTTAGCTACAGGTTCTCATTTAGCCCTTCCACATCCCTGTGAAGTTTTTGCTTCCTTGTCTCTCTTTTGTGATTATTTCATTTCATTTTAAAAGTTCATTTTGGTCATCAACTAAAAATTATTGTGTGCCTACTGTGTGCCAAGCTGCATGCTGGAGCATTGGGAACTGTAGTAAGTAGAGACATCCCCATCTCCATGCCCACTGGTTTACAGCTGGGGCTAATTTTGCACCCCAGGGGATATTTGACAACACTGGAGACGTTTTTGGTTGTCACAAGCTGTTTGAGAGGGAGCGTTACTACTGGCATGGAGGGATTGCTAAGCATCTGACAGTGCACAAGATAGCCCCAAAATACAAGATTATCTTTCCCTAATGTCAGTAGTGCAGGCTATGAGAAACTCTAACTTATAGCAGTAATATCCACTAGAAATATAATGTACTAGGACTTACTTCCCTGGTGGTTCAGTGGCTCAGACTCTGTGCTCCCAATGCAGGGGGCTGGGATTTGACCCCTGGTCAGGAAACTAGATCCCACATGATGCAACTAATAGTTCACAGGTCACAACCAGAGATCCCATATAAATTAAATTTTATTTAATTTATAAATAAAGATAAATTAATAAAAAGAATATAATGTGAGCCCCATCTATAATTTTACATTTTCTAGTAAGCCACATTTTAAAAACTGAAGAGAAACTGGTGAAATTAATTTTGCTAATATACTTATTCTAGTATATCTAAATATTACCATTTCAACATGTAATCAACCACATAAACATTATTAATGAAATAATCTTTCTTTTCCTACTAAGTCTTCGAAATCTGGTGTGTATTTTACTTTTAAAGTAAATCTTAATTTGGGTAATAAATTTCTATGAGAAATACTTGATTTTGCACTTAGATCTCAGAAAGTTAACACTTGGGAAAGTAGGTTGACACACCCAAGTTGTTCCAAGCTTATTTAAAAACTATCCAATTAAAAAAATCTAGGACCCCCTTTAAAATATAAATTAATTAAAATTAAATAAAAAATAGTTTTTCAGTTGCACTTGCCACATTCAGGTGCTCTGCACCCACATTTGGCCACCATACTGGACAGCAAAGCTCAAAGAGGGAAGATGAAATATTGGTCAAATTGTCACAAGAATGTAATTATATCTGTAATGAGTTCTGTAACACAGTTCTATGAGCTCAAACTGTATATAGCCCAGTGGAAGATCAGAGAAAATTTATCTGAAGAAAGAGTAGGTTTTTTGTGGGGAGGGGACAAGTGTTCTAGTCAGTGGGAGCAGCCTGTGCAAAAGCCCTGTGTTGTACTTAAAAAAAAACAAACAGTTTTATTGAGATATAATGTGCATACTATACAATTTACCACTTTGAAGTATACAATTTAGTGGCTTTTAGGATATTCAGAGTTGTGCAACCATCACCATGATCAATTTTGGAACATTTTCATAACCACAAAAGAAACCTCATACTTTTAGCCAACATCCTCCAATTGTACCATCCCCCTACCCACAACAACTAATCTACTTTATGTGGATTTGTCTGTTCAAGCATTTTATGTAAATGGAATAAACAAACACTTCTCTATATATGTGTGTGTGTGTGTGTGTGTGTGCTCAGTAGCTTCAGTTGTGTCCAACTCTTTGCAACCCCATGGGCTATAGCCCACCAGGCTCCTCTGTCCCTGGGATTCTCCAGGCAAGAATACTGGAGTGCGTTGCCATGCCCTCCTCCAGGGGATCTTCCTGACCCAGAGATTGAACTGGGTTTCCTGCACTGCAGGCAGATTCTTTACCATCTGAACCACCAGGGACGCCCATTATACCCGACCATAAAAGAAGTAAACTACTGACACATGCTGTAACATAAATGAACCTTGAAAACAATTAAGAAAAAGAAGCCAGTCACCAAGATGCCATATTATATTATTGTATATTCCATATTGTGTATTTCATGTGTACATATATGGAATATACAATAATAATATGTCATCCTTGGTGACTGGCTTCTTTCCCTTAATGTTTTCAAGGCCCATTTATGTTACAGCATGTGTCAGTATTTTTATGGCCATTAAATATTCCATCATAAGATAGGTAGAAAAGGGTGGATCTTAGAAAAGTAAAAGATTATAACGTCTGTTGAAAGGGCAAAGGATCCTGGGAAAAGGCTGTCACATTGAGATGTGGGTCAGGGGTTGGGGTGTGGCTGTTTTTGAAGGCAATAGAGGCTTGGGGGTAATAGTGAGCCAGAGAAGTGTTTTGAGTAGGGGAGGGACAGTATGCGAATAGAGGTGGCAGCTGCCTATGGACTGGTAGGCAGCAGACAGGACTTTGAACCCAGACTTGCTGGCTCTGGAAGCCTATCCATGACCCTAGACTGCCTCCAACAAGGGCAAGGTAGGTTCACACCTATTACCATGGATGCCGTGCTTAGCTGTTTACATGCTGGGTGCCCTTTAATCCTCCAGGGAAGCCTGATCGGCAGCTGCTGTTAACATTCTCAACCCGGATGACAAAAACGGGGCTTCGAGAACTACTGTCCCTCAGCTGAGATCCCCGAGGCTCTCTCTACGCCCGCCGCTGCTCCTATCATTTTCCCATGTATTTACTCTTTCAGTTCACACAGCTACCCTTTAAGGTAGGGGCTGTTAGCATCGCCATGGTACAAAGAGGAGACAGAAGCAGAAGAAGGTTAAGATCTGTTCGACGTGACAGAGGGATGGCAGCAGGGAGCCTTTATGGAGCCTCACTGCAGGTCGCGCATTTATTGTTCTGTGAGCTTTAGATGGATGAAACCCATTATAATCCTCACGACAGACCTTTGAGATAGGCGCTGGTACAATCTTCCTCCTCGTACAGATGAATAAACGGAGGCCCAGACAGAGGAAGCCCCCTGCCCAGGGTCACCCAGCTAGCTAGTGAGCAGAGGAGCCTGGATTCGAACCAGCGTTCAATTTTGTCTGGAATACCGTGGTGGCAGGACGCTTGCGCAGAGGCGGGAGGCACGACCTCCATACGCCTGAGACCCTCTACCCCTCGCCTCTGCAGGTGAAGCTGTGCGACTTCGGCCGCGCGCATCATCGGCGAGAAGTCGTTCCGGCGCTCGGTGGTGGGCACGCCCGGCCTACCTGGCGCCTGAGGTGCTGCTCAACCAGGGCTACAACCGGTCGCTGGACATGTGGTCGGTGGGCGTGATCATGTACGTCAGCCTCAGCGGCACGTTTCCCTTCAACGAGGACGAGGACATCAAAGACCAGATCCAGAATGCTGCGTTCATGTATCCGGCCTGCCCTTGGAGCTGCATCTCGGCCGGAGGTGCGGGGCTAGCTTGACTCTTGGATGCAGGCGAGGGCGGGGCCCCGAGGTGGGGGCGTGGTGGGGATAATGGGCGGGGCCGCCCTGAGAAGGCCAGTGGCCATGAGGGTGGAGCCTAGTGAAGGGGCGAGAGCACCCGGAAGACTGTTTAAGGGGAGGCACTGAGACCTGAAACTTTGAGGGAGGGACTCAGCATGTGGAACTAGGGACCGAGGCCTCAGGCCTAGACTAGGTTATGTGAGTTGGAAAGGAAGTGCCCTGGAAACACTAAGACACTTGCCACCTTGGAGGCTATTAATACTTGGCTTGTCTAGGGCGAGACCAGGAGAAGGACTAGACCCGAGAAAGTCAAAGGGCTGGGATGGCCAGGATTGAAAGAACAGGTCTTCCCAAGGTGTTGGCTGGAGCCTGAAGTCTTTGGGGTTATGACCCCAAAAGGATTAACCCCGCAGAAGCAGTGGCGCCAGGGGGCAGGGTTGAGGAATAAGGGCTTGGCTAATTTGCTGGGTACTGGGGCCTTGACTGGGATGAAGGTGGTCCTGGGCCCTGGGATTAGATCCAGTGATGGAGGGAGCTGATTTAGGGGCTTAGCTAGAGAAGGGGCAGGGCTTCCTTGGTGGCTTAGGTGGTAAAGAATCTGCCCCCAATGTGGAAGACTTCGGTTTGATCCCTGGGTTGGGAAGATCTGCTGGAGAAGGGAATGGAAATCCCAAGGACAGAGGATCCTGGCGGATGGGCTACAGTGCGTGGGGTTACAAAGAGTCAGATATGACTGAGTAACTATCACTTTCACTAGAGGAGGGGCTGGGCCATGGAGGGTTTCTGCAGACTTCTAAGGGAAGGACTGATCGTGAAACCAAAGTCAGGCCTGGAATCTGGGAGCAGGTGGAGGTTGGGAGAAGCATGGGGCTATGGGGGTCGGGGCTAGGGGGCAGGACAGAGGTGGACATTGGGATCTCTGCATATAGGGGCTTTGGCATCGTGGCTTGGTGGTGGTGATGATCTTGGTCATGCTCCTGCCAGCTTGGAGATGGGTCTGGGAAATTTAACTCCTGAGGGCCCCCAGCTTTGGGGCAGAGCCGGCTGTGAGGGTGAGCCAAGGGCGAGGCTAAGATACTGGGGTGTGTGAAGATGCCTTAAGTGAGTTAGAACAAAGGGCAGGTTCTGAAATCAGAAGCTCAGGAAAACAGAAGTGTGGGAGGGAAATTAGTTAAAAAGACAAGCATTTGGGAGTTCCCTGGTGGTCTAGTCATTAACATTGAGTGCTTTCACTGCCGTGGGCAGGGTTCAGTCCCTGGTCAGGGTACTGAGATTCCAAAAGACACAACGTGCAGAGAGAAAAAAAAACAAGCTCATCCGTAAGAGTTTCTTCAACAAGTATGTGCTGAGTGTCTACTTTGTGCCTAATACTGACTGTCCTAGGTTATGGGAATACTGGAATCAGTTGGAGAGAAGGGATCATGAAAGAAGGTTGCCCAGTGGTCTGTGAAGAGGAGGGGGGAGGGGCATAGAGGATGTGACCTCATGGAGCAGGCAAAGGGGGTTACTCAGTGCAGGAAAAGGTGTTGGTGGCCCAAGAAAGATGAGCACTGAGCAGTGAGGAGGTGGGTTGACTTGAGTCCTGGAGCAGTATAAGGGGTTGTCTTTTGGGACCTGATCCAGAGTCCCTCGGTCAAAGTGCGTGCTCCAGTGTATGCAAATGAATTTGAGTGTGGATGGGTGTGTGCAAGGGAACCTGTGAGAACAAGGCCTATACTCAGAGGAGTTTACATAGTGGGGCCTTGTCTTTCAAGGCTCATGATCAAGCAGGGAGCCTTGGACAAGTGCTAGCTTGTCTTGAATGCCTGACACTCACTAATCATTTTCATAGAGAGCGGGCCTCCAACTCTGGGTCTTCTGCAGGAAACTGGTGCCTGATTAGCATCTCATAACATTGTTTTCTTTTCATTTTATTTTTGTGGACATGGCAAGTGATCTTAGGATTTCTATTGACCAGGGTGATGGAAAGTTTCCATTTTATATAATTCTGTATCTTATATTTTATATAAAGTACATATTTATACAATTACATATATAAATATATAATATTTGTGTATTTTCACCTTAAAAAGTGAGTTGAAAAAGTGAATTGATTTAAAACCAAATTCTACCTATTTTCCAAGGGCTATGTACATGGTTCAAATTTTTTCTATGTACAAAAGCGTCTAAAATGAAAATTCTCTCTTATTCTTTTGACATCCTTCCCAAAGGCAGTGTCTATTACAAGTCTCTATACTTATGCAAACAGATACGGGTACATACATTCTCTTATCCCTCCTTTTACTCAGTGGCAGCATGCTATACACAATATATTGTTTTTAACCAACTTGCTTTGTCCACATCCCAGCAATCTTGGGTAAATGAGTTGGCTTAAAGAAAAATACTAAGTGAAATATAGTATAGATGTACCTGTACATACTTGTGTATGACAATACCTATGAAGGTGACATACGAATGGGGAAACATTCCTATGGTATGAGACTTGGTGAGGAGATGTAGGATCCAACGTGAGGGATGGGGATAAATGTGTAGTTTAATGAGGAAATAGGTGGGAGAGTGATTCGTGCAGGTGAGGCTTACTGCACTGAAGGAAGGCCCCATGGCAGGCGAGTAGGGTGGGGTGCCTGTTGGAAGGAGGGCGGCCCCTCACCCCGCAGGATTTAAGCTGTCTCTCTCCTTCCGGTGTAGCCATCGACCTCATCAACAACCTGCTGCAGGTGAAGATGCGCAAAGCGCTACAGCGTGGACAAGTCTCTCAGCCACCCCTGGTTACAGGTGATTCAGGGGCGGGGCTGAGAGCCAAGTGGGAGGGGCTGAGTCATTCGTTGGGATAGAGGAAGGCGTGGAACCACATCTCTTATTGGATACTAAGGTAGTTTAGGTTGTAGGTACATTAACCGTGGGCGGGGAATGTGGCTGAGCCTCCCATTGGCTGGGCTGTAGAAGGAGATGGAGCTAATTGGCTAGGTAGGTTGTGAAGGGTGTGGCTTCACGGTCCTTGGTATTCGGCTTCTCACTGGCAGGGCAGATCCCATGGGGGTGATGCTCTGTCAACTATTGGCTACCCTTGGAGCAGTACCCGAAACTAATCCCTGTTCTCCCGGCCCAGGAGTACCAGACGTGGCTGGACCTCCGGGAACTGGAAGGGAAGATGGGTGAGCGGTACATCACGCACGAGAGTGACGATACGCGCTGGGAGCAGTTTGTGGCAGAGCACCCACTCCCCGGGCCGGGGCTGCCAGCCGACAGGGTGCTCGGTGGGACCTTCCCACCCCGGACCACGAGATGCAGGGGCTGGCCGAGCGCATCAGTGTCCTCTGAGGTCTCGGGCTCCCACTCTGGCTGCCTCGTGATGCTGTCCTTGCGTGCTCAGAGAGTGGCGCTTCACACCTTACCGCTGATGAACTGTTCTAAGGAAAGCAGTTTCTTGCCCAAGTTGGACACCCCCGGGGGAGGGTCATGGTGGGGGGCGGGGGCAGGGGCCAGGGTTATTTCCATTTCCCCAACAATTAAAATGGACTCATCTCTGGCCCTATGGCCTTGGTCTTTGGCCACACCGCACTCTCGTATTATTGAGTCTGTTGCTCACCAAGATGGAGTTCATCTGGAAAAAGATGGGATGGAGGAGAGACGGAGGAAGGGGCACTGAAGGGAGAGGAGTTTTGGAAGGAGAACTAACGGATGAAAAAATATACGGAGGGAGCACTGCCAGAAGGGAAGACCAAAAAGGAAACGATATGAAAGAGCATAAAGAGGAGAGGGAAGATTAATGGAAGAGAGATGAATAGGATCGGAGGGGTGAAGGATTTACAAAAACTCAAGTAATCTCATGGCTTAATGGTTTAATTTTTTAACTTGGTGTTATTGCTACTAACTGCACATCTGGTCTATGGTAGAAAGTCGATACACAGTAGTTGGTATTTTCTTATAAGTTGATGTGATGACTTCTCTCATTCGCTGGCTCATCCGTTTTGTCACACTGTGCAGGGTGATGCTGGGGACACGGTGGTGACCGACCCAGCCCAGGTCCTGCCTTCAGGGGCTTCACCATCCAGTGGGGGAGACAGGCTTGTTCCTGGCTAGTGAGGACCCAGAGTGGGGAGGGCTGGAATGGGAGAGCCCAAGAGGGTAGGGCAGCCTAGAATGAGCTTGGAGTGTCTTTCTTTGGGGGCAGTTCTTCTAAGTTGACGTGAGGCTCACCTTCACCCAGAAGGTTGTAGGCAGAGAGAACCTCTGTCCTGTGACCCCTGTCCTCCAGTGCCCTAGCTCCCCATTATCACCTAGACTTTTGGCCCTAGAGCTGAAGGCAAGCGATCAGAGCATGCGCTTAGCCAAGTTCTCTATACACCTTGGTCACACTCGAAGTTACACACCATTGTTAAAGATTTTCCTGGGCCCCATAAAACCAGGATGGTATTCAGCAGCCAATTTAAAACTGCCTGCAATGCAGGAAATATGGGTTTGATCCCTGAGTCGGGAAGATCCCCTGGAGGAGGAAATGGCAACCCACTCCAGTATTCTTGCCTGGGAAACCCCATGGACAGAGGAACTTGGCGGGCTACAGTCCATGGGGTCACAAAAAGTCAGACACGACTCAGTAACTAACAAATTAGGCTAGTACCTAGAGCTTACGCTCCATGTCTTCCCAATTTATATCAATTAGCCCATCTGCTGGTCGGTTGGGGAGTTGCAGCTCTTTAATTTGAAAAGGATTAAATGAATGAACCCTAGTCAATGAGGATCTCCAAACAAACCAGAGCACCTCTGAGGCATATTCCAAGCCCACACTTTTGGGGCATGTCTCTTAGACCCCATCCTGAATGTTTCTCCTTAAACTAACTGGTCTAAAATCCAGGAGGGTAGACAACAAAGGGACAAATCCATCTGCAATGATAGAGCCAGGCCAGGAAATAGATGGAAAGACTACTAAGGCCTGATCCCTGACAATCACACTGCATCTATCTTGGCCATGACTTTTGTCAACATTCTGGGGTCAGAAACTAAAGACAATCAAAAACATCGTGTTAGCTTGATTACAGAACTCCAAGAGAGTCCAACATGAGATGAAAAAAAGAAAAATCCACACAATCCAATTTAAGGTCCTGCTACTTAAACAACTGGAGATAAATAGGTAAAAATCCATCCTATTGGGCCATCAGAAACCACTAAGCCTAATCTTAAGAGAGACACCTACAGGTACTATTAAGTAAGTAAAGGGACATTGGACTTAAGCCTGTCCAGCTTTAAAATACAAAAATGAATTTGAAGGACTTACCTGGTAGTCCAGTGGCTAAGACTCCGTACTCCCAATGCAGGGAGCCTGGGTGCCATCCCTGATCAGGGAAGTAGATCCCATATGCTACAACTAAGACCTGATGCGGCCAAATAAATATTTAAATAAATAAATAAAAGGAATTTGAACCTGAGATTCATTCTCCCTGGTCTCCCAGCAGACCTTCTCCTCTGCCTCCATAAACACCCCTCAACCCACAGAGGAAAATGACCATCCCCGTTAATGGACATGCTACCCCCAGCTTTGTAGATACGGGGGCCACCCCACCCCCTTACGTATCTCATAGTCTATCCACCTTTCAACCGCCCTCAGGGCTCAGCAATGATTTTGATGAGATGCCACAATTTGCCATACTTTAATTTTTTATTTTTTGGCCTTAACCATGTGGCATGTGAGATCTTAGTTCTCCATGGGTGTCTGCATGCATGCGTGCCCAGTTGCTCAGTGGTGTCTGATTCTTTGCGACCCCATGGACTACAACCTACCAGGCTCCTCCATCTGTGGGATTATCCTGGCAAGAATACTAGACTGGGTTGCCATGCCCTCCTTCCATACTCCCTTCTAAGACCCTTCCCAACTCAGTGCTCCATCTGCACAGGAAGCTCCCCCTACCCTATCTATGGATCAGGAGTCTTGTGTGGTACGTTCATTCCCAGGAACTCTGCAGACATCATCACCACCACCATCCAAAGGCCAACAAGGAAATCCACAAAATTGCTACCACTCTTCTGACTCCACCTACTAAGGATCTCTCTTCATCTCCTACTTGGAACTCTCAGCTGACTGCACTCTTGTCTCAAATCTTTGGTTTTATTCCCTAATTGGATCATGAGCAGTTATCTTTTTATTTATCTTCCCAGGAATACTTATCTTCAAATGGCTGGTGACCAGAACCCTAAGTCGGCTCCAGATCTAACATTTTACACAGAAAATGGTTCCACTGGTCTTGCACAAACAGCAGGGATGAAAACCAATCCTGACATCACCCCACACAGTTACGGCCAAGAAAATCTTGTTTGAGAGTGAGCTTTCCGTATCCCCTTTCATCAGTCTGATCATCTCCTCACTGTTGGTAAATTAATGTAACTTAAGGAAATGGTAACCCACTCCAGCATTCTTGCCTGGAAAATTGCATGGACAGAGGAGCCTGGTGGGCTACAATCCATGGGGTTACAAAGAGCTGAACACGACTTAGTGACTGAATAACAACAATAATAAAGGGCAGTATACATCTGTTTTAAACAAGAGAAGGATTGAATAAAGTTTATCTCTACTAAAATCCAGACTCATTTTTTTCTCTGTGGGACTCACAAGATTATTTTTAACTTATTTATCAGACCCTTCTGTGGCTCTTTATAATGGAAGTACGCCAAGCACTTGACAAACATCTCCCTTAATCCTCGTAACAACTCCATGCAGTAGACAGTATTACAGCCGCGATTAGACAGCTCAGGAAAGTTGGGCACAGAAAGAGCAAGCATGTTTTCCAAGGTCACACAGCTAGAAAGTGGCAGAGCTAGAGCTCACCCCCAGGCAGTCTGGTTCTGCAGTCTTTGCTCGCAATCTCTAACATTTTCTCTCCAGTCCAGGACCAGAAGGTAAACCAGGATCATAAAGGAGGAAGGATCTTGCACGATCTTCTCGGTCCTGGTTTTTAGGGAGTCAAAGTCAGTCTGAGAAATGGGTATAAATTTTGGAGCTAGATCTTGAAGGTAGTAGGGACGCACACTCAGCGTAGTAGTGACACAGGCTGGCCGCCTGAGGAGGCATCAGCCCTGTTCAAGGAGCCAGGGGGGGGAGGGAGGGAACCTTGCAAACGAATGTCAGGCTCAGACTCTTATGAACTGTAGAGCGTTGAGAACAGAGCATCTTAGAAGGCAGAGAACAAAGCCTCTTAGAACGTAGTACAAAGGCCCCTGGAATCGTTGGTGAGCGCAAAGCCCCACAGCATCTGAGAGATAAAAGACACTTAGATTCTGTTCGGCCCAGGGTCTTATAATTCCCGAATTTGGGACAAGACCGATCTTAGACTCTTAGACGTAAGACTGGCTACCGAATTTGAAAGGCCTAGTGCAAAATGAAAATGTAAGGCCCTTTTTCAAAAAATAAGAATTTCAAGACAGTAACAGAGTATTAAACCAAACTCAGGGGCCCTCCTAAGCGGATCATATGCCCGTGAAGCCGACCTCGCTTAGAAGTACAGTTTTATGGGTGAATGTCGTCTCAGTTGGCCTGGCCCTCTCGTATTACAGCTGAATATCTGGGAAGGCTTCCTGGAAGAGGAGGCAAAATCAGTACTAGACTCTCAAATCCTTTCCGCCCCGAGCGTCGCTTCAGAAGCTGAACGTTAGGAGAGGTGGGGAAAGAGGAGCAGCTGCCAAAATGTCACAAGGACCCATTCTCTATTTATAGATCACCCCTGCCCTTCTTGCGGGACAGTCCAATGACAGCCAGAGTTCTCCCGCAAGGGGGCGGAACCAGCTGCGGGATGGGAGAGACCGGGACCAATGACATCCGGGTAAGGGAGGACTTGTTTCATTGTGACGCGTGGGGGGCGTGGCCAGGGCCCAAAAGGCGGTGAGAAGGGGGCGTGGCGAGGAGGGCCGTAAGCCGATCGAGTAGGCAGCTGCGAGCATGCGTCGCGTTGGGGGGTGCACAGCAGAGCATCTTCGTAAGGAAAGGTACCAGCCAATAAGCCGGGGTTGCTCTGTCGCCGGGGGCGTGGTCATGCAGATAAGGCACGGGTGGGCGGCCCAATGGGCGGGCGTCTATGCAGATGAGACGGTGACAGCCGGGCCAGCGGGCGGGCTGGCAGGCGGGCTGTTGGGGCGGGGAGGGTGGGACCGGGAGAGGGGTGGCCGCGGGGCCCGGCCGGTCTGGGGCGGGGGCCGCAGCCATGATCCGGGCCTTCTCGTTCCCGGTGAGCCCCGAGCGGGGTCGGCTGCGGGGCTGGCTAGAGGGCAGCCTGGCCGGGCTCTGCGAGTTGCACTGGCTCCGGGAGAGGCAGGAGTACCGCGTGCAGCAGGCGCTGCGGCTGGCCCAGCCCGGAATGGGGGCGCCGAGGCCGAGGACGAGGAGGACGCCGACGAGGACGAAGATGCGGCGGCGGCGCGCCGGGCCGCAGCGGCCCTGGAAGAGCAGCTGGTGAGGGGCCGCCTGTCCTTCCGTCCCTGTGCCCTCGTCTGTGTCTGTCTGTCTGTCTCGGTTGGATGCTCAGACACCCGTCCGGGTGGGGGAGGGAGGAGGGGGAAAAGGAGAGGGGGGTGGGGCCGGGGAGTCTGGGTGGCGGGCGGGATCAGGCCTCCCCGGCCCCAAACTGGGAAAGGGGGCTGCCTCGCCTCTGCCGGTCCCTCGTGTGATGCACAGGCCCGCTTTCCCTACACCCCTTCCCCAAAGAAAATCCATCTGGGCGCCAAGTACGTGTCAAGCTCGGGCTGAGTATTTGGCAGGCGTTGTCTTCTTGCAGCTTGGGGGATAAGGGGGTGATAGTACCCATTTTATAGAGAAAAACCTAAGGCTCAGAGAGGGCAAACGACTCACCCAAGGTCACACAGCCGGATCCAAACATGCCCCTCTCCTGGCCTCCCTATCAGCGGCCCACCCCCCTCCCCCGCCCCCCGCCCCCGCCCCCCGTCGTCTTCCCTAAGTCCTGGTGTGCTTGGAGATCTCCGGAGGGGGCGGGGAGGGGGAGGGGATCCTTGAACCTCCTGAGGGGAAGGATTGCTGCTGAGAGGAAGTTCACAGTCCCTTAGGATCCCACGGTGATCTCGACCCTCCGGTGACACTTTCCCTCCTTTGCTACCTGGTCACAGCCCTGCTTAACCCAAGTGGTGGCAAATTGAAGCAGCATGGGAGTCTGACTTCTGGACGCCCTGGGTGCTTGATGGTGGAAGATGAGGCAAGGTGTCCAGAATGACTTAGGGAGCATCACCCCTCTCTCCCTCTCTTTGTTATTCCTTATTTCTCCTGGTTTCTTGCACTCTTTTCCCTCCTGCCACATCTCTATGACTTTCTGTGCCTGTTTCTCTGCCTTTCTCAGTCCTCTGGGTCTCTGTCTCCCTTGGTCTTCCTTTCTTGCATTTCTTCCTGCCCCACATCCCTGTCTCTCTCTTCCCCTCCCCCAGCCTGCCAGGCCCCAGACCCCAGCTCCACTTGCTGATCCCATCCTCAAGCGTGTGTGTGGTCAGAGCTTCCCGTTTGGGGAAACCTGAGCCGAGGTAGCAGGGGGAGGGGGCTCTCCCTGCTACTGACCTCGACTGCCCCCTCCTCGGATGGGGAATGGCGGGGAGGTGGGGATAAACTGAAGCCAGACTCTGGGGCTGGACGGCCAGCCCCTCCCCCCACCCCACCCCCACCCCGCCCGCCAGGAGAGGGACCCTGCACATTCTTCTGTGGAAACAGAAACAGCTGTGGGAGGCCCCACCCCCTCCCAAAGTTAGAGCCGCGCGTTGTGGGGGCCCTCACCAGCTCACCCCACCCTAAGCTGGCTGGGCTTGGGAAGGCACCTCCCATCACTCCAAAGAGAGGCAGAAGGCATGGGGATGGGCCAGCTGTGTCCTGCCTCCCTGCCCTTCATCCTCTCCCTCTCTCTGCCTCAGTCTCCCCCTTTTCTGCCCCTCTGTCTACTCCTAGCCATCAGTACTCCCACCCCCCACCCCCAACAATCTCCAAGCAGAGCTCAGTCCCCGCATCAGGGAGGAGGCGGTGGCAGGCAACGGGAGGGAGACAGCGCCACTGAGGGAGGAGCAGAGAAGCGCTAAATATAAACTCCTCTGGTGTTGGGGGTTCCTGGGTCCTTCCAAAAAGGGGGTAGGGGCCTCCTCTGATCCCTGAGCCTCTGTTGTGTGATGCTCACCCCTTCGACTCCTCCATCCCGCTACCCAGGGGTACACTCCCTTTGAAACAAGAAAGATTGAAGCTAGAATTGATTCATTTCTAGTAGGAAAGATAGGGATGCAGAGAAAGATTAGGGGGAACCTCAGAGAACAGAGGCAAGAATCCTGAATGAGGTAGGAGTGCTGTTCTCCCCCGCCAAGGAAAATGGTCCCCTTCCAGCAAGAAGGACTCAAGTTAGACTTGCAGAAGGACTTCCTAACAGAGATCAAGGGAACTGGACACAGACCAGGGACATGTGAGTGGGGGCAGTAAAGGTCTGGGAAAGTTTGGGCAAAGGGGTCTCCAGGGGTCCAAACCACATTCATCTTAAACCTGCCTGAGTTGGACAGCCTCAGGTCCACTTGCAAATGGGCTTGCAAAAAAATAAATAAATAAAACCAATGAGGGGCACTGTGAATAGGCAGAGAGCCAGATTCAGGCCAAGGACCTTCTCGTCTTTTAAAGATTCATCCTCTTGCAGCTGGGAGGATGAAGAAATGAGGTCAGACTTGCAAATAGGGGGTGTTGTGGGGTCCAGGCACTGGGGAGAAAGAGGCCTCTGCTATTTATCTTCCTTACTCCTGCTCTTCCCTGCAGTGGAAGAACTGAAATTGGACCTACTGAACTTACTGGCGAAAAAAATCTTTTTCACTTATTTCTAATTACACCAGTAAAGCATGATTTTATATTTTCCCTGTTAGAAATTCATGGCTTTTATGTAATAATAAAAGTCAGTATTTATTAAGTGCTTAAAAGGAACTGCTGTTTAAATTTGTTTAATCCTTACAACAACCCCATTGGAATCAAAAGATGCCCATGTTAAAGATGAAGAAACTAAGGCCTACAAACTGGCTCAGGATCATACAGCTGGAAAGTGGCTGTGAGTTGAACTTGAACCCTGGCAATCTGGCTCCCAGCCGTGCCTCCATAAACACTTCATCCTACCATCCAGTCCCCTCATCCCTCCCCTGACCCCCTAAAATCCACCCTCTTGTCTGTGATCACCATTGTCACCCTGGTGTGAATTCTGCATCTATGCACAAAAACAGCCTACATTCCAAAATACATAGAGTTTGCTTTGCTTTTTTCAAATTCCAGTTTCTTGGGTGAGGCATCAGAGACTATAGTTCTTAAAGTGTGGCCTGATGGACTAGTAGCCTCACCCAGGAACTTGTTAGAAATTCAATTTCTGTATACTATCTTGTAAGAAACGAAGCGCCAGTCTATGTTCAATGCAGGATGCAGGATGCATGGGGCTGGTGCACAGGATGATTCAGGTAGATGGTGTGGGGTGGGAGGTGGGAGGGGGCTTCGGCATTGGGAGATTGTGTTCACCTGTGGCTGATTCACGTCAATGTATGGCAAAACAAATACAGTATTGTAATTAAAAAAATAAATAAATAAATAAAAATTTAAAAAAAGAAAGAAAGAAAGAAAGAAATTCAATTTATTAGGCTCCTGCCTAGAATCAGGGGTCAGACCCAATAACTTAGCTTTTAATACAACCCCCAGGTAGTCGTTCTGACTTTTCCTTATACTGTACGTTCTGCTTTTTCTCTCTCTCTCTTTTTTTTTTGGCTGTGCTACCTCTTCATTATGGCACTTGGGCAGTCTGTTGCAATGCACAGGCTTCTCTAGTTGTGGAGTGTGGGCTTAGTTGTCTCAGGGCGTTTGGGATCTTAGTTCCCCAATTAGGGATCAAATCCATGTCTCCTGTCTGGTGGATCTTAACCACTGGACCACCAGGGAAGTCCCTCTGCATTTTCCTTTTTCACTCCACAATAGGTCTTGATGATGGTTCTATAATATAGAAATTGCCTCATTCCATTTTAACAGCTGTATAGTATTCTACTGTATCCATTCATTCCTTTCCCAAACATTTCCTGGGCACCTACTTTGAGCCAAGAACTCTTCTAGCTACTGGGACTGGGTTGCGGGGCGGGGGTTGGCGACAGGGACCGCGCAGCAGTATACAGAAGAGACAGGAATCTCTGCCCTTCTGGGGCTGGAGCTGAGGATCTGGTGAGAAGGACAATGAACAAATGACAGCCTGATACATCACTTTAAGTCAGGAGGTCATTGATGCTATGTCGGGGAGCAGGGAAAGGCAGGGCAACCCAGGTGCAGAATGATGGGGAGCTATTTTGGAAAGAATGATCAGAGAAGAGAACATGTAGGCATCTGAATGAAGCAAGGGAGGGAGCCAGGAGAGTATGCTGGGGAAACACATCCTACTGAGTTAGGAGCATGTCTGGTATGTTCAGAGAACAGTCAGGAGGCCAATGTGGCTACAGCGGGGTACAGCGGGGTGAGCAAGGACATGATTAGTGTGGGACAGGATGTGGGATATAGGGGTGGTCCTTGATGTGTTTTAGCCATCCCTGACACTGCATTATGTGGCTGCATCCCTGGGATCTGCTCAAGGATGACACCACTCTGAGCATCTCTGTCCACTGAGCTCAAAGTGAAACAAATCTGTTGACTTTCCTCCCAGATACAAGCCCAGACGGGGGCTTCTGTTCTAGGGGGGGAGGGGTAAGGACCAGGGCCCAGGAGAGCAGCCACAGGAATAGGAAGTTGGAGGGGGGGGGTTGTCTGCGGGGGAGCCGGCCAGTCTTTTCTGCCCTAAATAGGCAAGCCTGGGCGGCTGCCCTCTCAGCCCCTCCTCCCCTTCCCTCCCTCCCCGCTGCCTGCCTGCCATCCAGACAAGCCGCTTTTGTCTGAGGGTCAACCGTCAGCCCGAGGCTGCCCCCACCTCTGGCCTCACCCAGATCCGTGTGAGACTCTTCCTGGCTCCAGTCCTGTTTTTCAAAAGGGGGTTAAGTCCTAGTGTCTTGGAGACCCCATGAGTGTTGTTTCAGCCCCTGCCCCCACTGTGTCCCAGTCACTCCCCTTAAAGGGTTTCACCTTCATTTATTTATTCACATCTGATAAGAGGTGGTCTTTTCCTGCTGCACAAAGGATCCAGGTTAGACTCTATCGACATTTCCCATGGGGATGAGAGGTGCTGTGACCCACACTAGGGCTTCTGGGTGAGGATGGAGCTAGGGAAGCAGGAGGAGGGGGTCCCTGCTGGAGGCAATGGAACCCCCTGGGATTTGCTATGGTAGTTCCACTTGCTAAGGCTAGATTCACAGAAGGGCATTTGCTATTGTTGATCAGCCGCTAAATCATGTCCTACTCTTTGCGATCCCATGGACTGTAGTTCACTAGGCTCCTCTGTCCATGGGATTTCCCAGGTAAGAATACTGGAGTGGGTTTCCATGCCCTCCTTCAGGGGATCTTCCCAACCCAGGGATCGAACCTCGTCTCCTGAATTTCCTGCATTGGCAGGTGGATTCTTTACCATTGAGCCACCAGGGAAGCCCTCCAGTAGGCATGAGGGGATTCTTTCTGGGATGTGCAAAGATTTATATGAATCATGGTCAGCCTGTTTTACCCAAATGAGGGAGAGAGTCACCTGCAGCAAGAAAAACTTAAGGACGACTTGCAGAAGGACTTTTCATTGGTGATAAGGGGCACTGGGGGACTTCCTGGCGGTCCAATGGCTAGGACTCAACACTCCCAATGCAGAGGAGGGGGCCAGGTTAGATCCCTGGTCAGTGAGTTAGATTCCACATGCTGCAACTACAACCTGGAGCAGCCAAGTAAGTAAATATTAAAAAGGGGGCTGTGGGGAGGAGATGGGAGCATCTGAAAAGAGAGAGTCAAAGTGTGGGAGAAGGCAGATGAATGAATGGCTGAGGGATCTGCTGGGTCCTGAACACTAACTTCTAGCAGTAACCTGCCTTTACAGCAGGACGACCTGAACTTATGCTCAAAGAGCATTCTAATAGGGGTTAAGGAGCCATGAGCTCCAGACGGAGGGAACAGCTGGTAGAGAAGGGACAAGAGATGGGGCCTTCTGAAGCCTTATCACTCACACTTAAGAGGGAATGAGGTGACTGCAGCATGAAGGACTGGAGTTAGACGACCAGGACTTTCTAATGGGTTGAAGAGACAGAGATATTGAAGGGAATCCTGGAAGTTGGGTACTGCTTTTACCTTTTTAGAAATCGAGCCTCCATCAAAGCGAAACTGCCCATGAGCTGCTAGAATAGAGGACCAGTTGGCAGAGGATGAGGAGTCTTCTGACCATCTTGCTCTCCCTACCTCCTTAGGAGGCCTTGCCTGGGCTTATCTGGGACCTGGGCCAGCAGCTGGGAGACCTGAGCCTGGAGTCTGGGGGCTTGGAACAGGAGAGTGGGCGCAGCTCGGGTAAGCATGATTTAGAGGTAGTGGGGTCTGCCTGGGCCACCCCTACCCCACTGTCTCCTGTTTCACAGGCTCCTCACTCTGCCTCTTGATCTCCTCTCCTCCACCCCCTGTCCCCCTTTCAGCCCCCCTGATTGTTTTCTCCCCTTCTCTTTGAAATCTAGGCTTCTATGAAGACCCCAGCTCCACAGGAGGCCCGGACTCACCACCCTCGACTTTCTGTGGGGACAGTGGCTTCTCTGGCTCTGGCTCCTATGGACACCTGGGTCCCTCTGAACCCCGGGGCATCTATGCCAGCGAGAGGCCCAAGTCCCTAGGTAAGGTGGGTGGGGGTGGGCTCCCGAGAGCCAGGCTTTTGACCACAAGCGTCTGAGTCAGACCAACCTGGATTTGAAGTCTGGCTGTAACTGTCCCTTTCTGTGTGATTTTGAGCCCATTCCTTCTTTCTGGGCTTATTTCTCCATCCATTAAAATGGGATTCGTAATATCTTCTTCACAGGGATGTTTTGACTATTCAGTGAGCCTCTGCCCAAAGACACTGAAACTTGGCACATGGTAGCCATTCGGTAAATGGAAAACGCTGCTCTTCATTTGTTCAACTACGTTTCTGAGTCCCTACTATGTGCCTTCCTGGCACATATCATAGGGGTGAGGAATAGAGCAGTAAAGAAATTGCTGTCTTCATGAAACTGGCATTCGAGTGAGAAATAGATAATATACAAGATAAATACGTAAAACATTTAAGATACTAGATTTTTATTTATTTATTTAATAAGCTCCCTGGTGGCTCAGACAGTAAAGAATCCACCTGCAATGCAGGCGTCACGGGTTCGATCCCTGGGTTGAGAAGCTCCCCTGGAGAAGGAAATACCAACCCCAGTATTCTTGCCAGGGAAATCCCATGGACAGAGAAGCCTGGTGGGCTACAGTGCCTAGGGTCACAAAGAGTCTCACGTGACTGACGACTTTCACTTTTCATTATTTAATGGTCATGTCCCATGTTAAGATGTTAGTTCCCCGACCAGGATTGAACCCATGCCCCCTGCATTGGAAGCACGGAGTCTTAACCCCTGGACCACCAGGGAAGTCCCTAGGATATTAGATATTGACATGTACCATGAAAAGAAAATTATGGAAGGGAATGAGAGCATGTTTCTTGGAGCCGAGGAGGGAACTGCAACTGTAGAAAATTTGGCCAGACACGGCGTCATGGAGACTGTGACATTGGAGTGGCGCCCTAAAGTAAGAGAGGGACTGGGTCAAGCTGAGGGAAGGGTAGTTTAGGTAGCAGGAGCAGCCAGTACAGAGGCCGTGAGATGAAGTGCTACTGGCTCCGTGCATCCAGGAGGTGGAGCTCTCTAAGTGCAGAGGAGTTGGAGGTCAGACACGCAGAGGCAGGACGGACCATGCAAGGCCTTGGAGGCCACCGTGAAGACTTCGTTATGAACCTGATGTGTGGAAAGGGGTGAGAGCAGGTGTTTTGTTGTGACTGTCGTTTTTAATGGGAGTGGGAGAGTAGGGCAGGCGGCAGGCAAACTGCTCCTCCTAGGCTCATAGGGAAAGGGCTTTGAGAACTTCTCCTCTCTCTTCCTTTTTTGCTTCCCTCCCTAGGAGATGCCAGTCCCAGCGCACCCGAGGCGGTGGGCGCTAGGGCAGCCGTGCCGCGGTCCTTCTCGGCGCCCTACCCGACGGCTGCGGGGTCTGCGGGCCCGGAGGCCTGCTCCTCCCGCGGAGCGACGAGCCCGCACGGGGCCCTTCCTGTCGCCCAGCCCCCTGCACGCCGTGGCGCTGCGCAGCCCGCGGCCGTGCGGCCGCCGTCCCCCAGACTCGCCCGACGCTTCGGGCGCGGGACGGCCCCTGGACGGCTACATCTCGGCGCTCTTGCGCAGGCGCCGCCGCCGGGGGCGGGCCAGCCCCGGACCAGTCCTGGGGGCGCGGACGGGGCCCGCGGCGCCAGAACAGCGTGCGCCAGCGGCCGCCCGACGCGTCCCCGCCCCCGGAGGCGCGCGATCCGCGCCCGAGCCCCCGGTGGAGCGCGCGGGGGTCCGTCCCGCCAGCCCGGCCCCATTGGGCCGCGCATGGGCCTCGCCTTGGGAGGCGGAGGCGACGCCCGAGCCCGTGGTGCCGCCCGCTGCCCCCTCGCCCCCGACAGCCCGGCGGAGGGCCGCCTGGTGAAGGCACAGTACATCCCGGGCGCGCAGGGCCGCCACCCGCGGCCTCCCTGGCCGCGCGGCGCGCCGCAAAGCGCCCCCTCTGACGCGGGGCCGCAGCGTGGGCAGTCCCCACCCCGGGAGCGTCCCCGGGCCGCGGGCCGCCGCGGACGCATGGCCGAGGCCTCGGGCCGCCGGGGGCTCGCCCAGGGCTCGCAAGGCCGCGCGCTCCCAGTCCGAGACCAGCCTTTTGGGCCGCGCCGCCGCAGTTCCGCCAGGTCCCCCAAGTACCCCACAGCCGAAAGGGGAAGAGCCCCGGCCGCCGCGGCTCGCCGTGGTCCCGCGCCCACTCTCGCGGCTCAGGCCGCGGGGTCCTGCCGCCGCTGGCGCTCCACGGCCGAGATCGACGCTGCCGATGGGCGCCGAGGCCGACCCCGCGGCCCCGCCGCCCGAGGCCCGGGTCCTGGCCCATCCCCTTCAGCTCCTCAGCGCCGTCTGCTCTACGGCTGCGCGGGCAGCGACTCGGAGTGCTCGGCCGGGCGTCTGGGGCCCCTGGGCGCCGGGGCCCGGCCAGCGGCGTCGGCGGAGGCGGCTACGGGGAGAGTGAATCGAGCGCCAGCGAGGGCGAGTCGCCTGCCTTCAGCTCCGCATCCAGCGACTCCGATGGCAGCGGTGGCCTCGTGTGGCCGCAGCAGCTGGTGGCAGCCACCGCGGCCTCCCGGGCCGGGGGGCTGGTGCGGGTGGAGGGGCGCCTGCGGGCCCCGCCAAAGTCTTTGTGAAGATCAAGGCTTCCCACGCGCTCAAGAAGAAGATACTGCGTTTCCGTTCGGGTTCTCTCAAGGTCATGACTACAGTGTGAGTTTAGAGGTTTGCTTGGGATCCCCCCTTCATGGCCTCTGCACCACCACACCCCCACTCACTGACCCTCCTACACCTCCTTTCCAAAGACCACCATTCTCTCTGCTTCCAAAGACCCTTCTTCACTGTCCCATCCATTGCAGTCTTGGTTGAAAAGGCTCCTCCTCCACCACAGGGAGGAACTGGGGAGGAGTCCTGTTTGACCCAGTTGAGCTGCGGACTCTGCAGCCTTGGGCTAGAAAGTTCCCTTTCTGTGGGCCTCACTTTCTTCATCTGTACTATGGGTGTACTATGGTATACAGAAGGGGTAATTCAGTTTGAATTTGCCCTAATTTAGACAGTCCGTTTTTTCCACTTCGTTTCTCTCACTGAGTCCTCTTATTCCTCGTTTCCATGCCCAATTATGGCCCCCGTTCACATTCACAAAGTGCCCCCGTCCACATCCTTGAACCCTTAGGATATCCCCTTAGCACCCTGGTCAGAGACTCTGTGGCTGACTCCGAGGGTGCTTGCAGAGTGCCCTGAAAAGGGAAGGAGCACTGACTTTGGGATTTTGAGGGTCAAGTAGGAGTTGGTAACACCAGGAAAGACTCTTTTACCTCCCTCCTTGGACAGATATGAAGGATTGGGAGGTAGAAGAGGGGAAGGAAGATGGCTTCTATCTCATGGCACCCCCTGTGAGAGGGAGTGGGGGAAGCCCAGGATGACCCTCAGTTGTTCCAATCCAGTATTTTTTCCTTAAAAAAAAAAAAATTACTGTATTTATTATGACGATGGTGACTCCCCAGTGCACAGGGGGCCAGAATCTGTGTGTTTCTCTAACCTCTTTGTAAATAAATGCACAGTGTTACATAAGTGGTGGTGGACTTTCCTTTGTGGTTAAATGGACTTTTCCTTTGGACTAATATTTATTGAGCAACTACTGTTTGTTTTGGGTATGGTAGTGTCAGAACCAGATGTCAAATCCTAGCTTAGGTCTCAATAGCATTTTTTTTTAACCATTGAATATTTTATATCAATAAATCTAATCCTAGGTTGAGTTTTGTTTGGTCATAAATATGGTTTCATAAGATGGAAATAATAAAGGAATAAAAAGCAAAATGTTTAGAAACAGAAATAATGTAGGTAAAGTGACAGCCCCAAATGCCTTCTCTCAGAAGTCATCATAATCAGTTTGATGTGCGTCCTTGTATGTATCCTTTATGTGTTTACACATGTATGAATCCTAGTAGCTATATAAATATATGTGACTATACATATGCATGAAGTGAAAGTCACTCAGTTGTGTCTGACTCTTTGCGACCCCATGGATGTATAGTCCATGCAATTCTCCAGGCCAGAATACTGCAGTGGAGAGATCCCCTTCTCCAGGGGACCCTCCCAACCCAGGGGTCGAATCCAGGTCTCCCTCATTGCAGGTGGATTCTTTGCCAGCTGAGCCACCAGGGAAGCCGATATATATTCATATACATATAGTTATACTTTATACAGCTTAAACTATTTACATAAGTTGAGCCATATGTATACATTGTTTATCAGTTTTTTGATCTGTGCCTGGAGATTTCTATGTGGGAAGGGTTTTTATTAGTTGAATTTCTTTGAGGATTTAGTATTATTTAGCTTTTCTGTTTGTTTATGCTTTTCTATTTCTTCGTGTGTCAGTTTTACTAAGTTGTATTCTAAGAATTTTTTCATCTCATCCAAATTTAGGTGACATATTTTCTTTCTTTTTTTTTCTATTTTAAAGTTTTATTTTTACTTTATTTTGCTTTACAATACTGTATTGGTTTTGCCATACATTGACATGAATCTCCCCACGGGTGTACATGAGTTCCCAATCCTGAACCCCCCTCCCACCTCCCACCCTATATCATCTCTCTAGATCTTCCCCGTGCACCAGCCCCAAGCATCCTGTATCCTGTACCGAACATAGACTGGCGATTCGTTTTTACATGATAGTATACATGTTTCAATGCCATTCTCGCAAATCATTCCACCCTCTCCCTCTCCCACAGAGTCCAAAAGTCCGTTCTATACATCTGTGTCTCTTTTGCTGTCTCGCATACAGGGTTATCATTACCATCTTTCTAAATTCCATATATATGTTAGTATACTGTATTGGTGTTTTTCTTTCTGGCTTACTAGGTGATGTATTTTCCTATCACTGTAGTAGCTGCGTATGATTCCATGATCTAACCTTATTGTCAGCTCCTCAATTCTCTATTTTGGACTTTAGTGCAGTTGTATCTTTGTATATGCCTCTGTGCATATACATATTTCTGTAGGATCCTAGAAATAGACTTGCTTGGTCATTACAGTACAATCATTTGAAATTTTAATTGATATAGTCACAATTCCTTCCACTGAGACTGCCCTCAGTTGACATTTCCAACAGTAATTTCTGAGATGCCCATTTTTTTACCCCTTCACCAAACAAGAGATGCTATTAATCATTTTCATTTTGCCAATGTGGGGGAAATGTTTTTATCTTAATTAGCATGTCTCCCTACTTTCATACAACACATTTTGTATGCTTGTTGACCCACTTGTAATTCTCTGAATTGCCTGTTCACACCTTTGCCTATTTTTCTTTGGGGAAGTCCAATAATTATACTAACTTCATGGATGGGTAATCAGAGACTTAGAGAGGGGCTATTACCCTGGTCACAAAGCAAGAGAGAGCCAGGACTAGGATCCAATCTCTGCCTGACTCCACAATCTGAAGAATGGATATTTGGTGCTGCTTTGACCTTTGTGACTACATGGCTACGTGGGTGTGTCCACCTCTCTGTCGCTTTGACTTCTGAGAGAGTAAGGTCTGCTGTACTCAGTTGTATGTCCAGAGCCCACTAAGGCAATTTGGATATAGTAAGGAACAAAACAGAAAAAAAGTCCTTGCCCATGAAGCTTCCCTTCTGGTAGGTGTGAGTTGTAGTGGTGGTGTGTGTGTGGATCAAAAGATACTTCCTTCTACAGTAACAAAGTTTATTTTTGCTTTGTTTTGCTTTTTTTTGCCTTTTTTTTTTTTTTTTTTTGACTGTGCCATGAGATTTGCAGGATCTTATTTCTCTGACCAGAGAACTGGGGCATTGCACTGAAAGCACCATCTAAAATCACTAGACCACCAGGGAACTCACAAAGTTATTTTTAAAGTTTCCAGGAAAAGTCATTGCTTCTCAGGCCCTTGGGAATATTTCTCCCATCTCTGTTTCATAAAAGGAGCAACTAAAGCTGAAAGGGGGAAGGGACTTGTCTAAGGATACGCAGATCACTCAGTGGTCAAGATGGTTGAAGTGCAGATGGCTGACCTTTCTTCCTTTTTAAGATTTTAGTGCTTAATCATAAAAAAATAACAACTAACACTCTGTGAGCACTTACTATATGCCAGACTATTCTCAGCGACTCATTTAATTCTCACATTCTCATGGAGGTGGATATGATTCTTATACCCATTAAAATATATATATATATATTCATTTATTTGGCTGTGCTGGGTCTTAGTTGTGACACTTGGTATCTTTAGTTGCAGCATGTGGAATTTGGTTCCCTGACCAGGGATCGAACCCAGGGCCCCCCTCCATTGGCAGCGTGGAGTCTTAGCCACTGAACCACCAGGGAAGTCCCTCTTATGTCCGTTTTGATGGAGAAACCGAGGCACAGCTCTCTGGAGTCACTTAGCAGAAACCAAGAAGTAGCAAAACCAGACCTTTAAGTTCAGATTGCCTACGAGTCCACGCTGTTAGCCATTGCCCCATCAGGCTATTTCTGTATGGATTATCTCTCGACAGATACACAAGGAACTGCTCACAGGGATGGAGGCTGAGCTGGTGGCAGGCAGGAGAGGATGCTGACATAATAAATACATAAATTCTATAATTTTTAAAAGGTAATAAGGACTGTGAGGGGAAAACAGCAGAGATGAAGGAACTGGGAGGAATAGGGAGGCAGAGGAGTTTTTAAGTAGACTGATCGGGGGTGCTCTAATTGAGAGGGTGACGTTTGAACAGAAACCTGAAGCCGGTGGAGAGTTGAGGCTCGTGGGTGGATCTTTTGGGAAAGAACCTCCCAGGCGGAGGGGTCAGCCAGTGCTGAAGCCCAAACAGTGCCTGGTATGTCGGCAAAATAGGAGTCCAGCATGTCTGGAGCAGTGAGTGACAGAGAACAGGGCCTGGGGAGGGTGCGGGGGAGGCAAGGACAGAAAATGGTCTGGGACCACTGCATCACGTGGGGTCTCATGGGCCATGGCGAGGAATTTGGTTTTTATTCCTCCAGAGAGATGAGAGCCATGGGAGAATTCAGAGCAGAAAAGGAACTTAGATGTTTGGGGTGTGGGAGGAGGGGGTTAACAGCTCTATTGAAACATAATTCACTACCATAAAATTCGCCCATTATAAAATATGGGACTCAGTGGTTATTGTTAAAAAATTTTCCCCCTTGTGATGAGAGCTTTTAAGATGATGGACTCTCTTAGCACCTTTCAAACATGCAACACAGGATTATTAATTATACTAACCATGTTGTGCTTTATATCCTGTGACTGACTTGTTTTACAACTAGAAATTTGCTTTTGACTTTCTTCACCCATTTGGCCCATCCCCCAACCCCTCAGGCAACCATCGATCTGTTCTGTCTACAAGCTTCTTTTTGTTTTTAGATTCCATATGTAAATGAGACCCCTTGGCATTTGTCTTTTTCTGTCTGACTTCTGTCATCTGTTGTCCATCCATGTTGTGACAAATGGCGAGATTTCCCTCTTTTTTATGCCTGAATAATATTCCAATATATTCATATTTTCTTTATTCATTCCCATCAGTGGACACTTAGGTTGCTTCCACAGTCTTGGCTATTGTAAGAAATGCTGCAATGAACATAGGGGTGAATGTATTCTTTTCAATTACTGTTTTCATTTTCTTTAGATAAATACCCAGGAGTGGAATTTCTGGATCATATGGTAGTTCTGTTTGAGGAAACTCCATACTGTTTGTCCATCATGGCTACACCAGCTTACATTCCTAGGAATAGTGCCTGAGGATTCCTTTTTCTTGACATCCTTGAATGACACCTGTCATTGCTTGTCTTTTTGATGATGGCCTTTCTGATAGATGTGATATCTCATTGTGGCTTTGATTTGCCCTTCCCTGGTGTTTAGAGATGTTGAGCGCCTTTTCATGTACCCGTTGGCCATCTGTATGTCTTATTTGAAAAAATGTCTATTCAGATCCTCTGCCCACTTTTAAATCAGATTTACTTTTTGCTTTTGAGTTGTATGAGTCCTTTATATATTTTGGATCTTAGTTCTTTATGTATTCTGGATGTTAATCCCTTATCTTGTACATGGTTAGCAATGTACCCCATTCAGTAAGTTGCCCTTTCATTTTGTTGATGATTTCCTGTGCAAAAACTCTTAATTTGATATAGTCCCACATTTATTTTTGCTTTTAGTGTCAAATCCAAAAAATAAAATCTCCACATCTGATGTCAAAACATACTGCCTATGTTTTCTCCTAGGACTTTTGTGGTTTCAGTTCTTAGGTTCAAGTATTTAATTCATTTGAGTTAATTTTTGCATAAGGTGTAAGATAGGGGTCCAGTTTTATTCTGCATGTGGCTGTTGAGTTTTCAGAACACCATTTACTGAAGAGACTATCTTTTCTCTATTGTATATCCTTGGCTCCTTTATTATAAATTAATTGCCCATGTAGGCATCAGTTTATTTCTGGGCTCCCCATTCTAGTCTGTTGATCTTTGTGTCTGTTTTTGTACCAGTACCATACTGTTTTAATTACCATAGCATTGTAATATAGTATGAAATTAGAGCACATGATGTCTCCAGCTTTGTATTTCTTTCTCAAAATTGCTGTGGCTATTGAGGGTCTTTCCTGACCTCATACACATTGTAGAATTGTTTGGTCTATTTCTGTGAAAAATGCCATTGGAATTTTGATAGGGATTGCACTCAGTCTCTCAGTTGCTTTGGATAGTATGGCTAGCTTAATAATATTAATTTTTCCAGTCCATGAACACAGGATGCCTTTTCATTTATTTCTGTCTTCTTCAATGTCTTTTATCAAGGTTTTATCAATGGCTTTTATTATAGTCACAGAGTTGTCCTGTGATTATAATATCACCACAGTAAATTTCAGAACATTTCCATCACTCCAGGTAGAAACTCTGCATCCCTTATCTGTTATCCCACAGTCTCCCCAGCCTGTGGGGATCCACTTTGTAGATCTATTTTTGTCCTTTTAGAATGGCCTGTTCTGGAAATACATGTGGAATCACGCAATTTATAGTTTTTAGTAACTGTGTATTTCACTTAGCATAATGTTTCAAAGTTTATCCATGTTGTAGCACATGTCAGTACTGCATTTCTTTTTATTGCCAAATGATGTTCCACTGTTTGAATAGACTACATATAGTTTATCCATTTATCAGTTGATGAACATTTGGGTTGTTTCCACTTTGGGGCTTTTGTGAATAACATTCAAGTACAAAGTATTTGTGTGACTACATTCTTTCATTTCTCCTAGGTAGATACATAACAGAGAAATTTCTGGGTCATCTGGTAACTCTGTTATCTTTTGAGGAACTGCCAGAGTTATTTTCTAAAATGGCAGCATCATTTTACATCCCCACAGCAGTGTATGAGAGTCAGTTTCTCCATATTCTCACCAGCACTTGCTACCGTTATCTTGGGACTTTGTTTTAAACAGGGTCCCTCTGGCTGCTCTGTGCCGAACTGGCTGAGGGAGACAGAGGTATTAATAGAAGCTGGAGACCCAATGAGTAGGGACTATAATTGCCCAAGCTGCAAGGCATGGTGCCTGGACGAGTGGGGGCAGCAGAGGAGGTGAGAAGTGACTGGATTGTGGACAGACTTTGAAGATGGAGTTAATGGGATTTGTTGCTAGAGCAGTTGTAGGGCTTGAGAAAGGGAGGGGGAGGGTCAAGATTGACCCACCAACTGAGATGAATAAGACTGTGGTAGGAGAGGGTTTGGCAGGTGGAATCAGGAGCTGTTTTGGGCAACTGAGTTTGACATACTGCAGACATTCATATGGAATGTCCGGTAGGGACTGGGTATTCCATGCTAGATTAACTGTTGTCAGTCATCGCACGTTTCTTTAATAATTCAAGTCAGAATTGAATCTGCAATCCAGGGTCTCAGTTTCTCCCTCCAGAAAATGGGAGCAGGAGTACCACTGTCATGAGGCTGGGGAATTCCTCTGCAGCACAGGGCATGGTTGCACATCTGGAAACCAAGGTAATGCGTAGAGTGGAAAGGTCCGCAACCGGAAAGAGAAATGGAGGTTACGCTTGGTTCAGACAGTGTCCGCCTGTCCGTCTCCCCGCCCCCAGCCTCTGGCTGCTATTAGAGACAGGGAGGGAAGGTTGGGTCGTCACCCTGCCTTTCCCCGCTCTGAGCCCTGTTTCCTCCTCGGGGGCTGCCCGGGCCAAAACTGCTGATGGAAACCAGCTGCGGGAGGCGCCGAGGTTAGGCGTAAACCCAGGCCCCTCCCCGGCGCCGGCCGACCCCGCTAAGGGAGGGGGACGGGGGGCGCCCTAACTCCCCTCCGCTCTTCCGCAGCCGGGCCCGGGGCCCTGGCACGTCCGGCGCGCCTGATGCTTTCCAGATGTGAGCCTAGTTCCCCTCCCCCGGCAACCTGGTCCTGCTGCTCCCGCGCGATAGGGGTTTGGGGAGCCAGGGTCAGATATCCCTCTATCAAATTGGGGACCCAGGCCCGTATCCCCTGCTGGCCGGTCTTGCTTCCCTGCTCAGGCGGTAAAAACCGAATTGGGATGGAATGACTGCAGTAAAGAGAGCCTTCTCTCCGCGACATCCACGTCTCCCCGGGGCTCGGCCTCCGCCCCTCCCTGAGCCGGCTAGGGAGGCGAGGTCGGGAGCTGGTCCCAAGACCCGCCCCTCGCGGCAAACCACACCCAGAACACGCCCCCGAACACGCCCCGAACACGCCCCTTCTAACCCCCCACCCCGAACCTCCACGCCCCTTTGGAGGCCCAGAGGTCTTGCCTCTGGGACGCACCTCTGCAGACTCCGCCTCTGCCGTCTGGTCCCCTGCGGAGGGCGCGGCCGGTCGTGTCTGTCTCTCTACCCGCTTCTGTCTGTGTCTCAGTGTCCGTGTTTCTCACTGTTTCTGACTCTACTTTTCTGTCTGCGTCTCTCCTGTACCCTGCACGTCTCAGTCTCTGCAACCCTCTGCCTATCTTTGTCTCTTTAAGTCCCTGGGTCTCCATTTCTCCAAATTTCCGTCTCTGTGTCCCTGTCTCTGCCTCTGTCTCTCCCGGCATCTCTCTCTACATTTCTCTGAATTTCTGTGTCCGGTCCATCTTCAGTGAGCTTTCTCTAGCTCCCTCCACCTTTCTGTGTCTCTCCCACCTCTAATTCCCAGCTTGCCAGCGGGGGCGCTTTGCCCTCCGGGTTTCTACCTCCTACGGCTTTGGCGCCGGCGGGGTGGGCGGTTCAGCGGACCGCGGGCGCCCCCGTGTGGCCGGCAGGAAGCTGCCAGGAGACGACTCGGGGCTGAATGTGCAGCGCCCGCAAGAGAGTGTTCAGGGCAGGACACTATGGGCGTTCGTGGGTGACAATCGCGGTGTGAGTGTGTACTACTCTGAGATCGCGCGTGACGTCCAGAGGTTGTGCGTAGCTGTGTGACCTTGTAAGATTTTCTGTGACAACCAGAAACTGGGGGTGACTGTGAAATCGTGTTCAGTTCAGTTCAGTTCAGTCTCAGTCGTGTCCGACTCTTTGCGACCCCGTGGACTGCAGCACGCCAGGCTTTCCTGTCCATCGCCAACTCCCGGAGTTTATTCAAACTCATGTCCATCGAGTCGGTGATGCCATCCAGCCATTTCACGCTCTGTTGTCCCCTTCTCCTCCTGCCTTCAATCTTTCCCAGCATCAGGGTCTTTTCAAATGAGTCAGTTCTTCAAATCGTGTTACACCAAGACATTGTGTGTGACCGTTTACGTGAGTGACTGAGATGACGTATCGGTGCCTGCATGTGACGCCATGAGTTTGGGTGTCCCTGAGACACTATTTGGGGGACTGTGACATCGAGAGACCATGTGTGAGCAAGAGGTCGTGTGTGACAGTGTGCAATATGGTGACGATGGGAGAGTTGTGTGTGTCCATGGGGAGATGGTGTGTGAGAGACGGCAAGAATGAATGAGAATGGCCCACCAAGTAATGGTGTGAGAAGCAGTGTGAGAGACTTGTGGGGAGGGAAGCTGAGTGTGAATGACCTTGTGAGTGTGCGACAAGGATGTGTCAGTCACAATGATGATGTGTGAGATGCTGGGTGTGGCTGTGTGTAACCCAGATCATGTGGGACCCTGAGAGATGGCAGAGAGTCATGAGAGTGCATTAGAGAGCATGCAGTTTGTCCAGGGTGCTCAGGTGAGCATGCAAGAGAAACCTCCTGGGTGTAAGTTGTGACACCGGGAGGCTGCGGTATGAACGTAGCACCTGTGTGTGATCCAGATTGTGTGAGGCTCAGCAAGACATCTTGAGAGGTTGTGTATGATCCTGTGTGGAACTGTGTGTGTGTCTCTATACTTGACGCTCAGAGGTTGTCCCTCTGACTGTGGTTGTGTAAGATGTCACTGGTGGTGATGGGCCTCTCAGAGAGATCGTGAGGGACTCTGTGACATTTCGAGAAGTCGAGGGACTGTGGCGCCGTGGAAGATTAGGGTGGTTCAGGAGACTGTACACGGCATCATGTGAGGCATCTCTGCGAGGACTGTGAGTGTGATTCTGTGTGCTGAGAGGGCATTATTTGGGATGGCATGACACGGAGGTTGTGGGTGTGACAGGGTGGCTGAGCATATGTAATGGAGTGTGAGGCTGTGTTGACCCACAGGAGAGATTTGGATGACTGTGGGATAAATGCGGCAGAGTGGGGTGTCGGGGGCTCATCCTAAGACTCTTTTCCTCTGTGTGTGTGTGTGAGTGTGACAGAGATAGAGACAAGGATTGAAAAGGGAGACTGACACAGAGAGAGAAAGGGAGAGAGATGCAGACACACAAAGACAGAGATGGATAGACGTAATGAGAGGACCCAGAGAGACAGGATGCAAGGGTGAGGGGCATGCTGGTGGCGGTAGCAGGAGGAGGCGGGTCCTCAGGGGCTGTGCCCCAGGAGAGGGGGTGGGGCAGAACTGAGGTGGGTACAGACGCTGTGTCTCTGCCACCCGCCTGCCTTCCCAGCCCTGAACAGCAACAGGTAGGAGGCTGTGGTCCTGGACCCCCGACAGCTGGTCCCTCTGCCTGGGAATGAATGAATGTGTGAGTGAATGAGTGACTTTATCCTTGCTCATCTCCGTCAGCCTGCCTTTCCCTCTGTCTCTCCGTGTGCCCTCCTCTGTCCTCTTTCACCACTCTGGGTCCCCTCCTGCCCCTCCACTTCCTTCTGTCCTTTCTCCCTTCTCTCCCCCTGCCTCTAGCGCATATGTGCCCTTCTGTCTGCTCTCTCCCACCTCCGTCTCTCCATCTCTCCCTAAGCCTTCCGCCCCTTCTCATTCCTCCCTCCGTGCTTTCGTCCGCGCTGTGCTTCTCTCTCCCATATCACTCTGCCTCTCTCCTCACACCCCTCTCTCCCTGTCTCCACTCCCTCCATCACTCTGTCCCTCCCGCCTGTCTCTCCGTCTTTCTCTCCCTCGGTCTCTTTATTCCCCCTCCCCCTCCCCATTTCTCTCTGTTTGTCCCTGTCACCATCCTCCCTGTCCCTCTCCCAGTCCTGGCTGTGTTACCCCCCCTCTCCAGCCCTTTCTCTGGCTGCTAACGAGCAGAGGAGCCTTTGAGGTGGCCAGGGCTGGGATGGGGGGGCTCCCCGAGGGGGGCGGAGGGGGCAGCTGCTGCCAAGGCCCTAATGAGGCCCCCTCTGGCCCCTCCCGCCGTGATCTTAATTCCCTCTTCTCCGGGGAGCCCCTGCTAATTGGCCTGGGGAGGGCCCCCTCCTGGCTCTTGCCCTGTCCCCGGGAGGCGAGGACACCTGGATCTCTGGATCTAACACCTGTGTTCCTGTCCTTCTGTCCCTCCCTCCCCCTGCCTCTCGGCCTCCCGTCTGTGCTTCCCTCCTGCCTTCCCTCTCTTCCCTCCTTCACCTGCCTCTAGGTACCCCATCTGTGCACCCCTCCAAGCCTTCTCTTGGCCCTCTCTTCCCTGTTCATTGGTCTCTCTTTCGGCCGGCTTCTTGGTCCCCCATCTACGCAGATCTCCATCTCTCCCCTTTTCTTCTGTTTCCCTGTCTCTTCCTCCACTCTGGGCACCTCATCGGTGAGCCCTTCCACGCACGCCCCTATTAGTGGGTTCCACCGCCATCGCCAGCCCTATCTGGGGACCCACCTTTGCCCTAGCCTACTCCTTCGCCCCCACTCCCACCGGCTTTTAACCTTTCCCCGCCGCAGCCATGTCCAACAACATGGCCAAGATTGCGGAGGCCCGGAAGACCGTGGAGCAGCTGAAGCTGGAGGTGAACATCGACCGCATGAAGGTGCTGGGTCGGGGTGGGGAGGAATGCCGCGGGCTCCGGGGCTGGAGTCTGGACTGGTCAGACTTGGGAGTGGAGCCGGGAGCCCGGGTGGAAAGATCCCCTTCGGAACGGGACTGGACTCCAAGGAAGGGGGTGGGGGGGTGGGGAGCGGCTGGACAAGGGGGCTGGACCGAGAGGGGGCGGGGCCTAAGGGCGGGGGCTGGCAATGGGAAGGGCCGGGACTCGGGGGCAGGGCCTGACAGGGGAGGGCCTGACTCAAGGAGGGGCCCAGGCAGGGGCGGGGCGGGGCGTGGACATCTCCCCCTGGGGGCCCGCAGGTGTCGCAGGCAGCGGCCGAGCTCCTGGCCTTCTGCGAGACTCACGCCAAAGATGACCCGCTGGTGACGCCGGTACCCGCCGCAGAGAACCCCTTCCGAGACAAGCGCCTCTTCTGCATCCTGCTCTGAGCCCTCCCGAGAGTTTGACCCCCCCACCCCGTCAAAATATGAATCCAATAAACGCGGGGGTGCCTGTGCTCTTGGGGAAACTGAGGCACATGCAGAACCTGGGGCCACCGTGGAGGAGCCCGTGTCCCTTCTCATTCCTTCTTCGTGTGTGTGGAGTGTGGGGGTGTGGGGCGAGGTTATGTGGATGCGGGGCAGGGGGATATCAGAGGACATCCTGCGTCCTGGCTCTGGCCTCCACGGAGTGTTCCCGCGATCCTGAATTGATTTAATGGTCCCAACAGCCCCAGAAAGCAATTGGCTGTTTGTATGAGGAAACTGAGCCAAAGGCGGTCCCTTACTCAGAGTCACAAGCTAAGAGACAAGGAGGTGAAGACTGGACGCTCCTGCTCCCTGAACGTCTCGGCTGGCGGCTCTTCTTGCCTCTCTCCTGGGTTGGAGGTCTTTAGAATACCCAGTACCCACCTTTCTCGTCCCCTGAACGATTCCAGCCCCTTTTACACATGGTCCTACTCCCTACCACAGCCCCACCCCACAAGCACTGAACTTGTCCCTGTTCCTTTATTCATTCTTCCAAACACTCTTGGTCCTGTAATAGTTGAAACAGGGGTCATGGACACGACCAAGGCAGCCCTGGCCCCGGATTCTTGGGGTTCAGAATCCAGTGGGAGTGACAGAGCTGTCCTGGGACAGTGATGATTCAGAGTGGGCAGGGCTGGGATGGGGGAATTCAGAGGGAAGGCTTGACTCAGCTTGAAGGTCAGGGAGGGCTTCCTGGAGGAGGGGACATCTGAGCTGGTACATGATGGGAATTAAACATGGGGCAGAGAAGAGAGAAGTGGGGCTACAGGAGACAAGTCGGTATGTACATTCTTTTCTATTTCCTTTTTTCTGGGGACATGGATTACGGTGACAGCCCTGATTCCTCTTTTGTGTTTCCCACTTCATACACTGGTGATCTCCAGGACCTGTATTTGCTGTTTAGCTGCTAAGTTGTGTCTGACTTTTGGGACCCCATGGACTGTAGCCCACCAGGCTCCTCTGTCCATGTGATATTCCAGGCAAGAATACTGGAGTGGGTAGCCACTTCCTTCTCCAGGGAATCTTCCCCACCTAGGGGGCTGAACCCATGTCTCCTTCACTGCAGGCAAATTCTTTACCACTGAGCCACCAGGGAAGCCCTTTTAGGACTTATATGCCGGCAGTTAAATGAGAGTACTTCATATAAAGGCCCATCTTGATGGCTTCTCCCATTTGGAAGGTCTGGGTGACCTCAAAACTGCACAATCTCCAGCATGACCAGAGGCTATGATATGGGGCCCTGGTTTTCCATTTTGCCAAACACCACACCCTATTGTCTCCCAGTGAGGGACACTGGGGATCAGACACTATTTACCACAGAGCCTGTGCCAGGAGCTTCTTACAGAGAAACGAAGAGAAAGGTAAAATGCCTTGAACCCATGATTCTGTTGAAAATAAAGAAATGCAGACTGGGGGAGCTACGGGCTTGGTTAATTATTTAACCTGGTTGGTCTGAGGTCCACTGAGTTTGTGATCCCTCCCCTCTCCTCGAGCCCTCTTGTCTTGAGTCGGCACCCTTGGATCTGGTGGAGATGACTCCCTAGGCCCCCCCCTTCCCAGAGGGGCTGTGCCTGCATCTGGCAAGTGCTCCATTATTCACATTGAATTAGGGTCCCCTGGGCCCCAAATCTGAGCTTCCTGTTGAATTGAGGCAAGAGACGCTGTAATTACATCTCCCTCCTGCCTCCCACCTCTCAGCCTGGCTCCGGCCCTGGTTGCATCATGTCTGTGGGAGCCCCGGGGAGACAGAGGGGGACAGAGAGAGCCAAGGATGAGCTGAAGGGAGGAGGAGTGATGCTGAGGGGAAGTTGCCAGAAGGATTCTGGAATTTCACAGACTCAGCATCCCTGCATCTTAGAACCTGAAATACAATGGAATCTCAGAAACTCAGAGGGCTGGAACTGTGGAGTCTTTGAACCCTGTGGGGTCAGGATGGTGGGGTCCTGTCCCCTAACTGGGCTAGGATTCCAGAACTCCGCACTTCAGAAGTGTACGGATTTCTTGAGCCTGGCCTGTTAGACCCTTTGAACCCTGAGATCTTGGAGTTGGTCTTGGGGAATGGGAAGCTGGGGAGAAGCAAGTGGGGTTGGCTGACCTAGTGGTGGGGCAGGGAGCCGGAGGAATGTGTGCCTGCCTGGAGGAGCGGGGCTGGGTGAGCCTACACCCAGACTGAGGCTGGGAGAGATGAGAAGCCAGAAGGGAGAAGCCGGAACGGGTCCTGGGTGACCAGCCTCCAAACTGGATAATCTCATTAGCTGGATATGACTTCTGATTCCCTTTTCCTGCCACCCCTATCTGTGAGTTCAGCTCTGGGGTCAGGCTCAGGCCAGTCAGAGCCAGGCCAAGAGGCAGAGGTGAATACCTGGGGAAGTGCTGGCATTCAGCAGTTCCCTCCCACTTCACCCCAAACCCCAGGGCTGTGGGCTGCCCCACCCAGCTGTCCTCCTTCCACACCCCACCCTGTATGCTTGGCTCCGAGGGGCCGGAGAGTAGGAGTGGACATAGCAAGGCCAGAAGGAGCCGTAATCATGGCCATCGCTTAGGAGTCCGGTTTCACAAGCCCATCTCACTCCGTTCTAATGGCAGCTCCCACAAAGACTCTGCTTAACCCCATTTTACAGACATGGGAGACTGGCACGGAGAGATAACCTGGTCAGTTGGGGCTTGAGGTTGGAGTGGGAGGGGCAATGGATGACCTCCGGAGGGTCCAGAGGGGTTCAGAGGGGGCCTTGAGGGACAGAAGTGAGGGGATCCCAGGGGAGGCACCCAGCCCAGGCAAAGGCAGGGCCGGGCGGCAGAGTAGGGACACCAGGGGCTGGTGGAGGGAAGCGGCGGCTAGTAGGTGGGCAAGGGCCCATTGTGGGCTGGAAAACGAGGTGGTGGGCAGAGAATATTGGCCTCTAGTTGAAGGGGCTAAGGAGGGATGGGTTAGGATGGACACACGGCAGCTCCTCACAGCAGTGAGTGGGCACAGATGACAAGCGGGCCTGGCAGGCATGAGCAGCTGGTGGCATGTGTGTGTATGGTGGGGGGGCGGCTGGTACAAGGTGGAGCCAGCTCCCTCCCAGGGCAGGGCCTGGAGGACGGAAGCCCGGGAGCCGGGAGAGGGTCAGGCCCAGGGCAAGCTGGCATCTTAGGTCAACAGCATGACCAGATGCAGGCCTGGGCAGGCGGCTGTAGGCGCTCACCGGCAGGAGTGGGAGAGCTTGTCCCTGTCCCATTTCCTGGCCTGCTTGGTGCTTGTCCCCATGAGGACACTCGCCCGGATGGAATGACTCAGCTGAGGGCCTGCCCAGGCTCCAGCTATGACCCTCCACTCCCACTGCTTGTCGCACGCCACTTGGGACCATGCTTCCTTCGTATGGTACCACCTCTGAGTCCCTCAGCCCTCTACACATGGTGGTTTGTTGAGTGAATAACAACCCCCACCAGTAACTGTCTGAGGGCTCCCTAAAAGCAGGCAGAGTGAATTCTGTCTCTAGTTTAGGTCCGTATAGTCAAAGCTATGGTTATTCTAGTAGTCATGTAAGGATGTGAGAGTTGGACTATAAAGAAAAATGAACACCAAAGAATTGATGCTTTTGAACTGTGGAGTTGGAGAAGACTCTTGAGAGTGCCTTGGACTGCAAGGGGATCAAACCAGTCCATCCCAAAGGAAATCAGCCCTGAATATTCATTGGAAGGACTGATGCTGAAGCTGAAGCTACAATACTTTGGCCACCTGATGCGAAGAACTGACTCATTTGAAAAGACGCTAATGCTGGGAAAGATTGAAGGCAGGAGGAGAAGGGGACAACAGAGGATGAGATGGCTGGATGGCACCACCAACTCGATGGACATGAGTTTGAGCAAGCTCTGGGAGTTGGTGATGGACAGGGAAGCCTGGCGTGCTGCAGTCCACGGGGTCGCAAAGAGTTGGATACGACTGAGCAACTGAACTGAATCTTTGTTCAATAGCTGAACAAAGTACAACAAACAACATCCCAACAAAGGCAAGGCAGCCATTTGATGAAGAACATCAAGGCTTAGATACATATGGACACACGTGGGCTGACACAGCCATGAAGAAACACGTGGTCACCAGTAAACAGACACAACACACCCATAGGCACAGATACACAAAGAGACCTTACAGGAAAGAATACCCACCGCACGCACGCACACACACACACACACACACACACACACACACACACACACACACCATGCTGACACAATCCTCACTTAGGTGACCCAAACCCACACACGAAGTTCACAGGTCCATATTCTCTAGCACGCTCCCTTCCGGGCACCCATTCCTCCCCCACATGGCGTAGCATGTCCATTCCCAGTCCTCCTGGGGCTGTCCTCTGTCTTCTGCAGTGCTGCCCCCGGGGTCCCTCTGGGGAGGCTCGAGTCCCTTCTCAGCAGCGCGTGGCAGGGGGAAGGTGCTGACTCACCCCTGTAGAGCAGTTCCCTCCCGCAGCTCTTCCCACCCCCGGAAGCCACCACCCCACCCTCCAGCCCAGCCCAGCTGGGGTGACCTCTGAGCAGGAGGCTGGGGGCTCCCCCAGAAGGTGAGCGTGTCTGACCCCCGGGCGGCATGGACCCCAGAGATTCTTAGGAAGGAGTGACAGTCATCACCTCTCCTGCCTGCTCTGGAGCACAGAATTCATGTCAAGGTCGCCAGGGCTTTTGACCCTCAGCACAAAGGTGGGGAAACCGAGGCCTGGAGGCGGGTACCATCTGAGACCAGCAGGTCAGGGGAGCAGCGTGGACTTCCTGAATGCTCAACAGGAAGCCAGTGACAGGGAGGCTCTGGGCACCAGAGCACCCCCCTCCCACCCCTGCAACTCCCCTGATGCTGAGACAGGACAGCTAGCCTGCCAGGCGTCATCCTTCATTAATATGAGAGAACTTCCTGAGTTCCCTTTGGTCTGGCTGGGGATTGTGCAGAGTATGAGTGGGGGGACCACGTGGCCAAGTAGGCCTGAGACACGAACACCCAGCACCCTCAGAGCAGGGCTGAATGGTCACCCTCCAGAGCCCCTGCTGTGGTTGGGGCTGGGGCACCCATCCTGGTGGAAGCTGGGAGTGCCAGCTGGCCGTGTGTGATAGGGAACCGGGAGATGGGGGAGAGGGGAGGGGATTGTGGTCATGGAGGCTGGGGTGACATGAGGTCAGAGAGAGGAAGTCAGTAGCTGCCCAGTGTCCAGTTCTTGGGGTCAGGACCATTATTCCTGGCCTTGGATGTGCTGGGATATCTACACAGGTTCTCGCCTTGTTCCAAAGAGGGGTCTTGGATGGGCCACTGGCCATGGTCAGTCCATCAGGCCCACGGAGTCAGTATTGCCCCATTGTACAGACGAGGAAACTGAGGTCCCCTTGCTTCCCTTCCTGGCCTTGGGACCATCCCATAGCAAGGCGGTGGTTAAATGGGGACAGGAACTCCAGTAAAATGGCGTAAGATCTTGAATTTGTCATCTCTGTATTTAAATGGCCTCTCTGAAAAATAAGGGGCATCTGAGAAGGTCTCTGAGGTCTTTCTTATCTGAACCTTGGGTGGGGAGGCCGCATGGGAAATGGGCTCAGTGGGAATAGGGACTGGTGGCCGCTGTGCTGGCCGTGGGTGCACACAGGCACCCACACAGGCGGGAGGGTAGTGTGGCTGCAATGTGTCTGTGGAGGGCTGGGAGACATTCTGGAAGAGCAATGTTGGAGCCCTGGACTGGACGGCTGTCTGTAGCTAAAATATTATTCCTTGAAGTCAAGGTCACTAGCGCTTGGCCTGGGGCCCGGGAGGGCTGCTGGGGTGAGAGACAAGAGGGCGGGAGGGCGCTCCCCTTTGATACTGACCAGTGGAAACCCTGACGGGGGGAGCTGTCCCCTTCTCGTGGATGTCGGGCCCCTCTTCCCCCCACGGCCTCCCCAGGGCTTGGCGGGGGGCGGGAGTGTGTGTGAGCTGGGAGCCTGTGGACCAACAGGGCTCCAGGGACTGGCATTTCTTTTCTCTGGCAGGGCCACCTCTTCCCCCAGCCTTGTGGAAGGAGTGAAGTGCGTCCAGGGAACAGAAATCTCAGTTGCGCCTGGAAAACACTCCATAAGGGAAGAATTTCCTGGTCGTTTCTCAGTCCTTAGGCAATGCCCTAACCCCGAGGGGCCTGAGCCTAGAATAGATGCCAGAGGCCACCCCCAGACCGCCTTGCAGACTGGCTGGCTATGCCGCTCGGGTCCTGTCCGGGTCCCCACTGGCGACTCCCAATTCCAAGGAGTTGATGACTCAGGTGATCCCCACCCAGGGTGCTGCTGGGCAGCACGGGGGAAGGCAGAAGGGTGCAGAGGCTAGAGCGAGCTGGAGGAGGTGGCAGGTGGCTCAGGATGGGGTCCGTGAGAGGACGTGAGGAGGGAGAGGGAGGCAAGGGAGACGGATGGGTGTCTGGGGCAGGGGAGTGGAGGGGAGCGCACTAGGGAAGGAGGGAGGGAGCCAAGGGACCTCTGGAGAAAGCAGGGGGGAGGGTAGGCGGGGCAGAGAGAGGAAATGAAAAGCCCGGGGCGAGAGATGGGGCTAGATGAGTTCGGGAGCGAGGAGGGAGGGAAGTCTGGAGAAGCTGCCACTCGGAGCCGGAAGCCGGACGGACCCAGGGAGCAAGACCCCGGAGAAGGAGCGAAGGGGCACAGAGGGGCTGAGAGAGTCGGCAGAGGTGCGGTGAGAAGGGGCTGGGAAAGCAGAGATGCAGAGGAGGGGATAGGTCAGAAGAGACAGGGAGGGAGGGAGAGAAGGCGAGGTGAAGGGAGTGGACCAGGGAGGGGGCTGAGCCAGAGCCAGAGCCAGAGCCAGAGCCGGAGCCAGAGGAGGAGAGAACTAGGGCTTGGCAAGTGAAGGACTAGACAGAGAGACAGAGGTAGCAAAGGAAAGAGCAGGAGAGGGAGACGGGGAGAGGGCCTGGGGAGACAGAGGGCAGAGAGAGAAATAGATGCCCCAGAAGTGCGGAGGGTAGCCTGGGACTCCCTTCCGCCTCCAGCTGCACCAGGGACCCCACCCCAGGGGAGCAGGGAGAGAGGTGCTGGGCATCACAGGGGCGACCCATCTCCTCTTCCGTCGCCACCTCCCACCCCCCACCTCCCCGGGGACCCCTCCAGCCCCTCTGTCCGGTAGGCAGCAGATGGCGGATTCCTGCCGGAACCTCACGTACGTGCGGGACTCGGTGGGCCCAGCCACCAGCACCCTGATGTTCGTGGCGGGTGTGGTGGGCAACGGGCTGGCGCTGGGCATCTTGGGGGCGCGGCGGCGGTCGAGCCCCTCGGCCTTCGCTGTGCTGGTCACTGGGCTGGCGGTCACTGACCTGCTGGGCACGTGCTTCCTAAGCCCGGCCGTGTTTGCGGCCCACGCCCGCAACAGCTCGCTGCTGGGCCTGGCCCGGGGCCGCCCGGCTCTGTGCGACACCTTTGCCTTCGCCATGACCTTCTTTGGCCTGGCCTCCACGCTCATCCTCTTCGCCATGGCTGTGGAGCGCTGCCTGGCGCTCAGCCACCCCTACCTCTACGCCCAGCTGGACGGACCCCGTCGCGCCCGCCTGGCGCTGCCAGCCATCTACGCCTTCTGCACGATCTTCTGCTCGCTGCCCTTCCTGGGCCTGGGCCAACATCAGCAGTACTGCCCCGGCAGCTGGTGCTTCATCCGCATGCGCTCGGCCGAGCCGGGCGGCTGCGCCTTCTCGCTGGCCTATGCCAGCCTCGTGGCCCTGCTGGTGGCCGCCATCGTCCTCTGCAACGGCTCCGTCACCCTCAGCCTCTGCCGCATGTACCGCCAGCAGAGGCGCCACCAGGCCTCGCTGGTCCTTGGCCCCCGGGCAGGTGAGGACGAGGTTGACCACCTGATTCTGCTGGCCCTCATGACAGGCATCATGGCTGTGTGCTCCTTGCCTCTTACGGTGAGTCCCCTGGGCAGCTCCAGTGGGCAGTGGGGAGGAGGGCAGCGCCCAGTTCTAGCCGCCACTGTTTGCGCCCATTTCACTGATGGGGAAACTGAGGCTCAAAGAGTTCAAAGACTTTGTCCACAGTCAGACAACTCCAAACTTTACAGAGACATTTCTCCCCATTTGCTTATGCTCCATTTGACTCCTCCTGACCCTTGTCTCCCCTCTTCCACATCCCTAGCCCCCTACCTCTCTGCCAGTGCTACCCCCCCACCTACCTTCCCCTACCCCTGCAAGATCCATCATTCAATACTGCACTCTGTCTCGTCTGTGCTCAGTGGTTTAGAAATCCCTTCTCTGATCATCTCAAGAAAGATCTTACACATCTATTCCACAAGCATTTAGCAAGAAATGTGATGAAGTTTCTGTCGGCATTTCTACAAAGGAGGGGTGATGTCTTTCGCCCACGATTACACAGAGGCAGGGCTGCACCCTGGGCTTCTCTGATGCCAGGGTCTGATCTCTTTGCCACCCCGCTCCCCACTTCTCCAGCCCTACCCATGTAGGTGCCCTTGGGCTCTCCCAGCCTCACCCCCTTCCCTGCAGGAACTCCTGCCCTGCCCCTCCCAGAGGGCAGCAGGGCTGATCCTGGTCCTGTGGCACACAGTCCTCCTGATACTGTCTGACCTCAGCTTCTCTTTCTGCAAAATGCAAGGGCTAGGGTTAGATTTGAAAGTCACCAAACCTTTGAGGGGGTGACAGAGGGCTCAGAGATGGGACACACACACAGAGCCCTGGGACCCAGCCTCGCTGCCCCACTTCTCTCCCTCTAGAGCTTTGCTGACTGTCTCCTGGGGCTTTCTCTTCCTCAGCCGCTGATGCATTTCTTACTTGGTTCTCATCTTATTTCTTTCCCCTTTTGACAGTCCGTGCCTTCCTCATTTCTGCCAGTGAGCAAGGGAGAAGAGGGGGTCCAGAGAGGGTCCAGAATGGGGTGTGTGTTGAGGGGTGGGGCAGAGGAGTCCTGGGGTGCTTCTTGATCGCTCTCTGCTTGCCCTCAGATCCGCGGCTTTACCCAGGCCATCATCCCTGACAGCAGTGAGATGGGAGACCTCCTGGCCTTCCGTTTCAATGCCTTCAACCCCATTCTGGATCCCTGGGTCTTTATCCTCTTCCGCAAGTCCGTCTTCCAGCGGCTGAAGCTCTGGTTCTGTTGCCTGTACTCAAGGCCTGCCCAAGGCGACTCTCGGACGTCCCTCTCTCGGTCCACCTCGGGGAGGAAGGACTCAAGTGCCCCCCTGCTCTGGAGGGGAAAAAGGGGAACTGGGTGCCTTTGTCAGCCTGGGGCGAGGGCAGGGGGCACCCTTACCGGCTGCACAGCTACCCACCAGCACCGTGGGAACACCCTCCAAAGCAGGGTCCGAGGCAGCCTGCTCCCTCTGCTGACATCTGCCCGGTGAGCTCCCGCCCTGTCTTCCGGCCACAGCTGCCAGAAATTCAGGGACATGACCGATGGCTGCGGGCGGATCAGCCCGGAGATGGTTCCTGGAGCCCTGCCGGCCGGAACATGGACCCTCTGGATTCAGGGGATGATCAGCTGCTATTTCTCCTTTCTCCGGGTGGCCACGAGGGGCTGCGGGAGGAGGGAGATGGCGAGAGGAATTACCCTGGAACATAAAAAGAACAGTTGTCTCAAAATATCTGGCGGCCTGGCCGGGCCCTCACTTGCCCATCCATCTCACTGTCTAAATATTTAGAAGGCAGAAATGTTCCCAGCAGCTTCTGTGCGCTCAGGTCTGCTCTGGTTAGGGTTCTGCCTCTGATCTTCCTTTGTTCAGGATGCCCCTGATGCCCACCCCAAGGCCCCAGCAGACAGCCCTGAGCCCGGCTCTGTGGGGTTGGGGGTGGAGCCCAAGAGCCACCCTCTCTCCGCCTCATGAAAGCCTGGGATTTCCTGACAAGTTCTCTGTCTCCCTTTTCTTCTGGATTCCCTGTTGGACTTGGGAGGCCTGGTCCACCCCACACCCCACCAGGGGAGAAGGGTGACTGTTGTCTTGGGAGTGACACCACTGGACAGTTGCTTGAAAAAAACTGCATGGCTTGGTGAGTTGCAAGATGTGGATGGCGGGTGGCAGGAGAAGCTGGAGAATGAAGGGGTGGGAGCTACAGAACTCAAGGATGGCCCAAGGACTCAGACCTAAGTCCTGTACCAATCTCTGGATAAACAGCTGCCCCCCAGCCGCCCCTGCAGAGCCTGACCGCACGCCCTGCGTCCTTGGAACCCTCGCAAAAATGTCATTCATCCGTTCATTCATTCAACAAATAGTGGGCCCTGAATCTACCAGGTGCTGGGGACACAAACCGGTCTCAGCCCCACCTGGGACTCCTCTAGGGTGATTTCCAGTCTTCAGTTCCCCTTCTGATAGCTGAGGCGTTTCCAGCCATCCACCCCTCTCTCCTTATTAGCCATCCCCTGCCTTTAGGCACCGAACCTCAAGGGTTTTCCAGGAGTGAGCATGAAAGGAAGTGGTGCTTGGGGTGGTGGGAGGAGGTGAATGGGAAAGCCCCCAGACTCTCCCCAGCCCTGGTTCCACTTTCTCACTTGCTTCAGGGTTAAAGCAATCATTCTGCCCCTGGGCGGGGGTGAGAGTGGGGGTGGGTGGAGGAATAGATGAGGCAAGAGCTTCCTATAAAGACGTCGGCTAAAGTGAGTCCTCCACCTCGTGAGTTGCACCCTCCTCTCTCCAGCCTGCTATTATTAGAGCCACTCTACACAGGCTGGAATCAAGGTCCAGAGAAGGCAATCGCCAGCCCCAGGTCCTGCAGCCTGCACGGGGAGCTGGTTTGGTTTTTCCTGGCTGTGTTGTGCAGCTTGTGGGATCTTAGTTCTCCATTCAAACCCGGGGCTCTTTGCAGTGGAAGCGTGGAGTCCTAACCACTGGACCGCCGGGGAATTCCCTGGTTTATCCTTTTATTTCCTTAATTCAGATTGGGTTAGTGAGTTTGCCTTGGTTTCCTTTTTCCGTAGAATGGTGATCGTAATCTAATACTTAATTTACAGGGCTGTGCTGAGGATTAAATGATTCAGTGTAATCATTAAAAAACCGATTTAGCGTAAGACCTGGAGCCCACAGTATGTGTTACTGTTACTGCTGCTATTGCCGTGGCTATTGGTGTTTGTTGTCTTTGGCATCTGAGCACATGTGGCTTGAAAACAAAACTTTTCTCCATTGTTCTGACATTGTTACACGTTCCCCCTCCCACCCACCTCCAGTCAAGCCCACCCCCGCCCAACGCCTGTTCACTTTGTTTCATTTGAAGGAGTGCCTGTGAGAATTAAAAATAGATCAAGATGACTGCTTAATGGGTAGGGGGTTTCCTTTGGGGGAATGAAAATATCCTGGAACTAGAGAGTGATGGTGGTTGTACAATGTCGTCAATGTACTAAATGTCACTGAATTGTACATTTTGAGATGGTTAAAATGGTACGTTTTGTGTTATGGGTATTTAACCACAATTTGAAAAAAAAAAAAAGCCATGTAATACTGGAAAAAAATTGAGGAAGTTTAGAAACTTTTATAGCAGTCTTGCCAGAGTCATATTGTATTGTTTGAATTTAATAATAAACATGTTGTTGACTTGTACCAAAACAAACCAGAAAACGGGTCAAGCAACATCAAATGGGGGTCCGGCCTTGGTTACCAAATCTGCCTCAACAGGAACCAACCAACTCAAGGGAGCTGGTGTGGAGGGGTTGTGTTTCAGGCAGGAGTCAAGGGCACAGCCCCAGCCCCACCAGCTGCCTATCCAGGTAAGATTCCTTGGGGTGGTGGTGCGTGCCTTCTCTCCGGGCCTCCATTCTGGCCCCTCAGAGCTCGCTGAATGGCAGCACAGGGCTGGGCTTTTGAACCCCCAGCATCCCAAGGTGGGTGCCACTATCAGTCCTCTTTTTTGGATGTGGATTAAGGGAAGGAGAGGATTGAGTGTTGAAGCTGGTTTTCTGCTGACTTTTACCCACCAGGCCTAACAGCTCAGGACTCCGCCCCCTCCTCTGCATCCCACTGTGGATGTCTAAGCTGTCCGCCAGGGGCCCCAACTCCCAACCCATCTGCTCCAGTCTGGAAGCTCCTCTTCCGGCTGGTTCCTGACTGCTGGGGTAGTGTCTCCGCTGTCGGCCACAGTCCTGTCTGGAGCTCCTGTCTGAGCGGCCCCTCCCCTGCCTGCCAAGCTCCAAGGGCTCCCACTGCCTGGAGGCCAAGGGCCAAACTCCCACGCTCTCTGCTTAGCCACGGCAGAAAAATCAAGATTTCCCCGAAGAGCACAAGACCTTTCAGGCCTCAACCTCTTTACTCATTGGGTTTACCCTTCCTGTAAGAGTGTTTCCCTTCATTCATCAAGAGCACCCTTGCCTGTCAAGGTCCCACTGAGGCTCCTCCTCATCCTTGGAGATGTTATCACTCCTCTCAGGGGCTCTAGGCACTTCCAGGGCTCTACGGTGGCCCTCACTGCAGACTGTAGCACAGACATCTGTTCATTCATTCAGCAGGCTTTGATTGAAGGCTTACTATATGTCAAGTTTTGTCCCTGTGATGTTGGGGACACGGTAATGATAGATAGCCTTGGCCCTGTTCTCCTGGAGCTCACCAGCCAGAGTGGGCAGGGCTGGGGGATTGGGACCAGGCAAAGCGGAGTCTAGGGAGAAGATCAGGGAGGGGCTGCGTGGAGGAGGAGATGGCTTAGCCCGGATGGATCTGAGGATTGTAAGAAAGTGAGCCAAGTAAAGAGGAGAGCTTCTGTTGTGCTTAGGGTTCCAACTCTGGTTTCTAATGCCTCCTTTCTTTCATCTCTCATTCATTCGTCAATTCAACATGCATTCCCTTGAGCCTGCTCTGGGCTCAAGGCGGCTCTATGCCATCAGGGAGATAGCAGTGACTGATATTGCCCTGGGCTTACCTTGCTCACAGTGCAGCGGGAGTGACAATTTTTCTTCCCCCTGCAGCATGTGGGATCTTAGTTCCCTGACCAGGGATTGAACCTGTGCCCCATGCCAGTGAAAGTGCAGTGTTCTAACCACTGGACCGCTGGACAGTTCTCAGGGGTGACAATTTAATAATCACAGAAATATGTATTGTAATAAGCAGTAAAAATACAAATTTATAAGCTGTGAAATGGACCGAGAACAGAGTGCAAGGGAGGTGCCAGCTCTGGTCTGGAGTTGGGGTCAAGAACTGAGAGACTAGGAACAAGTATGTCTTTCAAGGAGACTTCATGCACTTTTAACTTCATTTTTTATTCATTTCTGATTTTGGAGCACAGATGGGACTCGCATGCACGCCCATATGCACCCCAGCGGGTGCTCAGGAGTTGCCGCTTTCTGGTCCCTCTGTAGTCACTGCCCCACCTGCTGGCCGCAGTGGGAATGACACTGAGAAGTGGTCCCACAGCCACTCCCTCCCGCAAGTGAGGGGAGCCTGGGGTTTCTCTCCGTGGGCCCCGGTTGGGCACCTCCACGTGTCCCCCTGCCTAGTCACTTTCTCAATGACAGGCTTTGAGCTGGCCCAGCGGATCCATGAGCCTGAGGTGGAAATGACTTCCACGACCAGCATCAGCTGATGCGTGCTCCTCCGCGTCTGCCCCTATCCATTAGCAGTGCAGAGTGCCTTCTCTGTGCCTGTGGTTACTAAAGAATGGGAAGGGGGAAGTCATGCCTTTTAATAATGCAGGTTGTATGAGAGTAAAAGTCTTTCAAAAACTAGAGCCCAAGGGGGGAGATAATCGACAGGCAGTAGAGAAGTGCAGGCAATGTGCTGCAGTGGTTAAAAGTGTGGTCGTTTGGGATATGGATAACCTGGGGTTCAAGTCCCAGTGCAGCCACTTCCAAGAAGAGTGCTGTGAGAGGCTTTACTGCCCAGGCCTCTGTTCCTTTCCTGTAAGCTTTTTTTTTTTTTTTAATATTTTTGGACACGCTATGTGATATGCCAGTTTCCTGACCGGGGATCAAACCTGGGTGCGCCCCTCCCCACCTCCTCCCAACCCCTGCAGTAGAGGCACTGAATCTCAACCACTGGGCTGCCAAGGAAGCCCCTCCTGTCAGCTCTTGATAACTTATGCTCATATGCCCAGTGGGGAGGATACATGTCATAAATGGGAAAAAAATTTTATTAGGACTCAACCTGGCCTGAGACATAAATGTGATGATGTCTAGAAAGTGGCACTCCCCTCTGAAATGGATATTTTTATGTTCCTCCTTTGAGAGGTGATGACTGTTTCCCGTTTTGCAGATGGGTAAACTGAGGCTCAGAGAAGTGAAATCACTGCTCCAAGGTTATGAAGCAGGCAGCATCAGAAGACCTCAGGTTTAGTGAGTATAGACACTTCCGTGAGTGGTCACACTGTGCTGGAGGCCAATCCTATGTCACCAAGACCTGTCTTTGAACTATAAGACCAGAGTTTTCCACAGGTATTTTGGCTGCTAAGAAGGTAGCTCTCATCCCAGATTCCACTGTTTTGACCCCAGCCTCAGCCTAGCCTTCCCCTTATCTCTGGCCTGTCACTCAGTCATGTCTGACCTTTGCCACCCCATGGACTGTAGCCCACCCAGCCCCTGTCCATGGAATTCTCCAGGCAAGAATCCTGGAGTGGGCTGCCATTTCCCTCTCCAGGGGATCTTCCTGACCCAGGGGTCAAACCTGAGTCTCCTGCATTGAAAACAGATTCTTTTCCATTTGAGCCACCAGAGGAAGCCCTCCGGCCTACCTGAAGTCATTTTTTAAGATGTAGTATGTTTGGCTTTGCTGGGTCTTTGTTGCTGCATGTGGGTTTCCTCTCATTGCTGAGATTGGCGGCTGCCCTCTGGGTGTGGCGCTTGGGGTCTCAACGCAGTGGCCCTTCTGGTGGAGCAGACTCCAGAGTGCAGGCTCAGTGGTTGTGGTGCTTGAGCTTAGTTACCCCGGCCGGGGGCATGCGGGATCTCCTCCGACCAGGATCCAACGTAGGCAAACTCTTAACCACTGGACTACCAGGGAAACGACACCCACCCCCCTTTTAAAAAAAATGACCATTTTCTCAGAAGCCACAGGAAAGCCAGAGTTTGGGCCTCACCAGGCTTCTCCATCCCTCCAAGGCCAGGCGAACGTGAATAGGCGGCTTTTTACTCCACTGAGCTGTTTCTGCTCACCTCTCGCCTGGTCCCTGTGGTCAGACAGCTGCTCAGATGTTAGACTTTGTCTATTGACCGTTCACTCCTGCCCAAGAGGGAATCAGATAGGTTTTGTAGCTGGGGACTGGGCCTCCTTTTTTTTTTGATATGGAAAATTTTAAAAGTCTGACTTTGTTACGATATTACTTTATTGAAGGATAATTGCTTTACAGATTTTTGTTTTCTGTTGAACCTCAACAGGAGCTTGTTTTTATTGTTTTGGTTTTTGCACTATGTGGGATCTTAGCTCTCCCTGAACTGGTCTCAACCACTAGACAGCCAGGGAAGTCTCATGCCTTCTTTTCCACAGCTCTGCCTTCCTTGGGGAAGTTGAGGAGATTTCTAGGGTTTACAGTCGTTCTGAGCTTTAGTCCTGTCTCTAGGGATGGACTGAAGCTGTGAGCTCAGGAACACATCTCTTCTCACCAGTGTGTTCAGTTCAGTTCAAACTCAGCACTTAGCCTGCTGATGGGTCCTGTCAAAAATCCCTGACCTGGCCTGACCTCGTCTGACCTAGCCTTCCTCTCTCCTTGGATGATGCCCTTCCTCCTCCTGCACAGCAGGTGACCACCCTTTCAGCTTGCCACTGGTCTGCCCCCAAACCAGGACGCTCCTGTGATGCAAAGGACCTGCCTCAGGCCTTCTCGGGCCTCATCGTGCGGTTTATGTGTGACTGACAGGTGGCCCTGCTAAAGCGGGTTGGTCTTGCACACCCATGTAGGCACCGAGTACTCGAAGCTGACAGGCTGGGACTTCCCTTGTGGCTAAGACTCCACACTCCCAGTGTGAGGGGCTCAGGGTTGATTCTTGGTCAGGGAGCCAGATCCCACAGCAGACAGACTCTTTTGGGGCAGGGCTTCAGGCCTGTGCAGGGAGCAGGCTCAGAAACCAAGAGGGGAGGAGCAGTCAGGTAGTCACTGTATTTTATTGGAAAACATTGATATATATTTTTCTTCACAGCTTGAACACAAATATTGCCCGGTTTGGAAAAAAAAAAAAAAACCAAAACACTCCGAAAACGTCCACAGCTTCACGCCTACCTGCCCTTACCCTCAGCTTTTGGCTGGGTCTCCCGCTATGCCCCACCCCCCTTCCCTGGAGGCTGGGTGCCACAGGGTGGACGAGAAGATTCTCAAAGCTGGGCAGGTCCCAGGAAAAGCCACTTGATCGACCTGAGGGGTGGGGTGGGATGGGGGTGGGGGCAGATGAAATGAGTGGAAAAAAAAGAAAAAAAAATCCAGGAAACCAAACTGCCCATTTTGACTTACTTGTCCCAGAGGCGAAAGTCAGAAGCCAGGTTGCGGATCATGCTCTCCGCTGGGGAGTGGGGGGCAGGCAGGTGGGCGCACAGACAGCACAGATGGGGCTGGGGAGCCGCCGAGCCACCACGGGGAAGCAGGAGGGGCTGGCGGGCCGGCAGGGCTGTTTTATTGCAGGTTATGTTCTCTTGAGTGCTTGGTGGGGCATATTCTCCCAATCCCCGCTCCTCAGCTAGCCCGGCATGGTTTCAGACAAAAATTAAGAGTTTTAAGGGGTATAAAGAAAAATGGAAGGATGAGTAGCATGTGACAAAGCAGCCAATCCCACGTGCGTTCCCTCGAGGGGACCGGGACGTGGGTGGGCATGGGATGTTAGCACCAGGACAGCTTGAGATCGCTTGGGGAACATGGGATGGGGCAGCATGCAGGGGCACCAGGGGAGTGGGGACCCCTTGCCCCGCCTCAGGGAGCCAGTCGGATGGTTCACAAGAGCAGCCAATGGCATTTGAGTGCTGCCCAGCCCGGCCGGCCTCCTCACGTGCTAAGAGCATGCCAGCTGCCAAGCCTCCTCGCTCCCTGGCCTCCTCCTGGGCCACATTCAGGTAACACCGCAGCTCCAGGCCCTCCCCACCAGTCTCAGTCCTTCTGGAACGCCACGCTGGACACTCCTGCCCCAACAGGCTCTGGGATGGGAACAGGGTATTATAGGCTGGTTGCATGCAACAGCAAAAGGCGTGCCCCTCGTGCCCGGCCCTTCTGAGGGCCTTGGCCCCTCCCCAGCAGGTCCTGGGACAGCGCCGGCGGCCACCTCGGCACCCCAAAATAAGATGACAAATGAACAGAAACAAACCAAAATGGACGAGAGCCACCCGGGCTGGAGGAGGAGGGCAGAGGCCCCCTGAAGGGGACTTGGGGGCTCATCTTATGAATGCATCAGGCCTTGGAAGATGTGAATGGAAGATAGGGGTGGTGGTGGGGGGGTGGGCGCCGAAGGAAGGGATGGCGGGGGCCTGGAAGGAGACTCGGGAGGAAGAGAAAGAGCAATCATGCAGCTTGGGACAAATCTTTTGTTGCTTTATCAGATTCTCAGTCCATCAACTGGTGTTTGCTAAAACCGGGATAGGCAGGGAGTGTTGAAGAGAGTGCGCGCGGGAGAGAGAGATTGAGAGAATGGGCATCACCAGCTGCCCGGGGGCCTTCACTTTGCAGTCATCATCTGTACAAACTCTGTGGAGAGAAAAACATGGAGGTCAGCAGACAGCGGGCTCCCCCAGCCCCTGCGGGCACGCAGACGGGGCCGGTAGCTCACCTTCATAATTGACCTGGCCGTCCCCGTCGATGTCGGCCTCCCTGATCATCTCGTCCACCTCCTCGTCGGTCAGCTTCTCACCCAGGTTCGTCATGACGTGGCGCAGCTCTGCGGCACTGATGTACCCGTTGCCGTCCTGTGTGTTGGGGGACAGACGAAGGCTCTGAGCGGGAGGCGTTCGTCTGCCCAGTGCTTTCTTGGGGGGCAGTGGGAGAGAGACCCCAGCATATCCGTCCTGGGTGTCAGGGGACAGACAAAGACTCCGAGCCAGAGGAATCCGTTCTCCCAGCTCTCTCCTGGGGGGCAGTGGGAGAGAGACTCCAGCACAGGGCCTGTCAGTCACCTCCCTTGGCACAGGCGGGGGGCTTCCTGTGGTGGCAGAGCAAGCTAAAGTGAGGTTGGCACTGGAACCTGGCCTCCCGAAGTGGTGACTCAGGTTAGGCTGGGTGTCCTGAGTGCCCACCTGTCCTGCTCTCTGCCGGAGTGCCAGAGCCCCGCGGGGAAAGGTCTGCTCACCTTGTCAAAGACACGGAAGGCCTCTCGGATCTCCTCCTCGCTGTCCGTGTCCTTCATCTTTCTGGCCATCATGGTCAGGAACTCGGGAAAGTCAATGGTCCCGTTCCCTGCGAGGTAGGGGAGGGAGGGAGGGAGATGCTCTGGGCCCGGGCCCGAGGAGACGACCCCAGGGCCCTGGCGGAGGAGACGCTGGTCATCCACCCCGCAGGGCGGCTCCCCGGGGCCACTGGGAGGGGGCTGCCCTCCTGCCCTGGGTGCGGGCTCACCATCTGCGTCCACCTCGTTGATCATGTCCTGCAGCTCGGCTTCAGTGGGGTTCTGCCCCAGGGACCTCATCACTGTCCCCAGCTCCTTGGTGGTGATGGTGCCGTCCCCGTCTTTGTCGAAGAGGGAGAAGGCCTCCTTGAACTCTGCGGAAGGAGCACAGCGAACCAGAGGTGAGGCCACGGGAAGGCCTGACTCAGGCCCGCCTCGAGAAACAGGAGATCCAGTGCCAGCTCAAGCCTCTCGCCTCTGTACCAAGGACAGGCCCCTTCCTTCTTTCCATCACCCCTCACTGAGCACCTGCTCGGTGATGGGCAAAGCTGCCTGCACTGAAGACATGGGGGAAAATGGGCTGACGGTGGCCTTAGAGCCTCTACATTTCTTTTTGGTCCCTGGCTTCAGTCTCTACCTCGAGTGATGGAATGGACCAGTGTCCTGGAAGGGAAGAGAGCCAAGGTCAGCGGGCCAGGAGAGGAAGGGCAGGAGAGACTGCAGGATGGCGCTGGGCGCCACGGCATCCTGCCCGATGGGGACTACCAGCCCGGCTCTTGTTTCCAGAGGAGCTGCGTGGGGCGGAGTGTGGGGGCAGCCGGCAGCGGAGCACGGCTGATGGACTATGTGGGGTAGCGGGGTGGGGGGTGTGGAAGGAGAGGGGACGGCTGCCAAACCAGGCGGCCGAGGAGCTGGGGGTGCTGAGTGGGAAGGCCGCAGCTGGGCCCGCATCAGGAGCGGGAGAAGCACAAGGCTCCTGCCCTCCCACTGGGCCCATTTTGGCACCTGGTGCTCCCTGCCCCCAAACCCTCAGGGAACAGATGCCTGGCAGCCTATTACCAGAGGGTGTGGGCTGGGGTGAGGCGGCGGACAGTTCGCTAATGGGGACGGGGGTGGGGAGTGGCGTGGAGCGTGTGTTGGTGTCAAGCGAGGGCAGAGCTGGGGCTGTGCGTGGCCAGCACAGGAGCCATACGTAGTGCCGAGAGGCTTTGCCCCGGCCTGAGCCTCTGGGCCCTGGAGACCCCGAGTCTCCTGGGGGATGCTGGCGCCTCCCTGTGCCGAGGCCTTGTTGTTCTCAGGGGTCATGCGGGCACCCTGCGCTCAGGATCACTGAACAACAACACAGTTCTCTGGTTTTCCTTGGAGGGTCTCCGTAGCCACCCACCTGGGGCCAAAATTCAGAAGCTGAAAATGTAGGAGATGGGGGAAGGGAGGGGAAGGGGAAGAAAGAAGAGAAGCCAAGTCCACTCTTGCCTCCCCCACTTCAGAAGCGGGGCTTTCTATGCTTGTCACATGCAGCCTGTTGACCCTGACAGTAAAGCTGGGGTCCAGGGGCTACTTTGTGCTGGCCCATGGCTGTGGGACTTAACTGGGAGCTGGTCCCTGTCCTTTAGAGTAGCTCACAGTCTGGGGGATGGGGGCAGGGGAGACAGCACACAGTACTTCCTGTAGCTGTGGCTAACTGGGCTTTAGGGGAGTCTACTACAAGAATGAATTACACAGGACTCAAGGACTTCTTTAAGCTTACTGGAAGATACATGATAGTTCCCTTGTTCATTTAGTTATTTAGTCAACAAAAGTGTATGCTGCAACCATCATGTTGCAGGCACCAAAGGGTACAGCAGGGACCAACACACAGAAAAGCGCCCCAGTAAGGAACTCCTCTAGTGACAGGTAGATGCAGCCGGCAGACATCAGAGATTAATTTCAGATGGTGAGAAAGGCTATTAAGGAAACAGAGAGTAGAGGAAGGCTGTTTATTTGAGATGGGACCAGGAAAGGCCTTTCCAAGATGACATTTGGATCAAGACCCAAAGGAGTAGAAAGAGCTGCCTGGTACAAAGAGCTGGGGGAAGGCACTTCCGGCCCAGGAAGAAGCGAGTGCAAGCATGCACAAAGGGGAGTGCAGAGGTGGGCATGACGAGCCCTCTCCTGGGTGGCTCCTGAAGTGGGCCAGGAGCCCCACAGGGGAGTTCACCTTCTGAGCCTAACCGGCAGGAGCCAGGACAGACGGCCAGGCTCACCCCGCAGCCACCGATTAAAGGCCCGGTGAGCCCTGGCAGGGAGGGGAGCACAGCCCTGCCACCTGATGAGGGCCTGGCTCAGGACTGTGGGGTCTGGTGTCACTGGTGTGCTCTCATACACGTGAGCGTCTCTGTCAGATGCTCCTCCTGGCTGGAGTAAGACTCAATGCAGAGGCATTCATGAGCCAGGGTGGGGGCAGGAAGGGGGAATGAGGGGAGGAGGGAGGGAAGCAAGCTCACCTGCGATCTGCTCCTCGGTCAGCTGGTCAGCCTGGAAAAGCAGGAAGGAGAAAGTTAGTCACAGGTTGGCACATCTCTCCTTGCTCAGCCCGGCCCCCGCTGGTGTGGCCAGCTCCACATGGCAGTCCATGTACCTGGGCAAGGGCAGTCATGCCAGAGCCAGGACTGGGATCAAGTCTGGCGATTCGGGAGGCTGGAGACCCAGGACCTGACGACACCCCCGACCCCAGGGTCTCCAATCAGAGTCAGGGCTCTGGAGCCAGCCCCAGCCCAGCTGCACCTGCACTGGCTCACATCTCAGTGCCATCACGGCCGCTGGGCACCCCAGAGGCTGAGTGAAGGGAGCAGTTGCCCTGGAAGCCTAATCAAGCAGCTCTTCTAGAAGGCTCCAAACTGAAGCAGGCCAGGCCCAGGGTAGACAGCCGGCTCTTTCCTAGTTTCTATGTCACCAATGTGGAAGCACCCAGCCAAGCACTGCGGATCCAACTGGCAACAATTCTCCCAACTGGTGTCTGTGGAGTGCCTGAAAGAACCTCGGGCAAGCAGGGGGCAGCCCCTGCTCTCTTCGGCATGGGGCACCATTCACTCCACTGCTCCTTTGGGGCAGGAAGGGTGAGTGTCGGGAGGGGACTGCAGCAGGCACGGCGCTGGCGGCAGAGGCTGGAGGACTCAAGTCCCCTCCCCCTGCTGCGCTGCAGTTTTTAACCCTTGCTGGCCCTGGCCACTTTGGGGACTGGCCAGTTGGTCGGGCAGCCCTTGCTGCATGCTGAGCTTGGGGGCGGGGCAGAGGAGAAGCAGAGGCCAGCCTGTCCTGAACCAGCCCGGCAAAGGGATCCTCTGGGGGAGGAGCCACGCAGGGATGGGGGAGCTGAATCCCAACGTTTAGCTTTAAGCAGTAAAAGAGGAATTTTCCTTGGGGTCTGTGAATGCTGCCAGAAGGTATGGCTCGCCCTTGGACCGCTGCCCCCTTCCTCATTTCCTCTTACAACTAGGGGAAGGGACTCCACATCTACAGCAGGCTTCCAGCTCTGAGTCTGAGAGCCCCTCAGACTGAGGCATGCCACTGTGGGCACTAGAGTTATTCTGCACAGAGGTTCTAGAACTTCCTTGGGAATCTAGAAAGAGCCCCCCCACCTTCTGCCCCATCCCAAATGTGAAGACCAATCAAATTAGAACAAGTCTGACATGTCCTTTTTCTTTTGTTCTTTTAAACATAAGGGAAGAAGGACTTGAGGCTAAGCCCCAAATGGGTAGAACAGGAGGGGAAATCAGGGTGATGATTACAGAAGGGAAATGGCTAAGGGAGGGGGAAGCAGGAAGGTAGAGAAGGAAACACACCACACATGTACATTCTGGAAAAGTCCAAAGTCTAAAGGGAAGGTTAGGAGGCCAAATGGAGATGCTTCGGCCTTGCTTTCAAAAGAGACCCAGGGTTGCCAGGCTCCTGCATGCCAGCCTGGCAGCCCCAGGCCCACGAGCCCTTTGCTCCTCTGCTTCCCTTGGCTTTTATGGGCAAAGAAGCCTGAGCTGATCGCCTGGGTCCTGACACCCGAGGAAGCTGCTGGGGAAACTGAGAAGACAGGATGGGCTTCTGTTGCCAAGGCCAGGCAGTGCCAGGGGCGCGGAGGAGGGCTGGGCAAGGGCTGTCCTCCCCCAGCTTTCATCCTTTCCTCTGGCCTACGTGCTAAGGGGCTACCCAACCAGGGCCCTTTGCACCCCTGCAACACCACCCTGGGCGGCACCCGCAGGGGCTGGGGCAGGTCATGGAATGCCGAGTGGTGCTGAAGGCTGGTGTCTACCGCTCCCTGCCGCCAGGCTGCAACGCGCAGAGGAGGCACTGCCACTGTTCCAGGCTTGCTGCAAATAGGCGTGGCTCTGCCTGTAGGGCCGTCACACTCTCTCCCTCCCTCTTCCGAGACCCTCTCCCCTGCTGGGGAAGGAAAGGGCCCAGCTCCCAGCTAGAGATCTCAAAGGAAGGCTGCTGCCCAGAAAACTGATCACTGCCAGGGATCCCTTCCTTCTCAGGGCTTTTTCCCTTTCCAGGTCTGCAGATTTTCAGCTTTCACCAAAAACTACCTGCAAAATAACCCAGCTGGTCCCCTGCTTCCCCATCCCTTTAGGATCCAGCAAGAGGCTGGACAAGAAAAAAAAACATCCTGGGGTGGGGGAGGGAAGAGGGTATTATTTCTCTGCCTTGCCCCAGCCCCCAGCCAGTGCCAGAGAGCAGTGTTAGATGAGATCAGAAACCAAGGCCAGGGCCCCTCACCCGGGCCAAGGAGGAGCCACAGGGCTCAGGCCAAAGTCCAAAGCCAGTTAACAGTGACTTGTCCCACCCATACTTCGCTGATTACAAAGGGAAAGAGAAACTAGTGGGGCCAAAGCTCAGGTCTTATTTGGCAGATGGGGGCCTCCTGGCGCCTGTCAATGATTTGGTGCCCCTTTAGCAAGGCTCTGCTGGGGGAAAATGGGGTAGCGGCGAAGAGGAGCCATCAGGCCTGTGTCAGCAAGTATGAGATCTGATACACAGCAGCGGCTGCCTGCTCTCCCCAGCCTTGCCAGGGAGGATGGCTGCACACAGTTCCGAGGCTGAGCCTGGGGGGCTGGGGGACTGTGGGTGGCAGGGACCAGGAGAGAACTAGTCTGCTGGTTTTCTCTCAAAGCCCAAGCTGTGGGAATTAACAGAAGCACTCAGGGAGGGCCCCAAAAGGAACAAGTGGCCCTGGGGCCGATGACAGGGTCCCTCTGGAGGTCCTCTCTGCAGCCCCCCACCCCAGGGCCACAAGAACAGGCGTGTGATTGTCACTGACGCCACACTGTACCGCACTGTCACTTGGCACAAGTGAGGAGATGCAGAGCGGTGCGTGGAGCTGGAGACCAAGATAAAACCAGCATTCCTGTGTGAAAAAAACAGCTCTCTGGGTCTGAAAGGGGCAGAGAGCAGGTGAGGTTCAAGGCTTTAAAAGCTGGCTCATTTGATGCATCCCAAACTTTGCTCCTCCCCACCCCCACTACATGCGGCTTCAGTGCGCAATAGAGGCCCCAACAACTCCGCCCACCTGCTCCCACTGCCCGGTGTCTCCTGCCCAGCCCCATTCTTCCTGGGAAAGGGACCCCTGAGCCACTCCCTCTGGCCTCTGCAGCCCACTCCCATCCAGACTGAACAGTCTTTGTCCCGGCTTTGCCCTGGAAACTTCCAGGGAGCTACCCACCATATCCACCTCCAACCCTAGGCCCACCTCGGCTGCCATTCATTTTCTTTAACATGTCCCCAGATCGCCTTCCATCTCACCTCCCACCACAGAAGCCGAAGTTCTCTCCCACACCTCACTTTGAAAACCCACCTCCTCATGAACCCAAACATAACGCCCCCCTTCCCCCAAAAACCCCAATCTCCCTTCCTAGTTCAATAGTCTTAACCCCAATAGGAACCTCAGAACCTTCTCTGGCTGCTCCTGTCCCCCCAACCACTGACAAGATCAGCATCCCTTTTGACCCCTTCCCTGACCCCATCCTTTTCAGTCCCCATAGGCTTCCAGGGCATCTTCAAAAGGCTTCCAGAGCATCTTCTTCTAACCTTGGCTGCCACCCACCCCAGGCTCTTCCTTCCAAAGCATGCACCTCACCCTCCTCCTCCTTCCTCTGCAATGTCGGTCTTTGGAGAACCCCCTTTTCTCCCCTCAAGGGTCTGATCTGCAGAAGCGACCCTCCTCCCTGCCTCCCAGGAGGGCTCCCACTCCACCCAGGCCCAGCTAACCACCAACCCCCTCTCAGGGAGTTCCCCAGCAGCCCGGCTTCCCTCCGATTCCCCTTCCTTGCTACCTATTAGGAACCAAAAGCCTTTATCAGGGCACAAATCACCTCCTTCGCTAGCCAATGGCGCTTACCTCGGCCCCCTGGAATCCAAACACCCCACCTTAGCGACCAAACGCCTCATCCTGGGTCCAAGAGTCCAGATGCTCCATCTTCGGCTCAAATGCCCCCTTGGAGGGCTCAAGTGCCCTTTCTGGGGTCTAGACACCCCATCTGGTGCTAACTGTCGCTTCTGAAAGCCCCCAACTCCCTTTGGGAGCCAAACGCCCCACTGTGGGTTCAAATGCCCCCGATCAAGGGGAAGAGAAGGGTCCAGAGGCGCTCTCCGGGACTCAAACGCTCCCCCCACCCCCCAATTCTGAGTCCGCTCGTGCTCTCGGGGTCCTGCTCCGCCGTGCTCACCTCAGCGCCCCCAACCTCGGCGGCCCTCAGTCTCACTCACCATGGCGAGAGCCGGGTGTCCAGAGAGCGGGTATCAAGGTTCCTCCGGCGGCGGCAGCAGCTGCAGCAGCTCGAGCTCCGCCGCGCGTCTGCGCCTCCACACTAACTGCCTGCAGCGCGCGCCGCCGCCGCCGCCGCCGCCCGCCCCAACGGTCCCTCAACGGCCGCCGCGCGCGCCCCGCCTCGCCCGGCCCCGCCCCGCCCGGTCCGCGCGCCGCCGCACTGCGGCTCCCACGGATCCCTCCGCGCCTCTCTCCGGACTGTCGGGCCCACGGCTCTCGCACTCCCCACTGGGTTGGGTTTATGGCCGGCCGCGCGCGCGCGCGCGCGCACCCGCCGCGGGACTACTTTCCGTCGCCATGCGCCCCGCCCCCTGTGCCCACTCTACTTTCCTCGTCGGCGGAGGGGCACCTCTCGGCTGGCGCGTGACGCGTCCCTGTGTAAGACGCGCCGCCTATTGGGTCCGGGCCGCGGCGGAAATAAGAGCGCGGTGCCGATTGGCCCGGCCTTCCCTGCAATGCGTCAAACTGGGGCGAGCCACTGCGTGGCGGTGGTGGGTAGCCTGAAATGTGTGACTGTGTGGGGCCGTGAGGCCTAACGAGGTGAAGGGGCAAATTGTGTGACTGTTAGAGAAGCAAATACATCGTCTTCGTGGTCGGGGAGTGGTAAAAATGGTGGCGGAAGGTGCAGAAGTACTTTTTGGTTCTCCCCTCTGATAGATGGAAGATGGTGCAATCCAAAATGCTGGTCTGGAAGCCCCGCCCCCAATTGGGCCCTCGGGGTAGCGGGGTCTTCGAGGTCCCGCTTTTAGCCTGAAAGTTCCGCTCTTCGCCCGTCGGGGCAGGTGTCTGCACCGTGAGACACACTCCACAGGTGTGCGAAGCCCCTGTCCTCGCTTCACTTCACTTATAATCGGTTCAGGGTTTGTGAACAGCCCTGGGAACAAGGTATTAATTCAGTCATTCATTCAATAAGCCTCAGTGGGGTGCCTGCTGTAATTCAGGGACCTGTGCTTGGCTGGGCGAGGGAGACCAAACTTCCCAACCATTGTCCTGCTGTCTAGCAGACCACCCTACTCTTGCACTCCTTGTTCCAGGGTTCCAACAACGGAAGAAGAGTGGAAAAGTTAGCTGAGACTATTTACTGGCGCTCAGAAACGGCAACATCCCCCTCCCCGCCCCCAACTTCTCTTGTTTTGAATTAGGGCTCTATTTGCGTCTGTGTCCTGCCCCCTCTCTGTGATTTGCTGACGAGTGACAAGTGAGTCAAGCTGGACCAATCTTTATGTTACACCTGGAACAGGATGTAGGCTGAGCCAATGAGAGGCCTTCCCTGGGTTTTGGATCTAGACTTTTGGGGGCAGGAAGTCTTTTCCTTTTGTGTGGTGAGGCTGTGAAGAAATAGATCTGGACCTATCTATGACCTTTTGGAAGGAAAGTTATGACCAACCTAGATAGCATGTTAAAAAGCAGAGACATTACTTTGCCAACAAAGGTCCATCTAGTCAAGGCTATGGTTTTTCCAGTGGTCATGTATGGATGTGAGAGTTGGACTGTGAAGAGAGCTGAGCGCCGAAGAATTGATGCTTTTGAACTGTGGTGTTGGAGAAGACTCTTGAGAGTCCCTTGGACTGCAAGGGGATCCAACCAGTCCATCCTAAAGGAGACCAGTCCTGGTTGTTCATTGGAAGGACTAATGCTGAAGCTGAAACTCCAGTACTTGGGCCACCTCATGTGAAGAATTGACTCACTGGAAAAGACCCTGATGCTGGGAGGGATGGGGGCAAGAGGAGAAGGGGATGACAGAGGATGAGATGGCTGGATGGCATCAACGACTTGATAAACATGAGTTTGAGTGAACTCTGGGAGTTGATGGACAGGGAGGCCTGACGTGCTGTGATTCATGGGGTCTCAAAGAGTCGGACACAACTGAGTGACTGAACTAAACTGAACTGATGACCTTTTTCACACCCCCAGAGGAGAGAATAAAACTGATTCCAGAGAGAAGCAGTGAAGAGGTGGAGTGAGAGAGTCCTGTTGCCATTCCCTTCCCCTATTCCAGCTTGATGCCAGCTGCACACTATCATGCCAGGCTTTTGATTATATGAGCTATTAAAATGTCCCATTTATCCCAAGCTAGTTTGAGTTGAGTTTCTGTAACTTACGACAAAAGAATTTGTGATGGATATGACCCAGGCTAAACTCTATCTTGATATTCAGCGTTGGCCCTGAAACAGAGAGGGCCAAGGACCCAGTCATCATTTGCTGAACAAATAAGCAAAGTCACACACATGCTCTCTCTCCCTGTTTCTCCTCTCCATGTCTTTGAGTCTGAATTTCTACCAGGAAAACCTTAACTTCTGAATTACTTAGGCCTATGAAATGATAGATATACTACTATCAGCACGTATGAAGACGTACTGTGTTCCAAGTACCATTTCACCTGCTTTGACTGTGTTAGTTCATTTAATTCTTACAACCTCCCTATGAGTTTGTTACTTTCACTTTCCATCTTTCAAAACTGTTTTATTGCCACTGGAAATAGATGAGATCAGAGAGGTATAAAGCCTTGACCAAGAATAGAGAAGTGAAGTAGCTTGCCTATGGTCACACAGTAGGAGGCAGAGTCAGGATTTTAACCCCAGCAGTTTGACTGAAAACTCCACACTCTTAACCACATTATACCACATGTGGGACAGGTCTTACTTGTTTTCCAGTATCCATTTTCTCTGTTTTCCAGACTAATCAAATTTTAGCTGGGCACATTGCTGTCCTAAGCAAAAACGACATTTCCTAAACAGTCCTTGCAGTTATGAGTCCTCCTTTGATGGAATTCTGACCCAAAAGGATGTGAACAGAAGTGATACGTGAAACTTCTGGGTATACCTTTAAAGGGAGAGGACAAATACCTTCCCTTTTCTTCCTGCCTGTTGGTAGGGTGGCCGTGAGACCAATGGTGACCGTACTCACCTGGGACTTCGATGATTTTCCTGAGGAGAGCGCACCTTTCCTTCCCCAGGGCCAAACTTTTATTTGAGAGGGAAATAAACTTTTATATTGCTTAAGCCACTGGTATATTGGATCACTTGGTTATTACATATACATGTCCTCTCTTTGGTTACTGCCCTTGTTTTGGTGAAAGCCGACTCTTGTGCCTAATTTAGTGAGAGGTCATGGGGTTCAGGTGTTAACCAGTCAGCATGTCCTACTTCCATAACTGACTGCTTCAGAGCCAATTGTATGACTTTCTCTCTCTCTTTTTGTATTTTTGCATGTGTGACATAATTTACACTCAATAAAATGCCACAGATCTTAAGTATTCAGTTGAATTGTGTACACCCATGTAACCACCACCCAAGACAAGTTATAGAACACTTCCATCACCCCAGAAGTTAGATCCCTGTGGCTCTTTCCAGTCAATTCCTGTTCCCTTCAAGCAACTATTGTTCTGGTTTCTGGAGATTAGTTCTGCCTGTTCTGGAATTTTGTAGAAATGGAATCCATGTAGCATGCATTTTTCTGGTCTTGGCATCCTTCACTCAATGTAATATTTTTAAGCAAAAGTTGCATGGAGCATCAGTTCAGTCAGTTCAGTCTCTCAGTCATGTCCGACTCTTTGCGACCCCATAAATCACAGAACACCAGGCCTCCCTGTCCATCACCAACTCTCAGAGTTCACTGAAACATCCATCGAGTTGGTGATGCCATCCAGCCATCTCATCCTCTGTCGTCCCCTTCTCCTCCTGCCCCCAATCCCTCCCAGCATCAGAGTCTTTTCCAATGAGTCAACTCTTCACATGAGGTGGCCAAAGTACTGAAGTTTCAGCTTTAGCATCAATCCTTCCAATGAACACCCAGGACTGATCTCCTTTAGGATGGACTGGTTGGATCTCCTTGCAGTCCAAGGGACTCTCAAGAGTCTTCTCCAACACCACAGTTCAAAAATATCAATTCTTCGGCGCTCAGCTTTCTTCACAGTCCAACTCTCACATCCATACATGACCACTGGAAAAGCCATAGCCTTGACTAGACGGACCTTAGTCGGCGAAGTAATGTCTCTGCTTTTGAATATGCTTTCTAGGTTGGTCATAACTCTTCTTCCAAGGAGTAAGCGTCTTGTAATTTCATGGCTGCAATCACCATCTGCAGTGATTTTGGAGCCCCAAAGAAAAAAAGTCTGACACTGTTTCCACTGTTTCCCCATCTATTTCCCATGAAGTGATGGGACCAGATGCCATGATCTTCGTTTTCTGAATGTGAGCTTTAAGCCAACTTTTTCACTCTCCTCTTTCATTTTCATCAAGAGGCTTTTGAGTTCCTCTTCACTTTCTGCCATAAGGGTGGTGTCATCTGCATATCTGAGGTTATTGATATTTCTCCTGGCAATCTTGATTCCAGCTTGTGCTTCTTCCAGCCCAGTGTTTCTCATGATGTACTCTGCATATAAGTTAAATAAGCAGGGTGAGAATAGACAGCCTTGACGTACTCCTTTTCCTATTTGGAACCAGTCTGTTGTTCCATGTCCAGTTCTAACTGTTGCTTCCTGACCTGCATACAGATTTCTCAAGAGGCAGGTCAGGTGGTCTGGTATTCCCATCTCTTTCAGCATTTTCCACAGTTTATTGTGATCCACACAGTCAAAGGCTTTGGCATAGTCAATAAAGCAGAAATAAATGTTTTTCTGGAACTCTCTTGATTTTTCGATGATCCAGCGGATATTGGCAATTTGATCTCTGGTTCCTCTGCCTTTTCTAAAACCAGCTTGAACATCAGGAAGTTCACGGTTCACGTATTGCTGTAGCATACTTCCATTGAAATATATTTTTGTTGATCTGGAGCTCAAATTCAACAGGAGTCCTGTATTTCTAATTGTTAAATCTGATGATCATAATCTCAGGGCACTTTCTTTCCAGGTCTGGGAAATGATCTTAAGTGACCTTACAGGGGACCAGCAGGCTTTGGGGTGTCCTATGCTATAGCCCGGCAAGAATCGTGACAGCAGCTTCAAGTTTTCTGAACTTTAGGAATGATCAATTAACTAAAGCTCAATCCCATTATTGTCAGGGAAATTCAAGTTAAAATCAGAATAACACACCAGTTCACATCCTGGACAACCACCAAGCCCAATAATGCTATCTGTTGCTGGGCCCACAGCAGCATCTGGTGGCCTTGTTATTTCTCTGACCTCATCCCCCTGTGCTCTCACCTTCACGCTCTCTCTCAGCCGCATCAGCCTCTCTGCTGTTGCTGGAACACATGTGGCTGATTCCTGTGTATGAACCTCTGGATTTGCTTCCTCTCCTTCAAATGCTCTCCCCACAATAGTCATGCTGTTCGTCTCCTCCTTAGCTTTGTTCAAGTGACACGTCCTCAGTGGTGGCCTCCTTGATCCTCCCATTTAAAATTGAAACGCAACACTCCAGACTCCCTTTCCTTTGCCTTATTTTTTTTTATAGGCGTGACCGCCTTCTCAAATATGATATACTTTTCTTATTTATTCTATTTATAGTTTGGTTCTTCCACTGGAATACGAGCTCCATGAGGTCTGGTCTTCTTTTGTTTGTTTGTTCATTTACTGTTGCCTGTGCTGGGTCTGCCTTGCTGCACGGGCTTTTGTCTATTGCAGAGAGCGGAGGGCTTCTCTCTGGTACATGGGCTTCTCATTGCAGTGGCGTCTCTTGGCATGGCGCACGGGCTCTGCGGTGCTGCGGGCTTCAGGACTTGTCGTGCCTGGTTTCATTAGTTGCAGCTCTCGGGCTCTAGATCACAGAATCAGTAGCTGTGGCACACAGGCTCAGTTACTCTGCAGCGTGTGGGATCCTCCTGAGTCAGGGATCAAACCCGTGTCTCCTGTATCGGCAGGCAGATTCTTTACCACCGAACCACCAGGGAAGCTTGGGTCTGGTCTTTCTATTTTGTTCATTGTTGTATCTTCGGTACCAAAAGCAGAGCCAGGAATATAACAAGTGCTCAGTAAATATTTTTTTAAATAACTAGATAAAAATGAGGAGGTGGAAATTCTGCAGTGCTGCTGGGAGAATATATTGATACAGAGACTCTAGTGAGTGTCCCATTGAGAACAGGCTAGGTTATAGTACAGTAGCAACTGCAAAAACCTCAATCAACACAGTAAGTTTCTTTCTCACATAAAATCCACCCAAGGGTCTTAGTCTCTCCATGGGACAGCTGTCCTCCATGTGGTCACTCAGTGTCCCAGGCTCTTTTCTGTCTCCTGAAGTCCTCTGTCTTGCTACAGCAAGGGAAGGGGGACTGGAGAATGTCCCAGGGAGTTTTCATTGTCTTAGTCGAAGTGACATCTGTCACTTCAGCTCACATTTCATTGTCCAGAACTGGCCAGAACTGAACTGAACTGATAGGCATCTTGGACATGCACATTTGCTAAAAATCTAGTAATTCCGCTCTTAAATGTATCCTTGATCATTTCAAATTGTTTTTTGTTTGTTTGTTTGTTTGTTTTTGGTTTTTCTTTGGCCATGCCCCATGGCTTGTGGGATCTTAGTTCCCTGATCAGGGATTGAACCCGTGTCCCCTGCAGCGGAGGCATGGAACCCCAGTCACTAGACCAGCAGGGAAGTCCCTCAAATTGTTTTGGATGAGCTTCACAATAAGAACCACATTTTACATCATAACCCAGCCATATTTCATATACATATATATTTTTTCAGAAACTATATATTTAGTCTGAAACAAAAATTTCAGAAACAGAACTTAGTCTTATTATGGGCAAGGCACTCTTGATGTTTTTGAAACTATTCCATTTCATGTTTCAGAAGTTATGCTCATTGTGACCTACTGATTCCAGCAGCCTCATCATGTGTGTGTAGGTGTGCGAGTGTGTGTGTGTGTGTGTGTGTGTTAGCACTTCCTTACTTTCTTGCCTTATAAACTGTTTCAGACTCAAACTGTATAGTTCCTGCTTCATTTCTAGAATCAATCATTTCTCTAAAGAACCGTGGCCCCTTTTGTTGGAGAATGATGTTAGAAATGAATATCTGGGCTCTGAGTGTCCTTGTTGCTATTTATGATTGCTTTTTAAAACTCTACCTCTTTGTATTAGTATAGTTATTGCTCCAAGTATCCTTAAATTGATCACCTATCTGTAATTACTACCACATTAATTTTTCTTTAAAAATTTTAATGGTTATCTCACGTGGTCTGGAGGAAGGTGAGACCACGATTGGTTCAGTGGCTCAATGATGTAACAAAGAACCCAGACTTTTTCCCCTTTCTGCTCTGGTATCTTCAATATTTTCTGTCTTCAAGCTCATTGCTTTATGATGGCGAGATGGCTGCCACGGCTTCAGACCTCTCTTCCCAAGGCAGTAACTGAAGTCAGGATGGAATGGAATAAGATTCTTTCATTTCCCTTTATCAGAGAGAATAAACCTTTTCTCAAAATCCCTTCAAGTTTTGTTGGCACATAATGGATTACACGATCACTCCTAAGTCAATCGCTAGCAAACAGGAACAAGGTTTAGATGAATCAGGTTCACCTTTTGGAGCAAGCCTCGCTTTCTGTGAATACACTGTTACCTGACGGCTGGACAGTCCTGGGGGCTGGGTTAGCATGAGAGGGATGTGTGGTGGGAAAAAGGTCCACCCCTGGAAATGGTTTGGATTTTTCTTGGGAAATTCCTGGGGGAAAAAAAGGAGGAGAGTTACGTTGTCTATGATATGGGGAAAGATTTTTAATCCCCTTCTTTCTGTCTGTGTGTGTGTGTGAGAGAGAGAAAGTCACTCAGTCGTGAGTGACTTTCAGGCTCCTTCGTCCATGGAATTCTCCAGGCAAGAATGTTGGAGTGGGTTGCCATTCCCTTTTCCAGGGGAATCTTCCCAACCCAGGGATCAAACCCACCCTCTCTTGCATTGTAGGCAGATTCTTTACCATCTGAACCACCAGGGAAGCCCAAGCCGCTTGCTTGAGTTGTTTCTATTTTGTCTCCAAACTTTCTCCCAAAGCAGTTTCCTCAAATTCACCTTCTTCCTCCTGAAGCTGATTCATCCCAGCATTACTGCGTGAGGGCATCCAGGGCTGGAGGGTTGGCCCTCATCTACGTGTGGCTTCCATGTCTGCACCCAAGCAGCTGTTACAGTTGCTAAGTAGCCTAAGTCACTTCAGTCATGTCTGACTCTGCAACCCCATGAACTGCAGCCCTCCAGGCTCCTCTGTCTATGAGGAGGTATTCTCCAGGTAAGAATACTGGAGTGGGTTGCCATGCCCTCCTCTGAGGGATCTTCCCGACCCTGGGATCAAAACTGCGTCTCTTATGTTTCCTGCGTTGGCAGGCGGGTTCTTTACCACTAGCGCCACCTGGGAAGCCCCAATTAGCAGGAAGTCCAAAAACAGGCCAAGAAGGGCATTTAGGGACTTCCCTGGTGGTCCAGTGGCTAAGACTCCATGCTCCCCAGTGCTCAGGGCCCAAGTTTGATCCCTGGTCAGGGAACTAGATCCCACATGCTGCAGCTAAGAATTCAGATGCCACAACTAAAGATCCCACATGCTGCAGTGGAGATCGAAGATCCCACTTGTTGCAGCAAAGACCCAGTGCAGCCAAATAAGTAAATAAATAAATAAATCTTTAAAAGAAGAGCATTTAGTGTTGTCACTGAGAAGATCAGTAGTTAGGGTAAGTAATTTGAGATGCTGTAACAAAAAAACTCCTAGGTCTTAGTGTCTTAACACAAAACTATATATCTCACTTACACGATGTCTAATATAGCAGTTCCTTTTAGGCAGATGGTCTACAGGGCCCCGGTTCCTTCTTTAATGGTACTGCTCTCCCCAGCGGGTTTCCCAGGTGGCACTAGTGGTAAAGAACCTGCCTGCCCATGCAGGAGATGTAAGAGACGCAGGTTAGATCTCTGGGTCAGGAAGAGCTCCCTGAGGAGGGCATGGCAACCCACTCCAGTATTCTTGCCTGGAGAATCTCTGTGGACAGAGGAGCCTGGTGGGCTACAGTCCACAGGGTGGCAGAGTTGGACACGACTGAGCGACTGAGCATGCAAGCATGCATCCCCTGCACACTCAGACCTCTCTTCTGGATCCTCTATCGAGCCAGAATTTGGGAAAAGAAAGGGCACAGAGCGTCATGTGGTTACTTGTCCTGGAAGTAGCGCATGTATTTTGACCATGTTTCATTGGCTAGAACCCAGCCCCATGGCCAGCTGTAACTGCAAAAGAGACTGGGAAACCTATCTGGCCGTTTGCCCAAGAAGAGGAAACAAGATTTGATGGACAGTGGACATTTTTGCCACAGGAGATGACCCAGACGTTCCAAATGTCACTTCTGCTTGCATCCTCTTGGTCTAAAATTGTTCATGGCCACTTCTAGCTATAAGAGAGGCTGATTTTGTAAAATTGATACTTTATGGATTTTTAAAACTATGATCGTCTTAACTTTAAGAATTAATTTTGGGAAAGAATTGGCACGTCATCTTTTGAAATTTCCTCATTTGACTCCTATTAATGTGGGATAGGATTATTTCTAGGTATTTTAAAGTATTTTTGCTGACAATGTGAAAGGAGCCCAATTTCCCACAACATTCTCTAGCAGCCCAGGATCTATCGACATGGTGACTTTTTACAAGTGATCTTGAGGGTACTTTTTCTACCCCCGTCTGATGTCTATGTCAGAAACTTTCTCTATCTCCTTTATACTTTATTAAACTTTATTACACAAAAGCTCTGAGTGATCAAGCCTTGTCTCTAACCCCGGATTGAATTCTTCTCCTCCAGAGGCCAAGGATCCTGGCATCTTTGCATGATTCAGCAACAACCTTTCATCTTGGGGGCTCAACCAGGATTCTTCAGGACAAGATGAGCCGATAATCTATGTGAGCCTACTTCTGCTGACTCCAAAATTCTTGAGTCTGCCATTTGATCCTCAAGACAATGCCTTCCTGTCCTGGGCTCACTCCTATGCAGCATTTCATAATCAGTCTAACTGCTGGGTCTGCGGAGCACTCCCTTTTCATCAGTGGAAGGCTTCCTATGGTGGACATCTCCACTTCAGGGAAAAGACTTTCTCCAAGTCTGCAAATACCTTCAACAACAATCACATGTGATGCCTCCTCTTAAAATGATGACATCTAACAACCTTAAGATGGACTGATGTAACTATGGACATAATGTGACTTTTCATTTTAACTTACTTTAATGACTATTTTGCCTTACGTCTCTAACTGTATAATGGGGTTTTCTAACTGTCTAAAACTTTTAAGTTACAAATGGTTGTCCAAGCTCCTATGAGTGCCACAGTCTCCTCCAACTATTATTTGGGGCCCCTGGATCAGAGACCTTCAATATGAGGGTTAGGAGAATATGTTGCCTCAACAATTTAGGGGCTATGCCCCTAAACAGCAGGAAGTAATTATGGAATGAAAACGATGCCCCTTTCCCTTGGCAACATAATTCTCCTAAAAGTAAAGGGAGGAATGAGAGAGTCATTTCCTAGGCAAGTTGATAAGAAGTCTAGGGGTCCTCAAGGAGAGAGGGGTCTGGAATTCTCAAGGAGGAAGAAAGGAAGAAAGGACAAACTTTCTTTTTTCCTCCACATTTCTTAGGATTATGTATCCTGCCTGAGGACAGTCTCTGGATTAAACCTTCTGGCTAATTCTGTTATCTTAAAATGTAAACTATGGGAGTAGGTCTGGTGAGATCTTTACAACCTCCAGACATTTTTGGATTCATTGGAGAGTATATAACTTCATTGCTAACACTAGCAATCGGGTACTCTTTCTATGCCCTTCTGATGTCTATGGCAGCTGCGACCGGCACACTAAGCGCAGGGCAGCTGCGACCAGAGCACTAAGTGCAGGTGAACCAAGCCCGAAGGGCCGCGGCCAAGAGGAGCTACCCCGTGTCTGAGGCCAGGGACGGCGGCCGGGAGGAGCGACCCCACGTCCAAGGAGCAGTGGCTGCACGGGTGCAGGAGGGCCTAGAGGAGCTATCCCACGTTGAAGGTCAGGAAGGGCGGCGGTGAGGAGATACCCCTCATCCAAAGTAAGGAGCAGTGGCTGTGCTTTGCTGGAGCAGTTGTGAAGAGATACCTTACGCCCAAGGTAAGAGAAACCCAAGTAAGATGGTAGGTGTTGCAAGAAGGCATCAGAGGGCAGACACACTGAAACCATACTCACAGAAATCTGATCACACTAGGATCACAGCCTTCTCTAACTCAATGAAACTAAGCCATGCTCGCGGGGCAACCCAAGACGGGCAGGTCATGGTGGAGAGGTCTGACAGAATGTGGTCCACTAGAGAAGGGATTGGCAAACCACTTCAGTATTCTTGCCTTGAGAACCCCATGAACAGTATAAAAGGCAAAATGATGAGATACTGAAAGAGGAACTCGCCAGGTCAGTAGATGCTCAATATGCTACTGGAGATCAGTGGAGAAATAACTCCAGAAAGAATGAAGGGATGGAGCCAAAGCAAAAACAATACCCAGCTGTGGATGTGACTGGTGATAGAAGCAAGGTCTGATGCTGCAAAGAGCAATATTGCATAGGAACCTGGAATGTCAGGTCCATGAATCAAGGCAAATTGGAAGTGGTCAAACAAGAGATGGCAAGAGCCAATGTCAACTGTTATGCCTAGAGTCCGAGTCCCCAAAACTTAGAGAATAAGAACCACAGCAGTGCAAAAACATAAAGGGGTTTTATTGCTAGCTCGAGCTAGGGCTCCCGTCTCACCCAGCGCAGTGGAGTCTTGACGAGAGCCCTGAGCTCTGAATCACAGCTGCTTTTATACAGGCGGTTCTTAGTACAGCTGGCAGGTAATGATTGGCTGAGCCATACACAGCATGCAATTTTCAAATGCCGCATCCCTCTCCAGATTGGCTCAGGTTTGGCGCCATCAGGGACTTTCCCAGGGTGTGGTTTCACAGAATCATGACTCAGGTTTTACAAGAATCTGAATCTTAGGCTTAGTATAGCTTGTTGAGCCTGTCATGGCTCAGGTCTGGTCCCTTAACATCAACATTCTAGGAATCAGCGAACTAAAATGGAATGGAATGGGTGAATTTAACTCAGATGACCATTATATCTACTACTGCGGGCAAGAATCCCTCAGAAGAAATGGAGTAGCCATCATGGTCAACAAAAGAGTCCGAAATGCAGTACTTGGATGCAATCTCAAAAACGACAGAATGATCTCTGTTCGTTTCCAAGGCAAACCATTAAATATCACGGCAATCCCAGTCTATGCCCCAACCAGTAACGCTGAAGAAGCTGAAGTTGAATGGTTCTATGAAGACCTACAAGACCTTTTAGAACTAACACCTAAAAAGATGTCCTTTTCATTATAGGGGACTGGAATGCAAAAGTAAGAAGTCAAGAAACACCTGGAGTAACAGGAAAAGTTGGCCTTGGAATGTGGAATGAAGCAGGGCAAAGACTAATAGAGTTTTGCCAAGAAAATGCACTGGTCATAGCAAACACCCTCTTCCAACAACACAAGAGAAGACTCTACACATGGATATCACCAGATGGTCAACACCGAAATCAGATTGATTATATTCTTTGCAGCCAAAGATGGAGAAGCTCTATACAGTCAACAAAAACAAGACCAGGAGCTGACTGTGGCTCAGATCATGAACTCCTTATTACCAAATTCAGACTCAAATTGAAGAAAGTAGGGAAAACCGCTAGACCATTCAGGTATGACCTAAATCAAATCCCTTGTGATTATACAGTGGAAGTTAGAAATAGATTTAAGGGCCTAGATCTGATAGATAGAGTGCCTGATGAACCATGGAATGAGGTTCGTGACATTATACAGGAGACAGGGATCAAGACCATCCCCATGGAAAAGAAATGCAAAAAAGCAAAATGGCTGTCTGGGGAGGACTTACAAATAGCTGTGAAAAGAAGAGAAGCAAAAAGCAAAGGAGATAAGGAAAGATGTAAGCATCTGAATGCAGAGTTCCAAAGAATAGCAAGAAGAGATAAGAAAGCCTTCTTCAGCGATCAATGCAAAGAAACAGAGGAAAACAACAGAATGGGAAAGACTAGAGATCTCTTCAAGAAAATCAGAGATACCAAGGGAATATTTCATGCAAAGATGGGCTTGATAAAGGACAGAAATGCTATGGAGCTAACAGAAGCAGAAGATAATAAGAAGAGGTGACAAGAATACACAGAAGAACTGTACAAAAAGATCTTCATGACCTGGATAATCACGATGGTGTGATCACTCATCTAGAGCAAGACATCTTGGAAGGTGAAGTCAAGTGGGCCTTAGAAAGCATCACTGCAAACAAAGCTAGTGGAGGTGATGGAATTCCAGTTGAGCTGTTTCAAATCCTGAAAGATGATGCTGTGAAAGTGCTGCACTCAATATGCCAGCAAATTTGGAAACCTCAGCAGTGGCCACAGGACTGGAAAAGGTCAGTTTTCATTCCAATCCCAAAGAAAGGCAATGCCAAAGAATGCTTAAACTACCGCACAATTGCACTCATCTCACATGCTAGTAAAGTAATGCTCAAAATTCTCCAAGCCAGGCTTCAGCAATACATGAACCGTGAACTTCCTGATGTTCAAGCTGGTTTTAGAAAGGGCAGAGGAACCAGAGATCAAATTGCCAACATCCTCTGGATCATGGAAAAAGCAAGAGAGTTCCAGAAAAATATCTATTTCTGCTTTATTGACTATGCCAAAGCCTTTGACTGTGTGGATCACAATAAACTGTGGAAAATGCTGAAAGAGATGGGAATACCAGACCACCTGACCTGCCTCTTGAGAAATCTGTATGCAGGTCAGGAAGCAACAGTTAGAACTGGACATGGAACAACAGACTGGTTCCAAATAGGAAAAGGAGTACGTCAAGGCTGTCTATTCTCACCCTGCTTATTTAACTTATATGCAGAGTACATCATGAGAAACACTGGGCTGGAAGAAGCACAAGCTGGAATCAAGATTGCCAGGAGAAATATCAATAACCTCAGATATGCAGATGACACCACCCTTATGGCAGAAAGTGAAGAGGAACTCAAAAGCCTCTTGATGAAAGTGAAAGAGGAGAGTGAAAAAGTTGGCCTAAAGCTCACATTCAGAAAACGAAGATCATGGCATCTGGTCCCATCACTTCATGGGAAATAGATGGGGAAACAGTGGAAACAGTGTCAGACTTTTTTCTTTGGGGCTCCAAAATCACTGCAGATGGTGATTGCAGCCATGAAATTACAAGACGCTTACTCCTTGGAAGAAGAGTTATGACCAACCTAGAAAGCATATTCAAAAGCAGAGACATTACTTCGCCGACTAAGGTCCATCTAGTCAAGGCTATGGCTTTTCCAGTGGTCATGTATGGATGTGAGAGTTGGACTGTGAAGAAGGCTGAGCGCCAAAGAATTGATGCTTTTGAACTGTGGTGTTGGAGAAGATTCGTGAGTCCCTTGGACTGCAAGGAGATCCAGCCAGTCCATTCTGAAAGAGATCAGCCCTGGGATTTCTTTGGAAGGAATGATGCCAAAGCTGAAACTCCAATACTTTGGCCACCTCATGTGAAGAGTTGACTCATTGGAAAAGACTCTGATGCTGGGAGGGATTGGGGGCAGGAGGAGAAGGGGACGACAGAGGATGAGATGGCTGGATGGCATCATGGACTCGATGGACGTGAGTCTGAGTGAACTCTGGGAGTTGGTGATGGACAGGGAGGTCTGGTGTGCTGCGATTCATGGGGTCGCAAAGAGTCGGACATGACTGAGTGACTGAACTGAACTGAACTGAACTGATGTCTATGCCAGAAGCTTTCTCTATCTCCTTTATACTTTGATAAAGCTTTATTACACACACACACACACACAAAGGTGATCTTGACTCCAGCCTCCTACTGAAAGTGTTAGTTGCTTAGTTATGTCTGATTCTGCCATCTCGTAGACCGTAGCCTGCCAGGCTCCTCTGTCCATGGAAATCTCCAGGCAAGAAAACTGCCATGGATTGCCATTCCCTTCTCCAGAAGATCTTCCCAACCCACGGATCAAACCCAGGTCTCTCACACTGCAAGTAGCTTCTTTACTGTCTGAGCCACCAGGGAAGCCTCCTATTGAGGTTGATTTTAATACTATATCAGTTTGTTCTCTGCATTATTTCTAGGTTACTACAGATTGACTTTTTTGCTCAGGGCCATTGCTGCTTAAGATATTGTTCTTTCTTTCTTTTTTGCTTTTTGGCCCCTCTGTGCAGCATGTAGGATCTTAGTTGCCTAACCAGGGATGGAAGCTGTGCCACCTGCGTTGGAAGCTCAGAGTCCTGACTGCTGGACCAGCAAGGAAGTCCCAAGACATCATTGTCGGTGTCATCACGAAGCAACCTGTCTTAAAGGATGCTCTGTTTTCGTCTCCAGGATTTTCTTCCAAGTCACTGTCACCCATGCCCAAGGTTAGATGTATGCAGAGAGCCAATGACATCTGCAGGTTGACTGCTGTCTGACTGACATTTGTTGAAGAGGAAGCCTGCATTCAGACACGTTAAAATGAGCAACCAAGAATCAGTATTACCCATGGATATGTTTATTTATGTATTTTCTGGATCATTTGATAATAAGTTGCAGGCCTCATGTCAGATTACCTCTAAATGCTTGAATGTGAATTTCCTAAGAACAAAGGTATTTGCTTCTGCGATCACTGTGTGTGTGTGTGTGTGTTAGCTGCTTAGTTGTGTCTGACTCTTTGCAACCCCACAGACTGCAGCCCATCAGGCCCCTCCGTCCATGGGATTCTCCAGGTAAGAACACTGGAGTGGGTTTCCATTTCCTTCTCCAAAAGGAACTACAGAAAGAAAGTGAAGTCACTCAGTCATGTCTGACGCTTTGTGACCCCATGGATTGTAGCCTACCAGGCTCCTCCACCCATGGAGTTTTCCAGGCAAGAGTACTGGAGTGGGTTGCCATTTCATTCTCAAATGTAACCATAGTACAATAATCAAAATCAGGAAATACAGCAGTGATACAATAATCTAATCTACAGACCTTTATCAAAGTTCTTCAGTTGTTCAAAAACTGACCTTTATAGCAAAGAAGAAAAGGTTTGTTTTAAACCTTTATTTTACCAGTCAGGATGACATAGTCTATTTAGTTATCATATCACTTTCATTTGGAACAGTTCCTCGATCTTTCTTTGTGTTTTACGACATTGACGGCTTTGAAGGTTTCATGTCAGTTATTTTGTAGACTGTCAGTTTGGGTTGGTCAGATGTTTTCTCACAACCAGATTCAGGTTATATACTTTTAAAGAAGAAAAATTGTCATAAAAGTCATTCTGTGTCCTCAGTGCCTCTTATCAGGAGGCAGACAATGCGTTTTGTCCCATTACTGCCCATGGTGATGTTTCTCACTGTGAAGTTACCCTTTCTCCGTTTGTAATTAATAACTAATCCATAGGGAAATACTCCAACACTGCGTGAATATCAGTTCTCACCAAACCTCCACTTGCTCGCTTTAGATGACTTCATCTTACCCCCACAGATTGCTATTTAAGAAACATCCTAAAAGATGGGATCTAAACTATCCAGTCTAAATGAGGATATCCCCAACATACATGTGGATGCGTGTTAAGTCACTTCAGTCGTGTCCAGCTCGATGCGACCCCGTGGACTGTAGCCTGCCAGGCTCCTCTGGCCGTGGGATTCTCCAGGCAAGAACACTGGAGTGAATTGCCATTCTCTTCTCTAGGGGAATCTTCTCAGCCCAGGGACTGAACCTGGGTCTCCTGCATTGTAGGCAGGTTCTTATCATCTGAGCCACCAGGGAAGCCTCACAAGTACAGAACTCTTCAAAGGCATGGCTGCGATGAGTGCCTTTCTGTCTTTATATGAATTATATATAAATTGTAAACCCTCATCATTTTTTTCACCCCAGACATGTAGGACAGCCTAATCTCCATCCCTCCGTTAACCCTCTCCCAGGACATAAATCGGAGAAGGCAATGGCACCCCACTCCAGTACTCTTGCCTGGAAAATCCATGGACGGAGGAGCCTGGTAGGCTGCAGTCCATGGGGTCGCTAAGAGTCGGATCCGACTGAGCGACTTCACTTTCACTTTTCTCTTTCCTGCATTGGAGAAGGAAATGGCAACCCATTCCAGTATTCTTGCCTGGAGAATCCCAGGGACAGGGGAGCCTGGTGGGCTGCCGTCTATGGAGTCGCACAGAGTCGGACACGACTGAAGTGACGCAGCAGCAGCAGCAGCAGCAGCAGCAGCAGAACATAAATGATGGGTACTATATTCAGCAAAGATGCCCCCAGCGGTCCACATCCATGTCTGTAACCACTAGACGGCAGTGCCCAGGACCATTTGCACACATTTCTGCCACCTTCTTTTCTTTCCTGGCAAAAGTGTCACAGACATAAAATTTCCGGAGGGGGTGGCTTGTACTCTGCAAACTCATTGTCTCACCTTGGGGAAAATGTAGTTGTTTTATTCCATTCGTATGGTGAGCATCCGGAGAAGGCAATGGCACCCCACTCCAGTACTCTTTCCTGGAGAATCCCATGGACAGAGGAGCCTGGTAGGCTGCAGTCCATGGGGTCGCTAAGAGTCAGATACGACTGAACGACTTCACTTTCACTTTTCACTTTCATGCGTTGGAGAAGGAAATGGCAACCCACTCCAGTGTTCTTGCCTGGAGAACCCCAGGGACAGCAGAGCCTGGTGGGCTGCCGTCTATGGGGTCGCACAGAGTCGGACATGACTGAAGTGACTTAGCAGCAGCAGCATGGTGAGCATCCCAGCTTGTGGGCCGTTCTGATGGGGAACTTGTCATCCAGGGACCTTGAGCCTGAATGGCACAGTTGTATCAGCTTGGGCCCCCCAGGGGCTGGGAGCAGCTCTGGCGCTGATGCAAACAGACGTTGGCCAGGGCGGACCTGAAGCACCTGCCAGCAATGCCAATGCTGGTTCTTCCTCCAGATCCCACTCTGATCCATACACCTGGCACCTCAGTCTTCCCCAGGTCCCCACTGGATATTCTCTTGATTCCTATTTTTAAAATTAGGAAAGTGAGGTTACCATGGACCAGGGATACATAGATAGTGGCAAAGCTTGGGTTTGGACACTGGCCTGCCTGGCCCCAAAGGCTGGGATGTTGTTGTTGTTCAGCCCCTAAGTCACGTCCGACTCTTTGAGACCCCATGGACTGCAGCACACCAGGCTTCCCTGTCCCTGACCATCTCCCTGATTTTGCTTAAACTCATGTCTATCGAGTCAGTGATGCCATCCAACCATCTCATCCTCTGTCTCCCCTTTCTCCTCTTGCCCTCAATCTTTCCCAGCATCAGGGTCTTTTCCAGGATCTTGACTTTGATGCTATTCTGCTTCTGGAATTATCCATGAAGTTATCTAGAGGTCTTTGATAAGCTATTCAATAAAAGGCAGATCCAGCCCATGAATCCTTAAATATTCTCCCAAAGAGAGACCCTCTCCCCAAATGACACCTTTTGTCCTCAAAATAATTCTTAAGTTCTTGGATTCTTAGGGTTTCAAGACCAAAGCTAGGCAGACTCTTCAGCTTCCCATCTTCCCCCCAGCAAAATGTCCCCTCCTCCTAGGGAGGGGCAAGGAGAGATCAAGGGGGAGATTTCACTCTGCGCTAGGCTGCCTTCAAAAGTATGGCAGATTTTCTTTTCTGGAAATGGCTGCAAAAACCATCTATGGCTGCAACAAGGCTTCTAGAACCTTGCTACTCCTGCATCAAGAGTGGAGTCTGTGTCTCCTTCCTCGGGAACTGAGAGAGCCTTGGTGACTGCCTTGACTAATAAAGTGGAAGTGATGTTACGTAATTCCAAAGCTAGCTCATAAAAATGCCACACACTTCCGAGTTGTTCTCTTGGGACACTTGCTCTTGGAATCCAACTGCCATACTGTAAGGAAGCTCAAGCAGCTGGAGGAAGAGGAGGAAATGAAGCCTCGAGCCCTCAGTTCCAGCTGAACTTCTCACATGAGTGTGGCTTTTTTTTTTAAATTTTGGCCATGCTACACAGCATGTGGAATCTTAGTTCCCCAACCAGGGGTCTAATCTGTGTCCCCTACATTGCAAGTGCAATCTTAACCGCTGGATGGCCAGGGAAGCCCCCTAAAGTTTGCCATCCTGAAAGCAGAGGATGCCATGTGGAGCAGAGTCCTGTCATTACCTTCCCTGAATTGCACTTTTGTGAGCAAAATGAATAGCTGTTGTTTTCAGCCACCCAGTATTGGGGGGTGATTTGTTACACAGCAATAGATAACTGTGACACACATGAAAAATTAAGTAGCTACCAGTTGTCTCTCAGTCTCCACAAGGGATTGGTTCCAGGATGTCTCCCCCAACTCTCCCATTAGATGCCGAAATCCTGAGATGCTCAAGTCCCTTACATAACATGGTATAGTATGTGTGTATAGGCCATGGGCATTCTCATGTAGACTTTAAATCATCTCTAGATTACTTGTAATACCTAATACAGTGTATTTGCTATGTAAATAGTTGTTGGAGCAACTATTCACAAATTCAAGCTTTGCTTTTGGAACTTTCTGGAATTCTTTCAAATATTTTTGATCTTGAACCCATGGATCGGGAACCCATGGATACAGAGGGATTGTAATCAGAAAACGGCATAGCTGTCACCTAGGTCCAGAAAACACTCTTTGCCCCGTGTCAGGACCACACTGTCATTCAAATCCTTCAGAAGAGCAGAACCCCTGGAGTCAGGCAGACACGAGTTATCAATCAGGAGAATTTCGTAAGATTATGTATCTCAAGTGCTTAGCCAAGAATATAGCATGTAACATGTGCTCAATAACTGTCACAATTTACTAGGACTGTTCTGCGGATGGATGTTGAAAGCCTCTTGCTGGATATTCTGCCTTGAAAGTAGACTGGGAGGCTTCTGAATCCTACCACACTTTCTTTGGGCTGAATTTCTCTGTCTAGAGTCTGAGGGCTTGCATACTCCCTCGTCATGGCCGACTCTGTGAAACCATGGACTGCAGTCCGCAGACCGTAATGGAATTTTCCAGGCAAGAATACTGGAGTGGGTTTCCATTTGCTACTCCATGGGATCTTCTAGACCCAGGAAGTGAACCTGTGCCTCCTGTGCCTCCTGCACTGGTGGGTGGAGGGTTTGCCACTGAGCCACCTGGGAAGCCCAGAGTCAGAGATCTGGGTTTAACTAACTTGTGGCTCCTCCAGTTTATAGCTGTGTAACTTTGTGCAAGAGACTTAACCTCTCTGTTTTTGAAGTACACATCTGCAGAAAGTCAAGAGGTCATATTCGCTCCTTAAGGGGTTGCAATGAAGTTGGCTAGTGTGGAAGGTTTCGGAGAAGGCAATGGCACCCCACTCCAGTACTCTTGCCTGGAAAATCCCATGGACGGAGGAGCCTTGGGGGCTGCAGTCCATGGGGTCGCTAAGAGTCGGACACGACTGAGTGACTTCACTTTCACTTTTCACTTTCATGCATTGGAGAAGGAAATGGCAACCCATTCCAGTGTTCTTGCCTGGAGAATCCCAGGGATGGGGGAGCCTCGTGGGCTGCCTTCTATGGGGTCGCACAGAGTCGGACACGACTGAAGCGACTTAGCAGCAGCAGCAGCGTGGAAGGCTTAACACAATGCCTGGCATACAGTAGGTGTCCATAGTGTGTGCTAAGAGAGGAGGGGCTATTCCCTCCGCCCTCTGCAGAATCTCCAGGGATCTCCGTCCTCGCTCTGTCCTCCACCGCGAGTCTGACCCGGTAGGTGGTGGTGGTGAGAGGTCCAGAGAAGAAAGGAGGAGCGGGCTTCTTCTAGCCAGGTCAGCCCTGTTGTTCTCTCATTTTCCAGCAGCGGGCGCTCTGATGAAGTTAGGATTACAGCTCATCGCCATCGCCGAGACCGTAGCTTCTTCCGTTTTCGCAGATCTGACAGCAAGCGGCTGAGTGCTTTGGCACTCTTAAATGAGACAGAACTCTCAATGTCTTTCTTAAAATTAAGAAATCTGTCAGAGTCACGGGCTTTTATATTCACTCTATTTGTGGAAGAAAAGTGCCAACCATCCTCTTCTGATGGAAAGAGAAAACCGACAAGTATTTATTCCTTTTAATAATAGAGATGATGTTATCACCATGGCAACAAATGATCAAGGAAGACAACCAATCAGAACTGCAGGTTTCTCCCGGAGGTTATTTTTCTCAAGACATGACAACAATTTTTAGGAGACTCTCAAAGACTCTTTTGTTCAACTTATCCTTCAAGGACAGCCTTAAATGAGCAGACCAGGTTGGTGACAGGAACCCAGCCTCCAGGTTGCACAGGAAAACCAGATGGGTGTTCTCAGTTTGCTTCCTTATGGGATGGATTCTTTAGATGGTCTATTGTGCAAAACAGCATCTCTGTATGTAGCTAGCTGCAGGGGAGAAAGGACATCTTTACCTCTTTTTTACATTTTAAACATTATTTTTATTAAAAATTTCAAATCACTTTTTCACACTCCCTTGGTTAATAGTTGGGGACTTGCATGTTAAAGAGCTGGTTCTGAATCTCTTGGGTTGACATCACAGAAAAAAGCAGCACCTTGATCTTGGACTTCTCAGCCTCCAGAAGTGTGAGAAAATATCTGTCCGTTGTTAAAGCCACCCAATTGAGGGTATTTTGTCATGGAAGCCTAAGCAGACTGAGACGTTGAGTTCCTTTCTTCTGCCCATAGTCTCAGTGGCCCTCAGACTAACACACACCTCTCTTTCACCTCTGTCCCCTAAACACTCCTGAACAAGGGATTTTGTCACAGATCAGCCTGAGTGGGTAGAGGTTGAGAAAAAGTTCTATTTTCCTAGAATTCTTCTCCGGTTGAGGCATTGCCATAATAACCATTCTTCATCTTACTCCCTTTCCAGCTGTGTTATGTGCACAATAAAAATACACACACAGAAGCTGAGCTCTGTACAGTTGCAGCTTCTCAACAGAAGCTCCTCCAAGTATTTTGAACAGAGAAAATTTAATGCAGGAGATTTACTAGCAAGGTGTCCATAGGGTCAGAAAAGCGAGAGCCGGAAAGGATGATGGGGGCAAAAGAAGTAGCATATATCAGTCCTTTGTTCCTTTTATGGCTGAATAATATTCCATTGTAGGACTTCCCTGGTGGCTCAGTGGTAAAGAATCTGCCTGCAACGTAGGATACAGTCTGTGGTGCCATAAAGAGTCAGACATGACTTAGCGACTAAATAACAACAGTGTTCCATTCTGTGAATATGCCGAACTTTGGATTTTTTAAAAATATATTTATTTGTTTGGCTGCACTTGGCCTTAGTTGTGGCATAAGGAACTGGCACCCCACTCCAGTACTCTTGCCTGGAAAATCCCATGGGCAGAGAAGCCTGGTAGACTACAGTCCATGGGATTGCAAAAAGTCGGACACAACTGAGCGACTTCACTATAGGGTCTTTTAGTTGCAGCATGCGGGATATAGTTCCCTGACCAGGGATGGAACCCAGGCCTCCTGCTTTGGCAGCCCAGAGTCTTAGCCACTGGACCACCAGGGAAATCTCCTGCCATTGTTTATTTATCTGTTGATGGCCATTTGGGCTGTTACTACCTTTTGACCATCATGAGTAAGGCTACAGTGAACATAGATATACAAGTTTTTGTTTGAATACTTCAATATTTCTGTTCTCGGGTGATGAAAAATGCTCTAAAATTGATGATGCTGATGGTTGTGCAGCTCAGGGAATATACCCCAAGCCACTGACTAGTACACTTTAAAAGGGTAAGTGTTATTATGGTATGTGAATTATATAACAATTAAGCTGTTACAAAAACCCTGAAAACGCTCAAACTTAATTTTACATTTACCCACATAAATTTATGATAAGAGGCAAAGCACACAAATTCTTCCCTCACATGTCTGGACCTTTCATTCTCCAGGGCTTTGTCACAGCAGGATGCCCTTATGTGTGTACCTGTGTGAGCTCAGTGGTGTCTGACCCGTGGACTGTAGCCCGCCAGGCTCCTCTGTCCCTGGGATTTCCCAGGCAAGAATACTGGAGTGGGTTGCCGTTTTCTTCTCCAGGACATCTTCCCGACCCAGCGATGGAACTCGAGTATCCGGCATCTCCTGCGTTGGCAGGCAGATTCTTTACCACTAGCGCCACCTGGGGAGCTCGGATGGTAGTTGCATTTCTTACTTGGCGGCTCGAGTCTCCAAGAGATCAAGATGGAACTGCTTGTCCTCTTAAAAGCTAGGTCCTGAACTGGCATAATGCCACTTCTGTCATATTCTGTTGGTCAAAGCAATCAGGTGTTCTGGCCCAATCAGTCTAAGATTACCAGGAACGAGTCTGTTGTATTATTCAGTTCAGTTCAGTCGCTCAGTCGTGTCCGACTCTGTGCGACCCCACGAATTGCAGCACGCGCTGCCGTCTATGGGTCGCACAGAGTCGGACACGACTGAAGCGACTTAGTAGCAGCAGCAGCAGCAGCAGCAGCAGGCCTCCCTGTCCATCACCAACTCCCAGAGTTCACTCAGACTCACGTCCGTCGAGTCGATGATGCCATCCAGCCATCTTATCCTCTGTCGTCCCCTTCTCCTCCTGCCCCCAATCCCTCCCAGCATCAGTCTTTTCCAATGAGTCAACTCTTCGCCTGAAGTGGCCAAAGTACTGGAGTTTCAGCTTTAGCATCAGTCCTTCCAAAGAATACCCAGGACTGATCTCCTTTAGAATGGACTGGTTGGATCTCCATGCAGTCCAAGGGACTCTCAAGAGTCTTCTCCAACACCACAGTTTAAAAGCATCCATTCTTTGGCGCTCAGCTTTCTTCACAGTCCAACTCTCACATCCATACGTGACCACAGGAAAAACCATAGCCTTGACTAGACGGACCTTTGTTGGCAAAGTAATGTCTCTGCTTTTGAAAATGCTATCTAGGTTAGTCATAACGTTCCTTCCAAGGAGTAAACATCTTTTAATTTCATGGCTGCAGTCACCATCTGCAGTGATTTTGGAGCCCCCCAAAATAAAGTCTGACACTGTTTCCACTGTTTCCTCATCTGTTTGTTAGGGCTACCATAACAATGGCATCCCACTCAGTGCTCTTGCCTGGAAAGTCCCATGGATGGGGAGCCTGGTGGGCTGCAGTCCATGGGGTCGCTAAGGGTTGGACATGACTGAGAGACTTCACTTTCACTTTTCACTTTCATGCATTGGAGAAGGAAATGGAATCCCAGGGATGGGGGAGCCTGGTGGACTGCCGTCTATGGGGTTGCACAGAGTCAGACACAACTGAAGTGACTTAGCAGCAACAGTGTCTACAACTTAAGTAAATACAAGCCTGCTGTTCTCCCACTGACCACCAGATAGCGCACTGAATTTAATATTAATACCTGAAACTGAAAAAAATAGCTGGGGGTATAGCTCAGTGGTAGAGCGCATGCTTAGCATGCATGAGGCCCTGGGTTCAATCCCCAGTACCTCCATGTACATATTTTGCACTTTCCAAGTGGCTCAGACGGTAAAGATTCTGCCCACAATACGGAAGACCCAGATTTCATTAGATCCCTGGGTTGGGAAGATTCCCTGGAGAAGGGAATGGCTACACACTCCAGTATTCTTACCTGGAAAATGCCATGGACAGGGAGCCTGGCGGGTTACAGTCCACTGGGTCGCAAAGAGTTGGACACGACTGAGTGACTAACGACAGGTAGAAGAGCAGACACTGCTAAATGCTTTTGTTAATTTAGTTGAGATGAGCCTTTTGATTTCTTTCTTTAAGGAAATTATTTATTTGTTTTTGGCCGCACTGGGTCTTCATTGCTGTGCTCAGGCTTTCTCTAATTGTGGGGAGACAGCTGTAGAGTGCAAGCTCAGTAGTTGTGGTATGTGGGATCCTGCCAGATCAGCGGTGGAACCCATTTCCCCTGCATTGGCAGACTGATTCTTAACCACTGCACCACCAGGGACGTCTGAGTCTTTCAATTTCTTTATCTAAAATGAAGTCTAGAAAAGACTTGGGCCTTTATTCCGTAATGTTTGTGGAAAGATAGAAGTAATCTTTTCCTGATTTGATAGAGAAGACCTGCTGCTGCTGCTGCTAAGTCGTGTCAGTCGTGTCCGACTCTGTGCGACCCCATAGACGGCAGCCCACCAGGCTCCCTCGTCCCTGGGATTCTACATGCAAGAACGCTGGAGTGGGTTGCCATTTCCTTCTCCAATGCATGACAGTGAAAACTGAAAGTGAAGTCATTGAGTCGTGTCCAACTCTCAGCGACCCCGTGGACTGCAGCCTACCAGGCTCCTCCGCCCATGGGATTTTCCAGGCAAGAGTACTGGAGTGGGGGTGCCATTGCCTTCTCAGTTACTTATTCTTAAAAAAAAAAAAAAAAATACACAAAGGCTATTTAGTCTTGCTATCACCATGGCAACAAATAATCAAGGAAGACAGCCAATCAGAAACCTAGGCTTCTTTGAGGTTATTTTTCTTTGGAAATTGCAACAATTTTTAAGAGAATCTCCAAGACCCTGTTCAAAATCTCTTTCCCAGGACAGGCTTCAATGAGAACAGAGAACAGAGGTGGTTGGTAACAAAAATTCACTCAAGCCTTTCTGGTTGTAAAGGAAAATAAGATGAATGTTTTGGGATTATTCTCAATCTGTCGATTTATCAAAGCTGATTTGATTTACTGACTGATTTATTGTCTTTTTCCTGTGCCAGATGGCTTGTGGGGATACTGGTTCTCTGACCAGTGTCCTTGACAGTGAAAGCACAGAGCTCTAACCACTGGACTGCCAAGGAGTTCCCTTGCCTGAAGGTGATTCTTTAGAAGGATTTATGATGCAAAATAGAATCCTTCTCATTGAAAGTGCAGGAGAGAAGGGACATCTTATTTTTGCACTGTGCATGAATTCACTTCAGTCATTAATAATGTTGATTGGATAATCTGACAACCACTTCTAACCTCTTCCCATGTATTGCTATGATACTGTAATAGGGAGGCCTGGCATGCTGCAGCCCATGGGGTCACAAAGAGTTGGACACAACTGAGTGACTGAGCTGAACTGATAATAGCTAAAAAGGTCAGCTATCGGTATGTGGTAACCTAGTTCTGGGCAATGAGTGTGCTGGAAGCTTTGGGAAATTATTTTTGCTGCTGGATAAAAGAGGAGAGGCATGAGAGGAAAAGACTCTGTCATCACACCTACCTCCTTGCTTTTTGCTTGTTGTGTGAGAAGGCGATGCCTGGAGCTTGGCAGCCATTTTGTAACCATAAGGCAACAAGGTAGAAGGCAAAAGCCAGCAAGTGGAGGAATAGACTCTTGGTTCTCGGTAACATGCTTGATTAAATCCAGAAGCCTCTTTCCTCCAAAATTTTAATTAAAAAGCTGAGAAATGTCCTTATTGTTTATGTCTGCTGTCAGTTTGGTTATCTGTAACTTGTAGCCAAGACACACCAGGCTGATCCATGTTCCTTCCCAGATTATGCTAGAGCAGGGCTCTCAAGCTCAAATATCCACAGAGACCAGGTAGCTGATGTGGAAGTGAAGCTCCTATAACCTTATTTTCCTTTTATTTGCATAAATTTATAAAAGGAGGAAAAAGCACACATCCATTTCTTAGTGCCAGGAGACTCCCCACTTTCTGGATGAAGTGAGTTAATCATAACAGGATCAGTGATGCTTTCATCAGGGAGTTAAATATTTGCAGCCAGAGCAATGAGCTTTACTTCCTATTTTAAAAACATGCAATGGATAAATAAAATTTCCCACCCTCAACATTTAGAACATGCTTTGTAGGAATTATGACTGCAGGGTGAAGAGTTACATTCCAGAAGAGATCAACCAAAAACAGTGGGGTTAAAGTGGCCCCTGACAGGCAATCTTCTCATTCGTTCATTCATTTACCCATTCATTTAACTAACACTTAGCTTCTCCTCGGTGCCACACACAGTTCAAGGTGATGGAAACACAGCTGTGAACAGTCAGGCACTGTCTGGATCTTACATTCTTGAAACCTAATCAGAACCTTTCCCCACCTGTCTGGGAAAGATTTGTATTAACAGTCTCTCCAGGGGACTTCCCTGGTTGTCCGTGCTTCCAATGCAGGGGCTGTGGGTTCAATCCTGGTCGGGGAACTAAGATCCCTTATGCCTCATGGTATGCCTCCCCCAAAAAAATAAAACCACAACAGTCTTTCCAGGCCAAAGTTTCTTATTGTTATGTGCTGACTTGTGCCATTCCCCAAATACATAGGTTGAAATCCTAACCCCAGCACCTGAAAATGTGACTGTATTTGGAGATAGGATGCTTAGAGAGGCGATTATGTTAAAATGAGCTTAAATTGGATTACCAGGTCTTAATCCAATAGGACTGGTGGTATAAGAAGAGGAAATTATGGCATAGACACAGACCCAGGGCAAAGCTTATGGGGACACAAGGGGAAATTAGCTGCAAGGCAAGGAGAGAGGCCTCAGAAGAAACCAACCCCCGCTGACAGCATAATCTCAGACTCCTGGCCTTCAGAACTGTGAGAAAATTAATTCCTGTTGTTTCAGCCACCTAGGCTGTGGTGCTTTGTTCTGGAAGCCCAAGCAAATAAATAGATCCATCAGCACTTCTAAAAATTTTTTAATTTTAATTAATTTATTTAGTTGCGTTGGGTCTTAATACAGGGTGTAGGCTTACTCGCCTCGAGGCATGTGGAATCTTGGTTCTGCACCAGAGCTCGAACATACCTCCCCTGCATTGGAAGGTGGATTCTTAACTGCTGGACCACCAGGTAAGTCCCCCCATCAGCACCTTTGAAACTTGCGGCCAATGGTTTCAATCCTAGTTCTAATCAATGTAGAATCTAAGTACTTGAGACTTTTTTTTTAATTTCCAGGAATACCCTGACGGTGCAGTGGTTAGGATTCTGCACTTCCATTGCAGGGGGCATCGGTTTGATTCCTAGTTGGAGAACTAAGATCCACATGCTGTGGGGCTGTCCAAAAAAAAAAAAAAGAAAGAAAAAAAACACCCGGGATTAAAAAATTCCACGAAAAGATGAGTCATTCATCCAATGCATATGCACTCAAGTTTTCTGTAGCCTATCCTATGAATTGTCTGTACATGCTTCCTATTTATCCTGTGAAGTCCTTCTCTGAACCATTCCCCAAAGGCTTCGGATTTGTTCACTTTCCCGGGGCATAGTAAGCCCAAATCACAAATATGTAGTATTTGATTGGGTTTCCCAGGTGGCGCTAGAAGTAAAGAACCCACCTGCCAGTGAAGGAGACACAGATTCAACCCCTGGGTCAGGAAGATCCCCTGGAGGGGGGGCATGGCAACCCACTCCAATATTCTTGCCTGGAGAATCCCCTGGACAGTGGAGCCTGGCAGGCTACAGTCCGCGGGGTTGCAAAGAGTCAGACACGACTGCAGCGGCTTAGCACGGGGCAGCATTTGATTCTTTCAGCCATTAGGTCTAAATCTTCTGCTACAAGGGATCTGTTCTGGGTGGGGTTCTTTACCCTCCATCAAATGGTATAGTGCAGATAAGGGATGCACAGACTCTCAGTGCTTCAGCTGGTATGGTCAGCTGCAGCGTCTGCCCACAACCTCTCCATGTGGCTTAGGCTTCCCAAAACTTAGCAGCTAGGTTTTCTAAGACACTTTCCCAAGAGCAAGTGTTCCAAGAGTCAGTAAGCAGAAGCTGGCCGCCTTAATGTCACCACTACTTTCTTCTTAATAAACTCCATCTCCAGATGGGGAGGCCACCACATAAGGAATTTGCACTTACCTTTAGTTCATCCTTGGGAGAAGGAAATGGCAACCCACTCCAGTATTCTTGCCTGGAGAATCCCAGGGACAGAGGAGCTTGGTGGGCTACAGTCCACGGGTCTCAAAGAGTCGGACACGACTGAGCGACTTCACTTTAGTTCATCACATTAATCTAGTAATTTTACACGCATTAGCTCAATCAGTTCTCAAATAATCTCCTCACGATGTTGACGTCACCATTCCATCATTTTTACAGAAGAGGTTCTGAGATGGAGAGTGGTCCCTGGTCTGGGCAGCCCTGCTGTTGTGTCATCATCGTCCAGCAGAGGGCGTTCCACACCCAGTCCCCATCCTATTTCTCTGGCTCCTAGTTAGCCACAAAGCCAAGGCTTACGTTCACCTCCTGCCTGTGAAAAAGTCAAAGTGTCAGTCGCTCAGTCGTCTCCGACTCTTTGCAACCCTATGGACCGTAGCCCACCAGTCTGCTCTGTCCATGGAATACTCCGCGCCTGGAGCTGTATTAAATACATTTATTGGAAGATCACAGCTAAGCTTCACAAGAACATCTGACATTGAATTTTGCAGATGAGGATGTTGAAGCTCAGGGAGGTAAGGGCCAAGGTCGCCCCCATAGTCAGTGGTAGTTGATTGGCGCAGCTGAGGACAGCCTGATCCTCAAACTTGCTGTCCCAGGAAGGTTCCTGCTGCCCAGAAGGGGTCCCATCTCCCAGCATGACCCAGACAGCAACTCCCAAGTCGGCTTCTGTCCCTGGGCATCCAAGGTGGGGCTCGGACAGTCCAGCTGGGCTGTGGGGACACACCCAGGCCTTTGTGCCTCCCTCGAGATGTGCGGGGTGGGGGTGCCTCCTGACCTCCTGGGGATGGGATCTTGGTCACAGTACACAGATGGCTCCTAGACAAGAGGACCTGGAAGGGCAGAGATGGAGATGGTGGTTCAGGGAAAACTTCACGATAGACAGTGGGGGCTGGTGCCCACGTCACCACAGGGATGAGGACACAACCCAGAAGCATCTGCATTTGAGACAGTGTGTGCTGATGCTATGCAGAGCCAGGCTGGGTAACCTGGGTGGACTCTAGGGCCAGGCTGCGACTCCCTCTTGGGAACATTTCCTCCCCTCCTAAAGACGGCCCTGGGGCAGCTTCAACACTGGCACAGACCAGCCTCAGCCCTTCACAAGTCCCTGCTAAGGGTCCCTTCTGGCATTTAATTCACCCAGATGCTGAACTGGGGAAACATATCCCCTTAAATTATCACCTTAAGTCAGGGGCTACAAATCAGTGCTGGGGGTGGGGAGTGGACAGGCAGCCAAGGGACCCACAGACCTATGGGAAGGGCGATGTCCATCATTGCTACTGAGAAAATCTGGAAATCTGGATTTTCCGTTAACTGCTCTGAATTGAAAATCTTTGCAAATAATTAGGGTTTCTGTTAAACACTATGCAGGTCGAGTGACAGATTCAGTCTGTGGACACCAGCAGGAGGCCTTGGCCCTGAGAAGCTGGTGCGTTTATACCAGCTGCACTTCAGATGGGCAGGGACTTTCCGTCTCCTCCTTCCCCTCTTCCCCTGCTCCCGGTGCCCTGGTCTCCACCCCTCCCTTCCTCTCCCCCACCTCTTCTCCCCTCCCCCAGGAGCACACCCCTGCCTCTCAGGCTTCTCTTCCTGGAATCCTCTCCTCCCCGAGCAGGAGGTTCAGTCTCCTGGCTCAGCTGCACCCCTGACACTCCCCTTGCCTGGCTGGAACCTCCATCACACAGCCAGCCCCCGTCAGATTGGAATGAGGAACAGAGGCTCACAGACGCCGGCCAGAAGCATGAGTCTGGAAGGGATCGGGGCTCCACCGAGAACAAGAAAGAACGCCCGGCATTGCGGGCCTCCCCTGGTGCCCTGTGTCAGCGGGACACACTGGCCCCTGTGCTGAGCCGAGGGACGCAAAGCTAAGCCCCTGGGTGGGCCCTGAGCCCGCCCCGTCACCTGGGGCTGCTGCCTCCGCGGGCGCTCATTACATGTTACATTCTTCTTGCATCAGGATCGCTCGCGCCACCTGCAAAGGAGGGACTGAAAGGACCGGAGAGCGAGCGGTGGGCGGCGCGCAGAGAAGAGCCGGGAACGCGTGGTTCGGCCAGAGCTGCCACCGCGGCGGGGAGGGCGGAGGGAGCGCCGAGCTGGGGCCCCACCGGCAGCTGCAGCCTCGCCCCCTCGGGGCGGCCCTAGCGGCACATGGGGTGCAGCCTCCTGCCCCAACCAGTCTTCTTCCCATGCGCCGACTTGAAGCCCGCGGGCGTCTGAGCCCTGGGCCGGCCTCGGCCTGCGTCCCGGCTCCCGCGAGCCCCTTCCTGCTCTTGCTTCCCGCCGTCTCCTCCTGGGCTTTCACTCGAGAGGGCGCCCCTGCAGCCTCGGCCGCCGCTCCCTCCTCTCGCTTTTGCGGGTTCCCCGACAGGGCGGGAGCTGACGCCGCCTGCTCGACTCAGGGCCCTGCAGGCCGTGCGGGCCCGCTTGGTCCAGGCGCTTCTTAGACTCCCGGGTCCTCGGACTCGGACTCCGCTCTCCGCGTCCTCCGATGCCTCCTCGGAGCCTGTGTCCTAAATCCTCTCCGGCGCCTCCTCCGAGTACCAGTTCCCGCGGGCCGCCTGCAGCGCCAAGACCTCCCCCAGGTGGCCTTTGGACAATTTCTACCTCCTTTTCCTTTTCCCCTTCCATCACCTCAGCCACGTCCTAGGTCGCCCGGAGTGCCGCGGAGCTCCAGGAGCCCTCCTACCTCATCTTCCTCCTCATCCCCCAGCTCCCCAGCGCCCCCGGGGAGCCTTCTTGCCCTTTGTGTGTATGGGGGAGAGGGGGGGTCTGGGGCTCAGTCTTGGTGGAGACGCATTCATTCCAGCAGAAAGGCTGTTTCAGGCCTTCCTCAGGACCCGGGTGGCCACTTGGCAGCCTGCCTCTTCCACCTTCGTGAGATTCGGAGGTGTCCTCGGCCCTGACGGACAAGACCTGGAGCAGAGCCTCTTGTCCTCTTTGTCCTTCAGCCCAGAGACTCCACCATAGAAACCATTTTCAACATCTCCCTGCAAGTTTTGATGTCTGATGAAATCCCATGGGCCACGATGGCTAGAGCTTGGGGGACCTCCACGTCCTTCTGAGTGACCTGGCCGTCTCATTTCTAGGACTCACCTCTGGAAGAGTCACTGACCTTGAGCGTCTCATCACGTGTGTGCCTGTTGAGCACAGGAGCCACCAGGTCAGGATGCTGCTCTTGGTCCTCTGATGGTCAAGCTCAGATCCAAGGGCTCTTTCTCTGTCACCTCCTTCTTAGTTTTGTCTAAAAAGGGTCCCATGGCCAAGAACTCCATGGGGCTCTCTGCCTCATTTGCGTCTCTGCAGGCCTTCCTTGCAGCCCGTCTGGAGTGTCGTGTGCAGCACACTGCCCTTGTCATCTGTCCCCGCTCAGTCCTCCCCTTCCACCTCTGCCATCCTGAGGCCTGGGCTCTGATGGAAGGCTCCTTAGAATCACTTTTTGCAGAGGTACATGGTTGCCCTCCTTGGCCCCTCTTTTGGCCTCTGGCTCTATTTCTGTGACCTCCCCCTACTACCCCACGCTAGCCTTGCTGGCTGCACCAGAAAAGGGGAACCTGGGCCTTCTAATCAGGAAGGGTGTCCCTGGGGCCCCGGCCGCTGTAGCCTGTGGGGCCCTGCAACCAGCAGCTATCGTTTCATCTGCCTCAGGACTCTCATGTCCTCTGCACGATCCTTGTACAGAATCCTCCAGACGGCTGTCCTTGTCCAGGATCTCCTTGGGAATGGTGGCGTGATTAGTGTCCTCCACAAACTCTACCAGGGTGCCCTTGGCCTTCATGTCCCTCGTGGCTTTCGTGTTCTGGGCAGGAAGACCGGCTGCAGGACGGCTTTGACAGCCGCCTGCTCCGGGTCCTCTGGGGAGACCCCTGCACTAGTTGGGGCCTCCTGGATGATGAACCACAACTCTCCCTCCTGCTCCAGCCAAGTGTGACCCACGCGGCCCCTCCCAATCCTGCCAGTTTCTTGGGCAGCATCAGCGCTGGCAGCAGGCTTTGGCTCCCGGGGCGCTGGCACCTCTCCCTCTCCCATTGGCTACCTCCGATTCCATGGCAACCGCTTTTAGGCTGTTGGCAGCGTCTGAGCATTTGTTTTGAGAAACCCAGTGAAAACGGGAAGATGCATTATGTCGGTTCACTGGACGGGCCTCATACAGAGAACTCCACTCCACTCACTCGGGGACTGAGTCTGGGGGGACCTGGCCTTAAGGGGGTGGTGGTGATCAGTCCTCACTCCGGATAATCTGGGTCTGGAGTGAATTTAATGGTGAGGGCCAGGAAGCGGGGTGTGGACTGAAGCCAGTGCTGGGGTGGGGATACAAGTCGTAAGTCTCAGTCCCGGCAGGACGAAGGGCCCTGAAGGTGGCTGGGTGAGACAGAGGCTGAGTCGGGGTCTAGCAGTGGCCCGGGCCTGGGGCAGAGGTACAGCTGCTGTCCGGGTTTTACAGCCCTCTGGGCTGAGGGGGGCCCTTCTCTGTAGAGTGGAGCAGGTGGGGGGCGGGGCTCGGAGGTCAAGTCCCGCCCATGGGAGGGGGCCTCAGGCCAGCCCAGATCATCGGATGATAGTGACCCTCAGGAGGCCGCTTGAATGATTATCTCAATACCTGCCCTATTGACACCCCAAGAGCTCCCCAGTATGATCAAGGAGACTGCACCCCATGACGCCTCCGACCTGCCCCTTCAAACCCTAGGGCCTGCCGTCCCCCTCCCCTCCCCACACTGTGGTGGTGACCCAGGCCCCAGGCTTCAGGATGGGTCCCAGGTAATGACATTCATCCCCTCCTTCCATCTGGGCAGAATAATAGAGATAAAATCAGCGATTCCTTTCTCCCCAGCCCAGCTGGTGGCCGAACTGTGGGTGTGCGCAAGCGCGGTCCGACCTGCAAGCCGAGACCGAGAACTTTCCTGCCATTGGGTCTGCTCCGGGGCCAGCGCCTTTCCTGCCGCCCTGTTGGCATGAGACCTGGGACCCTAGCAATGAGGGGCAAGAAGCCTTAGGAACCTACGGCAAGTGAGAATGCCGGGCCTGAGAAATCAGGAAGAACTTTTTCTAGTCCCCTCAAGTCGTGGCCCAGCCCTTGGAGTGGAGGTAATGTCTGGCAGGGCCCTGAGGGGCCCTTATGCCCCTTCCTTTGGGACTCTTGGAGAATGCTTTAGGAAACTGATTACACAAAACCCTGGGTTCCAAATACAGAAACCAAGGGTGTCCTGGTTTATGCTGAAAAGGGACTTCAGTGGCTCATGTCACTATAAAGTCCAGGCTGAATTAGCTTCAGGTCTGGCTGATTCCAGGGCCTCTGCTGCTGCTGCTGCTGCCGCCAAGTCGCTTCAGTCGTGTCTGACTCTGTGCGACCCCATAGACGGCAGCCCACCAGGCTCCCCTGTCCCTGGGATTCTCCAGGCAAGAACACTGGAGTGGGTTGCCATTTCCTCCTCCAAAGCACGAAAGTGAAAAGTGAAAGTGAAGTCGCTCAGTCGTGTCCTACTCTTAGCGACCCCATGGACTGCAGTCCATCAGGCTCCTCCGTCCGTGGGATTTTCCAGGCAAGAGTACTGGAGTGGAGTGCCATCACCTTCTCCGGCTACTACTGCTACTTCCATTTATTCAGCCAAAGACTCATGACCAGCTCCCATTGGATCGGCTCGGTCACGTGCCTGCCTCTGCACCAATCACAGTGACTGGAGAGGGAGTGGGAGCTTTGATTGGTCAGGCTTCAGTGAGTGCCGGTTAGTAATCCCCACAGGAACCACCTGGATCACTCCAGGCGAGGGAGTAGATGCCACAAAGAGAAGTGGAGATGAATCACTTAGGAGATGGGGGTTGGAGGTGTTAGGGCAATGTATGTGGACACGCGGCTGGAAAGCAGGAGATTCTGTCCCAATGGGATGAGGGGCAATAGTGAGACTCTCTGTACCTGGGTTGGGGGAGGGCCTAAAAGGAAGTACGAGATCTTTTCCTTGACTGTGGGTATTTGTTGGAGAATCTCTGGAGTCCTGATGGGGAGAAGAGCATTCACCCATTTCGGTGCTCACTGAAGTTATTCCTGCCTGGAGACTTCATTCATTCACTCACCGTTCCTCTAGTGTCTATTCTGGGACCCACCTGTGCACGTCACTGGGAACGGTGATAGTTGAGATGGGCTCTGGCTCCTGGAGCTCAGAGCCTCCATGATCACATACGGAAGTGAGTGCTAGAAACGAAAAGGCTGGATCCTCAGGGGAGGAGGGTTGAAATAGCTGGAGCTGATTCAGGATCAGGACCCACTTCGCGAAATGGGTGACATTGACCGGAGTCTGAAGCGAGGAGGCGACTCTCTGTGAAGTAGGGAAATGGAGACAGTGCTTTTGAAAGTGTTGGTGTACAAAAACCTCGGTGGCAGGATGGGGAACAGGAGACCCCAAGAGCTGATGGGAATGAGATGTGACTGAGTGGGGAAAGTGGCAAGGCCAGGTCCACGGGGAATTGTGAGCTGATTATGCCAGGGATGTGACCAAGGAGCAGAGGGCAGTTGGGTCACCAGGAACAGAGCTGGAAGTTTCTCTGCAGTTTAGGCGCTCTATGTTGCTGGGAGAGTTAAACATCTCTGAGCCACACTTTCTTCCTTTGTGGGATACTTTGAGCTACTGTGTTGAGTTAGGCACGTGGAGGATTTCGCACACGTCCTGGGGTGCAGTAGGGCTTTAAGTAGCGGATATTGGTATTAGTCTTCTTCCTTCTCAGTACTGTCCTAAATCCCTTTTTGTATGGAGAGAAGAGAAGATGCTTTAGGGATTTGCTGCGTCAGGGCGCCCTCTGATGGGCACAGGAGACATGGCTCACAGAAGAAAGCTGGACCAAAGGTTTCTAATTTAAAGATCTTTCTTCCCTCTCTCCCTCCCTGCTTCCGATCTCCCTGTCGTCTTTCCTTCCTTTCACATACATTCCCCCAAGACCTTAGCTGGAGACCCAGCGGGGGTCCTGGTTTAAGGCAGGCGTCCCCCTCCCCTCACCTTGAAGTCGTCCCCAGGCTGGGAGTCTCAGGGCTCGCGGGGTGGGCGCGGGGAGGGGGCTGGGTCGGGCTCCCTGACACATGCCTGCGGACCTGACCGAATCTCCAGCTCCGGTTGGCGGTGGCGCCCCCTTCAGCCCACGGGGTCCGAGCTCCCTGCGCCCCAGGGCAGGTCCAGGTTGAACCTGATGAGCCCGAAGGATAACCTAGCGGGTCCCTCGGGGAGGGCTCTGTGCGTGCATGGACAGGCGCGACCCTCCCGACTCCTACGCGGGGGTAGGGCGGGGTGTGTGAAAGTGCGGGAGGGGCGTCGGTCGCTTTGTCAGGGGACCCTGCATGGAGGTCTCCTTATGGATTTGATTTTGTTCACGTGCTTATAGTTGCGGATGTGGGTGTTTCTCTTTGGGGCTGAGGCGTATGTAGTTTATCTGTGTGTTTCACTTGTGAGGACTGGGTGGGTCTCTCTGTGGGTGTAGGTGGGGCGAGTCTTGGGGTGTGTGCACATTGTGTGTGTATGAGCACGCGTATGTGTGTGTATGTATGTAGGCTCAGTCCAAGTGTGTGTCAATGTTAGTTTGTGTGAACGCAAGTGTGAGTGCGTGTGAGCCAATGTGTAAGCGTTTTGTGAGAGTGTGATCGTGCGATTTTGTGGCACGGGCTCACAGGAGCCTGGAGCCACTCCTTGAATCCAGCAAACCTCCAACACCAGCCCCTTTAGTCTGGGGGAGGGGGCGGGGAGATAGATCTAATGTCCGAACCTGAAGTCGCAAGTGTCCGGCCTGGGACCCCCCTCCCTCAACACTCTCCCCACCTCTCAGGGATGTTCCGTGTCGCAGAATCTCGGAGAGGGAATAGTGGAGGCTCTGAGCAGTAGCTGAAGGTCTGACGGTGCTACGTGAGCCGGTTGGTGTCTGCAGGGTGTGGCTCCGGCAATGACCACCAGGAGGCGCTCCAGGGTTGCTACTTGACGCCCCCTGCGACGGCGCCTCTCCAGAGCTCAAGAGCATGAGCTAAATAATTTGCTCAAATAGATTCAGCTCCAATGTAGGGGGCTGGAGTTCAACACTGACAGCAAGAACGATAACTTATTTATAGATCTCAATACATGAGCGCTGATTATTTAAATGCAAGTGTAGGCGCTCTTATTGTACCCATTTTACAGGTGGGAAAACAGACAGAGACGGTAGATGACTTGCTCAGAGTCACCCAGAGCTGGAATATGAACCCAGGCGGTCTGGCTTGACTCAAGTCAGGTCCGTGTGACTCCAAAGTCTCTGGCTGGACCCGTTCCTTGCTGTCTCCCCAAACCCTGGAGGGAGAGGGGAGGGAGAAACTGGACGTGGAGGAGTGAGGGCTGGGGAAGTGGCCAAGGATGAACTGGTGCAGAATGTTAGGGATGGGGACTCGGTATGGGGACTCGCAGTGGTCTCTGCACAAGCTGTCCCCATTGCGATCGTGGTCAGGTGTGGGTGATCTGGAAGCGACTAGCCACTGATTCATAACCTCAATAGGACTTGCTGAGGGCTGCGGGGGGTTTGCTGGGCACCAGCATGCCACAACCTCTCCTATCTTCCTAACGATGGTGAAAGAACGTGATCCCCATTTTCAGGGACATAAATGGAGGCATGGAGAAGTTAGTTACCAGCCCAAAGTAGTAAGGATGGGACAGGTGTGTGCTGGCTATTTTTTGCTGCATAACAAACCACCCCAGAGTTTCCCTGGTGGTTCAGGTGGTAAAGAATCTGCCTGCAATGAGGGAGACCAGGTTTGATCCCTGAGTCAGGAAGATTCCCTGGAAAAGGGAATGACAACCCACTTGCCTGGAGAATCCCATGGACAGAGGAGCCTGGCAGGCTACAGTCCGTGGGGTTGCAAAGAGTTGGATGTGACTGAGCCAATAACACCCATACATACACAAACCACCCTGAGCTCAGTGACATAAAACACAAAATGTTTTATTATGTTCATGGAGTCTGTAGGTCAGCATAATGAAAAAGCACAGTGGGGATGGATTTTTTTAGTTTCACAGTGTCTGGTGCCGTAGCTGGGGTGATTCTAATGACTAAGGTCTGGAATCAGCTGGAAGCTTCATCAGTCATGTTTCGTGCCCCATCTTGGATGATCTGAAGACTGCGCTTAGCTGGAGATGTTGACTTGAACACATATCCTGGTCTCTCTAAGTGAGCTGGGCTTCCTCACAGGATGGCAATTATGCTTCAAGCAGGAATGTCCTGGGAAGGAGGTCTCAAGAGCAAATACTCCAAGAGAACTGGGCAAAAACCTTATAATTAACCTTGGGAGACCCAGCATCACTTCTGCCATACCTGTTGAGGCAGTCACAAGCTTCTCCAGGGTCAGATTCAAGAAAAGGGAATGTGGACCGACCCCACTCCTAGATAAGGATCAAAGAACTTGTCACCTTGCTTTAAAACTGTCATCAGTGTCTCTTCTTGGAGGAGTGGACAGGAGAAAGGTAAACTGTGATGAATGACCATCTTGCAACCCTGCTCAGCAGGTAGGAATTACAGACAAGATATATAACTGGTATTGCTCTCAGACACTTTACCACCAGTGCTAAGAAAGTGGGCAACATTAGGGAGTTTGGGATTGACCTGTAGACATTGCCATATTTAAAATAGATAACTGGGACTTCGCTGGCGGCCCAACGGTTAAGACCCAGAGCTTCTATTGCAGGGGGCACAGGTTCAAGTCCTGGTCTGGAAACTAAGATTCCACATGCTACACAGCAAAGCAAAAATAAAATAAAATAGATAAGCACTACTGTATAATACAGGGAACTCTGCTCAATATTATGTAACAACCTAAATGGGGAAAGAATTTGAAAAAGGATATATATGAATCACTTTGCTGTATACCTGAAACTATCACACTGTTAATCAACTATACTCCAAAATAAAATTAAAAATTTAAAGAAGTGAGAAACAAATGGAGATAGATAGCATACCAGGAATTGTGCAAACATAGTATAAATGCCCCCAAATAGCAACGTACATTTTGCAAGAACACATGAAAAGAGAAAGATAGACATGAAAATGTACAAAACGAAGAGTAGTCCAGGTTGATGGAGGAATGGGAGAAGAAGGTGAGGATCAGATGTCATTTTAAAGACACAGAAGCAGGTGGAGTTGACAGTTCCTTGGATCTAGATGTCCTGAAAGGCATGCCACCAGCCACTGAGATCCAGACACTAGGCAGTGAAATGAATTTTGTTTTGAGGATCTGCTGTGGTGGTTTCCCTGGTAACCACTGGAGGGAGAGATTGAAGAAAGAGGAGCAGAAAGACTATGGAGTGGGGACAAAGAAGCAGTGAACTTCATTCCTATGATTCAATTATAACCTGCAGGAGAAACACCCCCAGTCATCTTTTTCTTATCTGAGGGTCCTAGAGTACCTTGTGTTGTACCAGCTCAGCAGTGTGTGTCTCCAACTCAGTGGTTTTGGAATTTCTTGGTTTCAAGATGTCTTACATTATTAAAAAATTCATATCAAGGACCCCAAAGAGCTTTTGTTTCTGTGGGTTCAATCTGTCTATATTTACCACTGGAAGAATGTCAACTGTGCGATTAGAAGTATTTGCTTATGAACTTGTTTAAAAATAGCACTAGTAAACATATGTTACATGTTCACCCAAATAACATATGTGTAGCTTTATTTTCCAAAACAAAAACAAATTGAGAAGAGTGGCATTGCTTTTATCTTTTGGGAAATCTCTTTCCTGTCTGACTCAACAGAAGCTGGTTTCTCATACCTGCTTCTGCATTTGTTCAGCTGCAATATCTCATGTTAAGTTGCCTCTGAAAAATTCCACTGAACACTCGTGAGAGAATGAGAGTGAAAAAGACAGATAATGTTTGAGCAGTACAATGAAAATGGTGTAGATCTCATGGACCCCCTGAAAGGTCCTCTCGGGTTCCCTAGGGGTCCCACCACCACACTTCGAGACCTTCCGCTCCAATAGTGCTGCGGCTGTTGTTCAGTCGCTGACACATATCCCACTCTTTGAGCCCCCAGGACTGCAGCATGCCGGCCTTCCCTGTCCTCCCCTGTCTCCCGGAGTTTGCTCAAACTCATCTCCATTGAGTTGGTGATGCTGTCTAACCATCTCATCCTCTGCATCCATTAGCTGTCCTTCTTAACAAGCAGGCAGTGTTTGTCCTTAAACACAGGGAGTGGGAAGAATTTTGCCGAACTTTTAATAAGCTCTCTCTCTTTTTTCCCCCAGCTTGGAGGCAGAGGCTAGGCCGGTCATGGGTCCCATCTCTGTCCAACAGAGCATCCTAATTCCAGGACAGATATCCAGAGAGGGGCTAGGCAGGACAGATTGGGGTTCCCAGTGCAAGGACCTTGCGCTCTAATTTTCTACTCGGCTTCTGAGACCATGTTCCTGCTCTGCTCTGGCTCACTCTGATCAGGAGAAAAATGAAGGAGAATTCCATCTGCGGCCAGAAAATGGAATGAAGATCCATTGCACCTATCTTTCGGGAATAAATGTGGGCTTAAGTACGAAGAGAAACTGGAATTATGCAAGAAAGGTGGCGGGGGCCCTAGAATAGAAGCTGCCATTGTCAGTGGTGATGAAACCACTTTTAAAACGATGCTGTGTGTTTGCATGTTACATGGAGTTAGGTTCTGAGCTGAGATCACTGTGAACTGATTTTTTTGTATAGGTGTGAATGCCTGGAGGGATCCCCCAAAGTAGGGGGAAGATGTGGATCAGTTCAAAGTTCATGACTGTTCCTGGCAGCCTACACACAGGCTTCCCAAATGGGGCACTAAACGCTTCAGGTGTCCAGATCACGTTTACAAACTGCCCTCCAGAGGTCAAACTGCTGTTAATAGAAACTCCTGAAATATACTTCAGGGACTTGCCTCTGAATCTTAATCTCTTGCTACTTCTTCACCCCTACCACCACCAGCTGACAACCTTTGGTCTGTTTTCCGTGTCTATAACTCTGTTTCTGTTTTGTTATGTTTGCTCATTTGTTTGTTTGTTTTTAGATTCCACATATAAGGAAAATAATACAGTATTTGTTTTTCTCTGATTTATTTTGCTCAGCACAATACCATCTAGGTCCATCAGTGTTGTCCCAAATGGCAAGATTTTTTACTTTTTAAAATGGGTCTTTAAATAATAAATTCCATTATATTTAGTGGGATATTACTCAACATATATATATGTATATATATATAAATAAAATCTTCTTCATATATAAACACATGTGTAAATACTCTATTATAATATACAATAAAGATGAAAGAATCTTGTTTATCCATTTTATCCATTCATCTGTTAATAGGCACTTAAGTTGCTCCCATATCCTGGCTATTGTAAATAATGAATAATGTAAATAAAGGAAAATCTATTCCTGAAATTCATTTCCCCTGTTTTTTATATATTGAAGGTAGCCATTAGCAAACTTCCGTGTTACACATGTGGCTTGCCTTGGACTTGAATTATGTTTCTTTCAGACCACACTGCTCTAGAGAGAAGACTGACACCCATTTGGTGGAAGGGAAAGGAAAAGGAGATGCAGGGAAAATGAAAGCTTGGTGGCAGGTAGGAGAGTGAGTAAGCAGTTTGGTTTGTCCTAGGACCAGTTGCCATGGTAACCTTGCAATAAACTCTCTTCCTACATTAAAAACAAAGCAAAAATGAAGTGTTTTGTTTTCTTTTTAAAAAATTCCTTCTTTATATATTTATTTGACAATTAAATGTATATATTTATATTAAATGGTTGTATAAAGGGTCAAGAAAGAATGAATTCCCATCGCCATCTTTTAGGGAGCACCAGCTCTGGGCCAACCTCTGTTCCAAGGGCTTTCGTGGATTATCCTGTTTAATCCCCATAAGGATCCTATGAAAGTGAAAAGTGAAAGCGTTAGTCACTCAATCATGCCTGACTCTTTGCCACCCCATGGAGTGTAGCCTGCCAGGTTCCTCTGTCCATGGGATTTACCAGGCAAAAATACTGGAGTGGGTTGTCATTCCATTCTCCAGGGGTCTTTCTAACCCAGGGATCAAACCTGGCTCTCCCACGTTGCAGGCAGATTCTTTAATATCTGGGCCATCAGGGAAGCCCAAAGATCCTATGAGTAGGGTTAATGGTTATGTCCATTTCACAGAGGAGCAAACTGAGGTGTAGAGAAGCCCAGGAAACTTCCCAGAGTCATAGCAAGGGCAGCAGCAGAAACTGAATGGATGAGCCACAGTGCCTGATTTATGTAGAGTTGGGGTGAGGGTTAGCAAGGATGATAAAGGGGAAGTGTGTTCCCAGTAGCTATGACATTCACCCATCCCAGCCTGTGGACCCAGTCAGGATCACGGTCTTCTTCCGGAAGTGATGTCTAATTTCACTGCTGATCACACTCACACAGGAACCATATGCAAAAACACACAGTTAACAGTAGGTGTATGGTTATGGCTACAGAAACATCTGTAAGAGCGAGGCCTCACTGAGCGAGGCCAGACCCTATCAATGAGGGCTGTGGACCCTAAAGGATGCCAGCACCTCGCAGCCGAGGCCTGTGTATCCTTACTGAAGCCAATTCCCACTGAGTGAGGCCTGAAAACTCTGGGCGTGGCTTGCACCCCCAAGAGTGAGTCCTGGTTCCACCGTGGGCAACCAGAGGCTCTTGATCTACGTCTCTGCAGCCTGAACCCCACCTGTACACGGTGGAGGGCTGGAAGCGTCTACCCCTGAAGGAGATCGCGGGTCTCCCTAACTGCTGTCTCGCCCCCTGTGAATATGGCCTTTGGGGGTGCTCATCACTGATGGTGATCCCCACCCCCAGAGCTTTCCTTTGCTTGGGCTCGTCTAGAGCTGGATCCCTTCAGACACCAGCACCTGCGACCCAGGCTGCAGCCCTGGTGTTGCCATGGTGACGCGGCCCAGCGGGGAGCAGGAGCGAGCCTGTGCGCGCAGGCTCGGGGGCGAGCAGCCGCCTCCGCGCAGAACTGCAGAGACTGAGCGGAGGCCGCCTGGCCAGACGTGGCCCCGGCGCGGCGAGGGGGACGCGCCTCTCCCCGCGGCTCTAGGTGCCGACAGCGCCGCCCTCCCCACCAACTGGCCCGGGAGCCGCCGTGTCACCCCCGCCTCGGTCGGGCACAAAGGGAGGAGCGGAGGGGCTGGTGGCATCTCTGGATTTGCCACGCAAACCCCCACTAGGAGGGGGCCTCGGGAAGGGCAGCCGGGTCAGCCGCCCGGGAGCAGCAGGAGCCCGAAGGTCACGTTCATCTGAACCTGAACTCCAGGCCCTGCGGTGCTGTTCCAGGGTGGCATTTGCCCAGGGCCCCGCAGCCCACGTGCGCCTCGGGCTCCCTCCTGCTCCGCGATCAGCGCCAGAGGCACCATGGCCACGCGCCCTCTGGGGGGAACGGTGCAGGGGGCTGGCCCTGGACGTGCACGGGGCCTCCCAGAGGACGTGGAGCGGGCGGCCATCCAAGCGGTCCTGCAGCCGGTCTTCCTGCCCCAGGGCACGTTCGGGCTGAGGAACGCCAGGGCCATGAGGGTCTAGAAGGCCAAAGCCACCGTGATGGAGTTTGTGGAGAACATTAATCACAGCGCCAGCCATCCCCGGGGAGATCCGGGCAGGGACAGCGTCTAGAGGGTTCTGTGCAAGGAAAGCGCGGAGGACACGAGGGTTCTGGGGCAGATGAAACGGTCGCTGCTGGATGAACTCCCCTCCCCCGAGGCGGCAGTGGCCAGGGTCTCTGGGGACAGGTCCACCCCTCCCGATTCGGAGACTCAGGCTCGCGGGGGTCGAGGCCAACGGTCAGGAGGCTGACTCCGCTCCTGGTGCAGCCACAGGTGCTAGAACGTCTGGTCATCGAGATCGCAGAAAAGGAACCAGAGACAGCAGGTGGACCCAGACGGGCAAGAAGAGGGACTGTGCAGGGCGGCCATCCACATCGGGGAAGCGGGAGTCGGAAGACCCGTCCGAGGAGAGCCTGGGGCTCGTGATCCAGGAGATGGACCGGGAGGACCTAAGCGGGGATGAGGGTCATAGCATGCTGTAGGCCTCCGCGGAAGAGTTCCTTAGGTAGTGGGCCCTCCAGAGCCAAGGGGATGACGGGCAAGGTCCTCCGTGAGTTCTTGGCCCTGGCAACGGTGACGGACAAAGCCAAAAAAAAAAAAAAAGGAGCAGAAAGATCCCCCCTTTTGGCGGAGGTCGACTTATCGGCCATACCGGCAGTGCGAGATGCGTCTGATGAGGAGACCACGGACAGCGACGCCTCCCAAAGCGAGTCCCCGGAAAACGGGGATCAAGAAAAAGAGAGGGTGGACAATCCTGAGTTTGTGGCCCTTGTGGCTCATACAGACCCCTCTGCCCAGGACGAGGTGTTGAAAATGGCTTCTGTGATGGAGTCGCTGGGCTGAAGGACAAGGAAGACAAGAGGCCCTGCTCGAGGTCTTGTCCGTCGTGGCCGAGGACAGCTCCGGAACCGCGTGAAGGTGCAGGAGGCAGGCTGCCAGGTGGCCGCCTTGGTCCTGAGGAAGGCCAACGACAACACCTGCTGGAATGGATGCGTCTCCCCGCTAAGACTGAGCCCCAGACCCCCTTCAAGGGCAAGAAGGCTCCCCGGGCGCGCTGGGGAGCTGGGGGGGATGGAGGAGGAAGATGAGGTAGGAGGGCTCCTGGAGCTCGCGGCGCTCCGGGCGACCTAGGACGTGGCTGAGGTGATGGAGGAAGAAAAGGAAAAGGCCTGGGAGGGCAGGAGGTTGAAATTGTCCAAAGGCCACCTGGGGGAGGTCTTGGCGCTGCAGGCGGCCTGTGGGAACCGGTAGTCGGAGGAGGCGTCAGAGGGGGTTTAGGACACAGGCTCCGAGGAGGCGTCGGAGGACGCGGAGAGCGGAGTCAGAGTCTGCGAACCGGGAGTCTAGGAAGCGCCTGGACCAAGCGGGCCCGCAAGGCCTGCAGGGCCCTGGGTCGAGCAGGCGGCGTCAGCTCCCGCCCTGTCGGGGAACCAGCAAAAGCGAGAGGAGGGGAGCGGCGGCCGAGGCTGTAGGGGCGCCCTCTCGAGTGAAAGCCCAGGAGGAGACGGCGGGAAGCAAGAGCAGGAAGGGGCTCGCGGGAGCCGGGACGCAGGCCGAGGCCGGCCCAGGGCTCAGACGCCCGCGGGCTCCAAGTCGGCGCGTGGGAAGAAGACTGGTTGGGGCAGGAGGCTGCACCCCATGTGCCGCTAGGGCCGCCCCGAGGGGGGCGAGGCTGCAGCTGCCGGTGGGGCCCCAGCTCGGCGCTCCCTCCGCCCTCCCCGCCGCGGTGGCAGCTCTGGCCGAACCACGCGTTCCCGGCTCTTCTCTGCGCGCCGCCCACCGCTCGCTCTCCGGTCCTTTCAGTTCCCCCTTTGCAGGTGGCGCGAGCGATCCTGAAGCAAGAAGAATGTAACATGTAATGAGCGCCCGCGGAGGCAGCAGCCCCAGGTGACGGGGCGGGCTCAGGGCCCACCCAGGGGCTTAGCTTTGCGTCCCTCGGCTCAGCACAGGGGCCAGTGAGTCCGCGGACACCGGGCACCAGGGGAGGCCCGCAATGCCGGGCTTTCTTTCTTGTTCTCGGTGGAGCCCCGATCCCTTCCAGACTCATGCTTCTGGCCAGCTTCTGTGAGCCTCTGTTCCTCATTCCACTCTGATGGGGTCTGGCCTGTGTGATGGAGGTTCCAGCCAGGCAAGGGGAGTGTCAGGGTGCAGCTGAGCCAGGAGACTGGAACCTCCTGCTCGGGGAGGAGAGGATTCCAGGAAGAGAAGCCTGAGAGGCAGGGGTGTGCTCCTGGGGGAGGGGAGAAGAGGTGGGGAAGGAGAAGGAAGGGGGTGGAGACCAGGGCACAGGGAGCAGGGGAGGAGGGGAAGGAGGAAAGGGAAAGTCCCTGCCCATCTGACGTGCAGCTGGTACAAACGCACCAGCTTCTCAGGGCCAAGGCCTGCTGGTGTCCATAGGCTGAATCTGACACTCGACCCGCAGTATTTTCAAACAATGGGACTTCTTAGCAACACTTTCAATTTGGGACAATTCACATACGGTGTGTTGGCTTTTCTCTGCAGTACCAAGCAAGCAGTGCACCTCCTACAGGTCTGTGGCTCCCCTAGATGTCCCACCAGCTCTCTCTCCCCTACCCACCTCCCGTGGCGTGACAGTCCCCTGGGCGCTGGAGGGAAGGGATGAGGGGGCGGATGCCCGGTGGAAGCGCACTCAGGAGGCAGAACATCCCGTGCAAAAGCCCCAAGCCACTGTGTAGATTGGGGTTTATTCATGTGTAACCCTTGAGGCCTCGGGTGCCAAGATTCCCTGCTGGGCATAGAGGAACCATGTCTCCAAACAGGCCACCTGCTTCACAGGGCTGGCCATCTAATTACATTTCACGTGACTGGAGTTGTGAACTCTGCCGAGGTCCCTGGGGTCGGACTGTGCAGACATGCCGGGAGCGTGTCCTCTTTCCGGTCCTGAGACCCCTAGGAGGAAGCTGTCCCTCCCTTCGGTCAGCTCAAACGGAGAGAGGGGCGTCCTGAGACTCTCGGGAATGTTATCTGGTCCTGAAACGGCCCGGAGGGAGAAGCCAGAAACCGATAAGCCTTTCCCACTGTTAAGTCGTCTAGGGCCCCCGAGCCCACGAGGCCCCGCCTTCCTCACTGCAGGCTCCGCCCCCACACAGCACGCTCCGCCCCGCTGAGAACTAGACCTGCGGAGGAAGCGTTAACCAAGGCAAGCGCTGTCGTGGCCTGTTTATCCACTAGGAGGCGCCCTAAGACCAATAGCTTAAATCATGAGCACCATTACCCTTCTTGGGGTCCATCGCTTTGAAGGCAGCCCAAAACAGACTTTCCAGTAAAGCTGCAAAGTAAGGTCCTGAGACCAACTGCATCCACATCTCCTGGGAACTTATTAGCAATGCATATTCTCAGGCCCACCCCAGACCTACAGACCTACTGAATGATGTTTAAGAAGTCCAGGCCAGGACTGCAGCCTGTCGGGAGGACCCAGCTGGGTTTTAGCCCTACCTCTAAGAATTTCCCTGGTTATTAGCTGTCTGTTTTCCCCCGCGTTAGGGGGACACAGACAATACAGAGAAGTCCCCCAGCTCCCAGGGTGTGTAGCAACCCGATTATAAGCTCACTGTAGCAACTTGATACACTGCTCACTACCACAACACAATCCAGTTCTTTGGGCTGTTCCTATTGCAATGATTTTCCCCCACTGTATCCAGTGACCAAGCTGCCCCAGATTCTTGGGCCGCATAGCCTGCTCTAGCAATTCACAGCTCTGATGTGCAGGGGCCCTGAACCCACACTTTGCACATGTTTCCCAAATTATTCTTCTGTACGTGGTAACCAAGAAGGGATGAAGCATGTAAACTGCAGGACCTGGACCCACCAAGCCTGCAGAACCCAGTGGTGTGGGAGTGGCAGGAAAAGTGACTTTAACACGGGTAGGCATCACGGACGGTGGGAGTAAAGGGGACACAAGGCTGTGACAAAATCACCCCGGAGCATTTTTCAGTTGCCAAGCCAGAGCCAAGAAATAAATTGGTAAATATTTTTATTTGCATGTTGACCTGCGCCCTCTTTTCCAGTTCCAGGAGGCAATGAGTGAAAGTGTACGGGCAAAAGGGGGGAAGAAAAAGGGGAAGAGGAAGGGATTTCTCCTTTGCCTTGCTCCCTTTTCTGGGCTGAGCACCTAGAGTTGCATTTGAGGAAGTTAAAATCATAGGGGCTGCAACTCCATTGTATGGGTTTCTTTCATTACATTCCTTGGGTTGCTAAAAGAGTCTGTATTAACAAAAAAAATGCATAGGAATTCCCCGGCAGTCCAGTGGTTAGGACTCAGCACTTTCACCACTGGGGAGACCTGGGTTCAATCCTGGGTCAGGAAACTAAGATCCCACAAGCCATGTGGGTAAAAAGAAAAAGAAAGAAACAAAAAATCAATGCATAGAAAATACAATTTTAATAAGAAAGGGGCATTCGGTAGAGATGTGAGAGGCACTGCCAGGCCCTCACTCTACCTCTGTTTTCAAGTGTGGAGAGTTAGACACATGCCATGAGGGACCCACATTGCGGCAGGTGCTGAGGCCCTCCGCGGCCCCCTGCCCCTCACCTCACAGCTGGTCCTCTTGCTCTCCATGCTCTGCCTCTGCTCTGGCCTCAGCCCGCAGGACCCTGAGGCTCCTGGCCTCACCTGCCCTGGGCACTCTCTTGGGTAGCGTGGGCAACCGGGGAGTGTGCCAGAAGGCTCTCCGGCGCTTCCGAAACCATGAAAAGCGTCCGGGGGTCTGGAACCTCACTGTCTTGACCGGTTTCTGGGTCCGAGCTCCTGCAGTGGCCCCTGTGGCCATTCCGGCAGCTGAAGATTCAGCCTCCTGAACAGCCGGGGTCTCTGCCCTCTGATTACAGGCAGCTTCTGCCCTCTGGACAGATCCAGCTTCTTCCCCATCAGGTACAGCCTCTGCTCCTGGACAACCGGGCCCTCTGCCCTCTGATCCTCTGCAGCTTCTGCCCTCGGGTCAGCTGGGGCCTCTGCCCCCTGGACAGCCAGGGCATCTGCTCTCTGATTATCCACAGCCTCTGCCTCCTGGACAGCTATGGGCCCTGCTCTCTGATTATCCACAGCCTCTGCCTCCTGGACAGCTATGGGCCCTGCTCTCTGATTATCCACAGCCTCTGCCTCCTGGACAGCTATGGGCCCTGCTCTCTGATTATCTACAGCCTCCCCCCTCTGACTGCCTACAGCCTCCCCCTCTGATGGCCTACAGCCTCCCCCCTCTGATGGCCTACAGCCTCCCCCCTCTGATTGTCTACAGCCTCCCCCTCTGATTACCTACAGCTTCCCCCTCTGATTACCTATGGCCTCCCCCTCTGATTATTTACAGCCTCCACCCTCTGCTCATTTGCAGCCTCTCCCCCTGAGCTCTGGAAGCTGTTTCCTCCCTCCTCCGACGTCTGAAGGAAGCCCAGTTGATCTGGGGCCTCCATCGCCTTGGGGGAGTCTCAGGCACCTGCCCATCTTGTGCATTTCCGAGGTTACACCCCCAGGCTGGCGCTGCCTGGCACCGATGCACTCTCCCTCTCCACCCTGGTAGAGGCCTGCCTGGCCTCACCCACCCCGGGGCTGGACTTCGGTGCCCAGCCCTTCACCCTCCGCTTCAGCTTCCCCCAGGACACCTGGCTGACACACTCCCGCCACCTGTCCGCTTTGGACTGCTGGGGCCCCGGGCTGTCGTCAAACATGGGCACGGGCAGGTTCACCCGGCGGCGGGGAGGAGGCGCGCTGGCTTTCTTCTCCCCTCGCCGGAGGAAGGCCTCCACCAGTTCCTCGTCATCCTCGCTCTCCAGGTCGCTCCCGAGGAACTTGCTGCCCAGGTAACTGACGGGCATTTTGCGCACCTTCCTGGCTCGGCCGGCGCCTTTGTGGCCCCTGTCAGCCTTGTTCCTGGAGGTCTCGAAATCGCTGAACTCGCTGTCACTGGCGTTACTGCTGTCAAAAGTGCCCACGACCAGCCGGGGGGTGGAGTCACCATCTGCTGGACTCTCCTCCTCACTCAGGGGTTCCTTAGACTTTCTAGGGGGCTGGGGTGGATGCGGGTGCTCTTCTCAATGATACGGGCCACGTCCTCCAGGGTGCGGCCCTCTTCTTCCAGAAACTGGATCAGCCGTTCCCGAAATTCCGCCTCCTTAGTGGCTGGCTTGGAAATGACCCTCCAGACGCCTCCGGCCAGCCGGACCTCGCGGGGGATGAGCAGATAGTCCACATCTTCCCCAATCTGCAGCATCCCCACTGTGGAGTCCTCCTCCCGGCGGAACACCTTGCCGATTTTCTTAAAGGTCCCCACGGGCTTCAAAGCTTCGACGAGGACGTCCAGATCCACGTCTTTGCAGACGTCCGGGACGCTCCAAAGGATGAGGCAGTCGGGGGACGGGAGGAAGCCCCAGGGGAACCAGCCCCCACATGGCTTTTCTCGAGCGTCTTTAAGATCTCCAGGGTGAAATCTGGGCTGGGGGCAATGAGCCCAAACTACTCGGAGCCTCGAGTCTTGGGCGGGGAGAGGGGGAGTAGGTTACTCTCCCCGCAGCGCTGCTCAGAGAGTCTCACTTCCCACTTTTCTCTGCAACAAGTCCGGTCTCGGTCCGCTCCCCACCAAAGATTAGTGGGAATCAATTTCCAGGATCCTTACGTGAGCCGGGGTGAGGTCAGTTCTGAGGCTCGCAGCCCACTGCAAGCTGCAGACGCGGTGTCCGGGCTCCAACTGCTGGCCCACGGGCTGTCCGGCGGTTTTTCCTGTTCCACAGATGCGCCTGGAACTTGAGAGAGGGCTTCGCAGACAAAGGCGGCTCAGCCTTGGCTATTCAATATGGCCGAGGCGCTCGGAGGCCGCGGCGCAGCTCCCCAGGAGGGTCTCCCACTCCTAGGCAGGCTGCCACCTCAGGCCAGGCTGACCTTGCCGCGCCTCCCGCCTCCCAGCCGAGGAGCGCGCGCGGGCAGGAAGTTCCTCCTCGCCGGCCCCCAGGCTGGGGCCCACCTTCCCCCTTCTCATCTTACACTCCGGGACTCGGGAAGACTGACAGGGGGGCTGTCCACTCCCTTCGGGACGCCCTCATTCCCCTCCCCCAGGGGTGTGGCCGCGCCCCGGGCCTCTCTGAGGCCCCGTCTTCCTAGCCGATCGCCCCGCGCCGAAGCGAAGCCCACGTCAGCAGCTTTCCCCAGGAAAGGCGGCCGTTCCCAAACCTGCCATCCCAAACGTGCGGGTTCCAGTCAAGCCCAGAAGGTGCACGCCCTCTGAAACCTGTCGGCACTGTGTATTACTATTTTAAAATCACGTGACTTTTGGTATCAGCACTTCTACCTATAGACCCAGACAGGTGGGTAGAGAACTTGGTACCAGCTCCAGGATGGAGCTTGGCACACAGTAGGTGCTCTAGAATACTATTGAATGAATGGTTGGATGGGATCACAGGCCTCACTGGACAAGAGACTGAGCAAACTCCTGGAGATAGTGAAGGACACGGAAGCCAGGCTGTGCTGCAGTCCATGGGGTTGCAAAGAGCTGGACACAACTTAGTCACCAAACAACAGCAACCTGATCATCAGTAGAAACTCTGTTCTTTCAGTAAAATATTAGGCAGCTATGAAAAAGAAAGTAACAGGATAGTCACTGTTTATGGAGCACTAGCTATGTATTAATACTAGACATCACTCTGTTAATACAAATTAACTCATGAAATCTTCACCAAAGCATTATGAGACAGATAATATGATGGTCATTCCCATTTTACAGCTGAGGAAATAAAATAACTTGCTCAAGGTCACATGAGCAAGAAGGATGGGAACCTGGATTTGAATGTCAAATAGTCTGACATGTGGGAGTGTGTGTGTGTGGGCATGTTCACATGCATAGGCCAAATGGCATAGATAGGAGCATGTTCTCTTTGGCTGTATGACTTGAGTGAGTGAAAGTCACTCAGTCATGTCTGACTCTACAGTCCCTGGAATTCTCCAGGCCAGAATACTGGAGTAGGTAGCCATTCCCTTCTGCAGGGGATCTTCCAAACCCAGGGATTGAACCCAGATGTCCCATATTGCAGTCGGATTCTCTACCAGCTTAGCCACGAGGGAAGCCCAAGAATATGGGAGTGGGTAGCCTATCCCTTCTCCTGCGAATCTTCCCGACCCAGGAATTGAATCAGTCTCCTGTATTGCAGGCGGATTCTTTACCAATTGAGCTATCAGGGAAGCTTTCGATGTATAAATGTTGCCAACAGTGGCTGTGTATGGGGAGGGGGACAGGGGACCCCAGAAGTGGCAGACATATGTACTTTTCACTCTATATTCTGTTAGATGGCGTAGATTTTTTTTTAGCAATAGAAAATGTTCATTAAAATAAGCTAAATTAGGACTTACCTGGTGGCTCACTTATTAAGACTCTGCTTCCAGTGGCAGGGGCACAAGTTTGATCCTTGGTTGGGGAAGTTCCACGTACCCTGCAGGTCAGCCAAAATAAATAAACAGCTACACTTTTGAGGATTTCAAGTTGGTTTTTTTTTTGTTGTTGTTGTTAAATTAAATGATTTACAAAGCTTCCCAGGTAACTTTGGAGGCCCACACGTGCTTCCTCACTGTTCATTCGACAAACAGGCCCATTGCCACCACAGGGCCTTTGCACAAGCTGTTCCCCAAGTCCAGAGAGTTGTGTTTCCCCCTCCTCTTGGCAATCTCCCTCTGCTCAAAGGTCATCATTTTATAGAGGTCATACTGCACTGCCCTCCCCGTCAAACTATTGGGTGACCTCTACCCTCTCCAGGGCCTTCTAGCCCAAGAATCCTTAACCCATTCTGTGCCATGGACCCTTTTCAAGATACTGTTTCAGTGCGTAGGATTGCGTCCATGAAATTACAAAGGAGAATCATTATAACGAAATAGAATTGTTGAAGAAAAATCCCAGCAACAACAAAATCTGTAAACTAACCACTTTAACATAAGAAAAATAAACACGTGTAATTTTGTTTAAGTCACCATGTGTGATTTTATTTCACTCTTGAAGGAAACAAGCAGATGTTTAGGGAAAGTGGGAAGGGAGCGAAAAAGAAAGGGAAGGGAAAGAGTTGGAAAGAAGGAAGAAAAATGCTTGGGGGCGGGGGAATGGGGGGACGGTTAAGGTCTCGGCGAGGCCTTTGCACAGTTATTGGCTCATTCCGGTTGTTTTTGTTTTTGCAGAGTCGGGTCGTTAGGCTTCGCTGGGTTTTCTCCTCCTCCTGCTTACAAACTCCATCCCAGTCGCCGCCGGGCTCAGCCCCCGCCGGGCCTCCCTTTGCACAATTTCTCGCCTCGCCGCCCAGCGGTCTCCATGGCAACGAGGTGCGCTCCTCCACTCGGGTCGGCTCTAAGGAGGTGGGCGGAGGGTGGGGCGGGGCAGCCCCACTTCTCAGCTTATTACTTCCCTAAACTTTATTCCCCAGATCGGCTTCTCAGAGAAGCTGTTTTCTGGAAGCTGGAAGCTAAAAATCTCTAGGACACCTGTGATTGAGGAAAGCTGGTTTAAGAATCCAACTCTGAGAAGCCAAACCTTCCATGTGAGAATGACCTCGCAGATTAGGCGTCGGATTTTGTAACCGGTAAAAATCGTGTGTGTGGTGGGGAAAGGGGTGGAGGATTATCCTAGAAATAAAACCCTCAAATGTTCAACATTCTTACAAAAATTGCCAACCCCTGCCGTCCCGCTGTTGGGTGTTTTAGATTGCCTTCATCTCTGGCAGGCGAGATTCTTCAGCCGCCCCAGAAAAAATGATAATTATAGCTCCCACTTGTATTCTTGTTTAAAAGAAATGAAAAAAATCCAAAGAGGATGGAGGAAGAAAACAAAACGTGGCTCAGATTTCTCTACCCAGCTATACTTGGTTGCCACTTAAAAAGAACAATAATAAAAGTGACACATTTAAGAAAATGCTGAAGTTACAGAAAGGTGCAAAGTGAAGAACGGCTCCCTCTCCCAGCCCCAAACCTCCAGTCTCTCTCCACAAAGTAACCACAGTTAAATGCCTCTGTACTTTTCCAGAAAACAAAACAAAACTTCTTGCATGGGTAGAATTTATTTACCCCATGAGGATTTTTAATATCCTGGATTATTTTCATCACATCACTTACTTCCTCCTGGTATCTTATTCATTTATTTATTGTCTCACCCTATGGAAATACTGGGGATTCCCTGGTAACTCAGCTGGTAAAGAATCCACCTGCAATGCAGGAGACCCGAGTTTGATTCCTCAGTCGGGAAGATCTGCTGGAGAAGGGATAGGCTACCTACTCCAATTTTCTTGGGCCTCCCTGGTGACACATGGTAAAGAATCCACCTGCAAAAGCAGGAGACCCAGGTTTGTTCCCTGGGTTGGGAAGATCCCCTGGAGAAGGGAATGGCTACCCACTCCAGTATTCTGAGAGAATTCTCAGTATTCTGGAGAATTCTATGGACTGTATGGACTGTGGGGTCACAAAGAGTCGGACATGGCTGAGTGGCTTTCACTTTCACATGAGAATACTAGCCCCATGAGAGCAGGGATATTTGTCTGCTTTGTTCAGTGCTGAATTCACAGAATCTAGAACAGTGTTGATGGGAGCTCAAAATATTTGTTGAATGAATGAGTGAGTGGATTGGGCTGGACCTAGTGCTATAAAACTTGCTTTTTCACTTATTAGCATGTCTTGAACTCTTTCCATATCAAGCAGATCAATCTCAATTTTTCTCAACAGCTTTCCCCTTTGTGTAAGATAATAATTCATTCTTTTTGAGTACCTATTTTGCTCCCGACCCTGTGTATTTTCTCTTTGAATCCTGCAACCCTTCCAGAACAGGTATTATTCCCATTTTCCAGAGGTGGAAAACTGAGGCTAAAGGCAGTCACACAGCCAAGAAGTGGCAGAGCTTTGAATTACTCAGGTTTCTGAGGTTCTAGCCCGTACTATTATTATTATTTGCCACACTGGGTCTTCATTGCAGTGTGCAGGCTTTCCTCTCTTGTTGTGGCCCGCAGGCTTCTTGGTGCATGGGCTCTCTAGCTGTGGAGGGCAGCTTAGTTGCCTGGCAACATGTGGGATCTTAGTTCCCTGACCAGTGTCCCCTGCATTGCAAGGTGGATTCTTAACCACTACACCACCAGGGAAGTCCCTTGCCCTACACTCTTAAGCTCCTTTATTTGTCCTGTTGCCTCTGGAGGTTTGGGGGTGGGAGCAAGGTTGACAGGCAATCTCTGAAGACTTCTCTCCCAGGTGACATATGTAACCTTAGCACAGTCATTCAGTTCAGTTCAGTCGCTCAGTCATGTCTGACTCTTTGTGACCCCATGGACTGCAGCACGCCAGGCTTCCCTGTCCATCACCAACTCCTAGAGCTTGCTCAAACTCATGTCCATTGAGTCAGTGATGCCATCCAGCCATCTCATCCTCTGTCATCCCCTTCTCTTCCTGCCTTCAATCTTTCCCAGCATCAGGGTCTTTTCCAATGAGTCAGTTCTTTGCATCAGGTGGCCAAAATATTGTAGTATCAGCTTCAGCATCAGTCCCTCCAATGAATATTCAGGACTGATTTCCTTTAGGATGGACTGGTTTGATCTCCTTGCTGTCCAAGGGACTCTTGCCACAGTCCCCAGGGGAACACAGTCCAAGGGACTCTTGGTACCGTCACTAGATTTGTTCTAAATGCACATAAATCAGACCCCTTTCTAGAATGAATAGGATATAAATTATCCACACTTTTGAGCCAGATACCACTGGGTTAACTGACAGCACATAGTAGGTCCTCAACAAATACAGCAGGAAGTAGCCTTGTGGTCCACACTCTGCCCACATAATCGGGTCACTCCCACCTCCCACCCTCCCTAATCCCAAATCTAAAGGCTTTTGGTGAGTACAGAAGCAAAGCTGGCTGTTAGAACAACCATATTTTTAAAGAAAGATTCATTCATTCATGTGGTGTCTTTCTCTAAAGTAGTGATTCTCAAATCTGGTTGCACACTATAATCGCTGGGGAGAGTTTTAGAAATCCGTTTCCTGAGTCTAACCTATTGGATCAGAAGGTCTTGAGGTGGGGGCTCGGGTACTGCACTAAAAATCTCTCCAGGGACTTCCCTGGGGTCCAGTGGCTAAGACTTTGCACTCCCAATCCAGGGACCTGTGTTTGTTCCCTGGTCAGGAACTAGATCCCACATGCTGCAACTAACACCCGGCACAGTCAAATAAGTAATAAATATGTATTTTTAAAATGTCTATTTTTTAAAAAGTCTTCCCAAATGACTCTGATAGAGGTGATGGATGGTGGGGCTGGGCAGAGGTAGGAGAGAAACTGAATGTCCACATGGGAACTTGACCGACTGGAAGTACCACAGTACCAGCAAAAAGCCAGATTGGAAATTAGGGTTTGTCCAGTGTTAGCAATGGAGACAAGCCCTTTAGCGTGGTGGAGGTGGGGAGGCCTCTCAGGTTGAAAAATATCTACCCAATGATTTTACACCCTAATCTCTTGAATTTGAAAATGTTGCTTTATTTGGAGAAAGGGTCTTTGTAAGATGTCAGTAAAGATTTGAGAAGAGATTGCCATGGATTATCTGAGTGGACCCTAACTGCCATCTAGAATGTCCTTATAAGAGAGAAGCAGGACTTCCCTAGACGTTCAGTGGTGAAGAATCTGCCTGCCAGTGCAGGAGACGTGGGTTGGATCCTGGGAAGATTCCAGATGCCACGGGGCAACTAAGCCCATGCACCACGACTCCTGAGCCCATGTACTACATACAACTACTGAAGCTTGCAGCCTAGAAGCCGTGCTCGGAAACAAGAGAAGCCATCGAAACGAAAAGCCTGAGCCCTGCAACTGGAGAGTAGCCCCTACACGCTGCAGCTGGAGAAAGCCTGCACACAGCAATGAAGGCCTAGCACAGCCAAAAGAAGAAAGAAGGAAAGAAGCAAAGGAAGATGATGCAGACACAGAAAAGAGGCACAGAATCAGAGCAGGCAATGTGAAGACAGAGGCAGAGACCAGAGTGATGGGGCCCCAGCCCAGGAACACCTAGAGTCACGAGAAGCTGGAAGAAGTAAGGAAGCCTCCTGCGTAGAATGTCTGGAGAGCGCACAGCTTTGCACACACCTTGATTTTGGACTTCTGGCTGGCAGGGCTATGAGAGAATAAATCACAGTTTTTCTGAGCCAGCTGGTCTGTGGTCAATTTTTACAGCAGCCACAGGACAGGAACCCAGACCCCCTATTGTAGCTACTAATTCTTCAGACTCCAGCAGAGAAAACTTTAAATTAAAACCTTCAACTTTTATTCCTTGACCTTGTCTCTGCAGAAAAATTATTGCTGAAGTGAAAGAATTCTTGTGCTGTGTCCTGACCCCCAGCAGGCTGTTTTTGGTGATGGGAACCTTGGAAATGTTTTAAAATGCCTCCCCATCCTGGCCTGCAGAATTTCTGTCTGCTGCCTGCCCCTGGTTGTGAGCCTCATACTAGGGCAATCCAGTGGTTAGACCTCCCTTCTCTCAGGAGTCAATTAAACCTTTGGCATTTATGTATCTTTCATTGAACTTTCTCACAAAGTCGTCTCCCCTTACTGACCACTTGATCTTACAGACATCTTTTTGAGTCTTCATGACCACCCTCAGCAATAGGTACTATTATTATCAACCCATTTCACAGATGGGAAAAATTGAGGCATGGAAATGAAGTGCTTTACTCATGCAGCTCACCTCCGGACCACCCCACTGTTTATTTCATTGTCAGCTTTACTGAAAGTATACTTTACTTCTTATAAAACATATTATTTTTAAAATGTCCCCTGTGGTAAATTAAAGTCATGATCACCACAATCAAGATACAGAACCCTAAAAAACCAACCGCCCCCAAATATATATAATCCCCCAAAACTTCCCTTGCACTTTTTGGCAGTCCCCTTTGCCTACCCCCTGACCACTGATCTGATTTCTGTCCTTCAAGTGCTGCTTTTGCTAGAATTTTATATTAAAAGAATCACATAGCATGTGCCCTTTTTGTCTGGCTTCGTTCACTTAACATTGTCATTTTGAGATTCTTTGTGTTGCTGTGTGTATCTGTAGTCCATTTCTTTTTGTTAGTTATGTGTGATTACTCCACAATTTATCTGTTCATTGTCAGTGGAGATCTGGGTCCTAGCAGTTTTATGATTAAAGTGTGTTAGTCTCTCAGTTGTATCTGACTCTTTGCGACCCCCTAGACTGTAGCCCACCAGGCTCCTCTGTTCATGAGATTCTCCAGGCAGGAATACTGGAGTGGGTTGCCATTTCCTACTCCAGGGATTATGATTAAAGCTGCTGTGACTATTTCAGAGCCTCTGTTTTTCACTGCAGGTTGTATAATCTCTGGTTGCAAAGAATCTATAGCATGGGTACCAGCAGCCCCACTTTACAGAGAAAGAAACTGAGGCCCAGAGCAGTGAAGTCAGCTCCCTGAAGGCACACAGCTAAACAGGTGGCAGAGTCAAGAGCTGAACCCAGGTCTGTGTAGCTCCAAATCCTTTGCCTCTCCCCCTATTGTGTTGATGCCAGCCACAGCTGGGTACTACTGTCTCTTGAAGGTCAGAACTTTGTGGATTCACCAGCCTGCCCCTTGGCATCCCACATTCCAAAGCAGCCTTTTGTCAGCACACAGAGAACATATTGTCTCCTGAAGGAGCTTGGTACATATTTGTCAAGTTCCAGAACCAGAGATCTAAAACCAGGTTGACGTGTTCTTTGTTAACACAAAACGCCAACTGACACTGGACCCAGGATCTCAGTGGCCCAGACTGAACAGCTTCCCCCTGTTGGTCACTGCTAAATCATTTACACATCTGAACAAATTTACTCCTCCCATAAACCTGATGAAATAGATTACTATTATCCCCATTTTACAGATAAGCAAGCCGAGTCACCGAGGGTTAAGTGGCTTGCCCAGGCTCACGCTCTGCGAAGTGGGGGAGCCAGAACTTGAGCCTAGGCCATCTGTTCAACACTCCTCCTCACCTCCAAACCTCCACACACCAGACATGCTCCTTTAACTGGCAGTCCGCCTAGTGAGGAAACCAATTAGAGGAATTTCAGAGTTAGCTCCACTGTACATTTGCAGAGATATTTATCTGTGTTGTGTCAAGGTTTTGGATCAGGAGATATGGACCTGTAAGTCCCATAGCTCAAGGGATGGGAGGATACAACGAATTAATGAAGATGAAGGACTCTGCCCAGTGCCTGCAACACAGGATAGCTGTTAAACTATTTTTATTCAAGAGAAATTTTTTCACCTTTCCCATCAGCCACTGGAAGCCCGTGGGACAGGAGAAAGCTGTGTGTTTTGTATTTTGTTGGCCATGAGATCTGATAACACCCCTTTTCAAAAACAGTGTGGGGGCTTCCTTGGAGGCTCAGTGGTAAAGAATCCACCTGCCACTGCAGGAGACACAGGTTCGATCCCTGGCCCGGCAAGATTCCACATGCCAGGAACAGCTAGGCCCCTGCACCACAACTGTAGAGCCTGCGCTCTGGGTCCCAAGAGCCGAAACTACTGAGCCCACGTGCCCACGGCCGGTGCTCCGCAACAAGAGAAGCCACCAAGCGAGAAGCCTACATGCCGCAACTAGAGAGCAGCCCCTGCTAGGGAAAAGCCCACACAGCAACAAAGACCCAGCACAGCCAAAAATAAATAAATAGCATTATTTTTAAGATAAAAACAATGCAGCCCTGGAAAGCTTCGGGCACCCCACAGAAGCGGTTTTCAAAGCTTTTTTTTTTTTTTTAGCAGTCAGATTGCTTATCCAGATTAAATCTACCTTGGATCCCCCCCACATCGAAGAATGGGTTATGATTGCACTGGATGTTCATGCTCAGTTGCTAAGTCATGCCTGACTTTTGCAGCCCCATGGACTGTAGCCCACTAGGCTCCTCTGTCCATGGGATTTCCCCAGGCAAGAATACTGGAGTGGGTTGCCATTTTCTTCTCCAGGGGATCTTCCCGACCCAGGGATCGAACCCACGTCTCTTTGTCTTCTGCATAGGCAGGCAGATTCTTTACCACTGGGCCACCTGGGAAGCCATTTATTTTATAAGTTCATATTTGTATGATACAGCATCAACCACAAAGAACAATGATTTTTAATTGAACCCACGTTTTGAAAACGGGTTTACAAAGGCCAGTTGCAACCTTCCATCAGCTAGCACATCCAGTTTACTTAGGGTTTGCAGTGTGTCAGCCGTGTCTGGACCCACACTGATAAGTAGCTTCAAATGGCAACTGTTTCATGCAACAGTTTGCATTACAATCTCAGGATACTCTTCAATTGGTCTAGAGAAACTCGAAAGAGAAGTGGTAGGAGTTTGGGGTATTATGAGCAGCCTTGAACAATCATTCATGTTGTGTCTACAAACGTGAATGTTGTATGGAAAACACCTCAAGCCCAAAAGAAGCACAAATGCAGTTTTAATACTGCAATATGATGAGAAGAAGTGTCACAGTGGCCTTTGTTGCTATACAATGAATGTGCCTTGATGGGAGAATAACATATTTCACAAATGAATGTGCCTGAGGGCTGTGTAGCCTTTATTCTGTAAACTCTGAGGGAGCAAGAGACAAAACAGGACAATATTCTGTGAGTATGCACAGGTTGACAATTTACAAGGAATACAAAGATCAATTGTTGTTCAATCTTGTCTGACTCTTTGCAACCCTATGGGCTGCAGCATGCCAGGCTTTCCTGTCCTTCACCATCTCCAGAAGTTTGCTCAAACTCATGTCCATTGACTAGGTGATTCCTTGGTGGCTTAGATGGTAAAGAATCTGCCTGCAGTGCAGGAGACCTGGCTTCAGTTCCTGAGTCAGGAAGATTACCTAAAGAAGGGAATGGCAACCTACTCCAGTATTCTGGCCTGGAGAATCCCATGGACAGAAGAGTGGGTTACAGTCCATGGGGTGGCAAAGAGTCTGACACAACTGAGCAACAAAGATCAGTAGAGAGCTCCAAACTGTTAGACCATGGACGTTCTTGCAAGTTGTTCAAATATACCTGTGAAGATGGCAGGAATAGCTTTATCCCAACCATTGACCAAAACAAATGCTTCTGAGGCTGATGGTAGACAGCCAGCTTGCAGAACGGACAGAAATCAGAGTCTTGCAGGCTTTGGATCATGTCAAAGCAAGTGAACTCTGAAGCTTCCTCTGTCTTGACAGCTGCTGTAAATGCAAGGTCTTAACAGGAGTTTCTGACTGCCTGAGGGTGGGTGGCGTGCCTGCATCCTTGCTGCCAAAGTGGGGGCATGGGGAAAGGACTTCCACCTCTTGGCTCTGGGAGGGGGCAAAATGGAGGTAGCCTTGCAGAAATAAGAAAGGGGATTGGATGCTGGAATTCACAGACATGACTGACACCCACCATCATAATACACTGAGTGGCAGGGGAGGGGGCCGTCCTCACTATTACAGTTTGGCAGGTCAGGATCTGAGTCTGTCTCTGTAAATTGCATTTTAACCTTGTTTATTTATATGCGGCTGTGCTGGGTCTTCACTGCTGTGTGGGCTTTTCTCTAGTTGTAGAGATGGGGGCCACTCTCCAGTTGCAGTGTGTGGGCTTCTCATTATGGTGGCTTCTCTTGCTGTGGAGCGTGGGCTCTGGGGCACTCAGACCAGCAGTTGCAGCCCCGGGCTCTAGAGCACAGGCTCGCTCAATACTCTGGCCCAGAGCACGCAGGCCCAGCTGCTCTGCATGGCATGCGAGATCTTCCCGGACAGGGATCGAACCTGTGTCTCCTGCATTGGCAGGCAGATTCCCCAGCTGCATTTTAAAAAAGAGATTCAGCTCACATCTTTGAAGACCCTTGAACTAATGGAAGTTTTCAAACTTCTAAGTCAGAGGTCCTGACAGGAGCTGTGTCTATCCACAGACACTTGCCTTTTACTTGATTGATTTTCATTGTGGTTTTCCCTTACCATTATGGGGAACTCAGCTTATAGACTTGGGGACTATCCACTAATGTTGTAATTGTTTTTGTTTTTGTTTTTGTTTTGCCATGCAGGCACGTACGATCTTAGTTCCCCAACCAGGGATTGAGCCCATACCTCCTGTAATGGGAGAGTGGAGTTTTAACCACTGGACCACCGGGGAAGTCTGTAAATTGACCATTCTTGAAGCTAACCTCTATTATTGCTGGTTTTGGACTGTTCCCTGGAAGCCTCGTCTTTTGTTCTTTAGAGAGTAGAGCACAAGTAGAGCTTCTGGGATTTAATTTGGGGAAAACCATATCCTCACCCCGGATTTCCCAGGTGGCGCTAGTGGTAAAGAACCCACCTGCCAATGCAGGAGACGTAAGAGACGCAGGTTCAATTCCTGGGTGGGGAAGATCCCATGGAGATGGGCACGGCAATCCACTTCAGTACTCTTGCCTGGAGAATCCCATGGACAGAGGAGTCTGGCGGTCTACAGTCCACGGGGGTCACAGAGTCAGACAGGACTGAGTGACTTAAGCACGTGCACATACCCTCACCCCAGGCGCCACTCAGAGCAGAAAGGTCCCATCACTGATCAATCCTGTAAGGGAGACCCAGCTTGTAGAAGACAGTGACAGCTTTTTTCGAGTCACACGCAGAGCAGTGAGGTTTCCATACCTGGTAAGGAGGCACCTCACACTCTCTGCCATGGTCTGCTTGCCTTGTGCAAAAGAGTGGCCCATTGTGGACAAGCTTGTACCAGATGTATATTAGAGGTGAAAGACAAAGTCGCTCAGTTGTGTCCGACTCTTTGCGACTCCATGGACTATACCGCAGGCTCTGTATTGGAGTGGGTAGCTTTTCCCTTCTCCAGGGGATCTTCCCAACCCAGGGATCGAACCCAGGTTTCCCACATTGCAGGCAGATTCTTCACCAACTGAGCTATCAGTGAAGCCCAGTCCTTATAAAAGACAAAACAAAAAAAATGGCTCTAGACTTTGCAATGGGCGGATTTCCAGCAGATCCCAAAGCTGAAGTGGTCTGAGCCTCCTCCCTGCAATACCCACCCAGCAAGAGGGTTTGTCCCCAAAATCAGGCTGCTATGAATGGCAAAGGGGATCGTGGCCTTGCTCCCAAGCACGGATCTCCCTGAAACATTCTTCCTGCTTGGCTATTCCTCAACTCTGGTAAGAGACCTGGAATTTTGGACCCTATTTCCTCTTCCACTTCTCGAAAACACCTGTTTACGCAGGCGCCAGAAGCAGCCCACAGTCTCCATAGCAACCCTCTGACTGGCTGCTAGGCTCCAACTGCGACTGCGCCCCTGGTACCCCAGCATCTCTGGGTTGTTACACTCTGTGGATCTTTGGGACTCATCCTCACTCAGAAGTTACCCTCACCCCGCTCAAATAATACCCACATGTGTATTCAGGTATCACTCCCACAGCTATTCCCTTTTCCAGATCTTTCAGATCCAGGGAATGAACTCAGGTCTCCTACATTTGCAGGCAGATTCTTCACCTTCTGAGCCACCAGGGAAGCCCCAAATGTTGTGCACAACTACTCAGATATTACTCATTCGAGTTTATGTACTCACTCGTACTCGAGATGCTACCCACACACTCAAGTGACCCATGCTCGCTCATATGTCTTCAACTAGTCAAACAACTCAGACGTTACCCACCTGTACTCAAATATTTAATATGAATGCTGCGAGGGCAAGGTTTGGGTCTCTTTTGTTCCCTGATGTATCCACAGTGCCTGGAATAGTGCCTGGTGATGCTTTCAAACTGCAGAGCTGGAGAAGACTCTTGAGAGTGCGTTGGACAGCAAGAACTTCAAACCAGTCATTCCTAAAGGAAATCAACCCTGCATATTCACTGGAAAGACTGATGCTGAAGCTGAAGCTCCAATACTTTGGCCACCTGATGTGAAGAGTCGATTCACTGGAAAAGACCCTGATGCTGGGAAGGACTGAGGGCAGGAGGAGAAGGAGGCGTCAGAGGATGAGATGGTTGGATGGCATCACCAATGGACAGGAGTTTAAGCAAATTCTGGGAGATAGCAAAGGACAGGGAAGCCTGCCGTCCATGGGGTTGCAAGGATCGGACACGACTTAGCGACTCGACAACAACACTGTAGGGGTCCAGGAAACATTAGTTGAGTGAATGAATGATTCGTACTCAACCAGATATTATCCCCATCTGTTCCCATGGCACCCACATCCACTCAGAGGTTCCCAAGTAACTCAAACATTAACCACTCACTAGCAGGGGTGTGAAGAGAAGGCAATGGCACCCCACTCCAGTATTCTTGCCTGGAAAATCCCATGGACAGAGGAGCCTGGTAGGCTGCAGTCCATGGGGTCGCTAAGAGTCGGACATGACTGAGCGACTTCACTTTCACTTTTCACTTTGATGCATTGGAGAAGGAAATGGCAACCCACTCCAGTGTTCTTGCCTGGAGAATCCCAGGGATGGGGGGCCCTGGTGTGCTGCCATCTATGGGGTCGCACAGAGTCGGACACCACTGAAGTGACTTAGCAGCAGCAGCAGCAGCAGGAGGGGTATGAAGGTAGAACCTTGTGTTGGGTACACTCAGTTCTGTATCCCCAGCTCCTGGAAAGCTCCTGGGGCATGGTAGGTGTGCAGTGCACACCTGTAGAGTGAATGAATGAATGGACCAGTGATCCCCACTCAGCTAGATGTTAACTGCACCCACTCAGATGTCACCCACGAGTTCACTCAGATAAAAATACCTACCTTCACTCACACTAGTCAGATGTTACCCATTCTTACTAAAAAAAAATTACCCACTCTTGAATGATACCCATCCTCACCACATCATCCACGCTACTCACATTCCCCAAATTTACTTAGAGGGTAGCCACCTTCCCAAGCCACTACCCACACCCATTCAGCTGACACCCAACCTCACTCAGCTGCGTCCAACGCCCACCCCAGGTCACCTCACAGCTCCTTGTGAGATGCATGGCACTGTCAACGGTTTTTCTGTGCTTGCCCTTGCCTTTCTTGCCATCTTCAGCCTTGCTCTTCTTCTCTGGGGAGTCCAGAGGTGGCCCCAGCCCCGCCCTTCTTCCCTGGCCCCTGCACAATGCACTTCCTGGCAGGAAGTTCTCTGGGGCCCATCACTGTTGGACACAGCTCCTGTCTCAGGAACCCAGACACATCCTTCACCATCCCGCCCTCGCTCTGCAGGAAGAAGGTCGGTTTGGTCAGGAACTGCTTCTGGGGCATGGAGACCACAATCCACATTCTGCCGTTGCCCTTGATTTCCCCGGGGATCACGGCGTAGCTGATGCCCTCAGCCAGCCTAAAGGTGGCCGCTCTAGAGCTCTCTTCTTCCACAAAGGCCTTTCCAGCCACTTCAAAGTTTTAGGGTGGGGGCGGGGGGGGCTTATGATCTCTTCAAACCTCTCATGATTGCAGTTTTCCGGGATACCTCGGATCATCAGGGACTTGTAACTGTTCACCTCAAGGGCCTGGCATCCATGCTCCAACAGTGCAATGTCCTTGCCCCCAAACAGCATCTTGTCCAGCTCTCCGAGGGGCAAGTATGCCTGCTGGTGCACACCTGAGCTGCCTCGGGAATCAAAAAAATTATCCATGATGCCACGCTCAAAGGTGAAGGGAGAGGCCTCAGAGGGCCCAGTTTGTCCACTTTGGTCAAAGATGCCCTTGGCCCTGCCCACAGGGCTGCAGGTGTCCAGCCTTCTATAATCTTCCTCCGAGGGGGTGCTTGGGAATTCCTTATGGACTTAAACAGTGTGAAGCAGGGGGTGGGTGTCTGCCAGAGGTCTGGGGGATCCTGAGTCCTAGGCCAGGCTGCACCATGGAGGGTCCGAAGATGCTGCTTCCTTGTTCTCGGCGGTGGTCTTCAAAGGTTTTGGAGGCTCTGGCATGCTTAGCAGATCTGGGACTGCTGATCGCTCCAGGGCTGCTGCCCCTGTGGGTGGGTATCCAGCAGGCAGGAAAGCTCATTCTTTGCCACTGGCCCAAAGGCTGCCCTCACCTCCCTGTGGCCTGGTGAGACATGGATGCGGCTGCTTGCTGCACTAGCTCTCACTGCCTTCTGCTCCGAGGCCCAGAGGTCTCCATGGCAACCGTTAGAGCATTGCCTCTGCTGATCACTCTGCCCAGTCGCGTAGAAATCAGAGTCCGAGGGGCTCATTCAGGGATGAGGGGGTCAGCCACTTGCCTTCAGAAGTACACTCTTTTCTCCCTTGAGAAAATGACTGATTCAAGGAATCGTGGGACAGGGAATATACAAGATGATCCTGTAACATTTTGGGGGTCAGAAAGTAAGGAAATACTAAAAAAATGATGAAAACAGGTGGAAGGGCACATAACCAGCTTGAAGCACTCCCACAGGGCTCCTATGGGTCAAAGCTGCACGTTTTGAGCATCAAGGTTATAAGTGAGGGCAACAGATCATAGCCCCTTGAATAAAATAGGGATCCATAAATCTGTGTGAATATAAGTAAATGGATAAATGGAAAGTTCGGTGGAAGAATGTGGGCTGTTACTTTTTCTTGTACAAAACATGAATCAAGAACAAAAATATCTCCCCCGGCCTTCCTGGGCCACAGTGGCATGTGAGATCTTCCCTGACTGGGGATTGAACCTATGCTGTGTGTCACGGGAACACAGAGTCTTAACCACTGGTCCAGCAGGAAGTCCAGGAGCAAGTGTGTTCAACTAATAAGATCCTGCACATCACAGTGAAGATCTCTCATTTGCAGCGAAGATTCTGCCAGCCCCAACTAAGACTCAGTGCAGCCAAATAAATAAATATTTTTTTAAAAAAGAAGAATTCTAAGAGTTCTCAACACAAGGAGAGAAATTGTTTTTTTCTTTTTCTTTTCCCTCTTTTTATTGAGAAGAGGTGGATATTGGCTGAAATTACTGTGGTAATCATTTCACAATACAGGTAAGTCAAACTTATATGCTGTACACCTTAAACTTATTCAGTGCGTGTTAGTCACTTAGTCGTATCTGACTCTTTGCAACCCCATGGACTGTAGGCCACTAGGCTCCTCTGTCCATGCAATTCTCCAGGTAAGAATACTGGAGTGGGTTGCCATGCTCTCCTCCAGGGGGTCTTCCTGACCCGGGGATCAAACCCAGGTCTCCCAATTGCAGGCAGATTCTTTGCCATCTGAGGGAAAGAATCTCAGGGAAAGAATCCCTTGCTGCAAGGGAAGTCCAAAACTTTTACAGTGGTGTATGTCAATTATTTTTCAATAAAACTGAGGGGGAAAGAGACTTATAATAAAGATATTTCTAACAAACTCCTTGCAAAAACTTTTTGCCATGAATTTATGAATCCTTGAGGCACCGTTGCATACCCCTGGGTTTACGCACATTCCAAGTTGAGAGAGGGGGACCAAATGGTTTGGTTATTGGATCCACCAATATTCCCTGAGAAGTCTCCCTGTTCCTGGCTCCCGGTGACGTGTTGGGCATACTTGAGTGAATGAAACAAGCTCTGCTTTTAGGAGTTTAATCCAGTGGTTATGACTGGCCAGACCAGCCTGTTTACAGCCAGGAGAGAAACACTATAATTATCACGAATATAATATTCTGATACTTGGTGTGGGGTGTAGAATACAGAGTATAATAATTGGGACATGTTTTGCTGAGGTTTAAAGAAAAAAAAATAAAATGTTCCAGGGAAATTTGAGCAATGGATCCTATCTGGACTCACCCGGGAAGGCTTCCTGGAGGAGGTGACACTGGAAGGGATCTTGAAGGGCACATATAATAACCGCAACAACAGTATTGTTTTTAAAAGTTGTTGTCACTGTAGCTTACATAGGGTATGCTGCGTGCCAGACAACGTCCTAAGCCCAGCATCTGTCATTTGATTTTTTTTTAACCACTTAAAAAAATTTAAATACAGTTCATTTACAATGTTGTGTATGGTATAGCCATAAAATGGAATTCAGCCAAAGGAAGGAATGGAATTCTGATGCATGCTTTAACATTGATAAGTCTTGAAGACAGTATGCTAAGTCAAAGAAGTCAGACCCAAAACACCATATGTGTATGATTCCATTTATATAAAGTCTCCAGGACTTCCCTGGTGGTCCAGTGGTTAAGACTCTGTGCTCCCAGTGTGGGGTCATGGGTTCAGTCCTTGGTCAGAGAAGATCCTGCATGCCATGCAATTAAAAAAAAAAAAATTCTCCAAAATAAGTAAAGCTGTAGAGATATAAAATTGATTAGCAGATGCCAGGGATTGAGGGAGAGGGGAATGAGGAATGACTGCTTAATCAGGATCAGATTTCTTTTGGGGGTGATGACAACTCTTGGACTAGATAGAGGTGATGTTTGCACAACATTGTGATGGTACTAAATGCCACTCGTGCACTTTAAAATGGTTACTTTAAGGCTTCCCTAGTAGCTCAGTGGTGAAGAGTCCTCCCTGGTCCAGGTGGATCCCACATGCTTCAAAGTGACTAAGTCTATGCACCACATCCACTAGGCCTGTGCTCTGGAGCCCAGGACCGCAACTACGGAGCCCTAGCGCCCCTGCTCTGCAACAAGGGAAGCAACTGCAATGAGAAACCCATACACCACATGAAGAACAGTCGCTGTGACTTGAGAAAAGTCCTTGCAGCAACAAAGACTCAGCACAGCCAAAAATAAATAAATAAGTGAAAGTATTTTAAAAATAAATAAAAGTCAGACATGCTTAACAATGAAAGTGAAAGGGCTTCTCTGGTGGCTCAGATGATAAAGTATTCTCCTGCAACACAGGAGACCCAGGTTTGATCCTTGGGTCGGGAAGATCCCCTGGAGAAGGGAATGGCAACCCACTCCACTATTCTTGCCTGGAGAATCTCATGGACAGAGGAGCCTGGCGGACTTCAGTCCATGGGGTTGCAAAGAGTCGGACATGACTGAGCAACTAACACTTCCACACTTTATTCCTGCTTAAAATGGTTAATTTTATTACATGAATTGTACCTCAATTAAAAAAAATTTAAATGACTCTATCTTTGGCTCAAAAGTTTAGAATGTTGGTGGGTCTATTCACTACGATGGGGAAACTCTAGGGATAAATGAGCTATGAGGTCAGGAATTCTGTGTGGAGGGGTTCTTAAATTTGATATGCCTAGCAGCAGCAGCAGCAGACATCCAAACAGAGTTAGACATACAAGCCTGGAGTACAGGGAAGATATGGGGCGGGGTTATAAATTTAGAAGTCTTTGGCACATGGGAGGAATTTTAAGCTGAGGAGCAGGGTGAGATCATTTAGAGAGAGAGTGTGGAGAAAAGAGAGAAAATGGTGGATCAGTGTCAGGCAAAAGAGGTGAAAATGAGATAAAGGATTAAGGATTGTGCCAGAAGGGAGAACCCCAAGAGTATGTATTTGAAGAACAAAGAAAGGAGTAGCAAAAGACTGGAATTGGCCCGAATATCCATTTATAGGGGCTTTCCTGGTGGCTTAGTTGGTAAAAAAAAATTCTGTTTGCAATGCAGAAGACCCAGGTTAGATCCCTGGGTCGGGAAGAGCCCCTGGAGAAGCGCATGGCAACACACTCCCGTATTCTTGCCTGGAGAATTCCAGGGACAGAGAAGCCTGGTGGGCTACAGTTCTTGGAGTCACAAGAGTTGACTTAAAGACTAAACCACCACCACCACCACCCATCTATAGACTGTTTAGCAAATCATGGTACATCCATATAATGGGAGACATACACATGCAAAAGAAAAGCAGGAGAGAGTTCTCTTTGCTGGTGTGGCAAGATTCCCTTTCTAGGAATCAATGTACTAAAATCCTTAAGATGCACTGCTATGCCCGAAGTCCGAGTCCCCAAAACTGAGAGAAATAAGACGTCCATGGCAATGCAAAAGCATAAAGGGGTTTATTGCTAGCTCGAGCTAGGACTCCCCAGCACCGACGCAGAGGCTATAGGGAGGGAGCCCTGAGTCTTGGGCTGCACTGATTTTATAGGGAATTTAATCAGGTAAAAGGGTACAAGAGGGGATGTTCAAGCAGGAGGACAACTGATTGGCCACTTTAGGGAGTGTTTAAGTTGATAGATAACTGGTTGGTTACTTCCATCCATAGGATTTGTGTGCAGATTCTTGATTGGTTTTACTTCCAAGGTAAATCACAAGCTCCTGAACATAAAGTCAGAAGGTTTAGCCTAGTGACTGATTGGCTCGTGTACAGTGGGGCTAGGTTAGGTAATCTGAGGGTTGATTGGCTATGGGTAGTGGGCTTAGGTTGGGTAACATCCAAAGTTCTTTTGCCCGGGACCTTGCAGGATGGAATTCTTTTACAAGATGGAGTAGCTCAGGCCCTTCATCCTAGGGTGAGTGGGACCCTGCTAGGGGTAGTCTCCTGGAATCATGACCCAGGTTTACAAGAATTCAAAACCTAGGCCTAGTGCAACCTGTAGAGCCTGCCATGGCTCCAGTCTGGTTCCCCAACAGTACTGCTTACATAACAAAGCAAGGTGTGTGTGTTTAAAGCTAAGGGAGGAGTTAAAAGAGAAAAGTAATGATCCATGCCAGAGCAACTTAGCAGATGCGACTGTAATCCAGTAATCAAAGCAAACATCCCCAGGGGTAGAATATACTGAAATCAGGTGCCCTTGCAATGACAGACCAAGGAGGACATGTCCAGGGAATCACTTCCGGGGAACTCCTGCCAAAAATGCATCTGATAGCCAGGAGACACCAGACAAACCCACACGCAGGGTCATTACACAAAAGAGGCCTGCCTTCTTCAAAGTGTCAGGGTCACAAACATCCAGGAAAGATGGGAAGGGGCTCCAGGGTGAAGGAGGTGAGAAAGAGACAACTCAATGCAACTTCCAGTCTCACATGACATCCCAGGCTGGAAAAATACAGTTGCTGGAGAGGATATGACTAGGACGATTGACGAGACTGAATATGGACTTTGGATTGGATGAGGTGCTAATGTTGAACTTCCTGAATTTTTAAAAAGTATTTTTTTTTTTATCATTATTAAGTATCAGCTTAATACTGCAGACATTTCAAATCACCAGTCAACAACTCATTCTCCCCACCCATCCCACCCCAAATTCTTGATAAAGAGCTCTTCAAATAAAGACACACACTCTTCTCTCCTCTGTATAAAACTTTAGGAAATAAAGGTGAAGAACTGCATACATCTTGCTGCAAATCCTGCCCACAGCTGTGGAGACAGTGGCTGCCCAAGGCTGCCTTTATTGTCCAGGTCCCGAAAGACTCTTGTTCGTGAATTGTCCCTTCACAAAGCAAGTCCACCACTTGCTGGGTTTATCATTCTGAGAGTCAAACACTTTCTCACGAAGTCTCAGTCCAGCCTCTTGCCTCAGCCATTGTAAGCAGGCCCTCATCACTTCATCTTCCCTTTTGTTCGCAGGTTCAGTGTAAACGGCATTAAGTGGAAAACTAGGCTCTCCAGGAATGGGAAAATTAGTGATTCCCGGTGTATACATTTCTTTCTCACCTTGGCTTTTAGAATTGCACTTTTGGGGTTTCTTTAGACACTCAGAAACGTAGTTATATATATCAAGGTCCTATCGGCTTCATTCTTAATTTCATAGATTTTGAAGACATTGGCCTTAAACTAATAGATAGCTTCATCCACAGTATGTCTCTTTTGACTCTCTCGGGGAAGGTCCTTTGAACTGACTTCTGATGGGCAACACTGCCATGCCTCCAATGAGTTTGGTGTCAGTGTCCATGAAGGAAGAATAGTAAGCTGGCATCTTGGAAGCACCCAGGTCTCAACCATGACGAAGAGAATCTGGTTAGAGCTCGGTGGTTCTGGTCTGGTCAAAAAAATAGTTTTTAATTTAGGTCTTACTCTCTTTTATTTCATTTATTTTTATTTTTAGTCTTTGCTGGGTGGCATGTGAGATCTTAGCTCCCGGACCAAGGATCAAACTTGTAGCCCCTGCACTCAGTTCAGTTCAGTCGCTCAGTCATGTCTGCCTCCTCGCGACCCCATGAATTGCAGCACTCCAGGCCTCCCTGTCCATCACCAACTCCCAGAGTTCACTCAGATTCACGTCCGTCAAGTCAGTGATGCCATCCAGCTGTCTCATCCTCTGTCGTCCCCTTCTCCTCCTGCCCCCAATCCCTCCAGCATCAGAGTCTTTTCCAGTGAGTCAACTCTTCGCATGAGATGGCCAAAGTACTGGAGTTTCAGCTTTAGCATCAGTCCTTTCAAAGAAATCCCAGGGCTGATCTCCTTCAGAATAGACTGGTTGGATCTCCTTGCAGTCCAAGGGACTCTCAAGAGTCTTCTCCAACACTACAGTTCAAAAGCATCAATTCTTCGGCGCTCAGCCTTCTTCACAGTCCAACTCTCACATCCATACGTGACCACAGGAAAAACCATAGCCTTGACTAGACGGACTTTAGTCGGCAAAGTAATGTCTCTGCTTTTGAATACGCTATCTAGGATGATCATAACTTTTCTTCCAAGGAGTAAGCATCTTTTAATTTCATGACTGCAGTCACCATCTCCAGTGATTTTGGAGTCCAAAAAAAAAGTCTGACATTGTTTCCACTGTTTCCCCATCTATTTCCCATGAAGTGATGGGACCAGATGCCATGATCTTCGTTTTCTGAATGTTGAGCTTTAAGCTAACTTTTTCACTCTCCTCTTTCACTTTCATCAAAAAGCTTTTGAGTTCCTCTTCACTTTCTGCCATAAGGGTGGTGTCACCTGCATATTTGAGGTTATTGATATTTCTCCTGGCAATCTTGATTCCAGCTTGTGTTTCTTCCAGTACAGCGTTTCTCATGATGTACTCTGCATAGAAGTTAAATAAGCAGGGTGACAATATACAGCCTTGACGTACTCCTTTTCCTATTTGGAACCAGTCTGTTGTTCCATGTTTAGTTCTAACTGTTGCTTCCTGACCTGCTACAGATTTCTTAAGAGGCAGGTTAGGTGGTCTGGTACTCCTCTCTCTCAGAATTGTCCACAGTTTATTGTGATCCACACAGTCAAAGGCTTTGGCATAGTCAATAAAGCAGAAATAGATGTTTTTCTGGAACTCTCTTGCTTTTTCCATGATCCAGAGGATGTTGGCAATTTGATCTCTGGTTCCTCTGCCTTTTCTAAAACCAGCTTGAACATCAAGAAGTTCATGGTTCATGTATTGCTGAAGCCTGGCTTGGAGAATTTTGAGCATTACTTTACTAGCATGTGAGATGAGTACAATTGTGCGGTAGTTTGAGCATTCTTTGGCATTGCCTTTCTTTGGGATTGGAATGAAAACTGACCTTTTCCAGTCCTGTGGCCACTGCTGAGTTTTCCAAAATTGCTGGCATATTGAGTGCAGCACTTTCACCACATCATCTTTCAGGATTTGAAATAGCTCAACTGGAATGCCATCACCTCCACTAACTTTGTTCATAGTGATGCTTTCTAAGGCCCACTTGACTTCACATTCCAGGATGTCTGGCTCTAGATGAGTGATCACACCATCGTGATTATCCGGGTCATGAAGATCTTTTTGTACAGTACTTCTGTGTATTCTTGCCACCTCTTCTTAATATCTTCTGCTTCTGTTAGGTCCATAGCATTTCTGTCCTTTATCAAGCCCATCTTTGCATGAAATGTTCCCTTGGTATCTCTAATTTTCTTGAAGACATCTCTAGTCTTTGCATTGATCGCTGAAGAAGGCTTTCTTATCTCTTCTTGCTATTCTTTGGAATTCTGCATTCAGATACTTATATCTTTCCTTTTCTCCTTTGCTTTTCGCTTCTCTTCTTTTCACAGCTATTTGTAAGGCCTCCCCAGATAGCCCTTTTGCTTTTTTGCATTTCTTTTCCATGGAGATGGTCTTGATCCCTGTCTCCTGTACAATGTCACGAACCTCATTCCATAGTTCATCAGGCACTCTATCTATCAGATCTAGGCCCTTAAATCTATTTTTTACTGCCACTGTATAATCACAAGGGATTTGATTTAGGTCATACCTGAATGGTCTAGCGGTTTTCCCTGCTTTCTTCAATTTAAGTCTGAATTTGGTAATAAGGAATTCATGATCTGAGCCACAGTCAGCTCCTGGTCTTGTTTTTGCTGACTGTATAGAGCTTCTCCATCTTTGGCTGCAAAGAATATAATCAATCTGATTTCGGTGTTGACCATCTGGTGATGTCCATGTGTACAGTCTTCTCTCTTGTGTTGTTGGAAGAGGGTGTTTGCCATGACCAGTGCATTTTCTTGGCAAAACTCTATTAGTCTTTGCCTGCTTCATTCCACATTCCAAGGCCAAATTTGCCTGTTACTCCAGGTGTTTCTTGACTTCTTACTTTAGCATTCCAGTCCCCTATAATGAAAAGGACATCTTTTTTAGGTGTTAGTTCTAAAAGGTCTTGTAGGTCTTCATAGAACCATTCAACTTCAGCTTCTTCAGCGTTACTGGTTGGGGCATAGACTGGGATTACCGTGATATTTAATGGTTTGCCTTGGAGATGAAAAGAAATCATTCTGTCATTTTTGAGATTGCATCCAAATACTGCATTTTGGACTCTTTTGTTGACCATGATGGCTACTCCATTTATTCTGAGGATTCTTGCCCACAGTAGTAGATATAATGGTCATCTGAGTTAAATTCACCCATTCCAGTCCAGTTTAGTTCACTGATTCCTAGAATGTCGACGTTCACTCTTGCCATCTCTTGTTTGACCACTTCCAATTTGCCTTGACTCATGGACCTGACATTCCAGGTTCCTATGTAATATTGCTCTTTACAGCATTGGACTTTGCTTCTATCACCAGTCACATCCACAGCTGGGTATTGTTTTGCTTTGGCTCCATCCCTTCATTCTTTCTGGAGTTATTTCTTCACTGATCTCCAGTGGAGAAATAGCCCCTGCACTGGGAGTGTGAAATATTAACCACCGGACCACCAGGGAAGTCCTGAATTTCTTGATTTTTGATAATTCCCATGGTTCTGTGAGAAAAAGTCCCTCTTAATTTTAGAGAAGGAACACTGACAGACTGAGAGGTAAAGAAGCATGACGCATGCAACTTATTCTCAAAAGGTTCTGAAAAAAATACTATATAGAGAGAAAAGGATGGGGGATGGAGTCTGTCAGTTTCCTAGGGCTGCCATATCAAAATGCCACAATCAAGATAGCTTAAAACAATAAAAATATATTCATTCACTTTTCTGAGGCTGAAAGCCTGAAATCAATAGGGCCATGTTTCTGCAGCTTCTAGGGGAAGTCATTCTTGCCTCCTTGCCTCCTCCGAGCTTTTGTGATTTTTTAATTTACATACTTTTATTTTATTGTTTATTTAGGCCGCACTGGGCCTTCGTCAAGGCGCATCAGATTTCTCAAGCTGGGGCACTCCAGGGGTTCTCTAGTCTCTAGTTGCGGTGACGCCAGTTCAAATTCTGGATCTGGAAGATCCCCTGGAGGAGAGCATGACGCCCCCTCCAGGATTCTTGCCTGGAGAACCCCACGGACAGAGGAGCTTGGCGGGCTACAGTCCAAAGAGTCAGACATGACGGAAGTGATTTAACAGGCATGCTGGACCACCAGGGAAGTCTGCTTCTGGTGGTTTGCTGACAACCCTTGGCTTTCTTTGGCTTACAACCGCACAACTCCCATTTCTCCCTCTGTCACGTGTGCCTCAGTCTTGATTCACGTGACTGTCTCCTTACAGGACACCAGTCACATGGGATTTGGAGTCCGTTCTACTCCAGTAAAACTTCCACTCAACTGATTCTGTCTGCAACCACTCTTTCCAAATAAGTTCACATTCTGAGCGACTGGGGATTATGATTTCAAGACTTCAATATATCATTTTGAGGGGGAGGGACACATCTCCTAACAGGAAGAAAAAGGGAGGGCTGCGGAGAAAGAGAGAGAGAGGGAATGATGATTTATACATGGCAGAAAATTACAGGGATGCAGTTCTTAGTCCCGGTTTGCACCTCAACTGTAAGCTTGAAATTATTTCAAAGTAAGAATTTAACCAGCACAGAGTGGAGAGGATTTCAGGGAAGGGGAGGATGGCCAGATAAGGGCAGAAAAGCAGCTGTTTTGTTGACTTTACACAATGGAAGCTCCTGCACTTTGGTAAAAGTCACCCCATTTGAGAACTGGGGACAAGAATCAGATACAAAGGGTTGGAAGAGTGAGTGAAAGGTGTATTTGTCCAAACCCAAGGATGGTGGTTCTTTAAAGGTGTTTAAAACAGGGGAGGGACTTCCCTGGCAGTCCAGTGGTTAAGACACTGCTCTTACGCTTCGAGGGGAGCAGGTTTGATTCTTGGTCAGGCAGCTAAGATCTCACATGCCTCCAAACATGTCCCCAATTTTTTTTTTTAAAGAAAAGGAGAGGTGGGGGTCAGGAAGGGAGTCTGAAAAAAAAGAAATGATTGATGCAAGAGAGATTGTTAAACAGGTTAGTGTGAGAGGGAACCTTCCAGGACTCCATTGCAGAGAAGGGACTGGCTTTTGGTGGAAGTGTGGCCATTTCCTCCAAGAACAGAAGAGAAAGACAAGTAAATGTTGGCAAAGGCGAATTTCAGGCTGAGAATCTAAAGAAGCAAATTTTAATTTAATTTTTAAACAAAAATTTATATAGTGCTCATACACCAGACCCTGTCCTAAGCAATTTGCAAATATGACTCATTTTATTTGCAGAAAATATCCTCAGAGAAAGATATGGTTATAATTTCATCCCCATCTTGCAGATGAGAACACAGACCCAGAGAGGGGAAGTGTTTTCCTGAGGGTCACACAGCTGGTAAGAGGCAAGTCTTCCTGGAGTTGGGCAGTTGGGCTGCAGAGTCCGACTCAAACCCTACCCCATAATACCTCTGCCTGTCTCGCCTCCGTTATTAACAAAGGAAGATGTGTGCGCAGCAGTTGGGGATTTGAGCTCCGTGGGGGCACTTGGAGGTTCAAGGACAGTGAAGAATCACCAGCCACAGTCTTGGAGAGGAAATTTTTCTAGAAAAACAAGAGGGTTAGGCGTCTGAGGTTTGTGGTCCCGGGTTTTCTGTGAAATCGAGGAGGCTGGCTGTGGGAGTTCTCCCTGCCTCGTGGCAGGCCATGGCATTTGGACGAGCAGCAGGGTGGGGAGAGGGCCCTTCCCCAGGCCCCAGCCCATCTGCAAATCCTCCATGCACTCTGGAATCTGGCAGCGTCTGGCCCATTGGTCTTTCCAACCCCGCCCACCTGGTGCCGTTGGAGCTGAGCTCTGAACTAGCACGTCCCCAGGCTGAGGGCAAGGGAAAGGCCTGGAAGGGTGTTCACAGGCCGAGGTCCAAAGGAAACATGTTCCACTCCAGGAGTAGGAGCCCACTGGCTGGGGGTGGGGAGCTGTGGGGACGGAGAGAACGGAGGGAACACAGGGCCCAGAATTTGGAAGCTTTGCTTTGAACCCCCGGGACTGGGTAGGGGTGGGGGTGGAGGGAGAGTGGGAACAGGAGCAGGGGGTGGGGCTGTGGCAGGTCCCCGCCCACGCTTCTGGCGACTAAGACAGGCCCGGGACTCTGGAGTCAGCCAGATCGGAGTTTGAATGTCAGTGCTGCGAGTTACATCCAAGTTTCTGGATGTAACCTGAGGCTCTGTGGAGGGCTGAATAATGTCCCCCAACGCCAATTGCTATGCTGATCCTGCAAACGTGTCATTTCCCGTGGCAAAGGACTTCACAGATGTGACCAAGTTAAGGATCTTGAGATGGAGAGAGGAACCTAGATTATCCAGGTGGATACCCAACAGAATCGAGAAGATTCCTTGGAAAGAAAAGAGCGAGGCAGGAGGGTCAGAGTCAGAGAAGGAGGGAAGCCAAGTTCCAAGTGATGCAAGAAAGGGCCCTGGGCCAAGGAGTGCAGGCGGCCCCCTTACACGAGAAAAGGCAGGAAACTGATTGCTGCCCAGAGCTCCACAGGGCCCTGCTGACCTGCACACACTGCTCGCCTCCAGGACTTAAGACAATGAATGTGGGCTGTTTTAAGCTGCTGAGTTTGTGGTGATTTATTGTGGTGGTGGTGGTGTTCAGTCGCTGCTTGGTGTCTGACTCTTTGCTACCCCATAGAGTGTAGGATGCCAGGCTCCTCTGTCCTCTACTGACTCCTGGAGTTGGCTCATATTCATGTCCATTGAACTGGTGATGCTGCCTAACCATCTCATTCTCTGCCACCTCCTTCCCTTTCCTCTTGCCTTCCATCTTTCCCAGCATCAGTATCTTTTCCAATAACCTGGCTCTTTGCATCAGGTGGCCAAAGTACTGGAGCTTTAGCTTCAGCTTCAGTCCTTTGAATGAATTTACAGTAATTTACTACCAGAGCAGAAACTTGGTAGAGCAACTTCTTCATCTCTTAGCACCTCAATTTCTCAGTCTGTAAACTAGGGATAACTGAGTCATCACCGCATTGTAATGAAGGGTATTTTTAATAAACATTTAAATATGTGTGTGTGTGTGTGTGTATGTATGTGTGTGTTCTATATGCTAAGGTGCTTCAGTTGTGTCAAACTCTTGGCGACCATATAGCCCACCAGCCTCCTCTGTCCATGGGATTCTCCAGGCAAGAATACAGGAGTGGGTAGCCATTCCCTTTTCCAGGGGATCTTCCTGACCCAGGGATCAAGCCCAGGTCTCCTGCATTGCAGGTGGGTTCTTTACCATCTGAGCCACCAGGGAAGCCTTTATGTTTATTCAGCTGCATCAGGTCTTAGTTGCGGCACACAGGATCTTTGTTGCAGGGTTTTTAGTTGTGACCCCTGGTCCCCCTGCATTGGGAGCGTGGAATCTTAGCCACTGGACCATCAGGGACCATCTCCATTCTAGAGAAGGAGAAAAAGCAAAAGAAATGAATAAACTCTATGGGTGATAAGATGGTGGTAAGTGCCGGTTAGCTAACAAATCAAGAAGGGGCCCTGATAGAGTTGGAGGACTAGGTCAGGGAAACTTTGTAGAGAAAGGGACATTTCAGTAGCAACCCGAAAGAGGTGAGAGAGCAAGTCTTGTGGAAATCAGGACAGAATCTTGGCAGAAGGTTTTAGCAAGTGCAAAGGCCCTGGGGCAGGAGCATGCCTGGAGTTTTCAAGAGAAAAAAGCAAGAAGGCTAGTGTGGCTGGCAGTGAGAAGTAGGGGGAAATAGAGCCAGAGAGATGGCAGGTGGAGGAAAAACAGGTTGTCTGAGGCTTTGGGTCCAAGGCAAGGTCTCTGGCTTTTAAAAATCTTTTGGCCATGGCACGTGGGATCTTAGTTCCCCAACCAGGGATCAAACCTGCGTCCCCTGCATTGGAAGTGCAGAATCTTAACCATTGGACCACCAGGGAAGTCCCAAGGATTCTGGCTTTTATTGGGAGTGAGATAGAGAGAGACACAATCTGACTTCAGTTTTAAAGATTCCCTCTGGCTGCTGAGTGGGGAACACACTGCGAGGAATAAGAGTAACTCTGTGATCCCAGTCAAGCTACAATCATAGGAATAATAATAGGGGTTGTTGGAGCAATAAAAGAGTCTGTGTTTGTAGAGCAGGTGCCTGGCACACGTTAGACTCTGATTATTACTGTTGCATTATTATTGTTGTTGCTGTTATTTCTCCCTTGTCACAGAAGATTTCAGAGTCACAGCTTACCATGGATTGTCCCCCAGGCTGTGAATCCTAGTCCCCAGAGAGTGGAATCATCCTTATCCCTCACAGGACCTCCTGTTCCCTTCTCTCACACTCCCTGATTCATCACAGCCCTGACACTGGACTCCAGCTGTTACTATGGTAACCCAACAATTGTTCCCTGCCCCTTCCTTCACTACCCACTTCGGTTTTGAGGCTGAAAGTCAGGGACTCATTTTTCCAGCATTCTTGACTTCTACTCACAGGCATGTGACACCATTATGGCCAAAGAGATGAAAGCAGAAGTCAGCTGGGAAGCTTCTGGTAAACCTTTGGGTCCCTGATAATAAGACTCTTCTACCTTGATTGTAGATGTGATGGTCAGAGTTGTGGCAGCCATCCTACGGTCATGAGGTGACAGTCATGGCCGTGAAAGTCAACACTCTGAGGGATTATGAGGCAGAAAGACCAAGAACCTGGGACATCAGATGTCACTGGACCAATGCCTGAAACCGCCTTCTTCCAGATTTTGTGTTATGTGAGAAAAATAAGTACCTGTTTATTGATATCATCATTTCCTAGTATTTGCCATCACACACATTCTTTACTGAAGAGAAACTGGCCCAGAGAGCCGTGGGCTGAAACTCAGCATTACCCAGACAGTTGTTAGAGGTGCTAGGACAGAAGTACAGGAGGGGTAGGCTCTCAGACCTTAAGACCAGAGAGAGACAGCCTCAATTCTTCTTTGGAAAAAAAAAAAGAGAGAGAGAATTTGGGGAATGTGGACTTAGAATGTGCCAGGAGCTTCTCCTGAAAAACAAAAATTGGTCTCAGATTCAAAAGATAAAGCCCACAGGCAGAGACATGCAGAAAGGACAGAGTCAGAGACAGAACCATTTACATTCCCAGTTGTCCTCAAAGTGCCAACAGACAGACAATAAAACCACCCTGCTCTGCCCACATTGTATTTCCAAGAGCCAATCCAGCTTTTTAAAAACAGAAGCCTGGGGTGGGAGGGGGATTTAAGAAAGAGGGAAAATACGGATGCTCACTGCTGAAACCAATGCAACGCTGCAAAGCAATTACCATCCAATTAAAAATTAAAAACAGAATCCTAAGCTTCTAGACTAAAAGCAAAATAGCCTAATAAATACAGCCTCTTAACTCGGTGCAGTCAATACATAGGGGAAGATGTTTGCTATCAGTCTTTCCTGGAAAGAGACTCTCTGAATTTTATACCAGAATTTACCTGTGACTTGTAGGTCCAGAGCTGGGAAAGGAATATGTATCTTTCTATGAAGTAGACTTTACCTGGGGAAACCATAAACTTCATTTCTCCTGTTGTATCAGTCAGGGCAACATTAGCTGCTGTAACAAACAAACCCCAAAATGTCTAATGACTCAAACAATGTTAGGAATTCATTCTTGCTCATGTAAAGTCACGGCTGTTCTTCATTTGCAGACGATTTTCCTCAAGGTGTTCTCAAGGAACTCCAAGAAGCCGAGTTCCTTCCACCTTCTGGCTCCCCCATGTTCAACATTTGGCTTCTGAGGTTCTGGGGGTCATCTCTGTCCCAGCTGGCTTGAAAGAGGAACAGACTTAGAAAATCATGGGCAGGAGGTTTAAATTCCCTTCCATTCATGTGCCGTGGCTTAGAACTCAGTCATGTGGTCACACTTAAATGCAAAGGAGGCTAGGAGAGTGTCTTCCAGAGGTGTGCACAGCAAAAGAAGGAATTGGTTTTGCAGAACTACTAGGAATCTGCATCATGCTGCACAATCCTAAAACAATAATATAAAACACAATTACAGGTAATAAAATAACAATGATGATGCGGTGAAATGGGATGTTGGTCTAGCTAGCATCCCGTTTAGAACCACTACCTCATGGTCCTCAGGAAATCATTTCTCTCTCCATCTCCTCCCCGTTATTCCCACAGCATGAACTCTATATCTCATCCCAGGGTCAGCACACAACCCACTCAGTCATGCACAGCTCAACCTGGGGGTTTTCCTAGAGTGACTCAGAGAGGGGTCTCTCTTTCCTCTTGCCCCAGATGAATCTGGGAGGACAGAAGCCCAGAGTTGCTGCAGCTGTGCTGTGAATACACCCAACGCCCAAAACACTCTAGAGACAGAGGGAGACCATCGCTCAGTGCCTGGACTTTGCCTGAAGTCAGACTATCCTTGAATTCTGTTAGCCAAAAGAATCCCTTTGCAGTGAAAGTCACTCAGTCGTGTCCAACTCTTTGTGACCCCATGGACTATACAGTCCATGGAATTCTCTAGGCCAGAATACTGGAGTGGGTAGCCTTTCCCTTCTCCAGGGGGATCTTCCCAACCCAGGTCTCCTGAGTTGCAGGTGGATTCTTTACCAGCTGAGCCACAAGGGAAGCCCAAGAATACTGGAGTGGGTAGCCCATCCCTTCTCCAGTAGATCTTCCCAATCCAGGGACTGAACCAGGGTCTCCTGCATTTCAAGTGGATTCTTTACCAACTGAGCTATCAGGGAAACCGAAAAGTCCCTTTGTAAGAAAATTTTATTTTATGTAAGCCAGTTTGAACTGTGGTTCTGTTATTTGCAATGAACTAATGTCCATTTAATTCCCGGGTGGCTCAGCAGTAAAGAATCTGCCTGACAATTCAGGAGACTTGGGTTCCATCCCTGGGATGGGAAGATCCCCTACGGAGAAAGCAATGGCCACCCACTCCAGTATTCTTGCCTGGGAAATCCCATGGATAGAGGAGCCTGGTGGGCTACAGTCCACGAAGTCACAAAAAGTAGGACACGACTGAGTGACTGAGCAGGCATTCATGCCGTAAAACTTACTGGCACTCTCAGTATTACTCTAATTATAATAATGAAAAGTTAAAGGGACTTCCCTGATGGTCCAGTGGTTAAGAATTCGCCTTCCAATGCAGGAGACTTGAGTTCATTTCCTGGTAAGGGAACTAAGATTCTATATCTGCATGTGTGCTAAATCGCTTGTCTTGTCCAACTCTGTGTGACCCCATGGATGGTAGCCCGCCAGGCTCCTCTGCCTATGGCATTCTCCAGGCAAGAATACTGGAGTGGGTTGCCATGCCCACCTCCAGGGGATCTTCCGGATGCAGGGATGTTAATGTCTCTTACATTAGCAGGCGGGTTCTTTACCAGCAGCCCCACCTGGAAAGCCCCAGGACACCTAACCCGTGCGCCACAGCTAGAGAGTCCACGTGCTGCCACTACTGAGCCTGTGTGCTCTCGAGCCTTGGAGTCACAAAGACTCAACACAGCCTAAATAAACAAACAAATAAGTATATGTAAAAAAAAAAAAGGTAGATGAATTCTGGGTCCATCTGGAGAGTGGAACTGCTAATATTTCTTAACAGATCCTGTGTGATATATAAGCGTACACAAAGATGGTTGTCTGGCTACTTCTCCTGTTACCACACACACATATCCACAAACACACACATGTATCACACCAACATAAATGCATACAGTTGAACACACATATGCACACATATACACGTGTACATATCCAACCATGTACATACGAATACTCATAAATACATATGCATCTATATACACATGCACACAAAAATATACATACACTTACACACGTGTACATACGACGTGTGGACATAGACACATGTACATACACACCAGTACACAAGGCACACACATAGAGAGATGTGCTGGGATATTCATAAACATTTCTTCTCTTTTTGAAGGAAAAATGAGAACATGTTATGGTCTTTGGCTTTGGCAGAGGCAGAGGAGAAGGGTGATGGGGTGGGTGCTTTCTATTTTCAATTTTGCACTGCTTGAATGTCTAACACTGTGCTTACCTTATTTTTAAATGTCCACAGGGGCTATTTCAGCAGTGGGTTAATGGGTCATTTCTCATTTTCTTCTTTATATGGTTCCTTATTAAATAAAACCAAACCACCACAACCTAAAAATAAAATGTGTTGGAAGCCAAGACCATATTATTGGCAGCAGCCACAGTGATTCTCTTTTCTTTCTCCCCGCACCCCTTCCTTTTTCTGCATCTCTGATTGCTCTTGTAAACCTGTCACCGAATAAAACACTTTCAGCCATATCGGAGCAGCACAGTACTGGCACACCCGTGCCTGTGAGATTGTTTAATCCAGCAGCTGCCACCTCTCACATTCCTCAGGCTCCAAAACCGACAAGAGCATCTGCTAAGGATTTATTCAGCCTTGTGACCTAAGAACTTGGTAACAAATGCCTGGGTAACAAGTTTGAGCACAGTGGTTTTCTATTCTAGATGGCTTCAGGTTGGCAAGAAGAGTATTTTGCTTGCGAGTTTCTCATTTGTGGTAAGAAACGATGATTTCACAATTCTGCTCAGAAACTTAAAAAAAAAAAAACCTCACCCCACTGCACCATTTTGACTCCTTCTGGATCTGCGTTACCAATATTAGAAATGACAAGAGTTTCATAATTTGATCAGAAATTAAAGAAAAAAAATTCCCCCAGCACACCACTTTGAATCCTTCTGGATCTGTATAACAGAGATTAGAACTGACAGCTGTTTAAAAATTGTTAACAACAACAACAAAGAAAATTGTTACCAGAGCTGGGAGACTGTTGAAAAGCAGGTTGAGACCTGCTCATTTAACAACCATGATAATGTTAAAAAAAAAAAAAATACAGTAATGAATAAGTTTTGGAAATAGAGGAAGGAAGAAAAAGCACATCAATGGAATGATTTCCAATCTATGCATTCAGTCTGTCAGTCAGCTTTTTAGACTTTTTGATTCTTTGATCTTATCCAAGCTTTAAAATTCAAATGTATCAAGTTTGGCCCTCATAGTTTCTGAGCTCTGCTTTTCTGCTTAGAAAAAGATTCCGCCAACTTCTAAGTGCATGTTTTGTTTGGTTTTGTTTTCTTTTAAGTATATGCTTTGATTCACCATTTGTATGTGTGTGTGGAGCGCTTGATTACTTCGTGGTTTGCCTTTCAATTTTGGATCCATCTGGATTTCAGTGAAAGGAACACAGAAATCTAGCTTTTACCCCTTCAGTCTCCAAAGAAAGGTTTGGACACGTGATTCTCATCTTGCCTGCTGAATCGCAACACTGCCTTCTTCAAAACTGAAAATCTGGTACTTTGGGCCCCAAGTGGTTAGGATGGTTACCCATTGATGATGCATTTTATTATCTGATAGGGCTTAATCTTGCCTCCACCATGCATTTTGCTTCTTCAAAACTTATCTGTTACTTTCGTATGGTATCAATTTTTGACAGTTTATCTAGCAAGCGTATGTCAATTTTCAGGAAGTGAACAGTGGGGCACTTTCATTTTAAAGTCAGTAAGAATCTCAGCTGTTCACAATGCTTAGCCTGAACGTCAAAGTCACGGGAGCCACCCAGCCTGTGTCCCCACAGCACATGATCACGAGTCAGTGGTTACACATTGACTGGCTCTTATAGAATCATTACTTAGAGCCTGGAACCTCCTCCAGGACGGCCGTGCCTGAGGTTTACTTGTCATGGAATTGAGCGTGACAAGGCATGCGCTTTGTGGAAATAGTTGGTGGAGTTTTGCAGGCACGGACCTGCCCAGACCAAAAGTGTTTAAAAACTAACCAGCATCCACAGGGATACACCTTCCAAGACAAAGAGGCTTTATAAGAAGTGCAAATATTTGTCCATAAAATGGTAGGAAATGCTGCCAATAACAGCCGAAAAATCTAGTTAACTTAGCAATATCTGTAAATGTGGTTTGGGGGTAATTTCACCTTTTTTTTTTTTTTTTTTTTAAGTACAGTGTTGCCTTTCTCTGAGGAATCACTATGACAGCCGGGACCCTGGACACATACAGTAAGTCCCCTACATATGAACAAGTTCCATTCTGAGATGGAGTTCGTAAGTCCAACAAAGATAGTCCAGGTACCCAACCAACACAATCTACTGTATAGTACTATACTATGATAGATTTATAATACTTTTGCACAAATGAGGCATTAAAAAGCACAAAAATAAAGAAAACATTTTTAATCTTACAGCACAGTACCTTGAAAAGGACAATAGTAGGGTACAGCAGCTGGCATACAGGTGCTAGCCTTGAGTGAAGAAGCAAGAAGAGTTACTGACTGGAGGAGGGCGGGGAGGTGGGAGATGGTAGAGCTGAAGGGTCGTCAGCAATAGGAGCTGGAGGGCGAGACGCAATTTCACGCACATCTGACGTTGACGGGACACACGTTGGGACACGCGTCTTTGAAAGTTTCCAACCTGAAGGTGTGAATATAGGGAACTTACTGTATTCTGAAAAACTGATTGCTCAGTACAGTGGGGCTCAGTTTTGTGTGCTCCTCGAACCACCCCACTTCCACTTTGGTCCAACCAACCACACCCCCGAATTTCTCCATAAACTTCCTGCCCACAAGGTTCCACCCTTTGAGGGTGTGATGGATTCTGTGTGTTTGAGGTCAGCGCCATTGTCTACTATGTAAAGACGAGGACTTTCCAGTGGGCAAATGTGTGACCCTGGCGGAACTCACAGTTGTCTACACCCCGATGTGGCTTTATACACAGGTTCTGGAATCTTCTTTTCACCAGGTCTTCCTTAATACCCACTGCAGTTTCCTCACCTGCATGAACCAGCCTCAGTTCTGGGCTGTTTCGGGGGAGGTGAAACTGTGAGAAAATGACCCAGTGTGATGCTAAAAAGTTTGTAGGAAGTGAAAATGTTAGTCGCTCAGTTGTGTCCGACTCTTTGTGATGCCTTGGACTGTAGTCCGCCAGGCTCCTCTGTCCATGGGATTCCCCAGGCAAGAATACTGGAGTGGGTTTCCATGCCCTCCTCCAGGGGATCTTCCTGACCCAGGGATTGAAAAAGGTCTCCTGCATTATAGGTGGATTCTTTACTGTCTGAGCCACCAGGAAACCCCCTTGAAGGAGTTACCACGGGATACATTTGCAACTACTTTGCAGGAGAAAACTGCTAGCAGCAGGTTCCCTGGAACCCCAAACAGAAGTCATTTTGAACATTTGACAGCTGTTGCCAAATGGCCTTTAAAGCAGTTCACACTCCCACTAACAGTGAGGGACACTGTCTCATCACACCCTGGCCAGCACTGGCTATTACGCAACTTTTGAGCGTTTGTCAGTCAGGTCCGTGGACGAAGGAATGTCCTGGTTGTTTCCTAGACTCTAGGCTCTATTCCACTGATCTCTCAGGTAATCCTTATCTCAGTCCATTCTTATCTCATGACTGGGCTTCCCAGGTGACTCAGTGGTAAACAATCCACCTGCTACCCCAGGAGACTCAAGAGGCGCAGGTTCCACCCCTGGGTGGGGAAGATCCCCTAGAGGGAGGAATGGCAGCCCACTCCAGAATTCCTGCCTGAGACAAGGACAGAGGAGCCTGGCGGGCTACAGCCCATGTGGTCACAAAGAGTCTGACACGACTGATCAAGCACACACTCTTTCTTTAAGTGTGATGTTGAGCCTCTTTTATGCGTTTACTGTGGATGCTCATTTTTCAATAAACTTCCAATTGGAGGTTCTTGCCTATTTTTCTCAACTGTTCTTCTTTCTCTTAATCATTTAATGAGCACCAAAAGGGAGGCGTGAAATCCCTATTTGTCCCCAATTTGTCACTACCTTTTGACTTAATGTTACTTTTTTCCCCTCAGGTAAAAACTTTAACTTTTCTGTTAGTCACAGTGATGAAGAAGACGGCTTTCTTTGATGGTTTTGGATTATAGGAGACTGGAGCCCCTTGCTGGATCTCAGGGTTGCCTACATTTAAGTAAGATCTTTGCAAGTCCACTCAGCTTTGACAATCTTCCTTCCCTCCTGATGATATGCATAAAAGGGAACCCTCCTACATGGTTTGTGGGAATGTAAACTGGTGCAGCCATTGTGGAGAGCAGTATGGAGGTTCCTCAGAAAACTAAAAATATAATTACCATAAGACCCAGCAATCCCACTACTGGGCATATATCTGGAGAAAACTCTAATTCTAAAAGATATATGCCCCACAGTGTTCACAGCAGCACTATTTCCAATAGCCAAGACACAGAAACCACCTAAATGTCCATTGACAGATGATGGATCAAGAAGATACACATAATGGAATATGACTCAGCCATAAAAAAGGATGAAATAATGCCATCTGCAGCAACATGGATGGAACTAGAGATGCTCATACTAAGTGAAATAAGACAAATACCATATGATATCACTTATATGTGGAATCTAAAATAATGACAAATTAACCTATCTATGAAACAGACTCAGACTTGTTATTGCCAAGGAAGAAGGGCCTAGGGGAGGAATGGAGTGGGAGGTTGGGGTTCGAAAATGTAAGCTATTATTTATGGACTGGATAAACAAGTTCCTACTGTATAGCACAGAGAACTATATTCAGTATCCTATGATTAAACCATGATGGTAAAGAACACTAAAAAGAATATATACATCTGAATGGCTTTACTGTACAGCAGAAATTAACACAACATGGTAAGTCAACTGTACTTCATTTAAACGATTAAAAGAAAACAATTTAAAAAAAGGAAAACTTCCTCCCCTTCAAGATGATCAATGATCCACCCAACTTTCCCTCTGCAACTTTTGCAATTTTATTTTCTATATTTGATCCGTCTGAATTTTATTTTGACATCAGGAGTGAGCTTTTTACCCCCAGTTACCTACTGTCCCAAGACCACTCTCTGCATAATTCCTCTTTCCCACACCAGTTTGAAACTCCACCTATACTGCGCTCTTTGTAGATTTTGGTCGCTCTGCTTCTTCAGTCTGTACTGAACTATTGTTATTATCGCAGGCTCATCATACAGTTTAATATTCATCAGATAAATAGTCCTGCAGCCAGGCCTCTTGCACGACTGACCTATCTCTCTGTTTTCTGCGTGTTTATTTTGGATGTTTCCTCCCTATTCCTACATGTTGGCAGTTTTAAAAACAGCCAGCCTGCCCTCATAGGAAATGCTTCAGTTAAGGGCATACGGAATCATGGAAAAACAGTGGGAGGGAAAGTTTTGCTTCAGAGATTTGCCCTTGAACGTTCTGTAAGTACTCCCATTTCTTATCAAGTGTGAAAGTCACAGGAGAAACACCCAGAACAAGCCTGGAGCGTGAGAGCGGGCCTTAATTGGTGGCATTAGCTACACATTGACCAGTGTTCCACGCCGTTCCCACTGAGATGGGGGGCCCCACGGCTTTATGTTACTTGAGCGTGACCAGACTTGTACTCTCTGCAAACCCTTTTGCTTTTCCAGTTTTGCAAGAATAGAGGAGCCCAGGCTGGAATTTTAAAAACGGACCCTTGGGAAGCTTAAAAGTTTCCAACTGAAAACACGTTGATGAAAAATAAAACTCAAATACACATCAAAAGAGGATAGCAAACGCTTTCTTCCAAGGTCTGCAGCATGGCTCGCTTACTCGGCAGCCAGAGATGATGTGGTGTCTGCAGCCAATGAGGACATATGGCTCCGTGGCTTGTTTTAGGGGGTGAGGGGCTTCACCCCGAGGCATATGGGATCTTATTTCCCGACCAGGGAGGGAACCTGTTCTCTCTGCATTGGAAGGGCAGAGTCTTAACCCCTGGACTGCCAAAGAAGTCCCTTGGGGATTTTTTAATATAGGGAAAAGTATAAAGGAGACTCTCTATAGTACCACCTCCCCCCGAAAAAGGTCCATGATCCAGACTTTTTTACTACAATTTTTAAAAATAGCATTGAAATTCACATGACATAAAATTAACCATTTTAAAGGGTCCAGTTCATTGGCATTTAGTAATCACAGTTCAGAGAAGGCAATGGCAACTCACTCCAGTACTCTTGCCTGGAAAATCCCATGGATGGAGGAGCCTGGTAGGCTGCAGTCCATGGGGTCGCTAAGAGTTGGACACGACTCAAGCGACTTAGCAGCAGCAGCAATTACAGTTTGGGGTAACCACCACCTCTATCTAGACCCAGAATATTTTCATCACCCCGAAAGGAAACCCTGAACTCATTAAGCAGTAGAAGTGTGACAGTCTTAGGGGAACTCGTTCACCCTCCCTGCAGCCTTGACGACCACTATCTACTTTCTTTCTCCACAGATTTCCCAGTTCTGGACATTTCATATAAATAGAATCACACAATATGTGGCCTTTTGTGCCTGGCTTCTCTTATTTTCCCTTCTCCAGGGGATCTTCCCAACCCAGGGATCAAACCCAGGTCTGCTGTATGGCAGGTGGATTCTTTACCAGCTGAGCCACAAGGGAAGGCCAAGAATACTGGAGTGGGTAGCCTATCCCTTCTCCAGGGGATCTTCCTGACCCAGGAATTGAACTGGGGTCTCCTGCATTGAGGTTCAGCCCCATGTAGTGTATGTCAGTATTTCACACCATTTTATGATTGAATACTGACTACTTAAAAACACCCAATATGGGACTTCCCCGGTAGCCTAGTGGTTAGGACTCCTGCTTATACTGCAGGTGGCATGGGTTTGATCCCTGGTTGGGGATCTAAGATCCTTCCAGCTGCAGGTGCAGCCAGACAGACAAAACACCCAATATGAGTGCATGATTAGAAACCAACAAAGTACAGGCAGTCAAAATAAAGTATGGACAGCTGAGAAGCCCCCTTACACCCTTCACCTGGCCTCCAGCTGGCCTCCACCCAGTCCCAAGCTCTAAGGGTGGGAATGCGAGCTTAGTCACTCAGTCATGTCCGACTCTTTCAGTGCTATGGATTATAATCTGCCAGGCTCCTCTGTCCATGGAATTTTCCAGGAAAGAGTAGTGGAGTGGGCTGCCATTTCCTCCTCCAGGGGATCTTCTCGACCCAGAAGTTGAACTCACGTATCCTGCATTGCAGATGGCTTCATTACTAGCTGAGGCACTGGGGAAAACCCATTCCCATTCTAAGGGTAATCACTATAAAATAAATATATGTACCTGTACCTTCCTAAAACAAATATATTTGTACGCATTTATTAACATAACAATGTATGTTTATTTCTTCTTATAAAATATTCAGCAAAAGAGATCCTATTGCATCTTTTTTTTTTTTTTTTTTGGCAGCACGGTTTGTTCACTGAATAATATGGCTTGGATGAAGCTTACTTCTGCAAGGTGGATGCGGAACAGGGTGGGCGGGGGATGGGCATGATGCAGAATAGAGTTTGGTGGGAGGGGGAGGCTTAGGCATTTAGGGGGCTGCACAGGTGGATTCCATTTGTGAAAATGAATCCAGCTGATGTATGATACACCTACCTTTCAAGAAAAAGGTTTTAAAAATATGGCCTGACAATCAGCACTCAGAGATCCATTTTATCCTGACAACCGCACAGTATTCTTTTCTATGATGTCACATAAATCTTTGGAAGACTATTTCCAGTTTCCACCTCCCTTTTACAAAAGCATTATAATCAGCAGTCTTGGTATCCCTCAGCACAGTTTGATGAGCGTGTCACTCTCAGGAGATGTATCGATTTCCATGCCTATTAAGAACACTTGGGTAGAGTCTGCTAAGTTGCAGGTTTTTCCCTTTCAGCACTTTGAATGGATCGTGTCATTTTCTTAAAAAACAACAACAAGGAATAGCTGGTAGCCTGCTCCCCCAAACTCTCTCTAGCACTGGGCACCCCTAAACCTTTGCATTATTGCCCAGTTGTTATGTGAATGATGAGATGGCATGACTGTTTGGCTTTGCACTTATTTTAATCATGCATGGAACAGGTGGGGAAGCAGGGTGGTATCTTGGATAACAGCCTATCTTGGAAGCCCGGGCTCCAAACCTGGGCTGTGTCATTTGCCAGTGGAGTGAACTTAGCCTGGTTACTGACCTCTAAGTGATGTTTCCTCGTCTATAAAAATGAGGAGGAGCACAAAAGCACCTCCCTCCCCATTATTATTGTTATTATTATTATTAGGCTTAAATAAGATATTGTGGCTTTCCTGGTGGCTCAACGGTAAAGAATCAGCTTACGATGCAGGAGATGTAGGTTTAATCCCTGGGTCGGGAAGATCCCCTAGAGAAGGAAATGGCAACCCACTCCAGTATTCTTGCCTGGGAAATCCCATGGATAGAGGAGCCTGGTGGGCTACAGTTCAAAGGGTTGTGGAAGAGTCAGACACAACTGAGCGACTAAAGAACAATTACTTCTCTTTTTATCTAAATACTTATTCATTTCTTTTTAAATGTATGACTGAAAGGTAATGGCATACAAAGCAGGAAGTAGAGAACCCTGCTTTAGTAAAGAACTTTAGTCCTTTATTCCAAATGGGCGTCCAGTTTTCCTAACACTAGCTATGCTTAGAAAACCCTCTTTCTCCCCTACTAACTCAAAATAAATTTCTACTTCTGGACTCATTATTCTGTCCCACTGTTTTGTTGGTCTATTTTTTTCTTTCTTTTAAATTAAAGAGCATAATTGATTTACAATATTGTGTTAGTTTCAGTTTTCCAGTAGTCATGTACGTATTTGAGAGTTGGACCATAAAGAAGGCTGAGCGCTGAAGAACTGATGGTTTTGAACTGTGGTGCAGGAGGAGACGCTTGAGAATCTCTTGGACACCAAAGAGATCAAACCAGTCCATCCTAAAGGAAATCAGTCCTAAATATTCATTGGAAGGACTGATGCTGAAGCTGAAGCTCCAATACTTTAGTCACCTCATGCGAAGAGCCGACTCATTGGAAAAGACCCTGATCCTGGGAAAGATTGAAGGCAGAAGAAGAAGGGGGCAACAGAGGATGAGATGGTTGGATGGCATCACTGATTCAATGGACAAATTCCGGGAGATAGCGAAGGACAGGAAAGCCTGGTGTCCGTGGGGTCTGTCTTCTTCCTGGCTGTCTCAAGGTAGATGACCAATAAATGGCTAACCAGAGTCATGGATGGATGATCAAACTGTACCTTCTGTCCCACCTGGCTGTATGCAGGCCGCTCCTCCCACATCACCCCCACCCCCACCCCCTTGCCCTGGAGGCACCTCTGGCCAGGCCTTGCTCCAAGGTACACCACAGACAGAACAGAGACAGTTCTGAGACATCCAAGAGACAGTCTAAGAGGCTTCCTTGGAGACTTCCCCTGTACCCCCACAGAGCCCCATCCCTGGGTCTTCCCCCACCTCAGGTTACATTCCCCCACTACCAATCTTTCCTGGTGGATTGAGTCTAACTGGAGGGAGTGACTGCTCCTGGGAGGTACTTAAACATCTTGGCCAAATCCGGCTTTCCCCCTAGAGGGGCGGAGGCAAGGACCCAATAAATTAACCTCTGACCAGGGTCTTTGTGTGCTCACATGCCAGGGCGTAATTAGCTCCCCTGTCCTCAGAGTCCAGCTTCCCTTTGGTCTCCAGGGCATCACGTAACTCTGGTACAGTGGTCACTACGGTTCAGGGGGCCCTAACAGGGGAGGGGCTTGGGCAGAAGGAAATTTAACTCGATTTTTCACTGAAAAAAACCCTCAATTTCTGTCTGAGGGTGAGAGGGTTTTCATCTTCTAGCTGCTTTTAAAAGTAAACTCACTTTCAGGTAATCCACACCAGCAGTAACCTAATTCTAGAAACTTCTAGAAACCCCAGGATCTAGGGTAGGGGGAGTTTTCACATTGGTGGCAGGTCATATAACAATGGGGACAGATATCTTGATGACTTTCTCTCATGGAAAATTGATGATTCTTCCAGCTTGAACCCAGGTTTGACAGGAGCTCACGCTGGGGCTCTCCAGATGGCGCTAGTGGTAAAGAACTGGCCTGCAATGCAGGAGCTGTAAGAGATGAGGGTTCAGTCCCTGGGTTGGGAAGACCCCCTGGAGGAGGGCATGGCAACTCACTCTAATATCTTACCTGGAGAATCCCGTGGACAGAGGAGTTTGGAGGGCTACAGTCCATAGGGTTGCAGAGAATCAAATATGACTGGAGCAATTTAGCATGCACACGCCCCAGGCTGGGAGTCTAGGACAGTGTGTATCGTTCAGTGTTGGGGGAACCCTTTCCTCAGATTTAACAGTTCATGCCACTGGCATCTATAAGAGACTCAACAATCACTTAGTTTGCTAAACTTTATTTGATAACATGTACATTTACTAATCATGGTATCAATTTGTTAACATAATGAAGCCTTAATGGACCTGATTTTGAAGTCAGGAGCTGGAGAGCCACAAGCTTGAAAGGCCATTTCACTCCCATGTTTTGTTTTGCTTTGATCCAAGGATAACCGTGATACACACAGACGAAGAGCTGCAAATGGAAACCGTTTCCTTTTTCCTGCATCCTCAGGCTCATCCAGAATTTTGAAATGAATTGTCATGAGAAACCTGCTCAGTCACTAACAACAACTAACAATTGTTCACATCCTTTATCACAAAAATGTGAAGTCACAAGACAGACCACAAAACGGAATGTGAATTACTGTGCACCGTGTTGATACGTCTTCCCATCAAACAACGCAGCATCACAGTAGGACAATAACATGTGGATTACCAAGGGAAACTTCTGTCAGAGTGTTTGTTTGATTGCAGGGCATTTGCAGGACCAACTTCTCCCACTTGGAACCTTTCCTATCAGCTGCATTTACAAGAAAATTAGCTTACATGCAAATAGATGGTGAAATCAACAAAATATATACCTGTACCAAAACACTGATGAACACAAGGTAATATTTTGATAGTCTCTGGTGTGACTTGTTTGGCTTATGATATATTCAAATAGTCACTTTTTAAAAATAAATATGTGAAAAAGTAGATTTGGATTACTTCTTTGAGCGCACCGTGGGCTTCCCCAGGATACTGTCTGGAAATCATTGAGCTCGGGTATCAGCACAAACAATCAGACAATTTTAAAATATTTTCCCGTCTTTTCCTATAATGGGAGATTTGGTCTTTACCCTCAAAGAGAGTCTGGGGGGTGCCCAGGAATGGCAGAGTCCTTCCCTCCCCATCATTCTATTTTGGCTACAGGTTTCCTGCAAGGGTTTCACCCAAATGGGAATCCAAGTACCAGATTTAGTAACAGAACCTTAAACCAAACACTTCAAGGCGTAAGTGGGTAGGGACCTTACCACCTTCTGGTTAGAGAACTGGAGGATGGACACTGAAAACTAATAGGAGTGAGGAAGTGAGGTTTGCAGGGACGATCCTGACTTAACCTACCCAAAGGTCGTAGCAGAGAGAGGATATAAGGGAGCAAAGGGCTGCTCCCTCTTTACCTCGCCAGGCCCTGAAGAGAGAGGTTGGCTCACCCTCCAGAAAAGGAAGCAGGGAAAGGGGGAGAAAGGCCAAACATAGACGACCATAACAGTGAACCAGCCTGTGAGTCACAGTGAATGTTCTAGAACTTTTCCAATCTACTTCATGACTCTCCATCCTCTGAGGCTGTGTCTAGGAGGAGGTGAAAAAGCAGGCCCAGCCGAGGAAAAAAGCACAGGGCTATGCCTCCCTCCCTAACTCCTTCCACCTAAGACCTTACACACCATTTACCTCTGAGAGTCAGATCTCTACAAAGTGAGTTCCTAAAACAATCAAAGGTCAACAAGTGCAACTTTGTTCTTGACTTCGAGCCTCTTTCTTGGTCTCTTTCAACTGCTCAGGTGCAGATGGTCCACGCTATGTTCTGTGGATAAGTCAGAACAGCTCAAGAGGAGAAGCAGGGTGTGTTAGGAAAGATTTTTCACTTCCTGAGACTTTCTAAGTCTTTGAACATGTTGATCTCCCAACCAGGCCCCCAGAAACTCCAGCCTCAAGGCCTCCTACTCTGTCAAACAACATGACCCCAAACAATGCCATCCTTATTGAGGGAGATGGGTCAGACGAAGGGAGAGACGACTGGAGAATGCCATGGAGACACACTTATCTACAAGGGATGGCTGAGTGGGTTTGCTCTGACCTCCTGTCTCCACAGGTGTCCCCAAGTGTCGGCCTTCAGGGGCTCCTAGGAGGGGGTCAGGGCTCTCGGCCTCTGAGGCCTCAACTGGTGGCTCATCTGCTTCCTCCACTGCACTGGGGTCCTCACCCACCATCTGACTCTCTGCCCCCTTGGGTTCCTGTGCCCCTGCCTTCCCCTGCTGCTCCTCCCCCTCCATCCACTTGTTGACACAACCCAAATGACTTCCGTTGTCATTCTCTCCACTGGAGGCATGAGGAGGGCCTTGTGGCTTGGCCTCTGGACCCTGTGAGGCTGAGATTGGTGACTCATGGGGCTGAGGGTCCCCGGGGCCTTCTGGCCTGGTGCATCCCAGCCGGAGCCTGGCCCTTTCTTTGAAACCTCTGGCTTCTTCCTGGGGTCTTCCAAATCGACAAGGACATAAGAGACAGGACCCAGGCTCACCTTCTTTTTCTTCCTCATGTGGGCAGGGCTCTGTGCTGAGGCCCAGCCCATGGCCTTCTTCTTCGGGGGGCCCTCCAGACCACCATCTTGGTCTGACTCAGAGGCAACTCCTCGCTTGCGGCTACACGAGGTGGGTTGCTGGGAAACTTCCAGGCACATTTTACTAGGGGCTTCTTCAAAGCCGACCCCTCCTGCTTCACACATGGCTTTTTGTTGCTCCTCACACGTTCTAACATCTCCCTATTTTTACCATCATCAGCTGCAGGATGCTTCCAGGAGGCCAAGCTGTGGGAATGGCTGCCTTGGGATTTCTTCCAGGGCACTGGATCCTGCTTGGGAGTTTTTTTCTGCTTCTTCCTCCTGGAGTGAGTCAGAGCTCCAGCCTTTCGAACCAAAGGTTTAGGACCGTCACCCCCACCTGCCACGTCATTCCAGCCATCCGGGTTCTCCACCTTCAAGGCAGAGCCCCTCTCTGCAGCCCTCCCTGGCTCCTTCTTGACCTTTCCCCTGCTGCTGAAGCCAAGGATGCTACCACTTGGGACTTGGCAAGCTCTTTGCGCCCTAGCTTCCTCCTGGCTGCGCATTTCGGCATCCATATAATAGATGATTTGCACCACAGCCCCCAGAAGCACCCCCAAAGCTTCTGCCCAGTTCTTGGGGGACCGATTCTGGGTCTGGGGGTGGTGAGGCCCTGCTAAGTTCAAGCAGGCGCACCACATCCTCCAAGGTTCGCTCCTCCACATCCAGGAATTCATTCAGGTTTTTTAAGAACTCAGCATCCTGGGTGGGGTCCCTACAAACCACTCTCCAGACGCCCCCTTCCTGGGAACTCCCGAGGTATGGCCCTCAGATTCACACCCTCCCCGACCTCAATGAGGGCAGCTTTGGCATTTTCCTCCCTCAAAAAAATCTTGTTGAGCACGGAGTATGGGCCCAGCGGGGAGAGGACCCCATTCAAGGTCTCCTCGATTTCTGCTTGGCCACAGTCCTCTGGAATGCCCGTGACCAACAGGGACCTGTGGATGTCCGCTTCCATCCCCCGGCACCAGTCCTCCAAAAGGTTCACCGCCATGGTCGTGGACTCCGCGGGGCTCAATTCCCAGGTGTGCTGGAAGCGTCTACGAGGCCTACCGCTTCTGCAGGGGTCCCTAAGCAGCAATCCTGAAAGGTGACAGGAGAGGGCGGTCAGAGAGCCGATAAACACGGCCAGGCTCAGAGATCTCAGCTGCCCCCTCCAAGGTGGGCCTGCAAGAGGCCTCGCGCTTTCCCAGGGCTTTCCTCCCCAAACCGGGCCCCGGTGCTCACACGTGTCCTGAAATCTGCCGAAAACCGCGCTCAGCCTCTCCCACCGGGCCTGGGTCTAGGCTCGCCCGGCAGGCATACGGCAGCCCCGCCTCTGAACGCCCAGACGGGCCACGGAGGAGCCGCCGGGCTGGCCAGGTGCCAGCTCGGGCCGCTCCAGCAAGGATGCTCTGGACCAATGGCCCGGAACGCCAGTGTCCGCCCCTACTCCGGGCGCCTCGGCTAGGTCCCAGCAACCGCGCGGAGCCGAGGCAGGCATCTCAATGCGCGCTTGCGCACTTGCTCCCGCCATCTGCCCGCGGTCTCCATGGCAACCGGTGGTTGCTTCCCAGCGCGTTGGCCAAGCGACTGGGCCTGGGGAGCGGCTGGGCCTGGGGAGCGGCTGGGAGCGCGACTGTTGACCTATTGACCAAAACAGGGATTTAAATGTTCTCCGATTGCCCCTCCTGACCCAGTCTTTCAACCCTTCTCTACTAAAAATGTGGGCCTCCAGGATGGGGGTTAGGGGTGCTGACTTCCGTGGGGTAGTTGGCGCAGCCACGGAAGTCAGCGCCCCCAACCCCTCTTATTCTCCTCCTTCCTGTTGGGTTCAGCCAACAGGACCCATAGAGACACGAGAAAGCGTAAGGCGAGAGGAGAGATAGCCTTCAAGCCCCCTGAGTTTCCCTAACAAAAGCCACAGTTCTTGTTGAGAGCAGTCTCAGCTACATTTTTTTTGTTCCTGCAATATCCAGAAGTTTCTAGAAATGTTTTGACTTCCCCGCTTCCCCTCCAAGCCTGGGAATAGTGCTTCACATTTCCTTGCCGGTTTCTTCAACCTCCTGCCTTCAGGCAACCCCTTTGTTTTGTTTTGAACACCTTTATTAATAATTAATGAAAGGCTCCTCAGTGACTCCGTTTGGGTTTTCCTGTCAGGCCCTCAGTGATACAGCTAGCAATGAGGTTTCCTAATGTTCGATATTAGACTAATAATTTGAGCTCTCTGAGTTCCTTGCTCTTTTTCACAGGTTCAATGATTTGCTGAGAGTTTTCCTGGGACTCAGAAAAATTACAGTGTTCACAGTTACGGTGTTGTCGATTAGTCGCCAAGTCGTGTCTCACACTGTTGAGACCCCCACGGACTGCAGCCTGCCAGGCTCCTCTGTCCATGGCATTTTCCAGGCAAGAATACTGGAGTGGGTTGCCATGCCCTCCTCCAGGGGATCTTCCAGACTCAGGGACGGAACCTGAGTGTACTACTTGGCAGGCGGATTCTTTATTCGCAATTATAGTTTATTACAGGAAAAGGATACTGCTTAAGGTCAGCAAAGGGAAAGAAAAGGGCAGTCTGGGAGAGAGTTGTATGGACGGGGCTTACTTTTCCCAGCAACATGTAGGGAGTATTAACCAGGGAAGCTCACCTGCCCTTAGTGTCCAGAATTCTTTTTTTTTTCCTGAGTTCATTTGCATGGAGCACACTTGTGGTTGACCTTAGTTACTCAGCCTTAAGTATCTTCAGAAATCGAAGAGATGCTGCAAGGCCCAAGGCCACGACCATCACTCACATTTCAGTACAGGATCCTGTAAGGCTTAGCAGTTACCCAGGAGTCACAGAAGGTCTAGTTGGTTCTTTAAAACGGACAGGGTTTGGGGACTTCCCTAGTGGTCCAGTCGTTAGGACTCCAGGCTGCCACTGCAGGACATGGGTTCAATCCCTGGTAGGGGACTAAGATCCCACATGCCATGCAGTGTGGGCAAAAACAAAAATAAAAATAAAAGGTACAGAGTTTGGACAACCTAGGTCTGTTAAGTCTTCACTGCACGGATGCCTATAAGTGTTTCAACCAGGGTTCAGTCAGAAAAGAAGATTCTGAGTTACACATTCCAAAATATTTGAGAGACAGTTTTAAATTTGTTATGTATATATGTATGAACATACAAATATTTATTTGTAATTACATATATAATATACAATTATATGTAATTATAAATGTATATTTGTATGTATGTATATATGCATGTCTATATGTGTGTGTGTATGTGTGTTAAGAGAAGTCAGCCACTTGCCCCTTCTCCCATCAGTGAACCATCCACAATTACCAGTGGATCTAAAAATAGTTCTGAAGCACCCTTGGTAGGAGTCCTGGCTGTGGTTTCCATGACAACACTTCCAACTGCAGTTTCCATGACGACGGGTCCCTGCAGCCCCGACCCTTTCACCTATCTTTGCACTTTAGCGTTACCTTGGCATCTTCTTCTCCTTTTCACCTTAAGGTTTTTATTTTGTTTTCCTGTGCATTTTGGATGAGAACCCGCAGAATTTCCATAAATACTAAGGTCCCAGGAGCTCTGGGCTTCCACCCAGATTTCCCCTCCTGAGTAAGTTGTAGTAACCCACCCTGGTGGTTCTGTGACTCATCTGACTGGTTCTAGCCAGTTTGTGCTGTGAGAGCTCCTTGCTCTAGAGTTTCTTCAGTTTGTACTTTCTAAATGTCCCAGGACATGGCTTTCCCCCTCACCGCTAACCTCCAGACTGCCAGCCTCAGCATCTGATGTGAGTCTCTACACGTATTTCTCCAACTCATGTAATCATTAAAAATACACAGATCCTAGGGAAGTCCCTGGTGGACCAGTGGCTAGGACTTTATGCTTTCACTGCAGAGGGCCAAGTGGGCACTAAGATCCCACAAGCAAAAATGTTTAAAGGAGGCAAAAACTGCAAACAGGTACAAAGTTTATTTTTACAGACACGGCAACACAGCACAACGTATAGGAGAGCACGCAGAGAAGCAGTTTATTTAAGTCGGAAGTAGGGCAGGAATACACACCCAGAGAGGTGTGCAGGCTTCCTGAATGAAGAGGAGCGCAGTAAAGAGGTGATTTAAATCCCTCATATAGGACAATCCTTCCTGGTCTTTGTTTACATTTGGCCAATTATCATGTTTCTCTCTTCATATCCGCGTGGTCTCCGGACCCTCCCCAAGACGCATGCGCAACTTTTCTCGGCTCTGGATCCCACCGCAGATCCAAAGGGTTGGACATGGCAGGTCCACACTTGATTTAGGCTGGAGCCCCCCTCCTTTTGACCCGCAAGGAGACCCTGCGTAGACCGGGAGGTCTTCCTTGACCTCAGGAGTGGTCATCTTGTCTCTTTGCTTCAGCAGAGCTCGGCTTCTGTCACTCGCTTTGTCCTTGGAGTGTCTGGGTGACAAAGCTTCGATTTTACTCCACGTGACAAGGACGGTGTCCAGCCTGGAGGCCCATCTGTTCCTCCTTCGACACTACAACTTTCTTGCTTTCTTTTTTAAAGACTTATTTGTTTATTTTTATTTTTGGCTGCAATGGGTATTCAGTGCTGCATTGGGCTTTCTCTAGTTGCGTCAAGCGAGGGCCGCTCTCTAGTTGCGGTGCACGGGCTTCTCACTGCGGCGGCTTCTCTTGTTTCCGAGCACAGGTTCTAGGTGCGAGGGCTCAGTAGTCGTGGCGCACGGCTCAGTTGTCCTGAGACATGTGGGATCTTTCCAGACTAGACATCAACTGCTGTCCCTTGCACTGCAAGGCGGATTCTTAACCACTGGGCCAGCAGGGAAGCTCCAGTACGACAACTTTTAAAAAGTAAGATTCATGTTGCTAACTGGTTAGAAAGAGATACCCCAGCTCTCCTTGTTTTGTTGAAATAGTTAACCAAATAAATATATGCCATGTTCTTCATTTAAATAATTATTCTCAAATTCTAGAGAACTGCCATTATTAAGTACTTAGATACATGAAAAAAGTATTCATAATAATGGAATGAATGCCTGGTGATTTATCCACCACCCCACCCCCTAGCTTAAGAACTGGAGCGTTTCTGTGTTCATTTTGGTCTCTTTCAGCCGTATACTGTGCTGAGCTAAGTCGATTCAGTCATGTCCAACTCTTTTTTGACCCTGTGGACTATGGCCCCCCAGGCTCCTCTGTTCATGTGATTTCCTAGGCAAGAATGCTGGAGTGGGTTACCATTTCCTCCTCCAGGGGATCTTCCCGACCCAGGGATCAAACCCGTGTCTCTTGCATGTCCTACAGTGGCAGGCGGGTTCTTAACCACTAGCGCCCTGGGAAGTCCTTTCCAGCCATGCTCTTCCACAGTCCTCACCTTAAGATGTTTGTAGTTGCTGTTCCTGTGTGATTTCCTCCTTGTCATTCAAACTTTGGCCCAAATGTCACTTCCTGAGAAGCCTTACCAGACTTCACCTAATTTACAGAAGTTTCCCCCTCGCGTGCGTGCGTGCGTGCGTGTGTGTGTGTGTGTGTGTGTGTATGCTCAGCTGCTCAGCTGTGTCCAACTCTTTGCAATCCCATGGACTCCAGGATCCTCTGTCCATGAGATTTTCCCAGTAAGAATACTGGAGCCGGTTGCCATTTCCTCCTTCGGAGGATCTTCCCAACCTGGGGATCGAACCCAAGTCTCCTGCATTGGCAAGAAGATTCTTTACCACTGAATCACCTGAGACTCCCTCTCCTCCTCACATACCTTCACAAAAATCACTATCGCACCACATTGACTTATTAGCATATAAGTTAGCATCACTGTGTAACAAACAACACCCAAAGTGGTTTAAAGGTAGTACATACACCAGCTAAAGTTGTAATCCCCTCGACAGTGGAAGCCCCCTAAGGGTAGACACCTTGCCTGTCTTCTTCACCATCAGATTCCCAGAATCTAAACTGTTCCTGCCACAGAGGGACATTTAATCGTTCTCTGTTGAATGAATAAATGACTATGTCCATTGACTGTCTTGGGTTGGAAATCAAGTCAGCCACTTGGACAACCGCTGGAACTCTGAAGCCAGAGAATGAGACACTCTCTCTAAAAATAAATAAACAAAAAGTGAGAGAGAGGGTTGCCTCTGTCTGCAGTGCTGGGAAGGAAGCCAGAACAAAGGAGTGCTTATTCTTCAGTGTAGACAGGTAAATAGTAAACTCCACATGAGAGACAACCCCCTCCCCTGAAAGAGGGAGATTTTTTTTCCCCTGATGATAGTCAATGAGGCCAGTCACTCCAGATAGCCAGAAATACTGTGGGTGGCCACTCCCGGGAAACTTTCCGATCTGCAATTTCTCTACCTCTTCTCTCTCTAAATTCAGGTCCCTGTAGCCGAATCAAGGTTGGCATGAATATTCACAGCTCACGTCCTCTCCTCACCCCCTTCCCCACATATGTGTGTTTTCAAAAATCTCCACTGCTTGTAACAGATCTTACCGCAAAAAATTTACTTTTTATCCTGGCAAGGTTTCTCACAGATTTCTTGAATTCCCTCTCCCTACTGGGACATGCCTAACGAAATCTGAATTCCTTTACAATCTCTCGTTTCTTGTTCCCTTGAACTTCCTTCGAACAGGAGGGCGGCAGGGGGCACAACTGAGGGACTCTGGAGAGGCTGCTCCTCAGCACATCCCAAAGGCACCATCTGCTGAGCCCCAGTGGCTGTTACACGAGCCAGTGGGGGATTCTTCTGTCCTTTCTCTTCTCTGTGCCAAGGATCAGACCAATTAAATGGTGAGCACTGGTCAGATATTTAGCAAATTTTCCAGTGGGCATGACACCCCACTCCAGTACTCTTGCCTGGAAAATCCATGGATGGAGGAGCCTGGTAGGCTGCAGTCCATGGGGTCGCGAAGAGTCAGACATGGCTGAGCGACTTCACTTTGACTTTTCCCTTTCATGTTTTGAAAGGAAATGGCAACCCACTCCAGTGTTCTTGCCTAGAGAATCCCGGGGATAGGGGAGCCTGAGGGCTGCCGTCTATGGGGTCGCACAGAGTCGGACACGACTGAAGCGACTTAGCAGCAGTAGCAGCAACTGGTCTAGCTAAAAGAACTGCCAGATGATCAGTGTCAATGAGAGCCATCTTCTAGGACAACCCCTGTTGGTCTGGCTGCAGTGCCTGCTGGGACCCAGAGATAGGAAGGGCCAGAGGTAGGGGAACTGTAATCGGGAAGAACAAATCTGACTCCATATTGGATCTGTTTCTTTTACTTTAACCTTCTTGTTTTATTGCTTCTAAAGGAATGTTGCCTATGGTTTAAGTATGCATAATGGCCAATCTCCAGGAATGAACATTAAGCTAAAATACCTTGGTTTAGGGAATTCCCTGGTGGTTCAGTGGTTAAAACTCTGTGTTTCCAATGCAAGGGGTGAGGGTTTGATCCCTGGTCGAGGAATTAAGATCCCACGTGCCATGATGTGTGGCCAAAAATAAATAAAATAAAAATACCTTTGTTTAGCTCACAGGAAACTTCCTGATCAGGCTCACCTGTGAATGGCTGCAGGAAGAAATGAACACATCTCCTCTGGAGTCTGGCTGGAACCAGGAAATAGTTAAAATAACTTACCACCTTTTGGGGAGGCTTTCCTGGCTCAGTGGAAAAGAATCCACCTGCAATGCAGGAGACCTGGGTTCAATCCCTGGGTCAGGATGATTCCTGGGGGAGGAAATGGCAACCTACTCCAGTATTCTTGTTTGGGAAACCCCATGGAGCCGGAATCCTGGCTGGCTACAGTCCATTGGCTCTCAGAAGAGTGGGTCATGACTGACTAAACATCATCACCTTTTTACTTTACTTCCTTACCGATCCCTCTTTGTTCTATAGAATAAACCAGCATCCCCACTAGGGAAGATGGTTCTTTGGGACACTAGTCTACCATCTTCTCAGCCTGCTGGCTTTCCAAATAAAGTTGCCATTCCTTGCCCCAGTGATTCTTCTGTTTATCAGCCTGTCATGTGGTAAGAAGTACAAGCTTAGACTTGTAACAGGGTGAGTTGAGGGATGGATCTGAGCCCCTGAATATGCCTACAGGCTCTTGTAATCATTATCATCATTACTATTATTATTATATTAAGATATAAAATTACTGTTATTATTAAAGTACAGTTCTAGTACTGTTTATACAGCAGTGAACGAGGCAGACAAAATCCAGGAGCCTGGCAGGTAAGTGGAGTAAAGTCTTTCCAGACGAGAAGACAGCCAGTGCAAAGGCCCAGGGGCTGGAGAGCATGAGATGTTTGAGGAACACCAAGGAGGCTAGTGGCCTTTCCTGGTGGCTCAGACAGTAAGGAATCTGCCAGCAATGCAGATTTAAATCTGGGTTTAAACCTGGGTGGTTCAGACAGTAAAAAATCTGCCAGCAATACAGGAGACCTGGGTTCAAACCCTGGGTGGGGAAGATCCCCTGGAGGAGGGCATGGCAACCCATCCCCATGGTCAGAGGCGCCTGGAGGGCTACAGTCCATGGGGTTGCAAAGAATCAGACACAACTGAGTGACTAAGCACAGCACAAGGAGGTGAGTGTGGCTGGGGCAGAGGGAGGGAGGGAGAGCAGCTGTGAGTTGTGATCAGAGGTGGGAGTTGTGATCAGAGAGTCCTCTTGAGAGGACTTGGCTTTTCTCCAGAGGAACATGGGAGACACCATGGGGTTCTGAGCAGAGGTGTGATCTGATCTGAATTTAACCCTCACGACAGGCATGTGGACTAGAGATTATCAACACATTATAAAGATGAAGACACTGAGGCTCAGAAACCACGCATCCAGTTTGTAGGGGAGCCAGGATTTGAACTTTCATCTGTCTGACTTGCTGTGCCTCTGACTGGGGACTTGGACCTCAAGCAGAGAGGGGGAAGGGGGCAGTCTGGTGACCCCGGCCCGGAACTGAACAGAGCAGACTGGGGAGAATGAAGATCCACAGAGTTCCCTGAGCAGCGCTGTGTCTGGCAGAGACGGCCAGCTGCTCTCATCAGAGACCCTCCTCTGTCCCCATTGCGTGCCAACCAGAGAGCAAGCCTCACGGCCAGTCCTAAGAAATGTGATTATCCAAGGCCTCTCTGGAGAGGATCTGGACTTCGCCTTCCTTGTCCAGCTTGGAGTCCTCTCATCATTGTAAGGTTTTCCGGACTCTCAGAGCCCCCAGGGCTTCACTATGCAAGACCTGTGTCACGCGTGACCTGGATCACACCTCCTCGTCCTTCAGGACTCCGATTCTTCCAGGAAGCCCTCCTTACCTGCCCAAACTGGGTCCAGTACCCCTTTAGGGCTCCTTTGGCCCAACTCTACCCACTCTGGAGATGGGTCTGTCTCTCCCACTGGATTGTGAGCCCCGAGAAGGGCGAGCTGGGGCTGTCACTGGTCACCACTGTCTCCCCAGTACAGGTCAGACACAGAGGAAGGGCAAGGGGAATACTCTTATTGAAAAAATTTGCCATAAATTTCCCAAAGACACTAATGCAAGAGGGAGGAGGTTTAAGGTGATGGTTAAGACAACTTAGGTCAAGCTCAGGCTCAAACCCGGACTCCATGACGTCAGAGTCGGGAAATGGTAAACACATGGCTCGATCTCTCTAAGCCTCAGGTTTTCTGCAAAATGGGGTGCTGGGAGATTCTGGGAGATGATACAAATACTGGGGTCTGGCAGACAGGACTCACTCAGCGCGTGTCAGCTTCCTTTACCATCATCATCCAAGATGGGGAAATGAATGGTTTTCCTGACAGACACTTGTTCTGTCTTTACCTAATCTGGGGAGGGTGGGGAGCAAGCAATAAGCGGTGGGCTTTGTTTTGTTGTTGTTGTTTGTTTGCTTTTTCGCCAAGTGGCATATTGGAGAAGGCAATGGCACCCCACTCCAGTACTCTTGCCTGGAAAATCCCATGGGCAGAGGAGCCTGGTGGGCTGCAGTCCCTGAAGTCGCGAAGAGTCAGACACGACTGAGCGACTTCACTTTCACTTTTCACTTTCATGCACTGGAGAAGGAAATGGCGACCCACTCCAGTACTCTTGCCTGGAGAATCCCAGGGACAGGGGAGCCTGGTGGGCTGCTGTCTATGGGGTCGCACAGAGTCGGACAAGACTGAAGCGACTTAGCAGCAGCAGCAGCATATGGGATCTTAGTTCGCCCTGAAAGTGAAAGTGAAGTTGCTCAGTCGTGTCCGACTCTTTGCGACCCCATGGACTGTAGCCTACCGGGCTCCTCTGTCCATGGGATTCTCCAGGCAAGAATACTGGAGTGGGTTGCCATTTCCTTCTCCAGGGGATCTTCCCAACACAAGGATAGAACCCAGGTCCCCGACATTACAGGCAGACGCTTTAACCTCTGAGCCACCAGGGAAGCCAGGGATCCTGTATCCCCTGTAGTGGAAGCACAGAGTCTTAACCTCTGGCCCGCCAGGGAATTCCTAAGCAATAAACTTTTTAATGTGATTGTAGAACACTTAAAAAGAGTGATCCATAGCTATTATGAAACAAAACACTGAAAAGAGTATTCAGTACTCTTTTTCCCACAAGTTCATGTTGCATGGAGAAACTCTTTACCATCTTTTTAGAGGTAAAATCTCGACTCTCCTATAATCATAAAGTGGACAGACACCAAACATCAAGAAAGCTAAAATGAATTTCCTTCATACATAGAAAACTGGCTTCTCCCCACATCAGGAGAGGGAAATTATTTGTCCACCAAGACAAAATTCATTCACATGTCTGTGGACAGCGATCATTTGCATTGTTTTGTTATCTGCAATTTACAGAGAAGTGAAGAATTCAAAAATTCAGAGACCTCATAGAATCAGAAAATCTGAAAAGAGGTGGCAGATAATGTCAAATTTTCCAGGCAAAGCCACCTGTCAGCTTTTTAATACATGTTAAGGTCTTTCACAAGTTTTCCCATCAGAAACACCAGAGTACAAAATGTCTGAATTCATCTCACCTATTATGTTTTAGGAAGCTTTATTCTCTGTGGGTGTGTCTGTGTTCTGGGTCACAATGAAATATATTTCTTACCATGGACCATGGTCAATGTGGTGTAAAAGCCACTGTGTGTGTGTGTATTTTGTCTGCCTTTTGCAACTCCCTGGACTATAGCCCACCAGGCTCCTCTGTCCGTGCAGTTTTCCAGGCAAGAATACTGGAGTCCTATTCAACACAACCTAATTAACTACTCCCCTGTGGATGAACTTGGGGGTTGTTCTGCTGATTTGTGTGTGTGTGCTATTTCAGATGAAGAGCTGAGCAGTGTCGGCGAGGAGGTTTGGTTTGTACGTTGCTTGGAATCAGATGGGACTTCTTGATTTGTTGGAAACAACTATGCTTTCTCAGAGACACGTTCTCTGGCTTGTACATTTTCATTGCACGGAAAAAGAATCTAAAATAAACCCCCATGGTTCAATAACACAGACCTGGCAACTCTATCCCCTCCCAGAGCCGTTCTGAGCTCTCTGTCTCTCTCTCTCCCCTTCTCTGGATATAACCAACAAAACCTTGGGATTATGTGTTGTGGGAGAGATGTGTTTTCATCTGAGCTGGGGCTCTGGTTACAGCTGCCAGCTGCAGTCCCTGAACTTTCTCCGGCAGCCCTCTCCACTCTCAAGGCGAAGAAACAAGCTTCCAAGGGAGGAGATGTGGCCAAGAAACTGGGAGGCCCCATGTTCTCTTTCTTTGCATGATTTATTTTTCCTAAAAAAAAAAAAAAAAAAAACCAGCCACGCGGCAAAATAATCCATATGGTAAGATTGCATGAATCTAATGCTCAAAGATAGTCAAAGCTATCGTGTTGAGAGATGCATGGTTTTGTAATAAACATACATATCTACAGAAAAGCAAGGAATTGTTTATCACAAAGCAGAGTATGATTTACCCTGAGGGAGGGAGGAGTCTGTGATGAACAGGACACGTGGGGCTTCTGGGCTGATCATTTCTTCTTTTTTTTTTTCTTTTATATTTAAGTGACACCCCTCCCCCTTTTTTGGCTGTTCTGGGTCTTGCTTGCTGCACGGGCTTTTTCTCTAGTTGGCAACCGGGGGCTACTCTCTAGTTGCGATGCACAGGCTTCTCATTGCAGTGGCTTCTCTTGTTGAGGAGGGTGGGCTCAAGGGTGTAGGGGCTTCAGTAGTTGCAGCTCCAGGCTCTAGGGCACAGGGCAGCAGTTCTGGTGCACAGGCTTGGTTGCCCTGAAGCATGTGGGATCTTCCCAGACCAGAGACTGAACTGGGGTCTCCTGCATTGGCAGGCAGGTTCTTTACCACTGAGCCACCAGGAAGCCCCGACCACTTCTAGATGAGTCATCGTATCGTGGAGTTTGTTATGTTCATTTGTTAAACTATGATTGGGGCACATGTCTGTAAGCATGTTACATATTCCAAGACTTTTAAAACCATTTTTTTTTTAAACAAGCAATCATTCATTCAGAGTACAGCAGTAAAGTGCCTGTTATGTCTGTCTTCTAGAATATTCCACGAATGAAAATCTGAACCTAGCAGTGCAAGCACACATTTTTAAAAGCACTCATAATACAAATGCACAAAACAGTCAGGTGAAGCCTCTCTCGTTTGTGTTGTGGAGGCCGATCGCATTTCTTCCTGGTGTCTGGAAAATGTCACATGGTGAGAATAGTCTTGGCCAGGGACTAATCCTTAAGTAAAGGAAAAAGAGAAAGCATAAACTGTCTTATTTATTTTCTAAAAGATGATGTGTTTTGTTGTCTTTGAATTCTTTGAATACTAAATTGTGTTTACATTTGCCAAAGGTTACAAATATCTACCTGAAGATGGCAACATGGCAGAAGGACAGGCTTAAGAAACAGCATGAAGAGAAGTGGATCATATCTCTCCTGGGCTTGAAAGGTATCATGTGGAGGGGGAAAATCACATATATTTGGGTGTGGAGGAAAAGGGACCCCTCCTATACCACTGGTGGGAATGCAAATTGGTACAGCACTGTGAATAACAATTTGGAGTTTCCTTTAAAAACGAGAAACTAGAGCTAACATATGAGCCTGCAGTCCTACTCTTGGGCATACCTCTGGAGAAAACTCTAATTCGGAAAGACGCATGAACCCAATGTCCATAGTAGCACTATTTACAATAGCCAAGATGTGGAAATCACTTGGAAGATGAATGAATGGATCAAGAAGATGTGGTATGTACAATGGACTCGTACTCAGCCACAAGAAAGAATGAAGGAATTGCCATTTGCAGCGACATGGACTGAACTAGAGATTATCATATGAAGTGAAGTAAATCGGACAAAGACAAATATATGATATCACTTATATGTGGACTCTAAAGCAATGATGTAAATAAACCTATTGACAAAATAGAAATAGATTTACAGACAGAAAACAAACTTATGGTTACCAGAGGGGATAGCAAGGAAGTGGGGGGGAGGAGATAAATTAGAAGTGTGAAATTAACATACACACTACCATATATAAAAAAGATAAACAACAAGGGCCTACTGTATGGCATGACTTCCCAAGTGGCTCAGTGGTAAAGAATGGCTTGCCAGTGCAGGAGAAACAGGTTCAATCCCTGGCTTGGGAAGATCGCTTGGAGAAGGAAATGGCAACCCACCGCAGTATTCTTGCCTGGGAAATCTCATGGACCAAGGATTATAGTCTATAGTGCCACAAAGAGTCGAACATGACTGAAGTTACTAAACATCTGTATAGTATAGACAACTATATTTAATGTCTTGTAGTAACTATAATGTAAAAGAATCTTAAAAAGTATATAATTTTAAGCATACAGAAAATATATATTTAACATAGTTAAAACTGAATCACTTTGTTGTACACCTGAAGCTAATACAACATTATAAATTAATTATATTTCAATTTTTAAATGACATATTTAAGTCCTAAATGCCAAAAAACTGGGCTGTGGAGGACATTAAGACAAAAAAAAAAATGACTGAGGGGTCATGGGAATGAGGAACACACATCTGACCCATGACTAGAGAGATTTTATTCCAGCTGAACTAAGATTTATTCAGAAATGAGGCCACCTCCAAGGCCACCCACTCACACACCAGGAAGGTTTTGAGCTTAGAGGTTGAAGGGAAAAATGAATCAGTTGTATATCTTTCTTTTTCTTTCCTGGCCAGAGGTGGTATTTCCATTTACATGCTCCATGACCATCTCACCCTGTTTAGCCCACTTATTTTTTCCCCCCAGTGCCCATTATATAGGTATTCTTTATCTGACTGTAAACGCATGTCTTCCTTGCTGGTCCAGTGGTTAAGACTCCACATTTTCAATGCAGGTGAACCAGGTTCGATTCCTGGTTGGGGGAATTAAGATCCCACATGCTATGCAGACAAAAAAAGAAAGTTAAAAATAATGTATGATTGCTATGGAAAAACTTTAATAAACATGGAAAAACTGTCCCTCTTTTTGGCACCATACACAATTTTCACATTTTATTGTAGAAAATTTTGCTAATTAAAGTTGGAATACTGGTTTTTATAATTAATCTCTCAACTTTTATTCATTTATATATATATTTTAATTGAAATATGATTGATGTACAATATTATGTTAGATTCAGGTGTAAGAATACTGGTTTTAAGTCTCTGAGTTAAACTCAATTCTACAGAGGACTTTGCTGCTGCTGCTGCTAAGTCACTTCAGTCGTGTCCGACTCTGTGCGACCCCATAGATGGCAGCACACCAGGCTCCCCCGTCCCTGGGATTCTCCAGGCAAGAACACTGGAGTGGGTTGCCATTTCCTTCTCCAATGCATGAAAGTGAAAAGTGAAAGGGAAGTCTCTCAGTCGTGTCCGACTCTTAGCAACCCCATGGACTACAGCCTACCAGGCTTCTCCGTCCATGGGATTTTCCAGGCAAGAGTACTGGAGTGGGGTGCCATTGCCTTCTCCAATAGAGGACTTTAAAATAAGCGATATCTGTCTTCTCATGCTATATAATAATAATAATGAAAGTGAAAGTCAGTCATGTCCGATTCTTTGAGACCTCATGGACGGTAACCCACCACACTCCTCTGTTTATGGGATTCTCCAGGCAAGAATACGCGAGTGGGTTGCCATTCCCTTCTCCGGGGGGATCTTCCTGACCCAGGGATCGAACCCAGGTCTGCTGCATTGCAGGCGGATTCTTTACCGTCTGAGCCACGAGGAAGCCACTGATAATAGTAACAATAAGAGTAAAAACAAGACCATCACCACCGGGTCCAGCACTGCCATATGTGAAAAGGAAGCTTTGTGTGGGGATCAGGACTCCTGGCTTCTGCTCCTGCGTTGTCACCAACTTGGCCCTGCGACCTTAGCAAGTTCCTCCTCTTATCTGGCTTCAGCATCTTGCCTGTGAAATGGGAGGATTGGAGAAAGTATAGAGATGGTTCACAACCCTGGCTGCATGGCATAGTCATCTGGAGAGCTTTCACAATCGTGGATGCCTGCACCGCCCCCGCACCCAGAACAGCAGCTTCAAACTCCCTGAAGGTGAGACTGGGGCATCCTGATTTCTTAAATGTTCCCCAAGGAATCCCAGTGAATATCCAAGGCTGAGAATCACCATCCTTTATCTAGGGTTTGGAGTTAAGCGAGAGTAGGACCCCAGATAAATTCGTTTTCTGTGTCTGTGAGTCTGTTTCTGTTTTGTAAATAAATTCATTTGCATCTTTTTTGCCCTTTTTTTTTTTTTTTTTGCTAAGGCTCAGCTTGTGGGATCTTAGTCCTCTGAGCAGTGATCGAACCAAGGCTCTAGGCAGTGAAAACACAGCCCTAACCACTAGACCACCTGGGAATTCCCTGGACTTGAATTTTTAAAAGACACTCTTCAACCCAATACACTACCTTAAGCAGAAAAGGCTTTTTTTTTTTTTTTGGAAGGTTCAGAAGTGGGCTCAGACAGATTCTGACAGCTTGAAAGGAAGAGACTTATCTTGGAATTTTTCTGTTAGATAGTAGTTCTGTTTAATTTCCTTCTACAGATGCATCACTTCACATGACTGGATAAACACGATCATGTGGGTGGTGATTTTTGTGCTCTTTGGGATTTCATTCCATCTCCCACCCCATTTTGCCTATAAATACTCCCTTTCCCCTTTATAACCGGGTTAACTAATAACTTTTGTACTTACTGCACACTTCATGTGTGCCAAGAGTTATTAGAAGCCCTTTACATGTCTCCCAGTCACCCTGCAAGGCAGATATTATTATCCCCATTTTACAGATGAAGAAACTGAGGCCCAGAGAGGTCATCTGAGGTCACAGAGTCAAGATTTGGCTATGCTCGAATCTGACATAGCCCGACACACCTCTATCGCCTGACACAGCCGTCCTCACATTCTCATTGTTTGTGGACACCCAGAGAGATACAGAGGTTATTTGAGGTATTTTATTTTTTCACAATAAAAAGGGAGAGACCTGTGATATACAGCCTTTCATGGCTCTTGCTGCGCTTACTCGAAAGGATCCCAGTCCATACATTCTGAGCACATAAGACCCCAGGGTGCTGTTGCACCACTGTTTCAGCCACTCTCCCAGCAAGGGTATTTCCCAGGGTCTCTGATGTTCTACCCACACAGATAAGCCATCCTGATTCTTGAAACCCAAGCCCCAGCCCAGCCTGGATTGCATTGCGCTAGAAATTTTCACTCCCCCCACCCCAACCCTCTAATCGTCTCATGCACAGCAGTGATTGTCTCAATTTGTAGGATGTACTCAAGCCTTTCTTCCTTAAATGTAACAGGTCAAATTACACCACTAATTAGTGGTGTGCTCAGAATGTTTTGACACTTCTTCTTTTTATTGGCCATGTGTCTTGTGGGATCTTCCTTCCCCCTCCAGGGATTCAATCTGAAAGCAGTGAAAGCGCCATATCCTAACCATTAGACCACCAGGGAACATCCCGACACACCTTCATTTTTTAATGAGCTAGGGGATTTCTGAAAAATGTGGATGTGGTTCTGACTTTTCTGGGGAGTTAGAGGGACCCTGGAGAGCTTGCCTGGGCCTTGGTCACCTAAGCCTGGTTATTCAGTCTCCAGCCCCTCCAGAGTGCAAATTCAAGCAGCCTGACTTAAGACCCCACTCCTCCCTGAACAAAAACAGCTGTTTGGCATAAATCACACTGTTAGCTTCGACTCTCTGGCCCAACGCTCCAAGTAAACAAAGACGCTCTTATCAGGCAGGACTTTCCAAGGGCTTAGAGGGTCCCTCCCAGGAGGCCAGTTCTTTTTTTTTTTGAACATGCGGGGATGGAGCCCGTTAAGTTAACCCTTTACTCCACAGGGAACATGGGCTTCTGAGGTGGCTCAGTGGTGAAGAATCTGCCTGCCAATGCAGGAGATGTGGGTTCGATCCCTGGGTTGGGAAGATTTCCTGGAGAAATAGCAACCAACTCTAGTATTCTTGCCTGGAGAATCCCACACATGGACAGAGGAGGCTGGTGGGCCCCAGTCCATGGGATCTCAAAAGAGTCGGACACAGTTTATCTACTAAACAGCAAGCAGCGCAGGGAACATGACTGGAGCCTATGAAGAGGAGGCTTGAATGCTGGGATTGGAGGGAGGGGCACAGCTGGCCACGGACTCAGGGGGCCTCACCTGTTTGGGACTCTGCAAGGGGGGGGTGTGGGAGAAGAGAGACCGGGAGAGACGCTGGGGTCAGAGAGGAGCCCGCGCTATGGCGTTTTCTGGTAAACCCTGTTCAAAGCCTGCTGAGTGTCCTTCTGTCCCTTGATCACGTGAACAGGCTATTCACACACACACACCCCCACACGTCACACAGTCACAGATGTGCAGACACACGCCAAGACATAAAGACAGTCAAACACTCGCAAACCATTACCCTCCCCTTTTAAAACACCATGCGCTTGCTAGGACTTTCATACAATATTAACTAGATATGGGGACATTGCCTTGCCATGTTCCTAATCTTAGGAGGAAACTCTTTAATCAAGTATGATGAAGTGTATGATGTAGCATTTTTTTTTTTTTAAATCAGAGGCCCTTTATCAGGTTGACGAAAAATAAAATAAAGTCATTCCCTTCTCCAGAGGATCTTCCCAACCCAGGAATCGAACCTGTGTCTCCTGCAATGGCAGACAGATTCTCAGTGGGTCATCAGGAAGTCCTCCAGTGTTTTTTTGACTCACAGGGGGCATCTATCCCCAAATGCAGCCTGTTGGTGCCTCCCAGGTTGTAGTTGCAAATGTGCCAAGATTTTCAGGGAGTTTTGACTCCAACCCAACCCTTATCTGGACCAGCCTAGCTGTCACTCACTACAACCAAGGAAAAAAACAGTGAGTCATCGATGTGGAGGCAATAGATACTGCCCTATGGAGACCTCCTGGGACCCCATGCTAGAGCCCATGGTGGTGTGACAGGGGAAGAGAAAGCCATTGGGAGGATAAAATTAAGAGAGATTTTTGGAAGAGGGGTTTGGAGCTCATCCCCTGTGACGCCACTCGTAAGCTGTGTGACCTTGAGCTACTTACTCAACCTCTCTGTGCCTCCATTTACTCATCTGAAAGGGGATCATAATAGAGCTTTCCTCCCAGTATAGATGTGAGAATTGAAGAAGATATTGTGTCAGTGTGCCAGGGACTGCAAACTGCTACCCTAAGGTTCCAGGGGAGAATGAGAATCCACAGCAGGGGTTCTCCGATGGGTGGAGCATCAAAATCACCTGGCGAGCCTTTTAAAATACAGATTGCTAGGCTTCTCCCTCAGAGTTTGTGATTCTCTAGGTTCCGGGGTGGGCCTGACAATATGCATTTCTAAGTTGATCCAAGTGGTCTCAGGACCTTACTTGGAAAACCACTCAGTTCAGTTGCATCAGACTCTTTGTGACCCCATGGACTGCAGCATGCCAGGCTTCCCTGTCCATTCTGGAGCTTACTCAAACTCATGTCCATTGAGTCGGTGATGCCATCCAACCATCTCATCCTCTGTCGTCCCCTTCTCCTCCTGCCTTCAATCTTTCCCAGCATCAAGGTCTTTTCCAGTGAGTCAGTTCTTTGCATCAGGTGGCCAAAGTATTGGAGAACTGCTGGCCTACAGTAAATTCCACCTTCCACAGACGTTCAAAACACAGGCAGAGCTTTGGAGCTTAAGACGATGGACAAGTGCCCTGCACACCATGAGCACTCAGGAAACTCCGTCAATCACATGATCTTTTCTTTGAACACTACTTGATTTACAATGTCATGCCAATCTCTGCTGTTCAACGAAGTGACTCACTTGTACACATACACATATTCTTTTTAAATACTCCTTTCTATTTAACCACCTGAATTTAACCGTCAGTCCCAGAGCGCCTCCTGGTGGGGACCGTGGGCGCACCCGTAGCCACCGGGGAGTGATTTTAACCAGCAGGTTTGGAGCGCCACCTTGTGGACACATCTATCACGGCAACTTGGCTGACTTGTCTCCGCAGGCCTAGGCTTCCCTGGAGAAGATAACGAATCTGCCTGCAATGCAGGAGATCCAGAATCGATCCCTGGGTAGGGAAGATCCCCTGGAGGGAGGAGATGGCAATCTACTCCAGTATTCTTCCCTGGACAATTCCATGAACAGATGTGAAGTTGCTCAGTTGTGTCCGACTCTGCAGAGGAGCCTTATAATCTGCAGTCCATGTTGTTGCAGAGTCGAACACTTCTGAGCAACTAACCCACGCACACTGCAGACAAGCAGGAGGGGCGGGGCCTCTTGGGTGAAGGGCGGGTCTTGCAATAAGGAAGGCAGGGCCTTGTGGGCACCAGGCTTTACGGAACCCGATGGAGGGAAAGGTAGGGGATCACTTTTCTATTCCTGGAGCCCTGGTTTCTTCCTCAGGCACGTCTAGGACCAGGTCACATCCTTGGGAGTCAGCCCCTTCGGTTTGATTCAGTCCGGGGAGGGGGGACAGTTCCTCCTTGAAGTCCGAGCTTGGGGCACCCTCCCGGCCTATCTGCAGGCCAAGACCTCTACCCGACCCTAGGGACCTCTGCAAGCAGGAATACCGGCATCAGTACTGTTCAAGAGAACTTTCTGTGGTGATGAAAACGTCCTGTACCTGCCTGGTATGGTAGCCACAGGTCACGTGTAGCTTTGAGCCCCTGTCATGTGGCTGAAATGAATGTTCAATTTTACTGAATTTTAATTACATCTTAATTTCGACCTCCCCCGTCCCCATGGCCATTGGTTACCCTATTAAACAGAGCAAGTCTAGCGCTCCATAAGGACTTTGGCTTTGACCTTACTATAGGAAGGGTTTGGGGAAGGACGTGATTGATTGGGATTTGACTTCTTAGTCAAACCAAGTCATAAGCCAGGCCAGAGTCAAGCAGAGAGGAAACAGACTCCACCTCTTAAAAAAAAAAAATATATATATATATATATATATATATATATATATATATATATATATATAAATTTGCCTGCCCTGGGTCTTAGCTGTAGCAACATTGTTCTGCCGCATGGGATCTCTTAGTTGCGGCATGTGGTATCTAGCTCCCTGATCAGGGATCGAACCTGGAGCATGGAGTCTTAGCCACTGGACCACCAGGTAAACCCCTAGACTTCCCTTCTTGATGGGGGAAGTACCAGGCACACATAGGGGAGGGGAAGAATTGACACTGGCCATCTGGGAGACGAGTCTCTGCAGTGCGCCCTCTGGCGGCGGATGGCAGAGACGCGCTCAGACTCAGTGGGTCCTGCTCCAGAGTCACCTTCCTACCGATGATAAACTGTGGGGAAATACTGGCTTGAATAGGAAACAGTAGCGAGAAGAGTTCTGACTACAGGTCACAGCTGTAAGGTCATTCTAATAAAAATTTGGACCAGAACCTTCTGGGAGCCGTGGCTACTTCTTCAACATTTTTTTTTTTCTTCACTAACAGCTGATTAACCAAAGGGTATCATGGAGTGAAATGATGGACTGAAAAGGTGGATTTGTTTAAAACGTGTCCTCTGTTGGTTCCATTCACCTAGAAGTCCGTGATCTTTCATTCCGCTGACACTTTCTAATCAAATTATTGCATTTTATGATCTCTGAGGCATTCATTTTAAGCTTTGTGTAGGGAGCGTGAGGAAGTGTTTGCTGTCCAAGCCAGAGGAAAAAACAGACCTGAATTTCTTCAGGCTTGGCAGGCTGATGTTACTGAGTGTGTTCCAACAGAAAAAGGGACTGTGGAATCTCCTCCCCCCGCCCTCCCCCACACACACCCGACACACACACACAGCTCTGCAAGTGCCTCTTCAGAGAGCAGTCTTTTCAGAGTTCACATAAAGACCTGCCTGAGTGTGGGAAGGGGATTTACAAGTTGCTGTGTGATTGCTGGCTTGTGGGCTGAAATTCAGCAAGAACTCTGGGAGGTCAGGCTCAATGAGAGCAGAGGGTTTGTTACTTGAATCTCCAAACACTTATTTGACTTTCTGCAGATATTTCGGATCGGTGATGCTGGGCCGCTCTTGCTACCTTTGCTACACACCTGAACCTACTACAACGCTGTAAATCAGCTACATGTGTCTGCTTAGTCGCTCAGTCACGTCCAATTCTTTGCAACTGCGTGGACTGTAGCCCAGCAGGCTCCTCTGTCCGTGGGATTCTCCAGGAGAGAATATCGGAATGGATTGTCATTTTCGTCTCTGGGAGACTGTCCTGACCCAGGGGTCGAACTTGGGCCTCATGCATTCCAGGCAGATCCTTTACTATCTGAACCGCTAGGGAAGCCACTACATCAACTATACTTCATAAAAATAAATACATATTTCATATTTTAAGAAAAGATGAGATCATCCTGAATTAGCCAAGTGGGCCCTAAATCCAGTGTCGTGGGAGACAGAAGTCCTTGTATAGATGGAGGCATTGATTGCAGACAGGAAATGCCAAGAGAGCAAAGCTGAAAGAGGAGAGGAAGAAATCTCCCCTAGAGCCCTGCTGACATCTTGATTTCGAACTTCCAGCCTCCAGAATCGTGGAGAGTACACTTCCATTGCTTTAAGCCACCCAGTTTGTGGGGATCTGTTATACAGCCTTAGGAAACTAACACAGAGGTGGATCTAGATTGGACCCGGATACCTCTGTGGATACACAGACAAGGACACAGCTGTAGACACGGCTGTAGCTCTAGATAAGGATACAGCTGTCAGTGTGGACATGGATGTACGCACTTAGACTGAGACCTATAGACAGAGATAACAAGATCTTGAGGAAACCCTGACACAGGAATGGAGCCCCTGGGCTAAGCACGGGGTACTCATTGCCAAAGGGAAGCTGCCGTGGAGTCACAGACAGCCTCTCACAAACACTCCACCACCAAACCCTCAAGGTTTTCTGGAGAATCCGAGTATCTGAAATGGCTTTCTTTAGTGGCTCCAGCAAGTTTGCTCTTTTTTTTTTTTTAAAGTAAGTAACCTAGAGATGAGTTATAGGCTTCCCTGACGGCGCAGTAGGAATCTGCCTGCCAGTGCGGGAGACGTAGGTTCAATCTCTGGGTCAGGAAGATCCCCTGGAGAAGGAAACAGCAACCTGTTCCAGTATTCTTGTTTGGGAAATCTCATGGACAGACAGGAGCCTGGTGGGCTACAGTCCACGGAGTCACAAAGAGCTGGATACAACTGAGCAACTGAGCACGCACACACAGAGATGAGTTATTTATTAATTTTATTTTTGGCTGTGCTGCGTTTTCATTGTGCAGCATGGCGCTGTGCAGGCTTAGCTGCTCCGAGGCGTGTGGGATGTTAGTTCCCCCACCAGGGATTAAACCTGAGTCCCCTGCATTGGAAGGCCGATTCTCAACCACTGGACCACCAGGAAGTCCCAAGCTTGCTCTTTTCTGTTGCAAAGTTTCTGGATAATCGTTTTTGCCCTCCCACTTCAAGTGTAAAAACAAAACTTGTTCCCAGATGGCCGGAAGCTTTCTGTCTTATCTTTCTCATATAAATCCTGCTTTGTCTTTACGCCTTGCCAGCAGTCTGCCTCTCCTTGAATGCTGATGACTGTCTTCAGTTAGACACAGGGCTTTGGAGCCCAAGAAAGAGGAGGGGAAGTAGAAAGGGCTGGAGGAGGAGGGGGTGGGCAGGGCCACTAGGGAGAGTGGGGAGGGGAGTGTCCAGGATACCATTTTGAGGGCTCAGCAGCCAAGGCCTTTAAACCAAATCCAAAGAGAGAGAAACTGCCCTAAATGAGTCATGGGGCAGATCTGGCAAAGAGGCTAAGAAAACTCCTTTAAACATCCCTTTTGGGACTTCCTGGTGGTCTGTTGGCTAAGACTCCTCACTCCCTATGCAGGGGGCTGGGATTTGTCCCTAGTTGGGGAACTAGATCCCACAAGCCACATATGAGATTGCATGCTGCAGCCTAAATGCCACAACTAAGACTTGGTGCAGCCAAATAAATAAATAATGAATTTTTAAAAAATCCCTGTGTTAATGACAGGAAGACTGAGGTCCAGATAGGAGGGGCCATAAAGAAGGGCAAATGTCAAATTCTTTGATTCCGGCTCAGTTAAAATTGGTAGTTGAAATCAAATGATGCAAATTAGAAATATGTGTATCTTATACAAATGATTATTAGGAAAAAAAAGTGAAATAGAGATAAGATACTCCCTTGGACTTCCCTGGTGGTCCAGTGGTTAAGAATCCTCCTGTCAAAGCAGGGAACATGGGTTCGAGCCCTGGTCCCGGAAGGCTCCATATGCCTCAGGGCAGCTGAGCCCACAGGACACAGCTGCCAAAGCCCGCCCTGAAGCCCGTGCTCTGCAACAGAGCAGCCACCGCAGTGAGAGGCCTAAGCCCCACAACTAGGGAAAGTCAGCGCAGCCAAATTAAACGAATAAACAGACCGGGTACTCGCTTTACCCTGGTGCTGTACTGCCATCTGCTGGAACAGTGTTATTACAAATATAGAACACCAGGGTCCTGGTGGCTCACACGTAAAGAATCTGCCTACCAGTGCAGAAGGGCCAGCTTCGATCACCGGGTGGGGATGATCCCCTGGAGAAGGAAATGGCAACCCACTCCAGCATTCTCGCCTGGGAAATCCCATGAATAGAGGATCCTGGCAGACTACAGTCCACGGGATCCCAAAGAGTCAGACACGACTGAGTGAATGAACACACACGTGACCTTTACGGCGCCCCCAGACTTGAAAGAGTTGACAGTCCCAAAGGTGTTCAGTCGCCCAGTCGTGCTCGGCTCTTCTCAAACTGCAGCACGCCAGGCCTCCCTGTCCATCACCAATTCCCGGAGTTCACTCAAACTCACGTCCATCGAGTCAGTGATGCCATCCAGCCATCTCATCCTCTGTCACCCTCTTCTCCTATCTTTCTCAGCAACAGGGTCTTTTCCCAGCCACAAAAGTTATCTAACGAGAAATCTTGGAAGGACAGATGGTTAACAAAAATGCTTCGAGAATTGCAAAGCCCTGAGGGATTTAGGAGCCTTTATTATCCGTGGTAAGATTGTGAACCATCTGTCCTAAATGGAGAAAAAAGATTATCCAGGTGGGATGAATTCTTATTTAACTTAAATCTTTATGTATTCTGTGTCTGATAGTCATGAAAATTCAGTTTGTCTATTTTGTTTGTGGCAAAGGGTCAAAAGCTTTCCCCACACATTCTACTTTTAGCATTAGCGTGGAAGGTCTTATTACCTACCCGTTCAAGGAGCTCTGCCCCTTCCTCACTGTGTCCTCAGGCAGACGGCTTGCCTGACTCTGTGCCTCGGTTTCCTCATCTGTAAAATGGTGATTCTTGTTGTGAGGAGCCAGCGCGTTCCTGCCTGCAAACGGCCTGACGCACTCAGTATTACTGCAAAATGGTTAAAGGCACAGACCTGAGCCAGCTCTGTGTTCAAATTCCAGCTCTGCTGCTTGACGGCTATCTGAGCTGGGACACAGAACTTAATCTCTCTGCCCTTCAATTTGCTTCTCTGTAAAATGGGCATCTGTCCATACAAATGAACTTCTCTATGTAACAGAAACAGATTCACACGCCTAGAGCACAGCTGTGTGGTTGCCAAGGAGGAGGAAGAGGGGGGGACGGGAGGATTGGGAGTTTGGGGTTAGCTGAGCAAACTATTATATATAGAACGGATAACAAGGTCCTGCTGTATAGTGCAGGGAACGGTATTCAATTCTTGTGATAAATCATAATGAAAAAGAATATGAAAAGAAATGTGTATATATATGTCTACATATATATGTCTGAATCATTTTGCTGTACAGCAGAAATTAACACATTGTAAATCAATTATATATTCTTCAATACATTTTTAAAAGTGTGTCTATTCATAGTGTTGGCATAAGAATTAAATGTTAATACATGTACAGTACTTAGAGCCAGCCATTTAACAATTCCTTATGAGTTGCCTGACAAGGTCTTCACTTTATAGACGAGGAAACTGAAGTTTGCAAGGAACTGAGTGTTTCCCTTGAAGGCTTTCCGCAATGCTGGTGGGAGAAACCCCTACAGGTCTGGGCAGACCGCTCTCCAGCCCAGGGTCTCTGCAGGCCAGGCTGGGCGGTGGTCCTCCTGCATCCCTTCCCCGGATGACTTCTTTCTCCCTATGTCTGCTTCCCTGCTTCCCTGTTTTTAAAGGGAATGCATTTTTGTTTTTCTAAATATTGGTCCCATGTGTTTTTTGTTGTTGTGGCAAAAACACATAACATGCAATTTACCAATTAACTGACCACGCTGTAAAATGCAGGACTCAAGTGCATTTATTACATCCACGACATTGTGAAACTCACGTCGGTCTAGTTCCAGAACATTCCCATCACTCTTAAAACCCCTCACACCCGTTAAGCGGTCACTTCCTCTTCTCCCTTCCCTCCAGCTCCCGGCAACCACTAATCTGATTTCTGTCTCTATGGATTTCTGTCTTCTGGACATTTTTGACCAATGGAATCGTACAATTGTGGCCTTTGTGTTCCGCTTCTTCCGTTAGCATCATGTTTTCAAGGGTTCTGTTGTAGCATGGGTCAGAACTTCACACCACCCCCCCTTTTTTATTTATTTGGCTGCCTCAGGTCTTCGTTCTGGTATGTGGTTCTTTCCTTGTGGCGCACAGTCTTCCTAGCTGGCACGGGCTTAGTTGCCCTGTGGCATGTGGGATCTATTTCCTGACCAAGAAAAGAACCCAAGTACCCTGCACTGGAAGGTGGCTTCTTAACCACTGGATCACCAGGTAAGTCCCAGAACTTCATTCCTTTTAAGCCTGAGTCAGTATTCTTTTCTATGGATAGGCCACATTTTTTTACTCATTCATCCGTTTGACGGGCCTTTGGGTCGTTCGTGTCTTTGGCTAGTGAATAACGCTGCTATGATCATTCGTGTACCAGTTTGTGTTTGAACCACCTATTTCCGCTTCCCTTAGGTATACACCTGGAGGTAGAATTGCCGTGCATCCAGACTGTGCCTGGGGATGGTAATTCTGCTTAACCTTTATTCAATGGTCTATCACAGTGGCTGAGTCATTTTCCAGTCCCACCACCAAAGGAGGGTCCCTACTTCCCTGTGGGCTGCTGTTTATTGTTTTTTTCTTAAATATTTACTTATTTGGCTGTGCTGGCTCTCAGTTACGACACTTGGGATCTTTAGTTATGGCATGTAGAATGTAGTTCCCTGAACCAAGGGAGTGTGGAGTCTTAGCCACTGGACCAGCAGAGAAGTCCTTGATGCTGGTTTTTAAAATGCAGGCTGAAAAGCATGAGGCCCCTGTGAAGCTGCCCCTTTAGCCGCCCTGAGACAGACCTTCACCCCAGCCCTCCTGTCACCCTCCAGCTTCAGCCGCTTCCATCATATTCATTTCCCAGCTCCTCAAGCTGGCTCCTTCATTCTTTGGGCCCCTAGCCCCATGATTATGTTAACTCTGGATGTAAGCAGATCTGCGGACCAGATCCTGACTCCCTGCTCAGCGGGTGCCTCCCGGGCCAGTGGTCTGTTCCCTCACCCTCACCGTGCAAGCACCAGGAGGAAACCAGAGGGAATTTCCCTGGGTGCAGGGAAAAGCATTCTGACTCAAAAGCCAGAGGCAATAGCAGAAAAACCAATCCATTTGATTTCTTAAAAATAGGGAATCCCCTGGTGAGTGGTTAGGATTCAGTGCTTTCACTGTCAGGGGCCTGTGTTCAATCCCTAGTCGGGGAACTAAGGTACTGCAAGCCTCGCAGCCAAAAATTATGTTGCATGGCAACAACACCACAACCAAAGTCTAAAGATAAAAATGACAAGTTGGACCATAGGCAATTTTGTGATGTCATTTCTTTTTTTTTTCTAACTGAAATACTAGTATAAAAAAAAAAGAGAAAATTATTTCCAATATATATCACAAATACAGGGCTTCTCTGGAGGCTCAGTGGTAAAGAATCTGCCTGCAATGCAGGAGACGCAGGAGACTTGGGTTCGATCCCTGGGTTGGGAAGATCCCCTGGAGGAGGAAATGGCAGCCCACTTACTCTTGCCGGGGAAATCCCATGGATAGAGCAGCCTCGTGAAGTCACAAAGAGTTGCACACAACTGAGCCCTCACCACCATCATCACAAGTACAGGGTCACTCATCTCACATGCTAGCAAAGTAATACTCGAAATTCTCCAAGCCAGGCTTCAACAGTATGTGAACAGAGAACTTGATGTTCAAGTTGTCAAGCTGGATTTAGAAAAGGAAGAGGAACCAGAGATAAAATTGCCAACATCCATTGGATCATAGAGAAAGCAAGAGAGTTCCATAAAAACATCTGCTTTATTGACTATGCCAAAGCCTTTGACTTTGTGGATCACAACACATTGTGGAAAACTCTTAAAGAGATGGTAATTCCAGATCACCTTACCTGCCTCCTGAGGAACCTGTATGCAGGTCAAGAAGCAACAGTTAGAATTGGACATGGAACAACAGACTGGTTCCAAATTGGGAAAGGTGTACGTCAAGGCTGTATATTGTCACCCTGCTTATTTAACTTATATGCAGAGTACATCATGCGAAATGCTGGGCTGGATGAAGCACAAGCTGGAATCAAGATTGCTGGGAGAAATATCAATAACCTCAGATATGCAGATGACATCACCCTAATGGCAGAAAATAAAGAGGAACAAAAGAGCTTCTTGATGAAAGTGAAAGAGGAGAGTGGAAAAGCTGGCTTAAAATTCAACATTCAAAAATCTAAGATCCTGCCATTCGGTCCCATCACTTCATGGCAAATAGGTGGGGAAACAATGGAAACACTAACAGACTATTTCCTTGGACTCCAAAATAAAAGATGATTCCTCCTTGGAAGAAAAGCTATGACAAAACTAGACAGCATATTGAAAAGCAGGGACATTGCTTTGCCAACAAAGGTCTGTCTAGTCAAAGTTATGGTTTTTCCAGTAGTCATGTACGGATGTGAGTTGGACCATAAAAAAAAAAGCTGAGTGCCGAATTGATGCTTTTGAACTGTGGTATTGTAGAAGGCTCCTGAGAGTCCCTTGAGACAGCAAGGGGGTCAAACCAGTCCATCCTAAAGGAAATCAGTCCTCAATATTCATTGGAAGGAGTGATGCTGAAGCTGAAGCTCCAGTACTTTGGTCACCAGATGCAAAGACTGACTCATTGGAAAAGACCCTGATGCTGGGAAAGATTGCAGGCGGGAGGAGAAGGGGACGACAGAGGATGAGATGCTTGTGGCATCACTGACTTGGTGGACATGAGTTTGAGCAAACTCTGGGAGTCGGTGATGGACAGGGAAGCCTGGTGTGCTGCACTCCATGGGGTTGTAAAGAGTCAGACATGACTGAGCGACTGAACTGAACTGTGTCCTGTTTCGGCTGGAGATCCACGACCAGAGTCTGATCAGGAAGAAACATAAGACAGATCCCTAATAAACATTCTTTAAACAAAGAGGATGGGGAGAAGGATGGTCTTCTTCACAAATGCCAATATCACAAAAGACAGAGAGGCTGGGGAAATGTTCCTGATTAAAGACCGAAGAGACCGAACTAAAGGTAACCCAAGGCATTCAAAAAATTTTTATTTATTTGGCTCTGTTGGGTTTTCATTTTGGCACCTGGAATCCTTGCTGAAGCAGGCAGGTTTCTCTGAGTTGGGCTCAGTTGTCCTGAGGCACGTGGGATCTTAGTGCCTGGACCAGCGATCGAATCCACATACCTTGTATTGAAAGATGGATTCTTAACCACGGGACCATCAGGGAAGTCCCTAACCCAGGGCATTATCGATCGGGCCAACGGATACAACTGGAATAAAAGTCAGTAGATTTAAATACAAATAGTGTAGCAATGTTAGATTTACTAGTGGGTAACTGTAGGGTCCTTATGTGAGAGCAGCCTGAATCTTAGGAAAAACAAGGAAATATGTGAAGTATCGTGATGTATGCTACACAACTTACTCTCAAAGGACTCACTCAGGAAAAAAGTGTGTGTGTGTGCACAGACACAAAATGCACACACCCCAATGCAGTGCGAGCAAATGGAACAAAATGTTTTGTAATACGTGAATCCAGCTGACCCATACACAGGGAGTTCTTTGGACCTGGAGTTCTTTGGACCTTTGGGCAACTTTCTCTATTTAAAGTTGTTTCCAAATACTATCTCTATTTAAAGTTGTCTCCAAATACTAAGTTAAAAAGAGAAACCGTCAGTATCTTAAGAGGATACTGCCAGCAGGATGCAATCCAGAATTGATTCATCCTTAAAAGAAAAGTCCAAATCCAACGGTTGACAAGTTAAATGCTAGCTATGGGCCTCTTCCTATAGGAATAATGGCATCTCTGGGTTTCAAGTTAATGTTAAGCATCTTGGGACAACCCATAAATTTAATCAGAAATTTAAGGAGAAAGAGAAAAAAAGAAATCTAAGGGGACTTCCCTGGAGGTTTGGTGGTTAAAACTTCACCTTCCAAAGCAGGGGGTGTGGGTCTGATTTCCAGTTGGGGAGCTAAGACCTCACATGGCTCAAGGCCAGAAAAGCAAAACATAAAACAGAAACACTGTAACAGATTCAATAAGGACTTTAAAACATGGTCAGCATAAAAAAATAAATATAAGTGAATGATTTAGAAATTTCCTCTAGGGCTCCCTAGTGGTAAAGAGTCAGCCTGCCAATGGAGGCTCCAGTACTCTTGCCTGGAAAATTCTATGGATAGAGGAGCCTGGTAGGATGCAGTCCATGGGGTCGCGAAGAGCCGGACACGACTGAGCGACTTCCCTTTCAGTTTTCACTTTCATGCATTGGAGAAGGAAATGGCAACCCACTCCAGTGCTCTTGCCTGGAGAATCCCAGGGACAGGGGAGCCTGGTGGGCTGCTGTCTATGGGGTCACACAGAGTTGGACACGACTGAAGTGACTTAACAGCAGCAGCCAATGTAGGAGACGGTGGTTCGATCCCTGATCCTGGGAAATCCCACATGCCTCAGGGCAACTAAGCCCAGGTGCCACAACTACAGAAACCTGGGCGCCCGAGAAGCAAGAAGAGACGCTGCCACAATGAGAAGCTCACGCACCGCAACTAGAGAGGAGCCCCAACTAGAGAGTTTGCCTGGATCGCTCCAACTAGAGAAGGCCTGTGTGCAGTAATGAAGACCCAGCACAGCCAACAAATAAAAATGAATAAACTTTTAAGTGTTTCAAACAATAAGCAACAAAAATAAAAGGCTTCCTCTGAAAGTGCCGTCAGCACGGGTCTTGGTGAGGCCCTGTGCGGCAGGCAGTGCCCTGGGGAGGTTTGTCATCTGTCGCCCGGGCCCTTACATCTGGGTTGGCCTAAGCAACTTGCTCCACAGACACCATGTGGGGGAAGGGACACATGGGGACTTCTGAGACCAGGTCATGAGGTTCAGAGAGCTCCTTGGCGGGCCCTGGCCACTATCGTGAGCAGCCTGAGCCACAGAGCAGCTGGATGTGGGCCCTCCGGTGAGTTCCCAGCTACCAGGCACTGGAATGAGCCCACCTGGACAACCAGCCAGGCCAGTCTTCCAGTGAGTCCAGCCCAAGGCCATTGACCACAACTGCCAGAAGATCTCGAGGGAGAGCTGTGTGGCCTGGCCTTGTCAACCCATGGAAAAGAGAAAGATGGATATATCCCTGTTTAGAGGCAGTGAGCTTCAGGGTTTGCAGTCCTAGGATTGCTCTCGCTCATAGAAAGGTCTGGTCAAGGGGCCCCTCTAAGTCCGAGGAACATCCTCCCTGATGAGGGTCTTTTTTTCCCCTCTGGGTGGCCTATACTTTCCCAAGATCTATGCTGGGGACCCTGGGCCCCAAGGCATCAGTTAATCTCTCTGGAGATTAAGGTCAGCCACGTGACCAACTGCAGTCAAGAGAACCAAGAGACCCTGAGAACCAAGGCCCAGGCGGCCTTCCCTGTCGTCACCTTGTTGCTGGGAGAAGTCAGCGCTGTCCGACTCCCCTGGCGGAGACACCAGAAGCCCACACCTGCTCTCTCTCTGCCCATGTGTCTCTTCTCTTTGCTGAAATTTTTTTTCTTGCTGTGATATACTGTAAGCATGCATAAAACAGTTCTTTTGAGTTCTGCCTGAGTTTTTCTAGCAAACGGTTTGACACGAAGGTGGGACTGGGGATACCTGAACTGGAGTGGCAAGAGAGTCCCCCTATGGCGTCTCACTGGCTGGAATTCCACTTGCAGATCCAGAGAGCCCTCGGAGCAAACGCGATCAGTGCACAGGGACTTTGTACTTATTTTCCTCAAGACAGCGCGCGCCCCCAGGGAAGGGCTCACGACCACTGGTTCAGAGCCACCCAGCTGGCTTTGGAGAAGCGAACCGACCTGCAGGGCTATTCTGAATGCCCCACGGAATCAGGACTGAAGTCGCCTCATTTAGAGTTCAGACTTAAAAACTGAAATATAGATGGAATTCACTATTAACCGCCCACGGAGAATAAAAGGGAAAGGGGCAGAAAACACCTCCAGTCTCCTTTGGCGCGGGGAGACATCTGCTCTGTTGTGTGAGGTGAGAACCGAGGCTGGCCTTCCTTGAGAGGTGTCGGACGAGGGCAAGGCTGACCCAAGCAGCCTCAGTAAACACTCACTGATGACGGATGAGGGGTCGGGGCTCCTGCCCGCACGTACACTGTGGGTGGGGTTCTCTGTCTCAGGCGGCAGAACTAGACCCCAGGAGCCTGCTAGGACAGCAGACACAGGGGCTGCTTGGCCAGGTGGCCCCAGGATGGGCTTGTCCAGCTCCAGGGAGATGAGAGGCGAGGGGGTAGGACTTCATGGACCCCCTGCATCCCTCTAGGTCCCCTGATGAAGTGGTCACCCCAATGCCAGCAGCTCCTGAGGCCCCACTGTTCGAGACGAGCTGACTTACAATAATGACTTTATTTTAACATATTTAATTACAGACATAAAATAGCTGGGGAAGGGGGTGCACCCCAGCCGAGCCCCACCCTGGGGCCTTCAGGAGGAGGGTGCAGGTGAGGCCTCCCTGACGACCCTCCTTCCAGGGGTCTTCCTATGGCGGGGCCCTATTGCTTTAGCAGGGGAGGGGCCATGCAAGTAAGGAGGGCGGGGAAGCCTCTGGGCCCCACCCCCCACGTCTGTGCTGGCCTTCCTCCAGAATGCCCGGTTGGCGCCCCACCCTCAGCCTCTCCACCTCCTTCTTCTTTGCTGGGGGAGCAGACCATCTGGCCAATCCCCACCCCCTCTGCAAACCTAAAGGGGAATAAATACAAACTTTACAAAGTAAAAGGGGTCCAACGTTGCCCTGGGCCGGGCCTGGGGCCGATGGGGAGCAGGGCCCTGCCATGTGGGCCTCACATCATCCCTAACTGCAGCAGCGTGCTGGCGTAGGCCATGGGCTTGACGTCGGGGTGAGGCTGCGAAACCAGAGGCACAGGGTCAGACACAGAAGCGGGCTGGCAGCAGGGACCCAGTCAGAAACCAGTGCCCACCGCCCTGGGGGGACGGTGCTCCCCTCTGGCCCAGGCTGGGGGCAGACTCACCACTGCTGTGAACTGGTGGAACTGGGGCCGCAGGTCGGAGCCCCGGAGGTGGATGTAGGCGGCTTTGTTCCCCATCTGGTCGCTGCGGGGACAAGGGCAGAGGGGCCGTGTGGTCAGTTAGAGGCTGAGAGGGGCTGGGGGATGAAGGCGCAGGGAGAAGGGTCCCGGACAGAGAGACAGGGACATAGATGTCAGGAGAGAGGAATCGAGGTGGAGAGGGGCCCTGGGAGCCCAGACAGAGGAGCAGGGATGAAGGGGAGAGAGGCCTCGCGGGGGCCGGGCGCCGGGAGGAGCAGGCCCAGGGAGCAGTGCCAGTAGGGGCAGGGTGGAGGCAGGGCTCAGGCCAAAACACGGTCCCCGATCCAAGCATGCCCTGGCTCTAACTACCAGGCAACACGGCACAGAGGAGCGTGGTGACCAGCCAGCTGGGATGGGTCAGTCTCTGGTCTCGCCCAGAGCATGGGAGACTCTGGCTTCTTCAACCAAACACTAGCAAAGTGGAGGGCAAGATGGACGGGGAACTTGAAGACCAGGAAACTGAAAACATGGTCCACGTCTGGGTCCTTCTTGGAAGCAATCAACTGGAAAGAGACACTGAGGAGGGCTACGTGGGGAAAGGGAACTCTGGTGGGGTTCAGACGACCTGAAGGACTGACAGTGGTTATCACGGTTGTGTACAGAAGAATTCCTTCCTTCAGCAATGCCCTGGGCCATCACCGGGTGTAAGACATAGCGCCTGGGGTTAGCTTCCTAAGAGCCCACGGTGGGGGGGTGGGGGTGGGGTGAAAGTCAGTAATTGTTGAACCTGGGTGACGGGTATGTGGGCGTTCATTACAGTATCTGATGTATCTCTGGAATTTTCTATCATGAAAAGTTAAAAAAAAAAAACAGTGGGCTGGGAAGAGCGGCCAGGCGGGCAGGGGTGGGGACGCACCAGTAGTTGGGGGGCAGAGAAGACGGTGACGCAGCGGCCGCCGTGCGCCACTTCATAGCCCTCGGCCTTGACCTCGTGGCTGCGGATGATGTAGTCCAGCTTGTTCTCCTCCAGGAAGGCCTTGGTGACGTCGGGCCCGAACTGGCAGCTCACGCCCGCTTGCTGACCGAGCGCCCGTTCTGGGGAAACACGCAGCTCAGGGCATCTATTCCCCTCTGCCCCCCCCCCCCCCGCCCGGCCCACAGCCCACACCTGCCAACCACAGCCCCAGGCAAACTGACCTGCGGCTGCGGGTCCCGACCAGAGCAGGTCGCACATGGGACCTGGAGGGGAGAGAGACGAGCGTCGGGGGGCTGGGCAAGGATGCCGCCCTCCACGGAGGGCAAGGGGCACGTGAGGCGGGGTTCTGGGCCACCACAGGCCTCCCTGCCAGCCTTCCCACCAGACCCCGTTCAACCTGTATGACCCCCAAAGCTGGAAGGAATATTTTTTTTAAGTTTATTTTTTTTTTCCGGCTGCACTTCGCAGCATGCTGGAGTGTAATTCCCAACCAAGGATGGAGGCCGGCCCTCTGCAGTGGAAGCATGGAGTCTGAACCACTGGACTGCCCAGGAGGTCCCTGGAGGGAGTTAGATAAATGACTGCTGCAGACACTCCTGCCCCTGGCCAGTGCCACCCCATGAGGGAGGTGCACGGACCCAACGTGCAGGAGAGGAAGGTGAGGCTATCCCCGGCCACCCGGTCACCTGAATCTGGGGGCTGCCGACTCCGCTCGATCTTCCTGATGTCGTCCAGGGTGACGCCGTCTTCGCTGAACAAGCCCCCGTGCATGATCTGAGGTTCAGGCAGGGACAGCAGCGTGAGGAGAGGTCGGCCACACCCCCACCCTCTGCCTCGCAGCCTCATGTGGTGGACAGGTAGGGGAGCCTGCCTCACCAGCACTTTGCCGTTGATGCACTGGGCCAGCGGGAGCCACTCGAACACCTCGCTGAAGAGCTCGTACATCTGGGCTGTGTACTTGGCCTTCACCTCCCCCTCGAAGCCATAGATCTGGTTCATGTTGTCCGTCTCATGGTTGCCTGGCCGACAGCAGCATGAAATGAAACCTCAGCAACCCGCCCTCTGGGTGGGGGTGCCCTCCAGCTCAGACCCCAGCCAAGGCCGAGGAGGACCACCCGGCAGCCCCAGCCAGTGGCATCCACGCAGCAGCTCGGGTCCTTCCCAGAAACCCCGCGAGGTAGAGACGCTGTTCTCAGTCCTGTCTAGAGGGGCAGACGGGCTGAGAAGATCCATGGGTGTGTGGTCACAGGCCCAAGCCGGCCCTGATCACCACGGGTTCAGCCTGGTCCCAACCCTAAGTGACCAGAGGCACGTCCCTTGTCCCCATGAGACTCAGATTCCTTCTTGAAGGACCAGCCACACTTATGCTAGAAGCATCAAGCAAGGGGGGTCTTGGAGCGGAAGAAAGGTGCCCCTACAGTGCCTGCCGTGGGGCAGTCCCATGCCTGGACGTCTACCTTCCCACCAGAAACCATCCTCCTCCCTCTGGGGCTGGGAGAGGCCAGGGAGCGGCCAAACCCCCCACAGTTGCCGAGTCCGGACTGTTCGAGTCCAGCTCTTTGCCGCCTCCTCCAAGGAAGACCGCAGTAGGCGCTCATGGGATCTGTGCCACGTGTCAGGAGCGCTGCGAGAACTCCTTGAACCTGGGCATGAACCTGGGGGCATCAGCACAGCTGTCCCCTGACCAGGGATTGAACCTGGGCTCTGTGCATTGCGACTGCGGAGTCTCCGCCACTGGAGCACCTCGTGCGTCGCAGAGCCCCCAGCCCAGCCCCTGCCCCAACTCCGTGCCACTTCTCCTCTGCTCCTGGCCGCATCTCCTCTGCACTGAACCCCTCTCGGCAGGCAGGGTCTCCCCCTGGTCCTCACTCTCTGGTGAGCTGACCCAGCCCAATGCCACACGTATGCTGAGGAACCCCCACTTTATAGCCCCCGGAGGCCACCTAGACATGTCTCTGCCTCATAGCCACATCCAGATCCAAGCTCCTCAGCTTCCAGCCTATACTCTGCTCTTCCCGTCACCCCTCAAGTTTCTCAGTGGCAGCTGCAGTTCTCCAGATGCTCCAGCCAAAACTCAGGAGTGCCCCCCTCCAACCTCTTCCTTCTCTCACATCTGCATCCAGCCCACCAGCAGACACTCAGTCTCTACTTCAAAAGTGACCCCCATCCAACCACTGTTCCCACCTGGGTCCAGCTACCACCAGTCTCCCTGCTCCCCTCTCAGCCCTTGGTCTGTTCCCCCACACGGAGGCCCACAAGGTTCTATTAATACCAGAGACAGCCCCTGACCCTCCTCTGCTCAGAGGCCTCCCATGACCAAAGTCCTCACCGGGGCCCACAGAGCTCCACTAACGCCATGCTGGTGCCCAGTGCCCAGCCTGCCCAACCTGACAGGGAGGCCCCGTGCACGGCCTCAGTGAAGGCACGAAACAAACATGCCTGTAATCGCTATCCCGCATGTGCCCTGCCCAGGGCCCCGCACTGACCCCAGACCCCACGCTGACCCCCAGGCCCCATGCTGACCCCAGACCCCACACTGACCCCCCAGGCCCCATGCTGACCCCAGACCCCACGCTGACCCCCTCAGGCCCCACGCTGACCTCAGACCCCACGCTGATCCCCCAGGCCCCACGCTGACCCCCCAGGCCCCACACTGACCCCAGACCCCACGCTGACTCCCCAGGCCCCACACTGACCCCAGACCCCACACTGACCCCAAGCCCCACGCTGACCCCAGACCCCACGCTGACCCCCCAGACCCCACGCTGACCCCCCAGGCCCCACGCTGACTCCCCAGGCCCCACGCTGACCCCAGACCCCACGCTGACTCCCCACGCCCCACGCTGACCCCCCCAGCTCACCTCGAAGTAAATGAAAGTGATCTGGGTACAGGAGCTTAAAGCCAAAAAGGGTGAGGATCACTTCTACGGAGAAGGAGCCGCGGTCCACAAAGTCGCCATTAAATATCTGCCCTGCTAAGGAAAACAAGGGGGAGTGCTCCCCCTCAGCCTCTCCAACTCTGCTCCTGTTGGCACCACCCTGGGGCCAAAAACGCCAGCAGGGCTCGGGGCACCCGGGCTCTCCTCACTTGTTGGGTCTGGCCCAGCGGTTTGGCCTCTCTGAGCCTCAGGAGGTACCAAGGTCCCCAGTCTCACCTGCTTCTTAGGGAAACTGACGGCAGAGAGACCCTTAGGTGGTTAGCCGGCTTCAGCTCTCCCTCCAGTACAGGCCCAAAGCCACAGGGCAATCGGGACATAGGCCTGGTAGCTCCGTCCAGTGGCCATTCACGGAACAACTATCCTAACATGAGCAAATACTTATACAATGAGGGCCGGGGCCCCGAGCCTGTCACAGGTATGAACACGCTACCCCTCTCAGTAGCCTGATGAGGCAGATCCATCTTACAAACAACAAACCTGAGGAACTGAGAGGTGAAGAGACCTGCCCAAGTCACACAGCCGGAAAAGGGCATGGCCAAGAGGGAAGCCAGGCGTGGGCAGGGCTGCCCACCCTCACGTACGCACTCTGCAGCAGCACACACATCCAGCCCCGTTCCAAGACGAGGAGAAGCTGGGGCTCGGACGCACTGGCCTCGTGCCCAGGTCACAGCAGGCGTGCACCAGCCCAGGCCTGTCTGGCCCCGGAGCCCGGAGAGCAAGGCCAGCGGCTACTCCACCCTGGCTCGGGCCGGGGCACTCATCAGGCCTCTCCCTCCCCAGGTTTGGGCAGGGAGTCCTCTCCCTCCCGTACTTCACACCCGGAGGAGAGGCCGGGGAGCAGGGCTGACCCTTCTGAGGAAGGATACGTAGGGGTTGGTCTCCGAGGGTAAACCGTTGAGCTCAAATATGTTGAGGAGGTCATAGAACTGGCCATGGGTGTCCCCACACACCGTAATCTTCTCTGTCTGGAAGAAAAGAGGCCGCCGGAGAGGGAGGGGCCCAGAGAGAGATGTGGGGAGGGGGCAGAGGGGAGAGGAAGGGTGAGAGGTCACAGTGGACCAAGAAGAACCATGCAACAGACACAGGCGGGGAGCACGAGATGCAGAGGGGAGGAGAGGGACAGGAGAGACACCGGGTGGGAGGAAGGAGACCAAGCCAGGGGGTGGGGAGGAGGTTGAGGGGGTCTGTGAGTTTCTGAGCTCCATGGCCCCTCCCCAGCCAGGGAGCCGCCCGCCCGCCCGCACATCGTCCCCAGCGCGCACCTCTTTGAGTGTGGTCTCCACGAGCGTGCTCAGCTTGGAGAGGACCTCTTTGACCTGTACTAGAATCTGGAAGGCAGGGCAGGCTGTGAGTGGGGCCAGCTGGAGGGCCAGCCGCCCACCCCAGCCCCGGGAGACCAGACTGGCTAGGAGATGCTGCTGGATGGAGGGGAAGGGAGAGGGGAGGGAGGGAGCAGGGGAGGCCTGGCCGAGTGCGTGCCAGCTGGGAACAGAGCCTGTGACCTGAGTGGGCTATGCGGCATTAAAACATGAGGACTATTTCACGGGAAAACCCAGATTCTCCATTTCTCTTAAAACGATCAGCATCAGGCAGAACCACGTGGGATGAATCCAGATACGGAACGTTTAATAGAATAGCTGGCTTGCAAACATCCAAGTGTCAAAGTCACCAAAATCTCCCCAAAAGGCATGAGGCTGCTCTAAATGAACAAAAAAGTAAAAGAGCAGACCATATGCAATCACTGATCCCTCAATGGATTCTGGATTAAAAAAAGAGAACAGCTAAAAAGGATGTTTGGGGAAAAAAACTGGGAAAGCTAAGCTATCAGTACTAGTCCTTGCGGACTGAAGACGGACGCGGCAGCCCTGTGCACACCAGACGTGTCTGCAGTAGCACCCGGCCTGCGGCCCGTCTGCTTCAGTCACTGGTATTCCATCGCCACTGAATTCCCACAGTGGGAATGACTACAGTCATGCAGGAGAATGTCCTGTTGTTACGGGACACAGGTTATGGTGCAACTTATTCTCAAATGGTCCAAGAAGAAAAAAATACTGCGTGTATTCACATGCATATACATAGAAGAATAAAACGGAAGTGTCAACACCTTAATAACTGGCAACTAAGTGAAGGGGCTATGGATGGTAACTGAGCTGGTCTTTTGACTTTTCTGTGGGTTTAACAATTTGGTAATTGAAAAGTTGGGAAAACAGTGCTAACAAAGAAAAGCAGGAGGTATCCACTTCCGGTCAGAATGTAGACAGTTACAAAAGACTCACTCTTGCCTTAATGATGGAAACAAGCCAAGAAACAAGAAGAAAAAAGAAAAACAAAGAACACTGAAACATCTGAGAGTGAGGACTCAAAGAAACCTAAATGAGTCAAACTACAAGACAGTGAGGCGACCAGCTCTGCCCTGGGAGAGCAAAGGTGGCTGTGCTGCACCCCCCACCCCGCCTCTGCCGGAGATGCAGCAGGAGGGCCATGCTGAGAGGGGAGCAGGCGCGATAGAGCCTGGGGGGCCCCGTGGCAGAGGTCTCTGCCCAAGCCTGCGTCTTCTCTCCCATGGCCGCACAGAGGCTGTGAGGCAACGTGGACAGGAGCCACCTGAGGCACAAAAGTGGGGGCGAGACTGAGAGCAGAGAGCCCCTCAAGACAGCCCAGCAGCCGGCAGCAGGGCTGAACATCAGAGCGCTTTCCTACAGCTCTGTGAGCTGGAGACCTGAGAGTGTGCAGGCATCCCTGGGATTCCGGCAGGGCGGAGATCCCAAGCCCCGCCACCGGGGAGTCCTGGCTCCCCTCTGGACACATCTGAAGCCAGCTGCCCCTGAACTGCAGCGGGGACGGACACAGCCCCTCACTGTGGCAGCCAAACAGAAGCACGGCCTGCCTGTGTCTATAGGAGAGCTATCTGTCTCCATCGCTACTGTGCTTCTACACAAAGTGTCTGGCCCACGAGAAAAAAAAGCGCTAAGACGGGAAGAGCAGACAAACGGAAGCAGACCCAGAGATGACCCAGATGGTGGGAGATCTAGACAGAGACTTTAAAATAACTGTGTGGAAACTGTGTTGAAGGATCTCACAGAAAAGGTAAATGACATGCATGAACATATGGGGCCGAGAGACAAAAGCTATTAAAAAAGCAACCGATGGAAATGCTGGAGATGAAGAATTCATCTGCAGGGTGCCCAGCACACCGTGGGCTCAGCAAGTGCCACCCGGTGGGACCGCCCTGCTCCCCGCGCCCCGCGGAGGCAGGGCTCAGGCCGGGCCAGTGCCCTGATGCTACCCCGGGCCCCGGGCTCTGCCGGGCGCTACCTGGTAGGCACACTTCCTGTGCAGCTTCTTCTGGTCCTTGTACCACTGCATGAGCTCCTTCATGAAGGTGACTGTCACCCTGCCGTCCTCCAGCTTGGGCCCACTGTACTCATCCTCGATGGCTGGCGTGTGAAGGGGGGGAGGAGAGTCAGGGGCCGCGGCCACTGTCAGGATGGGAAGTGGGGCCCGGCCCCCAGGCAAGGGGGCAGGCTCGCTGCTAGACACACAGGTTGAGAGGGAACGGGGTGAAGACTCCGCTCCCGGCCGGGGCCTCTCACCTTCTGCTCAGGTGGGCTCACAGGCCCTCTCCCTGACCTCCCGCCTACGGGGCTCCCCCTCGCTGGCAGCCTCTCCTCCGGACTTGATCCGCTAGCATTTAACACGTGAACTGTCAGTACTCTCTCCCCACTAGGACACCCGCTCCAGGGGGAAGGGGGCTGTGCGCGTCACAGCTGTATCCCCAGTGCCCACAATGGCGGCACCCAGTAGGGACCCAATAGTCATCCGTGGAATGTATGACAGACGCCTCTGAGCACCCAGAGGACCTGGGGACAAATCAGGCCCGTGACAGGTGGTGCAACTGCAGGATGGATGCAGCAAGGAAGCTCACCCATACCCGGGACCTCTAGCCCCCAGGCTGGACGGTGGGGTCTCCAGGAGCACAGACAGCGCGGGGGCACAGGGACCAGAGGCACCCAGCACGCACGGCTGCGCAGGGCCCGGGCGAGGACGAGGATGCTCTGGGCCGGGCACAGTGGGGCACCCGGCCCGACTCACTCATGCTCTCGATGTCAAGCGAGTCCACGACGGAGCGCTTGTGCTCGTCGCCCGCAATGGCCCGCTCGAAGGCCTTCTGCTTCACGATCTTGTTGCACTCCTGGTACTTCATCTTGGCATCCTTGTCATGGGGCTTCACCTTCACCACCTGGTACGCAAGGTGGGCAAGAAAGCACAGAAGGAAGGAAAGAGGCATCAGCACCCAGGCGAGGAGCGGGGCAAGGGGGTCATTGGGAGGCGAGGGCACCGTGACTGCCCTTGGCTGGCCTGGCCCGGGGCTCCAGGGACACTGAGCAGAGCACCCAGCCCCGTGGACGAGAGGTGCAAGCCTGGACTCGCTCCCCCTCTAGGTCTTGGTTTCTGTGTTCCCAAACTGGGCGCGACAGCTGCCCACACAGGGCTGCCGGGAGGGAAAACGTATTAATCCATTCAGATGCCCCTTAATACACTGCAGCTCTGACCATCATCAAAACAAAACCGGCCCTGCTCCAGCTTCATCGCTGGAAGCAGACGGGTGAGAGGTCCCCATGGGCTGGATCCGAGTCATGATTTACAGCCTGACTCAACCAAAGAGGCAGTGACTGGCTGGATGACACGGAGTCACAGTTGTCTCATCTACGAGGTGGGGGAGGTGACAGGCTGTTGGGGAGGATCAGGAACCAGCACGGGCCTGGCGTGCAGCCCGAGCTCTGGGGGCAACTGCCGGCACCTGGTGGTCAGGTGCCCGGGGTCAACCTCGGGCCCTGGGGAGACCCAGGACCAGTGAGTTCCTTTGGTTCCCTCCTGAGGAAGATGGAAGCGACAGAGCATGAACCCCGAGGCTGCCGGGAGGATGAAACGAGCAAACACTTGTGAAGGGCGTGCAGAAGCGCAGGCTGCCCACGGCCCCTTTCATGGGCTGCCACGTCCATGACATGGGATCGTATGCAAGAAGCATTCAGCACTTGGCCGTGGGACACACTCAGGTCCCAGGAAGAAGAGCCCGTCCCGTCCCCTCCCCCCTACCTTCCGTCTCGCTTCCTACACTCTGATCCCCCAAGTCCAAAGGGAGTGGGGGTTGCATTCAGACCCTAGTTCTGCCACTTACGTGCTGGGTGACCTTGGGCAAATGAATTCACCCCCTCTGAGCCTCAGTTACCTGTAACTCTTCCTGTAATTATCAGTGGACCCTGCCTGACCTGCCCCCCCATGTTGGCCTCCCCAGGAGTAGGCTCCCACAGCCCTGTGCCAGGGCGCAGAAAACGGGGGTTCCAGGCAGCGAATGCACCCTGGTGGAAAGCCTGGCTGAGTGCGTCAGAAGCTGGGGCAAAGGTGTTTGCTGATGAGCCCCGAGGGTCAGTGTGGCTCAGCCCCGAGAACGGGCGTGCAGACCAGGTTGGGTGGCAGGAAGCGGGTCGGGGCAGGCTCGGGCCAAGGCGCCCTGCCAGTTGCCTCCACCTGCAGCGGGGTGTGGCACAAGGCTTGAGAGAGAGGCGGCCCCAGACAGTCCCTGGAGTCCTTTCCAACAAGCAGAGGTTAGGAGTCCACGGCCCAGGATGAAGTCCAAACCACCACTCCGCCTAGCCCACGAGGGCCGGCCCAGCCCTCTGCGTTCCCTGCTTGCCCAGCGCGAACCAGCCAGACCAAAGCCAGAAGTCGCCAAACGTGCTGGACCCCTCTCAGCTGCAGGCTGGTACACCCGTGGCCCGAACACCTCATGTCCACCCTCAGTGACTCTCCAGCCCTGCCGCCTCCTCCTCCAGGTCTCAGCCCCCTGCCCCTGCCCCCTCCCATCTCCCAGGCTGGGTCAGGCACCCGCTCCCGGCCCCAAGAGGGCCCTGGGCTACCCCCACCCCCCTGAGCACAGCAGGAGACGGGTTTGCCTCCCCAGCAGAAGGTGGCCATGGCCGCAGGGCAGGGCTGAGGCTGTGTCCCAGGTGCGAGGAGCGCCTGAGTGGGCAGAGGCTCCACTAAGCATTTCCTCCGAGCCAGCGCCCTCTTTTCAGAGAGCTCACAGGCCAGGGTGTGGGCTGGAAGCAAACACTGATGCCCCTGGGACAAAGGAACGGAGCAGTAACAGCTAAGCTTTCTGTGCCTGAGGCTGTAAGCCACGACCTCGCTCACTTTCTCCTCAGAGCAGCTCTCTGTGATGTCATCACAGCTCCACCTCAGGGATGGACAGGGAAACTGAGGCTGGGAGAGGTGAAGTCGCTGACCCAGGAAGCCAGGATTCCGTTCTCTCCCTGCTGAAGATCCTGCTCCCACCGCACACGCTGGGACTGGACCCCTCCCCACCTACTGCCACGGTCCCCACAGCGCCCGACACACTTTCCAGAGACACACTGCAGGTCTGGGTCTTAAGAGCAGGCTCTGGGGCCAGGCCTCCAGGTCTGCCTCCAGGCCTTGCAGTAGGGGGTTCCCCAAGGCTTGTTGGCTCAGAACTGAATGCTGGACTTCTCTTTAAGAGGGATCTCACAGCAAGTGGGGTCTGGGTTGAGTCCGGTCAGCATCCTGTGACAGTGATGCCAGGCATGTCACTGGGGGCAAGTGGGCGGTGGGGTCTCTGTCTTACTCCTTAAACCTGCATGTGAAACCACAACGCTCTCAGAATAAACAGCTGTTTTTACAAAGTGGTTTCAGCTGCGAGTATTCCCAGGCAGTAAGTCCAGGGACTCAGATAGATGAAATGGTAACATGGGCTCATGACCCCCACATAATGCCACGGGGCCGGCATGTATCTGGGAAACGGGAACTCTCTGGAGTTCAGGAAGGTGGCCCAGGGCACACGCTCCATGCAACGGGACGTCCCCAGGAAGTCTGGGTGGCCACTCCTGTTTCTGCAGTAAAACCTCCAGAGGCACCACATGGGCCTGCAAAGCCTCCAGACCCAGAGAGTCCCGGGGGCAGGTGGGGAGTATAGGAGGAGTCCCCCGGACCCAGCCTGGGCCCTTGCGACTGAGCTCCAGCTGCAGACAGCAGAGAACACAGGTGGAATCTTGTGAGAAGAAGACCCGTAAAGGGGCGAGGAATCCTGGAGCCAGGGTCCCCGTGGAAGAATGAACTTGAAGACGAGGGAGAGGCGTAGGTGGGGGGAATTCAACACGGACCTGGAGAGGGGTGATCAGCTCCTGTCCTGGAGGCGGAGTAGAGTGGAGACACCCCCGAGCCCCCAGCCCCTGACAAGGCCCTTTGTCTGCACATAGCCCTTCCTGGGGGTCGTGAGCTCTTCCCAGACATCCCCAGGAGAAAGCACACCCAGAAAGTGCCCCTGAGTGGGGGCCCTACTCCACTGAGTCCTCACAAGGCCACTGAGGCAGGCGATCCAAAGCGCTCCGAGCTACACAGCTCACGGCCTGGCGTTCTGACCATGGAGCCGGTGAATCCAGCCCCCGCACGAGTGACCTGCAGAACTGGAGACCACGACTCAAGGTAAGAGTTCACACCTGATACACACCCATATTCACTTAAATGACAAATATGCGCACACACACGTGTGTACTTCCTCCAAACTGAACTGCTGTCTTCTCTAGTCTATCTGATGAAGACAAAAGCGCTGGTCTCAATAGCCCACTGAGCGTTACAAGCATGGACTCTGGGTTCACGTCTCTCGTCTCTGCTGGGTGACCTTGGAGGAGGGACATCGTCTCTCTAGACCTCAGTTTCCATGCTGTAAAACAGTGAATCCGTTTTCCTTCATGTACAAAGCATGTAAAGCACTCACAACAGAGCTGGGCCCGCACTGAGCGTGCAGACGAGGAAACTGAGGCTGAGAAAGGAAAGGCCCTTCACCTGATGGCCAGGCCACGTGATGCTGTCTAACCAAGGTCGCGTCTTGGTTCCACCTCCAGAGGTGCCACGACTGAAGAGGGGTCTGGGCCCAGCCTCCGCGAATCCCTAGCGTGTAACCATACAATGGCTCTGGAAGTAGAGACTGCATTGGGAGCCACCCCAGGCTGGCCCCTCTGCCCTGTACACAGAGTCTGATGAAACATGTCAGAAAGGACAGCCTGCAGGCAGGCAGATGGTCCAAGCAGGCAAGGACCTCAGGCTCATGCAGGGGGTCCCCAGGGCTGCTGGCAGAGATCCCACAGGGAAAGCGGTCATGACCCAGCCCCTAAGAATCACGCAAGGCCTGGGATAAAGCTGTGTATGCCTGCGAGATGGCTGGAAGTGACCATCTCAGACTCCAGGAGTATGCGCTGCGAGGCCCCAGGCTGGGTTAGAGCAGCGAGAAAACCTCCATTCCGGGCCTTGGGGAGACGGCCCAGCAACCCAGGAGGGAAGACCCCGTGCAGATCTGCACTTGGGGTCTCCTCTCATCTTCTGTCCCCCTCTTCTCTCCCTAGCCCCTCCCCAGCTTTGGAGACCTGCCCCCACCCACCCCAACTGCCCTCCTGAGTTACTCATTACTGAGACCTCCAGGCCCTGTGACCTGTTCTCACACCACTTCAGAAGTGCCCGACAGCCATCTGAGAGGGCCCAGGCTGGACAACGGCTGGGGAACCCAAGCTTGTCAGGACCCCGCTCTGCAGCTCCTTCCTCCATCCTCCCGGGGGTCACCCCAGCCCCGGGCTCTAAATCATCCTTAACTCCCACCTCCACTCCGCCTCCCGGGCTGTAAATCATCTCCTCCTCCCTGCCTCTGCCCTACCCTGCCCTGCCTCAGGTGCCCGGGCCCGGGGCTCAGCGCGAACCTGCACTGAAGGCTGCCCTCCTCTCTGGGCCAGCAGCCAGCAGCCCGCCCCGGCCGTCTGACCTGTCCCCTCCAACCGCAGCCCGCGGCTCTCGGCCTCCCGTGTTGTCCCGCCTGACACAACAGAAGCTGCTCAGAAGAGGAAATGAAAGGAGGCAGTGAGGCTGTGTGCACGTGTAAGGGGGGCACGACAATCATTCACTCAACAAACGCTAAGCCCCTGCTGGGTGCCAACCACCGTCCCAGGGAGCGTCCCAGAACAAAGAGAACCCCCCGCTCTCAAGGAGCTTTTCTCTGGATGGGGGAAGACGCTGGCCAGAGGCTAGGCTGCCTGCGTTTAGACCCCAGCTCCACCGCTTGCCTGCTGCATGAAGGTGGGTGGGTGCCCTGAGCCTCCTGGACCTCAGTCTCCCCATCTGTACAATGGGGGTAACCACAGTTCCCGCCTCACAGGGCTGCCACACAAGTCACTCAGTCGGCTGACGTGAAGGGGAGAGGACGGGCCTGGCACGCAGGCATGCTCTGTGAGGCCTTCCCACTATCATGACCAGAGCAACGACAGCAGCAGGAGCGGTGGATGAGCGAGTGACCTGGCCGATCCCTGCTGACCTCTGGGTCCCCTCCTCATCACCTCATCAAAACACACCCCACGTGCTGTCCCTCTACAGCATCCCGCCCTAGTCTCCTTCTCCCAGGCCCACATCCTCACCTGCAATGACTGTGTGCCCTCCCAGTGACAGGTTCATTTTTTGCCCTCCTCCAAATCATAAGCTCCACCAGAAGGGCTGTGTGCTTCTTGTTCACCAACGGTAGTAACAACAATAATCAGAATAGTTAATTATATGTGCTGACTACGTGCTAGGTGCTGTTCTAAATGCCCGAAAAGCAGAGGCTCATTTACTCTTCATGGCAACCCTAAGAGGCAGGTCTTTGCCCCCCATTCCACAGATACGGGGAAGTACGCACAGAGAGGCCAGGTGACTCGCCCAAGGTCACCAGGCAGCGAGGGAGAGCTGGCGTGTGCTGGATGAGCGAGCAGTGAATAAATGTGAGCACAGCCTCCTCACGCCTTGCCCGTCAGGTCTGGCCAAGCACCAGGAGGCCCCAGCCCACCCCGCCTGGCCCTCAACACCAGCCTGGTTCAGGCCCGGCTCACCGTCTCGTAGTCACGCAGGGCGGCCCGGAACTTGCCCAGCGCCATGTTGCTGGCAGCCCGGCGGTAGTAGCCCTTGATGTACTTCTTGTCCATCTCGATGGCCCGCGTGGCGTCGGCCAGCGCGTAGCCGTAGCACTCGGTGCGCAGGTAGGCCAGGCTGCGGTTGCCATAGTAGATGGCATTGCTGGGGTTCAGCTCGATGGCCTGGCTGTAGAACTTGATGGCGTTCTCGTAGTCCTTGGCTGTGAGGATGCAGGAAGAGGGGGCGGGGTATGAGGCAAGGGTGCCACCCCCAGCCAGCAGGGGTCCTAGGCTGGGGACTGCCCAGTCCCCCACTTACAGATGGAGAAACTCAGGCCCAGAATGGAGCTCAGAATGGAGTCTCTCCAGCCCGCTCCCCTTCCTGACTTGTCCCACCCTAGCATAAGCCCAAATCCTTAACTCCCTAAATCACTTCCATATACCTGCCCTCCCAACCATCGCCCCCAAGGCCCCAGCTGGGCAACACTTCCTCCAGGACTTCCAGAGGGTCTTCTGAATGTGCCCTGGAGAGGGTATGTTAGTGAGTGCCAGCCCTGAGATGGTAATCAGCAACTCTGAGTGTGCCCTGAGCCCCAAAACAAGTATACAAACCCAAAGAGGGGTTCTAGTAAAACAGGAAGTGGGGACAGAAAAGGGACCTACTTAGGTCTCAGGAAGGCAACACATCAAAGAGACTCAAAGGAAGCGATAAACCAGACCAGAGGGAGAGCCTTCCCCACGGAAGGAACAGCAGGTGCAAAGGCACTGGGGAGGAGTCCACGAAGTTCCAGGACCAGCTAGAGGGTGGTGTGTTTGGGGTGGGCTGAGTCTGGGGAGGGTAGGAGGTGAGGGCAAGGGCTGGCAGGACGCATCCCAAAGTCCACAGCCAGAGCAGGGTGCAGCGACAGGTCGTGACATCTGGCCAAGGGGAGAAGTCCACATTATTGAAATGAGCCACGGCCGTGCCCTGCACGTTACACCTCCACCCGGGGCATCCGCACATCCCCATGGCACAAGCACCGTCTGGTGCTCCCTCTACAGCAAGCCACAGAGGTCTTGTTCAAGGTCAGATGCTCAGTCTGTATCTGTAGGGCTGTCTTGGCTCACGTGGCTGTTCAACAGGCAGGAGACGGAAGCCAGGGGGAGCACCCGACCAGGGGGGACGTGATGTGCCAGGTGCCTTGGGGGCTCTTGGCACACAGGTCCCTCATGGCACCCCGAGGACGGCTGAGTTAGCCCCACTTTCCGGATGAGGCTCTAAGAGGGAAACCACGTCACTAGGCAAGTGGCAGACAGGGATTCCGAGTCAGGCCAAGCGCCATGGGCTCCCACGTTCATCCTCTGTACCAGGTGGCCTCTGGGGAGACCGGCACGGGGCAAACACGGACATGCGGGCAGGCAGCCTGGGCCCTGTCCCTGCTCTACTCCTAGTGAGCTGTGTGTCCCGGGGCAACTTCCATACCCACTCTGGGCTAACGTTTCAGAGAGTCCTCCGACCCTCAGCCTAAGTGAGAACTCCTGCCCTAACTCCCACTGTTCTTTTCCCCCAGAGGCATCTGAGAAAACAGGACCTTCCTTTGTTGTGTTTGCTTATTGCCCAGCCTCCCAATGTGAACTTAAGTCCTATAAGGGCAGGGGCCCTGTCTGAGGACACAGCAGCCCCCCCGCCCTGCTGTCCAGGGGCTCACGGTCCAGTTGGAGGGTGGGATGGACACACCGCACCAGATCACTGCCCCCCAGACCGTGATACCCGCAGTATTGTGGCTGGGGCTGGGGCTGAGACTCGGAGGAGGAGGAGTCGGGAGAAAAGAACGGAAGAGGACTCCTGGCTCCACGAGTGGTTTCTGAATGAATGAAAGAAGGAAGGTAGGAAAGAAAGAGAAAGACGGACACATCAACAGTAGAGAAGGAAGCCAGGTGCTGGGAGGTGCCAGGAACAATATAACGATTCCTTCCACATGCGAATGTCTGGGAATCTTTCAAATAGCTCGGATGTCACCTCCTTTGAGAAGCTTTCCTTGACACCCAGGCGGGGTGAGGCACCTTTCTGGGTGGCCCTCGGCCCCAGGCTCCACTCTCCCAGGCCTCCCTCCCCGGGCAGTCACCGTTAGGTGATGGGTGTGTCTCCCCAGGACCGTGAGCCCTGGAGGGCAGGCCCAGGACCTCCCAGAAACATGCCTGGGCAGAATGAGGCAGCCGAGTCTGACCGACCCTCCCTGGAATGCCAACACCTTCGAGGACTCCTTCCAGCCTCTTGGCCGGATTCCAGAGGCCGGTGGCCAGCGTGCCTGCCGTGTACCTCTGGGCATGGGGTGGGGAGCCTGACATCAGGCTCTGAGGATCCTGACCATGAGACCCTAGACAGATAGCCTCCCCTCTCTGAACCTCAGCTTGCTCGTCTGAAATGTGGGAGGCACAACCGGTCCCGCCTCATGGGCTGGCTGTGAGGGTTAAAGGAACTCCCAGATGAAATGTGGCTACAGCCGAGAAAGCGATCAGCAGATGCTCGTAAAAGAACTGACTGAACGACTCACTGAAGGGGAGAAGAGACTAGAAAAGAGGAAACGGGAGGGGCCTGGGCTTCACACGAGATCCCAGCCCTGCCCTACAAATATGAGTGCACTTAACCCTAGAGAGGAGAAAGTGAGGCACAGAGAAGTTAAGGTCTTCCCAGGGGTCACACAGCAGCTAAGACAAAGAAACAAGATTTGAACCCGGGCAGCCTGAGCTCTTAACCACGTGAAGTCTTGGACTCAGGGGCCTCCTTCGGGGTTAAACGAAACCTCTCTCTTTATACAGAAGGCGGTGGGGGGGCGATAAGGCTCAGAGAGAGGGGAAGAAGGGTGAATGACACGAGGGACCGGGCTCTTCTCCCCGGGGCCTCTGGATCAGGCCTGAGTTCCCAGGGGGTCAACCAGCTAGGGTCCTGCAAGCCCCTGGGGGCCCTCGTCTCCCCGCTCACTGCCCCGGGGCCAGGACGGCTCCAGGTAGGGCTGCGGGTAAGGACTCTCAATGTGGGAGCCAAGCACGTGGTGAGGAAGGGGGATATCCGGGCTGTGCTGCTCGCACACTCTGACCTTGAGCAAGAGGTTTCACTTCTCGGAGCCTCAGCTTCCTCTATAAAACAAACAGGGCCGCTCCTGCCCGCCTCCCAGAGCCCGGGGGAGGATTAGACAGAGTGGTGTACCTGGCCCCAAGGGGGCTCAATTAAGGCGAGCCGTAATTAATCTTTTATTGTTATTCCCCTGGGCCCGGGGAATGGGGCTCTGTGCCTATAGCTGCCTGCCAGACAGCAAGGGGCTTGGACCAGGAGGGGCATCCCCCTCCATTCCAGCTCAGTCCCGGCGCCGCTGGCTACCTGCCCAGTCTCAGGCCTCCCAGAGCTCAGAACCCAGGTCCTGGAGGGGCAAGGAGCCCCTCCAGAAGGCCCACTGTTTCCCAGAATTCTCCCCTCATCTCAGCATCTGCCCCCATGCTTGCCACTCTTCTCAAGCCCCATTTCAGGGGGCAATCTCACCTTCCACACTGCCCAAGCTGGAGACTGGGCCCTGGCAGGGACACCTGATCCGGCAACCCTCAAAGCTGGGCAGTCACCTTATTCTGTCAGGTCAACCTCCAGAAAGTCTCTCAAATCTCTTCTTTCACATCCACCCCGACTGCCCGTCTCTGCCTGGTCTGGCCTTCATCCTCTCCTGTCCAGGGTCCTGCCTCAGCCTCCCCAAGCTCTTCCACTCTCCCGGTCCTTCACCTCCAGAGAGGTCTTCCTAAAGCCACAAACCCAATCCCGTCCTTTCCCTGCCTCCTGAGTCCCCCCCGGCGGGACGCTCCAGGCTCCCCCTGCAGCCTCACCATCAACTCTGGCCTCTCAGGCTCCAGCCCCGCTCACTTCCTCAGTGCTCGGCTCACCTCTGGGCCTTTGGCATCCCGCTATTCCTTCCTGGGGTTCCCTCTCTCCAGGTGACCGCTATCATTCTCCCTCTGAAACACTTGAGTCGGTTTCTGTCTCTCCAGCCCAGTGGGCACCACTCACCTGTCCACCATCTTTCCGGGTCTCCAGCCTTGTCCTTGGGTCCGGTCTCTGCAACGCCACTGGGGATCCCCTTCCATCGCTAAGTAGCCTATGTTGCTCCTCTCTTCAAACGTCCCATGGCTTCCTGCCACCCTTGCGATGACATCCACACTCCCTGACCAGCCTCCAGGGTCTACCTCCAGGAGACCTCCACCTCTCACCAGTCCCACCTCCTTCTCACTGCTCTGGTCTGACCTGACCTTCCCACCAGAGGCTAGCTCTCCGCTAAGGCTCCCACGTGGGAGATCCCTCCCATGCCACGCCCTACCTCCAGGGCCCTCTGCTGTGGGCCTCCTCTCTCTCCTGCAGGATCAGCTCTATTGGTCTATAGTCTTATTCTCTTCCGCTCTTTAAAAAAAAGAAAAAGCAGCAACCCTCACCCCCAATTTCTCCACTCCCCCTCAGAACCAAAATTCTCAAAACCCCTGTCAACACTGGCTGTCTCCACTTTCTCATTTCCCATTCACTCTTCAGTGCCCTCCCCTCTGGCTACCAGCCCCATCATCCCCTAGAAACTGCTTGGGTCAAAGCTACCACCAACACGATACGGAGCCAAATCCAAGGATCAATGCTCGGTGCTGGCTTTGCAGCATCCCATCTCAGGCACATCCCCTCCTTCCAGAAGCACTCCTTTCTCTCAGCTTTCTTGATTTTCCCTTCCACCTCAAGGACCACTCCAATGCAGCCTCTTCAGTTCTAACCACTACAATTCCTTGAGGTTCTACCCTAAGCCCCTTCTCTTCCAAGGTGACCTCCTCCATTCCCATAGGCTGTTCCAGTCCACCCAGAGGCTGATCCTGCCCAAATTCCTCACTAGAGAGTTCCAGGCTGGTCCATCTCTCCACTCAAGAGCTCCTCTGGGAGACTCGAGTCAAATCCGAACTGATCTGTGCAGTGACTTATGAAACCCTACGATATCTGGCCCCTGTCCTAAGCTTATCTTGTATCTGTTTCCCCTGCTAACTTGTTAAAGTTTCAGCCAAGCCAGCCAATCTCCTTTCATACCCGACCTCTGGGCCTTTGCACAGGCAGCAGCACCCACCTGGGACACTCCTTCCCAATTGTCCTCTGAAACTTAAATGCCTTTTCCTCAGTAAGGCTTTCCCTGACCAACCTCTCTAAGGTCGAGGCCTCCAACCCCTATTGTCTATGTCTCTGTTGGGGTTTTCCAAAGGACTCATCATAGCTTCTAAGTATTTTATTATTTCTCTGTGTGTTTGCCCAATGTCTGATTCTCCTGCTAAATTACAAACTACCTAGGGCCAGGGGCCACATCTGTGTCACCTGCTCCGGTGTACCTAAAGTCAAGCACAGTCCTTAGCACGCAGAGGATGCTCAATAAACGGACCGAATCAATGAATGAATGGGTGCGCCCACATCCTACTTTCCTAAGACCCTAAGTCATACTAGTCTTGGATTGCCTCACCTCTACCCCCAGAACCTTCCCTCTCCTGGAGTAATCTCAAATCTCCTCCTTCCTAGCCCTCCAATCTAATAATCTATTTCCCATTCCCACGATCGCCTGCCCTACCGGGACAGTTCCCCCTTCCCCCAACTTGGTGCTTCTCCACTTGGAGTCTCCCCACTTGGTAGCGCCATCACTCCTCCGCCCCATGTCACGACTTGGTAGCACCCTCTTCAGGTCGCGCCATAAGCTGACACCTCTGGGGTCTCACATTTGGTGGTGCTCCCATTCCAGTCCCCCTCCCGTTTCACACTTGGAAGCGCCCTCCTCAGTCTCCCTACTTAGCACCCGCTCCGCTCGCCACTTCCAGCTATCAACCCTTCTCTCCGGAGCCCCTCTGTCGCCCCTTGGTAGCGCCATCCTCGCCCTCCCCACGCCCGGTCACTTGGTAGTGTCTGCCCCGCGCCCAAGCTGCCGCTCCGCGTTGCCATGGTTCCGCGCGGGCCCGGCACCCCTGACTTGGGGCTGCTCTCCACCCTCCCTCGCTCCCTCCAGGGCGGGCGCACCTTTGAAGTAGTCGTTGGCCTGCGTCTTGAGCTCCTCTGCCCTCTTCAAAGCGCCATCAGCCGGGGGCTCTTCCCGGGGGCTCAGCACACTCAGTCCGCTCGCCCTCCGCCATCGCCATGCCGCAAAGCGACCCCCACCCTGGCAACGGCCTCCAGCGGCACCCGGCCGAATCGTCGCGAAGGAGTGCCGACTTGCCGCTGCCGCTGCTGCACAAGTGTCGTAAAGCGCGGGCCCCGAAAGCTCACTTCGCGCGCCTGCGCAGGGCCCTTTCGCCATAGAGCGCGCGGAGGACAAGGTGACCAGACGGCCTCCGACGGCGCCCTTCCTAGAATGAGCCAATGAGGAAGACGAAAAGGGGCGCGCGGGCAAAAAGGCCCGGCGTGGTCCCGGGTCCCAAAGTTCCGTGTTCCGAGCCACAGAAGTTTCTCGGGGTCTTAGAGTGGGCTCTCCCTGCCGTCATCTCCGGATGGTAGGTGGTTTGCGAACGCTGCTGGTGGGTGTGGCATTTCATTGTGACAGTACTGTCCCTGACGCGGAACCCGAGCCGGTGGGTGTCTAGCCCTATTGTCAAGTACCTGTGTGACCTTGAACAAATCTCATCCTCTTCAAGGCCTCACTTATCCCTCTCTGGAAAATGGGCAACTTCTCAAACCGACAGAAGAAAGGGTCAGTTTCTAAGTTATTGACTAAAGGTACCTTGGATCCCCTAGACTCAGAAGTTTGCTGCACCATCTCCTTTCTCCGTTCTCACCCCCTCACTCAGCAGCCTTCCATGGCTCCTCAGTGCAGTTAGGAGAAAACCGAGACTTTTCTGATGAGCTAGAGGACCCTGAATAGTCTAGCCTTAGGCAACATTTCCAGATGCCACTCCTATCCCCAGTTCCCATTCACTGTACACCCTTCCGAGCCACCTTTCCCAAGCCCACAGCCACTGCTCAATGCTAAAGTATAACACTAAATTCTTTAAGGCTCTGCTCCGGCTCCCCTCCTGGGGAGAGCACGAGCTATCCCACCCTCAAAGCTTCTTGTCCTGGCGATGAGACCCTAGTACCGAACAACAGTCACCCGAGAAGCTACAAGCTATTATCACCTCCGTTTTACAGATAAGGACACTGAGAATGGTTCCCTGGTGGCTCAGAGGTTAAAGCGTCTGCCTCCAATGCGGGAGACCCGGGTTCGATACCTGGGTTGGGAAGATCCCCTGGAGAAGGAAATGGCAATCCACTCCAGTATTCTTGCCTGGAGAATCCCATGGACGGAGAAGCCTAGTAGGTTACAGTCCACGGGGTCGCAAAGAGTCAGACACGACTGAGCAACTTCACCTCCCCTCAATGCACTTGCCCAAGGTCATACAGTAAGAAAGTCACAGAGCCAGAACATGAACCTGTCCCATGTTACTCCTGTGCTTTTCATTCCTACTCTGTCTGTATGCTTCAGAGCCTACCCTATTGGTTAGATTTTTGATTGTTTTGAGGGCGAGGGATGCTGTAATGGATCTGAATCCTGAATTCGAATATAGCTCAGCCCTTTCCTGCTGTGTGATCTTGGCCAAGTGATCGTCTTCTCTGAACCTCAGTTTCATCCTCTGCAAAATGAAGATGATAACTGCCTGTTGTTTAGGATTACAGGAGAGTTTGATAAGATCATATATGTAAAGTGACAGGGAGCCTAACACACAGTACTTTTTATATCCTTTCCATTATAAGTACTCAAAGTGGGACAGAGTACCTAGAGTTGATGGTTGGGGTAGGGGTGGGGAAGAGTGGGCAGCCTCAGGAGGTTATGGGAGGACCTTAACCAGCAGGCGTAGGCAAGGAAGACTTCTTGGAGGAGGGGGATGTCTGAACGAAGATCTAAAGTATAAGTAGGAGATAACCAAGTGAGGAGGGAGGGAAGGGAGAAAGGCAGAGGGCACAGCAAGTGTTGAAGCTTAAAAGTGGTTTTCTTCCTTTGAAAAGATTCTTTTGTGGAACATAGGAGAGGAGTTATGACAGTGACATGGCAGGTCAGGCATACCCATGTACACATGCGTCTCTAGACATACAATCTCTCTTTCATGTATATACACACATGCACAGTCAAGTACAGAGAATCATGTCACACAGATAAACACCAGTACACAGAACTGTAGTGTCAAACTCCTATACGTGCATCCAGAATCACAACACAGACAACACACAAGTACCCCCCCAAAAAAAAAATCGCAATGCCTCCTACACTCAGGAACACAGAAATCCAACGTAATGAGAAACATACATAAGGCTGAATCATTTCACCCAGACACTAATACACGTAGGAGGAATTACAACCCTCCCCATACACAGGTTCACAGAATTATGCCACAGCGACCCACACAGGACAAAAACATCAGCAGACACACGATGTTACATAGAACTACGTAGGAACAGTGTCACTCGCAGAACACAAATGGACACCCAGTGAACTCACACCCCCTGAAGCAACCCTAGAGATGAGTCAACACACAGAGCTCTGGTGCCTACCAAGGCGAGATCTTTATGGAGGTTTAGAGATTAATGGGTTTCAGAGCCAGCATGGCTGGTCCGGCCCCACCCCCCCTCCCCAGCCCAGCCTAGGTCACCCCCTGAGGGAGAGGGGTCAGATCCTTCTCCCCCGACATAGCACCGATCTGGACAGGCCATCTCTTGACGAAACGATGAGAAGTGCCTTCCAAAAGGGGGAGTGAATTGGGTGGAGAGAGTGAGGCTTTCTCCTGTGGGAGACCAAGAAGAGCACCATCGTAGAAAGAAATTTGGAGAGGGGCAGGGACATGGGGTGGCAGAGAACTGAGGAGTCCAGGCCTCCTCCCCACCCCCGCGATATGTAGATAGGGCTGTGCGTGTGCCTGTGCGGCTGGGGAAGTCTCCTGGATTGTGAGGGAGCCCTGGGTTCCCCGGATACTTGGAGTTAAGTAAAGGTAAGTATATGTCTGGAGGACTGAAGTGGGGACTGGAGGGGGTTCTGGGACAGAGAATTTTTAGGAATATGAGACTGAGAACAGAGAGGTCCATTAGCCCAAGGACCTGGGGGTTAGGATGTGGGATGGGAAGACTTAAGACAGAGAGCAGTAATTGGAGCTAGTTGAGTTGAGTGGGAAGCCCAGAATAGAATTAGGAGGGTGGGGTCTGAAATCAAAGAGTTAGAGGTCTTAAGATTTGGAACCAGAGGAATCTACAGGGCAAGGTCCAGATTCTAAAATCAGCTGAGTTCTAGAACCACAAGAATGTGGATCTGAAATTAGAGGCAGTTGGGAGGCTGTGAGATCTAGAACTAGAGATAAAGAATAAAGACTGGAATTTGAGAAAATCAAAAGACCAAGTTCTAGAACTACAGGGATTTGGGCTAGCTTAACCCTAGACCCCAAAGCTTAGAGCTATAAGATCTAGAACCAGAAAAGTTCATACAGCAAGGTCTGTAATCAGAAGATGCTTGAAGGCTGAGTTCCAGGTGCAGGGTAATTTGGTGTCATAAAATGTGGAATAAGAGGGAATTTGAGATTTTAAGGTCTAGAACCAAGGGAATTTCTAAGGGATGAGGTCTGAAATCTGAAGACATTTAAAGCCAGTTTCTAGGACCAGAGAAGAGAGAGAGAATCAGATCTAGAATCAGAGTCTTGTAAATTGCAAGACGTAGAGGTTTATATATAGTCCAGAACCAATAAATCTCTACCTCATGGTAGAGATCATGAGGACTAGAGTGAAGGAGAACTGGAATGTGGTGTCTAGTTCAGAAAGTACTAATTATAAGCTCAAGACATAAAACTCATATCTTCCTTTTGATGGGAAAAGCAAGTCTCAAGTCTAGAGTTGAAAAGGAACAAGCTGGGCATCATGAATCAAAATGATCTAGACATTACAGAGTCTGTATTTGGAAAGAAATGCATCAAAGATCAGGAAGAGTAGCACCAATTGAGAGCTTGGGGTTGTGAGGTACAACATCAGAGGAAATCTTTGGTCTTAAGAGTGGGAATCAGCAGGAGTGGAAGCATGTGCCATTGGGAACCAAGGAGAAGTGTGGGAAGAGCTCTAGAACCAGAGGAAGACAGAGAGTGAGTTCTAGAAGCAGAGGATTCTGGTAGTCCTGGGCCAGAGGGGGTTGGAAGTTGTGAGCCTTAGAACCAGACACAGCTTTGGAGACTGTGAAGAAAAAGAGTTGGAAAGTGTGAACTCCAGAATGAGAAAAAGCTGAAGACTGGGAGATCTGGAATCCCAGTTGTTTGGAGGATGGGAGAGCTAAGGCAGACCACATTGGGCATCGTGCAGTCTGGAACCAGAGATGGATGAGGGTGGGGGGCACACCATCTAGAACCAGAGAAGGCCTGAAGTTTGTGGTCTGGAACCAGAGAATGTTGAAGGTTGCACAGTCTAGAACCAGAGGAGGCTGGGAGTGGCACAGTCTAGAACCACAGAGGGTCAAAAGCTGAGTGTGGACTAGAACCAGAAAGCATTGGAGGTTGTATGGTCTGCAAGCAGAGGCTGGAGGCTACACCAGTGATAGGAAAACCGGCGTTGGAGTTGGTATCCAGATCAGGCTAGAACCAGCTGGAAGTCCAGAGTGGAGGTGTGGGCAGAGCTAGGTGGCTGCTTGGGAGACTGAGGGCTCGATGAGAAGTTATGGGGCATGGAGGAAGGGGTGGTTAGGCAGTTAGGTCTGGCCCAGAGGCCCCCTTCCCCATTGACACCTATGATGAGGCGGGGGGGTATCAGAGTCCCACATTCTTATAGACAGACCCCAGGTAATTTGTAGCAATTAAAAACATACCATGAAAACAGCAAAAATAAGAGTGAAAGAAAGGTGGATAGAAAGAAACATGGATATGATTATCAATACACCCCAAAGCCTAGAAATACAGATCTGAACCCCAACGTCCCCCATCCCTAATTACCGAAAATAAAGCTGAGAGAGGTGAAGAAAAGGATGAGGTAACCAGGAATTGAGAACCTCAAGGGAAGTCCTGAGTGAAGCAGGAGGGGGCCAGGGACCCCCTCCCAGAGGTCACTGAGCTGAGACCACCCCCAGAGCACCCCCAAATGGTGGGGGGGCGGAAGGGTGGGGGGCTGAGGTAGGCCCAGGGCGGGCGGGGTCACCGAGAGGAGAGAGGGAACCCTTCTCCGGGCACCGCCATCCTGTGCGTTGGCGGCCGGCTTGGAGTATGGTTGATTTCCTTTCTTGGGGAGGAGAAAGGAGATGAGAAGGGGCACCTGACTCAGTTGGCCTGGGCCAAGCCTGCCGCTAGCTGCAAGTGGCTCCTGGGCTGGGCCGCGTCCTCGTCTGCGTAGAGAGAGAGCAAGGAGGCGCCCGGGCCTGTAGGGGAAGATGGAAGGAAAACCAATGGGGAGTTATCACCCCAACCCGTCTTCCCTCCCGGACCGTTAAAAGCCTGACCGCCAGGACTTCCTTGGTGGTCCAGTGGTTAAGAATCCGCTTTCAATGTAGAGGACCCGGGTTCCACCCCTGGTCAAGGAACTAAGATCCTGCATGCTGCTCAGTGCAGCCAAAAAAAATAAAATGCACCCCCCCCACTGCCAAACTGCTTTCCCCCTGCATGCACTATTTTCCCCCAGTGGCACTGTTTTCATTATTTCTGTCTTTGTTCTGGACTGGCTCTCTCACTAGAATGTCAGCTCTGTGAGGGCAGGGAGTTCTGCCTATTTCGCTTCCAGGTATGTCTCCAGCTCCTCAGACAGCACCTGCCACTTACTGTGTGTTCAGTGAATATTTGTTACACATATGAAGGAAAAGAATGAATCGAGGGACAGTGACCGTGGCTGAAACGGAGGGTGTGATGCAGAGTGTCGTCTGAGATGAGGCAGCAGTCAGACCCCACGGAGACTAGAGTCCAAGCTGAGGGTCTACCTCTTTCTGAAGGGCACTAGGGAGCCTTGGAAGAGCTTTGAGCAGAGGAAGACCAGGGTCAGATTTGTGCTTTGGAAAGCTCCCTCTGGCTGATGCCTAGCGGTTTCAGGTGGAGCCATGGCTATTGACAATGATGCTGGGAGCCACACAGACACAGCAGCTAGCCCCACTCTGCGGCAGGGGCTCTGAAAACAGCATCACAGCAAGGGTGAGCTTTCTTGAGTGTTTCTTATGAAACCAGTCTCGGCAGCATCTCTACAAGTCCTCAAAACATCTCCTTAAAGTGTGAACTCTTAGAATAGGCCCTCACAGAGAGGCTTCCCAGGTTGCGCTAGTGGTTAAGAACCTGCCTGCCAAAGCAGGAAACGTAGGTTCGATCCCTGGGTCGGGAAGATGCCCCGGAGGAGGAAATGGTGATCCACTCCAGTGTTCTTGCCTGGGAAATCCCATGGACAGAGGAGCCTGGCAGGCTACAGCCCATGGGGTCGCAGAGTTGACACAACTGAGCGGCTGAGCACACTGTCACTAACAGAGGTGGGAAACGGAGACTCTAGAAGCAGAAACCACCTCCCAAGGCCACAAGCTGGGAATGACCAAGACACAATCAGACAAGGGCTTGGGGAGACCTGGGCTCCGCTTCCACCTCGGGGCAGCTTTGGCCAGCCCCTGTCCCCCTCAGGGCCTCTTCTTTCCTCCCACGGTGCCCCCAACCCCCGAGAAAGTGGGAGGGGCTGTCTCTTTCCACATGTGCAGGCACTGAGAGCCCATCACCACCCTCAGGATCACCCCACCTTCTCTCAGCCATCTAAGGCACCTCTCACAGGAGATAGGGACCCAGGGCCCGTCTACCCAGGTTGCTACTCACCCAGGGGGCTCATTCAGTTCCAGGAGGTGGGTGCTGGGATCCTGCCGGCTCCCTGGGGCTGGTCCTCCCGTCAGAAGGAAGCTCTAGGGGACAGAGACAAAGCCACCATCATTACCATCATATCCAAGGAGGCAGGATGGTGTGGTGCTTAAGGGTACCATGGGGGTCAGTGGCCACTTATCAGCTCTGTGACCTTGGGTGAGCTGCTGCCCCAGACATGCTCTGCGGCTCCATCCAGAGCATTGAAGTTCTTCCCTTCTCCTGGGCCCCAGCAAGCTGCCCTGCTCCCATGGACTCCATCTAGGTGCAGCCTTGCTGCTCCTTGTTTGTTTGGGGTTTTTTGCTCCTTGCTTTCCCTTGGGTTTCACGTGATGAGAGATACCAGCAGGCGGGAGGAGGAAGACCAGGGGTATTTGATCTTTTAGCTGCTTCCCTGCTGGCTTATCATGGGTTGACTGTGTCCCTCCACCGAAGGTTTCAGCTCTTACAAGGTGGACCCTACTTTCTCAAGGATCTGGTCACCACCCCTTGCCCTGTGCCTTCAGGCTAGAGGTAGTGTTTCTAATCCCAGGGTCTTGCCCACACCTTTACCCACAGTCCTGTTACTAAATTCTCCTTAATCCCCCATTTGAGCATGCTCTCTGTGTCCTGTCCAGACTCTGACTGATAGAGTTGTTTAACCTCTTGAGTGTAAATGTGAATAATAATTGGGAATTCCCTGGTGGTCCAGTGCGCTTTCATTGCTGAAGGCCCAGATTCAATCCCCAGTCAGGGAACTAAGATCCCACAAGCTGCTGCCTGGCATGGCCAAAAACAAATAAATAAATTTAAAGAAAAAAATTCAAAATAATTATTACTATTCAAGAGTGGCTGTAGGGATTGAATGATTTACTCATGCTAGGCATTTAGTGCAGTCAGCATCTGGCACATGGTAGATACTCAATAAGTAAGAAACTGTTGATATTATCAACCTTTATTAACCTGATATTATACCCTCATGTTCAAACAGCTCTGTTCAGACTGAGAATTCAGGCTTTTGTTTGGTTGGTTTTTATATGCCCATTTATCAACAGCCCACTGAGGAGCAGCTAAGGGCCTGATTTCATTGCATCTTATGCCAGTCCTATGGAATGTAACTATCCCCACTCTGCAGATGAAGAGACTGAGGCTCAGAGTGGTGACATCACCCATACACCCAAGGAGTCAAGAGTTACTAGGTGACAGACCTGGGATTTGAACCCAAATCAGTCTGACTCTAGAGTCTGTACTCTTAAAGTTACACTAATAATCCAAGGCCAGGACAGTGCTAGATTTGCCAGGGGGTCGGGGGAAGGGGGAGGAGGGAGTGGCTCCCGTGGGAGGTGAGGTTTCCTACAGATATTCAGCCTTGTATTTCTCCCCTTACTCTGCTTATTTTTATCTTCTTAGCACTTACCACCAACTTACATCTATTTGCAAAGCCCTTTCATACCTATTTGCCTGAGCCAGCAGATCAAGGTCCTGCCCTTGACGGGATGACTGACTATCCATTTGACCTTCAGCCAGCCCCCTGCCTCCCTTGTTTTTCCATCTTTGGAACAGTAGGTTTAAGCCTCTTTGGTTCTGAGGGCCAGAGAATCCCCACGCAACCCCACACATACCAGACTGAGGGGAGGCAACAGGAAGTTTTCGGGTTCTAGGCTGGGGGATCGTTTGGGGGCCTGATGCCCAGGAACTCCACCTTCTCTGCCTCGTCTTCTGAGCTCGGGACCAGGGCCCTGGAGGGAGACAGGCAAGAATCTCAGGGCCCAGCAAACCTGGGCAGGTGTGGGCCCCAGTATGTGCAAGTGAGGAGCACCCATTCACTCCCCCAAGCACCCATTTATTCCTTTACTCATATACCCACCAGTCCCTTCATTCTTCTGTCAATACAATTTCCCATTCATCTATCCAATGACCCATCACTCACCCACATACCTATACAGCCTCCATCCATCTGACCTTCCATTCATCCACCTATCCATCCATCCACCTACTATACTCACTAATTTTCTCCCTCTCTCATTTCACAAATCTTTGTTAGGTACCCACTATATCCAGCTCCAGGCTGAGAGTCTTGGAAAATAATGAGATATATCCATGAAAGCCTCGTAAGAATAGTTACGAGACCACCCTGGAGACTAATGGGCTCATGCCTGCAACTTGGAGAGCAGAAACTTGAGTATTAACAATAGTGACCTAGGGGGCTTCCGTGGTGTCTCAGTGGTTAAGAACCCACCTGCCAATGCAGGAGACACAGGTTCGATCCCTGGTCCAGGAAGATCCCACATACTGCAGAGCAGTTAAGCCTGTGCACCACGACTATTGAGCCTGCACTCCAGGGCTCGGGAGCGGCAACGACTGAAGCCCAAATGCCTGGAGTCGGGGCTCCACAGCAAGAGGGGCCACCCCAGTGAGGTGACCAAGCACCTCAATGAAGAGTAGCCCCTGCTGTCTGCAGCTAGAGAAAAGCCCAGGCAACAGTGAAGACCCAGCCCAGGCAACAGTGAAGACCCAGCACAGCCAAAAATAAAATTGTTAAAGAAAAATAAGGGTCTAACATCTCTGAAAGGGGGACATGGGGCCTCTGAAATTATACGTGAAATCGTGTGTCAATATGTGTATGTGTCAGGTTTCTTGGGAAGAGTTCGTGGCTTTCAGCAGATTCTCAGCTGTTTAGGAAACTTGGTTCTGGACAGTTTCTCTGACACCATGGCAGTGTCCTCGTCACTGTGACAAAAACTCTCACTAGGCCAGAAATACATCCTAAAGGAGAGGTTGGCTGGTGGGATGTGGATAAACAATAAGAACCGTGGAGGGAGCTCCAGAAGCAGGGTACAGCCCAGACAAAGACATAAAGATGGAAACAAACATGGCAAGAGCTGGGGACACCAGGGGCCTAGCTTGAACAGAGGTCAGGGGAGGAAGAACAAGGAGGCTGAAAGTAGGGGGCAGGAGAAAGATGGGGTCAGGGACCTTCTCTCTACCTCCCTTTTATCTACCCCGGCCAGGGATTGAACCTGTGCCCTCGGTAGTGAAAGCACAGAGTCCTAACCACTGGACTGCCAGTGAGTTCCCTCTACACTGCCTTTGTATCCCTGCTCAACTGCAGCTCACCTCTTCCGAGCCCCAACCATGGGGGAGGATGCTGAGGGGTCCCCTCTGGAAGGGCTGGAGCAACTCAGCCGGGGGTCACTCCCCCAGCGGGGTAGCAGGGAGGTCTCAGGGGGTGGGGGTGACATGCCGTGGAAGCTCCGAGCACGGGGCCGGGGGACAGCCCCTGGAGGTCTGTGGTAGGCCCTGGGTAGCTGCTCGCTGGAGTTGAGCTGAAAGTCATCATCCATGGAGATGTAGGGGGCCAGCATCTCCAAATCCAGAGCATCGACGTCCTGCAGAGGGCAGGAGGGAGTTAAGAGCGTGAGCTTTGGCCTTGGGTGGACCTGGGCTGGAGTCCCAGCTCCACCACTTCTGAGTTGTGTGCCTGAGGTCAAGGGTCTGAGCCTCAGTTTCCTCATCTGTAAAATGGGCAGAAGGACTCTGTAGTAGCCAGTTGCCAAGATGGCCCCCAGGGATCCTCACCTCTTGGTATTTAGGCCCTAGTTTAGTCCCCCAGCTACTGTGTCCAGTCAATCCTAAAAGACATCAACCCTGAATATCCACTGGAAGGACAGATGCTGAAGCTCCAACACTTTGGCCACCCAATGCGAAAAGCCAGCTTATTGGAAAAGACCCTGATGCTGGAAAAGATTAAAGGCAGGAGAAGGGGGCAACAGAGAATGAAATGGTTGGATGGCATCACCAACTCAATGGACATGAGTTGAAGCAAACTCTGGGAAATAGGCAGCCTGGCGTACTGCAGTCCATGGGGTCACAAAGAGTCAGACACAACTTGGTGACTGAACGACAACAACAAAGACCTTAGGAAGACAAAAGGTGGGGTCTAGAATATCCTTAGTCTGACACAAGGCGCTCTAGAGTTTAAGGATGTACCTCGCAGGTCTTCTCAATCAAACAATAGAACTTCTATTAAACTTCAGAGCTCTGTCACCCAGCCATCTCAACAGAAGCCTGAAGTAGAGAAGGGTTTATCTCAGAGATTAGTGGGTATGGCTTTTGTCTAGTGGAGTGAACTCCAAGGACACATGAACAGATGCATTGGCAGCTTGGACTGAAAGGGAAAGGGATGGTACAAAATGAAAAGGGACCTTTGGACCATCAAAACTCTCCAAGCAGAAAGCAGGTTACAAAAACCACTCAGCTGCAAACACATGCTACCTTTTTCTGAAAAAGGAAGGATGACAGTGAATTGCCAAGAGCCCGAAGGGTGGAGCCAAGAACCATGGAGAAAAACTACTGGAAAATAGCAGGAATGAGTTCTGATCCAGGAACTTTTTTTTTTCAATTGGAGGATAATTGGCTTACAATATTGTGTTGGTTTCTGCCATACGTCAACACGACGAGGGACTTTTGATATTTGCCCAAATGGATTTCAAAACTGCTATGGATCAGTGATCCAAGTGCCCTCCTTCCCCCAACTTTTTGAATAGGAATATTTTGGCAGTTATTCTACGCCTGTCCCATCACTGGATTTTGGGAATGTGGATGGCAGACAACTTGTCTCTTTAGTTCAGAGGCCAGCAGATTGAGAGGAACTGTATTTGAGGTGCTCAGCCACACCCAGACCTGACTGGGGTGATGAGATTCTGGAGTTGATGTTGTAATGGGAAGAGACTTTGGGGGGCTTTGGGAGGGGGTGAGTGTACCTCGTGTGAGGGAGAGACATGAATCATTGACGGTCCCAAGGATGACTGCCTTCTGGCATTCCCACTTGTCTGTAACTGCCTTCCACACTGTGCTGCGGTTGGTCTGTCTGACCAATACAATACAGCGGAAGTGATGGGATGTCACTTCTGAGATTAGGATATAAACGCACGCAACTTCTGTCTTGGGTTCACTGTCTCTCGGATTACTTGCCTCGGAGGAAGCCAGCTGGCGTGCTGTGAGGATGCTTAGGCAGCCTCTGTATAGGCCCACATGGTGAGGAACTGAGGCCTCCAGCCAAAGCCATGGGGAGCCTGCGGCCTGCCAGCAACCACGTGCCTGAATTTGGAAGTGGATCCTCGAGCCCCACACGACTGTAGCCCTGACAGAACCTGATTTCAGCCTCATGAAAGACTCAGACAAAACCATCCAGCTAAGCTGCTTCCAGATTTCTAATTCTCAGAAACCGTGCAGAGTAATAAATGTTTGCTTTAAGGTACTGAGTTGTGGGGTAACGTGTTACACAGTGATAGATGCTAATACATCATGCCACTGTCATTTATCTCCAGACCACCAACCATCCAAACACTATCCATCTACCATCCATGCAACAGTCTGTCTATCCTGCAACTCATCCATCCATCTGGATACCTAAGCATTATCCATCCATCTCTCTACTATCGCCCACCTAGTGAATTCAGTGATCCATCTATCTATTCATTAACCACTCCACCATCCCTCTCTAAAGCTTAGATACGTCACCTAGAACCCAGAGGTAAAGAGCGCTTCTTCCATGCCAGCCCTTACCTGAGCGATATCTAGATCTGTCTCCACTGTCTGCAGGTCTTTCCCAGAGGCCAAGACTTTGTGTGCATTCTCCACGTCCACAAGGAGTTCATCTGGGAGATCAGCCTGCAGGGACAGAGTAGAGACTCAAGGAAATCTTGGACCTGGGACATGTTGGCAGTGAGGCAGTCTAAACATTTGAGCTCAGGCTAGAAGTGAGGGCCATTTGTCGGACAGCTGGGACACCAAGCGAGTCAAACAGCAAATGTGAGTTTCTGAACCTGGGTGTGCGAAAGTCTGAGTGCCTGGGTGTAGATTGACAGAGCACACATCAGAGGTTCAAAAGACCAAAGTCTGAGGCCAAGATACTTGGGCCCTGGCGGGTTAAAGATCTTGGAGGCGGGCGGCGGGGGGAACAATGCGGAGTCCAGTTGTCCCAAGGGTAAGGGTGAGGTCAAAGGTCACAGTCTGTTTCTCTGGTGGAGAGAAGATATTTTGGGGGTCATGAAAGTGGTGATAAGGAAAGTCAAGACTAGATATTATGGACCCCTGAGTCAAAGGTCAGCTTTCTGGACTCTTAAGTAAAAACAGTAACCATTATGGTCTGTTGAAGTCTTTACCAAGTGCTTGTCATTAATGATATCACTGAACCCTTGCCATAACCAGTAAGGTGACTACATGCTGCTATCCTCATTTTACAGGTGAGGAAACTGAGGCTCCGCTTGTCCAGGTAACACAGCTCTACATGGCAGAATCAGGGTCTGAATCCAGGTTTGAGTAATCTAAAACATCAGGCATTCTTGTCTCTGTGAGGTCAAAACTCAGAGAACCCAGACTTCCCTAGCAGTGCAGTGGTTAAGACTCCGTGCTTCCACTACAGGGCGTGCAGGTTTGATCCCTGGTCAGGGAACTAGCTCCCACTTGACATGTGGTGCGGCCACAAAGTAAAAATTAAAAAAAAAAATTCACATGTTTAGTCACAAGCAATGAGGGGTTACCCCTGCCAGTCCCAAACATCCTACATTTTGATCCAGATAACAGTTGAAAGAATCTGGAATCTAGATCTTGAAGGAACCCCAACTCCATCTCATCCCCAACCTTTCCACTCCACAGAGGGAGAAACTGATGCCCAGAGAAAAGCAAGGTTCAAGCCAAAGACCCAAAAGCCTGGATCCTGAGGGCTGAAGTGGAGGGAATGCTTACCGGGAGAGGGCTCTGGGGGCGCCGTGTGGCTGGGGGCGCACTGGGGGTAGCAGCTACTGAAGTTCCGTCCAGGATTGGTGCCAGGAGGCGACGGAGGTCAGGGCTACAGAACCGACGGGGGGGTCAGCGGCCAGGGCGGCCTCACTCAGGGCAGGGGGGTGCAGGAAAGCCAGGATCCGGGGGCCAGAGGCATCTGCAGAACACATCAAGATGGGTAGGACGCAGGAGGGCCACTTAGGGCTGAGGGCAGAGCCCTCTGCCCACCTCCAGGAGCAGAGCTGATGATGTAATCAGTATGGGCCCCATTCACAGCGTTGGGAGCTGAGTGCTGGAGAAGACCTGCCGGGCCAGGTGTCATCCCTTCAGTCACCCTGAAGGGTCCTAGGGAGCGGGGGCACACAGTAGACAGGGACAGTAGCAACTGCCCAGTGGTGGGGACGTGTTTTAATATTTCAGATTGACACAGCTGGACTGGGGCACAAAACTAACCTGATTCTCCAGTAGCACAAAACAGCCTTTGGCCATTTGGCTCTGGTGGAGGGAGGGTGAGTGGGCATGTTGGGGGAGGAAGCTGGTCCAAGACTCTCAAGGAGGTTCTAAGGACCCTGAAAGTCAAGATGTGGTCCTGAGCCAGTTCTAAGTCAGAAACATAAAGGGTGTGGGTGACCTCATACCACTCCCAGGAGCATGGGTTGCTAGCAACGCTTTGCAGATGGTGAAGCCCTAAAGAACAGTTAGGGAGGGAAACTAATTTATCCAGGATTGGAGGGGAGGGCAGTTAAGCAGGAGAGAAGGAAGAGGTAAAAAGAAACCAGATGTGAAAGGGTCTAGACTATTGGAAGCCAAAGTATAGTGAAGTGGGAGCAGGGAACAAATTGAAAGTGGGAACAGTTGGGAGTCAGAGCAGGATTCAGAGCACAGGATGACAAGACTGAAGTAATATAGGAGAAGAGGGAGGGCAGAAGAGAGTAGAGTATTCTGGGCAAAGGAGCCTGCACGTGCAAAGGCCCTGAGGCAGGAAAGAGTCTATTCTGTTCCCAGAGCACTAAGGAAGCTGGTGTGGTTAAAAGAGTGAGTGAGAAGGGGAAGGAGGCAGGTCACACGGGGCCAAGCAGGTCAGATGAAGGCAGTTGGGCTTTCTCCCGAGCATCTTGGGGACACAACCCCACCCAGCCCCAGCCCGGCCCCATACCAAGTCTGTCCCCAGGATTAGGGGCATCCTTCTGAGAGGGGCTGCCCCGCTGAACGTGTCTGCGAGAGTGTTGCTCCGTTTGCTCCAGGGACAGCACCACTTCGGTCTCTTCCACTCGGCTGGGGTACAGGGCAGAAAGGAGAGTGGGAGTCAGAGAGGGTGCCTGGCCCTACCCTAGGCACTCCCTTCCTAGTGATGTCCTGTTACAGGAGGCCATCTCGTCCAGGGGAGGGAGGGCATTGTATAGAAAATAATTTGCCATGCTGACTTGTTTTAAAGATTTAAATTTTGTTGACTGCTTTTTTTATTATTATATTAAGAACAGCATTGAAAAGAAAGTTAAGGGTGTCTTCCCAAATTCCCTCTGTGAAAGGAAAAGCAGGAAAAAAAGAGTTGGCATTTAGCACAGCCTGGGAAGAGAGAAAGGAAAAGAGACTGAGGGGCTGTGAGCAGCAGAGAACAGGGAGACTGAAAGGCATGAGAACTAAATATTCTCTTTATAGGCATTTACTTATAAATGCATTCTTATAAATGTATTGATGAAGACTATATATGTACCATATTCTTATATTACCAAATATGAAGAATTTATAGGGATATATTTTTATGAATAAGATTTTATTTAGGAAGATTCTATTCATAGACATTTGCCACATTCAAAGGAACGAATTTATAAATATATGCTTCTGTCCCTCGTGTCTTCCTGCCGCCCCCTCCCTCTCCAGTCTCTAGCTGCAGAAGCAATCCAAATGTTCCCTCTGCAAACTGGCTTCTGGATAATGGGGCCCAGGGTGGAGGACCAGACCCTTATTTGCATCTCATTTGCATAACACTATCCAGGACAGAGTGTGGGTGATCCTTCCACCAGCTCTTCCAGAAGCTGGGACCCTGCCCCATCCTCACCCACCCCTTCTGGGCTGGAAACATCCCAATTGAGGCTGGATCCAAAGCTGCCCCACCCCCTCTAGAAAAACACAGGCTCATACAGTCTACGTGTACACGCACTCTGTACTCACAGGCACGAACAGGAACCTTCATATACCCCCAGGTGTATTCCTGGTCAGGTAGGCACACATAACTCTACACTGGGGCTAACACATGTGCCTACATGCCACACGGAATGCACATATTCATTCCTTCCAGACCTTTCCTCGTTCGTGCTCAGTTGCTCAGTCATGTCCAACTCTCTGTGATCCCATGGGCTAGAGCCCACCAGGCTCCTCTGTCCATGGGATTTGCCAGGCAAGAATACTGGAGTGGGCTGCCATTTCCTCCTCCAGGGGCTCTTTCCAGTCCAGGGATTGGACCCATGTCTCTTATACCTCTTGCACTGGCAGGTGGATTCTGTACCACTGTGCCACCTCAGAAGCCCTTTCCTAGACAACCAAAAATACTTAGTTGTTAAGAGCAAGGGCTCTGCAGCCAGCAGCCTGGGATTCAGATTCCAACTCTGCCACGTACAAGCTGTGTGACCTTGAGCCTATGGCTGAACCTCTCTGGGCCTCATTTTCCTCTTCTGTAAAGTGGGGATAATAATAGTACCTCTTTCCCAAGTTGTCATGAGTCCTAAATAAGTTAGTATATGTCAAATGTGCACAAGATGAGCTCTATATATTTGCCATCATTTATTATTGAGCAATTACTATGTGCCAGGCACTGGAGTTTCAACAGTGAACAAGACAGACAAGACTTCCAGCTCTCATGGTGGGAAATGCTAGTGGGAAAAGACAGACCTTAAGTAAAAGACATTGTTGGTAAATGTATCTATGTCATTGTTGTTATTCAGTTGCTTAGTCTGACTCTTGGTGACCCCATGGACTGACTGTAGCTTGCTAGCCTCCTCCGTCCATAGGATTTCCCAGGCAAGAATACTGGAGAAGGTTGCCATTTCCTTCTCCAGGGGATTTTCCTGACCCAGGGATCAAACCTGCATCTCCTGCATTGGCAAGCAGATTCTTTACCACTGAGTCACCAGGGAAGCCCTATCTGTGTAGTTACAAAATGTATTATACACCTTTCTGGCAAGCAAAGCACTTGAAGCATGGCTGGTTGGAACTGAGATGTATCTTCGAGCAAGTGGCTTCCCCAGTGGCTCAGCGGTAAAGAATCTGCATGCAATGCAATCCCTGGGTTGGGAAGATTCCCTGGATAAGAAAATGGCCATCCGCTCCAGTCTTCTTGCCTGGAGAATCCCACCGACAGAGGAACCTGGCAGGCTACAGTCCACGGGATGGCAAAGAGTCGGACATGACTGAAGTGACTGAGCAGGTCAGTGTAAAACACACCCCAGAGACTTCCTTTCCTGATGGTCTAGCGGCAAGGAATCCATATTCCCAATGCAGGGAGCCTGAGTTCGATCCCTGATAAGGGGACTAGACCCATATACTGCAACTAAAAATCCCACATGCCCCAGTGAAGATCAAAGAGCTCTCATGCCACCTGGAAGCAGCCAAATAAATAAATAAAATACTAAAAATAATAGAATACACACTAGATTGAAAAATTGAGTATGAAAAAAAGAATCTAAAAGTCTGAATAATTTTTAGGGGCCTTCCCTGATAGTCCAGTGGTTAAGACTCCAAACTTCCAGAGCTTTTGCTGCAGGGGGCTTGGGTTTGACCCCTGATGCAGGAACTAAGATCCCACATCCCACTCAGCATGGCCAAGAAATCTTTACAACTTCTTAAATAATTTTAATATCAATTACATGTTGAAATATTTTTGTATGCATTAGAATATGTACACATGTACCTATAAAATAATGTACAATAATTTAATAGTCTATTATTAATTATATTAATCCATATAGTCAAAGCTATGGTTTTCCCAGCAGTCATGTATGGATATGACAGTTGGACCATAAAGGCTAAGTGCCAAAGAACTGATGCTTTTGAACTGTGGTATTGTAGAAGACTATTGAGAGTCCTTGGACAATAACATCAAACCAGTCAGTCCTAAAGGAAATCAACCCTGAATATTCTTTGGAAGGACTGATGCTGAAGCTCCAATACTTTGGACACCTGATGCGAAGAGCCAACTCATTGGAAAAGACTCTGATGTTGGGAAAGACTGAAGACAAAAGGAGAAGGGTCCTCCAGACCTGCTTGGGTCAAAACTCAGCTAACTGTGTGACATTGGGCAAAGGACTTCCTCCCTGTGGTCTTCAGTTTTCCCTCCTCCAAAATAGGGATCGAGGAACTTCCTTGGTGGTCCAGTGGTTAAGAATCTGCTTTCCAATGTAGAGGATATGGGTTCAATCCCTAGTCAGGAAACTAAGATCCCCCATGCCTCAGGGCAACTAAGCCCAGACTGCCACAACTAGAGAGCCTGCTTGCAGCAAACAACTGAGCCCACGTGCTCTGGAGCCCATCCGCCACAACTAGAAACTCACACGCCGAAACAAAGACCCTGCATATGAACTAAGAGCTGATGCAGCCAAAAATAAATAAATGATCCGTTAAAACGGGGATCCAAATAACGGCTATACCTCATGGGCTTCTTGCGAGCACAAAGCCCACGGTGTAGAATGCTGTAAGTGCCCTGAGCAAGTGAGTTTTATTTTTATGGAGCAGGTGCTACTGGCAATGGAAGGAGGCTCAGGTGTGGAAGAGGAAGGATGGAGTTTACAAAGTGTCAGCACTCAAGCAGGCAGAGACCCACGCAGCTGCATGCCACACAATATTCATACTCATTGCTTCTCATCTCACAGTTAACCCCCTTTCAAATCAGAATCTTTGAATAACTTGTAGCCTTGAGAAGAATCAGAGCAAAGGAGAGAGGACCTCACTGTTACTGAGTAATCTCCTATTCATGCTTCATCCATTTTCTGCCAGTAAAACTGAACTCCTCAGGCCTGCTCTTTGCTTAGAGGGTGAAAGATTGAAATTCCAGGGCCTGGCCATCTAAAGGCAAGTCTTCATAATGAATAAAAGGAGCTTCCAGAAGAGATAGGAGGGCAGGTCCCCTCTCCTTTGCTCTGATTCTTCTCAAGGCTACAAGTTTTTCAAAGATTCTGATTTGAAAGGAGGTTGATGGGAGAGCATTTCGAAGATGACCAGGCTTGTTTTCCTGTGTATGAAGACTTGCATAAATATTCCTGTTACCAACCTCTGTTTTCTAATACAATCTTTCCTTGATCAAAAAGACCCTGGGAGGGACTTCCCTGGTGGTCCAGGGGCTAAGACTCCATGTTCCCCATGCAGGGGCCCTGGTTTGACCCTGGTCTGGGAACCAGATCCTGCATGCTGCAACTAAGAGTTCGTATGCCACAACTAAAACTCGGCTCAGCCAAGTAAATAAATTTAAAAAAAAAAGAAAAAGACCCAAGGAAACTCCTATGGTTTTAGAAATGAATGCCATATCCTGGGAGAAAGACTTCAAAGAAAAGCTGTAATTCTCTGTCTTGGGTGATAATTAGCTGCCCTTGTCGCATGTTGTCATGGTGAAAAACTTCTAAGATGCATGATGGAAGGGGGGAGGAGCCTATGCTTTACCACTACATGCTCATTAGAATGGTTCCTATGAAAACAGAAGAAATCAACCCTGAATATTCACTGGAAGGATTGATGCTGAAGCTCCAATACTCTGGCCACCTGATGCAAAGAGCTGACTCACTGGAAAAGACCCTGATGCTGGAAAGACTTAAGGCAAAAGGAGAAGGGGGGTGGCAGAAGGTGAGATGGTTAGACAGCATCACCAAATCAATGGACATGAATGGCAAACTCCGAGAAATAGTGAAGGACGGGAGAGCCTGGCTTGCTGCAGTCCACATGGTTGCAAAGTGGGACACAGCGACTGAATATCAATGAAGACAGACAATATAAAATAAAATGCTGCCAAGGATGCGGAGGACTAGAACCCTCACACAATGCTGATGGGAATACAAAAGGGGCACAGCCGCCTTAGAGGGCAGTTTGGCAATTTCTTCTGAAGTTAAGCATACACCGACCATACGGCCCATCCATTCCATTCTGAGGTGTTGATCCAAGAGGAATGAAAACATACGACCTCACAATATCATGGATGAGAATGTTTCCTTTTCTCGTAATCACCCCAAATAGTCAACAGTTCAAATGTCCTCCAACTGAAGAATGGATAAACCACAGTCCATAGATATTCATAGCATAGATTACCTAGCATCAAAAAAGAACTGATGGATACACACCACAACATAAATTTAAAATCTGTTAGGCTAAGTGAAAGAAACCAGGCTCAAAGACTACATACTATAGAATTTTGTGTACATGACATTCTAGAAAAGGCAAAATTCTAGGGTCAGAGATTAGATCACTCGTGCCCAGAGACCACTAGGGGTGGGCTGAGGTTCACTATATAAGAATTCTGGGGGGTGATGAAACTACTCTATAGCTGTTTTTATGTTTTGACCTTGCTATGAAACTTGTGGGACCTTAGTTCCCCAACCAGGTATTGAACCCTGGCCCCAGCAGTGAAAGTTAAGAAAGAAGCCAAGTCCTCACCATTGGGCTGCCAGGAAATTCCCTGCTCTATAGCCTGACTGTGGTTGGGGTTACACAATTCTGTGCATTTGTCAAAACTCGCAGAACCACATACAAAAAAAGAGTGAATCTTCTCATGTAAATTACATGTCAATTTTTAAAAGGCCCTATGATTCAGCTGTCTTATAACTTGAAAATAGTCTTTTCATTTAAATTACCAGCACACACTCATATATTTGTGTCTACATGAAGATGCCTGTGTGTCATCAGTCACACGTGTTCTACATACATGTGCACACTTCCTCTCACATGTGCACCATGCACACGCACACTTCAACATATACACACATACCTGTTCATACATATGCAGACCAGACCCATGCACACAGACATCCCACCTCTTTCCCGCTTACCTGATCAGGAAGTGGACGCAGACGATACTCTCAGATTGGGGACCCCGGCCCCCTGACACCACTGTGGCCTGGGTCTGGGTCCACAGGTAGCCACCACTCCGGGCCAGGAAGCGGTACTGCCCCGTTACTGCCTGGCCCTTGCTCAGCACTGGGGAGGGGCATGGGGAGGGGTTAGGGAAACTGAGGAGAGAAGGCAATGGGGCGGGGCATGGGGTATGAAGGGTCAGGGAAGAGAATGTTCCCTGGGGCTTGGGAGCGCGGAGCTGGTGTTGGCTGGCGCCATGCAGCACCGGAAATGGAACCTGAACACATACATGTATGGATGCTTTGGCCGACTGCATCCGAGTCCAGCGCGTGGATGTACTCGTAGGCAGAACAGCCAATCAGGTCGTCGGGGCTGTAGCCGGCAACCTCCGCGATCCTGAGGTGGGTGCAGTGGAGCCTAGGTCAGTTCAACTGGCTGAGGTGGAGGGTGGGCGAAAGGAAGGAGTCGGGGATACGGGGCTGAAGCCAGCAAGACAGAGAGAGACAGGCTTGTAACAGAGAGAAAGGGAGAGCAAGGAATAGGAAAAGGAGTGTGGCAGGCTGAATAATGGCCCCTGAAGATATCTCCGTCCTAATTCCCTGAACCTGTGAACACACTACCTTCTACGGCAAAAGGGATTTTGTAGATGTGATAAAGTTAACGGTCTTGAGATGGAGAGATGATCCTAGATCCCCTGGGTCAGCCCATTGTAATCACAGGAGTCCTTACAAGAAGGGGGACCACATGGTCAGAGTGAGAACAGAAGATGGGATGATGGAGGCGGAGGTGGAAGTGATGTGTTTTGAGGTGGATCGAGGGACCACGACCCAAGGAATGTAGGGGGTCCCCAGAAGCTTCTATGGCAAGGAAACAGATTCTTCCCTGGAGCCTGTGGAAAGAACACAGCCCTTGATTTTCATTTCATAAGACTCTTCTCAGACTTGTCACCTCCAGAACTCTGAGATAGAGAATATATGTTGTTCTGAGCCACTAGGTATGTGGTAAGAGAATACAGCGGCCATAGGAAATCAACAGCGGAGGAGCGTGCGTGCGTGAGGACCGTGCATGTGTGCGGCGTGCTCAGGCACTTCAGTCCGACTGTTTGCAACCCTATTGGTTGTAGCCCGCCAGGCTCCTCTGTTCACGGGATTTTTCAGGCAAGAATACTGGAGTGAGTTGCCATGCCCTCCTCGAGGGGATCTTCCTGACCCAGGGATCGAACCCGCAGCCCTGCATTGCAGGTGTTTACTCACTGAGCCACTTAGAAAGCCCGAATAGGGGAGGAGAGAGAAGGTAAAAATGGGGAGAGCGATGAAAAGAAAGACAAAAGAAAACGTGAAAAAAATAGGAGAGGGGTAGAGAAAGGAAGAAAGAACATCACAGAAAAGAACCAATAGAAATAAAAAGTAATCGTGACGATAATTATTTTAAAAATAGGCATGTCTAGGCTACTCTGCACCAGGCAACTCACTGAGTGCTCAGAACACCTGTTCTAAGGAGGCTCTGTTCTCAGTTCACAGGATGGAGGAGGAAAGTGGGGTACAGAGAGGTACGGTCCTTTGGCCAAGTCATGCACAACCAGCATTTGAACTCGAACAGTCTGAACTCAGATAAGAAGACCCACATATAGGGAACTTCCTTGGTATGTTCAGAAGTTAAGACTCTGCGTTTCCAATGCAAGGGGCTCTGGTTCAATCCCTGGTCGAAGAACTAAGATCCCCCATGATCAGAGGCATGGCCAAAAATTTAAAAAAAAAAAAAAAAGACAATTCAGAGGCAGGCAGACATATCAAGACAGAGACAGATGGAGTCAGAGAGTTGGAAACAGACCAGAGAGGGAAGCTGGGAGTGGGGGGGTAGGAGAGGAGATGGTGAGTGAACTTGGGCAGAAAGGAAGAGGAGGAGCTGGGCTTGGCAGGTGGTGGGTGGGCCCCTGACTCCTGCCCACCTCTCATCACAGTAGGTGAACTTCATGTCCAGGCTGTGGCGGCTGAGGAAGGCCCCTCGGCCTAACGGGGGCCTCTAGGCTGCCAGGGTGGGGGATGGCTTCACAGATTAGCACCAGGCATTGCAGGGGGGCTCCAAGTTGGGACTCCCAGCCAGGGAAGTCTGTGCTGGGGGCTTGTAGACCCTCATGTGTCCAGAACAGTGTAGTACCTGGTGGGGGTAGTTGGGGGCAAGAGGGTGATGTACCTGGGCCTGGGGCTACCCAGGGGGCTGGGAGGTATGATCCTATGGGCCCCTCCCCTAGAGAACCAAAAGAAGAAAGCCCTGAGGATTTCAGAGCCCCAGCTCAGGGAGCTCTGAGGACCCCCAGACCCCAACCCCATAGAGACCCCAACCTAAGAAGGTTCTGACAATCTCTAGATTCTAAGACACAGGGAGCTTTGAGGACCCGATTTTCCTACCCCATGGAGACTCCAGACTTAGGATTCTGAGAACTCCCAGCACCAGGCCCACAGAGATCCAGACTAAGAAAGGATACAAGGACCCCCCGATCCCCAACCTCCTAAGTACCCAGAGGATGTCCAAGACCCAGCCTGAGAAAGCCCCACTGGATCCCGGGCCCAGGAGACCCCTGGACTCCAACCTGCTGAGGGGAACGTTAGGGTTCAGGTCCAGCCCCGGCGGGCCCCTCCCCTCCAGGCCAGATCCTGCCCACCTTCCAGGTGGCCGCCTTCAGATTGAGGGTGCGCCCGCGGCTGCTGAGGGTGCTCTTCATGCGCAAGGAGAAGCACCGCTCCGTGGGGGCCTCCGGCTTCTTTTTGGACAGGCCTGAGGAGGGCCGCGGGGTGGGGGGGAGGAGGGGAAAGGAGGGGGTGGGGGAGGGAGGAGCTGGTCATCAGGTAGCTCAGGACAGGGCCCAGGTCTCTCCAGCACCCTGGTTACTAAATTTCCCAGCCTCATCCTCAAAATCTAGACGTGAAACCAGAGATCGTCTCCCAGGGGTATGCTACGCTCTTTAAGACCCGCCCCCAGAGCAGGGTGAGTCCCTGCATTCCCTCAGGGCAAGACCACAGCATCCTTCTCTTCCCAACTTTTTTTCTCAGTGGACAGGGAAGCTTGGCATGCTGCAGTCCATGGGGTTGCAAAGAATCGGACACGACTGAGCGATGGAACTGAACTGAATTGATTCCAGAGGGGAGAGGATATGCTGAGGGCAGGATGGAGCCTCAGTTTCTGTAATTTAAGGGCAGAGACCTCCAGGGAACTCACTCTGCCGGGGGGTCAGGGCATCTTGAAGTTCCTCTTGGTCACAGGGATGGATAAAATCAAAGATATTGTGTCCGATCAGCTCCAGCTGGGAGGGAGGGAAGCAGAGGGGTGCCTTGGAAGAAAAGCATTTTTACAAGGGCCTCTGACCCATCTCACCCTTCCCATCCTCATCACCCTGCCCCAATTCATGAACCTGGATTATTTTCCTAGTCTCCTTATTCATTCATTCATTTCTTCAACATACCAGGCCTTCTTCTAGATGGTGTGGGCACAGAAGTAACTACAAAGACAAAACCCCTAACTCTCAGAGCTTACTGGGTAGTGGGGCGCATGCTCAGTCGCTTTAGTCATGTCTGACTTTGCGACCCCATGGACTGTATGTAGCCCACCGGGCTCCTCTGCCCATGGGATTTTCCAGGCAAGAATACAGGAGTGGGTTGCCATGCCCTCCTCCAGGGGATCTTCCCGACCCAGGGATCGAACCCAGGTCTCCTGCATTGCAGGCAGATTCTTTATCAGCTGAGCTACTAGGGAAGTCCTTATGATGAAATGATGGAACATTATCTTAGAGGCAGTGGTCAGAGCTAAAGCTGAACGGGGAGTGATGACATCTTGGAGTCCTGGATCTGCCATTTCCTAGCTCTGGGACCTTGGAACATTCACCTCTCTGAGCTCAAGAGCTCAAACTAACAGAGAAGTTGGCATCAAGAGTGGGATGAGGACTTTCCTTGTGATCCAGTGGTTAAGAATCTGCCTTGCAAGGCATGAGATGTGGGTTCGATCCCTGGTTGGGGAACTAAGACCCCACATGCCGAGGAGTAACTGAGAGCTGCACCTACTGAGCCAGGAAGGCAACGACTAGGGAGTCCATGTGCCACAACAAAAGATCCCTCGTGATGCAACTAAGACCTGATGCAGATAAATAAGATTTCTTTCTCAAAGAGTGGGATAACAAGGCCAGGCAAAGGAATAGATGCCAACTGTGGAGCTCATCGGTGTGATATAAGAAAAAAAACAGTAGCCCTCTCATGGGACTGCGTGTAAGATGAGCTGGAATTAGTTCTACTCCCTAAGTCTTTTGTCTCCCCATCCCCGGGCCCCTCATCCTACTCCTTTTCTCCCATTTGGGACCCCGCATCCACCGTTTTATGGAGTTTCCAGCCTCTAGATTCACTCTCTTCAATTCTATCTCTGTGCAGTAGCTAGGGGATCTTTCTAAAATGAAAATCTGATTGCACCTCTCTGACACAGTCTCTCCTCTGCTTAAAGTCTTTCCACGACTCCCCAGTGCCCTGGAGACAAACCTTCTATTTGAGTCCTAAACTTTGACCTCTAGCCTTTCTGTCACTTTCTCCCACTGCACTCTGCACCTAACTCAGAGAAATGTCCCCAAAGATTCTTCTTTTATCTCACATCTGTGTCTTGGCATATTCTGTTTCCTTGGCCATGTACATTCCTAGCCTTTGGCGGTCCCAACCATTCACCATACCCTTTGACTGGGTAAGTCCTTCAGGTTTTAGCTCAGATGTCTTTTCCAGGAAGCCCTTGATTCCCTCCCAGCCTGGGTCAGGTGCCATCGTCCACCCTGGACTTGTACAGCCCCTTAAGCTGCCCCACCCCAGCCCTACCCATTCCAAATTTTCCTGACTGGTCACATATTTGCCTCCCCTTTGCTCTGTGGGCCTTGTAAAAGCAGGGCTAAAGTGGTTCTGGTGCCATCCGTATCCCAGCATCGCCTGCACAAAGTAGGAATCCCTCTTACCTGACTGAGGCCCAGGTGTTTGCTGACATTTTCTGACAGGTAAGCCATGTCTCCCTCGGCGGTGAGCACCATAACAAAGCCCTCCAGGGCCTTCAGGTAGCAGGCATCCAGCGGCTCGCCCCCTGCTCCCATCTGGTTCCACTCCCCTGGTATCCGGGCCAGGATGGATCGGGTGTGTCCAGTCAGCTGTGAGCCTGCCCTGGCTAGCCTCCCTCTGCTTTTCTTCACTCAGAGGGACTTACAGGTACCCCCAGGTGACTGGGGCACATCCCAGTGACTTGGAGTCCCAAGGAAGAGGGAAGGACCAAAGAGGACTGGAATTCTAAGAGAACAAGGCCTCCCAGGGGTACAGAATTCTAGGAAGGCAGGGGTCTCCCAGCGGGGTAGAACTCTTGTTTAGTCAATACATAATGTCCTATGACTCTTTTGGGACTTTAGCCTGACAGACTCCTCTGTCCATGGGATTTCCCAGGCAAGAGTACTGGAGTGGGCTGCCATTGCCTTCTCCAGGGGATCTTCCAAACCCAGGGATGGAACCTGAGTCTCTGGCATTGCAGGCAGATTCTTTACCACTGAGCCATCTGCGAAGCCCCTAATAGAACCCTGAGGAGGGCAGAATCCTAATGGGATGAAATTCCCAGGGGTCAAAATTCTAAGGGGCCAAGGTATAAGAGGAGTCAGAATTCCAAGGGGGCCAACCTTGCCAAGGGTTCAGAATTCTTGGGGCAGGACCTTCCAGATGGGCAGAATTCTAAAGAAGCAGGGACTCCCAAGCGACAGAATTCTAAGGAGGACAGAATACAAGACAGGAAAGTCTAAGGGGCAGAGTCTCCAGAGAAGGTCTCCACTTTCCCCATAATAAAATCTTCTCAGGGTCCTGGGATTCCAAGGGGTGTATGTTTGAGAAAGAGAGAGAGAAAGCCTCCTGCTGAATTTTAGTTTAACAGGGTGGGAATTCAAGGGGACAAACAATACACCTAGTGAGCCTAGCTGAGAAGATTTCCCAGGGGACCAGATCCTAAGGGTCCAGGTGCTTTAGGGAGTTTAGTGAAACAGTAAAGTGAAAGTGGTAGCCGCTCAGTCCTGTCTGACTCTTCGTGACCGCATGGATTGTAACCCGCCAGGCTCCTCTGTCCATGGAACTCTCCAGGCAAGAATACTGGAGCGGGTAGCCATTCCCTTTCCCAGGGGAATCTTCCGACCCAGGTGTGGAACCCGGGTCTCTTGCATTGAAGGCGTATTCTTTAGGGTCTGAGCCTTCTCTTCCCTACAGTTCTAATTCTAAGGAGGCGGAGCGATGCAAGGGAGTATTCCAACGGGCGGGGCCTAACAAATGACAGACTTCGAAGAAGATGGGGATTCCTAGGACTGGATTCCGATTGGCCAGAACTCGAAGGGGCGGGGCCTATCCAGACTTGATTCCAGAGGGGCGGGGCTCCGCCGGGAAGCCATCTGGGGGCGGGGCCTTGTCGGGACGCGGCTTCCCGGAGGAGGGGGGTCTCCCGGGAGGTACCTTTCCGAGGGCGGGGCCTTGCCCAGGTGGGAATCCCCGGGGGCGGGGCTCACCTGCGGTGCAGAGGCGGTGCATGCGCAGGTAGCTGATAGTGAGGCGCATGATGGAGGCCTTGTCCAGGTGGGCGCTGACCCCGCGCGCGAAGGGCAGCGTGTGCGCCAGCTGGTACAGCACCTCGGTCTCCTGGCTGCGCCGGCTGCGGGCCGCATCCCGGGACTTCTCCTTGCGCAGCTCCGTGCTCGACCTGCGGGCATGGCCTGCGTTCACTGGAGGCGCTCCGGGAAGGGAAAGAGGCTGGATGCGGCAAGCACATGGGGTGCTGCCACATGGATCTCAGAGAAGTCAGAGCCGCGACTGTGCAGGCCTCGCTGTGTGGCCCGGGCGAGTTCCTGGAGCTCTCTGGGTGGGCTGTACTATGGAGTCGTTCCTAGCCTCGGGTTTTATTGTCCGTGCGCCAGCCCATGCTGCCCTCCGGTGCTCACTCCTCTCCAAGGCGTGCCAGGGGCCGCCCTGTCCCCTCCCTGACTTATCTGCTGATTATTCCCCGGGCTTGGGGCGACTGGGTAACAGCGAGGCCTCCTACTGGGAGGAGGCTGGCAAAGATGGCCAGGAACCAGGGGAGGGAGGGTGCAAGAAGATGCCTGCAGCCCCCTCCAGGCCCTCTGCCCTACAACCTCCCTGAACCCCGTCTCCTGCCCTTTTCCCTCCTCAGCTGAGTTGAGTTCTCAGAATCTTGGAGTACAGATGTCAAAGTCCAACGACCCATCTCCCGGGGCCCTGCCAGGAAATACAGCAAATCATCCCTAGGGTCCTGGGGGTTCTGTTCAGCCAATGGCTAACCACTCACCCCTGCCCTTTAATCCATTCCAAATGCTTGAATTCTGTGTGTGGGGTTGGAAGTAGAAAGTTATCGTGGTTTTTGGTTGGTTGTTTGATTGTTTTCAGAAATATTTGCCACTTATCCAGCTTTTACTATTATGTCAGACCCTGTGCCATATGTGTAACTTAAATTAACCTAGGCAGCTCAGACATTCCTAGGAAGAAGAAAATAACATTATCCCCGTTGAACTTATGAAACCCAGGCACAGAGAGGTGCAGTGCTTGCCCACAAGGAGTGAAGCTAAGGTTTGAACACTGGTCTGCCTGAATTCTTCAGTTTCCTCTGTTGTATGTGCTGAATCGCTTCAGTCATGTCCAATTCTTTGCGATCCTATGGACTGTAGCCCGCCAGGCTCCTCTGTCCATGGGATTCTCCAGGCAAGAATACTGGAGTAGTTTGCCATTTCCTTCTCCACGGGATCTTCCCGACCCAGGGATCAAACCCTCATCTCCTGTTGTATGGCCCTGCACTGTCTTAAAAGTCAAACTCCAGGTCTCTCTGAATCCAACTCTATAGTTTTTGGGGGGAAAATGTTAGAGTATGTTACATATAGTATAGTATATGTAATCTTACCTATATTGAGATACCACTATTGATAAAAAACATAAAGTTGTTGTCCCCTTGCTAAGTCGTGTCCAACTCTTTGTGACTCCATGGAGTATAGCACACAGCCTCCTCCGTCCTCCATTATCTCCTGGAGTTTGCTCAGATTTGTGTTCACTGAGTCGGGGATGCTATCTAACCATCTCATCCTCTGCTGCCCCCTTCTCCTTTGACCTTCAACTTTTCCCATGATCAAGGTCTTCTCCAGTGAGTTGGCTATAAATGGCAACCCACTCCAGTATCCTTGCCTGGAGTACCCCGTGGACATATGAAAAACCATTAATAAGCAGCTATAATTTGCTAAGTATTTATGAGTCTGGCATTGCACTAAGTAAGGACTCAGCTTACGTGTACTCATTCAATCCTAAGAAAGCCCTAGGCAGGAATTTCCCTGGTGGTCCAATGGTTAAGAACACACCTTCCAATGCAGGAGACAAGAGTTTGATCCCTGGGAGGGGAACTAAAATCCCATATGCTATGGGACAACTAAGACTGGAGGCAGCCAAATAATGGTTTTTTTTTAAAAAAGAAAGCCTAGGCTCTGAAACCTCCATTTCACAAAGGGTAAACTGAGACTCTGAAAAGGTAAGTCCTTCGCCCCCAGAGTCATAAAGCCATTAACTGGAAGAGTTGGGATCTGAACTCGGGCAGTGAGATTTCAAAGCCTTCATTCTTCTAACTCCTTTCTTATGAACCAACCCCCAAACCCCTACCCCCGGCCCGGCCCCTTCCACAACCTCCATGGGAGCAAAACCTCAGAAAGGGAAGCTGACCTTCCTAAAAGCCAAAGGCCATTTCTGGGGCATCAACTGCACACCCAAACAGGAGCCCTGCAGCGCCACCCCCAGGCACAATGGAGGGAGGCGCGTGGTGCCTCCTGTCTCTACAGATGGGAAAAATCTCATGCAAGCAGGAGGGAGCTGCAGAAGGGAACAGGCTGGGTGGAGGGGTGGAGGGAGCCAGCAACTGCCCTCATCCCCTCCCTCCTGGCTGGCGGGGGCAGGGGCCTCCAGTCCTCCTCTGCCCAGAGGACATTCCGTCCTCCTGTCCCGTTCTGTTCCAGCCTTGTTTGTCTTCCTGCCCAGAGGGTGGGGGTGGGCAGGCCTCACTGAGCTGGGGGGCCCCGATGGAGGGAACAGGGAATGGGAACAGGGAGAGGGGTAGGGGTGGGGTTGGCCCCCCCACCTCCCAGGCAGCTGGGCTCTACACTCCTCTCTGTGGCCAACTCCTTCTCCCTTCATAGAAGGAGCTAGCTGGTGGCTGCGGCGGGACCCTCCCTCTGGCTCCCAGCCTGCTCTCCGGATATTCTGACAGCAAATGTGGGTGGGCCTCTCCTGGTCTCTGGCCTTTCCCTGTATTTATTTACATATTTTAATTTTATTATTATTATTAAAGTTTTTATTGAATTTGTTAAATGTTGCTTCTGTTTTCTTGTTTTGGGATGTTTCTTTGGCCCTGAGGCATGTGGGGTCATAGCTCCCTGACCAGGGATGGAACCCCTACCAGCTGCGTTGGAAGGCGAAGCCTTAACCACTGAACCGCCGTGGCAGTCCCTGGCCTTTCTCTTTAAACAGAGTCAGGGGCTAATTCCCCGGGTTCAGCATTCCAGTCTTGACTCCATGACCTATTAGCTGTGTGACTCTGGACAAGTTGCACAGCCTCCCTGCGCCCAAGAACAGCACAAATCCTCATGGGGCTGTTGTGAAGACTAAATGAGTTACTGTATGTCAAGGGCTTAGAATTGAGGCTGGCAATTGGTCAATGCTATATAAAGGTTCGACTCTTTGTGACCCCATGTGCTGCCGCAGACTTCTCCAGGCAAGAATACTGGAGTGAGTTGCCACGCCCTTCTCCAGGGGATCGTCTCAACCCAGGGATCGAACCTAGGTCTCCTTCACTGCAAGCGGATTCTTTACTGTCTGAGCCACCAGAGAAACCCAAGAATACTGGGGTGGGTAGTCTATCCCCTTCCTCAGGCGATCTTCCCAGCTCAAGCATCGAACCTGGGTCTCCGGCATTGCAGGCAACTTTTATTATTCCCTCTTTGTCCACATCAGGGATGGAAGGCTTAGGAGACTCGTAGGCTCTGGAGAAACCCTCGGGCTTTGGTGGTAACCCCGTGGTGTGGTGTGCGTGTGCAATCACACATGTGACTTTTACACAATACCTTGAGAAAAAGACTAAATCATAGTGATACTAATAGTAATGATAGTGCTGGTGTATTGAAAACTCATGAGCTTAGAGACCCCATTAACTCCCTTCAACAACCCTAAGCACCTGGAAAAGTGATCTCCCTTTTACAGTGTCAGAAACTGAGTCTCCAAGCATTGCATTATCAGCCCAAGTCACCAAGCTGGTATCCCAGGGCCCTCCACCAATGCGCAGCTATGCTCAACGCTTCTGTTAATCCAACCACGCTTTTACTTTTGCCTAGAATCCTGTCTGACTTGAACAGTTTATTACCCACCTATGGAGTATTCTGCCTCAAAGGTCTGTCCCATCACCACTCATCATCTAGATCTGGTGCAGGAGACGGGAAGTAGAACCCTCATTTTCCAGGCTATGAAACTGAGGCTCAGAGAGCAGCCTGCTGGCATAAAGCCACACAGCCAGGAAGTTGGTGAGCTACAATTTGAACCCTGACTTTGGGGCCTGGGCTTTTAAGTGCCATGCCTTGGTGAGCATGCCACCTGAGGGACCCCTGTCCAGCCCCTCCACTGCCCAGTGGACCCCCCGTCTTTCCCCTCCCACCCCTGCTGCCTCCAGATTTCCCCAGCTGGCCCCATGCCCAGCCCTGGTCCAGCCCCTTGGCACTCTGCCCAGGTTGAGACGTGCAGCTGGAGCCCTGCCACCCCTTCCTCTGTGTTCCAGCAGAGAACAGGGGGTGGAGCCAGACCGGGAGGCCCCAGGGTAAGGCCTGGGATGAGGACTAGGGCCTGGTGGCCCCCCCAACCAGGAGAGGGAGAAGCCCACTTCTTCCCTGCCCTGAAGAAGCTGCCCCTGAGAACAAAGGCACGGAGAAAGTGGGGACACTGGCCCCACATTCGGGGCTGCTCCTGGCCTCTCTCTCCTGACAATCAACTGGGTATTGGGGGTCTTGCAAAAAGTAGAGAGGATCTGGGGGGGCGTTAGGCTGAACCCATGCAAGGATCCTCTTGGCATTGCCCTGAGGTGGCCTGAAAAGGCCAGAGGCAGAGTTTGGGTTGGAGAAGGGACTTGGGGAAGGGGGTTGGGGAAGTCTGTCTACTCCTGACTCTGCGCATTCCCAAAGACGTGGTAATCCAGTGGGGTGCCTGTACCCCAAGTCCTCTGTTCTCTGGGAACCCTCTGACCTGGGAGACACCCAGGGCCAAGTGCCCCCATCGGGGCTTCCTGAGAATCACCCTTGCCTGGGGTGGGATGGCAGTTAGCCAGAGCTGGAAGAGGGGGAAGCAGTAAGGAGTATGGGGACCCACTCACCATCACCCAGACCCTTTTTGGCCCAAATGCCATCCTAGGGGTGCAGGAGGGGATGGAGCGTGGCCGGGATCCGGGTGCAAGTTATGAGTGGGTGGTGCGCAGGCTCAGATGACACCAAAGGAAAGGGCTGTCCTTAGGTGGGGAGGGGGGAGTGCCCCAGCTCAGCCAAGAGGGGCCCCCGCCCAGCCAGGAGGGGCTGGGCCAGGGCTGGCCCAGAAAGGGTGGGATAGAGTTTCCCTGGCAGGCCCAGAGCCAGAGACTGGAATAGAATTGGTGGGGGAGTATAGGTGAGGGGGAGGGATGTGAAAACATGGGGGTGTAGACAGATCCAATCAGACCTGTGAAGCCAGGGAGGAGGGAAGGGGGTGAGGCTTCCTGGACGCCTCAGATTGGATGGGAGAAATCAAGGGCTTGAGATACTTTCTGGGGTTCCATGCAAACATGGCCAGACAGGACCCCCTGGCTGTGGATCCAGAACACCAGTTCCCTGTGCTGCCCAGCAGATCTGCACCTGTTGGGAAGGGAACACAGAAACCCACTCCCTGCCCAGGAGACTTAGCTGGCTGCTGCGGCAGGGGTGCGCCCATCACAGCTTGCACTGAAGCAGGCACAGCACCCTCTGTGGGGTCTTCCCAAATAAGGCTTGGGTGCCGCTTCCCACTGTCACTGGGACTGGGTGGGGTTGGAGGAGTCAGATAAGAGGCTAGACTTTGGGAAGTGGGTCAGGCTGTTTTCCTAATATTAAAGGGATGACCCTACCTTTCACAAGAATACAAGAAAAACCCTTGGGAAGGGTCCTCCAGATGGCTCCTGAAAGGTGACCGCCTCTGCCTATTTCTAGGCAACCCAAGGTTTGGGAAACAGTATCAGGGAGGGTCAAGTTATAGAGGTTCTCTCTTGAATCAGTAGCTGACTCCCAGTTCTAAGGGACTCCGTTTATCTGGGAAGGCTCAATTCAGGGGCTGTCCCGTATCTCCTAGGACCCCAGGGGTCTTGTGTCAAAGAGCAACCTCAATTCTGGGGGCTCAGAGGCCAGAAAAGTTACTCTGAAGAAGGAAAATGCCTCCAGCAGAAGCCCGGGAACTGCTCAAGTGCAACCACCCCAATTCCGTGGGGACCCCGAGTTTCACCCTTAATCAGAAAGGGAAGCGAACCCGGAGCAGCAGGAAATCGGTGATCAAGACCCCAAAGTCGCTCCTGGCTAGAGGGGCGTGGCAGCCTGGACTTGGGGGAAATGCCCCCACCCCTGCGATCCCCTAGGGTGGAGGGTGCGGCGGGGATGTGCCTGCAACCGCGCGTGCGAGGGCGCCCTAGGCTTGCACCCGCTCCTTCCCCGCCCGGCTCAGGGGTCGCTGGAAGAAGAGTCCCCAGTTCTCATCACTCCTGCCCGCGAAGCCCAGTACCTTGCGCGCTGTAGTCCCAGCGCCATGACTCGCCAGTCGCAGCTCCGGAGCCTTCGAGGCCCCTAGCCCCCTCCCCCTGCCCCGCGAGCCCCCCCCTCAGCCCCTCCTCCCGCCGCACGGTTGGCTGCCCTGCGCCCTGCCCGCGGCCCTGATTGGCTGATGGTCTGTCACTTCCAAGAAAGAGGTGGGACCAGAGACCGAGCCTTAGAACGCCAGGCGTGTGTGTGTGTGTGTGTGTGTGTGTGTGTGTGTGTGTGTGTGTGTGTGTGCAGGGGGCGGGTACCGAGGAATACACGCACACAACCCGCCACACCCCCTTGCCGTGGACTTCTAGGCAGTGTCACCCGCACGGTGCACAGTCTGCGGGCCTCGCCTTCTGGCGGCCCAGTCTATCCCGCCAAGTTCCGCCACCGACACTCTTCTGAACCCACCCAGTTCGCTCTGTCCCTCACAACCCAGCCCCCACTAACTCCCATCCCCGGCTCACCCCTCCACTTTCTACCCCCAGATGGGCCCCTCCGACTTCCAATCCCACCCCCGCCAGTGGCCCAGCCCTGCCTCGGGAGTCGCCCAGCTCCGCCTACTCTGTCTCTTCCCTATCCACCGAGCCCCCCGCTTTTCCTCTTCGCCCCCAACTCCCGACTCCACCCACCCCAGTTCTACAGTCCCTCCCCTTCTGTGCCGCACCGTTCCCTCTCAGTTCCCTGCTCCTTCCTTCCACCCTCTCATCCCTCCATCTCGCCCCCCACGCCCCCTGGTCCGCGCTCCTCTGGTCTGGCACCCCTCAGTCCCCAACCCCGCCTCCTTGCCTCTTGAACTCCCTTTGCAGGTTCTCGCTGGTGAGTGATTAAGTTTATGTCAGGTAAATTTTCAAAACTCAATCACACCCACTTTTCAGAAGAGCGGAGACGTGGTAGCTTTCTACCAGTGAAGTAAGAAAGAAGGTAGGAAGTGTTACAGTTGGCTAAAGTGGGTGTTAATCCATCGCAGGTCAATATTCTGGATAGCTTTGGGCAGAGAAAAAGACACTATAGCAGAAGTCTGTGGATTTTGCTCACCCTAGTATCCCATTCAGTTTTCTTTTGGGGAACTTCTCTCTTCTTTATTTATTAAATACTTTTACTTATTTATTTATTTGGCTGCCCCGGGTCTTAGTTGCAGCACATTGTATCTTTAGTTGCAACATACAAACTCTTAGTTGCAGCATGTAGGATATAGTTCCCTGATCAGAGATCAGACCCAAGCCCACATATATTGGAAGTGCAGAGGTTCGGCTACTGGATCACCAGGGGAGTCCCTCGGTCTATTTAATTGAACAGGACTGGCCATAACCCTCCCATCATCAGCTCCAGGGACTGGTGATAGGTTGGTTTAGTCTCTAAGTCATGTCAGACTCTTGCAACCCCATGGACTGTAGCCCACCAGACTCCTCTGTCCATGGGATTTCCCAGGCAAGAATACTGAAGAAGGTTGCCGTTTCCTCCTCCAAGGGATCATCTCAACCCAAGGATCAAACCCAGGTCTCCTGCATTGACAGTTGGATTCTTTACCACTTAGCCACCAAGGACTAGACCTAGCCAGTTTATTCTGTTTCTCAGATCACAGTGATTAGTTCAGGGAAGGTATGTGACCTAACCTAGCCTAGTGACAACCAGCCCTGAGACATTTGCTGCAACTATCATGAAAGATGTTCTCTTTCTCCTGGAGTTGCCGAGCTAGTGGGATGTGAGCCTGGAGCTTACGGGGCTCTGTTGCCAAGAAAGGCTTTATGAGATGAATGTCAACACAGGAAAGCACAAATGAAAGTTTGTGAAGGATAGTCTTGACACTAGCACTTAGGTGCCTGGATCTGGCCACGCCTGAACACCATTTTAATCATGGAACCATTATGGGGTTTTTGGTGGCTGCTGTTGTTGTTAAATATTGTTTTATTTATTTACTCTGTGCTTAGATTAGTTGAGTTGATGTCAGCTGCTTACCCTCCAAAGAATCTTGATAAACTGAGAGACTATGTCCTAAACCTCAGGAGAGAGATGTGTGAATGAGAGGTCAATTCTAGAAAAGGCTACAGGAGAAGCAGTGTCCTATTCAAGGGAGCAGGGGTTAGCCAACTCACAGCAGAAAGCCAGTCTGAGGACTTATGGTGTCCAAGGAAAACTAGCATATGTTAAACAAAAATTAAAACAGGACTAAAACTTATATACATAGATGTGCTAGGCATCTATGATCTAGGTTAACATTAAACTTCACTTGGTTGTTCCTGGCAGCAAAAGCAATACAGGAAATGTGTTTGTTGAAATAGTTTCTAATTTTTGCTAAAAGGATATGTTTGGGGGACTTCCCTGGTGGTCCGGTGGTTAAGACTCTGTGCTCCCAAAGCAGGGGTCCTGAGTTCAATCCCTGGTCAGGGAACCAAATCTCATATGCTGCAAATAAGATTTCATATGCTGCAATAAGAAGATCCTGCATGCCACAACTTAGCTCAAATATCCCATGTGCTGCAACTAAGATATGATGTAGTCAAATAAATTGATTAATTTTTTTTAAGGAGTGAACTTTTTTTTTTTGGCCTGAGCTGCATGGCTTATGGGATCTAGCCTACCTAGTTCACTGACCAGGGATCAAACCCAGGCCCCTGGCAAGGGAAGCTGAAATGATCTGATGTTTCCTCACTTACCTGCCTGGTGGTTGATGCTGCCTGTCAGCTGGAACCTCCCCTGGGGACTGTGGCTAGAGCATTGACGTGTGGTCCTTCCATGTGGCTGCTTGGGCTTCCTCCCATCATGGCCGCCAAGTCCCCATGGAGAGGAAGAGTGAGGGAGAACACACGCAGAAGCTGTGTCTCCTTTATGACCGAGCCTTGGGAGTCATGCAGCGTCCCTTCCCTCTCATTCCTTCTGTCAAGACAATCATAAAATACTGACCAGTGGAGGAAAAGAGACTCCACATCTTGATGGGAAAGATCAAGGTTCCACAGGGAAGAACATGTGGAACTGGAAACATTACTGCAGCTATTTGGGGGAAATATCTGCCACACTTTTTACAGAATATTACCTTGGAGTTCTGCCTACAAGCAGTGCCATTGAGGTGGAGTCTTAGGCTTTGGGATATTGGAGGAAAAAATGTGTATTTTATCAACAGGAAAATAGGGTTCAGCAACAAAACCCCAGAACCGTGAACATACCCAGTCTGACGAGTCAGCATTCCTGGCTACTGTTTTCTGTGCATCTGCTTGGGTATTTTATTTGCTGACATTCACTTCTCTATGACTCACTTTCCCTGCTGTTGAAGACTGGGGGAATAGCTCCTAACCGTTCTACAGCCACCACCTCTTGTGATCTAATTCTTTTTAAATTTCTAAACATATTTATTTATTTGGCTGCACCTGGTCTTAGTTGTGGTAGGTGTGATCTAGTTTCCTGACCAGGGATCAGACTCCGGCCCCCTGCATTAGGAGCTCAGAGTCTTAACTGCCAGACCACCAGGCAAGTCCTATCTTGTGATTTGATTTTATCTCAGCTCTCCCCTTCCCTGACTCTGACTCTTAATAATATGGGCTTATAAAGATCAGCTGGCATTCCTGGAACACTGCCAGGAGCAGAAAACCCTCCAAACTCGAGCCAAGCCAACCTGGAACCAGACGATGGATTAAATAGGACGAGTCCTAAGCGTTATGCACAGGCTCTATGCCACGTGCAGTCCCTGCTCTTACTGGAACATCAGGACAGCTCCATTAGGTGGGCTCCATTATTTTCCTGCTGATCCGTGGTTACGATCCTTGGTTTTATAGCCAGCCTGCTTGGGTTCAAATTTTTACTCCATCACTTGCCAGCTGTGTGAGCTTGGGCATGTTGCTTAACTTCTCTGTGACTGAGTCATTTCTGTAAAATGCTTTTAGTTTAAAAAAAAAAAAACAACCCTGAAGTAGATCAGACTATTGTTTCCAAATCTTCACCCCCCCGCCAGTCAAGGGGCTGGAGCCCCTCTGGAGGATGAAGAGGCATAGCTCAGACAGGCATGGTCACTACATGTCCACATGCATACACGTCCATGTGCATTTTGATGTCACACACATAGGTGTCATGTAACACACAAGTCAGTAGCAACACATGGATTCTGACAAATGCACGTGCTAGCACATACCCGTGATCGAGATCTATGTTTTGGCCTCGTTGTTTAGTCGCTAAGTTGTGTCTTACGACTCAATTGCCACCCCATGGACTGCAGCCCGCCAGGCTCCTCTGTCCATGGGATTTCCCAGGCAAGAATGTTGGAGTGGGTTGCCATTTCCTTCTGCAGGGGACCTCCCCAACCCTGGGGTGGAAACCGAGTCTCTTGCGTTGGCAGGCAGATTCTTTACAGCTGAGCCACCAGGGAAGCCCGTCTTGGCCTTAGGCGTGCCTTAATGTTAGCCTGCTTGTTGCTGTTGGCACGCGGATGCGTGTTGATGCACACACAGATTAGTGACGTGTGTAGGTATCCGGGTTCTGTAACAACACCTGTCATCCATAAAACACGCAAAACTCATATGCACGGCCATGAGCACACGAATCTAAAAATCTCTTGCATCACACGGTTCTCTGCAAAGACTCTGATATGTATGTTGGTAAAAACACAGGAAACCACTCCGCCGCGGGGATGATAGGTACAGAGACCCAAGTCCCCCTGCACTGAGTGCTCAGCACTTTGGCACGCCCTGCAGTGAAACCTCTCGTTAGACTCTGGAGGCCAAGACGCCCCTCCCCAGTTCTCGAAGCCCCCCTGCTCCCTGGTACATCCCTCCTTCGTGGTTCAGTGAGCAAGTCTCAGCACTTGGAGCCATTCTAGGAGATGTGTGTAAATTTGTAAGTCTTCTGACATTTGGTGGCCCGGGAATCCAGATTGTTGCAATGCACTGTGAAGCCTGGACCAGAAGGGGTTTCCTGGGTTCCTGCTCAAATGGGGTGCAAGAAGAATCTCTTAACCATCTTAGGCTACAGTGGCTCCCATTTTTACCTATAGCCAGCAAGAATTTTGCATATATATTAAAATATATCAACAATCTCAGATACGTAGATGATGCTATTCTAATGGCAGAAAGCAAAAAGGACCTGAAGAGCCTCTTGATGAGGGTGAAAGAAGAGAGTGAAAAAGCTGGCTTAAAACTCAGCATTCTGAAAACAAAGATCATGGCATCCAGTCCCATCAGTTCATGGCAAAGAGAAGGGGGAAAGTGGAAACAATGACAAGTTTTCTTTTCTTGGGCTCCAAAATCACTGTGGACGGTGACTGAAGTTTTGAAATTAAAAGATGCTTGCTCCTTGGAAGGAAAGCTGTGACAAACCTAGACAGTATATTAAAAAGCAGAGACTTCACTTTGCGGACAATAGTTTGTGTAGTCAAAGGTATGGTTTTTCCAATAATCATGTACATATGTGAGAGTTGGACCTTTATTTTTGTGGGCTCCCAAATCACTGCAGATGGTGACTGCAGCCATGAAATTAAGACACTTGATCCTTGGAAGAAAAGTTATGACCAAACTAGACAGCATATTAAAAAGCAGAGACATTACTTTGCCAACAAAGGTCTGTCTAGTCAAAGCTATGGTTTTTCCAGTAGTCATGTATGGATGTGAGAGTTGGACTATAAGGAAAGATGAGTGCCAAAGAATTGATGCTTTTGAACTGTGGTGCTAGAGAAGACTTGAGAGTCCCTTGGACTGCAAGGAGATCCAACCAGTCTATCCTAAAGGAAATCAGTCCTGAATACTCAGTGGAAGGACTGATGCTAAAGTTGAATCTCCAATACTTTGGCCACCTGATGGGAAGAACTGACTCATTTGAAAAGACCCTGCTGCTGGGAAAGACTGAAGGAAGGAGGAGAAGGGTCAGCAAAGGATGAGATGGCTGGATGGCATCACTGACTCGATGGACACGAGTTAAACTCCAGGAGTTTGACTCGATGGACACGAGTTAAACTCCAGGAGTTGGTGATGGACAGGGAGGCCTGGAGTGCTGCAGCCCATGGGGTCACAAAGAGTCGGACATGACTGAGTGACTGAACTGAATTGAATATGCTCATCATATTAGAGAATCATAGCACTGACATTCCCCGTCTTTAGGGTATTTGAGTGCCAGACAAATTAGCCAGTCGCTCTGTTTTTTCTTCTCTCTTAATAGATACATGAATGTTTTCATTTAGCCCTTATTTCAAAATGTCATCTATCAAGAAAAATAGACATTTGACTGGATCTTGTCTTATTCACTTTAAATCTAAACTTATTAGTCACCAAAAGCAGGGACATCCGGCCCTGTAATGTCTGAGAACGTCGACCTAGTGGATCACTTCCTATTTATCATAAATTACAGACTCACCACCAGTCATCCACAATTCTGAGATCCAAAGAGCTCTGAAAAGGAGAGCGTGCCATCGCATGCACTTGACGGCAAAGGCTGACCCCACACGGGCTGCTTTGGTGATCTATATTTATCCCACTGTGGTGTAAACAGCCCACATTTCACTGCGGGAATATTGATCTGTTTGCTCCCAGGAGTCACCCTGAACCCAGGTGGGCTGACCTCATACATGTCACGTATACTAACCACCTTTCTAAAAATCAAACACCTCCTTCATTCTTAAACACACATGCTTAGTAAAGGACTGTCGAGCTTATTTTTCTTTGGGTTCTTTTCTAAACTACAGATAATATCTTGCCATCTTTTCTGAATTAATTTTATTTTTGGTTGCGCTGGGGTCTTTGTTTCTGGGTGGGCTTTCCCTAGTTGTGGAGCACAGGTTCTAGGTGGATGGGTTTTGGTGGTTGTAGCATGTGGGTGCAGAGCTTCGGCTCGCAGGCTCTAGAGCATGGGCTTTGTAGTTGTGGTGCATGGGCTTAAATGCTCCATGACATGTGGGATCTTCCTGCACCAGGGATTGAACCCAGATCCCTGGCATTGGCAGGCAGCTTCTTATCCAGTGCACCACCAGAGAAGTCCTACCATAATTTTTAGAGATTATAGGTACAGATGAATTAGTCTGTGCATGAATTTCATTTCCTGGTAACAAAAGAATATATTTTAAACTCTATTATTTTTAAAGGGGGTATGGATTGAATAGATTTTATATCTATTATTACAGTCAATTGAAAGGATTATATCACTAAGCCAGTGATTCCCATAGTATGGTCTGCAGACCCCTGGGAGTCTCTGAGCTCCTTTCATGAGCTCTGTAGGATCAAAACTACTTGCATCAGAATACCAAGGTGTGTTACTCTTTTAAAAATTTATTTGGCTGTGCCAGGTCTTAGCAGCATGTGGGAGTCTAGTTGCCTGACCAGAGTTCAAACCCAGGTCCCCTGTATTGGGAGTGTGGAGCCTTAGCCACTGGCTCACCAGGGAAGTCCCCTGGCCTTATGCTACTTCCACTATAAGGTACAGTTTTCCAGAGGCTATGCGATACTTGATTATGTCATTGCTCTGATATTAACATGCAGTGTATTTATCACTGCTACTTTCCAATCAATAAATAAATCTTTAAAAGTTAGCAGTTTAGGGGCTTCCCTAGTCATCCAGTGACTGGGACTCCATGCTCCCAGTGCAGTATAGGGGGCCCAGGTTCAACTCCTGGTTGGGGGAACTAGATCCCAGTTGCCACAACTGAGACCCAGTACAGCCAAATAAATAAGAATTTTAAAGAATGATCAGTTTGGATTCATATATGGTAAATTGGAAGAGCTGTCCTTTAGTGTGGTGGTGCCAGCTCTTATCGGCTCGGGAGAGTGAACTGTTTAATTTCTGATCATATGTGCCAATTGTTAAATCTTTGGTAGCATAAAAGGGGTCATGGTTAGGAGGATTTACACCACAGAGACATTACATCATGGATTTTTTTTTTCAGAGAGCTGGATGAACATCACACCATATTGTATATTACCCACACCAACAAAGACTCTTCAGGATCCTGGAGATTTCCCAGGCAATCCAGTGGTTAAGATTCCCATGCTCCCAATGCAGGGGGCACCCATTTGATCCCTGGTCAGGGAACTAAAATCCTGCATATTGCCAAGTATGGCTGAAATAAAGAAATAAAGAGACATTATAAAATGATTCTTCTTTCCTCAATAATTTTTAAGAATATGAAGGCGTTCTGAGACTAAGTCATATCAGAACTAGTCCTCGAAACGAAAAAGCAATCAAGCCCTAATCTAAGCCTGACGCGCCCCCTGGTGGATGTGATGATATACACACCCAAACATACACACCTAAAAGTGCGTGCATGTGTGTGTGTGTGTGTGTGTGTGTCTACTTGGTTGTGAAATAGCAATGTACAGGTAAAGATCACACTGGTTACGTATTTTAACACTTTCTGTTTACTTTTATGCCTTTATTTATTATTTCTGAATGTCCTTGGTCTTCCTTGTGCGCGTGCTTCTCACTGCTGTGGCTTCTCTTGTCGCAGAGCACGCGCTGTAGGGGGCACGGGTTTCAGTAGTTGCAGCTCTTGAGCTTAGTCGTTTCAGCTCCCAGGCTCAGTAGTTGTGGCCCACGGGCTTAGTTGCCCAGTGGCATGTGGGATCTTCCTGGACCAGGGAGCCCACTCATGGTCCCTGCATTGGCAGGCAGATTCTTAACCACTGGACCACCAGGGAAATTCAGTCTTCCCTCTTACGGGCCAATTATTTTGTAGAACATCCCTCGATTTGGGGTTGTCTGATGTTTGCTCATCATTCGCTCCAGGATATGTATCTCTGGTAGGAACACTACAGAAGGGATTCAGTTTTCTTATTGTGTCCTTTCCTGGGATACGTGATTCTGATTTGTATCATTATCCATGTAATTAACTTTGATTACTTTTAATGATTTGAGCCTGTCAACATCTCTTGTTCTTGTAGTGTTTAGTCACTAAGTTGTGTCTGACTCTTTTGTGACCCCATGGGCTGTAGCCCACCAGGCTCCTCTGTCCACGGGATTTCCCAGGCAAGAATACTGGAGTGGGTTGTCACTTCCTTCTCCAGGGAATCTTCCTGACCTGGGGATGGAACCTGTGTCTTCTGCATTGACAGGTGGATTCTTTACTGCTGAGCCACCAGGGAAGCCCGCCAGGGAAGAATGCTGCTGCTGCTGCTGCTGCTGCTGCTGCTGCTGCTGCTGCTGCTAAGTCGCTTCAGTCGTGTCCAACTCTGTGCAACCCCATAGACGGCAGCCCACCAGGCTCCTCCGTCCCTGGGATTCTCCAGGCAGGAACACTGGAGCGGGTCGCCCGCTCCGTCGAATACTTGTGTATAATAGAGGCCCTTTTCCCCCTGTGTTCTGTGCTTCCACCAGGTGGCGCATTGCATTCCTTCAAGTTACAGTGTCGACAGCCATTCATCGCCGGTTACTGCTTAGATCCATTCATCCACGAGTCACAAAAACAGTAATCATATAATCCTGCCCTTTATCCCAACCTGTTTTTGTTTGGATTACTTCTATGAAGAAAAAAATTCTTTCTCCACTAACTGTATGTCCTGAGGTCCAGGTCTTATGTGAAAGGCAAAATAAATACTTGAGTTTTGGGGGACCAATTCTCATAATACTGACCTGGTTCCCTGATCCTGTTACAGGAAGAAGGCTTATCCTTTTCTTTCCCGTCCATGGAGGGGAAAAGCGTCAGAAGACAAAGTTCAACTGAGTTCATTTTAAAGATCTTATTGATTTTATTCAAATACTCATGAGTTGGGTAGTATCCAGTTTAGCAGATGGAGAGGGGTACCAGGTGCTGTCATAAATCCTGTCTGTTCCCATAACAGGCACAAGTCCTTTACACTGCAAAGGCACAAAGGCTGTCAGTATAGATGTTAACCTTCATTCCTCCGCCCTTAAGGCAATTCGAGTGAAAGTCATTCATTCACCTTTCTGAACTCACTTAGCAGGACCTACTATGGGGCTTCCCTGGTGGCACAGTGGTAAAGAATCCACCAGCCAGTGCAGGAGACACTGGTTTGATCCCTGGGTTGGGAAGATTCCCTGGAGAAGGAAATGGCAACCCATTCCAGTATTATTGCCTGGAGAATCCCATGAACAGAGGAGCCTGGCGGGCTACAGTCCATGGGGTCGCAAAAGAGTCAGACATGACTAACTGAGCACAGCATGCTGCTGCTGCTGCTGCTGCTGCTAAGTCGCTTTAGTCGTGTCCAACCCCAGAGATGGCAGCCCACCAGGCTCCACTGTCCCTGGGATTCTCCAACCAAGAATACTGGAGTGGGTTGCCATTTCCTTCCATGCATGAAAGTGAAAAGTGAAAGGGAAGTCGCTCAGTCATGTCCAAGAGCACAGCATAGGGCTTACTATTCAAGAGGCTGTGTTGATTATGGGTAGGGTATCCTGCCTAGAAAATCCCATACTCTTCTTGGAGGTAAGAATCTTGGACATGAAAAGTAAGATCAACTTGGAAAAGAGGGATTTCTGATAAATCTAATCTAGGACAAGATAATAATCTGATATTGGCGGCACCATTTGGGGATGTCCAGTCAGGGGGTAAAGGGAGCAGGGCGTCAGGGTTAAGGTTTTGACAGGGGTGTATGGTGATGTGAGAGGTGGAGAGTAGGTCTGTAGAGACACGAGAGGCTCTGTGTGTTCTCATTAAATGATCAGTCTTCACAGCCTGAGGGACTCAAAACCGAATCACAGATGACACAGAAGTTTGGGAGTTGCACACACAGCACCTAAGGAGCATGTGCTCAAGGACAGGAATCCCTCCCTCAGAATCACTAATTCTGCTTGTAAAAATATGATCTGGTTGACATCATGAATTACAAGAGAAACACGACTATAATGAGGTACCACCTCACACTGCTCAGAATGGCCATGATTTAGTCTAAAAACAATAAATCCTGGAGAGGGTGTGGAAAAAAGGGAGCCCTTCTACACTGTTGGTGGGAATGGAAGCTGGTGCAGCCACTATGGGAAACAGCATGGAGGTTCCTCAGAAAATTAAAAATAGAGCTACCATATGACCCAGCAATCCCACTCTCGGGCATATATATTCAGAGAAGACTACAGTTCAAAAAGATGCATACACCCCTCTGTTCATAGCAGCACTATTCGTGATAGCCAAGAAGTGGAAGCCATCTCAATGTCCGTCAAGGGATGAATGGGTAAAGACGTGGCGCATGAATACAATGGACACTACTCAGCCCTGAAAGAGGAGGAGATAATGCCACTTGCAGCAACGTGGATGCAGCTAGCGATGATCACACAAAGAGAAATAAACCAGAAAGAGAAACACTGACACTGTGTGATATCACTTAAACGTGGAGTCTAAAATTCGACCCAGATGAACCTATTTACAAAACAGAAACAGACTCAGGCGTGCGGTTGCTAAAGGGGAGAAGGGGCTGGGGAGGGATGGAGCGGAGTTTGTGATGAACAGATGCAAACTGGTATATACAGACTGGACAAAGAAGAGAGTCCTGCTGTAAATCACAGGGAAATATATTCAATATCCTGTAAGAAACCATCATGGGGAAGAATATATATATGTGTGTGAATCACTTCGCTGTACAGCAGAAATCAACACATTTTAAATCAACTCTACTCTGATAAAAATGATTAAAAATAGAAATTATACAGCAAAAAAGAAGGAAATTTCTGGGTCACACATTGACACACAAACACAAGTATTCAAAGGCCTTTGTAAGCCCTAAAAACTAGGTGTCTGTCTCTAGGTCATGCTCCTGCCCCAGTTCTTCCTCCTGCATACCTGACACTCTCTCTGTCCTCCTGTAAGTTTCCTGGGAGAGGTTCTCTCTGGCCAGATGAAAACAACACCTAGATGCTGCCAGGAGGAAGGTTCAGTCCATTTATTCTTGTGAATGTGACATGTGAAGTTGCTCAGTCGTGTCCAACTCTTTGCAACCCCACGGACTGTAGCCTATCAGGCTCCTCCGTCCATGGGATTTTCCAGGCAAGCGTGCTGGAGTGGATTGCCATTTCCTTCTCCAGGGGATCCTCCCGACCCAGGAACCTGGGTCTCCCACATTGCAGGCAGACGCTTTACCATCTGAGCTACCAGGGAAGCCCGGGGCAAAGGGAAATCCAGGGAGGAAGCAGGTGAAACAGGAGCTGACAGCGTCATCCTGGCTTTCACATCCAGGAGCCCAGCTCTGCCATCCTGGACTTGGAGCTGGGGGAAGGACATGATGGGGCTTGTTCAGGGGTGTCTGTGACTAGGGCCGGCCTGCCTTTCCCAGATGGGCTGGGCCAACGGGGGTTGGAGGCTCTTGGAAGGATTCAGGGGGCCTGGGGACTGTTCCAGCCTGTATCACCGACCAGCATGGGACCTCAGCTCAGTGTCTTGCTTGAATCCAGGGATCAGGTTGAGAGAATTCAATAAATGGCCAGTTAATTCCATACCTACCGTCCAGAAACCCAGCATCATTTACAAACAGTAGAGGCAGAGTCCCAACAGCTGAGATAGCTTCTGTTCAGCATCCTCACAAAGCTGGGCTCAGGAGCAGAAGTCACAGCCATCCGCACACAGACAGGACCCAGGTGGGCAAGAGGCAAGAAACAGATGGGCCCCAGCGTGAGCAGCTGGAGTTGGTTCCCTGTGAACAGAAACTCCAGAGCAGCAGGAGCAAGAGAGGAGCAGGGCCCTGCCCAGAAAAGAGACAAAAGACCACATGTTCCTCATCTTCAAAGTCAATGACACACGCGCAGAAAGGCCAAAAGGAAGGGGGGTCACCGGTTAGTAAGTGATCTCCTACCCACAGCCATTTTCACTAGGATCCGTGTTGGCTGAGAGATGCGTGTGCACGCAGGGGAGCAAGATGACTGGCCAAAGGCGACCCGGGGAAACGCCCCACACAAGTACTTCAGACCACCCTGAGGGGGCAGCTGTCTTTGAGCCCTCCCACCTGTCTATCCACACACACTCTTAACTCCTCTCAGTAAGCACTCGACTCGCTTCACCTCTCTCTGTCTCTATGTGGAAATTTATTTCTACACAGCTGATGGGCCTGGGCCTTGTCACTGACCCCGGGTCCCTGGTGGGCTAGTGGTTCGGGTTTGGTGCTCTCGTTGCGGCGGTCTGGGTAAACTCTGGGAGCTGGTGATGGACAGGGAGGCCTGGCATGCTGCAGTCCATGGGGTCGCAAAGAGTTGGACACAAGTGAGCGACTGAACTGAACTGACTCCAGTCTCCGACAGGGAACTGAAATCCTGCCTCAAGCCGCTGCAGGCTGAGGCCACCTGAGATCAGGCAGAAGTGGGGGTGGTCTCTGAGGGAGCTGGCAGTGGCAGGGAATAGCGCCACGTGCGATGGCTTTTACGACGCTTGAGAAGGAACAGAAGCAGGATGTAAGCCCGAAGCCTCATCGCTGTCGAATCAGAGCTCTCAGAGTCCATCGAGCCCCGGCCTGGCCCCTCGCTGCCCTCCCAACAGCACAGCCTCTGAGTCTCCCCTGCGGTGTCGGGGTCCCCCTCTGTCCCCCTGCAGAGACTGACGCAGCGGCCCTGAGACACCAGACTCCAGGCGGCGGGGGGGCGGCTGGGCTCCTCCCTCCTCCCAGTGCTGCCAGGCCCTCGCTGGCCTCCGGGCAGTGCTCCTCTCCCTCACCCGCCCTGGGAGCAGAGTCTGGCCTCAGGCCCCTTTCTGATCGCCCTGACCAGGTTTGCGTTCCTCCAGGAAACTCCTGGTAACACTGAGGATCAAAGAGAGGAACCCCGTCATGGGAACATGACATGACGGGGCAGGTAAGTTAGGGTTTCTCAGGAAAAGAGGAGGCGATTCCTCCAAACCTTCTCCATTCCCAAGTGTAATAACAGCTGGGTTTAGTGCCTCACGGAGGGAAACAGATATTAATCATTATGCAGCTCACATACAGTCACAGAGAAAACCGCATGAACCGACATAGCAGAGGACTCTGCTCAGAGCACTTTTCTCTGCTATTCTAGTCTATTCTTATTCACGGAAAACATAATACTGTTTATGCCCAAGCGAACTGGTTTTACATCCCACCCAAAAATGTCCCAGTTTTTTAAATGGGTCCGTCAGGTTTCAGTTGCGGCGCGTAGGGTCTTCGTTGCGCCCCATGAGATCGGCTGCTGCAGGGCACACGGACTCTCCAGTTGCCGCGCGTGGGCTCAGGAGTTGTGGCGCTCGGGCTTAGTTGCTCCCAAGTATATGGGATCTCAGTTCCCCAGCCAGGGATCAAATCTGATTCCCTACCTTGCAAAGCGGGTTCTCTTTTTAAAAAATAATTTTCTGTATTTATCTTCGGCTGTGCTGGGCCTTCGCCGCGGGCTTTTTCCCAGGTGCAGGGAGCCGGGACTGCTCTCGAGTTGCGGTGCAGGGGCTTCTCCCTGCGGTGGATTGCCTCCTTGCAGAGCAGTTTCCAGGGCATGCGGATTTCAGCAGTTGCGTTTCCCAGGCTCTAGAGCATAGGCTCAATAGTTGTGGCGCTCAGGCTTAGTTGCTCTGCATTATGTGGGATCTTCCGGGATCAGGAATTGAACCCCAGGTCTCCTACACTGGTAGGTGGGTTCTTTACCACTGCCCCATCAGGGAAGCCCCTGCCCCAATCTCTTCCTTGAGAAACAGAGTTCCCTGTTCACTTTGAAGTGAATTAATCACTCCTGAAACTAACACCACATCGTATATCAATGATACTTGAATTAATGTTTTTAATTAAAATTTAAAAATTAAATGTAAAAATGTTAATGAAAAACAAGTTAAAAGTTTCTAGTTCAGAGGTGTTGTTCAGTCTAGTTCAGATGACCTGTAGGTCATCTCTGGGGGGTCTGAACATGAATTCAAAACTTGCAGCCCTGCCAGAGATGAGTCGGATCCCATTCACTGCAAAAGTCATGCTATTTGTCGCCATTTGTCATTTGAGTAGCTTCTTTTCTGTCGTTGTGACTGCTGCTTCTGCTGCTTCACAGTATCGGAAGCACAAAGGGATCTGGCCTGGTCTTCAGGTGTGGCAAGTGGTCGCCTGTGTTACATGGAGCAGGGACCAGCCTGTGACAATGACATCTGCAGGGAGAATAAATAGCATGATCAGACATCAAAGGCTGGGGCCTTCTGGCCCTGGGGAGTCCCGGTCTCACCTCCTAACGGGCACGCTGCATACCTGACATTGTTTCAGAAAATATGTTCCACCAAGTTCCTGCCTGCTCCCTAGTAAGGGATCCCTGCGGCCAGATGGTGATAAAATTTCCTACGACCCAGGAGGAAGTTCAATCTTTTTACACCCTGGTACTGAGGGGAAGTCCCTGACTCTGCAGCTTAGCGGTACATTCCAGAAGCACTGCTGGGGTTTGTTCAGGAGTCCCTGAACGCAGGGCCTGCTTGCACTTTCCCAGGGGCTGGGCTTGAGCCTGACGGAGTTTCCCTGGTTGGTATTTGGGGTGTCTGGGACTAGTCCAAACTGTGTCTCTAACCTGCAGTGGGGCCTTATGCCAGGGTCTTCCTAATTTCCAGGGAACTGAGGTGAGAGATTACAACCAATGAGGCTCCAGCATCTCTTGTTTCCCATGGTTTCTGAGCATCCTTTGCCAGTGGGAGCCCCTAAGACCATGGAGGTGACGAGGCAGCCGTGGTCCCTGTCTTCCCAGAGCTCTGAGTCCAACAGAAATCCCAGACTCATCCCCAGATGACAGGCAACCTGTTTGGAGACTGTTGCTTTTTTAAAAATTTAATTCATTTTATTTTTTATTGCACGGGGTCTTCATTGCTGCCTGGATTTTTCTCTACTTGCGACGAGCGGGGGCTACTCTCCAGTTTCGGGCGTGCGCTTCTCATTGCAGTGGCCTCTCTTGTTGTGGAGCACGGGCTCTAGGGCTTGCCGGCTCAGCAGATGTGGCGCTCGGCTCAGTTACCTTGCGGCACGTGGGATCTTAGATTCCAGGCCAGAGATCAAACCTGTGTCCCCTGCATCGGCAGGTGAATTCGTAACCAATGGACCATCAGGGAAGTCCCTGTGTTTGGGGACTGTGGATGTGGGCTTTCAGTTGCCTCTGCTGCCCACTGGGCCGATGACTGCCCAGGAATGGTCCTGGAGGACAGAACCACACGCAGGCACCGCTGTATTTAAAATAATGCTTATGTTTCCCCTAAACAACAGCAATAGGCCTCCCGCAAGGAGTTCAGTGCCATGTGAAGCAGGTAGGAACAGTGACTTTGACTTTGTTCTTGGGTCCAGGACCTGGGGTCAGGGTGAGGTTTGTTTGTTTTTTTTTAATTTTTGTTTGTTTTGGGTTGTGCTGGGTCTCTGTCCCTGTGCCAGCATTTCTCTTGTTGCAGAGCGCTAGCTCTAGGGCACTTGGGTTCAGTAGTTGCAACTCGCTGGCCCCAGAGCAGAAGCTCAGTAGTTGCGGCCCACGGGCTCAGTTGCTCCCAGGCATGTGGAATCTTCCCGGATTAGAGATGGAACTCTGCATCAGCAGGCAGATTCTTTACCACTGAACCACCGGGGAAGCTCCACAGTGAGGTCCTTGAATGTGGGCTGGGGTCGAGCGTGTGACTTTCCTTCTGTCCCCAAGAGAAGGAGAGCATGGTCTCCCCAGAAATGCCTTGGAGGTGAGTGAGGTGAAGCTCAAAAGCTGCCAGAGTCACACAAATATAGAGAACAGGCTTGGGAGTTTGGGGTTACCAGATGCAAACTCGCATATACAGTATGGATAAGCAACAAGGTCCTGCTGTATAGCACAGGGAACTATATCCAATATCCTGCGATAAATCATAATGGAAAAAATATGAAAAAGAATGTTTATGTATGTACAATGAATCACTTGGCTGCACAGCAGAAATGAACACAACATTGTAAATCAACTATACTTCAACAAAATAAAATAAAAATAAAAAGCTGCTTGGACTTCCCTGGTGGCTCAGTAGTAAAGAATCTGCCTGTTGATGCAGGAGATGCAAGTTTGACCCCTGGGTCATGAAGATCCCACAGGCCATGGGGCAACTAAGCCCGGGGGCCTCAGTGATTGAGCCTGTGCTCTGGAGCCGGGAATCACAAGCACAGAAGCCCTCCCAGCTTAGAGCCTGGGCTCCGAAATAAGAGAAGACATCGCAGTGAGAAGCCTGAGCACTGAAACTAGAGAGTAAACCCTGCTCGCCACAGCTAGAGAGGAGCCCACGCAGCAATGAAGAACCCAGCCCAGACAACAAATAAATTAAAAATATATTTTTTTTAAGCTGTTAGAGTCAAACCTGAGAAACTGAGCCCTCCTCTCATGCAAGGTGTTGCTTATAAATGGTCTATTTGGCCCTTTGAGAAAACTGTAGAAGTTCAAACCCACGGCTCTCTGACTCCAAAGCCTCATCACTTTTGGGGCTGGTGTCCTCCGTGTCTATGGAGCCCTGGTTGGGACCCCCACAGCCTCCCTGAGTACAGCCTCTCAGACCCACCCCCGCTGCCCTGACCTCCTCCCACTTGTCCACCCAGGAACTGACTCATCCACCCAGAGAGACCAGGCTCTGAACTCCAGATGAGCACAGGACTGGCCCCTCACTCCTAAGAGACGCCAACTCCAAGCCCGCCCTGGGAATTGGCTTCCCTTGGGAACTGGCCCGTGTCCACACCAGCCTCAACCGTCTTTTTGGTAGAAACACCACACTGGGTGCCAAACACCTGGGATGGATGACATGAGAGCTGAGCCCATTTTTTCGAAAGACACAGTGGGACAACAAGTCACTGGAACTTTGGAAAGCAGCAGGCAAGCCTGTGCCTGGAGTCTTTCCAACCTCTTGTCTGTTTATTAATCTTTGTATGTGACTCACTGGGAAAAATAGATGTTACATCCTTAAGTGAGTTACACACAGTCCAAAAATATGTGATTACCAAGTATTTGTGAAGATACTCTGCCATGCACTCTCTCCTATCTTCCATGAATTTTGTCTTCATTTTAAAAGCTTTAAAAAGCTTTTAAAGAATGAATAAGAATCCACTGGCCAATGCAGGTGACCCAAGTTCGACCGCTGGTCTGGGAAGATCCCATGTATCATGGGACAATTAAGCCTGTTCGCCACAGCTTCTAAACCTGCGCTCTAGAGCCCACGTGCCGCAACTACTGAGCCCAGGCGCCAAAACCACTGAAGCTCGAACACCCGAGAGCCTGCCCACTGCACCTACCATGGGCCTAGGGCCTGTGCTCCGCAAGAGGAGCCACCACAATGAGATGCCCACATGCTGCAAAGAAGAGGAGCCCCACTCACCACAACTAGTGAACAAGCCCCCGCAGCAGTGAAGCCCAGCACAAGCAAAAGTCAATAATAAAATAAAAAGTATCTTTTAAAAAGCCCTAAATGCAAGAGTTAAAACTAGCAAAGCCTTAGAAAAAGAACAGAGTAAATGTTCATGGCTTTGGATTTGAAAATCGTTTCTTAGATATGACACCAAAAGCAAAGAGGCAAAGAAAAAAAAACAGGCTATATTGGACTTTTAAAAAGTTTAAAGTTCTGTGTATCAAAGGATACTGTCGAGAAAGTGAAAATGCAACTCACAGAATAGGAGAAAATATCTGCAAATCACAACTCTAATAAAGATCTGAAAGGTAATCTCCAGAATGTATCCAGAATTGTAACTGAAAATCAAGGGCTTCCCTGGTGGCTCAGTGGTAAAGAACCCACCTGCCAATGCAGGAGACACACGTTTGACCCCTAGTCTGGGAAGATCCCACCTGCCTTGGAGCAGCTAAGCCCATGCACCACAGCTGCGGACCTGTGCTCTAGAAACCGGTAGCCACAACCGCTGAAGCCCAAGAGCCTTAAAGCCAGCTGTTGCACAGCTCTGCAACAGAAGAATCCACCATGATGAGCAGCCCCCGCACGGCAACTAGGGAGCTGGCTCGCCACAGCTAGAGAAAAGCCCAAGCAACAGTGAAGATCCAGCATGGCCAGAAATAAATACACTGAATTCTCTAAAAACCGAAAAGTAAAAATATTTGAATGCAGGTGGTATCAGTCCAGGGAACACGAGGAACTGTCCACAACACTGGTGCTGACCAATCTCTTTCCTTAACTGTTGCTGGACCCCTACTTTCCCTGAGTAGCTTTACTTTACAGGGTGATTCAGATTCCCACCTGCGCATGCAGGGTGAAGGCTGGTGTGGTTTGCCTCAACCTGAAACCCTTGATCTGTTTGGTTCCAGACAAAACTCATTCCCTCTCACTGAGGATCAAACACACAACTAGGCCTGATTCTCAAGTGTCTGTCTTGACAACAAAGCCACAAAAGACTGTGAAAAGTGCTCAGGAGAAGATATCCCAGGTGCTATCTGGATGTCATAATGTTGCAGACCTCGTCCTCGGAATTGAGGGACATCTCAGGAGGGTGGCATTTAAACTGAAATCTGGGAGGTGAATGGAAGGCACGTGAAGAGAGTGGGGAGAGGGTCTGACAGAGACCACCATGAATGAACCCTGGAACTTGGGGGTGTAGGGGACACACAGGAGGTGGGAAGAGAGTGGTGAGGCATACAACTGAGGACATGGCTGTTGAGCCCTGGGAGACATCTGGGTTGTAATCAGCCTTCCCTGGTGACTCTGATGTAAAGAATCTGCCTGCAATGCAGGAGACTGAGGCTTGATCCCTGGACCGGGAAGATCCCCCAGAAGGAGGGGAACGGCAACCCACTCCAGTATTCTTGCCTGGAGAATCCCATGGGTGGAGGAACCTGGTGGGCTACAGTCTATGGGGTTACAAAGAATCGGACCCAACTAAGCAACTAACACACAAACACGCACACACACACACACGCACACACACAGGGAGTTATAATAAGCCGAGAGCAATGGGGAACCATGAGGAATGTGCAGGAAGGACACTTGGCACCACCGCCCTTCACTGAGGGCCTCCTTGTCTGCAGAGGCTGGGAAGGGTCAGACCGCCTTTCCCACAAGTCCTGGCAGCTGGGGTTCTGGATGTATCTGCAGCCCTGGGCATCACAGTCATGCAGTCACCAGGTGTTTCCCCAGCAGCAACCGTGAGTTTAGGCAACGGCTCTGAGGTGCCAACAAGCCACTGAGCAGAAACGGAGTATCTGGATCCTGGATCAATGCAAGGAGGGACAGCCTAGAGCCTCTTCCTCCAGCTACTCCTAAGACACATAAGTTCTTAATGACTATATCATTTGGAGGATCCAACCAGGGCTGGGTCAAGCCAAACCATCCATTCTTTGGTCACTTGAAGTCACGTTGCAGGGAGCAGGGATCTGTTTGTGTGCTCCCAGGGATAGAGTTGTGCAAAGGAGGGACACAGCCTCCCCATCAGCCAGCAGAGGAGGGACCTCGTGGATCTGGGGGAGTCCCAGCCCCTCCTCCTGCATACCTGACATTCCTTCCACACCTGTAAGTCCACCTCATTCCTGCCTGTTTCCTGGGAGGGGCTCCCTAAGGCCAGATGGAAATAACACTCAGATACTTCCAGGAGGAAGACCTATAGTGTACTTATTCCTGGGGCAATGGGAAAGCCAGTGGGGAATCGGTGAGAGCAGGAACTGATGGCATCCCCCTGGTATCACATCCAGGGAGCCAGCTCTGCCAGCCGCAGCCAGGACACGTGGGAACGTTCACCTGGGGCTTCCCCAGGGTGGCCTATGAGCAGAGTCTGCTTGTCCTTCCTAGATGGGCTGGGCCAGGGATGTTCAGAGGCCCCTGGACTGGAGCAGGAGACCTGGGACCTAGTCCAGCCTGAGTCACTGACCAACAGTAGGACCTTGGGTCAGTGTCTTGCTTGGCTTCAAGAAACAGAACGACAGAATAAAACGAATAGTTGTATAAAGTCGGGATCTTACACTTGTTGCAAAGACAGCTAGAACTTTCTCCAGCCATAAGTAGAGGCAGGTCCCAACACCTAGTGATGGCATCAGCCAACACAAGCCAGGTGCCCTCACAGATCTGGACTCTGACGCGGACGGTGACTTCCCATGTGTCTCGGTGGCAAAGATTCTTCCTGCTAATGCAAGAGACGCGGGTTCGATCCCTGGTTTGGGAAGATGCCCTGGAGGAGGAAATGGCAGCCCACGCCCGTATTCTTGCCTGGAGAACCCCATGGACAGAGGAGCCTGGTGGGCTACAGTCCATGTGGTCAATAAGAGTGGGACACGACTGAAGCAAGTGAGGACGCACGCACGAGTCTACAGATCTCAGAAGTGCACTGCTCTTCAGGCAGCACCCAGGCTCCCCGCCTCTGTGCTGATCTCCTTTCACTCTCCTGCTCTTCAGTGACTCAGCTCCAGGCCCAGGAGTGAGGTCTGGTCTTGTTTCGCTTCAGAAACAGAGCCCTAACCCAGCCCTAGAAAACATGCCTTCTGCTGCATCCTGGCTGCTATACAGGCATCCACAGCACCCCAGATCCTCACTGAGGCAACTGTTCTCCCGAAGCGAATGGAATCAAGGTCATGAGCAATGTGCTGCTTCATACTCTAGAACATGACTTGACAACTTGCAATGGGCAAAGGAGGATCCACCCTTGCTTCAAGCCTCCTCCATTCGTGACTTTGTTAACCAACACCCGCCACTTGCCAGAAAATAGACATTACATCATTACCTGGGCAACATTCCTGAAGGCATGTTTCAGTACACAACATTTAATTGTGAAATAATTAATAAGATTCTGCGCAATTAGCAGAGACGTGGATTGGTCTCAAGATTATCATACAGATTGAAGTCAAAAGAGAAAAACAAATATTGTGTATGTGTGGAATTTAGAAAAACAGTACAAGTGATCTTATTTGCAAAGCAGAAAGAGAGACACAGATGAGAACAACACGTGGATGCCCCAGGGGAAAGGGGCAGGGGTGGGATGAATCGGGAGACTGGGACTGAGATATATACACTTATTGACACTGCGTAAAATAGACAGCTAGTAAGAGCCTACGCTGCATCGCAGGAAACTCTGTGGTGACTTAAATGGGAATGAAATCCAAAAAGAGGGGATATATGGAAACGTATAGCTGATTCACTTTGCTGTACAGCAGAAACATGACATTGTAAGGAAGCTATAGTATATACTTTTATATTATATAAAAGTCAATAATTTTTAAAAAAATCCTGGAAAAAGATTCTTTGCAGCACATACTAATCCATTCCTAACTTATGTTTTCTTCAATTAAAAAATTATATAGCTTGAGTGGTTGTCTAACCTACCAAAATGTTGCAGTCCACAGTTGGAAACTACTCAGCAACTGCAGAAACCCCCAAACTCCAAGGGGCGATGTGGGACTAGGAGGGGAGCACGCGGTAGCTTGCCCCCTTTTTGTTGTTCAGTCGCTCAGTCGTGTCTGACTCTTTAAGACCCCAGGGACTGCAGCACCCCAGGCTTCCCTGTCCATCACCATCTCCAGGAGCTTGTTCAAACTGATGTCCATTGAGTCGGTGATGCCATCCAACCATCTCATCCTCTGTTACCCACTTCTCCCGCCTTCAGTCTTTCCCAGCATCAGGGTCTTTTTCCAATGAGTTGACTCTTTGCAGCAGGTAGCCTAAGTATTGGAACTTCAGCCTCAGCATCAGTCCCTCCAATAAATATTCAGGGTTCATTTCCTTTAGGATTGACTGGTGTGATCTCCTTGCTCTCTAAGGGACTCCCAAGAGTCTTCTCCAGCACCACAGTTTGAAAGCATCAGTGGGAAAAAGAAAACATTTAGGACTCTGGTCACTGCACAGGTATTTCTGCTGTAGCAGGATCTTCCCCTGAGCTCCTAACCCTAGTCTCAACCTTCCTGTCCACCTTCCCCAGAGCAGACCTGCTGGGATATTCGTAGAAACAGATCTGAATACTCTCCTTCCATGCTCAGGACATGGACACGGCGCCCGGGGCACTGAGGATAAAGTCCTGAGTCCTCAGAGCTCACAAGAGATTGACCCTGCCCCCCCTCCCACTCGCTCCAGCTCCCTCTCTCTCTGGGGCTCAGCCTTCCTAAAATACAGTTCAGCCTCATCCTTGAAATATTAGCTCCCATATCCCCTCTTCCAGGAATCCCTCCCTGAACACTCAAGGCATCTCATGACCTCCCACCCTAATCTGGGCTCCCATAGCCACCGAGTTTTTACCCAAACCTGACCTCTCTGAGTCATCATGGTCTTAAGGATGGTCTGGAGCCCTCTACGATGCTACTGAGTAATCACTGCACCTGCAGCAACCTCTGTCTAACACAGGGCTTGCCACACAGCTCATTCTCAGTGAATCTTTATTGCCAGGCTCTTAAATGTGTCTGTCATCTATTTTAGACTAAAAAAAAAAAAAAAAGGGTCGGGCTTCCCTGGCGGCTCAGTGACAAAGAGGCAGGAAGGGAAGCCACTGCAATGAGAAGCCTGCGCCCCGCAACTAGAGAGCAGCCCCTGCTTCCCCCAACTAGAGAAAAACCCGCACGCGGCCACAAAGACCCAGCGTTGCCAAAAATAAATAAATAAATAGAATTATTTTTTTCTTAAAGTCCAGAAAGTAGAAGAAGACTTAGAGGATCTGATCGGAAAGCTGGTGGGTGGATTCATCCTGGGAGAGTGGGAAGGACCCCAAGGATCCCTATTTGCAAAAGAGGCTGCAGTGTTGGGGGTGGTGAGAGGGGAGGCTCTGGTGCGGAGGAAGAGGAGGGCGCCCCAATCGGTCTCCTCCTGGCTCTCAAAGGATTGACATCATGTTTGACAGTGATGTAACCAAGCTCACATCCAAAACCTGTTGCTGCCCCAGGGGCCCCTCGTGTCTCTGCAGGCCTGGCAGGAAGGCAGGAGAGCTGACGGCAGCACGCGCCTCTTTCTGGGGCAGGTGGGGGTGGGGGCTCGGAGGCATATGTATAAAACCGCCTGCTGGGATCTGCCTTGCTTCCTTCCACTCCACTGCAGCCAACCCAGAGCCATGACTCCACGACGCCGCATCCTGGGTAAGAAGGACCAAATCCCGACTCTCTTGGAGCCCAAATCCAAAATCAGCCTCAATGCCATCCTCGCTTCAGTCCATTACTCCTCCTCCCTAGCCCCCAGCCAGACAAGTGACTCCATCATAGCAGTACCCCTTCCACATCCCCAAGAGCGTGCATGCCTGCTCAGTCATGTCCAGCTCTTTGGGACCCCATGGACTGTAGCCCGCCAGGCTCCTCTGTTCATGGGATTCTCTAGGCAAGAATACAGGAGTGGGTTGCCATTTCCTTCTCCAGGGGATCTTCCTGACTCAGGGATTGAACCTGTGCCTCTTGCATTGGGTGCTGCTGCTGCTAAGTCGCTTCAGTCATGTCTGACTCTGTGTAACCCCATAGACGGCAGCCCATCCCTGGGATTCCCCAGGCAAGGCTCCCCCATCCCCGGGATTCTCCAGGCAAGAATACTGGAGTGGGTTGCTATTTCCTTCTCCAGTGTATGAAAGTGAAAAGTGAAAGTGAAGTTGCTCAGTTGTGTCCAACTCTTAGTGACCCCATGGACTGCAGCCCACCACACTCCTTCATCCATGGGATTTGGCAGGAGTGTTATCCCTGAACCACTTGGGAAGACCAAGAGCAGCCCCATCCATGTCCCTGATCAATTTCCAAACTCATGCCCAATGCCATACATTATGACAGGCTCCCATCCCAAATCCTGGCATCTAAATTTTAATATTGGTCATGGACATAACACGACACCAGTGTAAGCTCAGTTGCCTTTAACGCTTGACTCCAGCTGAGCCTCCTGCTCTGGACTCTTCCCTCCTGGGGAACACCCATGTCCCTCAGAACCCCAAACCCATTTCTCTGAGTCCTGCCTGCCTCCTCTCAGCTTCCACAGATCCATAATCCGCAGACACCGAACACAGGTCTGCTTCTAAGCTTTCCCCGAGCCTCGGTCAGGACAGACACCCCCTCAGACCTCCCCTCCTCCAGCCTGGGCTCCAGTGGCTGCCCTATCCGCTTTTGAGGACACGTGTCATCCCTTTTCCTCCCGCAGCTGTCTTGGCCGCTGTCTGCATCCTTTGCTTCTCCGCTCACACGGTGCCCCAGGTGAGCCCAGGAGGGACGTGGACGCTGGGGGGTGGGGTGCCGCTCCCAGAAGACCCCAGCCCAGGACTTGCCCACCCCGCTGCCGGGGTGACATCATCTCTGTTTCCTCCAGTGTCCCCCACAGGCACTCAACTGTTGCTGTGCCAGTCACACGAGCGATGCGGGGACCAGTTCTACGACCCCCGGCAGGACTGTTGCTATGACGACGCCGTAGTACCCTTGGGCAGGACCCGGAAGTGCGGAAACTGCACCTTTAGGGTCTGTTTTGAGCAGTGCTGCCCGTGGTTGGTCAACAGGCCCCAGGAGACCTTCGTGGTGAAGGTGAAAGGTCAAAACTGTTACTCGGCCCCATCCTCGGATGATCGGGTTTGTGGCAGGTGAGGTTTTGTGCCTCCCAAGGGAGGAGGGGTCGCGGAGGAGAGGGGACCTGCATACCGGTTCTATGATTCAACTCCCACCCTTTACCCAGTGCTCTTCTGAGTCCTTCTGTCCCCGTCCACCTGCTGTATTCCATCCACCAAAGACTCTGATGCTGGGAGGGATTGAGGGCAGGAGGAGAAGGGGACGACAGAGGATGAGATGGCTGGGTGGCATCCATCACCAACTCAATGGACATGGCTTTGGGTGGAATTGGCCATGGACAGGGGAGGCCTGGTGTGCTGCTGTTCATGGGGTCGCAAAGAGTTGGACACGACTGAGCGACTGAACTGAACTGAACTGAACTCCCTTCTCTGTTGCTTCTTTCTCCTTTTGTTTTTATTTCTAGTTCATCTTCTTTGTTGGTTGGCTCCTGCCTCTCTTTCCACTCCTCTGCCCATAATCTGTCCACCCACCCTCTGTCCCACCCTCTGTGTCCATCTTTCTCTTGCCCCCCCGCCCCCCAGCTCTGTCTCTCTTCAGCGTTGGCTGACAGATGATCAGAGGTCAGTTGGATGCTGCGTCCTGAATGATCCTGGAGAGATGTGTCGCCCCCTTAGATCTGGGACAGGGAGTGGGTTTTAGAGGGATAGGAGACACTCAGATTCAATCCCTCCCTCCTTATTCTGTCTCCTTTGAAACAGTCATCCTAAATCTGTCCTGAGCAGGGGGACTGGTCCCCTTTCTGTGACCGTGGACAATCGTGAGAGATTACTTTGCTGCTGGACATCCCCAGGACCCTGGACTCTCACAATGACCCTATGACCAATACCGTGAGGGGTGATCAATCCCCAGGCTGGCCCTGGGGACCCTTAATGAGATCCGTCACTCCCTTTGGCATTTTCTCCACCAGGAGCAGAACAGGAGGCACTCTGTGAATTCTGCAAGCTTACATATTCTATCATGGCGGGACCTCGATGCACACGGAGTCTTTTCTCCACTTCCAAAGGTGGCAAGATGACACCCACTTTTCCACTTAAGAACAAATTTCAAGTTACCTTGACCTCCTGGTTGCATTGAATAAAAATTCCATTTCAATCACAAGGCTCCGCTTTCTTGCACTGATCTCGACAGGGTGTGGCACAGGGTCAGAGACGCGACTCACAGGGAAGAAGGGACGGGGTCTTCGGCGCGGAGTCTGGACTGGTCTCTCCCTCCCAACCCCTCAACCAAGGAGGGAGGGCGGGTCGGCGCGCCCCCTGGCGGGCACTGGGCCCAGCGCGGGGCGGGGCGCTTCTAAGTGTAAACCAGGAGGCAGAAAGAAAAGTCTCCCCTTTCTTGGAAATCCAAGCCCGGGGCTGGACTTTGCACTGGCCCGGAAACTGTGGTGTGGGGGTTAGGTCTCTCACAAAGGAAGAATTTGTCTCCAAAAAGAATTTCCTAGAAAGAAATCAAAATTTGCGGCTTTACAAGATTCTGGAAACGGAGGTATCTGACCTTAGTAAGGCATAGCACAGGGAAAGGTCAGAGTGGTCCATCTGTAAGACTTCCTCCTCTGGAGTTAGCTCTGCTCAGAGAAGGGCCTGGAAACTTCTGGAATGTTTGAACCTTTAACCGAGGGTCATTTCAGCCCAGGCCTCTCTAAGGGCCACAACCAGTGACACTGCTGCTGCTGCTAGGTCGCTTCAGTCGTGTCCGACTCTGTGCGACCCCATAGACGGCAGCCCACCAGGCTCCCCCGTCCCTGGGATTCTCCAGGCAAGAACCCTGGAGGGGGTTGCCATTTCCTTCTCCAATGCATGAAAGTGAAAAGTGAAAGTGAAGTCGCTCAGTCCTGACTCTTCGCGACCCCATGGACTGCAGCCCACCAGGCTCCTCCGTCCATGAGATTTTCCAGGCTAGCATTCCACAAAGGTTTAGAACAGAAAGCTGGGGAGACGGCTATGATTGTTGGAGGCCCCTTTAGGGGCACGACCAATTCAAGGACGAAAGGTATCACTTTATTCTGTGTAATTCTGATATAAAATGTTTTATATCAATATAAAATTAACACATAAGAAAATAATTTCCAAAAAGTACTCTGTAGAAGTCTGGATCCAGGAAGGGACAGGACTGGCCCATGAAGTAAGTGCAAGGAGAGAGGAAGGAGTTTGGTTCCAGGGTGGGCAGGTGGGTTTGGACACCCTTTCAAGTCACTCTTCACCAGAATGTTCCAGGAGGGGGCTGGGTGCAGATGTGGCTGGGGCCTTCCCTGGTGGTCCAGTGGTGAAGACTCCACCATGTGTAAAATAGATAGCTAATGGGAACCTGGTGTAGAGCCCAGGGAGCTCAGCCCTGTGCTCTGCGATGACCCAGAGGGGTGGGACGGGGGGATGGAAGGGAAGGCCGAGAGAGAGGGAATGTATGTTTCCACAGAGCTGATTCCCTTCTTTGTACAGCAGAAGCTAACCCAACATTATAAAGCAATTATATGCCAACAAAAATAAACAGAACAGAGGCTATAACAGAACTAAGCAGGCTTCCCCCGTGGCTCGGAGGTTAAAGCGTCTGCTTTCAAAGCAGGAGGCCAGGGTTCGATCCCTGGGTCAGGAAGATCCTTGGAAAAGGAAATGGCAACCCACTCCAGTATTCTTGCCTCGAGAATCCCATGGACGGAGGAGCCTGGTAGGCTACAGTCCATGGGGTGGCAAAGAGTCAGACATGACTGAGGGACTTCACTTTCACTTTCTAAAAATAAATATAAATAAAATGAGGTGCAAAAAAAAAAAAGACTCCTCCATGCTTCTACTGCAAGGGGGCACCAATGCCATTCCTGGTCGGGGAATAAGACGCTGCTGCTGCTGCTAAGTTGCTTCAGTCGTGTCTGACTCTGTGAAACCCCACAGATGGCAGCCTACCAGGCTCCCCTGTCCCTGGGATTCTCCTGGCAAGAGAACTGGAGTGGGCTGCCATTGCCTTCTCCTGAATAAGACATTACACATCACAAAAATTAATTAATTAAGAAAATAAAAATAAAGAGAAGAAGGAAAGAAGGCAATGGCAACCCATGCCAGTATTCTTGCCTGGGAAACCCCAGGGACAGAGGAGCCTGGAGGGCCACAGTCCCTGGGGTCCCAAAGAATTGGATATGACTTAGCAACTAAGTGACAGTGTTGACACAGTGCCTCTGGGTGAGGTTCTGGAAGAGGGGGCTGGGTGGAGAGGACTGGCACTAGCTTCCCTTGCTCCTTTACTGGAGGGGGAGGTGGTAGAGGAAGGGCTTTGAAAATCACCTCGGCTTGGGATGGGAGGACTGTCCCCATCATTTCTGAGGTGCTGTAATACCCCCTCCACAGACACCACCAACTCAGCACAGAGACACATGGCCCAGAATGAGAAAAGTTCTAGCATCTATGTGACCTCTAGTCCTGGCTTGGGACCTGAAGCGGCCTTGGTTGGTGCATTTCTGGGTCCACTGGGGCCTTGACTAAGACTGTGGCAGAGTCACCCCCTTGGAGAGCTTGTGGAATGATAAGCTCATCGTGTTTGAGAGAAGAGTCCCATTTCTGGGAGATGGAGGCGACCATGGGAGAGATGGTGCGAGAAAAACTGACTATTCTCGCCCTCCATTCTCTACCCAGTCGCCATGACTGGACTGTTCATGAGCTCCTCTCACTAAACCTCTTGATGAAAAATGTCCATTGGTGTGGAAAGCACCTTCCAATATACTAAGTATTTTATTAAAAATTCCACACCTGCAGGGGCTTCCCTGGTGGCCCAGTGGTTGAGTCCAAGCTTCCATTGCAGAGGCCCCAGGTTGGATCCTTGGTCAGGAAGCTAGATCCCACATGCCGAAAGTAAAGATCCCAAGAGCTGCGACCAAGACCTGGTGCACCAAATAAATACAATTTTTTTAATTAAAGGAAAACAAACAAACAAAAGCCTTTCCTGGCTCAAAGGAACAGAGCTCCTTGGAGAAATGACTGGTCTGGGAGCTGGGGCAGGGAAAGCACAAGATAGTCCTGAAACATTTGGGGCCAGAAAGTGTGAAAGGGAGTAGACAGAGAGTGACAGGGACTTGTCAAAAGGACCTTGTCCCACAGTTTCTCATCACACATGACCCAAAGCTGCCCTCCAGGTGCTTACTCTTCACCTCCACACCCCATCAGGAGACGCGCGTGCAGCGGCATTGGCGAGCTGGGTCCCCGGTACCCATCTCAGCAGGGTCCCCAGTATCCATCTCAGCAGGCCAGCACCTCCATTGCACGAAGGTGGCTCTCATGCAAACCCCTGACTCACACACTTAGACTCACACCCTTAGACCCCTTGTTCCGCATTTCCAGACGGGTCGGGTGTGTGGGCAGCCTCACCACTGACCTCACGCATTCGCTTCATATACTTTGGTCCTGGTCCAGCGCTTAGAATCCTCCAACCAACTTCCACTAGTACAACTCACACGGGGTGCACGGGGACACTCCACCCAGTCCCGACCACATACCTGGTCGCTGTGGGGCAGAGGAGGGAGGGAGAGCAGTTATGTCACGGGAGAGACAGGCGCCCAGGAAAATCACAAAACAGGACTCCTTCGAGGCTAACCCACCTGAGACGAAGGGAGAAAACGCATAGCGACGAGTGTGGACAAACAGGGTCGGCGCGCCCTCTGGCGGCGAAGGTGGGGACCCGCGGGGAAGGATGCTCCATTTCCCACAACGCCAAGAACAATCCCCAGCTCAGAGCTGAAGGTGAAATGAAACTGTCTTTCATCCAAGAGAAATACAGTGTACCAGGGTTTTCAGAAGTAGTTATTCGTTTCTTTACTTACTGTCTGTCTTCCGCACTTGAACGTGAGTGCTGGAAAGTCCTGTTTTGCTCACAGCTGAACTCCTAGCACCTACAACAGGTAAGTGGGACACACAGTGGGTGCTTAGTAAGTTATATGGACTGGAATTAACAACAATTTTGCCCTCGGATTCAGGCTTGAGTCTGTCTCCGCAGGGAAAGGCATCCCCAGGAGCTAAAATGTGCCCGAGTCCCCATTTCTGGACATGGTCTGGGACCTCAAAGCCCCCAAATTTGCTGAACATGCAGCTCTTAGCCTTTTCTGAAACTTGCGCATGGGCCTGTTCCCTGAGTCAGTGATGTAAGGGGATCCGGAGTACACCTCTAAACCTGAGGAAACCTCCCTATCTCTGGGGCTGTGGACAGAGCAGGGGCAAGCTGGTGGGGTGCACAAGTGGCCCCCATGGTGGGCTGGCGGAAGGGCATTTAGAAAAGAAGAGGGATGGTCTTCAAGTTAGGAGTGGAAGGGCCTCCTGTCTGGAAGTCTCCATGTTCCTGGGTAGAAGTCCAAGCTGTCAGGGAATTCTAAATTCCAGTGGGATCTTCCAGCCTCCAGTTCCTCCCCATTCCTGCAAGATGGAGAGCTGGGAGCACCTGTGAATGGAGGTTGCTTGAGTGAGCCCAGGTAAGGGGAGAAGACGCCTATAGGGAGTCCTGAATGGGGACGAGGTGTGAAAGGAGAGCAGTCCCCTCCCCCAATAAAAAGGAACTAAAAGTGAGTGTTTATCACAGGAGCATCACAAATGACTGGAAGACTGACAGAGGGTACCCTCGCGATCCAATAAATGTGGGAGAAAGCTGCCTCCCTTCCCCTACCCTATCTTCCCAAAGTGAACCAAGGACTTTGGCAGAAAAGGAAGTCCACTTTGAAATTACGCCACCCAGAGTTGTTTGATAGGGACTGCCACTTTGCACATATCTTTCTGTTTTCTTTTTGGAGGTGTCTTTGTGAAGCGGGTAGATCATATTTTGTTTAGCAGCTGTTTGCTTGGTGTAAAACTTTTAAAAACTATTTATTGGGGCTTCCCTGGTGGTCCAGTGGTTAAGAATCTGCCTTCCAATGTAAGAGATGTGGGTTCGATCCCTGGTCGGGGGACTAAGATCCCACATGCTGTGGGGCAACTAAACCCTGTACCACAATGAAGATCCCACAAATAAATCAACATAGTTTTAAATATTTATTTATCTTGGCCGCACCGGGTCTTAGCTGTGGCACCTGAGATCTTCACTGCAGCACCCACGTGGGATATAATTCCCTGACCAAGGATGGAACCCGGACCCCCTGCATTGGGATTGTGGAGTCTTACCCACTGGACCACCAGGGAAGTTCTGGGTATATAACTTTTAAATCTTTAGCAATAGGGTATGTAGGCCTCCATCTGTACTCTCTTAACCATCGTGTGAGAGGCGGCCCCAATGTTTACAACAGCCCTGTGAGGGAGGGACTGTTGTGAAGTCCATTTCACAGATGGAGAAAGTCAGTGTGACTCAACATGTGATATTCATATGCATTTATTGCCAACTATGTGCTTAGAACTTAGGATATAATGGTTGTGAGAGGGGGAAATGATAGCCCATTTTTTATCTTTAAATGGCGCAGTTATACATCCTGTAGTTTTGGGGACAATCTCGTGTTTGCCCATTGATGCAACATAAATATTAAGGGCTCCCTCATTCACTCTTAGGTGTCATGGTTTAGACAATAAATTATATGATGGCCCTTCTTAGAGACCTCACTGTATAGGAGAAACAAAGATTAAAGAATGAAACAGGGAGGTTTATAACTACAATTGTGACAAATACAGAGATGGAAATAGTGTGGAGAAAGTAAAATAGCAGGGTTTGTCTTAGTCCCACATATCAGAAAGGTAGTGTCAGTCTGAGAAGGAGACTCCGAAGGACTAGTAAGTGACAATTAGGATGCAGCAGGCGAGCGGGGAGCACTCCACAGTTGGGAACGTCAAGGGAAACGCAGACGCTGCTTTGTGTTTTAAACTTGTTCTTGCTAGAATCACCATTTAATTGGACGTCTATCATTGTTTCTATAACAAAAAGACAAGTATTTTTTACTAACTGCAAGAAAATCTCGAGGAGGTTTCAGTTCAGTTCAGTCGCTCAGTCGTGTCCGACTCTTTGCAACCCCATGAATCGCAGCACGCCAGGCAAAGAAAATCTCGAGGGGGTTTCAGTTCAGTTCAGTCGCTCAGTCGTGTCCGACTCTTTGCAATCCCATGAATCACAGCACGCCAGGCCTCCCTGTCCATCACCAGCTCCTGGAGTTCACCCAAACTCATGTCCATCGAGTTGGTGATGCCATCCAGCCATCTCATCCTCTGTTGTCCCCTTCTCCTCCTGCCCCCAATCCCTCCCAGCATCAGAGTCTTTTCCAATGAGTCTACTCTTTGCATCAGGTGACCAAAGTATTGGAGTTTCAGCTTTAGCATCAGTCCTTCCAAAGAACACCCAGGACTGATCTCCTTTAGGATGGACTGAGTGGATCTCCTTGCAGTCCAAGGGACCTTCAAGAGTCTTCTCCAACACCACAGTTCAAAAGCATCAATTCTTCGGCACTCAGCTTTCTTCACAGTCCAACTCTCACACCCATATATGACCACGGGAAAAACCATAGCCTTAACTAGATGGACTTTCGTTGGCAAAGTAATGTCTCTGCTTCTGAATATGCCATCTAGGTTGGTCCTAACTTTCCTTCCAAGGAGTAAGCATCTTTTAATTTCATGGCTGCAATCACCGTCTGCAGTGATTTTGGAGCCCCCAAAATAAAGTCTGACACTGTTTCCACTGTTTCCCACCATCTATTTCCCATGAAGTGATGGGACCGGATGCTATGATCTTAGTTTTCTGAATGTTGAGCTTTAAGCCAACTTTTTCACTCTCCTCTTTCACTTTCATCAAGAGGCTTTTAGTTCCTCTTCATTTTCTGCCATCAGGGTGGTGTCATTTGCATATCTGAGGTTATTGCTATTTCTCCCGGCAATCTTGATTCCAGCTTGTGCTTCTTCCAGCCCAGCGTTTCTCATGATGTACTCTGCCTATAAGTTAAATAAGCAGGGTGACAACATACAGCCTTGATGTGTTCCTTTTCCTATTTGGAACCAGTCTGTTGTTCCATCTCCAGTTCGAGGGGGTTTATACTGGCTGAATTAAGTATTTTAAAAATCAAACAACAGCTGATGAGTTAAATATTTTAAAAATTCAGCTTCCTAAAACATAGCGAATAAATCTAATTTCATCCTATCAAAAAGTACGCAAGTAGTACTACATATAAAACAGATAACTAACAAAGACCTACTGTGTTGCACAGGGAACTATACTCAATATTTTGTAATAATTTATAAGGGAAAAGAATCTGAAAAAGAATATAAACACATATACATGTAAATATGTGTGTGACTGAATCACTTTGCTGTACACCTGAAACTGATACAATATTGTAAATCACCTGTACTTCAATTGAAAACTTACATGGGACTTCCCAGGTGATCCAGCGACTAAGACTCTGAGCTCCCAGTGCAGGGGGTGGGGGTTTGATCCCTGGCCAGGGAACTAGATCCCACATACTGCAAACTAAGAGTTCACACCTGACGCAGCCAGATATTTAAATAAATAAATATTTTTAAATTACATTAAAAATATTTAAAAGACTCAAGTAATACAGTCCCAATTGTTATGGGCAATATAACAATTACCCATTGTTGTAAATTGCTCTAAATGTTCGCAGGGGCATGTCTCAATTTTAGGCTGACAAGACACAGAATAAATAAAACTCTAACAAGGGAAGTCTTCACCCCACCTAGCTAATGATTGCACGCTTAGTTGCGTTAAGGAATATGTGTAAATATTTCTGTCTTTTTACAAAGGTTAGTTAAGTGTTTTGTAATCTGAAAGTTAAAGTACAAGGTTGCTGAATTTCTTCAAGTTCCTCTTTGTATAGAGTCCCCTGGGGGAAAGGTAGTCAAAGTTTCCTCATGGACAGCAAGAGGGCAGGGTGGCTGGGTGACTCCAAAAGAAGGTCTTGGCCATGATCGCGGTGAGGCCGGGGTGGAAGCAGCCCATTCTATTGGCCATGGTGAGGAGCATGGGTCTCATCCTGAGTCATGAGAAGCCATAGAAAAAAATAAGTCTGGCTTTTTGATTTGAGCCTGGGCCTCACAGGGGCCAGGGTGCATGATGCAAGGTCATCGAGAAGGTAGGAGCAAAGTCCAGGTACGAGAAGATGGTAACTGAATCAGAGTGGAGAGAGAAGAAATAGACAGGAGTATCCTGATTTATAAGATGTTTAGGAGACGGACTTCCCTGGTGGGCCAGTTAAGAATCCAGCTTGCCAGTGCACGGGACACAGATTTGATCCCTGGTCCTGGAAGATTCCATATGCTGTGGAGCAACTAAGCCCGTGTGCCACAACTACTGAGCCTTCACACTCCAGAGCTCATGCTCTGCAACAAGAGAAGCCCCTGCTGACAGCAACTAGCAGAAGTCCTGCCGGGCAATGAAGACCTAGTGCAACCAAAAGAAAAAAAAGGTGGGGGGAGATATTTAGGAGATAGCAGCATCATGACTTGGGGATGGATTAAACAAGCATCCAGTCATTCTGTAACTATCTATTGAGCACCTGCTTGATGCTGGGCATCATTTTGGGTGCTGTTTCGGGAAGAGGGTAGGAGATGGTCAAGGATGGTCCTCAGATTTATCGCTTTTGTAACTGGAAGATGATCATATCATTCCCTCAGACAGGGACTCCCAGAAGAGGGCCAATTCTGGAGGAGGAAATAGTGACCCATTTTGGAAATCTTGTGTTTGAGGTGCCTCTGGAGCACCCCAGTGGAGATGTCAAGTAGGCAGGTGGATACGCAGATCCAGGATTCAGCTGAGAGCTCAGACATAAAAATAGGAAAGTCATCTGCATTTTGGTGTGATTGAAGCTATTGTCTGGATAAAGTCACCTGGCAGAAGAATACAGTGATCAGGAAGGGAAGAATGAGTCTGAAAGTGAGAACAAAAGGCCAGCCAGAGAAGTGGAAGGAAAATCAAGAAAGTCTTACAACACAAAAGCTAAAGGAAGTGAGCATTCCGAGAAGGAACTGTTCAGCTATGTCAAATGCTGCCCAATTGCCTAAGGTTATTCAGTGGCAGAGCTGTGCAATTATAAATTCTAGCCCAGGTAAAGGTCTAAAAGTAAAACACACAGTAACGTTTTTTTAATAGAAAATGTTTTATAATTTTATTTGTGGAAAGATCTTCTTAAGGTAAGACAAAACAAACTATTTAAAAAAATTTTTAATAGGCTGGAGGAAAAGATTTGCAGTACATAGGGTTAAATCCTCATAGGCAAAAACCCAACAGGAAAATGATTAAAGAAATAAACAGTTCCCAGAAGATGGACACAAACATCCATTAATATATAGAAAGATAATCACCTGTCTAAGGTTGAGGAGAAGGCAATGGCTCCCCACTCCAGTACTCTTGCCTGGAGAATCCCATGGACAGAGGAGCCTGGTGGGCTGCAGTCCATGGGGTCGCTAGGAGTTGGACACGACTGAGCAACTTCACTTTCACTTTTCACTTTCATGCATTGGAGAAGGAAATGGCAACCCACTCCAGTGTTCTTGCCTGGAGAATCCCAGGGACGGGGGAGCCCGGTGGGCTGCCATCTATAGGGTCGCACAGAGTCGGACACGACTGAAGCGACTTAGCAGCAGCAGCAGCAAGGTTGAGGAAATGCAAGAAACACAATAATGAGATATCATTCCTTGGACTGATCACATGGCTGGGGAAATGAAACACTAACACTTCTTTTGGAATGCCATTAAGCAATATCTAATAAAATCTAAAATGTAGCCTTCTCCTGACCAGGATATTTGTGCATGGTGTCCTCATGGTATGCAAAGTAACAGAGCTCTCCACTGTTTACTCTATTAGCTATCAATTCTATTCTATTAATTGTATTAACTCTATAAAAAGTGCATTTGTACCCTTTTCTATATGTACCTGATTCTTTAATGCTCTTAAAAAGAACTGAGACACAAAATATACATACTCAACAACTCAACAATCCCAGTAATGGGGCTGTTTTCTTCACTTTGCAACTTGATAAGAAACAGGCAAACAATCCAATTTTTTTTAAATGGTCAATGGAAAATTAAAGACAACTGACCAAAGACAAATCCAAATGGGCAGCAAACAGAGAAATACAAAGTCCCTCGAGTGGTCATAAAATCACCAATTAATGTTCCAAAGTGATTTCACTTTATACCCATAAATATAAGAAGTCATAACACCCACTTTTGGGGTGAGTGGGGGCTCCAATACATTAGTAGTAGAAATATGAACTGTTAACAGTCTTCTGGGAAAAACAATCTGGTAATATCTATTAAATATGGATACTCTTCGACCTAGCAAGTCTATATGTATAATTTATAAACACTCCAATGTGTAAGGCTGGTATGTTTGACAATAATGTTTTGTGCAGCACTGGAGGTGGGGGGTGAAGAGGGACTGAAAAATCTTCAAAGAAGAAATTATGTCAGACTTTCCTGGTGGTCCAGTTGTTTAAGAATCTGCCTACAAGTGCAGGGGACATGGGTTGGATCCCTGATCCAGGAAGATTTCACATGCTGAAGGGCAGCTAAGCCCACGCGACGCAACTACTAAGCCTGTGCTTTAGAGCCCATGAGCTGCAACTACTAAGCTGCCTGCCTACAGCCCGTGCTCCCCAACAAGAGAAGCCCCTGCAGTGAGAAGCCCGTGCTCTGCACCTAGAGAGTGGGCCCTGCTCGCCAGAGAAAGTCTGAGCGCAGCAAGGAAGACCCAGCACAGCCAAAAATAAAATTTAGAAAAGAAATATTATGTAACTATTATGAAAGACAGATTAGAACTAGGTAGATGTGTTGCCCTGGAGAGATGCCTATGAAATATTAGGTAACAAAAGGCAAATCGATGCTATGGTTTTGATTTAAATTTACTTTTAAAAATGTGTCCATATATGTATGTTTCTAGGAAGCAGAATGTGGTTTAGAGCTTAATCTCTGGAGTCTGGAACTTGTGGCAACATCCAGGCATCACCATCTTCTCCCTGAATGTAATAACCCTTTTGTGCCTCAGCTTCCTTGATTATAGAAAAGGTAGGGTTAATAATATCTGCCTCACATACCTTGCTGGGAGCACGTACTGAGATAATTCATGAACATGCTTGAGGATGCCTGGTGAGCCATTTAGCGATATCATGAGTATAAGCATGATCTCCATGAGCAATGAAGAATACGGTGGAAGAAAATATACCACATTCTTCTCATTGGTGACCTCGGGTGGGTGGGGCTGGACAGAGGGGAACACAGTGGATTAATATTTGTGTCAATTCAACTTGTTACAGCTGGCATACATTATTTTTAATTTTTTCCATTTATTTACTTTTGGTTGCACTGGGTCTTTTTGCTGCGAGCACACTTTCTCCAGCAAAGGCTACTCTCTAGTTTCGCTGCACAGGCTTCTCATTGCGATGGCTTCTCTTGTTGCAGAGCCCGGGCTCTGGGCACGCAGGCTTCAGTAGTTGCGGCCCATGGGCTCTAGAGTGTGGGCTCAGTAGTTGTGGGGTGTTGGCTTAGCTGCCCCTCGGCATGTGGAATCCGCCTGCACCAGGCATCAAACCCGTGTCTCCTGTACTGGCAGGTGACTTCTCAACCACAGGACCACCAGGGAAGTCCTAAAAATTTTTCACGACAGCATGGTTGATCTACAATGCTATGTAGCGTCTGCTATACAGCAAAGTGTAGCATATGTTATCTTGTTAAAAAAAAAAAAGTAAATAATCAAAAAAAAAATCTACCAAAGTAGAAGGACAAGCAAAGCAGGCAGTCTTCCCGGAACTCAGCAAGTGCCTCTAGGAGGTACTGGGAGAGGAGGCCTGTACAGGGCAGAGGCCCCGGGGAGTCTTCTGCCCCACCTGAGATCTCAAGCGGCTGAGTGGTGCTAGGTAACGGCTGTTCCTTTTTGGACCTCAGGATCCCTCCTGTGGAGCTTACCACCAAGGGAAGATCTGAGGTCGAATCTTGGTGAAGCTTCTCTGGTGGCACTCTGAGTCAGACATCTTCTAAGCGATCATCCCATGAATTAGATACTTTATAGGATCAGGCCCATTTTGCAGCTGGGGAAAACTGAGTCACAGGTTGGAGTCACTTGCGCAAGTTCACACACTGGAATGTCACCAGATTTAAACACAGGTAGCCTGGCTCTGAATGGGGGTTCTGGACCACCAGGCTCTCCTATTTCCCATGTGTCAGCAAGGTGATCAGCCAGCTTCTGGCCTGTTTACTCAACTGTGAAATGGGCTTTCCATGGTGCACCTCTTCCGTTTGCTGCAAGGGCTAAATGGCATCGGGCTTAGGTCCAAGAGAAATGTTTTCACAAATGGGCGCCTGTGTTTCTTCAGTTCCTTGCAGGAAGAAGGGAGAAGAGGCCTCAGGGCCTCCTGGTTTTCTCTCCTCCCAGTTATAAGCTCCTGCTGGGTTGTCCAAAGCCCCACCGAGGGCAGAGACGAAGCAGGGAAGAGATCCAGACACTGGGTCTTCCAGAAACCACTGTTTCGCCCAGGGGCCTGTGTGCCTCGCCCCACCCCCCGACTCCCAGCTGGGTGAACGGGCTCCCCTCTCCCTACCCTGCCGAGACCTGACCACACCACATCCTGTTGGGGCCCCGCCAGAGTAGGAAGAGGAGTCCCTCCCGGGTGTGAGGCAAGACCCTCCCCACATGGCTCCCTCCACCCCACTGCCCCCACCGAGTCCCCGCAGATAAAGGCCCAGGGCCGGCCGCGCACCTAGGCATCTCCGCGCGTCCTGCCTGCCATGTCTCGCCGCTGTGAGCTGCTCGCCTGGACCCTCCTCGCCCTCTTGGGCCTCGGGGCGGCTCAAGACTGTGGCCCCATCGTGTCCCGCAGAGAGTGGAGGGCCCAGGCGTCCAAGTGCAGCCGGAAGCTACGACAGCCCGTGCGCTACGTGGTGGTGTCGCACACGGCGGGCAGCGTCTGCGACACTCCGGCCTCGTGCCAGAGGCAGGCCCAAAACGTGCAGCACTACCACAAGCAGACGCTGGGCTGGTGCGACGTGGGCTACAAGTGAGTGCGCAGGGGGCCGGGGCTGGGGCCGGGATGCAGGGGAGAGGAGCGCGCGGGGGCGACGGGAGACCGCGGGGCCGACTCTGGAGCCGCGCCTGTCGGATACAGGACAGGACGCAGCGTCTATGTTTCTCCCCCAGGGTCGCCGCTTAGGGCTGGGCGTGTGCAGGCAGTGCAGACGTGCGAGGGGGGAGGGGGAAGAGGCTGCAGTCCGAGCTCAGACCCCAGAGGAAGGGACAGATTTTGCAGGTACACAGCAACAAGTCCTGTGCACTGGATTCGCTTGGTAAAGTCTAGTGCCTGGTGAAGCCGGGGTTGGGCTTACAGTCCCAGCTGCATTTACCGCTGATTGAGCCCTGGGGCAGGCATTCCCCTCTCTCAGCTTCAGGGTCATCTCCCTCTGCAAAGTCAACAGGGTCGTGGGCCACTCCATTGCTGAGCCAGCCGATACTCCTTAGAACGCTGCCTGGCGTGCAGTGGGAGCCCCTAGATCCACGGACTGTTACTGTGTGCCAGGATGTGTGCCAGGGGCTAGGACGGGCACAGCCATGGACACAGAATCTAGCCCAAAGGGATTTAAAGAGCAGCAGGCAGCAACAGGTGAGGAACAAGCGAAGTCCACAAGATGAACTTAGACAGTGGTGGAAGCGATGGAGAAAGGGAACAGGGATTGATGAGGGAGCCGTAGGTCACAGGGTAGTGAGCTGGGGGTACCTCAAAGGTAAAGGCCAGGAGGCTGAGGGAAGGGGTCAGGCCTGGGGGGCAGAGGTCAGGGTGGCTGGAGCTAGCCGGAAAGTGATATCAAATGAGGAGGAAGAGGTCGGCAAGGAGCAGATGGCACAGGGTTTCATGGGCTACAGGGAGGACCTCGGTTCTACTCTCAGACAGCAGCCATGGGAGGGATGCCAGCTGGCTTGCGGTCTGAGAAACTCTCTCTGGCTGTGGTGTGGAGAATAGATGGTAGGGGCTGAGGGCAGAAACAGGGGGCAGGGATTGGTTAGATCTGCCTCTGGGGCCCACGCCCGCCAGCTCCCTCTCCAGGGGACTAGGCTGCAGTCCCACACATGGATTTGTACTCTAATCGGTTTCGGGCTTCCGTAAGCACCAGAATCGCCTTTCTGGAAATGCAGACTCCCAGGCTCCATCCTGAGAGATGCTTCAATAGGGCTGGGGTGAGGCCAGGAAATCTGAGGACCTCACTCGGAGAAATTGAGAAGCCTCCGAGAGTATCTCCAGCTCTTCCGGCTCCAGATATTACAGTCCAAAGGCCCCAACTTCAAAATTTCATTTCCAGGAGTCAGGTGCTATGATTCTGAGTGTTTCCCTGAAGGAATGAAGTCCAGAGAGTTTGGCTTCCGGGGCCTCTGGTCTAAATCACTTTAGAGGAAACCTGACTGGAGTTTGTTTCTCCAGTTTTAGGCTGCAGTCTGATCCCGGTGTTTTGCATCTCCCTTCCTTGTCACATCTGGTTCGGAGCCTCAGTTTCTTCAGCTGTAAAATGGGGCTCCTGACCACCCACCCTGGTGGTGGTGTTTGAAGTTTAAATGAGATGCGTCCGAGTACCAGTTGCTTGTGCTGGGGGCAGGGGCTGGGGCAGGGCCAAGCCCCGCCCAGCCCTGGTAGTCAGTGTCACTGTGGTATTTCTAGTCTCTTCCATCCTTATTCTGAGAATCTGCTGTTCCTAGTGGTGATGTCAGGACCCAAAAGTAGGAGTCCCCACCTCCTGTACGTTCTTGACCACCTTGTGAGCCAGAGGGCTGAGGGGGCCAATCTCGAGTCTCCAAAAGCCCAGCTTCTGGTTAATTCCCAAGTGCTCAGATGCTCAGTCATGTCCGACTCTGCGACCCCATGACTGTAGCCAGGCTCCTCTGTCCATAGGATTCTCCAGGCAAGAATACTGGAGTGGGTTGTCATGCCCTCCTCTAGGAAGCTACCCAACCCAGGGATCGAACCTGCATCTCTTATTATCTCCTGCATTGGCAGGCGGGTTCTTTACCCCAGAGCCACCTGGGAAGCCCAGCTACCTGGGCTTAATTCCAACGTGCCCAATCAAACTCGATCAAGGCATGCTGAATAACTGAGTCTGAAGGATCTGCTTCTAGGATTGGAAGCCTCAAGGAGACAGGTGCTGAGGCTCCGGGGTTTGTGTCTGGTTGCGGTGCCAACCCTCCAGTCCTTGATCCTGTCAATCAAGTACATCCCAGCAGGGAAGAGGAAGCAGGAAGCAGGCTGGGGAGCTTCTCAGTAGAGTCCTGAGAACTCACTAGTCTCCAGGACAGGACCTTGGGTAAATACTCTTAAGTCAGCTTCCTCAGCTTAAAGTGGGGATGACAGCAGGGTCAGAGGATTCCATGTGAGGAGTCAACGAATCAAGAGCTCAACCAATCCTCCAGGGAGGTGGGAGAGAGCTAGGAATCAGACCATGTGGACGGGGAGTCACGGAGACCTGGGTGAAAATCCTGGCTCCCTGACCAGCTGGTGTGACCTCGGGCAGGTGTTGCCACCTCTCTGAGTAGCTATGGGATGGGGGCAGTGGCAGCTCATGGGGTTAGGGATGCAAAAAGGTGCACCTAGAGCTGTGTGTGACAAATAGCAAGGGCCAGGGTCGTTGTTTTTATTGTGGAAGATGAGGGGATGAGGAGGGTTGTTGGGGAAATTGTGAGTGGCAGGGATAGGGGTGGGGTGAGCAGAGGAGGGAAAGGAGTCCTCCCCCAGGAAGCCCTCCATTACTCTCCCACCCACAGTTTCCTGATCGGAGAAGATGGGCTCGTGTATGAGGGCCGGGGCTGGAACACCGTAGGTGCCCACTCTGGGCCCACGTGGAACCCCATAGCCATCGGCATCTCCTTCATGGGCAACTACATGGGTAAGTGTCCAGCCGTCAGCGAGGTGGCTGACATGGGTTCTGGGGGATGGCACTTTGTGGTGCGTCCTGGCTGGGAGGCTCTGCCACCTACAACCTCTGTGACCTCAGGCGCGATTCTGTTTCTCTGAGCCTCGTTTCCTCTTTTGGATAAAGTCCATTTCCAACCACACGGTTTCAGACGAGTTCATCTCTATAAAAGTTCTTTGGTCAGTCCATGAACTAGAGGGATAGGGTTAACCTGAGAAGTGCTTGGAGTGGATTGCCATGTCCTCCTCCAGGGGAATCTTCCCGACCCAGGGATCGAACCCGAGTCTCCTGCATTGCGGGTAGATTCTTCACCGTTTGAGCCACCAGGGAAGCCCCAGAAGTGCTTGATAAGTGGCTACAGCTGTGGACCTGATGGGACGGTCTGGGAGCAGAGGAGGGTGAATAAATGATCATCTTGATGGTCGACACTTGTGGAGGGCTTGCTCGATACAGTCACTCATCTGAGTGTCCCCCAGCCCTGTGGGCAGGTGCTATCATTGTCCCCTTTCACAGATGAGAAAACTGAGGCACAGAGAGCAGTGGCAGGCCGAGTTCTGGGCCCAAGTGGGCCAGCTCAGAGTGCAAAAGCACAGCCCTACCCACACTCCCTCAGCCCTTGGAGGAAGCCCCAGCCTAACTCCTGCCTGTCCTCCCCCAGATCGGGTGCCCCCGGCCCGTGCTCTCAGCGCAGCTCAGAGTCTGCTGGAATGCGGCGCAGCTCAGGGATACCTGACTCCTAACTACGAGGTTAAAGGACACCGCGATGTGCAGCAGACGCTTTCTCCAGGGGACGAGCTCTATGATATCATCCAGCAGTGGCCACACTACCGCGGCGTGTGAGGGCCTGTCCGTCTTCTCACACCCCACCCACCCCAGCAGAACCACCCCCCCGCCCCCCGCCCCAATAAAGGAGAAGCTCAAACTCTATTCCTGTGTCCTGACATATGCCTCTTCTCTTTCCCTCCCACAGACCTCAGCCACACACCCCTGCCCCCCCAACACCTCCTAGCACTCTGACCTTGCTGGTGCTCAGAACCCAGAGGTCCCGACCCTGAACCGAGACCCCAGAGATCCCAGCTCGGAAGCAACATCACAGCTCAGAACCCGGAGGTCTCAGGTCAGAGCGCCGGGAATTAGCACCAAGTCCACTGAGACGTCACCACCAGCAGCTCAGGGGTCCTCACCTCCTGGACAGTGAGCCATGCTACAAGACACCCCCCTCTCTGCCTCACCACCAAAGACATTCAGTGCAGCATCTCTGCTTGGATCGCTGTGGGGATGAGCTGCTCACTCCCAACCCTCGCGTCCCCCCTTTCATTGCTTTAGAAAGTGCAGGAGTCTTTCCTGAGCCTGTACCCCCATCTGCCTCCCAAGTCATAGCCAGAAATACACACAGGTCCCAGTTACACACCCAGCCATCCCAGCCACCAGATCTTCATTTCTTCCCACTCCACCCCCACCCTTCAGTCATAAACTGAGGGATCCCAAAGGCAAATATGTTTATTTACAAAACTCACTTACCCTCCCTCCCAGCATGCCACGCCTGCGGGAGGGGATGGGATGGGACCTCACACGCCTGAGACCTCCAGGCCGCCAGGAGGGGCGGGGTCTAGGCGGGGCCAGGACACGCCAGCCCCGCCCCCACGCCGAATCCTGCGGTGGGTGGGGTGGGAGGAGCGCCAGTCAGCATCCGGGGTCACGATCCCGTGTCCAGTCGGTTCATGTATTCCTGCAAGGCCTTCAGGCGGGCATCTATTTCGGCCATGTCAGCCGCCTGGTGGTCCGAGCTGTACTCTGTGAGAGCAGGCGTGGGTGTGGGGGTCTGTAAGGGGCCCAAAATCCTGTTCTCGGTACCATCCCAGTGGGCTCTGGGGCAGGAGAGGGGGAGGTGTGGAGTCCCAGGCTCACCTTTGATGGGAACCCAGCCCCCAGAACTGGCCAGGCGTCTCTGATGGCGACCGCGTTCAAGGGGGGTGGACTTATGCTGCTGGGGATGGCGGGAAAGGGCGTCAGCACCCTCTATTCCCGCACCCCCAAATCCCACCAGAAATTCTGAACCGAAGGACCTCATAAAAATAAGGGGTGACGTCTGCTGAGCACTTATGCAAAACAAGCTCCTTGTATCTTCACCAGAATCTTCTGAGGTGAATACTATTACTATTCCCATTTAGCTGATAAAGAAACTATTGATAGCTACAGAAGCTAAGTAACTCCCGGAATCACACAGGTTATAGCAAGCGGAGGCAGGTTTTAAGACCTGGCAATTTGAGGCCAGAGCCTTGCTGTTAATCGGCATCCCCTGCCCTCCTGGTGGGCTTCCCCTGTGACTCAGCAGTAAAGAACCTGCTGGCCAATGCAGGAGGTGCGGGTTTGATCCCTGAGTTGGGAAGATCCCCCTGGAGAAGGTAATGGCAACCCACTCCAGTATTCTTGCCTGGGAAATCCCACGGACAGAGGAGCCTGGCGGGCTACAATCCATGGAGTCACAAAGAGTCGGACACGACTTAGTGACTAAACAACAGCCACCCTCCACCGCACCGTCATTCTCCGCTCCAACCCAAAGGTCTCAAAACACTGCCTCCAGAGGAATTCCGAATTGCCCTTTACAACCCGAGCCCCTAGAATGGAATCACGGGAGAAAAAGAGCGCGAGCTTCTGGTGGTTTAATGCTGCCCCCGCCTTCTCCAAAGCCCGAGGGAAGGCACTCACCGCATTGAACCCACTCCACGTGGTGGGGCTGGGCGGCTTCCCCCGGCGGCGAACGCTGAGAGGAGGGAGTGATCAGGACCAATGGGAAAAGTCTGGGGCACCTCCCATCTCGCACTCTTCCTCGGTTTCAAGGCTCCAGCCTCCATCACCCAATCTCCCCTCAAAAGAGTGTTTCGAATCTCCCCAGACATCCTTTGGAGGCGGTCCTTTCCCCCAGCCCAAGTTTTACCCTCTAGGGAGGGACTCAGAGAAATCCTCTAACTCGCTGCAGGAGCTGGCGGACGAGTAGCGGCTGCGGGAAACTGTCCACTAGGGGGAGACGGAGAGTGTGAGCCTCCCGCACGGGCCACAGTCCCGCCCAACCCACTCGCCAGCCCAGTTACCCGAGGAGCTGCGGTTTCGGGAGCGGTTAGCCGCGTCTCCTCGACCGGTCACCGCTGCCGGCGGCCGAGTCTGACGAGACCAGGAGACGGATGGGCCATCCCCGCTTCCTCCGCTGCCCAATCGGTTCCGCTGCTGCTGCCTGGGGAACGAAAAGTGAGACGTCCACCTGTGCGCCCAGTCCCGGGAAGGGCGTAGCTGCGCCCCTGCGGGTCACAGCTAAATAGGGAAAACCATGCGGAGACAGACCAGGAAGGGGTGTGAGACACAAGCCAGGGGAGAGGGAGGCTGGCAATCAGGAGAGGAGATGGAGGTCGGGGGAAGCAGGAGCAGGCGTCAGGTGATGGGAGGAGGGGCTGGATGAGGGCACGCTTCAGAGCGTCAGGGAAAGGCAGGGCTACGGGCAGGTGAGGAGGAAACATGCTCTAACTTCATCTTGATCTCTCTCTGCTTCTTCTCCTTGGCTTTCACAAAGGCTGTCGGGTCGAAACGAGGCACGCGACCACCTAGGACCGGGTGGGGTGTGGAGAGAAGAGGATCCTGGGGTTACCGGATCACGCCCCCACAGTTCTATTCCCACACACCTCCTCCCACGGGCAGGGCAGGGCCGTCACGGACCTGTGGGCGAGGGCGAGGGGCGAGCAGGGCGGCCTCGACCACGGCCCCCGCGGCCGCTCTCTCGGGATGAGGAGCGGGCGGCCCCACGGCCACGCGACGTGGAGCGCTCTCGGGACGTGGAAGCCCGATCTTCCCGCGCCGAGGGCGGCACCACCGGCGGGGTCCGTCTCCTGGGAGCACAGACCCAACCCACTGTAAGTTTCCCACCGGTGACAGCACTCTGCCCGGACCGTACTATCTCCGAACCTTCAGTCCCAACCTCCCCCCCCCCCGCCGTCAACTCCTAACATTTACATTCTTACACACGGTCCTCACAGACCTCTTTCCCCAGGCTTCACCCACTCAGAACCCCCAACCACCCCTCTAAAAAACCCATCTGTCAGTTCCCTACATCCTAACACATCCTCTCAGGAGACTCTTCTCCCAGAGGTCTCCCAAGCTCCCTGGAAATCATTCCCAATTTTTCTTTTTTTTTTTTCATTCCCAATTTTTCAACACGCACCCCAATACCTGCCAGCAAACATCACCCGGATCCCTATCTGCTTAGCCACGCCCCCCTCGCTCAACTAGCTCAACTGGCCTTCAGGCTCTGCCCCTAGTTCCAGGTCCGGTCTCCCGAACGCCGCCTCAGGCCTGCCCATCTCTCTACAGACCCCGCCCATCGTTTTCAACTACTGACTCCTTCTCTAAGCCGCTGGCAGCCCATTAGGTCCCTCCCAGGCCTCCATCCCCGTCCACTCCCAGGCCCCACCGGTCCTCTCCAACCTACCTGGGCCCCGCCCCCTTCGCCCAGGCCCCGCCCCGTCACCTGGGATCTGCCCCCGCCCCGGGTGCGCCCCTCACCCCCTCTTGTACAGGGTCAGCTCGGTGTTCAACGCCTTCAGCCGCGCACGCAGGCTCCGCTCCGACGCCTTCACCTCTTCGAGCTGCAGGGAGAGAAGAGAGGCGTGGAGGTCCAGACTGAAGCCAAAGTCCGGGCCCCGTCGGCCGCCCCGCCCCCTCACCTCCTTGGCCAGGCGGCGGCAATCCTGGCTTCGACGGCCAGACCCGCGGTGCCCGAGGCCGCGCTCCTGCCGCAGCTCCAGCTCCAGGCCGCGCACGAGCCCGCGCAGCGACTCGACCTCCTGGCGCGCCGCGCGCCGGCCAGCGCCTCCTCGCGCAACCTGCCCAGCTGGGCCTCCAGCTCGCGCTTCTCAGACACCAAGCGCGACACCCTGGGAGGAGGAGGTAGAAGGTGAATGCCAGGGCCTGGGTGAGGGGCACGGTCCCATACTCTGCCCTCCTCCACCCAGGTGGGCACGCACCGCTTGCGTTCAGTTCAGTCGCTCAGTCGTGTCCAACTCTTTGCGACCCCATGAATTGCAGCACGCCAGGCCTCCTTGTCCATCACCAACTCCCGGAGTTCACTCAGACTCACGTCCATCCAGTCCGTGATACCATCCAGCCATCTCATCCTCGGTCGTCCCCTTCTCCTCCTGCCCCCAATCCCTCCCAGCATCAGAGTCTTTTCCAATGAATCAGCTCTTCGCATGAGCTGGCCAAAGCACTGGAGTTTCAGCTTTAGCATCATTCCTTCCAAAGAGATCCCAGGGCTGATCTCCTTTAGAATGGACTGGTTGGATCTCCTTGCAGTCCAAGGGACTCTTAAGAGTCTTCTCCAACACCACAACTCAAAAGCATCAATTCTTCAGCGCTGAGCCTTCTTCACAGTCCAACTCTCACATCCATACATGACCACAGGAAAAACCAGAGCCTTGACTAGACGGACCTTAGTCAGCAAAGTAATGTCTCTGATTTTGAATATACTATCTAGGTTGGTCATAACTTTCCTTCCAAGGAGTAAGCGTCTTCTAATTTCATGGCTGCAGTCACCATCTGCAGTGATTTTGGAGCCCCCAAAATAAAGTCTGACACTGTTTCCACTGTTTCCCCTTCCCATGAAGTGATGGGACTGGATGCCATGATCTTCGTTTTCTGAATGTTGAGCTTTAGGCCAACTTTTTCACTTTCCTCTTTCACTTTCATCAAGAGGCTTTTGAGTTCCTCTTCACTTTCTGCCATAAGGGTGGTGTCATCTGCATATCTGAGGTTATTGGAAGTTTTCCCGGCAATCTTGATTCCAGCTTGTGTTTCTTCCAGTCCAGCATGTCTCATGATGTACTCTGCATAGAAGTTAAATAGGGTGACAATATACAGCCTTGACGTATTCCATTTCCTATTTGGAACCAGTCTGTTGTTCTATGTCCAGTTCTAACTGCTGCTTCCTGACCTGCTACAGATTTCTCAAGAGGCAGGTCAGGTGGTCTGGTTTTCCCATCTCTTTCAGAATTTTCCACAGTTTATTGTGATCCACACAGTCAAAGGCTTTGGCATAGTCAATAAAGCAGAAATAGATGTTTTTCTGGAATTCTCTTGCTTTTTCCATGATCCAGCAGATGTTGGCAATTTGATCTCTGGTTCCTCTGCGTTTTCTAAAACCAGCTTGAACATCAGGAAGTTCACGGTGCACATATTGCTGAAGCCTGGCTTGGAGAATTTTGAGCATTACTTTACTAGCATGTGAGATGAGTGCAATTGTGCGGTAGTTAGAGAAATGCAAATAAAAACCACCAAGAGATGCTGGGGTGACAGGACCTTTTAAGACAGGGATTCAGCTCTCAACATCCACACCTACCAGTCCCATCGTCACCTGACAGCAGACAGATACACAGCACCACGGAGGAAGGTGTCCCAGAAACCTGAATCTGATTAGCTTGTCAGTTTAACAACCACTTCTTGGGAAATACAGGGGTCTAGTCAAGGCTATGGTTTTTCCAGTGGTCATGTATAGATGTGAGAGGTGGACTGTGAAGAAAGCTGAGCGCAGAAGAATTGATGCTTTTGAACTGTGGTTGGAGAAGTCCCTTGGACTGCAAGGAGATCCAACCAGTCCATTCTAAAGGAGATCAGTCCTGGGTGTTCACTAGAAGGACTGATGCTAAAGCTGAAACTCCAATACTTTGGCCACCTCATGCGAAGAGTTGACTCACTGGAAAAAGACTGATGCTGGGAGGGATTGTGGGCAGGAGGAGAAGGGGATGACAGAGGATGAGATGGCTGGATGGCATCACCGACTCAATGGAACTGAGTTTGAGTGAACTCCGGGAGTTAGTGATGGACAGGGAGGCCTGGCGTGCTGCAATTCATGGGGTTGCAAAGAGTCAGACACGACTGAGCGATTGAACTGAACATGAATCACAGAGATAAAATCAACAAGATCCCTGGTGGTCCAGTGGTTAAGACTTTGCCCTTGCTTCCACTGCAGAGGGGAAGGGGTTGGATCCCTGGCTGAGGAACTAAGATCCCACAAGCCATGTGGCAAAAAAATAAAAAATAAAAAAATAAAAATCCAGAATGTGAGAAACTGTATAAATAACCTGGCTTCTTCCACAAAGAAGCAGCATGAAAAAAAGAAGGTAAAGGGGGCTATAATAAATTAAGAGACTTAAGCAGCACATCAACAAACTGTAATGTGGGGCCATATTTGAATACTTATTCACACAAGCAAATTACAAAAAGACATTTGTACACCCAGAGTATCAGATGACATTAAGATATTTTTGTTAGTTTTGTTGGATGTCATAACAGCACTTATGTTTGTTTGCTTTTATCAAAAATAACCTTATATGTTAAAAGATACATATTGAAATGTTTACAGAGGAGATCCAACGTCTGGGATTTGCTTCTCAGAGGACAGGAAAGGGTGTAGATCAAGTCAGATGGGCAAAATGTGTTGGATAACCATTGAAGCTGGGGCACAAGTACCTGTGTGTTATGCTACTACTTCTGTGCATGCTTGGAATTTTTCCTAAACGTTTTTAAAAACCTGTGGCTCCCCTACACTCTCCAAGGAGCTTCTTCATTTGGTCCCTTCCAGCTGACTTCTCCCTTCCCCTCCTCGCCTCCCACCTCCCTCTCCCACGATGCTCTTTGCGAATGCAGTTCCCTCCTCCTAAATCATCTCTCCTCCTCCTGGCAGGAAGGGCTCCACTCATCCTCCAAACATCAAGTGCCCAGTGAAGCCTGCCTGGCCCCCGACCCCAGCCAGGGGTGAGGTCAGGCCTCTCTAGTCTCTGCCCTCGGCTCTCTGTACACTTCCTCCCAACACCAATCACTCATCAGCGTGATTATCTGTTTTCTATCCTTATCCTTCCTCCAGCTCTCCAGTCAAAGCCGGTGTCGGGATCCAGGTTCTGTGGCCAGGCTGACTGTACCCAGCTCAATTCCAGCTCCTACATGCTGTGTGACCTGGGGCAGTTTCACTTCACATCTCTGTGGAGTTGGATTATAATAATAACACCTACTGATGAGGTTGTAGGAATCTATAAAAAGAGTGCTTAGACTGTGTCCAGCACTGAGTGATGGCTCAATAAACATCAAGTAGGGCCGGGAAGTGTACGTGGCACACCATAGGAACTCATTAAACGTTGGATGAGTGAATTAATGAATCTTGGCCTCTTTCCAAACTCCCTAACTAACTTCAAGTTGGGAAGAGGAAGGTTAAGAATTGCCTGGCTATGGCTCTCAGGGCAGAGGGCGCCATCTTGTGGCCATCCTGGGAAACACATGCACACACACCAGGAAGAATCACAGGGTTCTCCAGCCCAAAGAGCTCCCGCCGCAGAAAGCGGAGAGGTCTAGTCCTTCCTGAGCGCTGTCCTGCCGGGAGCGCACAGTAGCTGAGGAAGGAAAAGGCGTCTGAGCTGATTGCTTGGATTCAAGGTCGAGCCTGGCCATATTACTTCACTGTGTACGGGACAAATTCTCTAACCTTTCTGGGCCTCAGTTTTCCTATATAAAATGACATTAGTGCCTACTCTGGGAGGATTAAATGAATTAAATCATACAGCACTGAACAGAGTCCTTGGCACACAGTTAAATGCTCAATATACATTGCTGCTGCTGCTGCTAAGTCGCTTCAGTCGTTGTCTGACTCTCTGCGACCCCATAGACGTCTGGCAGCCCACCAAGCTCCCCTGTCCCTGGGATTCTCCAGGCAAGAAGAGTGGAGTGGGTTGCCTTTTCCTTCTCCCCAACGCATGAAAGTGAAAAGTGACAGTGAAGTCGCTCAGTCGTCTCTCTTAGCGACCCCATAGACTGCAGCCCACCAGGCTCCTCCACCCATGGGATCTTCCAGGCAAGAGTACTGGAGTGGGGGTACCATTGCCTTCTCCGCAATAAACATTAGATACTGGTATTATTATTAATACTACAAATAGTATTAGCCCTCCCCAATGTGTACCAAATCGGAAAAGGAGTATGTCAAGGCTGTATATTGTCACCCTGCTTATTTAACTTATATGCAGAGTACATCATGAGAAACGCTGAGCTGGAAGAAGCACATGCTGGACTCAAGATTGCTGGGAGAAGTATCAATAACCTCAGATATGCAGATGCTGCTGCTGCTAAGTCGCTTCAGTCAGTCATGTCCGACTCTGTGCGACCCAATAGACGTCTGGCAGCCCACCAAGCTCCCCCCGTCACTGGGATTCTCCAGGCAAGAACACTGGAGTGGGTTGCCTTTTCCTTCTCCCCAGCGCATGAAAGTGAAAAGTGACAGTGAAGTCGCTCAGTCGTGTCTGACTCTTAGTGACCCCATGGACTGCGGCCCACCAGGCTCCTCTGTCCATAGGATTTTCCAGGCAAGAGTGCTGGAGTTGGGTGCCATTGCCTTCTCCCAGATATGCAGATGACACCAACCTTATGGCAGAAAGTGAAGAAGAACTAAAAAGCCTCTTGATGAAAGTGAAAGAGGAGAGGGAAAAAGTTGGCTTAAAGCTCAACATTCAGAAAACGAAGATCATGGCATCCGGTCCCATCACTTCATGGGAAATAGATGGGGAACAGTGGAAACAGTGTCAGACTTAATTTTGGGAGGCTCCAAAATCACTGCAGACAGTGACTGCAACCATGAAATTAAAAGATGCTTACTCCTTGGAAGGAAAGTTATGACCAACCTAGATAGTATATTCAAAATCAGAGACATTACTTTGCTGACTAAGGTCTGTCTAGTCAAGGCTCTGGTTTTTCCTGTGGTCATGTATGGATGTGAGAGTTGGACTGTGAAGAAGGCTCAGCGCTGAAGAATTGATGCTTTTGAGTTGTGGTGTTGGAGAAGGCTCTTAAGAGTCCCTTGGACTGCAAGGAGATCCAACCAGTCCATTCTAAAGGAGATCAGCCCTGGGATCTCTTTGGAAGGAATGATGCTAAAGCTGAAACTCCAGTGCTTTGGCCAGCTCATGCGAAGAGTTGGTTCATTGGAAAAGACTCTGATGTTGGGAGGGATTGGGGGCAGGAGAAGGGGACGACAGAGGATGAAATGGCTGGATGGTATCACCGACTCCTTGGACCTGAGTTTGAGTGAATTCCGGGAGCTGGTCATGGACAGGGAAGCCTGACGTAATGCAATTCATGGGGTCGCAAAGAGTTGGACACGACTGAGCTACTGAATTGAACTGAACTGAATGTGTAGGACCCCCTACCAGATGGAGACCAAGTCCCAAGCATACAGGAGGCACTCAGTAAATGGAGCCTTTGCTTTCCTCACTTCACTCTTTCATCCCCTTGTTTTTAAAACATTCCCACCTAGCACAAGGCCTTTGCACATGCTGTTCCCTCTGCCTAAAACACTCTTCCCCACCCCAAGAACCTACCAGGTTCCTGTTACAGCCTCCCAAAGCAGAGGCTCCCTTTCCTGCCTCACCCCATCTCTATTTGCAATATACTCAGGTGGATATGTGATCAAAGTCTCTGCCCCCTGGGCTGGCACTACATCACGGACAGGGAAAGGTCAGCAAAAAGAGGCACTCGGTGAAGGTGGATTCAACTGAATAGAGCCCTGCCTTTGCACCTGCCTTGCCCTTTGCCTGTAACAACCCCCCCTCTTGCCAGGCAGGGTCAGGTCTCCCTCTGCACTCCCTCATCCATGGTGAATCTTCTCCGACTGCAGACATTGTCTCCCCCCTCTGGACTAGGAGCCCCAGGAGGACAGAACCAGGACTGTCTCAGTCATTGCTGTCTCCCCAGCACCATTAACACATGGCGGGCACAAAGGAGGGGCTCAGAATAAATATTTGGGGAATGAGGGAGGGCCAGCTTTCCAACACTGCTAAGCACTGGGTCCTGTGGTGCATGATGGGACATGTCCCCTCCCCCAGCCCCCACAGCCCACCCCACCCCCAAGACTCACTGCTCCCGCAGGTGCCAGATCTCAGTTTCCCGGCCGTCCCGAGTGTCCTGGCCATCCAGCCCTCGAAGGCGGCTCAGCTCCTCCTTTAGTGAGCGAATGATGCCCTGCAGGACCACAGGGTCCGGCTTGCCCTGGTACGGGAGGGGCAGCGGGTAGTGAATCCTGAGAAGGATTAGAAACATGGCATCTCAGAGGCCAAGAATCCACCTGGGAAAGAACAGGTGACCATTTCTGGCCAAACACTACTACATGAAATTGGTTGAGAGTCTTCTGGGAATACTTTTGTTTTCCTGATGAAAACAGTAGACACAATTAGCAACCACAGTTCTGTTCCATTTCCTTCTGCTTTGATACAGATGCAATGTCTGGAGGTCTGGCAGCTATTTTGTGACCATAAAGAGATAAGGATGAGGTCAAAAAGCCAATACGTCAAAGATGACAAAAGAAAAACAAAAAGAGAAGGAGCCTGAGTCCCTAATAAGCTGCTGAGTAGCAGCCACCTACCTAGACATCTTATTATGTGATAAACTATTGTTCAAGGCCCTGGTAATGGTTATCCTGATACTTGCAGCTAAACTCAATACTAAATGACATAAACCTCAACAGTGAAGATTCCAAAGGCAAGGCTTAAGCAATATCCCCACCTTGCCTTGGGTACCAGTAGTTCCTAAGTCCTAGCCACATCCTCTTCCATCTGACCACCAGCTACCAGCCTGGTGGGTACCCTTGTACCCACCTGTCAAACTCCACAGAGTAGATGAGGATCAGGTAGCGCTTGGAGTTGAGCTGGGCAGACCTCGAGGCCAAGGGGCCTGGGCGGCCCCCATCTTTCGGTTCCATGGGACTCCAGATCTGTGTAGGTCAGCAGGTCAAGGGTGACCGACTCACTGCTCTGTTGGAGAGAATGGAGGAGTTGCCAAAAGACTCAACATGGCCACACCCAGAGCACACAACACACACATCTAGGCCATGCCCTGATCATTCGGTGGGCTAGCTGGGCGTGCCTACCCAGCTGTGGTAGGCTGTGGGTCAAGATGGCCCTGTGGCGCAGGACATCATCAGAGGGACAAACTGGAAAGAACCGCAACTCTCAGCCACAGGAGACAGCTTAGTGGTGTGACTTCCAAGTGTTGTCTGCACACCCCCTGGGGGTCCCCAAGACCCTTTTAGGGAGTACATGCAGTCAAAACAACTTGCGGAATAATACTAAGATGTCATCTGCCTTTTCTTGCTGTGCTGACGTGTGCACTGATGGTACAAAAGTCATGGTGGGTAAAACTGCTGGTGCCCGTTAGTAGAATTCAAGCCAGGGGCGTCGAATGTACCAGCAACTGCTGTATGTTCCACTGCTGCCATACAGTCTCCACAGGGGAGGGGAGGCAGGGAGAAATACACAGAGAAACAGATAAATAAAAACAGAAAATGAAACCTAGGAATGTCCCTGATGAACCTGCAAGACTTCTTAACTTTCTTGAATCCTGACCCTTGAGTACACAGATGTTTAACTACTCTCTGTGACAAAACAGAAAGTCCACATTTGGCTGCATATCCAAGTATGACACTTTCTAAGAAAAGCACTGTGGGGCTGAATTTGGAGCTAAATTAGCCACTTTTTCATGGAACACTACTTTTACTTGAAAAGGTACTGACAGACAAAACTATGGTTATTTAGTCTTTGATGTTTGGCAAGCATTTTCTCAAAAATGAACAAAGTGAGCCTGTCACTTGAAGAAAAATAGCTAACAGTATTTGTTGGCAATGATAAAATTCAACCTTTAAAGTGAAAATTCAAATTTTAGAAAACTTGTGCCTACCACTGCGGGCTTGACAGCTTCTCAATGTTGAAAGATTTTCCTGGCCAGATCAGTGAGGATATTAACAAATGTGACTTCCTGATACTGTATAATGAAATGTGTCAACCTCTGAAAGATCTGCACAATTCTATGAAGCAATATTTCCCAAATGACCAACTCATGATGTTACAAGTGATATTACAAACCCATGATGTTACAAAATAGGTAAAAAGATACTTGCAAAGTACAAGATATGGCAATAGATTTTAATATGACAGAATAGGAAAAATTCATTGATATGGTCTCAGATTCCACATTGCAAGAAACCTTTCAGAAACTACCATGTATCCGATTTTAATGTGTGAGCAGAATTATCTGAAAAAACTATTAAAGGACTCCCTTTGCCGGCTACATATCCCCTTGAGAAGGATTTTTTTTTTTTTTTTGCATGTACATCACAGCAGACTGAAGAAGCACATGAGGACCTAGCAGTTATCTATTAAGCCAGACATTAAAGAGATTTTTAATAATGTTTTTAAAAAACTACATTTCTTTCTAAATAATTTTGGGTTTGAGACTGCTATTTATAAAAATATTACTTAGGTCAATAACAGGTTTGTTATTGTGATTTTTAAATGAGTTCATAAATATCTTTATATTTTTCTCAGTTTTAATTTATGACATGGCAACCACATACTGCTAGATGAAACAGGCATAAACAAAAGCTCTTTGGTATCCTCGGTAATTTTTAAGCATATAAAACAGTCCTGAGACCAAAAAGTTTGAGAACCTCTGGGTTAAATAAATCATGTGCATGGGCACTTGAATGCTAAGCAACCACTAACAAGGATGACAAACTCGAAAGTTACAATAATAATAAAAATAGACAACACCTGTTTAGTGCTTATTGTGAGTCAGGCACTATTCTAAGCTTTTTACATATAACTTATTTAACCTGCATAACACTGTGAAAAGGGGACTATCATCCCCACATTACGGACAGGAAACTAAGACATGGAGGGAAGTAATTGGCCCCAGGCACCCAAGTAGTAAGTGGTAGTGAAGAGTCTGACTTTTAGCATCCATAATCTTGGCCATTATGCTATACTGCCTACAGACACCAAAATGTTAACAGTCTAAGGTGGGGGATAGAAAGGGAATTAAGACTCTCGCTTTCTAAGTCACACACATTAATATCATCACAATTTTATGAGTGTAATTTTATCCATAATCAGAAAAATAATGCAGTTCACAGTTTTCAAACAATGTTTGAATAGTATCTACGTTCCAACCACTTCTTTTTTTCCTATTAATATTTTCAACTACTTGACATATATTTTTTTCCAACTGTCCGTCTAGTGGGAGCACTAGAATGTCAGGTTCGTGAGGGCAGATTTTGTCTCTTTTGTTCAGTGTTGTATTCCCAGAGCCTGGCACACAACAGATTCCCAGTAGGTGAAATGATTAGCTACATCCGCTGATATGACTAAATTTTTCTGAAATACTGTTGGATCTTTTTTTAAAGGTTACAGAATACCTTGGGAAATTTATCAACTCTGTAAAATTAGAGATCTGCAAATATACACACCACACACGTTCACAAGTGAATAGAGAAATGGAGAGATGGCTGGAGTGATTTTCATCAAAATACTAACAAAATGTTACCAGGAGTGAGCATGAGGAATGCAGTGATTTTTACTTTCTTTTCTACATTTCTCTGTGACTTGAATTTACTCCATGAGAATTACTGTCATCACAATTACAATGAGAATATGCCATGTACATTTGGAAAAGAAGAAAGACAGTCCTATTTCCTCAATGAAAGAGAAGTAGAAAATCTTGCATACATCAGACGGGCATCTACCCTCCCAGGGACCCAGAGTACAAAAACCTCCCCCAACCCTGGCCCCTACCTGGGTGAGGGCCGACTCCAGCATGTTACAGAAGATGCTGAACTGTTTGAAGTTCCCTGTCTTGTGAGTCAAATCTTCAATGACTAGGTAGAGAGAAAAGTCCTTCCTGAGCTCTGACCACTTGCCCAGCTCAAGGGCAATGCACCCAAGTTTTCCACCTTTCCCCAGCACAAGTGCCTCTGGCCCAAGGGATGAGTCCTACACACCCTCCCCACCTTAGAGAGCTCTGGTCAGGCAGAAGGGGCAGGCGGACAGGATCCAGACTGGCTTCATCTTCTGAGAGACACTGACGCTGAGGAAGGACAGGTGAGCCCACCCAGGCAGGCACACTCACAGTTGGCATCGAACTCGCCCCGCCACTGGTCAGCCGTCATCCGGTCCTCCACCTCCAGCTCCAGCACCTGCCCAGACACCATCACCCGCACGGCATGCTCCACACCCCGGAAGACATAGTCCACCTGCAGGCCAGCTGGCTGGTCCATGGCCAGTGTCCCTGGAGGGGCGGATGAAACAGAGACCCAGAGGGGCTGAGAGCCCAGGCTCAGGAGCCAGAAGGCCAGAATCCTGGTCCCACCATGCACCACCTTAGGAAGAGACTCTGCCTCCCTGTGCTTCAGTCTCCTCATCTGGAAAATGGGTACAGAAACAGCACCTACCTCACAGAGCTGTCATGAGGATTAAATTGAACAATACACATAAAGGCCCTGGGAACTGTGTTCTGCATGTTATTATGCCTAATATATGCTGATTAATAGAATATATGATTTCCAATAAGAGAATCATGATTAATACTATTATTAATTTATTAATCCTTATATGCATTATACATTTATTTATTCATTTATCCAAACGTTTGTGAAGAAAAGTCAAGCTGGAGAGATGGAGCATTGAGATCAGGCTGGACAGGGATTTTAAATAGGGGGTCAAGGGCGGGCCTTCTGTGGAGGTGACATTTGGGCAGAGAACTGAAGGAGGTCAGGGAACAAACCATGTGGCTACCCCTAAGGAGAGTGGCCCAAGTCAAGAGAAGAGCCAGTGCAAGGCTAACAGATTCTCCATGAGACACCTGAAGCATTTACACTGAATTAATCATTGATCTTCATTAGTTCACTGCAAGTATAAGTACTTTCTCTTAGCCAACAGGACTACTACTCACTGTTAGTGCTACAGAAGCTAGAGGAGGGGGTCAGGCCTCCATCCTCAGCCAGAGTTCTAGGGAGTCATTCAGAATGCCAGCCCCGGGCTGCCTGGGTTCATAACCAGGTTCAGCTCTGGGCATGTACATGGGAGAGAAACTTAACCTCTCCTGGAGCCAGATTCCTTACCTTTAAAGCACGTGCCCTGCCATACAGAGTGAAGTAAGTCAGAAAGAGAAAAGCAAATATCGTATGTTAACACACATATATGGCATCTAGAAAAATGGTAAGGATTTGGAACCATTTGGTATGGAATGGAACCTACCCGCAGGGCAGGAATACAGATGCAGATGTAGGAAATGGTCTTAAGGACACAGGCAGGGGCAAGGAGAGAGTGGGATGAATTGAGAGAGTAGCACTGATATATACACACTCTAACTCGTAAAATAGATGTAGCACGGGGAGCTCAGCTTGGTGCTCTGTGATGGCCTAGAGGGGTGGGGTGGAGGCAGGGTGGGAGGGAGGCGCAAGATGAGGGGGATATGTGTACATTTATAGCTGATTCACATTGTACAGCAGAAACTAACACAACATTGTAAAGCAATTGTACTCCAGTTTAAAAAAATTAAGCACATGCTATCCTGGGTGCTGGGGATATGATGAGAAATCAAATTCTATCCCTACCCTCAAGAGGGTGGCAATAGTTAGAAACGTAAAAATGTCAAGAAGAGGAGAAAGAGGATGCTAGGGGTGGGGGTCGCTCTTTTTAGCTATGGGGGCCAAGGAAGGGCCACCCCCTCCCCACTGAGCAGAGGCCTGGAGGGAAGAGAAGACAGGTGAATATCTGGGGAATAGGCTCCATGTAGAGGGAACAGCCAGTGTTGTTGCCTAGAGAATCCTAGGGACGGGGGAGCCTGACGGGCTGCTGTCTATGGGGTCGCATAGAGTCGGACATGACTGAAGCGACTTAGCAGCAGCAGCAGCAGTGGGAACAGCCGGGCAAAGGCTCCAAGGTGGGATGTTCCTAGTTTGTTCTGAAAACAGCAAGGAGGTCAGCATGAGGGAGGGAGAGGGGAAAGTGAGGAGATCAGAGATGTAACGGGCCAGATGATGTTCCTGCAGGCCTTTTAAGCCCATAGGAGGATAACAGCATTCATCTCCTTGGATTGGCATAAAGATTAAATGAATTAATCATGTAAAAATCCTCAGCAAAATTAAGCCACGTGTGACACACAGCAAGCATTCAATAGGTATCAGCATCATCATCACTTTTTTTAATTGAAATGTAATTGATGGGCATTATGTTAGTTTCAGGTGTACGACATGGTGACTTGACATCTGCACACATGGTGGAATGATCAGCATGATAAATTGAGGAAATATCTGCGCCTGTACAAAGTTACTTTAATATTACTGACTATATGATGTGGCTTGCTTTATAACTGGAGGTTTGTACCTCTTCATCTATTTCATCCCCACACCTGACCATCATTATTCTTGTTATTACTACTTTGCTGTTGTTTCTGAGCTTGAAAGGGACTAGAAAGACAAGGCAAGCCCATTCTCTCCCCAGTGTACCAATGGGGAAACTGTGGCTGTTCAAGAAAAAGAGCTCTGTCCAGAGTCCCACAGGTGCTCCAAAGACAGAGCTACCAACAGCTGACCCTCCACTCAGCTTACAGGGACTCCTCCTGTGCTTAACTTTCTTCTCTTTAGTCCATCCTTCTCTTTAGTCCTCACACTTTCCCCAGTTTGGTCCTTCCTGAAGTCTGATATTAGAAAACTTAATATTTTGAGACAAAGACGAGCCCTGGGAATTTGCTGCTTGTCCAGTGGTTAGGACTCCTTGCTTTCACTGCAGAGGGCCTGGGTTCAATCCCTGGTTGGGGAACTAAGATCCTGCAGCCAAAAAATAAAATTAAGTGCCACTATTTAAAAAGAAAAATGAGCCCTGAATCTCTTAGGTCAGTGATTTTTAATCTTTTTAGAGTCCTAGAGCCTTTGCAAATCTAATGAGATCTCTGAAGTCTCCCCAGAAAAATGAAAAGATCCAAAACCTTTGCCAAGTAATTTCAGGACCTCCCAGAATACCACTCCTGAAGCCCATCCACAGATCCCCTTTCTCAAAGACCCAAGGACAACTTCCTGAGCTACAGGCATCTTGAGAGGCTTTTCTGACCCTAGGTCCAGGCTCTTAACTTTATTTGGGGAAGGCGTCTCTGGTGTTTTGGAGGCGCTGATGAAATCTGGAGATCACTTTCCCTCGGAAAATTCACACTCTCACAACTGTAGTTTCATTCTCCAGAGTTTTAGAAATGGGGGTTAATAATTCCTGACCTGCTGGCAAACAAACAGCTACACATTTCAACATATCCCTCATTCCCTGGCCCTCAATACGGGTGCCAGGCAGCGCTGGCCCCGCCCACCGGGTGTTCTAAACCCCGCCCACCCACTCTAACCCTCCCACGCCGCAAGCCAATCAGCGGCCGCGCCATCCGGGTTACCGAGTCAGACAGCGGCGGAATACCTGATGAACCACGCAGCCTAACCGCCCCTAATTCACCAACCTACTCGTGGTACCTGATCTGGGAGACAGAGGAAGAGGGCCTGCCCACCCCATCCCGGCTGCTAACCCGGCTCAGCCCTCCTCCTCACCCACTCCCGCACAAAAGCTCCCCCCGTTCATAGCCCTTCAGTTGATAACAGGGACTTTATCATCCAATTGCCCTGATGACACACCCGCCCACCTCAGTCCCCAGATATTAAGCCCCTGAATATTTTGCCCGAATTCAATCCTCTCCTTACACCTGCCTCCCTCACCTGCACAAACTTTACCCGCTCCCCTTTCTCCACTCCCTCTTCTAGACACAATAACCTCCACACTCCCCAGCCAGTTCGACTCTCCCCCTCCTGACCCCAGCTCCCCAACACTCATTCCCTATATTCTGGCCACTACCCACCTCTCCCAGCCCCCCATGTTCTACTGGGGCTCCCCCTATATTCTACTTGAATTTTGTCCCCCTATGCTGTTCTGTCTGGATTCTGTCCGCATATCGGCCCAAGATTCTACTCCACATACACCCCATTTTTCAGCCTGTATTCCATAAACCTCGTATTTCATCTGGATTCCGTCCCCTCTCAAAATTCTATGTAAACTCCCTATCTCTCCCGCCCCCACATTTTCCATTTATCTTCCCTTGATCACCACGCCCGGACCCTGCGATCCTCCAGACCCTGAGCCCCTCCCTCCCTCCTTCACGCCCGACCCCACCCCACTGTCCTTCTACCTGCATCCCCCATCCGTGCTCCGTGGCGGCCGACCAGTGGCACATCCTGGTTGCTGGTTTTGTTCCAGTACCAAGTCTCTCCCAGCTTCTCTCCGCCTCAGTTTCCTGACACGTTCCTCCTCCCCAGCCCAGCGGGAATGCCTTGCCTTTGAGGCGCCGCCACCCGCCCCCCCGTCAACCCGTGACGTCAGAACCTCCATTTGGTGCACTAAGTGTGGGCTCTCCAGCGCCCCACTCTGGGCCACACACCTAACCCCATTTCTCTGGCCTCACGACACCATGGTTTTAGTGCATGAGTGCATGCATGAGAGCATGCGTGTGCGCACACACACACACTCATTTTCCAACTCCCAGCCCTCCCATCTTTCACTAAAGTGACCCACTTGTGCATTTTAAATGCTGCATTACCACCCCAGCTCCTCTTCCCAAACTGTGCTCCCTAGATATTTCAGATTTCACAGCCATCACCCCAGGACCGACCAGAGCTGACAATCCTCTATGCTGGGTTCCCCCAAAACAAATCCACATCACCACCTCCCACACCAGACATGGGTAAATCCTCGCCCTTGGCAGTCCCCACCCCTGATGGTTGTTTCCCCACTATCTGCCACACCCAAAGAGTCCAGCCAGTCATGACCTAGTGAGCACATGCATACACATGTGCACACACGTGCACACACACACACAAACACACGGCCTGGCCTAAGTAACTCCTCCTAGCCCCATTCCAAGCTCATGGCCCCTGCCCCCCACCATCACATGGGTGAATTAGGGCTGAACAGATCCCCCTCTCCCTTCGCCCTGCACTCCAAAATACAGACCAAAGCCTTCCACACTATCCCCTTGGAATGTATAGACCCCCAAACCCTTTAAGACACCCCATCATCCAGACCTCCATAGTGTACGCTGAAGTCCATCACCACCCCCTGGGGTATCAGACTCTCCCTCCCCTACCATCCGTCAAATGTGTTTTGCCTTAGATAAGCACCATGCCCACTTAACAACCAATGATTCATAGTTAGTTCCACTCTCTGGTAGGTACTGTAACCACCCCCATTCTACAGAAGATGAAACTGAGACTTGCCTGGAATCCTGCAATGAGGGACTGGCACATTCACCCTCTACTCATTCCTCAGCAGCCTTCCCTCACTACCTTCCAGTTCCTCCCCTAACCCTCTGCTCCTTTCCCTCCCAGAACAAATCCAAATGGGGCCTCACACCTTAAGGACAGTACACAATGTAAGTTGGGGACTCCAGGGTTCAGATCCTAACCCGCAGTGTGACCCCAGGCAAGGCATTTAGCCTCTCCCAACCTCTCCCCATTAGTAAAGCAGAGATAATAAGAACTCCCGCCTCACACAGGATTATTGTGGAACTGAATTAGTCAGTATATATAAGACGCTTCAAACAGTGCCTGGCATTTGGTCAGCTATTACCATCTGTACAACTAGCTGATGATAAGTTAGCCAAGCCACATGCCCATGAAGGCACAGCCATTTTGACCATTCTTGTACCTTCAGCTCCCCGGGCCTGGCACAGATCAGCAACTGCTTATGAATTCATGCTCGATACCAGGAGACAGGATTCAAGGCACTGGAAATACAGGCAAGGTCTTCTCCTCTCAGCTCACTCCTCTGTCATCTTCCAGGTCTCAGCTCGTGTCCCCTCCTGCAGGAAGCCCTCCCTGACTCCCAAGCTGGGTAAGGACTGCCTCAGTCACTTCAGGGTTCCCAATACCGGCCAGCACCAGGCCAACTACAAAGAGAGGAGTTGAATGATGAAGAATTCCACCCAGAGCTCTGAACTGACCTGTTTCTCAAAGTAAGGGCTGCAGACCCTCAGCTTCAATGCGGGAGCTGGTGACAAGGCAGCATTCTGGGCCTGGTCCCAAAGCTAGAGGCAGAATCTCTGGAGGTGGGCCCAGGAATCTGCATTTCCCACAAGCTTCCCCAGCACAAACTAGAGCTGAGATCTTCTGCTCCTGGCCACCACATTCTGCCCAGTTTATGACCCCATCTAGACCCCAACACACAACCCAACACCCTCCCAAAGCTTAACAATCCTACCCTGTATCACAGGGAGACCTCTCAAGAAATGTAATGGTGAAACAGTAAAAGTAACACCTTTAAGTACTATGCACGTTTCCAGTTGCTGAGTTCTAGATCCACCTGGAGCCCACACTCTAGTAAGGGACGTCAAAGTAGCCCAGTGGATATAAACAAACACTAATCTACGTCAAGTAGTGGTGAGTGTTATGAAAAAAAATAAAGCCAGAGGGTGACAGGAGCTATTTTGGTTTGGGTTGTCAGTGAGAGCCTGGGGGATTTAATGCAGACAGAGGGGACAGCAAGTACGTTTCCCAAGTGGAGATTTTATTGCTATGTTTGACCAACTGCAAATGGGTTGGGGCAACTGAAGCGGGATGAACAAGTGGGATTGGTGGGATTTGAGAGCATGGAGGAGGGGAAGCTGGATCAAGTGGGGCCTCGTAGGCTTGGCAAAGACTTTTACTGCATGAGATGGGAGCCATGGGAGGGTTATGAACAGCAGAGCAACATGATCTGACTTTTGAACTAACTTGACTGTGGGGTCAAGGGTAGAGCCAGGGAAGTCAATGAGAAGGTCACTGCAATAGACCAGGTAAGAATAGGTGATGGCTTAGGCCAGAATGTAGCAAAGGAGGTGGTGAGATATGACTGGATTCTGGATGTGGTGTTTTCTTTTTTTTTAAGCTATGCCGTACGACATGTGGGATTTTAGTTTCCCAACCAGGGATCAAACCAGCACCCACTACATTGGAAGCGCAGAGTCTTAACATTGAACCACCAGGGAAGTCCCATGTGTTCTGAAGGTTTATCCATGAGATTTGCTGACTGACGGACAGTATGTGGGTGAGAGAACAGGAAGGAGTGAAGGCCGACTCCAAGGTTTCTGTCCTGAATACCTGGAAGGATGGAACTGTCATCAACTAGGTTTGGAAGCTGAAGGGAAAACTTCAAGTTTAGTTTGGGACACGTTTTTGAAGTCTGTGCGTCAGTAGAGAAGAGCCAGCCACTGCACATATGAGCCTTGAGCTCAGGGTAGAGACTCCAAATGGAGATATACACACTCAGAAACATCATTACATAAAGAGTATATGAAACCAAGAGACTGGGTGAGGCCACCAGGTGAATGGTATAGCCAGAGAAGAGAGAAGGTCATTCTACTGGTGATGAAGCTAAGGCACAGACCGTTAAACAATTCACCCAGAGGCAGGCCAACGTTCAAACTCAAGCAACCCAATGCCAGAGCCCACACTCTTAACCACTCGTGGCGTTATTAAGAACTCTGAGTTAATTCACATGCAATATTTGGTAGGTGCCTGTCACATAGTTAGCCCTCGGTAAACGTTACGTGTATCACAAGTCTTCATAAGTCGTCAAAACACACTCTCATCGCTGGAGTCTTCACTCATTCCTTCCCACAATACTGCTCTTCACCTGCCCTCCACCCAAATCAAAGCTTGTTAACTGATGGCAGGGACCTCCAGTCCACATCGCGCTGTAATAACCCTGTCTTTAAACCTCCCATTAAATTGCAAGACTGTCCTACAAGAGCATTTCTACGTTTCACCATCTGCTGTATCCTTCTTTACACACTTTCCCCTTTCAAGAGCCTCATGCGAAACAAAAAACACCCCCCGACTCACATACTACCCTCTCTCACCTCTCACGAAAGGGCCTACCCGTGTTAAAGGCAACCCCTCCCGATTCTCACACTACTAGGTCGGATGCCTGCTCAGCCCATTCTCCCCCAGAGCACTCCCTCGCCCCTAGGATCGCTTGCCCGAACCGCGCACCCGCAGCTCTAGCCGTCTCTCACCTTCTCCCGGGACTCCCCTCCTCGCGAGCGGTTCAACTGCCAACCTCCAACCCCGCCTCAGGATCCGGCCTTCTCGCTGCTGATTGGTTCTGGCTTACTCGCAGCCAAGTTCTCATTGGTCAAAACAGACGCCCGTCACTTCAGCCCCCTCCAGAGCTTGCAATTGGTCAACTCGGAAGAGAAGTTCCGAAATGTGTCAGGTCGTCAGTCTCCTCTCCAATCACTATTGGCTGAAAACTACTGCCAATCATAGAAAGAAGGTTGTTCCTCGGAAAGGAGAAGTCCCGGAAGTAGCTCTTTGACTCCGCCCACAACCCCCTGCGGCAGAGCAGACCACGCCCATACGGAAGGGCGGGGCGGGGAGGGAAAAGTGTCCGAAGTGCATGCGCAGAGGGAGGTCTTCGCCGCGGGCTAAGATGCTAAGGAAATGTTCTTAGCGTGAAGACTGGTTGAGATTTACCGTCGGTTGGTGTGTTCCAAGCCTGCACGTAGCAGTTAGCAGGCCTTGGCTTATTTAAAATTAGCAAAAACCCTGCACTGTGGGAGCTATAAAATCCCATGGAGGGAGGGAGCCTGGTGCGCTGCAGTCCATGGGGGTCACTAAGAGTTGGACACGACTGAGCGACTTCACTTTCACTTTTCACTTTCATGCATTGGAGAAGGAAATGGCAACCCACTCAAGTGTTCTTGCCTGGAGAATCCCAGGGACGGGGGAGCCTTGTGGGCTGCCGTCTGTGGGGTCGCACAGAGCCGGACACGACTGAAGCGACTTAGCAGCAGCAGTGGGAGCTATTATAATTCCCATATGTCACTAAGGAAATAGGCTCAGAGAGGTACAGCCTCTGGCCCGGGATCACACAGCTTGAAAACTACCCTATTTTGGTTTAAGAATTATCAACAGGGTTGATATAGCTTACAGAATTTAATAGGGAGTAAGGGAGGGAGCGTTCTTTAAGAAAAGAAATACAAAATCACGAACACAAAATTCGGTATGGACATGAAAATTTACTTAGAATGTGAAATAATAACATTACATATATAAAAGAACTGGCAAATACCACAAACACTGCAAAATCCCAGAAGATAATGAAATGCTGTTGATTCACTGCCTGATACACCTCTGTGGTTATGTTTCCTACTTTTTGGGCTGCATGCCCCTATTTCATAACATCCTTACCTCATAATATCCTCATCTGCAGAGAGAGAGAGAAAAGGAAATTATCTTTCCTCTAGCATACTTGATGGAACTGTTTTTTAGTCATTATCATTTAGAAAAAGTTCACAAGTCAGTGTTGCTGATGTCATCTAAGTATTTTGGAAATTTGGAGAAAGTTTCGTGAAGTTCGTGGTTCAGAGGGTAAAGCGTCTGCCTGTAATGTGGGAGACCCAGGTTTGGTCCCTGGGTCAGGAAGATCCCCCTGCAAAAGGAAATGGCAACCCACTCTGGTACTCTTGCCTGGGAAATCCCATGGATGGAGGAGCCTGGTAGGCTACAGTCCATGGGGTAGCAAAGAGTCTGACACGACTGAGCCGACTTCACTTTCAACTCATCTTAGCTACACGTTTTGGAAAATGTTTCTACATTCTAACTTCTGGCTCAGTCCTTTTAATTCCTGATTCACTTTCATTATGCAAGTGCTTTTGGAGTAGATCACTTGAGGACCATTCATACAACAACAAACTGGCCTTGTACCTAGTGAGTTAGCACCTTGGACAATAGGATCATTCTGGAAGCCATTCCAGACACCAGGACAACTGGTTAGGTAATTCAAGTATAGTTCAAAGTGTCTATGAACTATGGGTTTCCCAGGTGGCGCTAGTGGTTAAAGAGCCTGTCTGTTAATGCAGGAGACATAAGAGATAACAGGTTCAATCCCTGGGTCAGGGATTCTTGCCTGGAGAATTCCGTGGACGGAGGAGCCTGGCGGGCTACAGCCCATAGGGTCGCAAACAGTCAGATATGACTGAAGCAACTTAGCATGCACGCACATCTATGAACCATATCAAAATATCCCACAGAACCCAACCTAAAAGTACCTTCAACTCACCTTCCCCTCACCTAGATCTCATCAGTAACCAAGGTGACGCCAACACCATGCATGGTAGAGAGAAATGTCACACAGAGACACAGAACAGGGAGAAGTCAATCGTCTTAACCAATTGCATTAAAAATTTTTATTTATTTATTTATTTTGGCTGCCCCAGCTCTTAGTTGTAGCATGCAGGACCTTAGTTGTGGCACAAGTAATATTCATTGCAACATTTGGGATCTAGTTCCCTGACCAGGGATCAAACCCCAGCCCCCTGCATCAAGAGCATTAAATCTTAACCACTGGACCACCAGTTCTTGTTTAGTCTTTGAGTCATGTCTGACTCTTTGCAACTCCATGGACTGTAGTCCTCTGTCCAGGCTCCTCTGCCCATGGGATTTCCCAGGAAAGAATACTGGAGTGGGTTGCCATTTTCTTCTCCAGAGGATCTTCCCTACCCAGGGATCAAACCCATGTTTCCTGCATCGGCAGGCAGGTTCTTTACCACTGAGCCACCAGGGAAGCCCCTGGACTATCAGGAAAGTCTCTTAACCAATTGCACTTTGAATATCTTACTTTTGCAAAAATTTCAAAAACATCAGACCGCAGGGACAGCTTACTGGAGCCATGGAAAGGCCTATGTAAACCAGGGGCCCTGAAGCTTATGTGAGCTTTATGATAAATCCACTCTTAATACCAGTCACCATGCATCTATTGAATTGAATATTCACTGTGTGCCAGAGGCTAGTGCCAGAAATCCTGCCCTGAAGCATCATAGCTAGTCTTGACTCAGCCACCAACTGCTTGGGAGGGGCCCTTCCCTTGCTGGGTGTGAGTTTTCCCACCTGTAGACTGAGTATTGCTAAAAAATAACATTTGGTGTTATTATGATGCCCAGACATAAAGTTCATTAGACAGCCCAGTTAAGAACTTAGGAGTGTTGCAGTCAGAAAGACCTGGATTAGAATCCCAAAGTATATGAAAAAAAGAGGAAAATCTCAAGACTTCATCTTACCATCTTGGGACTACCAAAATAAGCCATGCATCTTTCCTGAGCTTCACTGGCTTTGTCTATAATGGAGTTCAATGCATTCACTCATTCATTCATTCGTCAGCCATTTACTGAGCACCTGCTGTGTTTGGGGCACTTTTCTATCGTCCAGGCACTATGCGCTGAGAGTACGAACCTCTGTGAACAGACAGAAAAAGCCTATACCCTAGTGAAAAGGAAACATATAAACAAAATAAAATATGATAAATATATTTATAAAATATAAATAGGGACTTTCCCAGTGGTCCAGTGGTTAAGACTTTGCCTTCCAATGCAGGGGGTGTGGGTTTGATCCCTAGTCAGGGAACTAAGATCTAACATGCCACAGGTGGCCAAAAGTTAAAATAAATAATAAATAATATTTTTAAAAACTTGCAAAGAAGAAAAGAGAAAGATGTGTCTGTCTCTTTAAAAAATATGAATAAATAAATGTTAGGTGGTGAAAAGCGCTATGGAGAAAAACAAAAAGCAGAGTAAAGTGGACAGAATGGTCAGAGATGTTCTCTCTGAGAAGCTGGCTGAGATCAGAGAACCGAAGTAAGTGTAGGAGCCATCCTTGTGGTCCAGAGGTAGAGCATTTCAGGAAAAAGAACAGTGAGTGCAAAGGCCCCGAGGTTGAGAGTATGCCTGATGCATTTAAAGAACAGTGAGGTGGTCAATACTGAGTGAGTGGGAATATAGCAGATGATGTCTGGGAGAGAGCCAGAAGCCAAGTGGCATAGGGTCTTAAAAGTCATTGTGAGGTCTTTGAGTTTGGCTCTGAGTGAGGAGGGATCTGTTGAAGGGAGAGGGCAGCAGGGGCATAATTTTACTCACATCTTGAGTGGTCTCACTGTGTTAAGAACAGGCTGATAAGGGACTTGCCAAATGGTCCAGTGACTAAGACTCTGTGCTTCTGCTTTCAATGCAGGGGACCTGGGTTCGATCCCTGGTCAGGGGAACTAGATCCCATATGCCACAGCTAAGAGTTCTCATGCCACAACTTAAAAAAAAAAAAAAAAAAAATCCTGTGTTCCACAACTAAGACTCAGCACAGCCAAATAAATAAGTAAATATTTTAAAAAGAGAGGGAGAGAATTGTCTGTTAAAATAACTCCAACGAGATAAAATGGTACAACCTGTGGAAAACATGTTGGTGGTTCTACATAAAGTTAAACATAGAATTCTCAGGTGACCCAATAATTCCACTCCTAGGTATATATACCCAAGAGAATTGAAAACTTGTGTTCAGATACTTTACATGAATCTTCACAGCGGTATCATTCATGATAACCAAAAGGTGGCAACAATCCAAATGTGTATCAATAGATGAAAAGATAAACAAAATGTGGTCTGTCCATACAGTGGAATATTATTCAGCAGTGTAAAGGAATGGGGTATGGATTCATGCTGCAAACGTGGATGAACCCTGAAAACATTGTGCTGAGTGAAAGAAGTCAGACACAAAGGGTCCCATATTGCATGATTCATTCACAGGAACCATCCAGAACAGGCATATCCATAGAGACAGAAACCAGACTAGTGGAGGCAGGGACCAAAGCTGGGGCATGGGGGTGGGAATGGGGAATCACTTTCACGGGTGTGAGGTCTCTTTGGGGGATGGTGAAAATGTTTTGGAACTAAATAGAGATGATGCTTTCACTACACTGTGAATGTATGAAAAGCCTCTTGTCTGTGCCTTTTAAGTGGTTAATTTAATGGTATGTGGCGTTCATCTCAATAAAACAATTTTTAAGCAAAAGATTACCAAAAAATCATTCACATGAGAGGTGGCTTTTCCGAGGGTGGTAGCAGTGGAGGTGGAAAGATGTGGTTAGAATCTGCATCTATTCTAAAGGTAGAGCTGACAGAATTTGCTGATGGATTGGGTGTTGGGAGAGAGATAAAGAGGAGTCAGAAATGATTGCAAGGTTTTTGAGCGGAGAAGCTGTCAAGATGAAGTTCCCATTTATTGAGATTAGATGAAAGACTGGTGGGGGAGGCAGGGAGTGAATGGGGATCAGGAGTTTGGCTTTAGATGTGTTGAGGTGCCTAATAGATTTCCAAGTGAAAGTGTTGAGAGGGTAGCTGAACTGATGAGTCTGAATTCAAGGATGAGGTCTAACCTAAATAGATAGATAGATAAAATAGATAAGCAGGATAGATACAGATAGATAGTTGATAAGATGATCAATAGATAGTATAGGTAGATAGTTGATGGATGAATGATCAATAGCTAGATAAATAGGATAAATATTAGATATAAATATAGATGGATGAAAGATAGACCGTTGATAAATAGATAATCAATAGACAGATGGATGGATAAATGAATTTGGGAAGCCATCCCCAAAGGAGTAAGTGGAAAGAAAAAAAAGAACAGAACCAAGGACTGAGCCCCCAAGATCCTCCAATGTTTAAAGACCCCAAAGATGAGGAAGAAACAACAGAGGGGTCTGAAAAGGAGCAGCCACCGAGCTAGGAGTGGATTCATGAGAGCGAGGTGTTTTAGAAGTCAAGGGAAGAAAATAAACCTAGGAAGAGGGTGTGACTGTCCACAAGAAGGCTCAAGTAATATGCAGGCAGGTCACTAAGCCATTGGGTTGAATCACAGAGAAGTTCCGGGTAACCTCAAAAGTTGATCTGGCCAAGTGGTGGAGCCAGACCCTAAATGGAATGATTCAAGGATTGGAGAGAAAGAATTGGAGACATTGGTACAGATAACTTTTTGGGAGGTTTTTTTGTTGTAAAAGGCAGCAGACCATTGGCGCTATAGCTGGATGGGATTTAAAAGCTTGTCTGTGTTAGAGCGTGTTTTCATGCCAATGAGATGATCCGGAAGAGAAGGGAGAATTGATGATGCAGGAGAGGAAATAATTGCTTGATTTAAAGCCCTGAGTAGCAAGAGGTGGAGAAAGCAATGGCAACCCACTCCAGTACTCTTGCCTGGGAAATCCCATGGACGGAGGTGCCTGGTAGGCTACAGTCCATGGAGTCGCAAAGAGTCGGACACGACTGACTTGACTTAGCAGCAGCAGCAGTAGCAAGAGGGGATGGAATGTAGTGCACACGTGAACCGTTCTTGGCAAGGAGGGTTTCCCAGCTTTAGCAGGAGGGAAGGCAGAGAACAGGGTCCCTGGTGCTGGTAGCTGCAACACAGTTGCGGGGGAATATGCAGAAATTCTCTTCTGATGGATTTAAAAGAGGATCAGGGTCAAGGGTGAGAGTGATGCCAGGGAGGAGATGGTTGAGGTTGAAGGAGGGAGGAGAATGCATGAAATATGCTTCCAGGATTGAGGGAGAGTGAATAGACATGAGCAGGGCTTCCAGGGAGGAAATTACGGTAAATCCAAATTCATCGAAGTGTATGTTTTTGCCCAGCTATGTTCAGCAGGTGCAAATACACGGCAGATGAGAATGAGAGTTAGGTGAGAAATGCCTGCCGATCTCATTCACATAAAAGCTGGAGACAGGCGCTGGTACTTGGTGAGTGCTGGGAAGGAAGGTGTCTGTGATCGTTGTAAGTGCTTTGACTTTGGAAAACTGAGGGGCTGTGAAAAGAATAGGGATCAGGATTTTGTCCAACTTTATCCCTTTACAAATGGGGAACAGAGGTCCATGTGAGTCTCTTTCAAGTTTCACACACTCTAACATGATTTTTTTTATGCGAGATGCTATTATTACTATACTTGTAAAATGTCCCAAAAGCTGAATCCATTATCCAATTTGCCAAGGCAATTAGCAAACACCCCCTAACCCCCTCTGGATTGTCCTGTGTGATGATTACAGCTGTGATAATTCAGAGCCTTCATTAAACCCTAGGTGTCTTTTCTGCATCAACTCATTCAGAGGCAATGAGGTGGTGAATGAGCGTGTCTGCCTCGGTTTGAATTCAGCTCTGCTCCTTCTAGTCAGTTTCTCTGTGTGTCAGTTTTCTCATCTGTAAAATGAGAGTGATACCAGAAGCATGGGTCTTGTAGTGTTTTTGTGAGGAATACATGAGTTACTACAGGTAAAATCCTTGCTTGCTAAGCTAAGTCACTTCAGTCGTGTCTGACTCTGTGCAATCCCATAGATGCAGCCCACCAGGCTCCCCCCGTCCCTGGGATTCTCCAAGCAAGAACACTGGAGTGGGTTGCCTTTTCCCTCTCCCCAACGCATGAAAGTAAAAAATGAAAGTGAAGTTGCTCAGTCGTGTCCGACTCTTCACGACCCCATGGACTGCAGCCCACCAGACTCCTCCGCCCATGGGATTTTCCAGGCAAAAGTACTGGAGTGAGGTGCCATTGCCTTCTCCTGCTCTGTAGTTAACACATAATAAAGAGTGGCTGTTATCATCACCCTGAATCCTCTTAATGATACTAGAAAGGAGGTGCTACTCTTATTCTTTTTGGCCATGCCTTGTGGTATGTGGGATCCCAGTTCCCTTGCCAGGGATCAAACCTGCACATCCTGCATTGGAAGCTCAGAGTCTTAGCCCGTGGACCACCAGGGAACTCCACGGTGACAGTGGCTAAAACCTTAAAGTGTTAATACTCAAAGATACACACATACACACACAGAGGTAAGTTTGTAGTTATTCTAGGTGGAGATGAAAACTAAAGCAACCCAGAGAAGCTTAACTGATTTACATAAGAAAGTACATAAAGTGATACTTTCAAATCCATTAGATTGAAAATAAGACAGTCTAAGAACACCAAGCTCTGGAGAAGTATGTGGAAGAACAGGTCATTGGGCACTGAAGTGTTAATAGGGGTATCCTTTCTAAAGAATAATCTGGCAATACTTTGAGAAATTGAATCTGAGAATGCCAAACAATCTGATTTCCCTAATGTCCAAATGAGTTGGGTATGAGTATGAGCTTTGAGTGGAATTTAGGTAGCAAAGAGTTGGAAATAATTTCATGTCCCATCATTAAGTCTCAAGAGTGTTAGTTGCTCGGTGGTGTCTGACTCTTTCCGACCCCTTGGACTATAGCCTGCCAGGCTCCTCTGTCCATGGGATTTCCCAGGCAAGAATATTGGAGCAGGTTGCCATTTCCTTCTCCAGGGGATCTTCCCAACCCAGGGATCGAAGCTGGGTCTCCTCACATTGCAGGCAGATTCTCTACCATCTAAGCCACCAAGGAAATCTCAAGCAATGGAGTGTAAATCATTTATAATTCAATAAAATAATTTTTAAGTAGAATATAAAATATATCCTGTGACAGCCCATAAAAAGAGGTGGAAGTTGACATTCATGCCATTCCTAGTAATGCTTTAAGATGTCAGCTTGCAACAATCTAATAAGAAAGGTACCACGATTTATGCATAGTTGCTCAGTCATGTCTGACTCTTTGCAACCCTGTGGACTATAGCCCACCAGGCTCCTCTGTCCATGGGGATTCTCCAGGCAAGAATACTGGAGTGGATTGCCATGCCTTCCTCCAGGGGATTTTCCCAACCCAGGGATCAAACCCAGGTCTCCCACATTGCAGATGGATTCTTTACTGTCTGAGCCACCAAGGAAGCGCATCACGATTTAACAACCCCCATTTTAAGGAGGGCTTCCGTGCTGGCTCAGAGGTTAAAGTGTCTGCCTGCAATGTGGGAGACCTGGGTTCGATCCCTGTGTCGGGAAGATCCCCTGGAGAAGGAAATGGCAACCCACTCCAGTATTCTTTCCTGGAGAATCCCCATCGACAGAGGAGCCTGGTGGGCTACAGTTCCGGGAGCTGCAAAGAGTCGAGCACGACTGAGCAACCTCACTTTCACTTTTACTTGTCTTTATTTTACAGGTAGAGAAACCAAAGCACAGAGAGGTTTGTAACTTGCCCCAGGTCATTCAGCTAGTGGGCTCCCGGGCTGGGACTTGAACCAGGACAGCCCCTTCAGAGTCTATAAGACTCATTTCTGGGACTTCTCTGGCGGTGCAGTGGTTAAGATTCTATGCTTCCAGTGCAGGGGAATGTGTGTTCCATCCCTGGTGAGGGACCTGAGATCCCACATGCCACACAGCCCCCCAATTTTTTTTTAATTAAAAAAAAAAGACTCAGTCCTCAGGAGCTGGAAATAAGCACAGCCACATTGAGAGCTCTCAGAAAAGAAAGGTAATGAGGTTCATCACTCAGTGATATTTTGCAAATTTAAAACACAGACAACAAAACTGACCTTAAGGATACACAGGGATCTTTGTAAAAGAATAGAGGAAAGATTGGAGGCCAAAAATTAAGCACACTAGAGTGGGTGCTTACAGGAGGAGGAAGACCAAGGAAGGGAAATGACTAAAATTAAATCCCAACAAAGATGATTGTGCAGAAATCAGCTTCAGTCTTTGCACTTTTGGTTCTAAGCTCGAGAAGCGTAGATGTTCCCAGGGAGGGGAGAGATGATGGAGGGGGTGGGAGTGTACCTAGAAAATTTGACTGAGAAGAGAAGGACTCGTGAGGAAGAGAAATAGTATAGTAGAGTGAAGCGGTAGTTTCAGGGGGTGGGCAGGGACTTCAGCAGCCAGGCTGCCAGGGTTCAATTCCCAGCTCTGCGGCAAGTGACTTCACTTCTCGATGACTCGGTTTCCCTATCCACAGCAGGTGGAGAGATGGCACAAAAGCTTCGCCTCCCCCACCAAGCTTAAGGCAAGAATTCTATATTACTCCTCAGTGTTCTTACAAAGACCCCAGTTTTATTTCGCTTGCATACAACACAGTGTATGATCTGATTTGCCTTTAATTTTGGATGCGCAGCACATGGCATCTTAGTTCCCACACCAGGGATCGAACCTGCACTTCCTAAAGTGGAAGCTTGGAATCTTAACCACTGGACCCCCAGGGAAGTCCCTGACTTGCCTTTTTAAAGGTTGGCTCCAGCTGCTGTCAAAAGGAGAGGTGAGGATGGGCAGAAGTGAGGAGTTCGGGACAGGGGCTCCCAGTGAGAACCCAGATTGGGGCGTGGACCTTGGTCGTGTTGATAGAGGCAGCGAGACGGAAGTCAGCTTTGAAATCTAAAGGTGCCACAGCCAAGGTTTGCTGACAGATTGGATATGGGTGTGAGGGAAAGAGGGGACGTCAAGGGCGAATGCAAGGTTTTTGGCTCAAGAGACTGGGAGAGTCTGGAATTTATCCCAGAGGCAGAAGAAAGTCCCAGGAAGATGTTTAGGCTGGGGCAGAGGGGGAGGGAGAGATGTGGTCAGAAGGCGTGATCACCAGAGAGGCACCCAGGATGGGGAACACAGGTGGGGATGGACTCTAGCCCTGGCTCAGCCTCCAGCTCACCGTGGGCTCCCAGCAAGATAAAGCTGTTCTCTGGATCTTCACTTCCTCATCCCCCACCTCCCTGCCCCTCCCTCCCCCCCACAAAGCTATGCAGAATAGAAGACCTTCAAGTCTCTCTCAGCACAAGAACTTTTGTTCTAAGATTCTCTGACTCAGGTAAACACAAATCCCACAAGATCATACCTCCTCTCTTCATCCTGCCTCCCAAAGCCCATCCTTGCTCCACTGGACAGGACACAAACCCTCCCCGGTCTGGGAACCTGGCAGATAATGTCAGTGACAATGCCCAGCCATGTTTGCACTGCTGTGCCAACGGCTGTCCACACTCTATCACACAGAGACCAGACAGGAGCCCTGAGAGGTGGGTGCTTTTCATCACTCCCATCCGTAAACCGAGAAACAGAGGCTCTGGAGAGGTGCAATGATCAGGTAAGTCACATGGGAGCACAGGGACTCCAGCGATGTCTCCCCAGCTGCGCTGCTATCCACCGCCCTGGTCCAGCCATCAGCGCCTCTCACCTGGATGGTCACCATTATCTCCTCCCTGGGCTCCTTTCTGCTACCCCAGGCCCCCACATAGTGTTCTTCATGTACAGCCAGAAAGAGCTCGTGATAAAAACCTAACTCAGGGACCGCCCTGGGTGTTCAGTGGCTGAGACTTGTGCTTCCAATGCAAGGGGCCCAGGTTTGATCCCTAGTCAGGGAAGTAGATCCCACAAGCTGCAGTTGAGTTCACATGCTGCAACTAAGACCCAGCACAGCCAAATAAACAATTTAAAAAAAAAAAAGAAAGAAAGAAAAAGAAAGTCATTGCTAGTATTAAATTAAAAAAAAAAAAAAAACCTGTAAGTTGACTCAAATCCTTCCTCCAAATCCTCCCACAGTGCCCATCTCACTTGAAGTCAAAGCCAAATCTTTACAATGGCCCTCAAGGCAGACAGTGTTCCCTTTCTAACTCCTCTCTGTCTTGACCCCTCCTGCTCTCCCCTCCCCAGCTCTTCTCTAGCTTCCCTGGGAGCCTCCTTCTTCCTCCAGCAGGCCAGGTGCACTCCAGCCTCAGGGCCTTTGCACCCTCTCTTCCTCCAGAGACCCACGTGGCTCACTGCTTCACCTCCTTTCTCTTCTGCTCCGAGGTCACCTCCTTGGCAAGGTCTTCCTGTCACTCACTCAATTTAAAATTGTAGGGAATTCCCTGGCAGTCTCAGGGTTAGGACTCTGACCTTTCACTGACAAGGGCCCGGGTTCAATCCCTGGTCAGAGAACTGAGATCCAACAAGCTGCTTGGCTCATTCAAAAGAAAACAAAACAAAACAAAGCAAAACTTCAGCCTCCCTCCCATCCCCTGCACCCCAATCCCTCATCCCTCCTTGGTGTTATTTTTCTCTGTGGCACATAACCATCATCCAACAGACTGTATGTTACTTCTTTTGCTTTTTATCCTCTACCTCCCTGAAACATGAGCTTGTGAGGTCAGGAATTGGTGTCTGTTTTGTTCACTGCCCCATCTCCAGTGCCTAGAACAATGTCCAACATGTAGTAAGTGCTCAAAAATTTCTTTGTTGGATGGACTGAGTGAAGATTTGCCTTTAGGTCTGATGCTCATAACCACAACACACTGTGTTCAATCCACCACACTAACTATTCTATGTACCTAGACAGTGCTCCCAGTGTGGCCGAGAGTCCAAGAGCAAAACAGGTAAAATCACTTGGCATGTATCCCTGCAAAGAGATCACACCGCTCCACTGGCATTCAGGCAAAAACCTCTCCTGTCTAGGGTCTGTTTGGCTCAAACAGACCCCAGGCCGGCCCCTTCCCCTCCATTGCCCTTTTAATTCCCGTGTTACTCCGCTGCTTAAAATCCTCCGACTCCAGGATTCCACCTTGAAACCTCCTTACCAGGGTTTTTCATACACTGAGCGGAACGTGGAATCAACCAGCATTTTTCAATAGTCTGAAATGGATCAGAGTCTGGGCACACAGTATAGGCGTAGTATGGATGAAGGTACAGGAGGAGTATGATTTCAAGAAACTTTTGTTTCAGTGTTTTATGCATTGGAATCACGATGGAAATGTGTTTCTTACTGTGGGTCAAAATATTTTGCCAAACCCTGCACTACACAGACTGCTCTGATAAATCCCATGCACAGACTGGATGGATGATGTTAATATCGGCTTAGATTTCTCTCTTTGCTGGGACCCACGCCAAGTGATTTTACCTGCTTTCGTCTTGGACTCTGAGCCACACTGGGAGCACTGTTAAGACTCCCAGTTGACTGACGGTGAGACTGAGGCTCATACTGGGGAACGCTCAAGTCTGAGGTCCCCAGGCTGGGAAGAAGGAGAGAGAGCAGGGCTCGGATCCCAGCCAACCTCCCTCTTAAGCCTGCCCACTTGCCCTCTTACCCTGCCCCTCCCAGTCTTTTCCCCACCAACCCGAAGAACAACTTATCTCCAGAGCCTGTCAAATTCTTCAACACCCCATCTAGCCGTACTGTTTGAACCTATTTTTCAGGTTAGAAAGCATTTCCAAGAATCCACTCTTTTCTAGTCAGGAGAGATAACTGGCTAAGGAAGCATCTTTGCCTGGCTTCGAATTACCTGCCTCAAAACTTTGTAGCTGTGTGATCCCAGGCAAGCTCGCTGAGCCTTGATTTCCTTTTCTGCAAAATAGGAGTGATAATAATACCTACCCATAAAGCCATGCTTAAGACTTAAATACGACGGGATTTGTGCAAACTTCTTAGATCAGTGGCCACACACCTTGACTGGGAATCTTCCCAACTGCCCTGTGTAATTGGACTGCTATTTGCCCCCCAACTTTGTTGCAGAGAAGAGGAGGTTCTTGCCTGAGTTAGCACAGCTAGGAAGTGGTAGAGTCAGAATGCGTATGCAAATTTGCCTGAGCTTCTAACCACTAAGTCAGAATAGTCCTTCAGGATGTGAACATCAGCAGCAAGAACATTTTCCAAATTAAGGAACAAGAGACTCAGAGAGGGTAAGGACATGCCCAAGCCACACAGCAGGTAAATGGCAGAGCCAGGTTTCAAAGCTAGGCTTGTGTGTGTCCAGCCCAGGTTGATCTTTGTCCCATGAGTCCTTCCATAAAGCTCTGATGGGGCAGGAGGACAAAGCTAGTTAAGATCTGCCCTTGCCTGCAGCTCCGTCCAGGAGTCTTATAGCCCTCCTTCTACAGCCTAGGGTGAGTGCTTCCCTGAAAGGTCTAAGGTGAGGTTACTGGGGTGGCACGGATAGTGGCAGAGGGTGCAACAACCCTCTCCACCGGCCTCTGACTGGGGGCCCTGCAATCCCCCAGGATTTGGTGCTTGGAAAGCTGACGTTAGGTTGCTATGGTGATGGGTTTGGGGCGGTTGCCATAGCAGCAGAACTAGCCTGGGTTTAAAAATATCTAGGAGGAGGTTTGTGTTTGTGTGTGAGTGTGAGTGCGTGACCGACTGTGCTGTTGTATGTGTCCAAACGGGAGGGCTTGTGGGGGGTTGCGGTGTGGAGCTGGGACTGCAGGCATGACTTGAGGGTGGGGGCTGAGCCCCGCACAGAACTCTGTGTGTGTTACGAGTGTCGCTGAGTAGCCTGTGAAGTCCTGTGCATTTTGAGCTTTCGTCTACATGGGCTATATATCTAAATGTGTGTGATTCCCCCATTAGTGTAGAAGACATAAGTGAGTCTGTTTGTCAGTCTGTATATCACATGTCACTAACATGTATGCCTTATGTAACATAGGCTGTGTATGTCTTGTGGTTTTGATCATATACTTGTAACTTCTCAGTGTGTGTGTGGCCAAGTGTGGAGTTGTTTTGGGTCTGAACAGCGGCACCTGGGACACACTCAGATATTAGATATGTATCTTTTTGTGCATGAGAGCTTGTGATGTGGCTTTGGGTCCACATGAGTGAATGCACATTATGTATTATGGGCATCTGTGTGTCAGCGTGTTTGTGTATGCCTATCTCCTGTGAGTTCATATATCAGAGTGTGCTTGTGTCAAACTATTGAGTGTGCACCTGTGTGTCTGCAGGGGGCCCCGTGTGACTCTGTGTTGGGGGGAACTTCACATCTGATGCCGTGGATGTTGGGGTATATATATCTGTGTGATGTGAGTATATGTGGCCTGAAGGGTCGAAGGTGTGGATCTCTGCCTGACCCCAATATCTCCCTGCATCCCCCTGCCTCTTCCCTGTCTCCATGGCAACCAGCTCCTCAGCTCCCTCCAAGAAGATGGAAGGGGAGAATCCAGACTGCAGTGGACCACGACCCCCTCCCATCCCCCTTGGCTCTGGGGACAATGCAGGGGAGGGGACAGATGGGCGGCCACCCCATCCACCCCAGGCCATCTGCTACCTTCCCCATCCTATCCTGGGGACCTGAAAGTGTGCAGAGGAGGGACAGGAGTGGGACGGAGCAGAAGGAGGGGCCCCCCAGCTGCTACAGTTACCCCCATTTAAGCCCCCTCTGAGCCAAATCTTGCCTGTGGCTGACCTAGGAAGAAAAAAAGAATCCTTGGAGACCAGAAATCCAGGGGGAAGAAAATCTTCGTGTATCAGACAAAATCGAATATTAGCAATGATACATTCTCAGGAAGGGCCTCCTACTTACAGTGACTTTGGGCTCTGAAATTAAGCTTGTCTTGTGCTTTAATCCTAGTTTTCCCTCTATCTACCTGTGTGCCCTTGGATAAGACACACTCCAGGTTCCTGAACCTCCATCTTGTCATCTGAAAATCAGGCTTTCTTAATGCTATGTATAGTAATACTTACTCTTTAAGGACCAAAACTGTTTCGTTCCCTGTTGTATCCCAGTGTTTGGGACAGTGCCTGGCATTTGGAAGGCTTGCTAAGTGCTACTGATTGAACTGATTGTCAGTTGGGTGCTAGGATCAGCGCTCCATGTTTTGAGTCAGGTGTCCATTGATTCAATTCCCTGAGCCTTTGCAGTAACTTTGTTGATTCTTCAAGTGAGAGAAGAAAGATTTGAGGAACAATTTCACAGCTGTCAGGGATGGGAGACATGTGAAGCAGGCTTTCTGATCGCGACCAAGTGAAGTCCGGTGACTGAGGCTCAGTTTCCTCATCAGTAAAATGGAGATAACAGGAATGTCTCACAGAGTGGGTCGCTCTAAGGTTAAATGTTTGTGACGTGCTTACTGAGAACCGGACCTGGCACACGGTAAGTGCTCAATAAACGCTCATTACGGCGAGGGGTGGGGAACGTGCGGAGGAGCTCGGGGTCCTTATTGTAGCCTGGTCCCTCTTGTGCCTGCGGGGAGGGGCGTGGTCTACCCAGGGGGCGTGGTCCAGGCTTCAAGGGCAGACCAATGGGGCGCCGAAGGGCGTGGCCCTGACCTGCATGGGCGTGACCTTGCGCGGGTGGGAGGGGCCAGGCCGCTGTGGGAGTCTCCGGGAAGAAGATGCTCGGGCCAGCAACCACCGCCAACCCAGCCGCCGCTGCCGCCCGCGCTCGCCGCCCCCGAGTCCCCACTAGCGGCCGCCTCCGCCTCCTACCTCCAGCCCCGTCCTCCGGCCCCCCGCCCCAAGCAGGGTCTGGGGGGCTCGGCCCTCTGCCCGGGTAGCAAAGAAGGGGGTCCCGTCCCCTCCAGTGGCGTGGCCAGTCCCCGGCCTCTGTGATCTTGCGACAGACCCCACCCCTCAGTTCTCTCTGGGCCCTCTCCGAGACCCCCTTTTCCCTCCCGTCCCGCTCACATCCGCTCTCCGGGCTCTGTCAGCCCCCCAGAACTAGCTCCCTCCCTCCTCCCTTCTCCGGGGTTCCCCCTCCCCCATCCCGCCGCCGCCGCCCCCCCCCCCCTCCCACATCCCATCCCCTCCCCTCCCCCTCCCCCGTCCCCCCGCCCCCCACCATGAGGATGATGGCCGCCGGCGCGGTGCACGGCCTCTTCACGGCCTCCGCGGCCCCGCAGCCGCCGCCGCCCCCGCCGCCGCCGCCGCCGCAGCCCCAGCCTCCCCAGCAGCCGCCGCCGTCGCCGCCGCAGCCGCCGCAGCAGCAGCAGCCGCCGCCCCAGGCCCCCCATGGAGCCCGAGGCCCCGGATTCCCGCAAGAGGCCCCTCGAAACGCCCCCCGAGGTGGTCTGCACCAAGCGCAGCAACACGGGAGGTGAGAAAGGGCTGCGGTTCGGCGTGGGGAGGCGGGCAGGGGGCCTCGCCTTTCTCCAGCGTCCTCCCCCGCAAATGGCAGGTGCAAGGGCTCAGGGGAGGGGAAGGGCGCCCCTCCTAGACTGGGGAAAGGAGAGGGGAGTTGGGGAGGGGGAACCGGCCCCCTTCCCCCTCTCTCCGCGGGCCCGGGGCCCGCGAGCTTTGTCTGCGATGAGAGGGGCTGAGGGGGAGGGGGTGGTAAGTGTCCTTGGGGGCGCGCAAAGGATGGGGGGCGTGGGTCCCCTCCGAGCGGGTGTCTCTGTGTCCTTGAGGGGTGTGTGATGTGACCGTTTCGGGGCAGGGGTGTTCCCGAGCTGGCGTGTCCTGGCGGGGGGAGGGGAAGAGCTGAGGAGGCCTGTGGACCCGGAGCCTCCCTGGGGATGTCCTGAGCCAGGATTGCGCCCGAGGGAGGCATGTGTGGGCCACGGGCGGGATTGTGCTGGGGACAAGCTAGGTGGGTGTGTTGGGTGACATGGGGGAAAGGGTGGGTGTGGAAAGCTCAGTGAGAGAATGTGTGGTCGGGACAGGTGCGTGTGTGTGTTCATGTGTATACGTGTGAGCCCTGTAAGGCCTGGATGTGTGACATTAGGGATCATGGATATGACAGGAAGAAGGGTGTGTGGGGGTGTGTGTGTGTGTGTGTGTGTGTAAGAAATGAAAGGGCCTGGGCTTCATGTTTGAGACCCTCGGAGGGGTATGTGTGACAAGTGTGTTCATGTCACCCCAGAGGGGACTGTGGAAGAGTGTGACACATGAGTGAGAGGGTCTGTGTGACATGCAAGGGGGTGTGTGTGGGCTGCCGAATGGGCTGGCTCTGGGTATGAGCCATGAGAGGCCGTGTGGATGAGAAGAAGGCAATTCAGTGTGTGTGACACAGGCGTGTCCCGGGTGGGGTGGAACCAGGAGAAGCTGGTGAGGGTATATGACAAGGAAAGAGTGTGGGTGTGACTCCAGAGAGGCTATGGCTGGGTGTGACACATGGAGGTGTGCAACGGTGACATCAGAGGGGGTGTGTGCAACAAGGAAAGGTGGGTGTATGAAGGGGGAGAGGCTGGGTAAAATTCACGAGGGTGTGTAACAAGGAGAGGGAAGGATGGGGGCCCATGTGACAGGGAGCAGAAATGTGTGCATGTGACACCCAAGGGGTTTGAAAAGGGAAGGTCTGTGTGTGACACCCGAGTGTCTGTATATGTGTAACAAGGGGTTGTGTGTGAAATGGTTGGCGTGGGGATGATTCTCTGTGCGTATGACAAGGGAGAGTGTGTGTGTGTGTGTGTGTGCGTGATGGCTGAATGTTTGACAACACAGAAAGGGTGTGTGTAGAAGACAAGAGGGACCCTCACAGTGTGTGTGAAGAGGTATGTGGACCAGAGCATAAAAGCTGAGCTGGGAACTCTAGGTGTGTGTCTGCCCATGGGGTAGGGTTTGCCAGGGGACTCAGAGAGCCCAACAGATTAGCTCCCTGGAAGGAGGGAGACCCCAGAGCAGACATGCCCCTCCCAGCGGTCACCTTGGCCAAAATCTTAACGCTTCCTCTGGCCTCTTCCTCCGGATGGGAAAGGGGTGGCCTGGGGCAGAGCGCAACTCTTCTAGTGGGTGCAGTGGGGACCTCCCACCTCCTCTTCTCAGATGACAGGGAGCTGAATCTCTTCCTCTCATCCCAGCCCCCTGCCACCCCCATCCAGGTGAGATAGGAATCGGGGAACCCCTGGCTGCCTTTGAGGGTGTCCAGCAGAAATTGGAGGAAAGGGAAGTTGGGGGAGGGGTGGGAGGGAGTTTCCTGTCCTTCTTCCTGCTCCCCCACCCCCAGCACATGCATGAATGTGTCCCGGCCACTTCCTTGCCTCCTTCCTGCCTCACTGCCATTCCCAGTCCTGGAGAGGGTCGAGAGACCCAGGCGGTCAGTCCTGAGCCCAGTCCGGTGGTCCAGCCCCACCCCTGCTGGGGGAGGGAAGAGATCTCATCCCTGTCTTCCCTTAACGGGGCTGAGATGTTCAAAATCTGAGCAGTTATAGCAAAACAGCACCATTTAACAGTGATGCTGCCAAGGACGGTGAAGTCCTAGCATTTGGCACCTACTACGACGCAGGCTCTGAAACATGGGGTAATCTCCCAATACAGTCCTCGGGGAGATGATTTGAGCTGCTTTTTCACATGAGGAAAACTGAGGCTTAACGAAATGAAACCACTTGTCTGAAGTCACACGGCTCATAAGTGGGGGAACTGGGATCTCTCCAACCCTGGGCTGCCCGGTTCCCAAGTGCTCAGCCCTCCTCCAGCAGGGGGAAACGGATGAAGCCTTAGGGACCCTGTCCTCCCGACTCATCCACCTCCCGTCTGTTGGCCCAGGGGAAACTGAGGCCGGGAGATACAAAAGGACAGTCCTCGGTTTACAGAAATGCTCAGGGGCAGAGCTGGGCAAGCGTCCAGGACTTTTCATCTCAAAATTGAGGGCTCCTTCCAATAATACTTTCATGTCTGTGGGATGCTGGGTCAACCTCACTCCTTTTCTGAGCTTCACTGTCACCATCTGCCAAATGGGGAAATAAAAATAATCAGAATGATGATAGTAGCTACCAAATTTATTGCTTAATACCTTACATGCAGTATTTCATTTAATTCTCCCAACACTCTATGATGTGACGATAATCATAACAGTAAATTGTAACAATGACATTTATGGTGCTACAGTACATCAGAAGTATTATGGAAAGCACTTGGCACTCAATCGTTTAATAATCCTTACAATTCTATTATGTTACCCATCTTATAGGTGACACATTGAGGCACAGAGAGGTTAATTAACTTGCCCAAAGTTAGTTAGTGAATAAGAGGCAGAGCTGGGATTTGAACTTGGGAGGCTGGGTCCATTGTATGTGTAGACACTATAGTGAACCCCATTTTCAGTCGAAACTGAGGCTCAGGGATGAGAAACTTTGGCAGTAAGTCCCAGCAGACTGAACTCCTGCCCACGGGGCCAACGTAGGAGCTTGTAGAGGAGATGGTGGCTGTTAAAAGCGGCTTCTGGGCGCTGTGGGTGGCAGGCAGATGTCGCTGGGAGGGAGGCGAGGTGCTACGGACAGGCAGGCGTGAACAAATAGGCCGAGTGGAGACTCCAGTTGGAAATTCACCAGAGAAACACAGTCCCAGTCTGGTGCATAGTAACAAAGAGTGTCCCCCTTGAGTACAGACAATAACTCTTTTTTTTGGCGGGGGGCCATACCATGAGGCATGTGGGATCTTGGTTCCCCTAACCAGGGATCGAACTCAGGCCCCTGCGTGAAAGCACAGAACCCTAACCACTGGACCACTAGAGAAGTCCCACAGATGATAATCCTTAAGGTGCCACTGGACTGCCCCCTATACACCTGACTGTATTCTCATCTCTGTCACCCCTACATATTCAGAAACATCAACTCCCCCATACACACGCACACAGAGCTCACGCCCCAGTCGTAGCTGACACCAGCCAGGCCTTGCTCCTGAGATCCTCGATCTTTAACACAGTTATCACCAAGGTTACCAGACCTAGAGTGAGAGCCTCTGGGGTTCATCTTATCACAGCCACGTGTTTGGTGTGTGACCCTTGAGCACGTCCTTTCACTGCTTCGAGCCTCAGTCTTCTCATCTGGAAAATGGGAACCATAATATCCACCTCTACCACTCCAGGCTGTCGTGTGGGTTCAGTGAGATTGTGTATGTGGGTTCAGTGCCGTTGTGTGAATTCAGCAAGATGCCTGATACACAGTATCAGGTCTGGCAGATAGTAAGCTCTCAATAAACAGTAGCCATCATCATTATTATTACTGCCCTGGAGAATGTCACGTTCCTGATTCACCATCCACTGGTGATTTGCCCAAAGGAAATCACGCCCCATCCATCTCTCTGTCGGAGAGAGCGTCACAGCTCAAAGACAGCATCGCACCTCTCAGCATCTCATCCCTTCAGAAGCATGTCTTGGTTGTATTATATCTCTCGCAAGGGCAGGCAGCACCATCATTCACAGAAAGACGTCACCCACCAATGTCCCGCCCCTCCTCAGTGGTATCGACCACACCCTGGCATCTTTTCCACCACCAGCATCCTCACACACTCCCAATGACAATATCAGCATCCCACCCTAGCCTCCTCAGACCTCCACAGAACACATTGATGCTTCCACCCCTTCCCCCACACAAGAGCAGGTACCATGAGTACAACACCCCTTCTTTGGTCCCCCAAACATACAGTCACCAAAACCCCCCCTCTGCCGCATTCACTTCTGTCCTGCCTGTGTCATGAACAGCCCCATCCTGCATCCAAACTCTTTCAGCGTCAATGCTGAGTGAAAAGTGCCACTCTTGGGAATTCCCTGGTGGTCCAGTGGTTAGGAATCTGTGCTTTCACTGCCAAGGGCGTGGGTTTAATCCCTGGTCAGGGAACGAAGATCCTACAAGCCGTACAACACAGCCCCCCCGCCCAAAAAGAGGGCCACTCTTCCCATACATAGCACCCCAAATCTCTTGGGTAAGTCAACATTATTTATGGAGGTAGGGGAGTATTGGTTCCTTGTTGGAAGCCTTTATAAGCTTTCCTGAGGATCAGGGACATGGGAGTGGAGGAGACCAGAAACCCAGAATGACTAGAAGAAGGAAAGACAGCCTAATCCCAAGGTGGAAATACTGGAACTGCAGCAGAGGGGAACCAGGAGAGCTGAAATTGGCATCTTTAGTTGCCCTCCTATATAGAAGGAGCAACTAGCTGGACCCCAAGGGAAAAGCTAAAAGGGTGGGGGAAAAGTGGGTGGGTGGAAAGTTCTGGCATTTTGCTTCAATAGAAAGAAGTTTTTCACAGGCAGAACCTTGGTTGTTCAAACAGGATGGGATATGTGAGGTCTGGCGGCTTCCGGGTTTGGCTGATGTCACGTGTCTGCCCTTTGCTTCCGAGGCAGGCTGGCAGATAGCAGCCTGGCTCCTTCCTGGAGGAGGTGAGCTTCCCACGATGGGAAATGGAGAAGAATCCGAAGAGCACTAGAGTAGACTGTGGGCTGCCATGGGGACTCCAGGACCTTAGGATTCAGAGCTTCTACAGGTGGAAGGTCTCGGCTGGTAACTCTCTGTTGGACCCTGACCTCTGAGGAGGGGCCTCCAAACTTCCACTATTCTGATATAGGGACCACCCACAAGGTGGTTTAAGCGAGGATTCCATGGACAGACTTTTTCGGGGAATCATTTTAGGTTTAGATGAATGTGCTTGGGGCGGAAAAAATATAACCAGTTCTTCAAACTCTATTAGCAATAATTTTTTTCAATGTCCTCTTTAAATAGATGCATTTACATTTTAAGAGGGAATGGACTTTAAAAGGCATGGACTGTCTGTCTTGTTCTCTGCTGTGTCCCCGGGATCTAAAACAAGGCCTGGCACATAGTGGATGCTCAGGAAGGATTTGTTGGAGGGAGGGAGGGAGAAAGGAAGGGAGGGAGAGAAAAAGCAAGGAAATAATAATACAGAGGGATGCAGCAATTCAGGACGAGAGGTGATGCTGGAGGGTGAGTGGAAGCAGAGCCTGGTTTCTTATCAATGAGAACACGTTCCTCCTCCAAAAAGCAGGAAGATGCCTGGGGAGAGGTGATGAAGGAAGTGGCGTCCCCCATCCTCCTATTTCCTAACAAAACCCCAAACCTTCGAGGCGTGTTTCTGCATTGATAGAGCACTTAGTGTGCGCCAGACACTGTGATAAGAGCTTCACCTGTGTTCATGAAATAGGTAATAGTAAAAATGATTGTGATGATGATAATACCTGACATTTCTAAAGTGGTCTACATGCCTGAGACCATCCTAAGTACTCCAAGGATTAGCATTGAATGAATGACAGTTAACCCCAAGCGCTATCCTGTCCCCATTTTAGAGATGAAAAAACAGAGACCCAAAGAGGTGAGGTGACTCATCCAAGGCCACACCACCCGTCAGTGACAGAAATCCGCTCTGTTTCTGTCATTTCATTCAGAGATTCTCAGACGAAACCTGAGGAAGTGTGAGCAAGGGGAGTGAGGGTGTCCCCAGTTTTCTGTGGAACAGTCTTCAAGAGGGAAGCTGAGGAAGTGACCTAGCTGGGGAAAAGATGGGGAAATGAAATCAAAGAAGGGAAGAGGATGGAGTTCTTGTGAGAAACCCTCCCTATCCTTCTGAACCTGCCAAAGATGGAGAACTGGCCCCATCTCTGTGTCAGGTTGAGGGGCAGAGCAGGCAAGGGGCCACCTCTGTGAGCTCAGGGAAGGAAGTCATTTGTTGGGGGGCTGCTTAGGAAGATGGATGGAGAGGCTACCCAGGGGGCTAATTACCTAATAGGCTTAATGATCTGATTAGGCACATTTAAGAGGATTGCCTTGGGCTAAAGGAAACCCCTTAATTCTGGCCCTCCTTCCCTTGCCTGGAAAGCCACATCTAGCCCCTCACCCCCATGCCTCCGTGTTCACACAGCAGGGAACCCAGAATTTTCTTTCTCTCTTTTTTTTTTTTTGTCATGCTGTGCAACAATGCAGGATTTTATTTCCCAGACCAAGGATCAAACCCATGCCCCCTTCAGTGGAATACAGAGTGCTAACCAGTGGACCACCAGGGAATTGCTGGGGAACCCAGAACTTTCAATCTTAAGGGACCAAGTGGAGATGGGCAGGGCTCCCAGCCCCCAGGACCCTGCCCCATGCTTCTAACAGAGCGGTTTCTCTTTTATCTGCTCTGGATGTTGGAGTTTCATTGGAAACGTTGAAACTACATTTCCTTTGCTTAAAAGAAAAAGTTGAAAACCGCTGGGGGATTGATGGTCCAAGACCTTAAGCTTCGGAAACCAAATGGCCTGGCTTGTCCCTTCTTTTCCTAGGATTTGTGTGTGCTCAGTTGCTCAGTAGCATCTCACTCTTTGCGGCCCCATGGACTGTAGCGCACTAGGCTCCTCTGCCCATGAAAATTTCCAGGCAAGAATACTGTAGTGGGGTGTCATTTCCTCTTCCAGGGAATCTTCCCAACCCAGGGATGAACCCATGTTTCCTGTGCCTCCTGCACTGGCAGGTGGATTCTTTACCACGAAGCCCCCTGGGGAGCGGAGTTCTAGGCAAAGAGAATGTGCAAAGGCCCTGAGGTGGGAGGGAGAAGGGAAGTTTGAGGAGCAAAAAGGAAGGTGGATCTAGTGTGCCGGGAGAAAGATAAGGATGTGAAGCTGGAGAGCAGGGCGGGGCCAAATCACAAATCAGACTCAGAAGGTTCCTGAATTTTTCCCTGGGAGGACGCGGGGCAACAGTTTGATTAGAAGACTGCAGAGGTTAGGCAGTTGCCTTGAGACTGCGTTAACAGTGCTTTGCACATGACCAAGAAAATTGGTTCGTAACAAAGAATAACCAAAGCCTCATTAAGGACTCTTGGTGCCGCCTCCCACCTCAGGGTCTTGGAGACTGCCCTGGTGCATACTGGTCTTCAGCTGCCAGCAGGGAAGAGTGTTAAGCATGGGCGGACCAAGAACGAATCAGAATTGCATTTGAATCTCAACCCAGCAACTGTCTTGGTGCCCTTGGGCTGGTACCTTAACTTCTTTGTGCCCCTCTGTGCCTCCGTTTCCCCTTATGTAAAAATGGAGGGGACTTCCCCGGTGGTCCAGTGATTAAGAATTCGCCTTCTAATGGAGGGGGTGTGGGTTCAGTCCTTGGTTGGGGAGCTATAAAACTTAAAGCAGAAACAATATTATAACAAATTCTATGAAGACCTTAAAAAATGGCCCACATCAAAACATAAAAATAAAAAACAAGTAAAACATAATAATAAAAAAGATAATAGAGAAGGAAATGGCAACAACACTCCAGTATTCTTGCCCGAGATATGCCATGGACAGAGGAGCCTGGCCGGCTTCAGTCCATGGGGTCACAAAGAGTCCACTCCACTTAGCGACTAAACAACAACACATATATAAACTATGTTGCAGTGAGGGAGCTTCCCAGTAGCTCAGCTGGTAAAGAATCCACCTGCAATGCAGGAGACCCCAGTCCGATTCCTGGGTTGAGAAGAGCCCCTGGAGAAGGGATAGGCTACCCACTCCAGTATTCTTGGGCTTCCCTGGTGGCTCAGAGAGTAAAGAATCTGCCTGCACTGTGGTAGACCTGGGTTTGATCCCTGGGTTGGAAAGATTCCCTGGAGGAGGGTATGGCAACCCACTCCAGTATTCTTGCCCGGAGACTCCCCATGGACCAAGGAGCCTGGCGGGCTCCATGGGGTTGCAAAGAGTTCAACACAACTGAGCAACTAAGCACATGTTGCAATGGAAAAATTAAAAAAAAAATGGAGCGCATTTTCCCTACCTCACTGGGAGGTTGTGAGGAATGAGTGAGATCAAGCTGGCAAAGCTCTCAGCACAGCACCAGGTCAGTAATGAGTGTCAGAGCCTCTCCAGAGTCCAGCCTTCTGCTCCCCTCCCACCTCACTGCTTCCACCAGGCAGACCAGTGTCACCTCCTGCTTGGACTATTGCAGTTGCCTCTTCACTGGGTCTTCCACTTGTGCCTGTCACAGTCTGAGGCCCTCACGGGCCTCAGGGGATCTTTTAAAACCTAAGACATCACACTTGGGGCTTCCCTGGTGGCTCAGCGGTAAAGAATCTGCCTGCAATGCAGGAGACTTGCAGGAGATGCGGGTTTGATCCCTGGGTTGGGAAGATTGCCTGGAGAAGAAAATGGCAACCCAGTATTCTTGCCTGAAAAATCCCATGGACAGAGGAGCCTGATGGGCTATGGTCCATGGAGTCACAAAAGAGTCAGACACAACTGAGTGACTGAACTCCTCTGCTCAGAGCCTTCCTGAAGCTCCTGTCTCACCTGGAAGAAAAACCACCTTGGTCCACAAACCTGAACACCCCACCACCATCCCCACCTCTCTCAGCCCTCATTTCCTCCCACTGTCCTGTCTCACTCAGCCCCAGCCACACTAGACCTCTCACCCTCATAGCCCAGGCACACCCTCACCCCAGGGCCTTTGCACTTGCCCTTCCTCCACACAGCCACGTGGTTCTGTTCTGTTTTCTCCTCCACAGTCGGGAGACAGTGTATTTTAATGGTTCAGAGCAGGGACTCTGGAGCCAGGTGGGACTCAAATCTCAGCTCTACCACTTTCCAGGTGGCACTACCCAGGTGGTACCTGATGGGTACCCAGATGTTGCTACTGGTAATAATCCACCTGCCAGTGCAAGAGATGCAAGAGATGTGGGTTCGATCTCTCGATTGGGAAGATACCCTGGAGAAGAAATGGCAACCTGCTCCAGTATTTTTGCCTGGAGAATCCCATGGACAGAGGAGCCTGGCAGGCTACAGTCCATGGGGTCACAGAGTCAGACTGAAGCAACTGAACACACACGTGACACCATCTACTAGCTGTGTGAGTGGGAGAAATTCCTTCACCTTTGTTTCCTCATCTCTGGAATTTTTTTTTTTAAGTACCTCCCTCTTAGCATCAGTGTGAAAATGATATTTGTAAATTACTTGCTACAGAGTCTAGTATGTGTTAGGTACTATGGAAGTGTCTGTTCGACAAAGAATGCTGTATGCTTGGGAAGGACTTTCCTGGCCACCGGATCTGACAGTCCAGCACCTACACTCCCCATCCTCTTTCCTGCCTTTTTGTTTCCTCGATATCGTCATCTGACAACATGAAATGCACTGTCTTCTCTCCCCTGCTCTAGAAGAATGTAACTGTGTGCTCTTGGCTGAATCACTAAAACTCTTTTGACTTTATTTGTGAAATCAGGGGTCTTTGTCTGTTTTCTTCATGGCTGTTTCTCTAGAATGGTGCCAAGCACAGAGCAGGTGCTTAGGAATTCTTGGTGAAGTGAATGAATGAATGAGTGAGTGAGGATCATTACGTGTATTATTTCCCTACTGCTGTTCTCTTGAGTCCTTGCTTCTGTATGATACTGTGATCACAGCGGGTTTCCTAGCCGAGCCCATGCCAGTGCCTCCCAGGAGGTACTATCCGAAGGTGAAGACCCCTCTCTCCTGACTCCCCTCCCCGCTGTGTGCCCCTGCAGAGGAAGGTGAATACTTCCTGAAGGTGCTGATCCCCAGCTACGCTGCGGGCTCTATCATCGGCAAGGGTGGGCAGACCATCGTGCAGCTGCAGAAGGAGACGGGAGCCACCATCAAGCTCTCCAAGTCCAAAGACTTCTATCCCGGTGAGCTCCGGCTTCCCATCCCTCCCATCTGGGCCCTCCAGGGGCGGGGGGAAGGCTCCCCTAGGGGCAGTGAGAGTGGTAAGAGGCCTCTCCTCCTCCCCATAAGGGGATTGAGCAGTCCTGGGCCCCAGGGGCCAGGCCTGAGCAGATGGGGGGGGGGGGCAGGGCAAGACAATGGACTGCTACATATTCATGAGCTCATTTGCATGATGTGGTGGCAGATGTACCCATTCCCACACACCTGCCCCATTGGGTCTATTGGAAGAGCTGGGTGGGGGGGTGGCCAAGGAGGCAGGTGTTGGGGTGTCCCTCAAGGCTTGGGGGGTCAGCCATCCGTGTTACACAGACCCTCAGTCTTTCCCTTTGGATTTCTCTGTCACCCCATCTCACCCGATCTGAGTCACACTGGTTCTCCATCTGTGTGGTTCTTTCCATGTCTCTCATTCTGTTTCCATCATCTTTCTTTCTTTCTTGTCCATTGGCCGAGCCACACGGCGTGAGGGATCTTAGTTCCCCAACCATGGATGGAACCCGCGCCTCCTGCATTGGAAGCGCAGGGTTTTAACCACTGGGCCGCCAGGCAGTCCCTTTCTCATTCTGTTTCTGACTTTCTCATCTCTTGTTGCCTGAGTCTCCACTCTCATCACCTTCTCTCTGTCATCCCAAGCCCTGTTTCTCCTCTTCTCTCTGGTTCCGTTTGGAGGTCCCCCATCTCTGTTCTGTTAGCCACCCAGCCGGTCTGCCCATCTCTGCTCTTCCCTTTCTGTCACCTCCTCTTCTCTTCCCTTTCTGTCTTCCCATCTCTCTCCCTATATTTTCCTTTTCCTCCACCTCTTAGTCTCACTTTTTTTTTCTATCTGTTTCCAGTCACCCATTCAACCAGTATTTAGTAGCACCCCTCAATGGGTTCATTCTCTGCAGGGGGTTGCTCCTCATTTCTTTCCATCCCTGCTTGCCCATCTCTCCCCTTACAGTCCTCTTTTTTCCTCAGTCTCAGCTTCCTCGTGTCTTTTTCCTCTCTCTCCACAATCAGCCCATTTTCTGCCTCTTCTCCAGCTCTGTCTCCCTTCCTCCAATCATAAATTGTCCAGGCCCCTCCCCTCTCACTAATCCCCCTCGATATCTCTCACCCCCTTCATAATTCTCTCCCAAGACCAATGCCTGAGCGTCAACATCTAGGAATCCAGGGAAGGTCCCCTGAATTGCATCTTTGGTCCCGTGCTGGTTCTAGTTCATCCTTAATCCCCTTGGATTTTCTAGGTCAAACACCAGAGCTGAAGCCCAGGGTCAGGACAATTTCATATTCTCTCTTCCTGTCTCTCTCTCTCTCCTCCACCCCGCCCTCTGCCTCCCATCTCACTAAGCAGCTTTGGCAAGAGGTTTAGAGAAACAGTCCAGGGAACCTGGCACAACCCCCTTTTCTCTTCCACCCTGGCCCAGTTTTCCCTTTACCCCTTTAGCCCACAAGGTACGGATGAGACCTCTGCTTAGGACACCCATCCAAGGACACTTGGTTCCTTGCCCCTGGATCTCATTCTGTGACATAACACACGTCATCCCCTCCCAACACAGTGACACGCCCCACTGGCCAGGCAGCTGATAACCCCAAAGGATGGACCAGTCATTGGCTCTCTCCTGGGCCAAACACTGCTCAAACAAGCAACGTGAGCTAAGCATCTCTCCCCAGCCCCTGGATGTGCACCCAGTTCTGCTCCCCACCCCCACCCCGATTCGGAACTTCCAGATCATACAGCATGTGCTGGCTCCTGGCTCAGAGATGCAGGAATAGCCCTCTACATCCCAGTCCTATCCCTGGGACTTCCCAGGGCCCAGAGGAACATAAAAATGGAGATGCTGCTGCTCTCGCATGTATTTTTCTGCTTCTGGCTGATACCTCCATTCATTCATATTCTCTGAGCCTCTTCTCCAGCCCAGCCCCATGCCAGACCGAGATGGGGACACAGCAATGGCTGAAATACCCCCGCTTAGCCCTCATAGACCTCGCATCCCAGTAGGGAAGATAAACCGAATACCAGTCATGACTTAGACTTAGGTCAGGGCTGGGACTGGGGAAGCCCAAAGAATGGAGAGAGCCCAGACAGAGCACCTGACCCAGACTGAGATGGAGGAGGAAGCCAGAATAATGAAAGAGTGGCCTAGGTAAAAAGCAGTAAAGTGTGATGAGAGGAGATGAAAGAGCATGTTCAAAGGCTGCGGGGTGGGAGTTAGTTGTTCAGTGTGGCTGGTGAGAGGACAGGTGAGAAATGACAATGGAGAAATTGAAAGGGTCCTCTGGGCCTAGTTAGCTCTCTCTCTCTCTCTCTCTCTCTCACACACACACACACACACATACACACACACACACACACACACACACGTACACGTATGTCTGCGCTTAGGTATCTACTCCACAAATCAAAAATCTGTGTGGCCCTTAACCCAGACGGGGGGCAGAACATACAAAGGTGCCCCCTCCTTGGTGCAGGAACCCCCAAGCTCCAGACTCAAGTCTTCCGAGTCATACATGGAGAAACTTAGACCTTGAAGGAAGCAGGCACCTGCTCCAAGCCGTGCAGTCTTCTGTGTAGCTTACCCAGACCTTCTCCTGATTCTAAAATTCCTTCAGATTTTAAACAGGTGCCTGAAGCCCTGGACCCTAACCTCAGAAGAAAAACAGACACTTTTAAAAAAATGTATTGATTTATAACATCTTTGTGGCTGAGTTTAACATCTTATGTATTCTTTTTTACCGTCAAAACTACAAAAGCAAAATTGCAGTCATTGTATGACTCCCCCCAGCATACACATGCACACACTCCACCCACACCAAGTTTAGCACAGGGTGGCTAAATGTTTAAAAGCCCAGACTCTGAAGCCAGACACATGGGTTCAAAACCCTGATTTTTCACTACTGGCTGAATGAATATGGACAAAACCCAGGTGCAATAAATGAATAATAATAATATCACCTGCCTCATATATTAAAGTGAACAAATATATATATACATATAAAGTGTTTAATGATGCCCGGAAATTGGTGTTATGTAAGCACCAGCTGTTATTATTAGATATTCTTTCAGGGTTTAACTGAGTCCCCCAAAGCCCCTGTGGATCCTGGTTAAGAACTACAAGGGGGTGTGAGATCACAGACTCCCTGAGCTGGAAGAAAGCCTCACAGAGATGGAGAGCCAGGCCACTTCAGCCAGGCTCTCCCTGGGGCCACCCCACCCCCAAGTTCCCACCCTGACCCACACCCTTTCCTATTTACACCCAGACGGAGGCAGCCTATGCGCTGACTCACGCTTGGCTCAGACCAAGCCATTGTTCTGGGATGGAGGGGAGTAAGAGTGAGAAACAGCGGCCCAGAGGACATGGAGGATGTCAGCTACACCAGTGACCCAAGACGGGGACACCCAGACACATGGCGAGACTGGCATGCCAGGCTGAGCGACGGGAAGCGAGGGGTCGAGGTGTAACAGTAGCGCACTGCACTGGTATACCCACAGGACACCGGACACTCACCCCCAAGTGTCCCAGACATGCAGGCACATGGAGCCTGGGCACCCAGGACCCTTTTAGATCCAGGGAGCTAACTGGTCCTGCAAATGGAGTCCTTCCCAGGCACACACACACACACCACACCCTTATGCCTGTATCATCCAGGCACTCACAGCTTCACCCCGGCCAGTCCTGGTGGAGTCGTCTTTGTCTGGCTGTAATTCAGACCCTCAGACACGCACACAAATACATGAATTCTCGAAATATCAGTTCTTACATACTGACACCTGGGTCTGCCTGTCGGTTTCTTTCTCTTCCTCATATTCACCCTCATCATTCACAGTGTCTTGCCTGTTTCTTGTACATGTGCCTTTGCGTGTATATTTGCAGTCCACACACCATTTGTCCAGGTAGTCTTTTGAACACCCAGAGGTGTCCTGATATCTTTTTCCCTTACATAAACACACACACATACGCACACACAGGCACACTGTCATACAATCTCCAAGTGCTATGCATTTATCATACAACGTCAATGCCACTTGCTGGGATTCTTTGTTTCTTACTCTGAAACCCTCGTGCACACCCAGCTCAGTCTTATAAATAGTGTACATAACCTTGAACATCACAGCGACATCCAAAGTCTTTCCCCCCACACACAAACGTCTTTACTGAAATCACTATGTCATGCAGTCTGTTTGTATCGTGGTCTCTCCTGCTCTTTCTTTTACACACATACACAGATAGATATTTCAGCCAGTCCTGCCCAAGAAAATACATGCACACACACACACACACACACACACACCACTCACCCAAACAGCCTCACAGATGTATTTGCACTGGTCAGTGTCACCCAGAGTCTCTCTCTCATACTTATATATCCCAACATCACCTAGAATTAGCACCTCTTCTCTCTGCTACCTGCCCCGTACACACACACACACACACACACACACACACACACGCACACCAAGGATGCCCAGGTCGGAACCACCACAAATATCTGGAGAATCGCCAGCAGAGGCACCCTGCCGTCCTTTCTGCATCCCCATCTCCAGTCTTCCATGAGTTGTCTTTGACCCACTCTGCTCTCCCCTCTCCCCCACCCTTGCCCTCCCCCACCCCTCAGCCCTCCATCTGGTGGGTCCAGGCAGGCACTCAGGCCTCTCTGCTGTCTCCCCCATCCCCCAGCCCTTCCCCATCCTCTCCAAAAGCCCAGAGGCCGTCGCTGCAGGCTTTCAGGGGTTGCCAAGGCAACGGGGCCTCGTCCCTCATCCCCCTGGGGGTGGGCTGAGGACCCGGCCAGCCACACCGATAAGGGGGTTCCAGTTACTGTGGCAACCGTTGCAGGCCTGAGCTCTCGGCTTCTAGAAGGTGGAGGGGGGGCAGTGAGTGAATGGTTACCAAAGCAACCGAGAGCCAGCAAGGACTGGGGAGAGGCAGCTGAGCCCTGTCTCCCTTGCCCAGGGCTGTTGTGGGCATAGCAAAGCACTTAAGCATCATTCTTCCATCCCCTGGGTTTGTTTTAAGGGAGGGAGAGGACGTGAAAATAATAAAACAGGAATTCCACTCACTCTTCTTCTGATGAGTGTGACCCCTCTCTTCCTTGCTCAACAGGAACCACAGAGAGAGTATGCCTGGTACAGGGCACAGCAGAGGCCTTGAATGCTGTGCACAGCTTTATTGCCGAGAAGGTCCGAGAAATCCCACAAGCAATGACCAAGCCTGAGGTGGTCAATATCCTTCAACCCCAAACCACAATGAATCCTGACAGAGCCAAGCAGGTTAGCAGGGATAGAGGCTGGGTTTCGTAAAGCCGGTGGGATCTGAGAGAAAGCACTTCTTCCATGTAACTGGATTGCGATGAGGGCTCTATGGCATGATGGTGATGTTTTGGCTGTGAAGTCCTGTCCTATTCTTTGCAACCCCATGGACTGTAGCCCGTCAGGCTCTTCTGTCCAGGAGATTTCCCAGGCAAGAATATCGCAGTGAGTTGCCATTTCTTCTCCAGGGATCTTCCTGATCCTGGGATTGAACCCGCATCTCCTGTTTGGTAGGCAGATTCTTTACCACTGAGCCACCTGGGAAGCCTGCTTCAATGGCATAATAGTTATAAAACATTTATCAATCAAATACATGGCAGTGGTTCGTAAAGAGAGTCAGCCTAAGGACGCCAGACCTCTGATTAGAGTGATTTGATTCAGAGGGAGAATAAAGGTCTGGGAGAATCTGACCGAGACCCCCTTAAATATCCCTCCCTCCTAGGATTCACCAGATCCCCTTCTCTCTCCTACCTCATCCCATTGTCTCTCAAAACCACTTGCTTCCCACTTCCTGTTCTCACCGGAAGTAACCACCCCACCCATAGGCAACGCAGTACTGGTACCCGCTCTGTTCACTAGTTACTGGATAGGAAGGAGTTTCGCCACCATTTGGGGAAAATGGTGTCTCTTTAGTAAGCGAGGAGGCGGGTCTTTCTCCAACACAGCCCTCTTGAGGGGGATGGAAGGAGGAGGGCAGAGCCTTTCGGCTGCCTGCATTATCAGAAGCCGTGGCGTAGGGATGTGGCAAGAGTGGATCAATTGCTTCTTGGGCCTCGCGGGTTACCAGACCACTGTGCACACAGGGCAGGTGGTCTTCCTGTAAAGCCCCTGGCAACATGGCCCTGACTGGGTAGGGGGCTGAGCAGAAGAAGCAGAGCTCGGGGTTGGCTGCGGTAAACTCCCCATTTGCTCTCCCTCTCTCCACTCCCGTAGACGTGTGCACACGATGCAAAGGGCAAGAAGCCTTTAGCAGGCGGACAGGCCACTTGTGAGGGTTCCTGAACAGACGTCTGCCTGGAAGCAAAGAGAGAGGGCCTCGGTAAAGGAATCTGGGATTCCTGAGAAATCCTGTTGCCCTGAGATGGGAGAGCCCACGGGTCTGAGTTTATACGAGTTCGTGGGGGAAACGGTGGGCAGCAAACCCTGGTAGAATACTGTGGATCAGAGCGATCCCCCAAAACCTGCGAGTTTGAGGCTTGGAGCGCGGCTGCTGTCCTTGGTGCTGAAGCAACTCCGCCCTTCGTGCGCAGCCGGCCCTCTCCTAAATCTCTTCCCACTAGCAGGCCACAGCTTCCCCACAGTTTGCAAGGAAGCGAAGGTACTGCCTCTTCTCTCCGCCTTGGTCGTGGCCGCTAGAGGCTCAGGGTTCATCAAAAGTTTGTGCATGTTGCAGGGAAAATGGGGTCAGCACCATTAGCACCTGAGCGTCTTACTCCACTCCCTAAGCCACAGGAACTCTGAAATAGTGGAGTCTAACAGTTATAGAACCAGGATTTTTTTCTCTGCCTTGTTACTCAGGGGCTTCAAAGAATTAAAGAAATAATGGCTGAAGGTTCAGACTCTGGAGTCAGATGTTGAGTTGAATTCTATTCTGATACTTCCTACCTGCAGGACCTTGAGCAAGTGACTTGATTTCTCCATGTAAAATGAGATTCATAATGGTACCTATTTAAGGGTAGTGGCTAGTGTTTATTAATGTTTGAAAAGCAATTATCCAAAAATGTTTGCTATTGTTGTTACTATGGGATTTTTGAGTCAGGAGGCAAGTCTGTTCCCTTTTGCCTTGGACTTGCTATGTTGTCCTGTGTCTTCTTCTGTTATGTATGCTCAGTTTCCCTTTCTTTACAGTGGGGAAGCTGGGTCAGACTGGGATTATAAATTGAAATGTCTCCGGAATTTAGAAAGAGAACATAAAGGACTGAGGATGTGGCCTTATCATAGAGGTATCATGCTATCCCTAAAGTGGGTAGTTGTTGCTCAGCTCCACTTGATTCTAACCCTTTGGGAATGAGGACAGAGCATTATTGGGTTGACCCAAAAGTTTGTTCGAGTTTCCTATAACATCTTCAATATTTTTCAAATGAAGTCAAACATATTTGAAATCAATTGATTTTTCAAGGTTGGTTCAGTTCTTAAAACATTATGTGGCTGTGGTCTGGCTGTGGCCTGAGCACCACCAGTTTGCCACCTCTGGGTTAGACGGGTAGTTCTCAGCCCTGGCTAGTATCTGAATCATCTATGTTAAAACACAGATTCCTGAGTCCCAGCCTGGGACCACTGAATCCAAATTTCTGGGGATAAGTCGTGGGAATCTGAACATGAACTCTGGCCTGAGATCAGATCCTGGCTTTACTAGTCACTATCTCTGTGATCTTAAGCAATTTACTTAACTTCTCTGTGCCTCCCTTTCCCAATCTATGTGTGTTAGTCACTCAGCTGTATCTGACTCTTTGCGACCCCATGGACCGTAACCCGCCAGGCTCCTCTGTCCATGGGATTTCCCAAGCAAGAATCGTAGAGTGGGTTGTCATTTCCTTCTCCAGGAGATCTTCTCGACCCAGGGATCAAACCTGGGTCTCCTGCATTGTGGGCAGATTCTTTACCATCTGAGCCACCCCATCTATAAAATGTGCTAATAGTACCTACTTCATACAGTTGTTAGTGGCTGCTGCTGTTATTGTTACTGTTGTTTTTAAATCTCCAGACTTGCAAACATCTGAGGCAGATGGTCTCTGAGGTCCTTCTGGCTCTGAGACACAATTCTATGGCTCTGTGATTCCAAGATTCAAGGAATGTATTAGTCTAACATTCTACTGTTCGAACATCCAGGATTCTATAGAACTGCATCTGCAGATCTAAGATGCTGTGGTCTTGCAATCTGGGCCTATCGTGAAGACAGCTACTGTTTTCTGAAGGCCCTGTGCCAACCACCATGGTGTCACCTTAGTCACTGAATATCCCCAAGACCTGAATAGGGCAGCTGTGGCAATGGCAGTGTCAGCTGTGAGGAAACGGAAGCACGGAGAGGTGACGGCTTTTGCTCTCACCATCCCTTGGTGGACATAGTTTCTCGGGTGGAAAGTTTTGATCCTTCTCCTGTTGCTCTGAAATGCTGTATCGCATACTAAATCCCTCTTTACTCTTAGGCCTGGTTTTGCACATTCTTCTGTTCTATCCCCTTGACTTGTCAGACTTCTCTTTTGCAGTGATTTCTTTAAAATAACAGCTATATTGAGAGATAATCCACATACTGTAAAGTTCACCATTTTAAAGTGTTTAATTCAGTGGTTTCAGTATAATCACAAAGTCATGCATTGATCAACACTGTCCAATTTCAAAACATTTTCACCACCCCCAAAAACCCCTATACCCATTAATAGTCATTTTCTATTCCCCAGTGCCTCTGCCCCAGCCCCTTTCACCAGTGATCTACTTTTAGTGCCTATGGATTTGCCTATTCTGAATAGTTTATGTAAATTGAAAGATACATAATGATATATAATGTGGCATGCTGAGTCATGTTTTCCTTCCCTTAACATAATGTCATTAAGATTCATCCATACTGTGCGTGCATGCATGCTAAGTCGCTTCAGTCGTGTCCCACTCTTTGTGACCCTGTGGACTGTAGCCCGCCAGGCTCCTCTGCTCATGGGCATTCTTCAGGCAAGAATACTAGAGTGAGTTGCCATTCCCTCCTCCAGGGGATCTTTCTGACCCAGGGATCAAACCCACAACTCCTACATCTCCTGCACTGGTGCCAGGTTCTTTACCACTAGGCCACCTGGGTAGCCCAGATCCATACTGCAGTGTGAATCAAAACTTCATTCCTTTCTATGGCCAAATAGTACTTCATTGTATGGATATACCACATTTTGTTTATTCATCAGTTGTTAGAAATGTAGGATGTTTCCACTTTTTAGCAATGATAAATTATGCTGCTAATGAACAAATGTGTGGGCATTTGTTTTCGGTCCTCTTGGGTAAATACGTAGGGTGGAATTTCTGGGTCATATGATAAAACCTACGTTTAACTTTTTGAAGAACTGCAAGACTGTTTCCCTAGGCGGCTGTACCGTGACAGATGTGGGATTTAAATGCAGGTCTGCCCCTGGGGATAACAGTCATTGCATGTGTACCTACTATCATTCACCCACCCTTGGCTAAGTATGTGTCAGGCATTTGTCTAGGCACTGAGAACCCAGCAGTAAGCAATAAAGACAAAAATTTCTACCCTTGTGGTCCCTAAATTCTCCCCTGAGAAATCAGAAAAGAACCAAATAAATAAAACGTATAGGATGTCAGAGAGTGAAGAGTACTATGAAGACAAGATGAAGAAAAAGGAAAGGAAGTATGGGTACCTTTTTTTCTCTTTTTATTTGGAAAATGTTTAAAGAACAGTACAATGAACTCCTTATACACTGCACTTAGACTCCCCAATTATTAACATTTGCTTTATCTCTACACACAGACATACACATTGACTTTGGTGTTCTTTTTGTTGTTGAACAGTTTGACTTTTTTTTTCTTTTGGCTGAACTGAGAGCCATGCCGGATCTTAGTTCCCCAACCAGGGATCAAACCTGTGCCCCCTGTATTGGAAGCATACAGTCTTAACTACTGGACCACCAGGGAAGTCCCTGTTGTTGATCTGTTTGAAAATAAGTTGTAGATCTTATGACTCTTCACCCCTAAATGCTTCAGTGTCTAACTCCCCAAAACAAAGATAGTCTCCTATATTATTATATTATTTTATTACAGTTATAGAAATTAACACTGGATTCTTAATATTGCTTAATAAAAAGTCCATATTCAGATTGTCCAAAATGTCTTTTACATGCATAGAGTATTTTTATTAAAGATTCAGTCAATGTTCCTGCTGCATTTGGCTGTTATACCTCCTTAATCTCTTTTAATCTAGCATAATCTGGGATATATTTTTGAAGGCAGAGCCAACAAAATTGCTGATTGGGTGTTGAGTGTAAAGGAAAGAGAGGACTCCAAAGGTTGGGACCAAGTAGTGGTAGGATGCATTTTCCATGTGCTGTAATGACGAAGACCATGGCAAAAACACATTTGAGGAGGAAGATGAGTTTCATTTTGGACTTTTGAGGGGTCCACTCAACATCATATGAGAGATGTGAAATTAGCAGTTATGAATCTGAAGGTATCCATGATGGAGACGTAAAATAAACACACATGAGCTTCGATAATCTGGGTGGGCAGGGAAGGGCTTTCTGTGGGGGTGCATCTGTGCAATGAATGAAGAGAGTGGGAAGCCCTCTTTTCTGAGGAAAAGCACTCTGGGTACGGGAACAGCAGGTGCAAAGGCCCTGAGTCTGGGCACAGCTTGGCGAGTTGGAGGGACTGTAGGGAGTCTGGTGTGTCTGCAACGAAGTAAGCAAGAGGGAGGAAAGACTGAAGTCAGAGAGATCAACAGGGAGCACAGCATGTAGAGAGTATCAGTTCTCGGCCCTGTTTGATTGTTTGAAGGACCCAATGTCCGCTTTCTCCTGGATATATTAGGTTGGCCAAAATGTTTGTTTGGGTTTTTCCATTGCATTTTACAGAAAACTCGGAACGAATTTATTGGCTAACCCGATATTTTACCATGCCCACTTTACTCTCTGAAATTACATATACAATGAGCCTATTTATATAAAGAGAAAGCATATCTATATCTCTAAGATCTTTAACATTTGTATTGAGATATAATCCACAAAAATACGTTGAACCCATTTGAAGTATGCAGTTCAGTGGCTTTATTGTATTCAGAGTTGGGCATCCATCACCGCAATCAATTTTAGGAGTTTCATTTCCTCAAAAGGAAATCTTGATCCCCTTAGCCACCACCCCTCAATCCTCCCAGCTCTCCCCACCCCAGCCCTAAGCCACCACTAATCTCCTTTGTCTCTATAGATTTGCCTGTTCTGAACATTCATATAAGTGGAATTATACAATATGTGGTCTTCTGTGCCTGGTTTCTTTCACACAGCATAATGTTTTCTAGGCTCATCCATGTTGTAGCAAGCATCAGTCCTTTAAATGGTTTAAATTGACTGTAATCTTCCATTGTACAGATGTACATTTCCTATATCCCTAAATATTATTTCATAAAGGAGAAATGAAAGGAAGGTGATTTGTTATAAAATGAGTTTTAATATGGTGGCTCAGACAGTAAAGAATCCACCTGCAATGCAGGAGACCTGGGTTTGATCCCTGGGTGAGGAAGATCCCCTGGAGAAGGGAATGGCAACTCCAGTATTCTTGCGTGGAGAATTCCATGGACAGAGGAGCCTGGTGGGCTACAGTCCATGGGGTTGCAAAGGGTCAGATATGACTGAGCGGCTAACACTTAACAAGATGAATTTTAATATGTAAATGTTTAGGCAGGGACACAGTAGAAGAAATAATGAAATAGCTGCTCCCACCTGACATGGACTGAGTGACACAGCAAGAAACACGGTGATCCAGAGCGTAGTAATGGAGATTTAAATGATACAGATGGCATTACTACCAATGTCATGGTTTTCTTCTTTTTAATTGACGTATGGTTGACTTACACTGTTATGTTAATTTCTGCTGTACGGCAGAATGATTCAGTTATTTGTATATATACCTTCTTTTTCATATTATTTTCCGTTATGGTTTATCACAGAGTATTGAGTATAGTTCCTTGGGCTATTCAGTAGGAACTTGTCATTTATCTGTTGTATATATAGTAGTTTGCATGATGTAGTTTTCTAAAATGATAAATGACTCTCGGTAAAGTTCAGAACAAAACAAAATACAGCCTTATCTTGACTTACTGATACTGTAGTTACATTCCTGAAAGTTTCAATAGATCTTAAAATTGTGCAAAAGAAAAAAAATACTTGGTACTTAACATGTAGCATGAAGTTCAGTTCTGGGTTGGGGGATTTATAAACAGACTTTTCACCAGCATGAATGTCCAGGGGGACATTCAAAAGTCATATAGAACCTGTGACAGTTCTTCATTGCGAGGAACTGACTCTCACATTACTGTGTGCAAACATCTTTGGCCCTGCCCACTGAATGCCCACATCTGCCCCCAGTTGTTTTGTCAACCAGAACCACTGCCACAATTTCCCAGACACCACTGGGGTCAGGCTGAGGGGTTAAAACAAAGAGGCGGAGATGAGAGCTTCCAAGGATTGAACCCACAGGTCTGAGGGGATGTGGGAAGCACTGGAAAGGAGAAGCACTGTAGAAATGCCTTGGAGATGTGAAAGGGGACATTTGGTTTCGAAATATCCCCACTGGTGTTAAGATTGATCTGGTTTGTAGCTGCAAAGGATGGGCTGCTCTACAGCTGAGAAGGGGGACCATCATATAACATGACCAGTTTTCTGCATCTTCTCTGATCTAAGCTTTGTTACCATCATTTCACAGATAAGACAACTGTATAAGATTGCTAAGGCTATAATAACAAGGTTCCATGAACTAAGTGGCTTAAACAACAGAATTCATTCTCTCACGATTCTGGAGGCTAGAAATCTGAGCTCTAGGTGTTGGCAGTGTTGGTTTCTTCTGAGGCCTCTGTCTTTGACTTGTAAATGGCTTTTTATTCTCTCTCTTCTTCTTCTTCTTCTTTTTTTTTTTTTGCCATACCTCATGGCTTGCAGGATCTCAGTTCCCCAGCCATGGATTGAACCCGGGCCATGGCAATGAAGGCCCAGAGGGCCTTGGCAGTGAATGCCAAGAATTCTAACCACTAGGCCACCAGAGAACTCCTCCTGTCTTCACATGGTCCTCTCCCTTTGTGTGTCTGTGTCCTAGTCTCTTCTTATAAGGACACCAACCATATTGGATTAGGGTCCATCCTAATGACCTCTCTTAACCTTCAAGGCCTATTTTAAAACCCTATCTCCAAATACGTCATATTCTGAGGTACTAGAGGTTAGGACTTCAAGAGGTGAATTAGGATGGATGGGAGCAACAATTCAATCCATAACAACAGGAGGGTTAATCCAGGTGATCATGTCATGGGGTAGAAAGCACAATGGAACAGTAATCAATGAGGCTGCACTTTAGTTCCTTCCAGGTAACCTTGGGGCAAGTCCCTTCACCTCTTAGGCCTTGGGTTGTTCATCTGTAAAGTGAAACTAATGATGCCTTTTCTGAGGCTGGGAGTCAGAGTACTTAATGATATAGAAGGACATGGGCACCAATGCAAGCTTGGGGTGGGGTCCTGGCGGGCTCCCACTTGGTCAGCCATTAAACTTTTAGGTGCTGGATGTGAGGAGGACCCAGGGGTCCCAAGGAAAGGGTGGCTGAGAGGCTACCGAGGGAGTACTAGCCCGTTTTTTCTTTTAACTAATAAATATGGAACTATTTCAGTATTTCTGCACTACTATTTTTATTTATTTATTTTCTTTTAGCTGTGCTGCAGGCATGTAGGATCTTAGTTCCTCCATCACTGATCAAACCTGTACCCCCTGCAGGGGAAGTGCAGAATCCTAACCATGGACCACGAAGAAGAAAGCCAAAGACTTTCCAACCAAGAACTTCCTTGGTGGTCTAGGGTTAAGAATCCATGCTTCCACTGGAGGAGACACAAGTCCGATCCCTGATGGGGGAGCTAAGATCCTGTATGCTGTGTAGCCAAAAAATAAATTTGAATTAATTTTTCCCCCTAACCGGTAGGACCATACTGATGCATATCGAGGGGGCTTGCTGGGTCTGATTTTGGACACTTGAGAGCCAGGGGTGGGAAGTACCTTGAGACGGCCAGTCTTAGAGGAATGTTGCCATTCAGTCTCCGATGACTCCGCCCCTAAAGACCCTCCCTCTGGCTCCCCACGCAGGCCAAGCTGATCGTCCCCAACAGCACGGCGGGCTTGATCATCGGCAAGGGGGCGCGACCGTGAAGGCCGTGATGGAACAGTCGGGGGCTTGGGTGCAGCTGTCCCAGAAGCCGGAGGGCATCAACCTGCAGGAGCGCGTGGTGACGGTCAGCGGCGAACCTGAGCAGGTGCACAAGGCCGTGAGCGCCATAGTGCAGAAGGTACAGGAAGATCCCCAGAGCAGCAGCTGCCTGAATATCAGCTACGCCAACGTGGCTGGGCCAGTGGCCAACTCCAACCCCACCGGCTCGCCGTACGCCAGTCCCGCCGACGTGCTGCCCGCCGCCGCCGCCGCCTCGGCCGCCGCCGCCTCGGGGCTGCTGGGCCCGGCGGGGTTGGCGGGCGTGGGGGCCTTTCCGGCCGCCCTGCCTGCCTTCTCGGGCACCGACCTGCTGGCCATCAGCACAGCACTCAACACGCTGGCCAGTTACGGCTACAACACCAACTCCCTCGGCCTGGGGCTCAACTCGGCCGCAGCCTCCGGGGTCCTGGCCGCCGTGGCCGCCGGTGCCAACCCTGCCGCCGCCGCGGCCGCCAACCTCCTGGCGTCCTACGCGGGGGAAGCAGGGGCCGGGCCAGCCGGAGGGGCTGCTCCGCCTCCACCGCCGCCGCCGGGAGCCCTGGGGTCCTTCGCCTTGGCCGCGGCCGCCAACGGCTACCTCGGCGCCGGGGCGGGCGGCGGGGCCGGCGGCGGGGGCGGCCCGCTGGTGGCTGCTGCGGCCGCAGCGGGTGCGGCTGGGGGGCTTCCTGACGGCGGAGAAGTTGGCCGCCGAGAGTGCCAAGGAGCTGGTGGAGATTGCGGTGCCTGAGAACCTGGTGGGAGCCATCCTGGGCAAGGGGGGCAAGACGTTGGTGGAGTACCAGGAGCTAACAGGCGCCCGCATCCAGATCTCCAAGAAGGGCGAGTTCCTGCCAGGCACGCGGAACCGGCGGGTCACCATCACGGGCAGCCCCGCGGCCACGCAAGCCGCTCAATACCTCATCAGCCAGCGGGTCACCTACGAGCAGGGAGTGAGGGCCTCAAACCCCCAGAAAGTGGGATGAGGTCTGTGGTGTGTGCTCCCACCTGGCTCCCTGCCCCTCCTCCTCCTCCTCTTCCTTCTCCTCCCTCCCCTCCCCAACTCCTGACCTCAGCTCGGTATAGTCCTGCTCCTCTTGGGATGGGGCTGGGGTAGGCCTGACTGCACTCCCCCCACCCCTTTTCTGGTAGTCATAGGCAGGATTGAGTGATGGCTGGGGATGAGGCCAAGAAGCTCCCTCCCCAGCCCTGAACTGATCCCTTCTTTCCTTCCTCCCTATGCTTGACTGGGCCTGACCCTCCTCTCCCAGGGCCCAGGTCTGTGTGATATCTGTATATATTGCATTTTGTTGATTTTAATAGAAAACAAAGCGTTATTTTCTCTTTTCTTTCCCTCCTTTTTTTCCCCTCCTTTGATAGGGATTTCCCCCCCCCCTTTATAAACTTTTTGTTTCTATATGGGAGGAGGGGAGGAGCCTCTGGGTCACCTAGAATGAGGGGCCTCCCCAAAACAACACCCGCCTCTCCTGCTTTCAGCTCCGGATCTGAGGGACATGATGGAAGCAGAGGTAGCGGAGGAGTGTGAGTTGAAATGGGGTATTTGGAGCAAGGACCCCAGAGTAACTAGATTTTCTCAGCTATTCTCCCTGCCTGCTGGAGTTGCCCCTCCTAGGTGGCACTTTTCAACTCTTTTGTTGTCAGATTGTATGGGGGGAGGGGTGTGGTGCTGCTGGGAATAAGGCCGGCTCTGGGATTGGGCCAGTCCGGTGGGCAAGACTGGCAAGAGGCTGGAACAACTTCCTATGGCGTCTCCTATGGCTTTTCCTAGAATAATGGGTATGAAGGTCTTTGTTGTGATGTCACAGAGTCAAGTACTTTCCTGGGGTGCTTCTGGCACTTTGTATGATGTCCCAGGAAGTAGTTCCCCAGAGGTTACTTCCTGTGATGATAGGAGAGACAGGTACTTCCTGTGATGTCTCAATGAGCCTTCCTTGAAGGTTACTTTCTGAGATGTCATAGGGGCATGCACCTCCTGTGGTGTCTCTAAGTTACTTCCTATGATGTCATCAGGATGAAGTATGTACTTCCTGTATCAGGCCACGGCCAGTCACTGATCCTCCTCTACCCACACCCCTCTGTGGTGGGTCTTGGCCTGAGGGTCTTCCTAGAAGAAGAATAAGGCGTGGGACTTGGATCTAATCTGGAGGACTATAAGGAAAAAGACCCACTGTTTTCAGGGTCACCTCCATCCAAACACACCAAGTCAGAACTCACCTGGCAGGGAGGGGTGGGAGATGGAGCTGGTGAAAACTGTTAAAGACCCTCTTTCCCACCCCCCGCCTTTTGTGTGCATGCTTGTGTCTGCGTGGCTTTGTTTCATTAAGTCTGGTGAGCCAAATGTATGGTGGCTCTGTCAGGCCACGGTGGCCCAGGAGAATGCAGTGAACCATGGTAGGGTCCCTTGAGCTGGAATGCTTTGTGTGGTCTAATGCATTAGATTGACTTGTGGTTTCCAGCAAACTGGAGTACTTTGGTGGTCTCTGATGGATCGGAATGTTTTGGTGCTCTCACCATAGGCTCTGAGGATCTAGAATGTTCTGATGAAGTCTGCCAAGCCAGGCAGCCCTGAGAGTGGGTTTGAGAGTGGCTCCCTGGGCACTGTGGCTGTGGTCAGCTCTAAGGCCTTGTTGGCAGGCTGAGATTTCAGGGCCTGACAACCCTATGGACTTAGGAGAGCTGAGACCCACCTCTACCCCATCCATCTCCCCCTCCCTCATGGAGACCACCTCCACTTCCTCCAGCCCAAAGCAGGGACCCTAGTGCCCTGGTTCCATCATCAGCATCTCTGGGGGAGGGGCACCCCCTGCCCACCGTCTCCCCCAGTTGTCCCCCTCACAGGTCTTCCAGACCCTTCTCTTCTCCATGGCTTTGGGGGAATCCGGCCTCCTCCTCTCTCTCCCAGAAAAGGAGAGGAGATAAGCCAGAGACAATTCCTACCCCTAAAGCCTGGAAGACCCCCTGCCCCTTGCTAGAGAGCCACCCCCAAATCAAAATGTGAAAAATCCCTAGAAAGCAATAGCCTTTAAGGTACCTTGCACTGAATTTCCCACCACAGCCCTGATGGGAGGCTGTAGCTTGGGCACTAGGGTGACTTTTTCCATGCCCTCTTCATCTCCAGGGTAGGGGGCAGGCCCCATTTCCCCATCCTTCACCTCCCATCGCTGCTGCCGTCACCCCTAATCTCCAGACTAAACCCAGATGGAGATTTGAGTGCCAAAACAATTCTTGATGTAACCTTGTACATATCTTCTGCGGTTGGGGGCTCTTGGGGTAGGAGGTGGAGGTGGTCCTATGGGCCACTGCTCCCCTCCACCTCTCAAAAGACCTTACAGTATTTCACAGCATCTCCACCCACATGTGGAGACTGCAGTATCAAGCTGGAATACCCCCTCCACAACTCCCCAGGCCCCCATAAGCAGGGGAAGGAGCCAGGAAGAGGTGAAGTAAGGTCTGGGAGTGGGGAGGTGGGATTTGAAAGCACTCATTTGCATATCATTTGCATCCTCAGCTGCCCTTCTAGTTTGTCAGATGCTTTCTGTAGACCTATTTCTGGGTCCCAATCAGTGGGATCCAGTACTCCTGTCACACAGACACATCTCTGGAGGCTGGGCCTCCTGAAAAGTGTTCCCTTGGGGTGTCTGTGTGACAGTCCCCTCCCTATTCACATTTTTCGGGGACCCCCACCCCGCCAGCCAGGGCTATCTGAAAGTTAGTTTGCTAGCTCAGTCAGCTAGTTTACTTACTGTGTTGGTGAGTGGAGAGCCACACACCTTTCCCCATTTTACCACTCCACTGTCTTCCCCATCCCTGGAAAGTCCCTTCGGCAATCTGACCTCAATCTTTTGTGCTGCAGTTTGTCCAGAGGGGACGCAGATGTGGGGTCAGCGATGGGGAATCATTGAAAAACCCATCACCTCTCCCCCCGCCCCCCGCCCATCTTCCTTGTTAGCCAATCAGACCTGAGAGACTCTGAGTGGCCTCCCTGCACCCCTGCTCTTCAGCACCCAGCAGGTGCTTAGTAAGTGTTTGCTGCATTGAATTGTTTCCTTGTTCTTTCCTATTTGCCCTCCAGCCCCCAACAGCCACCCCAACCCAGCATTTTCCTTCCTCTCTGGTTCCCAAAGACTTTCACTTTCTCTCCCTGTGGTTCCCATTGTTACCTGTCCTGTCTCTATCTTTGTCTATGTCTGTCTTTTTCCTCAACTCTCAACCCTCTCCTTTCCTCTGTTTCTCATTAATTAAAAAAAAAGTGCCAAACTTCCTTGGAACTGAGCCGCTCTGGGGGAGGGAACCTCAGATAGAGGGGGAGGAAATGGGACCATCTCTCTTTGAGGAGGCCCCTAAGAGGCATTGAAAAAGACTGTGGGACACTTAGCTCAACTGGGTCTCCCTTCCTCACCCCTCCCACCCCCAAGTTTTCTTAGGATCTTTTGTAAGAAAAAAACAAAAGAGAGAAAAAAACTCCCCTTCATTTAACTCCTAATCTTTTGGATCCCCCAATTTCCACCAGCTGGGGAGAACTCCACTGACCTCCTTCAGGCAAATTTGTAGAAATCGGGAGGGAGAGACAAGCTCAGCTCCTCCTCTGCTGGCCTGAGGGATGGTGCCAACTGGATTCGAGAGAAGGACCTCAAAGCACTTATGACAAGAAGGGGTTCAATGTGCCAAATTCACCTCCTTCATCCCCCGTCCCAGGGGGCTCTGAGCCAACCTGCCCCAGCTACCTTCTTTCACCCTGTCCCAGCCATCTCTGCATGGGCAAGGAGGCTTCACTGCAATAATTATTAAGGGATCAGAAGGCAAAGATCGTGCCATCTTTATCTGCCCTAATGCCTTGTAGGTGGGAATTATAGGTAGCCCAAATGGAGTTTGCTAAGAGTGGACTTAATAGACAGTGGGGGACCTATACTCGGAAGAATACGGTACCACTTTTCTCAGAGTGGTATTTCTTCTCCCCCTTCCTAACCTGAAATCTCTCAACATCCCCTTGTTCTGTTTCTACTGCCTGTTCCTCCATTCCTCTCCCTCCTGATTTTGTTTCTGATTGGTGGCCTGTTTGGAAAGTGAGAGGATTCCCCCACTTGCTGAGTATTGCTCTTTCAGTACCAGGAATAGAGGCTGTGATAGACTGAGCGGTGGAAAAAGGTGTTAACTAAGAGTGGCGATGAGTTTGGCATTTGGGGCGTCCAGGCTGCTGATTTGGGTGAACACCGATCACCAGAGTCAGGCAGGCTTTCACTGCTGGCCACGCACCTGCCCGCCCTGCCTTCAGGAACCCCAAAAGCTGGTTGTCTCGAAAACCTGAACTGGATATTATGGTGGGGAGAACCGGAGCGCGATGCCCGAGTTGGGGCGCTGCAGGGCCGGGGAGGCTGGTCTTGGCTCTCGTGGAGTCGCGACAGCTAGTCCTGCTATCGCGATTCCGCTCCACTGCAGTCAGCCGCCTGGACGCCGTAGTCGGGGGGTGGGGGTGTTCTCTCCGATGCTGCTGCAGGTGTGTGTATGGTGTCAGTGGCCCCTGCCCCTTGTGTGGGGGATTGCTGGGTGGCAGGGAGGGAGTTGGGGACAGTCTCGGTGGAGGTGGGGGTGGTGAAGGCTGCTGGTTTTTAACCCCTTCTCAGCCAGTCCAGGACACTCTTTTCTCCCAGAGATAACTGCGGGGGGAACCTCCTTATCCCCCTCCTCCTCCCCTTTCTCCTCCCTTCCCCCACCCCCAAAACCACCAACCTCTCATCTTCTAAGTGACTCCATCACCACCGGCCACCGGGACCTGCGGCTTCATTGCTCCAGCCCGCCCCACTCGACCGTCAGACTCGCTCATCGAACTCTTTTGATTAACCCTTTCTGTGTTCATCCCACGGAAAACTGTGTGTCCGGCGGGGGGTAGGGGGGAGGCGAGGGGCAATGGCTACCTTTCCTCCATCTCCTCCCACTGCCCTTGCCACCCCACCCCGCACCCCATCCCATGCCCCACCCCCATCCCTCACCCCTAGGGTCCTCCCCAGCCTGGGGATAGAGACCCTTTATAAATACTATGCTGTTTGGCTTTGTCCCTTTCAAAGGCAGGGTCGGGGCGCGGCTTTCTCCCGAATGGAGAGCTTACTCTGGCCCCACCGCTTTCTGTGGCCCCCTCCACTCCCCACCCCTTCATTGTAAATAGTCACTTTTGTACTGGTTTGAGCCAGGGGACGTGGGGAGTCATTTTTTTTCTTTGTGTTGGCATCTCAGGCCACTGGAGGCATGGCCCACATCCCAGTTTGATTTGGGAGAATCCCAAGACGTGCCCCCTCACCTGCCCCCAGTGCTGAGGATTTCAGTATATCAGTATTAACTCCTAAAGGGATGGGGCGCACAGATCACCTGGCAGGGAGGTGGGAGAGGTGTGGAAAGGGATGACTCAGTTTTCCCCATCTATGAAGTGGGCTCATCCTCTAAGGTCAGTAAGGAGTCTGCATGAAATACTGGTGGAGTCAGAGGAGTTAGAATCTCTTTCCCCTTCCTCTGGGACAGATAGGGGAGGAGGAGACTGGGGATGGGGATGGGACTATCTTTGGAGAGCTGATTGCTAAATCCTTGTTAGGACCTCTAGCTTCTCCCAGGCTTGTTCTCTTGTCTTGGAAAGTGGGGGAACTGGAGGACCTCTAAGGCTCCTGGGATAACCCCAATCGTTAGATTCAAAGCCTGAAGCCCAGGGTTGGTCCCCTGCCTGCTGCCCAATTCCCACATTCCACTTCTTGGGTCCAGACCATCTGCCATGTGGCCACGCCTCCAGTGCCTCCATTCAACCCCTTCTAACTGATTCCTTCCATCCTCTGAGACCAGAGACGCCGCCCACCCCCCCACCCACCACCCACCTTCAGAAGCTCCTGGCTGGAGCCCACTGCCCTCCCTCTCCCCTCCTCCCATTGCCATGCCTGGGCCATGCCCACCCCCCACCTCCCCACCCACCCGCCCAGTGTCCGTCGTGTGACCTAGTGCACCATGTATTAGCTTCCATGGCCCCACCCCAGCCCCCCACCACACCCCCCTTCCCCCACCCCTGCTCCCTCGGCGACTTCACCTTTTTTGCCGCGATAAACGCCATCTCAGCATCTGTGTCTAATGTTGTCTTTTTGCTTGACATCACACACTCCTTCTTAACCCATCCCCTTCCCTCTCCCTCCTACCCCCACCTTCACCCTCATCCTGAATTCTTTCCCCCAGGGCTCTGGGCATCTAGGGGAGGTGGGTGGGGGACTCCTGAAGATGGGCCCCAGAGCGGGGAGGGGAGGGATGGATTGTTCTCTCTGGACTGGGTGAGCCCCCAGAGCAAGTGTGTCTGAAGGGAGCCAGTGATACAAGTTTAGCTCCCAGGACTTCAGTGTCCAATCAGGATTAACACCACCACCACCACCACCACCAACACACACACACACACACACACACACACACACACACACACACCACACACAGCATAGCAAAGGCACAACCCCAAGTAGAGTCAGGAGAGCCCAAGGTTAAGGTTTTGGAGTCAGGTGAGTTTAGATCCCAGTGCTGCTATGTCACCTTGGGACTTTGAGGTGCTGAACCTCCATTTAACATTTCTTAAAAATATTATTTCTAGTAGTTTATGCTAGGATTCACTAAAAAAAAAAAAATTACTGAGCATCTACTGTGAGAAAGGCACTGTTCTAGGTGCTGAAGATAAAACAATTAGCAGAAGAGACTCAAATAGCTCTGCCTTCCTGGAGCAGACTTACTGCTGGGATCTGGGATTCTTCCTTAGCCCAGAGCCTGGCACATGGGACTGCAAACAATTCAGGAGTTGCAAACTGTCAGCCTGCAGGCAGGTCTGGTGCACACATCACCTCATTCGGCCTGGAGAGGATTTCCTGCAAACTTGGTGCCAGCATTTAAACCTTGGGAGACTTCTCCTGCAGATGGGCCCCTCTTGAGAAATCAGATGTGGTCTGAGTGTTGATTGTCACCTGGTCATGATGGGCAGTGAGGTAGTCACCCCTCACATCTGGGGCAGGCAGTCTCAGCCCCTACTGCTCATTTGTATCCCACATCTGGCCCCTGGATGCATTTTTGTTTGCAACCCGTGTTATAAATGTTTAATGCTAACGTCTTACATCTTGGAGGTGTCAGAGATGCCTCTTGGCAGGTGATGATGTGCTGGGCAAGAGGAAAGATGAAGTTTGAGATAGAGAGACAAAGAGATGGGTTTAGAGGCTTCCCAGGTGGCACAGTGATAAAGAGTCCACCTGCCAATGCAGGAGATGCTAGAGACCTGGGTTCCACCTGAGTCAGGAAGATCCCCTGGAGTAGTAAATGGCAACCCACTCCAGTATTCTTGCCTGAAGAATCCCATGGACAGAGGAGCCTGGCGGGCTACAGTCCATGGGGCCACAGAGAGTCGGACATGACTGAGCACACACACGCTGTAATTGTGGTATGACCAACCAGGGCACCTCACTTCCTCTCTCTGGGTCTCCATCTCCACATCTGGAAAACACCTGATCAAGCTGTACTTACCTTCTGGAATATTCCAGAAAGACTCCAAAAGCAAATCACTTCATAGTACCTGATACATGGTACTTAGCATATCATATTCACTGGATCATCCCTTCCAGCTGAAAAGTAACAATAAAAATGATTCTAGAGGAGGGCAGAAACCAAGAGACAGGATGGGAGGAAAAAGGAAAGTGAGGCTAGGACAAAGTAAGAGACGTCCACGGGGATGAGGAGCAAGGCAGACATGGACAGTCATCCTCAACTGCTTGGGGTGTGTGTTTTCATTCACTCAGTCATCATTAATTCATTCAACAGACATTTATTGAGCACCTACAATGTTCTCAGTCCTGGGGACATGGCAATGACTGCTGTAAGTCATAGCTCTTGTGTACACAGGCTAAGCATCATATCCCCACTCAGCACATAGATGCTCAAAAGTCTCTGGTCCTTTGTGCCACAGGCACTTCTGATCCTGGCCTCTGACCCTCCAGGATTATCTGATATTCAGAAATATCACCAAGCCAGGCCCATTTTCAGGAAAAGTAAAGGAATTTTCTACCAGTAACCTGGAAACTTGGAAGGGTTGAGGGGCTGGGGGTTGGGGAGGTGGAGTTTGGTCTCAGTTCTGCTGTGTGACTTGGAAAAACTCTCATGGCCTCTCTGCTCCAGGAGATGGAAAAGAAAGGAGATGAAATCAGGATGCAGGTGAGTAAGGGGGCATTCCTAACTTCCCCCAAAGGTTCTAGATCTTCTCCTCTGGTAGGGGAGGGGGAGAATTGAGGGGAGGAACCTCGATGAGAAGAGAGACGAAGAAAGAAGATGGAGTTGCCTGGAGAAGAGAGACAGCCCTAGAGACAGGGCTGGGGTGGGAAGATGGAGGCAGGAGGGGGCCTGGGTGGGGATGTGGGGGAGAGGTGTCAGGGTGGCTCTGAGAGGCCACTACAAGGTCATTAAGCCTGAACAGTGGCAGAGGCGGACTGGCAGAGAGGGAGACCCAAGTGCAAACCGGAAGCACAAACAAGGCAGAAACAGAGATGGAGACAGAGTTGCCAGATGTAGCAAATAAAAATCTTGTATGTCCAGTGAGATTTAAACTTCAAATAAAAAATTAAATTTTCTAAGTGTAAGTACATCCCATGCCATATTGGGGCCATCCATCTACTAAAATATTAGTTCTTAAAATATTAGTTCAAGGGACTTCCCTGGTGGTCCAGCGCTCTTCCACTACAGGAGGCATAGGTTTGAGCCTAGGTCAGGGAACTAAGATTCCACATTGCAGTGTGGCCAAGTTAATTAAATCAGAAGGGTTTTTAAAATATATTAGGTTAAGTGTCACTGGGCATCCTGTATTTTATCTGGCAAACCTAGAGGGAGGAGAACAGAGAGAGATCTGAGTAACCACAATGAAACCAGAGGTAGTCAGAGGAGCTGGGTCCTCCAAGGTCTGGAATCCTAAATCCAGCATGCCTGGCTCGCTGCCTCTCTGTGCCCCTGAGTCTCCATCTCTCTCTCACTATCCTTAACTCTCTGTCTCTAAGGCCCCCTTTTTCCCAAAGCCTCCCTCTCTTCAAGCCTCCCTCTAATGCCTCTACTCCTCTTAGTTCTTCAGCTTTCCACTAACCTCAGGAATCTGCCTCAGACATCCAAAGTGGTTACATCGGCATTGTCACCCTTTCCCAAGTCATCAGGGGATTGGTCTTTCAGGGTAAGACCTGAGGGACAAGCGACAGACGTGAGGGCTGCATGTAGGGTCACTACTCCTTCCTCGGGCAGGGTTGTTGAAGTTGGGGCTGGGTCTAGGCTTTGGGAAAAGAGACCTCCTGTCAAAAGAATGCTCCATCATTCTTCTGGGAAACTTGGGATCGGGGGAGAGGCTTGAGGATTCTGACGAATCAAAAGACCTCCCTCTCCAGCATCCTCTCCATCCTCCTGCCTCCAACTGCCATGCCTTCCCGCGTTTAGTCGCTAACGGGTCCTCTCTACCAACACTCCCACTCCAGCATTCAGGGAAGGTCTCTGTGTCACTTTCTGCTCCCCTGTCCTTGTCTCTGCTTATGCTCCTTTCTGCCTCAGTTTACCTTCAGTATTTCTCTGGATGTCTGTCTCACTCAGCACACCTTCCTCCTTTCCATCTCTCTTTTTCCTTTTCATTTCATCCCATCATATACCTGAAAGGTCTGTCTCTCTCCTAGTCTCTGCTAGAAGATGAGGTCTCTGTGCGCCTCTCTGATCACTTTTCCTGTTTCTGCCTGTGTCTGGCTGTCTTTCTGCCTTGTCTCTGTACCTGTTATTGCTCAGTGACAGCCAAAAATCCAGCAGAAAGAGGATTATTAGGTGGCTCAGATGATGAAGAATTCGCCTGCAATTCAGGAGACCTGTGTTCGATCTCTGGGTTGGAAAGATCCCCTGGAGGAGGGCATGGTAACCCACTCCAGTATTCTTGCCTGTAGAACCCCCATGGACAGAGGAGCCTGGCAGGCTACAATCCGTGGGGTCACAAAGAGTCGGACACGACCAAGCAACTAAGCACACACACACAAGGGACCCAGGCAGGACCTGGCAGAAGAAACAGCTTCCAGGCAGGAACTGCTCTCCTCTCCGCGATCAGGAAGCTGGCCACTGGCCCCACAACCACACCAGCTCTCCGAGACATACACTGGCAAGGCCTGGGCCTCGTGGTTGCCTTTCACCCCACTTACCTTGGTTGCAAATTCAAGCTTCCCGCGAAGGCATCTGATTGGTGAAACCTAAACCTCCGTCCGGAACGCCCAACCACATGGCATTCTGGGAAATGTAGTTTTTAGCTTGCCAGCCTTTGCAATCCCGAGAAAACGAGGTTTGTACGTTATGTATGTTAGTCGCTCTATTGTGTCCGACTGTTTACGACCCCATGGACTGTATCCCGCCAGGCTCCTACGTCCATGGAATTCTTGAGGCAAGAATACTGAAGTGAGTGGGGAAAAAAAAAAGTATACTGGTATGGGTAGCCATTGCCTTCTCCAAAGGAACTTCTCAAGACCAGGATCGAACCCAGGTCTCCTACCTTGCAGGCAGATTATTTACAGCAGAATGAAACAGCTAAAACTAAGTGGAAAAGATTTTGAGGGGGTCCACTGACTCCCCATTGTTGCACCCACTCTCTCTGACCATCTCTGTTCCTATGTGCATGTGTTTCTAACATTCAGTCTTTCTGTCTATCTGGTTTTTGTGTTTGGGTGTTTGTTGCTTCGTTTACACCGTCCGACTTTATTTCAGCCTGTTCTCTGTTCTCTTTCTTCATTGCTGGTTTCTCCGCCTCCCCTTCACCTCTTTCCCCTGTTCCAGCTCCAGTTTAAGGAAGTTTCTTTCTTGACCCACACCCCATTTAAGTTGAAGTGGAGGCTCAGAACTATAGGGAGGGAAAATATGGGTGCCCTCCCCTCCCCAGTTCAACAGACAAGCCAGAAAGAGGACCCAAGTTATGGAATTTCTCAGCTGCTCTCCCTGCAGGTGGGAAAAATCCAGCCCCCACAGGCGGGCAACGTGAACTGAAAGAATTTGGTGAATTCCCAGCCTGAGCTGGTCAATTCCCAGCTGGGTTGGCTGCAGGGGTATGGGAACCCAGCCCAGTCTTCAGTGGGTCAAATGTAACTAACAACTCAACCTGCTTCCTGGAAACTGTGGTGACCTCCACTGTCTACCTTTTCACTGTTCTTCTTACCCAGTGATCTTAGAACTGCAGGAAAATGGAGCTACATCCTTCTCAGGAGGCACAAAGTCATTCCAGAAACATTTAATAAGTACCTACTATGCGCCAGACATTGGGCAATAAGAAGACATAACAAATTTCCCTATCCTGAGGATCTTACACTTTACTGGGGGAAATTGACAATAAGAAGGATAAACAACGAAATTATACAGTACACGAAATGATAACACATGTCATAAAAATGAGGCAGAGAAGGGAAATAGAAACGGCTGGAAGGGAGGGACACTGTGATTTTCAATAAGATGAATAGAAAGGCTTTATGGAAAATGCAACATGTGATCAAAGACCTGAAGGAAAGGTGGGAGCAGGTCTGTGGCTATCTGGGAAAAGAGCATTCCAGGCAGTGGAAACAGCAAGTGCAAAGGTCCTGGGGTAGGATGTGCTTAGAGAAGGTGTGGAATAGCGGGGAGGCAAGAGTGGCTGGGACAGAGTGAGCAAGGGGAGGGTGGAAGGACATAAGGTCAGAGAGGAGACAAAGGGGGCCATGTTATTTAGGGTCTTGTGGGTAAGTGCAAGACTTTGACTCCTAGTGAGAAGGAAGCCATGGGAGGGTTCCAGAGGGATGTGAGCTGACTCAGGTATTAACAGGATCACTCAGACCATCATGTGGGAAAATTCTGCAGGGAATGGGGAGTAAGAGAGTAAAATAAACAGGAGAAGCCCAGTGAGAAAGTGACTGCTGTAGTCCAAGTGGCTGGACCAAATCCCGGCTCTGGAGATGGAGAGGAATAGTTGGATGGCACATTCATACATGCTCAGTCACTCAGTCATGTCCAACAATTTGCAAAACGATGGACTGTAACCCACAAGGCTCTTCTGTCCATGGAGTTTTCCAGGCAAGAATACTGGAGTGGGTTGCCATTTCCTACTGCAGGGGATCTTCCCAACCCAGGAATCGAATCCACATCTCCTCTATTGCAGGCAGATTTTTATCACTGAGCCACCGTGGAAGCCCAATTGGATATTGATAGAATTTGAAAGTAGCACTGACAGCATTTACTGGTAGACTGGATGTAGGGAGTGAAAGAAAAGTCAGGGAGGACTCCAAGTCACATAAAGTGCTTAGGATTGGAGTTCCAGTTAGGGTTAGGAATATTAATAAGTGTCAGGCTAAAGCCTAAGGTTAAGAATCAGTAGCAATCAATATCGGAGAAGGCAATGGCACTCCACTCCAGTACTCTTGCCTGGAAAATCCAATGTATGGAGGGAGCCTGGTAGGCTGCAGTCCATGGGGTCACTAACAGTCGAACACAACTGAATGACTTCACTTTCACTTTTCACTTGCATGCATTGGAGAAGGAAATGGCAACCCACTCAAGTGTTCTTGCCTGGAGAATCCCACGGACGGGGGAGCCTGGTGGGCTGCTGTCCATGGGGTCGCACAGAGTCGGACACGACTGAAGTGACTTAGCAGCAGCAGCAGCAATCAATATCGGCGGAGTTTGGTTGGGGTTGAAAACAGGGTTAAGACTCAGGTAAAGACGACAACTAGCCCTGGGGTATGGGTTATGATCATGGTTAAGGTTAGGATTTAAGTGTGTACAATGAGGGTAAAGATGAGGTTTAGGGGTAAGATTCTGGTTATAGCGAAAATCATCATTAAGGCTAGGATTATGCTAAGATTAGGACTGAACTGGGATTAAAGAGAAATCCAGAGACAGACAGAAGTGACCAGAAATCAGAGAGAACTGGGGGAAAACTCAGAGAGACTAAGGGATAGAGACTTAAGAGAGACAAGGGAACAAAGATGCAGGGAGGACAGAGACGAGGGGAAACAAGGAGGACAGAGACAAGAGGGATGGGAGAGAGACCAAGAGGGGAGCGTAGAGACCGCAGGAGAGTGGACAGACCTGGAGAGAAGGGGACAGAGACTGAGCAGGGGTGAGAAGTGAACCAGAGACAGGAGGAGGCTGAGATCCAGAGAGGGATGAGAACAAAGATGGAGGGAGGGGATGGAGAGTCAGAGGGAGAGGTAGATGGGGGAGCCCACAGATACCCAGAAAGGTGGAGGATAGAGACCCAGAGAGAAAAAACCAAAGACAGAGAAATCCAGGGAGGAGCGGTTAGAGGTGGAGCCCAGAAACTCCCTCCTCACCCTCTTTTCCTCTTTTTTTTATTGAGGTCTGACTGCCCCCACCCCCTACACACACACACACACACACACACACGCACGCACGCACGCACGCTGAGTCGTTCTGAGGAATGTCTATATGTAATTCACTTGTCAAGTTTAATAGATGAATTGTCATTTTCTTTTTTTCCTTTTTATGTTCTGTATCTTAGAGCCAAGGGGGAGGGAGCCTACCCAATTCTGACCACACCTCGTTAAAAACAAAACAATCAATCTTTTCGTCTCTTGCTATGGATCCCGGGGATTGGGTATAACTCTGAGGATGAATATAGCAGACACCTGTCCTTTGGTGAGGGTTATCCCTGCATCCCCAGGTGCCTGTAGCTCTTCTCTGCCCACCAGAAGGTCGATTCCACAGACGACGGTGGAGGTGGACAGAGGTCTGGGGGGCGGCGTGACCTTCACTATTTCTGCATACACCACCCCAAGACCCCGAGATACATGTGGCTCTAGGAAATGGTGTACCTCGCTAACCCCCCACAGCAACGCCTTTCCAAGGGCAACTAAGTCTCCAGGACCCACATCCATCCAAAATAGTGACTACTCAAGGTCTAGGGCAATGAGGGGCCTGGAGAGACGGTGGGAATGTAGAACACAAGAAGACAGGAGACGGCGATAGACTGGAGCTAGGCGTTCCTTGGGCGGATTTGGGCGGACCCGGACCTGGAATTGACAGGGAGGCGTGACTTAACAAGTTTATGTCTGGGATTGGAGGAGCGATGAGAGGCGTGGCCAAATGGTTGTGGGCGTGACTAAGGAGGGCAGGACTTCAGGAAAGGGGAGGTAGCTGACTTCTTTAGTCCTGAGACTGGGGGTTGAGGAGCGGCCGTGGTTCCTGGCCTTGCCGGGTTTGGGCTGGAATGGGAGAGAGGTTGCAGAGGGTTAATCTTGTAACTCGGAGAAGGCAATGGTAACCCACTTTGTAACTAGTCCGGGGAGTGGAAGATCCGGAAAGTATCGAGGTGGCGGTTCCAACCTCTCAGGAATGCACAGGATGACAAACATAACATCCAACTGACACACAATGTAAGCACCCAGAACGCACTGCATAATGACACACTGAATCGAATAGGCCGCCCACATTGAGGACCGCCCCCCACAAGCTGAGTCCTATGCCTGACACCTGACAAGCACCATCTCCTTGAATAATTCCAAGGCCCTGTGAAGTAGAAACTATGATTATCTCCATTTTACAGAAAAGTAGGCGCAGAGAGGCTGTTAACTTCCCCAAAGCCGCCCAGCTGGTGAAACATGAGATTGGAGGTGAAGCCAGACAATCTCCTTCCCGAGTCAACGCTTTGATTCACTAAGACTCGAATAGTCCTGCGGAGTCCTGGATCACTGAGATTAACTTGGAGGGATTCCTGGCTCAATGGCTAAAACCACAGACTGCAAGTTTGTCTCTGTTGGTGGGAAAGGCAGTTTTCCTCTCTGGTTCTCATTTTCCTGTCTGGATAACGAGGATCACCAAGCGCCTTCTCAAGATGTTCCTCCTTGGGTTGTGAGCACCAAGTTTGTGCTCCTAGAGCACACAGAGCAAAGCACGGCACACATTAAATGTAGATGTGAGTTAGTATAACTAGCCGTGAGCCTCCGATGACCTGCGTGAGGGGCACGGTACAGACCCGACCAGTCTGCACCTGAGCATTTCAGGTGTGAACCCCCAGAAATCACACACAAAATTGCATACGTTTCCATACAGTTTTTATAAGATTCCCCAATGGTGAGAGAAGCACAGAGGTAGAGACAAAGACATGACCTGTTCTAAGCAAGGGTGAAAGGGACCTCAGATGATATCACTCTCTGCTTACAACTCCCACCCCCACCTCAGTGGTTCCCACTTAAAAGTCCTCACTACCCATGTGGTCTGCAGAGTCCCACTACACAGACCAGCCCACCAGCCTGATCTAGAGGAGACCTGGACTCAGCCTCACTTGCTCCCCTGAGGCCCCCCTTTCCTCCCTCAGCAATCTCTCTGCTCATCAGATATATCAAATGTTGTCTAGTCTCAAGAACCTTTTATATTTGCTTTCCCCCTTCTTACCTACTCAAAAGCACAGGGATGTTGGGACTTCCCTGGGGGTCCAGTGGTTAAGAATCTGCCTGCCAATACAAGAGAAATGAGTTCGATCCCTGGTCCAGGAAGATTCCACATGCCACGGGGAAACTAAGCCCCTATGCCCCTGCTGAGCTTGCACTCTGGAGCCTGTGAATGGCAGCTGAGCCCATGGACCGCAAGTAGAAAGTAGCTCCCATTCGCAGCAACTAGAGAAAGCCCACTCACAGCAAGGAAGACCCAGCATGGCTATACATACATACATACATACATATATATATATATAACATTTATAAGGCACAGGGAGGTTGACACTCTTAACATTCTACCTCAAACTCTGCCTCACCCCACCCCTCTTTAACAAAGAGTCTGTTTTACTATCTTCATAGCACTTAATGCTATTCATAGCACTTAATGCTATTCATTCATTCATTCAATATATCTTTACTGAGTGTGTGTGCCAGATGCTGTTCTAGGCACAGATTCAGCAGTAAACAAGACACACGCCCTGCCTTCACCAAGGGTCACCTTCGACATCGTGTAACTATTCACTTATTTGCTGGTCTGTTGTCTTCCTCCTCCCACTTCACGCCCAGCTAAAAGGTTTGCTTGGTGAGAATGAGAATTTCTGTCTCCCATCTGATGGTAGGCACTTTTAAAAAATGTTAAAATGTATCCTAAACAGGATCTTCACATAACCTCCAAGGGTTACCCCACGAATTATTATACTTGGTAATGACAAAGGGGAGAGGGAGTGTACACAGAGGTGAGATCTAGGACATCACCAGGGACAGACACCCTGATGGCCTGTGCGCCCCCCCGCCCCGCCATGTGATAGCCCTCCTAGCACAGGACAGGTAGCACTATGTACTATGATTGCTCCAAATGCCTATATATAATTATGAGGAAGTTATCAGACAAACCCAAATTAAAGGACATTCTACCAGCTACTTAGCTGTCTTTAAAAAAAAAATCATGAAAGAAAAAAAAGGGGAATTGTTGTCAATTAAAAGAGACTGAAGAGATATAACTAAATGAATTCTAAATTGGATCCTAGATATAAAGGAAAAAACCAAACCCTGCTATAAGACATTATTAGTAAGTTGGGGTGATTAGGACATTTTAAACATGTACACTTTAAAAAATAATTTTTATAATTTTTTTTTTTGGCTGCACAATGTGGCATTCGAGGTCTTAACCACTGGGCCACCGGGAAGTTCCCACTGATAACTCTCTGTGTCCCTACCCCTCTATAATTTTTCTATAGCACACAGCCTTACCTGAGATATATTTCACTTGTCTATCTTATTCATTTTCTATAGAACATTCCAGCTCCCTAAAGGCAGCGATTTTTGTATTTCTTGTTCGTTGCTTTATCTTTGGCACCTAGAACAGGGCCAGACATGAGTTATGTAGTGAGTAAATATTCGTTGGATGAATGAGCAAATATTCCTCCATCTCTCAGTGCCTACACAATCTCTTCTGCTCTGCCTAGAACTCTTCTACAAATCTTTAGCGAGGAATAAAATTTTAAATGATGGCTAAAACTCACTGTGTACATGTTCTAATAACTTCACCTGTGTTGTCGGCTGTCCTCCTCAAAACAGCCTCAGAGTAGGGGGTCTTCAATGCTCTTCCTTTTTGTGAAATTCAGGAAACGGAAGTCCAGAGGGGTGATATCACTTGCTAAAAGCCACACATCTGGAAGCAGCTGTGCCAAGATTAAACCCAAGCCCTCTGGCCACAGGGGCCACGCACCCAGCCACTTTATTTTCCTTTCCTGCCTCTCATTTCCATCTCTCTCTCCTGGAACCTCTGTCCCTGTCAGTCCCCGTGAGGGTGAATATGTGCGTTTTTCTGCACACCTGGATTGGAGTCCAGGCTAACTGGATAACACTGATGAGAGATGTCACTTCCCTGAGCCTCAGTTTCCTGCTCTGTAAAATGGGAATATTACCCCACCACTTGACAGGGTTATGTTGAGGGTTTCCTGAGATTACACAGGCCATCACCCAGTAAGTGGAGACCATGAGGACGGTGGCCGTGACCTCCTTGGTCTCTGGGCATCTCACTCAGGTCTCCATCTCCCCCATCTTGGTCTCTGCACAGGTGTGTCCTTTCGTCCCTTTGAGATTCTTTGCTGCCCCTCCGTATCTATCCCTCTCTTTCTCAAGGTTTCTCTTCTCCTGACTTACTCTTGTTCCTGCCCACCCCTCTGTGGAACCCCCTCCACCCACTCCATGAGCTGTTTCTGGCAGACATGAGCCTGAGATGGAAACTCACAAGTAAACAGGGAAGCTGTGGAGTCTGGTCCGTTGAGAGTGGTGAGGCGGAGCTGTGGGGGTGGAGGTTACCATCAAGTAAACACCAGGCTGATGAATTTCTCATCAGTATCATCTCTGACTTTCTCTCAGTACACAGCAGCAACTGCACCCCCAAGGGACTTGTCTGAAGAGGATGTCCTTCAGTTACTTATCCCATAAAACATGGCAGGGTCGGGGTAGGGGTTGGAGAGGGGATGGGGGTGGGGTGGGGTGGGGTGGGATGGAGGAAGGGTAGTCATAGCCCCAGTAACAGAGTCTTGAAGAAAACAATCTGGGCAAAGATAAATAATAAAGGGAAAATACTGGGAATTCCCTGGCTGTCCAGTGCTTAGAACTCTGTGCTTCCACAGCAGCAGGCACGAGTTTGGTCTCTGGTTGAGGAATGAAGATCCTGCTTGCCCACCTGGGGCAGCCAAAAAGAAAAAAATACAAACAACAGAATATGAAGAGTTTCCAAACAATAGGTGAGGTTGTTAGGAGAGTCACAAAACTGCTGCCCTGAGTTTGTAATCAATAAGAATCCTTATCGATTCTCAGACTTCCTGCAGATGCCACAGCTGCAGCGACCAGACTGACTGGGTCACTAGGTCCGGCCCTGCTGGACACAGGGAACTCAACGCCTCTCGAGCTGGAGGTCCTGGCTGTAACGTTATGAAGAACGTTTAGTGTAGAGACCCCCTACACCTGTCCCGGTTCCTTCCCTCCAGGAGCCTCCTCCTTCTTCCACAAGGCAGAGCTGGGTCTCTTCTGCCTTGAGGTACATCCATCAATGATTGACAGTTCTCTCTGTGAAAATTATGTCATTCCAGTCGCCCCATCCCTCCTAGTTTCTTACCTCATTCTGATCTTGGGCCTGGCAAGTCCCTCTTGCTCGATTTGCTTTTCGAGCCCTGGGTTTGAGTTCCAGCCTACCATTCACCAGCCTCGGACAAGCCCTGAGCCTGTCTGAGCCTCTCTTTGCTCATCTGTAAAATGGGGCCATTGCTAGACACTACTTCACAGGATTTGGGGAGGAAGCAAGGAAAACACCCAGGTAGAGTCCTGAGCATGGTCTGGGGCCTAAGAAGATGCTCAGTAAATAAGTGCTCTTGAGATTATTAGCTTAGGGACATCCCTAGAGGTCCAGTGGTTAAGACTCTGCACTTCAAATGCAGGGGTGTGGGTTCAGTCCCTGGTCAGGGAACGAAGATTCTACATGCCCTGTGTGGCATGCTCCCCCGAAAAAAGAGAGATTATTACTTTAATCGTGTCTTAATTATCATGGCTAACATTGAATAGGACTTCCCATGTGGCTCAGTGATAAAGAATCCGCCTGCCAATGCAAGAGACACAGGTTCGATCCCTGTCTAGAAGACCTCCTGGAGAAGGAAATGGCAACCCTCTCCAGTATTCTTGCTGGGGAAACCTCGTGGACAGAGGAGCCTGGTGGGCTATAGCCATGGGGTCACAAAAGAGTTGGACAGAACTTAAGCGAATAAACAGCAGCAACAACACTAAATATGCATACCCCACAGCCAAACTGTGCTGTTTACAAACAGTAGCAGTCTGTGCCCTGGGGAGGCAGATTCTTATCCACTGGGCCACCGAGGGGAGTCATAGTTCAGTTCAGTTCAGTCGCTCAGTCGTGTCCCACTCTTTGGGACTCCATGAATCGCAGCCCGCCAGGCCTCCCTGTCCATCACCAACTCCCGGAGTTCACTCAGATTCATGTCCATCAAGTCTGTGATGCCATCCAGCCATCTCATCCTCGGTCGTCCCCTTCTCCTCCTGCCCCCAATCCCTCCCAGCATCAGAGTCTTTTCCAATGAGTCAACTCTTTGCATGAGGTGGCCAAAGTACTGGAGTTTCAGCTTTAGCATCATTCCTTCCAAAGAAATCCCAGGGCGGATCTCCTTCAAAATGGACTGGTTGGATCTCCTTGCATTTCTAAAGGTAAGATATAGTGTCTGCCAAAAGGAAGTCCTCTACAGACTTTGTTCGGACTTGGTTCTCTGACTAGACTGATCTGATATGAGCTAATGCGAACAACCCCATGCCTTTATTCAATTGACAACAACCAGAGGAACATCTTAAAACGTATTTCTCGTGTGTCTTTCCCCCTGCTTATACCCTTCAGAGGTTCCCTATTGCTCTCCAGGCAAAGACCAATGGGATGGTCTCAGTCCTTATAACAGGTTCATTTTTTTGGTAATTTTTTTTTATATGTACTCACTATTTTTTGCCTGCACTGGGTCTTCATTGCTGCACACAAGCTTTCTCTAGCTGCCAAGAGTGGGGGCTGCTCTCTAGTTGCGGTGCACAGGCTTCTCATGTAGTGGCTTCTCTTGTTGCAGAGCACAGGCTCTAGGCACATGGGCTTCAGGAGTTGTGGCTCAGAGACGCATTAGCTGTGGCTCGCCGGCCCTAGACGGTGCAGGCTTCTGTAGCTGTGGCGCAAGGGCTTAGTTGCTCTGCAGCATGTGGGATCTTCCTGGACCAGGTATCAAATCTGTGTCCCCTGCATTGGCAGGCAGATTCCCAGTCACTGTGCCTTCAGGGAAGTCCCACAGGTTCTTAACCAGGTGAGATCTGACATCCACTGTATCTAACATTTTAAGATCTCCCTTTGATATTCTGAAATTAAACTCATAGATAATATAGCCCACCAACACATTTTATTTTCCAAAATTAATATTTTCCAAAATAGTCCTAAGTGAGTAAGTGAAGTTGCTCAATTGTGTCTGACTCTTTGCGACCCCGTGGACTGTGGCCCACCAGGCTAACTATTAATAAAAAGGGAACAATTTATAACCAAATAATTGTCTATTTTGGTCTAGAGATGCTCAGGCATGGCCACTCTGAAAAGCACCTCTTCAGGCAGATAGCATCTCTGCATAGATTCACCACAAATGAGACAGGGATAATCTGTGTGTTGTTTGGACAGTCACCACAATTAACAGCACATGGAGTGATGTGGCTTCTAGAAAGAGTGAACAACTCTGGGTCAATTTCTCAGCAAATCAAGAAAAGGCAGGCCATGATGGACATAGACGTTGCATTCCAGAAAAGGTCAGTGTACCTTAAAATATCCCAGAAGCACTTAGTGTTTATATGTAAAAACATAGCTGAGCTCTAGACTCAGTTCATCATAAATGGGTTTTCCTATCCACATAAATGTCCAGTGGAATGTAATTGTTCTTTAGTTACTCAGTAGTGTCCAACTCTTTGTGACCTCATGGACTGCAGCCCACCAGGCTCTTCTGTCCATGGGATTCCCCAGGCAAGAATACTGGAATGGGTTGCCATTTCCTTCTCCAGGGGATCTTCCTGACCCCCAGGATTGAACCCTCGTCTCCTGCATTGGCAGGTGGGTTCTTTACCCCTGAGCCAGTGAGACAGTGGAAAGTTAAATGGAGTGTGAGACAGACCTTGGTTGAACGGATGATTGAGACGTTCAACATTCCTGGTCCCTGGGTCTTACATCTAATCACACCTCCAATCACTGTATCAAACCCCCCAAACACCCCCATCAATTCCAAAACATCTCCTGGGGGAGGTCACAGTCTGATAGCAGCCCCTGCACACTGGGCTGGCCTCATCTGGGACCCTCACTCCATTCTAGCCACCTCTTCCCGCTTGCTGTCCCCAAACTTCATGCCTTCAGAGCTTGTGTTCCTTTTTCTGGAAGATTGTTCCATGTGGTCTCAGCTTCCAGATTCCCTCTCCCAGTCCAGGCTATGTATTAATAGTTGGCTCTTTATGGTCTATTGTTTCTCATCTCAGTGATTTATGTGTTGAGTGATCAAGGGGACCAAGTGGGAACCACAGATGGAGGAAATATTCCTGGCGGTGACATGGGCAGGAGACATGAAGGTCAGGAAGGATCTGGGACAATATACCAGCCCAAGGGGGAAAGGTGGGCATTCTAAGGAGACTGTGCCATACCAAGATTCCCTGCTGCTTTTCAGATCAATTCCCAGTGTTATTCTCTGGGGGCAGACCTGGGTGCAAATCCCTACTCTGCAATTTTCCTGCTGTGTGACCTTGAGTACTCTCCTTAACCTCTCTGAGCCTCATATCCTTCTCTATGAAATAGAAATGATGGCATCCACCTCCTTGAGTGGTTACAAGGTTCAGAGATCATTTTTATAAAACATTGAACACTCTAGTGTGCACTTAGTAGATATTTGGTGAGTAAGTGGCTCCTAGTTCCAGATGTGATGAAAATGAAATTTTAACCCTAAATAGGTAGGAGGAGCATTGAGCTTTGGAGTCATACGGCCTTGAGTTAAAGCCCCAGCTCTGCCACGTATCTGTTATGTGACTCTGGGCCACTGAGTTTTCCTCTCTGAGTTTTAGTGACTTGTCAGTAAAATGGGATGATAAGTGTGTTACGCGCCTGGCATTGCTGTGAAAATGAGATCAGATTGTGAATGAGACTGTGGGGCACAGTGTCTGGCTTCTGGTAAGGGGGCATTACCTTACCAGATTGTTATAGCCTGGGCCATAACAATCATGTTGTTATGATTGGGAATGGCTCTGGGGTGTATGGAGGGAGCAGGCCCCTAGCCCTGGAATAAGGGAGGGTGGGGGTGGGGGCATTTGCAGACATGAAGTTTTGTTGAAAGGGCAGAAAAACTGAGGCCCAGGGAGACAGGTCATTCCAGAGGTCACAGAGCACCTTGAAGGCCCCCAGCAAGCACCAGAGACAACAGGAAAGACCCCCATCTAGAGCTCCATGGGGAATTAAAGTCAGAAGGGTCTCGGTAAGGAGTGGGCCCTTTAAATCCTAAGCTCCACCTTTACTTAGAAGGGTCTTTGGGAATATAAAAGGGGTGCAGTTCCTCTTCACTCCTGAAAAACATCAGCTGCTCCTGTCTGCGGGCCCCCAGCCCACTTGTCTCCAGCCACACACCACCAATACTCCCCCAGGTGCCCATGCAGCTGCCACCCTTGACATGTGGAAGGACTACTTCAACTTGAGCCAGGTGGTGCTGGCACTGATCCAGAGTCGGGGGCAAGGGTCGGAGACCCAAGGGACTGGGGAGCCGAGCCCCGGGTCCCACGTGGAGCAGGATCAGGAGCAGGGAGGACGAGGGGCTGGCGGGGGCCTCGCCATCCTGTGCAACTTCTGCAAACACAATGGAGAGTCTCGCCACGTGTACTCCTCACACCAGCTGAAGACCCCGGAGGGCGTGGTGGTGTGTCCCATCCTGCGGCATTATGTGTGTCCCCTGTGCGGGGCCACCGGGGACCAGGCCCACACGCTCAAGTACTGCCCGCTCAACGGGGGGCAGCAGTCTCTCTACCGCCGCAGTGGGCGCAACTCAGCCGGCCGCAAGGTCAAGCGCTGAAAACCGTCAGGTACCCACCCGCTGCAGCCCCAACCCTCCCCGGTTCAGCCCTCCCAAGCCCCTGGACTCTTCCCATCTCTGGACTCTTCCGGCCCTTTGGAATGTCTGACTCTCAGTACTAGATCCCTGCTGGATCCTGGAACAACGCAGGCAATGGGAACCAGGCCAGCTCTGCCGCCCCCTTAGAACTCTCAGCTCTCGGGACTCTGTCTGGGAGTGTTTGTGGATTCTCCGGTGTAGCGGGATCCCCTACTCCTTTGACCACACAGCCCTGTGGTTCCTCCTGGGCCACAGTCCATGGATCTTTAGTTCTTCTGGGACGCTTGCCCTGCCTCTGACTTCTCAGCCCTCAGGGTTCCATTCCTTGGGGAATTCTTGGACCGTTGGGTTTGCAGGACTCTGCTGTGCTCTCCCAGGGACACCCCTGAGAATCTGGAGAGAGTGAACAGGCTGGTGTGGACCTTCCAGCACAAGAACTTCAACATGGGATTCTGACTTAAACCAGCCTTCTCTGCCTCCTTCGGGCCACCGGCAGACCCACCGTTTCATCGTGGACGGCACCGGATGGGTCCCACCCTCAGCATCCTATCCATCAAGAGCTGGGGGAAGGAGGGGTCACGTCAGAGGGGCACCGCGTCTTCGCAAGCTTCTCTGGGGCTGAAGAGCCTTGGGGTGAGCCAGTACCCTTGAACCAACCCCCCCCGCCCACCCTGCGTTGTTCTTCCCATCGTTCATTCCTTTTACTGCGCTCCTGCCCCCACGGTGATGGCAAATCACCGACGGGTCTTTCCCGTAGCGAGAGGGCGTCTCTCTGCCACCTCCCACCCGCCCCCACAAATGCCCAGTTTGTAAAATGGTCCTTTCTGTCCTCCCGTGTTTTTTTCAACCTCCAACAGTTTAGTAAACGAAGCTCCCACAGGAAAGGGGTTTTAATGCCCAGAGGGGAATGGCAACCGCCTAGATTTTATTTTAGGGGCAAAGAAAAGCCCCAGTCAGATTTTTAAGTTGTTTGGTTTTTAGCTCAGGGCTGGGCCCGGGTGTTGCGCTTTAGTGAATAAATAAAACGCGTTTCTGGTTGTCTTTGAAATTGCTATGTCTGTTTCCTCCGAGGCTGGGGGTGGGAGGAGGGTGGGGGAGACCCGAGTTTGTCCTAAAACGTGGAAAGCAGTAGGCGGAGCAGGAAGGAGACCCGGGTCCCTCCCACGAACATGCCTCCCCATACATCGTTCGACACAGGTCACCTGTGGACTGCTCCCAAATCCCAGCCTCCACCTCGACCCTAGAATCCCTTTCTTCGTCTTTTTTTTTCTGGGCTCTGTCCAGGGTCCCCTCCTACCCCTGCTAGAACCCAGATCATCCAGGACCTATTTTGTGGTGGTTCTCAAACTTCCAGAGCCCATTGGAGAGGTGACCAAAAGGACTGGTCCCTGCTGAGGGGGGGTGAGGGGTACGTACATAACCACAAAACACTGCATATGATACCAGTGCTTCTTTTCTTCCCATCATTCCACACATAGTTATTGAGCTCCTACTTTGTGCCAGGTGCTGTTCTGGACATTGCTGGTTACAGCAATGAGCAAAGCAGACAAGGCTCCTGCCCTCATGGAGGTGACATTCTTGTGGAGAAGGGGGTGAGGTGACAATCAAAAGTTCGTTCGGGTTTTAAAGATCTTCGGAAACCGGAACGAACTTTTTGGTCAACATAATATCAGGTAGGTGATAAGCGCAGTGAAGGATAAGAGGCAGGGAAAAGGGGTGGAGAGTGAAGGAGGGGCTCTTCTGTATGGGAGATGGTCAGGGGAGGTCTTTCTGTGGAAGTGACACTTCAGCAGAGTCCAGATAAATTGAGGAAACCAGAAGGGCATTCCATGCATTGGTGACAGCGAGTTCAAAGGCCTTAAGGTCGAACTGAATCTTTGCGAAAGAAGCAGGAGCCCAGCCGAGTAAGATCAGAGAGGCATAAAGGGTAGGCAAAGAGTTCAGAATCTTGCAGACCTTGGTGAGAATCTGACCTTCATTGTGCATTTGCACTCTGAAATTCACCTTGGGCTCCGCTCTCACAGACTCTAGTTACATAGAAAAAACTAGAGACCTCTGCTCACAGGTCCTTTTCCAGAAATCCAGGTCTGCCCACAACAGAGATCCCCAAATCCCTCAAACAGCCAGAAGGGACGCCCTAACCCAGAGCTGTGGTGTGCCCACACGGGCAGGTTGAGCCTTGGAGGAAGTGGGGCACTCTGGCAAAGGGTGGGCAGGAGTTATGGAAAGCAACAAGGGGGTGATAGTACTCAGGGCAATAATGTCAGGTGGAGGAGGCACACTTTAGACCAGAGAAGTGAGAGGAGGAAGATGTTCCGGTCAGTCTGGGATGGAGGACAGATACAAAGTGCCTGCGACATCCAAGATGAAAGCGTCCAGGAGACCTGATCTGGGGCTCCAAGGAGAGGATGGAGACAGACAATTAGTGACCAAAGTTTTTTTTTAATGAATGTTCGTTTATTTAGCAGATAATTAAGTGGCAGAGGAGCTGAGGACACAAAGAGCCGGAGGAATAATGTCCCCTGACCTTGATCTCCCCAGCACCTCACTGTTGAAGAGCTTCATACCGCTCTGCCGATGGCTCCCTACTAGCAGCCTCTGCACAAGCTCCAGACCAGATTTAGACCCAACTCGCTGCGCAGCCCACACACTCGTGGAGCCCAGCATCCTGGGTGCCTACTCTGGATGTGCAGTGTATCCATTTCCTAGGGCTGCCGCAACAAAGGACCATAAACTGGGGGACTTGAAACACTGGAAATGCATTCTCTGACAGTTCTGGAGGCTAGGAATATGAAATCAAGCTGTTGGCAGTGTTGCATTCTCTTCCAAAGCTCTAGGGCAGGATCCTTGCCTCCTCCAGCTTCTGGTAGCCCCAGGCTTTCCTTGTTTCTGACAGCTTCACTCCCATTTTTGCCTTTCTCTTCACAGGGCTGTATTCTTCCCTCCGTGTGTCTCTCTCTTCTTATAAGGACATTGTCCTGTTGGCTTAAGGATCCACCCTACTCTAGCATGACCTCACCTTAAGTAATTACATCTACAGGGACCCCTTTTCCAAATAAGGTCACATTCTGAAGGGGTTAGGACTTCAATATTATTTTTTTGTTGGGGCGGGGGAGTTGGGGACACAGTTCAACCCACGGATCACCTTATACTCAGCAGGTCCTAACTGACCTCATCTCCCCAACTGGGACCTGAGCTGGAGGACTGGATGTCACCTAGACACCTCCCTTTCTGTCTCCAACCTGACAGTCACCACACTCTGTATATCCTGCCTCTCAAATGTCTCCGAATTCATTTCCCACCGTCCCTGCCCTGGCCCAGGCTCTCCCACCCCCCTCTTCACTCTCCCCCAGACTTCTCCCTTGACTCTGGCCAATAATCTCAGTCTCTCCCACCCACCTTCCACACCATGGCGGGGTTCTTTCCAATGCACACATCACACCCTGCCTATCCTGACTCATTCAAGCTCCTTAATGTTGCTCATGAGGTCCTAGACTTCCCTGGTGGCTCAGATGGTAAAGCGTCTGCCTGCAATACAGGAGACCCAGGTTCGATCCCTGGGTTGGGAAGATCTCTTGGAGAAGGAAATGGCAACCCACTCCAGTATTCCTGCTTGGAGAATCCCAGGGATGGAGGAGCCTGGTAAGCTACAGTCCATGGGGTCGCAGAGTCGGACACGACTGAGCCACTTCACTTCACTTCATAAGGTCCTTGCATGGGCTGCCTCTGATTCATGGATCCTTCATGGGGCACATGGTGGGACCTCATCTAAACCCAGCCCTGGTGAAAGTCAGCTTGCCACCCCACTCTGCCTGCACCCCTCAGAAAAAAAATATGAACAGAGAAGAACGCACAATCATGGGGACTCGACACGTTTACATCCAATGACCTCAAGTAACTGGTTCTATTTGTCTCCATTTCCCTGGCCATTCACTATCTCATGCTTTCTCCTCTCTCCCCGCTAACTTCAGCACCCCTTTTCACCCCTGACCTTCCTTCCCACGCTACTCAGACAACAGAGGGAACCAGGAGAGAGCATGTTCCCAACACTGTTGACACTACATCAACACCTGCCTGACTCCGTGCCCATAGCCCCTCCCCGTTTATTGTAGCCGAACAGCCCAGGCCCCTTAAACCAACCCCTACTTGCGCCTTGAGTCCCACCCATCATGCCCACTCAAGGACATGAGGCCGTGATTCTTCTCTCCTCCAGAGCATCAATCTCCCCTTTTCTGGATCACCCCATAGGCACACAAACATACCGCGACATCTCCCATCTTAAATAAACCTCTTGAGATCCTGAGCCTCCTTCTAGATACCACTCCATTTCCTCTCTAGAAAGGATCATCTACACTGGCTTTCTCTATAACCTCTCTTTGAACTCACCCAATTAAGCTCCTGCCCCCACCACACCTCCAAAATTGTCCTTTCCAGGATTACTGATGAATTGTGTGTCACCAGCCCCAGCAATCGGTTCTCAGATTTCATTGAACTTAGCTTCTAGGCAGCATTTGGCCTCATTAACCCTTTCCTCCTCGCTTGGACTTCCTAGGTGGCTCAGTGGTAAAGAATCTGCCTGCCTGCCAGTGCAGGAGACACAGGTTCGATCCCTGGGTCAGGAAGATACCCTGGAGAAGGAAATGGCAACTCCAGTATTCTTGCCTGGGAAATTCCATGGACACAGGAGCGTGGTGGGCTACAGCCCCATCAGGTTGCAAAGAACTGGACAAGACTTAGCGAATGAACCATAAAACCCTCGATTTGCACTTCTCACTCAGTCGCCAGGACAGCAGACCACCCTGGATCTCCCCTTTCACTCCCTGACTGCTCTTCCTCAGTCTTCTTGGCTGATCCCAGCCCTCTACACCTGAGTGCCCAGCCTTAAGGCCATGGACTTCTTTTCTATCTACACTTGTTCTTTAGCCAGCCTCTCCCAGTCTTAAATGTCATTATTCACTGACAACTCCTAAATTCCTATCTCAAGACTGAACCTCTCCCCTGAAGTCCAGACTCAAATATTCAACTGCCAACCAACCTGATATCTGTACTTGGGCACACCTGAACTCTTAATCCTCCTGTAGCCCTTTGCCAGTCTTTGCTTCTGGTAGCTCCATCCTTCCGTTACTCAGGCCAAAGACACTGGAGTCATCCTCAACTCCTCTTTCTCTCACTTCCTCTACCCAATTCCACTTCAGCTCATCTCAGCAGCTACTGCCTTGGCTGGAGCCACTACTACCTCTCACCTGAGCCACGACCTCTTCATGGGGCCTCAGCTTCCACTCATGCTCCCTAAAGTCAATTTCTGCTACTAATACCAGTCAGATCATGTCCTTCCTCTGCTCATGGCTCTCACCTCCTGTAAAACCCCAAATCGTTAGTGACCCACAAGACCCTGAAAACCTCTGTCTCCTCACCCTACTCTGCCTGCTGGCTCCCTCCTCTCCAGTCCACTAGCCTCCTGCTATAGTCTTACCTCTGATTGCACTCGTCCCCTCACCTCCTTCATGTGTCTACTCAAATGTCACCTTCTCAGAGAGGCCTCCCCCAACCACCTTATTTTAAAATTACAGACAGACACACACATGCACACCACACTGCCCAACCCCTTTGCCCACTTGTATTTATTTCATAGGACTTACCACTTTTTTCACTTATATATCTTATTTTGCTAATTGTCTCACTCTCCCCAGTAAAAAGTGAACTCCATGAAGGTATAAAATTTTGTCTTTTGTATTCACTGCACCTAGAATTGTGCAGGCGCTCAATAAACATTTGTTTGAATGATCAATGAAGCACTGTTTATTGAATGACCTTGAGGACTCCAGCAGGATGTAAGCTACAAATTTCTCAGCGTAGACTTAACTCCATCATCCTGCCTCCCAGCTAGAACTCGTGTTCTAGCTTCATTTCTGCCTCCATGCATTTGCTTAAAGCCGTGTCTGTGCCAGGATCATCCCTTACCAGCCAAGAAGCTCACTCTGATCTCCCTCCTCGCGTGTCAGTCGTGACGTAAGTGGACAGGGTCCCCTAGGCAGGGCTTGAAGGTAGATGAGTTACTATGGTTACTGCACCCGCCTGGGGCGCAATATCCCCTGGTGCCCCGCCCCTACGGGTAATAGATGGTTTGCAGATTTTTAGCAGCCCCGCGCACGGACGGGTATGTGAGGCTGCAAACCTAGTTTTCTGACGCTCCCCACCCCACCCACACAGTTGTCATAGAAACGAAGCGCTACCAGCACCATCTCCCTCCCCTTTCTCTAAGAGACACACAGACAAAGTTAGAGGGTTGAGTGGGCTGGAAGACTGTCCGAAACGCTGTGAAGCTACGCAGTACTATCGCTCTCCACGGCCCCTCCCTGACCCTCCAAGGATTGCTACGCCTGCGCAGGAGACAGAGTCTGGGTACCAAGGCTAGCGGGTAGAGAAGCACGCATGCGTATGAGGGTTTTGCGCGTGCGCCCTGGTGGTATCAGGGAGCCAGGAGCGCCGCGCTAACCTTGCGCCTGCGCAACTGCAGCCCGCTGACGGAGGCCGAATGAGGGCAATTCTGCGCTTGCGCTAGGGCGGGGGGCGTGAAACCCAAGCGGTTAGGGCGTTGGGGGACCGACCGGCGCTAGGTGCGCCTGCGCCTTGGCTCGCAGGGCGGCCGGGGGCGGGGCCCAGAAGGGGAGGGAGAGAGCCAGCAGGGGGAGGGAAGAGGCCGCAGAAGCCCGAGCCTTGACCGACGGGCAGGCGGGGGCTGCGGCGGCGCCGGTGAGTGATCCGCGGCTCGACTCGGTCCCCACCCTCCGTGACCCTCACTCTTCCTGGAGTCTCCCCAGCCCCCGTTGCCCCGCAAGCCAGTCCCGCACCCCCATAACCCTCAGGGCTCCCCTTGATTCGTGGCAATCCCCAGAGTCCCCACAACCCCCGCAGACCTTAATCCCTAAGAGTTTATATTCCCGGCTCTTCTACTGTCCTAGGAGCCTCCAACTCACCATTATTTCTGGACTGCCCTTCTAAGGACCACTTCTATTACTGGTCTTGCAGACGTCCGATTGCCCCCGAACCCCAAGAGCGCTCCACTGATCCAGTTATCTCCTTTCTTGCTGCATCTCCTTTTGAGGATCTCCTTACCCCCCATCACCCTCGTGTTTCATCGACCCCGAGACACCCCCATTCTCCTTGCATTCCCCACTCTTCTATGCCTCCAATTCTCTAACTGCCGCAGACACCCCCTCTTCTTCCGCTCTTCCTCATTTCCCTCCACTCCTCCAGACCCTCCCCCATTTTCATCAACTCCCTGGCCTGGCACTTAGCGCCGCGCCTGGCGCGAGACGAGCGCTCAGTCGGTGTCATCTATTCTTAGGCATTCTGACGGCCCCCCGCGGCCCGTCTCCTCCGTCCGCCCTCCGCCCCCAACCCTGTCCCCGGGGACCCGGGAGCCGGTGTCGGGGCGGCCGGGGTGGGGCGGGAGGCGCGGGGCCGCTGAACCCCTTGCCAGTGCCATGCGCCCCTGTGCCCGCAGCGCCGGCGCCCCCCATGCGCCAGGCGGCCGGACGGCGGCGTCGGGGGCGCCATGGCCTCGGCGGCGGCGGGCGAAGCGGAAGAGACCACCCGGCTGCGCAAGCCGCGCTTCTCGTTCGAAGAGAACCAGATCCTGATCCGCGAGGTGCGCGCCCACTACCCGCAGCTCTACGGCGCTCAGAGCCGTCGGGTGAGCGTGGCCGAGCGGCGGCGAGTGTGGGACGGCATCGCCGCCAAGATCAACGGCATCACCAGCTGGAAGCGCACGGGCCAGGAGGTGCAGAAGCGCTGGAACGATTTCAAGCGCCGCACCAAAGAGAAGCTGGCCCGCGTGCCGCACTCCACGCAGGGCGCCGGGCCTGCCGCCGAGGACGCTTTCTCCGCTGAGGAGGAGACCATTTTTGCCATCCTGGGACCGGGTGTAGCGGGGTCAGGAGCTAGTGCAGGGGCCGAGCAACCCCCCGCGGCTCCCTCCTCACAGCCGCCAGCCCCGAGTGCCTGCGCCCAACGCTATGTGCTGTCTGAGGATCGCAGGGAGGATCGACGCGCGGGTGAGTTCCTTCAGCATCACCTTAGCAAAAGCAACCGAATTCTACTTTGTGTCTGGCGCTGTTCCAAGCCCTTTCTATGGCGCTTCAGCTCCTCACTACAACCATGTGAAGGGCATGCTGCTATAATCCCCATTTTATATCTATAGAGACTGAGGTTCAGAAAAGTGTAGTGACTGTCAGAGACAAGAAGGGAACCCAGACCTAGGAGATCTGGCTCCAGAAATGCACAGCTGGAATCATCAGCTCGCCCACAATTTTCACTATAATTGTAGTGTAGGGAGTGACTCCGGAGGCAGACAGTTTGGGCTCCAGTTACTACTTTGCCACTCAGCTGTGTCATTTGGGATAAGTTTACTGCTCATCAGTTTCTGCATCTGTGAAATGGGAATAAAACATTGTCCCCACCTCATAGGGCTGCTGGGCAAATTAAATGGGCTAATATGTGTAAATTGCTTAGCACATTGCCTCCTTGTTAGTTCCTGATACAATTACCAACACTGTTAAGTAGGAATTGTTTCACCATTTTGTAAATCAAAGACTCAGGGAGGTTTGGTAATTTTCTAAAGGTCATGGTCAGAGTAGAGGAACCTGGGAGAGTAGAGTACAAAACTTCCCATGCAGCCTTGACTCTGAATGATTATTTTTCTACAGCTATTCTCCAGGCAACTGCCCCCGAGGGTTGGAGACAGAGGTGTGACTGAGACATCCTTGGGTCTTCCCTTCTGGACTCACAGTTCAGTGGGGGAGACAGATCCATGCATAGACAGCGATGACTCAGAGCAGGCAGGACTGAGTGGTGGGAGTTGTTCCGGGGGAAGGGGGGCACCTGATCCAACCTGGGCAGTCAAGGAGGGCTTCCTGGAGTAGGAGGCATCAGAGTTGAGATAGAGCAAGGATGAAAAAGAGCTGGAAAAGTGTTCCAGAAGAAGGAAGAGCATGTAGAGTGGTTTGGAGGCAAGAGAGCTTGGCCACTTTAGGAAACTGAGAGAGATGTTGCCTTCTGGGAGGGAGAGGAAGGAAAAAGAACATATTTTTTGAGATGAGGCAGAGAGGTCAGCAAAGGTCAAACCATACAGTTCCTTTAGGCTGAGATAAGGAGTTCAGTTTTATCTTAAGTACTGTGGGGAGCCACTGAAGGGTTTAGAGAAAGAGGGGACACGTGATCCAATGAGGCATCTCAGGATCATGTGTTATAATTTCAAAAGGTGCATTCACTCACCCAAGATACACAGCAAGTAAGCAGTAAGAACTTGAATACAGGTTGTGTCCAAGTCAAGTTAAGTCCGTGAACTTAACTTATGTACTGGACTAGATGGCCTGATATATACATGTTGTATATGTATATTGGTTTTTTTTGTTTGTTGCTAAGTCAAATCCAGCTCTTGGGCAACCTCATGAACTGTAGCCTGCCAGGCTACTCTGTCCATGGGATTTCCCAGGCAAGAACACTGGAGTGGGTTACCATTTCCTTCTCCTGGGAATCTTCCTGACCCAGGCATCAAACCCATGGCTCCTGCATTACAGGCAGATTCTTTACTGCTGAGCCACCTTGGGAAGCCCACAACAACAGCACACAACAATGACAATTAATATTGACTGAGAGTTAATGAGTGTGCAGGAACCGGATCACACTGGTTTGTAAATAAAGGTCAGGACTTTGGATTTTATCTTGACGGCATCTGGGAGGCAGACAGTGTCTTAAGCAGGAGAAAGACACAATCACTTGGGACCCTTGTCTTCAGTATGAAGCAGACGTCAGTATTTCTGTGAAATGGCCCCATTGAACCAGCACAAAGACGGCAGACTTATTACTTCAAAAGCTGTGCAACCCCTCCATTCATTCATTCATTCAACAGGCACCATGGTAGGTGCTGCAAATACTAGGGAGAAAAAGACAATTTTTCTTTCCGTATGAAACTGACATTCTGGCTATGGTAGACAAACCACAAAGAAGTGACCCTCAAAGCAGACCCTCAAATTACATGAAGAAGTGGTAAAAGAGGTAAAACAAAGCATGTTAAGAGGAGGTGAAATTTGAGCAAGAGACCTGCATAGAGACTGGGCCAAGTGGATATCTGGAGGAAGAGTACTCCAGCTGGAGGGAACAGCAGGTGCAAAGGCCCTGAGGCAAGTATGTGCTTAAAGTATCCTTGATTAGAATCTCACACAGCGATTACCCACTGTGTAAAACTCTTAAAAGAGGAACTGCTCTGACTAAAGGACAGGAGAAGAGCCTGGGGCAGCCTGAGGAAACTTTTCTGACACTGGAAGGACAGATAAGGATCATTTATCTTGTGACCTAATATTTGAATGAAAGAACAGTAACAGTAACAACATTGAGACCTTAACTGTGTGCCAGGCACTGGCCTACGCCGTGTACCCATGGTGATTCACTTAACATCTGTAACCACCCTTGGGGAGATGTTCTGTTACAGGATTACTTGGTCCTGTGTTCACAGGCATCCATTTACAGGTGGGGAAACTGAGGCCCAAAGGTTGCAAATAACTCTGATTTTTAACTCTCCTAGTGGTCCTTCCATAAGCCCTGTGAGCGGGAAGGCTGGGCCCCTTTCTGTTATTTTTGTAATTGTGCTAAGTCACTTCAGTGTGTCTAACTCTGTGTGACACTATGGACTGTAACCCGCCAGGCTCCTCTGTCCATGGGCTTCTCCAGCCAAGAATGGTGGAGTGGGTTGTCATGCCCTCCTCCAGGGGGATCTTTCTAGACTAAAGTCTAGGAGTCATATATTATTTCCAAGTGCCTACAATTCCCATGTGCTTCATGAAGAAGACTTGCCACCATGGATCCCATAGGGCTGGCCCAAGGAATAGTTAAAAGCATAGGCTCTGAAACCTACCCAGGTTCAAAGCCCTCTTTTCCCATTCCACAGCTCTGTGACACTTCTCTGGGCCTCAAGTCAGCTCATCTGTAAAATGGGCTAATAATGATAGCACCTACCCCAGTGACTGGCTGGGAGGACTCAGTGAAATAACATAAGAGGAGAACTTAGCCATTTCACTCAGGGCTGGCCAGGAATATGTCCAACCACCTTAAGCTCTGGTTATTGGCACTCTGCCAGCCTCTCCCACCTGTCCAGGCTGCCTGGCCTAAGAGGATGGAAGGGGTGGTGATCCTGGTAGAGGGAACAGTGTGTACACTGGGCTTGGAGGCAAAGAAGAGGAATAGAAAGGGGCAAAAGCTGAGACTTTATAGCCCTAGAGAAAGTCTTGGACTGTCCCCCTTGGGTGCTGGGATCTGTGGGAGGGTTGCTACCAGGACTTGGGGCCTGATGCCCAGTCAGTATTGACTCCTAGGAAGCCCTGGTTGTTTTCTCATTAAAGACAAAATTTTGTGCTGGACATTGTTCTAGGCGCTGGGTAAACAGCAGTGAACAAAACAAAGCCCTGCCTGATGGAGCTGACATAAGGAGGAGGAGGAGACAGACCACAAACACAGAGCGATCCCATGCCAGGTGGAGATAAGTGCTATAAAACAAATCAGGGATGGTTAGGAGAGACAAAAGGACAGAGCTGCTTCAGACAGAGGGTTGTGGATGTTCTTCCCAAGGAGACCAAGTTTGAGCAGAAGCCTAAGGAGGTGAGGGAGGGAGCCTGGCAGGTGACTGGGGAAAGATCTTTTCCAGGCTGAGAAGCAAGTGCAAAGGCCCTGGGGCCGGAGTGGGTCTACAGTGTATGAGGATCTGGGACTTACCTGGTGGTCCAGTAGTTGGGACTCCACACTTCTAACACAGGGAGCACAGATTTGCTCCCTAGTTGGGAAACTAAGATCCCACATGCCACCCAGTGTGGCCAAAATTTAAACAAAAGTATATGAGGACCTGCACAGAGGTCAGTGTGGCTGGAACCAAAGGAACAAGAGAGAGGAGTGAGACGTGAGGTTAGGGGAGGCAATGGAGGCAGATCTGGGGACCTGAGAACTTTGCTTTTACTGTGAGAAAATAGCCACAGGAGGGTTTTGAGCAGGTAGAAGACAGATCTCACTTGTACCTTTATTGAGGGAGAATTCTCAGACCATACAACCCACTGATTTAATAATTATACAATTCAGGGGCTTTTAGTATATTCATAGACTTGCACAACCATCCCTACAGTCCATTTTAGAAACTCATCACTCCAAAAAGGAACCCTATACCTCTTAGCCATCAACCCCGCCATGTCCCTCCATCTCTGCCCAGCTCTGGGCAACCACTAATCCAATTTCTGTGTCTGTAAGATTGTTCATTTTAGACATTCCATGTAAATGAATGATAATGAGGTCCTTTGTGAGTAGCTACTGTCCTGTAGCATAACTGTCCTGTATTTTAGTTGGACCCTTGAGGGTTGCTGGTGGAGAACAGACTCATCAGGGGTGGAGGTGGGGCTGGGAGCCCAGTGAATAGTCCCAGGTGGGGAGATGATGGCAGTTGGACCAGGATGGGGGTCATGGAGCCAGACAGATGTTGAACAAATGGTTATTTGTACACGAGTGGTATCTTGGGAAAGAGAAAGAGTGACTTTTTGACTTTGTCCCAAGCAGCTAGAAGGATGGAGCTGCCATCATCTAAGATGGGGGTGGCTGAGGGAGGAGCAGGTATAGGGGAAAACCAGCAGCTCAGATCAAGCAAGTGAGTTGGAGGCATTATTGGATGAGATTATTGGAGGGATATACTCAGCCGGAGAGAGAGGTTCGGGAAATCTGGGAGCCTGTGCGTGCAGACTCTTCATGTCCACGAGCATGAATGACATCCCAGGTGAGAAGAGGCAGAGGAGCCCCGCAGGCTTGCGGCTGACCTGGCACAGGCCAGAATTGAGACTGCCATCATGGTTGGAGAGACCCCCTATTCCTCCAGAAGTCCCCCGCTCCTGCACCAGCCACCTCTCCTCTCTTCCAGGCCCTCCCTACCCCCTCCCTTCTTCTCCCCAGGATCCAGGGATGTGGCCAGAGATGGTTCTGTCTGGATAGTTCAGAGCCTTCTAGGATGTTGGTTCTTAACTCTGAATGAGAGCAGAGCTACCTGGCTCAACAGGAGCCCTCCAAGACCCAGTTTCCATTAAGGCTGGCATCGGCCACCAGGTTATTGTTAAATACATTGTTTCTCCCCCTTGGGTCATGGGGCTTCTGCTCCAAGGCATGATCCAACAGGTTTTCAAAAGCTGACTTTGGGGCCAGGCTGGGTGGGAGGTGGAAAGGAGAAATCATGACAGTGTTACAGGTCCTGCCCGTCTTACCTACATCTCTCTCTCCACAGACACACCAGCCCACAGCAAGGGGGGGCTCCAGCAGCCCAGAGCCTTGGGCCAGAGCCTCCTGCAATCCCCAGGAAGGGGGCTGCCAGCCACCTAAGGAGCGTGAGTCCTCGTCCCCTCCAGCCCTGCAGACCGTCCAGTTGCCCCGTCTGGCCTTGTCTCCACCGCCCCCAGCCCCTCCACCACTGCCGCCACCACCCTCGCCCCCCAGCCACCTCAGCAAGCCCAAGTGGCACCCTCGCCCCCAGCCCCCCACACCCTCCGCTGCCTCCACCCTTGGCCCCAGACCCCTCCCTGGACTTCCTGCGGGCTCAGCAGGAGACTGCCAATGCCATCCGGGAGCTGGCGGGCACCCTGCGCCAGGGACTGGCCAAACTGAGCGAGGCCCTCAGTGCCCTGCTGCCCCTTCTGCCGGGAACCCCTGCTGACCCACTGCCCCCACCTCTGCCCCCGCCCCCGCCCCCCACCCCCACCCCCCAGGCCCATCTTGCCCCCACCCTCCCCCAAGGTGGAGGTCACCCCAGAGCCGGTGTCTGTGGTGGCAGCCGTGGTGGATGGGGCGGTGGTGGCAGCCAGGGGGGTGATCATTGCCCCGAGGAGCGAGGAGGGGGCCCCCCGGCCACCCCCTGCCCCTCTCCCACCCCATGACTCCCCCACACAAAAGGAGGAAAAGTTTCCCTACACGGAAGAGGAGAGGGCGATGGAAATGTCCCTGAAATCTGCCACGGGTTCGAGCTTGTCTGCGCACCTTTTGCCTGCACCTCCTCCCCCAACCTTAGCCCTGTGGAGGAGGGCAATGCACCTTCCCTTCCCAGCTGCACCCCGGCTCCCTGCTGCAGGGGGCATATGCACCCCACCCCCTGTACTAGTTAGTGCCTGATTCTAGGGCAGGGAGGCCTCCTGGATGGGCCCCCAGCCCTTTCTCCAGTACAGCGCTGTCTGCCTGGCTGCTTCCCCCAACCCCGACTTCTAAGCCATGGATTTTATGTTATTTATTATATAACATAATAATATGGGGGTTGCGGGGGGAACCTGCACTACCCCCCCGCCCCGCCCCCACCAACTCCTGGCCTTGACTTGAAGAGAACTGACCCACCTCCCCAGCCCAGACTTTGGAGGGGTGGGGGCTGCAAGACAAATCAGGATGAAGGGGAGACTGCAGTTTGTGCCCTAGGGAGGAGGGGGTGGAGTTCTCACTGGGGAGATGGAGGTTGAGCCTACTGCCTCCCACTGCAGGTCTCTGACCTCCAGAGCTTAAACTGCTCCGTTCTCCCCAGTAGTGACTAGATATCAATAAACTTATTTTTTAATACAATTACTTGGGGCTCTGCCTGAGACAGGCCTGGAATTGCACCACCTATACCAGCCACATCTTTCCGTGGGCAGATGACACCCCTTGAAGTTGGAGGCTGGTAGTTTTCTAGACTTTTTTTTTTTTTCTAAAGCCATCAAGTCCTGTGTTGAAATTTTACCCTATTTTTTTCATCCTTCAGACACTCCCTGCTAAATGTGATCTCTAGGAGGACATTTTGGATTCCTTTTTCTGGGCTAGGATGGGTCTGCTGCTTAGATTTTTCCCTCAGTATCCTGTGGTCCCTAAATGAACACACGCCTTTATCTATTTAAAGCCTGCTTCCCCTATAGTTTAATGAAGCCAGGGAGCTGGTTTTCTTTTCTACTCCCAAACTGGCTGCAGAACCTGGTAGCTAAGTAGGTAGGTAATAGCCATCACCCTGGACTCAGACCTGGTTCAAGCCCTGGTGCTGCCTGGCCAGCTGTATAACTACCGGCCTTTATTGTCCTCATCTGTAATATGGGCATAAAGATTTAGATGTCTTTACCGGCTACAACTACATCCTATTCATCCTTCAGGTCACAGCTCAAATATCACCCCCTCAAGGAAAGTGTTTCCTGATACCTCCTTTCTCCCCCAGCAGTTATAAAAGAAAGGGAGTTAAATAATCTTTTGAGTACATTTAAATTGAATGTCTGCCTCCAGGTGAGCCTTGTCAGGGCTAGGCCTGAGCTACCTTAGCGTTCTCAGCATTGCCCATCACAGGTTGTCTTTGAAGTAACAGGAGCTTAAAAACAACTTTGATTTATGGTGCTCCTTTTCTATGCCAGGCTCCATGTTCAGCATTAATATCAATGTGCATTTTAACCTGAAGGTACCCAATGAAAAGCCGGAGTCTCCATTTTCTCCTGAGAAGGTTCAGAGGCTTGCCCTAAATTTGTCAGGGCCCAATGCAGTTCACCGGTCTGGCTGGAACTCTTGAATCCCACTCTCTTCAATATTTACTAAAGAATAACCCAAAGATGATTTTACATGATACATAGATGGCCTTTTTAATGGCTCTATATACACATAGTTTTATTTTGTAAAAATGAACCTAGTACTTAAAACCTGTAATTATACACATAATACCGCATAGGATAAGGCAGAAGTAAATAGCCTTTTTCCATAAGAGTTAAGAAAAATGTTAATGATAACAGTGGTAAACAGAATTGTGCAGCGAGACTGAAGTTTGAGTAACAGAAACAGACCTCCTATGGCTGCAGCGGGATGGAGAGGGGAAGCAGGCGCTCCCTGATTAGTCTGAAAACTGCTAATGAATGCAAACCTGGCAAGTCATTAAGATACTTGGAGCACAACAGAGACCCGGGCTTCCCTGGTGGCTCAGTGGTAAAGAAATCTGCCTGCCAATGAAGGAGATGTAGGTTCGATGCGTGCCTGGGTCAGAAAGGTCCCCTAGAGAAGGAAATGGCAACCCACTCCAGTCTTCGTGCCTACTTCGAGTAGCCTGGGGGCCTACAATCCATGAGGTAGCCAAAGAGTCAAGGTTTAGCGACTGAACAACAGACCCAGGCCTAGATAAAAGAGGCTGATGTAGGTTAGAATTTGGAAACCTGTTTCTCCTCCACACGCCCCTTCTCCAAGCATGCCCTGCAGCGTTCCACCGCCGGGAAGCACTAGGGTCCCAAAAGCCTGCTTTTGCCTATCAGGTAGTAAGCACTCAAGGTTGGAAAAACGAGGTCTGGTTCTCGCTCTCCCCAGAAACTATGCCCCACCTCCAACTCTTACTATCTCTGGCCTCATTTTCTCCTTCCAAATTAGTGAGCCGTACAGGTAGAGAGCTCCTCTCAACCCGGCTCTCAGAAACCCCAGAAATTGAGGTGGGGGGGTGGGTTGTGGTCAGACAGCGGGAATCGTGAAGGCCTCGATCAACCTCTCCGGCGGCGGAAGTGCGTCGGTTTGTCCGCCCCGCGGAGCATTTCGGGAATTGTAGTGAAGTTCGGCGGGGTGCGCAGAAACTGACAGTGTAACCCTTTGGAGACCAGAGCGCGCCGGCGGAACTGGAACAGTTAGGGGCATTCGACCACTCCCTTTGTCAGATAAAGCAACTGACGAGGAGACCTTCAGTCCTCTCCTCTCTCCGGTTTTCGCTTGCCCCAGTCGAGTCTGATACCCAAAATTCTGGGCAAGACGAAGTGTCAAGTGGACAGCCCTACCTAACACTTGAGTCGCCAGCTTCCTGTCCCCCTCGCCCCCCAGCCCTGAAACCTTACAGTAGGGCCCCTCCGCCCCCGTCCCACGAACTGCTGCCTTCAGTAACCGGTAGCCGGCCCACCTTTGAAGGGCGGGGAACTGAATCTCAGAGAAGGCAAGACTTGCCTAAAGTTGCACAGCAAGTCGGAGTAGAAACAGGATGCCTGTCCACCTCCCGCAATTTCTGAATCCTCGGTGGCTCTCACCATCCGTATCACATCCCCGCCCGCATCCTTGGTCTCCAGCTGCTTGAGCGACCAAACTCCCTCTCCCGCGGCGAGGAGTAATCACGGTTGCGCAGCGGAGAGGCGGCGAGCCCTAACCTTCCTGCAGCCTGCGGTCCCCTTTAAGAGCAGGCCCCTGCGGGACTACGTTTCCCAGAAGGCTTTGCCGGTGCGTTATGTAACTTTCCCTGCGAAGCGGCCTCTGGGGCAGAAAGAGGCGGCGGCGGCTGCGGCGGCGGGAGAGGCGGGAGCCCGAGGCGGCGGCGCCCGCGGCCCATCGCGGGGCCCGACCTGTGCGCCGCGGCCCGGAGCCTGGACCCGGCGGGGGCGCCGACGTGCCTCTGCCAGTCTCTTCGAGGAGGCGGGAGTGAGGAAAAAGGCTTAGGGCCCAGGGGGCGGGGAAGGGGGGACGGGCCTGGATCCACGGGGAGGCCGAGCGAAAGGCCTGGCCGTGGCTTGCGCGGTCCCGGGGACGCGAATCAAACGGCGGCGGCGTGGATCGAACGGCGGCGGCGGCGGGTGGAAGGCGAGAGCCCGAACGGGCGCGTGCGGGGGGCTATGGCGTCCGTGCAGGCGTCCCGCCGCCAGTGGTGCTACCTGTGCGACCTGCCCAAGATGCCGTGGGCCATGGTGTGGGACTTCAGTGAAGCCGTGTGCCGCGGATGCGTGAACTTCGAGGGCGCGGATCGCATCGAACTGCTCATTGATGCCGCCCGCCAGCTCAAGCGCAGCCACGTGCTCCCCGAGGGCCGTTCGCCGGGGCCCCCAGCCCTCAAGCACCCGGCCACTAAGGACCTGGCTGCCGCCGCCGCACAGGGCCCTCAGTTGCCGCCTCCACAGGCCCAGCCCCAGCCGTCGGGGACAGGCGGCGCTGTCTCCGGCCAGGACCGCTATGACAGGGCCACATCGTCGGGCCGCCTCCCCCTGCCCTCGCCCGCCCTGGAATACACCCTGGGGTCCCGCCTGGCCAATGGGCTGGGCCGTGAAGAGGCTGTGGCGGAGGGGGCGCGAAGGGCCCTGCTTGGCTCCATGCCCGGCTTGGTGCCCCCGGGCTGCTAGCAGCTGCGGTGTCTGGCCTGGGAAGCCGAGGCCTGACGCTGGCACCCGGCTTGAGTCCTGCCCGTCCAGCTTTTGGCTCCGATTTCGAGAAGGAGAAGCAACAGAGGAATGCGGACTGTCTGGCAGAACTGAACGAGGCGATGAGGGGCCGGGCAGAGGAATGGCACGGGCGACCTAAAGCCGTGCGGGAACAACTGCTGGCGTTGTCCGCCTGCGCCCCTTTCAATGTCCGTTTCAAGAAGGATCACGGGCTGGTGGGACGTGTGTTCGCCTTCGATGCTACTGCCCGCCCGCCAGGCTACGAGTTCGAGTTGAAGCTCTTCACCGAATACCCCTGTGGTTCTGGCAACGTGTACGCAGGAGTCCTGGCAGTCGCTCGCCAGATGTTTCATGATGCTCTGCGCGAGCCGGGCAAGGCGCTGGCCTCATCAGGCTTCAAGTACCTCGAATATGAACGCCGGCACGGCTCTGGGGAATGGCGCCAGCTGGGAGAGCTGCTAACGGATGGGGTCCGCAGCTTCCGCGAGCCAGCACCCGCTGAGGCCCTGCCCCAGCAGTATCCAGAGCCGGCTCCTGCAGCCCTCTGCGGCCCTCCCCCACGAGCCCCATCCCGGAATCTGGCTCCCACTCCACGCCGTCGCAAGGCCTCCCCTGAGCCCGAGGGCGAGGCAGCTGGGAAGATGACCACAGAGGAGCAGCAGCAGCGGCACTGGGTGGCACCCGGTGGCCCATTCTCCGCTGATACCCCTGGTGTGCCCTCCCCCATCGCCGCCCTGAAGAACGTGGCCGAGGCCCTGGGCCACTCCCCCAAGGACCCTGCCGGGAGTGGGGGCCCTGTGCGCACCGGGGGTGCAAGCCCCGCCCGCCTCCTCCACGGCCCCGCCTCCAGCCCAGCATCGTCTAGTGGCCCGCAACGGTGAGGCAGAAGTGAGCCCCACAGCAGGGGCGGAAGCTGTTAGCGGGGGTGGTAGTGGCACCGGGCGACCCCTGGGGCCCCCCTGTGCTGCACCCTCTGCCGGGAGCGTCTGGAAGACACCCACTTCGTCCAGTGCCCCTCAGTGCCCGGACATAAGTTTTGTTTTCCCTGCTCCCGCTGAGTTCATCAAGGCTCAGGGCCCTGCTGGAGAGGTGTACTGCCCCAGCGGAGACAAGTGCCCGCTAGTGGGCTCCTCTGTGCCCTGGGCCTTCATGCAGGGAGAGATCGCCACCATCCTTGCTGGAGACATCAAGGTTAAGAAAGAACGGGACCCCTAGGCCACCACTGCCACCAGTCTACTGCCCATCCATCCCCGCCCCCTCCACCCCCTTGCCACCCACCGCTCCTGCGGATAAATTATTCCCTCCCTCCCCAGGCCTGTGCCTCCCTCACCTGTGTACATACCCACTTCCTTATCCCAGATGGGTCCCCTGGGGTAGATGCATTGAGGGTGGGGGAGAAAGCTTCTGTCCGAGGGGGTGTTTGGGGTCCCCTGACCCCTCTGGTTTCCCTCTCTCCTCCTTGGCTTGGCTTTGCTGCTGCTTGTAGTTGAGGGAGAGGTGGCCCCCTCCTCCTTGAGAAGGGGCCTCCTGAAATCTCGCTCTTTATAAATGAAGCAAAAGCATTTTATTTCCCCCCATCTTACCCCCTTTTCTCCCTTCAATAAACCGAAAGATGGGTTTTTTCCTTCTTGGTCCCTTAGTTGTGTGCGATGCTGCGCCCCCTTTGGGACTAAACTGAACCTGCAAGGGAGTGGACGTCGCGTTGTAGCCTCCAGGTGGCGCCCTTCACCCAGGTGGGCTCACCGACTGTTTTTACAAAGGCTGGCCGAGCCTTCTAGTCATCAGCCCGTTTTCCAGATGCCAGAACTAAGGCTCACGCGGGGAGCCGGGCGGGGGAAGGGGATGGCTCTTGAATGGTAGCCACAGCCAAGCTCGGGAATTAGGTTTTCCGTCTGGCCCATCCCCCGGAAGGTAGAGGACACAGTGCCCCCGAGGGGGGAGTGGAAAGAGGCTTCCCAGAAGGGACGAGCTGCGAGTTCTTGCTGGGTAGGGAGAAAATTAGGCCAGATTGCTAGGGGAGCTGCGCGAGGACATTTACCTCCTGAAGTGCACTAAACAGGGTCCCTGGGAAGACGGTGACTGCTGCTCACCGGCCGGTGCCCTGAACTGCACGCCCATCTCGAGATCGGCCTCAAGGGCGGCCTCCCTGAGACACCATGACTGGCCGGGTGGAAGGCACTCCCCCCGCGGTCACCTCTGATGTGCGCGGCCTTGTCCCGCACCTGTCCCGGCCGGCTGATTATTAACCAGGACTTCCTGCTCTCTGGCGTCAGGGGGCGGGGCTTGAGCGGGCTGCAGAAAAGCAGGGGTTAAGGGGAGGGGCGGCCCCGAGAGCCCAGCCCCAACCCCAGCGGCCTTCCCTACCCGCCCCCCCCACCCCGTCCCTCTCGCGACCCTGACGTGAAGATTCCGGGAAGGGGGGAAAGCGGGGTGCAAAGGCCAGCAGATGGCCAGAGAGATGGGGAGTGACTGTCCTGCCCCCCCTCCACCAGCCCTGTCAGACGGCTGTGAGGTCCTAGGTTGTCCCAGGTGTCAGGAACCCAGCTGTTATATCACCCAACTCTGGAAGGCCTTAACGTCCCGACCCATGTTGGTTACCCAGGTATCTCACCCACAAGTCCCAGCTCCCAAATATTAGGGACCCTGGGGCCTGGTCCTCCGTAGCTGGAGCACCCTCAGTTCTTGGTCTGAGGGGTCCCCTCCCTCCCCCAGCCACCAAGTCTCAGGTGTTCTGTCACCCCTGGCACTGCCAGCCTAGGCTCTGGGCAGGGCTGGGAAAACCACCCCTGATTAAATACACCAAGGCGATAAGCATGGGGCAAGGGAGACGCTGGATGGAGCTCCAGGCCTGAACACCCCTACTGGGCAATCTGTGGCCTCCCCTGACCCAGCTCTGCAGACCCAAGTATTGAGTGGCTCCCCCTGCCCCCAGCCTCAGAGTTAAGAGGACTCCAGAGGCCAGGGGCACTATGCCCCACTAGGGGCTAAAGACCTGTGGAGGACACCTGGTCCTTTAAAACAGCTGGTGGGTGGGTGGGGGGCAGGGGGAGTCGCCCCCAGCCTGGCCAGTGTGTATTCTAGATAGAGGCTGGGTTAACTATTAACAGAGCAGGCAACCTGAACTGCGTGGGTGTGGGGGCTGGATCAGCCCCTCTCCATTCAGGGCCAGGGTGGGGCCAGAGCCAAGAGGCTCTGGAGTGATTTGGGGATCAGTGAGTGGATGAAGAGGCTTCATGAAAGGAGAGACGGACACAGAGACTGAGGGAAAGATGGAGGCCACAGAGGTGATGAAGGAGCTGTAGAGACTGGCTCATTGAGAGAAGACCCAGAGAGAAAAAAAGGAGAGATCAGTGAGAGACCCTCAGAGATGAGGGAGATGTAGAAACAGAGACAAGCAAACATTCAGAAAAGAGAAATATCCCAACGGGTTAAGAGAGGCTGAGATACACTGAGGAAATGCCAACAATAGAGAAAGGAGAGAAAAGAGAGACTGAGAGTCAAAAAGAGGATGATAAAGAGAGGAGCGGGGAGGCTGTGAAATCAGGAAAAGGTAACTAGAGCTAATACATAAGGGCAGGGCTGGGTGTTTCAGTCACTTGGTCCCCATATTAAGACCTGGCTCAGCTCTCATCTTCCAGGTCTTAACTCTGCTGACATGTCCTCCAGGAAGCCCTCCTTGACCCTCAGTCTGTGTTAGGTGCCATTTCTGGGTTCCTGCTCCCCTATTCCAGCCTTGAGCAGTCTAAATCTTAATAGAACTGCACTGCAAGCCCCATAAGGGCAGAATCAAGGCTGTCTCAGTTTCACCGAATCCCCAGTCTTGCCCAGCACTGGCTGTTTAGAGGATGGATAGAGTAATGGATTTCTTTCCTTCAAGAAATGTTTATTCAGCACCCACTGTGTGACCAGCCCTGCTGTAGGTGCTGAGGATACAGCAGGGAACAGAAAGCCATCTCTGTTCTCATGCAGCTGACATTCAGGTGGGAGATACAGACCCCTAAAATGTGGATTTCAGCTCTCGACCAGGGATTGAACTCATGCCCCCTGTGGTGGAGGTGCAGAGTCCTAACCACTGGACCTCCAGGGAAGTGCCAGAGATTGGTATTTAAAGAGGGAGGCAGGGCATTCTAAGATGACACTAAAAACTAAAGGAGGTGAGGGAGCAAGCCAGAAACACTCTGGGAGAATAGCATGTGCAAAGGCCCTGAGTTGGGCACCTGCATGGTTCGCTCCAGGAGTAGCCAGGCAGTCAGTGCAGCTCTGGCAACAGGGAGAGACATACAACTGAGGTCAGCGGGATCGTAGGGGCACACTGAAGGTCCTGTGGTCCACAGGAAGGACTTTGGATTTTCTTTTAATGGGAACAAGTAGAGGGTTTCAAGCCCTGAGAGAAGAGATGAAGCAAATGAGACAGAAAAAGCAAAGAATCAGCTGAGATGGACAGCATCCTGTTCAGCTCTGTGTCCAGGGCTCAACAGAGGGCCTAGTATATACGCCCAGTGACAGTGTGTGCAGGAGGGAATAAGAGGCAGATTGACAGAGAAAAGAGTCAGAATGGCATTAGCTGGATGGACAAACTCTCAGGGAGAAGCCAGGTTAAGGACCCAGGACGCCCAGGGACAGCAGACAGACAGACACAGACAGACAGACGGCAGCCCAGCTGAGAAGTCCCATTCCTTCCAGAGGCCTCCCCACCCGGAAACCTTCCCAGGAGCTGGAAAAATCCCCCAGTCCCCCCTGCCCGCCTTGCCCTGTGGCGTGCCCACTCACACCTCAAGCAGAGGAAGCTGGCAGGCCCCACAGGAACCTTTCTGTGCGGGGGGGGAGTAAGGGCGGGCGGGCGCAGGGACGAAGAGAGAGGAGTGGCGGGCGGGCAGGCAGCGGGCAGTGGCTACACAAAGGCCCCAGTGTCTGCCCCTCCTGCCCCTGGGTACAGATATAAATAATATGTACATATACCTTTATATATATATATATATATATATATCTACCAGTGGGCTGGGGTGGGAGGCTGGGGGCCACACAGTCCCCCCTAAGGACCCTGGGAGAGCAGAGGTCTGCTCCTGTGGGGTCTGGGGCCTCAGAGACAGTGACCAAGACTGAACGGTTCCGGGTGAGAGGGACTTACAAGGTTCAAGAGAAACAGGAAGAGACTGGCAGATCGTGGCCCCACGTTAAAAACCAGGTGGTAGAGAGAGTCGGTGGTCTCAAACAGAGACAGATCAGGAAAGGAGAGAAATCAGATTTCCCTGAGAAAAGACAGAAAGAGTCCGAGGTAGATGGGACAGAATGAAGACAAGGGTCATTCCAGAAAATGAACCACAGAGAAATGCAAGTGAGAGGAAGTAGGGACAGAAAGAAGCAGAGAAGCCAGCAGACAGCCAGGGAACGACAAAGAGAAGCAGGCAGGCAGGCAAAGGCCAAGGCTGGGGGCTTGGGAAGGTGGGGGACCGTGGGTAGGGGAAGGGTCAGGGCACATCTCCAGTTTAGGGGCACAGCCTGTGGGGCTCTGGGCCAGCCCAGTCCAGGGCAGGCTAAGGGGCAGGGAGCGGAGGTGAGGGAGGTGGCCCTTGCGTTCCGGATCTTGGTGTTTACCTGAGGCAGGCATTGCAAACAGGCGCCCAGCCTGGCCCATGGCAGGGCGAGGGTGGGATGGGCTGGGCCGCAGCTCTGGGCACCAGTGGGCCTGACACGCCCACCTGTGGCCTGGATGGTGAGTAAAACACACGGGACACCTGGGTAGATGGTGACACATAGGGGGACAGACACAGTGACACACAGGGACAGATATAGGCAGACCCAGAGCGTCCGAGACATAAACAGACCCATAGAAGCCAAGTGACAGAGACACGCTGTAATAGACACGGTGACAGACACCGGGACACAGCAGCAGGCAAACATGGTGTTGAGCTTAGAGACGTGGCGACAAAACACAGAGACCGAGGACACAGTCAGACACGCTGCAGACAATGGCAGCACGGGGGCATGTGTGCAGACACCGCGACACAAACACCCACGGAAACCCAGCAACAAGACACTGACGCCGAGACGCATGGGTGCACACCACACACGCTCACACACTGACCACGCAGATCACGGAGTAACACGGAAGCCTGCAGATGTCATGACAGCGACACGCTGACACCAAGGGACACGCTGACATAGACGCCCAGACTGCTGGCTTCTGGGGTGCCCCTCGGCCTCCAGCTGCGTGGTGTGAGCAGGGCTGAGCATGGGGGAGGGCTCGGGACCCCAGGACCCTGCTGTGCTGCTCTTACCCCTCTAGAATAGCGCCCTGATTCAGGGCCCAGGCTCTGAGCCTGGGTTCAAGTTCTAGCTCCCCACTCACCACCTGTGTGACCTTGGACAAGTTACTTCTTCATGCCTCAGTTTCCCCAGTAATAAAATGGGTGGTGGGAAGGACTGGCTCCATTAACTGTCAGGTGCTTCCACGATGCCAGACTCGTGGTGTGCCTTAGTAACTGTTGTTATCGTTCCGTTTCCTTCCTTCTTCGCCATCATCATCTCACGTTTTCTGAGGCAGGTGGCTCTCTGCTCACAGCAGGGACCCTGCCTCGCCCTCTGTTTCCCCACCCACGGGCTCCTCCCTTGGACCACGTCACCCACAGCCACAAGCCATGCCCAGGTCCATCTGTCCCAGCCCAGGCTTCTCCGTGTCCCCGTGCTGTCCCTCCATCCCTGACCCCCAGCGTCTTCATGTCTGCCCATGTGTCCCATGTGTGACCGTGGTACTTTTCCATACTGGCCGCCCGCCGGCTGTCCCTGGGGTGGGGGTCACACCTGCCCACGCTGGCCGAGCCAGTGGCCACCAGACACCCTGACGGATGGCCCCACCCTCCCCCCAGGACCCTACAACAACACCCGCCCCCTCCGGCCACCTGAGGTCCCCACTGGGGCGGCCTGAGGCCTGAGCCTGGGGACAGGAAGCCCCAGGCCTGGCCGCCCTGAAAGCCTCTTTCAGCCTGGGCCTCCTCCGGCAGCCACCGACTCCTCCTGCGGAATAATATTTGGGCTGTTGGCCGGGGGCGGGGGCCAGATCCGGAGGCCGCCTGGGAGAAGCCAGAAACCGCAGGGCTTCCTGCCTCGGGCCGGCCGACTCCGGGAGAGACCCCCAGGCCCGAGGGAGGGGGGCGGGCACCAGGGGAGACTGAGGGCCTTTCTCTCGGCACCAGTTGTTTTTTCCAGGAACCGGGAGGAATTCCCCAGCCTGCCCAGGACAGCGAGGCTGGTGGGACGGCTGACGGGGAGCCAGCGCGGCAGGGGGGCGGGGGGTGACACGCAGCCGGCGGGGCGGGCATGGTGACAGAAATAGAGGGCCTGGCCTGCGAGGTGGCAGGTAGAGGCGGAAACTCAGGGAGCCGAGAGAGGGAGGCCAAAGGAGGAGGAGAGAAGCTGGAGAACCAAGGGAGTGGAGAGAGGCAGACCCCAAGAGAGGAAGACTTAGAGCCCCAAGGGAAGGAGGGAGCATTCAGAGAGGGAGGGAGGGACAAGACTCAGAGGAATGGAGAGAATGAGAGAGAGAGAGCAAGGCAGAATATTCGAGAGATAGATGCACAGAGGATGTGCGAGCTGCCCACAAACCAAAGGACAGAGATTAAGAAAGAGACAAGTAGGGACACAGATGACACCAGGGGACAGACAGATGGACACACAGGAAGTGGGAGAAACACCCCTCTCCCTTCTGTCCTCCGTCTGTCACTTGCTCACACACACACACACACACACACACGCACACACGCACACACACACACAGAAACAGCTTTTGGTCTTTGAATGGACTGACTGAATGAGTGGCTACAGAGCCAACAGCCATGAAAGGCAAATACAAACTAAGGGAAAGACACCTGCTCCAGCCAGCCTGGCGGCATGACCTCGGCCCCGGCCTTTCCCATTCTGGGCCTCAGTTTCCACCCTGTGAAATAAGGGCTGTGAAGACCACACCTGTGTTTCCCAGAGAGCCATGCCCTCAGCAACACTGGAGCCACAGATACCAGACTCAGAGCCTAGGCAGACTCAGAGACCTGGACAAATAGAAGCCCCGAGACCCCAAACCCAGAGGCCCCCAGAAGCCCCCAGCGCCCAAAGAAGAGTCAGCTCCTTTCCCCCACACCTGCACGTGAAAGAGACAGAGACACACTGGAGCCAGCCGATATATGCTCACACACAGCCACAACAGTGACAGGGATGTGGCAAAGCCAGGCATAAGTCACAGACATAACTTTCTGGAAGACAGACAGACAGATGCTGACTCACAGAAGTACACATGAAACGCACAATGACCCACAACGCCGATGTAGGCGTAGGTAGACTCTCTGAGGCAGCAGGCAAGTAGACAAAGGGACATATGGAGACACACATCCAACAGTGTGAGACCCAGAGGGTCCCAGGGACAGGTGTGTAAGAGAACCACACACACAAAGGGCAAGGCAGACGCACAGAAGTCTGGTATCCTGAGACATCTACAGGAAGCACACAGAGGATGGACACAGAAACTAACACAATGAAGGGATACAAGCCACAGATAACACCCACAGCAGACCACGGGGACCTCAATGGCTGTAGCGATACCCTATGACCCACAGAGGCACAAGCGCACACATGTGCGCGCGCACACACACACACACAGTCTCCTTCAGTTGGCACCTCGTTTGTCCCTCCTCCTCCTCTCCAGCTTCACCAAAAATTGAGCGGTCCCAGGGCTCTCTGAACCTCAGTGCTAGAGGCATGTGTCAAGAGAGTGGGGGTGGGGAGATGGCCTTGGTCACTTCAGAGCCACCTCTTCCTGCTGCCCCCGGCCCCACGGCTGCGGGGGCTGCTATCTGTGAGCAAACTGTCCTTGGGGTCAGGGACAGCAAAGAGCCAAAGGTCAGGTCGATGCCTCCCCCAGCCCTTCCCCCAGAGGCAACTGGCTCTTGGGGGCAGGAAGGAGAGGGGACAGGACATAGCAATTCAGTTGGTTCAGCCTCAAAGGGCCCACTGGCTAAGGAAAAGATACATTCAATAAGAGGCAGAAATGGTGACTTTAATGGTCAAACACAGCCAGTACCCCCTTTCCTCGGCCAGAACCAGACTTCAGTAGAAATCCCCCATACCCTAACCAGTCCTTTCTGGTTTCTCCTGGATCAGAGGGAGAATGGGCTCCAGGGAAAAAAACAACAACAAGGAGTATCCTCATCTCTACCCCTCACTCAGCTCACACCAGAGGCGGGGATGACATGGCCAACACCGGGGCTGTGGGGGCCATTATGTTGCACAGCGGTACCCGGGTGATGGCAGACGGTCAATATGGTGGCCAAAGAAGACGTAACCAAAACAGTGCCACCATCACATCCAGAGGCTCAGCCAAGAGGCTGGGCATCACAGCACCCAAGGAGCCAACCGAGAAGTCATCCCAGAGGGTGGCCATCTGAAGACCCAACAGGTCAACCTCATCACATCGATCAGTATGGCCGTCTTCAGAGCACTCAGTGGGCCCACCACGATGTCAGTGTCAACTCTCACAGTGCTCAGTGGATCAACACGATGCCCAGTGATGGCAGTCACCACGCAGTAAACCAACCAAGATGCTGGCTGACTGGACGAGCAAGGTGTCCCCGGGGAAGGTCAGGCCCCAAGCCCGATGGTATGACCTACAGCCGGATCCCACCCACCACGCTCCCACCCCACCCCTGCTAGGATGCATTAAGCAGAGAGCGGGAATAGAGGCCCTGGTAGTAGACCCCAGGCTCCCCACCCTCTGCCCCGTAGCCCCCAAATCCCACGTCCAGCTTGGGGGTGCTGGCGACTGTTCCGACATCAGGTTGTTGATGGAGAAAGGGTGATTGAAGTTGTAGGGCGCATCCAGCTTTAGCTCCCCTGGGAGCTCCAGGCCGGTGAAATAGGGTGTGGAGGGAGCAGCGGGGGAGCCACAGTCCAGAGCCCCCACTTCGTCCCCACCCTGGGCCTCCGGCTCCGGGGGCGGGGGGCTGCGGCTGCGGCGTGGAGGCCACAGTGGCGGCAGGGGCGGCGGCCGCGGAGGCCGACCCTGCACTGTTCCTGGAGGCCGAGCTCCCGCCGCCCCCTTTCTTCACCTTCTCCTCCAGCTTGAAGCGCTTCTGGCGGCGTAGGTAGCAGCCGTTCTCAAACATGTTACCTGAGCTGGGGTGCAGGGCCCAGTAGGAACCCTTGCCCGGCTTGTCCGGGAGCGCGCCACCTTGACGAAGCAGTCGTTGAAAGACAGCGAGTGGCGGATGGAGTTCTGCCAGCGCTGCTGGTTCTCGCGATAGTAGGGGAAGAGGTCCATGATCCATTGGTAGATCTCGCTCAGGGTAAGCATCTTGCCCGGCGCCTGCTGGATGGCCATGGTGATGAGCGAGATGTAGGAGTACGGCGGCTTGGCGTGGGCCAGGGGCCGCCGGTACCCTTCGGCATCTCCTTCCCGTGGACCAGCCCGGGCCCGGGCCCCGTACCCTGAGCTGCTGCCCCCACCAGTGCTGGCACCCAGGCCTGGGAAGGTGGGCCCCAGGGGCGCTGTGGGGGCTGGGGGCGCCAGGGGTCCAGTGGGCAGTGGGGAGGCAGGGAGCCCCCTGGCGGGTAGGGAGAGCTCAGCGGGTTCAGGGTCATGTAGGAGTTGAGGGGGGCCATGGTGGGTACTGGGGTCACTGGAGAATAGACCTATAGGGAGAGAAGGAGAGATGGCAAGTCATGGGTCTCTACTCTGTTGCTAAGCAAAGCGTCACTGGACCCATTTTGGGTCCCTGTGTCTGTGCGTCTCCATCATTACCTGCCTCTGTAAATGGCTGTCTCTTCAAGTCTCTCTCTCTGCCCCCTCTTCACGCACCCCCTTTCCCTGACCCCATCTCCCACATCTCATGTCCTGGAGTGCACATGCTTTAAATGGTTCTGAAAGTATGGTCCAGGACACCCTGGGGAGTTGTCTGAGACTCTTTTGGGGATCATCTAGGTCAAACCATTTTCGTATAATGCTAAGATATGACTAACCTTTTTCACTTGGTTACTCTCACGAGCGTACAGTGGAGTTTTCCAGAGTCCACATGACATGGAATATTGCAACAGACCAAATGTAGAAGCAGCTAGGAAAATCCAGCTGGCTTCTACTGAACCAGACACTAAAGAGACGGGCAAAAATGCCACTGTGCCACTCCTCCCCTTCAATGTCCTGAAATACAGTTATTTTAATAAAAATACACACTGCTTATACTAACACATTGTTGCTATTTTTAAATGAATGAATGCCTATTTTTAAAATGTCTCAGTTTTCACTTTGAATGTGCTAACAACCAATAAAACCCTGATCAATAAAAAACTTTTGGGGTCCTCATTTAAGAGTGTGAAGAGGTCCTGAGACAAAAAGAAAAAAAAATTTGAGAACTGCTGATTTATCTAATAATGGAATCTATGTGTGTACTTTCTATCCATCTTTTAGGTTATAAAATTATGGCTTTATAAGTCAAAGCACCTGAATATCAGAAATCACAGATTTCCACCTAATATATGTCATCTGTTTATTAAATGTCATCAAATCTAAGCTTTAGTAGTATTTTAAGTGTTAATAAGAATGGAAAAAAACATTGTCAATTATAATCTCCAGACACCACTGACTGTAAAACCCATTCCATTTTCAGAAAGGTTCAAATGGGGGAAAAAGTGCATCTTCGCTTAGTGAAATAAGGCAGACATTGCTATCTATGTCTTTGTAAGTAACTATCTCTTCTCTCAGATATTCAACTGACCACCTCCTGTGTGCCAGGCACTATTCCAGACACTTCCCAGGAAAGTTCTGCTCTCATCCTTGTGACCACACTATGGGGGAGGCGCTATCATGACACCCATTTTTCAGCTGAGCAAGCTGAGGCCCCAGAAAGGTTGTCCAGGAGTCACACAGCAAGGAAGGAGAAGAACTGGGATTGTGAATCCAGGCAGTCTGGCTCCATGTGGGTGTTTAGATCCAGCTATAAAAGCAGTGACCAAGACTCGGAAAAGCCTGCTCTCAGGGAGCTGTCAGTCTAGCGGGAAGTGAACAAGATGAGTAAGGAAAGTACAAAGCTTGGTGGATGGGGACTTATCCTGTGAGCATTTATCCCTTTCATCCAGTCTTCCATTCATTCTCTGGCAATATTCCATCTGTCTGTCTGTCCTGCTTCCTGTCCCGGGGGTGAGGTGGGTCTCATGGCACTGGAGGTGCTGCTCTAGCACTGATGGGAACCACCACTGAGTCAGTGTGTCCCATCTCACCCCCTGTCCCTTGAGAGTCTGCACAGACCAAGGCCCGGAGGGAGAAAGGAACTGCCAGGATCACTCAGGGAGCCAGAGACAGGTGGTAACCAACCCCAGGTCTGCATTCCAGTAGAGAAACTCTCCCCTGTCTTTCTTCGCGTGTCTATCCAGGTAGCTCTTTCTACTTATGTCTCTTTGACTCTCCCTGTTGGCATTATATGTGTCTGTTCATCTCCTTCCCTGTCTCGGGACCTCTACACTCCTTCCCTCTCTCCCTCCCTCCTCCCCATCCCCCAAGCTCTCTCCCTTTATCTCCGTCTCTCTCCTCCATCTCTTTCCCTCCTCTGCCTTTCTTTTCACATAAAGACACTCACAGCCCCCACCTCTCTCTACATCTTTGCATCTCTCTGCCCCTTCCCTGGGCACCACCGTCTCTCTAGAAGTCTCACATTGAAATTGGAGCCACAGCTATTCCCCTCCCCCATGCACTGGTCTCCCCTGTGGTTGGCTGGCTCTGGTCCCTCCCCAAAAGTAAGGGAAGAGGGTCCTTCAGAGAGAGAGGCGGTGTCGGAACTCAGAGGGATCCACAGAGAGTTTCTGAATCCCTCTATGACCCCTGACACTTCTCCAGTTCAGTCAGACTCTTGTATCGCAGAGGAAGACAGACTGGGACCCCAGAGCCCTTCTTTTCTGGCTCCCCACCCACACGGAAGTCCTTCTTGAGGTCTGACCTCAAGCCTCCAGCTGCCCTAATCCACCGTCAGCTTTCACACGCCCCGGGGCTGGGATGAACCCCCAGTGTCCGGGTCTGAACCGGATCTCCCCTGCGAGGGCGGGGCTGAGACTGGGGGAAGCCCTGAGGGGACCTGCACCCCCACCCCAGGAGGCTGGAATTTCTCCCTTTTCATTTCCTTATTGTCTCTGGAGGAGGGTGTGACAGGGAGCGCAGGGAGGCGGTGTGAAGCCAGAAGCTAGTTTCTAATCCTGGTCCCAGCCTAGGACCTCAGGTGGCTCCTACACTCCGAGAGGCTTTAGGTTCTCCATCTAGAAAATGGGGTGGCGGGAGCAGTTGGACCAGCTGACTTGTGAGAACTGGAGGAATGCCTGAGAACTATAACTTTCCAATTTCCCTCCAGACAAAGAGCCAGCCTGGTGGAGGGGGTGCCATGACCCAAGCAGAACGGTGTGGTGGGCAAGAAGCAGTGTGGGGTTCCCCAGTGCTCAGTTGCTGCGTGAGTGCAGAAGTTTCTCCTCTCATTGTTCTGACCCAGGTGGAGGAGGTGATTTTGTTGATGGGAAGGTTGAGGAGACCCTCACACTGTACGTCCATTTCCAGCCCCCTACGTGTCATCTCTTCCAAAATATGCCCCCAAATGCTGACCATCTCTAGACTGTCCCTCAATTTCGGAGACAATTTCCACACACCTTGTCCCCTAAGCTTCAGGCTGTGCCCCAAATAATGACTCCTTCAGCCTAGAGCCCCACAATTTACTTTTTAAGATACACCTCCAAAACACTGATTTGTAGTTGGTGTCCTTAGAGCACACCCCCAGGATCTGAACTATGCAAGGGGTTCAGCTGAGATTCTCCTACCGCCTGGAAGCCTCCACCACCAACCTGGTCTCTGCCTTCCCCACCCTAGAACCGACATTGCCTCCACCTCTCAACGCTCTCAGTCCCTTCCCTGCCCCACCCCACGTGCACCTCACACCTCCACAGCCCCAGGACTGGCCCCTCCTGGGCACCTTGCCAAGCCTTGCAGGCTTGGGTATCCAGGAGTCCCACCCTACAGCTTCAAACCCCAGACCCAGAACTCAGGCAGGCTGGGGCCCATGTAAACCCCAGATCTTAGTGTCTTTGGAGAACTCAACCCTTGCAGTCCCACATCTCACCTCAAGCTCACAGTCCCCATCCAGGTTAGAAACCCAAGTATCCAGACCCCCATAAACTTCTGGCTAGGACCCTGTCCCGCCTCCAATTCATAATGTTGACTAGAGAGCAAGCAGGCTAAGACGGAGTCCTTGTAGCAAGAGGAATTCAAGTTAGATCTGGGGAAGGACTTTCCATCAGCTAGGGCAAGCGAATTATTATTCTCTGCCCCCTATTCCAGGGAAGTCTTGTCCTGTCCGAGATGGGACTGGTGAGGACATTAGCAATTTGTGGAGATCAGTGGAAGGGGGTGGGGTGGGTCGGGGGTGCGTGAAATCTGAAACCCTCCAGAATCCAGCAAGGAGAATCCCTGCTGAGGGTTTCTCTAATAACACTTAGACCCCTAAAGTTCAGCTGGGACCTGTTAGGTAGAGACTGACCCCCTCTGCTGCCAATGCTGTTGCCTCTACCCCCTGCTCTCAGGATCCCGACTCTGACTGCGTCTGGCCCCTTATCTATCTGAGCCCCAGCTCTTAAATCACCTGTTATTTCACACTCCCCAAACCAAGCTTCATCTCTGACCACCTTCATCTCTTATCCTTGAGCACCTACCCCTATTTCTAACTTTAAAATAGAACTCAACCCAATCTTTATCCCAGAACCCCAATTCTTACATCTACCCCAGACCCCCATCTTTAACACTAAATTCTAACCCTGAACTCTCAACTCAGACTTCTCTTAATGGTGACCTCCCCCTCTCATCTCTTATTCACTATATTTCCCCCTAATTTTTCCCCCTAATTTTGAAGCCGGTTGCCTAATCCCTCAGCTCTGTCCGTATCCCGGAGCTCTGATTCCTAGCTTTGGTTTATTCATTTTAATTCCTTTTACTCTGGATCCCTGACACTCAGCCCTCACGTATGAGCTATGACTTGACCCTTGGCAGAATCTTCCTTACTCTCATTTAAGCCCTCACTGCGACAAGCCTGCCTAAACCGCGCTCCCATGCATTGTCCCCCGTCTCTGATTCCTTACACCTGGTCTCCGTGTGTCCAGTTCCCCCGCTCTCAGGTTCTATTTGGGGGCCACCGTTGGAGTCCACACCCAGGTCCTTACCCCCATTTAACCCTGCACCCTAATTCCTGCCCGCCCCCCTCCCCCGCCAATTCCCGCTCCGCCATCCCCGAGGACACACCTCGCCCGCCTCCGGGTAGTAGCTCCACTCGGTCAGGTCGTGGGCCTCCATCTTCACCGAGCCCAGCATCCCCCGGGCCTGCGCCCCCACCCGCCCCCCCCTCCGGCCCGGGGAGAACCAAGAGTCTCGGATCTCTCGGCCGGCACTGCCCGAGTTCCGACCCGCGCGCGTCCGTCCGACTGCCCAGGGTCCCAGTCGTCCCGGGCGCCGCGGGAGGCGGCCACGCTTTATAGCCGGGACACCCCCGCCCTCGCCCGCCCTGGGCTCCCCTCCCGCCTCCCCGAGGGCGGTGCGCCCGGATTGGGGCGCCCCCTGCGGGATTGCGAGGAGACAGACCTCAGGCGCCGGGATCCGCAGCCCGGGGATGAGAGCTAGGGACGGCTGAAGAGAGTAGGAGCTTTAACTGGGAAACAATTGCTCATTCTAAAAGCCTCGAGGGCAGAACTCTAGGTCGCTTCTACTTAGGGTTTTCTTCAGCTCAACCGGAGCAGGCGAACAGCCAGCAAGACTTGTTGGAGTGGAAAGGGGGCTCAGAGCCGAGTGGTCTCCAGAGGTCCCGCTGTTACTATTACTATAAGGACCGGTAGGAGACCCTCGAAACCACATTTCCCTTTGGACGGACTGGAAGACTGAAGCGTCTGATAACTGGAAGTGCTCCAGATTGTGTAAATGGTCAGGACAAAAGGTGGAGGGGATCGGGGCCTCTGCTCAGATCCCGCTGAGACTGCAAACAACCTGCAAGACCAAGGAGCTTCGCCTACCCGACTCTGTTCAATCTAACATCAGCCGTCCAGGGAACCAGTCTCCGTGAACTCCATTTCCCAGAAGCCTCCAGCCCCCTTTCCGTCCCGCCCCCTGCTACAGGACTACATTTCCCAAGAGGCATGGCGCCCGAAAGCTGGAAATGAAGGTCTGCCTAGGCTTCGCAGAGGGGGGAGGGCGGAAGGCCGCTCGCGCGGTAGGGGCGGAGGCGCTGGTACAGAGTGGACTCCATCTCCCAGCGACCCGCCGAGTGCAGTGATTGCGTAGTGTCACGGCGGCAAGCGGAAGATGGCGGCGGCGTCTGTGAAGAGGCGCTGCTGAGGGGGCGCGAGGGGTACGGAAGCCGGAGCCGCGGTGAGCGGGGGGCGAGCAGCGTGGGCGCTAGGGACGAAGGGAGGAAGGACTCTAAAAGGGTAGGGGCGCTGTCGGGGGCAGTGAGGACACTGAGAGGAGAAGGGAGCAGTGACGCTCGGGACCCCAGTTTCTGCCCAGCTTTTGGACCCTTCCTTGGCTCCCCAGTACCCTCAGGGCAAAGTTCCAGCGTGGCCGCCAAGGCGCGTCCGCACCCCCGGCCTCAGCTCTGCCAATTGGCTGGTCCCTCTTTTCGCACGGGCTGCACTGGCCTTTCGATTTCCTCAAACTCGCCATACGCTTTCCCGCCTCAGGCTATTTGCACATGTCGTCCCCTCTGTCTGCAACATCCTTTTACTCATTCCGCCTGGCTGACTCCCATTCATCTTTCGGATCTTGGCACCAACGTCACTTCCTCTGCGAAGCCCTCCTTTCCCGCCCTCCGTCCCGAAATCCGCCTGTTGGACGATCTCATAGGTCGCTGTTCCTTTCCTTCATGTCACTGGGGGGTCTCACTTGTTATTGAACCTTTATTTGTGTGGCTTCTTAGTCCTGTCTGTGACCATGAGCCCCACGGTGGGTAGGGACTGGCTGTGTGTCGGTCTCCGCTGTGTTCCCAGCACTGCGGAATCGCGCTGAAAACTCCCAGTTAAGGTTCGTTGAATGAATGAACGATTCTCAGGGGTCCACTCTGTGTATGTAAAGGAAGTCGTCGTACTCCAGATGGGAGTGGGGCGGCAGGACTCTATAGGAGCACAGCGAGACGGAAGGGGAAACGATGATTATTGATAACAAAAGACTACAAGCCACCCCCAGATGTTCTTTAGAAGGGAGACTGGCAGGGAAAAAACAGATAGCCGTCAGAGAATAAAATATCATGGAACTGTAAAAAGGAATGAGGGAAGGGGGGTAAAAAGGAACCAAAGAATGTACCGCAGCATATATTAAGGGAAAAGCAGAATGGAAAACGGTGTTTATCATATGCTTCCTTTTTGACAAAAGTAAAGGAAATATTTGAAAGTGAATGTCGCTCAGTTGTGTCCGACTCTTTGCGACAGTCCATGGAATTCTCCAGACCAGAATACTGGAGTGGATAGCCTTTCCGTTCTCCAGGGGATCTTCCTAACCCAGGGATCGAACCTAGGTCTCCCGCGTTGCAGGTGGACTCTTTACCAGCTGAGCCACAGGGAAGCCCAAATGAAATACGAATATACATTAAAAAAACAACAGCAGTGGAAGAGGAAGGACGCCCGGTAAAAGTTTGGGTGACTCAGTGTATTCTCATCAGGAAAAGAGAAGAAAATTCATCGTGAAAGCGTTCATTGTGTTCTGCTGGGAAACAGCAGTATACTGAATTGTTGGGTGGCCATGACCTTTAACTTGCATGAACAGAGCTGGGGGGCAGGGGAAGCAGTTCTTTTTAGAGAGGCAGTCCAGTGCACTAGTGAGAAGGCTAGGTTCTGCAGCCAGGCTGCTGGGTCTGCATCTTACAAGTTGTGAGCCTTTGATCAAGTGATTTTACTTCCTTGGATTTCATATATCCACATATGTAACATGAGAATTGGGGCTTCCCTGGGTGCTCGGTGGCAAAGAATCTGCCTGCAGTGCAGGAAACTGAGGTTTAATCCCTAGGTTGGGAAGATCCCCTGGATGAGGAAATGGCAACCCGCTCTAGTATTCTTGCCTGGGAAATCCCCTGGACAGAGGAGCTTGATGGGCTACAGGGTGTTGTGAGGTTTAAATAAGTTACTGGGTGAGAATTGTGCCCAGCATATATTAAATGTTCAATAAATATTAGCTGTTATTTTTCAAGCATTCCCAGAGCCAAAAGGCAAACTAAGGGATACTGAGGGATACTAAGCCCAGTGATTGTTGAAGACCTTTGACATTTACTCAGCAGATTTTTTTTTAATCTTTTGGTCACACTGCGTGGCATGTACAATCTTTGTTTCCTACCAGGGATCAAACCTGTGTCCCCTGCATTGGAAGTTTAGAGTCTTAACCGCTGACCACCAGGGAAGTCACACTCAGTAGATTTTTATTGAATACGTACTAGATGACTTCCCTGGTGGCTCAGACAGTAAAGTGTCTTCCTACAATGCTGGAGACCTGGGTTCAATCCCTGGGTCGGGAAGATCTCTGAAGAAGGAAAGGCACCCCACTCCAGTATTCTTGCCTGGAAAATCCCATGGATGGAGGAACCTGGTAGGCTACAGTCCATGGGGTTGCAAAGAGTCAGACACGACTGAGTGACTTCACTTCTCCTTCCTCACTCGGTGCCAAGCACTGTTCCATGCTGGGGGTAAAGTGAACACACACACCTCTTCCCTCATGGAGCTTATAAATATGTAGTGTGTTTATAATGATCCATGCATGCCATGGAGAAAAAGCGAAACAGATGGTGAGGGAGAGTAAATGGAAATTTGAAATCAGATGGTCAGAGAAGACCTAGCCGCTGGGATATTTGAGTTGAAACCTGAAGGAGATAAGGAGGAAGGGAGCTGTGGCAGAGGGGAATGGAGGGGTAATCCAGGTAGAAGGAAGAGAAGCACAAAGGCTTAGAGGAAGGGGTATGTTGGTGCAATGACGAGGAGGCCAGAGTGACTGGAGCAGAAACAGAAGAGCCAGCTCAAGAAAGGTCTGCCCGGCTGTGGTGAGGACTTAACTTGGCTTTGACTCTAAGCAAGATGTGGGGTGACCGGCAGAAGGGAGACCAGGAAGGAGGCTGTTGGACAGTCATTCATTCAGTAGATACCTGTTGAGAATAAACTGCTGTGTACAGTATATTATGGTTCTTTCAAAAGATGCATCTTTTTCACCTCCTCGAATTCTTAACAGTTTTTGCAATAGCCTTCAAATCTCTTTTCCTGCATGTGAAAATAGCTATACTTACATTTACTATGTGTGTTAACTCATCTAATCCTCAGAATAGTTCTGGGAGATCACCACTGTTGCCATCCGTGATTTACAGAAGAGACAGCTGAGACCCAGCTGTTTCTTGCCTCAGGTCATTCTGTATACATACATACACGAACTTGACAAAAATCAGTTGAATCGTATACATTCCTCTGTGAGGCAGCAGACTGTCACTGTCATCTTTTCATGATGATAATTCTTTGAGACCCATCCTTTTTCCCCTATTTCCTCCCTTTTTTACTTTTTGGTTTTTCCTTCCACTCTTTTTTTTTTTTTAACAAATACATATATTTTTCCTTTCTTTTATGAAAAGTGAACATAGAGTAAAGATTGCCTTCACTTTGTTTTTAATTTAATATGTGCTGGAGCCCATTGTTTATCAGCACACAGACAGATTTGCCTCATTCCTTTTTACAGCTGCGTAGTATTTTATTTTGTGGATGTATCACAGTTTTTCAGCCCATCTCCCTGTTTGAGAAGACTCCGGTTGACAGCGGTCTTTTGCTACTGGGAATAGTGCTATAATTGATATCCTTCTTATTACTTGATTTTTACCAGTGTGACTTTGGGAGAGATGTCCAGAAATATCCCCCACTTCTTTTGAAACACAATGTCATAATATTCCAGAAAATGGCAGAAGTATAATTTGTTTGATTAGGCCTTCTCTGATGTATTGAGTACTTAACCTACTGTGTGGAAGACCCAGAGCTGTGTTTCAGAAAGCTTGCTCTGGTGTCCAGTCCGGAGTACAGCCCAGCTGGAGAGACAAGGGGCACTGAGACCAGAGAGAGGTGGCTGCTCTGCGTGCATCTGCTCAGTCCTCCAGCAGTTGTTTGTGGTCAGCCTGCTCTCTGTAAAGTACTGGAGGTGAGGCTTGGTTCTCCACAGGGTACGGCCTCTTAGCCGGTAGACATAAGTCTCCCCCAGATTTCAGCCCCACAAATACATACAGTCAGATCCAGACTCTGGAAGGGGGATGGGCTTGAAAGGACCCAACAGGCTGGAAAGGAGGGTTGGAGCCCTTCACAGACAGTAAAGTAATGGCCCAGAGCTTGCTCCATCCTCCTCTCCAGGGGGTACCGGGCCACAGCCATGGCAGCCAGCAGTGGGGACAGCGTCACACGCCGGAGCGTGGCATCACAGTTCTTCACTCAAGAGGAAGGGCCGGGCATCGATGGCATGACCACATCAGAGAGAGTGAGTACCAAGAGAGAGGTATGGAGTGGGGAGGCCCGGGCCCTCTCTAGGGGCACCACCCCTAGCTGGAAGATCTCAGGAATGCTGTAGGAGCTGGGCTGACCTGCCTTCTACCCTCCTTCCAGGTAGTAGATCTCCTGAACCAGGCGGCACTGATCACAAACGACTCAAAGATCACAGTGCTCAAACAGGTAAGGGGAAGAGGGTGACGCTGGGCTAAGCAGGACGAGTGTAACTGGGATGGGAGCCTCGGCAAAGAGGGCACCAGCACTGGCGCTAGTGTCCATGTCTAAGTGCTTGGGATACAGCACTCAGCACTGCTCAGCCACACCATCGTTTAATTCTCACAAAAGCTCTCTGAGGCAGGGTAATTTCTTCGCTGTTTTACAGAGAAAGAAATAGAGTCTAAGAGCTTAAATTAGCCCAAGGTCACTCTGCTAGGACCTGACAGAATTAGGACCTGAATGCTGGATTCACTCTCCAAATGCTATGCTCTTGATCCTCAAGTTTCTTCTCCGCCAGAGTCCTGTCCAGTGGGGAAGGTGTGCAGGTGACCCAATAGTGGGGACTCAGAGTGGGCAGGGCTGAGATGGAGGCGCCCGGGGTGGGTGTAGAACCCAGAGGGGGCTTCTGACCCAGCCTAGTGGTGGGCAGTCAGGGAGGGCTTCCTGAAAGAGGGATGTCTGATCTGAATCCTGGAGGAGAAGGAGAGAACCAGGCCAAGGGAGAGAGTCTTGAGCAGAGGGCAGAATAGCTTGTACAGAAGCAAAAGAGGATGGGGAGTTAGGGGGGTGCTGAGTGTGGTTCAGAACAGGAGGCAGATGGAGTTCAGGGGACCCAGTTCTACTTGTTCTGCACATGGCCTTGGGTAGCAGTGAGTGGGGTTCTGACAGGGCCTCCCTCATGGGGTAGTTGTCAGGGCTGTTCACCAATATTGCCTTGGCTCATAGGCACGAGCTTCTGTGAGAGTGTCTTTGGGAGGGGCTTATTCCAAAGAGCCTGGTATTACACCATGGCCTCAGGAAATGGGCTCTCCCTGTGATAAAATGCCTGCAGAATTGCAGAGGTTGAATGGGGATTAGAAACAGAAGGGGTGTGGAGAGAATTGCTGGATGAGCCTCAGGAAGGTAGGAGTCCCATGGCACCTCTCACACACTCACTGGTCCATCAGGACCTGCGCCTTGTAGCATCTTATTGAAGCCTCACAGTAGCCCTGTAAGCTGTTGTTTCTGGTTCCCATTTTACAGAAAGGTAGACTGAGGCTCAGGGAAGCCTCTTGCCTAGGCCATGCTGGAAGTTGAGCTGAACCTGAACTGACCGTATCTGCTGCTCCCCCATGGGGGTTTCTCCTCCGCGCACCTATCTGTACTGACTGGCCCCTGGTTTTATATTTGTGTCCCCCTCTTTCCCGATCTGCCTCCAGGTGCAGGAACTGATCATTAACAAAGATCCCACACTACTGGACAACTTCCTGGATGTGAGTGGCCAACAGGAGAGAAGGGGTATGAGTGTGGGGATAAGGGAGGGGATCCTGGTGCAACTCTGACCCACCTTCCTTCCGACCCTGGCAGGAGATCATCGCTTTCCAGGCAGACAAGTCCATCGAAGTGCGCAAATTTGTCATCGGCTTCATCGAGGAGGCTTGGTACGGGCGCTGCAGGGCACGCGTAGGAGCACCTCTACTGGAATTGGCCTCTCGGGCTCCTGGCCTGGCCCTGCCCTGAGAGTCTTGCCCTCTGCTTCCCACACGCGTTCTCCCTCCCTGATTCCCCAGCAGATACTTAATAAGGTCCAAATCTTGGACTCGTCCACTATTCCTCTGATTCTTCAACACTTCACATCTGCGTCATCAGTAAGGACTGTCGATGCTGCCTCCAGACTGCAAAAACAACATCTGACCATTTTTCAACCACTTCCCTTGCTGTACCAAATACTTTTTATTCGATCCTCACACATGGGATTATTTGTTTGGCCCATTTAACTGAAGAGAAAACTGAATCAGAGAGGTGAAGTGAGTTTCTTAAGGTCACACAGCCAGTATGTGGCAGTGCTGGGATTTTAACCCATGTCCATAACACCATTGCCCAGATTCTCAGTCTCTCATCTTTTACTGGGAGAGTTTTTTTGTCCAATTGAGGTATACTTGATTTATAATAATATATTAGTTTCAGATGTATAACATGGTGATTCAAATTTTTATAGATTATATTCCACTCAGCTATTATAAAATATTGACTATATTCTCTGAGCTGTACAATATATCTTGAAGTTCATCTATTTTGTATGTAGTAGCTTGTACCTCTTAATCCCCCTACCCCATCTTGCCCCTCCCCCATGTCTTCTCCTCACCGATAAACGCTGATTTTGTCTTTTTTTTTTAACATGTTAGCATATATAGCACTTTTGATTTTAAAAATTTAACTGTTTTTCCAAACAAGCGAAAAAGAAGAGTGATATTTTTTTGAGGTATAGTTGATTTATAATATATTAATTTCAGGTAAGTAACATAGTGTTTCAGAATTTTCATAGATTACTGGGATAATCTGTGGTATGTTTTCTGAGTTTGCCAAAACACTTTTTGTTCCGGATAGGTAACACATGACTGCTATGTGGCAGGCATTTGTGTCAGGCTATAGAAATAGAACCGGTAAAAACAGATATTGCTTCTGCCTTCATGGAGCTGATAGTTGAGTTTCATATTTTTCGACTGATCAGCTTAATATTTAACTTGAGATTGTAATATGATGTGAAAATTCACATTCTGAGCTCTGAGTATAGCCTTGAATTTATTCATTCACTGAACAAATACTTACTGAAGGCCTTTTCATTTTTCCTTCAACAAAAAATGAGAATCTGCTAGTACTCAGATGGGAAAGAATCCCCTACTTTCAGAGCCCTCCATCTTAGGTAAACAAATTAGTAAACAAAACTCATGATTACATAAGACAGTGCTTTAAAATATTAATGACTAATATTTGTTGAATGCTTTCTTACACCCTTCTAAGAGCTTTACATGTATTGTTGCAGTTTTCACAACAGGCCTCTAGGTAGGAACTATTCAAAATGAGACAAAAGTGCTTGTTCAGATTCACACCAGTGGTCTGGCACTGCTGCCTCTTAGGTGAACTGTGGGCCCTAATAGTACAAGCGACTGAGCGTTGCAGGACCAACCTAGACCGCGTTCGAGCGCATCTATGTCTGAAGGTATCAGATGCTGGCAAACACGACAGGTGCCCACCTGCATTCCAGTCTTTTGACACATTGGCCCTGATTTCCCTTTCCTTGCAGGCCGCAGGCTCCCATCACCTGCGCAAAGGCCACCTTGACCTTGCCTTTCTTCTTCCATCCCCAGCAAGCGAGATATTGAGCTGCTGCTAAAACTGATCGCGAACCTCAACATGCTCTTGAGGGATGAGAATGTGAATGTGGTGAAGAAGGCCATCCTCACCATGACCCAGCTCTACAAGGTGGCCCTGCAGGTAGGGGCTCCCTGCCCGCCTGGGGCTGCCCCAGCCTGACAGGCCTCATTTGCCTCTTAGGGCCCATAACCAGCGTCAGATCACATCTTCCAAGGTCAAGATGTGCTGTCGATCTTTAGGGACAGACAACGAGGGGCTCTAAATTCTAATGGCCCAGGAGTTGCAATTAACCCATCTTTCCCTGCATCCATCCATCCATTTATGCATTCCGCAAACGGTCCCCGAGAACCAGGTCTTGTGACCATATGGGCCAGCTGGGTCCACACTGTGGTGTGATGTACATTAACATTATTGAAAGGAAGAAATCCATTTACTCTCTGCCACCACGTTGTGAGGTCAGCATTGTTCCTTTGGTTTCTTTAAGATCTGAGCCTTCAACACTCAGCCTTGTCACTACCTCTGAACCTTATGAGGGCAGGACCAGGCCTGGCCTGGTCCCCACTGGGTCCTGTCCCCCGCATCACCTAGCCCAGGGCCAGGGACGGAGTTGTAACTCAGTGAATGTGTCCCCAGTGAATGTATTTATCATCGTTAATGGATCTCTCTCTGAGTTGCGGTGGAGTCAGTGATTGGTGTCTTGTCCCCATCTGCCTGTCTGTCCACCCCCTCCCCGCCCCGCCCGGCCCACACACAGTGGATGGTGAAGTCACGGGTGATCAGTGAGCTCCAGGAGGCCTGCTGGGATATGGTGTCGGCCATGGCTGGGGACATCATCTTGCTGCTGGACTCTGACAACGACGGCATCCGTACCCATGCCATCAAGTTCGTGGAGGGCCTCATTGTCACCCTTTCGCCCCGCATGGCTGACTCGGGAGGTGCCCCGACGCCAGGAGCACGACATCAGCCTGGACCGCATCCCTCGTGACCACCCCTACATCCAGTACAGTGAGTGCCCCGCCAGCTGGCCCCATTGGCCTGTCACCGCACCGTCTCCCTTCTCCTCCTCCTTCCCCCTTCCCCCCTTTCTTCTTAGCTTTTCATTTCTGGAATCAGTTTAATACAGTGCTTAATAGCCCTGATGCCACGTTCAGATCTCAGCATTACCTCTCCGTCACATGAGCTTGGGCAAATTGCTTCTTTCTGAACTTTGTCTTGCTTTTGTAAAATGAAAGTGGTAGTAGTACCCTTCCAGGTTTGTAGTGCTGTTCCATGAGAATGTGAGCACTCAGTTGTAAATACCAGCTAGTTATACAGTTTTTCTGATTGCAAATTATAAAAGTAGTACAGGCACGTTTTAGTGTCAAGAAATAAATACAGAGTAGAAAGGGAAATTACTTCCTTCCCCAGTCCTGCTTCTCAGAGATGAATACTGCTAAGAGTATTGTTTCCTTTTGGACCTTTTCTGTGCAAAGATAGGTATTTATATGTGTATATTCATAGTTTCTATGTTTGGTGGGTTTGTTTACAGAAAACAGGGCCATGCTTAATACTTCCAGCTAAGAGACATGACAGTGTAATGACTTGTGTTTGAATCTCTGCTCTGCCTTTGAGCACCCGACCTGTTCTCTCTGAGCCTGTTTCTTCATTGGTAAATCCGGAGTCGTTACCATGGCATCTCCTTTAGGGTGTTAGTATGAGCTTTTGGTGTGTTTATATGGCTGGCATAGTAAGCGTTCCACAGATATTAGATGTTCTTCTGGATTGTATGACCACGTTTTGAATTCAACAAAAATTAAGTTGCATCTTTTCCAAACAGTATCATGTTCAGATGTTACAAAATATTCCATTCGAATGGCTATATTACATTCTATATTTTATTCACTGTTTTGTATAATGTCGGATCCAGTAGGTTTTTGCATAATAAGTGTCAGGAAAGATATTTGCCACAGTTGTTAAGAGTTAACTTTTGGTGACTGGATCAAGGAACATGGTGGTTCAGAGAATTTTGAGTCCTTTGTCTGTGTGTTGTCACATGTGTACATATTCAAAGTTTTACATCAGTGTAGTTCAGACAGATTCCTCATAGTTGGATATGTTAAATTATTTCTACTTTGTCAGTATTGCAAGCCCATGCTTTGAGCGTCATCTCTCGATTTTTATTAATAGTAGTATAGTCAGGACTCATCTCGCACTAAATCTCCTGAGTTTTTCCAGCTAGTCACAGCCATCCATGTACGAGGATCTTTCTCCTTTTGGTCCCAAAGACACTCTCTCTGGAGAGAGAAAGCCCCCTACTAACTGGTCCTCTTCTCTCCCTTGTTAGATGTACTGTGGGAAGAAGGCAAGGCAGCCTTGGAGCAGCTGCTCAAGTTCATGGTGCACCCTGCCATCTCCTCCATCAACCTGACCACAGCCCTGGGCTCCCTGGCCAATATTGCCCGCCAGAGGCCCATGTTCATGTCGGAGGTGATTCAGGCCTATGAAACCCTCCACGGTAGGTTGGTCCCCTCCCCTGCTTCCCCTGTCCACAGACCAGTCTCCTCTTTTTTGAGAACATGTGGGCTAAATAGCAGGCCCCTAAAGCATTCATCATCATCAGTCTAGTAGGTTATGGACATAAGGAAGGATTCTCTAGATTAGACACATATCTTTCAGTGATTGCAGGTGACAGAAATGTGGTTCAGAGCTGCTTTTAACATTGAGGTATGTGTGGGTGAAGTGACTTGGTGTCTAAGTACTTTATAATACTCCAGCTCTTCCCGTCTCCCCTAAAAAGCAGGGGGATAGATGTGCCAAGATCAGCGAAATGTTGATGGCTACATGGTGATTCATTACCCTGGTCTCTCTACTTCTGTGCATGTGTGAAACTGAAAGATGTGGGGCTGAGGTGTGAGTGTGTGAAGATCAAGAGTCCCACTCCCTCTCCTGGCTCTTAGGTGTCTCTTTCCTAGGGTAGTAAAGATGGCCCCCAATTGTTCCAGACTTCCATTCCATCTACTTGGCAACCCCATGGGAAAGAGAATATCTCCTTCCCAGCCATTCCAACAGAAGTCCAAGGGCTCATTGTTTCTGATTGGCCAAGAAGACATTGAGAGCCTATCTCCCAGCCAATCACAATGGCCAAGGGATTGCAGTGTTCTTACTGGCTCTGAGGCTCTTGCCCCTCTGGACTGAGAATGGAGCCCGGGTGGTTCCCTCAAAAGAAAATGGGAGTGTTGTTGGCTGAGGAAGTGGGAAAGGGTGCTGGGCAGGCACAGTTGCAGGCATCTTCTTTTGCTGTGGAACAGGGAGACTCACCTCTCAAGGTGATTGTTAGACATTTGAAGGTCATTCTGGTGTCAGGGAACAACAATGAAGTGTTGTGGCAGCTCAGTTGAAACCTTCTGCAGGTGATTATTACTTTCCCTAGGACAAGTGTGTTGGAATTTCCAGACCAAAGGTAGAGGGAGATGAGACTTAATATTTAATAAAAGGGAGGCTGAGTTTTCTGTTTTAAGGTTGACTAATACCGAGGGAGACCTCTCAGGGGAATATCAGCTTGTACAGGGGGAAGGCCATACAGTAGATCGGAGAGTGAAGGAGCTCTGCTAGGAGATGCCCACCACCACTGCCCAAGTTGGGGCTTAAGAAGTCAGGTGGGCAGGGCCCCATGAGCTCTGTCCAGAGCATAAAGCTCGTGCTACTGTTCTCGCAGCCAATCTGCCCCCAACGCTGGCCAAATCTCAGGTGAGCAGTGTGCGTAAGAACCTCAAGTTGCACCTGTTGAATGTGCTGAAGCACCCAGCGTCCTTGGAGTTCCAGGCTCAGATTACCACCCTGCTGGTGGACCTGGGCACGCCTCAGGTGGAGATAGCCCGCAATATGCCCAGCAGCAAGGATGCCCGCAAGCGGCCCCGAGACGACTCGGATTCCACGCTCAAGAAGATGAAGCTGGGTGAGCTGAGGAGCTGGGTCAGGCCAGGCAGGAGGTGGTGGCAGGGACTGACCATGTCCAAAATGTCTAATTGTTTACAGGAAACTGTAAGCCTAATTTACATGATAGATTATATTGTATAAATATGATGACATATAATAAGTGATGTTAAAGTAAAATTATTAAAGATATAATATACTCAAAAGTAATTACTTAAGTTATACAGAAAGGAGTAAAATGAAAACAGTCTCCCTTTCATCCCTCTTCCCAAAAGTAACAAAGCCACAAGTATTAACACTTAGGTTTTCTTTCAGAAATGCCTTTCACGTGTAGAGTTCTCCTTTCCTGTGAAGTAATCTGGAGTGGGGGTGGGGGCTGTGTTGCAATACACAGATCCCATGATGCCCCCTAAAAAAAGAAAGGATGGAATTTTTTTTTTTTTTTTAATTTTGAAAAATAACTTATTGGGTATGAAGACTGAGGTAGACATCTGTTTTTCTCTACCTACCCACCTGATTTCTTTTTTCTTTATTTTGGCCACTCCTTGTGGCATGTGGAATCTTAGCTCTCTGACCAGGGATTGAACCCACAATCCCTGCAGTGGAAGCAGGAAGTCCTAACCACTGGATCTCCAGGGAATTCTATAAATTTCTGAGAGCAGTTTTCCCACAGTTTTCATCACATCAGTGTATTGCCACCCCAGCAGTATGTAAGTGCCAGATACCCCACTGGGTAAACCCTCGGTATAAATGGTATCCTTGGTTTAAATTTGCTTTCTTGCCTGTTTTGGAGTTAGGCTCTGCATTGTTTTACATTTATTAGGTGTTTGCATGTATGTGAAGTACCTGTCCTATTGGGCTGTTCAGCCTTTTGTAATTGAATTGGAGGTGCCCTTGGTTAATGCAGGTTATCAACTCTTTGTTACATGTGTTGCAGACTTGACAAGATTGCGTACCATGTCATATTTTTTGCCTTAATCTACTTAAATCATCATTCTATTGAACATTCCAGCTTTCCCACTTTATAACTACAGCTTCAGGGAACATCTTTGCACACAAAGCTTTTTCTCTAAGGTTCTAAGTTAGTTTTTTCCCCTGAGCTAGAACCTCTGTGCTTGTATTCACCCAGCCTGTTCTTGATAGACTTTGTATGCAGTATCTCTGTACCGTCAGTGTTGCTGTGAATTTGCTGTGCATTTTACCTTAGCTATATCTGTTAAGTTTTTAGGGTAGATCCTATAAGTGGAACTGCTGTGTTGAAGAGGTATACACGTTTAAAATTTTGACCTACTATCAAACTGCCCTTCCCAAAGGCCATACCAGTTTACACTTCCACAGTTCACACCCCCACTAACAACTGTCACTACTAACTTTTTTGTTGTTGTTCATCATATAGGCAAATTTGTTGTCTTATTAGGATGTTTTACTTTTTCTTGATTCCCTGTGAGGCTGAGCACTATTTCAAAGACAGGTGTTTTTCAACAGTAAAGCTCTGTGAGCTTATTAGTTAACCTTTTCGTCTTCTTGGAGCTTAGTGTGATCAGCCAGGCTGGTGTTTCCATTTCTCAGATGAGAACTGAGGCCTAGAGAGAGGTGGGTAGTTCCCCAGGGTCACATGGCCACACTGCTCCTGTTTGCTGAAGCTGCTTGGGGGCAGGGACCACCAGGGGTACCTGAGAGGAGAGACGGGCCCAGTGCTCCCTCCAGAGAGCCAGCATCTTGTCGTCTCCTCCGTCCCAGAGCCCAACCTGGGGGAAGACGACGAGGACAAGGACTTGGAGCCAGGCCCCTCGGGAACCTCGAAGGCCTCAGCCCAGATCTCAGGCCAGTCAGACACAGACATCACGGCCGAGTTCCTCCAGCCTCTGCTGACACCCGACAACGTGGCCAATCTGGTGAGGATGCATAGGGGCCTTTTCCCACAGGCAGGGAGGAAGGGTCTCCAGTCTTCCCCTGCCTTTCCGCCTCCACACTGCCCACCTTTTGCACATAACATCAGACCTGAAACTCTTCTGTTTTCAGGGTTGGGAGGGTGTGGTCCATTGGGCCTTCCTCACCTTGGATGGACCTCTTCTTAGATGATCTTTATTCCTTCAAGAGGTCACTTGTCACACCGCCCACCCCCCAGTCATAGTTCCCCTTCAGGTTTTCTAAGTCTCAGTCTAGACCCACCCACTCTCTTGCCTTTCCTTTGCAGGGAGGGCCTCTTAGGTCTGTTAACTGGAGCATCAGCCCCGTGACCTGTTTGTTATGTGGTGTGGGATTGGCATTGGTGGGGTGGGATGACCAGTGTTATTTTTAGATTTTCAAAGATGTCCTGCTCTGAAGTAAAAGAACCATTGGTTTGAGTTGATGAGGCAGTTGGAATGGGGGAGGGGCGAGGAGGGGGGAGGGTGGTGGTCCTCACACCAGTCTTCAGGCTGTAGCAGCACCGAGACCTTTTGTTGGACGCTCCAGGAGAATATCTCTTCCCATGCTCGACGGCAGTCACCATCAGCTTTCCTTCTCTCTCCCTAGAGGCTCCAAGGGGGTTAGTTGCTGGGCAGTTGGGGCAGTGAGGAGTTTACTCTCCAGCTCACATCTCTTCTGTGAGCTCCAGGCCTGGATGTCTGGACACCTGCATCTTTCTCTCCTTGAGTGTTTTACAGGCACTTCAGACTTAACATGTCAAAACTCAACTTGTGAAATTTCTCTTCCCACTCCAATACAGGCCCATAGCCCCTCCTGTGATCTTGGCACACATGCCTCTCGTCCCCACACCAGAAACTTGGAAGTTCAACTCTTTGCCTCCGCCCCCCTCCAGCCCTTCCCCACTTCCCCATCCCTGTGACTGACCCCCTGCCCTATCCAGGCCCTCCCCTCTTCCCACAGAGGACTACTTCTTCCTGGCTCTGCCTTCTACTCTCCCTGCGGCAGCCAGAGGCATCTTTGTCAAGTACAAGTCATGAAGCTCCTCTGCTCAAATCCCTGCCAGGGCTCTCTGCTTCCTTCCAGATAAAACTTAAATTCAACGTGCCTTAGGCCCTGTCTGATTTGGCTTCCGTCAACTTATCTATCCCTGTCACACTTCAGGAAATAGTCTTTTTCAAATTACTGGCATGTAGTTGTTCATAGGATTCTTTTACTCTCGCAATACCTGCTGCCTCTGTAGTAACGTGCCATTTTTTTGTCCCTGATACTGTGTCCTTCCTCTTTATTTTGTATATTCTTGCCATTTATTTGCTTGTTTTAAGCCATTTCAAAGAACTGGCTCTTAAGTCTTTGATCGTCTTTCGTAACCTTTTCTGTTTTATTTCTGCTTTTTTTTTTTTTTTCTTTGTTTCTGCTGTCTTTCTTTCTTTCGTGTTACTTTCTTTCAATGTTTTTCCCCAAAGGTAAATGCCTGGCTTATTAGTCTTCAGTCTCTGATAGCTCAGTTGGTAAAGAGTCCACCTGCAATGCAGGAGATCCCAGTTCAATTCCTGGGTTGGGAAGATCCCTGGAGAAGGGAAAGGCCACCCACTCCAGTATTCTGGCCTGAAGCAAAAGAGTTGGCCACGACCCAGTGACTTTCACTTTTCTTCCAGTGTAAGCATTTGAGGGTCCAATTTTCCATTTAAGTACCTGTATCTTCCGTGTTTTATTTAATTATCTTTCTCTTGTAATTATTATTTAAGAGCATGCATTCAAACTTCCAAGCCTGTAGGGGGTTGAAGTTATCTTTGTTACCGATTCCTGACAGACGTGGATATGTTGTTCTGTTAGGGTACTGATTTTGTGTTTTGTTTGTTTTAAATCAATTTCTAGCTCATATTATACTCTGTCGCTGAACCTCCTTCCAGTCTCTGGGCAGAGTACCAGCTCTGGTGCCTCTTAGCCTTCTCTCATGCCGTTCCCACAACCTGGAATTTCCCCACCCACCTGCCCCCACTGCTGCAAGGCCTCACTCTCTATCAGTCGGCTTCCGGCCGACCTCTCACTTCCCAGACTACATGCCACCGCCCGGGAGGAGCCAGAGCTCTCCTTGGCCTTCCTGGTGTGACACCTGGCCCCCTTCCCTTCTCTTGTATGCCACCCACACTGCATCAGTACTCGTTTTCTCTCTCACTTGCACAAGAATCTGTGGTCCATGAGGCCCAGGCCTGTCCTCATCACTGCCATTTTGCCAGCATTGGCCTGGGTGTGGAACTAGCGTCCGTTGGGTCAATAAGTAAGGAAGGTTCCTGGCATCTCGCAGGTCCTCATCAGCATGGTGTACCTGCCCGAGGCCATGCCCGCCTCCTTCCAAGCGATCTACACCCCAGTGGAGTCAGCAGGCACCGAAGCCCAGATCAAGCACCTGGCTCGGCTCATGGCCACGCAGATGACGGCCGCAGGACTGGGGCCAGGTGAGTGCCGCAGGGAGCTGACCGGGTCCGGGGCTGGCACTGTGGCCGCTGGGCTCTCCTTACTGGAAGAGCACCTCTTTGTCGAAGTGCACATGGAGAACCATATGAGATCTTAGGTGTCAGTAGTCACAGGTCCCATAGATAGAGTGAGTGCTCCATATTTGCAGCCCCTGGGCTTTGAGGCCCAGAAGACCTGGGTTTGAGGTCTGAGAGGACCCAGACTAGCTCAGCCACTTAATAACTGTGTGTCTTTGGCCAAGTTGCTTAACCTCTGCAAGCCTCGGGTGGTTTCCCATTCTCACAGTGCTGCTGAGGTATAAATGATGTACAGTGAAACTCACAGCTCAAAGTGCACAACTTAGTGGATTTTCACAGTGAACATGCCAGTGTAAGCACTACCCGGGTGGAGGAGGGCTGCCACCAGCACTCTGGAAAGTTCCTTCTTGCTCCTTTCCAGTAGAGACTCAATGCATCCCCTGTCCCCACTTCTGTCTCCGTAGGTGAGTTGTTTTCGTTTTGAACTTCCTATCAATGGGATCATAGCCTCTTTAAACTCAGCATAAGTTTTTGAAGTTCATCCATGTTGCTGTGTAAACCAAGAGTTTGTTTTTTTTATCGCTCATTAGTCTTCCTTTATGTGAATAGGCCCCCCATTTGTTTATCCACACTCCTCTGTTGACGGACCTGTGGGCTCTTTATTCAGTTGTTAGCTGTTAAAAGTAAAGCTGCTGTGCCCTCATTTGTGCTGAGTTGATATGAAGGAGTGGAACTGTTGGGTCTTGATTTGGGGCATGTTCGGTGCTGTTTGAAACTGCTCATTAGCTTTCTAAAGTGGTGATACCTGGTGTTACTCCAAAAGACAGTGAAGTTTCTTGTTTGAACCTCAGTCGTTTGATTGCAAAGTGGGGATAAAAAATGTTCCTGCTCCAGAAAAGCATTTTGCAGAATTTTTTTCTCCTAATTTTTAGCTTTTTTGGCCATGCCACAGAGCTTGCAGGATCCTCGTTCCCCAACCAGGGATCCAACCCACACTTTATAGATTTAAATGAATTTCGGGTGTGCAAGGCTTAGAGTGGAACCTGGCCCACAGGAGGTCCTTGGGTGGGAGCAGGTGGCTCTGACACACCAAGAGCCTGTTTGCTGCCTTCCCCTCAGGCGTGGAGCAGACGAAGCAGTGCAAGGAGGAGCCCAAGGAGGAGAAGGTGGTGAAGCCAGAGAGCGTCCTGATCAAGCGGCGTCTGCCCGCCCAGGGCCAGGCCATCTCGGTAGTGGGCTCCCTGAGCTCCATGTCCTCCCTGGAGGAAGAGGCGCCCCAGGCCAAGAGGAGGCCGGAGCCCATTATCCCTGTCACGCAGCCCCGGTGAGTCCCCTGACAGCACGGTGCAGGAAGCTGGGGCCTGGATTTGGTGTGTCTGTGACAGACGAAGGCAGATAAACGGAGATCGGTCTGGGCCAGGATCTCAGATTCCAGAGTCAGTGCTGTAACCACTGAACCTTATCTGCTGTTTTCTTGTATATAAAGCTACCGTCTTATATCTAAAATAGGGCTGATTGTATCTCTCTGTCTTTGAGGATGAGAGAGAATTAAATGAGTTCACAGTGCTGCTTAGAGGATTAAATCAGATGGCTCTTGGGTGGACAGGGATCATGAGGTAAAAAGCACTTAGCGTGGTTTTTAGCACGTAGGAAGTGCTCCTGGCTGTTCCCATCATTGTCCCCATCATCACCTGCCTTACAGACCACAGAATCCAGCCTCTCCCTGCCCTGTCCCCAATCCAAGCTCGCCAACAGGGCCTGACCTGCTGCCCCTCCAGGCTCTCTGTTCGTCTTGCTCCCTCCTCCCATCACAACAGCCTCTTGGTCGGCAAGCATGTCCCCACTTGGAGGCCTTTGCACTCCCTGTTCCCTCTGCCTAGAGAGCTCATCCCCAGACACTTGCAGGTCTGACTCCCTCGCTTCATTCAGGTCTCACGTCGTCATCCGTTGCCTGCTCCTTATAGCAGCCTCCCTCAGATACCATACACCAAACCAGAACAGTATCGTCTGCCTTCCCATTGCCCTGCAGTGCCTTGGGGTCACGGGGAGTTGAGGGACAGCGTGGGGTTGTCTCTGTCTGTATGGCCTGGGGTGGGGCCTGGGTTCCAGAAAGGCTGTTCGGAGTCACCATGTCCCTGTCCCTACTCTTGCACATAGGCTGGCGGGCGCCGGTGGGCGCAAGAAAATCTTCCGCCTGAGTGACGTGCTGAAGCCCCTGACAGATGCACAGGTTGAGGCCATGAAGCTGGGCGCTGTGAAGCGGATCCTGCGGGCCGAGAAGGCCGTGGCCTGCAGCGGGGCCGCCCAGGTGTGCCCCCCGTCCTCCCAGATCCTCTTCCCAGTCCCTCTCTCCAAGAGCCTGGTGCACATCCCAGCGGAGAGACGGGCCTCCAGGTTAACCCTCCCTGGCTCCAGACTCCTGCACTGGCACTCACCAGCCGCTTCTCCCAGCCTCACTCTGACTTTCCATAAAGCAGATATGACAGCAGCAGCTCCTCACAGACGATGTGGAAGGAGACGTGTGTGGACACGCGTGCTCTGTCCCCCAGCACAGGGGGCTGCAAGGAAGAGCCCCCTGCACGAGGCTGTCGGGGTGCTTGCTCTTGCTGCGGTTCACAGCGTTCTCGTTCTTTTGCCACAGACACACTTATACACCCACAGCTGCTTTAAATCCTGATTCCGCCATTTTCTGGGATTGCAGCCTCAGTCAAGTGGCTTTTTCCCCCAATTTTTGAAGTTTAGTTTTAGTTAACCAAATAGTATATGAACATGTGCTTTCTGTTCAAATTATTTCCAGGCCATAGAGGGACCATAAGTCTTCTTTGGCTCCCATCTGCGAGCTATCCCCCAACAGAAGCGACCAGTAAACACACTTGGGGAGTCCTTCAGGATCATTTTCTGTGTACTCAAGATAATGCTCCTAAAAATTTAGATATTTATTTTAGATGCACTTTAGATACAGTGTAGCTGTTTGTAATTTTATATATCTATGATTTAGATAATACTCCTAGAAATTTTAGCTATTACTCCTAGTTTTATTCTGTGTTATTTTTTTCTCCCTTTTCAGTTTTTTTTTCTTCCATATAAATGAGACCTCCTGAAAATAAGGTTCTTCAGCTTTCCTTCCTCATTAACACTGGGTCTGCGCTGGCTCCCTGAGGCTAGGCAGGAGCAGATGCAGGGCACGGTTGGGGGTGCCTGGCATTGCCCCCTACCCCCTATGCCAACACAGATCCTCACTCCTGTTTCAGGTGCGCATAAAAATCCTGGCCAGCCTGGTGACGCAGTTCGACTCGGGCCTGAAGGCCGAGGTCCTGTCCTTCATCCTGGAGGACGTCCGGGCCCGCCTGGACCTGGCTTTCGCCTGGCTCTACCAGGAGTACAACGCCTACCTCGCAGCTGGCATCAAGGGCGCCCTGGACAAGTACGAGGACTGCCTCATCCGCCTGCTCTCCGGCCTGCAGGAGAAGCCGGACCAGAAGGACGGGTGAGGGGGCGGCCCTGCAGCCCGCCATCCTCAGGGGTCCCCCGTCCGTGTCCTGCCTTTGCTTTCTGGGTTCCGAGCAGCTCTTCCTCAACACCCGAGTCAGTCCTCCACGCGCCTGTCCTGAGCCACCGCCTCTCCCCCTCCTCCCCACGCACAGAACAGGTCTCTGCAGTGTCGCTTTGTCCTCCGGCTCTGCGGCTTACTCTGACCGAGCTGCGTCACTCACCTCTGGGCCTCCGTTTTCTCCCATGATGTGTGCTAACTGCCTGTTTCAGAGGCCTGTTCTAGGGGTCAACTTCTCGCCATCCCCATCTCTTGCCTGAATTGGTTCTGTAGCTTCCTCCTTGTTCTTGACCTCCAATGTATCCATTCTCCAGCAGCACAGGTGACATTTAATAATATAAAGCCTCTTATTTCCCCGCTGAAAACCTTCCATTGTCCTCAAGATAAAATGCCACTTCCTTAGGAGGCCTGGTGAGATCTTGTATAATCTAGTCGCCACCAACTCTCTCGAGCCTCTTTTTCGCCTCTCTGCTTTTCCCTGCCCACCCCCACCCCCTGCCCCAACTTTAGCCACACCGGCCTTCAGTCCTGTGTTCTCACACGTGCCAAGTTGGGCACTTTTCTGTTCTCTACCTGGGGTCCTCTCCGCCTCCTCCTTGCATGGCCAGCTCTTTCTTAGCTGCCAGCATTGGCTAAAGCATCTCAAAGTAGCCTTTGGTGGTCACTGTGTCTGAAATACAACACCCTTCCCAACTACCCGCTCCCCCCATCATTTCCTCCCATTGCTGTTTTAAACAAGCTAGGAATCGTTCAGAGAGGCAGTCTCTGCCCGTGTCACCACCCCTCTCCCCAGGCAGCATTTGAACCCTACTCTGTTGCTTCCAGAGCTCTGTAGCTCTGTCCGCAGGGGGTTGAGCGAGCACTCTGTGAGGGGTCCTGCCAGCCCTGAGCTACAGCCAGCAGGAGGGGGATGCCCAGGGGCCTCTCCTCTGCAGCTGAACCCTGTCCTTCCCCCTCTGGCAGGATCTTCACCAAGGTTGTGCTGGAGGCGCCGCTGATCACTGAGAGCGCCCCTGGAGGTGATCCGCAAGTACTGCGAGGACGAGGTGAGGATGGGTGTGACTGGGGTCGTGCTCACTGCATCCTGGGCTGGGGTGGGGGATTCTGTGAGGGACCCGATCTGACTGAGGCAAGGGAGACACCCCAGAGGCACACTGCGGGTGCCCTGAGCTCCGGATCCCCTCCTTCCTGCCGTAGAGTCGCACCTACCTGGGCATGTCCACTCTCCGAGACCTGATCTTCAAGCGCCCATCCCGCCAGTTCCAGTACCTGCATGTCCTGCTAGACCTCAGTTCCCACGAGAAGGACAAGGTGACCTCAACCCCTGCTCTGTGCTGGGCTACACTCAGCCCGTCCTCTGTCCCAAGTAACCAGCCCCATCTTTTCCACATGCCCCTGAAGGTTTCTGGGCCTGCTGCCCTTCTTGCGACAGCTTGGTGGTGGTGGCTTTTCCAGTTTTGGTGGCACGAGGCTGCTTAGAATGTACATACATAGACACCCCCACCCCCACCCCAGGAATGGCAGTCCATCTCGCTCTTACTCCGCCTGTGTTGGTGCACCCCCTCTTAAGGCCTGGTGCTGTGCTGGGACCTCCAGGAGGGGAGCCATTGTGGCCACACAGCGTGTTCAGTGCCTGGAGTGGAGTAGGGTGTACAGCCAGGGAAGGGAAGTGGTCTAAGGAAAACTTTCGGAGGAGGGGTCATGTGAGCCAAGACCTGCACTGAGTGGACGGGTGTGCCCTGCACAGAGGGTCAGCGTGTGATTGAGAGGCCCTCGGTCCATCCCTGCTCCTGCCTGCCGCCAGCTCCTTCCTGACATCTCATGGCCATTCACTCAGCAGAGCCTTCCTGCTGGCTCAGCCTCGAGGTGCTCTTGGGGACAAAGTGGTGCCCAAGACTGGGCCCTGTTCACATGGCTTTCCACAGGGGATGTCTGAGTGAAACAGGATCTAGCTAGTGACAGGCATGCCAGCAGTGGGAACCTTTGCGCCAAGTCTCAGAGCTGGGGAGAATGCAGTCACTCTTTAAAAAGTGAGGGCTTCCCTGGTGGCTCAGACGGTAAAGTGTCTGCCTGCAATGAGGGAGACCTGAGTTCGATCCCTGGGTCGGGAAGATCCCCTGGAGAAGGAAATGGCAACCTACTCCAGTACTCTTGCCTGGAAGATCCCATGGACGGAGGAGCCTGGTAGGCTATAGCCTATGGGGTCACAAAGAGTCGGATACAACTGAGCGACTTCACTTTTTCGAGCAACTAAGGAAAGCTTCTTCCAGTTGGAGTGTAGCAAGACAAGAATGAATGATAAGAAATGAGATGGGGCAGGTAGACGGTGGGGTACAGGGCCTTGAGTTGGGCCAGGAAGCCTCTCTCCCAAGCTGGTAACCAGCCTTGGGCACGGTACCTCAACCCCAGTGGGCCTTTCTCAGACCTCGACTTGTTTTCATACCGATGCCACCAAGCTCAGAGCAGCCGACCTTCCCCCCACCCCCGCTCCTCAGGTGCGTTCCCAGGCCTTGCTGTTCATCAAGCGCATGTACGAAAAGGAACAGCTGCGAGAGTACGTGGAGAAGTTTGCTCTCAATTACCTGCAGCTCTTGGTCCACCCCCAACCCGCCGTCAGTGCTGTTTGGAGCCGACAAGGACACAGGTTTGGCGCAGGTTCTCCAGAGGTGTAGTGAGCTGGGGGAGGTTGCCCGCTGGGGAGACAGCCAAACAGCAAGAGCTGGAACGAGCAGGCCTCAGGTGGTGAAAGCAGGAGCCCGTGGGAACCCAGAACAGGTGCCTGGTCCAGCCTGAGGGGTCAGGGAGAGTGTCTTGAAAGAGGGGGCAGCTGGGCTGGAAGCCAAGGACAAGGAGAGCGAGCCAGTGATGGGACTCCAGGAAGGGCCAGGCAGGTTCTTTGCAGACCATTCCCTTAGCAGAGCTCTAGGTCCTCCGGCATCGCATACCGGGAGACCCAGGCCCCCAGGGAAGGGCCCATTAACCTGGAAGGTTCTGGCTGTGGCAGAAAGCAGGGGGCTTCTAGGAGCACAGGAGCCCCAGTGCAGCCTGGGTGCCGGGCCAGCTTCCCAGGAGATGTGCTGGCTCTGTGACCCTGAGGTGGTGCAGAAAGAGGAACTGGGGGGCTTCCCTAGTGGTCTAGTAGTTACAACTGCATGCTGCCGATGCAGGGGGCACAGGTTCCATCCCTGGTGAGGGAACTAAGATCCTGCCACACAGTAAGGTTAAAAACGAATAAGAGTTGGGTACAGGGATCTAGGCAACAGAGCAGCATGTGCACAGGCTCCAAAGTGGGGCCCCCAGGGACCGTCAGAAGGAGACTGACCCCAGCACACAGCCCTAGAGGCAGGGCAGCCCTGAACAGGAGCTGGCAGGGAGAGCAAGGCCAGGCGTCCCCTGAGGGCACCGGTTGGTGGTGAGAGCGCTGAGCAGGGGAGGGGCAAGGCCAGACGTGCTCTTGGGAAAATCCGTTGGGGTTGGTGGTCAGGAGACCAGATGGGAATGTAGGGCAGAGACTTCTAGAAGGGGAGCAGGTCTGGTTGCACCCCTTTTCCCAGAGGACTGGCTTCCTACCCTGGGACAGTTTGCTTCCCAGGCCCAGCTCCCACTCCCTTCTGTGCCTGCCGCCCCCCAAGAAGAGCCAGGCGCTGGGCAGGGCCAACGGGGAGTGGGGCCCATCTGTTCTTCACCCCCCACCCCCACCCCTGTCCTCTTAGAGGTGGCCGCACCCTGGACGGAGGAGACGGTGAAGCAGTGCCTGTACCTCTACCTGGCTCTCCTACCTCAGAACCACAAGCTGATCCACGAGCTGGCAGCCGTGTACACGGAGGCCATCGCTGACATCAAGAGGACAGTGCTGAGGGTCATCGAACAGCCGGTGAGGCCCCTGGGCCCCCCGCCCTGCCCTGCCCCGGCCCCCCGCCCTGCCCTGCCCCTGCCCCAGGCTCCGCCCACCGGTGGGCGGGGCTGAATACCAACTCCAGCCTGCCCTTGCCCCTCCCCTGAATGTCCTCCCCCTGCTGCGTGCTGGGGCTAAGGGTCATCACCCCCACCCCACCTCCATCTACTGAGAAGACAGCAGGGTAGCCCTGTAGTTAAGAGCGTCCAATCGGACAGACCTTGGTTCACATTCCATCTCTCTCCTCACTGCGTCACCTTGCACCCTTCAGTTAAACCCAAGCAGATAATTCAGACCAGCAAGCTTGTTGGAGTGATTCTGTGACCTCATGCCCGTGAATACCTGTGTCCCTGTTGTCATGTATGAGCCGTCCCTCCCCTGCCTTGCTGACAGGGATCTTTACTTGTGGCCCGAGTCCCTCCTGCTCTGGAGCCACAGGGTCACCCACAAGAGAAGCAACACAGGTACAGGCTGGCCTATGAAATCCAGAATGTCTGTTCTTTCTGTTGTCAGATTTGAAACTGCTCTTTTCTATCTCTGTTCCTGACATTTTATTACTGAGAATTTCCACCATAAACCAAAGGAGAAAATGTGGCAGGTTAATTCCCATGTACCTGCCTCCCAGAGTCAACGGGGTCCTTACCTGTAATGTGGGGGTAATAATCTGGTTGTAAGGAGGGAGCAGATTCTTCTCCCCATTGTCACCGTGAGCCCACCGGACTGTGAGCTCCTTGAGGGCAACGACTGTCGGCTCCACTTGCAGTTGGGCAGAGGAAGGGATGAGCCCTTGACGCCTGGCCCTCCGCTCCCTGTGTTCGGTGCCCGTGGGGGTTAGGGGGAGGCTGCAGACGCAGTAACAGGTCGAGCCCTGATCTGAGCCAGTAGCAAAGCTGGCACCCGGGTGGTCACAGGGGAGGTGGGCAGGGGTCACTTGTGCCTGCAGAAGCCAAAAGTCTTCACCAAGGAATTGAAGAACAGCTTGGGCATCAAAGGTCAGATTGAGTCCCAGAGGCCAGGCCTGGCCTGCCCACTGGGAGGGCAGCATGCTAAGAGTGCAGGAAGGAGCTGCAGGAGGCTATGTGTGTATGAGGACGGGTGGAAGAGACCCGGATGCTTCTGCCAACCCTGCCCACCTTCCCCAGATTTCCTCCACTTCTCTGAAGCCCGACACCTATTCTTTTCTCCCTCTGCTTTATTGAGATACAACTGATATACAACATTATCTTAGCTTAAGGTCTACAACACAGTGATTTGATACATGTATATATTATGAAATGATTATTACCATAAGTTTAATTAACATCCATCACCTCAAAGAATTACTGATTTTCGTCTAATGATGAGAATATTTGAGGTCCACCCTCTTGCCAGTTCCTCCTCCAGAGTCCCAGCGTCCTGCCAGCTGCGTGGTCTCTGACACCTCCCCAAGCTCTCCCTCTGGGCCCCCATCCCCTCACACCGCTCTGTGTCTCCTCTCTCTTCTCTTGCCTGTAGATCCGGGGATGGGCATGAACTCGCCAGAGCTGCTCCTGCTGGTGGAGAACTGTCCCAAGGGGGCGGAGACACTGGTTACACGCTGTCTGCACAGCCTCACAGACAAAGGTGCCTCCCGGGACCCCATCCTTCCTTCTCCTCTCCTGTCCTGACCCTCCCCATTTTCCTTCCCAGGACCTGGGGATCAGAGCCGCTGGGTCCCTAGACACTTGGCCCTCTTGTGAGTCTCTCCCCATCCTTGGGTCTCTGTGCGTAAGGGTGCACTGCTAAACGCATTTGAGAAACTGAGGGACCAGGGGTTTCTGCTCTGAAATGGAGCAGGCCCTCCCCGCCCCTGCCACATACCCACCATTCATTTCTCCTCCTCAGTGTCCACTCTCACCCCACCACCCCCAGCCCCTGAGCCTCCTGCTTTTCCTCCGCCTGCAGTGCCCCCGTCCCCGGAGCTGGTGAAGCGGGTCAGGGATCTCTACCACAAGCGACTGCCAGATGTCCGCTTCCTCATCCCAGTGCTCAATGGCCTGGAGAAGGTAGGGAGCTGCATGCCTGGATGCCCCCACCCACGGAGACACGCCTGGCAGGGCGGGGAAGAGGGAGGCACCCGGGCACCCTGGGCAGATGCTGCCAGCACAGTCTGGGTCTTGTCTGGGTCAGTCTCAACTCGGCAAGCCCCGACCCTCTCTGAGCCTCAGCTTCTCCCTCTTGTGAGTGAATACCCCAGTGATCCACCATGACCTGCCCTCCTCCCCTCCTGCCCCACCCTATATACAAAGTGGAGCCACAGAAGCAGGGCAGGGGCACCTCTGCTTGTGGCTTGTGTGCTTCCCCTGCCCCAGTCTTGTTCCTCCCAGCCTGTGGGACCTCGGGTGAACCTCCATCTCCTCTTGTAGGAGGAGTCATCAGGCCGGCCCAGGGGCTCACCTGGGGGTGATGAGGCTGGGGCTGGGTCAAGCCCAGTGAGCTGGGAAAGCTAAACCTTGAGGGACCAAAGAGAGGGAGAGGGGGAAGGCACTGGGGGGCTAGGTGAGGCCAGAGCTTGCACCTCACCACCCCAGGGTGAGCAGTGGGGAGGCTTCTCTGGAGTGGGCAGGGGCCGTATCTGACCTGCCCTCCTCTGCCTTGCCCTTGCAGAAGGAAGTGATCCAGGCCCTGCCAAAGCTCATCAAGCTCAACCCCATCGTGGTGAAAGAGGTCTTCAACCGCCTGCTGGGCACCCAGCACGGTAGGTGATGTGCTCGCCTCCCGCCAGGGGCCAGCTTAACCCTGGCCCTTGTTTCCCTCCCCAGCGGCTCCTCCAGGAGACCCCACCTCAGGTGCAGGAGGAAGGGATCCCGGAGGTGAGATGTGGAATGCTGGGGGAGGGATGCCACCACCTTTGGTGGGGGAGTGTTCATCTTGCTCTCTGAGGCTTCCATTCAGACTTGGTGACATCGCAACATCTGTCCCAAAGCTCCTGGGCCACCCTCCCGTGATACTTGGGTGATGGTTTCATCCACATTGGGGACAAAACTGTGGGACTGAGGGCTGACTCTCTATAAGCATCTTCCCTTCCAGGACCTCAAACATGGGCTCCATCCCTGCCCTTCCTCAGGTCTTGCCTGAACCCCTCCAGCTATAGGTGAGGGGCCTTTGTTTGAGTTTGGACTCACCCTGGTCCGAAAGAAAGAAAACTTTCAACCTAGACAGACTACCAGATGACGTATGGTAGATTCCTCAGCCCTCACCCCAGGGGCTGGAGCTAGGGAGGGTGGAAGCTGTCTGTTACACATGTGACTTGGCGACCTAAGACACATAGGCAAGTGTCTGGGACCCTTGACACCCTCCAGAAGGGTGCCGTCTCCTGCAGCCTCACCCCTGTGGCATTCAGCCCAAGTGTTGTTTGCAAGACTGTTGCCTGGCCCCTTCATCCCGTCCAGCAGACGCCCCTGCGCCTCTCTGCTGTGCTGGGGACCTGGGATGAGCTTGTCCTCGCCCTGCCCTTGTGGGCGCACAGCCTGGGCCGGGACAGGGAAGAGTGGTCGAGTCGCAGGAGAGATGCTAGGGGCCCAGTGCGGGGCCAGGAGGGCACAGTGAAGGCCTGAAGGCCTCTGGTTGGAATGGTCACCAGCTGCCGCCTAATTGGGGTGCCTCCTGGTGTTCTCAGTCTCTCTGCCGCTCCAGCCCTCTGTACCCCTAATCCCAGAGGGTGCCTTGTCTTCCTCTGCCACTCCCCAGTCTAGGGGGCGTGGACCTGTCTCTCAGGCATCCATACTATCTCCTCCTCCTCCCCCCACACCTGCTGCAGGTGAAGGGAACTCAGCCCTGTCCCCCTGAACCCTGGAGAGCTGCTCATCGCCTTACACAACATTGACTCGGCAAAGTGTGACATGAAGTCCATCATCAAAGGTGAGGCACCACTCCCCCCACCCCCCACCCCGCTGCCCTGCCCCGACCCCCTCTTCAGTGGCCTGGCCATTGCGGACCCAGAGAAGAACCTTGGGCTGGAGTCAGCCCCTCTGGAATCAGCCAAGTCGGAGACTGTGGCCCCCACAGCCCTGTCTCAGAGCTCCCGGACGCCAGCCTCGCTCTTTCCATCCCTCCTCCTCTCCTTCCTCCCCTCTACCCCATCTGAGGAACTGATGCACCCCTTGCGCACCAGCTCGCAGCCCTCAGGAAAGGTGGGAGAGCCCTCCCGTCCCGGCCCCCAGGGGCCTGAGGAGTGAAAAACACAGAGCCCTTGGCCAGGCTGGTCAGAGGCAGGGCAGACAGCGCACAGCAGGCGTTGTTGGACCAGGACAGCTGAGCCCGAGAGCGGCCCTCCCGGGCCGGGCAGTAGGCAACCTGGCCGACTCACCACAGTGAGCAGTTTCCCAATGGCAGCTACCACTATTCACCTAGCGCTTAGTCTGGGCCGCACTTTCCTAAGCGCCTCACAGGCCCACCCACCCAACCACACCACTCTGTTCCTGCTAAGTATGCTGACTTCCGTTTTGTAGTCAGGAGTGGAGGTTCCAGAGAGGTTAAGTAACTTGCTCAGGGCCACCCAGAAGCTAAGTGGTGTAGTGGACAAAACAGAATCGGAAGTTGGGGAATCTGGTTCTGCCTGCAGATGGCCTCCTGGGTCCCAGGGCAGCGGTCCCTCCCTTCCTCGGCGCTCCCTTCCACGTCCTCCATGGCTTCAGGTCCAGAAACCATGCTTTCCCATGGAGGCAGGAGCCCTTACTGTCCCCTGCTCTTCTCAGAAGACAGCTGGCCTTGCTTCCTCCTCTCTCCTTTAAAAGCAGGGAGGGGGTTTTCCTCCTTGCTAGTGTCTTGTCCCACCTGAAGTAGCTTCAGTGACGTATTTCCTAGTCTTCCTCAGCAGATTCTCTCAGAAACCTTTAGGTCAAGAGAGGAGCTTCTGAAAATATTAAACACACACTACAACTGAGAGGGAACTCAGGCCTCTAGTGGAAGCGGTGAAGTGTCTCAAAGCTGAGGCTCCGCGAGTGGTCGTCTTACACACCCTGGCCCCTTAGGTGACCTCTGGAAGTTATGATCCCATTCCCAAGGACAGTACCCACATGTGACCTTGTGTACCATTTGAGGGGACTCAAATTGTGCTAGCATGGCCTGTTTCTGGAACTGCAGAGCAGACCCTGGCTGGATCTGGTGGCTTGGGGCGGGGGTCTGGTCAAGAAAGGAGGTCAGGGTGTAGCCGTGCAGGCCCTCCCACCGCTCCAGTGACACCCATTCATGGACCCATGTTTAGTCCTTGATCTTACACAAGGGAACCGGGGCCCAGTGGGGAAAAGGGCTTGACCACAGGTCACACGCGCAGCCAGCAACAGGCCCTGGAGATGTTGGCAACGCCCTGCATGGTTTCTCCCACAAACCCAGGCCCACGTGGAACCTCTGTATTGCTGAGCTCTCAGCAGCCTTTCAGCTGGTCTCCCTACTGGCTGTTCATCCCAGAGCACCTTCTCTGCTCAGGCACCCATGCTTTTCTCCGTTGCACCAGTAACCCTGCTTGACTGTTAGCTCCAGGTCCTGTTTTGTGCCCCATTGGACTCCCCCAATGTCTGACAGTATAAGCAGTCATCACTGACATTCATTTCCTTAAACCACCCTCTCTCTGATGAGTTTTTCTATAGCTGGACCTGTCCAGCGATTAAGATTCACTGCGCACCTCTGCTCAGCCCCTGTGCTGGGCCCTGCTGAGGACACGGCAGGGGTGGGGACAGTCCTGGCCCTGCCCTCCCCGGGCTCACAGGCCATCCCTCCAGTAACAGTTCAGAGTGAACAGGACTGGGGCAGGGGGCCCAAAGGGGCCCCTGACTCTCCCTTGGGTGGAATGTTAGGGAGGGCTTCCTGGAGGAGGGGACAGCTGAGCTGAGACCACAGGATGAACAGGGGTGAGGAAGCAGGAGAGGTGATCCATTCTAGCAAGGACTGGTTCTGGAACTACAGAGCAGACCCAGCTGGATCTGGCTGAGGATGGAGGTGGGGGATGGAGTCCAGCTGTAATGATGTAGGCCCTGCCCACAGCTGGTCTCTCATAGACCCCAGTTCAAGTTCAGACTTGCTCTCTTGAGGGCCTGTGGCAGGTACAGGGTCAGGTTGAGCTTTTGAAAGACCCCTTAGGCTGCTGTATAGAGGGTGGATTAGAGGGTGGGTGGGAGGCCCAGGAGGAGGCTGGGGTGGAGCTGAAGGGGAGGAGAGGGAAGAAGGCTGATTTTGGAAGCTTTCTGGCAGAGCAGGCAGAAGCCAACAGCTACCTCGAGGAGGAGGAGGAGGAACAGTCTCTGTTGAGTGGGTCCTCTTGCCCTTTGTTCACCTTCTGCTCCCTGCAGCCTAGGTGCCCCCCAACCCCACCTCCAGCCTTCTCCCTGCCTGTCTGCCTGCAATGCCTGCAGCCTCCCTCTCTTCCTTACAGGAGCTCCCTAGCCCCCATTCTTTATAGGGGCCCACCTCTGTTCTCCATTAGCCTCTCAAGGATTGGGGGACCTCTCTTCTAGCTCAATAAAGACTTCCTGATTGACAGACTCACCTGGCAAGTGGTGTTTGGGGCAGAAGGGGTTCAGAGGCAGTTCCCGGAGTCTCCCCACTAACAGTGGATCCGAGCACCACTGATGTCACTGATACGGGGTCCCGCAGTGCGCTTCTGAGGGGCCTGCCCCCACGGTGCTTGTGCCGCACCAGCCCCCCTCGGGTCCTTCCTAGCGCTCACCGTATGCCCAGACTTCCTCCTCTTGCCCCTCCCTCGTGACTCTGTGGCCTGTGACCTCCACGTCCCCCAAGGCCTGGAAGCGCCCCCAACCAGCACGAGCCTCGTGCACTGGGTTGAGAGCAGGCAGTCTCTTGACCAGTCTGCTGGTGGAGACCATGGCTCCTGTCCCCTGAGGGATTGCTTATGGAAGTCACAGCTGCTTCCTTCCAGTAGAGGTGGGAGGTGCCATGCCATCCCAGTCCAGCCACAATGGGTCCCCCGGGGTAGGCAACATATCTCTCTCCCCCTCACCCTTTCTGGGTATTGTTCTCCAAGAGAGAGGGCCAACGCCTTCCCATGGCCCAGTGGGGCTTCCAGGAGATGGATTGTGTGTCCTCTCACCCCCATCTCCCAGGCTTTCCAAGGATCAGACCACAGTGTCCGTTTCTGGGGGAGGCTGGGGGGGCGCTGTCTTGCCTGGAGCTTCAGGGAGTTGGGGGCTGGGTCTCCCCTCATGCAGGCAGATCACAGGGCTGAGGCTCTCTAAGGGGTGGTGGGACTCCCACTTCCCAGGGGCTGCTAGGCAAAGGGGACAGGTCCCCTCCGCCTCCCTCACAGCCACCAACCTGTGCTTTGCGGAGCGGAACGTGCACACGTCGGAGGTGCTGGCCGTGGTGATGCAGCAACTGATGGAGCAGAGCCCCCTGCCCATGCTGCTCATGAGGACCGTCATCCAGTCCTTGACTATGTACCCCCGCCTGGGGGCTTGCCACATGAACATCCTGTCCCGGCTCATCATGAAGCAGGTAACCCGCCCGACCACCCTGGTCTCCCAGGCAGAGGACTGCCGCAGGATGCGCTGCCAGCAGACTTGAGGCAGAACCCCAGGCATTTCCAGCTGGTTTGGCCCCTGTCCCAAGGGGAGCCCCTGGTGCAGAGAACAAGCTCTACCATGACTGGGAGACTGCTGAGACAGTACAGCCCTCTAGGGGGCACTGCATCAGACAGCTGTAGGGGGGCAGGGTGGCGAGTGAGGCTGCTGGGTGGTGGGAGCGGACTTGGAGAGGTGCACATCCCAGGAGGTGTGGCCGCCCCTTCACAGTGCGAGTCACTTAGTTGTGTGCCACTCTTTGCAGCTGCACAGACTGTAGCCCACCAGGCTCCTCCGTCCATGGGATTTCCCAGGCAAGAATACTGAGCGGATAGCCATTCCCTTTTCCAAGGGATCTTCCTGACCCAGGAATCGAACCTGGGTCTCCCACACTGCAGGCGGATTCTTTACCATCTGAGCCACCAGGGCTGCCCCCTTGCCCACCCCATCATTTGACACTGAGTCAGACAAGAGGCATCTTAAGCTGAAAGATGGCCCCAGTTTCAAAAGAAGCTAGAAATGTTTTATGAAACAACAAAAAAAAACCCTCTATCCACAAGCCTTCAGCTGGATTCAGACCACAGGTTGCCACTTTGCAAACATCTGACTTAGAGGTTAAGTGCAGATGCAGGCAGATCCGGGGTCGGTTCTGCCCTTGGTAGCTATGTGAGGTGAGTCCCGCACCTCCCTGAGCCGCATAGGTTTAGCAGGGCTAACGTCGCCCTCTAGAGGCGGCGGCGAGAATGCAGCGAGGCATGGCCTTATCCCAACTTCTGGGGCGGCTGGCTGCCTGCAGGGCCCCTCACGACTGCTCCCTCCCTGCCCGGTCCAGGTGTGGAAGTATCCCAAGGTGTGGGAGGGCTTCATCAGTGCTGTCAGCGCACCAAGCCCCAGAGCTTCCAGGTCATCCTGCAGCTCCCACCCCAGCAGCTGGGGGCCGTCTTTGACAAGTGCCCTGAGCTCCGGGAGCCCCTGCTGGCCCACGTCCGCTCCTTCACCCCCACCAGGTACCCCCCAGGTGTGGGGTGGGTGGCCCCATGGGTCCAGCCCTGGGGGACTGAGGGGGTGGGGGGCGGAGGGCAGCCCGGCAGTGTCACGAAGGTCTTGGGGTCTGAGAGTCAAGGACACCAAGGGTCTGAGTGGGACTTGGGGGAGGAGGGTGTCTCCGTGTCAGAGCTCTCCACAGCGCCCCCATCTGCTTTTCCCCAGCAAGCACACATCCCCAACTCCATCATGGCCATCCTGGAGGCCAGCGGCAAGCAGGAGCCAGAGACTAAGGAAGCACCTGCCGGGCCCCTGGAAGAGGTGAGGGTCTACAGCCCCCCTCCCCAAGCCAGAAGTCCCCCGCGCCCCTCCTCCTACCCACACCAGCCATCTCTGCGGGAGGGGCTGGGGAGACGGCAGCCCCTTACCCCGTGCCCTCTCTGCTATCTGCCTTAGGGTGGTTTCCATCTTTTCCCCACCACCCCCTTGAGAGCAGCCTGGGTCTTGGGTCCCAGCCGTCCCTGAGGTTTTGTGTGTCGCCCCACACCCCCAGGATGACTTAGAACCTCTGGCCCTGGCACCACCTCCGGCCTCCCGACCCCCTCAGGATCTCACTGCCCTGCGGCTGGCCCAGGAGAAGGCCTTAAAGCGGCAACTGGAAGAAGAACAGAAGCTGAAGCCTGGGGGACTGGGAGCCCCCTCCTCGCCCTCGTCCCTCTTCCTCGGGCGCGGCCAGGCCCCCTCCAACCGGAGGAAGCCATTGATTTCCGGGAGGAGGGGCCTGAGTGTGAGACCCCCGGCCATCTTCATCAGCATGGACGATGATTCGGGGCTGACTGAGGCCGCACTGCTGGACTCTAGTCTTGAGGGACCCCTACCTAAGGTAGGGACGACCACCCCAGAGCAACAGAGGACGAGAAAAATCAGGGCCCCGGGTTAAGTGTGTGTGCCTAGTGTCCAAGCGGGGAGGAGGCTGGAAGGGTAGGGCCTGAAGAAGTACTGGAGGTGTGACCACGCTGTCTTTGACCTGCCCCCCCTTCTGTCACCAGGAAACTGCAGCAGGTGGATTGCTTTCAAAGGAGGAGCGGAGCCCCCAGCCTCTCACGGCTGCTGGAGAAGACACAGTGCAGACTCCCAGCCCCGCCACTGAGGAAGCAGGCGAACCGGAGACCAAGGGGAATAGCTGACGAGCTTGTTGGGGGGCGGGGGCGTGGGACTGGGAGCTCAGGGAGGCCGGGAGGGGCTTGGCCGACGGTGCTTTGCCTGTAAAAATTAAACAAGTAAAAAGATCACCGGTCTGGGGTATGGTGTCATCTCTGGTGCCTGCCTCCGTGTCAGCTGTGGGATTGTGCAGAACTTGGAGGCCCTCCAACCCGCCCGGAAGACTGCAAACCCCCTGGCATGGGGCTGCGCCTGCGCGAAAAGCAGCTTATTGGCCGCGCATCCCCGCGCCCTGTCCTGGTAACGGCCCGCCCCCCTCCGTCCCCTGGCAACTGGCGTAGCGAGCCCAGCGGCGGCTGGGTGCACACAACACGGGCGACTGATCTGGCCTGCCTATCTGCAAGCCTTCTTCCTGGAAGTTTGCGATCCCTTTGAACTATGGGGGACCCTCCACCTGACCCCGAGCCCCCTTCTCAGCCGACCTCCAGCCGTAGGAGCTCGCAGGTCTCCGAGCGGCGGCGCAGTCGGGAACGCACCAGGCCCCTGGTCTCGCCCTTGGTCCCCGAGGAGCTGCAGCAGATACCGCTTGACCCCCAGATCCTGCGCGGCAGTCAGGAGGCGCTGTCGAACCAGAGCAACCTCCGTGGCTGGCTACAGAGGGCCAGCCTGACCCCAAACGAGAACCTGGTTTTCCTGGCCGAGAACCCTTACGTGAACCCGGGCTTTCCCACAGAGGTGCAGCCCCAAGCTTACCCGAGCGAGGACAGGCTCCAGGCCAGCCACAACGCCAGCCTAATGCTGCAGCAGCTACAGCAGAGTGAAGGCAGCCTATTCCAGCACCTGGAGTCTGCCTACCAGGGGCCCCCAGCAGACCTCCCGGGCCAGTTCACCATGTACCAGGGAGAAGACCTGCCATTCAGCCCGGGCACCCAGCATGGGCCCTACATGAGGGATGACCCCACTCTTCACTTCTCGCCCTCTGAGCTGGGCTTCATGTCCTTCAGTATGGAGTTGCCCGAGCCAGAACCTCGTGAGCTGGCCGTGCAGAACGCCAAGGCCTACCTGCTGCAGACCAGCATCAACAGCGACCTCAGCCTGTGAGAGGGGGCCCCGGGAGTGGGGCGAGGGAGGGACCCAGGCAGGGAGATGCCTCAGCCAGGGCCCCACCTCCTCGTCTAGAGAGATTGCTCTTCACTGAGAACCAGCGACCACTCTGGGGGCATCTAACTCAGACTGGGAGTCAGGGAATAAATAACAACACTAGTTAGCATTTACTTACCAGACTGTGCCAGCAATTCACAGGTTAACAGCTGGTTCTCCTGGCTGAGCTTAGCACATCTGTTCCAATTTTGAAAGAAAAGCGGAAGTCGCTCAGTCCAGCCAGAGACTTTGCGACCCCATGGATTGAGCCTGCCAGGCTCCTCTGTCTATGGAATTCTCTAGGCAAGAATATTGGAGTAACTAGCCATTCCCTTCCAGAGAAAGCAATGGCACCCTACTCTAGTACTCTTGCCTGGAAAATTTCATGGGCGAGGAGCCTGGTAGGCTGCAGTCCATGGGGTCGCCAAGAGTCAGGCACAACTGAGCGACTTCCTTTTCACTTTTCACTTTCATCCATTGGAGAAGGAAATGGCAACCCACTCCAGTGTTCTTGCCTGGAGAATTCCAAGGACGGGGGAGCCTGGTGGGCTGCCGTCTATGGTGTTGCACAGAGTCGGACACGACTGAAGCGACTTAGCAACAGCAGCAGCCGCCATTCCCTTCTCCAGGGGATCTTCCCAACCCAGGGATTGAACCCAGGTCTCCTGCATTGCAGGCAGATTCTCTACTGTCTGAGCCACAGGGAGGGAAACTGAAATACAGAGAAATTAGGTCCCATGTCCAAAATAACACGGCTTAGCTATGGTAGATCCAGGATTTCAGCACAAATGATTTGGCTCCCGAGGCCCTGTTATCCATTAACATTTCCTGCCTGAGAAAGGCATTTGCCAAGGCCATGTACATGCAGTCATAGGCCCCCATCACATCCTCATGAAGCTGACACTCTAGTGGGAGAGTGGACAGTAAATATAAGGTGATAACAGCTAAGGTGAGCGATAGGGCAAAGTAAGGGGGATGGGAGTGCATGTTAAATCTTTGTATGGGGTCAGGAAGGCCTCTCTGAGGAAGTTACATTTGATCAGGAGCCTGAAAGAGGTGAGGGAGAGCCCCATGTGGGTAAACTGGAGGAAGAATTGTCCAGACATAGGACACAGAGTGAACTCCGGGAGTCAGTGATGGACAGGGAGGCCTGGTATGCTGCGATTCATGGGGTCGCAAAGAGGCGGACACGACTGAGCGACTGAACTGCACTGAACTGAGGACACAGTGAGCTTAAAGGCTTGGGAGCTTGCTATGTTTGAGGAACAGCAAGGAGACTGGTGTAACTGGAACCAAGGGAGGAAGCAGGAGAATGAGAAGTGTTGGGAGGAGTTGCTGGTCTTGCTCAAGCACAAAGCTGACCCCATCCCTCCCATGCTCAGAGCCTGCCATGGCTCACCAGTGCCTTCAGAAGAAGGCTCCTGCTTCTCATAACAGTCTTCAAGGTCCTGTGTAATTCAACCCCTCCTCCCTCTCCAAACGTCATCTCTAGTCAGCGCCTACCTCAGATCCTAGAATCTAGTCAAAATTCACCTCAAAATAAATAAATAAATAAATAAATGATTAACCCACAGCTCTTCCCCAACAGCACCCAGCCCTTGGGAGTTTCAAGGTCCCTGAATGGGTCTTTTCTTTTCTTTTCTTTTTGGTCATGCCGAATGGCTTGCAGAATATCAGTCCCCTGACTGGGGATTGAGCCTGAGCCACAGCAATGAAAGCCTGAATTCTAACCAGTAGGTTACCAGTGAGCTCCCTCAAGTCCCCTGTTGAAAAGCTCCCTCTCCTTCTTACCCTTCCCAAGTCAATGATGGCTCTCCACCATACCCAGCACTGCTGCCAAATGGTTGCACACTAAAGAGGCTTAGACATACAGGATTTGAAATTAGGCCAAGTGAAAGTGAAAGTGGAGTTGCTTAGTCATGCCTGACTGTTTGTGACCCTACAGACTATAGCCCCCACAGGCTCCTCTGTCCATGGGATTTTCCAGGCAAGAATACTGGAGTGGGGTGCCACTTCATTCTTCAGGGGATCTTCCCAACCCAGGGATTGAACTCTGGTCTCCCACTTTGGAGACAGACTGTTTACCATCTGAGCCACCAGGTGGCTCAGAAATTAGGCAAACTTGGTTTTCAGTTCTGGCTGTGCTACCCTGGGTGACCTCATGACCTCAACTTTTCTAAGCTTCAGTTTCCTCATCCGGAGAGTGTAATTTTCTCTCAGGTGTATGTGGTGAGAATTCAACATTGCTTTCAAGGGCCCAGCATAGTGCCTGACTCAGGGGAATGGAAGTCATGCTGGTACTGTTAACACTCCAGCCTCCTTTCGTACCTCAACCCTCTTCCTCACTCTGCTCCAGCCACAGTGACCTCAATATTCCTCCAACATGCCAGGCACACCCTCAGCTCAAGGTCTTTCCACTCCATTCTCAATCATGTTATCTGCAAACCATGGTAGTTTTGCTTCTTCCTTTCCAAAATTTTATATATATTTTTCATGTCATATTTCATTGACTGGGATCTCCAGTGCACTTTATAGAAGTGGTAAAAAAAAAAAGGCTTCTTCCTTTCCAGTCTCATAGGGGAATTATTCAGTCTTTCACCAATACATTTGGTGTGTGCTGCAGCTTACACATCTCCCTTTATGAGATTATATAATATTATTCTATTCTTAGTATCCTAGGTTTTTAAACATCATGAGTGGATATTGAATGTTAATTTCTCTGCACCTATTGAGGTGATCTCACGTAATCTCTTTTAACATGTTAATGTGATGAATTAATTTTTTCCTATTTTTCTAATATCGGTCCAGTCTAGCATTCTTGTTTGCCCAATTTAATCATGGTGTGTCACTCTTTAGGGGCTTCCATGGTGGCTCAATAGTAAAGAATCTGCCTGCCAATGTAGGAGATGCAGGTTGCATCCCTGGGTTGGGAAGATCCCCTGGAGAAGGAAATGGCAACCCACAGTATTCTTTTCTTTTCTTTTTTTTTTTATTAATTGAAGGATAATTGCTTTACAGAATTTTGTTATTTTTGGTCAAACCTCAACATGAATCAGCCATAGGTGTACATATTTCCCTTCCCTTTTGAACTTCCCTCCCATCTCCCACCCATCCCACCCCTCTAGATTGATACAGAGCCCCTGTTTGAGTTTTCTGAGCCATATAGCAAATTCCCATTGGCTATCTATTTTACATGTGGTAATGTAAGTTTCCATGTTACTTTTCTCATACATCTCAGCTGATCCTCCCTCTCCCCATGTCTATAAGCCTATTCTCTATGTCTGTTTCTCCACAGCTGTCCTATGAATAAATTCTTCAGTACCATTTTTCTAGATTCTGTATATATGCATTAGAATATGATATTTATCTTTCTCTTTCTGACTCACTTCACTCTATATAATAGATTCTAGGTTCATCCACCTCATCAGAACTGACTCAAATGCATTCCTTTTAATGGCTGAGTAGTATTCCATTATGTATCAGTCAGTTCTAGTCAGACGCTCAGTCTGACTCTTTGCGACCCCATGAATTGCCACACGCAAGGCCCCCTTGTCCATCACCAATTCTGGGAGTTCACTCAGACTCATGTCCATCCAGTCAGTGATACCATCCAGCCATCTCATCCTCTGTCATTCCCTTTCCTCCTGCCCCTAATCCCTCCCAGCATCAGGGTCTTTCCAATGAGTCAACTCTTTGCATGAGCTGGCCAAAGTATTGGAGTCTCAGCTTCAGCATCATTCCTTCCAAAGAACACCCAGGACTGATCTTCAGAATGGACTGGTTGGATCTCCTTGCAGTCCAAGGGACTCTCAAGAGTCTTCTCCAACACCACAGTTCAAAAGCATCAATTCTTCGGCGCTCAGCTTTCTTCACAGTCCAACTCTCACATCCATACATGACCACTGGAAAAACCATAGCCTTGACTAGACCAACATTTGTTGGCAAAGTAATGTCTCAATATGCTGTCTAGGTTGGTCATAAGTTTCCTTCCAGGCGTCTTTTAATTTCATGGCTGCAATCACCATCTGCAGTGAGTTTGGAGCCCCCAAAATAAAGTCTGACACTGTTTCTCCATCTATTTTCCATGAAGTGATGGGACCAGATGCCGTGATCTTAGTTTTCTGAATGTTGAGCTCTAAGCCAACTTTTTCACTCTCCTCTTTCACTTTCATCAAGAAGCTTTTAGTTCCTCTTCACTTTCTGCCATCAGGGTGGTGTCATCTGCATATCTGAGGTTATTGATATTTCTCCTGGCAATTTTGATTCCAGCTTGTGCTTCTTCCAGCCCAGCGTTTCTCATGATGTACTTTGCATATAAGTTAAATAAGCAAGGTGACAATATACAGCCTTGATGTACTCCTTTTCCTATTTGGAACCAGTCTGTTGTTCTATGTCCAGTTCTAACTGCTGCTTCCTGACCTGCATATGGGTTTCTCAAGAGGCAGGTCAGGTGGTCTGGTATTCCCATCTCTTTCAGCATTTTCCACAGTTTATTGTGATCCACACAGTAAAAGGCTTTGGCATAGTCAATAAAACAGAAACAGTTGTTCTTCTGGAACTCTCGCTTTTCCCATGATCCAGCGGATGTTGGTAATTTGATCTCTGGTTCCTCTGCCTTTTCTAAAACCAGCTTGAACATTATGTATATGTACCACAATTTCTTTATCCAGTCATCTGTCGATAGAAATCTAGGTTGCTTCCATGTTCTAGCTATTATAAATAGTGCAGCAATGAACAATGGGATGGATACATGTGTCTTTTTCAGTTTTAGTTTCTTAAGGGTTTATGCCTAGGAATAGAACTGCTGGATCATATGGGGTTTTAGTCCTAGTTTTTAAGGAATCTCCATACTGTCTTAGTGGCTATATCAATTTACATTCCCACCAACAGTCAAAGAGCATTCCCTTTTCTCCACATCTGCTCCAGCATTTATTGTTTGTAGACTTTTGATGATGACCATTCTGACCAGTATGCGATGCTATCTCATTGTAGTTTTGATTTGCATTTCTCTAAGAATGAACAATATTGAGCATATTTTCATGTGTTTGTTAGCCATCTGTATGTCTTCTTTGGAGCAATGTTTGTTTAAGTCTTTCCCCTAGTATTTGATTGGGCTGTTTGTTTTTCTGGCATTGAGTTGTATGAACTGCTTGTATATTTTGGAAATTAATCCTTTGTCAGTTGTTTCATTTGCTATTATTTTCTCCCATTCTGAGGGTTGTCTTTTCACCTGGCTTATAGTTTCCTTTCCTGTGTAAAACTTTTTAAGTTTAATCAGGTCCCATTTGTTTTCTTTTGTTTTTATTTCCATTACTCTAGGAGATGGGTCCTAGAGGATCTTGCTTTGATTTATGTCATCGAGTGTTCTGCCTATGTTTTCCTCTAAGAGTTTTATAGTTTCTCGTCTTAAATTTAGGTCTTTAATCCATTTTGAGTTCATCTTTGTGTGTGGTGTTAGGAAGTGAGCTAATTTCATCCTTTTACATGTACCTGTCCAGTTTTCCCAGCAACATTTATTGAAGAGGCTGTCTTTGCCCCATTGTATATTCTTGCCTTCTTTGTCAAAAATAAGGTACCCATGGGTGCCTGGGTTTATTTCTGGGCTTTCTGTCTTGTTTGATTGGTCTATGTTTCTGTTTTTGTGCCAGTACCTTACTGTCTTGATGACTGTAGCTTTGTAGTATAATCTGAAGTCAGGAAGGCTGATTCCTCCAGCTCCATTCTTCTTTCTCAGGACTGCTTTGGCTATTCAGGGTCTTTTGTGTTTCCATATGAATTGTGACATTTTTGGTTCTAGTTCTATGAAAAATGCCTTTGGTAATTTGACAGGGATTGCAATGAATCTGTAGACTGTATTTGGTAGTACACTCATTTTCACAATATTGATTCTTCCTACCCAGGAACATGGAATATCTGTCCCTCTGTTTATGTCATCTTTGGATTTCTTTCATTCAGTTCAGCTCAGTTCAGTCACTCAATCATGTCCAACTCTTTGTTACCCCATGGGCTGCAGCATACCAGGCCTCCCCGTCCATCACCAACTCCCAGGGTTTACTCAAACTCATGTCCATGGTGTCGGTGATGCCATCCAACCACCTCATCCTCTGTTGTCCCCTTCTACTCCCACCTTCAATCTTTCCCAGCATCAGAGTCTTTTCCAATCCATCAACTCTTTGCATGAGGTGGCCAAAGTACTGCAGTTTCAGCTTTAGCCTCATTCCTTCCAAAGAAATCCTAGGGCTGATCTCCTTTAGAACGGACTGGTTGGGTCTCCTTGCAGTCCAAGGAACTCTCAAGAGTCTTCTCCAACACCACAGTTCAAAAGCATCAATTTTTCAGTGCTCAGCTTTCTTCACAGTCCAACTCTCACATCCATACATGACCACAGGAAAAACCAGAGCCTTGACTAGACAGACCTTAGTCGGCAAAGTGAAAAAAAAAAAAGCTTTGTTTACCTCCCTGTAACTACACACTTGTGTATATTTTGCCCATTTGGTTAATATCTGTCTCTTTCGCCAGACTGTCAGGTCCATCAGGGCAGGGACCTTTTCTCTTACTATGGTGTCCCCAGTGCCAGGGACACGGCCAGATATACAACAGCGAGCTCAGCAAGCTGGGTGATCAGTGTCCGCCACCTCCTACGCCCCTCTCCCCGAGGCAGGTATGAGCACCTGGTGAACCTGCTGACCAGGATTCTGAACCAGAGGCCGGAGGACCCCTTGTTCCTCCTGGAGTCGCTGAACCGCACCACTCAGTGGGAATGGTTCCACCCCAAGTTGGATACGCTCGCGATGACCCAGAGATGCAGCCCACCTACGAGATGGCTGAGAGGCAAAAGGCACTGTTCAGCCGGGAGGAAGCAGCGAGGGTGAGCAGGGAGATGGAGGAGGAGACGGTGAGTGAGCCAGGGCAGAGGCGCGAGTGGCAGAAAGAGCCAGAGTGGCGGACCGTCACTGAGGGCCTTGAACGCCAGGCTAAGGGGTTTGGGCTTTCTCCCGAAGCCCCTGGGGCACCACCAGAGGGTTTGAAGCAGAGGGAAAGTTGTAGAAACCTGACTCCAGCGCCACATGGAGGTGGAGGCTGGTTTCTCCTGCCATCCTTTCCTCCTTTCTGCAAAAAAATTGCTTCGTGGATATTTTCTGTGAAACCTGCTACCTTCTGGAGTTTTTCAACACTGAATGTGCCTTCTATCCCCTGGACTCAGTTTCCTCTTTTGCAAATTGAGACCTGCTAACAAGTCTTCCACCCACGACTCATGAACATTCTACTATCCTCGGAATATTTAATTCCATGATTTTCTTTCCAGCATTGTGTTCAGTCGCTCAGTCGTGTCTGACTCTTTGTGACCCTATGGCCTGTAGCCCCCCGGGCCCCTCTGTCCATGGTACTTTCCCAGCAAGAGTACTGGAGTGGGTTACCATTTCCTTCTCCAGGGGCTCTTCCCAACCCTTGGATTGAACCTGCGTCTCCTGCATTGAATGGTATCTCCTGCATTGGATACAGCATTGGATGATGGCTTAAAATTTGGCTGAAATGTTCTTTTACTCGTTTAAGAAACATTTTGGGGGACTTCCCTTGTGGTCCAGTGGTTAAGACCCCACTCTTCCAACGCAGGGTCACAAGTTCCTTTCCTGGTCAGGGAATGAAGATCCCACAAGCCCTGTGGTACAGCCAAAAAGAAAGAAAGATAAGAAACATTTGTTGAGAACTCTCTGTTTATGATAATTCTGACATCTCCTAGGCTTAGGAGTATAGGCTCAGGTCATCCCTGAAGCAACCTTAAGGCAAGTGCCATTTATTATTCCTGTTCATGGAGGAAGGACTTAGAGGGCTCAAAACTAGAAAAGCCAGGACGAAGAAAGCAGAGCTGTGTCCTCCAAAGCCTGGGCTATCATCTCAGCCATCTTGGCAGATGCTGTTGGTCTGTGCTCACGTCTCATGCTTCTGAAATTCTAGGATTCTGGCCACAATGGGGTGAGATGCTGAGAGAACTAGGAACGACCATCTGACCAAGGAATGAGCCCTTGGGTGAGCAGAGGGCAGGTGGGAATCCAAATCTTAGACATGAACAGTTTTGCCTGAAAATGCGGTTTTAACTTTTAGATCAGCAGTCTTGAAGTCTCTAAGGAGAAACTGCAGAAAACTGCACTTTTCCTCCCCAACTCCTCCAGATCACACCCACATCTATCGCCAGTCTCTGATTGCCCCAGCTCCTTAGAACGCTGTGCCTTTGGAGGCTCCACCCCCGGCTCTGCCCCCTGAAGTATAATCCTGAGGGAGGCTCTGCCCTCTTCGAAGCCAAGTCACCAGAGGCCCCAGACCTTAGAACTTGGAGGCAAGGTTTTTTCAGTTCAGTCCAGTTCAGTCACTCAGTCGTGTCCGACTCTTTGAGACCCCATGAATCACAGCACGCCAGGCCTCTCTGTCCATCACTCAAACTCACATCCATCAAGTCAGTGATGCCATCCAGCCATCTCATCCTCTGTCATCCCCTTCTCCTCCTGCCCCCAATCCCTCCCAGCGTCAGAGTCTTTTCCAATGAGTCAGCTCTTTGCATGAGGTGGCCAAAGTACTGGAGTTTCAGCTTTAGCGTCAGTCCTTCCAAAGAACACCTAGGACTGATCTCCTTTAGGATGGACTGGGTGGATCTCTTTGCAGTTCAAGGGACTCTCAAGAGTCTTCTCCAACACCACAGTTCAAAAGCATCAATTCTTCAGTGCTCAGCTTTCTTCACAGTCCAACTCTCACATCCATACATGATCACAGGAAAAACCATAGCCTTGACTAGACCAACCTTTGTTGGCAAAGTAATGTCTCTGCTTTTGAATACGCTATCTAGGTTGATCATAACTTTTCTTCCAAGGAGTAAGCATCGTTTAATTTCATGGCTGCAATCACCATCTGCAGTGAGTTTGGAGCTCCCAAAAATAAGGTCTGACACTGTTTCCCCATCTATTTTCCATGAAGTGATGGGACCAGATGCCGTGATCTTTGTTTTCTGAATATTGAGCTTTAAGCCAACTTTTTCACTCTCCTCTTTCACTTTCATCAAGAGGCTTTTAGTTCCTCTTCACTTTCTGCCATCAGGGTGGTGTCATCTGCATGTCTGAGGTTATTGATATTTCTCCTGGAAATCTTGATTCCGGCTTGTGTTTCTTCCAGCCCAGCGTTTCTCATGATGTTCTCTGCATAGAAGTTAAATAAGCAGGGTGACAATATACAGCCTTGATGTACTCCTTTTCCTATTTGGAACCAGTCTGTTGTTCCATGTCCAGTTCTAACTGTTGCTTCCTGACCTGCATACAAGTTTCTCAAGAGGCAGGTCAGGTGGTCTGGTATTCCCATCTCTTTCAGCATTTTCCACAGTTTATTGTGATCCACACAGTCAAAGACTTTAGCATAGTCAAGAAAGCAGAAATAGATATTTTGTCTGGAGCTCTCTTGCTTTTTCCATGATCCAGCAGATGTTGGCAATTTGATCTCTGGTTCCTCTGCCTTTTCTAAAACCAGCCTGAATATCTGGAAGTTCACGGTTCACGTATTGCTGAAGCCTGGCTTGGAGAATTTTGAGCATTACTTTACTAGCGTGTGAGATGAGTGCAATTGTGCGGTAGTTGAAGCATTCTTTGGCACTGACTTTCTTTGGGATTGGAATGAAAATGGACATTTTCCAGTCCTGTGGCCACTGCTGAGTTTTCCAAATTTGCTGGCATATTGAGTGCAGCACTTTCACAGCATCATCTTTCAGGATTTGAAATAGCTTAGCTGGAATTCCATCACCTCCACTAGCTTTGTTCGTAGTGATGCTTTATAAGGCCCACTTGACTTCACCTTCCAGGATGTCTGGCTCTAGGTGAGTGATCACACCATCGTGATTATCTTGGTCATGAAGATCTTTATGTACAGTTCTTCTATGTATTCTTGCCACCTCTTCTTAATATCTTCTGCTTCTGTTACGTCCATACCATTTCTGTCCTTTATCAAGCCCATCTTTGCATGAAATATTCCCTTGGTATCTCTAATTTTCTTGAAGAGGTCTCTAGTCTTTCCCATTCTGTTGCTTTCCTCTATTTCTTTGCATTGATCACTGAGGAAGGCTTTCTTATTTCTCCTTGCTATTCTTTGGAACTCTGCATTCAGATGCTTATATCTTTCCTTTTCTTCTTTGCTTTTCGCATCTCTTCTTTTCACAGCTCTTTGTAAGGCCTCTCCAGACAGCCATTTTGCTTTTTTGCATTTTGCATTTTGCTTTTTTGCATGTCTTTTCCACGGGGATGGTCTTGATCTCTGTCTCCTGTACAGTGTCACTAACCTCCATCCATAGTTCATCAGGCACTCTATCTATTAGATCTAGTCCCTTAAATCTATTTCTCACTTCCACTGTATGATCATAAGGGATTTGATTTAGGTCATACCTGAATGACCTAGTGGTTTTCCCTACTTTCTTCAATTTAAGTCCAAATTTGGCAATAAGGAGTTCATGATCTGAGCCACAGTCAGCCTCTGGTCTTGTTTTTGTTGACTGTATAGAGCTTCTCCATCTTTGGTGCAAAGAATATAATCAATCTGATTTTGGTGTTGGCCATCTGGTGAAGTCCACGTGTAGAGTCTTGTGTTGTTGGAAGAGGGTGTTTGCTATGACCAGTGCATTCTCTTGGCAAAACTCTATTAGTCTTTGCCCTGCTTCACTCCATATTCCAAGGCCAAATTTGCCTGTTACTCCAGGTATTTCTTGACTTCCTACTTTTGTATTCCAGTCTCCTATAATGAAAAGGGCATCTTTTTTGGGTGTTCTAAAAGGTCTTGTAGGTCTTCATAGAACTGTTCATCTTCTTTAGCGTTACAGGTTGGGGCATAGACTTGGATAACTGTGATATTGAATGGTTTGCCTTGGAAACGAACAGAGATCATTCTGTCGTTTTGAGATTGCATCCAAGTACTGCATTTCGGACTCTTTTGTTGACCATGATGGCTACTCCATTTCTTCTAAGGGATTCCTGCCCACAGTAGTAGATATAATGGTCATCTGAGTTAAATTCACCCATTCCAGTCCATTTTAGTTTGCTGATTCCTAGAATGTCAACGTTCAGTCTTGCCATCTCCTGTTTGACCACTTCCAATTTGCCTTGATTCATGGACCTGACATTCCAGGTTCCTATGCAATATTGCTCTCTGCAGCATCAGACCTTGCTTCTATCACCAGTCACATCCACAGCTGGGTATTGTTTTTGCTTTGGCTCCATCCCTTCATTACTTCTGGAGTTATTTCTCCACTGATCTCCAGTAGCATATTGGGCACCTACCGACCTGGGGAGTTCCTCTTTAGTATCCTATCATTTTTCCTTTTCATACTGTTTATGGGGTTCTCAAGGCAAAAAAAAAAAAAATTTTTTTGGTCACTGTTTTTCTGAAGTTTGCTTTTGGAGGTGGCGTTTTTAATATGAGGTTTGTAAAAGGGCAAAATTATTGTGGGTATCTGTGGCCTGTGCATGATTCTAGGAAGAAAATCGAATTTGTTATTCAGCATTTTGTATTTATTTTTCTGTATGAGGGGTTCTCATTCCTCTCATTTTCTATTTCAAATGGAAAGAATTTCTGTTTCTTTTATGCTCCCCAACAGCATTTATGGAAAAAGTGTCCTTGCGCCGCTTTGAAGATGCCGCCCCTGCCATTCGTTTACAGCTGTGTGGGCTCCGGTCTGTTTCTGGAGTCCCTGCTTGGCGCCTTGCGCTGTGATGGCTTTCTGTTCCGGGACTCTCCCGCTTGTTGTGTACAATCGCTACAAAGCAGATTTGGCTCCCCATCCCTGCACCTCTGTTTTGAAAGGTTCCTCACTAGTCTCACATTTATAGTTTTAAAGAAACTTTAGTATTATTCTTGTACTTGTTTGTCAACACAGCTCACTTTAAGACAGGAAATAGATGTCACAGAAATGAAGATGAGTGGCTTAGACAAGATAGTTTTTCTCACACCTAACAGTCAGGTGCAAGCAGTCAACAGCTGGCGAGGTGGCTCCCCAGCGAAGGGATACTGAGGGCTATCGTCTCCCTCTCTCCCCTTTCATCCCTCACCCTTACTCCATCCAAACCAAGACAGCACCTTTCAGGCTCATAGGAGTCTGGGCATAAACCCTGTTTCTGACAAAGGCGGTCAGTTCTGCAGGCACTTGGCCCAAGCAGTCCAGCAGAACATTTCGTTACTTTACTTGCTGAGAGTGGGCACAACTGGGGCAGCATTTCTTTGAGATCGTGGGGAGTCCCAGCGCTTCCCTCCCTTCCATTCTGCTATCATCATGTTGACGCTTGGTACCTTGAGTTTATCACTTGATGTTTGAACAATGACTGCTACACCCTCAGACATCACATTTCCACACCAGTGCCCTGAAAGGGAAGTGGGGAGCTCTTCTCAGTATGTCCCCCTTTTTTTTTTCAGTTGAGCCATGCGGCTTGTGGGTATTCGTTCCCTGACCAGGGACTGAACCCAGGCCACAACAGTGAAAGGGTTGAGTCCTAACCACTGGGCCACCAAGAAATTCCCTCCCACCCACTGACCCCCTTTTAAAAAAATCCAGGGAGCAAGGGAATTCCCCAGTAGTCTAGCAGTTAGGACTTGGCCCTTTCACTGCTGAGGGTGCTGGTTCAGTGTCTGGCTGGGAAACTAATATCCCATAAGCTGGGCAGCACGGTCCAGTCAATCCATCAGTCAATCAGGAGCCCCTCAGAAAATCTCTGCTCGCGTCTTATTGGCCAGATTGGGTTACATGACCATTCCTGGCTGCAAGGGAGGCTGGGAAAGTGACTGGAACTTCTCCACTTCTCCAACCTGGAGAAAGCAAGCAATGGAGAAGGGTTTTGAGGATGGTCCTGATTCAGTGGACTGAACCCAATGAACCCAAGGGCAGGAATGTAGCTGGACCCCAGGCCAAGCTGGCATTCAGAGATTCCCTTCTGCTCCTAATTTTTAAAATTCCATCCAGTTACCAGTAGGAAATCTTTTCCCTCAGATTATAGATAGGATCTTCCTGGAAACTGGGAGAAAGAAAGAGGAAGCTTCCACAGTTAATAGAGGAGTTAAAGAGAGCCAGACCAACCTGGGTTCAAACCCAGCCAACCCACAGAAGTCATTTCTGAGCAGGAGGGCACCAGCTGTTCTTTCCACCCAGTTACAAATTGCAGAGGGAGAGGAGAGCCTGAGCTGCCATTTTGTCCTCACTTGCTCCAATCAACAGTGACCAAGGGGCAGGGTGACATAATTTGATCATGGCTGGTGAGGCCACTCCACTGCCAAGTGGGTGGAAGACACTCCCAGAGGGAGGCCACTGGCTCATGGGCCAGGCACACACTCCAAAGAGGGTTTCCTTTGCTCATTCGCTTAGCTTCCTGCTGGCAGCACAGTGAGTCTGGGGATTCAGTTTTGACTCTGTCCCACTGAGTTGCTGGTGTAAACGTCGATTAGGCAAAGAAGCTTTTGGCCTGTGTTTTAAATTGCACGAACCTGCCGGAATCACTTTCAAGATCATGGTGTTCCGCCTATAGAGTGTTAGTCAGGGTGTGCTACATCGAGCTGAGATAACAAACAGCACAACAAGCCCAGCGGCTTAACATCACAGTTTATTTCTCGCTCACACGTCCTACCCATCCAGGCTGGGCTAGGAGGCTCGGCTCGTCAGCCACTTGAGATGAATGGTGATGGAGATGCCACCGTGGCTCAGGCTCCCACAGCTGCAGACCAGGAAAATCAAGGCACAGCAAACCCCACACAGCTTCTTATAGCTCCTGCCTGGGTGTGACCCGTGTCCCTTTCACTCCCATTTCAAGTGGTCAGCGCAAGGGACACGACCACTCCTGAATGCTCAGGGGTAGGGGGTGGGAATGTGTAATCCCCCTGTGGAGAGGGACTTCTAATATTTGTGAATAAGGAACCAGTCTAGCATTCACAGAAAGAAAATACAGTACTTGTTCCTTTTATTAATAACACTTAGCTCACAAATGGAGCTTTGAAGAAAATGGAAATGCATTATGCATTTGGAATATGGATTATGCATTATGGAAATGCATTTTAAGAAAGAAAAAAAAGAATAAAAACCAAAAAAAGACAGAAAGAAGTGCACTTTAAGAAAAACGCAATACATTTGTCCCCAAATCTTTTACATCAGCTATACAATTTAGGGTAAAGAATCTGCCTGGGAATGCAGGAAATGCAGGTTGGATCCCTGGCTTGGAAAGATCACTTGGAGGAGGAAATGTCAACCCCACTCCAGTTTGCCTGGAGAATCCCATGGACAGAGGAGGCTGGTGGGCTACAGTCCATGGGGGTTGCAAAAGAATCAGACACAGCTGAGCAACTGAGTACTCTTGCAGGTACAATTTAAGTAAGCATCATCGTTCCTTGGCACACATACCCCTACATCAGCAGCCAGAAATGGTTGCTTGAGCAACTGGGTTACCCAGTAGTTTAAGTCTCTGGACTCTAGGAGAGTCAGCATGGGGAGCAGGGCTTCAACCTGATTCCCTCTGCCTTCCGCCCCCTACCTTACCCTGCTGCAGGCTGAGACCCCGGTGCCAAACATCATGGAGAAGGCCTTCTACTTCGAGCAGGCCGGGAGTGGGCCTGAGCTCCGATGAGAGTTTCCGCATCTTCATGGCCCTGAAGCAGCTGGTGGAGCAGCAGCCCGTCCACACCTGCCGCTTCTGGGGCAAGGTCCTGGGGCTCAGTCGCAGCTACCTGGTGGCCGAGGTGGAATTCCGGGAGGGTGAAGAGGAGGCAGAGGAGGAGGAGGTGGAGGAGATGACGGAGGGCGGTGAGGGGATGGAGGCGCACGGCGAGGAGGAGGGCGACGAGGACGAGGACAAGGCCACGGACAATGTCCCCAAGTCCACGTGGAAGCCGCCGCCCGTCATCCCCAAGGAAGACAGCCGAACCGGCACCAATAGGTATCTGTATTTTGTGTGCAACGAGCCAGGCCGGCCGTGGATGCGGCTGCCCCACGTCACGCCGATCCAGATCGTGCAGGCCCGCAAGATCAGGAAGTTCTTCACGGGTTACCTGGACGCGCCTGTCATCAGCTACCCCCCCTTCCCGGGCAACGAGGCCAACTACCTGCGGGCCCAGATCGCCCGCATCTCGGCCGCCACGCACATCAGTCCCCTCGGCTTCTACCAGTTTGGCGAGGAGGAGGGCGACGAAGAGGAGGAAGGTGGAGCCGGGCGCGACTCCTACGAGGAGAACCCCGATTTTGAGGGCATCCCGGTCCTCGAGCTGGTGGATTCCATGGCCAACTGGGTGCACCACACGCAGCACATCCTGCCGCAGGTGAGGGCGGGCTCCAGCCGCCCAGGCCCGGGGCGGGGGATAGGGGGTGGAGAGCCGGGTGTGACTCGGAACTCGCTATACCAAGCACCTGCTGGCAGCGAGGCGTCTGTGCCCGGTAATAGTGCTCCGTGCATCCATCCATTCATTCAACAGATACTGTGACAGTCCCCAGTCAGAACCCTTTGGGACCACCTCTTGGAATCCCGAATTTTTCAGATTTGAAAAGGGTGATAATGGAATTCCCTGGTGGTCCAGGGGTTAGGAGGGGCTTTCCCCGGTCACTCAGCGGTAAAGAATCTGCCTGCAATGCAGGAGACCTGGGTTTGATCCCTTCGTGAGGAAGATCCTCTGGAGGAGGAAATGGCAACCCACTCCCAGTATTCTTGCTGACTCCAGGCTTCTGGGGGCCAGGGTTTGATCCCTGGTCAGGGAACTAAGATCTGACAAGACAAGTGGCATGGCAAATAAAGCAAAAAGTACTTATGAAAATAAGAGTACTTTAAAAATACTTTAAAAGTACTTTAAAAAGATAACACAGTGCACATACCATATATTACGTAACACGTCAAGGAGGTGCTGGGGCTGCAGCCCAGTTTTAAAGGTGTCACTTTCTGCAGCAACAATGAAAATCCTCTCGTCAGTCAGTCAGGACTACAGCCAAATCACTCACGAAAAACTTTTGGTTTTCAAAGCTTTCCAAATTTTGAAAGTGTGGATAAGAGGTGGTGGGCCTGCATTTACTGAATGCCTAGTTTGTCTGAACTTTACATACATTTATTTATCCATTCAAGGAAGCACCTGTTGTGTGCTAGGAACCTTTTATTCATTCATGAATTTGATAAACATTGATTATGGATTCCAAATAACTGCTTTTGAGATTGTTATAATGGCCATTCCAGCTTGTGCTTCTTCCAGCCCAGCGTTTCTCATGATGTACTCTGCATATAAGTTAAATAAGCAGGCTGACAATATACAGCCTTGACGTACTCCTTTTCCTATTTGGAACCAGTCTGTTGTTCCATGTCCAGTTCTAACTGTTGCTTCCTGACCTGCATACAGATTTCTCAAGAGGCAGGTCAGGTGGTCTGGTATTCCCCATCTCTTTCAGCATTTTCCACAGTTTATTGTGATCCACACAGTCAAAGGCTTTGGCATAGTCAATAAAGCAGAAATAGATGTTTTTCTGGAACTCCCTTGCTTTTTCCATGATCCACCAGATGTTGGCAATTTGATCTCTGGTTCCTCTGCCTTTTCTAAGACCAGCTTGAACATCTGGAAGTTCACGGTTCACATACTGTTGAAGCCTGGCTTGGAGAATTTTGAGCATTACTTTACTAGTGTGTGAAGAAGCACACATTACTTTACTAGACTGGAAGAAGCACAAGCTGGAATCCAGATTGCCGGGAGAAATGTCAATAACCTCAGCTATGCAGATGACACCACCCTGATGGCAGAAAGTGAAGAGGAACCAAAAGCCTCTTGATGAAAGTGAAAGAGGAGAGTGAAAAAGTTGGCTTAAAGCTCAACATTCAGAAAACGAAGATCATGGCATCCGGTCCCATCACTTCATGGGAAATAGATGGGGAAACAGTGGAAACAGTGTCAGACTTTATTTTTCTGGGCTCCAAATTCACTGCAGATGGTGACTGCAGCCATGAAATTAAAAGATACTTACTCCTTGGAAGAAAAGTTATGACCAACCTAGATAGCATATTCAAAAGCAGAGACATTACTTTGCCAACAAAGGTTGGTCTAGTCGAGGCTATGGTTTTTTCAGTGGTTATGTATGGATGTGAGAGTTGGACTGTGAAGAAAGCTTAGCACCGAAGAATTGATGCTTTTGAACTGTGGTGTTGGAGAAGACTCTTGAGAGTCCCTTGGAGTGCAAGGAGATCCAACCAATCCATTCTGAAGGAGATCAGCCCTGGGATTTCTTTGGAAGGAATGATGTTAAAGCTGAAACTGCAGTATTTTGGCCACCTCACTGGAAGAGTTGACTGATTGGAAAAGACTCTGATGCTGGTAGGGATTGGGAGCAGGAGGAGAAGGGGATGACAGAGGATAAGATGGCTGGATGGCATCACTGACTCGATGGCCGTGAGTCTGAGTGAACTCCGGGAGTTGGTGATGGACAGGGAGGCCTAGTGTGCTGCAATTCATGGGGTTGCAAAGAGTAGGACATGACTGAGAGACTAAACTGAACTAAACTGATAATGGCCATTCTCATTCAGTTGCTGAAACTGAGGTCTGCTATATGCTCTGCACTTAGGTTCACGTATTCATTCAACAACCGTTTACTGACTCTTCAGTACTTCCTTCAACCCAACAATAATCCAATGAGAGAGGCACCCATGACATCCCCATTTCACAGATGAGCAAACAGAGCATCATAAAGGCTGTTGAATGTCAGCTCTACAAGGGCAGAGATGTGGAGGTCTCTTTTTCTCAAGGACATAACTCCAGCGCCAGGAGCACTGTGTGTATATAGTAGGTGCTCCTTAAATATACAATAAATGGATGGATGGATGGCTGCCTAAACGGAGCCCACAGAGGCTGAGAGAGGAGGGGTTCCGGTCTCACCGCAGCAGCTGTCTCGGCCCATTCTACCCCAACCTCCTGCCTGTGCAACTCACCCTGACCTTTACCCACACCTGGGTCCCTGGGAATAGGACTGGTCCCAGCATCCTGCCTGGCCCTTCACCGCCTCCCAGGGAACAGAGCCTGGGCTGTTCCCTGCGGCTACCAGCTGACCTCCTCCCCACCTGCAGGGCCGCTGCACTTGGGTGAACCCTTTGCAGAAGACAGAAGAGGAGGAGGAGTTGGGGGAGGAGGAAGAGAAGGCAGATGAAGGTGTAGAGGAAGTGGAGCAGGAGGTCGGGCCCCCGCTGCTGACCCCGCTCTCAGAAGATGCAGGTAACAGCCCCACACACAGGCCAGTGGAGGCTGGGAGAAAGGGAGGGAAGCGGCTCTCTGAGCCTCTGTTACATTCTCATCTATAAAATGGGCAGCCCATAGGGTTATAGGAGCATGTCCATCTTGTGAGCTGTATCTGGCCCATGCAACGGCCCAGATGGTGACACATGGTCTTTTGAGTCCCATGCGGGCTTGGAAAAAGGGAGCGAGAGCTAGGCGGCCTCCCCAGAGGAGGCAGGACTTGAGCTGGATGCTGGAAGACCGGACAGGAATTTCCTAAGGTTGGGACCTCAGGTACCTGAAGGGAGGAAGGAGGAGAGGCTGAGAGTGGGTGAGCAGACAGAGTGAGGATGTGAACGCAGATTTCCATGAGTCGGAGCCAGTACTCTGTCCCCTGAGCCCTGGTTCAAACTGACAGCCAGCCTAGAAGGGGAATCACGGCAGTTCCCCTGTCGGGGGCCCTGGGGCTCCCTGCCCCTCTGCACAGGAGGTGAGAGGAGTGTCTGCATTGCCTGGGTGTGATCACTGAGGCTCAGGGAGGTGGAGTGGCTTCCTCGGGCCACACAGAAAGAGTGGTCAGAGCCAGGGTTCAAACACGGAAGCCAAAGCTGTTGGTTCCCACAGTTCCCTTCATGCCCTTCAGCTTCCTGCCTCTTTGCTACCTCCCCGTCCTTCTCGTTGCCTTCCCTTCTCGGGGGGCTGTGCATTGCAGGGGGGAGGGGGCTGCAGCCCAGTCTCTGACCTCCCTGGTGCTCTCTGCTCCCCTACAGAAATCATGCACATGGCACCGTGGACCGCCCGCCTGTCCTGCACCCTCAGCCCGCAGTATTCCGTGGCGGTCGTGCGCTCCAATCTTTGGCCAGGGGCCTATGCCTACGCCAGTGGCAAGTAGGTCTACTCCTAGTTTTCCCCAGCAGAGGGCGCTCATACAACTTCCTCAGAGTCTGATGTGCTGGGGCAACCCACTAGAGTGGGCAAAGATCGGCAGGGCTCCCTTCAGGAAGCCCCTAGGGGCTGATGTCTTCACTCAGAATCCAGAAGTCCCACTAGGATTAAAATCCCAGACCAAGAACTCCCAAACCAAGAGGATGTGAGCCTCTGGGATGACAGAATGGAGGATCAGAAAGGGGGAGGGAATTGACTCAGGGTCACACAGCACCTGCAGGATTCAGACCTGGATATCTGACCCGCCTGGCTCAGGGTTCCGTGCTGTATGAGGCATGGAGCCAGAGAAGACTCAGATGTCCCTTTGGGGTGGCCTTTAGAGGGACAGAGTCTCATCTCTGAGGAAGCTAACTCCTTCCCTAAGTCTCCTGGACAGTTCTTCCAATCTGAAGGGTCTTCCTCTCTATGGGCAGAAATCTTCCCCACCAGGATCCCCTCACCGGTCGTTTCCAAAAGGTCTGCAAGCCAAAGTCACTTCCATATCCCCCCACCTCAGTTACACACTCCAGACAGTCCCTCCGCCTCTCACCAGGTACATCGCAGCTTTTCTGCTCACGGGGCATGCACTTACCAGCGCTGTCCACCAGATGGCACGATGACTTTTCATAGCTTTTCCTTCTCCATCTCAGTGATGAACCTGCACGGGGTTCGCTACTGGAATTCACAAGGAAAGGTGGGATTTCATGTAATCTTCATAATTTATCCACATTCTTGGCAATTTCTTTTTCGCCTCCAGAAGCGTGGAAGAGACATATTTGCTTTTACCAATGCCCTTCTGGCCACACCCTGATTTGCCAACATTCCTCTGAAAGCAAAAGATCCAAACTTGGAGCTCCTCTCACCCACCCATCCTCCACCCCAGCATCCCCAACCACCCATCATCCACCCTCCCATCCACCACCCAATCAGGCATCCATCTATCCCCACTTTGTTCTCTATAAAAGACTCTGGAATGTCACTGTTTGCCAGCTGTATGCTGGGCCCCAAGCACTTTGTTGAAAAAGCAGATATGAATCTGGGAGCAGGCAGAGGAGGCATAGCTGTCAACTGCACATGGAGCCTCAGCCTCCCTCACCCCCATCCCCACCCCAGTCAAATATCCGGTTCCAAACTGAGAGAAGTACCACTAGGGAGAGTGGAGCGACAGAAGACAGCTCACAACCGTCACGTCTCGGGATTAAGGAAGGGTTCCTGGGAAAAGCAGCCTTGATCTGAAATCTTTGAGGGAAAGAGAAAAGTAACTAGGGGACATTCCCCTTCTTCTTTTATTATTTTTTTAAACAATTCAAATCATCTTATTCATTTATTTTGGCCGAGAGACTTGCAGGATCTTAGTTCCTTGACCAGGGACTGAATCAGGCCCTGGCAGTGAAAGCACTGTGTCCTAACCACTGGACCTCCAGGGAGCTCCCCAGGAGGACATTCTAGACCAGAGCTCCCTAAACTTCGAGTGGATAGGGCTCACCTGGGGGCTCTGGTTAAAGCGCAGTTTCTGATGCCCTAGGTCTGGGCTGGAGCCCAAGACTCTGCCTTCCTAGCAAGTGCAGCCTCCTGAGTGGGGGGCTGGTTCCTGGACCCCAAGAACCAGGGCTGGCAGAGGTCAGGGGTTTCCAAGGAAGCAGTGATTTTTGAAGCCTCTGACAAAGCCATCTGGAGGAAAAGGATTCTCGAGGGAACAGCAAGGCTGTGAAAAATAAGGTCAAATCGAAACTGCTCACCAGGGCAAACTCTCTGGTTCTCTCCCTGTCTCTCAGTTTCTTCCCTTTTCTCCCACTTACTCCTCTTTGCTTCACCCATTAAAAGTCTGGGGAGAGGTGAGTTGGTGGGGCTGGGACCCAACCAATTACATCCTTGATTATTAGTCTCCTCCCTCTGGAATGTAGGCAACATGGCAGCAACTCTATTTTATTTTTAACATTGATTTGTTTTTAATGGAAGGATAATTGCTTTACAATATTGCTTTGGTTTCTGCCAGCAATTCTAATTCTTGTCTAATTTGTTCACTGCTAGGCTCTCATGGTTAGACCAATATGAGCCACATATGTCATTTTAAATTTTCTAGTAGCCACATTCAAGAAATAAAAATAGGCAAAATTCATTTAATAATGTATTCAACTCCAAATATCCTAAATATTCCTGGAGGGAATATTCAAATTTTCTGGAGGGGCGGAGAGATGCTGGCAACATGAAGTCAATAATGTAAAAATTGTTAATGAGCTAATTTGTATTTTGTTCATACTGTCTTCAAAATCTGGAGTGAAGGTTACACTTCAGCAGATCTCAGTTCAAGTGCTGAATTTTTTTTTCACACCAGTGGGATCTTAGTTCCCCAACCAGAGATCAAACCCACACCCCACTGCATTGGAAATGCAGAGTCTTAACCACTAGATTGCTAGGGAAGTCCCTTAGGTACTAAATTTTCATCAGAAATACTTGACCTGTATTCAGAGTTCACAACATTTACAGTTGAAAAGTAGATTCACATGCACAGGTTGTCCCAGACATACTTGGATGTCTTCCAATAAATGAAGTATTGGTTTTATAATTTAGATTAATTAAAATTAAATAAAATTCACACCATCCAACAACAGCAGAACACACATTCTTTTCAAGTGCATATGGAACATTCCCCAGGATAGGCCAAATGATAAATTTAGAAAGATTAATCATATAAAATATCTTCTCTTACTACATTGGAATAAAATTAGAAATCAATTAAAGAAGGAAATTTGAGGGACTTCCTGGTGGCACAGTGGTTAAGACTCTGAGCTTCCAATGGAGGGGGTGCAGGTTCGATCCCTTCAGGAAGCTAAGATCCCACAGGGCTTGAAGACAAAAAACCAAAACATAAAATAGAAGCAATATTGTAACAAATTAAATCAAGATTTAAAAAAAAATTAGTCCACAACAACAACAACAAAATCTCTTAAAAAAGGAAATTTGGGAATTCACAAGTATGTAGGAATCAAACAGCACAGTCCTGAACAATCAACAGGTCAAAGAAGAAACCACAAGTGAAATCTGAAAATTAAATAAAATTCAAAATTCAGTCCCTCTCTCTGGCCAGCCCCATTTCAGGTGCTCGCCAGCTATGTGTGCTGTTAGACATTGCAGCTCTGGACACAATCTGGCAGGTAGGAAGATGCCCAGGAAATAGTGAAAGAACGATCGAACAGGGAACCCTGGTGGGCACGTTGCTCTCTACCGCCCACAGCTCGGCAGGTATGCTGTGCCTACATTGGGTCCCACCTTCAACAGAGTCCAGGCTGGGGTCTTTGAGGGAGGCCTTGCCAGCATCTATCTCTCCACCCCCTCCAGGAAATTTGAGAACATCTACATCGGCTGGGGCCACAAGTACAGTCCTGAGAACTTCAACCCGTCCCTGCCAGCCCCCATTCAGCACGAGTACCCCAGCGGCCCGGACACCATAGAGATGAGCGACCCCACGGTGGAGGAGGAGCAGGCCCTGAAGGCGGCCCAGGAGCAGGCCCTGGCAGCTGCGGAGGAAGAGGAAGAAGACGAAGAGGAAGATGAGGATGAGGACCAGGATGACTGAGGCCCCCTAGCCCCTTCCTCAAGCAGGTAGCCAGCAGGTTTTCCCTTATACAGAGTTGTAGCTTGATTGTTTTTTCACTGTAGGTTTGCTTTCTGCCCCTAGAGGACAGGGGTAGAAGACAAGACAGCTGCTCCAAATAAAATTTCCCCAGGGCATCTGGGTGAGTCACTCAATCATTTGTTCACCACGACTGCTGACAGGACCTCAGAATCAGGAGTGCTTTCCTGTGAACCCAGACACTGCCCAGCATAGTCTCTCCCATCTGTTCATTTATTCATTCATCTGGCCATCAAACAGCTCTTAAAGTGTCGCCCTGGTCAGCCCAGCCCTATGCTGGGGACACAGGAGCCACCAAGTGACCCCAGATTTACCTTCCCAGGGCTGGATACTCTACGGGAGAGACAGATGCCTTCCTCAGGGAATAGAGGGAACAGTGTGTGAAAAGATCCAAGAGCAAGAGAGTGTGATGTGTTGGGGCAGATGCTCAAACCTTATTTTTGAGACATGGTATGAGGAGTCAGTGGCAACAGATAAGGCTGGAAAAGAAGTTGGCAGGAACAGATTACCTAGGGTTGAACTCTGTCCTGAGAGCCCTATGGAGGCCATGGATGGGCTTTGAACAGCTGTAGGCTGGCCCTGATCGTATTTGTGCTTTAGAAAGACCTCTCTAGATCCCAAGTGGAGTGTGGATAGAAGGGTGAGACATGGGTCTGGGAGAGCAGAGACAAGGCTGATACAGGGAGAGTCCAAGCAGGAGAGGAGTTTCAGTGGAGGCTGCAAAGAGGAATAGACTGGAATAGAGGAATTCAGGTGACAGAATGCAAAAGACTTGGGGATTGTAATCAGGAGTGAAGAGAAATGGCAGAAGTCTAGGGAAACACCAAAATCTGTAGCCTGGTGATGGAAGGAATGGCAGTGCAGCCCCTAAAATGACACAGGAGAGGAGTGGGATTTGAAGTAAGATTGTCAGTTTCGTTTAAGATCTGTGATGGGAGCAGGAAGGGAGGGACACTGACTATTAGGGAGCTGTTGGGATCAGGATAATCATGATGGTGTGATCACTCATCTAGAACCAGACATCTTGGAGTGTGAAGTCAGGTGGGCCTTAGAAAGCATCACTACGAACAAAGCTAGTGGAGGTGATGGAATTCCAGCTAAGCTATTTCAAATCCTGAAAGATGATGCTGTGAAAGTGCTGCACTCAATATGCCAGCAAATTTGGAAAACTCAGCAGTGGCCACAGGACTGGAAAAGGTCAGTTTTCATTCCAATCCCAAAGAAAGGCAATGCCAAAGAATGCTCAAAGTACCGCACAATTGCACTCATCTCACATGCTAGTAAAGTAATGCTCAAAATTCCCCAAGCTAGGCTTCAGCAATACGTGAACTGTGAACTCCTGATGTTCAAGCTGGTTTTAGAAAAGGCAGAGAATCCAGAGATCAAATTGCCAACATCTGCTGGATCATGGAAAAAGCAAGAGAGCTCCAGAAAAACATCTATTTCTGCTTTATTGACTATGCCAAAGCCTTTGACTGTGTGGATCACAATAAACTGTGGACAATTCTGAAAGAGATGGGAATAGCAGACCCCCTAACCTGCCTCTTGAGAAATCTGTACGCAGGCCAGGAAGCAACAGTTAGAACTGGACATGGAACAACAGACTGGTTGCAAACAGAAAAAGGAATACGTCAAGGCTGTATATTGTCACCCTGCTTATTTAACTTCGATGCACAGTACATCATGAGAAACACTGGACTGGAAGAAACACAAGCTGGAATCAGGATTGCTGGGAAAAATATCAATAACCTCAGATATGCAGATGATACCACCCTGATGGCAGAAAGTGAAGAGGAACTAAAAGCCTCTTGATGAAAGTGAAAGAGGAGAGTGAAAAAGTTGGCTTAAAGCTCAATATACAGAAAATGAAGATCATGACAGCTGGTCCCATCACTTCATGGAAAATAGATGGGGAAACAGTGTCAGACTTTATTTTGGGGGCTCCAAAATCACTGCAGATGGTGATTGCAGTCATGAAACAGACGCTTACTCCTTGGAAAAGTTATGACCAACCTAGACAGCATATTCAAAAGCAGAGACATTACTTTGCCGACTAAGGTTCGTCTAGTCAAGGCTCTGGTTTTTCCTGTGGTCATGTATGGATGTGAGAGTTGGACTGTGAAGAAGGCTGAGCGCCGAAGAATTGATGCTTTTGAACTGTGGTGTTGGAGGAGACTCTTGAAGAGTCCCTTGGACTGCAAGGAGATCCAACCAGTCCTTTCTGAAGGAGATCAGCCCTGGGATTTCTTTGGAAGGAATGATGCTAAAGCTGAAACTGCAGTACTTTGGCCATCTCATGCGAAGGGTTGACTCATTGGAAAAGACTTTGATGCTGGGAGGGATAGGGGGCAGGAGGAAAAGGGGATGACAGAGGATGAGATGGCTGGATGGCATCACTGACTAGATGGCCGTGAGTTTGAGTGAACTCCGGGAGCTGGTGATGAACAGAGACCTGGCGTGCTACGATTCATGGGGTCTCAAAGAGTCAGACACGACTGAGTGACTGAACTGAACTGAACTGAACTGAACTGGGATCAGGAAGAGATTTTGGATTACTAGTGGATTATTGGGACACCGAGGGTATTGCAGGGATCAATCAAATTTTGGTGGGTGTTGGAGAAGTGAGTGAGGTTGTGGGAATATATAGGAGTTTGGTGGAAAATGTGGAGCTGTTCAGTTCAGTTCAATCATTCAGTCGTGTCTGACTCTTTGCAACCCCATGGACTGCAGCACGCCAGGCCTCCCTGTCCATCACCAACTCCCGGAGCTTACTCAAACTCATGTGCATTGAGTTGGTGATGCCATCCATCCATCTCATCCTCTGTCGTCCCCTTCTCCTCCTACCTTCAGTCTTTCCCAGCATCACGGTCTTTTTGCTGTTAGTATTAATCAGTATTGGGTCAGATGAAGTCACTGGAGTTTTATGGAGACGTTGGAGATCAATGAAATTTGCAGGATCATCAAGGGTGGCGAGGAAGGGTTGGAGATGCTGTGGCCAGTCCGAAACTTTAAGGTGTAAGTGGAAAACACTGGAGGGTGTATTGTTGGGAGCCTTCAGGAGACATAAGGGTCACCTGAAGTCATTTATGTGACGTCATGGGAAGGACAAGTTGTGGACGAGGCCTGCTCTTGAGGGTACCCCCGTTGCTAGGCAAACGGTTCCCAGGGCGCCGTTGCTAGGGACTATAGCTCTTTTAAGGGCCACGCCCCTTCCCCTGATGGCCCCGCCCCCACAGCCAACCACTAGACGGTAGCAGGAACGAAGGCCGCGCCCACCTTGTAGCCCCGCCTTCAGACCAGAACCGTTACCGGAGCGACGGCTGGAGCTCGTCCCGCCTCCCTACCCTGCTGCCAATCGAAAAAGCGTTGCCCGAGCGACGACCCCACCTCTTCCGGTGCGGACCCCGGCTTCCGGCAGGGGCCCGGCGGCGGGCGGCGGTCCGGCAGCGGCGGGGTCCGGGGCTGGGGTGGGGGGCGCACAAGATGGCGGCAGGCGGCGCGGAGGGCGGCTCGGGCCCCGGCGCCGCCATGGGGGATTGTGCGGAAATCAAGTCGCAGTTCCGCACCCGCGAGGGCTTCTACAAGCTGCTCCCTGGCGACGGCGCCACCCGCAGATCGGGTCCGGCTTCCGCCCAGACCCCGGCGCCGCCCCAGCCGCCGCAGCCTCCGCCCGGCCCTGCCTCTGCCTCGGGCCCCGGCGTCGCGGGCCCCGCTCCGTCCCCTCCGCCTGCAGGCCCCGGGCCCGGGCCCGCGCTGCCTGCTGTGCGCCTAAGCCTCGTGCGTCTCGGGGAGCCCGACGGCGCCGGGGCGGGGGAGCCGCCCGCCACGCCCGCGGGGCTGGGCGCCGGGGAGACCGCGTCTGCTTCAACTTGGGCCGCGAGCTCTATTTCTACCCAGGCTGCTGTCGCCGTGGGAGCCAACGGGTGAGCGGCCTGCATCTTGGGGCCCTGGGTGCAGGCTGAGAGGATGGGGACCCCTGAGGTGATTCACAAGTGTAAGGAGGGTACCTGAATGACAGAGGGCCCGGAGACAAGCATCCTGGATGTGATGCACGTCCTAGGGGGAACGGATTCTTGGAGGTGATGCAGGGTTCTAAAAGGTGATTGGAGGCCCCCTGAGTGCTGACCATCCTGGAGGTGGTGGGAGGCCTTGAGATCACGTGAGATCCCCAGGTTATGCCTGGAACATCTGGGATGGTGACTATTGTGGAGGTGATGGAGAATCCGAGATGGTTGTGGGGTCCTCCAGGGTTCTGGCTGGCAGGCATTGTGCAGGTGTTGGGAATTGCAGGCTCATAAGTGATACCCAGGGATATTGCATTCTGGGGTTGTCAGGGGGACTTAGGGAGCCCAGAGATAAGGAGGATTCTAGAAGTGACTGGGGCTTAGACTAATAGGGATCATGAAGGTGAATGAGACTCTAGAGAAAATTGGGGTTCTGGAGATTAATGACGGTGCTGGAGGAAATGAGAATCTTGGAGCTGATGGGAGATATGGAGGTGATATCTTCAGGTATGACAGGTGTCTCTAAAGTGATGTCGGTCCTAGAGGACGTGAGACCCTTGGAGTAAATGGTGGCCCCCGGAAGTGTTGGGGATCCTGAGAGCTCAGAGGTGATGACGGCACCTAAAATTTGGGGGACTGTGAAATTTAATGGGTTCCTGAACTGTGTGATGGGAATTCTGAGATTTAGGAACTCCAGAGTGAAGAGACTCCTGGGACACTGGGCTTTAGCATTCTGGGGATTGGGTGATCCTGAGTTTTGGTGGTCTTGGAATATTGTGGTGCTGAGACCTAGGGGAGTTGCTGAAATTATGGGGGAGGACAAGAAAGGTACAGAAGCTCAGGAACTGTGGGGACCCTGCACTGATACTGTAGGCAAGAGTCCCTGAAGTTGGGTGGGGAAGGGTGTCCAACTTGGGGAAGGAGGCACTTAGTGGTCTCGTGTGGTGGCAGCGGGGGAACCTTCCTGCCTGGTGTTCTCTTCTGTTCGTCTTTTGGGTCATCCTTCCTGTCTGTGGTTGCCCCTCCCCTCCTCATTTACCCATCCACTTACCCACTTCCCTTAGGGCTTTAGCCCTGCTTCCTCTTTGTGGTTTTTCCCCCAACCTCAACACCCTCTTCCTTCCTCTCAGTGGTAGAAGCCATTAACTCGTTTTCTCCCACCACTCAAGTCCATTGACCTCAACAAGCCAATTGACAAGCGGATCTATAAGGGCACTCAGCCCACCTGCCATGACTTCAACCAGTTCACTGCTGCCACGGAGACCATCTCCCTGCTGGTGGGCTTCTCAGCTGGTCAAGTCCAGTACCTGGATCTCATCAAGAAGGACACCAGCAAACTATTCAACGAGGAGGTGATTATGGAGCCCCATGGCTCACAACTCCTTCCCGCCCCACCCGCCCGCACACTGTTTGCCGTGAGACTACAGCTGCCTGGGGAGCGGTGTTGGCCTGAGTTGGGGCAGGGTGAGGGAGAGACGGGGGAGGACTGACAGATACGTCGAGGGGGTGACAGCAGTCACTCTGATGACAGCCAGCGATGACAGGTGCACCTCTGGCGCCCAGGCCCTGTGCTGTGTTAGCTTGATGCTGGACACATTACTCCTGGCGTTTTCATCAACCAATAGGTTAGGATTGTGAGACCCATTTTGCAAATTAGAAAACTGAGGCTGGTCACTGGTTGGGATTTGTTTGAAGCCAGAGCCCTTGGTCTTCAAATTCTGGACTACATCATCTACTCACTGTGTGGCTTTGGGAAGGTGCCTGTTCCTGAGCCTCAGTTTTCCTCCACTGCAAAGTGGGATTACTGTCCATACCTCACAGGACTGTTGTAAAATCATATGTGGAGATTGCTCAGTCTTGGGATAAGGGGAAATGCCTGCAGAAGAGGTTATCTGTGTCCAGAACTACTCTTGTTCTCTCTTTCTCCTGTGTTCAGAGAGGGTGTCCTAAATATACAGAAAGCATGAATGGCAGAGGAAAGTGAGTTGAACAGGGAATGGATTAAAAATGGACTAGTTTATCCATTCACAAAATATTAACTGAGCATTCTCGTTCATTACCAGACTTTGCTCTAAGCACTGGGAGTATTATGTCTCAGTGAACAAAACAGAGGACCCTCTCTTTGTGGAGCTTTCATCTCTCTGGCAGAGACAGATAGTTATCAACTGCCTAAGTACGCTGTGTGTCAGCAAGTTGTGGATGAAAATCCAGCAGGGGAGGCGAATGGGGAGTACTTGGCGAGGTTAGGAAAGGTCTCGCTAGAAGGTGACAGGGAAGTAAAGGACCTGAAGGAGACAGGAGAAGTTACTGGGGAGAAGGACATTCTGCACAGAGGGAACAGCTAGCACAGATGCCCAAAGCAGGAGGCAGAAAGGCTGGGTGGCCAGAGCAGCGTTGAGTGGGAGGGCAGTAGAGGCGTTCTCAGGAACAACTCGGAAGGGAGAGGAGATGTAGGGTCTGGAAGGTCATGGACGCTTGCCACCCGGATTCACCTGAGCCATAGAACACAGAAACGATTTGATTGATTTCTAAATTCTCCAGAGAATGCAGAATGGGAATCCACTTAGAGACCTGGGAAAGAAGTTAAGTTGTTACAGGCCCTGGATGCCTAAGGGCTTTAAGACTTGGTTCTCTCCCGAGCCCTGCCTGATAAAGGCTGCCATGTGTGTTCAGAGTGGGAGAGAGTGCTGGGTTGCTGGCTTAGGTTTTAATCGCATCTCTCTGGCAATGGTGTAGAGAAGAGACCTGGGCAGTGGTGGCCGGGAGGCCGGTTAGGCCATCACAAGCCTGATGGCGGCTGAGACCAGAGTGGTTGGATTCGGTGGCGAGGAGGTGAGAACAGGTCCGTTTCTGGGCGAATTTTGAAGCTCCAGCCCACAGGATTTCTTGCAAGTGTGGAAGAGAGTGCAGAGGACAAAAAAGAGCAGAGATGCTCAGCAGATAGCATAGGGGTTGTCATTGATGAGTCCAGGAACTACTTTCCAGGGCTCCTACCTGCACAGCTCTGCGCTGTGGGGCCAGAACAATGAATCAAATAAGCAAAGGTCCCTTCCTTGGGAGCTGATAGCCTGTGAATCAATTTCTTGCCTTAAGCACGACACGGTAAAGATGGTAGAGGGGGTTAGACAGAAGACATTGCTCTGGAATGCAAGACTGCCCTCCTGCCGAAGAAGGGACATTGAGACTCTACAGCGCCCCTCATACGGCCCTTCTCCCCCTGCCTTCCCGTGCTGGTATCTGTCCTTTTCCCTCAGCCCCTCCTCTCCCGGGAGACCCAGGCTGGGGATGATGACTTTCTGTGGGGAACCAGGCTCAGGGGGAGGTGGGACAGGGGAGGGTGGCCTTCTCCCAACCGCGCTCTCCCCCTGGTAGCGGCTCATCGACAAGACCAAGGTGACGTATCTGAAGTGGCTGCCCGAGTCAGAGAGCCTGTTCCTGGCATCCCACGCCAGCGGCCACCTGTACCTGTACAACGTCGGCCACCCCGTGCGCCTCGGCGCCGCCCCAGTATAGCCTGCTGAAGCAGGGCGAGGGCTTCGCCGTCTACGCCGCCAAGAGCAAGGCACCCCGCAACCCGCTGGCCAAGTGGGCGGTGGGCGAGGGCCCCTCAACGAGTTCGCCTTCTCGCCCGACGGCCGGCACCTGGCCTGCGTCAGCCAGGATGGCTGCCTGCGCGTCTTCCACTTCGACTCCATGCTCCTGCGGGGGCTCATGAAGAGCTACTTTGGGGGCCTGCTCTGCGTGTGCTGGAGCCCCGACGGGCGCTACGTCGTGACGGGGGCGAAGACGACCTGGTCACTGTGTGGTCCTTTGCCGAGGGCCGCGTGGTGGCCCGGGCCCACGGCCACAAGTCCTGGGTCAACGCCGTGGCCTTCGACCCCTACACCACGAGGGCGGAGGAGGCAGCGGCCGCTGGCGCCGACGAGGAGCGGGTGGCGAGGAGGAGGAGGAGCCAGAGGCCGGGAGCACAGGCTCGGGTGGGGCGCCCCCTTGTCTCCGCTGCCCAAGGCCGGCTCTATCACCTACCGCTTCGGCTCGGCCGGCCAGGACACGCAGTTCTGCCTGTGGGACCTCACCGAAGACGTGCTCTACCCACACCCTCCCCTGGCCCGCACGCGCACCCTCCCTGGCACACCTGGTACCACGCCGCCTACCGCCAGTGGCTCTCGGGCGGCGAGCCGGGCCCTGGGCCCCTGCCCCGCTCACTATCCCGCTCCAACAGCCTTCCACACCCCGCGGGTAGCGGCAAGGCGGGCGGCCCGGGCACAGCGGCAGAGCCCGGCACGCCCTTCAGCATCGGCCGCTTCGCCACGCTCACGCTCCAGGAGCGGCGGGACCGGGGTCCGAGAAAGAGCACAAGCGCTACCACAGTCTGGGCAACATCAGCCGGGGAGGCAGTGGGGGCGGGGGCGGCGGGGACAAGCCCAGCGGTCCCGCCCCGAGCCCGGCTGGACCCCGCCAAGGTGCTGGGCACTGCGCTTTGCCCGCGCATCCACGAGGTGCCGCTGCTGGAGCCTCTGGTGTGCAAGAAGATCGCCCAGGAGCGGCTCACGGTCCTCCTCTTCCTGGAGGACTGCATCATCACCGCCTGCCAGGAGGGCCTCATCTGCACCTGGGCCCGGCCGGGCAAGGCGGTGAGTCTCCCTGCCCGGCCCACCAGGACCCAGGCGGAGGTGGGCCTTGGCAAAGGGCTTCCTTAGAGCACAGCTTCCAGGCCCCTGGGGTTTGGGGAAGCCATGGAAATCTTGTCCCAGAAAAAGACTCCCCAGGTCTTAGAGTGGCTTGTAGAACACTTGCCAGGCAACATCAGCAGCAGGTCAGGTAGGAGAATCCTCTGAGAGTGGTGGAGATTGGGGCCAGCTGTCTGAAGAGCAGTCAGTGGGCCCCGCATGGCCAGGTCTTACCGGAATGGTGAGTTTGTTTCTAACGCTGCAGGTCCAGCTCTATGGGCAAGACTAAGCCTGTGGGCCCCAGCTTCCAACCTGGGTGTCAGACTCCTGGGATGCAAGCCCACAGCTGGAGGCGTGGGCTGTGGGATCCAGGCTCGGGGTTCCAGCTTGCACTTTGGCTCCCTGTGTGACCTCAAGCGAGGCACTGCCTCTTTCTATCCGTTCTCACCTCTGAGGACAGGGATGCATGAAGATGGGTGGCGGGTGGATGTGCCCACCTCCTGGATTGGCTCTGGGGCTCAGAGAGGCCCCAGCGAGTGAAGTAGGGGCCTGGTGCTGTGTGACTTGGGAGCTGGGGTGTCAGGCATCTCCTTGGGCTTCGGGCTCAGAGGCCAGGAGGTCAGATGGGAGGGGCTGTGCCTTGGTTCCCTGGAAGAGTTTTAGAGTTGTAGGTTCCTGGATCCCTAGAACTTAAAGCATAGTCTCTGAGGCAGGGGCATCGAGATTTGGGGAAGCTGGTGAGCCCTGAAAGAGACCCCTCTATCTCCCTAGTTCACAGACGAGGAGACCGAGGCCCAGACAGGGGAAGGAAGTTGGCCCAGGTCACCCAGCAAGTCAGTGGTAGAGGTAGGACTGTCCCTAAGTCCTTCCCCGCTAGAATCTCAGGTCCCCCAGTCAGAAGGGGACCCCAGTTCCCCCCCTCCTCCCTCTCCCCCCACCCCCTTCCTCATCCTCTCTGCTCAGGCTCAAACGAGGACTTTAATTATTGTATAAAATAATTGAACCTGCTGGGACTGGGAAGCTAGCCGAGATTTAAGTTCCTGAGCCCAGAGCAGCAGCCTCTCTGAGGGTGTTTGGGGGTGGGTTTAAGGGCAAGGCCAGGGTAGCAGCAGCTTGGCAGACGCCGGGCTGGCTCCCTCCCCTCGGGACTGGTGAGAACCCCAGGTGGTCTCTAACCCTTGCCTGTCTCCCCTCTCCTCTTCCCCAGGGCATCTCCTCCCAGCCAGGCAATTCCCCAAGCGGCACAGTGGTGTGAAGCTGTGGATGTCGGAGTCCCCCCCACACCACACCCCCAGCCTCCTAGTGTAACCCTTCCCGCTGAACTCACAGATGAACGTATTAACAAGACTAACCATGACAGATGGACTGCTCTGGTCCCTCGCCCTGCACAGATTTGGGGGTAGATGGTCCCTCAGACTGGCCCAGACACTGGGGGATGTAGTGGCCTGTGTGGCCTCCGCCTTGTCCCCACCCACTGCCAAGTACAATGACCCCATCCTCCGAGACATCAGTGTTAGCCTCCCTGTCCCAGCATGTGACTGGTCACTCCTGGGGGAGAAACCGCCCCCTACAAGAGCCCCAGCTCTGCAGTGTGCCCCTCCGTCCTGTGTGCAGGGCAGGAGGCGGCCCACCTCTCCCTTGGCCCCAGCCCTGCCCTTGCTGTTCCTTGTGCTTTTGAAGAGTGTTAAATTATGGAAGCCCCTTGGGGGCCCTCCCTGTCCCCTGGGACCTCTTATTTATACTAAAGTTCCCTGTTTTCACCACGTCTCTGTTCCCTTCCGCGGAGGTGTGGAGGGAGTGTGTGTGTGTTCAGTGCAGTCCTAGAATCAGTCCACTTTATGCAGAGCAAGAGCTAGGCCCAGTCTCCCCCAAATCCCCTTTCAATGGCAGGAAAAACGACTGGAGGAGGGCGGTGCTGGGGGCACAGAGTTGGTGGGTCAGTTTCTGGTGGGCCGGCTGGGGGCAGGGCCCTTCAGATGGGGAGGATCCCTCACACCGCCCCCCAAACTCTCAGAGGGAAGGGAGCTACCAGGACCCCTTCAAGGTCTTCAGTGGGTGTTTTTAAAGTTGCCTTTTCAAAGTGTCCAAATCAGAAGTGATAGGGGTCCCCAGGGAGCCCTCGAGGTCCCCGAGTGGCCTGCCGCCAGCACAAGCCTTGGGCTGCTGGCTCCGGCCCCCAGGGCCGCCCAGAGACCACGGTTTCCTCCAGGAGGACTGTCCGCCCTGGAAAGAACAACGACAATCCCCTGCTGGCGGCTCTCTGGAGCCACACGGAGTAGTGTCTTCCCGCTCCGCCCTTCACCCCCCGAAATGTTTCTGTTTCTAATCCTAGCCCGGGCAGGAATGTGGCTGTGCAGCCAGGGTCCAGGGAGCTATTTTGGGGCTCCTTTGGCTCCCCGGCTTTGGCCAATGGGTCACCCCTGGTCCTGGCTGCTGAGGGCCTCCGTTCCCATTTCTCTCACCGCCCCTTCCCCACCTCCTGCCAAAAAAAAAGTGTAAAACAGAGGGCCTGAGGGCTAAATTTAAACTGTCCCAAAGTCTGAATCCTTGGCTGAGTCACCCGCAAAGCTGCCCTGGCCTCCCGCCCCCCCCTTCCCAGGCCTCACCCTTTTTCTCCCCTCCCAGCTCCAGAGCTTGGGAGGGGTGTTGCCAGATCACTCTGAACCTCAATTGGTCCCCTCTGGGGAATGGGAGGGCTCATCTCTGGCATCGGTCACGCCTGTGTCAGGCCTTTTGGTGGGGGAGGGGAGAGTTTGAGGGTTGAGAGTCTCCACCGTCCCCCACCTCACGATGAGGCTTTCTGAGGGGCCCAGGGAGGTGGGAGTGGGGGCCCCTGGCTTGTGAGGGGTTAAGGCCAGGAGGCTGGAGGGGGCCGGCCCGAGGGGTGGGGAGAAAGGGAGGAGGCCCTCGCAGCCAGCGGAGAGAAGTGGCCAGAGAGGCCCAGGGGACAGCCAGGGACAGGCAGACATGCGGCCGGGGCCCACACAGGGCCCTTCAGGCCCCGTGATGGGAGGACCCTGAGCCCCGGGCCCGGGGAGGGGGCCATGGTGCTGCCTGCCCGACATGTCAGCCGAGGTGCGGCTGAGGCGGCTCCAGCAGCTGGTGCTGGACCCCGGCTTCCTGGGGCTGGAGCCCCTGCTCGACCTTCTCCTGGGCGTCCACCAGGAGCTGGGCGCCTCCGACCTGGCCCAGGACAAGTATGTGGCCGACTTCTTGGAGTGGGGTGAGTGCCCACCTTTCTGCAGGGGCTTCCCTTCCCCCCACCCCCGCCCAGGTTTGGAGATGGGGGCAGGGCAGAGGGAGAAGGTGGGTCTGGGCTGGTTGCTAGGGGCAGGATGGACATGGGGCGAGCCTCCCATTCAGGAGCCCAGTACTTGGAGCGATGTATGCCTCTCCCTGTGCCCCACTGGGCAGGGCAGAGCAGGGTCAGCAGAGGCCCGGGTAGCCATGACTCAGAACCAAGACTTGGGAGCCGTGGTCATCTGGGCTGGGCGCTGCCTCTTGTGGTCCCCCCGTGCCCCCTCCCCAAGTCTAGGCCTAGGGACCTGCTGGGGAGCCCTGTCTCCTGGGGAACTCCCCACCACCACCACCAAAATGGGTTTCATGGCCCTCCACCCTGCCAGAGGGCAGGGGGAGCCAGAGAGACAGAACAGGGCAGCTGCCAGGGGTGCGGCCGACGGGCAGGTGTTTGGCGCCAGCCTCTCCAGCTGCCCCAACAGGTGCCCAGGCCCTGGGAGGGCGCGGTGACTCAGGCCCCAGGGAGAACCAGCTCTGCAGACAGGCATCACCCAGCACCCCCTGGTTGGAGGAGGAACACCCAGGGTTCTTCTGGGAGGGCCCACTTTCTCTGCAGGTTCCATGCTGCATGCCCCCCAAAGTCCCTTCTGGCTGAGTGTTCCCCTGGAGACAGGTCCGCAGGGAAGATGGGTTAGCCTCAGCCTCCTGCTTGTCTGCCCTCAGCCCTTCCTGGCCAGGGCTCTGAGGCACTCAGGTTTCTGTCTCTCTGACATCTGCCATTCTGGCTCTCAGTAGCCTGCTTCTGGTCCTGGGGCCCTGGGTGTCCCTGTCCCCATCCCTGTGTCCTCTTTCTCTGCCTTCTGCTCCCTCTCATGTCCATCTCTTTCTGACCCAGGCCCTGCTTGTCTCCTTCCCATTTTGCAGACAGGAAGGTGGAGGCCAAGTGCTTGACCACTTGGCCTCTGGGAGAACCTTCTCCCCAGCCCTTAGTAACTCCCTCAGGCCCCTTCTTGCTGCAGGATAAACTGAGACCTGAGGCGGGGACAGGAATCAGCACTCCTGTAAGGAGCGCTCCTTTGTGGCCCGGGCTGCATCCTGCGGCCCCTCCCCTGCCAGGCTGCTGGGGCGGGGGAGGGGGCCTGGGTTCCCGATGCCTTAAAAGGGCTCAATGTCTTGGCTCTCTCCACCCTCCCCCATCCTGGGCCCTGGCTGCTGCTTCCCGGCCAGCCCACTCTCCCAAACCCCAAACCCTCTCCGTAATCCACAGTATCTTTCTCATCCTTAGCTGTACCCATCTCCCTCTCCCTCCTGCCTCGGAGGCTCCCAGCTTCTTCCAGGCCTCCCTGTTCCCCCTGCCTCTGAGTCTCCTGCCTCCACCCTCTGCCTTCTCTCTCCCAACCTGCCCTCTGCCACATTGCTGGCTCTAGGACCTTGGGCAGAGGACTTCACCTGTCTTGGGTCTTGGTTCCCCATCTGTAGATAAGGAGTGATAGTAAAACCTCCTCCTGGAGTTGAGGACACAGCACGCATTTGACCGCATCTGCAGCACTGGTGCCCAGGCTGTAGATCCATGCTGGCTTCATCTCCTCTTGTTCCTTCTCCTGGCCCCAACCCTAAACTCGGAATTTCCCAAAGTGTGGGCCACAAGCCACCTGTATCTGAGCCTAAGGTGCTGGATTAAATTGCAGGCTCTGGGCCATAACGCAAGACAGACTGAATGAGAGAGCGCCCTGGGGGTGGGCCAGGTCACTGGGAGTAGGGACTGACGCCCCAGGAGCTCTGTGAACTGGGCCTGTTTCTTCTCTCTCTGTTCATCACAGACTCCTTTTAGCAGACTTGTTACCTCAAACCGTTCATCCTGCACTCCGGAGAGCCCTCTGACCTAATGTCCCAGAAAGGGGTTCATAGACATCACACCTCTCTCCATAGGAGGGCAGTTTAGGGTCCCCCAAACCTCACAAAACGTTTATGTGAAGACGGAGGCAGACAGCCCTAAGGGGAGAGGCAAGGACAGGGGACCAAGGGCGGGACTGCCTCGCCTCCAATGTCAGTCCCTGTGATTCTGGTTCCCTCCACGCCTCCAGTGGAGCCCATCGCGGCGAGGCTTAAGGAGGTCCGACTGCAGAGAGATGACTTCGAAATTTTGAAGGTGATCGGACGCGGGGCGTTCAGCGAGGTGAGCCTGGAGCAGCCGAGGCAGCTCAGTGGGGCTGGAACCTGCCTTTTCCTACAGTGGGCGGGGAAGTAGGAGTTCGAGACAGGCCTGAGAAAGTGATGAATGACTGAGTTTAGGAGCTTAAGGCGGGGCTTGAGGCCAATGGGCGTGGCTCGTGGGGGCGGGGGCCACGCCTGGGCCGGGTTACGGGCGGAGTCCTATCCGCGCCAGTCCAGATATCTCCCGTCCACCTCCGCCCCGTTACCCTGTTTGGGCCTTCAGGTGGCGGTGGTGAAGATGAAGCAGACTGGCCAGGTGTACGCTATGAAGATCATGAATAAGTGGGACATGCTGAAGAGAGGCGAGGTGAGGGCCGGGCTGGGTGGGCAGGGTACTGAGGATCCCCCCTTGCGTCGCCCCCTTCCCCCGCCTGCTTCAGCTCCAGGTGTCCCGCAGGTGTCGTGCTTCCGCGAAGAGAGGGACGTGTTGGTGAACGGGGGACCAGCGCTGGATCACGCAGCTGCACTTCGCCTTCCAGGGCGAGAACTATCTGGTGAGCCCCAGGCCGGGCGACTGTGGGCTCCATACTCTGGACATCGGAGAAGGTCTTTGGGTTCTCTTTCTCCCTGACTCTCTTAGTGGGGAGTGAATTTCTGTCTGGTGACATCCTGGAGGAGCGAGGATTGGGGGTGGGGGTGTCTGTTTTGGCCTGGGAAATCTCTTGTGGCTGCGCCTGCGGGGTCTCTACCCAGGGATGAGGCGTCTCTGGGAGTCTTTGCCCTGGGATGTCAGAGTTGGTGCCCAGTCAGGTACCGACCCCCATAACACGCCCTTCCCAGTACCTTGTCATGGAGTACTACGTGGGCGGGGACCTGCTAACGCTGCTGAGCAAGTTTGGGGAGCGGATCCCGGCCGAGATGGCGCGCTTCTACCTGGCCGAGATTGTCATGGCCATAGACTCGGTGCACCGGCTGGGCTACGTGCACAGGTGGGCGCTGCCGGGGCCCAGGGGCGCGGGAATCCGAGAGCTGTGACCTTTAAGAGGGCGGGGCCTGGTGAGGCGACGGGAGAGAGGCTCGCGTATCCCCCCCTCCCCTTCCTTCTTCCCTCCGCGCAGGGACATCAAGCCGGACAACATCCTGCTGGACCGCTGCGGCCACATCCGCTTGGCCGACTTCGGCTCCTGCCTCAAGTTGCGGGCGGATGGAACGGTGAGCCGTGCGTCGGGCCCGGGGCAGCTCCGGCGACCAATAAGGGGGTGGGGTCAGGGTGGAGGACGGAACTGGAGGTGCAGGGTGTGGGGGCGGACCTGAGGCATGCAGGCCGAGCCAGTGTGAGGGCAGGACCAGATGTGGAGGGGAAAGAGGAGACCCAAGACTAAGCCTGCTTGTGGGGGCTCGGTGTTAGAACAGGCAGAAGGAGGGACTAAGCTGCAGGGTCGAGGTTAGGAGGAGGCGGAGTCAGAGGTAGGAGGGGCGGGGCCAAGCTCAGATGTGGTCCTCTTGGCTCAGGTGCGGTCGCTGGTGGCTGTGGGCACCCCGGACTACTTGTCTCCCGAGATCCTGCAGGCGGTGGGCGGTGGGCCGGGGACTGGCAGCTACGGGCCCGGAGTGTGACTGGTGGGCGCTGGGCGTGTTCGCCTATGAAATGTTCTACGGGCAGACGCCCTTCTACGCCCGACTCCACCGCCGAGACCTATGGCAAGATCGTGCACTACAGGGTGAGCACCGCCCGGGGAGCCCGTGACCTCTCCGCGAAGGTTCCCAGGTAACAGCCCCTCTTCCCCACCCCTTCCGAGCAGGAGCACCTCTCTCTCCCGCTGGCCGACACAGGAGTCCCGAGGAGGCTCGAGACCTCATTCAGCAGCTGCTGTGTCCTCCCGGAGGGTGCGCCTGGGCCGGAATGGAGCAGGGGATTTCCGGAAGCATCCTTTCTTCTTTGGCCTTGAATGGGACAGCCTCCGAGACAGCGTTCCCCCTTTCACGCCAGATTTCGAGGGTGCCACGGACACGTGCAACTTCGATATGGTGGAGGACGGGCTCACTGCCATGGTGAGCGGGGGCGGGGTAGGTACCTGCGACCCCAGCTCTGCAGAAGGTACCCCTCATACCTCCGCCATAACACTGAGGTTAGGAGAGTATCCTCCTACTGGGGTCCTGAAATCACTGCTTCCCCAGAACCCCTGCTCTGTGGGGACCGAGTACTGGGAAGCCAGTAGTGACCCTAGACTCACAGTCCAGTGGGAGACCCAGACTTGTCCCTGACAGTGACGCCCCAGAGAGATCAGAGCTGAGACGGGCGGGGGAGGTGCAGGGGGCACACCTCCTGATGCTGCATGAAAGGTCCTGGAGGAGGGAGCTACATGACCTGGAAGGATGAGAGGTGAGAAAGTACCAAGAGGAACCTCCCTCCCTTCCTTAGGCCTTCTCTCCCTCAGCTGTCGGTACAAGCTCCCCCAGGCTTGCTCTGTCTGACTGCCCTTGTGCTGGGCACTGCTGGGGACACTCATGGACCAGGTCCCTGTCCTCCTCTACTTACAGTCAGGGAGAAGATATACCTTTACAGTGGCAAGTGCCCTGAAGGAAGCAGCAGGATGTAATAAAATGATGTGGAGTCCACTTTAGATAGACCTCGGGTGGGGTGGGGGGTGGTGGGAACTTAAGCCAACACTGGGAATGGGTGAGGGGCCAGCCCTGACAGCTGCTGCTCACCTCACATCTGTGTTTCTCTCGCCTAGGAGACACTGTCAGACATGCAGGAAGGAATGCCGCTGGGCGTCCACCTGCCTTTCGTGGGCTACTCCTACTCCTGCATGGCCCTCAGGTAAGCATGGCCCCTTTGCAGCCGGAGAGGAGTGGATGGGGAGGGGGGGAAGGCCCCCAAGAGGCCCTGGGGGCTACTCCAGGTTATCACATGCTGCCCTGATGGCACCCAGGAGATTTGCAGGGTCAGTCTTGGAACCTTATTGTCTTGGGAAGTAAGGACTTTTAGGAGCCCAGAGTTGCAATCTTAAATTATCAGACCATGAGAACTCTGAAATTTAGATTCAGTTGTAAAACCTGAGTCAGACTTGGCCTTGCAGAATGTTCTCACTTTCCACTTTTCTATGTCTAGTGTACAGTCATGGGACCTCACAGTCTTAGAAAATAAGGAGTTTAGAATTGTTAAGTCAGTCTTAAAAGAACACAGACTCATTGAATTACATAACTACAAAGCCTTTTTAAAACATTGATTCTGCAAATAATATATTTGCCTATCACAAATATATCAAAAATACGAAGCCCGCCAGCAGCAGCGGCCCTGGCTCACACATGCACACCTCCTTAACAACTGTGGGAACATGCTGTATTCTAACCCTTTCTGTTATTGGGCAATGTACTGCAAATGCCATTTCTTATCACGAACAAACTACCACACAATCCTGACCTGCTGGCGAGTGCTCTCTCCACTGGACTGGCAGGACTTAGTCAACCAGCCTCTCTGTCCTGACCTAAGCTGGATGAACAGCCACAAATTGGTCTTGGCAAAGGTCTTTATCCTTGTCCAGGGTCATTGGGTCCTTGAGGCCCAGTTCCGTAAGAGGGACTCCTGGGTTGGAGGGAATATCACTTTTATTGCAATTTCATATTCCTTGGGAGGATCTGTCTTCCTCCCAGCACCTGGGTCTGAGGGGGTAGGCTGCTCTCTACTGTCAGTCTTGGGATCCCACACCCAATCTGAAGACAACCTCTTTGGAGGTTGCCAGAGCTGGACAGTGTGCCCCTCACTTCCTTAGTCCCTAAGGAGAGGGGGCCTGACAAGGGGACGTGGAGACAGAGGGGAAGGGGAAGATCTTAGAACATGAGTGTCTTGACTCCAGGTTCCCAAAGAAGGGAAGCTCAGCTTCCAGGGGCCTGAGCCATGCCAGGGGCTGGCCTTTTCCTAACAAGAGGAGGACCTGTTCCCCTCCCCCAAGACCAGCCTGGCAATTTGTCCCCTTCACTCTACCTCTCTCCCTCCTCAAACCTCGGAGACTTCAGGTCTGGCTGCCCCAGGGCACAGGCTAGGGTATCCTGGCTTTAAACCCAGGGGATTAGCAGCCTCTGGGGGTGAGGTCAGTTCATCCTCCCACCCCTCGGCTGCCTCCTCTCCCCAGGGATGATGAGATCCTGGGCTCCACGCCCATGGAACTGGAGGCCGAGCCATTGCATGAGCCATTGCAAGAGCCCAGCTTGGAACCCACAGTGCCCCCACCAGAGGAAACGGTGAGTCCCTGGAGGAGAGTCAGTGAGGGAGGAGAAGGAGAGGCCTTCAGGGATACCGTGTGCCATGGAGTGCTGGACCTCCTGGGAACTTCCTCCATAGAAAGGGATGGAAGACCAAGTAGAGACAAGGCTACTTCGGTCAGACGTAACCCTCACAAAGAAATTACAACAGGTCACTGAGTTCTAATTTCTAATGCATGGAAGGGGACTCTCAAGGGAGGGGAAGCCCTGGAGAAGGAGGACCACCCATGGGAGGAAAAGCAAAGAGAACCTTAAGAGTAAGGGCTCTGAGGTGGGAACCAGCTGATTTGCTCTTAAATGTGAAAGGAAGGTAGTATGGCTGCACTGTTCCAGGAGAAAGGATGGTGAAGAATGAGGAGTGGGGTAGCTGAAGCCAGCCCAGGCACACCAGACAGGGCCTTTCAGTGTGGTGTGCCTCCTCCTGAGGGCTCTGAGGGGCTGGAGAAAATCTGAGCAGAGGAGGGACCTGGTCAAGTTGAGCAGTGTTGTAGGAACATCCCTTTGGTTTTGGTATGGATGGTGGATGAGAGGAGACCAGAGTAAAGGCTGGAGATGAGTAGGACTGGGCTGGCATTAGCCCTCCAAAGGAGGTTGTCTGGATCATTGTGGAGCTGTGGAGATTCTAGAAGGATCTAGGGGGTGCAGGAATAGAGGTCGAGGGAGGATCCCAGTCCTGCCTTGAATGCTCCCCAGGCCTCAGGCCACCCCTAAGCCCCGTTTCCATACCCAGGCTGAAGCGGCAGTTCCGGAGACCATTCCGGGAGGCGGTGGCAGAGCCGGAAGTGACGCTGCGGGAGCTCCAGGAGGCCCTGGAGGAGGAGGTGCTGACCCGGCAGAGCCTGAGCCAGGAGCTAGCGGCCATCCATAAGGCCAACCAGAACTTCGCCAGGTCGGGGTCGGGGCCCGGGGGCAGTCACCACCTTTAGCAGCCTCTCAAGTCAGAGCCTCAGGGGCTCACGGTCCTCACTTCCCCGCAGTCAACTCCGCGAGGCTCAGGCTCGGAACCGCGACCTGGAGGGCGCACGTCAGGCAGCTGCAGGAGAGGATGGAGTTGCTTCAGGCCGGGGGGAGCTGCAGGCGAGTCCCTCACCTGCCCCCTTCCCTGAGGTGCCCGGGGAGGTGGGCCCATTGCAGGTGTACACACCTGGGGTAGGGCGAGGGGCCAGGCTGGGGCACGCCCGCGCCACTGCCCTCCTCGTCCCTCCACGCGCCCTATGCCTCTCTCTTCTCCTTCCAGCTGTCACGGGGTCCCCAGTCCCCGGGCTACGGATCCACCTTCCCATGTAAGACCCCTCTTTTTCCCCTGCGACAAGCCTGCTGCCCCTCTTTGCTGCCCCTGTCTCTGTCACCCCGTACCCCCCGTCCAGATTTAGGGCTCCCCTCTCTCTGGTTGCAGTCAGTAGATAGTCTCCATTCACCCCACATCGACCAGATCTCCCTCGTTTAGGCTTTTCACCATATCCCTATTCGGGATATCGCATGCGGGGTCTCCTAGATAACCTCTCGGACCTCGACTCCCCTCGCTGTCTCTCACCCCACGCCGAGGGCGGCCGGGCCGAGCTGGGCTCAGATCGGGTCACCTGTCCCTTCTCTCTCCAGCTAGATGGCCCCCCGGCCGTGGCTCTGGGCCAATGCCCGCTGGTGGGGCCAGGCCCCATGCACCGCCGCCACCTGCTGCTCCCTGCCAGGGTACGTCCGGCTGCTCACGCCCGCCCGCCGCGCGCCCCCGCCCAGCTCCACGTACCCGAAGTCGCCTCTGCTTAGCAGCGCCTCTGCGGGGCTGGGCCAGTGGTGGGGAGGGAGGATTCTCGGGCAGCCAATCAACACAGGTCTCTAGGAAGCAGCCAATAATGAGTTCGGACAAGACTTAGGTTTGCGGGCCGGCCAACCAGAGCTACCCGCCCTGTGAGGGGGGCGGGGCGGGTGCCAGGGTTGTGGACCCTCTTAGGCGTAGGCGGGGCAAGTCCCGGGAGCCAATCAGAGGCTCGTGTCGCTGGGTGCTGACCCTCGCTCTCTCCCTGCAGGTCCCTAGGCCTGACCTATCGGAGGCGCGTTCCTTGCTCCTGTTCGCCGCTGCTCTGGCTGTTGCCGCCGCCCTGGGCTGCATTGGGTTGGTGGCCTGCGCCGGCCATCTCGCCGCAGTCTGACCCCGCCCGGGAGCCGCCTTCTCCTCCTGAACCCTAGAACCCGAGCCTGTCCTACACTCAGGCTCCGCTGGAGGGGTTGGGTGACCGAGGCAGGGCCCAGAAGCCCCTCCCATCACCTCCCAGTTCACAACACCCCTAGCGTGGGTCTCCGCCCCAGCTTCAGCCCCGTGATCCGGGCCCGCCCCCTGGCGGCCGGGGAGGGAGGAGCCGGGGCAGCAGCTCCAAGAGAGGCTTGTAGCGGGGAATGCTGCTGCTTTTGGGGGAATCGCAGACCTCTTCCGCCTGCCTAGCTGAGGCCCCCGATCTGGATGAGCAAGCTGTGACCTAGAGAAGGCAGCAGGGCCAGGGCTCATCTGTTTTTCACCTTCCAGGCACCCCCACCCACATCGGCTCGCAAACCACAAACACTCCTTGTGCATGAGGCCCCGCCCCCTCAGGAAGGCGCTCTTTCCGCAGTGAAAGTCTAGCGCGAGCTCCGCCTGCTTTCTTGGGAATCTTTGTTTTTGACAGCCCCGCTTTTTCCGGGATTTTCGAGCCCTCCTTCTCACGTGCGCTGCTCTCGCAGCCCACCGGCTCCTTCCGCCTCGGCAGTTTGGGTATTTATTGACCTTTCCTCTGACCCCTGACAGGCTCCAGGACCCCAGCACCCTAATCCACGTTTTGGATGCACTGAGACCCCGACATTCCTCGATATTTATTGTCTTTCCCCACCTAGGACCCCCACCCCCGATCCTCGCGAATAAAAGGCCCTTGCGTCTGCCCCAAATTCTGAAATTCCTTGGGGGTCTGCAGCTTGAGTCGAGGGCGAGAGGCTGCTCAGCGGGCCAATCGGAAGGCGAGCGGAGGCGGCCAATGGCCTGGCAGGAAGCTAGAGGGAGGCGAAGCAGAAGAATCGGGTAGGGGTAGGGCTGAGGGCGTGGCCTATGCACCCGGCCAATAGGAGAAGACGAGCGGCCCCTCAGAGGCACCGCCCTTCGTCCAGCTGTGGCCCAGCTGTGCCATTCGACAGCGTTGAAGAGGCGGGCTGGACTGGCAGCTAGCGTAGCCGTTCTCGTACCACTGCGCTTGCGCGGGCCACGCTCGTCCGTTCCTGAGACTTAGGCTCGAGAAAAGTTGCTGCAAACTTTCCAGCCCGTTTCCCCCGCCCCCTTCTCCCAACCAGACCCGCCCCCTGCGGAGCCGGGAATTCTGAGGGGTGGAGCGTGGGCCGAGATGGGGAGTGAGGGGGCCTTCGGAGGACCCTGGAGACGGCGGCGTGCAGAAGCTTAGTCTCGGGGCAGAGGTGGCTTCGCGCCCTTAGCCCTCCCGGACGGCCCGTTACCTTCTTCGTTGTCCCGATGGGGAAACTGAGGCCCTGAGCCAGAGGCACACGCGGGGGGGGGCAAAAAGCGCGGCCTGAGGCGGAGGGAAAACAAAGGGAGAATCACGGACAGACAAGGAGGGGGACGGGCGCACACACACAGACACTGGGACAGAGACCCTAGTAGAGAGCTGGGCCTGGCATCGGTATTGAGGGGAGACGCGGGTACTCGGGAGAAGATCAGGAAGCACGAAGTGGGGGGTGGGGTGGGGAGGGAGACGGGCGGGGGAAGGGGCTGGGGAAAGCCCGAGGGAGGAGAAGGAGGGAGGAACTTCCCAAAGTTGCAAAACATGGCTACCTTGCCTGCGGAGCCGAGCGCGAGGCCGGCGGCCGGGGGGAGGCAGTGGTAGCGGCGGCGGCGACCGAAGAGGAGGAAGCGCGCCAGCTCCTGCAGACTTTGCAGGCGGCCGAGGGTGAGGCGGCGGCGGCCGGGGCCGGGGCGGGCGAAACGGCGGTGAAAGTGGAGGGCCCCGGATCCCCAGGCGTCCCCGGGTCACCCCCGAGGCCGCTGCCGAGCCGCCCACGGGGCTCCGCTTCTCGCCGGAGCAGGTGGCGTGCGTGTGCGCGAGGCGCTGCTACAGGCGGGCCACGCCGGCCGCTTGAGCCGCTTCCTGGGCGCACTGCCCCCGGCCGAGCGCCTACGTGGCAGCGATCCTGTGCTGCGCGCTCGGGCCCTGGTTGCCTTCCAGCGAGGCGAGTACGCCGAGCTCTACCGGCTGCTCGAGAGCCGCCCCTTCCCCGCCGTCCACCACGCCTTCCTTCAGGACCTCTACCTGCGCGCGCGCTACCACGAGGCCGAGCGGGCCCGCGGCCGCGCGTTGGGCGCAGTGGACAAGTACCGTCTGCGCAAGAAATTCCCGCTGCCCAAGACCATCTGGGACGGCGAGGAGACCGTCTACTGCTTCAAGGAGCGCTCCCGCGCCGCGCTGAAGGCCTGCTATCGCGGCAACCGCTACCCTACGCCGGACGAGAAGCGCCGCCTGGCCACGCTCACCGGCCTCTCGCTCACGCAAGTCAGCAACTGGTTCAAGAACCGACGACAGCGCGACCGGACCGGGGGCGGCGGCGGCGCGCCCTGCAAGAGGTGAGGGGCCCAGGGCGACGCCAGTCCGGCTTTCCCGGGGACGTACCCCGCTCTCCCAGACCCGTTGTCCTCGGACACCCCCCCCGCTCACACCCTCAGGCGCCCGCCGAGCGCGAGGAATCCGCGTGGATTAACTAGGCACTCGCCCGGCCCTCCACCCTAACACCGCTACTCCTCTCGCTGAGGCTGGGGAGACCGCCTCCCTCTACTCCACTCAAGGCTCCGTCCCAGATCCCATCCGCGCCCGCGGCTAGAGCTTGGGGGCGGCAGTGAGAAAAGGGGGCTGCGGAAAAGGAGAGGCCTTTGTCCTCGCTCCCGGGCGTAGGGGCTTCTTCAGACCCCTTCGCGGCCAGTACCTCCCTAACCGCGGCTGTCTCACCGTCTCTCCCGCCCCCCAGGGCCCAAACAGCGTGGTCCGTCGTCTGTCTTTGTTGTGAAACGTGAACCTTCCCCAGCTCCGGTTTCCCTGTAACCCAAGCCCTTCCCCCTCCCACCCTGGGCGCCGGCCTCTCGCTCCTTCTCCGACGCCCGGGGGAGGGGAAGGGGGGGTTGGGCACCGGGAACTGAGCTGGCAACTCCCTTCTTAGTGTCTCCAAAGCCACTCGACTGTTTTCAGGCAGACTCTGGAGACTTCGGGCAGCCCAGTTGCTCAGCCTCCCGGGACCTAAAGCCGAGGAGCTGGGAGAGGAGGTCTCCCTCTCACCCTCAGCGTTCAGCTTGAACCTTTGGGCAGTGGTATCAGGACCAGGCTTGCAGAGACTCCTTCCTTGGGTCTCAGAGAGGAGGTTTCATTAACTCGCTGAAATTGCCCACAAAATTTTGGGCTGGGGGACATGGGAGGTAGTGGGCGGCTTGTGCTTTCTCCAAGCACTTTGCTGCTGGCTCCCGGCAGGAATGGGGCTGGCCCTCGGGGAAACACAGCATGAGTCCACCACTTACAATCCTCTCTCTGGCCAGCGAGTCTGATGGAAACCCCACTACTGAGGACGAGTCCAGCCGCAGTCCTGAGGACCTGGAGAGGGGGGCGGCTCCGGCGGCTGCCGAGGGCCCAGCACCAGGCTCCATATTCCTGGCCGGGGCCTCCCCCCCGCACCGTGCCCTGCCTCCTCCTCCATCCTGGTGAATGGGAGTTTCCTGGCAGCCGGCAGCTCTCCAGCAGTGCTCCTCAATGGGAGCCCCGTCATCATCAACAGCCTGGCCCTGGGAGAGGCCTCTGGCCTGGGCCCCCTGCTGCTCACTGGGGGTGCCCCTGCTCCACAGCCCAGCCCCCCAAGGGGCCAGTGAGGGCAAGACCTCCCTGGTCCTGGACCCTCAGACCGGGGAGGTTCGACTGGAGGATGCTCAGCCTGAAGCCCCGGAGACCAAGGGGGCTCAGGTGACTGCTTCAGGGCCCCCTGGAGAGGATGTCCCAACGCCTCTGCCCCAAGTGGTGCCTGGCCCCCTACGGCAGCCACCTTTCCATTGCCCCCAGGACCAGTGACTTCCATGGCTGCTCCCCAAGTGGTGCCGCTTTCCCCACCTCCTGGCTACCCTGCCGGCCTGGGTCCCACCTCCCCGCTGTTGAACCTGCCCCAGGTGGTGCCCACCTCACAGGTGGTGACCCTGCCCCAGGCTGTGGGGCCACTGCAGCTGCTGGCAGCTGGGCCAGGCAGCCCAGTGAAGGTGGCTGGTGCCTCGGGCCCTGCCAACGTGCACCTGATAAACTCCGGCATGGGCGTGACTGCGCTGCAGCTGCCTTCAGCCACTACCCCCAGGTAACCCCTTATGGTGGCTGGGTGGGGGGTGCACTTCTTTTGGGAAGGGGAGTGGTGGTGGTGGGCTTCCTGGGACTGCAGTGGGGGTAGGGGGAGCTCTTCCCTGGCAGGTCCCAGACCCTCCTGAGACTCAGGCCAGGAAGACTTGGCCTCACCCTCACCCTGAAGGGGCTCCTTCTGCCTCTGGTTAATCCCTGTGCCCACCCTCCAGCGGCTTTATCCTCACCTGGGCACCTGGGCTCCCCCATCTCCCCACAGGAAACTTCCTGCTGGCCAACCCCCGTGTCTGGCAGCCCCATCGTGACAGGTGTGGCCGTGCAGCAGGGCAAGATCATCCTCACCGCCACTTTCCCCACCAGCATGCTGGTCTCCCAGGTTCTGCCACCCGCCCCCAGCCTGGCCCTGCCCCTGAAGCCAGACACAGCCATCTCGGTGCCCGAAGGAGCCCTCCCGGTGGCCACCAGCCCCGCTCTTCCGGGAGGCCCACGCCTTAGGCGCGCTTCCTGCGCAGCAGCCACCCCAGCCGCCCCCACCCCCACCACCCCCCGCTGCCCCCGCCCCAAGCCTGCCCTTCTCCCCCAGACTCCTCTGGCCTCCTGCCCAGTTTCCCGGCGCCCCCGCCTGAGGGGCTGCTGCTATCGCCCGCAGCCGTGCCCATCTGGCCAGCCGGGCTGGAACTGAGCGCCGGCACCGAGGGGCTGCTAGAGGAAGAGAAGGGGCTGGGAACACAGGCCCCCACACCGTGCTGAGGCTGCCAGACCCTGACCCCGAGGGGGCTGCTCCTGGGGGCCACCGCGGGGGCGAGGTGGACGAGGGTCTAGAAGCTGAGACCAAGGTCCTGACGCAGCTACAGTCAGTGCCCGTGGAAGAGCCCTTGGAACTGTGACCTGCGGCCCCCAGGCCTCCCCTGACAATGGTGCTCGAAATTCAGGCTGGGAGGAGGGACCCTCTCATAAACACAGCGGCTGCCGTCTACCCACACACACTATACCCTCCCCAGCCGGGTGCTCAACCTTTTCGTGCCTTGGAGGTCCACTCCTCAGACAGGATGCTGCCTCTGTTACAGCCCTCTCCTTGGTCTATATGGGGGAGATTTGGGGGTCCTGACTTGGGGGCTCTGCCCCTCCTCGACCTGGTACTAGCTGTGAGCTGAAAGCCCTGCCCGAACGGCTGAATTTCCCCTGCCCCCTACCCCCAGCCCTCTCCTTATCACTCCCTGAAACACTATTAATAGCTCCACTGATGTCCAGCGTTCTCAGAACTGCTTGGAATCCAGGGTGGAGGACGGGCAGTCCTGTGCCTAGAGACTCATGGACCCTCCCAGCTGGGCCCTTCCTGCTCACAGGTGTGGGGGGTGTGGGCCAGGGTCCTCAGCACCTCCTGGACTAGAACCCCCAGTACCTTGTCCAGCCCCAGACCAAAGATCCCCGACCACCGGGGCAACCATGACCCCTATGTCTAGTTTGTATCCTAAATCTTTATTTTTCTAGGATGTGTTATGCCTTCATTTCCATTAAAATAAACAGACAACTAGAACCTTCCGGGGGTGTGGGTTACCTTCCAACAACTTGCCCAAGGAAAAGCTAAAGTACAGAGAGCACACCTTGAGTTTCTGGCTTTGTGATCCCTGCTCCCTGAGCAGGGACAGGCCTGAAGGTCAGATTGGAGGAGCTGTTTGGGGAGGTGTCTGCGAAGAGAACAGAGCTGAGGAAGAGGGCCCAGGGCAACTCGCCTTGTCTCTTGCTGGTAACAAAGTTTTATTTCATTGAAAACAATAAATAGTCTATAAATAGAATAGGGTAGGAGGAGGAAAGTGAAGGGAGATTGAACAGGGTGGAAAGCATTGGATTCTGGGCTGGGCAGTGGACAGGGAGAGGGAAGCTTCACCTCCCTGCATTTCATTCAGGTGGGAGGGGGCTCCTTCCACCCTCTCTGTAGCTGCTCTGATTCCCCCGCCCAGAGTAGAAGGGGGGTTGTGAGAGGCTTGCCAGCCTTGGGGCAGAAGTTCAGACTGCCCCATACAAGGCAAACACAAAGCATTGGGATCAATAAATAACACCACCTGCCACCCTGGGGTCCCTGCACTAGCATGGTTGAGGCCCAGGAAACCCTCACAGGCTCCTGGTTTCAACAACAGCAGGGCCCGAGGGAGGGCGTGGCAGCCCCTCACCCTTGCTGAGACTCCGGAGAGACTGCGTCTGGGGAGCCTCGGGCCTTCTCTGCCAGCAGCTGGTAGAAGGGTTTGGGGGTCTCCCAGTTCTCGTCTTCGCTGCTGGAGCTGTCCTGCTTCACGATCCGGTTGTGCTGGCGACTGAACCTGCGCGCCTTGGTGCTGGGGGAGAGGTGGCAGGATGGGTGGGTTTCCTCCGTCTCACCTCCGTCCCACCCCCGGTGCTCTGGGCTCAGTAGTGACCAGGGCCTGGGCTGGGGATGGCCAGGGCTTTATTTGGCTTCACCAGCAAAGTGCTAGCTCCTTGGAGACCTGTTAAGATCTGCACATGCGCTTGTTTTTCCGGGTGGGGTGCAACTGAAGACTGGGCAGGTGGCAGCAATTTGAAGTTGGTGGAGAAGAGGGGTTTCAGGAGGGACGGGGCATTGAGACGGGGAGAGGAGGAGGCCAAGCGACAGGGAATTAAGACTCAGTTTCCTGCTCTGAGAAACTCCCTGAAGCAGAGAGCACAACGGAAGTTTAGGGCCAAGGAGGTCCAAATTGAGGTAGAGCACCCCTCTGCTTCTGTCCCCAGCTCTTCCATAAACTTTGGAGACACCCAGATCTCCCACCTGAGGAGACTCCCACCCTATTTCCAACATCACGAAACTCAAGGCTCAGATGATTTTCAGGGGAGCAGGGAGGGCCCTAGCGTCCACCACCCATGCCTCTGGGCAGGGGCTTCTCACCAGTATGGTTTTCGCTCCTGCAGGGTCATCATCCGCCAGAGTTGGGCCAGCTCCTTGGTGGCAGCTGTGGATGCAGTCCCAGGGCAGGCTCTGTGGCAGGAGCGGGGAGGAGGTGAGGAGGTGCCTGCAGCCCCGCCTGGCTTGGGCAAATGGCAACCACACAAGGGGCCCTGACCCTCCCAGAGCCTCGACTTTCCCATCTGAGAACTTAGATCTTCCCATGTTGCCCGAAAGGCTTCCCTTTGTGCCCCCTGGAACAGAGGTGACAGAGGAGGGAGCTGGACTAAAGGGTGGCTGGAGAGGGGCCACCCGGTATCCCAGGGTCTGCATCTGCGGCTCAGGAGCACCAGCTCTTCCCCACTGAGGCGCGAGGGGCCTCCCCACCCCCACCCCCACCCCTGGCTGCAGGCTAGCAATGATTGTTCAAGTTGGGCACTTGACAGATCCCATCAAGTTCAGCTCCAAGAACTTCTGCTTGAAACCTTAGAAATGAGGAGCTGTCTTCCCACAGGGTTGCTGGGGTGGGACATGAGCCTGAAGCTCATAGGTAGGGGTGAGTCCAGCAGGGAGGAACGCGGAGTCCAGAAGGGGGTGAAGATCCAAGAGCATCACAGGAGTCCCAGGACCAGCTATAGCTGAAGGTGGAGCCTCTTTTTCAGATTATAGTAATTAATTATATTAATCAGTTATATCAATTATATAAGTTAATATTAGCCAATTAATTTCCTTTTTTTCATAAGTCTGCGGCGGTTTCACTGCCTACAACGCACGGGGCCAGGGAGGCAGGGGCAAGCGTGGTGGGCAAGCGTGTCAGCAGCAGAGGGCGGCCTAGCCCTGGGAGTGGATGGACGGTGAGGCAGGGCCCCTGTCAGGGTCGAAGAGGATGCCCACCCACCCGGATGTACTGCTTCCGGTTCATCCTGCAGAACATGATGAAGCCGTTGACACACTTCTTCTTCATCTGGGGGTGCCAGGAGCTTTCTTGCTCTCCTTGGACTTGGAGGGACGCCCGGCTGGCTCGGCCTTTCCCTGGCCTTCCTCCGGGCCATAGGCAGGGGTGAGATCCGCCGGGTAGGGGTCCACGTGTAGTCCCCATCTTCGCTGGAGGACTGCAGGCCCTCGAGGTCAGCCTGAGTGTCCTGGCAGGGGGCACAGAGAGATGAGGGGGCGTAGGTGAGGGTGGGCAAGAGGCCTAGACTGACCTGGCCGATGGCTGTCCATCTCCCTCACCTCCTGCTGCCTCCACACCGAGTCTGTGTCCGTGTCCTCCGAGCCGGGGCTGGACGGCACCTTGCTGTTTTCACTCAGCGAGAGGTAGCAGTGGTCCAGTGAGACCGAGGACTGGCCCAGGTCGTGGGAGTCAGGGGGTCTTTGGGGACCTCACGGGGCATATCCTGGGGCATGAAGGAGAAAGATGGGAGGAGAGGGACAGAGGGGGACAGTGGTGTCCCTCCATGGCCTCCACTCGCAGCTTTCCGGGGATGTCACACAAGCATCGGAAACAGCTCAGGTTCAAAACAGCCTCGTCTAGACATTGCCTCAGAAGTTCAAGCAAAGGTTCCCCAGTTCCCACAGTGGGTCAGGGAGAGGTGGACTAGGGGCTTCTGCCTCCTATTCTGGGCACTCCCTCTCAATTCCCCTGTGAGGGAGCTAGCACACCCTAGGCAAGTTTTAACTCCTCTGAATGTCAGTTTCATCCACGATGGTGTCACCATGCATCCCCTGGCAGGCCAGGCCAGTGTTTACAAGAGTTCCACTAAGGCTGCCTATCTTTGTTTCTACTGTGAAATCAGCTACTCGTTGAAGCAGCGGCCACCTTCCCACACATGGAAGGAGAACAATTTGGGGACCAGAGCCAGGCTGCGCCTCCTGTCAGTCGGAGGTTGAGCTGCTGGAGCAGATGGTGCTGCAGAGGTCAGCTCTGGGGGCCTGGAAGGGAGGCTCTTTTGCACCAAGGATCCCAAGGGTCACCTGCTGTTTTCAGTTTCCTCCCTGGTTAAATGGGGTCACAAGACAGCCTGCCTCATAGAGCAGTCCTAAGATTATGTGGGGTCTTTTCTGGGCACCTGGCAGCTTTTAGCTTTTTTATTTACAGGTGGTTCATTCCAAGGGCCCAGCACAGAGCAGGGCTCCTGGTGGCCAGCAGATAGGTTAGGGCACAGATGGAAGGATGAGAAGATGGAAGGACCAGGAGAAGCATGATGGACAGACAGCTGAGTTGAGGGGGTGGGGGTGACAAGAAAGGTTGAGAGGACGGATGAGTGAATCAGCGGGTGGGAAGGATGGACTGGTGTGTGACAGGTGTGCGGGCAGACACCTACCTTCTTCTGTGGTTCCTCAAGGAAGCAGGCAGAAGGTGAAGGTGCAGAATCTAACAATATTTCCTCAAAGAGAGCTGTCAGGGACAGAGAGGGAGACCAGAAGGGTGGCTGGGAAATAAACGCCTCTCTCGGGGCACTGGGCTGCTGTCCTGCCGTCCCCATAGCTGGAGTGCCCTTCTCTGGCTTGGAGCTTTGGGACCTTCTGCCCAAGTCCAAGTCCAGCTCCTGTGGGGGACCTCCAGCCTGGGCAGAGTGAACAGTCCCTACCGTAGGGTCCCAAGCCTTCCCCACACAAGGCTGGCCTGGAGCAACTCCTCACCAGGCTGTGGGCTGCAGAGATGGGATGGAATTTGTCCTGGGAGGATTCACCCCTGGGTATCCAGTGCTACCCAGCAAAGGGCTACATACTTGGTGGGCATCACTGCAGGTTTTTTCCTTCTCAGTGAACCAAACCTCAGGTCCAGCCCTGGGTGCTCACCTTGGGTCAGGTACTCATTGCCATCTTCCAAGATCTGTTCAGGCAGCAGTTTCCCTGGGGAGCTGAAGAGGGAGGGGCTGAGCCCTAGGATCTCCTTCAGGGGTCTCTCTCCATCAGGTTGGTAATCTGGGGAGGCCCCAAGGCCAGTGGGCTCTCTGAAAAGGAAATGTCAGGCTTGAAGGTGTGTCAGGCGTTGCCCTTTCCCAGAACACAGCGGCTGGCTTTGAGGAGATGGTGCCCCACACTGGGGGAAAGGTGACCCTGTCAGTTCCTCAATGTGAATGCTTAGAAGAGGAAATTAAGAGGCGCGGTGCCTGGATTCATGTTGGTGGTTTAGTCGCTAAGTCGTGTCCGGCTCTGTAACTCCATGGACTGTAGCCCGCCAGGTTCCTCTGTCCATGGGATTTTCCAGGCAAGAATACTGGAACAGGTTGCCCATTTCCTTCTCAAAGAGAATCTCCCCAACACAGGGATCAAACCCACGTCTCCTGCTTGGCAGGCATGTTCTTTCCCACTGAGCCACCAGGAAAGCCCAGGATTATGTTAGGGATGGCATATATATATCTATATGTATATGATGTTGTGCTAGATCCAATAGACTGATATGAGCTAGCTGGAGCTCTGTGTTAAGAAAGATTCTGAAGTAGTTTCTGGGATCATGAGAAAGAGTTAGGATTGATTAGCAACATCCGCCATGGCAACCGATGGCTGGGGACAAGTACACTGTGTGTCCATGCCTAGTGGACATCCATCCCTCTCCTGCTTCCCTGGCTATCCTCAGAAGATGGTATCAAGAAGGCCCCACACCTGCCTACAAGGGGGAGAGACAGAGCTTCAGTCACCTTGGGGGCTGCCCTCTGCAGTCCAGGCGGGAATCCAAGGGTCAGCATTTGGGGACTCCTTGCCCACCTCCTCGCCAGAATCATAGAACACCAGCTTCTGCCTGCAAGAGGTGGAATTCATGAGGCAGACCTGGAGCCCTGGCTGGAAATACTGTGGCACACAGAGTGAGCTCTTCCCCTCTGGGTGTCTCAGTGTTGCCCACTGTGGAGTAAGACAAGGATGGCTCTGTGCCCGCCCCTGGGGGAGTGCTGGGGCAGAAACCTTAGTCAGTTGAGGTGCCTGCCCTTAGGGAGCTTCAGGGCTTGTGATGAGAAGCCAGCTGTCATCAGAGCTGATGACACGGGGGGCAGAGCTGTGAGGGGGGTTTGAGGAGGAAGAGAGAAGGTGGGCAGGGCAGGACACAGAACCATGCTGAACTAGGATAGGTAGAAGGATGGGTAGTTCCTTCCAGGTGGACGAGGGGAACAGGCTTCCAGAAAGAGGGAACCAAGGATGAGAACCCCGGGGGACACGGGTGGGGCTCCTTCCAAAGTGGTGAATATTTAGTGGTAAGGATAAGATTCACGGGGAGGGGCTGGCAAGATGAGCTGGGGCAAGAGAGGGTCTCAAATGCAAATTAAGATATCTGGGCTCTACCCAATAAGAGAGAGCAGCCTAAAGCCAAAACCCAACATGATCAAGGACTCTGTTAAAAAAGTCACACAGGTGACTGGTGTTGACAGGCTAAAAGGGTAGGACAGGAGGCCAGGGAGGGGCTGTGGCCCTGGTCAGCACACAGGAAGCAGGGCTTTCCCTTGGGCTCCCAGTGCCTGGTGCAAAGCTAGGCCTTCAGAGGTGGTCACCGCAGATACCAGCAGAGGGTGGAAATTGACCCTATTTCTCCCCAGGTCTTAGCCATTCCCCTGAACATGTCAGCTCCCCAATCATATCCCCTGAGCTTCCCTTACCTGGGACCAAGCTGGGTCTTGTTGAGAAAATGGATCATCTCGACCCCTTGCTGGGCCTCAAAAGCAGGATAAGACCCTGAATCCTGAGTATCATATTTGACACAGCAGCCTATGGGGGCAAGTTGGGATGGTCATTCCTGTGACAGGACCAGATGCCAGGGCTCACAGGGACACAGACGGAAAGGTGCCGGGGACTCCCACAGCCTTCTGCCTCCTCCCACTCCAGCCAAAACCTCAGGCTGGGGGCGGGGACTCAGTGAAGGTGTTAGTAGCTCAGTTGTGTCCAACTCTTTGTGACCCCAGAGACTGTAGCCTGCAAGGCTTCTCTGTCTATGGAATTCTCCAGGCTAGAGTGGGTTGCCATTCCCTCCTCCAGAGGATCTTCCCAATCCAGGGATCAAACTCTCCTGTACTGCAGGTAGATTCTTTGCCATCTGAGCCACAGGGTACCCTGAATCACCCCCAGGTTTCTGGAATCCTACATCTCTATTAGAAGCTCTAAACAAGATAAAATATTTAAGTGCAATAATGATGATGAAGATGATGGTAACAAACAAGTGTATAGTACTTACCATGCCAGCACAGTTTTAATCATTTTACATACTACTCAGCACCCCTTTGCCAAAGGATATGGTTATTATAACACCCATTTGAAAGTGAAAGTGAAGTCGCTCAGTTGTGTCTGACTCTTTACGACCCCATGGACTATAGCGTACCAAACTCCTCCATCCATGGGATTTTCCAGGCAAGAGTACTGGAGTGGGTTGCCATTTCCTTCTCCAGGGGATCTTCCCCACCCAGGGACTGAAACCAGGTCTACCACATTGTAGGCAGACACTTTACTGTCTGAGCCACCAGGGAAGTCCAATACCCATTTACAGTTCAGTAAATGGAGGCACTGAGCTCTGAAGAAACTTGTCCAAGGTCACAAGATTAGCAGACGATCTGGAACACCCACCACTCATGGGTGACCCAGGAAGTGAGCGTATGGGATCACCAGACGGTCACTAGCACCATGCCTGTGGCCTGGACCAGAGGATAGGGTCTGGGAGGAAGGGCTGAATGAATGAGCAGAGGAAGAGGATGACCCGAGGCCTTGCCTTCCAGTCGTGCCTGTGTCTGCTGGGGGTGTCACACCTTTGAAGCTGGCCCACAGGAGCATTTGTCTGGCTGCTTCAAGAGAAGGGAGGCTCAGGAGGAGGCCCGGCTCTTGCCCCCAGTTCTGTGAACTGCAGTCCTCGCGTGAGGGCTGCACTGAGGAGGAGGCCCGGCTCTTGCCCCCAGTTCTGTGAACTGCAGTCCTCGCGTGAGGGCTGCACTGAACCTGTCCCTGGCCTTACACCCACAGCCAAGACTGAAGGGAAGAGGAAACTGGGAAAGAGGCCAAGAGACGGCACCTCTCTTGTCCATGGTCCAATCCCCGGCTCCTAGGACTATGTCCAGGACGCTGGGAGATGCCTGATCACTGGTGTGTAAATGACTGGCTAAGTTAGTGGAGAGGAAAGAGACCAACTTGAGATGTCACAGTGGACGCTTTTCTCAGCCACGTCCAGCAATGTCAGCTGGCATCTTCCTCCCTTCCTGTCACCTTGAAATGAGGATGCCTCAGCCCTGGAATGACTGCAGGAGTCCCAGCATCTTGGAGGGGTGATGGTCCCCACCACATTTCCTCCTTTCTGGTCTGGAGATGGGGTCTCCAGCTTCTCAGGCATCTCCAGGGCCAGACAGCGACGAGGGTTCTGGGCCTGGGTTTGGCGTTCTGGGAGAGGAGAGAGATGGCATCAGACAGGGCGGGAGGGACTGTCTCCAGAAGGTGGTTGGGGTTGGGGTGGAGACACTCTGCTCTGGTCCCAATGACCTGCTTCAAAGCTTTGCCTGGCCAGGTCACTCAGTCCTTCTCAGGTAAGCCCATATCCTCAATTAAAGACCATCTAGTCGGATACCCTCTTCCTCTGCCCACATGTTAGAATCACTTTGAGAACTCTGAAAAATACTGATGCCCAGGTTCCACCCAGATCACTGAAGCCCAGTGTTCTGGGTGTGAGGCACAGGCAGGGAAAGCATCCCAGTGATTCAGATGTGCAGCCAGGGCTGGAAATCATTGATTAGGTCCAACTCCCCCTCCCCTTTTTTTAAAGCTAGGTCATGTGGCATGCAGGATCTTAGTTCCTCAACCAGGGATTGAACCAGTGCCCTCTGAATTGAAAGTGGAATCTTAACCCCTGGAACACAAGGGAAGTCCCCCAGCTCCCTTTTTAAAGACATGGAAAAATGGGACTCAAAAAGGGGAAGAGACAGGTAGTGAGTCAGTAGCATGGCTGAGTGGGACTTGGGACCCTCGCCTCCCACACAGGGGTCCTTCCATCACCCATGCGCCCTGCTGCCCTGGCCCAGGGATGGATGACAGGACAGAGGGATGATAAATGCTGACAGCAGATTCCATTTGCTGGGCACTGGCCACATGCCCCGCCACTTAACAACTGCTGAGAGGTGTGCACATGGGCTCCTATCCTGAGGCCCATCCTGTGGCAGGCACTCCAATATCCAGACCAGGAAATGGAGGCTCAAGAGGATGAGAGTGACCCCCACCCCCCACCCCCACCCCAGGCCTCAGAGCTAGGAAGAGGAGGGCACCAGGAGTTGAACTGAGGCACGTCTGAATCTAGAGCCTGGTCCAGGACTGCTGACTCAGCCTCCCTGGAGTGGCGACGACCCTGGAGAAGGAGCCCCATTCCTGTGGGACGCCTGCTACCTGTTCTACTGCAGGCTTGTACCTGACGCTCGGGTAGGCTTTTTCTTCCGAGGTTTCCGGCATGCTCCCCAAAGATGGGACTTCTGAGAGTGTGGGGAGCTGGATGGGGTGGAGAGTCTCTGCTTTGCGGGGCCTGCAGCAGGGTTCCAACCCAGCCCTGCAGAGGATGGAGAAGGAGGCAGGTCAGATAGCCTCACCCTCGGCCAGCCTGAGTCCTGCCTCTGGACAATGCTTCCTACTGGACGGGGGGATGGAGGCTGCTGCAGTCCCCAGATAGACTTTGTAAAAGTGGAAACTAAGGTCCGGGGGAGGAGATGGGACTTGTCTGAGGTTCCACAGCCAGGTGGCAGAAGTACAGGTGAAAACTCAGGTATCTGCAGGTCCATTCCGGGCCTCGGCCCAGACAGAGGACTGACTCAACGCTTCCCAAACGCTTACCCATCTTCCCCTCCCAAGCCAATTCCTCTTCCTACCTCCTCAAGATGGTGGGTCGCCCGCGGCTTCTCCCCCAGGCCTTGCAATTCTTCCTTGTGAACGTCTCCCAAATTGACCCTCTTCAGCCCACACTCTCAGCCATGGTTCTGCATTTGCTTGCGGTCTCCTGCCCAGGTCCCTCCTAGAAGTGTCTCCGCTGGTCTCCCTGACTCGTTTCTTACTTAACAACCCCCACACTAGATGTCAGGGACCTCTTCCTAAACAGCCACTCTGATGGTGGTTTTCCTGGCTTACAGTCCTTCAGTCGTTTTCATCCTCTCTATCTCCCTCCCGAACCAGGCTCTCGAGGCCCTTTAGAATCTCATATCTGCCTCACCTCCTACCCTTCTTGCCAGGGTATTTTTCACACCAGTAACAACACCCAGCACACACAATGTGGGACGACTGGCATGTTCCAGGCACTGTGTGACAACACTCCTTGTGTATATTAACTCATTTAATTCTCACAACAAATATAAACGAAATACTCATACTGGTCCATTTTGCAGATGAGGGAACTGAGGCACAGAGCAGTTTAGGTCATGAGACACATGTGTCTGAGTCTGGACCTGGCTCTGGAGTCTGCGCATGTCATCTGGGTGCTGCATGGCCCCTCCAGTCACACCCGATGGCTCTCCTGTCCCCAGACTTTCCATTTGTGTCTTCTTGTGCCTGCGGGCTCCTGCTCACATTGTTTCTTGTTTGCCTGGCATGGTGCCCCCTGTCCTTGAAGGTCCACTCTAAGGGCCCTCCCCTCACAGGCTTCCCAAGACATACTCCTCTGGGGTCACAGCATCTTGGACTCACGCCAGGCTGTGAGATCCGGGGAGGATGGGAACCATTTAGGTCACTTCAGCGTCCCCTACAGCCTGGACATAGCAGGCACAGGGAACGTCGGCTGAGCTTACTTACCCCCAAGCCCGCCATGCCCATGGTTGCTGTGGAGTTGGAGCAAGGCCTTGGTCACATTGATGCTGCTCTGTAGGTAGTGAATGTACTGCAGGACGTGCAAGAGAACCTCCTTCTGCTCCCAAAAGAAAGACAGGATTGAGCAGGCGCTCAAGATCATGTGAGGCTGCTGGGGACCAGGGACAGTCAGGCTCCAGGACCCCTGGGGCCCCATCCCAGCAATCCATCCACCATGGGCAGAGAGGTTCCTGTTGTGCTCTTCAGTCCTCACTGTGGCCCAGGGAGCCAATGGTTACAGCTCTGAAGACAAACCCAGAGCACTGAAGGGATTGCTGGGTTACAGAGAGGGCGTGGCCGAGCTGAGGTGTGAAGCCAGGCCTGCCTGCCTCCCAGTGTGGTTTGGGGGACACATGCTGCTGGGCTTCCTGCCCCTAGCCCTTGGGCACGTGCACAGTCCCCTCTCCTCCCTGGCTTCTTTCTTTGAGCCTCGGCACAGCATTCCCCCACCTTCCAGAAGCTTTCCTGACCTCCTGACCCCACACCTAGGCTGTTCAGATGTCCCTCCTCAGCACTCCTGTGACACCCTGGGCCTGTTTCCACCAAGACACTTGCCACACTGTTTTATAATTATCCATTGATGTGTCATTCTCTCCCATTGACCTTGAACCTGCTGAGAGTAAGAGAATTGTAGCTGATGGATTTCTGGATCCTGAGCACACAGAATGGAGAGGTGATGGAGCCAGTTATCACTGAAGGAATGACTCTTCCTCCATAGCACCAGCAGGCATCCCCCATCCAGCCACTAAGTCGAGGCTGAGTTGACACTGGAGATACTAAGCTAAAAAGATACCAACCAGTAAGGCACAAGGAGGGTGAACTACACAAACTTTTTTTTGCCTTCACAGAACTTACAATACAGGGAGGGCAGGAGACCTTAATAAACTCATAATTCACATAAAATTACTGTGTGATAAGCATTAGGAATAAAAGAGCATGATGCAATTAGGCTTGGGTGTCCAAAAGGCCTCTCTCAAGTGGCAGCATTGAAACTGAATGGGGAATTCCCTGGTGGTCCAGTGGTTAAAACTCTGTGCTTCCAGTGCAGGGGGCTCAAGTCAATCCCTGGTTAGGGAACTAAGATTCTATATGCCCTGTGGTGTGGCCAAAAAATTAAAAATATTGAAATTTAAAAAAAATAAACCAAAGAGTGTAAGGAGTTAGCCTGGTAAGGAGGTAAGGAAAGAATACCTATAACTTTTTTTTGGATTGAAATAGATCCCTAGAATAACAAAACTGTCAACAGGAATCTTCCAAACCCCACATCAAGAAACTGCTATACACACTGCTATATATAAAATAGATATATTAAAAAAAAAATATATATATATATATAAAATAGATAACTAACAAGGGAACTTAGCACCAGGAACTCTGCTTAATACTCTGTAATGACCTATATGGGAAAAGAATCTAAAAAGAATGGATATATGTATATGTATGACTGATTCACTTTGCTATACAGCAGAAACCAACATAACACTGTAAATCAACTATACTCCAATAAAAATTAATTTAAAAAGAGGAAGCATGGTCTCAAGAGGCACATACGTGAAACTTTTCCATAAAATATAATACAGATAGTCACTAAACATATTTAATCTGATCCATGGAAAAAAACAGTCGCTCAGTAGTGTCTGACTCTTTTCAAGTCCGTGGATTGTAGCCCACCAGGCTCCTTTGCCCATGGAATTCTCCAGGCAAGAATATTGGAGTGGGGAGCCATTTCATTCTCTAGGGAATCTTCCTGACCAAGGGATTGAACACAGATCTCTTGCACTGCAGGTGGATTCTTTACTGTCTGAGCTACCAGGGAACCTGATACGCAGATGGAGTTATAATTTACTTAAGGATAAATGGCTACTGATGCTTGGCTTCCCAGGTGGCTCAGTGGGTAAAGAATCAGCAGGTAAAGAATCCACTTGCCAATGCGGGTTCAATCCCTGGATCAGGAAGATTCCTGGGAGAAGGAAACGGCAACCCACTCCAGTATTCTTGCCTGAGGGAAATTCCAGGGACAGAGGAGCTTGGTAGGCTATATTCCATGGGATCGAAGAGTCAGACACTGCTTAGCAACCGAGCATGCACACCACACAATGTGACACAGCCCAAAGACTATTAGCTTAGGTCCTGGCTCCAACCTGCTACTTACTGGCTGTGCACTGGGAGCAGGTCATTTTACCTCCTTAGACCCTCGGTTTTCTCCTCTGTGCAATGGGCACAAGGATGTTCATTCAGGCTCAGAGGAGTATCATTAGGACGAAATAAATTTGAGTGTGTGAAATTGCCCAGCATAGAGCCTGAAACATTCATTGACCAATAAATGCTTAGTTGATGACTGAGACTGAGGACTGACTGGGATGAAGGTCATATGTAGAGCAGGAGGCCCAGGACTTAATTTAAGGGAGGAAGGTCCATCTAGTCAAGGCTATGGTTTTTCCTGTGGTCATGTATGGATGTGAGAGTTGGGACTGTGAAGAAGGCTGAGCACCGAAGAATTGATGCTTTTGAACTGTGGTGTTGGAGAAGACTCTTGAGAGTCCCTCGGACTGCAAGGAGATCCAACCAGTCCATTCTGAAGGAGATCAGCCCTGGGATTTCTTTGCAAGGAATGATGCTGAAGCTGAAACTCCAGTAGTTTGGCCACCTCGTGGGAAGAGTTGACTCACTGGAAAAGACTCTGATGCTGGGAGGGATTGGGGGCAGGAGGAGAAGGGGATGACAGAGGAAGCAATGGCTGGATGGCATCGCGGACTCAATGGCCATGAGTCTGAGTGAACTCCAGGAGTTGGTGATGGACAGGGAGGCCTGGCGTGCTGCGATTCATGGGGTCGCAAAGAGTCGGACATGACTTAGCGACTGAACTGAACTGAACTGAACTGAAAACAGGAAAGGAGTGGGATCCTTAAGACGGCTGAGGGAACTCCCTGGCAGTCCCGTGGTTAGGACTTTGTGCTTTCACTGCTGAGGGCCCAGGTTCAGTCCCTAGATAGGGAACTAAGATCTGGAAAGCTGCACAGTGCAGCCACGAAAAGAGGTGGGGACAGTGGGCTGAGACCTGGGGAGGATTCTACCAAGGGGATGTGGTCCTCCGCTCGTGATAAAATGCTGCTGCCTGTGCCCTGACTTGACTGTCATTCCTCCAGTGCAGGAACTGTCTCAGCCATCTCCACCTTCCCTGCCAAGAACTATAAGAGCCCATGCACACCAAATTCTCCAGTGGGCAAGAGGGCAAAATTTCTCAGCTAATGTTGAGCATTGTGGTGGTCTGTATAATGCCTCCCCCAAAGGTGTCCATGGCCTGGTCCCCGGAACCTGTGTATGTGTTGCCTTATATGACAAAGGGGCCTTTGCAGATGTGATTAAGGATCCTGAGATAGGGAGATGATTCTTGATTCTGGCTCATCTGAGTGTGCCTAATGCAATCACAAGCATCCTTATAAGCAGGAGGCAGGAGGGCCAAAGGCAGAGAGGGCAAACTGCTGACCAAAGCAGAGACAGAGGTGAGACCAGAAGCTGTTATGCTTCTGGCTTTGAAAAGGCCATGAACCAAAGACCATAAGTGGCCTCTAGAAACTGGCAAGGCTTCCCCATAGTCTCAGGGGTAAAGAACTTGCCTGCAATGCAAGAGACTCAGGAGACTTGGGTTCGATCCCTGGGTCAGAAGATCCCCTGGAGGAGGGCATGGCAACCCACTCCAATATTCTTGCCTGGAAAACCCCATGGACAGAGGAGCCTGGCAGGTTATAGTCCATGGGGTTGTGAAGAGTCGGACATGACTGAAGTAACTGAGCTCGCACATGTGCAGAAACTGGCAAAGGGGGAGGAAACAGATGCTCTCCCGGAACCTCTGAGAAGAACCAAATTCGGAAATCATCCCAGTGAAGTCACAAAAGAAGGCTGTCAGAAAGGGAACCGACATTTATTCAGGCCCTGTAATGGCTATCGTGTCTTTTTTGGTCTCACAGTATCTCTGAGTAGGAGTAGTTATTTTTCCTTGATTTATACCTGAGAAATCTGAGGCTTGAAAGGCTGATAATCTGAGTGAGCTGCCCAGAGTTCTGCAGGTGTGGAGCTGGAGGGCTCAGATCCAGACTGTCTTGACTCCCAGGGAGATGACCTTGACCTGGTGCCTTGCCTATTTTTTCCTCTCTCAATTCCTCCTGCCTCCCCCTCCCCCTTTTTTTTTGTCACCATGCCCCGTGGCATGTGGGATCTTCCCTAACCAGGGATCAAACCTGTGCCCCCTGCATTGGGAATTCAGAGTCTCAACCACTGGATCACCAGAGAGGTCTCTCCCCTGTCTCCTGTGAGGGAAAGAATTCCTCAGACTTCTGGTCATGGGATCACAGACTCCCAGAAATTCCCACTCAGAGCAGTGTGTCTGTCTAGATTTCCCAGGACAAGGGAGGTCAGCCCAATTGCTGATATGTTCAGATCTGCCTCCCAAATTCACCTCCTCTCCTTCAGCCCCTTTACCTTGGTGAGCTTCTTGGTACCAGTCTTCAGGGTCACTGGCAGCATCAATGCCAGCTCTTGCAGTTTGCTGGTGTGGTTTTTCCTCTGCTTCCTGTTTTGGGACAAGAGCTGGTTTTGGTTAGGACATCCAAACTGGAATTTGGTATCTGACACCACCCTCCAATCCACCTGTTTCAGTGTTTCCCATCTCAGAGAAGCTTAGCTCCCTGACCAGGGGTTGAACCCATGCCTCTTGCAGTGGAAGCATAGAGTCTTAGCCAGTGGACCCCCAGGAAACTCCCAGTCACCAAATTTTGCCCATTCCTCCTCCAATCCCTTCTCTCCATCCCCTCACCCCTACCCTAGTCCGTGTGTTGACATCCTCATAGTTCTCCCAGCCTCCCATCTGGCCTCCTCCAAACCATACTCTCTATGAGAGTCAGGGTGATCATTCTTTCTTCTTTTTAATATTTATTTTGCAACACCAGGTCTTAGTCGCAGCACATGGGATTTTTAATCTCTTGTTGAGGCACTTGGAATCTAGTTCCCTAACCAAGGATGGAACCCAGGCCCCTGGCATTGGGAGCACAGAATTTTAGCTACTGGACCACCAGGGAAGTCCCTGGGTGATCTTTCTTTCTTTTTTTTTTTTGAGTGATCTTTCTGAAACACAAAAATGTCTATGGTTTTCTCATCTGTGCAAAATGAATGAGGATATTCTTTCAAGGCGTAGAGGGTTATCTGTAGGACTGAATACCTTAGTTACCTAAGAAGTACTTCAGACCTCTCAATGCCATCCCATTATTAAGAATCAAGTCCTTGATTTTATTAAAAATCAAACCCTTGACATGGCTTATAATGCCCACCCCCTCCCCCAGGGCTTGGCCCACCTGATCATTCTGGTCTCATCTCTTACTTCCTTTCGTTCTCTCCCATCAACAGCCCCCAACTCCACAGGACAGGTGAGGTACCTCTGCTAAGGGGCCCCTGATCCTGAGTTCAAGCATTTCTCTGATCCCTGCACTAGGCTGAGAGCTGAGTCAGGGGCACCTAGAACAGGGTCTGGCACATTGAGAGAACTCACTGCCTATTTGCTAAATGAACAGATAAATAAGGGCGTGAAAGAAGTTAACTCCTGAGCAGATGCAGAACTTTCAGGATATAATCCCTGAATCCATAATTCATAATATATCCATGTACACACACTTGTACCTCTTTCTCCTGACAGATGGAGACACAAAGATGTCAAATTACACACTTCTGGCACTACTCCTGCTACTCGTTTGGGAAAGCCTGAACACCTGTCTCCACCAATCCTTATCTCATCTTCCTTCAGGGCCTGGTTCAATTGCCATCCACCCCAGGAAGCCTCCCCTGCCTTTCTCCCTGACTGAAAGCAGGATCCAAGCCAAACATACAAACATACTTCATTGACTACATATGTATTTCTGATTCCTACTCAGACCCACAAACTGACACCCCCTTTTATTTTTGGCTGTGCTGTGTGGCATGCAGGATCTTAGTTCCCTGACAGGGATCAAACCCTTGCCCCTGCATTAGGAGCGAAGAGTCTTAACCACTGGACTGCCAGGGAAGTCCCTCGATACCTCCTCTTTGCCAAGTCCTGTGCTGGACACTGTGCAAAGGGAGAGAAATCAATTCGCTGTCCTCAAGGACATGAGGGACCAGTGTGGGAGGCACGCTTATCTCCCCAACCAAACTCTGAAGTTGAAAGAATCATTCTCACTCATTCATTCAGCAATTGCTTATTGAGCCCTTACTGTGTGCCAGAAAGTGTGGTTGGTGACAGGGATAAAAATCTGTAAAACAATAACTCTTTCTACAGCCCACAGTACAGCCAGGTATTCATTTATCAAATTGTTCCACAAACAACATAAAATGGCAACTAGGAGCAGAACCAGCTATATAATTTGCTGAGGATAAGATTTTCCTTGTGGTCCAGTGGCTAAGACTCCAACCTTCCAATGCAGGAGACTCCATTTCCATCCCTCTTCAGGGAACCCAGATCTCACATGCCCCAATTAAAAAGATCCTGGGTGCTGCAACAAAGATCAAAGATCCCGCACGCTGCAACTAAGACCCGGTGCAGGCAAATTGTATATAAATATATAAATAATACATATAAATGTCTATATTTATATGTATAATACATATATATCTTTTTTATTTGGAGGGAGAAAAAGGGTAACTAGGAATTACAAAATCTTGGTCTCTCCTGGGCAACAGTCCTGAATAGCTGTGACTCGGGGCTGTGCTCACAGGGGCCTCTGGGAATCGGGCACTCCCTCCCAAGGGGGCTTCTTTCCTTGGTGGATGGTTCTGGTTTCAGACAAGTCTTCCTCACAGTCTCTATGATTTTTACTCACTAATCCCAGCTCTGCCCTCTGATTCTGTGGGGAACAGGTCAGCTCCAGCCACACAGGTCTTTTTTGTTTCTCTCAACTGCCAAGTTTATTTCTGCCTTCAGGGCCTTTCCCATCCCCACCACCTGGAATGTTTCTTTGCCCTGATTTTTCACACCGCTGATTTCTTGCCATTCAGCCTTTAGCTTAAATGCAACAGCCTCAGAAAGGCCTTTCCTGACTACCTGATCTAAAAAGGCACATTCTTTATCACATGCCCACATCATTTATCGGCATCCAAAATCTTTCTTTCTCTCTTTTTCCTTTCTTCTTTCCTTTCCTTCTTTCTCCCTTATAAATATAAACACAAGAGCAGGGATTTTTGTCCCTTTTATTTACTGTTATATCCTGGACTGACTTCTCCATTAGGCACAGGTAAGCACAGTGCCTAAAGCTGGTGATAATTTTAGGGGCTCATGAAGTGTTTTCTTTTGAAATCAGAAGAGAAAAGAATTAATATAATTCAACTTGGATTACATTCATCATTATACCAATGCTGTCATAAATGACCATTTTTTAATGTGTTTTTAATGAAAGAATGAGCCTAAGAAAGCAAAATTGCCTACGACCCATAAAGTCATATATGGCTTTGGCTATACTCCTAGCTCCTGGAATAATACCTGGCTCTTAGTAGGTGCTCAACAAAAAATTGTGTTGAATTAAAGAATGCTATTCTGTCTTATGATTGCCTTTCAGTCTTTGAAGTGGCAAATCACTCTAATTCTTGGGTTTCCTTTTCCCTGAGCTAATCAGCCTAAACACTCACTATTCCTTCATTTTACAGGAGCTGGAAGGAGCTTTAATCAAGAGCCAGTCCAGCGGACTTCCCTGGTGGTAAAGACTTTAACTTCCAGTGCAGGAGATACAGGTTCAATCCCTATTCAGGGAGCTAAGATCCTACATGTCTTATGGCCAAAAAACCAAACGTAAAACAGAAACAATATTGTAAAAATTCAATAAAGACTTTAAAAGTGATCCACATCAAAAAAATCTTAAGAAAAAAAAAGCCAGTCCAAATTTCTCATATCAGCTATATGAAATCCAAGGCCCAGACTCTAATTTGCTTAACATGTGCAAGAATTTAAGAGCCACCCCAAAATGAGGGAAAGCAAGGAGCAGTCCCAAGAAGCAGTATAACAGTTGGTTATAAACTTCAGCTTTTGAAGCAACAGATCTGGTTGAAATTCCAGCTCTGCCACTTGCTGTGTGATTTTGGACAAGTGCTTTCATCTCTCCAAACCTGTTTATAATTCATTTATAAAATGGAGCTGGCTGGAAAGTGTGATCTTGTCCAGGTGTTTAGCACCAAGGGCGTGCTCATGAAAGGTTTGTTCAAGATAGAAGGTAGACAGTCATTTGTTGGAACGATTTAAGTATATGGGATGTTGGAGAATAGGGTGGAGGTATTGTATTGGATGACTATGGTTGATAAAACTATTTTTGGTTGACCAACATCCAATCCCCGTTTTCTGGTAATAATTTCCTTTGGGTTACAATCCCTCCCCCACTCTCAGTCCATGTGGTTCAGAGTCTGAACCCAACCTTCCCTTCCACTCTTGGCTCTGCTGTTGTCTGGGTTGGCTCACCATTTGTGAGGGCAAGAGACCTTTCAGTCACTCCAGGTCCACATCCTGCCAACCTGACAAGTCTGGCATAGATTCTCTTTCCAGGATCCATTGACTCCGATTAGCTAAGTCTGGGTTACTACCCAAATCCTGAACCAATTACTTGACTTCTCCCTTCCATTAGGGAGCACTGAAGCAAAGTCTAATCAAGAAGTCAAGGGATTGGTTAAGGATTTGGGTAGTAACACAGGCTTGACCAATCAGAATCAATGGATCCTGGGGAGAAAATCTCTGCCAGACTTGTCAGGTTGGCAGAACATGGACCTGGAGGAGCTTAGGAGCCATCTTGCCCACACAAATGGAGCCAACCCAGACAACAGGAGAGCCAAGACAGGCAGATTTCTGGCCATATAATTTAACCCTTCACTTGGAACCAGCCTAGCCTTATGCCCCAGAATTTTTTGTTTAAAGGATCCAATAAATCCCCATTTATGCCTTAGCCAGTTTTAGCTAAGTTTCTGTTAATTGCAATTGAGTCTTTATTAATACAATGACTCCACATCTAAAAAGGGAGGAAAAAGAATGCACTGTTGGTGACCTCTGGAATTCCAGGAAGAATAGGCAAGCAGGAGAGAAATTCTTCATTGTCTTCACGTGCTCCTTCTGAGCACAGTTCCTAAGTAGAGAACCTAAATAAAGCGGATGCTGATTTTTGGAGTTAATAAATGAAGAGACAGGTAGATGAAAAGTCACTGGGGAAGAAAATAAGGGATAAGATGAACTTTGGCTCTCTTCTTTATCCAGATGTTGGAGGAAGGGAGAAATCTGATCCAACCCTCAACTGCTGGGAAAATCTCTCTATTAGATGCCTGACACTTGCTTGATGGCAAAATAAATAAAGGAAGGAAGGGCATTTTTTAAAAATCAGAATGTCAAAACCTGTAAGGGCTTAGAGATTATCTTTGCCAACTACCTCAGAGTTCTCTCATCTTGAAATGGCAGTAATATTTGCACCTACTTCCTCCTGGAGCTGTTGTCAGGATTAACAGGTATACAAACCAAAAGCCTAGCAAAAAGTCTGGCAAACTAGTAAATGCTCACTAAACACTATTGTTTTTATCATTCTACCAGAGTGGCCAGAGCTGCAAGGGAGGTGGGCCAGGGGGAGCCCTTACCTGTCACTGGGACTCAGGGAGTTGGTTCTGGGCTGTTCAGGAGAACACACATGTTTGCTGGAATCCCACATCTGCAAAGAGGGGAAAAGAAAGAATTATTAGTGACCTCTGGGATTCCAAGAAGAATGCACAGTATGATAGGCAGCCTCATTTCCCCCCACGGTGCTCCTTTGAGCACTCAAGAGATCCCCCAAAAGTCCTGAGTCCCCATAAACACAGGCCAATAGAACAAATGAAAATGTGCAAAGTCTAAACTGAAGTCCATGAATCTCAAATTGGAAGTTTGGGCTTGTAAATCATGATCCAGACCTAAAACTAAAAGCAGGAGATTTCCAAACTTTGATTCAGAGCTTTAGTCTTAATAATGAGATGTCAGACTCCACAGTGAAGAGCAGACTTGAAAACTGTGGTTTAAGATATTTAAACTATGATATTAAGACAGCAACCGTATGATTTTAAACGTCCAAAATGAGGATCTAGAGCCTAAAAAGGAGACTTTCCCAAACCTAAAAGCCTTAAACTCTAATACTGAGGTATTCTAGACCCCTAAACTGTCAACTTCTGATCTCCAAATATAAGCCCAATACTAATATTAAGAACACAGACCAGAAACCTTAATATTGAGAACCCAAACAAAGAAACCCGAGCTCCCAAAAGCAAACCTCAACCCTCCAAATTTACCTCAGATTTGAAAATGAAGACCTCTAGACCCTCAAACTGTCACTTCAGACCCCCAAACTGTGCCCCCAAGCCTAAACTGAGATCTCACATGAGTTCTATCTAAAACACAAAACTCTAAAACTGCAGCCCCATACTCAATGTGGGGGACTCCAGGCTTTAACAGTTCTCAAAGTTCTAAACTGGGACTCCAAACCCTAAATCTCGCACCTCATACTCTATATTAAGATTCTAGACCTTAAATCTATATTGAGACTTCAATTCTGCAAAATTAGACCTCAGGCCCCCAAATTATACTCTAGGCTTCTAGATTCCCACCTTAGTATCTCTGATTCCAACAGGAAAACTTCCAGTGACAAAACCTAAGATTTTCAGTTTTCCCAAAACTAGTTCTATCCAGACACAAATCCCAAGACTACAGGTCCTAGCCGGTGATCCCCAAGTCCCCAACACTATTCAGAGACTTCATACGTCAAACTTGAGCCTGGACCCCCAAACCTAGGCCCTGCCTCAAATCCAAACTCCGGCTCTGCTATCCAGGTTCCGCCTCGCATACAGCCTGGGCACCCAAGGCACACCCGCCCTCCCGCCCCCGAAACTCCCAGAGTGGCCACGGCCAGGAAATGCCGTTCCTGAGTGGACCCCAGGCTCCGGTCTGACCGACAAGCCCCCGAACTATTCCCCTTGGCCTCCAGCATCCACCTCGAGAGACCCCCTTCTGGTTTTGCGCCAGCCCCAAACTTGGAAGCCCGATTGGACAGTGTCTCGCGCTGGCCCCCGGAGGCTGTTCGCGTGCGGCAGCCTCACGCCGGCCTCGGCCACCACGTTCCGAGCCCAGGCGTGAGGTGGGCGCAGTCCCTTTGGCGTGAGGTTCCTGCTTGAGGCCTGAAGAGAAGAGCAAAAGTGAGCGCTTGAGGCCAGGCTACGCCCCCACCAGTTCCTGCCAAGGTGTGCTAGGCGCGAGACTGGAAGGAAACGGCAGGGTACAAGTGGCCGTGCGCACGCGCGCCTGGGGAATGTCCCAGTCTTCCAGCACAGCGTGAGCCTGGCTTCGCGCCTCCTGTCAGTCTTTGCCCGTGCGCGCCAAAAGGCCGACCAATCAGGGCTCGTGCAGTTCCCGCCTTTTCGGCAGGCACCGCCCCTCCTAGCCACGCCCCTAGTCCACCTCAGAGGTCCGAGGCCAAAGATGCCGAGCGAGGAGGCGGGGTCTCCTCAACTGCCAACTATAAGGAAGCAAGGGAGATCTGACTAATCCTCCTTCCTGCCCTCTGGTGTCCGGTTTCCAACTTTTCCCTTTAGCACAGGTTTAATGTGGATTGAGCGACTTCACTTTCACTTTCATGCATTGGAGAAGGAAATGGCAACCCACTCCAGTGTTCTTGCCTGGAGAATCCCAGGGACGGGGAGCCTGGTGGGCTGCCGTCTATGGGGTCGCACAGAGTCGAACACGACTGAAGCGACTTAGCAGCAGCAACAATGTGGACTTACTGTGTGCCAAGACCCATGCTAGAAGTTGAGGATTTAGCCACAGCCTTCCTAGTGCAGTAGGGAAGGCTCACAAACTGTGAGAATCTAGTGAGGCAGAGGCTGCGTTAAAGAGTGATAAACTGAGAAAGGATTCAAAGAAGAGGGCCACCGGAATCAGGCCTTAATAGCAATTCCTCTCATGAAGTTATGTTTCTTAATATAGCAAACTCTGCATTTTAGAAAGTTCACTCTCACAACCTGTGAGAAGGATGGACAGGAAAATACTGCTTAAAGGGAGGCAATCTAGCAACCTAAAGGAGAGTGGAGGCATTGGTGTCCAGTACATTTCAGTTTAAATCACTTTCTGGCTGTGTTGCCATGGAGAAAATTCTCAATCTATTTCTGCCTTAGCTTTTATAAATTTGGGATAATGCTTGGATTCTCTGCAGAGTGTCTGGCACATATTTGTGCTTAGTTGCTCAGTCGTCTCCGACTCTTTGCAATCCCATGGACTGTAACCTGCCAGGCTCCTCTGTCCATGGGGATTCTCCAGGCAAGAATACTGGAATGGGTTGCCATGCCCTTCTCCAAGGGATCTTCCCAACCTTGAATGAGCCAGATCTCCTGCATTGCAGGGAGATTCCTTACTGTCTGAGCCGCCAGGAAGCCCAAAAATACTGGAGTGGGTAGACTATTCCTTCTCCAGGGGATCTTCCTGACCCAGGAATCGAACTGGAGTTTTCTGCATTGCAGGCAAATTCAATAGCATATAATTAGCATGCAATAAATATTTACTCAACACTTATTTAGACTGTTTCTGGGTGTTTGAACAAGATACACAAAGGTGCTTGTCTTCGTGAATCCTCTATTATAACTATAATATGTACAAATTTCTAGTGTATGGAGCTTTCCTCCCTCCTAAGGTTTAAGGCTAACGTCTTTATTTGTAAATTAGTGGTTAGAAAATCAGGGGTAAAAATAGATGGGAAAGTGTTTGAGAAAACACAAGACACTGCTAATTATTATGTTAATCAATTTAAGGAAATCGGTAAACTTGCTCTTTCCACCCCCTCACAAACGCCCCTTAACAATTTTCTCAATTTCTTTTCCAAGGGCCCCGGGCCAAAATGGAGGAGGCTGGACTGCATCTCCCAGCGCACCTGGCGGGGGCGCTCTGTGCGCCTGCGCTGTCAGGCGCCCTCTCTGCCTCCTGGGAATTGGAGTCATTCTTTTTCTCAGCCCGCCCAGTTTGCTACCTTCCCCACCTCCGCGCCTAACGGTGCTGCCTTCTGGGAGATGTAGTCTGGGGCCGCCCGGACTCCAATTCCCAGCGGGCTTCGGGGCGGGAACCCGGAAGGGGAGGCTGGAGAGGAGCGAGTGGGGAAACCCGCGTAGCCGAGGGAGCTGCCGCGCGGGGGTGATGGTGAGAACCTCGAGTCGGGGCCGGGGGCGCTTGAGAACCCGTGCGGGAATTCGGGACCTGGCAGCGAGAGGGAAGAGGCAGAGGCTAAAGAAGGGGCTGGAGTGAGGGGAGATCGCTTGGGGGAGGGGGATTGGGAGACGGGAGCCGGAGGGAATTGTAGAATGGGGGCTGGGGATGGGTCTTGAAGGTGGGGAGAGACTCGAGCTTTGGGATTGATTGTAAGGAAGCTCAGAGCTGGGGAAGGGAGTCCCGAGTTGGAGAAGGGAGTTGGCGTCCAGGCAGAGGCCCAGAAGGGGGCAATTTCGAGGGGTTTAGCCGGGAGGATGTGGAAAGGCATGAGAGTCAGTGCTAGATGAATGAGAGTCTGGAGGCTCCGAGGGAGAGGCCAGTTCTGAAAGCGGTGGGTTGGAGCCTATGGATCGGATTGTGGGCAGGAGGGCAAGCTGAGATGGTGAAAGACAGAAATCAATGGTAGAGTGATGTGTAGGTTAGGATCCAGAACTGTGGGTAGGCTAGGGAGCAAGAGATTAGGGGCCTGCCTGTAGCGATAGTTTGCTTAGTCCAGCCAGAAACTCCCGATAAACTGGACAGCCACACAACTGTAGGGTAATATGGCCAGAAGAGGCCATAGAGACGACTTCTGCACTCTTATTTCTCCAGTGGGATTTAGAGAAGTGTGGTGGTGTATGTGTATGGGGGCAGTCCAGCATTCAGATCTTTTCTTCACTCCTTTATGATCTGGGCAAGTGTCCTCTCTCTGAAACTCAGTGCCCTTATCTGTTGTGGGAACAACATGCCACTGAGAAGAGAGGAGTCTTCATAAGATCGTCCTCCTGGCTCAGGGTAAGTCCTTAGTCTCAGAGCAGTTGGTGGGAAGTTCCCCACCCCAGGAATGTGACTTGGTTACAGGTGCTAATGGATTCCCTCCTTTTCAGTGGAGCCCCGGGGGCGTTTTCTCAAAACCTGGCACTGATCTGGGCACACCTCAGGTCAGAAACATGCGGGGGCAGGGAGAGGGTTTCCCCACAGCCATTCCAATTCCAGCTAACACTTATTGTTTAGGAAGTGCCTGGCCTTGTTCTTAGCTATTTGTATGTGCTAACTCCTTTAATTCTAACACCCCTAAGTTGTAGGTGCTGTTACTAGCTCTGTTCCACAGAAAGGAGCCAGAGGCACAGTGAGGTTCAGCAACTTTCCCAAGGTCATCCAGCATTAAATAGTAGACTCAGGATTCCAACCGAGGCATCCTGACTTAGAATCTGTGCTTCTGTACTGAGGTTCAACGTCATGAGTAGGGCAGAGTGAGAACTGAAGCCATCTTCAGGTTTTTTTTTTTTTTTAAAGATTTGTTTATTTATTTACTTCTGACTGTGCTGGGTCTTCATTGCTGCCCACGGGCTTTCTCTAGTTTTGGTGAGCAGAGGCTACTTTCTAGTTGCGGTGCCTGGGCTTCTCACTGCAGTGGCTTCTTTTGTTGCAGAGCATGGGCTGTAAGGTACACCACCTTCAGTAGTTGTGGCGCACAGGCTTAGTTGCTCCACCACGTGTGGGATCTTCCTGGAGTAGGGATCGAACCCATGCCCTTGCATCGGAAGACTGGAGTCTTAACAGCTGGACCACCAGGAAGTCTGAAGCAGTCTTCAGTTCAAATTTTAATTCTGCCACTTATCTTCTCTGTGACTTTGGGCAAGTCTTTTGGCCTCTCCTCTATTGTAAAATGGGGTCAGTAACGCTAGGAAGGTTAGAGAGTTCAGGGAGGTAAGCATATAAAGTGCTTGAATAAGTGCTTAATGCATGTGGGTTGTCATTTTTTTGAATGGGAAACGCAGACCTGAGAGAGGGCGGTAGAGAAAGACTGGCGAGGGAGACACCAGCCAGACTGCCTTTTCCTTTCTCTCCCAGGTTGCTCCTGTGTCCTGACTCTTCTAGTTCCCCACCCTCTGTCCCTGGCGCCTAAGCCCAGGCCTGACTCCCTGAGGGGGTGCTCAGAAACTCAATCTGTCCCCATTCCTAGCCCCAGCCAAATATAAATAATTCACTCACCAATGCCCAGCCTGGCCCAACTCCAGGTATTTCAGTGAATAGGAGATATTTCTAACAACTGTGTTTTTTTTTCCTCCCAATTTTTTGGTCACTGGGACCTCGCAACTTTGTATGTAAGTCATTTTAAAACAGTTTGGTTCATTTGTTGTAGGCTTCCGGAGTTTATCCCCTAAATTGCCTGGCTCTAATAGGAAAGCTTATGGTTAAAAGCATCAGCGTCCGGTAGGCCCACGTTCCCATCCCCACCTCTGCTGCTGTGTGTCCTTGGCCAAGTTGCTTGCCTACTCTGGGCCTCTGTTTTCTCATATGTAAAATGGGCCACATTCCAACCAGGAAATCTCTTGTCAGCAGTTCATGAGATCTCATGTATAATATGCCTAGCGCATACTAAGTTCTTTGTAAGTGTAATGTATTTTGATTAATTTTATTCTTTCCAGAAAAATTTATTGAGCATGTGCTCCAGAACCATAACACCAAGATTTGAATACTGGCTCTATCACCCACCAGCTCTGTGACTTTGGGCAAGGCACTTAACCCCCCAGGACCTCAGTTTCCTCTTCTGGAAAATGGAGGTTCATCCCTTGAATCATCCACTGTGTTGATAGAGCACCTACTATTTGCCAGCACCTGTCCCAGGAACAGGCTGCCACCCTCCCCTTGGAGTGCTTGCGGCTGTCAACACTGGGCCAGCTTTGCATCACTGGGGGCATCTGTGCTCCTTTTTCTGGTGTGGGTTACTCTACTCCTGATTCATTTTCAGCCCCTCAGGCCAGTTTTGCCTGTTTGTCATTCAGTTCAGTTCAGTTCAGTCAGTGCTCATTGGTGTCTGACTCTTTGCGACCGCATGGACTGCAGCACTCCAGGCTTCCCTGTCCATCAGCAACTCCCGGAGCTTGCTCAAACTTATGTCCATCAAGTCAGTGATGCCATCCAACCATCTCATCCTCTATCGTCCCTTTCTCCTCCTGCCTTCAATCTTTCCCAGCTTTCTTGGATTTTTAACATTTTGTTTCCAGGTCGCAATGAATGATCTGGAACCCGTTGATTTAGGGAAAAGTTGCCAGCCTCTCCTCCTTGTACCCATTTGTCACATCTAGGCGCCCCCTGGTGATGCAGTGCTTCCCCTGCCTCCTTCCTTTATTTGTCTTCAAAAATGTGTCTGCTTTCCAAGTTACTTTGCCTTTTCCTCAAATTTTAAGTGTGTTTCCAACCTGGGTTTATCTGAAGCTTTGTTGTTTTTCAATCGCTTAGTCGTGTTTGACTGTGACTGCATGAACTGCTTACTCATGCAGAATTTATATATATATATATATATATATATATATATATATAGTTTTTTTTTCTCTTACTATTGCTAGTGGTATATTGCTGGAAACTTTGGTAAAGCTGCGTTATTCCTAAAAACGCAAGTTTTCTTTTCTTTTTTAAATATTTATTTATTTATTTGGTGGTGTCACGTCTCAGTGATGGCACATGGTCTCCAGAGCACACGGGCTCAGTATTTGAGGCACTCGGGCTCAGTTGCCCTGTGACATATAGGATCTTAGTTCCCCGACCAAAGATCGAACCTGAGACCCCCTGCATAAGAAGGGAGATTTTTAACCACTGGACTACCAGGGAAGTCCCCAGGTTTTCCAAAAGACTTGGCTTGTCACCTGCTCCTGACCCCTAAGTTAAGATTATAATCCCCACCTTACACTCTTGAGCCCTTTCACTTACTATATTTGTTTTACTGTAGCACTGTGAAATTTACCCTGTCTCTAATCCATGAGGACTAGGATTTCTGTCTCCTATGTCCTGCATGTCCCCAATGCCCAGAACAGTGTCTGACACATAGTAACTGCTCTGTAAATGCTGTTTAATTACTAGGTGAGACCCAATACCAGACAGTAACAAGTAATGGCCATGTTTTGATTATTGTCGGGCAATAGGACCAGTTTAATTTCAGAATGTAAAATAAACAGGGAAGAAGTCTTTGACTCCATCAAGTGGTTGTCAGACTCTTGAGTGGTCCCTTTTTTTTTTTTTTGCCATGCTGATGGGATCTTAGTTCCCCAAACAGGGATCAAACCCCTGCCTTCTGCAGAGGAAGCTCAGAATCCTAACCACTGGACCACCAGGGAATTCCCTGTCTTACCTTTTCTTATTTTCCTTTTTTTTTTTAACCTCATTTTTATGTGAACCATTGTTAAAGACTTTATTGATTTTATTACAATATTGTTTCTGCTTTATGTTTTGATTTTTTGGCCCCCAGGCATATGGAATCTTAGCTCCTCAGTCAGGGATATAATCCTTACTCCCTGCATTGTAAGGAGAAGTCTTTAACTACTGGCTGCCGGGGAAGCCATGTCTCACCTTTTCTTAATAATCCTGGTCCCTTCATACTGAACCTCTCCTTGGTGCCTCGCTGGCACTGAGCGCTCTACTGATTTGATCTCAATGAATCAGCAGTCGACCCATGGATGGGTATTGTTACTATCTGTATTTTACGGTGGGGGAAACTGAGGCACAGAGGGATAAGGACCCTGCCTGTAGTCACAGCCCTAAAAGTGAGAAAACTGCCTGGATTCTGTCTGCGGCCTGGATCTCTAGATGCTGAGGATTTGTATGATTCTGACAAGCTATTAGAAAGGAAAACTTGAGAGAGACCAGCAGACCCGGAGTCCAAAAAACCAATAGAGGGCCATGGATGGATCAGGATTGTGGACACAGTTGTAGAGGGAGGTGACAGGGTGGAGAGAGTGGAGGATTGAAGGAATAAGACCAGGAGCAGAGCCATGAGGGTCACACTCCCTGGGCACCGCTCTGTGCCCAGCCCTGTCCTGGCATGACCCTGACCTCTCCAACTTGCAAGATCTTAGTTCCCTGACCAGAGATTGAACCCAAGTCCTTGGCAGTGAAAGCACAGAATCCTACCTAACCACTGGACTGCCAGGGAATTCCTGTTTCCAGCTTCTTAAGTCCAAGGCTTAGTTTGTTAATTAGCAGCCTTTCCTTTGTGCATTTATGGAAGCAGTTTCTCCCTTAACCTGCTACACAGCTGTTCTCGGAGATCCCTTTATCTTCATCTGGGGAGCCCTTCCTTGTGTCTTTCTTCTGAACTAGATCTTATCCCCTTGATCTCATAGCTTCCTTTTTCTTGGTTTACTCCTTTACTTCTGTGAAGCAAATCCTTTGGCAGCTTCCCGAGAAAGAGTTCCTGTTCCTGTTCTGTTGGTTCGTTCATTTTGTTTTGCCAACTTGCACCTCTCATGGAAGGATTTTTAAACAGGGGAGTTCTGTGGTCTGATTGGTGTTTAGGAAGATCTTTCTGGCTACCATGAAAAGGATAGAGGCAGAAGTAAACCAGGCCAGGGAGCCAAGTGCGGAGGCTGGAGCAGCTGTGCCTCTGGGGAGAGAATCCAGCCTTCCAGAAACCCAGAGGATGGAGGGGGAGAGAGAGAGGCCCTAACCCAGGTCATTGTCACTCAGCTGGGACAGATGACAGGTGTGGCCAGAGGAGGCCTCAGGAGGAAGAGACCCTGTGTGGCTTAGGAGGGCACCAGCACGGCTCCTGGAGGAGATGGCCTCCTGCCTTGGTCCTGGGAGTAGGATTTCCACCACTGGATTTGGCTGGACCAGCTCATTTTTCACAAGAGGTCGCCAGTAGCATCTGTGCAGAAGGCGGACAGTAAGGCAGTGTTAGGGGTTTGTTCCAACCAATAAGTGCTGCACGCCTGCAGTGTGCCTGGGCGAAGGTTCTCCAACTTAATCATGCAGTCCCCCAGAGATCTTGCTGATGTGCACTTTCTGATTTAGCAGGTGTAGGGGAGAGCCCAGGACTACTTTTCTAATACATTTCCAGCTCCAGCTGCTGCTCTGAGGACCACACTCATAGTAGCCAACCACTGGGTGCTATTCTAAAAGCTGGGGATACAGAGGTGGGGAAGAAAAACTAGGCCAAAAATACCAGTCTGGGGGAGTTTTCATTTTAGTGAGGGGAGCTGACAATAATAAAGTTTATAGTATAGTAGATAGTAATGCATGCTAAAGAGAAAAATCAGGGAGAGTGTGTATGTCTATCTGTGGCGAGGACTGCAGTTTTCAATCAAGATGTTCTCAGGAACAACAAGATCTTACTGTATAGCACAGGGAACTATATTCAATATCCTACGATAAACTATAATGGAAAAGAATGTGTATATATATGTATAACCGGATCACTTTGTTGTATAGTAGAAATTAACATGACATTGTAAATCAACTATGCATGCTAAGTCACTTCAGTCATGTCCTACTCTTGGCAACCCTATGGACTGTACCCTGCCAGGCTCCTCTGTCCATGAGATTCTCCAAGCAAGAATACTGGAGTGGGATGCCATGCCCTCCTCCAGGAGATCTTCCTGACCCAGGGATTGAACTGGAGTCTCCCAAATCTCCTGCATTGGCAGGCGGGTTCTTTACCACTAGCACCACCTGGGAAGCCCCAATCGACACTACTTCAATAAAATAAATTTAAAAAGAAAGGTCTCATGGAGGTGATCTGAGGAGGGGGGGTGAGCCCTCTGGATACCTGAGGAAGAGTATTCCAGGCAGAAGGAACAGAGCGTGCAAAGGCTTTGCAGACAGAACAAGATGATCCAGGAAAATTGCTCCCTATACTCCATGAAGGAGCTGCTTGCACTCTGGAGTCAGCCAGACTCCAATTCAAAGCTTGGCCACAAAGCTGTGTCCGACAGCAATTACTTAGCCATTCTATGCCCCCACTTTCTAACATCTGAAATGAGATTAAAAAGTAGTAAAACGATGTGAGAATTAAACGAGTTAATATTTATAAAGCACTCAGAACAAAGCCTGGCTCACGGTGAGAGCTCCAGTGTTAACTGCTGCTGTGATCATCATTTCCTCTGTAATACATTCATCTTGGCCATGACTGTTTCTTTGGATGCCTGCCCCCTTCCCCCATGAGCTCTTTCTGGTGATCTCAGTGTCATCTCTGTAGCTCCAGCACCCAACCTAGGGCCAGCACACAGGAGGACCTCAGAATGTCAGATGAGGGACATAAAGCTGGATTCTCTAATTGTGGGTATTCCAGCAAGAGTGGTGATTGTGTGGTTCAGGTCCTTAGTGATTTTATTCTTTTCAACCACTGTCTTATGAAGAGATACATTAAGGTTCCCCACTACAGTGGTGGACTTACCAAGCTGTCATTCTGTTGCTTTTTGCCTTGTCTGTTTCGAGGCCATAGTATTAGGACCACATATGTTGAGAACTTTTGTGTGTAATGGGTCAGTTTGTTTTGTCACATTCTTTGTCCCTAATTATCCCTTTTTCCTTTTGTCAGTTGTTAACTGTTGTGTGTGTGTGTGTTTTTAATCAGAACTGTCACTTCTCTACTTGACTTTTTTTTTTTTGCTGTGCTGGGTCTTTGTTGCTGCATGGGCTTTTCCCTAATTTCAGCAAGCAGGAGCTACTCTGTAGTTGTGGTGCACGGGCTTCTCATTGCAGTGGCTTCTCTTGTTGCAGAGCACAGCACTGTAAGGCACATGGGCTCAGTAGTGCCGGCTTCCGGGCTCTAGAGCACAGGCTCTATAGTTGTGGCGCACGCGGGCTTAGTTGCTCCACAGCATGTGGGGTCTTCCCAGACAGGGATCGAACCTGTCTCCTGAATTGGCAAGCAGATTCTTTACCACTGAGCCACCGGGGAAGCCTCTCTACTTGATTCTTGGTTCTTATTTGCCTGGTCAGTCTTTTTTCTATCTTTTAATTTTCAGTCTGTTTAGCTCCAGATGTTTTTCAATAAGTGGATCTTCACGGAGCATTGCCTTAGGGTATGGCTTTGTTCGGTTTGGGAAGTTAGAGAATTCTGCCCTAGTAACCTCTGACCAAGATAGAATATTTGGGTGTGAAAGAGAGTTGACACTGCCAGGCCTCCAGGAGTTTGAGACATGGAGCCTTAGGGCAGGGAACTTTGATCCATTCTGTCCCGTGCTGGGCAGTGTTGCTGGGGTCAACATGATGACCGTGATAACTCTGACCTTTCCTCCCATGGGTTCACTATTCAGTGGAGCAGACGGATCCATCCCTCAATAGTGACAGTGGACAGGGCTAGGTTTGGGGAACCCAGAGAACCTCTCTGGGCAGGTGGAAGGTTTCCAGAAAGGGAGCTCAGGGAAGGCCTCCTGGTTAAAGATACAGGCCCATGAAACGGGCCCATGAAAGTTACATTTGAGCTAAGACCTAAATGATAGAAGAGATAGAGCCATGTGGGCTCACTCGCTCTTTTCTGGGGGAAAGCATGCCAAGCAGAGGTAACATAGGAGGAAAGGGCTTGGTGACTCAGGAATATCCAGCAAGGAGGCCAGTGTGGGACCCCAGAGGTGGAGCATGACCCAGCCTTAGGGGGTTAGCTTCCTGGGGGAGAGGATGGCTGAGCTGAAACCCCAGAGAATATATAATTAAACAATAGAGCACAGCAGTCTAAAATCAGATTCCCTGGGTTCCTATCCCTGCTCTAAGTCCCACCAGTTATGTGTGACCTTGAGCTAGTTAGGCAACCTGACCTGCCTCAGTTTCTTCATCTATACAATGGAGATAACCACTCCTCCTGAGGATTAGAGAAGGCCTCAGTATTCTAACTATTGTGTAGGCCAGAGCAGGTGCTTACCTGGGTCCACTGGGGGCATGGGAAAGTGGGGAAGGATGAGGCTAGAGTTATAGAGTATCTGGGCTTTTCCCCAAGGGCACTGGGGAGTCATGGTAGGTTCTGAGCAGGGTAGGGACAAGGTCAGGTTTATATTTTGAGAATACCTTTCTGGCTCTGATGTGCAGGATGGCTGGTAGCAGACAGGGTGGTGGGAATGGACAGATGCCGGCAGTGGAGTGTCTCTTGAGCCGGCCTGGCACTGAAAGGATCTAGGCCAGTGCTGTTCAATAGAAAAAAAGGTGAACCTTACATGTAATTTAGAATCTAGTAGCCACATTTAAAAAGTCAAAAGAAAGAGATGAAGTCAGTTTTAAACATTTTTACTCATTTATATCCTAAATAGTCTCATTTTAACAGGTAGCCAATATTTTTAAAAATTATTAAAGTATTTCATATTACTTTCTTGTACTATTTGCGGCGCCTGGTTGGAAGGGCAGGCCTGAGAGGTCCTTCTGGCCACACGGCCTGAGCCTTGAATGCCAGGCCCCAGAGGCATGGACTTAGTGCCAACGATGGTTCTGTCCATTTGTTTTTCAGGGTGAGGTGATCCTGCTGTTCCGTTTCCCCATGGGAAATCTCTCCCTCCAGGTCGCCCTACCAAAGCTAGGCACTTCCAGATCTTTCTGACCCCTTCCTTTCCTCTGGACCTGGAGTCTCAATCCCTGAACTGCTTGGCCCTTTAAATCTCAGCTGTTAATCAGGGCTCCTGTTTAAGAGGAAACGTCGTAATAAACCTTTCCTTGATTGTCATGGCCTGGGTCCTGGCCTTGTTCTTCCGTTTATCAGGAAGTTAGGAATTGTTCCACACTCTCTTGCACTTGACTGTTTCTACAGTCACCTCCACCCTCTTTCGAAGTTGGGCCCCTTCGCCAAGGCCTGCCTTATATGGGCATGGCTCCGAATGGCTGCCGCTCATTGGCTAGGGGCCGTCACGCGCACGGCTGTCAACAAAGGGGCGGAGGGAAACCAGCTGGGTGCCGGGCAGGCGCGACAGCTGGAGGGAAGGAGCGAGGGGTGGGCCCTCCTCTCTTGCGCACGCGTGGGTGCCCCCTCCTCTCCGCAGGGGGCGTGGCGCGCTGGTGGGGCGCTTTGAGGGGGCGTGTCTAGGTTTAGAGGTTGGCGAATTCCAGGGAAGCTATAGCTATAATGAGAGGGAGTGGGGATATTTTTCGTGGGTATGGGAATACTTTGGGGTTCTCTTGAGTTTAGGTGGCGCCTTGGGATTGGAGTTTGGGTTCCTATGTACTGTGGAAGATTGGAATGTATTGTAGGGAATCGCCCATGTGGTTTGGGGTGTTTGGTGGGTATAGGATTTGGGGAGCCACGGAGAGACATAGAAGCAGAGAGTCCCATGTCTGGACCCAGAATGCATGCGCTTTCAGCTCTCCCGACTTCCTCCCTGTCTGGCTCCGGACAGGGATTTAACCTTTCTGCCCCTCATCTGGACTCGGACAAATAACCCTCCCTGCTTCCTAGGGAGGAGGGAGGATTAGCAGGAATTGTTAAAACCGTACCCAGTAAACTGCCAGCGAGCATGCCATAAGCTCATGTCTGCATATTAACATTTTGTGAGGTTTCTTTGGGAGTATTTTGGAGGTTCTTTTGACTTTGAGAAATAAATGGTTTGGTATTAGTTTTGTGTGTTACGGAGCATTGGTGTTTTAGTTAGTTGTTTTGCGGTTGGGGGCCTTCTGTGGGATTAGGTAATGCACGTGGAGGTTTAGAGAGAATTTGAGCTAAGTATAGAATTTCAGAAAACTGGTCTTTTGGGTCATCTGTGAGGTTGGGAAATTGCTGTGTGTGTTGGAGTTCTTGGTAGGCATGGGATTTGTGTGGGTCTACGTTGAGATTGAGGCTTTCTGAGCTGGAGGGGATATTTTGAGGTTTGGAAGTTTAAGATTTTGAGAGGGTCTGGATGTTTTGGGTCAGGATATATTTGCATCTATAGAGAATGAGTGGCTTTTGCTGTGGTAGTTTCTATTCCTGGACATTTTGTTTATTTATAATCTTGTTTATTTACTTTTGGCTGTGCTGGGTCATCACTGTGCAGGCCCTTCTCCAGTTGCAGCAAGCAGGGGCCACTCTTGCTGCGGTGCACAGGCTTATTGTGGTGGCCTCTCCTGTTGCGCAGCACAGGCTCCAGGACACATGAACTCAGTAGTTGTGGCTCTCTGGCTCTGGAGCACAGGCTCAAAGTTGTGGTGCATAGGCTTCCTTGTTCTGAGACATGGGGGATCTTACCAGATCAGAAATCAAACCCGTGTCTCCTGTATTGGCAGGTAGATTCTAGATTCTTGTATCATCAAGCCACCAAGGAAACTCTGTTCCTGGACATTTTAGATGTGTTGGTTGTTGGTAAACTTAGCCATCTATAGGTTTTAGGGGCTGTATTTTTTTTTTTTTTTTTTTAGCAAGAAAGATTTCAGCAGGGGCTGTGTTAGGAGTAGTAGGTGGGATTGGGAATTATGGGGGGGTAAGGATTCTTAGGATTAAGAATGACTTTGTGTGCATGACCTAATCTGGAGGCAGTTTTGCTAATAAGCCTGACCCAACTATGTTCTGGGCTTCCCTAGTGGTGTCTGTGAGTGCTTAGAGGTGCTTGGAGGCTCTCTAGATCTTAAAGCTATATGGCCATGAAATAAATGGTGATTTAGTGGTGTCTGTGGTATTGCCTGAATTTAGAGGAAACATATATCCTGCAGAGGTCAGCAAACTTTTTCCATAAAGGGCCAGATAATGAGTATTTTAGGCTTTGCAAGCCATATGTTTTCTGTCACCTCTACTCAACTCTGCCATGGTAGCATAAAAGCGGTCATGAACAAAGGAACATGTTTCAATAAAATTTTATTTGCAGAGACAGGCAATAGGCTGGATTTGGCCCGAGGCTCAAAATAGTACAACCACGTTTCAGCAAACTACTTTCACTGATCTGTAAGCATGTGGAAGTTTCGACATTTGAAGAATGTCTTGGTTTCAAGATATCTGGAGGGAGATGCCCCAGGGAAAGACTGAGGATTTGGGACTTAGTTCTGTAGTAGAACACAGTTGAAGTGAAGTCACTCAGTCGTGTCCGACCGACTCTTTGTGACCCCATGGATGGTAGCCTACCAGGTTCCACAGTCCATGGGATTTTCCAGGCAAGAATACTGGAGTAGGCTGCCATTTCCTTCTCCAGGGGATCTTCCCAACCCAGGGATCGAACCCGGCTATCCTGTATTGCAGACAGACGCTTTACTGTCTGAGCCACTAGGAAGCCCAGAACATAGTTGGGTCAGGCTTATTAGCAAAACTGCCTCCAGATTAGGTCATGCACACAAAGTCATTGCAAAATAAAACAGTCACTATTACAAGCCCTAAATTGAGAAATCTGGAAACCAAGTTTGAAGGCCTGGTTTTGCAATATATAAACTTCCCCACTCTGAGCCTCAAACTCAGCAAGTTGGGAGCAGCTTGAAGAAGGTAGACTAGAAAGGCCTTCTCATGCCAGGGGTATACGTTTCTGCTTAAAGGAATTACCTGCAGTCTTGTTGCAAGTGTGTGCATTTTTCTGGGTGAGGATCCACAGCTATAATAGATCTCCAAAGAGCTTCACTCTTAAGAACCTCTCTGTCTCCTACCTCCAGTCTTCCCCTGCCCAGCCCACCTTGTTCCTTCCTCCATGGGTTCAGGCTCCTGTAGCTGTGGGCAGGTCTGGGAATTGTCTTTTCAGGAACTTGTTATTGGTTGAGCAAATAGAAAAAGGAGCTTTCCATCAGTTGGTACTTTAAATTCTGTTTTAAGTTCTGACAGCAGCAGGCCTGTGGATCATGAGTAAAACCAGTCAGGCAGTGGAGGGTTGGAGCAAATTGCCAGCTCCTGTCACACTCCGGGTATTACAGAAGCAGATCCCAACCTCTCTGCAGCCCTCCATTTGCTCATCTGGGTCAGGGGGCGGGCGGGAACAGGATCTGAGTGGTATAGCCTGGTCTGTCTCCTCAGGTCCAAGAGGTTGAGGTCAGAGAGGAACTGACAGGGCCGGCTGTTCCCCAGCTCCCCCACCCCCTCTTCCGTGTCTCCAGGTGACCTGTGGAGCCCCCCACCGCCATCCAGGCCCTGCGATGTGGTGAACCCCCCGCCTGTCTGCCACCATTCCCAGAATGGACCGAGGTGGCCTTCTGCCCTTCCAGCTATGGTGCCCTCGGCCCTTTGGCACCTACTCCCAGAACCAGCCACGCCCACCTTCTGCAGCCCTCAAGCCCCTCAGCCTGCTCAGAGCCCGGTGGTGGGGCAGAGCCAGAACATGGCCCTACCCACTCTGAGAACACGCCCCGGTCTTGGCCTCTGATGCTCCTGCCTCCCAGCCTGCCCCGCTCCTTTCCGCAGCGGCTGCCGGCGATGAGGGTCGAGTCCTGCTGGACACATGGTATGTGATCAAGCCGGGGAATACAAAGGAGAAGGTGGCCTTCTTTGTGGCCCACCAGTGTGGTGGGGGAAGTCGGGCCAGCTCCATGAAGGTCAAGGGGCACTGGGGCAGTGACAGCTCCAAGGCCAAGAGGAGGAGGCGCTGTCTTGAGTCTACGAAGGCTCCCCCGACCCAGGGGGACAGGACGGACGCCCTGCCACAGAGGGGGGCCCCAACCTCCTCCGGCGAGGATGTGGACCTGCTCTCTGTGGCCGAGATGGTGGCCCTGGTGGAACAGCGGGCTGCCCTGGCCCTGCAGAGCTACCCCGCGCCCCAGCACCCCAGCGCCTGTGGTCTTCGTGTCGGCTGAGCAGGGTGGGCCTGGCAAGGGGCTGGGATCCGAACGAAGGTCTGGCGGCGGGGACTGCAGCCGTGTAGCCGAGGCAGTGGCCCACTTTGAGGCCCAGCGGGACAACCCTCCGGCCAAGGGCCTCCGCAAGGAGGAACGGCCTGGGCCAGGCCCCGGGAGGTGCGCATCGCCTTCCCGGATCTCCAACGGCCGAGAGTCCCGAGCACCGGATGGCAGCTTACCCAATGGGAGCGGGGCCGGCCGGGTTGTACCTACCCTGGCAGCCCAGGTCCCGGAGCCCGGCCAAGGACAAGATCACCTGCGACCTGTACCAGCTCATCAGCCCGTCTCGGGACGCCCTCCCCAGCAACGTGGAGTTCCTGCTGGCTAGAGCAGACGAAGCCAGTGAGAGTGAGACCCCCCCCCCGCCAGGCCCGAGGACACTCCCCGGCGCCCGCCACCCCCTGCCCGGGACTGCGGAGCGTCAGGTTTCCACGTGGATGTGGTGGTCACAGGAGTGGTGGACGAGTGCATCTTCTTTGGCAAGGACAGCACTAAAAACGTGAAAGAGGAGACGGTGTGCCTGACTGTCAGCCCCGAGGAGCCACCCCCCGCCTGGCCAGCTCTTTTTCCTCCAGTCCCGGGGGCCGGATGGGCCTCCCGAGCCTCCGCCAGCCGACTCACCGGCCACAGCGCCAGGAACGGACGATGCTGAGGGGACGGCCGACACCTCCCTGTGCCGCCTGTACCGGCACGTGTCCCATGACTTCCTGGAGATCCGTTTCAAGATCCAGCGGTTGTTGGAGCCGCGGCAATACATGCTGGTGCTCCCAGAGCACGTGCTGGTCAAGATCTTCAGCTTCCTGCCCACGCGGGCCCTGGCGGCTCTCAAGTGTACCTGCCACCACTTCAAGGGCATCATTGAGGCATTCGGCGTGCGGGCCACAGACTCGCGCTGGAGCCGCGACCCACTCTACCGCGATGACCCTTGCAAGCAGTGCCGCAAGAGATACGAGAAGGGCGATGTGTCGCTCTGCCGCTGGCACCCCAAGCCCTACCACCACGACCTGCCTTACGGACGTTCCTACTGGATGTGCTGCCGCCGAGCCGATCGCGAGACCCCCGGCTGCCGCCTGGGTCTGCATGATAACAACTGGGTGCTGCCCTGCAACGGGCCGGGCACTGGTGGGGGCCGGGCTGGCCGCGAGGAGGGAGGTGAAGCCGGGGGGAGGGGGTGGGGAAGAGCCCACCACGCCCACGCCCACCTCCAACCCCCTCCCCTGGGAGCCGAGGGTCAGGACGGGGTCACCAGCCCGTACCCCAAGCCCAGGCAGCATGGATCCCCTCCAGAACTAAGATGGGGTTCATGGGGGTGACCAAGAAAGCACTCCGATTGACCCCTACTGGTTTTCTACTCTTCAGATCCTCAAGTTGGGTGTTTTTTTTTAATGAGCATCTCAATTTCCTCTCCATTCAGTCCCGATGCCCTCCCTGCCACTCTCCATACCCCAGGGACCCACTAGCAGGGAGCAGACGGCAGCTAATTTTGGTACTACTTAAGGGTTCCCCCATTCCAGCCCCCCTTGCATCCCCTCCCCCAGTTCTTTCTTTCCGGGGTTATTCTTTTCCCCCAAGAGGCCGCAGCACCCAGCGTTGGTACCCTTCCTAACCTGCTACACCAGGGCTCACCTCCTCTTTAGGAATTGGGGGCCGTCAGATCACTGATCACATTTTGACACTTTTCATGGCCACCTGCCATTTCTAGAATTTTCCCCATTAAAACAATAAAAATCAGTTTTCTCCATAACCTCAAGTTATCAGTCTCTCTAGGTCCCCAAGAGGAAAACAAAAGTTGAAGTGCAAAACTTCTCTTCCAATATTTAAGCTATTGCCATGACCCCATCCCACCCCCACCCCCCACAAAAAAAGCTGTGAAACCCTTTGCCTCTCTCTAGACAGCGTGGAGGGGCGGTGGGCAGGGACTAAGGGTTTCAATTTCTGTTTTTTCCTTCCACTCTGGGTACTTGTTCGGGTGTTAGAGGTCTCTCCATCCCCCAGCCACTTATTTTTTTAAAGATTCCTTTAGTGAACCAAGACCTTGACTTTCAGGCAGTTTGATCTGGAGTACTTTTGTTTGTTCTGTTTGGGGTTTGGTTTATTTTGGTTTTGTTTTTACATCCTTATGGTTCTGGAAGGCTTCTAACAGTGTGGCATCTGACCAATTTTGAATTGGTCCTTTCTATAAAATCAATATTTATAAGCCTGGGCCCAGACTGGTTTGTGTGTTGTTAAGGGAAGCTGTTTGGAAGAGAAGGAAGTGATGGGCCAGTTAGTGGTGAGATGGAAAAAGCTGAAAGAATCCTTAGCCAATTCCCTTGGACTGAGATGACTTTTGACTCTTCATCTGTGTCAGTTTGGATTCAAAAATCTCAAAATAGTATTAACAGAAACTCAAACAAGGTAGCTTTTATTTCTTTAGAAACCCAGTATTGGGCAGGTATGGTGGCCCTGAAGTCATTAGGAAGCCCAGACTCCTTCAAGCCCACTATTCCATTATTCTTTGCCTTTGGCCCTCAGCCTCATGGTCCAAGATGGCTGCTACAACCCCACTCATTACCATTTTGTGGGGAGGGGAGTCTCCTTCCTCTCAGAAATACTACACCATGCTTCTGTGCACAGCTCACTGAATAGAACATTCGCCACTTGGAAGGACTGCAGGGGAGACTGGGAAATGCAGACGCTTAGCCAGATCCATTATGCCCAACCAGAAACTCATAAACATCCCTGTAATAAAAGTTTTAAGATATTCAGCTAATTATTAACTAACAGAAGAGGGGGAAATGAATATTGAGCAGTGGCTAACAGTCTCTGACATTCTTACCAAGGAATCAAAATTTCCACAGATGGGGATATGTCAAAGTAGTTATTTAATACTTAGATTTTAGAGTCAAAGAGACCTGGATTTATAACTTGGCTTGGTTTTATGGAATTTTGGATTCCTGTAAAGAGAAGGCTGGATTATTTGGACTATCCTGCTGAAAACAGGAAGTAAAAACTGAAAAGCCTCAAATAGCCAATAAAACAGTTATGGATATGCTAAGCCAAAAATTTAAGGAAAAGGTCCATAGGGGTCCTAAAGCCACTTTAGCTCTGAGGGCATTTGCCGATGTTAACAACCCTGGGTTTCCAATTTGTAGCCTTTTGGGACAGGCCAGCAGAAGTCAAAGCCTGCCCAAGGTGAAGAATCTAATAGGAGCTGGGATCCCACCAAACTACAAGCTCAGGTAAGACTGACCCAGAACACTGCAGAGAAGGTGTTTTAAATGCTGAAGGAAACACAAAATTAAAGGAAAGGAGGGTGGAGAAAATGAACCCTGAGAATCTGTGGCCACAGGTTGGCCCTTGGCTTGGGTTTGCAGCCCAGTTTTGCATCACCTGCTGTGATCCAGGGTACTGAGATGTCTAGCAGAAACAGAAAAATCCTCTGGTGGGAGGAACTGACACCTAGAATCCCCACCAATGAGTAGTAAGAGTCAAATAACCAAACACACATGGAAATAAAGCAGCAGCAGCAAGAAGCAGCAGTGGCCACAGAGCAAAAACAGACCCACAAAGGCTGCAGGTGGTGGACCTGTTAGTCAAGATTAGAAGAAAAAAAGAGAGCTTGGAAATATATGCAGGGAACCCAGACCTGAATAATGGCCTAGCCAGAATGACAGGAAAAAAACCCACAAAGGTATACAGTAACCAAAAGTAAAAAATCAGTGACTAGGCTAAACAAATTAGACACAATGAAAGAGTTATTCAGCTAGAGCAAGGTCTGAAAAAGTGGCATGGAAACCAAAAGAAAAAAATGTAAACGGTTTTGGAGGATAGAGGAAGTCTATCTAACATATTTAACTGGCATCCTAGAATCAGAAAATGAAATGGTGCAATGACAGTATGTCAAGACACAACGATTGCAAATTCCAGACTGATAAAAAGATGGGTACATGCAATGAATCACAGGCAGATGATTTATTGATAAATCATCTCAGTAAATCTAGAAACAAATACCTAGCCATGCAAAGAATGTGTCCAGCTGTGATTTTCAGCAATTGACTTCTCTGAAGCCCAGTTTCTTAATCTGTAAAAGGAGAATGTTGGACAGTTCCTCAGAAGGCTGATACACTAGAGTGCTCACCAGTTGTGCCCATCAAAGACCCCTCTTGGGCCCTTCATAGTGTGAAGCTAGGGGAGGCTGCCTTTCAGGGACGGATGGGAGCAGGGGAAAGCATTACCTTGTCAAGCATCAGCAGCGTCATCTGTAAAATGGGCTCATATCCCGACCCCAGATTCAAGTGGAAAGCCCTGCCCAGTGCCTGGGTGTGGTGCACTCAGCAAGATGACTTACAGGGAGGCCTGGAGGCCCAGGATGGAACTGAACACACTGCTTCCTCTAACACTGAGGTGATGGTTTCACCTCCCTCTGAGATGGCTGTGATGATAAGGAGACATGTAGTTTTAAGTGCTTGGCATCATGAAATGAACAAACAGGAACTCTGATTTGAGACCCTCTTACTACCCTAGTTGTTGATATCTGTCAATTTCCTTTCTGACTTCTGTCACTTCCACTTCTAAGAGGCTGTTAGTCCCCACCCTTCTAAACCTCACTGTAACTTGCAGCCAAACAAAAGCCTCAGGAGGAGCTAGTTTTTTGGTCAACCATCTGTTGGACTAGCACAGGTGATTTTTAGAGGACACGGGCTTAGGAGCACAGCTGTGGGTGAGGATCTGAACTCTGTAAACAACCGTTTGTAATTCTCAGCCCTGGCTGCCTCATTTGCAAAATGAGAACCGAAATTGTCCCTCAGCCCACAGGTCCTCTTGAGTCAGCCTTGAGTTGTCTGGGAAAGCCAATGTTCACCTTCACTCATTTAAGGTTTTTTGATGTGGACCATTCTTAAAGTCTTTATTGAATTTCTCACAATACTGTTTCTGTTTTGGTTTGTTGGTCTTGAAGCATGTGGGATCTTCAACTAGGGATTGAAACTGCACCCCCTACATTGGAAGGTGAAGTCCCAACCACTGGACCACCAGGGAGGTCCCCACCTTCACTCTCTAACCCTCTACCCTGGCCTGGCCTCCCTGCGGCCTACCAAGTCTCCATCAAAGTCACCAAGTCAGCAGGCACAGAGCTGAGCACCACACTCCCTGCCTAAGTGCTCTCCTAGGCTTTCTTTGGAGCAGGTTTGCTAAGCAGCTAAAATGCACCAAACATATATTCTTAAGGACAGCATGTCCCAGAGTGCTGATCATGGAGATTCCCCAGGTGCTTATACAGTCCCAGCCTCCTGAATCCATTTTTTTTTTTTTTTGGTTGTTGGCTTCACTGCACAGCTGGTGGGATCTTAGTTCCCTGACCAGGGGTCAAACCCAGGCCCCAGCAGTGACAGCACCAAGGCCTAACAACTGGACTGCCACAGAATTCCCCGTATTTTTCAAAAAGTGCCCCAGTTGCATCTGAAAATTAGATAGGGCTGGGAAATAATTCCTTGGGCCATCATTAGAATTTACAGTTACACATGTCATCTCTCGTTTCTGTGCTCACAGCCAAAAGGGAAAGGATGGTTTGCTGTAACTATTTTATAGTGAGTTTTAGATCAGACCCATTTCTACCATAAGCACTTTCAAAACGATCAAAACCCAATGTTTTCCAACGTATCTTCTGAGGTACCCAGATTCCGTGAGGTGTGTCCCAATAAAGGGGTTCCGTGGTGAAATACTTGGGGGAAACACTGCATTCTTACTCTGGATGAAAACTGCACATCATGAAATGAAGAAATTCATTTAATATTGTCTCACCCTGCTTTGGTCCCCTTTTTCATGCAACACCTATGTATGCTAGTTGTGCAGAACATGTTTTGCAGAAACACGTTTATCTCCTATTGGAGGCGGCAGAATCTGGAGTTCCCAAGGATTGGCTTCTCCTCCTCTGTCCCTGCTTACGAGCAGAGCCTCGGTGGACCCTGCATGCCACATTCCTGTGGGAGTTAGGTCTGGACTGGGGCAGTAGCAAGGCTGCCATTCTGGAGAATGAACTGCCACGAAAACAGAAGCCACAGAGAATTCATTTGGTCGAGGGTATTGCTGGTCCGGATGCCAGTCCACTGTCTGCTGATTAAAACTGCGAATGGCACTCGGCCCCTGTAGCTGTGCAGCCCGAGCATTTCCTCAGGGCAGGGGCCGGGCTCATTCCTTTGGCTCTCACCCCATGGTGGTCTCTCTTTCCATGTCTTTGAGGAGTGGCAGGTTGAGATCAAGAAAGAGCATCTTCCGGTCAGAGCACAGAGCTGAAGGGGTTAAAAAGGGCAAGCCAGCACTGCCCAGGAGGGCCTGGACCTGTCTCCTGCTGGGCCTTTCTCCCTCAGAGCATCCCCTGGGCAGGCTAGAGCCCCAGGTATTCAGCCAGGAACACGGCCAGGATGCGGCTCAGGTTGTGTACCGTGGGTGGGTGCAGGTTGGCCTCGGAGTCATTGGACGTGTGCCAGACAGAGGGGAAGGGTGTGGAGATGAGGTGGAGCACAGGAACTCCTGCAGGGCAAAGAGGAGGCACAGGCCCCTGTGTAGCCCCCAGCTGCCCCAGGAGCCCAGGCCCATGCCTGGGGAAGTCTGCCTTCTCCCCCTGCCCCCACATTGTGCCACTTAAAGAACTCTTAACAATTATTTTAAGTGTGTGAGGGTATGTGTTCATTAAAAAAAAAAAAAAAAAAAAAAACATATCCAATATAGTCATAACACAAATCAAAAAAACTAAAAACTTCATGGATTATGAAAAGACTAGAAGATGTGAACACTCACTAGTGCCGGGCACTGGTCAAAGGTCTTTATATTCAGTCCCCTCGGCAACTCTTGAGATGAGGGGCTGTTAATTATCCCCATTTTACAGATGAGGAAATTGAGACACAAAGAGCAATTTGCCACCAGTCCTCAAACCTAGGAAGGGGCCAGGTCCTACCTGTGGCCCCCTGCCTCCCAATTCCCATAGCAGGTACCTCGGCGGAGGAAGGGGATGTGGTCATCTTCCACAGAGCCAGGGGGCTCCCCGGTCTGGAAGTACATCACTTCCCAAGGATGAGACTGCAGTAGGTTCAGACGGTGCAGGCGCTTCTCTGGATGTGGTGGGGATTAGAAAGCAGAAGGTCAGCCCCTTAAGGGTCAAAGGTTCCCCTGCTCACAGATCAGAGGAGGGTGGGAGGCCTTGGGGGTAAAGCACTGATTATGCCATTAAGGATGAATGATTAGTTAATCATTCTGGGATAATGTTAGTTAACCAGACTGCAGGCTGACAATGCTCCTGGTCTCATTTAATCCCTTCGAGTCTAAGGAGGCAGACACTCCCATTATTAGCATCATGCCCATTTTATAGGTGGAAAACTGAGGCTCAGAGAGAGGAGGCCACTTGTCCAAGCTCACACAGCCGGTAAGAAGGAAAGCCAGAATCTGAACCCAGGGCCCTCTGACTCTAGAACCCCTGTCTGTAATCACTTCATTTGACTGCTTTGGGATCTTTTGTGTTTCTGCCCCAGTGCTTTAGGGAGAGGCTAGGGAGGTGGAGGGAAAGCTGGATGGCTCCTCAGAGGCCAGGTGCCTGGTCCTCTCTCCAGCATCCCAGGCAGGTGTCTGCCTATACCTTCACCCTTACCAATGCTCCTGAGCCGATGGAACCAGCGGGCCGTGCGAGGGAAGTGACTGTAGAAGGTTGGGTTGGGGGCTCCCAGGAGATCAAGAAGCATAAATAGCTCCTAGGGAGAGAAGCCAGGACTGAGCAGCTCAGCGCGATGCTGCCGACCTCATGCCTCCCTCCTCCCACCTCACCGGCACCCAGTAGGGCCCTAGTCTTACAATAGCCTGGATCCTGGTGGAACCCAGGCCGTGGGGTGTAGACTCCATGAGCTGGGCCAGGTGCTGGGAGCCATAAAGCGAGTCCTTGGGTCCCCACTCCTTCAGTGCCTCTTCACCGTCCAGGAAGAGCAGCTGCAAGGTCACTGGGGCTGCCTGTGGGGGCCAGTGTTCAGGGCGAGCTCAGTGCCAGCCTGCCACCTCAACGCACCCACATTTCCTGCCTGTTTGCACAGCTGACTAGGGCAAACAGTCTCCTCACTTGTAGAACCTGATAGCCAAGAGTACAGTCTGCCTGGATTTAAATCCTGGCTGGGTTGCTCAGTAGCCAAGCAGCAGTGGGTCAGTTACTAAGTTCTCAAAGCATCAACTTCCGTATGTAGAAATAGAGTTAATACCACTTTTTATAGGGTAGGATTTGAACACAGGTCTTAAGACAGTGCAGGTTTCCCTGGTGGCTCAGTGCTAAAGAATCCACCTGCTAATGCAGGAGATGTGGGAAACTCAGGTTTAATCCCTGGGCTGGTAAGATCCCCTGGAGAAGGAAATGACAACCCACTCCAGTATTCTTGCCTGAAAACCCCCATGAACAAGGAAGCCTGGCTGGCTACAGTCCATGGGATTGGGAGGAGTAGGGCAGGACGTACCCGCAGAACAACAACAACAATAAAACAGCCTAGGACAGTGCCTAATGCAGAGTAACTAAATAAGGATTAGCTCTGATTGTAAGAGCTATTCCTCAAATTCATTTGGCAAAAGAGACCCACAAATAAATAATTGTACAAACAATGAAATGAAGTTGTGCAAATGCTTCTAAGAATAACAGGGTCCTGAAACATCCTCCAAGGGGGGTGGGGCATAACCTGGCCTGGGGAATATGTTGGATCTGCTGGGAAGGGATGTTTGCACTGAGGCTGAGGAGGACCTGGCCTGGCAAAATGGAGCAGAGAGAAGCGTGTTCCCTGGTGAGGAAGCAGCATGGACCAGGACTGGGGATAGAGAAGGGGCCAGAGAGGTTTGAGAAGAGGCCCTAGGGCCCAGCGAGGGCCAGGGAGCTCGGGCTCTGTTACAAGGGCACTGGGGTTTCAGCCATGGAAAGGATCTGGAGCAGGATAGAGGCATGAGGTATCTCCATTCATTCCATACATTCTTATTGACATCCTACTTTATGCCAGGCAGTATTCTGGGAATACAGCAGGAAATAAACACTGCCAAGAGCCCACCTATCTGAAGCTTATTCGAGCTTGGGAGCCAGACAAATCAACCTAAAGCCCCATGAGGCATGGGATAGTGACAAGGAGCTATTTATGGTGGCTGGGAAGGTCTCTTTGGGAGGTCTCTTTGACATCAGAGTGGACCCCTGAATGAAGGGTGGGAGCCAGTCAGGAAGGTATCTGAGAAAAGTACATTGTAGGCAGAGCAAACAGCAAGTGCAAATGCCCTGAGGTTGAGAGTGAGGTCCACAGAGGAGGTGGGAGGCTACCATGGAGTGAGTGAGGGGTGAGGAGTGGGAGAGGAGACCAGAGAGATGAGAGGGCACACCTCATGGGCTAAGAGAAGGACTCTGGCTTATTCACGGAATGACGTGGGAGCCATGGGAGGGTTTTAGGTAGAGAAGGGACAGAATCTGATATTCAGGAAATGGAAAGACCCCCTGGACTCTGGTGTGGAGTGGAGGAAGATAAAACCAGGCAAGGGAGAGTGGCAGTATGGACCAAGGAAGAGACATCCCTCATTCACCCACCCCCACCCTACCCCTGCTCTCCTTACCCTCTCCTTGGCTTTGCCCAGCTCCTGGTCAAGGGCTTGGGCCAGCTCCAGTAGCAGGGAGCAAGGCACTGCTGAATCCGTGGCCCCCACAAAGGGGGCTGAGCCAGATGGGAAGAGCTTGGAGTCATAATGGCAGGCAAGGGTAAGGTGGCGGGCAGCCCCCGGGTCCAGCGTGGCCACCACATTGCCGAAGTCCAAAGGCCCCAGGGGTGTGGAGGCAATGAAGGAGTCGAGTTCTATATGCCAGCCTGCTGAAAGTGTCCGCAGTGTAGCCTCCAGGAACTAGTGGCAATAGAGAAGAGGGAGGCTGGGTGGGGACTGGGGAGAAGGTCAGAAGGGCCATGTGAACCATGCTGAGCAGTCAGGTTGGCCCACCAATACCACTTTGGTTGAATCGTCCCCTTGAGACACTTCTGAGTACCTACTAAGTGCCAGGCATGGAGTGCCCTCATCTCTTGAGGCCCAAACGAATCACAGCTCACCCTTCCATAGCACTCACTCTGCGCCCAGTCCTTGTTCTAGGAACCCCTATGGAGTGGGGACTGACAATGGTTCCATTTTGCAGATGAGGAAACCGAGGCACAGAGAAGCTGAAATTAGTTTAAGGTCATACCAAGTAGCTGAGGTGGATTTGAAGTCAGGTAGTGTTCAAATGACTCTCAATGCCTTCTGGGGAGCAATATAGAGCTCTGGAGCCAAGCCATTTGGGTTGAAAGCAAACCATTTATTAGCTGTGGGATTTGGGCAAAATGCCTAACTATTCTGGGTGTCAGTTTCCTCATCTACACAATGAAGATCAGATTGGTACCCACCTCATTAGGCTCATAGCGCTGTTGCTGATGCATATAATAAGATTTGAGGGTGGGGTGCGCAGTATAGAGGGCAGTTAGCTCCAGGAAGACCCCCAGCTCTGCCACTTGGGCAGGATACCTATTTCCTATTTACTGATAGGCTGTGGGGTCAGGGGTTAGAGGTGGGGTCCTTTTACCTTTCTTACTTGAGATTGCCCGGGCTGCCCGGAGTCCGTACAACCAGCAGAGGGCGCAGGAAAGTGTTCCAGAGACGGTGAGGGTCCAGTTGCCCCACTACCCTCCGCACCCGAGCTTCGGGAGGCTTCCGATCAAAGGGCCCTGAGGAAGCAGGTAGGGAAGAGACGAGAAGAGCATGAAAACGACCCTCATTCCAACCATATCCTGGAGGCAGCCCTCCTCTTCCTAGTCGCAGCCTCCAGCATCAGAGGTTTCTAGAAGTCCCTCCAAACCCATACTGCCCAGCCCACGGCAATCCTGATGAGGGAAATCTAGGCCCAGCGAGAGGAAGGGACTCTTCCAAATAGCTGACTTTAGGGTTAGAACCCAGAACTCCAAGTCTTACTACTCCAGACTCTCTTACGGGGTAACCGCTATTACAAAACAAGCCCGAAGCCTCATTGCGTTGGAAAGGGGTATGCGATCTAAGAACGGAGACGGCGGCACCTGCAGCTAGGGCCATATGGTAAAGACAAAGCCAGGTCAACCCAACCTAGGGTCTTCTCCATGAGACCTTGGGGAAGGGGAGGCAAGGAGTAAGGGCTTCCGCAGTGCCCTTGTCCCCGCCCGTCCTCACCCGCAGTTCCCGGCCCAGCGGCAGCTCTTCAGTCTGGCTATGCCAGCTGCTCCAAATGGTATAGAACACCAAGGCTACTGTCAGAGCCAGCAGCAGCTGGGGCAATAGCTGTGCCCGCGGTATCAGGCGGCGCTTGGGCGGTGAGGGTCGCTCCAAAAGGCTGCGTTCCCCGACCTGGAGCCGGGGCCGCCCGCGGCCCCCGGAACGCATGGCAGCTTGGCCCTGAAACGAGTCGGAGACAGCGGATAGAGTTAAGGCCCAGCCAAGTCCCGCCCCATGAAATAAGCTGGACCAATGAGCAACAAGAGCGGCTGCACCATCCGCCCTCCCGCGAGCAGTAAAGCCAATGGGACTTTCGGCCTTTGGACGCGGCTCCTTGCCTTCAGGGAGCTTTAGGGGTTGGTTCCCCCGGGTTGCACAACCCAAAAGGGAGAGTGTAAGAAGTAGGCGCCGCCTCAGCGCAGGAGGGGAAGCCAATGAGAAGCGTTTGACCACCGATAACATTAGCTTTACTGGGCGCAAATCCACGCCGCTACCGGATGGACCCTCTCCCCGGTCCAGAAAAACCAATATACACGTAAATCAACAGTTCCCGAAGGAAAAGGGGAGGTGCCCATCCCTGAAGCGAGGAGCGGATTGGCTTCGCCAAGGCCGCGCCCCCAAAGGCAGAGCGGGCGGGTATTTGGAAATGGCTAGTATTTCCCTCCTTCGACGTATGCGGTTCTACAACAAAATGGTTTGAATCAGTCCCGCCTTCTTTTCCTCTCCATGGTCGTGCATATCTGCCCAGTACAGCCTTGAATGGTGGCCTGCAGCTACTTACTAAGTAAGGCTTCTACTATGCAGCCTCCGCCGAGGGCGGAGATCGCTATAGCAACGGGCCACGCCCCACTCGCTGGTTGGGTTTGCGCAGGCGCGCGCGGAAGTGGGCCGTAGGAAGAGGAAGTCCCGCCTCTGGCTCTCTGTTCGGAAGGCACACCACGGAGACGGTAGTGGCTTGAAAACGCGGTCACCATCATCATCATGTGAGGCTGGGCTGGGTTTGGGTGGCGGCAGTGGGATTGAGGCTGTAAGTTTGGCCGCTTACTGGTTGAAGGGGGTAGGCAGAAATGGGCTCGGGAGCAAACATTTGGGGGTAAAGTGGCGTATCTTTCTACTGATGAGTTGCGAAGGGACGTGGGGCCTTTGACGGATCCTGACCGGGAGTGGGGACAGCTTTATCAGATAACAGGCTGGGCTTTCCCAAATAAGCAATCTTATTGAAGTGAACTTTAAGAGGAAGCGTTTTTACGAATTAAAAACTTGGGAGATGAGGAGTACGGACTTATAGGAAAAGCTGTCTTAGGGTAGGAGGCTTAGCTAGAGACAATTGGCTTTTCGATCACATCCGCCATTGGTACGGATAACGAGTTCTGGAGATGATTTTACTTACGTATTCACTCAACAGTTATTTATTGAGTGTTTGTGATTAGGCTGCTTTAGACGCATAGCTTATATCACTGAATTACTCCACTCTCCCCAAGAGAAAAAAATCCTCTTCTACATCTTACGGGGTGAGAAGAGGCAGGCAGGAAACGTGCTGGTAATAAATCCGTAAATTCTAAAATGTGTTAGGGGATAGGGTTGTGAATAAAGAAATAACAGAGCAGGGTAAAACAGCGTAGAATGTCACTTTGAGAGACAGAACACACAAAGGAGGCAACACTTGAGCAAAAACCTGAAGAAAGTGAGAAAGCAAACCGCAAAGATACCTGGGGACGTACCTAGGCAGAGGGAAAAGTGAATAGAGGGGCCCAAGAAGGTTTGCCTGATATCTTCAAGAACCACTGAAGAGGCCATTGTGCCTGGAACTGAGTGAGGGTAAAAGCTGGGCTTTACTTTTTACACTGGGAGGGGAGCCATGAGAGGGTACTGAAGAGTGAGATGATTCTTGACACCACCCCTGAGACTGCTCTGTGGAGGGCAAACAGAGTGTGGGGGAGCTCCCACACTATTGGGGAGCGTGGGTGGAGGCAAGGAGACCTCTAGGAAAGAGATGATGGAGGTTTAAGCCAAGGTAAGAAATTCAGATTCTGATAGGTTTTAGTGGCAGATGACAGGATTTACTGACAGATTGAATGTAGGATGTGAGAGAAGGAGCAGTCAAGTTGACAGTAGGGCTTTTGCTCAAAGAACCAGAGGGATGGAGTCAGCACTGACAGAGATGAGGAAGGCTGTGGATAGTATAAGTTGGGGTTACGGGGGGTCTGGAGTCCAGTCTAGGACATGCGAGGATTGGGAATATCCATTAGGCATCCAAGTGGTGATACCAAGAGAGAGGACTAAGGAGGAGGAGAGGGATATGTGTCGGGAGACACCGAGGAGAGGCCATGAGCACCCAGGCTATGGGCTTGCTCACCTCTGGGTTCCATACTTGTCTTCTCAGGAGTCTCCTCAACAAGCCCAAGAGTGAGATGACCCCAGAGGAGCTGCAGAAGCGGGAGGAGGAGGAGTTTAACACGGGGCCGCTCTCCGTGCTCACGCAGTCAGTCAAAAACAACACTCAAGTGCTCATCAACTGCCGTAACAACAAGAAGCTCCTGGGCCGCGTGAAGGCCTTCGACAGGTGAGCACCAGGGTCTGGGAGGTATGCTGTCCGGGCCTCAGTTTCCTTGCCTGTGAAATCTCCATCATAATAATATCCCTCAGCACAGTCATGAGGCTTCAGTAATACTATGTATGAAAAGCACTTGGCTCAGTGCCTAACACAATGCTCAGTAAACATACGCAGCCTTGAGTTAGCATCTGGGAGGTGCTTTCCTCACCGTAGATTACTATATAGCAAGATACAGAGCTTGCCCAATTTTTTTTTATTTTCTTTCTTTCACTCAGTCATAGTTCCTTGTATCCTCCTATTCCTTTGTGTGTGTGCACGAGAGCTAAGTCGCTTTGGTTGTGTCTGAATCTATGCAACCCTATGGACTGTGGCCCACCAGGCTTCTCTGTCTATGGGATTCTCCAGACAAGAATACTGGAATGGGTTGCCATGCTCTCCTCCAGGGGATCCTCCTGACCCAGGGATCGAATTTGCATCTCTTATGTCTCCTGCATTAGCAGGCAAGTTCTTTACCGCTAGAGCCACCTGGGAAGCCCCCTATCCCTTTACCTTGCTTTAGTTTTTCTTCATAGCACTTACTACCACCTGACAATATATTACAGGTGTCTTTGTTTGCCTGCTTCGTGTTCTCCTTTCACTGGCCTGCAGAGCCCATGAAGACAGGGCTCTTACCTGTTTTTTTTCATTGCTCTAATCATCGCAAACGTTTGTTGACTAAGCCATTCCACACTGTCATCACACATGCCCATAACAAGAATACTGTGTTGATTCACTTAATTTTCGCAACAGCCATAGGAGGCAGGCACCATGAATGTCTCCATTTTAGAGAAGAGGAAACTGAGGCATAGAAGGTGAAGTCCTTTGCCCGAGCCTTGGAGCTCTGGCTCTCCCCCTTCCCAAAGGCAGTGACGCCCAGGGGAAGGGTCAGGACGCACCCCTCACTCACTCCTGCTGCTTCCCCATCCCCACCAGGCACTGCAACATGGTGCTGGAGAATGTGAAGGAAATGTGGACGGAGGTCCCCAAGAGCGGCAAGGGCAAGAAGAAGTCCAAGCCAGTCAACAAGGACCGCTACATCTCCAAGATGTTCCTGCGCGGGGACTCTGTCATCGTGGTCCTGAGGAACCCACTCATCGCTGGCAAGTAGGGCCTCCTCCCTGCTGTCAGACCTTGCCCCCTGGTTTTGCGAAGACCTGCCCTCTGTACTTGAAATAATAAAATCGTGCGTTTTTCTAGCAGCCTCTGCCTGTTCTCAGGGCCTAGAGAATGGAACAGACCCCAGAGAGGGGTGGCAGGGTGTGGGGCCAAGCATGGGCTCAGGCCTCTCTGAACAGGTCAAGAGGCCCAGTCTCTGCCCCTTCCAGGCCTTAATTTTCCCATCTTGGGCAGAGAGAGCTCTTGGGGTCTTTTGTGTTTTAACTTTTTCTACCTTCTCATCACTTTCTCCTCCTCCTCCCCACCTCTCAGTAAGTCACTCTCACTCAAAATTTTTTTCACTCTTTTTTCCCCCCATTTGTTCAAACAGTCTGTGCCCAGCCCTGTGTTGCCATGCTAGGGACACAGCAGGGCCCAGAAAAGCCCCCAACCTGCCCTCACTGAGCAGAGGTAGGAGCAATTAGTACTCAATACTGATGGCATTTGTAGCTGACACCTGCTGAGCTGTGAGGGCACCAGGCCCTGGCCTCTGTCTGTTCCTATGTCTACACCTCTGAGCAGGCACTGTGATCCATCACCTCCAATTCCAGGGGCAGGGGGCTGAGGCAAAGAGTGGTGATGGTGCCTCCCCAGGAGAATCCAGCCTGAAAGCGGTGAGGCCGTGATTCAAACCCCTGTTGCTCCTGAGCCAGTGGCTTAACCCCTGAACTCTGCTGCCCTCAGATCACAGCTTCATGGGCCCTGAGAGAAATTCTCTGACAAGTGTAGAGAGGTGGAAGTGGGAAAGGAGGTCCTGGCTGATTGTGGGTGGATTAAGGGGAATCACTTTAGTCTTTCTCTGAAGCATATCCATTATGCTCCTCTCACCGGCATCTCTCTATATTCTCCGGAGAGGGCCAAGTGCCAGGCTGGTGCACTTCCCAGGCATGAGGTCAGGATCTGACACACTGAGCTCTGGAAGGCTCAGCCTGAGTTATCCCAAGAGCCCATCAGCAACAGAGCTGAGGACCCTGCAGTAGAAAAAGGCCTGACACATGCAGGGCGGTGGCTTTGAGGTTATAAGGGCGCACGTTCATGTCTAATTGAAACACTCATCTGAGGGATAGATACCAGAGCCATCCCATTTTATTGATGAGACAGCGGAGGCCCAGAGAGGGTAAGCGATTTGCCCAGGATCACTCAGGAAACAATGGAGCCGAATTCAAACCCAGGGAGCCAGACCCTGTGACTGGGAGGGGGGCTGGATGGAGCCATGATATCCTAACTTGTAAAGCCGGGGTGGGGGGGGGGGACGGTGCTGCTGCAGAAACCTTCCCCCTGGATTTGGTGATCGATCAGAGCCTGGGATAGCACAAGCCCTGGGGTCACAGTCCTGGGTTGGAGTCCCGGTCACATATCCCTCCTGTCACAGTCCTGGGTTGGAGTCCCGGTCACATATCCCTCCTGTCTTTCCCAGGAAGTGGCAGGTCGTTTCCCTGCTTTGCCAGGCTGACAGCAACGATTCTAGCCTAGGGGCTAGAACTGATGACCCTGCCTGTCATCAGTCATCTCTATCCAACCATCTGCCCAAATAGTTTCTAATCCCCTCTTCCAGTTCAAGTGAATGAAAGTGACAACAGGTTGCAGGAAAAGCAGTGGGCAAACCTGCCAAGTGTGTTCCGTGCACCGGTGAGATCCTCTTAGGAACTTCAAGCCATCCTAAGGATGTCAGTGTGATCACTTCTATTTTCCTGAAGTGAACCTGAGGCACAGAGAGGTTAGGAATTTTCCTCAAGTCACACAGCTAAGTAGGAGCCAATCTAAGATTTGAACCAGGCCGGTTCCTGCAGCATTAGTATTCCTCCACCATCTTCCTAGAGAAGCAGCTTTCAGAAAATGTTGGGGCTGTGGACTTCCTTGATGGGTCCAGTAGTTAAGAGTCTGCCTGCCAATGCAGGGGACACTTGCATTGTGTCCGAACCTAACATGGGTTCGATCCCTGCTCTGGGAAGATTCTGAAACTACTGAAGCCCTCCGCTGCTGAGAAGCCTGTGTGCCTAGAGCCCAAGCTTCGCAGCAAGCGAAACCACTGCAATGAGGACACCACATACTGCAACAAGAGAGTAGCCCACAGTTGCCGCAACTAAAAGCCCACGTGCAGCAACGAAGACCCAGCACAGTCACTAATTAACTAATTTTTTAAAAAAAGACATGATCGTCACATGCACAATTTTAATCGTACACACTGCAAATAGTTTGAATAGCAGGAGATAACAGGAACATTCCCAGTTGGGGCTTCTCTTAAGCATGGAGAATGGTGGCAGCATGGTGTCCATGATCTCTTGGCGACTCTCGAATCTCTTGGAAGTTAGGCAGCGCTGTTCTCCAGAGGGCGCAAGGCCACCACCGGCCCCTGGCCACACAGCCTGCCCTCCCTGCTGTCTTCTCCCTTATGGCCTGGCCAAGATTTCCCCACCGTGAAAACAACTGTTTTCTCATGCTTTATTTACAAGGACACAGCTCTCAGGCCCCCACCTTCCCAGAACCCACAAGAGGGGCCCAAGGGGGCTGCATGCTTCAAAGGACATTGAATTCAGCGGCTGTGAGCCATATCTGTCCAGAGCGCTGGGGACCCCAAGGAAGCGAATCAACAACACCCAGGTGCTAGCTCAATCTAAGTGTGTGTCTGTGGTGGGGAGCGATTTAGGAATGAGAGTCTTGTGTGGGTGTGTATATATATAATTGGCCCAGCCACACTGAGGCTGCTGGCTTCCCCTCTAAATCTCATAGTTCCCAGGGGCCACCGAAAAGGGTGGGTATGTCTCCAGGTGGCAGTGGGCCTGGCCTCCCATTGTAGATTTCAGCTCTGATGCCTGCCATGAAATTGCTTGTTTCTTTCCACACAGAATCCTCTCTGGACCCCAGTGCCCACTCACAATTCTATCTCTAACCTTTCCTGTGAGCTCCAGACCGTTATTTCCAGCTTAACAAGTCCAGAGAGCACTCCTGGTACTCCCCACCTCAAACCCCATCTCCCTCCCTCTTTCTCCATCCCAAACTGAGAAGTCTTCCCTGGAGTCTCTCCTTCAGCAAATCCTCTCAGGTCTACCTTTAAACTAGCTCTAGAATCACACCCTATGTGGCTGCCACCCTGGTCCTGCTAACATCACCTCCCACCATTATCAGACTCCTGACTGGGCTCCCAGCTGCCCCAATAGCCCCTAATAATCCATCACTCCACAGGGCAGATGGAGCCGTCTGTTTAACACCTTAGCCCATTCCACTAGGAGACACTCCAAAGAATCTTCCATGAACTTGGAATAAAATGCCCACTCTTCTGACCCCCACCTACTTCTCTCTCTCCCCATTTGTGGGCTCTGACTCATCCCACTCCAGCTTCCTAGGTCGCCTCTCTCATCCTGACACAGCCAAGCTCCTTTTTGCCCCAGGGCCTTCTCAAGTGTTCTTCCTTCTTCCTTAAAACCTCCCCTGCCAATTCTTTGTAAAGCTGCCTCCTTCACCTCTTTTGGGCATGAGTTCAAAGTCGCTTCATCAGAGATGCCCTGGACCACACTAGGTCCCCTTCTAACCTTTCTTCCTAAGCCATTCCACAGTGTACATATTCTAATTCGGTTTGGCCTCACCGCCTGTTTCCCCCACTCCGCCCCCAGCCCCAAACCCGTGCCATTTCCCCAGCGCCCTCCAAGCCAAGCCTGGTACACGGCAGGCGCTCAATAAATACATGCTAACTGAGTGAACCCAAGAATCCCGCTGCCTAGCAGTAACTTTCTAAGACGTCGTTGGCCTCACCCCGGGACCTGGGAGGGTCCTCGAGCACAGAGCGCGGCCGGCGGCGACCTGACCCGGGCCGGAGCCGGAGGGCAGGGTCCGGAAGGCGGGCTCGGGGCGCTGGCGCGGCTCCTCGCCGAGGCTGTGGCGCAGGCGGCAGCGGTGCCAACCCCGGCGGATCTCCGACTGCACCTGAAACCGGACGGCGCTCAGAGGCGGTGGCGAGCGCGCCATTCCCTGCGCGGCCGGCAGAGGGGCGCGGGCGGCGGGCCGCGGCTCTTCCTACCTCCTTGTTGATGAAGCAGTAGAGGACGCTGACCAGGAAGCCCTGTCGTGGGGGAGCGGGGGTTAAACTGGGAGCAGGGGCAGGGTTATAAACAGCCCTCAGTGAGCTCTGACCCTTTACAGGCCCAAACCACCTCGCCCGTCGCCACAGCGGTCCTAGATTATTGCAGTCACCCTTTCCCTGGCTCCTGACTTGCCCCCTCCCCTTGCCCTCGCCAATATGCAGAGCCATCAGGGCTGGAGATTAAGAACATGTAACCCTAGAGGCTGACTGACTGCTTGGATGTGATCACGGCTTCCCACTTTCTTCCCCACTTAGGCAAGCTGCTTAACCCCTCTGTGCCTCAGTTTCTTCATCTGGAAAATGGAACAATAATACTAGTGGTGGTGCTGAGATTTAAGGTATTATTACTATACAAGAAGCTCTAGTGCATGGCACATAGTTAAACCTTTTTCTAAATCTTATCATAACTTACTACATGACATATTGGATTTTATTTATCTGGCCGTGCTGCAGGGCTTGCGAGATCCTAGTTCCCAGACCAGGGGATCAAACCTGGGCCCTTGACAGTGAAAATGCTGAGTCCTAACCACTGTACTGCCAAGAAATTCCATAATAATAAACTTTAATAGGCACATCCAAAAATTAATTTTGAAATTATTTTTAAAAATTAGTTTTATATTTATAATAATTTAGAAATTTAGATACATATAAAATGTATGTATAATTAATAAAGTAATTGATACATTAATGCAAGACAAGGGCTTCCCTAGTGGCTCAGATGATAAAGAATCTGCCTGCAATGCAGGAGACCCAGGTTCAATCCCTGGGTGGGGAAGATCCCCTGGAGAAGGGAATGGCAACCCACTCCAGTATTCTTGCCTGGAGAATTCCAAGGACAGAGGAGCCTGGCAAAGTCGGACATGACTGACTAAGCGTGCAGTAAGATATTACTTATTATCACTTTCCACAATCCCATTAAAATCCAACTCTGATCATATTCCTGTGCTCTCATGGCTCTCAACTGACTCAGAGGAAAAGCAAAAAGTCCTCTCTAGGCCCAAGGATCTAGCCAGGTACTTCACCTCCGTCCTATCCACCCACCCCCTGCTTCAGGCCTGCTGGCCACGAGAGTGCCATCATGATCAGTACTCTCCCACCTCAGGGATCTTGCACTTGGCATTTTTTTTCCTGGAACATTTCCCCCAATATCTTCCTGGCTCATTCCCTCATCTTCTTTGGGTGTCTGCTCTAGTGTCTTTTCAGCAAGGCCTTCCCTGACCCCTGTCCATAATCCCATTCTTTGTCATCTCTATTTTCTTGCCTTCTCATCCCTCCCTCCTTTAGGCACATCTCACCATCTGACATTCTGTGTATTTTACTTATATAGCATCTTTAGCATCTGTCTCTCCCACTAAAGGAGAGGGACCATTGGGTTGGCCATATCCCATAGTAAGCCTGGAAAAGTGCTTGGTATATAGTAAGTGTTCAATACATTTTTGCTGAATTGATAAATGAACAGCCTTATAAAGTGAAACTAGTATTGTCCCCACTTTAGAGAAGGGAAAACTGAGGCCCAGTAAGGTAAAGCAGGATGGAGACTAGGGTAGGACAAGCACGGGCAGGGTTGACCTTAAATATCAGTGGACATCTCCTTCCATTTGGCATGTTAGGCACTTCATATGCTTCACCTTTCCCCTGGCCCTGAGGTGAAGGTCACAGAGCTAGGAAGTGAGGACCCAGATTTGGTCCCAGCCCTGGCTGATCTCAAAGCCCTCGATCTTAACCAGGAGGCAGTACTGCTGCGGCTGCCGGGTCTGCTACCTTCTCCCTGCTTCCCCAGTCAGGACGGAAATATAGAATGAATGAAAAAAAATCCCATCTTCGCAGCCCATTCTGCGGCTGCACCAGAGGATGACTCTAACCCTCGTTCCTCTCTGAGTAGGAGGACCCGAACTCAAAGGATGTAGCTCCTGCACCTCGCTTAGGCACCTGGAAAGAACTGAGGAAGATTTCAAAGCCGAGCTTGGCCAAGCGCAGGGCACCCTGGGCCTGTTCTTCAGTCACGGGAGCAAACACCACCTCGTGGACGCCCAGCAGGGGCACCAGCGTCAGCGTGGAGCGAGCCAGCCTGCGGGTAGAGGGTGGCAGTGGTGCCGGGGGCCTGAGTCCCCCACCTTGCCCCCAGTTACCTTCCCCTCCGTCCCCACCTCAGTCGGTAGTCCGGGCAGCGCATCTGTCGCGTCCTCAGCTTTGACACGAGGATGCCAAGGATGCGGACAAAGATGAGAAAATTGATCTGCGGGGGTGGGGGGGGGGGGGTAGAGGAGAGAAAGAGACTGAGCCAATTCCCCTCCACCTTGGCTACTCAGGATGGGAAATTCTTGAGACCAGCCTGGAGGAGATGGGACCGGCCATACCAAGATTGTTAGGAGAATAGGGGTTCGTATGATCCACCAAATGGCTTTGATATCGTTTCTGTTCCCAGCACCTGGAGGAGGGGGCGTAGAGCTGAAATAGACTAGAATACTCTAGACTCACAGAATTGAGCACTTAACCGCCCCACCTTCCTTAAGGCCACACCCACTGCTACTATTTAGGCCCAGCCCTCATCCCGCCTCTTGCAGTAGCCCTGGAACCCCTCTTCCTAAGCGACTTGTTCCTATAGACACCCTCCCAGGCTCCTAGAAGCAATTAGAACCTCCCCATGATTCCATCTCACCCCGGCCAAGTCCCTCCAAGGACCGCCCACGTCCCTCAAAGCCCCGCCCACCTCAGACCCGCCCCCCAGACCCAGCGACTCACTGCGTGTTCTCGAACAGGTACCTGACGATCACCCAAGGAATGACGAAAAGCGTGGGGGCCCCTGTGCAGACCCCCAACCCCCGCCCCCCACCCCGCCGCAGCTGTCAGAGCGCGCACGGGCCCTGCCAGGCCCAAGACCCGCGGAATTTCCCCGCCGGGAAGGAAGGGGAGGCAGAGAATCCTAGAGAGGGGAGGAGACGCCCTCAGGCAGACCAGCTGGGTAGTTTGCGGGAGGAGGAGCGCGCTGGGCAGGGCAGGGGGCAGGGTCGGGGGCTCACCCCAGCCGAGGAGCATGTAGCAGCGGAAGTGGCCCTCCTCGGAGCCTCCCACAAGCACGAGGAGACTATGCAAGTAGATGCCTTCCACCAGCAGCCACGTGTAGTTGGCACCCACGCAGTACTGGGTCACGATCTGGGCCGTGCGACAGGCAGCTAGGGCCTAGGGGGTGACCAGACAGGGGGAGGGGGCAGTCAGCGTCCCCTCCAAGCCCATCTCTTGTCATCAAATATTCTCTGCCCATTCTGTATCACCAAAGGATGGTAAAGCTATCCTCTCCTCACTCACTCTGTTGTCTTTCCCTACATGAACTCTCCTACTCTAACCTCTTTAACGATTGGTATCTTATCTTCCCTGGAGAAGAAAATGGCAACCCACTCCAGTATTCTTGCGTGGAAAATCCCATGGACGGAGGTTGGCAGTCCATGGGGTCGCAAAGAGTCGGACACGCCTGAGCGACTTCACTATCTATCTTCCCTGAAGCTCAGCTGGTAAGGAATCGGCCTGCAATGCAAGAGGCCCTGGTTCGATTCCTGGGTCGGGAAGACCCGCTGGAGAAGGAATCGGTTACCCACTCCAGTATTTCGGCCTGGAGAATTTCATGAGTTCCTCCCAGATTCCCCTGAATATGGACTCTCCCACCCCATCTCCTAAGAATTCAACTACTCCACCTTTCAAAACGTTTTTCTCATCACCCACCAGCGCATGGACTCTCCCACCCCCTTCGCTTTCAACAATTGGTATGGCCCAACTTGCTGCCCCATGGGTTCTCTCCCCACCCGCCCGTAGTCTCTCCCACCTTGTCTCCCTGGAACAAATTGGTATCTGCCAAATCCCCCATCGGTTAGTTTCTCCCATCCTGCCAAATTCTGTCTCGCCTCTAGCAGGGGCCTCTCTTAGTGGTGCAAAACTCCAATGACAGGTGAGCTACCGAGAGAAAGGGAATGGAAATGTTCCAGTAGAGAAGATAATGGGATGAGAGAGTTCAGTGATGGGGGAGGCTGAGTAGGGAGGGTCCCTCTCTAGTTGTGTCAGAGGGTCTGGAGAGATTAACAGTGGATAACATTATTGTTCTTTTTGTTGTTTCCTTGCTAAGTCGTGTCTGAGTCTTTTGTGACCCCGTGGACTGTAGCCCACCAGTCCCTTCTGTCTGTCCATGGGATTTCCCAGGGAAGAGAAGTGCAGTGGGTTGCCATTTCCTTCTCCAGGGGATATTCCCTACCCAGGGATCAAACCCATGTCTCCTGCATTAGTAGACAAGTTCTTCACCATTGAACCACCAGGGAAGCCCGGTTGATAGGGTGAAAATTCCTCAGTCATGTCTGACTCTTTGCGGCCCTGTAGGCTATACAGTCCATGGAATTCTCCAGGCCAGAATACTGGAGTGGGTGGCATTTCCCTTCTCCAGGGGATCTTCCCAACCCAGGGATCGAACCCAGGTCTCCTGCATTGCAGGCAGATTCTTTATGTTCTGAGCCACAAGGGAAGCCGAGAATGGGAACCCTATGGCCCTACCAGAGGAGGCAGAATCTCAATTTGAGAAAGAAAAGGATGTTGCTCACCTGGTTCCACAGGGTAAGGACCTGATCCCCAGGGTAGGGGCCAGGGGGAGGAAGCAGACGGTCTCGGGTGAGGATGGCAGCTGCCCGCAGCATGAAAGATGTGAACAGGTTGATGTGGATGTAGTTGCGAGTGCAGCGCAGGCGCCTGAGGGATTTGGGAGGCAGTCTGGGGGCCTGTCCTTGGCCATACAGAGTCCCTTAAACTCCGTCCCAGCCCTCCCCACAGAACCACCATTGGATACTTGTTGCTGGTGGAGCCTGACTACCCCCATCTTTCTGGGAAAACTGAAGCCCAGTCTCTGATGTTTCTGTTGGGGGTTCCCACCTGAAGATACTCAAGATGAGCAAGGCGAACAGCAGTGTGGCAAGAGACAGGGAGTAGCCCACAGTGTACACAACCTGCAGCCGTTCCAAGGTCAGCCTTTGGTCCTGGGGGTGGAGGTGGGGGAAGAGGACACAGAGCTCAGCTCCCTCAAACCACAACTGCTGAGCCCAGACCGAAAAGCCTGCATGCCGCAATTAGACCCCGCTGACTGCAACTAGAGAAAGCTTGCACAAAGCGATGAAGACCTGGTGCAGCCAAAAATTAGTAAATAAATTTTAAAAAGAAATAGAGCTCAACTCCTCCCCTCAGGCCATAAAGGAGCTGCTCTTTGTTCATATTCACACCCCAATTTTTTGGGGGGGTATCTATCAACCTTTCTTTGAGTGGGGCATTCTACCCCTCAACCCCAGGGCTGGGCATGTGACCAACAAATCAAAGCATGCTATCTAACACCACACGCACATGCACACACACACACACACACACACACAGAGTGACTACTCAAGGGGGTATGCTACTCAAATCAGGCCAATGATGGTCAGTCCTGGGACATTAAGTTGGAGCTATTGAGAAAAAGCTCAGTCTGCCTATAGCATTGCTTGCAGGTGGAATGTGAGCCTGGTACTGATGGAGGCCACCTTCCCCCAACCCCCCAAAAAAGAGGACATCATCACAGAGAAAAACAGAAGTACAATATGGTGAGAGAGATTCCCAACTACATCATTTTAGCATCTAGATCCAGCTGTACCTGAAGCTGTAGCCTTATAATTTTCAATCACAAAAGCCAATATCTTTTTTTTTCTCCTTCAAGAAAGGAGTTGAATTTCTATCACTTGGAACCCAGAGTCCTGAATGGTACAAGGGATTTCAGGCTCTGTCTGAGACTGCTGCTTTTCTACTGCTGCCTGAAAATCATACCCTTAAATCTCTCCTCTTCTTACCTGAAAAACCCCATTTTTCTCTGGGTTTTCACATTGAGAATGGTCTCTCCAAGGTCCCCATTGGCCATCACTGCCACATTGGCGGAGGACAAAGCCTTTAGCCACTGAGGAGAAACAAGGGAGGGAATCAGAGGCACACAGAGAGCGATGGAGATGGAAAGACAAACTGAGACAAAGGCAGAGAGAGATTTCCAGTGATGATGATGATAAACCATAATATAGCATTTTATATGTAATAATTTAATAATATTCATAACAAGCCTATGAACTTGGTACTGTCATAAACATCAATTCACAAATGAGGAGTTGAGGCATAGGGAAATTTCACTGGAAAAAACTCTTGATGCTGGGAAAGATTGAAGGCAGGAGGAGAAGGGGACGACAGAGGATGAGATGATTGGATGGCCTCACTGACTCAATGGACATGAGTGTGAGCAAACTCTGGGAGACAGTGAAAGATAGATGCGCCTGGCGTGCTGCGGTCCATGGGGTCACAAAGAGTCGGACACAACTTAGCAGCTGAACAACAACCCCAAGTCACACTGCTAGTTAAGCAAGGAAGACCAAGATGTACAGAGACAGACTCATGAAAAGGAAAGAAAATAACCTGGTGGCCGTCAGAGAGATACAGAGACAGAGGAGGGACGTTACGTGGAGAGACACCCAGCCCAAGAGGACCAGGGAGCTGCGGGGAGTGGCATCTGGGACTAGGGTTAGGAGGGAGATCTTTGCGTCAGAGGTGGGCCTGGGCTCCACCCGGCAGCTCACCGTGACCGTGCCAGGGCAGATACCAAGGGCAGGACGCACGGGCAGTGGCGTTGGGCGCAGTGTAGTCCCAGCAGACGTACATATCGAAGGACCCGTTACAGGAGAGGCCTGGAGTGGCCGTGGGGGCCAGAGTTCCGACAGACCTGCTGAACTCGAGCCCAAGGAGTCTCTTCCCGGCACACACAAGCCCCCGCCCAAGCCCCGCCCACCTGAAGTGGTCGCGTCCCTGCTCCTTCGTAGCTCCTCCCACCAGGCCCAAGGCCCCGCCCATCTTTCGAGCCTTACTCTGGGTTCCTCCCATCAAGCAAGTTCCCGCTACAGATGCTTCCCAGTCTGCAAGGCCCTTCCTAGACTCCACCCCAAACCCTGCCTCCTTCACCGTCCACTTTAGGTCCCCCCACCGAGTGTAAGCCCCGCCCAAGACACCTCCCCTTTCAAGCTTCATCTCTGGCTTCTCCCACGTGGCCCACTTTTACCCTAGACCCCCAGACTTCCCTTTCAGGCCTCGGCGGCGTGTCAGTCCCAAGCCAGCCTCAAGCCCATCCCTCTCAGCTCCAGCCCTTCCCTTGCCCCCTAGTCCTCCACCCCTGTCACACCTGCTGGGGGCTCCGAGGCCTCCAGTGTCTCCTGGCACTCCCTGCGGTACCGCTCCCAGCGCTGATACAGCTCTCCCGCTGTCTGCCCCTCAGAGCCTGCCTACAAAAAGACAGAAGGACGGACCACACACCCGCCACTTCGGCCCGCGCCCACCCCCAGCTCCCAGGCAGCAAGATCCCTGAGGGCCATAGACACCCTGGAGAGACTTGAAGTGGCTGTCCTGTTTTGCTCAGGCGTCTTGGGCGGCTTAGAAACCTCTTTTAAGTCTTGAGGGGAGCCTAGAAACCACCAGGGGAGTTGCTGTGGGGAACTAAAAACCTTCAGGAAAATGAAGAGACGGAGGTAACTGGAAATTATCAGGAGGATTTGAGGGGAGTGGGGGATGGGGAAAGAAGAAGGACTAGAAACAACCATCAAAATTTGAATCTGGGCTGGTGGGGAGCCTTGAAACAATCTTCCTGGTGGGATACGACTTAAAACCGGCCCCAACATCCCTCCAAGCCTTGAGATCCTTGGCTCCTCTGGTTCTCACCTCCGCGCTCCGGAGCAGCGGCTCCCACAGCGAGAGCAGAAGCAGCAGCCACCAGGGTGGGCAGGTGGGCATCGTGTAGGCAGCAGGGCATGGAGAACGAAGGGTCCGGTCACGCGAGGGCAGCCAGGTCTGGGGGTCCGAGGAAGAATTAGGAGCCTCTGCCTCCTCTCCCAGTGCCAGCGCCCTCCGCTCAGGGAATCACGTATCCCGGAGACAGCGCCCCCACAACTACGAGGGATGATTTGGGGCCAGGTAGGGGGGTGAGCCATGAGGAGTGGGCGGAGACCGATCTCCAACACCTGATTCTCGGCCCGCCCCCCGGCTGTTGCTGGGGCAGCGGTGATGGAAGGGGGGTGTTTGCAGAGGGTGCGCTGGACGGAAAGTTCCAGGGTCACCCGCAGTCTAGACCTAGAGACTCGAGGGCACCTGGTGACCACCTTGGAGAGGAGGGCATGTAGCTCGAAGTGACTCTTGGACTTTCCACTCTCGCAGCTCAAAGGGTTTTCAAATCACGGGTAGGAACCTGACCTTATCAAACTTTCCTGGCTGCGGATAAAACCCAGAGTTAATGGGAGAATGGCTCTCCTTAGGGACTAAAAAGATGAGGGGCCCAGATGCTTGGAAATCAGTCTACCCCCAACACCCCACATCTGGCCCCATGCAGGGAAAGGAGGAAACAGGAGGATGTCGGTTGGAGCCCCAGAAACACACGAGTCAGAAATGCTTGAGACAAACATAGAAACGGAGAGACACAGAGACAGACAGAATGAGACACGGCAAGAGATCAGGGACCAAAAGGGAGAGGAAGACGGAGACAAAAATGTGAGCTTGGAGACAGAGAGGAGGTAGAGACATGGAGAGACATAGAGAATGGGAGAAAGAGACGGAGATATAGCACTTGCGGCTAAACAGGGATTTGCAGCTTGGAGAGAGATACTGAGAGATAGATAGAAGGACATAGACCATGGGCACAGAGAAGCTGAGACCAAGGCACAGAGCAAGAGAGATCCGAAGACGTGAGGGGACAGGGGCAGGGGAATGGCTGAGATGGGGGAGCCCTCACCTGTTCCCAGCTCTCGTCTCAAGCACTTGCTTCTGACGCCGCTGCCCTCGCCTGGGCTCCGCAGAAGGTGACAGCCTGGGGTAGGGGTAGGGGGCGGGGCCAGGGCGGGCCAAGGAACAGGAGCAGGGAGCTGGGGCAGAGACCTGGCGCAGGGGGCCAGTCATCTGTGAGTACCACAGCCACTCAGGGTCACGTGGGGGAGCAGAGTCACAGAGTCAGCATCCTGAGGACCCCCTCTCCCAGCGCGCACAACCTGTCACGTTGTCCCACCTGTCCCATCCAGCCACCACACGCAGGGCCATGTCACATACAATCCCATACACCGAGCTGCCGAGAGGCACAGAGTCTTATATACTGCACCTTACCGAATGTGTTCTTAATATTCATTCATAGTCCCACAATCCAGCGTCACACCCCGTGAGCCAAAGGTTCTCCCCCACAGGTTGACAGTGATCCACAGTGACACACAGCCACGCATGGACTCCTGCACTCACACAGCAACACAATCACAGCTTCCTACAGTTCCCATGATACTGTGTCCACCACACATAAGTTCACACCATCATTAAATCACGTCACGAATACCGCCTGCCTCCCCACACTGGCCTGAGTGCCCATGAGGACAGGGAAGGCATCTGTCACCACTGGGTCCCCAGTGTCACTCAGCACAAGTTGGGGCATAGAGCAGAGCCTGTTGATGACATAAAGGCCAACAGTTGTAGGTGATTGTCATATGATACTTTAATGACAGCCTGAAAGTTATATATATAATGTTACACAATTCCACTCATTAACATGCTCACACAAGATCTCACACACTTCACATAATTACCAACAGAGTCCGCAGTCACATTCCAACAACACATGTTCCCCAAGTGTCACTAAGGAACACACTCCCAGGAGCTCTGGATGCTACATTGCCATCCTCAGTCACGCCCAGTACTAAGACATAAAACTGTCCATCACAGCCTCACTTGCACTCACAAGTCGTATACAGCCACCCGCAGTCACACAGTTGTGCACAGGATTGCACACTATCCTCCTACCACCATGCACGAACCTACAGCCTCACGTGGTCTCCAGGTCACAGTCACCACTGAATCACACACCTCCTCAAAGTCTCCACTTCCAGTTTCTTCCTTTGCCCTAAAATATGGAAAATATTTGGCTTAGAAACTGAATCCCAGCTCTCAGCACTCACTTCCCCCTTGAATGCAAACCGCCAATTCCTGCACATTAATCACACTAGTAGCATTCATGAGCACACACTCCCCGGGGAGCTGGAAGATAAATGGGACAGAGGTGAGTCTGCCCATTTTGCAGTGGAGAAACTGAGGCCCAGAGGCCCCAGGAGGGGCAGAGAGTAGTGGCGTGAGATCCAGCACTAGAGGCTGGAAGGAAACCAGTTTCGGGGAGAGGGAGTGATATGGGGGCTCCTGGCTTCCTGACCTCCAGCTGGCCTCCTGCTCTCTGCCCCACATTCCTGGCGCCCTCTGGGTCCTGGGAAAGGCTCGGTTCATGGAGTGGAGAGGAGAGGAGTCTGAGAATGCCGGGCACCTCGGGAAGAGGCTGGGGTTGGGAGAGAGCCTCTCCTTGGTCCCAAGAGGGTCTGGGGTCACTTGCTGGGGATGGGAAGGTGGGGAGAGGCTGGAAAGTGGGAAGAGAGAGACTGGGGGTGGGAGGGGGAAGCAGGGGAGAGGAACTGAGGTGGTGAAGAAGACAGGAAAAAAACCAAGCACCAAGAAAGAGCAGAGACAGGAAAAGGCAGAGATGAGGGAGACCAGGAGAAAGAGACAGAGAGAAAGAATCAAGAGAGACAGAGACGTAGAGAGAAATATACAAAAAGAGAGAGACAGAGAGAAAAAAATCAGGGAAGACGAAATGGACCAAGAAAGGGAGAGAGAAAGAAGAGATACAAACTGAGAGAGGAGACTTTGAGAGATGGAATGAGGAGGGTGGAGGAGGGAGAGCCTGAAAGATGGGCCCTGAGGAGAGACAACTAGGACAGGAGCCTGGGGATGAGCGGGCTGGCCCCTTCCTCATCAGTCCCTCTGGGCAGAATAGAGCACTGGGTCCAGGGTGGGTGTGGAGTACAGGAGGAGGGGTGTCTGGGTCCCTGACTGGCCCCCTGCTCATCTCAGCCCTCCTGGGGTTTTTACATTCTCCCAGGGCCTGGGGAGGAGGCAACAGGACCTCAGGGGTAGCCACACGGGCCCTCTCCAGTCCCCACGCTCAGGGCTTTGGAAGCTGCAGGTAGAGAAGCAGCCATGCCCTCTCCCCTTGCCCTTCTCTCTCCATGCCCCCTTCAGTCCCTTTGATCCGAGAATCTCTTCTTTCTCCTTTCCTCCAAGCCTGAGTGAAGTTTTTCCATCTCCCTCCCTTGTTGGCTGGGCTGTCTTTTCTCTTCTCTTCCCTCCGGATTTCCTTCTGCCCCCTCCTCATTTCTCTTGCTCACTCCATCCTCCAGCTCAGTTTCTTCTTGCCTGTCTTGAAGCTTTCTCCTTTCTCATGCCTCTTTTCCCATTGCCTCTCAGGGTGTCTATCTGTTTCCCTTTCTCCATGTCCCCTGGTCCCGGGTCTCCAGGCTGTTGTTCCCTCCACCCTAGCCATGACCAGGCAGTGTGCCCCCCCACCTCAGGATGCCATGGTGGAGAGGAATTTGGGGGGGCTGTGCCTCCCCCATGGGGCTGCCCGGCTAAGAAGAGCCTGCAGGGAGCAGGCGGGGGCCTGGAGTGCCGGCAGATGGTGCAGGAGAAATGAGGCAGAGAGAGATGGGGAGAGGGGGGCCCCATAGGGACTGAGGCCAGAAATGGGAGGCTGAAATGGCCCCCTGAGATTCAGGACTGTGGAGAGACAAGGCCTCAAAGACAGAAACCCAGAGAGAGACACACACATGCGAGCACACACACTCACACACATATGCACAAACACACACGCACAAACAGAAAGAGATTCAGAATGTCAGAGACAGACTGAATCTGAGAAAGACACAGCTGAAAATAGAGAGATCCTTAGAGAGAAGGAGGGACAGAGATTCAGAGAGAGGCCTAGGAGCGACACAGGAGCCAGTGAGTCACAAGACGACAGGGCTCCAGAGATGGGGGTACACGGAGAGAGAACGGTGGACAGAGGACACAGAAAAAGACAGGAGACAGGGCTCCAGAGATGGGGCACACAGAGAGAGAAAGTTGGGCAGAGGACCCAGAGACAGACAGGAACCCAGAGATGAGGGCCTAGAGAGGCTAACACCGAAAACACAGACCCGAGAGAGAGACAAAGACCCAGAGAGAGATCGAGACAGAGAGACAGGACAAATACCTAGAGAGACACAGAGACGTGGAGAGATACAGAGATGGAGACCCAAAGAGAGAAAGCAAGAGGACAGAGAGAGAGTCTCGAGACATGAGAGCAGAGGTATCCAGAGAGATAATCAGGGACAGAGACGAAGAGATGGTCCAGAGAGCGCAGAGGGTGGGGGAAAAAGACTTGGAACGCAGGTAAGTGGGGATGGATAAACTCCCCAAGGCTCAGTCAGGCATAGGTGAGGCAGAGATGACGCCTGGCTCCCCTCACCCTCTTCCAGAAGACAGGGTGCTCCCCTGGCTCTGCCTCTCCTCCCTCCCCCCCTTGCCCCCCGCCCCGCAGCAGTCCTCAGTCTCCATAGCAACTTTCCCAGATCCTGAGGGCAAATATTGTCTTGGACAGAATCAGCCGGACTGTGTTGACATAATCTCTTGCTGGTGGGTAGGGGCTCCAGGGAACCAAGAGGCCAGGATCGGTGTGTATGTTGCGGGGTGGAGTAGGAAAGCAGAGGGACTCTCAGCTGGGGCCTGGAAGACACCTTCAACCTCTCCACACCTCGGTATCTAGGTGCAGCTCCCCACCCCACCCCCCCACACCCTGGGGGAGAAGCCGCTGGCAGATTCAAACCTGAAGTCCCGGCTGCCCCCTGGTGGTGGTGCGTGAGCCGTCAAGCCCATTTTCTGGCATCATGGAAAGCAGGCTGACCGAGACATTTTCCTCCTGGATATTTATTTATTTATTTATTATTTTATTCTGGCCGCGCGGGGCTTCTGGGATCTTATTTTTCCTACCAAGGATTGAACCTGGGCTCTCAGCAGTGAAAGCGCGGAGGGAATTTCCTGTCCTGGTTTTTAGAATCTGGCTCCTCCTCCCTCTCCCCCCAGCCCCTACTCTGATCCAGTTCCCTTCTGCCCCCCCTCCCCCGTTCTGCTGCCTCAGTCATGTCCTTCTTCCTTCCATCCATCACCCCCTGCCTCGACCTCCCCAGGGAAGCCAGGCTGTAAGAGTGGTCCTGCTAAATCACAAACCTGCCGTGGTCCCTCCCCTGCTCAGAACCTGCCATGGCTCCCCAGTGCCCTCAAGAGAAGAAAGCTCAGGTTCCTCTCCACAGCCTTCCAGGCCTTTGCTGAGCTCTCCAGCCCTCTCTCCATCACTTCCCAACTCTTCAGACTCTTTCTCACCCCCTCTTACCTCAGTCCTAGCAGTTTTCTCTGCCTCAAATACCTCCATCCAATTTTGGTCGAGTCTTCCAAGCTCACCTCAAAATTAGCTCATTCATTCAACAAATAATGTTTTCCTCTCCTGGATCGTGAGCTCTGAGAAGGTAGGGCTGGGGCTGCCTCTGCTGGGTCCTCAGCATCTCCCAACACTGGTTTGGCACAGAGCTGGGTTCGGTTTACTTTATTTTGCGTACTTGTTTTTTCTTTTTCTCTTTTTTGGCCATGGTGTGAAGCATGTGGGATCTTTATTCCGTGACTAGGGGTCAAACCTGAAGCTCAGAGTCTTAACTACTTTACCAGCATAAAGAGGTTCCTTCATTGGGTACTTGTTATATATCAGGCCCTGGGCTTGACAATGCTGGGGACCCCAATGGCCAAGATAACTCTTGCCCTGCCCTCATGGAACTCCCCACCCAGGCATCAGTTCAGTTCAGTCGCTCAATCGTGTCCGACTCTTTGCGACCCCATGAATCGCAGTATGCCAGGCCTCCCTGTTCATTACCATCTCTCGGAGTTCACTCAGACTCACGTCCATTGAGTCCGTGATGCCATCCAGCCATCTCATCCTCGGTCGTCCCTTCTCCTCCTGCCCCCAATCCCTCCCAGCATCAGAGTCTTCCAGTGAGTCAACTCTTCGCATGAGGTGGCCAAACTACTGGAGTTTCAGCTTTAGCATCATTCCTTCCAAAGAAATCCCAGGGCTGATCTCCTTCAGAATGGACTGGTTGGATCTCCTTGCAGTCCAAGGGACTCTCAAGAGTCTTATCCAACACCACAGTTGAAAAGCATCAATTCTTTGGCGCTCAGCCTTCTTCACAGTCCAACTCTCACATCCATACAGGACCACAGGAAAAACCATAGCCTTGACTAGACCTAAAACCCAGGCATAGACCTAAACAAACAGAAGGAGAGGTAGAAAGAGAAACAGGAAGAAAAAAAGAGTTGGAAAGACAGAGGGAAAAAAAACATGCTGAGAGAGAGAGAGAGAGAGAGAGAGAGAGAAAAGAAACACAGTCCCAAATCAGAAATAGAAGTACTGCTGCTACTCCTGTTGTTGAGTCGCTCAGTCATGACCCACTCTGTGACCCCATGGACTGCAGCACGCCAGGCTTCTCTGTTCTTCACCATAACCCAGAGTTTGCTCAGACTCACGTTCATTCGTCAGTAATGCCATCCAACCATCTCATCCTCGGTCTCCCCCTTCTCCTCCTTTCTTCCATCTTTCCCAGCATCAAAGTCTTTTCCAATGAATCAGATCTTCCTATCAGGTAGCCAAAGTATTGGAGCTTCAGCATCAGCATCAGTCCTTCCAATGAATATTCAGGGTTGATTTCCTTTAATATTAACTGCTTTGATCTCTTTGCTATCCAAGGGATTCTCAAGAGTCTTCTCCAGCACCACAGAACTACTACTAATTAACAAATAATAATAATAGGTGCCATATTTATTAAGAAGCACCATATTGGGCATTTTACATGCATGTATCTCACTTGATCCTCATAACAGACCTTCAGCAGAGGCTTTTTCCCCCATAAACTGCAAGGCACATGGGATCTTAGTTCCCTGTCCAAGGATTAAATCCATGTGCCCTGTAGTGGAAGTTCAGGGTCTTAGCCATCGGACCACCAGGGAAATCCTGACATCTTGATGTGTCATCTTTACTGCCCCACCCCACCCCCAACAGCTCAGCAGCCTAAACTCCTCTGCCTGTGGTTCTTTCATTCATACCCTTGCTCCCCTCCCCTTCCCCAGCTGCAGGATTTGAAGTCCCTTGGGCTCCCTCCATCCTCTGGGGACACTCCAGTAACAGCCCTTAGCACATTGCACATTTCAGCCCATTGCATATCGTTCTGTATGTAGGAGTCTGATTTCCCCTTTCCTAGAATCTGAACTCAGAGAGGTGGAGGCTGGGAGAAATGGGAGTTGGGAAGGCAAGAAATCTGAGTTCCTGCTTTGTTTCTTCAGTAAGAAAATTAGCTGTGATCATAGAATGATAATGGCCCACATCTATTTTGGTCATCACTTGGAACTTATTATTGATCTTTTAAATTTTATTTTTATTTGGCTGTATCAGGTTTTAATTGCACCATGTGGGACCTAGTCCCCAACCAGGGATCGAACTCAGGCCCTCTGCATTTGGAGCGTGGAGTCTTAGGGAAGTAAGTCCCTATTGATCTCACATACTAGTTTTTCACTGGAACACGAACAGGGGTTGCTGCCCTTTATGTGTGCCTACTGTGTGCCAAGCACTGTCCTCCTGTGTGATTTACCAATGTGGCCTCCCTGGGGCTCATGGAGGATACAGTGACAAACCGCCAACATCTGCCACAGCCTTCGAGGTCCTACAAGATTTGGTGCTCCCATTATCTCCTGATGCCATCTACCTCCTGCTCTCCTCTTCATATGGAAGCTCTCCACAGTTCCATCATCCACAGCCTTCTTGTTGCCAAACTCATGCCTACCTCGGGACCTTTGTACTTCATGTTCCCGCTGCCTGTAAAGTCACCCCTCTTCCTCCTGCCCCTGTGTGATTGTTTCCTGCTTGTCATTAACATCTCAGCTCAAATGTCACTTTCTCGGAAAGACTTTCTCTGGCCACACTCTCTAAATTAGCCTCAGCCTCCCATCCTTGACAATATCACTCTGTCTTATCTCTCTAATGCCAGGAGCTGAAATGATCTTACAAGCTTTGTGCCTGTTTCTTCATCTATCAAATGGTGATGAAAATAGGGCTTGTAGTGAAGATAACTGAGTGCTTGGCTCATAGGAAGTGCTTGGTAAATGTTAACTATTATTAACACTCTTTATTTGTTTTGTGTATTGTGGTTTAACCTCCTCCGCAAACTGCAGGGTCCATGAGGGCAAATTCTGGGGGCTGGCTTGCTTATCATTGAAACTCTGCCACTTAGAACAGAGCTTGGCATATGACAGACACTCAGTAAACATTTTTTAATGAATAAAAGAAGTCGGTTCGATATATAACCTCCACTCCCCCGCTCCCCGCTATTTCCAGATGTGGAAACTGAGGCTGAGTCACAATCAGCCCCTGATGGAGTCAGTACTCAAACCCAGGTCAATTTGGTTCCAAAGCCCTGAGCTTCAGGGCCTGCCTGTGTCCAGAAGCAAATCTCTTCTGATTTACGGTCACTTCCCAGGTGGGACAGTTGGTAAAGAATCAGACTGCCAATGCAGAAGGCACAAGAGACCCAGGTTCGATCCTCGGGTCAGGAAGATCCCTTGGAGGAAATGACAACTTACTCCAGTATTCTTGCCTGGAAAATTCCATGGACAGAGGAAACTAGTGGGGACTACAGTCCATGGGGTCGCAGAGAATCTGACACGACTGAGCACGCACTGGCTGGCTGGCATACATATGTCGCTATATATCTGGCCCCCAACTATAAAGCATGGTCTGGGCCATCTCTAGGGGCTGACTCTCAATGGGGACTTGAAGAAGGTGGTCCAGTATTCTTTAAATCTATTTCTTCCCTTTTCTCTCCCCACAACTTCGGAGTCAGCTCCGACTGACACCGCCAGCCGTCCAAGCATCACAACTGGGCCTTTGTCAAAATCCGGACTGGATAATAAGGTGGGAGATGAAGCCTATGGGGGGAGGAGCTAAGGGCCTGGGCTGGCCAATAGGAAAGTGGAAGGAAAGGTGAGGGAGGGACTAACAGACTTAGGGTCAGGGGCTTTAAACTTCAAGGGCGGAGCCAATCCTATCGGTTGGCTGGGTCTAGGGCTCTGGCCCTGAGATGCTCAGGGGGCGATGCCAAAAGCTCTGGGGGAGGGAATAGAACTTTAGCTCCCCCACGGGGTGCGGGGTGGGGTGGGGTGGTGGAGCTAAGAGCCCTGAGGGTTGGTGTAGATAGAATAAACAAGAGCTCTAATAAATGAGCTAGAATAAGAGGAGCTTGTGGGTATGTGGGCGGATTTGAGGCTCCAGGATTTGGTCTTGCAAGGAGGCTTCTCGAAAACCCAAGGAAAAGATTAGGAAGGTCTGGGGGATGTGGGAGGGTCTTCTTCTACCCTACCTTTCTCTAAGAGCCGGAGGCTATGCTTCGGGCTGAAAAGCAGGGAAGGCCCTGCCCCTTCCAATCCTTTTACATCCCTATTGGTGGAGGGGGCCTGCGCGACAGGCTCTCATTGGTCCTGAACAGGCGAGGAGGGGGGTCTAGAGAGAATACGCGCCTGTTGTGGGCGGTACCAGACAGTACCGAGAGGGATCTCGGCTGAACCAATCCCGGCCCGAGGATTGTGTTGGGGGCCTGGCAGGGGTGTCCCGACCCCCTCCCCCCTTTCTGGGCATCCTGGAGGATGACCCCGGTGCCAGGGCCGGCGCCGGCCGCCTGATGCCGGGCTGGCCGAGCCGGGGATGCTGGAACGAAGGGCGTTGCTATGGCAACGGGAGGCAGGGCCTGGGGGGGCAGACCGGGCCCGAGCTGGGACCGGGGGGGCCGGCGGTGGATGTGGTGGGGCGATGGCGGAGCGCGGCCCGGCCTTCTGCGGCCTCTACGACACATCCTCGCTGCTTCAATATTGCAACGGTGAGACCCCTCCTCAGTTCCGACCCTGGCCCCGCCCAGGGCTGGACCTATCTCCTTCTACCCCAACCTCCTTCCAAGTCCCCATCCTAGCCCCTAGCTGAAGATTCTCCTTTCTCCCCTAGAAGGACTCTGACCCCAGATCAAGGTGCCTGATCCCCAAAGTCCTGGTCCCAGTCCCCCACCTTCTTCGACCCTCCCCCTTTCCCCAGGTGGCTGAACCAAGAAGAGAGCAGAGCCTTTAGGAGCTTGGGGTTGAAGGAGGGAAGGCCTGGAGGTGTGGAACTCTGCTCTCTCCATCTCCTCTCAATCCTCCGGGACCCTCTCCCTTCTCCTCAGCAGAGGGACCGATTGAGGGAGAGTGGAACTGGGTGTTGGCTTGTGGGCTAGGTGTGGGACCAGGCAGGATGACCAGAGGACTCTGCCTCCACTCTACCCACTAAGTCCTCAGGCCCCACCTCTCCCGCCCATTGGGATTCATCCCTTCTCCCTAGACAAATGGGTATGAAAAAGAAAGGCCACTGTGGGTGTCAGACCCGGATGAAGGGAGCTGGAGGCAGAGGGGAGAAGTGAGAAGTGGGGGCTGGCCTCTGGGCAAAAGAGCTGAAGGTGGGGGATGAATCGGCAGGAGGGAACTGAGGACTTGAGTCATGGTGGGTGAGGGGTGGGTGGGCAGGCCAAGGCCTCGAGTGAGCTGGCTCCCTGGATGGAGGTTGCAGGGGCAAGGTAACAGTTCCTCCACTTCACTCTGAGGCCCTGAGAAGGAACTCCCTTTGGAGGCTTACCTCTGGGCATACACCCCAGTATCAGGGACCAGAATGCTCATTTTTGTCCTCCTCAGCCCCTCTGAGAGGCAGGCTGACAGGTACCTAAACCTGGATCAAGTACCTGTTCCGGGGCTAAAAGGTTGTGTGTCCATGTTCGAGTAACTTCATCTCTCTGGGCTTCAATCCCCATCTATCTCCTTGCCTCCTAAAATGGGTTTAATACTAGAGCTACTAAAGTTGCTGGGACATTGGGTACCATGTACTCAGTCACTTCAGTTGTGTCCAGCTCTTTGCGACCCCATGGACCGTAGCCCACCGGGTTCCTCTATCCATGGGATTTTCCCAGCAAGAATACTGGAGTGGGTTGCCATGCACTCCTCCAGTGTGGTACCATAATAACATTTAATTATGTTATGGATTTACTGAGCACATACCAGAGCCAGGTGAGATGCTAAGTGTTTTGCACGTGTAAGCTCTCTATGACAAATCTCATTTTTGCGGGTAGTATTATTAATGGTAAGTAAGAGGGGTCTTGGCACAAGGAGGTGATCAAGCTCTCCTGCACCTCCCCTATTGGCTGTTTGACCTTCGGTGATCTCTACTCTCCCCCATTCTCCGTCTTTAGTTTCCCCCTTTGCAAAACGCAATGCCAACAGGCCCCTGAGATTCCTTTTCTTATGAGTTCCGAGTCCTGACAGCTCTCTCCCTCATACCTAACCCCCACCTTCCAATGCAGGTCCAGGCACCCGACCAGAGTGGCGCTGGGTGGGGGGGCAGGGCAGGCGAGGCCTGGCAAGCGATTGGGCCGCAGGGGGTGGGGGGAGGGAGGGGAGGGACCGATGGCTGCACTGCGGAGCCCAGCGGGCGGGCGGGGCATCCCATGGACGGGGGATAGCAGGTGCTACTTCCAAGCCCCGTTCCTGTTAAGGCCACCACCTTTACTTCCACCGGACTGGGAGCCAGGGCTCCCTTGGTTCTTGCCAGCAATGAGTCTGGGTATGAGTGGTCTGGGACGAAAGGGGGAGGGGGGAAACACTTTGGTACTCTGCCTCTCCCACTTCGGGAAAATGAGGACCGCGGGAGATGGAGAAGGAGTTATTTGGCTGCATTTAGAGGGGAGAGGGAAAGCCGAGTCAGGGGCGTGGGAGTACAGAAGCTACATTTTAAAAGAGAATCAGAGGAGAGAAGCTTGGGTCGCGGAAGTTAGTTTGGGTGTCAGATCCTCTTGCGCGAATCTCGGGTCTTCGAGGAGCTGCCTGCAACTCCCAAATTTGCCGCCAGGGGCCGCAGAAACTCTGTCCTTGCAGCAGGCTCTGGGGTCGAACCCCTCGGTGAGGAGAGAAAGCGGAGAGGGACCAGGCACAGACCTTTTGGCTTGAAAAGTCTTAAAAACAGAGAGGAAATGTTAGTACCCGCAATAAAAAATCTCGATATTCGTCAGAGGATATTGGGGATCAGTTCTAGAATGTTAGTGTCATTCGGGAAAGGTTGATGTCATCCCTAAGATGTTGATATCACTCATAGGTATTTAGCATCTTAGTCATAGAATCTTAAAACCAGAGTCGAGAGGCTCTTGATTTGTAGACTCTTTCTTAGAAGGTTAGCGAGGAAGGGACTTCCCTAAAGTCACGCCTCCAGGGCGCTGCGGCAGAGAGGAGTGTGCAGGCAAGGGTTGAGAGCCGTGGGGATTTCCTTCCCCTCTTCTTGGCCCACATCCAGCTGTTCCAGCCCCAGGTCGCGGGAGATGAAGGGGGCGTGGCTGGCCCCAGACTTAGCCCCGGGCAGGTGGGAGGGACACTTCCCCTTGGGCGTTGGAGCTCCTGGGTGGCCCTCTCAGTCAGTGATCTCCTGCCTTCCAGATGACAATTTGTCGGGCACGAGCGGGATGGAAGTGGACGACCGCGTGTCGGCGCTGGAGCAGCGGCTTCAGCTGCAGGAAGATGAGCTGGCGGTCTTAAAGGCGGCGCTGGCTGACGCGCTGCGTCGCCTGCGGGCATGCGAAGAGCAAGGCGCAGCGCTGCGCGCGCGGGGCACCCCCAAGGGCCGGGCTCCTCCTCGCCTAGGCACCACTGCCTCCGGTATCTTCACTAGACTAGAGGGGTGAGGTGGTCGGGGCTGAGGCCTGGACCTCAAACTCATCCTCTTCTGTCCTCTAACTCCATCTCTCTAGTGTGTCAGCTCCTGAAAGGTCTTCCCACCAGGACGCCCCTCAATGGCTCGGGACCTCCGCGGCGCGTGGGCGGCTATGCCACATCCCCATCCTCCCCAAAAAGGAGGCGACCTCTGGGCGCAGGTGAGGCGCGGAAGTCGGGATCCCTAGCCTCTTCCAAGACCTCAGGGGCTGTTTATATGAAAAGGGATGGACTCGGGTGTCTGAACATCAGCAGGGGAAGGTCCTGGAAAGCTCTCGCCCGCCTCTGGCACTCGCCTGCTGGCTTCGCAGGTTCTGACCCTAACTGTGTGCTCCCCTATTAGCAGTGCCCGGCGCTACTTGTCACCAGAGCGCCTCGCCTCGGTGCGCCGCGAGGACCCCCGCAGCCGCACCACATCCTCTAGCAGCAACTGCAGCGCCAAAAGGAAGGGTAAGTGTCCAAAGCGGGGTCGTACCGCAAAAGGTGGGACCATGACCTCAGTTAGGCTTAGAAAACGATGGGGAGACTACGGTGATGCCCCAGGCCACGAGGTAATAACCTAAAGCGTGGTCATCTAGTTCAGAAAGCGGAAACGGTGCGGGAGGATCGGAGGGACCAATCTTGAGACAGCTTGGTAGTAGTGAAAGGCACGGGAAGGCGGAGCCAACATTGAGGGGCGTGGTGAAAGTATTAGAGGCGGGACTAGAGCGTAGGAGGCGGGGACGGTCAGAGTCTCTTGGAAGAGCCCGAGTAGAAGTTAGGGAGGAGCCAGGATTGTGGGCGTGGCTATTAAGGTAAAAGGAGAGTCCGCATTGAGCCTCCGGGAGGCAGCCAGGTCGGGGCTCTAATATGAGTTTCTGCAGGAAATGGGGTAATCAGAGGAACGGGCGTGAAAGGAATTTGAGGGCGTGGCCAGAGGGTAAACTGGGCAGAATCAGAACTTGGGGTGAGGGTAACAGGCTGAGATCATGTGCAGTAGTGTCCGGTGCAAGAAACAGGCAGCCTGGGGGCTGCCAGGTGGAAATGGGCGCGGTTTGAATTTGAAGGTTCGGTGTGGTCATAGGAGGAGAAGGGGACTACAGAAGATGAGATGGTTAGATGGCATCACCGACTCGATGGACATAAGTTTGAGCAAGCTCCGGGAATTGTGATGGACAGGGAAGCCTGGCGTGCTGCAGCCCACGGGGCCGCAAAGAGTCGGACACGACTGTGCGACTGAATTGAACTGTGGTCATAGATGGACGTGGACAGACCTCAGTAGGTCTGAAGGGACTAAGGGTGAAGGTTATCTTGGTCTGCTTGCTTGAGGTAGGGTCAGAATGTTGGGCGAGGTCAAGTTCCCAGAGGCCGGGCCAGACTGAATGACTGGGCGGTGTAAAAACGTGAATGTGGACTCCCATGCGGTGGACGAGGTCAAGGCTGCGGTATGGGGCGGACTAAGGCTGGACCGGAGTCAAAACCCCACACATTTCACCCCACTGAAATAATAGCAAACACGTACACAGAGCTATGTACGAGGTACTACACAAGGCACTCTACATGAATTAACCAATTGAAGCTTCACAATCGCCTGAGAGGTTTATTATCCCCAAGTGAAAAGTGAAGAAACCGAGGCAGAGGTTTGGCAACTTGTTCACAACGCTGGGAACTGGCAGAGCTCGGGTTTGAACTCAGACGGACACTTCCTCGAGTCCGTGTTCTCAAAAAACACTCTCCCTCACCCGACAAAAGAGCCTGGTGTCAGGACCCCACAGCTCCGGAACACGAACCTCCGGCTGCGGGGTCTGCCGCGGAGGGCGGGGGCAGGGCGCGGCGGCGCGGGCGCCTCCCAGGGCCGGAAGCGGCGGAGCTCGTCCCGGCTCCACCCCCGGCCCAGAAGCGCCGCCAGCCGCCGCCATGAGTAGCTTTGGACCTGGGTGAGACCCTCTTGCACACACACCCTCCTACTTGCACTAGCAGGACCCAGGTCTCCTCTTTCTCCAGGGACCCAGACCTGCGGGCATCACCTCTTTCCGTCAGCAAAAGGAGTGTAGAGACACGCCCCTTCCCTTAAACCCTCACCTCTTTCCTTTGTTAGAAGTTTGGGGCGCTGTGGGACTGGGGACTGGGGGTGGAGAGCGTTGGGAGAACAGTGCTGACTTAAGAGGGAGGGATACCTTGTGACTCCCCGCTTCCAGGATCGCGTCCCTGCCACTTCGTGCTGTGTGATCTTTGGCGATCACTGCCTCTCTGGGCCTGTGTCTTAGGCTCTGCAAGATCAACCGAGCAAAGCACACGGCCTGCAGAGAGGCAGCGCTCCGCTCCTTACTCGCCCCCCACCCCCCACCCCCGTTACTCATCAAAGACTTCGGGAGAGCCGTGGGCTGGGGGAAGTGGTTTCTTCCAGTTTCGGACTTGCCTGCTAATTAGGGCTTTCTTTTCTCCCCCCCGCCCCGCCCCTTCTTTATCCTTTCCTGACAGCAAAACCAAAGAAGTTATCTTCAGCATGGGTAAGTAGGGAGAATGGGAGGCCCTCGCTGGGGTGAGAGGCCAGAGCTGGAGGTCAGGAAACCTCTTTGACCTCATCCCCACCCCCCCACCCCCTTCCCTCTTTTACTTAAAAACATTTAAAAAGTGAAGTCAGAAGGGGAGAGGTTATGGGGTTGCGGACTGATGTCAGCACCTGACCTCTGGGGGTATGCATCCTAGCAGAGGAGGGCTCTGTGAAAATGTTCCTGAGGGGCCGCCCTGTACCCATGCTGATCCCGGAGGAGCTGGTCCCCACCTACAGCCTGGACACACGCTCTGAGCTTCCTTCGCGCAGATTCAAGTTGGACTGGGTGTATCCTTTTACTTTAATCTCTTCCTCCCGATACCCCCCCACCCCACCCCCAATCCGGAAGGGACAGAAGCCCTTCCGTGGGACTGCAGCTAGAGGGAGGGTCTTTGTACGGAAAGTGGGACTTCTCGGGCATCTGTGAAGTGAGGGATCAGGAAGAGCCTGGAGTCTGCAGGGAGCAGAGGGAGGCAGATTAGCTCACGTGACTTTTATGATTCATTAGCGCAGCAAACATTTGCTGAGTGCCCTCTATCTATCAGATTCTCTTCTACACACAGGCTAGGTTCCCTGAGCTCCTTCTAAAGTGGGGGAGACTGAGGCCAGTGAGTCAACAAATAAGATAATTTCAGCTAAGTAATAAATGCTGGTCATACAGTAACCTAAGCTCAAGTGAGAGGAGTAACTGGGTTTCTGTGAGGAGGGGGCATTTGAGCTGAGAATTGAACATTTAGGGGCCAGGGCTTCTCTGGTGGCTCAGATGGTAAAGAATCTGCCTCCAATGCAGGAGACCTGAGTTTGATCCCTGGATCAGGAAGATCCCCAGAAATGGTTACCCACTCAAGTATTCTTACCTGGAGAATTCCATGGACAGAAGAGCCGTGTAGGCTATAGTCCATGGGGTCACAAAGAGTCAGACACAACTGAGTGACTTAACAGTTTCACTTTACTTTCATAGTAAGAACAGAAGGCACGGCAGGTCCAAGGACTCTGTGGCCAGAGTGAGTTTGGTGAATGTGAGAAATGAAAGAAGTTGGCATTGGTTAAGAACCCTGTCTTTGGAGCCTGGCAGAAATAGGTTGAAATGCCAGCCCAGCCTCTGGCTGGCTTTGTGACCCTGGACGAATCACCTTGCCATTCTGTGCCTGATTAGCCTCCTCTGAAAAGTGGGTGTCATGATCTCAGATTCATAAGACTGAAACAATGTGCTCATAATATGTGCCCTATAAACAAAGATTGATTAAAATAATGACTAATCACTATTGAGCACATACTGACCATGCCACATGGCATGTGGGATCTTCGTTCCCTGACCAGGGATTGAACGCATGTCTCCTGCATTGGAAGTGTGGAGTCTTAACCACTTGACTTCCAGGGAAGTCCTATTGAGTGCTTATTGTATACCAGGCACTGTTCAAAGTTCTTTCAATATAAATACATCGAGTAATATCCTTTTCTTTTGTAGGGTTCAGAATATATTTTTATAGCCAGTGTTCTCCAAGAGCCCTCTGAGGCCTGCAGGTTGGGCATGATTACCCTTACTTTCCAGATGAGAAAACTGAGGCCAGGAGAGGGGTCCCAGCCCTGTCCTAGGGAGTCAGAGCAGAACTGAGGCCAGAACTCTGACTCTGATCAATGTGGTAACTGCACCTAGTCCTTGATGAGACTGTCAATTGCACAGCAGCTTTTTTCAAAACACAAACTGGGGTTTGGAGTTAGCGTCCTGGGGGACCCACTCCCTGTCCTCCTCTCTTGGCCTTGGTTTTTCTCTGGAGGAGGCAGGAATAGTTGGAGCCCGGAACGTCTTTAAGGCAGCTGGAAATATTCACAGGAATTGAAGAATACCATGCTGTCAGGCCAGGCTTGGCTTGATAAGTGAGCATCAGGAGAAAAGCAGCTGAGACAGCAAAAGTCCATGTGGGCCTCATTCCCCAGCCCTAAAATGGCTGCAAGGTAAAGCAGTTTCTATGGGGTTGGGATAGGCATATTGCCATCCATTCAAATATTTCTCGAACATTCTGGGACTAAGGACATTCTGTTGGACTAAGTAGTCCAACAGTCCCCAAATTAGTATCAACCTGCCTTCCTGGGCTTATAGTCCAGTGTGGGGACAGGATCTATGAAAATGACAACTTAGAGTGGGCAAAGCTGGGATGGGGGAACCCAGAGAGGGCAGCCGACCCAGCCTGGGCATCAGGGAAGGCTTCCTGGAGGAGGAGTTACAGAAGACAGCAAAACAGCCCAGTTTTGGCTGCCATGCAATTGACAGTCTCATCAAGGACTAGGTGCAGTTACCACACTGATCAGATGAGTAGCATGAGTCTAGCAGACAAAGTGGGACTGAGGCCTGCTCTGAGGATGTGACAGCTGAGAAAGGTGGCAGGTAGCGTGTAGCAGGCAAAGGGAATGGTTAGTGCCAAGACCTGGGAGATGGTCATGATCATGGTGTTTGGGGGAAATCCAGCATCAGAGGGCAGAAGTGAAGACCAGGGGGGGGCAAACAAGGCCAGCAAGAGGAGCTTGGACTTTCTCTTAGGGGAACTGGGGAGCTACAGAAAGTTCTGAACAGAAGAGGGGTCACATTCCTTCCAATAAATATTGAACTCATATGTCCTCTGTGTACCAGGAGCTCATCTGGGCACAGGGGGTACATCAGTAAACAGAATAGATAGAGGTCATGCTCTCCTGGAGCAGGCGCTCTAGTTGGGGAGTCACAGAATAAGTTAAACAGATGGACTTCCCTGGTGGTCCAGTGGTTAAGACACTGTGCTTCCAATGCAAGGGGCACAGGTTAGATCCTCGTTGGGGAATTGCCGTGGGATGTGGCAAAAACAAAACGGAACAAGTGGGATGCTGATGAACGTACTGCAGGAAAATTAAGAGGGAAGGGGGTGGGGGCACTGAAGATGGATGGGTTTTCTTTATTTTTTAAGATTTTTTTTTTTGATGTGGACCATTTTGTTTTAAGTCTTTATTGAATTTGTTACAATATTACTTTTGTTTTATATTTTGGTTATTTGGACCGCAGGCATGTGGGATCTTAGCTCCCTGACCAGGGATTGAACCTGAACCGCCTGCATTGGAAGGGGAAGTCTTAACCACTGGCTTGCCAAGAAGTCTTGAGTTTGCAGGGTCTTTTTGGTCATGCTGCAAGACTTGTAGGATCTTAGTTCCCCAAACAGGGATTGAACCTGGGCCCCGGAAGTGAAAGTGCTGACTCCTAACCACTAACCCGACAGGGAATTCCGGTTTGCAGTTTTAAATATCTCAGAACTGTTCAGGAGAGGCTGAGAAGGCCTCTCTAAGGAGCTGACAGTTGAGTAGAGAGCCTGAGCAGGGGACACATGAAAACTGACTTAGTGATAATAGGTTTTAACAGGATCCCTCTGGGGAAGAAGGGTAGACAGATTAGTTTCCTGTGGCTGTTCTTAACAAATGCCCACAAACTTGGTGGCTTAAAACAACAGAAAAATCTCACAGTTCTGGAGGCCAGAAATCCCTTATCAAGGTGTCAGCAGGGCCACCGTCCCTCTGGAGGTCCTGGGGGAATTTTTCCCCGGCTCCTAGTTTTTGGTGGCTGCTGACAGCCTTTCGGCTCTTCCATCACTCCAGTCTCACACTGCCTCATCCCACCCAGTGTCTCTGTCTTTTTGTTCTCTGGCTCTTACAAAGACATTTGTCATTGGACTTAGACAGCTCAGCCAGATAATCCAGGATGATCTCATCTGAAGATCCTTAATTACATTTGCAAAGACCCTTCTTTCTCCAAGTAAGGTCACATTCTCAGTTTCCAGGTGGTAATATTTTGGTGGACACTTTTTTTCTTCATTATCTGGCCGGGCAGCATGTGGGATATTAGTTCCCTCACCAGAGATTGAACCTGCATCCCTTGTATTGAAAGCGCAGAGTCTTAACCACTGGACTTCCAAGGAAGTCCCACAGTAGACATATTTTAGTGGGGGGAGTGGGCGGTTATTCAACCTCCTACCAGGGTAAGAGTGGAAACTAAGAGTGGAAACGGGAAAACCTAGCTCCCATGACCTTCATCTGGGAGTCAGCCAACAGCTACAGTGCAAAAGACATTCCTTAACTGGCCCCGGGGCATCTCTAGCTATGGTTACCGTGGCCGAGACTGCAGAGCCAACCTTTACCTGCTGCCCACGGGGGAGATAGTGTACTTCGTGGCCTCCGTGGCCATTCTGTACAGTGTGGAGGAGCAGAGGCAGCGGCACTACCTGGGACACAACGATGACATCAAGTGGTGAGGCCAGGGAGGAGGGTGCCAAATATCTCCCGCACAGGGCATCGAAGGGGAGGTGGGTGGGGCCAGGTCTTCACTTGGCCAGAATTCAGGGGGAAAACACCGTGGATTAATTATCAGTACTTCAGATGTCAATGAATTCACTCCGATACCTGGATTTTTCACTTCTTTTGAAAACTTCAAGCAGACACACCAGACAGTCCCACAGTGTGTTGGAATCCCATGGCGGCAGCCACCCTTTCGATGGGTGTGTTCTCTTGTCCATTTGTGGTTCAGGCTTGAGCCCTGTGGGCCCCTGAGTTAGAGACCAGAGGACTGAGTCTTGCTTCTGAGCCAGGGTACCCAGAGAGTGTTCCCTAATTGTTATTGAAGAACTAAATCAATGTTCATTGACTAACTCAGGGGTCCCCAACCTCCAGGTCTAATCCCTGATGATCTGAGATGGAGCTGATGTAATAATAATAGAAATAAAGTGCACAATACATGTAGTATGCTTGAATTATCCCCAAACCATCTCCTTCTTCCCCATCTGAAGAATAGTTTTCTTCCACGAAACCGGTCCCTGGGGCCAAAAACGTTGGGGACTGCTGTATTAAAAATAACTCATTGAGCCAACTCGTGGAGTGAATAATCAGGCATCATGACTGTGGCTGCTGCTGGAGGGGTTCTGGGCTGCTGTCATCCCTGCCCCCACATCACTCCCTGAGTCTCCTCCACCTGCTCCTCTCTCCTCAGCCTGGCTGTCCACCCTGATATGGTCACTATCGCCACTGGACAGGTGGCGGGCACCACTAAGGAGGGGAAGGTAACAGTGAAGGGGCAGGACCTGGAGGCTGGGATGGAGTTGTGGGTGTAGGGGGGTGGGGGTGTCAGGGAGCCAGGCCCCCAGGTAACTGGCCTCTCTCCTTCCTGCAGCCGCTGCCGCCCCACGTGCGCATCTGGGACTCGGTTTCCCTCTCCACTTTACACGTGCTGGGCCTAGGGGTGTTTGACAGAGCTGTGTGCTGTGTGGGCTTTTCCAAATCTGTAAGTCCTGTGCAGGCCTGGCCCTGGGCCCTCTCCTGGCCCTGGGCCCTCTCCTGCCCCCCGGCCAAACTCTCGGCCCTCCTGCCCCTCCAGGCTGGGTGCCCTCAGTTGCAGCCTCACCGGCCTGCTTTGGCCTTCGCTGGCCTATGTGGGTAGATGTGGGTTTGATCCCTGAGTTGGGAAGGTTCCCTGGAGGGGGAAGTGGTCATCCTGCCCCACTATTCTTGCCTGCAAAAGCCCATGGGCAGAGGGGCTACAGGCTACAGTCTATGGGGTCGCAAGAGTCAGACGCGGCTTAGTAACGAAACAACAGTAAAGCAGCATGTCTGCCCCCCAGACAGACTCCGCAATGATCCTTTATAGATTAGGTAATGCTTTTCATGTTGTTTTTCACATCACCTTTCATTCTGGAAGGATCCTTATCTGTAGGCATTTTAAGCCCTGTGTCTAGTGCAGCCCTGCTCCTAGTACCATCCGGAACATGGGTTTTGGCAGATATGGGGGAGGTAAGCACAGAAATCAAGAGTAAGGCTTCAGGGATTTGTAGAGCAATTTGACATTCCCACACATCCAAGTGTGTGATTGGTGGTTTTTTCCTAAAATCATATTTTACATTTTTATCGCATTTCACCAAAGTAGTAGCTGCAGTGAATCAGCAAAAAACAACTGGTCCTCCCACCTACCGTTTAAAAACCTCACAGGTTTTCTGAAACCTTTGGAGAAATAAAGCTATTTTGTTGCCAGCGTCTGGGGGAAAGAAAAACTCTGCAAAATCAAAACTAACCTGTGCTTACCTAAAGATATAAAACAGCAACATTGTCCCAACTTTATTAGTTGTTTAACTTCATAGTCATACAAGTCATTACAGATAAAGAGGCAGGTTAGATGCTCTTAGAATTCCTGAGGGTGTGCTGGTTGCAGAGAAATTGTTGCTGAGGGGAAATTAGATGAATTTCTTAGGGACTAGTCATTTCAAAAGGAAAACTATAAACAGCCTTTAAAATGTGTGTGGCCCTGGATGGGGAGTGTATTTTAATGTGTTCCATATGCCTTAGGCCAGGGCCTTTGAAAATCTTAAAACAGGCCCGAGTAGCTAATGCCCCAGTGGGCAAGGTATTGGTGTTGGGGGCAGGGAGGTGGGGTAGACCCAGAGCTGTCTGCCCCTCCCCCATCCTCTCTCCTCTTCCTAGAATGGGGGCAACCTCCTGTGTGCAGTAGATGAATCCAACGATCACGTGCTTTCTGTGTGGGACTGGGCCAAGGAGACCAAGGTGGTGGATGTCAAGGTGAAGTAACCCCCTTGTAACCCCCCTTTTTTTCAATCCTCATTCCTTGGAGTCCCTCTGTGGTGGCCAGATCTCAGTGTTCATGAGTCCAAAGTCAGACTCACCTCAATGTCCTGGCTTTGCCATTTGCTAGCAGTGTGACTTCAGGCAAGTGGCTTGCCCTCTCGGTGCCTCAGTTGCCTCATCTGTAAAATGAGAGTTATGGTAGCATCTCCCCTGTAGGGAAAATTTGGCTTTGATGTTGGGATATGGGGTGGGCAGGCCAGGCCAAAGAGAAGGACCAGTACAAGCTGGCTGCTGCTGTTTCAGTTGCCCTGCGATGTCTAAGACCTTGACTTGCATCTCTGGCTGGTTTTACAGATGAGGAACCCGAGGCAGAGGGGAGAGCTCCTTGCCCAAGGTCACATGCTCATTCTGGGCTGGGGGCAAGAGACCTAGAATGGGGGCCCCATGGTCTGGGGAAGGAGAAGTAGTTGAGAGGCTGGGCTCCAGTGACTTGATTCCAGACAGAGTCTGGCTGTGTGTCCTTAGGCAAGTGACTTCCCCTCTCTGAGCTTCACTTTGTCATCTGTAATGGGAGGTACTAATGAGCTTTATCTCACAAGGTGCTGTGGGGTTAAATGAGTTGATGGATGTAAAAGGCTTGGCACGGAGCTTGGTGCAAAGTAAGGGCTCTCCACGTGTCTGCCATTAGATTGGTGAAGAAGGCAGTAACGCTTCACTGGCCCTGCCTCCTGTGCTTAAGCTTGCCTGTATAGGAGAGATACAGGCAAGTCAGTTGTGTAGTATACAACCCACACAGCGGTATTTAGGGCAGTCCTTCCTGAGATGGGTGTGGTGGTCCTGGTGGCTTTGAGGTCCTCATTCTGAATCTCCTCCACCCCTTAAAGTGCTCCAACGAGGCCGTGCTGGTGGCTACCTTCCACCCCACAGATCCCACCATGCTCATCACCTGTGGGAAATCCCACATTTACTTTTGGAACCTGGAGGGGGGGCAGCCTGAGCAAGCGGCAGGGCCTCTTTGAGGTGAGTGCCAGGGGTCTCAGGACTGGCTGGCCCTAAGGGAGGCTGGCAGGGACCCCCAGACAGCTGGAGACACCCCAGAGGCTGGAATGTGTAGGGATGCTGAGATATTGCCTGCTGGGGCCTCAGTTCCCTTATTCATACCAGGGGACGGTCCTCCTCAACTCTTGTAAGTTGTGAAGATTCAATGGGATGAAGAGTATAGCAGCTTCTATCAGATAGTGGATGCTGGGTAAATGGGTTGCTGTGGTTGTTGATAGCCTGGATAAATAGAGAGGTTGGAGCCTGGTGACTGGGAGAGAGAGGAAAAACAGCAGGAACCAGAGGCCCGCTTTAGTGAGAGTTGGGTCTTTCACCCCAATAGAGAAGGCCCTGAGAATACCAGGCTCAGATGGAGGTGAAATGGAGATATTGAGAAGAAGGTGGGGCAGGGCAGGGAGAGGGACCTAGAGGTGAGGGAAGGAGAGGAGAGGGGTGAGGCAGAGAGGGGACGACGGCAGGGGAAACTGAGGACAGAGACTGGGACAGAAGTCAAGATGAGAGAGGAGGGAGGAAGGGAATCTGGGGTGGGGAAGGGAGACAGTGGGGTCAGAAACTCTAGGCGATGTGACACTCCCTGGGTGTACACTGGAGACAAGGATGCTCCTCACAGGGCTGTACCTAGAAGCAGGGAGGACGTCCCATGGACCATGGTCCTGGCTGGTGGGTGAGCTCGGGAGGCCACCCGGCTTCAGTGACCCTCTGATACCATCCCCTTCTCCCCCACCTTAGAAATACGAGAAACCGAAGTACATGCTGTGTGTGACCTTTTTGGAGGGTGGCGATGTGGTCACCGGAGACTCGGGGGAACCTCTATGTCTGGGGCAAAGGTCAGTGTCACCTCACCATTTGGTCCCCAACCCAGTCCTCCCTGACTCCCTTTGGCTGTGCCTTCCTTCCTCAGACCCTGCTGGAATGTATGATGTGTGTGCATGTGTGCTAAGTCGCTTCAGTTGTGTCCAACTCTGTGCGAACCTATGGGCTGTAGCTCGCCTGGCTCCTCTGTCCATGGGATTCTCCAGGCAAGAATACTAGAGTGGGTTGCCATGCCCTCCTCCAGGGGATCTTCCCCACCCAGCGATCCAAACCACTTTTCCTACATCTCCTGCACTGGCAGGCAGGTTCTTTACCACTAGCACCACCTGGGAAGCCCTGGGTATGATACAACAGGTTAAATCCTTACTTGACCAAGTCTAATGCCTCCATCAAGGTTCAGCTCTATCCCCACCTGCATGAAATCGTCAGGTATTCCCTTCCCTTGTCCTCTGCAAACCCCATGGTGGTGATCAAGTTTGAACTGTAAATGAATGGGTTAACCCAGGTTAGATGGATGGAAAGATGGTTTGTTCCAGACAACGGAATGAATAAGGCAGTGAATGAATGTAGGGGTTGACCTACTCAGAGAATATCTTTCCAGATGGCTTATTAGAACGGATGGTAGGGTGGTTGGGTAGATGGGAGGCTAGGCAGAAGAAAAGGTGAGTGAATGGCTGGATGTGGGAGTGAGAGTTTGAGGTGTTTTCTGGGGTCAATGTGGGGCAGCTTCCACATGCTGACTTCTGCCCCTGGCCACCCCGCAGGTGGGAACCGAATCACGCAGGCAGTGCTGGGTGCCCACGATGGCGGCGTGTTTGGGCTCTGCGCCCTGCGGGACGGGACGCTGGTGTCCGGAGGGGGCCGCGATCGGCGGGTGGTCCTCTGGGGTTCCGACTACAGCAAGCTGCAGGAGGTGGAGGTGAGGAGGGGGGAGAGGCTCATACAAAGGTGAGGAGATCTCCCACCGTGCCACCAGGGCTAACACTAGACCCTGCTCTCCCAGCCTGTGTCCCCCATCCCCACCCTGCCCTCACCTCTGTTGTTACTGGTCAGTCGCTAAGCTCATCCGACTCTGCGACCCCATGGACTGCAGCATGCCAGGCCTCCCTGTCCATCACTATCTCCTGGAGTTGCCCAAGTTCATGTCCATTGAATCGTTGGTGCTATCCAGCCATCTCACCCCCCAACCTCTACATGTGTTCTAAACTCATCTGCCCACCGCCCCCCCTCCCCTTAGGTCCCTGAGGACTTCGGCCCCGTGCGCACCGTGGCCGAGGGCCGGGAGACATGCTGTACGTGGGGACCACCCGCAACTCCATCCTGCAGGGCTCTGTCCACACCGGCTTCTCGCTGCTGGTCCAGGTGAGCATCTCTTCTGCACCTGCCCCACTCTGTCCCACCTGCCTCTCTTCTCTCTGCACCATTCACTTCTCTCTTACCACTCCCATTTCTCCTCACCTCTCTGCCCCATTCCTTATCCTCTGGCCTAGTTAACACCTCTTACCTTCCTTTTACCTGCTTGTGACCTATAACCCCACCCCTGCCCTAGGACTCCTGCCCCAGAACACCCCATGGCCTAGCAGTGGGTTAATTGGTAGCACAGCAGGGGCTTCCCAGGACCCTGCTCCAGCTATGCTGCCCCCTGCTGGTCAGGGCAGTGTGCTGTTTCTGTAAGTGCCTTGGCAGGCAGATCTCCGGCTCCAGGGCTCTAGGAAAGCCCTCTGGAGTCTGCTCAGATCCCCACACCTCCCTCCTGGTAGACCACAACCCTATCCCACATCCAGTTTAAAGAGCCCACCTACCAAGTGGTGGTCTAGAAGGATGGCTTAGAATATGAATTCTGGGGAATGACTGCCTGGGAGTGAAAGGCAACCCTGTTATTCACTCGCTGTGTGATATGAGGCAAATGAGTAACTTCTCTGTGCCTTTATGCATCGAGAGAGTAACACAGCTGATCTCACACGGTTTTATAAGGATTCCGCGAGTCAATTCATATATAGCATTTTGAATGATGCCTGGCACAGAGTAAGTGCTCAAAGAATCTTGGCCAAAACTGCTCCTTGCTGGGACTTCCCTAGTGGCCCAGTGTTTAAGACTCTGACCTTCCATTGTAGAGGGCATGGACAGGTTCAATCCCTGGTCTGGGAACTAAGATCACCCCTGCTGCATGGCATGGCCAAAAAGAGAAAAAAAAAATGTTCCTTGTTCAGTGGTTTTCCCTTCCTTCCTTCCCAACATGCATTTTGCCTCTTACAAGTGGCTGAGATCCATGCAACTGAGTTTATATTCCCCCTTCTGGCTCGTAGGGGCTTTCCCAGTGGTCCAGTAGTAAAGAATCTGCCTGCATCACAGGAGACATGGGTTCAATTCCTGGTTTAGGAAGACAGATCCTCTGGAGAAGGAAATGACAACCCACTCCAGTATTCTTGCCTCGGAAATCCCATGGACAGTGGAGCCTGGCAGGCTAGAGTCCATGGGGTCACAAAGAGCTGGACGTGACTGAATGACTCAGAACACACACATGTGTGTGAAGAAGATGAAGAAAAACAAGGGCTAGAGGGATTTCTTAGGTGTCCCAAGGCCAGAATGGACTTTAAAGACCCCTAATAATAGCATCAATGTTTTACAATATTAGTTATACATATTTTTTAAATTTTTTATTCTTTTAGCCACACTGGGCCACTTGTGGGATCTTAATTCCCCAACCAAGGATTGAACCTGTGCCCTTGAGCAGTGAAAGCAGAGTCCTAACCACTGGACCACCAGGGAATTCCCAAGTTATATATGATTAGTGTATTACTAGAATTGTATTATTTAGCATTAATCATTATGCTGCTATCAATAATTACAGTTCTGTTGATTATCATAGTTAATTATTTTAATAATATATTAATAGGATATGTTATTATTACCAATAATAGCCACTTTCATTTGATGAGCACTTTGTACCAGCCTCATCCATCTTCCATGTATTTGCATTTTCCATCCACAATTTGAGTAAGCAGAATACCATGAGACACATACAGTGATTAGACCCATTTTACAGAAGATGAAACCAAGGCTTCAAGAAGTCACCTGCGCAGGTGACTGCCATAGTCAATAAGTAAGATGTGGTCAGACTCACCAGGCTGACTACCCTCCATGGTTTCCCACAGTCTTCTGGGCACCTTCTGACTCCTAAGATCAGACTCCTACGCACCACCTCTCTTGCTTCTCATTGTGCAAACTGGAAAGCAGAGGTCTGAGGGGAGGGGGCACATTTGCCTGGAGCCCCCCACTGGGGCAGGGGTCTGCCCAATCATTGCCTCCTTCAGATACCCTGGGCAAAGCGTCATCCCTGGGTCAGCTGTGGGCAGAGTGTGTTGCTGAGGCTAGTCCAGCACTTCTTTCTGGCATCAGAGGTGGGGGGGTGCAGAGGAAAGATCTGGATCGGTGGTCTCCATGCTATAATCTCTCCTCCCTGCCAGGGTCACATGGAAGAGCTGTGGGGCCTGGCCACACATCCTAGCCGGGCACAGTTTGTGACATGCGGGCAGGATAAGCTGGTGCACCTGTGGAGTGTGGAGTCCCACCAGCCCCTGTGGAGTAGGACCATCGAGGTAAGGGGCTGGGGGACTTGATACACCCTTCTAACAGGACCACCTGTCTAAATGTGTCAGGGATCAAACAGGAACCACACCCAGTGTCTTACAGCAGAAGGAGATTTAATACAAGGAATTCGGTGCCTACAAACTTGCTTGGGAGGGCTGAGGGGAGTGAGTTCTTGACTGGAAGGAAGCCTAGAACAACACCCCAGACCTGACGTGCCCGAGGAGCTGCTGCCTCTTCCACAGTCAGGAAGGTGGGGAGTCAGGAACCACTGGGTTCAAGAAAATGCTGTCCTCATAACTGCGATCCAGGAATCAGGATGCTGTGGTCACTCAAGTGTTGGCTCTAGAGCTATACTGTCTAGTACATGTGGCTATTCAAACTTAAATTAACTTTAAATGTAAGAGTGAAAGGTTTAGTTTCTCCTTTGCACTAACTACATTCCAAACATGTGACTGCATGCGTGTGTACATGCTCAGTTGTGTCCAACTCCCCTGTCCACGGAATTCTTCAGCCAAGAATACTGGATTGGGTTGCCATTTCCTTCTCCAGGGGATCTTCCCGACCTAGGGATCAAACCTGCATCTCCTGTGTCTCCTGCATTGCAGGCAGATTCTTTACCTGCTGAGCCAAAACATGTGGCTAGTTACTACCAAATTGGCAAGTGCAGATACAGAACATCCCCATCATCGTAGAAAGTTCTGTTGCACTGTCTTGCTAGATCTAGAGTGACTCAATGCTGGCTATATTTGCACTGGCCAAAAGCAGATCCTCTGTGCCGTTGCCTTTCAAGGCTAGTGACTGCTCACCTGCACAGCAAATGTTTTCACAACCTAACTGATCAGCGCAAGTGGCAGAGTGGGGCCTCTACTTTGCGTTTTCCAGAGCCCACAGTAATGTAACTGATTGTTGGACGCAAATCACAGCTGACCCTAGCTGCATGGGCTTCTGAGCAATGTAGTTTTTAAGCTCCCCTGCCTGTGCAGTATGGGAGAGTAGAAAGTCAGTTGTCATGGTCTTCACACCACCTTTTGAGGTTTTGCTCTAGGAATCCAGGGTTACCTGTGATCCTGGAACACCTGATGGCCTTTCAGTTTCTAGGAGTCAGGGATGGTGTGTCCTAGAAATTACTGGGGCCATATGTAATGATCTTCACCTTGGCTGCTAACTGAACACCTGCTGTATGCCAGGTTCCATGTTCAGCACAGCAGTTCTCTAGCCAGGGCATCAGAACCACCTGAGATGTCAGAAACACAGCATCAAATCGTGAGCTCTAAGCACAGGAAGTCTGATTCAAGAAGTCCGAGTTTGGTCCCAGATTCTGCAGATTGTAACAAGCTCCCTTAGGCTATTCTGATTCAGGCAGTCTCCCTACCATGCTTGAAACTGTCTTAGCACTTTACCCACATCATCTTTTTTTTTTCCTAACTTAAAAATTTTAAGTTTATATTGGGGTATAGCCAATTAACAATGTTGTGGTAGATTCAGGTGAAGAGCAAAGGGACTCAGCCATACGTATCCATGTATCCAATCTCCCCCAAACATAGCTCCCATCCAGGCTGGCAGATAACATCATCTTTTTAACCGCTTCCGCCCCCAACCTCCACAAGGCAGTAGGAATGATGGATCCTCACTTGGAAACAGGCCCAGAAAGGTAAAATCACTTGCCCATCAACAAGTGTAATTATGATCATGCTGCTGCTGCTAAGTCGCTTCAGTTGTGTCTGACTCTGTGCGACCCCATAAGACGGGCAGCCCACCAGGCTCCCCCATCCCTGGGATTCTCCAGGCAAGAACACTGGATTGGGTTGCCATTTCCTTCTCCAATGCATGAAAGTGAAAAGTGAAAGTGAAGTCGCTCAGTCGTGTCCGACTCTTAGCGACCCCATGGACTGCAGCCCATCAGGCTCCTCCATCCATGGGATTTTCCAGGCAAGAGTACTGGAGTGGGGGTGCCATTGCCTTCTCCGAACTACGATCATAGGTGACCTTTATTCAGTGCTTCCTGTGGGCCATCTTGCTTACCATTCTCAGAGCTTTATACCTTGCTTATAACAGTCCTGGGAAGTGTGTGTGTTTATGTTCTCCATTTGAGACAACCAAGGCCAAGGTGGAGAAACCTATTTGATGTCACATCACTAGGAAGTGTCAGAGCCACTGTTTGAAGCCAGGTCTGATTCCATGGTGCTCTGTTGCCTGTAAATTCAACGAAATCCCCAATTAAATATTTTTTTTTTTTGCTGGAAATTAGATAAAGATTCAGAGAAACAGGCACTCAGACATACCTGGTGATAAGCTGATATAATTTTATGGCAAGCAGATTGACATGATATATCAAAAGTCTTAGAAATGTGGACAGTCTTGATCCCAACAATCTCATGTCTAGAAAAGTCCCTAAGGAGATCATCTTGGGTGAATAAAACTGTGGGAATTTAGAACAGGAGTGATAAAAGATCCAGAGTCCACAGTGATGGGAGGAATGTTTTCTTTTCAAGCCAACATGTTAAAGGGAAGGAGAGTGTTTTCTGACTATCTGCGGCAGGGGGTTACCAGAGGGCAACAGAGGGAAGTGAGAGCCCTTAGGCAGGCTCTGAGGCCGGGAAGGTGGGCCAGATGGATGGGGACCCCAGCTTCCAGCCCCGTTTCTTCTCTCCCTCCTCAGGATCCTGCCCGTTCTGCTGGCTTCCACCCCAGTGGCTCTGTCCTGGCCATCGGCACAGTGACTGGCAGGTAACACTGACGGGCATTTGGGGTGGGCTTCTGTGCTCTCCCCAGGAACTATCCCTTGATTCCCCCTCCTTCTCTACTGCCCCAAAGCCTACAGAGAACGATAATTAGGTCCCAACTGGTTGCCAGGACTTGATCTCCCATCATTCCTCTTTGGGAGTCTGCTTTCTCCCATGTCTTTCTGGGGTCCCTCCCTCAAGGCCCCCCACAGATTGCCACCCCTCTCTACCAGATCAGCTCACCCCTCCTCCCCTCACCACGCCTTCTCCTTAAAGATGGCTGCTGCTGGACACCGAGACCAATGACCTTGTGGCCATCCATACCGATGGGAATGAACAGATCTCAGTGGTCAGCTTCTCTCCGGGTAAGGAACGTGACTGGGGATGCTGGAGAGGCAGGGCCTGGGAACAGAAAAGCTGGCTTACAAGCAGGAGTAAGGGTTGGAGCCTGTGTGGCACCGGCCTAAGGGTGGGGCCAGGACTGTGGTAGGGATGGAGCTCGGGACTACTGAGTTGTCTGGGATAGTGGGGGGCTGAATCTGAGAGAGGAGGGGGTAGAACCTGGGTGCTTCCTCATAGCCCCCTCCCCCTCCCCCAGACGGGGCGTACCTGGCCGTGGGCTCCCACGACAACTTGGTGTACGTGTACACGGTGGACCAAGGCGGCCGCAAGGTCAGCCGCTTGGGCAAGTGCTCGGTGAGTGGGCCATGGTCCCCAGCCCGCGCCGCCACCCCCGTCCGGGGGGGTCCAGGATTAACCAGTTTTCTACCTCAAGGGAGCTCAGCTTCAACACTCAACTGACTGCCCTGATTACGTCTAGGAGTCTTAGCCCGGCACACACGCATTTACCCTCTCCTGTGTTTTAAGCCCGCCTTTTGTGTAGCCCCGCCCCTCACATTCTAAGCCCGCCCCTTCATGTAGCCCCGCCCCTCACGTTCTAAACACACCCTCTGTGTTATAGCCCAGCCCCTTGCATTCAAAGCCCGCCCCCTCTGTGTCTAGCTCGGCCCACTTGTTCTAAACTCCCCTTGTGTTCGAAGCCCTCCTTGTCTGCCCCTGCCCATGGTAGTCTGGCCCCACACTCCAAAGCCTTGTGTACCCTTCCTCTAGACCCCTCGTGTTTTCACTCTATCTCTGTATTTTGCCTTCCCCCCATCCTGGGCGGACCCTGCCCTCTCCAGCTCTAACGCACCCCTTCCCTCCCCTGCAGGGCCATTCCAGTTTTATCACCCACCTGGATTGGGCCCAGGACAGCAGCTGCTTTGTCACCAACTCTGGGGACTACGAGATTCTGTACTGTGAGTTCTCTGAAACCCAAAGGCACGCCTCCCTCAGCCTCTCCACTGCGCATGTGCAATTTGCATAGCTTTCCCTGGGTTCTGGCAGAAAAGGCAGGGCATTCAAGTCCCTCTCCTCTGGCTGGTGTATTCAGGGGCTGATCTGTTGGGCTGCTCTCCTGACTTCTGGTTTCCTCCCTGGTGGACCCAGCTTTTAACCAATTCCTCCCCTCCCTGGTTGGATGGGTTGGGTACAGATTTCTAAGCAGATACCCTTGCTCTGGCCTTGGGGTGTCATCACCACCCAGGATCTAGTCCCCTCAGTCAGTCTGAAGAGGTAGAATAAGCCCTGGGACCTTTACCTCCTGTCTCGGACATCAGTGTCCACTGTCTGTGAAATGGGTGTGTTGTCAGTAGTTCTTTATGCTCTGAACACCTCTCCTTCATTTTCTGCCCCAGGGGATTCATCTACCTGTAAGCAGATCACTACTGCCGAAACTGTGAGAAACGTGGAATGGGCCACGGCTACTTGTGTCTTAGGGTTTGGGGTATTTGGTAAGTTGTGGAATGGACAGAGTCTTGCTGAGGGCAGGAGTTCTGAGAAATAGCCCTGACTGGTGGTTTTTACAGCCTCTTATTACCAGGCTGGGAAACTAATTCCTTTATCCATGTGAGCAACCGTGTTTGTGTCAGAGGAAAGAGGAGGGTGAGATGACTGCTCAGGGTAGCTGTAAGGAAATGAGAACAAATGAGGGGTGGTGCCTGACCCAGAGAGATTTGCACGGCCTGTGTCCCAGTCATGAGTTCATTCAGGCATTAATGTACTCAACACATACTCCCTGAGCACCTCTCTGCACAGCTGGGTAGTGCCGAGACCCAGCGGTGACCGTGACAGCCCTGGCCTTGCCATCATGGGACTCACACTCCAGTGGACAAGATAGACCTGTCCCCAGACAACCCAGAATAGATCAGTCAGAGGCAAGGAACTCCAGAGAGGACATCTGGCCCCAGTCTAGGAGGGAGTCAGGGAGGACTTCCTGGAGGAAGGGACATCCAAACTGGGCCCTGCAGGATGAGGAGTTACATTCCAGTGTGGTGAAGAAGGAAAGCAGTCTGTAGGCAAAGGGGATAATAGCCATGTGTAAAAGCCCAGAGGTGACAGAGCTTGCTATTTGGAGAAATGTAAGAAGGCAGGATGGCTAAGTCATTGCAGAGTTCAAGGGAAGCACTGGTGAGGACAAGGCTGGAGCATTGTGAGGGGCCTGGCAGAGCACAGGGGTCATGGTGAGAAGCCTGGACAGTGGAAGGGTTTTGGTTTTGTTTGGGCCACGTTGTGCGGCTTGTGGGATCTTTGTTCCCTGACCAGGGCTTGAACTCAGGTCTTGGCAGTGACAGCATGGAGTCCTAACCACTGGATCACCAGGGAATTCCCCATGAGGTTTTGAATGATGGAAGATAGGGTCAGATACCTATTTCCAAAAGATTATTCCAACTCATCCCTGGCTAGAGACGGGCTAGATGAGAGGAAGGCAGGGAGGCTGCAGCTGGGGCCTGTTCGCCTTGGGGTTTCTTGGCCCCAGCTGACATCTTATCATCACCACCCACCCCCAATCTTGTCCACAGGGATCTGGTCCGAGGGAGCAGATGGTACTGACATCAATGCTGTGGCCCGCTCCCATGATGGGAAGTTGCTGGCTTCAGCTGATGACTTTGGCAAAGTCCACCTGTTCAGCTACCCTTGCTGTCAGCCTCGAGTGAGTCCTTATGGGGGCTGGCAGGGTGGAGGTACCAAGCAACCCTTTCCGGATCTCAGTTTCCCATCTATACAAAGAGGGCAGTGACTAGATCCCAAGGGCCTTTCTTAACTTGAAACTTGATAAATTTCTGAGTCTGTAGTGCTAAAGCTCTGAGCATCTGCATTTTGAAACCTTTGGTTCTTTTATCCTGTTAACTCAAGAATTATTTATTGAATACCTACTATACGCCTGGGCATAGGGAATGTGGCAGTGAACAAGACAGGTGACCTCCTGTCCTGTCCTTCTTCCCCTTTCACAGGCCCTCAGCCACAAATACGGGCGGACACAGCAGCCATGTGACAAACGTGGCCTTCTTGTGGGATGACAGCATGGCCCTGACCACGGGGGGGCAAGGACACCAGCGTGCTGCAGTGGCGGGTGGTCTGAACTGAGGAGGGTGGGGTTCCCAGGAACATGGGGCCCAGGTAGAGTCAGGTGGTGAGGCTGCAATTCTATTTTCGGGAGATGTCTATTGCCGAGTAGAGTAATATATACCCAGAGTATGTCTATAGCAAAGGGGGTTATGAGGGTGGGCGGGTGGACTGACAGACAGAAGTCTCTATTTATCAGGGTGGGAACAGGGGTCATACTGATTTGGGGGAGCCATTAGAGTGTTTGGTTCAGAGTGTTTTTTTTTAAGTTTATTATTTTATATCATCCAGAAATAAAAACATGTGCACTGAGGTGGAGTTTCAGGGTCTGTGTATGGGAGTATCCATAGATTGAGTGTGTCTATAAGTATATGTGTATGTGTGCGTGTATTAGTGTTTGTGATGAGAGACCATTATTAGGTCTTAATTGGTCTTTAAGCTTGATAGAAACCAAGCTGCTGCTGCTGCTGCTGCTGCTAAGTCTCTTCAGTTGTGTCCGACTCTGTGCGACCCCACAGACGGCAGCCCACCGGGCTCCCCCGTCCCTGGGATTCTCCAGGCAAGAACACTGGAGTGGGTTGCCATTTCTTTCTCCAGTGCATGAAAGGAAAAAGTGAAAGTGAAGTCGCTCAGTCATGTCACACTCTTGGCGACCCCGTGGACTGCAGAAACCAAGCTAGCTCTAACTTAAGCCAAAGAGTACTCAGTTGGCCTACATACCCAAACAAGGAAAGGCAGTTGTCCCCTCTGGATTTCAGGGCCCATGAACCAAGGGTTTAAGGGCAATCAAGGTATTCCATACCTTCTCTGATCTTCTGCAAGTCAGCATTTTTCTCTGGGAACAGCAGTCTCCACACAACAGGAGGATGCCACCCGGCAGCTGGAACCCCAAGCCCAAAAATCCCAGAGAAGGGCTATGATTGGCCCATCTGCAAATCAATCAACTTGGACTGTTGGTTGGTCTACTGTGATTGGTTAATTCCACTTGGGTGCGGCCAGTCCTGGACGAATGATTGTGGCCAGGAAGATGGAATCATTAAAAACATGGAAGCCTCACTTGAACCATAGGTTGAAATAAGGCAAGGAAAGTTTTCAGAGAAGTGGACTGATGACACTATAGAGATCTGGTGGATGAAGTATGAGCATTCTGCATTACAAGAGACAGAAACCTAATTTCATCCAGCAGAAACCGTAAGAAGCAATTGCCAGGTCATGAAACTGAGTAGTCCAGGAGGAGTCTAGCTGGACTGTGGTAATTGGGTTTCTCCCATTGGGGATTTCTCAATTTTTAATTTGTAATCTTGAGCAAATTTTGAACTTTAACCTTTTATCGATGTGTTGATACATTACATTCAGAAAAGTACACTCATCATAAATGTACAAAAACAAACAGATTCCATCCATGCAGCCGTCTCCCAGGTGATGACATAGAACATCCTCAGCCCTCAGCCCCCTTGAGTCCCTTCCTAGTCATTGCTCCCCTCTCCCCCTCAGTCGCTACCCTACTCCTCACACCATAGAAGTTTTACCCATTTTTGAACTTTAAATCAGAGGTCAGCAAACTTTCCAGAAAGGGCCAGTTAGTAAATATTTTAGACTTTAGAAGGCACCCAGTCTCTGTCCCAAGTAACTCTGACCTTGTCCGTGTGAAAGTGACCACAGACAACACGTGAATGAATGAGCTTGGCAGTGTTCAAATAAAGCTATTTATGGATACCGAAACTTGAGTTCTGGGACATTTTTGCTGTGTCATGAGATACCATTGTTTTAGTCTCATTGTGTTTAGAAGTGTGAAACCATCTTAGCTCATGGGCCGTACAAAGATGGGCAGTAGATACGATTTGGTCCACACCGGTACTCATAGTTTGCCCACTTTTGCTTTAAATCAGAGAGTGTGAACTGTTTTGGGATCTGACTTCTCCCCTGGAGCGAGGTTCTTAACCTCTCAAGGCCTCAGTCTCCTGGTGTATAAAATAGAAGTTAATAATAGCACCTGCCCCCAGGGGTGCTGTGAAAATGACTTAAATGCCTGCGGCAAGCTTAGGACAGGGCCCGACACATAAAAAGCCTTCTAGAAATGTTGGCTGATTATTTTTACACTTGAGAACACAGACACCGTGGCTGCAGGCATTCTGCCAGGCCACGTGATAACAAAAGCAGAGGAAGTCTTTCCCTGATAGTGTTCCTGTCTCCAGAGGAATCAGATTGGCTCAGCTTGGATCCTGTGCCCAGTCTCTATGGCCTAGGGCAGCAGTCCCTAAACTTTTTGGCACTAGGGGACTGACATTGTGGAAGAAAATTTTTCCACAGACCAGGGTAGGGGGATGGTTTGGGGATGATTCAGGTGCATTACGTTTACTGTGCATTTTATTATTACATCAGTTCCACCTCAGATCATCAGGCATTAGATCCCAGAGGTTGGGGACCCCTGGCCAGGCCTGGGTCATTTGCTCATCTCTTTGCTTAGGAAGGGGTTAATGTATGATACTGGGACTGAGAGCACCTACACCTCATGGAATGGTGGGGGAGTTCTTTCAGAGGAAGGGAGGTGGGGAAACATGTGAGCAGGAGATGGAGGTTACCAACCACCTCAGCCTATTTATGTCAAGGTGAGTGATACACCGGAGGGCAGGGTCAGCAACATTTCTGGGAGTTTGAAGACCCCTATTCCTAGTATCCATTGTTTCAGAACAAAGCTTTTCAAAGTTTAATGGTTTAGCAGGACTTCCCTGGTGGTCTAGTAGCTAGGACTTTATGTTTCCAATGGTGGGGGTCTGGGTTCAATACCTGGTCAGGGAATTAGACACTCCATGCTGCAACTAAGATCCAGTGTGGCCAAATAATTAAAATACTTTCTTAAAAAAGAGTTCAAAGGAGAGTTAAAAAAACTTAGTTGCTTAAAACACAACCATTTTGCTATGACTTATAGTTTGGTGTTAGCCATTCACACATGATGAAAGTTTGGGTTGTGTCCATCTTCTGCTATTGTGAATAATGCTGTGATAAATATTTATATGCATGCATGCATGCTCAGTTGCTTCAGTTACGTTTGACTTTTTGTGACCCTATGGACTGTAGCCCACACAGCTCCTCTGTCCATGGGATTCTCCAGGCAAGAATACTAGAGTTGTTATGCCCACCTCCAGGGGATCTGCTTGACCCAGGAATTGAACCCATGTCTTTTACATCTCCTGTGTTGGCAGGTGTGCTCTTCACTGCCACCACCACCTGGGAAGCCCAAACATTCATATACAAGATGTTATTTGGACATATGTTTTCATTTCTCTTGGGTATATACCTAGGTGTAGAATTACTGGGCCATATGGCAATTCTGTTTAACTTTTTGAGAAACCTCTGTTTGTATGTGGTGTTACTTAAACAATTCTGAAATAACTATAGATTCAGAGGAAGTTGCCAACATAGTACAGAGAGGTCCTCTATGCCCTTCATCCAGTCTCCCCCAGTGGTAACATCTTATGCAACCATGCTACACTGCCAAACTTGGAAACTGGCCCTGGTGAATCTGCAGACCTTATTCAGATTTAACCTGTTTTATACATCTTCTTGTGTGTATGTGTGTCTGCAGTTTTATCACATGTATGGATTTTTTTTCAGGAGGATTCCAGAAAGTGTTACAAATTCCCTTTTGTTTCTGCAGTATTTCCAAATTATACCTGCTGTTTATATATAAGTATGTTTGCTCTCTGGTCTTGGGCTAGTTAACAAGCCCTAATAAGTACAATGAGTTCTGTCATCGGGGCTGAACATACTTCAGATATGGGATGACATTCTAAAGAAGTCCTTAAATTAGTGATAGGATATCCTGCTTGATAACATCTAGTTTCAGTTTTGAAGTAGTATATTAGTCAAAGAAAATCCCAGAGAAACAGAGCCAGTGGGGTTTATATATTATAAGGAATTGGTTCACTCAATTGTGGAAACTGACAAGTCCCAAGATCCGCTGGGTCAATCAGCAAACTGGAGAACTAGGAGAGGCAGAGATGCAGTTTCCAGTCTGAGTTACTCACATGAAGTGCTTAGAATGGTACTTTGACTGTAGTAAGTGGTCATTAAATGTTAGCTGCCCTTATTTTCCGCTCGTTTCTGATCTTCCTTTTTAAGCCAACGTCTTCTCCTGTCCCCATCTCTTATCTCCAGCCACTTGAATCGCCAGTCCTTGCCCTTCCCTGTGACATTTCATGCCTCTGAGCTTCAGCACATGCTGTTCCTTCCCTGCTGGTACACCCTTTTGAACTTGTCTACCCAGACAACTCCCATTCGATAGTAAGAGTCCAGCAATCATATCCCGACTCCAGGCCCGTAGGTTTTCGATCAAACTCTCCTTTCCTGGGATCAAAGTCTCCTTTCCTCGAAGCGCCAGTCTATGTTCAATACAGGATACAGGATGCTTGGGGCTGGTGCACAGGATGATCCAGGGAGATGATATGGGGTGGGAGGTGGGAGGGGGCTTCGGCATTGGGAGATCGTGTACACCTGTGGCTGATTCATGTCAATGTATGGCAAAACAAATACAGTATTGTAATGTAGAATAAAGTATTTTTTTTTAAGTCTCCTTTCCTGTCCTCCAGCTTTTTGACCCTTTCCTGCTGTCCAAGTTCTAGGCAAGTAAGTGGTCCAGCTCCATCAAAGCATCCCTTTCCCTGGGTCTTGGTGCTCTGGCGCCCCCTTGTGCCCAGCCGCAGACCTGCGTGGAAAAATATGCCTAGAAAGTTCTGGGAGAATAGTGCAGGTGCTGGGAAAGATTGAAGGCTGGAGGAGAAGGGGACGACAAAGGATGAGATGGTTGGATGGCATCACCGACTCAATGGACATGAGTTTGGGTAAGCTCCGGGAGTTGGTGATGGACAGGAAGGTCTGGCGTGCTGCAGTCCATGGTGTCGCAAAGAGTCAGACACGACTGAGCGACTGAACTGAACTGAACTGAGTGCAAGTGACTCTCCACAGTGCACCCAAGGGGTCACTCTCAGCCTTTCTCCTCCAGCTCTGGGTACTGTGAGAGTGCCCTCTGTGGACTCCATGCATGAGAGTCCATTGGTTGGGTTCTTCCTGTTACAAGCACTGACAGGAAATCTGAAGGTCACTAGTGGGGGAAGAGGCTGGAGTATTTATTTTCCAGGCCTCTCTCTGCATCCCTGCAGTTTTGCCAGTGGCTGTGTTCTCTGTCTAGAGCTATAGCTCTTCTTGTGGCTCAGACAGTAAACAACCTGCCTGCAGTGTGGGGAGACCTGGATTCAGTCCCTGCATCAGGAAGATCCCCCAGAGAAGAGAATGGCAATCCCATGGACAGAAGAGTCTGCCAGGTTACAGCCCACAGGGTCGCAAAGAGTTGGTGCTACTGAAGCTATTCAGCACACAAGCTCTCTGAATGGCTACTGGGTTCCTGCCAGGATCCTAACTGAATCATATTATAAACTTAGGATGAGTCCATGAGAGAAAGGGACCCTCACCCATCAGGGCACCTCAGAGTTTCTCTTTAGAAGGACCTTGAGATGGCCAAGGAGCTGACAGGAGGACTTGTCTGAAAGCTGGTAAACTTTACATGGGGTTCTTTGCACGGAGGGGCTAAACTCTTCATGACACTTCCATTGGTATGTCTCTCTGCCTGTCCCCTTGAGGGAGGGTGGAAGGAAAAAGCTTTTATTCCTGTGTGCATTGCAGGTCACTTGGGTACTTGGTTAAGTCTTACTTTCTATTTGCCTCCAGAGCCCTGAGAGGAAAGGGGTATTTTTAGAACTGTTTCATTTCATTTCTATGAAGTTCTAAAACAGGCAACACTCATTTCCAGTAAAAAAAAAAAAAAAAAAAGGCATAGAGTGTCTCTGGGGGTAAAGAGTGAGTGCCCTGGAAAGGAGCAAAAACCCAAACAAAACAGTGGTCGCTGGTGATGGAAATGTTTATGTTTTAATTTGGGTGCTTAGTCACATGGGTGTATCTGTTTGTCACAACTTATTGGGCTTCTCCTTAAGATCCCAGCATTTTTATTCTCAGAATAAACAGGGATTTCCCTAGTGGTCCAGTTATTAAAAATCATCCTTCCAATGCAGGGGAAGCAGGTTCCATGCCTGGTCAGGGAACTAGGATCCCACGTGCCATGAGGCAACAAAGCCAGCGCGCCTCAACTAGAGAAGCTCTCATGCCACAGTGAAGACCCAGAGCAGCCAAAATAATAATCATCACTGTGTGTGTGAGAGAGAGAGAGAAGAGGTGTGTGTGTGTGTGAGAGAGTGTGTGTGTGTGAGAGAGTGTGTGCGTGAGAGAGAGTGTGTGTGTGTGTGAAAGAGAAGAGGTGTGTGTGTGAGAGTGTATGTGAGTGTGTGTGTATGTGAGAGTGTGTATGTGAGAGTGTGAAAGTGTGTGTGAGAGAAAGTGTGTGTGTGAGTGTGTGTGTGAGAGTGTGTATGTGAGAGTGTGTGTGTGAGTGAGTGTGTGTGTGTGTGTATGTGAGAGAGTGTGTGTGAGAGAGTGTGTGTGAAAGTGTGTGAGTGTGTGTGTATGTGAGAGAGAGTGTGAGAGTGTGTGTGAGAGTGTGTGTGTGTGTGTGAGAGAGAGAGAGTGTGTGTGTGAGAGAGTGTGTGTGTGTTTGTGTGCATGCTCGTTTATGCGCGCTCAGTCATGTCTGATTCTGCGACCCCATGGGCTGTAGCCTGCCAGCTTCCCCTGTCCATGGAATTTTCAAGAATACTGGAGTGGGTTACCATTTCCTTCTCCAGGGGATCTTCCCCACCCAGGGATCGAACGAACCCTTGTCTCTTGCATCTCTGGCATTGGCAGATGGGTTCTTTACCAGCTGAGCCACTGAGGAAGCCCCAGTGATTATTATAATTATAATAAAAGAAAAATAAACAAAAAAGAATTTTCAAGCCCGATAGATGTCACTCCCCCACACCACCACACACTGTGCCAGGTCTTAGTTGCAGCGTATGGGATCTAGCTCCCTGACCAGAGACTGAACCCAGGCTCCCTGCATTGGCAGCTCAGAGTCTTAGCCACTGGACCGCCAAGGAAGTCCTAGCTGTCACTTTTTCTGAAAAAAAAATTCTAGAAAATTTTAAAATTATTTTTTATTAGTTGTCACTTTTGAGTGTTACATCCTAGGTCTGTCCAAAGTGCTTTGCCTAAGAATGGATCAGTTTATGAAGGACATGATGATAACATAAAAATCAGCAAATATTTTTGCAGCACTTAACATTCATGTATTTACTTCTTGAAAACAACATGTATCGCACATGTATCGTGTAGTAAAGTAACCCAACAGAAAACTGACACTCCTCCTAGTGGGAAGGCAGATATTTAGAAAAACAACAACAAAAAGTGGAATACACAGACTGTTAGGACACTTTCTATGGGGAAAAAACAAATAAAGCAGGGAGAAAGGAGGTCGTGGGGAGGGGGTCATGTTTTACAGACTTTATAGTATGACGTCCTCTTGATAAAAGGACTATGAGAGACCACATGATCAGAAGAGGAAACGGAGGCACACGGAGGTCACCAGCCTAAGTCTGGCCAAGAGGCAGGGCTGGAGCTGGAAAACCCAAGAGAGAGTCCTTCCAGGGGTGGCCCTGACCATGGGCATGAGGAACTAACAGACCCCTCATTCTCTCCCTTGGGAAAGTGGGAGTGCAAAGACCAAAAAGTTGATGACTTGGGTCTGGGGTCTCCCTAAACCCCGGTCCCCCACCTCCCCATAGCTTAAGGCTTGATCTAGTTGGAGTGCGGGGTTGGAGGGAGAGTAAGCAAAGGAATTTATGAGATGGAGGCTTCCAGGCTGGGGACGTTGAAGGACTCGGGGTGTTTCACCAGCAGGTGAGGTTTCTCCAAAGCTGGAAGGCTTTAGTGGGGTGAAGGGGTTAAGGGGGAGCGACAACGGAGGGGGTTAACGGGGGCGGGCCCGGTCGGGGCGGGGCGGGGCCTCGGCTGGTGGCTCTGGCCCGGGGCCGGGAGGAGTCGCCGCCGGGTCCCTGCGCCGCCGCGGAGCCCGGATCCCCCAGCCGCAGGGAGAGGCGCCGCCCGCCCCGTCCAGCCGCCACGCGCAGGTAGGCGCCGGTTCCTCCCCGGTCCGCGCAGGTCCCGCGGCCGCCGGCGGCCACTCCTCCCCGCGCCCCTCGCGGGTTTTGCGTCCCCGCGTCCGTCCGCTGCCTCAGTCTCCCGCGTGGCCTCGTCCCCGCCCCTCTCTGGGGCTGGCTCTCCTTGCGTCTCCGCGACTGACTCTGTCTTTGGGTCTGTCTCCATCTCTCCGTCGGTCTCTGATGTCTCTCTGGATCTGTGGTCCCTCTCCCTCTGCTCGTGTCTCTCCTTAGCCATCTCGATGTCTCTGTGTCGATATCTTTTATCTCTGCCTCTCCGCCCCTTTCTCTCACTCCGTTTGCCTGTGTCCCTGGGTCTTGATGAACTCTCTCTATACGGATCTCTCTGCCTCCGTCTCCCCGTTTCTGGGCATCTCTTTGCCTTTTTTCTTCCTGTCTCTCTCTCTGTATGCCTCTGTCTCTGTCTCCACGTATCTTAGACCCGGTTCTGGCAACTTCACTCCGTCGTCATCCCTTTCCAACTTTCTCCTGGGCTGAGGGTCTTCCTGGGAGTCGGGTAGGGGGCAATAGGATTACCACCTGGGGCAGGTGGACTTTGAGTACCGCTGTGACCTGGGCTCCCCCTTAACAGAGTCACCCCACTGCTCTGGAGGTCGCACCCACCCCACCCTCCAATTTCAGGAATTGCTGGCTGGGGGAGGGGGTAAACTTCCTCCCCAACTTCCTCCAGTCCAGGATTTGGCTGGGTCACCCATTAACTCCTTCCTGTCTTGGCTTCATCCCTGCCCCCCCACCACCACCTTGAACCACCCTGAAGGACAGCTCTGGAATTTCTGTGAGGCATCGACTCTGGGATGAATGTCATATATACTCAGATGGGATGAGGGCTGGGGGATTTTCTGGAGGGCCGAGATGATGATGGGGGCCACACCTCTCATCACCCCCCACCAGAGCCCTCCACCAGCCACACTTCCCCTGAACTCACCAGTGTGTCCCTACGCCCTCAGTTGTGTTCAACTCTGCGACCCCGTGGCCTGTCCCCGCCCGCCAGGCTCCACTGTTCATGGGATTTTCCAGGCAAGAATACTGGAGTGGGTTGCCATTTTCTTCTCCAGGAGATCCTCCCTCCAGGGATCAAACCCACATCTGCTTCTCCTGCACTGCAGGCAGATTCTTTACCGCTAAACCACTGGGGAAGAATTCACCAAGGGCCCCCAACTCTGTCTCTTGATGAGCTTGACTTCAGGCTTGGGGTGAGGATGGGGTGGTTGTCCTCTCTGGGCGGGGTTTCAGTAGGAGAAAATGAGAGAGATTGATGGTTTTTGTTTTTCTTTTGGCGGGAGGTGGCGTGGGGGGCCTCCAAAACTCTGGGAATCATAGCATCAAGAAGTTTGGAATGTAAACTCTTTTTTTTAATTAATTTTTTAATTAGAGTATCATCAGTTTTGAATGTGAAGACTTTGCATGAAAGAACCCAAGTATGTGAGAATGATCCAAAAGGAGGATTGGGAGAGCTCAAACCTTCAAGTTAAAGGTCTTGGGGTATTTGAATCCTTCAATCTAAAAAGATGGGCTTTGGAATATTGGCAGTTTTCAGTGGTCGCAGTCGAGAGCTCAAAAGTGCTGTCAGAGCCAGCTAGACCAAACCCCCCATTTCAGAGATGGGGAAACTGAGGCCCAAGTGTAGAAGTCCCCAAGGTGAGTCAGTTTCAGGCTGAGTTGGGACTCCGGTTCCACTGAAGCCCAAATCCAAAGTACTGGCTTCTTTTGCTGCCACAACCTCAGATTAAAGTGGGGAAGGCGGTCTTCACAGAGAAGAGGGAAGAATGCCAAGGTGAGTGTGAATGGCTGGAACCCAGGAGGGAGCATTTTTAGAAGCAGAGGAGAGAAAATATTTCTGAAGCCACGGTGGTGGAGAGGGAGAGGGGATAAGAGTTGGTTGGAGTGGAAGGTGGAAGGGGGTGGAATTTCAGAAAAGGAGGGAAGAGAAGAAGGGAAGTGAGGAAAAGGGGCAGAGATCAACTCCCGCCTGACTCTGTCTCCTGACTCTCCCCATGAAGCCCACTGCTCCTGCAGGACAGGGCCTATAATTTGGTTTGTGTCTAGACAAATAATAACTCAGCCTCAGCCAGTATGTGATCCAGTGGGGTGGGATGAGACAAAGTTTCTGGGCCAGGTATAGAGAGGCAGCCTGGGCTCTTAGTGTCCCCACCAGGAGGAGAGAATTTAGGGGCCAGGTAAATGTGGTGACTACCCACCCCCCGCCAAAATCGAATTCTTAGTATTTTACAATTCTGCACAATTTTAGAACTTCAGGCTGCTGGAATGTTAAAAAGAAAAAAAAAAAACACAAAATCAGAAGAGATAAAGGGAGAAAAAAGGAAGTGGGGTTTACCATATCTGTAAAAAGAAAGGGGAAATACAGATGCATGTTTGCTGGGCAAAGATAATGATCACTGAGAGTTTAATAATAGATTATGAAAGTTGTACAATTTTTTTTAAAATCAAAGAGCGTTCTAACAATAGAACTTGAGAATCCTGGAATGTGAATTTCCTGGGATATTGGAAACCTAGAAGGGTAGGGATGTGGAAAGCCGCCATAATAATAATAATAGAATGGAAGGAAGGTAAAGTTCTAAAAGGTTATAATAATAGAACTGTAAACCATGGCCTGGACTAACAATAGAATCTGAGGATCTGAGAGCCTTGGGAATCTAGAACATCAGAGGAGTGGAGTCAAGGACCCTCCCTGGTGTCCCTTCTGGGTGGTATGGGGGACATATGTGGGGGGATGGGGATCCCTTCAGTAGAAATGGGGAAACTGAGGCCAGTGGAGTGGTCACGGTGGCCTGACTGTCCCCGGTTCTCGCCAGCCAGCCGCCAAGGCGCCAGGTGGGGAGCGAGGCTCTGTGATCACATTTCGTTCCCCTAATGAGCAGAGCGACCGGAGCTGACTGGTCCCCAGGGGGCTGACAGGGGAGCAGGAGCCTTCAGAGGAGGGAAGTGGGGAGTGAGAGAGGTGACCTGGAGGCTTCTAGGATGAGGCTGGTGAGTGACAGGGGTGCGGGGGGCTGTATTACCTCCTCCTCTTGCCCTTTCAACCCCCAGCCCCAAGCCTTCAGCCTTGCTGGACTGAGAAGTCGCTCCTGGGGCCTGGCTTGAGCAGCTGAGACTGCACAAAGTGGGGTCAGGGGTCTGACAGTCCTTTCTGTCGCCCCACTATCGCTCCACATTCCCAACTTATCTCTCTTCCTCGGCCCTCTGGGAGGGACCAGCAGGGACCAGGAGGGAGCAGGGGTGTGGGGTTGGGGGAGAAAGTGCTGGGCAAGGGAGTTAGGTGATGGAGGGGGCACGCAAGACCCCCGAGGTCACTTGACTTCTGGTGGTGAGAGAGTCTGTGGGTTTTTCAGCAGAATCTCAAAGAGGGCTGAGAAGCCCAGAAAGACTTGAGAAAAATTACAAGAGTGCAGGGAGGGAAGAGAGAAAACATTCTTTTTCATTAAAAACGACCGATCTAGGCAGCCTTGACGTCATGTGACTTAGACAGCTAACTGCCTTGTGGCCTGGGCCTCAGTTTCCCCATCTGTATCAGGTAGGAATCAAATAACCTTGTGCCCCCAATTGTGGCATATAGGCTTATTGCATTGTGGAGTTCTAAGAGTCTGCCATTCCACGCTATCTTTGTATGTGGGGGGTTGATGTTGGGCATATCTCAAGTGGGGGAGAAGAGAGGGCTGAATGCCCCCTCCCCCCACACCTAGCATCCCCTCCCAAGAAGCAGGTGGGTTGAAGAAGAGGGACCGGAGGAGGGAGGGGCGAGTGTCCTACTGGTTCCTCCTGGAGGAAATTAGCAATGGGAAGTGCATTTCCTTTGTCTGCAGGAAATTAGTCTCCGGCCTGTGTACCCACCCCAGCCTCAGCAGAACTGGGGGGTTCTTGAGAGGGTGGGACAAAGGGAATTTCTCTGCTCTCAATGCCTCCTTCCATAATGAACTGGTTCATTTCTCATGTCAGCTCCCAAGTGCCTGTGGAATAGTAATAATTGTTCAAACACCGCACAATTTATAGATGATATCACCTCTACCAAGGATTTTGTTTCTTTCTTTTAAATTAATTTTATTTTTTAAATTGGAGTATAGTTGATTTTGGCGCTGTTAGATAGCATCACTGACTCAATGGATATGAATGTGAGCAAACTCCAGGAGATGGTAGAGGACAGAGGAGCCTGGCGTGCTGCGGTCCATGGGGTCACAAAGGGCTGGACACGACTTAGCAACTGAACAACAAGAACAACAGTAGTTGATTGACAGTGTTGTGCCAGTCTCCGCTGTATGGCAGAGTGACTCAGTCATACACATTCTTGTTTTTATAAATATTCTTTCCATTAGGGTTTGTCACAGATGTGGAGTTAAGAAAATATTCACACACAAAAATTATTCATAACCTAAAAGTTGAGAGTTACATTTTACTGGGTGGAAATTGTTAGGACTTCAAGCTTGGGAGATAGCATCTCAAGTCACCCTGAGAAAACATGCTCCAAGGAGCCAGGTTATACAGATGTTTTGCAACAAAGGGCAGGTAGTCTGAACATCAGATTATTGTGAATTAAAGAAGACCAGATATCCCAAGTTGAGGAGTTTAGTGCTTTTCTATGTATTATGGGAAGATGCAAGAGTCTGGGCTCAGTGAAATCATTCCTTTGATAGGCACTTCAGCTATCTGGGGCCAGTATCCTGTGTTTTCACATCCTGAGCTTTCTGGGGGTTAGGGGGACTCACCACCGGGAATGGTTGCAGTCTGATGGCTGCTAGATGGCAGGTATTCTTTCCTTCCTGAGTTCCCTCAAGGCTCACCAGCTCACCATCCATTGTGGCCGCAGTTGCTGGTGACTGTGACATCCTTGTTTACTGATACGGCAGGAAATATTTCATTTCTTACAGGATATTGAATAAGTTAGGAGATGTTTCATCCTCTTCAATTTTCTGTAAGAGTTGGTATCGAATTGATATTTTCTTCTGTGTGATTTTTTTGGGGGGTGGGAAGGGCCATGCCACGCAGCATGCCGGATCCTAGTTCCCCAGACCAAGGGTCAAACCCACACCCCCTGCAGTGGAAGCCAGGAGCCTTAACCACTGGACCACCAGGAAGTCCAAAAGATTTGTATCTGTGATGCGACTGATACAAAAGTTGTGCCCCACCTCCCCTTCATGCAGAAGGGGAAACTGAGTCTCCTGAAGGAGAAGTAATTCCCTTGGTCTTAACGGCTGAAGGAGAGACCCAGGGCAGAGAGAGAGAGGTGTTTTGAATGATTTGTTCTGGGCTGGAGGAGGGGTGGTACAGTTCAAAGGGAGGGACCGGATTGCACTGTTCCACTCCAGAGCAAGCCCCCTCCCTCCCATCTCCACAGGATCCAGGAATGTCTGTGAGTCTGAGGTGGGGGCAGCCCTTCCGTTGGGGAGGACCCCACAGAGGGTAGGACTTACTAAGCGGGACTCAGCCCTGACCTTTCAAAGTCAATTATGCAGCAGAGAGAGCCTGCCCTTTTCACTTTTTCCTTCCTCATCTCTTTATCTCTGGGACCCTGCAGGGACTCGCTGGAGTTTGAAGTGGGGGTGCTGCTGCCTCAAGGGGAGGGGGTGCCTGTGTGACAGCAAGGGCTGACCAAATGCCTGTTCCCTCAGTCCAAAGGCATTTATTGAGTGCCTACTGTATGCTGGGCCTGTCCTGGGTGCTGGCAAAAGCTACAGCAATCAATACTCGGTCCCCGCCCTCCCAAAATGTCCATTCAAGACAGATAGGCAGACACAAACAGGATGCAAGGTGATGTGAAGAGAGTTGTTTAGTCGCTCAGTCATGTCTGACTTTTGCAACCCCATGGACTGCAACCCCACAGGCTCCTCTGTCCATGGGTTTTCCCCCAGGCAAGAATACTGGAGTGGGTTGCTATTTCCTTTCCCAGGGGATCTTCCCAACCCAGGGATGGAACCCGTGTCTCCTACGTTGGCAGGCAGATTTTTTTTTTTTTAACCATTGAGCCACCAAGGAAGCCCAGGGACTATGGATAAGCATATTTTCATTTTGCATTTGTGCCTTTTCTAAATTTCCTTCAATAATGACTGATTTCCTTCACTTCTTGAACTTCCAAGTACCCAATCTATTCAGTCTATCCCTTTAACGTCACCTTCATAGCCATTGCCTCCGTCCTGACTCAGTCCTCTTTCTTCCCTTGACTTTTACAACAACCTTTTCTAGCTGTGAATAAACTAACAAAAGCACCTCACAGACATGTGTACCTCTCTCCCACCAGCCATCTACAATGGCAGAAATCATGTCTTATTTATATTTATCTCCAGTGTCCAGTCCTATGCAGGGCACAGAGGGGGCACTCAGATGTTGGATGGACTGAAGTTCTCCTCAAATAGAATGCAACCTCCTGGAAAAGAAGAGCCCTATCTTGAGATTCTGTGATTCCTGTAATTCCTCCACACAGAGTGTGTGGGTGTGGGTGGGCAGGACTGTGGGTACAGAGGGCCTCCCTGAGGAAGTGATGAAGGTATGGGAGCTAGTCCTAAGTAGATCTGAAGGAAGGACAGAGGTGGCGAGGCTGGAAAGAAGGTCCAGCCTTGAGCCTGCTGAAGTGGGGGAGGGAGAGGTGAGCACGAAAGTCAGCTAGGCTGCAAAGGCTGGGCAGACAGTGCCTTGTCACCTGGGGGAAGATGGGGTTTTGTCCCAAGTCCTTGGGGAAGTTATTGGAGGATTTCAAGCAGAGAAGGATTAATAACAAGAGCTGACTGACATGTTAGAGACACCTGTCTGTTCGCCACGTGGGGAGTGAATGGAGGGAAGCCAGAGTGGCAGGCAGGAAAGCCTTGGAGAGGCTCAACCGCAAGGTCCAAGCCAGAGGTCATAGTGGAGCAGAGTGGACAGCGGCCGGGGTTTTAGACATGTGTGGGCGCAGAATGTAGTGTGGAGGTTAGGGAGAGCCCAGAGCATTCACCCATGGGAAGATGCTGCTCAGGCACCTGGGAGGTTCCTGTGGGCCTGCTGGATGCCTTGGGTCTCATCCCTTCCCCTCTTTGGCCCCTCAGTTTCCTCATCTGTCCTACTGACTCAACCAACGGTTTTCAAAATGTGTCCTGGGCACTTGTCAGATGTGGACTTCCTCCCGTCACCTCCTTTTATCTAGAGCACAGAGTAGCTTCCCCTTTTCACTGTCTTAGATGAGGTTCCCTGTTGAGATTTTTTTTTTTTTTTTTAAAGTAGTTCCACAGCCTACAAACTGATGCAAACCGCTGGATGCAAACCTCTAAAGATGCCTCTACTTCAGGACTTCACTCCCATCCTCTCGGGGGCTGACAGTGGTCCAGGGCTTGGTCCAACACTGTCTTTTGCCCTGTGCTTAAAGATCTCCCCAGGACCATGGGGCGACAGGCCCAAGACTCTCACTCGGGGAAGTCGGAGGGAAGGGGAAAGAGACAATGAAGGGGGTGGTCTCTGAGGGAGGGGACTCCTGGCACTGCCCCCCGGGTCCCCGTTGGTCGACTGAGTTCTCATAACTTCCCTGCCCCAGCCCCCTGCAGCTATGCTTCCATGGGCTGTCAGCCCAGGGCACCTTTCTTTCCAATTATTCTTGGGTGAAAACTGTCGTTCAGGCTGGAGAAAGGAGGTGAAAGCCAAGATTTTCACCACCTCCCCCAACCCCCGCTTCTGTAATCAGGACCCTGGACAGGTCTCTGAACCGCTCTGTGCCTCAGTTTGTCAAATAGGGGGAATAGCAGTACTTTCCTTATAAGGTTCTTGAAAATTTTAAATTCACAGCCATAAAGTGCTAAAGACAAGGTGTGCTATGTAATAGGACTCAAAACAACTCATGTAATAGGACTCAAAACAACTTTAGTTATTATCACCACCACGATCATCATTGTCAAGAATTCAGTGCTCTGGGTTAAGAGTAGGAAGCTGGTTCTAGCTGGTTCCATCACTGCCTTGCTGTACATCCTTGAGGGGAGTGACCCAGCCTCTCTGGGCTCTGTCTCTATGTCTATAATATGATAGGTGAGACTAGTTCAGCATTTCCCAAAGCATGATATGAGACTTGTGCCAGTTTTATATGGTTTCTGGAAGAAAGTTTTAAAAGAAACAATTAGGGAAAAATATAACTGACATCTCAAATCTGTGTTTTCAGTGATCTGTTGCTTAGATTAAGCATCATTAAGGTGCCTACCCTCTGGAGCTCACTAGAGTTAATGACAAAAGGGTGTGGGGAGCAGAGGGAAGTCCCTGACGCCTCTCACAGCAGTTCTCTTTCCTCGCAGGTACCGCAGAATCAGCTTTGAACTGTGAAGCAGGGCCACCTCATCTCAACTGCTCAGCCCCAACCAGGACCAAGCTGGAGCCCCTCCCATGTCCCTTTAAATTTCCTGTATTGGTAACCCTGTGCTGATAGAGCCCTTACTCACCACCTTCTTGTTTCTTTAAAACCCTTCCCATATTCCCCAGACTGAGTCTTCCCTCTCTTTCATCCCTCATAGGACACTCCCCCAAACTTTTTTGTGGTCTTCGCCTCTTTGGTTACCTCCTTTATTTCCTTATTTCTTACTGGGGTCCTAGGAGGTGTCAGCACCCCCATCCATCTGGCCTGGTCTCCTCCACTCCCAACTGTGAACTGCCCTATCTCAACACTACCTGATATACTTCCTGCTGCTTCTAGTACATTTCACCTCACTGTTACTTCAGCATAGCCATGCTTACTTTCTACATCCTCCACAAATCTCTGTCTCTCACCACTGCCCACTGATGCCTTCATCTCCCATATAAACACTCCCCTTGGTCAATCGTGTGTTACTCCAGTACTCTCCCATTTATGCTCTGGTTGGGTCTATAAAACCTCCTTGACAAAGCTCTTTGTTAATCCTGCCACCCCCAAACCTCCCTCCTGTCGTAATTCTATCCTTTCTCCAACTTTTCTCTCTGAAGCCTCTGTCCTTCTTTGTGCCCAGTCTGGCCCACAATTCACAGTCCCAACTCATTCTCTAACCCCGTGAACTGCCTCCCACCATGTTCCCCTGAGCCTCCAAGGAGGGGGCTCAGGGGGGCCTGATGGCCTCCCGCCCCCCGTGGCCCCATAGCCCCCGTGGGCCAGGGGAAGCACCCCAAAAGACCCAGTGCCAAGGATGGGCAACCGCACGTTGGAGGGCTGCCACGTGGACTCCCGCGTGGACCACCTCTTCCCGCCCTCCCTCTACATTTTCGTCATTGGCATGGGGCTGCCCACCAACTGCCTGGCCCTGTGGGCCGCCTACCGCCAGGTGAGGCAACGCAACGAGCTGGGCGTGTACCTGATGAACCTCAGCATCGCTGACCTGCTGTACATCTGCACGCTGCCACTGTGGGTGGACTACTTCCTGCACCACGACAACTGGATCCATGGCCCTGGCTCTTGCAAGCTCTTCGGGTTCATCTTTTACACCAACATCTACATCAGCATCGCCTTCCTGTGCTGCATCTCGGTGGACCGGTACCTAGCTGTGGCCCACCCACTGCGGTTCACCCGCCTGCGCCGTGTCAAGACGGCCGTGGCCGTGAGCTCCGTGGTCTGGGCCACAGAGCTGGGTGCCAACTCAGCACCCCTGTTCCATGACGAGCTCTTCCGAGACCGTTATAACCACACCTTCTGCTTTGAGAAGTTCCCCATGGAGGGCTGGGTGGCCTGGATGAACCTCTACCGAGTCTTCGTGGGCTTCCTCTTCCCCTGGGCCCTCATGCTGCTGTCGTACCGTGGCATCCTGCGGGCTGTGCGGGGCAGCGTGTCCACTGAGCGCCAGGAGAAGGTCAAGATCAAGAGGCTGGCCCTCAGCCTCATCGCCATCGTGCTGGTCTGCTTCGCGCCCTACCACGTGCTCCTGCTGTCGCGGAGCGCCGTCTACCTGCGCCGCCCCCGGGACTGTGGCTTCGAGGAGCGTGTCTTCTCAGCCTATCACAGCTCACTGGCCTTCACCAGCCTCAACTGTGTGGCTGATCCCATCCTCTACTGCCTCGTCAACGAGGGCGCCCGCAGTGACGTGGCCAAGGCCCTACACCACCTGCTCCGCTTTCTGGCCAGCAACAAGCCCCAGGAGATGGCCAATGCCTCGCTCACCCTGGAGACCCCGCTCACTTCCAAGAGGAACAGCGTGGCCAAGGCCATGGCAGCCGGCTGGGTGGCAGCTCCGCTCGCCCAGGGGGACCAGGTGCAGCTGAAGATACTGCCGCCCGCACAGTGAACCCCTGCTCCTCCCGTCTAACCCCCACTCCCTTCCCTTCTGGCCCAGTGTATGCAAATTGTATGTAAATAAGGCCCTGTTACTATTCATAAAATGTAAGAAAATAGGAAAACAGTGAGGCAGATGTGTCACTGATCAGCCATCATCCTCTGCCATGACCCCTGATAATTCAGTAGAACTGTGCCAAGCCCTGTGCTGGGTGGTGCTAGTGACCCAGCAGTGACAAATTGCGGCCCTGGCTCTGTCCTCACGGCTCCCATTCCAATGGAAGAGACAGATCTATCCCGGGAGGGTGATGCTCCAGAGTGGGCAGGGCTCAGACGGGAGCCCAGGGGCTGGGGGAACCCAAGAGGGCCTCTGTCTCAGTTTGGGGGATGGAAAGGGCTTCCTAGAGGAGGGGACCGATAGATTAAGTTTCCAGACAGTAAAGACAAAGAAGTTAGGTTTATTTCCAACAAGGGAGTAAAAGTCTGTGATTCAAGGGGAAAGTGGAAGGAGAAATTCATTGAGTATTGAACAATCACTGTGTCTTTGGGAAGCCTCTGGTCATATAGAGTAGAGAGCGAGCAGGACAGAACATTTCAGAGTTTGGAGATAAAGAGATTTCTCCAAGTGAGGCCTGAGGAGGAGGAGGGAGCGTGTCAGAACCCAAATAAAGGGCCATTGGTCAACTGTCTGGAGGAGCAGGGAGCAGGATAGGCTTGGGAACCAGGCTCAGGACAAGAGAAGGGTATTCATTCATTCAAGAGAGATTTATTTATACCTATGCTGGCCGGTAAAAACAGTGACCAAGACAGTCCAAGCCCCGCCGTCATGGAGCTCACAGTAAATGAGTAAATAAAGATAAATGTTAAATTTGGAAGCAAAGGACTTCCTTGGCAGTCCAGTGGTTAAGACTCTGCACTTCCACTGCAAGGAGCACAGGTTCAATCCCTGGTTGGTGAGCTAAGATCCCATATGCTGTGTGGTGCAGCCAAAAAAAAAATTGGTAAGGGTAATGGAGCAAGATAAAGCCAATTGAGAGGACAGAGAATGATATGGAGTCTGATCTCGATCAGGAGAGTGGGGAGGGCTCACTGAGAAGGGAGCATTTGATAGAAGACCTGAAGGAGGAGAGGGGTCAGATGGGAGAGGGCTGCAGGCAGAGGGAACAACAGGTGGAAAGCCCTGGAGTAAGAGTGCCTGCATTTTGAGGGCCAGCAAGTACATACAGCAGCGTGGTGGGAGCAGAGGTGTGGGGGGACATTAAGAGTGGAGATGAGACAGGGACAGGGGCCGATGTCCCAGAGCATTGTGAATCCATGTGAGGACCTTGCCTTTTATTCCAAGATAGATGGGAGCCACAGAGGGGCTCTTAGCCAAGAACATTTGGGATTGGCTTAAATGCTAACAAGAGTCCCAGGCTGCTGAGTGGGGAACAGAATATGGGAAGTAAAAGCGGAAGCCAGAAGCCCAGGCAGGAGATGCTGACAGCTGGACCCGGGTCAGAGTGGAGCAAGCAAGGATCGGTGTCAGCTTTGGGATTTCTCTTGAAAGAATCCAGTGATGGAAGAAATACAAGGCCCTGTGGGATTGTGTAACCCTAGTCCCTTGCCCATCCTGGGAAAAGGGTGACCAGAGGACCTGAACTACAAGGAACTCTGGGAATGATCCCAGGCACTATTCACCAGAGAGGCCAAGTGATTAGCCCAAGGTCACACAGCCGGTGAGTCAGTGCTGAGACCATCCTGGGTTCCCTTTCCCCTCCCCGCCTCTGCCTCTGTTCCCACGCCCCAGAGTGGCCAAGGCTGCTGCCCTGGCTAACGGCATTCCCTTCCCTCCCCTGGCTCTCAGGGGTCAACCAGGAATGGATGTCCTTCCAGAACCAGACTGGAGAGCAGGAGGAGGAAACACCCAGATCTGGATAGGCCTTGACCCCTCTGGGTGTATAAGAGGCTCCAGGCTAAGGAGATGTGAAACCTACACACACACACACACACACACACACACACACACACACACACACACACACACACGCGCATAAATACACCCTTGCTCCCGAAAGTTCCCAGAAGAGGTTTCTGGGAGAAAGAAAGAGGAGGGAGCATGGGAAGCATGGGAATGAGGGGGAAAAAAAGAACTTAATGAGGACAACTTTTTTGCAGGAGGAGGGTTGGGTCACTGAGATGCAGGAAGTTGGGGCTCTGGTGTTGTGGGAGAAAGAAAAGAGGGAGGCCTGGGATCTGGCAGTGGAGGGGAGGGGTGGTGTTATAATTTTCCCACCCTGTCTCATTGCAGTACAGCTACCAGGATGGACATGTAGGGAGCCAGAAACTTTTTGAACATGGGCCCCTTGGGGAACTGGATGAAAGCCTGAACACTATCCCTCCACCAAATGCTCATTCCCATTCATTCAATAAATATTGAAAAAAAAATGAAAAAAAAATATTGAGCACCTACTGTAATACCAGAAATTGTTCTAGGAGCTGAGGAAATAGTAGTGAATTATACACAAAAAAATCATGTACAAGTTTAAAAGTTTCCTAAATGCATCAAGTGGAACCTCAGCCCCACTCCCAAGTCGGTTCTTGGACCCCAGGCTAACACCCCTAGCGATCAGGAGAAGACTCTAGGCTGAGACTCAAGAAACCCAAGGGGTTTCTCTCCTGATTACCCATGGAACTCTGGATAAATCCTTGTGAATTCTCTGGCCTCAGTTGGTCAGTCTGTAAAATGAGGGAGTGGTCGGTTCCCAGTGAGTGGGTGATGGATCTGGAATAGGTCCCAAGCTCCTTCACACCTTCAGTCCAACAGGGATCCTGGAGAGGAGTTGTTTTTATGGAGTCTTGGCATTCTTAGTAATTTAGAATATCAGGGTTCATACATGTCAGTATTACCATTATCTCAGATGGAAAAATGGGAGTCCATCAGGGCCAGGAAAGTAACAAAAGACACACAGGGAGTCCGAGCAGTTGCCGAGGAAAGCCCTGGGTACCCCGACTCTGTGACCTGAACGTTTGTTTCCTCCTGTACACAACTCTGCTCCTTGGACTTTCCCTCGCCCTCTGCCTCTTCGAGAATCTCTCAATTACCCATTAGCACTCCACCACCCAGGCATTTCTCTCAGACGACCTTGTTTACATGATTTTGCTCCCCGCTGGGTAAGGGATGAGTCTGGGACATGTTCTTTAAACTCCTTCCTGAGCCAGCTCCCTAGGGACCCTCCTCCCCAACGGAGGAAGTGGACCTGCTTGAGAACGAGTAAGTTTATTAGCCAAGAGGCTGGGTTATCAACCTCTCCTAGCGGAGGGACCTCGTGCCACTCCCCTGGCCTCTTCTTAGGCCTGTTTGTCAGTTACTTGGGAAAAGGTTGAAACAGCTGTCTCTGGAGATGAAATGAACCCTCATGCTCAAGTTAGCAATAACAATGCTAATACCTGTGCAGTTATAAGGGCTGTTGGGTGATTCGCATCATTCTAAACAGTTAACATAGTTCACTCATTATGTATTTATATTCAAGAGTCTCATGCAAACCTAATAACAATCTAATAAGGAGTGTGCCTTCTTATGATTTCCATTCTGTAGATGGGAATGCTGATACTCAGAGATTAAGTCACTCGCCATACACAGCAAGTAAACCGCGGAGCTGGGATCTAACTACAGGTTACCTGGCTAGTTTCTCACGACCAGTGACAGCTCTAAACTGAGAGAGAAGGTGCATTTGGGACGCCTGAGCCCTAACTAGGACTAATTAAGACTGCTCTTTTGGCGAAGCCGCGCAGGTACGCGACGTCACGGAGGAAGGCGATGACGTCAGCCGAAGCGGGCGTGGGAACCCATATAGGCTTCTGCGAGCCGTTTAACGGTACCACCCTCCGACAGCCTCACTTCCGCCGTATATTTGCATATTCATCAGAACGGACGTCGGAGCGTCAGCGTCGACGCCGTGACGTCATTGACCGCCCCAGCGGTTCCCCGGGGCGTACGCACTTACGTACGCACGCACGGCGACGAGAGGGCGGGGGGAGGAGGGAGCGATCTGAGGCGCCCCTCCCAGTCAGCGAGGTTGCGTGTGCCCCTTGCGACCGCCAAGATGGTGGTGGGCGCGTTCCCTATTGCGAAGCTGCTATACTTGGGCATCCGGCAGGTCAGCAAGCCGCTTGCCAACCGCATTAAGGAGGCCGCCCGCCGAAGCGAGTTCTTCAAGACCTATATCTGCCTCCCGCCGGCTCAGCGTGAGTCTGACCCCACGTCCTCCAACCTTTCTATTCTCTAACCCTTCTCAGGTGGTTGCTCAGGAGATCGGCTTCTGTTCACAACCAATCACAGCCCGAACCGGCAAAGTCTTGACGCCAATAGGGAGGGTTCCTTGAAGAGGGGCATACTAGTAGCCCAATAGTAAGAAGGGGCATGGGGTGAAGGGGCGGTACAAAGTACCCGCGCTAGATTTGGGAATATTAACCAATAGAGGAAAAGAGCGCGAGAAGATTGACGTCTGGACGAGCCAATAGTGTGAGCAACGGGAGTGATTTGGGCGGGGCATGCCAGGCTGAGAGGAACTGGGGAGAGCTGAGGAAAAACTTGACGGGGTCATTTGCCAGACCATCCTTGAGTGGCTTCATTCCTCAAACTCCACCTCGTGCCTCAGTTTTCCTCCCGTCCTGGGAAGTGACGGGTAGCTTTTTCATCTGTTTAGGTCATTCGTTTGGCCCAGTTGTACTCCGGGGAATAGGCCTAGGTTAGGGGGCGTGGCTCGGGGCTGAGTCTGGAGTCTGGAGGCGTGACATGGGTATCTGGCTAAAGGAGTCATTTTAACTAAAGTGGACATTCATCCGTCTATTTATTAATCCACACATATACCATATTTGCTCTTCCATTCATTCAGTAGACAGGCCGTGCTGGTTTTTTGCTGGGCTGGGAGACACATTTATGATCCATCATTGTCACTCCAGAGCGGACAGGATGGTGCCAACTCCAGGGCTGAGAGACCTCCTGACCCAGGGGCGTGGGGTCGGGAAAGCTGTCTAGACTCTGGAGGAAGGCTACCTGAGCTGAGATCCGAAAGGCATAGTAAACATTCAAAATACGGGCTACTGTGAGAAGATGATCTATGTGTTATGGGCCTGTGGGAGCAAAGAATAAGGAAATTTAACCTAATTTGCTGGGTCAGGGAACCACCATTAATCCAGCTGGTACTTCATTTAGTTGGTGTTTTCTGAGTGTCTGCCCTGTGATTGGCCTTGTGCTGGGCAGTGCTGGTGAAACAGCAGGAATCAAGCTAGCCTTAGTCTGTGCCCTCATGGAACTCACAGTTGGGTGAAGACAGGCCCGTCCTTCAAGGTGATGACCCAGAGTGGGCAGAGCTTGGATAAGGGAGCCCACTGGACACTTGACCTGATGTAGCATTCAGGAAGAGCTTCCTGGCAGAGGAGACCTCTGGGCTGGGAACTGAAGGGTGAGAAAAATGTCACCAGACAGCACGAGGACAGAGATAATGTTGAGGGACAGGGAGGAGCATGTGCAAAGGCCAAATGGTTAAGGGAAGCACACTTCTTTTCTTTACAAGTTTGGATGCCTAAAATTTGCTTTGTAGGGCCTGGAATTCTTAATATTTTGGTGTTTGGTCGGTTGTCTGCCAGAGTTGCAGATCTTAGAATGGAAAAGTGTTGGATTTCAGTTACTGAAGTGCTTTCCTATAAGCTTTCTCATTTGACTCTCACACTGTTTTGTCCCCATGTCAGGGAGGGAAATGACTCCCTGCAGTTTATCAAAGAGAAAACTCAAGTCTTGAGAGCAGAGGAGAATTGCTGAGATCACACGTGGAGTCTGGGCCATACTTAAACCCTGGCCCTTTAAGGCGGGACTTAAACCCTGCATTCTGGATTCCCAGCGCTGGTTTCTGTTTCCTGCCACTGCCTTTCTCCCAGACACCGTGGGATGTCTAGTATTGTGGTTTAAAAAGCAGCAACTTGAGTCAAACTGACATAGGTTCCAAACTGGGTTCCCCTCTTCTCAGTGAGGTGGTTTTGGGCAGGTCACTAACCCCTCTGAGGTTCAGTTTCCTCCTCTGTACAGTGGGTATTATATAACAGTGACATTTAATGGCCACTCACTTTTTGCCAGCCAGTGTGCTAAGCACTTCACAGCGTTAAATCCTCACCAATTACTCTGAGTTAGACACTGTTATTATTCCTATTTTGTGTATATGCTGCATATGCATTTATGCTATAAATAATACTTATTCTGTTGTTGTGAGGAGTAAGTGAATGTATAATGGTAGGTCAGTGCAAAGCTCTGAGTTGCGGCTGTTGTGTAGATGGTATGGATACAGCAGAAAAGAAAAAGCGAAACATTTTGTCTTCAGGAGACCTTACAGCTTTGGGGGAAAGCCAGACAATAAAGAAAACAGTTAAGTGTGAAGTATATTCGACAGCACAAACTGCTCTGGAGGAAACATCAGGGATGCAGAAGGAGGAATATTTGGGGGACGGTTGTGAACTTTAGATAGGATTATCAGGGTGACCTCATCGACAATATGAGGGGAGGAGGGAGCAAGCAGTGCGGGTGTCTGGGGGAAGAGCTTTCTCACCCGAAGTCTCCACACCTTCCAAGGCCCTGAGGTGAGTGTGCACCTGGCATGCTTGGTGAACATCGAGGAAGGCAGTGTGGCTGAACAGAGGGACAGAGTGGAGGCTGAGAGCCGAGCAGGTGGCGGGAAGGGGGCAGATTGTGCAGGGCCTGTGGGCCCCTCTGAATGGCTGGGACTCACTGGAGGGTCTGAGCAGAAGTGGAACAGGATCTGAGTCCAATTTTCATGTGATCCTTTTGGCAATGAGGGTGAGAGTGGTTGCAAGGAGGAGATGACTACAGGAGTCCAGGTGAGTGGAGAAGTCACTTGCCCACTGCCTCACACTCTTTCCCCAGCAACTTCTTTCTAAAATTTCACACTCCCCAAAAAGATGAAAGAAAGAATGATATAGTCGTCGGTTATATGGCCTTCAACCCCTAGTTCACTCTTACTAGCTTTCAGCAGATTTGTTTGGTTTTTACAATCATACGTGAATGTGTGTGTAAATGTATACACACAATCTTTTTTTTTCCCTGAAAAATTTGTAAATAAGTCTTGGACATGGTTCTAAACTCCTAAATATTTCAGCCTGTATTTTCTAAGAACAAAGACCTTCTATATAACACAGAACCAGTTATCACACCTGAGAAATTTAGCATTGATAACAATAATATTGGTGACAATATTGTTTCATATACAACTTCTATATAATATATAGCTCATATTCTGGTCCCCAAAATGTCCTTTTAAGCTGTTTATTATTTTTATTTTTAATCTAGAGTCAGCTCAACAATCATGCACGGCGTTTGATGATCGTGCCTCTTTAGTATCCTTTAACCTACAGCAGGTTTGGCAGGCTGGCCCAGTGCCTGTCTTTGTAAATAAAGTGTTATTGGAACACAACCATGTCCATTTGTTATACCTTGGCTGTGGACACAGAGATGGATTTCTATGGCCCACAAATGCAAAATGGTTACTCTGTGGCCCTTCACAGAATGAGTTTTCAGGCCCTCCTCTATAAGAGTATCCCTATCCTTGTGACGTTGACTTTGGGGTAGTTGTTCCATAGAGTCCTGCTCTGAAGTTTTCTGATTGTTCCCTCTGATTTGATTCACGTTGAGCATATTTGGCAGGAACACTGCAGAATACCTAAGGACATCACCTCAGGGGGCTCCTGATGTCTGTTTGTTCCGTCATTTGTGGTGGTAACTTGGATCCCTTGGTTAAGGTGGCGACCACTAAAAGAACCTTTCTTTTTCCCCTTAGTAATGAATAAGCAGTAGATTTATTTGAAAGATAGCTCCCGCAGGATTTCCTGTGGATGGGGTGTGACAGGCAGTCTGGTGGAGGGGCGGGCTGAACAGAAAGCACCAGGAGCTCAGTGGGGGACAGGTTTGGTTGGAAATGCTGTTTGATGTTGGAATGCACTGACTTATCAGATTTACGCTTTTTGAATTATGTTGTTATATTGTCTTCATACTGCTAACTGCTGTTCACCATGGCCCCCGTCCCAGGCAACTGGAGTTTTCCAGAGCTATGGCTACTGTGTGTTCTCCTGGGGCAGGCCTCCCGAGCTGACCCACACATACAGCGACTGTATCTTTGGGTAAGATTCTTTAGACACAGAGGGTGGGCCTGGCCATGCGTCTCCTCACAGTAGAAGCTGGAGGAGTAGGTGTGTCTGCCTGAGAAAGAACAGTAAATGCACGAAGCATAAATCATCGGTGACGCGCTGTGTTGGGGAGGCAACGATCTTTTTCAACCAAGATTTCTTGGGGAGAGAAAATAAAAGAGGGCAGTGATGCCAGGCAGGTTGGGGCCATGCCTGCAAAGTGCACCGTGGGAAGAGCTGTGGGAGGTCTCTGGGCAGTGGGAAAATTCCAGTGTGTTTCCACTGAGGCCTTTGGAGAACACTGGTTATTTTTCCAGTTTGCTACCCTAGTGGGCAGAATAATGAGCCCTCTCCTGCTCCGAGATGCCCACATCTTAATTCCAGGAACCTGTTGAATGTGTTACCTTACACAACAGAGGAACACTATTACGTGTATGATTGAATTAGGTGTTTGGGGAACGAGAGAGCAGCCTGAATTGTACAGGTGGGCCCAGTGTAATCACCCAGGTCCTTAGAGTTGAAAGAAGGAGACAGGAAAGCCATCCATTTGAAGATGGAGGAGGGAGCGTGAGCCCGGGGTGCAGGTGGCCTCTGGAAGCTGGAAAAGGCAGGAAAACAAATTCTTCCCTATAGCCTCCGGAAAGGAGCTCTCACTTACTGACACAGAGTGTAGCCTAGTGAGAACCATTTCAAACTCCTGACCTTTGAAACTGTGGATAACAAATGCTAGTTGTTTTAAGCCACTGCTTTTGTAATCATTTCTTACGGAAGGAATAGGAAACTAATACGCCATGTGATTCTCTCAGGCACTGGGAGAGTCTTTTCAGAAGAGCTCAGCTCTGTGGTCATTCTTAGAAGTTTTGGCTTTGGAATTGGTTTCTGTTTTCTTTTGCTTACAAAGCAACGTGACCTACTGTTTAAGGGCTTTACACCGTGACCGTTTTATTTTTCTCTCACAGTTTTGTGCTATGACTGGGCTCAGCTGGCTGGTTCCTCTGCCCGTCTGACCTGGTGGTCTCTTGGGGTTTCAGAGGGCAGCCGGGCCTGGAGTCATCAGGAAGCTTGACTGGGGTACTGGAATATCCTGTTCCCTCTCTCCATATCAGTGTTGTCTACAGACCTCTCTTTTCCACATCTTTCCCCTCATGGTCTCTCAGGGCTTGCTGGAACCGGATTTCCATGGGAGAAGGAGCAGAAGCTGCAGGCCATTTCAGGGCAGGACCTGGAACCACACAGCATCACTTCCAGCACACTCTGTTGATCCCAGCAGCTCTGGCATAGACCAGAGGGAGTGTGGGAGGGGACTACACAGGGTGATGCAGACAGTCACCAAAGGCAGTTTGCCACAGGGGAGACACTCCTGGCTTGACATCTTGGCGCCACTAACGAGCTGTGTGACTGTGGGCAAGCAGCTTGACCTCTTCGAGACTCCCAAATCCATGTTTGTCCGATGAGGGTGATGATAGAACTCACCTCCCAGGATTCTCATGAGGATCCAAGAGCTAGTGGATATTAAGGCCTAGCCCAGAACGTGTGGATCTGGTTGTTAGTGCTGGCTGTGATGATCTGTTCTTATCCTGCATGGGCATTACTGTCCAGAGGCTGAACTCTGCCTCCAGATAAAGGCATCCCGCACTCAGCTTTCTGCTCTGCCCTCCAGTGTGTGTCCTGGGCGAGCCCTGCTGCCTTTCTGTACCTCGGTTGCATCCTCCGCACAGTGTAGCACTCACCTCGTAGATCTGATGGGAGGATCTGTCAAGCACGCGAGCGAATACCCTTAGCACAGGCCTGGCATGCTCTAAGTCCACTGACTTAGAGTGAACTCAGTAACTTGGTTGGGTATAGTGGGCAAAAACTAGCCTCTGGAGCTGAGCTATCTGGCTGCATGTGAATCCCAGTTCTGCCATTTTCTGTGTGGTCCCAAGGCAAGTTATTTAGCTTCTTTGGTTCGTACTTCTGTTGTCTATAAATTGTATCATTATAATTCATATTCCATGAGTTCATATATCCATAAAGCATTACACAATGCCTGGCTCTTAAGCACTGCATAATTCTTTGTTGAATATACGGAGATGTCAGGCACCATACTATTTTGATCATTATCATCGCCTTTGGGAGGGGCTTGCAGCTATCCATTTATCATCCTAGAGTATTTTTAAAATTTTTAAAAAATTCTTTGTGTATTTAGTCATTATTTTTGGCTGCATTGGGTCTTCATTGCCGTGCTCAGGCTTTCTCTAGTTGTGGTGCGCGGGCTTCTCATTGTGGTGGCTTCTCTTGTTGCAGAGCACAGGCTCTGGCCATTCTCAGTAGTTGTGGCACAGGGGCTTGGTTGCCCCAAGGCATGTGGGATCTTCTCAGACCAGGGATCAAATCTGTCCCCTGCACTGGCAGCAGATTCTTAACCACTCTGCCACCAGGGAAGTCCCATCATTATCTTAATACTAAACTTTCTAGTGCATTCCTTCTCAGGGTGCACTCCCTGGTGGCCTCTTGTAGCTGAGCTGTCAGTACTTGAGGCCTCTAGGTGGTGTTGGTGTCTCTTCCTCAGTCATTCCTCACAGCCTTGCCACAGGCAGAGGAGTTGTGCCCTCCCCGTGAACATTTCTAACTAGCACAGGGCAATTATGTTGATCTGATGGCACTGGAGGTATATCTCTGAGCAAAGAAAAGTGAGAAGGTCAAAGAGAAGACAGTGTGGCTGAGTAGAGAACCTCCTATGACCCAATGCTTCCTGAAATACTTGAAGCATCCTTTGGAATGAATGATTTGTACCTGCAAGGAAAAGAGGGACTCCTCGCAGAGCAAGGAGAAATCAAGAGCTAAGAGCCAAGGAGGGGAGCGAGCACAGAGGCTACCTGATAGTCTGGGGACATTGACAGGTTCACGTGGCCTCAGGGACAGAGGCTGTGTTATGGGAAAGCTGGACAGGGAACCACCTTGTGCACAACCAGCTCCCAGTGAAGGTACCCTCAGGGGAAGAGTGGACTAAAAAGAACCAATCCTGCAAAGACACACACCCTTAGATCTAGGTAGAGATTGAAAACATCTTCCTCTGTGGATTGGCAGCCACTGACTGTCCCTGTGTGGGTTCGAGGCTTAGTTTATACTCTTTGAAAGGTCCTGGAAACGGCAGGCTGAAAATGAACCTGGGTCTGTGTGCCCCTAAGTACCTGGTCAGGACAAACATAAACCCTCCCTGGAGGAGGTCTCCCTCTGCATGGGCCTTGGAGAATTCCTTCAGGTAGAATTCCAGCAAAGATAAGCTCATGAGAAAAAATTGTGTGCGGTACAGAGAAGCAGGCACCATGATCAAGAGTCAGCAGATACAAAATATGGCAGCTCAAGACATACAAGAATGGTCAGATGTGGATATAAAAGAGCTCTGCTTATGTATGGAAAGGATAAAATAGGAAGGATACAAAAATACAAATGAGTACAATAAAAAATCACCAGGGAGTTGGGAAAAAAGCCAAATAGAACTCCAAGAAGTGACAGATAGAATTGACATTCAGAGCTCAATAGGATTACACAAACCCCAGACTAAATACAGCTGCTGTGAAGACTGATGAGCTGAAAGTAGATGCCCTGAAGGGGAAAAAAGTGAGGTTTGTGGGGTGCTCCCCTTAGCCACCCAGGATCCTGATTGGGTCCATCTGGGGAAGGAAGAGTTGGGCATTTTTATTTTTAATATTCTTCAGAAAGGATCCTCGTGTGCATGAGTGTTTGAAAACCACTTCCCTGAAGTCTATTTATAATTTCCAGAGTATCATATCAGTTATGTTACACAGCAGCAGGCTGATGTTGGTGACTTCCAAACAGTTTCATCATGCTCTCCTATTAAGGAAACATTTTGAGCGTTCTCCCCTAGTATGAATATATGTACGTGTATATGTATATATATGTATGTGTGTGTGAAATGAAAAAGTGAAAGTCGCTTAGTCATGTCCGACTCTTTTTGACCCCATGGACTACACAGTCCATGGAATTCTCCAGGCCAGAATACTGGAGTAGGTAGCCTTGCCCTTCTCCAGGGGATTGTCCCAACCCAGGGATTGAATCTAGGTCTCTCACATTTCAGGTGGATTCTTTACCAGTTGAGGGAAGCCTGTGTGTGTATATATATTACAATATGAAGATATATATATATATATATAGTTAATCAGGAGCCATGTATAGTGCTGACATATTACTATGACTATATTATGTGCATTTAAAAACATTTGAAAATTAGGAGGGATGAAACTAAATTAAAATTTTTTGTTTTATGTATTCCTAGCCCCCAAATATTTTTGCTCTCACTAAAAATATTTTCCTCTACAGACATTGTTAATGCATTTGGAAACTCTCCATGAGACCCTCTGTGGGAATTGTGACATTCTTTGTGCACAGCTGTCACAGCTGGCAAAGACCTCACTAAGATACAGAGATGCAAAGAAGAGTGTGCTGTCAGCTGCTTTTAATCCCCTGTTCAGTTTGCATCCCCACCCTTCATATGCTGAGGCATTTGTTGGAATTTCCTCTTGCTGGTCTTGTTAGAAGGTCAGTCCTTGGTTTCTGAGCAGGAGTCTTTAAGAAGCTCCTGTGTGAGAGCTTGATTTGCAACCTGAGAGTCGATTTGCCCAGCTGCAATGCGCTGAGTGGACAGGAGAGGGCGCCCGTGTCAGTCCTTTTGCCGTTAGGTCTGGCATCTGGGGATGCTGGCACTTGCTGGTGGAGGGGCCCTAGAGGCCTTTTCTGGGTGTATTTCTATATGCTTGTGGTGGTGGTTGTTGAGTCGCTTAGTCGTGTCTGACCCTTTGCAACCCCATGGACTGCAGCACACCAGGCTTCCCTGTCCCTCACTATCTGCCGATGTTTGCTTAAATTCATGTCCATTGAGTCGGTGATGCCATCCAACCATCTCATTCTCTGCCACCCCCTTCTCCTTTTGCCTTCAGTCTTTCCCAGCATCAGGGTCTTTCCCAGTGAGTTGGCTTTTTGCATCAAGTGGCCAAAATATTGGAGTTTCAGCTTCAGTCCTTGCAATGAATATTCAGGGTTGATTTATTATATGCCTGCTGCTGCTGCTGCTGCTGCTGCTGCTGCTGCTGCTGCTGCTGCTGCTGCTGCTGCTGCTGCTGCTGCTGCTGCTGCTGCTGCTGCTAAGTCGCTTTAGTCGTGTCCGATGCTGTGCGACCCCATAGATGGCAGCCAGGCTCTGCCATCCCTGGGATTCTCCAGGCAAGAACACTGGAGTGGGTTGCCATTTCCTTCTCCAATGCATGAGAGTGAAAAGTGAAAGTGAAGTCGCTCAGTCTTGTCTGACTCTTTGCGACCCCATGGATTGCAGCCCACCAGGCTCCTCTGTCCATGGGATTTTCCAGGCAAGAGTACTGGAGTGGGGTGCCATTGCCTTCTCCGATTATATACCTAGTAAAGCTTAATTTCTTCTCCTTCTCCTCTTCTTCCCTCTTTTCTTACCTTTCTTCCTCCTTTTTCAAACAAACTTAACTGTGAGTTCTGACATTTTCTCCCTCTGCACCAGAGAAACTCCTTGTCCACCCCTCCTTGTTCACCTGTCCTTGAGACTCCCTGGTCAGTTCCTTAGAAACCTATCCTGATGGCTCGGCCTCCCAGGGTGTGCTCCTGTCTCTAACTGGGGTCTTAACCCTCATTTCTAGCTAATTGGTTCCTTCTCTGCTTCTGCTGCCCTGGCTCCAGCTGACCCCACATCAGACCCTAAGCCATTGTATTTCTTCAGATTTCTTCAGGTTCCCCCACTCCCTCTCTTTCCTCAGTGATCTTCCAGCTTCCAGACCCACCGTCCTGCCTTTGATGAGCACACAGCTACAGTAGCTTCCTTCTACTGAAGGCCTAGTGTGTGCTGAATTATGTGCTGTGTTTTATCTCTTTTCTTTTTAAAATTAAATCACATTTTATTTTATTTTGGAATTTTAGGGTTTTCTTTTTCCCTCTGATGTGTTTTGGGAGGACTTGCTAAATCTGCGAAAGTAATACATGCTTATTATGAAAGAAAGAACAAGACACAATTAGTTTGTGCCCATCTGAGATGAATTGGAAACCCAGCCAATAAATCTTAACCAAACCTTAAGTCTAAGGGATGTTTATTGCTGGTGGAGCAAGGTGGCTTGTGGTTGGTTCGGTGGCTTGGTGATGTCATTAGGGACCTGAGGACTCTTTCTGTCTTTACCATCTTGGTGTTCAGGCAATAAATCCCTTCAAGGCCTCAAAGGAACTGCTGGAGCACCAGGCATCATGCCTTTATACTGCTGTGTCCAGAGGGAGGAAGTGTGTGTGTGTGTCCATGTGCATGTTTATATGTGGGATGAGGGTTCTAGGGAAATGAGAGAAGGCCCTACAAGGAGAAAAATATTTTCCCAGAAGCCCTCAGGGGACTCCTCTTACTGCTGATTGACCAGAATTGAGTCATAATCTCTAGCTATCTGGGAAGGTCATGGTGGTCAATTGATATAGCTTCTGGACTCTAATGGCAGGAGTGTGCTTGGTTGCTCCATCGTGTCTGACTCCTTGCAATTCCGTGGACTGCAGCACGCCAGGCTTCCCTTCACCATTTTCTGGTGCTTGCCAGGCTCATCTGTCCTGGGGATTCTCCAGGCAAGAATATTGAAGTGGGTTTTCATGCCCTCCTCCAGGGGATCTTCCCCACCCAGGGACTGAACACAACTCTTCTGCATTCCAGGCAGATTCTTTACCAGCTGAGCTACCAGGGAAGCCCATTGGCAGGAGAGAATGGAGTTAATAAGACAGTAAAGAATGGTACAAAGTGAACACTAAAGTTGTCGTCCTTCTATATGTTAATTTATTTCACCATGCTCCGTGAAGTAGATCGCCATCACTGACATAGCTAAACAGATGGAGAAACTGAGCAGAGCAGCTATGCAGCCTGCCCAAGGGCACACGGGTCGAGTGGCAGAGCTGGGACCCGATTGTCTGTTTCCATTTTGCACCCAGTGTGTTCAGCCTCATTCCTAGTCCCTGCAGGCAGTCTTGCTGAATCTCCCACTGGACAGTTCATTCATGCACAGGCCTTGACTGTGCCAACATCCCCCACAAGCCAGGGTTTATGATCCCCATTTTGAAAAAGAGGAAATGGACAAAGTCAAGGAGCATTAGTTCCTCCTCAAGGGCTATAGATAGTATTCTTTGCGATATCCTATGAGCTGTTTTGTAGGTACTGAAACCCACACCAGGTGGGAGACGTTAGCTGTATGCTGCCCACAAGCATGCAGACCCCAGAGTGGTTGGAATCAGAAGATTGATCATGTTGGCCCCTTATTACCTCACCACCAACCAACCAGAAGAATGTCCACCAGCTGATCATGCACCCCACCTTCCCCCCTGCCTCATTCTGTCTTTAAAAACCTTTCCTTGAAAGCCATCAGGAGTCTGTGCCTGGACTGCTTGCTTGGTGCCCTACAATAAACACTACTTTCCTTAATGACAAAAAAAAAAAAAAAGAAAAAAAGAGGAAATAGAGGTGTAGAGAGGTTGAGAAATGTCTGCAAGCTCACACAGCATGCAAGCAGCAGATCCAGAACTTGAATCCGGGAACTTAGAGCCCACTAAACTCTTAGCCTCTGTTAGCTGCTTCCCTTATGCCTTTACACCCCCAGATGCCTTCTGTACTAAGTTAAGTTGTACAGACTCTCCAGATCTGGGCAGGGAGTAGAAGTGGAATTATATTCTGGGACAAGGACTTGCTTTGGTCCATTAGACATCTGTATACTTGGCTCATTCTGTCTTTATCTGGTGCCGGCTGTGTGCCAGGAGCAATTCTAGGAGGTGTGACAAACACAGAACAAAAGACGCTCCTCTCAGGAGCTCACATTTGAAGTACTAGTTAGCTGCCTAGCGACTCCAGGGCTCAGGGAGGTCGCTCTTCTCAGGGTGAGCCTCCGGTGGTGCAGCTTGGGTCACATCCCCAGCCCTGAGCCAGTCCCTGTGGCCTGGGAATGCCGTGCTCCGATTGGCCAGCCTGAGGGTGGGGTTAACCCCTAAGAAATGTTTTAGACCCAGAGTGTGGGACATGAGATTCGCCAAGGTGCTGGAAAGACAGAACCAGTCGTGTTTCCTGTGGCGCCTGGTGCGTCACCGCTGTCTCCAGAGGCAGTAAAGGGGGACAGGACCAGATTTGCCAGACAAGGTTCCCACTTGCGGCAGGTGTTCAAGTCTGTGAACACCTGGAGCGCCCGTCGGGGTGCGCTTTCAACTGGCTAGAAGGCAGCCAGCAAAAAGGGCAGCCGGCCCAGGGACTGGCTCAAAGCTGTGTTTACTCTAAATAGTAATTTCTTGACTGATGATAATAGTTCTTATTTATTATGCTTTCTGTGATCTCAACAAATGATATTAACCACCTGATTAGGGAATTTATGTGATTTTCCTGGTTGTATGAATGGTGAAATAGCCCAGAGACTGTTAAGTTCCCCAAGGCAACACTGAATAAGAAATCAAGCCTCACGGGCTCCCAAACTCCTCCTCTTACATTTAGTTACTAATATTTGATTGTCTGCATATATTGAAGTACAGCATAGTATACAGTGCAATACAGATCTAAAGGTTAGTAAAGATGTATAGCTTAATGAGCATTAACAAATGCATATGCCCATATAATCAGCATTCAAGATATAAAACATTTCCATCACTCTGGGAGAAATTCCTTTCTTTCCGGCTCTGTTGCCCTGTATGACTCCTCTCACTGTAAATTAACTTTGTTGTAGTTTTAGTCGCTAAATTGTGTCCAGCTCTTTGGACTGTAGCCCGTCAGGCTCCTCTGTCTGTGGGATTTTCCAGGCAAGAATACTGGAGAGGATTACCATTTCCTTCTCCAGGGGATTTTCCTGACCCAGGGCTTGAACCCACGTCTCCTACAGTGGCAGGTGGATTCTTTACCACTGAGCCATCAGAGATGCCCATAGATTAACTATATGTATTATTAAATGTCATGTAAATGGAATCATACAGGATGAAGCTTATGTCTAGCTTTCCTTCACAAGATGCTTTTGAGACATTTCCTGTTGCTATATGTATCAGTTCATTTTTTAAAATTGCTTTTAGTGTATATTCTTTCATTCTAATACTTATATGAATAGCCTATGTTTTGTTTATCCACTCTCTTAGTCATTTGGGTTTCCATTGATTGATGAGAGACTTGAGTAAAGTGAGGAAGTATTGCTGTTTGGAGAGGAGTGTTTCAGGCATAAGGTACAGTAAGTGCAAAGGCCCTGAGGCTCGAGCATGCCTATCAAGTTCTAGGAACAGTGGCTTATGTGGCTGGGACCGAGGTTGATGGGAAGAGTAGGCAGTCAGAGGTCAGAACCTCCAAAGGTCACTCCCCAGGCACCTTCCAGAGTTGTTCTGGGCGTGATCAGGTGTATTGTATGTATAAACTTAACTCACGTAACAGATTGTGTACTATTCACATTGTTCAGTGACCTGTTTTTTTCCCTCTTAACTGCGTACCTTGGACATTTATGCCGTGTTCTTCTTCCCAGCCCTTGGTGCGTGGTGTGGTTGTCCTAGGCCCCTGTGGTGAACATTGGGTGATCTCTGGGTTAGTCTCTCCTGGAGATGCTGCCGTCAGCACTGCAGTCTGTGCGGCGCATGGAGGCAGCCTGCAGGCTGCAGATGTGGATCCACCCTGCGCCCTGCACTCCTGCTGGGGAGCATAAGGGAATCCTTTCCAGGGCTCCAGGTTCACCCAACTTGCCTGACGAATCTGCTGGGTTCCCTGCCTTCCTCCCTCCCTCTTTCCCTTCCTTCCCTCCCTTTTCAATGGCTCTGCCTCAGGAAAAGAAATTCTGGAAGAAGTATGAAAAGAGAGGAGAATCTTCTCTCCCTTCCTACTGATGCATTACCCCATATAGAAAGCCAATCAGCATAACAAAGGAACAATTTAGGATATTGATGGAAGGAATGCTTTCCCCAGTCCACCTTATTAAGACATGCATCTGTAGTCAAAATTTACTTTTTATGCTCAATAGTCATTAATATATTATCAAATTGTGTCATATATGATATCTTGATCAGCTGATATACTAGCAATATGGAGAGGGAAATGGCAGCCTACTCCAGTATTCTTGCCTGGAGAATTCCATGGACAGAGGCGCCTGGGGGGCTGTAGTTCGCAGGGTCACAAAGAGTCGGACATGACTGAAGCAAGTTAGCGCACACACATACTAATAATAATTGTAAGGGTGACTCAGTCTTAGAGAAAAATTTAACTAAGATCACAAGAAATGAAAATTTTGATCTTAATTTGTAGGCACATTTTTTTTTTGTTTCAGAGAAATAGGACATTTGCGCATAAAAATATGTCACATTAGGATAAGATTTTGTAGAGAAAGTAGAATATAGATTGAACATCAAGAGAGTAAGGAACAGTGCAAACACTGTTAAGGAAGAGCTGGTGTTTATCTTTAAAATGAATCATGCTAGAGCTTCCCTGGAGGCTCAGTGGTAAAGAATCTGCCTGCCAGTGCAGGAGATATGGGTTCGATCCCTAGTCCGGGAATATCCCACACACCTCGGGACAGTTTAGCCCACATGCCACGACTCCTGAGTCTGTGCTCTAGAGTCTGAGAGCTGCAAGTGCTGAAGCCTGAAAACTCTAGAACAAGAGAAGCCACTGCAGTGAGAAGCCCGTGCACCATAACTAAAGCCCATGCAGCAACAAAGACCCAGCACAGCCAGAAATACAACAAATAAGATGAATTTTAAAAAGAAGAGTAAGGAACAGTGCAAAGTGCTGTTAAAGAAGAGCTGCCTGGCGTGTATCTTTAAAATGAACCTGAAAGGTGTTACATTTCTATGGCTCTTTAGCCCTTAGGGTATGCTTAAAAGAGTGATGCAGTGGATTTCTTTTGAATTTCATTATGTTCTTTGCAATAATTTAAACTTAGGATGGAAAAAATGGATCTGACCACTTCAAAGTGTATAAAGAGGGTGCACAGTTCTTCCAAAATTTGTTGAGAATACACAGGAGCAATGCGATGCTTATTTGGCTCCCACACAAGGGTGTCTCCCTGTAATTATTCCTGAGTGCCTGTCTGTGGGTCTGGGTCTGCATCTGTGGGAATGTGGGCTGTGGTTTGGGGACACCGTCCAGCAGCTTTCAGCCTCCTCCCTCTAGCATCAGGGTCCCTTCGCTCTTGCCACTGGCAGGATGTGTGTCCCTTAGCCATTCCTGGAAGAGGTCTTCATCTTTCTTTAGCAGCAGAAACTGGCCAAGGACCACATAGGCCTTGTCAAAACCCCCTTTCCTCCAGCTTGTTGCCCAGGCCTTTGCCAGCCTGGGCTAGGCTTCCCACTGACTTTTCCCCCATGGGTTCTGTCCTGAAGTCTCAGTGCTTTGGGGAGGTTGTCCTCTTGATCAGGCTTCATCCCCTGCTCTGGTTCCCATATCGGCTTCTCTCACCACCCAACTCCTCCCAGTGGTACCTCAACCCACTTGGGATCCATCTTATTTTCTTTCCTAGTTGGCTCTTCAGTTGTCCCAACAGCAATGATTGAATGAAGCATCTTTTTCTCACCACACTGATATGTCTTCCTACTCCAGTATTCTTGGGCTTCCCTTGTGGCTCAGCTGGTAAAGAATCCGCCTGCAATGTGAGAGACCTGGGTTTGAGCCCTGCGTTGGGAAGATCCCCTGGAGAAGGGAAAGGCTACCCACTTCAGTACCCTGGCCTGGAGAATCCCATGGACTGTATAGAGTCCGTGGGTCACAAAGAGTCGGACACAACTGAGCGACTTTGACTTTCACTTTGATATGTCTTCACACCTCAGATTTTTCACTTTTGGTCTCATTCTTTCAGCATATCTCCCGTTGCACATCTTCTCCATACCGTGGCCTGTGCTGAGTGCTGGGGGACACAGGGGTGAGACAAACTCTGTGCCTGCCTGTGGCATTCATCCTTATCTCATCCGTCCATTAACACTGCCCAGCAGCTTCTCTGTGCTGGGGCCTGTGCTGAGCAGTGGTGGGGACACAGCCTTGCCCTGATGAGTTTCCAGTGCTGGGCTGGGCAAGCCTGGAGGGGACCTTAGCCTGTCTTTGGGTTTGGGGGAGGGCTTTGGAGAGAAGGGGATGACTCAGAACTCAAGGAGGAGTGAGCCACAGTGGAAAGATGGAGGCACAGGTGCAAGGGTCAAGGTGTGAACGAGAGGAATAAGAGCCTGGGGTGGCTGAAATGTAGACGGTGGGACTGGATGGCCATCCAAAGACAGATCACACAGGGCCATGTTAATACATTTGGACCTGGTCCGGGGAGGTCATGATGACTAAAGAAATGAAGGACAGCAAGGAATCAGTTAATTTGCTTTATTATTTTTCAAAGAAAGTTGATTTCTGCTAATAAAAGTAACACTTGCTCAGTGCAGAACTGTCTAGCCTCTTGTCTGTGATGTCAGCATCCTGTTGTATACTGGCACACACTTCTAGGCATGGCCCCCTCAGTGCTCCCTGAGACTCCTGTCTCTCAATATTTGTCAAGAAGGGGTGATGACCTCACTTTGAACTTCTCTCTCAACTCCTGTTTACAAGTGACGGAATCCTAAGCTAATGGGCAGGAGCATAAAAGCTCCGGAAGTGTACAGCTTCAAGCTCAGCTGCATCCAGGAACCCAGACAATTCCTGGAAGGTGCATTCCCGTCCCCAGGCCCTGTGTTTCTCTGTGCTGTCTTCTTTCTTAGGCAGTCTCTCTCTTTGGGGACAAGATGGCCTCAGTAACTCCAGTTTTACAACCCACTCACCAGGCAACCCCAGAGGAAGGAGGAGGCCTCTTTCCTGAAATTCCAGGAAAAGTCCCAGGGCTGCATGCCAGCATCTGAAGATGAGGGTAGGGTCAGGTTTACCTGAACAGCGTGCGGGAACAGTGAGGGAGCGGCTTCCCCACAGGAGGGTTGGGGAAAGTTTCCAGAAAAAGAGGAGTGGATGCTGGGCTGGCAAACCCAACAGATACCCACTTCACTGGGGCTTTAGAGGGAGAGCCAAAAGGGGCCTCTGGATTCCTGAAGAGAGGGGCCTGGGAGCCACTGGTATGTCAGTGGCCTAGATCTTTCCTGTGCCCCTGACGGCCGAGGTCCCAGCTCAGCAGAGCCCCTTTCTAAAAAAAAAAAGTGCCTCAGTGAACAATGTGGCCTCACTCCCAGCAACTCCCACCTGGGCCGCTGGCCTACTCTTGACTTCTGGGCGTTGACCACCAGTCCCAAGCCAGAGGGGCAGGCCTGTAAAATTTCAGCATGGCGCCTGCTCCCTCAGCGGTTCCTGGAGTCCTCCTGGTTCACCCTCTGCAGCTTCCTGTCAGGTGGGGAAGGGGTTCTGAGGGTCCTCAGCTTATCCCCACCTCAGCGGCACCAGGGCCTGCCGTCCTGGTCTCCTGCCCCACCCCACCCACGGGTGCCCTCACTCACTCCCTCCAGGCTACTCTGCCCTCTCCCCTCTGTTCTTATGGGTTCTGGCTTCTTTCTACCCAATCACCATCTTAGTGGGACTTGAGGGAAGAGCAGAGTATTTCATCTAAACAGGCTTGACCCCAAATTCTGGGTCCAGGGTGGCTTGTTTGTTGTTTTTTGGGGGAAAAATTTTAGTTATCTGTTTTGTCTTCAGTTTTTGGTTTCAAGTTCACATAGTTTAAGGTTCAAAAGAGTTAAGTAGGGGAAAGTCTCCTGCCACTTCTGTTCCCCAGGCACGCTGTTCTCCTCCACATCGGCAACCACGGCTATCTTGAGTATTTTCCAGGAAAAAAAAAAAGCAACTGTGGATTTCCAAGCAGATGCTGATATGCACCCCTGCCACTCCACTTTCTTTTCCATTAATTCAGCAACCAGTAGACACCATGCTGGTCCTCACTGCTTTTCACTGTGTTCCATGTCATCCTGGAGAGAATTATCTATCTGCAACATAAAAAACTTCCTTACTCTCAGCTACTGACAGATTCTTGTAATTTCTGAGACTGTAGATAGTCTCGTAGGGTTTTCCCTGTTTATTTTATTTTATTGTTATATCATAAACAATGCTACAGAACTCATGTGCCAGGCAAGCCTTTCACACCTGCAGGGTGAATCTGGCCAGAAGCGGAATTACTGACTCATCAAAGGTGTGCAGCAGATTTACCCTGGCAGCCACAAATGTTCCCAAAGGTTCATTTCCTCCCAGTCTTACCACCTGGAGGCTATTTCTTTTAAAAAAATTTATTTATTTGGCTGCACCAGGTCTTGGTTACAGCATGTAGGATCTAGTTTCCCGATTAGGGATCGAACCCAGGTCCCCTGTGTTGGGAGCGAGCATGGAGACTTAGCCTCTGGACCACCAGCAAAGTCCTTTCTTCTTCTTCTTTTTTTAAATCTTGTTCCTTTGAGCTCAGGGTAGATTTAAAGAAAAGTTGTGGAATGGTGCAGAGTTCTTGCAGACCTTTCCCTCAACTTCCCCCCATGATGGCATCTTGTCTAAACACGGTACAGGAAGCACACCCAGGGAAGGAACACGAGTGCAGTGCTGGTAACGCGACCGCCATGGCATTCCCATTTCACCAGTGTTTTCACCGAAGCTTTATTCTGTCTCCAGATCTCATCCGGTATCCTGAATTAGTTGTCATGTCTCTGTAGCTCCCTTTAATCTGTGACAGTTTCCCAGTTTGTCTTTGTCTTCCTTAACTCTTTTGAAGAATACTGGTTAGTTAATTCTGTAGACTGTCCTTTGATCTGAGTTTGTCTGATGCTTTCCCATGACTGGAAAGAAGTTCCACGTTTTGGCAAGCATAACCCAGAACCAGCGTGCGCTTCTCAGAGCCCTGTTTCAGGGAGTTCGGGATATCAGCCGGATTTCTGGTCAAACTGACCTTGGTCACATGGTCGAGGGGGTGTCTGCTGGGTTTGTCCAGTGTGAAGTCAGCATTTTTCCATTTGTAGTTAATCTAATTTTGCAGTATATACAAGTACCAAGTCATTAAGTCATTGAAATTAATGTAATACTCTATGTCAGTTATACCTCAATAAATAAAATGAGGGACTTCCCGGTGGTCCAGTGGCTAAAACTCTGTGCTCCCAATGCAGGGGGCCCGGGCTCAATCTCTGGTCAGGGAACTGGGTTCCACGTGCTGCAACTGAGACCCAGCACAGCCAAATAAATAAATAAATAAACAAAATTTTAAAATGAAATAAATCTCTTGAGGAAGACACTCAGAGACTATACAGATATCTTGTTTCTCCTGAGACTTCTGCCTACTAATTTTAGCGTCATCTGTGGATCTTATCTGCGGCCATTATTATTGTGGTATTTATCCAGTGTTGATTTTCTGTTTCCTTCTTTTCTTCTCCATTTATTATTTGGAAGTCTAACATAGGAAGAACTGTTCCTCCCTCTTGGGGGCTGTTTTACCAATCACTGCGGTGAGGGAAAGAGGGTTCACCGAGGACACGGAGACTGGATCCAGGCCCAGCCTGTGGTCTTGGCTTTGGTAGGAGCAAAGAGGACCTGCTGGGTATTGCTAACAGCGACCTTATCTCCTGGAGGAGCACACCCCGGTGTATTTTCTGTCATCTCCCTGCACCACACCCAGTGAAAACTTTTCAATTTTGAGATTCAGGAGCCTCAGCCCAGGCCTGATTATATCAACGACAGTAGCTGCCCAGTACGGAAACCTTCAGCTGGCACCACAGTCCTGATGGATCTCACACACCCTACGGGTAAGAATTATTATTAAACCCTTTTTATAAAGCAGGAGACTGAGGCTTGGACAGGGAGCATCGCTGGGCCTCCAGCCTTGGAACTGCTGAATCCAAGGCTGGCTCTTAAAATAGCAGGTTCCCCTGCAGGAGAGAGCAGAGGGACAGCGTCCCACCTTCATCTCAGGCCAGCAGAGGGAGACGGAGACCCAGTGTCCTCTGAGGTCCCTGTTCCTGGAGAGGAGTTTTCTCCTCCGTGCTGGGCACCTGGCCAAGAACTAGACAGCTGCTCAGTTCACCTGTTATATTCAGAGCCCCTTTCCACATTGGCCCTAGACAGCTTTCATCATTTCTAAGACCACGGCCTCTTCGGGGTTTACCTGCAGGAAAGAGAAAACACTCCAGCTCTTTTAGGAAAAAGGATGGTTCTCAACATTTTATTATTAATATAAACATTTCCAAACATACAGCAACATTGAAAGAGGTTTACTTTGAATACCCATATACCCACCACAAAGAGTCTCCCAGTAGCATCTTACTGTACTTCCTTTACCATGTTTTGACCCATTAGTCCATCCCTCTACCCGTTGATTAATCTGCCTTATTTTTGATGCATTTCCAAATAAGGCAGAAAGCAATTTAATACAAAGGATGAGGTTTGCAGAGTCATTGAAAGGGCTAAAAGAGTGCCTCTTGGCTGGGCTTCCTGGAATGCCACCGCAGAACTGACCCACCAGGGGAGATGCTGCCTCTGACGCTGCCTGCTTGACTTTTGTATTGAAGAACACACCAATTTAATGCCATCCAGGGGCCAAGAAGCCATCACACCCCTGAAGTTGGTAATAGGACACTGGACATTTACCTTGGAAAATCTTGAGGTCCCTAACCTACCTTCACCAGCAGAACCCATGCAAAGCTGCAGTTGGGGGACCCTATCTCAGTAATGTCTCCTTGCAAATCCTGGGTGATGTGTCTCGTTGGTGGACTCTTAACTCATATCCTGGTCTCACGTGGTCAGGCAGTTGGGGAAGTACCTTGCAGCCTGTTGGTACAGGAAGGCCCAGTCACCCGGGACTGTTGCAGCACAAACAAAATCATCTACTTCTGGCAGCTGAGTTATTTCCCACTTTTACCCCTCTAAACCTTACTGCCAGGAACATCCTTGAGCCACAACTAGAGAAAACCCTTGCAAAGCAATGAAGAGCCAGTGCAGCCAGAAAAAAAAAAAACAAAAACAATCCTTGAATGCCTGTCTTTCCCCCTCCTGGATCTGTTGCCTCTCTGCTGCTAGGAGGAAGACCAGCAGACTGGCCTGCAGCTCAGGAGAATCGTGAGGAAGGAGAAGGTCCAGAGAGAAGTTTCTGCACCATCTTGTGGTTTGTGAACTCAGCAAACTGGGGCCTTCAGCTCAGCATGTTCATTTGCTTACAGAAAGAAATCTGCCTTGCCACCACATGCTTCATCTTCCCTAGCCATCATCCTTCATCCACCGGCTAGAGCTGGAAATCTCTCTAATTTGGTCTGTTTTGCAGACAGGGAGCCCCAGACCAGGAATCTGTGGTCCATAACTTAGAGTCTTGGAAAGAAGAGACCACTAGTGACTCCGGGCCGTGTCCTCAAAGTGAAGGTTCAGGAAGGAAGGGGAGGAGTAGGGGGAGGGGACGATGCCTTCTCAGGGCCTGGACGTTCTTCCTGTAGTACTTCCTGCAGTTGTCCTTTTCTGACTTGGTATTGTCTTCGGAGATGACCAGGAACTCCATCTCAGCTGAGCAGCTCTGATGGAAGGAGCAGCGGAGCCCACAGCCCTCTCCGTGCGCTCCCTGGGATCCGGGGCCACACTGCCTCCACTGAGTCACCTGCACATCGCCTGGGGCCCGGAAACAGCTCAGCCTGGGCCTGGGCAGAGCTGGGAGGCGGGGCTCCCTGCCTGGGGGTGTCTTGGGCCCCTGCCCTCTTCACTCTAGTTCAGCTTTTATCCCCCTTTCTGGGGACTGCCCTCATCTCCTGTGGTATTTGTCGACTTCACCCAGCTAATATCCGCTCCTCTTCCTTCCTGGCTGGCTTAGTCTGTTCTATTCTATTTTATTCTCTTCTGTTTCTTTTAGTGGGTTTTTTTTTTTTTTTTTTGGCCACACTATGTGGCATGTGGGATCTTAGTTCCCCAACCAGGGATTGAACCCACATTCTGGATTCTTAACCACTGGACTGCCGGGAGGTTTCCTCTTTTAATTTTTAATGACTTTATTGAGGTATAATTGACACATCATAAACTGCATGTATTTATACAACTTGATAAGTTCTGACAAACGTGTACACCCGTGAAACCATCACCACAGCCTAGAAAGTGAACATGGCCGTCACCCCAGGGTATCCCTGTGCCCCTCCCAGCCCGTCTGTGACTCCCTGATCCGTAGGCAACCACTTATCTGTTGGAGAGCAGCTTGCATTTTCTAGAATTTTATGTAATTGAAATTACACAATGTGAATTAAAATGATGTTTTTACTTTAAAGAGATGCTGGTTACCACATACCACATTGATTTTGCAGCTTATGATCATAGATCTGCAGTTTACAACTCTTGCTTGGAAGGCTGTCATCCCCACAACCCACCTCACGTTTACCGCCCTTCCAGAAGATCCTGGCCTTCACACCTCCTCTCCTTATACTCACCCCCTCATGTTTACCACCCTTCAGAAGATCCTGGCCTTCACACCTCCTTTCCCTATACTCACCCCGGGTTCTTGGCTCAGGGAGGGCAAGCTGTTAAGACAATGGCCACAGCAGGAGGCAGAGGAGAGAAGAATGAGGACTGACTGGGTCCAGGGGTCTCCAGCGAGGTAGTTGCTGGAGAAAGTGATATGTCAGGTCCTCCCGCTCGAGTGGACCTTGGGCCCCATTATGCCGGCTGCCAGCGGGGCCCGCCACCCTCCAGGGTTCTCCTGGCTGGTGTACACTGACTCTGCAGCAACAGAGCTTCCTGAGAAAGATCCAAAGTCTCCTCAGATACTTCGTGATTAACTTCCCAAGAACCTGTCTTCCCCATGAAGGTAATTCAAGTCATCTTATCGCATGGCCATAAAACTTCAGGTCATCGAATGGTGTCATGCACCACTCACGTGCCTCTGGCCCTAATAGTCACCGATAAAGTCCCCTCCTGGTGAGTTCCGTGGTCCCGTAGATCAGCCCTTCAGGAGTGGCTGGTGCTCAGGGTGCACCCCTGGGTAACTGAATGCAGAGCAGGCCCCTGGCCTAGCAGGTGAAAGAAGCTCCCCGCTAAATGGTCCCAGCATGTGGGGGTTAGCATGCATTCCTCTGGACTCCAAATCTTTCTATAAACCCATACATACTTTTTTCTTAGAGAAGAAAGTGATAAATTCCTAGAATCAGAACTGCGAGTCAGTGTTTTTATTTTCTTCAGATAAATACCCAGGAGTGGATTTGCTGGATCATATGATAGTTCTGTTTTTAATGTTTTGAGGAACTTTTATACTGTTCTCCATAAGGGCTGCACCAACTTATGATCCCACCAATGATGTCCACGAGTTCCCTTTTCTCCAAGTCCTCACCATTGCTTGTTATTTCCTGTCTTTTTTATAATAGCCATTCTCATAGGTGTGATAGCTCATTGTGGTTTGTATTTGCAATTCTCTGATGATTAGTGATGTTGAACATCTTTTCATGTACCTGCAAGCCATCTGTATATCCCCTTTGAAAAAATGTCTGTTCAGACATCCTCTGCCAGTTGAGTTGTTTGTTTTTTCTGTTGTTGAATTAAATGAATTCTTTATATATTTTGGATATTAACCCTTTATCAGATATATGATTTGCAGATATTTTCTCCCGTTCCATACATTACCTTTTCTTTTTGTTTATGGTTTTTCTTTACTGTGCAGAAGCTTTTTAGTTTGACTTGTTTATTTTTGCTTTTGCTATCAAATCCAAAAAATTGTTGCCAAGACTTATGTTAAGGAGCTTACCACCTGTTTCTTCTAGGAGTTTGATGGTTTCAGGTCTTACAGTCAGGTATTTAATCCATTTTGGGTTAATTTTTGTATGTGGTGTAAGATGTGTGCATGCTAAGTCGCTTCAGTTGTGTCCAACTATTTGTGACCCTATGGACCATAGCCTACCAGGCTCCTCTATCCATGGAATTCTCCAGGCAAGAATCCTGGAATGGTTTGCCATTTCTTTTTCTAAAGGCTAGTCCCAACCCAGGGTCGAGCCTCGTCTCTTACGTCTACTGCATTGGCGGGCAGGTTCTTACCGCTAGGGCCACCTGGGATCATGGTACAAGTTCATTCTTTTACATATGGTTGTCTAGTTTTCTCAGTGTCTTTTATTGAAGATAAATATATTTTTGAAGATAATATTTCTTCATGATTCAATCTTGGAATATTTTATGTTTCTAGGCATTTATTCATTTCTTTTAGGTTGTCCAATTTGTTGGCATAAAATTGTCTATAGTACTCTCGATCCTTTGTATTTCTGTAGAATCAGTAGTAGCTTCTTCATTTCTGATTTTATTTGATTCCTCTCCCTTTTTTTTGTTGGTCAGTCTAGCTAAAGATTTATCAATTTTGTTTATATTTTCAAAGAGCCGGCTCTTGGTTTCACTGACCTTTTATATTGTCTTTTTAGTTTCTATTTCATTTCTTTCCGCTCTGGTCTTTGTTATCTCCTTCCTTCTATTAACTTTAGGCTTCATTTGTCCTTCTTCTTGTTCCTTGAAGTATAAAATAAGGTTGTATATTTGAGATTTTTCTTCTTTCTTGAGGTAGGTGTTTATCACAGTGAACTTTTCTCTTAGAAATGCTTTTGCTGAATCCCGTGAGTTTCGGTATGGTGTATTTCATTTTCATTCATTTCAAAGTATTTTTATTTCTCCACTGACCCATTGGTTGAGCAATACATGTTGTTAAATCTCCACATATTTGTGAATTTTCCAGTTTTCTTGTAATTGATTTCTAGTTTCATACCAGTGTGGTCAGAAAAGATACTTGATATGATTTCAGTCTTCTTGTTACAGCTTGTTTTGCTGCCTAACACTTGATCTATAATTGGAGAACATTCCATGTACACTTGAAACTGGAGAAGAACGTGTTTTCTGTGACTTTTGGATTGAATATTTGGCTTAGACAAGTCTTTTAAATGTATTTATGTTTTCAAAATTACATTAATTACTAATGTTGTCAAAGGAACATGAGTACTTAAAGAGTCAAATACATCTATGATTTGTGATAAAAAGAAGAAAACTCAACCGTCTTCTTTTCTACCTCAGTTCCTGTTCCCCAGTTTAACTTTTTTATCTGTTTTACTGTATTTACCACTGTATTTAAAAAAATTGTTTTCCCTCTTAGAACTGATTTTGCTGGTTCCCATGAGTTTTGATATGTTGTATTTCATTTTCATTCATCCCAAAGTATTTTTTTTAATTTCTCTTTGAATTTCTTCATTGATCCATTTGTTGTGCAATATATTTTGCTTAATTTCCTTTAAAATTTAAAGATAGAACTATATACGATCCAGCAATTTCACTCCTAGGCATATATCCAGACAAAAAGAAACACTAATTTGAAAAGATACATGCACCCCAGTGTACATAGCAGCACTTTATAATAGCCGAGACTTAGGAACAACCCAAGTGCCCATCAATAGATGATTGTGATTTTGCTGGGAAGAAGGGGGCCTCAGTCCTTGTCTTATTTGAAGGAAGAATTTAGCAAAGAGATTAAGACTTGAAACAAAAATAAAGCATTTATTAGAAGCAAAGTATGTGTGGAAGAAAACACAGGGGAACTCAGACTGAGTTGTTTGTCAATAGGAGAGATTTAAGTGGCTTGTATCCGGGCAGTCTTTGGGTTGCCTCTGACACCGTCTTGTCCGTGTCCATCTTTGGTCTGACTCAGGGTCCTCCCCAGTGTGTGTGTGCATCTCTCAGCCAAGATCAGTTCCAACATGAAGGTTTCTGGGAGGTTGGCGGAACAAATTATGGTCTGGTGTCTCCTCCCTCCCCTTGTCTGAGGACCTTCTCTGCCAGCGTGTCAGGCAGGGAAATCCCCTTAACCACAAGAATTAGAAGAATGTGGTTGCTTTGCCTTTTACCCAATCAAGGCCCAGTAGTCCTAATGATACCTCTTATCTCCAAGTATCAGCCAGGAGACTGATCGGAGCTGTTCAACCTGGGGCCCCATCTACTTCCTGCCTCAGTTGGATTAAAAGGATGTGAGATATACAATATGTATGCGTGTGTGTGTATACATACATATATAGAGAGATGTGTATGTGTGTGTGTGTGTAATGGAATATTAATTGGGCATAAAAAGTAAATGGTGCCATTTGCAGCACTATGGATGAACCTAGAAAGTGTTATAAGTGAAATAAGTCAGACAGAAAGAAAGGAAAATACTATTTGATATCACCTATATGTGGAATCTAAAAAATAATACAAATGAATGTATATGTAGAACACAAAGAGACAGATACAGAAAACAAATTTGTGGTTACCAAAGAGGAAAGGGAAGTGGGAAGGGACCAATTAGGGGCATGGGATTAACAGATACAAACTATATATAAAGTAGATAAGCAATGAGGATTCACTGTAATAGCGCAGGGAATTACACACATTATTTTGTAATAATCTATAATAGAGTATAATCTGCAAAAGACTATCACTGTGCTGTACACCTGAAACTCTTGTTCATAATACATAATATATTCACAATACTGTAAATCAACATACCCCAATTCAAAAGGAGAAGAATTGAAGGTGGGAGTGTACCACCATGGTATGATGTTAGAAGTTCCAGCAGAGTGACTAAGGGCAGATGAGCAGGTTAGGCCAATCCTGTCTTTCTCTTGGCTAAAGTGACCTGTGAAATTCTCTCCTGCTTGGGAAGGGCAGCATTCTTGAATTCTGAGAGATAGGATAAACATCAAGCTTTATTTAAGATATAAACTTCAAAAAGACAAGAATGTTTGGACAAAACTTGGATGCTTATAGTGACATTAAATACAGTAAATTTAAGGACACCTGAAGGAAAGATGAGCCGTTCATCCACTCCTTAAACATTGCCTGAGTGCCTTCTTGATGCCAGGTGCTAGGCTGGGCATTTCTGGGAACCTGCCCTTCAGTCTAGCCTCCAGGCAGTGACAAAGGAGTTCCCCATGAAGCAGGGAGAATTTGCTAAAGGTCTCAAGAAACTTGAAACAGTGAAACCAACATTTTTGGTGAAAGGTCAGACAAGCCTGGGTGAAACTGATTTCTGTATCCATTTTAGAAGCAAGGCGTTCTGCATCCGTATTTAAAGAAAAAAAAAATTCAACCTAGAGTAAACAATGTCATGATAAGGGAGATCAGCCCTGGGATTTCTTTGAAAGGAATGATGCTAAAGCTGAAACTCCAGTACTTTGGTCACCTCATGCAAAGAGTTGACTCACTGGAAAAGACTCTGATGCTGGGAGGGATTGGGGGCAGGAGGAGAAGGGGACGACAGAGGATGAGATGGCTGGATGGCATCACTGACTCGATGGACGTGGGTCTGGTGAACTCCAGGAGTTGCTGATGGACAGGGAGGCCTGGCATGCTGCAGTTCATGGGGTCGAAAAGAGTTGGGCACGACTGAGCAACTGAATTGAACTGAACTGATAAGGGAAGCCTGGGGAGCTTTGGGAGCCTAGAGGATGTGCTTGATGCAGCCTAGCTATCAGAGAGGTGTCTTCCTCTAGGAAGAAGAGTTACTCCAGCTGAGACCTAAAAAGTGAATTGGGCACAGTGGGAAAGAGGAGTGCGGGGCTGGTACCCCGGGCAGAGGTGAACTCAGGTGTGAGATGGAAGGGCAAGCAGAATAGGCCTGCGCCCAGCCCTTGCAGAGCTCGTGACCCAGTGAGGGAGACAGGTCTGTCACCAGTGATACCCAGGATTGATCAGGGCTGGGATGTAGGAGCCCGAGGAGCTGAGATTGCCCAGAGGGGTCTTAGTCCTGAAAAAGGAAACACTTACACCTGAGACACACCTTGAAGAACAACTAGGAGTTAGCAGACATTTCATAGAGAAAAATCAACAAAGTCAAAAGATGTTTCTTTGAAAAGGTTAATACTACTCAAGGGGAAAGACACAAATTTCCATTAAAAGGGATGAAAGATCAAAGATGAATTCAGATCCTAACTCTAGGATGACAAGAGTATATCATGATCAACTATTGCCCCAAATTTGACAATGTAGAGGAGATGGACAGTTTCCTTGGAAAACACAATTAACAATGTTGACACAAGAAAAAACAGAAACTCTGAATAACCCTATATCTGTTAGAGACATTGAATCTATAATTTAAAACCTTCCTCTTAAAGAAAATCATAAGCCCAGATGGCTTCAGTGATAAATTCTTCCAAACATTTAATAAAGAAATGAGGTAATTACCCAAACTCTTCTAAATAATAGAGAATGTGGAACACTTCCTTATTCATTTTATGAGTTGAATGAGATACTGATAACCACAACCTAACAAGGTCATTATAAGGAAGAAAAATTTTAGGCCAAGATCCTTCTAAACATGGATTCAGATATCCTGAACAAAAATGTTAGCAAGTAGAATCCAGCACTGTATAAAAAGATAATACGTTATAACCTAGTGGGATTTATTCCAAGACTACAAGGTTGGTCTAGCATTGGAAAAGCAGTCAAATATGTGGGGGCCAGTTTTGGACAGTCTGTTCTTTCCCAGTTCTCGATTTGTCTGTCCTTGTACCAGTACTGCCTTGTCTTAATTACTTTAACTTTGTAGTTAGTCTTGAAATCTGATTGTGTAGATCTTTAAACTTTGATCTTCTTTAAAATTTTCTATTCTTAGGACATCTGCATTTCCTGTGAATTTTAGGGTCAGCTTGCCCCTAACAACAAAATACTTCATTAAGATGTATGTTGGGGTTGTCTGGGTTATGCAATGCCCTGTGATTCAGCAGTTTCATTCCTGGGAAAGCTTCCTACTGTAGGCTCTCTGAGTGTTCATCCGTGGGGTGTGGGTGAATGAACTGTTCAGTCAACACAGTGGATGAGCTGAACGCGTGGCAACACCATGGATCTCACATATTGTTGAACAAAAGAAGTCAGAACAGAAAGAGTGATAGAGTGATCTATCACGAGGAAGACAGAATAGGATTTAAGGGAACTATCATCTATCGTAAGAGGTCAGAATAGTGATTTTAGGAGTACCGGCTGGAAGAAGGCTTAAGGGTGGGAGCCATTTGGAGTGTGGGAATGTCCTAGATCTTGATCTAGCTGATGCTTACATATTACAAAATTACCCAGCTCTTGGGAGAGAACGGGTACATGTATGTGTATGGCTGAGTCCCTTCACTGTTCACCTGAAATCATCACAACATTGTTAATCAGCTATACCCCAATACAAAATAAAGATTTAAAAAATCAGCTCTACAGTTAACATTTGTATACTTTGTGTAAGTTATATTTCACTAAAAAGGTAAAAAGAATGGATTGGGGGGGTCACTGAAGAGAAAGTTATTTACATAACTCAACTGTATCATCAGCCAGCCAAATGGAAAATCGAGTTTAAAATACCATGAATAATAATGGCAAAACTATTACTACCCAGGAATAAATAAAATTAGAGAAGTGCAAGGCTGGCAGAAAGAATATGAGGCTAAGTGGAGAGAGAGACCATACACATGGATTGAAAGACTCAGTGTTGGGAAGATGTCACTGTCCTAAACACAATCTGTAGATTTGGGGATTCCAACCAAAGTCTAGGACAGTGGCTTTCAGCCTTTTGCCCATGTTCCAGTCACACACACAGTCATATAGTCCCACACAAATCAAGAATAACAGTTTTGTGAAACAGTCCTTGCCCTGAGTACATGAGATTGGCTTGGATGTTTTGTCTTCTTTGTTGTTGTTGCATCGATGAGCTTGGTTTTTTGCTGTTGTTGTTTTAGTTCCACATGTAAATGAGATCATTGGGTATCTGTCTTTCTCTGACCAGCTAGGGTAATGCCTCCAAGTCCATCGAATATTTTCTATTATGTTGCAGGAACGGGTACCCCTTTCAGGGCCCGAGAGTGTGCTTTTTCTAACACCTGAAAATGCATTGTCAGAGGAGACACACGTGCTGACAAAGCAAAAGACTTAATTGGGAAAGGGCACCTGGGTGGAGAGCAGAAGGGTAAGGGAACCCAAGAGGACTGCTCTGCCACGTGGCTCGAGGTCTCAGGTTTTATGGTGATGGAGTTAGTTTCCCGGTTGCCTCCTGACCAATCATTCTGACTCAGGCTCCTCCCTGGTGGTTCGTACATCACTTAGCCAAGATGGATTCCAGCTTGAGGGTTTCTGAGAGGTTGGCGGGATATATCATCTCCTCCCTCCTCCATTGGCTGTTAGTGGTAAAGAACCTGCCTGCTAATGCAGGAGGCTTAAGCAACTCGGATTCAGTCCCTGGGTTGGGAATCCCTGGAGGAGGGCACAGCAACTCCCTGTAGCATTCTTGCCTGGAGAATCCTGTGGACAGAGGAGTCTGGCGGGCTACAGTCCATGGGGCTGCAAAGGGTCAGACATGACTGAAGTGACTTAGCACTCACCCTCCTCCTTGGGCTCCTTCTGAATTCTGGGCTAATTTTACAGGACAAGCTGTGGGCGGGCATATCCTCTCTCCTTTGGTCCCTTCTGAATTCTCCAGGTTAGTATTTGGAGGCAGTACCTCATTCCTTATCAGGACCTCCTATTGCAACACAGGTCATGCAAGTGGTTATCATCATACCTGACCAGGGTCAGTCACCAGTTCCCTAAAAATTAGGTTCTTGCTTATATTTTTAATGATAGTTTGTGCAACTACACTGATCTCATGACCCACTTATGGGATGAGATATGCAGTTTGAGAACTGTCATGCAAGAGAAGGTCAAGTCATCTTAGAAAATCATCGTCCGGTTGAGAGCAAACTGACATGCATTCTATGGAGTGAGAGTAGAGAAGCTGGCTGACCTTGATCCTAAGGAAGCATCAAGGGATCCAGACCCCTCTGCCAGGCGGACCCCGCCCTCACACAGCCCATCACAGGGGCTAATTTCTAGTGTAGTCATGTCACACCGAACAGTGTCTCCATGATTGTTGCCTTGTATGTGCCATTTATTTTCATTTTTCTGACTTGTCTGATGTACAGAGTGCAAGGGAGTGTACTATAGCCCCTGAACAGCCAATGTGTTTAAACATTGATCTTGAGAAAGAATGGTCTGGCCTAAGGAGATTGCGGGGTGCAAAGTGGAGAGGGGAAGAGGAGTTGCTGGCTTCCTCCTCGGCCATGTTGGGAGCTAAGGGAGATGGTGAGAAGAGTGTAAATATGAGAATAAAATATATATTACACATCACTTATAAGAATGGGGAGCAGAGGGGTCAGGGAGAGACGAGGTGCTCATCTCTTATAGTGTGGCTGGGGGACCATTAGGAAATACAAAAGATATCATTTCTGTTGTGTGAGGAATACAACATTTTCAAACACCTGGAGCATCCTTTCTTTGAAGGATTCTTTGTGGATTACCGAAATCCACATACTCTTGTGATTTCGTGCCTATTGTTGCTTGGTTTATAAGGGAAAAAAAAAGAGCAAGTTCCTCTTTTACAGTCAAATTTTATGTTGTCCCTTTTGTCCTTGAAATTATCCTTACAGTTTCATTCCCCAAAGAATTCTTTCTAATGAATGATGTATCAGCAACCAAAATATGTACAGAAATTCAAATTTGAATATGTTTAATTTCCTGTGTAAGGTTCTAAATGTTAAAATATTTTCTTCTGGTTTGAATTGCCTTTAAAATTATTGGTCCCAAAACTAAAATTATTAGTTCACAATTAATTAAAACATTTTATGTGTTCTACACTTTCTGGATAATTATTAAACATTAAAAGTAAAATGAGAGGAAGGAAAATGAATCTCCAGATGAGCCAGAAAACAGGGCATCACGCCCAATAATCCCAAGTGTCCTTGGATGAATGTTAACTGTCATATGAGTGAGTTGGGGTTCAGCATCCATTCTGCCTTGGTTTCTAAGACTCAAACACTGAGAATCTTCCTTCACAAAGAAACAGCTAGGCAAGGAAGTTTTTTGTTCCAGCAGCATCAGTCAGCTCTGAGCTTCTTCCAGGATATGTGCCCAGAGCCTTACTGTGAGGAGCTCCATCTTCAGAGTCGATGAAGATCTAGGCTGGGAGCCAGACTTGCAGAGGCTCGGGCACCCCTGTGCTCATAGTCGCTTAGCATCCATTCCCACATTTCAGCTGCCCTGTCTTTGGATCCAGGAGGTGCCCCTCCCACCCCCACCACCGCCGCTGCATTTGGGGAAGATCTGGAAAGAAAGAGTGGGTGGGGTGATGGAACCTAGGGAAGTGGCTTGAGAGACAAGCAGAAGGAGCTAAGCTTTCAGCAGTTGACCCTTTCTTTACACCTCCTGGGACTTTGAGCCCTGGGAGCTCCTAGTGACCTTCCAAGAGCTTGGTCCCCAGTCTCAGAACTTCCCCTCTGGGGCACAGTTTCTTATTCTTGGCCCCTTGCCAGAATCTTCTGGGAGATTTAAAGGATGCCCTCAGAGTCACCCCCAAGAGGGGTGACTTGGCATTCCTCAGACCAGGCCAGGGGCAGGGTCTTCTTTAAAACACCCCCCTGGTGATTTTGGCTGCTGTGTCACCAGTTCTCTGACCCGGACACCAAGGCGTGGAGGGGCGCGGGTGGCAGGGGGTCCTGAGTGCACGACCTGACCCCTCTCTTCCCCCCCGCAGTGTACCACTGGGTGGAGATGCGGACCAAGATGCGCATCATGGGCTTCCGGGCGCTGTCATTAAGCCACTGAACGAGGAGGCAGCCGCAGAGCTGGGCGCCCGAGCTGCTGGGCGAGGCCACCATCTTCATCGTGGGCGGCAGCTGCCTGGTGCTGGAGTACTGGCGCCACCAGGCGCAGCAGCGGCGCAAGGAGGAGGAGCAGCGCGCCGCCTGGGACGCGATGCAGGCCGAGGTGGGCCACCTGGCGCTGGCGCTCGAGGCCCTGCAGGCGCAGGTGCAGGCGGCGCCGTCGCCGGGCGCCCTGGAGGAGCTGCAGGCGCAGATGCGAGAGGTGCGCGCTCAGCTGCGCACCGGGGACCCGCCATCCACCCCCGGGGCCGCATCCACGTCCCAGGCAGCCTCCTCACCCAAGAAGTAGGAGCTTGTTGAAGCCTGAACTTGGACGTGGCCTCGTGTGCCCTGATGTGGCCTTCTCCCTGCGTTACCCTTGCCTGTGCTGGCCCAGGAGAAACCACCAGGGTGTGGATGGATGGAACTTGGCTTAGGTCACCCTGCTGCTGACCCGTGATACTTTCCCTACTGTGACCAGTGGCCGGCAGGTGAAGCGTTACAACGCGGCCTCTCCGGCCTCTGACTCAGGTGGTGCAGTCTGCAGTGCTCACCCCTCCCACCCACTCCAAACTGTGCAGACCCTGGGCCCAGCCCGCAGGACAGCAGGCTCACTCCTCTGGCAGAAGACCTGGAACCGAACTTGAGCCAGATCAACCTGCCAGCCCCCCTTTTACGGTGATCAGTGTTACGTTTCCCTGGGATGCTCATCCTTGACATCAGAATGCCTCCTCTCCGTTGTCAGGTGGCGCCGGCCATTGTGAAGGAATGCAGGGTCTTTCAATGCGCTTCTGCCTCCCTCACCTTCTAAGGCGGGCTCTCTGGGCATCACTTCCCTCTTTGAGGGGAAAACACGGAGGATCTTGGCTTACAGTTGATCTGTCAAATATTATATCTTTCCCCTTAACCTGATCCATGGTCTCTTCCCTCGAGACACTCAGATGGAATTTTCCAACAGAACCAACCACCACCACCTTTCTTTGGTCTAGGGCACAACCCACTGGAATGGCTGTGCAGGGTCTTCCAGCAGTGCCCTACCACTCCCTCTTCTGGTGGAAAATTGGGTCCTGCCAATGGCTAGTCTGGCCTGTCTTGCAGCCTCAGGTCTCTGGTTACTTGTCCTCAGAGTCTCAGGCCTTTCCTGCCTTCCCACTGTCCCTTTTCAGTGGCGTTGCTCAGGGGACTGCCTGCCATGGGTAGATGACCACATCCCCATGTCCCGTCAGATCTGTAGATCTGTGTGCTCTTGCCCTCCTCTCATGGGGCTCTGGTCCAGCAGCCCCCCTTCACGCAGCATTACCCTCCTGCCTCCAATCCCCAAGTCCCACCTCCATCCCACTGGACTTAGCTACCAGTTGGTCTTACCTTTGTTATTAGTTTCCAGGACTGCCATAACAAATTACCACAAACTCGGTAGCTTAAAGCAACAGGAGTTTAGGGACTTCCCTAGTGGTCCAGGGATTAAGGCTCTGTGCTTCTAGTGCAGGGGATGCAGGTTCAGTCCCTGGTTGGGGAACTAAGATCCCACATGCTGCAGGGTGGCTAAAACAAACAAACCAAAAAAAAAAAAGAAAAACCCCACAACTACAGGAGTTGTGGAGGTCAGAGATCTGAAACCAGGGTGTTCACAGATCTCCCTCCCTCCACAGGCTCTAGGGGAGGAAGCTTTCTTGCCTCTTCAGCTTCTGTGGCCTCAGGCATCCCTTGGCTTGTGGCCACATGTCCCCAGCCTCTGCCTCCATCTTTCCATGGCCTTCTCTTCTTCCCTGTCTCTTGTGAAGACTCCTGTCATTGGATTTAGGGCTCACCCTAAATCAAGGATGATTTCATGTCAAGATCCTTGACTTAATTACATCAAAGACTCTTTGCACATAAGCTCCCATAACTTCCTGGGTGAGACAGCCCAGGAGTACTTTGGGACTCCTGCCAACCCCGTGGGACATTTAGGGAAGCACAAGAGTGAGAGGAAGAGTCCAGGAACCATCCTTCACAACGTGGCTTCTCTTCTAAGACTCACCTCTGAAGCTGGAGGGGTCTGGGCCTCACCAGTCAGCATTCTGTCTTTCAGGCTGTTGCTGTTATTTAGTCGCTAAGTCGTGTCCAACTCTTGCGATCCCATGGACCATAGCCCACCAGGCTGCTCTGTCCATGGGCTTTTCCAGGCAAGAATACTGGAATGGGTTGCCATTTCCTCCTCCAGGGAATCTTCCTGACCCAGGGATCAAACCTGTGTCTCCTGTGTTGGCAGGTGGATTCTTTACTACTGAGCCACCTGGGAAGCCCCTTTCAAGCTGTAGATGTTGCTTACTTAAAGGAGCCCTGGAGTGAGGAAGTCAGCTGAAGGATGTGTTTGAGAATCATGAGCTGATCTCCAAAACAGGTACAAGGCTTATTAAAATTAGGAGAGAAGCAAGAAGAAAGATGAGAGGGAGGTGGACTACTCGGGGAGGGGGCAGAGATGTCTACACAGTAGCGAAAGGAGGGGGTGCAGTTCTCTATCAGAACAGCCCCCCATTATACTAAGGATCTTAGCATTTGACGAATGAGGTGAGACCCATTCCACATCTGTTTCCCAGCAGCTGTAGGTGGAGTGGGAGGGGCCAGCTTTCTCTCCCTTCCTCCCTCACCTCCCTTCCACAGGGGAGTGAAAACCATATGGACACAAGACGAACCCAGAAACTGGGGTTCTGAGGCAGCATCTTAATTCCTTCTAGAAGAGCCTCCACTGATACAGAGGGAGCTGAGGAGGTGGGCCCAGGTAGGGATACCTTTAAAATTGGAAGTGACTTGAGTGGGTTAATGATGAAGGCAAGAGACAGAGCTGCCACAGGATGATGGAGTGGTTGATGGAGCCAGGGAGCCGGCTCAGTACCTGTTTCCATGGTTACTTCTGGTGGGGGTGGGTCCACTCTGGCACTGACACATCTCTGGATCAGGGTTTCTGGAGGCCAGGGACTGTAAATGCCCCCCACATCATGTCAGTGTCAATGACATCAATGTCAGTGACCTCTTGTCAGTTAGATGCCGTCATTATCAGGGTGGCAGTGGTGGTGGTTTAGTTGCTAAGTCATGTCTGACTCTTGCAACCCCATGGGGTGTAGCCTGCTAGGCTCCACTCTTCATGGGATTCTCTAGGCAAGAATACTGGAGTAGGTTGACATTTCCTTCTCCAGGAGATCTTCCTGACCCAGGAATCAAATCCGGGTCTCCTGTGTTGCAGGCAAATTCTTTACCAACTGAGCTACAAGGGAAGCCTCTGGTGGAGTTAATTATTGAATTCCAGTTAGGCATGGGACAGTGTTCTAAGTGCTTCATATAGTTGGCATAACATTATTTTCTTTGTTTCCTTGATGAGGAAACGGAGGCACAGAGAGGGAATGTCACCTACCCAGGGTCACACAGGAGGGGGAAGAAGCAGACATGGGATGAGAAGACGGGCAGTCTAGGTTGGAGCTCCTACCCCCTGCGCCACCCTGACCCTGACATAGTGCTGCTCTCGCATCTCGGACTCAGAACTCAGCCCTGACACATTCTCACGTGCAGCAAGACTTTGTGGGATGTAGCCGCTTTGCCCGCTGCGTGCGGGTGGGGTCAGCGCATGTGAGGGGGAAGAATCCCCCAAAATGCATAAGACCAGAGGATGGCTCATCGCTCTGGTTTCCTGCTAGCTAAAATTTTGTATCTATTTGTGACTTGGGAAAAGGGGTTAGAATAAATTTGTAATTTAAATTGGCTGTCTTCAAGTTGGTGTATTTTTTCCCCACATTTAAAAATCCCTGTTAACCTTAGAAAAACTGTCCTTCATTTATTCTTTCATTCAAAGAACTGTCACCAAGGGAATTGCCTGGTGGTCCAGTGGTTCGGACTCTGTGCATCCACTGCATGGGGCAGGAGCTTGATCCTTGGGTGTTGCCGCGCTTGACCAACCAACAAACAAACTGTCACCAAGGTGCCCACCGTGCTCCTCACCGTGTCCTGTGCAGAGCTGGTGACCCAGCTGTGAAGGAGATAGCCCCAACCCTACCCACAGGGGCTTATAGTCCAGTATTATCTGCCCTGTGGTTAGGAGGGACTCCTCTCCTCCTGAGGAGGGCTGTAAGCCATCAGAAGCAAATTCAACAGTGGCTCACAAAAGCCTTATCTGGCGTCCTGAGGACTCTGCTTCTGTCATCTCCCGGCAGGCCCTGTTGGCCCCCATGTTTTCTTCCCTGTTGGGCAGGCCCTTGCCTGGGGAGAGCCACCCCAGGAGAAAATGGACTTCCTAAAGCCCCCACCTGACCCACTGGACCATCGCTGAGCTGGCCATTGTGATGCTGTGGGGCCAGGCTGGGGTCCCCCAGCCCCATAGGCAGAAGGAGAGGAGAAGCATGTCCAGAGGAGGGTGGAGAGGGCACCACCTACCCGCTTACTGGACACGTGTTTACTGCGCTCTTGGCCCCATTCTATCTAGCAGCTGGAAGTCAACCTGGAACTAGACAAGGTTGCCGTTGCCACAGAGCCACCAGCTAGTGCAGGGACAGTAAAGGAGAAAAACTAGGATCTTCCCTGGTGGCTCAGTGGTAAAGAATCTGCCTTCCAATGCAAGGGATGTGGGTTCAATCCCTGGGGATGGGTGGGGACTGAGATCCCACATGTCTTGGGCAGTTAAGCCCTCGAGCCACGACTCCTGAGCCCATGTGCCACAGCTAGAGAGCAGTGTACTGCAGCGAAGACCCAGCGCAACCAAAAACAGGAAGAAAGAAAAGAAAAACTAATCTGGGTCTGGGGGATGAGGGCTGAGAAGAAAGAGTTCAGGAAGTAATGGAGATGGGGATGTAGATCAGCTGGTCAGGGAGAAGATGTGAGGAGCCCTGTTGGCAGCCTCGAGCAAGGAAGGGTTAGCAGGCCCTGCAATGGTATGGGGTCTGCCTCTTCCTGGACCTGCAAGAGGCTCTGCTATGAGAACAGGGCTGGGGTCAGCAGACTAAGGGCCTGGCGCTGCTTGTGTTTGGGAATAAAGATTTATTGGAATCCAGCCACGCTCATTTGTTTATGTCTTTTTGTGGCTGCTTTTGCACGGCAATGACAGAGTTGAGTCATTTGTGAAAAATACCATTTTGCTTTCAAAGATGCAAATATTTACTATTTGGCCCTTTACATAAAAAGAGTTTATTGACCCCTGGAACAGAGTAAGCAAGGGAAGAAGGATGGGCAAAGGGCTCAAGAGGACAAAGGCTGGCTCCCTTGCCTCAGCTGGTACAACTTTGGAGGGGCCAACCAGCTCCAACACGCCCATCAGGTCAGCTCTTACGCCCCCTGCCTGGTCCTGCTTCCATCACTCCTCCAGTCCCCACCTCCGGGAGCTACTTCCTGGAGAGACCGCAATAACCCTGCCGTTCTCAGATTGCAGAGTCTCCATCTCAATCTACAGCAGCAAGGTGAAATAAGACCTACATTTTATATAATCCACCATATATATGTATAATAATTCACAACTCACCCTCCATGTTGGATATACATTGTGTAATTCCTGCATTATGTGACATAGTATATAATGGAATGTAAAAACACTTTATGCAGTATGTCATATAACATGTTGTGTGTGTTATATGTGTGTAAATTTATCATTGCAATGGACATTTCAGTAATTTACCCTTAATATGTGCCTGTAGTCTGATATCTCCTGTTTTATTGTGTTGCATTTAGAAAAACTACAGATAAATATGTATCATATACCTAATATGTATCATAAACATAAAATCCATCATATCATAAAATACATGTATGTTAATATCATGTGTTATATAAGGTAGAGTGCTGAAGAATTAATGCTTTTGAACTGTGGTGCTGGAGAAGACTCCTGAGTCCCTTGGACAGCAAGGAGATCAAACTAGTCAATCTTAAGGGAAATTAACCTTGAATATTCTTTGAAAGGACTGACGCTTAAGCTGAAACTCCAGTATTTTGGTCATCTGATGGGAACAGCTGACTCATTGGAAAAGTCCCTGATGCTGGGAAAGATTGAGGGCAGAAAGAGAAGAGGGCATCAGAGGATGAGATGGCTGGATGGCCTCTCCAAAGCAATGGACGTGAAGCTTGAGCAAACTTTGGGAGATGGTGATGGACAGGGAGGCCTGGCATGCTGCAGTCCATGGGGTCGCAAAGAGTTAGACATGACTGGGTGATGGAATGACAACAATGTTAATATCATACATACCTTGTTAGAACAAAATTTCGCTAAACAATAATTGCCCTTACTGGTGTGTGGTGAACTGTGTTACTTTCTATTCACTTTTTTTTTTTTTTAAGGAAAGCATACACATAGGTATGGATTACACTAACCCCCATAAAGCAGGCAGCCTTGGGCCGTGGTGAAAACTTTGGCTTTTACTGTGGGGTGAGCAGGAGCCAAGGGAGGGCTCTGAGTGGAGGAGGATGTGAGCTGGCTTAGTTTTAACAGGAGCCCTGTACACAGTATGAGCGCGGGGCAAAACTGGAAGCCGCCAGCCCAGTGAAGAGGCTACTGTGATTGTCCAGGGAGTGGAGACAGCAGGGGTAGGGAGAAGTGGGATTCTGGGCAGTTTAATATTTCAAAGGTAGAGCAGACAGAATGTGCTCAGGGATGGGAGATGGTGAGTCACTGATGGCTTCAAGGTTTTTGCTCTGTGTACCGAGAAGAGACACGTTGTTGCGGAGGGTCTGAGGCTGCAGGAGAATCGGTGTGAGTAGATGTGGATAGCCTTCCCCTTCCCCATGGTCATCTCAGATCTGGGTGCCCTCTGGCAGGCTTCGGTTATTTTGAATTGTAGCTGGTGGGGGCTGGTCCTGGGTGCTCTCCTCACTCTATGTAACTGACATTGTTTATCTCCAGCGTGCCTCTATCAGGGGACGCTCCTGGGGTCCATTTGGGACATCCTGGAGGAAGAAGGCAATTGGAGGTGGCGGGCTTGAACTTGGGACTCAGGTCTTAAGGCTCTCCTCACCCCTGGAATAGCAGTGCTCAGGCCAGCCTCCCCAGAAGCGCCTCCACCAAGTCAGGGCTCATATGGACCTGGTTTGGGGGGGTACGTGAGTGCAGTGGGCTCTGTCTCACTCAGGGGCCACATCCCTGTACCTCGATATTTATTTTTGAAATTGCACAGTGTCGTCCTAAAGTTCGGCCACTTCAGAGAGACCAAAGTTCCCTCCCTAAAAGGATTCTTGTTTCCGGTGGGGTGGGGGGGAACACATTGGCAAGAACTCTTTGGGGAGTGGTCTGGCCGTGACACGTCTACTAAAGATCTCCCTTTGTGGGCACGGGTGCTGTCCCCCTCTTCCCTCTTGTGACAGTCAGGGATCCGCCCACGCCTCTGTGGTCAGCATAAGTGTTTCCTCAGGAAGATGCCCAGAGCTGAAAGAAGCAAATACCCTTAAAGACATTTATGCTGGGCTCTGTGCTCAGCCACTCAGGCGTGTCTGACTCTTTGCAACCCCATGGACTGTAGCTTGCCAGGCTCCCTTCTCCATGGAATTGTCCAGGCAAGAATACTGGAGTGGGTTGTCATGCCCTCCTCCAGGGAATTTTCCCAACCCAGGGATCAAACCCAGATCTCCCACACTGCTGGTGGATTCTTTACTGACAGAGCCACCAGGGAATCCAAAGACATTTATAATTAATATAAAAATGCCTCGTAGGGACTTCCCTGGTTGCCCAGTAGTTAGCACTCTGTGCTTCCACTGCAGGGGGCATGGGTTTGATCCCTGTTTGGGAAACTTAGGATCCTGCAAGCTGCATGGCACGGCCAAAAACAGAATGCCCCCTAAACCTCAATGAAGTGTCGGGGGAACTGTCGACACTTGTAGGGATCAAACTAAAAAAATTTTCAACCCACACAAGTGCACGGTGGAATTTCATTATTCTTTTAATTTGCACTTTCTTGTTTTAACCCGTAGGATGAACATCTTTCCTGCCGCTTATTGGACATTTATGCTGCTTTTGAAAGATGCCTGTTTTCATTGTCTGTGAATTAATGTTCATTTCTGGTGTGTTTTGTCCTGCTGAACTTTTATCGTTTTAAAGCAACCAAATCTATGAGTCTTTTTCCTTTCAGGCACTTGTTTTGTTTGTTTGTTTCTGTGTTTATTTGAGAAGGGCTTCTCTACCCTAAGAATTTATATCTTCAACGTCTCCCTTCTCATATTTGTGTTAATGTTGCCTTTGTGCTTGTCATTCACTGAACTTGTGTTGCGTTGCGTTTTGGCTTCTGATGAGTGTAAGGTTGGGTGCGGTCTGCGAGCCTCAGTTTCCAGATATATGGTGTCTTGGAGTGCATGGAATGGCACAATCTTTCCCTCCTCATCTGATTCTGGACAGCAGCAACCGCTATGTTCCCAGACACAAGTACCTCCTTCTTGATCCTGTCCTGTCAACCGTTTGTCCGTTCTGCACCAACACCAGGTCCTCTGAATGCCAAGAGCTTGAAAATATTTTTGGTCTCTTCAAGGCAAACTGGTAGCCTCGTCCTTGTTTTCAGACTTATCTGAGTACTTCTGTTCCTTGATATACATTTTCCAAAATTAATAGACTTTATTTTTTGAGAAGTTTTAGGCTTACAGAAGGGCTTCCCAGGTGGCTCAGTGGTAAAGAATCTGCCTGCAAATTCAGGAAACAAGAGTTCAATCCTTGGGTTGGGAAGATCCCCTGGAGAAGGGCATGGCAACCCACTCTAGTATTCTTGCCTGGAGAATCCCATGGACAGAGGAGCCTGATGGGCTATAGCTCATGAAGGTCACGAAAGAGTCAGACATGACCTGGTGACTAAACAACAAGAAGGCTTACAGGAAAATTGAGCAGAAAGTACAGAAAGGGCTTCGCTGGTGGCGCAGTGGTTAAGAATCTGGATTGTAACTCAGGATGTGGGGTCAAGGATCTGACTTGCCTGGTGGCGATAAGCCCCCACACCACAACTAGAGAGAAGCCTGCATGCCATAATGAAGAGCCCACATGATGCAACCGAGACCCTTCACAGCCAAATACATAAATAAAAGGTATTTTAAAAATATGGAGAATTCCCACATATCCTCTCCCCCCATACACACGTATAATTGCCCCTATTATCAACATCTTGTTTTAGTATATTTGTCACAATTAAGGGATCAATACTGATATATTACCAAAGTCCACAGTTTACATTAGGGTTCACTCTTGATATTGTATATTCTATGGGTTTGGACAAATTTATAATGACATCCACCGTTATAAAATGAAGAATGGTTTCACTGCCCTAAAATTCCCCCTGTGCTCCACTTATCCATTGGTCCCTCTCCTACCCTGACCCCCTGCAGCACTGATCTTTTTACTGTCTCCAGTCTTGTGTGATATGAGACCTCTGTCACCCACCAACTCTCCTCATTTGCTGAGTCAGTGAATCCATGAGTTTCACAACGTACCTGGTCTAACCCCAGCCAACCTGTAGCCTCCAGGCCCTCCCATCCTACAGTGGACAAGTGGTGGTCCCCAAAGAGCCTCGGACCCAGTCCCTGCATTCCACGAATGTGATCTCATCCCATAAAAATGTTTGCAGACATGATCAAATTAAAGATACTGTGAGAAAGAGATTTTACAGTGTGCTCATAACAGATAGTCAGAGGGAGGTTGCACACCCAAAGAAGGTGATGCGAAGATGGAGGCAGAGACTGAGGGATACAGGCACAAGCCAAGGAATGAAGCAGTCACCGGAAGCCAGAAGAGGCAGAGACTAGATTCTCCCCTTTGGCTAGCCGCACAACGGTATTCCAGGCTTTCCAGGTGACTCAGTGGTAAAGAGCCTGCCTGCCAATGCGGGTTTGATCCCTGGGTTGGGAAGATCCCCTGGAGAAGAAAGTGGTAACCCACCTCAGTATTCTTGCCTGGGAAATCCCATGGACAGAGGAGCCTGGCAGGCTACAGTCCATGGGGTCTCAAAAGAGTCGGACATGACTTAGCGACTAAGTGATTGAACAACATTAAATCTGAAAAACATCTGAAAACGTTCCTTCACCTAGCTGAATTTTCTCGTGTACATGTCACAAAATATTTATTATATAAACTGTTTCTCCTTAAATTCAGCATCTCTCTAACGTAGAATAAAAACTCTACTACGGGAATTCCCTGGCTGTCCAGTGGTTAGGACTCCACGCTCCCACTGCAGGGCGCATGGGTTCAATCTCCGGTTGGGGAACTAAGATTTTGGAAGCTGTCTGGCAGGGCCAATAAAGAAATAAATAAATTAAATGAAAAGGTTATTATTGAACCAATTAAAAAAATGATTATTATAATTTTCATTAGGGTTGTCAAGGCACATGAAAGGCCTCCTGTATTTATCAAGGGTCATACCAAAGAAGGTTTCTGATTGGATCTTCCATGAACAATTGTCATGGTCTTTGAGCTGAAAATATTTAAGTTGATACATTTAATATGAACTTAAAAAAAAAGTCGGGATTTTACTGTTTATTAACACTGGGCTATTTTATAGTTAACATCTGGAGAGCTGATCTCAAAGCACGGTGTGGCAGTAGCGGCATCAACATTGCACTGTGAGGCAAGAGAGACACATTCTGGCCCTAGCCCTTTCCCTGTGTGGCCCAGAGAAGGTTATTCTCAGAACCCCAGTTTCCTCATTCATTTTAATGGAGATGCAGACTTGAAGAACAGGTGATAGATGACCAGGACATTGAGCAACCGTGCCTCAGAGCATGATGAAAACAAACAAACAAAAGAACAGATTCTCCCCTCAGGCTCTGAGAGTGAGGGGAGCCCACTCACAGCTTGGTTTTGGGGCTGGTGATGCTGATTCTGAACGGTCCCTCAGAATTGTGAGAGAGTAAGTTTCTGGGTGGTGGTTGCTTTGTTTCGTTTTCTTCTGTTGTTCTAAGCCATCCTGTTCATAGTAATGTGTTACCAGAGCCCCAGGAAGTTAATCTACTCCCACAGTCTGTCTGAGGCTCATCCCGAGTAACCCTGGGCCTCTCAATTGAAGACCGGACAAGCCTGCTTCATTTTGCTGGGGGTGTGGAGGGCCTGGATTTTCCAGAGACTTCTCGTGGCTTTCTTCTATGTTGCTGGAGAGAAGGTAATTCCTCAACTGGACACAGGAATTTTGACAGTATATTTAGTAGTCTATGGTGAAAGAGTAGTCATGTCTTTACTAGCTCACATTTTATTGAGCAGTTAATTTTTCAGATTTTGGAAACTCTATTTCTAACCTTGGGCCATTTTTTTCCCGTTACATGTTTCCCTTTTCTTTCCTTCTTTTTTTTTTTTTTGGCTGCGCTAAGTTTTCACTGTGAAATGTGAGCTTTCTCTAGTCATAGCCCAAGGGCTTAGTGACTCCACGGCATGTGGAATCTTCCCCAACCAGGGATTGATCCCGTGTCCCCTGCATTGCAAGGCAGATTCTCAACCACTAGACCACCAGGGAAGTTCCTCTGATTGTGTGTTTTTTTTTAATTTGATGTTTTTAATTGGAAGATAATTGCTTTACAATGTTGTGTTAGTTTCTGCTATACAGCATAATGAATCAGCTATAAGTATACATATATCCCCTCCCTCTTGAGCCTCCCTCCCATCCCACCCACCATCCCCTCCCTCTAGGTCATCACAGGGTACCAAGCTGAGCTCCTTGTGTTATCACTGTGGTTTTAATTTGTCTTTCTCTGATGAGATATGATGTTGAGCATCTTATATATGTGTTTACTGGCCATGCTCATCATCTTCTTTGGCAAAGATAATAATTATATCTGTTAATACCATTATTCGATAATAATTAGATCTGTTTAAGTCATCAGCCAGTCATATTAGTTTCCTGTGGTTGTTGTAACAAATTACCGCAAACTTGATGGCTTGAAAGAATACACATTTAGACCTAACAAAACAGAAAGAGACTCAGACTTAGAAAACACACACTTATGGTTCTTCAGGGACAGTTAGGGACTTTGGGGTGGTCATGTACACATGGCTATATTCAAAATGGATAACCAGCAAGGACCTGTTGTATGGCACATGGAATTCTGCTCAATGTTGTGTGCCAGCCCGGATGGGCAAGGGGTTTGGGGGCGAATGGATACATGTATGTGTATGGCTGAGTCCCTTTTCTGCCCACCTGAAACTCCTACAACATTGTTCATTGGCTATACCCTAATACAAAAGTTCAATTCCCAAGGCCAGAAAACCGAGATCAATATCACCGGGCTGGAATGTTGACAGGGCTGTGCTCCTCCAAAGGCTTGAAGGAGAGACGGATCCTGTTCCTCGCCTCTTCCAGCTTCTGGTGGCTCCAGGCTTTTCTTGCCTCATAGCAGCGTCAATCCACTCTCTCCCTCCTTCTTCACATAGCCCCCTCCCCTGTATGTCTGTGTTTTCTTTTCCTCTTCCCTCTCATATAAGGACACTTGTCACTGGATTTAGGGCCCACCTGGGTAAGGATGACACCACCTCAAAATTCTTAACCTTAATCACATCTGCAAAGATCCTTTTGCCAAATAAGGCAACAGTCACATGTTCTAGGGACTTGGGTGTGTTTATCCCTTCCTCCTACTCCAGTGATCAAATCTCCCCCTGCCTCCCTTACACAGGGACCCTTTGGGTTGTGTTTAGGGGCCACCTGGATAATCTTGGATCATTCCCCATCTCAAATCCTTAATTCCATCACATCTGCAAAGTCCTTTTTGCCACATAAAGTAAGATTCATGAGATCCAGGGATCGAGACCCACTATTTAATATACCACATCCCCCATTTTTAGGCTGTTCTGTTATGATTTCCAAGTGCTTTACATAGAATTTGCATACTGCCCCTTCATTTGAGATGGGGACATTAAAAAATTATTCATTTGTTTGTTTATGGCTGTGCTGGGTCTTCATTGCCGCCAGGACCTTTTCCCTAGTTGTGTGGAGCCAGGGCTTCCTAATTGCAGTGTGTGGGCCTCTCATTGCAGTGGCTTCTCTTGTTGTGGAGCACAGGCTTTAGGTGCGTGGGCTTTGGGGTTCTAGAGCACAGGCGCAGTAGTTGTGCACGGGGTTAGTTATTCCCAGGCATGTGGGATCTTCTGAACCAGGGATCGAACCCGTGTCTCCTGCATTGGCAAATGGATTCTTTACCACTGAGCCACCAGGGAAGCCCGAGCTGGGGGGTACTTTTTGGCAAACCTCTTGTTAGAGCCTTGGAGTGAGAAGGCTGACATGAGGCTGTGGTCTGTGCTTCCCAGATGATCGCTAGGGAGCTCAGCATGTTTATTTTCAGCTGTTTATCGGACCTTTCAATTCTGTGAGAAATGCCTGCGTTGGAAAATTGCCTGGTGGTCCAGTACTTAGAACCCCATACTCTCACTGCCGAGGGCCTCGGTTCAATCCTGGTCAAGATCCCATAAGCCACATAGGCACACCACCCCCACGCCCCAAAGAATGTTTGCTTTGCTCATCCTTGGTGCTTGTTTGTGAGGTCTTCTGTCCTTTTACAAAAGTTTTTCAACTTTAATAAACAGGTTTTCCCATCTTTTCCTTTATGGCTCTTACTTTTCCTCCCTTGTCTGGGAAGAGTGTCCTTGCCCCAGGTTAGAAGCATCCCCACCCTAAGGGTGCAGAATGGTAATAAACCCTTCATTTTACAGAGAAGGAAACTAAGACACAGTAGAGCATAACCTCTTCCAGTTCACATTTCTTAGGTTCCAGGCACCGCGAGAAGGATTTTAAAAGAATCATATTGAATCCCTGAATCTCCCTGTGTCATCGGTCCTCCAAAACACGCTCAGACCTGATGATTTATTTGCTAAGGACTCCGAACAGCTGACATAGCCTTATGTGAAAGGATACAGATTCTTATCAACAAAGGGAAAACGTAAATGGGGTGAAGTCCAGGTGCAAGGAGAACAGCTTGTGCAGAGCCCAGAGGTGAGAGTGAGAAGGGATGACTCCATGGCTTAGTCATGGAGCTTAGCGGGCAGGACGAGAGGTGGGAGACCAGATCACACAAGGCTTGGGGCCATGGAAAGGAGGATATGCCCTTTTGTGACTTGTGAGCTGAGGGCACTGGGTGGTCTGAAGTTGAAGGTGTCAGTACAGAAAGGAATTTCACTCCAATCACATTATTTCCCAATCATATTTAGGAGACAACAGAGTTCATTATAAAAACAGCAGTGAAAACTGAAAAACAATGAAATGAAAAAAAAAATCTGTAATCCCACTACCCAGAGATGATCATTGTTAACTTTTAGCTGTATTTCATGATCCTAAATGTACACACACGAGGCTCCTCTGTCTCTGGGATTCTCCAGGCAAGAACACTGGGGTGGGTTGCCATGCCTTCCTCCAGGGGATCTTCCCCACCCAGGGATCGAATCCCTGTCTTTTAGATCTGCTGCCCTGGCAGGCAGGTTCTTTACCACTCGCGCCACCTGGGAAGCCCTATGTATATTGACAGATATACACATATATATTAATATAAAGTGGGAATCATTATATTAAATGCTCTGTATCTATATGTTAAGTGACCAAGGAGTCTTAGAGGAGAAGGCGTCAGGTCCCCTTGGCCAGGTGAGGGTGGATGGATCTATGAGCCTGTTAGGCACTAGCAGCAGTGTGGGAGGGAAGGATGATCTAGTAAAAGGCACAGCTTGCGCAAGTATCTGGTGGCTGCAGGGAGTGGTGGGAGTGGCTGGAGCAGGGTGGGGGCAAGATGAGCTTGGGCTGGCAGATTTGTGCTGGACCTCAGGGGCCCCGGAGAGCTCCTGGGAACTGTGCGAGTTTTTCTGCATGTTTGTTCATTGGTTTTGTTTATTCATGCCCGTGCAGGACCGAAGTGTGGGCTTGGTATGGTGAGGGATCCAGCAGGGGGCTACAGTCCCTGGGGACCGGACACTGTCTGGAGATATCAGACGGGCACCAGGAGGACTTCCCTGGTGCTCCAGTGGTTAAGAACCTACTTGCCAATGCAGGGGACACGGGTCTGATCCCTAGTCCAGGCACTAAGATCTCACATGCTTCGGGGCAACTGTGTACTTGCACCACAACTACTGAGCCCACGTGCCTAGAGCCCACATCCTGAAACAAGAGAAGCTACCGCAATGAGAGGCTTGCGCACGGCAGCTGGAGAAAGACTGCTGCAGCAGTGAAGACCCAGCCCCAAGAAAGAAACAAATGCACGCATGCTAAGTCTCTTCAGTCGCGTCCAGCTCTGCAGTCCCTCCAGGCTGCCCATGGGATTCACCAGGCAAGGATACTGGACTGGGTTGCCATTTCCTTCTCCAAAATAAATAAATAAATATTTGTAAGTGTCTTTAAAAAGGGGGAGCACCAGATGCAGGACCCAGATGAGCAGATGTAAGAGCTTGCAGCCCAGCCACAGACGGGACTGGGGAGACAGGGCTCACCTCACCTTCTCCTGTCCCTGCCTTCTTTTTATTTTTTATTTTAAAGCTTTTTTGATGTGGACCATTTTTAAAGTTTTGTTATAATATTGCTTCTATTTTATGTTTTGATTTTTCGGCCCAAGGCATGTGAGTCCATCTTAGCTCCCTGGCCAGGGATTGAACTCACCCTCCCGGCACTGGAAGGCAAAGTCTTAGCCACTGGCCCACAAGGGAGGGCCCTATCCCCTCCTCTCTTGAGGGCACTGCCCAAAGTCGGGTCTACCAGAAGCAGAAGAGAGGTATCGAACTTCCAGGAGCAGAGAAGGGAAGCCAAAAGTGGGAAGAGGGGGTCTGGGGGCGGAGGGAAGCATGGTCGCCCCATTATTCCCCAACTTTCCAGGTGAGCAGGAGACCAGGACCACTGATATCAATGGCTCATTTGAGCTGTCCACACTCAGGGGCAGACCCTCACCCATCACGTTTTTACTGTATATTTAAGCCCAGCCTCTGTGCCATTAGTTACCTGGTGTGATCTTGCAGAGTGAGACCTAAAGTCCTGGGTGTGGTGAGTCACACTCCAAGCATGGAGTTGGTTCCAAGGTTTTTGCCTTCCTCCCCAAGTCTGACTCAGAAGGCAGGTGGACAGGCTGCCCTGCAACACAGAATACTACCCGTGACTGCGGGTTAGTGCCCGATCCCCAGGGGGCCTTCTCTCACAGGGCTGGTGGGGCTCCTGTCCCTGGGAGTTCACTTAGATCCATAGAGGTTCCAATCCCAAGAAGGGAGATTGCTCTTGTTGTTTCTGTTCTGTAACACCTGTCCATGAAATGTAATCAGCCAGAAGGAAAAGAAGAACGTCCTGCATTTCTAGCCAGTTAACACAACAATTTGCTTTTCATCAAAGCCAGATCAGACTGTGTGCCCATCAGTATCAGGCTTGTTCTATCAAGGACATGTTTGCTTGAGAATGCACACAGATCTAATCATCAGTCTTTGTTTTATTGTGTAATACACAGAGAAGAGAAAAACAAACACCCAGGTCACCACCAGCCCAGTTCAGAGACAGGGCCGCCTGTAACCTTGGAAGTGTCTGTGGGACCCTCGAGGCAGCAGGCCCCACTGCAGTGTAGTGGCCCTTGGGTGATTTCCACCTGATGGCGACCTCCAAAACCAGGACCCCCACCTCTGCCTATGTTTGGAGTCGGCCATGCTTGTGAGACACTCCATCACACATGAGCGTGCGCACACACACACACACACACACACACACACGTGGGGATCTAGGACCTGGGATGGAGAGGGGCTCAGAGGAGGGCAGAACACAAGAGGGACTGCCCCTGATGTCACTTCCAACGACTCTGAAAGGCCCTGCCCCCGACTCTGTTTGGAAAAGAAGTTCATGCCCTTACCCTGATGACAGGTAGACTGGGCCCAGAGAGGGCAGAACACTTGTCTGAGGTCACACAGCAGGGAGCTGGAACGCAACTAACTTCTTGGCACAGACCCCTTGTCTGGTAGCAGACAAGCTCCTCGGAGGAGGGCAGAGCTCCCGGGAAGGAAGGAGAGAGAAAGGGTCTCTGACTCCCAGAGCAGACAGAGAGGCTACCAGCGGGGTCAGGACCTACCTAGAGCTTTCTGGGTGTACATCCTGCAGTCTTCAGCCTCTGACTTTTCCGGGTCCATGGGGATGACCAGGAACTTCCCCCAGGTTTGGCAGCACCTCTGCGTGGGGCGGTGGAAAGGGTAGAAGCCTCTGCAGCAGCTCCACTTCTGGTCCTTGGGGTCCAGCGCCAGGCTGCCGCAGAGCCGCCAGCGCTCCTTTCTCCAGGACCAGCACCTCGCCTGTGGGCTAGACTTGGCTCAGTGAGATGGCCTGGGTGCAGGGGCCCTGCCCTCACATCCATTCATTTCTGGGGGTGGGGGTGTTTTTGTCTTTTGTGTGGTTTTTTGGATTGCTCTCGAGACGTTGCCAGTGAAAGCACGGAGTCCTAACTACTGGACCACCAAGGAGTTCCCTCTTCCCTTGTTGTGTTTTTTTTTCTGAATACCTTTATTAAGATAGAATCCAGTGGACTTCACATTTTAAGCCACCTAGTCCAGTGGCTAGGACTCCGAGGTCCCAGTGTAGGGACCCAGGTTTGATCCCTGGTCAGGGGACTATTGGGGCTTCCCCAGTGGCTCAGCAGTAAAAGAACCTGCCTGCAATGCAGGAGACGTGGAGACTCAGGTTCGATCCGTGGATCGGGAGGGTCCCCTGGAGAAGGAAATGGCAACCCTCTGCAACAATCTGGCTTGGAAACTCCCATGGACAGAGGAGCCTGGCAGGCTACAGTCCATGGGGTCACAAAGAGTCAGACACAAATGAGTAACTAAACAACAACAACAGGAAGTAGATCCCACATGCCACAACTAACCCATTCTGCACGCTGCAGCAGCAAAGATCCCATGTGCCACAGCTAGGACCCGGCACAGCCAAATACATTCAGTTCAGTCAGTTCAGTTCAGTCGCTCAGTCGTGTCCTACTCTTTGCGACCCCATGAATCGTACATTAGTAAGTACTAAAAAGAGAGACACTGACAACAGCAACAACAAAGAGATAGAATTCAGGGACTTCTCTGGTGGTTCAGTGGCTGAGACTCCAAGCTCCAAGTGCAGGGAACCGGGTTTGATCCCTGATCAGGGCACTAAATCCCACAGGCTGCAACTGAGTTTAAGTGGCCATAACTAAAAAAATCCCACATACTCGAACTAAAAGATCCCCCATGCACAAAGTTTGACAGTGAAGATCCCACCTACAGCAACTATGAACCGGCAGAGCCAAATAGATAAACAAATTTAAAAAAAATTTTAAGGTAGAATTCACATATCATACAGTTCATCCATTTCAAGCATACATGGTTTTTAGTATATTTTCAGAGTTGTGCAGTCACTACCGCAATTGATTTTAGAAGATGTCCAGTCACCCTAAAGGAAACCCCATGTCCATCAGCAGTCGCTCCTCTCTTCCGCCCACTTCCCCACATGCCCCAGCCTCGGGCAACCACCACCAGTCTACTTGCTGTCTATTCTGGACACTGCCCCATTTTTCATTTCCACCAGCAGTGTATGAGTGCTGCTTTCCCCACATCCTTGCCGGTCCCTGATGTCTGAGTCTCTGATTATAGCCATTCCTTTGTGGGTGGGAAGTGGTATCTCCTTGTGGTTTTGATCTGTGTTTCCCTGCATCCATTTATCCCTTACCCAGCACTGAGGTCCAATGTCCAGGTCACCTCTGTCCCCAGAGCACACGTGCCCCCTTTCCTCTCGCTACCTCATCTGCCTTCCTCCTGGCCCAGGGGCATGGCTTCTGTGCTGAGTTCTCTGGCCCTCAGTGGGCAGAGTTACAGCCACTCACCTTGGGTGCCCCGTCACAGCAAAAGAAGTGCATACAGCCAGTGGTCATTAAAACAAAAGTACTGATCAGCCTCCCTCAGTTTCCAGAAAGAGAATGGGACAGTGAGGAGGACTTCTCTGGCAGTCCAGTGACTTAAGACGCCATGCTCACAATGCAGGGGGCCTGGGTGGGTTTGATCCCTGGTCAGGGAGCTAGATCCCATGTGCAGTGACTAAGACCCAGCACAAATGAAAAACTGGGTTTTTTTGTTTTTTTTTTAAGTAGAGGAAAGAGGACTTGCCGGGTCAAGGTTTAAGCCCCTAGTTTTCCCCCTCACCTCAGGCAATTACCTTCACCCCTCTGAGCCACACTTTTCCCATCCCTAAAATGGGATTGTCTGCTTCACAGGGGGTGTCACTAGAGTGAAAGTGGCTGTCGGGCAGTGATGATAGAGAGCTTCCCCAGCTGAGCTTCTTGTAGAAAGGGACTTTTGACAGTGACTCATCTGGGCTTCCCAGGTGGGACATCAGTAAAGAACCTGCCCGCCAGTGCAGGAGTTGAAAGAGAGAAGAGTTCCATCCCTGGGTTGGGAAGATGCCCTGGAGGAGGGCATGGCAACCTGCTCCAGTATTCTTGCCTGGAGAATCCCATGGACAGAGGAGCCTGGCGGGCTGCAGTCCAGGGGGTTGCAAAGAGTCAGACACGACTGAGCACAGCACGGTTACGATCACTTGACCCAACTGACCCCTCACTATCTCCCTCCAAGCCCCATTTCTCCTCCCTCTTGGGAAGCCCCGGCCCCCCCAGCACAAGGGGGCTGGCAGAGGGGATCCTCCCAGAGGCAACTCCAGAACCCGAGGGTGGAAAGTGGGTCAGAATTTCCGCGCTCAGGCTGGCATTTCAGCTGAGCAGGAGCAGTGAGGTGGAAGCTGGGCCCCTCCCCACTGCCCAGCCACCCCAGAGGAGCTGGGCTTCCCTGCCCCACAACACCCCTGCTCACCTTTGGAGGCGTGGGGCCAGCCTTGCAGGCATGGGAACAGCAGGAGGAAGAGAGCTGCAGGAGAGAGAGACGTGAGGGGCCAGGGGCGGCCGGGGAGCTGGGCCGGAGGAGGAGGATGGGGAGAGGCCTGTACCTGAGAAGATGAGCAGTTGGGACCCCTCTGCCAACTCTGGCCCTGGGCCCCGGCCTGCCTCTGGCTGCTGCCGGCTGCCGCATGTCACGGAGGCCAGCAGCACCCGGGGAAGACAGCTTCTATCTCCGGCTGTCTGCCCTGTAAAGTCAGTTACCAGTGATGACAATGTATCAAGTAAATTCCTTTAGTGTTAATAATAAAGAATATATGCAGATGTTTTCGCAACTCCTAACAGCATTTAAGAATCATCCATAAATTCCGAAAGGATGGGTGTGTTTGTTATGGCTAATGAGATTACTCAAACCAGGCTAGGCCAGTCACCAGGAAGACCTATGAATAAGGTATAGATAGATTTACAACGTTGTGATTTTATTTTATCGGAGTATGTAGTTAATTTACCATGTTGTGTTAAATTATACATATGTATTCAACTATACATATGTATTTTTTTCAGGTTCTTTTCCATTATAAATACCGAGTTCTCTGTGCTTGCTGTAAAGTAGGCCCTTCTTATTTACCTATTTTATATATATATAACAGTGTGTTTGTGTGAATCCCAAACTCCTAATTTATCTCCCGCCACCTCAGACCCCCAGAGGGTTGTGACTTTAAACTAGCCATACTGAGGCCGCCAAGTGACTGAAGATTTCATCGCTCCTGATGGAACAGTGATTCCTGGGCGGCAACCTGATTCCTGTTCTGATTCTCAGGGAGAGAGCCAGGAAGCTCTCCTGAGTCTCACCCTCTGTGCTTCTTTTATAATGAAACTGTGATTGCAAGTATGTTTATAATGTTTTTAGAGCATCTATGAGTTATTCTAGACAGTTTTGAACCTGAGAGAATTGTGGGCACCCCGAATTTGAAACCAGTCAGTCAGAAGTGCACATGGCTTGGGAACCCCACTTGTGGTTGCGGTCTGGAGTTGGGGCAGTCTCCTGGGACTGAGCCCATACAGTGTGGGGTCTGCACTAACTCTGGGTGATCATAATCCAGGTCATATAGCAATACACCCAGTTGGTGCTGACCAGTTGGCTGTGAAGTAGAGCAGTACCTAAACCAATTTCTCATTACCAGGTTACCTTTTCTTTTTAAACTGTGGCAAGATATACACGATTTTCCCCTGGTGGCTCAGCAATAAAGAATCCACCTGCCAATGCAGGAGATGCAAGAGAAATGCATCTTTACCTCTTGAGAAAGTAACTATGGGAATAATAAATGACTAGTGTTCTTTGACTCTTAGAAGGGTAGGTACAAGGGGTGCCTGGAGAGGGAGGTGAGACCGAAAAGGAAGGAAGTCTTTATAGGATATGTTAGTGAGCAGGTTACTCCTGTACCTGGGGCTCAGCCTTGCAGGGACCCCTCCAAGAAACAGTGTATAAGGTACCCCAGAGTTTGCCTTTCTGTTCTAAGTTTCCCATGAGCTTTGAGTTTTAAGCTTGGAAGATGGACATGTCACACACCAAACAGCGGCTCCACTTCTACTTGATCTGAAAGGCAGCATCAGGACACCTTGGTGACTGAAAGGGAAGGAACTTCCCAGAAAGCCACGCTGAGCAGAAAGGTGTCCGCAGGGACCTTGGACTCCGTCTTTGTGCATGCCAATGAACCCACCTGCCAATATAGAAGATGCGGGTTCGATCCCTGAGTAGAGAGGATCCCCTGGAGAAGGAAATGGCAACCCACTCCAGTATTCTTGCCCGGGAAATCCCACGAACGCCTGGCAGTCTGCAGTCCATGGTGTTGCAGAGTCCGACAGGACGTAGTGATTAAACAAGAACATTCTTCTCAAGAATAACACCTGGGTGAAAAAAAGAGAAAGAACTTCCCCGACAATCCCGTGGTTAAGACTCTGTGCTCCCAGAGCAGGATTTGATCCCCTAGTTGGAGAACTAAGATCTCACAAGCTTCTTGGCACTGCCAGAATTTTTTTAATAATTAAAAATAAAAAATAAATTTAAAAGCCCATTGGGCCTTGTGGCCATTTTAAGGAGTCAGGACATTTTCTGTGAGCAAGTAGAGACCACTGTAGTAGGGTTTTCTGCAGAAGAGGGCTGTGGCTTAACACTGTATTTTTATTTTCTGGGATGATCACTTCTTGGTGGGGAGCTACAGGGGGTGCCAAGGGGCAGAGACTGCGATACATCAGACCTGGTGATCAATCAGAGCAGGTGGGTGAGGATAGGAGCTGCAGTGCTCAGGTCCCATGAATATTGTGTCTGTGTGTAATTACACAGTTCAGTTGCTCAGTAGTGTAATTACATTAAACATTTATTTTTTAATTCTCAGTTTAAAGAATAAACATTCCTGGGGCTTCCCTGGTGGTCCAGTGGTTAAGAATCTGTCTGCCGATGCAGGGGACATAGTTTGATCCCTGTTCCGGGAAGATCCCACATGCCCAGGAGCAACCAAGTGGATGCTGCTGCTGCTGAAGCCGGCGCCTCTAGAGCCCGTGCTCTGCAACAAGAGCAGCCCCCTCAGTGAGAAGCCTGCATACCACAGCTGGAGAGCAGTCCCTGCTTGCCGCCGCTGGAGAAAGCCCGTGCACAGCAACGAAAAACCCAGGGCAGCCAAAACAAATAATCAATTAAATCTTTAAAAAAATAAATAAGCATTCTCTAAGGCTCATCATAAAAAGCAGCAATTCTCAGCCACACACCACCTACTCTGTACCCCTTCTCCTGCCACAAACTCTTTCAGTCCTTTTTCTCTAAGTTCTTATCCTGCCTTCCCTTGGATATTTTTGTCAAAGCAGCTTTATTGAGGTATAAGTGACACACAATACAATGCATGTATATAAAGTATAAAATTTGATGGTTTAAATTTTTTTAATTGTATTAAAGTATAATTGACTGACAATATTTTTTCTATATATATAAAACATCTCTGCTTATAGTGTGTATAAATTTGATGAGTTTTTCTTAAACGTATTTATTTTTGGCTGAACAGGGTCTTCATTGCTGCAGCCTTTCTCTAGTTGCTCAGAGCAGGGTCTACTCTTGGCGGTGCGTGAGCTCCTCACTGCGATGGCTTCTCTTGTTGCAAAGCACCGGCTCTAGGGGCCAGACTTCAGTAGTTGCAGCAAGTGGGCTCAGTAGTTGTGGTGAGCGGAGTTAGTTGTCCCGAAGTGTGTAGGCTCTTTGAACCTATGTTCTGAACTGAAGCGCCCTGCTTTGGCAGGTGGATTCTTCTTGCAGTGAGGGTAGCTCAAGGAGTGGGAGGGGCAGAGGCAGTAGCTAGGACACACATACAGGTGTCCTGCCGGCTAGGACAGTCACAGAACAGGGCTGGGGCTGGCCTGCCCTGGCTCCAGAGCATCCCTCTCCCCCCCAATTCCATATGAGACCATTGTACAGTCTTTTCTCTTTTTTTTGCTGAGTCAGGTTTTAGTTTCAGCACCAGAGATCAAATTGCCCACATCCAAATTGGCATCATAGAGAAAGCAATGGAATTCCAGAAAAACATCTCCTTCTGCTTCACTGACTACACTAAAGCCTTTGACTGTGTATCACAATAAACTGGGGAAAATTCTGAAAGAGATGGGAATACCAGACCACCCTATCTGCCTCCTGAGAAACCTGTATGCAGGTCAAGAAGCAACACTTAGAACTGACATAGAATGGCAGACTGGTTGAAAATTGGGAAAGGAGTACATCAAGGCTGTATATATTATCACCCTACTTATTTAACTTACATGAAGAGTGCGTCATGCAAAATGCCAGGCTGGATGAGGCACAGCTGGAATCAAGATTGCTGTGGGAAATATCAATTACCTCAGATATGCAGATGACACCACCCTTATGACAGAAAGCGAAGAGGAATTAAAGAGCCTCTTGATGAAAGTGAAAGAGGAGAGTGAAAAAGCTGGCTTAAAACTCAATATTCAGAAAACTAAGATCATGGCATCTGGTACCATCACTTCATGGCAAGTAGATGGGGAAACAATGGAAACAGTGACAGACTTTATTTTCTTAGGCTCCAAAATCACTTCGGACAGTGACTACAGCCACAAAATTAAAAGATGCTTGCTTCTTGGAAGAAAAACTATGACGAAGCTAGACAGTATATTAAAAGCAGAGACGTCACTTTGCCAACAAAGGTCCGTGTAATCAAAGCTATGATTTTTCCAGCAGTCACGTATGGATGTGAGAGTTGGACCATAAAGAAGGCTGAATGCCGAAGAATTGATGCTTTCAAACTGTGGTGCTAGAGGACTCTTGAGAGTCCCTTGGACAGCAAGGAGATCCAACCAGTCAATCCTAAAGGAAGTCAGTCCTGAATATTCATTGGAAGGACTGATGCTGAAGCTGAAACTCCAATACTTTGGCCACCTGATGTGAAGACCCAACTCATTGGAAAAGATCCTGATGCTGGGAAAGATTGAAGGCAGGAGGAGTAGGGGATGACAGAGAATGAGATGGTTGGATGACATCATCAACTCAATAGACATAAGTTTGAGCAAAGTCCTGGAGATGGTGAAGGACAGGGAAGCCTGGAGTGCTGCAGCCATAGAGTCGCAGAGTCAGACACGACCAAGTGACTGGACAACAGCAAAAAGGGTGTGTGAAATGGAATCTCGTGTGGGGTGATTTGCATTTCTCTGCTGACTAATGTATTGAGCATCTTTGCACTTGCTTATTAACAGTTTGCATATCATGTTTGGTGAAGGGTCTGATCAAATCTTTCCCCGATTTTAACTGGATTATTTATCTTCCTGTTGTTGAGTTTTAAGAGCTCATTATGTGTTCTGGAACAAGTCCTTCATTAAATACATGATTTGCAAATATTATCTCCCAGTCTATGGCTTGCCTTCTCACTTTCATAATCGTATAAAAGGTAAAATTCTATTTTATTTAACAACATTTTTGAGGTATAACTTACATGCAATAAACTGTGCTTATTTTAAGTGTTCACTGTGATGGGTTTTATCATGGGTATTTGCCATGAAATCACTACCGTTAAAAATATTTCCATCATCCTCCAGATTTCCTTATGTTTTTTTCTGGTCCATCCCTCTAACCACCCCCTGCCCTCAGGGAACCAGTGACCTGATTTCTATCACTGTGCATTCATCAAAATCTCTTCCCCTGCCCCCAAATGGCTATCTATCTATCTATCTATATATATATATATAATTGGTTTTTAAAAAATAATCTTTTACTTTTAATATATTTTTATTTATTTATTTGGCCACAGCATGCAGGATCTAGTTCCTTGACCAGGGATTGAACCCTAGCCTTGCACGGGAGTCTTAGCCACTGGACCACCAGGGAAGTCTATAATCTTTTACTTTTAATCATTACATGTTGCAGACATAGAGAAAATAATGTAACAAACACCCATGTACCTACCACTTGGAATTAATAGAGATGAACATTTTGCCCTACTTGCTTTGGGTTTTTCCTCCTTTTAGAAGATAAAATTAAAAGCCTCTTTTCTCCCTACTTCCTCCCTCATCTGTCCTGAAGTTGTTGAGTGTTATTCCATGTGAGATTTTCCTTTTCCTAAACATATATGTGTCCATAGTCAGTGCACATTCTTGTTTTTATCACACTGTTTGTATCTATTGGAACTTGCGTTTCTTCTCTCAGTGTTATGTTTGGGAGATTCTTGTGTGTTGAAATATATAAAGCTCCTTTGCAAATCATGAGATTTATTTATTAATAGTGAAATAACTCTGAAGTGTTGCTAAGTTGACAAAAATATGCTTGGGAATATAAGACACTGCTAGGGAAGCAAACGTGAGTGATTTCACCATTTTGTTTTGTTTTGACTACTGCGCTTGATAACCATAGCTGCATTTATAGATGGTGACATAAAATCCTCCTCAGTTTCAAGCTGAGATTCCCTTTAGAGCCTTTACCTTTAAGGAACTGTCTAGATTTGTGGAGGTAATTGATATGTGGAATTTGAAAAATTTTTAAACTTGTGGTTCAAATCATATAATAAAAGTATATTATATAGACTCTTTTGGGGACTTCCCAGGTGACCCAGTGGTTAAGACTCTGTTTCCAATGCAGGGGATGCATTTTAGATCCCTGGTCAAGGAACTAAGATCTCACATGCTGCTTGGCCAAAAAAAAAAACAAACACAAAACTCTCTTAACTGCTCAACAAATTTTGTTTTTAAACAAGAAAGGAATGTGTCTTCTGCTATATTCAAAATGGATAACCGACACGGACCTACTGTATAGCACAGGGAACTCAACTCAGTGTTTTGTGCCAGCTTGGATAGATGGGGGTATGGAGGAGAATGGATACATGTATATCCATGTATGGCTGAGTCCCTTCTCTGTTCACCTGAAACTGTCACATCATTGTTAATCAGCTATGCCCCAATACAAAATAAAAAGTTTGAAGTTTAAAAAAATAATACAATCACAAATGTTAAAGAAGAGAAAGAGAGAGAAAGAGAAAGGAATGTGTATTTGGGTCCCTTTAAAACAAGCGATAGTCATGCCCCTTCCCTCCCATTTTGAGTGGGGGACTGGAATTTCTCAGGCCTGGGTTCTGAATCCATTTTGCCTTCTAACAGACTTCAGGGAAAGTAGAGAATTCATGGTTCCTTCACAACCCTTCTCCCCTGCACGCAAGCAGAAGGCTGGAGGACATCATAAGACTGGGATTCCTCTTGGGAGGGGCCCGTACAATTTCCCAACTGGAAGAGGATTAAAGAGGCAGTCAGGGCACCTTGAACTTAGATGTCTCAGGCTCCTCTGACAGGTGGCCAAGGCCAAGTCTGATCGCCCACAGGCGACAGGGAGGAATAGACTGATGAAGGGCAGGGCACTGGCCAGTGGCATTTCTCTGGGCCTCTCCAGATGCTGCAAGTGAGACTCACCCGGGAGAGACCAGGAAGGTGGCGGGACAACACCGGTTCATTTGGGTTATGAAAATTTTAACAGGATTATAATGTACCTAAAGCAAAGTGTACAAATCCTAAGTGTCCAGTTTGATAAACTCACAGAAAGAATAGGAAACAGAGCATAACCAGCCCCCTAGAAAGCCTACCATGTCCCCCCTTCCAGTCACTAAGCCCGCCAAGGGTAACCGCTATCCTGACTTGTGACTCTGTGGGTTGATGTTGCCTCTTGGGGGATGTTACATAAATGAAATCACACAGCAATGTGCAGTTTGTGTGGCCTTTCTCACTCGACACTATTCAGTTTGCTGTATGTTGTCATGGTTCACTTGTTCTCACTGCTGTTGAGTGTTTCACTGTGTACCTTTAATAAAAAGAAAACCAATCCTGCTATTATGGGTGGGCATTCAAGTTGTCTCAGGTCCTTTATTCATAGCACTGATATGAACATGCAGGGACATGTCTTTCGGAAAACATGTGACAGGTTTTGGTGGGTGTCCACCTAGGAGCGGAATTGCTGGTTTATCAGGATTGGATGCTAAATTTAGTAGTCAGTGCCAACCAGCTGCCGGAGTGGGTGGATGTCCTCAATGACCTCCTCGGAGTCTGACTGCAGTTTGTCTTTGGCAGCACTTAGGATGTATAGTAACAGGCTTCCCTCATAGCTCAGCTGGTAAAGAATATGCCTGCAATGCAGGAGACCCCAGTTTGATTCCTGGGTCAGGAAGATCCACTTGAGAAGGGATAGGCTACCTACTCCACTGTTTGGGGGCTTCCCTTGTGGTTCAGCTGCTAAAGAATCTGCCTGCAATGTAGGAGACTTGGGTTCGATCCCTGGGTTGGGAAGATCCCCTGGAGAAGGGAAAGGTTACCCACTCCAGTATTCTGGCCTGGAGAATTTCATGGACAATATAGTCCATGGGGTCCCAAAGAGTTGGACACAACTGAGTGACTTTCACTTCACTTCAGGATGTGTGTTTTCATTTCAGCTATTCTGGTGGGTGTATAGTGCTTTCTCTTTGTGATTTTAATTACTATTTTCCTGATGTGTAATAGAGATTAGCTTTTTTTTTTTTTTTTTTTTTTAATGTGTCTAGTGGGCTTCCCTAGTGGCTCATGTGGTAAAAATCTGCCTGCAATGCAAGAGACCCGGATTCAATCCCTGGGTCAGAAAGAGTCCCTGGAGAAGGGAATGGCAACCCACACCAGTATTCTGCCGGGGAAATTCCAGGGACAGAGGAGCCTGGCGGAGTACAGTCCATGGGGTCTCAGAGTCAGATATGGCTGAGAGACTAACACACACACACACACAGAGTGGCCATTTAGTTCTCCTTTTAGGTGATTCAAGTCTTTTCTATTGACTGGTCTGACATTCTGTTATTGATCCCCAGGAGGTATTTGCATGTCCTGAACCTGAGTTATTTGTCAGTTATTTGTCCAGTGTGGTACAAATGGCTTCTCCTAGTCTGGAACTTGCCTTTTCTTTCCCTTGCTTGTGTCCCCCCCGCCCCCCCTTTCTTTTTCTTTTTGATCACACTGGATCAGCATGTGGAAACTTAGTTCCCCCACCAGGGATCAGACCAGGACCTGAGGAATTGGATGCATGGAGTCTTAACTACTAGATTGTCAGAGAATTGCTCTCTGGGGCATCAAACAGGAATGAAAGTTTGTAATTTCAGAGCATTCCAGTGTGTCAAACTTTTTATTTATGGCTAGTCCTTATCGTGTTTTCCTTAACAAATGTTAACAGAAAAGATCAAAAGCAGTCAACCTCTGGAGCTCCCTGGTGGTCAGATGATTAGGATTCCATGCTTTCGTTGATGTGGCCTGGGTTCAATGCCTGATCAGGAAACTGAGATCCTGAAAGTCACAGAGTGTTACCAAAAAAAAAAAAAAAAAGGTGATTAACCTTTGAGGACTAGAAGGACCAAAACTGGAGGTGGAAAGGTGGACTTTTGTCTTGCAATTTACTCACTTCTGTGTAATCTAAATGATCCCCCACCCCTCACGTGCATGTTATTCTTCAAACTTAAAGGAAAAAAAACAGCAACAAAAAACGTATTAGGTCAGCCTGATCACTGTGGAGGATGGTTGGCAAGGGTCAAGCATAAGTGTTTTCAGAAATTCATCCCTTAATGAGCCCAAGGAATCTTATTTTTCCCATCAGTTCTTGTATTAATGGATAAATATTAATTATTACTGCAGGAATTCAGGCTTAAATATCAACTCTAGGCTGCTCTTGCATTGACAAACAAGGACAATGGTAATAACCCTTGTTCACACAAGTGATCAGATAAGGAAGAAGTTGGCATTAGAGCAGGAGCCCCAGCCCTGAGCTCTGTACAAAGCCCCAAACCCCACAGTGAACTCACTTCAGGACGGAGTGCATCACCATCAGCTCCACCTTTGGGGAGAGGGAAGGAACCTGGCTGGTGGGCTGGGGCGTGGGGCAGGAGCAAGGTTTACACCCACCCTGGACTTGTAGCCACTCACCTCCCCTTAGAGATGCTGCCCCACACCCTGGACCTCCCCCTCCAGGGCAGCAATTCTCATCTGCAGTAATTCACCAGAATCTTCTGGACGTTTTCAAAATAATGCCCTCAAGGCCACTTCTGGGCATGTAACTGTGAGGCCCGGCACCAGTCTTGGTTAAAGGTGCCCATTTCCCACTAGCGCTCGCGATTCTGGCCACTGCGTCCCCATTGCTCCAACAGGGACACTGAGCATCGAGGGGCAGGGCTTGCGGTCCCAGCCAAGATCCCCGAACCCTCTCTTCCCCTGCAGTGTACCACTGGGTCGAGATGCGGGCCAAGATGCGCCTCATGGGCTTCAATGCGGAAACCATCAAGCCGCTGAACGAGGAGGCAGCTGCGGAGCTGGGTGCTGAGCTGCTGGGCGAGGCCACCATCTTCATGGTGGCCTGCGGCTGCCTGGTGCTGGAATACTCGCGACAAAAGATGCAGCAGCGTCGCAAGGAGGGGGGAGCAGCTCGCCGCCTGGGACGCGATGCGGGACGAGGTGGACCACCTGGCACTGGTGCTGGAGGCCCTGCAGGCGCAGGTGCAGACATCGCCAACGCTGAGCGCCCTGGAGGAGCTGCAGGTGCAGATGCGAGAGGTGCGCGCCCAGCTGTGCATCCAGGACCTGCCGCCGGCGGCCAGGCAGAACCCACACCAGAGGATGAGGGGCTGCCAGACCCAGGTCTCGGACAAGACTGATATCTGGGCTGCCATGTCTGTCTGCACTATCCCTCCCTGAACCGGCCCAACTAATAACACCCAGGCCCCTTTAGGGGCAGTCGGGATCCTGGACAGGGCTTGATCCAACCAGGCCTTTGGTCACCTCCTTACTAACCTGAGGGGTACCTTCTACTGGGACTCCCCATCCACTGATGAAACGTTCCAACCCAACCCTCCACCCCCTACTCCACTGGTTTAGCACTTTGGAATGGAGAAGAGGTGTCTTCCATTGGACCCCAACCACCCACCACTACACCATCTCATTTTATCACTCATATCTTCAACCTACCTGAGTAGTGGTCCTCTTCCTGGGACCCCCATCTACCTTTTGCCATTGCAGTGGAAATACAGAAACCTCTGATGGACTTCCTGACCCCATGACCTTCCATCTACCTCACTCTTTAAGGGGGTTAGGAATAGGATAGATCTTGGCATGCATCAGCTCTTCTGAGTCACTCTGTGTCTCCTATATTTAGTCCACCATTGGTATCCTGACTGGGGTCCTCCCCTTTAAGTGGATCTCCCCTTCCACCCTTTCCTCCATCCAAATCTGTTCTTCAGAGTACTCAAGGATTCCCCCTTACTTCCTGCCTTTGAACTGGACACTCAGTTACCACCCCCCACCTTCATGCAAAGTCGTCTGCCAGTGAAGTCTGCCCTTCAGCCCTGAAGTTCCCTACCTCCAACAGAATGGAATAATTCCACCAGGCTACCTCACCTACCCCCTGCCCACCCAATGAACCACCAAAGGGCAGGGAGGGAGGGTGTGTGTGTGTGTGTGTGTGTGTGTGTGTGTGAGTGTATGACCTCTGATTCTTGAATTCTACTTTTTAAGACTGTAAATACTGTAATAATTAAAGGAGCTCTGGGGGAAAAAGTCATCTTAAGAAAGTGTCTTGAGAACCATGATGTACATCTGCCAAATGGGTACAAGGCTCACTAAAATTAGAAGCTCGAAGGGTCCCCGGTGGGAGGAGGCCTGAGTCATCCTTTGAGTCCTTTCCCAGACAGAGACACTGAGGTCCAGGAGAACAAAGGGTCTGGCCCAAGGGCAAATGGTCAATGAGGGATGCCCTTGGCTTTCTCTAGGGCTGGGTGGAAAGGAGTAAGGAAGCTGCCTATTGAGGGGCACCGGGATGCCAAGAGGGGGCAGAGGAGCAGGTTCCAGTGGGAAGGAGGAAAGTGAGGGAAGGTGGATTACTGAGGGAGGGAGGGACATGCCCATCCTCATGAGACTAGCCATTCAAATGACGCCAGAAATCTTAGCATTTATAAAAACCGGCAGATTTATTCCACAGGGGCCCATTTCCAAGAAGCTAAATGTGAAGGTAAGAGGAGGTTTCCTCCCCTATTCCTTTCCCCCTTACCTTGTTTATCCCCAGGGGTAAAAATGGCCTAGACCCCAAAACCTACCCAAATAAAAAACCAAAAACTGAGGTTCCAAAAAGTTACAGCATCTTAATTCCTCATAGAAAAGGGAAGGAGCCAGAGGGAAGGGAGGGAGGTCCCTGGGGTAGAGGGAGGCACCCCCAGCCTGGTGGGACAACCCTCCTTACACAGCTGTCCCAAATGGGACAAGCCAGGGGCACAGCATTTAAAAACTCCCACACCCCATTTTATCAAAACCAAAGAAAAAAAAAATTTCCTCCCCCACAACAAACCTAAATATATATATATATACTTTTTTTTCTTAAAAAACAAAACTTCAAAGGCATTAAGCGTTAAAGTGAATCTACAACAAGGGAATGTGAAATTCCCTCCTTCCTTCCCCCTTACTGTGGGGTTACTTGGTACATCCCCAGCAGAGGACCCAGCCCCAGGGGATGGCAGAGGGGAAGGACCAAAGGGAACAAAGGGTGGGGGCTTCCCCAGCCAATCAGCAGCCAATATGGGTGTGGGCGTGGTGCTGGGGAAGCCACACCCGTTGGAATTTTCCAAGTGACGTAGGGAGTGGGGAAGATGCATTCCTATGTAGACTTCAGCCAATTCCAAGTCAAGTCGAGGCAGGGAAAGCAGGGTGACAGGTGGAGGGGGTGTGCGGAAAGGAGAAACTGGATTTTCTGGGGCCCTGTGGTCAGGGGGCACCCCGCTTCCTCAGCTCCTGGACAAAGGCTGGAAGGAAACAGTGGGCAGAGGTCAGGGGCACAGCCTCTTCCCCTTCTCCCTTCCAAAACAAGGCTCCAAGGGACACCATGCCTCCAAAATAAATAACTGGTTAAAAAGGAAAACACCTCACCTTCAATTATTTCCTCTTTCACTTTCTGCAATTCCTTCCTCACCTCTTCCAGAAGCTCCTGAGAATAATGGGGGTACAACCAATGAGGAAGAGTACCTGGACTTGCAGAAGTGAATCCCCCGTTTCTTAGTGACTGAGGGGCCAGAGGAAGGAGGGTCAAGACCCGTATCGCACACACACCATGCCATCACTGGCCAGGCCACAAAGTGACTGAGATTTCTAGGGAGAATTCTGGATCCTCTGAGCCAGAGAGAAAAGTGCTGGAGAACATCCAGTACCAGGGCTGGCAAATAAGACATCCCAGTCTCCTGCCAACTCCGGTTGGTGATTAATGGCTGCGGCCAGTGTACTGAAAAGGATTCTGGATACTCATCAGGAATGAGTGCAGTGATAGATTAGTAAGGTCTGTCATGGGCATTGGACAAGGCGGTTATGGGGTCTGTCATCCCTGACATGATCCAATTTCTCTACTTCTCAGACTGGGAAGCTGAGGGTTCCAAGGCCTTTTCTAGAAACATAGCAGGTCAGTGGCAGAGTCTAGACCCAGATCTCCTTTCTATCCCCCGAGCCTCACCCCAAGTCCCTCCCCTACCTGTTTCACCCTCTCCAGGTCTGACTCGTCACTGGAGCTAGGCGTAGGGGGTGGGCCTCGGAAGTGGCCACTGAAGAAGACGACTTCATCCTGGGAGAGGTGGTGTGGTGTGGGGCAGAAACGAGATTAGAGAGAGGGTCTGCCTCCCCTGCCTCCCATTCCAGGGGTCACACTGTGTTCCTCCCCTACAAACTTGGCAAGTCCGACTTTCTGGGGTGGGGGCCCCAGTATTGATGGCCCACCTTGGCAAGGTTGTGCTGTTCTTCTCCCAGGGTCTCCGCACAGATTCTGGGGGACAGACAATAAGTCAAAAGATCAGGAACAAGGAATGCCCTGCCTCAGCCTTTCTTCCCGAGTCTCATCAGCCCCCCGTTCACAGAACCATCTCAGGAGACTACAATCCCCAGAATTATCTGTACAGACTCTCCCATGAAGGTGTGTTATATATGAGAAGAGGGCATCCTGGGACTTGTAGTTCTCACTCACCACTGTGGGCTGGGACTCTGGTGTCTGACTCCTCCTGCTGGTGGGAAATAAAACTGTCATGAGCCAGACATGGCCATTCTGCTCCTTTTCTTCCTCCACCTTCAAACACAGCCAATCCCTATCACAGCCCCCGCCCCAATATTCCTACTCTAATGGTACATCCTAAGGTGTATAAGGCAGGAAGGGACCCTAACTCACATTGGCAGATTCATCCTTGGCAGGTTTCTCCCCAACTTGCGTGGCTTTCCTTCTGCGAGAGAGAATGGCAGAAACAGATGGCTTCTGTCCCCTCTCAGCCACTCAACAGTTCCCTTCCCCAGAGTTCTGGAAAAGTGGGTCCTAGGGTGCAGATTTCTGGAATTCATCAAGGCTAAGCACATTTTAATTTTAGAAGTCAAAGAGGGTGCTGTTCGCGAATGAGGGGGTGGGAGTGGTGTTTAGGATTCCTACATTTGGGAATCACAAAATTCTCAGGGCAGAGTCCCCAGCTTCTGAGGCGGGGTCATCTAAGGTCCTAAAATTCTGGGTTCCAGAACATTGCAGAGGCTACCTAGGGGGTTGCAAGCCTCAGTCATCTCAGGGGAATGCAGTCCCCATCATTATATCTCAAACCTGGCTATCAAAGGATGAACTTTCACCCAAAGAAACAAACTAACCAGGAATCTGAGCCCTCCCCACACATGGTCCTACTGAACCGGAACCTCCAGGTGATAACTGCTAGGCTGAGGGGGTTGTTCTGAGAGCTCTGGGCTCAGGCTCACCTCCGGGCCCAGCATGGCATTCATCTCTTCCATGAGGCCTCCGCCCGTGGTTCGACTGCTTTCAGCTTTGGGGGCCACGGGCCCTGCTGAAGCCTCCTCCTGCTGGAGAAATTACAGAGAACAGAGGGCTTTACGGGCGGGCCTCCCAGCCCTCCTGTGAGTCTTCCAGGCAACTCTGGCCTCATTCCATTATTATATCAGACCCCGTCACCCCACACCCCGCTGCGCCTGCCTCTCACCTTGCTAACTTTCCTGAGTTTGGCGCCGGCAATGGCTGAGGCCAGGCTGGGGGCCCCAGTCCCTCCACCACTGGGGCCTTGTGCTGTGGGGAGAGGGGGTGCCGGGGGTGGGCCTCCCCCTGCTCCCTGTGTGGCGGCGGAGACCCCTGAGGAGGAGAAACCAGGGGGTGGGGGTGGACCCGGAGGAGGGGGAGGTCCCGGGGGCGGTGGTGGTGCCCCAGCTGGGGGAGCAGGTGGGCCTCCTGAAAGAAACACAAAACAGGAGGGGGTGCTGAGAGAGAAGCTTCATTCTTTGTTGTCCGGTTGGCCCACTCCCTCCTCTGGGGCGGTCCCCTGACCCCCGAGGCCATTTGAGCAATCACCTGCATTGGAGGCTCTGCGCTCCCGCTCCATGAGCTCTGACTGCTGCTGCCTAGGGAGGGAGGGCGAGTGGCTATCAACCAGGGACCCCAGGTGGCCAGCAACCTCCCGGATTGCCCCTCAGGGGTGTCCGGCAGGGCTGGTTCCTAAGCCCCAATGATGTCCTCTATCCCCAAGGGGCCCAGGAAAGGGCTTGGGGGTGGGGTGGTGAGGGCAGGGACAGGGCAAGACCAGGATATGAGCAATCTAGTCATCAGACCATCAGGAATCACAAAACGCCCAAGATCCTTTAAACAACCCAGTTCTGGACTCTGCGAGTCCAGAGGATTGGGATTTGAAGAGTTCTGTAACTCTGGGCATCAGGAGTTTTTCAAACTCCAAGTGTGGGGGGTGGTTCTTAAAGATGTGGATTTCTAGTCCCCTGGGAGTTGGAACATTCTGAAAATTGAAAGTTGGAGAGGTCTGAACTCTAGGCGTCAGGGGTTCTGGAACCACCTAGAACTCTGGCTGGGGGAAGGTTTCCCACCCAGGGATCAGCCCCACCTTTTCTGCTGCTCCATCTCCTCTGGCGAGGGGCCATTCTGGGCAGACCACGTGGGAGGTGCTGTAGGTGGTGGTGGGGGTGGGGGCCCACCTCCTGGAAGTGAGAGTAAAGGCTAATGAGTCACACGGGAAGCCAGCCCCACCCCTTGGCACACTCCTGAGGGGCCTCTAGGTACCCTGTGAGGAGAGTTGGCACCCGCTTCCCTAACTGAGCTGACAGGTGGTGGGCACTGGAAGGACACCCAGATCACAGGCAGGACAGCGAAGGCCCAGAGAAGGGGTCATCCACCCCAAGGCCTGCAGATGCGAATTGGCAGGGACAAGACTTGAATTCAGGCAGATTCCAGAATCCAGGCTCTTAACGCACAGTCACAACTGCTTAGAACCCCTACCTGAGAGCTCGGAAGAGGCTGACAGCCCCCTCCTCACCCAGCCTCAGGCCTCCAGCTCCCGTTATTTCTTGTGCTTCAGACTGCCACTGAAATTGCTCCTCGAAGCAAATGCCTCCACCATTTGACAACTGGCGAACCTAGACGCACAGCCGTCACCTACAACCATTGCTCCTCAAAGCACTCTTTATGGACCGGTAAACTTTGGCATCATCAGGGAGCTTGTTGGAAGCACAGAGGCTCCGGTCTTGGCCCAGCTACCTGATTCAGAACCTGCATTTTTTCCTAGATGACTCGCGGGCACATTCCAGTTTAAGAAATACCAACTGGAAGTTTTTTCTTAACATAGTGGCTTGAAAACTAACTGACAATGACGTCAGTCAGTCTAATGGTTACCTGGAGAAAGGGCAAAGGAAAACCTCCCGGGGGCCTGAAATATTTCTATCTTGATCTGGGAGGTGGTCACACAGGAGTGTGCAAGTGTAAAAATTCATGGAGCAAAATGGGCTCTTAGGAATCATGTGTTTGACACGTGGGTGCACTCAGGGCAAAGAGGAGCCCACAAAATTGGATTGGCGAAAAAAACCCATTTGGATTTCTCTGTAACATCGGAAAAACCTGAATGAGCTTTCTGGCCAGCCCAGAAACTCTCCGTAGCAGCAGTGAATGAGCCCTGTTTTCAGATGAGTATACTGAGGCCAAGTGGTAAAGGGGGCAGCCCCAGGCCCCAGGGCAGGGCTCAATGGTCCCCTCGGCCCACTGTCTCTAACCTTCCAAGGCCTCTAGGGCGCTGGCCATGCCATTGGCAAACTGCGTGGCATCCTCCTTGCTGCCAAAGTTGAGGCCCCAGACTTGCCGGGCATCACGCCACTGGTGGAAGTTGGGGGTGGCCTGGTTATACTTGACACCCCGGACGATGGCACAGTTGATCACCACCTGGTAGGAGGCAGGGAGGGAGAAGTGGGTGAGGGGTGGTGAGCCCCCGCAGGCAGAGGGGGCGAGGAGGAGGGGAGCCTCACCTGCTGGTCCGGCTGCATCTTGCGGCCGACCACCCGGAAGGAGTTGGCGGTGGGGTTGTGATAGATCTGGACGCGGCTGAAAGCCTGCGGGCCTGTGCCGGCGGGCAGCCAGCGCTTATTGCTGTCATCGTAGAGCATCACCGTGGCCCGGCTGGTGCACACAACCGTCTCACTGCAGAGAGGCGGGCGGGGAAAAGGGAGAGAGGCCAGTTAGCTGTGGGGAGCCTGGCATCCTCCCCCAGGGGCCGGTCACCTTCTCGTTCCCCTGGGAGATTCGCAGACGCAAAGTCAGTGTGCCAGGAAGAGGGACCCACGGAGAGGAAGAGGAAGACAGACCGAGAGAGAGGGCTGAGGACAGGCCCTCAGAGAGACCCAGACAGGGAGACTGGAGGAGAAAGAGAAAGGTGGGACGGTGAAAGACAGACTGGGAGAGACAGACAAATAGACAAACCGGGGGATGTAAGACAGACAAGGAAAGAGACAGTCAAATGGGGAGCAAGAGACAGGAAGAGGAAGAGTCAGACCGGCTGGAAGAGACAAACATACAGACTGACGATGGGGAGAGAGAGGTAAGAAGAGGGGTCAGATTGTTACAGGGAGGCGGACTGAGATGGACCGAGAGACAGAGATGTGGCCTGAGAGCTGGAGGAGGGGGCCCGGGAGAAGCGGATGCAAGGGACAGAGGAGGTGTCCTGGGCAGCATTGGAACAAGCCCCTGCCCGATGCCCTTGGAGCCTCAGTTTCCCTGTCTCTGACGGGAGCCTTGGACCTTCCTGTCCACACTCCCCACTGTGGAGGAGGAAGCTGAGGCTCAGGGAGGTGAAGGGTGAGGCTTGCAGCAAGTTGGGGACCGATGCGAGGTCGCAGGCTCTTCCCCTTCCTGCTGCCCACCCCCATCCATCCGGCGCCACCCACCCTCCCCCTCCCCCTGCTGCCAACGGCCATCAGCAGACACTCCCTGCTCTGTGTCCGGCAGTGACCCAGACAGCCCCAGCCCCACCCTGCAGGGCAGGAGAGCATTGCAAGGGACTGTCCTGTCCGCACACGGTGATAATCCAAGACCAGGGCTGGGGCTGCCCAGAAGGAGGGCCTGCCCCAGCCTTTGGATCAGAGATTTCCTGGAGGAGGTGACATCTGACTTAGCCTGGCGGGGAGGGGGGCTGAGTAACACAGCTCAGGGTTCAGGATCTGATATCCACAGATGTAGGTTCAAATACCCACTGGGCCACCTACTCCATGTGACTCAGGCGAGCAACCTTCCCACAGAAGGCATCTTCTTTGCCCGCAAACTGGGGAAATGACAGACCCTACCTCCCAGGGCAGTGGGAGAAGTAAATGAGTCTGGGCATGTAGAGTGCTTGGCGTGGTGCCTGGCATGAGTGCTGAGTAACTGTCAGCATCCCTTCCCCGAGCACTCTGAACAGGCACCAAGGGGCCCTCCTCCAACCCTCACCAGTCCTTCTGGGAAGGTTCAATGCCCTCCTCTGTCAGTGGGGAAACTCAGGCTCCCAGACGGGGAAGTGACTTGGCCAAGGTCACCCACAAACCAGGGGGAAGCATTAGTCCCTGCCGGGCCCCACCCCCACCGGACTTTTTCCTGAAAAGAGGAAGTTGGTGGTCAGAGGTTTCTGGGGAGAAAAATTATACCCCGCAATGGCTCTGTCTCTACCAGGGCTGGGGGGCTGGAGCGTGACAGTGACACTATAAAAGACAAGGCAGGGAAAGCCCCTCAGCTGACCCAGATCTGAGTTCTTAGGCTAGGGAGCTAAGCCCCCCAGGTTTGCATAATTAGGGGGCCTCCCTCTGCCCTTTCTCCGGGAGTCTCACATTTTATTCTCACTGCAGCTCTTCCAGGTGGGCTGTTTCATCTTCATTCTGCAAGGACTGCAAACAGTGGCACAGAGAGGTGGTGTGACTCACCCATGGTCACACAGCTAGTAGGTAGCAGAGTGAGGATCTGAACCCAGGCCACCTGGCCCCCAAGTCCACTGTCTTCACCACCAGGGACTGTGTGGGCCCTACCCAAACACCAGGTGCTGGTTCTAGACAAGTGCAGCCTCAGGGGCTGTTTCTGGCTTCCACTGCCCCCGGCAGGGGCAGGGTTAAGGCCTCGCCCACACCTGCCACCCACACCCAGGGCAGACTCTGGCCAGGTGCCCAGGGCCTTCGTTGCTACCCCACCCTAGCTGCACTTTGCTCTTTCCAAGAGCCCCTGACCTGCTCAGTCTCTGGACTAGCCTGAGCTCTGGGTGTTTGCTGAGTGACCCCAGACTGGTCTTGTCCCCTCTCCAAGCCACGGTATCCCCATTCCGGCAAAAGGATCCTGTTAAAACACAAGTCAGATCGTGTCTCTCCTCTTCTTGGAAGCTCCGCTGGCAGCTCCCAGCAGAATTTTTATTCTGGCCAAGTTCTCTCTGGGGCCTTCATGATCTGTATGATCTCTGATCTCCCCTCGACCAGCCCCACCGGCCGTTCTAGCCCCCACTTCAACACATTCCCACCTCAGAGCTGTGCTCTCGTTCTCCCCTCACCCTGGATTTTCACCTCCTTTGGGCCTCTGCTTAGCCATCACCTCTTCCGAGAAGCCCTCCCTGACTACCCTACCTGGGAAAGCTCTCACTGCAAACACCGTTGGGTGTTTCATAACACCCAATCCCTGCCCGACAGGGCCTTATCTGTCTCCCCCACCAAACTGTCGGGACCACAAGGGCAGGGATTTTTGTCTTTTCTGTTCACTACTGTGTTCTCAGAACCTAGACTCATGCCTAGAACCTAGCAGGTATCCAGGAATTGTTAAATTAGCTGTCTATAAAAAAATGAAAGTTTTTTAACAGCCGCTGACATGTATTGGTTAGTCTGTGTCCCAGACACCGTTCAGGTACTGAGCTCCAGCTGCCACAGCGAACCTTACAGTGACCTCAGGGCACACTCTTTTTCCAGGCAAGGAACTGTGGCCACAGAGGGGTGAAGACAGTCATCCCAGGTCACAGAGCAAACAAGCAGAGGGGCTCATATTTGAACCCAAGTCCTGATCTTCCCCACCCCCAATGTTCTTAACCTCATTTAAAGATGAGGAAATAGCTAAGCTGATTTTTTTTGTTTAAGGCAAGGTATAAAGTGGTGTGAGAGGTTTTTGTTTTTTTTTTTTTTAAAAAAAAAAAAAAAGCTGGGGAGGATATAAATACCTCTGCACCCAGAGTGGTGAAAAGCAGAGGTTGCTTCTCAGGGGACTAGCCTCCCCTGCTTGCCTCTGAGGCACTGGGGCACCGGGGGTCTGACAAGGGAGGCAGGAAGTGGACAGTTCACACTGTTTACCTACTTGAGTTGCTTGATTATGTCTTATCTTTTTGCTTTGTTTTACCATGGGCTGGTATTACCTATAAAAATTAATTCATTACTTAGGTACAACAACAACAACAACAAAACACCTATAAACCAGACAAAAAGCTAGATCGGAAAAATCTCACAGCCAGGAAGCCGGGAGTGAGATGCAAATAAGGTCTGCTTAATTCCAGTGGTCTCTGGGGGCTTCCCTGGTGGCTCAGATGGTAAAGAATCTGCCTGCAATGCAGGAGACACAGGTTTGATCCCTGGGTTGGGAACATCCCTTGGAGAAGGGCCTAACTACCCACTCCAGTATTCCTGCCTGGGAAATCCCATGACAGAGGCGGGCTCCATGGGGTCGCAAAGAGTCAGATACCACTGAGCGACTAACACTTTCAACTCGACACTGGGGTCTCACAGCCTCAATTTGACATGAGACAGTCTGAATCCCCAGTCAGCCCAGAACTCTCCCACAAGCCCTCCCATTCTGGAAATCTCCAGTATGTGGTCGGTAAAGGAGAATTGAAGTCACCCCCCTTGCTGCATTGCTTCACGTCTCTGAGCCTTACTTTCCAGCCCTGGAAACCATAACTCCCTGGGGTTTGGTAAGGATTGAAAAAGATAAGAAAAACCTTAAGCACAGGACCTGGAATTTGGCACAGGACCAAAAGGGAGAGCTTCTCCGATGGCTCAGAGAGTAAAGAATCTGCCTGCAATGCAGGAGTCACAGAAGATGTGGGTTTGATCCCTGGGTTGGGAAGACCCCCTGGAGAAGGAAATGGCAATCCACTCCAATAGTCTTGCCTGGAGAATCCCATGGACAGAGAAGCCTGGCAGGCTACAGTCCAAAGGGTCACAAAGAGTCAGACTCAAGTGATTAAGCACACACACAACATATAAGGGAGCCGAGAAGCAATACAGGAAGGAGAGAGCTTCTCATCATGGGGAGGCAATCAAGCACAGTCACTCTGGTTTAGTGAAACTTTCCCATTGAGATGTTTGCCCTTCCTTCTACCCCTTCATCTGACAGCCCCTTAAACTGTAACCCACCCCACAAAGACCCAGGGATACACAGCCTTTCCAAACTACAAATCTTTGAAGCAATCCTGGATAGAAAAAGAGGTTTAGGGTCTGTGGGGCTTGTATGGGTTCACTCTAGTCCCTCCTCCCCTGACAGGCCTCAGTTCCCCATAAGTGAACAGGAAAGTAACTGGGTTCCTTCTTGCTTATCAGCATTATCTTCACTGTTTGTACAATAAAAACAGCTTACTTGTTTTTTTCTAAGGCCACTAAAGGTTTGATTTTGCTTTTCTTTGAGAGTATAATAGTCTAGAAAGAGGCCTGGGTTCCTATTCAGACTTGCCTACTTCCAAACTGACTTTAATAGGTAATCTGCTTAATTCCCCCGTGCCTCAATTTTCCCATCTGGGAAAGGGGGGCGATCATAAAGTATCAATCTCTTAGAATTGTCATGAGGATTAATTTGAATCAGGCACCTGGTACAGTGCCTGGCACAAAGGAGTTGCTTAATCAAATGGTCTCTCATTATTAAAAACAACAATAATAAATGAACTAAATTCTTCTAGAGTCTCCTCTGCACTAAGAGTCTCAGACCTCTGCCCCACTTCCCAGAATTCCAGCTCAGAGTCCCGGACACAGCAGACACTCAACAAATATTTGTCAAACTGAGAAAAAAAAAAAAGAACTGTAATTTTCCATCTTAACAGCCTCTCTTCCAACTGTCCCCAAGACCGTCTCCAGCCTAACCAGCCAGAAATCAGAGGATCCCAGTGCCCTCCCCTCCCTCAAGAGTGCTTAGAAATTTCTGAGGGATCTTGGGCCAGGCCTTTCTCTCTTTGAGCCTTCCTCAATTTCCCCCAGCAGCCCCTAGACAGGGCCATGGGTCATTTTGAATCCTAGCTGTCCTGGGAGAAGGGGCACAGCCCAAGAAGGCTAGTGTGGCCATCAGCAGGAAGACCCTTCATGAGATGGGAGTAACCCTCTGGTGGGACAGGCATCAGCTAACTTCTGCCCACCCCCAGGAGATACAGGAGGTTTGGTCATGGCTCGCAGTAGCAGGGGCCCTTGTGGGAGGGCCAGGGCCTCTGGGACTGAGGGAGGCGGGGGCAGGAGGCTGGCCCAGACATTGCTCCTGCCCTTTTACGGTCTCGGTGAGTGAGGCAGCACTAACTCGGACATCCGCCATCCGCCATCCGCCTTCCACCGTGCCTGGGACCGGAAACGGGAGGTGGGGGAGAGCGCGCGAGGGGCGGAGCTGGGGGGGTGCAGTGGGAGAGGAGAATCCCCCGGGAAGAAGGTGAAGGAAGAGGGCCTGACTCCCCAAACTGCCCTCTCTCCCGGGCAGACCTTTTAGAGATGTTGCTATAATGGGGGAAAGGGTAGGCACGAAGTCTTGTGGGTGTCTGTGGGTGCCCCCATCGCTCCAAATTTTCCAACAATCCCTTTTCAGCAGAAGGAACAAATGTGGGAGGGGGGATTCTCTAAGGACCACAAAACGGAATGCCACCCAAATGTCAAAGGGCAAGGAATGTGGCGGATGAGAGAGGATGTGGGCCCCAGGGGGTTAATCCCCCAGCGGCCCCCAGGGGCCTCCCCCTCAAGCTGGGGGCTTTGGAGCAGGAAGTCTCTGAGAGAGTAGAGGAAGGGAGATAGTATTGTCAGGCTCAGGCCTCAAGGGAGAGATTATGGGGGGCCGGGGAGGATGGGAGAATGAGGGGGAGGGCCAGTCGGGTCCCCTAGTCCGCACCGGCCCCGCCCTCAGGTGAGCCCAGGAGTTTTGAAGGAGGCTCCGGGGAAAACAAAATCCCTGGATCCCTTGGGCTCCCCACCCAGGATTAAATTCCTGGGAAGATAGCTGGAACTCTCTGGGAAGCCTGAGTCCCAGGGGGAGAGGGCTATGACCTTGAGGTTTGCAACGCCCCCTCCTCCAACCGCACAACTCCGGACGGCTGGGTAAGGGGGGCGGTGTTGAGAGAAGGGGGAGGTGCCGTGGTGGGGAAAGCAGCCTGCCCACGGCGCTCTCAGCCCGCTCCCCCACCCCCCCACACCAGCTGTCTCGACAGGTGAGTCAGTTAGACAAAGGCCCCCTTCCCCCAGCTGCCGCGCCCCCTCCCTTTCCAGGGCAGCGCAGGTTGGGGAGAGGGGCCCCCCTTCGGTCCGGGGCCGGGGAGGCGCCCTCGGCACAGAGCGCTCGCTCCCTCCTAGGCACAGCCTGTTTTAAGCATATTGTGGGTGGGGAGCGAGGAGGAACGGGAGTCCCTACCAGACCCTCCAGGCTGCGTCTGGATCCCTGGATCCGTCCACATCAACCTCCTTCACAGGGGGATGAACCGCCCAAATTTAGGTGTTAAGTATCCCCGAAGTTAATGAGCAAAGTCCCTCGTGGGAAGCATTTCCAGCGCCATGTATAAGGGGGACCCTGAAAACCAAGCTCTACGTCTCAATCTCTCTTCCAGGTCCCAGGAGACTTCCAAACCGCCGCCCCCCCATCCCTCTCAGGGCCAGGTTGAGATTTGGGGGCAGTCTGAGTCCTGCCTAACCCCTGGATTCTCTGCGGAGATTATTTGCCAACTTGGAGGTTCTCTGAAAAGTCTTAAAAATTTCGGGAGTCCTCGGAGCGCCCCCCAAACCTAAGGGCTCCCAGGAGAATCTCACGGCATCACCCAGAGCCTTGAGAGTCAAGGGGAAGTGGTCAGTGTTTGGTGCTCGTCCAAGGGGGCTCGGCCTCAAATCCGAGGCTCCCAGTGCCCAGTCCCCAAATTCCAACCGGGACCAAGCTGGGGGAGGAGGGGACAAAGGCAGGGCGGCAGGAGCCCGCGCTGGCCAGGGAACGGTCTGGAGGCAGTTGGAGGCTCACCTCATGGCTGCTCGGCGGGCGGGCGGAGCGCCCACGGGCTAGGTGCTCCCGGGGCGCCCCTGGCTCGGGGTTCAGAGATTCAGCGCTGGCTCTAGGTTCTGCTCAGTCTCCCCCAGGGTCCCGCCCCATAGAGTCCGGCTTCCTGGGGGGAACGTGGACAGGGCCGGGGCGGGTCCTCGGGCGCCTTTTCCCTCTGGAGTTCTGCTCTGGGGGTCCGTGCGGCAGAAAGAGGGTGCGGCGTCCCCTCCCCGGCGCGCCCCCTCGGCCGGCGGCAGCTACAATCTTACTCTTACTACTGTACTTCTCTTTGCTACATTTCGTTCCAAAATTCCACTCCCCGCACCCACAATGCCCTGCGCCTTAAAGGGGGCCGCGGACACCTTAAGGCGGTGGGGTTGGTGGAGGGCGCTTAAAAGGGCAAGACGGAACCTTCGACTTCCGCTATTTCCCTCTTCCCCAACGTTTTTGCACAGCGATGCACTCTGGGGTCACCCCCAAATTAGAGGGCAAGCTTGATAGAAAGGAAGGGGTCCTTCCTTAATCCTGAGTTCTTTCCCACGATGGAAATTCTTAGGGGAATATCAGGGGGCACAATTTCTTCTCACCCTCCTCATCGACTTTTTTTCATTTCTTTATATTTTACTCAGTTTGGGGGCGAGGAGGGCCCTCAGGTCAAGAATAGATTTTCTCCCTTAAATCCTACCCTCAGGGAGGGCCCCCTCCCCAAGGTCTCCCTCCTTCCCCAATTTATGAGGGGTCACTAAGGGGTGATCCACCTCCCTCGCCCAGGAGGGGGATGGGTGGGGAGGGGGCCCACCTCTCTCGTTGCCCCCCACCCCCCGCCCGCCCAGGGAAGGTGAGGAGGAAGTGGGCGCGGCCGGCCCGCTGACTCAACCGCAGGGTGTGTGTGTGGGGCGGGGTGGGGGGGTGGTGCAGCAGTGGACCTGGGTGGGAATGGGACTCCCGATCCCTGTCTGAATAAGGCTCCTGGCCCCCTACCCACGCACGCCCCGCCGTGACTCAGTTTCGCCTGCGGAGGATGGTGGGATCATGCAGCAATCCGAGGGCACGGAGTTGGGGGACCCTCCCTCTGCCGACTCCTGCGAGACCCCTCCCCCACGCGCCAGGTTCAGGCTGAGTCCCTACACCCTCCACGACTTCCGCACCCGGACCCGCAGACTCCACCCCCACGTGACGCCGTCAATATGACCACGCCCCTCCTGTAGAGCGCCACCTGGCCTGGGGGCAGGAGTCTGGGAAATCAGTTGAAAGTTTAGAAATGGATAAATTGAGGCCTAGAGGCAGGGAATAATTCTGGACTAGAGCCCTCTTGCCTGAGCCACCAGGACTCCAGTGGTTAATGAGAGTAAAACAATTCTCAGGGCCTAGCTGACTTGGTGAGGGAATCAAGCTTCCTACCTTTTTCCTAAAGGAGCCTGCTGCCTGGGCGATACCGATCTCTATCTCATTCTTCTAGGCCAGTCTCTGATATTAATTCTTCTCTGAAGAACTGAGTAATCCTCTCCCCTTCTCTACCCGACACTGCTGCTGCTAAGTCGCTTTAGTCGTGTCCGACTCTGTGCGACCCCATAGATGGCAGCCCACCAGGCTCCTCCGTCCACAGGATTCTCTAGGCAAGAATCCTTCTCCCCAACCCTACAGTGGAAGGCCTTAAACCCTGATCCACTGTAGGTTATAATTATCTTTCTGTGTGTCTCAGGCTGTGAGTCGTTTGGGGACAGACTTGAGAACCCTTTCTTTGTGACCATGGGCAAGTCCTTTCTCCTCTCTGGGTCTCAGCTTTCCCATCTGTGAAATGGGAAAGTGGTGTTTCTGTGTGCCACTTGCACTATAGTCAGCACATTTTTGGTAAAGATCCAAATAGGGACTTACCTGGTGGTCCAGTAGCTAAGACCGCAAGGAGGGGACCCAGGTTCCATCCCTGGTCAGGGAACTAGATCGCACATGCTGCAAGTAAGACCCAGAGCAGCCAAATAAATAAAGTCCAAATAGTAAATATTTTAGATATATTATACATAGGGCCTCTTTTATGTATTTTTTACAACCCTTTAAAAATGTAAAAATCATTTTTAGCTCAAGTGCTGTACAAAACAGGTGGCAAGACCCCTGCACTAGAGAAACTCTTGCATGTGTACACAGGAGTCTGATCAAGATTCTTTATGGCAGCAGCAATGCAAGGGTAAGAAACTGGAAAGAACCTAAACAGCCGTCAAGAGGATGATGGGTGTTGAAACCATTCCATATCTCTTGTCTGAAGTGCTGAGAGGCAGCTAAAAAGAATGAGGTGTGTGCAAGTGGCATGAAAGAAGGTTCTAACACATTATTGAATAAAAGGAAACAAATTACCAAATGATACATAGGGTATGAGTAAAAATCAAGGAAACACTTTAAGGTATCATATACTTGTGTGTCGGAGAAGGCAATGGCACCCCACTCCAGTACTCTTGCCTGGAAAATCCCATGGACGGAGGAGCCTGGTAGGCTGCAGTCCATGTGGTCGCTAAGAGTTGGACACGACTGAGCGACTTCACTTTCACTTTTCAAAAACTTTCATGCATTGGAGAAGGAAATGGCAACCCACTCCAGTTTCTTGCCTGGAGAATCCCAGGGACGGGAAAGCCTGCTGAGCTGCTGTATATAGGTTCGCACAGAGTTGACATGACTGAAGCGACTTAGCAGCAGCAGCAGCATACATGTGTGTACTTCCCCAATAAAAGGTCTCAAAATCCACTCCAAACTCATTGCAGGGATTACCAATGGGACAGTGAATGGCATCATGGAGAATCTGATTATCATAATCTCAAGCCTCATCTCGAAAATGCCAAGTTTGGGACTTCCCTGCTGGTACAATGGTTAAGAATCCACCTGCCAATGCTGGAGACATGGTCGGGGAAGATTTCCACATGCCCTCAGGGCAACTAAGCCCATGCACCACAACTACTGAGCCCAGTGCTCTAGAGCCTCTGAGCTCAACTGCTGAGTCCATATGCCTCAACTACTGAAGCCCACTTGGCCTAGATCCCAAGCTCCGGAAACAACAGAGCCCCTCGCTCACTGCTGCCAACTAGAGGAAGCCCATGGGAGTGACTATGGATGGGGACTTGTCATTGTATACCATTTTGTGCCCTGTGAATTTCAAACCAAGTGAACTTATTACCCATAGATAGCAACGTAAAAACCAACATAGCTCCCCTAGACGTTTTCTTAATCACATCCCCCATCTCATTTTTTTTTTTTTTAAGACTCTTGTCAGTGTCTGAGATGACCTTGTTATGGGTTCCCTCGGTTGCTGTTCCCCCACCCCCGCCACGCCCCCACCCGGAAGTTCCAGGGGGAGGAACTTCAGTGGGTCTGCCAGGTTGATGGAAATGAGCAGGGCCATTTGCCCACAGTAGGTGCCCCACACATATTTGCCAAATAACAGCAAATAATGCATGGTTTTTTTTTTTTCACACAGAAAAATATATTTTGAATTATGTAATTAAAATTTAATCATAAAAACTTTCCCCAACCTCCCTGCCAAATAGATGAGAAATAGGAAGCGAAGAGAAGGTTATTGAACTGGGTGTTTTTCAGAGTCCAATCAGCTCTAATTATTAGACATTTGGTTTTGGGGTTTGGGTTTTTTTTTCTGGGTTTTTTTTTTTTTCTGGTCTAGCTGGTTGGTGGAATTTCCCCTCTCTCGTAAGACGTCTTATGAGAGGGAAGTAGGAGAAAGGGAAATACTCTGGGGTTCCTCCATCAGCTTCTCTTCCTTCCGCTGGTCTCATAACTGGGGAAGGGGAGTTCTCTTCCTTAATTCCGCTGAGGTCCCAGCTGGGCAGAGGGTCCTCAAAGGATGACAGCTGTTAAGCCTCCAAGTGCAAGGCAGAGATTGAATGGGCGCCAGCGGGTTCCTCAACCCCTTTCTGCCTCTTCTGTAAAAACAAAATGTGGAAGACGGTGAATAGGAACCCCTTCTTGCCTCTCGGTATTTACTCCTTGGTGTTCTGAATGCTCTGCTCCTATTTTTTCCTTTGAGGAACCAACATTCCTCATCTCTTCATCCCCTTTGTTTTAGGGCGAGGGGATCCCAAGGCCGGGTACTAAGGGATGGGCCTGTGACCCCAGCCTGGCCAATCAGAGACATGGACACTGGTCAGGCACGTGACCCAGTATGGCCAATGAGAAGCAGCTCTGGAACCGCAGCTGCCCCTACTGGGAAAGGAGGTGGTGGGTGAAGCCATATAAATTAAGGTATAGGGTGGAGGTCTGGGTGGAAATGGGAGAATGGAAACTGCCGATTGGGGATGTTAGGTTCCTGGGGCATAAGCCTGGAGCAGAAACTCTTTGCCACCTCATGTGGAGACCCTGCCAGGAAATGAAGCCAACTCAGAGAAAATAAAACTAACTGCATGACATCACTTGACAACTGGATGCAGTCATGCCTTAAGTCCCTGAACTCTTCAATTACACGGACCAGTAAATTCTCTGCTTTGTCTTCGCAGTTTGAATGAGGTTTCTGTCACTCACAAATCAAAAGAATCCTTACGAAGTTCTCCTTTCTGCTGCTAAGAAATTATCCGTACCCCATGCCAAAGAGTAATAAATAACCCAGCTGCCTTCTCTGCCCTGCAAAGGCCTTCCAGTTTCCATTCTCCCATTTCCACCCAGACCTCCACCCTATACCTTTATTTATATGGCTTCATCCACCACCTCCTTGGACATCTTCAAATAAGCTTTGTGATCCCATGAACTGTTGTCCACCAGGCTCCTCTGTCCATGGAATTTTCCAGGCAAGAGTACTAGAGTGGGTAGCCATTCCCTTCTCCAGGGGATCTTCCCGACCCAGGGATCGAACCCAAGTCTCCTGCATTGCAGGCAGATTCTTTATTGTCTGAACCACTAGGAAGCCCCCCAAATAGGGTATCTGGGCCCAATCCACAACCGCTCTCCTCTAAGACCTAGACCACCCTCAGAGATGTCCTGGTGGTCCCCCAGTGCAGTCAGGTTGGTCATCAACGTTCTGTGAATTTTTCTGCCTTATTCCTGGATGGAGGGGTGGTGCTTGGGATGATGGCGCTCACGGAGCAATGTTATTGTTGTTGTTCAGTTGCTAAGTCATGTCCCATTCTTTGTGACCCCATGGGCTGCAGCAGGCAAGACCTCCATGTCCTTCACTATCTCCTGGAGTTTGCTCAAACTCATGTCCATTGAGTCGGTGATGCCATCCAACCATCTCATCATCAAAAATCTCATCTTCTGTTGCCCTCTTCTCCTCCTGCCCTCAATCTTTCCCAACTTCAGGGTCTTTCCCAATGATGGAGCAAAATCAGAGGCATATTTCTTGGAGAAGAAGCACAATTTCTTCTCTACTTCTGCTTCCGATCCCAACCCCCACCCCACCCCCACACACACCTATCACAATTCTTCAGGAACAGGTATGAGAATTTATTAATATATCGGGCAAATCCACTCTGGCTGCAATTTCCCCGTCACTTAAAGGAGTAGGGTGGGGGCTTGAATTACATGCCTCTATGAAAACGTTCAAGAAAACAGGGTCCTTACCACACAGCACTGTCTTGAGGCCTGGCAGAAGTGAGAATAAGCTTCAGCTATGACTGTGGCCCTAAAGAGCAAAGGAAGGCCTTCAGGAGGGCATCCTCCTCTGGCCAGCAACTCTCCCATTCCAACCTACCCCACCCCAACTCACTTGCAGTAGAGCCCTCCCCCAGGAGGTAAATCCGGGATGTCCTCAGAGGCCAGAGTCCTGAAAACTGTGTTCAAGCTGGGGGCTCTGAGGCAGAGGCACACAGCTCTGAGAAAGAGACAAGAATTTTGGGGGTGCTCGGCTGGCAGACAACCCCTTCTGCTGGACTCCCAACACCACTCACCTGCAACTCTGTGTCCCAGGGCTGCATCGAGCAGTACCTCCTTCCTGACGGCCTCCTCACAAGGTCTGGGAGCCCCCCGGAAAGCAGACCAGGAGGCAGGTCATGTTGTCCAGGCTGCCCTGGAGAAGGTGGAGAAGAGAGCCTGGTGGAACACACATGAGGGCCCCAGCACAGGGCTCTATGCCTTCAGCAGCAGTTTCCCAACATTCCCCTTGTTCTAGTGCCCCCTTCCCAATCTGGTTATGCGCATTTCTCGAAAGTCCCACTCTTCTGCCACTCTAAAGCAAGCCTCTCACAAAGACCAATTGCTTAGGCAACTGCTGTCCTCTCTGCTGTCCTAGCCCCATCCTATCAAGGAGAACCACTTTGGCCACCTGATGCAAAGAGCCGACTCTGATGCTAGGAAAGATTGAGGGCAGGAGGAGAAGGGGGCGACAGAGGATGAGATGGTTGGATGGCATCACCAACTCAATGGAAATGAGTTTGAGCAACTCCAGGAGATAGTGATGGACAGGGAAGCCTGGTATGCTGCTGTTCATGGGGTCGCAGAGTTGGACATGATGAGCAACAGCAACGACAACTTCTCTTTTCCAAAGCTCCTCGCACTTTGCTGTTTAGCTGCTCTTCCTTCTGCCACTAATCACACCTCAGTACCCACCTCTAGGCCTAAGCGTTTGTGTTTAGTCGCTTCAGTCGTATCCGATTCTTTGCGACCCCATGGATCATGACCCACCAGGCTCCTCGGTCTGTGGAATTTTCCGGGAAGAATACTGGAGTGGGTTGGCATTTCTACGTCAGTGGATCTTCCCAACCCAGGAATCGAACTTGCGTCTCCCCCCATCTCCTACATTGCAGGTGAATTCTTTACCACTGAACCACCTGGGAAGCCCTAAGAGCTGTCCCATTCCAAAAGACCACGCCCCTTTCTCTTAAATCCTTCCCGCATATCTATCCATCCCATCTTGTCTCCAGCCTCCCCTCAGTCTCCACCCTCTGCATCTTTTGACCCTGCCCCGTTCCTGCAGGCCCCGCCCATCTTCTAGTTTTACTTTAGCCTCTCCATCAAAGCTCCTCTTCCCTAAGTCCGTAGGTTCTTCCCTCAAAGATCTCAAGCCCCGGCCCCAAGACCTTGCAAAGACACGTGTCCAACAGCTGCGCGCAGAGAAGCTCTGGGGCCAAGCCCAAACAGAGGCGCGATGCCACCAGTCCCGCTAGGGCAGACCCGGACATCGTGTCCCACACGCCATCGGAAGCCAAGAGCATGAACTCGTCCTCCGGTTGGCGTGCCAGGGCGGTCACCTCAGGCTCCGCGGAAACGAGTTGCTGTTCTGGGGGCCTTCCCGGAGCCTCTTTGTAGGCAAAGTCTCCCAGTGCTCTGGACACTGCCAAAGAGCCCTCGAGGCGCCGACGGCTGATGGTGCCGCCCGCGTCATGGATGCGTTCACGTTCTCGGGGACGGATGGGCCGATGGTCCTCGGTGCTGAAGGCCACGGCGCCGGCGCGACTCAGCACCGCGCGCGAGTCTCCGCAGTGCGCCAGGTACAGAAAGCGCGGGGAAACCAGTAACGCCACAGCGGTGGAGCCCCCCGGCTCGCCGCGGGGCCAGAGCGCACGCAGGCGTGCGTCTGCGCTCAGAAAGGCGCGGCGCAGTGCTTCGCATACGCCCTGGGGCTCGCTGGGCTCCGGGCCCAGCGCCTCAAGTACTTGGCCCTTCAGGTGGCGCGCGCCGAAGAGGGCGGCTCTTGCCCCGCCGTGGCCGTCGAGGACTGCGAAGAAAGCCCAGCCCGGGGGCAGCCCAGGTAGCGCAAGGCAAGCGCAATGAGCGTCCTCCATGTGTGCGCGCCAGCCCTGTACTGCGCTAGCCCCGAAGCGCAGACCCCACGCCGCCGCCGCACCCCCGTGCGGCCGCTGGGCGCAACGCGGCGCGTCTAGGAGGGACTGAGGCCAGTTGGGAGACCTGCATCCCTCCTCTTCCTCCACCTCCTCTTCCTTGCGGGCTGGCCAAAGGAGACGTTCCAGCAGGCGGGCAAGGGCCGCCATCCTTCAGCCTGGGGATCAGGAAGACTCCACCCTCTGCACCTGCTAACTATCCCCGCCCCACCCGCTCACTAATCCCCTGCCTTGTGACATTTTAAACCACTTAAATCTCCTTCCTATGCCCTTGACTTGCACTCAAGTCACTAGAAAGGGTTGAACTCTTAGGGCTTCCCTCTTCCACATCTTCAAAGCGAGGCTTTGGGTTTGGATCAGAGAAAAATGACAATAGTGCCAATCCAGCACTGACCATAGCTACACATAATTTTACATCATCATCTCCAGTTTACCGAAAAGGAAACTGAGTCACAGAAGTAAACAGTGTTATTGGGAAACGATTTCTAGCATCTGTAGTCTCAACACAACACTCGGCTTCGGGTACCCAGCCCTGCTCTGTCCAATCTTCTCCCATATCAGTGGTCCCCTCCCGGGTTTCAAAAGCTTTCAATTCTTAACTTTTTTATTTCGATCTCTCGCTCTCCGTCTAGTCCCGGGTTTCAGTCGCTTCTCTTCCAGGTCCCGCCCATCCATTCATACAAACAGTGGCTCCAAATATTTGCTATCCCGACTGGGCTCTAGCTCCGCCTCTTAGCTACAGGCCCAGCCCCCTCACTCCAGATTGCGCTCACCTTCTGAGCCACACCATCTCCCTTGTTTGTTCTGCCTTATTCCCCCCTAGGCCACGCCTCTAGCTCCTCTGTCTCGGACTGATTCCGCCCAACTCTGAATAATTCCAAATTAGTTTAAGGCCCTTCAAGTCTGAGCTCCTCCCCTTGTCTCAAAAGTTTCCAGGTAGTTTCTTCCCGCCCCCTTTCCCACTCCTATTGAGATTCTAAGCTCGTACCTTTACCTCCCAGCGGTAATCTTTGTACCCTCCCTTCATTGACACCTCTAGCCCCACCAGAACGGAGTCTGAGTTCCACGCCTCCATCCTCTCCGCCTAGGCTCCTGCATCCTTATCTCTCTCAGCCCCTCACCCAACCCTCGGCCTCACTTCACTCCCACTAAAGGCCCCGCCCTCCTTTCTCTAGACCCCCGCTGTTCAGACCGCCTTCCACGACTTCTCGACCAGTAACCTACCGCCATAGCTCCGCCCCTCCATCCTCCCGCGCTTTTCTCCGCCCCCTCGCCCTCCCTCAGGTTCCTCCCCTCGGCCTGTGGCCCCGCCCCTGGCCCCCGCGCTGCAGTGCACCCCCACCCAGCGGCCCCTCCCGCCCCTGCCAAGCTGAACTGAGGGCGGCGGCGGCGGCGGCGGCGGCGACTGCTGGAGCGGCCCGGCAGGAGGAGGCGGCGAGGATGGCGGCGGCGGCGGCGGCGGCGGCGTCCTGGGCGCGGCGGAGATGAGCGCTCGCGGCCCCAGGCCCAAGGCGGCGTGGCCGGGTGGGCGGGGGTCCCGATGCAGGCCCGAGGGGGGCCATGGGGCAGGTCCTGCCGGTCTTCGCCCACTGCAGTGAGTAGGGGGAGGCTCAGGCCTGGTGTGGGGCCCAGAGGCCCGGGTGGGCTCCTCTTCGGTTTCCCCTCCGACCTGGGCCGCGGGAGAGCCGAGATAGGGGAGGAGGTGGAGGAGACAAAGGAAGATCTGCCCTCCCCCATGTTCTAGCAGCGATGGGGGCGACTTGACCCGGAGAATCTGAGTGAGACTGAGCAGAGGTTGGGGCCACTGAGAGAGCCGAAGGGGGGGCGCGCTGGGCGCCTGTATGTGCCGCGGGGCTCCGCCCGGGCATGAGGACGCTCTCCAGGAGCTGTCCCCTCGCCCTGGTGCTGGCCGCAGCAGGCGGGGAGGGGATTTCGATGGAGGGGTAGAGTGAGGATGGAGAAGAGGGGTCTGACTCCCTTCCCTCGCATCACCCATCTTCGCATCCTACCTCCGTTTTCTGCCCAGAATCAGAGGCAGCCCCGGTCTCACCCGAAGTGGCCAAGCCCCTGTCCCCAGGAAACAGCCAGTCTCTGGGTTGGGGCTAGGACTCCTGGATCCTTAGCTGTTTTTACCACTCCAGGTCTTTCATTCCTGGTCTCCTATTCCCCATCTGAGGAAATGAGGTGGGGGCGGGGGCATGCTATTTCAATTTCCAAAAGGTATTGAGCATCTCCTGTAGGCAAAGCCCCAAGCTAGCTCTGAGAGGCTGAATTCCATAATGGAAATTGAGCCTTGTCTAAGCCTCATGATTTCTGAGCCCAGAGCTCTAATGGTCCTGGTCTAACGTTCTCTGTCTCACACCCCCTGAGGTTCTGAGAACTGGGGATTTCAACACTGACCTAGCCATTTGCATGTCTTGGGAGTCTAGATGCCAAGATTCTAAGAATTTGTTATTTCAACGTTTTAGCATATCATCCCTACATTCTAAGATCTTGTCCCTACCTGGGCTTACAAAGGAAGGCCCTTCGTCTTCTCCCCCACCCCACCCCCACCTTACCTCTCTGCTCTCATCTCCAGTCATCTTCCCTTCAGTCACCCTGTTCTAGTCATTTCTGCACACCTCTCTGTTCCTCAAATATGCAAAGCTTAATGCTTGCCTCAGGGCCTTTGCACTGGCTTTTCCCTCTGCCTGGAAGACTCTTCCCTAGATATTCTCATGGCTTCATCACATCATTCATATTTCTGCTCAGATGTCATCCAAGGAGTCTTCCTCACCAACCTGTCTGAAATAGCATCCCCTTATTTTCTCTTCCTTTACTTTGATTTTTCTCCATACAGTTAGCACCCAACACCATACGTTTAATTGTTTGTGTCTATCTCCCCTATAGAGTGTAAGCTCTATAAGACTGAGGGGTTTGTTTACAGTTGTATCTTCAGGATCTAAAATAGTGACTGGAATTTATTAAGCACTCAAATAATGGTTGTTGAAAGAATTAATGATTGAAACCTAAAAGCCTCCTAAAATCCCTAAGGGCTTCCCAGGTGGCGCTCTTGGTAAAGGACCCACTTGCCAATGCAGGAAACGCGGGTTTGATCCTGGGTTGGGAAGATCCGCTGGAGGAAGGCACAGCAACCCACGTCAGTATTCTTGTCTGGAGAATCCCATGGACAAAAGAGCCTTGCGGGCTACAGTCCATGGGATCGCAAAGAGTCAGACACGAGGGAAGCAACGTTTAAAGACTCTAAGATCAAGATTCTTGGATTTGAACTTCCAAGACCGAGCTTCAGATAGCAGGGATAGGAAGGTTTTACAGTCTGTATGCAGAATGTTCTAAAGGTCCTGTGATGAAAATTCGAAGATTCCTTAATTCAGACAAATTTCCAGGACTGGCTCACTACTGTAACTCAGGCAGTCTAAATTTCTAAGAGTCCTCGATATTTTTCTCTTGCAGAAGAAGCTCCGTCTACAGCTTCATCTACCCCTGACTCCACAGAAGGTAAACAAAGAGGGAGGATGTGAGAGTGGAACTTGAAGGGGCCCCACAGCTGGGCCAAGGGATTAAGGGGAGTGGGTTAGGGTCTTCGGCAGAGGAGCTCATGCCCTCCTTTGCTCGTGGCAGGAGGGAACGACGATTCGGATTTTCGGGAGCTGCATACAGCCCGGGAATTTTCGGAGGACGACGAGGAGGAGACCACGTCGCAGGACTGGGGCACTCCCGGGGAGCTGACCTTCTCCTACATTGCCTTCGACGGTGTGGTGGGCTCTGGGGCTCGCAGGGATTCAGCCGCTCGCCGCCCACGGCCCCAGGGCCGCTCAGTCTCGGAGCCGCGAGACCCACCCCCTCAGCCCGGCCTGGGTGACAGCTTGGAAAGCATCCCCAGCCTGAGCCAATCCCGGAGCCCGGGCGTCGAGGTGACCCCAGTTCTGCCCCTCCAGCTGAGTGCCCCCGGAGGACCTGGGGCTCCAGCTGGATCAACTGGGCTGGGCGACCCGGGGAGCAGTGACTGGGGAGGACTCTGCCACCAGTAGCTCCACTCCGCTGGAAGACGAGGAGCCCGAAGGATCAGTGGCTGGAGAAGCTGGGAAAGGTGAGATGTCTGAGGTGCTGAGACTGAAGCCACAAGGGATGGGTGGTTTCTTTCCTTAGGGCACCTCCAAAGTGAAAGCTCAGAGCCTTCTCTCTCTAACGCACCAGAATTGGACCTACCACTCGGATTCGTGCAGTCCTCGCCGCCGGAAGTCTTTACTCCACAGCCCAGCCCTGTCTCTGGGATCCCCCAGACCCCCACCCCATCCCCGCCTCGATCCCGGGATTCTAACTCTTGGCCGGATGAGCCCTTGCTGGACGAGAAGGGAGCGAGAGCCCTGGGGGCAGCTGGAGCAGGAGCCAATCACGGGGCAGTGCCTCGATAGCATGGACCAATCAGAATTCACATTGGAATCACACGTTCTAGGTAAACTCCGCGAGGGAACGTGCTACTTTGGACCACTGGGAGGGTGGAGGATTGATATTTAAAGGCACCAAACTCCCGAAGGAACAGAGGAGAGTGGAGAAACGGAGGAGGTATTGCTATTGGCAGGACATTATACACTATCCTTAAAAAAAAAAGTCCCGTTACCTAAGATTGCCATTGGCTCTTTTCATATAGCTGCCCCTCCCACTCGAGAAATTAGCCCTCCCATTGAGGGTTTAGGATTGGGATTGGCTAATTGCTTAAAAAAAAAAAATCCCTCTTTTGTAGTGCTCCCCCTAGAGGCTGATTTTGGACAGGCCAAATCCCTGAAAAAGTAAGGCTCTCTTTTAAATGTGGCCACCCGGCTCGTAAAAGTAAACTCGGAGCCTTTTAAAACCTTTCCTCTTCCCTGACCACTAGCATTGGCAAATTGTAAATATACCCGCCTTGCTTTAAAGTGTGCTCAGTCTTCATGAACTGTTTCTATAGGTTGGTTGTAGACATCCCTGCTTTCAGCTGTTTACAAAGAGAGCCATACCGTTTTGGAATTGTTCCCACCTCTATGGAGAGCCATTGGCTGGGTACAAAGGGGGCCCCGCCCCTATTCCCTCCCCCTCCGGGTTCCACTGAAGTGGGCAAAATCCCTGAGAAGCAGCGGTGTCTGTAGCCTCTCACTCGGAGGAGCCGAGATGGGGAGTAAAGGTGGGCTTTCGGGGCGGGCTGGGACGCGAGGGCTGGGGGACCGTGGAAAGGGCCCCAGATTCGCTTTTGTCGCCCTCAACTCTGGGGGATGTTTCCTCTTGGTCCCAGACTCCCCAGAAATGCAGGCTGGGGCTGAGGGGCTGTGGGGGTACCTAGGGAGGGCGTGGTGGGAGTGTGGGGTCCCCTCTGTCTCCAGCCGGGAGCTTTGGGGCCCGAGAGCAGCGAGGCCCCCTCCCCCAGCCTCTGGTCCAGGCGGCACTGTCACTCAGTAGCCGGACAGGCCAGCACAGCTGCAGGAGAGGCTCCCTCCCCCAGCGCGCCTAAACTTAGCCCCCCGCCTCAGACGACCCGGCCCCTCCCCCACCCAGTGGCGCAGGCCTTGGGGAGCCTGCAAGGGAGGGGTTGAGGCGAGACCTACCCTAGTTACAGTAGATGGGAGGATGTGTATAGTGAGGATGAAGAAGTAAGGAGAGTCAGACTCTGAGGGGGACTTGTTGGGATGGATCAGTTTGATTGCAGGAAGGGTGGTAGGATGGAAACTGTCCAGAAATAGAAGGCAGGGTACCAGGCTCTCAGTTCAGTGCTCAAAGGGGAGCCGATTATAGGGAAAGCTGTTAAAAGTTAAGATGCGTGAGATGAGGGTTGGGGTCCAAGGGCCACTGATCAAAGCTTAGGCTGGGCTTGGGAGGTGAGTTAGAAATTTGAGTTAGAGCCTAGGAAGGAGAATGATGTCATTAATACATTTAGGACTTAGATATATGTGTTGGTAGGGGTATCAGGGAGATGTTACTTTATACCCCTCAGGGTGCATAAAATAAAAAGAACAATAACACCCATTGCTGGGCAGGATGCTGGGAAAAGGTCACTTTCATTTCACAGAAAAAAAGATTGTTAGACTCTTGTTTGTAAGCAATCCGATAAAATTTATGATACTTGAAAATACAAAATTAGTCCACCCTGGGATTGTATCTCAGAAACAGAACCTCCTGGAGGTAAGAATATCTACAGGAGGCTGTTGTTTGCAGTACTGTCTAGGAAGGGGATGGAGGGAGGAAACAAAATAAATGGCCCGGCAATAGACACGTGGTTGAATAAAATGAATAATGGTGTAGCTACACCACGGAATATTGTGTAGCCCTTAAAAAGAATGAATGAAAAGCTGTTCTAGTTGACCAGAAGAGAATTGTAGGAGAAAAAGTAGAGTGAGATATGCATGATGCAGAAGAATGATTTTTTTCACCCAAACTTCTGTTCACACATACGCTATGGGCAGGAGTAAGCTTGTGGGGACCCACTAGACAGTTAACTTGGGTTTTCCAGGAGGCATGCATGGAATGAAAGTGTTAGTCGTTCAGTCAAGTCTGACTCTTTGTGACCCCATGGGCTGTAGCCTGCCAGGTTCCTCTGTCCATGGGAAGAATGCTGGAGTGGGTAGCCTTTCTCTTCTCTACGGGATCTTCCTTACCCAGGATCGAATCTAGGTCTTCGGCATGGCAGGCAGGTTCTTTACTGTCTGAGTCACCAGGAAAGCCCAAGCATGGAATAAAAGAAGACAAAAATTTGGAAATTGGGTTAAGGCTCCCACAGGTGTGTCAAGAGGTCATGGTTCAGCCCCGAGACAGGAAATACGAGGTCAAGAGGTCAGCCAGGGCAGCTCCACACCCCAGCCTGATCGACGCCCCCCTCCCTCCACAGTGGTGGACCTGCTGCACTGGAAGGACGCGAAGACGTCAGGAGTGGTCTTCACAGGCCTCATGGTCTCCCTGCTAAGCCTCCTGCACTTTAGCATCGTGTCCGTGGCCGCCCATGTGGCCCTGTTGCTGCTCTGCGGCACCATCTCTCTCAGGGTTTACCGAAAAGTGCTGCAGGCCGTGCACCGGGGGGACGGCGCCAACCCCTTCCAGTGAGAAGCCCCAGCCCACCCCCCCCACCCCTATCTCTGTCCAGATCCCAGCGCTGACCCATGACCTCAGATCAGGCACTGACTTCTCACTCTGGCCCCGACCCATCCTCTTCCTGTTCCTAACTCCAACCTGATACCCTGACATTAAACTGGACTCTTGACCCTTGGTTTCCAGGGTCAAGACCCTAACCTCTGACCCTAACCTCTGATCCTCTGACCTCTGACCCTAACTTCTGATCCTTAATCCTTGATCCCATCTCCTGACCCTGACCTCCACCCTACCCCTCTACACCTGGTCTCCTCCCCAACCCTCATTTCTTGTCTTTGTCTTGGGCATCCCCCTCTCAGCCTGGGCCCCCTCCACCTGCCGAGCTGCCTTACACACTTCTGTTCTCTCAGGGCCTACCTGGACGTGGACCTGACCCTGACTCGGGAGCAGACTGAACGTTTGTCTCAGCAGATTGCCTCCCGTGTGGTCTCTGCGGCCATACAGCTGCGGCATTTCTTTCTGGTAGAAGACCTTGTGGACTCCCTCAAGGTGCCCTGAAGCCCCCACCTCCCTCCTGGGTCCCCAGCATTCCCCTGCCTGCCCCTGGTGGGGTGGAGGGGGGAGGAGGGCCATTGCTGTGTGAGTTCCCAGCCTGGGGTGCACCCTGTAGGCTCTGCTCACCCTCGCCCTCACCCTCAGCTGGCCCTTCTCTTCTACATCTTGACCTTCGTGGGTGCCATCTTCAACGGTTTGACTCTTCTCATTCTGGGTGAGCTGGGAAGGCTGTGGAGGGCAGGGTGGGGAGGTGGGGGCGCTGGGGCTTGGTGGAGGACAGGGTTATGAATGGAACTGTTAATCTCCGGGGAGGACCCTGACCCCCTATCTCTGTGCCCGCAGGAGTGATCGGTGTATTCACAGTCCCTCTGCTATATCGACAGCACCAGGTGAGTGTGACAGGCCTTCAGTTGGCAGTATCCCAACCAAACACAACTGGTCTGATCGCCCGTGCCCCCTACAGCCAGGGTCGATGACAGGTGTCCCAGCCAGAGAAGAGAGGACCAGCTGGTGTTCCTACCCCGACAGAGTCAGGATCTGACTGACACGTGCCAGACACAGGTGGTCTGCCTGCTGCCCTTCCTCCATGCAGCTAGAGTCTCCCTAATACATTTCAATAGTCAGAGACAGGCATTTTGATTGGTGTCCCATGACAGAGCCAGGATCTAGCTGATGTATCCCAACCCAAGGCAAGTGGACTCACCGATGCTCCTCCCCAACAATGATGCAAGGCCTGCCTTGCCATGTCCTAGCTCCAGAGAAAGCCTGACAGGTGTCTTCTCTCCCTGACACAACAGGAGGCCAAATAACACTCATCCTAGCTAGAAACAGGCAGACAGATGAAGGCCTCCTCCTGACAGCCTGATACCCTCTGTCCCTGTGATACCACCAGGGACTGACAAACACATATTCCATTTGCAGACAGATAGACTGATACCGTCTAGCCCTACACACGGCCTGGGTCTGACTGGCACCCGTCTCAGCCAATCAGGTGGACTGACTGATGCCCTCACTCCCTGAAACTGTGAGGGACTAACATTTCAGTTAAATCAGGTGGGATGTCTGTTACCCAGAACACTGACGGAACCAGGGCCAACTGACATACATCCTATCCAGAGACAGACAGATGGACCACATTCCATTTTTACATTCTCCAGCACAGCTGAGAGCCCAGTGATGCCCATCCCTGCCAGGGATATAGTCCTAACTAACTCCCTCACATGCTGGAATCACCAAGACTCACAAAGTCAGCTAACGCTGTGAATTTAATTTGATCCACTCAGGGACTTGACAAGCAACACTAATGCCCCCTGCTCTTATGCTGTCCCTAAACACACATGCGTACACACATCTCAAAGATTAACAATAGTGCCCAGGACACAAACTCATTGGCAAAGTCTTGTGTCTTACCCATCATCCCTTCCTACACAGAGTATGGTCCCATCAGTTTGACACTTCAACTTGGACTTCTGACTTCCAAGGGTATTTTATTAGGTTTAGAGTTGAAGGTGGCATGGTAGGCCGCTCCCCCAAACTCCTGATTTGAGTCGGGGTAGGGTAGGGGGAAGGAAGCAGCCTCCTTAATGAATTAGGGAGAAGAGCCCCTCCAATTTCTCCTTTCACCCTTTTTCTTCATCCCCCAGGCCCAGATTGATCAGTATGTGGGATTGGTGACCAATCAGTTGAGCCACATCAAAGCTAAGTAAGTGCATGTGGTGGAGATGGATGGGATGGGGAATGGGGAAACTTGGGGCCGTTCCCTTGCCCCCTTTGCGCCCCCCACGTCTCCATATTCCTTATCTCTAAACCTCCTGGGGTTGAATGCTCCTGCTGCTGCTAAGTCGCTTCAGTCGTGTCCGACTCTGCGACCCCATAGACAGCAGCTCATCAGGCTCCCCCTTGTCCCTGGGATTCCCAGGCAAGAATACTGGAGTGGGTTGCCATTTCCTTCTCCAATGCATGAAAGTGAAAAGTGAAAGTGAAGTCGCTCAGTCGTGTCCGACTCCTAGCGACCCCATGGACTGCAGCCTACCAGGCTCCTCCATCCATGGGATTTTCCAGGCAAGAGTACTGGAGTGGGTTGCCATTGGAGTGGGTTCTCCATATCGCCTTCCTAAAAGGTAAGAGACAATTCCATCGCAGGCCAGTAGGTGGAGGGCTGGGGCTGGTTTGGGCCCTAAGTTTCTCCTTCCAGTTTTCTCTTTAGTTCTCAGAATTATCCTCTCTTGCCACACCCCTTGACTCAACCTGTTTCTCCTTCAGGATCCGAGCTAAAATCCCAGGGACCGGAGCCCTTGCCTCGGTAGCAGCTGCAGTCTCCGGACCCAAAGCCAAAGCCGAATGAAGGAAGTGTCTCTGCCTGCGGGACGCCTGCCCCCACCCCGTGTAGCCCTCTGCCCTCTTCCATCTCCCTTCCATCCCTGCCCTCTCCCAGCCTCAGCCCGAGCCATTTCCCTGTGGGTGTCAGGATCACTCACACCAGGGAGTTTGCGCAAATTGCCTGAGCGGCCACGACTACATTTCCCAAGAGGCGTTGTGTAGGAGTCCAAGGAAAGCGAGGAACCTTGGCCGCGGGGCCTGCTGGGACTTGTAGTTGCCTAGATAGGGCACACGCCCTGCACTTCCGTGACCCCACCGCTGGAGGCGCCGTGAGGGCTTGGTGTCTCTTTTGACGCCACTAGCCCCAGTGCTGGGGCTTTGCATGGGGCCCAGGGGAGGCCTGAGCTTGGATTTACACTGTAATAAAGACTTCTGTGGAAAACCCAGGGCCTCCTGTGCTTCCAGCCCCCTCCAGCTTTCATATTCCTGCCCTGAAAAGCGCGTAAGTGATTCTCAAGAAGGAACCTTCCCCATCTCTGCAGAAGAAGAACCGAGAGGCGGCAGATCCCAGGGCTAGTCAGGCCTGGACAGTCGCTTTCCACGCCTGTACTCCTCGCGGACATCACTAGGCGATTCCCACACTCTGGCTGCTGTGCCCCCGGTCTCACCTGAGTCCCAGACCCATGTATCCAGCTGCCTTCTGGAGGACTCCCCCTCAAATCTATCCAAACCTCTTCCTGGTCCTACCTGATTTCCAAGTCCGGGAGCGCCCTCCTGTCCACGTTGTCGCCCAGCCAGAGACCCAGATTTGGCCCTGGGCTCCTACTCCCTCACATCTATTCAGTCGTGAAGCCACGCCTATTTCACTCTCACAAATGTCTCTCATCCACCCACTTCTCTCTATTCCAAATGCCTTGGGAATAAACACAGGGCCTCGTGGCCTCTGGGTCTCTGTTTCCAAAACTAAACCGGGGCAAGAGAAGACAGAAAGCTCGACTCTAAGGACCCAGGGACCTTGGCGGTCCAGTGGTTGAGATGTTGTGCTTCCCCAGTGGGGGCCGTGGGTTCGATCCCTCCTAGGGGAAATAAGATCTCACACACTGCAAAAGGACCAAAAATTAGGGAAACAACAACAAACCAATAGATTGGATTTGAATCAACTTGTCTACTTTTCGACTACGTGACCTTGAGCAGGAAGCCTCCTTTCCTCAAATGAAAAGTTGTCACCCTAAGCTACCTACATCCCACTCAGTTCCTCGGACTTTTGATGATCTACCACCTGTTCTGCTAGTTAACTATTCTGTTCTTTTTTCCATATCACATTGCTTGTAGAATTTAACCCCTCGACTTAGGATCAAGCAAGGGCCCTTGGCAATGACAGCACGGAGTCCTAATCACTGGACCACCAAGGAATTCCTTAAATTGGTTTATTAAAAAATAAAGCAAATGTCTTTTAAAATGAAATGTTATTCCACCACTAAAGAAGTCAGTATCCCTTGCCAGCAATAGAAGGTAACAGTTAAACACAAAACTATTACCATGTAAAATGTTTACTTGTGCATCACTTAAAATCTTGCCTGTAGTGAGGCATGTCACATTTTACAAGATACATAATAATAAGAGTGTTAGTTACAGTACCAGATTTTGTATACAGAGGTTGTCTAGCAGCAGCTTGCTACTAAAAAGAGTACTTGAGGGGCTTCTCCTGAATCTAGATTTGGCAAGCAGGGGCAGTGTTTTGTTTTTGTTTTTAGGGGCAATGTTTTAAACTTCCGAATAAAATAGCAACATTTCCTAAAGATATTTTTATTGATACTTTCCATAAGACAAAGTGTCCATTTGTCTTTATCAAAAACTGGAGGAAGAGGGACTGGTTGAGATTATGGACCCAAGAATGCCTAAAGCCCCCAAGCCCATCCTTGGCACCCCGACTGGAGGCAGGAAACAGATTGGTGATGGAAAGTCGTAACTGAGTCATTCAGAGTGCCACGTCTGGCTTTTATATCCATCTGCTTGTTATGATTCCCCCTAGTTGCACTAGTCTTGTTTTTCAGATAGGGAAACAGGCTCAGAAAAGGATGGTGATTTTTTTTTTTTTTTTTGGTCCCACCACATGCAGATCTTATTTCCCCGCCTAGGGATGGAACCTGTGCCTCCTTGTAGTGGGAGTACAGAGCCTTAACCACTGGACCACCAGGAAGTCCCCATATTCTTGCATTCATTGTACAAACGTTTAGTGAGCGTCTGGCAAGTGCTCAAGCGCTCTTTAGTTATCAGGGACACAGAGATGAACCAAAACAAAGTCCATGGTTTCATGGAGTTGCTATTTTAGCTGGAGCAGCCAGACAATAAGCAAATGGACATAGACAAGGGTAGGTGGTGATCAGGGTGATGGAGAGAAATCCAGCAGAAGAGGACAGAGTGACAAGGCTTGCTATTTTAAACTGGGTGGTCAGGGAAGGCCTCATTAAGTGGTGATATTCAAGCAGAGGCCAGAGTGAAGGGAGGCTGTGAGTCATGGAAACATATGAAGGAAGGAAAGGAGATTCAGACAAGGGGGTCAACAGATGCAATGGCCCTGGGAAATGAGCATGCCTGGTGTCTGCAGCAAGTGATCTGTGTTCCAGAAACCAAGTATACGAGGAGAGAGGAGTAGGAGGACATGGGGTCAGGGAAATGGAAAGGGCTAATCGTCAGGATCCTAAAGCTGTGGTAAGAGATTTGATGTTTCCACTGAGAAGGCAGACACGAGAAGATTCATGTCGGGGAATGACATCGTTGTCACAGGATCACCGACTTGGATTATAAAAGGATCACTTTTTTGTGTATAAATAGTAATTATGATGGCTCAGTTTCTATTTTCCCACGTGGATGGGCTTTGTGAATGGGGTAGGGTACTATCCGTTTCTATGGCTCACTTTCCTCGGCCATAAAATGCAAATGCAAAAATTGATGATCTCTAGTGTTTAAGCTCAATGGGGACAGAAATTCTGTCATCACCAGTACCTAGGATTGTGTCTGGACTCTGTAGGCGCTCATTGGAAAAGACCCTGATGCTGGGAAACATTGAAAGCGGGAGGAGAAGGGGACGACAGAGGATGAGATGGTTGGATGGTATCACCGACTCTATGCACCTGAGTTTGAGCAAGCTCCAGGAATTGGTGATGGACTGGGAAGCCTGCCGTGCTGCAGTCCATGGGGGTCGCAAAGAGTCGGAGAGGACTGAGCGACTGAACTGGAACCGAGAGGCGCTCATTAAACTTTTGAAAGGTTTAGATCGCTGAAGTTCCACAAAACAACAGCAGGTGTCGCACCAGCCCTACAGCCGCCAGCGCCGAGTCTCTGCGGCTGGGCTAAATCAAACTCTTAACGGGAACGGACACACTCTAATTCAGATTTTTCAGGAAAGAAGCTTCTGAATCCCGATTTATGAATCTTTTTGTTTAAAAAAATAAACGGACTTCTCTCTTGGATAAAAGGGGCTTCAGTCTCTTTAACAGCTAGACACGAGGGGGCCACGTCCAGTACCACTGTTTCCCAGAATGCGCGGCGCTATGCAAATGATACAGTTTCCAAAGAGACGTGATTCAATCCATAGGAGACAAACGCAGCATTTTGGGAGGATGTCTGTTGTAATAAACTTGGGAGAGTTTATAGATATTTAAATCAACAGCTTCACACGCCTGCAAACTATATCACCATAAGTGTAAAATTTTCGAAATTTCTTACTTTTATATAGCTGTGCGGTTGAGCTTTTATTCTGCCCGGATGATCCTCAGTGGTCTGGGGTGCAGGCTTCAAACCTGTAGCTGTCTAGCGACAGAGTGGTTCAATTCCACCTTTCGGGCGGACGGTTTCTCTTTTTCTTCTTCCAAACTGGACATTAGAATGCGAGTTGACCCAGAGGACCTTGGACCAGCGTCTGGAGATGTCGCTGCAGTCTTTATTTTCGCCGCTCAAGTGTTTCCCTGTGAATACTTTCACACACCCCACCCCTGCCCGCCCCGGGAAAACCAAAGAACTCCAAAAGATGAAGAAAAACTCGTGTATACTCTCAGTTCTATGAAATTACAGTTAGAAAGTGATCCTAGATTCCTCCTCTTCACTTGCTTACTCATTCAGTCATTTACCCACTCGTGTATTTAATCATGCATGCACTTATAAAACAGTCGAATATTTATTCCTTTGATCGTTTATTCATTCACATATTCAACAAGTATCTGCTGGGTGACTGCTCCATGCCCAGCCCTGCACTGAGTGGTCTTGGGGACACGCTGATGACTACAAAACCCTGACCCTGACCTTGTGGCCAGTGGAGGAGATAAACTTTAAACATTAATTAATTCCCCACTGGATTAACAACTATCACTACTGGGAAGGCAGGTACAGAACCTATGAGGACATCTTATAAGGAGATCTGAGTTCAGGTAGGGTGTCAGGGTAACGTCTGAACATACACCTGAAGGATGGGAGTGAATTAGTCAGCAGAAGGGGAAAGTATTCCAGAGAGGGAAACAGGATGGCTGTAATAACAGGGATGAGGATGGTAATAGCTGCACGTTTACTCTGTGCTCAGCGCTGGCATGTATAAGCTCACTGATATCCTTCAGCCCATTCTGCAGCTGAGAAAACTGGGGTTCAGAAAGATGAAGCCTTTTAACCAGGATCACCTTTGGGAGGCCTCCAACCCCAGGGCTCTTACACCCCCTGGACCATACTATTTACCACTGCTCTCTGCTGTCTTTCCTAAGCCAGCTACTCACCAAACCCTGCGTGTTTTGCCTCCTTGAAGTTTTTTGAATCCTTCCCCTCCTTTCCAGCCCACAGCCCTGGTGCTGCTCCAGGCACCCCCCCCCACACACCTCAGTGTTCTCATCCTAGCCTCCTCCCTGGTCCTCTGCCTCATCCCCACCTCTTTCCTAATTACCCTCAGCCTGGCAGCTAGAGGAGTCTCCCTAAAGCACAAAACTGTCCTTGAATTTCTTACCGCCTAAACCTGCCAGAGCTCCCCAGTACTCTCAGGAGAAGATCTAAACTTAGTCTGGAATTTTAGCTTGCAGAATCTGGTCCCTGCTCAACGTCTCTCTTCACACCTTTTGTTTTAGTCCCTGGGAACCTCTAGTTTCCTCAATGTACCAAAGCCTTTCGCCGTCAACTCTGCACTTGACTCAGGTTCATTTGACTCCGTTTTTCTATTTCCTTCTATGCCCTCTGTTGATCCTCTAAGACTCAGTTTAGGGATCCTCTCTTCCCAGAACTCTTTTCTGACTCCCAGATTAGGTTAGGTGCCCCACGGGGTCCCCCAAGTCCCATGGACTCGTCCACCTCTGCCCAATTTACATCATCCCTGATTGGGAACAGGTCTGTGTCCGCCCACTTGACTGTGAACCCTGGGAGGGGGAGCTTGAGGTTGTCTCGGTCTCTGCAGTGTCCCCAACCCTGGGCACATAATATTGTGTGCGTCTGCTCAGTCACGTCCGACTTTGTTTGAACTAGAAGTTCGAAATTAATAAGTTAGCACAGCTTTTGAGCTAATTAATAAATTAAGGGATTCCATTATGACAAATCTCCCTGCTTAGTCATTTACTAAGACACCTAACCTCTGGACCAGTACTTCAGTTTTCAAAGTGCTTGCTGCTATGCGAATGAGAGTGGGCTTGGATCTTGCAATGGGGATGGCTCAGTGTATCTGTGGACAAAGTGGCAATATCTTTGGTTTAGTCAGTCTTGGGTTGTCCCCAATATGTTCCTCACTCAGAAGATGTGATCGTGTGAAAAAGCAAAAGGAAACTCATCTTCACTGTAAAGTGATCCAAGCTTTATGATTCATGTAACCCTGAGGACTCCCAATGTACATGAGTGGTCTTCAACAGTTCAAGTTTTTTTCTACCTCTCACTTTTGCTCAGGCCAACTGCAGAGCATTACATGGTCAAGTATAAATTCTTCCCTTACCTGGAAACCTCCCTGAGTCTTTAGTATTTTGGTATCAGACACCTCATGGCTAATATTCTGCCTCATTACTTCTTCAAGGAGGTACAGCCTGTGTGTGTGTGGGAAGTGCTCCTGACTGTCTAGCCTCCCTCCATCCTGCTGTTGACTGATTCACTAGTAAGAGTTTCAGCATATATGTGTGTGTGTGTGGTCCTGTAGCAATCTAACCTCACTCCCTCATGCTGAAAGGAAGGCAGATGATGAGTGTCAGGAGCAAAGAGACCCTGAAGCTTGGTGGATACATTTTTAAGAGCTTTTTATTGGCGACAGTGCAGAACCACAAGGAGGAGGGTAGCGGCCCAGTGCCAGCCAGCCCCAGCCCCCAGGGGTCAGGTGCAAAATACAAAAAGAATCACAAATACAGCGAGGGGGTGGGGTTGGGGATTCAATACATTGTGGTCTGCAGGGGAGGCCCTGCTCACAGCCTCACACTCGCACCCAGAATTCTCAAAGATAGATTGCAAAAATCTATAATCCCTCAGGCTTATTCACAAAAATAAAATATCGGGTCCCCAACAAACCCAGAGTCAGAAGACGGCTGGAGAACCAGGGACAGGCACATGGAAAGAGTCAGGTAAAAACTGGCAGAGAACAGACAGAGGCGGGAGAGACTCAGGAAGGAGATAGCCAGAGATGGCCAGAAAACAACCAGACAGCCAGAAAAGAGACAGCTAGAGACAGAGGCAGCCGGAGACAGGCAGCCTGGAAGTTTCCAGAAGCAGTGTTTCCAATTCAACGGCATGGCTTTGAGGGCCAACGTGACCTAGGCCAAGGATGCAGAAGCGCTCACACACTCACACACGCGCACACACACTCATATATAATATATTTATTTATACATAATAGATATGTGTCTTTCGGAAATCAAGAAAGGGATAAATAGCCACGGAAGTGGGTTGGGGGCGCCTGGGTTCAGGGGCGGGAGCCGCAGGACGGGGGCAGTGGAATGTTTTCCATGCAGCACAGAGGGCGGCGTGACCCACCCGATATTAAAAATATCAATTGGCCTCATGATACAATCCTCATGAGGGGAAACACAGGGAAAGGCAGGGTTAGGGAACCTAAACCGAGAATTAGGGCTGGGGCTGGGCGACGGGAAGCGGGGATCTCAGGGAACCCAGCCCCTTGGAGTTTACCAGTCCAAAAATATTAGGGGGTGGTGGGGGTCAAAGCCTCAGCCTTTAAATCTTCTCCGGGAAAATGTCGGGGACCCCTGGCGATCTCCCGTTGCTCTCTTTCTAGAAAGGTTGTGGGAGGCCAAGGCAAGGGAGAAGTCGGCGTCCTAGGCTGGGATAGGGTGACAGGCCTTAAAGAAAAAGGCCAGGGGTCTGGGGCGCGGAGGGCGGGGGGAGGGGAGGGTCCTGAGGAGAGAGGCCACGTGGATGGATAACTGTCATCCCCTCTCGATTCTGTCACCCCCTCGAGTCTAACTCATTTTGAGGGGAGAAAGGAGGCAGATGGGGAGAGGGGAGACCACGGAAAGGCTTTGGGGAGTGGGGGGCACAATCCCTCCGGAGGGGTTCTGTCCCACCCGGCTCCCCCACAATCCGGCCAACTCGTTTCACAGTATAAAACACTCCAGCAGGACAGGCATCACAGCGCCCCCTGCTGCCTGAATCAGAGAGGCCCAACAAGGAAGGCCCGGAGGGGAGGCTGTGGGAGGTGGGTGGCGGGCAGGGGGAGAATAATACTGTAATCAGAAAGGAGGGCTGGGGCCTGAATGTTGGGGGAGGCTTAAGAGGTGGGACATTCAAAATCGGAGCCAGTTTTGCCGGGACGGAGCAGCTGGACGGTCAGAGAGGGAGGTTCACATTTCAGATTAGGTCTGGGTGGAAGGAAGATTATCAAAGGGGGGAGGGCATCAACTTCCCTTTAAAGGGAGGCTCAATTCGGAGGAGGATCGAAGCATGTGGAAATGTTGGATAAATAAGCTGAGGTCGTGGGGGCGGCAGGGAGAACCAGCCTAGTCACCCCTGGAAGGGTGGGCGTAGGAGAAACACTTTGGGGGTCGGTGGCATTTCCTTGTTGGGCCTCTCTGGAGATAACTCCAACCCACCCACAGCCCACTGCCAACACCCCACTCCCTCCAGCCCAAAGGTGGGCATCGCCCCCGCCCCCACCCCCATCCCCAGAGGTTGGGTCCAAGTGAAACGGCCCACAGGCAGCAGTGGGCAGCCTGGGGGTGTCCATCCCCTCCCCACCCTTTGCCCCCAAAGTCACCAGCTCTCTGGCCTCGCCGGGCCGGCAGAAACAAGAGGCAGCACAAAACACAAGGAAGTCCTCCTGTCCGATGGCAGCGGCAGCAGAGGGTCAAGCAGGAGAGGCAGGGAAACCACACGCCCGCTTTGTCTCTTCCCCTCTCTCCTCCAGTTCCTCCGCGTCCAAATCTCTCTCCCTTGTGTGTTTGTTTGTTTTGTCTAAAGTTCACAGAGCAAGAAGGGAGGGCGAGTTCAGGGGGTCGGAAGGCTGGTCACTGCCGCTGGTGCGTTGGGCGCCGGCGAACGCGGAGACCTCCGGGCAGGTGAGGACAAACGAGGAAGTGTACGAAGGGTTAACAACGGGGAAGGGGTCGCCGAGGACTTGAACTTCACTGTGTGTAAAGAGAGAAGCTGTCAGGTTGGGGGTGCGTCTTGGCTGGTCTGGAAGGGCAGGGGCGGTGGTGGCGGGGCGGCAGCAGCCAGCTGAAACCATCTTCCTTAGTGGATGCTGACCCCGGCAAATCTCTCACCTCCGCCAGCGGGCCTGGCCCGGGACCCCCGGGCCCCTCTTCGTAGGGGATCTTGCAGCCCGGTTTGTGGGCCACCAGCACAAACTCCAGACGTTCCTTCTCCTTTTGGAGCTCGGCGATCTCCGACTCCAGCTCCGCCTTTTCTTCCTCTAGCTGATCTGTCTCCTGAGGGTCCCCGACGGCCACGGTGGAGCACGGAGGAGAGCAAGGAAGGAGGAAAAGGCCGTGAGCGACTGGAGAAGGTGGGTCATGGCTGAAACCAGCTCTCCTACTCTGATGGCTAAAGGCCCATGGCTGGAAGGCGGCTCCCGAATGAAAGACCCCCTGAGGTAGAGGCCTGGTGTGCTAGGGGACTTGGGGGAAGGGTCTTGCCTTCTAGGACCCTCAGTCTCCCCATCTGTCCAGTGGTTGTTTGGCAAAGGGCCAGGTACACACGGGAAGTCTCTGGTTGCAAGAGGCACTCGGAGGGTTGTTGCATGAACCAACCATCCTTATGTGTTTTTCATGCCCCCTATTCACTTCATTACCCTTGCCCCTCTGCCTCCCAGGGAAGAGACCAGGTAGCTCAGGGAAGTAGACAATTTCCTGGCTTCCTTCAGGGTGAGCAGGTCACCCTACAAGCATAAAGTAGAAAACTCTCAGACTGAGGTAGGGCATGAAAATAGAAGGGCACCTTGGCACAGGCCACCAGCCCAAGATAGAACTACAGGTGTCGGGGGCAGATGGTGGGGGAATTGACGTAGAATTAAAAGATTTTGTTTCTCAGACTCTCCAGAATGTTAAAGCTAGGAGATTCAATGAGGAGTTGAAGAGATGGAAAACTGAGGCAAAAAGGGTTATCACTTGCCCAAGACCAAAAAAGGACATGACTGAAGCATCCCTCTATTAAAGGTCGCTCTTAGGTCCCCCTCAGGATAAAGTGAAGGCCAGGCAAGTGGTCAGGGGCGTGAGGGGGGTCATCAACCAGGACAGGGACTGGCCAGGAGTATGTGAGGGTCAGTATGTGTGAGCTGGCTGACCCCATCTGTATGCAGTTCCACATGTGGAACCTCTTGCTCTCAGTTCAGGACAGAGGCACAGGTGGTGGTGGGCAGCAGAAGATAGGGAGAGAGCCCCCCTTCAGCCTTCCCTCAGCCCACCCCACCCCAGGGACCACCCTCACCGCCTGGAGTCGGTCAGTCAGCTCCCTTCGCCGGTTCCTACACTTTGCTGCTGCCAGTTTGTTTCGTTCTCGGCGGACCCTTCTCTTCTCCTCCTCCTCTGGGGTGAGCTGAGTAGGAGAAATAGAGATGGTGAGACCTGGGGACACGGTGTACCCCCCTCCATCCTGAACCTCCTCTTCGTCAAGAACCCCCAGGAGTCAGAAACAGACCAAGTCCTCACTGTGGGGAGGAGAACAGGGTTTCTGCAGCACTGAGGCTGCAGGTGGTCCTTCATCCAAAGAGTGGGAAAGTTCCTGCCTCTCTCGCTTCCTCCCTGCCAGCCCCCAGAGCAAGCTCTGATGCCCCTTACTCACCGTCTCCTCTCGGGGTCTCCTAGGCCGGGCTCGAGCTGGGCGGGAAGGCCCAGGTCCACTGGTGGTTCCACTGGTGGAAGGCCCACCACTGCCACTCGCTCCGCCACTGCTGTAGCCACTCAGGCCCGGTGTGGAGTAACTGGTTCCTGGCATGTCGTAGGGGTCGACGGCAGGGGGGCTGGGAGGCCAGTGGCTGCCCCTGGGACTGGGCCATGGAAGAGATGAGGGTGGGTTGCACAAGCCACTGGAGGTCCTGGCTGGTTGTGATCGCGGTGACCGTGGGCACGAAGGAACCGGGCATTTCCCCAAGACCGGCACACTCCTACGGGGTGACACATACACACACAGGCGTAGACACACAAACAGAGACACCGACACACACACACCCAACACACATACACACACCGACCCGGTGAGTGAGCACAGGGCCAGCGGGTGTGGATGTGTGTGTCACAGGCAAAAAGCCACAACACCCACCCTTCCACTACACCGTGACGCAGTGGTTAATGAGGATTTCTGTGCAACTGGCTTCTACCTCCTCCTTCTTCCTCGGGGAAAGGTTGCACGGTTCCAGCGGGTGGTGAATCACACCCCGGGTTGGTGACTCTTAGGTGTGGGGGTGGGGGAGGAGGCTGGACACAGCCGGGTGACAGAACCCCCGGGATGGAGTCACAGCCACACACACAGCCACAACACCCCACCCCCACCCCAGAGGCAAGGGGAGGGAGAGGGAGAGGCCTTAGGCTAAGCCTTCCTCTACACTCACACACATATACACACCCCTTTGAGCGCAGGGATAAGGGACTAGAGGGTCCATGAGACCCCCGTGCAGGGGCGGGGGGTCCCAGTTAAAAGAGTGCTGGGGGACGGGTCTAGGAGTTTAGAACAACGTTTCAAGTAATTGTCTCTCCCCAGAGTGAGACTGACAAGCGACGGGTTACGGTGGGCAGACAAGGACAGCAAGTGAGCAGCCAGGCTCCCACAGACTGTCGCGGAGGCGGAGTGGGGTAGGTCCTGAGACCCCAAGTCCATGCAGCGATCATGTCCTCCCCCCACCCCCAAAATGTAATCCTAGAACTGCTCGGAAGGCTCAACTACTCTCGCAGGGGGCGTGGTGAGGGATGGGCTGGCTCACTGGCCAATCAGCGCCCCGGAAACTCAGAGGGGGCGGGGCTCCTGGAGACCACCTGGCTGGATCGCCCGTGGCTAGAGGCTTTAGTCCTATTTTCTGACACACCGGAGGCACTCGGCGTCCGGAGCAGAGGGAGTGAGAATGTCTCTGTGTGTGCCTGGAGAGGGGGGTGACGGCCACTACGTCTTCCAAAGGAACCCTGCCACACAGACACGCTCTGACCCTGTCGCTTGAGAGCGGAGGGACAGGATCCCTGCCAGGTCCTTGCGGACTCATTGGGTGGCAGAAGATCGCTCCTGTGGCGACAGGAATCCCCTCGCTCTACCTCTAGAGGCCCATGAAAGAGACCCTAGCGCCGGAGAACCACAGGTTCCGGGGACGAACTGTGGGAAGGAAACTGCGCCCTACAAATAGGAAGCGAAAGTTGATTGGCCACAGCTCGTGCCGCGACGGCCAATCGGGACGCCGAGCTGCCCCCTCCCTTAGCAACGTGGCCCAGCGTTCCAAAATAGAACGCTCCCGGGACGTCAGGGGCGGGGCGGACGAAGGGGCGCCACGCGCCGTGCGTGCCCCGCGTCAGACGGAGGATTCCAGCGCGTCAGCCGTTACGCACGGGTCCCCCGTTACGTCTCCGCGCAGGAGGCGGAGGCAGCGCCACCGAGGGTTCGAGGCCCGCCTTCCCGCTGGATCGAGGGTGACCCTGCGCCGGAGTAGGCGCTAGGATGGAGGAGGAAAAAGAGAGGAGGCTACTGGAAGCTTCTCCGGGGTTTCCCCACCTGCCTAACCGCTCTAGCTTCAGGTTGGTGACCTGAGTGGGGGGCAGTCCCCGAACCGGCTAAAAGTTCTCAGCCCTGCTATCTCACACACGTTGCACTGAACGGCGCGCTCTCCCCACCCCCAAAGCTCACCTCTCTGTGTTCCCTCCCTGCGCTCCACGCACACAACCAATTGCAAGCACGTCCGGACTCTGCAGTTTGCAAAGTGCGCCGTGAGCCTACTCCCTGTCAGATCCTAGATTTGGACGCATTTATTTGGGGTGAGGGGATTGCTCGCGCCACCCTTGAATTAAAAAAAATTATAAACCACAAAGAAGTACCCCAGCCCTTTAGAACTTACCTGGGAGGCGGCGGCGGTGGGTGGACTGCCGAAGGAGTCCACCGAGGACAGATACTGAGACTCGGCGGAGGGTGAGGAGCTGCACCGGGAGCCGGAGTCGTAGTCTCCGGGGAAAGCTTGAAACATTTCCCTGGGCACAGGGGGGCCCCTGTGACCACGCTGAGGTCGCCGGGAAGCCAAGGCTATGGCCGGGTGGGGGGAAGAAAGGTGCGAGTCCGGGGTGAGCCGAGCGCGTCCCCAAAGTGCGCTGTCCGGGGAAACTCAGGGTGGGGGCAGCGTCCCGCTCCAAGAATGGCAAAGTTTCCGTGTAATTCCTTTGCGGTGCCCAGGCCCCCACAAGATGCCGCTGTGCCTCCTGGTAGTCTAGGCTCCGTAGGACCCGGGGGCGAGGGGGGATCGCTCCCCTAGAGGCGGAAAGCGCTGTCCTGCTGTACAGAATCTGCTTCGGGCTCGATCCCCTCCACGCGTCCGGCGGGTCCCACGGGGGAGGAGGGAGTAGTAAAGACGAAAAAAAAATAAGTCGATCCTCCGAAATAAAATGTAGAATTATCTAGAAGAATCCTTCCAAAAACTTTCCGGAAGAAAATAAACCGAATTTCACAGCCCCCAAGAAGAAGAACAACAATCAAGTTCCAGCTCCGCGTGTCCCAGCCTTGACCGTAGATCTGTCTTATGAATGAAGCTCGGAGCCGCCAGCCTGTATTTATATGCCCAGGGCCCGGCCCCCTTGTTGACGTCACCCGTCCCTCTCTCGGCAAACTTCTCGATATCTCCGGCCCTTGTGAACCCAGCCCCGCACCGTCCGGCAAGAGGTCTGTCTTAGCCTCGATCTGATCATCTGCATCACCCTCGTGGCCTTGGGGGTCTTGGGGGCTGCATTCTGGAGCGCTCGGCGGGAGGGGATCCCGGCCGGTCTCCCCGGAGTTCCTGTGACGCAATTAGCCATATAAGGAGCTCGGCCGGCGCGGCTGAGTGTTTGTTTGGTATCCTAGCAATTACGTCAGAGGGAATCCCTCGCTCGCTCGCGCGCTCACCCGGCGCGCCTGCGGAACCCGCCCGCGCCTGCGCAGTCCAGCGCCGCCCGGGGAACGGGGGAGGGCTGGTATTAATAGGTTATTAGACTGAACCCGCAAAGGATCCCGGCTGGGGAGACCCCAACTTGGGGGTCCATATCACTCTGGCCGCCCCTCCCATTTCCCCTGATGGTGCAGCGCCCTCTCTCGAGAGGAAGGTCAATCTCCAAAAGGAGACTGGCTCTGTGGTTGTAGTCACATAGGCGAGGAAACTGAGTCCTGAGATGGGAGAAAGTGGTGGTGCGGCTGGAGTCCCTAGGCTCCTACGAGCTTCTGCCCTGACTAGTTGTGCAACCTTGAAAAAAAATTTTTTTTTCTTCTCTCTGAACTTCAGCTTCACTTTTCCCGGGTGGACAAAGAGTGTGTATCTTGGACCCTACTGCCCTCAGAGGTGCGGCGTTTGGGAGGTACGCGGGTTTGGGGGAAGGGGAATGAAACTTGGGGTGAAGTGTCCCTGCTGCTGGTGGTGCTCCCCTTTCTGCTTTATAATCCTATCCGTAGTCAAAAATATGTGTGATGGCGGTGGAGGGTGGGGTGGGAATAAATGATAGTAATAATGATAATAATAATAGATGCCACGTATTTAGCATTTACCAAATACCAGCTCTTGTGCTAAGCCTTTCAATACAAGGTTTTCAATCCTTGTACAGCTTCAGAAGTTTAAAGGAAGGAAAATCATTTTATAAAAGAGGAAAAGGATAGATCATGACTTGCCCAAGATCTCAAGAAATTCAAACCCAGAATTCTCGTTCTGTCCCTCCGAGAGCTGCCTGTTTCAGTGACACTCCCTGAAAAACCTGGGTGTTGGGATTATTTAAATAACAGCTTCCATTGGTGGGGAGTGATACACCTTGCAGACCTCTCCCTGTCTGCTCACAGGGTACACTATTATAACCCAGGTTCCGGGTCGGGCTTGCGGGGCGATGGTGGGGGCAGGGGGTGGGAGTGGGTGGGAGCAAGCTCCTTACCTGGCTATCCAGTTAGGAAATGTGGTTCAAGAGTCTAATTAGGGTATTTCAGACCCCGCAGCCTTCAACTCTTTGGCACATACTGGTAAGGATCTCACCAGCTGCTTCATAAACCTGAGTTCCTGGCATTTCCCTCCCAGGTTGGAGCCTGGCTCAGCCAGGGCACAGAGGAAGAAGCACCTTAAAACTGTTGAATCCCACAGGCCCAGAGAGGGGGAGGGCTGGCTCCTGGTCACACGTTAGGTATGAAGCCAAGTTGGAGGGGTTAGGTCTTTCCTCATTCCCGGGAGACTTTTGATTCCCTGTCCCCAAAATGGGGAGGAGGGAGGGAGATGGGGAAGGCTGAAGGGACATGGGCTCAATACAGGGAGGTTGAGAAAAAGCCCAGCCTCAAACACCTCGTTCCCCCACGCCCCCTCTGTCTGCCACCAGTCTGGGAGTAGGGAGGGGACTAGGAGATGACACAGCAACCACTAGCAGGCAGTGACTCGGCTCCAGCATCAGACAGGGAGTGACCCCTCATTCCTGTTCTGTCCAAGCCCCTCATCTCCTCTCCCACGGAATAAAGGAGACACATAAATGCCTACCTTCGCTGCTCAGAGACCTTCATACCCCAACCGAGGTGGCCCCTATGACCACACAACTGCTGGCATCTCCTCAAAGGGGCATACTTGGCATTCAGGCTTCACGCGTACACACAGACACACCGCACATAGAAACACACCTTCACACATGGTTACCGACACATGTGACAGGCACATCCTCACTATAGATACTTGTGATTGCTCTTTACACACAATGACAATTGTGTATTAATTCTGAGCACTTGTATTAATTTATTTAATTCTCACAACACTCCTAGGAGGTAGGAACTATCATTTTACAGGCAAGGAAATAGAGGCCCAGAGAGGTGAAGTCACTTGCCTCGAGTCACACAGCAAATTAGTGGCAGAGCTAGGATAAGAATGTAGCCCCTGCTTTTAATTATTATTAAATGAGTTACGTGTGTAGATATATTCACAGGCAGATGGTGACACTCATGCAGGCACTGGGCATGAGGAGGGCACTTACTGCCTCCCCTGCCCCCCACCCGCAGGCAGACCCAGAAACTAGGTGCCTTGGGCTCACATTCTGACCCCACTACTTAGTAGTTGGATGACCTTGAGCTGGTGAAGTCTAGAGCCTGTTTTCTGTCCTTGGAAAAGAGGAGAAATAGTGCCCAGCTTATGACACTGGTAGGAGGATCATGTGAAGTGAATATCTTGGAACATGCCTGGCACAATGGAGGGGCTTGTTTTGTTTTTAAAGCAAAGCCACCCTAGAACTTGCCTGGTGGTCCAGTGGTTAAGACCCTGCACTTTCAAGGCAAGGTATGTGGGTTCAGTCCCTGGTCAGGGAACTAAGATCCCACATGTTGTGCTACAAAAAAAAAAAAAGCCACCAGACACACCAGATCACATTGCCGTTTTCATGAGTCCTGAGTACTTTTGCCTTTGTGGACCTCTTTCTCCGTAAAGACATCTTTAAAAGTATTTTTTCATGACTGCATTGGTATAAAGACAAATACTGAATATTAAAATATTTCACTTGACCTAGAAGTTCAGTTCTTCTTGGATTTTCTTGGGTTGGCCAAAAAGTTTGATTGGGTTTTTCCAGAAGATATTATAGAAAACCTCAAATGAACTTTTGGCCAACTAAAGAAAAGAAATTAAACACTTATATGGGCCCCTAAAGTTATCATAGGTCCTGGTACCATGCCCTCTGCACCTAAGGGAAAAATTGGCCCTGAAGACACACCACACACTCACACACACACACACCGTCACATTCACGCAGTCTCATTTGAGCATACACGCAGACATGCCCTCGCAGCATGGTGGGGGCAAGGCAAGCCTTGCTCCATGAGGCTCAATTTCAGGGAGCTTCCAGGAGGAGGAGGACTTGAGTGTAGGGGAGAGGGCAGGACCCCTGCCCTGGCTCCCAAGGGCTTGGGCTCTGCAGGTGATGGGGAGCAGGGGGAGCCCTGAGCCTTCTGTTCCTGTTGAGGGTGGGGAAGCAGCGATAGCTGCGTTTGCTCAGAGCATCCTGTAAATAGCCCGGGAGACCCAATTCTGCCAAAAGGAGCCCTCATTTTTAATTCTTCCTTTGGCAAAACCCTTGCTACTGTGTTCCTTAGTATCCCCACCCATAAGGCAAGAAAGTTAGATGGCCATGAGCTCTGAAAGTCCTTTCCGGCTCTGAAATTTAATAATAAAAATGACAAGGAGAGGCTTCCTGGTGGCTCGGTGGTGAAGCATCTGCCTGCCAGTGCAGGAGACATGGGTTCGATCTCTGGTCTGGGAAGATCCCACTTGCTGTGGAGCAACTAAGGTCCTGTGCCACAACTATTGAGCCTGTGCTCTAGAGCAGGGGAACTGCAACTGTTGAGCCCATGCACCTAGAGCCTGTGCTCTGCAACAAGAGAACCCACTGCAAATGAGAAGGCCAAGCACCGCCTCAAAGAATAGCCCCCACTCCCACAGCTAGAGAAAGCCTGCACAGAAGATCCAGCACAGCCCAAAATAAATAAATGAAATTATTAAAAAAAAAAAAAGGAAGAATATATGGGAAGTAAACAGTTAGCTCTGCTCACATGAATTATCTCAGTTAATCCTCACACTACATCAGCCCCATAAGTAGGTTCTGATATTATCCGCATTGTACAGAGAAGGAAACTGAGGCACAGGGAGGTTAAACCTGAGAACAGGGTTTTTCAGCTGTTTCTGTGAAATCAAGCCAGCTGGGGAATCTGGTTACGACACATGTCTGGTGTAGTCTTTTGTGTTTCCAGGCAGCCCCTGTGTGATTCCAAGGCTCTGGCTCCAGAAGACAGGCCTGTGAGTTTCTGAGGTGTGAAGGGGAGGGCGCATGTGTGTGGGTGTAGGTCCTACTGCGGCACCTGTGACCTCCAAGAGGGTAGAGCTGAGCTGGTTAGTAACTGCTGGCTCCTTTGGGCCCAGGGTTAAGTAGTGAGTGCCACTGGCTGGCTGGGCCCACTCTCCATTGAGCTATCCTGGAGGCCTCCTGGAGGCGGTGTCAGTGGAGTTTCAGGGAAGCAGAGCAGTCCAGACTTGGGACTCAGCTTGCCCTTAGTACCCTTGCATCCTGCATCCAAACTCCTCACTCACCACAGCCCACAAGGTCTGGCATGACCTGGCTGGGGCCAACCACTCCAGTCTCGCCTCCCCTCCTCTTCTTCGTGTAGTCTGTCTCCCTGGTCTTCAGATCTTTGCGTGTGCTCTTCCCTCTGCCTGGAGCATGCCCCTCTTTCCTCCCTCTAGCTCATACTCTCTTCCTCCAGGTCTCAGCTCCTCTATTCCCTCCTCCAGGAAACCCTCCTGGGTTAGCACCCTTCCCTTGAGAGCCCCCTCCCCGCTATGCTTGTCTGGGTTCATCACTCTCTGGGGATAATCTGCTCTTCTTCACTGGGGTGTATTATTATTGAGACCTGAGTCAAGGTTGTCCAAGTCACAGCCACATCCCCAGCACGGTGCCAGGTACTCAGCAGGTGCTCAGTAAATATTTGTTGATTAAATGATTCTTCATCATCCACTCACTTACTCAGTTATCAACTCTGACAGACTGCCTTAGACAGAAACATATCTGTTCCTTTGCCATTTCATGGATTGAAGGGGGAAGATGCTATAGACTAATTGACAGGCGGGGCAGCTGTACACAGGTGTTGGGACCTGGCTCTCAGTGTTGATAAACGGTCACCTGTCTGTCCTCCCTGTCTTTTCCCAGCTGAGCTAGTGACCCTGGGTCCTTCCAGGGTCGAGGTGGACACATCGTCAGGGGTGGGAAGGAGGAGGCTTGGTTTACAGAATCCAAACCGTGGAGACAAAAAGACAGACACACAGGCAGACAACACAAATGTGCATGCACACCTCTCACCTTTGTCTGCACAGACACACAAAGAACTAAACAAACACACAGTCACACACAGAGCTTAACACACGCTCTCGTGCACACACTTTGCAGAAATATATAGACACCAGACAACAGATACTGACAGGCGCACAACTCTACACACACAAACTGGCAGAGCTAGGCACCCCACTGCCACAGAGAGGCCCTCAGGGCTGTGGACTGGCAGAATTTCTTAGCTACCCACATTTGTGTGGAGGTTCCTGCCTCCAAGTCACTCGGACACAGGGAAGCTTCACATTGTTGCTCAGAGTTGCATACAAACCTGCAGAACAAGGCACACAGACGAACAGCATCACATACTCAGACCCCATTACTGTGTACCCTCTTTCCCACGCATGCTTATAGCTACACACGCGCAGTTTCACGTGTGAGGGCATGCAGACACTGCTGAGCAGAGGCTACTCTCAGATGCTGCCTTGGCTCAGGCCCTGGTCCAGAGGCCCTGTGAACCCCCTCACTGTGGGAGCCAACCTCTCACCCATCCTCAGACCCACACAGTGTGATGGTGTAGCACTGGCTATAACCACTCCAGGCATTGGGGGTGGGTGGGAGCACTTAGGGAGGCCTGAGCAAGTCAGGACTTGCTGGTGGAGGTGGGTCTGGGCCACTACTGTCAAATCCTGAAAAGATTTAGATAAGGAGGGAGTCCGTGAAAGCACTCTCTCCCTACTATAGACATCCAAGACCAAAGAAGAGGAAGCAGGAGAGCCTGCAGGAAGCTAAAAGGAAGGACTGGACCAAGGTGGATAACAGTTTTGGAGACCTTTCCAGCTGCACTTTGAATGAAAATAATACTAGTATTAATAATATAGCTGTCAGTCACTTGAGAAAACTAACCATGTGCCAGTTGCTCCATGCAGATCCGCTGTATTTTCTTGTTTAAGTCTTCTGATACACTATAAGGAGGGCATTAGCGGTGTGACTCTGGGCAAGCAACTTCTCTGATCTCAGTTTCCTCATCTGTAAAGTGGAGATAATAGCACCTCCCTCCTAGCGTTTTGAAGAATAAATGAATTTGTATGTAAAAATGCCTAGCATTTTTCTGCCTGGCAGAAAATAAGTTCCCTGTAAGTGTAAGTTGCAATGGCAATAATTATTATTATCCCCATTCAGCGGATCAGGAAACTGAGGCCAGAAGCCCTTAGGGAACTTGCCCAACCTGCAGGTTTGTGTGAAGTGAAGACTGGTTCCAGCACTGTTAGTGAGGCTCTCGGGTAGTGGGTGGGGGAAGCAGGGCCTCCCCACTTTGGGGTGTGTGTGTGCTTGCGTGCATGTGTGCGTGAGCACACGTAGGGTGATTCCATTGTTCTCTGCGCAAACACCCAGACCCCATCCCACCCCCAGCAGGTCATCTAACTGCTAGCCACAACCCACAGCCTCCCAGTCATACCCAGTGTGGGTTTCCTCTTTACGGCCCAGGGGCCTCCCCCAGCGGCTGACCCCCCCCCGCCTCCTCTCTTCCTGCACCTTGAGGATGCCTGTGGCTGGACTGGGTGGTCTCAGGCTGGAGCTGCCCCGTCCCTGACTCAGGCCTGTGCCCCCTCACTGACCCGAATGCGGCCTGCCTGGCCCCCACAGCCAGACAGCCACGCGGGGGGTGTCATGGGGGGGTGTCACAGTGGGCCACGTGCCCGCACCCGGGGTGGCTGAATTCCGCCTGTGATTCAGTCGGCTTGTCTGGGTCGCCGGGGGTGCCCTAGTCTGTGATGTCAGCGGCCAGGTATGCGTCCGGGGTTTCTCTGAGTGTGACTCAGGCCCAGAGCTACCCTCTCCCTCCTGCAGACACTCCGGGCAGCTTTCCAGGGCTGGCGGCCGGCAGGCAGCCTGACGCTCCCTTCCCGGCCCCCTCCACACCCCTCCACACCCCTGAGCTGTGGGAACAGCAGACTAGGGGACCGTCAGGAGGCAGATTCCAGAGGCTCAGACCCCAGGCCAGCCCCAGCAGCCCACCGGAACCTCCTCACCTCCCCTGGAGACCAGGACTCACAGATTGTTATGGGATGGAATTCATTCATTACCTTATTCATTCAACCAGCCATTCAAACACATGTTCTCAGCACCTCTTCTGTGTCAGGCTCTCCAGACACTGGGGATAGAGCTGAGAATAAGAGAGAAATTCCTCACAGTGCCCCATCAGAGCCTGCAAGTTGTATAATATTATTATTGCTGTTGTTATCCCCCTCCCCAGATCCCACCAGGCTGCAAGACACAGGCTAGTTTCTGTTCCTCCAGGCAGCTGTCCAAACAGCTCCAGTTCCTTTTGATCCTTGGCTCCCAAACAGCCCCTGGGAGGAAGTCCTTTCAGGACTCTGACCTTCAGCCAGCCTGCCGCAGCAGGTGCCTCTCCTTCCCTCTTGGACTTTCCTTATTCCCCATCCCAGTGAATGATTGAAGCCTCTGTTCTCCCTACCCCCAAACTCTTACCCTCCACTGCCTTTCCCAGAACCTGAGCTTCAGTGATGATCATGATCGGCCTAGCAGACACCGAGGGCTCCCTAGGTCCTTATACCAGGGTCAAAACTTACAGACATACCTTCATCTGGTCACAGCCACCCGTGGAGGAGGCCTGTTGTCACACTCATTTTATAGGAAGGGAACTGATGCTAAACCACACAGCTAATGCCTGAGCCTGTAACTCATGTTCTGGACACATGCTTACAGGGCACACACAGAGAGGAAGTAACAATACTGCTGACATTCAAGTGTGGTATTTTGTAAAAGTTTATTCTGTGCTGAGCACTTTCTAAACATTCTCTGTAGGAACTCATTTACTCCCCACAAGAGTCCCATGAGTGTGGACAATTATTATTCCCATTTTACAGATGAGAAAACTGAGGTCCATAGAGGTCTTAATGCTAATACGGTTCAAGTCCACAAATACTGACTGAAATCCAGCTATGTTTCCCAGTGTGGTGGTGCTGAAAATTAGAGCTATACAACTAGACACGGCTTACCAAGAGCTGCAAAGCTGGAAGGCACACATAGGAGACACAGAACCATTCACAGTTACACAGATGTGCACTCAACGTGGACACATGAGTCACAGGTTCATTTACTCAACAGTAATTACTGAGTACCTACTGTGTGTGGAGAAGTGCTGGGACTCCAGCGGTGACCACGACAGCCCTAGGCCCTGTCCTTGTGGAACACACAGCCCCATAGGGGAGACAGTAAACAAAGAAATATATAACCAAAGACTGATAAATTCTGTGGAAAGAACTGAGAGATAACTGACTGACAAACTCAGCCACCTGCACAGTTGCACACAGATGAGCATACACAGAGATCCAGAACTATACACATACACACACAGAGAAAGGCAAGCTAAAGGCAAAACTGTCCACATCCAAATGTATGTATCTGTAGTACTGTGTATATGCTGCTGCTGCTGCTAAATCGCTTCAGTCATGTCCAACTCTGTGCGACCCCATAGACGGCAGCTCACCAGGCTCCGTCATCCCTGGGATTCTCCAGGCAAGAACACTGGAGTGGGTTGCCATTTCCTTCTCCAATATACGTATATAGGTACTTACATAGTCATAGTTCACATACGATTACACAAAAAGACTCAAGTACACACACCCAAACACATAGTCAGCAGGGTTCAGATACCCATACATCCAGTTGGTGGTGGTGGTGCAGTCGCTAAGTCATGTCCAACTCTTGCAACACCATGAACTGTATAGCTCACGAAGCTCCTCTGTCTATGGGATTTCCCCAAGCGAGAATACTGAAGTGGATTGCCATTTCCTTCTCCAATACATCCAGTTACACAAGTGCAAACTGAGGAAACCACTCGCTGAGTCTGTCAGTTGCTCTCACACACATGAAGGAAGCCCTCATATGCATGCTCTCACACGGGAAACCCCAGATAGATACTGTCACAGACAGAATCACTCACCTACAGTCACAACCGTTCACAGTCAAACACCCAGTTTTTTTCTCTCTGCTTGGAGATTTGCCCCAGCCCTGGTCACATGAAGCTGCTGGTTCGGGGGTGTCGGGTGTGTGTGTTGGGGATGAGTTATTAAAACCTCCCAGCTGTGGACAGCTTCCCGGACACAGGATGGAAGGACTTTGGGCTGCCTGTCTGATGAAAGAGCTTCAAGGAAGACAGGCAAGAAACCCCGAGGGAGCAGGGAAAGGAGCGGGAGGGAGCTCTCGCGCTGTGGCTCCGGTGTGTGTGTGTGTGTGGGTGCGCCCTGCCTGTCTTCACTGGTTGGGACCCCAAACTCAACATTGCACCCAGGAACCTGGGAGTCTGAGGCAAAAGCAGAAGGCCAGAGAAGTGTGCTTGGATCTATTTTAGTTATTATTTGGGGGAATGTGAGACAGCCACCGCGCGGGAGATGCTGGACAGACAGACATGCCGGGGAGGAGGGGGCGCAGACGGACAGATACCCAGCGGAGGCGGTCCTAGGTCAGACAGGAGGAGCGGGTGACAAGCAGACGGCGGCTGTCTAAAGGAAACCGGCAATTTGGGGGCCTGGTTCTCCCCCGCTCCATCACCGCAGCGCCCCCCCACACCAGGCTCCCGGACGGCTCGTCTGTCCGCCCGGGCCGGTCCTGGTTGCACCCTGTGCGGCCGCGCGGCCAGGCCCGGGACAAACAGCCTTCACGTTGCTAAGCGACGGCGTTCCACAGCCCGTCGCGTCACCGCGTCTGCGCGGGCGGGGGGCGGTGAGCGCGGAGACGGCGGCTGAGTCGTTTGTTGACGTTGCCTGGCGACCGCCGAGGCGCTGCCAGGCAACGCCGGCCGACTGTTCATTCTCTTAAAGAGGCAGGAACATTTTACCGGATCCGGCTGGATCGCGCGGCGTGACTGAGGCTCTGCAGGGAGAGGGGAGGATCGCTGCCCAGGCGTTGGGAAGATTTAGGGAATCGGAGGCTGGCTTACACCCTCCTGGAGTAGAGAAAAGGGTATAAGCTGGGGACCGTTGATATTTGAACTAAAGGTTTTAAGATGTTAGTGCAAGATGTTAGATCGATTGCACACGTGCATAGGCGCACTTGTAGGCACGCACTGCCACGGGAGAGTGGGTGGCAAAGATAAACCGATAGAGAGACCTAGGTTCAAATACCCTCTCTGTGACCTTGACCTGTAACTTCTTTTTTCTGAGCATCTTTGCTTCCTGAAATGGGAGTGATAGCATCCTCCTCCTCCAGAACTCTGACTGTATAAATCCTGTTAACTACTTAGTACATAGTAAATGCTCTGTACATAACAGGTGAAATTATATTCTTTAATAACTGAGTCCTTTCCCTACCTCACTGGGATTTGGAATGAGATGGTATTTGTAAAGTACTTACTGCAGCACAGAGTGCTAAATACACAGGGGCTGTCATATGATTGCTGATGTTTTAACTATCATTTCCTCTACTCTGTGAAATAACACATCGCAGGGCATTGTCAGTCATCGCCTTTCTTTGTGTCTTGGGGTGCAAAGGCAAGGAAATCAGGCAGATGTGATTGGAATTTTTGTTCTGCTGGCCCCTGGCTGTGTGACCTCAGACAAATGCCTTGCCTTCTCTGACCCTCTGCTTTCTCCTCAGTGAAACCTGTGATCTCTCACTTCTCACGTAGTCACTTCCAGGTAACGGTCCTGGGTGAGGGGTCCGCTCTCATTGGGTGTGTCAGGTCACTGCCCCATGTCTGCAGCATGACTCACGGGGCTACATTATGTAAAGCTCTTAGATTCTGCACAGAGGGCAGGTTATATAAACGTGTTTAATGTGCATCCTACATGTCAAGCCTAGGGAGGGGACCTGGCTTCCTAAGCCTGCAATTGCCTAACTGTGGCACTGGCTGCTTCTAGTTCCGTCAAGTCTATCATGTATATTGCCTCATGCAAAATATGCCTCTATTGGGGTCTCTCTATCCCCCTAAATGCTGTGTCTCTGTCTCTTAATATGTCTTCAATTTCCCTCTTCATCTTCCTGCTGTCTCTCTGTCTCTGTTATGCCATCTCTGTGCTTTTCTGTAACTCTCTCTCTGTTCCCCTGAGTCCCTTTCTGGGTTTCTGCCTCCCTCGTACTCCCCATTGTCTGGGTTTTTATCCATTTCTGGTTCCCCCTCTGTGTCTCTGTGATTCTCTTTAATTCATTTAACTCCCAAATTTGTTCCCAGAGTCCACTGATTCTGAAGAGCACCAATCCCCTCACAACAGAGTGCTATGGGTGTCGAGATGGTTCCTCTGCTCCTTGGGCCTCTGCTCTTCCCTTTGTGCAAAATCAGATGGAGTACCAAGTGACACTAAAGGTAAAGAACCTGTCTGCCAATGCAGGAGATATAAACGATGTGGTTCGATCACTGGGTCAGGAAGATCCCCTGGAGGAGCGCATTGGCAACCCACTCCAGTATTCTTGCCTGGAGAATCCCATGGACAGAGGAGCCTGGCGGGATACAGTCTGTGGGGTTGCAAGGAGTCAGACATGACTGAAGCGACTTAGTGTGCACACACGGCAGTGCAAATTGACAGGGAGCCCCATCTCCTGGGCAACTTGATAAAGGTAGATTGCCTCAGTCCCACACCCAAAAGCTGTGGGTCAGAATCTCAGAGAAAGAAGTGGCAGAGATTATGACATGTGAGAGTCTGCCTGAGAGATTCTGAACAACTGATCTGAGGCCTCCACAGATGTCCTGATGCCAGGTGTTGTTTTCTTAATGGCTTTTAAAATTGAAGTATAGTTAATTTACAATGTTGTGTTAGTTTCAGGTGAACAGTGAACTGATTCAATCATATGTGTGTGTGTATATATATACACACACACATATATATATATACATATTTATATACTCTTTTCACATTCTTTTCCCTTGTAGATTATTACAAAATATTGGGTATAGTTCTCAGTGCTGTACATAGGTCCCTGTTGGCTGATGCCAAGTTCTGACGCCACATAATAGGTGAGGTTCCCGTGGAGACATGGCCAGGGACAAGAGTGATCTCCCCTGCAGGTTGAGGGCCCTGAGTGTGGACAGAGCAGGGGGTCAGGGTGTGGAGAGAGACAGATAGCAAGACTCAGACAGAGACAAAAAGATAGAGGCAGAGAGATATGGAAACAGAGAGATAAAGCCAGAAATTGAATTTCTGCACACTGCCTGAAAATGCACCTTCATGGTGGAGGGCCACGTACCTACCTGCGTGCGTGTGTGTGACTGTATTCAACAGGTCGCTGCAGGCAGCACTGGGGTGTGCCAGGTCCAGTGCTGGGACTGAGTGTGGGAAGCGGATGCTGGGCTGGGAGGTTCTGGGTGGACCCTCTCTACATGTACCTGCCTGCCTTTAAGCCAGTGTCCTGGGCCAGCATGGGTGACTAGCTAACAACTGGAACACCAGTCAGGCAGCTTCTTCTGTCAGGCCACCACTTTCTACACCCACTGGGTGTGGCTAATGAGGATATAGCTCCAGGGGTCCTGGGGCCCACGTGGATAAGTCTGGGTATAGCTCCAGACTCGGAGGGTGTTGTGGACTAGGGAAGAACCAACCTAATAGAGGGGTACCATCTTTGGAGCCAGAGTGAGCTGACTCTTTGGGCAAGCTGAGTGACCTCTGGGAGACTTGATTTCTGCATCTGTAAAATGGGGAGGATAAGGACTTGTGTGGGGATTTTGTGAGCTCTCTTTCACAAAATGGTAACTGCTGCCATCTATTGAGGGCTTGCCATGAATGTGCCTGTCAGCAAATTCTGCTGCTCTGCCTTCAAACATCTACAGAATCTGATTCCTGTTGCCCCTTGTCCAAGTTGCCATCACCTCTTGCCTGGACTATTGCCTGGGTCGCCTCGCTGGTCTGCCTGCCTCCACTCTGGCCTCCCGAAGCCCATTCCCCATATACAGCTGGAGGGATGCTGTTTAAGTAAACGTCAGTTCATGTCCCTCTTTTGCTCAAAACTCTCCCCTGGCGTCTAACTCACCCAGAGTAAAAGTCAAGGTCCTCACCATGGCCCATAGGCTCCTTGTCTCTGCCACTCTCCCTCCCCTCCCCTTCTCTGCTCCAGCCACACCAGCCTCCTCCTGTTCCTCCAACAAACCTGGCATGTTCCCCCCTTAAGGCCTTTGCATCTGCTGCTCTCTCTGACCCGGATGCTCTTGACCCAGATATCTCCACAGTTCTTCTCACCAACTTTCAGTCTTTGCTCAAAGAATCACCATCTCATGTCGGCCTTCTCTGACCACCCTATTTGAACTGGCAACTTCAACCCTCCTTTCCTCTCTACCTCCCCAGCACTGCTACTTTCCAATGTGCTATGTAAGGTCCATCATCTCCTTCCCCACTCCCAAAGGGAGTACTTCTGGGAGGAAAGGGACCTTCATCTTGTTCACTGTTGAATTGCCAGCGCTTACCACAGTACCTGACGCATAATGTGTGCTTGAGAAATAGGCTGAACGAATGAATGACGTGCCAGGAGTGTGCCACAAGTTCTAGGTCTGTGAATTCACTGAATCCTTATGTTGAATCCCTATTGTCACAACAGCCCTCTATGCTAAGCGCTACTCATTTCACAAATACGGAAACTAAGAGTCAGAGAGGAAGTCCCTAAGACAGAAGCTCAAAGGCCCAGACGATCCGAGGTAGATTATCCTGCCTTCAGGGGCGTCCCTGCTGACCGGTGCGTTGTCTTTGTTTATCCTCATCATCCCCATGTTTATTTCAGGGCCCATTCCTTCTTTCCTTGGTTGCGCGGCCTCTATTACTGAGTCCCAGACAGCTCCCTTCACAGTCTACGAATTTCTCGGGGTTTCTGACTCCGGAGTCCAGAATCTCCACTTCCGCGTTGCCGTCTCCCCTGGTCCCTGCGCCCGGCGGACCTCCGGAGGCGAAGGCCCCAGCCTGGTGCTCCCACACCGCCTCCGCGCTCAGTCTCGGCCCCGGCGCGGCCGGGCTTGGAGCGGGCAGCCTTGGGGCGGGCGGGGCCTGTTGCCCGGAGACCGATGTTTTGCCGCGGCAAACTGGGTCTCTGGGCCACCGCGGGGGCAGCCTGGGAACCCGAGGCCCGGCGTGGGAGCGGGCTGGGGAGGGGCGCCCGTGGCCGGGGGTCTGGGGCCGAGAGAGCCCGGCGGATGTCTGAGTCTGGAGGGAATCGGAGACCCGATTTGAGGGGAATGAAGTAGGGCTATTAGGGCAGTTTCTGGAGACAAGGGGGCTGGGATTAGGCACGAGAAAGAGTATTAGGGATCAGTTTGAGGGAGGTGGGGCGGGGTTTGGGGAAGACAAGGTGATGGAGGAAGCTTGGAGAAGCCACGGGAGGAGATTTGGAGGGCGGGGGGTGGGGCGGGTAGGAAGTTGGGGATAGTTTGAGAGACCCGGGACAGGCTCGCCCCACCCCCAACCTCGACATGGGTGAGTGAAGGAGGGCGTGGGAAACTGGACGTTTAGGGTATTCAGAAATAACAGAGGACTGGTATGATGGCAGGGAGTTTGGGTAGAGAGCTGATATTTGCGGGGCCGAGACAAATTTGCAGGCCGGGACAGAGCTGAAATTTAGCGGGGGACCAAGAAGTGAGGGTAGAGAGCTTGGGGGAGATACGGATCCCTGAGGAGAAGGAGGCTTAAACGGGACGGAAACAAGGGTGAATCAGAGGAGAGGGTGCCCTTGCCACTTCCAGGTTCCTGGCGGGAGGGCCTCTCCCCGCCCATTGTCCCCGGCCTGGCCAGGACGTCCGGAGACATCCCTGGGGACGCGACGTCGGGGTTATGTAATACCGCCAGGTCCCGGGGAGGGGCGGAAGTTAGGACTCCCGGGTTCCTTTCCACGCCCCATCCCAAGGGAGAGACAGGGATCGGGATCCCCAAGCGGCTTGTGACATCACATGTGGGCGGAGTCCATCAGTGGCAAGAACTCTTTTCTTGCTCACCCCCCTCACCCGCCCCCTACCCTCATTCGGGAAGCGGGGACTGAGATGAGACCCTGGTTGGGGAAGGGTATTCCTAGCAATGCCTCTGGCTGAGGCGGCCTGATGGCCCCGGCTGTGAGGCAAGAGATCCAAGGAGTGCTGATCCCTTTCATTCGATTCATTCAACAATCATGAGCTCCTACTGTTGTGCCAGTCATGTCCTGGGTGATGGGGAACAAGCCACAAACAAAACAGAAGTCCCTGATCCCAGCAGCCCCTGACTCTGTGCCCAGACCTACTCCATCCCAGTCAAAGGTGGCAGAAACTAGACCTTCTTCACTAAACAGAGCCCCAAACCACGGATCCTCCCACCCAAGCTTCCCTGGTGCAGGGGCCAGGACACACTGGCTCAGCTCCTGAGTCCCCGGTCTCTGAATGACTGCACCCCTGTTGCCCCCACCTCCGTGGCCTGTCACTTCCTCCCATCCTCATGCCCCCACAGGGCATGACTAGAGACGCTGGTCGCTGGCGAATCACTCCGACGTCATTGCAGCCGGCTGTGCTATCACCATGTCCCTGAGTTGTCATCAAGAAGCCTCAGTCTGTCCCTATCATCACCTCTGGGGCGTGAGGAGGGGGCACTGCCCTGCTGCCAGGGATGCCTCAGCCCCCTAAAGGCAGTGACTTGCTTCCATCCAAATCCCTCATAAGAAGGTTCTGGAAGGCACCTTCCTGGCTTTCCTCACTCCTCCTCCAGGCAGCCTCTTTGAACTCCAAGTCACTCCCCTCCATCCAGGTCCTTGGGCTCTGGACCCTGGCCCTTTGGACTTGTTCCTCTTATCTCATCTGCTCCCATACCTTCAAGTTTGAAGAGCCTTCACAGCCAGGCCCTTGAAAGGACACATTCCCACATCTCTCCAAAGCCTCAATTTTCACTTCTCTTAAATGGGTATAGCAGTGGTGCCTAGTTTACACACTGGGTGATGAGTGATTTGGACAAGGTCACTTCTGTGATGGGCTTAGCACAGGCCAAGGCACAGGGGATGTAGGTAATAGTGAGAAGTGGAGATTAGAGGGGGAGGGAACTTTACTTTTTCAAAGTATACTCTTTTGTATTTGCCAATGTGCTTGTGTGCCAAGTTGCTTCACTTCAGTTGTGTCTGACTCTTTGTGACCCCGTGGACTATGGCCCACCAAGTTCCTCTCGCCCATGGGGTTCTCCAGACAAGAATACTGGGGTGGGTTGCCATTCCCTCCTCTGGGGGATCTTCCCAAACCAGGGACGGAACCCACCTCGTTTATGTCTCCTGCATTGGCAGGTGGGTTCTTTACCACTAGCGCCACCTGGGAATCCCGTTTGCCAGTATGCTGCTTCTGCTGCGTCGCTTCAGTCGTGTCCGACTCTGTGCGACCCCAGAGACAGCAGCCCACCAGGCTCACCCGTCCCTGGGATTCTCCAGGAAAGAACACTGGAGTGGGTTGCCATTTCCTTCTCCAATTCATGAAAGTGAAAAGTGAAAGTGAAGTCGCTCAGTTGTGTCCGATACTTAGTGACCCCACGGACTGCAGCCTACTAGGCTCCTCCATCCATGGGATTTTCCAGGCAAGAGTACTGGAGTGGGGTGCCATTTGCCAGTATATGTTCCCTCAATTTTTAAAATAACTTTTTAAAAAAAGTTTAAAAATGACCCTCTTTGGACTAACTTTGAAACTTACCTGGGCCTCCTCTACCCATACCTGCCCTTCCTCCTCTTGGGCCTCATGTCAGGGATGACCCCACCATCCCAGTCTCACCTGAGCAGAGACATGGGCCTCATCTTGGGTGCCTCTTTGCCATCACAGTCTCTCAGCCACCAAGTCTGGCCCTTCTTGCCTTCTCACTGTCTTTCAAATCTGCTCTTTCCTCTCCTCTCACTCCTCCCTAGGTCCAGGCCCCTCTCCCCCTCTCCCCCCTCCTTTCCTCAGTCTACCTCCAGGAAGCAGTTAGAAAGGTCTTCATACCTGCCTGGGTCCTTTCCCTCCTCAGAACCTGCCATGGCTTTCCCAGTGCCCCTGGGGGAAATAGTCCAGGCTCCTCACCATGGCCCATGGGGCCCAGGGTTGACTAGTCCTCGCTCACTTTTCTAGCCTAATTCTTCGATCCAGCTGCACGATTCTTTTTGCCTTAAAGGATCCTCCAGTCCAGTCCCTCTGCCTGCTGGTTGACGTCCCATCCAGACAACATAACCATCAAGGCACCTGCCTAAAGTTCAGCGTCTACTACGGACAGGCACAGCACTTGAGGGTGCCTTCCATCCGCAGCCGAAGGGTTCTGCCTGAATTTTCATCGAGACATCATTCTACAGGGCAGTTTCTGTTCTGTGCTGTTTCAAAGACTAGAAAGATGCAGGCATTGAACCTCAGGTGAGTGTGGTATAAAATCTTTGAGGCTGATTCTGAGGGTAAGCACTGAAAGTCACAGGATATCAGAATAGGAAGGTGCCCCTAAAGGATCCAAGCGCAAAGGGGAGACCCAGGCCCAGCGGGAGCAGGGTTCTCGGCTCTTCCCACTGCATAGGGCTATCCTGTCCCACACTTGCAAGGAAGGGAAGAATCAGAGTTGAATTGGGTTTGATGACCCAAACAGTGGGGCGCCGGGCAGAGCCCTGACTGGTGACACAGAGACGCCAACTTTGGTGACAACAGACCTGCCTCTGTCCCCAGTCTGAGCCCCAACCCTGGCCCAGGATTGAATCCCTGAGCCTTGGCATAGTATGAGCCCTGAACCTGGCTAAGACCCAGAACTAAGCCTATCGGATCCACTACAGAAACTAGCCGAGAAGTCAGAGCCTTACTCCAGCCCTCTGCCTGGCTGGCCCAGCATGACTTCCTGTGACCTCTTCTGCATCACAGCCCCACAGAAGCGGAACTGAGGGCTGGGGGGCTGGGGGGAGACGGGGGCGCGAGGTGGGCTTCAGAAAGGCGAGAGAGAATGGGGACAGGGCTTCGGGAAGGGTGGGCTGAGGGATGGAGACGAATGTCAGCGGGGGACTTGGGGAAGGGCGGCAGGGTTAAGAATAAGGCTAGGATACGGAAGGGGCAGCTGGATAGCGGTCAGAGGTGAAGAACAGAGGGGAAACTGAGGCGTGGGGGACCAGGAGACAGGGACCTGCGGGGAATGGAGGGGCTAGGGGCACTGATTCGAGGCTGGTGACAGTTCGGGAGATGCGGGTTGGGGTCGCACTTGGGGGCAGCGCGGGGACGGCGGGGGCCGGTCGTCCGGCCGCAGCTACGCGGAGAGGCCCAGCTGGGCCCGGCCCCACTCCCCTCGCCCCCCACCCCCCGCTGCCTCCCCCTTCCGCTCCCCGGAAGCGCTGAGTCGTCCTGCCTTATCTGGGGGCCGCTATTTCGGGCTCGGCTCGGAGCGCGGGGACTATTTTTAGCGGCGCTCGGGTAAAAATGGACGCGGCGCCGCGCGAGTTCCCGAGGCCGCGCACGCTCCCTCGCGAGAACTGGGGGCCGCGCGCCTGAGTCACCGCCCGCCCCCCTGCGAGGAGCGCGGACACCCGCCCATCCGCACAAACTCTTGGATTCCGGAGCGCTTGGAAGCCAGAATATTCCAGGACCGTCGGGAAGCATCCACCCGGGCTCAGCAGTTGAGGGCCGACTTTTGGGGCAGAGGCGCCGCGCCCCCTGGTGGCCCCTGTGGGGATCGCAGGCAGGGCCAGGAGTTCACACACCCCCACAAACCACCCACGGCCGGCCACACACCGACTTTATAAATGAGGAAACTTGAGGCCGGGACAGGAACTGGGTTAGGGGCCTCGCATCATGAATTGCAAGGTACTGCTCGTTCAGTTTCACCTCCAGCACTTCCCTTCATGAAGAACTCACTACCTATCAGAAAACTAGGCACCTTATGTTTTTATAAACAGCATCTAGCTAGTCACTGGACAAGTATTTATCAAGGGCTTCCCAGAGACAGGGGAGCCTGGTGGGCTGCCGTCTATGGGGTCACACAGAGTCGGACACGACTGAAGTGACTTAGCAGTAATGTGTACCAGGGAACGTGCTGGCTGATGAGGACACAGCAGTGAGCAAGACAGACCTCAAATATCCTTGGTGTTGTGGGGCTGACATTCTAATGGGGGAGACTGAATAAGATGATTTGGGACATCCATGGTGGTCCAGTGGTTAGAGTGACCTTCCACTTCAGACGCATAGGTTCGATTGCTGGTTGGGGAAGTTAATATTTCACAGGACATATGGTATGCACCCCCCCCGACCACAAGATGACTTCAGATTGAGGTAAGCACTGTTAAGAAAATAAAATGGGAGGATCTATTATAATTAGAGGAATGGTTTGGTGAAAGTGGGCTTCCCAGATGGCTCAGTGATAAAAGAATCCTCCTGCTGATGCAAGAGGCGCAGGAGACTTGGGTTCCATCCTTGGTTCACCTGGAGTAGGCAGTGGCAACTCGCTTCCAGTATTCTTGCCTGAAAAATGCCATGGACAGAGGAGTCTGGCTGGCTACAGTCCATGGGGTTCGCAGAGTGGCATGGGACTGAGCGCCCACACGCTGTGAGAGTAATCCAGGGGAAGCCTTTTTCTAAGGAGGTGACACTCTAAAATTATCTGGTTTCATTCAGTCCCCTTACCCCATTTCATAGACTTGGAAACAGAAACGCGGAGAAGAATCACTTGGGGACTGAGCTTGTACAGTGTAGATTGCATGAGTTTTCACTGCGCGATTGCACAGCTTCAGTTTGGTTTCCTCCTGAGCCTGGGTGCTCATTACCTCCCAGCATATAGATGCCATTCATCATCAATAATAGTAATACTGATTACTAGTTTTTAAATAATAGCTACCTCTTATCCAGCACCTACTTTTTACTGAGCAGTCTACTAAATGTCTCACCTGCATTAATTCATATACTCCTCACCCTAACCTGCAGAGGTGAGGTCATAATCCCACACCTCATTAACAAAAGAGAAAATCTGTTTTCCCATCTCCCTTTGCTTCCAGCCACATGAGTATCTATGGTTTTGCCAAATTTCTACTTGTTTTTTGGGAAACCACCCCTTTTCAAGTTCAGTTCACCTGATTGTCTTGGGGCTCACCCCATCTCGGTTCCAGAGAAGGATACCTAACCTAGGTCCAGCCAATCAGAGTATTCCAATTGGGTTGGCCTTTGAGGACAGTGATTGGGTCAGAGGTGAGCATGTGGCCCATTTAAGACAATGAATGATGAACCCTTGAGCAGGAGCCCTTTCTCCCCTCTGGGGTGGCTAAGAGGATGAGATATGAGCCTCAAGCTCTTAGGGCTGTCTTTGCTACTTCAAGGAATGTCTTCCTGAGGAGGAAATCAGAGAAATAAAAAGCCCAGATATGGGACAGGGACTTCATATCATCGTTTAAGCTCCTGGATCAAGCTATGACTGGTTTTACCCCTTGACCTTTTGAAAGTGTGAGCCAATGCTTCCCTGAACCAGTCTGCATTTGAAACTGAGAGACTCCCAATTAATTCACTGTCACTTTCTAACCACCTCCACAACCAGGAACTTTCCACCACCTCTATAACTGTACATCCTGAAGTACCCATTCATTACGCGCGTGCACACACACACACATGGAGGCATGGCCTGCTTGTATACACCTGAGCCCCCGCCCCTCATCAGGCAGGCACTCCTGTGGTGGCTCTGGGTCTGCTCACCTTCCTGTCCCCAGGTATAGATCAGAATGAGAACCCGACTCTGAGGCTACTGTCCCGGGTAGGACCACTTTTCACTGTCATCACTGGTCGATGGTGGGCTTACCCTACTGCACCCCTCCACTTTCTCCCACTGTCAGGATTTCAGCCTTGTCTGAGCTCTGCCTGCCTCCCAGTCTCTGCTTTGCCATCTCTCCTGCACTCCAGACCCATGTATCTAGAAGCTTCTTGGGTGCCTCCCCCTTGTTGTCCCACAGAATTTGACCCTGACCTCAGTATCTTCCTCCTGTGCCTCTGGTTCCTTCTCGCAGGCCCCCAGCTTCCACTTAGTCCCACATAGACCCTGTCTCTTGGACCAGAGTCCTGTTGGCACCTTCCTCTCCTTACCTCCCATAGCCTATCACTCATCTCCATTCTTCTTCTTCTTCTTTTTTTTTTTTTTGCCACCCTGTACAGCTTGTAGGACCTTAGTTCCCCAGTCAAGGATCGAACCTGTGCCCCTTATAATGGAAGCTGAGATTTCCTAACCAGTGAACCGCCAGGGAATTACTCTATTCTTTTTCGTTTTTTTTTTTTGTTTGTTTGTTTGTTTTAAACTGCGCTGGGTCTTCATTGCTGTGCTCGGGCTTTCTGAAGTTGCAGCAACATCTTTAGTTTCCGTGCAGGGCTTCGCATTGTGGTGGCTCCTCTCGTTGCAGAGCAGGGCTCTAGGGCGCACCGGCTTCAGTAGTTGCAGTGCGTGGCTTGGTAGTTGCAGCGCATAAGCCTCGGTGTCCTGCGGCACGTGGAATGTTTCCAGACCAGGGGTAACTGTGTCCCCTGCATTGGCAGGCAAACTCCTAACCACTGGACCACCAGAGAACTCCTCCCTCCATTCTATCTTTTAAAAATTTTATATGCTCTCCTTCCTCCTCTTCCTTACTCTGACCCAGCTTCCTACTTGGCCCCCTTTCCCCACTTCTTCCTTCACATTTACACTCATCCCTGGTTTCCTGCCGTGGATCTGCCCCCTCCCAGCTGCAAGGATTTTGCTAAACCACAGACCCGCTCCTTTCAGATCTCTCCCCTGCTCAGAGCCTGCTGTGGGTCCCCAGTGCCCTGGTCCTGTGATCTACAAGGCCTTCCATGGCCTGCTGCTTTATTCAACTCCATCGCTTGCCCCCCCACCCCCTTCCCTAACACTGGCCACTTCACCTTCAAACAACACTGGAACAGCCTGCCTTTCTCCAGTGCCTCACGCATGCCTCTGGACTTAAACATTCTGCTCTCTCTGCCCAGATACATTTCCCCATCCTTCTCCACCTAATGAATAAGTGCTCCGTGCTTTGAGGTCCACCACAGTGATCCCCTCTGCTGAGAAGCCTAACATGACTCCCTCCAACCTACGCCACCTCCTAGCCTCTCAAGAAACCTGGTGGCTGTTGTAGCTCATTCTCTGCCTGGCAGCGTGCTGGGCCCTTTGCACGCACGGCCTCACTGACTTTCCCCAACACCCTTCAGGGGATAGGAACAAACACTTCCAGTTTCTGGATGAAGAAACTGGGACTCATGGAAGGAATCCCAGCCAGGGAGGTGACAGAGTCAGGATTTGAACTCGTGATCTCATGCAGCCTGGTTCATCCATGAGTATTTTATCTCTGTTTTGTTTGTTTCAAGGGTTTTTATTTTTTGTTTGTTTTTTGCCCATGCCACCCAGCATGTGGGATCTTAGTTCCCTGATCAGGGATCAAACCTGCACCTCCTGTATTGGAAACGTGGAGTCTTAACCACTGTTCCACCAGGGAAGTCCCTTTATCTCCATTTTGTAAGTTTTTATAATGTTTTTAATAAGGTCACATGCGTGCGTGCTGTTACTGCAGTGGTGTCCAACACTTTGTGACCTTGTAGACCGGGGCCCACGAGGCTTCTCTGTCCATGGAATTCTCCAAGCAAGAATAATAGAGGGGCTGCTGTGCCCTCCTTTCCAAGGGATCTTCCCGACCCAGGGATTGAACTTGCATCTCTTGAGACCTCCTGCCTCGGCAGGTGGATTCTTTATTACTAGCGCCACCTGGAAAGCCTGATAAAGGCACGCATGTATATAATTTATGAATAAAAATGTACTCCAGACACCGAGTGGCTGCAAAGTACTGCCTGGCACTGCGGTCTCTCTCGGCTAAGTAGCTTCTTCCCCTGGGTCTGGTGCAGAGAGAAATTGAAGAGCGTCCTTTAAGGCCATGTTTTTGATGTGAGCATTAGTCGCTCTGTTTGAATGTGCTTCTGACATGGATTGTTCCAGAACAATCACAAGAAATCCTGAGGCTCAATGACCCCCGGAACAAGTGGCACCCCATCATCTGATGCCCTCCCAGATGGAGAGACAGCAAATCCCATGGACCAACGCTGTCCACAAGAAATAGGACGTGAGTGTGAATGGCCTAGTAGCTCCCCCTGCAAAAGCCAAAAGAAACAGGTGAAAATAATTTTGTTTCTGTATTTTATTTAACCAGATTGATGCAAAATATTATTTCAACATGAACTTAATATCATCAGTCTCCTTTTTTAAAAAAATTATTTATTTTTGGCTGTGCTGGGTCTTTGTAGCTGCTCATGGGCTGTCTCTAGTTGTGGTGAGCAGGGGCGTGTCTCTGGCTGCAGTGCACAGGCTCCTCGCTGCGGTGGCCCACTTGTTGCAGAGGGTGGGCTCTAGACTGCAGGTTGCAGTGGTTTCAGTGCTCAGGCTTAGCTGCCCCAGGGCGCGTGGAATCTCCCTGGACCAGGGATAGAACTTGTGTCCCCTGTATTGGCAGGCAGATTCTTAATCACTGGACCACCAGAGAAGTCCAGCAGTTTTCATATGTTCTTTTCTTTTTAATCCCACTAAGTATATGAAATGTGATGTGGATTTTACACTCACGACACGTCTCATTTTGGACCAGCCGTATGTCAAGTGCTTAAGAGCCACGTGTAGCCAAATGGCTGCCATATTAGACGTCGCAGCAGTAGCCAATGCCTGACCAGGGATCTGGGAGTATGGCTTCCTCAGAGTTCTGATTTAATGTGATGTGGTGTGCCTCCCGGTGACAGTAAGGCTTAATATCAAGAACCTAGACACTGAAGCCAGACCACAGGGTTCAAGCTCTGAAACTTCCAAACTGAAACTCTAGCCTCTCTGCACCTCAGTTTATTCCTCTATGAAAGGAGAATCGGCAAGACGTCAGAGGGGGTTTTGTGAGGATTAAATGAATTAATAGATATTTAAACACTTAGAACAAGACTTGGCGCATGTTAAGTGCTGTATGAGTGTTTGAGTTTTATTATTATTTGGAATTTTGTGAAAGAGGAAATCTCTCAACTCCACTTTAAGAGTTGAAGAATGAAAAACTCCCTTAAAGACTTCCCATCCTCATGGAAATGTCAGAGCATGGTGGACACACCCGACTTCTGACCACCATGTGAAGGCCACCGGGACCACTCTGGGCTCTCAAGGGCATGTGCTTGGACATTCCTCACCGGAATGGGGGTGTGCAATCACAAAGCTTTGCATACCTCCCAGCCTAAACTCTGCCACATGTGTTCCTGTTCTCATTTTTCTGTTTTAATCTGTGTAATGGGTTGAATGATGTGCCCCTCTCCAACCCACGATGAGTCCATCTGAGATCTGTGAATGGGAACTTATTTGGAAAAAGGATCTTTGCAGATATAATTCAGGTTAGGATCTCGAGATGATGTCACTGGGGATTATCCAAGTGGTCCCTAAACCCAGTGTCAGGTGTCTTTACAAGAGAAAGGTAGTGGTGGGGAAAGAGATTCCCTGGAGGTCCAGGGGTTGGGACTCACGCCTCCACTGCAGGGGGCACAGGTTCAATTTCTGGTCAGGGAACTGAGATCCTGGATGCCGTGCAGCATGGTCAAAAATAAATAAACAACAGACGTGCAAGATCTGTGCACTGAAAGCTAATAAAACGTTGCTGAGAGAAATTAGGGAAGACCTAAATAAATGGAGAAGTAGATATTAAAAGAGAGAAACCAGCAGAGGGAAACTAGAGAGGATTAGAGATGTGGTCATGTGAAAATGGAGGGAGAGATGAGACTGATAGAGTCACAAGCCCAGAAACACCTGAGGCGACCAGAAGCTGAAAGAGGCAGGAAAGGATCTTCCCCTAGAAAATTCAGAGGGTGGTCTGATGGTTAAGAATATGCCTGCCAATGCAGGGGACGCGGGGTCAATCCCTAGTCCAGGAAAATGCCACATGCTTCGGAGCAACTAAGCCTGAGTGCTGCAACTACTGAGGCATCGATCTAGAGCCTGTGCTCGGCATCAAAAGAAGCTACCGGGATGAGAAGCCCAAGCACCTCAACAAAGAGCTGCCCCCACTGGCCGAGACTAGAGAAAGTCTGAGCACAGCAGTGAAAATGCAGTGCCACCAAAAATAAATAGATAAAAGTAATAAGAAAAAAAGTTTAAAAAAGCAGAGGGAGTGTGACCCTCCTAATATTTTGATTTATAATAGGATTTCCGCTCTCCAGAACTGAGAATAAATTTCTGTTGTTTTAAGCCACCAAGTTGGTGGTAATTTGTTAGGCAGCCACAGGAAATGAATACAGTCTGTTTGGGGGCCTGTCTCCTTACGTCCTGAAGACAGAGTTTCTGTGGCTTTCAAATGCTGTCTCAAAGGAGAAAACTGAGGCTCAAAAAAGAAGGCAGAGTCGGAATCAGACCTCAGGTACCCAGAACCTCATTCAAGATCCAGGGGCCACTGTGGAAACTCACAAGGTATTTTGCCTGTTTTTTTTTTTTTTTAATCCAGAATGCCTATTGAACTTTCTTTTAAGGCGGTGGTTGAGAACACAAGCTTTCACTGGAGTCCTGGTTTGTTTGCTTCTTTGCTGGGTGGCCTTGATCAAGAGACTAGCCTCTCTGTACCTCACTTTCTCCTTCTACAAAATAGGAATAACAAGATGAGTCATTTCAGGGACTTTCCTAGAGGTCCGTTGGTTAAGAATCTGCTTTCCAAATGCAGGGGATGCAGGTTTGATCTCTGGTCGAGGAACCAAGATCCCACATACCACAGGGCAACTAAGCCTGCACATCGAAACTATTGAGCCCATGTTGCTCTAGGGCCGGCATCCCACAACTAAGACCTGATACAGCAAAAAAAAAAAAAAAAGTCTTCTCAGAAGGCTGTGATGTGGAGTACATGAGGACCCATCAACCTTGCCATTTGACATCGTCCTGAAAGTCTTTGCAAATGCTGTAGGACAAGAAAAATAAATGAGATATAAAGATGGGAAGGCAAGAGATAATGCTACCATCTCAAAGAAAGACTAAGAGAATCAACAAACTATTTTAAACTGAGAATTAGGCCGATTGCCTGTCCAACTGATAATATTCAGTAACATTATTCAGCTAGAAATGATAATACAAACGAGATAAGCATAGACTCTAGGAGATGGGGCTTCAATAGCTGCAGCACGTGGGTTCAGTAGTTGAGCTCGAGGGCTCTAAAGCACAGTTCAGTAGTTGTGGCATGGGGACTTAGTTGCTTCTTGGCAAGTGGGATCTTCCTGGACCAGGAATCAGACTGGTATCCCTTGCATTGCAAGGTGGATTCTTAACCGCTGGACCACCAGGGAAGCCCCCACGCTTTTCTTTTGACTTCCCATCACCTTTGTCTAGACTACTATCTGATCTTCCCTGGACAACTGAGATCACTTCGCTACTGGGCTTCCGGCTTCCATCCTTGGCCGTTCTCCACTCAGAATAAAATCCAAAATTCTTACCCATGGCCTTTGCAATCTTACATAGTCTGGTCCCTTGATTGCTTTCTCTTCTTTCTTGCCATTCTCCTCCCTCACTCCATGTGTTTCATCTATGTAGGCTTAGCAACTTCCTACCACAGGGGCTTTGCATGAAGCGTTCCCACTGCCTTGAAAGCTCTCCTCCTTTAACCTGGTGGATTGCCAGTCAAATTGTAGATATCTTTATTGTTTCTTTGACAGAAAAAAACTCTCCCCGCCCTCCCATTCTCCCACTTCCAGTTAAAATGATGTTTCATACACTTGTCTTTCATATAACACTTAGGTATTAGGTCAGGGATTCTTAAACTTTTGGTCTCAAGGTCGCTTATGCTCTTAAAAAGTAATGAGGACTGGACTTCCCTAGCAGCACAATGGATACGTCCACCTGCCAGTGCAGAGGACATAGGTTTGATCCCTGGTCCTGGAAGATTCCACATGCCAAGGAGCAGCTAAGCCCACGAGTCTCAACTGCTGAGCTCAAGTGCTGTAGCTACTGAAGCCCGAGCTCCTACAGCCTGAGCTCTGTGACAAAAGAAGCCACTACGATGGGGAAACCCTCGCAACGCAGTGAGGAGTAGACCCCGTTCACTGCAACTAGAGAAAGTCTGGGCATAGCAACAAAGACTCAGTGCAGCAAAAACTAAAAATTCGTAAAAAGTAATGAGGACTCCAAAGAACTTCTGCTGATGTGGATTCTATCTATCCATATTTACTCTATTGGAAATTAAAGCTGAGATATTTAAGGGTTATTTATTGGTTCATTTTAAAAATTACCAAAAATCAGGTTAACATAAATCCTATATTTTAAATTTTAAACCATCATATTTGGGGGAATTCCCTGATAGTCCAGTGGTTAGGACTCTGAGTTTCCACTGCAAGGGGCACAGGTTCCATCCTGGTCAGGGAACTATGACCCCACAGACCTTGAGGCATGGCAAAAAAAAAAAAAAAAAGTCAACCAACAAACAAAACCAACTGTACTTGAAAGAAAGAACATTTGGTAAGAAGAGGGGCAGTGTTTTACAGATTACTTTAATGTCTGGCTAGACAGAAGATATCTAGGTCTTCGCCTCGGCTTCTGTGCTCGGTGTGTTGAGGTATTTTGCAGGTTGCACTGAACATTTGAGAGAGAAAGTGAAAAAGTGAATTAAGTATCAGCACTATGATAATCATTTTGACTCCAGGGACCTCAAGAAAGAGTGCTGGGAACGCCCCCCCCAAGGTTCTGTGGACTGTACTTTGAGAATCACCCCTTACCTTTTGGTCCAATAGGAACTAAACACAGTGTCCTGGGAACTGGACATCTCTGGGGCCAGGGTACCTGGTTCAGGAGACAGTTCTGAGGACATGTAAGGTATTCTTTGAGTCTCAGTTTCTTCATCTCTAACATGAGGTTGGGCTTCCCAGATGGCTCAGTGGTAAAGCATCTAATGGCTCAGTGGTAAAGCCTGCTAATACAGGAGCCGCAGGTTCGATCCCTGGGTTGAGAAGATCCCCTGGAGAAGGAAATGGCAACCCACTCCAGTATTCTTGCCTGAGAAATCCTGTGTACAGGAGAGCCTGGTGGGCTACAGTCCCTGGGGTCACAAACAGTCGGATACGACTGAGTGAGTAAACAAAAAGACAACATCATGAGGTTGGTAATGATGAAAATAATAAAAATACCTTCCTCCTAAGGTTGTAGTGAGACCCATAGGAGATAACTGTCCGACTCACACCTGGCATGTAGCATACAACCAACATTTGCTGTGATAGTTCAGGAAGCGTCATTTTATTACCAACAGTTTTTATTCATGCAGTTAATTTCTCCAGAGGTCTATCTTATGTTGGGAAAATGGTGATGACTGAGAACTCCTGGCCCTACCCTCATGGGGCTCCCAGTCCAATGGGTCACAGTTTTAATTTGTGAGGGATTGCGCTTAGCACCAGGTCTCTGAGGAGCATGAATTTGTAAAACTGGGAAGGCAGGGAAAGGCATTCTAGGGAGTGGGAACAGCACGCAAGGAGCCATGGCAAGCGGAGAGGGGGACAGCTGTGACCCAGGGGTTTGGTTCGGTTGTGTCCATGTTTCTGCCGCCAAGACGCCTCAGTCCTGTTGCTGGTGATAAATACGTGTGTATATCTGGTTCATCTCCCCTCCTCCCCAACCCCTCTTCTTGTATAAAGTTAGTTCCTTGATTCTGGGCTCTTTGAGGGAAGTCCCACCTCTGATCTAACCTCAGTCTCTCGTGCTGCAGATCCTCCTTTTTGCTGCGTATCCAACCACAGTGCCTCGTGGAAACCTGGGACGTCCCAGCAGAAGAGGTGCCCGGGATGGCGCGGGGTCGAGTCCAGGGCCTCCACTGAGCCCCATCCGGGGCCGCCGCTCCGGGCCGGGTGAGTCAGCCCCCGGCGGCTCCCGCGTCATCCCGGCCGCTCGGCTCCGCGCTATTTCAGGTTCCGGGCTCTATAAATAGAGGCTAGCGGAGCTGAGCCGCTCCCCCTCCGCTCGGGCCCCCCTTCGTCCCCGGCCCCGCCGCGATAGCCGGGCCGCGCGTCACCACGGCTAAGTTTAGAGGCGGGTGGGGACGCTGGCCGGGTCACTGCGCCCCTCGGCCGCGCCCTCGCTTTCAGAGCCTTCGGTCTGGCGGCAGTGGGCCCCCGCCCAGAGTCTCTTGGGTGGAATTAGGAGCGAGGTATCCCTATGTTCACCATTCTCACCCTAATCCTTTGGAGGTTCAGAGGAAAGTCGAAGTTAGGGTTAGTGGAAGGTTTGGGAATGGGGCAAGGTCTGGACTCCGAGGAGTTACCCGGGGACTTCGGTTGGGGCTGGACTTTGAACTTGAAGTATTTGGAAGAAGGATGGGGAAATGAGTACAGTACGGACAGCTGTTAGACTCGAACTTGCAACTCTGGGAGCTGGAAAGATTCGAATTCACGATCTGAAAGTTCAACTTGGGAACTGAAAGTAGGAATCCAACTTGGAAAATATACTGTAGAAGTGAGAGCAACTTTCTCTCGCTCAACTAATCGAATAGGCTCAGAGTCAACCTGAGCCGCGCTCCATGAGGACTTTGCTTCACTTTAGCGAGAGAGAAATGGGTCGGGAGATGGGAAGGGACAGCCCGCCGCCTTCGCTGGGGGTCTTCCGTGAGGTTGGGTACCTGTTCCAGCGCCCCTACAGCTCAAATCCTCTTGTGGGATGCTATCGCCCCCCTGCGGAAAAGACACGAGTTGCAGGTGTCTTTGGTAATTTCCATTCTCCGGGAGAAACTGAGTCCCGCCCAGGCTGGCTTCCTTCTAGGAACCCTCTCTGTCCTTGGATTTAGAGACAAATTTTCATAGGCCATCTCCGTGTCACTGGGGCCTCAGCTCCTCATCTGTTAAATAAACTATCGATACCTACATGCATGCTCAGTCGCTAAGTCGTGTCCGACTCTTTGCGACCTCCGTGGACTGTAGCCCGCCAGACTCCTCCATCCATGGGATTTCCCAGGCAAGAATACTGGAGTGGAGTGCCGTTTACTCCTCCAGAAGATCTTCCTCTCCAAGGGACCTTCCCGACTCGGTTCCTGCACTGGCAAGCGAATTCTTTAATACTAGTCCCTAAAAGGAAGGTAATTATGAGGATTTAGCTCATAGTATGCACTCAGTCTACTTTGATAGTTACCTCGGTGATGGTAATATATACATATTTTTAAATTTATAAAGTCCCTTTTCCTGAGACTGTGTGGTCTCCTCCATCATCTACTTCATATCACTTTTTTTTTTTTTTTTTAATCATCTCCAGAGCATAAATGACTGTCTGGAACTCTTGTGTGTTTTTTTTCTTACCGTCTGTCTCCCATGAAACCATCCGCGCCACAGTACAGGGACCTGGTCTGATTTGGGGTCTAGCTGTATCTCCAGTTGAGCTTTCCAGGTGGCGCTAGTGATAAAGAGCTTGCCTGTCAATGCAGGAGACATAGGCGACAACGGGTTCGATTCCTGGGTGGAGAAGATCCCCTGAAGAAGAGCATGGCAACCCACACCAGTATTCTTGCCTGGAGAATCCATGGACAGAAGAGCCTGGTGGGCTAGGGTCCATAGGATCGCAAAAGTCGGACCTGACCGAAGCGACTTAGCACGCACACACGCGCGTATCCCGTGTCTGTCACACAAAGATGCTTAGGATGTGGTTAGTCAAGGACAGAGTGAGCCATGCAGCTGAAGGCATGTCTCTGTGGTCTTACTGAATTCTCACAGCCTCAGCAGTTACAGATGTGGAAGCAGCGGCTCCAGTAGTAAAGGCGCTTGCTGGAGGACCCTGTTTCGGTTCTTTGTTCATTCAAACAGTATGTGGTTCGGTAGTCCCTTCTGGTTTCTGGGCACTTTGATACAGCAGTGGTCACAACAGCTTCAGCCCCTGCTTGCCCAGGATGTGGTCAAGGATTATATTATTTTTATGACAGACCTGAATATTGCATATGCTGTGTGCCAAATACAGATGTAGGCACTTTCCACATACCTCATTTCCTCTTCCTAATAGTTCTGCTATTGTTACTCGCATTTTAGAGGTAGGCAAACTGACCTACATGGAGAAACTGAGTTGCTGGCACTAGGTCACACTGCTAGTAAAGAATCCTGGGGAGAATTATGCTCAGAACTTGCTTATGACGAAAGATTTATCATCAGCGACCCAGATAGAGGACCCGTATCTCCTTTTTTATTCTATTTATTTATTTATTTTTGGCTGCACCGGGTCTTCCTTGCTGCCCGCGGGCTTTTCTCTAGTTGCTAGCAGTGGGGGCTGTTTTTCGTTGCAGGGCACGGGCTTCTCACTGCGGTGGCGTCTCTTGTTGTGGAGCACCGGCTCTAGGCGTGTGGGCTCAGTAGTTGTGGTGAATGGGCTTAGTTGCCTTGTTCTCAGCATGTGGGATTTTCCTAGACCTAGGATCCAACCCTCGTTCCCTGCATTGGCAGGCAGATTCTTAAAAACTGGACCACCAGGGAAGTCTGGACCAGTATCTTCTAACTGCAAGAAAATAACTAAGAACCCAGAATTGGAGATTCTATTTGGTCTTCTTTTGGGCGAACCATGCAACACGTGGAAGCGTAGTTCCCCAACCAGGAATTGAACCCATGGCCCTTGCGTTGGGAGCTCAGGGTCTTAACCATCAGGGAAATTCCCTAGAATTTGAGGTTCCTTTTGTGAGGGTCAAATAAAGACATTTTCGGATGAACAAGACTCAGAAATTGCCTATCTAGAACGTTCTCTGAAAGAGAAGAGAATGTACTCTAGCAAGAAGCAAATTAATTCAGGAGGAAGAAGTTTATTAAAAGTAACAGAAAATTGTTAAGGGTTTAATTGTGGCCCCCAGAAAGCTACGTTGAGTCCTAACCTCCATTACTTCAGAATGTGACTTTATTTGGAAATAAGGTTTGATTCCTGGGCCGGGCAGATCTGCTGGAGAAGGGATAGGCTACCCACTTCAGTGTTTATGGACTTCCCTTGTGGCTCAACTGGTAAAGAATCCACCTGCAGTGGGGGGAGACCTGTTTTTGATCCCTGGATTGGGAAGATGTCCTGGAGAAGGGAAAGGCTACCCATTCCAATATTATGGCATAGAGAATTCCATGGGCTATACAGTCCATGGGGTCACAAAGAGTTGGACACGACTGAGCTACTTTCACTTTCAAGGTCTTTACAGAGACAAGTTAAAATGGGGTCATTGGTGCATGCTTGCTCAGCCACTCTTTGCAACCCCATGGAATGTAGCTCACCAGAACCCTCTGTCCATGGGATTTCCTAGGCAAGAATACTGGAGTGGGCTGCCATTTCCTTCTCCAGGAGATCTTCCCAGATTGGGGATGGAACCTGTGTCTCCCGCATTGACAGGCAGATTCTATACCACCGAGCCACCAGGGAAGCCCAGGAAATTATGTGTCAATTATAGAAATAAAAATTAATTAGAAAAAAATATTTTACAGTAGGCTCCTAACAAAAGGCGAAATCACTGGAGAGATAGAGACAGTATGTTCATGGATATCAAAAAGATGTCAATCTTCTTGTCATTAATTCATCAGTCCAATGCAATTCCCATCCCAATCTCAATAGGAGTTTTCAGGGAACTAGCTAGAAAAGCAGCTACGAAAGTCCTTCTAGAAGAGAAAATGGACAGGAACGGTAAAGACAGATTTGAAACTGAACAGAGGTGGAAGACTACCCTCATATGATATCAAACATATCTAAATAAACAGTTTGGCATGGAGGCAATAAGCAGATTTAGAGATCAATGAAATATAATAGAGATGTCAGAGATCGACCTGTGGATATATGGGAGTTTGACAGATGACAACAGTGGAATGTAAAAAACCAGGAAAAAGGACTGACTTTCTCTCTCTCTCTCTCTTTTTATTTTTTTGGTTGCTTGGCAATGAGGCTTGTGGTATCTTAGTTCTCTGACCTGGGATGGAACTCTATCCCAGCAATGAAAGCGCCAATTCCTAACCTCTGGACTTCCAGGGAATTCCCAGAACTGCCTTTTCAAATAAATGGTGTTGGGGACTTTCCTGATGGTTCAGTGGCTAAGACTCCACATTCCCAATGTAGGGGACCCTGGATGGGGAACTAGATCTCATATACCTCAATGAAGATAGAAGATCCTGAGTTATGCAACTAAGACCCAGCACAGCAAAATAAATTTAAAATAATAAAATAAATAGTACTGGGACAACTGCCTATATCCATCATAAATCCCTACCTTAACACATGTTCAAAAATAAGTCTCATGTGGACTCAACATAGAAAGAAAATCAAAACTAGGAAAGTATTTAAAAAATGATAGCCTATATTTATGACCTCGGGTATATGCATGCCTCCATGGCAAGTCACTTCAATCGTGTCCGACTCTTTGCAACCATATGGACTGTAGCCTGCCAGGCTCCTCTGTCCATGGGATTCTCTAGACAAGAAAACTGGAGTGGGTTGCCATGCCCTCCTCCAGGGGATCTTCCTGACCCAGGGACTGAACCCACATCTCTTATGTCTCCTGCACTGGTAGGTGGGTTCTTTACCACTAGCATCACCTGGGAAGCCCCCTTGGGTATGGCAAGCCTCTTAAACATACCAAAAGTCAGGATAGACTAGATTGATAAAAGGTGCACGTAAACTAATAATTTCTGTGTGAGGAACATGAACAGATAAGTTAAAATATAAAGTGCAAATTAGGAGGAAATGTTTGGAATATATGTAACTGACTAACAGGATTGGAATTCATAAAGCACTCCTGCAAATTAATAGTAATAAAAAAGCATACAATTCCATTTTTAAAATGGGCAAAGGATATGAGCAACCAAGTCACAGAAAACAAAATATTTAAGGGCAATAAACTCACGAAAAAATGTTCTCTCTTCTTAGTAATCAGAGAGTTACAAGTTGGAACAGTGTGATACGATCTTTCAGGAAATGACTAATACTAACTCATCAACCAGGTCTCTGCTCAGATGTCCCTTCCTCTAGGAAGCTCTTCCTGGCCCTCGGGCTGGATTAGGTGTCCCTGTCCCCACCCTGCTCCCTGGCCCTCTGGGGTCTCCATTCGAGCCCTGCCCACTCTGGGTCGCCCCTGTTGGGGAACAGGTCTGTCTCTCCGAATGCGTTGTGAGCTCCAGGAGAGCAGAGCGGGGCTGTCGTTATCCTTGGTCACCACTATGTCACTAGCAGTGCCTCGCACAGAGCTAGGAACAGAGGAAGCACTCTGGGATTATATGTGGAATTAAAGAATGAGTGAACGGGGAAACTGAGGCCAAGTCAATGACAGAACTGGGATTCAAACCCAAGTCTGTACAGAAAGAAAGAACCTAGTTTGATATGCTGCCATCTCTTCTCCTTTAAGCCTTGCCCAGAGCCCGGGCACACTAGAGGCGTTCAATAAGGGCACTGAAATCAAACGGCTTGGCAACCCAAGACGCTCAAGGCGAGAGGGCGACAGCTCTCTCCAACTCAAACCTCAGGACCATAGAGAGCTGCAGTCCTCCAGGACCATAGAGAGCTGCGCCAGGACCGCCCCTCTGCTCTACTCTTTTGGGGAACCCCGGGAGCGGGCTACAGGGCTAGAGAGGCCGGAAGTGCGGCGAGCCTGGGGCCGCGCTGGCCGCGCGGGCGGTAGGAAGCCTCTATCTCCCTCCGGTCTTTCCTCCTCGCGGTCCGGGGGCAAGGAGGTGGGTCCTAGGGGAGATAAGACAGCTGGGCTAGGGCGAGAGGGGTCGGGGGTGGATACTACCGGCGGCGATTGGCAGCTGCCAGTCAATCGGTACAGCGTCTAAGAGATTGAGGAGGTGGAGCGAGGGGAAGGCATCCAGGTGCGAGCCCTGGGGGCGGGGCGGACGGATGGTTGGGGATAGTGGTCGGGCCTGGCAAACGGAAGGTGGGGAACTGTGAGGGCGGAAGAAAAGAAGGTTGGGGCCCTGGAGGGCGTGGCGAATGGAGAGTGTGGACCGGTAAGGGGCGGGGCAAGCCGGAGGTGGTGGCTGGCTGGGGCGGGGCCTTATAGAACCTGGCTCCTTCCTTGGGTGTCTGGAGCTGGACGCTAGCAAGCCCTGGAATTTGGCGCGACTGTGACTGGAGGTGGCCGGGGGGGTAGTTCCTGCTGTGGAATGCCGATGTCTCATTGGCTCCCAACACCACGCCTTCATTTTCAGGCCCCAGAAGGAGCTTGCGATGGACGAAGAGGGGAGTACACAAGCCCGCTGGCCCACCCACAAGGAAGAAATTCCTCATTCCTATGGCCGAGGATGTGGTCCCTCCTCCTGGGGTAGGACTAGGAGATGAGGGAACCTCTGAGAGGCTTGGGGACGTTGGTTAGGAGGAAGGGGTCTGTAGGACCGCCGTGTGGGTTAGGAAATGTAGGGGCCTGGGTTACCTTGAGAAGGCAGTCCTTTGACCTACGCAGGTCTCAGTTTCCCTGTCTGTAAAATGTCATAGGAGGGCTAAGGCAGAGTTAGAAAACCAGCACCAAGGGGACTAGCTCTGGAATGTTTCACGTGGTCAGCACCTTGGTTCTGCAAAAGCATGAATTTATTGCTGAACTTTAAGAATTGGAAGGTTTTGCGATTTTGAAATAAGTCTGCACATCTAACATCTTCTGGTAAATAAAGGATCTGGCAGCACTGAGTTCTCAACCCCACAGGAACACAATTGGCTGGTGCTAAGTACTGGCTGCCACCTGCGTGCTATGAAGAAAAAGAAAGTAAGCTAAGGATGTACAGTGTAATGGGAAGGGAGAGCTACTTTAGAACAGTCGAGGGAGGGCTTCTTGGAGGAGATGATGCCTTTGCTGAGATGTAAAAGAGGTGAGGGAGCCAGCTCTGTGATATGGGGTGGAAGGAAACAGCCAGTGCAAAGGCCCTGAGGTGAGAGAAAACCTGATGCATTTTAGGGCAGCAAGAAGGCCAGTGGGGCTGGAGCAGAGAAAACCAAGGGGGGAGGAGATAGAAAGCGAGATCTCTGAGGCAGAGGGGCAGGGACAGCTCTTTAAAAGTCTGGAGGGCTGTGGTGACAGCTTTGGCTTTTACTCTAAGGCAGGAGCCATCTCAGGGCTCTGAGCAGAGGAGGGGCATGGTATGACTCAGTGTGGGGAGCAGATGAGGGGATAAGGGCCAGTGAGGGAACTAGTGAGAAAGTGCAGTGGTCCAAGGGAGAGAAGACGGTGGCTGGGACCAGGGTGGCAGTGGCCGAGGAGGGGAAGAAGTGGCTGGATTCAGACTTCAGGTACCCTCTCACATCCCTTCCCACAGGCCAAGCCTTTATTCAGATCCACACGGAGCCTGCCCACCGTGGAGACCTCACCCCCGCCAGGCCCTCAGACCTACGCTGAGTATGCCCTCTCTGGACCTCCAGGTGGGGCTGAAGCCACACGCCCGGTGGGGCCAGAACCCTTGACAGGAGAGACCCCCAACCAGGCCCCCAAACCAGGAGCAAAATCCAATAGCATCATTGTGAGCCCCCGGCAGGTGAGGACGGGAATGGAGAAGTGGGACTTTGGACTTTCTGGTGGGAAATGCATTTTTAAGGAGGGCTTTCTGGTTGGCAAGGAAGGTCTGAGTTCCACCCGTTGTGCTCTCAACAGTGCCATTCATCCATTCAGCTAGTGTGTGTGGGTTGAGGATGCCCCATGTCCTAGTCCTTTCAGGCTGTTCTAACAAAAATACTGTAGACTAGTAGCTTAAAGAGTGAACATTCATTTCTCACAGTTCTGGAGTCTGGGAAGTCCAAGATCAGGGGGCTGGCAGGTCCCATGTCTATTGAGGACCTGCTTCCTGGTTCATAGCCAGCTGTCTTCTCACTATGTCCTCACAGCTTCAGAAGGGGTGAGGAGCTCCTGGAGTCTCTTTTATAGAAACACTAATCCCACCTTCATGACCTTGTCACCTGCCTTTACCTCCTAATAAAGAATCTGCCTGCAATGTAGGAGCCGCAGGTTCGATCCCTGGCTTGGGAAGATCCCTTGGAGGAGGGCATGGCAATCCACTCTAGTATTCTTGCCTGGAGAACCCTATGGACAGAGGAGCCTACAGCGCTACAGCTCTTGGGGTCGCACAGTGCTGGACATGACTGAAGTGGCGCACAGCACGAACTGTCACATTGGGGGTTGGAATTTGGCCCATGAATTTTGGGGGAGACACAGACATTCAGTCCCTAATGCCCCAACTCTTTTTTTAAAACGATAATTATACACATATTTATTTGGCTGCACCAGGTCTTAGTTGCAGCAGGTGGGATCTGGTTCCCTGACCAGAGATTGAACCCAGGGCCCCTGCATTAAGAGCTCAGAATCTTAAACCCTGGATCACCAGGAAAGTCCTGCCCCAACTGTTCTGGTTGGAGGTGTGACTGTATTCATGCAGCTACATCTGCTGACCCCAGTTTTGTTCATTTATTCAAAAACTATTGAACTCAGGCCCAAGTTTGAATCCCGCTCTGCCACACTGTAGCTGTGTCTTCTTGGTCAGGTGACTTAGCCTCTCTGAGCCACTTATAATCCTCATAGGGGTCAGAGTTTACCTGATGCTGCTCTAGGCTCTGGGGACAGGAGACAAAGTCTCTGTCATTGACGGGGCTGGCATTCTGGAGGGAGAGAGCAGCAGTATATGATGATAATAGTAGGATCCAAGAACATGAAACGATGCTCAAAATTGTGAGCCATCGGGGAAATACGAGCCAAAACCATGATGAGATACCACTTCATACCCACGGGGATGGCTCGAATCAAAAGCATAGACAGTACCAAGGATGGGGAGGGTGGGGAGGACCTGGAATCCTCATACACTGCTGGTGGGAATATGAAACGGTGCGGCCACTTTGGAAAACAGTCTGGCAGCTCCTCGAATGTTTAAACATAGAGTTACCATATGGCTCAGCAATTCCACCTCTAGGATATACCTAGAGGTGTATCCTAGGTATATACATTTGGGTTTTATATCCTAGGTATATACTGGGTATATACATTTGAGTTTATACTTTTCATTGATTGTGAAAATGCTGCTGTGAACATTGAGGTACCAGTGTTTGTGGGGACATGTTTCCAGTTCTCTTGGGTATTTATCTAGGTGTAGATTGGCTGGGTCATGTGGCAATGCTGTGCTTAACTTTCTCAGGCACCCCCAAACTGTCTTCTAAAAGGCTGCACCACTTTACATTCCACTAGCCTTGGATGAAGGTTGCATTTCTGCCATATCCTCCCCACTTGTCATTGTCGGTCTTTTCGATTTTGGCCATTCTAGGAGGGTGTGAAGTGGACAGAACAGTCATTTAAAAATTAAAATCGGATCCTGCCTCTGCCTTACCCAAAGCCCTTCCGTGACTCCTGGCATCTCAGGTCAAGATGCCCCAGGGCTGCAGACCCTTCCCACCCCAGCTTCTCTGACCACACACCACCACCCGGCTCCCCCAACAAGAGCAAATCCACACCCTCATTTGAGCCGAATTCCACTTCACTTGGTGATTACATGTCCATCCCCCAGGTACTTTTGGGAGGGCAATGTGCTCGGTCTTTGTTGCTGCACACAGGCTTTCTCTAGTTGTGGGAAATGGGGGCTACTCTCTAGTTGCGATCCTTGGGCTTCTCATTGCAGTGGCCTCTCTTGTTGCAGAGCGCAGGCTCTAGAGTGCTTGGGCTTTAGTAGCTGTGGCGTGTGGGCTCAGTAGCTGTGGCTCCCAGGCTCTGGAGCCAGGCTCTAGAGCCAGGCTCTAGAGTGCACAGGCTTTAGTAGCTGAAGCCCGGGGGCTCAGTAGCTGTGGCTCCCAGTCTCTAGAGTGCAAGCTCTAGAGTGCACAGGCTCAGGAGCTGTAGCCCGGGGACTTGGTAGCTGTGGTTCATAGGCTCTAGAGTGCACAGGCTCAGTAGCTGTGGCTCCCAGGCTCTGGAGCGCAGGGTCTAGAGTGCACGGGCTTTAGTAGCTGTGGCATGTGGGCTCAGTAGCCGTGGCTCCCAGGCTCTAGAGCGCAGGCTTGATCGTTGTGGTCGTTGTGGCACAGGCGCTTTGTTGCTCCTTTAGGCTCTGGGGAATCTTCCCAGACCAGGGACTGAACCCGCATCTCCTGCATTGGCAGGAGGATTCTTTACCATTGAGCTTCCAGGGAAGTCCCCCAAGATGCTTTTGTTTAATGTCTGTGTCCCCAACAGGGGCTGGGATCTGTGTCCTCTTGATCAGACTTAGACACAAAGTGGGTTCTCAGATACCTATAAATAGATCAGCGCTTGACTTGCTCAGAGTATTTCCATCTTGGGTAGAGTGTGAGGTAGAGAGTAGAATGTGAGGGGGTGTTCAGAGGGAGGCGTCTGCTCAGCAGACGCTAGGGGTCTAACCCTGTGGAGGGTCACAGGCACTGTGAGGAGCTTCCTCCTGAGGGGAGCCAGAGCAGGGCTTAGAGCAGGGGAAGGGTAGGTTTGTGCTTTAGTAAGAGCTGTCTGGCTCCTGTTTGGAGGGTAGCCAGGAGGGGCAGGGGACCAGGAGGAGGTGGGGTGGGAGCCGTGGCACTGGAAGGGGAGGCATTTCTGGGGGATGCTTAGAAGCTAGATGTCCCACTTGGGGGAGGGGAGGGAGAGGGAAGCCCTGGGTCTCTGGATGGTGGGGGTCATCCCTGAGTTGGAGCTAGGAGGGGTAGCAGGATGGGGGCCAGTGTGGTAGACACCTGGGGACAGGTGTCCAGTGGGCCACAGGACACATAAACTGGGGCTGGGAGAGAAGACTGAGCCCGAGAGAGATCCAGGGACTCTTAGGTTAAGGCCGAGGGCTAGGGAAGGCTTCCCTGGTGGGTCAGTGGTAAAGAATCCACCTGCCAATGCAGGAGACATGAGTTCCATCCCTGGCTCAGGAAGATCCCTGGAGAAGGAATTGGCCACCCACTCCAGTATTCTTGCCTGGGAAATCCACCAGAGAAGCCTGCCCGGGAGGAGGGGCCTAGGGTCAGAGCCCCAGCACCAAGAACATTCCGGGCTGAGGGGGAGCGGATCTGGGGAGAGGAGGAGAGCGGATCTGGGGAGAGGAGGAGAGGCGGAGCTGGAGAAGCCCCGGGTGCAAAGCAGGAGGAGGGTGGGGGAGGGGGCAGAGCAGAGGCGGGAGGAGGGCCCTGGGGTGGCGGTGGGTGCAGTGGTCCCAGGCCCCCCTGCTAATGGCTTCATTCCTCCGTCCGCCCAGAGGGGGCAACCCCGTGCTGAGGTTCATGCGCAACGTGCCCTGGGAGTTCGGGGACGTGCTCCCCGACTATGTGCTGGGCCAGAGCACCTGTGCCCTCTTCCTCAGGTGAGCGCTGGGGCCACCCGCCCTCCAGACGGCCTGGGAGGGGGGGTGCTCCAGATGTTCTGGGCTGTCGTGGCGGGGGGCAGTGGGGGAACCCTGGCCACGGCCCTGTCACCTCTGGGCCTCGGTGTGACCCTGTGGAGGAGGCAGAGATCTTGGCCCGTAAATGCCCAGCACAAGAGCGGAGGTCCCAGGTCCGAGGGATGAGAGGCTGGGGACCGAACTCCTGCCTCTGCGGGAGGCAGGGGCCTCATGCCGCAGACCCTCAGAACTGGAGCCAAGGTTTCGGTAATCTTCACCAGTTAAACAGGTTTCCCCCTCCACTCCTGGGGGCCCTTCTCCAGACAGAGCCAGACAGGGGAAGTGAAACTTCTTAAGTTCCTATCCTCCCTGTGGGGTATGGAGCTGGCGGCTGCTGGGCAGAGACACCCCTTTGTTCCTGGGTGGCAAAGCTGCCCCACCTCTCCCTGCCAGCACCCTCAGAGGCCAAAGCAGGCAGTCCCGGGGGGGGTAGGTGGGCCCTGCTTCCCCAGAGGAGCTGTGCAGCGCCCACGACCCTAACCCTCAGGGAACGAGCACTCTCCAGGGTCTCTGTGCTCTTCCTTGGTGAAGAGTCTGGGGGTCCACCCTTCCAGGGAGCCAGAGCCACTGCCAGGCTCCACTGTGCTCCCTTCTTGAAGGGTGACCTTGGGCGAGACAGTTAACCTCTCTGAGCCTCAGACCCCGGCAAGCCTGTCTGCCTCAGCCTCCAAGCCCTCCAGCCAGAGGGAAGGAGGGCTTCTGGGGTGTCTCAGCCAGAGACCTCCCAACCTCCCTCCCTCTCTCCCCACGCCCCAGTCTCCGCTACCACAACCTCCACCCAGACTACATCCACAAGCGGCTACAGAGCCTGGGGAAGAGCTACGCCCTGCGGGTCCTGCTCGTCCAGGTGGATGTGGTAAGCAGGGGTCACTCCCCCGGGCCTCAGTGTCTCCATCTGTGAAATGGGGAGCCTTGGGCCTCCTGGTTGCCAGGTGGGTGTTGAGTCCTTTCCAAGGAGGGATGCAAGTCGGAACCTCAGTGGGGAGTTTCTTGCATCTGAGCTGCAACCTTTGTTGGCGAGGAGATGGGATGGTCAGATTACCCATCTCTCCTTCTGCACGCACCACCCCGCCTTCAGCCAGGCCCAGCCTTCTGCCACCTAAATACTTCTTGAACTTCTTTGTCTCTGTCCTCGCAGCCCCACCCTGATCCAGGCCCTTGCTTCTCCTGCCTGGGTTTCTGCCCCCAGCCTCTTCTCACCTCGTGACCTCCAGCTTTGCCCCTCTGCAAGCGGAGGGCTCTTCAAGCACACAGACCCGTGGTCCAGACCCCCTACAGCTCCTCAGTGCCCTGTGTGAAGCCCTGCATGACCCAATCCCTGCCCTGCTCTCCCAGCTCATCTCTCAGCTTCCAATGATCACCCTTGCATTTCACATCTTCCATCCCATAGCAGTGGATTTATTTCTTCAACCCCTCCCTCCCTTTCCTTCGTTTGCACACACTGTTCCCCTGTCTGAAATTCTCTTTTCTGCTCTCCTTTGTTACCCTCATTCCTCATCCTCCTTCAGGTCCCAGCTCAGATGTCCCCTCCTCCAGGAAGCTCTCCCTGATCCCCCTGGTACAACAGATGCTCCTCTGGCTTCTCCACCTCAGCCCTGGGCACTCTGGGTCATCACTGTCTAGGGATGGGTCTGTCCCCCGCATCAGACTGTGAGTCCCCAGAAGACAGAGTCAGGGCTGGCCTGGTCATTGCTGGGTCCTGGGACTGCCCCGCCCGAGTCAGGCACCCCATCGGGGAATAGGGAGTGTCAGTTGAGTGAAAGGCTCTTGGCTTCCTAAGGTGCTCAGCTTTTAAGACTCTTTAGCTACTTGCTTTCTCCCAGATCCCTCATTCTGGTTTCCTTCTCTCAGAAAGATCCTCAGAAGGCCCTCAAGGAGCTGGCTAAGATGTGTATCCTGGCCGACTGCACCCTGATCCTTGCCTGGAGGTGAGATGGAGGCTCCCCCTCAGGTCAGGCTCCATCCCGAGAGTTCTTCCCCCTTCCCCCAGACCTTCCTTCTTCCTCCCAGGAATGTCCTGTGTGAGCCTGGTGCAGGCACTGCCTCTCTGGGCTTCAATTTCTTTTTAAAATATTTTATTTATTTTTTTTATTTATATAGTTTTGGCTATGGTGGGTCTTCGTTGCTGCATGCGGGCTTTCTCTCCTTGCAGTGATGGAGCAAGCAGGGGCGGCTCGCTGGTTGTGGTGCGTGGGCCTCTCACTGCGGTGGCTTCTCTTGCTGTGGAGCTCGGGCTTTAGAGCTCATAGGCTCAGTATTATAGCACACAAGCTTAGTCGCCCTGAGACATGTGGGATCTTCGTTCCCCAACCAGGTATCAAATCCATGTCCCCTGCATTGGCAGGCAGATTCTTAACCACTGGACCACCAGGACAGCCCCTGGACTTCAATTTCTTTATCTATAAACCATGGTCTTAATATTTTTCTTACAGGGTTATAGGCACAAAAGAAGGTGACGTAGATGACATTCCCAGGACCATGCTAGGCCTTTATGAGTTAGACATAAAACCTGGCTGAATAATTAATTCCCAGTCTAGGTTTATAAAGACCATTTTGATTGGTTCTCCACAGGAAAAAGAGATCCCTTCCTCACACCACAATCAGAACAAAGTCTTGATGATTATAGACATAAAAGAAAAACTACAGTGAAAGTATAAGAAATCATATATATATATGGCTTCCCTGGTAGCTCAGCTGGTAAAGAATCCACCTGCAATGCAGGAGACCCTGGTTTGATCCCTGGGTTGGGAAGACTGGAGAAGGGAACAGCTACCCACTCCAGTGTTCTGGCCTGGAGAATTCCATGGACTGTATATAAGTCATGCAGTCACAAACAGTTGGACGACTGAGCGACTTTGACTTTCATATCTGTCTATCTATCTATCTATATATATAATGTTCTTGTGCTGGGAAAGGTTTTCAAAGCAAGACTCAAAACCCAGAAGCCATAAAGGAAAAGGCTGGCTGATTTGAGAAAATTAAAATTTTAAACTGCTGGAGAGTAGGTGATACTCTGCTGCTGCTGCTGCTAAGTCACTTAAGTTGTGTCCAACTCTGTGTGACCCCATAGACGGCAGCCCACCGGGCTCCCCCATCCCTGGGGTTCTCCAGACAAGAATGCTGGAGTGGGTTGCCATTTCCTTCTCCAATGCATGAAAGTGAAAAGTGAAAGTGAAGTCGCTCAGTCCTGTCCGACTCTTAGCGATCTCATGGACTGCAGCCCACCAGGCTCCTCCGTCCATGGGATTTTCCAGGCAAGAGTACTGGGGTGGGGTGCCACTGCCTTCCCGAAGACAAAGTTAAAAGACAAGTGACACACTAGGAGGAAATACTTGCTATATATGACAAAAAGACTTAAGATCTCTAATTTACTTTTCTTTTTAAAGGAGACTTTATTTATGTACTTGTTTTTGGCTGTGCTCGGTCTTCGTTGCTGTTTACAGACTTTGTCTAGTTGTGGCGAGCGGTGGCTTCTCTTGTTGCGGAGCGCAGGCTCCAGGGTTCTCCAGCTTCAGTAGTTGTGGCTCACAGGCCCTTCAGTAATTGCTTTTCCTGGGCTCTAGATTTCGGCCTCAGGAGTTGTGGCGCACAGGTTTAGTTGCTCTGAGGCATGTGGAATCTTCCTGGACCAGGGATTGAACCTGTGTCCCCTGCATTGGCAGACGGATTCTTATCCACTGTGCCACCAGGGAAGTCCTAAGATCCCTAATTTATATGTTTACATATAAATGTTATATTTATACAGTTCAAAGTCTTTACATGTTTACATTCACAGGAATATATTTAAACATGTATTATGTATTTATATGTAGAAAGGACCTCCTACAAATTGGTAAGAAAAATAGCCCAGGAGCTCCCTGGTGGCCTAGTGGTGAGGGGATCCTGGGCTTTCACTGCAGTGGCCTGGGTTCAATCCCTGGTTGAGGAACTGAAATCCTGCAAGCCATGCAGTGCTGCCAAAAGAAAAAGCCCAAAGTCTAAAGCAGGTTGTCAAGAAGGCATGAAAAAACTGTCAGCCATACAGCTTGTCAGGAAACGTCAATTTTCAAAGAACGAGGTGTTATTTTTCACCCATTAATTTGGTGAAAACGTCAAGAAACAGGCACCTGCATGTTTGGTTAGCAGGAGACTTGACTGAGGATTAAAGCAGAAAATAGTCATACTCTTTAACGCACTTCTTCATCCTGTGAGTCTCCTTCACTCCTCAGGTTTAGCTCAGTTCTGACACTCTCTTGGAGATAAGCTTGGATCCCCCAGGTTAATGGTTCACAGAGCTACCCATCATCCCACACACGCTGCAGGTGCCAGTCACAAGCCCAGGGAATCACCTGTGCTCTGAGCAGCAGCTGCAGGTCAAGACCTCCAATGACCCTTCCTCAGGTTTGATTATTTTTGCTAGCGCGGTTCTCAGGACTCAGGGAAACACTTACATTTACCAGTTCATTACAGGATGCACGAAGGGATACAAACAGGTACACAGGGCAAGGTCTGCGAAGGTCCTGAGCGCAGCAGCTCCTGTCCCCGGGAGCTGGGTCTGTGTCACCCTCCCGGTGTGGATGTGCTTGCCAGCCTGGAGCTCCTGAAATCCCAGGATTAGTGTTGAGATTCTACAGCAGCTTCTCACACAGGCACGGTCACTCATTAACTCCATTTCCAGCCCCTCTCCCTTCGAGGATTGGGGGTGGGGTGGGAAATTCCAAGCTTCTAATCCTGGCTTGGGCTTTCCAGTTACCAGCCCCCCATCTAGGAGCCACCCAGGGTCACCTCTGTGGAACAGAAGAAGCCCTTGGTGATCTTTTCACTTGGGAGTTTACAGGGGTTTGGAGCTCTGTGTGAGAAACAGGGACAGACACCAGTATATATTTTCTGTTAGCTCATGGAAGCCTTTTCAGCTGGCTTCTTTGAGGTTTCTCCATGTCTTTTTAAATTCACCTGGCTGCATGGGGTCTTAGTTGTGGCATGCAGGTTCTTGAAGTTGAAGCATGGAGGATAATTAGTTCAGGATGCAAACTCTTAGTTGCATGTGATCTCTAGTTCCTTGATCAGGGATTGAACCTGGGGCCCCTGCCTTGGGAGCGCGGAGTCTTGGCCACTGGACCACCAGGGAAGTTCCCCTCCACGTCTTTTCACATCTTGGTAGTTCATTTGCTATCACTTTACTACTCACTGTCTGAAACCACATTCTTTTTCAGCTGTGTAGCATGCCACCTATAGCCCCTTGTTGGTGGACACTTGGCTGACTCCAGGGTTTAGCTGTTACAGCAATACTCCCACTACTGCCCCCAACCCCAGGCATGGGCTTTGAGGCCAAAGGGTACATGTATTTGTCATTCTGTGTCCTCCCTAGGGCTGTGTCACCGCTATACTTTTTGACTACTTAGAAAAATGTGCTTATGTATTAGTTATATATTAAAACAGAAGCAAGTGTGAAAAATTGCTGTCTCTTTACTGTGGGAGGTAGCACAGTGGCGTATAGGGAGCCCGGCTGTGTGATCTTGGGCAAGTGACTCAACCACGCCTCTGTTTCCCCCCCCACTGTCATGGATTGAAAATAACTGCCTTATAAGATCTCTCAAGAGAGCCCAGAAGCTTCTGAAGATAAAGGGCTTTGGACAGTGTCTGGAATGCGGCTAGGCCCCCACACGGGGAATATTTCCCATGTCTTTATATCCAAACTGGGGAATATTTTGGACCCATTAAGTAAATGAGGTCGAGGGACTTTCCTAGTGCTTCAGTGGCTGAGATTCCGTGTTCCCAAGGCAGGAGGCCCAGGTTTGATCCCTGAACTAGTCAGGGAACTAAATACCACATGCTGCAACTGAAGATCCTACCTGCTGCAACTAAGACCTGGCACAGACAAATAAAGACATAAATATTTTTTTAAAAGTAAATGGGGTCGAGTTCTGTCTTCTGATGTGGAAGTGTCCTCATTGTACTGGGGAACAAAAGTGAAAGTGAGGAAGTGGATAAGCCTGTCATGAACAAATGATTAAGAACAATAACAGACCCTTCTGTGACTAGAGGAAAAGCAACACAGCCCACAGAAAGACACAGAATTTTAAAAAAAGGGAGTATTCTTTTGAGAATATAAATCAGTGTTTAATCAACAAACTGTCCCCTAGCTGGACTTTGAAGGCTAAGAAAATGCCTCAAGACAAACACTTGAGGAAAAAGGCCAGCTTTTTCCTGGTGTGAATAAACTTGGGTTTCTCTATTCCACACACAGACAGGCCTGTTTAGTGATTTAGTTGTTTCAGCTACTTTTGAGACAGTTAATTACATGTCGACTACTTCCCTGGTGGCTCAGAGGTTAAAGCGTCTGCCTCCAATGTGGGAGACCCGGGTTCGATACCTGGCTTGGGAAGATCCCCTGGAGAAGGAAATGGCAATCCATTCCAGTATTCTTGCCTGGAGAATTCCATTTACGGAGAAGCCTAGTAGGTTACAGTCACGGGGTCGCAGAGTCGGACACGACTGAGCGACTTCACCTCACCTCACATGTCAGAAAAACCCAGTGCCTAATGGAAACATGAGTGGTGACTGTGAGGTTAGTTGCAGCAGTCAGCTTCTAGAACTTTCCTTTTGAAGGTGTGCTGCATATAAAACCTCCCTCCCAGAATAGCTAACATTTCTTCAATAGGCTTCTAAGCACCAGGCATGGCACTTAAGAGTGTGGACTTGTTTAATTGTCATTAGCATCCACCCCTCTTCCCTAGTGGCTCAGTTGGTAGAGAATATGCCTGTAATGCAGGAGACTGGGGTTCAGTCTCTGGGTCGGGGAAGATTCTCTGAAGGGTATGGCAACCCACTCCAATATTCTTGCCTGGAGAATCCCATGGACAGAGGAGCCTAGCGGGCTACAGTCCATAGGGTTGGAAAGAGTTGGACAAGACTGAGCGACTAACACTTAGAACTTAGCATCCACCCCACTTGACAGGTGAGGCAACCAAGGCCCAGAGAGATGAAAATTGTTGGCCCAGGGTAACTCAGGTGGGAAGTGGGGCCTGAACCCCACTGGTCAGGCTCCCAAGCTATGGCCCTTAGCCACATGTCTTAGAAAAGACCTGTCAAGATGTGCCTGCCCAGCAGGGGTTACCGCCAGGGGACATTTAGGCAAGGTTAAGAACATTCATTTCTCTATATTAAAGGTTTAGAATTCTAGCATCAGCAAATGAAATTAATGTAAAACATGACCCGTCTGCCCTCTTCCCCTGACCCAAATGTCTCTCACCCCAGCCCTGAGGAGGCCGGGCGGTACCTGGAGACTTACAAAGCCTACGAGCAGAAGCCGGCCGATCTCCTGATGGAGAAGCTGGAGCAGGACTTCATTTCTCGGGTGAGGCACCCTCCCCTCCCTGCCTGGGTCTCCCCCAGCTCCTTCCCGGGTTTGAGCTGCAATCCTGATCTCAGGTCACACCTCTCCCCCCTCAACCCCACTCTCAGCTTCCAGTCACTTCTGCCCCAACAGCAGCTAGCAGGGTCTTCCTAAGCCTGCTTTCTTCAGCTCAAAACCCTTGGGTGGGGACTTCCCTGCTGGTCCAGTGGCTAAGCCTCTGAGCTCCCAATACAGGGGGCCTGGGTTCGATCCCTGGTTGGAGAACTAGATCCCACATGCCACAACTAAGAGTTTGAGAGCCACAACTAAACCTCCTGCATGCCACGACTAACATTTGGCATAGCCAAATAAATAAATATTAAACAAATAAACAAACACCCAAACCCTTCCATGGCTCTCCAGTGCCCTCACCACTCTCTCCAAGGTCCTGCCTGTTTGACCCAGCAGCCCCATCTACCCCCTACCTCCTCATTATGTCACTTCTGTGTCCATTCCTGTTCTTCTGTTGATTAGTTGCCTGATCTGGTCTTTCCCCTATCTCAGCTCCAATGCTTCCTTCTCCAGGAAGTTTTCCAGGATCCCGAGGTCAGGTCAAGTGCCCCCGCTGGGCTCCTCAGCCCTGCCCGTCTGGGTCACTGTGTCTGGAACTGATCTCCCTCTCACAGTGGACTAGGAGCTCAAGGAGAGGGCAGGGCTGGGGCTGTCTCGGACCTGCCGTGTCCCCAGCACCACCAAACACTCAGGGAGTGCTCAGAGAATATTTGCTGAATGAACTGAATTGGGGCTCCAACGATAGGGTAATGGAGGATGCCCCCAGCCACCCTTGTGCAGGGTGTTGTGAGAACCCCCATTTTTCAAAAACATAGGCCCAGAGAGGTCAGTTCCTATGCCCAGGGTCTCACAGGAAGAAGGCAGTGAGGCCTGGTTTTGAACTCGGGTCCAACTTCAGAGCCTATAGTCTTCCCCGGGGCAGAACCAGCTCAAGATAAATGACTTTTATCTTCTCATCCTATGACCAGCACCCTCTCAGCTAGTTGGGGATCACTCTGAGATGACCTTTTAATCATCAAAACACATAATCAAAAAGCACACCCCCAAAGCATTACTGAGCGCTTCCTGCATGCAGAGCAGCCTAGGGACACAGCAGTGACCCAGTGCCGCCCTCATAGGCTCAGTCTTGGTTTCCTTTCTTCTCCCACCTCTGCCCCCTCTCCTTTACCTCCAGGTGACTGAATGTCTGACCACCGTCAAGTCAGTCAACAAAACGGACAGCCAGACCCTCCTGACTACTTTCGGGGTGAGGAACAATTCCTGTGTGCCGACTGACATTTCTACCTGCTTTGCTTTTCAAGGAAGCTGCCCACCTATTTCCTTCTACCTCCCAGTGCCCCCGCCCCATCCTTCCTGCCTCCCCCAGCCCCTGCAGGATCTCCCTGCCCTCCGGGAATATTGTACACCCACCGAGCAGCTGGGGGCAGGGGAGGTTTTGGGTTTACCTCCCCTGACCATTCACTTCTACCTTCCTCAGTCTCTGGAACAGCTCATAGCTGCATCCCGGGAAGATCTGTCCTTGTGCCCAGGTCTGGGACCCCAGAAGGTAAGAGCCTGGGGAAATGGGCTTGAGGGGCTAAGGGCAGGAAGGAGCCCCAAAGAAATGGGACCGCAGAGTCCAAAGTTCTGAGGTTTCAGAAGGCCCAAAGAGGGTGGGAACCAGCCCAACCTCACATAGCCAGTCTGGGATAGAATCTAGATCTGACCACTTCTCTGCTCGCCCTCACAATGTCCCCTCCAAGTGAGGAAAAAAAGAACCAGAAGCCCAGTCCAATGTATCAAACAAATGGCTCATTTAATGACCGGTTCCTTTTCTTCCTCTCCTCCTCTCCAGGCCCGAAGGCTGTTTGATGTCTTCCACGAGCCCTTCTTGAAAGTGCCCCACTGACCCCAGATGCCAGGGAGGTCCTCGGTGTAGTAATAAAGCACTTTTTTTCTGGCGCAGGCTCTGGCTGGCGTTCTGGTGTAATCAGTGGGAGGGGGCTCTCTGCTCTCGCTTTCTGATGGCCCAGGCGGCCACCTGCAGCTTGTCTGCGCTGCAGTCATCGGTTTCCCCGGTGGACGCTTACACACGGGATCCTGCTGCGGCTTCTTCTTCCGCTTCCTCTCCTGTCCCGTGGGAGCAGCCTGCCCAGACTCGGGATTCAGTGGGGGCTCTGGCATCTCCTCCTGGGGTACTGTCTCGGGCACCTGGCTTTTCTGGCCCTGCTTTTCCTCTTCTTAGTGGATGCTGGATCTGCCCTAGCCTCAGGCTGCCCCTCATCTGGCAGCTCAGGCTCCATCATCTTGCCTTGGGGGTCAGTCATCTCAGTCCCGGGCTCTGTCGCTAGGTGCCCTCTTTCTTTCTTCTTCTTCTTGGTGGATGCTAGAGCTGCCTGAGGCTCAGCAGCACCTGGCAGCTCAGGCTCCATCCCCTCTGCCTGTGGCTCCACCACCTCTGTCCCTGGCTCCACCATCACATTCTGCTGTTTTTCTTTCTTCCTTCTCTTTTGGGGGATCCCAGAGCTGCCTCAGCCTGTGGCTGTGCATCAGGCAGCAGTTCAGGCTCCATCACCCCCCTGCGAGCTCCAGAGGCTTCACCTCTGGCTCTGTCGCCTCCATCCCTGGCTCCCTCATCCCTTCATACCTCTTTTCCTTTTTCTTCTTCTTTGAGGACGGCAGTGGGATGACTTCCTCCTGTGGCTCCATCTTCACCTGCAGCTGAGACTCCGCTGTCATGCCCTCCACCGGCTCCATCTCTCCTGGCTCCTTCTGCTTCTTCCTCTTCTTTCTGGGGGACAGGACTGTCTCTTCCAGAGGCTCCCTTTTAACCTTGAGTTCTAGCTCCTCCACCGTCTTTTCTCTGGACTCTGGCATCCCTGTTTCTGGCTTGACCATTTCTACAAACTCTTTGGGCTTTTTCCTCTTCTTGGTGGTGGATGGGGACAGTGCTCCCGGAGGCTCCAACGTCTCAGCAACAGGCTCTGTTGCCAGTGGCTCTCTCACCTCTAGTTCTTTCAGCTGGTGCTTTTTTTTCTTCTTCCCCACATCCAGCTCTGGGGACCCCAAAGCTGTGTCCACCTCCAGGGCCCCGTGCTCATTCACTGCCTCCTGAGGAACTGAGGCTTCTGGCAAGTGTCTCTTCTTTTTCCTCTTCCCTGAGGCCAGGGACTTAAAGGCCAAGACAGACCCAGGCCCTGTGACCGGCGGGCTGCCTCCGAAGGCACAGAACCGAGGCCTCAGGCCAGGGGGATCTGTGGTGGGGGACTTGCAGGAATGGACTGCAGTAGAGTCCCTGTCAGGGATTCCTGGGGACCCTCAAAGATCCTCAGGCTGCCCTGGGGCGCCAGGGCACAGGTGAGTCCCCCTCCCGCCTCCGCTGATGGGGCCAGCAGAGTTGCTTCTCCAGCTCTGGGGCCACTGCTGCTGAGAACCCTGTAGCGGTGCCGCTTGCCTGCCAACTTGCCCTTCACAATCTGGGAGCCGGAGAGAGGCACGAGTCGTCCATTGAGGCTGAAAGTTGAAAAGAGGAGGGCAGAAGCTTGATCAGATTCTTTTGGTGGGACAGGGGACAGCAGTTGAGATGCAGCATTTCTGGGTTCCCCAAGAAAGCCCCTTTAAGTACCCCAGCTCGTTCAGCCACTGGGGTGAGAAATGATCCCAGGAGTTGGCATGGGACCTCTTACCAGTCTGGGGCGAAGTCCACAGGGGCCTGGATGAGCCACAGCTCTGTATCTGGGCCGGTCAATGCCTCCAAAGAGAAACGATTGTGTTCTGAGGCTGGGGGCGTCGCAGTAAAGTTGGGGGACAAGAAAACCGAGCAGCACCTGCAGAAGGGGAAATGGTCATTCGTGGGGGTCCAGTCCTCCAGGGGCGCCTATCGGTCCATTGGTCTCAACTCCTTGAGCGCCCCAATCCTCTTAGCACGCCTTTCCTCTCCTGTCTGTTCCCCAGAGGCGCGCCTATATCCGCCATCCCAACCCTAGTTCTCCCCACCAGTATCCCCCCCAACCCGCGACCCTCAAATATCCTCTAGCTGAATGCCTCCCCTGTCCCCACCATCCCCCCGGGGATACACTCTCCGGTTGGTCAGATTCTCTTGGTGAGACGGGGGCAGCAGCTGAGAAGAGGCATTTCTGGGTTCCCCAGGAAAACTGTTCTAGATTTCCCCAGGTTTAGCCACTGGGGTAAGAAGCATGGTCCGGTCTCAGAGGGTGTCTCTTTTTTTTCCGTCCGAACGCTCCAGGGCGCCCCTTTCTCCTCCCGCCAGCCAACTCTGTACCCTGTAGGCCCGCCGTGAAGCAACTCACCGCCGGACGGGGTCCCCGCCATCCCTGGACCCCTGTCTCAGGTAGACCAAGCAACCGAGGCCCCGCCGCCGACCACGTGGAACCACAGGGGTGGGGCCTCGTCTGTGAGCATCCAGGCGGCACGGGAGCGCGGGAGGCGCCGCTCGGAGCTCGCTCTCTCTGTGAGCATAACTAGGGGGAATTTCCACTTGTGCACGGCCGAGAAGCGAGAAAAGTCATTTTTTACTGAAAGTCTACTCCCCAAAGCAGCTGATTCGCTGTCTGGGGCGTGAGGAGGAGTTAGAGCCACACAAAGTCCCGGCGGGTATCCCCACAGCATTTCACACATGATTTGGTCCAACGTTGCCTTAAAGGGGCCGCCACATTCATAGGCCCTGACTCTTAAAGAGACAGGAAGATTGAGTGGTCTGAAATCCTTAAAGAGACCGGTAAGGGTCCAGGTGGGCAGAACTGTGGTTTCAGTGTTACAAATCCTTCTAGGGAGGCCCAGATGCCTCGGAAGTCCAGAACTTGACTGGAGAGGTGGGAAAGCCGAGGAATGAGGGCTTTTAACTACCAGCCAGGGGCGGGATTTCAGGGCTCCAGGGAGCGGGAAATACAGGGGGAGGAGCCTGTGGATCCCAGGAAGGAGGCTCCGGGCTCCCGAGCTGGACACGCGTGGCGGGGTGCGGACTAGGGGAGGGGCAGAGGGCCAAAAACGGGTCGAGTCCCTTGAGGATTTAGTCTCGTGCGTGGGGGCATTTCCAAAGGCTTTGAAGAAGGGAGATTGAGTAGAAGTCCTGATCAGTGCCCCGTCTCTGTCCCTGGATGCGTGTAAACAGCGGCACATGGACGCAGATCTGGGGGACACGCCCACGTCCCTTCCCACGGGAATCGTGCCGCGTGGGGAGACAGGCGGAGCCGCGGGACGGTGACTAGACAGGGTGGCCAGACTGCATTCCTGACCGGTGTGTCAGCGCTGATTCCCGCCCCCTCTGCCGAGATTGCGGATTCTACTTTAGAACTGGGGCGCCCACCTTCTCAGCGAGCCAGCGGCTACCCAAAGCGGAGGGAGGCTCAGGGAAAGAGGACGAGTTGCCTCTTCCCAGGATCTCCAGTTTCCCGTGCGTGGGCGAGACAGGAGGGCGCCGCCCCTGCGAGCCTCCCGGGACTACAGTTCCCAGAGGACGCGAGACTGGGTGGCGCCGGACGTCGGTCGAGAAAGCTGCTGGGAGTTGTAGTCCCAGCCTCCAACTTTGGTAGCTGTAGCTGCGAAATTCTGTCAAGATCCCAACCACTCTTTTTGAGGGAGAGACTGAGGCTCAGAGACCCGAGGGGATACTAATTTTAGCGAGGCACTCTTATCGCCTTGGGGGCGGGATATGTGTCTCCCCCAGCCTCTAACTTTCTGCCTCTAAGGTGGTGTCCAAATCTTCATTCAAGAAGGGGGAAACTGATCCTGGAGGGGTGGGGCAGGGACTCAGGATTTCGTCTCTTGCAACCACAGCGAGGTGAGAGCCTGAATTCTGTTTACTTAGTTAGGTCACCCTTGGCTTTTCGACCTCGCCTTTCCTGTCTGTGAAATGGACTTTATGTCAGTTCGAATGGGAACGTACCCGGCTATGTCCCACTCCTCCGGGACTACAAGTCCCAAAGTGCTCGAGGCGACCCCCCCACTCCCCTCCCCTCCGAGACCCGCCTCCCCTCCGGTCGGAGTCACGTCGTCTAACCTGTTCCCGGCGCCTGCCCCGCCCCATCCTCGGCTCCCCGCAGCCGGAGCCGGAGCCGGAGGAAGCCCCCCGGTGCCACAGTCTGCCCCGGATCTGTGAGTTACACCCCCTTGGGTTCAGCGGCTCTGGTGGAGCCCGAGACTCGAGTCCCGGGGAGGGAGGGTCCTGAAGAGGCTAGGACGCCGAGTCCCGGGGCGGAATTGGGAGTGCGCAGAACTCCAGGGACATTAGAAGGCTAAAACTTGGATGCTTGCTTTACTGGACATAAGGAAAGGGGGCTCGAATGCCTGAATTCTTGGACGGGTGGGCGCGGACACCGTAGTTCTGGGGAGAGGTTCGGAACTGGGAGTCCTCAGTCTCCGAACTGGGAGCTCTAGGAATCCTGAATCCTTGAGTAGAATTGGGATATCGGATCTCTTGGGGGAGAAATGGGCGAGTTGGACTGCTGGGGCTCTGGAATGGGCGGCCATCCCTGCCACCCTTCAGCTGCTTTTTCGACTGAGTCTTTAGGTAGGTCTGGGAGCAGAATTAGGGATGGGGTGGGGATAGTGGAACCTGGGTTCCTGAAATGAATCAGAACTAACACCCTCGGTCCCTCTGAAGACAGTGCCCCGGCGTTCCCCCTCTTTCTGGCTCTGGGTGGGGGCCGGGGTTGGGGTGGGAGGACTAGGGCAGGTCTCCAACCTTCTCTGTGCCGCTGCACTATCCCCAACATGTCATTAACCGGGGCGTCAGACCTGCCTAACCAGAGGAGGGACCTCCGCCCCAGGGGCGCCCCCTGGCGGGGGCGGGGAACCTCCTATTACCCCTTGAAGGTGGGAAATATCTGGGATTTGCAAAGAGGGTTCTAGAATCCAGAGCAGAATTCCAGAAGGTGGGGTGGGGTTGAGGGGGCCTTGCAAGACTGGATACAATACAGCCATTATACAGAGAAGAGGGGGTAAGCTGAGTCATAGAGGTCATAGGGGCAGCAGCGTCGGGGGTCAGCATTTGCCCTCCCTCTTCCACACAGCTCTCTTGGGCGTCAGGATTCCATCTCCTCCCACCGGATTTTCTGACTGACTTCTCTCCTAGGGCTCCTGGCCCTGACCCTGAGGTGAGAAATGTCACCTCCCCTCCCATCTGTCTGACCTGAGGTAGTGTGGCAGATAAGGGAGGATAGAGGCTAATTCTGGAGGTGTGTGTCTGTCCTTGAAGCTGGGGGAGGGCAGACGCCTGGCACCTCCTCTCAAGACTCCCCCTTCTCTCCACCCCTATGTGTCACGTGAAGGGATTATACAAGGGGGTGGGGAAGCCAGGGGGTTCTGGTGAGAGAGGGAAGAACTTCCTAATGTCTGGGCTTGAAGGGCATTTGCTGATAGCCTGGGATGAAATTAAAAATAATAACCGTGGCTGCCAAGGCAGAGCTCACAGCGTGCCAGGCTGAGGGCTGGCAGGTAGAGAGATGGTTCCCACTGTCTACAGAAGTCTCCGGCAATTGCCCAAAGGTCTTACTTCCACTGGGATTTGCTGATCCCACCCCAGGGAATGACTTCTCTTTGGTCCATTGGGGAAACTGAGGCTGGAGTGAAGGCGATAGGTTCAGCTTTTGCCACCTTCTGTCTGGAATATTCCAGGGATTCCTATGCCCTGGAATGGGCCAGAACTCAGGAACGCAGGGGAGAAGATGGGATGGGATTGGTGGTGGTGGGCTTGCACAATACAGCCATTATATGGAGAGGAGGGGGCAAGCTGAGTCATAGAGGCCACAGTTTGGGTTCTGAAATCCGAGGACTGAAGTCAAGACGGAAGGGTCAGGAGCTCAGGGCTTTTAGAATCTCAGAAAGATCTGAAAGGGCCGTTTCGGAGAAAAACAGTCACTTTGGGTTTTGAGCTCTCTGTTCCAGGCCTGGGAATTAGGAATCTTATCCGTGTGAACTTTACTCTGTGCCCTGCAGTGTTCTAAACTCTGTACATAAATTATGTCATTCAAACGTCACATTTCTTTGAGGTGAAGGTATTGATTCCCCTTTTATACACTTAAGGAAACTGAGGCACACAGAAGCTAAATAACTGAAAGAATGGGAAGGCCCAAGCTGATTGCACAGACATCCACAGAGGAGGAAACCAAGTCCCAGGGAGGGATAGGTGGGGTGGGGCGGCGGGCTCCCAGCGTCTGTCTCGGAGGATTCCAACCTGGGTATTGCCAGTCCAGCCTAGCATTCTGACCCGGTTCCTACGGAGTATGCCTCCTCCAGGACCTCCACCTCCGCCCCTGAGTTTTAATTCCAAAGAACCTGACTGCAGTGCAGAAGATGCTGGGAAAGGAGACATAAGAGTGGAGGAGAGGGGCGCCCGGTGGAGAGGACCTGGGGGTGGAGGACAGGGGCCAGGAGCAGAGGCGCGGCCCGCGCCACCCTTGCGCCCCGCCCGGGCCCCGCTCCTCTGCCGCGGGAGGTGCTGCACCTGCCTGGGCCCGCCGCGCATTCCCGGTGTCTGAGCTCAGGCGAGGTCTTCTCTCAGCTGGGGTCGTGCCGTGACCTGGAGCGCCCCCTGGCGGCCCCGACGCCCCCTCAGCCCGTGTCTTACCCGGGACGGCTCCACGCCCAGCCCTGGCATTTCCTTAGACCCAGAGAATATCAGCGTGGGATGTGTCTCCGAATTTGAGAATCAGAAACTCCCCCAAAGAACCACTCTCTACCAGAATGCTGGCCCTGGAGGCAGCATAGATAGTTCGTTTTTATATTTTAACAGAGTGTTTCCTATGTATCTCTAAGATTCTAAAAAATGCTGAGTTTTGGTTCCTATAGTCTCTACTTTTTGAGGGAGGCCTCAATTCTCAGAACCTTAATTCCTCTTGCACTTTCTGGCCAGTTGGATCCTCACAACAGTCCTCTGAAATGAACTGCTATTGATTCTAATTTTACAGATCAGGAAACTGAGGCTATCTGGTCAAGTGGGACAGTGGTGCTGCCAGTTTTGAATTCTTAACTGTGCTTTCAGCAGCTCCACTAAACCAGACGTTCACCTAGACTTTTGGGACTTTGGAATCCTGGAATAGGTAGAACTTGGTGCAGGAAGACAGAAATCTAGGCTAACCAAAGTGGAGAATTCTAGAATGTTCCAAAGATAGACTCTTGAACTCAGAACTTTCAAACCATAGACTTCTCAAGCGGAGGGTTTTAGGTTCTGTAGGAATTTGGTTACAACCTCAAGATCCTTATAATTTCAGAATCTAGGGCTCTGAGGGGTTAAGGAGGCCTCTTAGAATAGCTGATTTGCTTCCTCCTTTCACAGTTGGGGGAAACTGAGGCCCAAGGAGTGGAGGGTACTCCGAGTCCAAGGTCACACACTCCTAACACACCCAAATGAGCCACCAGCCCCAGCAGGTTCTGTTCCAAGGCTTCCCAGACTGAAGCCAGAATCAGCATGCCCCAGTCCGCCCTGCTGCCCACGCCTGCACCCTAAATCAAAGCTAAGCAGCCGGTTGGTGCAGCGGGGAGGTGGCAGACTTGGCGGGCGTGGCGGTTACCATGGAGATGGGGGTGGTGCTGGCCCAACTGGTTCCTGAAGGCCTGGCTCCTTCCCACTGGGTTGACGACTTCGGTGGCCCCTGGTCACCTCCCAGTTCTTCTGTTGACGCTGGGCCGGTGTGAACGCGCTGAGTCTGCTCTGGGTGGGGACTCGGGAGAGGAAGCTGAGTGGTCCCTGTCCTCTGGAGCCCCTCCAGACTGATGGAAATGACCCAGAATGTCAGCTTAGGTTCAGATGTGAAACCTAGTATGCTGACTTCTTGCAGGAGTGATCTGAAATATATGTTTCTGAGCCTCACTTTCATGCCTGCTATGGAAGTTTTGATCTTGGGATAAGGTATTGGGTGTAAAGCACTTGGTACAATTCTAGGTGACAGTGACCTCTTAATAAATAGTTGTTTTATTTCGTTAAACCCTCAGACAACTAGCAAAGGTCCTGGCACATAATGTTGTTGTTAGTTCCTCAGTCGTGTCTCTTTGCGACCCCATGAACTGCAGCACCGCAGGCTCCCCTGTCCTTCACCATCTCCCGGAGTTTGCTTAAACTCACGTCCACTGAGTTGGTACATAGTAGGCACATATAGAAGGCAATGCCATCATTATTTTTAAAAAGATCCCCAGCATCTAGCACAGTATCTCTTGGTCCCTAGTAGCCATTCAGTAATTGATAGTTATTATTATTGCAACCTCTGTTCACTATAATGCCTGGCACATAGTAGGTGGTCAATGGATAATGGTTGAAGGAATGATCCAGGTTTTTTAAGGCTGAGACAGAGATGAACAAGGAGTCACGTAATGAGAGTGAATTGTCTTGAGCCAGAGGGTTTTGCAGGAGTTGGCATTTCCCAGCAGGGGGCGATGGAAAGGCATAGAACTTCCCGTGGAAGGAACTAGGAGAGTAAAGGCACCCTCGCTCCTTAGGGCTCCAGGTTCCCAGTAGGCGGGCCCTGAGCAGACTCTCCCCCGCCCCTGCCTCCCCAAACGCAGGCGCCCCGCTCCGGCCGGCCGGCACCATGGACAGCGAGGCGTTCCAGAGTTCGGGCGACATTCTGGACCTGAAATTCCAGTGTGAGCTGGGGTAGGGGGCGGGGCTTGTCGGGGGCGCGGCCCTCGGGGGGCGGGGCGGGGCCCATGGGTCCCGGTCCTCACTGCCACTCCCGCTCGCCCAGCTCTAGCCATGAAGCACATGGACCTGAAGCAGATGGAGCTGGACACCGCGGCGGCCAAGGTGGACGAACTGACCAAGCAGTTGGAGTCGCTGTGGTCGGACTCGCCCGCGGCGCCTCTTGGCTCGCAGGCCGCAGCTCCAGCTAGGGTGAGCCCGCGGGTCCTGGTCCCCACCCTGGCCCCCGAAAAGTCAGCTTCTTTTGGCCAGGAGTTCAGGCAAGCCTATCTCATGGGGCAGGCGGTGGGCTGTTTAAGGGCATCTGATAAAGGGAGCCAGTGGAAGTGGACGTCTGTCAGGAACCTCGGAAGAAAAGGGGCTTTTTTCTAAGCGGCACAAAAGCACTGTGTGTGCTGGCCCCAGCCCCGGCAGGGCTCCCTAGGCCTGAATCTCCAGCCCCGCCTACCTCTCCAGGGTTGGCTCTCGATCACCGCTATCGATTGACTTACCAACCCTCTACTAACGTCTCCTTTGACCCCACAATGTCCCCACAGCTGCCCCGGTATAGCACTAGCCCGGTCCCCGAGCCCTTGGGCAGCCGCGGGCCCTCCCGGGAAGGCGACCGCCGGCGGCGCAGACACCCCATTCGGACGCTCGGAGAGCGCCCCAGCTCTGCTCCCCTATAGCTCGCTATCCGCGAAGGGCCGGCCGTCGTCACCGCGCACCCAGCTCTACCTGCAGCCAGACGCCTATGGCAGCTTAGACCGCTCGCCCTCGCCCCCGGCCCCGCGCCTTCGATGGCGCAGGCAGCCCCCACGGCCGGGCGCCCTCCCCTCGACCCGGCCCGCTCCGACAGCAGGGTCCCCCACCCTTTGACTTCTTGGGCCGCGCCGGCTCCCCGCGTGGCAGCCCCCTGGCGGAAGGGCCCCAGGCCTTCTTTCCGGAGCGCGGACCCTCGCCTCGCCCCGGGACCACAGCTTACGACGCGCCGGCTGCCTTTGGGAGCCCTCTGCTGGGCGGGGCGGCAGCGCCTTCGCCCCACTGCGCGCTCAAGGTGAACCACGGGGCCCTCCTTGGGTGCGAGGGGTGCAGGGCCCAGGACCAGCCTCTCTTCCCCTACTCCCACCCGGGATCCTCATGAGCAACTTCTCCCCCAGACGACCTAACGCTGCGCCGGCGGCCCCCAAAGCCTGGAACGAGTCTGACCTGGACGTGGCTTATGAGAAGAAGCCCTCGCAAACTGCGAGCTATGAACGTGAGTGATGGAAGGCCAGAGGGTGGGGGGAGACGGAAAGGCATCCTCCAGACCCTAATGATTCTCGCCTCACAGGTCTGGATGTCTTCCCGCGGCCTGCTTCACCAGGCCTGCAGCTGTTACCCTGGAGAGAGAGCAGCCTGGATGGGCTGGGGGCCTCTGGCAAGGTGAGCGGCCAGAGAAACTTGGGGAGGAGTTTTTGTGGGGTCAGGACTAGTCTCCCCTTTCTGGATGCTCCTGCAGTTTCCATACCCTTCCCTGGCTTTATCCTGGATTTCCACCCCCTCCCCCAACCCTCTTTTCTTTCCCTCTCTCCACTGCCCTCTGCTCCTTCTCTCCCTTCTTGCCTTTTGCCTTGGCCTCCCTCGTCCTTTCCTCCACTCCTGTCTTTCGTCCCCTTAAGCCTATCACCCTCCCATCTGAGCCCTTTCTATCTTCCTTCCTTCCCTCTTTCTCCCCCAGGACAACTTCACCAGCGCCACTCTGCCCCGCAATTACAAGGTCTCCCCTCTGGCCAACGACAGGCGTTCTGATGTGGGCAGCTACCGCCGATCACTGGGCTCCACGGGGCTGTCAGGCACTTTGCCCCGAAGCTGGCAGCCTGTCAGTCGCATCCCCATGCCTCCTTCCAGCCCGCAGCCCCGCAGTGCCCCCCGCCAGCGCCCCATCCCCCTCAGCATGATATTCAAGTTGCAGAATGCTTTTTTGGGAGCATGGAGCCAGCAGGGCCATGTTCCCGAGCTCCTCCATCTTCTCTCGAGCTCCCCCCACCTAAGATGCCTCCCCAGCCCCAGGTACCCCCCAGCCCCAGCCCCAACCACAGCCTCAGCTGCCCCCACAGCCCCAGCCACAACTACAACCCCAGCCTCAGCCACAAGCCCCAGCCCCAGCCTCCCAAGCCCCCAACAGACTTGGGCCCCTGTAAGTGAAGGTGAGTCAGCGCTGGGGGTTCTGGAGGAGCTGGGTGAAGGGAGGACAGATGGCTGGGGACCATACCAGCTGGGGGACCCATCACAACCAAATATCTGTTTCCAGACACTGTGCCTGCAGAGCATGAGGCCAGATGATCTTGGGGGTTTGCTCAGGAACTAGCCATAGCACAGTGCTTAAGCAGGGACTCTGGAGTCAGCCTGGCTGGCTGCATGCTGTGTGACTTTTGGCAAGTTACATAACCTCTCTGGACTTCAATTTCCTTGAGTGGAAAAGATGAATAGTGGTAGAACCTACCCCACTGGGGTATGGTATTGGATTATATAATCCCTATAAAGGCTTTAAAATAGGGCCTGATATATACTAAGCCCTCAGTAACTATCATAGTAGTCATAGTAATTATTAATAGTTGTTGGTGTGAGACCAGCTCAGGGCTTGGATTTAAACAGAGTGGGTTTTCAGCCCCTGTCTGCGATCGACATGCTGTGTGACTCAGGATAAATTAATTAACCCATATGAGCTTTCATTTTCTCATCTGTGAAGAGAGATGAATAATACTTACTTCATAGATTATGATGGGCATTCAATGAAATCATATAGAAAATGATCATTATAAAAAGAAAAACAAGGAGAACAAGCACTATACATTTCAACCTGCTTTTAGAAACTGATCTAGAGGCAGGAAACAGCAACAACAGCAACGAGACCATCAAATACCAGGATTCTAGTCCCAGCAATTGTCTGCCTGATATGTTAAGAGAGGAAATGATTAGAGTCTTAGTCAAGTCTATCATAATAGTAGGGGTAGAGATTCTGGAGTGAGAACTGAGTTCAAATTCTAGCTCTGTGGCTTTGGGCAACTGACTGTCCTCTCTCAGACTCAGTTTCCCTTTCTGTAGTAATGAGATGATAGTCATATCAGCTTCACAAGGTAGTGGTGAGAAATCAGTACGACAGGCATGGAGAAAGCATGAGGCACTAGCTTAAGTGTGTGATGAATGGGAGAGGTCATAGTTGTCTGTTATTTACAACCCAGGAAGTTATAGCCCAGAGAGAGCAAGAACTGCCCAGGGGACGCAGAGCAAATCAGGCCTTGGTGGCAGGTCCTGGAAGCTGTGCGAAGGGAGTCTTGAGGGGCTCCAGGGATCCCTTCTCTGATGAGGTGCTTGTTCCTTCTAGGCCTCGCCAAACCTCCTGCTGATCTGGAACCTGAGCCAGAGCTGGAGGGGGCTGCTGACGCCTGTGCTGGAGGTTGGCGATGCAGACGAAGGTGCTGTGACTCGGCCCCTTAGTCCCACACGGCTGCAGCCAGCGCTGCCACCCGAGGCACAGTCAGTGCCAGAGCTGGAGGAGGTGGCCCGGGTGCTGGCAGAGATTCCACGGCCCCTCAAACGCCCGAGGCTCCATGGAGCAGAGCCCGGCTGTAGCCCTGCCCCCAACCCACAAGAAGCAATACCAACAGATCATCAGCCGCCTCTTCCATCGTCATGGTGGGCCTGGGGGCCCTGAGCCTGAGCTTTCCCCCATCACTGAGGGATCTGAGGCCAGGGCTGGGCCCCCTGCTCCAGCCCCACCGGCTCCCATCCCACCCTCAGCCCCCTCTCCAGAGCAGCCCACCAGAGCAGCCACAGAGCATGGTAAGTAATACAGGAGGAACCCAGGGTATATCACTTAGCATATGGAAATATAGCTTCCCTTTTAGGACAGAACCTGGAAATTGCACACCTCACAGCTGCCACATTCCACTGGCCAGGAACCCAATTGCAAGGGAGGCTGGAAAATGTAGTTTTTAATCCAAGGGTCAAAAGAAAGAGAACATATATGGAGGGGCATCTGGAAGTCTTGACCATAGAGAGACTTTCTCTGCTTTCTCTGCCATGGGCTTCCCTTCAGGAATCTAAGAGTCTTCCAACCTGGAAATGACTTGTCTTGGTAGGACAGAGGGTTTATTCTAGGATCTGAACAGTGTGCTGGAATCAAGGCAGTCACCATTTCTCTCCTGAGCTGCCGCACGGCTTCTCATGTCCCTTTTCTCTGGAGAGCCGCTCTCCTCTTACACCTCAGCAAGCCTGTGCCATGGCTAGAAATGGCCCACCCAGCCCTGAATCAAAATGACCTCTCAGTGCAAGTCCATGGTATCCTTTGACTCTAGTCAGAGCTTCTTCCATTCAAAATTTCAAGGACCAGTCTCTGGTCTCTGAGCCTGTGGGTTTCGTGATTAAGTGTCCCAGCTCTAGAGCAAGGCTGCCTGGGTTCACATCCCAGCTACACTGTACTTATTAGCTGTGCAACCTTAGGCCAGACCTTTAGCCTCCCTGGAGCTCAGTTTCCTCATCTGTAAAATGGGAATGAGAATAACTACAGAGTTGCGGTGAGAATTTAATACATTAATGTAATGCTTAGGATAGTGCCTGGCACTTAACTGTTAACCACTATTGTTACTGTTAGCATTTGACCAGGAGACAGTCTCCTGCTGGTCTTGTTCAGGTTTCTGCATCTAGGCTGGGAGTGGGGAGCATAGTCACATGGAATAATCTTAATTGCTCAGCATGGGTAGACAGGAGGAGGGAAACAATCCCCAGAGAAGAAGTAGGGGCCAGGTGGACCTCCAGATGCCTATTCCTAGGCCTTCCTGAGGGTGGAGCCAAGAAATGTTGGCTCAGCCAAGATCCTGAGGCTCAGGATCTTGAATTAAGAATGGAAGAATAAAAACGCCTTGAAATGGTCAAATTGCCTCATAGTAGAATCACAAAGTCCTGGCCACAGAGAAACTTGAAAACTCACAGCATTCAATAATTAAATTCTGGCATCACAAACTCAAAACTGAAATTTTAGAATCCTAGGACACTGAAGATGCGAACAGCAGAAGTAAAAATTAGCAGCACAAACCCTGGTTGTATTGATTCTTGAAGTCCCCAAAACTGAAAATGAAAGACTTATTATTTGATTCAAAAAAATCACAGATTAGGGCACTAATATGTTATAAGACAAGATTTTATTTTAAGTGAGCATTTTCCACTAGAAAGGAACACATAGTAACTAGGAAGAAATAGATAAAATAGAATAAAGAGGCCCAAATCACAAGCACTCAGAACCACGATGAACATTTTGAGCATTTCCTTCCAATCTTTTGGAATGAAATTCTAACCATAAAATATTCAAGTTCTCAATCACAGAATCTTGAGAATGCAACGTCCTGGGTCTCCAGCAATTTGAAATGGCACAACTTTAGCATTTCTGGACTCACAGTATACTGGAAACAACATCAGAGAATTTTGAAATCAGTGGCTCTTGGGATCTTCAGATTCCAGAATCCTGAAATCATTGATAGCAAAGGCTGGAGTCACAGATGCTTTGTGCTTAGAATAAATGAATTTTGTAGAACACTTGAACATAAAAAATAGGAAAGCAGAAGGAATAGTGTGACAAATATTCAAACTTGAAACATCTAAAATGAACACCTGGAAACATCATGTTTATTATCTAAATGAAACTATGAATTGAATATCTGGCTTCCATAGTCATCAACCTGATGGTCTCCCGGACCTCCTCTCAAGCCCCTAGATCCCAAAATCTCTGGATTCCCTGAGTGTTGTAGGGAACCAGAGACGACTGAGGCACCCTCCTCCCCATGGCCCTCTAGACTCAGGCTCTGTAACTTCCTGGGTTCCAATTCCAGCCCTGTTTAAGTGGATGACCTGGAGCGGTCACCAGGTTCCTGAGCCTGTTTCCCCCTCCAAGGAATGGGTATATTAGCGACCCGCCCCCCAAGCCACTGAAGCATCCCCGCCCTGTCCCCCAGGAGATGCGCTCGGTGTTGCGGAAGGCCGGGTCCCCGCGCAAGGTCCGCCGTGCGCGCCTCAACCCGCTGGTGCTTCTTCTGGACGCCGCACTGACCGGGGAGCTGGAGGTGGTGCAGCAGGCCGTGAAGGAGGTGAGTGCCACGGGTGCGGGAGAGGAGGGCTGGCGGGGTGGGTACGGCCCGATGCAGGAATGAGCCTCCCGGTCCCCTGGCCCGTCCAGATGAACGACCCGAGCCAGCCCAATGAGGAGGGCATCACCGCCCTGCACAACGCCATCTGCGGCGCCAACTACCCCATCGTGGACTTCCTCATCGCGGCCGGGGCCAATGTCAACTCCCCGGACAGCCACGGCTGGTGAGCCCTGACGGCGCGCGCGGCCGGCGTGGGGCGGGGACGGCGCTGGGGGCGCGCCCCGCGCGGCCGCTCATGCCCGCCTCCCACGCCTAGGACCCCGCTGCACTGCGCGGCGTCGTGCAACGACACGGCCATCTGCACGGCGCTGGTGCAGCATGGCGCGGCCATCTTCGCCACCACGCTCAGTGACGGCGCCACCGCCATCGAGAAGTGCGACCCCTACCGCGAGGGTTACGCCGACTGCGCCACTTACCTGGCAGGTGCGAGGCGGGGCGAGGGGCCCAGCTGCTAGAGATGCTGGGCAGGGAAAGGAAGCCGACTGCGGCTCCCGAGAGAGGATGCCTGGGGATGTGAGGGGCTGTACGGACCTGCGACAGCATCACCGAGGAGGGGCTGGCGGCAAGGACCACCTGCGGGGATGGCTGACGGGGCCTCCCACCTGGCAGGTGCAAGAAGGGTGTGTGACACAGCTGATTGTGCCACCTTCGAGGGAAAGGGGGGCAGGGCAACCGTGCCCCTCAAGCTGGACTCCGGTGGTGACGAGAGCGGTTGCGGAGATTGCCGCTTTATCTGCCTTCCCATCTGTCAGGATGGGGGAGTTGGACGCTCCAACTATATTGTCTCCTGGCCCAGGGCCGCCTGAGGGAGATACAGTGCCACACAGGTGGCCGGTGAGCTGGCCCTGGCTTCTGGGGAGGGGCTTGGGGCCTCTTCCACTTGCAGGGAGACGCCAGACTGTACCATGTATCTCCAGGAGCGGGGGAGGCGGGGATCATATCATCTAAACAGGTGATGGGAGGAGCTAAGTAGCAGTATCTTGGCGATGTGCCTAGGGTCTGGTGCGAAGGAGTCAACTGTAGCCTAAGGTGGGCTCCGGAGCGTCACACAGTTGGAGTAGGGCAGGCTGTAGACGTAGGGGTGCGTATGTAAGAGGTGAGCCTGCAGGGACTACAGGACAGCGTGCTGTGCTGTGGCGGAAAGTAGGTGGGAGCCAGGGGGCTGTAACACCTGCCTTAGCGGTGAGCGGCGGCAGGCCGGGACTGGGGGATGAAGGGGGAGAAGTAGACCTTCCACCGAAGAGGAGGAGGGCTGTAACCTCCGGGTTAGGGGAGAGTGTGACCCCCTTTGTCATAGGTCGGTGGAGCCTAGAGATACGAGGATTGTAGCGTCTTACTAGCCTGGACTCGGAGAATCTTGTGAGATTGCAGTAGAGATTGGACAGCGCATCTGTAGGGAGAGGGAAGGGCCAAGAGACTGGAGCGTGGTGGGTTGGACCATTTAAGGGGGAGCCTGGTGGGCTGTACCATTTGGAAAGGGGTAAATCCTTGGGTATTTACCACTTAAGGGAGTCGGTGCGGCTGGGCTATACTATCTGGAAAACAATTACATCCTCTTTGGAGACTATCTTTTGAGTGGGAAGTGCACAGACTGCACCATCTGGAAAGGGGGCATTGGGACCACTTCTGGGGGAGGAGTAGGGCTGTATCCTTGGAAGGACTGCTTGAGTCCTCTATGGGCACTGAAGGTCTTAAGTGGGGAGCGGGATGGGGGGCGGCTGCAGATAATTATACTTCTAGGAGTGGTCCAGGAACTTAACCAGGGATAAGAGAAAATGGGGACACCGACCCTTCCCTGGGGGTTCGTGGCCAGGCCTGATGCACCCCATTAGAGACTCCCAGTCCCAGCAGCTGTATGCAGCTCAGGCGCCTCCCTCCAGACAGGGCTACACACACAACTTTAATAGGAGCTCATTCCCCCAGGTGGGGCTGGTGTCAGATCTCAGGCTCTGTCCTTGAGTGTTGTTCCCAGCCCGCCCCGGACCGGGCGCTGACCATCCCTGCGGTTTCCTGTTTCAGATGTGGAGCAGAGCATGGGGCTGATGTACAACGGGGTGGTGTACGCCCTCTGGGACTACAGCGCGGAGTTTGGGGATGAGCTGTCCTTCCGAGAGGGCGATTCGGTCACCGTGCTGCGGAGGGACGGGCTAGAGGAGACGGACTGGTGGTGGGCCACGCTGCGCGGCCAGGAGGGCTATGTGCCCCGGAACTACTTCGGGGTGAGCCCAGAAGAAATGTTGTGTGGGTCTCCTGACGGCTGTTTGAGGAAAGGGCTGATCCCACAAGTGGGGAGAGGAGCAAGAGAGACAGCCCTTTATACTGGGGTGGAGGGGCGGTCAGAAGAGTCCATTATCTGTCATAGGGAGGTGAGGAAGAGACCATTATACTAACAGGGGAGGTAAGGGAAATCCCTTAGAAGAGGAAGAACCCCATGCTGGTAGTGCTTCTTAGGGATACTCACCGGTACTCTTTTTCTGATTATGTGATTGGTTTCTGCTCAAGCAAATATTTTTATTATCCCTAATTATATTCATGGAGAGGTGAAGAAGAATGTATTTTAGCCAAGAGGAGTATGAAGAATCCCAGTTTGGTGATGGGGGCACTTATTGTGTATTACTGGCATGGTAACTTTTGTTACACTGCACCGGGCAGGGTGAGGAAGACTCCATTAATATAATTGCGGTAGGACTGAGGGGGAGTCTGCTAGGTAAGGGGAGGAGACCAGGAAGATCTCATGACTTTCCTGGGAGACAAGAAGATGCCTTTAATTAGGGCATAGGTGGCAGGTGGGTCCCAATCAGACGGCCATGGTGGGCGGGAGAGGCAGACGTCTTTTTACGACGGGGAAGTCTCCATTTCATCCAGCCCGCTGCCAACTGGAAGGCTCCATCTGGCGCTTGCCGGGATTCCATTATGGTCTGCGAGATGCTGAGAGGGTCCGTGAGAAGGGATGGGAGGATGGAGACGGTACACGTGTTTGGGGGGTGGATTAGGTGACTGTGTTACATTTGGGGGTGAAGCCAAAGGGTGGGAGCTCCCGGCGTCTGAAGAGCCTGTCTTCCCTCAGCTCTTCCCCAGGGTAAAGCCTCAGAGGAGTAAAGTGTAGCTGGAGAGAAGGACGTTTCCAAGGGAGACAGGATGAAGCAGCAGCTGCCTTCGCTCCAGACCTCCTCCTCCCTTCCTGCTGCATCTCTGCACCCCCAAGCCCTTGCAGCGGTGGCATCCTTGCCGATAGCTCTCCGGAAACCCTGGGGAGAACGAGAACCCCAGCCTTAAACGTAGAAGCCTGCCTTAGCTGTGGGAGGTCGTGGTGGGGCTGGGAATATCATCGGGGGCAAGAGAGATCCCCCATTTGCCAAATCAGGTCCCATCCGAAGTGCCTCCTATTTCCACTGCCAGCCCACCCCCGGTGCCCCAAAGCAAGCTAACCCACCATCCCAGCAAAGCCTGGAGTGGGTCACCGCCACTGGATTACCCCGGGAGTCACCTGTGCCCCGTATCTACCAGCAGCCTTAAGGGGCCAGGTGGGGCGTGGGGGTCTTTGTCTCTATCAGCATCCCTGCTCTATCTCTCCCCAGTCGAGTGCCTTCACATAGCGCTGGTGTGACAACAAAACGGGAGTTTTCCTTTTTAAATAAAGGTAGTTTGCACAGAAATTGACTTCCTTCTCTTTGAATTCCATCCTGACTTAATAAGTGCTTGTCATTGTTAATATGGGTATGTATGTATGTCACTTAGTCGTGTCCGACTCTCTGCGACCCCATGGACTGTAAGCTACCAGGCTCCTTGGTCCTTGGGATTCTCCAGGCAAGAATACTGGAATGGGTTGCCATTTCCTTCTCCAGAGGATCTTCCCAACCCAGGGATCAAACCCAGATCTCCTGCATTGCAGGCAGACGCTTTACCGTCTGAGCCACCAAACCAGTCTTAAAGTAGTCTCTTGGAAGGGATTTCTCTTGTGTGAATCCAATCCTCCCTCTTTGAACTATGCTTTTTTTTTTTTTTTTGACTGCACCACACCTCTGCAAGTGGAAGCACAGAGTCTCAACCACTGGACCACCAGGTAAATTCCTGGCTGCTTCTTTTTAAGCATCTTTAAACTGGACTGGAATCCCTTGTAGCTCAGTCAGTAAAGAATCTGCCTGCAGTGCAGGAAACCTGGGTTTGATCCCTGGGTTGGGAAGATCCCCTGGAGAAGGAAATGGCTTAAAGACATGGAAGTGAAAGTAGCGAAAGTGAAGTCACTCAGTTGTGTGGGACTCTGCGACCCCGTGGCCTGCAGCCTGACAGGCTTCTCTGTCCATGGAATTCTCCAGGCAAGAATACTGGAGTGGGTTACCATTCCCTCTCCAGGGGATCTACATGTCTGATAATTCTGCCATCTTTTGTTGGGGACCAGCTGCTTCTGGAATTTGCTGTGTCTGCTGGTTCTCACGGTGGCTTTTTGCCTCGTGTGTCCTGGAAATGATGGGCTGTGAGATTGTCTTCAGCAGGGTTTTACCATGTGCTCTTTTCGAGGCTCTGACCCCCAAAGAGTGATTTTCCTTGGTTTCTGCCCCACTTCTTTATTTCATAAACTGCTCCGTGAAGATTTTTGATAAATCACAAGCCTTTCTCTCTTCTGATTTGTATTTCTTTACAAATCATAAAGCTTCCACTTAAAAAATTTTTTTGTATACTTTCTAGTCTTTTCTTAAAACTTCATATACAGTATGATATATATTTTAAAATTTGGGCCATACTATGCATATGGTTTGTAATTGTTATTTTTCATTTAACATTATAAACATTATGTTGTGAACATTTTCCCTGTCATTCTCATTATCTGCAATGTCCAAAACAACTCATGGGAGTATTTAAATTATTTTAAATTAATATTTAAATTGATTTAAATTAAGTAAAAATTAAGGATTCAATTCCTCAGTCACATTAGACACTTTTCAAATGCTCAGTAGCCGTGTGGCTACTGGGTACTGTTTTGAACTGTGTAGATAGAGAACTTTTTCACCATCCCAGAAAGTTCTACTGGATAAAGCTGACATATGACATTTCCATCATCCAGAAGCTCCACTGTGCCTCTCCTCAGTCTATGCATGTTTCCTCCCCATAAGGAGTAACCCTTTCTATCACTGCCGATTAATTTTCATGAATATACTTTAAAAATCAAATGGTACCAGTACTAAGATATGTGTAACGAAGAAAAACGGTCCCCTCTGGCACCTCTCCCTACTCCTGTTTTCCAGGGTCCTCTACTTTCAACTGCTTTAGCAGTTTCCTCTGGTATTTTCTTGTATGTTTCTAAGTATGCTGACTTTGCTATTTCTCTTTACTTTTTGGCTGTGCTGGGTCTCCGTCGCTGCACGGGCGTTTCCCTAGCTGCGGTGCAAAGGCTTCTCGTTGCGGTGGCCTCTCTCTTTGCGGAGCACGGGCTCCAGGGCACGTTGGCTTCAGTAGCTGCGGCACATGGGCTCTGAAGCTGGGGCTCCCGGGCTCTGGGGCACAGGCTCAAAAGTGGTGGCGCAGGGGCTTAGTTGTTCTGCAGCATGTGGGATCCTCCTGGACCAGGGATCAAACATTTGAAATTATTCTTTATAAAACCCATAGGTGTCATTTCAGGGGGCGTCCGGAGAGCTCCACTACCACAGTCCTTTAGGTCTCAGTGCAGAGAAGAATTCAGCGAGAGCAAAGTGGTAGATAAGAAGGGATTTATTAGACTAGGACGACTGTGAGGCTGACAAGGAGGGAAGTGAGAAATGCTCCGCCCTGAGAACTTAGTGGGCTACAGTTTCATAATCAAAGGAAGAGTGAGGAGGGGGAGAAGACCTTTCTTGAGTAGAAGTCATGCTTTTATCATTAGCTCCTCCTCCAGGTTGAGCAGGGGGGGTTTTCTTGTCCCTGCGTGGTCAAACTACATCCGCAAATTACTGTTTTTATGTGTACAGAGAGCATGTCCTAGGCATCATTCACTTACTGAGCTCACTGGGCAGGAAGTCGGGCTCCTGCCACCATTGTCTTATTGTTTGGGGGCGTGTCCTGTGCTTCCGTTGCCTGGTTTTGTTGCTAAGCAAGCCTGCTTGTTTTCATGGATAAGCAAACCAGTGTTCTCAAGTCATCATTAACTTTCAGGGGTCTCTATTTTTTTACTTACAATCCTTACTGGGAATTAACTATTTAAGCACCCATTTTGTCCCTTCATTCTGTCCCTGTCATCAACCACTGATAAAATCCCCCTGATTTTGTACATCTGACATGCTAGCAGAAGAGACAGACCATGCACAAAATGATAAGCAAAAAACATATCGTCCATCAGATGTTGATCACTGTTTTGGAAAAAAACTAAAGCAGAAGTGGATATATTGTGCTTGATTGCAGGTGTATTCATTCGTTTCCTATGGCTACTGTCACAAATGACCACAAACTTGGTGGCTTAAAACAACACACATTTAAAAAATAATTTTTTATATTTATCTGTGGCTGTGCTGAGTCTTCGTTGCTGCACAGACTTTCTTTAGTTTCAGTGAGCAGGGGCTCCTCATTGCCGTGGCCTCTCCTGTTGCTGAGCACGGGCCCTAGGCACGTGGGCTCAGTAGTTAGCACAGGCTCATTAGTCATGGCCGGCTTAGTTGCTCCCAGGCCACTAAGGGATCTTCCCAGACCAGGGGTCAAACCCGAGTCTCCTGCATCGGTAGGCGGATTCATTACCACTGAGCCACCAGGGAAGCCCCAACCCTCATTTGTTTTCTTGCAGTTCGTCAGATCAGAAGTCTGTTTCCCTGGGCTGAAATCAAGGTGTTGGTGGGGCTGCACTCCCTCTGAAGGCTGCAGGGGAGAATCAATTTCCTTGCCTTTTCCAGCTTCTACAGCTGCATTCTTTGAATTCCTTGGCTCTGCCCTCTTCCTCCAGCTTCAAAGCCTACGGCCCTGTATCTCGCTTTATTGTACAATTCCCTCTGTTTCTGTCCTGCTGTCAAATCTCCCTTTTATGAGGACACCTGATTGATTATACTTAGGATGCACCTGGATAGCTCAAGTCCCTCACCTTCATCACACCTGCAAGTTCCCTTTTGCCATTATGGAGGCATACTCTTTGGGAGAAGGCAATGGCACCCCACTCCAGTACTCTTGCCTGGAAAATCCCATGGACGGAGGAGCCTAGTAGGCTGCAGTCCATGGGGTCGCTAAGAGTCGGACCCGACTGAGCCACTGCACTTTCACTTTTCACTTTTATGCATTGGAGAAGGAAATGGCAACCCACTCCAGTGTTCTTGCCTGGAGAACCCCAGGGACGGGGAGCCTGGTGGGCTGCCGTCTGTGGGGTCGCACAGAGTCGGACACCACTGAAGCGACTTAGCAGCAGCAGCAGGCATACTCTTTATGTAGAGGGAAAATAAAAATGCCATCAGTATTGCTAAGAGAGCTCTCTAAAATGGAGCCAGGAGGCCACTGAGGAAGTGTGACTTCTGCACATCCCAGCCTGGCTAGAACCTCAGCTTTTAATCACCTATTGTCTTAACATAGGCATCCAGAACACCTACCAAAGAACACCTACCAAAATATAAGATCTTTGCATGCGGGCTCAGTAGTTGCAGCTCGCGGGCTCTACAGTGTAGGGTCAGTATTTGTGGCACATAGGCTTAGTCGCTCTGCGACATGGGGAATCTTCCTATACCAGGGATCGAACCTGCAATCGTCCCCAGCATTGGCAGGTAGGTTCTTTACCACTAGCGCCACCTGGGAAGCCTGGAATAATCCTTCAGTTTTACCCAAATCTGTGTCTCTCAAACTGCAATTCTTAAGACCCTAAATAAACTTTTTTTTTTTTTTTGCCATGCTATGCAGCTTGAGGAATCTTAGTTCCCTGATCAAGGCTCAAACCTCAGCCCCTTGCAGGAGAAACACAGAATTCTAACCATTAGACCACCAGTGGAGTGAAAGTTGCTCTGCCTCTTTGCAAACCCATGGACTGTCCATGGATTTCTCCAGGCCAGAATACTGGAGTCGGTAGCCTTTCCCTTCTCCAGTGGATCTTCCCAACCCAGTAATCAAACCGGGGTCTCCTGCATTGCAGGGGGATTCTTTACCAACTGAGCTATCAGAGAAGCCCTAAATTGGACCACCAGGGAATTTCCTAAACTCTTATTTGGGACCGTCTGTGTTTTGTTTTGGTTTTGGTTGACTCACGTGAGGCAACATTCATAGGTTCCAGGGATCAGGAATGGGAGATCTTTGGGGACCATCATCTGGCCTATCCAGTGTGTGCTGTGTTGTGTACTGCAATTTAAATAGGGAAGTCAGGGAAGGTCTTGCTGAGAGGATGCTTGAAGAAGATTCAAGGAAGGCTTGAGGAAGGTGAGAAAGGAAGCCACACAGAGATCTGAGAGAAGAGCCTTCCAGACACAGGGAGCAGCAACTACAAAGGCGTGGAGCAGGCAGGAGGTGGCCATTCTAAGACACTGTCAATCACCCCTGCCTCCTGCTATTGATGCTCTCGAGTAAGCCCTCCCCTTGACCCTGGGCTTGTTGTACTGATGGATTCTAAGGAATGGAATGCACTAGGTCCTCACTATCAGTGAGGACCAACAGTGGACTGAAAATACAGTTGTCTCTTGGTACAAGTGGAGGGGACTGAGTCTGGATGCCGCCCTTGACCCCTACACACAGATACCAAAAATCGCTGAATACTGAAGCCTGGCAAAATAATTTCCTAGGACAGCTCATCCTCTGTATCTGTGGCTTCTGAATCTGTGGATATGGAGGGCAGACTGTAAGGAAGTTGAGCATACATTCACTGAGCCCCCCGCTCTGTGTATGCCCTGCCCTGTGCTGTGCTTAGTTGCTCAGTCGTGTCTGACTCTTTACTGTGTGGCAAAAGGCACACACATTGGTGACCTAGACAGTCTCAGCCCTACCTTCCTGGGGCTCACAGTCCAGCATGGGAGACAGCCATCCCAGACAGTGATGACCAGAGTGGGCAGGGTCGGGCTAAGGGAGGGATGGGGAGCAGCGCCTGGCCTAGCTGTCAAGCCAAGGGCAAGTTTTTCTCTGAGATTCAGTTTCGTCACCTCCAAAGTGGGGATAATGACACTTACACCAACACAGGACATTTAGGGACCTCCCTGGCAGTCCAGTGGTAAAGACTTCACCTTCCAGGGCAGGGGGTGTGGTGAGGGATCCCTGGTCGGGGAGCTAGGATCCCACATGCCTTGTGGCCAAAAAGTCAAAACATTAAAACAAAACAAAACAGAAGCAATATTGTAATAAATCCAATAAAGACTTCTGAAAAAAAGAACATTCTATCACAGTCATACAAATGAGAATATACTCCCAAAGTCAGGTAAAGTCTCTGAAAATAGGGGCTAGGGAGTTAGCAGAACTCGTGATGGTGATGGCGGTGGCGTGGGTGTTGAGCCAATTAGTGAGGTTGCTCACATGACCCTGAGCCTTAGGGCAGGCCACAGTGATGCTCCTTGCAGTACCATGCAGCAGCAGAACACACTGGGAATGAAGTAGGAGACAGACAGGCTCCAGTTTAGACATTTACAACTGGCCTCCTTTTTGCATTTCATGGGGCAGAAAGAAGTGGGCTTCAGGCTGGATACTTACAACTAGCCTTCTGTTAGCACTTCCTGAGAGAGGAGATAGGTGGGCTCCAGTTTAGGCCTTTACAATCAGCCTCCTGTTTGCCCTGTTGTAAGTAACAACAGACACAGGGTAAATAGCCTGTCTTTGTTTCTTGTAAACACCTTAAGATAATAATCATGGCAAGGACAAAGAGGGGCAAAACATTGTTTGAGTAAAGGATTAAGGGATCTCCGCTCCCCTCCCCCACCCTTTCTGGGACAAGGAGACACACCATGCCAGCAGAAAGGCTCCTGGTGTGTCGAAAGTCAGGGGATAATTCCAGGCCATAATGTGGCTTGCTGGTCCCAGAAGACTTCACCTCCAGATTCATCTTGGCTGAGGGGTGAGTGGGCACCTCAGGGGAGGGAGGGGGGGACAAAGCAAGATGACTGGCCTGAAGGAAGACCAAGATCTGGAAAACTGCCCCCTTACAACAGATTTAAACTTCCTAAAAGTGTAACCCCAGAGTTTGCCCCTGCGTCTTTCCACATGTATTCTTCTTTTCCAATAAACTTTTAACTTTTCTCTTTACCTTCCGCCTCCTCCCCCGAATATTTTCTTAACACGGCAGGAAACGACTGGGAATCCAGGTCCTAGCCTCTGGCCTCTGAGATCTAGAGGTTAAGTTCCCGATCGGGAACTAAGCTCTTGTTCCCAGCTTACGCTCCCTTCTGCTTGCTGCAAACTGCGGTTACTACTGCGTGCATCGGAAATCAGGAAGCGCAAATACACAGGATACTACTGCGTGCATCGGAAATCAGGAAGCGCAAATACACAGGACATGATAATTGGGAGCTCCTGCCTGGAGAATCCCATGAACAGAGGAGCCTGGTGGGTTACAGTCCACGGCGTCGCGAAGAGTCCGGATACGACTGAGCGACTATGTACAGCACAGGGCATCCCTGGTGGCTCAGATGGTAAAGAATCCGCCTGCAATGCAGGAGACCTAGTTTCGAACCCTGGGTTGGGAAGATTCCCAGGAAGCCCTCTATGATTCCCCCAGGCTCTGACCCTCTCTGTGTTCTCCCATTGTAGACTTGGTTACTTTATTGAAGTTGGGGGAAAGGGAGGAGTACCTCTTAAAACCAATAATATAACAGAATAAAATTGAGTATGCATTCGCTGCCCAGGTAATCTGGACAGACGCGGGAAGACCGAATGCCAGCTAATGAGATCGATTCTCTCAGTTCTCTTCCATCAACGTTTCCTTCTGGGTACTCGGCGATCTTCCGCGATGTCTCCGGCAACACCTACCCTGGAACCCGCCTCCCGCAATTGCCGTGCGCACGCGCACTGTGCCTCAACGTCACTCCAATGGGGGAGTGACGGGCAGGTTCAGCCAATGGTGTCGCGAAGAAGGTGGGGCAGCGCCTGAGAGGATGCCCTGAGGAGCCTGTCTTTCCTGAATATTCATGAGGAAGGCGGGCCGACGCCGCTCCAAGCCGCGACCGGCGCCATGAAGTGAGAGGGGGTCCTGGGTTCGCGGCTCGCGAGCGGGTGTGGGGGTCCGGAAGATGTGGGGACGCGTGGTCAGGCCTCGGGTCCCGGCGGAGCGAGGGGGGCTGCCGCGCTGGGGTGGGGATAGCTGCGGGAGGGCCAGCGAGGGAATGCCAAAGGGACCTGGAGGCTGCTAGAGAACGGGGGGGGATGTGCGGGACGGACCAGCCGGCCGGTGCTCGGCGGGCAACCGCCCTCGGCCCAGCGGCAGCGGGATGTGGGGGCTGGAGAGGGGCTGAGGGGACGAGGGACTGATCCGGCAGCCCCCGCCGCCAGGCTCAACGTGGACGGGCTGCTGGTCTACTTCCCCTACGACTACATCTATCCGGAGCAGTTCTCGTACATGCTGGAGCTGAAACGCACGCTGGATGCCAAGGTGGGTGGGCCGGGCCCGCCGCTGCCCACCTGAGAGGTGGGACTGATCAAGACGCGCCTTTTAAGACTGAGATTGCAGCAGTCCCCAACCTTTTGGCACCAAAGACCAGTTTTGGAGAAGACAGTTTGCAGACGGAGGGATTCAAACTCATTTTTGTGCAGTTTTATTTCCATTATTATTACATCGGGTCTATCAGACATTCGATCATTAGGCCTTGTATCATCAGGCATTAGATCCTGGAGGTTGGGGACCTGTGGTCTAGAGTTTAGAAATCTGAGGTCCTTGTGATAGCCAGCTCTGCCAAACTTGATATCTCAAATAATAGTAATTAAAAATAGCATCAGCTGACCTTTATCAAAGGCTGAACTGCTCCGTGGTTGGCTTAGGCATATAGAGACTCAGGAATTGGCTACCCACAGCAGTGTGTCCTTGGGTAAATCACTTAATCTCCCCTCTGCAGTCTTCACCTTGGTAAATAGCCACAGTAATAGTACCTACCTCAGCTTAATATGGGTCTTCCCAGGTGGCTCAGATGGGAAAGAATCTACCTGCAGTGTAAGAGGCCCGAATTCAATCCCTGGGTGGGGAAGATCCCCTGGAGAAGAGAAAGGCAACCCACTCCAGTATTCTTGCCTGGAGAATTCCATGGGCAGAGGAGCTTGGAAGGTTACAGTCCATGGAGTTGCAAAGAAGTGGACAGGACTGAGTGACTAACACAACTGAGCGACTTCACTTTCACTTTTCACTTTCATGCATTGTAGAAGGAAATGGCAACTCATTCCAGTGTTCTTGCCTGGAGAATCCCAGGGACGGGGGAGCCTGGTGGGCTGCCGTCTATGGGGTCGCACAGAGTCAGACACAACTGAAGCAACTGAGCAGTAGCAGGAGTGACTGACACTTTCACTTTCATATTAATGAGGGCTGCAGGGGTTAATTCACTAAGTAAGGCAGAAGTTCTCAACTGGGGACCATTTTGACCCCCAGAGGACACTCAGCAAAGTGTGGAGACATTCCCAATTGCCAATACTAGTGGAGGAGGTGTGCAACTGGCGTCTAGTACGTAGAGGCCACATTTGCTGTTGCAGTGAGGAACAGACCCCACAATCAAGTGTTATCTGGCCTCCAAATGTCAAGAGAGTTGAGGTTGAGATACTCTGATGTCAGACACTTAGTAATAGTGCCAGGCACAGAGTTAAGTGCTGTGCTAAGTTAAAAAGAGGGCTCACTACATATCAGATAGAACTTCCCTGGTAGTGCAGACGGTAAAGAATCTGCCTGCAATGCAGGAGATTCCTGGCTTGGGAAGATCTCCTGGAGAAGGGCATGGCAACCCACTCCAGTATTTTTGCCTGGAGAACCCCATTGACAGAGGAGCCTTGCGGGCTATAGTCCTATAGTCATGGGGGTCGCAAAGAGACATGACTGAAGGGATTTAGCATACATACATATCAGATATTGTACTAAATATTTAGCCCGCAGTTTGTCCCTAATCTGCATAGTCATGCGATGAGGAAGAGCTTATTAGACCCCAACCCCTATTTGTTTTGTTTTGTTTTGTTTTTTGCTGCACTGCATGGATTGCATGATCATAGTTCCCTGACCGGGGTTTGAACCTGGGCCCTCGGTAGTGAAGGCTCGCAGTCTTCACGGCTGTAGGCCAATTTTTAGAGACACAGAGTCCTCAGGTTGAAAGGTCTTGCCTAAGACCACCCAACCAGAGTGGCAAAGGGGGGTTCAAATCCACTGCCCCTGAGGCCTAGATTTCTAACTGCTATGTCGTCCTGTTATTCCAAGATGGTTTCATTCTGGGGGAGGGTCCCAGAGTTTGTGTCCCTGGAGTTTTGAGCACCTGTGTCGTGTCCCTCCTGCCCATCACAAACAGGGTCATGGAGTCCTGGAGATGCCCTCAGGCACTGGGAAGACAGTGTCCCTGTTGGCCCTGATCATGGCGTACCAGCGGGTAAGTGACTCCCTGGTCCCGAGGAGGGGGGCAACAGGAGGAGGCTGGACGGGGGCCAAGGCTGAGCCCATGGTTGTCGGCAGGCGTATCCGCTGGAGGTGACTAAACTCATCTACTGCTCGAGGACAGTGCCTGAGATTGAGAAGGTGAGCCCTGGGCTATCCCAGGCCCCGTGCCCTCCCTCTCCCCTAACCTATCTGTCCCCCTGGTGGTTGCCACCATAGCTTTGAGCCTGTGGGAAGCAGCTAGAACCTGCCTGGACAGGGGCTTGGACTTTCACTGAGGCCAGTTTCCCCCTCCCTCATCATCTGTAACAGGTGATTGAAGAACTTCGAAAGTTACTCAGCTTCTATGAGAAACAGGAGGGCGAGAAGCTGCCATTTCTGGGGCTGGCTCTGAGCTCCCGAAAGAACCTGTGTATTCATCCCGAGGTGAGTGCTCATTCGTCCCCTTTTTCTAAGTTTCAGGGTTGAGGAAACTTCCATCCAACCGGGGGTTCTAGATCCCCACCCAGACCAGACCTCTCAGGGAGATGTGCAGGGACCGCGCACAAAGTTCTCTTCTCTCTCATCACTCATGGCTCAGGCACACCTCCTCCAGGGAGCCTTCCCACTTCCCCCAGCCTGGGAGAGGTGAAGAGGTAGCTCCTGGAGTCTGGCAGGCCTGGTTTCCTGATTCTGAAACTTACTAACCATATACTCTTGCATACTTGATTTCTGCTGTCTGGGCTTTAGTCCGCCTGTCTGTAAAATGGGGATAATTAATTACCTGCTTCAAACCGTTGTTGATAAGATTGGGCAAGGAGGTGGGGGCTGGGTGAAATGGGTGAAGCAGTCAAAAGGACAGACTTCTAGCTATGAAATGAATAAGTCATGTAATATAGAGTTGACGCTTCATATCTGTGGGATCGGGAACCACAGGTCAGGAGGGCCAACTGTGCTAGGTCACTTTATTTATGTGTTTACTTAGCTGCGCTGGGTTTTAGTTGTAGATTGTGAGGTCTAAATCTCTGACCAGGAATCGAACCCAGGCCCCCTGCATTGGGAGCTGGGAGTCTTAGCCACTGGACCACCAGAGAAGTCCCTTGAGATGCTTGCTTTTAAGTAAAAGTTTGCCTTAGGACTTTAAGAGCCATAAATGAAGAGACACCATGTAGTAAATCGCTGCATGGGTGTGTCCAGAACACGTGCAACGGGTGGTTCTGTCCCCCTTAGGATAGTAAGAAGTTGAGAATTAACGAGCTGGAGTAGGTTTTCTGGAAACATGGTAAGGGCATAAGCAGTATTATACTGTATTTCAGGGCAGTGTCTTAGTTGTCTCCAGAGCTGTATAGTGACCTGGATAAGGCTGCGCCAGATATTTCCATCTCGGTTTTTTCCTTCCACGGGCCTGCTGCCTTGGAAGGACTTACCAGCATAGCTGTAGTCTTCATCTGGACGGAATTGAGTGTTTCAAAGTAGATTTGCTATTAGCTGTCTGCTTCAGTCCTAGCGAAAGTTTTCAGAGTTTTAAAATATTTTTCTGTGGGAGCATCTGTGACACATTTAGCCTTGTGTGCCTCATATGACACACTTGCACCTATTTTTATTTATTGTCTTTTGCCTCACTCCACGGCCTGTGGGATCTTAGCTCCTCGCCCAGGGATCAAACCTGCACCCCTTGTATTGGCAGTGTAGAATCTTCACCCCTGGATCACCATGGAAGTCCCTGTATTGCTTGTTAAAAGTAATAATAATAAAATGTAAAGAAAGAGAAAGAAGCAGCACAGTCTTTGCCACTGATGAAATGGGAGAGGGGGGAGCCCACAGCCTCAGAGCCCTCACTCTGGGGAGAGAACGGTTTCTTGCTGAGGAAGGGGCAGCCCTGGGCTATGATGATGCCACCAATAGCCTTGGAGGGTTCAGAGCAGGGCAGGGCCAAGGAAGGTCTCAAACTGCGATCAGAACCTCCTCTGCTTCTCAAACCTTGCTGTTGTAGCATTTTAAAAGATAAAGTGTAATCTACATGCTGAAGGTTCTTCAAGCCTTAGTGTTAAAAAAAAAAAAAAAAAGAGAAGAAACCTGAGGTATAATTGACATTGCACAAGGCTTAACATTTTGTTCACTTTGCGATTTATTTTTTGGCCATGTTGGGCTTTTACTGCCGCGCACAGACTTTCTCTGGCTGCAACGAGCGGGGCTCCTCTCGTTGCAGTGTGTGCTTCTCGTCGTGGTGGCTTCTCTTGTGGCAGAGTGCGGGCTCTAGGCTAGTGGGCTCAGTAGTGTGGCACACGGTCTTAGTTGCTCCGCGGCACATGGATTCTTCCTGGACCAGGGATCGAACCCGTGTCCCCTGCGTTGGCAGGCGGATTCTTATCCACTAGACCACCAGGGAAGTCCTAGGGTTTAACATTTTAAAAAGAATAAGAGCCCAACAGTTGGGCCACTCTTGCATCCTTGCAGTAAGTTTGCAGGTATCTTAACTATTTAATCACGAAGCAGGTTCAGGACAAGTTTTGCCCGAATCCCCCTGGTCATCTTGCAGGATGACCTCCCACCCACCAGCCGTCAGGTGTTGAGCCCCGTGTTCCAGGCGTGCTCGGGGTTCTTGGCCTGTCCCGATGCTAAGATGCTCCCTGGCCCGCAGGTGACGCCCCTGCGCTTCGGAAAGGACGTGGACGGGAAATGCCACAGCCTCACGGCCTCGTACGTGCGGGCGCAGTACCAGAGGGACTCCAGCATGCCCCACTGCCGCTTCTACGAGGTACCTGCGGGGCAGCGGGGGGCGAGGGAGGGCGAGTTGCAGCAGTCAACCCCCTGACCCCCAGCTACCCTCTCACCCCAGGAATTTGATGTCCACGGGCGCCAGGTGCCCCTCCCCACAGGCATCTACAACCTGGATGACCTGAAGGCCGTGGGACGGCGCCAGGGCTGGTGCCCGTACTTCCCTGGCCCGATACTCAGTGAGGAGGCACTGGGGCTTCGGGAGGGTGGGAGGGTAACAGGCTGCCCGTCGGTGTGCCTGTCTGCCTGCCTAGATCTCCCTGTTGGTCTGCCTATCTGTTCCTTAGTCTGTCTCCACCTCTTCACTTCTGTTTGTTTTTCGCCTCTGCCTGCATATCTGTGTCTGTCTGTCCACCTGCCTGTGTCCCCTCCCTTTGCCTCACCTCTGCCGGCTTGGGAGGGAGAGATGTGACCTGGTGGGGTCCACCAGGCAGCAGGGCCCTGGGGGGTAGGCACTGGCAGGCTGGCCGGGGTGACCCTGCCGCCTCGGCCCCCAGATCCTGCACGCCAACGTGGTGGTCTACAGCTACCACTACCTGCTGGACCCCAAGATTGCCGACCTGGTGTCCAAGGAGCTGGCCCGCAAGGCCGTGGTTGTCTTTGACGAGGCCCACAACATCGGTGAGCAAAGAGCCGGGGGAGGGGGGTGGGGGGGGTGGGGGGGGGGGGGTGAGGCAGCCCCTCCGCTGCTGGTCCGCTTGCCTGAGCCCGGCCCTCTCCCCGGCCCCCAGACAACGTCTGCATCGACTCCATGAGCGTCAACCTCACCCGCCGCACCCTGGATCGGTGCCAGGCCAACCTGGATACCCTGCAGAAGACGGTGCTCAGGTAGTGGTGCCCGGCCCATAGACCCTGGCGCCTGACCTGCCCCCCAAGTGACCCAGCTCTTCCCACACCCTGACTCCCCGCAGGATCAAGGAGACGGATGAGCAGCGACTGCGAGAGGAGTACCGCCGCCTGGTGGAGGGGCTGCGGGAGGCCAGCGCCGCTCGGGAGACCGATGCCCACCTGGCCAACCCCGTGCTGCCCGACGAAGTGCTGAAGGGTGAGCCATGCCCTGCCTCGCGGCCCCCCCGCCCCCCCCCCGCCTCGCCCCCACCCCTTCCCTCCCGGGCGCCCCCTGCCCGGCGCCTGGCTGAGCCGGTCTGCCCGCAGAGGCGGTGCCCGGCTCCATCCGCACGGCCGAGCACTTCCTGGGCTTCCTGCGCCGCCTGTTGGAGTACGTCAAGTGGCGCCTGCGGGTGCACCATGTGGTCCAGGAGAGCCCGCCCCGCCTTCCTCAGCGGCCTGGCCCAGCGCGTCTGCATACAGCGCAAGCCCCTCAGGTGCGGCTCCCCCACCCCCCACCCCGGGTTGGGCGTGGGAGGGTCCCGGCGGGGTTGGGGGGTGGGCACCCATGTCAATAGCCATGATCAGAGAACTGACCTCAGGAAGTGTGATGGAAGACTGTGTGCGGAGGGAGGGGGGGTCGGGGGCCGGGCGAGACCCCAGGGCCCAGGCCAGTGCTCAGGGGTGTTCTCACTCCAGGCCATGGAGGGAGCGGCCCTAGAGAGGGGGCTCCTGATGAGGGCCAGCGGGGTGGGAGCTGGGAGAAAATGCTGTGGGCCCCTCACTCCCTGTTTGCTCCCAGAGGGCCTCTCATTGCCCCCAGCCCCTGGGCAGGAGCCAGCCCCTCGATGCAGTCTGGGGGCAGGGCCAGTGATGAAGGGGCTCGGGAGCGGGGGTGGAGCTTCCTCTGCTTTTCCTTTGCTGCTGTGGATCAGTCTTTGGTCTTCTCTGAACCTCAGTTTCCTCCTCTGTGCAAGGGGTAGGAAGTAAGCCCCTTTACCCCCAGGTTCCTGTGGTGGTTTAATGACAAAGCAGCGACCCCAGGAACCCACCTGGTCTAGAGCACTGATGATGAGCCGAGTGCTTTGCAGTCCAGGGCCCGGGAACCCAACACAGCGTCCCCGCCTCGTGCTGCTGATGAGGAGGGGAAGCCGTGGAGGGGAAGCCACGCAGCACTGTGTGTGGTTGTGACCGGAAGCCTGGCCAGTGGGGCTCTGAGGCTCCTGGCTGCTCTGCCTTTGAGGAAGTGGGAGCCCTTGGTGCGGCTTCACCCTTCTCCCTCACGAGAGACTTGTGAGGCAGAGGGGATCTGAGTCACAGGGTCCGTACTCCGAGGGCCTGCTCTGTGCTGGGGACACAGCAGTGGTGGGGACGGCCCTGGCCCTGCCCTCCTGGGCTCACAGTCCAGCTGGGGAGACAGACCCGTCCCAGACAGGGTCAGTCCAGGGCTCAGGGGCGGGGCCGTAGTCCTGGAGGCTGCAGGAACACAGAGGGGCCGTCTGATCGAGCCTGGGGGATAGAAAGGCAGACTGGAAGAAAGGACATACAGGAGACAGGTGTTCTTCATTTTATTTCTCATTTTTCTTGAGCACACCGCTCAGCATGTGGGCTTGAACCTCGGCCCCCTGCATAGGGTGTCTTACCCACTGGCCCGCCGGGCAAGTCCCAGGAGGCAGATTTTAAACTTGAATGTCTGCCTGGCGCCAAAGCTGGGTGCTCCCACTCCACACATGGCCTGTCCCTGCCTCGAGCTGGGTGGCCTTGCTTGTGTGCCGTTGATAGAGCCTGTGTCAGGTTCGGTGAGGGAGGAGCCGTCATCGAGGCCATCATCTGGGAGCGTGCGGAACTCTAACGCTGTGTCACTGAGGACTGTGGCCGAGACTGACCTTGTGGAGATCCAGGCGGGAGTGTGTGGCCGTGCGGCGTTCACATGCTGACCGTGGGATGCCGGGGGTGGCGGTGGGTCGCCCCTTTTGATTGAGGACATGTGTATGAGAGCGTTACCTCATGTGACTGTGTGACTCTGGAGTGTTAGTCGCCCAGTCATGTCTGACTCTGTGCGACCCCCTGGACTGTAACCCGCCAGGCTCCTCTGTCCATGGGATTCTCCAAGCGAGAATACTGGAGTGGATTGCCATGCCCTTCTCCAGGGAATCTTCCTGACTCAGGAATCGAGCCAGGGTCTCCTTCTTTGCAGGCAGATTCCTTACAGTCTAAGAATTCGGGCTGTGACTCTGGGCTGTGAGATTATTGCTTTGTGTGCCCTCCTGTGGCTATGCCCCCGTGATGGGCAGTAGTACAAGGTGGGGACACAGAGTGACCCAGACCCTGACCTCTTGGAGCTGCCAGGCAGCTGGGGAGACGGTGTGTGAGCTCGTGCTCTGACGGTAACGAGGGGGCTTTCCAGCCTGCAGCTACCGCCTCCTCACCTGCCCGCCCCCTCACCCCACCAGGTTCTGCGCCGAGCGCCCCCGCTCCCTCCTGTACACCTTGGAGATCTCGGACCTCACTGACTTCTCCCCACTCACCCTCCTCGCTAACTTCGCCACGCCTCGTCAGCACCTACGCCAAGGGTGAGCTCACCTCTTCCTGCCTCTGCCGGCCCCCAGCAGCTGGAATTGGGATCTGGCAGGGCCTAGAGGGTAGCCCCTGGGACTTGGACAGGCTGGGCTCTGGAGTTTGGACTTTATTTATTTGTTTTAAAATATATTAGCCACACCGGTCTTAGTTGTGACATGGAGGATCTTTGGTTGCGGCATATGGGATCTAGTTCCCTGACCAGGGATCGAACCCAGGCCCCCGGTGTTGGGAATGCAGAGTTTTAGCCACTGGACCACCAGGGAAGTGCTCTGGGACTTATTTTGAGGGCAGTGGGGAGCCACGAACAGCCCTTGAGGGAGTGAGCCTTGTGCTCAGGTGTTTATTTTTAAAGGCTCCCTCTGGCTGCAGATAGAGGTGGGTGGGGGTGGGCAGTGGCGTGAGACAAGGAGGGAGAGATTCTGCAGGGTCCGCTCACCCTGGGGGGTGGGGTGAGGGGGTGGGTGGTCCTGCTGCTCCCAGTGTCACTGGGGAGCCGTGGCAGGTTCTGAACAGGGAGAGGCAGGGTCAGAGTACGCTTTAGGAGGATTCTCCTGGCAGAGGCTGGGCCAGGGTGGGAGGGGTGCTGGAGAGAGTCGTGGGAGGTGAAGAGGCTGGGACTTGGTGCCTGGTCGTGCGGGTCCTTGGGGGAGGACGCTCAGATTTCCAGCCTGCCGGGAGGGTACAGGGCAGCGTTCCGCCCCCCACTCATCAGCTTTAAGCTGCCAAGGGCTCAGTCTCATCCCTGGGGATTACTCCTCTATCCAGCAAACTAGGTCAGCCTGTCTGACGGCCCGCGGGCGGGCCTGGCCTTGGCAGGAAGATAGCCTGTCCCACCCCAGCGCCGATGGGCAGCAAGTGTCACTGGAATCTTCTTTCTGCCTCTGTCCCTCTGTCCATCCCATCCTCCCTCTCGGTCTGTCCGTCCTCCTCTGTTCCCCACTTCTCCATCTACTGACACCTCTCATTCTTGTACCTGGAACAGCTTTCCCCATCTTCCCAACTGTCTTCCCTCGTCACCCCCTCAGTTCTTGGCTCAGGAGAGGAGAGACGTCTCCTCCTCCAGAGGAAGCCCCTCTGGCTCCGAGGCTGGGCCAAGCTCTGTCCTTTAGGCTCCCCTGTCCCAGCCTTCCCACTCAGAGTGGTCACTCTGGGGACAGCTCTGTGTCCCCATCCTTGGACTGTGAGTCCTGAGAGGGCGAGGCCAGGGTTGTCTCGGTCACTGCTGTGTTCCTAGTACAGGGCTTGGCACAGAGGACATGATGATATTTAAAAAAAAATCTTTGCTAAGTGAAATTGATTATGCGGGTGCGTTCATTCATTTATTTGCTCAATAAATGGGCCAGGCCCAGCCCTGGGGAGATGGCAGGAACCATGAAAGACCTCATTCCTGACCTCCCAAAACTTAAATTCTAGCAGGGAAGACAGGTAGCAAAGATGTAAATGTGGGTAAGGAAGATAATTCCAGAAAGTGATAGTTTTCATGAATCATGAACATGGCACTGTGTTGGACCATGCACACAGTGTCTGCGGGGACCAGGGCGGCTTTCCTGAGGAGCTGACATTTGAGCTGGGTTCTGAATGACCAGGAGCCAGCCGCCTCAGGAAGCTTTCCAGACAGTGGGGCACGTGCAAAGGCCCTGGGGTGGAATGACTGGTGGGGTTGTTGTTTTGTGTGTGTGACCCTGGTGGTTTTGAAAGTCAGGCAGGAAGCCCGTGAGCACAGAGGGAAGAGGGTCAGGGTGGCAGGATCCCCCCGACAGTTCTGGACCCTGGGAGGGTCGTGGGGAGCCCTGGGGGCTTCTGAGCAGGGAGGGATGCGGCCTGACTTGAGTTCAAGGATCCTCTGGCCGCTGTGAAGGGAGTGGGGATGAGGACCGACTGCGGTGGGCCAGGCAGGGGTGATGGCGGCCGGTCTGGGCAGGGCAGGGGAAGCGGTCAGAGGGCAGCTGGACTTTGGAGCAGAGCTGACCAGCCTCCTGACCGCTTAGACAGAAAACTGGTGGGAGAAGGCTGGAGGCTTTGGCTGGAGGGGCGTGGGTGAGGGGTAAGCCTTTGGTGCCCGGCTCAGGGTCCTCTGTGAACATTCACACAGGTGTCAGCCCAAGGGAGGGGCGGGCAGGTTGGGGTATATATTGGACTCAGGGGCCTGGGTTGTAGCGTTGGGCTTCTGATGGCTGGTGGCATTCACTGAGGAACGTGGGGTGGGGGGGTGGAGTGGAGGGAGAAAGTGGGGGAGGCGTGGCTGAGTGGGCAGAGTCATGCCTGGCCCCTCAAGGAGTCCCGCCGGCCCCCTGTAGGTTTCACCATCATCATCGAGCCCTTCGACGACAGGACCCCAACCATTGCCAACCCCATCCTGCACTTCAGGTGAGATCCCACCCCAGGGGTGATGTCAGCGGACCACAGGGGCCTGTCCTCCGCAGCCTGGCCCTAACCACCCTGGCCTGCTCCCCACAGCTGTATGGACGCCTCGCTGGCCATCAAACCCGTGTTCGAGCGCTTCCAGTCCGTCATCATCACATCCGGGGTGAGGACCCTCCCTTCTGGCCTCCAGCCCTCCCGGGAGGGCTCCTGGCTCCTGCCCAGTCCTGCTGAGATCCCTCTGCTGTCCCCGCTGTAGACACTGTCCCCGCTGGACATCTACCCCAAGATCCTGGACTTCCACCCCGTCACCATGGCAACCTTCACCATGACGTTGGCCCGGGTTTGCCTCTGCCCCATGGTGCGTGGGGGAGGTGGCGGGGAGGGTGGTGGCTGGAGGGGCGTGGGTGAGGGGTAAGGGGGCCGCCCTTCCTCTCTGCTGCTCAGGCAGCTGAGGGCATGGATTCTGGGTTCTGACGGACCTGGGCTTGAATTTGACTCCCCGAGCCTCGGTTTTCTCATCTGTGAAATGGGAACACCCCCTCTCTGATCTCCCAGGGTGGCTGAGGGGATTTAGTGAGACAGTGAGTGTTACAGGCTTTCATGGCCCAGGGCCTGCTACTTGGTTAACGGGATTTTACCTGGCCTGTCATCTGGCAGTGACCTTGCTAAGTGACCCTGCTAAGTGACCCTGCCACTTGGCCTCAGTCCTCTTCTCTGTAAAATGAACCTCGTAACATGGGCCTTCGGTCCCATTTCTGAAGTTACTGGGCAGATGTGTTTTAGAGTTGAGAATTTTCCGGACTTGAAACACTCCCAAGGGGTCTGAACAAATCCCTCTAGTGAAAATCATATTTGAGCAAACATTCTGATGAGTCAAACCAGAGAAGATCCGTCAGCACACTGAACAGGCTCCGTGCAGGGCAATTCTTGCTACCAAATGAGTTTGTGCCAGACTTAAGCACCTGCAGTTTCCTGAGTGTTTTAGCTTTGGAGCTGCCCTTCAGGAGTTGTGGGCTGGCAAAGACCCTCCACCACACAGTGCTTTTGTGATTTTTGTCGGTGGTATGAGGGGCAGCTTCCTGGAACCGCCTGGCTGGAGGCTGGGGCAGACTAGAGGTCCTTGCTGGTGAGACACACGGACAGACCTGGGGTCAGTTCCATCTCTGTTGTCTATCTGCCGGGTGACCTTGGGCAGGCGACTTGCCCTCTGTGAGCCTGAGGTCACTCATCTGCACCCCGCAGATAAGAGGGTAGCTGAGGGTTCACTCGGTGACACTGTCTATAAAAAGCACACAGCAGTGCTAGCCCGCAGCCCGCGGGCACACCCGGGCGGCTGCTGCGGCATGCTTATCACGACCTCTCGCGCCCTCCAGATCATCGGCCGTGGCAACGACCAGGTGGCCATCAGCTCCAAGTTTGAGACCCGGGAAGATATTGGTATGGTTCCCACAGGGAGTGGTCTGTGTGGGTCCCAAGAGGAGAGGTGGGTTGGTCAGTACGAGCCGGTTCATGGATGCAGTAACAAATCAAAGTGGCTTCACACAGAGGTTACTTCTAGCCTATGCTACGTGCTGTTTTGGGTTGGTGGGGCCCTGCCACGAACCTCTCCTTTCTGGGAACCTCCACCATCGGACACATCACTGCACTGGTGAGGTGGGACGGGAGGGGTCCTGGTGGGTTGTGTTCTGGCTTGTAAAGCACCTCACCTGGAAATGACACGGCCCTTTCTTCACTGGCTGTGGCAAGTCACGTGGCCACACCTAACTGGTGGGTCAAGGGGCAGTCCTCCCATGAGTCTGGAAGGAGAATTGGGATGCGTGTGAACAGCTGGCAGTGGGGTTTCTAGGAACCCCAAGTTTCAGACAAGAAAGCTCTGATGGGGAGTGGGGAGGACGACCCAGGCCAGGAGACGGTCTGACCTCTGATCCCTCATAGCCGTGATCCGGAACTATGGAAATCTCCTGCTGGAGATGTCTGCCGTGGTCCCTGACGGCATCGTTGCCTTCTTCACCAGCTACCAATACATGGAGAGCACCGTGGCCTCCTGGTATGAGCAGGTACGCCCACCTCCAGCCCTGCGCTCGGACCCTCTGAGCTCTCAGCTCCTTCCTCTGTTGGCTTCTTTCCTCTTGTGTTTTAAATGGTTATGTGTATTGGAAGTGACAAGACAGCATATGAAAACACAGAGGGCAGTTTAAAGAACTATGTTCACCGTGCCCCCACATCCAGGTTAAGAACGAGGACATCAGTGGCCTCACTGGGCCCCTTCCTCAGAGGCCACACTCCACCTGAGGGGTTCCTGGTTCCCTCCTGATTACCCCCAGCTGTCCCTCCAGCGTGTATGGCGTGGTGTAGAGACATTGGGTAGCAGGTGTGATTGTAGTGGGGTGCTGTGCCATTAGAGGAAGGTTCCGGAGAATTAAGGCTGAACAGAGACTCGGGGCGAAGACCCTGGAGGAGTCCCTTCTGAGGAGTGTGTGGGCGAGGTCATGGGGCATTCTGGAGATGGGGCTCACCACAGCTGGGCACTGGGCCCCTGATAGGATATGATTCTGTGCCATGAGCACAGCTCTCGGGTAAGTTAGAGCAAGCGCTTCTTTGGGGTGAGACAAGTGAATGTGGCTAACACCAGGGCATGTGTGGGAATGTCATGCACAAAGGCCAGACCTAGGTCTTGTCCTCAGGCTCTTTCCGCATAGTGTCAGCCACTTGCGCCCCACGTCCTCAGTGTCTTTTGTGTCCTAGTTAAGAAACCTCTGTCTACCCTAGGGTCACAGAGATGGTCTCCCTGTGCTTCCATCTAGAAGTTTTGTAGTCTTAACTTTCACATCTAAGCTCTGTGAGGTACCGCAGGTTCATCTTTGTGTAGGGTGTAAGTCAAGGTTCATTTTTTCCCCATTTGGAAATCTGTTGCTCCAGGCCCATTTGCTGAAAAAGCGCTCCCCCCACCACACTGAATGGCACAGGTGACGGATATCTCTGTTGGGGGCTGTTCTGGACCCTCTGTGTTGTCTCTCCGGTTTGTCACACATCTGTCCTTGGAGCGTCCTGATTGGTCACCCGGGCCACGTTCCTGCCCCACTTGTCCAGAAGATGGGGACTGGTTCCCTCCAGGGATCACAGGGTTTTCCAAAGAAGTGAGGATGGATCCTGCCACCACCCTCCCCCAGTCCCCAGAGGGCAGGCCGAGGCCAGGGGACAGGGTGTCCTGTCCTAGCGGAGTCGGTGGCAGAGCTGAGTTTAAGCAGGACACCCCCGTCCTTGAACCCACCGTCCGCCACCCACATCCTGACCTCCCCGTGTCCTCCCTGAAGGGCATCCTGGAGAACATCCAGAGGAACAAGCTGCTCTTCATCGAGACTCAGGATGGGGCTGAGACCAGTGTCGCCCTGGAGAAGTACCAGGAGGTAGGTGCTGGGGGAACAAGAGAAGTCTGGGTGGAGAGGGGCCAGAGGCGGCGCAGCTCCCTGGTGACACGTCTGTGTCCTGGCCTTCCCTCCCCAGGCCTGTGAGAACGGCCGCTGGGGCCATCCTGCTCTCAGTGGCCCGAGGCAAGGTGTCCGAGGGAATCGACTTTGGTGAGTGGACTTAGCCCTCCCCGCCCGTGTGGTCATTTCTGTTCCCCGAGGGGGACCTCACCCACCCCCACCCCCCCACCCATCTTGCACACACAGGGACCTCCCCTTCCCTCCATCCCTGGGTGCCCAGCAGGGCCCTTGGGGACCCCCTCTGACGGCAAGAGCTCCTGGGCCCGCGGAGTCAGCTCTCTCTCACTCCCCCTCACCCCGCAGTGCACCACTACGGGCGGGCCGTCATCATGTTTGGGGTGCCCTACGCCTACACCCAGAGCCGCATTCTCAAGGTGAGCCTCGTTGGGGGCAGGCAGACGAACGTGAAGGCCTCCCCTGGGGCTAGTGCAAGGAAGGGCCCTTGCCCCCATCTCTTCACCCACAGGCACGGCTGGAATACCTTCGGGACCAGTTCCAGATTCGTGAGAACGACTTTCTCACCTTTGATGCCATGCGCCACGCCGCCCAGTGTGTGGGTCGGGCCATCAGGGGCAAGACGGACTATGGCCTGATGGTCTTTGCCGACAAGGTGCGGTGGGTTCGGGCCCCCGCCAACCAGAGGGGGAGGGCCAGGCTGCGGGTGCCTGGGCTTCCCCACTAGAGTCCTGACATCCCCACCACCACCACCAGCGGTTTGCTCGGGCTGACAAGCGGGGAAGCTGCCCCCGGTGGATCCAGGAACACCTCACGGACGCCAACCTCAACCTGACTGTCGATGAGGGGGTCCAGGTTGCCAAGTACTTCCTGGAGGCAGATGGCTCAGCCCTTCCACCGGGTGAGCCCTCTTCTGGGAAGACCCCTGGGCTTTCTCCCAGAGCCTCAACCCCAGCCTGCCCCAGCCAGGGAAGTTTGTGTGCGTGCCACCCCGCCAGCCCATGCCTGGCAGCTAGGGGAGAGCTGAGGGCTCCTGATGCCAGTGTGTCCCCAGCGGGTGCCCCGAGCTGCTCGTGGGGGGCTGTGGAAGGCCAGCCCTCTCTGGCTCAGACCTGGCGCTCTGCCACCTCCCTCCCTGGGCCCGTCTTCCGTTCACTGGGATGGGATGCCCCGAGTTAACTGGGCATTTCAAGTTCAAGCATCCTGTCCTGGGCCCTCGGGTGGCGCCTCCTGTCACTACCGAGCCCTGTGGGGGTACATGGGCCGGCTGGACACCCCTTCTCCTCACTCCCAGGAGGACCAGCTGGGCCTGTCCCTGCTCAGCCTGGAGCAGCTGGAGTCAGAGGAGACTCTGCGGAGGATTGAGCAGATTGCCCAGCAGCTGTAGCACCAGGCGGGGCCGTGATGCCCAAGTCTTAGCTGGTCTCGGTTCCGGTGCTCAGAGGGGCCTCCGGGAGGGGCCTGGAGGTCCCCACAGGACACCTCAGGCAAACCTTCTAGCTGCCAGATCTACAGCCTTTAATCTCAGGAGCGGAGCTCAGGGAGGCCCAAGGTGCGGGGAGCCATCAGGGAGAGGAGAGCCACCCCTCCCACTCCTGAGAAGCCGCAGCCACGTGGTCCTGTCGCCTCTAGCGGGGGCCCAGGTCCTGGGTGCTGGCGCTGAGGGTCCGTGAGGCCTCACTCAGGTGCTGCCTGGGGAACTGGGGACAGGCACGGGGCGGCTGAGGGCAGGACACGGGGCTGCCCCTGCCCAGCAGGGCTATGCCACCGGCCCGCTTGTCTGCCCATCTTCCTGTCCCTACCCAACTCCAACCCCTCCATCCACCCAAATAAAATCCATCATGCTCATGTCTGGGGGTCCATTCCAATGGCAGCCTGACCATCCCCTTGGCCTCTGGGCCTGTCCCACTTGATCCAGGGGTCCCCTCACCTGGTTCTCGGGTGCCCTCGAGCCATCCGTGTTCAGCATGCTGAGCGACATGGCCCTCTTCATCCTGCCCAGGAATGGGGCGCAGCAGTGAGTTTGGCTCCCACCCTGGGAGACTCGGGCACCGGGCCTCACAGTTTGTGTCGCAGGGGAGGCGGGACCCAAGCATGGTCCTTGAGCAGGACGGGGAGAGGGGCGGACTCACCCGGCCGCCCCTGCTGCCCCCTCGCCTCGGAGCCGGGAGACCAGCTTCTCGCCGCGCCGGATGGACTCCCGGAGCTTAGAGAAGGAGCTGCTCCGACGAAGGGTCTGGGGAGGGCACCGGGACGCTCGGTCAGCCTGCCCTGCCACCCGGGTCGCCCTTCCCCCGGGAGCCCGCACGAAGCCCTCCTCACCTGCTGCTGTGCGTCGCTGGTGGTGCCTGTGTTGGGGGCTCCTGGGGACAGATGGGGACATGGTGGGAGGGAACGCTGGGCAGCCCCTGGGGCAGGGGAGGGGCCGGGGCTCACCGAGCAGGGCGGGCAGGGCCTCCCTGCGGAGGATCTCTTTGTACAGCTCTTCCGCCTGCTGGTACTTGTTCTGCTTCAAGTAGGCTGAGGCCTGCGGGGAGGGCACGGCCTGGGTGATTCTGGCTCATCCAAGCGCTGCACTCGGCACCTCCTTCCTGGCCCCCCAGGAAGCAGTCCGCCCCACCCCGCACTCCAGGCCCTCGGCCGACTGCAGAGTGGGCTTGGAGCTCAAGCCCACTGCTTCCCATGGGGCAGGTGCCCTGCTGGCTCTGGAGCAGGGGCCGGTTCCCCAGTCTACCTTGGGCCGGCAACAGCCCTCTCTGTGCCTCAGTTTCCTCATCTGCACAATGGGGCAGTGAGAGCACCTCCCTCACAGGATCCTTGAGGAAACGCTCCAGGGAAAGTCCCGAGAAGGGGGCCTGGCTTAACAAATGCTCTCCGCTCCCAGCCAGTGTCTCTGGCCACTTCTCTGCCCGGAGTGGTTCTCTGGCCCCCACCACCCTGCCAGTTTCCTGACCCCTTCCATGTCCTCTGAGCTGGCGAGCCTCACTGGTGTGGAAGCACCTTGGTGTGGGGCACCCTCAAGGGCTGGGGCAGAGATGGGGCCCCACCAAGCAATGGGTGCCCGCCCGGTGCTGGGGCCCCGGGTGCCCTCACCAGGTTGTTCTTGGTCTTGGCCACATTGGGGTCGTAGGGCCCGCCCAGGGCCTCGTAAATGCTCAGGGCCCGGGCGTAGTGCCGCTCCACCTCCTCGAACTTGCCCTGGTTCTGGCAGAGCAGGGCCAGGTTGTTGAGCTGCTTGGCCACATCCGGGTGGTCGGGCACCCAGGACCTAGGGGTCATGGGGTCACAAGTCATCTGGGGTTGCTGGGCCACGTGTTGCCAGCAGCCGTCATGACGAGGCTCATGAGTTGGTAGCTGGAGTCAAGGGTGGTGAGTCAGGGGAATGGGAACTCTAGGTTCAAATTGGTTCTAGGTTCACAACATCACATGGGAAGGGCACAAAAGGTCTGGGGTCACAAGAACAAATCAGGGTCACGCGAGAGCCACAGAGTCAGGGGAAGGGCCATGTGGAACGGGGCCCTGCAGGAGCCAGGCCGGGCAGTACCTTCTCCCGGATCTCCAGGGCACGCTGGCACAGGGGCTCTGCCTCCCGGTAACGCCCGCGCTCCCGTAGAGGACAGCCAGGTTGTTTAGAGTGGCAGCCACCTAGGGGGTCGGGAGGGTGTCAGGGGAGTGGCGCCCAGCCCACAGCCCCCCGCCCTCCCCTCCCGGGCCCCCACTCACTGCAGGGTGCTCGGGGCCCAGCGTCTGCTCCCGGATCTGCAGGGCGTCGTGGAGCAGGTCTGTGGCCTCTTTGTACTTGTTCTGGTCGCTGTGGAGCAGCCCCGGGGGAAGCGGTTAGGCCGGGGCCGGGGCCCTGGGCTGGGCTGAGCATGGGTGGCGTCCCCCAGGGGTCCCTTCTGGGTGTCCCCACCCCTCCCAGATCTAGCACAGGGTCCCTGCATGCCCAGGTGGGTGCCAAGCCTCTGCCGCCCCAGGCCTCCACCCCACTCTGTTGGGGGTCTCTTGCCCATGCCAACTCCTCTCTGCCCGGGTCTCCCCAGATCTCTGTCCCCTTCCGCCCCACCCCTGCAGGTACCCTGTGCTGTAGAGCAGGACACCAGGGCCCCCACTTCTGCCCAACAACGTCCCTCCCTCCGCCCTCCAGCGGCAGCGGCCCCCACCGGTACACCAGCGCCAGGATGTTGAGCATGGTGGCCACATCGGGGTGGCAGTGGCCCGAGCTCCGCCTCCAGGTCCTCCAGGGCCTGGCGGCACAGCGGCACGGCCACCTCGTAGCGGCCCTGGCCTGCGTACTGGATCACCAGGTTGTGCAGGGTCCGGAGGCGGGCCGGGATCTCATAGCCACCCTGCTGGGCCGCTGCGGCCCCCCGCTGCCTCAGGACCTGGGGGTGCGTGGTGGGGCACAGAGTCATTGCAGGCCTCCTGCCACCCCAGCCCATGCACCAGGGGACACATGGCCCCCCAAAGCCACCGCTGGCTCGCTGGCCCCTGGGACTGTGGGGCCCTGCACTGACCCCCCGAGATGGGAATCCCAGGCGTCCCACTGGCCCGTAGGGAGGGCCTGGCCTGTGGGATGGACGCGCAGGAGCCGCCTGGCCCCTGGAGCTGTGGTCGCCATGACAGGCCTGGTTTCCAGCTTTTCCAGCCTCACCTGCCCTGTTACCCTCCCCCACCCCCACCCCCCACACACAGCCACCTGCTTCACCCTCCTGACACCGACCCTGAGCTGCCCCATCCTCCCCAGAGACCTCGGGGTCCAGTGACCTCAGATGCGCCTCCCCAGCCTCGGCCTCCCATCGTCCACGGCTGAGGCCGCACCCACCTCTCCGCCTCCTCCTCCTCACTAGGGAACAGGGAGGCCAGGCTGTCCCGGCGAGGGGGGACGCGGGCTGCTGCAGAGAGGAGGAAAGGGGGGGTGTCACGGGGCCTGGGAGTCTGATTCTGAGACGGGGTTCCTGAGCCCCAGGGCTTGAGGGAGGTGGTGGGCAGGGGTCTCCTGAGGACTTGGGAGCATCCTGGGGCTTTGTGGGGCAGCTGGGCGTGGGGTGGGCTTCTGAGTAAGTGGGTCTGGTGGGTTCTTCAGAGGTTTCAGGGGGCCAGGGAACCTTTGAAGGCGGGGGCTCTGCAGAGGGTCAGGGGGTCCTTTGGGGGCCCCCGCCCGCCAGCCCGGCCACACCTGGCTCTCTGCAGGCGGGTCATACTGCCGCAGCTGCCCCAGGAACTCCAGGTGGCTCTTCTCCTCCTCCAGCTGGGCCACGGCCTCCTCGCTGGCCCGCAGCCGCCGCTGCGTCTCCTCCAGCTCCTCCCGCAGCCACGCGTTCTCCTGGGCCAGCCTCCGGGCCTGCGCCCGCAGCCGCTGCTTCTCCGCCTCCAGCGCACTCACATGTGCTGACAGCGCCAGCAGCACCTGCCAGGGGGCGGGGGGTGGCAAGTCAGAGGCCCAGTCCCCACCCTGCCAGACGGCCCCCACCCAGCCCAGGGCCTCAAGTCGAGCCAGAGCACCTCATCTCCCCAGGGTGCCCCAGATTACAGACAGCCCTCCGATGTGGCTCCAGGGATGCTCAGCGAGTCCCAGGGCCACACTCCTGATCCTGGCCGGGGGACCCCCCTCCCGTTTCACCCAGACACACAGATCACACACAGGGACACGTCATATCCCACCCAGGCAACCCCAAAGTCTGCCCAGGACCCACCCTTCTATGGAAGCACCCCACCTGGTTCAGGAGTCCCTGCCACACAGAAGGAACCCCCCACAACTGCAGGCTAGGGATCCCATCTCGGGACTAGAGGCTACCTGTCCTGGGCCAGGTGCCCCTAGGCCCCCTTTGCCCAGACCACCCCCCAGCACACCTGGCCCCTCAACCCTGGGCGACCCCCAGGCCTGAGCCACACCCCCACAGATAGTGTGCCCCTTATACCTACCTGGGCCTCCCCCAGCCCCAGCTCGATGGCCTCCAGCGAGTGGCTCACCACCTGCTGCTTCTCTTCCAGCAGCTCCAGGCCAGCTGCCGGGCCCTGGGCCGCCAGGGCCTCTGCCAGGTGCCCAGCCAGGCCCCGGTGCTCTGCCCGCAGGGCCTCCAGCCCCTTCACCACTTGTCGCGTCTGCCGCACCAGCTCCTCGGGGCTTGGGCGCTCCGGGCCGAGCCCCATGCCTCCTGGGGCTGCCACCTGCACGGACATGGCTGCTCCTGAGGGGACCGGGACCAGGGTGGGGGTTGGTGGTCACTGCCAGGGCCAGGCAAGCCCACCCCCTCGGCCTCTAGGTCACTGGGCCACACGTCCCCTCCCAGCCATCGCCCTATCCGCCCATCCCGGCCAGCCCTCTGCCTCCATGCTTTGCTCACTGCGGCCAGCAACCTGTCCCACGCCCATGCTGGCGAGCCCACAGCTGGAAACTTTCTGGTCTCTTTCGCCTGTCCTCAGCCCCAGGGCCCGGCCCCGAGGACAACTCCCAAACCTTCCTGTGTGGAATTAACCCAGGCGGCCAAGCAGCCATCCCACAGCCGCCTACCTGCCCTCAGCTCACCTGGTCAGCCCTCCTGACCCCAAGGACCCCGGATCCCCCAGCCCAGCCGGCCCGGCTGTGTGACCCAGACCGGAGGTGCCCTCCCCTGCTGGGCGTGTGGGGCGGGACGTGTGGAGGCGGCAGCCTCTCCGTGAGCTCACTCTCAGGGTGTTTTTGTTGGGAACCAGTCAGACCACTGGGGGTGGGGTGGGGTGGAGGAGAGGGCCACGGGGCTGGGGGTGTGGGAAGCCAAGGAGGCCTGGGGACTGGGGAGATCAGGAGGGTCCCCACATGTGGTGACTCCTGGGGACCCGAGGAGCTGACAGACCAGAGGAAACCAGCTCCACCCTCCACTTGCAGACAGGCCCGGCCAGCCTAAGGCATGCTGGAGCACACGTGTGGCAGGCATGGCCCAGGGGTTCACACGGGCCATGTGACAGCTGAGGGTCTGAGTCCCAGATGGTAACGGGTGTGGGAGAGGGTCTCACACGTGGGACCGCATGGGTTGTATGGGGGTGACAAGGTCAACGACACTGGGGACAGTATCTCTCTGGGACACACACACACTCCCTCTTAGAAACAGACCTCAACACACGCACACCCTCCCTTCTTAAAACCATGCTATACACATTCTCCTCTAGGATATGTGACACATACTCTTCGTTATTTCAGATATAACACAAGACACACTCTCAGAAATATGCCTCTACACACACTCCATCTCAGAAATACAACAATATACATTCTCCTTTCAGAAATACAACACACACATTCTTTTAAAAATACAACTCAACACACCCACTCACATCCGCGTTTTCTTTCAAAATACAACCTAGTACAACACACTAACTCATGCAGACACACACATATATTCTTCTTCCAGAAACAGCATGTGTAGGACTTGCCTGGTGGCTAAGACTCCGTTCTCCCAATGCAGGGGTCCCAGGTTCAATCCCTGGTCAGGGAACTAGATCTTGCATGCTGCAACTAATGAATCCGGGTGCTGCAATGGAGACCCGGAACAGCCAAACAAATAAATAAGCATTAAAAAAAAAAAAAGGAAAATAAACAACACACGTACACTCCCCTCTGAAAAGCACAACCCAATGCACAGGTACATTTTCCTTTCAGAAATAAAGGCCGTGGGCTTCCTGGAGGCTCAGTGGTAAAGAGTCCATCTGAGAATGCAGGAGACACAGATTCAGTTCCTGGTCCGGGAAGATCCCATATGCCACAGAGCAATAAGCCAGTGTACCACGACTACTGAGCGTGCGCCTAGAGCCGGGGAGCTGAAACTATGGAGGCCAAGCGCCTAGAGCCTGTACTCTGCAACAGGAGAACCCACCTCGACGAGAAGCCCACGCAGCAAGGAAGATCCAGCACAGCCAAAAACAAAACGATAAGAGAAATAAAACACCAGACAGAAAACAAACGTATGGGTACCAAAGGGGCAGAGGGTGGGGAGGGATAAATTAAGGGTTTGGGGTTAACATAGACATATGTAAAACCAATAACCAACAAGAATCTACTGTAAAGCCCAGGGAACTGTATTCAATATATTATAATAACTTACAGTGGAAAACAATGGGAAAAATAAAGAGAAAATCCAACCGAATCACTTTGCTGCACACCTGAAACTAAAAGCCAGCACACAAATAAACCGTCTCCTCCCTCACCCCTCGTCACTTGCGAAAATGTTACCGAATCCCAAGTCACTCCCATTTGGACTGTCTCCTTGAATGTCTGCGCCTGTGACACATGCCCTCTCCCACACCCCCACATCCTGCCAGCGTCAGCCCTCCATCCCACGCCTCCCTCCCTCGCCGGCTCCCAGGACTCACGGTGGACCTGTCATCATTCCTCCCTGCTTCCTCCACTGCCCCTGCCCGGCCACACACAGACACACTAGAGTTTCACACACGAATGTGCGAATGACCCGATGCTGGCTCTTACATCTTCTCAGGGGTTTTACACAATGCAGGCTCTCCACCCCAAATCTTCCTCTTTCCCTATGTATATGTGTTCACACACATATCGATCTCCATGTATGCTGTACGTATGTGTGCATATATCACATCAGACTTATTAACAGCTTCACACCTTACACACAAGTCCTATAAATGGTGAAACTCACAACCACGCCAGTTCATTGAGTCATCTTGACAACCACGACCCTTATTCACGTATATAACCTCCTACAACATCACGCACAACCTCGAACAGCTGAGTCGACTGTTCCAGACACGGCCTCATAGAGTACCACTCACAGAGACACATACGGCTCGACCACAGCCATGCATCACTCGGACTGTGTCCTTGACGTCTCCCACACTCACACGTCCTCCAAACAGCACACTCTCCCTTCACCTGCTCAGGCCCGTGTGTACCAGCACACAGCTGACCACGATAATCAGTCATACTCCACACATCCATCCTGTACCCCACAGCACACACCTCCCTGCCATCCCTGCCCCCCAGTCTTACCATCAAAGAGACAACCATGGCCACCGAATTCCTTGGTCACATACCTAATCCTATAAACAATTCAACTCTGCCAAACACACACACACACATACACACACAGCATTACAGACTCACCATCAGAGGTGGCCCACATTTTCACACCACTGAAAGTTTCACATCATTCACCTGGTCCTTTGGTGCCCTCGCAGGGCTAAAAGGACAGGCCATCCCCTGCACCAACCTGTACCCACATCTGTACACACCGTTTGACACCATCACACACACCTGAGCTTTCTACACCATCTCTCGTGCACACTCACGCCCAGTATCCACGCACATATACACTTCCAGCGGGAGTGTATGGCCCGCCTCCCAAACCACACAACTTACCCCTGGCCGGCCGGCTTGAGCCCCGCGCACCCCGGTTTCACAGCCCGCCAGCCTGCCAGCCGGCCGGGCCGTCACAAGGGCCCCCTCCCTCTCCCAGGCCCCGCCCCGCCCTCGCGCCTGTTTACCTGCGCCCCGAGAGATGGAGCGCGGCCCCAGCGTGGCCTCCAGACCCGGGAGAGCTCTAGAGCGGGACAGGGGGCGTCCAGGGGACCCCAAGGCCCGTCCCCGTCTCCAGGCCAGCGGTCCCAGGGGTGTGCCAGGCCCAGCCCACACCCTCTGCCCCCGCCTCCATCCTCTCGGCTCCCGGGACTCCCACCCCGCACTCCTGGCGCCCACCTGACCGCGAACTGCTCCAAGTCCCGCTTCTTTGCGCTGCGCACGCCCGCCCACCGCCCGCAGCAGCGCCCGCAGTCTCCGGCCGCGGGAGGCTCCTCCGGGGGGCGGAGCGGCCTGGAGCCCCGCCCCGCAGGTGAGACCGGCCCCGCCCGCCGCTCCTGGAAAGTTAAGCCCAGCCGCCCCAGCGCTGCGGGAATAGCAGAGTCTTGTGCGCGCGTTTAGCCGGTAGTCTCTGCGGCACGTCGAATCCGGAGATGATTGCATGCGCGCAGGAAATGCGAGTCTCAGCGAAACTAGAATCTTGGAAACTCGGAATCTTAGAAACTTTGCATCCCAGACGAATGGCCTTCTTGCGCGGCCAGCCTCCGGCCCTGCGCCTCGGCTGTGCGCCCGCTTTGGAAATCTCTCCGCATAGATCTCGACGTTTGTCCTTTTTCAAAGGCCGTTTCTTCCAAGAGGCCTTCTTTGCCGCTTCTAACTGCTGACTTTGTGGTGTTATATTATTGGTTCGGCTTTCCAAGTGGAGCTAAAAAAACCCAAAAACAAAAAAACACTTGCCTATGTAGGAGATATAAGAGACGCGAGTGCGATCCCTGGTTTGGGAAGATCCCCTAGAGGAGGCCATGGCAGTCCACTCCAGTATTCTTGCCTGGAGAATCCCATGGACACAGAAGTCTGGCAGGCTACAGTCCTTTGGGTCACAAAGAGTCAGACACGACTGAAGCAACTCAGCACACACGCATTATTGTTCTCCCCAGGGAAAGGTGTACATCAAGGCTGTATATTGTCACCCTGCTTATTTAACTTGTATGCAGAGTACATCATGCAAAATGCTGGGCTGGATGAAGCACAAGCTGGAATCAAGATTGCCCGGAGAAATATCAATAACCTCAGATACACAGATAACACCACCTTTATGGTAGAAAGTGAAGAGGAACTAAAAAGCCTCTTGACGATGGTAAAAGAAGAGAGTAAAAAAGCTGGCTTAAAATTCAACATTTAAAAAACTAAGAGCATGGCATCTGGTCCCATTACTTCATGGTGACTAGATGGGGAAACAATGGAAACAGTGACAGATTGATTTTCTTGGGCTCCAAAATCACTGCAGATCTTGACTGTAGCCATGAAATTTAAAAGATGCTTGCTCCTTGGAATAAAAGCTATGATCAGTCTAGACAGTGTATTAACAAGCAGAAACATTACTTTGCCAACAAATGTCCGTACATTCAAAGCTATGGTTTTTCCAGTAGTCATGTATAGATGTGAGAGTTAGACAATAAAGCTGAGCGTTGAAGAATTGATGCTTTTGAACTGTGGTGTGAGAAGACTCTTGTGGGTCCCTTGGACGGCAAGGATAGCCAAGCAGTCAATCCTAAAGGAAATCAGTCCTGAATATTCACTGGAAGGGCTGATGCTGAAGCTGAAGCTCCAATACTTTGGCCACCTGATTTGAAAAGCTGACTCATTAGAAAAGACCCTGATGTTGCAAAAGATTGAGAGCAGGAAAGAGGAGAAGGGGAAGACAGAGAATGAGATGTTTGGATGACATCACCGACTCAACGGACAGGAATTTGAGCAACCTCTGGAAGATGGTGACGGACAGGGAAGCCTGGCCTGCTGCAGTTCATGGGGTCTCAAAGAGTCGGACATGACTGAGCAACTTGAACGCCAGCTCCCTGAGGGCAGGCCTCTGTACGGTAAGCACGTTATCTTTAGCAACAGAACAATGTGGTGCAAAGCAGGTGCTCAATAAATACCTGTTGAGTGACTGACTCAATAAATAAAGTCCTAGAAACATAAATTGGCCAAAGCTAGGCTCACAGGATTTTAGCGTGATCGCCAGCTTTGCCAAACCCTGCAGTATCCCGGTCACGGCACTATAGCATATATCCAGCAGAGGGCGCTGCCGGCCCGTGGACCAGGCACCAGACTATGGCGCCGCTCCCCTGTTCTCGGAGCCTCGAGGCAGATGCTCCCGCCTGCAGGAAGCCCTCGCTGACCTCTCGCTGGAGGATACGACCTTCCTGGACTCCTGCGACCGTCTAGGCTCCCACATTCCAACCCTGCCCACGCTAGGTCATCACATGTCTGACTCCCTCGCGGTGACTGGAACACCAGGAGGACTGACAGAGCCAAGGCACATTCCCCAGCACAGCCTGAACACAGAGAAGGCACTGACCGTGGCTGTTGATTGACTGATGGAAAATAAAACTCAAACTCACGCTCTTACTTCTCCAGGTATGTCTAGGGAACAGGGTGGAAGAGGGCAGCTGAGCCCTTGTCCCCGATTGTTCTGGCCTCAGGACACTGGTCACTGATTCTGAAACTGCCACTCCAAACCAGTGCACCGAGTCAGATGGTTTAAGGCACATCCCTGCTCCGTCATTTGTTGGCTGTACAATCCCTGAGCCAGGAGCCAAGCTCTCTGGTCCTCACGGTCCTGGTCTGTAGAAATGGACTCACAAGGGTAACCTATTTTGTGAGGCTGATGTGGGGATTAATGAGTAATCCCTTTAAAAGGCAACCAAGCCTATTCATCACAACTAATGAGCCCGTGTGAGACAACTAGAATTCTCGCACCGCGATAAAAAATCTTGCATGACACAACAAAAACCCAATGCAGCCAAATAAATAAGTAAAAATGAAAAAAAAAAAAGTGGTGTCAGAAGGATGCTCAGAGATAACAAAAGATTACAGAGTGAAAAGTAGGTCTTTGTCTCTCCTTGATCCCCAGATACTCTTCCAAGAAGCAGACATGATTCAGTTCAGTTCAGTCACTCAGTCTTGTCCGACTCTTCGAGACCCCATGGACCACAGCACGTCAGGCCTCCCAGTCCATCACCAACTCCTAGAGTTTACCCAAACTCATCTCCATTGAGTTGGTGATGCCATCCAACCACCTCATCCTCTGTCGTCCCCTTCTCCACCTGCCCTCAATCTTTCCTAGTGTCAGGGTCTTTTCAAACGAGTCAGCTCTTTGCATCAGGTGGCCAAAGTGTTGGCATTTCAGCTTCAATAGCAGTCCTTCCAATGAACACTCAGGACTGATCTCCTTTAGGATGGACTGGTTGGATCTCCTTGCAGTCCAAGCGACTCTCAAGAGTCTTCTCCAACACCACAGTTCAAAAGCATCAATTCTTCGGCTGTCAGCTTTCTTATAGTCCAACTCTTACATCCATACATGACTATTGGAAAAACCATAGCCTTGACAAGACAGACCTTTGTTGGCAAAGTACTGTCTCTTCATTTTATTTTATTTTTATTTATTTTTTGTCTCTTCATTTTAATATCCTGTCTAGGTTGGTCATAACTTTTCTTCCGAGGAGTAAGCGTCTTCTAATTTCATGGCTGCAGTCACCATCTGCAGTGATTTTGGAGCCCCCAAAATAAAGTCTGACCCTGTTTCCACTGTTTCCCCATCTATTTCCCATGAAGTGATGGGACTGGATGCCTTGATTACCATTTTCTAATATCCTCCTGAGCTAGTCCACAGAAATGAATTGTGTGCAACTGAGCGTGAGTGACCATTTAAGAAAAATGCAAATGAGAAAAACCTGACCCCTGGAGGGTAATGATGGCTTTGACTTTGGGTGTGGTGACTTGCTTTGGCCGATCGCAGAGGGGCACAAGCGACAGTCCTCCCAGTTCTGAGCTTAGATCTCAGGGGCTTTGAAGATTCCCTCTTGCATCCCGGTAGAGGCATGACACAGCCCCTGTGTGTTCCCTCTTACCACAACATCTCCATATTGTTAAAAGATAAACTGAGGCATGTTAACATTTTATTGCGTTTACTTAAAATCAATTCAAATCAAGCAGCACCCAATCTAGCAGACAGAAAGGAGCTTCGAGGAACTAAACAAAATGGAAGACTCTTATAGGAGGAAGGGAGCAGGAACAAGAAAGTTCCTGGAACAACAAAGCAGGCAAAAAAGCAGACTGGTTATGGTGAGGTCACTTTCCTTTAGGGACGGCAGGCACCTATCTGGGCAGAATACCTAACTCGAGCTGATCTGAGCGCCTGGTTCAAGATTCAATCTCCAGGAGAGCCACAGCTGTCATTAAGTCTTGATTTTATGACATGGGTCTTAGCATTTTGAGCCTGTTGTCTCATTTTTAACATAATGGTATAGAACAAAGCTTCCCAGTTGCACCCAGCCCCAAACAACCAACTCTCAGCCAGTTCTACATCTGCTTTTAAGCTCCTGCATTTTGGGGTGATATGTTTCACTGTGTTTTTGTGGTGATAGGTTATAGAATTTTCCTCACTTAGGTGGCTTCCCTTGTGATTCAGATGGTAAAGAATCTGCCTTCAATCCAGGAGACCCTGGCTTGATCCCTGGGTCAGGAAGATCCCCTGGAGAAGGGAATAGGTACCCACTCCAGGGTTCTTGCCTGAAGAATTCCATGGACAGAGGAGCCTGGCAGACTACAGTCCATGGGGTTAAAGTCTATGGGGTTGCATAGAGTCAGACACAACTGAGTGACTAACACGTTTACTTTAGCAATATATCTTTGGTACTATGATCTAAGGGCTTCCCCTAGGGGCTCAGTGGTAGAGAATCCACTTGCCAATGCAGGAGACCTGGGCTTGATCCCTGGGTTGGGAAGATCCCTTGGAGGAGGAAATGGCAACCCACTCCAGCATTCTTGCCTGGAGAATCCCATGGACAGAGGAGCCTGGTGGGCTAAAGTCCATGGGGTCACAAAAGAGTCTGATATGACTTAGCAACTAAACAACAACAAACAACTATGATTTTAATGTATTTTCTCATATGTTGAAATCCTAACCTTCAAAGGTGATGGTATTAATAATTGGCGGGGCCTTTAGGCTTCCCTGGTGGCTCAGAGGTTAAAGTGTCTGCCTCCAATGCGGGAGACCTGGGTTCGATCTCTAGGTTGGGAAGATCCCCTGGAGAAGGAAATGGCAGCCCAGTCCAGTATTCTTGCCTGGAGAATCCCATGGACGGAGGAGCCTGGTAGGCTACAGTCCATGGGGTCGCAGAGTCAGACATGACTGAGCAACTTCACTCACTTCGGTATTAGTATGATGTGATTAGATCATGAGGGTGGAGCTCTCATGAATGGGATTAGTGCCTTTATAAGAGAGAACCCATAAAGCGCCCTTGTACCTTCTGCCTCCTGAGAATACTGCAAGAAAATCTGCAATCCCTGGCCCCTTTGCAGCCTCAGCATCCACTCTCTGTAAAATGAGGCTTCAGCATAAAGAGGTGAAGTGAGGAAGGGAGTGACTAACTCGTCCAGTCTGCTTCTGCTACTTTCCAGCTGGGTGATTTTGGGCAAGTAACTCAGACTCTCTGGCTTCACTTTCCTGCTGTGTAAAATTTTCAGGACCTACCTCATAGTGCTGTTGGAAAACTAAAACTGGTTAATACCCATACAGTGATTGAAACCTGAAGTCAGACTGCTAAGGTGATGAAGTAGGCAAGGGGATGTGGGCCTGAAGACCTAGAAAGGGACTCTGGGGCTGACAATATAGTCTCATCTTGCTGAGAAGTCTGGAAATTATCTTCACCAAACCCTGAACCTACTTTCAGCAGCCCTGGGCCAGTTGGATTCCCAGCTCTGCTCTTTCCCAGCTGTGCAACCTTGGACAAGTCAGTTAACCTCTCTGAGCCTTATTGTTGGTAAGGCTCAGAATGGTAAATGAGTTAGTAAATGTCAAGCAGTTAGCCTAGTACTTGACATGTAGGAGTGCTCCATGAGAGTTAACTGTTGTTCAGTCGCTAAGTCGTGTCCGACTCTTTGTGACCCCCACGGACTGTAGCACACTAGGCTTCCTTGTCCTTCACTATCTCCTAGTTTGCTCAAACTCATGTCCATCAAGTCGGTGATGCCACCCAACCATCTCATCTATAGCCCCCTTCTCCTCCTACCCTCAATCTTTCCCAGAAAGCGGGGAGGTCATTTAACCTCCATGCTAACTTGCTCCAGTTTCCCGGAGGAAGCATAGTTTTGAGAGCAAGAGGTGTTCCTTCAGCCCTTGTAACAATTGTAAGTATTTGGTAGGAAAGCCCTTTATGCCTAAGCTGGCTGGAGGGGTTTCCTATTGATTGATAATGCTATTATTTACTTAGTCAACAAACACTCATTTCTCCTGCGAGTATTGGTGAGCCATGCCAGGTTCTGAGCAGGAAAGGTCAGCAGAGAATTCGGTGGAGGAGCCAAGACTGGGTCAGGAGACCAGAGAGGAGGCTAGGGCAAGAGAAAATGTGGAGGTCCTGAGGTATGGGACGGGGGAGGGACAAGCCTTGGAAACTGAAGGGCTCAAGAGGTGGGAGGAAGCTGTATGATAAGGGTCATAGTGCTCCCCAAGGCCAACCTCAAGGCCAACTGTTTCTGCCAGACTCAAGATAAAGGAGGTAGGGCTTATGACTGCGAGGTCTGCTGGAGGGTTTGATTGGCTCAGCCCAGGTCACATGACTGCAAGGTCCTTCTAGAAGGTTTGATTGGCTCAGCACAGGTCACATGACCTAACTATTGCTGCAAAGGACTCTGGGAAACTGAGTTTCTAATATTTGGGCTTCTCCAAAGGAGGTGGTCAAAGGGTGGAGAACTCCCTCAACGTAGAAAGGGCTTCTGATGCTATGTGGCCAAGAGGAATGTCAGATGTCCACACAAGGGGTTATTAGGGGTCCTGGGGGCTGGGCTGTGTGTGACGTGGCTGGATCCTGTCTCTCCTTTGCTCACAACCCTCAGGCACTCCCATCGGAGCCCTAGGACCCTACAGATCTGCTCCTGGTTCCCCTCCAACCTCACATTCTTCCTCCCACTCTCCCCTGCATCTGCTCCAGCCTCCTCTCTGTCTCTCTGACATGCCAAGCCACTCCCACCTCAGGGTCTTTGCACCTGCTGTCCTCCTTCCAGATACCCACACGGCTGGCTTCCTCTGGTCTCTGCTTGGATGTCACCTCACCAGAGAGGTCTGACCTGATCTCCTCCACTGTGTCCCGTCACTTGCATCTTTTACCCTCTGTCTCTTTCCTTCAAAGTCCCATTGTCCCCAACATTAAAATGTAGAACAACTTGTTCACCCTCACTAAAATATTAACTCCATGAGGACAGGGGTTTGGGTTATCTTCTGCTGGGTCCCAGTAAATGCTTAATAAATAATTGTTGACATGATACACACATAACGATTCTAGACCAGTTCCTTTTCGTTCTCTGGGCCTCAGTTTCTGAAACTATGAAGGAGTGCTTTGACACACTGACCTTTCTGGGACAGGACAGTGAGGGGAGCGATCAGGGACTCGGCTCCAAGGAGAAAAGCTTTCTAAATAGCCCCCCTACCACCAGGAACATCGGGAGAGGCAGAAAGGGGCCCCTTTCTCTAGATCAGTGCTCCCTGCCTAGGAAGAAGCGGAGGAGACCCAGGAGGAGGGAGGAACTCCAGAGAGAAAGGAACGTTTTCTTCTTTGTTTCAATGCTGGGTGCTCCCTGGACTTGCCCGATCCTTGCATCCTGCAGTCTTGGTGCCTTCTAGGCCGAAGACGCCGTTCCCTCTGCGACATCCCATTTCTGCAGGATCTCCTCCTCAGCCCTTGCGGTCCCAGATCGAGCCTGGATCTGAGCGTGTCCCTGACCTGAGCTGCCGCCCAGCCCCCTTCTGCTGTGGCTGGGGGTGGCCTCCCGAGCTCTCGGCTGCCCTTGTAAGGAGGCGAGGCCAAGGGACACCCGAGATGCTGGGTTATAATTAACCGGGACACGTGGCGACCTCACCCCCACCAACACCTGCCCCCACGCCCCCCAGCCCCAGCACTTCGGGTCTCCCAGAGGAGATCGCGAGCAGTGAGCTCTAAAAATAAACTCCCTTCCCGGCATGCCATCCCTCCCTGTCCCCTCCACAGCAGAAATCTCCCTGGGTCACTGTGCTGGTGGATTAGAGTGGAAAGTGTGACCACCACCTTCAACCTGGCCTTGAGTGAGAACCGCCCTAGCTCGGCCCAGCCTCAGTTTCCCTCCCCTGCACTTCCGAGGAGGAAAGGGTTCTGGGGTCAGACTGTCCCCTGTTCCCACCTCGGCCTTGGTCACACACTGCCTGTAGCTGGGTGACAGCAGGCAAGTCACACAGCCTCTCTGGACCCTTTCCTCTGCAGGAAAACCAAAGACCTGACCTCCAGGGGCCATTGCAAGGCTTCCCCAGGGACAGAGCTCAGGACCTGCTGTGTGCTGGGGGTCAAGGCCACTGGGGGCTCAGGGGAGGCCAGTGGCCTAGTGGAGGGCCAGGCGAGGGTGACTTCTACGTGCCTGGGACATTTCCTGACACTATCCCGTGGCCCCGGCGGGCTCCAGCTGTCCCCGCCAGCCCGACTCAGCACTTGGTTGGGGGACCAGCTTGGTGGCGGGGGGGATATGGGCCCAGAGCCTGGTGTGGCCCATACAAGGCCATAGGGCTGGGCGCAAGGCATGCCTGGGTTCAGGGTGGGCACGATGCCTGGGCAGTGAGGTGAAGAGCTCAGCTGCCCTCCAGCCCGCTCCCAAGGGGCAGCCCCTCCCAGCCAATCACACAGCCCAGGCCCCCTATATAAGGCCAGGGCTGCAGGCCCTTCCTTTGGGTCAGTGTCGCCTCCGGGGATACAGACAGCCCCTTCCAGCACTGCCCAGCCAGGTACTGCCCGGGTAGGGTCCAGAGTGGGGTGTCTTCCATAGGAGCCAGAGGTCGAGCTGTCTCTGGAAGGGGCCTTGCATGTTGCCCCTCACATGCCCCCACGCGCAGGCAGGCCAGTGTGTGGCAAGGTGGTCCTTGCGCCAGAGAGTTCCCTCGACCTGCAGCCCCTGACTCCCGGGCATGCCTGTGATGGCTGGGGCAAGCGTCCTGGGGGAGACCCCAGGATGGAAAGGAGCCTTGACAGCGGCCAGCTGTCGCCCCCCCTGCAAGGGGCTGGGGGCCAGGCCTTGTTCATGATGGTCTGTCGCCAGAACTGGGCGCCGTAAGCCGTGGGAGGTGTCTGGGCATCACCTGTCAGGGTCTTTACCTTGGTGACCTTGTGGTCCCATTGCGTTCTGCACAGCATGACCTTGTGTCTGTCTGGCTTTCCGTGGCTCTTGCATGAGTCCCTGTATGCTGGTGTCCCTGAGCTGGGAGGTGTGCACATGTGGGCCCATTTACCGTGCAACCTGGGGGTGTGTGCGCATGTGTGCATGAGGGGCTCTGGGTTACGTCTGTTGGTGTCTCTTGGGCTCCCCGACCTTGCTTCCCTGCCCTCTCCCGTCCTGCCCCCAGAAGGGATGGGGGTGGGGATGTGCTCTGAAGGGGGGCTTTCTGGGCTGAAAGCCCTTGAGCCCCAAAGCCTGAATGCATGTGCTCCCGGCCACCCTGGCCCACCTGTCTCTGGCCTGCTGACGTGGTGCAAGCCGAGCCCCTGGAATGTGAGGGGTGGGGTGGCAGCTGGGGGTGGGGGAGAGGAGTCTGCCAGAGTCTAAAAATAAATCCCCACCCTGAACATCAGCTCCAAAGGCTTTCGTGGGTTCCATCCCCCTTGGCCTGATGCCTCGGCCTTCAGCTCACCCTTGTACCCATCTCCTTCCAACCGTCCTGCCCACTTCCCATTACTGGAGCTGGGAATGAGCATCTCGTTCCTACCACCACCGCTAAAGGGTCCTCCCTCCTCCTGGGTCTTGTGAATAAAAGTAATAATAACAGTACAGCAGCCACCCTTCTAGGTGTGTGCGTGCTAGTTGCTTCAGATTCTTTGTGGCGCTATGGACTGTTAGCCCACCAGGCTCTTCTGTCCAAGGGATTCTCCAGGCAAGGGTGCTGGAAGGGGTTGCCATTTCCTCCTCCAGGAGATCTTCCTGATCCAACTCTCATCTCTTACATCTCCTGCATTAGCAGGCAGGTTCTTTACAAGGCCCCAGCTCCATACCAGGGCCTGTGCTCAAATGGCTTCTTGCTGGAACTCAAAGAATCCTCCTGGCAACCCCATGGGAGAAGTTCAGTTCACAGAAGACAGAGGCTCAGAAAGACTGAGCAGTTGACCTAGGGTCACACAGCCCAGGGATGGCACGGATGAGATTTGAACCCACCTCTGTCAACCTCAGAGGCTGAGCTGTTCCTAACTGTGCCCTGTAGGACAGGTGTCAGCACACAGAAGCGGGGCAGGCACCCTGCCTCTCCTCCCTCGACTGAGCACCCAGGAATCTTCATAGAGAGATGGCCCTTCTCTGCTCGCACATTCATTCCCAGCAACAGCCTCCACTCTCACCAGCTCCTCGTAATTCAAAACAACAATAATAACAATAGTTAGCAAAATAACTAGTGTGTGTCGGACACTATTTTAAGTGCTTTACGTAATGAACTCATTGCATCCTTCCAGCACCTCCATGAGATGAATGCTATTCTACCTGCATTTTACAGGTGATTACTTTGGGACACAGAGAGGTTAAGTAACTTGCCCAAAGTCACACAGCAGAGCTGGGATTCAAAGCCAGGTTGCCTGATTCTAGAACCTACACTCTTATCTATCAGTTATCATATCTTATCACAGGCTTGAGGGGTTCTCCCTCCATTTTTCCAGCTGGAGAAAGTGAGTCTCTAGCAATGTTATTAGCCTAGGGTCAACCAGGAGGATAAGGCAGAGCTAAGGTCCCAACACCAGACTGATGATACATCCTGTTGAGATGCAGGGGCTCAGCGAGGGGGATCCCTCTGGGTCCAAGTCGCACAGCCCAGGACTCAGGACTGGCTCTCAGGCCTGCCTGACCCCAGAGCCTGGCTCTGCTCTCTTGCTGGTCTCCGTGGATATGACCTAACTTCCCCCCTCCACCCCTCCCCACCAGGCCCCCCACACCACCGCCACCATGCCATTCGGTAACACCCACAACAAGCACAAGCTGAACTTCAAGGCTGAGGAGGAATACCCAGACCTCAGCAAGCACAACAACCACATGGCCAAGGCGCTGACCCTCGAACTTTACAAGAAGCTGCGGGACAAGGAGACGCCATCTGGCTTCACTCTGGATGATGTCATCCAGACAGGTGTGGACAACCCAGGTAAGCCTCCTGGGGGAGCGTCCCAGGGACTGTGAGGCCAGTGTGTGTGTGGGTGGCCTGGAGGCTGCCTGCCAGGCCTCAGTCCCACCTCCCTGAGCCTCAGTTTTCCCATCTGTAAAGTGGGAACCATACTCATGGGGCTGCTGTGAGAAACAGATGAGTTGAATGTGTGCGGGCCTGGGACAGGGTCTGGCAGGTGGCAAACCACTCGCTAAATGTGTGCGAGTATCACGTGAGACTCCCCTAAGGGAAGCTATTGCATCTTCCAGGCCTCAGTTTCCTCACCTGAAAAATGGGCACCCAGGTTGGGAAAACATAGGCATATGGAGTGGCTCCTGGCACCAAGTGGGCGCTCTGACTCTGACAGGGGGTTCCTTCTCCATGAACACCCCACCAGGGCGGGTGGAACTGGGCAGGAGACCAGCTTCCAGCCTCAGCCTCCAACTCATGTCTGAGGGAAAAGGCCCTTGTTTCCCTACTTGAGAAATAAGAAGGTGTTTTGTTTTTTGGCCACGAGGCATGCAGGATCTTAGTTCTCCAGCCAGGGATTGATCCCTGGCCCTCTGCATTGGGAGTGTTGAGTCTTAACCACTGGACCATCAGGGAAGCCCAAGAGGGTCTTTCAAGCCTCTTCTTATCGGTGGGGGTTGAGAGCCTCTAAGGGTCTGAACTTTTTGAGGGACGATCCCTTGATTTGGGGATTCACAAGTGGTAATATTTTTAGTAACTCGCCCCCAGACTCTTTCTCCTTTGCCCTGCACTCAATGTTCCTCTCACCAACCAGCCCCAGATACCGCCTCAATCTCCCCCAGTCTTCTCTCCCCATTCCTACCCACCCTCAGCCTTCTCATTTCTGACCTGTGGTGCTCAGTGAAATCCCTTGCATGTACGCACACATGCACACACACACACCCCCATGTGTGCACACACAGTCTACACTGGACCCAGGAGCCCAGGTCTTCCCCGTGGGTGACAAGCACCTCTGACCTCCCTTGACCCCCCAGGTCACCCCTTCATCATGACCGTGGGCTGTGTGGCTGGTGATGAGGAGTCCTATACGGTTTTCAAGGACCTCTTTGACCCCATCATCCAGGACCGGCACGGGGGCTTCAAACCCACCGACAAGCACAAGACTGACCTCAACCATGAGAACCTCAAGGTCGGCTGCCCCAGGGGAAGGGCAGGGTGGGGCGGGGGGAGGAGACACCCAGAGAGACAGGGAGACTGAGATGGGGAGAAACACAGAGGGGGATGGGAAGAGAGATGGACAGGCAGACACAGAAGATGGCCAAGGTTGGGAGAGAGAGAAAGAGAGAGGAAAGCAGGTGGAAAACATACAGGGAGTCAAGGGAGAAACAGACACAGAGATGGAGAGGGAGATAAAGATGGGGGAGAGAGAGAAAAGAGAGACAGAGCCAGGGAGGGAGGGGGAGACAGGCCAGTGGGGAGGGAGAACCAAAGGAAGCAGCTGAGAGCCCAAGAGAGCTGGGAGGGGCCTGCGGGGGAGATTTGATTTTGGTGGGCAAGGGTCAGGGCACACAGGATGGTCCGCCAAGCCCTGACTCCCCCCCACCCCCGTTCCCTAGGGTGGAGACGATCTGGACCCCAACTACGTGCTCAGCAGCCGTGTCCGCACGGGGCCGCAGCATCAAGGGCTACGCACTGCCCCCCACTGCTCCCCCCGGCGAGCGCCGGGCGGTGGAGAAACTCTCTGTGGAAGGTGAGAGACCCCACCCCAGCTCTGGACCCCCTTGTGCCCCCATTTGCCAAAACACTGCAAGAACTTGATAATCACGGGTGCTTGGTGAGTGACAGCTGGCAGTATTACACCCCTGGGAGAGGTCTAAGGGATGCTGTCAAGATTTGACACCCAACTGCGCCAGGGTCCTGACTGTCATCCATCTATTCATCCATCCATCTATCCATCAAGCAGACATTTACAGTTGTTCTGGCCCTGTGTGGGGAGCTGGGGTTCCCGTGGTGAATAAGATGGACCAAGGTCACTGCTCTCACAGAGCTGTCAGCCTGGTAGGGAGAGATAAGAGGAAACACTGAAACCAACAAAAGAATATGATCATCCCCAAATGCCCTGAGGACAAGAAACAGGGGGTTGTGGCACAGAATGACTGTGGGTAGCTATGTTGGAAAGGAGTTGAGACATGATTGACAAGAAGGAGCCAACCTTGGGAAGAAATCTAGGCAGGTGAACAGCAAGTGCAAAGGTCCTGGGGTTGGGAAAGTGTGTTGGAGGAACAGCAAGGAAACCAGTGTTGCTGGAGCTGAGTGGGTGATGGGGAGGGGGGGAGGAAGTGAGGTCAGAGGGGTGTTGGGGTGGCCAGGTTGTACAGAGCTTTGTGGGCTGCTGGGAGGACTCTGGCTTTGACCCTGTGGGAAGAGGACACTGTGGGAGCGTGGTGAGTAGAGAAGGGACAGGCTCAGACTTACATGGATGCCCCTGGTAGGGAACAGTTGGTGGGCAGAGGTAGGAGAGGCTGAGAAGGGCAACTGCAGGGGTCCAGGCGGTGCTGGGGGAGTGAGGGGAGCAGTGGGATGGGGAGAAAGAATGCGTGTGTTTGGAGGTGAAGCATTAGGGCTGGCAGGCAGTGTCATTCTGCTAAATGTTTAACAACTGGCTCTAAAAAAAAAAGCAGCAGCAGCCTTGATTTGCTGCCAGCAACTGCCAATTTCTCTGGTGTAAATTCTCCTACAGAGCCCCATTTTAAGCCAACCATGTGACATCATACAGGGACGGGTAATGGGAAGAGATGTGCCATAGCATGTCATGATGTAGAATTTCCACCATGCAGATACAACAGCTGACTTCAAGAACATAGAAAATAGTAAGCGTAGTAAAGTAATTAGCAAGTGATAGTTCTGAGTACTTACTACCTTCATTTTAAATACTGGATTGGCCAAAAAGTTCATTCTGAAAGATATTATAGGAAAACTCAATTTTTTTGGCCGACCCAATGTAGTTAATTTGTTTTTGTAATTTATTTTTAACAATAGAATATAGTATGTAGTATATGATATACAACATATTATATAGGATATTATACAAATATGTATAACATATTTTAACATATGTGTATTATAGAAATACATTATACACATATTTGTCATGTCTTATGAAGATATGAATATATACAAATGCATATATGTATTATATATTTATTATATACATAATATGCATGTGTGTGTGTATGCTCAACTGCTCAGTCATGCCTGACTCTTTGCAAACCCACGGTGTAGCCTCCAGGCTTCTCTGTCCATGAGATTTTACCAGCAAGAATACTGGAGTGGGTTGCCATTTCCTTCTCCAACACTTAATACATACTTTGTATTATGAATACCTATGAATATACACAAATATTATATATACTGTAATATAATATTGTTTACTGATGGCTCCCAGATTCCTAAGACTGACTCTGTCCCTACCAGCCAGCAGGAGTGAGCACCAGGACACTACTGCCTGCACATAGACTGACTGGATGTGAGAATTGGTGGCAGGCAAGGGAGAATCCATGCTTTTGGTCTTGAGCACATGGTGTGGGTGTTCCCAGGCCTGGGCAGACAGTGGAGGAGCATGTTTTTTTTTTGGGGGAGCTTAGACACCTTTAGAACCTCCACAGGGTCAAGGCCTAGGCCCCCGAGGGACAGCAGTGTGGGGTCCCCACGGCCTCTGCACACCCCTTGTATGGCAGGCTGTTGACCCTTCCTTCCTGTGGCCCCTCACCAGCCCTCAGCAGCCTGACGGGGCGAGTTCAAGGGGAAATACTACCCTCTGAAGAGCATGACAGAGCAGGAGCAGCAGCAGCTCATCGACGACCACTTCCTGTTCGACAAGCCCGTGTCCCCGCTGCTGCTGGCTTCGGGAATGGCCCGAGACTGGCCCGATGCCCGTGGCATCTGGTGAGGCCCCTTGCCCGATGGCCCCCTTCTGCCCCGCCTCCTCAAGTCGTCCCATGACCCACCAGGGTTAAGACCATAACAGCAATTCTCCAGGGTCATCTTGCCCTCCACTCCTGCCTTCCCTGTGGTCTGCATGTCACATTTTAAAAAGCTTGAAACTCAGATTTGAACCAGACTCCCTAGGTTCAAATCCCAGGGCTGCCATTTATTAGCTGTGTGATCTTGGGCACGTAATTTAATGTTTCTCTGCCCCAAATCTCCATGTATAAAATGGGATCATGATAATTCATAGCTCTTAGGGTTCTTATGAGGATTAATGAATTAATTTATGCAAAGTATTGGGAAAAGTGTCTGGTATATAGTAAGTATCCATACTGGCCATTGGCATGATATTAATTGCTAATTATTGTTGTTAGCTGGGCTTTCTAGTAATTTTTTAATCCCCAATTTTGATGAAAGTGAAAGTTGCTCAGTCACGTCCAACTCTTCGTGACCCTATGGACTGGAATTCTCCAGGCCAGACTACTAGAGTGGGTAGCTTTTCCCTTCTCCAGGGGATCTTCCCAACCCAGGGCAGAACCCCAGGTCTCCCTCACTGTAGGCGGATTCTTTACCAGCTGAGCCACAAGGAAAGCCCAGGAATACTGGAGTGGGTAGCCTATCCCTTCTCCAGAGGATCTTCCTGACCCAGGAATCTAACCGGGGTCTCCTGCATTGCAGGCGTATTCTTTACCAACTGACCTATCAGGGAAACTGCCCCCGCCTCGATTCTGATAGTCAAAGGCCTTAAAACGTTTTGAGAACCTCGGTTTCAAACAATTTGGAGAGTATAGGTTGTAAGATTTTAAGTGTTTTCACTAATCTTACATTAGGTTCCACTAATGTCAGATTTTGTGATTCAATGGTTTCAAACATTTCCAGATCCTAAAGTTTCCCAGTCTAAGACTCCTTCTGCGATGTCACAATGTCATGGAAGGTTTATCAATTCTGAATCTCGGTTTCCGTTTTTCAGCGATTCTGAGATTCTAAGATTCTATAATATTGTGCAAACAATTAAGACCCTAAAAGCCCCTGATCCCACGATTCGAGATTTCACGGGTCCTGTGACATTTAAAGGTGTAAGCTCCTGAGACTATGAGATGCTCAGGCCTCGTGCCCTTTAGGCCCGCTGCCCCCTAGCGGTGGATGTGTGTTTGCAAGAGGGAGGGGAACGGGTGTCCCGCGGAGCTGGTTCCCTAACCTTTGCTGCGCCCGATGCTAGGCACAATGACAACAAGAGCTTCCTGGTGTGGGTGAACGAGGAGGACCACCTCCGAGTCATCTCCATGGAGAAGGGGGCAACATGAAGGAGGTTTTTCCGCCGCTTCTGCGTGGGGCTGCAGAAGGTGAGTGACTGCCCCAAAGCCGCTTTCCGGGGCCCCGCCCCTTGGAACCCGGCTCCTCCCCGCACCGAAGCCACGCCCCTCAGCCGTGCTCCTCTCTCACTTTCCAAAGCCCCGCCCTTTGGAAAACCCGCCCCACCCCTATCCTCAAGCCCCACGGACAAGAACCGGCCTTCAAGGCGTCCTCAAGCCCAGCCCCCTCAGAATCCAGCCATCACTTGTGCGGTCGGGCCCCTGCCCCAAGAATGTCGTGCCTCCAGGTTTTCCAGACCCGCCCTCTCGGAGTCCTACCACCACCGACATTCTCACCCCCTGTCCCTCGGAGCCCTGCTCGGGTTGTGGGTGCATTTGGGGGCACCCGCAGCGCTGATCCCGGGTCCCCTCCCCTACCTCAGATTGAGGAGATATTCAAGAAAGCCGGCCACCCGTTCATGTGGAACGAGCACCTGGGCTACGTGCTCACCTGCCCATCTAACCTGGGCACCGGGCTGCGTGGCGGCGTGCATGTCAAGTTGGCGCACTTGAGCAAGCATCCCAAGTTCGAGGAGATCCTTACTCGCCTGCGCCTGCAGAAGCGAGGCACAGGTATGGCCCAAGTTCCCTCCTGCGGCTTCCAGGGCTGGCTCTTAGCGGCGGCTGAAGGGGAACGGGGGCATCCCCACAGGTTCTGGGCGTTGGCGAGGGCTGCTCCTCTGTGAGTTTCAGTTCTTCCTCTGAAAATAGGCTTCAGCACGCCTTATCTCAGAGAAGTCCCTATACCATCATGGTTATATGGTTAATATACACTGTGTATGTCCCTGGGCCCCTAGGGGCCTCACTTTCCTATCTGTAAAGGGGAGGATGGTCAGGATTCGACCCCAGGCAGCCCGGCTCCTGAGCTCAACTCCGTTACTCACAGTGTTGGATGGTTGAGGGGTGAGATACCTAAAGCCAGCCCGAGAATAGACAGACGCTCAGGACACTGCATGAATTTAACACAGTAGGCATTCACCCAGGACGTCCGCCTGCGCCATTGGCACGGCGGCCCGCGTTCCAGGCCCCGCTCCAGCATTTCTGCTGGCTCCTTAGCCCCTGCCTCCTACTCCCGCAGGTGGTGTGGACACGGCTGCTGTGGGCTCGGTGTTCGACGTGTCCAACGCCGACCGGCTGGGCTCGTCGGAGGTAGAACAGGTGCAGCTGGTGGTGGATGGTGTGAAGCTCATGGTGGAGATGGAGAAGAAGCTGGAGAAGGGCCAGTCCATCGACGACATGATCCCCGCCCAGAAGTAGGCGCACAGCCAGCCCGCCGCCGACTGCTGGAGCCCCATCCTAAGGGAGGATCCAGCCCACCGGAGCCCGCCCCTTCATCCTTTGCCCCGCCCCTTCCTCCTGGAGCCCAGCCTATAAACGTTTGGTCCACCTGGGGCTCTATCCGTCCTTCTAGTTCCAGTTCCAACCAGAGTTCCAACCAATGGGCTCCAGTCTCTGGGTTCTGGCCAATGAAAAACCTCCCTTACGGTCTCCTCTTTTTTCTCCACGCTCCGCTCACCATCAGGAGCTCTGGCTAATAGAGCTCAGCTGGAGCTGTTGCTATTTCTCCACTCAAAGCAACAAATAAAAAGCAATGGTGGCCTTAGCGTTGGGTTTGATTGTTATTAGTACTGAAGGAGGAGGAGGAAAAACTTTGGCAGTTGGCTACTGTGTGACCTCAAAGTGGCTTGTCGTCTCTAGGCAATGTCCTAGGGCTACACGTTTTATCCCACTTCTAAAGTGAAAGCGTTAGTCGCTCAGTCGTGTCTGACTCTTTGCGACCCCATGAACTGTAGCCCGCCTGGCTTCTCTGTCCGTGGAATTCTCCAGGCAAGAGTACTGGAGTGGGTAGCCGTTCCCTTCTCATCTTTTCCCATCTCTAAAATGAGGCAAGCTCAGGGTACAGCACCTAGTGAAATCATTACAAGGCTCTATGGGGAATCTGCGATCCCAAGAGGTGTGGTCCAGTGTCACACGCTGAGCTTGGGCCCTTCCCAACCTCTGCTCCCAACCACTCATGCTCAGATCTCAAACACAGGACCCATTCTAGAAACGGACGTCAAACAAAATATCTGAATTTGCCCTCCGGGCCTCTGGTTTGAGACCTTGCATGCATCTCATCACTATCTACTTCACGATGCTTTTTCCTGACCCTCTTTCTGTGCAATCTGACTTCAGATCTGAATGTATATATATATATATATATATATATATATATATATATACTCTCTCTCTCTCTCTCTCTCTCTATATATATATATATATATATACACACATATATACACACACAGCCCTCTATAGCTGCTACTAGTCTTTTCAATTTCCCTTGCTTTGCTCAAGAACCTGCCATGGTTTCCCACATCTCCTAGAATGCTCTATTATGTGTGATTCTTCAAGGTCAAACATGCACACCATCTGCCGAAGGCTCTTCTTCCCAGTTCTTTTCTCATGATACTCTATACACTTTTCCATTCCTTACACTGTGCGATTCCTATCCTAACGTCTGCCCAAACTGTTTCTTCCTCCAGGCTGGAGCTTGGGTCACAGCATCTCTGTGAAGTCTTTGAGGACAGGCCTTTTGGAGAGCTTGGTTCCATGAACGAGCAGGAAGTGCTTATGGGGTTGGGAATGGGAGAAGCGGGTAATGGAAGGCAAGAAACATCTGAACACGTATTTGGTGTCAGCCACATCAACCACTTCTACTTGACCCAATAGGATGAGGCTTTCATTATCAAGAGGGTAGCAGGTGGGCTCCCAAAGAGACAAAGGTTTTAGAAAAAAATGTGAGGCAAAGTTAGGAAGACAGAGCCTGCCAGAGACCTGGAGGAGGCACTTTTTCCATCCTTAAGTCACACAGGTAAAGGGCCCTTAGAGATCAAGCAATCTCTCTATTTTGCAGAAGGGAAACTGGGGTCTATGGATGTCCCCAAGAGTTCCCAGAGAGATTACATAAATAGAGGAGATCCCAAAGGTCAGGGCATTCAAGGTCTGGTAGACGTTGGGATCTCTTACAATACTGCTCCCAACTGAAGAACCCATCACTAATCCGAGCTCCACCTGCACAAAGAGCACAGACCATGGTCTGAGCCAGCCAAGTCCTCCATCCAGGCACCTGTCAGCAACCATGTCTGTCCCTCCTATCTTGCCTCCTAAGCCTGAAGTCCACCTCTTTCCTCCCCACCTCTGTCACCCTGCCCTTCTGACCTGATTCCCTCCCTCCCTTCACAGCACAAACCTGCCTGCCCCTGACTCTCTCTTACTTAACAACCTTGCTGTGGCTCCCCAGTACCCTCAGTACAAAGCCCAGGTAGCTCTCCATGACCTTCAAGGCCAACCAGTCCTCCAGCCTCATTCATCCCTCACAGTGACTCCACACTCAGTCACGTCATATGCCATTTGCTAAAGGACTTGTACTCTTGCTTCTCTTTGCTTAGAACTGATGCCTGCTCCCAACCCAGGCCCCCAGATTCTGCCATGCCTGGTTAGTCGCTCATCATTCTCCCTGTCCCAGGGGAGCTGTGCCTCCTCCTCCAGGAAGTCCTCCCTGGTGAGGGCAGTTTCCCCCTTGTGCACTCCCCCAACCTGCCACACTGACTCCAGAATCATCACTGAGGACACGGCTGCCTCCTCCCTGGACTGTGAACCCTATATGAGGGCAGGGCTGGGTTTATCTTGGCCACCACTGTGTCCCCAGCCCAGGGCTGGGAACCGAGGAAGAACTCAGGAATTGACATTTTTGTGACAGAGTTGGTGCCCCTGCCACACACATCATTTTTCTACCCTCTCAACTACAAGCACCTGTCTTTCAGCAGAGTCCTGTTACCACCTAACTCATGATATGATTTTGATTCTGCCTCAGACCCTGAATTTTTCAACACTGACCACTTTTTTTCTCTAGAGTCAGCCACTCTCAATTTTTAGCCCCCTTCAGTTCTCATTTGACTTTCTTATCCCATGAAGAATACAACAGTTGACCGTACCATGACTTAAACAGGCAAGTGAGGCAGTTTAACTAAGCTTCTTTCCTCCAAGCAACCCTCATGGCTCCCCAGTGCCCTGGGATGAAAGCCCAGACTGCGCGCTTTGGCCCACAAGGCTCTGGTGAAGTGTCCTACCCTTCTTACGTCTATCACACTTCTACTTCCCTTTTGTGACACCTTGACTTTCCTTTGAGGAGTCCCTGCAAGCCCAACTCTAGGTACAGGCCACTCTAGAGTCACAGTGACTGGTTCGGGGTGATCACATGACTTATCTGGGCCAATGAGAGCCTGTCTTGGGACTTTTGCTTGAAGTTGGCAATGAGGAACTCTGCTATAGCCAGTAAGCTGGAAGGATAAAAGCTTGGAACTGCTGGCGTCACTGTTGACACCAGGCACCTATTGGATGAAACTACTAGAATGAAACACTGAAGAAAGCAGGGATGAGCCAGCCTGTGGCCTGAATCCAGCTATACCTGAAGTCAGGCACACCTGGCTTATGAAATGAGCAAACAAATACCTTTTTGCTTAAGTGTAGATAGATTACTAGTCCTAACACCGCATTCCTCTAATTTTCCACCCAGCCCCCAACACAGCAGCCATACTGAAATTACCCACAGTTCTCTGAGCTATACCATGCAGTCCCACTTCCAGGCTTGTGCCCAGGGGATGCCCAAAATCTGGTCAACTTCTACTCATCCTTTAGAGCCCAACTCCAGCATCAGTTCTTCTGGAGTGCCTTCCCCAAACCCTCTCACTTTCTCTTCTGGCCCAACCCCCTCCAAAAGCAATGGTTTCTCTAGTGTCTGTCAGAACCCATGTCCCCCCACAGACAGGGGCTCCCTGCATCTCCGTGTCCACCACTGGGCCTGGATGGAGTAGGCACCGGTCAATGACTGTTTATTGAATAAATGTACTACTGGAGTAAGAAGTGGCTTAGAGTCCAGTATAACATGTGGGTGAATATGTGAGTGGATGAATAGGGGTCCGATATAGGAACCTCGTGGATGAGGCCGAGTCCCTTCCTGCCCTCTTCCGCAATCAACCTTGACCCTACACCCCCACTGCTCCCATTCTGCAGATGAGAAAACCGAGGCTCAGAAAGGAGAAACTGCTGGCCCAAAGTCACACACCTCTTTTTCATCTCACTTGCAGGTGAGGGCAGGGAAGGAAAACCCCAGGGTCAGCATGGGGGAGGGGGGACTCTCCTAAGTTTATTGGGCATCAGGCTGCAGGTGAGGGGGCTGACAGGAGGAGAGGGGGGGTGTAATAACTTAAAACCAGAGGTGAGAGTGGCAGCTCCTCCAGAGATCCCTGCAGAAGGGAGGGTGTGGGGGGTATTTACAAGGATTTGTACAAAGTGCCCCGCGCCAGCCTGGGGCAGGAAGAGGGGATTCGAGCAGGAGGGGTTGGGGAGGGGAAGGAATCTGCCTCTCTGACCCCCACTCCCGGTCCCCCCACACCCCCAATTCTTCAGTCTTTAGGCTCAGCAACTCTTCTTGTCCCTGCCCAAGGCCTAATTCTTGAGCTGTCGGGGAATGGAAGTTTCCTCAGTTTCCTTTTCTGCCCCACCCCTGACCCCAAAGTCTCCTCAGGTGCCCCACGGCAGGGTGAGGGGGACCAGGTGGGCTGGAGGCTCCAGGAAGGTGCCAGCTCCCCTCTGCGAAGCCCCCTTTGCTCTTCTCTCCTGCTCAGCGGGCCCTGGAGAACAGAGAGGGGACAACCTCTGCCCCCAAGTCCACTTCAGGGAAACTGAGGTGATGACAAAGGGAGAATCCCCTCCTTGACCCCCTTTCTCTGTCGAAGTGAAGGGGGCGAGGAAGAGGAGGGGACTCGGGGCCGTGGCGGCTCAGAGCTCGAGGTCGTTGGAGATGCGGGTGACGAGGGTGCGGAAGGCCAGGGCAGTGCCCGCCACGCGGCGGAAGAGAACTCCCCGCAGGCCCGGCCGGGGCAGCTGGCAGACCTCCACTTCGAAGTGGGACAGGGGCTCGGGCCCGCCCGCACTCCCCGTGCAGGCAGGCCAGCAGGAACGGCTGTGGCTGGCGGCAGCGGCAGCGGGCAGCCGCGGTGGCCTGGCGCAGAGCTGCCATCAGGGCCTCGGGCGGGCGTGAGCTGGTCAGTTTCACACTCCAGGGGAATCGGAGCAACCGGGGGGCGGTTTCCGTTTGATCCCAAGGTAGATGGCAACTGAGGTGGGAAGATATGATGAGTTAGAGATGGGAGAGAAGAGGAAGGTAACCCGCAGTTCCCACTTTGGGACAGGCTGTCCCTAGACATCTTCTCGAAACCTCTTTTACTCCAGGGGACAATCTCTCCGCTGTACAAATAGCTGTCCACCTGGAAACGGTATTTCCCAGCCTCCCCTGCAGCCAGGTGTGGTCTTGTCTCCAAATGCCTGGATGTGCACGGAAGTGACCAGGTAACTCCGTATCACCTCTTTCAAAGGAAACTGTATGCCCTGGACTCTCCTGCCCCACCTCCTGTGAGGCTGCAGCACGAGCTAGGGTGGACTGTGAAGATGACAAGGTTCTAGGGGTGAGGATGTAGGAGCCCTGGGTACCTGAAGGATCTCACATAATGGAGTGGCCCTACCAGCCTGGCCTGGACACACGGTTTGTGTGAGACAGAACTTACTTCTGTTTGTATTTTGCGGTCTCTTCCCTATAGCAGCTCAGTTTGTTTCCTAACATATCCTTTTTCTGGTAATAATCATTCTGCCCTTGGAGAACCAAGTCTCACTCTAGACTAGGGATTTCTCACATCTAGGAGCAGTACTGTCTTCCAACGGATATTAGTACATTTCTGAAGCCTTTTTGATTGTCAAAATGTCTTGGAAAGGGAGCGCTGCCTATATTTATCAGGGTGGAGGGATGGTTCAAGAATGATACACATTCTGCAGTGTGTGAAACGGCCCTGCCTAACAAAGAAATGTGTCTCCTAAAATACCACAAATGTTCTTGAAAAGCATCGCAGATCTAGTCTTTCTGGTTTAGGTGGGGCAGACTCACCTCTCAGCTCCAAGGGTGAACCCGTGACTCACTTCTAGGCAAAGAGAGCATCCCACACATCTCCCCACACTCTGATTGGCTCAAAGATGAGCATGTGACTAAGTCTGACCAATCAGAGTACTCCACCCTTCTGGTCACTGGCATTGGTTTAGGGATAGACATGTAACCCAACTCCAGCCAATGAGATTAGGTCCTGGGACTGTTGGCCCTGCTGGGGAGGCTCCCTATTTCCACTGAGGTTTCTATACTGGCCCAGGGTTGTCGGCAACCATTGTGCCTCACTGGATGAGAGGGGAAAAGTGGTGTGGTGTCATCAGGGGAGGAGTGGGTTATAGATGGGAGAGGCTGAAGTTAAAGATGGTCAAGGGATGATGCTCAGGGATGGAGGTGGACGTGAGAGGAAATCAATGCGGGAGTGCATAAAAGGAAGTGGCCGAGAAGAGGGGGGTCATAGAAGCATTTCTGGAAACTGGCCTTGGAGGATGAGGCTCGGGCCCCGACCAGGGGTCTGGCAGGGGTGGTAAGGAGAGGTACTTACACAAGAGGGGTCTGAGGCAAAAGGGGAAGTACAGACACTCACCTTGTGACCTCAGGTCCCCGATTCTCTCAGGTTCGTCTGTGACCCTACAGGAAGGGTGGGGGAATGAGTGTCTCATTTGGACATAAAGCCCCCCCCAATCCGCTGCCTCCAGGACTCAGGTAGCCCTTGCCTCAGCCCTGGTTCCTCCCTGAGGACTGGAGCTGGGCTAGGAGTCAGGATTTGATCTCCCTCTCCATACCCAGAAAGGGAGCCCATTCGCAAATGGTTAGTGCAGGTTGGAGGAAAGATATTGAAGAATTTGGAAGATAAAAGAGAGGCGGGGTGGGCAGAGACACACCTACATATAGGAGACAGACAGACACACAAACCCCTCCTTCAGCCTGTGTTCAAATGACACCTCCCTAGCGAGGCCTGCTCCATTTAAACTGTACCCTTCCTTCCCCATACCCTGATAGGCACATCACCACCACCACCCCACCCCATTCCCTGCTCTGTTTTTCTCCTTAGTACTTGCCACACCTGACAGTCTATTTTATTTGTTTACTGTCTGGGTCCCCTAGTAGAATGCCCTGGGCAGGGATTTTCTCCCTCTTGTTCACTTTACTCTGGGCTCATGATGGTGCCAAGCACACAGTACACTCAAAGAATGAAAATGATAGAAAACATTTATATTTTCCGGGGCAACATCCAAAGCTCAGTCCATGTATCACATCACTTAGTCTGCACAACAACCCTCTGAGGGAGATACTGGCATTACTATCCCCATTTCAGGGAAAAGGAAAGTGAGGCCCAGAGAGACTGAGTCATTTGCTTAAGGTCTCTCAGAAGAGCTCAGGGTCTGAACCCGGAGTGGCTCCAGAGGCCAGACTATTGTTTATTATCTGAGTAAATGAACGACCAGAGCCCACATACAGACCCCCTACCCAACTCACAGTGCCCCCTCCCGCCAGGCCCGCACACGGGTCAGACATGCAGACAGGGAGGCAGAGCCAGTGAGAGCAGAGGTGGAGGGGACTTACTGATTTTGGATCCCTGGGGCAGAGAGGCGCCTGAAACGCAGCGGTTAGAGTTCTGCCGTTTAGAGGGATCGAGGGTAACCCTGTAGTGTGAGGAGGGAGGTGAAGAGTGATGGAGAAAGAGGAGGAGGAGACGGAGATGTCGGGGCACAGGAGGCAGAGTAGAGCAGAAGACAGGTTAGGTCCCATCAGCCCCCCAACCCTCTCCCTGTCCCCCATGTCCTGTGGGACTCACCTTCGGGTCAGTTTGGAGGTCAGCTTGGTGAAGAGGTTGGTGGTGGGGCGGGGCCGCCCAGTGGGCAGGGGCGTGGCTTCGTGGGCCAGTGTAGGGGAGGCGGGGGGCCCATTCTGCACGCCCCCACCTCCCCCGCCCCCTGCCCGCCTGTCTCGGACCTGGCCACCGTGGAAGGTGCTGCGGATGGTGGAGCCACGTGCCAGGCGGCTCCGCTCCCCTGATGGGGGAGCCAGGCTGTGACTGGAGGGGAGGCGGGGGGGCACCCGTGGGGTACCCGAGCTGTGGGCAGAGAGGTACAAGTTAGGGTGGAGCTTTGAGGCAGGCCAGAGTCCTCAGTCCCTCTGATTCCTCACTGGTCTGTCCTGAGATCAGAAACCGCTGCGAAGCTAGAACTCAGAGACAGGGCTGCGGTGCAGAATTGTGTGGGTTGTGCCCTATACACCCTTAGCATTATTTGACTGACTCTTTTCACCTCCTAAATCATTCTTCCTTCAAACCATCCTTTCTTGAAGCTCTGTCCCCTCCAAACCATCCTCTATCCCAACTCTCCTCTCTCCAAACTTGGCAACTGAATAGATTCAGATATACTTTTAAATGAATTCCCAGCTATTTGCCATCCAAACCTCAGGAACCACATCAATTGTGCAAACACTTTGCTATCTGAACTTTCATTATTCAAACGTGGGAGAGGAATAGATGTGAACATCAAGGAAACTTACATTCATTATGAAAATTTTCAACAGGTAAAAATAAAGAGGAAGGAACCCTCTCTCTAATTCTCAAGATTCTGTGTAGGCAGGGGTGGATCTATTATCCTAGGACCTTCCTCAGGCCCTCTGACCCTCTCAGTCCTCACAGCAGAAGCCAGACCTCCAATTAATATCCTTCTAGGGACAGCCAGATCTCAAAGAAGGAGCCCTGATTGGCAGATACCATTACCTCTCACCCAGAATCCACACACAACGTTTTACTCTTAGTAACCAAACCCCTTAAGAGTATAAACATTGCACATGGCCACCCAGCCAAAGACTACAAGCCCCAGCTTCCTTTGCAGCTAGGGATGGTCATATGACCATGTTCTGGCTAATAGGATGTAAGCAGAAGTGCTTTGGCCCATTTCTGGGTCCTGTCTTTGAACAGAAAAGCAGTTTGCACTCCACTGTCTTTCCACCCTTTTTGCTGGTTGGGAAATGGTGGCAACTGGTGCAGTGGCCTCAAATCTAGAGCTGCAGTCTCATGTTAAGATTGGTCCTGAATCCTTGGAGGACCCTGCCTCCTACTTCTGGATCACAGAGGACTAAACCTCCACCTCAGCTACTGTGGCTTATGGTCTCTTAACTCCTGAATCTATAACCTAACTATATGCTATCTCTTGGCCAGGACTTGGAGGCCATATATTATAGTGATTAAAAGTACAGATTCTGGAGTCAGTCTGGAATCTTTGCTTCTTGACTTACCAGCTGTGTGGCTTTGGACAAGTTACGCAACCTATCTGTGCCTCATTCCCTCAGCTGTAAAATGGAGACACCAGGATTGATCTCATAGAATTGTTAGGGGCATTCAACCAGCTAACATACACAGGCCCGGCCTACAGCTACTGCTTGATAAATGTTGACTATTATTATTTTTATTTAATAACCCCCAAATAAGTTCTGACTCATTGAATGCCTACTGTGTCTCAGACCCTGTGTGAGGTACAGGACACACCTATCTCCAGCAGATCCCTCTAATGAGACTGGAGGCAGAGAACATCAGCTCCATCTCACACAGGAGGAAACGGAGGCTCAGACACCTGCTGCTGGTCATCTTGCTCGTGGAGTGCAGAGGCGAGATTCGGAATTCAGAGCTGAATCACCGCTTCCAAACACTTCCCCTGTCCCCACTAAAGAGTGACACCTGCATCCTTTTTGGGTGTTTCCCAGAGTGCACCTAGGAGTCACGCCCTCTAGTCCTGATGGGTGGGTCTCATGATCCTGAAGCCTACCCCACTCTGGGACTTGAACTGTGATGTGAACCAATTCATTCCCTTTGTATGCTCCAGCCAGCCTGCTCTAGTTTCCCTCACTTGCCAGCTGAAGAAGCCTGAACCAGCTCAAGCAAGTAAGTTCGAAATCCCACCAACTAGAGGATGTTGAAGCTGTGACATTCTAGGGCTTCTCTCCAACTCTAAAAATGGATCATTCAAAAAAAAATGAACTCAGGTTCCCCAGGCTCGTGGGCAGAGTGGGACAGACTGTTTTGCTGGTGCTGATGACTAATTAATTAAGGGGGAGGATTTTTCAGGGGGTCTGGGACAGGGAGGACATGGATAGACTTTGCCAAAGGAACGGCAGACATGCAGACTCCCCCGTCCCCACACCATCCCTCCCCACAAGGGCTAACATCTTAGATCAGGGGGCCCTGCTCACCTACACCCCATCTCTCCTTCCCTGTTGCTGCCCTCCCTTCATACCTGTTTTCTTTGCCATTTGGCAACAAGGATGGGCGCTCAGCCCCCGGGCGTTCTGTGCAAACGTAGGTGTTTCTGCGGGTCATCATGCTGGGAGGGAGGTTGTTCTGTAGGAGATAAAGCCAGGAGGAGAGTGAGGGGGCAAAGGGACCCTCCTTAATCCCTTTTACCCTCTCTGGCCTACCTCGTTAGGAATGAGGCAGGGGCCTGTGTGTGAACCAAAAGTGAGTAGGTGACGGTTTATTTTGGCTAAAGACATGAAAGGTCAACGGGTCATGCCAGCAGTGCAGGCTGAGAGCCATGGGGGGCCTTGGAGCTGGGAGGAGAGAAGGTCACGGAAAGTTCCCAGGGGGCAGCCTTGCCCACCTCTTCTCTCTCAGACCTCGCCTACCTCCAGCCATGTCAAACTTTTACAAACATACTTATTCAGGCCACGTTGAGAGGCATGTGGCATCTCAGTTCCCAGACCAGGGATTGATTCCAGGCCCCATGTGGGAAGGCGGAGTGATGACTGCTGGACTGCCGGGGAAGTCGCATCTCTCCTCCTAAAGGCCTTTGCACAGGCTATCTCTTCTGCTTGGGTCTTCCTCCTACCTGTCCCTCTGATTCACTCCTAGGGCTCTCTCAGGTGTCAGGTCAACATATCCCCCGCCCTGGGCCCTGGCTGAGTCAGCTACCTTCTTTGCGCTCCAAGCTACAGCCTTGTATTGTATTGGCCACAATGCTTTGACCACCTCTGTTATGAACAGACTCTACCCTGCACTGCACTGAGCTGAGGACAGGAATAGCGTATCAGGATTCTGTTGCCTCATAAAATGTGCTGGGGAGTGATCCTTTTTCCTCTGGAAGTCTGCCTAAGATAGGTATTATTCCTTCTTTCATGTTTGGAAGACTTCCACCAGTTTAGAGCCATCTGGATCTGGAGTTTTCTTTATGGGGAAGTGTTGAGACTGTTCAGGTTTTCTATTTCTTCTCGGGTCAGTTTTGGTGTGTTTCTAAAAGACATTTGTCCGTTTTGTCTAAACTGTCAAATTTATTGGCATAAAGTAGTTCCTAATGCCATCTTTCTTTTTATGTCACAATGAACCTCTCCTTTTCACTTCTGATACTGGTAATTTGTGCTTGCTATCTTCTTTTTAAAAATTGAAGTATAGTTGATTTACAATGCTGTGTGTTTTTTTCTTAATTAGTCTTGCTAGGGGTCCACTGACTTCAATAATCTTTTCAAAGAATCAGCTTTTGGCTTGTTGATTTTCTCTCGTGTGCATCTGTTTTCTCCTGTATTGATTTCTTCTCTTTACTATTTCCTTCCTTCTATTTTTTGGGGAGGGGTAATTTGCTGTCCTTTTTAGTGTCTTAAAAGTGTGGATATATTTCAACAACAGCTTTCATTCACTGAGTGCTTACTGAGCCAGGCACTGTGTGAGTATGGCACAAGACCCTCCCGAAACCCCAGCTCAGTGATAAGCTCATTTCACAGGGTGGCACAGTGAAGCTCAGAGAGGGGAAGCCACCCGCTCGAGGCGACACAGCTCATTAGTGTAATTCAAACGCGGGTCTATGCGGCTTCCGTGTCCGGACCACCTCCCTGTAACTTGCTTCCACCTCTGTCTCCTGATGTTGAGGATGTTTTGGTTCTCTCAGCTTGTATTATAGCATTCTAGGGAGCTTCAGAAGCAAGAAAGCCAAGTGCTACATTCCCCAGAAACTCTTCGGCAGCCCAGGTCCTGGGTATGAATGGGATCTGGCAACCTCTGCTCTTGTGGAGATCTGGAAGGTGGAAATGGGGTGGCAGTCACGTTCCTGCCCCCTCTGACATCTGCTCACACAGGCAAGACTGGGATGAGGGTCTCTGCTTCAGCAGGGCACCAGGGCCGGTTCTCTAGACCTCTGGGCAGCAAGAGGCTCTCCTGGTGGAGGATGATGTTTCCAAGTCTTGCATCGTAGCCCTGACTGTATGTTCTTGAACTCAGCAGAGCTCGAGGGGGCCTCAAAGGTGGGAGCTCCTGGGTGGGTCAGCTCTGCTGTGGTAATGTGTCTTTCTTGTAGGTCTGGTCCAGTGCCTGCTCCTCCAGCCCTCCGTACAACTGCGTAAGCACCGCCGCTAATTCTCCACATTAAATCCTTCAAGCTAAAAGCACAGGGCGTTTCTTTTTGAATCCTAACTTATACACTAGAATCGAGTACAGGCTCAGGCAGGGAGCGCACTTGTGTGTCGAGCGAATGACTGAATGGATATAACAGAGCCCTGTGCGGTGGTCTGCGGAACAGGAGGGATGGGAAATGACGGAGCGCAAGAAATGTGACCCAGGTGACACGGACAGGCTGGGCTGCAGGCGGGGGCAGCCCGGGTGCCACCCCCAGCACCCCCCAACTCACCGGGGTGCTCGTGCTGTCCTTCCGCCCGCTCTGGGATCTCTGCCTTGTTGGGGTTGTGGGCGCTGCTGACCATTGGGCTGGAGGGGGCAGCCCTCGGCTCCCGCTGCCCGCAGCGCTGCAGCTCGCCTTCCGGCCTGGCAGGCGCTCCTCCTTCAGCTCCGCCTCCCCCGTGCTGGGTTGGGCTGCGCTTGGGGTGCAGGGGGTGCGGGGGACGGGGCCACCTGATAGACAGAGGGGACAGTTTTGTGCAGAAAAAGCAAAAATCTGCTCTGGGTGATCCTGACAACCTCAGAATTCCTCGCACAGGCTACTCTGACAATGTCTAAGTGACACGAATTCACAGACTCAGAGGCTCCACGTAAATGACACGACACTTGAGCAGGTTATTCACTGAATCCTACTCCTTTTTTTCTTTTTTCAGGCCAAAAGATTGGGAACAGCCTCAATACCCCTTAATATCGCAATAACTGAATAAGTCAAGATATTGCCACCCAATGGAATACTATGCAACTATAAAAAATGTTCCCATACAGAAAGATCTTCAAGATAGACAGTGAGGTAGAAAGGGGGCAAGGCTAGGTATGAGGTCTACAGTGGGCTACCATGTGTAAAAATGAGGAGAGAGTATGTACCTATCTTATATTTATTTATCTGTACTTGTTTATAATGAATGTTGCCCAAAGACTATCACTTCTATTAAAAGGAAGAATATCTTTATGGTATATTAATATATTAATATTGTATTTATACATCTTTATGCATTTTCGTATCTTTCTCCTTCTTTTCATGTTTGTCTCTTTATATATTTATATATGAATAAAACTTCTCCAAAAGAGTTCATATAAAACTGGTAACAGTGGCTGTTTCCAAATGGGAATGAGGGCTGAGAAATGTGTAGGACAAAGATGTTTTTACTGTCTATGCTTTCTGCACTATCAAGTTTTGAAGGATGTTGACTATTAATTTCAAAAACAAAACAAATTTGGTCCCTTAGAACATCTTCAAAATTTATGGTTTTAGAACCCAGGGGTTAAGGGTGTTCTAAAACTTCAGAGAGTTGGAACGTCTGTGTGTTAAAATTCAGAAAACTTAATGCTCAAAAGCCCCAGAACCACAGCAAGCTCTGCAGAGACACACGTGGGGCACCCATCAACCATCTTTCATCCTGTGAACCCTGGAACCCAGGAGGTCTCCATGGGGATTATTTTTAAAGGTTAACATGTCCTAATCATAGGTTGTTGGAATCACAAGCTTCTCAGGGTCTTTCTGGGCCAATCTCGCTATTGTATAGGTGGGGAAAAGGAAACCCAGGGAAGGGGAATGGCTTGACCATCCAGGATACTCCCTGCTCAAGACTAAGCTTCCTGACTTCCCTCTTCCTGTACTAGTGCCTGTCCCAGAGTAAGGAACTTCACCCCCAGGAGAAGTAGGGATGCAAAAATAATAGAAAGTTGGAAATTACCTTGGCAGTTATTTAACTATTAAACACAGAGTTACCATATGACCCAGCGATTCCACCCTTAGGTACACACCCAAGAGAAATGAAAACAAAGACCCACACAGAGAATTACTCACAATAGCCAAAGGTGAAAACCCAAATGACCCTCCACTGGTGATGTATAAACAAAATATGGTATATCCATGTGATGGAATATTATTTGGCAATAAAAAAGTGGAGTATTGATACATGCTATGATATGGATGAATCTTGAAAACATGCTTAGTGAAAGAAGGCAGTCACAAAAGGCCATGGATTGTATGATTCTAATTATAAGAAAGGTCCAGAATAGGGAAATCTATAGAGACAGTAGATTAGTAGTTCTCAGGGGTGGGAGGCTAGGTAGATGGGAGATTCGAAGTAGATGGCTAAGGGTTGTAGAGTCTCTTTCCAGGGTACTGACCATGTTCTAAAGTGGACTGTGGTGAAGGATACACAAATCTGTGAATGTACTAATGCCACTTAATTGTATATTTTAAGTTGGTGAACTGCATAGTATGTGAATTAATTTTCAATAAAGCTGTTAAAAAATATAGTGAAGATGATTAAGATGAGGGTATAGGTAGAGACCTCTTGCAAGTTCCCATGTCTCATTTATGGAAGCAGTGGCCGTGGGTCTATTTTCTGCAGGAAATGAGATATCTGTTAGTTGAAGAAAGTAGGATGCAAGCAGGTGTCTCCCCAGCCCCTTCCCACTAGTAAGTTTGGAAGAAAGGGAAGAGGGCAGGCTTTCAACAGCCTTTTTGTACCATGTGTCCTCCTGTGTCCCAGTCAAGTGGATTAATCCCGACTGGACCCTGATATCAAGTGGATCAAAGGGATTTCAGCTACTATTGAGCTGGCCTCTAAAACTGGGTTGTAAGAAGTTAAGAGACTGGGGAAAAGGTAAGGCAGGATATGAAAAAAAGAAAGGAAGAACCAGATGAACAAAGCAGCAGCAAGTCACACAGTGTCTGTTCCAGGGCTGGCTGCTTTTCCAGTTTCTAATCCCTTCCTGAGCTCGGCTGCCTCCACATCCCATGCAGTGTCCCTGCACCTTTGTAAGGTGTTTCTCCCTTTGTTGCAGTTGCTTCGAGCCGGTTTCTGCTGCTTGCCAGCCGGAGAACCTTGACATAACGCAGGTCTGTGGCCTTGGGGCCAGGGATGGCATGTGCAAGTGTTGGGGCAGTACTCACAGAAGTCGCTATGCCTGCGCTGGCGGTGGTAGGTGGAGGAGGAACTCCGCTGCCCTTTGCTGTGGCTGGTGCCTTTGCTGGAGCTTGTTCCATTGGTGGTGTCGCTGGGCGCCCGCACCCGTGCCAGGGCCAGCCCGGGGCACCCCGGTCCCCACCCTCCTGCAGGAAGATGACAGACGAGGAACCTCAGCCCCTTCCCAGAGGTCTCCCTCCACCCTGGGTATCGCGCATCCCAAATGTCCCTGATGCCTTCTGACCTCAGTCTTCCTGCCCAGCAGGAGGTAGGTGGCGGTCACTTCGTTGTACTTCTGGCTGGTCAAGGCCTCTTTGATTTCTTCCCGCGTGTAGCCCATACCCACCATCACCTCTGGGAGAGGGGGATGGAGAGGAGGTTCAGTCTCCCCAGATCCTTCCTTTCCACTCTTTTCTGCACCACACAGTAATGTCTGCACTTTGGCCTGTCTAGTAATCATTCCCCCTCTGCCAGCAGCACCCTGATTTTCCTTGGAACAACATTTTTCTCTGCTCAGATCCCCCAGCTGACTCCTGCCTGCTCCAAACCCCAGGGGCAGGCATATTACTCAGGTCTGACCAATCAGAGTGTTCCATCCCCAAGGCCACACTGATTGGTTCAGGGTGGGCATATGGCCCACTTCTGGCCAATAAGAGTGTTCCATTCTCAAGGTCAAATTGACTGCTTCAGGGGTAGCCAATGGGTCCCATCCTACAGCTTCCATTGGAACATTAGGAAAGTGGCCTTTTTCCTGCTGAGGTGTCCAGGCCACCAGGACATGCTGTCGTCAGTTTGCTCCTGCAGGGAGAGCTGCCTGGGAAAGAAGTCACCACTGAGAAGATTCCTAACAACTGTCTCTGAGCACCTGGATCCAGCTGTGCCTGAAAGCTGACATATCATTTTCAGTTATGTGAATGAAATAATATCACTATTAGGTTAAACTACATGAAATTGCTCATACTGATAATTTCTGAGCTATGAAAATGGTGATTTCATATGGATCAACCAATTATTATTTTCAGGTTGAAGAATGGCTTAGGTTCTCTGTTACCTGCAACTGTGAAGTCCTGATTAATACAGCCAGATCTGATGGTGGCTTCAATTTCATCAGCTGCAGAGTGAAGGTTTACTAGATGGTTCCTAAGGGGCTCTTCTAAGGCTAATGCTTTAGGGCCAAGTGTTCAAGGGCTCTGGGCTGAAGGGATTGGGACTGAAGGGGTGGTAAGTGAGGCATGTGCCAAGGTGGGAGTTTTTCTCAAGCATGCAGATTACTGATGGCTTTGTCCAAACTCTTCTGGAAGTCACCTGTGAGTTCTTGTGTGTTAATAGTCAAAGCTAAGACAACAGCACGTATCATATGTCTATTATGACACAAAAGCACTTGTTTCATGCCCAATGTAAGTGCTTTATATAAACTCATTCATTCACTATTCATAACAAACCTATAGGACAGGTTCTATGATTATCTCACTTTATAGACAAGGAAACAGAAGCACAGAGAGGGAAGCCACTGGCCCAGGGTCACACAGCTAGAAAGGAGCAGGGCAGGGACCAGAGTCCCCCAGGTGCCTTGCAAACTTCTCTGACGCACTAACCATGGGGTAGGTGCTGGGAAGTTCTCACTCCCGTGTCTGCAGCCCATGGCCCTGTTTTCCCCGACCCTCACCGATTCGCTTGGTGTCCCCGAAGTCCTCCTCGGGCTCTGTGTATGGCTTCAACTCCTCACCCTCATAGCCGATGTTGATCCATTTGTCTTTCATGATTTGCTGCAGGAATTGGGAGCAGGACACGGAAGGGGAAAGAGAGAGATGTCAGAAGACACTGGGACAAAACGTAGCTCCCAAGTGGGGCTCCTGCTCTGCCTTGCCCCCACCTCCAAGGCCCAACAGCCCAGAATTGAGGCCATCCTGAGAGCTAGCACCTCCTCTCCCAACCCCCAGCCCCCCATCTGGAGCCTGCCGAAGCCACCCTTCCTCCTCCACATCATCTGGGGCCCCAGCACCCTGTAATCATCCTAGGAGCTCATTAGCTAATTACTGGCATGTCAGGGAGTAGGCGAGGCTGTTGGTGGGGGGCGGTGGTGTCAGGATGAGTCTAGGAGCCTTTTCCTGGGATGCCCATCTCTCCTCACCTTCCAGTGGTGGATTAGACAGGGGAGAGGAACCGTGTCAGGCAAGAGGGCTTCAGTGGAAGGGGTGTGGGGCTGGGGACTGAGCTCACCTCGAGAGTACAGCGTTTAGCTGGGTTCAGCACCAAAAATCTCCGCAGGATGCTCTCACAGTCTGTTGACATGTAGAAAGGGACCCGGTACTTCCCTCTGAGGACTCGTTCCCGCAGCTCCTGGGGGACGGGGTTACTGGGGAGGGGTCCACCCCACCTCCCCAACCATCTCACACACACACACACACACACACACACACACACACACACACACTTTCTCTTCCTCTTTCTCAATCCCCCAATAGAAGTGACAAGGCCCCTAAGTCCTAGCCCTGATGTGATGGGAAAAACCCCACCACTTTCTGTTACAGATGCAGGTTTTCAAACAGGTTTAAAAAATATATATATAAATATATATATAAAACTTCTCACTTTGAGGAAATCTTACAGAGTGTGTGAGTTCTATGAACCGGATAAGAGGGGAGGTGGGCCAGTGAGTTGGCCTCTGGGGCCTTAGTTTTCATATCTGTAAACAGAGAGCATAGTGCTCACTTTCCAGGCCAGGGTAGGAGTGAGTTTAGAGAAGTAAATACCTAGTACAAGTCAGGCCCAGAGCAAGTGCTTCTTAAATACTAGGTTTAGGGAACTTCTCCCGTTAAGAAGCTGCTTTCCAATGCAGGAGATGCGGGTTTAATCGCTGGTGTGGAAAACTAAGATCCCATGTGTCACAGGGCAACTAAGCCCACTTGTCGCAACTAGAAAGCCTGTCGGCTACAACAACTGAGCCCGCACTGTCTAGTCTGCTCTGCAATAAGAGAAGCCCGTGTGCCACAACAAAGACCCGGCGCAGTCAAAAATAAAAACAAAAGGAAAGACTAGGTTTACAAAAGGGGACAAGAGAGGGGCATCCTGCCCGCGCCCCACAGCTGTCTTTCCAAAAGCTTTGAGGCCCTGGCAGTCTCCAAGAATGAACACTGATTTACATGCTGACTCCTTTTTTCAGGGCTTTTAGAAGGGCCCTGCCAAGGCTACAAAAGAAAAAAATAAATCCCATGCTCCATGGCATGGCAGACCAGGGAAACCCCTACCATCCTGAACAAAGACCTGGGAGAGAGAGAAAATGGAGCGGGAGGTGAAGGGAGGAAAGGGTGTCTCTGGGTGGAGCCCTGTGCCAGGGCCTGGGCTGGGAGTTCCCTCTGGGTACCTTCTCCTAACAGGGCAAGCTGGGAGTTCCCTCTGGGTACCTTCTCCTAACAGGGCAGGATGAGGCCTGGGCCTGGGGAGCCTCTAACACTGCACATTATCACAGCCTGGAGAGTTGTGAATATTTCATAGTGGTAAGTATTGCTTTCAGCGCCCTCATCATGACCCAGCTGCTCAGAGAGCTCATCATGAGCCAGCTGCATTCTAAGCACTTCACACGTATGACATCTATGCTCACAAGAATGCTGTGGAGCAGGGTCATGACGCCCATTTTCCAGATGAGGAAACAGGCCCAGAGAGGTTAAGTCACTTGCTCTGGGTTTGTGCAGCCAGAAAGTGGCAGGGCCAGGGTTCAAAGCCAGGCAATTGGGCCCTGGAACCTGTGCTGTGTAACCACTGCTCCACACTGCCTCTGTCCTGTGATGCTGCGAAGTAATCAAAGGGACATTGACCCCTCCACCAGGGCAGCTCCCAGGGGTGACACTTTGGCCTGATGCCAAGTCCTGGTAAAGGGCCTCACACACCCAGTCTGGCTGTAAGTGTTCCCACAAGGAGAGGTTCAGAAAGAGACTTGTTCAAGGTCACTCAGCAAGGAAATGACAGAGCAGAGATGGCTCCCAGCCACACACCCAGCAAGGCCTGGGGTGCCTGGTGGGGAAACCAGGCCAGCAGGAAGCGACAAGAGCCTGGGGGCGGGTGAGATGCCGGCCTGGCCCTTCGGGAAGATCTCTTGATTTCACACTTGGGGCTCAGAAAGACTGTTATCTGAGCTCATCAAGTCCTCACATCGCTGCTATGAGGCTGGTACTTTAGGGTTCTCACTGAACAGAGGGGGAGACTGAGGCTCGAAGGGGTTGGCTCACTGGCTGATGCCACAGTGACAAGGGGCCCCTCCAACTCATCACTCAGGGCTCTGCTGTCCTGTCCTTGGCAATGCCCTCCCCGATCCCCTGACTGCTCCTCACGGCCACTTTGAGCAGGCCTGAGCATTCCTGCTGGAACTTTGGAATTCCCACCCAAAATGCACCACCTGGATCCAATCAGGAGGAAACACTGGGCAACCCAGGCCACGGGAAGCTCTTTCTGCAAGATGACTGGCCTGAACTCATTGCTGCCAGCTGCAGAAGACAAAGAACTGCCGAGGAGCTGTTCCGGATGAAAGGAAACTAAAGAGACAGGACAGCCGAGCGCAATGAGGGCGCCCGAGGGGACGCTGGGGCAGGGGAAGAAAAGAGCTGCTAAGGATACTCTTGGGATGGCTGATGAAACCTGAGTGCGGCCCGTGGGTCAGAGCTGGGGACTGCATCCGCACTGGATTTCCTGAGCGTGATCGTGGACACAAAATGCCCCATCTCAGGGGATCCCGGTTGTATGCAGCCTTCAGGCGGGGAAGGGGTGTGGTGTCTACAACTGACTCCCATGCGTTCCAGCAGGAACTGCGTCGGCAGTGACAGCTCGGGTGCATGCAGACACACACACACAGCACACGTGGCCGTGGGCTGGCAATCAGAGCATCTCCCGAAGAGGACCGCTGCCCTCTGTTCTAGTCTGACAACGTCTCTGTTGATCAGCATGTCTCAGAATAAAAAATTCAAAGAGAGGGGAAAAAAAAGAAACAACCCAACACTACAACTCACCCCGCACTTCCCACCCCCTTCTATAGAACTGGCCAGCATCTAATGTGCTATATATTTTGCTTATTATTTTATTTTCTGCCTGGCTCTGTTGCAAGAATGTCAGCATGAGAGAAGGATTTTTTGTGTGTGTGTGTGCACCATTCAGTGGTGTTTTAGTATATTCACTGAGCTGGTGCAGCCATCACTCAAATCCGTTTTAGAACATTTTCTTTACCCCCAGGAGAAACCCTGTCATCCAGTTCCCCCCGCCTCCCTCATCTTAGGCAACCACTGATCTGCTCTCTGTCTCTATGATTTGCCTGTTCTGGACACTTCATAGGCATGGAATCTACCACGGGGGCCTCTAGTGACTGGCTTCTCCCACTCAGCCTGTTTTCAGGGATCGCCCGGGGAGCAGCACGTCTCCTCTGTTCACCCCACGTCTGCAAAACTTAAAATAGAGCCCGACTCGTGGATGGTAAACAATAACTATATAAGGAGTGGATGGGTGAATGAGCAGGATTTGAATCCAAGCTTGCCAGCTGCAAGCCCACCCTGACCCCCAACTTGCCTTGAGAACTCGGCCCCGCCCCTCTAGGCCTCTGCAAGGGAGGAGGGATCTGGGGGATGGGAGCTGTGAAGGCTGGAGACACCCTCCCCAGGGGAGTCAGAGCCCCCATGCCAGCCCCGCCCAGCACCTTGAGGTTGTGCCCGTCGAAGGGCAGGGGAGCCGCTGACAAGCGTGTATAGGATGACGCCGAGGCTCCAAATGTCCACCTCCGGCCCGTCGTACTTCTTGCCCTGGAACAGCTCCGGGGCAGCGTACGGGGGGCTCCCGCAGAACGTGTCCAGCTTCGAGCCCAGCGTGAACTCGTTGCTGAAGCCAAAGTCAGCAATCTTGATGTTGGCCTCAGCATCCAGCAGGAGGTTCTCGGCCTGCCAGGCAAGGAGAGGGCAGAGGGCGGATGTGCGTGGCGCCAGAGCCGGCCAACCTGGAGCGGCCCCGGCCTCGTCCCTTCTTCCCATGTGACCTCGGGCAGTGACTTTATTTCTCTGGGCCTAGTTTCCTCATCCATATGATAGTGATAATCAGGGTCCCCACCTCACAGGGACGTGTGAGAATTATGTGAGTCAATCCATGCAAAAGGCCTCAGACAATATCTCACACCTGGTGAGTGCTGACCCAGCCGTAAAGAACCCGCCCGCCAGTGCAGGAGACGTGGGTTCATCCCTGGTCCAGGAAGATCCCCTGGAGAAGGAAATGGCACCTTGCTACAGCATTCTTGGCTGGGAAATCCCCTGGACAGAGGTGTCTGGCGGGTTACAGTCCATGGGGTCGCAGAGTCGGGCCCGGCTGAGCGACTAAATAACAATAAGCACTATATGGTTAATGCTAGCTCCTATTCTCCCAGTGGCCTGCAGGGCTGAAGGTCCTCAGGCAATCCCCTGCCCATCTCTGAGTCTCTGTTCACCCAGCAGAAAAAAAATGCGGATGGACTGCTCAACACTTATAAAAACAAAAATCATTTCATATAAAACTTATGTGCACCCACTATGCACTGGGCTTTTAGACTATCCTTTATAAAAGTAGCTACATAATGTGGGGCTCAAGTACAGATTCTGGGAGCACCCTAGCTTTGAATCCCAGCTCTACCACTCACTCGTTGTGTGACTTCGGGTAGATTACCAGCCCTCTCTGTGCCTCGGTTTCTGATGTGTAAACTGAAGGTCATTATGGCACTGGCCTCACAGGCGGTTTCGGGGTTCACTGAAAAGTGCTCATCACAGCACAAGGGGCAGAGTCAGCACCCAATAAACAGTTTACATGCTATGTACAGGCTTTTGTCTATTTTTGGTGGCAGGTGTTTGTGTATTTGCCATTTCACAGGCGAGAAACGAGGCTCAGGGAGGCTACCTCGTGCCTCCCTGAGAGCATGAATGTAGCAGAGCTGGAACCCACAAGAGGCCTGCCATCTCCACAGCCTGAGCGTGGAAGGAGCCGCCAGCATCCCCCTTCCTCTCGTGTGTTGACTACACTTAACGCACAAAAACCTACCGTTCAGAACGCTGCCAGCGCCAGACCCCTGACAACCTCCGCCCTTCCCCAACCCAGCGTGCTGGGCTTCCTCCTGGTGGTACATTTCGGTACCACCCTTCGGCACCTCTGACCCGACAAAGGGACAGAACCCGTACAGACACACGCCAAACCTCAATCTAGAGGCACCTCCATCTTGCTCAGGGGTGACACTCCCCGTGGTGGCGTCTGAGGCTCCAGAGTTCTGCCCACCCTCACGTCTGGGTTGCTCCTCCTCTCCGGTCCCCTGAGTGCACTAACCGGATCCCCAAGTCCCCTTTAGCCACTTCCAGGACCTTCCACCAGGGGGCGCGCCTCCCCCAGGCTGTTGGCAATGGCTCACTCAGGGCAAACTCAAGCCTCTGAGGAGCTTCCTCAGTGGGCTGTGTGGGGATTTCAGAAGCACAGAGGCAGTGTTTTGAACTTCTACAGCAGTTTGGCAGAATTTTCTTTTTTGTTTTACTCTAATAATAATCATCTTAAAATCAGGCTTGCATTTTTTCTTCTATTTTTTTGGTCTCACTGGGTGGCATGCAGAGATCTTAGTTCCCTGACCAAGGATTGAACCTCTGTCTCCTGTGGTGGAAGCATGGAGTTCTAACCACTGGACCACCAGGGACGTTCCTTGGGCTTGTACTTTATACATCTCTTTTTCCTTTAACTTTTATTACACTTTACCCAAGCCCCTGTCCACAGTGGTTTGGGAGCTGAAACCACTCAAACCAACCCAGGATTCTGTGGTGGAAACCCTGAGAAGCAGTTCCTTAAGTACTTAGCCCAGGGCCTGGGCCACAGTGGGTGCTCAAGAAATCACCATCAGGACAATGGACGACCTGATTCGGACTGGACACACGGTTCCTGAGAAAGGAGGTTCTCTCTGGTGGGAGGTGTGCGGCAGCAGCCCTGGGACACAGAGCCCAGCCCGGTGGCGGGGCGGAGCAAGGCAGGCCCTGCAGAGTCTCCCGTCCCCACCAGGCACTCGCCCTCCCTCTTGAGTTCAAAGATGCCTGTGACTCTGATGCCCTGGAGGCTGTGGGACTCTGGGGCTCTAGGATCTCAATTCTCGAAGCTTCCTGAATGTTCTAAAGTCTCTGGAGACTCTGAGAGTGATGTTCCGCACCGTGCACACGTTCCAGCGACCTTGCCCGGGACACATGTAACTGCCCCAGGCCGTTCAGGGACACTCTGTTTCTGTCCCCTTTGTTCACTCCTCCTGTCCCTGCCCCACCTGCTCCCCACTTTGGCTGGCCTTGTTTTTGCCACAGAAGCCTGGGGACAAGTCAAGGGGTTCTGGATGCAGAGGGAGAGCACGAGGAGGAAGGGAAGGGAGATGTGGAGGAGGGGGTGGGCCGCCTGGGGGACTGCAGCGGCGGCGGGGGCTGAGCCGGGGGCTCACCTTCAGGTCCCTGTGGACAATGTTTTTCTGGTGACAGTAGTGCACGGCCGACACGATCTGCAGGGGAGGGGGCGAAGAGCAGAGGTTGGTTACCTGTGGCCCCCGAACCTCTCAGCCTCCCTCAGAGACGCCAGGAACCTGCCCACAACCGAGCTCTGGACTCCAGGCCTCCCCAAGCACAGGCCGTGATGCTGGGTCCCCACCGAGCCCTAACTCTGCCCACTCCCCACCCAGTCACAGCAGGCAATGAAGAGGGCACTGCCCCGACACATGCCTCCACCCAGAGAAGGAGCCACCCTCCTGGCAGGGGCATCAGCACCAAGGCCACGGGACCAGCCCCTTGTGACTTTCAGGCCAAGAAACACACATGAGAGCATCATACACCCAAACACAGACAGGCAGCCCCAATACATCAAGGCTTACGCCCTGTGCACCCAGCATAGCTGCGTCCAACAGCTGGACAGTCCCGGATCAACATTCTTGCTCAGGTCTCTTCACCCACTAAACCCTCTTCCATACCCGGACATCCACACACCTCCTTATCCACCGGCACATCTTGGTGCCATATAGCCTCTGGTCCATCAGCCTATATGCCCACCCTTGGGCTCCGTCGCACCTGCTTACATACCTGAGCATCCTCACTGCCACACAGCTGAAACCACATGCCCTCTTACCCACACGCCTGGGCACCCATATATATTGTGCCCTCTTAACCACAAACTTAAACCCACACTTGGGGTTCCCTCACCCATACATCCCAGCTACCATTTCCACTTTTACCCAAAGAGCTACACACCTATAGACCTGGACACCCACACTCACATACCGCAGCACCCTGGTACCTGCGTGCCCTCTTAGGCACACTCCTATATAGCGGGCACACCTTCACATTCACACACAGGACACTGGCCTACCTGGGCACCTTCAGGCTTGGTCCTCTCACCCACCCAGCCAGACAGCTGCACCCCTCCATGTGAACAGCCTCACACCTGGGCCTCTGCATGCCCACGGCCACCCAACTGTCCACCTTCACCCCCACCCTGACTTAAGCCACGCTCCCAGGTCCTTCAACAGCCCAGACTCACAGTCAGACCCTCGTCCCTGGAGACTGGGCGCCCCTCCCAGCCCCGCCCGCAGCCATGACCCTGACCTGTCGGAACTTGGCTCGAGCCTCCTTCTCCTTCATGCGGCCGTGCGACACGAGGTAGTCAAACACTTCTCCTGCAGGGCAGAGGCCGAGTGGGTCAGGCGGGGTGTGTGGCAGGAGGTGGGGGGCAAGTGCAAAGAGCAGGGCAGGGAGGGGAGGGGCCTCACCAGCACTTGCATATTCCATCACCAGGTACAGCGTCTTCTCCGTCTCAATCACCTCGAAGAGCTTCACTGCAATGCCAGGGGGTGGCGGTAGAGGGGTCAGGCGAGAAGCACTCCCTCACCCTCCACCTGCACTCAGTAACTGCGTGTGTGCTGACCACGACACCCCCTTGCTCAAGAACAGTCAATGGCTCCTTACTGATGGCAAGACTTTTCCAAACTCCCTGACCCCACGTGACCACCGTCTCCACTTCCTCACAAGGATGTCAGCTCTGTGCGGCTGGGGATATGTGCCTGTTTTCTTCACTGCTGGGCCCCAGAGTCTGGCACATGAGCAGCCACTCAGCAAGTACTTACTGAGTACATGAACAGACGGATAAATAAGTGCTGCGGCCACATTCAGGCCAGGCCATGTCCTGCTCCTCTGGTACAGACCTCACTCTCTCGGCTCTGGCTAATGATAACGACAATGCCAGTGGATGCTGCTGATGCCAAGAACCAGAGCGGCTCCCACAGCTGAGCTCCGGACTAAGTGTTCTGAATGCACGATCTTATCCAGTCCTCACAATGACCTTGAAGTAACAAGCCCTCTTATCACCCCCTCACTCCAGAGGAGGACACTGAGGCTCAGAGAGGTTGAGTGCCTCACCCAAGGTCACACAGCCAGGAAGCAGGGATACTGATATGAGAAAACAGGTCTTTCTAACTACCATGACAGCCAGTTCTCTCTTTCCCCGATTCTCTTTTTCCCAAGTGCCTTGGTTGGTCTCCACTGAGCCCACTCCCTTCCCCTCCTCACCGATGTTGGGGTGGTTTAGGCCCTTCATGATACGGACTTCTCGGAACAGCTGGAAGAAAGGTAAAAAGAGAAAGACGAAGGTGGGGGGTTTCAAGGACCCTCTCCCCCACCTTTCCCCCGCCTTCCTCCCTCCCCTGGGTCTCACCTTTTGCAGGCTACTGGGGTTCAGCTGGGTTTTGTCGATGATCTTGATGGCGACCTGGAGATGGAAGAAAGGGGGAAAGGTCAAGGTACCACAGTCCCTCAAGCTGGGAAAGGGTCCCTCATCCAGACACCCTGGTATGTCCTTCCCTTTGTCCCCTTTCAGAAACAGCGCTCTACCTGGGCCATTCTTAGTGGATGGGGGCTGGAACCGCAGGGCCTTTGCACAGGCTGTTCTCACCATGCCCAGTGCTACCCTTACTTCTGCAGGGAAATATCCCCTATTCCATCATGGGGTCTGGTTGGGGCTGCTCCAGGGGCCTGTCCAGAGTGAGGGTGACCGAGCCCCTGAGGGGGCCCCTTAGTGAGGGCATCTCAGACCAGTCACACTGTGGAACAAGAAATAATAACCAGAGCTCACATTTACCAAGTAGTCACATGAGCCAGGCCCTGGTCTATGTGCTTTACAAATGAGAACCACCTGGCATGTGGGATCTTAGTCCCTCAAGCAGGGATTCAACCTGCACCCTCTGCACTGGAAGCACAGAGTCGACCACTGGATCACCAGGGAAGTCCCTAAATGAGAACTCTTTGAATCCTCCCAATAACCCCATGAGATTATCCTCATTTTCACAAATGGGGAAACCGAGGCACAGAGCTGTTCTATAATGTGGCCAAGGTTATACAGCTGGGAAGTTTGTGGGCTGGGGTTTGAACTTATGCAGCTTGACAGAATCAACCTTTTACATATTTAAAATCTATAGCTAGTTTTGAAAGAGTTTTGGGACAGTCATCATTGGGGAAAAATCAAAATGTTATTGAAGCCTCTTTATACTTATCTTGCAGTTTAGCTAAATTTTTATTTTGAATTACACATTAGGGTACGGCACTTCAAGTCTTAATCCAGATTAGGTCTTTGATTTTCTCAAAAGAGTTTTGGGGTTACCCTCAGTCACCCCAGATCCAATGGATAACAGAACTCTTCCCCTGGGAGGCTCTGTTCCCTAAGAAACCCCTGGAGTCACGTTCAAAACCCACGTGAGGGGAATAATGCACTTTTGTGGGGGAAGAGGGTCCCTAAGCTTCCTTTATATTTTCACAAGTGGGTTTTTAATCTCGACAAGTACTTTTTATGCCAGTATTGAGATGATCATATGGTTTCTGTCCTTGAATCTGTGCATGTGGCAAAGTACATGAATAAATTGTCAATTTGAAAAGAACTGTGCATTCCTCAAATACACTCAGCTTTGTCACCACGCAGCTTTCTTTAATTGACATGTCAGAGTCTATTTGCTAATATTTTGTCAAAGATTTCTGTATCTATATTCACACGTAAAACTGGCCTACAATTTTATATCTTACCTGGTTTCACTGTCACTGTTGAACAAGCACATAAAATCTGGCAGTGGAACCTCTTTCTCTAGTCTCTGGAAGTACTGGCATAAAACTGGAATGTTTGGTACAATTTTATATCTTACCTGGTTTCACTGTCACTGTTGAACAAGCACATAAAATCTGGCAGTGGAACCTCTTTCTCTAGTCTCTGGAAGTACTGGCATAAAACTGGAATGTCTGGTACAATTTTCCCATAAAACCACTGGGGCCTGGTCTCTTTTGTGTGTATGGCATAGACCATGTGAGAACAGGAGAAACTGCTCCTGTCGCTTCTCTAAAATTGAAAGAGGTGTAGAGGGGTCATAAACACACCCACTCTCTTTTATGCCCTACAATGGCAACCCACTCCAGTACTTTTGCCTGGCAAATCCCATGGATGGAGGAGCCTGGTAGGCTGCAGTCCATGTGATCGCTAGGAGTCGGACAGGACTGAACGACTTCACTTTCACTTTTCACTTTGATGCATTGAAGAAGGAAATGGCAACCCACTCCAGTGTTCTTGCCTGGAGAATCCCAGGGGCAGGGGAGCCTGGTGGGCTGCCATCTGTGGGGTCGCACAGAGTCGGACACGACTGAAGCGACTTAGCAGCAGCAGCAAGTGTGACTTACAGACTCCTCTCCATTTCTGCAACATTGTTGCCACACTCAGTGTATATATACCCACCTTAGAAGGCCAGGTGGGGAGGGTGCCTAAACATGAATAAACCTCTCGCATTCTCAATCAAGATCACTGGAAGACTCCATTGAACCAAAGTCCACCATTAAAACAGGGAGGTGGCCTAGGTGTAGGGGCTTCCCAGGTGACACTAGGGGTAGAGAACCCACCTGCCGATGTGGGAGATATAAGAGATCTGGGTTTGCTCTCTGGGTGGGGAAGATCCCCTGGAGGAGGACATGGCAACCCACTCCAGTGTTCTCGCCTGTAGAATCCCATGGACAGAGGAGCCTGGTGGGCCACAATCCACGGGGTTGCAAAGAGTCGGACACGACTGAAGCTAGTGAGCACATTCGCACGGCCTAGGTTTAGGAACAAAAGCCACGTGACTTCGAAGAGACCCTGCACGTGGCTTGCCTGTGATCTGACTGAGACGGTCCCACAATTCCAGGGACGCCTGACACTAGCTCTCTTCTCCTACTTGGGTTGTTCTGGAACAAAAATCAGAGATGTTCTGAGAGTCAGAGGTTTACCTGTGGTCACAGAGCCAAGTGAGGGCCAAGCCTGACCTCCTCCCACCGAGCACCAGGGCTGCAGGATTCTGCCCCGAGCCCCGCCCCTCCCCTCACTCACCTCCCGGCCAGTAAGGATGTGGCGGGCCAGCTTGACTTTGGCAAAGTTGCCTTTCCCGATGGTCCTCAACAGGCGGTAGTTGCCTACGTGGGGCTGCTCCTCGGGACAGGAGGCGATGGAGTTCCGGCAGCGGGCGCCCAGGGAGCGGCTGGACCAGGATGGGCCCTTGTCCGAGGAGCGGCCGCTGCCCAGGGTGCCATGCTGAGCGGGGGAGACGGAGCGTGAGTGGCGGGCAGCGCCCGTCCAACCCGCCAGAGTGCTCGGGCAGCTAACTCCAGCCATGGCCACCGCCCTTCTCAAGGCCCTTTGCAAACCCACGCAGGACAGAGGCCTTTGGTTCCCCTACCCTTCTCTCCAAAAAGACGTCTCCAAGAACAAAGATGCTGGGGACCCCTCAACTCTTAGGCACCTGGGACCCCAGACATCAGCTGCCTTCTTCTTTCCCCTTTCCTGTGATCAGGCTACCCCTGCCTCAACGCCCTTTCCTAGTTACTGGGACCTCCATCAACTCCAAGATACTTGGCTAAAGCTGCAGTCCTCAACCCCCATGTCTGAACTCAGCCCTCTACCCCAACTCACTCCCAGTTTCCTGCTCCTCATGTTTTCTTCTGATCCTTACTGCCCCCAGTTCTACTCCAAACACTGTAACCAACCGTCTTTCATTCCACCACGATACTGTAGGCCACACTGTTAACCTTCCTCTGGTAGGAAACTTTGTTGCCTCCTCGATCAGTCCCCCACACCCACCACTGCCCTGTGAAACGCCGCAGCTCCAGCACCATCAGCGCCCAGGCCCGTGGTCTCCCACGCCACACCATAATCTGTCCCTGACGTTCTGTTCCTGCTGTCCTGTCCCTCCTGGGCCTCTTCCCTCGCAGGTCACCTGCCTGCTCCCGGCCGCCCTGCCCTCATTGTGAGCCCCAGGGACTGTGCCTCCCTTTCAGAGCTGGGGCCCAGGGTGAGGGAGACAGAGGCCCCAGCCAAGACGGCTCAGCTCAGACCCTATGCTGTCCCTGAGCCCTTCCCAGGGATGGGGGATGGGACTCAGGAGGACAAGGAACTGAGGAAGAGGGAAGGCTAAATATGCAACAAAGAGGGAGAGCCCAGGGCAGCTCCTTGCAGGGACTCTGCCAGGCCACTTAACAGTGATGAGGACCAACATCTAATGAGCACTGATCATTAAGGCACCATCATCCCCATTTTACAGGTAGGGAAACTGAGGCTCGGGGCTTCCCGGGTGGCTCAGATGGTAAAGAATCTGCCTGCAATGCAGAAGACCTGAGTTCAATCCCTTGGTTGGAAAGATCCGTTGGAGAAGGGAATGGCTACCCATTCCAGTATTCTTATCTGGAGATTTCTGGGACAGACAAGCCTGAAGGGCTACTTATAGTCCATGGGGTCACAAAGAGTCGGACATGACTGAGTGACTAACACTTTAACTTTCAACTGAGATTCATAGCTGGGACCTGAACCCAGACCGTGTACCTCAGAGTTATGTCTTCCCCTTCGCCACAGCATGCTGCTTCATGTTCCTGTCATTTTTATTAAGTAGCCTTTACTATGGGCCAAATCCTGGGCTTTAATGCACCTCATCTGCATTTAATCCCCATAGCAGCCCACTGAGGGTGGCACCAGCACCCCTGTATTCCAGAGGAGAAACTGAGGCTTGTGGTGAGATGCTGCTTTGTCAAGGTCACATGGTTCACTCATAAAAAACAGGGAGGCGATGTTCCCCATGAGGGGCAGAAAGACAGCTGCGGTGCTGGAACCCTTAGCCGCATGCCTGTGGCCCACTGTGCCATCATCCTGGCCTCCAAGAGGGGCCCAATTACGATCCGCACTCCCTACACGGGGACCCCAGGGCTGAGGCACGATCAGTACCTTGCCCAAGGTCACAGGGCAGAAGGAACAGAGTACCTAGGATTTGAACCCGACTCTGCACACTCCTGAGCGGCCCCCTCTTTCGCACATCCCCCGCTGGGCTGCTCACAACCCCCGGGCCTCCTCCCAGAGGAAGGTGGGAAGGGAGTTGGAGATCCTGGCAGATAACGGCTCTGATTCTCACCCAGATAAGGGCTTGGAGAAGACTCCCCATTAGGTGGCACCAGGGGAGCCAACTGGGGCTGGGCTGGCATTCCACTGAAGGCAGCATGGCTGAGGGACCCCTGCAAGGGGCCGCTGGAGCAGTGGGTGATAAAGCCCCCAGGGGCTGGGGGCAGGAGCGAAAATTGGCCAGCACCACTAGCTGGCCCGGCTCCCTCCTGACCGGCTGGCGCCCCAACACTGAGCCTGTTGCTAGGGAACATCCAGAGGCTGGGTGGTAGGGGGCCTGGAACTTGGGCATGACCCCACATGGCTGTCGTTATGGTAGGTGGCGTCACGTCCAGGTGGCGTCATGTCCAGGTGGCAAAGGAGGCGGGTATGACCTCAGATTCCAGAAGGATAGAGGTGACCCTCTGCCAGGACTGACAAGCAGGTCTTACAGACTAGAGTTGGGAGGAGAGGGGAGAATTAACCATCCCCGAATTTCCCCACACATCTGAACAAGAGGAGGAGGAGGAAGTGCTTGTATGAGCCCTGTTTGCTGGATGAGGAAACTAAGGTTCAGAGAGGTGAGGTCACTTGCCTGAGGTCACACCGCTAGGGAGGGACAGAAACTCAATGTGAACTTATGCTTCCCCGGATAACCAAAGTCATTAACAACAACAACAACAATAATAGCAGCTACAATAGGCCTGGCCCTATGCATCTTACTCACAGAATGTCACTGGCTCCTTTTACAACATCCCTAACAGGGAGGTGCTATCATTGATCCCATTTAGAGGTGAAGAAACTGAGGCTCCAAGCAGGGAATGGGCCTACAAGCCTGCACAATAACCAATGACAGCCCTGAACTGAGGAGGCACTGCCGTCTGACTCGCACCCACGGTCACAGCAGCTGCGAACACGTGTAGAGGCATGTCCTGTGTGTCAGGCTTTGCCCCTATCATCTCGACTAATCCTCTGAGGAATTCAAGTGATCAACCCCATTTTGCAGGGCAGGAAACTGAGGCTCATAAGGCAAGAACCAGCTATCTGAGGTCACAGGGCAAAGTGGCTGGCAGAGCCAGGCCTGTGGGCTCCCTGTCACAGCCTGGGGTGACTGGGGGAGTGGTGATTCTCATTGGAGACTCCAAATCAGAGTCTGGCCCGGAGCATGATGGCTGGTGGTGGCAGTGGGGATGGTGATGAGGGAAAGAGTTTTCTGAGGCAGGGTCCTGCAAGACGAAGGGAGAGAAATAAAATTCTCTGGTGGGCATCGAGGGTGAAGGTGGCTGGGGATTGGCAAGGAGCTGGCAGAATGCCCTGGGGGAAAGGGATGAAGAACCCAGCTAGGGGAAAGTCTGGCATTGTTTGGTGGGAGAGTCTTCAGAAGCGCTGAGAGTCATCAGAAATCAGGAAATGAGGAATAGGGGGATCTCCCTGGCATTCTGGGCTGTGGTGTAGGGGCAGGGGGACCTGGGAATAGTGGGAAGGGTCCAAGCCATGGTACAGTGGAAGTCAGCAGCCAAGGATACCTGGAGCCAGGGGCCTGGGTCTTGAGGAAGCTCCTAGAAGTTAAAGAAGAGGGTTTCAGGAGCAGTCCCTGGAACCAGAGAGAGGTCCCGGGGCCTGAAATCCTGGGGAAGGGGCTTCCCAGTCAAGCAGTGGATCCAAGGAACAAAGGCTGAGCCTGATGGGAGGTCAAGGGCCTAGGAACCTGGGGAGAAAGTTTCCAGCAGACAGACCCCAAGAGAAGAGGGCTTAGAGCATGGCAAGATCAGAAGCTTCAAGCCCAGGAGTCTTCTGGAAGAAAGATCTGGGGCCAGGCCTTGTGAGCTGGGGAAGGGCTCTGACACTGAGGAGGGGGCTCCTCTGGGAGGCCAGACCCCCTGGCAAGGAAGAGGGAGGCCCTGGGGGCAGCGGAAGGGATGGGGGCCTGGAGCTCTAAGGGGGTGAGGTAGTATCCTGTCAGGAGGGGGCCTCAGGGTTGGGGGCTTGAGGAGGGGGCTTGCCTGAAGCAGAGGAGTTGATACAGGAAGGATGAGGCCTGGAGTCAGACTGGTTCAGGGCCTAGAAATCCGAGACTGAACTGGGGGGCCCTGGAAGTTGGAGGCCAAGGCTTCCTGGGAGAGGAAGAGACCAGAGAGGGTCTGGGGGATCTGTGGGGATGGGAAGTGCTGAGGATCCAGAGACAGGGCTGCTTGGAAGATGGGGACCAGGCCTTGGAAGTGGAGAGACCTTGAACAAGCTAGAAAGGGCCCTCGGCCCAGGAAAGGTGGAACTGGCTTCCTGTGAGGGGGGTGCCCACAAGAGCTGGGAGCATTCTGGAGAGCTGGAAAGCTGTGGATGAGAGGAGGGGATGATGGGGAGCCCGGCACCCAGATCCAGTCGCGGAAGGCCAGGAGCAGAGGCAGCACCGGGCCAGGCCTCCCTGGGTGGGGGGAGCGGGGGCCGGGGCTGGGCCTTGGGGTCAGGAGCCCGGCAAATCCGGGAGGGGGCCAGCTGTCGGATGCAGGCGGCCTGGAGGGGAAGGGGCTTAAGAACACGCCGGAGAAGGGAGGGGGCTCTTGCAAGGCAGGGGAGGGGGCTTCCTGGAGAGAAGAGACCCAAGCGGGAAGCGGTCTGCAGAGGGACAAGAGAGGGGGTCCCGCAAGAGGGGCGCCCCCAGGGGTCGGACTGGGCTGAGGAGTGAGTGGGGGAGGGTCGAGAGGCCTGGAAGTCCGGGCGGGGGGTCGGGGGGTGGCGGGCCGGGCCGGGAAAACGAAGGTAGGGGGCTTGTGTGGCCAGGGGGCACAGCAGGGCGAGGGGTTCCGCGGCCAGACTCGGCCGGGGCTCCCCAAGGGGCCGGGCCCCACTCACCGTGTCCGAGTTCCGATCGTTGCCCGGGGCTAGCGCCGTCCGCGAAGACATCTTCTCCGAGTCCCGGGGACTGGGCGGCCGGGTCGGGGGGGCGGGGGTCCCGGGGTCCCCTGTCTTCCCCTCCCCCCCGCCGGCCTGGGGACGCGAGCTCAAAAGCTGGGCGCTAAGGACACCCGGGTTCGCACCGTGGGAGAGGGGGCAGGGCGGGGGGAGGGAAAGGGATGCCGAGGGTCCTAGTGGCCCCGAACGGCGGGGGCCCGGGGCGCCATGGGGGCGGCGGGCAGGCGGGAGGGCGGGGGCCGGGGAGGGGGGGCGCGGAGCCGGCCCGGGCGGCGGCGGAGGGAGGCGGCGGAGGGGCCGGGGAGGAAGGGACGTCAGGGGGCGGGGCGCGCGGGGCGGGGCCGCCTGGACCCCGCCCCCGCCGCCGGCACTTAAAGGCGCAGGCCGCGGCTGGCCAGGCGCTCTCGGGGCGGAGGCAGGTCTGGGCGCGTCGTCTCGGAGCAGGTTCTCACCGGAGAGCAGAGACTCACCGGAAGAGGAGTGAGAAGCGCCAAGGCACGGCGCCAGAGACGCAGAGAAAGATTCTGAGAGGCGCAGAGACGGGGAGGCTCAGGAAGAGAGAGACAAAGAGACACAAAGAGATAGAGAGACAGGGGTAGCGAGAAACACAGAGACACAAAGAGATGATCAGGCAGCCAGACAACGGAGCGGCCAAAAGACAGAAAGGCAGAACGAGGGAGAAACGCTAGGAGAGACACAGACAGGCAGGGTGAGAGACGCAGAGACACAGAGAGCGACAGAGACTGATGGATCCACGCACAGAGACAGAAGGCGGGACGGAGGTGCACAGACCTGAGAAGAGAATGGAGACAAAGAGACAAGACTGACAGAGAAGCCCTCAAAGGCAACAGCCAGGCCGGTGGCCCTTCCCTGTTCTCCCTCCCAGCCCCGCCTCCTCCCCAGTCCGGGAAGCTCTGGGGACCGCGGGCTAAGAATGCCCGGGCGGACGGTGTCTGGGCGGAGCCACTGAGGAAGGGTGACCAACCTCTCTAGCAATGCTGCCTCCCACCTCCCAGAAAACTCCAGACCCCAAGGTTGTGGGTTGCAGTCTCCTTTCCTTTGCAACCCAGTTGGGGTCTCCAGACTCTTCTGTGTCCAGCTCAGGACACAGGCACTGGCTCTTTCTGGGCCTCAGTTTCACACTTCTAGAAAGGGAGGGGGGAGGATCTGCATGTTGCCTTCCTAGCGGGGCTGACGTAGGTGCAAAAGAGCCTGGTGCAAATATTCTCCTGCTAGGCAAACTGAGACCCAGAGAGGTCAAGGGCTTTGCTGAGATCACACAGTGCCGTGGGGGCCATGCGTCCTTTCTAGACCAGAGTGGAATAAAAGGAAGAGGGACACTGCCCTGGCCTTGGATTCAGCCCTTGCATGGGATCGATGTCTGTTTGAACGTCTTCCTGAACCTCAGTTTCCCTTTCTAAAAAACTGGTTTGACAATAATAGCAGCCTGCTGGAGTCAGCTCAGCAAGCTGATTGTTGAAGTCTCAGGGATTTTGGAGCTGGTTGTTAAACAGTCATTATTAAAAATTAAATTATGCAAACATACAATTAAATAAATTATATTTAAAGCAAGGATAATAGTCATCACGTCCTGATTATTTTACGTTTGGTTCTTACGTGTGATCCTGAGGTTATTTACATCTATTGTATTCTGTTACAGTGAAACTGCTATGTAAGGGATGACTGCACATCTCTTTCCCCAAACGCTTTCAATGATATCACCCTGGTAGCCTGGAATTAGCCATGGTGGGAATATTTACACCATGGAAATTGGCACATGTTACAAAGAAAGGCTTTCCGCCCTCACTTGGCAGAGCACTGGTTGTAACATATTGACCTGTATATCACTGCTTAATACTATCAGCTACATCTACTCACAGGGGCTTCCTCTGTGCCAGGCTCTGAGCACTTCATCCTTTCTGCTACAGCATGAGATTGGACCATCATTGTCACCCCCACTTACAGAGGAAAAAACCACATGCTGAAGTCCACACAGCTGGTAAGCAGCAGGGCTGAGGTTTGAACACAGGCGTCACCAAACTCCACAAGGCAGGCTCTTGTCCACTATGGCTTCCTGTCTCTGGAGAGTAAAAGTAGCAGCCCAGCTCTGTGACAAATTAATGAGACTATGCAAGGAAAGCAGTTTTTGCGGGAACAGATTAGAATTTCTTAAACAGGTGATATTACTATTATTCAACAAATGGAGCCTGAGGCGTCTCAGGGATGGTGGGAGGCAGAGAGGGAGGAGCTCAGAATGTTGTTCTGGAAGCTTTGGGATCCCAAGTTTTCTGCGGGATGAGGGGTGGGGTCTTGGGAATGGGATAGAGGCTGAATCCGCCCAATCCCTTCCCAGCCCTAACGCTGACAGCTGCAGTTCTCCGGAAACACCACACGAGGGCAGAAGATCGCCTCCCTACACAGGTTGCCCACCACTCTTCAGGGCTCACCCTAACTCCGTAGTTCCCAGTATGGTCCCCACCTCATTTCCCAGATGGGGAAACTGAGCCTTAAAGAGGGGAGGCTGTGGCATGGATAACCTTAAAAAGTTATGCTCATCAAAAGAAGCATACAAAAGACCATTTACTGTATAATTCCATTTATAAGAAATGGGCTTTCCAGGTGGCTCAGTTGTATAGGAATCTGTCTGCCGATGCAGGCGATGGGGCTTTGATCCCTGGGTCGAGAAGATTTCCTGGAGAAGGAAATGGCAACCCACTCTGGTATTCTTGCCTGGGAAATTGCATGGATAGAGGAGCCTGGAGGGCTACAGTCCATGGGGTTGTGAAGAGTTGGATACAACTTCACAACTAAACAACAACAAATTTATGTGAAATATCCTGAACAAGTAAATCTTTAGTGACAGAAAGTAGATTCCGGGTTGCCAAAGGCTGGGGGAGAGCACAGTAAGGAGCGACTGCTAACAGGCTTTAGGATTTAAGGATTTATTTTCGGGGTGGTGAAAATGCTTTGGAATTAGATAGTGGGGATGGTCGCCACAACCTTGTGAATATACCAAAAACCATTGACATATCCTTTAAAAGGGTGAATTTTATGGCGTAAGAATTACAGCTCAATAAAAAATTAAGTTAAAAGGAGGGAAAGATCCAGGAGTGTCCATGGCCCATAACAGATGCTTGGTTCCAGCCCAGCCTGCCTTCTCACTGTCATGGGTCCACACTGACTTGGGGAGGACAAAGCCTATTTCTCCTCTTGCCTTCTCGGCCACCAAATCAGCCCCCTCCCCGGGGCCCTCTGCTGACAAATCCAATCCTTTCGTGGAGGCCTTCAGACCTTGGAATCTTAACCCCTGATGCACTTATCCCAACCTAATGTCCACAGAGCCCCCACTGGGGCTCAGGGAGAAGGAGTGATCCCTGAGCCCAGCTCCTGTCCCTAATGTCAACCCTACCTCATCCCAACCCCAGTCGAGCTGAGGCAAGTGATCATTCTCTCAGGCCAAACACCTGGGATACTATGCCTGGGAACCCAAAGGGCCACCTAAGCCTAAAACCCAGCCTTGAAAGTAACCCTAATCCTGCATCTCACTCCATCCAACCCCCAACCCATTTCTAGCCCCCAACCCATCTGCCGTCTTCATCCACAACCTCCCATCCTTAGCACTGCTCTATCCCCACTGGTGCATTCCATTAACAGATCTTTACTGAGCACCTACTATGTGCCAGGCATGTATTTAAAGTTATCACGATGAACACGGTAAGCAAAATGGTAAGCAAAATCTGCATTGAATTTACGTTTGATCGGGACAGTCAGAAAATCCACCAGGGAGACAGAGGGATTTGATCATTTCAGGTTGTAGAAAGTGCTCGAAGGCACTGACAAATCAGAGCAATGTCACTGGGGAGCGGGGAGAGTACAGGACGGGCAGAAGTGCTTTTGCTGGTCGGGAACCTCTCCTTGGAGGGAAAGGACGCTGGAGCTGAGACCTGGGTAATAACGAGAAGGCAGGCGTATGGAGACCTGGAGAAAGGGGCTTTTAGGCAGAAAGAACCACAGAAGCAAAGTCCTGCCCAGAGACACCCCCTGAGGCCTCCAACCAGCCCCTGGTCCCAGCAGAACCTTCCTCCATGTCTTTACCCCAGAGCGGGGGAACACAGGAGAGAACTTTAGGGCCCACAGCCAGCATGGGTTGTCTCCGGGGGGGTACCCTGGAGGGTGTTGTCACCTTGGGAGGTGTGAAGAGCAGACTGGGGGGTTGCCAATTCCGGTCAGGGTGGATGAATGTGGGGCCTGACCGCAGCCCAACACAGCCTGGCCTAAAAGGGCAGACAGATAACAAGTCCTTCCCGCCCCTGGCCCCAGAGAGGGAGGGGTTTCCTGACAGGAAACTGACCTCCCCTAACCCCCTCCTCAGATCCAAGCTCTTGGCAGTCTTGGCTGAAGGAGCCTCAACACAGGACAGCAGCCGGGACAGAGAGACACCAACGAGGAGGTGAGTGTGCAGGAGGAGGGGGAGTCACACGCCCGCACCTCTGAATGGGCGCTGGACCATAATTGGGGACAGCGTGTCCCCTGAAGCCAGGAGAGGCTGGGGGCAAAGAGAAACTCTAGGGCCTGACCTGGTTGGGGAGGTGTCAGCCAACAAGAGGCTGGGGGAAGGAGAAGGGGAGCAGGAGGAGAAGGGTGCAGGGCACGCCATGGGGACTCTGCCGATCCAGGCTGCCAGGGAGCCACGGAGAGCTTGGAAGCACCGAGGGAGAGGAGAGACACGGTGTCATTGGGTCGGGTCATTGGTCAGAAGCACTCTGAGTTCAGGTGGGAAGGCTGAGGCCTGAGGGGGATGGGCGGTCTGCTCCGTCCCCAAGAGATGGGGTCCCAGAGATGGGAGTGGTGACCAGGGTTGGGATGGAGATAGAGCAGGAGGCGGGATGAGGCTGGGATTGAAGATGTAGGTGAACCTGGAACAGGCCAGGCTGGTGACAGAGTTGTTTGCAGGCAGGGTCTGGATTGGGGTTGTGTAGGACACAGCTGGTCAGGGCAGTTCCCTGATCACAGGCATGGGACTGGAGGTGATAACTTCTGCAAACAGGCCGGCCGGCCTGCAAAAGGTTCAGGGCATTGGGGAAAGGCTGGTAGCAAGGAAGAGGAAGAGGATCCCAAAGAGGGAAGCTCTGCTGGCCAAGACATCCTGCGGGTGGCACAGAGGCTAGGGGGCTTGAGGGATCCCTCGGAAGTGAGTCAGGGGCCGGCACCCGGAGGCCTACAAGGGGGCCGGAGGGGGCAGGATGTTGGAGTCAGGTTGCAGAGGTAGGTGCTGGAGCCAGGAAGAGGAAAGACGTCGGGGTCAGTTTTGGGAAAATGTTGCGGACAGGTCTGAGGATGTTGGAAATGATTTGGGGGAGGGGTCCCAGTTTAGGAGTGGATGTGGGAGCTGGCGTAGAAATGTCAAATCTTGTTTGGGTGAAAAAGATCTAGTTTGAGTGGTGTTGACTTCTGCTGGAGGGAAATCAAAGGCCCCTGTTTTGAGGGGGACGGGGAGTTTTTTGCAGGGGAGGAATGATGGAGCCAGTTCTAGGGAATGACAGAGCCATTTTGGAGATGAGGCCTGTGGAGCCCAGCTTGGAAGATGAAAGAGAATCAGTATGTGGGGTGTGTGTGTGCGTGTGTGTGTGTGTGTGTGTGTGTGTGTGTGTGTGTGGAGGGGCTGGCACCAACTGCTCATAGCCACAGGGGTTCCAGGCAAGGGTTGCCATGGTGACTGCCTCCCAGGGGGATCTGGGACCATGGAGTCTACAGAGAGGCTAGGATGGTGTTTTGAGGAACAGGAGGCTTGAGAGACAACGGCTAAGGTCTGGAGGCTGAAGTCAGGGAGGAAAGAAGTGGGGTCACCTCCAGCAAAGGAGAGGCTTGTGCCCACAGCCCAGCCAACTCAGGGCCCCTTCAGCATCGGCTTCCTCCCAGTGCCCCCATGCCCCCACACACCCAGTGCCCCGTCTTGACCCTGTCCCTAGCCTGCTCCGACCCAGTCCCGGTTGAAAGCAACCCTCCCAGGCCAAAGGAGGATGTGGGAACCTCTGATACTTCACACAGTTTGTCATAGTTGCACAGTGGAATACGGTAGGCAGCACTAATTAGAGCCACAGAGACAGGCGTGGACAAATCTCACATGTAAGATGTGAGGAAAGAAGAAAGCAAGTTGCAGGGACACATGTAGTAAAATAAACTATAAGAGAGTTTGAAACCACGCAAAACAATATGATATTTCTGGGTACTAGTCTGGGTAGGCAAAGGGACGGCTTTCCTTGGGAGAGGGGGATCAGGGAGGGGTGTGGGAGGCTGCAGTGCCTTTGCAACGCTTGAGTCTCAGTTCCCTGACCTGTGTCTAACCTGTGCCCTTGGCGGGGAAAGCACAGAGTCCTAACCACTGGTACATGCTAAAGCACTTCAGTCGTGTCCAACCCTTTGCAACCCTATGGACTGTAGCCTGTTAGGCTCCTTAATCCATGGGATTCTCCAGGCATAACACTGGAATGGGTTGCCATGCCCTCCTCAGGGGATCTTCCCGACCCGGGGATCAAACCTGCATCACTCACATCTCCTGCGTTGTCAAGCGGGTTCTTTACCACTAGTGCCACCTGGGAAGCCCCCTATCCACTGGGCAACCAGGGAATGCTCTGAAATGCTTATTTCTTTAGAAAACAAAAAACTGAACCAAAGAAAGCATGTATTTGCATTAGAGGTAGCTAGGATCGTAAGCACAAGGGTGGTTAGTAAATTTGTTTTCTATACTTTTCTGAATGGACTATTTCATTGTTTTCAAAAGTGCCCTTCCGGAACTACCCCAGTGGTTCAGCAGTTAAGACTCTGCCTTCCAGTGCAGGGGGTGTGGGTTCAATCCCTGGGTGGGGAACTGAGGTCCCACACATGGCCAAAAGTTAAAACGAAGGAAAAAGAGGCCCTTCACGGCTCCTTGGTGCCCTTGGGAGAAAGCTCAGGCCCTTCCTCAAAAGCTCAGGACTTTTGAGGCCCTGCCTAGCCTGCTTCTTGCTGACCTCTCCGGTTTGACTTATCATTCTTCCTCCCCCATGAGAAATGAAGTCCTTGCCCCCTTCCTTTGTTTCCTGTTTGGCCCCTATTCATTCCCAGAGTGCCTGCTCTGGGAGCTGAGGACACAGTGGTGACCCAGACAGTCCTGACTTAGCCCTCTCGGGGCTCACAGACCCAACCCCAGACAGCGATGATCCAGAGTGGGAATATCAAGGAGGGGAGCACCTGATTCAGCCTGGGTATCCTGGAGAGCTTCCTGAGCTGGGTCTCAACATCTGAGCTGGGTCTCAAAGCCTGAATGGAGTATGGAGAACAGAGTTCCATATAGAAGCAGATGTTGAAGCCCAGAGGAGCCTGGAGGAAGAAGGAGGAAAATGTGGGATAATGCCGATGAGGGATACAGCCGGCCAGCCTGAATTTTGTCCTGAGGGCACTGGGGAGCCATGGAGGGTTAAGAGAAGGGGAGGGGCGGGTTCGAGCCTTAACAAGGTCCTCAAAGGTGCACTGGAGAACTAGAGGCTGGAGATCAGGGAGGAGGCCGAAGTAGAGAAGCAGGAGGGGGCTTGGACTAGGGTAGGAGCCATGAAGAGGGAGGAGACAGGGATGTAGGAGATGGAATGCGCCAGACTCTGGAAGCTTCCAGCCCCAGAGGGGCAGAGACTGGGTCTGCCTTGGCCACTGCTGTGTCCTCAGTGCCTGCATAGAGCTGGACTGATACAAATACCTAATAAGTGTGTGTGTGTGTGTATACATGTGTGCATGTATGTGTGTGTGTGGTAGAATCTATACAACATTAAATTTACCATATTAGCCATTTTAAAGTGTACAGTTCAGTGGCATCTCATGTATTCACAAGGGTGGTCAAACATCACCACAAATTCCAGAACATCTCCATCCCTCTAAGAGGAAACCCTGTACCCATTAAGTGGTCAGGCCCCAGTCCCTTTCTCCCAGTCACTGGCAACCACTAATCTTTCTGTCTCTATGGATTTGCTTGTTCTGGATCTTTCCCAGTGAGAGTTTGCTGGAGGAATGAATGGGGTAGAGGTGACAGAGTACTGACTGGATGGGGAGGAGACGAAGGTGCCCGAGAGTGTGAACAGGATGCCTGGGTAGACGGTGGGGTGTGGTCTGGGTCCCCATGTAGGAGGGGACCTTCCCCTCTCAGCCTGTTTTCTCCTGGAACAGGAGGATCTCAGGGCAGGAGTGAGGTAGGGGAAGGGTCTGAACGTCTCCAGGGAAACAGCCCAGGATCTAGAATCAGACAGGCCTAGGTCTGGATCTCAGCTTTGTCCCTGAATCACCGTGGGACGTTAGGCCCTTATGAGCCTCAGTTTCCTCATCTGCAAAATGGGCATAGTGACAGTGCTCAGCGCAGGAGGTTGTGCAGATTCTGGGGGTGTGTAAGTGCTCAGCCCGGTGCTTGGCACACATGCTGCAAAGTGCTGGGGACACAAAGGCTCTGTTGTCTGTGCCACCCACCACCAACAATACCGATGGGCCATTTCCACCCCTCCCGCCCCCCAGGCCCTCTCCGGTCAAAATGCCCATCCTCAAGAGTCTAGGGGTGGCAGACTCTAAGGTGCCCCGGGCAGGGACACTGCCTCTGAGGTCCTCTCGGAACCCCTTTGAGGAAGTCTCAGGCCTGGAAGAAGAGGAGGCTGCGGAGCTGGGGGCTCTGCCCAGTGGAACGTCATGTCGTCGTCGAGCCACCCTGGAGAAGCTGGCAGGCCTGTCCCCCTTCCGGCTGGGCAAAGCCCCCGGCCGGCAGGCGGGCAGCCCCAGGGATGGGCAGCCTCGCTCTTTCCTGGGCCGGGTGCTGTTGCCAGGGATTCGCAGGAGCTCGGCAGACTTCGGCCTCCTGGCCAGGCTTCAGGGGAGCCGAGCCCAGGGCGACGAGGAGGCGGCTGGAGAGGCTGCACGGAGACTGGCCTTCCTGAGACTGGGGCGTGGGCCCAAGCCCCAGCGGGCATCACTGGCTGAGAGGGTGGTGCCCGCAGGTGAGGCGGCTCCCGAGCCCCCCGCCCAAGGTCCCGGAGCCCCCAAAGGTGAAAGAGCCCTTGTCAGGTGAGTTGGGAGCCCTGGCTCAGACCTGAAAGAATCAGTCTCTTTACCTGGGACATCTTTGCCATTCACATCTCCAGTTTCCATCCTCCCACCTCCATGGACAGGGCCAGCCCGTCCCTCTTGCGGTCCTAATCTCCATCGTCAAGCTCCAGCTTCAGCCCCATCTCCACCCCCAGCCCCAATCTGTCCTTTCTCCATCTGCCTCCTTCAACCTTGCCCCGTGGTCCAACGACAATCAAATCACCAACTCGGGTCTCATCTCCTCCAACGCCCTCCCTGTCTCCAGTATCAATCCTCTTTCCCTTACTCCCCTCAAATTCAGCCTCAATCCCATCTCCTTTCAAAGTATCCACATTTGACCTTGACCTTAAACCCCTCCCTAACCTCCACAGTCCACCCCATTCCCATCCTTGGGGCCCTAATTCTGGCCCCAAACTCCAACCCCCACCTCAACCTCCTCCTTCATCATCAATCTCTTCTCTTCTTCCATCCCACTCTGAACCCCAACCCTAACTCCACCCCAATCCTAAACCCCCAGCCCCAGCTTCCACCTTCAGCTTCATCCCTACTTCCACTTATACCCAAGTTTCATCTTCAAGCTCACCCCCATGCCTGATGTCTCCCTCCATCTCCCGGCTACATCCCCCAAACCCATCACCACCTGGGTTAGTTTTCTGTTAGTACACAAACTGGCTGACTTAAGACCACAGACGCTTATTCTCTTGCAGTTGAAGAGGTCTGAAATCCAGGTGTTGGCAGGGCCACGCCCACACTGAGGCCTGCCTGGCCTCTGCCACCTTCTGGCACTCCGCTAGTTGCATCCCTCCCGCCTTCCATCTGCCTGTGGCCTTCTCTATCTTCACCTCATCTTCTCCTCTGTGCCTGTCGGTCTTGGTGTCCAAATGTCCCTTCTTACAAAGACAACAGTCACACAGGATCGGGGCCCACCCTGTTATCCCCTTTAACTTGATGATCTCTGCAAATGACTTATTTCCAAATAAGATCCCATTCTGAGGTATTAAGGGTTAGGGCTTCACATATCTTTTTTTTTTTTTTTTTTGGGTTGCGGGGGGGGACAAACACAATTCAACTCACAACACCACTTTAGCTGTATCTTCAACACCAGTTGTACCCCAAACCCCAGTGTCTTCCTTGGTGCCTTTCTGGTTTCCAGTCACATTTATTCCAAACCCATCATCCGTCTCCACCCTGAGACGCATCCATACCCTTATTCTCAACCCATCTCTTTTTCCAAGTGCCATCTTTAACCTGAGAGCTATGCCCAACACCATGACAACTGCCAAGCGGTCCAGTCCCTTGCCATGGCCCGTTCCTCTCCTCTTATCCCACCGCTCAGTCCCGTCCCTGTGTGCAACTCTTTCTCCCTCTTCCATCTCACTCCCACCCCCAACCCCAGGTCTATCTCAGTGTCCCCCTTGAACCTCACTCACCTCCCCAACTTCCTGGTTCAGGAAGGCGCATTCCCAGCCCCTGTTTTCAACCTTAATCCAAACGCATCCTCTCTGTCCCAATCCTAACCACCCACTTCCAGCCTCCAACTTCAACTCTCTGCATTCCTAACTCCAGTTCACCTCCAGGCTTTCCAGGCTTCTTCAAACTCACCTCCTTCTTTCCGTTCCCACCATTGCCTCAACTCATCTCCAGCCTCATCCTTACCCCAAGCCCAGACACCATCCTCAACTCCTTCCCCACCTCCCTCTTCAGATTGCAGCACCACCCTCAGTTCGGTTCAGTCGCTCAGTCCGACTCTTTGCGACCCCATGAATCGCAGCACGCCAGGCTTCCCTGTTCACCACCATCTCCTGGAGTTCACTCAGACATCACGTCCGTGATGCCATCCAGCCATCTCATCCTCGGTCATCCCCTTCTCCTTGTGCCCCCAATCCCTCCCAGCATCAGAGTCTTTTCCAATGAGTCAACTCTTCGCATGAAGTGGCCAAAGTACAGAAGTTTCAGCTTTAGCATCATTCCTTCCAAAGAACACCCAGGGTTGATCTCCTTCAGAATGGACTGGTTGGATCTCCTTGCAGTCCAAGGGACTCTCAAGAGTCTTCTCCAACACCACAGTTCAAAAGCAGCACCACCCTAGCTCTCCTGAACTCCCGCATCCCAACCCCCACCTTCACCCCATCCTCATCTCCAGCCCCAACCCTAACACTCCATCCCAACCCCAACCCTGTCCCAATCCCCACTTTTACCCCATCCTCATCTCCAGCCCCAACCCTGTCCCAATCCCCACCTTCATCCAATCCCACCCTCGGCCCTGTCTTTATTCCCCGACCCCCACCCCTGGCCTCCCCCACAGACAGCCCTTGCTGCCCCAGCACCGGAGTCCCCTTTCTCCATCCTCTGATGCCTTCCACATCCTGCATCAGAGGCTATTTCAGCCTGGCGCCCTAGGGACTGGGAGGGCACTGCAGGGAGGTGCAAAGCGGGTGAGTGGAGCCCCCGCCTTCTGGAAACGGATGGGCAGAAATAGCACTGGCCAGGAAATAGTTTCTCTGCCAGGGAGGGAAGAGGAGTGGGGGAGGTGTTGGGGGTAACCCTGGGCCACTGGGACCCTGCTTCTGCCTTCACTCAGAGGCCTCTCAGCCCCTCAGAGGACCCCCTCTCCTGGGAGAGTGTGAAATCCCCAGAGAGCCAGATCACCCCCACAGCTGTCTGCACCCCAAAGCCCCACCTCTGGTCCTCACATCCTCCTCCCACCTCCAGGCCCCCATCTCTCCCCTCACCTGGATCTGACTGCCCTCCCTCAGCCTCTCCACTTTCTCTGATGCCTTTAAAAAAAAATCATGAGGCACGTTTTTACCCTATCCGCCCTCAGCTCCCGGACCCCTCCCCACATCCTAACCCGCCCCCTGATACTCTCTTTCCCAAGCCCTAATCCTTTCCTTCTTCCTCAGCCCGTACCCCCCATCTTACTCTGACTCCCCATTTTATCCTCTTCCTAATTAGACACCCTCTAGTCTTTTGACCTCCTTCCCATATCCAGACTCCCTCTCCCATCACCAAACCCCTTCTTCCCTCCCCAACCCTCTCCTGTCTCCTTTTTCCTGACTCTCTCTCTCTCCCTCCTTCATCCCCTCTCCCCCATCCTCCCCTCCCCAAGTCCTGACCCCTCTCCTCATTCCCTCCTTTCTCACCTTCCTCCCTTGACCTCCTCCTCCACCTCTGCCCCCACCCCCTCACCACCCCCAACCTCTCCCCCTCGCCTCCCACCTTGTCCCATTCTTCGCCCCCTTCCGCTCCGTTTTCCAGCCCCTGATCGCCCACTTTGCGCCCACAGTGTTGGAGATCCTGAGCTTGATCCAGCAGCGTGAGCTCGCGCGGGCCGACGAGCACATCTTGGAGCTAGAAGCCGAAGAGCTGGCGTCGTCGGGGGCGGCGCGCCCGGGCCGCCCAAGGCCGAGGGCGCGGGCGGCGGCCGCCGGGCGCGGGACGTGGCTCTGCTCTACGAGGCCCTGCAGCGCGAGATGTGGGCGCTGGTGCGCGAGACGCTGGCGGGCCCCGGGCTGGGCGCGGGCTCCGGGGCGGGCGCCGTGGCGCAGCTGGGCCAGGTGTTGGTGCAGGAGGAGGCGGCCGACGGGCGCCGGGGACCCGAGGCTGCCCGCAAGCTGCGCGCCCGCTGGGCCGAGGCGGTGGCGCGCGCGGCCCGGGAGGCGCTTAGAGGCAGCGGCGCCCGGGGCACCCGGGGCCTGGCCGGGCAGCTGGAGGCGCTGCGGGGACGACTGCTGGAGGACATGGGCGTCGTGCGGGGCCGCCTGGCGCCCTCCTACCCAGCCGGCCTGGGCGCCTTCGGCATCTACCTGCGCGGCTACCACGGCGCGCTGGCCGAGTGGATCAGGGCCGCCGCCCGCCGGAGGCTGCCGCTGGCCGACCGCTACGCGCTGCTGCACTGGCACAACCAGGTGTACCCCAGGTGAGCTGCGGACCAGCGATCAGCTACCCGAAGTCCGTAGAACGCCCCTCCCTCCACCCCGTCCAGTCCCGGCTTTTTCAGATCCTAAGGACCCTGGACTTTAAATCCTAGAACTTGAACGTCTTTGACCCTTCCAGACTCGGCGCTGGTGACATTTACAGTCCGAGAGTCTTATGGCTCAGCACGCTTTCCACGCTAGAACTCAGCAACAGGAAGCCTCTGATCATAGCACCATACACGAACCTTAGAATCCTCAACATTTGCACTCTTAGGATTTTAGCACCGCCCACCCTTCTAATCCGAGAATCTTAGCACCAGTGACCCTTGACCTGCTGAAATCTTGGCACTGTTGACCCTTAGAATTCTAGAACCCACACAGCGCTCTAGCCTTCAACCCTAGGGCACTAGCACCGATGACTCTTCCAGTCTTAGAACTTTAGAACTGATGACATTTTCAATTCTAGAACCTTGGCGCTGATGAGCCTTTTGAGTCTTATACCTTAGCTTTTTTTTTTTTCCTGGTCTGCCATGTAAGGCTTGTGGGATCTTAATACCCTGACCAGGGACTGAACCCACCCTCAGCAGTGAAAGCTCAGAGTCCTAACCACTAGACCACTCGGAAATTCCCTATCCCCTCTTCGGATCCTAGAACTTTGACACTGTTGATCCTTCACAGTTTTAGCCTCTTGAATTCTAAAATCTTAGCATCTAGAACCTGAGTACCATTGACACTTCCAGTCCAAGAATTTTATAACCATCAAGGCTTGGGACCTTAAAACATTCCGTTCTTGTGGCCAGAGGATGGAATACCATGATTAGCAATAACTGGGTCCCTACGAGCTCCAGGGAAAAGGGATCAGCCACACCCAAACCACACATTGGAAGGAGTGGGAGTGGGTGGTTCCTCATCAAAATCAGGGTGCTGACACCAGAAGAATAGTAAGGCAACAGTTACCCCCAACCCACATCCCATTTGGGAATATCTGTTCATGATACTCACATGCTGACTGTCAGAGGGGGAGGCAGAATAGGGAGCCTGGGATGTGAGATGTCAAGTCTGACTTTCAGGGAGATGGGGCTTCTGGCTGAGGGGATGCCATGAGCCAAAGGCTGGTGTGTGTGGGGTTAGTGGGGAAGTGTGGTGAGAGTGATGGTACAGGCTGGGACATGCAGAAGGGCAGAAGCCAAGGGTGAGGGCTGACACTGGAGGCCTACCAGGCAAGGTGAGGCCGCAGGGACTAGGGGTGGAGGTGGAAGGGAACTTCTGTCCTGTGAACTTCTGGTGGGTGAGACCTTGCGTGCCAGATCGTCACGTCTGGACTTGATCCCTCAAGTCTTGCCCGGACACCATCCATCAGGGAGCTGACTCAGAGAGCTGGAGCCAAGGGAGCAACAATTCCAGAGACTTCCTCTGAGGGATGAGCAAAGCTGGCCCCAGGGGAGGAAGGGAGTGGCTCAGGTCACAAACACAGAGAGCAAGAGCGTGAAGGAATGAGTGTGGGGAGGGGGTTCACTTGTCCAGTCTCAGCTCTCACAGACTCTCTCCTCTTTCCCCCCACCCCTAGAGAGGTCCTGGGTCTGGTGGACATGGTTGCTCTGGAGAATGGGGAGCTGGGGCCCCTTCTGTCACCCGGCACCCTTCGTGGCTTGGAGGATGAATGTGTCACAGACGTGAAGGTACCCAGAACTTGGCATTGGTGATCTGGAAGAGGGAGGCACTCTGCAGAGGAGGGTGAGGGTTACACTGGGCTTGAGGGGCCTCTCCCCTCCCCCTTTCCCTATTTCCATCTCCCTTTTCCCTTTATGGACTTCTGAGTTTTGTCCAAAGAGAGAAATGTAAGCCCATACTGATCCATTCTGTCTCATGTTCAGTGTATCTCAAGCACCCAGCTGGGCATAGGGACACTCAGTAAAGGTTCAATATATTCGGACACTTCAAATCTTACAGCAAGACAGAGTAGGTCACAGGACCTCAGTTCACAGACCCAAGGACTCACAGAAAGAGGGCGTCGAAACATCTTTGGAGGATTCATGTTGATGTATGGCAGAACCAATTGTGAAGTAATTAGCCTCCAATTAAATAAATTTATATTTAAAAAAATCTTTGCATATAAACAGGGCTGATAGTAAATAAACATGCTTAATGATTGGCACAGTTACCATTAAGCAGAATGGTCCTCCCGTAAACACCCATCCCAGCCACAGCTGTGTTTCTGGTCTAAAAGCCAGTCCTACCTCAGCCACAGAAGTCAGAATCTTTGCCACTCTAATTCTAGTTGCAGTTCTGATTCTAATTAGTTCAATTCTAAACTTGAAGCTTTGAAATTTAGACTCGAACAAGTCTAGATTCTCATACTCACTGAACTGAAGACAGGGCAGGACTAGAGAATCAGATGTGTAAACCTGAGACCCTCAGATTCTTGGAATTCTTGACTCACAGAATTTGGAAACCCTGAGCGAACCGTTTTGCGTAACCTGAGAGCAGAGTCTTAGAATCATCAGATAATGAGAGAATAAACCCTCAAGCCCTCTGGCTATTAGATGGAGGTGCCTTAAAACCACAGACTCTTAATATCAGGCGCCAAATTGTAGGCTTAGGAATGGAAAGGGCTGGGGCAGTTTTCTGGGCCAGCCCCTCTCTCCGGTGTTGCCTTGATGAGCTCACAGGTAGACTCCAGACCTGATGGGGCCTAAGGTGTGGGGATTGTGGTGGGAGAGGCTCCCAGGGTTCTGACTCCTGCCTCTGCCCTCCTCCAGGCTCAGACGCGGGCAGCCCTGCTTCGAGTGCTGCAGGAGGACGGAGAGCACTGGGGAGCACGGAGGACTGGTCCAGCAACCTGGCCCAGGACGTGTGTGAGGTACGGGGTGGGGAAGAGGAGGGAGAATCAGCTGGGGCGGGCAACTGGGACCTGGCTCCCTCCTCACCCCCTCCTCACCCCCCTCCTCACCCCCCTCCTCACCCCCTTCCTCACCCCCTCCTCACCCCTGGACCATGCAGCTGCTGGAAGAGCACACAGAGCGAGCGCCCCGCATCAGCCAGGAGTTCGGGGAGCGGATGGCCCACTGCTGCCTAGGAGGGCTGGCGGAGTTCCTGCAGAGGTATGGAGGACTGGGGATGGGGGTGGGCATCTGGACCCGGGATCCAACAGAGAGAGGACAGATGAAAGTGAATCGAGTCAAGATGGGCCGGGGCGCCTGTCGGGATCACAGGTTTTGCAGGGCTGACTGCCCAGCCAGGGACCCTTCTCCTGCAGTGCTTCCATCTGTCTGCCATTTCTCTTTCCCACAAGCTTCCAGCAGCGCGTGGAGCGATTCCATGAGAACCCAGGAGTCCGCGAGCTGCCACCCGACACCTACATCAGCAGGACCATCTCCCTGGTCAACTGTGGCCCCCCTCTGAGGTGAGAGCATCCACAGAGTATGGGGGAGATGCCAGTCCAGGGTGACAAGCTCAACTGGGGTGCCTGGATCCTGAGTGGGGTGGCCCCGAGAGGCCTTTACAGGGGACCTGAGAATCCTAAAACCTGGGAGTCCTAGAAAGAACCACAGCACCACTAGATTATAGAGTAATGAAAACCTGGGGGTGTTGGAATTACAGGAACCTAGAAGCCAGACTCTAGGAATTACATTTTTTTTTAATGTTTTTGTCTTACTTGTATAGTTGATTTACAATGTTGTGTCAATTTCTGCTGTACGGCAAAGTGATTCAGTTATAGTACTTCCCTTTTTATTGACTTATTTTTGAGTTTTTAAATTGGAAATGCATTCAAGACACAATAGGGCACACAATGAAAAGCTTCCCTCCATTACTCCTCTGGTCAAGTTATTACTAACGTCTCCCATCTTTGCAGGGTTATTTGATACACTTTCCAGTAAATATGTGTAAATAAGTGTATATATGCAGAGGCAAGCTTCATGCATATGCAGAGATGTGCATGCATATGCATATTTCAAACATACACAAGAAAATACATTACTATGTACATACATATTATTTCTTCCCTTAAAAAAAAAAAAGAAATACAAGGACTTCCCTGGCACTTAAGACTCTGTGCTTCCACTGCAGGGGTCGAAATTTTGATCCTTGGTGGGGAACTAAGATCCCACATGCACATGCCTTGCATCATAGCCAGTAAAAGGGGAGATGACTCCCCCAAGATACAGGTGGTAGAATATTGACAACACTCTGTCCTTTTCCCTTTTACACCTTGGCGGTCTTTCTGTGAGCACCTGAAGAGCTCCCACATTCCTCTTTCATATCTGAAGTGTTGTCCACTGTCTGGATCTGCCATCATTCATTTAATCTATCTGCAGTGGGTGGACAGTGGCCTCCACCCTTTGTAGAGAAAAACTTGGCACAAGTTTGGGGGCTCAGGAATATGTTCTCAGAAGGGGGTCTGCTGGAATTTGGGCAGAAAGTGCCAAATGCCCTCCAACCCGGGTTATTCTCCTTTCAGTGATGGAGATGGTCATCAATTGTTACAATGACAGAAAATGAGAAAGGTAGAATTTTAGAATTATAGTCCTTTAGAATCACAGACTTTTAGGATGGAGGCGTCCCCACTCTCACCCAGAAAGCACCAAGAGAAACAGACCCAGAGAGACCGCTTCCTCCCAACTACATCCCCTTAGACTCCCAGACAGTCCACAGAGCCCCCCAAATCCCCAAACCTCCAGACATCCCCTGAAATTTCTCACCCCAGGCCCTCCCCAGAGCCCCTGACTTCTGCCAGCTCCCCCCACCGAACCTGTCACCCCTGTGACCCACAAAATAGGGTCCATCTAAGGGGAGACAGGTCCAGACAGTTGGGCTGATATGTTTGGGTCCATGACTTTTGATTCCATGGATCCCTGCAGGGCTCTGGCGGAGCGCCTGGCCAGAGTGGGGCCCCTGAGAGTGAGCCAGCCCGGGAAGCAGCCGCCAGTGCTCTGGACCGCGTGATCCGACTCTGCCACCGCATCCTGACCGACCTGCTGTTCCAGGAGCTGCAGGTGAGAGGCAGTGGGCTGGGGTGGGGCCAGGGTAAGGGAGCGCCCCCCGCTTCCTGCAGCTCCTTTCTGCCCATGACTCAGTGTTTGGGAAGCAGAGGGGGTGGGGTGGGGTAACAGCTATATCTGGGTGGTTTAGAGGGTAGGGGGTGCAGAAAGGAAGAGGCAGGAGGACATGGTCGGGGGGAGGATAGCCATCAGCAGGAAGGGGCCTTGGGGACTGGGTGGAGCTCCTCCTCACTGAGGTCCCCCAAATCCCTGCCCAGCCTCTCCTAGTTCCAAGAGCCCCATTTACTCATCTCTGGGCTCCTGCACATGCGCAGAGGGGACAAGGTTCAGAAGGGGGGGCCTGGGGAACAGAACTGAGCATTGTGTGTGTCCCTGCTTGCAACTGGTGCTCACTCCACGTTGTATGTCAGGTTGTGTCCCACCTCTGCTTAGAACCCTCCATGTACAGTACCCTCAGGGGAAATCTGGAGATCCTCACACAGCCCGGGAGGCTTGTGTGTTCTGCTCACTCTGGGCAAAAGCCGAGGTCCCACCTCTGCTTAGCATCCTCCATGGCTCCCAGCTCACTCTGGGCAAAAGCCAAGGTCCTCGCTGTGGCCCCCAAGGGCCTGGATGGTCTGTCGGTTCCCTCTCTGACCTTGTCTCCTGCCGCTTCCCTCCTTGCTTACTCCACCCCAGCCACATCCACCCGCCAGGCCAGCTGCTCCTTAACGTGCCAGAACATTCCAGCTTCAGTACCTTTGCAATTGCTGGTCCCTCTGCCTGGACTTCTCTTCCCTTAATAGCCCCAGAGCTCTCTCTGCCACCTCTTTCAAGTTTTGACTCAAATGTCACCTTCTCCGAAGGACCTCTTCTGACTGTCCTATTTAAAATAGAAGCCCCCCGAGACTCCCCCTCACCCCCCCAAGCTCTGTTTGTCTCCAAAGCACTTACCACTACCTGCCATGCTGCAGCCTTTGCTTTTTTTTTTTCCCCCCCAATCTGTCTTCTCCCATTGGAGTGTTAGCTTGTCAAGGGCAAGGATTTGTTGGAATGCTTCTAAAATAACTTCCTTGTAATGGAAAACTTCAAATAGACACGAAAGTCAGCAGAATGACCTCCCGTGGACCAGCTCCAGCAAATATCAGCTCCACCTTTCCCCTACCTCTCCTGCCCACTTGTTTCTTTTAAAGCACATCCTTGATATCCTGTCATCATCCATCAGCACTTCAACCTGGATCTCCAAAAAGATAAGGAATCCGGCCTTTAAAAAAAAACGTAATTCACTGCCCCTCTCCTACCTAACAAATGGAACAATCAGTCCTTACTATCATCACATATCAATCAGAATTCAGATTCCCCCAAAGGCTTATGATGATCACGCGCTTGGAGTTTTGTTTATCTCATTTGGCGCTGTGTCCCCAAGAGTTCTCTGATGTGTTCCCAGTGATCCACGCAGGGTTGGGCCATGCAGGAAAGGTTCAGAGAATGTTTGTTGAATGACTCAATGGACAAGTATGGGAATGAAAATGAGTGTGGTGGGGGAATTAGGTACAGTCTTTATTCCAGGCCTGGCGGTACCACTTCCAGGTAGGGGGTCTTGGGCAAATGGCTTTCCCTTTGGGGTTGCTGTTTGCTCATCTGGAAAATGAGCACAGCCTTCTCAGATGGCTGTGTGGAAGCAATGGGCTTGCGGCCATAAAGTGTTTAGCTCTCGGGTACTGATCATTGTGATCTTCGTAAATGTACAGAGTTCACACCAACAGCAACACTTTCTGAGTCAAGTGCTGTACTAAGAGTGACGGCTCGTTTGATTCACACCTGCTTTCTAACAAAAGTCCACATTTTTGGAGGATCAGAAAACTAGGCTACTATGGGATGAGAAAGCAGGAAGGGGGTGCAGGGCCAAATGGGATAGGATCCTGCTTTGGGCCCTCATGGACACCAACCTCAAAGGTGTCTGGGGACCTCCTGCTCCCAGTGTCCACTCAACAGCAGCATCTCCCCTCGCTCCTCCCAGCCTCCATCTCAGGGACAGACCCACTCCTCATCCCACCTCCAGGATCCAGATGCCTCCTGTCCCTCCCCTGACAGGCGACCACCCACTGCACCCTATGCATCTGCTACCTGTATTCTCCTTGCCTCCTCCTCATCCCTTCCGCCTCCTTCCAGACCCCCCATTTCTGCCTCAGTCTTGCCCCGTCCCAGCCATCTTGGTGAAGCACAAAGCTCATCTGCTCCCTCTCCTGCTCAGAACCTTCCATGTACCCTCAGGAGAAATCTGGAGATCCTCACACAGCTCAGGAGGTTTGTGTGTTCTGCACTGTTCACCTGACCAGCCCCATCTGTCCACTGGGCAGTCATACATGACCTTCCCCCTCCTTGCTAACCCTAACTCCTTTCCCTGCTTAGGCTGGCCCTTAGCTTGGTTTAACGCTCTGCTGCCTCTTAAGTAATTATTTTTGAACAAAGGTCTCCCATTTTCACTTTGCATTGGGCCTGTGAATTATCTAGATGGTTTTGCCACTGACCTTTCTGGCCCTCTGACCTGCAAGCCCACCTGAAATCTGAATCTTCTTCACACTGGCTTTCCCCTGGATTCAGCTACTCCCTCTCCCACTCCTCACTTGGCTAACAGTGACCATCTTCTGGTCCTCAGCTCTGGGTACCCCTCCTCCAGGAAGCCCTCCTTGACTCTATGCTGACTCAGCCACTCCCCCTTGATTTCCCTAACCCCCTGGAAATGGGTCTGTCTCCCCTTCTGGACTGTGAGGCCCCAGGGAGGCAGGGCTGGACTGTCTCTGGCACTGCTTTATCCCCAGCACTGTGCAGGAGCAGAGTTTGGGGAACAAATATTGAATTGCTAAGTAAAGAAAGAGGGTGGAAAGGAGGCGAGTCTCGAACCTCTGCCCACTCTGTCCCACCCAGCCGCACTTTAGCAAGCTGATGCGCAGGAAGTGGCTGAACAGCTCGGAGGCCCTGGATGGCATCGTGGGCACGCTGGGCGCTAAGGCCCTGGCTTTGCGCAGAATGCAGGATGAGCCTTACCAGGTGCGTCTGCTTGGGCAGGGGAGGGGTGCGCGGTGGAACCCGGGCGGCAATGGGGCGAGGGGCGGAGGGTAGCCAGAGTGCTCGGCTGGGAGAGACCTCTTCTAGGTGGGGGAGCAACTCTATCAGGGAGAGATAGGTGGCGCTCAATCTGGGATCTGCGCGGAGGGTGCCCACGGGTATCAGGGGTGTAGCGGGGGAGGGGTTGCCGGCAGAGTTGGGGCCTCTGGGAGGTGGAGCTCCGGAGAAACCCGGAGAGGGCTGGGATGGGGCATCCTTTGGGGGCCGATGGGCTCGCGGGCTGATTAGGGAGCAGGTCAGGGGTTCCCCATAAGGAGTGCCAGGGAGGACTGCCTGGGGACTGGGGGCGGGGAGGGGTTCCCTTTGGGTACCCGGAGTGGGCGCGGGCAGGTGGGAAGCAGGGAGAGAGGGTCAGCAGCAGCTCACACTCCCTCGTGGCTTCCCGGGTCCCCAGGCGCTGGTGGCCGAGCTGCACCGGCGGGCGCTCGTCGAGTACGTGCGGCCCCTGTTCCGTGGGGCGCCTGCGCTGTGGCTCCGCGCGGACCCGCAGCCGCGTGGGCCGGAAGGCTCCGGGAGGACGCCGCGCAGCTGGAGAGGCTGTTCCGACGGCTGGTCAGTGCGGTCAGAGGGCGGGGTGCTCCGAAACCAGGAAAACCGGGAATCTGGGGACTCGATAGCCGGGGGCGGGGGCTTAGAATGAGACCCTCACCCAACTTGTACCCAACTGTAACACTCTGATCTCTGCCCTCTGCGGGTAAAAAGTCGGCTTTCTCCTGGCGGCGGCGGCAGCGAGAGGTCAGTCTGGGCTCAAATGAGAAAAAATGGTCCATATGCGTTGTTGTGGCGATTAGATAAGTTAAAGGGGCTTAAGACCTGGAATCCTGAACATTACGAGCACAGAGAGTCGCTAAATGCAACAGAAACTCAGAACTTGAGCGCTCCCAAATCCAAGCATTTAAAATCAGCAAATCTTATTTGTACTCAGTTATAATCAGCAAGACCGGAAGAGTCTCACTCAGGCTATCCGGAGAGTTTCTAACCGAGAGTCCTCGGAATTTTCTTGTTAATTTGTGGGGGAATAACTGTAGGTTCACATGCGGTTGTAAGAAAGAGTGCAGAGAGAGATCTCTGACATACTTTGTCCAGTTTCCCCCAATGGTAACATTTTGTCCCTGAGCCCCAAATTATCTACAAACAGCAGATTATATTACGGATTTTCCTTCAAATTTCCAAACGTTCCAGATAATCTCTGACTACAGCCCGCCCTCTGCCTGGTTTTACTGATGAGAAAACCGCGGGGCCTCGGGAGAGGGTGGTTTCAAAAGGGTAAGCGTTGACTGGGGGCGAGGGTGTGAGCCCGGGGTCCTCTCTTAACTGCAGGAGTCCCAGGCCTCGTGGCTGGACGCCGTGGTGCCTCGTTTGGCCGAAGTTCTCCGCCTGGAAGACACGCCGAGCATCCAGATGGAGGTGGGGGTGCTGGTGCGGGACTACCCGGACATCAGGTGAGATCCCCACCCCCACCCCCCCACGGCCACCCTGGCCCTTTCTGCTGCCGGCAAGGCCGAGGTCTCCCTCGAGCCCTGGCATATCCGTCCGTGCGTTTCCTGCCTCTTGGGCGAGGGAGGGAGGCGGCGAGCGTGTCTGACGGCCGTTTCCTGCTGGAAACCAGGGCATTATTAATACGATTTCCCTCCTTCTGCCGCCGCCGTCGCTGCCGCCGCCGCCACCAGGGCTCACAAACAAACAAGCAGTCACAGGAAGCCCGGGGCAGGGGGGCGCGGGGCCGACCGGCCGGCAGGAAGGGCCAGCCCATCAGGGGAGCCGCGGGGGGACTCGGGGACACGCAGGGGCGCACGGGCGCACACGCACTGGGATAGTGGCAGGGGCCACTCAGGTCCTGATGGACTCTTTCCTTTGTGATCCTCTCTGAGCCTCAGTCTCCCCTTCTGATCCATGGGGACAATAGTTCTCTTTTCATGATTAGCGAGGATGATTTACCATCCTCCGTGGTAACAGCAGCAACAACACCAGTTCTTGCTAACTGAGTCCTTAGGTCGAACCTAAAACAGCCTCGCACACCCCCGCTCTATAAGTAAAAGTTATTTTAGAATGGAAGCTATTTTAGAAATTCTTTGCAGGTAAAAGGCAAGCACTGTTCTGAGAGCTTAGCACCATTGGAGGCAGGCAGAGATTAGCTGACACCAAATGTCACAGCTAGCCAGCAGTGAAGTCTGGACTTGAACCCAGGCAGTAGGCCCTAAAGCTGGTACTCCTGACCACCGCACAGCACTGCCACTTGCGTAAGGTGGTGGTGGCGGTAGTCCCACAGCACTGGGCAGACAGACATTCTGTATCCAGAGAGACACACCCCACAGGACCCCGGAGTACCGCGTCAGCTGGGTTTAGGGTCAGGACTTGGGGCTTAAGGTAAGGACTCTGGAGCTGATTCAGGATGGATAGTTCTGGTTGTGAGGTGTGGGACTTGTGTCCTTGGGAAACCACGGCATCCCAGAGTTGCATGGCAGTAGGAGTCCCAGCATTCCTGCTAGGCTGGGGTTTCTGAACTTGAATCTGAACTTGGATATACAGCCCACCAGCTGCATATCCAAGTTTGAAAGGTCTCCAGCTGGCCTGGGAGGAGGGGTTCCAGAACTGAGTTTGGGTGGGGGGCACGTTTGAAGCTCACTTGAGCTGGAAGGTTCTTGAGTCCCATTTTAGATTAGTGTTTGGGAGCTATGGGGATTTCGAATTTGGAATGTGGACAGGTGAAGATGCTGAGCTAGATTGAAGGGGGTGGTAAAGACCCCAGAACCTTGTTTGAAATGAAAGTTCTGGAAATGAATGTTGGGTGCAGGATATTGAATTGAAATATGGTGGTTCTGGAATTGCGTTTTGGATCCAGGATCTGGAGCTGAGATTGGGTGAAGGGGAAGTTCTAATGTGTTGCATTTAGGGCTGAGGGTTGTGGAACAGAGTTAGTTTTGAGCACAGAGTTTCTGGTGGGGGTGACGGTCCCCAAGGTGAATTTGGGATTCTGGGGGAGAATTTTGCTTGATTACAATTCCAGGAATGGGCTAGTGGTGAAGTGAGTGTTCTGAGGTTGAATTTGGACCAGAGTCCAAACAGCAGTGGTGGAGAATATTCTAGACAGGGTGTTGAGGTGAGGTGAGGGTTAGGATAGGGATGGGGGTGAGCACTTCCAGGCTAGATCTGAGTGATGATGTGGAGCCATGTGAGATGAAAGTGAAGATGAAGTTAAAGGTTGCTACAGAGTCCAGAGCTGAAACAGGTGTGAGAGGATTAGAATGGTCATTCAGGAGTGGTCTGAGCTCCTGAAGGGGTGAAGATAGAAGGTTATTTTAATCAAGAGCTGAGATGGGATGAGAGGAAGAGTCTTGTGCTGGTTTTGGAGGTGAGGGTTCTGGAATCCACTGTGAGTAGGGGGATTTGGAACTGGTTGGGAGAGGATTTGGAACTGGTTGGGAGGGAAGTTCTGGAGGGGAGCTGGTGGGATCTAGGGAGCTGGTGGGAAGGGAGGATCTGGGGGGAACTGATACGGAGGAGGGATATGGAAAGAGCAAAGGGGTTCCAGAGCTAAGACAAGTCTGGAAGAGATGGCTGGTCGGGGCAGGGGGCGGGGCAGTGGGTGTCCCAGGTGGGCTGGGAGTATATCTGGAGGCCCCCCATGCACCTGTCCCCTCCTCCACCCCCCAGGCAGAAGCACGTGGCAACGCTCCCTTGACATCCGTGGTCTGCGCCACACGGCCGCCCGCCAGGAGATCCTGGCGGTGACCCGGGACCTGGAACTCTGCGAGGTGGCAGCCCTGTCCCCACCTCGGGACCGTGCTTTCTTCGCAGACATCCCCGTGCCCCCGGCCGCCTGTCTGCCTCAGCCTCCCTCTCTTCCTGGGCCGCCTGACCCTCTCCCGGCTGGCCTGCCTGCCCTGGCCTCGGGCCTCCGGCTCCGTCTCCATTACGGAGGTCCCAGGCCCGACGCTGAGACTCTCTCAACCCCACCTCAGTGACCCCCATCTTTGCTGCTGACAGACCACCCCCCCACCCCGACTCGGACTCCCAGCCTGGCACCACAGACGCCTGGGCTGGCAAGATCCTTAGCGGTCTTCTCCCCTACCCCCAAACTCCCTGTTCCGAGGAGAAAGCAGCTAGAAGGAGCAAGGACTTTCCCAAGGCCATGAAGCCCATTCCCAGCACCGGCTCCCCAGCCCAGCATGGGGTGGGTGGCGTTTTGGAAGGCTGTACACAAATATCCCAGGCCCCCCCTTTCCCCTCACCTCAAGGTCTGGCCTCAATCCAATGTATTAAGGAACGTACGATACTTAGAATAAAGAGGTTTCTATTTAACACAAGGAAGGGCTGAGTCCCCAGTGTGTGGGGGGAGGAAGGACCGGGGCAGGGCCCAGGGCCAAGGGCTTCTCACACACCCAAGGCCGGGCTAGGGTCCAACTCCTGGGCAGAGCAGTGGAGGCCTCGGGAGGCCCTGCAGGACGGGGAGCAGCCCTGCTGCCCCATTTACACCAGGTCCCCGAGGCTGCGTGACTCTACGGCAGGCCCTTGGCCTCTCTGGGCAAGCGACCCTCATTTTGTCCATCCCCAAGTGCCTTCTCTCCTGGGCCCAGTGGTCCCACCTTGGCACACACCCCCCCCCCCATCCTCAGGCGGGAAGCGGTATCAAGAAAGGAAGGAGGTTGGGGGCAGGGCTGGCGGCATCCAGGGCGCCCTCCTGGGTTGACGCAGGAAAATCTCAGGGTGGGAAAAATTCCAGCCTCTCACCCCCAGCCCTGCCACCGGATCCTAGTCCCCACGGAGACCTTGAGGTCACCTCCTTGCTGACCCCTACCCCTCCGGCCCAGTTGGACAGGCTATGATGGATGCTTCCTGGCATGGCTTTTTTTTCTTTCTGCAAAGTCGGGAAGGAGGAGGCAGCCAGGGGTCAGAGTGGAGGCTGGGGTTGGAACCTCATGCACATTTGAACTCATGTTTGACGTCTGACGGTCTCTTGGAGCCCCAGGGCTGTGTGATGCCAGGCAGGAAGCTGACCCTCTCTGGGCTGCAGTTCCTGGTCCTCTCTGAGGAACTGCTTAACCTCTCTTTGCCCAGGACAAGGTGAGATGTCCAGAGGATATATGCCCCTCACTTCACATCCTCAAGTGATACTTCAATGTCATGGATATACAAGTGGGGAGTTGAGAAATGAACCGGCTGCAGTTTGTGGACATTTAATGAAAGATGTATTCATCTCAGTTTGGCAGGATTCTTTTTCGAGAGTTTGGTGCCCTACTGTAAAATGGCTGTATTGAAATAGAATTTACACAGCAGAGAATTCATCCATTTAAAGTTCAGGGCAGTCACCTCTGCAGTCAATCTTGGGAACATTTCATCCCCCTAAAGAGACCCTGCACCCCTTTAACCATCAACCCAACCCCTCTAGCCCTCTCAGGCCCTGGGGACCACTGGGCTCCTTTTTCTCTCTGGAGATTTGTCTGTTCTGGAACATTTTTGTGTAAATGGGATCACAGAATATGGGGTCTTTGTGCATGTGTGTATGTGTGTATGGGTGTTCAGAACACACCGTGAGATCTACCCACTTAACCCATTTCTCAGTGCATAATACAGTGCTGTTAACTATCGCCACAAAGCTGAACAGCAGATCTTTGCACTCTAACTGTGCGCTCATTAAACAACTTCCCCCTCCCCCATCCCATCTGTTCTCTACTTTGATGACTCTGAGTTATTTTCATTTTTCTTATTTTCTATTGGAGAGTATAGTTGACTTACAATGTCATGTGTTAGTTTCTGCTGCACAGCAAAGTGATTCAGTTACACATACCTATATACATAGTCTTTCCATATTTCCCATTATGGTTTGTTATAGGATGTTAAATAGAGTTCCCTATGCTATATGGTAGGACCTTGTTGCTTACCTGTTTTATTATGTAGTCATTTGTATCTGCTAACCCCAAACTCCCAGTCTGTCCCTCCCCCACCCCCCGAGTTTGAGTATTCCAAATACCTCATGTAAGTGGAATCATGCAGAATTTGTCCTTTTGACTGGCTTATTTCACTTCACATCATGATTGTCACAAATGGAAGGATTTCTTTGTTAAGGCTGAATAATATTCTACTGTGTGGCTTTACCCACTCATCTGCTACTGGACGTTTGAGTTGTTTCCATATCTAGGCTACTGTGAATAAAGAAGTGATTTTTGGGGGCCTGTCTTCTTTCACTTTGCAAAGTATTTTCAGGATCCATCATGTTGTAGCCCGTGTCACTACATCATTTCTTTTCATTGTCAGATAACATTTCACTGTATGGCTATACAGTGTATTTATCCATGTATCAGCCGATGGACAGACTTCTCAGGTGGCGCTAGTGGTAAAGAACTCTCCTGCCAATGCAGGAGATATAAGAGATGCAGGTTCAATCCCTGAGTCAGGAAGATCCCCTGGAGGAGGGCATGGCAACCCACTCCAATATTCTTGCCTGGAGAATCCCATGGACAGAGGAGCCTGGCGAGCTAAAGTCCATGGGGTCGCAAAGAGTCGGACACAGCTGAAGCGACTTAGCACGCACGCATGAAGCTGATGGACATTTAGGCTGTTTCTACTTATTAGTTATGAGTATTGGGCTCCACTTTTTTTTCCTAGATTACAAACATTTCCTTGGTTCCCTGAGAAGTTCTGACATTACCCTGAGCTTCATTCCACCATGGTTTTTTTTTTTTTTTTTTTGACTTGGTTGCATGCTTGCAGGATCTTAGTTCCCTGACCAGGGACTGAACCCAGGCCACAGCAGTGAAAGCCCAGGAGCCCTAACCATTAGGCCACCAGGGAGTGCCCTCAGTTTCCACTTTTGTAAAACGGGAGAAGAGTCCTAACAGCAGCGTTAATGTGGCACCTACAGCATGCCAAGTGCCATGCTCCCGAGGATTCACTCCACAAACTTGCAGATTTGGAAACAGAGGCCTAGACGAAGACAGGAGGGGCCTCCCTGGGGGCCCAGTGGCAAAGACTCTGTGCTTCCAACGCAGCGGGCATGAGTTCAATTCCTGGCTGGGATACTAAGATCCCACGTGCTGTGTGGTGCGGTCAAAAAGTAATAAAAAATGTCAACTCGCCATCCAAAGAGTGCCAGGGGCAAGACCCCCACCTACTCACCCCAGGCTCCAGAGGAGATTGTGTGCGAGGAATCTGGCTCAGATCCTGACACAGGGGGAGTGTTTGGAAAACTCTTAACTGATTGGATTCACACAGAGCTGATTTCTAGACTGTGGGATTGGGGCGGGGTGGTAACTGTCTATTGGGTACCTACCTAGTCTGTATCAGGGGCTCCCTGAATGTACCCTACATGCAGAGCATCTCGGGACTTCCCTGGTGGACCAGTGGGTAAGACTCCCTGCTCCCAGTACAGGGGGCCCAGGTTCAGTCCCTGTTCAGGGAACTAGATCCCACATGCCGCAACTAAGAGTTCCCATACTGCAGCTAAGACCCAGTGCAGCCTAAATAAACAAAGACAGAAATAAAAAAAATTTTTTAAATGCAGAGTGTCTCATGGCACCATCCCCCTGGCCCTGGGAGAAGGGACTGGTCCTCTCAGGCAGGAAGCAGTCTCAGAGGTTAGGACAGTTAGAGACGGTGGCTGGGATTAAAACCCCAATCAGATAGATTCCAAGGGCTCTCGGTCACTGTCTGCTGACCCTGCTGTGCGCCAGGCCAAGCACGTGCCTAACTCACTGTACCCGTGCCTCGCTGCCTGGTCCAGGGCCAGCCTCCCTGTCAACCCCTGGGAGATGGATGGTGTTATTGTTCCTGGTGAGGACTGATGAGGTCCCCAAGGCTCTGATGGACACTCTGGTCACACAGCCAGGAAGTGGCTGAGCAGCGCCTTCCTGGGAAGGGGAGAAAGGAGACGACGCCGGCTGGAGAGGGGACTATCCCTATGGGCCACGGCCACGGTCTAGATGAGAGAAAGGGAGGCAGGCGGCCTCCAGGGGGCCATGCCCTCCCTCGGACTGGGCTTGGTTCAGCTGGGACCAGGATCATTTGGCTTCATCAAAATGTGAAATTGCAGCCAGGACCATAAAGGCATCAGGGCAGGAAATTCTGGGAAAGGAGAGGGCCTGGGGTCAGTAGTCACCCCCACCCTGGGGCTTCCTGCACCCGCCCCTCCAGTCCCACCCAGAGTGGGTGGGGACCCTCCTTTTCTGCCCAGTGCCTTTCTGATGAGCTGCCCACCCACGCCTGGTCATTTTCCACTGAGCCCTGTGTCTAAGGCAGCCCCATCAAAGCGCCCAGACAGTGTGAAAGAGGCCCCTAAGGCCTGGGGGAGAGACCAACAGTGTCCAGCTGACCTAGCAAAGCCCTTGAGCCCCTCCCAAGGCCCCCATGACCGAGCAGGTGGTCAAGCTGGAGGAGGCAAGCCTGGTTGTTGCTGTCTGCAAGAGGAAGATGAAGGTGGGAACCTACGCAACTCCCACCCTGTGTAGGAGCCTCAGTTCCCAGGTCTTCTGTAACCTCCACTCCCATAGAAGCACCCGTCATCCTTGCCAGCCTTAACTGCTCTAACCCCCAGTTGCCACTGAGTCCCTGTGCCTCTTCCTGAGATGCCACCCCTCTCTGGCTGTCTCTCTCTTCGTGGCCTTGTTTCCTTCTGGAAGCCCCCTTCCAATCCTCAGGTCTTCACCTCTCACTCTGAGCTTCCCTATCACCTCTCTGAGCCCCTGGAAGCTGAGTCCTGTCCTCATCTTGGGTCCCCTCTCCTTTTGTCGCTATAAGTTCACTCATTCTATCCATTCATCCACTGAGTTCATCTTGTACACCCAACCTTGTACAGGGTGATGCTGGGACACTGTAGTGACCTCAACAGCCTTGGCCCTGCCCTGACGGAACTGACAGTCCAAGGGAGAGACATCCAAAGTGGTCAAGGCTAGAGTTGGGGAGCTCTCTAGGGGAAGTTCAAAGTTTCCCTGACTTTGTCTGGGAATCAGGAAGGCTTCCTGGAGGAAGAGGCACCTGCTCTGAGATCCAACCCTCCACTGGACCACGGATATCATCTGGCAGGTCTTAATACCCCAGAGGGCCCGAAGAAGAAAATGGAATCAATAGATTCCCCCAAATTTTCTTGTAGTCTTGCCTAAAGAACTTTGTAATACATGAAACGATGTTCAAGGGGAAATTTAAAATGCTCATACCCTTGAACGCAGAAACCCCCACTTCTAGGAATGTGTTCCTTTGCAGTACTCTCGCAGGCGCAAGATGGACACTGCTACGCTGTTCAAAGTGGCGACAATGGACAACAGTCAACAGGTGACCAGTTTAAGTTGGGTCCAGTAGGTACAGTCCCCAGTGGAATACAACGTAACTAATAAAAATGGGCGGTTGACACTCTCATCTTATTCCCAAGCTCAGAAGGGAAGCATTTAGTCTTTCATTATTAAGTATCCTGTTGTTGTTGTTTAGTCGATAAGTCTTGTCTGACTCTTTGCAACCCCATGGACTGTAGCCCACCAGGCTCCTCTGTCCATGGATTTCCCAGGCAAGAATACTGGAGTGGGTTGCCATTTCCTTCTCCAGGAGATCCTCCCAACCCAGGGATAGAACTCGATTCTCCTGCATTGGCAGGTGAATTATTTATTGCTGAGTAATCAGGGAAGCCCAAATATTATGTTAACTGTAGGCTTTTCATAGATGCTCCATATTAGAAGGAAGAAGATCCCTTCTATTCCCAGCATGATGAGAGTTTTTGTATGGAAAATAAAGTTCGCTTGATGTTCTTCCTGTATCTTTTAGGGTAATTAAACAATTTTCTTCTTTATTGTATTAATGGAAGATGGATTACTTAGGTTGATGGTTGATCGTTCAAACAATCTTGAATTTTTAAGGTTAAACCCACTTGATCATGATGTATTATTATTGTTATGTATTGCTTGCTTTGCTTTCCTAATATTTTATTATTTTTGCATTCATGTTCATGGGGATATGAAAAAGAATTAGACATGAGCTAACACCTTTTATGACAAAAAGCAATAGATAAACTAGGAATAGGAGGGAAATTCTTCAACATGATAAAGGCAATATATTAAAAAATAAGTAATATTACATGCAATGGGGAAAGATTGAAAACTTTCAATCTTTTTGAAACTCCCTAAGATCATAATCAAAACGAGAATATTTGCTTTCATCATTTCTATTCAACATAGTACTAGAGTTCCAGCTTCTAGAAAAAGGCAAGAAAAAGAAATAACTGGAAATGAAGAAATAAAATCTGTTTGCAATAGCATGATCTTATAAGTAGAGACTCCTAAAGAATAAAAAAAAATTAGAACTAAAAATGAATTCAGCAGTGTGTAGGATATAAAATCATCACACACAAACCAGTTGTATTTCTATACACTAGCAATAAGCAGTCTAAAAGAGAAATTAAGAAATAATTCCATTTACAAAAGCATACAAAATAATAATTAGGAGTAAATTTCACCTGGGAGTGAAATTAGGAGTAAATTTTCACTGAAAACTAAAAAGCACTGCTGTAATGGAGAAGGAAATGGCAACCCACTCTAGTATTCTTGCCTGGAGAACTCCATGGTCAGAGGAGCCCAGCAGGCTACAGTCCATGGACTCACAAGAGTCGGACACAATTTAGCAACCAAACCATCACCACCACGCCTCACCAGGGCACCCCCGGGCACACCAGATTGCTACCGCAACACAACTGGCCCCCCTCTCAGGCAGGACTCACATCAGGGATCCAGAGGTGGGATTAAAAAAACAACAACAACAACGCTGCTTTAAGAAGTATAATTTGAAAAGATACATGTACTCCTGTGTTCACAGCAGCACTATTTACAATAGTCAAAACATGGAAACAAGCTAAATACCCATCAACAGATGAATGGATAAAGAAGATGCAGTATATATACACAGTGGAATATTACTCAGCCACAAAAAAGAATGAACGAATGCCATCTGCAGCAACATGGATGGCCCTAGAGATGATCATACTAAGCGAAGTAAGTCAGAATGACATGGTATCACTCATCTGTGGAATCTAAAACATGACACAAATGAAGATATCTGCGAAACAGAAACAGACTCACAGACACAGAGAACAGACATATGGTTGCTGAAGGGGAAGAGGGGTGCAGGCGGGAAGGACTGGGAGTCTGGGATTAGCAGGTACAAACTAGTATATATGTAGGATGGTTAAACAACAACGTGTGACACAGGGAACTACTTTCAATACCCTGTGACAAACCATAATGGAAAAGACTATGAAGAAGAATACATATTTATAACACTGTATATCACCTATACTTCAATCATTTTTTTAAAGCTACAGTAATCAAGACAGTGTGGTACTGGAGCTTCTCTGGTGGCTCAGTGTTAAAGAATCTGTCTGCCAATAGAGGGGACACGGTTTGATCCCTGGCATGAAGAGTCCCCATGCCGAGGGACAACTAATCCCCACGCCACAACTATGCAGCCCATGCACGTGCCGGAACCGAGGAAGCCTTGGCGCCTAGAGCCTGTGCTCTGCAACAAGAGAAGGCGGCAGTGTGAAGCCCTTACGCTGCAACTGGAGAGTAGGACCTGCTCGCTGCAACTGGAGAAGGCCTGTGCACAGCAATAAAGGCCCGGTGCAGCCACATATGAACATGTAAATAAATCTTTAAAAAAGACGGTGTGGTATTGGAATAAGGACATACAGCATACAACCACAATAGTGCCAAAATAGAACCAAAGTTGATTTTCTATTAAACATGTAGTATAAGTCAAGGGGAGGAGAGTCTTTTCAATAAATGATCCTGAAACAACTGGATATTTGCATGAATAAAACTAAACCAGTTCACAATGCACACAAAAATTACCTCAAATGAATCAGAGACCCAACATATAATCATAGACTCAGCATATAAAGACTAAAAATATAAAATTTCAAAAAAAGAATTGGAGAAAATTTTCATAAACTTGGAGTAGGCGAGGTTTTTAGACAAGGCACTAGAAGCACTAACCATAAAAGGAAAAAAACAAAAGATCAGTGGAACTTAACAAAACTTAAAACTTCTGTCCTTCAAAAGACAAAATTAAGAAAATTAAACTGTAAGCCACAACCTGGGAGAAAATATGTATAATATGTCTTCTACCAAATTGGTTGAAATCAGAATATATAAAGTATCTTTACAACTTAATAATGAAAAAAATTTAATTTCCAACTTTAAAATGGGCAAAAGACGTGAACACTTCCCAAAAAAGATATATTAAAGGCCAACAAACATATCAAGACACTCAGCATCTACAATCACCAGAGATTTTCAAATTAATGCCACAAAGAGACACGACTGTACATCCAGAAAGGTTAAAATGTTAAAAGACTGGTAATACCAAACACTAGAAAAATATGCAGCAGCTAGAACTCTCACATAGTGTTGAAGGGAGTCCAAAATATTGGGTTGGCCAATAAATTCGTTTGGATTTTTCCTTAAGATGTAACGGAAAAACCCAAATGAATTTTTTGGCCAGCCCAATAGTACCCCCACTTTGAAAAACAGATCGGCACTTTCTTGTCAAGTTGAATATACATTTACCCTGTGATTTAGAATCCTCTTGGGTATTTATTCTCTCTCTATATATATATGGCTTCCCTGGTGGTGCACTGGTTAAGAATCGTCTGCCAGTCCAGGGACACGGGTCACATCCCTGGTCCAGGAAGTTCCCACACTCCTCGAGTCAATTGAGCCTGGGAGCTGCAACTGCTGGAGTCCTAGAGACCATGCTCCGCAACAGGCGAAGCCACTGCAATGAGAAACCTGCACACCGCAACCAGGGAGTAGCCCCCCGCTCTCTGCGAGCGGAGAAAAGCCCAACAAGCAACAAAGACCCAGCACGGCCAAAAATAAATAAAATTATTTTTTTTAAAATAGTGTATGTCAGTTATAAGCTTCCTGAATTCAATCACTGAATTGTTGTTACTAGAACAATGTCTTTGTTCTCTTGGAGTTACCTGCTAGAGCATTTAGGGATAAAGAATCATAAGGTCTCAAATTACTTTCAAATGGCCCATTCATTAACAACAACACCATGACCATCATCATCACATACACACAGAGAGAAATAAAAGCAAGTTAAACAAACATTAATGAGCAGTGAATCTAGATGAAGCAGTGAACAAAGATACTAGTCTTGTAATTTAAATAGGCTTAAAAGTGTTCAAAGTAGAAAATTAAGAATGGCCCAGCTTGTGATACCTGTTTCTGTTCTTTGAAGGTTTTCAAGCTTGACCCCAAGGTGAGGGTTTGCTCTTTCTGTGGAGATGGGTCTGCAAGGTATATTCCTGAGAGTAGCATTGCTAGGTCTGAGAGTAAAGACATATGTTGTTTAGCTAGTTAGCTATCATCAGATTTCTCCCCATGGAGTTTGTATCATTTTGCATGTCCACTAGCAATGCCGGAGAAGGTGTTTCCCACCTTAGAGATTGTTGCCACTTCAGGGTAGTTTTCACTGGAGTTGCTCTTATTATGAGTGAAGTTGAATATCTTTTCATATAGTTAATGATGGCTCATATTTGTTTCTCTGTGATCTGTTTCTTCTGCACATTTTAAAACATTGGGCTTTTAGTCTTTTCCTTATAAAGAGGTAAACATTTTGTGTGACATAAGTTGTAAATATTTTCTCAGAGATCGTCACAGTTTTACTTTGCTTATAGCATCATCTTCTTTTTCAATAATCTCAACACTCCAATGTTTTATTAACTATTTTATGTGCATTGCTATCCAGTCTTGAAATCTGATAAAATATGTCCAGAGTTTCTTATAAAGACAAGTGCAAATGCTCATTTACATTTTGCACATTAATAACGACAATGAAAATGAGACAACAGTTATAACTACATAAAAATATATACAAAGATTTGGAAATTCCGTGGTGGTCCAGCAGTTAGGACTCAGCACTTCCACTTCTGTGGACCTGGGTTTGATCCTTGGTCTGGGAATTAAGATCCCACAAGTCATTTGGTGTGCCCTATACATACATATATATATACATATACATATACATATACATATACATATATATATATATATATATATATATAGTAACTTTACCGACAAAGGTCTGTCTAAGCAAAGCTATGGTTTTCCAGTAGTCATGTGTGGTTGTGAGAGTTGGGCCATAAAGAAAGCTGAATGCCGAAGATTTGATGCTTTTGAACTGTGGTGCTCGAGAAGATTCTTGAGAGTCCCTTGGACAGCAAGGAGATAAAATAGTCAGTCCTAAAGGAAATCAACCCTGAATATTCATTGGAAGGACTGATGCTGAAACTCAAATACTTTGGCCACCTGATGTGAAAAACTGACTCATTCTTCAGGAAAGACCCTGAAGCTGGGGAAGACTGAAGGTAGGAGAAGGGGATGACAGAGGATGAGATGGTTGGATGGCATCACTGATTTGATGGACAGAGTTTGAGCAAGTTCTGGGAGCTGGTGATGGACAGGGAAGCCTGGTGTATGTTGCAGTCCGTGGGGTCCCAAAGAGTCGGACACTACTGAGTGACTGAACTGAACTGATATAATAAAAGTATAATATAGATTTATATGGATTCAAGATAGACTTAATGTTATTTGACTTATAAAACAGGTAGATACTACACAAAAAATGAGGATGTAATTTCCAGAAAAGTAAAATGTCACTTTTCTTCTTAAAACTTAACAATAAATTTCCTGTTGTAATTAATAATTCATAGCCAAATCTTAGACTAATTTAAATTAGCCAGGGTTAGAGTTAAATACTCTGCATTAAAAAAAATAAGGTTTGCAATTTAATAAACATACACTGGGTTTCCCTGGTGACTCAGATGGTAAATTTGATAACATTTTGTCAACATTAAGAACTGTTTATCCATGTCATTCTAGATCCTGGAAACACACTAGAAAAAGTGAACACTGAACAACTGATTCTTTGGAAGGCTGCACCCCTAGCCCTGGAAAACATCCTTAAGGGCCCAGGGATCACACCCTAATGGGGGACTTCCCTGGTGGTCCAGTGGTTAAGAATCTGCCTGCTAATACAGGAGACACAGGTTCAATCCCTCGTCCAGGAAGATTCCACACTGCTGCAGGGCAGCTAAGCTCATGTACCACAACTATTGAGCCTGTGCTCTAGAGCCCAGGAATTGCAACTACTGAAGCCCCCACACCTACAGCCTGTGCTCCACAACAAGAGAAGCCAACACAATGAGAAGCAGTACACTGCAACTAGAAAAGCCCTCACACAGCAACCAGTGCAGCCAAATAAATAATTAAAAAAAAAAAAAAAAGAATAGGGGTTTGGGAAGGTCACATATTCTGCTATGTTCAAAATGGATAACCAACAAGGACTATTGAACATACACGTGACATGAAACTCTACTCAATGTAATATGCTAGTCTGGATGGGAGGGGGGCTTGGAGGAGAATGAATACGTGTGTACGTATGGCTGAGTTCCTTGCTGTTCACCTGAAACTATCACAACATTGTTAATCAGCTGTGTGTGTGTGTGTGTGTGTGTTAGTTGCTCAGCTGTGTCTGACTCTGCACCACCATGGACTGTAGCCCACCAGGCTCCTCTGTCCATGAAATTCTCCAGGCAAGAATACTGGAGTGGGGTGCCATTCCCTTTCCGCAGGATCTTCCTGACCCAAGGATTGAACCTGGGGCTCCTGCATGGCAGGCAGATTCTTTACTGTCTGAGCCACCAGGGAAAGCCATTAATCAGCTATACCCTAATACAAGACAAAAGTTTAAAGTTTGAAGAAAAAAAAGAATTGCTTTATAAAAACCCTAATGGGAAACTTACAAAGTAGCAATGATGCTGAGAACAAGGAGAGGGGAGTAATATGCAGATGTTTCACTGATGTATATAGTATAATTAAAAGGCATGAGGTGATATTACGGAGGTTTTGGAAAAGGTTTCAACTATTCTTAGGGGATCGATGAAGACACTGAGAATGAACAATCGTATTAAGACCTCAGAATGAACATGTCCCCTATTATCATGGTGTTATCTCACTAATAGGAAATTCAGTTTCTAACAACCCTTCTCTATATTTTACTCTACTGGCTTGAGAAGCAGCTTCCTATTTTGAGAAATATATGACATAATATAATCATATATAATTAAGTTAATCGCTTAGAAAACAAAATGATAGTAATTTTATAAAGGAGCAAGTATCTCTCTTGCTAGGTTGGGCCACCAGGCTAAGAAGGCTTAGGGTTGGAAAGTAAGTCGTGGGGATTGTGAGCGGTTCAGGTATAAATCTACCTCCATTCAAGGAGAGGAAGGGCATGAGAAGAGTCTGGAGAGCCCAGAATGGTCCTGGCACCTGGATGTACAGTTAGCACGCTGGGTCAGAGACAGGCTGGTGCATCTCCTCTGGCCTAGAGGCTACGGGACCCAACTCCTGCCCAACATTAAATTGGGAACATAAGCATCTCAAAGCATACTTGCCAAAAACAGATTATTCACCCTCATAGTATGAAGCCTGGAGAAGGAAATGGCAACCCACTCCAGTGTTCTTGCCTGGAGAATCCCAGGGGCGGGAGAGCCTGGTGGGCTGATGTCTATAGGGTCACACAGAGTCGGACATGACTGAAGTGACTTAGCAGCAGTCGTATGAAGCCTAGAAGGAGAAGACATTTAATTATTTTAAAAAGTGGGCTATAAAATGATGACGTTTCTCCTTACTTCATGTGAAAAACCCAAAGAACAAATATGTTAAAAATTTTGGGACTTCTGTGGTGGTCGAGGAGTTAAGACTTCCTGCTTCCACTGCAGGAGCCAAAAGTTAGATTCCTTATCAGGGAACTAAGATCCACCCCTTCAGCCCACATGGTGCGGCCAAAAACAAAAACAAAAACAAAAAACTATGACTATTAACATGTTTAGAAGGTACTTAAAACATTTGTTTGCAATCCAACTCAAATATATCTGCAACTACATTTTGGACAAATGTTTAAAAAAATCCTGCTTAATTTTGATGCAAGTTTCCTTGTAACTCCAGTTATATTTACTACTTACAAGGGCTGAATGTTTTGAAAAACAGAGCCCCAACTTTCTGCAAAACATCCTAAAAATGCTTTTATCATTGAAATGGGGAGAGGCTAATGGTCCACTCTTTGACTGACAACATCTCGTAGTTATTTAAGTAACACATCATCATTTTCTTGATGGCTGGTGATTCTACAACACCATCGATAGCTACTGCTTGCTTCTTTTATATTTTTTGGCCAAGGCATGTTAAGACCTTAGTTCTCCAACCAGGGATGGAAACTGTGTCCCCTGCATTGGAGACACAGGAGTCTGACCGCCAGGGAAGTCCCTATCTCCCATTTCTTGGTTCTCTGCTCACCTTGCCTTATCACGTTGTTGATATCTTTCAGACTCTTAGAGGCGCAGCACTGGATTTAGACAGCAGAGCACTCCTTGGTGTAAGGACTGACCCATCCATGGAAACTGATATCAGTGTGATGGATCCAGCATCATTTGCTGGATTGTATGCAATGGGATTGTAATTTTATGTCCTGTTGTCCCTATTCTATGTCTCTGGCCATTAACCAGACAGAAGACTCTGTCTGGCTGAAATTGACATATTGGTAATGCCTGAAAAAGGAACAAATTTCTATTTTGTTTCCTCTGTTATGATCCTGTCCTTATGCATTTCCTTTGGGGGAAGTCGTCCCCACAAAGTCTCTTAGCACTCCCAGCCGTAGGAGAACTGTAGCATTTGTGGACAGACATTGGAGACAACAGTTCCCTACCCTTTTGAAGACTTCCACTGTCAGTCCAAATTTCTTTGACCCTTGGATGACAAAGTCATCCATTTCTTTGACCCAGGAGACACTGGCATCATGGGAAAGATGTCCTTGTACATTTCCCCCACCTCCTGTTTCAAAATTATTTGAGAATATAACTTCTTCACAGGTAGGAACTTTGCAGAAGCATGGAGAGCCTCCCACAGTGCAGACTCATGACTCCTTACTAAATTCTCTAAAATCTGTTCTTTGATGCTGTTCAGGTGTTTCACCATGTCCCTGGAGAGTCCCTCTTCTGAGAAGATCACCACCTCTATCACTTCAGTTCAGTTGCTCAGTCGTGTCCAACTCTTTGTGACCCCATGGACTGCAGCATGCCAGACTTCCCTGTCCATCACCAACTCCCAGAGTTTGCTCAAATTCATGTCCCTCAAATCGGTAATACCATCCAACCATCTCATCCTCTGTCATCCCCTTCTCCTTCTGCCTTCAATCTTTCCACAGACCAGGGTCTTTTCCAATAAGTCAGTTCTCCGCATCAGGTGGCCAAAGTACTGGAGTTTCAGCTTTAGCATCAGTCTTTCCAGGGGACTGATTTCCTTTAGGACTAACTGGTTTTGATCTCCCTTGCAGTCCAAGGGACTCCCAAGAGTCTTCTCCAACACTACAGTTCAAAAGCATCAATTGTTAGGCGCTTAGCTTTCTGTATGGTTCAAATCTCATATCCACACATGACTACTGGAAAAACCATAGCTTTGATTAGATGAACCTTTGTCGGCAAAGTTAATGTCTGCTTTTTAATATGCTGTCTAGGTATGTCATAGCTTTTCTTTCAAGGAGCAAGCATCCTTTAATTTCATGGCTGCACTCACCATCTACAGTGATTTTGGAGCCCAAGAAAATAAAGTCTGACACTGTTTCCATTGTCACTCCACCACCTCTATAACCTTACAAAAATAAAATGTCCACAGATTAAAAACTTCAGTAATCCAGAGAAAAGTATGAAGTGAGCTATAGGCAAAGAGGACCATTTCGAAACAACAGGCCATCAGGGAATGATGAAAAATATATATCCTGCTCTAAAATAACTGACATGTCTATTCCATGAAGTCTTTGTGTTGCCTGAACTGTTGCAGTCTCTAATATTTTATAACACGAAATTTCTGCAAGTTCCTGTTTGTTTACAGGGAAGTCTATGCAGGATTCTGGCTGTTCATCTGTTGATTGAGTATAGTGTTGGCAGAGTCTCTCTCACTAGTTTCATTATGTTTTCCCTTGGATTACACAAACAAGACTCAAAAATATTTATAACTTGGTTACTTGGTGCATTTTTCAATCCAGCCACAATACTCTGTAATCAGCTCACACTTTGAGTGACTGAAGCAACAAGAGTTAACGACTGCTACTTTTTCTCTTAAATACCGCTGTCCTGTCAGTGGGGTAGAAGGTATAAATAATGTTTGTTTCAAAGAATTGTTGATAGTTACACTCCACAGTAGTCTGGGTTGTCAGTTTCCGAACAGGGCATCACCAGTGAACCTTCCAGGAGTTTATTTCCTCTTCTGCATATTCTCCCCAAAAGAGCTTCTCATCATAACCACCAACAGTTAAAATATACTCTTCACACTCTGTGTTCACTGCTTCACTATTGTCAGTAAACTGGAAAGGCCCAGGAGGCATTCTCTCCTTTAAAGTCTTCCTGTCAAATAGTTTCGAAACATACGGCTTAAAGTAGTGCTCCTTTATCCCTCTGGCTATAGTTCACACAGTACAGCAGTGATGCAGCGAGGCTATACAGTTCCAGTTCAGTTCAGTCCAGTCACTCAGCCGTGTCCGACTCTTTGCGATCCCATGAATCGCAGCACGCCAGGCCTCCCTGTTCATCACCATCTCCCGGAGTTCACTCAGACTCACGTCCATCGAGTCCATGATGCCATCCAGCCATGTCATCCTCGGTCATCCCCTTCTCCTCCTGCCCCTAATCTCTCCCAGCATCAGAGTCTTTTCCAATGAGTCAACTCTTTGCAAGAGGTGGCCAAAGTACTGGAGTTTCAGCTTTAGCATCATTCCTTCCAAAGAAATCCCAGGGCTGATCTCCTTCAGCCAAGGGACTCCTTGCAGTCCAAGGGACTCTCAAGAGTCTTCTCCAACACCACAGTTCAAAAGCATAAATTCTTCGGCGCTCAGCCTTCTTCACAGTCCAACTCTCACATCCATACATGACCACAGGAAAAACCATAGCCTTGACTAGACGGACCTTAGTTGGCAAAGTAATGTCTCTGCTTTTGAATATGCTATCTAGGTTGGTCATAACTTTTCTTGCAAGGAGTAAGCGTCTTTTTAATTTCATGGCTGCAGTCACCATCTGCAGTGATTTTGGAGCCCCCAAAATAAAGTCTGACACTGTTTCCACTGTTTCCCCTTCTATTTCCCATGAGGTGATGAGACCAGATGCCATGATCTTCATTTTCTGAATGTTGAGCTTTAAGCCAACTTTTTGCTCTCCTCTTTCACTTTCATCAAGAGGCTTTTAGCTCCTCTTCACTTTCTGCCATAAGGGTGGTGTCATCTGCATATCTGAGGTTATTGTTATTTCTCCCAGCAATCTTGATTCCAGCTTGTGCTTCTTCCAGTCCAGCGTTTCTCATGATGTACTCTGCATAGAAGTTAAATAAGCAGGGTGACAATATACAGCCTTGACATACTCCTTTTCCTATTTGGAACCAGTCTGTTGTTCCATGTCCAGTTCTAACTGTTGCTTCCTGGCCTGCATACAGATTTCTCAAGAGGCAGGTTAGGTGGTCTGGTATTCCCATCTCTTTCAGAATTTTCCACAGTTTACTGTGATCCACACAGTCAAAGGCTTTGGCATAGTCAATAAAGCAGAAATAGATGTTTTTCTGGAACTCTCTTGCTTTTTCCATGATCCAGCGGTAGCTGGCAATTTGATCTCTGGTTCCTCTGCCTTTTCTAAAACATCAAGGAGTTCACCGTTCACGCATTGCTGAAGCCTGGCTTGGAGAATTTTGAGCATTACTGTACTAGCATGTGAGATAAGTGTATTTGTGCGGTAGTTTGAGCATTCTTTTGCATTGCCTTTCTTTGGAATGGGAATGAAAACTGACCTTTTCCAGTCCTGTGGCCACTGCTGAGTTTTCCAAATTTGCTGGCATATTGGGTGCAGCACTATCACAGCATCACCTTTAAGGATTTGAAATAACTCAACTAGAATTCCATCACCTCCACTAGCTTTGTTCGTAGTGATGCTTTCTAAGGCCCACTTGACTTCACACTCCAAGATGTCTGGCTCTAGATGAGTGATCACATAATCATGATTATCTGGGTCGTGAAGCTCTTTTTGTACAGTTCTTGTGTGTATTCTTGCCACCTCTTCCTAATATCTTCTGCTTCTGTTAGGTCCATACCATTTCTGTCCTTTATCAGAGCCCATCTTTGCATGAAATTTCCCTTGGTATCTCTAATTTTCTTGAAGAGATCTCTGGTCTTTCCCATTCTGTTCTTTTCCTCTATTTCTTTGCATTGATCGCTGAAGAAAGCTTTCTTATCTCTTCTTGCTATTCTTTGGAACTCTGCATTCAGATGCTTATATCTTTCCTTTTCTCCTTTGCTTTTCACTTCTCTTCTTTCCACAGCTATTTGTAAGGCCTCCCCAGACAGCCGTTTTGCTTTTTGCATTTCTTTTCCATGGTGATGGTCTTGATCCCTGTCTCCTGTAAAATGTCCCGAACCTCATTCCATAGTTCATCAGGCACTCTATCTATCAGGTCTAGGCCCTCAAATCTATTTCTCACTTCCACTGTATAATCATAAGGGATTTGATTTAGGTCATACCTGAATGGTCTAGCAGTTTTCCCTACTTTCTTCAGTTTAAGTCTGAATTTTGTAATGAGGAGTTCATGATCTGAGCCACAGTCAGCTCCTGGTCTTGTTTTTGTTGACTGTATAGAGCTTCTCCATCTTTGGCTGCATAGAATATAATCAACCTGATTTCGGTGTTGACCATCTGGTGATGTCCATGGGTAGAGTCTTCTCTTGTGTTGTTGGAAGAGGGTGTTTGCAATGATCAGTGCATTTTCTTGGCAAAACTCTATTAGTCTTTGCCCTGCTTCATTCCATATTCCAAGGCCAAACTTGCCTGTTACTCCAGGTGTTTCTTGACTTCCCTACTTTTGCATTCAAGTCCCCTATAATGAAAAGGACATCTTTTTTGGGTGTTAGTTCTAAAAGGTCTTGTAGGTCTTCATAAAACCGTTCAACTTCAGCTTCTTCAGCATTACTGGTTCGAGCATAGACTTGGATAACTGTGATATTGAATGGTTTGTCTTGGAGATGAACAGAGATCATTCTGTCATTTTTGAGATTGCATCCAAGTATTGCATTTCGGACTCTTTCGTTGACCATGATGGCTACTCCATTTCTTCTGAGGGATTCCTTCCCACAGTAGTAGATATAATGGTCATCTGAGTTAAATTCACCCATTCCAGTCCATTTTAGTTCGCCGATTCCTAGAATGTCGACGTTCACCCTTGCCATCTCTTGTTTGACCACTTCCAATTTGACTTGATTCATGGACCTGACATTCCAGGTTCCTATGCAATATTGCTCTTTATAGCATGGGATCTTGTGTCTATCACCAGTCACATCCACAACTGGGTATTGTTTTTGCTTTGGCTCCATCCTTTCATTCTTTCTGGAGTTATTTCTCCACTGATCTCCAGTAGCATATTGGGCACCTAATGACCTGGGGAGTTCCTCTTTTGGTATCCTATCATTTTGCCTTTTCATACTGTTCATGGCGTTCTCAAGGCCAGAATACTGAAGTGGCTTGCCATTCCCTTCTCCAGTGGACCACGTTCTGTCAGATCTCTCCACCATGACCCGCCCGTCTTGGGTTGCCCCTGCAGGCATGGCTTGGTTTCATTGAGTTAGACAAGGCTGTGGTCCTAGTGTGATTAGATTGACTAGTTTTCTGTGAGTATGGTTTCAGTGTGTCTGCTCCCTGATGCCTTCTTGCAACACCTACCATCTTACTTGGGTTTCTCTTACCTTGGGCGTGGGGTATCTCTTCCCCGCTGCTCCAGCAAAGCACAGCCAGAAGCTCTAAAATCAGCAATATGAAAATCAGGATGGTAAACCTTTAAAGATGAATTCAAGGAGTCTCATCTATTTGGGCATATAATGCCACTGGCGAAAATCAGATCCAAGCAGCACAGAAGTAAATGATGAGTTTACTAAATCATCTCCAACCATATGAAAATTATCCTCAGTATAAACAAAGTGTCCAAAAGAAATTAAAAGCATCTTAACACTGCAAGGAATCCTTGGTGGCTCTTCATATGGATTTTCAAACACATCTTTAAAAATCGGCTCAAAGTTTTTGAAAATTACAGTAGACACCTCAAAATTGCGTTTTGCTTAATTTCCTTCCAAGATACGGTTTCCAAGTATGGGGATAATGCTTTTGAGGCAGGCGACAGATAACGGACAAGCCGACCAGTGTGTAACTTCTTCTAGGCTGTAGATGTCCTGGATGGCGGCGGAGTCAGCTTGTGTTCCCCTCACCCAGGTTCACAGCTCCTGACACAACGCCTGCAGCGCCACCCACATCGTGCGACCACTGCCACCTGCCTCAGCTTGGTGCCCGCCCTCGTTTATTCTCCTTCCGCTGAGCGCTACTCACAACCACCCGCACCAAGGCGGGCGAAGAACGACGGCACTTCTATGGTCTACATCCGCGCTTCACCTCAGAAAAGTCCGTTTCTTCTCCAGGACTCCGAGCCTGTCCTTCACAGGAAATGTGATAAAAAGCATATCATCTTAAGTGACTTCTAAATCTGCTTAAGTCGTTTTATTTATAAATTTAATTTTATTGCTCCTGGATTTCTCCCAACATTTTATTATGGAAAATTTCAAACATGCAAGAAAGTTGAAAGAAGTGTACATGTGTCTACCACTTAGATTCTGTTACCAACATTTTGCCATACTTGTCTAACTTGTCTAACAGTATGTCTATTTACTCTATCCATCTAACTCTTCAATGCATTTCAAAGTAAATTGCAGACATCAGTCACTTTTCCTAAATAATTCAGCCTGTATGTCATTAACCACAGTTCAACTTTTTTTTTTTTTGCTGCTGCTTTTAATTTTCAGTATTAATAATAAAAGATTCTCCCACTTTCAAGATGGAAAGAAATTCATTCATGGATTCTTCTAGTTGATGTGTTTCCACTTTCACACAGCGATTTAGAGATTTCTAATTTATTTGGAGTTTATGCAGGTATATGTGAGAACTAAATCCAACTTTATACATAAATATATATATACATACATACACACACAGGGGCTCTCTGTTTTAAAAGTATTTTTATTGAGATTTAATTCACATACCATAAAATTCACCCTTTTTAATTGTGCACAATTTAGTGGGTTTTAGTATTTCACACAGCTGTGCACCTATCATTGCTACAAGCTATATTTGTACATATATGTCACGTATGTGTGTGTGTGTATTTGTTTTTCTCCAAATGTCTATCTAGTCTTAGCGGCACATATTAAGAGCTCCATCTTGCTGCCAGAGAGTTGAGATGCTACAGTTGTCACTAACGTCCGGGTATTGGGGAGACCAATTCCGTTCCACTGGTCTGTCTGGTCTCCCTAACAACGGTTCTGGTTTAGGACTCTGGTAAAGGGCGGCGGGGGGGCGGGGGGCGGGGGGAGGGGGCGACAGACATGCGGTCACGCCTTCAAGGCCTTTAGTCAAGTTCTTTCAGAAAAGAATCCTGCCACATTAAGGCTCTCCAACAGAGTAAATCCCCAAGGACTGATAAAAAGCCAACTGGGCAGGAGCATGGTCAGCAGGAAATCCTGGGAAGGAGAGGTACCAAGGATCAAGACACGCCCCATTCTTGAGTCTCCCCTCTCCTCTCCCGGCTCCCCAGCCAGGCTGGGGGCCCTCCCCCTTCTCTGTCCGTCTCCCCCTTTCTGAGGACTAGTGGACCCGCACCAGGGGCTGTCCCATCCAGCTCGCATCCTAGGACTGCCCCCAGGAAAGCACCTGCACAGCGTGGCTGGGGCACCCAGTGGTTTCGGAAGTGAGGCCAAGCGTGTCCAGTGCTTGCCGAGCAGAAGTCTTCGGGCTCACCATGAGCAGTCCCTTTTCAAGGGATAGGTCATATTTGTTTCAACCAAAAAGGGGCTCACTGTCTGCAGGTAGGAAAGGGGTCAAGAACAGAACTCCCTTCCCTCCCAAGCCTAAACTCCCGGGCCCTCTCCGAGAATCCCTGAATCACATCCCTCTTGCGGACCACGCCCCCAGATATGTACTGACCACGCCCTCGAGAACCCACCCCTTGAGACTTTCGCGCCACGGAAGCTTTTTCTTAAAAGGGTTCTTCCTTCCTTCTTCTCTCTTTCTCTCTCTTTTCCTTCCTTCCTCCCTTCTTCTCTCTCCCTCTTTTCTTTTCCTTTTTCCCCTCCCTTCCCCTCCTTTCTTTCTTAAATTTTACTGAAGTATAGTTGATTTACATCCACCAGAAGCTTTTTGACCTCACCCCCACCTTATTCCCAGCCCGCCCCTGCTCCTAGGAGCCTCCACCGAATCCAAGCTCCTCCTCCCTCAGAGCCCTCCCCTCGTGAGTTGCCCCTCCTGCCCCTCTCGAGCTCCCTCCCTCCGGAGTCAGGCACCTGCACGATGACACCTTTGGAGCGGTACTCTGTGCCCACGGCCACGGAGAAGCTTCGCACAAAGGCCTGCGGAGGAGAGGCGGGTCCCAGGACCACGAGCTTTCCGCGTGGAGTCCTCCAGCCCGCCCCCTGTCCCAGCATGCGGTCCCGTATCCTAGAACATTCCCCCCGTTCGCGGAGGGGACCATCCCTCACCGCTCAGGTTCTCGCCTTAACACCCGGAAGTTTCTTTGCTCTAAGCCCTCCTTTTGTTCCCGTACTCTCACTCTCCATTCCAGCCGCGCCAGCCTCTGTGTATTCCCTGACCTCCTCCCACCGCACAGGTTCTCGAAATCCTAGCTTTATTTTCTCTTAAAAAAAAAAAAAAAACACCCCGCAAAATCTGACTTGCCCACTGGACTGTGCCCCAGATATCTGACCTATTAATAGCCTGACTCTGGTGATACATCTCTCTCTCTCTCTCTCTCTCTCTCTCTCTCTCTCTCACACACACACACACACACACACACACACACACACACACACGCATTCAGGTCTTTTCCACCATAACCTTCAGGGCCAGAATTAAGGGCTACTGTAGAAATGACAGCGTGGCAGCCAGCCCATGCCCGGTCTGTGGGTCTGGGTACCTTGGTGGCCGCATACACTGCTAAATGTGGATAGGGCTTCCTGTCAGCTACTGAAGATATGTTGATGATGATGCCTTTGCCCCTGGAGGAGGAAGCATTAGTTAGAAGGCAGTCACTGCCAATGGGGAAGAGAGGGTCTCAGTGATTTTACCCACCTCCCCACCGTCGCTGTGCTAACCAGAAAGATCAGAGAGATAGGGAAGAGTGGGAAATGTAAATGGGAGAGCTGGGGAATAGAAATAGCCAGAAGTTGGATGGGGAAAGATTCAGGGTGAAAGACAAAGAGACTGCCTCTCACCTGCTGACCATTCGGGGCAGGAGGATTCTAGTCATCTGCAGGAGGAATGAAGAGGATCCTGTCTTTCCTTCTTTCCACTGCTTTCACCTGCCCAGACTCCTGCCCCCTCTTCAAGTTCACTCCTGTCCCCCTACTTTCCATCAGGGACTATTCCGCTAGCACTGCCTCCATGCCAAGTCCAGTACTGGGGGATACTGAGGACCACCCAGAGTGGTCAGAGCTATGCTGACTCTGAACCCAGTCCCTCCTAGCCCTGACTCACCTGGGCCACAGACATCATGTTGCAGTTTATAATATCCTGGAGTTTCTAGGGGAAGAAAATGGAACCAATCAGTCCTTTCCTTCACCACAACTCTGCCACAACTCCCATATTTTCTAGCTTACTTTTCTTTTAATGTGGAACACAGTTTTTAAAAGTTGCATCTACTAGAACTTAAAATACACATAAACTTCGACGCATCGACTCCACTTCTGGTAATGTATTCCTTTCTAAGGTACTCACATATGTGGGGAATGCCTATGTCCAAAAATACACATTCTAACACAATTTGTAGTCAGATATACCAGGAAACATCCTGAATATCCATCAATACTGGGATGACTAAGTAAACACTGGGTAGCCCATGGATAGACCACTGAGCAACAAGTAAAAGAATGGATCAGCTAATTATTCTGATTAAAATAATACCCAAGATACAGGTCTACTTGTGAACAATAAGCTGCCGCCATTTGGATTAAAATTACATATACATCCTTCTGTAGGCATAAAGAGAAAAATCTATCACTATTTTTAAACTGGGGGGCACTTTTGGGGAATAAAATTGAAGGGAGAAGGGAGATTTTCACCTTCATTTTGTAAACGTCTCTCTTTGGATTTTCTGATCAGTAAACTATTTATAAATGCATACCATATACATATCAAAGTGCACAAATCTTAGAGTAAAAACTGAACACAAATCTTTAGCTTCTACCCACATAAAGAAAGTATTGGGACTTCCTTGGTGGTCCAGTGGCTAAGACTCTACATTTGCAACATAGGGGCCAGGTTCAATCCCTGGTCAGGGAACTAGAACCCACAGGCCGAACTAAAAGATCCCACAGCTGCAACTAAGACCCAGCACAACCAAATTAATAAATAAAATATTTTTTAAAAGATTCAGTGCAACTGCTATTAAAATCCTAGTAGCATATTTTGCAGAAAGAAAAACCCTGCCCAAAATTCATATGGAATCTCAAGGGACCCTGATATTAGCAAGACTCATCTTGCATCCATCATTTCCACTTCTGGGTATATTCCCAAAAGAATTAAAAGCAGGTACCCAACACTGCTGTATTTAAAATGGATAACCAACAAGGACCTATCATATTGCATGTGGAACTCTGCTCAATGTTATGTGCCAGCTTGAATGGGAGGGAGTTTGGGGAAGAATGGATACACGTATATGTGTGGCTGAGTCCCTTCACTGCTCACCTGAAACTACCACAACATTGCTAATTGGCTATACCCCAATACAGAATAAAAGTTTAAAGTTTGGGGAATAAAAAGCAGGTACCCAAACAGATATTGGTACATCAGCAGTTCATAGCAGCATTATTCAGAACAGCCAATACGCAGAAACAACCCAAGTATCTATCAACAGGTGAAGAGATAAAGGGTGATACATATTAATACATATAATGGAATATTATTCAGCCTTAAAAGAAAATTGGGACACAGGCTGTGACATGGATGGACCCTGAAAATACTATGTTAAATGAAACAAACCAGGCCCAAAAGAATAAATACAGTACGATTCCACTTATAGGAGGCATCTAGAATAGGCAACGGAGAAGGCAATGGCACTGCACTCCAGTACTCTTGCCTGGAAAATCCCATGGATGGAGGAGCCTGGTAGGCTGCAGGCCATGGGGTCACAAAGAGTCGGACACGACTGAGCAAATTTACTTTCACTTTTCACTTTCATGCATTAGAGAAGGAAATGGCAACCCACTCCAGTGTTCTTGCCTGGAGAATCCCAGGGATGGTAGAGCCTGGTGGGCTGCCGTCTATGGGGTCGCACAGAGTCAGACAAGACTGAAGCGACTTAGCAGCAGCAGCAGCAGCAGAATAGGCAAATTCATAGAGACAGAATGGTGGTTTCCAGGACCCTGCAGGTAGTTAGGAACTGGGGGTAACTGTTCAACAGGTAGAGAGCTGAAAAAGTTCTGGAGATGGATGGAGGGGATTGTTTCACATCAATATGAGTGTACACAATACCACTGAATTGCACACATAAGAGTCAAAATGACAAAATTTAAGTCATATATATTTGCCATAACTTAAAGGCAAAGAAAAGAAAAAGAATGAAATTCTGATATTTGCTAACTACACAGATGAAGTTGAAAACATTATGCTAACTGAAATAAGCCAGACAACAAAGGAAAACTATTCTGTGATTTCTCCTGTATGAGGTATCTAGAATTAGCAAGCTTGTAGACACAGAAAAATAGAAATAGATGTTATGAGGGAATAGGGAAGAAATGTGGAGAAACTGCTTAATAGGACCTGTCTAACTTACAGGTCCTATATTTAACTTACACTGCTTAATGAGTTTCTGTTTGGGATGATGAAAAAGTTTTGGAAATACACAGTGGTGACAATGTATTGACACAATACATTGTGAATGTATTTAATGCCACAAAGTTGCAAACTTTAAAATGGTTAAAATGGCAGGTTTTATGTTATATATGTCACAATTTTTAAAAAATTTATGCTGATATTTCCATTACCCTGGCTCCATGTGGACCTTGTTACATTATCTATTATCTCTCTTATGTTCAATCATGAATTTTCTTCTAATCTTCCTGGTTATATTTTTTGGTGCTGAATATTTAATAGTAAAAAATTTTAACTGCTAAATTGAGTCTCTGGACTACATCATTTTTCTCTAAAAATGGTTTGGTTTTGCCTCTCCCAGGTAGCTAAACTAGGGGATGCCAAAATATCAGATCCACATAATCCCAGTGGAATTAAGATCATCTGAGAATTGGCTTCAGTTCCTATGAAACCTGCCGCTGTGCTGTACTTAGTTGCTCTGTCATCTCCCAGTCTTTGTGACTCGCTGGACTGTAGCGCACCAGGCTCCTCTGTCCATGGGATTCTCCAGGCAAGAATACTGGAGTGGGTTCCCATGCCCTCTTCCAGGGCCTACGAAACCTACTTTACCCTAACTCCTGGATTACAGTGTTCAGGATTCCAACCTAAAATCTGAGATATTTTCCAAAGCTTTGTGCTAAGTTATTTGTTGCAGCTCCAACACTATTCATGTTGAAGGGAAATGTTGCTTCAGATGCCAGATCTCACCTCTCTTGGATTCTCTCTTCCCTCAAATCTTGATGTGACAATTCCTCATTGCCTTAGTAGGTTGATGCCTTCAAACAGTTATTTTAAAACTATTTTATCCAGCTCTCCTACTCGTTCTCATTCTCAGGGTTAGTCTTCAGTCACAACTTCCTCTAATACCAGAGGCAGAATACACAGGTTGATTCTCCTTGCATTTTCTAAAATGAGCCTATGCCTTCTTTTTCTTTTCTGACTTCTGTTAGCACAGATTAATTTTTATTGGAGCATAATTGCTTTACAATGTTGTGTTAGTTTCTGCTGCACAACAAAGTGAATCAGCTGTGTGTATACCTATATCCCCTCCCTCTTGGACCTCCCTCCCACTCCCTTATGCATTCCTTCTGAAATAATAATATTTAGAATTTATTAATTTATGTTTTTGTGTATAGCAAAGTTTTATTAATGTGTTAAAGGGACAGGGAAAGCTTTTGACCTAAACATCAGAAGGGGGATGGAGAGTGTCCCCACTCCCTAGTCTTATCAAGGCCTTAGATACTTTTACCTGACCCACTCCCACGACAGATTAAACTAACATGATTAGAACTAACAATAGAGAATTTAAAATCCATCCTGATCTCCTGTTTTGTTTATGTCTAATAATAATAGCCCCCATTTATGGAGCACACAGCTTAGGTTTACGTGCATTATGTTGTCTTATCAGCTGATATTATCTTATCAGCTCTACGAGGTCAGCAAAAACACTGATTCCCATTTTATAGATATGAGACTGAGGTGCTGATTTTCCCACCTGGCTCATTCCTCGCCCCCTACTCTTTTTTGGCCACACTGTCTGCCACGTGAGATCTTATTTCCCTGAGCAGGGACAGAACCCACAACCCGCCCCTCCCCCCTCCCCCGCCTCCTTCATTGGAAGCACGGAGTCTTAACCACTGGACCGCCAGGAAGTCCCTCATTTCTCCAGAAAGTTAGCACCGGAGAATATAAAACGGGCAGAACCAGACTCAATTTAGACAGTGGTCCTGGCTGAGCACTGCAGAAGGGCGCCCCATGGAAGGAGAGCATAGATTCCTAGCTCTCCACTTAATCAAGCTAGTGTACTGCGCGGGGTTTTCCAACAGAGGGAGCAGTGTAAGGCAGAGGTCCCGCGGACTAGTTCTCGCTGTTACTCACTTTGCCGATGTCCTCACAGTCGAGCAGTTTACTCAAGTGGGGTGTAAATTTTTGGCCCACGTTGTTTACTGAATGAGAGGGGACAAAGTGCTTGTGTCACTCCAACGGTTCCGGGGAGACCGGGCGGGGCCAGAGGGGAGTGTTTGCCAGAGAGGGCGACCAGGAGAGTGTTCCGGGGTCACGGTGAACCCAGGAGCGGCTGAGAGCAGCGCTTCTCCCAACGGCACGGGGACATACCCAATACTCCGATCTCCAGGTCCTTCAGTCCCGCCTCAATGGTCTCGTAGATTTCCAAGCCCCCGGTGAAATCCACCTGAATCACTCGTGTGCTTTTGCCGTAAAGCCGCTCTGGGAAGTGTGTGAGGGGTTGAGGGGGCGAGGAGGAGAGGCAGGGTGGGAGCCAGGCTTACTTTTTGGCTGTAACTCATCTCTGCCTGCATCTCACTCCAGTCTCAGTTCAGCCCCGGGCCCTTACTTACCCCGTCCTTCGGAGGCCCCAGAGGGAGTGGGAGCGCGCTCCCTGCACCTGCCTCGACCACGCCCCGACCACGCCTCCGACCACGCCCCGTCGAACCTCAGCCCTTGAGCTAGGAGGGCCGCGTTTCCGAGCTCCCCGTCCTTTCCTCTACTCACCTATCTCCTTTGCCTCGTGCTTCAACTTGCTCAGGTCTCGACTGATGAGGACGACGTTCAGACCTCTCCGGGCGAGCTGCAGGGGATGCATTCGTTTATTTATTCACGAAAGCCACAAATATTTCCTGTGTGCTGACAGCGTGCTGCGCTGTTGTAGGCGCTGCCGATGCAGAGGTGAACAAAAGAGAAATAAGGGAAGTCGGCCCTCATGGAGCATGCATTCTGGGGCCAGAGTATTCCAGGCAGAAGGAACAGCAAGTACAGAGGCCCTTGCGCAAAGGCTGGCTAAAGGACAGCACACAGTCCAGGGTTCACCGAAAGAAGTATTCTTGCCTGGGAAATCCCATGGACAGAGGCCCCTGGAGGGCTACAGTACATGGGGGGTCACAATAGAGTCGGACACGACTTAGTGACTAAACGACAACTAGCCTCCCCTGCCTTCGTGCCCACTCAGGGACATCGCTGCAGCTTTCTCCCATCTCCCCCTGCATCACTCTCTCCTTTCTGGATGACTCCCATTCAACATGCAGACCTGCCAGAAGCTCTTCTTTGTTTCAGTGTTCCCCCATTTCTCATCACACCACCCCACTTTACTCAACATTCTAAGAACTGCTTACCCTGGCTCTCTCCCAGGCGCTTGTACCCACTCCAGTTGGACTCCTACCCCCACTGTGCCACTCAAACCACTCTGGTCAACAGTAACTTTCATGGTGGTAAACCCAGTGCTGTTCTCAGCAACTCCCAGCAGTAGCTGACATGTTCATCAGCCCGGCCTTCAGGCACTGTTCTTTCCCTGGCTTCTAAGACATCTCTTCCAACCTTGGTTTCCCTCCTGCTCCGGCTCAGATCTTGTGCCTCATCTTCTGTGCTTCTTAACTTTGAGTGCTCCAGGGAGCACTTTGGGGGTGATTCAGACTGTGCTCCCCTTCTCCATCCATACCCACTACCATGGGCATCTCACCTGGTATTGGGACTTTATTTTCACAATATTATGTATTTGTTTATTTTTGGCTGTGTTGGGTCTCCATTGTAGTGCGGGCTTTTCTCTAGTGGTGGCAGGCGGGGACTCCTCTCTAGTTGCAGTGCTCGGGTTTCTCTTCCTGGTGGCTTCTCTTGTTGGAGAGCACGGGCTGTAGGCACATGGGATTCAGTAGTTGCAGGATATGAGCTCAGTACCTGTGGCTTCCAGGCTCTAGGGCACAAGCTCAGTAGTCGTGAGGCATGGACTTAGTTGCTCCTCAGCATGTGAGATCTTCCCAGACAGACCAGGGATCAAACTCATGTCTCCTGCACTAGCAAATGGATTCTTTACCGCTGGATCACCAGGGAGGCCCCCTAAAGTCTTAGGACTTTAAATGGCATCGTTATGATGTTGATACTCCAATTTCTATCTCCACCCATTCTGAAATTCAGAATGGCATTTCCAACTTCTGGAACTTCACAACTTGGATACCTAACTGGTATCTCAAATGTGTGTGTTAGTCGCTCAGTCATGTCCAACTCTTTGCAACCCCATGGACTATGTAGCCCGCCAGGCTCTTCTGTCCATGGGATTTCCCCAGGCAAGAATACTGGAGGTTGCCATTTCCTATTCCAGGGCATCTTCCCAACCGAGGGATCAAACCTGGGTCTCCTGCATTGTGGGCAGACTCTTTATCATCTGAGCCACCAAGGAAGATAGAATGTCCAAAATGTCAAATTTAGAATGTCCAAAACTAGACTCCTTTCCACTTCCCCCAAACCTGGTCCTCTCCTCAGTTCAACTCCATTGCAGTAATGGCAGCTCCATTCTTTGAGGTATTCTGATCACAAATCCTATAAGTAATTTATTTTATGAAGTCAGCATTATCCTAATAGCAAAAATCAAACAAAGATGACAAGAAAACTACAAACTAATATCCCTCATAAACTTAGACACAAAAATTCTCAAGGAAATATGAGTAAATCAAGTCTAGCAATATAGAAAATGATAAGAGGGATTTATTACAATATAGTCCAGCAAACAAGTCCAGCAATAAAGAAAATGATAAGAGGGATTTATTGGAGGAATGCAGGGTTAGTTCAGCTTTTACAAAATCAATTGATGTAATTTACCATAATCAGACTAAAGAAGGAAAACCATATGATCACATCAACAGACAGAAAAATTACCTGACAAAAGTCAACTATCCATGATAAAAACAAAAACAAAAAAACTCTTAGCAACCTAGGTATAGAAAGGGCCTCTCTTGACCTTATAAAGGTCCTATAAATACCTACATACACACATACATGAATTTTAAAAACCTACCATTATGCTGAATGGTTGAAAACTGAATATTTTTCCTCTAAGAACAGGAACAAAGCAAGGATGTTACCTCTTACCACTTCTCTAAATGTCCTATTTAATTTCCTGGGCAGTACAAAAAGGCAGAGAAAAGAAATAAAATGTATGCAGATTGGAAAGAAGAAATAACATTGTCTCTGTACATGGATGACATGTCTGTCTACATAGAAAAATCTCAAGAAATCTACAAAATGGTTACAAGAACTAAGTGGGTTTAGCAAATTTTCAGTTTATATAAGGTCAGAGGTTTGGAGTCATACTCTACATCCAATCTTTAGAATAAATCTTGTCAGTACAAGGCTTCCCTTATAGCTCAGTTGGTAAAAATCCACCTGTAAAGCAGGAGACCCTGGTTTGATTCCTGGGTTGGGAAGATCTGCTGGAGAAGGGATAGGCTACCCACTCCACTATTCTTGTGCTTCCCTTGTGGCTCAACTGGTAAAGAATCCATGAGTACTAATGTCAAAATCAATCCTAAATTTGGGACTTCTCTGGTGGCCCAGTGGCTAGAGACTCTGTGCTCCCAATGCAGTGGGCCAAGGTTTGATTCCTGGTCAGGGAACTAGATCTCATATGCTGCAATTAAAAGATGCAGCATGCTGCAATGAAGATCAAAGCTTCCCTGTGCTAAGGGAATTTGCAGCAGGTCAACTAAGACCTGACGCAGCCAAAATAAATGAGCTGATAATTATTAATAATTCAATAAAACCAAAGTGCAAGTACTTCTCATGCCCTGAATCGCACTTGGGTGAGTCATCAAGATCTCTTGTTTGGATTTTGCAAGAGCATGCATAAGCAGGATCTCCCTGCTTGCATCCTCACCTCCTATAGTATCATATCCCTCTTCAGAACCCATCTCACTCAGTAGATGTTAAGGTCTCCACAATAACCTACCAGATTCCCCATGATCTGTCCTGAAATTGCATTTCTGTCCTCATGTCCTACTGCTCCTCTCTCCTTGTGACTTTGATACAATCACAGGAGGCCTTTTCCTACTTCTCCAACAAGTGATGCTCCCTACCGCAGAGCTTTGCACTGGCGATTTCTTCTCCCTGGAAATTTCTTCTCCCAGTTATTCACAAGACTCCATCCCTCATCTCCTTCTCATCTTTGCTCAATGCTGTCTTCTCAGTGACACATTTGATTACCCTATATAAAAATTGGAACCTGCACATCTCCAGGGCTCCCTCTTCTCCTTCCTTGATTTATTTTTAACTCTTTAAAAATTTTAAATCTTTCTTTCTTTTTGGCCACACCGTGTGGCATGTGGGATCTTAGTTCCCGGACAGGGACCAGAGATGGAACCCTTGCCCCCTGCAGTGGAAACACAGTCTTAACCACTAGACCACCACAGAAGTCCCTCTCTTTAACTCTTATAACCATTTGATGGGCTTCCCTGGTGGCTCAAGCAGTAGAGAAACCACCTGCAATGCAGGAGACCTGGGTTCAATCCCTGGGTCAGGAAGATCCCCTGGAGAAGGAAATGGCAACTATTCCAGTATTTGATACACTATACATTTCATTTGTTTATCTTACACCTATCTCCCCTCACTACGACATAAGCTTCCAGAAGGCAAGGTCTTTTGATTTTTTAAAAAAATCTCTTTTGTTTACTGTTGTACCCACTAGCATCTAGAAGATGCCTGGTGCATGGAGGTGCTATATAAATGTCTTGAATGAATAAATCAGAAGAAGCCCAGTGTAAACACCTGCCCCCACCCTGGGGAGCAGAGGAAAGGCTCCCTGGAGAGGATGTCTGTGGGAACCAGAGAGAGCACAGCATTCTCAGTCTGATAGAGTTAGCTGACAACAGGCAAACAGGAGAAGCCCTCCCATCACCCACCCCAAGCCTTGGCTCACCTCATGTGCGTAAGCCTTGCCGATGCCGCTGGTGGCTCCTGTCACCACTAGAAAGGAGAGGAGGAAAGGGCAGGAGGATTCCCACCCTCTCCTACCCCCCGTCATCCACTTCACGTCCCTCTTGTCCCTTTTGCACCTTTTCTGGGAACCCCTCTCACTGAGACCCAACTCTCCTGGTTTTCGTCCTCCTCTTTCATCGGCAAGGGGCTCCTGACACCTCGGACAGGTTGGAGGACTTCATACACGTCCAGCCTTCACCCGCCATGCTTCCAGGGGTCCCCGGCCTCTGCCCTGACTAGGGGTCCTCACCGGTCATCTGTCCGTGTTCCTGCTGCCCTGCCTCTGCCTGCTTGGTGCAGAGCCCTTTTTCCTTACCTGCCCAGGCCCCGTGCGCCCGGAGCCAGTGGTTGCTCCGGCGTGCCTGAGGCAGCAGGTAAACATAAACTGTGGAGCCCACAGCCCAGGTCGCCCACAGCAGCAGCAACAGGGCTGTAACCGCTCCCAGCACTCTCAGCGCGTCCCACTCCGCCTCCATCACAACCCCAACCAACAGATCACCCGACCTAGGACCAAGCGGGTTTTTCGGGGCCAGCTATTAGAAGCCTGGTCGTTAGCCCCGCCCACACTGCCAGTCAAGCGTTCCACCCCGCCTCTCTCTCTAGCTACACCCAATGAGGATTTAGTCTAACCAACAGCCACGCCCATAGCCTTAGCACCGCCCCTTGATGGGCCAACACCTGAGCTCAAAGTCCACTCCCAAGGCCTGCAGAGCCAGCTTACATCCAGCCTCCCCTCAACCTACAGAGCTGGGCAAAGCGTACCCACAGATAACCTCCATTTGGGTCACTGAACTCAATCTCGCTGTTGGTGGGTGAAGGCCAGAACTGAAACGAGGGACCAGTCACGTCGTTGTTCAGGCGCCAAGTTGTGTCCGACAGGCGGGGTTTGTCAATACACAGTCAGAAGAACCTCACTCAGTTCAGTTCAGTTCAGTCGCTCAGTCGTGTCCGACTCTTTGCAACCCAATGAATCGCAGCACGCCAGGCATCCCTGTCCATCACCATCTCCCGGAGTTCACTCAGACTCATGTCCATCGAGTCCGTGATGCCATCCAGCCATGTCATCCTCGGTCGTCCCCTTCTCCTCCTGCCCCCAATCCTCCCAGCATCAGAGACCTTTCCAATGAGTCAACTCTTTGCAAGAGGTGGCCAAAGTACTGGAGTTTCAGCTTTAGCATCATTCCTTCCAAAGAAATCCCAGGGCTGATCTCCTTCAGAATGGACTGGTTGGATCTCCTTGCAGTCCAAGGGACTCTCAAGTGTCTTCTCCAACACCACACTTCAAAAGCATCAATTCTTCGGCACTCAGCCTTCTTCACAGTCCAACTCTCACATCCATACATGACCACAGGAAAAACCATAGCCTTGACTAGACGGACCTTAGTCGGCAAAGTAATGTCTGTGCTTTTGAATATGCTATCTAGGTTGGTCATAACTTTTCTTCCAAGGAGTAAGCGTCTTCTAATTTCATGGCTGCAGTCACCATCTGCAGTGATTTTGGAGCCCCCCAAAATAAAGTCTGACACTGTTTCCACTGTTTCCCCATCTATTTCCCATGGAGTGATGGGACCAGATGCCATGATCTTTGTTTTCTGAATGTTGAGCTTTAAGCCAACTTTTTCACTCTCCTCTTCCACTTTCATCACCTACAACTTATCTGCTGGGGCCGTATAAAAGCCAGAGGCCTTACAATGGCTCTATATAAACTTTCTCCTCACTTCTCCTTTGCAAATTCTGTGTTTTTTTTTTTTTCACTTCGCATTTATTATTGAATAATTTGTTGTTGTTCAGTCCCGAAGTTGCATCGAACTCTTTGCCATCCCATGGACAATAGCATGCTAGGTTCCTCTGTCCTTCACTATCTACTGGAGTTTGCTCAGATTCATGTCCACTGAGTTGGTGATGCTATCCAACCATCTCATCCTCTGCTGCCTCCTTCTCCTTTTGTCTTCCATCTTTCCCAGCATCAGGGGCTTTTCCAGTCAGCTCTTCACATCAAGTGGCCAAAATACTAGAGTTTCAGCTTCAGAAACAATTCTTCCAATGAATATTCAGGATCGATTTCCTTTAGAATTGACTGGTTTGATCTCCTTGCAGTCCAAGGGACTCTCAGAAGTCTTCTCCAGTGCCACAATTAGAAGGCAATTATTTGACAATAATAAATTGTAATTATCATCTAATGATTATGGCTATTCTTTAATAACATAAATTATAGTTATTTATAATAAATATTATTATTATTTAATAATGGGCTTCCCTGGTAGGTCAAACAGTCAAGAATCTGTCTGCAATGTAGGAGACCCGGTTCGATCTCTAGGTAGGGAAGATCCCCTGGAGAAGGAATAGTTACCCACTCCAGTATTCTTGCCTGGAGAATCCCTTGGACAGAGGAGCTGGGCAGTCTACAGTCCATGGGTTTCAAAGAGTCGGACACGATTGCTGTGGTAAAATAAATATACGTAACATAAATTTTACCATTCTAATCCTTTCAAAGTATAGATATAATTCAGTGACATTAGGTGCACTCACAAGATTATGCAACTGTCACCACCTCCTAGAGCTATTTCATCACCCCTGATAAAAAGAAGAAAACAGGTGCCAAATGGAGTCAGCTTGCTAACCCTCAGGTCAACAAAGCAAGATTTAATAACTAACTTAATGGTAGTTTCAATCCCACCAGAATGCAACCTTTAACTATACAACCTGGGATTGCCTGGTTGGTACTAGTGAGCCTTGCTTCTGTTCAGTCACCCAGTCAAGTCCAGTTCTTCGCAGCCCTGTGGACTGCAGCCTGCCAGGCCTCTCTGTCCCTCACTATCTCCCAGAGTTGGCCCAGGTTTATGTCCAGTGAATCAGCAATGCTAGTGAGGTAGTCCACCCAATAAGCCCTTCCATTCCCTTAGGAGGATAGTCTTTTGACTCAAACAATGAATTTCTTTGCTGAAAAGGTCCTTTTTCAACTCCCTTTCTGCCTTTAACAACTTCCCTTTTCTACAGCTCAGTGGAGATCCTTTCTATGGCTAGATGGGATGTAGCCTGATGCATGAACCATTGAATAAAGCCAATTTGATCTTTAAGTTTACTGAGTTGGGACTTTGTGTTATTTAACAGATTTGGTGGCAGCAGCAGGACAAAGGGGATTTCTGATGGCTTTGGAGACAGCAGGAGACAGGTGTGGTGCCCCGTGAACCCTTTGGGCTCACTGTCTTTCTGGCCATTTCCGAGGATGCTGGCTGAGTTCTTGGTTCTGAGTTCTGTTCTCCTTGTGTCAAGTTCCTGACCTCATGGGCTTTCCACTTAGTTTTCCCATTTGTCTGGAATTACTAGTTCCATGTCGGGAACAGCTGGTGGCCACTGCAATTTCCCATTTGTCTGGAAGAAGCCTGCAATTCTCATTCTTTGGAGTCTGCTGGTTCAGTCCTTTCCCCCAGTCCCTAGTTCCATGTTGGGAATTGGTCATGGTGTACACAGGACCTTTTCTGGGCCAGGATGCAGTAACATCTCTTGATCTTCACTGATATATTAAGGTACATGTGTTTGCTTGTCTTGTTTTGAATCAATGAGGGCTGTTGCTAACCGGGAACTCAGAGGTCAGAAGCTGCAAAAATTGACAGGTCTGGATGAAGCAAGAACAGAGTTATGACAAAAAGGAATATAAATCCTAGCAGCACAGGGCACTATTACTGAGTTTAAGCAATCCTTCCAATGTAGACCTTTTTCCTGTGGGATCCACAACAAAGTCTTTCCTATGAGACTAAATCCATGTTCTTGCAATGACAAGCAATCTTATTGTCTAGTACTACTCTGGCTAATGAAGTTAGGGCTTTTTGCTGGCAGGTTATGGCTTAAACCTGATCTTTTATGTCCTTTACAATCTGTCCTTGATATAGAAGAGAAAGAATTACAACAAAAATTCTCTAGTTTAACAGAGGTGGCCCCAAATCTATGGGTTATTTCTCTCTCTCTTTCTCTTTTTTTTTTTTTTTTGCATTTTAAGCTTTATTTATGAAACAGTGAGATGCTCTCTTTTATATTAGCATGTAATACTTACGAGAATTGGTCTGTTTACTGTAACTTGCCTTCATAACTAAACCATTTTTATTGTTGTTTAGTCGCTAAGTTGTCTCCGAGTCTTGTGACACCACAGACTGTAGTCCACCAGGCTCCTCTGTCCATAGGAATTTCCCAGGCAAGAATACTCAATCTATGGGCTATTTCTAATCCTGACTTTGGGAAAGCAAAAAGTGCAGAGCCGGTAAAATTTCTGACATATGTGGTTAGACCTCTTTCTAAACTGCCTCAATATTCATTAAAGCCTGAATCCATGCAAGGCCTCATACCAACAATAGACAATCTAACCACCAAGGGTTAATCATTTCCTGCACAAGCCCCTATAACACTGGTCTGGCTGACTGGAAACCCTAATGAGGACTTCCCTGGTGGTCCAGCGGTTAAGAATTTGCCTGCCAGTGTGGAAGACACAGATTTGATCCTGGTCTGGGAAGATCCCATGTGTCATGGGGCAACTAAGCCCGTGGGCCACACCTGCTGAGCCCCCTCTCTCTAGAGCCTGTGAGCTGCAACAAGAGAAGCCACCGCACCACAACGAGAGAGTGGCCCCAGCTCACCACTGCCAGAGCCTGTATACAGCAGTGAGGACCCAGCACAAGGGGAAAAAAAAATCTAATGTTTGGGAAGCTGTTTACAAGATAGTTACTCCCCGCTTCCCAGTTGTTTCAAACACAAACATTCTTTTGTCACGAATTTCACCAGGCTCAAAATGGTTCACTGCTGTAGCTCTTTGCTTGGCTTTTCCCCCTCTCCAGCATCCCTGTGGACCCCAACAGCCAATATCTATTTGCCTTTACTTGGAACAATCAACAATATACTTGGACACTCATGTGGCAAGGGTCCACAGAGACCCCTTCTTATTTCTCCCAAGTGCTCCACCAGGGTCTGAACACCCTCCACTTCCCCAGGAAGTCGACTCTCTTACAATATGTAGATGAACTCTTGCTTTGCTCAGTGTTCCCCAAGAGGCGTCCATAAATGATTCTATTTATTTGCTGCAACAGTTAGTTGAAAAGAGACATGAAGTCTCTAATGCAAAATAACAACCATCTCTGGACACTGTTTATTACCTAGGTCATAATTGAAGTGCTGAAGGAACCCAGTTGTCTCCCAAACAGATTAAGTTAACCCAAGAATTTCCTTGACCCACAACTAGGCAACAGCTTAGTGGATTTCTAATCCTGGCTGGCTACTGCAGATCCTAATTTTCCTCTTTATAAACTTACTAAGGGCTTCCTCGGTGGGGCCAGTGGTAAAGAACCCGCCTGCCAATGTAGGAGATGCAAGAGACACGGGGTTTGAACCATGGGTGCGCATGCTTTCCCTGGAGGAGGAAATGGCAACCCACTCCAGTATTCTTGTCTGGAGAATTCTGTGGATAGAGAAGCCTGGTGGGCTACAGTAAGTGGCATCGCGAAGAATCAGGCACAACTGAGCAACTAACACTTTCAAACTTTCATTGCCTTTTACAGCAGCACACAAGTGGATTCAGAGGCTAGTGCCTACCCCAACTATAAGGCTAGAACTAAAACTGTGCTCCACAGGGTTAACAGAAATTGGTGACTAACAAATTCTTGAGCTGGTCTTGCAGAACAGCAACTAAGGAAACACCTTGTTTAAAAAAATAAACAAATCTCCACTTGTAACTTGCCTTCACTGACCAAGCTTGCCTTTTTTTTTTTTTTTAAATGCCTTAACCACCCCTATAGATAACACTACTGACCGATGGGTCACTATAGTAATGGGGGCTTAAACTGTTTTTCAGGAACTTGGAGCCAGCTCTTGTCCTGTCCGAGTCAGCTGAGACTGATTGGGAACGCCGACCCTAAAGCTGGTCCTGCACAAGTGTCCAACAGATGCCCTTTTGACATCAGAGGGGCAAAAACTCCAGTCTCAGAGTGCGCTGTGTGAGCAGTCGTGTCTGACTCTTTGCGACTGTACCCCTTCAGGCTCCTCTCTCCATGGGATTCTCCAGGCAAGAATGCTGGAGTGCGTTGCCATTTCCTCCTCCAGGGGATTTTCCCAACCCAGGGGTCAAACCCTCCTCTCCTGCGTCTCCTGCATTGCAGGCGGATTCTTTACCGCTGGGCCATCGGGAAAGCCCCTCAGATTTCACTAAAGCACTTCCATTTTTTAACATGCATCTCATGAAGAATTATGTATTAATAATTAGCATCTCATGTATTAATAATTCAGAGACATCTGTGCCAAATGCCAGTTACTTCACCTTTTCCCCTACTTCCAATCTCTTTTTCCCACGCTTATGACCACCCTAACTTTTTCACCCACAGATACCCCAAGTTCCTCACCTATGAGGATCAGGATTTGTGGATTTGAGATCTCGTTTGGCTGCTTTGTGAATAAACTTTTTCTGTTGTAAACCTTAGTGTCTCGGCCTTTGGCTTGCTTCACCGTGGGCAAATGAATCTGGTTCAGTAACAAATTTGGTGAGCCATCCTGGAGATAAAGGTCCAGACGGACTTTTGCCTGTTATTCGTTGGCCCCTTGCTGACACTGAGAGTCTGTGGACAAGTTTGAGTAGCTGCCTGGTCCTCTTGTTTTAGGGACTGTCCCCTGGATATCCCTCACCACACTGCCACTGAACTTCAGAGCTCAGTTTTTGTGTTTTTTTGCAGTAGAGATGTCTTTTGGTAGCAAGCAACCTTGTTAAAATATAGCTGTGCCAGGGACTTCCCTGGTGGTACAGGGGTAAAGAATCCACTTGCCAATGCAGGGTGCGCTGGTTCAATCCTTGGTTCAGGAAGATTCCACATGTCTTAGGGCAACTAAGCGGGTGTGCCACAAGTACTGAAGCCCGTGCACCCCAGAACCTGTGCTCCACAAGAAGAGAAGCCCCTGCTTGCTGCAATGAGGCTTCCCTGGTGGTGCTAGTGGTAAAGAATCGGCCTGTCAATGCAGGAGGAGCCACAGGAGACCTGAGTTTGATCCCTGGGTTGGGAAGATCCCCTGGAAGAGGGTGTGGGAACCCACTCCAGTATTCTTGCTTGGAGAATCCCATGGACAGAGGAGCCTGGCAGGCTATATGGGATCACAAAGAGTAGGACATGGCTGAAGTGACTTAGCACGTTGCATCTAAAGAATGTCTGTGTGCAGCAACAAAGACCCAGTTCAGCCAAAAATAAACTTTAAAAAGAAAAACTAAAAGCTTGTTATTAGGTTAAAAAAATCCACCTTCCAAAGCAGGGGACTTGGGTTCCATTCTCGGTCAGGGAACTAAGATCCCCCATGCCATGAGGCCAGTAAGCCGGTGCACTGCAACTAGAGAAACCCAAGAGCTGCAAAAAAAAAAAAAAAAAGACCCGTTCATAGTTTAGCTAAATGTGAAACCCTTTCTTATCTTTACTCTGGCATTGGCCTAGCAAGGTAATGCCCTCATCATATCTCCCAGGCCCTTGCTAAGTGAAGCAGCCTTTCAGACTGCTGAATATTTCATCAAAAACTCACCTGTCTATGAGGTGAGAGATCCCCGCTGATCCTTCCTGCGGCCCACTTCTCTGTTCGCAATGTCACTGCAAACCATGACTGACTCCCCTTAGAAGTCTCAGCTGCTGTGGCCAGAATATCTGGTGCCTTGTCTTTCCCTTCTCTTGTTATGCCCGTGCTTACCCGATTACACAGGAATACCTTCATAACCTGGAGGAGGGCATGGCGATCCACTTCAGTATTCTTGCCTGGAGAATCCCAAGGACAGAGGAGCCTGGTGGGCTACAGTCCATAGCGCCACAGAGTCGGACACGACTGAAGTGACTTACACACACACACACACCCCTATGTAAACCTTTGTACACTTGCACCCGCCACCCACTCATGATTATCTAGATCAGGTCTACTCCCACTCACTAAACATTTGCACCAGCAGCTCCCATCTTTGCAAGGGATTTAAAACGACTCTGTTTCAGGCTAGGAGATTTTCTTCCTGTATGCATGAAAAACCTAACTGACCTCTGGCTTGAATGGGTAAACACAGCCATGCCTTTGAACGAATCTATTTATAGTACTCCCATAAGGGGAATGGTCTGTCCTGCAACAAGTTTTGTCTTTGTCTGTAATGGTTATCATTCTCGTAGGGTGTATGAAGGCCTAGATGACTGATGTACAGCTGAGTAATGCCTCTTAGATTATCTAACTGTGCCTCTAACTTTGTGGACAAAGGAATGAAGACATTTCATTGATTGAACCCCTTTGACCTACATTGTCTAGTTAGAAAGGAACAACCAGGAAGCATCATGATTCAAGGTTGATGTCCTTCGGCAGGGCCCTACTTTTCCAGTTAGGATTAACTGCAAATGGGAATATGACCTCAAACATCTCCCTAACTCTTGAAGATACTGTAGTCTCCATTGCTAAGACCACAGCTGCCCAACAAAGTGCCTTAGACCCTGGCCCAAGCTGTTCCTGGTAGCAGGACGGCCCTTGATTATCTTTTAGCTGAGTGAGGCAGTGTCTGTGGCCAACACCACCTGTTGTACCTGGGTTAACACTTTTGGAGAAGCTGAAACTCAGGTACATATGATCATTGAGGAGGCCACCTGGCTTAAGAAGACGACTCTCTGGGCTTCCCAGGTGGCTCGGTGGCAAAGAAATCGCCGCTAATGCATGAGACACAGGTTCGATCTCCGGTCTGGGAAGATCCCACACGCTTCGGAGCAACTGAGTCTGTGTGCCAAAACTATTGACACTATGCTTTAGAAGTGGGAAATCCCAACTATTGAAGCCCACATACCCTAGAGCCCATGCTTAGAAACAAGAGAAGCCACTGCAATGAAAAGCCCGTGCATTGCAACTAGAGTGCAGCCCCTACTTGCCTCAAGTAGAGAAGAGCCCAAGTAGCAACAAAGATCCAGTATAGCCAATAAATAAATAAACAAAATTATACAATATAATATAATATATAATATAATCATCTTTATATATACATAGAAAGATCATTCTTTTAGTGGAGTTTTTCTTTGACTTATTTGATTTGACTGGTTTGGGTCTTGAGGATCATATCTCCAAAGTGCACTCAGAACACTAAGAAATATCCTGCTTATAAAAACCACAGTCATCTCCTTGGTACACTGTACCCTCTCATACTCTTTCAAAAGCTTTAATTGCATGTTCATAGCTGATAATCACCAAACAAGTGTTCTCCCTGGGATATAAGAAAAAAAAGAAAGAAAATGTTGAGTTTAAAAATTGCGAATCTGAAGTTGTGGCTGCGAGTATCACAGATTAAGGAAAAACATCAGGTCTTGGGGATATGGCACAGACGATCAATAGGAGCTCAGAGAACTGCAGAACAGTAGCTTCAGTGGCATTAATGCCTTAAAGTTTAATCATATCTCTCAGGCTGAGAATCTAATCAAAATTAGGGGATGGTTAAAAAGAAGACATGCATGCGCAATTGATTAGTCAAGTCCTACTCTTTTTGATGGAACTTTTAGGGAGGAATACTGGAGTGGGTTGCCAATTCCTCTTCCAGGGAATCTTCCCAACACAGGGATCGAACACTAGTCTTCTGCACTGAAGGTAGATTCTTTGCCATTGAGCCATTAGGGAAGCCCCCTTAAAAAGAAGATAGCAGGCTCAAAATGGAATCACTTGTGCTCAACCCCATGCCAGGAAAATAAGACAATAATTAACCCAGTTGTAGTCTCAGTCTCTAGGTATGTGACTTTTGACCAGTCAACCTGGAATTACCTGGTCAATACCACTGAGCTCATAGCCCAACAGATCCTTCCATTCCCATTAGGAAGGTTACTATGTCTGAAAAAAATCTTTTTTTTTCCTAATAACTTTTCCCCCACTGCTTTCCACCTACAAAAGACTTTTCTTTTGGGATTCCCTAGTGATCCAGTGGCTAAGACTGTGCTCCCAATGTAGGGGGCCCAAGTTCGATCCCTGGTCAGACAACTAGAGCCCACATGCCACAATTAAGAGTTTGTGTGCCTCAGCTAAAAGATCCTGCGTGTTGTAACTAAGACCTCGCTAAGCCAAACAAACGAATAAATATTAAACAAACAAACAAAAAAACTTTTCTTCTTACAGCTCCATGGAGCACCTTTCTGCTGGTGGATGGAATGTAGTTTGAGTCATGAACTGTTGAGTAAGCCAAATTAATTTTTAATTTACTTACCTGAATTTTATATAACATCCCAAATAGAAACTCTGTGCCCATTAAACAATCATTCCCTAACCCACGTCTATGGTGATGGAATTCCAGTTGAGCTCTTTCAAATCCTAAAAGATGATGCTGTGAAAGTGCTGCACTCAACATGCCAGCAAATTTGGAAAACTCAGCAGTGGCCACAGGACTGGAAAAGGTCAGTTTTCACTGCAATCCCAAAGAAAGGCAATGCCAAAGAATGCTCAACCTACCGCACAATTGCACTCATCTCACACGCTAGTAAAGTATGCTCAAAATTCTCCAAGCCAGGCTTCAACAGTACATGAACAGTGAAATTCCAGATGTTCAAGCTGGCTTTAGAAAAAGCAGAGGAACCAGAGATCAAATTGCCAACATCCGCTGGATCACTGAAAAAGCAAGAGACTTCCAGAAAAACATCTATTTCTGCTTTATTGAATATGCCAAAGCCTTTGACTCTGTGGATCAAAACAAACTATGGAAAATTCTGCAAGAGATGGGAATATCAGACCACCTGACCTGCGTCTTGAGAAATCTGTATGCAGGTCAAGAAGCAGCAGTTAGAACTGGACATGGAACAACAGACTGGTCCCAAATAGGAAAAGGAGTACGTCAAGGCTGTATATTGTCACCCTGCTTATTTAACTTATATGCAGAGTACATCATGAGAAATGATGGACTGGATGAAACACAAGCTGGAATCAAGATTGCTGGGAGGAATATCAATAACCTCAGAGATGCAGATGACACCACCCTTATGGCAGAAAGCAAAGAGGAACTAAAGAGCCTCTTGATGAAAGTCAAAGAGCAGAGTGAAAAAAGTTGGCTTAAAACTCAACATTCAGAAAACTAAGATCATGGCATCTAGTCCCACCATTTTATGGCAAATAGATGGGGAAACAATGGAAACAGTGATAGACTTTATTTTTTTGGCTTCAAAATCACTGCAAATGGTGACTGCAGCCATCAAATTAAAAGACACTTGCTTCTTGGAAGAAAAGTTATGACCAACCTAGACAGCATATTAAAAAGTAGAGACATTACTTTGCCAACAAAAGTCTGTCTAGTCAAAGCTATAATTTTTCCAGTAGTCATGTATGGATGTGAGAGTTGGACTATAAAGAGAGCTCAGCACTGAAGAATGGATGCTTTTGAACTGTGGTGTTGGAGAAGACCCTTGAGAGTCCCTTGGACAGCAAGGAGATCCAACCAGTCCATCCTAAAGGAAATCAGTCCTGAATGTTCATTGGAAGCTAAAACTCCAATACTTTGCCCACCTGATGCAAAGAACTGACTCATTTGAAAAGATCCTGATGCTGGGAAAGACTGAAGGCAGGAGGATGAGATGGTTGGATGGCATCACCGAATCAATGGACATGAGTTTGAGTAAACTCTGGGAGCTGGTGATGGACAGGGAGGCCTAGAGCACTGCAGTCCATGGGGTTGCAAAGAGTCGGACACGACTGAGCAACTGAAATGAACTGAACGTCTATGTAATCTTTATTCTACTTTCTGTCTTGATTAATTTACATATTCCAGATGCATTATATAAGAGAAATTATACCTATTTGTCCTTTGGTGTCTGTTTTATTTCACTGAGTATAATGTTTTCGTGCTTGCGCACGAAAGTATCAAAGTTCTGATCCTTTTCCAGGCTGAATACTATTTCACTGTATGTGCATACCACATTCTGTTTATTCATTCATCTGCTGACGGACATCTGGGTTGCTTCCACCTCCTTGGCTATTGTGACTAATGCTACCATGAACATTCGTGTGCAAGGATCTGTTTGAGTCCCTGCTTTCGATTCTTTTGGGTATATTCCTAGACGTGGAGTTGCCAGATCATATAGTAATTATATATTTAACCATTTATTTATTTATTTTTGGCCACACCACATGGCATGTGGAATCTTAGTTCCCTGCCTGGGGATCGAACCCTTACCTCCTGCATTGGAAGTGTGGAGAGACCGCATTGCCTAGAACCTTCTGCCCACTCTGGAGGCTGCAACTGAGAGATCCTGGGACCTGACTAAGGCAGCAAAATGCTAAGCTTCTTTTCTGTTTCCCGGACCTCTGCATGTGGTCTGATCAAGCCCAGCAGCACAAGTCTCTACAGTATTTCTCCCTTCTAAATTTACATTATCTGGAGAAAACATTCGTGTGAACTAACTCCTAGAGTCTAGTGACTCTTGTGATCATTGTGGGCTTCCCAGGTGGTACAGTGATAAAGAATCTGCCTGCCAATGCAGGGGACATGGGTTCCATCCCTAGGTCAGGAAGATCCCCTGGAGGAGGGCATGACAACCTACTCCAGTATTAGAATCCCATGGACAGAGGAGCCTGGCAGGCTACAGTCCATGGGGTTGCAAAGAGTCAGATACAACTGAGTGACTAAACAACACCTTTGAAAAGCCTACCCATCAATGATGAGATAAGGGATCCTTTGATTTGGAAAAACATTCATGTTTTTAAAAGATTTTAAAGACTTCTCATCCTAAATAAACGTCCTGTTGGAACCAAGATCAAATTGATAGAAGGAAGCAAAAGAGCATCCTGGCTAGCCTTAGGGATCCCTTCAACAAGATTGAAAAAAACAGAAGTCAGACTTAGAACACAAACCTACAGCCCCCATAAATTCCACTCTCCCACATGCCTCTTCATACCCAACTCCTTGTCCCTGACCCTCCAGAAGGTCTTCTGCATCTCTGGGTCCCTGCTTCACATCCATCTCCCCAAAATCTAGCCTCACCTCTCCAGCAAATACCTTTAATTTCTAAAATTATCCCAGCTTCCCCCAAAATCCCTCACACACACAGCTGCCAGGATTAACTTCCCCTTCCCTGAAAGAATCCAGAGAGCACTTGGGCCTGATCTCTGGACTGAGGGATATACGTTATTTACGTAAATGCTGATATTGAGGAGGGACACTTGGTAGAGGATTCGGTACTGGTCTTGCCATCTCTGGTAATCAGGGGGGACTTCCCAGGGCTCTGTCATCAAAATCCATCAGCTCCAGGCTTTCCCAGGCAAAGGGCTGGTCAGACGTTTCCTGGACTCAGACTTCCCTGGTGGTCCAGTGGTTAAGAATCCCCCTGCAAATACAGGAGACATTGGTTCGAACCCTGGTCTGGGAAGATGCCACATGTCATAGAGCAACCAAGACTATGCGCCACAACTCCTGAGCCCGGGTGCCTAGAACCTGTGCTCCAAAACTAGAAAAGCCACTGCAATGGGAAGCCCATGCACCGCAATGAAGAGTAGCTCCCGCTCCCTGTAACTAGAGAAAAGCCTTCAGGCAGCAAAGCAGCCTCAGCGCAGCCATAAATAAGTAAACAGATTAAATGTAAGATCACGCTTGGGGTAAACCAGAGCTAATAAATAAATAAACGTATCTGGGACGGGGATGTCCCTGGTGGTCCGGTGGCCAAGACTCCACGCTCCCGATGCAGGGACGAGGGTTCAATCCTGGTCAGAGAACTAGACTTGTCTCAGCCAAAAAAAGAAAGAAGTATCCTGGATTCCACTGGAAAGCGTCCATGTTCCCTGGATACCAGCAGATCTTTTAAACTTCCACTTCCAGAAGATCCTGCCAAATGCAGAGAGGAGCTAGAAACGTTAGTGGCCATATATAACCCTGCGCATAGGTGTCATCTTGTAAGATGTGTTCTTTCCATTGATGATGATACTATGGTGGTGGTTTAGTCGCTCAGTCATGTCTGACTCTTGCAATCTGGTGGACGATAGCCCATCAGGCTCCTCTGTCTGTGGCATTTTTCAGGCAAGAATACTGGAGTGGTTTGCCATTTCCTTCTCCAGGGGATCTTTCCAACCCAGGAAATGAACCTGTGTCTCCTGCACTGCAGGTAGATTCTTTACCGACTGAGCTATCAGGGAAGGCCCTCTGACGATACTAAAGCCATATGCCAAGAGCTTCTGCAGGAAACTCCCCACACTGGGGAAACTGGTGGCCAGAACCCTTCCCAGATGCTTCAGGAAATGGCCAGGAAATGACCCGAGTGGAGCCTGATGTTCCAGGTCTGATAGGAGTAATGCTAAAGGGCTTTCCGCCAAAGGTAAACCAGTCCCAAGGTTGAACTGTGTGCTCAGAAAGAAGAGTGTCCCCAATCTCCATGGAAGGTGTTACACAGACTTTCCAAAGACACACTGCATCAAACTCAGATACCCCAGAACATGTCTGCTTTGGTTGGAAATCTTCCTAACGTGTGTGTGTTAGCACACATGTGTGTGTACTCAGTTGTGTCCACCTCTTTGTGACTCTCTGGACTGTAGCCCGCCAGGCTCCTCTATCCATGGAATTTTCCAGGCGAGAATACTGGAGTGGGTTGCCATGCCCTCCTCCAGGGGACCTTCCCTACGTAGGGACAGGCAGATTCTTTACTGTCTGAGCAAATCCAAAATAGTGTAACTGGCCAGGATGGACAGGCTCTCAATGTTATTACAGAAATTGCTTCTCGGTTCTTTTACAATAGCCTTCAGGAAAGCAGGAGGAAAAAGCAGTTAAAATCAACGGTCCCTGCCTTTGTCCCAAGACAATTGTATATTCTGTAAAAGGCTGGGACATTGGGAAAACAGTGGTCGTGTACGTCAAATAAAGGAAAGCTTAAAAAGCAATCATCCTAGAACCCTGAGTCCACAGAGGGTCAAGTTCTCCTCCTTCGGGGGCAATTCCCCTTCAAGGACAAGGTCGGTCCTATCCTGAGTCACAGCCTGGCACCCACCATTGAACTTAAGATAGAGGATCAGGAATTGGATTTCTTAAATTCCATTTTTTTTGATAGAAAGAAGTAGATTTATTCAGAGAGAAACATACTCCATAGACAGAGTGGGGGGCTATCGCAGAGGGCAAGAGCTAGAACCTTAAATTCCATTTCTTAACTAAACTCTTTTTAAAATGTTGGTATTTGGGCTTCGCGTGTTGCAGAGCTCGGGCTCTAGAGGGCAGACTCAGTAGCTGCAGCACCAGCTCCCTAGTTGTGGCGCATGGGCTTAGTTGGCACGAGGTATGTGGATCAAATCCAGGTTCCCTGCATTGAAAGGTGGATTCTTAACTACTGGACCATTGGGGAACTCTCCCTGGATTTATTTATTTTTTAATTTACTTATTTGTTTATTATGATTCGGTTGCACTGCGTCTTCACCGCGGCACTCGGGCTTTTCCCTTTTGCAGAGAGTGGGGGCTGCTTTCTTGCTGCAGAGCACGGATTCCAGGCCCACGGGCTTCCGTAGTCATGCCACGTGGGCTCAGCAGTGGTGGCGCATGTGCTTAGTGATTCCGCTGCACGGAGAATCTTCCTGGACCAGGGACTGAACTCATGTCTCTTGCACTGGCCAAGCAGATTCTGATCCACTGGACCACCGAGGAAGTCTTCCATGGATTTCTTAATCGACACAGGTATGACTGCCTACCCTTGGCTCCGAGGATTTATGTCTACCCACCACGTCTGACTCCATTCAAGCTGTCGAGGGTCACTGGGCAACATCTTCTATGCCCAGATTCCCTTCTGAATCAAACCTGATGATATGTACAGAGCGGGCAGAGAAATAAATAGTTGTCACTCCTCCACCGCAGAGTCCCTAACCCTGGCATTGACTCCTACTGATGCAGCCTGGTTACAGTGATGGGCCTTTGCTCAGCTTTCTTTCCCCTGTTGATTCCTGACTCACCATTTCTCTCTGCAGTTATGCTTAGAGGGAGACAATTAACATGGACTCACATATCTCAGGGATGGTGTGAGATTATCTTCCCAAGTCTTCAAAGCTGACCTCACTTTGCAGCCTTTACCCCAGACTCCACCGTTGCTCAATACATGCGTGCTTTCTTACTCTGTAACCAGATAAGCAGAGTGATGAAACAGACCCTCTCATTCTTTTAGGCCCCATCCTCCAGGGAGTCTTCCTGACCTAGGGATCGAGCCCACATCTCTTTTATCTCCTGCATTGGCAGTCGGATTCTTTACCACTGCACCACCTGGGAAGTCCAGGGCACTAACGAGACAAGACCAGAACGCTTCCATATCTAAGCTTCAGTGGCTGCTAACCACTGCCACCTACTTAAGACAGGAGTTATTGCAGGGAACCCAAAACTCACTCCCATACACCTTAAATCACTTCTGTCCATCCCTCTACTCAGAGCAAAAAAAGCAGATGTGCAAACCCCAGAGGAGAAGCTGCATTAGGCAGATGCCTTTATTTTTGCTGCCTTTCCTCAAGCTTTGTTTGCCCTCCTCTCAGATGCTATTTGGAGCCCATGTCCTGGCTCTTGGAGGCATGAACCTCCTCTGAAACTGTTTTATTTAAATTGAAGCATAGTTGATTTACAATGTTGTGTTAATTTCAAGTGTACAGCATCATGATTCAGTTATACATACATGTATATATCTATTCCTTTTCAGATTCGTTTCCCTTATAGGTTATTACAAATCCTTGTGCTATACAATAGGTCTTTGTCGGCTATTTTATATACAGCAGTGTGCTAATATTAATTCCAAATTTCTAATTTATCCCTCCCCTCTTTGGTAATCGTAAGTTTGTTTTCTATGTCTCTGGGTCTCTGTTTTGTGTATAAGTTCATTTGCATTCTTTTAAAATGTTATTTATTTTTAAAATTTATTTTTAATTGGAGAATATTGTTTCATAGTGCTCAGGTGGTTTCTGTCACATGACAATGTAAATCAGCTATTAGTATACATATATCCCCTCCCTACCCACTCCAGTAATCTTGGGCTTCCCTTGTGGCTGGTAAATAATCTGCCTGCAATGAGGGAGACCTGGGTTCGATGCCTGGGTTTGAGAAAATACCCTGAAGAAGGGAATGGCTACCCAACTCCAGTATTCTGGCCTGGAGAATTCCATGGACTGTGTAGTCCATGGGGTCACTAAGAGTCTGACACGGCTGAGCGACTTTCACCTCCCCTCCCTCCAACCCTCCATTTTATTTTCTTAGATTTCACATATAAGTGATATCATTTGATATCTGTCTTTCTCTGACTTATTCCACTTAGTGTGACCGTCTCTAGGTCCAGCCATTTTGCTGCAGATGACATTATTTCATTTTTTTCTTATGACTGAGTAGTGCATATATATATACACCACATCTTCTTTATCCATTCATCTGTTAGTGGATATTTTAGGTAGCTTCCATGTCTTGACTGTTGTAAATAATGCTGCAAGGAACATCAGTCCCCTGAACTTTAAAATGAGCACTGTCCACGCCCCCAGCTCTCAGCTGACCTCATTTTGACAAACCTTTTCACCTCCACTGCCACAAAGACGATGTTTTATGACAACTTTTGGCCTCTCAGATACACCCTGTAGCATAGTTCTCAGGTCAGTTAGACCCTGTCGCATCAGACGCAAGTCCCCCTCTGAGCCACCACCCTCAGCTGGGGCTCCCCAGTCCTCTCTGCTCCCCCTGCTGTGCCAAAGGCGTGGCCTCTCTCTGCAGGCACCCACCCTGCCCTCACCTTGCGTCACCGTAAGACTTCAGATCCATCTGCACTACGGCCGCTTCCTGGCGACAGAGAGCCCAGCCCCGTCGCCCTGTGCTCTGCTTAGTCGCTCAGTCGTGTCCCATCTTTGCAACCTCATGGACTGTAGCCTGTCAGGCTCCTCTGTCCGTGGGGACTCTCCAGGCAAGGATACTGGAGTGGGTTGCCACGCCCTCCTCCAGGGGATCTGCCCAACCCAGGGATCCAACCCGAGTCTCTTATGCCTCCTGCACTGACAGGCAAGTTCTCTACCTCCAGTGCCACCTGTCAAGCCCAGGGGCGAACAGACTTCCCTGCTGAAATTGCTGCTCTTCACCCTGGAGACAGACACACAGCTAAACACGCAGCTCCCTGCCCCGGCCCCGATCCCTTCTCCACCCAGTAGTCTAAATCTGCCTTTATCCCTAGCGGATATTATCAGCTAGTCAGGCAAATACACCACAAACTGAAGAGGACAAATTGGATACAAAAGGGTACCCAACAGTGTGTCCCAAGGGTGTGACGTACGGCGTGGGGACTGTAGCTCGTAACACTGCATCGCGTATTTGAAAATGCCTGAAAGTGGATCTTACAAGCCCTCATCACAAGAAAAAAGAAAACTGTAACTGAGGATGGTGACGGATGTTAACTAGACGTACTATGATCATTTCACATATACACATGCAGTCATTATGATCTGCACTTGAAACTAAACTGTTATATGTCAATTACACCTCAAATTTTAAAAAAAGGTACCAAGCAAACGATTCACTGGTGGACTATACAGCAGGCCAAATGTTCTTCCGGTGGCCCCCACTTTCTTTTTTGTTGTTGAGCTATAACTGACTGGCCCCCCTCATGTGACCTTCTGGCTGACCTTATCTCCCATCAGATGGGACCTGCGTGCAGATGGGCAGCGGTGAAGCCTCTAAAGGACAATGGGTTCTGCCCCAGCATCTATAAAACCTCTAACCAAAGTATTTCCTGATGTGCTGTTTGAGAATCTCAGCGGTTCCCCAGAGAACAGCTTATCTCAGGAAATCCTCCAAGGTCCACACTGACCCTTGCGCTGTCTCACGTGGGTCCCATACCTTGCCCTCTGGCTTCAGGCTGTTCCTGCTGTTCGAATGTTTACTGGAGGGGTTGGAGGTTATCCAGCTAGACGTGCTGATGCTCTGACAGAGGAAAAGAAATGAATAATGGAGATTATCCCTCAATTTGGCATTCCTCTGTGGAATTGGGCCAAGGAACAGCAGAAATGTTAATACATACATACATAGTTTAATTGAGCATAAGTTTTAGTCCCTCAGTTGTGTCCAACTCTTTGTGACCCCATGGACAGAGGAGTCTGGCGTGTCCATGGAATTCTCCAAGCAAGAATACTGGAGTGGGTTGCCACTCCCTTCTCTGGGGATTTTCCCAACCCAGGGACTAAACCAGAATCTCCTACACTGCAGGCAGATTCTTTACCATCTGAGCCACCATAAATATCAGATACACAAAATTTACAGCAAAGGGACTTCCCTGGTGGTCCAATGGCTAAGACTCCAAGCTTTCAGTGCAGGGGGCCCATGTTCTAGATCTGTGAACTAGATTCCACACGCTGCAACTAAAGATCTCTCAGGCCTCAATGAAGATTGACAATCCCACTTGCAATATATATATATTTCTAAAGGAAATCAGTCCTGAATATTCATTGGAAGGATTGATGCTGAAGCTGAAGCTCCAATACTTTGGCCACCTGATGGGAAGAACCAACTCACTGGAAAAGACCCTGATGCTGGGAAAGATTGACGGTAAAAAGAGAAGGGAGTGACAGAGTGACAGATGGTTGGATGGCATCACTGACTCAGTGGACTTGACTTTGAGCAAACTCTGGGAGATAGTGAAGGACAGGGAAGCCTGGTGTGCTGCCGTTTACGGGGTTGCAAAGAGTCGGACACAACTGATTGACGGAACAACAACAAAAACAATTTTTAAAAATGCTGATCGTCATCCGAGGCTTCTGTGAACTGTCATCTTTCCGTTGCTGGAGGAGCCTGCCTCAGTGTTGATGGGCACCGACTAACCAGGATGGTGGGTGCCGAAGGTTGGGGAGGCCGTGGTGATTTCTTAAAATAAGACAGCAATGAAGTCTGATGCGTCGATTGACTCTTCCTTTCACAGACGATTTCTCTGTAGTCTGCAGTGTTGTCTGACAGCATTTACCCACAGAACTTCCTTCAAAACTGGAGGCAGTCCTCTCAAAGCCTGCCGCTGCTTCATCAACTACGTTTATGACATATTCTAAATTCTTGGCCGTCATTTCAACAGTCTTCACAGCATCTTCACCAGGAATAGAGGCCAGCTCAAAAACCACGTTCTTTGCTCATCCGTAAGAAACAGCTCCTCATTTGTTAAGAGTTTTCCCATGAGGTTGCAGTAATTCAGTCCCATCTTCAGGCTCCACGTCTAATTCTAGTTCTCTTGCTATTTACCCCCATCTGTAGTTACTTCCTCCACTAAAGTCTTTTTTAAAAGATATTTTGCAGTGGACCATTTTTTAGTCTTTACTGAGTTTGTTACGATATTCCTTCTATTTTATGTTTTGTTTATTTTTTTGGCAGAGAGGCACATTGGTTCTTGGCTCACCAGGGATCAAACTATACCTGCTGCGTTGGAAGGTGAATTCTAAACCACTGGGCTGCCAGGGAAGCCCCTTCTAGCTTTTGATTTTAAGTGAGAGATGTGTGACTCTTCCTTTCATTTGAACACTCAGAGACCTCAACAGGGTTTTAATTGGCCTAATTTCAATATTGCTGTGTCTTGGGGAACAGGGAGGCCGGAGGAGAGGGAGAGAGATGGAGGACGAGCTGGTTGGTGAAGCATTTGGAACACATGCAACGTTTATCAATTAAGCTCACTGTTTTACATACGGGTGCTATGCTATTTGTGGCACCCCAAAACAATGACAAGAGTCACGTCAAAGATCACTGAGGGGGACTTCCCTGATGGTCCAGTGGCTAAAACTCTGCACTCCCAATGCATACGGCTTGGGTTCAGTCCCTGGTCAGGAACTAGATCTTGTGCTGGAACTAAAGACCCTGCAAGCGGCAAGTAAAAAAAAACAGAGAGACCCCACTGGCGGCAACTAAGACCCAAATAAGTGCAGCTGAATAAGTGAACAAATATTAAAAAATAAATCATTTGCTCAATCTGATATTTGAAAAGATCAGTGAACACAGATCATGGATGTAGTATTTCAAAAATGTATTTATTTTATTTATTATCTATTTGGCTATACTAGGTCTTAGAGCTTCTCTCTAGTTGCGGAGCTCTAGAGCCTGCAGGCTTCAGTAGCTGTGGCACACGGGCTTTCTAGTCGTGGCCCATGCAGACACAGTATTAATGAAAAAGTTTGAAGTATTGCAAGAATTACCAAAACGTGACCCATTTCAAAGCGAGCAAATGCTGTTGGAAAAATGGAGCCAACAAACTTGCTCAGCCTAGAGTTGCCACAAATCTGTAAAAATGCAGCGTCTGAGGAGTGCAGTAGAGCGAAGAGCAATAAAACAGGTCTGCCTGTGTCCTTGGAGAGTGTGGTCGGCAGGCCGCCCCTGGGCAATGAGCCTCGTCATCCCTTCCAACCAGGAGACCCAGGGTATGTCAAGGTTTTAGAAGAAAACGGGTACTATCACCGTGCTGGAAAGGACCTCTCGAGCACTGCTGATCACCTGCACTACCATCAGAATAAAAGCGATCCTGCTGAATTCACGGAAAACACGCCAAACCAGACCCAGGTCAGCACTCCTAGGATTCTCGGAAGCCCGTCCCCACGGATGATGACCGCCCCCAGAAGATTTCCAGAGCCAATAAACTCGTTCCTGAAGCAGACAGTGCCGAGAGGTAGGCAGCACTTCCCAAGATCACACATCTTAAAAAGACTTAAAAGACCGCCTGATGACAGCTGTTGCAGACAAGATCTACTGATGGATGCCAATACTGGGCAAAAGTTTGAGAATAGGATATTTGCATAATCTCAAAGAATCTCCCCCAAGATATCTGTCAGTTACAGCAGGACAAATAGTAACCTCACACTGAAGAAAGACAGCAGACACCACATTAATCAAGTAATCAAGGTTAATATCACCTCTATCAATATCACTCACCCTCAGTATAAGGTGTGGGTGCTAAGTCTCCTCAGTCATGTCCAACTCTTTGCCACCCTTATGGACTGTAGCCCACCAGGCTCCTCTGTCCATGGGATTCTTCAGGCAAGAATACTGGAGTCGGTTGCCATTTCCTACTCCAGTGGATATTCCTGACCCAGGGATCAAACCCCAGTCCCTGCAGCTCCTGCATTGCTAGCGGATTCTTTACTCCTGAGCCACTGGGGAGCCCCAATATAAGGCATCGAGGTACAGATTATCACTTCTGGAGTATTCTTGACAAAAGTGCATAGGGTCAATATAATCATGGGTGGAACCTCAGACAAGCCCAAACTGAGGAATGTTCTAGAAAATAATTGATTGATATTGTTTAAAAGGGCCAAGGTCACGTAAGATAGGGAGCTGTTACCGATCGGGGGACACTCAGAAGGAAATGCAGTGTTCGATCCTGGATTGGCTTCTGGAACAAAGAGGACATTGACAGACAGGAAAACTGCTGAAATTCAAACAAGACCTGTCACTGAGTTATTGGCATTAATATTGTACTAACACTGCTACTACTGGGCTTCCCTGGGGGCTCAGACAGTAAAGAATCTGCCTGCAATGCGGGAGACCTGGGTTCGATCTCTGGGTTGGGAAGATCCCCTGGAGAAGGAAAAGGCTACCTGCTCCAGTATTGTGGCCTGGAGAATTCCATGGACTGTACAGTCCATGGGGTCACAGAGTCGGACACAACTGAGCAACTTTCACTCACTTTCACTACTGCTGCTACTGGAAACCAGCCTGCTTCCATGAGATGGCAGGAGCGCCCCCCTGTAGTCAGACTTTCAATCAAAAAGCCCTGAGCTAGAATGTGATATGTCAGGATCTTTATCGGTTTTGGCAACCACATTCCACAACGTCAATGAACCCTTCCCTAGGGTTCACCAATTAGAATCTGACTCTGGCCTTGAGATTTGCTTTGACCAATAGTGTGAGATGGAAGTGACTCGCAACTGCCCGGGCTGGCCTTATAACATCTACAGCATCTGCTTCCCATGCACCTGGGAAGGTTCTCTCTTACAACCCAGGTGCCACCTGAGAGAGCCCCAACGACATCTAGAGGACCGAACACAGTGGACGACAGCCTTATCTGTAGGCTCAGCACCTGACATATTTATAACAACCCTAGGAGATGGATAACGGTTTTATCCTAACTTAGTAGAGACACTAGTTTGCTACAGCTGCCATAGCAAAATTCCACCAACTGGGCTGCTTAGACATGAGAAGTGTTTCTCACAATTCTGGAGAAATTCTCTTCCTGGCTTGCAAACTGCTCGCTTCTCAAGTTGTTTTCACATAGTCTCTCCTCTGCAGATGCCTGGAGTTTGTCCAAATTTCCTCTCTTTTTCCTTTTTCTTTTTGGCTGCACCTCGCTGCATGCGGAACTTCCCTGACCAGGAATCGAACCCTCACCCCCTGCAGTGGAGTCTTAAGCACTGGACCACTAGGGAAGTTCCAAATTTCCTATTCTTAGTGGACATCAGTTGGATTGGATTAGGACCCAGCCAATGGCCTCATTTAACCTACACGCTTCTTTAAACGCTTTAAAAGCTCTATCTCCAAATGCAGTCACATTCTGAGGTACTGGGGATTATGGTTTCAGTCCATGAATTTTGAGAATACACAGGTCAGTCCGTAACAGCAATAAGGAAATGCACAGAGAAGTTAAGCAATTTTCCCAAAGTCACACTGCTGATAGGCAGCAGAGCTCAGACATGAACCCAGGCAGGCTGGCTCCAGGGGCCACGCTTTTATCCACTAACCTCCACCAACCTGTGAATCAGGAAGTAACCTGGGGGACCTCCCTGGAGGTCCAGTGATTAAGACTCCAGGCTTCCACTGCAGAAGGCACTGGTTCAATCCCTGGCCAGGTAACTAAAGACCCTGCATGCTATGTGGTGGGGCCAAAACACAAAAGTAAGTGAATTGGACTCAGCCAGCACTCATTCTTCCCTTGGGCTAGAATGGGTCAAGGACTGTTAAGGACTTAGTTAAAGCAAGCAGAGATCTGGGGCCAGCTCAAATCCCATGAGGCCTTCCAACAAGGACAAGGCACTCAACTCCTCCCAGTAAGATCCCCCTCTACTGTCAGAAGTCTTGTGCCCTTAACTGAGCTCCTCGATTCAAGAGGATATGGTAGGTCTTGATCCTTGGATTCTGTGAGAGTTGCCTTCCATGTCAAAAGAATCTTTGAAACTGTGATTAAATGATCTTGAGGTGGGGGGTTATCCTGATTATCCAGACGGGCTCACAATGCAATCACAAGTATCCTTATAAGGAGGAGGCAAAGGGAGATTTGACAGAGAGCGAGGACAATGGAATGACCTCAGCAGAGAGTGTGTGTGCATGATCTGAGGATGTGTGGGCTTTTTAAAAAAAAAAAATATATATATATATATATTTATTTGACCCTGGTAGCTCAGATCGTAAAGCATCTGCCTACAATGTGGGAGACCCGAGTTCGATCCCTGGGTGGGGAAGATCCCTGGAGAAGGAAATGGCAATCCACTCCAGCACTCTTGCCTGGAAAATCTTGTGGACGGAGGAGTCTGATAGGCTACAGTCCATGGGGTTGCAAAGAGTCGGACATGACTGAGCAACTTCACAACTTCATGAAGAAGGAATGCGGTGAAAGTGTGAGTTGCTCAGTCCTATCTGACTCTTTGCCACCCTATGGACTGTAGCCCACTGCTCCTCTGCCCATGGAATTCTGCAGGCATGAATACTAGAGTGGGTAGCCATTCCCTTCGCCAGAGAGTCTTCCTGACCCAGGGATCGAACCCAGGTCTCCCACATTGCAGGCAGATTCTTTTTTTTTTTTTTTTTTGCAGGCAGATGCTTTACTGTCTGAGCCATCAGGGAAGCCCTAAGGAATGCAGGCAGCCCCTTAAAGTTGGGAAAGGCCAGGAGATGGATTCTCCCCTAAAGCCTTCAGGAGGAATGCAGTCCTATTGATACCCCGGTTTCAGGACCTCTGACCTCCAAATGTAAGATAATACATTTAGGTTGTCTTAAGTCCATTCTAAAGATCAGCCCTCGGTGTTCCTTGGAGGGAATGATGCTAGAGCTGAAACTCTAGTACTTTGGCCACCTCATGTGAAGAGTTGACTCATTGGAAAAGACTCTGATGCTGGGAGGGATTGGGGGCAGGAGGAGAAGGGAACGACCGAGGATGAGATGGCTGGACGGCATCACCAACTCAGTGAACGTGAGTTTGAGTGGACTCCGGGAGATGGTGATGGACAGGAAGGCCTGGCGTGCTGCGATTCATGGGGTCACAAAGAGTCGGATATGACTGAGCGACTGAACTAACTGAACCGAAGCCACTACATTTGTGGTAATTTGATTCAGTGACAATAGGAAACCATTATTGTCTATACCTGCATCCCTTCAGGGGCTCAAGCCAGGAAGTTCAGACTTGCCCTTGATCGACTCCTCCTCTCCATCTCCCAGAAGCAAGTCTGTTGCTCTCATTTCCTAGACAGTTCTTGACTCCATCCCCTGTCCTTGCAAGTTTAGAAGGTGGTCCAAGCCACCATTTTACTTCACCGGGATCCTTACACCAACCTCCTGCTAATAAAGCGTTCAGATTTATTAAAGCTGAATTTATTAAAAACCTGACTGAAATTAAAAGGTGCTTATTGGGGGTTTGTTAGAACTTCAGCCCAGGAGACACCTTCAAGAAGCACCTGCACTATTTTCCTATCTTGTAATAACACAACAGAAAATAATGTTAAAAATAATATATGTGCACATGTGTAACTGATCACCTTGCTGTACACCTGAAACTATACTTCAATAAAATATATATATTTAGAAAAAAACAAACAAACAAAAAGTGCATGCTTGCATTAGGTCGCTTCAGTTGTGTCTGACTCTTTGCAATGCTATGGACTGTAGCCCACCAGGCTCCTCGGTCCATGGGATTCTCCAGGCAAGAATCCTGGAGTGGGTTGCCATGCCGTCCTCCAGGGGATCTTCCCCACCCAGGGATCAAACCCAAATCTCTTGCGTCTCCTGCATTGGCAGTTGGATTCTTTACCACTAGTGCCACATGGGAAGCTCCAGATTACCAAAGAGGGGAGGCTTGAAACGGCAAATGTACAGTTATAGCCAGATACATGAGTTGTTTCTCAAGAATCATAATTGGAGTTGGCAAGAAGTAACTGTTTTTGTTAAGGAAGGATTGGTTGGCGTCTGAAGTGGTTGCCCAGCTACAAGGGGAGACCTTGAGAGGATGAGTTTGCAGCTGGCAGGTATTATTTTGACTACAGCTGGTGCAGTCCTTGGAGCTAGCACAGTTAAAAGCAAGTTCAAGTTCGAAGTGGTGCCAAGAGGTGTTTGAGACCAGATCCTCAATGGCCGATTGACTTCGTTTTTGTACACCTGAACTTGGATCACTCCATTATTTTTTTTTAATTTATGAATTTTTCCACGCCACTTGGCATGCCAGATCTTAGTTCCCTGACCAGGGATCGAACCCATGCCCCCTGCAGCAGAAGCACAGAGTCTGAAGCGCTGGACCACCAGGAAGTCTAGGATCACCCCATTATTATCTCCATTTGTCATCACTCCTGCCTCGGCTCACCATCCCCACTCTTGCCTCCCTCTGCTTTTCGTTGTGTAGCTGATACAGTCATTTCAAAGTGCAAATCTGATGGTGTAACTTACCTGCTTAAATTCTTTCCATGATCCTCCACTGTTCTCAGGAGAAAGCAACACCATTCTCAAGGGGGTCCCCAGTCTGGTCTGGCCCCTGCTCACCGTTCCATCACATTTCATTCCCTGTGCCCCTGGCTCTTGGCTCTTAGCATCCCAGTCTCCAGCCTCAGGAGCTTTATCTCTGCCATTCTATCGGCATACCTACCTCTATTTCTCATTTGCCTTATGGAATATGTATGACATGCAAATAACAAACAAGAAAAATGAACACCCCTGTCTCTAAAAAAAATTATTATTGGCTGCATTGGGTCTTCATTGGTGTGCTCGGGCTTCCTCTAGTTGCGGAGAGCGGGGGCTACTCTTGGTTGCGGTGCACGGGCTTCTCATCTTGGCGACTTCTCCTCGTTGCAGAGCACAGGCTCTGGGATGCGTGAACTTGAGCAGCTGCAGCACTCAGGCTCAGTGGTTGTGTGCATGGGCATAGCTGCTCTGCGGCATGTGGGATCTTCCTGGGCCAGGGATCGAACTCACGTCCCCTGCATTGCAAGGGGGATTGTTAACCACTGGCCCACCAGGGACGCCCTGAATAACCCTGCCTTGAGCATCCAGTTCAAGGGCAAAGTGTCATCAACTTAAGTGAAACCTGCCAACTACTCCTCCCTGTGACACCCTTCTCTTTGCCCACTGGAAGCAGTTGGGGAATCTTGTATTGCTCCCACTTTCCTTTACATTGATAGAGCGTGTACTTATAAACCCAGGAATCCATACCAGTCATTTGCCTGTTATTTAACTTTAGATGGACAGCCTGCTGGATGTATTCTTTTGCAGCTTGCCCCCCGTCTTCTGACGCTCTATTGTGTGCTTAGTCGCTCATTTGTGTCCAACTCTTTGAGACCCTGTGGACTGTAGCCCACCAGGCTCCTCTGTCCATGGGGATTCTCCAGGTAAGAATACTGGAGTGGGTTACTGTGCCCTCTTCAAGGGGATCTTCCCAACCCAGGGATCAAACCCAAGTCTCCCGCATTGCAGGTGGATTTTCTACCAACTGAGTCACCAGGGAAACCCAATGTTCTGATGTAGGGGTCTAGTTAATTCATTTTCACAGCTGTATAGTATTCTTTATCAATATACTAAAACATGTATCTTTGTTCGCCTGTTAATGGGCATTTAATTACCAGCGTTTCTATGAACACAGAACATGAGATGGGGTGTGGGGTGAGTACATCGTCAGCTATTGGTTGTCTCCCTAGGCAATCATGTCAATGTCCATTTCTTACCTACAGCTTGTAAAACTTCCATTGCTTCACTTCCACACCAATAATCGGTATTGTTAAGACTTTTAAAAGGCTGCCAACCTGATGGGCGTGAAATGCTGTCATGCTGTGGTTTTAATTTCATTTCCTGCCATTTAAAACTACACTGAGTGCCATTTTCCCCCTATCAGATTGGCAAAGATACAACCCAGTGCTGACGCTGTACTTGCCACTGGAAGGAAACAGGCACTCCTGAGGGAATGGTGGGGAGGGGTGTGTGTGTGTAAATTGACCTAGTTCAAGGCAGGGTATCGGCCAACTCTAATAGGAAGCCTGCATTTCTTTTTTCGCTTTAAAAAATTTAACAGCAAATGAGAGAAAAACTGTACTGGCACCTTAATGGATTTATACGAATTCAAAGTTATATAGCAAGTACGGAGTGTCATGAGAAGAGAGCGCTGACTGGCTGCTGCAGGAGCACCTCACAGGCGTTATTTGCTTTGGTAAGTTCATCTTAGAGGTCTACGGCCTGATGTTGGTCATGTCCCACGAGCCATCCAAATTCAGGTGAAGTTTCACTGATTATATCATAAGACTTAAAAACAAAACAAAACACCACTTCCTGGTGCAGGACATCAGAAGAAGCAGGGTAGCGTCATCAATAATCTTTACTGTCTTCACTGAGTGAACTATGTTATGAATACGCCAAAGAAACGGAGTCACACTGCAATCCCTCGAAGACTGGGGGTTTGGGGTCAGAGAAGTACAGTGTACGGTTTCTCTGGACGAGGTGGGGGTGACTTCAGCCTGGTGATGCTGGAGCAGGTGTGGAAGGAGAGGGATGCGACCTCCATTAGGGGCTCTTTCTGGAAAATCCCACTCTGGAGCTAGGAGGCAGTGCTGTTCTGAAGGCTGTGTTTCCTGCCTGTTTCCAGGTGATCTCCCAGAAGTACAAAGCTGGTTCCCCATAAAGATCAGAGGACCCAGGTGTCAGCTCCCTCCTGTGGGCCCTAGTGAGGCCAAGAGAGCTGAGATGGTGGCGGGTCCCCTCTAAAATGTTTTAAATTTTATCTCCTGGCTGTGTTGCAAGGCATGTGGGATCTTAGTTCCCAGACCAGGGATCAAACCCATCCATGTCCCCTGCATTGGCCAGAGCCTTAACCATTGGACCACCAGGGGAGTCCTGGAAGCTTACATTTCTGTATCTTCACTTTTCTGTTTTAGGTGAGGTAGAGAAACAATGTACATTCATTCTTTCAGTCCTGTTTTCAAAATGGACTGACCACACCCCATCTAGGACAAATATTCTCTTATTTTCCCCACCACCTCCACTCCCAGGATGATCCCTGGACTGTTTCCAGAATACAGGAGCTGTGGCTGCCTCGTTTGCATTTAGGAGAGGCTATCAGGGATCTGGCTGCTGCATAGGCAGACTTTCAATCAACTTATTTTTGCCTTCCCAGTAGCTGTTTCAAACAATTCCTGCAGTTTGAGGGAATTCTGCTGCTTCAATTGCTTGGCTCTCAGCTGTCGGCCTCTTCTAGATTATTTTTCTCGGGACTGCTAAGATCTTTTCACTCATCTATGTGCTTTCTCATCTTTCCAAGTACCTGTGGCATCGTCCTCCATGCTTTCTAGATCTGTAGGATTTTGTCCTTCAGAAGTCCGTTTTAGAGAGAACTAGAACTAACCTGTGATGCCAGGGTGGAATAGAAAGAAATACAAACAATGTGTGCCAACAATTGTGCTCCTTGGCATTTATCCAAAGGAGCTGAAATGTGTATCAACACAAAAACCTGCACACAAATGAGCGGCTTTAAATTCATAATGGCTAAAATTTGGAGGCAGCCAAGATGTCCTAGAGCAGATGCATGGATAAACAAACTGTGGTACCTCCAGAAAATAGGATATTAAAGAAATGAACTAGGCTGTTGCTGCTTGTGTTGAGTCCAAAAACAGCCGGACACGGGGCTAGAGAGTGAACAAAGGATGCTGACTGGGTCCAGAGGCCCCAGGGAGGAGGAAGAAGGAGGGGGATTAGTGGACCCCCTAACAACAGTGAGAGAGCAACTCGAGCAGCTGGAGGAATGTGTAAAGGCTCAGGAGTGGCTAGAACACTGATGAGCATGTGTCCTCCAGGTCACGGAAACAGTACCGCACAGAGGAGCTCTTCGACTCCTGGCATACAAGGGACCACTGTGTGGCCCACAAACTGTTTTAATGGCTTGTGCAGATTCATTCACTCCAGCCTTCATCACCTGGGCATGGGGATATCTCCTATGGTTCTGAACATGCCATTTATCTGTGTAACTAAGTTCACGTGAACCTCGAGGATTTCAGCTTATGCAAGTATCTTCTGTGTCATTATCGGTGACTGCACCTTAATAAAGTCCAGTGATCAGCCAAAAACAAAAAAAGAAAAGGAATGAACTATCCAGCCATGAAAAGATATGGAGGAAACTTAAATATTACTAAGCAAAAGCAGCCCATCTGAAAAGGCTATATACTGTAGGATTCCAACTATATGATACTCCAGAAAAGGCAAAACTGTGGAGACACTAAAAGATCAGTTGTTGCCAAGGGGTTGGGGGACGGGAAAAAGGAAAAAGAGTGCACACAGGATTAATTTTAGGGCAGGGAAACTATTCCATATAGACATTCTACTGTAGATACATCTCATTTATACATTTGTCCAAACCTAGAGGACAAGGAATTGGCAACCCATTCCAGTATTCTTGCCTGGAGAAGTCGACGGACAGAGGAACCTAGCGGGCTATGGTCCATAAGCTCAGAGTCAAGACTCAACTAAGCATGTACAATAAAATGTATTAACAAGTGTGAACTCTAAAATACAGACTTTGGGTGGTAATGTTGATGTAGGTTCATCGACTGTAACAAATGTGCCACTCAAGTGTGGGATATTGATAGTGGGAGAGGCTGTGAGGGGCAGGGTTGGGGGCATATGGGAATTATCTGTACTTTCTACTCAATTTTGTTGTGAACTGCTCTAAAAATAAAACCAATCTTAAGATGTGTGTATGGCATAGGGATTACGTAGTTTTGTTTGCTTGCCTTGTCTTGGTCTCAGGTTTGTGCATTGAGAGGGCCTGGGAGGAGCAACCCAGCACCCACATCTTGGCTTCTAAACACCATTTCCCACTAAAAGGAACGAGGGACCCATGCACAGACGGGTTGAGGCAGAGAAAAATACAAGATGTGCCTAGATCATCCCGTGCTGTTCAGCAAGAAAATATTCAAACAATGATGGAGAAATGTCAGCAGGACACAGAAGCCAGCTCGAAAAGAGATCCTACTGGCCAAACTGGACACAATTTGAGCATCAAAGCAATGCGAGGAATGTATTATAACCCATTAAACAAAATAGGAATCTGGAACACCCCTGATGTGACCTCACCCTCCCCAGAGGGTCTTCGTGGCTGCTGCTGTTGTCTCAATCATTTATCCAAGGCAACATCAAAGAGAGGGACCAAAACAGTCAAAGCCTCTTTCACAATCCACTCCCCCATCTGCCTGTAGTGATTTCAAAACAGATCCACAAATGCGGACACTATCATTCATCAAAGGTCCACGTCTCCTTCCCCTCCACTCCTGCCTTTGAATCTTCGCTGGACTTAGCGACTAGCTAGTAACTGAGAGAACATTCCCAAGTGCTTCTACTTTGTCCACTGAAATATATTTGAGACTTTTCTGGCAGTCCATGGTTAAAACTCCATGCTTTCAATGCAGGGGGCATGGGTTTGATCCCTGGTTGGGAACCAAGATCCCACATGCTTCGTGGTGTGGCCAAAAAAGTTTTAAGTTAAAAACTGAAATATATTTGGAGCTGAGCTGCCATGTAAGGAATCTGATTACTTAGGGGCTCCCATGTTAGAAGGAAGCTTGAGCCATATGAGGAGGCCGCTGATAGAGACACTTCAGTCAGCAAGCCTAATCTTTGAGTAAGCGTAGTCCAGGAACCTGAGTGAAATAGCATGGGATCCTCTGTGCCAACCCACTTGTCAGCTAAACACCTGAGTGACCTCCAAGGAACCAAAGAATTTTCCAGTTGAGCCTTGCTGGAATTCCTGACCCACAGACTCTGGAGCTTAATAAAACAGTTGTTTCCAGCCACTACATTTTTGGTCATTTATTACAAAGAACTAAGTACCAGTATACTATGCCAGAACCAGAGTTCTTTGTCCCTGAAGACTTCTCAACAGTTTTCTATTCCTCAGATCCTGAATTTGTTCTTTCTTCCAGCTTCTCCAAGGCTGACGTTGCAGAAAGGAGCCAGCAGCCCACACTAGTTCATCACTTTGCCATCTGGTGCACCTGGCATCTTTCAGCTGTGGGCTTGTTTGGTCTGTGTTAATCTGCTGGAACTCCGCACGAGGCCAGTTGAGGGCGTATCCCCTGGCTGCAGCCTACGATAAGTTCATTTCTGATTTCCTGGGCTGTTCTACAAGGGCAAACCCCAACCCTAATCAGGCCTGAAGAAAGGCCTGTGATTATGAATTCCCTGAGGAAACAGTTCCTTTATGCACAGCCCAAGCCAAAATGGACAAGTTTCCTAAGTGTGCCTCAATGGTATCATTCGGGGTGTTTTTTTTTCCCTACCACATTCTTTTATTGAAGATGTAGCTCTTCAAGGGACTTAAGTTTTATGCAGGGGCGTCTGCTTGTCTCCTTGGACCTTGCCTGGCCCAAGGTCCAGCAGCTGTTAAAATCCAAGGTTTTATATGATCCTGCAATCCCACTCCTGGGCATATATCCAGACAAAACTATAATTCAAAAAGACACGTGCCCCCTAACGTTCATAGGAGCAGTACTTACAGCAGCCAAGACGTGAAGACAGCCTAAATGCCCACTGACGGGGATGGGTAAAGAAGATGCAACATGTCTACAATAGAATATCACTCAGCTTAACAAAGAACGAAATGCCATTTCCAGCAAACTGGCTGGACCTAAAAATGATCGTACTAAGTGAAGTCACACAGAAAAATAGATACTATATGATATCACTTACATGTGGAATCTCAAACAGGGCACAAATGAACTTACAAAACAGAGGAGACGCAAAGACATGGAGAACAGACTTGTGGTTGCCAAGAGGCTGGGAGAGCGAAGGACTGGGAGTTTGGAGTCAGCGGATGCAAACTATTATATATAGAATAAACAACAAGGTCCTGCTGTAGAGCACAGGGAACTGTACTCAATATCCTATGATAAACCATAATGGAAACGAATATGAAAAAGAAAGTATATTCACTCAACAGACATGAGTTTGAGCAAACTCCGGGAAACAGTGAAAGGCAGGAAGCCCGGCGTGCTGCACGTGGTCCATGGGGTCACATGACTGAGCGACGGAACAACAAAAATAACTGAATCACTTTGCTGTACAGCAGAAATGATCACAATGCTATAAATCAACTGTACTTCAATAAATTATTAAAAAAAAAAACAAAACCCAAGGCTTTGAGTATCTGGTATTGGCAAATACTGTCAGGACAACTGCGGTTTGAAGCTACCTCTATAATTTGGGTACAGATTTCCCATGCTCTGAGCTCAGCTCTACATTTAAAAGGACATTTGATTTCGAAACCAGTATTTCTGGGTCTTTTTCAGAGGAAACCACAGTGCAGAAGCACCAGTCTGAGAGCTCCTTCACAGAACACATTTACCAGATGGCACCATTCTCTACTCGTTGGCTGTTCAATAAAGACCAAGGATTTTTACTTGGTTTAAAACTCCAGCTTTGTCTGGCCCCTGCTAGCACAGTCCTCACCACCCCCATCTCCCCTGGTCTCCCCATTCCAGGTAGAGACTAGAAGCTATCACCCTCTTCTGTTGTTAAATAGGCTATGCCCTCTTCTGACTCAGGGCCTATGCTGCTCACAACACTTTTCCACCCCCATGTTTCACCTTTTACACCTTCAGGGTTTTTTAACACCTCAAACTCACTCATCACTTCTTCACGGAAGCCATCTGACCATCCTCCAAACAAAGTCTGACAGATTTCAGTTACACTCTCACAAAACTCCTGCACTTCTTTAGGGCACTAACTACAATGCCAGAAAAATTATAGTCAAAGTATAAATTACAATTATTAAGACTATCCACTTATACAGTATTTTCATGTCTGTCTTCCCCAGTGGATTAGTCGGCTCTGAGAGGGCCCAGCCTGGGTGGGGCATCCCCAGGGCTTGGCTCAGGACAGGCACAGAACAGGAGCTCAGTAAATGTGTGGTGAAAGAACAAAACACAAGTAAGTGCAGATTCAGGGTGAAAAAACTTGGGGCCCCAATCTCCTAGCCACAGGTCCACTTTCAGTCAGCCAGGTGGGAAGTATCCCTTTCTTGGGACTCACATTTGCAGTAGAATCACCAACCGACCCGCCCCCAGCTTAGATGGGGAGATAAGAGGAACTGATCATACCAGTGAATGTCTTGAGTTTTAATGAGTTTGCCATACAGTGCTCTTCCTCAGCACTTCTTCATCCTGGGAGCTCAGATCTCAGCTCAGGTTGGGATAAGAGAGTAGGGGAGGGAATGCATGTGAATGGGACTGAGGGGCTGGGGCTGGGAGAAGAGGGAGCAGTGAGGAGGAGGAGACAGGAGCTAACCCAGAAATCCAAGCAGTTTAGCATCTATAGCATCCACGGAACATAGTGAACAAAGTACACGTGGTCCTTATCTGCAAAGTGGTGTCATATTGCACATAAAGTTCCAGGGTGAGTCTGTACTGGGCCCTCAGTGCCTGCTGGGGGCACTCTCAGCCTGGTGAGTCGGGCTGAGGCCTGGAGCTCATACCTGGAGCTTGAGCAGAAGGCATAATCTCGGCCTGGGGGTGGGAAGGATACACCAATTTGGGCCTGGAGGAGATGCCACCTTGGGCCTGGACAGCTGGAAGGGGGGACCTCCTTGGGTCAGGAGGGGAGCCTCATCTTGGACCTGATGAAGAAAATCATAGGGGATCCCTGGAGCCCAGAAGTAAGCAGGTAGTTTAAACAGAATGCGAGCAGCACAAAGAAGCAGAACCAGAACTAAGGGTAGAGCTGGACCCAGGAAACAAGATCAGGCCAAGAGGGTGCGGCTAAGCCCAAGGAGGAGCCAAGAAGTGGCAGAGCAGGGACCAGAAGGCGGAGATGGAATCAAGGCCAAGCCTGGAGAGCAGAAAAAGGGTCCAGATTAGAGGGACAAAATTCCAGAAGTGGGCCAAGAAGGAGAGACAGACCAAGGGAGTAAAGGAAGATATCAGGGAATTGACATTCAGCCAGATTCTGGCACTCCCGTGGGGGAGAAAGCAGCAGCTCCAGCCCCTGTGAACAGAAACCAAACTGAGGAAGGCAGAAGAGAGCAGAAAGATGAGACTCCGTGAGCTATTAAGAGGGAGACAGCTCCAAGGGCAGATAGGTACCCAGGAGCTAGAGTCAAGTTTCAGACACAAGCTCTAAACCAGGAAGCAAAGGCCAAGCCCAGGGGAGGAACCAGATCTACAGTCCAGCAGGGGGACACACACACACACACACACACACACACACACACACACACACACACACACACACACACACACACACACACACACACACACACACACCACACACACACACCCACACCATTATCCAGGGGAGGAACCAGATCTACACACACACACACACACACACACACACACACACACCATTATCCAGGGGAGGAACCAGATCTACAGTCCAGCAGGGGACACACACACACACACACACACACACACACACACACACACACACACCATTATCCAGGGGAGGAACCAGATCTACACACACACACACACACACACCATTATCCAGGGAGGAACCAGATCTACAGTCCAGCAGGGACACACACACACACACACACATACACACACACACACACACACCCCATTATCCAGGGGGAGGAACCAGATCTACGGTCCAGCAGGGACACACACACACACACACACACACACACACACACACACACACAGAGCATTATCCAGGGGCAAAGTTATCCCTTAGGGTCCAGCAGGGGACACACACACACACACAGACAGCATTATCCAGGGGCAAGGTTATCCCTTAGGGTGACAGCAAGATGGGTGGGTGTCTAAACAGAGCAGAGAGCCAGGTCAAGAGGCCGCAAGGCCTACCCCAGGGCAGTCAGTGGAGACAGTGGGTCACAGCTAGGCTCTCGGTCCTGGGTCTTGTTCAGGCTCGGCCCCTGGCACACCGCGGATGTCGGGCAGCAGGCGACAGCTGGCCACGATGTCCAGACGCTCCGCCAGCGCGCAGAGGTCCCCCCTCGCCAGACGCACGCTGTGGGCTGCGGCTAATCCCGCTGCCTGGGCAGCCGCCAGCCTACCGGCCAGGGCGGCTACATCACGGCCCGCGCGACGGTACACGCCGCTCACCGCGGCCGCTACGTCGTGGTCCAGCCGCGCCTGGCTCTCAGCCAGCCGGAGCTGCAGCAGCGAGCGCGCAGGGGCGGGCGCCGGGGCCTCCTCCTCCGCCCAGGCCTCCCCGGCCGTCTCCCGCTGCACCACGAGCGGAGGCAGGTCCCGCGGCGCGGCCTTCGGCTCCGGCTCCGGGTCCGAGTCGGTCTCCGCAGCCTCCCCAACCACTCGCAGTCCCGTGGGGCGGCCGCGCGTTGGGCCCGAGGGGCCCAGGTACAGCTCCTCCTCCTCCGACGAGGACGCAGAGAGATCCGAGTCCGACTCGGCCGCTTCCCCCTGCACCAAAGTCTCAGGCCTCCGCAGCGGCCTCCGCCGACGACTCTCAGATTCCATGGCGCGAGCTAGGAAGACGCGGGGAAAGGATGATATGAGAGGCGGGCGCCGTGCCGTGGTTAAAGCTGCAGTTTCTGGATTCTCACCTCCTCCACTATCTTAACAATTTGGGGTCACTGCCTGCCTGGGCTTCAGTTTCTGCAAACTAATGATGGTAGGAACTACTGGACTCTGCCTCTTCAGTGTACTGATGGGAAAACTGAGGACCACCAGCTCAATCAAGACTCTGAAACACGAGGTCCCAGAATCCTAAACTAAACTCTTCCCGATTTTGCTTCCTAGCAGAGGCCACACCCTCCACACTGTCCTCTTAGCCTGTGACGGATTCCGAAGCACACGGATTTCTGAGCCGCTCGGGAACCAGGGACTCCATCACAGAAAGGGTAACAGTCCAAATGGACTCGGGGGAGGATGCACAAGGGGCGGGGGAGGCGAGCGTTATCACGGAAGACCGTACCGGGTCACCAGAGCTCCGAGCCTGCGGGATCCTCTACCTATCCGAAGTGCGGCGTCTTTACCGAGGAGCGCGGCAGCCCCAACCAATAGTGGAGAAAGTTGGGCGGGTGTTGGCGGCCTATCACCTGGGCACCCGGCTACCAACCGGGAAGTAAGCCCTCCGGACCAGATGTTGGGGCTTCTGTAAAGAGCCACGTGAATGAGGGCACGGCCAATAGGAAAGCGGTCGGGCTGGCGCTTCCGGGTTGCGCTGCGAGAAGAGTGGACAAATAGAGTCTAAAAGTCGAGTTGTCACATGTAACGAGCGACTCGACCAATGGAAATGCTCGCAGACCCGGAAACGGTGAAGAAACAGCGGGAAGGGCAGAGGTGCTTGTCACGTGCGGCCATTACAGACAAAGCAGGCCCTCCCCCTAGACTCCCGGGTTCACGCGCGCACCACGAGAGCCCAGTAAAGGAAGGCGGGGCTAGCCTGAAACACCAATGGAGGAAGGAGTGGGTGGGCCGCACTTAAAGAAGCAGAAGGCGGGGCTTGCCCAACTGGGCCAATGAGAACACGAGACGCTGAGCGGTTGTTAGGCGACTGAGACCCGCGCATGGCGGACCCGGTACTGTTCGAGTTTCTGCACACCGAGATGGTAGCGGAGCTGTGGGCTCAAGATCCAGACCCCGGCCCCGGGGTGAGCGCCGGGTCCTGGTAGGGAGGAGCCACGGGCCGCGGCTGGAAAGCCAGTCGAGGCCCCGGGAGGCGCGGAGGGCGCGGCAGCGGCCCGGGCCGAATACCCGCCCAGCCACAGATCGCGGGGAGACCTCCACTGCGGGCTTCCGCCTCTGCAAAGTCGAGTCCGGACAGGGCCGGCCTCGCGGATTAACTCCTAGAACTGTGCAGAGACAGCTCGGGGACAAGCTCCTAGCTCAAAACCTGACACAGAGTAAGAGGGTGGTAATTACGATTGCTTAGTATATATTGAGGATTTACTGCCCGGGTTAAATCCCGCCTGCGCCACTCACCCTGGGTGTGAAAGCCAGTGATTCGATCTGCGTGCCTCAGTGTACTCCCTTGTAAAATGGTATCAAAACAGCACCTAAGACTCGGTGAGACATTCATTCAGCAAACTTACTGAGCGCTTACTGTTCCCCAGGCACTTGTTTCCTTGTCCTCACAAAGCTTAACCTTTTAGTAGGGAATTTCCACCAACAATGGGCTTCCCAGGTGACTCAGTGGTAAAGAATCCGCCTGCCACTGTAGACGTGGGTTAGATCCCTGGATCAGGAAGATCCCCTGGAGGAGGAAATGGCAACCCACTCCAGTATTCTTGCAGGGAAAATATCAGGGACAGAGGAGCTTATCGAACTGGGGGTCACAGAGTTGAACACAACTGAGTGGGACACCCACGCAGACAATAAAAATAGCAATAAATGTGCCACCTGCTAGTGAGAAGTCCTATAAAGAAAACTTAAGCAGAATCAGGGAAAGAAAAGGGATGGAGTGGTGGATGGTGGAGGAAGGCCTTTCTGAGGAAAAGAAGGGAAGACGCAAGCCCTGGGGATAAGTAAGGAGGAAGAACATTCCAGGCAAGAGGAGGCCTTAGACCATGCTTGGAATTTTGAAAGTTGGTCCTTAGGAAAAATGCTTAAGACTTTAAAGCAGTTAGTGCCATGTCTAACACATAAGTGAAAGTGAAGTCGCTCAGTCGTGTCCGACTCTTTGCGACCCCGGTGGACTGTAGCCTACTAGGCTTCTCCGTCCATGGGATTCTCCAGGCAAGGATACTGGAGTGGGTTACCATTTCCTTCTCCAGGGGATCTTCCCGACCAGGGATCGAACCCGGGTCTCCTGCATTGGAGGCAGACGCTTTAACCTCTGAGCACCAGCCACCTCTGTGCCCGCCTAACACATAATCAGCCCTCAAAACACATAATCAGTCCTCAAAACTATGCCCACTTCTTTCATTATTATTCTATCATCATCATCAATATGCAAGACATTTTTATTGATGTATGTTTCCTTCCCAATCCAGGAGCCCTAACAAGGCTGTTGCTTGTTATCATCCCAACATAGATTCAACAAACTCTTAACTATTAAAGCATGTGAGGTGCCAGGCCTTGCTGTAGGGGCTGGCGATTACTCAGCAAACTGTGCAAAACCCTTGCCTTCTGGAGTTTACGTTGTAGTGGGGAAACAGACAAATCAGATAAATGCATCTATATTGTATCTTGGGGAAATGCTATGAGAATGATAACACTTGGGAGAGGGAATGTGCACTGGCCTGTGTCAGGGAGAGGGTTGCAGTGTTCCAGCACCCCATCCATCCTGGCATTCAAACAAGGAACCCAAGGGTCTGCAATAACCTCACCTTCAGCCATCAGCGAGGCCCAGCCTGTTCCACTGTCTAAATACAGTTCCCATCTGTCCCTCCCTGTTGCAATGTGGCTTCCCTCCTCTCTACTCCATACCAGCCCCCTTCTTCTTCTTCCAGCTTATTTTACCTGCCACGTCGATACTACGTCGACACCTATTAATCCTTCGGTTCAAACGTCCTTTCCTCAGGGAAGCCCTCAGTGGAAGTGGGGATATCTCTGTTCCGTTTGCATGTTCCCCCTCCCCACACCACCATACGAACCTGAATTATGATCCTTTAGTTACTGCCATCTCCTCTGCCAGGCCTCGTGCTTTGCGCTGTGGGCAGCGACAGGTCTGCGTTGATCACCATATAGTAGGTCCTCAGAATAGATGTATATATTTTTAAATTTTTATTTGTTTGGTTTGGCTGTGCTGTCTTTGTTGGTGCACTTGGGCTTTCTCCAGTTGCGGTGAGCAGGGGCTACTCTAGTTTCGGTGCCTCTCACTGGTATGGCTTCTCTGGTGGAGCATGGGCGCTGGAGTGTGCAGGCCCCAGTGTTTGTGGCACACGGGCTCAGTAGATGTGGTGCATGGGCTTAGCTGCCCCACGGTATGTGAAACCTCCCAGGACCAGGGATTGAACCCATGTCCCCTACACTGACAGGCGGATTCTTTACCACTGGACCACCAGGGAAATCCCAGTGTGGATCTGTTGAAGAAGCCCCTGTGCCGTGGAGGTGAGGGTGGGGACTGGGTTCACTTATATTGTGGCCAATAGTAACGCCCACCAGGTGCACGCAGGGGCCTCACCTTCCTGATTCCATTTGATCCACCTAACAACCCACGGAGGTCAGCATGATCCTCCCCGCTTTGTAGGCGAGGAACAGAGGCTTTGATGGATGGAGTCTTTGCTGTCAAGTGGCAGAGTCAGGAATGTAACTGGGCCTCCCACTCCCAAAACCTGTGCTATAAACTCACCTGTTTCAGCATCTTCCCTGACACTCTTGGGAGGATTTTGATGTGGCCAAGCAAGTGTGGGGGACAAGCGGTTACTCAGCTTTGCTCAGCACAGGGTTTTCAGAGCGTGAGTGTGCCCACGACCTTTGGCAATGGCTCTCTGCCCAGCTGCCTCCGCGGCCCCAATGCTGGGGTCCCTGCACCAGGGATTTTGGCAGAGCTGGGCTGGGAGGTGGCCTGGACATTGGGCCTCAGAGCTCCTGGGTGGTTCCCGCGTGCAGCCAGAGTGAGGACTACCATCTCCCCACATTCCTTCAAGCTGGCAAACCTTGCTCCTCAGCGGCACACTGTGGGCAGCTGCCTGGTTTTCCCACAGTCTTTTCTCTTTTGCCCCGGCCCCTCCCCTCTCTGCTCCTTCTTTTTGGTCCAGCAAGTGTCCTGTCTGCCTCTTGGGTACTTCTCGTGGCTCCAGCACAGTGCTTTATCTGATTTAGTCCTCAGAACAGCCCTCCAGGGTTGACGTTATTATCCCATTTTATAGGAGAGGGACTGAGGCACCAGACAGGAAGGGCTTTTCCAGGATCAGAGGCAAAATCAGGACTTGGGCATCCGGGTCAGAGCTTGTCTGTGTAGCAGCCCCACCAGCCCCAGAGCCCCTTGAGGAAAGCAGTGGTGGCTGGTTCATCTCTGTCCTTGGCGCCAGGCACCCAGGAGCCACAGTCATTGTTTAGGGCTTTTTGATCTTCACGTCCTGCCTGGTTATTTGTAGCTGCTGAATGGATTCTCCTGGAGGGTTACGGCTTGAGTGGAAGGCTGCTGGAGGAACAGGAAGGTCTAAGGGCCTTTGTTATCTGAGCAGGAAAGTTCCGGGAGGGAAGAGGCAGGGGAGGAGGAGGAAGAGGCGGCGGCTGTGGTTTGTCCATCTCAGGAGCTTTGATGATAAGGGGAACCTGTGGGCAGAGGAGTGAAGCCTGGTGGGAATGAGCTGTCCTGTGGAGGCCCAGGAACAGCTGTGAGGGCCACGCCCTTGTTCATCGAAGCCCAGTGGGCGCTCCGCCAGCACCTTCTCTCAGGAGGGCCTGGGCAGGGGTTGGAGCAGCCATCAGAGACAGTCCTTGTCCTCAGGCCAGAGCCTGGGAAACCACCTGCTTCCTGGAAAAGTGCATGCCATCGGGCGTGGGGCCTCTGTGAGCCAACTGGGGCTCCGTCTTGAGAGTGGTGGGGGCCGTAGAAGGTTTAAGCTGAGGTTGCTGGGCTCAGATTTACTTCCTCGGAGGTCCTCCCTGGCCATGTGGGTGAGATGGGACGGAGACTGGGTGGGGAAGGAAGGGGCAGACAGACCGGGGACTGGGTGAGCTCTCTGAGTGTCAACGGAGAAGGTGGGATCTGCGGTTGTCCTGGAGACTGCCTGGGTGGATGATGGGGGAGAAGACTAGCGACAGGTTGGGAGGTGTGCTCTCACCTGGTCACTCTCCATACTTCCTTTTTTAAAGAAAAAAAAGATTATTTCTTTGGCCACACCGAGTCTTAGTTGTAGCACGCCGGATCTTCAGTCTTTTAGTTGCTGCACACGAGTTGTGGCATGTGGGATCTAGTCCCCTGATCAGGGATCGAACCCGGGTCCCCCTCACTGGGAGCCCGGAGTCTTAGCCACCCGGACCACCAGGGAAATCCCCTCACCATACTTTTTTGCATCTTCTGGGGCCACTGACGCTGGGGAAGCCAGAAGTCATCCCTTCTCCCTGTGCTTAAGGCAGGACCTGGGCTGCCCTACCCTGGGCCAGCAGAGTGGCCCCACAGGTGGTGTTGAACCTCACAAATAACTGAGGGGCCTGGCACGCAGCCCCCTCACCCAGCAGTCCAGGACCGCACCGGGGAGGCAGTGTAGTTTCCTGATTTCGTGTTCCTCCTGCTCGGAGCTCTGTGGCCCTTTCAGCCTGGAAGCCTGAATCTGCCTTTAGCTGACCACAGCTGAGCACGTTTTCCTCTTGCAGCGTGTCTTCTCCCGTTGTTGTTCCATCTGTGGCACTTGGAGGAATCGTAGACTTTCTGGGTCTCTTTCCACGTGTCAGCTTTTCTTTTTCTTTTTTTGCCCTTAACAATCTGTGAGGTTTTAGCGACTTTTCAGAGTTCTCTCTTTATTGGCTCCCTTGCAGAGAGATTCGTTTTGGCCACCACATTGGTTTTCACGCATGCTCCCTTGTCAGCTCATCCCTTCCTCCGAGCACCCGGGGTGCTCATGGGTGCCCTTGGTGCCCACAGTAAATAAGCCTTCCCTGAGGGGCCCCCTGCCCCGCTTCTCCCATCATCTCAGATCCTCTCTGTGGGCTCTCATGTAAACCGGATGCGGGGAGCCCAGAAACGCACTGGCTCTGGGCCGGGCTCCAGAGGTTCAGGACAGGATGGGAGAGGCCCCTCGCCCATCACTAGCAGTGCTGGCCCCCTAGTGTCGGGGAGCTTTTGCAGGGCCTGGGATGTGCCAGCCCTGCCGCCCTCCCCTCCCCCAAAACCCACCCCCGGTCACACTTCTTCCCCCGCCCCCTCCCCCACCACCTCTCCTCCGCCCTGCTGGCCTTATGCCCCCTCTCCCTCCCACCCCCAGTCTCTGCAGCACAGCTGGTATTTACCTGGCCTCTTTTGAGGGCTGGGACCGTGGGGCCAACAGCAGCAGCAGCTGTGCTGCGAGCTGCTGGTCACTCACCCCTGGGAGACTGCCCCCCCCCCCCCCCCCGCTTAACCCTGTCACCAGCTTGTCATCCCCACTAGGCACGGTGCGCGAGCTCTGGACGGGAGCTAGGAAGTGACCGCAGGATGAATGGGGAGTCCTGGAAAAACAGGTGTGCGGGGTCAAAGCGGAGCCCCATCCGGCCCCCTCTAGGAGTTCCCCTGAGCAGGAGGTGATGCGAGAGCGGCAGAGGCCTGTCGAGGGCCGGGCAGGGAACCAGGTGCTGAGATTCGTGCGCCCACAGAACAGAGCCCCTCCTGCGTGGGCTCTTCCTTTCCTTTCGCCATCCCCAGCTCATCAGCAGGCTGACAGGTGCAGAGGCTGCAAATGACGACAGGACCACTTCCCCAGCCCGACTCGGGGTGCTTTGCTCACACTTATCCACTCCTTTAATCCTCACGAGGGCCCTGGGAAGGTCCTCGTTTTACACGGGAGGACACTGAGGCATAGGGCAGCTGGCCACTGCCCCAGGCCCACAGCTGGTAAGGATCTGGACCCTGGACCCAGCCACCAGGCACGTGTTCCCCTCTCTGCCCCTCACACCCGAGCTCAGACCTCGAACACCTTAGTCATCGAGTCGGCCAGCCCTGCCGTGCCGGAGGACACCAGAGAGCACACGCCGGTGTCACAAGCAGGAAGCTGTGTCCTTCCCCAGGCCTGGTTCCCACAGGAGGAAGGCGGAATGGCGGGCCAGGGTCTGGGTGTCACGTGGCCCAGCAGAGGAGGAGGCCGTCACGCGGGGCACCTCTGCTCCGGCTCCCCACCCACTCCTGGCATCTCCCCTCAACCAACGTCAGCCCTTGCCACTTCTGTGGGGCACGGACAGCTGCGAGTGTTGCCCTGATCGCCTGCCCGTCAGCCACCTACATGCAGGAGCCGGACCTGCTCAGGTCCGAAGGTGCCTCTGGCAGGTCTGACCTAACCCCTCTGTGCCCCGGTCTCCAGATGTGAAACACAACCTACCTTATGGGGCTGTTAAACAAGGGGTCTGCACAAGGCAGCTGGCACAGCGTAGGCCCGGGTCCTGATTCCTCACTTTGCTCATTCAGCATGTTGCTCACACGCCCCGGTGTGTGCCCGGCCCCTTAAGGTCGTGTTGGCGTTTCTGCTGCTCAGCTCTCTCTGGGTCACACAGATCGGCAACACACGGGTCGGCTCTCCTCCAGCCATGCTCCAGGACACGTGGACAGACACCAAGTGCGGCCTCCTGCCACTCGGTCCCCATGCCTCAGTGCCCCCACTGCAGGACCCTGGCCTGGCCCCCAGAAGACCACTTGGCCACCCCTGCCTCCCCTGAGCCCCTGCGGGTCCCTCCCAGGAGTCTCGGCTCATATTTAAGGCCTCATAATCACAGTTGACGTTTCACCCACCTGCTGGTCCATCTGGGGGCCCACCCCTGTGGCCCCTTCACTGCAGCCCCGTTGCTCGCCATATGAGCCCCAGGGCAAGTCACCTTGAGTTTCTGGGGTGACGGGAGTGCTACCCCACAGGGCGTTTAAGGATGGACGCTGAAAGTACACTCACGAAGTGATGGGAGTTGCAAGGAAAGACAACGGGTGAGGCTGAGCCTGGGCAGGACCCCCATGTTTCCCGGAGTGAGGGCGAGCGGGGCCCGAGGGCTGTGCGTTCTGTGGAGCCAGCCTGCCACTCAGGAAGCCCTCTATCCTGGGTCTTGTCTCCCCGCACGGGCAGGGACGCACAAGCCCCCCTCAGCTGCTACACCGGCTGGCTCCCGGCTGGAGGTGGCCGAGGGCGCCGCTGAGCCTCCCTTCCCTGGCCTTCTAGGGACAGAAGACCAGCCTGTTGGTCCTGGAGGGCATGGGCTTCCCGTGTGGGCCAGGCCCTGGGCGAGAGGTGAGAGGTGGGCAGGACCTGCGGTGGGGTCCCTTCCTGGGCAAACGGGTTGGGGGGGTGCCTTGCTCCACACAGGGTCCCGGGCCTGTCTCCTCCCTGTTCCTCACCCCGGAGCTCCCCCAGCCTGGCCCCCATGGTATTTGCCGCTGGCCCCCGCCTAGGCTGCCCCGGGAGACGCTAACCTTCAGGGAAGAGCTGGACATCCTCAAGTTCCTGTGCAAAGACCTGTGGGTGGCCGTGTTCCACAAGCAGATGGACAGCCTCCGCACCAACCACCAGGTGTGTGCCTCCCGGGCAGACAGCGGGCAGAGGCCGGAGCCCTGGGATCCCAGGGAGGGGACCCCAACTCAGGGCAGTCACAGCAGGCCCAGCCCCCTTCAGGGCCTCCCCACAAGCCCCCCAGGACAGGCCCCTTGCAGCTGGCAGCCGTGCCTCGGCCTGACACGGCTTGTCTGCACCCGAGCCTGTTCCCATTAGGCGCCCACGCTGGGCCCAGCTGGTGGCCTGATGGCCTGGGCTGTATCTTCTCCCCACCGGGCACCCTGGAAATCGTGCAGCAGGGGTGTGGAGGGGAGGACACTAGGCCCTGGTCGGAGGGTCCACAGGTCCTTGTACAGCCCCAAAAGACGCCCCAAGACCGACCACAGCCGTTTTGAGGGAAAGGTCCTTCTGGACCTCAGGGTGGCGGCGCTGGGCCCTTGCCTCCCCTCCGCCCCCCCATCAGGAAGGTACAGGCGCCACACGGGCTCCCTGGGACCCTCCTCTGTCCCCAGGGGACCTACGTCCTGCAGGACAACAGCTTCCCCCCTCCTCGTCCGGATGGCCTCAGGTCTGCAGTACCTGGAGGAAGCGCCCAAGGTACCGGGCGTGATTCCAGCCTGGGGCAGAGGCCTCTTCCCAAGCCCAGGATCCTGGGAGAGGGAGGCGGACCCACTCCACCCCCTGTGAACCCTCAAGCCCGAGTGGCCCCGGGGTGTTGGCCTCCCCCTGCTCTGCCCACGGTGACCTATGTCCCCCCGCCCCTAGTTCCTGGCCTTCACCTGCGGCCTCCTGCGTGGCACCCTCAGCACCCTGGGAGTCAAGAGCCTGGTCACCGCCTCCGTGGCAGCCCTGCCCGCCTGTGAGTGGGGGTGGGGGTGTTCCCATCCCTCGATTGTGCCAGGGGCCCCTCCTGCTCCCAGGGGCCGCGGAGTGGGGGCCTAGCCGCCCAGCCCCACTGCAGATGGGAATCTATGGCCCAGAGAGTTGAAGTCACAGGCCCAGGCCACACAGCAGGTGCGGCCCATCCATGGCCCTGCCCCCGATGTCCTAGACTGCCTCCCTGGGCGTGCCAGCCTGGAGGGGAGAGCCGACGACAAGGAGCTGGGCTAGTGTTTTCAACACTCTTCCCAGTGCAAGAACCCAGGTGGACACAATAGGAGTCACCTGGGTGTGGTGTGGGGGGTTGCTGGGCTGAGGGGCTCCAAAGGCAGCCAGTGTTGAAGGGGTATCCTCCTGACCCCGGGGCCCCCGCTGGCCCACAGTGCCCGCGATCTGACAAGCCGAGGCCCCACCCTTCCCTCGGGCATCTTCCCTCTGCTGGTCCCAGGGTCACACATCATGGGGGACTGGGGCCCGAGCTGGCAGGATCTGAGCCACATGTGCCACTGAAACTGGGCCAGGCCCCTCCCCCACAACCTACGAGCCTGACCTGCTGCCTGCCCTTTGTGCCCCCAGCCACCCAACACAGCCCTGGGGCACAGGCCGGGGGGTGGGGCTAGGGCACCACCATCTCAGGCCAGCGAGGAAATGAGGTCCAGCCAGGGCCACCCAGGCTGAGGGCACTGGGTCCCGGGTGAACGGCTTGGGAGGCGGCTGGGGTGCCACCTCTCCCCTCCGGCCCCGGCCTCGAGCTCAGGCCAGCCCTTCTCTTCCAGGTAAGTTCCAGGTGGTGATCCAGAAACCTTGAGGAGCCCCAGGTCCCATTCCCAGATGAGCTTCACGGCAGCCCGGCCCAGAGAACCCCGCTGCTGCCTGTGCTGGGGGGCTGGTGCTGGGGAGACCGGGGTCCCCGCACTGCAGGGTGTCACAGATGCCCAACAGATGGGTGTCAAAGGGAGGTGGGGGGTGTCCCGGGGGCCAGGTGGTCCCCCGCAGCATTCGGGGCCGGTGTGGAGGGGTCCGCATCGCACATGTCCCTCCACAGGGCAGGCGCTCAATAAAGGTTCTGTAGGTGGAGCCAGACTCAGAGTGGAAGGTGGAGGGGCGCTCTAGAGTGCCGGGGGGTAGGGGGCAAAGCGACTGTGTGTCCTGGGCCCAGTGTGGAAGTACCCCATGGGGCTGCCTCCCCGCCGAGTCCCCTTCTCCCCAGCCTCAGCCCTGCGGCTGGCCGCCTCCCCCACATACCTGGCAGGGGAGGGTGGCCTCCAGCATGGGTGGCCTTGCCAGCATGGACAAGTCTGGGGCTGCTCTCTGCTCAGCGGGGCCCAAAGAACGGACCTCTCCCTGGGAGGCGGGGCCAGTGGCCCCTGGAATTACTGCCAGGTGTGGGCTGGCCTGGGGGCCACCAGGAAAAGGATGGGTGAATGGGTGGGCCAGACACCCTCCACTCCCCCAACACACACACACACACTATCAATACACGCTTCACGTGCCTGGCGGATGCGAGTCATACTCAGAACAATGGCCCCGCTGACTAGTCTCTGGGCAGTTCAGCCTCCATGCCCACACCCTACCCCCTGCCACCACCTCCCCTGTTTACATTCATAGTATCTGGGGGCATCACTCATCTGGACTCTGCCGGGCTCTGCCACTCGCTGCCTGAGGTGGGTAAGTACCCCGGCCTCAGAGCTGTAACCTGAGACTGGGATCGACCCGAATAGGAGGAGGAGGGGGTCCCCTTGCCTAAGACCGCCAACCCCCCCACCATGGGCTGGGGCTTCTCTGCCTCCAAAGCGTCTGGTGCAGACACCTCATGCAGCCCCTTCCCCAGCACACACAGCCGAGCCCCCAGTCCCTGGGTTGCCTGGGAGCCTTAGCACAGGCCTTTCCTGCCTGGCCCCCTCCCCAAACTCCTACTCTAGCAGCCTGCAGCCTCCGCTGCCCACCAAATCCCCTGCAGCGGCTGCTCACTCACGCTTCCCTGTGGGTCCCTGGCTGGGGGCTGGCACTGTCCAGGATGAGTCCTAGATGAGTCTTGGTCACTCAGCTAAACTCTGCAGGCAGGCGGGCGGGGGAAGACCAGCAGCAGTCCAGAAGGAGCCCCCAGAGACCCTCCCACCCCTGACTCCGACATGCCAGCCTGGCCTCCTTGCTCAGGACATGGGGTGGGGGGTGGGGGTAGAGTCCTGAGCTGGTGGAGGATGGGGAGGAAGAAGCTGCTGGGAGGCCTGGCAAAAGGGAAGGAGACATAGCTGGTTGCAGGGGGCGGCATCTGGTCACTGCACGCCTCACAGGGCCCGTCTGTGTCCTCTCTCGTCCTGGGCGCTGCTTGGGGGTTGCCTCCCCCACCTCCTGGGGGAAACCTCTGGTGGTGCCATCACCCCAGCAGCAGCCACAGGGAGACCAGCAGCAGCCACAGGGAGACGGGACCCTGGAGAGCAGAGGGTACCCCCTCCAAGGTATCTAAGATGCCTCCTCCCCACCTCCACCCCCAATAATATCTGCAAGGCACCTTCACTACTGGGCACAAAACGCTGCCTGCAAAGCCCAGCTCGGCCTCCCTAAGACCTGGGCCAGGGGACTCTGTCGGTCCTGTTTGCTCATCTGTAGGGCAGGCCTCACCCCCCGCCCCTGGGGGGACATGGTCCAGGGAAAGGGGTTACTGTAGAGAAGGGCATGGGGAGTTCCCTGGTGGTCCAGCGGTTGGGACCCTGTGCTCTCACGGCCGCGGCCAGGGTTCAGGTCCTGGCTGGGGACCTCATCTCACAAATCGTGTGTTGGGCCCCAAAAGGGAAAAGCATGTCTACCGAGTGTGGCTCCTAACAGAGCCAGGAACGCGTGTGTCCTCACTTTATGTGAAGCATCTGGAGCAGCTGGTAAGTGGGTTGGTTGGAGCCTGTTGCCGAGTGCCAGGCACTGGGCTCGGCGGACTCCCAACAGCTGCGAGAGGCCGGCCCAGATGCCAGTCCACTCAGCAGTGAGGAAGCCAGGCTCAGAGAGGGGAAGTCACCTGGCCTGGGAGGAGCTGGCACCCGAAGCTGGGATCGCTCCTTCCCTGGGCCTGGACTCCGGGCTTCCTTCTTGCCCGCCTGTGGCTGAGGTGCCCAGACCTGCAGACCCTGTGGCGGGGGCCCTCCCTGGGCGGCACCGAGGCCTGCCGTCTCCGTGCCTTACCTGGGGCACCCCTAGTCCCGGAAAGTGGAGCGCAGCAGATGGGGACTGGGAGGGCTTGCTGGGGACGGGGCGGGGACTGGGCGGGCAAACCGGTCGGGCAGCTGGGCTCCCAGATCCCAGGCTCTGGCTCCAGAGTCTCCGCCGTAGTCCGGCGCTGACGCTGTCGGACGGAGGCGCTGGCGCAGAGCCGGGCGGGGAGCTGGGGCTGCAAGGCTGCCTTCAGGTATGGGAGACCCCAGGCCGGGGGCTGTGGGGTGGGGGTGGGCGGGGCCGTGCGCCTGGTCCCCAACCCTCACCACCCTGTTTCCTCCGCGCCTCCTCGGTGCCCCCAACCTGTCCCCGCCTCTAAACAGCATCCTTCCCGTCCTTAAAATGGGTGCCTCACATTTTAAATCCAGTGCCCCCACCGCCCCGCATCATCCCTAGTTTGCTCTCTCAGCCTCTCCCAAATCGGACCATGCCGATTTCATTTTCTCCCGAGGTGCCCCTTCCCTCCAACCCCTCATTACGACCCGAACACCCCAGCCCTGAAACCAGTCGCTCGCTGGGTGGCTCACTGCTCCCACCTCTCATCACTGATTGCGCTGGTTTCAAGGGCGCCAGCCCCCACGTCCCACAGCACAAACCCCCAATACCTAGTTCCCTCGGTTTTACTCAACCACCCACCAGCTCCCAGCCCACCTCAGCTCAGCACCCCCATTGTCCCGGCCTCTTGGAAATGCCTAGTAGCTCCCAAACACCCCAGATCACCCCCCTTAACACCGCCCAACCTGGGGCCTCGCCATCCGCCCCCTCACCCCGTCCAGACCTCCCAGTGTTCCTTGGAGGAGCACCTCCACCCCACCTGGGGACCCCAGCATCAGGGAGGGGGCTCATCCAGGGCAAGTCTCAGGGAGCAGCCCCAGGGGTAGGCTCTGGCTGCTGGCACCCATGGCTGCTGGGCACTGAGCCGGGCCCCTCCCCGCCCCTCCCTGAGCAGGCCCCCCGGCCACCATGCACCAGCACTGCACCGTCCACTTTGCCAAGGGTGCCCTGCCCCCCCGGATCGCCTCCGAGCGCTACTTCTTGGACCCGGAGTTGGGGCACCGAAAGGTAGGGGTTCAGTTTTGGGGGGTCTTGGCAGCAAGGAGGGGTGGCTGAGGGGATGGCCAAGTAGAAGACCCTCAGGCCCTAAGAGAGAAAAACCACCAGCACTCACCATAGAGGCGGTCTGCACAGGGGGCCGTGGGGGCCCCTGGGAGGCCCACCTGACCTGCCCCTCCTCCCCTAGCATGGGAAGAATTTCCTCCCCGTGTCACCAGGCCTGGGACTGCCTCCTGACCTGGGGGAGCCATGTGGTGGGAGGGAGGGGGTCAGAGGGCAAGCCCCCTCTGACAATGAGTGTATGAAGGAAGTGGGGATCCAGCCTCTCATGGTGACCACAGGTGCTCCTGCTTGGAGTGGGGAGGGGGTGGTTATCGCCCACCAGGGCTGATTCAGCCTCCGTGGGGCCTCCCAGGGCAGCCCCCCTTCCCGAGGGCCTCATCTGAGCCGGGTGTGAGGCCCAGCTCCCTTTCCTAGTCCCCACCCTGTCCCCTCTCTGAAGTCACCTCCGGTCACTCTGGCCTCTGGACCAACCGGGCCAACTCCCAGTGGAGTATTTTCAGTGCCCACACTGGGGGACACCCCCGAGGACTGGGGAATTTGGGGGAGCAGGAGCTCCAGGACAGCATCCTCACTCTAGCCCCTGACCTGGCTGGAAGCCCAGGCCTCTGCACCTCCTCCCCTCCCTCCCACCCCAGCCGTGGGAGAGTGCAGGGCGAGTCCGCCCCTCTGACTTCACCCCTTCCCCATCTTTTCCGATGTCTCCTGAGCCCCTCTCCACCTGAAGACCCGACCTGGTTCCTGCCAGTGCCCTCAAGGCTCAGGGGCCCAGGCCCAGTCACCCCCACTTCCTTCCTTCCAGGACGATGTCGTCAGGGCTGCCAAGACCCAGCAGCACCTGGCGCCCACAGGCCCTGTCGGCCCGACCCCCAGGCATGCCGGCAGCTGGCCTACCACGGCCACCAGGGGGGCGCGGTGGCTGTCGCCGGGGCCCCCAGCCCCCACCCAGCAGCAGCAGCAGCAGCAGCAGCAGAGGCGGCAGTCCCCGCAGCAGTGTATCTGCTCTGTTCATGGGGCCCAGAAGCGGCCACCTGCAACCACCGCTGCCCCCCGCGCAGCCAGCCAGCGCCCCCAGCTGCCCCCCACCTCACTCACTGCGGCCAGCATCCCTGCCACCGGCAGCCCCAGCCCCTGCCCTCCGCAGCCGGCACCCTCCTGGAGCCCAGCAGGCCCACGGATGCCCGGCCCCTGCCCGCCCCCGCAGCCTGTGGCTGCTTCACCTCCTACAGCTCCGGTGCTCGCCCAGCCTCCCCTTCCCAGGCTATCCCTGCCACCTTGCTTCCCGCCTGGGCCTGGGGCCTGCCCTCCTCACCCCCTCCATCTGGGCTCTGTCTGGAGAGTGCTTGTCCCCAACCCTGGGCCTCGGGGCAGCCACCGCCGCCTCACCTGTCAGGAGCCGAGGGTCCCGGGCCAGGCCAGGGCCCTGGCCCCAGCTCTCTCCCTTGCTCTGCTTCGTCTCCCCCAGCCCTGCTGACACCCTTGCTCTGCTTCGTCTCCCCCAGCCCTCCTGACCTGGGGCAGTGGGTGATGAGCACCAGCTTGCTGGCCAGCTCGGGGGTGGGGGAGATGGGTCAAGTGTGCTGCTACAGCCAGAGGTGTGGAGCAGCCTGGGAGATTCGGAGAGCAATGCAACCGTGGGAGGGGACTGGCCCTCTGTCAGTGTCGTGATTGACATTGACAGGTGACACCCAGCCACTCACTCATTCATTCATTCTGTGACTAGGTATGGACACCTACGGGAGTGCCCCAGGGAGCAAGGCAGACAGATTGCTGCCCTTAAGGAGCTCACATTCTGTAGGCAGCTGGGGAGGCGGGTTTAGAGGAAACAACAGGAAAGTTCAAAGCAGCGCCACCAGGTGATAACCATGTTGGGGGAAGGATAAAGAAGGGAGGGGAGATGGGGTCTGCAAATTAAGCAAGGTCATCAGGCGAGACCCCATTAAGTCGACCTTTGAGCAACATGGGGCAGTTCTCTTGAGTCAATGGCAAAGGCACTGAGCCTGGGGTGGCCAGTTCAAGGGGCAACATGCAGGTGCTTGTGGCTGGATCGGGGGAGGTGAGGAGGAAGGCCAGATAGGTCCGAGAGGGCCGAAGGCAGCCAGACTGTGTGGACCTCGTGGCCGCAGTGAGGAGTCGGCCTTCTCATGGAGAGGCAGGAGCCACGAGGGCCCAGAGCTGACTCTGGGGCATGACATGAGAGTTGACTCCTGGAGTCCAGGCGAGAGGGGCTGGCGACCTGACCAGGAGGTGGCAGCAGAGGTGGGCACTCACACTGGTTTCGAGGGCTGTTTTGAAAATAGAGCGCAGCTGAGCTCATCTCCAGGTCGGGCACAACCTCATCAATAGAGAAAAACTAGAACGCAGTCTCATGGCCATGATGCCCATTTCACACACTGGCAAGTAGAGGCTCAGTGAGGTGAGGTCAGCCAGTGACCAGACAGAGCAGGTTCAGGTCCTCCCTGGCTGCCGCCTTAGCTGACTCTGGCCCTAGTCTGCCCCCTGCCCTTCCAGCTGTGCCCCCAGGCCCAGCGCTGGCCCTGGGCAAGGGATGAATAACGCGGCCCAGAGGCCTCTATAAAAGAGAGCGTGTCATCCCCACCGAGCACCGCGAGATTGGCCAGTGCCCCCCCACTGCAACCCAGCTGTACCCTTCTGGCACCCCAACTCTGGGTCCAAGAACTGGCATTCAGTGGGGCCCAAAGCAGGAGAGCAGGCCTGCTCTGGAGAGTGGGCTGTAGCAACACTGAGTCCCTGTGCTGGCACTCAGACAGGACAGCTGCGCCCTGAAGGGCCACCCCAGACCACGACATTGACAGAGGGCCTGGCCTCCACCAGACCTTTTGGTGCCCTCCGACCCAGATGGGCACATCTGGCCCTGGAGGAGGGGCTGCCTGCGGCCATAGAAACCTCTGCTGGGGGCTTTGGCCTGAGTCGCAGCTGGGAGATGGGGAGGGGTTGCCAGCGGTACAGGGAGAGGGCGAGCACTGCAGAGGGCAGAGGGGAGGAGGGTGGTGCCTGGCCAGCCTTGCTGACTCGGGTTTCCCCTCCCCACCCCTGGCACCCCCAGACATCTTGACAGAGGATGACATCTACTGCAGCTGCCTGGCCAAGACTCTCTGCCATGTGCCCGTCCCTGTGACCGTGGGTTTCTATGCCCCCTTTGGCTGCCGCCTGCACATGATGCTGGACAAGATCACAGGTGAGGACTTGCAGGTATTCGGGGGAGAGGGATTAAGGGAAATGGAGACTTGGGTCCCTGCCCCGCCCCAGGCTTCCCCAAGACCTGCTTGCCCCTGAAGTCAGTCAACTTCAGGCCAGAGGCCCGTAAGTCAGTATTAACCAGGTCCCTCCCCATGCCTTTGCCCCTCTCCCCCACCAAATCCACTGCAAGGAATCTTTCTAAAATACATATGGATGCGAGACATCCCTGGTGGTCCAGTGGTTAAGACTGCATGCTGCCACTACAGGGGGTGCATGTTCGATCCCTGGTCAGGGAACTAAGACCTCAATGCCACGCTCTGCAGTCCGAAAGTTAAGCCAATAACAACAAAAATCAAAATACACATCTAGCCCTGTCCTTCCCCTGCTCAGAAGTCTCCCATGGCTTTCCAGCACCCTCGGGAGGAAGCCCAGGTTCCTCGCTGAGGCTGCAGGCTCTTGCCGAGTCTCTCCTGGGCTCTGTGCTCCTCAGGCCCATCTCTTCTCCTCAGCCCGGGCCCAGGGCCGGGCACCCACAAGACCCCTGACAGCTAATGTTAACTGAAAACACGAGCAGGTTCAAACCCTGCTGCAGCTCAGCCCCTAGCCCGTCACCGCCAGAGAAACCGGAGGTGACTCACCCCTGTGTGCCCGGCCCTGGGGAGCTAAACAAGCCCACATCTTGTTGTTATCACAGAGCAAAAAACAGGGTCCTAGGAGGAGAAAAGATCTGGCCAAAAGGCAAAAGCAAACAAAGCTTCTGGTTCACTCACTCACCCTCCCGGCAGGAAGGTCCTGCCCCCAACCTCTCACGATCCAGTCCTCCAGACATTCTCCCAGCACCCAAGGGACGCGGGGTGGCCAAAACAACCGGGGCCCTGCCCTTCCTGGGCTCACAGAGCGACAGACAGACCCATCCCGAGACAGGGAGGACCCAGCATGGGCAGGGCTGCAGTGGAGGAGCTCAGGGTCACCTGACCCAGCTTGGGTCTCAGGGAAAGCTTCCTGGAAGAGGTGACAGCTGAGCTGAGAGCTGGAGGAGGGGCAGTAAGCCAGGAAAATGGGAGCCAGGGGGTATCCTTGCGGCCCTGCATTTCCCTTCCTCAGCACCTGGTTGCCCCAACCCGACCTCTCTCCCCTGGGGGCCTCTATTTCTGACCCCCTATCCCACCTCCCCACCTCCGACCCTCCCCTGTTCAAGCCTGGCTCCAGGCCTCTACTTCCGCCCTTGTGCACCTGCCCAGTGCTTGGGGATGGCCCTGGGCTCCCCTAACATCCAGGCCCCCTGTGCTGGTTTGAGCCGGTTCACACCACCACCCCCTCTCCCTGCCCCGGCACCCTCGGTCCCCCGCAGCACTGATGCAGCAAGAGGCAGCCCAGCGCGAGGCCGAGGAGCTGGAGCGCGTGCAGTGGCGGCCGCGGCCCGTGCGGGGCTGGGCCTTCCCGAAGCTGCTGTGGTACCTGGTATTCCTGCAGCCCATCATCACCGAGGTGCACCTGCGGCGCAAGAACGTCAAGTTCCTCTTCATCCGCTTCAGCGCCTGGCAGTACGCGGGCACCGACAAGCTATGGGCTGGTCTGGTGACCACGCTGTGCGAGGGCATCCGCCACCAATACGGCGCTCTGCCCTTTAGCGTGTACTCGGTGCTGGGCACGAAGGCGGCCACGGCGCCGGGCTTCCACCAGCGTGAGTGGCAGTGCCGGCACCGTGTGTGCCTGGCGCTGCTGGCGCTGCTGGCCGTGCTCAGCCTGGGCGTGGGGCTGCTCTATCTGTCGGTGGGCGCCCGCTCGCTGAGCCACCGCGCCACCAACAGCAGCCTGCTCCGGGTGTTCGGCGGCGCGGCCACCACGCTGTCGGGCTCCGGGCTGCTCATGGCCGTCTACTCGGTGGGCAAGCATCTGTTTGTGAGCCAGCGCAAGAAGATCGAGCGGCTGGTGTCGCGCGAGAAGTTCGGCAGTCAGCTGGGCTTCATGTGCGAAGTGAAGAAGGAAGTGGAGCTGCTCACCGACTTCCTGTGCTTCCTGGAGATCTACCAGCGGCGCCGGCTGCGCGTGGTGCTCGAGGTCACCGGGCTGGACACGTGCTACCCGAGCGCGTGGTGGGCGTGCTCAACGCCATCAACACGCTGCTGTCCGACAGCCACGCGCCCTTCATCTTCATCCTGGTGGTGGACCCTAGCATCCTGGCCGCGTGCCTCGAGAGCGCCGGCTCCATGAAGGGCACGGCCGACAACGGCTACCTCTTCCTCAACCGCACAGTCACGCTGCCCTTCTCGGTGCCTATCATGGGCCGCCGCACCAAGCTGCAGTTCCTCCAGGACGCTGTGCAGAGCCGCGACGACCTGCTCTATCGCGAGATAACGCGCAAGCTGCGGCCGCCAGGCTGGGCCGGGGCCAGGGGCAGCGAGGGCGCGCAGCTCCTGGAGGTGCAGACGCAGGCGCCGGGCGGCGTGAGCAGAGCCGCATCGACGCCGAGGCGGCCCGTCGCATCCGCGAGCGCTCTTCTGCCTGCACGACGAGCGCGACTGCCTCTACGAGTATGTGCCCGACAACGTGGTGTCCATGCGGCGCATCGTCAACACCGTGCCCATTACCGTGCGCCTGCTGCAGCAACAGCAGGGGGACTTCGGGGGCCCCTCGCCGCGCCAGGCCGTGGCTTGGGTCGTGCTTGCCAACCAGTGGCCGTGCCGCCTCAGCTGGGCCCTGCAGTGCCTGGAGGACCGGCAGCAGGCCGGGCGCGCCCGAGGCCCGCGCGCGCCTCTGGGACGTGTTCAGCGACCACAGCCGCGAACTGCACACCATGACCAAGCCGCTGCAGAACGTGCTTGACCTGGACGGCGACCCTGAGCTTTTGAACGCTTCCTAGGCGCCCGACTTCCCCTTCACCGTGGCCGAGGCTCAGAGCCTCCTGCGCTGCACTGTCAACCTGGACCACTCCATCCGGCGCCGCATGGGCCTCATCCGGGCTGTCAGCGCGCTCAATCCGCCCAGCCCGCCCAAGTCCCCTGCCCGAGACAGCCCGCACGCAGCCAACGGAGCCAACCACGCCCCCAGGGCGGCCCAAGCGGGCCACCCTGCAGGGCACTCCCCTGTGCATGCTAGCGAAGCCCACCACCCCCGGGACTGGGCGCATGGGGGCAAGCCCAGACCCATGGCTTGAGCGCCTTTGACTCAGGGGCAATCCAGCCCAGGTGGGCCTTGAATGTAAGACTTCTGGGCACAACACTTGCATCTGCCCAGATGAGAGTGTAGGGGGTCTGGCTGGGCTCAAGACCCGGGGGTCAGTGTCCAGAATGGGGCCTGTGGTGCCCATATTTCCCAGATGAATCTGTGAGCCAGGGAAAGCCCTAAGCCATGGCTGCCAGGATGGGACAGCGTGTGTGTCTGAGAGCTGGGCAGAAGGACCCATGAGGAAATCGGGGTTCAAGTGCAATAAATGAAAATGTGAAAGCCCCCGAATGGTCTTCCTTGGCGAGGGCAGGGAAGCTGAGAAGCAGAGATGGACCTGGCCTCCCCAGCACACTGAGGACTGGGCACCAGGCCTGCCTTGTCCTGCCAAGTCTACTGCATTCCCAGGGAGTCGGGCAGGCTCAGCTGGCAGCCTGCTCGCTGACATCCCGGAGGCGGGAGGGGCTGCGGGGGCGACATGCACGGCTGCGGAGGCAGGGGCAATGAGGGCCAGATGGATGTGCTCCTTGACTCAGTGGAGCACACCCAGGCCTCAGGGGATCGAGGTCCCTGTCCCCACACCTGAGCTTGCCCCTCCACAGGCAGGGCAGGAGCTGGCATTTCCGAGGGTGGTGTCCCCAGTGACCTCAGCAGGCTGCTCCACTCTCAGGGTGGCTCCTCCCCTGGCATAATGGGTTAATTAGGCTTTGCTGGCACTGCAGTCTGGAGGAGCTGGCGGCACTGCCTCTCCCGGATAACTAACTGTCCAGGGGGTTCCTGCCTTACAGGTCACTCCAGGCCCACCGGATGAGCCTCTTGAGGACAGGGAAGTTGAGGTGCAGAGTGGGGCCCATGGAGCCAAAGTGGGGGCCCCCTAGGGCCAGCCTCTGCATCATGGCTCACCAGCTTCCTTTCCACCTCAGGGACAGAGACCTAGGCTGGGGGCACCACTCCTCTGGGCAGCTTCCCAGTTCTCATTGGTCAAAGAGCCACAAGCTGAGGCCTATGGTATGTCTGGCCCAGTTCAGTGGCTGGGGGGGCAGGGTCCTGAGAGCCAAGAGGGCAGTCCCAGAGGAAGCCAGGGGCTCTGTGAAGACACCCACCTCCAGGCCAGGCAGCCTAGTGCGGGTACTGCCCTCGTGCCGTAGCTCCAAGGTTGGGTGCAGCACCCCAACATCCCTGGCCAATAACTGCTTCAGAGTGGACGTGGGGCAGAGAGAATCAGCCTGTGATTTAGGGAAGGAGCTGCCAGGACTGAAACACTGGCAGTCCTGGCAAGGCTGAATTGGTGGCATAAACCCCAGGCATGCTGAGTTGTTTTCCAGCAGCAGGGGGAGAGCCTGCTCAAGAGAAGCCACCGCGGAGAGACATGGTCCTCCTGACACCTTAGGTGGGTGTTTCCGTAGGTGTGTCCCTGCAGGCAGCATGCTTCCCTTCCCTTCTGCTTCCTCAGCCCACTTGACTTGGGCAGAGTCTAGGCTTCGAACAAACTGGCCCCAGGAGCGGGGGTGCTGGGGAGGCGGAACCAACCTGTAGACAGAAGTCAGGGGTAGGACTAAGGACCGCCCCCCGCCCTCCCACCAGGCCCCTGGAGGAAGCTGCTCCCTGTAATAGGGTATGCAGCAGTGGTCAAACTGTTGCCCAATTTTATCTTAGATTCTGGCCATGTGCCTGGCAAAACTAGAGCATTCAGACTAAACATAAAAAACCAAACCAAAAGAGGATATCAGAGGGGCTGGGTGTGGCCAGAGTGGCTCCCTGCCCCCGGCATTCACAGATCCTCTGTAGCGTGGGGCTTTTGCTGGGAACTGGCGCCTACAAGGGAGTGGAAGTGTGCGTCTTTTTCCCAATGTGGCAACAACTTCAGAGGCAGGCTTGCCTTTTCTCCGCTCTCCTCCCCGGCCTGCCTGCTGGATGCAGGGTCTCCTGAGGACCCAGGGATGGCAGAGCCACCAGAGGGCAGGGTCCTGGCTTCTGAGAGTCACTTCATGGAGAACAGCTGTCTGCCACCTGGAATGCCCATGTGCATGAAAATAAATATCTCCCAAGTTAGGGCATTGAGATCTTTTAAGATTTGGTACAACGTCAAGCTGTTGTGAAGGATTTGTGTGTTCACAACAAGCTTGGGTGATGCTTGGATGGTTGAAGGCAAAGGAAAGAAATACTTGGTCAGGGACTTCCCTGGTGGTCCAGTGGTTAGGGCTCTGAGGCTCACTGCTGAGGGCCAAGGTTTGATCTCTGAATAAGGAACTAAGATCCCTTAAGCTGAGACGCACAGCCTTTAAAAACAAACAAACAAACAAACAAAAAACCTTGGCCAAAGGGATCTACCTCCAAGATCCAAGACTCCTAAAAGTCAGAAAATCAGGAGCAGTGCAGAATTGGTCTACTAGTCTCCTGGGGCTGCTGTTAACTAAATACTACAAACCGAGTAGCTTAGAACAGCAGAGATTTATTTCCTTACAGTTCTGGAAGTCAGAAGTCCAAAATCAAGGAGCTGTCAGGGCCATGGCCCCTCAGAAATCTGGAAAGGGAGTCCTTCCTCGCCTCTTCGAGCTTCTGGCATCCTTGGCTTGTGGTTGCGTCACAAGCCTTCCATCCTCACAAGGCCTTTGGTGTCCTTACATCTTCCCTGTGAGTACGTCTGTCCCTGTCTCCAAATTCCCCCTTTTCATATTGGATCAGGGCCCATCCTATAACTTCATTTTAACTTGAATACCTCGATAAAGACCCCATTTCTGAAGTCCTATCCGAGGTCTGGGGGAGGGTCACAATTCAACCCTGAATTCCTAACCACAAGCTGAAGTGAAGGGCAGGGACAAGGCTGGGAAGAGGACTCCAGACATTCCCAGGCACTCCACGAGGCATAGGCTCCTTCCCCACGCGACCCCCTCAGCCCAGTCTGTTAATCGCCTGTCCTGGAGGTGGAGGCAGACAGTAAAGGGGATGGATGAGCACCCAACACTGATTTAAGGACCAAAAGCCCCCCACCAGGGTTGACTCCTGGGCAATGGCTAAATTCCACCAAAAACCTACTGAGATTTTTAGGGGCTGTACTGACAATACCCCAACTTGGCAAAGGACTGTGGTTTCACAGCACTTTGAAAGAAACTTGACATACCTGGGTCTCCCCAGGAAGCGGGGGCTGGAGGCAGGGAAACCTGGAGAGGTTCGTCTCCCCACCTGGTCCCAGCTGTACCAGTCAGAGGATGACGCTGCCCACAGCCCGGAACCTGGACGCTGTGTGGGTGTCTCCCTGGCTGCCAGCAGGGCGGGTGCCACGGGCTGGTGACGGGTGTACATGGCTTCCCCCAGCCCTTTGCCCAAATGAGGAGGGAGTCCCAGCTGCAGCTGCCCTAAGGACAGTTAGGACCCCGTAGTGGTTGGTGACTCAAGGTGTTCCTCCCAGTCACTCAGGCAACTGGGGCAGAGGACCCCCAGTTCCCATAAGAATGGAAAGGGCTCCTGGTCATCATTGCTGTGACTCGTTTTCTCACCGCACCTCTTCCTGACCTGAGCCAGCCTCCCACGCAGCAAAGGAGCAGGTGTGAAGGCCTTCCCCTGAAGTGGTTCTCACCTTTTCTGGAAGGTGAGACTCAGATTTCCCAGAAGTGCCCGACAGCCCTCCAGCCGCACCTCGGTGCCTGTGGGCAGTGACCAGGCGACCGCCAGACTCCGGGGGGCAGACGGCCTCCTCCCAGGATGTCTGGGGTTGACGGGGCTGGGCTGTCCACTCTCCTTGGCCCACTTACTTGGTGGCTCAGGCGGTAAAGAACCTGCCTGCAATGCCAGAGACCAGGATTCAATCCCTGGGTCGGAAGAGTCCCTGGAGAAGGGAATGGCAACCCATTCGGGTATTCCTGCCTGGGAAGTCCCATGGACGGAGGAGCCTGGGCGGCTACAGTCTGTGGGGGTCACAGAGTCTGACTGGGCACAGCAATGACCTCTGAACCCGAGCTGGACCTGAAGCTGGGAGGTATTTGGAAGGTATTTCCTCGGAAGAGAGGGGGTGGAAGCAGGTATGAACTGGTTGTGTCACAGAGGAGCCTGGGCTCCTGAGGAAGGGGCGCCGGGGCAGTGGCTGTGGTGGGAAGACCCAGCTCCCTCCTGTCCCGCCTCGAGGCTCTTCTCCAGGATGGCCTCCACACACCCCCGTGGATGCTCCGCAGCTGGTACCTGTCACGCCCCTGCCCTCCCCCCCTCTGCCCAGAGCCCCCACAGCGGAGACTCGGGATCAGCACAAGCAGAGAGCAGGCAAACGGGGAACCCAGCTCTGGTTTATTAGAAAAGGTGTGAACAGAGTTGCACCGACAGGAGCAGCCCCTCCCCCGCCCTCTGCCCACTCCCCTCCACCCCCGCGCACCCCCCACCCCGGGTTGTAGTGCCTCTCAGGGCGCAGCCTCATGTGGCCCGGACAGCAGGGTCTCCCAGCCCTGGCTGCTCCCCACCCCAGCTCCCTGAAAGATTTATTGCACTTAAGATAAAGAAAGCTCTGATCCTCGGCTCCCGTCTCCCCCACCCACCCCAGCCCAGGCCCTCACCCTGCCTGGGGCTGCTCCACCAAGTCCAACCACCATCACCATCACCACCACCACCACCGCTTACCGCCCCTCCCAAGCTGTGCCTCTGGCCTGGTCCCGCACCTGGGTGCCATCCCACCACCACCTAGGACTCCTGCCCTCGATGGGGCGAGCCTGGCCAAATGGGGCCCTGGGAAGAGGCGCTGGGGCCTCGTGAGCCCGATGACTTTGGAGACCGCGTCCACTTCCTCCTCCCTTCCACCCCCAGCCCAGAGTCTTCGAGTGTCGATACGTGAATAGAAGTGTTTCCGTCAGGGCGGAGAGGGCCACCCCTGCAGCTCCTGCACCCGTGTAGTGTTGCTGGGTGGGTGGGGGCCCCAGGGAGGCCCCACCCCCTGGTGTCCCGGGCCTCAGAAGGCTGGGGGTGAGGGTGAGAAGATTCTCATGGCTCTGGCCTCAGCTCTTCTAAGACTGACGGGTAACAGGGAGCTTCGGGAGGGAGAGAAGGGGGAGAGCCTGTCAGAGCCAGGGCTCTGCCACCGGTCCCCTGGCCCCCGGTCCCAGCCCGCACCGCACCTAAAGCGTCACAGTGTCTCCTGCCCAGACTCCTGACTGGCTTCCAGGAGCAGCTCTTCAAGCTCCTTCTCGTTCTTGGAGCAGCTCAGTTCTGTCAGAGGTCGGGGGAGAAGGGTGGGCGGCCTCCAGTCAGGTGGGAGGGCTGGGGGCAGGAACCCTGCCTGAGTCAGACTCCTAAGGGAGCACAGGTCCAGGGGCCACTGAGACCCTCAGACTCCAGTCAGCAGACCTGACATGCCCCACCCCCAAGGGGGCTCCCAGGGACCCAAGGGAGAATGGCGGGGACCGAGAACCCAGTCTCACTTGTCCCTGTCAAGGTCCACTTTCTTCAAGGGAAACTGAGGCACCCCATGGGTGGATGCTCGCCCAGGGTCACACGCAGCACCCAGGGGGCCCGCTACCCAGCCCCAGGGCGCCTCTCACCGTGTTCCAGGCCACAGCTTCCCACCTTGGCCTCAGGCCCTGGGGGCAGCTCTGGGGACAGTGCCAGGCGAACTCAGGCTTCAGGCCGTTGGGCAATGGTGGCCCCACCTGGGGCGGTTCCAGCGGTGGCTGGGGCTCAGGCGGCCCAGGGTCCGGAGTGCTGGCGGCCTCAGTGGGCATCAGGAAAGGTGAGGGTGGGGGGGCAGGCTGAGGCAGGTGGGGACGCAGGACCAGGAGGGGCGGGGGCAGCAGGAGGGGCGAGGGGCACAGGAGGCTCTGCCCTCTCGGGTGGACTTTCCACCCGGGTCACCACAAACACTTTGTGGCCCCAGCCCGGGCTGGACACGGAGATGCGCTGCTCGGGCGGGGGAGGAGGGGCAACCTGGGGGCTCCTGTCCCCAGGGCCCAGGGAGTCCGTGGGGGCACCAGGGGCGGGGCAGGGGCCTCGGCCCTCTCCCCATCCGCCTCGTCCCCGTCCTCCCCCTCAGAGTCTGAGTCTGAGTCTGAGTCCGGCCTGGGGCTGGGGCCTGGCGACCCGTTCTCCTGCGCCTCGGCGGCGGGCTCCTCCCGGGGCTCGTCGTCGGGCTGGGGCTCGGTGACAGTGATCTCGGGCATAGAGGCCGACTGCTGCAGCCGCTGCTCCTTTTCCTCCCGCTCCCGCGCCAGCACGAAGTTGCGCTTGCAGCCGTTCTGGATCTCAGCCAGCAGCGCCTTCTGCGTCTCGATGAAGCTCTTCACCTGCAGGCAGAGGAGTGGGCTGGGCTTGGGCTCTGGGTGGCCTGCCCACAGCGGGTCCCTGGCCCGCCCCCGACCTGCCAGCAGGGAAGAGCCCGCTCACCGCTTCCTTCTTGGGCTCACGGTCGAGGTCCAGGCGCAGCAGGGAGTGGTTCACCTTGAGGGCCAACGACAGTGCCATGAGCCCGCCTGTCTTGATCTCGTTCTCCCGAAGGTCCAGTCTCAGGAGGCGGGGGCTCTCGGCGATGAACTCCGCCACTGCCACCGCGCCTGGGAGGGGGACCACAGGGGCTGGCCACAGGCCCATGCTCAGCTGGCCGCCCCCGCCCCGGCCCCACCATCCCCTGTGCCCTACCCTCGCACGTCAGCTTGGTGGAGGCCAGGCCGAGGCGCAGCACGCTGCGGTTGCCGATGAGGCCGTTCTTGAGGTTCCGCACGCCCTCGTTCCCAATGGGGTTGTGGCCCAGGTTCAGCGTCTCCAGGCTGTGTGTGTGTGGCTGCAGGGGTTGGCGCACAAGAGCCAGGAAAGGCCCAGGAAGCCAGTCAGGAAAGAGGCGGGCTCTCCTTGGCAGTGCCCCCCAGTCCAAGCACTGGCACCTTCCTGCTTTGGGCCGAATCCCTCAGGTTCACAGAAATCTCCCAAGTGCCAGCTGCCCCATCCACTCCTCAGCCCTCTGAGCATCCAGCCAACCCACAGCCCCAGGCCCACCCTCTGACCTCACCAGCCTCCTGTGGGTTCTCGGCACAGGCCTGCCTGGCTGTGGGTAATTCTTAACCTGGGTCTGAGTCCTTGAACCCTATGGGCTTGCTTTGAATACCACGTGATGAAGAGATTCAAGACTGACTGAAGACTTCCAGGAATGCTAACTTTCTACACAAAATGCTTTTCCCTTGCACAAAGCACTGTCTTGTACTAGGCTGTGGTGCTGGGTGTGGAGAGGCAATGAAAGAAGAGCTGCCCTCCTCAGAGAAAGAGGGAGCAGGAGCCGGAGCAGAGACCAAGCAGGGCGGGCGGGAGAGGCCAGGTTCCCCAACTGGCAGGATGAGCCGGGAGGAAGAGGAGGAAGAAGGGGGATGGGGGAGGGTGCTGGAGGGGCCACGCTGCCCCTTCCCTCTCCAGCCGACTCACCAGCGTCATGCCCAGGAAAGCCATGCCCGTGTGCGTGAGCTGGTTGTTCCACAGCACCAGGGTTGCCAGCCCCCTTCCTCTGCTCCTTAAGGCCCTCGCAGATGTAGGCCAGACCTGGGGAGGCCCGTGGGCAAGTCCTGTCTGTGGTCAGGGAGTCTCCCGGGGGCCACTGGCCCAGGAGCCACCTGCGAATGCTCAGAAAGCCCCACCCCGGCCTGCCCAGCCCCACAGGCTCTGGCCCCACTACCTGGGACCTGGCACACACAGTTTCCCAATCCTAGGGATCATTCGTTCTCTGGGTAAGTAGATGGACTCCTCCACCTGCCTCAGATCTTCACTCAAATCTCACCCACTCACAGGACAGTCCTGGCCAGCCTACCCTCAGCAGACAGCTCTGTCCACCATCATGGCTTTGCTTCTCTTCATGGCATGTCTCACCATCTAACAGAGATTATTAATGTATCCTGGCTCCATCTCTCCTGAGACAAAGACCTCTGCCTCACTCATCGCTGTGAACCAGGAGCCAATAGGCCCTGAATGTGGTAGGTGCTCAGTAACCATGGTATCCAGGGCCAGATTCCCTGGAAGAAGGCGCTGGACTTGCTGCCCCATCCTGCACCTCCCTCCCCTGGAACCCTGTCCTCACAGATGCCAAGGGACTCTGCTCGACAGTGAGCCAGGATGAAATCAAATTCCTCCCACTGACAAGGCCCTGTGACTAGTCCCTCTTCACTGCTCACTCATCTTCGGGCTCACTGGGGCTCTTCCCCCAGATATCTAACATCTAAGCTCTTTCCCAGGCTTTCCTGGTGGTTTAAGCAGTAAAACAATCTGCCTGCAATGCAGGGAGATGGGGGGTTCGACCCCTGGGTCAGGAAGATCCTCTGGAGAAGGGCATGGCAACCCATTCTAGTATTCTTGCCTGGAAACTCCCATAGACAGAGGAGCCTGGCTAGCTATAATCCATGGGGTCAGAAAGAGTAGGACATGACTGAAGTGACTGAGCATCACGCATAAGCTCCTTCCCACCTCAGATCTCTGCACTTGGAATCTCTGCCTGGATTCTTCCCTAGGCTGCTTAAATGGCTGGCTCCAGCCCAGCCTCCTCATCACCACCCAGAGGTCCCTGCCTGCACACCTTGAACAGCTTCTGGTTGACCCTTTATCCCAGTGTCAGCTATCTGGTCAATACTGCACCTCACCCTGAAGGCACAGTTGAGCTGTTCCCTCCTCCCTCATCCCGAGGCGGGGCCAAACCCTGGGGCTCCCACAGCCTGGCCCCACCTGCGCCCCGTCACCACGAGGGGAGGGCTGGGAGCATCCTGGCCACCCGTGTCAGCAGCAGCATGAGCCACTGGCTGGCCACACAGTGGGTGCTGGGGGACTGGAGCAGGGGTCTGGTGGGGCCACATGCCCACCTGAGTCCAGCACGTGGTTGTTGCGGAGGTCCAGGATCTGCAGGGAGCAGTTGAACTTGAGCAGGTTGCCCAGCTGGGCCGAGTCCTGCAGGCCGTTGAGCTTGTTGTCGGCGAGGCACAGCTCCCGCAGAGTCATGTTCATCTTCAGGGCTGTGGCTGGGAAAGGGGAGGGGGTTGTGACTGGCCAGGCCTGGGGGACCTGGCCAACAGCCCGAGCCCAGCAGCACGCCGCCCTGGGGCCTCACCAAGCAGCATGAGGGGCCGCCCCGACAGGCTGGAGCTCTCCAGATGCAGCACTGCTAGGCTGCTGCGGATGCGCAGGGCGCGCGCCACGAAGGGCGCCGAGTGGTCCAGGAGGGGTGTGTTGCGAGCGTCCAGGTACTGCAGGCAGCTTGTCTGCGAGGCAGGTGCGTGAGGGGGCGGGGTCAGGCTGGCCCGGCCCTCCCCGCCCTGGGGGCCCCCACCACCACATCCCAACAGCCTCATGGGCAGCAGGGCCACCTGGTTGTACAGCGGGGGACACTGGCTGGTGAAGGGAGGGCTGTGGAACCAGGCCCTACGAAGAGAGGCTGTGGGCCGAGGTGCCCACCTTGCGCATCATGTGGGCGGCGGCCTGCCAGCCCCGGGTGCCGATGTGCTTGTTGAAGGAGATGTTGAGGTGTGTGGCCGACTCGTAGTACTCAATCATATCAAAGAGGGCTGAGGCACCCTGGGCAGAGACAGCGGGCGCGGCCTCAGGTTGCGGCCGCCCAGGAAGCCAGGAGGCAGGGGCTGAGGCACTAGACTCCCAAAGGCCATATGCCTCCGATCAGGCCTGCTTCCCCATGTATCCCCCTTGCTTAGGAAGCCCCCATCCTTGGGGTGAGTCTGTGAGACCGTTTCTCTGGGCCCCATCCAGAGTCCAACTCCACCCCTCACTCTGGGCGCTCTGGCCGTCTCCCTGATCTTGCTCCTCAAGAGGCCCTGCCCAGCCTCTGTCCAAGGGGGTTCCTTTTTTCTGCTATGCCCTCCCCCCAGACCTCTAAGGGGCAGGGAGCTCAGGGCATGGAGATGGGCGGTGACGGGCTGCTCACATCTTCGTCCAGGTTCGTCTGTTCCAGATCCACGACCTTGAACTGCAGCCTCTTGAAGACTTCTTCCAGGGCCTCGCAGGTCTTGTAGTCAAGCTTCTCACCTGAGACGAGACGGAGCGCCGTGTACACATGTGCACTCAGGTGTGGGGCAGGGCACTGGGTGGAAGCACAGGCTCCCGGCCAACCCAGGGAGGAAAGACCCCCGCACCTCCCCAAGGCTCGAGGCACCTATCTCACCTCCGGTGACGCCCACACCTCTCTCTGGCCCAGCTCTGCCTGCCCTCGGCCACCTCCAGGGAGGCCCCAGCTTTGCCTACCACCCAAGGGCCCCTGGCCCCTTCCAGACGCACACCTTTCAGATCCAGACAGTCGATGCGGTGCCCGAGGTCCGTGAACTCCTGGGAAAGCAGAGCGGACGATGGTCAAGGCAGGAAGCCCTTGACCAGGCTGTTAGGTTGTCTGTCCCTAACAGTGGGGCAGCCAGGGCTCTGAAACAATCCTGGAACATTCTGGAATGACTCGTCCAGAGGGAAGGCACTAAGGCAGTGCTTTACCAACACGACCAGGGTGGACAGGCGACCTGCGAGTGACGACTAGGGGAGAGCAGGCCAGAGGCAGAGCAAGGCCGTGTGCGCGTGTGTGTGTTAGTCGCTCAGTCGTGTCCATTCTTTGTGACCCCATAGACTGCAGCCTGCCAGGCTCCTCTGTCCATGGGGATTCTCCAGGAAAGAACACTGGAGTGGGTTGCCTTTCCTTTCTCCAGAGGATCTTCCCAACCCAGGGATTGAACCTGAGTCTCCCACACTGCAGGTAGATTCCTTATGGGCTGAACCACCAGAGAAGCCCCACAGCAAGCCCTTAGGCATACAAAAACTGAACCTGCCCACATGTCTACACACCTCTGAACAGTGACTCCTCCATTTATAAAAGCAGAAAGTCTAGAGGGTGAAAACCCCACGCTGCCACCAGGGGGCACTCCTGGGAATGGGACTTGGGCAAGAATTGAGAAACAGCTTGCTTTCTGTATCTGCAGTATTTGAACTTTTTAAAAGAAAGAATATACATTATTTTTGTCATTCAGAGTTTTAAATTTCATATACATGGCTTTTCCCCTGAGGAAGAGAACTTATTTGCGGAGCGGATGATTCTTGACAAGTAATTTCCAACTTTATATAATTCTGTACTGTTTAAATATTCATGAAGAGCCTGACTGGTTTTACCACTTAAAAGAGGATTTTCAAAGACATATTTACATTAGCCCTTGGCTGGCCAGCTAGGCTGGGGAGGGGGGAGTGTTCTGTGTACCCTTTCTTGCTTGGGGCAGACATCACGGGCCCAGAGGGTGCTGGGGGGCACAGGAAAGGCAGCTTCACCCCAGGGACCACTCCCACCCCCCGTCACCTGGCATACCTGGAGCTGCCTGAGGAGCTTGGGGATCTGTCTGCAGTTCAGCTTCTGGCAAGCCTGCTTGTAGGCACCAATAATCTCGTCCACGGTCACATTCTGGGCTGTAGGCAGAGAAGACCCAGGCAGGTGACTCTCCACACCCTGGGCCTCATTCACCCATTCCTTCCCACTCGCCTCTGCCCCCTTCTCGTCTCAGCCTCCTTCCATCAACCCAGAGTTCAGCCCTGCTGTTGAGGCCCGTTGCTGTGACTGCCACTCTGGGGACGTGTCTCCCGGCGCCCCCAAACCAAGTTACCCCATCTCCCCACACCTCCCCAGAGCTCCCCAAACACCTTCACATAAACATCATACAACTAATATCACGCCATTTCTCTACCTGTCAGCTACCGCCTCCACTAGATTGGGAGCCCACACAGGGCAGGACTGGGGCTCCCTTAGTCACCCCCCAGGGTCCCCACCACCACCCAGCACAGGGCCAGACCCAGAGCAGATGTCTGATTTGTGGTTTCCTTTGAATGAGAGAATGAGGCCACACTCCAACCTTATGAGGAAGTTGAACTCAGAGAGGTGAAGCACTTTGCCCAAGGTCACGCAGCTGGTGAGTGGTGGAGCCGGAACTCAGCCCTCAACTGCGATGCCACACGGCCTCTCAGATTCCTCACTCCATAAACTCCCTCAGCACCAAACGGGGCTTCCTGTGCCCCAGGGACACGGCAGCAGTCGGAGTCCCTGATACGGCCCTGGCGCCCGAGGAGGCGGACAGTGGCTCCCCAAATGGACGAGGGTGCAGCCCAAACCCAACCTGCACAGGCTTGTCCTTGGGAATCTCGGGGCCTGTTACCATGTGGAAGGTAGAGCTAGCCTTTCTGTCTGCACAGATTTGCCTTTTCTGGACATTTCATACAAATGGTGGTAAATAGTATGTGGCCTCCAGTGGCCTGCTTCTTTCTGGAACGGAACAGTTTTGAGTTTCGGCCCCTCTGTAGTGCTGCGTAGTAACTGTCCAAGTATGCATTTTGTTTAGCCATTCTCTAGGTGAAAAGACCAGTTTTTGGCTGTCAGAGCCTGGATTTTGTCCGGGGGGCAGCCAGGAGTGCGGGAAAAGCAATGGCATCCCACTCCAGTACTCTTGCCTGGAAAATCCCACGGACAGAGGAGCCTGGTAGGCTGCAGTCCATGAGGTTGCTAAAGAGTCGGACACGACTGAGCGGCTTCACTTTCACGCACTGGAGAAGGAAACGGCAACCCACTCCACTGTTCTTGCCTCGAGAATCCAGGGACAGAGGAGCCTGGTAGGAGGCCGTCTATGGGGTTGCACAGAGTCGGACACGACTGAAGAGACTTAGCAATAGCAGCAGCCAGGAGTGCAAGAAGGAAGGGCTCTGAGCCGGGGAGGCAGGGAGTCAGGCCTGGGTGCACGGAGCCAGCAGCGTGGAGCGGACACGGGGCTGCAGGGCGGGCAGGGGATGGGCCTGCAGGAGCCCCGGCAGAGCTTCTGGGCAGGCATTTCCAGGGGACGCTCCCTCCGGCCACCACTCTGCCAGCAGCCCAACACCCGACCCTATCAAACAGCACCACGACTTCTTTGGGGGAAACCAAGGTCCAGGGAAGGAAAGCTGCCTCCCTGGGGCCAGGCAGAGTGGAATACCTGCTCTGGAACTCTCTCTGTTGTGTTAGGTAGGGATGCTGGAGGAAAGAAGCCCGTAGAGGCCCGGGGCTCCCCAGGGCTCAGGCTCCATCCTAGAACCCTCGCTTCCTTCTTGGGTGGAGTGGGCAGAATGAAGCCTGAGAGAAGCTAGCTGTAGGTGACCAGCAGCCTCCCCCGTGCCAGCCGCCCCTGCTGCCATGCCATCACATGCCCGGTGGCTCCCAGCTCTAGGGGAGGGGGACTGGCACTGGCCTGTCCTCAGGGAATCTGAGCCACTGACCCCTCAGGGAGTCCATGAACTTCAGAAAAACTGCCTCTTTAGTTTCACTAGCTGAACTGTGACATAATTTAGCATTTCCTTCTTAGAGGCAAAAAGAGAGAAAAGAAACACTCTGTCATCAATAGAAAGGGCAGACGTTTTCACATCACGTAACAGTTACTGCAGATCCTGAATGCTCATCACTGCTTGGGGAGTCATCCGAGCTGCTGCTATATCCTGTTATTTCATGTGTCAAAGAGGATGAGTATAAATACTATATAATGATTTTAAAGGTATTTAATAAACTGTATTTTAACTGGTACCCTTTATAAGTCCCGTTTTTGCCTTTAAGTATCGCTGCTCCATGGGGCTTCCCAAGTGGCACTACTGGTAAAGAACCTGCCTACCAATGCACGTGATTTCTAGAGTCGGGAGTTCAACCTTTGGTTGGAAGATCCCCTGGAGGAGGGCATGGCAACCCACTCCAGGATTAAAAAAAAAAAAAAAAAAAAGTCACTCCAAGAAGTGTACACAGGCTTTACCCGATGGCCAAAAGGCAAAAACTGCTCCCTGAGACCCACTCCCTTCAATAACGGCCCCCAGGCCAAGGGGGTTGGTTTGGTCACCTCAGATGGGGATGAAATAGGCACGGGGGGTACACATGGGGTTGTTAACTAGCAGTTCTCAGTATCCTAGACAGTCTGCAGGAAATATGAGCCCTTAGCAACCTCTCAAATTGCAGTTGGTCCTTTAGGTGTCCAGCTCCAACACCACTTCCTCCAGGAAGCCCTCCCTGGCTGCCTAGGACTTCTGGCTCCTGATGTCCCCTGAAAGCCTACCCACTGGGTTGGTCTTTGCTCTGAGAGGCCTCCTAGTGAGGGCCACGGTCTCTGACCTTGCCACCTCCACACCAGCCACAGGTACTATCCAGCCACTCCTCCAGCGAGGCGCCCGTGGGGTTTCGATGCCGGTACAGCCTCACACAAGGTCACTGCCAGGGCTGGGGGAGGCAGCACCTGCCCACTCGGGTGCAGTAGGGGAAGCTGAGAGCAGGGGCAGGAGAGACAGGCTCGGAGACCTGGGGCCCAAGGCCCAGAGCAGCTGCAGACAAGAATGACAACTGCGGGCTTCCCTGGTGGCTCAGTGGTGAAGAATCTACCTGCCAACACAAGAGACATGGGTTCGATCCCTGATCCAGGAAGATTCCACATGCCGCGGAGCAACTAAGTCTGTGCACCACAACTACTGAAGCCTGTGCACCTACAATCCCTGCTCCGCCACACGAGGAGACACAGATGACAACGAGAAGCCCACGCACCACGCCTGCTCGCCGGGACTGGAGAAAAGCCCGCACGCAGCAGCGAAGACCCAGCTCAGCCCCAAACTGGCAAATACAGTAAAATTACTTTTCAAAAAGAATGATAATTGCGTCTTGTCATTCTCCTCTGATGCTGAGACACACATTCCAGGTTGGGGCAGCAGTGGGATGAAACACAGAAAAACAGAAGCGAGGTTCAGCCTGAAAGCCCCCAGCCCTGCCTTGCTTTTCTCAACAGCACCGCCAGCCATGTCCCCAGGCCTGGTCAGTCACCAGTGGGCACGTATGAGTGTCAGGTGGATTGGGAAGGACCTTGAGGTCATCAGTATGTATGGGCATTTCATTCATATATAAGAAAAAGGAACTATTAAATCAAAACCAGCATTTTGCATAGATTATCAGTGGAAATAAATGAGAAGAAACATATTCAAATTTTTTTAATGAACCAATGTTAAAAAAAAAAAAACACAGTAAGGAAACAGCAGTACAGGTGGTTCAGAGAGATTACACAGAGCATTTGCGAAGCACTTCCACCGTGCCAGGCGCCACTCAAGCACTTTATAGGCTGGGGGGCTGGCCCAGGTGGCTGGCTCAGGACCAGCCCCCATACACTTGCTCAATCTGTGACGAAATCATCAAGGCCCCACCTCGGGTCATCTGCCCTCGACTTGTCCAGCCTTAACAGAACCACAAGGTCGCTGCAAGTCAAAGGGCCTAGGCCTCCGGCTGCAGCCAGGTACCCACAGACAAGCAAGCGGACCCGGAGAGCTAGGGGTGAGGAGAACCGCTCACACGGTGAGGTCACTGGCCGCCAGGGCTGGGCCAGGCCGGGAGGCCTGAGTCAGAGCCCTACCCCCAGGTCCCGAGGGCAAGGCTGCAAAGTGGTGAGGGCCCAGCTCCAGCCTGAAGTCGGGGGCCTGGGGCCTGGCTGCCCCCTGCCCCCGTGAGCTCAGGAAGGCCCTGCCTGGACGTGGCTCACTGGAGACACGGGGTCTTGCAGCATGGTTGAGCACGGGCTCCGGGAGCTAGAGCGCCTGGGGCCAAGTCCTGGCTCCCAACTTAAACCCTATGACTTTGAGCAAAACGACGGAACGTCTGCACCTCAACCACCCGACCCTGAAAACGGGGCCAAGCGGGACTCCTCCCAGGGTGAGTGTGTACTGAGTCAGCACAGCACACCCCCTCAGACCAGGGCTGAGCTCACGCTCCAGAGTGCTCCTTGAGGCTGGCTGGCCGACACTGCCGTTTTGTCCCCACACTGGAAGGCAGGGACCCAGAAGAGAACAAAGCACCTGTTGAGTGACGGAATGGTTGGTGAGGCGTGTGCGAGGGGGACACGCCTGTGAGTGTGTGTTTCCAGCTCCCATAACCACGGCTGCCAAGGTCTGATTTGGGCAGGAGCTGGTGTAAGCAGCCGTCAGAGAGGAGGGGCGGTGTGGTGAGGGGGCGCACCCTCGGGCACCAGGAGTGGGATGTGAAGAGGTCACTGCTTCAGGTAAGAGGACCCACGTTCTGATCCTCATCTTGTGAAGTTGTGATGAACACAATGACCTCTTTTCCTCTCTGAAAGGGAATCTGGAGGGTCTCAGGAGAGAGGGACATGAGAGGACCTTCCACGGAGCTGCCCAGCGCAGGGCCTGGCTCAGTGGGAGACACAGCTGGAGAAAGGTGGCGATGGTGGCCGCGGCCACCACTTCCAGGAATCAGACACTTATTCCATCTAAGTAACCGTCTAAATGACCATGCTGAGCAGTTTCTATGCAGTTTCGTTCTGCCAGCTGCGTGACCTTATGAGTCTGGCAGTTACATTTCTACTTTGTAATCAGGGGAAGCAAGCTCAGAAAGGGCAAGTCATCTGTCCAAGGTCATGGAGTCAGGAGCGGCCAGGCTGGAATGCACATTCCAACCTGTCCTGCTCTGTAACTGGAACACAGCTCCATTCCCATATGACCTTGATGAGCCAGGGGAGGCAGGGGCTGGGGCGAAGGTGTGAGCTGTGGGGAGCGAGACCCGTGTGCAGCCGGCGCCAGTCTCCCAGGAAGAGGCTGTGGGGCAAACGAGACTGCTCCCCCACCCCTGCCGCACAAAGGGGCACAGAAACCCGATGCCAGGCGTCAGGTGACGGCCGAGAGGGCTCTCTCCTCTGCACACAGGTGCAAAGACACCCACGAGAGGCAAGGACGGGGTGTACCAGGGGGCGGTGGCTCAGGCCATACCCCTGCCAGCCTGGGGGCTGGGGTCACCCCCAGTGGGCGTCAAAACCAGGAAGCAGCAGTGGGGGTGGGGAGGAGAGGGACAAGGGGATGGGGGCCAGTTCTCATTCCTGAGGCTTCAAAAGCAGGTTGCAGACACAGAGGAGAGAGACAGAGAGCAGGGGGCAGTAGCCCCAGGGAGCGGAGAGGCAGGACAGCAAGGGGACAGGCTGGGCTGGATCCAGGGCACCAGGAGAGGCGGAGGGGTGGGGATGGGGATCCAGCGGGCCTCAGCGAGCACTCTGCTCTCTGTACGAGACAGGAGCCACCAGGCTGGTTCAGAGCAGTGTCAGGAGCTATCCAAGGTCTGGGGAGGACTGTGTCTGCAGAGACCAGGGCCAGGGAGCGGGAAGCCCCCTGAGTCCCCTAACAAGGAGGCTGTCAGGAGTGGCGTCCAGAGCTGAAGAGGGAGGCTGAGGCTACTGGGTGGCCCGGAGCCAGGCCTGGGTTCTAACCTGACTCCCAGGGCCTGGTCAGCGCATCTGCGGAGCCCACCCTCAGAGGGTCCCGTCACGCCCTTCCTACCCCAGACAGAAGGGCACCATCACCATCACCCTGCTCGGCAGAGAGGAAGCCAGAGCCTCGCAGCAGCAAGGCCACTGCAGGGGCCAGCCCTGCCGGGCGACCGGGCTCTTGTGGCCCACGCCTCAACGTCTGGGGGAACACCATCCTCCCTTGGGCTCACCCCCTTCCAGGGGGCACCAGGCCAGCAGCCCCTGGGCAGGCGGTGTGCCAGGCTCACAGTCCACCCCCACGGTGAGGCTGCCTTGTCCGCGTCCCCCCCGCCCCACCTCAACCAGCTGCCCCAGGCAGTCAGCACCAGGGCCCGACAGCCCTCACGACGCCATCCCCGGGCCCCAGGTGGGATGTCTGTGTTGCCTCCATGTCCCGCCATCCTCCCCAGAGGTGCCCTGTCAGCAGCCTCCTTTCAGTGACTCGCCAGGGACAGGGGGATGACCCTTGCAGGGCTGTCAGGAAACAAGAGCTTGCGTCCCCAGGGGTGGACGAGGTGGCCTCTCGCTTTTGGAGCAGCCACCCCGGAATCCACCAAGGGGAAAGTGCCTCCTGAGAATAAAGCCGACTTGGGAGAGGTGAGCCCAGAGGAGGAGAGAGACACAAGATCCAGTGAGGCCAGAAGTCAAGCTAGTCAAGGCTCTGCAGATCCAGAAGACAATAAAAACCCCCTTCAGCCTTCAGCCCCTTGGAGTGAGGCTTCTAACCCAGAATTCCCACTTAGACACCATCTTCCCTATTTGTCAGCCCACACCTCCCAGGCCTGGGCCTTGCCAAGCTGTATGTTGGCACTGGGAGGACAAGAAGGGCTTGGATGGGGTGGGGGTGGGGGAAAATCCCCACCCTCCAGGTGTTCTTATCTGCTGGGAAGAGCATGCAGTCCATCCAGGGAGGCCCTCTGGGGACGCTGTGCATGTTCTGGACTGAGCTGGGATAAGGTGGAGGGGGAAGCTAGGTCTCAGAAGTCCCCTTGAAGACTTGCTTATGGAGCCCCTGCACCCCCCGCCAGCAGTGAGCTCCAGCCACACTCAAAACTCCTTTCTCAGAAAAGGCCCAGGGCTTCACCTCACCTCGTTCTCCCCCCTCCTCTTAGGCAGGACAGTCTCATTTCAACCCCTCAGCTCAGGGGGGCCTTCTCTGGGGAGCCCTCCATGACCCCCCCGCTGCTCAGGCTCCTTCCAGGAGGCAGACGGCAGAGCGCACACCAGGCCACTGTCCCAGGCCTTGAAGGCAGACAGGGCCTTCTGACATTGTGGGGCAGGGGGTCAGCTCTACATGCAAAATACGGAAGAGCCTGGACAGAGGCGGGCAGGATGCCAGGGCCCGACTGCCAGAAACGCCCCGTGACCCGCCTTGGGTAGGCATCGTCACCCTACCTTCCAGGTAAGGCACGCAATGGGAAGTGACCTGCCCAGGGGCGCTTCTCCAGCGAGAGGCAGAGGCCGCAGCTGGCCCCGTCTGCGCTGTCCACACCCTGCATCTCCAGCCACCTCGCTGGCTCCTCGGCTGGGGAGGGGGCCTCGTTGAGTTCTCCCCGCCATCCCTTGATGACGGCCTCCAACAGTCCAGTCCCCAAAGATGGAAACCGAGGTTCGGAATCCTTCCACACTCATTCTCAGAATAAAGAGAAATTCTAATTAAATGCAAGTACACTGACGTATTTTTCAGACAGGCCTACACCCACGAGCTGGAGAGCACCTGCTGGTGACCATCGGAGGCGGGCGTGCCCTCGAGGAGCTGGTGTCCGCAGCAACAGGCACAACCCTTTTCGACAGCAGTGTGGCTACATCAACAGATCAACATGCCAAAAGACAAATGCGTGTGCCCTTTGCTCCAGCGCCTCCACTCCTGGAGACTCATCCAGAGATCCTTGAAAGGTGCATACCTATCAGGTTACTACCCACGGCGCGGAGCAGAAGAGTATGCTGGTGAACACCACCTTTCACGGAACAGGGCTCGTTGTTAGAAAGCAAGCTAACCCAGAGACGGAGCAGCAAGGGACACCGCCCAGGAATCGGAGCAAGAGCATGACGGCCTTCCTGGCAGCCTCTGGAGCCTCGCCCGGGGCGGGGAGCCTCCTTTGGTGGGAAGGGGCGGGGGAGGGGGGTGGCACTCCTCTCCAAGCGTCATGTACCGTGTACAGGGCTACAGGGAGCGCGGTCTCGTCCTGGACTGGGGGAGATGGCCACCGACAACAGAAGGTGGCTGGCTTGAGGCTGAGCAACCCTGCCAATTCAGAAGAAATTTAGAAGAACATATGGGGGATGGTGGGTATCTAGGATTTGCTGCAAAATAATAGGGGCGAGGTAGCCTGAGGGTCAAGACTGGCCACATACGAGTTGTTACCGAAGCCGGAAAGCGGGTTCATCATACTCCTATAGTTGCTATGTTAGAAGATGTCCATAATGAAAAGTTAAATGGGGGGCAGAAGCAGCTGCTCAGAGCTGGTGGTCCCCACAGGGCCCCGGGGCAACATTTGGGATCGGAGGGAAGAAGCTTGAGGGAAGCCAAGGCCAGCCTTTCAGGACAACCTTAATCACACAGTCAGGTCTGGCCCAGCAGGTGATCAGCCAATATGGGCTGCAGGAAGGAAGGGAGGAATACAAAGCTGGGCCTCAGACCCATACCAGGGGGACAGGGCGCCCAGACGGAGGGCTGTCACGGGGAATCTGAGGCACACGCTGGTGAAGCGGGGCGACCGAGTGCTCCAGCAGTGGCCTGCTGAGGGCAGTGTCCCTGAGTTCTGCACGGAGCCCGCTGATGCTGACAACCTTCACGTGCCTGAGCTGACGCCTCACAGCACCCCTGGGGAAGGGGAGGTGATCAGGCCCCCAACCTAAGACAAACTCAGGTGCCGAGAGGAAGCGACGCTGAGTGGGCACACAGGACGCACACTCAGGGCCTCCTCTCTCATGGCTGGGCCACTATGGCCTCAAGAGTAGGCCGAAGTCAGCTCCACGGCTCTGCGTCTGCCAGGAGGAAGTGCCCTCAGGTACCCGTGTTCACGGCGGTTACGACTCCTCAGGCCTTGGCCCCGCCAGGCTGGGGGGCTCCCAGGACCCAGCCACAGGGTGCTTTGGGGGCCAAGAGGTCCGGGGCCAGGCCAGGGGAGTGACAGGGCCCAGACAGAGCAGAGGGGAGCATCGGCCTTTGCTAGGACGACTTCCACCAGCACAGCTGGCTCCAAAAAAGCCTCTGCCCGTGACTCCTCGGGAAAAATGAAAGGGACATGGTCATGAGTTATTCTTCCCGATGATGAAGCACTGGGCTTCCTCCACCCCTGCCAGCCTTTCCGGAGCTCAGAGGGACCGAGGCAGCGGAGGTCACGCCCAGGCTGGAAGCGCTAACTTTCCCAGCAGAGGGTGCCCATGTCACCACCGGTGATGCCAAGCTCCATCCGTTCTGGAGCCGCACCAGCGCCAGGGGCTACCGCCCCTCACTCCAGCCAGCCTGGTCTCCTGGGCCTTCGCTTAGGCGGGACCCTGCCTATCCCTGGCAGAGCTGAGGCGGGGCTAGGGAGACCCCCAGGGGGTGTGTTTGGGTGTGCACCTTCAGAAACACAGTGAGCATGTGTGGGGACACTCCAGTAGGTCCCCCAGGAAAGGAAAACCCTCCGCCTCGCAGCTTCTGCCCTTTGGAGACAGGCGGGCACGTAACGAGCCGTGGTGGCCACAGTGAGAACGGGCCGGCCTCTGGCCCTGAGTCTCCACAGCCTGTCCCTGCACTGGGACTGAGGCTGCAACTCCTCGCCCCAGGACAAGGCCCCTGACTCGATCCTGCAGTGGTCTTACCCCCCATCCCCCGTGCGCAGACTGCCCCGGCCGACCTTGCTTGTTTTTGCCTCTAGGTCGGCAACTGCTGTTGCTGTGGCTCAGAGCGCTCCCCTCCCCACGCCCCCTTCCTAACCTGTCATCCAGGTCTCAGCTCAAATGTCGCCACTTCGGAGAAGCCTTCTCTGGCCCCTTTCTAAATCAGCGCCCCTACACCCGTATTCTCCACCACATCCCTCTGGGGCCTCACGGGACGCACCCCAATTGGTATCTGTTTCCTTGTTCGCTCTCTGTCCTACACCAAGGGCTCTCTGAGTCTAGAGACATCACTGAATGACTCGCTCTGTGAAGAGCACAAAGTCTTTCTTCCTTTCTCCCCAGAGAGCCACGTGACGGGGGCAGGAAGCCACTCCATGCCCTGGACAGGAGGCCCCTCGGGAGAGGCTGGGCCAGTCCTGTCCTCTCAGACTCTGGGCCCCTCCCCAGGCCTGCGAAGGAGCCACGATGTCCACAGCTTCCTGGGTGATAAGCGTGGTCTTCCCTGTCCCTCCAGGGAGGGAGGCATCATGACTGGGGGAGGGGAGGCTGCATCAGAGACGCCAGCTGCAGGGGGTGGGCTGCGCTTATGCAACCAGCCAGGAGTCCCAGGCCAGGAAGAGGGGAGGGCCTGGCTACTCCACCTGCGGACCCGCATAACCTTCCAAACCGCTCGGCCCATATGAAGATCCTGCTACAGAAACTCATGCAGTCTGAAGGTGCCGGAAGTTTTCTAAGTCACAGACGACTCAGCTCAGCCCACCATGGAGCCTCCCCCTCAGCAGGAGCTTGATGAAGCTCCAGGGCGCTCCAGGGGAGGGGGAGGTCACGGGGCACGGTCACACAGGGCATACTAAGGACCCACGCACCAGCCATGAGACAGCCACTTCTAATTCCAAGGCACTGCTACTCACGGCAGCAAATACACAGGGACAGCACCTTGCTGGCGTTGACGACACTTACTGCTTCTGGCAACCAGGTGAGGGCGGACTTACTCCCCAGGTGAAAAATGAACCTGAAGCAGGGGAAGTTAAGGAGCCCGCCAGAGGCCACAGAGCCACTGGGAGGAGCGGGGCTCAGGCCTAAGCAGTCTGACTCCTCGGCCCTGGCTCCTTTCCCTTTGTTATCACTTACTTGGCTGCGGCGGGTCTTCGTTGCGGCACACAGGATCTTGTGTCAAGCAGGCCTAGCTGCTCTGTGGCACGTAGGATCTTAGTTCCCCTGACCAGGGATCGAACCCGCGTCCCCTGCCCTGCAAGGAGGATCCTGAACCCCTGGACCATCAGGAAGTGCCCACAACCCTTGCCCTTAACCACGCCTGATGCTTTCTGTCCACAGCCACAGTCTGGGCTACAGTACACGCCGCCTCAAGCTTTCCAGAAGACGAAAGCGAGGCCCAGGGAGGTTGGGTGCTTTCCAAGGACATGGCCAGGAGAGAGAGCATGCAGCGGGCTCAGGGTGGGGGTGGACAGTCCGAGGTGTCTAAGGCTCACCTAAGCCTCTCGCAGACCCACCAGCCACGCCCCCTCTTCTCTGCACCGGCCCTGGGCTCCATCGTCCTCCTGCCTCCAAAGTGGGTCTATGGTGGCGAGGCTGACTTGCCTCTCGCCTCTCTGGCGGTGCTGCGTGCCCAGCACACGTGGGTGGGCACAGAGCTCAACGCCCGCGGATGCTGAACCACCAAGATGACATGTTCAGCCCTGTGCTGGGTGGAGCTGCAGCACGACCCAACACACGTGCCCTCGACAGGCCCTCTGACTGCAAGCTGCCGCCTGGGGGTGGGGCGTGTATGTGACACTGAGGGCTGCCTCCTGGGGAGGCGGGGGGGCGTGTGTATGTGTGACACTGAGGGCTGCCTCCTGGGGGATAGGGCATGTGTGTGTGTGTGTGTGTGACACTTGGAGCTGCCTCCTGGGTGTGTGTGCGTGTGACACTGAGAGCTGTCTCCTGGGGTGGTGGGGTGTGTGTGTGTGTGACACTAGGAGCTGCCTCCTGGGTGTGTGTGTGTGAGACACTGAGAAATGTCTCCTGGGGGGTGGGGTATGTGTGTGTGACACTAGGAGCTGCCTCCTGGGTGTGTGTGTGTGTGTGTGTGTGACACTGAGAGCTGCCTCCTGGGCGTGTGTGTGACAACTGGAGCTGCCTCCTGGGTGTGTGTGCGTGTGACACTGAGAGCTGTCTCCTGGAGGAGTGTGTGGGTGTGTGTGTGTGAGACACTAGGAGCTGCCTCCTGCGGGTGTGTGTGTGTGACACTGAGAGCTGCCTCCTGGGGGTGTGTGCATGTGACACTGAGAGCTGTCTCCTGGAGTGTGTGTGTGACACTGAGAACTGCCTTCTGGGTGTGTGTGTGACACTGAGAGCTGCCTTCTGGGTGTGTGTGTGACACTGAGAGCTGTCTCCTGGAGTGTGTGTGTGTGTGTGTGTGTGTGTGTGTGTGAGACACTGAGAGCTGTCTCCTGGAGTGTGTGTGTGTGTGTGTGTGTGTGTGTGACACTGAGAGCTGCCTCCTGGGTGTGTGCGTGACAATTGGAGCTGCCTCCTGGGTGTGTGTGCGTGTGACACTGAGAGCTGTCTCCTGGAGTGTGTGTGTGTGTGTGTGTGTGTGTGACACTGAGAGCTGTCTCCTGGAGTGTGTGTGTGACACTGAGAGCTGCCTTCTGGGTGTGTGTGTGACACTGAGAGCTGCCTTCTGGGTGTGTGTGTGACACTGAGAGCTGTCTCCTGGAGTGTGTGTGTGTGTGTGTGTACACTGAGAGCTGCCTTCTGGGTGTGTGTGTGACACTGAGAGCTGCCTTCTGGGTGTGTGTGTGACACTGAGAGCTGTCTCCTGGAGTGTGTGTGTGTGTGTGTGTGTGTGACACTGAGAGCTGTCTCCTGGAGTGTGTGTGTGTGTGTGTATGTGTGACACTGAGAGCTGCCTCCTGGGTGTGTGCGTGACAACTGGAGCTGCCTCCTGGGTGTGTGTGCGTGTGACACTGAGAGCTGTCTCCTGGAGTGTGTGTGTGACACTGAGAGCTGCCTTCTGGGTGTGTGTGTGACACTGAGAGCTGCCTTCTGGGTGTGTGTGTGACACTGAGAGCTGTCTCCTGGAGTGTGTGTGTGTGTGTGTGTGTGACACTGAGAGCTGCCTTCTGGGTGTGTGTGTGACACTGAGAGCTGCCTTCTGGGTGTGTGTGTGACACTGAGAGCTGTCTCCTGGAGTGTGTGTGTGTGTGTGTGTGTGACACTGAGAGCTGTCTCCTGGAGTGTGTGTGTGTGTGTGTATGTGTGACACTGAGAGCTGCCTCCTGGGTGTGTGCGTGACAACTGGAGCTGCCTCCTGGGTGTGTGTGCGTGTGACACTGAGAGCTGTCTCCTGGAGTGTGTGTGTGACACTGAGAGCTGCCTTCTGGGTGTGTGTGTGACACTGAGAGCTGTCTCCTGGAGTGTGTGTGTGTGTGTGTGTGTGTGTGTGTGAGACACTGAGAGCTGTCTCCTGGAGTGTGTGTGTGTGTGTGTGTGTGTGTGACACTGAGAGCTGCCTCCTGGGTGTGTGCGTGACAATTGGAGCTGCCTCCTGGGTGTGTGTGCGTGTGACACTGAGAGCTGTCTCCTGGAGTGTGTGTGTGTGTGTGTGTGTGTGTGTGTGAGACACTGAGAGCTGTCTCCTGGAGTGTGTGTGTGTGTGTGTGAGACACTGATAGCTGTCTCCTGGAGTGTGTGTGTGTGTGTGTGTGACACTGAGAGCTGCCTCCTGGGTGTGTGCGTGACAATTGGAGCTGCCTCCTGGGTGTGTGTGCGTGTGACACTGAGAGCTGTCTCCTGGAGTGTGTGTGTGTGTGTGTGACACTGAGAGCTGTCTCCTGGAGTGTGTGTGTGTGTGTGAGACACTGCTAGCTGTCTCCTGGAGTGTGTGTGTGACACTGAGAGCTGCCTTCTGGGTGTGTGTGTGTGACACTGAGAGCTGTCTCCTGGAGTGTGTGTGTGTGTGTGACTGGTGGCTTTCTGCCTTGTGATGTGAACCCACCTTCTTGACCCAGAACAGTGCAGGCGGGTGCGGAGAGCATGGCCTCTGGAGGCAGACAGCACGTCTGGCAATGTCTGTCTGTGGTGTCTGAGGAGCCCAGGTCCCCTTCTCTGAGCTGTCCCCAAGCCCCACAAGGCTGAGCCTGGCCCTCTCAGGGCCCACTTGACAGGAAGGATGTGGGATTTCTGCTCAGCCTGCATGACCACCAGGATGGCCAGTGACCGGAGAGAGGAACGAGTCAGCTGCACTGTGGCCTGGAGAGCTGGGGCCCGTTCTTCCCATCAGCTCTGAACCCCCTGCCCCCGGAGCCAATCTCACACACACACACACACGCACGCACACACGGAGGCTTCTAGCAGTCACCAAGATCACTTGTGTGATGCGTTTGGCGGGAGGCTGGTCACACACACACGCGCGCACACACACAAAGAGGCTTCTAGCAACAGTCACTGAGATCACTTGTGTGACGCGTTTGGCGGGAGGCTGGTGCTGGTTGACCGGCTGGCCCGCCATCAGTGCAGCCCCGAGCTGACACCTGGAGAGCGAGCGGAGCCCCAGGCAAACAAAGGCTCGCCGCTGCCCGGAGGCTCCTCGGGCTCCGCCCACAGGCCACCTGCGTCCACCTGTCCCCGGCCACCTGGCTCAGAAATACTGGTCGCACCACTCCTGCCTGCCCAGAGACAAATATTTACCCAGGGCTGGGCACCTGAGGGCACAGGAGTGAAGGCTTGGGGACAGAGGAGGACCTACAGGGCGGCGGGATGAGGAGGAGCCCAGGCCAGCTGCACAGCTCTAAGCTAGCCCTCCGCCTGCAGAGGGGAGACGCTGCTCCACTCCCAGTGGGCCGGGCGAGCCAGACTCCCCCTCTGCGTCTCACCGTCCCCCCACGTCTGTGAAATGGGACAACAATCCACCTACCCCGAGGCACAGGGTGTGGACACGGCCGGCTGGTGCACGGATGGTGTCAGCGCTGTGCCCAGCACCGGGCGGGCGCTCTGCCAACACCAGCCACCACCACCCTCACGGTTACTGATCGATGGCCCTCCTCCAGGATGCCTGGTGCCTGCCTCGTCCATGTCTACGAGGCTCACCACAACCTCCCAGTCCTGCCCTCTTCAAACGAAGGCACGTGCCAACTCTCAACTCCCACTCCTCAGTGAGGCACCCCTGCCCAGCCTACCCATTGACCAAGGAGACAAGAGCCGAGCGGCAGCTCCTCTCAGCTGCCCAGGGCAGAGGCCACGGTCCCTCCTTCTGCCAGGGGCCCAAGTTTAACTCCAAGTACTGGATACTGGACTTTGTTTCTCTCTTTAATCCCACCTGCCTCAAGAGTCAGTGTCTCAGCAGCAATTCAATGGGTCCTTCACTCAACACCTGCTCTGTGCTTCACCCCTGGAGGGTGATGCTGGGGACACAGCATTCAAAACACCTCTGATCCCTGCCTCCACAGTGGAGACAGAGCAGTTCCTAGACAGTGATGACCCCGAGGGGGCAGGACTAAGGCAGGAGGGCCCAGAAGTGCACCTAACCTGACCTGGGGATGAGGGAGGGCTTCCTGGAGGAGGGGCTACCTAACAACACCGGTCAAGTGAGCACGGGGGCTTGAGTCTCATTCACCATCTCATCCCGGAATATAACAACTGTGCCTGGTCCACGGCAGGTGCTCCATCTACTAAAGGAAAGAAAGTGGGGGTGGCGGTGAGGAGACCCAGGGGGCTCTGAGTAGGAGTTCACGAGGTAAGGGAGGGAAGAGCCACTTGAGAGGGCTGGGTGTGATCATGTACCACAGCTCCAACCTCAGCCAGCAATTCTACCCTGAGGTCTGTACCCTGGAGAACTTCTTGCTCACACCCCCGGTGACGCGTACACAAAGTTCACAGCTGCGCCAGTGTGTCAGACCGAAAGCCAGAAACAGCTCAAATGTCCATCAGGGACAATCTAAGGCAGAGCCATGCAATGGAAGGCTCGGGAGCATCTCCATGGATGGAAGTGAGAAACATAACACTGAGGGGAAAGGAGAGCACCAGGTCTCCACTCACGACACACCGTCATTTTTATAACACTCAGAAACAAGCAAAACCAAACTCCATATTTTTTCATTATACACGCACAGGTGATAAAACTTAAAAAAAAAAAAAGGCAAGACAATCACAACCTGCAGGGTAGTAGTCATGGGTCTCTGGGCTCCATCCACCCTCCCACCCAGACAGAGCTGAGTTAATGGTAATGTTCTCAGCCCTAAATTGGGAGGTAAGCTCACGGGTCTTATCATACTACACTTTAACTTACGTGTATGGTACATACATAGTTTAAATGCCGTAAAGAGAACTTAATAACAATAATTTCAAAAGCAGAGGGAGGGAGGGAATTCCCTGGTGGTCCAAGGGTTAGAACTCCACGCTTCCACTGCAGGGGGCACCAAGTTCAATCCCTGGGCTGGTCTGGTCGGGGAACTAAGATCCCATAAGCTATTCTGTGCAGCCAAAAAAAAGTAGAGGGTGGGAGAGTGTGTTGCAGCAAAGGGAACAGCACGTGCAAAGGCTCAGAGGACAGAGAACTGAGGCGCCTCTGGGGAACTGAAAGTCACTGTTAGGGTCAAGTGAAGTAAATAGGCAAGGGACCCAAAACAGGGCTGGGGGGCACTGCGGTACCTGAAAAAGGCCTGCAAATCACTCGGTGGCTCCCTGCTTCCCATCGCTCCCACTTACTGAAATCCTGGGTAGGCAACGGGCCCAGCTCAGGGAAGGGGACCTTTGAGAAAGCTGAGGGCCATCAGGGGACAACCAGGCCGGCTATTTCAGGCTGCCTGCCTCAGGCTTCTGGTTGGGGCACCAGATGGCCAGCTGGACTCAAGAGGCACTGGGGACTTTAGTTTGGAATTTTAAAATCCAATAACTGTGAGCCGTTTACTGGTGTAGTGAAGGCTCCAGAGATGGGCACTGAGTGCCTGGAACCTCTCACTGCCCGACCTGACTTTCCTTCCCTGTGAAAGCCGAGCACCGCCACGCAGCCTCACGAGGTGTGTCTGGGTGCTAAAGGACATGTTCATTCATTCTTTATCAAACAACCTGGGCTGGGCGAACAACAGAGCACAAAACAGACCCGGATCCCTGCCCTCGGGGAGAGACTGCTAGGAAGGCAGACAGATAATCACAGAAATAAAAGTGACAAATTATAAGCAAGAAAGCACTCAGAGGAAAACACTGGTGATGATCACTTAGACTGGAGGATGTAGCCGGGAAAGGCCTGTAGAGGGAGGAACATTTGGGCCAAGACCTAAAAGACGAGTTAGGAGGCAGAAATGCATTCATCCCCTCAAACGCTCCTCTCCAGGGGCAGGTGCAGTTCCACGTGAACACCCTGAGGCAGGGAACACAGCCTTGGACCATCCCTGCCCAAGTCCCTTCTGCTGGAGAAGGCAGACACAAGACAGGGAGTGGATGTCAGCAGACAAATGGCAACCCCACGGAAGTTGGGGAGAGCCTCTCAGGCAGAGGGAGAGCCAGCACAGAGGCCCAGCATGTAGACGTTGGAGGAGCAGGGGGGTCTAGATTCCTGGGGTTGAGGCAGACTGGATGTGCCCGGGGACAGGGCTTCAGCCACGTTCTGCACAGGGCCGTGACCTCAGCAAGTGACAGATGGCACCAGGTCACCAACTAGGGGACCCCCAGCTTCGCTGGGTGGCTCGGCTTGGTGCTCAGCGAACAGCAGCTGCAGGTGTGTTTCCAGGAGAACCTCTTGGGAACCTGCTATCCCCTCTGCCCGGGCCTGGCTGCCACTAACATGAGCCCCCTTCCCCCACAGTGCCGCCAGAGCCACCACCCCTCACCCGCCCAGCCCTCCCTGCTGCAGAAAGCCAGCAAAAGAGCAAAGGCCACAGGGCCTCTTTTAAGGAGGCTCCCCCACCTCCAGCTTTCCAGCAAGGCCAATGATAAGTGAGGAAAAATATATCTGCACACGATGTAATGCCCAAGAGTGGATATCTGAAATAGAGACAAGGGGCTTACAAAACGTCCCCAAACAAAAGTGGGCTCAGTGCATGAAGAAGCAACTGATGCGGTAACAAGAAGAAACAAGTTAACTAGTAGTTCAAGAAGGCTCATTAAAACAAAACACCATCTGGGCACCAAGACACCCAAACGCAAGTATTATTCATTCATTCTTTTTTTTAAAAATCAAGAGATACAACCAAGTGCTGTTCCTCAAGGCTTCCAGACCTTTGCGAGCACAGACTGTATATGAGACTTCAAAGGTGCCTACCCTCTGACCTGGTAAAACCACCTTCTAAGAATTTCTTCTGAGAAAGCTCCCCGTGACAACAGAAAAATTTATGGACAAGGCTGAACGTCGCTGCATTATTCATGCAGCTGAAAACTGGAAAGGGTCTAAATGCTCAGCAACGCGGAATGGCTGGAACAAATTACAACAGCCTGACGGTGGATTTTAATCATGCTTTGTTAAAAAAAAAAAGAGGAAAAATGAAGTGAAAATGCAGGACATTTAACTGTATACCCAGGCTCCGCCTAGTTTTATTTTTACGTGTTTGTGGCATTGTAACTTAGCCATTGAAGAGATGGGAAGGAAGTGCTCTGGCATTTCACGCTGACGACATTCCAGGTGGTGCGCGTTGCTTCTGATAAAGAGTCTTGCATCCAGAATATATATAGAACTCTTACAGCCTAACCAGAAGACAAATGATCCCATTTTAAAATGGGCCAAGGATCTGAATAGACATGTCTCCCAAGAAGACATACAAGTGCTGAGAGGCACGTGAAAAGATGCTCAACACCATCAGCCGTCAGGGAAACGCAGATCAGATCAAAGCCTCAGTGCGATCTAAGGGCCAGGGCCGGACAAGGAAGGGAGGATGTGGCGCAAGGGAGCGGAAGCCTCGTCCGGTGGAGGGGGAGTGCTAAGTGGGGCAGCCGCCGGGGAAAATGGTCTGGCAGTTGCTCAGAGGGTTAGAGTCGCCAGATGAACAAGCAATCTCACAGAAATCTCAGAAAAATGAAAGTCTGGGTCCACACAAAACCCTCAATGTGAACATCCACAGCAGCACTATTCATCACGGCCAAAACGTGGAAATAACTCAAATGCACATCAATGGACGAAGAGATGAACCATCCACACGATGGAATGTTATTCGGTGATAACGAGGAATGAAGCAGGCGCACAGGCACGACGTGGGTGAACTCTGTGAACACCGTGCTCGGTAAGAGGAGGCAGACACAAGAGGCCACCGGCTTCCAGGAAACGCCCAGAAGCTAACAAGACCAAGACCACCAGCGGTGGCCCGAGGGGGTGGGTGCTGGGATTCCCTGCTAAGGGGCGCAGGGTTTCTTGGGGCGGGGAGAGGAGGTCGGGTAATGAAACGTTCTAAAAATGGACTGTGATGACAAACGCACCATTCTGGGAAAAACTGAACTGTATGCTTTACATGGGTGAAAGGTACGTGAATTACATCTCAGCGGAGCTTTTCAGTTTCATGCATTAGGGAAGGAAATGGCAACCCACTCCAGTGTTCTTGCCTGGAGAACCCCAGGGACAGGGGAGCCTGGTGGGCTGCCGTCTCTAGGGTCGCACAGTCGGACACGACTGAAGCAACTTAGCAGTAGAAACAGGAGCTTTTTAAAAATTCCAGATGGTAAGCCTAAGAAGTGATTTTCATTTTCTTCTTTCGACTTTCCAAGTCTTTTTTTTTCACAGTGAACATATCTTATTTGTAAAGTCAGAAAAGAATCAAAGTAAGGGGTCTGTCCCTTTAGTAACAACCATCCTGAGCTTCTCAGGTGACTGCACACCCTTCACCCACAGCTCCCCTCACCGACCCCCCAATAAGGGGATGAGAAGAAAGCTGAGCCTTGGGCAGGACTTGCTCAGCCGCCCCGTGGGCTGCAGATGGCATCTCTACTGCCCCAGAGCCCAAACCCTCTGTTTTCATAATAACATCAGGCAGGGAACCCAGGGGCTCAGCTGCCCTCCTCGAGGACATGTCACTCTGCCCCTCAAAGCAACCGAGGTGGCCAAACAGCAGCAGGAGCCATCCTGGGTGCCAGGCCACCCCATCCGGCCTGCTGCCTCACTTGTAAAACCAGGACGATAAGCCTCCACCCCAGATAATCCGGATGCGGGAAACAGGGGTGGAGCCTGCGCCAGCCGGGATCCTCACAGCTGGGTGGTCAGTGAGCACAGGCATTTGGACCCAACACCTGGCGGCCGCCAGCAAGTCAGATGGCCCTGCTCTCCCCGCCCCCCAAGCTCACTGGCTTGGGGTGTCTGCTCAGGACCAACCAGGATCATACTGCTGTCAGACATGCGGGCTCTGAGCAGAGCTCCACGGGGAGCTTCTATCTCCGGGCTCTGCCCACACCAACCCAACTCCATGCTAATGGAATGACACTCGCCAAGCACAGGCTCTGTGCTGCCAGACACAGCAGTGACAAGGACAGCCCGGCCCCGCCCTCCTGGGGCTCGCAGTGCAACGGGGAGACGGCGGTACGGCAGGGGAGCCCAGAGAAGCTCCATGCTGCAGACCCAAGGGCTGAGCCCAGGCCCAGAGGACAGAGGACCCCCAGCCTCCATCCCATCTAGTCACTGCGATTAAAGTCGGGAGAGAAGGGGATCACAGGGCAAGGAGTGAGGGTGGAGGCCTGAGCTGGCGGGGGGGGTGGGGGGGTAGGGTGGGGCGGGGTGCAGGGGGCTGGACCCCTCTGACAGCCTCCACCCCCCCACACACGCCTGGTAGGTAGGGAATCAGGCCACTTGGCACAAAGGCAGAGAGGCGGACCAGTTACCACCACCTGAGTTCTCTTGCCCTGCCCACCAGCAGTGGGGAGGAGGTCCTGACACTCTGTTCCCTAAATGGTGGGGGTGACCTATGGACAGAACAGGGAAACACACGCGGTGGGGAAGGAACCTCGACACCCCCCTGCTGCACAGAAAGGCAGTGCCTTGGCCGAGGACCCACAGCAAGCCCACAGCCAGGACAGGCCTGCCGGCCGACCTGCACTCCTGTGGGCTCTGCAGATCTGGCAGGGGGACACCCGCGGCAGACTTGGGGACACCCGTGGCAGACTCCTCCTGTCCTGTCCTGGGCTGCCAGAGGGTGGCCCGCCTAGTCCCTGAGGCCTGGCACCACCTGCCCTTCCTTCTCTCAGTGCCACATGCTGGGAGCACCAGGGGCTATGGGAGCACCCAGCCAAAGCCACCCCCACCCTGATGCTCACAGCCAAGGGCGTAAGAGTACCTTCCGGCCCACTGAGAACCAGATCGCTGACCTTCTGGGGGAACCAAGTGAGAGGGCCAGGCAAGAAGGGTTTGCTGCTACCTGAGGACAAGCTAGAGCTGCGAGAGCAAGGCGGGCATTCCAGAACAGGATGTGGGGAGCACCTGGCAGGCTGGAACTAAGAAGCCACTGCATTGAGCCCAGAGAGGATGCGGGCAAGGGGGGGGTGCCCAGCCACGGTCAGTGAAGGTGGCAGGGGCCGGCCTCTCGAGCTATTTTAGGGCTCCTGCATGGGGTGTGAAAGGCAGTGGGAGGAAGGGGCCATAAGCCTGATGTGAACAAACAGGGCTCGCTTCCTCGGGAATGGAGAGAGGATGTGAGCAGGGAGGGCAGTCAGGGCTCCGTCCCCTGGTGCACAGTGGGGATAGGTGGTGGCAAGGGATGAACGAACAGACGGATGGATGGATGGCAGCGTGGACAAACGACCCAAGTTCCCCTATCAACATCTTCCTTGGGCCCTGCTCCCTTTCGGGCCCCCAACTATTCTGAGGCCCAGTTCTGGGTGAGGGGCCCGAGGCTCTCAACCTGGGGTGCTCGTCAGCAGGCCTACTGAGCTCCGAGTCCCTGTGCGGCCTGGGGGTGTTCACGCGGAGCCAGAGGGAACAGATGTGGTCTCTCACGGTGTTCCTGGGTCCAGTGCGGGGAGACAGACCCAAACAAACAACAGTGTGAGGAGGCACCACGGGAACCCGGGAGAGCAGAGCAGCGCTGTCTGGAGACGACGTGCGCGCCAGTGCGGGGACATAGGGCAGAGGGAACCGTGGGCTGTGGATTAGACTGCGGGGGGCTGGGGGGGCGGGGGACGGATGGGGATGGACACCAGCTTGGGAAGGGCTCCCCACTGGCTCAGGGGTACAGCCTCTGTCCTGTGGTGAGGAGGCTGGGAGGCTTCTGGGGAACAGAGCAGAGGGTGAGCCCTGTTCCCTCTGGTTCGAACACCGCTCCTCCCTTTCCCGTCTGTGTGGCTTTGGCACCCCTGAGCCTCAGCTTTCCCCTTCTGGCTGCTGTGAAGATTAAATGAGTAAATGCACATGAAGCGCTTAGATCACCCCACCGTGGCCGTCACCATTATGCCATCCTGAAGCCTGGCCCTCCGCAGGGCTGCTTCCTCCCCTGGCGGGGACTGGGGGCTTCCAGCTCCCGGCAGCCCCACCCTGCCTCCCTCCACCCGCCCCAGGGCTCCAAGGAACCCAGGGGCTTCAGCTGTGAAGGTGCTGGCTTCGCACAAAGGGGAGGGCTGCATGGAACACCAGCAGCTCCCGCACCACACGGCTGATGGCAGCTGGCAGGAGGCTACGGCTATGGGGAGACAGAGGGGGTGGGCGTGAAAGTGGCTCACGAGTCTGACCCCAGCGGGTTCCCACCCACCCAACCGGGGAGGACATCCCAGCTGGGATCCGACAAGGCCCCCCGCAGCATCAGACCACAGGGTTCCCACCCCAGACTTCTGCTGGAAAGGGAGAGGGCGTCAGGCAAGTCACATGAGCCGAGCGGCTGTCAGCAGACACTTTCAAACCGCCACCCCCACCTTGAGGCAAAGGCTCTAGAGCTGCTGCAGAGAGTAAGGAAGAGGGTGAGAATAACTCTATATAGAGTGCCCACTGGGTACCTGCCCCCACCACGACTCGCCAAGGGGAGGGCTGCCGAGCAGCTCTGGGGACACTCAGGGGAGGCAGACCAAGCCAGGCTCTGCCCTCGTGGAACTGCCTTCCCAGTGGGGAGAAAACAGAAGCGAAGCACGATGGACATCGGTCCTTCCTGGGGGCACCGGGCCCTGGAACCCCCTTCCTGGAAAAAGGACCCCTTCCGCCTGTCCTGCCCTAACTGAAGCACCAGACCCCCACCTCCTGTTGCAGCTCCAGCCTAGAAAGCACCCCCGAGAGGGAGCTGCCCCAACACGAGCACGGCCCAGCTCAGGGCGGGAGTGATGGGGGGCGGCCTGGGAGCGGTGGAGGTCAAGGACCCGGCATTCTCACCAGGCCTGCAGGGGCTACGGGGTGCCCCTGGCTCGGAAGGCTGGGCCTGGCTCCCCACCAAGAGTCAGGAGGCTTCAAAACACACTCCTCTTGTGCCAAAATGGCTCCACAGACAAGCAAACTGTGACACAGAGAGGTTTCAGGACGTGCCTGTGTTCATGCGGTGGAATTCACAATCGGCTCAGGGTCTCAGGCTGGTCAGTCTGTTCTTGGAAAGGAGGGAGCCAGGGCAGGCTCACCAGGACACCGCCCCGTTCAGCTCTAATGAGCCCTTACTGCACGCAACAGCTAGTTACTGGTCCAGTTGCCTCCCAAGTTTCTCAGTCCCCACACAAGAGGGGATTCTGAGGCAGAGAAGCCAGGTGAGCGCCTCTGGACAGAGGGCAGCGGTGGACTGGCACCACAGTGCCCCGAAGCCCGAGGCCTGGGCTGCCTCACATTACTACAGCTTCACAGAAACGGGGAAGAGGCCCACTGGGGGCTCCATGGTCTCCTACTGGAAATTGCTGGGCCAATATTCTAGAGCTCCGAATTTCCTGATCTTAGGAAATCACCACAGGATGCCTCCTCTATTATGTTAGACCCCAGTTTTTAGAGCTCTCTGCATCTGGGAAGTGTGGGACCTGAGGGACTTTACAGCTGAAACCAGTTGCTGAGGTGGCACGGGGAAGGCCGTGCAAGAACCCAAGTGCAGGACGCCTCCACTCACCACCCCATCACCCCACCCCAGGACTGGGGGCACGAACTAGGGTTGGGGGTTGGAGCTCAGAGACCCATGGGGAGAACACCACAGTGCAAAACCTTCTGGGGAGGGAGAGGTTCAGATAAATCCAGCGATTAAATCAATCAAACAAATGCAAGCTCCTAGCCACCACAGGGCTTCGCAAGGCCGAGAGTCTCAGGCTTGCTGGCCCAGCGTTGGTCTCAGCCTCTGCAGGCCACACTCCCAGAAGGTTCTGCTGAAAACAGTGGGCAGGCCCCTTCTTAAAGCCTTCTGCTGGCTCCCTGCCACCCTCAGGCTAACAGGGCCCACCAGGCCCCACCTGGGTGGATGGTCCCTCCATGCCTTCCCTAGTCTGGCCTTGGACCCTCCTGCCTCCACCTCTAGACTTCTGACTCCAAGAGACTGGCTTTTTCTCCTCCTCGGATGGGCCTCACTGGCTCCGCCTCCAATCCTCTGTACTTCTTCCAACTGCTCCTCACCTGGCACACTCCAGTGATTTCTTTAGGCCTGAGACAGCCCCTTCCTCCCCAAGAAGCCACCTGTGCGTTGCCCATTAGCTCTTCCTAGTCAGAGTCCTGGGCACCGTGATTTGATTAGAACTGTTTACTGTGTGGCTCCCTTACTCAACCGTGACCTCCACGGAGGCAGGGCCTGCCTTCTTCCCCGACCCCTAACATCGGCATTCACTAAATGAGAGGCTGCGCATGCCTTCCGCCGGAAGGGACTGAGTGCGCACCACATCTCAACGCTGGGGAGCACAGGAGGAACTCGGGCCAAGGCTGAGGACAGGGGAGCAGCAAGAACCTCCCAGGACGCTTGAGCTGCCCAAGAACCAGAGATCCCCTCCTGAGTGCCACCCGGCTGATTCCTTCACTCAGGCTGCTTCTCGTCCCTGAGCTGCCTGGTGAGGCTGGAATGGTCATCTCCATCTCACAAAGGGTTATGGTTTCAAGATGAGGAAACCACGCAGCAGGCAGAAGCGGATGCAGCCGTGAGCCAAAGCTCATGCAGCCAGGACTCGGGGGCGGAGAGCGCAGGCCCACACTGCCTGGCTTTGTGATGGCCTCCAGTGACCTTGCCTCTCTGTGCTCCCACTACCTCATCTACAAACCGGGAAGACCAGCACCTGCCTCCCGGGTGGCTGGGAGACATAACCGAGACACCCACTCAGCACAGCGGTGGGTGTGTGGGAGTAATGAGCGGTGACCAGGGTCGCCTGGAGAGCAGGGGCCTTGGCCTGGGCCCCTCCATGCTCCACTGCGGAAGGCTGCCCACCCAAATACCATTTCTGCAGTTACCGCAAGTCAGATGCTTCAGTGTGCTCTAAAACAAGTCTACAAGGCCAGCCCCAGCCACCCTTGAACTGAGGTCTGGAATTGAGCCTTGGGACTGAGCGCTGGGCAGCTGGGCTGAATCAGGGGCCCTGAGCAGGACAGCCAAACCTGGCTGCCTGGGGAGCTTTCTAGAAACACAGATTCCTGGCCTCTATTCCCAGAAGCCGCCCCCGTCACGGCCAGTCCAGTCCAGGACGTCTGGCTCCACAGTTCTTAATACTTTTGGAGCCAAACGCCTGTGAGAGACAGGAGACGCCTGGTTCCCAGAAACACGTGCACACACTTTCGACAGCCCCCTTGGAAGACCGAGTGCCAAGCACCCAAGGCGTGGGGCCTGGCACAGGCCCATCATCTCCTCCGAGAGGCTTTCTCCCCAGTGCCTCGGCGGCGTGAGATCTGATGGAAAGCCTCACTCCCCTGCCGCCGCCCACCCTCCTGGGCGCGAGATACAGGTCACAGGGGTGACCCACAGTCTTCACCCTTCAAGAGGGAAACGTGACCTAACACAAAGCCCTGGAGGTGGAAAGGAGGGCCAGACACTCCCCACACAGGCCTGACCACAGAGTCAGCCTCCCATGGGGCTTAGGGCTGGGTGCCAGGTCATTCTACAGAGGGGACGGGGCTCAGGGGGCAGCTGGAACTTGTCCACAGTCATGCCCGGTGTCTGAGAAGCTGCGACTAACACTTCAGCACTTTGCATCTAGACCCTCGCTGCCCTTGCTGCCTCTCAGCTGGAGGCCGAGACGGCTGATTGAGTTTCAGCTCAGAGAGGCTGGGCAGCCTGCCCAGAGTCACCCAGCTCGTCACAGACAGGACTGTCCCTGTCAGGGATGTCGGGGAACTCTTCTGATGGACAGACTGCAGGGTTTTGACAAGGGAAACGCTGGTGGAGAGGCGAGTGCAAACGCACAGCAGAGACAGCACGGCACAGAGGCCAGGGACTGTAGGCGGGGGGCAGAAGGCTGCCGAAGCCAAAAACAGGGCCCCCAGCACTCCCTGGGGACACTGTTATCTCACTTAATCCTCATCACCCTATGAAGAGGTATGACTGTCAGCTGTATCATTATGGACAGAGAGAACGACTGCCCAAAGTCACATGGCAGAGTTTATGTGCCAATGCCGGCAGGAGGAGGTGAGGGTGGGCCCTCCCTAGGGGAAGCACCAGAGCCACCCCTCACAAGGGCACTGGCTCCTCACCAGCCAGACCGCCCACCACTCAGGTAAAATGAGCCATTAACTAGCAAGAGAGCCTCTGTCCACAACGGACAGGTTCCTTCCCACCTGTCAAAGCTGTTTCAAGGACTCAATCTGCAGCCTAGGTTTCAGTGAGAACAAATAGGAAGGTGTTTCCATGCCCTCTGATCCTCACTGAGGAACACGACGGCCACTGTCCCCACCAGCCCCTCGCCCCCATCCCACCCCTGAAGCTCGGGTGGCCGGAGCTGGGCACGTTTGGGCCCCCTCCACCCCTGCAGATGCCTCTACTCCACATGACGAGTTTCCGGGGGCGGGGGGTGGGGGGAAGCTCCATGCCCCCACTCCAGGACAGACTGCACAGGGTGGAGGTCAGGGAGCGGGGAATGAGTCATGGGCAGGACTCGGGGGAGGGGGAGAAAGCCGCCCAGACTGCGGCCGGTGTCATGTGCTCCCCGACGCCTGCCTCGCCAAACCCGTGTCTCCTCCCCCACATGGTGGTCAGCTGGGACTAGGCAGACAGCTGGGCCTCAGGTCACTCCTGCCACTTGGTCTGAAGAGTCCCTGGTACAAGACCCTCAGAGGAGCTGGGACCGCAAGTTCTGCTGCTATGGATGGGGGTTGTGGCAGGTGAGCCCCTCCTCCATGGGGGCCCACTTCCACCCCCCAGAGTGTGGGGCGCACACTGGCCCCAGCCTGGCAGTACGGAGGCGGCCCCGCTCCAGCTTCACAGCCCATTCACAGGCAACCGGCTTGCTGCAGAGACCCCCCTGCCCCACCAGGTCCATCCCGTCCACTCAGACATCCTGGAGGTCAGGCCAGCAGGACAGGGCTCACAATTTCACAGATGAGGAAACAAACCACCAGCTCAGCGAGAATCGGGGCTGGGCCGGAGCCACAGCACACTGCGGCCGGGGCAGGGCAGGGAGCACACCGCAGCGAGAGGGACCTCAGGCATGGCCTGGCCTCAGCCCTTCTGCATGGCTGCACGTGCCCCTGGCGCTCATTCGGCCATGATCCCCATGTGTCTTTCAAGGGGCTGAGTAGGAATGAGGATGGACAGTGCCCGCTCTCCCATTCTAGAGGGACCACCAGCACGAAACAAATGTGTATCTTAACAGCAGGCGGCCTTTAGTGCAATGAGGCAGACAAGCAGGCCCCCAAGTTGGGGGCAGGCAGGGACATCATATGACACAGGAGCCAGGAAAGGCCCTTCTGAGCGCTGGGCTGGGTTGAGCCTCAGTAGGCATGAGACCCTCCTGCACCTCTTTCAGATGTCTGGTCTCCAGGAATTCCCCGAAACGTGACCTCTGACAGGGCCTGACAAGGCTCCTGTCTCAGGCAGACACCCCCAGGGGCTCCCACCCAGCTGGGCCCCCACCTAGCCCCAGACCCAGCCTCACCCACTGCACCCAGAGGCTGTCAGGCCTGGCCAAGCTTTCTTCCCAGGGCAAGGCTCTGCTGACTGGGCGCCTGGTGCTAGGGCCCAATTTCTCCAGTGTCTGCTTGCTCCCAGCCCGGGGGTGCTCCTGCACCTCAGGCTGGAGCAACTTTTCCATCTCTGTGATTGAAGAGCAGCTTCTGAATGATCTCTTCCAATTCCGATGCGCCAATTCCTCTCTCACCCTTGGCCTCGGGGTCGTGTCACCAGGGCAAGCCCCAGTGTGACCCCCTCCCTCACCCTTCCCACAAGGGACAGAGCTCAAATGACACCCTCTCTGCTTTACCGCGGCTCACAGACCACCTCCAGCAAATCTCCTGCCACTCCTCCAAGACCTGCCAACCCCTCCCTGAAGCCCCCCAGCTGAGACCCTCAATCTCTCAACTGGGCAAGCCCCTTGGCCCAACTTTCCACAGCCTGGAGAGCCTCTGTCCCTCTGTCTCCCTCAGTCCTAGACCAGCCAACAACTCCACTGTCCTCCCCAGACACAGGGCGACTCACCGGCCAGCACCACCAGGCCTGCCAAATCCCATCGCCTGAACTCACCAACTTCACCAATGAGCCTTCCCCTGCCTGGGAACTCCTTCCCCTGCCACCCAACTCCTTCCCTCGCAGGTCCACCTCAGCCCCTCTCCCTGGCCCAGACAGAACAACTTTCCCCGCCCTCCCGTAAAATCAACCCATTTCTCCAGGTCATCACCTCTCCACCTCAGACCCACTGATGTTTCTGGAGAGTGAGTGCAGACCAGTCCCGCCGTCCCTCCCAGCCACCATCCTCTCAACCCTCCCAGCCAGGCACCAACTGACACTCCTGCTCAACATTCTGCCCCCCCAACCCCCCGCCTTCACTGCCTCTTCACGACTGCCCGAGACATAAAAAAAAACCCAACCAACCGAAAAAAAAAAAAAAAAGACTGAATCTGCCTGGATAACAGCAGCTGCTATTTATGTGGCAGGAACTTACAAGGACTATCTTATTTAATCCTCACAACTTCCCCACAGTAGAAATTAGCACCTCCATTTGCAGAGAAAGAAAGAAACAGGAGGCTCAGAGAGGAAAAATGGCTTCCCCAAAGCCCAGCAGCTGCTAACACACAGCTGTTGCTCTTCTGGGAACCCGCAGGGCAGAAACGTTCCCCTACTCGCACCCCGCCCCCAGCCCGGACTCTCCAACTGCTGCGGCCACCACCCCGTTCCGGCCCACAGATGGAACATCTTACCTTCCCCAGGGCCCGAGCCCACCAACCGACTGGAAGCTTGTGAAGCACTCCCACCCCCCACCTCCATGAACCAACTCATCCAAACTAGCCCCTAAAATGACCAGTAGCACCTAACATCACCCCTAAAATGACCAACCATATCTGCAGCCTCATGAAGGCCCACCCTGGCCGACCACTTTCCACAAACAACCTTATTCAGTCCTCTCTGAAACCCCATGGCATGGCTAGTCTCACCCACTTACAGGTGGGAAATCAAGGCTCTGAGCAGTTAGGAACACAGCCTGAGGTCATGCTTTGGGTAAATGGGACTCAGGATTGAGCTGGAGCCCAGTCTAGCAACCATCCCGCTCTGCCTCTCCAGTTCTTTCCTCCCGCTCTAAGCTCCCTGGACTGGATGCTATATCTGGGGCCTGTTCCCTCTTGCCCTCCTCAGCCCTAGTCCCCCAAGCCCTCCAGCCTAACCTATCTTGAGGGCTGAGAGCCCAGGGACTTGGCTGGCTCCCAAGGCCAAGAATTTTAAATTAACCACTGTCTCTTTAACAAGAACTGGCTGGGGAATTTCCTGGAGGTCCAGTGGTTAGCACTGTACTTCCACAGCACTGGGCCCGGGTGTGATCCGTGGTTGGGAAACTAAGATCTCCCATTCTACACCGTGCAGCCATAAACAAAACAAACAAAACACTAACAGGCCAAGATGGCATTTACGGCCGCTCCTCGTGTGTTCAGCTTTCAGTTCCCACCTTTCCCATCCTCACATCAAAGCCAGCGCTTTCTCCACTGCCCACAGACCAGCAACATTTCTACCTCTCTCCCCAGGGCCCACAGACCAACTTCTATAGACCAGGGTCCAGCCCGATCCCTCTCGTCTTCGGCTCCATCCCTGCACGAGTCCCAGACCTGTCCAGAACTCAACCCTGCCATCCATTTCTGGAGCCACTTTCCACCTTCCCAGCCCTACAGATAAAACACACTCCTCCAACTGCTCTTTCAGTTCCAATACAGAGCTGACCTTCTCTACAGAACTTATAACCCATGCAGTGGCTCTCTCCCCACCACACTTCGAGCCATCAGACTTCTCCAGCGCTCTCACCTTCCACCGCCAGCAATTCCAATGCTTTCTTGGGGCAGGCGGGACGGGGCTAGGGGGAACAAAACAAGGACAGCCCTCCCAGAGCCAGGCTCCAAAGTTCCTCTGCTCCTGAATGACTGACAATGTTCTGCTTCCCTTTTTTTTGGGGGGGGGCGGGGGGAGGGAGAGGAGGAGAGGAAGAGGAGACACGCGGTGACTTTTCTTCCTAATGCCAAGATCAAACACCTCCCTGGACTATCTCAACCAGCCCCAAACTGACCACCAACTAGCTCCTTTTTTCTGGCAAGTTTGTTTACCTTGCCTCCCTTTCCCAGTCCCAGGATTGACTGACTCCTCTACCTCCAGGCTCCAAGTTTACTCCTTGTCCTCCTTTCAGCCAAGGAAGTTGAGTCACATGACCATCCCCAGCCCCGAGGCTTGCAGACCGACAACAGTAACCTCTTTCTGTCCCCATGGGCCCATCAAACTCCTCCAACTGCCCTTTCAGCGACAATGTTGACCCACTCTTCCTCCCTCGACTGTTCTATCCTTCTCTGAGGGAACTATGCACTCAAAGGCTACTGCCCTCCTCATCAATCTCCCGAGCCACTAAACTTTCTTTGACTGCTCACCGTCTGAATTCCTCAAACGATCACCATTAGCGTCCCTTGGGGAGGGGAGAGAGGGAGTAGCATAAACCAGCTAATGTTCACCTTCCCAACCCAACAGTCACTCCCTCTCTAACACCCTCCAAGCTCTAAACGGACGACTGTCTCCTTAAATCATTATTAGGGGCAACTTATTTAGCTCCACCTCTGTACTGGTCGCCGCACCGACTCCCAGGTCCCCAACCAGCCCGCCCCCGCGCTCCAGCTGTGGCTACCGTGTCTCCAGGGGTCTTTGGGTTCCACTGCTCCGGACACGATATCTTCGTCGGAAGGGAACGTAACACGCTTGGCCGCAGCCTTGAGGCGCCCGTCGGCCGGGGGGCGATGCGGGGCCGGGAGACGGGGCCTCGGCGGGGGCCTCCTCGGCTTCGCCGTCCGCGCCCGGCCCGGGCGGCGCCTCCTGCGGCGGGATCTCCATCGCCGCCGCCGCCGCCTCCTCACGGGGGCCCTGGGGACATGCCCCGGGCCCCGGACTTGTCTCTCCGGGCCCTCCCGCCGTCCCGGGGCATGAGCTCAGCCACTGCTTCAGGCGCCGACTCCGTCCCCTCTCCTGGTCGTCGTAGTCGTCGCCGCCGGGAGCTCGAGCGCGCCTCCCCCGAGCCCCGTGAGCGTCTGCTCGTTCGCAGCCGCACTTTCGTTAAGGGCCAGTGAGCCCGCCGCATACACGGAAAAGCAGAAAATCAATTTAAGTTATTTTCAGGTAGAGTTGTCTCGTGCGTTGTTAAAGCGGGTACCAAAAAGCAGAAAGAGCCACGGGAAAAAGAAACGTGAGTAGTGAATCTGCAGAGCCGGAACTGCAGAATACGAGGGGCGGGGCGAGATAGACGCCGTCTCCCGGAGCAGCGCGCAAGCGCGAACCAAAGCCGCTCCCCGCCCCACGCCTCCCCGCTTCAAAGTAGATAACTAACATTCAGGCCCTCACACATTCGTCACGAGCTCAGGCAACGGAGAAAGGGGTGGAGGTGATAGGAATAAAAACATATGCTTGGTGAGGCTAGGCCAACTGATATGGAGAGAAATAAAGGGATGGAGAACTTGAAAGGCTATAGGAGTTTTGTTAACTATATGAGTACAGGTGGTGGATGCTGACAGAGGGAACCTCTGTCTGGAGACAAAGCCTGTCTCCGTTTGCTGGTTAGGCTCCAGCTTTCCATTTGCAGACTGCAATTTCATCGATGACCCTCTTTGGATGTTGTGGTTATACAGACGGTAAGTTGTATCGGGCTCTTTTGTATAAATTGTATTTTATATAAACTTAATGGAAATGTGAGTCCATAAGGTGTGTTCTAGCTTTAATTTTTTTTTTTTTAAGAAAAGAAAAAGCTAGACGAAGGAAGAAATTCCGAAAGCAAGAGACGAATCTTCCAACCGAAATACCCGGCGATGGAGCAGGTAAATCAAGGAGCCAGTAGCGAACTAGCACGAACTCAAGCCACGCCCCCAGAAGGGCCGACTCAGTCGTTCACTATTCGCCTCCGCACTTTCTCCGTTCTATCCCAACCCAATCACATCCCTGGGTGGGCGGAGCTAGAACCAAAAAAGGTAACTTTGGGAGGAGCAAGTGACGTCGTTGCTAAGGCAACACGAAATCTGGGCCCGGGAGTCGCCAGAGGTAGCGTTGTGAATGAACTAATGGGAGCTGAGGCCCTGCACAAGCTTCATTCAACTTCAGTGGTTGCTGGACCTTGACCACTTTAGATGACCAAAGGAAATCACATCTATATTGAACGGAATTTTCACCTACATTCTTAAACTGATGGGACTACAGAGGGGGCAGAAATTACTTTTTAAAACAATCTACTGAGAGAATTCCCTGGAGGTCCAATGGTTAGGACTCTGTGCTTCCCCTACAAGGGGGGATGGGTTCAATCCCTGGTATGAGAGGTAAGATTCCAGTGTCATCGCCAAATAAATAAACCTGTTGAAAGACTGCTAGTAATGGGGCTAAGTAAAGTGTGTGAAATGGACAGCCAGGCTACAAAGCCTGGGTTAAATGGAGAAGGGGCAAAGTTTCACTCTAACCCTTAATCCCCTTTTTCCCAATGGTGCTGCCATGCAGGGTTTGACCCACCTAAAGGCTATCCATCCAGAGGCCAGGCAATGAGAGGGACCTCTTGTATGTGACCATGTGACACAGTTGAAGTCATTCCCCTCACTGTATACAAGCCAGCCCACCAGAAAAGTCCAAGTCTCCCAAGTCTGGCATCCAGGTCATACCAGCTGTTCCAGACTACCCATGGTCCAATCCCCTTATCTTTATCCCAGCTCCTCCCACGCCACAGGATTCAGCCTTTCGTTAGCCACCCTTTCACTCCCTAAATCTGGCTCAATCCCTATAGGCTACATTAAAAAGAGAAACAAAACAAGAAGCAAAGTTTCCTGAGATAATTGATTCCTTGACAGGAGGGAAGCATTGGGGAATATTTCCAGGGTGGCTGAACTTTGCACCCTCTTCAATAGACAATTTCTCGTTAGGTAATCTGCTGTCCTTTATTTCCACGCTCTGTCCCAAATCTTCAGGAACTGGCATGGGGCCCATATATCTGTAGAGGTGAGAGTTCTGTGAGGTAGAGCATTCCTTTCAACAGAATGTAGAACCCATGGGGTTGCAGAAGTTTACTGACTACACCCTGGATGTCCAGAGATGTCAGAGTTGCTTGGAGCTTGATGTGAATTTCCAAGGGGGTTCTGAACTCTTTGGGGCCCAGAGGTCCAAGCTTAGGAACATATGAAGGCCTGGGAAACTGTAGCTACTACGCCCAAGGCAGACAGAGGAACACGATGAAGTCTTTATGGCTTGAAGGTGTATGAGATAATGTCACTACACCGGAGCAGTGCTTCAGCCTGCACGCCTATTGGCGTCTGCAGCTGCGACACGTAGAAATTGGCCACGTCCAGGTCGGTGGCTCCCGAAGTGGGCGATCACCTGCACACCCTCGTGCAAAGTGAAGCACACCTGGCGACCCACCATGGCCAGCAGGCTGCGGAGGTAGCGCTCCCGAAGGGAGGCTCGAGCCTGCTGCTCCCGGAATTCCCAAGATTCTGGAGGCTCCGGGACTTCAGGGACTTCCGGTTTCAGGGGGCTCTGCGTCCATCAGGAGCAAAGCCTCGGTTTGAGCCATCAGGACCCCGGGGAGCCGGAGCACAGGCACAGGAGTGGCCAGCGGAGTCTGCATTATCCTGGCTGTTGGGTGAAGAAGCAGACCAGGGAGTCATTATGGGGAGTGTGGAGCTACAGGAAGAGGGGGCTGGGGGCAGAGGCCTATCTACCCCATCTCCACTTAACCTGTCCAAAATCCCACTCCTAAGTCCCCCTTCTATAATCTGCGCCATCCCTCAGCCAGTCACCCCCCTTCCTAGGACCTAGCACCCCCGTTTACAAGGTCCATGAAAGCAGGGTCTTTGCATTGCTTTTTAAATTTTATTTTTTAAGTTTTTGGCTGTGCCACCCAGACGATCTTGGTTCCTGGACCAGGGATCGAACCCATGGCCCACTGTAGTAAAAGTATGGAGTCCTAATCACTGGACCACCAAGAAATTCCCTGTACTGCTTTTATACCTAGTCCCTGGCAATAAATATTTGCTAAAAGACCAAGCCATGACCTCTCTCACAAACAGCCCATCCAATCCATTATTTGTGGAGGAGGGTGTAGCAACCCACTCCAGAATTCTTGCCTGGACAATCCCCATGGACAGAGGAGCCTGGGGAGCTACAGTCCATGGGGTCACAAAGATTCAGACACGACTGAGGGACTAAGCACAGCGTATCTTCCAAATAAGTTCCCATTCACACAGGAGTCAGCTCAAAAGGGTATTTTTTTAAGGGTGAAATTTTTTGAGTCATACTTATTTTAAATAAATAAATGAAATAAAGGGAGGAGAGGGGAAAGTCCTTACCATACATTTGAGAAGGCCCAGGATATCTGCAAAGTGTTAAAAGAACCTCCTCAGAAGATATTCCTTGTAAAGACTTTAGAGTAACTTTGCAGTGGAGAAGCATGGTAGAACCACTCTAACACTGGCATTAAAATGAACATGTACAGTAATGGGGCAAGCAAACACCAAGGGCATCCTGATATGACACACTCAGGACAGGGCACCCCTTCTATGGTGGTCCTACCAAAATGGATGACCTCAATCTATTGAGGCAGCTCAAATTGAGAGACAGTCTACCAAAAAAAACAAAAAATTAGCCTGGTTCTTCAAAAATATCCAGATCATAAAAGACAAATGTTGGGGCGGGGCGCGGGCTGTTCCCTAGTTAGGATTAACCAGTGGTTAGGATTTGGTGCTTTCATAAGAGTGTGTGTGTTAGCTATTCAGTTGTGTCCGACTCTTCACAACTCTATGACCTATAGCCTGCCAGGCTCCTCTGTCCATGGGATTCTCCAGGCAAGAATCCTGGAGTGGGTTGCCATTTCCTTCTCCAGGGCATCTTCCCGACCCAGGGATCGAACCCAGGTCTCCCGCATTAGAGGCAGACGCTTTAACCTCTGAGCCACCAGGGAAGCTTCAGGTATACAGCAAAGCAATTCAGTTATATGTATATATATAAAATATATATATAATCCAGTTTTATATATATATATATATATTTTTTTTTTTGCTCTTTAGTTGTTAAGTCATGTCCAACTCTTTGTAGCCGTATAGACTGTAGCCCACCAGGTTTCTCTGTCCATGGGATTTCCCAGGCAAGAATACTGCAGTGGGTTGCCATTTCCTCTACAGGTATCTTCCCTACCCAGGGATCAAACTCATGTCTCCTACATTGGCAGACAGATTCTTTACCACTCAGCCACCAGGGAAAACTATACATACACTTCTTTAGATTCTTTTCTCTTCTGTTATTACAGAATATTGAGTATAGTTCCCTCCTGTGCAGTACAGTAGGTCCTTGTTGGTCATCTATTTTATATATAGTGCTGTGCATACGTAAATCTCACACTCCTAACTTACCCTGCACCCTGACCACAGCACTGATGCTGACTGCATGTAAGGAGATGCTGGCATTGTGGGCAGGAGAGAGGACCTAAGTTTCAGGCAGTGCACCCCCCCCCCTGCTTCAGTCCCCTCCTCTCTAGTGATTCACTGAAGTGACTGACACGAATCAGGTACCCAGTGTCCCATCCCAGGGATACTCACCATGCAGAGATGACTGGGATTGTCTTTTTCTTGTGAGGCTCTTCCTGTCTCGGCAGCTCAACTTTCAGCTCCTTGCAAGAAAGGATCCTGCAGAGAAATGAATCGACGTTTCTCAACTTCAGCTCTAGGTCTGATCTCACACCTCCTCTGCTCAGAGCCCTCCCGTGGCTCCCACGCCATCTGGCCAAAAGCAAAAGTCCTCACTCCAAGGCCCTATCACCTCTCTGATCTCATCTCCTTCCCTTCTACCCTGTGGTCACTGTTGTCAGTCCCTGAAAATGCCAAGCACATTCCTGCCCCAGGGCCTTTGCACATGCTATTCTTACTGCTTGGAACTTTCTTCCATACATGAAGGTGAAGTCGCTCAGTCGTGTCCAACTCTTTGCAACCCCGTAGACTGTAACCTACTAGGCTTCTCCGTCCATGGGATTCTCCAGGCAAGAATACTGGAGTGGATTGCCATTCCCTTCTCCAGGGGATCTTCCCGACCCAGGGATCGAATCCGGGTCTCCCACATTGGAGGCAGACGCTTTAACCTCTGAGCCACCAAGGAAGCCCTTGGTGTATGTATGGCCATGTATGGCCAAGGAGTTCCATACATGAGACATACATATTTCCAGATACATGGCTTGCCTTTCTCCTTTACTTCACTCAGGTCAAACATTCCTCCTTACAGGGAGGAAAATAATAGCCCTTTCACTGTGCAGTATCATTTTTTTTTCCACAGCACTATCACCTCATGACAATATGCATTTACTTGTCTGCCTATGTGCCATCTGTTCTGCCACAGAACGTAAGCCTTTGGGAGAAGGGACATGTCCGATTACATCACAAGGGCTGGCAACCAGGGGTCACTCAATAAACACTTGTGGAAGGAGTCACTCTTTCTGTTATCCAAGCACTTGCTCTGCGCCTGACCCACACTGGGTGGTGCTGGAGACCCAGCTGGGAACCAAAGAGCCCAGCCCTACCGTCCAGTGGACAGTAGGGCTCCAGACAGTGACACCAAGAGTAGGCAGGGCTGGAATGAAGGACCCGGGGGCCTCATGAGCCCAGAGGGCCTCATGAGCCCAGAGGGGACATCTGGCCCTGCCTGGGGGTAAGAGGTGGTTTCCAGGAAGGGGCTCAGGAAAGAAGGCTCTGATAAGCTTACATCGGAGCAAGGACTAGAATGGAATGAGGAATTGAGCCATGAGGAGATATGGAGGGGAACGCATTCCAGTTCGAGGGGACAGCAAACTCAAAGCCCACAGAAGGGTGCCTGGGTGATAGTAAGGAGGCCAGTTTGCAGGAGGGAGGGGAGGGGCCTTGAGGACTGGTGTGTCTCTGAGTAGAGGAGGAGCAGGGTCTGACTCATAGAATCCCTCTTCCTGCTGCACAAAGAATGGACTGTGAGGGGCAAGAGGAGAAGCAGGGAGTCCAGTGAGGAAGCCACCTCACTGGGGAAGGTGGAAGATGACATTATCTGGGGCAGTCAAGCGGGGCGGCGAGAAATGATTGGATTAGGCTATCTGTTGAGGATTGAGAGCCCTCATTATTTGCTAACTCACTGGGCCGAGCCAAGGAAGACTCCCAGGTTTTCACCTGATGGGCAAGCCCACAGTGAACAATGAATTAATAGGACTGTTACATGTTCATTATCTCACCACAGATGGTTGTGAACGAGATTAAGGGATATGTACATTTTCTAATGTATCTGACCACTGCATTCCCAGTTTAGTCCAGGGTCACCAGCCCCCCAGGGCTTTCTCCCAGCACTTGTAAGTTAACACTTGAGTGTTTTAGGAGAAACACTCCCCTCTAGGGCTGATGGGAAATATGCAAGATGCCAAAGCGTTCTGTTAAATTCCTTAGTAAAACAAAATTAAACATGGGCCAACGTCGGCCATGGTTTTGCTACTATGGAGGAAAAAAAAAGATTTGGTCATACCTGCAACAATCCCCATTTTCCCAAAGAGGAAACTGAAGTTGGGTGATGCCAAAGCATTTAGTGGGTGCAAGCTGGTGACTGACAGGAAAAGGAGCAAACCCAGGTTGGTCTGGTAACAGGGCCATCACCCCTGCCCTATGTAAAAGGGCAGTTTTTTCAGTGAGCAAAGGAGAGCCATTGAGGTCTGGGAGTGACCTGATAAGAAACTGGTTTGAGAAAGGTCACGTAGGGTGTGCCCAAGACAGCAAAAGCAGGTGTTCTTCCTGGTGACCAAGCCGAGAGTCCTTAATCCTATCAGTCTCCAAGCCAAGGATTTCCTGCCCAGGTTTCAGGGGAAAAAAAAAAAATTGAATCCCATTCCCCACTAGAAAAAACTAAAGTGCCCATCACTTGGATCAATGGCAGGGGCAGGAGACTCACAAACTTCCATCCTTGGGGGCCTCAAAGTTCACTTTCTAGAAAATAGGAATGGTCGGCTCCGTGGACAAACGCTTAGCTAAACCTTCAATGGCCAGGGTTGGGAACCAACTGAGCTACCAGGCTAACAGCGAAGACTCTAGACCGAATTCACCGAGACAATAACCAGCCTACAACCACCACCCCGAGGGCTGGCCCGGTCTGGATACAAATTAGTTAAATGGGGCGTCCGGCGAGCATCTGGACACCGAGCGCTGAATCCCCCCGCCCCCACCAGGGCCGGTCAGTTTCCTTTCATTTCCGCCCCGGCCACCCGTCGCTCTCCTTTTCTCATACTAAGTAGGTCTTCCCGGCCCGCAGGCGTCCACTCCCCACTCCGCCCTGGGCTGGACGTTCTTCCTACCTCCCGACACAGATTAAGCGAACGATTCTGCTCCAGGAAAGGCCTGAGTCTGAGGACTGCAGCCATTATTACTGTTATTATTGTCGTTATTTTCCTGAGGGGTTGCATTCCGACTTCCGACACCTCCCCCTCCCCCGCAACTCACCCCGGGCGCGGGGATGTCGCCGCTGCTGCGTAGTTGTTCGGGGACTAGAACTTCCCAGTAGTCGGTGCTGCAAGCGCGGACCCGCCGCTCGGGGTCTTACACGTGGGTGGGCGTCCCGAGCTGGGACCGAAGAGCCGGATCTTGCTCGCGATCCACCACTCTGAGATTCGCGGCGGCTGGCGCCCCTACTTCCGCCGGCGCTCCAGCTGCAGAAGCCCGGACAGGCCGCTAGCCTCCGAGCCTGGGTTCCGCCCGCGCCGCCGCCGCCGCCGCCCCACGTGGTCGCGGGCGCGCGGGCGCGGTCTCGGAAACCAGCACAGACCCTGGGCGCCACCCAGCCAGCGGCTTGACTCTGCGCTTAGCTCTCGATCTACTAGTCTGCAAGGTGTGGAGGTCCAGGATGTCCATTTTACAGAAGAAGAAACTGTGGCTCCTCTAGTCTGCTTCAAGGCACATGGGACTTGGCACTCCCACCCCGTACACGTGCACATTCCTACCCCTCACCTCCATTCTGAACCCCACCTTCCCTTTGAAACCTTGAGATCATGCTTTCAGCAGCCACGCACCAGGAAAAAGCCTTGCAGAACAGCACCTGGGAGGGACCAAGAGCGGTCATTTTGCCCAGCAGGACTCCCCCATAACCCTGTCTTACAATGGAAAACTGAGGCCTTGAAAGGCAGAATGTCTGTCCTGAGTTGGAAACACACTGCTCTGGGCTCAGAATGCATTCTTCCCCACGGTTTCACTAAGGGAGGGGTCTTGTGGACCTCGGCTTACCACTGGATCCTCAAGACCCAGTGCCTGGTACAGAGACCCTCTGCCGATATATTTTGAAAAAAAAATGCATATAGAAGGAGCTCAATACACAATCTGTTAACTGAACTATGAACCATTAGGAGTTCTGTTCCTGAACAAGATGGATTTGGCTCTGTCCATCTCAGAACCTACATTCTAGCGAGATTGAGAGAGATCCGATAGGTTATTACATGAACAAATACACCAACAAGGTCCTTCAAGGCTTGACAAGGATGCAAAAGGAATAAAATAAGGAGAATAAGATAGGGGGTAGCAGGTTGGGGGAGCGTCTTTACTTGGGCCATCATGGGAGGTGGCATTGAAGAAGAAGCCACCTCGGGTCACAGATGGGAAACCTGAAGCTCAGGAGGGAACTGAGGACAGATGGAGGTCATGGAGTGTAAATTGTAAGGCCTTCGGCAGGGTGGGGCTCTCTTAGATCCTGTGGTCAGGGAGGTCCTCTGGTCTTTGGAGGACGATTGAGCTGAGACCTGAATAACAATATGAAGGAGCCCTCAGGCTTGCAGCGGGAAATTAGCATGTGAAATTCCCTCAGTGTTGGGCTGAGGACACAGCCGGCAGGCCAGAGCCAACTGACCCTGGCCCTGACCTCTGGAGGGTGGGGGGACTTGTGTTAGGGAGAGGGGAGATAGGAGAGTAAACAAACAGTTCTAGATGGTGATGTGGTCGGTGCCAGGAAGAAAAGAAAACTTGCAAGGTTGGAGGGTGGGGCAGGGTGTTGATGCCACTTCAAATAGCGATCAGAGAGCAGCTCTGACAAGGGAAGTTGGAGGAGGCCCCAACGGAAAAAGGCTATTGGTTGGCTATTTGGTTTTAATGGCGAGTCCAGGTCTAGGAGCAGAGTCAGTGTATGTGATCATGACCCTCCAGGGCTCCAAATCCTCCCAAGGCTTCTGTCTCAAAAAACCCGAAGACTTTAAAGTGGTCAAAAGATGTCCCTGGAGCTGACCTTGTTTTCTCACAGAACTCCTCGAATACACAGGCCTGGCATGGGGAGAAAACTGAGGTCCCAACCCCACCCCAGTAATCCTGTCCCTTTATAGCCCTTCCTAGCTCCGCGCCCCACCCCTCAACCCCGGCACTTGTCGTGGACAGACTTCATATTTTAGTTTATCTTGTTGAGACTCTCTTTCTGAACGAATAACCTGCAAGAGGCCAGGGCTATTGTCTGTTTTTCTACCCTGCTGCATCTTAATGCTTAGTCCAGAACCTGGCACATAGTAGGCGCTTAACCTTGTTTGCGTAAGGAATTTTTATTGTAATGCATTCAGTGGAATAGGTCAGATTACTATCGGGCGCCTAGCTAGAAACTTGGCCCCTACCATTTTCTCGCTTGGGGGTGTGAGTGGGTACCTTGTGCCTCAGTTTCCACCAGCCCGGAAATGGGGTCAGGAATAGCTGTTTCTGTGCGTGGTCGTGTGAACTCGCTATCTTTAAGATACTCAATCGTTCAGCCAAACGCAGGGGTCACGGTCCTGATTGAGTTAGGCTGAGGGTGGGGCAGTCCTCTCCCGGCAGGCCCCGCCTCGGTGGGCGGAGCCACGGGCCGGGCCAGCACGTGTAAGAGTTCGCTGCGGGTCGCCGCAGTCACTCACCCTGGGCGCCTCGGTCTGAGCGCGCACGCCTCGCGTGTCCTCCGCCCGCCAGTCTGCCTGCCCGCCTGCCCGCGACTCATGTCCCGCCGCAAGGCCGGCTGCATGCCTCGCCGAATAGAACCCGCGCCCGCAGCCAACTCAGACGACGAGATGGAGATGCGAGACCTCGTCATCGACGTGAAGCCCGAGCAGGACTCGCGGCCCCTGCAGGCCCCGGGGTTAGGGCCCTTCACCCCGAAGGAAGTGCCCGCGCCAGAGCGGTTCGAAAGCGAACCTCGCCACTGCGCCGGCCCCAGTGCCCGCCGGCGGCCTCATCCACGCCCTCGGCCTGAGCAACCAGTGGACGCCGCTGTCCCTGAGTCCTCACGGTGAGCTCCCCCTACCCCAGCCCCGGGCCAACCTCCCTCCCTTCTCTCGGGTGGGACCTCCTCGGGGCACCGACCCCCGCCCCCTCCCCCCAGCTCCTGGCCCTTGCCTTAATTTCTTGGCCAGGTCCTGGCCTCCAACCTGCCTTTTGACCTTCGGGTTTCCCCTCTCCCTCCGAACCCCAGGCCCCATCCTGGCCCCACCCCACGCTCACCACCCGCTTCCTCCCTGCAGACCGCCAGCCGTGGACCGACAAACATCCAGATCTGTTGACCTGCGGCCGCTGCCTGCAGACCTTCCCGTTGGAGGCCATCACTGCTTTCATGGACCACAAGAAGCTGGGCTGTCAGCTCTTCAGAGGCCCCAGCCCCTGCCAGGGCTCAGGTGAGTAGAGCCGGGATGCAGTCACCGGTCTCAAGTTCAAGGGCCCGGCTTCCTGTGGGAGAGGGGCTGAGCTGGACAGGCGGGGCAGTGAGCACTACTTCCCCTTTCTGGCTCCCCACCGGGTGCAGCCTAGGCGTGGCCAGGGCCTGCCCTGTCCTAGAGCTGAGACTAGTGGTGGTGAGGGGGGTAGGTGGGGGCGGGGCTGGGCAGGGGAGGAGGGCCACCCACAGGGTGTGGCCAGCCCCAGAAGACTGGTCTGGGGATTTGCCATACACATACCCCCAATCTGGTTTCACTTCTCCTTCCCCTTGGCCAGAAATAACTGGCCAGGTGGCTGGACCAGTGTGGCAGTAGGGGGACCTCTGGGGAGGGCAGCGGCCTGGGGGAGGGGAGCCGAGGCCAGCTGGACTGGGGGTGTTGTCACCCCCTTCCATTTAATTATCACTTCTCATCGAGGTGCTGGGCATTTGCTTGGAGTAGGGGAAGGGGCTTCTGGCCTCCCTCCCTGATGGAATCTCCCAGCCTTGCATGCCCGTTTTCAGCCAGGTCCTGGGTGTCTGGATACCTGGGCTTCTGGCCATGGGTGGGAATTAAAACCCTTAACTTGGTACTAGATGTCTGGCGAGCTGAACTTTTGGTCAGCATCTATTGTGAAGCTCATACACAGCTCTGTATTTCTAGCCCCTGTGCCATGTGCCCCTGGAATTTGTGAGAAATGGAATTATATTCAGGGCTGGGCCAGGGAGAGGGTCCTGCAGGAGAGGGGGAAGGGGGATTTTGATTGCAGCAGGGAGGCTGGCCCGGTGGGCAAGGGTGGGGCTGTGATGGGATCATGGGAACAAAACATTGTAAGGTGCTTGGGCTTGGGAGAACTGTAGACACTGATGGGCTTCCCAGGTGGCTCAGTGATAAAGAATCTGCCTGCCAAGGAGGAGATGTGGTTAGATCGATCCCTAGGTCCAGAAGATCCCCTGAAGAGGGGAATGGCTACTAACTCCAGTATTCTTGTCTGGGAAATCCCAGGGACAGAGGAGCCTAGTGGGTTATAGTCCATGTGGTCGCAAAGACTTAGTGACTAAACAACAGTTAATGCTTGTAGAGGGCCTGATGGACCAGAACACTGAGCTATTCTCCATCTGAGGTCACAGCAAGTCTAAAAGGGAGAGGACCCTTAGGATCCCCATATTCTAGCAAATGAGGAAACTGAAGCTCAGAGATGTGTATTTCTTGCCCGAGGTCACACAGCTAGGGGGCAGGGGAACCAACTGGAAGTCAGGACAGGCTGACCCTGTCCATCCCCTACCTGTGCTCTTGACCTGTGCATCGGGAAAGCCGCCCCCATCCAAAACATAAAGGCAAAAGGATCTGGAAGTACATTACTAATAGTACCTGAGGATCAAAAGAAAATGGTGACTGCTAAGCCTTCTCCCCATTTAAACTTTGGCACCCTTGTCTCTAAGGCAGGAAAAGGGGATCATGGATGGAACCAAAGTATTTGGGGCCTGGCAGAGACATCCAGTTATCAAGAGCTGTTTCTACGAGTAAACCAATCATTTTTCCTAAAAGAATTTTCCTCTCTCCCGCTCCTCAGGATTTCTGGATTGAAGCCCCTTCCTAACTGTGACCTTGGGGAAAGGTCTCTTTGCCTCAGTTTTCCCATCTGGAAAATCAAAGTCTTCTTTCCTAAGGAAAATTTTAAGAGGGAGCTGCGGGGTGGCAGGTGCCCAGCAGGCCTAATTAGGTCAGCCCTTGGTGACTCCAATATAAGCTAGCACTCCTCTATCCATCCCTCTTCTCTTTTAACCTTTTCTTGAAGACTTTTCAAACACAGGGAGTCCCCAGGGACTCGTGTACTGCATGGATTTTCCTTGCTCCCTATCTGTCCGCCCCACTCTCTGCACACCTTCCCCCAGGAGGGCAGGGGGCCTGGCCTCTTCTGCTGCCTCTCAGCCGCTAGACCAGAGCCTCTCCCACCTCGTGTCCAGCTGGCAGCTGTGAACTGCAACTGCTCCGACTTGCCAGTCACACCACTTCCTGGCCCTTCTGCCCCCTGCAGAACGTGAGGACCTGAAGGCCTTGAACTGCCTCCGCTGTGGCCGACAGTTCACGGGAGCCTGGAAACTGCTGCGCCATGCCCAGTGGGACCACGGACTGTCCATCTACCAGACGGAACCTGAGTCCCCGGAGGCCCCGCTGCTGGGCCTGGCTGAGGTGGCCGTGGCCGTGTCAGCCGTGTCGTCCGTGGTGGGGCCCGAAGCCGAGGTCAAGGGCTCCCGGGTGGGGCCCACCCGGCGGAGCCCCACCTGCCCGATGTGTAAGAAGACCCTCAGCTCCTTCAGCAATCTCAAGGTGCACATGCGCTCGCACACAGGCGAGCGGCCCTACGCCTGCGACCAGTGTCCCTATGCCTGTGCCCAGAGCAGCAAGCTCAACCGCCACAAGAAGACCCACCGGCAGCTGCAGCCCCAGAGCCCCTGCCTGGCCGACACCGGCCAGGAGCAGGCCTCCACCGCCCCTCCTGAGCCCGCCGCCCATGCCGCAGCCCCCGCCAGCGTCCTCCCGTGCAGAGGAGGAGAGGGGGCCGGGCGGCCGCCACAGCAGGTGTCCAGGAACCCGGGGCTCCTGGCGGCGGGGCTCAAGCAGGCCCTGGTGGAGATGGCTGGGGCCCTGGCACTAAGGAGCAGAGAACAGACCCGGAGAAGAACCAGAAGACGTCACCCAAGAAGCCGCTGAAGCCACCGGGCAAGAACCGGGGGCTGGGGCCTGGGGGCAGCTGCGAGTTCTGTGGGAAGCACTTCACCAACAGCAGCAACCTGACAGTGCACCGGCGCTCGCACACGGGTGAGCGGCCCTACGCCTGCGAGCTCTGCTCCTACGCTTGCGCCCAGAGCAGCAAGCTCAATCGCCACCGCCGCATGCACGGCCTGGGGTCCGGTGGGCCCGGATTCGCGTGCCCCCACTGCTGTGTGCCCTTTGGCCTGCGGGCCACCCTGGACAAGCACCTGCGGCAGAAGCACCCCGAGATGGCTGGGGACGCCTGAGCAGAGGGATGCCCCCTGCCGTCCAGAGCACCACGGTTACGTTACCCACCTTTGTGACCTATCCTTCCCCCCAACCCATGAGTAAAGCCTGCCAGCAGCTACACGTGTTTGGACTCTGGTTTTCTTGGGGTGTCTGAGCTGGGATGGGAGGCTTCCCTCCTTGGGGTGGACAGCTGGACAGACCGGTTTGGAACGATGGGGTGAGGGGGAGAGGCTGGCCCCCAGCGCCCGGGGCACCACAGGACTGGCACAGAAAGCTGTGCTCCCGGTTCCTGGTGTGGGCGAGGCCAGGGCAGGGGCCGAGGCGAGGGCGGGGAGAGGCCTGGACCTGTCACCAGAGGCCCCTGGGCAAAGTCCTGGCCCATCCTCCACAGGCGGGGTGCTCAGCCCATTTCCCACCACATGGCACCCAGGCCCTGAGTGTGGCAGGAGCAGCAGCTCTGATTACCAAGGAGCCATGCTCCAGTGCCCAGATGTGGGCGGGACTCCCCACCAGGTCACACTGGCACCTGTTCCTGAAGCCACCAAGCACCTTCCCCTGCCGGCCTCGGTTGGTGGGCACCGGGGTTTGGGGGCCCTGCACTGACCACACAGATGAAAACAGGAGACCAGAGGAAGGGAATTAAATAACGTGTGACTTTATTAGAGATAAAACCAGCAGCATCACAGCTCGAGCCCTTGTCCCCCCACCTCATCTCTGCCTGCCCACGCTTCTGCCTAATGTCGGTAGTGGGGGCTTCGGGATCTGGATCTCGACCGTCTGGAGGGAGAAGCGGGGAGAGAGGCCCCGTGAGGGTCTGGGCAGGAAGCAGGGAGCCCAGTCGTGTGGGCAGGTGCACACACAGCCACCCACATGGGTCCACTGGGGCTTCAGCGACACAGAAGTTGGCTGTGTGCAGCGTGAGGCCAGGCCCTGGGCAGCTCTGATGACTGCAGGGGGGCCAGGGCAAGGATGGGGGAACCAGGGCTGGGACCTCCCACCAGAGGACAACAGTGACTGCCTGGGAACAGGGCCTGCCTGCTTACCTTCGAGAAGAACTGTATTCTCGACCTGGAAAGAAGAGGCACAGGAGTGCAGGTGAGAAGAGCAGGACACTGCCTGCCCTCGCCCACACCCAAGCGCTACGAAGCTCTTCCAACTCCTGCAGTTCCCTGGGGACTGAAGCACTGTGTGTCGTGTGTACAGCTTAAACGTTTTAGTTTATTGAAGGCTGATGTGGAAGGTGTACCGTGGCTTTCTGTAACCCAGTTTTGACATCTCTTTTAATGTCCCAGAGCCTCCAGATGAGCTCTCCTGACCCAGCAACCAGAGAGGCACTGGCTGTAGCGGGGGGTAGGGCCACTGGGGCACACTCATTGCAGAGGGGGAGGGTGACCGGGGCACACTCACTATAGCAGGGGAGGGCCACTGGGACACACTCACTGTAGAGGGGGAGGGCCACTGGGACACACTCACTGTAGAGGGGGAGGGCCACTGGGACACACTCACTGTAAGAGGGGGAGGGCCACCAGGGGCACACTCACTGTAAAGGGCGAGGGCGACCGGGGCACACTCAAGGTAGCGGGGGAGGGTAACCGGGACACACTCACTGTAGCGGGGGGGGGCGAGCGGCTCTGCCGGCTGTACTGGCGTTCCCACTCCTCTCTCTCCTTCTCTCGGCGCTCCCGTTCCCTGAAGGGAGAGATGAGCCAGGGTAAGAGGTGAGAATACTGAACTCGAGGGCCAGCTGGGTCGCCTGCCAGGTCAAGTGGAAAGTGAGCCAAGGGGCAGGTCCTGCTCCTCTCCCCACTGGGAAACGAGAGCACTGAGCTCAGAGAGGGGACACCCGCCGGCAGCTGAATCCCAGTCTACCACCTTTGGGATGGATGTTTCCTGTCATGCTTCAGGCACAGCCTCTGAACAAAGGGACTTACATGCTAAGTGGTTATCTGGCCTTTGTCAGAATGACTGGGATTTGCTTTGCTATTCCAAGGGCTGCATTTATTGAGTGCTGTAGTGCCTGGTCCTGATCACACAAAATCCTGCCCACAAGCCTATGAGATGAGACATCTCATTTCATCCCCATTTAACAGATGAGCACACTGAGGCTCAGACAGGAAAGGCCCACAGCTAGCAGGTAGCAGAGGTGAGGTAGGATCAGACTAACTAGATCAGGCCTGACTGACTACAATGCTGAGTCCCTACGCACTATGCTCCCCACCTCCTGATGCACTTGTGTGATGGATGTGTAATAAACAACCAACCAGTATCAGTAGCTCCAGCCATCAAGCCTCCCCATGTGCCAGGCACCACACATCAGGAGCCTTATAGCGGGATTCCAGAGATGGCTGCCTTATTACGTCTACCTCACATAATGAATCCTGGCTCAAAGAAGTTAAGGTACTTGTCCAAGGACCCACAGCAAATACAGGGTAGAAAGAGAAATAAGTAACAGGTTACACAGCTCTCAACTGACTGACTCCCCTCGTTGCCAACACCAAGCACTACAGCCTCCAGTTCTGCTCATGGGCCCCACACAGGCTGAAGCTCTAAGGGCACTAATTCCTCAATTACCCTGTGCAGTTGGCACCAAGGACTGTTCACAGTCTGGATGAGCACCCACCCCACGGCCACAGAGTCAGAGAGAAGCGGAGCTTGGATTAAACCCCAAGTTTGTCTGAACCAGGCTCTGGGCCACTCAGCTCTGCAGAAGAGTCAGGCGAGAGAGAGGAGCAGAAAGGAAGGGGAGCGAAGCCCAGGCTCCTGGCGGGGGGCTGGCCTGCGTCCAGCCCTCAGCATTTATGAGCACCAGGGTTCTGGGGGTGAGCACACAGCAGAAGCCTGGCAGCCAGACCCAACTTCTCAGTGGGAATGCCAGCAAGTGTGAGTAAGGACACAGACAGGACGCTAGGATGCCGGGGAGACGAGCGCTATGAAGGGGGGCGGCTGGAGGACGGTGCTTTTGGGAGTGCTACTCCACACAGGACAGAAAGGAAGGACCCGAGAGCAGCCTTGGGGAACAGTGGGTGGGTATCTGGGAAAGAAAAGGAAAGCAACCCCAGCTGGAGGCTGGCGGAGCTGCAAGGCGGGAAGGACACAAACGTCTGGAGAAGGCTTTGATTGTTCTCCACCAGGAGGGCCTGGTCAGAGCTCTGGGTCGGGCTGGTAGTGGGGAACACAGAACCACCCGGAGGCAGGCTGGGGGCAGTCTTACTTCATGCGGATCTTGCGGGCCATGGCGCGCAGCTCGCTCTTCCCGCTCCTGCAGCAGAGGTGGTGGTAAGGGTGGGGCCGGGCTGTACCCCGCATGGGCCCCGCACCCTCCCGGCCCCATACCTGGCGCTCATGCTCCTGCTGGATCATCTTCTCCTGCGCCGCCTTCTTATCCGCCTTGACTGTGGGGGAGAGGGGCACAGGGGATGAGGAGGTAGAGGCTGAGCTCAGAGAGGCCGTGGACCTGGCGGCCAAAGGGCAGGTACGCACCCACTCCTCCCCAAGGGGCTCCTGTCGGGAGAAAGCAGGGCCTTCCCCAGCCAGGCCAGACGGGGAGGAGGGAGGAACAGGGGAGCCCTGGAGGGGCGGGGCCAGGACGTACACTGCCTGTTGAGTGCCTTCTGCATCCTCAGCTTAAGCTTCTCCTGTGGCGTCAGCTTGGGCTGGGGAAGGGGGAGAAGAGGCAGGAGAGCGGGTGGGTATCCCGGAGCTCCCACAATTCACCTCATCCAAAGCCTGGGACTGGCGGGGGCAGGAGTGGAGGACGGGCAGGCTGTGGAGACCAGCCACGAGGGTCTGGGAGCCCCAGTGGACAGCAGAAGTGGGGAGCGGGGCACGGATCTTAATCCCTGGGGCTGGATCTCCTGGCCCACCCGGGCCCCCCTGCAGGCCCACCGGGCCCGGCTCGGGCACTGCTGCTGGCGGGAATTAGACGGGCGAGTTCCAAATTCTTACTGACTTTGGCAGCTCCTGTCTCTTTACCAGCGGCAGGTTCGGTCCTGGGAGGAAGAAAAAGCAGCTGCCACCTCCAATCCCATGTGGCCTCAGCACTGCCCTCGGACCAGACAGCAAAGGCCGTGTGCCCCCAAACATCCCCAGGCAGAAACCACGTGCCTCCTGGATCCTGCAAGGCAGGGTCGTGTCCCCTTCTGACCCCTCACCCAAGGCAAGGCTGGGACTCCTCAGCAGCCTCACCCCTGCCAAGAGCAGACCCCCCAGGGCAGGACAAGTTCCTTCTGAAACACAACAGTGGGGCAGCCCCTCACCTCCGTCCCCCAGCCCTAGCCCCACTCACTTTTTCAGCTTCTCGCCCACAGCGGGGGACGCTGCTGGCCTGCTCAGCTTCTCCCTCGGCGGCGATGGCGAGTGACTCTGGCTGTGGCTGCGGCTACGGCTGCGGCTCAGGCTGCGGCTGCGGCTCAGGCTGGGGCTGCGGCTGCGAGTCAGGCTGCGACTTCGGGATGGGCTGAGGGACCAGCTGCTGCGGCTGCTGCTATGGTGCCGGGGGCCCCGGCCGCCCCGCCGGTACCGGTCCCCGGAGCGGGAGCGGCTCCTGGGGGCGCCCGCAGAGCAGGAGGGACGCCATGAGACTCTGGGGACCCCTCCCTGAGCACCGCCCCCAACCCTGGCACTGAATCTACATGCCTCCAAGAGGCCCTGTGGTCTGTCTCCAAGTTCCTCCCACTGCTTTCCTCAGACATCCTCCCTGGCCTCCCGGGTCTCTAAACAGAGACTGTCCTCGACACACTGGCCTAGAACAGCTCTTCATGTCTCACTAGACACCTGTGTGCCCACTTCCCTGTGAGTTGATCTCTGGGAGGGCAGGACTTGCCTGCTGACGTCCCTTGGATGCTCACCTCCTCACCTTGCCAGGCCTAGGGTCTCACCACCAGTGGGGACAACCCCTCAATCCTCCCCACTTGCCCGCGACACAGACCCACAGAATCCAGTCTGGTAATATGTAAGTCCCGTCCTCTCTGCTCAAGACGTGGGGACTCCTCAGCAAGGGGTCCTCCTCAGGGTGACTAGGCCCCCTCTGACCCCTGAGCCTGTCTCCTGCCATCGCCCTGGGGCAGGCTCCAGGCAATGATCTGGACGCCAAACCAACACCACACACTGACTCTGGGGGACTGTCCTGGGTTTTGTCAGCAATATCGAGAAAACAAGAGCTGTCCTTTAAATATCCAACTCAGTTTCTCTGAAAAAACCAGAAAACTGGGCACGGCACACCCACCACTAAGTGGCCTACAACCCCAGCAGAGGGGAAGTGTGCTCCCAGGTCACCAGGCCCACGGGGTGCCTCGATTTTACCTGCCAGACCTCGTGGGTAGCTGACACTGAGATCCCCACAATAATAACACAGGTAATAACACTATCAACAACAAGAACACTCAAGTGCTAGGCTCTGGACCAAGCACTGAAGTAGAATTTGTCACAACTTTGCACTCAATGGAGGACACGTTATGATTCTATTTCTTCTACAGATGAAGAGGTCCCAACAGCTCAGCAATAGGGCCAGACCCCTCACCCGGCCGGCTGCTCTGAAGTCCCGCTCGCACCCAGCAGGTCGTGCTGTCCCTCCATGGGCAGCCCTGACCCCTGGGAAAGGGCAGGAGGGATGCTGCCATCTCCCGGGACGGTATTCCTGCCCCACCTGCAGTGCTTACATCACAGCCTGCCCTCCCCTCAGGGCACCCTGGTCCTATGAGGCACCTGCTGTAAACACCCAGGGAGCCCCTGGAACAAGCACAGTCCAGTCTCTCGCCCACTGGCTCCCCACTGGCACCACATCTGGAATGACCACCATTCTACCAACCCCACAGCTCCCTCACAGAGCCTGGTCTCACCCTTGGGTGAGATGGGCCCCCTGCCCCACGCACCTGCTTCTGCGCCGGGGTCCATAACCGCCACGCCGGGCCGGTGAGCGGGAGTAGCGGTGTCCGTCTCGGGAGCCTCCACCTGAGTGCCGCCGGCCACGGCTGCGCGAGCGAGAATAGCGCCTGGAGCGGGACCGGGAACGCGACCAGGACCGGGAGGCGGGAGCGGGCGTGGCGGCCAGAGCGGTAGTAGCCCCCGCCACGGCGGGAGCGGGAGCTGGAGCTGGAGCGGGAGCGGGAACTGGAGGTCCTCGAGGCGGAGGAGGAGGAGGAGGAGGTGGAGGAGCGGCGGCTGCAGGCGGGCATGGGGGCAGTCAGCGCCAGCCCGGGGCCGTGGCCCCCCCGCTGTCCCGAGTCCCCCCCACGATGCCTGGGGTGTAGGGGCGGGCAGCGTGAGCGTTACAGACCGGGCGCTGGCATTACGTCCCGGTGCGGGGCCGCCGGGCTGGGGAGGCGCCGGGGGGCTTCCCTGTGGCAGCCCCTGATGCAGCTGCTGCAGCTGCCGCTGCGGCCGCCTCCTCATCACTGCCCCCGAAACTGGTGATGAACGTGATCTTCTCCTCCCGACCGGGGGGTCGGGGAGCGGGAACGGGAGCGGGATTCAGAGCTGGACTCCGAGGGCGACCTGAAGAGCAGGGAGAAGGGGCTCAGTCACCGGGCCCCTCCAGCCTGTCCACCCACGAACAAACCCTCCACAGAGTGAGAGGTCACTGAAGAGCAGGATCCCGAGCGACAACAGACAGCAGGTACAACAGAGCGGGTGGGCAGAAAGACAGCAGGCCTGCAAGCATCTGATTCATGACACAGAGGCCTTCTCAATACAACCAGGAAAAGCAGTGACAGAAAACTATTAAGAACAGATGCGCAGATCTGTACTATAACAGCAGCAGGCTTCCTCTACACGGATGTCAGTGCAGTGCAGTGCAGTTCACTCGCTCAGTAGTGTCTGACTCTGTGACCCCATGGACTGCAGCACACCAGGCCTCCCTGTCCATCACCAACTCACAGAGTTTACTCAAACTCATGTCCACTGAGTCAGTGATGTCATCCAACCATCTCATCCTCTGCCATCCCCTTCTCCTGCCCTCAATCTTTCCCAGCATCAGGGTCTTTTCCAATGAGTCAGCCCTTCGCATCAGGTGGCCAAAGTATTGGAGTTTCAGCTTCACCATCAGCTCTTTCAATGAATATTCAGGACTGATTTTCTTTAGGATGGACTATTTGGATCTCCGTGTGGTCCAAGGGACTCTCAAGAGTTTTCTACACCACCACAGTTCCAAAGCATCAATTCTTCAGTGCTCAGCTTTCTTTATAGTCTGACTGTCACATCCATACATGACTACTGGAAAACCATAGCTTTGACTAGACGGACCTTTGTTGGCAAAGTAATGTCTCTGCGTTTTAATATGCTATCTAGGTTGGTCATAATTTTTCTTCCAAAGAGCAAGAGTCTTTTAATTTCATGGATGCACTCACCTTCTGCAATGACTTTGGAGGTCCCCAAAATAAAGTCTCTGTTTCCCCATCTATTTGCCATGAAGTGATGGGGCCAGATATCATGATCTTAGTTTTCTGAATGTTGAGTTTTAAGCCAACTTTTTCACGCTCCTCTTGTGCCTTCATAAAGAGGCTCTTTAGTTCTTCCCTTTCTGCCATAAGTGTGATGTCATCTGCATATCTGAAGTTATTGATATTTCTCCCGGCAATCTTGATTCCAGTTTGTGCTTCATCCAGCCAAGCTTTTCTCATTATGTACTCTGTATATAAGTTAAATAAGCAGGGTGACAATATACTGCCTTGACGTACTCCTTTCCTTATTTGGAACCAGTCTGTTGTTCCATGTCCAGTTCTAACCGCTGCTCCTAACCTGCATACAGATTTCTCAAGGGGCAGGTCAGGTGGTCTGGTATTTCCATCTCTTTAAGAATTTTTCACAGTTTGTTGTGATCCACACAGTCAAAGGCTTTGGCACAGTCAATAAACCAGAAACAGATATTTTTCTGGGACTCTCTTGCTTTTTCAGTGATCCAATGGGTGTTGGCAATTTGATCTCTGGTTCCTCTACCTTTTCTAAATCCTGAACATCTGGAAGTTCACAGTTCATGTACTGTTAAAGCCTGGCTTGGAGAATTTTGAGCATTACTTTATTAGCATGTGTGATGAATGCAACTGTGGGGTAGTTTGAGCATTCTTTAGCATTGTCTTTCTTTGGGATTGGAATGAAAACTGACCTTTTCCAGTCCTGTGACCACTGCTGAGTTTTCCAAATTTGCAGGCACATTGAGTGCAGCACTTTCATAGCATCATCTTTTAGGATTTGAAATAGCTCAACTGGAATTCCATCACCTCTACTAGCTTTGTTTGTAGTCATGCTTCCTAAGGCCCACTTGATTTTGCACTCCAGGATGTCTGGCTTTAGGTGAGTGATCACACCATCATGATTATCTGGGTCATGAAGATCTTTTGTGTACAGTTCTTCTGTGTATTCTTGCCACCTCTTCTGAATATCTTCTGCTTCTGTTAGGTCCATACCATTTCTGTCCTTTATCAAGTCCATCTTTGCATGAAACGATCCCTTGGTATCTATAATTTTCTTGAAGAGATCTCTAGTCTTTCCCATTCTATTGTTTTCCTCTATTTCTTTGCACTGATCACTGGGGAAGACTTTCTTATCTCTCCTTGCTATTCTTTGGAACTCTGCATTCAAATGGATATACCTTTCCTTTTCTCCTTCGCCTTTAGCTTCTCTTCTTTTCACAGCTATTTGTAAGGCCACCTCAGACAACCATTTTGCCTTTTGCATTTCTTTTTTGGGGGATGATCTTGATCCCTGCCTCCTGTACAATGTCAGGAACCTTCGTTCGTAGTTCTTCAGTCACTCTATCTATCAGATCTAATCCCTTGAATCTATTTTCACTTTCATTGTACAATCATTAGGTCATACCTGAATGGCCTAGTGGTTTTCCCTACTTTCTTCAATTTAAGTCTGAATTTGGCAATAAGGAGTTCATGATCTGAGCCACAGTCAGCTCCCCGGTCTTGTCTTTGCTGACTGTATAGAGCTTCTCCATCTTTGGCTGCAAAGAATATAATCAATCTGATTCTGGTATTGACCATCTGGTGATGTCCATGTGTGGAGTCTTCTCTTGCGTTGCTGGAAGAGGGTGTCTGCTATCAGCAGTGCATTCTCTTGGCAAAAGATGTCAAGTCAGGTGTAAAGTAAGTTTGAAAGCATTAAGTGTGAAATAACCTCAATTTTGTTAAAGAAACTACGTAATCTCCCTCATGGCACCCACAGTTGAGCACCTACCTGAGCCAGACCTTTTCTCAAAGGTGTACCTGCCTTATCTCATCTGTCCTCCCAGGAGCTCCAAGGGTCCCTCTCACCCCAACCAACAAAGGGAACGGGTCAGACTGAGACCTGTCCACCCTCAAGGCCTCTGACCAACCACTCCACACCAGGAGACACATGTGTGTGACCAGGCCATTCTGTACCTGTTCCTCACTCACTGGTTATTTCTGGCAGTTCAGATTAAAAACACCTGACATCTAAGTCCCGCCTTTCTGCCATGTTTGGTCACTTTTAACACAAACTCCATTAAGTTTAAATCAGAAAAAGCAGAACACATTCCCCAAGCTGTGATCTCAGGAAGGCAGCCTACAGCACACAGGCCCCGCCCCACCCCACCCTCCATCAGGAGGGTGCTGGGCCCTGGGAACTCACCGCTATAGGGGTCATAGGTGGGGCTGTCTCGGCGTGCGTAGCTGTAGAGAAAACCAGATGGGACGGGGTGGGGTGGGGGGTGGGGTCAGTACGCATGGAATTAAGGCCAACCCTTGACCTGGGTGCCCCAGGCCACGCACTGGACAATGACAAGGAGGTTGCCAGCCAGGTAACGGGCCCTGCCTTCATCCCTCCTCCTATCCCCTCACACCTGCCCAGAGCCTGAACCGCAGCCCTGCACTTTTTCGGTGACGATGGCAAGAATCATCACAGTTTGTGACTGAACATTTTCCAGATCACGCATCCAACCCTGAGCCCACCGCAGGTCCTTTAAGCCTCACAGCAACCCTGAGACTCCCCTTGAACAGAGGAGATGTGGCAGAGGCATGGGTTTGCCTGCGCCCCAGGCTGGGCTCTCTGCACATCAGCTGCCTCATCCAAACCTGCCCGAGACCTCACTGTGGGCACTGGTGTAGCCCCCATCCTGGAAGGTGACGATGCCCCTTTCCCAAGGAGAAAACTGCAGCTCGAGAAGAGAAAGTCACCTAATAGGGAGGAGGTGGCCCACAACAGAAGCAATGATGTCCCCTTGACTGTGCTCACAGCCAGGGAACGTGACATGGGTTCCAAATCCAGCAGGGAGAGGGGGATGGCTGGCAGGACGGATGTCCACACGTGCCTCGTGGCCAAACCTATCCCAGACCTTTCCTGTTTGCTCTGTTAGGACAACTCTGCCCACAGGCCAAAAGCTTGCCTCCCAGACTTTCCTGAGCCTTGGCTCCTCCCCCAGAGTCCTGAAAGACTGATGCTGGCAGGGTGGGGGCACAGGGCAGAACCCCACCTACCTGGGGGGCTGATCTTGCGGCCCCTCAGCCGCTTCTCCCGAAACTCCCTCCTCTGGCGCCGGGAACGACGGCCCTGGAGCAGAGTGGGGATGAGGCTGGTGAGGCTGTGCCTTCCACAAAGCACACACCTGCCCTACCACCCGGGCCTAGCCCTCACCGAGTACATGGCCTTCTCCTCCTCAAGGGCCTTGGCGTGTTTGATGGCCTCCGCCTCCTCCTTGTCTTTCCGGAGCATCCTGCGGAGGGGGAGGAGGGCCACCAGGAGGAACGAGGTCAGATTACAGGCAGAGTCACTGCAGGAGGCGAAGGACCCCAAGCCATCCTGGTGGGTCTCACATTCATTCAGTACTATTACTGAGCACCGATTGCACGCCAGGTGTTATCTCAGGCACCAAGGATTACTGAAAACAAAACTCCCCACTCTCATGGACTAACATTCTGGGGAGAAGACAGACAATGACCAAAGTCACAAAACACATGACTCATTAAATGGTGAAAAACTTGATAGGAAAGGAAATCACAGAAGGGGGAGGGAAGTCCAGGGGCCTGGAAGAGGCTGCAGTTTTTAACAGGGAGGCAGGGGAAGCCCCTCTGAGAGTGACAGCTGATGAGACCCCTGGGGAGTGAGCTGTGCAGGTGCACGCAGAGCCTACAGCACCTGGAGTGGCCCCACATGAGGTGGGGCCTCGGGCATCTGAGGGGGAAAGAGGCCATGGAGGCAGGGCAGGGGGTGGAGTGTGTGGGGGAGAAGACCAGAGAGGTCAGACTCTGGCTGTGGTGAGGATGCTGGCAGCTCCTGAGTGAGGATGCTCAGACACTCAGGCTATGTTCAGACATGGGAGTACTCAGGACTCAATACCCTGTTATCTGGGACCAGTCTCTGTGACCCACCAGGGTGAGGCACAGGGCAAAGGCCCAACTAGCAACTGCCAGTGAATGCAGGGAGAGGAGCCACTCCACTAGAGGGTGCTGTCCACCATGCCCAGAAACCCCCGAAGCTCCCAGGGCTCAGAAGGCCTCAGGTCACACAGCCGGGTCACACAGTGAAGCTGAAGCTGACCTCAAGGACCACCCCATACAACCTCTACCCCTCCTCCACGAGCTTGGGAGCCTGTGCGTGTAATGTCCCTGGCGCAGAGTCAGGGACACCAGCGCTCAGGAAGAGGGGTAACAGCAGAGACACCAGGTCCACAGGGTGGGAAGCAGCGTCAGCCCACAGGCCTCACCTGACAAAGTCGCCATCGGCCATGCCATAGGTCGTGGCCTGTTTGTTGAGATCTGCCACCTGCTCCTGGTTCAGTTCATCCACATCCACCTCCACATCTGCACCAAGAGAAAGGCTGTCAGGGGCCAAAGCCGAGCAAAAGGACGGGAAGGGGCAGCGCCCCAGGACATGGGGGCGGGATGCCCACCAGACCTCAGGCCTCTGTGGGTGGGTGGGGGTGCGGACACAAGTCAGCACGTCCTGGTATCCCCCAGGCTGGCACGGAGCTCGGCCAGGAGCAAGCACCATAGAGAGCGGGTGAGGGCGGGGGTGGGGGGGATATATGACGGGGAGGGAGTGATGTACACAGCGGTGTGAACGAGGGCGCCTAAAGATCTAGGTGGGTGGAGGCAGGGGTGCAGGTCTCAGGTATTCGGGAGCGGGATGCTTGATGGCTGAGTGGCAAGTGGGCTTTACACACATCTGAACAAACAGTGGACGGGCTAAGAGTGAGCTGGATGAGGCGAGGGGAGAAATGGGTGGCCAGTCTGATCAGTGGGCATTTAGCTGGCGGTGGGCAGTGGGGTGGGGGCTGAGGCTGACTCTGTAACTGGAGGAACACGTGTTTTCCAGAAAAGAGCGAAAGAGAAGGACAGGGAGAGACCAAGAGGCTGAAATCAGAAGAGGAGAACAGAACCAGAACCCAGGTCGGGACAGTGTCAGAGGAGCAGAGTCCTAGAAACGAGGGAGAGAGAAACAGCGAGGGAGGCTGGACCAGGAGGACACAAGTGAGACAGAAGGACAGTGGGAGGCGGGGGGGGGGGGGAGGCAGGAGAGGCGGGCGCCCGCACAAGGGGAGGGGCGAGACACGAAAATGCTGCCCGGGGACTGTGGAGGGGGAGGGCAGAGAGGGGACCCCACCGATGTCGGGATGACCTCATCTTCATCCGAGTTGCTCTCCTCCTCTGCCGGGGACTCCTCCTCCTCCGGCTTCTCTGTCACCTTCTCCACCTCGGCCACCGTGCTGTCCTCATAGGTGTAGCCAATGGATGCCTTCTTCTCTGCCAGCCTGGCAAGGGGGAGCCGAGAGTCAGGGCCACGACGGGAGGAGAGGCAGGCTCAAGGCCAGATGCAGCCCAGCCAAGCCTCCAGGACCCACACACCACCCTCCTGAGAGCCAAGGCAGCCTGGCGCCCTCAAATGGTCCCTTGGCCTAGAACGCTGTGCGGCCACCTGCCACCAGCCCTTCCCTCTTCCTACAGCTCCAGCGCACCACCCTCCAGAAGTCCTCATCTGGGGGTGGCGGCTGTCCTCAGCTCCCAGCCCTGTTCACACTGGGTCTCTCCACCGCCACCCTCGACTATGTGTCCTGCAACAGTCGGCCCGAGTTCTCTTGGGTAACAACGTGCCCAACGTGGTCCAGGATAGAGAAGGGACCTACGGCATGTGAGCTGCTAAACTCAGCTGACATGCCCTGATGCCATCCCTGTGCCAGCCTTGTCCAAAACAGGTGGCTGTGAATAAGGGTCGGTCACTGAGATGCTCAGTCACCTCTGTGAGGACCGTGATGGGGTTTGGCAGTGAGGGTAAGGAGGTGGCTCCGGGACTGCAGAGCAGAGGAGGGGGCCAGCCAGGCTGGCAGAGGGATGAGCCACTCCTCAGGGCACACAGCCCGGAGAAGCCCTCTGCAGAGTGACATCAGTAACACCAGTGGGCCACATGCTTACTGCCTGGCAGGGGACAAGCACTTCCCCAGCTCCATCTCCTGCAGTCCTGGGGCATCCAAGCAGGGGGCACCGAGGCTCGGAGGGCAGGACTCAAACCCAGGCCCTGGCCCAGTCCAGCTCCTGCCCTCCTAATTACACCTTCTCCCAACCCAAGGGTGGAAAACACCATGGAGAGCTTTGTCAGCAAACCCATCCCCTCTGGCACTGCCTGATCCTTGCAACGCTGATAAAGCGAGCACCTACTGGGCGCCAGCACCAGGCCCGGCTCTAGGGGACACCGGGTAGATGGAGCCCTGTGGGGCGCACAGTCCTCCTGGCCCCCACAGCCCCCCACTGGCCCGGACCCCAACTCACTTCTTCTTCTCATCCTCACTGGGTCTCTGGAGGCCTCCGTACAGCCCGCCGATGTAGATCTGGTACAGGCACTGCTCCTCGGAGACTGGAGTGGGGCAAGAGGCACATGAGTCAGAGGGGACTGGGGACACTGGGAATTCAGGGGGACTCAAGAATGCAGTGGGGCTTGGGCAGGTGTGAACCCAGCATGGCTGGTGGCAGGCTCATGGATTCCCAGATAATCACAGCATGCGTGGTGACGACACAGCAGCTCCAGGAGGGCCCTGGCTGCACCGCTGACTCGCCATGCAACCCTGGGCAAGGACTCGGCCACCCTGTGCCTCGGTTTCCTTCCCTGTAAAATGGGAGGACCACTGGCAGAGGGAGCACCTGGGCACTGCTACAGTTATCATCGTCACAGAGACCTTTGACCGGACCCTTCAGAACAACAAACCTATCCTGAGAGCTGGACGTCAGTCACCTGGACCCCACGGGCCTGCCACTCTGGGCCCCAGTTTAAATTAAGCTAATCTGGGCTCTCTCTCAGCTATAACACCCAACTTGAGGAGCTCAGCAATGTACTGGAGGCCCCTGGTCTGTGCACAGTAAGACACATGCTCAGCTCCAGTGGGACCCTGGACATGTCCCCTTCCCTCAGAGGGTCTCAGCTTTCCTATCTGTAAAGCGAGGTGCCTGGGCAAGCCCCAAGGTGACACAGCACGGCCACCACCACAGGCTCCCCCATTTTGCTGGTGGTCTATGCAGCCCTGGGGCTCTATGCAGGCTTCAGGTTTAGGCAGTCCCATGAACTGTCTCACGTGAGCTCCAGCCAGGCTGGCCTTCCTTGTCCCCCAGGCTACCCTCCCCCCCCGTCCCCTCGCGGCTGTCCTTATGGCCTAGACAGAGTCGAGAGGCACCTCCCCTCACTGGGGAGCTCCTTCCTCGCCCCATCCCACCCCACCCTCCGCTGATCCAGCCTCAGTCAAGCGCCTCCTAGAACAGCATACCATCTGTCTAAACAGTGCCTCAGCTTGTAATGAGCACCCGCTTTCGTGATTACGTGGCTTCCCCACTAGACCCCTCTTCCCAGAAGAATGTCTGACATGCTACAGGTGCTCAGGAATTGTATGAATGGATGGATGGATGAAGAGATGGAATCAGGCAGAACTAAGGGAAACCCTGGCTCCATCATCAAGCATCTGTGTGGCCTTGGGGGAATGCAAAACCACCACCGCATCAAAGACACTTCACTCTCCTGATGTGAAGGCGTCATTGATAGCCAGAATTTGAAAATCTCTGCTTTTAAAGATGCTAAACATCTATTTCAGAAACAAATAAATATGGGGACAGTGAACCCACAGCAAGGGTGGACTATGCCAGGCTCTGTGCAGCGGCCCTAAGCATCCCTCAAGAGAACCCTCACATTACCCCTGAGGGACAGAAACCTCCATGACCGCCCCTTCTCCAGGAAATGAGACCAGCCAGGCTGAGGGACAAGTGTGTGGCCCTTACTCTCACAGGGGGATCTGGGAGAGAGGCTCTAAGTCCTTCTCAGGAGGTGAGCTACAGTTCAGAGCTGTCTGCAGGAGGCAGCAGTGCTTAAGGGCAGGGTGAGAACCCCAACTCCTTGGAGGGTCCCTCCCAACCCCTGAGCCTCAATGTCCTTATCTATAAAATGGGGCATCACCCCTACCCTGCTGGGTGATCACACAGATGTGCTGCAGTAACAGAAATGAAAAACTCTGTCAGGGTTAGAACCTCCACAAGTCCAGAGCAGGGAACAGCCCCTACACGTGTTTTCTCTTTTGTGAGGTGACAGCTTGAGAAAAGAACCTTGGATATGTATGAACACTTGGCAAGCTGTCAAACTGCCTAAAGAGTCATTTAAAACAGGCATAAATTTCCTCTTCTGAGCTAACATTCTGACCCATGCAGGTGGGGAAAATACAGCAAAAAATATGTTATTCCTATTTCTCCCAGTTTTTTAGGAAAAAGATCACAGAATTAGAGGGCATGGGCTGTCGAAGTGGCCACCTGGTAGGACCATCTAGGTCAGCAGACATCTCCTGTACCAATTCCAGAGACGGAGGTCCCAAGAGAGAAAAGGGATGGGAACAGAGCGGGTCCATGACAGAGCTGGGACCACATCCAAGGCCCTGGAGTAGAAAGTACTGGGATAACTTTTCTTCCCAGTCTTGTTGCAGTCCCCCAACCCACTCCCCACACCCCAGGTCACTTACTGCCGGCAAAGTCATTCTGCACCAGGCCTCGGTAGCGCTCGTAGTTACATTTCCGCCGTCCGACTCCTGTTCTGGGGATCTGTTGGGGAGGACAAGGTCTTGAGATCACAGGGAGCTCCCACCCCAGGCCTGCAGGAAGGCAGATGAGGAGGCGGCCTCCCGCTGGCGGGGGCTGCCCCACGTGCTCACCTCCTTCCCTCCCAATAGGGATAGCCGGCAACCGGGGTGGGGGGGTGGGGGTGGGGTGGGGGGGTGGCTTACATGGTGGTGAGCAGCGGGGGGGTGTAGTCAGGGATGTGGTCCAGGTGGGCGCGGACATCAAAGCGGTCAATCATGTTGTTGGTGTCCCCTGCCAGGGCATCCTGAAGTGGGAGCAGGGGAGCAAGGCACCTGGGGTCCCAGTGCCCCAGACACACAGCACCTGCCCCCTGCCACCTTGTGCTTGGGAGCCTGGCCCTCAGCCCCCACCTCCTGTTCCTTATGCCACAACACACCCTGAATCTACATTCAGGCTCCTGACCTGAAAGGGCCCTGAGGAAATCAGGGCCCTAGTTTGAAGAACCAAGCAAGAGTGGGACCTTGAACAAGGTCCCATGGGCCACTTGCTAACACCCCAAAATACCCACTCTGGCAACCAACTCTCTGCTTACCTGGGCCTCTGGCCATGGCCCTGCTCATCCTCTCTAGGTGCTCCAAGCACTACACCATGGGGTCTTCATCCCAAACCCTGCCGTCTCACCTTAGCTAATGACCTTCACTCTCCCACTCAGGCCAAGCCTTTCCTGTCTGAGGCGCCACAGGTCTGTCCATACACTGGGTCCCTTTGGACCCCTAACCCTCAGCCACAGATACCACCCTCAAACCCAGTCTTACATGTTAACGGGGCTCTCCGCGGCCAGGGCAACTGCAGAATCCAGGTGCACCTTGCAAGCTCGACCATGCACCTGCAGGAACTGGGCTGGGTCCTTCTTCTGTGGGGATGGACAAGATGGAGGCCACCACCCAACTGAGCCCCGAGCCCTGCCACTGCCCACACAGCCAAGTTTAGCAGCAGCTTCACCTCTACGCCAAGCAGGCCGTACTTCTGAGGTAAAAGAACCTGCCAGGGTGTGCAGGCAGCACCAACAGGGCCACCTAACCTTTGGGGACAGGTTTCCTCTCAAGGTAGCCACAGGAGGCTCTGAGCTCTGGCTCAGTTTTCTACAGAGCCAGTACCAAGACTGACCTCCCTAAAGTATCACTCCCCAACTCTTCACCCCACACTCCACCCCAGGGACACTCACTCAGAGCCAGGTGCAAGCACGTTGGCCAGGAGCAGCCTTGAAGACACCACGACTGCATAACCTCATGAAAAGACGATCAACGTCACTATTCGTCAGAGAACAGCAATCAGAACTACAAGACACCACATCACACTCCCTAGGATGGCTAAAATTTAAAGGACAGGCAACAGCAAGAAACTGACAGGAATACAGAGAAATCAGGCTCTTCAGAAAGTTAGACAAAGAACTGCCACATGACCCAGCAATTCCACTCCATACCTGAAACAGCTAAGGACTGACACTGAAATACTTGTACACCAACAGCGGCACTGGGCACAACAGCCAAAAAGTGAAAACAATTCAAATGTCTATCAGTGCACGACAGAGAAACAAAACATGGCATAACCAGACAATGTAATATTATTTAGCAGTAAAAAGCAATGGAGTACTGATCCATGCTAAAACCTGGATGAGCTGTGCAAACATTACGCTAAGTGGAAGAAGTCAGTCACAAAGGGCCACATATCCTATGATTCCACTTATGTGAAATGTCCAGAACAGATGAATCCACAGAGACAGAAAGTAGATAGCAGTTACCCAGGGTTGTGGGCAGGGGGGGAACTAACTGCTAATGGGCATGGGGCTTCTTTTGGAGGTCACAAAGAGTTTCTAAAATTAGACTGTGGAGATGATTGCACAATCCTGTGAATATACTGAGGGCTTCCCTGGTAGCTCAGCTGGTAAAGAATCTGCCTGCAATACAAGAGACCCCGGTTCGATTCCTGGGTCAGGAAGATCTGCAGGAGAAGGGACAGGCTGCCCACTCCAGTATTCTTGGGCTTCCCTGGTGGCTCAACTGGTAAAGAATCCGCCTGCAATGTGGGAGACCTGGGTTCAATACCTGGGTAGGGAAGATACTGAAAACCAGTGAACTGTACAGTATGTGGATTTAAAAAATGTTCTTCTCTTTTTCTTTTTTGGCCATGTCTCGAGGCACAAAGGATCTCAGTTCCCTGAACAAGGACAGAACCAGTGGGAGCGTGGAGTCTTAACCACTGGACCACCAGGGAAGGCCTGAGTATGTGAATTATATCTCAATAAAGCTATATATTTTTTAAAAAAGCACCAAGATGGAGCAGACTGGCCCCTGAGTCACCGTTTTCTTCAGAGCCCCTCCCCCCCTCACCACCTGCTGCTACCTTCTATTCACTTCTCACCTCTGGCCTGAGCTCTCCTGTAGGGTTACAACCCCAAGTGACTGCAGCAGGAAAGCCTGAAATCTGGCGCCGGCGGCGGCAGCAGCAGCAGCAGCACCCTCCCTGGCTGAGCTCCAGCCCCTGCCTCGTCAGAGCCACAAGCTGGGGCACTGGTGCTCCCCACGAAACCCTGACCAAGCTCCCCTCCCCAGACTCCAACCACCCCCCATCCTGAGCTCCCTGCCCCGCCACCGTCCCTGACCACTCAGCAGCCTCCTCTCCCCAGCTCGGCTCCTCGCTACCACCCTTGCCCTCTGCAGCTCCTTTTCCACAGAGCAGCCTAAGGTGGTGTTAAAACGTATTAGGCCCTGTCCCTCTGCACAGAGCCTGGCCCGCTCCCTCCAGGCCCTCTCCGACTGCTCCCCGAGCCCCGCCCCTGCCCTGTCCCACACTGCCGGCCTCCACACCACAGAACAGCCCTGCTCTTGCACGTCTGTCTCCTCACTTATTTCCGATTCCCTTCCAGCCGCCCCCTCCTCAGATCTATCTAAACAGCTCCCTCAGTCCCTGACTGACCCTAGCTCCTTACTCTACCCTACTATCTTCAGAGCACCACCCATCACCTATCAACTGTCACGCCCCCCACCCACTAGAACGGAACTTCCAGCGGGGCAGGACCCGTCTTGTTGTATTCCGAGAGCCCAGAGCAGGGCCCAGGAACACTGACCAAAGGAAACAGAACACAGCCTCACTCACAGATGAGGAGCCTCAGCCCAAGACTGAGAACACCATCAGCCTCAAGCTCTCGAGAGCCTGCACTCCCTCATTTGGCCTCCAGCTCCCACCCCAACCCTATCAGCAGGAGTCGAGGACACTCACTGATGACTACAGCTACCACAGGGCTGCTGCCTGTCCTGCGCATGCTGGCTCCACCTGCGTCCACAGGGTGGCGCTGCCGCGACCCGGCGCCGCCTCCCGCACCTCACCTGCCTCCCTCAGTCCCTCATCTCAGGCCTCCTGACCGCCTGGGCAGCTCTAAGACTTGGAGTTCCGAGACCACTCCAGGCCAAATGCTCGCTCCCACACCAAAGACACACATGGGACTGTTTGCAGGATGGACTTTGGCCTGTACCAAGAACTCACCGTACCAGCACCAGAGAAACAAAAGGCACTGGGCAGGAGTTAAGACTTGGGTCCCTGGCCTGGCTCTGTTGGGAGCTTCAGGAAAAGTCCCTGAACCACACTAAAAGCTAGGTGCGTTATGTACACCTCAAACTTCTCAACTGTGGGAGGAAGGTGCTACTCCTACCCCACGTCCCAGATGACGAAACTGGAGCTCAGGAGTGGGAGGGCTCACTCGCTCCAGATCACACCAGTCACAAACAGAACCAGGATCTGAGCCCAAACAGGCCTGACTCCAAAATCCACTTTTTTCTAAAATAATTATTTTGGTCATGGTAACAGGCATACAAGTAAAATCTACTAACCTAGCCACTTTTAAACGCGCAGTACAGTAGCATTAACGGTCTGCACCTTGCTGTGCACCGGATCTCTAGACCTTCTTCGTCTGCAAAACCGAAACTCCACACCTGCTGAACAACTACTCCCCTTTCCCTCCCCAACTCCTGACAACCATCATTTTCTGTTTCGAAGGGCCTGACTGCTTCAAATACCTCATACACATGGAATCTCGCAGGGTTTGTCTTTTTGTGACTGGCTTATTTCACTGGACATAAAGTCCTCCAGGTGCCTCTATGCTGTAGCCTGTGACAGAATTCCCTTTCTTTCTACGGCTCAGTAATACTCCACGGCACGTACAGGTCGCTTTCTTTACCCATCCATCAGCTGCTGGACATTTACGTTGTTTCCACATCTTGGCTATTGTGAATCCAAACAAACATGTACAAATCCTTCAAGAGCCAAAATCTATTTTTAACCACTGGACTATTATGTCTCCAGGATCAAAGAGGGTCAGACAAGTTCGTGGTCTTTCTCTTACTCGTTCAACTGTGAAGCAGGGACTCACTCTGAGAGAGGCCTTGTACTAGGGCCACAGCTGTGACTGAGACAGTCAGCCCTGTCCCCACGGCTCACAGTTCATTGTGGGAGACAGACCTGGCCCCCACAGTGATGACTTAAGAGTGAGCAGTGCTGGGATGGGGGAGCCAGGGGTTGTATCGCTCAGCCCACTGGGGTCAGCCTGGGGCCTCCTGGAGAAGGAGATGCCAGAGCTGAGATCTGTTTTATTTCCCACTTTCACATAAACATGGAATTCTGTTTCTTTACCCAAATCACTAATTAGAAGAAAGTCAACAGGGACAGGAACAATGATGGAACCAGGGACAGGAAGGGAGAGAGAGCAGGCACCAAGGACAGATCAGGAGAAGAGAAATCAGCTGTCTGGACACACCGGCCCAGTCTGCCACAGCCGACCTCTGCTTCCTCAACAGTGGCCTCAGCTGCCTCTCTCAGGCGGAGAATAAGATAAGAGACCCACGTGACAGCCCCATCCTCTCCTCAAAGCTGCCACCGTCCACAGCTTGGTTGCTCTGATCTGAATGCTGATCACGTTCATGTTCGGGGACAATAGCTGCTTGTACAGGCCTCTACCACAACGCACCCCACAGACTCTCTTCTATTCTTGAAGCTCTTCCCTGTCACCCAGTGAGAGGGGCTGGTCATCACCACTGTCCCAAGGGGGAAAACAAAGCTCAGCGAGCTCTCTGGCTCACAAGGACGAGAACCTGGAGTTCCAGGCCTTCTGAGTGACCCCACTCCGGCCTTCTTTCCTCCACTCCATCCACCCACCTGGATGCGATTCCAGCTCTACTTGGTAATAATAACCTCAGCACCAAGAAGAGCAGGCATTTACTGAGCAAGTTAGCCTGGGCAGGTCGGCCCTCGGGAGTCCCTGTGCCCAATCTCACCGAATACTCCGGTACCCTAGGAGGGAGGTACCCCTATCCCCACCATTTGTGACAGCCCATTAGTTGGCAACCAACATCCACTGCCCCTTCCTCCACAGTAATGAGACTCCTAACATAACTGGCACAAGGCCCCCCAGAACACAGGGTATGCCTCTCAGCCATACTGGCAGCTGTATGTGATCAGGGGCTACTTTCCTACCATGGGGATATGAGTGGATATACCACATGCAAACATTTAGAAACTTTCTTAACAACTGATATGAGCCCATTGGCCTCTTCTTCCTCCCTGCTGAACGGAATATAAAGACATGATGGCTAGAGCTTGAGCAGCCCTCTTAGACCTTAAGAAAACACTGGCAAGAAAAGCCACTCACGGCTGAATTAACAGTTCCCTGAGCAGGACTGGCCACCTCTAGGCTTTTATGTAAAAAGGAAATAAACATCTGTCTTCAGTGAAGATATGATGAAACAGAGATGCGTGTCAAGCCCTCAGCAGTGCTTAACACACAAATGCTCAATAGCATAACTACTGATATGAGCAGAGCTTTAACACAGGGGTCAACACCCATCTCCCAGGCCTGCCGCAAGGACCAGAAACAACGCGCTGAAGTAGCAGGCGCGGGGTCTGGCGCACCCCAAACCCTTAATGAGCGGCAGTTACTCAGCCCTGAGCACTGACAGCATTCCTGGCACACTGCTAGGGCTTCAACTATAACCAACACAGACCCAGGCCCTGCCCTTGTGGTCACGTCATAGTTATTCCAACACCACTGGAGACAGGCTCTCAGAGATTCCTCTCCTAGGATAATAGCAGCCTCTGTTTCATGGGTGATTTTGGGGACTCAAAGAAATCATACATCTGAAATTCTCCTCACAGAGCCTGGAGCCTGAGAAGGATTAATTAAAATGGCAACTGCTATTATTATTGTTTTATTCATATATTCTTTTAAACCACATTGGGCTCAAGCTTGGAAAGCAGTAGCATGACCCAAATAAACCTAGTCCCCAGTCTCACAGAGCTGAAAACGTGTGTTAAATTCCACAAAGGGGAAAAACAAGAAGCATTTATAGGGGACACTGATTGAGTATGAAGGATGAGGGATGACTTCCCTGAGGACTGAGATCTGAGAGATGAGCAGGAGCTAACCTAGTAGAGGAAAAGCTCACGCAAAGCCCCTATGGCTAGAGAGAACTATACAATTTGGGGAGGTAAACTGGTAGCTCTTTACACAGCTTTTTTTGCTAGAAAAAGTAGCCCCAGATAGTAGGGAGGCCAGATGACACAAGCAAAGGAACAAGGCAGAAAGCAAAGTAACATGAGTCTGGAGGAGGTGGTAAAAGCTAGGCCATGCATGGTCTTCAAGGCTATCATGAGGAGCCTAGCACTAAAGAGTCACAGAGAAGTTCTGAGTCAAAGAGGGGCAGAGTCAGCTTTATGCTTTAAAAGACCTCTCTGAGGACTTCCTTAGTGGTCCAGCAATTAAAACTCCACACTCCCAATGCAGGGAGCCCACGTTCGGTCTCTGGTCAGAGAACTAGATCTCTCATGCCAACCCCCAGTGCACCCAAATAAGTATTTTTTAAAAAATAATAGTAATTCCATCCCTTATTTTTTTAAAAAGACCTCTCTGGCCTCTCTGAGGAGGGTGGATTAAAGGCGGCAGGACTGGAAGCCAGAACACCAGGGAGGAGCCTGCGGCAGTGACACAGTAGTAAATGAAAACGCCTATATAAATACCACCTCACAGAAGATCGGAACCTAGTGTGCCAATGTCATTTCGAACTGGGGTCTCAAGAACAAGTAATAGTTAAAGAACTGAGAGGAGGCATTAAAGGCTCAATATCCAGTGGCGGCAGAGATGGAAAAAAAGGCCAATGGAGCTACCTCAGGCTGAAGCCCAGAGGCCAGACCACAAGGGCCTTTTAGGTCACAAGATGGAGTGTGCTCTTCTCTCCAAAAGCAACTGAAGCATCTAACTGGGGAGAAATGGTCAGAATTCACTCAGTGAATACTGACGGTACTCCTTCCGGGTGCCCAGTCAAACCTTAAGAAGGGCTGAGCTCCTCTGGACACTGTGAACACAGGAATAATAAGCAAGACCGACAACATTCCGGAGGTGGCCAATCTTATGTCTGGAGTGCTACAAAGACTTCCCTCCACCCTGCCAACACCAGTTGTGTACTCTGAGTCCACACCAGACAGCACAGCATGTGACAATAAACAAAATACCTCAGTTCCCCGCCCCCAATGATTATGCTCTGGAGGAGAGGATGGCAACCCACTCCAGTATTCTTGCCTGGAGAATTCCCATGGACAGAGGAGCCTGGTGGGCTACAGTCCACCAGGGTGGAAAAGAGTTGGATGGGACTGAGAGACTCAGCTCAGCACAGCAAAGCACAGCATAGCACATGATTACGCTCAAAAAATGGACGTTCTCTTGAGAAAACGGGTATCCCCTCTTAGCATATTTCCAAGCCCGGTGGTACCAGGATAACCAGTGCTCCGCCCTCTCACAGAGCTCCCAGCCCAGATTAAAGGTCACTTACGATCTTTTCATAGTACTCCCTGCGCCGCTCTGCCCTCTTTTTGTAGTCGACCATCATGCCTCGAAGTTTCCGCTCATGTTTCCGAGCCTCGTGCCACATTGTGGTGAGGCCAAGGCTGGGACCTCAACCTGAGGGATTAGGGAAGGGGTGTCAAATGGGGTTTAAAAAAAAAAAATACGGGCAGAATCATCATTACCTAACAAGTTGATAGAGTTAGTCCTGAACATCAGCTTCAGGGAGGGTAAGTGAGGCTGCAGAACTGTGCAGGATACACTCGGGTGGATCCTGGGCAAGTCTGATCCAGTACCCTGGGCATTCTGAATCCCCCACCCCCACTCCCGTTGATTCTGGAGTCAGCAGCCCAGCGAAAGTGGTACCCTGTGTTGAAGGAGGAGGAAGCAAGGATGAAAGGTTCAAGGATGGAAGGAGTGAGTGTTTGAAGGTCTGGAGGAAGAACATGAGCAGCTGGGGTTGGGAGCTCAAGGGAGAGGAAGGGTTGAAACGGCACCCACCAGGTGGGCCGTGGGTCGGTGTACCAGAGGTCTGGGGATGAAGGCAGGTAGACGAAGAGCAGAAACTTTTTACGGGAAAGGGGTAGTGGTGTGGAGGTCGGGGTCGAGGGCAGGTGAAGGGCGTGGATGGTGGTGGATGTCCTCCAGACACTTGCGGGAGGAGGGGGGCAGGAGGCAGCGCCGCAGGAAAAGAACGGAGCGCTGCGGAGGTCTAAAGCAGGAATCTAAATTGGGGGCGGGGGAGGGTACAGAGGCTGAGGGAGGCTGAGCGAGCTGACAGGAGCGGGTGGGCTGCGTTTAGGGGCAAGCCTGGAGGACCGGGCTGGAGCACCCGGTCCGGGCCTGAGGGATCGGGCTAAGTTTTTCTGACAAGGGGGCGGGACCTGTGGCAAGCGGCAGGGTCCGACGCGGCGAGTTCTGGCCGACGGCGGAGGCAGGGCGCGGCCTGAGGCACGGCAGGCCGAAGGGGTGCGGGGCGGGCGGCCCTCGGGGCCCGGGCCAGGCGGAGTTTCACAGTAGACCGCGGAGAAGCCGAGGCAAGGGCGAAGCTGGGCTGACGTCCGCCCGAGGCCAGCAGGTCACCCGCAGCCCGCACTCACCGGCTCGTCGCCGCCTCCCACCGCTGCGCTCGCGCGCGACCCGCACCGGAAGCGGAAGTGGGAGGCTGAGGAACGGGGCGGGGAGCGGCAGAGGCACTTCCGCCGACTCGAGGGGCGGGAACTAGGGTGGACCAGAGAGTGAGCGGAAGGGCGGGGCTTGAGGAAATCGGCGGGGCGTAGGCGGAGCCTGGAGACTTCGTACTTAAGTGCGGAGGTTGTTTCTCTAGCGAAGAGACTAGACCCCCCAGGGATCAAAAGCTCATCTTTATTAGGAAGACTCTGAACAAACAGCCTACCCTCCCCAAACCTTCAAGCCTGGGGAGGGAGGATGGGGGATCTGCACCCTTCTCCCATATATACACAACAGAATCCCCCTGGAGAAGGTGCCCCTGCTTGTGGGAGCTGAGACAGCAGCTTTAACAAGCTAGTGCTTGAGAGCCAAGCCCCCTTTCCTCTCCAGACTGTTTTCTCATTCGTAAATGAGCTCGGGGGAAACCGGTGTTACGGAGTTTCTCCCAAGCGCTGAAGACGTCCGATTCAGAAGGACGAGGACGTCGGAAGACTGACAAAGGGCCGCCCCAGGGGATGGGGGGTGCTGGGTATCTTGATTGGAAGGCCACCTCCCTCCCGACCCAGCGCCTCTCCTCCAGCGCCGCGGGGCTACGTGGCCTCAGGGCCCGGGGACAGGAGGCCACCCCCAAAGCCGGCCTCACGGTACTGGTTGGGGAACATGTTGCTACCCACGAGGCTGGCAGTGCCTCCATCCCCGGGGCCCGGGGTCTGGTATGAGTCCAGCGTCAGCGGCTCGGGGCCGGGGGGCTCCCCGACCGCAGCCCCTGCACCGCCGTTGCCCGCGACAGCGCTGGTGAGTGGTGGCGCTGGGGGCAACATGTCCAGCATGGTCAAGAGCGTGGGGGCAGCGGGGTCGTAGGGAAAGCTGTCGTCCAGGAGGTCCGGCCCGCCAGGGGGTTCCAGGCTGGGGAGGGATACGGTGCCCGGGAAGAAGTCTGTGTCGGGTAGCAGCACTGACGGCGGGAGGTACGGTCCTGCAAGGATGAGAAGAAAGAAGGAAGCATGGTGGGCTTTTAGGGTCGACCTCCCGCCAGCTCAAATGCCAGGTCTGTGGCTAAATACTTTATCATGTGGCCTCCTATAACGCCAGGGAGAACTCTGAGTAGGGACTATCACCATTCTCTCTTTTTTTTTTTTTACAATTTTTTTTTGAGGTATAGTTGATGAACAGTATTATACATTTCAGGTGTACAAACAATGTAGTGATTCACAGTTTTTAAGCTTATACCCACTTATGTGTGTGTGCTTAATCGTTCAGTCGTGTCTGACTCTTGGCGATCCCATGGACTGTAGCCCGCCAGGTTCCTCTGTCCATGGGATTCTCTAGGCAAGAATACTACAGTGAGTGCCATTCCCTTCTCCAGGGGATCTCCCAACCCAGGGGTTGAACCCAGGTCTCTTGCATTGCAGGTAGATTCTTTACCATCCAGGCCACCAGGAAAGCCCATACTCTGCTTATAGTTGTTATAAAATATTAGCTATATTTCCTGTGCTGTATTCCCTGTCCTTGTTGCTGATTTATTTATACAGCGTAGTTTGTACCTTTTAATCCCCATCCCTATATTTCCCCTCCCCCTCCCCTCTTCCCACTGATAACTGCTAGTTTGCTCTCTATATCTGTCAGTATTTCTTTTTGCTATATTTTTTATAACTCCACATATAAGTTATATCATACAGTATTTGTCTTTCTCTGTCACTAAGCATAATACTCTCCCAAGTCCATCCATGCTGTTGCAAATTACAGGGTTTTTTTTATGATTGAGTAGTAATATATTGTGAGGCGGGCATGGCAACCTCCTCCGGTAATCTTGCCTAGAGAATCCCATGGACAGAGGAGCCTGGCAGGCCACAGTCCACAGGGTTGTATACAGACAGGCAAGACTGAAGAGACTAAGCAGCAGCAGTAATTCATTGTATATATATACACCACATCTTCCGAAGGACACTTAGATTACTTCCATTTCTTGCCTATTGTAAACAGTGGTGCTATGAACACTGGGGTACATGTCTCTTTTCAAATTAGTGTTTTCGTTTTATTTGTTTTGGATACACACTCAGGAATGGAATTGCTGGGTCATATGGTATTTGCTAATGATATGACCAATACAAGGTTAATGTCCAAAATAAAAACAGCTCAAAGTGAATTCGCTCAGTCGTATCCGACTCTTTGCGACCCCGTGGACTGTAGCCTACCATGCTCCTCCGTCCATGGGATTTTCCAGGCAAGAGTACTGGAGTGGGTTGGCATTTCCTTCTCCAGAGGATCTTCCCAACCCAGGGAGCTTATAGACAAGGACAGTCCTTATCCTAAACCCCACTGCATTTGTGCATAACAGGAGAGTTAGCCTATCCCTTCCTGAATTAAAACTAGAAAAACACTCATACGATATTAAATAAACAATACCCCAACTAAAAAAATGAGCAGAACTGAATAGACATTTTTCTAAGGAAGACATGCAGTTGGCCAACAGTCACATGAAAAGATGCTCAACATGGTTAATCATCAGAGAAATGCAAATAAAAACCACAATGAAGTATCACCTCACACCTGTCAGAATGGCTGTCATCAAAAAGACATAAATAACAAATGCTGGTGAGGATGCAGAGAAAAGAGAACCCTCATACATTGTTGGTGGGAGGGTAAATTGGTGTGGAAAACAGTTTGGAAGTTCCTCAAAAACTAAGAATCATTCTTATTTAATAAGGAAACAGGCAAAATAACTTGCAGTCCACAGGTGAGTTGTGGAACCAGGGTTGAAACTGTGCTCCTGTAATGCTAGTGAGTTTTCCAAGAAGGAGGAAGAAAAGGATGCTCCAAAGCCCACCAGCGTATAAAGACAACCCAAAAGGTGAAATCTGCACACCATGGGAGACCCAAGGAGAAATATCAAGTCCCAAAATTGTAAGGTAAAATGGTAAGTGTCATTGTGGAAGTCTTTTTGAGACAAGACAAACCTTACCAGCAAAGACTGACTACACTTTTTTAGAAGGAGTCACAGTGCTACTGGAACTCTATTTCCCAGTTTCCCTAGTAGCTTGATGTGGACATGTGACCAAGTGCTGCTGGCTGAAATGTGGGCATGATGGCTGGAGCTGCAGCAGCCATTCTGCACCATGAGGTGGAAACTATGAGCTGAAAATGGCGGGAGCTTGGGTCTCCGATGATCATGCAGCCACCAAACCATCTGTGGACCACCCACCCCTGGACTGTGTTTGTGTAAGAGGAGAAATAATGTCCTGTCCTATTGGGGTTTTGCTGTGAATTCAGTTAAACATGATCATAACAAATGCAGGTGGTGTTCCTGGTTTCTGGCAAGTTCCTAACATCTCCGGGGCACCAAATCCTATACTAAATAACTGTGCATTGTGGCCTCACTAAATTCTGGAAGGAACCCCAAGAAGGAAGATCTCCATCTGCAAGTTAAGTAAACTGAGGCCCAAAGAGATTGCACAGGGACTTCTCAGTGCAGTGGTTAATCCACCTTCCAATTCAGGGACACAGGTTTGATCCCTGGTTCAGGAACTAAGATCTCACATGCCTCAGGGCAACTAAGCCCATGCACCACAAATACGTTTCTAGACCCCCACACCACAGCTAGAGAGAAGACCTTGTACTTCAACAAACAGCCCACATGACACACAGAAAGATCCCACATGCTGCAACTAAGACCTGATGCAGCCATAAATACACTTTTTTTTTTTTTAAAGATCACACAGTGCCCTTGAATTCAAACTCAGTCTGACTGCAGAGGCCAGGCTCCTAACCATTCCACTCTAGTGCCAGGGCAGCTTTGCCAAAGGAATGAGAGAGGGGAACTTTAGATACTGGGAAATTGGGGTAATGGAGCAGGTGAAAGAATTACTAAGTGGCTAATGATGAGGGACTTCAGGGTCGAAGGTTGATGAAATGGACTAGGACTGGGGGTTTCTAGGGGCAAAGGTCTTGGGCATTGGTTAGAGGGTGTTGGGGGACAACAGATGACACTTGAAACCTTCGGGTGAGATTGGCTGAGATTGACAGCTCCAGCAGACTCTGGCTGGGAGCTGGGCTCCTGGGGTAGCTGGGGTGCTGGGGACAGCGTTCTTAGAGCTAGCGGGCAGTGAGTGGGGAGGCTTTGGATAGCAGCCAGACAGGGTTACAGTTCATGGGATCTGGAGGCTGTAGTGTGAGTTGAGATGAGGGCCATGGTAGAAGAGGTCAGAGGGTGACTGAATTCAAGGCTGGCTAGCTCTGACACCACCTCCATTTATCCATCATCTACTCCCTACTACTGGTTTTACATGTATCATCATTAATCTAAACCTGTGCCCATGGGTGGTAATCCAGTCCATGGCTAAGACTCCATGCTCCCAGTGCAGAGGCCCTGGGTTTGATCCCTGGTCAGGAAAATAGATCCCACATGCCACAACTGAGAGTTCGCATGCCGCAACTAAAGACCCCACGTGCCATAGAGAAGATCGAAGATTCCACGTGCTGCAACTAAGACCTATTACCGCCTAAAATAATTAAAATTTTTAATAAATTAGAAGCAAATTAACTTTTGCCTAGGTGTAACTCCCCGCTCCACCACTGGCTGTGTGACCTTGGGCAAGAGATGTCACCTCTCTGGGCCTCAAGTTTTTCACCAGTAAAATGGGACTGGGGCATGGGGGAGATGACAGCACCCACCCCCACCCCCTAGAAGGACTGCACAGACTAAATGAACACACACAAAGCAGTTATGCTCACAGTGTCTGTAAAAATAAATACAGTAACATTTAAAAGGCCAATGAGGTAGGTATGTGGTGATACTTTTCAGAGGAGCCCTGAAGCTCTGAGAGGTAGAGCAACTTGATGAAGGTCACACAGCATGTAAATAGCCAAGTGGAGATCAGAGCCTCTGGACACTTCTTTCCAGTTTATGTTGCTGGTTAAGTGGTGAGGGACTGGCCATGTAGGAGCTCTTGGGGGCCTGAAGAGGCTAGGAAAAGCGGGGCTGCAACTCCTCCCCCCAGCCCACCTCGAGGGCAGGGTCTTACAGTGAACCAACACCCACCTGAGCCATGACTAGGCAGGAATTGATCCAGGAAGACTGGTTTTTTCCTCCGTCGTTTGCTCTCAATGCCATGGGGATCTGAAGGAAGGCAAAGATGAGGACCCCTGGATCCCACCAGCCCCTTCTCCCCATCCTGGGGGGGGGGCAGGGCGGTGGGGTCAGTCAACCCCTCCCAGGGACCTGGAGAGGGACATCAAAAGGGGCAGAGGGGACACACCAGAGCTATTCAGCTCCCCAAGGACGTCAGGCAGCCCCCGTTTCCGCTTCTTGTCCACGCCATAGCTGTCTGTTCGGGAGATACCAGAGGCATACAAAATAACCCATGAAAAGTAAGAATTAATTATAGAAACCATCTGGGAAGTTGTTGAGCTGTTCTGGCTTTTCCCCAACCAATGTATATAGATGTCCATATCTTAGAATAAAACCCAAATTACTTTTAACCCCATTGGAACATCCCAGGCATAATTCTGCCCCAGCACCTTTGCACTTGCTGTTCCAGCTACTTAAAACACTCTTCCTCAACTCATCACTTTTCTGGAAAACTGCTTAGTCACCCTCCTGTCCTCAGGTCAGCTGCCCCCTCTTCCAGGAAACCCTCCCTGAACTCTAAGGCTGGGTCAGTTGCCCTACTCTGCAAGACGAATTCTATAAACAATTCCATCCCAGCCCTGTCCACTCTGGCTGTCACTGTATGGGAATAGATCTGTTCCCCCCCATCCCCCAAACCCTATAGGACGATGAGCCTCATAGCACAGGGCTGGGGCTATCTCTGGTACCACTATGTTCCCAGCAGAGGACCAGGCATGAGCAGCTGTGCCGAGAGGAGAAATTATTAAATAATCCCAAAGTGTCACGAGATGGGTACTGTTACTATTTCCATTTTGCACAGGAGGAGAAGGAGACTAGGAGAAGCCAAGGTCACACAAGCTAGTAAGCAGACCAGGATTTGAACCCCAGTCTGTGCAACTCAGAGCCTGCATTCTACTTCTGCCTCTTCCGCTTTCCCCTTTGGGACATCCCAAGCAAGGCCAAAGACCTGGTCTCTGGGGCAGTGGGTCACCCTGGGTTGTTGTAGTTACCATGGTCCCGAGGCAGGTAGGTGAAGGGCAGAGGCTCACTGCAGACCCCATCAGTGAGCCGCTGCAGAAAGACGTTCACGGTCACAGGTTCAACGATCTCCAGGTCCTCGTAGGGTGGTGTCTTGAACACAATGGCAATCTGGCGGTGCACATCGGCCTGGGAGAAGTCAGCCCGGCCTTCCCAGGAGGCTCTGCTGAACACCACCGATATATCCTCTGGCAGGAAAGTGGGGGCATCAGCTGAGCCAAGACACTTGGTCCACCAGAGACCCAAGTCACTCAGCCTCCCCAAAATCAACACAAGTATTTCCAAGAATAAAACTAATTATGCGTGCATGCATGCTAAGTCACTTCAGTTGTGTCTGACTCCTATGGATTGTAGCACACCAGGCTTCTGTCCATGGGATTCCCCAGGCAAGAATACTGGAGTGGGTTGCCATTGCCTCCTCCAGGGGATCTTTCTAACCCAGGGATTGAACCCACAGCTCCTGTGTCTCCTGTATTGGCAGATGGGTTCTTTAGCACTAGCGCTACCTGGGAAGCCCATATATGTGTATATATATTGAGGCTTTATATGTGTTGGACACACACAGATTACCTCTAAGACATACAACAGTTCTAGGAAGCCCATGATATTGAGGAGAAAGCAAAGGCACCAGGAGATTAAGCCACTTGTCCAAGGTCACATGGTCAACAAGTGGTGCAGCCAAGATAGGAATCCAGGCAAGCAAGAGCTCTTTAGCACTAGCTCCTAGGACTTGGGGACATTACTGATATTTCTGGGCCCAGTCATCACCGTAAAGAGGGAAAGTCATAGCACTCACCTCATAGGAGTTGTTAGAAGGATTAAATGAGTCATTCCAATAAAAGGGCTTAGAAGAGGACTTAACATAATAGGTGATCAATCCTTGTTAAGTATGACGGCTTTTATAAGCATTATGTAAAATATTAGCTCCAGGTCTGGAACTCAGAAAATCCTCAGTAAATGCTACCTCTTTGTGATGTAGCTCTTAGGTACTTGTGATCCCATCTCATCCTAATACCAGCTCATTTTAGGGGTTGAGGAAACCGGCTCAGGGTATTGAAGTCACCTGGCCAAAATCAGCCAGTGAGTCTATGATGGAATAGAACTCAAATCTACCTTGAATCATTCACCCAGGGCAGGATCAGTTTTTCTGCCCTAACCCCAATTCCCAGGCTCCTAAGAATCTCCTTGACCTTCCTCAGATCTCAAGTCAAATACCACCCCCTCCAGGAAGCCTTCCCAGATGCCTGGACCATATCTGGTCTTCCTGTTGTTCAGTCTCAGTACTGTGTCTTCTTCCCTATCAGCATTACGCACATTTATAATTTGTATTTCTTTCCCTACCTCTCACTGAACTGAGAGCCCTGTGAGGGCAGAGTCTGGATGTGTCTCAGTCACTGCTATGTCCCAGCACTGCCTAGCACAGAGGCCAGCATAGAGGAGCCACCCAATAACCATTTGCTCGTTCAAACAAAAACAAAAACCCAGACTTCCTTGCTGGCACAATGGATAAGAATCCACCTGCCAATGCAGGGGGACGTGAGTTCAATCTCTGGTCTGGGAAGACCCTCACATGTTGCAGAGCCACTAAGTCTGTGCGCCACGACTGCTGAGCCCATGCCCTAGAGCCTGCATGGTGTAAATACTGAGCCCACGTGCTCCAACCACTGAAACATGTGTGCACCTGGAGCCTGTCCTCTGCAACAAGAGAAGCTACCGCAACGAGAAGCCTGCGCATCGCAACGAAGAGTAGCCCCCACTCACCACAACTAGAGAAAGCCCACGCAAAGCAACAAAGACCCAGCACAGCCAAAAATGAATAAATAATAAAATTTTTTAAAACCCAGTTTGAGAAAGGGGTTTTGCATTTGAATGGATGTGACTCAAGTAGAAACCTTCTCCATTTTCTCCATCTGGAGCCCCGACCCAAATGTCATAAGGCATTTATTTATACAACTCCACGATTTTAATACCAGAGTAGTTCCCCAAAGTTCCTGATGCCAAGGTCTGCCCAGCACTCAATGCTGGCTAGTATCAACAGGCCTCCTTCTCTGTTCATGAATGAGTGAGTGGGTGTGTAGGTGGGTGACTCAGTGAGTGAGTGAATCAATGGGCAATATCTGAAACCAGAGCTCTGGACCCTTCTACTAGGCTTCCCTGGTTAACCAGCTACTCCTCACCGTCTCAGTCTCTGCAAGCTGGCAGACCCCACTGCCCGCTCACTGCCCCAGGCTCCTCACCTTTCTGCACCTTGTCGCACAGTAGATAGAGCTCCTCGCCACCCGTGCACGGCCCACTCTCCTTGTTGATTCGGCAAATCCGTAGCTCCGACGTGTTTGTAGACTCTGGGAAAGAGGAGAGGAAGACACACAAAGGGGAAAAAAAAGGGAATTTAGTCATCAAATCCTTACCAGGAACCCAATGGGTGCCCACTCAGGATGTGGAGAGGGGGGAAATGGACAAGCCAGGGTGTCTGGTATTTTTGGAACCTGTGCTGCAGGTGGAAAAAGAAGATGCCCAGGGTGGAGGGGCTAATGGACATCCCATGAGTCCTCTGCACTGAGGTCTAGTTAGCTCCCATCTCTGTCAAGGGTATTGGATAGGTCAAAGCCCACTGGTAGCTAAGTGGGGACCATGTGCCCTAGATCTGGCCAATCAAAGCATCACCTCCTCCTGGCCACAGCTGATAGGTCAGAGAGGAGAATGTGAGTAAAACTAGGCCAATGAGAGACAGCCCTGGGACTTTGAGCAAAAATATTGGGTAAGAGGACTTCCCTGGTGGTACAGGGGACAAGAATCTGCCTGCTGATGCAGCGGACACAGGTTCAATTCCTAGTATGGGAAGATTCCACATGCCACGGAACAACTAAGCCTGAGCTCCAGAGCCTTTGAGCCGCTACTACTAAGCTCACTTGCCACACCTGCTGAAGCCCAAGTGCCTAGAGCCTACGCACCTCAATAAAGAGTAGCCCCCACTCACCGCAATTAGAGAAAGCTTGCATGCAGAAAAAAAAAAAAATGGGTAAAATTTTTCTCTCGCTCTTCAGGAGAGGGAGAAAAGTTCCAGGCTGGTAGGACATAAGACTGGAGCTTTGTACAGTTATTTTGCCCCTGCCTGGGAGGTCCCTGCTAAGATGAAGGAAGCATGACTGAGAGATGGAAAGAAATAGACCCCTGATGACATCACTGAGAGCCTGGATACATACAAACCTCAACTGTATTACCTCTGGATATTTTTAGTTAATGGAACAAACATTCTTTTTTTTTTTTTCCTTATGTGAGTTGGGATTCTATCTCTTGCATCCATAAAAGCCTGGATTGAATTAATATTCCCTGCCCACTTTGATGTTTGTGGCAGTCACTGTAAGTAGGCTAAAATCTAACAGCCATTCCTAATCTTCTCTTCTATGCCTGTACCCCTCGATACAGGATGAAAAATCTAAATACATGCTTTCACAGACTGCTTTGCAACTAAATGTGGCCATGGAGCCAAGTTCTGGCTAATGAGACATAAGCAGATGCCTATCAGGGTAATTCTGAGAAATGTATTATTTTCTGTAAAAGAGAGAGATTATTACTTACGCTGCCTGTTCCCAAGGACTGCGTTGTATAGTTGTACTGACTGTGCTTTCTACAACACCAGAAGGCCCCCATTTCCACAGGCTACTTAGTAAACGCTGACCTCTAGAGGTGGGCAGTGTACAGCTTGCACACCATACAGGCTGACACTGCACACCATCTTGAACATAGACATGATGTCCGGAGCTGTGGCAGCCAGTTCGTGACCATGAGGGAAAGGCCACAAGAATCACAGAGCTACTGAACCAGCACCCTGATATAGCTGAGCAGCTGAATCAGCAGGAACAGACTTAATAACTGAGCAAAAAAAAATAATTCCCTGTTTGTTCACCCATTGTATATGGGGCTTTCCAGTACTTGTGACCAACGACAATCCTAACGGAACATCACCCTCAACTCACTCTTGTCGTAGACAGGCTCAGAGAGCACAGGGTCCATCCGGCGCATCTGTCCTTGCTGGTCCCTGTATGAGGCCTGGAAGCAAATCCTCACAACATTCATGTCTACCTCCTGATGGTTCTTCAGGGACCCAGCTGTGGGAGAGATATGGAAAGGCTGAGTGTGGGTGGTGGAGACCCTAGTAAGGGGATGGAAGGGCTGGGGCAATGGTGGAAACTGGAAAAGGCCAGGGGACAGGGTGGTGGAGGGGCGAGGAGTTTGAGAGGATGGGATGCTGAGCTAGGCACAGGGACTCACCGTTGTAGGGGTCAATGCCCAGCTGAATCTTCCGCTCAATGGCAGCCTCGATCTCCTTCTTCCTCACACACTGGATGCCCAGGTTGTTAAAGCTGAGTGGGGGAAGGAGTGAAGGGAGGCACTCCGAGAGGGCAGGTGTCACCCTGCCCACAAGATGGTTCTGGCAGATGCTGCTGTGGGGCTCACACCCTCAGAGGCCAAAGCCCCCTCAGGCCCAGGGTTCCCAGCACTGGGAGGGGGCTGGGGCTCAAACCCTTAGGGGTATGGAGGATTCCTGAGAGAACTTGGGGACACCTTATCTTTATCCCATGAAAGCACCAGTTGACCTCATTTATAAGAAGAAAACTGCCAATTAAACTCAAATGTGATATCAATTCTTAAAAAAACTCTCTGAAACAGCAGAGATCAAAACGCTGGATAATACTCTCTGCAGGTGATGTTGCAGAGAATCAGGCACTCTCACTCATTGCTGGAGGGACTGTAAATTACCCGAGTGACCACATACTGGAAAACAACATGGCAGTATTCATTCATTCCATGGAGACTTCCTGAGCACCTACTGTGTGCCAGGGACTGTGCTAGGCACAGGCAACAGGGGGCTACAGCATGGAACAAAAGAGATAAAATCTCTGCTCTCACAGAACTTACATTTTCATTACGTTTATAAATTGTTAAGAGTATAAATGCATAGATGTGGGGCCAACCATTCCATTTCTAGGAATCTATCCTAGAGAAAGGTATATATGAAGCCATTCATGAATAATAGTAGCAGAGCCACAAGAGATTGGAATGAGTGCCCACTAATAAGAACATATTCAATTAATTGTTACCATCCATGCATTGGAATACTATGCAGCCAGTAAAAGGACAGGACAGTTCTAAAGGGACTGACAGGAATTATCTCTCGGATGCACTGAAACATGAAAACAAGGTGCAAATGTCTCTACCATTCATAAGGGGATGACAAATACATACACATATACAGGCACAGCACGACTTTAGTTGCCTCCAAGAAAGGGCACTAGTGACTAGGGGACCAAAGATGAAAGGAAATTCATTTTTCACTGCACACCCTTTCTGAACCTTTTACTTTTTAAATTGAAAACATAAATTATAAAGTGAAAGAAAGAATGGGCCTTGTAGTTAAGTCAGGTCTGGAGTCAAATCCCAGCTCTGCCACTGGCTATCTGGGCCCCTTCACCTCTCTGAGCCTCGGTTTTCTCACCTACAAAATGGGGATAAATATAATGCATGTGAATGAGCATGCAGCAGGGTTCCAGGCCTGAATGAGACCCTCCGCTGTTCCCAGACCTTGGTGTCCCCATCTAGGCAATGCAGTGGGGAGAGTCTGGTTAAGCTGCCCCAGCCCTAAGGTTTTCTGGAGTGATCCTCAGCCCCTCAAAATCTCCATGACTAAGCACAAGGGGTCAGGGCTCAGGTACCTGTGCCGAGGGCTGACATGAGGCCGGAGCCGCACCCTGCAGACGCCCGTCTGTGCAGTCTTTCCCCACAAGGCTGTGGGGATGAACTCGGTGAGGCCAGTCCTTCCACACCAGGCAGGCGGTCACCTCCACCTCCCGCAGCCCTCCATAGTCCCGGAGCTGCAGGAAGACGGGTGCTCTTGGGATCCCATCGCAGACACCTGCACCCATCCAAGCCTCCTCTGGTACCTCCTCTCCCCATCAACGATGGAAGTGTGTTGGTTGAAGACCTCTTTTAGATCCTAAATCCAAAGCTCCCAACCTGGGGACCTCATAACATGAGAGCTGACCCACAGATGCACTGTCTTTGGCCGCTCGACTTAAAAATAATGGAGGCACACAAGGTCTCCAAGTGTGGTCCGCAGAGAGCAAACTAATAGTGGGGAGACCTGGTAGACACCACTTTAACCAGGTCATCAAGGTCAGCATCACCAATACAGGGGCAACGGAGCACAGGCATCCTCTGTTGGGACGAATCACAAGCTAGAATCAAGATTGCCAGGAGAAACATCAACAGCCTCAGACACACAGATGGTAACCCTCTAATGTCAGAAAGTGAAGAACTAAAGAGCCTCTTAATGAGGGTGAAAGAGGAGAGTGAAAAAGCTGGTTTAATATTCAACATTCCAAAAACTAAGATCATGGCACTCAGTTCTATCACTTCATGGCAAATAGAAGGGAAAAAGTTAGAAACAGTGACAGATTTTTATTTTCTTGGACTCCAAAATCACTGAGGATAGTGACTGTAGCCTCGAAATTAAAAGATGCTTGCTCTTTGGGAGGAAAGCTATGACGAACCTAGACAGTGTGTTAAAAAGCAAAGACATCACTTTGCCGACAAAGGTCCGTCTAGTAAAAGATGTGTTTCCAATAGTCATGTATGGATGTGAGAGCTGGACCATAAAGAAGGCTCTCTTCTCTGACAGCCCCTCCAGAAGTGTAACCCCAGAATCTCATCGTGAGGAAATGTCCAACAAGCCCTAACTGCAGGTCCTCCGTTCAGACATATCTGTGTCATGAAAGAAACAATTAAAAGATGAGTGAGGACTTCCCTGGTGATTCAGTGGCTAAGATTCTGTGCTCCTGATACAGGGGGCTTGGGTTTGATCCCTGGTTGGGGAACTAAATCCCACACACCACAACTAGAGCAGCAAAAAAAAAAAAAGGTGTCGTATTTGAACAAAAAATGTATTTTGATCTGCTGGTAGTTAAAGAATGTATACATCTGTCAAAATCCTTAGAGCTACACACTTAATATTTGATCAAATACAACTCAATTTCCAAAAAATAGAGGCGAGAGACTCCAGAGACACAACCAAATGCAACACAGGACCCTAGACTGAGGAGGGAGAAATCATTATAAAACACATTTTGAGGGACTTCCCTGTGGTTAAGAATCCACCTGCCAATGCAGGGGACATGGGTTCTATTCCTGGTCCAGGAAGATCCTACATGCCTGGAGCAACGAAGCCCGGAGCAACTAAGCACCACAACTACTGAGCCAGTGCTCTAGGGCAAGTGAGCAGCAGCTACTGAGCTGGTGCATCACAGCTGCTGAAGCCCTCAAGCCTAGAACCAGTGCTCTGCTACAAAAGAAGCTGCCAAAGGGAGAAGCCCCCGCACCACAAGGAAGAGAAGCCCCCACTCACTGCGAATAGAGAAAGCCCATGCAGAACAAAGACCCGGCATGGCCAAAAATCAATCAAGCAACAGATCTTTTAAAAAAATTGGGGGAACAATTTGGAAATTCCAGCATGGACTGTATATTAGATGATATTATGCGATATTATTGATTTTTTTCTAGGCATAGTAATGAGTGTCGCAGCCATGCAGGAGCTTATTTTTAGAAGATGCCCCGAAGTATCTACAGGTGAAATAACATGATATTTACAACTCATCTACAAATGGGTCTGCAAAAAAGCAACGTGCATATCTGTGTGTGTGTGAGCACTACGCATGTGTATGTATGTTTGTGTGCATGGAAAGAGGTCAGATATAGCAAACTGAGGTAAAACTGAGGTCTGCTGGTGAATACAGGTGAAGGGTACACAGGTGCTTGTTGTACTATGTTTAAAATTTTTCTGGAGATTGCAATTGTTTTCATTCTAAATTCATCAAAATGTGTAGATTAAGTGTGTAGTTTTTTGTATATCAGTTATACTTCAAAGAAAGAAACAAGCAAGAAACCTAGAAGAAAGATTTAAAAGATCTTCTTTCAAAATAAAAAGTTGGGGCGGGGTAGGGGAGGGAAGGACGGAGAGTTTGGGATTAGTAGATGCAAACTATTATATGTAGGATGGATAAACAACAGGGTGCTACTGGATAGCACAGGGAACTGTATTCAATATCCTGTGATAAACCATAATGAAAAGAATATATGTATAAATATATACATATGTCTACATAACTAAATCACTGATATACAGCAGAAATTAACACGATATTGTAAATCAACTATAATTCAATAAAATAATTTTTTTTTTAGTTGGGAAAGGGACTTCCCTGATATTCAGTGGTTAAGACTGCACTTTCACTGCAGAGGGCACAGGTTTGATCCCTGGTCAGGGAACTAAGGTCCTGACCACTGTATTGCTGCTGCTGCTGCTAAGTCCAACTCTGTGCGACCCCACAAATGGCAGCCCACCAGGCTCCTCCGTCCCTGGGATTCTCCAGGCAAGAACACTGGAGTGGGTTGCCATTTCCTTCTCCAAGCATGAAAGTGAAAAGTGAAAGTGAAGTCGCTCAGTCGTTTCCGACTCTTAGCGACCCCATGGTCTGCAGCCTACCAGGCTCCTCCGTCCATGGGATTTTCCAGGCAAGAGTACTGGAGTGGGGGTGCCATTGCCTTCTCCAGACCACTGTGTAGCACGGCCCCCAAAAAAGAAGCTGGGGAAATTTTGGAGCCTACATTTAAAAGGTCTGAGACATCATGCTCTTCTAGATTTCCAGGTTCTCCTTTTTAAAAAGGAAGTTATGACAACTGGGGCTGGAATTCTACTCAGCAGCTACATGGGGCAGCAGATAGATACCAGCCCCTTGAGGTGGGGCCCAGACCTACTTGGTTTTCCTGGGTCACTTGAAGGGCCCTGCTGGTCAGAGAACCTCTAAAAATGTGATCTGAACATGTAAAATGAAAAGTGAAAGTTGCTCAGTCGTGTCCAACTCTTTGCAACCCCACGGACTCTACAGTCCATGGAATTCTCCAGACTAGAATACTGGAGTGGGTAGCCTTTCCCTTCTCCAGGGGATCTTCCCAACCCAGGGATCGAACGCAGCTCTCCTGCATTGCAGGCAGATTCTTTACCAGCTGAGCCAACAGGGAAAGTGAACATGTAAAGCTGCTGCTGCTGCTGCTGCTAAGTCACTTCAGTCGTGTCCAGCTCTGTGCGACCCCATAGACAGAAGCCCACCAGGCTCCCCTGTCCCTGGGATTCTCCAGGCAAGAACACTGGAGTGGGTTGCCATTTCCTGCTCCAATGCACGAAAGTGAAAAGTGAAAGTGAAGTCGCTGCATTGTGTCCGACTCTTGGTGACCCCATGGACTGCAGCCTACCAGGCTCCTCCATCCATGGGATTTTCCAGGCAAGAGTACTGGAGTGGGGTGTCATTGCCTTCTCCGACATGTAAAGCTAGTGCCTATAGAATACAATGAACAGGTGTGCCTCAGTGGGCGAGTACTGCCCTCTATGGGGTGTTTGTGGTACTGGTGACAATTTTGGTGATGGGGACAGCAGGCCAGACACAGGGCCAGAGATGCTACCCAGCCTGCAATACCAGAACAGACCCACACAAATCCTGTAAGACTTCTGAATATCCCGCCAGCATTCACATTGGTGACAAGCCTGTTTGAAAAAGTCAGAAGCCAGAACCTCCTTCCATTTTACGTATATAGCATTTTTTTCCCAGGTGCCACAATGATAAAGAATCTGCCTGCCAATGCAAGAGATCCCTGAGCCGGGTAAACTCCTGGAATAGGAAATGCAACCTGCTCCAGTATGCTTGCCTGGAAAATTTCATGGACAGAGGAGACTGGTGGGCAGCAGTCCATGGGGTCGCAAAGAGTTGGACACGACTGAGCGCACACGCACACATTTTTTCCCATAACTTTCAAATACACTGAAGTGTCAAAAACTGCAACGGCTATGTTAATTGAGAGAGCGCTGGATTTCATTCAGACTGAGAATTATTTATTACTTTGGTGTCTTTTTCTTCCCTCGCTATGCAGCCTGTGGGATCTTGGCTCCCTGACCAGCGATTGAACTGGTGCCCCTGCAGTGGAAGCATGCAGTCTTAACCACTGGACAATCAAGGAAGTGAGTCACTACCAGTTATGCGCTAAATTGCATGCTTCCAAAATTCATATGTTGAAGCCCTAGCCCCAGGGAGACAGATCCTTTAAGTGCTGTGCTTAGTCGTGTCTGACTGTTTTGTGACCCCACGGACTGTAGTGGGCTGGGCTCCTCTGTTCATGGGATTTCCCCCAGGCAAGGATATTGGAGTGGGTTGCCACTTTCTCCTCCAGGGGATCCTCCTGACCCAGGGATTGAACCCATCTCTTGCATCTCCTTGCATCTCCTCCATCTCTTGCATCTCCTGCACTGGCAGGTGGATTCTTTACCACTAGCACCACCTGGAAAGCCTTATAGCCTTTAGAGAGCTGAGTAAATTGATCAGCCCTTAGGGTGGGGACTACCCTGATTTCTCAGACGATAAAGAATCTGGCTGCAATTCAGGAGACCTAAGTTGGGTCCCTGGGTTGGGAAGATCCCCTGGAGGAAGGAATGGCTAGCCTACTCCAGTATTCTTTCTGGAAAATCCCATGGACAGAGGAGCCCGATGGGCTACAGTCCACAGAGTCGCAAAGACACGACTGAGTGATTGACACTCTCACTTTGACTTAGGGTGGGGACTAATGTGCCTCTTGGCCTTCTGTTCTGAAGGGAAAGTTGCTCAGTTGTCTCCAACCCTTTGCAACCCTGTGGACTGTAGCCCGCCGGGCTCCTCTGTTCATGGAACTCCTAGGCAAGAATACTGGAGTGGGTTGCCATTCTACAAGAAGAGGCAATCAACCCTGAATATTCATTGGAAGGACCTGATGCTGAAGCTGAAACTCCAATACTTTGGTCACCTGATGCGAGGAACTGACTCACTGGAAAAGACCCTGATGCTGGGAAAGATTGAAGGCAGGAGGAGAAGGGGACGACAGAAGATGAGATGGTTGGATGGCATCATTGACTCAATGGAAATGAGTTTGAGCAAGCTCCAGGAGATGGTGAAGGACAAGGAAGCCTGGCATGCTGCAGTCCATGGGGTTGCAAACAGTCAGACATGACTGAGTGACTGAACAAGAACAGGTAATTTGGATGCACAAAGAGACACCAGTGTGGACAAAAGGAGAGACCAAGTGAGGAGAGAGAGAAGGCGGCCATCTGCAAGCCTAGGAGAGAGGCCTCAGAGGCCTGCCAATAAATAGCTCAGTTTTGGCCTTCCAGCCTCCAGAATCATGAGACAATAAATTCCTGTGGTTCAAGGCACCCAGTCTGTGGGATTTTGTGAGGGCAGCCAGAGCTGAGTAATAAACCACCTTAACCACGGGATCCGATTCAGCATCAGATATTAGGACAAATTGCCACCCCATGTGCCAGGATGTCAGACTCTAAGAGGACCACGGCCTCACCATTGGGGTATTCCCGCCAAAATTAATAACCTGATTTAACCTGGAAACAGCTAATAAATCCAGAATGTGGGACATACTACAAAACACCTTCCCCGGTGGTCAAGTGGCCAAGATTCCGCACTTCCCAATGCAGGGGGCCCAGGTTCGATCCCTGGTCAGGGAACTAGATCCCACATGCTGCAACTAAAAATCCACGTGCCATAACTAAATCCCTCATGAGGCAACTAAAGAGCCTGCACACCGCAGTGAAGATCGAAGACTCCTCGAGCCACAACTAAGCTGTAGCGTAGCCAAATAACAACAACAACAAAAAATGACACCTTTTCTGTCTTGCATAAACGTCCCCGTCCCGAAACGCAAAGGCAACCTGAGGAACAAAGACCGTCACACCAAAGATGCCTGTCTGTTTCTTGAGGATTCTGGAGGCTGGAAGTCCAAGACCAAGGTGCCAGCATGGCTGGGTTCTGGCGAGGGCCTCTTTTGGGCACAGGCTCAATCACCGTGTCCTCAGATGGGGGAAGGCGGAGGGCGTTCTCTGGGACCTCATCTGTAAGGGTACTGATCTCAAAGGCCTCACCTCCTACTACCATCACCTTCAGAGCTGCATCTGCTCGGTCATGTCTGACTCTTTGGGACCCCATGGACTGCAGCCCACCACACTCCTCTGTCCATGGGATTTTCCCAGGCAAGAATACTGGAGTGGGTTGCCATTTCCTACTCCAACTTTTGGAGTTAGGGTTTGAATGTATGAATTGAGAGGGTACACAAACATTTAGACCTGACAATTAAGGAAGGACTGGACTACACTGGATATTAAACAAGTGGACCAAAGAAAAAAAAAGGTATAAAGGATATCTGGGGTCAGTGGGATCAACAGACTATGGACTTAACCTTAGAAGATATTGTTGCATGAATATTACATTTCTAGTATGTGATAAGAGTGTTGTCATGATACAGATCCTACCTTGCAAAAAAAAGTCATGGCTTTTGAGAAATACCAGGCAGAAACATTTCGAGTGAAGTATCATACCTCCAACTCATTTTCAAATTGCCCTCTATAAATGTCTATATAAAGAGAGAGGCAAGGGTGGGGTGAGAGCAAGGCTCAAGAAGGAGGGGATATATATATATAGTTATGGCTGATTCACATTGTTGTACAGCAAAAATCAACATAACATTGTAAAGCAATTATCTTCCAATTAAATAACGAGAGAGGCAATGAGGGAGAAGAGACGGAAACATCTCACACGAGGAAGCTGGCACCAGGACGGGGGATCAGAACAGGCATCCCTGAGGTGGGCTGAGGCCTTGCAGACTCTGCCAAAGCCTTTGACTGTGTGGGTCACAACAAACTGTGGAAAATTCTTAAAGAGATGGAAATACCAGACCACCTGACCTGTCTCCTGAGAAATCTGTATGCAGGTCAAGAAGTTAGAACTGGACATGGAACAACAGACTGGTTCCAAATCGGGAAAGGAGTATGTCAAGGCTGTATATTGTCACCCTGCTTATTTAATTTATATGCAGAGTACATCATGAGAACTGCTGGACTGGATGAAGCACAAGCTGGAATTAAGATTGCCAGGAGAAATATCAATAACCTCAGATATGCAGATGATACCACACTTAAGGCAGAAAGTAAAGAACTAAAGAGCCTCTTGATGAAAATGAAAGAGGAGAGTGAAAAAGTTGGCTTAAAACTCAACATTCAGAAAACTAAGATCATGGCACCTGTTTCCATCACTTCATCACAAATAGATGGGGAAACAGTGAAAACTGTGAGAGACTATTTTGGGGGTTCCCAAATCACTGCAGATGGGGACTGTAGCCTTGAAATTAAAAGACAGCTGCTCCTTGGAAGAAAAGTTATGACCAACCTAGATAGCATATTAAAAAGTGGAGATGTTACTTTGCCAACAAAGATCTGTCTAGTCAAAGCTATGGTTTTACTAGCAGTCATGTATGGATGTGAGAATTGGACTACAAAGAATGCTTTTGAACTATGGTGTTGGAGAAGATTCTTGAGAGTACCTTGAACAGCAAGGAGATCCAACCAGTCCATCCTAAAGGAAATCAATCCTGAATATTCATTGGAAGGACTGATGCTGAAGTTGAAACTCCAATACTTTGGCCACCTAATGTGAAGAACTGACTCATTGGAAAAGACCCTGATGCTGGGAAAGATTGAAGGTGGGAGGAGAAGGGGACGACAGAAGATGAGATGGTTGGATGGCATCACCGACTCAATGGGCATGAGTTTGATAAACTCCATGAGTTAGTGATGGACAGGGAGGCCTGGCATGCTGCAGTCCATGGGGTCACAAGGAGTCAGACATGACTGAGTGACTGAACTGAACTGAACTGAAGGCTGCAGGTGGAAAGCACTTCAGACAGGAGGAAGAGCAGTAGCGAAGGCTTGATGGCTGGATGGTGGGGAGTGAGGGGGCTGGGTAGGATTGGACAGCAGAAGCTGGACCAGAAAAGGTCTTAGAGGGACTTCCCTGGTGATCCTGTGACTAAGATTCCACACTCCCAATGCAGGAGGCCTGGGTTCCATCCCTGGTCAAGGACATGCCACAACTAAGGTGGAAGATCCCACGTGCTGCAACTAAGACCCAGCACAGTTAAATAAATAAACCTTTTTCAAAAAAAAAAAATAATAAGGAAAGGTCTTAAGAGGCCCTGGGAAGGATCCTCCCCAGGAGGATCTGGGGCCTCCTCCTGAGGGCACTCTGAAGACAAAGGAGGATTCTAAGCAGGAGAGAGGAGCAGATGTGTAATTTACCAGCACCTTTCTGGCTGCCTCCGTGAAGCGGGGAGGGAAATCTGGAGAGGCCTGAGAGCTGGTCACCAGGGAGGAAGCTGGAGGTCAGGGAGCAGCTGGGCCTGGATCCGGCCCTAGCAGGATGGTGAGGGCACAATTCAGGGTCCACGGACACTTGGGCAAAGATCCAGAAATACAAGAAGGCTCGGTATTAGAGAGGCATGAGTCACTGGGCCTCTCAGACATCACTGGGAAAGACAGTCATGGGTGCGACTCCCGAGGAGGGCAACTTGGCAACGGCTGTCAAGTTGCCCTTGATGGGCAATCCTGCTTCCAGAAGTTTGGGGATTTTATTTTACTTTTTTTTTTCCCCCATGCCACACAGTTTGCAGAATCCTAGTTCCCCAACGAGGGACTGAGCCTCGGGCCCTCAGGTATGAAAGCACAGAGCCCTAACCCCTGGACCACCAGAGAAGTCCCTGTTATCATGTTTTGTAGAGAAGGCACAGAGGGACTGAGTAACCTGCCCCAGGCAGCAGAGCCAGCAGCTGGTGGAAGCAGGATTCAAACTCAAGCACTCTGATTCTTACCGTGAACCAAGAGGCTACACAGCCTTTACAGCAATAATGATTGTGATCAATACTGTCATATTGTCAGGAAGAAGGACTTTCTTTGAAAACTCTTTAAATTTAATGCCAAGTAACAGTGGTATCTGGAGAAGGAAATGGCAACCCACTCCAGCATTCTTGCCTGGAGAGTTCCATGGACAGAGGAGCCTGGCGGGCTACAGTCCATGGGGTTGCAGAGTTGGACACGACTGAACACGACTAACACACACACACACAACAGTGGTATCATCCACCCCGGCAGTAGCAACAACAATAATAATAACCACCATAGGGACTTCTCCCTTGGCGCAGTGGCTAAGAATCTGCCTGCCAGTGCAGCGGACAGGGGTTCAATCTCTGGTCCGGAAAGATTCCACATGCTGTGGAGCAACTGAGTCTGAGGGTCTAGGGCCCCTTGCTCTGCAATGAGAGAGGCCACCGCAATGAGAAGCCCGCACCACAGCTAGAGAGTAGCCCCCACGCTCGGCAACTAGGGAAAGCCCACAGCAAGGAAGACCCAGTGCAGCCAGAAATAAATAAATAGATGAAACTGAAAAAACAATCATCATCATAAAAATGCACGAATAAAGAAATCCGCGCGTGTGACTCCTGGGGGCAAGAGAATCACAGTCCCCACCGCACCCCCGCCTGCCCCCACTCCCGGTGCCCAGCCCCCTCTGCCTACCTCGATGGCGGGCAGTGTCTTGCTGGCTTCCGTGCTGCTCTCTCCGAGGATGCTGCCGGCCGAGCGGCCCTCGCACTCATAGCGGAAGCGCATGCCGCGCTGCTTGGGCTGCTCGGTGATGACCAGGTGCGGCCGCGGCCCGGCGCCCGGGGCCGGGGGGCACCAGCCGGCCCAGGGTGCAGCCCCAGGGTGGCGGCGTGGCCGGGGGCGGGGCGCCGCGGGGCCCAGGGTGACGGTGCTTAGGGAGGCCGCCCCGCGAGATACCAGGCGTGGCAGCCCCTCGCCCGGGCCGGGCTGCGCCCCCCTCAAGCCGAAGCCGTTCTCCTTGATATACTCGTCGATGATCTCTGCGGGAGAAGCCAAAACTGGGGGGTGACGCTGATTGTTAAAAGAAAAGGCTTGTTTAATCCCCTGACTTTTGCCACTCCATTTCCCGTCCATTCGTTTCTTCAAGATAGATTTCTTGTGGGTTTCACACTCACACAGTAGGGGCTTCAGCTCTGAACACATAAAAAAGCCCCTGCCTTCCTTCTTGCAAACAGACCCCCAGCGTGCCCAGTTCTTAAGGCCCTGAGGGTGGGCCTGGTTTCTCCTTCTCCTGCACCCTCATGTCCACTCGCCTCTGAAACAGCTCCTGCACCCACGCCTCGATCACCTCTCACCTGGATCAAGGTAAGACCAGGTCACAGGTACCCCTGTCTCCATCTTGCCCCATTTAATAACAACAAGCATAACAGCCACTCTGCTGAAGCTTCATCTCAGAAAGGAGCATCACCGTCCAGTGATCAAGCTGGAAGGATGCCATGTTTGTCAGTGGCTCAGGATCCCACATCCCCTAGGTCCAATCCATGAACTTTAACTGTGTGTGTGTGCACGCTAAGTCGCTTCAGTCACGTCTGACTCTTCGCGACCCTATGGACTGTAGCCCGCCAGGCTCCTCTGTCCTTGGGATTTCCCAGGCAAGAATACTGGTGTGGGTTGACACTTTCTCCTCCAGGGGATCTTCCTGACCCAGGGATCAAACCCACGTCTCTTGCATCTCCTGCATTGGCAGGAGGATTCTTTACTACTGGCACCATCTGGAACTCTCTTGCCTCTCCCTCGAATATACACGTATAGTCCCACCACTTCTCCTACCCGCACTGCCTCCTCCCTGGGCCGCCCTCCATCCTTTTCCATCTGATCACTGCTCCTGGTCCCCACCTCCCCTCTTCTAGTCTATCCATCACACACAGCCAGAGGGATCTGATATCAGACCCTGTCCTCGTGTGCACAGAAACCTCCAGTGGCTCCCATCTCCCTATGAGTCAGTCAACACCTTCCCCATATAAAACTCCCCCTAGACTCCATTCATCTCAGGAAAACAAGACAAAACCCACACCCCTGGCCTTGGCCACAGAATCCTGGCTGTCTGGGCCTCTTGCCTCCCACCGCCCCCTCTCACCACATTCTGGTCTCTTTTCTGTTGCACCTACCAAGCCCGGCCCTCTTCAGTGTGTTGTACTGGTTCCTCCATCTGCCTGGTCCCCCTATTTGAAGCATGCTGGCTCCTTCTCATCCAGTCTCAGTCCACCTCTTCAGAAAGGCCTGATCTAATGTATTTTCACCAGGCCCCTTCCTGTTTATTTCCTTCACAAGCCTTAGCCCGATCTAACATTATTTTGTTCTTTATTCCTTTTCCTTTGGTTTCTGCCATTAGAGTATCAGCTCCAAGAGGGCAGAGGCTTCAGTTCAGGGCCAAATTCACAGCACGTGCTCCATACAGTGCCCTCAAGGAATGAACAACAGTTGTAGTAATAATAACTAATATTAAAGGCAGCTGGCATATGCTGAATTTTCACAAGTGCTGCTAAGTACCCTGGGAGCACATGACTGTTAAAATCCCCTAGCAGTCCCAGAAGTCACACCGTGACCTCCTCGCCATCAAGGAAGGCCAAGATCTCCCTCTGTGAGCACTTGGGACTCTTAAGCCTCCCCCCGCCAGATGACTCTGTGATACTTACCCAATTCATCTGTGGAAGAAAGAGAAAGAGAAAGGTAAGAAAGGTGAGGTCCAGAAAGTGGTCAAGACTTTCATGTTTTAAGACAGACCCCCTCTCAACCCCCTTCCCTCCTGGAACCCTTCCCTCTTCCTCCATCCTGAGAAATCCTGGGATGTTAAGCCCCAACTCCCATCTCTTGCTCCTGGCTACTTTCCCTTCAGCTCCCGATGTTGGGGTCCTAGGGTTGAGGCTACCCTTAAATGCCTCCCCTCAGAACATTTAGACCAGGGATTATGAAACATTGTTGAAAATCTGATCAAAAGCCAAGGGTTTTATCACCAGGGGAAAAAAAGGGGGACACCTAAGATTCTAAACAAGGGAAATCCCTAGAGGTTTGGTCATTAGAACTCTGTGCTTTCATTACCAAGGGTCCAGGTTCAATCCCTGGTTGGGGAATTAAGATCTCACAAGTTCTACAGCTCAACAAGGAAAAAAAAAAGATTCTAAACAAAATGTGAGGTTGTACCCCTCCCTAAAGCCCACCCAAGACCCCAAGATATCACTTGCTGGTGTCTGAAGCCCAAGGGAGGCTGATCATCCACCCCCAAGCAACCATGTGCTCTGCATCCCATGCTGGTCCCCCAGCAGTGCCCACCCGGGATCCAGGATTCACCCCTACTTCCTAAGGAGGGAATAACAGCAATGCTGAGGAAGCCCCCTTATCACCTCCTCAGGAAAGCTCAGCCCTGGAAGGGACCATGGAGGATCGAAACCAACCTCCCACCATTCCACAGACGTAGAACAACGGGAGCCCCGAGGGAGCAAGCAAGCCTGGAGGGTCACAGAGCCAAGGGGAGGGCAGGCGGGGTCCAGGTGCCCCATCCACGGTTGCCTGAGCTGGCGACTGGCGGCCGGATTATCGCCCGAGCTGCTCAGCTGCCAGACCTGTCCTCCTCCTCCAGTCTCCGGGAGTGGCTCCCGGCAGCCAGACCTTTGCTCCTTGGAAAGCAAGCAGTCTTCCTACACTTCTTATCTCATGTGATCTGTGAAGTCAGCAGGGTGAGGAAGACACCCGCACTTGGTAGATGGGAACACTGAGGCTGGGAGAGAGGAGGGGACATGCTGTCGCTCAGTGGCAGGGCCAACGTCAAGTCACTTCAACTTGGCAACACCTTCTTAGGCGTCCGTGCTGGATGACCTGGGGCTCCAAAGATGACTTAGCCTGTGTCCAAGCCCTCAAGGAGCTCCCAGGCTGCGAGGGGAAACTGAGGCCCGGGCAACTTTGACTGAAGCTCTGGACTGCTTCAGTTCAAATCCTGGCTCTATTCCTTGCTATGTGCTAATGTAGCCTTGAGCCCATTACTTTTTTTTTTTTAGTTTAGAATTGGGGATGTTTTAGTTGTGGCATGTGAACTCTTAGTTGTGGCATGTAGGATCTAGATCTAATTCCCTGACCAGGAGTGGAACCTGGACCCCCTGCATTGGGAGAGCAGAGTCTTGGCCACTGACCACCAGCGAAGTGAAAGTCACTCAGTCGTGTCCGACTCTTTGTGACCCCATGGACTATACAGTCCATGGAATTCTCTAGGCCAGAATCCTGGAGTGGGTAGCCTTTTCCTTCTCCAGGGGAAGTCCCTTAACCTCTTCTTGTGCCTTGGTTTCTTCATCTATAAAATGGACATAATACTAATGCCCCTCTTGTGGGGCTGTTGTAAAAATTAAATGAGCTGATACACAGGAAGCACTTAGAACTGCCATGATAGTAGGTGAGACATAAATGCTGGCTAGTGTTGGGTAAGATATCAGAGACATTATTTTATGAATTTGGGAAAATTGCTTCCACTCTCTAGGCCTCAGTTTGTCTGTCTATAAAATGGGGAGGTTGGAAGACATCATATCATAATATCAGGTGTGGAGTCACACAAATGTCAGTTTGAATCCTAGCTGTCACTTGCTGGCTGTGTTGCCTTGGGCAAGTCACCTAACTTCTCTTGAGCCTCCTTCTCTATAAAATGAGCTCTGATATATCTCGGGCATTAGCATGAGGATTTAGAAGCACACTGGGAAATTGCTTAGTATAGAGTCTGAACACTTCAGGCCCTTCATAAAGTTTAGTTATTAGTTTTTTTAATTATTATTATCTAAAATCCTCTTTCAGTCAGGAAATGTTAGGGATTTCTCCTTATTCAGGGTCTGCTCAAATACCAACCTACACCCCCCCACCTCCTACACAAACTCGCCACCATTCAGGGGCAGCCACTTAAGCACACTTGAGCAACTGTCTTTCTCACCACTTGCCTCAGGGCCTTTGCACAGGCTAATCTCTGCAAGAATCCCCTCTCTTCAGTTCTTTGTATGCCTCCTTCTCCACTTTCAGTTCCCCATTCAAATGTCACCTCCTAGATAGGTCTTCCCTGACTCCTTTATCCAAGGTAACCCCCAGAACCCCCACTCCAGTCATAGTTAGGTGCCTTGGTTTTATCATTTTCATGACACTTGTTAGGATTTGACATGACCTGATATTACAGTGATTCATATCCATCTCCTGTAGACTGTGAGCACCAGAGAGGAGGAAACACGTCTGCCCCTCCCCACTATACCCAGGGCCCAGTATGTGTCTGGTCCATCAAAATGGGGGAAATTTCCCTCCATCTCAGTTCTCCCATCCTCACCTTGCTATTTAGGTGTCACTGATCCCAAGATTTGTTTATAGCCTTTATCACATTTTACAATCCTACAGTTAATTCATTGTGTACCTAGCTGCCTCCACGGAGCACTGTGAGGGCACAGCCAGGGTTGTCTCAGTTACTGCTGAGTCCTCAGCACTGCCCAGCACGGGGCCAGGTAAGGAATAGGCACTCAATATTTGTTGAATGGATTATGGCAAAAACTACTCTTAATTGAAACCAAAGATCTAGGTCTTGGGTCAGAAAAATCTCAGCATTGTTCCTGCCCAGAAGCAGTGCTTGGGAGGACCTGTTTCCAGTGCAGCTCCCACCTTTCTGAATCTCCTACTCAGAGATCTGTTAGAGAACCCACAGGCCCTCCTCCACAGCCATGCCAGCACTTCTGGGGTCCATCCCAAGATTCTACCTCCAGAGAGAGGTTCAGACCCAGCCCTCAGGGACCACGGATTCAATTCCTGACCTGCAAATTCCAGCACATTTATAAGAAAGGATGTCATCCTTTGGCCATGGTTCTGTATTTCCTTGGTCAGCGCTGTATATTCGGTGTTTTGTTGTTGTTGTTGCATGACATATGGGATCTTAGTTGCTCAACCAAGGATTGAACCCATTCCCCCTGCAGTGGAAGCGTGGAGCCTCAACCACTGTACTACCAGGGAAGTCCCATGAATTTTGGATGGCATCGAATGAGGGGCAGTATAGACTAGTGGTTCTGAGTATCTCTTGAGAACTTGCTAGAAATGCCATTTCCAGAGCTCATCCTGGACCCACTGAATCAGAAATTCTGGGGGTGGAGCCAAAAGATTTGTTTTTAACAGCTCTCTCTGCTCGGTGATCCTTAAATGTGTGCCAGATATTGCTTTAATACTATCATTGTTTTAATACTGGTACTGTTTAGCTATATCAGCTCATTGACTCATCTTGGTCCCTCTAAAAGGGAGGCATTGATATTATGCCCATTTTACAGATGAGAAAAACTGAGGCTCAGAGAGGGGAAATGACTTGCAGACATTCACACAGTGAAGGGGTGGTGGCATCAGTATATAATTATTACCGTCTGCACTATGATAGTGAATCTCTAAAGAGGACTCTTAGAAAGCGAGTAAGTGGTTAGTTATACTTGCCCAGCTCCTTATCACCTGGGAGGTAGGGGCATCTGGGGACCCCCATTTCAAAGGGCTGGGAGGGACACAGGCTGAGGAAAGCTGAGGTGGACCTCTGCAAAACCCCCCAGACAGAGGCGTGCACAATGTCACCTCCATAGGATTCCCTCTACCCCATCCTGAGAGTGCAGACGGGCAGCAACAGTGGAGGGCTGCTCACCCGTGGTCCTGGAAACGGTGAGAGAGAGCGAGGAAAGGTCAGCGGACCCTGCAGAGAAGGAAGCATGTTTCAGGAGGTGATGAAGATGCGGCGGGAAAACCACAGAATCTTCCAAGCTCCACCCCGTTCCTCTTCTGGCACCGCCTCTTTGGGTCAGGCCCCTCACTCTTGGCTTGCCTGGTCTGGCCTTACTTACTTCCTTAACTCGTGGACAGGTTCTCTACTTTCTCTCAGTCACCCCACCCTTCGTCACACTCAGACCCTGCTCCTTCTCTCCGTTAAGAAGGCTGAGAAGGGCCTGAAGGAGCCCTTATCAACCTCAGTTAGAAACGCCCCCACTCCCTCCCTTATTTCAGGGTCAGACGCTACCCTTCACTTTTCCAGTGTCAAGCCAGTCCTCTCTCCCTCTCAGACCCTGCCTGTTCTCTCCAGAGGCAAGCCCCACCTCCTCTTTCCTCTCTGAGTCAGACCCCGCCCTCTTTTTTTTCAGAACAGGCCCTCCCCCTTCTCTCTCTGCCAGAGTCAGGCCCCGCCCCTTCTCCCTATCCGAGTCTGTCCCGCCCCCTTATCACCGTAAGCCCCACCTCTTACTCTGAGTAGGCGAGAGCTTGCTTCCTTCATGTTAGGCCCCGCCCCCTACCGTATTAATCTCAGACCCCGCCCCCTTCTGGGAGCCAGGCCCCTCCTTTTCTCCCTCTCCACATCTGGCCACGCCCAATCCCTCAGGACAGGCTTCCGCTCCTCCTTCTCCGAGTCAGGCCCCGCCCCTCCCCTCTGTCGTCGGGTCCCGCCCCCTTCTTTGCCTCAGGGTCAGGCCCCCGCCCCCTTCTCACTCTATAGTGGGACGCCTCTCTCTTACCTTGGACCGGACCCGGTCACTATCCTCTGCCTCCTTCCTTCCCTTTGATATAGTGTCCACAAACCCTCACACTCTCCCCGCAAAACCCCTGGACTCCTTGTAGGAACTCCCAGACTACTCCAGGACCCCCAGAACTCCCGCGTCTACAGTCCTGCCCCAGACTCCTCTCCTGATCCCTGGTCCCGCTTACCCAAGGGCCCGAGCTCCGGCGCAGCGGACGATCTGGCGACGCGACGACTCGGCATGGCCCAACCAGTGGGGACTGACGGCCCGGAGGCCAGCCCAGACCAAAACACACACACGCGGGCGGGCAGAGCGGGGTGGCACGGTCTGGCGGACGATCGCGGGTCGGGAGAGCGGCGCAGGGGCTGGGGCCTCAGGCCGGGCTGGACGCGCGGCGCCCGGGGCTGCGGGGGGCGCCGGGCCGGGCCGGGCGGGCGGCGGGCGGGGGCGGGGCGGCGGAATTCCCCGGCGCCGCCGGCCTGCGCGTTCATTGGCCCGCACCCCGTCGTTACGTCACGCCAGGGGAACGGGAAAACCCCCACGCGTCACGTGGCTTCGGGGGGCGGGGCCGGCCGGGAAGGGGAGGCTGGGCGCACCGGAGGGGCCCGACTAGCGACGACGCCCATTACCCAGGCCGAGACCACTGAGTCCGCTTGGAGCCACTACCCAACCTACCCATGTAGCAAATTAGGAAACAGTGACCTGCCTTCCCAAGTCTGCCAACCGGCCTTGACCTGTTTGGCTGGAAGGGAAGCTTCAGGATCAGGAGGTTACCAGAGCTCCATAGCTGCCCTGATGATAAACTTTTCGAAACTTCCATGGTCTCTCTACACCTCAGTTCCTTCAACTGAGTCAATCGTTGAAGATACTTAAACATTTAAAGCTAGGGTGTCAACTCTAGGATTTTTCTGTTTTGTTCCTTGCTGTATACCCAGCACCTAGAACAGCACCTGAAAAACAGTAGGTGGCCAATAATGTTTACTGAATGAATGGATGGATGTTTCATTCCTCCCCACAGCTCCCTTAGGTTTTCTAACAGCCCACAACACTTTCAGCTCAAAGGCTCAGTAACTGGGAAAGATAACAGCAGAGACCCCAGGGTACATGAGTTGAGTGCCTGATCCCTGGGCTTACTTGGGGGCCTCACCAATACCTCACACCTTGCACCAGCATCAGAGAAAGGTGAGATAGTTGGGACTAATGCAGAGAAGAGGAGATTGAGGCTCAAAGAGGGACAGCCAGTTGGTTAGATCATATGTCTAAGCCTATTCATTAGGTCACAGCTTGGACACCAAGCACCCTCAGGTCACAGAGCCCAGGTTTGACATCCTGTGTGTGCTTGTGAAAATTTTGAGCGTTCCACCTCTTCTCTTCATGGCCCACATGGACTCACTGATTCAGTCGACTTACACTTATTGAGCACCTGCTGTGCCAGAGCCTGCACTGGGTACCAGGGCACCCAAGCCAGTCCTGGAACTGCTCACGGAAGGCAGGGGAGTCCACTGTAGTTCTCAAGGTGTGGCCTTAAGCCTTCTGGTGATATGAAGTCAGCTTAAGTTGGAGTACTGCTATAAAGCCAAATAGGGAGCAGACATTTTCTGCAATGGCTGGATAGCAAATTTGTTCTGCTTTAGGCTTTGAGGATCAGATGTCTCAAAACTCCACTTTGCCACAGCACTGTTGCTGCTAAGTTGCTGTTAAGTCGCTTCAGTCGTGTCTGACTCTCTGCAACCCCAGAGACGGCAGCCCACCAGGCTCCCCTGTCCCTGGGATTCTCCAGGCAAGAACACTGGAGTGGATTGCCATTTCCTTCTCCAATGCATGAAAGTGAAAGTGAAGTCACTCAGTCGTGTCCAACTCCTAGCAACCCCATGGACTGCAGCCCACCAGGCTCCTCCGTCCATGGGATTTTCTCTGCCATAGCACAAAAGGCGCCAAAGACCATACAGAAACAATGAGCATGACTGTGCTCCAATAAAATGTTATAGCCACTGCACTTTGAATTTTAACTTTCATATGAAACAACATATTATTGAGATTTTTCTCCAACCACTTGAAACATGTCAAAATTACAGAAAAATTCAAAACGCTGTTTTGGGCCTGCAGGCTGCAGTCTGCATATGACAAGGGCATTGCTAGAAAGGCTATGATTTGAAGGTTCAGAATCAGGCTGCCCAAGTTCCAATCCTGTGTCTCCCACTTACTAGGAGATCTTAGGAAACTGACTTCATCTCTCTGAGCCTGTTTCCCCTTCTGTAAAATGGGTCTAATAATATGATGGTTGTGAGGATTAAATACTAACAATAGCTGACACTTGTACAGAGCTATTCCATGTGCTAGGCACTGTTCTAGCACTTTATGTCACATTACTTTGTCAGACTTTGGGCAAATTAATTTCTCTGGTTTTTCAGTTTTCTCATCTGTTCTTGTGAACTATGACTAACAAGAGTTATTGCACACAGGGTAATAGTACCAGGCACTCTTCCAAAAGCTGGGGACACAGCAAGCAACACAAGAGTAAAAAGCCCCTGCCATCATGGCACTGAAATCCAAGCCGGGGAAGAGACAGTTGGAAAAGAGATAAGCAAATACACGTCTCATGGCGATGATAGAATTACAGGAGACTAAAGCAGGATACAAAGACTGAGTATGAGGGTAACATTTGGGTTTGGAAGTTCAGGGAGAGTCTGAGGCAACATCTGAGCAGATACCTGAAATGGTGAAGGATCCATGTGGGTGTCTAGGTTAAGAGTGTTCAAGGCACAAGGAATGGCAAGTGCAAAGGCTCCAAGGTGGGAACACGCATGGCATGTTCAGAGAACAGCAAGGACGTGAGGGACTGCTGGGGAAGCAGTGGAGATGAGGCAAGGGCCGTGGTCCGTAAGGTGACGGTGACGGGGCCACTGGGTACCGAAATTTAATGAAGAGAACCACATACAGCTAGACTAGAACTTGCCTCGTGATAGAGTGTTGAATAGTGGCTCCTATGTGTAGCACCAGTTAGTCCACCTGCTTCCCTGTGCCCCATGAAATGTCAGGGTTCACAACCTTTTGTTGGGTCAATAACTGAAAGGACACGTTGGAAATCCTCAGCTTGGGGCTCTGAGCACCATGAGGGCTGGCCTGGGGTTGTTTTGATCCCTATTGTGTGCACAGAATTACCCCCAGCTCAGAGCGCTGTCCAGGGGAAGGGCTCAGGGAACACTTGTTGACCGACTGTATGGTAGTCTCTCCACTGGTGTCTTAAAACAGGTCCCATCTAGGTCTGTACTTCTGGATGTGTGCCTCAGAGTCAGAATTGTGCAAACATGCACTCAGCACACTCAGTGACTCCTCTGTGCCATAGACACAGCAATGGCCAAGGCAGCTCTGAGACTCACAGGGCTCAGCCCAGGTAGTGGACACTACCTGTCCCCAGGGAGTGATGACCTTTAGCGGGCAGGGCTGGGATGTGGGACCAGGGAGCTGGTGGTGGGGGTGTGTGTGTGGGGGGCCTGTCCCAGAGGAAGTGGTCAGGAAGGGCTTCTTGGAGGAGGAGCTGTGGAGCTACAACCTGGAGGATGCATAAGGTAAGATGAAGGGTTGTGTGCTGGTGGCATGTCTCAGGTAAGGGAATAGTGCCCGAGGGTAAGAGGTCACAGCTAGTTACAGCAAGGGAGATGAGGCTGTACCTCCCCACAAGTGTTCAGCACTGTTAGCAGCCTGGGCTCTTCTCCCAAGGGTACTGGGGAGTCATGGTAGGTTCTGAACAAGTGAGCAGGGTCAGGTTTGTGCTTCACAAAGCTCTGGCTGCTCAGGACTTTCCTGGTGGTCCAATGGTTAAGACTCCACGCTCCCACTGCAGGGAGCATGGGTTTGATCCCACATGCCACGCAGAGTAACAAAAAAGAAACAAGAGCACGGAGGAGGCTGAGTGGGGACCCCAGAGCAATGAGGAGCCTGGACCAGGTGGTCTCAGTGGAAGCAGTGAGAACCTCAAGCAATTGTGGGGTACACTGATGGGTCCACAGCCCCAAAGGCTGTGGGATGATTTGGGGCTTTCTCCTAGGGATGTGGTTGCGGGTGCGGGGGCTGTCGCACAGCAGGAGAGGGAGTGGAGCAGCTGTCTGAGGGGTGGAGCCTGCAGCGTGTGCACAGGCGCCTGTGTCCACAGCTGGGGCTCTGTAAACACCTCCTGGACGCCCTGCCTAGCTCTGCAGGGTACCATGGCAGAGGTTCTAAGCCCCAGGGCTCCTCTCCTAGAAGTACTGATGAGAACACCCACGCAAACAAACAAATAAAAGGAAACCTGGGAATGTGGGGCACCAACTTCTGGGAGTGCAGAGACACCCAGGGGCCTCAGTCCCCTCACCTACAAGTGGGTGAACCAGTACCCAGTCTGTCGAGAAGGCAGGCACACCACACACCAAGACTCTGGTTGGGTCCTTGGCACAGGAGGCACTGAGGGTGCTGATGGCACCCCAACAGCTATGGATGCCACAGCCTGGCACCGTTCTGAGCCGGGATTCACCCTCAGGGTCCCCTTGGAGACAAGCTCTTAAGCCCAGAAGCAAGGTCAGGCAGTCAAGGTCCCAGGACCATGGACTGAGGGAGGCTAAACTCTCGGGGCGGTAGGTTAACCCTCGTGCCCTGCCAGGCCGCCTGAGGCCAGGAGATAATCAGCGGGCACAGGTGAGGCTATGACACAGCTTTGTGGCTAAGAGTGCTGGTGCGGTGAGGTCATGGCAGGCAGCTTCCCTGTCTGTGAGACAGGACCGTTCTGGAACCCTCTGGGAGGGGGGAGAAGGATGAGAAAGGGGCCTGGCCTAGAGCGTCCCTGTGTATGCTCAGGAGAGCCGCCCACACCTGCTCCCTGGGGTGGCAGAGGAAGGAAGGCACGAGGTGGGGGCTCTGCTGAGTTTAAGTTAAACACCCATATGAATTTATTAAATCCAGACTGTGTTAAAGGGTGGTGGTCTGGGAGGAGGGGGGTTGGTGGGGGATTGAGGGACAAGATGACGGACGGCCGTGGGTGTCCCTCTGCGGGGCCCTGGGCCCTCCCCCCGCCTGGCCCACCCCCTCGGCAGTGCCACATTGGCTTCACCATGATTCCCAATGGTGCTGGGCTGGCAGGGCGCGATGGCTAGAAACACAGAGGAACAGACAGATGGACGGCGCCTCCACAAATGACGGGCCCTGGCCTGCCCTGGCCCCCATGCCTCACGCTGGGCCCCGGCCGTGGGGGCCTCCCGCCGCCCCAGCCCGATCTGTCCAGGGAGAGGGCAACAGGGGGTGGGGCGGCGAGGGGCCAGGGCGGCGGGGTGGTGGTCACCAGGAGCCTGGGCGGAGGAGGACCAGGAGCAACTAATCCCTTTTTTTGTCCTCTGCTGGCTTTGGAGGGGCTTCCTGGGGCTCACTGGCAGAGCTGGGCCCCTGGGGGGCCTGGGAGGGCGGGGGTGTAGAGGCCTCCTCCCGGCGGCCTCGGTGGTCGTGGCAGGGCTGGGGGCAGGTGTGGCCCCTGCTGCTGGTGGGGCCTCGGCCACGGGGGCAGCTGCAGTTGGGGCCTCGCCGCTCATGCCAAACTCGTTCACCCGCGTGGGGTCGACGCGGTAGATCCACCGTTGGTAGAGGTAGATGAAGAAGACCACATCTGGGGGGGAGGGGTGGCGTGTGGGACAGAGGCAGGGCCCACTCGGCCCTCAGCTTGTGGCGGGGGTGGAGGAATGGTCCTGCCCAGAGTGGGCTGAGTCCCAGGCAGGGGGCCCTCCCTCAGACTGGGCCCTGCCCATGCCCAGCTCTGGTGAGAGCCTGCAGGGGTGCTGCCGGCCAACCCACCCACCCATCAGGCCTCACCGTCCCGCAGACAGCCGATCCGGTACATAACAGGCATCTTGATGACAAAGGCAAACAGGTCGTCGATGAAGGTGTTGAGGGCCTTGTAGGTGAGCATGCGCCAGGGCAGGTGGGCCACAGACTTGAGCTTGTAGTTGATGAAGAGCTGGGGTGTCATGGTGATGAAGCCTGTGGGGTGAGGAAGGGACACCCGTGAGCAGAGGAAAGGGGATCCTGACCCTCCACCCTTGACTGCATTTCTGGCCTCTGTCCCTTCCTCACTCTGCTCCAGCCACGTTGGCCTCCTTGCTACTTCCAACAGCCCGGCACATCCTACCTCAGGGCCTCTGCACTTGCTCCGCCTGCTGTCACCAGGTCTTTGCATGGTTCCCTCCTAGACATCTTTCAGGCCTTAGTTTACATGTTACCTCCTCACAGAGGCCCCCACCAGCTTCAATGCCCCCTCCCTCTGACTCTTTCATACCACTCATCACCAGCTCACTGTCTGCCTGTTCACTCTGTCGGTTCTCCTGAGGATGAGGACTGAAATGCACTGTCCAGGGCTTCCTGGAAGACCTCTCTGACTCCAGAATCAGACTGAGCAGAACTTTGAGGCTGCCCATGTGTCATCCCTGACCACCCCAAAGTATCCCATCTGGGGATGGGTCAGTCTCCCCACACTGGACCTCAAGTGTGGAGAGGGCAGGGCCAGGCCGATTCTCTCACTGTCGAGGCCCCAGCACGGGGTTGAGAGCCGTGGCTGGATACCTGCCCGGACACACTGGGGGCTGTACACCCGGGGCCTGCTCACCAAAGGTCAGCAGGAAGCCATAGAGCATGCTGAGCACCCAGGAGTACCAGCCCTTGTGCTCCAGGTACAGGAGGCTGTAGACGGCGTAGCAGCCTAGCAGCGGGAAAAGGATCCAGGACAGGTACCGAAACGCCATCTGCGGGGCACAGGGTGGGGCTGGGATGTGGCTTCTTGGGCCCCACCTGGCACCCTGGCTCCTCGCCCCCACCCACCCACACCTGGTTTGGCAGGCCAGGCCGGGGGAATTTCCAGGTGGCCCTGGGGACTCTGGACTCAGCCAGGAAGTCAATGTGGCAGACAGAGGACAATGGAGGGAATGACACAAGGCCTAAAGCAAGGGGCTGTCAGCCGACAGGCAGACATCCCAGCCCCCCAACCACCGCCCAGAGCCAGGTCCCCCAGGAGCAAGCGGGTACCTGGAGAGCCCCCTGGGACCCACTGGGAAGGGGACACTCACGTCATCATACACTTTGGTCGAGGACTCGACGTATGTGGACTTGTCCTTGAAGGTCGGGCGGGGCAAGAGCCCTGCCACCTTGTGCTCCCGGTCCAGCTGCAGATAAGCAGGGGAGGCTGCAGCCAGCTGCCGCACTGGCTCCTGCCCTCCCCCACCCCCAGCCAGCTCCAGCCCCTGACCTTCCCCACTGCTCCCAGTTCCCCTGCCCCATGTGTGACCCGAAAAATCCCCTGGTGCGAAAATCCCCTTGGTCTTGGGAGTGTGGCAGGCACTGGGAATCCCCGGGGCCAGCTCCAGGGTCTGGCTGGGCCGTGCGACCCTACTCCCAACCTCCGGGGTCTCCCACTGTGGTGTGGCAGCCCGGCCTTACCCGGACATCCATGACCTTGGTGATCTTCCAGAGGTCGATGAGGACCCCGATGAAGACGCTGACCTGGACCACGAAGTTGGTCTCGTTGTCCAGGATGTAGAGCAGGACAACGAAGGACTGGAAGACGCCAAAGAAGACGGAGCGCACGGACAGGCCCTCCAGGGACTGCCGGCTGTTCCAGAACTGGATATCTGTGGACGAGAAGGGGCAGGGGGCAGCCAGGAGGTGAGGAGCTGCCTGGACCCTCCTGCAGCTCCCTCAAGCCCTGACCTCCTCAGACTCCCAGGACGGCATTGGGTCTGCCAAGGGGAAGGGGGCACACGACTCCCGTTTCCCCTGAGAGTCAGCTCCATGGGTGCCGCCGGAAGCCCCAGACAGGCAGGATCTCTGCAGTCCTCAGGTTGGACACCCCCACTCCAACCAGGGTCAGTCCCTAGATGGGCAGTGATGGTGAGACAGCGGCTATGTTCCGAGGCTCCTCACGCTCAGTGCTCAGGGCCCGTGGCATCCCAAGGCCACACAGCCTGGCCTGGCAGAATCTACACGGAAGGCGGGTCTGTGTGACACCAGACCTGAGCTGTCCACCCTGGCGCTGTGGTGCCTCCGCTGGGTGGGAAAATCCAGCACGTGCACTCTTGCGGCCCACGGCCCCAAACCCTTGAAGGAACCAGCCGGCACCCACACTTGGGGTGTGCACAAGGACCACGGGCTCTGCTCTGCAACGGAAGCTCCTTCCTGTGTACCCCCCCAGACCTCTGGCACCCTCTGGAGGGCCCAGCTCAGTCCCCCTGCTGGCTATGGTCTCCCCATGGACCCGAGGATCATGGCACCCAGCCCCTACCACCAGAGGAGGCTGACTCAGCACGATGCAGCTCTTCCAAGGGAGAAGCCAGCCAGGCCCGTGGTCACAGAGGCATGGCCTGGGTGCTGGCTGCCCACCCAGCTCTGATTCTGACTCCAGAGCCCCAGCACATCCAATAGACACATGCGTCTCTTGTCAGACATCAGAGTCTCACAGGACCTCCCCCACCCAATCCTAACTAGGAAGAATGTGTCCAAAGACACACAGGGGTTCTGGCAGGGGTGAGTGGATCCGAGTTCTACTTCAGACCAGAGGGCAGCAAGCACAGGGTATAAGGCCGCCTTGCCCAGGGCCCACATCCTTTCTCTGTGACCTTGGGCAAGTGACTCCCTCCCTGTGCCTTCATTTCTGCTTAGGCAAAGAGGGACCCTGAGGGACCCGGCTTGCAGCCAGCAGGAGTGTCTGCAAGTTGGTGCCCGGACTGGCACCCACCTCGGCTAACAAGACTCCTCCCTACTGGGGTCAGCACCATTTACTGTTGGGTTTTGATGTTAAAATTCTCCAGAAAGTAACTCAATCACAGCCATACCCTCTTAATAATAAGGATGATAATATTAACAGTACTCATTACGACTGCCACTTGCAGAAGTTGCAAAGGGCTAGGCCTCCTTCAGACCACGGTTCTCCAGGGAAGGAAGAAGTAGCCAGCAGGGCCAGGAGTATGAAGCTGGAGCTGGAGCGGGCTCCCAGATCCAAGTCCTGGCTGGGCCGCTTGGGAGCTGTATGACCGTGAGCAAGGAACCAACCTCTCTGATCCATAAACGTGGGAGGGTAGGGTGCCCTCCCTCCCTCCCCAGACGCTGCCTCCCAGGCTCTGGCTGCAGGGCTTCCATGAGCTCACAGGTGAGGGTTGCCCCCACAGGTGGCCATCACCCCTGTTGGCCTCTGGCACCTTGGGGTTCTCTGGGGACACGGCTGTCACATTCCCATTCAGGTGGGCCCTGTCCACTCCCCCGAGGGGTCTCCCCAACGGGCAGCCTGCCGGGCAGGGGCGGCAGGAGCAGCTGTGGGGCTTCCCTGCTCCCGGCCTTGGAGTTCCCCGGCCCTGCTTCCTGGCGGTCCAGACCAGACCTTTGCCAGAACAGTGGGCCTGCCCCCTCCCCCTGCGCCACGCCTGGCGGCTGGGAGTTTCTGGGCTGGGAGTTGGTGGCCACTCCCTAGGCCTCTGGAGAGCGGGGCTGGCGGGCCCCACACAGGGAGAGGGCCCAAGAGGAAGAGGGAGGGAGTGCACCCTACCCTCCCACATGCACCCCCCGTGCCCCCAGTCCCCCATGGCCTCTCACCAGGCCCTGGGGCCCATCCCCACCATTCTTGAAGGCCAGGAACTCAAAGACACTATGGACGATGGACACAATGATGGTAAGCGCCAGCAGGCAGGGGTTGGTCTCCAGGAGGGCGACCTGGGGCGGGGATGGGGAGATGGCCGTGAGCACCGCCGGGCCCCGGCCAGGGCTGACTGCAACAGCTCCCCATTAGCCAGCCCGTCTCTCCTTCCTCTAGCTCTGGAAGAGCCTGATGATAATCCCACAGACCTGACCCTGGGGCTTCCGGGGAGGGGGGCTTGGTGGCCAGGAGGACAGCAGGTCAGAAATGGACAGATGGGCACAGAAGGGGTGGGTGAGGGCTGCATGGAGAGGAAGGGGGAGAAATGGAGACAGAAGAGAGACAGGGGGACAGCGACGGGGGCAGGCAGAGTAATAACCAAGAGAGTCGGAGTGAGGGACAGAAACCCAACACCAGAGACGGCCCCAGGCAAGTACAGCCAAGACCCAACATGCCAGAGGCGGGCAGAGAAGGATGCTGCTCAAGGACACAGGGTGAGCAAGCAGAGACCTCGAGTCGGAGCCCAAAGGCCGGGCGGCAGGCCGTGGGGCAGAAGGGACAGGTCTAGACCCAGAGGGCCGGCCCCGCAAACAGAAACGCCATGGCAAAGACGGCCACGGAAGCCTCAGAGGCAGGACCCCTGGCATCAGCCAGGGCCAGAGGCCGAGTGCCTGCTTCCTGGCCCCCACGGGGAGGGGCCCTGAGAGGTTGTGAAACTGTGGGCAGGAGAGCACCGGCCAGCAGCCCCCAGGCCAGCAGCACAGTCCACTTCCCCTTCCCCTCCTGCAGCCCGGGAAGGCCCCACCCCTGCCGCACCTTCACCGAGTCCTGCTCCTCATCTGACTGCTCATACAGCTCATCACCCAGGAAGTTCCATGGCGACTTGGCGCTCTGGGCGGCGTAGAGCTGCCAGCGCCAGAGCGACAGTGGGCAGAAGGAGACGCGAAGCGGCAGGCTGGCCAGGCTCTCGTTGATGGGGTAGTAGTCCTTCTGCAGGTTCCAGTAGTCGTTGAAGTAGATGATGGGGTAGTAGTCACCACTCACGGCGTCGAACTTCACATCTGCAGACACAAGGGGCAGAGGTACCTCTCAGCCTGGGCTGGAGGCCACAGGCACTCACGGGAGTGGGGCGATTCCAGCCTCTGAGGACAAAGGGGTCAAATTCAGATGTTTGCGGGGACCCAATGGGGTCCCCTGACAGAGACTGGAGCATAGGGGACATTTCTGGGCTGTGCCAAGGAGTTGAAAGACTGCATGACCTCAGAGGGGCAGGCTAAGGGCAGGCTGGGCAGGCCCCGGCTGGAGGGACAGGTGCAGCTCAGCTCCATACTCCGTCTGCCCCAAGGGCCACCGCGTGACAGGATTTTGTGAAAGAGTCAGAAATCTGGCTTCCTGAGTGATGCTGTCTCCATCTCCAAGGTTGGGAGCAGTGTATACCTTCTGGAGAAAGCTCGTGGGCCAGATGAGACCAGTTTGGGCACACGGTGGTCAGTGCTGGGGTCATCAGAGGTGCAGGAGGGAGAGAAAGGGGAGTGTCTAGAGGGCGAGGCAGGAAGCTTGGGAGGGGGGACACCTAGTTGGAGACGACAGGGAGTACAGGGGTGGGGGCGTGGGGCCAGGAGATGAGGAAATGGCCTGTCGTGAGCTTGAGCAAGGCGGGACTCACACTGGTCCAGGGGAGGTGGCACGCTGCCCTTCACCCACGGCGTGTGATCGTCCACAATGTTGATAGTGATGTTGGGGTGCCAGTGGGAGATCACCTCCACGGGTCCGTAGTCCTCGGCCCTCTGAGGGGAGACGGGGTGGGGGGCCTCAGAGGTGGCCGCTGGCTTCCTCCAGAGGACTCCCATGACCATCGCGACAGCAGAAGAGCAACCACCGCAGGGAGCGCTGGCCAAGGGCCGGCCTCTAGGCTCCACCGCCCTGGCTGTCCCCAGCCACCCACTGGAGGACAACACGCAGGTCTGCCCACCTGGACAGGACGGCATGCCAGGCTGTGGAGTGCAGCCTCCGTGCTCAGGGGCCACCCTCCCGCCTGGAATCACCTTGTGGAGAGGGAGACTCTTGGGGCTGGTTCACATCCTGGGCCGACGGAGAGTGTTCTTTCCAGAGCCACAGTATCAGCCACTGCCTCCTCTGTGCTGGGCCGACCCTGGGCTCTGGACCTGGTAACTTGGATGTGAATCGCAGCCCTGCCATCTCCTGGCTGTGACACAGGCAAGTATGCCTGTGCCGGGACCCACCCAACGGGCTGGCGAGAGGCTTCTGGGTAGGTCTGTGTACAGAGCGCAGAGGGCCTGCCCTGCAACTGCCAGGGGTCAGCTGGAACCTCACCTGGAGCCCCCCGCTCCCTGAGAGCTAACTGCATCCTGACTCTGCTTCCAGTGAGGGAAACTGAGGCTCAGAGACATAAAGGCTCCCCCAGTGGCTCAGGGGTGGTGCAGGAAGTGACTGCCCTGGGCTGCCTGCTGAGCTGGAAACCTGGGTCCGGACGGGCGGCCCCAGGACCTGATGGCTCTGCTCCTGTTTACCTTGATCATTTCTGGGTCAGCTTCTGTCTCTCCCGTCAACAGGTTCTTGGTTTTCTGAAACCGCCTGCGCTTGTATTTGTTGATCACTGCAGACAGGGAGGCCGGGAAAGGGGTGGACGTTGAGATGGGCTGGCACTCAGGGGACCCAGGCCCCAGACCCTACGCCCACCGACAGCTGCTCACCTGGCTCCCGGTTCCCACTATTCCACCCACCAACCGACAACAGCAGCAACCAGAGAGCCTGCACTGCCTCCCACATCTCACCTAGCCTTGGGGTCCCCATCTTTATGGCCACAGTAGCATCCATCAAATTGTCCTGTCTTCCCTCTCCACAATTTGCTGCATCCGTTCCATCAGCCCACCCTGGGTGGACGTGCCCTCCAGCACATGCCAAACATCTGACTACTGCCTCCCCTCCTGGGTCCCCCTCCCGGGCCAGCCACAGCACCCCCTCCTTGGTGACCAGAGTCACCTCAGTACTGGCCTCCTGGTGGCCACTCTTGCCCCCTAAGATCCCCTCTGCCCAGGAAAGCCAGATTCTTTGTGACCAAGCCTGTAATCGTGTCATCCTTCTGCCTCAGAACCCTAGAGGGCTCCCACTGCCCTGGGCAAGGCCCCTGAGAGGCTCACTATGGCCCCCTGGACTCTCAGCCCATGCCACCTCCCTCCCTCGCCCACCCAACTTCCTTCTCCTCAGATGTGCTGACCCTGGGCCTTCGGACAACCTGCTGCATCTCCCTGACAGGGACCCATCAGGGTGGGAATCTTCCTGGTTGGCTCCTTCTCCCCCTTCCAGCCCTTGGTTACATGGCCCTCTGCCCCCTCCACTGAAGGAGACTGCCCAGACCTGCTCCTCGCCATTTCTGTATCCTTCACAACAGCCCATCACCACCCATTGGTCACCTGTGCACTGGTTTACTTGTCTGCTGTCTGTCCCCTCAACCAGTCTACGAACTGCAGGTGGGGTTCGGCCCATCCTGGACTCTGGTGTATCCTCCACTCTAGGCTGGGCCCATAGTGACAAGCAGCGGGATTGACAAATGTAAACAGGTGGGCCGCGACAGTGCTGGAGAAGGCCGAGCGCTGCCAATGTGGAAAGTACTGTGGGGCTGAGTCCCTGGGCAGGAATGGACCTCATTTCCTCCTGCGGAGGCCAGGTCAACCACAAGCTCCCTGCCACCCTGCCCCCAACCCTGCCAAAACACGCCAGACAGACAGGGCCGGCGCTTGTTTACACTCTGTCGCCCCCGCCTCCTCCCCGGCTGGGTAACTGTTCAGCTCCTCATGTTAGGGCCTCATACGGCCCGTCTGAGACTTCATCCTGCCCTCAGGGGCTAGGGAGAGATGGGGAATTGGGAGACGGAGCTAGCCAAGACTGGGGGCCCCTGGGGTCACACCCTGGCTCTGTCTCCCACGAGCTGGGGGCCATTGGTAAGCTAGTCACCTCCTTGGGCCTCGGTCCCCACCCTTGACAATGGGGATAAAAGCCTCGCCTTTTCTGGGCAGGACCACTGGGAGGCGGCTCTCTGCTCTACAGAGCACAGCCAAGCAGACGTCCGGGCACAGTCACACTGACACATGCCACAGGGCCCAGGTCCCTCCCACCCGCTCCCAACTGGGGGCTTCTGGAAGCCATGGACGAGTTCACGCTCAAGAACTCTCCTGGCAATTGACTGAGGGTCTCAGCCCAGGAACAGCTGCTCCTATCATCCCCATGAATATCATCTCAGCACTTCTATTATTACTAATAGGGAAAGCATTTGAGACCTAGCCCCACTTGTTGAGGGAAAGCAGGCAACGCCCAAGGGTGGACATCTTGGGGAATGAATCCGGGGGCATGCTCCACTGGTCACGTCACTGTCACTAGACGTGCTCCACACCTGGGGGAAGGAGGCTGTCCGGGGAGGGAGGGGCTGGCCCCAGAGGAGAGAGGCTTCTCCACCGGGGTGGAGAACATTCTGCAACTTGGTGGCATTAGATGGGATTATGATTTGAGATGGAACTGGCTTCCAAAGGGTGAAAGGAGCTCCCGTTTTTAGGAGTTAAAGCTTCTAGAACTACACGCCAAGCACCAACAATGTGGCTCACTGAAACGGAGATGTGCTATGAGTGCATAACACACTGGACTTTGAAACAGAGTGCATGAAAAAGAAGAAGAAAACATCCTGTTAATTTCTTATACTGATTACATGCTGAAATGACAATACACTGACCTCAATAAAATTATTACTAACAACCATTTTTTCATCTTTTTTTTTTAACATGGGCTCTAGATAACTTAAAATGATCTCTGTGGCTGGCGCTGTATCTCCACGGGACAGCAGTCTGCTAGAATCCTGATCGCTGATCGTTTGGGGAGGGGCTTTTCCGATCCCACACTCTCGTTCTATGCCCTGAAGTGGGCTGGCGTCCCTCCGAGCCCCTGCTCTAACAGGGCCCAGCTATGAGGCAAGCCTGGGTGACCCCGGCAGTTTCTCAGGTTCACAGGCTGCAGATTCTATTTTGCAGAACACACCAATATCTGTCACACTGACCGTGAACATGACCTGGCCACACAGTGACACAGATCACATTCACCAAAGATGAAACCACAAAGGATGCTGGCACTGAGCAGGGCTGACAGGGGTAACTGGACAGGCGAGCAGCTGCCCGCCTGGGTCACGTTTGAGGGAACCTCTAAGCATCAGGCATGTGTGACCAGACTGGCAGGGACACATTTTTGGGGGAAGGGGGCGGGGGCTGCAGACCACATCCCTCAGCCCACATCTTCGAGGATGCATGCCACTAAAGCCCGCCAGCCAGCTGGGTGGAACACCCTGCAGAGCATGGTCCACAGGCACACTCGCTTAGAGCAGTGCTCGGCACACCCGGGGACTTTTCCGACTCAGCTATGAGAACTGACAGAGTCACAGGTTTTTGTTTCATCCACTGTAGATGATCACAAAAATATTCTCATCCTTTGCGTTATTTTTATACCCAAACAAGTAGGGAAAGACCTAACCACGCAAACTAAAGTGCATCTGTCGCTGCCCCGCCCAAAACAGCTAGAGGGATCTTAACCAAGTCCACAGGCACAACAGAATCACAGCGAGGGTCGCACACAGCAGTTACATGAAGGGGATGGGGCTTTGGTGGGTGGGAGGTAGGGGGTCTGTTCTCTAGATCTGCTGAAACCCATGTGTGTTGAGAGAGTCCCATGACTGACCATTAGGAGACAGTGGACTCAAGGACAAAAGACAAAGAGCAGATGAAAAAATGCCAATAATTATTAACCTCGTGGAAAAGAAGTTAGACTATGAAGGGAAAAATAAACACACACACTGTGTGATTTAGATGGGAGGAAGAGCCACAAACTCAAGATCATTTGAATGTTGAATTTGAATCTAATCAAATTATGTTCCTGAGTTGAGATTTCCTCTTCCAGAGTAGGAAGTCAAGAGACAATGTCTAGAACAGAAAAACCCAGATTGCAGCATTGCCTTGTTACTGGGAGCCTTGGAGATTAAGGAGCAGAAACAGCTAGAGCAGCTGCCAGTGGAGAGTGGAAACTGGGGGAGCCTGAGAGGGGGTGGGCAGGAGACAGGTGAGTTTTGCTATCTGGTTGAATTTACTTGAGTTTTAAACCATGTGCTTGTAACAAGATTTAAAACAAAAAAAAAATTTTAAGAAGAGGCCGTGGGCAGAGAGAAGCTCAGTTTCAGTACAAGGTTGTGTAAATGGCCACAGTTCTGATCTGGGGCTTCTTGGGGTCACTGGCAGTCCTGGGGTTTGCTCACCAGATCAAGCTTCTCAGGGGTGTGCCTGGCACTAGGCGGCAGCCAGAGGCTGAGAATGCAGCCAGTCTGCTGATGTGGCCCCGCCAGCCTGCCTCATCAAGAGCGGCCCCACGCAGAGGCATGTGTTGGGGGTGTGGGGGGACAGAGGCTCGGAATATAGCCACGCAGAACACACCCAAACCTGCAGCCCGGAAGCCTTGCCCAGCCCCAAGGGGGGGGCCCCAGACGCCCACTGTGCAGCACTTATTCCAGAAGCAGGTGACATGGATGACTAGAGATCACGCTGGATGGAACTGATGGCCAAGGGCCTTCTGCTTTCCCTCTGCTCACTCAGTCCAGCTAGCATCTGCCCACAGACTACTCTGGACCCTCTGGTCTGCCAGGCCCAGAGGTCTGCACTGTGCACAGCCGGCCCGCCCTCCCCTTCTGTGACACCAAGTCCTTCCCCTCTAAAGGCCCTTTCTTCACCTGCTCTAAGCAGATTCTTCTCCTGCCTGTCCATGGGTGTCCAGAGACAAGTAGGGTGCGTGGGGTTCGAGTCCGGCCACACCAGCCGGGCCTCAGGGAGGGGAGGAACTTACTCCGAGACATGTGGACTGTGGCAAGCCGGCGGTACAGTGCCTTCTGCCGAGGGTCTGGGTGGAAGCCACTCTTGGTGAAGTAGACGTGGATGTAGATGGAGCCGTTCTGCTGGACACTCTGCAAGGTAGGTGCATGTGGACATGGAGACAGTGACGCCCCTGATGATGCTCACCCCTACCCCCATGTCCTGAGTGCTCGGGGTGGGCAGTGTAGCTGAGGGTTGAGGCCAGACACTGGAGTTAGACTCCAATTCAAAACCATGCTCCAGCATACAATAGCTGTGTGGCTCGCTGAGCCTCAGGGCCCACGTGCAGGACACAGATGGTCAGCACGGAGGGCACAGCAGGCCCGAAAGGAGTACCCGGGATCGCTGAGCCCAGAGGACGAGCTCAATAAACACCAGCAGCCCGAAGTCATTAAACGGTAAAACAATGGAGGTCAGACCCTGCTCTGCACACTTCGAATGGCAACTACCCGATCCCGTGAGTCCATATCCACACAACGCACGTTACCTCAGGCAGTGGGGCATGTTATCCCGTTTTGCAGATGTGGTGACTGAGGCTCACGTGGTGAGGCTACAGGCAGTGAGTAAGTGGATCTGTCCAAACCCAGTCTGTGGGCTCCCCCAGGGCCCTGCCTCTCATCGTCTGTCCTCCTGGGTCCTTCGCTGCTCTTCTCATGCCCCTTCCCTGCCCGCCCTTCCCCCAGCATAGATGAGAAACCGAAGCAGGGGCGGCCAAGATCTCGCTGGAGCCTCTCTGTCTGACCTTCATGGGGAGCTGGGAGTCACTTGGCCGCCACTGTGTCCTCAACTTCTGTCTTTTAAGCCCACCTCTGTGCTAACCATGCTTATTATTTTAATGTTTTTATATTTTATGCTGTTTTACATCTGGTGGAGGAGAGACTGCTCCTCCCAGGGCTAGCTGATTCCTAGAAATAATAAACAACTTGCCTGCTTTCAAAGACACCTTTAAAATGCAAACTAAGAAGCCCAAGTCCACAACCGCAACAAGTCCTTTATTTGACTCTCATACCCCAGGCTGCACTGAATCACTCAGGGCAGGCACCAGACAACTAGAGACCACCCCTCCAGCCTGGAGCCTACACACTGACCAAGCTGGCCAGTCCTAAGCCGTCTCCCCACCTGCCTGCCTTTCCCCAGGAAACCTCAATGGAGGGAGGTTCCGGCCGAGGCCTCCCCTTGCCCCTTTGAAGTGCTCCTGCCCAAACCTGGCACTTTCGTGTGTGGCCCTGCATGGTGTGGTGGACCCCTCCTCCCAGGAAATATGAGTAGTAAATTCTTCTTCCAGTGGCACTGGCTTCTCTGTATCGCTGCTCAGTCACCTCCCTAAATCAACATCAGGGACAACTTGGACACCCTCCCGTCACAAAGCTGGGAAGGAGGGTGAGCTCCAAGTCCTTGGGAGCAGCCCGCACTGCCTGACTTCCTGCCCCACAGCCCTCCTGGGATCTTGGGGAGGGGTCTAGGGGCTGGACGTGAAGTCTCCGCGGGAGTCGCCCCTCCCACGGCCTGGGCTGTCCTGCCTGCCTCAGAAGGCCTGCATCTACCCTGCCACCTCCAGCTGCCAGACAGACCAAGCCACAGCCAGACGTGGCACCCATACCCCTCCTCCCTAGGAGGCTGAGGAGAAGACCTGATGGGGAGGCATGAGTGAGGGCAGCCCCAGAGAGACGGCAACATTCACAGAGCCATCGAGTCCACAGATGCTTCAACAGTCACAGACTCTGCACCCAGCCCATTGCTGGGCAGAGCAGGGGACATGACGGTGGCCAAGACGGCCCTGGCCTTACTGTCACAAGGTTCAGAGTCCCATGCGGAAAGAGACCCACATGCAGGCAGTACCTACCCCGCTCCAGAGCTGGCAAGGCTTGGGTGGGGGAGCCCAGAGAGGGCTCTGCCTGAGCCTGATGTCAGGGAGAGCTTTCTGGAGGAGGTGGGATCAGAACCTGGGGCTGTCAGGAGTTCACAGTCAGACAGCCTGAGTTCAAAACTGTCACTGGCTGTGTGACCCTGGGTGTGGCTTCTCTGTACCTACTCTTCCTCATTAGTCAAATGGAAAGAAAAGTTCCCACTGCCTTGGGCGGCTCCCCTCAGTCAGCCTAGTCTGGTGCCCAGTATGCAGCTTAATCAACACTAACTGTATTCTTCAAACCAGGCTGCCTGACTGGACACCTCCAGGGATGATTACTAATCTTTCACGGTATAACACACAGATCACAACCCTGAAAGCAGGTGGGAGGCCAATTCCAACTCCATCTGCCTGCAGAGGTTGAGGGGACGAGGCCCAGAGACCTTGGGGAGTTGCCTGTGCTCAACAGCGTGTGAACTGAGGGCACAGCCAGGCTTGGAACCCAGACTCCCGACTGCCGGCCTGGGAGCTGGTTCAAGGAAACGCCCTGAGTGCTGGTCCAGCAGCCGTGGAGCCAGAAACCAGAAGCTATCCCCACCTGTGGAATGTCGAGCTCAGCAAAGTGCTCGTAGCAGCCGTCTGAGTTCTCGCCACTAGTCCAGTCGCCGTACACAAGGTCTTGCTGCTCCCAGAAGAGCGCCGACGTGGCGTTGAAGTCTGTAAAGTGCTCGTGCTCAGAGATGTACACGTGCAGGTTCTGTCAGGAGGGAAGCGGGGGGGAGTCAGCCAGGGCTTCTCATAGGAGCCTCTGAAGGTTGACAGATTAAAGAGCAGATAAGGAGCTGTCATCACAGTAATATGAACAATTTGGGGTAGGGAGGGGTAGTGGGGAAAAGCGTGGTCGCTGGTAGAATAAACCTCTTTCCTCATACCCCACCATGTCTGTCCTGGTCTGAGCCTATGGTGTCTAAGAAGGAAGGTGTGCATGCTCAGTCCTGTCTGACTCTTTTGCGACCCCATGGACTGTAGCCCACCAGGACCCTGTGTCCATGGGATTTCCCAGGCAAGAATACTGGAGTGGGTTGCCATTGCCTTCTCCAGGAGAATCTTTCCAACCAAGGGATCCACCTTGAGTCTTAACAATGGCCAGTCTGCCGATTAGAATTTGGGATTAGAAAGGATCCGAATGTCCCTGCATTATGTTTCCTCTCAGCCTCTCATGGGCTTCTTCATCAGAATTCCCATGGATAAAGCCCAGTCAAGGTGTGCAGGAGTGTCAGCCGGCTACTGAGAAGCCAGGGACGCTGCAGACACAGCATCGGAAACCCCTCCCTTCTCACGTCCCCGTGGCCTTCTCTCTCCGAACCTGGAAGTCCCCTGATAAGGACCAGCTGGACAGTGGTAACCCTGCTGGCTAGAATTCCGAGAAATCTGGCATCCCAGAGCTCTGGAGAACCACAAACGTGGGAGAAGCCAAGACTGTTGAGGTCAGGACACCTGCTGCTCCTGCATAATGTCCCTCTTCCCCAGAGGGAACACCAGCCCAAACCGAAAGAATTTCCTTGTTCCTCATAATTTCACTTGAGTGACTTTGGTTTCATAGGCTGAAGATGAACCTAAAGTCTTTTGACCCCAGACCCGTTCACAGACCTGCCTGTGACCAGGGATGGCGTTGGTGCTGACTGCCCGTGTCACTCCCCGGCCCCCCCACCCCCTCCTCTCCCGGGTCTGGCCTCCCAGCCAGCGGTTACCATTAAAGTGTCTTTGGGGAACAGGTTGCGGCTGGCGGCGCGCGGGGCTCCTCCGGGGCCTGCCTGGTCCTGAGGGGCCGGCCCTCTACGGAACCAGCTGCTGATGGCCCAGATGATGAAGATCCTGAGGAGGCAAGCAGCGCCGGTGGTGAGTCCTTTTCTTCCCAGTGTGGCTGCTCCTAACCTGACTCAGCACCTGCTGGGGCCTGACTGGCTCTGATTAGGGAGGGAGGGGTCCCTTAGAAGGCAGTTGCAGGGCTGCTGAGAAAACCAGATGACCCCAAAGGCCATGCCTTAGGACAGACCCCAGATGCTTGTGTCTGCCAGTGGCGGCGGGCCTGGTGCGCTGACTCCCACCAGGAGTCTGGTGGCCACAGGCCGCAGGGGCTCAGACCCTCCAAACCTCAGAACTAGGAAACCTCATGTCCTAGTCCCCTGGAATCCCAAAGCTAGAGAACCTTGGAATCTGAAATCCCAGCATTTTGGAGGCACAGACATTAGAGAGAGCAACATCTCAGTACTTCAAGTCAGCTGAAAACAGGACGGAACAGATAGCAAAGAATTGTGAGTCCCTATTTTTAGTAACGTTGGGCTAGGGTTACGCAGACCAACTCTCCTGTTGGAAACTAGTTGGAGGAGTTAGGTAGGAAATTCCCCGGCAGTCCAGTGGTTAGGACTCTGTGCTTTCACTGCTGAGGGTGTGGGTTCAATCCTGGTTGGGGATCTAAGATCCTATAAGCCTCGTTGCATGGCCAAAAAATATATACATATATAGTAAGAAAATACCAACACTAGGGTGTGTGTGCGTGTGTGTGTGTGTGTGTGTATGAGAAGGAAATGGCAACCCACTCCAGTATTCTTGCCTGGAGAATCCCAGGGACAGGAGAGCTGGGTGGGCTGCCATCTATGGGGTCGCACAGAGTAGGACATGACTGAAGTGACTTAGCAGTAGCAGCAGTTTTATATATATAATTACAAGTCTTAATATAGCAATATATTCTCTATATTCTTCATATATTCTTACATATATTTTCATACATAATACATGTAAATATATATTCTCTTTATTCATTTTTATTAAAGTATAGTTGTGTAGACATATTTTTTTCTTAAAGCAAATACATTAGAGTCAGTTTCTCAATTTACAAAATTGAATAAATATACAACCTTTGAGTTGAAAATGAAGCAGAGGTATTTCCAGGATACACTTTTAAAGGAGAAAGGCAAGGGGAAGGAAAATATATAGAGTTACCCGTCCATATTGTGTAATATACTTAAAAACCCCACAGAAAATCTGGACTGGAGGAAAGAGAAATGCAAGTTGGTATCTAATGGGGACAGTTTCAGATGGGGAAGATGAAAAAGTTTTGGAGAAGTCTGGCAATAATGGCTGCACAGTAATGTGAATGTACTTAACGCCATAGAACTGTGCCCCTAAAAACGGTTAAAACGGTAAATTTTGTGTTATATACATTTTTGCTGCAATAAAAAGAAAAGAAAAATCCCAACAATCTGTAATGCACCTTTATACCATCATAAAAGCAAAGACAGGTATAAAGTACAAATCAACTTTAAAATGGACCCCCCTTGCTCTGGGGGAATAGGGAAGATCTGGGGTAAGCAAAAATGGAACAAAATGCCTCAAAACACAATACTGTCTTTAAAAACATTCTGTGCAGAGGCTTCCCTGGTGGCTCAGTGATAAAGACTCCGCCTGCCAATGCAGGAGGCATGGGTTCCATCCCTGGTCTGGGAAGATCCCACATGCCGAGGAACAACTAACTCCATATGCCACAACTACTAAACCTGCGCTCTAAAGCCTGGGAGCCACAACTACTGGAGCCAGCAAGCCCCAGGGCCCGCGCTCTGCGATAAGAGAAGCTGCCGCAGAAAAGCCTGCGCGCTGCAATGAAGAGCAGCCCCGGTCGCTGCAACGAGATGAAAGCCCAAGCAGCACAAGGATCGCCACCAACATAGTAATGATGGATGCTGGCTACCAGTAGGTGATTTTTATTTTCTTCTTTATGCTTTGCTTTTTGAATATTTTTTGATAAGCAAAATAAAAGCCCCACAATAAAACTATAGCAAACTGCTAGTTTTCTCCCAATATTCACCTTCCCCTTCTTCATCAGAAAGAAAACTCCTAAATTTTAACTGGACCTCTTGGCTACTTGGAATAAAGACTACAAGTCTAGCATTTCACCTAGGTGTAGACACGTGGTGAAGTCCTGGCCAGTAAAATGTAAAAACAGTATGTTATACAAGTATCTTAAAGAGACAGAGCATCCCTCCTTTATTTCTTCTACCCTCCTGGAATGTGGACATGATGGCCACATCCTCAGTAGCGGTTTTAGGCCATGAGGATAAAAGGCAAAATCTAGGAATGAACAAAGAGCAGGAAGGAGCTTGGGATGCAGAACACTGCATAACCCTGGTCTGCCGAAGTCCAGAACAGCACATGAGACAGAGGGAAAGTTCTATTGTGTTAATTCAGGTCTCTCATATACATGCAGCTCTGTAATTACTAAATGAGACAAGGATTTATTGATCACAGGTGTGAAAAGCCATACAGTTGCCCCTTAAACAACAAAGGTTTGAACACACAAATCTTTTTCAGTAGTAAATACTACAGTACTACCTAATCCGTGGATGGTTGAACCTGCGGATGTGGAACCACAAATACGGAGGAGTCGCCACACAGAAGGCTAACTATAAGCTATACGTGGATACACAGCACAGGCACCTGATCCCCACGTTGTTCAACTGTGTAAAAGAGGCTGTGTTCAGCTGTGTGGCAGAAAGGTTAAGTGCTCAGCCTCTAAGCTTGCAATATCTGCATCCAAAGTCCAGCTCTGCTACTTCCTGACTGTGCAACCTCAGGCAGGACTCAACCTCTCCAGGCCTCCATTTCCTCAACAGTTAAAATGGGGACAATAATACTACCTACCACGTAGGGTTGTTTATAAGCATTAGATGCATTGATACATACATGCACACACACATGATATATACATCATCTAGAATGGAGCCTGGTACCTACAGTAAATGCTTGAGATGTGTCAGCTATTACCACTACTTTCATCATAGGAAAAAAGGCATACAACAAACTCTGAACTGGAAAAACACTACAAGGGAATTCTAGTGTGTGTGCGTGGGTACCTCCCTGCTGAGCCCCAAACCACACTGAGGGGCAGGATCAGGCGTAGGGACTTGCCTCTGCCTGTACAAGGCACACAGCCCTGGGGTCTCGGGGCCACAGCTCAGCTGATCCATCTGCTGCCGCCCTAGGAGGTCCCCGATGCACAGGGCTGGGGAAGGCCTGACACTGGTGATCTCCAGGGACCCCCTACACTTCCAAGAGAAGCTCTTATTTTAGTAAATATGCCAAGAGAGAGTGTGGAAGCAAGGACATCCACAGGCAGCTCTGCCCTGACTTAGCACGTGGCATGCAGGGGGTCCACCGACTCTGGGCTTCTGTGCCCGTGTCTAAGACGTGGCAGGCCGGACCAAACTTTCTGCAGGATTCCAGATCCCTAGCTCCCTCCAGTGTGCACCATCTGCTCATCGTGGGCCCTCTCGGATGCAGCCCACGGATGCAGCCCACCATCCCCACATCCCAGACGAGGAGGCCCAGCCCGAAGATACCAGGGCTGGCCTTACCTACTGCTTTTCAACTGACTGGAGTGAGCAAATAAAAGAGACTTCCCTCCCACCTCAAGCAGGCAGTCTATCAATACATTCACAGAAAATATTAAGTATATAAAAAAGCATATGGTTAAGTATATAAAAAAGCATATGAAACCGCCCTCCCATCCCACCCCCTATTCCATGTAACCACTGGTATCACTGCAGGAGGCGCTGAAAACCATGGACTCTACCCTCTACTCCCCCAAAGGCCACTTTCACAATCTGCTCCATGCTCCCGTGAGTTCACAGGCCCCTGAGCACAGAGCCTGAAGCCCATCTAAGAACCCTGGAAGAAGGTCCCCGTGCAGCCACGGGACCGCTTCTTGGTGTCGCCTGGTTCTGGGGAAGGAAATGACCCTACACTGTGTCGTATGAAAAATGCCTATCTGAAGGAAGCTCTTATGTACTGAGGTGGAGAGGTTTCTGAGATACACTGTTAATGAGAAAAATCAAGGTGCAGAACTGTGTAAAATAGGCTACCTCTTATGTAAAAATGAAGGGAAAGATAAAAATAATCTTTATTCCTAGGAGCCTGAAGCATGAAAAGAAGAAACTGATATATAAGATAAGGAGATTCTAACTCCTTACTGGGCTTCCCAGTTGGCATTAATGGTAAAGAACCCACCTGCCAGTGCAGGAGATGTAAGAGATGTGGGTTCAATCCCTGGGTTGGGAAGATCCCCTGGAGAAAGGAATGGCAACCCACTCCAGTATTCCTGCCTGGAGAATCCCATGGACAGAGGAGCCTGGCGGGCTATGGTCCTTAGAGTTGCTATTGGACATGGGGGCAAGGGGACAGGAGGGAGTGAATGGGGAAGAGAAGGGAGGGGCTCCACGGATGAAGAAACCCACCCGGGAGATTCCTCCCCCACCTCCCATGCCCTCCCAGAGGCTCCCCAGGGCTTGGTCAGAAGCTGGGCTTCCAGAAGGCAGGTCTTGTCCTCCTGGCACCTGGGATGGTCATACGAATCCACAGGCAAAAGGATGACCACCAGCCAGGTTGGAAAGGACAGCCCATATGGCTCCACTTACAGGAGGCACCCAGAGCAGTCAGCTTCAGAGACATAGAAGGTGCTGTAGAATGGTGGTGGCCGGGGGCTGAACTGGGTGCGGGAGAGACAGGAGTCAGTGTTTCATGGGTACAGAGCTGCAGACTCTGTGTGTGCTCAGTCCTGCCCGACTCTTTGTGACCCCGTGGACTGTAGCCCGCTAGGCTCCTCCATGGGAAATTTTCCAGGCAAGAATACTAGAAAAGAAAGTGAAAGTGAAATCGCTCAGTCGTGTCCGACTCTTTGCGATCCCATGGACTGTAGCCTACGAGGTCCTCCATCCATGGAATTTTCCAGGCAAGAGTACTGCAGTAGGTTGCCATTTCCTTCTCCGGAGATCTTCCCAACCCAGGGTCAAATCTGGGTCTCCTGCATTGCAAGTAGATGCTTTCACTGTCTGAGCCACAAACCCATGTCTCTTGCGTCTCCAGCACTGGCAGGCAGATTCTTTACCACTGAGCCACCTGGGAAACCCACAGAGTTTCAGTTTGGGGAAGATGACAAAGTTCTGCAGATAGATGGTCTGATGGTTGCACGACAGTATCAATATACCAAATGCCATTGAATGGTACACTTAAGGATAGTTAAATGGGACCTCCCTGGCAGTCCAGAGGTTATCACTCTGGGCTTCCAGTGCAGGGGACACGGGTTCCATCCCTGGTCGGGAACTAAGATCCCATGTGCCTTGCGGTGTGGCCAAAATAAAAAAAAATTAAAATGCTAAATTTTATGTAATGCAAATGTTGTGGCTGAATTGTGTCGCCACCCCACCCCACCCCATGCTCACGTGTTGGCAGTCCTAACCCTCAGTATCTCAGTGCCAGTACGGGCAGACAGGGCCTTTGAAGAGGTGATTAAGGCTGAGTGAGGTCATCACTCAGGGTGGGCCCCAATCCCACAAGACTGCTGCCCACATACGAAGAGCAGATTAGGACACAGACATGCAGGCAGAGGAAAGACCTGGTGAAGGCACAGGAAGACAGCCAGCCACGTGCCGAGGAGAGAGGCCTCAGAGGGGACGAGACTGCCTGACACCTCAATCTCAAGACTTCCAGCCTCCAGAATTATGAAAAAATAGAAAAGAGTCTCCACAATACAGTGATGATGGTCATTCTCAGTGATTCTTTCCTTTCCTCTCTCTTTTTCTTTCAATTGTGTTTGTTTGGTCGTACCATGAGGCTTGCGGGCTCTTAGTTCCCTGACCAGGGATTGAATTCCCACCCCCGGCAGCAGAAGCGCAGAGTCCTAACCACTGAACTGCCAGAGGATTCCCTCTTTATGCTTTCCTCATTTGAGCTTTTGTCGGTGAACACCACCAAAGCCACATCCACTCACCTGAACAGCACGCCCTTGATGACCTGCCAGGCGTTGGGTGCTGGCTGGGGCGGTGGGTTCTGGGGCTGGGTCTCTGCCGGCGGGTCCCTCCCGACACTGCCATTGCTGGTCACCTGTGGGGACAGAGGCCAGAGTGAGGATGGAGGACGCATCCTGATGCACCAAGGCTGTTGCAGGCGCCACCGCGTGCTGAGGCCCAGCAAGGGTGGAGTGCAGAGGGGGCCCTGGCCCAGCCTCGGAGTCAGGGAGCAGTCCTGGAGGAGCAGACGCCAGAGCTGAGCCCTAAATTATAACCAGTTGGCTTGCGCAGGGGGAGGCAATGAGGGAAGCCTCAGGACATGTGAAGGTGAGAGAGACAGTCAGACTCTGAGGATGGGACAGAGCTCCGGCGGCCAGGATGCTCCCAGGATTCGAGGTGCCCACCGGGACAGTGCAGAAGCGGTCAAGTGGGAGGCGTCAGGTTGTGTGAGGCTGGGGTTGATCGGAAAGGTCTTTCCCTATGCAAACAAGTCACGATGCCTCCTCTGTGGCCAGCCCTGTGAGGGGGCCCCTCCCTCCAAGGGCCCCGGATCCAGCAAGTGAGACAGACACAGAGAAACTCAACCACAGCCAGAGCGTGAGGCAGGCAGTCGTGCGTGACCTGTACATGGCTCAGACCGCCTGTGAGGCCGGAACCAGGAACATTTCCACCTGGCAGCGGGGCAAACGAGGCTCAGGGAGCCTAAGCCACCACGTATCTGGGTCACTCCAGGAAGGATGACGGCAGGATGACAGAGGGGTGGGCAGGCCAGGCAGGGCTGCCCAAAGACAGAGTCTTCACTTAGAAACAGCAGCTCAGGGGCTTCCTGGTGGTCCAGTGGTTAAGAATCCGCCTTACAATGCAAGGGGCACCAGTTCAATCCTTGATCCTGGAAGATACCATATGCCCAGGAGCAACTAAAGCCTGAGTGCCCTAGAGCCCGAGCTCCGCAACAAGAGAAGCCACTACAATGAGATGCCCTCACATCGCAACTGAAGAGAAGCCCCTGCTCATCACAACTGGAGAAAGCCCACAAGCGTAGCAACCAAGACCCAGCACTGCCAAAACTAAATAAATTTTTTAAAAAAGAAATAAAGAGAGACAAAGAAACTCAGAAGCAGAGAGTGTCATGACGTCATAGTGGAAGGGCCTGAGACAGGGGAAATTCTTCCCGCCCCTGTCTGCACCTGCTAGCTCCCCTGTCCTGCCCTATTCCCTCCCGACAGCTGTCCCCTCACCCCCCTGGCTTTTAAGAACACGACCAGGACTGTCACGATCGCTTTCAGGTGGGAGCATGGTCCCGCCCAGCGTTGGCAGAGAGCAGGGGCTCGATCAACACCTGGAAAATCAACAAATGCTGCCTCAAGGGCCCGCCCCTGAACACCCAAGCCATTCAAGTGTACCTGTTCCTGGGGCCCCCAGTTCTCTCCTTCCCGCCCCAAAGCTGCTCCTCTGCCTTCAGTCAGCTGCAAATGCCCCCAAGAGCAGAAGACAGAGGACCCCCAGCCAGATGAGGCTGCCACAAAGCCAAGGCCAGTGTTTGTTAAATGCATCACTTGTCATTTCCGGTCCCGATCATCAGTGAGAGTGTTCTCTTCACCTCCTGAAGTGGGGGTGGCACCCAGCACTGGGGTCAAAGGTGGAGGCTCTGGAGTCCAGGAGACCCAGGCTGCAGTCTGGTCCCACAGTTCCTGGCTGTGAGATCTTGGGCGTGTCGCTTCCCCTCACTGACACTTCACTTCTCTGACCCAAGGGCCAGGCTGTGATAATACCATACATTTAGGGCAGAAAAGATTTCTTTTGCGTGTCAAAAGAAGTTACCTCCCAAACACCAGGCCCGGTGCTGGCCACACAGCTCTGGGCCCTGCCCTTCTGGAGCTCGAGGTCTAGAGGGAAGCACGCTGGCAGAAAAGTAAACAGGATAATTAACAATGGTAAACGGGGATGTGTTCCGGAGGAAACAAGCAGAGGGGTGATGACAAAGGGGTGGCAGGGTAGTCGAGGAGGCCTCCTGAGGAGCTGTCTTTGCCGTTTGGGTGAAGGGCATCTGAGGGAGAGAAAAGGTGTGGGGAAAGGCTTGGCCAAGGGCCAGACGAGGTCAAACAGGCACAAGAACCTTCATGCAGAGTTCAGGGCTAGCCTTGCTCCTGGCAACACAGGGTAGGGGCTGAGGAAAGGGAGCAAGGGTTTCTAGCAGGTCTGGAGCTGATTCCAGGTCAAGAAAAGGAAGCTTGAAGTCAGGCCAGGATTTGAACCCACGTCTGGCTGGCTTCCCAGGCGATGCCAGTGGTAAAGAACCCACCTGCCAGCACAGGAGACAGAAGAGACATGGGTTCAGTCCCTGGGCTGGGACGATCCCCTGGAGTAGCAAATGGCAACCCATTCTAGTATTCTTTCCGGGAAAACCCCACGGACAGAGGAGCCACGGGGCTGCATAGAGTCACACACTGAGCACCATAGCACCCGGCTGCCTCCCAGGTCTGTTATCCTACCCGTGGTGGTGCACAAGCTGGCCTGGAAACCCTCCCAGGGCAATGCAAAGGGAAACCAAATCACTAGGATGGCTGTAATCAAAAGAGGGACAAGCACAAGTACTGGTGAGGATGTGGAGAAACTGAAAGAGCTGCTGGTGGGAGACACAGAGCTGCTGCTTTGAAAAATCCGGCAGATACTTAAAAGCTAAGTATGCTCCCAACCAAGCCAGCAATCCCACTCTGAGGTCTCTGCCCAAGAGAATTCACAACATGCATCCATACAACAGTTTATATGCAAATGTTCATAGCAGTGTTATACATAAAGCCAGAAGCAACCCACAAATGAGTCTTTTGACGAGTGACCTGTGCTGGATGGGCACAATGGAATACTACTGAGCCATAAAAAGACCACTGCTGGGGCAGAGAACATGCAGAAGGGAGCCAGGGAGTGTTCCGAGAGGCCGGGAGCATCCTCAGGCCACACTGGGGTCTGCCCCGCACGACTGCAGAAAGGCAGACAGCTTCTGAACGCCACACTGACCACAGGCGCCCAAATTGCACCCTAGTAGAAAGGCAGCCCTCTCGCGGCTCCCCCTCCTCTCACAGTAAAGGCACAGCTCTTGCCTTGGCCCTCTGAGACCTGGCACGATCCTCCATGCCCATCTGCTCTCATCCGCCTCCCCTCAGACACCACTTCCAGACAGGCCAGCCTCCCCACTGTTCCCTCATCACCCCAGGCCTCTTCTGCCTCAGGGCCTTTGCACTGGCTGTTCTCTCTACCTGAAGGGCTTTCCCCCACTCTCCGTGTGACTCCCTCCCTCATCTCTGGTAGGTCTTTGTTCACGTGTCACCTCCTCAGAAAGCCCTTCCCAGACCACTGTATTTAAGTTACAATCCCCTTACCCAACCCTCACTTCCTATGTTCCCCCCAGTTTTAGTTCTGGCCACGGCACTTATCACCACCTGAGCCACTGTATGTTTTTCTTATATATGTGTTCTTATTCGTATATGCTCTCTTATTTCTCTTATTCACTGTCCCTGTCCCTAACTCCACCCCACCCCCAGTCTTCAACAATACATGGTGTCTGAGGCCCTGGCTGAAGGAAGGGCAGGCTGGCTGGGGGAGATCGCTGAGGGCCCGCCCAGAAGCCAGGCGAAAATGGCAGCGGAGGCCGAGGGCACAGCAGTGACTAAGACATAGTTCCTGCTCTGAGACCCACATGCCCAGTCTCACACCATCCCCAGAACACCCAGGAAGGGCCCCAGGAAGCAGCAGAGGCCCTGAGACCAGTCTGGGGCTGGGAGGAACTTGGGGCATCCTCTTTGACTGCCTGGATCCACACTGGGAATTCCACCTCAGCCCGGCCTCTGCCTCAAGACCCATTCATCCCACAGGTGCCGAGCAGCTGCTCCGTGCTTACTCCTGAGCTGGGCAGTGCTGGGGACACAGCGCTGACCAAAGCAGTTCCTGTTCTATCCTCCAGGGGCTCCCAGTCCACTGGAGGAGACAGAGTGACAACCCAGAGTGGGCAGGGCTGGCACTGGGCAGCCCAGGGATAGTAGGAGCCCTGACCCAGTCTTAGAGGGTCAGAGGGGCTCCTAGGGAGAGAATGCCTGAGATATCCAGGACTGATAAGGATCAGTCAGGTAAAGACTCGAGAAACACATGCAAAGGCTAGGAGAAGAGACAGCGAGGCATGTGCCTCGCTTCAGTTAAGAGTTTCACAGCGGCTAATGCTCCTCTTGTCCAGGGACTCAGGCAGGGACAATTTTGCCTCCTCCCCCGCTGCCACTCCCTCCAGGGGACATTTAGCAATATCTGGAGATGTTTTTGGTTGTCACAATGGGGGAGGGACGTTGTGTGTTACTGATGCTGCTAAACATCATACAAAACACAGGACAGCTCCTACCACGAAGAACTGTCCAACCCCAAATGTCAATAAGCTGAGAAATCCCAGTCGAGTCTGAGGTGGGAAAAGGCAGATCACGCAACACCTCGGTCTGCCAAAGAATTTGTACTTAATCCTGAAAGCAAAGGGATAAATCTTGAAAGATTCTGGATAGAAGTCGGACAAGAGATCTTGCGGGGGTGGGGGTGGGGTGGAGTAGGGGCAGGTTTCTGTAAGTTCAGGGCAATCAGGGCACACTGAGCCCTGGTCTCTCGGAACACTGCCCCAGGCAACAATCAACAGAAACTCAAGAGAAGGAAAGGCCTTCTTTCAGTGAGACTGGGAGGCTCCTGAAGACAGGGACAAACACTTTCTAGGACTACCCTTGCTGAAAAGATCCAGACCAGGAAGGTTGGCTCTGTCATACAAACCTCACCCTAGCGTGCTCCCCAGCATGCTAGGAGGGGGTATTATTTGCCCCTCTTCCATCCTAAAGGAGATCAGCCCGGGATTTCTTTGGAAGGAATGATGCTAAAGCTGAAACTCCAGTCCTCATGCGAAGAGTTGACTCACTGGAAAAGACTCTGATGCTGGGAGGGATTGGGGGCAGGAGGAGAAGGGAATGAGAGAGGATGAGATGGCTGGATGGTATCACCAACTCGATGGACCTGAGTTTGAGTGAACTCCAGGAGTTGGTGATGGACAGGGAGGCCTGGCGTACTGCAATTCATGGGGTCACAAAGAGTCGGACATGACTGAGCGACTGAACTGAACTGGGCTCCCTCAGTCCCTGACATGGATTTCTTTGTCTCCACACTTGTCACTCCAGGATTATACTTCTTTATACTCCTGTCTTCTCTCTCACTGCCCTGATGAAGGGACATGGTTAGAGCCACTCTCGTGGCTAGGAGAAGAGAGAGCAGGGCTCTCACAGGGCTGGCCCTCCTGCCCAATCCCTCCATCTACCACTGGAGAAATGAAGGGGGGAAAGGAACTTGCCCAAGGTCACACCCAGAGTCAGCTTCCGATCTGTGCTCTTCTCACAGCCTGCGCTCCTCTCCCCTGTACTGCCTCCCACATGTCAGTGACATCCCAGTGGGTGGGTCGACAGAACCTCTGCTGTCACTCCATCGACTCCCTAAACATCTCAAGGGTGGCTGCCTGAACTAGTATGTTCTACAGCTTGTTTAGCTGAAGTGGCAATGGGTCAAAAGTCAGTGCCAGGATTAATTTCCCCCACAGGACTCATGTACGCTGAAAGTACACCCACCTCAGTCTCGACCACCCTGCTTCAGCAACGGCGGATAAGTTCTACAGGGAACAGACCCGACATCTAACCCAGGTGACCTTCTCTAAGCGCCTTAGTCTGTTCCTTGCATTCCTGTCTGTAAAATGGGTCTGTCAGTCTCCACAGCGCGTGCCTTTCACCACGATGATTACCTGACTTCCCCAGAGTTAGAAAACTCCAAAATAATCAATCACTGCCCACCTCTAGAGCACGCCGTGAACCCCAGACCACTCTAGGAACGGTCCGGGAGCCTGGAACCGCGGAGTCGAGAACCCAGGGAGCCTGGGTACAAGTCTGCGCCCCTCCGCGCCCCTGTCTCGTCGGCTCGAGCAGCGAGCCCTGGAGACCGCCCGGCGCCAGTATGCAGGGGACCCGGCGCGCAACAGGGCCCCGCTCCCCGCACTGTCCGGCCTCCCAGGCTGCCCGGCCCCGCCTGGGCCCGGTATTCAAGGTCCCTCTGGGCAAGGACCCCTCAGGGCACAGGATTATGTGAAAAGAGGCAGGACACGCCCCGTGGGAGGCCCCCGGGTGGGGAAGAACCCCTCAGGCCCCTCTCGGCCTCCGTACCTGACCGGAGCTGCCTCCCCCGGCCGCCACTACGGCGCTGCCAGCCCCGTCCGCCTCCTGCGCCGCCGCCATCTTCCCGCTCCGGGTCCCCGCCCCCGCCGCCAGGGACCGCCCCGTCCCGGACGGCTCCAGCGCGATCGCGCGAGATTTCACGTTTGCCCGGCCCGCCGGCCACCGTATCCATCCCTCAAGACCGCCTCAGCCACGCCTCCTGGGAGCCTCTGCCGGCTATGAAAGGTCCAATCGAGCCACCGTAGCCTAGTCCTGCCGCGTCCCGTTTGTTTTCACCTAGTAGATACTCTCGGGCTTCCCAGGTGCCTCAGTGGTGAAGAATTCGCCTGCCAAGAAGGAGACCCGAGTTCGCATCCCTGGATAGGGAAGATTCCCTTGGATAAGGATATGGCAGCCTGCTCCAGTTTTCTTGCCTGGGAAATCCCATGGGTAGAGAAGCCTGGCGGACTATCCAGTCCATGGGGTCGCAAAGAGTCAAACACGACTTAGCGACTCAGTTCAGTCCAGTCGCTCAGTCGTATCTGATTCTTTGCGACCCCATGAACCGCAACACGCCAGGCCTCCCTGTCCAACACCAACCTCCAGAGGCTACCCAAACCCATGTCCATTGAGTCGGTGATGCCATCCAACCGTCTCATCCTCTGTCGTCCCCTTCTCCTGCCCTCAATCTTTCCCAGCATTGGAGTCTTTTCAAATGAGTCAGCTCTTCGCATCAGGTGACCAAAGTACTGGAGTTTCAGCTTTGGCATCAGTCCTTCCACTGAACACCCAGGACTGATCTCCTTTAGAATGGACCGGTTGGATCTCCTTGAAGTCCAAGGGACTCTCAAGAGTCTTCTCCAACACCACAGTTCAAAAGCATCAGTTCTTCAGCGCTCAGCTTTTTTATAGTCCAACTGTCACATCGATACATGACTACTGGAAAAACCATAGCTTTGACTAGATGGACCTTTGTTGGCAAAGTAATATCCCTGCTTTTTAATATGCTGTCTAGGTTGGTCATAACTTTCCTTCCAAGAAGTAAGCGTCTTTTAATTTAATGGCTGCAGTCACCATCTGCAGTGATTTTGGAGCCCCCTCAAAATAGTCTCTCACTGTTTCCATTGTTTCCCCATCTATTTGCCATGAAGTGATGGGACTGGATGCCAGGATCTTAGTTTTCTGAACGTTGAGCTTTAAGCCAACTTTTTCGCTCTCCTCTTTTCACTTTCATCAAGAGCATCTTTAGTTCTTCTTTGCTTTCTGCCATAAGGGTGGTGTCATCTGCATATCTGAGGTTATTGATATTTCTCCTGGCAATCTTGATTCCAGCTTGTGCTTCTTCCAGCCCAGTGTTTCTCATGATGTATTCTGCATATAAATTAAATAAGCAGGGTGACAATATACAAACAGCCTTGACGTACTCCTTTTCCTATTTGGAACCAGTCTGTTGTTCCATGTCCAGTTCTAACTGTTGCTTCCTGACCTGCATACAGGTTTCTCAAGAGGCAGGTCAGGTGGTCTGGTATTCCCAACTCTTTCAGCATTTTCCACAGTTTATTGTGATCCACACAGTCAAAGGCTTTGGCATAGTAAATAAAGCAGAAATGGATGTTTTTCTGGAATTCTCTTGCTTTTTCCATGATCCAGCGGATGCTGGCCATTTGATCTCTGGTTCCTCTGCCTTTTCTAAAACGAGCTTGAACATCAGGAAGTTCACAGTTCACGTATTGCTGAAGCCTGGCTTGGAGAATTTTGAGCATTACTTTACTAGTGTGTGAGATGAGTGCAATTGTGCAGTAGTTTGAGCATTTTTTGGCATTTCTTTTCTTTGGGATTGGAATGAAAACTGACCTTTTCCAGTCCTGTGGCCACTGCTGAATTTTCCAAAGTTGCTGACATATTGAATGCAGCACTTTCACAGCATCATCCTTTAGGATTTGAAATAGCCTAAACGGAATGTGGTCCACTGGAGAAGGGAATGGCAAACCACTTCAGTATTCTTGCCTTGAGAACCCCATGAACAGTATGAAAAGGCAAAAAGATAGATAGGACACTGAAAGATGAACTCCCCAGGTGGGTAGGTGCCCAATATGCTACTGGAGATCAGTGGAGAAATAACACCAGAAAGAATGAAGGGATGGAGCCAAACACCTGATGCGAAGAGCTGACTCATTGGAAAAGACCCTGATGCTGGGAAAGATTGAGGGCAGGAGGAGAAGGGGAAGACAGAGGATGAGATGGTTGGATGGCATCACCGACTCAATGGACATGGGTTTGGGTGGACTCTGGAAGTTGGTGATGGACAGGAGGCCTGGCGTGCTACGGTTCGTGGGGTCACAGAGTCGGACACGACTGGGCAACTAAACTGAACTGAAACGACAGCAAACAGTAGCGTGCCCCGAACTCCTCGGACTTTCTTGGCTATCATGTACGTTTGCCACAGCCTCCCTTCTTTCGGCCCCTCTGGCATAACTCCGCCCCTATGAGCCTGCTGGGTCATTCTGTCCGCTTTGCCCCGCGGATTCTTCAAATCCTTTTCATTTCAACTTTCACGAGCTTTCCCGGCCACCGTAAACGCATAGAACCACTCCGCTTGAACCACACCCCTCCTAGGTTAAAGTAACTCTCCTGGTCTTCGAACCAAGACTCGGTGGCCTCTCTTCTCTGACCTTTTCTTTTCCTCTGACAAGTCTCCCTAGGTTATAGCCCTGTGCGCTTAGTTACTATTTCAGCGTCCTAACGCCACCACACTTCCTAACTGGACCCTCTCGGCCCGTCCCTAAGCCTAGTTTAATGCGCAGGCACGTAGCCCTCGTGGTCTTCTCATTCCAGCGAAGCCTGCCGCTGTGGACTCCGCTTCAGGGACTCAAAGAACTCCATGCCTTTTCAATAACTTGCTACAGCTGCGGATATGTGTTGAGAGACCCTTGGCCCAAGGAAGGAGTAATAGAGGCCCAGAGAGGACAGAAGACTTTGCAGTTGTGAAACCTTCACCAGTGAATTGGGTGGAAGTCTGACCTGCGTTCAAACCTTGGCTGTGCTGCGGAGCGGCTAAAAGATTGCGGACAAGTGACCTATCTCTTTGGACTTCATTTTCTCCCTCTGTAAAAGAATGTAAAGCACCTGGCCCCCCGTACTCAGTGTGGACCTTAGTAAGTGATCAGTATCAAGCACTGTGGTTATGAACTTTACATATGTTCTGGAAAGGAAAGCAGGCTTTGCATTGAGTTATTTTAAATATTTATTTAACGTTTTACTAACGACATTCTCCACTTTCCTCGAGGCCTCAGCTCAAAAGTAGCTGTCCTCCAGGAAACCCTCCTGAGCTCCCAGACCTCCTCTATCCCTGGACTCCCCACCCGGTCCCTGCCCACTTTGTGTCTTCACTGACAGAGATGGGTGTGTCTTTGTCATGGTCACGTGTCTCCAGCACTGTCCCAGGGCAGGACTGCTGAGTGAAAGGATGAAACTCTTGAGTGCTGTGAATGACTTACCTCTGAGCCAACACTAGGACAAGAAGAAACCTTAGAAAACGTCTTGCCTTGTCCCCTTCTAGTACAGATACTAACGATAGTAATGATTCTGTGAAATTGTAGGCCTAGTCTTCAAGTCTAGAGATGGAATGAACATAATGATGAAGTCTCCCAGAAGATGGGCAGATGGAGATTTTGTGGGCTTTTAAAAACAACTATGAGTCTTATTTGCCACACCTGGAATCTTCGCTGTGGCACGGGCTTCTCTCTAGTTTGTGGCGCATGGGCTTAGTTGCCCTGAGGCAGGTGGGATCTTAGTTCCCCCACCAGAGATCGAACGCTTATCCCCTGCATTGGAAGACAAATTCTTGACCACTGGACCACCAGGGACGTACCTGTGAACCTCTTTTTAAAAGTGCAAAATTGCGTGTACAGATTTAAATAGAGGACCAAAGAAAGCCCAGGCAAGTGAGGGAACTTGAAGCTTCATCTTCTCCAGTTTCATTGTTACCCCATCTCTGCTTTCAGCACTAGACGCCCCAACATCCTCATATACTGCAGAGTCCTGATCTGTTGCAACACCAGGGGCTCTGAGCTACACTGTAACCTCAGATGGGGTCCTTGTAAAGCCCTCCCCCATGTCCACTGAATGACCAAGTAAATACTTCCATTCCTGTTAAATCAATCGCCGATCAGACCCATTCTGTGCTCCACTAGGGGACGCCCGACACCAACCAGAGGGTAAGACGTCAAATTCTAAGGGGAGCGGGGACCTGAACTTCTGGGTCCCCAAGAAGAACGGATTGAGGGTCCTGAATTCTGGGAGAGGAGGAGTTTGGGGAGCCTTGACTCCCGGGGTCCTGAAGGGAATGTGATTGGGGGTGGGTGCCTGAGAAAGGAAGGAGGAGTCTGGGAAGTACACCAGGATTGGTTGGAAGCAGAACTAGCCTGGGCAGTGGTTTGGTTTGGCTTGAGTCTGTGGGAAACAAGTGGACAGAGCAGGGATTGTTCATCCAGGGTCCCCCCCTGCCCCATCACCCACTGGGCTTGGCAGCTTCAGTTCTTCCCAGGCCCTGGGGACTCTGGGGGCATTTCCCACAACCCCCTCCCCAAGCCCCCTGTTTTCTGCTGGACTCACAGCTGCCCAGCGCCAGGACTGGGAAAACTGCCCCAAGAGAGCTGAAAAGGCTGGCCGGAAGCTAATGTCAAGTTTGTTAGCAGACTACAGCCCCTGCATCCTCAGAGGCCAGTAACCCGACCCATGGGACTTGGGGGCACAGGACCCACTCTCTAGTCCTTCCAGATGCAGGAGTCGAGGCCCTTCGCCCCCTCCACCCATGGGCCCAGCACTGTCCTCCCTCAGACTGCATGGCCTCTGCTCTTAATTCACCCCCTGTGCTTTTGGCCGGTAATTCCCCACTCCCCAGACACCAGAGGGTTGAGTCCATCCTTTCAGACCTGGGAGCCAAGTGAATACTCCCCTCCCCCCACTTGCCATCAGCAATTGTCCTTACCACACTTCATTGTGATTCCAGGTACTCTGTGACCAGCCCAGCTGTGTCCTTTAGAGTACGCTCCCTGTGACCCCTATCCAAGGTGGCTGCACTTAGATCTTGAACTCTTTCCTCACTTCTTCACCTTTTCTTCATCACCTGCATTGCTGTCTGAAGTTATCATCTCCATAGATCTTCTCTGCCTCCCACCCTTTCCCCTCAGCCTCTCTATTTGTGACTCAGGATGGAACAGAGCTTCTGGTCCTGAAGAGGAGCTCAGGAAACATTATTACTCTTGCTAGTAAGAAGAGCTAAAAAGTATACTGCCAAGCTGTAATCAGTAAAACCGTATAAAGCTGGGTCAGGACACAATCAGTACCTTTTTGAGGAGCCATGTGAAAGCAAGGTCAAACCAGTCAATCCTAAAGGAAATCAATCCTGAATATTCATTGGAAGGACTGATGCTGAAGCTGAAACTCCAATACTTTGGCCACCTGATGCAAAGAATTGACTCATTGAAAAGTGCCTAATACTGGGGAAAATTGAAGGCAGGAGAAGAAGGGGACAACAGAGGATGAGATGGTTGGATGGCATCACCAAGTTGGATATGAATTTGAGCAAGCTCCGGGAGTTGTTGATGGACAGGTAAGCCTGGCGTGCTGCAGATCATGGGGTCGCGAAGACTCGAAGACAACTGAGCAACTGAACTGAACTGATGAAGGCAGGGCTGTCTTTTTCCCTGCTGTGTCTCCAGCGCCTGGTTGTGTCTCAATAAATACATGACGAGGGGTGGAGCAAATGTATAGGAACTGGCACAGAACACAGATTTTATAGATCTGCCCTCTTGGGTCCCAGCCAACCTGAGCACTGCCTTCCCACACTCAGCAATGACTCATGGGCACCATTTTCCCCTCTGCCACAGGGCCATTGAACACCTCTCTGCAATGGCATATTTAAAGTGTCAGCCCAGTGATTCATGTTGATGAATGGCAGAAACCAACACAATATTGCAAAGTAATTATCTTTCACTTAAAAATACATAAATTTTTAAAAAGTGTCAGTCCAGGCCCCAGACACAGTCAGAGGCCACTGTAAGTAAGCTATATTCATTTACCTGATGCTGGGAAAGATTGAAGGCAGGAGGAGAAGGAGATGACAGAGGATGAGATGGTTGGATGGCATCACCGACTCAGTGGACGTTGAGTTTGAGTAAACTCTGGGAGTTGGCAGTGGACAGGGAGGCCTGGTGTGCTGCAGTCCATGGGGTCGCAGAGTCAGACATGACTGAGTGACTGAACTGAACTGATTCATTTATCATTTTACAAATGAGGAATCTGGGACTTCCCTATTGCTCCACTGGTTCAGGCTCTGTGCTTCCACAGCAGATGGTACAGGTTGAATCCCTGGTCAGGGAACTAGATTTCACGCGCCACATGGCATGCCAAAAAAATGGATGAGAAAGCCAGACTTCGGTGAAGGTCAGTCTCTAATGATTGTTGTTACGATTATTCGTTATTATTATTCACCTCTTTATTGTCACTGACCAAGTTAGAAAGATAAACATAGGATGCTAAGTCACGTCAGTCGTGTCTGACTCTGTGCGACCCCATCAATAAGTGTTGGCTGGCAGGCATCCAGCTCCTCCATCTTGGACCCTGAGGTCTCAGAAAAAGAGACGACGTTGAAAAGAATAAACTTGGCTTTATTATTATTATTGATAAGTCAGGCTAGAGTTGCGAACAGGATGCTGAGAGTTGCAAGGAAGAGGGCAGGGGTGTAGATCAGGGGGCCCAGGGGGTTGCTGGAGCCTGGACTCCCCGGGATTGGGGGCCCAGCTGTTAATCTTCTCCTGACAGTATAGAAAAGACCTGGTCAGTAATAATCCCTGCATAGGTGGTCACAGCTGCCGTGCTTTTGCTGTATATGTCCCTGGGGAGAAAGGACAGACGGACTGAGGGAGGAGGGGCTGGGGGTCTGGACTCCTGGGGCTGGGGCAGGAGGGGCTGGGGTCTGGGACGCCAGGCTGCTGGGGTGTGGGTCGGGGGCAGGTGATACCTGATTTTCTCATCCACGGTGGGCAGGTATGTCTTCTTGTACAGCTTCTGGGCGGCTGCCTTGGCTGAATCCCAGTAACCTAGGAGAGACTCCTGCATCTGGGTGAGCAGGGCAGGGCTGGAGGCCTCGTCTTGCTGGGGGAACATGGGCCCCTTGGGCCTCTGCAGGAGGAGAGTTCGTTAGGGTAGCTGAGGGGCCTGCTGCAGGTGGAGAATAAAACGGGGGAGGAGAGGGATCGGCAGGGGCAGGACGGCACAAGAACCTGACTGGGAGGATGCTCGGGGCTCCTCCCCCTCCTGGCATCCCCACCTCCCCTACCGACCCCACTCAACCCCGCTCACCGAATCCCAACACCAGGAGGATGAGAAACCCGACCAGGAAGTATCTCGTGCCCATGGCGTCAGGAGACCTGGAACATTGAGGCGGGTGGGGGCAGGGCCATGGGAGGCATCTGGTCCTGGGGTCTCCGGGCCTCAGGGATACCCGCCTAGGACCCCCTCCTCCCCTTCCTCCCCACCTGAGTCAAGTTCCTAATGACTTGAGCCTCACTTCCTAATATTCGATGATGCTACTCCTGCTTCCTGATTGTTACATCTTAATTCTTTGGGTTTTTTTTTTTTTTTTTCCATCGTGCTGCATGGTTTATGGGATCTTAGTTCCCCGACTAGGGACTGAAGCCGGCCGTGAAACTGCCAAGTCCTAACCACTGGACCACCAGAGAATTCCCCACAACATCTTCTTTCTAACATTCATTCATTAAAGATGCATTTCTTCAGCACCTACTGTGTGCCAAGCGCAGTTCTGGGCCCAGCCGTGAACACAGGGGCCCTTGCCCTCAGGAAGCCAACATGAGAGGGAAATGCAAGGAGCAAACGTCAGATGGATGAAGTGCAGTGCCTGTCTCCCTCTGCTAAGTGCTCTGGAATGCGGAGGGTGTGCTGTGTAGCCCGGGAAAGCCTCAGCAGTGGGGTGGCATTTATGTTAAGACCCAGTTAGTACAGGGCCACGTGCCACAGTCTGGGTCAAGAGCCACCACTTGGATGAGTGAGTTTCCTCTGCTCTGGGCCCTGTTCTACCCACATTCCAGAGTCATCTTGATCCCAACCCTGGGAGGAAGTCACTCAGGGACAACAGGGGTCAGTCCAACACATCCCCTCCACCCATCACATCACCCTCCACGTTTCAGACTGCAGCGTGGAAGTTGACATCTGACAGGAGGAGGAGTAGCACACACAGACAGTCTACAGTTTTTAAATTCCATGATTCTTTTTTTTTCTTTTTTTAACCCCCGGCCATGCCACACGCTCAGCTTGTGAGATTTAAGTTCTCACACCCAGCACAGAACCCAGGCCCCCAGCAATGCAAGTGACCAGCCGTAACCACTAGACCACCAGAGAATTCCCTAAATTCCATGATTCTAAAACTGGAACTGATTTTTTTTTTTTTAAGGCCGAGCCAAGCAGCATGCGGGATCTTAGTTCTCCAACCAGGGATCGAACTCGTGCCCCCTGCATTGGGAGCTCGGAGTCTTAACCACTGGACGGCCAGGGAGTTCCCTGGAATCTAATATCTTAACTTTTGCAGTTTCTGATCTAACAGTCTTGGCCCACTCCTGCTGTCCCCCGCCCCCCTCATTTCTGTCCCCTCTCTTACCAGACTCTGGCGGCTGTCCTCAGCAGCTCCAAATGGTCAGAGAAAGGTTTTATAGCTCTTGAGATCCACCCCTCCACCCCCACCTCGGCCAAAGTCCTGGCCAACAGGACTGCGGGGGGTGGGGAGGGGGAGAGTTCGGGGGAGGTGGCGTGGGGACAGAGAGGGAGACAGGTTGAATGGGGGGCTGTGGAGGGGTCAGGGGTTCTGGGTGCCCACCAGGCACCAGATCTGGGGTCTCCATCGCATGGGAGGGGAAGGCAGAGCTCTGAAGGAGGGCCGGCTGGTAGGGGTGGGGGGCTTGCTAACTGCTCTCCAGCCTTCACCCTCCACCCCAAACGGAGAAGCCTGAAGTCCTCTGCTACCCATAAGCTGGCCGTGGTGGGTCTAGCACTGGGGCCGGGGTGGGGTCATCCCTCAGGGCCTCCCAGTCCTTCCCCTCCCCCACCCCCACCCCCACTGTTGCTCCTGCCACGTGTCACTTCCTCCACCCCTTAACCTCTGGAGGGGGATGGGGGGTTATCTCTGGTGAGGCCAGGAGGGACTGGGACAGGGACACACACAGGAGAACTTGTTTATTGCAGAGGGTGTGACGCTTTAATTTTGGTCGCTGGGCCTGCAGAGCAGCTGGGGACACAGACTGTGGGCCTTGTTCAGGAGGCTATCCTTGGAACTGCGCAGCCAGGCCTGGGCGCGAGAGCTCAGGCTCTTCAGATGGTCATCGTAGTAGGTCTCCATGAAGCCCCGGAAGGCCGTGGGGCCCCTGGAAGGGAGAGGATTCACAGTGGAGACCGCAGATAGCCCCCAAGATTTCTGCTCAGTTCACCCATTCCTCTCTTTGACCCAGGAGCCCCTGCTCATAACACTTACCCTCCACCCTTCTCAGACCCAGCGTCACTGCCCTGCCCCCAACCCATCCTGCTCCTGGAAACCCATGAGTTTGGGCACAGTCCCTCCTTCCCCAGACCCAGGAACCCAGACCTCAGCCCTTCCTCCCCCAGACCCAGGATCCAGGCCCCCAGCCCCTCCTACCCCAGACAGACCCAGGATCCAGACCCCCAGCCCCTCCTACCCCAGACAAACCAGGGATCCACACCCCCAGCCCCTCCTCCCACAGACCCAGGAGTCCATGTCCCCAGCCCCTCCTACCGCAGATCGGGGATCCAGGCCCCCAGCCCCTCCTCCCCCAGACCCAGGAGTCCAGGCCCCCAGCCCCTCCTCCCCCAGACCTAGGGGTCCAGGTCCCCAGCCCCCTCCTCCCCCAGACCCAGGAATCCAGGCCCCCAGCCTCTCCTCCCCCTAGCCAGCCCCCCACCCCTCCCTCTCTCTGAGAGCCAGGCCCCCAGCCCCCTTCTGCACACTCACCAGAACCACTTCCACTTCTCTCTGGTCCTGTTCACCAGCGGCTCCACCCACTCCTTCACCTTGCCTGGAACCAAGCTCCAGGAACTCCTGGCTGGTGCTGGCGGAGGGCTCAGGGGTCCTCTCCGGCTCTTCTTGCTCCTTCACCTTGCCTGGAACCCGGCTCTGGGAAGTACTGGCCGGCCCTAGCGGGGTGCTCAGGGTCCCCTCAGGCTCCTCTTGCTGGCATGCTAGGTGGAACCAGAGGGCAACCTGGACGACCGCACCCTGAACCTGTCCCTCTCCCCTTTCCTCCATGCTCGCGGTCGCTGTCACTTCTGGAGTCCTCCTGCTGCCTTCTCCGTTCCTCTGACCCCTCGCCCCCTCCAGCCATCGGCCATCTCCTTTCACCCCCTGTGCCCAAGACCCCCATGAGCCCTGCATCTGCCTGAAGCTCCCTCCTACATTCTGTAACCCTTGCCCCTCCATGCCTCCCTCGATAGCTGATCTTGCTGCCTCCTCCGTTCTCCTGCCACCCCACCCACACAGTCTGAACGACCTCCATGGGCAGTGAGGGATGTCCCCAGGGACAGAGGCTGGCAAAGCCGTGTGGCAGGCTGGTGGGCCAGGGATTCTACCAGGAATCACATATACCTGTCAGTCTGGCACCCCCACACCTGGGCAAAGCCTTATCTACAGAGACCAGCCATCACACGGGTGCATGTTTACAGACATGTATGGAGGCACCCATGCGACCAGTAGGGTGCCCTTGGCCAATGACTTAACCTCTTCAGGGCTCAGTTTCCCTTTCTGTAGAATGGGCTCAGGACAGGACCTAGCTTCTAGGGTTACTGTGAGAGTTCAGGGTTAACACGGAGAACCAGTTTCCGGCACATCGGAGGCACTGTGTACATAGTGATATTTTTAAATGCATGTGCAGAGGGACTTCCTTAGTCCAGTGGTTAAGACTCTGCGCTTCCAATACAGGGAGCACAGGTTCCATCCCTGGCTGGGGAACTAAGATCCCACATGCCTCCTGGCATGGCCCAAGCAATAAAACTTAAGAACTGCACATGCAGGACCCAGACATACTCACACAGCAGTACACACAGACACTCTCCCACCCGCTAACCCTCAAATCTTTTGCATAATTACCCCCAAAGACACACACATGCTGTGCCCACAAGCATACAAATGCGTGTTCACATACACACACGTTTACCTCACCTGCATGCTCTTTTGCTGACACACACACAAGTGCAAATTCATGGTCAGTGTCATCTGTACCAACCCCGTGTACAAACTTTTCAAACACGGCCACCCCTGACACAGACTTCCAGACACGCGCACAGATCTGCACGCCTCACAGTCGCACACACTCACACCCCAGGCTGCTGTGGGGTCCCCATACCCCGCCCCTGGCTCTTCCTCACCCACGACACGGGCCAGGACCAGAACGCAGAAGCAGAGGGAGGCCAGGGCCTGGGGCCTGCATCCAGGGAACGACATTTCTGGGGGCCTCTGTCCCTCTGAGCTCAGCTCTCCGGGCTGGGGGAGGGGCAGGCTGCACTGAGCAGAGCCCTCCCCTGGCCACCTCCCCACGCCCCTTGGCAAGGACTTCAGAGAGAGAGAGGCCCAGGTGACAATGACAGTCAAAGGCCATACCCGCCCCTGCTGGCTTCCTTCCTACCCTCCCACCACCCTAACCTGACAGGGGAAGACAGAAGTTTCTTTGGCCTCCTAAGCTGAACTGAGTTCAAATCCTGGCTCCACCTCTTGTGATAGGCCCACTTTGGGGCCTCCGTTTCCCTCCTCCATAAAATGGGCCCACAATCCATACTTTAGGACATAAATTAAATGATGTGATAACAAGGGAAATTAGATATTTTAAGTTTGTAAAATTAAAATGTTTATTTTATTTGGTTGTACTCTGTGGCATGTGGGATCTTAGTTCCTGGACCAGGGATCCAACGCACCCTCTGCATTGAAAGTTCGGAATCTTAACCACTGAACCCCGGGGGACCTCCTAAGGGAAATTCTTAGTGTGGAAACTGGCAACAAAGGTGCTCACAGATCGGAGTTGCCTGTTCTTTCTTTTGTCTCTGAGATCCCTTGGCCACTGGGCTATAGAGCCAGACACACCTTCACCGCTTGATCAGGGTGAATATATTCCCTTCTCTGGGCTCAGTGTCTCCATCTGTAAAATGGATATAGCAGTAAGTGTCTGCCTCCCAGGGTCCACATAAAAGCCAAGTGAGGCCCTGTGAGGGAGAGCTTAGTGGGAGGTTGTCAACATCAGGCTTCAGGTCAAACACCAGACAGAAAGAAAATGAGCCTTTTTCTCCCAGAGGACTTGAGTTGTGAGCCAGGGTGCACAATGTAGCCAAGAAATCACGGGCTGGATTCTTTGGTCTAAGGGAGCCAGATAAAATACAGGACGCCCAGTGACATTTGAATTTCAGAGAAATAATGAACCTTTTTTTTTTTGGGTATAAATATGTCCAACGCAGTATTTGGGAAGTATACTAAAATTTATTGGTTGTGTATCTGAAACCCAAATCAAACCAGGCATCCTGTGTTTTTATGTGGTGATTCCAGCAATCCCTGGAGGAGGAAATGGCAACCCACTCCGGTGTTCTTGCCTAGAGAATCCCATGGACAGAGGAGCCTGACGGGCCACAGTCCGTGGGATTGCAGAGTCAGACATGACTGAGTGACTAAGCACATATGCAGTCTGACAATCGAACTGTGGCCACAACCTGAATGACTGTACAGAACTGATCAGGAGGCCTTCCAGAATGCCGTCCATTCCAGTGGGCCCCATGCGGGCTCTGGCATACAGTAGGTGCTCAATGAATGCTCCCTAGAGTTCCTCACTCACAATGTGTGTTAGTTGCTCAACTGTGTCTAACTGTTTGTGACCCCATGGCTGTAGCCTGCCAGGCTCCTCTGTCCCTAGGATTTTCCCAGGCAAGAATACTGGAGTGGGTAGCCATTCCCTCCTCCAGGGGATCTTCCCGACCCAGGGATCGAACCCCTGTCTCCTGCACTGCAGGCAGATTCTTCACCGTCTGAGCCACTGACAATAATAAGTGAAATAAAATCTCCTGCAGTTTCTGACTGGGATGATGAAAATATTCTGGAAATGGATAGTGATCATGGTTGCACAAGCTTGTGTATCTACTTAAATCCACTGAACTGTACACCTAAAAATGGTTCAAATGGTAAACTTGATGTCGCGTGTTTTACCATGATTAAAAAAGAGAAAAAACCCACCTTGCATTGTGTTAGGGAAGCAGTGGGGTGTTGGGTTCAGAGTCTGGCTCCACCTCCTTCCAGCTGTGTGACCTGGTGTATGTTGCTTAATGTCTCTGGGCCTATTTCTTCATCCATGAACCAGAGTCATGGACTATGTGCCTACACAGGAGAGTAAAGTAGATCGTTTACCTAACTTACCCTAACAAAGCCAGACACACTGCAAAGCCCTGTTGTCAAACCCGCTGCTAATTATTAGCTTGCATTTCCTGATGCTGGCTACCCATCAGGGCTGCATTAACTCACTGAATTAACCTCAGTGCTGCAAAGTGGGCATCTTTTTCATTCTGATTTTACAGGTGAGGAAACTGAAGCTGCAGGGGTTGGGCTCCCCAGCCAGTAGGTGGTAAATTTGAAGCCAACCCTTTCACTCTGCCTAACCAAGCCAGAAACGACCTCTGCCTTCACTTCCCCCACCCCAGTCCCAGAGGGCAACAGACAGATGGAAGCAGGGCCAGGAGTGGGTGGGCCTGAGGGAAGGTCTCTGACCCAGCCCGGGCTCCAAGGTCAGCATGAACTGTTCCCTGCTTGCAATGTTTGCCCATCTCTGTCATCCAAGGCAGGAACAGGCTGAAGGTCGTTCAGGATGGACCTCAGGGGTGGTTCAAAAAAACTGTGGGTGAAGGGTAGGGGGCAGAGAGGTCACATAGGGAGAATGGGGGATGGAAGCAGTGAGCCCTGAGATCTCAGCATGTGTGTCTGGGGACAGAGAGCATCTCTGAGCCCGAACCTCTGTGTCCACAAGATCGTCAATCCCACCACCAGACTCCCAACCACTCTGTCCTCTCCAGGGTCTCTGCTACAATCCAGATTCCACTCCCCGTCCCATGAAATCCTACACTCCCTTCCCTTCTGTCACCCCTGACCTCTCACCTCCCTGGCTGCTCTGGGTTGTGGCGGGGAAGTCAGGGGTGGAAGAGAGGTTGGTATATCCCTTCCATCTCTACTTGCTGCCTTTGTCTGGAAGATCTCCGTTCATTCATTTTATTATAAAAGTTGAGATATTTGAAAAAGAAAACACAGAACAAAAAACCTGAAATAGTCACATACCATAACAGTCACCCTTTTAGAGTGTACAATTCAGACTTCCCTGGTGGTCCAGTGGTGAAGACTCTGCGCTTCCCTGCAGGGGACCAGGGTTTGATCCCTCACTGGGGAACTAAGATCCTATATGCAGTGTGGTGATGCCAAAAATAAATAAATAAATAAAGTGTGCAATTCAATGAGTTTTGGTATATTCGCAGAGTTTGCAACAATCACCATTATCTCATTAGAGAGCATTTCATCACCCAAAAGGAAACCCCACACCCTTTAGCCCTCACTCCTGTCCCTTTCTCCCCAAGGCAGGGCAACCACTGACCAGCTTTCTCTTTGTTGTTGTTCAGTTGCTCAGTCGTGTTCGACTCTTTGTGACCCCGTGGACTGCAGCACGCCAGGTTTCCCTGTCCCTCACCATCTTCCAGAGTTTGTTCAAACTCATGTCCTTTGAGTTGGTGATGCCTCCAACCATCCCATCCTGTGTCTCTGCAGGTTTCCCATTTCTGGACATTTCATATTCATGGAATCATAACATGAGGTCTCTTGTGGTGGCTCCTTTAATGGTTCTTCCCTGTTGCAGCATGTCAGTGCTTTGTTCCTTTTCTTTTTTTTTCTCCTGGATTTTTTTTTTTTTTTTTTGAGGCTGGTGGAATTTTAGCTCCCTGACCAAGGATCAAACCCTGGCCCTCGGCAGTGAGGGCTTGGTGTCCTAACCTCTGGACCACCAGGGAATTCCCAGGGCTTCGTCCATTTTACGGCTGAATGATATTCCACTGTGTATGGATATACACACACTATATGGATTTATTTATTCATTCATCAGTTAATAGGTATTTTTTGGCTGTTTTCCACTCTTTTGACTATTATGAATAAAAGTACTATTAAGAGGTGTGTACAAGTTTTGTGTGAGCCTGTTTGTAGTTCTTTTGCGTAGAGACCTAGGAACGCAATTGCTGGGCCATGTGGTAACCTTGTTTAACTTTTTTTTTTTTCCTCTTCTGATTTTATTGAAGTAAACTGGACATACAGCACTAAGTTGTGTGGCATAATGATTTGACTTACATACATCATGTAAAGATTACTAAACACCCACATTTCATATAGATACAAAATTAAAGAAATGTAAAGAAAAATTTCTTGTGAGGAGAACTCTTAGGATTTACTCTCATAATAACTTTCATATAATGTATGTGCAACGTGTGCATGTGTGGTTGTGTCAGACTCTTTGCAACCCCGTGGCCTGTAGCCCACCGGCTCCTCTGTCCGGAGGATTTCCCACATGAGAGTGGGTTGCCATTTCCTTCTCCAGGGTATCTTCCCAAACCAAGGATCGAACCTGGATCTCTTGCATTGCAGGCAGAGTCTTTACTACTGAGCCGCCAAGGAAACCCCCACATATAATGTACAACCAGTTTTGTTTTTTTACAAAAACTATCGCTTTTACCAAGGACCCACCAATGTGGGCCGAGATCTCACCAAAACCGTGAAGAAGGTGGCCCCTGGTCATCACCAAGAAGTCTACACCAGCCTGTGCAGCAACTCCACACCAACACGCGTGTAAGCCAGGAGATAGCCCTGATTCTGGCAGGGAGCTCAGCAACAAGATCAAAGGTCGTGTTGCACATCTGATGAAGCAGATTCAGGGAGGCCCTGTGAGGGGTGTCTCCATCCAGCCGCAGGAGAAGGCAGGAGAGGGGAGAGAGAATCAAGTGCCTGAGGTCTCAGCCCTGGACTAGGAAATCGCTGAAGTAGATCCTGATGCTAAGAAAACCTAAAGCTCTTGGAATTTGGCAGTCTGTCCAAACTGCTGATCACTCAGCAGCCTACAGTTGGGATGAATTTAGAGCTGTTTGAAGTTTTCTGCTGTGTTGAAATATTTTCATTAAACCTCGGACCAAAAAAAAAAAAATTCCCAAGGTGATTTTTTTTTAATTGAAGCATAGTTGATGTACAATAACTATTTACTTTTTGAGGAATTGCTAAACTGTTTTCAAAGTGGCTTCATTCATCCTTTTTCCTACTCAGTATTAAAAAGTTTTTTTTTAATAGAAGTATGGTTGTTTACAATATGTTAGTTTCAGGTATGCAGCAAAGGGATTCAGTTGTGTACTCATCTTTAAAAAATATTTATGTATTTATTTATTAGGCTGCACCAGGTCTTAGTTGCGGCACGTGGGATCTAGTTCCCTGACTGGAGATTGAACCCAGGTCTTCTATATTGGGAGTGCAGAGTCCCAGCTACTGGGCCACTGAGAAGACCCCAGCTACTGGGTCTTCTGAGTCTTTAACGTGAGAGATTTCAGGGGATTTAGGAAAGTGCTTGGGAAATCATTTGATTGATTCCAAAATGCTAAATAAATAAACCAAGTTAAAAGTAATTTTTGATGAGTCGCTACGGGATATACCCATATACCAACTAGGCAAGACCAGTGCAACTCTTCATAGGAATTCAATCTAATAAAGGATATGGGAGACTTCTTTGTTGGTACAGTAGTTAAGAATCTGCCTGCCAATGAAGGGGGACTCGGGTTCGATCCCGGGTCGGGGAAGATTCCACCTGTCTCGGAGCAGCTAAGCCCATGTGCTATAACTACTTAAGCCCGTGCACCCAGAGCCCATGCTCTGCAGCAAGGGAAGCCATCGCAATGAGAAGCCCATACACAGCAAGAAAGAGGAGCCCCTGCTCGCTTCAACTAGAGAAAGCCCGCTCGCAGCAATGAAGACCCAGCACAGCCAAAAATAAACACATTAAAACAAAAAATAAGGATACGTGCACATTTTAACATGCTGGATGTGATGCCAGTGAGGCTGGGGTTGGGTGTGTGTGCTTAATTGCAACTGATATGATAGGCAAGGTGACTTCGGGAGGAAGTCAGAGTAGAATATAGCCCCTAGAAGCCCCACCTGGGTTCAAATCCCATCTCTATGCACTTTGGACTTTGTGATGTCTAGCAAGTGACTTTAGCCTTCTGGGCCTTAGTTTCTTTCTCTTGTATAATAGGAGCAGTGACAGCATCTGCCTCAGGGGGGTTGTGTAAAAATGATATATTACTTTAGTTTTTATTTCACCCCTGATTTACCATATTTGTTTCAGTTCAGTTCAGTTTAGTCGCTCAGTTGTGTCCAACTCTTTGCAACCCCATGAATCGCAGCACATCAGGCATCCCTGTCCATCACCATCTCCCAGAGTTCACTCGGACTCATGTCCAATGAGTCAGTGATGCCATCCAGCCATCTCACCCTCGGTCATCCCCTTCTCCTCCTGCCCCCAATCTTTCCCAGCATCAGAGTCTTTTCCAATGAGTCAACTCTTCGCATGAGGTGGCCAAAGTACTGGAGTTTCAGCTTTAGCATCATTCCTTCCAGAGAAGTCCCAGGGCTGATCTCCTTCAGAATGGACTGGTTGGATCTCCTTGCAGTCCAAGGGATTCGCAAGAGTCTTCTCCAACACCACAGTCCAAAAGCATCAATTCTTTGGTGCTCAGCCTTCTTTCAGTCCAGCTCTCACATCCATACATGACTACTGGAAAAACCACAGCCTTGACTAGACAGACCTTAGTCAGCAAAGTAATGTTTCTGCTTTTGAATATGCTATCTAGGTTGGTCATAACTTTTCTTCCAAGGAGTAAGCGTCTTTTAATTTCATGGCTACAGTCACCATCTGCAGTGATTTGGGAGCCCAGAAAAATAAAGTCTGACACTGTTTCCACTGTGTCCCCTTCTATTTCCCATGAAGCGATGGGACTGGATACCATGATCTTTGTTTTCTGAATGTTGAGCTTTAAGCCAACTTTTTCGCTCTCCTCTTTTCACTTTCATCAAGAGGCTTTTTAGTTCCTCTTCACTTTCTGCCATAAGGGTGGTGTCATCTGCATATCTGAGGTTATTGATATTTCTCCTGGCAATCTTGATTCCAGCTTGTGTTTCTTCCAGTCCAGCGTTTCTCATGATGTACTCTGCATAGAAGTTAAACAAGCAGGGTGACAATAGACAGCCTTGACATACTCCTTTTCCTATTTGGAACCAGTCTGTTGTTCCATGTCCAGTTCTAACTGTTGCTTCCTGACCTGCATACAGATTTCTCAAGAGGCAGGTCAGGTGGTCTGGTATTCCCATCTCTCTCAGAATTTTCCACAGTTTATTGTGATCCACACAGTCAAAGGCTTTGGCATAGTCAATAAAGCAGAAATAGATGTTTTTCTGGAATTCTCTTGCTTTTTCCATGATCCAGCGGTAGTTGGCAATTTGATCTCTGGTTCCTCTGCCTTTTCTGAAACCAGCTTGAACATCAGGAAGTTCACAGTTCACATATTGCTGAAGCCTGGCTTGGAGAATTTTGAGCATTACTTTACTAGCATGTGAGATGAGTGCAATTGTGCGGTAGTTTGAGCATTCTTTGGCATTGCCTTTCTTTGGGATTGGAATGAAAACTAATCTTTTCCAGTCCTGTGGCCACTGCTGAATTTTCCAAATTTGCTGGCATATTGAGTGCAGCACTTTCACAGCATCATCTTTCAGGATTTGAAATAGCTCAACTGGAATGCCATCACCTCCACTAGCTTTGTAAATCTTTGTACCATACCTAGTCCTGTGCCAGGCTATGCCTGGGTCCACGGTGGTGATGAAGCCCTGTCCCTGCCCCCGGGTCTCAGAGTTCAGTGGGGCATGGGACAGACCCATCCCCAGACAGTGATGACCCAGAGTGGACAGGGCTGGGATGGAGGTGCTTGACCCAACCTGGGAAGGCTTCCTGGAGGGCTTCCTGGAGGAAGGGACATCAAAGCTGAGATGTGGAAACTGGGGATTGTGTCAGTCTTTTCTGGTTTCTAGCCCACACCCTCTTTCAAATCTCTCTTTGTTATCCACTCAAAATGTAATAAGATCTACTACCTGCATGGTTTTGAGTCAACCATGAAAAATGAAGCTCATGATTACACAGGGCGTAGTGAGTCTTTGCCAGCCTGTGGACCTATGTCTGCCTGCCCCTTCGGCTTGGGTTTTTTTTCACCATCCTCCAGGACCATCTCTACAATATGGCTGGATAGGCATCAGGGAACCAGTCTCCAAGTCTGAGCACCTTGAGATCTAAGAACCAACTTTGTGACCACAGGGACTTTGCCACCTCCCAGTCTCTGAATCTGTACACCCCAGTCCTCCCTTGCCCTGGGAAGGATCCTTATGTGGCCTTCAGAGGAACTTCTCTGTGTTCGACGGTGCTAACGACTCGCTGTGTTGTCTTCACGACTTGACCAAACCACGGTACTCCTCTGATGATGGGAAGGAATTTGATAGGGCCTGGGGCCACCTGGGCTGGGGCTGGCAGTGCCCAGAAGAGGAGCAAGGGTGCAAACATTTCCATAACGGGAGCCCTTTAGGATGAGATTCCAGGGATGGGAAAGGAGATCTTTGAATGCGGTTCTGGGTGTCATGGCATTAGAATGGAGCGGAGGGTACCAGAGCGACTAGATTGGGATCACGATGCTGGTAATCGCCTTACTCTCAGCACTAGACTGGTTCCCCGCCCTTTCTGCTGCTGCTGCTGCTAAGTCGCTTCAGTCGTGTCCAACTCTGTGCGACCCCATAGACGACAGCCCACCAGGCTCTGCCGTCCCCTGGGATTCTCCAGGCAAGAACACTGGAGTGGGTTGCCATTTCCTTCTCCAATGCATGAAAATGAAAAGTGAAAGTGAGGGCGCTCAGTCTTGTCTGACTCTTCGCGACCCCATGGACTGTAGCCTACCAGGCTCCTCGGTCCATGGGATTTTCCAGGCAAGAGCACTGGAGTGGGATGCCATCGCCTTCTACGCCGCCCTTTCTAAGCGTGGTAAAAGCAAATTAACCAATCCCGAAGGAGAGAGCGTGAATACGTCATCGGTTGCTAGTGCTCCCCTGGGCAGATTGCCATCCGCCGGACCAGCCTTTAGAGAGCCCTGAGACCCGCCCTGGGCGGGTGGAGATGCTGGGGACACTTGGTGGAGGATATGAGATCCAGGGCACAGATTGGACCCCAGGGCTCTCAAGGGTCCTCTAAGCCTGTGCCCCAGGCCCGAGCTAGCTTCAGTCTTCCAATTCTCAAATTCTCAGTGTCCCATTCCACTTTTACTGCCCCAAACCATGAAGAGAGCCATCAATAGGAGCAAGAGGGACAGAAGGAGTTTTGTGGTGGGGTGGGTCCGGAGGGGCACTCTGAAGGTTCCTTTCTGGGCACTGAGGACAGCACGGGGCCTTATTGATGCCGGGGGTGTGGAGAGGTAGGGGGTGGGGTCAGGTTAGTCTCCCCTTCCCTTAAGCCCTCACCTGACCATCTGCCTCCCTGTGCCCACCCACCTCCTCCACTTCCACCCCTCCTTGGTGGTGGTGGGATCAAGTAGGGCACAAACCTGAAGTCTCAGGCCCAAAGCATTTTGTTGTTCAGCACCTGCGCCTCTAAATTTTCCCAACTGGTGGGGACCTCAAGCTGCTATAGTCCCTTCCCAACCCAGGGGACAGCCTTCCCCCTCTGTCTGTGGTCATCTTCCCTCAGGGGTCTCCTCCCAGCCTTGGGTGGGGCGGGGGAGTGGGTTCTCTCAGTAACACTCAATAACTCACTAACTTAGGACTTTCCTGGTGGTCCACTGGCTGAGACTCCACGCTCCTAGTGTAGGGGGCCTGGGTTCAATGCCTGGTCAGGGAACTAGATCCCACATGCTGCAACCAAAAGACCTGGCACAACCAAATAAATAATTATTAAAGAAACAGACAAACCCAACTCATTAAGTCAATTCACACTGTGTCCCCAGGCCACTTCTACCATCCCCTTTCCCTTCTTAGCCAGCCTCTTCAGCTAAAATGACTCTTCCTCCCAGAGTCTGGGGTCCTACAGTCTGCCACCACACACCTGCCATCACATCCAATGTCACTTTCAGACTAGCCTTCCTATTCCCCCATCTTTCTGCATCTGGGAGACTCCCCCAAACTTCCCTGGATGCTCCTCTGGGATTTTAATTTCATGGCCCCCAGTGTTTTTTGGCGAGAGGTCTTTATGTTTTTGCCACGCATTGCAGGATCTAAGTTCCCAACCAGGGATTGCACCCAGGGCCACGGCAGTGAAAGTGCCGAGTCCTAACCACTGGCCCGCCAGGCAGTTCTCTAGAGAGGTCTTTTCAACCTCTCAAAGGTACAAAACCTCAGCTGCAAGACTCCTGACATGTGCCCCTCCAAGAGATCCACCAAGAACTCCCTTCTGTCTGTTTCCCCGCTCTCCAAGCCTCCAGGGCCCCTGTAAACACTCCATCTGCCCTTATACACCCTCTTGGCTACTCAGAAGACAAGCACCACCCCCCTTCCCTTCCACTACATCAATCCCCCCAGAGCTCCCGGCCAAAGCGTTCCCCCTCTTCCGCCCAGCTGTCTTTGACTGCTAGTGAACCCTGGCAGCTGGGAGAGGGTGGCCCTGGCCCCAGACTCCAGGTCGGCTGGCCTCGTGCCCCGACACCCACGTGTCAGCCTTGGGGCGAAGTGGGGTAGTTGTGAAAGCGAGGCACAGACACTGCTGTGGCAGGATTGCAACAGCCCTCCGGCCAGCTCTGTGCTGCCAATCCCTGTCGGGGGGCCCCATCTGCTTCCTCTCTGAGCCCCCAGTGCTCCCCAGATGTCCACCCAAATGCCCCTGCTGCCCACCCCATCCCGTGAACAACCACTACAGTCTGCCTGCCTCATCCTCACCTCGGCTATCTGCCTTTCTGTTTACACACGGGGCAACTGAGGCGCAGCCAAGAGCATTCAGTGGCTCAGTGAGAGGCTAAGGGTCCTCCCCTTCTTTGTCCCTCATTTTTTCCTCCCCTTCCCGGACTTCAGGCTGTCCCTCTGGATTCCTGCTGGGGTCAGCCTCCACCCCCACAGCACCCCCATCAGCCTCCTTGAGGGGAATGCTGCGGTGAGGCAGGACACCCTCTGTGCTTAGCTGGCTTCATTAGGGAGAATTCAAGATTCAGGTCTTCAAGTGGACAATATGGTTGATGCCCCTGCCTTCACTGACATCTGGGGAAACAGGCTCAGAGGGCTTGGCCCCAGCCGCTGGACACACGGTGAGTCAGCAGAGTTAACGGGAAACGTGGGTGGGACTAGGCCCCCTGCCTCTGAGTCCCCAAACCACCCCCCCCACCGCCACTCAGTCCCAAGGGTGAAGCATCTGGTGGCAGGGAGGGGGCTTGATTCCATCCAGGACAAACAAGGCAACTCCAGGGAAAACTCGGAGTGGAGTGCAGTGTGTTGGAGCCAAAGCACACAGAGGTCAGCCTGGGAGATACAAGTCCTGGCCTGTCCCCTATGGTGGGGAACCCCACCCACCTCCTCAGAGAACTAAGGGCGTGGGAGAGGACAGCGTTGGCACCTCCAGGCTCCAGCCAAGCTTCTCTGAGTATAATTTCCAACCGGCTCCTCCAGCCCTAAACAGCAGGGGCCTGTTGAGGACCCTCAGTGTGCCTCTCTCTGCAGTCTGCACCCAGCACCCAGTAGGCTTGTCAGGGTAGACAAGAAGCCAACCACCCGCTTGGAGGAGAAAAGGAACAAGAGGAAGCGGTGAAAGGCAGGGGGTCTATGTGCAACAAAATGGTGGCGAGGGCAAACCCAGATGAAGGGAAGAAAGAAATAAGCCACTCCAGGAGCAAGAGAGAGCTTCCCAGGTGGTGCAGTGGTACAGAATCTGCCTGTCCATGCGGGAAAAACAAGAGTCGCAGGTTTGATTCCTAAGTAGGAAGATCCCCTGGAAGAGGAAATGACAATATTCAATATTCTTGCCTGGAAAATTCCATGGACAGGTGAGTCTGGTGGGCTACAGTCCATGGAGTCACAGAGTTGGACACGACTGAGCATGCGTGTGCACGTGCGCACACATGCGTGTGCACGCACGTGCACACACACACACACACACACACACACACACACACACGGTCAAGAGACAGAGGCAGGAAAGAGGCAGAATCAGATCAGGCAGGAGGGAGAATAAGAGTGGGGAAAAAAAAAAAAGAACTGAAGATGGCTAGATTAAGAAAAAAATTTTTTTCATTTTTAGCTACACTGGGTCTTTGTTCTGGCAGAAGGGCTCCGGAGCATACAGGCTCAGTAGCCCATGTGGGATCTTAGCTGCCCAACCAGGGATGGAAATGGTGTCCCCCTACACTGGGAGGCGGATTCTTTACTACTGGACCACCAGTCAAGTCCAGAAAACGGCTCAATATTCACAGCAGTGGTCTGAAGTCTTTTGAGTCATGAGGCAGATATTGTGAAGCTAGGCCAAACGAGGCTCAGCGAGGCTACTCTTTTTGCCCAGAGTAGTCAGGGGCAACCGAAGTTTAACCCACTGGTAGATTTGTTCCAGAACTTTGTCTCAGCAACAAATTGGTGAGAATTAAGGAAGAGAGTGAGCAATTGTGAGTAGAGATGGAGGAAAAAGGGAAAGACTTAAAAGGGGACTTGCGTGAGTGCTAAGTCACCTCCTATGGACCATAGCCTGCGTCAGGCTCCTCTGTCTATGGGGTTTTCCAGGTAAGAACACTGGAGTGGGTTGCCATTCCCTTCTCCAGGTGATCTTCCCCACCCAGGGATCAAACCCATGTCTCTTGAGTCTCCTGCACTGCAGTTGGCTTCTTTACCACTGAGTCACCGGGCAACTCTAAAAGGGGACAGAAGGAAAGAGACACGAAGAAAACAGGCACACACAGGCTCAGGGGGCAGGACAGCGCGCTGTGTAGTCAGCAAGGGGAAAAAATGGGAAACTGAGGCTTGAGCTGTGACAAATCACACACGGACGCCCAGCAGCTGCCATGAAGCTTGATAAATCTTTATTAAGCTAGGGGCCCACCAGGAGGACAGCTGGGGCAGTGGCAGGGCCTCCTGCAGGCTGGGGGCACCGGAGGCTCGGGGTGGGAGTAGGGGGGTCCCCCAGGGTGACGCCCAGGCGCTCAATGATTCTCGCTGGGCGGAGAGGTGGGGTTGAGTTGCAGAGCCAACTGCACCTTCTCCACCAACCCGGCCCACTGGCGCTGCAAGTCTTCCACCAGGGGCTCGAACCAGCTCCTGAGGCGGGCCTGGAAGGCCTCGGCCTGCAGGCGCATCTGGCTGCCCTGCTCCTCGACCTTGGCGCGCACCTCCTCTAGCTGCTGGCGCATCTTGTCCAGGCGGTCCTGGGCCCGGACGCCCACCTCCTCCAGGCGCCCATGGAGCTTCTGGCGCCAGGCCTCGGCGCGGTCCAGCAGCGGCTGGCCGGCCAGGGTACTTAGGGTGGCGGCCCGCGATTGGCCCTGCTCCACCAGGGGCCTGAGCCGCTCGCGGATGGCGCTCACGCTGCGCTCGGCGCCCTCGCTGGCGCCAGCTTGGTAGACGGCCAGGCGCTTCTTCAGGTCGTCGGCGTCGCGGAGCAGCCGCTTGCGCAGCTTGCGCAGGTGGGAGGCCATGCGGGCCCGCAGCTCCTCGGTGGACTGGCCCAGCATCGCCTGCACCTCGCTTCGGTACTGTGCCAGGCGGTTCCGCAAGTCCTCCATGTCGGAGCCCAGCCGGGCCTGGGCTGCCTGCAGCTCCTTGGACACGCGGGCCTGTGTCTCCTGGGCCATGGGGGCTAGCTGTCCCTCCAGCTCCTCCCTGTAGGCCTTCACCTCCTTCATGGTCTCCTCCATCAGCGCCCTGGGGACCGAGAGGGCAGGAATGGAGAGAAGAGGTAGGGATCCTGAGCTAGGGGTGATAAAGGGAGAGATGAAGAGGAAGATGCCAGACAGGAAACGCTGAAGAAACAGGATCAGAGAGAGGGAAAGCCAGGAGCCCAAGGAGAAAAGCAAGCAAGAAATGAGCAGAGACCAGACCCCCGCCAAGTGTTGGTGATGGGGACGGAAAGAATCCCAGATCAGAGGAAACTGGGGTCCCAAACACACTGCCTACTGGAGGAATCAGGGGCCAGGGCAAGGCACTCACGTCAGTTCCTGAATGAGCTGGGTGTTGAGCAGCTCCTCCTGCACCTGGTCAGAGAGGGTCTGCACCCAGCGCAGGTAATCCCAGAGGCGGCCCAGCACCTGCTCCCAAGGCTGGCTGTCCTGCCCCCGGGGCTGCTCCGGAGGCAGGGGCTCCTCGGGCCCCAGCTCTCCCTCCATATCCGCCTGGCATCCTGCACACAGAAGTTCACCGTGGTCAGGGTCCTCTGCCCACTCCAGGCACACAGTACCCGGTACAGAGGAGGTGCTCCACAGAGGCTGGTGGGCTTCTTTAGAGCACTGGGGGGTGGAGATGGGGTGGAGAGACGCCCAGCCGGTTTCATCACTTGATAAGCATGGATTATGTGTGGTCCACGTACTGCCATACTGGGGCGATAGAGAATAAAACAGCCCCAGATAGAGCATAATCACGGCTGACACTTCGCTGCTCCTCACTACCTGCCCAACAGCAGTGCGCTAGAAACTCTCATTTTAAGGATGGGGAAACTGAGGCTCTGGGAAAGTAAAACTGCAGCTCAGAACCAAGGAACGCCAGAGAGACCTCAGACCTGGGGAGACAGACCAGCAGATGAGAGGACCCACGGACCACGGACGGGAGGAGGGCAAGCTGAGGATGGGAGGGGGTGGGGCAAAGAACTTGGGCAAGCCCCGCCCCCATACCTGCCAGAAGCGCGACCACCAGGGCAACCCACAGAACCTTCATCTTCTGGCTTGCGATTGGCCAACCTGAAGGAGGGAGAAATTGTCACTCAACCCCGGGGGATGGGGGGACTCCCTCCCCCTCAGAGCCCCGCCCCACCCGGTTTTAGCCTTCAAAGCCTCGCTCCCAGCGACATCCTAATCCAACTCCAAATATTTACCCAACGGCCCCTACATTGTCTTTTTCATTCCCTCATTGTCTTCTCTTATCTCCCCATTCCCAGGTCTGCCGCCGCCTAAATTCCATCCCTCTCTCAGAGTTCAGATTCCACTCAACCGGCGCTCCGCTCCATCCCGGAGTTCCCTGAGAGCCCCGGCTGGACTTTCTAAAGTTCCGACCTCGCATTCCTCACTGTATCTTCCCATTCTCGGCTCCAACTTCACATCTAAACGCTGTCTTCCGCATATTCATTAATTTAATCCTCATTTAAAAGTCCTTCAACCCACGCTTTAGCTACCGTGCCGCCGCCCCTGAGCCTCCCCTTACCGGAAATCTCAGGACGATTGTGGGCACCCAGTAGGTGCTCAGTAAACAGCAGTAACAGTTAGTGGGTTTTTGCTGTCTCTCGTCTGGTTTTTCCTGCAGGTCCAGCTGCTCCCCTGAGCCCACCTTCCAGTCCAAACGGGATGCGCCTGCTCCCCACCCTCTAGGTCCAGTCCCCTGCCTCTGGTCTCCTCCTCTGCTCAAGGTTTTGTCTTGGTCCGGGCGGGATCTGACCGTCACCTCGTCCACCTCTCCCGCAGCCCGTCCCCCACAGAAGCCCTGAGCTGGTCTCCCGTGGCCCCCAGCTCTGCTTCTCACCGCGCTCTTCGCCTCTGGAAACCGCGTCCTTCGCCTCCGGGATTGAGCAGGGACTCACGGATCCCAGATTCGTCCAATTATACGGCTCCCCCTCTGGCCCGCCCACTCATCCTGAGCTGGGGCAAGCTGGGCCAGCCCCCTCAGGTCACGAGGTGGGCTGTCCTCCCCTTCACACACAGCAAAGAGGGGGAGGGGAGGGGGCTTGGAGGCCTGGCAGCCCCCGCTCCCAGCCCCCGTGAAAAGATGACTTCTCACCCAGTAACTCAGGCGGCTTCCTCCATCCTGGTGGGTGGGTGAACTGCTGAGGGCTGGGACAGTGGGCATGGAAGGGGCTGGAACAGGCCACTGCCCACAGTACCCATCCCCTGCCCCTCTCTTTTCCAGCGGATGGATGAATAGAATTTGGGGAAAGGACTGGGGGCCTGAAATCCCTGGTTAGAGGAAGGAGGGGGTTGGGACTCTGGGTAGGGAGGGGGAAGGGAGCTGGCTGGCCCAGATAGAAATGGGATAGGAGTTCTGGGGACAGTGTAAGGTATCTGCTAAAAGCCCAGGCTTTGAGAGTGCAGTCTGGACTTTAACATGAGCTCCCTCTTGGGCTCTTACCTTGGGCGCAGGAGAGTGCCTCTCTTGAGCCCCCTTCCCCAGTTGAGACCTGAAAATCTAGCATTTCTCCCAACTGTGTATTGTTCCTCCAGTGGGGCTTGAAGCATGGATGTTGCCTGCTTAGGACTGTGGACTCCGGAACCAAACTGCTTAGGCCTGAATCCAGGCTCTGCTAGTTGTCAGCTGTGTGACCCTGAGCCAACGACCTAGCCTCTCTGAACATCCAGTTTCTTGGTCCACAAAACCAGGAAAATGGTTGCACTTAACACCGTCATTCGGTGAAGCAACAGGCTACTGTGTGGACTAAGAATAAGTAGGGTTAGCTGGCAAACAGCGGCCCCATGTTGGACTTCACTTCTGTGCGGGGCCACAGTGAACACGCCTGTCCCTCCCTCCCTTGCAGCCCTGCTCACGAACCCCAGCTGTTTCACAGATGGGCATCCTGGAATTGAGAGTGTCGTAGCCACACTCTCTGCTCTCCGGGAAGCAAACTCACTCAGGACAATGCAAATAGTGGAGTGCAGTTTATTACACTGGGGGCCCAAGGCAGAGTCTCCTCTTAGCCGAGGACCCGGCCAGTTTTTGTGACAACCTTATATACCCTAAGTGTACGTGCTCAAACCCTCCTCCTTGAATTCCTTGAAACTAGCCTGGATAATGTAAAGCGGCTAAACCATGATTCATATATTAGTCCAGACAGCTAATGAGGCTAACATACATCAATAGGTTTTGTGCAGATAACAATTTGTTTTGCCATGGGGTAGATTAGTATATTCTTTTCGGCGACACAAAGTCCAGGTACAGGTCCTGGAGTCCCTTTATCTGGGGGATCTGTTTTTCAGTTGGATTGTTGTTTCTATAGATTCCAGGCACATCGCTCAAAGTCCCCTGGGAGAACACTCAGGCATGTAGTCCAAAGTTTACAAGAAGTCTAAAATGGGGTCCCGCAGCCAAGATGGAGTCCGCTTTGCCCACTTTCCTCTTTCAATCCTCTCTCCTGATGCTCCTAACTCTCAGTGGGAGCATCACTCATAGGAATATATTGTACCCTAGGCCTCCTAATGCCTATCTGGGAAAGTGAGGTTAGTCTCTGGGATCCAAAGTTAACAATACGTTGTAAAATGCAAGGTCCTCATAACAGAACTATTAAAATGACTATAATAACAGTGAGCACAGTTTTGCACCAATCACCCTTTACCCAAGATAGGACCGAGGTCCAGAAAGGAATATTTTCATCTGACGTTGCTTTTACTTGTTTCCTCATGTCACTCAAAGCAGTCGTTACGTTGCCAGATAAATCAGGAATGTATACACGATGTTCAGCCTTAAGTATGGCACAGGTTCCTCCCTGTGAGGCGGTATGTCAAATGCCATTCTATCCTTGATTTTTGTTGTCTTGCTTGATGCAAAAAAATCTCATAGTCATATCACCCCTCTGTAGAGGTGATACCCGCCATGGGAGCCCGTCTATCACAGATAGAGGCATTGCGCTGGACTGGCCCAACAGCCTTGTGCCCCTCTTTAGAACAAATCCCAGATACCTCACTGCCTCCTTGCAGATCTGAGCGTTCTTTTTGAGACCAGGTAACCACCCTCCATCAGCAGTCCCAGCGAGGCCTTGGTTCCTTCCCAGCAATCATCCTTGTTCTCAGCGGCCAGGAGCAGATTGTCCACATATTGCAGCAGCCAACAACCAAACTTTTCTGGCTGAAATGAGCCTAAGTCCGAAGCCAGGGCTTCTTCAAAAATGGTTGGAGAATTTTTTAAACCCTCGGGGGAGGTGGGTCCAGGTTAGTTGTTGTTTGGCGCCCCCTGTTGGGTCTTCCCACTCAAAAGCAAAAGTTGGTGGTGATACCTGGGCTAGGTGTGTACAGAAAAAGGCATCTTTTAAGTCCAGACAAGTATAGACAAGTATGCACTTGGAGGAGAGGAGGCTAAGTAAGGTATATAGGTTTGGGACTGTGGGGTGCAGGGTCATGGCACTTGGCTGACCAGCCTTAAATCTAGGTATTGGCCTATAGGTATTGGCCTATAGTCCTGTCCCCTTCCTTTTTAACTGACAGGATTGGTGTATTTCATTCTGATTGGCATTCAATCAGGATGCCAGCCAGTTTCAGTCTATTTATATGTGGCAGTATGCCGAGACGAGCCTCCAGGGGCAATGGATACTGGCGTTTTCGAACCAGGGTGGCACTGGACTTAAGTTATATTACTATTGGAGCGTGGTGTTTGGCGAGCCCAGGGGGTTTCCTTCTGCTCAGACCTCGGGCAGTTGTTGAGCCAATGTTTCCTCCCGGCCGTTCATCCCCTCTGGTCTTTTCTCAGTATATTCATGTAACCTCCGTTCATCTTGTGGGGTAACTGAGAGGGAGAGTAAGTAGCTGGGCCCATGTGCAAAGTGGGGCGTTCGTGGGGAGAAAAGGTCACTTGTGACCCCAGTTGAGAGAGTAGATCTCTTCCCAGTAGACGTCCTAGGCATTCAGGGATATATAAGAACTCATGAGTCACCTGGTGCCCCCCGCCATCTGGCACTTTTAGGGCTTACAGAATTGTTGAATCATTTCCTTTCCAGATATCCCAGTTATGACAGTGGCCTTTTTTGAGAGAGGTGCCATGGGTTCAGTTACTACTGACAGTCCTGCTCTGGATCCACTATGAAGTCAGGAAGTTGGTCCCCTACTTTTAATGTTATCACGGGCTCTTGTGGACCTGTGTCCCTGAGCCCTGGCCTCCCTATTCAGTCTCTAGTCCATCAAGGCTTACCACTGTGCTAGTTGATTCCCGGCTTTTAGTGGTTTTAGGACATTCGTTTTTCCAGTGGCCAAACCCTCGGCCCCAGGCACACTGATTGGGCTGTAACGTGGACCTAGGCTTTCGTGGAGGTTCCCTGAGGGAGTGGTCTCATCTCCAGGAGGGAGGGGCTTTCGTGGGCAGCCCGGCAGCCCTTCCCAAGGCCACAGCTAGCACTGCAGATCTCTGGTCTGCTCTCTTAGTGTCCTTCCTCCGTCTTTTTTCAGTTTCTTTCTTGGCTTCCGCATCTCTGTTTCTGAATACTTTGCAATTTCAGTTAGTTGGGAGCTGGACATTGATAATACTCCGTCCAGCTTCTGGAGCTTTCTTTCAATATCAGGATAAGCCTGTGACACAAATGTTGAGTTTATAACGATGTGGGAGCCCCTGGCCTCGGGGTCGATCAGCATATAGAGTCTATAAGCCTCACACAGTCTTTCATAAAATTCAGAAGGGGGCTCGGCCCCTCACTGCACTACTCCGGCAGGTTTTGCCATATCCGTCGGCCTGTGGGCTCCCCCTTTTTAGTCCCTATAGAATGGCTGTACAGTATCTGTCTAATTGGTTTCTCCCCTCGTCTGTATTATAGTCCCAATTAGGTCTGTCATCGGGGAGGGTTTGTTTCACCCACCTTTGTGGGTTTACAGTTCCTTCTGGAACCATTTCTAGCAGCCATTTCTTTGCTTCAGTAAGAATTCTATACTGCTCTTCTGTACTGAAGAGGGAAGTTAATAACTGGATAATATCGTCCCATGTTGGTCAGCGGGTACAAAAAATGGTTTCCATCAATCTAATCATGTCATGTGGCTCCTCTGAATATGGTGGCATATATTTTTGCCAGTTCAATATATCAGTAGACAAAAATAGTTGAGAGTAGTAGGCCACAGGAGCCTGGTGATAATTACCGTCTTTCCCCTGTATGCGGGCCTGCTGGACTTCCCTAAGGGGCATCGGAAATGGTGTCTTTTCTTCTAACTCCTTGGCAGAGCACAGTCTCTGTTTAATTCCAATGTTCCCCTCCCCTTTCTCATTGGTACTCATGTTGGGGGTGGGGGAGGCGGGTGTTGGTAGCAGGTAGAGTTTAGGTTGTGCCTCTGTGGCAGGAGCTGAATCTGGAGGGCGGTATCCAGTGGTCCCTCCCACTGGGGTTGGAGCCTGCTGGGGTGGTGGCTTTATGACCCCTGTGGGGGTGAAGGAAGGGCCAGGGACAGTGGTGATGCTGGAATGTCCTGTGGCCTCCGTGTGGTGGCTGTTAAGGGCCCCAGCCTGGCCGACACATTTGAGGGTGGGTTCATCGTCCAGTACAGTCGGGGAGGAAGTTCCTCATTTGGATCCTGTAGAATCTCTTTTTTTATCATCAGTTTCTTCATGTTTTTCCTTCTCCATTTTGCATATAAAATTGTGCCCATGGTGGGGGAATCTTGGGCCAGCTCTAGCCAGGAGTATGTATGGGAACGGTCGGGGTCCAGGCTTCTCCATGACTATCACAGAGACTTTTATTATTTTCAAGTCCATTGTGCCCTCTGGTGGCCAGCCAACTCCCATAGCAGACTGTTCGACCTTGAAGAGGGTGCACAGCCAGCCAGCTGTCATTTTTACCCCATGGTCTCCTCTGAACCCCTTTTTGAAACCTTTGATCATATTGTCCAGTATGGTTGCCTTAGATCCGTTTCCTCCCATTTTACCCGCCTTTCCAGGAGTGTTCCTTCTCTTGTTGGCGGAGTTTCTGGTACCCCAGATGACTTCTGATGTTTCCACTTGATGAAGCACTTAAATTGCCACTCGGCTTCTTCCCTTATAGGATTGAAAAGGGCTTTGCCGGCCAAGTCCCAGAGGGAGAGGGGAGTGCAGCGTGCTTTCTCCTGTTGTTATATGTACTTGAACCAGAGGACTTGAACCTGTGCTTGAACCAGAATATCACTTTGTCTAAGACCACTTCTGGAACTTTAACTGCCTTCTCCGCCTTGGTGAGCTAGATTGGGTGTCGACAAAAGCCCAGGTGAGTTAAATAACCCGCGTCCCAGGTGCTCTCCGGAAAAGCCAATTCATATGCAGTTATGTATTTCCCTTTCTCTGCCTTAACGAGCTTGAGGGGATTGAGACTTTCACAGCAGATGGGACACCTCCTAGGGGAGGGCAGAATACGTGCACACAGAGACCGAGTTTCTTCCCCCAGTAACCCTCTTGCGATTGCCTGGTAATAATTTTTCCCCAAGACACCACCTCCTAAATGACAGTCACAATAGAGTCTTCCTTAAAGCCCCGTCATATCCATCAACCTGTACCCGACAATCGCAGTCACTCTCATACATCAGCCACCGTAGGTCCGTGCACTTCTCTAATGTCAGGGGGCTGAACAGGCCCCCTCTTCCACCCTTCTGGGTGGGACCCTTCTTACCTGAGCGCTCAGTTTCCTCGCTACCATCCACTACTTGCTAATAGGAGAGGTCCGGGCATTGAAAGGCAGAATCCTTCCAGAGGGATGAGGCACCCTCACCCCCTCTAGGTGATTCAAGCAAGCTGCAAGGCCCTGGAGTAGCCCCAAATGGGACTTGTCTCCTCAAAGTGAGAAGCTTCCTGACCAATGCACCAAAAATGTCGTAGCCATGCTCTCTGGGAAGCAAACTCACTCAGGACAATTCAAATAGTGGAGTGCAGTTTATTACACTGGGGGCCCAAGGCAGAGTCTCCTCTTAGCCGAGGACCCGGCCAGTTTTTGTGACAATCTTATATACTATAAGTGTACGTGCCCAAACCCACCTGCCCAAATTCCTGGAAACTAGCCTGGATAATGTAAAGGGGCTAAACCATGATTCATATATTAGTCCAGACAGCTAATGAGGCTAACATATATCAATAGGTATTGTGGAGATAATTTGTTTTGCTCTGGGGTAGATTAGCACATTCTTTTCGGTGATGGGAAGTCTGGGTACCAGTCCTGGAGTCCTTTTACCCAGGGGCTCTTTTTTTCAGTTGGTATGTTGTTTCTACAGATTCTGGGCACATAGCTCAAAGTCCACTGGGAGAACACCCAGGCATGTAGCCCACAGTTTACAAGAAGTCTAAAATGGAGTCCCACAGCCAAGGTGGAGTCCCCTTGCCCACTTTCCTCTTTTAAGAGGAGATTCCAGGTTGAGGTGGATGGTAACGTCACCCTGGAAGAACTGGAGGAGTTGGGATTCACTCCTGGTCCTTTAAGGAGGTGAGGGCTACTGGATTCCGTGGGGCTGGGGAGGCTGGATGCCTGGTCCCAGGAAGGGACCCCCAGTGCCAGCCTGTGCTGGGTTGCTGTCAGCCTGTGTGCTCTGGCCTCAGAAGGCGCTGGCAGGGAGTGGGTGGAGTGGCTTCTCTGGGCTATAAGGGGTCATCACAGGCCAGCAGCCTCCCTGCCCAGACACTGTGTGAGTGAGAACTTTCAGTTCCCCTGTCTGGAGAGGGGTTAGCGATGTCAGCTTGCCTGAGCCCTAGGTGTGCAGAACTGACGCACCCATCCTCTCCCCGCCCACGAGTCAGACTCCAGCCTACCCCTCCCCCACCCCACAAGAACTAAATTATTCCAAACTCTTTCCAGGTGCTCAAATGCTTCCTGAAGTTTCTTGAAAGCTTTGACTTTCTATTATAATCAAGTCTTAACACCACTTCATCCCCTGCCCCTTCTGGAACCTGGAAAGACCCGAGTCCCAGCTGGCTGCCTCCCTGCACCCGCTTCCAGTTCACCAGGACAAAGTCTTCTGTGGCCTCGATGGCCATGCCAGGCTGACCACAGGTTGCACCCTCCCGGCGAGGGAAGGCCTGTGATGTCCTCGTTGGGAAGGTCACAGGACGGCTGTGGGATCCTGGGCCAGGCCCTTCCCCTTTCTGGTCTGGGCTCTGGCCAGGGACCAGGCTGGATTCCCTTGACCCCCCACGGGCCACTGCGGGGAGGTCAGGGCTGGATCAAATGGGCCACAGACACAGAGGAAAACAGAGGCCTCCCATTTCTTTTTTTTTTTTTCCATGTATATTTTTTGTTATTTTTCATTTTTTTTGTAAAATGTCCCGGTTCTTCCATAACTTATAAACATGATTTATACTGAGGGTGGATGGGAAAGCGGGCAGGGGCTGGGTGACTGGGGACGCACCTCTCCTTGCTGCCCCCTTGGGGCTAGGCCCATTTGGCCATTTCAGGGGGAACGGGGACACCCCAACACCTCCCTGAGGTTGTCTGGCCGCCTCTGCCCCTGGTGCTCAGAATCCCGTAGCCCCCTGACTCCAGAATCGCTTCCTGGACCCCAAGACTGCTGGGCACGTGGCCCCTTGTCCTCCACGTCCTGCCGTGCCCGTCCTTCGGAGAATCCCCCCTCAGCTGCTGGGGTGATGGGTCCCCTCCTTTCCGCTGCCCCCTGACCCCCGAGGAGGGAGGGAAGGGAGGGGGAGGGGGCTCAGGTCTCCCCCTCCGTGGCGGGGGGGGGTGGGATCAGAAGGAGAAAGGGCGAGGAAGGCGGGGCCTACGGGGCTCAGCCAATGGTGAGGCCGAAGCCGCACTGGAACTTGTTCTTTCGGTGATTCAGGAAGGCCCCGAGGGCCAGCGTCAGGGGCAGCGGCGGGAGCTTCTTCTCCAGCGTGGCGCCCACGATCCAGTTGCTGTCCACAGAGCCTGTGGGTGGACAGCTGTGTGAAGAGCCTCACCCGACACATCAGACACCAGGCCGCCGACCGTGCTGCTCCACTGCCCCGCCCGGAGCCCTCTTCACACCCCCAAGTGCTTCAGTTCTGAGCTCCGCGACCCCTCCCCTCCCGGAAGCCCTGGGCCAACCCGTGGGCTACCCTCCCAGTCCCAGTCTTGTCCACACCGGGTCGCTGCTCTGGGTGGATGGGCCTGTTCCCGCCACTGTGAGCCCTGGGTTGGGGAGGGGCCAGGTCACTGTTGTGTCCGCAGCTGGGCACAGAGCAGGTGCTGAGTATCTGCTGAAACGGAGACTAAAATCTCTAGGGCTCGTGCCCAGGACCTGATGGGTGTGCAAGTGCTGGCTGCCATCTGTACCCAGTGGAGCTCAAAGACTCACTGAAGGGGAGCAGAGACGCTGCAGTCCAAACGCAGCCTCAGACCCGGGGGCTGACTGCAGGGTGAGGGCTTAAGGCAGGTTTCAGAGGCAAAACCAACCCCTCTCCCTGGGCATCCTGGCTACTTTTGTTTAAAAAAATTTTTTTGGCCACCCTGAATGGCTTTTGGGATTTTAGTTCCCTGAGCAGGGATAGAACCCCGGGCCCTCAGCAGTTGAGAGTGAGACCACTGGACCACTGGGGACTTCCCCTGGCTGCCTTTAGAAGCCTTGACCCAGGGCCACTGAAGCGGCCTTTCCAGGGTGGTCTCCACACACCCCAAACCCGAGAGCCACTGAGGCACAAAGAGAAACTTCAGATGAGACTCAGTCAGCCTGGGGGACGGCTGTGGGTCTGGCTGTGACCGGGGAGCCTCCCTAAGGTGAGACAGTGGGGCAAGGCCGGCTGCGCTCCAATTTGCCTTCCATGCGTGAGAAAAAGAGGAAGCAAGGCCCGTGCATGAAGACTGCTGAGGGCTGCTGGCTGGGGTGGGGGTGGTCCCTGCAAGCTTGGGCCCAGGCCCCCACCCACCGTCTTAACGAGCACTCCTGGGTAACGTGGGGGCCCGGCGTGCTGCCTCTCCCATTTCCTCTGGCCAGTACCCCACTCAGAGCCAAGTCGCCTCTCGCTTGTTTCTCAGGTAAGGAAAGAGAGATCTGTACCTTTGAAGAGGAGGTTGGCCTTGGGCAGGTCCAGCTGGTATCCAAAGGAGACACTTGTGTCCTGCATCCTTGTGCTGGCCTCGAACTCCACACCCACCTGCAGCTGGAGGGACCGGGGCAGCACGCACGAGTGAGCCTCCTAGGCTGGACTCGCTGGCGCGCCAGCCCTGGGCACCCCACACCCAGCCAGCCGGTCCCAGAGGGGCTCACCTGGTCACTGGCTCTGTGGTAGTACGTTGCATGCATGCCCGCCTGACCCAGTGTTACTGTCGCCAACCAGTTGTTCACTGGAAGAGAGCAGATGGGTTACCAAGGAGGCGTGGGCAGCCAGGGGCCCAGGTTTTGCCCCTCTTCCCTCAGACCCAGGAGTCCAGCCCCCAGCCCCTCCTCCCTTAGTCTCAGGGCTCCGGGCTGCCAGACTCACATGTGTATTTCCCAGCTAGCGACATAACAGCGCCCTCCTCCCGGGCCGCCGGTGGTAGACCAGCTCTCCGCCCAGGGCCAGGCATGGCGTGATGCTCTGGAGGTAGTGGGCCACGAGGATCCCTGCAGGCGAGAGGTAGAGTCGTGACTTCTGAGTTTGGTGGTTAGTTTCCACCCAGTTAAGGCACCAGACTGGACTCCCACTTCCTCAGGCCTCCCACTTGGGCTCCTTGCTAGAGTCGTTCACAGGGCTGAGGTCAGCCTCCCATGGCCCACCGGGACCTCATCTACTCTGCATTCACCTCCCTTTACACAGGAGGCTGCGGAGTCAAGTCACTCCCACATGGTCACAGGACAGGTCAGGGGCAGAATCCAGGGCTCCCCATCTCCTGAGCCCAGGCTTCAAGCCACCCTCCCGCCATGAGCGGTAGGTGAGAGCACACTTTGGGGGGCTAGACGGCCTGGGTTCAAATCCCAGCACTTGCTGCAGGGGTAACTGAGGGCCACTGGCACCACTTCCCTGTGAGCAGGACACCTCGCAAGACTCTGAGGAAGAGCAGAGAGCTGGATGCAGGCGTGGTGTGCACAAGGCGTGCTCAGCACACAGCCAGGGCCCGGCTGCCACGGAGACCCGCCCTGCGGAAGTCCACTTCCCGGGCCCCTCGGCAGCAAGGATGGCTGTGAGGGCCCCTGAGCGTTTGCTAACCGCCCACTCCACCGCCGGGCTGAGTTCCTCGAGCCCAAGGACTGATACTGTCTGTCTTTGAGAGCCCAGGAGGGTGGACACCACAGAGGTGATCAATGTGGAGGGCAAGGGCCAGGGAGGAAGAAAGGCAGTGGGGGACGCAGAAGGAGTGATGATGGAGAACTGGAAAGCAAGAGTCACCTCTGTAGAGACGGGAAAGCGATCAGAGATGGAGGTGGACGGCGGGACCTGACGATGCCCAACCTGAAGGACGGAGCAGGTGAGGACCGGTGAGGTAAGCTTAGAGATGGACACCCAGTCAGAATGAGGAAGACCAGGGAGGGGGGAAGGAGGTGGGGACAGGCAAGGACAAGGAAAGCGCAGACGTGCAGATGCTTCCCTGGACAGAGCTCAGAGGCACCGAGTGGGGACTGTCCTGAGGGGCGGGACAGGCTGGGAGGACAGGATGGGACCTGCTCGCATCTTTAGGCACACCCAGGCAGGGGCTGCCACAGGGGGCGGCTGCGGCCAGGGCAGGCTGGAGCTGGCTTCTCCCCGGGAGTGGGTGACACTGACCCACCTCCTGGGCCCTCCTCCGCCAGCTGGTTGTTAAGCCATCACCTGCACACCCCTGGACAAGAGCAGCTTCTGTGCCAAGAGAAGGGGAACCTCGGGCCCAAAGAGAGAAAAGTGACCATCCAGGGGTCACACAGGGACTTTAACTCAAGAGCCTCTGGTCATGGTTTAGACTGAGGGCTTCGAGACCCCAAACTCCTCTCCCACCCCCAATTCCTTGGCTTGCTGCACCCTCTGCTTCCCAAGCCCTACCCTCCTCCTCGGCCTCCTGCCCCAGTCTCATCCTCTCCAAGCAGCTTCACGTGCAGAGGGATCTTGTTAAAGCACACACCCGCCCTGCTCCCCCTGCTCAGAACCTGCCATGATGCCCCAGCATCAAGGACACCCTGGCTTCTTAGGACACAGGGCAAAGGCCCCTGTGGTTCATCCCCAGCTTTCAAACAGACTTCCTCCGAGAGCTTCACAAGTCCTTGCACAGTGCTCATCCTCACAGGCCTTTTTCTTGAACACCCTGCCCTTTCCTAGCACCTCCATCTCCTTCAGATCAGTTTAGTTCAGTTGCTGAATCGTGTCCGATCCTTCACGACTCCACGGACTGCACCACATCAGGCCTCCCTGTCCATTACCAACTCCCGGAGTTCACTCAAACTGGTCCATTGAGGCGGTGATGCCATCCAGCCACCTTATCCTCTGTCGTCTCCTTCTCCTCCTGCCCCCAATCCCTCCCAGCATCGGGGTTTTTCCAATGAGTTAGCTCTTTGCATCAGGTGGCCAAAGTACTGGAGTTTCAGCTTCAACATAAGTCCTTCCAGTGAACACCGAGGACTGATCTCCTTTAGGATGGAGTGCCTGGAGTGGCTGTGAAGAACCCACTGAGTTCAAAATTCCATGAGAAGGAAAAACAACACCTATTATAGGTCTGAGAGCAAAGAGGTGGCCTTGGACAAGGGACAGAGTGCAGCTTTCCTGGAACCTATGGGGCTGGGGCCACACCTGGCTCCCTGGGGAGTGGGTACACAGTGGGCTCTTGGCTGGGCCCTGACACAACAGCTTTCTGCCCTCCCCACGCTGTGCTCCCTGGGGCTTTGGCCACACAGCTTTCCTCTGAGAGCGCTGCCCTTCTCTTCACTCTAATTGGTCCAGACACTGGCATTGAGAGACACTGTCCTCGTCACTCCAGGCGAGCTGGGCCCTCCTGTTGTAAGCTCTCACAGCAACCTGGACCTCTCCCGAGTAGGCGTTCTCCCAACAATAACACAGTCACTGTGATTATTTGTCTCAAGGCAAGTGTCTTGGCTACTGGCCAGGGAGGGGCTGTATGTGTCCCAGGGTGGGCACAAACTCGGGGTGCTCAGGAATGAAGCCGAAGCCCCAGAGGAGGAGCTGAGGCCAGGGTAGGGGACCAGGCAGTCCGCAGGCTCCTCGTTAGGCCTCGACCATGATTCTAACGCCAGGCCCTCTGCTTCCTCGCTGTGCGATCCTGGAGCAGGGCGATTTCACCCCAGACCTTGCCTTCCTTACCTGTGAGAACCCCAATCCCCCTGCCTGTTGTGGGGCGGCCCAGAGACCCATCCCACAGTGAACCCTAACTAGCTGTGTCTGGCCTCATAAGGGGCTGACGGGTCCGCCCATTGATTCCTTCACCAAGGTGCACTTGCTGTGACTGTGTCTTTGAGATGGATGGGGAAACCAAAGCTCAGAATGGGTGGAGCACCAGCTGTCATTGGTCATGAATAATTACATGAGTAACTACTCATATCCTCAGTACTGCCCTGGGCCCAGAAGTTCTGATCAGTGCTTGAGGGGAGGAAGGGATGTCCATAGGGCCTAAGAGATAAGAGTGTCACTGGTGGCCTTGGGCTCCAGGGAAGAGAGACCCAGAGGTCAGTGTTGAGGAGCAAGAGAGGCCGATGCTGGTGAGTGTTTGCTGGAGTGGGGGGTCTGGGTGCGGTGGACTCTGGAGGTGGCCTTGCTGTGTGTCCCTGGGGAAGTACTTGCCCTCTCTGGGCTTCAATCAGACAGGGATGATGTTAGCGCCACCCCTCAGGGCTGTGAAGGATTGCACGAGCCAATCCTCATTGGCTCGAGTGACTGGATGAAGGCCCAGGTGTGCACAGTATGCCGAGGGCCTGGCAAAGGGTGCCAGGTGGGAAACAGGACCTGTGGTGGCCGCTGCTCACTCCTTTGCGCACTATTTTCTGAGCGCCTACTCTGTTCCCAGCACAGTTCCAGGCGCTAGGCGCCTTCACGCACTCACTGCCCAAGAGCCTGCTCTTCCTGATAGAGCGAACAGCAGGCACAAGAATGTGGAATCACCAACTCTACCCTTCTGGTGGGTCAAGCGCCCCTTGCCCCCAAAAAGGCTGACTTCTCAACTCCGACCTCCCTCTTATCCCCCACACGGAATCCAGCAGCAAATACTATTGCTCCACCTTCAAGGTACATCCAGACCCCCAGACCTCCGCTTGCCCCCTCCGCTGCCCCCTTGTGGCCTGGTCTCCAAAGGTGGGCACAAGAGGTCCTGTAAGAAGCAATGTCGGACGATCCTGTCCCTGTCAAAATCGTCTTGTGGTCTCAGACTCAGAAGCTCTCCAGAGCTTTATGTTTCAGCCCTGCCATCCTGCCTTCTACCGCTTGCCCTCCTTCCTCACTGTTACAGCACCAGTCCTCCTCGATGTCCCAGTGAAGGGTCATACCTCGGGGCTTTTGCACTCGCTGTTCCTTCTGGCTGAAAAGCTCTTTTCCCACATATCTGCTTGGCACCTTCCCTCACATCCTTCTGTCTTCATTCAGGTATCACCTATGTAATGAGGACTTCTCTCAAGACTCCACCAGCCCCTCCTGACGCCACCATCTTTCCATAGGGCTCCATCACCCATCTGCTTTACTCGTGTCTCTAGAACGGAAGGTTCCAGGGGCTTCCCAGGTGGCGCTAGTGATAAATAACCTACGTGCCAAGGCAGGAGATATAAGACACCTGGGTTCAGGTGTCTTATAAGACCTGATATAAGACCATGGGTCGGGAAGGTCCCCTGGAGAAGGCCATGGCAACCCACTCCAGTATTCTTGCATGGACTCTCCCCTGGACAGAAGAGCCTGGTGGGCTACAGTCCATGGGGTCACAAAGAGTTCAAGACCGAAGTGACTTAGCACGTGTGCACACCTCCCTTAATATACATAATATAAAAACCACCACTAGAATGTCCAGAAGACAGACTTAATTTTCCTTAGTTCACCACCATATCCTCTGGACATGGAATATATGACTCATAGTCAAGAAACATCAGATCAATGTAGAGAAATCAAAGGCAGATGCCCAGAGACAAAAATAAAAAAGGGGGAAGCAGAGAGGAGAGACCAGAAGTACAGACATTAGTCAGCAGGTCCTTGCCCCACAGCCAAGCCGAACAGGAATCTTCTTTGTTGCCCTCCATTGCAGACTGACTTGCCTCCCCCTCAGCTGCACGTGGACTCCGCCTGCCTTGGGGTCAGCTCTGTGCCCCGAGCAACCCGAGCCCCAGGAGCAATGCAGCAGTGGCTCATTTCCTTGGGACCTGTCACATGCCTGACCCCATTTGAGACTTTGCACACATAACCTGCTTGACAACCCTGTAAGGCAACCCGATTTAAACAAATGAGGAAGCCAAGGCCCATGAGGGTGATGGAAGCTCCCCTACCCCCCCGCCCCCAGTGAACCCAGTGACAGAGCTGGGACTTGAACCTGTTTTTTCCCCCATGAGGCTATAGGACCTAATTGATGCTCTGTGCTCTGAAGTCACGCCTGGCCCTGAACCCATTTCTTGGACAGCAGAAAAGGAGGGTCAGAGGGAGAAATGGATTTGCTGGGCATGGGGTCTGACCACCTTCCAAGCCCTGCGCCTCTTACCTGAACCCACCAGGACGTCTGGGTTCCCCAAAGTGACGGCTGCTGTGAAGTCGGAACCCGGTACTCCCCATCCACCTGCCAGTTCACAAACTTCGACTGCTGGGTCTGTCGGGGGAGGGCCAAGTATGAGGGTGAAACTGAGCAGGACCCCATGGGGCCCGCAGGCACAAAAGGGCTTTCAGAGGCCCCCTCTTCTTGTTTGTAGGAAAAAGGCTTCAACCTCCTAGACCTTCCCCGAGGGCAGATCCATTTACTCATCAGAGAAGAGAGAGAAAGCAGAAAGGAAAAGCAAGCTGGTAGTCACACAATAGTGCCGAGAGGGCTTCTCTTAGGGATCAGCGAGTAAAGAACCTGCCTGCAATGCAGGAGCCACAGGAGACACGGGTTTGATCCCTGGGTCAGGAAGATTCCCCTGGAGGAGGAAATGGCAACCCACTCCAGTATTCTGAAAAGTTGTCTGAAAAAAATCCCATGGACAGAGTAGCCTCCCTGGCTACAATCCAAAGGGTCGAAAACAGTCGGACCCAACTGAGTGACTAAGCACAGCACAGGTGGAATCCTAGCTCCTGTCAAGGGCATGCAAGGGCCTCCACCCAGGAGGAGGATGGCAACTTCCAGCTGAGCACAAGACTCCCAGCACACCACCCACCCTATGGCCTCACTACTGAGCAACCAGAAGAAATCACACTTCCTGCAGCACCCTGCCCCCAGTGTGCCTCTAAAAGCCCTTCCCTGAAAACTGGGCTTCCCTGGTGGCTCAGAGGGTAAATAGTCTGCCTGCAATGTGGGAGACCTGAGTTCAATCCCTGGGTCGGGAAGATCCTCTGGAGGAGGAAATAGCACCCCCACTCCAGCATTCTTGCCTAGAAAATCCCATGGACGGAGGAGCCCGGCAGGCTACAGCCCACAGGGTCGCAAAGAGCCGGACACGACTGAGCGACTTCACTCACTCACGCCCTGAAAACTATGGGGAGTTTGGTCTATAGAGAACCAGCCACCCGTATTTCTCACTTAATCTTTGCGATAAGCCCTTCTCTGCTCCAGACTCTGATGTTTCAGTTTGTTTGGCTGCACAGTGCCTTGAGTTCTTGGTTTTAACACCCAAGGGCAGCTTGGGGCTCAGGGAGGCTGGGGGCCGTCGCCGACTCCATCCTCCCACTCACCTGGATGGCCATCTTGGACCTGAGGCCAGGGCCCAGCTGATGAATGACCTGAGCATTGAGGCTGCCACTATTATCCATGTCACCCACCAGCACGGGAATGCCTGCGGGGTAGAGGGCAGGGTTAGAGGTGAGAGGCCTAGCGTCATGGATGGACATGCATGATGGGCTCTGGTGAGAAGCCTAGGACTGGAAAGCCTAGAATGAGGTCCTCTCCTCCAGGAAGCCCTCTAAGACCACCTAGGCTGAGTTAGGCTCTCCTCTGGGCTCAGCCTTTGGGTTCCCCATTTCGGTCTTTCTCTCCCTGGACAGTTCCTCTCTGGAGACAAGCTTATTCTCTTTCTCCACTAGGCTGTGAGCCCCTACGGCTGTTTCAGTTACTGCTGTGTCCCCAGGACCATCCAGCACAGAGATGGGCAGGACATGGGGTGGGGGGGTGCCCTGAAGGTTTGCTGAAAAAATAAGTTTATTGCATGGAAATAGTTAACACAAGCAAAAACCTAATTTAGCCTCCCAACTCCACCTGTGTCCTGCCCCAGCCTCCTCCTGGGCTTCCAGTTTTGCCTTCAGTCTTCTAACCCAGCTTCTGCAGACAGCCTGAGAAATGCGATTTCCAAAGCACTCGTACCACCGCATCTTCTCCTCCTTTAAATCTTTCCGTGGCTCTCTAGTGCCCCCTAGTGGAAGTTCAAATGCCTGGCTTGGCCTTCAAGCCCTGCGTGATCTGCAGCCCAGCCCTGCCCGCTCTGGGTCATCACTGCTTGGTGACCCTGGTGTCCTCAGACTCACCCAGAGAAGTAGGGGTCAGGATGAAGGAATGACCCAGGTTTCCATGCACCCTGGAGAGACCCCGTTCCCACCTCCCCACACCACCAGCAGCCCAGTCTCCTACTGACAAAGCTTTCTTCCACTGACTGGCTACATTATTTGTTAGAAGAAAGATACAATGAATGAATGGCAAAGGTATCTCACCTCTGTGGGACTCAGCTGCTTTGTCCCCACATATGTGACCCCAAAGTGGTAGTTGGACTCCCCGATCGTGCTGAGGGCTACTGTGTGGTTCACCTGGGAGAAGAGGGAGGGCTGTGGTGATGAGCCCATGGGCCACTCCCCAAGGAACCCAGCTGAGCCCATTTCCAGGTCAGCTCCCCTCCAGCCTAGGGTAGGGGATGCTTGCCAATCTGACCTCCCAGTCAGGGCGTCTCTGGGCATGGCAGGGGATGAAGACTGGGAGGTGTGGACTGACTAGATTAGACACTCAAGAGAAGGGATGTGTGGGGCACACCTGGTACTTCATCCCTGCCTGGATGTTAGTTGCAGGGTGGGTCCCTAAACCCTACCACTGGCCCCCGATTGAGTCAGCCTGGTACTGTCTCTGGTGTCTTTAAGTATCAAGGAGCCCAGATCTTTAAGGAGTTAAAGGACAGGAGAAGGAATGGCAACCCACTCCAGCACTCTTGCCTGGAAAATCCCATGGACTGAGAGGCCTGGTAGGCTACTGTCCAGGGGATGGCAAAGAGTCGGACATGACTGAGCAACCTCACTTTCACTAAAGGACTGTATGTACAGATGCATAGGGATGGCTGGGATGACCTCTGGAGGATAATGGCACAAGAAAGGCTCACCTGGAAATGATTACTCAACCCTTTGTTGACTGTGAGCTTCACACCTTCCATCTGAATAGGAAACAGCTCTGAAAGAGAGAAAAATGCTGTCACACTTCAACACACACACCCCATCTCTCATCCCTTTCTTCCCTATGGTCCCCACTCTCCCTTTTCCAGGAACCCACAACCAGCACACTGCACAAAGCACCTCATCCAGTAAAGAGGCAGAACAGCCCAGAGGATGGGGTAAGGACCAAAGCCTTTGCCTGCATCCAAATTCCAGTGCCACCATCTACTACTTGTGTGACCTTAGGCGAGTTATTTTATCCATGTCAAACCTATCTGTTAGTTGAAGATGCTCACCACATAGAAATACTGCAAGGATTTAATGAGTTAACACACACTGAATGCCAGAACAGTGCTCAATAACCCACCACCACTTTTGCTACCACAATTGCTCCAAGCCAGGATCCAGAAGCCTTGGGTTCCACCCCCACTGATCCATTGCTGACACTGTGACCTTGGGCCTCGGTTTCCCTCCCGATAGCATGAGGCTGGCTTGGCCGATTCCTGGGGCACATGATGTCCTTAAAGTTTTTCTGTTCCGCTCTGGCATTCCATCCTGAGGTTCCATCATTTGATCCCGTCATCCTAAGCCCCAGGTTCAACGTTCCACTATTCGATCCAAACGTCAACTCCTAACGCTCTGTTAAATGATTCCAATGGTCCGTGCCAATTCCCAAGGTCCTCAGTGCGCTCCTCCTTCCTCCGAGATCCCGGCCATCACACCCCTGCCAGGCCCCTAGCCCCTCACCCCTTGCACTTCCGGTGGCACTCCTCGAACGTGCCCGGGTTGGGCAGGCAGCCGCAGGCCCCATCGTCCCCAGTCCCTCCAGCGCTGGCAGCCGCAGTCCCGGGGGTCCGTTCCGGAACCTCGACCTGTGCCAGCTCCAGCGCCCAGGCCGCCCCCAGTGGTGGCAAAGTGAAGCCGGGAGGAGAGGGCGGAGGTGGCGGCAGTCCCACGAGGGGAGGCGCAGGCGGCGGCGGCGGCCCTGCGGGCGGCGAGCTAGCGGCCAATACGTTCCCCATGGTCGCCTGCAAGGGAAAAGGTCAGAGGACAGAGGTCAAGGCCCGCAGGCTCCAGGCTGAGTCCCCAGCCAACACTCCTCAGGCCCCCCGCTCAGAACCCCAATTCTCACGCGCGGCAGCGCCTCCTCCCGGTCCGGGCTCCGCTCCCACACCGTGGGCCACGCGCAACCGAACCCGCTGCCGCCGCCGCCGCCACGGTCGCCCCCGCCCCACCGAGCCCATTGGTTAAGTGGGCCCTGAGGTCCTCCCCGCCAGCTTCATGGTCTGGCCTTACTATTGGAGTCATGGATGAGAGTCCCACCCACCTTTTGGAACGTCCTTTTCTGTTGGTTCCCACTCGCAGACAGGTCACAGCACACCTCCGTGCCCTTCCCATTGGCTTGGGAGCCCACGCCAATTGGTTCGCGATGCCGCGGGTTCCGAGGCTCACCCACCATTGGTCTGTGCTGCTCACTTTGCACCGCCCATTGACGTAACACCTCCGCCCCATTCCCGAAGGCGTCCCTCTTTCGACTCCGCCCCGTGGCGAAGTTGTTAATGATAATTGGTTGGCCTTGGCCCTTGCAGCTTCCTGATTGACTCCTGCAGGTACAGGGGTCGGACCCTGGTGTCGTAAGCTATCTTGTGTGTTCATTGGCTAACCTGCGAGGGTCAAGGGACACGGATAAAGATGGGTTGCGTAGCAGAGGCTGCTAGGCAGCAAGGTCAGCCCTCGTGTCCCACCAGGCAACGCGGCAAAGGGGGCGGCCCCCTAGTCCGAAGTCGGAGACCGAAAGCCGGAAGTGCTAGCTCTTCCCACAGTGCCGCGGGAAGAATTCTAACCCGTTTTGTGAACTCTGTCCTGCTTCTTGTTACCCACAATGCCTCTTACCTATTTAACGGGACAGTTGCCGTAGGCCCACCTCTTTCGTTACCCATCATGCTTTCTGTGTCTTTCCCCCAACCCTTGCCTCAGTCACTGAAGCTTCTGTCTTTGGCCCATTCATTCCTATCCCATTACCCAGCATGCCTTCCGCTCCATTCATTTCAACTTAGTTGCCTGTACGACCTTTAGCCCTTTTACGCCTGTTCATTTCCCACTTTCTTTCTTTTTTAAAAAAATATGTATCTATTAATATTTGGCTGCACGGCTGGACATGTGGGATCTTTAGTTGTGACCTGTGAATTCCGTGTTGCAGCACGCGGAATCTAGTTCCCTGCCCAGGGATGGAACCCTGTCCGCCTGCATTGGGAGCTGCAGAGTCTTAGCTGCTGGACCATCAGGGAATTCTTCCTGCATTCTTCTGCTGCTGCTAAGTTGCTTCAGTCGTGTCCAACGCTGTGCGACCCCATAGACGGCAGCCTACCAGGCTCCCCCAACCCTGGGATTCTCCAGGCAAGAACACTGGAGTGGGTTGCCATTTCTTTCTCCAATGCATGAAAGTGAAAAGTAAAAGTGAAAGTGAAGTTGCTCAGTCGTGTCTGACTCTTAGCGACCCCATGGACTGCAGCCCACCAGGCTTCTCCGTCCATGGGATTTTCCAGGCAAGAGTACTGGAGTGGGTTGCCATTGCCTTCTCCACCCGCATTCTTCTAGCTGTACCTTAATTGAGCATCAGGCTTTATGTCTATTGCTCAACTTGCCTGTGGCCCCTGTTTCTCCCTTATTCATTCCTCTACCCCTGGCTCTTTCAGAATTTTCCACAGTTGATTGTGATCCACATTCAAAGGCTTTGGCATGGTCAATAAAGCAGAAATGGATGTTTTTCTGGAACTCTCTTGCTTTTTCCATGATCCAGCGGATGTTGGCAATTTGATCTCTGGTTCCTCTGCCTTTTCTAAAACAAGCTGGAACATCAGGGAGTTCACAGTTCACGTATTGCTGAAGCCTGGCTTGGAGAATTTTGAGCATTACTTTACTAGTGTGTGAGATGAGTGCAATTGTGTGGTAGTTTGGGCATTCTTTGGCATTGGAATGAATACTGACCTTTTCCAGTCCTGTGGCCACTGCTGAGTTTTCCCAATTTGCTGACATATTGAGTGCAGCACTTTCAAAGCATCATCTTTCAGGATTTGAAATAGCTCAATTGGAATTCCATCAACTCCACTAGCTTTGTTTGTAATTATGTTTTCTAAGGCCTACTTGACTTCACATTTCAGGATGTCTGGCTCTAGGTGAGTGATCACACCATCGTGATTATCTGGGTCATGAAGATCTTTTTTGCACCGTTCTTCTGTGTATTCTTGCCATGTCTTCTTAATATATTCTGCTTCTGTTAGGTCCATACCATTTCTGTCCTTTATTGAGCGCATCTTTGCGTGAAATGTTCCCTTGGTATCTCTAATTCTCTTGAAGAGATCTCTAGTCTTTCCCGTTCTGTTTTTGTTTTTTTTTTTCCTGTTGTTTTCCTCTATTTCCTTGCATTGATTACCGAGGAAGGCTTTCTTATCTCTCCTTGCTATTCTTTGGAACTTCCTGCATTCAGGTGCTTATATCTTTCATTTTCTCCTTTGCTTTTCGCTTCTCTTCTTTTCACAGCTATTTGTAAGGCCTCCTCAGACAGCCATTTTTCTTTTTGCATTTCGTTTCCATGGGGATGGTCTTGATGCCTGTCTCCCATACAATGTCATGAACCTCCATCCATAGTTCATCAGGCACTCTGTCTATCAGATCTAGTCCCTTAAATCTTTTTCTCACTTCCACTGTATAATCATAAGGGATTTGATTCAGGTCATACCTGAATGGTCTGAGTGGTTTTCCCTACTTTCTTCAGTTTAAGTCTGAATTTGGCAATAAAGAGTTCATGACCTGAGCCACAGTCAGCTCCCGGTCTTGTTTTTGCTGACTGTATAGAGCTTCTCCATCTTTGCCTGCAAAGAATATAATCAATCTGATTTCGGTGTTGACTGTGTGGATCACAATAAACTGGACAATTCCGAAAGAGATGGGAATACCAGACCACCTGACCTGCCTCTTGAGAAACCTATATGCAGGTCAGGAAGCAACAGTTAGAACTGGACATGGAACAACAGACTGGTTCCAAATAGGGAAAGGAGTACATCAAGGCTGTATATTGTCACCCTGCTTATTTAACTTACATGAGAAATGCTGGGATGGAAGAGACACAAGCTGGAATCAAGATTGCCGGGAGAAATACCAATAACCTCAGATATGCAGATGACACCACCCTTATGGCAGAAAGTGAAGAGGAGCTAAAGAGCCTCTTGATGAAAATGAAAGAGGAGAGTGAAAAAGTTGGCTTAAAGCTCAACATTCAGAAAATGAAGATCATGGCTTCTGGTCCCATCCCTTCATGGGAAGTAGATGGGGAAACAGTGGAAGCAGTGTCAGACTTTATTTTTAGGGGGCTCCAAAATCACTGCAGATGGTGATTGCAGTCATGAAATTAAAAGATGCTTACTCCTTGGAAGGAAAGTTATGACTAACCTAGATAGCATATTGAAAAGCAGAGACATTACTTTGCTAACAAAGGTCCATCTAGTCAAGGCTATGGTTTTTCCAGTGGTCATGTATGGATGTGAGAGTTGGACTGTGAAGAAAGCTGAGCACCAAAGAATTGATGCTTTTGAACTGTGGTGTTGGAGAAGACTCTTGAGAGTCCCTTGGACTGCAAGGAGATCCAACCAGTCCATTCTAAAGGAGATCAGTCCTGGGTATTCATTGGAAGGACTGATGCTAAAACTGAAACTCCAATACTTTGGCCACCTCATGTGAAGAGCTGACTCACTGGAAAAGACTCTGATGCTGGGAGGGATTGGGGGCAGGAGGAGAAGGGGACGACAGAGGATGAGATGGCTGGATGGCATCATCGACTTAATGGACATGAGTTTGAGTAAACTCTGGGAGTTGGTGATGGACAGGGAGGCCCTAGTGTGCTGCGATTCATGAGATCACAAAGAGTCGGACACAACTGAGCGACTCAACTGAACTGACTGACCCCTGGCTCATTCATTGAGATCTATTACTCATCATGCCTTGAGCTGCTATTACAACATTATTCATAATTTTGCCTTTGACCTACTCTTACTTATTACACCCCTGCCCCTTGTACTTAGTTACTGCTATTTCTACTTTGTTCTGTTTATTTCTACCCATTACCCATTAGACTGCTGTTGTAGATTATTTTTCCTTATGCCCTGGACTCCACCTGCTCCTTCCATTAAGCATGGCTTATGCATTTTTGCTCATTATCCCCTCACTTATCTCTTTCATATCTTTGGTCCTTTTCTTTTTGTCTGTAACCTATCTTAACTTCTAGTCTACTGATTCCCTCAAGCCCTGGACCCTGCGCCACCCCCAGCCCCCAGTCATTATCCATTATGTTCCACCCCTATCCCCTAAACAGCCCACAGAAAACACCAGTTGAGACCTGGTCAAAGTACAAACTCATATTTTGTAGGAAATGCTATATTAAAAACCACATCTCGTATCCCTAACCCAGATGATCCACTCCCCCACCTCAACCCCCAGGGAGATGTTTGGGTCCAATCCCACTGGGCAGGAGTAAAAGGACTCAGTAGTCTTCAAAGTAACAGCAAATTCTTCCAAGGTTGGCATCAGCAAGGCACACTCTGCATGAGGCTGACCCCATGTAGCCCTGAGCTGGGGCTTAATTCTCTGGAGAAGGAATTGGGGTAGTGGGGGCACAGGGAAGAAGGGTCGGTACCCTGAGACTCCTGCCTGCAGGAGGGAGGAGATGGGGAAGTTCTGCTCTGGGCTGGGGAATCCCCTCCCCCCACCTTTAGGGGACAGGGAGGGGGGAATGGGTGATAGACGTTCTGCCACCCGGAGGGCTCAGGTCTGAGCAGCGGAATGTCCCCAACACCCACCCCAGCAGATCTATTAGGAGTTACTGCCTGAGGAAAAATCAGGTCTGGGGTCTTCTTTGGGATTTGGGAGGAGTCTGGAGATGGTGGGTCGTGAGAGGTACAATCTATGTCTGGTGAATCCTTGGGTAAGAGTGTGTGCAGAAATCTACCTTCTCCAGCCTCTCCTAAGCTTATCAGGTTTCCATTGTCATGGCCAACTTCTCTGAATCAGAGATCATTGATTAGAGGTCACAGTGGAGCCACCAAGATAGATGTCAAAGATGAGATGCGTGTGTGCTAACTGACAGTGGCTGGGCCCGAGGTCAGGGGCCCTAGATCCCTGACAGAAAGTTAAGATATCAAAAAATGAGAGGTGAAAGGGCAAGGCTGTGGTGGCTCACACATACATGGCCCGGGACATGACAAAGCCTTTGCTCTGGTAGGACTCAGGGGGTCGGAGTAGGACAGGGCATCATAGATGGGGTTGATCTTGTCCATATAGTCTTCCTCCTCCTCCTCGTCCTCTAGATCCAGGGATACCCTCTCCACAGCAGGTGGCCCTGGGGGCACCAGGATGGGGGACCCCAGGCTTGTGGCTCCAAGGATCAGGGGCCCTGACCGCTCTTCCAAGGTGGGCAGCTCATGGTATCGAGGCATTTCCTGGGAATGGGGAGGGAATGAACCCAAGGTTACCTCTTGAGCATGACACAGAATCCCAGTTTGCTCCTTGACCCTCAAATCCTGACCACCGTCTCCCCATGCTAACCAGACCAGACCTCACCCTATGTCACCCCTTGTTCCCTGGGTTGATATTGGGATAATCACGTAGATGGTTCTTAACTCAAAGCCCAGAGCATGGACCCTACCCTACTGAGCCTAAGTTTCCTCATTTTCTTTTGATCACTGAAACCGTGGTCTTTCCCTATGAGCCTTTAAATTCAATCTTGACCTAAACTTAAGCTCTACCCTTGAAACGTGACTTGTTCTCAAACTCAACATCTACCCCCTTACCTCCAGGAGGCCACTGAAGGGAGTGACTGTCTTTTCCCAGCTCCAGGCACAGTATCCAGCAAATGGAGATACTCAACTGGTCCTCTTTGATGGAGTGATTTTAACTCTCATCCCTTGTCCTTGGACTTTCAAAACCATGACCGTCCTCACTGAATCCTAAATACATCTCAATCCTCTAAGCTCTGACCAGAGATACAGCCCTGAACTTGAGTTGTAACCTTTAAATCCTTGATCTATTATGTAAGATTCTGCATGCATGCTCAGTCATATCTAACTCTGTGGGACTCCGTGGGCTGTAGCCTGCCAGGTTCCTCTGTCCATGGGATTCTCCAGGCAAGAATATTGGAGTGAGCTGCCATTTCCTACTCTAGGGGATCTTACCCACCCAGAGTCCTGCGTCTCGTGCATTGGCAGGCAGATTCTCTACCACTAGTACCACCTGGGAAGACTTCTCTTATGTAAGGAGGCCCTTAAACTCAGATCCCAAATCCACCCTTGACCTTTCCGAGTTCCTACCTGCTCGTCACATGAGACACCAGCATCAAAGTAGGGGTCTTGAGTGGGCTGTGCTCCGAGGCCCCCAGGGTGAAAAGCTGGGAGGGCTTTGATAGGAAAAAGAGGGACAAGTCAGGACCACCCTCCTACCCTGACAGCCTCTTCCCCCAAGTTCCCCAATTCCAGCCCTGGCCTCAGTGGGGGAAAGGTGGGGGCAGGCTGGGCTCCAGGGAAAGTGCTTACCATCTCTGGTTCCTCCAGCTTTGCCTTTGGGGTCGGTGGCTTGTATGAGGGAGGTCCCTCAGTCTGTGGGGTAGGAGGTAAGTCAGGTGGAGGCTAAGCCTGAGAACCCCTCTATTCCAGAGCCACTGCACATCTCTTTCCTCTACCTGATCTCTCCTTTCCACCACCCACCTCCCCTTCCCCTGCTGTCTCCTACTCATTCCATGAATTTCTCTTCTTCCAGGAAGTCCTCTTGACTCTCCAGGAGGAGCCAGAGTTCCTGTTATAGGATCATAGCTAGCTATGTGTCTCTAATGGGGCACATACTGAGTTTGAATTTGAAATATTATTTCTGATCTCATTCAACAATTATATCCCACTGCGAACAGTGTGAGGGGAGAAAAATGAGATTTGTGTTGTATTCCTGGAACCCACGATGAGGAGTATCAGGACATATTTGGAGAAAGACAGAATGAGAACTTCCATGGTGGTCCACTGATTAAGAATTTGCCTGCTACTGCAGGGGACATGGGTTCGATCCCTGGTCTGGGAACTAAGACCCTATGTGCTGTGAGCCAAATAAACCCATGGGCCACAACTACTGAGCCTGCATCTAGAGCCACAAGCTGCAAATACTGAAGCCAGTGCACCTAGAGCCCGTTCTCTGCAACAGGAGAAGCCCCACAATGAGGAGCCTGCACACCATAGCTAGAGACTAGCCTCTGCTCGCTGTGACTAGAGAAAGCCAGGGTGCAGCAGTGAAGACCTGCACAGCCAAAGAAATGATTTTAAAAAGAGAGAGAATGAAAAGAATAAGTGAAACACTTTCCTGTCGCCCAAACTATATTAAATTCCCTCATTCTCTACACCCACAGGCCAGAGTATCCTGTATATATAATAATGGCAGGTGCTCACTACACCTTCAATCCCCAGCTCAGATGTCCCTGCCTCCAGGAAGCCCTCCCTGATCTTTCAGGCTGAGTTGGGTGCACTCTGTAGCCGCGCTCAGCTCCTTCAGCTTCCCTAGCCCATTCCTAGCCATCCTGGACTGTCATTGTCTGGGGATGGACCTGTCTTCTCCAGACTGTGAACCCCAGGAGCTCAAGGCCACTGCCATCTCAGACACCATGGGTCTCACGGGCTTAGAAGATGAGAACATCAGCAGGTTGTTGGTTTGCATTGACTAGATGATTAAGACTGGTTCACAAATGTCCATCTTAGGGAGCTTGTTATAATATAGATGCCAAGCCCTTCTTGTGAAAGTGCTGATTTAGTAGGTTTGGGGTTAAGCCCAGGAAGGTGCATTTTTAACAACTGCTCCCCTCACACACGCTGGGTTACATTATTTCAAAACCATTTTGCCCCCAAAACTTTCTTGCTGAACAAATTTCAGCAAGTGATTTCAGCTCTCTGAACCTGTTTCCTTTTGAGAAGATGTGCATCCTTAGCTCTGTCTGAGAATTTAGGTTTCTTTGATATGATATGTTGATGCGTGTGGATATCTTTTATTTACATTTTAAATTTATTATTTGGGGGACATTTTTTAAAAGGCTTATCTATGTATTTGGCTGTGCTGAGTCTTCCCTAAGGTGCATGGGCTTCTCTTCTTGCAGAGCACAGGCTCTAGGCACACGGGCTCAGTGTGTGTGATGCAAAGGATTGGTTGCTCTGTAGCATGTGGGATCCTGTGGGACAAGGGATCAAATCTGCGTCCCCTGCATGGGCAGGCGGATTCTTAACTACTGGGCCACCAGAGAAGCCCTTTTTGGACATCTCTTAAGTGTTTTGTCTCATCATTGGGTTCCTAAGTTTAAGGGCCTCGCCCCACGGGGATACTTTCTGAATTACCTACTGAATGAACAAATGAATGGATGGATATGAGGCTTCACTGAGACCACAAGTACCATGCCTCTTATCAAGTCTCCACAAGGTGCTATAGAGATGTCAAGATGCCTCTCATGGCAAGGGCTCTGCAGAGAGAAGTGGAGCTAGTTTCCCCAAGAGCCCCAACATTCCTCTTTTTCACAGTAATACGGATTTTGACTGGGCATGTGGCCACCCAGACTAAAGACTGCGTTTCCTAGCTTCCTCTGCAGCTAGGACAGCCATGTGGCGAGACCCTGGCCAGTGGGAAATGAGAGAGTGCGATGGTCCCCTTACAGGACTGCCCTCGATTTCCATTTCCCCTTCCCACTGGCAGGCAGGGCGGCCCTTGAGGCCAGGATGGCCATGCCTGGTTGTCCTGTACATAGACAATGATAAGAGAGGAGCCATCTTGGAATGTGAATGAAGGGAAGGCAGAACAACAAGACAGCAGGAACCTGGACTCTGATGACATCACAGAGCAGAATTGTCATGGCCATGATTTCTAGGAAATAAACCCTCCTCTCCACCCCATTTAAGTCCTGGTCATTTTGGATCACTCTGTTTCACAGAGTTGATACCATGCAGGGTCCTGTGGGGTCCTGGGGCACAAGGCCTTTCTGTGTCCCCCATTTCTTTGTTTCTAGGAAACACCCTTCATTCAGCCTCCATGACCTTCCCTGAGTGCCAGTGGGGAGATTCAAGCAGTTGTTACTTAGGGAAGGCAGGAGATGCAAGACCAGGGAGAAACAAACAGCTAAGAGCAGCCTTGGGCCAAGGTCCTGTTTCCCTATTATTGGATACACACACGACAGTATCTTTGAACTACTCTGCAGATAAAGAAATCCCCTCCAGGTGGGAGAAACAACTGATTAATGATGGCAAGGGGCCCACAAGCATGTAGACCCCAGACCAGCTGGACCTGAAGCTTGATGCTGCTGACTCCTACTCACCTCAACACCAACCCATCAGAAGAATGTCCATGGGATGATCGCACCCTCTTTGAACAATTACTATAAAACTTCTCAATATCTTCCTCAAATTAGGACACTTGGGTTCTGAGGGCAGTAGCCCTCTGTGTCCCCCTTTGCCTGGCAAAGCAATAAAGCTACTCTTCTGGGTGCGAGCTAAGTCGATTCAGTGGTGTCTGATTCTTTGCAACCCTCTGGACAGTAGCCTGCCAGTCATCCCAAATTCTGTCTTGGAGATTTGATTCGGCACTGGTGTGCAGAGAAGCTGAGCCATTTCAGCGTCACAACCATTACCAACGACTTTCTCCCAGCATCCTCCCCCACCCTGGGCACCCCGGTCCTGGGACCCCTCCCCCATCCACTTCTTAGGACCCTTCACTCACTCCTCCTCCTCCTCTGCCCCCTGCAGCCTCTGCTCCTTCCGCTGCTGCCTGCAGATCAGGATGCCCGTGGCGGCCACAGCAGTAGCGATGATGGCAGCGATGATGCCCCCAATGATGCCCCCTGTGGCCCCTGCTCCGGCTGTGTTGGGTGTCTCTGCAAGAAGGAGGACAGCATGAGGGAGTCTCCAGGAGGAAGCCACACACGGCCTTATTCCCCGTCCCATCCCACCCTCCAGTCACCACCTGCCTGCCTACCACCTCTCCCAAGGGCAGAGGACATTCTTTTTATTCACTTAATCCTCACTGAGCATTTGTTGTGCGATAGAATGGTGAACAAAACATGCAAAGCGCCAGTCCCATGGGACGAATGTTTTGTCCAGCAGGGAGGCCACAAGTAGAGAAATAGACATAATAGCTAATGTGCCAGGTGATGGCAAATGATAGAGGGTAATCATAGGGGACTTCCCTCATGTCGAAGTGGATAAGAATCCACTTGCCCATGCGGGGACAGGGGTTCCATCCCTAGTCTGGGAAGATTCCACATCCTGCGGGGCAACTAAGCCCGTGGTCACAACTACTGAGCCCACACTCTAGAGCCGCCAAGCTGCAACTCCTGAAGCCTGCACGCTTAGAGCCCTGTGCTCTGCAACAAGAGAAGCCACCACAGTGAGAAGTCCGCGCTCTGCAATGAAGACCCAGGACAGCCAAAAAACCAATTATACATATATATATATACACATATATATACATACATACATATATATATACACACACATATATATATACATATATATATATATATATTTTTTTTTTCCTGGTGGCTCAGATGGTAAAGTGCCTGTCTGCAATGTGGGAGACCTGGGTTCAGTCCCTGGGTTGGGAAGATCCCCTGGAGAAGGAAATGGCAGCCCACTCCAGTACTCTTGCCTGGAAAATCCCATGGACAGAGGAGCCTGGTAGGCTACAGTCCATGGGGTCGCAAAGAGCCGGACACGACAGAGAGACTTCACTTTCACTTTCATATATAAAGGCCATGACACATAATGCCACATAGTGCCAATGCCATTCACCTTACTTATAGTAGCAAAGTGCTAAGTCACAGAGCAGGGTAGTCAAAGTAGTCAGAGAGAGCCTTCAGTTCAGTTCAACTTGGAGATACTTGAGCAAAGGCCTGAAGTTGCTGTAGGGGGCGAGCCACGAGGATATGAGTGCATTCCAGGAAGAGCCAACAGCCAGCCAGAGAAAAGGTCCTCTGGAGGAAGCCTCGGGTTGTTTTTAGGGACAGGAGGGAGCAGAGCAGAGAGCTGATGGGAGAGTGTGGTGCTAAGGGAAGAGAGGTGACAAGGAATGGAGCAAAAGGCAGAAAACTGGGGGCAGGCGTGAATCTGGGCTTGGGATCAGAACCCCTCATGCATTATACAGAATGAAGTTATCCTGGGCAGAGCATCAGAGGGCCTACAACCTCATAGGAAAAGGGGTGGAGAGAAGTGTGACTCTCCCGCGACACAACCCCCGACCTCTCCTTTGTAACACTTCCCACTCTTACTGAATCGTTATTGGAGCCGTTACCTGTTTACTTGCCAATTTCCACCTGTGCGGTCCAAGGGACGGGAGTCTGGCACACAGCTGGTGTTTTTCTAGATGCATAAGGAGGCGCCCAACAGGGACACTTGGGGACCCACTGTCTGCCAGGTCGACCACATTCCCGCTCCTGGCACTACCCTCCCGGTGGGGGAGGAGGCGGCAGCTGGGGTGGGAGGTGGGCAGGACAGGACAGGGTGGTACAGACAGTAAACAGCCAGAGGAAATAACATGTGTGCCGAGGCCCCGCCCACGGGCCGCCCCCTTCCATCAACCCCGCTACAGAGAGGAGGAGAGAAAGCTGCCCAAGGGAATGCTGTCTGGATCCCTGGACCATCCCATTTCCACAGCTTCCTGTTACACAGCCTGGCATCCTCTGGAGGGCTTCTCAGAGCGTCGGGGAAATATCAGAGTAATTGCGCTCAGTCCACACACTTGCTCATCCTAAGGCTGCTCCTCTGACTGCGCGCCACCGCTGCGTCCGCCGCAGAGGGAGTGGAGGGCTCTGCCGGCGGCAGAACAGACTCACCCAGCGTCTCCCGGGTGCCTCAACCCACGCTGGGTGTTTGGGTGCAGCCTTAACTGAGTCCCAGGACACCCTCGGGAGCAGAGATGAAGGTCACCTGGGGTGGTCGTGGGGCTGGGACTGGATTTAACCTTGCCTCTCTCCTCGCCCCCACCACCACAGTCCCCAGCCCCAGTCTGGAAGATTTTCTAACGGAGAGAGGGGGCAGTGAGAAGGATACAGAGCCCCTCGTTGGGCCCAGCCTGGGATAAGGGACTAGGAAGAAGGTAGGAAAGGCCGACATGATGTCCTCCCCCAGGTGGGGCTCCCCTGGTTTCTTAGCACCCCCGAGAATGCAGGTGGCAAGTCCTCCCTTCCAATGACCTCAGCAGACTCGGGAGGTCGGGTCTGAGATGCCCCCAGAGGATCAGATTCCAGGCCCTCGCCACCCCTGAGGGCCCAGGAGTCCACGATCTCAGCCCCATTGGGCCCAGGAACTCAGTTCTCCTGCCAGTCTGGCCACTTCGCCTGGGAAGGCTGTCCTGGAAGCCCCGCATCCAAGCGCCAGCCCCTGAGCCCAGCTCCCCGGGCCTCAGACGGCTCGGACATCCAATGTGTCCTTCAAGGACTCAAGTGACCAGAGTCCTCCCTTCCACCAGCCTCCCCAAGTCTAGCCCCCACCACACTCCCCCGTCTCCAGGGCCCACCCGCTGGGACCTAGCAGTCCCTGTCCCACCCCCAAAGAGGGGGTCTGATGTAATACAAGACACCCCGGGATGTTTTCCTCCAAGGCGTTTATTAACTCCTGAGTGTCATGGGGCCATGGCAGGCTGGAGCCCAAACCAAGAGTCTCTGTGGGGGGTGGTGTTCTGTGGGTCCCCATTCTCCAGCGCCCCCCCTCCCCCAGGGGGCTGTTGCCTGCTCCTTGTGGCCTGGGAATCAGAAGTCCAGTGTGTGATATTCCAGCGCCCTCTACATCCCAGGGAAGGAAGCAGGAGGTAGCTTTGAACTCCAGTGTGTTCCGGACAAGCGAGTTCAACCAGCCCGGGGCCCTTGGCTGGCAGGTGTGCGCAGTGCTGCGTCTGTCTCAGTCTGTCTGTCTGTCTGCCTGGGGGGCTGGTGGAGGGTGGGTGGGGTCACACGTAAATCGCCCACCGGGAGATGAGGGAGCCATCCAGCTGGGACTCCAAGTCGTCCTCCAGCGCCGGGGGCGGCGGCAACATGAGGCCTTTCTCTGCCTTTTCCTCCTCGTCCTCCTCGTCCTCCCTCGTCCTTGCCCTGTGGCCTCAGGGGGCCAGGGTCCGCGGGCGTCCAGAAGACGGGACCCCCATTCCCAAACACCTGAGTTTTCGGGTTGCAGGACCCTCCTGTGCCGCCGTCTCCTCCTCCTCCGGGGCTCTTCCTTCTCCTCACCCTCAGCAGGATGAAGGCCAAGGACCCCCAGCCAGAAGCAGCAGCACCAGCAGTGCCCCCCCACAGCCCCCCACACCACTGGGCCCGCGCCTTGAGGCGAGGCCCGGGGGGTGTCTGAGGAGAGAGAGAAGAGGGGTGAGAGAGAGGGGAGACACGAGGTCAAGAGGAGACATCTGGAGGTGGGGGGCTGGGGAGACAGGACGCAGCAGGGCAGGGCTGGGAACTGGGAGGCGACGGGGGCGGGGAGGGAAGGGAGAGCCCTGCCCACTCTCCGTGCCAGTGGGTGCCCTCCCCCAGATGGATTTCCTTACACCTGCCTAGTGCTTTGCTAACAAAACAGAAAAAAAAAAAAAAAAAGACTCCCAGAAATAACAAACACAAAACCAAAATGACAATTGCTAGGGATTCCCTGGCCGTCTAATGGTTACGACTCCATGCTTCCACCGCAGGGGATTGCTCAGTCACTCAGCCATATTTTGGACTCTTTGCGACCCCATGGACCGCAGCCCGCCAGGCTCCTCTGTCCATGGGATTCTCTGGGCAAGAATACTGGAGTGGGCTGCCATTTCCTCCTCCAGGGAATCTTCCTGACTCAGGGTAGAACCTGAGTCTCCTGTGTCTCCTGCATTGGCAGGCGGATTCTTTACCACTGAGCCACCTGGGAAGCCCTACTACAGGGGCATAGGTTCAGTCTCTGGTGGGGGAACTGAGAGCCCACCTGCCGAGCCACGCGGCGACAAAAGAAAAAGCCGACACACACATGCTCACGTGCACACGACACACATACACACATGAAACAATAGCTCGCTGCCCAACATTTAAAGCACTAGGTCATTTCACTGAAAATTCCAGATTTCTTTTACGGTAAAAAAAAAAAATCAGATCTGGCACCATCGCACTCTCGTCTTCTCCACCTGGTGATGGGCTGTGGCTGAGTGAGGCTGCGGACTCCGGGGAACTGGAGTTCCACACCTGGCCTGTCACTCGCCCAGGCCCTTGTAGGCATCTGAATTTGCCACTCCCTCTCAGAAACTCTGAGGTCAGGGTCACAGAATCTTGTGGCTGATCCAGCCAGAAAGCAGAGATGGGTTTGAGCCTGAGGCTGTTTGATCCCAAAGCTCTGAGCACTTGAGAGAAGGGGACTGAGGAGATTGAGCCCCCCATCCCCAGCATGGAAAATGGCACCCCTTAAGCCCACAGTCCCGGGGATTTCTTCTCCCTGCAGAGGCTGAGCTGGTGGGAGGGGAGGGGTCTGGGGGAGGGCGGGGGGGTGGGTAGAGAAGGAAGCCGGGGGAGCACTAATGCGGAGGAGTGAGGATGAGGGAGGGGGCATCTGGTGCCCACAGATGCAACCAGCATCTTGTCACATACCTGCCTTCCCCCACCCTGGCATGCAGGGCCTGACTGGGAGAGACCAGGGAGGGACCTGCTCATACCTGACCCTCCCCTCCCCACGTTTCAGGACATTGGAGAGGCTGGAACCCTGGCCATAGTTTCTAGATGTTTTCAAACTGGAGTGGGGTGGGGTGGGGGTCATGACCTAGCGGGCTATCAAATCAGTGCAAACAACAGTAAAACAGAAGAGAAAAAGTCCACCTCAAGGGTGAAGGGCCAATAAGACTCTGGGAACTTCTGGTGGGTATATATGTCTACAGCTGCACCCCGGGTGAAGGCGGGAAAGACTTCAGTGAAGTCTGGAGGCCAGTTTCCACATGTGTCGGGACGTGTGTCCGCGTTACTGAAGGTAGTATTTTGGAGGTGCTGGCTGAGCGTGCTTCTGTCTTAGGGTCAGAAGTTTCTGAAGCAACGTCTAGCTTGTGGCGTGGCCTGTGTACTTATTTTTCTCTCTGGCATGAGCCCCAAACGGAGTGTGATGGGCTGTGTGGGTCTGTGTGCACGTGAGGAACGTGAGGCGTCTCTGAGAAACCCTCCGAGGTGACTTTGCCAGGAGCTGTGAGTGAATCTCCTCTCTGGGGAAGGTCCTCTGTTGACACATCACTACCTTTGACTGAATTTCTAGAGTGCTCAGAGAGTACTCCCATCTGCTGGAGTCCATCTGTAGGTGTGTGACTTTGCAGCGGTGTTTTTGACTGCCTGTGGGTCTGCGGTTGCCTTTGTGGGTGTGTGATTTTGTGCACACCCACCCACCCAGGTACGTGTGCTTCGCTGGGTAAATACTGCCTGTCCAAGGCTGAAATCTGACGGTGGTGTGTTCACCTTGGGGTTGCCAGTGGTGGGTGTTCCTGGGGTTTCTGGCTGGTTTGGGGGCAGCGTCCCTGCTTTCGTGGCTGAGTTTTTCTCCCACGGCCCTTCACCGTGATCCTGTCTGGGTCCTGCAGGCTCCACCCCCACGGGCCAGTGTGGGTGGAGAGACCGGTTTCGCAGGTGGGTGTGTATCTGGCGTACAGTTCAGGGGGTGTATTTCCACTGCGCACCTTGCTAGGTGGGTGAAGCTGGCCCTCCTCTGGGTGTGCCTTGGAGGGCAGGACTCTGACTGAGTCATCGCTGAATTCCCAACACCAAGGAGAATGGCTGGCCAACAGGAAACCTCAGCAAATAACTTGTCAGAGGATGATTTGTTGACAGAAACTCCACAGCAGCATTTCTGGAGTTTCCAAGGATGTGCCCTTGAGAACGTCTTCAAGTTTCCTTCTCAGCATCGGGGTGATGGCATTTCCCCGTGTGGGCTTGCTGCATGTCTGTGTGGCGGTGTCTCCTCCAGGCGTGTGTGTTTGTGGATCTGAGTTTGTGAGACGTGCTGAGGGCGGGCCAGTGGTCTCTCTGGGCGTGTGGTTTGTGACAGTGTTTCTGAGTGGCTACGTCACATCTCCCTGGCAAGTGTTGAAATTCCTCAAGAGGGATCCGTTTTCTTTTTTTTTTGGGGGAGGGGGTATGGGTTGAGGATCTGTTTTCATGTGGGTGTCTTTCTAGACGTGTGTGTTATGTGTGTGCGTGTGTGTGTTGCGATCATCGCAGCAAGGGGCCTGCTTCCACCCGTCTCCAGTGTGTGTGTGTCTGTCTTCACACGGGTGACTCAGTGTCTTTGGTTGTATTTCTGAGATGGGGGCTGGCTCCCTGTAAGCATCGCAGTCTACAGTTGTGATTTCAACCCCATTTCCATCAGCCTACACCTGGGCTTCGTTTCCTTTCACTTTTTCCCTCTCTAGCTGTGTATCTTGGGTCCCATCAGGGAGACTCAGAGCGCTTCTGACTGCCAGACACACCAGCCACTGTTTCCAAAATATCACCTCCAGGGAGTTGCCTGGTGCTCCACTGGTTGGCACCCCACGCTTTCACTGCCACGGGCCTGGTTTTGGTCCCTGGTCGGGGAACTAAGATCCCGTCAGCTGAGCGGCAGGCCAACAAAAGAACAAAAAACAAAGCAAACCCAAAATACCGCCTCCAGGAGCACAAACATCCCAGCACATGCACGCAAACTGGTTTCCGGCTGGTACCGGCCAGCCCTCCCTGTAAAAGTCTATTGTCTCTGAGTGTTCGTCCAGCTGCCTTCCCGTGACTGAGGGTGTCTGATTCCCATGGGTGTGTCTCGTTGGCTGGAGGCTGGGCCAGTTGCCCTGGATCTCTTCCTAATGACCCTTCTCAGGCCTCAAGTTCCTAACTCCTGTCAGCACCTACCCAGTCACCCCAATCTAGACTCCACCTGGGGTGGGGGATAAAAGCCATGCCCCACATCGGTGAGGTGGGTGCAGACCACCCCGGGTCGGCGGCACAGCCCCCCAGCGCAGCCCCAAAGCCCAGCAGGAGGAACACTCGGGAGCAGGCCCTGTCGTCACACCACCCCCAAGACCCACTCACCTCGAACGAGGACCACCTGCTCGGCTCGGCCGGTGCCCACGGCGTTGGTGACGGTGCAGATGAAGGTGGTGTTGAACAGCCGGTCCACTGAGTGGACGACCAGCTTGGGGCCCTGAGCCACTGCTGAGGCTGGGAAGACACCGGAAGTCCTGGAGGGTGTGGGGTTCACATGAGAGGGACAGCATGGTCTACGGGGGGGCCCAGATCTGCTCCCTGATAACACAACCCCCAAGAGCCAAGCTCCACAGACTTGAAACTTATTCCTGACACCCCAAACTGCCAGCTCCCTCCTCCTGCGGGGGGAGTGTTCCTTTCTCATGATACAGGAGTCTAGGCCCCCAGCCCCTCCTTCCTCAGACCCAGGATCCAGGCCCTTAGCCCCTCCTCCCCCAGATCCAGGAGTCTGGCTCCAAACAGGACTCACGTGCTCCAGTCGTAGCCCGTGGGCTCTGGTTTGCTGCGGACGTTACAGTTCAGGGTGGCCTCACTACGGCCGATGTACCAGTTGTCGTCATAGCCAGATATGGAGACCTGGGGGGTCTGCAGGAAATAGGGGGTACTGGCTCAGTGACCAGGGGAATCCCAGAAGGGGTGACAAGTGAGTAGGCAGATAAGAATTCTAAAGAACAGGGTGGGCTGGCAGGAGGTGGACCCAGGGGCAGTGCCTGCTCAGAGAACGTCCAGGGACTTCACTGAGGGTCATTCTGGAGGAAGTCACTGTTCAGTGCAGGCAGTGCCCGAGCGAGCCACTAGAGATACTGTGTGTCATTTCTGACATGCCCAGAGCAGATTAGGGAATTAGTTTAACTGAAGGCATTGTCTGGGGAGCTAGGATAGAAAATGCTGAGTTGGGGTATGCGGTTGGAAAAGCTGCTAAGGTAACTGGCAGAGTCTGTGGGGAGAATGCCAAGAGAGCCTCTCTGGGGAATATCGGGGTGGGGGGTGTCAGGGTGAGCAGTCTGGGGAAGAGTGAGCTCAGTACATATGGGAAGGGGTCGGTATTCACAGGGTCCAGTGGTTAGGACTTGGTGCTTTCACTGGCATGGCTCTGGGTTCAGTCCATGGTCGGGGAACTAAGATCCCGCAAAACCACCACCACCGTCACCACTAACAACATTGACAGCAGCACAGTATGTCAACAGGGCCCACAGGGGCCAGTGTGGCCACATTCAGGGCAGAAGTTGGTGTAGAGACCCCAGGCGAGTCAGTATAGACAGTGCCCAGGGAGCCAATTCAGACAGTATGAATGGGGGGGTGTGCATTAACAATACTGGGTTGGGCCGAGTAGACAAAGTTGATATAGAACAGTGAAGGAGCAATGTCAACTGGGGTCCATGGGAGCCAGAAGAGATTGCTGGGTGCACCTGTATGCTGGTTTAAAAAAAAAAAGATAGCCCTAGTTTGCGGTGTTTGTCAATTCTCTTGGTATAAATACTCCCCACAGTTGATTCAAGCTACCAGTAACACTTAATGGACATGGAATTAGGAAGAAATGTATAAAACTGACGTTTGCAAGCCCATTCTGACGTACTATTGACTGTGGCAATAAGTTGAGAGCCTAGTGAAGCTAGTGTAGACAATGGGCAGGAAGGCAGTGCAGAAGTTGATCCAGAGTGCCAGTGTAGACCACACTCCCGGATCGCGTAGACGGTGCCCCAGAGGAGCCAGTGTTTTGGGGCGGGGGAGCGGTCACAGCCTGATGTACTCACAGCGCACGGAGAGAATCACTGGCAGCAGTTTGGGCTCCTGGAAGCTCTCATGTTCCACTTTGCAGATGACCTTGACCCCGTCTGCTTCACTCAAGGGTGTCACAGTGTAGCGACTAGTGACGGTGACCGTGCCAGGCAGGGGCCCCGACCCCTGGGTCTCTTTGGCCTCCCCATCCAAGGGTGAGAGCCAGGAGACCCGGGCAGGTGGTCGGCCGCCAGCGGAGACACAGCGGGCCACGGGTACAGGATCCAGATTGAATGTGACCTCCTGTTTCTCGGCATGGTTCTGGGGCTGGGCTGGGGAGAGGAACAGAGGGGGTGGGTCATTCCGCACCTAGAGTCAGTCTCAGCAGTGGAGCTGAGCGGTTAAGTCCCAACTGGAGTGGAATTTCCTTCTCTGGGAGATCTTCCCAACCCTGGGATCAAACCCACATCTCCTGCACTGGCAGGCGGATTCTTTGCAGCTGAGTCATCTGGGAGGCCCAAGGCCCAACTGTTTGTTCCACTCCTTTCCCCACTCCTCCCTGCTTCTTCCCTCTTCCAAACCAATGCCTTCTCTCACCTGTCTCCTTGCTTCCTCCTACCTTTGTCCTCTCTTCTGATGCCCCATGCCCACCACCCCTCCCTGACGCTGGCAGCCAGTTGGTCTTTTTCTTTTTCTTTTATTTATCTTTGGCTGCTCTGGGTCTTCATTGCTGCAGGCGGGTTTTCTCTAACTGCATTGAGTGCGGACCACGCCTGGTTGTGGTGCATGGGCCTCTCATGATGGCTTCTCTTATTGTAGAGCATGGGCTCAGTAGTTGTGGTACATGGCCTAGGTTGCTCCATGGCATGTGGGATCTTCTGGGATCAGGGATTGAACTCATGTCCCCTGCACTGGCAGGTGGATTCTTAACCACTAGACCACCAGGGAAGTCCTGCCAGTGACCCCTCCTTATTTTTTTAAAGAATTTCAAGACCCTGGTCAGGGTGTTCTTATGATTTTAAACCATCTTATGGCTCCAAATAACATTTCAGATGAAGGGAATTCTCTGGTGGTCCACCAGTGATTAGGACTCCATGCTTTCACCGCCAAGGGTGTGGGTTCAATCCTTGGTTGGGAAACTGAGATTCTCCAAGCTGCTCAGCACGGGGAAAAAAACAACAACAACAACAGATGAATTCCAGCCACCTGGCCTCTTGTCTATGAGGTTCGTGTAACCTGGCCTTGTTGGTTCCTTGCCTCGTTGAGGCTCACTCAAGCCCTTGCCACTAGCCTCCTTTCTGTTCCTAGAATGTGCCAGTCTGTTTCTCTTATCCCAGCCTTTGCCTAGACCGCCCTGTTCCCTCTTCTGGGCCTTCATTCTTCTCCTGGAGGGTGGCTCTGGCTTACACGTCGGGATTTGACTAAGAGGCTTTCACTGACCATTCTCTCTACGTGAGTCCACTGGGGCCTTACTCTGAGTATTACAACATCCTGGAGCTCCTTTTGTTTGCTAATTTGATTATTCTCTGGCTTGACCTCTAAAATATTTCCATAAGACAATGACATCTGGGTACCTCCACTGCCTCCCCTTTGGTCTAACTGCCATCACCTGTCTCCTGGACTTACGCCCTCGCCGCCTTTCTGAGCCTCCATCCTCACTGCCCACATAGCCTGTGAAAACCCAAGTCAACACTTCCTCCCCTACTCAGAATCTCCTGTAGCTTGTTCTCTCAAGGCAAAAGCCAACATCTTCTCATGGTCCGTGAGGTCATCTGTGATCTGTGCTCCCCCATCACTGCCTTGACCTTGCCTCTCCCTGCCCACCACCCCATTCACTCATCTCCAGCCATACTGACTTCCTGGCTTTTCCTCAGATCTTCCAGGTGTGTCCTGCCCCAGGGCCTTTGCACTTGCTGTTCCTGCTGCCTGAAACTCTCCTCCATGGACCTGCAGGACTCCCTCAAACCCTCCTAGTTTGGGTTCAAATAGCACCAGACCGCCCTTACTAAAATGGTAACCTATTCTCCAAAAGTGCCTGCAACCGCCCAGCTCACTCTTATTCTTATTTATGTTATCTACTCCCTGAATTGGAGTCTAAGCTCCAGGAGAACGGGGACTTCTCCTTAGGGCTTCATCCCTAGAACGTGGCACAGTGTTTGCCACAGAGTAGGGGCTCAACCTTCTGAATGCTTCCTGCCGGCTATATCTCCTCCCTGCAGAGCTACCAGTGGCAAATAGCAGGTGCTTAATGAATCACGGCCAGCTGATGGATGACCTCAGACAAGGTAGGTCGATTTCCCAGCTAAAGCCCAGAAACAGGCCCGTTGGGGGCGCTCGCGCGTTGCACCCCTCCCCCTTCTCACTTCGCCGCAGCCCCCGCCCCCCCGCTACCCTGCTCACCTATGACTCTGAGCCAGGTGACTCCCCGACTGGTGCCCTTGGGGAAGGTGGCAAACTCGCAAGTGTAGTTGCCCTCGTCCTCCACCGTCAGCCCCCGGAGGGACAGGCGTGGCGTCCCGCACCTCCAGCTCCGTGCCTTGCCCGGTCCCCGCGCTCGCTGCGATATTGACGAAGGACAGCCGCTCCTTGCCGGGCTTCGGGCTGGGGAAGCTGCGACCATACTGGGGGTGGAAGATGGCCAAGTTCTGTTTGCCTTCGGGGGGCGTCCAGGCGCAGCCACGTCACCTGGGACACTCGGATTTCAGGCGCTGAAGGCAGCAGGTGGCACGGGAGCTCTACCGTGTCCCCCAGGTTGCCCCGCACCTCAGCGGCGACCTGAACTCGCACATCCTGGGCTCCTGGGGAGACAGGAGAGAGAGAGAGACGTCGGGTCGGGGAAGGGCCTAGAAATCCCTGGGCCCAGGCAGAGCCATCATGGGAGGGGGGCCCCCTCCACCCCACCCCACCCCGGAAATGCAGACCTCAGGGTAATGCAGGCATCTTCATGCTGTCCCAGTTCCCAAAAGGCCAGCCAGATAAGAGTTTCAGGAAAACTAGGGCCATTTGGGTTCTGGGCTAGCTGTCATACGATTATGGAATTACTGCTCATCATCTTAAGTGTGATGAATAAATTGTGATTATGTAGTATTCATGTAGCCATGAAATTAAACGACGCTTGCTCCTTGGAAAGAAAGATATGACAAACCTAGACAGCATATTAATCTTCAGAGACGTCACTTTGCCAGTAAAAATCTGTAGAGAGTCAAAGCTGTGGTTTTTCCAGTAGTCATGTATGGATGTGAGAGTTGGAGCATAAAGAAAGCTGAGTGCCAAAGAATTGATGCTTTTGAATTGTGGTCCTCGAAAATATCCTTGAGAGTCCTTTGGACAGCAAGAAGATCAAACCAGTCAATCTTAAAATCTACGCTGCATATTCATTGGAAGGACTGATGCTGAAGCTGAAGCTCCAGTGCTTTTGGCTACCTGATGTGAAAGAGCTCATTGGGAAAGACCCTGATGCTGGGCAAGACTGAAAGCAAAAGGAGAAGGGGCCGGCAAAGGATGAGATGGTTAGGTAGCATCACTGATTCAACGGACATGAATTTGACCAAACTCTGGGAGATAGTGGAGGACGGAGGAGCCTGGCGTGCTATAGTCCATGGGGTGGGAAACAGTGGGACATGACTTAGCAACTGAATAACCACAAAGTATTCCTTAAATCAAAAATCTTTAAAAATATCCTATTTTATCTCATTTTTCACTGCACAGCTTTTAGCGTCTTAGTTCCCCCTACCTGGGATAGAACCCAGGCTTGGCATTGAGAGTGCCTAGTCCTAACCACTGGACTGCCAGTGAATTCCCTATCTTATTGAAGTATAGTTGATTGATTTATTTTTAAAAATTTATTTATTTAATTTTTGTCTGTGCTAAGTAGTTGTGGTGCTTGGGCTTAGTTGCTCTGCAGCGTGTGGAATCTTCCCAAACCAGGGATCGAACCCTGTGTCCCCTGCATTGGCAGGCAGATTTTTTTTTTTTAGTTTAATAGACATTTATTCCATTATTATATAGTTGAACAACATCTACACACAGAATAATATAGTTTAAGATTTTTGAGTAGGAAAGAATTTGGGTCTCAAAAGGTTTTGCAAGCCCGTTTTCTGGAAATCACTTAAGTGGGCCTTTTAAAAGACCCTTGGGGGAAAAAAATAAGAAAAATTGGTTCAAGAAAATCAGTAATTAGATTTCAAAATTAAACTACCTATTAAGATAGCAAACCAAGAACTGGGGCAACGCCTCTTCCATATTTTCTACACTCAAATACATCCTGGGAAACAGAAGTCTAGTCTACAGGAAGACACAATGGAACGAGCAGAATGAGATGGTGAGCCCAGCCACAACTGGTGGCCTGGCAAGTCTGAAACTGTGAGGCTCTTGAGGGTGGTTTGAGCAGGGATGGGGACAACTGTAGACAGCACAAAGTTGGAAGCCAATTGAACCTGTAGTGACACCAACTACATGACTTCTCTCAGTAGCCTTTTTTTTTTTTAAGATAACTTATTTACTTGTTTATTTAGTTTGCCAGGTCTTAGGTGCAGCACGTAGGGTCTTTGATCTTCATTGCAGCATGTGGCATCTAGTTCCCTGACCAGAGATTGAACTTGGGCCCACTGCATTGGGAGCACAGAGTCTTAGCCACTGGACCCCCAAGGGAAGTCCTTCTCAGTAGCCTTTTAAGAATGGAGTGACTTGACCCTAGAGATCACTGATTACACTTAGCAATGATACTTTTAACCCCTAATTAAGGTGGTTCATGATGGTCACAAACTAATACTACAGATAAAACATTTAATTTTTTGATAAGTGTTTCCTATCATCCTACATTTGAAAGGGATCTGATGAACATCAACCTCCTAATCCTAAATCCTAGGAGTAATTAGCCTCCTAAAACCTCAGGGCTAATAACTCCCTCTCACTTATCTAATGTTCAATTTCGATTAGTTTTAATCAACACCAGTGTCAATACAACCATTTTGCATGAAGTTCAGTATTCTACAGCTACCACAGAGTCTGAACCAGGAGCTTTATGTGAACTTCAGTGGTACCATGGAGGCCAAGGCAATTTAATTTTGGTAAACCAGGATTTGGTTCATTTGTGAGAACCCTCTTGCAACAGGTCTATTCAATTCTCTTAAAAATGGTGGCATTACTTGTCGCCTTTCAGAAGCAGCAGTTACATAAATGTTGTATCAGATTAAGCCTAAAACATAGACCCTAGTCAACCTTATTTTTCTGCATATGATCTTGAGAAAGGATCAGGACACCCTTCACATTTCCAAGAAATATCCAACTTAAAACGTTGTAGCTTCCACACTCCATAGAACTGCAGAGCATTGTGTCACCCCAGTAAAGCTGCAGATCTCATCACATGCATCAACAAATCTACACTTTATACCTATTGCCCAAACAGCATTTTAAATATGGACATATCAACTCTTTAAGAAAGCAAAAACAAAGGCATTCCCCTTATTAGAAACGGGTTACATCATCACTTAAAGTCTTTAAGCATCACCGCACTTTAACTTCCATAATTTTTTTCTTTGGCTGTGCCAGGTCTTAACATGTGGGATCTTAGTTCCAGACCGACGAGGGATCAAACGCGTGCCAGCACAGGGTCTTAACCACTGGACCACTACGGAAGTCCCTAACTTTTATAATTTGACAGTGCATTCAATGAAGCAATCTGCAGACAACTAGTTTTAACAGACAAATTAAAAAACTTTTAAGCAGACAGTTCAGTTCAGTCGCTCAGTCTTGTCCGACTCTTTGCGACCCCATGAATTGCAGCACGCCAGGCCTCCCTGCAGACAAGAACGTCCTCAATTGTTTATTAGGTGAGAACTTGACTAATATTACTTATATTAGCGGTAGCGGTGGAGTTGGAGAGTACTGCGCCTTCTCCAAGCTGCACAGCGAGAGCCGCCAATAGCGTGGTGGAACCTGTAGCCCTTGCCTGGCCTTGCTCTTTCTGCCTGCAGACGTCAGCCCCCGCATCTCCCCGTGCTTGTGGACTGGTTTAGTGATCCACTGGGGGTCAGGGTTTCTTCTGATAGCTTTATGGAACGGATCAATGAGGATAACCTCAAAGAACTGGTATGTAGAATCTTCACCAACCCAGTAGGAATTCAGGACCCTCAGGGCCCCACAGTGGCGTCCAGTGCGCTCCTCCGCAACTGACTGAAGGCTTCGAGCAAACTGGAGCTGGTTGACACTATGGTAGACAGGCTAGCTGAAAGTGGCACGCTTAGGAAATGGGCGTTTGTAGCCACCGTGGCGCACACAAATCTGATATATGACATAACCTTGCTTGGCCTTGTATCCCAGCCTGCGCGCCTCATCGGGCCGGGGAGGGGTGTGGTGGGGGAGGTGCGACGCGGGGGGCGGTGCAGTGCGAAAGAGCGGGTGGTACCGCCAGCCTCGCACCCAGGGTAGGAAGCGCATACGTCTGACTGCTTCTTCCTCCATAGCTCCTGGATGTACTTGTCCGCACCCATTTCGACTCACCCTGATGGCTGCCTCCAACCCATTTCGACTCACCCTGATGGCTGCCTCCAGACGAAAAGGGGCGAACCTTTCTCCCTGGCAGGCGGATTCTTAACCACTGGACCACCGGGGAAGTCCTATAACTGATTTACAACGGGTCAGTTTCAGGTGTATAGCACAGCCATTCAGAATTGTCTTCAGATTCTTTTCCTTATAGGTTTAACAAAACATTGAGTATAGTTCCCTGTGCTATGCAGTGAGTCCTTGTTGGTTCTCTCTTTCGTGTATTTCTTTTTCTTAGACGATAAAGGGTGGATGAGAATTTCCTGGCGATCCACTGGTTAAGACCATGCTCTCTCACTGCTGAGGGCCCCAGGGCCAACCCCTGGTTAGGGAACTAAGATTCCACAAGCTGCCCAGCACAGCCAAAAAGAAGAAAAAAGAAGGGGAAGATAAAAGGTGGAAATGTCATATCTGCAATGTACTCTGAAATGTCAAGTCTAGAGGCAGAGATGAGGGAGGCTGCTGGGCCTTTCTTCCAACTTACACGTGTATGTTGGAAACTTTTCATTGTCAAATGTTTGGAGGAGAAAAGAATTTTCCAAAAATAACAAAAACTCAAATCTATGCCAAAAGAAATTAAAATAAAAATTTTAAGGGTATGTATTTCATTTTTTTTCCTGCAGTTAATAATCCTTTCTCTCACGTTTCTATAAAACCTACAACCCTGAGCCCGTTTTTTTTTTCTATTAACAGTCTTAGTGAGATTAATTCCCATTTATCCATTAAAAATGTACAAGTCAGTGGCTTTTCATATATTCACAGGAGTTGTGTATCCATTGTCATAGTCATAATTAAGTTTAGGACATTGTTATAATGCCCCAAAGAAACCCATGTACCCATTATACAGTCAATTGCACCTCCCATCCCCCAGTCACTAACAATCAGTAATCTATTTTCTGTCTAGAGATTTGCCTCTTTTGGGCATATCACATAAATAAAATCATAAAATATGTGGCCTTTGTGTTTCTTTCACTCGGCAATGTTTTCAAGGTGTACCCAGGCAGTAACATGGATCAGTGCCTTGGTTCCTTTTTACGGCTCAGTTGAACTCCGAGAGATGGTGATGGACAGGAGGCCTGGCATGCTGCGATTCATGGGGTTGCAAAGAATCGACACGACTGAGCGGCTGAACTGAACTGAACTGAATATTCCACTGTACCGACTGACTACATTTTGTTTTTTCATTTAGCAGCTGATGGACAACTGAGTTGTATTCACCTTTTGGTGATTATGAACAAAGCTACTGTGAATATTTCCATGCCAGTTTTTGTCTAAATATATGTCTTTTATTTCTCAGCTCATCATTTGTTTTCTGGCTTTTAATAAAAATGAACATAAAAATAAATGTTTCTCCAGAAACTTCCACTGGTGGTCCAGTGGCTAAGACTTCATGTTCCCAATGCAGGGGCCCAAGTTCAATCCCTTGCCAGGGAACTAGATCCCACATGCCACATCCCTAACTCTAACCCTATGACGCAGCGCAGCCAAATGAATGCATTAACAATTTTTTTTAAGGTGATTTTTTTTTTTTTTTACTGTGCAAGGCAGTAAAGCATGGGGACTGAGAGCACAGACTGCGTGCCTTCGAATCCCAGCTCTGCCACTTACTGGCTGTGTGACATTGGACAAGTCGTTTAACCTCTCTGTGCCCCAGTTTCCTCAGCTGTAAGTTCAGTTCAGTTCAGTCGCTCAGTTGTGTCCGACTCTTTGCGACCCCATGAATCGCAGCACGCCAGGCCTCCCCTGTCCATCACCAACTCCTGGAGTTTACTCAAACTCATGTCCATCGAGTCAGTGATGCCATCCAGCCATCTCATCCTCTGTCGTCCCCTTCTCCTCCTGGCCCTAATCCCTCCCAGCATCAGAGTAAAGGGGAGGGTAATAATGGTGCCCACCTCCTAAGGGTTGCTGTTTAAGGATTAAAGGATGTTTGTTGAGCACTTAGAACACAAGGCCCCAGGAAGCGCAAGATCAGTGCTTGGTAAATAAGCATAACCAGCTAAGTATAATTACAAGTAGCCCTTGACACCCAGCTCTGAGGCAAGATGTGAGGCAAGACCGAGATGTGAGGGGAGGCATGTGTGCAGCGGCTGGCCTCCCACAGGAATCCAGGGAACATTAACAGTGACCCTAGTGAGAGGGTCCCCAAAAGAAGGCAGTCCTTCAGGCAGGACCCATTGTAGGCACTGCTCAAAAGAAGCCATAAAAAAAAAAAAAAGCCTTCAGTGAAGGCCGTGGGACACACTTATCATCTCGTGGAATCCCTACATATATCTTGCAACTCAAACCCAGGGGGACTACCTTGAGATATGGGCATCCTCCCCTCTGGAGGGACCACACTGCAGAGTGTCATGTGTGGGACCCAGGAGCAGAGAGCTGGGGGCTTCCTGCTGGCTCTGTGCCCTTTAGGTAGGTGACTTTTTTTTTTTTTTTTTAATCTTTATTTATTTGGCTGCACCAGGTCCTGGTTTCAGCATGCGGGATCTTCCGTCTTCATCGTGTCATGCAGGATCTTTAGCTGTGGCACGGCAACTCAGTTGCGGCATGTGGGATCTAGCTCCCTGACCAGGGATCGAACCCCGGGCCCGCTGCACTGGCAGCAGGGAGTCTCCCAGCCACTGGACCACCAGGAAGTCCCCGGGTGACTTTGTTTTGAGCCTGATTTCCTCCATCTGTAAAATGGGAATGTTTGAGCAACCCTGTAGGGTCCCTGGTGACAAGTCCATGACGTGATTTTCTCCCGTAGGTTCCTCAGAGGGCAGGCACAGCAGGTGAGTCAAGCGGGGCAGACAGCTGCATGCTACCAGCCAAGTCCAGCTCCCTCAGTTACTTTTGGCTCAGGTAGCATAGTTTCAGAAGTGACCTAGCAGCACAGAAAGGTCTGGAGGTCAAATCCAGACAAAAATCAGGATATGAGACCCTAGGGGCAGCAGTTGGGTGGGAGCTGAGGCAGGGTCGCCCCCTTCCCTCAAGATGCCAGGACCCTGCATGGCCCCCAAAGGTGCTGAGGATGGGACAAGAGTTCCCACAGCCTCTGCCCCTTTTGAGCTGGGTGAGGAGGGATGGGAACTCAGTCAGGGAAAAACACCCGGCCAGTGTGAGCCACAGGAAGAGACGCAGGGTGGGGATGAGGGCTTAAGTTTTCTTCTTGAGGTAAGTGGGAACCATTGAGGGTTCTTCACTTGGAGAAGAACTTGACTAAAGCAAAGATTGAGAACTTCAAGGGCTTGAGTGGTAGAACCTTCCTGCTAGCCATCCTGTTCCAGCCTGTGCCAACCAGTGGGCAATAAATAGTTGCTCAACGCGGTGACCCCAGGTACTAGAGAGTCAGTCCCTGAGGACGGGAATTTGTCTATCTTGTTGCTTACTGTATCCCCAGAGCCCACACCAGGCGTGGTTATAGTAGGTGCTCAGTCAATACTGTTGGGGAAAAACAACAACAACAACAAAAACTGTTGAATAAATATCAAGATCTGTTCTGTCTGTACATTTCACAGATGTGTCAGGACAAGTCCTCCAGGAGTTGACATTCCAGGAGAGGGGAGAGATTGCACAGACAGTCGGGTGGGGGGCAGAGCTGGGGGTGGAGGGGAGGACCTAAAGCAGGGAACTCACCCAGCCAAGGGGAAGGGCAGGAGGGCTTCCTGGAGGAGGAGACCCTTCCCAAGGGAAGCCAAGCTCCAGCCCATGGAGCCGCACACCTCACTCTGGGTCACTGGGTCCCTTTGGGGACTCAGATTTCTTGTCCTAAGGAAATCCTGTGGCTGCCAGTTGCCTCTCTTCTGGGGAGTTCCCTGGTTGTCCAGTATGTCCAGTAGTTAGGACCCAGGCTTTCACAGTCATGGCCTGGGGTTCACACCTCTCTTCTGTGGGAGGTTGTCCTCCTGCAACTCGAGTGGCCCTGGTAGCTTCAGAAGATTAAAAAAACAAAACAAAACAAAACACTTTTGGGGCTTTCTTGGCAGCTTAGTGGTTAGGACTCTGTGGTTTCACTGCCGAGGGCAGGGGTTCAATCTCTGGTTGGCAAGCCTGAAATAAATAAATTAATTAGTTAAATAAAAACCCCACTTTTAGCTTCTTGTGGGGCAAGCTTCTCAAGAATTTATCACCAACACTCCGTCCTGAATGGCCATACACCCTTCCTCTTTCTGACTAGCTGGCCCTAAGCATCCCCTCACCCCGCACCCATCTCCCCCATCTCACATCAGGTTTTCAGGACCCTCCTGAGCTCCTGGAGGGCAGGAATTCTTTGCCTGGCCTTGTTCACAGGGGTACCCTCAAGACCTGCAACAGAGATCTGCTCCTGGTAGATGCTCCATATATGTGAAATGAAGGAGGTTCTAAAATTCCAAGGCTCCACGATCCCCATTCTAAATGTCTCATTTTGAATGAATGAATAGCATGGTTCAGCCCCCATGTGGTTAATGGCCCATCTTTTAAGTCTTTCCACCTCAGTAAAAGGTTTAGGATGGAAGCTTTGGAGTCATATCTGACTCCAATTTTTCTCTCACACCCCCATTGCAATCCATCAGGAAATCCCATCAGCTTCTTTCAAAATATATCTTCAAGTGGACCAGGTCTGACCCCTGCATTACCCGTATCCTGGCCTAAGCCAGTGGCATCTCTCCCCCTAGGTCATCCCACACACACCTCTCCCTTGCCATGGAGGGCTGCAGGTGCCCCTGCAGTTCCCACACGCAGAGAAGGGTCTTCTTCTATGGCTCTCTCCCACTCAGAAAATAAAAATGCTCAAGTCTTTACAGCAGCCCACAAGGTCTTGTGTGACCTGTGTGCGTCCTCTTTCTGACCTCATCTCTCACTCTCTCCCCTTGGCTCACCCTGCTCCAGACACAGCATCCTCCTTACCATTTCTCAGACGTGCCAGGCAAGTCCCACCTCAGGGGGCTTTGCACTTGCTGTTCTCTCATCCTGGAATACTTTCCCCTCTCTCACTCCCTTCAGATCTTTGCTCTGGGGCATTCCCTGAAAACCCTAATGATGAGAACAGAAATTCCCTTGACACTGCTTCGTTTCCCCTCACTGCACCTGATGTCTTTTCCCCGCTAGAACATTAGTTCTGGGGGCAGGGATCTTTGTCTTGAAAGTGTTAGTCTGTCAGTCATGTCTGACTCTTTGCGATCCCATGGACTGTAGCCTGCCAGGCTCCTCTGTCCATGGAATTCTCCAGGCAAGAATACTGGAGTGGGTAACCATTCCCTTCTCTAGGGGATCTTCCTGACTCAGGGATCAAACCCGGGTCTCCTGCATTGGCAGGCAGATTCTCTGCCGTCTGAGCCTTGGTTCCTGCTGTATTCCCAGAGCCTAAAGAGTACCTGGCACACTGTAAGAACTCCAGAAATGTGCTGAGTGAATGAATGAGGTGGAGATGGGGAAGCAACAGTGCATTAGATGACAGAGGCTGAGGCTGAGTCAGAGTTTGGGATTTTTCTTAGGGGCACTAGGGAGCCATAGGGAGTTATAGGCAGGGGGAGGGGCAGGGTTAGATTTGTGCTTTAGAAAGAACCCTCAGAATGGACTGGGGCCAGGCTTCGGGGGTCAGGGCAATGGGGACGGAATATGAACCGGACTGGAAACACATTCAGGAGTTGGAATGGTTGGGACACGGAGGCTGACTGGCTGTGGGGCAGGGGTGGGTGCTGAGGGGAACAAGGTGTATTAGCTGATGCCCAGATGTTTTGCGTTTAAGGCAGAGGCGGGAGAAATGAATCCAGGAGGAAGATTGGCCTGGAGTTCAGACCCTAGTGTCCAGGACACTGCTGGGCGGGAGCCTGTGCCCTGGCCTTGGCCAGAACATGGTCAGCAGCACAGTGGGGGGAGGGTGTGGCCGTGGGAACGCCAGCCGCCCTCAGCTTTCCTCGGCGAGCCAGGCTGGTGACAGCTTCATGGGGTGTCAGCTGGGTCCCCAGACACACTTCCCTTGCCTGTGGCGTGGCATGCCAGGCTTCTTGTGGTGGCAGGGCAGGGGCAGCCCAGGGCATTGTGGTGAGCCCAGGGGAATCCTTTGGGTGGGTGGGGACAGGGACCCAGAGCCCGAGACCCTGAGATCTGGGGAGGGGAAATCAGGGCTGAGAGGAAGGGGCTGGGGGCCTGGACTCCTGGGTTCCTGCCTGCCTGCCTGGCTCCTCCCGACTTGGCTCACTCTCTCCAGACCTACAAGGTATCATGACCTGCCCTCTGACCACAGGGTGTGGCAGACGCCAGCTGGCCCTTGAAGGTCAGCGTGCTTGGAGTGCTGGCCTCAGCTGCTGCCTTAGCTACCTCCTTAATTAATTAATTGCATTAATCATGGTGCCCATCCCCACAGCGGACATCCAGGAGCCGGTTTGGTTGCGTGGGTGCGGGGGGTGGGGTGGGGTGGTGCGGGTGTTGTTGAGCAGAAGCAGCCGAGATATCGCCTGTCTGGGTCTGCACATCTTCACCTGCCTCCCCCCGCCCACCTCTCTGATGGTGGCCATCACTCAGCTTGGGGGATGGTCATCATTCCCCTCCCTGGTCTGTGATTTTCTGCCTTTCTGCAGGGACTCCACCCCTACTGAAGGTCTCCCCTGCTAAGTCTGATGCTTCTGGGGGTGAATCTCTAGGACTGTTCTTCCTGGCTGAGCCTCTCAGACAGAACCCCCAGCCCACCGTTCTGCCCAGGACAAGTTTACACCAAAACATTGCTGCCTCTGAGACTCTGGCCCTCCTCTCACAGGTCCTGTCTCTGATCCTTTGTGTCTCTGGCTCCAGTTCTCAGGGTTCTCAGTCTGCCCCTCTGTGTCTCCCCAGGAGTCCCTAGTCTCTGCTCTCTATGTCTGTCCGTCCGTCTCTCTCTCTAAAAGTTTTATTGAGATACACTTCGCACACCATATGATTCGTCCATTTAAAGTGTCTAGTTCAATGACTTTTAGTAAATTCATACATTTGTGCCTCCATGGCCACAATCAATTTCAGATAATTTTCACCAGGCCCAAGAGACCCTACCTGTTCTCATATTCTCTTTCTTCTGTACTCTGACATCTGAGGTCTGGATCTTTTGAGTCTGGGGGTCTCCTTGTGTCTGGAATCTGGCTCTTGGCACCGATTCCTGGGGTCTCTAATCTCTCCAGGTTTCTGGTCTCTGTCTCTCAGGATCTCTGTTTCTCTGTGGCTCTGACCCTGTGCCTCCTGGGTCTCCCCCATCTCTGCATGTTTCTCCACACCCCTGACATACTTTCTCTTCGCTGGGCCATCTTGCTGGGTCCCCTTTTCTCCTCCTCCTCCTCTTGCTCCATTTCTCAGCATTGCTGGGACATTAAAAATGTAACAGCGTCCCTGGTGGGGGTGGGGGAGCTAGCCAGCCTGCCCAACTCCCTGTCCCTCCTGTGTCTACCACCCCTCGTGGCCCCCACATACTGAAGCCTTGAGGCTGGCCTGTGCCCTGACCACCCTGGGTCATCGCATCACCATCACTGACTGGCTGCGGTCTTTTGGGCCCCCACCCAACTGTCACAAAACCTCTGTCTTTTTATGCTGTTCCTGCCTTTCTCAAGATGTCTTCTTAGCTCCCTTTCCCTGGCCCCCACTTTCTCTGCCCCCATCCTTGTACCTGGATTTCATCCTCCATCTCTCCGTTCCTTTTCTATGTGTGTCTCTGACACCGTCCCTAAATTGGTTTGACACCCTCCCTCCATTGGCTTCTGTCCCCATGTGTGTATCTCCAGCCTCTCCCTGAATTCCTCTTGCCTTGCCCCTCTACTGCCCCGCAGGATGTGAGCAGACCCACCTCTACGCCTCCCTTGTCCAGTTCTCCTTCCCTAATGAAAAGAGACAGCAGGCCGGCAGTCCCCTCTCCTCCCATCCCCCTCCGCTACGTGGGGCTGCCTGGCTGACATGGATGAGCAGTGAAAGCCAGGGAGGACTGGGGAGGGGGGCAGGCCCAGCGAGAAGCCCAGGTGGTGCACCCTCATTCCTCGGAGGCCAAGGAGGGGAAAGTAGGAAGAGCCAGAGACAGGGAAACAGAGATGGATGGAAAGGAGAGGGAGAGAGAAGGTGAAAAAGGAGGCGAGAAAGAGCTTGGAGAGAGATTAGAGAGCCAGAGGAGCAGACAGGGAGAGGGTGAGAAATGGAGAGAGGAAGAGGGGGAGAGAAAGTGAGGGAAGGAGGGGAGGGAGAGACGGAAAAGAGGAGGAAGGGAAGGAAAGAGGCAGAGATGAGAGAGAGCAGGACACAAAGGCTCAAGGATGGAGTGTGGGGAAGGGGGATGCTCTCCTCCTCAGGTGCTAAGAGCTTCCTCTGGGGATCAGTGGGGTCTCTGAACCTGCCCCCCACCCCAGTGTCCCTGCTGGGATGGAACTGTTATCTCAGTTTTCCAAAGAAGGGAGTGGAGACTCAGAGGCACTTTCTGGAGCCCACCAGGTAGGGCAGAGCCAAGAAAGGCTCTGAAGTCTGCAAACTGGCTGAGGATGCTGGGAAAGTGGCTTGCTTGTCCTTTCTAAGACTGTTTCCTCATCTGTCGAATGGGAACAGGAACTGGACCTGTACCTTAGGGCGATTGACAGCCTTCTGCGAGATCAGGAAGTCAACGCCTGACCCCAAGTGGGGAGGATTCTGAGCATTCTGCCAGAGGTGGCAGGTTCTGATTTTATCTCACTGTTTCTGACACGGAGGGAGAACAGGCGGAAGGAAAAGTCAGTGCCCCCGCTCTGGGTTCAAACTGGGAGATCATTCGGAGACAGGCTAGGGGAAAAAAGATCTAGGGCTCCCACGAGCTCCCCTCGCACTTTCCGGCAAACGTTTGTGAAACTCCAGTATCGTGAGTTTCTAGCTGGGAATAAACAATCGGGTCACCTGCAAAGGGGAAGGGCGAGAGCCTCCCTCACCTGTTTCCTCGCAGCCCCTCCCACTCCTGGCGATGCACCCCTCCCTAGGGGAGGTGGGGGAAACAGAAGTCGGGGAGGGGGCGGGGAAGTGGGCACAGCGGAGGGAGAGACAGCGGATTAGGGCGGCGTCTCCTCACGTCCACCTCCCGCTGCGGCTCTGAGGACAAAGGCGCAACGAGAGAAGAGAAGTCCCCCGAAACCGGGAATCCGGAACGGGGAGCCTGGAGAGCTCCCGCCCCCCGCCCTGCCCCGGCTCAACGAAAGTAAAACCCGGAAAACTTCCCCAGGGATGTCCCCGCCGATCGCTCACAAGGAACGGGAAAGGTCCCAGACGGCGGGACTCTGCCTCCTTAGTAGTCTACGCGGGACACAGGCCGACCGAGCCTCCAGCCTTCAGACAGGACCTCTGGCTCCTCATTAGATCTAGAACCTAAGAGACAGAGTTCCTGCCCACATTTATATCTGAATTCCAGGACAATTCCATTGCCCACAATTAAATCTGGAGCCCAGGAGACAGGGCCTTTTGGCCTCCTCTCCCCCAGTTCTGTCTGGGACCCTAGAGACAGACAGAGAACCCTTCTCACAATCTGGAACCCACAAGTTCGAGCCCTTCCTGACCCCAATTCTACCAGGACCCCGGTAGACGGAGCCCCTAGCCTTCATTCTCCTTGGGACCCGAGATAGCGCCTTCAGCCCCTATTTTTCTGGGGCCCAGGAGTTCCTTGCTTTCCGGGCCCAGGAGTCAGAGCCTTCAGCACCCTGGGGCCCGGGGTTGGAGCCCTTAAGCCCTTCCCCAGGTCGCCCGAATTATCATTCTTGGCCCTGTAAGGGGCCCAAAGTCCGAGCTTCCCGCCCGCCCCTATGAAGACATCTGGCTCCCTGCCCTCAATTCTCCCGGGGCCTCAGACTCCCAACTCTGAGAGAAGGAGAGATGGGGGTAGTCTGGCCTTATCATCGCGACCCTTCTGCTCGGGGTAGGGAAAGGATGGTTTCGCGCGCGGCGTGGAGGCGTCTGCGTTCTCTCACCGGTTTCCCGGAGCAGGAGCAGCAGCAACGGCAGTAGCGGCAGAGTCGGCGGCGACAATCTCAACGGCCGGAGGGCTGCGGCCCGGGCCATGGGGGGCCCGGGGAGGGACTGGGCCCGGGCAGGGGCCTGAGGGCCACTCTGCGTGCGCCAATCGACTGGGCAGACGAGTAGGTGCCTGAGTGGCTCTGGCTCCCGGCCGGTTCCCGCGGCGCTCGGCTTTCTCGGTTCTGCTGTCAAGGTCCGGTTCTCGGGCTCAGCGTCCCTGGCCCTTAGATTCTTTCTGGCTTCGGACTAACCGACGTCACAGGACCCACCCCCTTCTTCCCCTCCTCGCGGAGCCGATCTGGCTCCGGCCACGCCCCCTCGGGCAGGTCAGACCCCGCCCCCTCCTGGGATTCCATGTCTGCCTCTGCCCAGGATTCTACGCTCGTCCCCCCCAGCATTCCTCTCTCTCCCCTTCCCAGGATTCTACACCCGCTGCCTCCCAGGACTCTGATCGCCGGCCTCCATGCCCCAGAATTCTCTTTGCCCTCTCCAGGCAAACCCCGCCCCTTAGTGCTATAGCCACGCCCATTTACACACCTAAATTCCCTCGAGCCCCGCCGCCTGTCTAATGGGGCAAGTACAGCGCTTCCGACTGTCTCCGCTTCCACGAAGTCCCGCCCTTAGGCATGGCCCTGACCATTCGTTCTCCCCGTAGTCTACCCTGCCCCTCAAGAGTTCAGTTTGCCCAGGCCTCGGCCCCGCCCCCTTTCGTATTGGATAGGGCCATCTGGACACACATGCGTGAGGCACGTGGTTTCCTCTAGACCCGCCCCTCTGGGGCCCCCGCCCACACCCCCTCCCCGCCTAGCGTCTTTCCCAGTTCTCGCCCCGCGCTCGCTGTCTTGTCTGGCAGGTCTGTCCGCATCTCAGTTTATCCTCATCTCTTTCTAATCTCCGCCTGAGACTTAAGGAGTCGTCGCGTCGTGTCTTTTTAGATTCCTGTCTTTTAGTGTCTCTGTCTTTGTGAGTCTCTCTGCCTCTTTTTCCGTCCCTGTGTTTATCTCTGGGTCTTTAAATTTTCACGTTTCCGTGTCGCTTTGTGTTTCTGGTCTCTTTCTTCCTGGTGGTCTTTCTATCACTGTCTCTGTGTCACTTGGTCCTTGTCTTTTTTCATCCCTTTGGCTCTGGCTCTGTCTCTCTCGCTCCCTGCGTCTGTGTCTATCTCTACCCCCTGTCACTCTGTGGGTTTCTATCTCTGTGTCTTTCTCTTCCCTGTGTTTCTCGGTGCGTTTCTGTGTTTCTTTCAGTGTCTCTGGTTTCTCTCTGCGTCTCGACCTCTCTCCATCCCTCAGCCCTGTCCTGCATCTGGTCCGCACCATCTCCTTACTGCAGCCTTCCGCCAGGGGGCAGCACAGACCGCTCCCAGCGGTCGGCTGGCCCTGCGGGGTTGGGCTACGGTCGGGCCTCCAGACTTGACTAATCCCTCCCCGTGTCCTTGTCCCACTTCTCCTATCTTCCCAACCTCCTCGCGTCTTTGTGTCTCTCGCTCTGACTCGGCCCCTTTGTCTCTCCCCGGCGGCTCCCGCTCCTCCCCCTCCCCCACCTACCTCTTCACATTCCTTGGACTGCCCGGAGGAGCTGGTGAGGCCGCCCAGCGTGTAGGGACGAGGGCGGCAAGCAGGAGGCTGAGAGGGACGATGCCATTGAGCGCTTGAAATCACTTGGTTCCAGTTCCTCGGAAAAGTAGCTGATAAGCTGGGGACTCGTGCTTCGTCCCCTACCAAGAGGACCCCCATAGGTTGTCCTCTCTTCCCACCTGCCACACACCTGAGTTTTCCCTACCCAGAAAGGCAAGATCTTAAGTAGTGGAGACTCTTACTGACTGGCATTCACATCTTGGTAATAATACTGTTAATAAATGTATTTAGCATTGACTATGTGACGGGTGCTAATCCAAGTGCGCTGTATTATCTCAAATAACCCCCCACAGCACCCTATGTGATGAGGAAACAGGCACAAAGAAAGAAGTGACTGGATCCAAAGTCAGAGTTGGCTACTTGTCAGTTGGTGGTGGTGGTTTAGTCACTAAGTTGTGTCCGACTCCTGCGACCCCATGGACTGTAGCCCGCCAGGCTTCTCTGACAATGGGATTCTCCGGGGGAGAATACTGGAGTGGATTGCCATTTCCTTCTCCAGGGGATCTTCCCAACCCAGGAGTTGAACCTGGGTCTCCTGCATTGCAGGCAGATTCTTTACCAGCTGAGCCACCAGAGATGCCCACCTGTCAGTTAATTCCACATAAAATTGCACGAAGGGAGATTTCACGACCCCCATTTTGCTGAAAAGCATAGAGTGATTCTCTGCCCCCATGCCTCCCAGCAAGGAAGTAGCAGGCTAGGACCTTCCCATGGTGTGTCTCTCAGCCTGGCATGAGGTCAGCTGGACAAACACAGTCGTCACCTCCCACCCCCCCGCCCTTATCTGCAGTTTCAGTTACCCAACGTCAACCCCAGTCCAAAAATATCAAATGGAAAATTCCAGAAATAAAAATTCATCGGTTTTAAACCATTCTGAGAGGCATGATGAAGTCTCAAGCCCTAAACATAAATCATCCCTCTATCCAGTGCTTATACACTACCTGCCTCTGAGTCACTTAGTAGCCAGTTGCATTACCAGATGGACTGCAGTGGTGTCACGGGGCTGATGTCCCAATAACCCTTATTGTATTTAATAATGGCCCCAAAGCACAAGAGTAGTGATGCTGGCAATTTGGACATTTCTCTTACTGTGCCTTATTTATAGATGAAAGTTTGTCACAGGGATGTGTATATAGAAAAAAAAAACACACTGTATATGTAGGGTTCAGTACAATCCACACATCCACTGGGGTCTTGGAATGTATCCCCTAGATAAAGGAGGATGACCATAGGTGAATAGTAAATTCTCTCTAGAACTCTCTGTCCCTCTCTCCCCAATCTGGGGCCAGACTAGAGGGCCAGGATCTCTGGGGTTAGTGCCAACTTTGCTACTGATTTGCTTTGTGAAATTCTGCCCTCTTTCCCCATTCCTCCCTTGAACAAAATAACCAGTCCCCAGGAAAGTTTCTCCAGGAAGTTTCCCCCTTTAGCACCCACTCTTCTCCAAGCCTGTCAAGGAGTGTGCTCAACTGTTCCCTGGCCCTTCTTTGTGAGCTGTGGTGAGCCCAGGAGGTAAGCCCCAGTAGGCTGGAATTTCATGCCCCTAGTCACATGCATAAGGGGACTTGGATAAGGCTGAGCACTACCTTGTGTGTTGACAGATGACTGGGTGAGTCTCATACCTGGGGAGTTGACTTCCAGCGTCAAGGAGTCTCAGAGGTGACACTTCACTGAAGAGTCATAACCACTAGGAGGTAGGGGCACAGAGCCAAAGGCTTCCTGATGGAGCTAGGGAGTTGATGCCAAGTATTATATTTTACCTACCCTTTAACCAGTCAATCCTAAAGGAAATGTGTGCTAAGTCACTTCAATTGTGTCCAACTCTTTGCGACCCTATGGACTGTAGCCTGCCAGGCTCCTCTGTCCATGCGGTTCTCCAGGCAAGAATACTGGAGTGGGTTGCCAAGCCCTCTTGCAGAGCATCTTCCCAACCCAGGTTTTGAACCTGCATCTCTTATGTCTGCTGCATTGGCAGGCGGATTTTTAACCACTAGTACCAACAGGAAAGTCCATTAAAGGAAACCAACCCTGAATATTCATTGGAAGGACTGATGCTGAAGCTGAAGCTCCAATACTTTGGCCACCTGATGCGAAGAGCCAACTCATTGGAAAAGACCCTGATGCTGGGAAAGACTGAGGGCAGGAGGAGAAGGGGGCAACAGAGAACGATATGGTTGGATGGCATCATTGACTCAATGGACATGAGTCTGAACAAACTCCAGGAGATAGTGAAGGACAGGGAAGCCTGGTGTACTGTATGTAGTCCATGGAGTTGAAAAGAGTTGGACATGAATGAGCGACTGAATAATAATAAAACCTCTTCCATACTAAACCCTAATGGTTCAGAGTGAGCCTGGCCCAGTCCTGGCCAATCAGAGCATTGGGTCCCCTGGCCACAGGGATTGGTTCAGGGATGGGGGTGGGTGGGACTCATTCCTGACCAATGAGAATTAGCCCTGTGATGTCTGCTTGAACTAATAGGGAAAGAACACCTCTTTTGATAAGGATTGCTAAACTGGTAAAGGAGAAGGCAATGGCACCCCACTCCAGCACTCTTGCCTGGAACATCCCATGGACAGAGGAGCCTGGTGGGCTGCAGTCCATGGGGTCGCTAAGAGTCGGGCACGACTGAGCGACTTCACTTCACTTTTCACTTTCGCATTGGAGAAGGAAATGGCAACCTACTCCAGTATTCTTGCCTGGAGAATCCCAGGGGCGGCGGAGCCTGGTGGGCTGCTGTCTATGGGGTTGCACAGAGTCGGATATGACTGAAGCGACTTAGCAGCAGCAGCTAAACTGGTAAAACACTGGTACTCTGGGTGCCTCCGGAGACAAAATAACCTGCCTGTGCATGGAGGACAGGAGAGCTGGAAATGGAACAGGCCAGTTTTCTGATGAGACTATTTGAGCCTCTGGATCCAGCTATGCCTGAAAGTAGTCAGTCTTTGATCTTCCTGGTTACATGAATGAATAATTTTCCTTTTTCATTTACACAACTTTTTTTTGTCACTTGCAACAAAACACATCTTTACTAATAAAATCTGTATGAGTCCAGAGGTGCCACAAATCCAGTAAAGTTCCAAGGACAAGGAATGTTGTTAGTTGTTCAGTCGTGTCCGACTCTTTGCAACCCCATGGACTGTAACCTGCCAGGCTTCTCTGTCCATGGGATCTCCCAGGCAAGAACACTGGAGTGGGTTGCTGTTTCCTTCTCCAGGGGACTTTTCAGACTCAAGGGTCAAACCCAGATCTCCTGCACTGCAGGCAGATTCTTTACTGTCTGCGCCACTAGGGAAAACTTGTCAGAAGTTTTAAAGATGTCCTGGCCTTGAAGGAGAGGCAAGCTTTGTTACGGTGTGGGAAATGAGAGAGGACATTCCAGGTGGGAGAATAGTAAAGGCACAAAGGCACAAGATGTGAGAGACGGAGCAGTGTGTGAGGGTGACATCTTAGCAGGTCCTGAATGCCAGGGGAAGGGTGCCTCATGGTCCTGAGAGCAAAAGGGAGCCACAGAAGGTTGAGGAGCAAGGGGAGTCTACTCTGAACTTGCCTTTACTTCCTGGAGCCCCAGATCATGGTGGTTCATCACCCCCTATACCTGCTGCCCCTTCCCCCAGATCCTTGGCCAAGGTGGGAGGAGGGGTCAGACTAAGGAGGGCACAGGCTGCCGTCTGTATGCAAATTGCCTGGAATGCCATGCAGATGAAGGATCTTATGCAAATATATGCCCTCTTGGGAGGCAGGCCAAGACCCTCCTCTCATTAATTTGGGGACCAGGTGCTGGGCGGAGCATCCCTTTCTCCCTGGGGTTCCCTCTCTCCCCTCCCCCAACCATCTGTTCCCTCCCCTCCAGCTCCCCAAATCCCTCCCCGCCAATATCTGCCCTTAATGCGGTATCTCTCTCCACCCGGTCCCTTTCTTGCTTTTCTTTCTGTCCCTCCATTTTCCATTAGTGATAATAATAACAATACTAAAGACATACTGAACACATGCTCTGTGCCAGGCTTTGCACTAAACACTTTTCACAGTTATCAAATTCTCCCAATCATTCTATGATTTCTCTGCGTGTCTGCTGTATTTTTAAAAAGGATATTCCATTCTGGGTACGGCAGGGAGGGATTGGGAGATTGGGGTCACGGATGCAAACTATTATATATAGGATGGATAAACGACAAGGTCCTGCCATATAGCACAGGGAACTCTATTCAATGTTCTGCGATAAATCCTAATGGAAAAGAACACGAAAAAGACTGTCTATATATGCAAAACTGAATCACTGTGCTGTGCATCAGAAACTAACACAACATTGTAAATCGACTATAGTGAGTAGTGAGGTCGCTCAGTTGTGTTCGACTCTTTGCGACCCCGTGGACAGTAGCCCACCAGGCTCTTCCGTCCATGGGATTCTCCAGGCAAGAATACTGGAGTGGGTTGCCAGATGTGAGCTGAATGTCCATGGGAAGGAGGGAAAAACTGATTAAGCCTCAAGTATCTGAGAGTCCTTGGGCTTCTCTAGTGGCTCAGATGGTAAAGAAACCACCTGCAGTGCAAGAGACCCAGTTTGATTCCTAGGTCGGAAAGATTCCTTGGAGAAGGGAATGGCTACCTACTCCAGTATTCTTGCCTGGAGAATCCCATGGACAGAGGAGCCTGGCGGGCTACAGTCTGTGAGGTTGCAAAGCGTTGGACAGGACTGACTGACTGACACTTTCATTTCACTTATCCGAGAGTCCTTAAGTGACTCCTGGGGAGTCTCGCTCTGCTCGGTGAGCCCTGTGCTCACGTCATGCAGGTGAGAGCCATGGCCAGGAGGCATGTTTTCCTCTACCTGCGGGTGTGGCTGAATGCATTTGCCCCCATGCAGCCCTGGCAACTTCCGGGTGTGGCTCCTCCCTGCTCCCCCTCGACTCTGGGTGTGGGGACCACACCACACGGAGAGGACAGCAGAGCTCCTTGAACCCCCAAGCTCAGGCGGCAGAACTTTGATCGTTTGTTCCCCATCTCAGTCTGTTTAACCTGCCTCATCTCTCTTGTTTCTCACATTTGTTTTATTTATACATTTATTTATTTTTAATCTTTTGGCCACACCCGACGGGAATCTTTGTTCCCCAACCAAGGACTGAACCCTGACCCCTGTGTTGGAAGGTGAAGTCTTAACCATCAGGCCACCAGGGAAGTCCCTCCTGTTTGTTTTAATCTGACTCAATAAATCATGGGATTTGAGCACCTTAATTCAGCCAGTGTGAGCTCTTCCGTTCTGGAAATCTCGGAGCATTTGCTCAGTTGCCTACGAGGAGGCTCCCATAGCATCTCCTCAACTCCCCACGGCCACAGATCCCACTTGGTCCATCTGGTGTCTGAGTAAACTGAGGACAGAGGGGTGGGGTCACCGGCAGAGACCTCCCAGCATTCACTGCACAGGGATACTTGCTCCCTCTCCTCACAGTGGCCATCCACAGCCCAAGTATGATTTATCTCTAGCTGATGGACTCAGGGAGGTAAAGTCACTTGCCCAAGGTCACACTTGTCTGCCCTGCACTGCTTCTGAGCTGCTCTTTTGAAACTTTTTTCCCCCTTCCCTTTCTAACTGGAATGATCTCTCTGAATCCCAGTTCTTTCTGTGTTTCTGTCTCTGCAGCCCTACCTCTCTGTATGGCACATTACTTTATTGTGCTCCGAAGATACTGTATTTTTTTAAAATTAAATTACAGGCTTGTGGTAACCCTGTGTCTATTGGTGCCATTTTCCCGACAGCCTTTGCTCGCTTTGTATCTCTGTGCCACATTTGGTAATTCTTGCAATATTTCAAGGTTTTTCATTGTTCTTCTGTTTGTTATGGTCACTGATGAGTGACCTTTGATGTGACCACTATGACTCACTGAAGGCTCAGACGATGGTTACCATTTTTAACAAGAAAGTGTTTTGTTTTTCAAAGTGTTTCTTAAGTTAAGCTATGTACTTTTTTTTTTCCTTCAGGCAGAACACTATTGCATTCTTACTACAGTACAGTGTAAACGTAATATATGCACTGGAAAACTGAAAAATCTGTGTGACTTGCTTTATTGTGCTCTTCACTTTATTATTGTGGTCTGGAATTGCACAGTAAATAGATCCAGGACATGTCTCTATTTGTCTGTCTTTGCCTCTCTCTCCCCACATCTCTGTCTGACTCAGTGGCTCTCTCTCAGTTCTGAGCTGCCCCCAGCCCATCCCTCTGACTTCCCCCTTAGCCTCTCTGTCCTCCTTTCAAATGCTTCTCTCTCCGCTTCGTCAAGTCTCTGTTTTGCTGTTTCTGCCGTCTCTTCTCTCCACCTAGATCCCTTCATGGGGGTTCCTCCAAGTTGTCCCTCTCCACCCCCAGGCCCCAGGCCCCAGGCTGTCCTCAGAGGAGATGCCTAAATCCCTAATTCCATCCACTCTACAGCTCAGAGAGGCTTTTCCTCTGGATGCTTCAATTCCCTCTGGGCCTCTGGCAAGATAGACTGGGCATTTTTACTTAAGGGAACAGCACCCCATCTCCTCCCAAAGGCACTGGTTTTCAGGGCCCAGGTTCAGCTCCCTCTGGATCCACAGCACCTCTCTTCTCCACCTTTTTCCAGCTGAGTCACTCTCCATCCTTTCTCTTTCATTTATTTCTCCATGACATCAGATTTCTCCTGAGGTCCAGCAAGGGGGTGGGAGAGCCAGCAGGGCCAGAGCATCACTTGCACCCCCTTCCCCTCTCATCCCCTAGAGGAGGCGGCTCTGGCCACAGGATGGTGTCCAGGTGACAGACAGCATTTATTCCAGACTCCAGTGTCCACAGATGATGGGGTCAGGGCAGGGGCGGGGATCCAGTGTCAGACTCTGCAGCAGGACGTCAGGTTGAGGGGGGGAACCAGCAATGGAGGCAGGAGGTAAAAATAGCCCCAGCCAGCCGACCCTCGAGCCTCGTCCCAGGCCAGGACTTGGGCTTGGGTCCAGGAGCTATTCTGGGGCCTGGGAGAGTTACAATCCCTGGAGGAAGGTCCCCTCCCTCCCAGGCCGCTGTGATCCCTGCCCAGCCCACAGAGGAAGGAAGGGAGGGGCCCAGAGAGGGAAGAGGGAAGGCCAGGAACGTGGGGGCAGGCGGAGGTGTGAGCAGGGCTGGTTTTCTGATGCTTGCCACTCCAAGTGGGGTTCAGTGACTGCCTCTGGGAAGGTCCTCAGGCTCAACACTGGGGGAAAAGATGGGGAGATCAGCCTGGGCCCACAGCGGCTCTTCCACCTGCAGTGGCCTCCTCTCCCCAGGGGCCCAGGCCCTCACTCACCTCATCTCCAAAGCCCCTGCTCCCATGCTTGGCTCCTCCAGAGGTACTCCCCATGAGGAGGCCTGTCTGCTCCGGCCGCTCTTTTCCTGAGTGGCTCAACTTGGGCTCCCCAGGTGGCCTAGTGGGAGGAGGCAGTGTGTTGGAGGTGGTCATGGCCAAGGAAGGAACTGGGTGTGTCAGATGGGGACAGGCTTGGCGATGGGTGGGTGGGAATGAGCTGGGGGTGAGGTAGGAGTTAGAAGCGGTCCTGGGGTCAGAGGTGGGGGAGGACATGCTTGGCGCTGCTCTTGGAGTTGGAGCTGGTGATGTCACTGGGATGGGTTTTGGGGAGAGCTGTGGGGATGGCTGGGCTTCCCTGGTGGCTCAAGGGTAAAGAATCCACCTGCTATGCAGGAGTCCCAGGAGAGGTAGGTTCAGTCCCTGGGTCTGGAAGATGCTCTGGAGGAAGGCATGGCAACCCACTCCAGTATTCTTGGCTGGAGAACCCCATGGAGAGAAGAGCCTAACGGGCTATATGGTCTATGGGGTCGAAAAGAGTTGGACATGACTGAGGTGACTTAGCACACACGTGACGATGGCTGTGGATTGCAGTTGAGGGTGGCCGTGTGGTTGTTGTTGGAGATAAGGTTGGATGGGGATGGGTTTGGAGTTAGGAATGGGGTGGGGGGATGTGCAGGGGGCTTGGGATGGGGAGGTGGCTAAAGCTGTTTTTGGTTACTGGATATGCGCTGCAGCTGAGGGTGCGGCTGGGGGAGAGATTGGGGTTGGAGAGGAAGCTGGAGGTATAGATGAGATTACTTTGGGATTGGAGTGCAAGTGGATCGCAGGTGGGGATGAGATTGGGGATGGGGTTAAGGTGAGCTTGGGGTGATCTGGGAGTTAGTTACGGGTTGGGTGGGGTTGAGGAAAGGGGAGGGGATGGTCATGGTCCAGGTTGGAGGTTGGAGATGGGATGGCATCTTATTTGCCGATGGAGTTGGGGTTGGGGCTGTGGTTGGTTTGGGGATGAGGTCGGGGTGAGGTCAGGGTTGGGGTAGAGAGGTCAGTTTCAAGGTTTCAGGCCACTCACGGAGGCCCCTTCTCACTCCGCCGGCAGCAGCCGGGCCGCCCCTTGCGTCTCATGCAGTAGAAGACGGCAACGACGAGGAGCAGGAGGGCCACGCTGATCGCCACGGCCATGACCGCCACGCCAGCCTGGGAGGTCTGGGGGGCCACTGAGGGGCAGGGCAGGGGGAGGCGTCAGCTAGCAGCCTGCTGTCTGCCCCGCACCTGGAGTCGGTCCCACCACGGTGGTTACTTACCGGTTCCAAAGTGGAAGACGTGATGTGTGTTTCCGAGCGGGTTGGAGGCCTCACAGGAGACGCCGTCTTGGCTCAAGGCACTGGTCACCTTCAGGGTCAGGGAGCTGCTCACCCAGCCCTGGCCTCCGGGGGCTGGTTCTGTGGGCTGTGGAGGCTCAGGTCAGGTTTGTGAGATCAAGGGCTCGGGATGTGGGCAGAGGTGAAAAGGAAGTGGTCGGTGGAGGTGGAGGAGGGGGAAGGACACGATGCGTGGACCGTTGAGGGGGCTGGCATTTGGGGAGGGTCAGGGGAGGGTCAGAGGAGGGTCCCTTACGCTGCCACCCAACTGGCTCCAGGTGAGTTTGGGCTCCGGGTAGCCTCGGGCATAGCAGGTCAGGGTGACTTTATCTCCTTCGGTCCAGCTGCCTTCGGCCTTGGGCTGAGTCTCCTTTGCTTTTAACTCTGGTGTCCCTGCGGGTGGTGGGGTGGGAAAGGGAGTAAGATGTAGGCACCCCAGGAAAGGAAAGGAGGAAGAGAAAAAGAGGGGAGAAGGACCAGCTGTGGACCCATCTCATTTGTCCTGGGCCCCCACACTCCCCATACGATCCCCATTCCAGCCTGGCTACATCCCGAACCTTGAACCAGCAGCCTGAAGCTCCGGGTGCGACTCAGGAGGGGATCTTGGGCATGTAGGCCTCACACGTGTAGGTGCCGGCGGAATCAAAGGTGACAGAGTGGAGGGAGAGTGTGGGGTCCTCCCTCATGGGCGCTGAGTCCTGGGAGAGAAAGAGCAGGCACCAGCTGGGTGTGAGAGGCAGGGAGGGGTTGATGGAAAGGGGAGGGTTCCGTGCTGGGGAGGGATGCCTTCCCCTCTCACCTTGGTCCAGTATATGGTCGGGGTGGGCAGGCCTCGTGCAGAGCAGGTCACAGTTGTGCTGTTATTCAGAGGTAAGGAAAGCTCCTCCCCTGTGCTCAGCTCCAGGGAGTCCAGGTCTGGAGTTGGGGGAACAGAAGGTCACCTTCCCCAGACCCTCACCCAATCAGTTAGGGGATCCCCAGGGCTTTTGAGGAGGGCAGACGTGAATGGACAATCGTCAGCAGAGAATGCCAACTTCTCTCCAGCTCCACGAGCTCTCCGCTCTCTCATCTGGGCCCTTGAGCCCAGATCTAGGAGTCTGACTCCAAAATACATGCCCACGGGGCTTCCCTGGTGGTCCAGTGGCTAAGACTTTTACTCCCAATGCAGGGGGCCTGGTCGGGAGCTAGACCCCACATGCCACAGTGAAGACCTGGTGCAGCCAAATTAAATAAATAAGATTAAACGCTGAAAACAGCAATGGTTAATTCAAGGATGTCAGGCCACATATGAAACCTTCAAAGTGAAGTCGCTCAGTCGTGTCTGACTCTTTGGACCCCATGGGCTGTAGCCTACCAGTCTCCTCTGTCCATGGGATTTTCCAGGCAATATTCCTGGAGTGGATTGCCATTTCCTTCTCCAGGGGATCTTCCCAACCCAGGGATCAAATCTGGGTCTCCCGCATGGAAGACAGCCGCTTTACCGTCTGAGTCACCAGGGAAATCCATTAAAACAACAATAACAACAACAAAAGAAACAAAATACAGGCCCTCTTTGACCACCTGCCTCCAGAGCTGACGTCTGAGCTCAGGATTAATGGATAATCTGGGTGCTCCTTCTCTGACTACCCCTCAAACCTTGGCCTTCTCTCCTCCACATGACCCATTTATTTCCATCAAGTCTTTCTCTGCTCTGTCCCCCAAATGGCTCTTCTTACTCCCTTCCATCTCTGACCCTGAGGCCCAGCTGCCTTGACCACTGCTGTTTCGTCCTCACTGGTCTCTGTACTGGGAAGGACTCTCGTCCTCTCTGGTCCATTCTTTGCTGAGCAGCCAGAGGGATCTTTTCTTTTTAAATAGTGAAAGTGTAGTTGCTCAGTTGTGTTCAAGTTTGACTTAAAAAAATGTTTTTAAAATTAATTTTGGCTGTGCTGGGTTCTTTAAAAAAAAACAACAAAAAAGCAGCCCACTCCTCTCTCTCTCTCTCTCTTCTTTTGTAGTGGCCAGGCTTCTCTAGTTGCATCAAGGGGTTTAGTGATGGTATGTGGGAATCTTAGTTCCCCAACCAGGGATTGAACCCAGGTCCCCTGCATTGGGAGTGGAGAGTGTTATCCACTGGACCACCAGGGCAGGCCCCCAAGGAATCTTTTCAAAACACACACTGGTCAGCCTTTGCCTCTGCTTAAATTCTTGCAGTGAGGAAAAAAAAACAAAACAAAACCCTGCAGTCGTTCCCCAGTATGGTGGGCATACAGGCCTCTTTCCTTGATGAAGCCAAAAAGTCCTGCCTGGTTGACCCTGCCCACTGCTTCAGCCTCATCTCCCACCTTCCCCTCTTGTTCCCTGAGCTCCGGCTACCCTGTTCTTTCCCTGTTGTTCTCCAATATGCCAGTGTGGGCCTCAGGGCCCTTGCGTGTGCTGTTTCCGCAGCCTGGAATGCTTTTCTTCTCACTTATCATAGCTCTGGTTCCATTCTTTGGTTTCCTACACATGTTCCCCTTCTCAGAGAGGTCTTTCTGACCCTCTGTCGTGGACACTCAGATTTCCCCTTTGGCAGCAAAGGATTTTCTCCCCCAGCTGTTGAGAAGGGTGTCAGCTGTCAGCCCTCAGCTGTCAGCCCTCTCTGAAACTGCCTGAGTCGCAGAGAGAGCCCTTGGCTCAAGGTCATGTCCCCTCCTTCCTTAGGCAGCCCACATCCAATGATAGGTTGACGTGGACGTAAAAAGACCCAGCCCCTGTACCCCAACTGGGGATCTCTCAGCTTCTAAGTGCCCTGTGAGCATGTAGAGGTCTTCCTTAGGCTGAAGCCCAACTTCTGCCTCTGCTGCATCCTGCTTCCTTCCCTCATCACCCACCAAGAGGTGTGGATACCGGGGCACTCCTCATAAATTTCCTTCCTGCAGTCAGAATCTTCAGCCCCCAACACCCTCCATGGAAAATAATCCCTGCTCACCACACCACTTCCTTATCCCACTCCTCTGTGTTAGTCTCTGTAGAGGCAGGACTGTGACTCAAAGTGTGTGTGTGTTCAGCATTTAACATCTGTCTCCCCTACTGGACCCTGCAGCCTGGTGGAGGCTGGGGCTTCACTGTCTTGTTCACGTGTGGCATAGGGTCTAGTCCCAGGAAGGGAGGTGATGGAGGCACAGAGCCTTTGCTCAAGGCTTGTGTACAGGTGGACCAAGAAGCCTTCTTGGAAGACTGGGACCCGAGACATGGGTTGGGATTGGATGGAAGAGAAGATTGGGAGTTACTGTAGGAAAGAGGAGAAGAGCTTGGGGTGTGATGGGGAGAAGGGTCCGCCTAAGATAAGGCCAGCAGGGTGGGTCTTGAAGGCTGGGGTGAAGCATGTGGGTCTTGTCCCCAGAGGACTGGGGAGCTACAGCAGGTTCTAGGCAGCGGAAGGTCAAGGTGTATGCCTTGGAAAGGGGTCTCTAGCTGTCTTGTATGGGAGACTGGAGGGGCCGGGGGCATCGAGACCAGGCTGGGCACCACAGAAAGGGTTGGAGACAGGGCTATGGGGGGCGGTGAGGGTGAGGAGATTGCTGATGCCAGGGCCCCCTCCCACTCTGGAGGCTCTCACAGGCCACACGCAGATCCAGGGTTTTGGAGAGATCCGCATCCTCGGGGGCGTCGAAGTCCTCCACCCTGCAGCCATAGGTCCCGCTCTGGCTCCGCTGTACCCTCTCCAGGGTCAAGTTCCCCTCAAGACTTGTTTTTAGCACATCCTCCTGCTTGTCCTGGGGAGACCAGGAGTGAGGAACCCTGTTCAAGAGATGTTCTGGGCTGGCAGGGTCAGGTCAGGTCTGGGGTCACCCAAGCCAGGCATCAAGGTATGTCAAGACTCTCACAAATTGGTGAGCTATCTCACAGATAGCTCCTGGGTCATTGATCACATGCCTTGCTAAGCCAGGGGTCACCCAGGTGAAGGGTCAGAAGTTGGTGCAGACAAGTAGATCGCAGAGGTCAGGGGAATGAAGGGGTGCGTTACCTGAAGCCGAAAAAAACGTGTACTCCGGGCTGGGATTGCCGTCCCCCTGGCACAACAGCTGGACAGAGTCACCCTCGCGGACCCAGCCCTCGGCTGTGGACTGGCTGCCCAACCAGAACAGCACTTTCTCTGTGGGATCTAAGGGAAAGGGCAGACTCACGATCAGAGTCAAGGGTAAAAGGCAGGGCTAGGTTAAGGGGGAGAGGCCAGCACTGCAGCAAAGGAAAGGGCTATGGTTGCCCAAAAGTGAGAGGTAATATCATTTTTCTTCTTTTTTTGCCATGCCGTAAGGCATGTGGGATCTTAGTTCCTTGACTAGGGATTGAACCCACACCCCTGGCTTTGGAAGCATGGAGTCTTAACCAGGGAAGTTCCTTAGAGAGCATATTTTGAGGCTCAAATTTGCACTTGTTCTGAGATCATGGGCTCGAGGTCAGAGGTGGAGAGTATAGGTCAGTGTGTACCTTGGGAAGAGCTCTCTGGCTGCCTTGTGTGGGAGACTGGAGGGGCTGGGGGCATCTAGACCAGGACAGGCACCATAGAAAGGGTTGGAGGCAGGGCTGTGGGGGGTTGACTCCACACTTCCAATGCAGGGGCGCAGGGTCGATCCCTGGTCAGGGAACTATGATCCCACATGCCTCATGGAGTGGACAAAAAGAAAAAAAGATATGACCCCTAACCTTTGGCCAACCTTAGTCCTTTCCTTTGCTACAGTGTGGGTGACAGATCAGTGTGAGATTTGGGGGACCCATTTTGGGGTGGAAGCGTGGGGCACAATGGTTAGTCCTGAGACTCCACAAGGTTCAGGGTGTTATGGGAGGGAGTCAGAAGTCAGGATGGTGCTCCTGCTAGCACTTGAGGTCAGAGGTCAGAGGTGAGTACCCACTTCAGCCTGAGGTAATGGGGGGGAAGGTCTGGAAGGGGTGGGGCAGGTCACAGAGGTCGCCTTGGAGGGTCAGGCCTCAGTGCAAGAGTTCCGCGTGGCGGTGGCCGGGGGCCCAGCTCGGACTCACAGTGCAGGGTGAGGGAGAAGGAAGGGCTGTCCAGGCGGCCATGCTGGCCGGCGGGCAGGTAGTAGTGCACGGAGCAGTGGAAGCTGGCCTCCCGGTCGGGCTTGTAGAGCCGCAGGTAAAGGGTGCTGGTGAGAGAGAGCAGGCCGGAGGCCTCCCGGACGGTGCGGGCGGTCATGTAGCCCTCTGTGGGAGGGGGCGGTGGGGAGGCGGTCAGCCAGCCCGGCCGCCGCCCAGCCCCAGCCCCTGAGGTCTAGCTGAGCTCCCTCAGGCGCCACTCACCGGAGTTCATCTGCAGGGGCACGGTCAAGGGCTGCCCGTTCCGATACCACACGATCTTGGGGGCTGGGTTCCCGTTGTGGCTGCTGCAAGTGGCTATCTGGGACAGACACAGACCCGCCCTGGGCTGGGAGCCAAGACCCTGGAGTCTGGGGACCAGACCAGACCCAGACACACGAGTCCAGCTCCCAAGCCCCTCCTCCCAGGAGACCCACGGTCTGAACTCCCGGACCCCTACTCCTGGACTGGGAAGCCCAAGCCCCCAGCCTCTCCCAACCTTGGACTGTAGGAGCCCAGGACCCCCTCCTCCCCTCAGAATCCTGGAAGCAAGATGCGGCCCAAGGTACCTCCTGGGCAAAGTCATCCATCACAGACAGGGTTCCTTTGTTGGGGAGACCTCGGGGGCCTCTGGTTTGGCTGCGGGAGGGACTTACAGTCAGGAGCTGGTTCTCGGGGTTCTCACCTCCCTGCCCTTTCCCAGGATGTGTGTGTGTTGTGGGAGGGGGACGGTGGTTGGAGGGAGGCATAGACACTCACCAAACACATTGAGCCTGGCAGTGGCCTCGGCAATGCCTGCTGCCCCTGTCTTCACCACGCACACGTAGCTGCGCTCGTCGCCCACCTGGGCCTCAGGCAGCACCAGGCCCGCCTTGGAGTCCAGCTGGTACGGGGGGCTGCGGTCCCGGGAGATGAGCTGTTTGTCCCAGACCTTAGACTCATACAGCTCGGCCAAGGCCAGACGGTGGCGAACCCCGGAGCGGTCAACCTGCGGGGGGGCAGGCGGGGAGTATCTCAGCGAAAGGCTGCCCTCCCCCATGTCCCCTTTCTCCCTGAAGCTCCGTGGGTCTCCTCTCACGCTCTCTCCCTCTCTGGCCCTCCGTCCTCTCTCTAGCTCTCTCACCCCTGCTCCCTGTCTGTGGTCACCTCTCCCCCTCTCTGGTTCCCTCTTTCGCCATCTCACTGTATTTCCACCTCTGTCTCCCTTTCCTGCCCTGGGTCTCCTGTTTCTCTTTCTCTTTAGTCTATCCCCGGGCTCCTGCCTTCTGGGTGTCTGCCTCTGAATGTCCTCTTTCAAGAGCCAAGGGACCTCTTTCATTCTAGCCTCAGCTGTACCCGACACTAGGGTACCCTGGAGAGGGGCTTCCTCTTGCTGGGCCTCCATTTCCCCACCTGTAAAATGGAAAGGCAGCTTGATGGGGCTCTTAGGGGCTTTTGGGCTCGGATGAGAGGATGAACGTTTGCAGCCCCACTGCACCCTGACTCTCAGGCCCCACTCTGTCATGCCCTCGTTCCCAGCCCACAGCACTCACCAGAAACCATTCCAGCATGAAATAGTCATGGGTCTCCAAGGGGCTGCAGTCCAGAGTGACAGTCTCCCCACTCATCACCTCCACCAGGGGGGCACAGACAGGCGGACCTCAGCCTTGGAACCTGCAGGAGGGCGACTGAGCTCTCTCCCACTGCCACCAGGAGCCAGAGCTCGCTAGGCCCCCAGTCCTCCTCCCCCAGACCCAGGGGTCCAGGCCCCCAGCCCCTCCTCCCCCAGACCCAGGGGTCCAGGCCCCCAGCCCCTCCTCCCTCAGACCCAGGATCCAGGCTCCCAGCCCCTGCTCTCCCAGACCTAGGGGTCCAGGCCTCCAGCCCCTGCTCCCTGAGATTCAGCTCCTCTCTCCCTTCATCTCTCATTTCTGCATCTCTAAGCTTCAGATCCCATCAGCATGTCTCTCCATCTCTCCATTCACTTGCAGAACTGAAGACTCCTCCCCTGGGCCACACAGGGCCCAGTAGCCGCCACACAATCTGCTTGGGCTCAAATCCTGTGTGTCCTTGCTTGTCCCACTAGACCAAATGTCCCTTGAGGGCAGGGCCTTGGCGGGCTCATTCCTTAGCCTCCAGCACTTCACCTGGGGCCTGGCACAATGAGATGGATAATCATCTCCATCTCAGTCACCGCCTCTGCGTGTGTGTGCATGTGTGTGTGCATGTGTGTGTGCGTGTGCGCCCCTCACTCTATGTCTCCATCTCTTAGTTTCACGGTTCTCTGCGTTCCTCTCAGTCTCCGTGTTGCCAGGCCCTGCCCCCTGGGTCTCTCCATCCGGAGCAGGGGGGCTGGGGCTGGGCCAGAGCTGAGGCAGGATGGGTGTGTGGGCGCGGTGAAGGGGGACAGGGCTGGGCAGGTTTCAGGAATGTGGGAGGGACAGGCTGGCTCAGACCTGCCCGAGCCCCCTACCAGCGCCTCGGCCCCTCTGACCCTTTGAGAGAGCAGCAGCACTGCCTCACATCAGGACAGGGTGGGGGCCCGGATCCTGGGTCCTGAGGGAGAAGGAAGTGGAGGGCCGGGACTCCTGTTCCAGGATCCAGGCAGGTAGAGGTGTTCGCATTAGGAAAGCGAGCTCTTTCAGTCTCTGGGCTGGCAATCTGGCCTGAGCTCTCAGTTCTTAGAATCTCCCTCCCTTCCCCGCCCAACCTGGCCCAGCTTTGCCCCTGGGGACCCCACTGTTCGCCATACTTGTGCCAGGGCCCTGGATTCCCAAGCACCCACCTCTGGCCCGGGCCTGCCCCATGGGAGGGAATGTGGGGCCAGGCTGGTGCCCAGGTCTGGGTCGGAGCGGTGGAGACAGCAAGGATGGTCAGAGGGATCTCTCTCTCCCCCAGTTCTCTCTTCCCCCAGCCCCTGAGGGCCTCTACCTCTCCTCTCTCCACCACGCAGGTGCATGGCTTTATCTGGGCCCCCGGGAAGGGGGGGCTCTGTCACTTAGAAACACTTGGTTCTGCTGTCACTGCCCAGGGGCTGGGCTCCAGCCCTTTCTGATGGAGCGGGAGGCGAGAGGGGCGGGTCCTTTAGAGTCTGGGCTCTGAATCTGAATGGGGGAACCTGCAATCGCAATCGCATGTGACTTGCTGGTTTCTAGCCCTGACCCTCTCAAAACTTGACAACTTTTGAGCGAGGAGTTCCGCTTTGGTCTCTTCTGTTCCCGGGAAAGGGCACTCCGGCCACTGGAGGCCAGGACCTCTGGGTCCGGGGGAGTAGGGGCCAGGCGAGGGTGGGAGCGGGGGCAGATCTCAGCGTCTAAGGGGGCAGGGGAGCGGAGCGCCCGCACTCCTGGGTCCATCGACTTCTCAGATCGCTTCTAATACACAGCTGAGGATCCCAGCCCTCTGCCAGGCTGTCGCTAGGTCTCTCATTGGGAGGGGCACCCCATATCCCTCCTTTCCTGGGGTCCCTGGGGTCGGTGAAAGCCCCTCCCCATCTTCCCCCCCCTCCCCCGCGCCTCCCAGGCGCGCCCTGCTCTCAGACCGAGCCATACCTGGGTGCGCCGCCAGCAGGAGCGCGAGCACCAGCAACCGCGGGGCCCTACGCGCCCCAGCCCGCACGCCCAGGGGCTCCATGTTCAAGGCGGCGGCGGCAGCTGGCGGCGAGCAGCGGGCGGCAGGGGCAGAGACTGAGCCCGGGCTGGGACTCCTCGGCCGCCAGGACTGGAGCGAGGAGGCCCCGCCCCAGGCAGCCCCGCCCCACCCCCGCCCTCCCGGTCTCCCCCTCGTCCCCCTCCAAAGCCGGGCGCCAGGCTGGACCTCCCACTGCCCGGAGCCGACCTCCCAGCGCTCAGCCGGGAGCCAGGATCCCCGCCCCCAGGTCCCAGGGTGTCAGGCTCCAACTGACCAGCGCCCCTGGCGGGTGACCCGACCAACCGGTTCGGCCGGTGTCCAGAGCGGGGTCCTCCCTGGACCCCCGCGGATCCTCTCCGCCTCATTCTCACTGGCGGACCCGTTCCCTCCCCGGCCAGTGACGTGGGCTCCCCTCGTCGTTTTCGACCTGCTGGCCCGGGTCCAACCAGTGAACCTGCACTGGCCTCTCCCGATCCAACCAGCAATCCCCAGCCTCCCCAGTGGCCAGTGCGCTAGGCTGCTTTCCTGTCTGACCAGCGGCCTGGAACCCCCCGGTTCTAATGTCTAATAGTTCTAATGTCTAACGATCTTCACCACCCAGCTCTGCCCAGGCCTCTGAGATGCTGGCAGGGGCGGGGGCTGTGGGGTGCTCTTCCCTTAGCTCTCCTCCCTAGGGCCCTCCCTCTCTTCCCCCCTCCCAGGGAATCCTAGGAATGCCACCCCCTTCCTCCCTTTCTCTTCCCTTTACTCCCTTCCAGCTTTGGGGGAGGGGAAGAGAAACGGGGTTGACAGGTGAGTGGGGGCGGCGAGGAGGCCCAGGCACCTGAGGGAAAAAAAAGGAGGAGTCCTGCCATGGGTCACAAGGAAGGGTCACAGGTCAGACTTGGGATCACAGATCAGAGTATCCAGGGCTCCTTACAAGGCAGGCCTGGCTGGGACAAAATTACTAGATGCTGGCTGCGGGGTGGGGGTGGGGTGAGATTTCACTGGTTACCAGGAGAAGCTAGCCCTCAACACTGGCAAGTAAGGGGCAGCTGGTCATGCTGGGAGACTTTCCCCAGGCCTCTGATCAGATGTGGGAGGTGGATGGGCAGAAGGGGGACCACTGGTCAGGCACCAGGGACATCTTGGATTATAGGTCAGCGTGGAGGTTATTGGTTAGACTGGTAAGGCTACTTTGTCCACACAGGAGAACGATGGTTATAGTTGGGAGAGGTGACCTTTTAGCGTTAGCTCCCCTTCTCCAGGAAGCCCTCCGTGCTCTCCTCGGCTGAGTCAAGTGCCCACCTCTGGGCTCCCCCACCCAGCCCTGCCCATTCTGTGTCAGCTCTGTCTGGGGATGAGTTTGTCTCCCCCACTGGACCGAGAGCCAGGAAGGGAAGGGCCAGGGCTGCTGTGGTCACTATTGTGTTCCCAGTACTGTCCAGCCCAGGCAAGAGATGGAGCAAGAACTCAGGGAAGGTTTGCAAGGCTCAAATGCAGGAGTGCACAGGCTCATATGCAAACCCCACCCAGACTGGATCATCGCCCACCACACCTGCAAACTCTCGAGTGGACAAAAGAGCTCCCTGGCACAAGCTTCCACACAGGGACCCCAGGCACCCACTCCCCAGCTCCCTGTACCTGGCTCATATACCTTCTGCTCTGGCTGCTAGGTATACCCTTTCCTCAACAGCCCCCTTCCACCTTCCTTAAGAATCCAACCAGCTGGGGGATTCATAAATGTGGGTGTGTGTGGAGTGTGTACGAAGGAGGAAAGTCATAAATGCCAGGGCTGTTTCCTTGAGGGCTTGCACCAACTAGTACTGAAATATCTGTCTTTGTCCCCTACAATTTACTTCCATAAAACAGCCGGAAGGATCCCATTAAAATGTGAGTCAGCCCCTGTCACCCTCCTGCTCAGATCTTCTCCTTCTGAATAAAGTTGAAGTCCTTTCCATGGTGCGCAGTGGCCTGTATCTGGTCCTCATTGCCTCCCCGGCCTCATCTTCCTCTTCTCTGCCCCGCCTCGCTAGCTCTCTTCCTGCCACATCGATCTCTTTGACTCCATGCTCTTCCTCCATCGCCAGGCTTGTTCCAGCCTCAGGGCCTTTGCTCTTGCTCTTCCCTCTTGTGGGACATTCTTTCTTGCCATCTCTCCCTCTCTGTCTGGCTTCAAATCTCTACGGCATCATCTTACAACAGAGCTTCCCTTAACCATCCTTTCTGATGCAGCAACTAACCCAGCCCTTTATCTCGCTACATTTTCCCTCCGCAGCACTTATCGCTGCCACGTATTTATTTTTTATTGTTTTGCACAAAACAGCAGCTCCAAGAGAATGGGAGCTTTAGTTCACCACTGTATCCCCAGGGTCTAGAACGGTGCTTGGTGTAAGGAGCTGACTGTGCCTGAAATCAATGAATTTTCTAATTTCATTGCTGTCTCCTGCGTAGCTACTTAGACATTTTAAGTAGCAAGCCCCATATTTCTATACCTTTATCCTATTATCTTAGATACAGTGTGGGATGTGTGTGCTCAGTCACTTCCGATTCTGTAGCCAGCCAGGCTCCTCTGTCCATGGGATTCCCCAGGCAAGAATCCTGGAGTGGGTTGCCATTTCCTCCTCCAGGGGATCTTCCCCACCCAGGGATCGAACCCAGCCAGATTCTTTACCGCTGAGCCACCGGGGAAACCCACAGCATGGTTGTGGAATACAGGGAGTCATGATGTATTTGGAGGGGAATGTCTACTCCCCCACGATTCTCGACTTCCATCTGGCAAATGTAACTACTGAGAGTTTGTGTTGTCTTGGGGGCCAACCCAACATGATGTATTTTTATCTGTACAAGACTTAATTGTGCAAGGAGAGCTTTGATAAGAGGTTTTGGTGTTGGAGACTTCTCTGGTGGCCCAGTGGCTAAGACGCTGAACTCCCAGTGCAGGGGGCTGAGGTTCGATCCCGGTCAGGGAACTCGATCCCATATGCCACAACTTAAAGTTCACATGCTGCAACTAAGACCTGGCACAGCCAGAATAATAAATAAAAATAAATATTAAAAAAAGCACTCTTTGGGGAAGAGAATGTAAGTCTAAAGTAAAGGATACTGATGCTGAACATTCAAAGGGATGGATTCCGATGGCCTTTTGTGGGGGTGGGTTAGCTAGCAGCTGCACCCTCTTCGGGGCTACCCAGGTGGTGCTAGTGGTAAAGAAGCTGCCTGCCAACACAGAAGACGTAAGAGATGTGGGTTCAATCCCTGGGTGGGGAAGATTCCCTGGAGGAGGGCATGGCAACCCACTCCAGTGTTCTTGTCTGGGGAATCCCCTTGGACAGGGGAGTCTGGCGGGCTACAGCCCACAGTGTTGCAAAGAGTCAGACACAACTGAAGTGACTTAGCATGCACACAACCTCATCCCACATTAAAAAAAAATCCTTGTCATCCAAAAGCCTGTTACCCTCTGTTGAAACCAGATTTCTTTCCTGCCTCCATTGTAGCTCAGATGAGCTAAGCTAAGCCTGGTGAATCCCACTCTGCCTTGGAATCAGGTGCTAATACCAAACAAACCAAGACTGGCTAACCCATGCCCTCGATGGCAGATGGACAGGTGCTGCTTTCCAAAGAGAGCTGTGACAAGAGTTCTCATCCCACATGCTCTCCTACAAGCTGAACTTGACCGTCTTTCCACTGAGAGGTGAGGGTCTATCTGTTAAACATGTCCCCTCCTTTTAAGTCTGCGCATCTAACCATTAGAATGTGGCAGAACTGGAGACTTCCCTGGCGGTCTGGTGGCTAAGAATCTGCCTTCCAATGCAGGGGACATAGGTTTGATCCTTGGTCATGGAACTAAGATCCCACATGCCAAGGGGAAACTAAGCCTTAGCACTGAAACTAAAGAAAGCCCGTGTACCACAACACAGATGCAGCTTGACCAAAAAAAAAAAAAAAAAAAAAGGAATACTTCATTCATGAGTTCCAAGATTAGGTAAAAAAACCCATGCAACTTCTGTCTGCATCACTGGAATATATTCTGTGAAGACTTCAGCCATCATATAAGCACTCGGACTACCTTGAGGCAGCCATGCTGTGGGGAAGCCCAAACTAGCAAGTGTGGAGAGCACGCGGAGAGGTCTGAGACAGCAGAGGGATGTCTGTCCAGTCCCCAGCTGCCCTGCTCCAAGCACCACTAGATCGCACCCTGAGCCAGAACCACCCAAAACCCTTACTGTGGTGCACAAATAAGTTTCTGTGTTGGACTTGCCTGGTGGCACAGTGGATCAGAATCCACCTGCCAGTGCAAGGAACATAGGTTCGATCCCTGGTCCTGGAACATTCCACATGCCTCGGGGCAACTAAGCCCCTGGGCCACAGCTATCGAGCCTGTGCTCTAGATCCCACAAACTGCACCTCCTGAGCCCACGTGCTGCAAGTACTGAAGACTGTGTGCCTAGGGTCCATGCCCCCAACAAGAGAAGCCACCGCAGTGAGAAGCCCAGGCCCCGCAATGAAGAGTAGCCCCCGCTCGCCACAGCTAGAGAAAGCCTGCGCAAAGCAATGAAGGCCCAGCGCGGCCCTAAATAAATAAATAAATAAAATTAGATTAAAATAAAAGTCCCGGTGTGATTTGTTCCATGCAACAGCTAGCCTGTTCCAGGGTGGCAGAGGCGGAGAGGTGACCAGCACCTAAAGGTCACTGAGGCCTCAGCGTATCCCCTTCAGACACGTTCTGTGGTGTGATCGTGGCTGTGTTATGGTTGGAGGCCAGCTGCCCGTTGTGTTCCCTCGATCACTTTCCGATCCTGATTCTCTAATCACTTCTGGGAATCTGTGAGTGATCCCAAGTCCTCTCAATCAATTCCCTTCCTGCCCCAGAGGAGGCTTCTGTTCCTTGTAACTAAATCTGTGACGCATGCTTCCATGTTCTGTTTACAGTGAATTACCTTTTAACTCATCTTTTCAGATGCAGCTTAGATGTTCCCTCCTTCTAGAAGCCCTCCCTGACCTTCTCAACTGAATCAGCTGTTTGCTCCGGGTTCCTGCAGCCCTCTACGTTGCTCTCCTTGCCTGGCCTGGGACTGAGCACAGGGTGGGGGCTGCCGGGATGGCAACTGGTTTAAACTTAGGCAGAGGGAGGCTTGGGTTCCTTCGGGATTAGTGATGCAGTGGGGAGACACGTCCATTGCCACTTTGGAAGAAGGATCCCATGAGGAAAGGAGGAGAGAGAGATGAGAATGGACCGTGGGAAGACTGGGTGTGTCACTCTCAAGGAAACGTGGGGGCTTTTTGTCTAAGGGAATTAGAACTTGGGTATCTGGGTTTGAGGGCTTCCCTGATAGCTCAGTTGGTAAAGAACCCACCTGCAGTGAAGGAGACCCCAGTTCAATTCCTGGGTCAGGAAGATCCGCTGGAGAAGGGATAGGCTACCCACTCCGGTGTTCTTGGGTTTCCCTTGTGGCTCAGCTGGTAAAGAAAGTGAAAGTGAAAGTTGCTCCTGAGAGACCTGGGTTTGATCCCTGGGTTGGGAAGATCCCTGGAGAAGGGAAAGGCTACCCACTCCAGTATTCTGACCTAGAGAATTCCATGGACTGTATAATCCATGGGGTCACAGAGTTGGACACGGCTAAGTGACTTTCACTTTCACCTCACTGGTAGCTCAGTGGTAAAGAATCTGCCTGCCAAGCAGGAGGCTTGGGTTCGATCCTTGGGTCAGGGATGATCCCCTGGAGAAGAAAATGGCAACCCACTCCAGTATCCTTGCCTGGGAGAAATCCCATGGACAGAGGAGCCTGGCAGGCTCAGTCCATGGGGTTGCAAAGAGTCGGACATGACTTAGCAATTAGCATCAGCAGCATACAGGTCTGGGTCTAGGATTCTTTTTTTTTTCCATGATGAGGAAAGGCAGTCTGATGCTTGATTCTCTGAGAATTCCCAAGTTCTAAATTCTGAGGGTGGGATTCCTGGGTTTGAGAGGGGAGGGGTCTGGGTGTCTAGACTCCTGGATCCAGAGGAGCTGGGTCCTCCACTCTTGACTCTGGGAACCCCATACGCTTGTGTTAAGCAGGTGGGGATCAGGCTTCAGGCACCGCCGCCTACGCCAAGCTGCCCCCTAGTGGCTGCCACACTCCCTCCACACACCAGAGGACAGATTGGGCTCGGCAGTTTATTTTGCATTGTAAACCCCTTCCAGTCCCTGGGGCTCCTTTCACGCAGCACATCTTGGTACCCTGTCGGGTGGAAGAGAGGCAGTTTAGATAGTATCATAGCAAGATGGGGGTGTGTGTGTGTGTGAGCAGGGCCAGGCTGAGGGCAGGAACCTGGGTGGGAAGGGGGCCTCACCTAGCATCCAGGCCTTCATGGATCCCTCAGGGGCAGATGGAAGGGAAGACTTTCGCTTTAGGAGTTTCTGCAATGGCAAGAGTTTAAAGATGATGTTGATTTCCTAGCACCAGTGTTCCCCTTTGGCCCCCACCCCTTCTTCCCTCAGACCCCAGAGTCCCAGGCCCCAGCTGCCCTCTGCACTCACCCTCGGGCTCCCTCCCTGGCCTGGGGGCTGGAGGTGACTTCCCACGGGGCTGAAGCCTCAGTCCAGAATCTTGGCAAGGGAAGAGGAGCTCGAAGTCTGGGAAGGGTCGGAGGTGCCTGCAGGGGAGGAGATTAAGAAATTTCACAGATAAGCCTCAGCAGGCCTGGACAGGGGTAACATGGTGATGGAGGGAGCAGGGTGTGCAGTGGGGGGCAGCATGGTGGGGTCTTGTCCCTAGTCCATGCTGTTTTGTTCCCCTAACACCTCTGGCTTGAGTAGAAAAAAATTTTTGTCTATCCATACATCCACCCATCCATTTACCTATCCATCCATACCTTCACCCATCCATCCATCTATCCATCCACCCGTCTACTCCCCTAGCCATCCATCCACCCATCATCTATCCATCCACCCTTCCATCCATCTGTCCATCCATCCATCTATCCAGATATCTACTCATCCAGCCAGATATCTACCCATCCAGCCATCCCTGCTTCTGTCCGCTCATCCATCCATCTGTCTGACTGTCCATCCATCCACCTGTCCAACTGTCCATCCATCCATCTGTTCATCCATCCATCTACCCAGCAATCTACCAATTCATTTGTTTATTCATCCATCCATCCCACAAATTTCCTGAGTAGCTACAGTGTGTCAGCCGCTGTTGTGGGCTCTGAAGAGGCAGTAGGAACTAGACGGGCAAAAATCTCTGTCCTCATGGAGCCAATAGTCTATTAAGGAAGAGGTTTAACATGAGTCATCAGTGCACGAACAAGGAAATATCCCAGAAAGGTGTGTGTCCTTCAAAAAACCTGACAGTGGATGGGGTGAGGAGAGTGGTGATCAGACCTGAGGGTGACTGGGGAGAGCTTCTTGGAGGACGGGGAGACTGAACAGAAGTCTGAGTGCAAGAAGGATGTGAGCAGAAGTGTTGCTGTGGGGGTGGGCTTGCTGGTTTTATTAGAACAGAAAGGAGTCCATTGATGCTGGAAAGGAGTTGAGGGGGTGCTGGGAGGTCAGAGTGCTGAGGAGGGGTCTGATCCTCAGGCCTTATGGGCTGATGGAGAGGATGGTGGCTTTAATTCTTGGAGTCCTGAGGTCTTGGGGGCTTCTGAGAGGTGAGGGAGGGGATCTGATTCAGGTTACAAATGCCCAATCTTGCTGACTTCCTCACAACCCCTGGGGTCCATGCCATGCTTGTCCCCATATACTCCACATGTAGGCACTGAGGATGGGAGAGGTCCCCAGTGGCTGCAGCAAGGTGCCTCGGTCCCTTTGAATGGCTGTTTCAACCCCCGAAGGGGGATTTCTCAGCTGGAGAACAGCATTGTGAGGGAGCATGCCCAGTCAGGGGATTCATCATACCCACATGGCAGGGACTGGCATCACGCTCATTTCACAGACAAGAAAAACAAGAATGGACTCTGGAGTCTGAAGCTGGGGGCCTGGGTTCCAGTCCTGACTCTCACATCCTTGAGCTGGGTGGCCTTCAGATCTTGGATCCTCAGTGTACCCCTCTGTGTAATAGGGGTCATAATAGCAACTACCTTAACAGGTTGTCATGGCAACTAAATAACTGCATTAAAAGCAGCACCAGGGAGGGACTTCCCTGGTGGCACAGTGGATAAGAATAGGCCTGCCAATGCAGGGGACAAAGGTTCGATCCCTGGCCTGGGAAGATTCCACATGCCACCGAGCAACTAAGCCCGTGTGCCACAGCTAGGGATGCCCGAGGAGCCCAGGCACCTTGATTACAAGTAGCCCCCACTGGTCGCAACTAGAGAAGGCCCACACAAAGCAATGAAGACCTGGTGCAGCAAAAACAGAACAAAGCCAAACAGTGCCAGGAACTTCCCTGGCAGTCCAGTGGTTAAGACTTCGTACTTCCCCTGCAGGGGCCATTGGTTTGATTCCTGGTCAGGGAACAAAGATCCTGCATGCTGCGTGGCATGGCCAAAAAAAAAAAAAAAAAAAAAAAAATAGCCCTAGGCCTATAGCAAGAGTTATACACAAATATATGAGCTATTTTCATTATGACAGTCACCTTGCTGGGAAACAGCAGACTGGGGCTCCTTCCTGCAGCTTGTTTCAAGCTATGAAGGGAGAAGAGTTGACTGGAATTTGAACTGGGAAGGGTCTGGGCAGAGTAGGAAAGAGTCTGCTGGGCGGAGGGCACAGCGACGGTGCCGGTGAGACCATCTGGCCAGAGGGGCCCATTGCCCTGTGTCCCTTTCATCGCCTGCTGGGAGCCGGCTGAGTGCCTCTCACTGTTCCCATTTGGTTTTGGCTGCAGGTCGAGATCTGTTTTTAGCTTCCCTGGCTGGTGTCACCGCCTGCCTCCCCCGCTCCCCGGCCCCCTCTCCCCGGCTGGTTCTCCTGTTTTCTGTGGTCGAATAATGTTCCCGGACTTCCTGAGCTGTTTGTTTGAAGACTGCCCGGTATCGATTGGATCTGGTGTGTATTCAGCCTGAAATCTAACAGAGACCTCTCCTTACCCACCGCCCCCACTCCAGGAAGCCAGGATTTGGAAAATGCTTGGGTGAAGAGTGCAGGGGGAAAAAAGCAAGGTGGGGGCTTGCTAAGAAAATAAACAGATTTTTGTTTGTTTGTTTAAGGGTTTTCTCTTCTTTCAGGCTGTGTGTTTGGGCAGGTGCAGTCTCCTCTCTGAGTTTTTTTTTTTTTTTTTCTTCTGGAAAACGAGGAGAGGAATATTTTTTACTTCCTAGGGCTATGGGGAAGGCTCATTCCACTGGCTCATTCAGTGTCTGTTTCTTGAGCACCTACTGTGTGTCAGGCACATTTCACATAAGGGAGAATGAGGCAAAGGCCTAACCTTCAGGAAGACGATAACCTGCTGATGGTGATGGAAAAGAATGGATTATATGCTCTGCCAGCCTGGTGAGAGGACAGGGAGAACTCAGACAGGCAGGGGCTTGGAGGGATGGGAGGGTGGGGGTGAGGGGCACTCTTCTCTTTCTTGGCCACACCTTGTAGCATGCGGAATGTCCCCGACCAGAGATTGAACCCGTGCACTCTGAAGTGGAAGCTAGGAGTCTTTACCACTGGACCACCAGGGAAGCCCCAGAAAGTGTTAGTCCTCCGTTGTGTCCAGCTCTTTGTGACCCCATGGACTGTAGCCCACCAGGCTCCTCTGTCTGTGGGATTTTCCAAACAAGAATCCTGGCGTGGGTAGCCATTCCCTTCTCCAAGGGATCTTCCCAATCCAGGGATCGAACCCAGGTCTCCCTCGTTGCAGGTAGATTCTTTACTGTCTGAGCCACCAGGGCAGTCCAGGGAAGCCCCATGGGGGCGCTATTTTCACTAAGTGGTCAGGGAAGGCCTCCCTAAGGAGGGGATGGGAAACTGAGCCTTGGGAAAGGAGATCTAAGCAGAGGGAACAGCTGGTGCAAAGGCCCTGGGGAAGGGCATGGCTGGGATGCTGCAAGAGGAGCCAGAAAGCCAGTGAGGTGGGGTGAGTAAGGGAGAGAAGAAGTAAAGAGACCCTAGAGGTATGGATGTCAGATGGCACCTGTAAATGGGTGCAAAGAATGGGTGCCTGGCCTGCACCCCTAGGCGTCCAGCCAGGCTGGGGATCCCAGGGGTGAATGGGAGCCACCTGCCCACCCCAGACCATTGCCCCACTCACCACCTCCAGCTGGCCCTTGCTGCTGGGGCTCTTGGGGCACAGATCCAGCCGAGGGGGCAGGGGAGGACCTGAAGTGGCCATCTAAGGGAGACAGAGGGTGGGGAGGGCGTGTGAGCCATCATTTTCTGCTCACCTACATGTGCCCCTGCCAGGAGGCCCAGCATTCAGGTGCTGTGTAGGCTCTGGAGGTAGAATGGAGAATGAGACAAAGTCCTACCCTCGGGAGGGTTATACTAGAGAAAGTCATAGCCCCAGACCTTAGGGAGGCGAAAGTTTGTGTCCTTGGGACCTCAGAAGCTTGTCACCAGCTCCCTCCTCTCTCAGACCCAGGAGTCCAGACCCCCATCCCTCCTCTCTCACATCCAGGAGTGCAGGCCCCCAGCCCCTCCTCCCTCAGACCCAGGATCCAGACCCCCAGCCCCTCCTCCCTCAGACCCTAGGGATTCCCGTTCCAGCTCCTGCCTGGCCCTGCTCACCTGCTCCAGCTCCTCCTCGTCACTGCTGTGCTCTGGATCCTCCACAGTGGCGCTGACTTGGAACTGATGGATACTCACAGCCTCTTGGCCCTTGATCTCGCAGCGGCAGAAGGGGCAGGTCTGGCTGTCTGAGCACTGGGGGAGGTGGAGAGGGAAAGGATCGGGGTCTCCCTGTTCCCACCACGTCCCATGGGATGACAGGGGCCTTTATCCCCCACCAAGTGATGTGGGGAGGACAGAGGGAGGGAAACGGAGAGAGAGAGGAGGAAGAGAGAAAGATGGAGAGAGAGATGTAGGATGGGAAGGAGGGGCTGCCTGAGGTCAGGAGGAGCCCAGGGAAGACAGGGTGCTATGTGGGTCTCAGCCTCATGGTAGAGATGCTATGGGGGTAGGAATGCCTGGGGAAGACTCCTAAGAGTCTCTTAGATTGCCAGGAAATCAGACCAGTAAAGCCTAAAGGAAATCAAACCTGAATATTCATTGGAAGGACTGATGCTGAAGCTCCAATACTTTGGCTACCTGATGCTAAGAGTCGACTCACTGGAAAAGACCCTGATGCTGGGAAAGATTGAGGGCAGAGGAGAAGAGGGTGACAGAGGATGAGATGGTTAAATAGCATCACCGACTCTATCACATGGATATGAGTTTGAGCAAGCTCCAGGAGATGGTGAAAGTCAGGGAGGCCCGGTGTGCTGCAGTCATAGAGTCAAAAAGAGTCAGACTCAGCTGAGCGACTGGGCAACAAAAGGCATGCCTGAGACACTTGCCTGGCCTTCATTGTGGGGGCCCCCATAGACACCCCCTGCCACCACCACTGGGGCCAGTGTTGCGGCTGGACCGGCCCTTTGGTTCTTAAGACTGCCGGGCGCATCTCAGCATCAACCATCAGGGACTTTGAAGAACAAGAGTTACTACTCGCAGGTCCTGGAGGACAGAGGACAGAGAAGGCAGACCTGGGGCTCTGCCTTTATTGGGGAGTGGAGTGGGGTGCCTAGGATTTTGGGCGTTCACTGTTGACTGGCAAATTTAAAGCAGGGACTGGAAGAGAGAAGCGGGACACTCCACGCTCAGTTACCTAGGGCTTTCTCGGGAAACTTCAGGGCTCAGGCTTGATAGTCCCTTATCTAGTTGTTTTGCTAGTTGCTGAGTCCGGAAGAGGGATGTCTTTGTTATGATAATCTCCCCAATCAAAAGCTTAAGACCAAACACTTACATCAGAAAGGAAAAGCTGTGTGTTAGGCACCCTTTACCCACAGGGGCTCCCTTTACCCGGTAGCCTGAATCCTCCCTTGGGAGGTCACTAGCCTCAGCCGCATTCCCTGAGAAGGCAGATAAGGCTCAGAGAGGTAAAGCCTCTGGTCCAGATCACCCAGCGAGGGACTGCTAAAGCTCGGGCATGTTAAATGTGGCCAGTCCCCCAGACACCACTGTCTCCCACTGGGGCGAATGCAGCATTTTCCGTGAATAATGTAACTGGAGATGGAGAAACAGAGGCAACCGGTGTAGAGCGAGAGACAGAGGCATAGGTGGAGCAAGCCTCTGCTCTCCTTGGGCCTCAGTTTCCCCATGTGGTAAATTAGGCATGTGGGAGATGTTCTCAGTTCAGTCGCTCAGTCATGTCCAACTCTCTGCGACCCCACGGACTGCAGCACGCCAGGCTTCCCTGTCCGTCATCACCAACTCCCGGAGCTTGCTCAAACTCATGTCCATCAAGTTGGTGATGCCATGCAACCATCTCATCCTCTGTCATCCCCTTCTCCTCCTGCCTTCAGGGGAGATGCTCTACTAGAGGAAAGGGGTGGGGGATGGGATGGTGGGGGAAGGCAGGGCGGGGTCAGACCCACCAGCCAGGCAGCCAGGCAGCGGCTACAGAGCAGGTGCCCGCAGGGCTCTATCTTCACATCCTTGTTGCTCTCGGCGCAGACCTTGCAGAGCTCAAACGTGGAGTCCATGGCCCAGTACAGCTGCAGCTGCTCCTGCCAGGTGAGAAGGGGGGCCACCGGAAGCAGGGGTGCTGTCAGCAGCGAGTGAGTCCCGAACCTCAGCACCAGCCTTGAACCCTCTCCCAGGTTCCAGGCTGTGTGTCCAGCTGCCTCCTACATGTGCTTTTGTTATCAGACTTGTTCTCTGGGGCTGGTCTACACTGAGGGTTGCCAGATTCAGCCAATAAACACACAGGATGCCCTGTTAAATTTGATTTTCAGATGAACAGTGAACACATTTTGAGATCTAAGTGTGTCCCAGATATTGCATGGATACACCTTAAATTAAAAAAATTTTTTTTTAATTTTTTGACTACACTGCGTGGCATGTGGAATCTTAGTTCCTCGACCAAGGATCCAACCTGTGTCCCCCTGAACTGGAAGTGCAGAGTCTTAACCAGTGGACTTCCAGGGAAGTCCCTGCATGGGATACACTTATATTCAAAATTTTGTTTGTCATTCCTCTCACCCCTTGGGATGGTTGGAAGACTCAAAGCTGCCACTGGTGGATGCACAAAGTGCATTAGCTGCCCTGATGATCTCAGCAGCATCATTTCCTGGCTTCATTACCAGGAAAGTCCCGGGGTAAGAGGCAGGAGGGGCAGCGTTTTCCAGAGAAGGAACAGAGAGGTCAAGCAATTTACCCCAGGTCATATGGCCACCAAGCCAGCACAAAACCTGAAGGCTTCTGGGAGTCTGGGGCCTGACTCATGGGAGAAGATCCCTGAGCCATGGTGCAGTGTGGGTGGGGGGCAGGTGAGCCGGGGGTAGGGGCCTGGGCCTCACCTCCGACACGTGGATGTGCTGATGCGGTTCCATGTGGCAGAGTTCGGTCAGGTCCGGGTTGTGGGTCTTCCCATCTGGGTAGAGGTAGCTGGGGGAAGGGAGGAGGTGGGTACAGGGAAGGGGGCATCCAGCACCCCCACCCCTACCCTGGAGCGGCTGTCCCAAATACATGGCCAGCCTGGGGATATTTCCCTCCCTTCTCTTCAAATAAGGACTTAGGCAAACTGTGTCCCCTCAGACTCCCCATAGAAGGACTCCAGCTCTGGAAACTCCAGATAAATGAGAACCAGGAAGCATCAAACCTCAGGTCCAACCCTCCCAGAACTTCACTCATTCTAGAGTCTTCAAGCCCCAGTGTAAAAGCATCTTTTTCCCCCTAAAACTGCAAAACCAGCTTCCTTCACAGCTCACCCTTCACCTTTCTTTTTAAAAGTTATTTGGCTGGGACGCGTCTTAGTTGCAGCATGCAGGATCTGGTTCTCCAATCAGGGATCAAACCTGGATCCCCTGCATTTGGAGTGCAGAGTTTGATCTACTGGACCACCGGGAAGTCCCCATAATAGCATCTTTGTCACAGATTGCAGGAGTGACCAGATTCTACAGTCTTAGGCCCACAGGGCTGGAAGGACCTCCTGGTCTGTCGACACTATTCTCACTTCACAGAGTGTGACCGGGTCTCTGAATGAGCAAGGTGATGCCTGAGGTCATGCAGTCGCGCTGTGGGCCAGGTCTGAGTGACCGGCTCTAGGACACCCCAGGCTCTGCACACCCTGAGTCTCCCACCCAAGTCATAAGTGACCAGTGTTGGGCAACTCTACCTCACTGGCCTCAGTTTTCTCTTCTGTAAAATGGATGTAATCACGCCTCGGCTAAAGATGGTTAATGAGGATCAAGTAAGACAGTGCTTAGAGAACACACAGGACTCAGTCCCCACACAGAAACACCCAGTGAGAGGGGAACTGCTAGGGTCAATGTTTAAAGACCCAGAAAACTGTCTCACTGTGAGGTAGAAAGAGCCTGATGAATCCTCCTTGCCTCTCTCTTGACTTGTCCATTTCTAGAATTGTGTGTGTGCATGCATGCACTCATGTACATAGATCAGAGGGTTAAACCAGATGGAAGGTGTTCACATTTATTTTAACTCTGGAATCCTCCACCAAAATCTGACCTGGAACTCAGTACCTTAGAGTATGAAGTGAAGTGAAATCACTCAGTCGTGTCTGACTCCTGGTGATCCCATGGACTGTAGCCCACCAGGCTCCTCCATCCATGGAATTTTCTAGGCAAGAATACTGGAGTGGGTTGCCATTCCCTTCTCCAGGAGATCTTCCCAACCCGGGATTGAACCCAGGTCTCCCGCATTGCAGGCATATGCTTTACCATCTGAGGCACCAGGGAATCCCACCTTAGAGTATATAGTATATATATATAGTATATAGCATAAGGTATATACATGCCAGGGAACTCTGGTGTGCTGCAGTCCATGGGGTTGTAGAGTCAAACACGAACACACACGCTTACATAAATACACACACACACACACACACACACACACACACACACGAGTAGATTTTCATTACTTGTGGATTTTGTGTGTGCAGACTTGCCTACTTGCTAAACTGTACTTGGAAGCTCAAAATCCATACTTCCTGTGGCATTTTCACGGTTATTCACAGCCAGGCCTGCTCCTAGCTGAGACTGAAGCGGGCAGCGTTTGGCCTTTCCCTTTGAACTCTCATATTATAAACGTGTTCTTTCTGCAGTCTGCGAGGTGCCCCGTTTCAGTGCTCTGTCCTGGTGACTGCGCTGGTTTCAACGCCCCCGGGCAGAGTGCTGAGTTGCTATCTAGTGCCCCAAGCACAGGAAGGCTAAGATGTGCCTCATGGAGAAAATATGTGGGGATGAGCTTCGTTCAGGCGGGAGTTACGTGCTGCTGGCCACAAGTTCAAAGCGAATGTATCAACGAAAGATATTAAGCTAGGTGTCTTTAAAGAGAAATACGGGCTTCCCTGGTGGCTCAGTGGTAAAGAATCCGCCTGCCATGCAGAAGATACAGGAAACGTGGGTTCGATCCCTGGGTCAGGAAGATCCGGGGGAGGAGGGCATGGCAACCCACTCCAGTATTCTTGCCTGGAGAATTCCATGGACAGAGGAGCCTGGTGGGCTACAGTCCATGGGGGTGGCAAAGAGTCAGACACGACTGAATGGACTTAGCACACACACAACTGCATATCTACTTGCCTATCCATCCATCCATCTACTAGCTACCTGTCTAATCTACCTCTCCTCCATTTTACCTGTCTCCCTATATCTATCCATCCATCCATCTACTAGCTACCTATCTAATCTACCTATCCTCCATTTTACCTGTCTCCCTATACCTATCCATCCATCCATTCTATCTATCCATCCAACATCATCCATCCATCTACCTACCCACCTATCTAGCTGCCTATCTAATCTATCTGTTCATCTATTCTTTCTTCCTATCTATCTATCATCTATGTATCCATCTATCATCTATCCATTATCTATCTCAGCATATCATATAGATAGGATCACTAGCTAAGGAGGCTCTGGTTAAACCTCCAAGGTGAGACTCAGGAACGCTGTCTACCTTTTTCACCCCTCCTGTCCCACACAAGCCAGATTCTGGAAAGAGGGGTCTTGGGGGCGGTCAAGATTACAGACTGAAAACCTCAGTCTAGCTTTTTGCTCAGTCTTCCTTCTGCTCTCACAGTCTAGATTGTAGAACAGGACGAGGATATCTAGAAGCAAAAGCCTTGAGGGCAAGTCCCAGGAAGGGGACCCCTGGGGTTGTGCCTAGCTACCACACACTCCTCCTAGACCTGCTGCTAGCTTAACGTGGCAGCTGTGTGGGAGACTGACAAGGCGTCCCTTCCTGCACCTCTGCCTGCCACCTGCTGGAACACTGCAGTATTGCAATTTTATGTTGCCAGAGGCATGCTGTCTGTGAACCCTGTGCTCTCAGACGTGGTCATCCCTCCTAGGATGGTGACTCACAAGCCTTCCTTCTGTCCTTCCAGGAGCACCTGGAACAGGGGTTTGTTGAGAGGGATGATCTGCAAGATGCTGCCGTCTGAGCTCACGTATCCGATGGCCCACTTCCCCAGGCGAGTGCAGCTGGGCCGGAAGATGTAACTGGAGGAAGAGGTAGGACGGGATGGGGGAGGGAGTGGTCTCTGTTGACCCTTTGGAATCCTCCGGCCCCTCACCCTGTTGAGGATCTAGGTGTCTAGATTCTTGCTCCCTCATAAACTTCCTACCTTTCAGGCAAAAGAGGTACTACTAGGTCCCTGTCCCCACTTTAGTGAATGTCTGCGGTGTTTACCTGTTAAGCTCCTCCTCCACTGCCACTGGGTTTAGACGACGCTGGGACTTTTGCTGGAAGTAATAGGAGCAAGGCACCCCATTTCTATAGGGGATGCTAAGCTGGTAGGGTGTACACCTGTGGCTTCTGGAAAGCATTTGCCACCACAAGGAAAAACTGTCTGAGAATGAGGCTAGCACAGAGGAAAGCTGGGGAAGGACAGGAACTGATTTCTGACAACAGCACTTGAGCACCTGGATCCAGCTGTTCCCGAAATCCACACCTGGTCTTCTCAATTATGGCCACAGATTCATTCCTTTTTCTTTCCTTTATACCAGTCTCAAGTGTAACTGGAAAAGTGCTAACATATCATCTTGGGGGTCCTGCACCTCTGTCCTGCAAAGACTTAGGAATTGGACATCCTATTCCTTTAACCTCTTGGTGTTCTAGGTAGCTCAGTCCCTCAATTTTTAGCCCTCTAGTGGGATGCAATGGCTCAAAACTCCCAGCTTGAAATACTTTAAGGACTCAGGTGTCTGGTTTCCCAGCAGGTGGGAGGTCATATTCAAAATATTTAACAGATATGTGGGTTCTAACCTATGAGAAACAGATTGTATCTCAGGGCAGGATCTTTGGGTCCCCTTGCTGGACCCAAGGGTATTGTCCCTTTAGCTGCTGGACTGTGGGCGGGTTTAGGTGGTCCCGGGACAACCTAGGTTGCAGGGGCACTCAGCATTCTTCCTCTGAGTTCTCGACTCTCTGAGGTCCCATGTACCACGGCTCTTCAGTCCTTACTTTCTGAAGGATGTCTGGGTCACCCAGATACCCCAGCCCAGGATCCAGACCCTGCAACCTCCGCAGCCTCCTCATGAGGCCCGGCCCTTTTACCTGCCTGGCTTGTCCCTGAAAGTCTGCAGACGGGCTCGGACTTCGTCGTATGTGAGGAAGGCCATGTAGCCCGGGTGGTTGACCGCCAGGAGCTGCCAGTTCTTGAGGAGTGTTGGCCACGGCTAGGGCGGGGCAGCGCTGAGGTCAGGGAGGGGATGAGGAAGCTGCCCAAGCTCCTAGTGCCTCCCAGGGTCCAAGAACACAGACACTCACACCCACCGTGGGCCTCAGGAATATCTTTGACATAGAAGATTCCAGGCCCTTCCCCCTCCAGGACTCAGGAGTCTAGGCCCCCCAGCCCCCTCCTCCCACAGAGCCAGGAGTCTGGGCTCCCAACCTCTCCTTCCCCAAGACCCAAGAGTCTGGGCTTCAGACCCTGGCCATCTCTGACCTGGAAGAGCCTGGTGAAGATGTCAAACTCGAAGATGGACACGTGGCCACTGCAGGTGAGGTCGATGGTGGAGCGCAAGGCCAGGGCTGTGGAGCCTGGCTCCACAGGGTGGCAGATGCATAAGACCGCCTCAAACTCAGCCCAGGGTAGCACACATCTAGATGGGGGTGGGGGTCAGGGGGTGCAGATGAAGCCTCTGGGAGCCTAGCATGGGAGCACTCCTGGGAAGGAGTGGGGGCTGGACTCCTGGGTCTGAGGGATGAGAGGCTGGGGCCTGACTCCTGGGACTTGGGGAGGAGGGGCTGGGGCCTGACTCCTGGGTCTGAGGGAGGAGGGGCTGGAGCCTGGATCCTGGGTCTTGGGGAGGAGGGGCTGGGGGTCTGACTCCTGGGTCTGAGGGAGGAGGGGCTGGGGGTCTGACTCCTGGGTCTAGGGGAGGAGGGGCTGGGGTCTGACTCCTGGGTCTTGGGGAGGAGGGGCTGGGGTCTGACTCCTGGGTCTAGGGGAGGAGGGGCTGGGGCCTGACTCCTGGGTTTGGGGGAGGAGGGGCTGGGGCCTGGATCCTGGGCGCCTGGTCAAGGGCAGGATGGGGCTCTAGCCGCTGCGGGCTCTGGGGTGGGCGCTCACTCACCGGGCTCCGCAGCGCTCCCTCCAGAAAGTGTGGGCGGAGACCTCGGTGAGCTGGTACGTGTGGCCGCAGTACCTGCCGCTGGGGAAGAGCGAGGCCAGCTCCGCGTGCATGTAGCTGAAGATGAGGGCCAGCTTGGCCAGCTGCCGCCTGCGGAGATGGGTTCTGAGGACTTGGACTTGACCTTGGGAGCTCCACTGACCCTTCCACGCTGTGCAGGGAAAACCCGCAGGGACGAGGCTCCCAGCCTCTAAGATGTTAGTGCATGATGAAAGTCGGTTCTGAGACCACCTGTTACAGTCCTGACGCGTCCCCTCTGGGGACCTCTCTTTCCCCATCTGTGAAGGAAAGGGAGGTACCGCCTCATATCTGAGGCATCCCCCAGCAAACGAATCCGTCTCTGTCCAAAGCCTTGCCTAGTTAGATGTGGGGAGCACTGGGTCTGGGGCCGGGGCCATTTAGGGCAGTCTGAACTCGGAGGCTCCCTGTTGGTTTAAGCAGCCCTGGGTGGTGGACCCCTGGGCTTCCTCCTGCTCACTGTCTCCCTGAGGAACCATCTAGGGTGTGGGGAGTAGCAGAGGATAGCTCTGACACTTAGCTCTGTGATTTTTGGCAAGTTCCTTTTTTTCCTCTTCAAGCCTCAGTTTCCTCAGCTGTGAAATGGGTATAAATACAGGATAAGTACAGCCCCTACCTCATGGTGGGGTGGGGGGTGGTGCGTGATGAGGATTCTTACCCATCTTATGAGCACATAAGATGCCAGGCACAACCTGGTGTGCAGTCGGCATTCAGGGCATGCTAATTAGTTACTGTTCTTATTATTTTCTATTAATAGCTTCCAGGTCTGTCGGATTTTTGACGCCTTTTACAGGAAAACCCTTGATAGTTTCCAAGCACCCTCCCTTCCCACAGTCTGTAATGCAGTCACTATTCACATGTGACTGGTCCAACTTGAAATGTGTTCTAAATGTGAAACTAGGTTTCAGAAACTTAGTGCAAATGTGAAAGTGAAAGTCGCTCAGTCATGTCCAACTCTTTTCCACCCCATGGATAATACAGTCCATGGAATTCCCTAGGCCAGAGTAGTGGAGTGGGTATCCTTTCCCTGGTAGCTTAGCTGGTAAAGAATCCGCCTGCAATGTGGAAGACCTGGGTTTGATCCCTGGGTTGGGGAGATCCTCTGGAGAAGGGAAATGCTACCCACCCCAGTATTCTGGCCTGGAGAATTCCATGAACCATATAGTCCATGAGGTCGCAAAGAGTTGGACACAACTGAGTGACTTTCACTAGTGCAAAAGGAAAAAAAAAAAAAAGAATGTGAATTATTGCATTAAGCATCACCTTATATTTATTGATTATAAGTTGAGCTCATAATATTTTGGATATAATGAAGTTTTAAAAGTTTCTGAAATTCATTTCACCTGTTTTAAAAACTTTTTGTAGTATGTCTACTGGAAAATGAAAAACTACATATGTTGCTTCCATTAGATTTTTGTGGAAAGTCCTGGTCTAGAATCTCCATCAAAGAGTTGCTAGGACCTCATAACTCTAGAAAATCCACTGAGCCACTCATTGGGTCCCTAAGCTTCCTAGTTTCTAGAACCTACTGAATCTAGAACAGTGGGCTACCCTTCTAAGGAGCTTCTAGAAATTTGCGTGAGGCTAGATTGTGGGGGACCATCCCCTCCAGTAAGACTTTACCCACCCCCTACTCAACTTTCCAATGTCCCATCACACATTTGTGAAGATGGAAAATTCGGTTACAGTAATCTGAGCTTAGAGTCCAATTCCATTTTACATGAGCTTTTCTTTTCTTGGCTTGCAGGATCTTAGGTCTCTGACTGGAGATCAAATCCTGGCTCTGCAGTGAAAGCAGAGTCCTAACCCTACATAAGCATTATTTTGCACATTGAAAATCGATTCTGAATTTTCCAGAAATTCACTATCCTATGTGTCAAGGGAAGTCTCTTTCGTTCAGCAATGGATGATTATTTTCCCCAGGCACAAGTGTACAAGAACCAGTCAATTCTGCCTTCCAGAGTAACTGTAACAGTGCCTTGGCATTCTCATTCCAAATATAAATAATTTTATTATAAAGAACATCCCTTTGATCCTTCCCTTATACTGTAATTTAGGCATTATAGTGTGTGTTCTTTTTTTTTTTAAGAATTATGAGTAGGTAGGTTATTCACCTGATGTATGTCATTTCAGGATAGATTTAAAGAGACACCACAAAATACTTGCTCTAAAGAAAGGGCTTGGGGGCCTGTTGGGGTTGAGAGCTACTGTTCCAACCCCTGTTCTGGCTCTAGATTTCAAAACTCTGCCCCTGTCACTCAACAGCCCTTTCTTGGAAATTCAGAGCAGGCAGCCTGCAGACAAAAAGGAAAATAAAAAGCCCTAGGTCCTGAGCTAGCCACCCAAGGAACTAAAGACGGGCTAAGGAACTAAAGACAGGCTCTGAGAGTGTCCCAGGCAGGGCTGGTGATCGGGGCTTCAGAGCTCTTTCTCCAGTGCTCCCCATGCAGGAAGCTTCCTGGGGTCCCCACGTTCCGTAATGTGTGTCTAAATCCTCTGGGCGAACAGCTCGCTTCTGAGCCAAGAAAGAAGGGGACATGGTGAGCTCAGGGTCTCCACGCCCCCCAAAGGAAAAAAACCTGGGAGGCTTAGTTTCCCAGGTTCTTTCACGGAGAAGGGCTTGCGATCAGGACTCCCGGGTAGAAAGGAGAAGGATGCTCAGAGCCTGAGGGAGCCCCACTGACGATCTTAACCTTGTCCCGGCGCAAGGGCTCACCTGAGTCTGGAGCCCTCCCGGAAGAGCTCGTCGTTGGCAATCTTTCGGCCCGGGGGGTGGCAGCAGCGCCGCCACCTGCCTGCTCTTGGCCTCCAGGTTAGCCAGATAGACCACCAGAAAGTCCCACGCCCCGCCGGGACCCTCGGGGACGCCTCCGCCGGCGTCCCGCCGGGCTTGCGCCACCTGGCGCAGCAGCTGCGCGGTGCGGGGCAGCAGGTCCCGAAGGGAGGGGGACTCGAGGAGAGCCGGGGGTCCCCGCATTGTTCTTCCAGGCGCTGCAGCAGCCTCACCGCGCGGCCGAACGCGCGGGATTCTCCCCACTGTCGTCCACGCAGGGCCGCCGCAGCCATGGGTCCCTCTGATGCCGGAGGAGGGACCGGGGCCCGCGGAGAAAGGCCTGGCACCGCCCAGCCCCAGGTAGGGGCGGGACGAAGCGGGAGAGGTAAGGGTGGGCCCTGGAGAACTCGGGGAGGTGACTGCCGGTACCCGTGTGCCCCAGGGGGCGGGGGCTGGGGGCTCTGGCACCTGGGTTCCTTAGAGATAGGGTTTCTCACTTCCGATCCCCAAAGGAAAGCCAGATGGGGTGGCTTTGGTGGGTGGCAACAGAACTTCCTGGATGGGTGGGAATCGCAGGTCCGATGTCTGGGCCCTTTCTGGGGAGGGGTCGGGGGCTGGGTCCCAAGTTAGCAATGGAGGAGGGGTTGGGGAAATCTAGGACTTTTGTTGGGGGCGAGGGTGGGGCTGGGAGTTTAGCTGCCGAGACCGTGAAGGGGAGTGGTGCTGGGAGGTAGCTTTCCTGCGTCGTGCGTCAAGGTTTGGGTCATTGGTCGTGGTATGGGATTAAAGATTAGAGCTGAACCTTTTAGGAGGAAACGGTAGGGAAATAGTGCGACCCTTCTGTCCCAGAGAAGAAACACAGCATGCCCAGACCCGGGGGTCCCCTAAGAGCAGGAGTCGGGAGGAGGGTGTCTGAGGGAGCAGGATTCTGGTGACATAATTCCTGGGTCCCCATAAGCAGGGGCCTGAGAGAAGTCAGGCTGGAACTGAGACACTCAGATTTGTGGGTGGGGGGCTTCTGGGTCCCCAGGGGGTGAGGCGGGAAGATGGGGCTCATGACTGAAGCAGCTGCCCAGAGCAGGGCTGGAGAGAAGCTGCCACCCAGCCAGGGCTGCGCGCTGGGCGGCCACCCTGGGCCCTGGTGGGTCGGACCGTCCCTCTGTCCCTCAAGGGATCCAGGCCACGCCCCCTGGCTTCCTGGCCACGCCCCGGTCAGGAAACTGGCCTACTTGTGATTACAAATATGCCCATACCTAGAGAATTTCTTCCCTGGTGGCTCAGACGGTAATCTGCCTGCAGTGCGGGAGACCTGGGTTCGATCCCTGAGTTGGGAAGAGCCCCTGGAAGAGGGCATGGAAACCTGTTCCAGTATTCTTGCCTGGAGAATCCCCATGGACTGAGGAGCCTGGAGGGCTACAGTACATGGGGTCGAACAGAGTCGGACACGACTGAAGCAGCTAAGCACACAGCACAGAGAATTTCTAATCAGAGAAGAATAGTAATAATAATAATAGATCAAACCAGTCAATCCTAAAGGAAATCAACCCTGAAAATTCGTTGGAAGAACTGATGCTGAAGCTGAAGCTCCAATACTTGGCCACCTGATGCAAAGAGCTGACTCATTAGAAAAGACCCTGATGCTGGGAAGGATTGAAGGCAGGAGGAGAAGAGGACCACAGAAGACGAGATGGTTGAATGGCATCACCGACTCAATGGACATGAGTTTGAGCAAGCTCTGGGAGATGGTGAAGGACAGGGAGAACTGGCCCGCTGCAGTTCGTGGGGTTGGAAAGAGTCAGAAACCAACGAGTGACTGAACAGCAACAACAGGCATTTATTTAACACTCTCTGTCAAGCCCTGTGTGTCAGGCTTTACATTTTCTCACTGAATTCTCAAAAACTGAGGTAGAAGGAGAGGGAGAAGGTTTAGGGTGAGATCTGAGGCCCCCACCGCACCCTACTTCCCTCCTCAGCCCCCATCCCTTATTTCTTAGAACCTGAGAATCCTTAATCTGTGGTATCTTTGAATTTTCATCTCAAACTAAATGAAGACTGGGTCTTTGTAGTCAGGACGGAAGGGTCCACCTCCCAGCTCCTTGAGTTCCTGCTCTCTCTGAGCCTCAGTTTCCACCTCCAGGAAGCAGGATGACAACCCACTGGCCTGGCAAAAATTCAAAATTTTGACCATGCCAAGTGTTGACCAGGAGTTGATGGAAGTGTAAATGGACAAATCAGGTTTGAGATTGATTTGACAGGATCCAACAAAGCCTTGGCAAGGCAAGGCCATTGCCAGCTCCGTCCTTCAGAGCCATAGCTTGTAAACACTTTTGCTCACACTGAGTCATTATATACCCGAAACAGTTCCATGGGGCAAGCCTTACTCCAACTATGCACATGCGCTCTCGTATCTTCTAGTTAATTTCATTTCATTAAAGGGAAAATTGTGTTTGCAACCCACTAAATTGATTTCACAACCCACTAATGGATCTTGTTGGGCAGGTTGAAAAATACTGCCCTAAAAATCTCCAGGAGACAGGTTCAGGGATATTAATTGCAGCCTTGTCGGAAATGGAGAAAACTGAAGACAAGGCAAGTTTCATTATGAGGAGAAGGGATGAATACATTGTGGTATCCTTCCACAAAGGACTTCCATACAGCAGTCCAAATGAATGAAATGGACACACATTCCAATAGTGTGAATTGTAAAAACGTAATGATGAGTGTTACTGGGTTGAATAGTCCCCCTCCCCCATTTGTGTCCACTAGAACCTATGAATGGAGCTAGAAAATGAGGTTTTGTAGGCTTTAACCAAGTTTAGATGAGGTGTGCCATACATCCAGTCTTCCCAGGTGGCCCAGTGGTAAAGAATCCACCTGCCCATGCAGGAGACGCAAGAGATGCGAGTTCCATCCCTGGGTGGGGAAGATCCCCTGGAGGAGGAAATGGCAACCCACTCCAGAATTCTTGCTTGGAAAATCCCATAGACAGAGAAGCCTGGTGGGCTATAGTCCACTGGGTCACAAAGAATTGAGAACGACTGAGCAACTGAGTATACACACACTACGTCCAGTATGACTGGAAACTGGGACGCAAAAACAGGTATACTGCCTGGGAGAAAGCCATGTAACGATGGAGGCAGCGGTTGGAGTGATGCATATATAAGCCAAGGATTGTTGGAAGAAGCCAGAAGCTAGGAAAAGGCAAGGAAGGACACTCCCCTAGAGCCCTCAGAGAGAGCGGAGCCCTGCCAGCACATTAATCTGGAGCTTCTGGTCCCCAGAACGGTGAGAGAAATGTGTTGTTTTAAGCCACTCAGTTCTATGTTACAGCAGCAACAGGAAACTAATACAATGACTTTAGGAAAAATAAACACAACAGCAAGTACAGAGGAGTTAGTATAACAATATTATTCACGTGTGTGTGCTCAGGCATGTCCCACTCTTTTTGCGACCCTGTGGACTAGCCCTCCAGGCTCCTCTGTCCGTGGGATTTTGTAGGCAAGAATACTGTAGTGGGTGGTCATTCCCTCCTTTTTATACCAAGTAAGAAAAATTGCAAAACCAGTACACTATATTAGCTGGGGAATGCATTGTTTGTGATAATAGTATGAAATCATGAGTGGTAACGTTGAGCATGAAATGTAAGACACAGCAAAGGAAAAGGTGGACTCCGAGAATACCGTTAATGCTTTAAAAATATCTGGATCACATATGGCAAACTGGTTAAGAGTTCATGTAGCTGCAAAGCGGATGCAAGCAAAGTGATGATAAGAAAAAGATACTGAAAAAGACATGATCAGTTAGGGGAAACGAAAATCGAAACCACAAGGAGATTCGACTTCACACCTGCCAGGAAGGCTGTAATATAAAATACAGATACTAGGATTTCCCTGGTGGTCCAGTGATTAAGACCCTGTGCTTCCAATGCAGGGGGCACAGGTGCCATCCTTGGTCTGGGGACTAAGATCCCACAAGCTGTGCAGCGCTCCCTCCTCCAAAGACAGGCAATAACAAGTATTGGAGAGGCTGTGAAGAAACTGGAAGCCTCAGGCACTGCTAGTGAGGATGTAAAATGTTGCAGCTGCTGCAGAAAATAGTTTGGTAGCTCTTCAGAATGTTAAACAGTGTCATTACATGGTCCAGGAGTTCCATGCCTATCTCGACCTATTGCAGAGAATTAAAAACATACATCCAGGAGCTTCCCTGGTGGCTCAGTGGTAAAGAATCTGCCTGCCAATGCAGGGGACACAGGTTTGATCCTTGATCTGGGAAGATCCCACATGCCCTGGAGCAAGAAAGCCCATGTACCACAACTACTGAGGTCTCAAGCTGCAACTGTTGAAGCCTGCACAGCTTACAGCCCCTGCTCCACAATGCGATAAGTCACTGCAATGAGAAGCCTGTCCACCACAACTAGAGAGTACCCACCCCGCCACTTGCCACAGCTAGATAAAAGCCTGTGTAGCAATGGAGACCTAGCATAGCCCAAAAGAAAGAGATAACATTTAAAAGCATATATCCACACAAAGATTTGTGGAAACAACTTAAATGTCTGTCAGATGAGAATGGATAAATGGGTAAATTGAATGCAATATATGATGGAATATCATTTGACCATTAAAAGGAATGGATGAACCTCAGAAACATTACGCTAAAGTAAAAGAAGCCAGTCATAAAAGACGACATGTTATATGATTTGATTTATATAAAATGTCCAGAATAGGCAAATCTACAGAGACAGAAAGTATATTAGGGATTGCCTGGGGCTGAAGGAAGGGAGTTAGAGGGAAATAGGGAGTGATTTCATGCAAAGATGGGCACAATAAAGGACAGAAATGGTATGGACCTAACAGAAGCAGAAGATATTAAGAAGAGGTGGCAAGAATACATGGAAGAACTGTACAAAAAAGATCTTCATGACCCAGATAATCACAATGGTGTGATCACCAACCTAGAGCCAGACATTCTGGAATGCAAAGTCAAATGGGCCTTAGGAAGCATCACTACGAACAAAGCTAGTGCAGGTGATAGAATTCCAGTTGAGCTACTTCAGATCCTGGAAGATGATGCTGTGAAAGTGCCGCATTTAATATGCCAGCAAATTTGGAAAACTCAGCAGTGGCCACAGGACTGGAAAAGGTCAGTTTTCATTCCAATCCCAAAGAAAAGCAATGCTAAAGAATGCTCAAACTACTGTACAATTGCACTCATCTCACACGCTAGCAAAGTAATGCTCAAAATTCTCCAAGCCAGGCTTCAACAGTTTGTGAACTGTGAACTTCCAGATATGCAAGCTAGATTTAGAAAAGGCAGAGGAGTCAAAGATCAAATTGCCAACATCCGCTGGATCAAAAAGTGAGACTTCCAGAAAAACATCTACTTCTGCTTTATTGACTACGCCAAAGCTTTTCATTGGGTGGACCACAACAAACTCTGGAAAATTCTTAAAGAGATGAGAATACCAGACCACCTGACTCGCCTCTTGAGAAATCTGTATGCGGGTCAGGAAGCAACAGTTAGAACTAGACATGGAACAACAGACTGGTTCCAAATAGGGAAAGGAGTACATCAAGGCTGTATATTGTCACCCTGCTTATTTAACTTATATGCAGAGTACATCATGAGAAATGCTGGGATGGATGAAGCACAAGCTGGAATCAAAATTGCCGGGAGAAATATCAATAACCTCGGATATGCAGATGACACCACCCTCATGGCAGAACGTGAAGAAGAACTAAAAAGCCTCTTGATGAAAGTGAAAAAAGAGTGGAAAAGTTGGCTTAAAACTCAACATTCAGAAAACTAAGATCATGACATCTAGTCCTACCACTTCATGGCAAATAGGTGGGGAAACAGTGACAGACTATTTTCTTGGGGTCTGAAATCACTGCAGATGGTGAGTGGATCCATGAAATTAAAGACACTTGCTCTTTGGAAGAAAAGTTGTGACCAATATAGACAACATATTAAAAAGCAGAGATATTACTTTGCCAGCAAAGGTCCATCTAGTCAAAGCTATGGTTTTTCCAGTAGTCACGTATGGATGTGAGAGTTGGACCATAAAGAAAGCTGAGCACCGAAGAATTAATGCTTTTGACATGTGGTTTTGAGAAGACTCTTTGAGAGTCCCTTCGACTGCAGGGAGATCCAACCAGTCCATCCTAAAGGAAATCAGTCCTGAATATTCATTGGAAGGACTAATGCTGAAGCTGAAGCTCCAATACTTGGGCCACCTAATGTGAAGAACTGACTTATTTGAAAAGACCCTGATGCTGGGAAAGATTGAGGGCAGGAGGAGAAGGGGACGCCAGAGGACGAGATGGTTGGATGGCATCACTGACTCGATGGACACGAGTTTGAGTAAGCTCCGGGAGATGGTGATGGACAGGGAGGCCTGGCGTGCTGGAGTCTATGGGGTCGCAAGGAGTGTTTTTTAAAAGTGTAGGTCACACACCAGGGTAGCCACAAGAGGGCGCTCTATGCACAGATTTACCTCCTCCCTTGGGAACTCAGTTTCTCAGGCACTATTGGTAGTCTCTGGCCACACCTCTGAGAATCTGTCCACACCCAAGGATTTGGCGGCCCTTCATTCTGGCCACGCCTGAAACTTTGGCCACGCCCCCAGGGCCTTGACCACATCCCTAGACCTTAAACACATCCTAAAACCCAGGTCACACCCCAAAGCAGTCTGAAGCAGCAAGTTCACTTTTCCGGCTCCCTGAGGTCTGAGCACAGATGCGTGCACAGACTTATCCTCTTAGAAACGTGGAGCCTTAAAACCATGACTTTTAATTTGCAGACTCTGCTCTGTTTCGAGATCATTTAAAACTTACAGAAAAGTCGCAAGAATAGGACAAAGACGTCTTGTATACCCTTCACCCAGATTCACCAGTTTTCGGTTTGCCAATTTGCTTTTATTATTTGCTCTCCTTTCCTCAAACAGTTTGAGAGTAAATTTCAGATTTTATACCTTTTTGCTTAGAATCTAAGGACATTCTCTTACACAGTCACCGTATGGTTATCAACAGCAGGGCATTTAACAGTAATCCAATACTGACATCTAACAACACAGTTTATATTCAAATCGCCAGTTCCCAAACTATCCTTCATAGCAAGCTATTTTTTTCAGTCTAGTATTCAATCTGAGATCACAAGCTGCATTTAGGTTTTTTTTTTTTTTTTTTAATACGGACTATTTTTAAAGTCTTTCTTGAATTTGTTACAATATTGCTTTTATTTTATGTTTTGGATTTTTGGCCACATGCCATGTGGGATACCAGCTCCGCCCCCAGGGATGGAACCCACCCCCGCTGCTCTGGAAGGCGAAGTCTTAGCCGCTGGACCGCCAGGGAAGTTCACGCCCTTAGTTTTGATGTCTTTTTAGTGTCCTTCAGTCTGGTACAATCACTCAGCCTATCTTTGTGTTTCACGAACTTGGCGTTTTGGATCAATCGCAGGCCACTTCTTAGTTCTTTTGTAACAATGTCTAGGATTGGGTTTGTCTGACATTTCCTTGTGATCAGATTCTGGTGGCAGGACTATTACAAAAATGATGCTGTGTCCTTTTCTGAGCATCATATCAGAAGGTACATGGTATCGGTGGTTGCACTCTTGATGATGATTCCATCGCTTGGTGAAGGTAAATCATGGAATCCCCGGACTCATCGCTGCACCAAGTCAGAGTCTCCCCTTTCTGGGCCTCAGTCTCCCTTTCTGTTAAATGGAGGTGTGGCTGACCTGAGGGTCTGCTCACATACCTGGAACTCACACCTACACTCTCATCAAATCCTTATCCACCAGCTGATGCACTCTGTTTAGTTCTAATGCTCTTCAAGAAATCTGAGGGGAACAGCATCCATATTTAATTTTGGAAGATTTCTTGCATGCACTTGGAGCTTCCCAGGTGGTGCTGGTGGTACAGAATCCACCTGCCAATGCAGGAGACAAGGGTTCGATTGCTGGGTCGGGAAGATCCGCTGGAGAAGGAAATGGCAACCCACTCCAGTATTCTTGCTTGGGAAAATCCACGGACAGAGGAGCCTGGCGGTTACAGTCCATGGGGCTGCAAAGAGTCAGACACAACTGAGTGATTGGGCATAGCACACAGAAACAGCAGTGCAGGCACTTGGAGGTGATACTCTCTGACTGAGCGTGCGGGCTCACCCAGGGTGGTGGTTACAAGTGAAACTTTGCAACAGGAGTGAGGCTCGTGGAGAACTGCTTCGGAAGTATGGCTTCTGGCTCAAGAATGCAAGGACTTTCACAGATGAGAACGGTCTTGGTGGCACTGGTTGAGGGAGGCGTGTTTAATTCTGGGAGGGCTGGTGTAGGGGGCGCTGGACCCTCTCTATGACCGTCCTCTCTACCTCCTAGGAGTCTGCCTTTCCTCAGGGGAAGGGGGCTGGGTGTGGAAGGACACGTGCCCAGTTCCAAGGTCAGGAGGCTGAGTGGGGATTTCCATTCGTGGAGAAGCCAAATCCTTTGTTTTAGAGAAGTAGCTTGCCAAGGTCAGGGGCTGGGTTGAACCCAGAGATAGTTTCCCACACACAAAGAGGCACATCACTCACCGTCTGGACCCACAGATACAAGGAGATCTTGACATAAACATCCCAGGCCAAAGATGAGGCTGGTACCTCTCCTCTCATCAAACCATCATCAACCCATTGACCCTGAGAAGTGGACATTATTCCCATTTTACAGTTGAGGACATGGAGGCTCAGGGCTGTGAAAGTCACCCAATCCAGGTCACACAGCTAGGGAGCAGAAGGGCAGGACTTGAACCCAGTTCTGACTCCAGGGCCTGTGCTCTCAATCACACACATGCTCTCTTTTCCACACACAGGTACCCACGCACACACTTAAAATAATGGACACAACCACACACTACTTTCTTATGAGTCAAGAGGGCCCAGGGACTGTGAACATGGTTTTAGGAGGCAGCAGACCTGGCCTTGGACAGGCAGCTTGCTCTCTGTGAGTCTCAGTTTTCCCATCTGGAATATGGGCACCATTATGCTCAATGCAGGACTTCCCAGGTGGTGCTCGTGGTAAAGAACCCACCTGCCAGTACACGAGACATAAGAGACAGGGGTTCAGTCCCTGGATTAGGAGGATCCCCTGGAGGAGGGAATGGCAACCCACTCCAGTATTCCTGCCTGGAGAATCCCATGGGCAGAGGAGCCTGGCGGGCTACAGTTCACAGGGTCTCAAAGAGTCAGATGTGACTGAAGCGACTTAGCACGCATGGTCAATACGTTGCTGCTAATATTTGCCCCCACGTTGGCCACACAGTGGGACAAGGGATCAGATACAGCCATGAAGAATTACAGACACCGTAGTGCATTCTGCCATCATTTCTCAGGGGTCTTCTCCGTGCCAGGCAGCGTGCTGGCTGCTGTGGGTCAGGCAGCAAGAGGACACTGCCCTCCCAGAGTTCACTGTCTGCTGGAGAGACCAGTCATTGCACATGACCTTGCTCATGCAGTGGGATTATCACAAGGGAAGTTCTCACATGCAGCTGCTTACAGTGCCCAAAAGTCCCCCTATGTAGTGGGTGGAGCCATGCGTGTGTGTGTGTGTGTGTGTGTGTGTGTGTGTGTGTGTGTGTGTGCTCAGTTGTGTCTCTTTGCAACCCCATGGACTACAGCCTCTCAGGCTCTTCTGTCCACGGGATTCTCCAGGCAAGAATACTGGAGTGGGTTGCCATTCCCTTCTCCAGGGGAATTTTCTGCATCTCCTGCACTGACAGGCGGATTCTTTACCACTAGCACTACCTGAGAAGCCCTGGGTTGAATGGTGGCCTCCCCCAAGGACGCATTCCGAACATCCCAGAAATTGTGAATATGATCTTATTTGGAAAAAGGGTCTTCGCAGATGCACTTCAGGTTAGGATGCCAAGAATGAGATCATGCTGGATGGTGGGTCCTAAGCCCAGTGAAAATGGTCCTTATAAGAGACAGAAAAGAAGACACAGACACACAGAGGAGGAGGCCACATGAAGAGGGAGGTAAAGATGGGAGTGATGCGGCCACAAGCAGCTGCCACTGGAAGCTGGAAGAGACAAGGATGGATTCTTTCCAAGAGGCTTTGGAGGGAGTGTGGCCTACTGACACCCTGATTTTGCACTTCTGAGAACTGTTAGAGAATAAATTTATTTATTATTTATATGTTAGCTTATTTGGCTGCAGCATGTAGGATCTTTAGCTGTAGCATGCAGACTCTTAGTTGTGGCATGTGGGATCTAGTTTCCTGACCAAGGATCGAACCCAGGCCCCCTGCCTTGGGAGTGCAGAGTCATAACCACTGGACTACCAAGGAAGTCCCCAAGCAAATCCCTTTATCGAATCTCTTATCCATATACCTTTGCTAGTAATGTTGTTTCTCTGAAGCCAAGGAGTTGGCTGAATAAAACTCCCAATGATATCCACATCCTAACCCCTGGAAATCTGTGACTGTTCCTTTATATGGCAAAAGGATTTGGCAGATGTGAGGAAGTTAATGGTCTTGAGAAGGGAGGTTATCCTGGGTTATCTGGGTGGACCCCAGGGAATCAGAGGGACCTCATGAGAGGGAGACAGGAGATCAGAGTAGATGTGCAAATGGAAGACAGACATTGCTCTGATACAAGGACGGGGCCGTGAGCCAAGGAATGCAGGCGGCCTCTGTGGGCTGGATGATGCAAGGGGACAGATTCTCCTCTCTGGCTTCCAGAGGGAGGCAGCTCTCCTGCCACTTTGACTTGGTGAGGCTGATTTTGGACTGCTGACCTCCAGAACTGTAGGAGGGGATGAAGTTGTGCTGTTTTAAGGTACTGAATTTGTGGTGCTTTGTTAGAGTGGCAACAAGGAATGAATGCAAACCCTGACTGATACATAAGAAAGGTGTCCACAGAATCAAAAATATATCTGGGGACTTCCCAGGGTGGGGGAGCCAGTGGTTAAGAATCTGCCTTCCAATGCAGTGGGCAAAGTTTCAGTCCCTGGTCAGGGAATTAGGATCCCACACGCCCCACAGTGAGGCCTATATAAATATGTGTGTGTGTGTATAATTATATATACACACATATATATGTGTGTGTGTGTGTACATGTGCTAAGTTGCTTCAGTTGTATTCAACTCTGTGACCCTATGGATTGTAACCCAGCAGGCTCCTCTGTCTATGGGATTCTCTAGCAAGAATACTGGAGTGGATTGCCATGCTCTCCTCCAGATCTTCCTGATTGAACCTGTGACTCTTACGGCCCCTGCACAAGCAGGGCAGGTTCTTCAACCACCAGTGGCAACTGGGAAGCCCATATAGGTATATATATACACATATATACATATGTGTGTATATATATATGTGTATGTATGTATGTATGTATGTTGGGGGGGTGCCCTGGAGCCACTGAATACATGTGATACACAAAGCAAAGTGGTCACACAGAAACAATCACACAGTAACTGCAGGTCTCAGTGTTAAGAACACTCACGCATGGATACCCAGAGACAGCTGGAATTAACAGTTTACAACAGGTCAACATAGTCAGCTGTGGTACCACAGGCACCATACAAACCGCAGAGTCCTTCAAAGACACACACACACACACACACCCAAGGTTACTATGGAATCCAATAGGGTCTTCTGGAAAGATATCACACTTCATATCACTCTCCAAAGACAATGGCACAGTGACACAATGATGTTTACAACACACCCGGAAGTCCCAGTATCACCCACACCTGTCATTGTCAGTCTGAGACTCACGTTGAGTCAGCTGGATATGGCATCCAGGTGTGTGCGCGCACACACACACACACACACACACACACACACATACTTCCTCCCAACCTCCTCATGTAAGAGACCCAGCAAAGCCAGGGATATGGTACAAAAATAGTTTATTACAAAAGAAATCCAACCAAAAAGCCTAATAATTTACATGGATATCAGTGCCTGGAATTAGCCCATCTCTCCCTTCTCACTGAAGTGGGCAGAGTGCAGAAGGGAGAGCTGTTCCTCAGTTCCACCAGCTCTGGGAGAGGAGAAGGAAATGAATGTTTGGGGGCAGTTCCAGACGAAAGACTGGGAGACCAGGGTTCCTGAGGAAAATGGGGGTAAGAGTCCTGGGTTGGGGTCAGGGCTGAGATGGAGGAAAATCCGTGCTGAGAAGAGGGGGGTTATGGGTAAATATATGTGCCTCTGTGCAAATCCTGATCCAGAAGATTGGGGGGGCAGAGTGAGATCTTCACAGTTTCCAGGAGGGCTGACCCCACAGGGTAGCGAGGTCCCTCCTCATGAGTCCAAGATCTGCCCCCCCATTCCTCTCAGCTACCTCCTGGAGCTGGGGAGGGGGCACCCGGCCGGCCAGGGGCTCGGAGGACCCCAGCATAGGGCAGGAAGGTCGGTGGAGATGAGGGAGGAAGGAAGAAACTGGGGGAGCCATGGGGAATCCAGAAGGGTCCTTGGGGGAGACTGGGAGGGCGAGGAAGGTGGTGATGCTGACAGAAGGCCTGCGGGAAGAGAAGAGAGATGAGGGGGTGAGGGCGGCCAGAGCCAGGGAGGAGGAGGCTGGGGGTCCCGGCCCCTGGGTTCTAGGAGCTGGGAGGCTGGCTTCTCACCGTTGGAGCTGAGGCGGCTGCTGCTCTCAGGGGACGTGGTGGTGCTCCCGGTCCGGGGAGGGCTCCGGCTGAGATGCCGGAGCAGGCCGTGTGGCCTTGCCTCTCAGGATGTCGATGACCTGTGGGACGCTGCATGATCACCTCCCGGGCCAGCCCTGCCCACACAGCCCTGCCTCTCTCCATTTCTCCAGGTTCCCGAGTCTCCTAGCTCAGGGAGCCTCGCCTCTTTCTCAGGACGTGCAAGAGGGCAAGTCACTTCCTTTCTTCGGGCCTCAGTCTCTCCTCTGCCTAGAACTCACACCCACGCGTCAGGATGCAGCGGCTCGCCTCCACGCCCTGGCACTTACGCGCACACGCACACTGCCGCATCCCTTGCACACACGTGCCACTCATCTGTCCCATCCTTGCAGACCGGCGCTCGGGCACAGAGCCACCCCACATTCAGCCCCGACCCCCCTCCCTAACTCCCGCAACTCCTGCAACCCCCCACCGCCACCAGCTCCAGCACTCACCCTGCGGCTGCGCGCCACCATGAGTGGCGTGTCGTTGTGGCAGTTCTTGAGGCCGCTGTCTGCGCCGCTGCTGGACCAGCGTGCGCACGAGCGGGAGGAGCCCGCGGCCGGACGCCGAGTGCAGTGCCGAGCTGCCGGAGTACATCTGCGCATTCACATTGGCGCCGTGCTGCGAACGGGGAGGCGAGGGGTCAAGACCACCGCCTGGGTGGAAGGGGGCGGGACCCAGGGGCGGGGCCAGCACGAGGGGCGGGGGTCACATGCTGGGGCGGGGCCAGACCCGGGGAAGGTCAGAGAAGGGTGGAAACTGGAAACAGGGGCGGAACCAAGAGGGGGGTGGGGGGCGGCGGCACCGAATCCATTGGCGATGAACTCGGCAGCCACGGCCAAGGCAAAGGGGGCGGGGTCAGAGAAGAGACGGGTACAGGGGTCTGGGCCAGATCGTGGACGGAGTGAGAGGGCGGAAGGACAGCGCGGGGACTGGGCCAAAGCCGGAAGACAAGGGTCAGCAAGACTCTAGCTGGGAGGCGCCTGGAACGTTTTGGGGGTTTAGAGGAAGGAATGCGAGATGGCCCGGGACTGGCTCGTAGTCTAGAGGGAGTGAAGTCCTAGGCTTGGCAGAAGGAGGCCTAGGAGGAAGGGTCGGGGCTGGAAGCGTAGCAAGCACAAGTGCAAGAGCTGGAAGGAGGAGGGGTCGATGGCAGGGATGGAGCGACAGGCGCTCAGGGCCAGAGGAGAGGGTGGGCGAGAGGCCACATAAAGGGGCTGTACGTACCTGCAGCAGCAGCTGGACCATGCCCAGGCTGTTGTTTTCCACGGCGTGGATGAGTGGCGAGCGGCCGCTCTTATGTCCTGCGGCAAGGAAGAAAAAGTTTTGAGCGTCCCCTTGCTCTGCCCAAGCAGCTGGAGGCCCGCATCCCAACCGCTGGGTCCAGCATTTGTTTTCTTAGGTACTTCGAGCCCCGCTCCGTTGGCCCCCGCCCCTCCCTGCTCCTCCAGGCGCCCCACCCCCGCTCAAGCGCGCTCACCACCGCGTCGATGTCCGCGCCGTGCTCCAACAAGAGCAGCACCGCTTCTTGGCACTCTGTGTTCACGGCCACGTGCAGGGGCGGTGAGCCCTGAAGGAGCGGGAGACTCAGTTACACGTAGGCCTGGGGTTCTGCAGCCTCAGAAGGACTCCAGGTCCTACCAGAACAGCCCCCACACAGCGCCCGGGTAGGTGCTCACCATCGTAATTGCGGGCCTCCAGGTCCATGGTGCCCCCAGCCGCGCTGTCCAGCAAGGCCCGCAGGCAGGCAGGGCTGCGGTGCTCGCACGCCAGGTGGGCTGCCGTCTGGCCGTGGCGGTCCAGTGCCATGGGGCTGGCACCGGCCATCACCAGGAGCCGGACCACAGACGGCAAGGTGGTGATCACAGCCAAGTGTAGCGGTGTCTGGGGAAGGGAGACTGTGAGGGATTCCTGTTTCCTGCCCTGCGATCCAGTCCTGCCTCCCTCAGAGTCTCCGAGTCCTGACCCCCAGCAGTAGTCTGAACCAGAAATCTGAGCACCTCCTCCCTTAGATTCAAGCGTCAGGACCCCCAGCTCTTCTTCCCCTAGGACTCAGGTCCCCAGCCTCACCTGCCGGAGGTTGTTGTAGATATCCAGTTCCCGGCCGCCATGCTGGAAGAGGTTGACGAGGCGATGCACAGCTGGCAGATTGCCCTGCACCACAGCAATGTGGAGTGGCCTGGAGGTGGAGAATCACAGGCATGAGAGTGGTCCCCTCTCACCCCTGTACGCTTAGCAGTGCTAACTCCAAAATGCGCAGGATGCTTTAGAAGTGACGCGGGTATCCAACCACTGCTCCCCATTCCCTCCATCCTGGTTCAGGCATCATTATCTCCCTCTTGGAGTGTCCCCTCTTTACTGGCCTACTTCCACAGTGCCCTGCTGTCTGCCCTGCACACAGCAGCTAGAGAGACCCTTTTAGAACCTAAGTCAGATCATGCCCCTTTTCTGCACGGAATTCTCAAAGTCCTCACCATGGCCCACAGGCCCGAGGTGATCTTGTCTTTCCCTCTTTGATTCCTTTTGATGTCATCTCTGTTCACTCTCCTCAGTTCACTCTGGCCACTGTCTCCTTGCTCTCCCTCAAACATACCAAGCATGCTTGCCTCCGAGGCCTTTGCACTGGCTGTTCCCTCTGCCAGGAACAGTGTCTCCCCCACCCCCATATCTTTGGGGCTAACTCCCCCTCACTGGGGCCTCTGCTAAAATGGTATGGCAGCAGCTCCCTCCCACCCCCAGGCTTTATTTTCCTCCACATCATCACCTGACATCTTACACTTTGTTTCCTGTCTGAATCTCCCTCGATAGAATGTCAGCTCCACCAGGTAAAGCATTTTTCCAGTGCCTACGACAGTGGTTGGTGCTGAGAAAGTGCTCCACAAGCACCCTGAATAGACGAGGCCCTCTCAAGGCTCCCTGACCATCCTTGAAGCTGGGGACCATGTGCTCACCCCGTTCCAGGCCACAGTTTTCTCATCTGTGGAATGGGTTGGGGATGAACTGGATAGTCTCCATCTGTGGTGACTGGAGATCATGCTCAGCCTCCAACCCAAGAATAGGTACATGGGGCAAGTTTTGTCCAGAAGGGAGATGACGGCACAGGTGGGACAAACAGGGATGATCGTCGTTGCTTGGGAGGCCTGACTGTGCAACCCAGATCCCCACTTTAGGACTGAAGGACTCCATTTCCTCAGCTTCTGGGAAGGTTGTCAAGTCTCGGCTCTCTCTGGGAATTACTCTCCGCTGAAAAGGGCTGCTTGCCCAGGTCATGGGGGGTGGGTAGACGCCACCCAGTGGCATCCGCTGACTGGTCCGTGTGGGCATAGAAGGCCCAGCCTTCTGGCCCCAACTCTCTGAAAGGCCGCTCCAGCTGCCATATTCCCTGTAGGATGCCTGAGTCGCAGTTGAAACTACAGAGCACCTCGAATTCTCCCTCTGCCCAGTCCTTCTGTCTCCATCCCCTCGGGCACTGAGCTGGAGAACCCTTTAAACCTCCTGCCAGCTTCTCAGGGCCCCCGAAGCTGGAAGAGCCATTCAGAGCTGAGGACAATCTGGGATGACTGTAGGGGGTCGGGGGACGCTGGCGCTGAGTCCATAAGGCTGGCTGAAGTTTCACAGGCCCCACAACCTCTATTTAAAGGCCGCTTACTGGGGGCAACTTCCTTCTCACCCGCCGCTGCTTACTGCCAAACCTGGGCCAGGCTAAGAGAGGTGAACGGCGGTCCTCCCCACGGCGGAAGAGACCTCTAGAATCCACCTCCTAAGATGCTGGAGGCAGAGAAGTTCTTCCGCACCTGAGGGCTTTGCGGGGGGTTGAGCCAGGGTTGTAAATCTCTCTTGCCCTGAAGCGTGGGCAAAGTCACGCGGCCCTTTACAGCCTCGGGTTTCTCCTCGGTAAAGTATCTCCTGCGATAGCTCCCAGCTCCCAGGAAGATTCTGCAGGTGAAACGCTGAACCCGTATACTGAACCGGGAGAGCCACATTTGAAAAAGAAATCTCGGGGAAGGGGGTCGGACCTGGGCCAGGGGCCCCCGGGGAAAGACTCCGTCCCCTCCCCGCGTCTCTCAGGACGCCCCGCCTGGGTCCCCTTCGGGGCGGGCGGGGTTAAGCGAGGGCAGAGGGAGAAACGATTTCAGAGAAACCGTCCAGGCCTGAGTTCCCATAAACGCGCGGGCCGCAGGGGGTGGGGCGGGGCTGGAGGAAGTGGGGACGGGAGGGGCGGCCCAGCCCTCGGACTTCCAGTAACAGGTCTGCTGGGCGGGGCTCCGCTTCCTGCTCCCTGGGAGGGAAGCCTGGCCCTTCGGGGATCTACCCTGGCCACCCTGGCACCCCAATTTCCATCCTCAAATGAGGCGGAGAGGGGAGCCCGACCCAAAGAGCTCTCTCTATAGTTACCTTGGGGGTAAGAAAGGACCCCAATTGCTCCAGCCAGGGGACCCCGCTAGAACTCCATGCCTCAGGGTTCAGACTCCAGCTGCCTCTCTGTCCCCCACATCCTGGCATGCATCCTCCTGCGACCCTGGCATACGATGCCCTAACTCTTGGCGGGTATACACTGTCCCCATCGCGCCGAGTTTTAGGCTCCCCCGGCTGCCCTGCCGCCCGGCGCCTTACTCGCTCAGCGGTCAAGGCATATAGTACCCCAACTTCTGCCCTCCGAGACTCAGAACGTCCTCCCTCCCCCTCACCTCTTGGAAACTCAGACTTCCAGCTCCCCACTGCCAGACCTTTGGGAGGGGGTGGGTGGGTGATTGCAAATGCCCTGAGATCTTACTGCCCTGAATACCTCGAAGTCCAGCCTCCCAACCGTTGCATTGCCCCTTTGGGGATCCAGACCTAGCGTGTCCCCCCACCCCCGCCCCCCGCCCGGCCCGCTGCCCATTCCGGTAAAGCCTCGGCCCCAGCGGAAGGGGTTAAGGTTAGAGGGAGAGCCAGGAGGGGGAGGCTGCGAGTGAGTGACGGGTGCTGACGTGGGGAAGGCAGAGCAGCTGGGCTGCGGTCAAGTTCTGCGGGAAGGGATTTCCCCCACCAGGCAGCTGAGGCAGAAGTGTTTGCTTTGGGGGAGAGGGGGGAGGGCGGCTGGGGCGTGGGGCTGGAGAGTGGTGTGCCAGGTCTTCTGCACCCGGCTTTCACAGGCTGCAAACAAAGCACCCCTGGGGACAGAGACAGATTGAATCTATTTCACAGATGACCCCACAGGTACCCAGAGGCGGCGGGAACTTGTTTTACCGAGGCCTTTGTGTATAAATATATTTATCTTTATATATACATATATATAAAGATACATTTATAACTCAGACACTTTGTCCTGCTTGGGTTCGCAACGATAGTCCACAACCACCCTGTGAGCTCTGCTCCAACAAAATCCACTCCCATGTACTGAGCACCGACTGTGTGCCCGGCCCTGTTCTATGCACTGTAAGTCCTGTACTTCACTGCATTGAATCCGCATTGTGATCATGAGGCCTGATTTCCAGATAGGGAAACTGAGGCTTGGGGATGTGAAGTCACCCAGGGGCCAGTGGTGGAGACCACCACCCCCCACTTTCTTTGCATCTCCCCCTGTGGTTTCCAGCGTCCCCAAGCCCATTCCTAGATAATTGCTTTATTGAAATCATTTCTTTTCTGCCTCATAGAGACCTTCATCTTGTGGTTCTTGTTTGTACAGGGGGAAACTGAGGCAGAGAGGTGTGAGAAAGTGACCAGCTGAGATTCCATCCGAGGTTGGTAGAATTACCATAATAACCATGGTGGTCAAGTGTTTTTTTGAGTGCTAGGCCTGGGCTAAATGCTCCCATGCAGGATTTCTCGGTGGCTTCATGCAGCTCAGAAGCCTGTCCTTCAAATAATAGATGATAAAACCATGAGATTTGTGAAATCAAGTTAAAAAATTGTCAAATTAATTTAGTGGGCTATGACCAGGAAACAGAGACATGACTAGAATAGAAAACCCCAAAGTAGCTCCTGTGTTGTAAGCATGAGTTCTGTTTTGTCCTGTGCAATTTTTATTTCAAGTTTATATATGTGTGTGCTTAGCAAAAGGTAATAATGATAATAATAACATTAATACAGATTGAGCACTTTCAATCTACAAGGCTCTGTGCAAGTAGCTTAACGTGTATAATTCATATAATACGTCAATCTGCAAAATGTCTTTCTCATGTTTGGCTTTTGGTAAAAACTTTAAAGCCCACTGCTTCAAAAACAGTCTTGGGAAGTAAGGGTTCTCAGGGTGCCCATTTTTCAAAAGAGGAAACTGAGGCTCAGAAAGGGAAAGGGGCTTCCTCAAAGTTGCTTAGACGGGGAGACAGGATTCTAACTGAGTGCAGGTAACTTGAAAGTTCATGCTGAGTGCCCCTGTGTTGCAGTGGGTGGGAGAGGTGGGAGGAGGGTTGGCCTCCGCACCCTTCTACTCCCCTCCATGAATGGGGGACTGTCACTCACGTATCTCCATCCTCATCAGCTCGCGTGGCCATGGCGATGTCAGCTGACAGGGGGTGTTCCATGGAGCACACCATGGGGTACAGAGGTGTAGGCAAGTTCAGCAGAGGAAAGGGGGGAACCCATGGTCGGGGTGGGGTACAAGGAGAGTAAAGGTCCTGGTGAGAGAAAGGACATGCATGAGGCCAAGCCCACAGATCGTCAGCCTGCCCCCCAGCTCCAGGCCTTCACTCTGTGTCACCTGCCCTTTTCCCTTGGTCCCTTCTGCATCTCCTCCTGAGCCCTCAAGGCCCAAGACAAACTCCTCTACGACGGCCCACCTCTGTGCTCCTGCAGCTTCCCTCCCCAGCCCTGGACATTGTCACTTATCTTTATTTCTGTCTGACCCCTCATCTTCTACTAGGCAAAGATTCTGCACTATCGCCCAGCATGGGGACCTCAGGACCAGTTTGCTGAGTGAATTTGTGGCTGAGGAAGGTAAGGGTGGATGAAGCACCAGGTGTAGGGGGTGGGATGAATGTGTACAGACTTTGGGGAGAGTGCATAGTGCCAGAATCCGGCATAGATCAAACTGCTGGAAGGCACCGAGGTAGCTGGCAAATCTACATCTACCCATCACTCAGATGGGGAAAACTGAGGCTCAGGTTTTCATGGGGGAATGGGAAAGGGGAGAAAGCAGTGACAGGCCTCCTGATGGAGGGCTTGAAGCTGTACCCTGAGGGGGATGAAAGGTGCAGAAACCCGGCAAAGTTCTGGAGGCCCAAGGCCTGGGGTCTCTGCAGCTCTGGGGGTCACACGGAGATTGTGACGCAGGCACAGCTGTGGGAGAGGCTGCCCCCTCCTGGATATCAGGGACGGAGACAGGATGGGAAGAATAGTACCTGTTCTCTGTCATCTCCTGATCCTTGGGGGCTCCATTCCTGAAATCCCAAGTTTCCTGGTCCTTGTATGTTCAATGCCAGGCCTTGGTGCCCTCAGGCCTTCTGCCCAGAGACCCCCAAATCCTCCCTGGCCCTATATCCTTGAGGCCCAGAACTCCCCAGTCCTGCCCCCCCACCAACCAGTTCTTAGAATCCTCAGTCCCCAAATCCCCCCTAAGGCCTCCTGACCTCATGACACCAGTGAGACACTGATCACTTGCAAGCACACAGAAGTGGGTGCTTAGAACCCCAGGTCTCTGTCCTGCTGACTCTTAGGACCCCTGGTATTGGATCGGTTTCCTTGGGTTTTTGTGATCCCAGATATTGGGGTGCTCAGTATTCCCACTCTGTTCCCATCTTCTCCCGACATCTGGGTGCCCGAGATTTTGACAAATGGGGATCATTAATATGTCTCCTTAGAACCCCAGCCTCTGTTCCCCTCACTCCCTTTGACTCCACATAAAGTTCAAGGATCCCCAAACCCCCGGCTTCTTGGGTTCAGCTGCTGATTCCTTATAACCCTATATATCTGAGTTCTTAAGAGTTTATAATTCTGTGTTCCTGGGACTTGACTCCCTGAGACCCGATTTCTGGACTGCTAGGCACTGTCTCCTGGCTCCCTATAGGTGGGTCTCAGATCTCAGGACTTCAGACACCCAGCTTCCTAGAGCTCTGGTGTCCCAAGGTGCTGGCTCTCTGAAGCTCCCATATCTGCACCCCTGGGACCTCAGGCTCTGCCCGCAACTCCCCAGGAACCCCCTCTCTGTGTCCTTGGGACCTTGGCTTTGTCACTCGGCTCCCGAGGCCCCCTGTGTTAAGGTCGAAGCTCTGCCGCCTGACTCGGGTGGTGACCCTCTGCACTGCCTGCCCCCCACCCGGTCATGACCTGCGGAAGCCACTCACCCTGGTAGTAAATTGCCTCCGGTCGCGCCAGGCCGTGAGGGGGTGCGGGCACAGCCGGTGTGTCGGAGCCACCGCGGAGGGGATCCGGGGGGACGATGGGGCCCGCAGCGCCGCGCGGGGCTGCGGGCTCCGGGGAGGGAGGGCGCAGAGGGCGCTTGCGGAGCGGCAGAGCGGCGCCCGGGGGTCCGGTGGCCTTGGGCCGGGTGCGCAGGTCCACGGGCCCCTCGTCCATGGTCCCCGCGGGGCATCGGGGCATGGGGCCGCCGGGGACGGCGGCCGAGCGGGCGGCCGAAGCGCGGCTGGGCTCGGCGGCACGGGAGGGTGGTTGCGCCGAGCGCCGGGACTTCCCCTGCCGCCGGCTGAACTGAAGGGACTTTGTCGGCCCGGGCGGTGCCGGCCGCCCCGCCTCCCCGCCCCCGGCCCCCGGGGCCACCCGTCCGCCCCAGGGGTTTCCTGGACCCGCCGCCGCTCCCGCCGTCCCGCGGTACCGCCCGCCGATCGCCCCACCCGCGCCGCGCCCCACGCCCGCCCCCTCCCGGCCCCGCGGCGCCCGGGGCGGCTGGGCCTCGGCGGGGGGCGGGGGCGGGCAGGGGGGTGGGAAGGAGGCGGGGTCGCGGGGTCCCCACCCCTGCGGCTGCGGGCCTCAGGCTGCGTCTCCGTGTGTGTGTGTGTGTGTGTGTGTGTGTGTGTGTGTGTGTGTGTGTGTGTGTGTGTGTGTGTGTGTGTGTGTGTGTGTGTGTGTGTGTGTGTGTATGTGGAGTGTGTGTGTGAGTGTGTGTGTGTGTGTGTGTGTGTATGTGAGTGTGTGTGTGTGAGTGTCTCTTTCTGGCTGAAAGTCTCTATCTCTGTAACTCAGTCTGGAACTGTCCCTGACTCGAGGGTCTGGATGGATGTCTCTCTATCTCTGTGTCTCTCTCTGTTCTCACTGTCTCTGTCTCCATCGTCTCTGGGCATCTCTTTCCGTGTGTCTGTCTCTCGAGCGCTGTCTGCTTCTCAGCTTCTTCCTCTCCCCTCGACCCCACCTCCCCAGGGAGGCAGTTCCCAGAGGCCCTTGGGGTCGCCAGGACGTGGGTTCGATTCCAGACTCCCACTTCCTCGCTGGGTGACCTTGACCAGGCACTTCCCTTCTCTGAGTCGTTTCCTCCTTTGTGGGAGCGAGAAGACGCACCCAGGGCAGGGACTACCCTCGGCGGGCGCCCGGGCACGCTCCCTCTACCTGCCCTGCCCCCATCTCTGCCTCCTCCATGTGCCTGCTGTTTGGGGTGTGAACTTCGCTGGGAGCGTGGGGGTGGATGTTCTGTGGGGAGTGCACAGAGAAACCGTGAACGTGTCTCTCCCTTCGGGGTCCCATGACCCAGCCTAAGCCTCCGGGCACAGGGTGGGTGCCCCCAAAATCCTCGATACACAGAGAAACAGATGTGGCGAAAGGGGTCCAGAGGTCGTGAGAGGCCAGGTAAGAGGGAGACGGGGAGACAGCAAGAGCCATAGGGTCACAAGATCAGAGTCACAGCGGCTGAAGCCCGGGTCCAGAAGACGAGGGGCCGGCGGGCTTCCCTTCTGCCCCCGCGTCCCCCTCCCTTCCTGGGCGGGGTTGGTGGGTGGGGAACAGGCCAGGCTGGTTGGGGGCATGACTCAGAGGCAGGCTGGAGCTGGGGGGCGGCGGGGCCAGGGGGAGGGAAGGACGGAGGCGGGCCTCTCCCATGACCCCGCCCTTGCCGCCCTTCTCCCCCGCCCCGGGAGGGGCCCCAGCCGCTCGGGGCTTTCCCGGATTTCCCTGGAGGCGGGGCTGTCGCTGGGGTTGAGTCCCGGTCACTGACTTACGGGAGGTGGAGCGGAAGACTTTGGGGACCTAAAGGGGCGAGGGAATGGGAGCTGCACCCCGGGTCTGTCCAGGCGGCACGCAGGGTCTTCCTGGTTTTGTGTGTCTCCCCCGGTCTCTGGTCTCCGTCCCTCAGCCTCCAGTCCCGCCTTGTCGCCTTGTCTCTCCATCTCTATCTGCATCTCAGTCTCCCCATCCTGGAACCCTGAAAATGGGTGTAAGGCCCCGGTTCTCAGGAAGGGACTTCGCCCAAGACTGGGACTCCACCCCAGTGATGTCAGGAGCAGCTGTGGGCAGACAGAAGCCTCACTCTCTTCCCTGCTTCTCTCCTTTCTGCCTCTCTGGGTCTCCCCCTCCGTTCCCTGTAAAGGGAGAGCGTCTGGGGGCGAGATCTGGGTTCATGTCCCACTTCCACCCCTTGCTGACAGCGGACCTTAGGTCATTTCTCATGAGCCTCAGTTTGTTCCTGTGGAAAATGACACTGAAATCAACCCTTACCCCCAGAGTTGTGGGGGCTACAGGGGAAGAGGTGAGGGAATTAGGTTGGGAAGTCTGCCGTTCCCACCCACTCAGCCCTCACCTCTGGTGACTCTCCAACACAGGGGAGGGATGGAGTGTAGAGCACTGCCTCGCTGTACAGAGAGCAGCTGAGCCTGGGAGAAGCGAGGCTTGTCAAGGTGATGACCCCAGGAGGTAGGGTTGGAAGGATGCCCAAGGTCCTCCCATGCCCTGGCTCCCTTGCTGCAGGTGGGGCAGTGACTCTGGGCCCGGACCGGACGGGGGAGGGGGGTGTCTGCTTTCAGCCTAGAGAGGGCTTAGAGGGGCAGAAAGAGAGGATGCTGCTGGTTCTGAATCTGAGGGTGGAGGAGGGATGAAAGAGTCTGAGGGAGGAGGATATGAAGGAGGAAGACAGGCCCAAGAGGGAAGTAGGTGGTCTGAGAGAGGAAGTGAGGGTCTGATGGGGGAGTTGAGGGTCTGAGGGGGAAGGTGAGGGTCTGAGGGAGAGAGAGAAGAACGAAGTGAGGCCCGTGGCTCTGAGAGAGGAGGAGAAAGTGGAAGGTGGGGGAAGAAGGGCTTGAGGGGAGATGAGATCTGAAAGAGGCTGTGAGCGTGGAGGCAGATTCTGAGGGAGAAGATCTGAGGGTCTCAGGGTGGTGGCCATGGTCTGTGGGAGGGGGATCAGTGGGAGGGGGCCTCCTTGGAGCAGAGGGAGGCATGCTTGGGGAACCAGCAGGGACTGAGGGGAGGGAAGAGAAGGGAGGCCTGGAGTCAGCCCCGCCCCACAGCTGTCTCTAATTTCCCAGAATCTTCTGCTGCTCAGGAAAGTCCCAGCTCCCACAGCCGCCTCCCTCTTGTGTCGGGAATGGAGGATGCGGAACCAGGATGGCTCCCCCCTCCTTTCCCCCTTGCTCCCTGAACCCTTGTTGGGGAGGACTAGGGTCTCCCCTCTCTGGGCCATGAGCTCTGGAGGGCACCCCCCCACCAGCAGGGGCGGCCCCTGGATGAGTCCCAGAAACTTCCCAGATGAGGCTGGGAAGTTCTGCTTGGTGTCTAACCACTTTCCCCACGCAGGCCAACCTTTGTACCTGGTCACACTGCCTCCTACTGCTTCTCCTCTTGTCCTTCTTCAAACCTCTCTGGGGAAGGAAGGGCCACGATTATACCTGCTCACGGTCCCAAAAGGAAGTGAAGTCCCACAGCTAGAAGGCTGTGATTCTGGGCCAGCTTTCTTGCCCTTGGGAGCCTCCATTTCTCCTAAAAGGAGAAGATTGGGCTGGTCAGACCCTAAGTTCCTATTGGCGTAATTCCTGGCCTTTCTTCTCTTTGCTTCTGACTGAGGAGTCCTGTCTCCAGCTTTCATGAGCTTTGTGACCTGCAGCAGTTACTGAACCTTATGGAGGCTTAGTTTCCTCATTTATGCTGCTAAGTCGCTTCAGTCGTCTCCGACTCTGTGTGACCCCACAAACGGCAGCCCACTAGGCTCCCCCGTCCCTGGGATCCTCCAGGCAAGAACACTGGAGTGGGTTGCCATTTCCTTCTCCAATGCATGAAAGTGAAAAGTGAAAGTGAAGTCGCTCAGTCGTGTCCGACTCTTAGTGACCCATGGACTGTAGCCCACCAGGCTTCTCTGTCCATGGGATTTCCCAGGCAAGAGTACTAGAGTGGGGTGCCATTGCCTTCTCCGTTCCTCATTTATAAAACAGACTAAATCAAGAAAACATGCTTCCATTCTGTAGGTCCTGAACTATAGAAAGTGCTTGATACAATGTAGCTGCTATTATTATTCTTCCTATTATAACCATTCGTCCTGTTATAACCTTCTTAGGAATAATACCAATTCTTATTAATCCATTAACCCAAATTTTCAACTGCAGGACCAATTTCATTGATTCAGCATGCTCGGTTTGAGCCCTAGCTCTGCTGCCTGTTAGCTGTGTGACCTTGGATAGGAGGCTTTCCCCCTCTGGGCCTTCCTTGTGACTTTACGGTTGGGAATGATGACAGCTGCTGCCTCCCAGGATTTCTGGGCAGATCGACACCAGGTGTGCAGAGTGAATGGCTAACTGAATGAATGAAGGGTATCTACGCTTCACGTTGTGTGCCTTCACCACCAGGCCAGGCCTTTAATTATTTGTAATTTTTTGATTAATTAATGAATTTGACTGCACCGGGTCTTAGTGTGTGGTTTGTGGGATCTTTGATCATCACTGTGTCATGCGGGCTCTTTTGTTTATAGTTGCAGCATGTGATGATGTCTCAGTTGTGGCATGCGGGATCTCGATCCCCGGCCAGGGATCGAACCCTGGGTCCCTGGCATTGGGAGTTCCGAGTCTTGGAGTCTTAGCCACTGGACCACAAGGGAAGCCCCCAGGCCAGGCCTTTCTTGTCCTGCTTTCCACCAAGAGATGAGACTAGATAGGCCCATTTGCTCTGCCCAAGCTCCTACTTAGGAACAGGCTAACTTCATTCTCTTAACACCCGGTAAGGAAAATTCAGTGTAAATCTCCATTTCAAAGGGAAAGAAAGGGACACAGAGCAGTGAAGTCACTGTCTAGGGAACATGATGAGAGATGGGTGGGGGAAGCATGATTTTAAACCAGGTGTCTGTGGCCCCAGCATCTTGATTGCTGCACCACGGACCTGCAAGGGATGTTCATTAGTTCCAGAGACTGTCGGACTCCCCTCTTGGCTCTCATCCTAGCCACTTCCTGGGAAGGAATCATTTAGATGGGGAAACTAGGGCACAGGAGAGGCAAGGTCACATGCCTGAGTCTGCGTTCTTGCTCGGGTGCTCTTCTTTAGGCCAGGGAGGGTGGAGCAGATGGAGAGAAGATTGCCTTGCAGCAGGGCTGAGTTAGATTTAAGAGAGGCTTGGGAAGAGCAAGTGAATTTTGCAGACAAGAGGGAAACAGAGATGCTGAGCTGGGATGGGAAGGGACTTGCCCAAGGTCACATAGCTTCCCAGTCACACAGTTTTGAGCTGCAAGTCCCTCCTGGGTCAGCAGACAGCTCCTGGGCTCCACTCCACCCCCAGGGGTGAATGCAGGCCAGCTTTCTGGAGGCCGGCCTGCACCTCCTGCTTCCTCCCCACTCTGGGGCCTTGGCAACTGCTGGAATCCTTGGCACCAGGCTGCATAGCCCATTTTGGGGCTTGGGCCAAGACTTAATCTTCCCCTTTCTCCCTCCTGCTGGGTCTGCACGCACGCCCTGCTGCTGAGTCAGAAGATTGCAACATTCTCCCCAGGCGAGTTTGAAGACTGGACAGCCTCCCCCCCCAACCCCCGCCCCCAATTCACTGCTTTGATCAGACAGGGGCGATGCAGTGGGAGGGGTTTGTGGATATCAGCATCTGCCCTGGGGGATGGGGGTGGGAGAGGGGTTCTGGGAAAGTCAGGTGTAAGGCAGAGCCGCCCCAGCGAGGTGATGGTGGACTAAGAGGAGGTGTGCTGCAGGGCCTCAGTGTCCTCATCTGTAAACGAGGCTCATGCTTTAATTGAGGGTCTTCAAACCCCAGCTCTGCCACTTAGCAGCTGTGTGACTCTGGGCAAGTGACTCACCCTCTCTGAACCTCAGTTTCCTCATCTATAACACGGGGTGAAACCAGTGCTCGTCTCACAGGATTGCAGCGAGGGTCAAAGGCGTTAACACATGTTGGCGCAGGCTGGCATGGAGTAGGTTCTCAGTAAATGGAAGCTGTTATTTTCAAATGATTGCTATTATTAATATAGGGTATGGGAGAGCTGCCACAGAGGCACGCTGCTTGGATGCCTTTTGAAGAAAGGACTTGTGGCCCAGCTGCCAGGCGTGTAGATGGCTGACAGTTGGCTCCTTCAGGGTCTGCCTCAGCTTGCCAGCTGGGGATTCTGGCCATTGGCAGAGCCAGGTGGGGTCAGAGGTCTGGCCATATTCTGTCCACTGTGGGATTCCTCATGGGCAGTCTGCTTCCAGAGCTGCCCCTGGGCTATCCTGGCCCACTGGTCCCCTACCCACTCCCGCTTCCCCCACGCTCCCTTCCCACATGCTGCTCTCCACAAACCTTTTGCCCTCCTAACTCTAGGCCACCTGATGCGAAGAACTGAATCATTTGAAAAGACCCTGGTGCTGGGAAAGATTGAAGGCAGGAGGAGCAGGGGATGACAGAGGATGAGATGGTTGGATGACATCACTGACTCTATGAACGTGGGTTTGAGCAGTCTCCGGGAGATGGTGAAGGACAGGGAAGTCTGGTGTACTGCAGTCCATGGAGTTGCAAAGTGTTGGACACAACTTAGTGACTGAACAACAGCAACTCTAAGTATCTGCTTTCTGGGGGACCCCGTAGCGACAATGGGTTTTGGAGTTAAGATGACCTGAGTGGGAGTATCAGCTCTGCCTGTGGCAGAGTGGCATCTGATCTCTCTGGGTGTCAGTATCCCCCTCTGAGTCATCATGGTGGTGATAATATGATGGCTGAGTGGATCCAGCTAATTTTCTTTCCTAAGGCCTTTGGCACAGTTGCCGATGTCATCCTCACCTGTAAGGAGTGAGACAAACTGAATCTGGGTCTACCTTCTACCAGTTTCCACCTCTGTCGCCACTGCCAACTGCTTTGCCCTCTGAGCCTGGTCTAGTTGTCCTCAGGGTCCTGCCCTCCTCCATCAGACGAGCTCACTGAGTGGGGTCGCTTGGACCAGCCATCTTACTGGGAACACTTAATGAGACTGAATCTTGTCCCCAGTTTTGAAGTGCGTGGGTGCTAAGTTGCCTCAGTTATGTCCGACTCTGTGCGATGCTATGGATTGTAGCTCGCCAGGCTCCTTGTCCATGGGATTGTCCAGGCAGAATACTGGAGAGGACTGTCATGCCCTCCTCCAGTGTTGAAGTACAAGCTATAAATTCCCCAGGAGGAAACAGGGTGTCTGCCTCCCCCATCAGTCTAGACCCTTCCCCAGATGAGGCGACCCTCCCTCCAATGAACTGGGAGCCACCCCCCCTTCTCGAACCCACCTCCCCAGGCAGAGCACAGAGGCTACCTCAGACGAAGGGACAGCACCTTCCCTGAAAAGCTGGCCTTTTCCCTGGAAGTCGGTGCCTCCCCAGCCCGAGGCCACAACCTCCCCAGCAGCCACCAGAGCTTAGAAACACAGATCCGAAAGTCCCCCAGGCTCCTGGGAAAGCAGGTCAGGCCAGACCCTCTCTTCCTCATTTGAGTGGGGGCCACGCTGGACTCACCTTCCCTGGCTCCATTCGCCAGTCCCAGTCGGGGCCACCCCTGCCCTGCCACACTTTCCCACGAGAGTGAGGACCCAGAGGGCCTGTCTAGGCTACCCTGCTCGGAGGAATCAGGTCGCTGGCTGCACCGCAGCCTCTCAGCTGCGAAGCCCTGGCAGGCTCAGTTTCCACATCAGAAAGCTTGGGGGTGGTGCCAGGCGTCCTCGAAAGATCGTGCCCCTGTACCCCTGGCTCTGGGCTGGCTGGTGGGAAGTGGGGTGCCCAGGGCCTCTTACTGCCAGGCTCCGCAGGAGGTGTGGAGTGGGGTTGGCTTGCGGGCGTACCCACCTCTGAACTTGTCCCTTCGGGCCTCCTGTGGTCACACGGTCCCAGAACCCTCGCTCACTGCTGGGAAAGTCAAATAGTATCTTGTGTTTCAGATCCCAGATTCTCTTCTTGTGGTTTCCCACAGCCGTCTCCTGCCGCGCCACCCCCCGCCCCCTCCTCCCACCTGGCTCAGAAATTTTGCCCCCTTGGAGAACCGAGTCATAGGAGAAACGGAGAGATTGTGGAATCACGGGGTGAAAAAGAATATAAATTTTCAAATTATGAAATATTAATATAATGTAGAGAATCACATGACAGATGATGCTCCATTTTGCCAACTCTTTTCAAAGGGACAGTTAGGTTCAGAAATGGTTCTCCTAGTTCTTCTAAGGCTTTTTCCCAATCGAACTCTCTCTTTTCTCAAGGTAACCCATTCTTTGGTGCTGTTATTATTTTACATGTACTACCTATGGATACATACCTGACCACTACAGTTTTTAATTGATTAACTTATACTTTTCTTTATTTATCCTGAAGGACTGATACTGTCTTTATTCACGTAAGGCATGTGACACAGGACACTCCATATCTATGAAAAGCCACCATGAATAGTAATTTAATGAGGCTTAGAATGTGAGGTCAATTTAAAAATGACAACTTTTTAATGACAATGTATTTCTTTTTTTCATTTTTTTGTTATTTTATATATATATTGGTGATGCTAGTGGTAAAGAGTCCACCTGCCAAGACAGGAGATGCAAGAGATGTGGGTTCCATCCCTGGGTCCGGAAGGTCCCCTGGAGCAGAAAGTGGCAACCGCCTCCAAAATTCTTGCCATGGACAGAGGAGACTGGTGGGCTATAGTCCATGGGGTTGCAAAGAGTCCAACAACCTGAACACACACAATAGCTGATTTACAATGCTGTGTTAATTTCAAGTGTACAGGCAAAGTGATTCAGTTATACATATATATATATATGTATTTATTCTTTTACAGATTCTTTTCCCTTATACATCTTTATAAAATGTTGAGTATAGTTTCCTGTGCTATACAGTAGATCCTTGTTGGTTATTTTTATATATTGCAGTGTGCATATGTTAATTTCAAACTCTTAACATATTTCCTCACCCAGTTTTGATTTTTTTTTTTTTTTGGGCTACACCACTAGGCATGTGGGATCTTATTTCCCTGCTCAGGGTTCAAACCCATGCCCCTTGCCATGGAAGCTCAGAGTCTTAATCACTGGGCTGTCAGGCAAGTCCTTTGAATTTTTAATAAAGAGAATCTTTGAGTACAGTCTCTTGGATCTGGCTTCTTGCACTCAATCTTATGTCTATGTGTGTGTGTGTGTGTGTGTGTGTGCTCAGTCGTGTCCAACTCTTTGTGATCCCATGGATTGTAGCCCACCAGCCTCCCCTGTCCCTGGAATTTCCCAGGCAAGAATTCTGGAGTGAGTTGCCATTTCCTTCTCCAGGGGATCTATCAAACCCATGTCTCCTGCATCTTCTGCATTAGCAGGTGGATTCTTTTTTTTGTTGTTTACCCCATGGACTGTATCAGATCAGTTCAGTCACTCAGTCGTGTCCGACTTTTTGTGACCCCATGAATTGCAGCACGCCAGGCCTCCCTGTCCATCACCATCTTCCGGAGTTCACTCAGACTCACGTCCATTGAGTCCGTGATGCCATCCAGCCATCTCATCCTCTGTTGTCCCCTTCTCCTCCTGCCCCCAACCCCTCCCAGCATCACAGTCTTTTCCAGTGAGTCAGCTCTTCGCATGAGGTGGCCAAAGTACTGGAGTTTCAGCTTTAGCATCATTCCTTCCAAAGAAATCCCAGGGCTGATCTCCTTCAGAATGGACTGGTTGGATCTCCTTGTAGTCCAAGGGACTCTCAAGAGTCTTCTCCAACACCACAGTTCAAAAGCATCAATTCTTTGGCGCTCAGCCTTCTTCACAGTCCAACTCTCACATCCATACATGACCATAGGAAAAACCACAGCCTTGACTATACGGACCTTTGCTGGCATAGTAATGTCTCTGCTTTTGAATATACTATCTTGGTTGGTCATAACTTTTCTTCCAAGGACTAAGCGTCTTTTAATTTCATGGCTGCAGTCACCATCTGCAGTGATTTTGGAGCCCCCCAAAAGAAAGTCTGACACTGTTTCCACTGTTTCTCCATCTATTTCCCATGAAGCTATGGGACTGGATGCCATGATCTTCGTTTTCTGAATGTTGAGCTTTAAGCCAACTTTTTCACTCTCCTCTTTCACTTTCATCAAGAGGCTTTTTAGCTCCTCTTCACTTTCTGCCATAAGGGTGGTGTCATCTGCATATCTGAGGTTATTGATATTTCTCCTGGCAATCTTGATTCCAGCTTGTGTTTCTTCCAGTCTGGCGTTTCTCATGATGTACTCTGCATATAAGTTAAATAAGCAGGGTGACAATATACAGCCTTGACGTACTCCTTTTCCTATTTGGAATCAGTCTGTTGTTCCATGTCCAGTTCTAACTGTTGCTTCCTGGCCTGCATACAGATTTCTCAAGAGGCAGGTTAGGTGGTCTGGTATTCCCATCTCTTTCAGAATTTTCCACAGTTTATTGTGATCCACACAGTCAAAGGCTTTGGCATAATCAATAAAGCAGAAATAGATGTTTTTCTGGAGCTCTCTTGCTTTTTTGATGATCCAGCGGATGTTGGCAATTTGATCTCTGGTTCCTCTGCCTTTTCTAAAACCAGCTTGAACATCAGGAGTTCATGGTTCACGTACTGCTGAAACCTGGCTTGGAGAATTTTGAGCATTACTTTACTAGCATGTGAGATGAGTGCAATTGTGCGGTAGTTTGAGCATTCTTTGGCATTGCCTTTCTTTGGAATTGGAATGAAAACTGACCTTTTCCAGTCCTGTGACCACTGCTGAGTTTTCCCAATTTGCTGGCATATTGAGTGCAGCACTTTCACAGCATCATCTTTCAGGATTTGAAACAGCTCCACTGGAATTCCATCACCTCCACTAGCTTTGTTCATAGTGATGCTTTCTAAGGCCTACTTGACTTCACATTCCAAGATATCTGGCTCTAGATTAGTGATCACATCATCATGATTATCTGGGTCGTGGAAGATCTTTTTTGTACAGTTCTTCCATGTATTCTTGCCACCTCTTCTTAATATCTTCTGCTTCTGTTAGGTCCATACCATTTCTGTCCTTTATCGAGCACATCTTTGCATGAAATGTTCCCTTGGTGTCTCTGATTTTCCTGAGGAGATCTCTAGTCTTTCCCATTCTGTTATTTTCCTCTATTTCTTTGCATTGATCGCTGAGGAAGGCTTTCTTATTTCTCCTTGCTATTCTTTGGAACTCTGCATTCAGATGCTTATATCTTTCCTTTTCTCCTTTGCTTTTCGCCTCTCTTCTTTTCACAGCTATTTGTAAGGCCTCCCCAGCCAGCCATTTTGCTTTTTGCATTTCTTTTCCATGGGGATGGTCTTGATCCCTGTCTCCCGTACAATGTCACGAACCTCATTCCATAGTTCATCAGGCACTCCATCTATCAGATCTAGGCCCTTAAATCTATTTCTCACTTCCACTGTATAATCATTATAATCATAATCCACTGTATAGTCCATGGAATTCTCCAGACCAGAATACTGGAGTGGGTACCTTTCCCTTCTCCAGGGGATCTTCCCAACCCAGGGATCGAACCCAGGTCTCCCACATTGCAGGCGGATTCTTTACCAGGTGAGCCACAAGGGAAGCCCAGCAGGCGGATTCTTTACCACTGAGCCACCTAGGAAGCTGTGAGGTATGTCTGTGAGGTTCATGCATATTCTTACATCTGTTGGATTTTCATTTCCATGACTGTGGATCACGCTCTTGCATGGAAACTTACAAAACCATTTGCCTGTTGATGGGCATGTGAGTGGTGTCCAGGTTCTGCCTTCCTTTGACAATGCTGTGTACATCTCCTAGAGCCCATGAGCACACACATTTCTCCCTATAACCCAAGAATGGCATTGTTGGAACAGGGTGTGCAGGTGTGCAGATGTCCAGATGTGGGAGATACTGCCAGAATGTTGCTCCAATTTTCACTCCCATCTCAGTGTCTGCTGTGGTTTCTCCTTCCCCCACAACCTTGTCAGCACTGAATCTGGTCAGACTTTGAAAATATGAGTCACCCTGGTGTGTGTGTATGTGTGTGTACATGTGTGAATCTCATGGTGGTTCTAATTTGCAGTTTCTCACTCCACAATGAGATTGAGTCCACTGTTCACTTGAATGGAAGGACAATAGACTGTTTAAGACAAAAAACTCTAGAAACGTAGGTAAACCATAATGGAAAACAATATGAAAAAGAAAATATATATGTATAAATGAGTCATTCTACTGTACAGCAGAAATGAACACACCTCAGAAATCGACGAGACTTAATTAAACAACAATACCAACAACTGTGGGACCTTAGAATCTTAGGAGCAAAGAATTCTTGAGTCCCAGACATGACTGAGGGACTGAACTGACTGAGACTTTTAAGAGCAAGGCATTCCAGAATCCTGTGCCTCCGTTTCCTCATTTGTCAGTTCAATTCAGTCGCTCAGTCATGTCTGGCTCTTTGTGACCCCATGGACTGCAGCACTCTAGGCTTCCCTGTCTATCACCAACTCTTGGAGCTTGCTCTTATGTCCATTGAGTCGGTGATGCCATCCAATCATCTCATCTTCTGTCATCCCCTTCTCCTCCTCCCTTCAATCTTTCCCAGCATCAGGGTCTTTTCCAGTGAGTCAGTTCTTTGCATCAGCTGATCAAAGTATTGGAGTTTCAGCTTCAGCATCAGTCCTTCCAGTGGATATTCAGGACTGATTTCCCTTAGGATCGACTGGTTTGATCTCCTTGCAGTCCAAGGGACTCTCAAGAGTCTTCTCCAACACCACAGTTCAAAAGCATCAATTCTTCTGCGCTCAGCTTTCTTCACAGTCCAACTCTCACATCCATACATGACTACTGGAAAAACCATAGCTTTGACTAGACTGATCTTTGTTGGCAAAGTAATGTCTCTGCTTTTTAATATGCTGTCTATGTTGATCATAACTTTTCTTCCAAGGAGCAAGCGTCTTTTAATTTCATAGCTGCAATCACCATCTGCAGTGATTTTGGAGCCCCTCCCCCAAATAAAGTCTGTCACTGTTTCCACTGTTTCCCATCTATTTGCCATGAAGTGATGGAACCGGATGCCATAATCTTTGTTTTTTGAATGTTGAATTTGGTAATGAGAATTACTCAAGTCTCTAACTCATAAGGTTGGAGGCAGGATTAAAGGAGTTACATGTGGGCACCTAGAATTGATCCTGGTACCTTAGCCCTCAATAAATGTGGTTTCCCCTAGGGCAGGAATTTCATCTTGTTGTTCAATCGCTCAATTGTGACCAACCCTGCGACCCCATGGACTGCAGCGCATCACGCTTCCTTGTCCCGCACCATCTCCCAAAATTTGCTCAAAGTCATGTCCATTGAGTCGGTGATGTCATCCAACCATCTCATCCTCTGTTGTCCCCTTCTCCTCCTGCCTTCAATCTTTCCCAGCATCAGGGTTTTTTCTAATGAGTCAGCTCTTTGCATCATTTCATCTATTTTTTCCTTTTCTGTGTTCTTGGCACTCACACAGGACAGAGGCTCAATAAATGTTTACTGAATGAACAAATCTGAGCCTCCAAAGATCAAAGATATTTGCCACTGTGGAACTTTAGAAGCCAAGATGAACAGGATTTAAGAAACGAAGAAAGATCAGATCAGAGAGTCAGAGGAACTAAAGAATGAGAAAAAAAAATGCATCTTTGGCAATGCACCTTTAAAACATCATTGTGTTAATGCTTTAAAAACAACAAAGCTGCTTTAGCAGAGACCTCCTAGCTCTTGGAAGAGTCTTGGGTGGGACCTAAGAGGCAAGAACTCTGCCTTCTCACTCTACCTGTGAAATGGAGCAGGACCTCATGGTCCTTCCCTTCCCCACCCCATGTCCTCTGCCTGCCTTCTGTCTGTGGAAAACTTTAGTCAAAGAATAAGTTTAATCAGAGATATCAGAAATGAAGAAACAAAGGAAAACAGTCAAAGGAGAGCAAATAAGAATGTGGTCATTAAGCAGAGTCAAGGACCTTTGCTTCTTTCTCAAGGGCTATAGCTAAATATTCTGAGACATATCCTGCGAGCTCTCTTATAGACACCAAAGCACCAGAGTGAAGAAGTTGACTACGTGAAGACCAGATGGTACCCAGGACACGAGCTGCCACGATTCAGAGAACTGGGCTCAAAGAAATGAGAACAAAGGACCCTGGAACTGAAGATGAGCCGTCCCTAGAACAATCAAGATGATGCTGGTCAGACCACTGATGACCAGTTTGAAGATGACTGTCAGAGCTGACTGCTGTTTCTGCATGTAGCCCCCCTCCCGGCCACTTCTGTCTGTGAAAACTCTTGGCCACCTTGGTTGCCAGGAGTGGGGGGTTGTCAGCCTTTGGACAGATGTCTGCGGCCACCCCCCACCCCCATCAGCTGCCGGCATCTGAAATAAAGCAAACTCTCCTTTACACCAGTCTGGCTTGTTTGTTGGCTTTTGAGCGGTGAGCAGCCGGGTCCACCTCACCTTTCGGTAACACGTGTACCCGCTTCTCCATGTGACTCCGACAGTCACCTCATTCCCATCACTTCCCCTGACCCCTCCCAAGTTCGTCCCATCTCAGTCTCCCTGCACACGTGGAGGGATCTTGAGACAGCTGCTCCTACCTGGCACAAGAGGGAGAAAGTCCAGGCTCCTGCCAGGGTGGCCTTGAACCAGGTACCACCTCACTCCTGTCTTATCTCCCACTGTTCTGCCCCAACCCACATCCCTGCTTTTAGCAGCAGCCTCTGCCCCCACCCTTCTGCCCACACACCCCCCTTTCACTTCAGCCTCAAAAATAGGCTCTTCCACTGAGTCCAAACCAGGGTGCTCAGTAGGTGTTTAGTCAGCATATTAGGGCTCAGCTCTGGCAGCCTGTCCTCCAGGAAGCCCTCCTTGATTTCTCTCCTTAGGGTGGGTTGTGCCCCTTCAGGATTCCCCAGCCTGAGCCCCCAGCTCTTCTGGGATATCGCTGATATATCTCATTCTCCCCTACGTGTGAGCTGGTGACAGCAGGTCGGGGCTGTACATAACCAGACTCTGCCTCAAACAGCTGAGACCACAGGGCAGTTCCATCTGACTACTGAAAAAGGCTCTCTTACAATGCTCTGAATTGTGCTTCCCTGACGCCATCCCTCTGGGACCCACAGATGCTTCTCCTCACTTTTCTAGGTCAACAGGAGTGCCCGGTGGTTCAAAGGGAAGGCCTGACAGGGCTCAGTTCAGGACCTGTCCTTCCAAGACACAGGAGCCCTTGTCAGCAGCTCAACTGTCTGACCCTGGTTTCATCCTAAAGCCTCATAAAGCCCCTCTGCTTTGTTTGTAAATGTCTCTTGCGGGTACTGGTGTACCTAGGTACCCATGATGAGACCCAAGACCTCAGCACCCACCTCCTCCCCAAATCTTTCCTCCTTCACTGGAGGCACAGAGACATTAGAGGCTTTGCCTAAGGTCATACAGTCAGGGAAGGGCAAGGGGAGATAAGATTTTTTTAAATATTTATTTTCTAATTAAAAAAATATTTACTTATTTGGCCATGCTGGGTCTTAGTTGCCGCACATGGGATCTTCGATCTTCGTTGCAGATGCCAGATCTTTACTTATGGCATATGAACTCTTAGCTGTGGCATGTGGGATCTAGTTCCCTGAACAGAGATCAAACCCAGGCCCCCTGCACTGGGAACATGGAATCTTAGCCACCCAACCACCCAGGAAGTCCTGAGATAGGATATTTAAGACCAACTTTATTGGGGCTTCCCCTGGCGGCTCAACGGTAAAGAGTTGCCTGCAATGCAGGAGGCACGGGTTCAATCCCTGGGTCAGGAAGATCCCCTGGAGGAGGAAATGGCAACCCACTCCAGTATTCCTGTCTGGGAAATCCCACGGACAGAGGAGCCTGGCGGGCGACAGTCCATGGGGTTGCAAGAGCTGGGCACGACTTAGTGACTAAACCACCACTACCACTTGAGATTAAATTATATTTAAAACCCCTCCAAACCCAATTTTATTGAAATTTAATTTATCCTACAATACGATACAATAGAAGGTGCTCATTTTAAGTATGTACAAGGTATGACTTTTGATAAAAGTTTATAGTCATATCATCGAATCACAATCAAGATACCATCAAGTTCCATCATCCCAAAACTACCCCTGCGCCCCTTTGCAGTCAACCCCTCCCCTCACCCCCAGCCCGGGCACCCACTGGTTTGTTTTTCTTTCCTATAGTTTCGCTCTTCCAGCCTGTCATATACATGGGCTCCTACATTAGGCACCCTTTTAGTAAAACTCATGAAAATATTTGCATACAGTAAAATTTACTCTTTTCTCTGTGCTGCTCTGTAAGCTCTGTGCCACGCAGGCAGTAGTCACCCAGAATCAAAATGCAGATGGTTTCCATTACCCCCAAAATCCCCCTCCTGCTGGCCCTCTGTGGCCACACCCTTCCCCCACTCCGCCCCCACAACCCACAGCTCTTTCTGTCACTACCGAGTGGCCTTTTTCAGAATGTCTTCTAAATGGAATAATAGAGCCTTCCGAGTCTTGCTTCTTTCACTCAGCTGAACGCATCTGCCATTCATTCAGGTTGTCAAATCCGAAGTGTGCTGCATTTTTCTTGCCACGTGGGGAGGAACCACAGTTTTGCTTTTCCATCTCCCAGCTGAAGAAACATCTGGGCTGTTTTCCAACTGCTGGGGATTCAGAAGAGAGCTGCTAGAGACAAGCACGTACAGGTTGTGTGTGTGTGTGTGTGTGTGTGTGTGTGTGTGTGTGTGTGTGTGCGCGCGCGCTCGCAGAGGTTTTCATTTCTCTTGGGTAAACACCCAGGAATGAAAGGGCTGGGTCATATGAGAAGTGTATATTTAACCTCTGGGGAGATTGGCAAACTGTGTTCCAAAGTGGCCACTCTGGTTTGCATGCCCACCAGAAGTGTGTGGGAGATCTTGGCTGCAGAACCACCATGTGAGGCCGGGGGTCTGTGAGACGGCGCTGAGCTCTCAGCCGCCACTGCTCCTGGAAAACTGTGATTGCGACAAAAACTCTTTCCCCCTTGGTCACCATGCCTGCAGTTGCTTATAAAGAATCAAAAAGAATGAGGAAGCAATTGGAAACTGATGTGGTGTGATCTAGATGTATTGCTAGGAGAAAACTGCAAAGCAGGGTAAGAGTGTGTGCCATTTGTGGAAAGAAAGGAGGGGGAAGAAATACATGTACACATTTTCTCATCCTTGCATAGACTATCTCTGGACAAGATACTGGGAACAGCACTGGGAAGGGTCAGGCCAGGTCGATAGGTTGCTGTGGTGGGTAGGTTGCTTCTCACTTCCACTTCCTGTCTTTTGGATTTTGAAACTTGTGAATGTCTTACAGGTTCAAAATAGAGACATGCAATCCACACACTTCACCGACAGGTATTTCGGGCCTTGCTCTGGTGGTGAACCAATAAGATCTGGCCGCTGGGGATCAGAGTCTAGTTCTCAAGACAGACTCTCAATAGGGCAAGGAAAATATAGAGAGTGTCAAGTATTTGCTGAGGAGAAAAATGAAGCTGTCAAGGATTCCCCAGGCTGACGGGCATCCACCTGCCAATGGAGGGGACACGGGCTGCATCCCTGCTCTGGGAAGATCCTACGAGCCGCAGAGCATCTAAGCCCGTGGGATGCGCTACAACTGCTGAGCCTGCATGCTGCAGCTGCTGCAGCCTTCCCGCCTACAGCCCGAGCTCCACAGCAAGAGAAGCCACCGCGATGAGAAGCCTGTGCACCACACTGAGCGTAGCCCTGGCTTACTGCAACTGGTGCAGTGCAGCCATAAATAAATGAAGAACCAAAAGAAAAAAAGAAAAAAGAAGTCGTCAAGGGACTGGGAGGGGGAGGGAGAGGTGGAGAGTGGTTTCAGTTCAGCGCAGTTGCCCAGTCGCTCAGTCATGTGTGCAACTCTGCGACCCCATGGACGGCAGCATGCCGGGCTTCCCTGTCCATCACCAACTCCCGGAGCTTGCTCAAACTCATGTCCATCGAGTCAGTGATGCCATCCAACCATCTCATCCTCTGTCATCCCCTGGTTTACATTAAAAAAAAAATTAATTTATTTAATTCTTTAAGCTTCTTATTTCATATTGGAGTATAGTCAATTAACAATGTTGCAGTAGTTTCAGGTGTACAGGAAAGGGACTCAGCTGTGCAGATACAAGCATCCATTCTCCCTCTATATTTATTTTTTAAATTTATTTATTTCTGGCTGCGTTGGGTCTTCACTGCTGCTCCAGAGCTTTCTGCAGTTGTGGCCCATGGGCTTAGCCACCCCTTGGCATGAGGAATCTTTCCAGACCAAGGACCGAACCTGTGTCTCCTGTATTGGCAGGTGGGTTCTCAACCGCTGGGCCGCCAGGGAAGACCTAAAGCGTCTGTTTTTTTAAAATCCAGAGGCCCCTATTTACTGGTTGGTCGCTAAGCCGTGATCCGACTCTCTGTGACTCCATGGACTGTAGCCCGCCAGGCTCCTGTGTCCATGGGATTTCCCAGGCAAAAATACTTCTCCAGGGGACCTTCCTGACTCAGGGATAAAACCCATGTCTTCTGCATTGGCAAGCAGATTCTTTACCCCTGAGCCACCAGGGAAGCCCAAACACTGGAGTAATTCATTCTAATCACTGGATTAGACTTCTGCATTCATGGGTGTAAATGTTTTTCCAGGAGTACAGCTTTGCTTTCATCACGAGGTGTGGAATGTAATGCTCTCATCGTCTTTTTTCTCAGTTGTCTGTAACTGCAGTTTTTATTTCCTCTTTTACCCAAGCACCATGAAGGAGACTGCTTTAAAAGTTCTAAGTAATTAGAAAATACTGTTTTGCAGTGAATTGAGAGGCCCCTCTAAGAAGTGACATCTGGGCAAGGACGTGAAGGAGGGGAGAGAAGGAGTCGTACAGACATCTGGGAGGAAGAGTGTTCCAGGCTGAGGGGACAGCAGGTGCAAAGGCCCTGAGGTGGATTGTGCTGGCTATTTGAGGCCAGTGTGCCTGGGGTAAAGGGAGCAGGGGGGGTAGGGACGGAAATGAGATTAGGAGGACAAGGGGTAGAGGGAGGCTTGAACAGACTGTTCGGGTTTTCTGGGTCGCAATGGCACCCTACTCCAGCACTCTTGCTTGGAAAATCCCATGGATGGAGGAGCCTGGTAAGCTGCAGTCCATGGGGTCGCTAAGAGTTCGGTACGACTGAGCGTCTTCACTTTCACTTTTCACTTTCATGCACTGGAGAAGGAAATGGCAACCCACTCCAGTGCTCCTGCCTGGAGAATCCCAGGGATGGGGGAGCCTCATGGGCTGCCATCTCTGGGGTCGCACAGAGTTGGACACGACTGAAGCGACTTAGCAGCAGCAGCAGCATCATAGAGACTTTGGCTTTTATTTGGAGGGAGATGGGAGCCCTGAGAGGGTTCTGAGCCAGGCCCCAAGGGAGGGATGTGATCTGATTTAGGATTTAACAGGGTCACTCTGGGTATGATGATTCAGTGGCTAAGAATCCTCTTGCAATGCACAAGATGCAGGTTCAATCCCTCGGGAAGATCCCCTGGAATAGGAAATGGCCAGCTACTACTGTATTCTTGCCTGGGATAATGCCAGGGACAGAGAAGCCTGGTGGGCTACAGTCCACGGGGCCACAAAGAGTCAGACACGACTGAAATGACCAGACAACAACTCTGGCTGCATGAGGGCCAAGGACAGAGGCAGGGAGCCCAGGAAGGAGGGGAGACTCAGTGGTCCGGGCTACAGGTGATGTGATGGTGGGTGGAACAGTTGCGATGGAGAGAAGTGGCTGAATTCAGCCACTTGAAGGTGGACACCGCAGTGTGTCTTATTTCTACCTGTGAAAGGGGCTGTGTCCGGGGCACAGGGAACAGGAAGGGGAGGAATGAGAGGCTCAGGCCTGTTTTGTGGAGATCAGGGGAAACCATCCTTGGGGCCCTGATGTTTCAGCTGAGACCTAAAGCAGCTGGGGAAGTGTCTGATGGAGGAGAACACTAGGATCTTTTAGAAAAATGGGAAGGAGGGTGGAAGCAAGCAGTACTCAGGCCACACAGTGTCCAGTAGGCCTGGAACTGAGGTGTAGCCCTCAGGCTTTCTCCCAAGGGCACTGGGGAGCCATAGTAGGTTCTGAGCAGAAGTCAGGATTGAGTCTTTTTTTTTTTTTGGCCAAACTGTGGAGCTTGTGGGATCTTTGTTCCCTGACCAGGGATCCAACTCTTGTCCCCTGCAATGGATGCTCGGCATTCTAACCACCGGACCGCCAGGGAATTCCCAAGCTTGAGTTTTGGAAAGACCCCTCTGACTCTGCAGGGGGACCAGCTGTCTGCCTCAAGACAGCAAGTGGCTTGGGTTGGTGCAAGAGGAGTGGAGAGGGTCAACTGGAGAGACTTAGGAGGTAGACCCCTGGGGACGGGAGACGGTGGGGGTCCATGTTGACTTCCAAGGTCACCGTCAGCCATTGAGCCAAGTGTTTCTCATGTAGGAACTCCGTGAGTCTTCACATCACCCAGGGGAGCATCCTGTTTTCATAGCTGGGGAAACTGAGCCTGGGAGAGCCTGCAGAGTTTCCACTCCAAGGCTGCACAGTGGGGAACCAGAAGTGGGGAGATTCAAACCCACGCCTGTGGAGACCAGGATGCGGTCCAGCTCATTCCCCTCCAGGGGTGGCCTCAGGCAGGTTAGGTCGCCACCATCCCTCCTTCCACGCCCTGAGCCGCCTCAAGCCCAGCTCTGGACTTTACCCCCAGCCTCCACCCCGTGCCAATAAAAGGCGGGCGAGAGGTACAGAGGCCTGCGGGCGAAATTCCCCTACTCCCGGTGCCAGGGGAGTTACCCAGGGCGCGGAGGGCAAAGGGCAGGCGCAGAGAAGGGGGCAAAAGGGGAAGGAGAGCATTTGCAGTTCCACCTGGCCGTGCAGCCTCGTGGCTTTGGGCCTCAGTTTACCCCCTCGGTAAAATGGGCGTGGCTCCTTCGAAGGACTGGCAACCGGCCCGGTGAATCTTCCCCTCGGGCGGTCGGGTGGGAGGGGTGGTGGTGGAGGGGTGGAGGGAGACACCAGAAGTCCCAGCCCGATGGGGACAATAAAGTGCTCTTATCAAGTCTGAGGAGGGAGACAGGATTTCCCAAGTGGGACAGAGAAGATAAGGCCCAGTTCCCTGGATGGAGAACAGGATTTCCAGTCCGTTGGGGGAAGGTAAGGAAGGTTCATTCTGATGTGTGAAATGAGTTTCTAATCTGAGGGAGGAGACTGGTAGCCCCAGTCTGATGAAGGAGTTAAGAATACCGCTCCCCCATCCCCAACACACACACCACGACCCCGAAGCGGGAAACTAGACCCTCCAGTCTGAGTTTCCAATGTGATGACAGATAAAATCTGCTGTCGCTCAGCCACCTCTTTCCGGTGCTGCTCCGAGTCCGAGCAGCACCTAAATGCTTAAAATACCACCGTGAGCAAGCCCCAGCTCTCAAGGTCCAGGACCACAGGGCACAGAAGCAAAGGGCCTGTGGGGTTTGCCCCCCACCCGGGCTCGGTGCTGCGGGACTCTGGGCCGGACGCCCCTTCGTGAGCTCAGAAAGGGCTGGTGGTGACGGTGGTGTCCTAGCGCCACCTAGCGGCTGCTACGGACCAAGCCTCCCGGCAGAGCTGGAGCCCCCAGAAGAATAGGACTTCCTCCTTCAGAAGCTAGGTTCGAATCCTCCCCGCCCTCCCACCTCCAAAGAAACTTATCTGTGATTCTAAGGCTTCATCGCGCTCATCCTCCAGTGGTGAGAGGCGGTGTCTCTCTGACTTAGCAGCCTACTCCTGTCTCTCCCCTGCGCACAACTTTCCTGCCTTTCCCCCAGTGCCCTGGAAGGAAGCCCACACGCGAGGGCTGTGAGGCTGGCCTCTCTAACCTCTCCCAAACAGCCCTGTGCCTCAACTGAACCTGAGTAGTTTTGGGAGCGTGTCGGAACTCACCTGCAGGCCTTCGCACAGGCTGTTCCCTCTGCCGGGAACGCCCTTCCCTGCCTCTTTCCCAGCATCTCTCTTATTATTAATTTGTTTGGCCGCGCCAAGTCTTAGTTGCAGCATGTGGGATCTAGCTCCTTGAAAGGGGATCGAATCTAGGTCCCCTGTACTGGGAGCTCAGAGGCTTAGCCACTTCCTTGGACCACCAGGGAAGTCCCCTTCCCAGCATCTCTTGTTCTTCTCCCTTGGGTCTTGCAGGAGATGTCTCCTCCTCCAGGAGTCCCTCTCTGAGCCCCTCTCCAAGTCAGGGTCACAATCCCATGGGGAGGGCTGTGTCCCCACAGGTCTTGACACTAGCTATAAACTTTAGGGAATGTTGGTTTGAATGAATGAAAGAATGAATGAATGCCATGCTAAAGAGTTTGCCAGCAGCCACAGGAGAGTTTAATCAGAGGAGGTACAAGGTTAGATTTAGAAGTCTCCAGGTTCCTCCTCTTAATCCTGGGCCTTCGCATATGCTGTTCCCTCCGAGTGGAATATTTGCATGTATTAACTCCCTCCTACTCATTGTCTAGGTCTCAGTGAGCCATCCCCTCCTCCAGGAAGTCCTCCCTGACTCTCCAGCTGGCTCAGCCATCCCCAGCCCAGACTCCTGGGCCCCCTCCATCTCAGCCTTGACCAATGCCGGGTTGTCACTGTCGGAGACAGTTATGTCTCCCCTACCAGGGCCCTGGGAGGATGGGACTGGGTTCTGCTCACCCATAGCCTTGTCCGCAGTGCTTACAATGAAGACATCCTTCCGTCAGGACCTGGGTTTCAATCCCAGCTTCCCCATTGGCGGAGCGTTTTGGGTGAGCTTGGGCCTCTCCTGGAGCCCCAGTTTTCTCGTGAGAAATGTGAAAAGGATGGTTGCTTCCTCTCCCAGCCTCCTAGGACTGTGGTGGGACATCAAGAAGACAAGACCCTGGGTCCTGAGCTGACTGCGTGCCGGGTGACTATGGGTGACCCACTTCCCCTTTTGGGGCCCATCTGGCTGGCTGCATGGGTGGCAGGGGCCCCATCCTGCTGGGACATTTCAGGAGGCCAGCGCGGGGCTTCCCAAGGCGGGAGGGTCAGGGACAGGCAGAGGGGAGAGGTGTCTGCTGGGTTAGGGGAAAACCAGCCTTCCCCATCATAAAACGGATGACGGGAGGGAAACAAACAAGGCTGGCTCCACCCGGGCGTGAGGGGAAGTTGGGGGAGAGGATAAGGGGCCCCTCGAGGTGGGTGAAAACCACAGTCCACAACTTGTGCCAACTTCCCTCTCGGAGCCTGTGTGCCTTGGGGTCCATCCAGGCCGTCTGCCCGATCCCTGGCCTCTGAAATGTCACATGTCTTCATTCCAACCTCAGATCCCACTCTGCCTGCAGCCTTCCAGCCTCATGCATGGTAGCCCCTCCTCCCGCGCCTGCTCAGAGAAAGACTGAGAGACCCCTTGACTCCTCTCTTCCCTCCAGTCCATCAGCAAATGCTGTCGACTTAGGCTGCAAATTCTCTCCCCACCTCCACGAAGACCATCTTGGTCCAGCTGCCGTCACCTCCGGTCGGCACCGCTGCCACCTCCTCCCTGCATTCCCTGCTCTTATGTCTGCTTATCAGAGTGTCTTCCAAGAGGTGGCCAGAGAGATCCTTGTAGGACCTGGAGTCAGAGCCGGTCCAGCCTCTGCACAGAGCCTCCTGGGCCTCCCATCTCTCTCAAGGTGACAGCCAAGGTCCTCACCGCAGCCACAAGGCCCTGCACCTTCTCTGTTCCCCCTTGGCCTCACCTCCTCCACTCTCCCTGTGTTGCCTCCACTCCTGCCACACTTAAAATTTTTATTTATTTGGCTGTGCTGGGTCTTAGGTGCGGCAGGCAGGATCTTTTAGTTGGGGCAAGTAAGCCCTTAGTCACGGCACATGGGATGTGGTGCCCCGACCAGGGATGGAACCTGGGCCCCCAGCCTTGGGAGTGCAGAGTCTTAGCCACTGGACTGCAGGGAAGTCCCTGCCTCACTGGCTTGAATCTGCTTTCCTTCCTCCTGGCCCTTGGTTTGAAATGCTCTCTCTGCCAACCTTCCACCCAGCTCCTCCGACCTTATGATAGGCTGAGTAATGCTCCCCAAAGAAATCTGCTACCCTCATGGTTCAGGCAGTAAAGAATCTGCCTGTAATATGGGAGACCTGGGTTTGATTCCTGGGTTAGGAAGATCCCCTGGAGGAGGAAATGACAACCCACTCCAGTATTCTTGCCTGGAGAATTCCATGGACAGAGCAGCCTTGTGGGTTATAGTCCATGGAGTTGCAAAGAGTTGGACACGACTTGGCACGCAAAGAGGTCCAGGTCTGACTCTGACTTGAGAATGGTACCTTGTGTGACAAAAGGGACTTGGCAGAGGCGATGAAGTTCAGGGTCGTGAGCTGGAGAGATGATCCTGCAGGATTTTGGTGGGCCCTCAGTGTAATCACAAGCATCCTTGTAAGAAGGAGGCAGAGAGAGAGCTGACCCCAGAAGAGATGGTGAGATGACGATGGGAGTGAGGCTGGCAGCTGCCAGAAGCTAGAAGAGGCAAGAAATGGATTTTTTTTTTTCCTGGAGCCTCCAGAAGGAACCAGCCCTGTGACCCCCTTGATTTAATCTCTGTAAAACTCATTTCTGACTTCTGATCTCCGGAACTGTAAGGGAATACATTTCTGCTGTTTAAAGCCGCTGAGTTGGTGACAGTTTGTTACAGCAGCCACAGGAAACTGATACACACTGTGACTATCATCCCAGGGAGGTTCTCTGGAGCCTCCACCTAAATTACATGCTCTGCTGTTTCTCTCTCAGAAACCACCCTTTTTCTGAGGGTCATGACTTTGTAACGACCTCTTAACACCTGTCCCTGCTCTGGGCTGTAAGCTCTGTGAGGTCAGGCTGTCTCCATCAGAATATGCTCTTGTGACCTTGCATGGGGCCTGCTGAGGGTACACTGTGATCACTGTTGTTCATTTGCTCAGTCTTTTTTGACCCATGGGCTGCAGCATGCCAGGCTCCCTTGTCCTTCACTGTGTCCTGGAGTTTGCTCAAATTCATGTCCATTGAGTCGGTGATGCTATCCAACCATCTCATCCTCTGCCACCTCCTTCTTCTTTTGCCTTCAATCTCTCCCAGCATCAGGGTCTTTTCCAATGAGTCGGCTCTTTACATCAGGTGACCAGTCTTTAACATCAGTCTTTCCAGTGAATATTCAGAGTTGACTTCCTTTAGGATTGACTAGTTTGATCACCTTGCTGTCCGTGGGACTCTCAAGAGTACATAATCAGCAGATATTGGTCAAATTCATCCATTCACTCATTTATTAAACTTATCAAGTGTTTATTGCATACCAAGTATTTGCCTGGCACTGTTCTTGGAATTGGGGAATGCAGACAGTGATTCTGCCCCCGTGTCACCCCTTATTATGTTTTATTGTTTGCTTTTGATCATTTTAGCTGAGCCACACAGCATGTGGAATCTTACTTCCGCAACCAGGGATCCAACCTGCCCCTCCAGCATTGGAAGCATGGAGTCTTAACCACTGGACTGCCAGGGAAGTCCTCTGTTGCCCCTTATTATGAACTGAATGTTGGTGTCTCCACGCCCAGATTCATATGTGGAAGCCCTAACCTCCAATGTGCCTGTGTTTGGAAATGGAGCCTATCAGGAAGTAATTAAGGGTGGGGCCCTGAGCTGATGGGATTAGTGTCCTTAGAAGAAGAGACGCCAGAGAGCTTGCTCTCTCTCTGCCTCTGTGAGCCCACAAAGAAGAGCCCAGGAGAGCACAGGGTGAGGGGGACCCAGCTGCAAGCCGTAAGAAGAGTCCTCAGGTCAAAATATGCCTTGCTGGCCCCTTGATCTTGGACTTCCCAGCCTCTTGAATGAAAGAAACACTTGTTGTCTAAGCCACCCTGTCTGTGGTATTTTGTTACGGCAGTGTGAGCTGACTCAGACACCTTCCAGCATTCATTGTCTCTCAGTTGTTTTTTTTTCTTCATTCCACACCATTTTACTTATTACATCTGTGGTGGTTTAAGAATATATCCGCAACTTCTTTGACAATCTTCCCATTGAAAGGTGGAGAGGAATTCCCCCCTTGAATGCGACTAGAAGTAGTGACTTGCTTCTAGTTGGTAGAGTATGGCAGAGATGGTGGTGTGCAACTTCTGAGACCAAATCATGAAGGCACAGTGGTGTCTCTCTTGGTCTCCCACGGAGTCACTTGCTTTGCAAAAATCCAACTGCCTTGTCACGAGCCTTCCGCAGAGAGGGCCATGTGGCAAGGAACTGAGGCCTCCTGCCAATGGTCATGTGAATGAGCCAGGAAGTGGGTTCTCAACCAGTCCCAGGGAAGCCTTCAGATGACTGTGACCCAGCCATCCTCTTAACTGTGCCCTCACCAGAGACCTTGAGTCAGAACCACCTAGCGAAGCCACTCTTGGATTCCATTTTTTTTTTTGTTGTTGTTGTTGCAGCAAACAGCATGCAGGATCTTAGTTCTCTGACCAGGGATCGAACACTCGCCCTCTGCAGTGAAAGCACAGAGTCTTAACCATTGGACTGCAAAGGAGGTCCCGACTCTCGAATTCTTGACTCACAGAAACTGAGATAATAAAGCTGCTGAGTGTTGGGGTAATTTGTTACACAGTAAGTAGATACTGATACAGTAACTCTACCGTGTGTTTTGTTATCTGGTTGAGAAAGTCTCCTTATCATTATTACTACTATTTATTGAGCACCTACTTTGGGCCAAGCACTGCTTTAAGGTGATAGTCAAAAGAAGGAAAATTCCTGCCTCGTGGAGCTCACAGTCTGGTGGAAAAGAGAGATAATGAACAAGTGAAGGAAGAAATATAGAATGTGGAGTTCCCTGGAGGTCTGGTGGATAGGATTCAGGGCTCTCACTGCTGGGGGACTGAGATCCCAAATCCCTTTGGTATGCCCCCCAAAAAAAAGGAAAAATTATAATATGAAGATATGAAGTGGTGGGAGTATGTGTCATAAAGGCTCTGAAGAACAAAGCTAGATGGCATTGCGTGTTGGGGGATCTCCTTCTAAAGAGATGACATGTGAGCAGAGCATAGAGTGATTCAAGACTTCATGGTGAGAATATTCCCGGCAGAGGGAAAGGCAGGTGCAAAGGCCCTGAGGCAGGAGTTGCATGGTTTATTCAAACAATAACCAGGAGATCAGTGTGCCCAGACTGGAGCGAGAGGAAAAAAGAGGAGGAGGAGATAGACTGTGATCCAGAAGGGGAGATGATTCAGAAAGATGACCTTACCTCTGGGGCCCCCTGAGACCTTCTCCTGATGGCCACCGTGTCTGTGGTCAGCAGACGAGTGAGGCCCTTTGGCTGCCCTGGTCCTGTGCAACCTCGAGGGGCTGGGATGACCCCTCTGGACCTTGAACAGTGTGTGCGGACCAGACTCCCCACTTGGTTCCCCAAATCCAGACTTGGCACCCTGGTGTCCGGTACCCACCTCTCACCATTGTTCTCCTGCCCACTTCCTCCTTCCTATTCCATCCTCACCTCTCTCTCCTCTCCGCTGCCTCCCTTTCCCCCTCCTTCTCCCTTTCTCTCTCTCTCACCCTCCTCTCTCTCTCCTGAATCAACATTCCAGCCCAGGGGAGAAAAACAGGGCAGGCTTCCTTCCTCTGCCTGGCAGAGCTCCAGAGCCTGACTGGGCCATTGTGTGTTCTGGCCTCAAGGTCATTGCCACCCCCAGCCCTCCCCTCCCCAAGTCAGAAAGGTTACTTGAGAAAAGGCATCTTGAGGGAGCAGGGAGGGAGGGGGCAGAGAGAGGCAGAGACTGCACTGGATTTCCGCTTGGCTCCCACCCACAGCTAATGGAATCCGAGGGTCCAAGAGGACCCCAGCACCCTCTGGGCTTTGTGGGGAGGAGGCGGGTAGGGGGGTTGGGGGAAGGGGAGCAGTTATGAGGCCCGTGGGGCAGAAGAGGCCCCAGTCTCAGCCTCCAGTCTGCAAACCTGCTATGTGATCCTGGGCCAATCCCTGGCCCTGCCCCTTCCTGGCTCAGGGACTTTGGGTAAGTTGCCTCCTACACTTTGTGCCTTATTTTCCTTTTTTTGGTTTGTCAGACAGTCCTTGCATCTGGGTCTGCCAATTTTACAGCTGACAAAAATTACCCAGGCTATTTATTTAAAAATCCAGTTTCCAGGTCCCTTCCATGGAGACAACACAGATTTCCTGGGCCCAGGGGGAGACCTGGAAGGTGTATTTTTAAGAAAGAGCTAAGAGACTGGAGAAATAGAGCGCCATTTCACAGGGAGGCAGTGAGGCGCAAGCCAGAGGATCTGTGTTGAGGGCACATTCCCCTGGCACCTGTGATGAGCAGCGTTGGGATTATCTTGATATTTTTAGATTTTCTTTTTTTTTTTTTTTGTTCTTTTGTTGTTGTTCGCCGCACCACATGGCTTGTGGGGTCTTAGTTCCCCAACCAGGGATGGAAATCTGGGGCCCCGGCAGTGAACGTGCTGAGTCCTATCCACTGGACTGTCAGGGGATTCCTCATTATTTTTTATTTTTAAATTAAAAAAAAAAAAACCTTTGGCATCAGGGTTCTAGTTGTACACATGTATTATTTTTCTCATAAACTATTTTCAGGTGATTACAGTTTTTCAGGAACATCGTCTTCCATAAAATGAAAGGAGCCTGTGTTGTTGTTGTGCAGTCACTAAACCATGTCTGACTTTTTGTAAGCCTATGGACTGTGCCACACCAGGCTCCCGTGGCCTCTGCTATCTCCCGGAGTTTGCTCAGATTCATGTCATGTCTGTTGAGTCGATTCATGTCCACTGAGTCGGTGATGCTATCTAACCATCTCCTCTCATCCTCTGTCGCCCCCTTCTTTCTCCTTCAATCTTTCCCAGCATCTGGGGCTTTTCCAAAGAGGTGGCCACTGTATTCCAATCAGGTGGCCAAAGTATTGGAGCGTCAGCTTCAGCCTTCCTATAAATATTCAGGGTTGATTTCCTTTAGGATGGACGGGTTAGATCTCCTTACTGTACAAGGGACTCTCAGGAGTCTTCTCCAAAACCACAGTTCAAAAGCAGTAATTCTTTGGCACTCAGCCTTCTTTAAGATCCAGCTCTCACATTTGTACATGACTACTGGAAAAACCATAGCTTTGACTATATGGACCTTTGTTGGCAAAGTGATGTCTCTGCTTTTGAACACACTGCCTAGGTTTGTCATGGGGGAACTTGTGACATAGGCTTAATTAAGCCCCCCCAGGAAGAAGCCATGACAGAAAAATGGTTGCTGTTGGCTCTTCCATCTGCATGTTGCCCACACTCCCACCTGAGTTAAAAAGCATTCATCAAGCACTTGGGTAACGAAATTCTTTCCTTATATTGACTCATTTAATCTTTTCAACAGTCCTCGGAGGTGGATACTATTATTATCTCTGTCTTATAAGTGGGAAAAGTCACTTTGCCTGGAGTCCTTCGGCTCCAGTGGCTGCTCTCAGTTCTCTCTGGGCTCTGAGCCTGCGCCCCGGCCTGGCTGGCTGTGTCGAGGAGTGACGGAAACTCAGCTAGCTTCCTTCCAGGAGCCGTGGGAACTACGGGACCTGGAGCGAGGTTTTTGGCTCTCTGGGTCTCAATTTCCTCATCTGTAAAATGAAAGAACTGCCAGTAATTCCTCAGGGTTCTTGTAGGAATTCGTTGGGCTAGAGACACAAAAGGACAAAATCAACGTTTGCGATATCAGGAGCTATTATTATATTGTTTCCTGCGCCCAGGGCCCCTCCAGTGGGAGGGCAGCGTCAACCGCGGGGACCACCAGGGCCAGCAGGGTTTAGTTGCCAAGCTGTTTCCAGCTCTCTGTGATCCCCAGGCTCCTCTGTCTGTGGGATTCTCCAGGCAAGAATCCCGGAGTGGGTGGCCCTGCCCTCCTCCAGGGGATCTTCCCGACCCAGGGATAGAACCCATGTCTCCTGTGGTCTCCGTTATTGACAGGCAAATTCTTTACCATTGAGCCACCTGGGAAACTTTGTTGCTATTTTTCTTTCCTGGACTGATAAAGAGGGGAATTGGACTGCCAGGAGGATTCAGTCCAGAAGCCCAGATAGGCCTAGGGGGACAGGAGACTCGGTCCTGGGGACATCTGAGCCTCCACACCCTGAGGATATGGGATCCGACTTGACCTAGAAAACTGAGCTGCCCCCCTTCCCCTCCTGCTGGCCTCATTCTCCACTGCACAAAGCAAGCCCTGGCAGAACACCACCCCCAGTCTTTCCCAAATCTGGGGCTCCTTCCCTTTGGGCTTAGGTGAGAAAGGCCATTTTGGCCAGCTTGGGAACTAGGAGTTCCAAGGTCTGTCATGGCAGACTGCCGGCTGCCCACCTGGGATCCATTCTTTCCTCTCTTTGAGAGCAGGACCCTGAAGTTCTCTGGAGCAGTGATACACCCAGGGAAAAGACTACATGTCCCAGCCTCCTTTGCAGCTAGGGTGGCCACATGACTAAGAGCTGGTCAATCAGATGTAAGTGGAAGCTGTAGGATGGGACTCTGGGGGAAGGTTCCTTAAAAAGGGCACGGTTTAGGACTTCCATGGTGGTTCAGTGGTTAAGACTGCTTCTGCTGCAGAGGGCATGGATTTGATCCCTGGTCCGGAGAGTTTCCCATGCCACGCAGTGTGGCCAAAATGCTGCAGAGGGCATGGATTTGATCCCTGGTCCGGAAAGTTTCCCATGCCACGCAGTGTGGCCAAAAAAAAAAAATGGGCAGGTCGGGGGCACAGTCCATAATCAGGCATGGAGCTGCTTTTACTTTTTGTTCCCTTCTTTCTGCTTCCAGCCTGGAACGTGCATGAGGCAGCTGTGGCTCCAGCAGCCATCTTGGACCATGGGGTGATCAAGAGAATGAAAGTCCCAAGCTAACAATGATGGAGCAGAAAGACAGAAAGGGGCTGTGTTTCTAATGACACTGTGGCGCCACCATCCCACTCAGCTTATGGTCACCTTTTATGTGTGAGAGAAATAATCTTCTATCTAAGTAAGTCACTCTTACACGTATCAGCTTCTCCCTTATCTTGTATTCTAGTGTTGTCTTTGTGTTATGTCCAATCTCTCTTGCTAGCCACTGAATAAAAAAAATCTCACTGACTCTAACGTGAACTTGGAGGTGTGGGGTGAATACAGACGCTATTTCCCATTTTGGGTCTGGATAGTGTTGTTGGGGTTGAGTATGGGCTAAAATCCATCCTCATTTCCTACCTGTGCCATTGCCTGGAAACCTCATATTGGAGAACATTGATTTAGCCAGTAGCTTTCAACTCCATGGAATTCCCTTAGTGGCCACTTAGGTAGGGAGAGTCACTGGACAGAACTTTTAGTTCTCTCCTTCCTTCTTTGGCCAGAATTGATCACATGACCACCTGAAACTGCAAGGCAGTCTGGGAAAGTGAGTATCTGGCATTTTCAGCTTCCTTTATGGGAGGCAGTGCCTCCGTCATAAAAGAGCAAAAAGGAGTGGCTGCTGGGGAAGTATCCACATACTCTTTCCTCATTATATATATTTATTGAGCATCTAATCTGCTCTACTTCAATCAGAACAGTTTCTCTTTTATATATTAGTATTCTCTGTCTCTTATCATACTTGCCAAAAGTTTGTTGATTTCTCTGGTATTTTCAAAGAACCAGCTTTAGGTTTTATTGACTAGCTCTGTTTGATTTTATATTTCATCAATTTCTGCTTTTACCTTTCTTAATTTCTTACATTTTTTTTTTGGTTTGTTGCATGGACTTTTTCTAGTTTCTTGAGCAGTAACCTTATTTTGCTCAATTTCAAAATCTTTTCTTTTGGTACTCTCAATGTATTTAAGCATTTTAATGCTATCATCCTGCCCCAAGTGTGGCTTTGATCATATCCCACAGTTTCTATATATATTTTCACTGTCATTTGATTTTGGTTGCTATTTACATTTTAATTGCCTCTGTAATCCACGTATCATTTAAATGTAAGAATTTTTTTTCAACACTGTGTAGAAAGTTGGTGGTGGTGGGAGAAGAGGGCTATAGCTTTTGAACTGATATCTGCTTTTATTGCATTGTGATTTAATATATTAAAAATGTTTTTAAAATAATATATTGATATACCATGTAAGCTTGCATTTGAAGAAAGGGCTCTGAGGCTAATAAAATGGTTTGGAAAACTCTAGTCTATTCTGGGTCTTCCCTGGTGGCTCAAATGGTAAAGAATCTGCCTGTAATGTGGGAGACCTGGGTTTGATCCCTGGGTGGGAAGATTCTCCTGGAGAAGAAAATGGCAACCCACTCCAGTATTGTTAAGTCCATGCCTTTTACTGGTGGACAAATGGAGGGTTTAGTGAATCCATAGCAAATGAGGTTTTGGAACCCTCATTCTGGGCACCTTTCACCACTCACCATCTCAGCTCAACATGCTGCTGCTAAGTTGCTTCAGTCGTGTCCAACCCCATAGATGGCAGCCCACCAGGCTCCCCTGTCCCTGAGATTCTCCAGGCAAGAACACTGGAGTGGGTTGCCATTTCCTTCTCCAATGCATGAAAGTGAAAAGTGAAAGTGAAGTTGCTCAGTCGTGTCTGACCCTGAGAGACCCCATGGACTGCAGCCTTCCAGGCTCCTCCGTCTATGGGATTCTCCAGGCAAGAGTGCTGGTGCCATTGCCATCTCCTCAGCTCAACACGGCCATCCCCAGAAAGGCTCTGTCTTGAAAGTTTCTGAGAAATCGCTCTACTGAGTTTTTCCATCCCTGCCCAAACCTCTCTTTCCACCCTGAGCCTGGAGTCTGCTATCACACTTCTGATTAACACCAGGTCTCGCTATAGTGGGTCATCTTGACTGGGTGGGGCTTGTGGCTCAGACTTACTAGAGACAGGTCAGAAGATGCTCGCCCTCTGGTTCCCACTCTGCCCTCCAGCCCTCAACCCCACCCCTGCCCCGTTGGCATTCATTTATTCATAGGGGCTTTTTTGGTCTGTGTAGAGGAGAAGGGAAATATTTTTAGGATTCTGCAGGTGATGCTTGAGAGATACATGGAGTGGGGGTGGGGGAATCCCAGGACAGTGGAGGGCACAAAAGGGCATCTTTGATTAAATCGATGTAGGCCAGAAGGTGCTAGAACTCTTCTTGAGAAATTTGGTCATTCCTTATCCTGTACACCAATAGCTTTGCATCAGGCTCCAGGTTATGGAGGGAGGCGCAGTGTTGGGGTGTGTGTGGCATGTCCCACAGCTATTTGGTGCCACAGGAGGGGCACTCTTTCAGCCCCTGGTTTCACTGGAAACCAGGACCCTCAGAAATAATCTGGGAAGGGCCTGAGGCTGTGACATGAAGCATCGGAGGCTTGGAGCCCTGCGTTTTGGGCATCATTGTGCATGTATGTAGCCAGACCGAGATCATCTTGGGTGAGAAGGGAAGCAAGTGTGGCCACCAGGGACGACAAGGTTGGCAGCGGTGGAAGGAGAGGCTGACACAGGCGTGTGTTAACCAGGATGTTTATAGCCTCTGTGGCTCTCCGACAGCTCGGTGAAGGAGTAGGGCCCTGTTGGCTCTAACTCTAGGGTGAAAGCAGGAGAGCAGAGGACCACGGTCCGGCATCCTTGCTGGAAGCGAGTGGCCCTCTGCTCCAGGGGAGGAGACAAGGAGAGTGACAGGAAGAGCTCGTCTCTCTGGAGGTTTCCAGGTCCACAGTGCTACTCCAGGACTGCGGGGGGAAGGACGGGGCACAGGGGTGGAGGAAGCCATCAGGGGAGGTAGGGGACCAGGTCCCCGGTGCCCCCATTCCTCCTGCGCCCCTGCCCCACCCTGGCCTCCCGGCGGCCCCACCCGCCCCATGCTCAGCCTGCGCCAGATTCAGATTCAGGAAGGTGTGGCGTTGGTCCTTGGGCGAGGAAGGTTGACTGTGAGGAGAGAGACAGGATGAAAAGGAGTTCTGAAGAGTCAGTCATCAGGGGGCGACCTGCTGTCATGGGCCAGCATTCTCCCCCCAACACTGACCCAGAAAACTAGGTTTTGATGAGTGAATGGATGAAGGAGGGTGCTAGGGGTGTCTGGAAGTGACTGGGTCCTTGATCCTGGGAGCTTCAAGTCTGAGGGAGGGGGGTCACAGTCCTTGACTCAGGGACATGGCTTCTGAGACTGCCGGGTCTGATGTGGGAGGCCAGGCTCCTGGGACATAGCCTCTCAGGCCTCTGAGGATGCTCGGTCTGATGGGAGAGACATGGTCCCTGCCTCTGGGAGCTCCCAGTCTGATGGAGGAGACAAAATCCTTAACTCTGGGAGCTCCCAGTCTGATGGAGGTGACATGGTCCCTACCTCTGGGAGCTCCCAGTCTGATGGAGGAGACATGATCTCTACCTCTGGGAGCTCCCAGTCTGATGGAGGAGACATGATCTCTACCTCTGGGAGCTCCCAGTCTGATGGAGGAGACATGATCTCTACCTCTGGGAGCTCCCAGTCTGATGGGGAGACACGGTCCCCAACATCTGGAAGCTCCCAGTCTGATGGAGGAGACATGATCTCTACCTCTGGGAGCTCCCAGTTTGATGGAGGAGACATGATCTCTATCTCTGGGAGCTCCCAGTCTGATGGGGAGACACGGTCCCCAACATCTGGAAGCTCCCAGTCTGATGGAGGAGACATGGTCCCTACCTCTGGGAGCTCCCAGTCTGAGTGGGAGTTATGATCCCCAACATCTGGAAATTCCAAGTCTGATGGAAGAGACATTGTTCCTGACCACTGGGAATTTCCGGTCTGAAGAGGAAACACAATGCCCACCACCTAGGGGTCTCCATCTCGATGGAGAGCGTCCTTACTTCAGCTTGAGAGAGAAATGTACCCTCTGAGGGTAGAACTTCTGTTCTCTTACTGCATCACAAAGCACGAAACCCGATCTGCATTGTCTAAGATGACAGTCTGAGCGGGGAGGCATGGCTCCACCGTCACCCTATTCTGCCCGTCTGATGGGAGAGGTACAGCGTGAGGGAATCGGCAGTGTCTCCTGTGTTTTATGTTCCAGGGAAAAGGGTACCTTACCCTCAGTCTACACCCTGTATTTTGAAACCTTTGGTCTGGTGTGCTTCTTACAGAAGAGAGAAGGCATGGAAGTCCCATTGAGTGCCCCAGTCCAATGGAGGGAAGCCAGTCTGCCCCTGGTCTGTCGGTTTGACAGACGAGGCAGGAGCTCCATCTGAGGAGGTCCAAGTCAGCTGGAGGACTGGGTCAGCTGGCCTCCCCACTTTTGGGAGCCCTTGTCTGAAAAGAGCCACCCCTCCCCCGTCCCCTCCTGCACACTCACGGGCCACCTGCAGCTCCACTTCCAGAGTCTCCGTCTTGCCCTGCAGTGTGACGGTCTTGAGGGTGTAGCGGCCGGCATCTGTGAGGTTCAGCTTCTGCACCAGCAGAGAGCAGTTGGGGGAAGCCCACCTCCCGGCCTGTGTGCGCGGGGCCTGCGATCCAGTTCCCGGAAGGAAGTTGGCTGAGAAGCCGGTTGGGCTCGGAGGCAGGCCCGCGGTACCAGGCGTAGACCAGCAGGTCCTTGGGATAGCCCTGGACGGTCAGTGTCACATCCTGGCCCTCCATCGGCCGGGTGGGCACCGGAACGATGGTCATGACGACTGAGGCCGCTGGTGAAAGAGTGAGGGCGGCTGGGTCAGCTGGGCCTCCATGGATCACAGCGGCCCCCACCCACCCCCCGGCCAGCTCATCTATGCCTCCCGCAACTGACTGGCCTCCCAGTCTGCCACCTCTGCCGGGGTGCCAGAAGGGAGACAGAGGAGGGAGGTGGTGACTTGTGCGGCGGTGGAGGTGGATTTTGTGTCTCAATAATGGCTGCCCGCCAGGGAGCTTCGTTTTCCCTCATCAGTTTGGGAGACCCCCGTGCGTGGGGGCCATCTCTCTCCCATTAGACTAGGAATTTCCAGCTCTTGGGGGACTATCTCTCCCCATTAACCTGGAAGACCCTAGAGGGCCAAGTCATGTCTCCTCCATCAGATGGGAAATCGTTAAAAGTCCAGGGGCTGCATCTCCCCCATCAGATTGGAAATTCTCAGATTATGGGGGCCGTGTCTCCCCCATTAGATCTTTGGGAGCTATGTACTCTAGGTATTGTCTTTTCTGTGAGCTTGCAAGACCTCAGAATAGGGGGAGCTATAGTTCCGCATCGGATTGAAAGATTCCACAGAGTGGAGGCCATGTCTCCTCCATCAGATTGGAAATTCCAATTTATTATTGGGCTGGGTCTTTCCAGTTAGCTGGGGACCCAAGAAGTTGAATGGGGGACATGTCTATCCCATCAGACTGGAAATTCCTAGAAAGTGGGGGGCCTGTACTCCCCCATCAGATTGGGAGTACCCCAAAAGTGGAAACTGTGTTTCCCCCATCAGACTAGGAATTCTCAAAAAAATAAAGAAAAGCCATGTCTCTTTAAGACCCCGTCTCCCCCATCAGAATACAAAATCTGCTTAAGCGTCCCCTGTGTCTCCTCCATCTGATCAGAAGTCATGCCGTCTCCATCACTGCTTGGGTGGCGTGTGAGGCGTTGCCTCTTGTCTCTGACTGGCAGCTCTTGAATAGGGAGGCCATGCTTCCCTAATTCAAGACCGTCTGTGCGAGGGCAGAGACTATGTCTCCTCCATCAGACCAGGTGGGGGCAGGATGGTGGCTCCCCCTCCTCTGTCTCCCGCCTTGGTACCTGCCACAGGGTGGTGGACAGTTCAGGAGGCCCTCGGGGGCGCTGTGCCCACTCCCTGCACATACCTGCACACCTTGGACACCCCCCATCTTGACCTGCAGAGACGGGGCTCTGGGCAGCGCCTCAGGTCATCTGGTCCACCCCCCTGTCTCTTGCCAAGACCAGCTGCCAAGGCCCCCCCGTAGGGTGGGTTAGGAGGTACACTTACCTCTGGGGACGCCATTTCTGCTTTGGGTGAAAGAGATTCCACCCTTTGGATGAGACCCAGCCTGTTAGTAGGAGGGAGGCACGAGGACGGGAAGGATAGTTGCCACTGTCCCCGGGGATGGTGGCCACTTGGGAAGGAACCAAGGCGGAATGAATGAGGCCCTCATGTTCAAAGCCACCATCCCCAGGGGATGAGCAGATGTCCCCTGAGGATCCTGATGGCTCTGAGAACACCAGCTGTGTCCGTGCTACCCCCACCGCCAGGTTGTTTAAGGACAGAGGCAAGACAGTGCCTCTCTCGCTGTGTTTTTCCATTTGCCAGTGAATGGCTGTAATTTCCCCGGGAGCGCGTTTGCCTGTGCGCGGGTGTGCGCATGCGCACACCAGCATCCGCGCCACATAACTGAATAATTGAGTTGGCTGCGCGGAGGTTCAGCTGTTTCTGCAGCAGGGAGGGGGGCCCAGCCTGCAGCTGCTGTGACAGACTGAATTTAAAACGAGGGCATTCATATAAAGGGACATCGAATGTTTTTCCACTCTACCGCTGCACGGTTTGGGACATGTGGCCCGTTTCTGGCTTTGCCACCCTTCAAGGAAGAGAGTCTGATACGTCGATTTTTTTTTTTTTCCGGGATGGGGGTGTGATAAGGCACAGACTGCCTTCCTTTTGTCACCTGGGGATGAAGAGGGTCCACCTGAAATGCCACTTTGTCCTTTGGCCAATGAACGGGGTGAGAATCTCTCCCTTTCCCATCATCTGTTGGGCAAACGGCCGCAGAATGGTGGGTGGAGCAGCCAAAGCTGGGGTCCACCTGGGCCTCCAAGGGGAGGGGGCGGTGGCCAGGCTGGGGGCGACTCACCAGAGAGTTTGACCACCACTGAGGCAGATCCAGAGAGCAGGGTCTTGGGGTTCTTGGCAATACACGTGTACGTGCCCTCCTGGGCGGCTGTCATGCCACTGATGTTCAGGTGGTCTTCATCATTCCTTAAGGCCCGCCCATTGAAGGCCCACACATACTCGGGCTCCGGGCAGGACCGGGACGCGCACCACAGCGTGAGGGACGTGTTGAAGTCGACTTTGATGGTGCAGCCTGTGCGGGTGGTGGAGTCCTGGAGTATGGCCACGCGTTCTGGGCCAACTGTGAGGGCGGGAGGGAGACAAAGGGCAGTGGAGGGAGAGGGCCGTTCAGGCGGGCGCCTGCCCAGCTTTCTTTCCACCAGCAGGAGCCCCTGGGAAAATCTGGAGGAAAAAAGTGCCCTGGCCTTTGCAAATCCCACATGGATCTCTAACTTGCTCTTAAGATCTTGACAATCACTTTCCCTCTCGGGGATTTCAGTTGTCTTTTCTGTAGAAAGACGACGTTGGGGCATTGCACAAAAATCCTGCAAGATGTTTTTGACATCTACGGGTTCATTAAGGGAAAAAAGGGCCTAAATGATTGGTTTCCGATAAGCCATTCTAAGAATCTAGAATTCTAGGGTTCCAAGAGCAGGTATTTCTATGTTCCAGGAGGCTGAGTCTAGAAATCTATGTTTCTAAGATTCTATGGTTGGGCAGCTCTAAGTTTCTAGAATTAGAGCCTAAGAATCTCTGCCTCTAGAGTTTCTGGGGTTCTCAGAGTCTAGAATCCAGAGCTTCTCAAATCTAGAATTCCCTGGTTGTAGGATTCTAGGTTCTAAGTTTTTCTACATTGCCATCCCTCGTGTACCTGAGCGATTTCTTTTCTCTGGGTGGTTGTTCAGTCACTCAGTCGTGTTGGATTCCTTTGTGATCCCGTGGACTGTAGCCCCCAAGCTCCTCTGTCCATGGGATTTCCCAGGCAAGAATACTGGAGTGGGTTGCCATTCCCTTCTCCAGGGGACCTTCCCGACCCAGGAATCGAACCTGCATCACCTGCATTGGCAGGTGGATTCTTTACCACTGAGCCGCCTGGGAAGCCCTTTCTCTGAATGCCACATGGTGTATCTGCTGCTCCTGGGGATGACTCCATACTTTGGTTATGTTTTTTATTTTATTTCCCCTCCCATTCCATCATTCATGTCCCTTCTCCCTTTCGAAAATAACCAGTCCTGGCAGTATTGATTCAAAGGGAAAGATGATTCAATTTCGAACGTGGTCTTCTTGTCCTTTGGAGATGGGTTGAGTGCATTCTGCGGGGACTGTTTGGTTCCTAACCCCAGTTGGCCTACTGACTCACTGTGTGCCCTCGGGCACCCTCTTCTGGCCTCAGTTTTCCCATCTATGAGGCTGGGGGGCTGGGCCAGGAGGACTCACAGTACACGGTCAGGTTGACGGGCTCGCTGCGGCTGACACTGACAGGGTTCCAGACCTCACACTGGTAGGCACCGGCCTCCTCCCTGCGGATGCCATGCCGAGTTAGCACCCGGCCATCGGGGACAGGCCAAGGCGCACGGCGATGGGCAAGGCGTCGCCGTTGAAGAACCAGCGGACCTCAGCAGGGCTGGGGCTGCTGCACGTCAGGTGTAGAGTGTCCCTGCGCTCCACCAAGGCTGTACTGTTGGCCATGACCACGGGCTGGGCCAGGATCTCTGTGGGGCAAGAGACAGAGGGGGAGGGGGCCGGGCACGGCCTGCTCCCACGGTTTCCCCCCTCCCCAGGCAGGGGGCATGGCTGGATCCCAGTACCCCCTGAAACCCCAGCCAGAGAGGCAAAGAACAGGATGAGAGGAAGGTTTAATCCTGGAAGCCATCTGGGAGGAGGTGAGTATTTTAATGTTATTTTAGGACTTTTTTTTAATGTAACATTTTTTAGATTTTGGTTTTTTTTTTTTCCAGAAGGATTGGGCAGGAGCTGAGAAAGCCCAGCTAGGGTAGAGGGGGCTTTCGGGGGTGTCTCACCATAGACCTGCATGTGTCCGTAGCCCACCTCCGTCTGAAATTGCCTGTTGAGAGTCTGCAGGATGTAGGTGCCCGAGTGCCCAGGCAGGGCACCCTGGATGTCCAGGCCACCGTCGGGGCGCACAGCCTCTCGCCCCGTGTGGGCTGGGCCAGGGGTCTCATCGCCTGTGCTTACAATGTAGCTGGCTACCAGGTAAGACAGGCTGAGTGTGGGCCCTGCGTACCAGTTGTAGGCCAGCAGTTCCCCTGAAAGCCCTTGGACAGCCAGAGTCACGTTGTCGCCCTCGGCTGGCTGGGCAGGCTCGGGGGTGATAATGATCTCGGCCCCCCGCACTCAGGAACGCGGCTGAAAAGGAGCCAGAGAGGTGGGGTGAGACGGGCTTGACCGCTCCCCACATTTGATGGGGGGAGGAGACATGGGCTCCTGGCACATGTGTTTCTTCCATACAGTAAGTGCTCAGTAACTATCTGACAGGTGCTAACAGGGGTCTCAGTCCTGGGGGTGGGGGGCTGTGATCTGAGGACCGGATTTGATGGGCTGTGCTAAGGATCTAGCATAGGCCTTGCTCACACCAAGATCACAGCACCCACTCAGCCTATGGGACCCAGGACGAGACCCAGAGGGTTTTCCCCAGCCGTGAGAGTCATCAGGCCTCCACTTACAAGATTAAGCAGCCTCATCCAGCCCCCCTGGGAACCCTGGCTCCCGGTTGGGTGCCCTTTCTTTGCCTCCCCAGGCTCAACCACAGCAGAAAGTAGGGCTGTGATTAATCCACTCCACCCTTTCTGTTCTCAACCCAGGAGATAAGCCCCAAACCCGACTAGCTGGTCGAGTCTGCCTGGGATGGAGTTGTGTGTGGCTGCCTGGATCAGGAAACTGTGGCGGTTCTCACATAAGAAGTGTTTACATGCCTGGCCTGGTTTCTGGTACTTTCCATGCTGATGGAGCCTGGCTATGAGCAAGGGCTCTCTCTGGATCTAGCACTCAGCCCTGTCGCTTTCTGGCTGTATGACCCTGACCAGTGACTTCACCTCTCTGAACCTCAGGCTTCTGGTCTATGGAGTGGGGGTGATGGGTGGGGTGGTTATGAATACACAAAAAGTGTATAGGACAACACCCAGTAGATGGTAGTAAATGCTGCTGGGGATGACCTTCAAATGACCCCAGGAGTTAGACCCATTTCACAGATGAGGAAACTGAGGCTGAGAAGAGGAAAGCAACTGCCCAAACCACTTCCTGAGGGAGGGGCTGAGCTGTTGATTACAACTCCTGGTAGTTAAGGCTTCTGTAGCTCAGTAAGGGTTTGCTATATGAATGAACCACAGCAGTGGCTCCTAACCCACACCCCGGTTTTAGAAATCTCCAAAGTCACCTCAAAAATCTCTCTGGGTGACAGTCCCCGGCTGCCCCACACTGGTGATTCTTGGAGGAGCAAATTGTGCCTGCATGAAGCAGAGCCTTCACCCCTACCTGCTGGGTTTCTGGCTCATACCCTCCCTCCCCAGGTTCCCCTCCCTTCCCTGAGACCATGAGGCTAAGGCTGTAGGGGTGCCGTTCTCGCTCACCACTGAGAAGGAGCCATCTGCTTTGGATCAGCACCATCTTTCACCCCAAAGCCAGCTCTTGGAGACAACGGCGTGGCGGCCCGGCGCTCCTAGGCCCTTCCTGGTTGGGGTTTGGCTTCGTCTGGCGCTGGACCTGGGAGGATTCGGTGGTTTGGAGCTGGGGGAGATCACCTGAATTTGGAGGGATCGAGTCACCGAGGATCTGGGGCCCCGTTTGGGTACCAGAGCGGGTGTGGCAGGCACGGGCCAGGGGCCACGACCTGGTCAGGCCTCCTGGGGCGCTGCCTGACCTTCTTTGTGCCGAGGGCCCGGGTTTGGTACCGGGAGAAGAACCAGGTCACTAGGGAGGTGGGAGGAGGGCCAGGGGAAGATTTTAGGGCAGTTCTTACCCACAGCGCAGGCCGACTTGCGGGGGCCACAGAGGGATAAAACCCGTCCACGGTGACTGCCGTTTTCCCAGGCCCAAAGCTGTGGGTGACCCTCAGGTTTCATCTCAGTGGCTGCCCTGTGATGCGGTCACTGTCAGAGTCCCTGCGGGCAGATGGGGAAACTGAGGCATGGGGTAAGGGCTCTGACTCGCCCAAGTTCCTGCAGGCAGGGGGCTTCTGAACTCTGCTCTGTTTCTGAACCCACACAGAAGGGAAGGAGGCTAGTGACTGTACACTTTCTCTGGGGCTCTGTTTTTTATTCATTTTTTATACATATTTATTTATTTGACTGCACCAGTTCTCAGATGCGGTACATGGGATCTTTAATCTTCATTGTGGGAGGCAGGATCTTTAGTGGCAGCATAGTGTCCAAGTTCTCTGACCAGGGATTGACCGGCCCCCACCCCTGCATTGGAAGTGTGGGATCTTAACCACTGGAAGTCCCAGGGGGCTGTGTTTCTTGTTGGTTTCCTGCATGGGGCTGAGCAATCCACATTCTCTCTCTTCTTCCCTTGAAGGCTTGTTCTTTCTGTCTGTGAAATGGGCATATGTGAACCCTTTGGGGCCAGAGAGAGTCCAGTCTTGACCTTGGCTATACACTTTCTGGAAGTGAGGCTGGAAGTAGCCTCTTCCCGAGTCTCTGTTGACTGCTGTGAAAACCAGGGGTGTGTAGACTCTAATCAGGGTTGTTGAGTGATTAGTGAGATGCCACATATCAGGAACTTAGCACCTGGCAGAGTTGGGTCCCAAACACAAGAGATGGTTGGTGTTATTGGACCTAGTTCCACTTTTCCTAGTTTCCATGACCATAGGCAAGTTATGGAGCCCACTGGGCCTCAGTTTCCTCATCTGTAAAATGGGAGTGATGATAATACCCATGTCATGGGCTGTTGGAAGGATGAAATGAATGAACTTGTGTGAAGTACTTACCATGATGCCTGGCACGGGGCAGAGGCTCAAGAAGAAATCACTCAGGGACTTCCCTGGTGATCCAGTGGCTAAGACTCCATGCTCCCAATGCAGGGGGCCCAAGTTCGATCCCTGGTGAGGGAACTAGATCCCACATGCTGTAACTAAGACCGGGTGCAGCCAAATAAACAAACAAAATATATTTTTAAAAAAAAATTGCTCATTCATTCACCCTACAAATATTTAATCAGCATTGTTGGTCTGCCAAGCACTGTCCTAGGGGCTAGTAGGTAGAATCCCTGCCCTTGTGGGGCTGAGATTTGTGGGGTAAACAAACCAAACATAAAATCTATCCTACGTTGGATGGAGATAAGTGCTGTGGGAAAAAATCAAGCCGAGAAGAGGGCTGGCGGTTTTGGAATTGGGGCCAGAGGTGCGGGGGCAGGGAGGCTGTCTCTGGGAAGATGATGCTCGGTAGAGGCTGTGGGGCGATGGGGCGGGGGTGGGAAGCACCACCCCCACAGTCAAGAACATTTGTTCTTGACAAATGTGTTATCAGTATCTTGATGGCGGCTAGGTCCTGGTGTCTCCGAGGCTCCAGCATCCTGCTTCTGGGCCGGGGGCCATACCTGTGGCTCACCTCTCCTGATTTGCTCCTCCAGCACTGTGTCCTCAGCTGCCCTGGCAGGGCGGGGGCTCTGACGTGGGGGACAGTGTGAGCTGAGGGGGTGGGTGCGGCCAGGTGAGTTGTGGGTGACCTGGCACACTCCCCCACCATCCCTCCTGTGACCTCAACTCACCCTTCTCTGTCCCAGCCCAGCCCTCTCCCCTGAGCCCTGGGAACCTCATCCAGGGGCTCAGGATATCATTCAGGATGCTTTCCCCTCCCCACCTCCCCCGGATGTCCCTGGGCACCTCTCGCTCACCCCGTCCCAAACTGACCTTGAGATGTCTCCCTAGACCTGCTCCTCCTCCCCCACCCTCTTATGAGAGATGGCGCCACCGTCTACCGTCACTGGAGCAGAGACAGGGCCTCGTCCCTGATTCTAATCTATGCCCCCAGCCACCGCATACCGCACTCTCCCATGCCTGCTTCTTAAATGCCCTGTGTGTCTTTCTCTCGCTGTCTGTGGCTCCTCCTTAGTGCAGATCTCCCCAGCCTGCACTGGGCCCCTCATCTGGCTTCCCCTCCCCAACTCCTCCCTGGTCTCTGACCCTGGTTTGGCTCCCTCTCAGTGCCCAGAACCTGCTATGGCTCCTCAGGAGAAAGCTATGCCCTCAGGAGAAAGCCCAGCTTGTCACTGTGGCCGTGCATGGCCTGGCCCCTGCCTGCTTGAACACCCGTTCCTTCTGGGAACTCTGCTCCAGTTATTCCTCCTCACTGGCACTCTCTCCACCCAGCACATCCCTGCTTCCCCCTGCTCTATTTCATTGCCTATTCAACAACTCCTCCTCCTCTTCCAGGAAGCCCTCCTGGACTCCTAGACTTCATGGGGTGCACCCCTCATCCCCAGTCAGTCCAAGCCCTGACCATCTTGGGTCTTCACTGTCTGGGGGTAGGTCTGTTTCTTCAAAGCGACCGAGTCGTGGGGGGGCAGGACTAGGGCCACTGTACTGTGGGCATCACTGTGTCCCCCGCACTGCCCAGCACAGGATCAGGTGATGGAGCAAAGGCTGAGAGAGTGTTTGTGGAACTGGACGCCAGGGGCAGATGACACAGAGGAGTCTCCAGGGAGGTCTGGGCTTCTGGGTTTGCCGTCTGGCTGAGTAGTGAGAAGACGCTTTGGCTCTGAGAGTCTTGAGGACAGATCCTGTCTTTTGTCCAGACTCCACCATGGCTCCCTACCACCCTCAGCAACACACAGACCCTCCTCTCTCTGTGGTCCTTGCACTTCCTGGATTCACTCCCGGCTCCGTCTCCCCAGCCCCTCCCCCTGGTGCTCCCAGACAGAGCCTGGACTTTTGGTCCAATTGAGTGCTGTGGTTTCTTGAGCACCTACTGTGTGCCAGGCCCAGAGCTGGGCAGAAAGCCAACCTGGCCATCCTGGGCAGGGGCTTTTGCCTGTCTGGTAGGTGGGTGGTAGGTGATCATGACACTGACCTCTCTGGGGTTTCTCTGGGGGTGAGGGAGAGCAGGTGCATGGGCTCAGTGTCGTGCCTACTCCAGAGTGGGCACTGGGTACTCAGGGGCCATCATCCACTCACCTTTAAACAAACATTTATTGAGCATCTCTAGGTGCCGGGCACTGTGCTAGGTGCTGGGTTACAGCTACAAATGAGACTGGAAAAATGCCTGCCCCATAGAGCTGACCTTTTGTTCGGGGTGGTAGTCAGCTGACAAATAAATAGATGTAATATATCAGGTGGAGATAATGTGATGGAGAGGAACAAAGCAGGAGAGGGGATGGAGGTGCCTGGGGCACTGGTTTATGTAGTGTCAACAGAAGATGTTTTAGGAGGTGACATCAGAGTAGAGACTCAATGAGGGAAAATTGAATCTGGGAGATTCTGGGGGAAAAGCATTCCAGGCAGACAGAACAGCAAGTGCAAAGGCCCCAAGGCAGCAGTGTTCTGGTGAGTGCAAGGCTGGTGTGGCTGGAGCACAGTGAGCAGAGGAGGGCAAAGAGGAAACATGGGCGGATCCTGCAGGGCCTTGTGGGCCACAGGAGGACTTTGGCTTTCACTCTGAGGTTGGAGCCCTGGGAGCGATGTGAGCAGAGAAGGCATGGGAGCTGACTTAGGTGTTAATAGGATCTTCTGGCTGTGTGTGGGGCACAGACTGTGGGAGGTGACAGCAGATGCTGGGAGGCATTGGGGTGACCACAGACGTCTAGACAGGGTGTCCAGGGTGCGGGTGGTTGTTAGCTCACTCACTTGCATCTGACTCTTTGGGACCCCTTGAACCGCAGCACGGCAGGCTTACCTATTCTTCACCATCTCCCGGAGTTTGCTGAAACTCACGTCCATTGAGTCAGTGATGCCATAACCATCTCATCCCATGTGGTAGTCACTGCGATTAGCTTATCCGAGTTCAGATGAGCTGTGAGTGATAAGTACACACCGAAGAGGTGACCATCTTGTAATATACAGAAGTATCGAATCATTATGTTGTGCGCCTGAAACTAACAGTGTTGTAGGTCAATTACACTTCAACTAAAAGAAAAGACACGTAATCACAGTATCGTAATAGGTCCTGCAGTGAACAATATTTACATTGTCATTATAATGGTGCAAATACTAATTATTGATATAATTAAAAGCATGGGCTTCTTAGGTGGCACAGTGGGAAAGAATCTGTCTGCAGTGCAGGAGATGTGGGTTCCATTCCTGGGTCAAGAAGATCCTCTGGAGAAGGAAATGGCAACCCGCTCCAGTAATTCTTGCTTGGAAAACCCCATGGACAGAAGAGCCTGGCAGGCTACAGTTCATGGGGTTGCAAAGAGTCAGACATGACTGAGCATGCACGCATGCATGCATGCATGATAAAATTTTGAAGAGAGGATAAGGGAGGAGAGGCGGAGATATTAAATCTTCATGTCTTATAACATCTATAAATTTATAATTATTTTTCTCTTTTTAATTGTATTTATAGGAGGCGATAGGCTTAACTAAACCTGTTGTGACAATCATTTCACAAAATGTGTAAATCAAACCATCTTGCTGTGCACCTTAAACAGTGATATATTCAACTTTTTCTTTCTTTTTCCTTTTTGGCCATGCTGTATGGCTTAAGGGATCTTAGTTTCCTGACCAGAATTTGAATCCAGGTCCTTGGAGAAGGCAATGGCACCCCACTCCAGTACTCTTGCCTGGAAAATCCCATGGACAGAGGAGCCTGGTAGGCTGCAGTCCATGGGGTCGCTAAGAGTGGGACACAACTGAGCAACTTCACTTTCACTTTTCACTTTCACGCATTGGAGAAGGAAATGGCAACCCACTCCAGTGTTCTTACCTGGAGAATCCCAGGGATGGGGGAGCCTCATGGGCTGCCATCTATGGGGTCGCACAGAGTTGGACACGACTGAAGCGACTTAGCAGCAGTAGCAGTCTCTACAGTGAGAGCATGGAGACCATGAGGGAATGCCCTATATAAGTTTTTTTTCCTAATAAAACTGAAAAAAAAACCCTGAAAGTGAAAAGGAAAAAAAAGCTCACAAAATATTGAAGATTTATTGCAGACACATACACAAAAAATGCAAAACCTATTGTTCACTTTTTATATTGAGTCCAGGTTTAAATGATGGGCACTAGTGATAATCAACCCACCTGCCAATGCAGGAGACATAAGAGATGCTGTTTTCATCCCTGGGTCAGGAAGATCCCCTGGAGGAGGGTATGGCAACCCACTCCAGTATTCTTGCCTGAAGAATCCCATGAACAGAGGAGCCTGGCGGGCTACAGTCGGTGGGGTCACACAGAGTTGAACACGACTGAAGAGACTTAGCATGTTGAAATGATAACATTTTGCCTATGTTGGGTGACATAAATTTGGTTCACCTGTTTCTTTTTATTCTTCTTCATGTGATACTAGAACATTTTAAAGTGTATGCATCACTGGCCCACGGAGGGGAGAAGTGGTTGGGTCACTGATATATTTTACTAACAATTTATGCATTATTTTGACATTATTGGCTTTAATTGTCTCAGCAAAACCTTCCCTCCCTGAAAACCCATTTTGCAGACAGAGAAACTGAGGCTCAGACCTTAGCTTTGGGAAATTGAAGTGGGCAAGTCTTAATCTTCTCTGCAGCTGGGACAAAGTTCTCTGACCTTATTTTGTCCACTCTGTCCCCTGACCCCATGCCCTCTTATCTCACCAGCCACGTCATTAGTGCCCTAGGGAGCTGGTGGTGACCTGGAGCCTCCTCCATTCTGTCTCCTCTCTGAGACTCCGCCCATGACTGGCAACGTTTCTAAGGTGGAACCCGTGAGTGGGGCTCTCGTGCCAGGACACTTGCCCCATCCTTCTGGTTGGAGCCCTCACTCTGAGAGCTACTCCCTTAGCGAGGCTGAAGCAGGTTTCTGGACCCCTCTTTTCTTTCCCCCTTGTCTCTCGAGGGTGAGGCGAGGGCGCTATAATATTTACTCATGGATCTGACTTCAGGGTGTGGCTTCCTGTGCCAGCTTGGCAAGGTCTGGGCTTGATCTTGGGGAGGCTGTTGTTGGGGAGAAAGAACTCCATATCCCCTTAATTCCTCACCCTCGGAAGAACATCCAGGCTACTGTGCCGGGTGGGAGGTGGACAGTGGACTGGAGGGGCCAGCCTCAGACCTTCGCCTTGGCTGTTCCTGTTGCCTGGATACCTGTCTCGCTCCCTGCCCTTATCACAGTCTCAGCTTACTCACCTGGGTTTTTCCAGGTCATTCAATCATTGAACAAATATTTATCGAACACTGACTACCTGCCAGGCTGGCTGGGGAGACAGGCAACATCCCTCTCCTTGTGGGGCTAAATCCTATTGGAGGGAGACGGGTTATAATGGAAAGACTGATAGAACATCATGTCAGGTGGAGATAAGTGTTATAAAAATATGAGATAGGGCCAGAGGATCGGGAGTGGCAGCGGTAGCTCTGTTGGTAGGGAGGTCAGGAAGTCTTTCTAGGAGGTGAGGTTTGAGCTGAGACCTGAAGGAGGAGACCAAGGGGAGCTGTTTTTGGCAGAAGTCTTGGGCTTCCCACGTGGCTCAGTGGTAAAATGCCCCTACCAATACTGGAGACTCAAGAGACACGGGTTGGATACCTGGGTCGGGAAGATCCCCTGGAGAAGGAAATGGCAACCCACTCCAGTATTCTTGCCTGGGCAAAATCTCGTGGACAGAGGAGCCTGGCAGGCTACAGTCCATGGGGTTGCAAAAGAGTCCGATGTGACTCAGTGACTAAATAACAATGGGCAAGTGCAAAGGCCTTGAGGCAGCAAGGGCCAGGATGAGTGTGAGGAAGGCAAGGAGACGGGGTGCGGCTGGAACCGGGTGAGACAGGACAGTGGGAGGAGCTGGTTATAGAAGAGGTGGGGGCCTTCCCTGGTGGGCCAGTGGTTAAGACTCTGCGTTTCCACTGCAGGGGGCACAAGTTCAATACCTGGTCGGAGAACCAAGACCCCTAACTAAAATCCCACATGCCATGTGGCACAGCCAAGAAAAAAATGTAAAAGGAACAGGGGACCCAGAACAGGGCCCTTTGGACACAAGATGGCCCATTATAGACAAGTCACGTGATGGTAAGGTTGAACTTGGGATAAGAGCCAGTGAGGAACAGAGTGAGTGGAATGAGTGAAAGCTGCTCAGGACGTGTCCGACTCTTTGCCACCCCATGGACTGTAGCCCACCAGGCTCTCCTCTGTCCAGGGATTCTCCAGGCAAGAATACTGGAGTGGGTTGCCATTCCCTTCCCAGAAGGGAAGGGTTTAGGTGTAGGGTGAGGGGCCACAGGGGGCCAGGGTTGGCACGAGTGAGGAGCTGGGTTTTTCTGGAAGGTGATCGAGGCCTGGAAGTGAAGGGCACAATTAGGGAGGTGGAGGGGAGCAGAGAGAGTGCTGGGGTTCTTTGCCCCAAAAGGGCAAAAAGGGCCTGGGAGGGGTGACCTGGCCAAGTGTCCTTACTCTCTGGGCCTCATTTTTCCCCATCAAGAATATGGAAAGGGGCTGGACTTGGATTTTGAGTTATGGTTAAAAGCAATGTAAAAGCTTTGGAAAACTTCAGATTTTACATGCTCATCCAAAGCAGAGGGCAGAACAATGCCCTTCTCCCAAGCTCAGGCCAATCTTGTTTTTGTCCCTACCCATGCTCTTCTCCCATTTGATTTTGAAAGCAAATTCCAGCCATGGTATTGTTTTTTCATTCATACTTCAGTCCGTATCTCTAAAAGGTTCAGTTCAGTTCAGTTCAGTCGTTCAGTGGTGTCCGACTCTTTTTGACTCCATGGACCACTCCATGGACCAGGCTTCCCTGTCCATCACCACCTCCAAGAGTTTGCTCAAACTCATGTCCATTGAGTCGGTGATGCTGTCCAACCATCTCATCCTCTGTCGTCCCCTTCTCCTCCTGCCTTCAATCTTTTCTAGCACCAAGGTCTTTTCAAAAGGTAAGGACTCATTAAAAAGGTAAGGACCCATTAAAAAACATGCTCACAATGTCATTGTTTCACCTAAAAAGTGAAAACAAAACCAACAGTGAAAAATTCCTTAGTATCGTCATATACCCAATGTGTCCAAACTTCCAGTCACTTCCTGAACGTCATAATCTCTTTGCCAGCTTCATTGGGGGGCATACTTTCCATCCCATAATATTCACCTTGGAATATTCATCCCATAACATTCATAATACGCGGCCATTCCCCAAATACAGTTTTAGAACCCTTTCATCACCCCTCAAGGATTTCCCTGCGCCAAGATCCAAAATGGCTCAATACTCAATATTTTGAAGTGCTTGCTTCACTTCGGGTGTGTTTGCTTCCATTCAGTGGAATGCTTTCCTCAGATGAAATCATCTGTGGAACCCCAGTGCATCCAGCAGATAAAAGCACCTCGGGGCTCGACTCAGCCCCCCTCTCCCGAATAGAGGATCCAACTTGCACCCCCATCAAAGGTGTGGAGGGTGGTGAAGGGGCGTCCACACCTCTGAGGCCAGGCTACTCGCACCATCTGACCCCGGCCGACTCTTTCAGAGTGCAATGCCCTTTTGCACACAAAGGGGTTGAATTTGGGAGAGAAGGGTTTTCCCCATGAATCATTATCATTCTTGGTCATGGCCCAGCGCACTTCCTTCCCCACGAAGCCACTTCCTCGTTTGTAAAACAAGGAGCCACAGGCCTGAGAGTCTAGAGGTGCCCCTGGACTCATGGGAAGTAGGTGGTGGTGGGCAGTGACCCCTAGAGGACAGATGGGGCCTAGCGAGCCAAGGAGCCTGCGGGCTCCCAGTCCCAGCCAAAGACATTGGTCTCTTCCTAACCCGGCCAAAAACTGGACCAGTGCCTGAAATTCCAGCATCAGCGATACCTCCTTCGGATTAAGCATTCCACTCTGCTTGGACGCACAGATCCCAGCATTTGAGTGGGTGTGGGTTACATCCTGGTCCTTCGTCCTTTCAGACTGGAATGGTGCAGAGGATAAAGCTTGGAATTAGAAAGTCTTTGGTTCCAATCCCAGTTTGTCCCTTTACAGCCTGTGTGACCCGACCTTTTTCTTTTTGGCTGCACAGTGGGTCATGTGGAATCTTAAAGGATCTCCAACCAGGGACTGAACCCATGCCCCCTGCAGTGGAAGCTTGGAGTCCTAAGCACCAGGCTGCCAGGGAAGTCTCTTACTTGACTTTTCTTAGCCTCCATTTCTGCATCTATAAAATAGGAGGAATCATAGTACTTGCCTCATGAATCTGTTTTGAGGATAAAATAAATAAGTAAACCACTTATTGCATGGCGTTTGGTAAATGCTTGAGACATTTATTATTAATTATTATTACATTGGCACCCATATTTCCTTCCCCACTAGACTTTGAGCTCCCTGAGAGTGGGGGGTTAGTTCAGTTTATCTTCCTGTCTCTGGTGCTCAGTTGAGTTCACTGGACAGAGTTTGATGTATAGTTCAGTTCAGTTCCGTTCAGTCGCTCAGTCGTGTCCGACTCTTTGTGACCCCATGAATCGCAGCACGCCAGGCCTCCCTGTCCATCACCAACTCCCGGAGTTCACTCAGACACGTTCATCGAGTCGGTGATGCCATCCAGCCATCTTATCCTGTCGTCCCCTTCTCCTCCTGCCCGCAATCCCTCCCAGCATCAGAGTCTTTTCCAATGAGTCAACTCTTCGCATGAGGTGGCCAAAGTACTGGAGTTTCATGTTTAGCATCAGTCCTTCCAAAGAACACCCAGGACCGACTCTCCTATAGTAATTACTCAATAAACATTTGTCAAGAGTGAATGGAGATGCTGGATGCAGGAAGAGAAGATACAGATAATGAGGATTCACACAGGTTCACTTATTCCACATGCATTCCTGGAACCCTTACCCTTCGCCCCATGCTGAGTGGTGCTGGGACTCATCAGGTGACCCTGACTATGTTCTCTGGGGAACTCACAGTCCAGCAGGGAGATAAACCCATTTCCAGACAGTGATGATGACCTAGCATGGGCAAGGCTGGGGTGGACAGGAACTCAGAATGGGAGATCTGACGCAGATTGGGAGTCAGGGAGGACTTCTTGGAGGAAGAGGCATCTGAGTCAAGATTGGAGGATGAATGATTGTGTAAGGCAGGTACAATGGGGTGATATGGCCACAGGCATACTCCAGGAAGAGAGAAGAGAATACCTGCTTTAAGTTTCTTGAAGAAGTTCAGCCCCTCAGATCACAGACCACAGGGTTGGAGAGAGGGGCAGAAGTCTGAGAGGCAAGACTGAGGGGGCCCCCTCCCCGGGAGGCAGACCCCGCAGGTAGTTGAAAGCTGTGGTGACTGTAGAGAGGATGGAAGGCCTAGCTCAGGACACTAGGGGTCAGGGTCCGCTGCCTGCCTCAGTGAGACCGAGGGAGGGAGGCACTCACGCTTCGGGGTCTGGGCAGCCGTGTGGACTCCATAGGCGCCCAGAGGGGCAGAGGGGGAGGCTGGAGGCAGGTGGGTGCGCGGCGCCACGCCGCCCGGCCACGCGGCCCTCTGCTGCCCCCTGCTGGCTCCGCTTTGACTCGCGTCCTGCTTGCAAGTCTTGGCAACCAGAATGGGTCCAGTAAGCCCAAACCCAACCAGGGGCAAAGAGGGTATTACCTGGGCAGCCGTGCCGCAGGGCGCACCCCAGTCACTGTCCCCAATCTAACAGCACCGACCCGGATCTTCCGCTGCTGCCTTCCCCTGCTGGCACGCTGAACTAAACTTAAAACTGGCCTCCCAAACCCTCCTCGTTTCTTTCTTTTTAAAAAAGTGTTATTGAGATGCAACACACATATCAAGTATTAAGTGTGTTCCTAGAGTTGTACAACCATCACCACACTCAACCTTAGAACATTTCCATCACTCCCCAAAAGAAGCCCTGTCTCCATTAGCAGTCATTTCCCATTCTCTCTCTCTCCCAGTCCCCTGCCCAATACCGATCTGTTTTCTGTCTCTCTGGATGTGCCTGTTCTGGATATTTCATTCACGTGCCCATAGACGGAGGAGCCTGGTAGGCTGCAGCCCATGGTGTCGCTGGGAGTTAGCAAGTTCACTTTCACTTTTCACTTTCATGCACTGGAGAAGGAAATGGCAACCCACTCCAGTGTTCTTGCCTGGAGAATCCCAGGGACGGGGAGCCTGGTGGGCTGCCACCTATGGGGTCACACAGAGTGGACACGACTGAAGCGACGCAGCAGCAGCAGCAGCAGTCATACACTGGGTGGTCTTTGGTGTCTGGTTTCTTTCACTCAGCATAGTGTTCTCAAGTTTCCTCCAGCTGTAGTGTGGATCAGTATTTCATTCCATGCATTTACTTATTTGTGGCTTTGCTGGGTCTTTCTTGCTGCTGCATGGGCTTGCGTCTAGTTGCAGCGAGTAGGGGCTACTCTCTAGTTGCAGTGCTCAGCCTTCTCACTGTGGCGGCTTCTCGTTGCAGAGCACGGGCTTCAGTAGCTGTGGTGCATGGGCTTAGTTACTCCTTGGTGTGTGGGATTTTCCCGGACCAGGGCTCGAGCCTGTGTCTCCTGCACTGGCAGGCAGATTCTTTACCACTGAGCCACCTGGGAAGCTCCTATTTCATTCTTCTACGAGTTGATCACATCATGCTTATCCATTCATCTGCTGATAGCCAGTTGGGTTGCTTTAATTTTCAGCTGTTATGAATAACACTACTATGAACATTTGTGAACATGTTTATGTGGGGATGTATGTCTTCATTTCTTGCAAACCTTGCCCTCTTGCAGCTTGGATGGCACCACCGTCCTCTACCCCTCAGTGGCAAACCAGGCACCTGGGCACTCTGGTACCCTGGCTTCCTCGGTGCCTGCTTCCTTCTCCCTCATAGCCCCTCTCCCTCATCCCCCTCAGACAGTACCTTCAGTGCTGCTTGCTGTCAGCTCTCTGAGGGCAGGGATCTCTGTATGTGTTGTTCACAGGTGTCTCCTCAGAGCCTAGAACGGCTGCACACAGCAGGTGATCGATTAATGTTTGCTGAATAGATGAACGGACACATTGTTGACAACACCCTTCTCCTTGATCTGCCTCATCTAATCTGGGATAAAATTATATGATATCAATATTTCATTCTAAATATCTTCCAGCTCTGTGCCCTTCTTCCCCAGCCACCCCCTCCACCCTGGTCTAGCACTTGCTGAATGAATGTACGAGTCACGGAATGAAGAGATGGGGTAAGGCAGACCCGCCAGAGAATTTCTCTCTAGAAAGCATAGTGGGTGAGAGCGTGGGCTCTGACATGAATCCTGAAGGTGTACTGACTGAGCTATTCACATATATTTTGATTCTCCATATAAGGACTTCTCTGGAGGCTCAGCAGTAAGAGAATCCGCCTGCCAATGCAGGAGCCACAGGAGACACGGGTTTGATTCCTGGGTTGGGAAGATCCCTTGGAGGAGGGCATGGCAACCCACTCCAGTATTCTTGCCTGGAGAATCCCATGGACAGAGGAGACTGGCAGGCTACAGTCCAAGGGATGCAAAGAGCTGGTCACAACAGAAGTGACTTAGAATGCACGCACGCATGCACATATTTTGGGTATGGGCCTCCTTGGCGGCTCAGTGGCTAAGACTCTGCACTCTCAAGCAGGGGGCCCGGGTTTGAGCCCTGGTCAGGGAACTCAAGCCCACGTGCTGCAACTAAAGAGCCTGCATGCCACAGTGAAGATCAAAAACCCCCTGTGCTGAAAGTAAGACCTGGTGCAACCAAATAAATAAATAATGTTAAAAAAAGGAGAGAGAGAGAGAGCGAACATTTTGACGTTCTAAGCCATGGAACGTGTGGGGTTGCTTGTTACTGCAGCATAACCCAGCCCATCCTGATGCATCACTGGTCTTTCCTTATGCTTGATGCGTGACCTTGAGGCAGTCACTCCACCTCTCCGTCAACAAAATGGGAATATAATAGTCCCAGCCTCCCGGAGGTGTTCTGAGACCTTAAATTCAAATAGGGAGAGGCATAGTCTAGACAGCAGTTGCAGCTTAGGCATCCCTCGACACGTGGAATCGTCCCCCATCAGAGATGGAACCTGTGTCCCCTGAATTGGCAGGCAGATTCTTAACCACTGGACCACCAGGGAAGTCCAGTTATCATTATATTTAAATCTGGCTTCATTGTGGTGGAGGAAGAAGGAAAGGTGCCTGTTTCCTAGGGCTGTAGTACGAACCTATATTACTCTGCTAGAATGGCCCTGACAAAATGGCACAGACCTGATGGCTTCAACAACAGTTATTTTCTCACAGTTCTGGAGACTGGAAGTCCAAGCTCAAGGTGTCAGCAGACTTGGCTTCTTCTGAGGCTTCCTTGTTTGGCTTGCAAATGACTGCCTCATTATGATTTAACTTTTTTTTTTTCCCATGCGTGTGCATCCCTAGGGTCTCCTCCTCTTCTTTTAATAGTATTTTTACTTTAAATTTTTATTTATTTACTTCTGGCTGCACTGCACAACTTGTGGGATCTAGTTCCCCAACCAGGGATTGAACCTAGGCTTTTCACAGTGAGAGTAAGGCGTCCTAACCCCTGGACCACCAGGGAATTCTCTCTTCCTCTTCTTGTAGGGACACTAATTGTACTGGATTACAGCCCTACCCCCTGGCCTCATTTAAACTTTCAGTTCAGTTCAGTAGCTCAGTTGTGTCCAACTCTTTGCGACCCCATGGACTGCACCATGCCAGGCTTCCCTGTTCATCACCAACTCCTGGAGTTTGCTCAGACTCATGTCCATTGAGTTGGTGATGCCACCCAACCATCCCATCCTCTGGCGTCCCCTTCTCCTCCTGCCCTCAATCTTTCCCAGCATCAGGGTCTTTCCCAATGAGTTAGTTCTTCGCATCAGGTGTCCAAAGTATTGGAGCTTCAGCTTCAGCATTAGTCCTTCCAATGAATATTCAGGACTGATTTCCTTTAGGATTGACTGGTTTGGTCTCTTTGCTGTTCAAAGGACTCACAGGAGTCTTAATCATCTCTTTAAAGGTCCTACTCCAAAAAGAGTCACATGGGGGATTAGGGCTTCAACATGAATTTGGTGGGGAACACAATTTATTGTAGAACAAAGCTGGTACCAAGGGAGCTAGAAGGCATGCAGTCAGCCTCAGAGAATTTACTCTTGAAAGTACTGCCATCATGGATGTGGGGGTTGTTTCAATTAGGATTTACAGGGAGCTGGGTGTAACAGAATCCCTAAGTAATGCATGGGTCATTCTTCCACCTTCCACAGTCTTTGTTTTTCGGCTCTCAGAGGAAAAGCCAGTCTTTGCAGGGGCTTTCACGCCCTGCATGGTCTGCCCCTTCCCATCTCCCTAACCTCACCTCCCACCCTTTCCCCCTTCTTTATTCTGCTTCTGCCATGCTGGCCTCCCTGCTGCTCCTGGAACTCACCAGGCAGACTCTAACCTCAGGGCCTTTGCGCTCGCTATTTCCACTGCCTGGAATGCTTTCCTTCTAGATCCCCTCAGGGCTCCCTCCCTCTAATCCTCTAAGTCTTTGTCTGCAGTTACCTTCTCAGCTAAGCCTCCTCTGTCCTCTTTGTTTAAAACCTCAATCCCCAAACACTCTCACTCTTCTCTATCCCTCCCACCCCAACACATCACAGGTGGCTCGGGGGTAAAGAATCCCTGGGTTGGGAAGATCCTCAGAAGAGGAAATGGCAACCCACTCCAGTATTCTTGCCTGGAAAATCAAATGGACAGAGGATCCTGGTGGCTTACAGTCCACAGGGCTGCAAAAGACTTGGACACAACTGAGTGACTGCACGCACACATACACACACACAGTCCCCCAACACTCTTGCCCTCCTCCTCTCTTTATGCCTCCCGCCAACACACCACATATGTTATTTGTTTCTTCATTCTCTGTTGCCAGAGTGACCCTCCAGGAGAGCAGAGATGTTTGTTTTGAACTGTGCAGGGCACACAGTTTATTAATTGCTGAATGAATGAATAAATTAGAGGGCGAGAGATGGAACCCACATTGAGGACAGGGTTGAGTTGGGGTAGAGAAGAAAAGTGGCTGTCCCGAACTGGGGGTGTGGTGGGGGGCTGGGGGGGGACGGGCAGAAGTTGGCCACAGGTTCTGAGAAACTGAATTTTAAGAGGGGCTGGATCTGCCTGGAAAGGGAAGGGGCCCCAGCAGCAGTGGAAACTGGCCTGGACTGTCCTCTGGGGCCACAGGTTCTTGAGGTCCTTGTGATCATGGGCCTTGTGCTCTGGGGCACGTGTGGTAGGGAGCCCAGGGGAAGGGGCTTCCAGGGAGGTTAGCAGAGCTGGGTGGGGCGCTGTGGGTTGAGATAAGGGAGCCCGCCAAGCAGGGGCTTGTGCAGTCTGGCTGGAAGCAGGCCTGAGACCACCCTTTGGGGGCTTTACACTGGAGCAGGGGTAGCAAGAGCTTGCTTTTCCCAGGCATGGGCCCAGGCCAGGCTGCTGGAGGGAGAGACCTCAGGGCGCGCTGTTCGCTCAGGTGCAGAGTGAGGGAGTGAGGAGCTGGGTCCAACACCGACACCGTCCTGCCTGATGCTGCCGAAGCCACGGCCGCGTCCATCCTGTCGACCTGACAGCCCCGGGGTCCCAGTCGTGCTGCATCTCTGCGGATTCAAGGCCCGGGGAGGGGCGGAAGTCTGAGGCGTCTCCTCTCCCTGGCTGGCCTCACCTGGGACCCCTTCAGGGTGCGGGCACCAGCTGGCAGTACGGGGCAGGGTCGGGGTTCAGCAGATCCTGGGGGAAGGGGAGGGAAAGAGACAGAGGGGTTGTTGTGGTTTGGGGGTGAGAGCCAGGGGGAGGCAGAGACACAGAAAAGGAGGGACAAGGAGAGAGTGAGAGACACAGAGAAACAAAGTGCTGTGCAGAGTACAGAAAAAAAGAGTTACGGAGAGGCACAGGGTCACAAGGAGCCGGGAGGCGGGGGAGGGAGACCCCTCAGGGGTAGAGAGACACTACAGAGAAACGTAAGATGGGACACACTGGGACACAGACGGAGGCAGAAGTTCAGGGGGCAGACCGCGGGCGACTGGCTGAGACCCAGGCCCAGGAACGGGGGGTCGGCGGGGGCGGGGGGCCCTGCGGTTGGGCCCTGACTCGCTGTGTGACCCTGAGCAACGCCCTTCCCCTCTCTGGGCTTCATTTCTTCCTGTGTAAGTTCACTGCACCGGCATCCTTTGACGAAAGAAGAAACTAACCCGCCCCTCCTCCGCCCCCTCGCCCCCTCGCCCCTCGCCCCTCGCCCCGGAGACGGAAACGACTTGCCCGGGAAGTCTCAGCGAGGGGCTACGCACTTCCTTCCCGGGAGCTCGGGAGTCGGGGGCGGGGTCGGAGAGGAAGCCCCGCCCACCGAACCTGGTGGTCCTGACCCCTCCTCCCTCCCACAGCTCCGTACCTGGTAGGGGGTGGTTCTCAGGCTGCGGCGGTGGGGGGCGGTGGGGGCGGTGGGGGGCGGTGGGGGCGGTGGGGGGCGGTGGGGGCGGTGGGGGCGGTGGGGGCGGGGGCGGGGGCAGAGGCAGGTCTGGAGGCTGTAAGGGAAGAACAGAGGTGAGCCAGGCCCCTGGCACCCTAACACCCCCACCTTTGCCCTGTGGTATCGGGACAGACCTGGACTCCGGGTCCCCATTGCCCCTCCCTGACTCTGAGGCCGCTAAGTGAAGGGAATTAACCTCCCTGTACTCAGTGTTCTCCTCTGAGAAATGGGTGCATGGGAGGTGCAGCCAGTTCTCACCTGACCTGACAATGACCCAGATGATGCTCAGCCTCCCTGGGGACATATGTGGGGCTAAGCTTTCAGTCTTAACTGTTTAAGTCTCTTTTCCTTCTCCTCCACCTTCTTCTTCTTTTTTTTTCTGATTACACCATGAGGCTTGTGAGACCTTAGTTCCCTGATCAAGGACTGAACCTGCACCCTTGGCAATGAAAGTGCACAGTCTTGACCACAGGACCGCCAGGGAGTTCCCAGTCTCTCTTATTTCTTACTTTAAGCAACCCTTTCCACCTGACTGTAAAGGAAATATCTGCCCAGTGTAGAAAATCCTCTTATAAGAATCCTAAGTTGCCACACTTCTAAGAAGCAGATAAAGCCCACCCACCAGCCTCCACGCCCAGAGACAAACTGTCTTTGTCTTGTGCTGTTTCCTTTTAGTTTCTTTTGCTTATATTTAAAAATAGGGAGTGGCCTAGGCAGGGAACAGCAGTTCCCAAACTGTGTGACAAGGCACCCTAGGGCGCCCCAGCACACTCGGAAGGGAGGCAACAGGTCAAAAGTAGGCTTTAGGAGAGAGGGGCGGGGGGCTCACCGTGGCAGTGTTCATGGGCCCCGTGTCACAAGGGGACACCAGGAGGACTGGCGATGGTATTGCTTCATAGATCCTGTCATCACCTGAAGCAGAGGACAAGAGGGGGAGCTGGCTGACAGGTGGCCCACAGGTCCGTTCCAGCTACTGCAACTAACATTTGTGTTAAGCTCTCTTCTTGCCCAGCCCTATGCTGGGGATACAGTAGTGACTGAGGCAGCGCTGGCCTTGCCCTGTCTTCCTGGGGCTCATGGTTCAGTGAGAGGAGACAAACCTCTCCCCAGTCAGGGATGATCCAGAGTGTGCAGAGCTGGAGTGGGGGAGCCCATAGGGCTCCTGGAGGGGGTCAGGGAGGACTTCCTGGAGGAGGGGACCTCTGAGAATAGCAAGAGAAGTGAGAGCCATGCAAAGGCAAGAGAGCGGGTGTGCAGAGGCCTGGTGGTGAGAACACTGGTGTTTGAGGAACTATGTTTCATCTGTCTGGATTATATTCGGTCATGAAGTTTGTTTGGGTTTTTCCATAAGATCTTATTGAAAAATCTGAATGAACTTTTACGACCCCAATATATATATATATATATTTCTTTGTATTGTTTTGGGGATGGAAATGTTACTTACGAGAGATGAAGCCAAGAAAGACAGAGGGGACCAGTTAATGAGGGGCCTTGAGAGTCATGTTAAGGAGTCTGAACTTTGTCCTAAGGGTACTAGGGAGCCATAGAGGGTTTTTGAGCCGAGGAGAGACAGGGTCAGAGATGTAGAAGGACTTTGCTCAGAAATGGGGTGGAGGCGAGTGTGGGAGCTGGGAAGACAGTGGGGAACTGGGTTGGGAGATCCAGAAAATGGAGCTTGGCTTGGGTTGCGACCTGTCGGAGGACAGGAGCCACCCGTGTTGTGGTGACAGAGGACGGGAGTACTAGACATTGAGAAAAAGAGGAGAAACAGGTTTGAGGCAAGCCCTAACGTGCTCAGACTCTGTGGGCTGAATCTGGGGAGTCCCAGCAAGGTCCGGGTGGGGGAAGTGATTGAGAGGCCCCAAACTGGGGACAACAAGGGGGTTTTTGGCTGAGAGGCAGAGGAGGAGGGGGCCTCTGGCTTACCAGCACGATGACTGGGGCCCAGCTCTGGTTTCTCTGTGGCTGTTATCCTGGGGGCACATGGAGAAAAGGATATTAGAATTGAAAGATGCTCAGGTGGCTGGACAGCGACTCAGAGAAGCTGGGAAACCCATTAGGCCCTAGAGAGAGAGAGAGGATCCCTGCTTCAAAATGACCCAGGACAAGCTCTGCCCCATCCCAGCTTCTTCACCCAGAATCCCCAGGCACACAGTCGTTCCTCGGGTTTCCCCTGCTGCCACCTTACACAGGGCATCCTTAACCTCGTCAGTTACACCGACCACCTGAACAATTCAGCTCCACCTACCTGTTTCATGATTTCCTTAATATTAATCTTTAAATCGGCTCTTTTGAATACCCTTATGTAAAAAGTACATGACCTCCCTACCACAAATTCATTAATTCACTAAACAAATATTTATAGAAACACTGACCCCGGGCTGGGCACTGTTGAAGTCACTGGGGACAGAGCTGGGAACAAGACTGACAAAGACCTCTGGTCTCCTGGAGCGGACACCATAGTGAGGAGAGAGGGAGAGGATTCAAATAAATGATGGGACATTGAACATCAGGGAATGAAAAATGGGATAAAGGAAAATGAAGACTGCAGGGGGCAGAGGGTGGTATATGTGTGTGTGTGTGCAGTCTCAGGCAGGGTGGTTTGGGGTGCCTCATCGAGAAGGTAACTACTGAGCAAAGGCTTGAAGTAGCCAGGGGGACCAGGTGTGCAGGAATCAAGAGAAGAAAGTTCCAAGTAGAGATGACAGTCTGTGCAAAGGTCCTGAGGCAGGAGCTGGGACAGCAAAGGAATAGTAGGGAGGGGAGTGTGGCTGGGGCAGAGAGAGTAAGGGAAAGAGTGGCAAGAGGTGAGGTCAGGGAGGCGAGAGGGTGCGTGGCCGATTGAGCTGGGTCTTGTGACCATGGTGTGGACTTCGGCCTTGACTCCAGGACCAGAGCTTACTGATTTCTTTCTTTGTTTGGCTCTGTCGAGTCTTAGTTGCAGCTCGGGGGAATCTTCACTGCATCATGTGGGATCTTTGCTGGCTGAGTAGCTACAGCGCCTGGTCTTAGTTGCCTGTGGGATCTTAGTTCCCAGGCGAGGGATCGAACCCGTGTCTCCTGCATAGCAAGGCTGATTCTTAACCACTGAACCACCAGGGGTGTCCCTGACCAATTTTAACAGACTCTCTGGCTGCTAATCAGGAGAATGGGAGACGGACTGTGGGTGTGAGAGTGGCAGCAGGGAGACCAGTTGGAAGCTGTTACATTGTGAATGAAAATAAAATTCCATACAGCTGGACGTAAGTATAGAAAGTGAGAAAGGAAAAGTCAAACAATGGTTTAGATTTGTAGCTCCACATGTTGCTGATTTTCTCTTCATTGAAGCTAGCGAGCATTAGAAAGGCATTAAAAAACCTGATTAAAGTGTTCATTTGCCGTTCTCAGAATCATGTAAAAGAGAAGAAAAAGGAAGTCTTTTCCCCATCTTATTCAATGCCTTTAAAAATATCATAACTTTAAAAATGTCATCAAAAGGTTAAAAATTTTTAGATTTGGAGATGTTTTAAACTTACCTAGAATCACTGGCCCTGTGGGAAGGAAGCTGGTCAGAGGGTCAGCATATACGGTGTCTAGCTTTGGTTCTGGAGCTTACAAGGTAGGCAGGTAAGTTTCACTGTCTTGAGAATTTGCCATTCACGGGCCAGTTCTGTGCCATTTGGTAAATGACTTCTAGTCTCTAAGGCTATGGCAAACTATGGTGTTTCTGTGTGTGTGTGTGTGTTTGCTCAGTTGTGTCCTTGTCTTCGTGACTCCATGGACTGCAGCTCCCTTTTATTTACGTATATATTTTGGCTGCATCCAGTCTTAGTTGTGGCCTGTGGGCTTCTCTAGTTGCAGGACAGGCTTAGTTGCCCCTCGGCGTGTGGGATCTTAGTTCCCCGACCGTGGATTGAACCCTCATCCCCTACATGGCAAGGTGGATTCTTAACCACCTGAGCACCAGAGACGTCCTCCATCACCTCTTTTTGTATCACCTTTGAGATGACAAGGATGTCTAGCAAGTATGGCTTATGTGCCTCCACTTCCTTTGATATGACTGTGGCAGACATTGTTAATCCATCGCAGCATCTTTTCTCACTAACTTAGATGGGGCTCCCCACCTCCTTTTCCGTTAAGCTGTCTAGTGCCTAGAATAGTACCTGGCCCATAGCAGGCCCTCAACAAATACGTGTAGGTTGATTTACTGATTCGAATTGGGTTGGGAGGTGAAACCTGTTTGCCACCCCTAAATGAGAACATATTCAGGGAAAACAGAATCTTGAAGGTCAGGAAACTATAACACATAAGGAAGAGTTGAGAGAGGAGACAAAACTACTGCTTTCCTTTTCTAGGGATTACTGAGTGGAAGTGAAATTAGACATCTTAGCTCAGAATCAAGGTAGGAGACAAAGTTCTGAAGAAGCTGATCTCATGAGAAAGGAATTTTTCATGAATACACTGTTGCCTGGGAAAACAGGCCTCCTCCCTTTCTCTCTGTGTCTTTGCCTCTCCCTCCTTCCTGCCTACCCAACCCCTCTGAGGTAAGCACCATCTGATGCCTTTGCCTGCCCACCATCCACTCCCATTCTTTGGCAATTACACCTGGTTTTCTTTTGAGGAACCTTCCCCACTCTCAATCCATTTCATCATGTGCAGCTGGGTTTCTCTCTCTCTCTCCAAGGTTATACAAGTAGCTCAGTTTTGCATTCTAAGACCTGGCCATGGCGATGGTTTCATGTAAGGACATGCGATTTAGTTAAGCTGGTGAGAGGCAGCTCTGGGGTTTTTGATGGAACTATCAGGAAAAAGGTACTATTTTCCCTCTTGGGTGGCTGAGCTGGAATATAAGCCCAGAGCCACTGAGAGCTATCTTGTCACACCTTAAGGGGAGAACCTTCCTGGAAATGGAGCCACCGTAGAGAAAAGGAGAGTTGAGAGGTCTACATTCTATCAGAGTTTCTTGATAGAATTGAGCCCCTGGATCCAGCCATACCTGAAGCTGACTTATATAGGGCAAGAACATTTCTTATTACTTGGTAAGCCAGTATAAAGGTGAGGTCTCTGTCCCTTGCAATGCAGAATTCTGTCTAATACAAGGTAGGAAGATCCTCTCCGCCTCAGGGGTCCCAGGATGGATGAGATTGTGTATGAGCTGGATGATGTGACTTAGGGAAGAAGAATCAAGGGGATCCAAGAGGGGAGGGAGAGAAGACTGACAGGAAGGAGAGAGGGCTGGGGCTCCTGTACCTGTGGTTCTGAGCCTTCCAGCCTCTTGTCATCAGGAGATAGGCAATGCTGCCGACGAAGATACATCCAGTGGCAAGAGATCCAATGATGATAGCAGCCACAATCCCAGCACTCACAGGCAGGTTGGTAACAGGCAGCTCCTTAGGCTTTTCTGGGGAGTGAGAGAGAGGGGCCATGTGATTCTTTGGAAGGCCTCCCCACTGTATCAGTGACAGGCCATAGGCCACTGATGTGTGATTTCATCTTCCCAGCTCAGAGCTTTCTCCTATATTTCAGATCTGAGCATCCAACTGTCTGGTTGATTCTGCTGCACGGAAAAGTCAACATGTCCCAGATGGAACATGTTGGCGCCCCTCACCTCAAAATCTCTGTTTCTCTAGGATTTCCTTCCAACCTCAGCACATCCCACACCTACCTCATGACACGCTGCCCCACCCTTGCTCCAGTGACCAGCTTTTTCTTGCCTCAGCTGATGACCCCTCCATCCTTCCAGGAAAAGGATGAAGTTCTGGACTGTGTTTTGTCAGGAACATAAAGGACTCATAGGATTCTCAAACTCAACATGCCAGATCTGGGATCAAGCCCCTTCCAAGAGGACCTCCAGCCTTTAATCTCAATCTGGACAGCTGTTTTATCCCAGTCCTCCTTGGTAGCTAAGCCTGGGGTTTAGAATCCACTTGCCAGTTCAGGAGACATAAGAGACACAGGTTTGATCCTTGGGTCAGGAAGATCCCCTGGAGGAGGGCACGGCACCCACTGCAGGATTCTTGCCTGGAGAAGCCCATGGACAGAAGAGCCTGGTGGGCTACAGTCCACAGGGTCGCAAAGAGTTGAGCACGACTGAAGCAACTGAGCATGCAATTCAACATACAGCACATTCCAAGCCTGGCTCCCTGCCATTCTGGAGACTCTCTGAGTTGTCTAGGATCCTTGAATTCGTTCCTTTTCTGTTTAAGTCAGCCAGAAGCAGTTTCTGTTGCTGTAGCAGAAAACTTCCCTGATTCACATGATTTTCACAGCTTGTTTATATTTTCTTATTTTTTCTTATATTTTATTATTTTTAAAAATATTATTTAGTTTAAAATTTTATTTATTTTGGCTACCTTTTCTGCCTTTTATTTTATTATTGAAAAAAACATTATGTATTTTAAAATTTTTATTTATTTTTGGCCAGGCTGGGTCTTCGTTGTGTCCTGCATCCAGGGCTCTTTGGTGCAAGGGTAGCTGTGGTGTGCAGGCTTGGTTGCTCCAAGGCATGTGAACACTTCTTGGGCCAGGGATCCAAATGGTATCCTCTGCCTTGCAGGCGGAATCTCAACCACTGGGCCACCAAGGAAGTTTTTCTGCCTTTTACTATAGGCAGTGAGCTTGTGAAGAACCAGCCTGTGAATCGCTGTATTTTCCAAAGTTGATTGCAACTGAACGCCCTTCTTCAATATGACTTTGCCATTCTCCTACCTAGCGGAAGGTCTAATCTCCCTCCCTTGAATGTGGGCCAACCTTAGTGATTCACTTGTAATCAGAAGAATACGGTGTAGACCAGGGTATGTGACTTCCAAGGCCAAGGTATGTGACTTCAGAAGAAGCCACAGAATTTCTGCTGTGGCCTTCCAGAACACTTGCTCTTTCCATGCTTTCCCATCATGAACCCAGAACCAGCTACCATGTTGAGAGGAAGCCCAAGCAGTCACTCTGGTGAGGACGCGTGACATCAGACTGGTGAGGACACATTAATCAATAGGATCAATGATCTTATTGATAGCCCCAGCTGAGCTCCCAGCTGACAGCAAGTGGATGAAGACACCTCTGGGTGCTTTTAGCTTCCGGCATTTGAGCCAAGCTCAGCCTTTTGAAGCCTTTCATCTGAGGCTGGATATCACGAAGCTCTCTGTGTTCTTGATCCCAGAAATCATGAACATCATAAAATGGGTGTTGTTTTATACCATTGAGTTTGTCCCACAGCAAGAAGCAGCTGGAACAGAGCCTCACATTCTGTTTCTCCTTCCAGGACTGAAACTTCTTTTCTTTTGGCTTGTCTCTTCACTGGTCTCTGGGACCATCTATTCTCAGTTCTACTAACAAAAAGTCTGGGTCTTCCATGGAGTAGATTTATCCAGGTTGATCCTTTTATTTTTAATTTTATTTTTGGCTGCACTGGGTCTTTGTTGCTGCACAGGAACTTTCTCTAGTTGTGGAGCGGGGTCTGCACTTCATTGCTGTGTGAGGGCTTTTCATTCCAGTGGCTTCCCTTGTTGCTGAGTACAGGTGCTAGGGCTCATGGACTTCAGCAGCTGTGGTTCTCAGGCTATAGAGCGTGGGTTCAGTACTTGTGGCATACAGGCCTACCTGCCCCATGGCATGTGGGATCTTCCCGGACCAGAGATCAAACCTGTGGCCCCTGTGTTAGCAGGTGGATTCTTAACCATTGCACCACCAGGGAAGTCCCTCCATGTTGATCTTTGATTAGACAGAATCACATTGAAAAAGTGCTTTGAGAGACCAGTGTGCAAACCGACAACTGTCAGACCAGCTCTGAAAACAGAATTCTGACTCACAGGGTGCCGCGAGCTGCCTAGGAAACCAACCCTCTTAACAAACAGCCCAGGAAGCCAGTAAAAATCAGACTTACAGGAAGCCAGATTTCTATCTCTAGTGACAACTCAGGAAGCTGAATAATAACTTCTGTAACAATCAGTGCCAAATGGCCAGGACTTGATTAACAGCTAACAGCCTCCCTAATTTTTGTCCCTTTTTTTCTAACTCAGGGCCAGCCAGAGAAAGCCAAACACGTCCTGTAACCAATCACCTAGGCTGTCGGGCTTTTCTGTGCCAACAGCCTCCCACAAGGACACACCTGTAGCCTTTCCTGTTTTCCATTCCAAGGCTTTTCTGCCTGCCTTTGAGTCTCTGCCAACACGCAAGGGATAGTGGATGACTCCCCTGCTACACACAAGCTCTGAATTAATAGCCTTTGTTTTCCTCTTTTGGTTATCCTTCATTTCCACAGCTTCAAAAGTAGCAGCTTCACATGAACTTGCCCAGGCAGTCCTCTAAAGCAGGGGGTCTCCAAACTCTGGGATCTAAGCCTGATGATCTGAGGTGGAGCTGATGTAATAATAAACAGAAATAAAGTGCATAATAATAGTAATGCGTTTGAATCATCCCCAAACTACTTGCCCCACCCCACCCGCCACGGAAAAATTGTCTTTTACGAAACCCACTCCTGGTGCCAAAAATGTTGGGGATCTAAAAGATCTTGTAAGGATGGCGATGTCGTTGACCCCCTTTTGCAGACCCAAGAACAAAGCCTCTGAAAGTTTTGGCCATTTCACTAAAGGTCATTTTGACACCCGTGTTATGCAGTCTATGCAGTCCAGGTCCCAGGTACAAAAACTCTTTTCTTTTTAAACCACATAGGTTAGTTATATTTTATCAACAGGATGCCGCAAAGACCCGAGACAAAACCAGACTGAACTGGCTAGATCCAAGAAGGCCGACTTTCCTCGTCTCGTTTATCTCTGTGTTTTCCATACCAGGCCCTGAGAGCTGAAGAACACTTGCTCTGATTTATCTCCGTGTTTGTTTCAAAGCACTTGATATCTTCCAGTGATGCTTTGCAGCTGTGCGCTAAGAGATATACAATGGTCAATCGCCCCAAAACTGGCTCTGACATGACCCCATGAGTGCGCCTGTGCAGCTGAGACCTGGAGGTGTCCGAGAGTTACCTTTGTTTCATTAGATCCCTGCCCAAAGAGGGGATTTACACTCTGCTAGGCAAAATTAGCTTCCTTGGTGGCTCAGTGGTAAAGAATCTGCCCGCCAATGCAGGAGACTTGGGTTCGATCCCTGGGTCAGGAAGATCCCCTGGAGAAGGAAATGGCAATCCACTCCAGTATTCTTGCCTGGGAAATCCCATGGACAGAGGAGCCTTGTGGGCTACAGTTTATGGGGTTGAAAAGAGTTGGAGGTGACTTAACGCCTAAAACAACAAAGGCTCAGTTAGAGCTATGTGCAAAGGCGCATGAGTGACTGTGCGTGCCCAAGGCTGCCCCTGAAATCTCCACTCCTTTCCTAGAGCCCTGATGCCCTGTCTGTTTCCTAACCCTTAAAATCCCCCTACTCCTCCCCCGAGGGAAGAGGCTTTTAGAGTAGAAGTTCCCTTCTCCATTCTCTGGCCACTCTTCAGCCTGTCTTGCTTGCACCAAATTCAGTTTCATTATTGGCAGCTCAAACTTGAGCCTGAGTGGGAAAGAACTCCCTCAGCCAGGGTGGGCTTTGGGTTCAGCTAGGGCCTCAAGGGCAGGCTTTGTGTCTAATTCCGTAACTGCACTGTGGGTCAGGACTGAACTCTTGACTTCATATAGTTCGTTTACGATGATAGCTGTTAACACTCTGGCAGAATGAAGACCTAACTAGAAGCATAGACTCTGGAGCCAACTAGCCTGGGTTCCAGTCCAGCATCTGCTTCTCCCTATGTGGGTGACCTAGACAAGTTACTCAGATTGTGCCTCAGTTTCCCCATCTGTAAAATGGGGATCATCACACCATGGGTGGGAGGGCATAGATGATACCTGTGTGAGAAACGCACTGTACATGGTCAGTCAGGGGCAGTCAGGCTCCACAATTAATCCCCATGGGTATCAAAGGGCCTGAAGACTTTGAGGAAACTGGGCAGAGTTGCTCAAAGGCTCCAAACCCTCATGACTGAGTTTCTGGGACTGTGGCTCCCCTCTGTACTTTTGAGGCAAGTTGCTGTTGCTTGCGGGCTATGTGACCTCGGGAAACTGACTTCCCCTCTCTGAGCCCCAGTATTGTCATCTGTAAACTGGGGACGGTTTACAGCATCTACACATCCTGAGCCTTCACTTGTGTTTCTGTGAATCATATGCCTTGGGAGTCCTGCCAGAGACTCTCTTTCTTAGGTTCTTTTTCCATGGGGACCTGTCATGCGAGCCGGGCTCCCTGAGTTAGAAGCATCCATGTGAAGTCACATGCAGGAACCACATGGGGCCTGTGATGGTGAGGCTGGAGCCGGCACGTCCACCAACATGTAAACTCCACAAGAGCAGTGATCTTTGTCCTTTCCTTCTGTAAACTCAGTGCCTGGCATACAGGAGGTGCTCGATGATGCTCGTTGAATGAATACGTGAATGAATGCAGCCTTCCAAGGGCCCTCAGGCAGGAGTTCTGGGCCCCAGGGGCCCAGATGTGGGCAATGGCTACTCCAGTAAGAGCAGTTCCACCAAGTTATTTATACCTTGTTCCTTGTTTCTAGCCTCGGGAAGGTCCTGTGAACATGTACTACCTTTTTCATTTTATTTTTTTATAGTTTTTTAAAAAATTTAGCTATAGTTGGTTTACAACCTTGGGCTAGTTTTAGCTGTATAGCTTCAGATTCTTTTATTGTGAATTTTTGCAAGATACTGACTGTGGTTCCCTGTAGTAGTGTTAGGCACTCAGTCATGTCCAAGCCTATGGCCTGTAGCCCGCCAAGCTCCTCTGTCCGTGGAATTCTCCAGGCAAGACTACTGGAGTGGGTGGCCATTTCCTTCTCCAATGGTTCCCTGCACTATACAGTAAATCCCTAATGTTTATCTATTTTATATATAATGCTTTGTATCCCATATTCCTCATTTATCCCTCCTCATCCCCTTTGGTGACCATAAGTTTGTTTTTCATGTCTGTGAGTCTATTTCTGAGTTTTAAATAAATTGATGTATATTATTATTTTTTTAGACATGCTAAGCTTTATTAAACCCCTTTCTGGGGACTTGCCTGGTGGTCTAGTGGCTAAGATGCTAAGCTCCCAATGCAGGGGGCTTGGGTTCAATCCCTGGTCAGGGAACTGGAGTCCACATACTGGAACTGGAAGATCGCAGGTGACGCAACTAAGACCTGGCACAGCCAAATAAATAAATTTAAAAGATAAATATTTTAAAACCCCTAAAAACACCTTCCTGCACATGCCAGTCGGAGGTGGCTTCTGTTACAGCCAAACTCCCTCATGATGAAGAGAGACTGAGTGTGTGAGTTACCTGGGATGCTAGAAGTGCTGTTGGCCATTTCCATTCCCACCTAGGTTGGGGGCTGAATTTGGGGCCCTCCAATATACATGTCTGGGGCTGAGGACACCCACCCTAACATGAGGACCCTCCCAACCAAGCCTATCCCTAATTCCCTCTGCCTTTTCCTCTGCTCTGTTTTTTATGCTGGGCTGAACTGCCTGGCTTCCCTGCTCCCTGTACTCAGCCCTCTGAAATCAAGGCCATTCCCCACCTCTTTTGCTTGCTTTCTCTACGGGGAACCCTCAGTACTTCCATGGGAGTCCATGTGTAAGAACCTCATGGCAGGAGGGACAAGGCTATGCACTTGGCTCCTCCCCTTCCCAGAGGCGTGCTCTGGGGCCCACTCTGGGCCTCCATTTACCCTTCTGTAAAATGGGGACCATGCCAGGGCTACCTACAATGTTCTTATGGGAATGGAATGAAGTGAGGTTGGCAAAGCACTTAGTTGGAGGTGCTGGCAAGTAGTAAGTGCCTCATAAATCAGAGATGGGGTTGCAAATATGTACTGAGCTGCTCATGTGTGCTAAGCCATGCTCTGGGCAGAAGGAGATTGATGATGAACAAAATGATAGTCTACCTTGTGACTGTTGAGTCCTGGCTCATCTTCCCAGCCGTCATCCCCAGCTCCCCTTCTGGTTGGTTGTACTTGATCCCATCTCCTCGGAAAAGGGCTGGGCCTTTGACTCAAGGGGAAGCAGACCCATAGGCCAGATAGGGCCAACCAGATTCTCTGTCCGTCTGTCTCTCCAGCTCCCTTTCTCTCTATCTCTGCATCTTGGAAGAGAAGACTCAGAATGCGCAAAGAAGCCTGTGTAGTGTCTGGGTAGAAATCCTTGGCTGTGAGAAGAGAATGGAGCCCTGGAGCAGAGATGAGACCAGAGGTGGCACCCCCTGGAGGGGGAGGGAGAACCTGCTTTCCTGCAAAGCTTTCTTTCCCACCCTCCAGGCTGGGTGCCGGGTTCATTCATTCATGCAACCGTGTGACTGGCCCTGTTCTAGGCTCTGAAGAAGCAGCTGTGAACCCAGGCCTAATATAGAGCCCATATCCCAGGGGCTACCTCTGGGGTTCTACAAGACACCCCCACTCTGAGTCAGTTGGAGGGAGCTTCTGTCCTTACAACCCAAGTGTTAGTTGCTCAGTCATGTCCGACTCTTTGCGACTTCATGAACCGTATAGGCTGCCAGGCTTCTCTGTCCATGGAATTCTCCAGGCAAGAATACTGGAATGGGTTGCCATTCTCTTCTCCAGGGGATCTTCCCAACCCAGGGATCGAACCCAGGTCTCCTGCATTGCAGGGAGATCCTTTACTGTCTGAGCCACCAGGGAAGCCTCTGGCCTTGGCTCAAATTTATCCTGCAGTGCTGGCCTCCTAGGATGCCCCCTGTTCACCACCCTGTCTCAGCCAGGCTGGCCTCTTGCCAGCTAATTCACGAGCCCTGTGGCTTCCTGCCCCAGGCCCCATGCGCAGGCTGAGCCCTCTGCCCATATGCCTTCCAGAGCTCCTTTCTTCTCTAATTAGAGCTTCCAGGGGACTTTTCTGGTTGTTCCAGTGACTAAGACTCTGTGCTCCCAATGTGGGGGACTGGGTTCAATCCCTGGTCAGGCAACTAGATCCCACATGGTGCATACCACAGCTAAGACCCAGAACAACCAAAACAAAAAGTAGTAAAAAAAAAAGAACTGTCGATCACCATTCAAACTTTGTTGAAGAATCACCTTTTCAGGCAACCTCCCTGACATCCCTCTTAACAATCTCATAATTCTTGCACTTTCCTTCCAAGTACCTGCACTGTGCATAAGATTCTATTGTATGTGTGTGTGATTATGAAGTTAATATCTGTCTCCCTCACTGGGCTGTGAGCCCCAGGAGGGGAAGGTCAAGGCTGCCTCGGTCACCACTCCGTCCTCAGCACTGCCCGGTACTGGCCAGACACAGAGGAGGCCTTGAGGAGGTAGCTCTTTGGAGGTGCTTGCTGAAGGAGGAGGGAATGAGGAATTTAGCTCCTGCAGAGGCAGTTGTGTGTCTAATTCAGGAGGCGCTGCATTTGAGTCCCATCTCTGCTGCTGATTTGATGGTGAGCTGCCTGATACCCTGCCTCAAACCTTCAGGATAAAACAGAGATTCAACCTGCCCTGTGCCCGATGGATGGGTTAAGCTGTGAATCCGATCACTCTCCTGCTTAAACCCTCTTGTGGCTTCTTGTCAGTCTGCCATAGCCTATGAGCCTGGCCCCCATCTACCTCTTGGACCTCACCTCCCTACACCCACCTCGCTCACTGTCTTCTAGCTATGGAGTCCATCTGTCTATACTTTAAACACACCAAACTAGTCTAACCTCAGGGCCTTTGCACATGCTATGTCCTCTACCAGGAACTCTTGCCCTAGAAATCTTCAGGACTCCCTTCCTTCTTTTGCCTACTTTCTCAGCAAAGCCTATTCTAGATCACATCATTATTTATTTATTTATTTTTACTGGACAAGTCTAACCTCTCTGTGCCTCAGTTTCCTCATCTGTAAAATGGACCTAATAATGTTACCTACTTAGCAGAGTTGCAGTGAGGATTAAATGAATTATTATGGGTGAAGCTGGCATTTACCTATAACAAGTCGTTTAATAGTATAGCATAGGGACTCTACTTAATGGTGAGTTGAATGGGAAGGAAGTTGAAAAGGGAGGGGATGTATGTATGGCTGATTCACGTTTCTGTACAATAGGAACAGTAATGATACAACATTGTAAAGCAACTATACTTCAGTAAGCATTAATTAAAAAATGAAAGGGTGAGTGTGTTCCATTTTTCTTACTCTGTGGTCTGTTTGGCCGCACTGATGCGCGTGTGGAATCTTAGCTCCCCAACCAGGGATCGAACCTGTGCCCTCTGCAGTGGAAGCAAGGAGTCGTTAACCACTGGTACACCAGGGAATTACCACAAGACAAGTTCTTAAGGTGATAAATTAGAACACATGATGACAATCAGGAAGGTAAAGGGATGAGCAGAGTCCTATGGGGACCTAGATGGTGAGTGACCAAGTCTGCCTGGAAAAGTTGTCATTCCACTCCCAGCTTTATTGAGATATAATTGGCATATAATCGTTCATGGAGTTCTGAGAAAAGAAACACATGAACTAATATAGGTATGGCTGCTGTCTACAGGGTCGCACAGAGTCGGACACGACTGAAGCGACTTAGTAGCAGCAGCAGTGGTTCTCAAACAGGGGTGATATTTGGCAATGTCTGAAGACATTTTTGGGAGGGCACTATTAGCATCTAGTGACTAGAGCCCAGGGAAGGTGCTAAATACTTGTCAGTGCACAGAATGTGTAGCCTCTGCTACGAAGAAATAGCCAGTCCAAAATGTTAATAGTGCCCAGATTGAGAAGTTGCGTTCTAGGGCAGGTGTTTAGAACTGTTTTTGATCCATAACAAGTACCCAGGAAATCCTAGCTGTTGCTGTTGTCTGCCACCATATCTCTGTTTTGCTCAGAGTATATTCATCAATACATTTTTTTTTTTTTACTGTACTGTGAGGCTTGTGGGATCTTAGTTCCCTGATCGGGGATCAGCCCTGGGTCCCCACAGTGAAGGTGCCAAGTCCTAACCACTGGACTGCCAGCGAATTCCCAATAAATTCTTAACTTATGAATATAGATCCCTCAAGACTAGGCAGGCATGCAGTAGGTGCTCAATACACATTTCATGAATTCATGCATGTGAAGAATAAATGACTGGTGCATTCTCCAGGGTCCGGCTCAGTGTCTGGCACAAAGTAAGCATTCAATAGATGTGTTCTTAGTTAATGCACCAGAGGATTAAATGACAGCTTCGGGGCTGGTACTGGGTAAGTGCTCAGCCAATATATGTTGCATGAAGGAACGAGAGGACCAAATGTTTGCACAGAGCCTGGTAGCTGCTCAGGTTGCATCAGCCTCCTCACTTCCTCCCCCAGTGCCCAACACTCACCGACCACCTGGACCTCGGTCTTGGCCCGCAGGGTCCAGGAAGGGTTGATGGTGACAGCTACCTGATAGGTGCCACTGTCATTGGGCTGGGCGTGACGCAGCAGCATGGAGCCATTGGAGAAGCCAACGATGTCTCTCTGATTCATGGCACTGCCGTCCCTCTGGGGTCGTAGTAGCTTGGGGATGTAGGTGAATAGCATTGTGCCGCCATGGGCCTCCTCCCCCAGGTACCAGCTGAAGTCCTGGAAGGTGTTTGGGATGCCCTGGACAGATAGGAGAAGGTCTTGGTTCATTTGAGGCTGCTCCGGAATCTTCTGGATGCGCAGGGCTGCCCAGGAGCCTTGGGGAACCCAGAGGGCCAGGATGGAGGCTGTGGGGTTACAGGGGAGGCCTGGGATCAGAAGTGTCTGGCAGGGACCATAGCATTCTCCTCCCTATTGGTCCTCAACTGCAGGCTCTGAGTGCTGCTCATTGGCAGCAGCGCTGGGATTGATTAGTGATGTCTGCTCTGGGTGCAAGAGTGGGAACCCAGGTATGAATGTCACAGATCTGCCATCCCATCAGTCCAGAAAGTTTTTCGGCTTGGAGATGGTATGTGATCTGCCTCCAAACACATGGACTCTGAACTAATTTATTAATTTGTCTAACTAATAATTGTTTAGCCAATATATTGTTCATGCTACAATCCCAGTTATATATGATATGTCTAAAATTCCTTATGGACTTCCCTGGTGGTCCAGTAGTTAAGACTTCCAATGCAGGGGGTGTGAGTTTAACCCCTGGTCAGGGAATTAAGATCCCATATGCTGCATGGTACAGCCAAAACAATAATAAAAGACAATAAAATTCCTTAGATTTCTAAGCCCTGGGAATTCAGCAGGGAATCAAGCAGAAGTAAATTCTAGCCTTCGTGGCCCTGACATTCTAGAAAACTCCACAGGTTAAATGGGGATGAGGTTGTGATTCTTCTGCCCCTCCCTCCCATCTTAATGTCATAATTTCCCTTCCCCTGAAAAACTTTCCCTTCTTTCAAGAGGAAACAGCCCCTGGTCTAAGAACCCCTTCTCCTCTCAGCCCTGGGGGTACGTTTCCTCCTTACCTGAGAGCAGGAGGCTCTTGGGGAAGGCGTGCTGGGACCCAGCAGGAATTTCCATCTTGGTGTCCTATCGAGATGACAAGGGGCCACCTACTGACACCGAGGGGGCCCGAGGGTGGGGCCCTGGCTATCCGAAGTGAGCCCACTCAGTGGGAATCCTGGGGTGCCTCTGAGACATGGCTGAGGCCGACCCAGCCTAGCACCCCTTTTCCATAGGCTCTGAAGGCCTCACCTGTGCTCCTTCAGATGAAGGATGATCTGCACAGAAGCTGGCTGAACCAGTTTTCCAGGGTGACTGAGGAACTTCCTAGGGTTTTCCAAGACTCCTCCCTTGACCCCTTTACATCTCTTCTTCCCTGTCAGTAGCAAGGCAATAATTATAACAGCAAAAACAACAGTCATAGCAGCCTTGGATTGAGCAATCCCCCTGGGCCAGGCAAGGAGGTAGGTAATACCTTGTTCAAATACCTCATCTCATATCCACCATGCATAACTTTCCGTTCCATGGAATGAGAAAACTGAGGTTCAAGGAGAGAGGCAAGTCAATCAGCAGGTGGGGATGGAATCTGACCTGTGGCAGGCTCACTCTGAAGCTCTTAGCATAGTTGTTCAAAACCATCCCTCTGTTCATTCATTCCAACATGTACACACTATGCCCAGCCCTGGGCCAAGTGATGCTGAGAACACGGTGATGACTGAGATGGCTCCTGCTCTGCTCTCGGTCCACAGCGGGGCTCACAGTTCTGTGTGTGTGTATGCACGCATGTGTGTGTGTGAGAGAGAGAGGCCCATCCCCAGACAATGATGATACAGAGTGATCATCAATGCTGGGATGGAGGAGCCTCAGGGCCTGGGAAAACCTGAGGGGAATGTCTTACTCAGCCAGAGAGGCAGGGTGGACTTCCTGGAGGAAGGGATGTCTGCTCTGAGACCTAGAGTAGGAGGAGGAATGCAGTGGGATGGACTGGGGAAAGGTATCCCAGGCAGTGTAAACAGCATAGGCAAAAGGCATGGAGGCTGAGACAGCCCTCAAGGTGCACTGAGGAGTCAGCAAAATCCTGGAAGAATGGAGGGCCAAGCAGGGAGGAGGTGTGTGTTGGGGGGTGAAGCTGGAGAAGTAGGAGGACCAAGGGTAATTTTGAGCTCTGCTGAGGCATGAGGGTGGTGCTGGAGGGTCCAGGATTGTGCTATGACCATAACCACATAAGTCTATTTAAATATAAATTTAAATTAATTGAAATATAATGCCTTAGAAAACCTAGTTCCTTGAACTAGCCACTTTCAAGGACTCAACAGCCCCATGCGGCCAGTGGCTACCACACGAGAGCATGGGTACAGGACATTTCCACCATCGTCAGAGAAACTTCTATGGAACAGCGCACACCTAAGGATCTGATGGGGTTGATGCCAGGTGAGATTTCTTGTCTTGTAGGAGGAGAGAACCCCAAGTCAGGGTCCCATGCATCACGTAGCAGTGTGTGCATGTATGTGTGTGTGTGTGTGTGTGTGTGTGTGTGTGTGTGTGTGTGCGTGTGTGTATGTGTGTGTGTATGTGTATGTGTTGGACACACTTCAGAGACTGGCATCTTCCAGAGTCCCCAGGTTGGAACACTTTTCTTTCTTTTCCTTTTTCTTCTTCTTCTTTTGGCAGCACTGCATGGCACGTGGGATCTTAGTTCCCTGACCAGGGATTGAACTCGAGTCCCTAGCATTGTCTGCTCTGAGTCTTAACCATGAGACCACCAGAGAAATCTCAGAGTCCTTAGGTTGGGACAGGAAAGAAATCTTGACTTTGAACTGTCTCAAGGCGGGCATGGTCCAGATGTCTGAACATCTGTAGACTCCAGGACTGCCCTGCTGTGAGTGGCTGAGCCTGGCTCTCCGCCTGGCTTTGTCACCACTTGGTTATGGGATCTTGGGCGCAAGAGTTCACCTCTTGGAACTTTGGTTTCCTCCTCTGGAGGGTGGTGCACACACCCTTACTTATGGGGCTGTTGGGAGGAGTAAGGAGACTGTGCAGGCAGGGGCCAGTAAATGCCCGTTATTTGTAATTATTATCCAACTTGTCTATGGACTTGCCCTGCCTCCCAGATTTGTCACCCTGCTCGTGGGAAGTGTGTTTCCCTGGAGGTGTTTTCAATCCTCGCCTCCCAAACGGTCTCTACAGCCTGGAAGGCCTTGAGGCGGAGTTCCTGGTTGTGTTCCTTGCCAGAATTCTTCCAGGATCTTTTGCTGCTGTTTTGAGGTTTGCTCTGTCCATCTGCCTCAGAGGGATTGTTGCAAATTCAGCCTTTATTTCCAAGGTTGTTGCCCCAATCTTGGGCTGCAATCAGATTGCCCAGACCAGCCTCATTCTGGTAGGAATTTGGAGCACAGCCGAAGTGGAGTTTAGGGGCCACAGGGATTCTGATGAATTTTCCTGTTAAACTTCAGGAGCAAAGGTTCTCTGAGCTGGGAGAGGGAGAGGCAGGGTGCCAAGCAAAGCCAGTTATTCTAGAGTTTCCAGTTCCTAAAGCTCCTCTCTCCCTTTCTTCCCCTCCCTCCTTCCTTCTTCGTCCCTCTCACCTAACGACTTTGACTCCTCTTACAACTACTGAAAGGAAAGTCAAGGTTTATTTAGAACATTTAGACAGAATGAACTTAAAAGGAAGAGAGCAAAATTCAGCCAGCTTCCAACTGCCCAGAGAGAATCACTGTTAATTGTTGTTGTTTAGTCGCTCACTTGTGTCCAACTCTGTGCGACCCCATGGAGTGTAGCCCATGTGAGTTGCCATTTCCTTTCCAGGGGATCTTCCTGATCCGGGCATCGAACCTGCATCTCCTGCATTAGCAGGCGGATTCTTTAGCGCCAAGCTGCCAGGGAAACTGGTTGCTGTTAATACCAGATGTTAGTTCCATCCTCCATCCTGTAGTCTTCATCCTGGCTTTTCACCAGCCCCAGAAAGCAGGTCCTGGCTGGTTCAAGCCTCCTAATCTCAGAGAGGCAGCAGTGAGTGGTGACTTGAAGCGATATCTTAGTTCCCTGCCCAGGAATTGAACCTGGGTAACCTGGGCGCCTGGAAAATCTCATGGGCGGAGGAGCCTGGTAGGCTGCAGTCCATGGCGTCACTGAGGGTCGGACATGACTGAGTGACTTCACTTTGACTTTTCCCTTTCATGCATTGGAGAAGGAAATGGCAACCCACTCGTGTTCTTGCCTGGAGAATCCCAGGGACGGGGGAGCCTGGTGGGAGCCGTCTATGGGGTCGCATAGAGTCGGACACGACTGAAGTGACTTAGCAGGAGCAGCAGTAGCAACCTGGGCAAAAACCAGGAATCCTAGCCACCAGATCACAAAGGGCTAGAGGCTAGAAGCAGAATGTCCCTGTCTCTTGCTTCCATTTGAAAGCAAGAATGTTTTAAGGAGGCAAAAACGTGTGAAAACACATGCAAGGTTTATTATTGGAGGCATAGTACAAGTGGGAGAGCACTCAGAGAAACAGTTCATTAAGACAAGCAAGGCAGAGATGCACACGTGGAAAGAAAGGGTGTGGGCTTCCCCCACTAATGAGGAGGACCACAGTATACAGTGTAGTTCTTCTGGGTCTTTATGCATGTGTGCTAAGTCACTTCAGTCGTCTCCGACTCTGTGCAACCCCATAGACGGCAGCCCACCAGGCTCCCCCGTCCCTGGGATTCTCCAGGCAAGAACACTGGAGGGGGTTGCCATTTCCTTCTCCAGTGCATGAAAGTGAAAAGTGGAAGTGAAGTCATTCAGTCGTGTCCGACCCTCAGCGACCCCATGGACTGCAGCCCACCAGGCTCCTCTATCCATGGGATTTTCCAGGCAAGAGTACTGGAGTAGGGTGGGTCTTTGTTTACCTTTGGCCAATTATCTGATTTCTTTTTCACACCTGACCTGCCCTAGGACCCTCCCCAATAAGGATGTGCAACTTTCTCCAAGATGGGTTTCATCCCAGAGGTCTATGGAGGGCCTTGGCATCGCCTATTATGGTTTGGTGCCTCCTCCTTTATAACCCCCCAAGGATTCTTTCTGCACGCGTGCTGTGTCTCCCTTGCCCCAAGGATGAGAAATGTGTGGCCTCTAGATCTTTTACTCAAACACAATTTAGCCTGTCTCTGTCCCTGCTGTGACTGTCATCTTAAAGTGTCCACAGGAGACAAAGTCCAGTTATTTACCCTGTTCCTGTCTCAAAGTGCAAACAGGAGGCTTATTGTAAATATCTAGCCTAGAGCCTGCCTGCCTCTTTCCCCAGGAAATGTAAACAGGAGGATAATTGTAAATGCCTAGCCTAGAGCCCATCTCTCTCCTGCCTCACTCCCAGGTGGTCCCATTCTCTGGCCAGGGATTGGTTGAGCAGTGGGTAGTGCTGGCCAATCAGAGCTGAGGGGAGGCTCCTGGGGAAGCTCTCCCTGAAAGGAGTGGGCGGCTTCTCCCCACAGTTGTTTGGCTGTGATGGCCGAAATACAGCAGCCACCTTGGTAGCAGCCTGAGGATGAGAGCCAGTATGTGGAGGAAAACAGAGTAAACAGCAGAGAAGCAGAGCTGAACACCCACGCGTAGTACCTGGAGTTGAACTAGACAATCCAGTTACTTGTTTTTAACCTCAGCCTGGGGAGTTTGGGGTGGGGGGTGAGAGGGGCGAGATGGGTTCTCTGCTGTTGGAGCCTGAAGCGCCCCACTGTTACCTTTTCATACACTGACAAAGGTCCTCTCGTTGACTGAACTCTGCTTAAGCTTTCTTGAACTTTTTCCCAGTTAGGATTGATGTCTGACTTCTGGTGTTCATCTTGGCCTTGTCCATTTTGAGCAAGAATCCTTCTAAATCAGTTCAGCCAGAACTGCCTTCCTTTGATATTTGATTGGGTTCTTCTTTTTCACCGCACCCACCCCCCAGGTGATATCTGATCCAGTAAGAATCCTGTAAGGTCGGCATAGCTAAACTCTTTCTTACCCTTGAAGCTACTGAAGCTGAATCCAGCCTCTGTACCCCTCTGCCGAACTAAATCTCAGAGACACAGTTTGGGGGAGAAGTAGAAAAGAACCGTTTTCTTGTTTTGCCAGGTAAGGGGATGACAGGGGGCTAATGACCTTGAAACTGTGTCCCGACCTGCAGGGGGTTGTGAAGAGTTTTATTTTAGCATATGTTTAAAATTTATTTATTATGATTATTAACATAAGTTACTATTATTTATTTGGGGCTGTGCTTGGTCTTGAGTGCTGCACGGGCTTTTCTCTAGCTGTGGCGAGTGGGGGCTGCTCTCCACTTGCGGTGCACGGGCTTCTCATTGCAGTAGGCTTCTCTTGTTGCAGAGCACGGGCTGTAGGGCGCTCAGGCTTCAGGACTTTTGGCACGGGGGCTCACTAGTCGTGGCTCCTGGCTCTAGAGCACAGGCTCAATAGTTGTGGTGCATGGGCTTAGTTGCTCCTCGGCAAGTGGGATCTTCCTGGATTAGGAATCGAACCCATATCTCCTGCATTGGCAGGAGGATTCTTGATCACTGAGCCACCAGGGAAGCCCCTAATTTATCATCATTATTACTTTTAGCCATGCCACGTGGCACATGGGATCTTAGTTCCCCCGCTAGGGATAGAATCCGTGTCCCCCACAGTTGATATATGAAGTCCTAACCACTGAACCACCAGGGAACTCCGGTGAGGAGTTTTATAATAATGCTTCATAGAGGGCACGATTAGTTCATGGAGATTCTTCTGATTGGTTGGTGATGAGGAAAGTGGCAGTCAGCATCATCAACCTTCTGGTGCCAACCGGTCTGGAGTCTATGTCCCTGTGGGCAGCACACCCCTTAACTTCTCCCATCTAGTGGCTGTTCCAGTGTGTGCAAAACAGCTCAAAGATATTGTTTATGTGTGTCCCTTGAGGGTGAACCAGGACCCTGCCCCAAGTGTGTTATTTCTCTTGACTGTTTCTCCCTTGTCTCTGCACCCTCTCCTCTCCCTAATATTGGTAGCAGCTGTTTGAACCTGCTGTTAGAACTCTGGGAAGGTCAGGGAGGCTGAATGAAGCATCTTTCCTGTAATCAAGAAATGGGGGACACAGGACGGCTTTGCGCCCAGGAACCCCACTGGGGTCTCCCTCCCTATTCCCACCTCTTAGTTGGTTTCCATCCACCAACTCCCAGGCTGCTCCTTAGCTATGAATCCCCACCTGCCCACACTGGATTTGGGATTGGGTCCAGTCCCTTTCCCCTTGGCAGATGTTCCCTATACCTAAGGTGATGACCCCATCTCCCTAAATAAAGTCTGCCTTGGGCTTCCCTGGTGGCTCAGATGGTAAAGAATCTGCCTGCAATGCGGGAGACCTGGGCTGGAGCCTTGAGTCAGGAAGATCCCCTACAGAAGGGAATGGTGACCCACTCCAGTATTCCTGTCTGGGAAATCTCATGGACAGAGGAGCCTGGCAGGCTGCAGTCCATGGGGTTGGAAAGAGTCAGGCGTGACTGAGCCACCAACACTTTCTTGCACTTTATGCTTTAACTGAGCTCCCCAGGTGGCGCTATCAGTAAAGAATCCACCTGCCAGTGCCGGAGATGGAAGAGATGTGTGTCTGATCCCTAGGTGGGGGAAGATCCCCTGGAGGAGGAAATGGCACCCTACTCCAGTATTCTTGCCTGGGAAATCCCATGGACAGAGGAGCCTGGAGGGCTACAGTCCAGGGGGTCACAAAGAGTCAGACATGACTGAGTGTCTGAAAACACCATGTTTTAACTGGTGTCATTAAGTAATCTTTTCTTTAACAGAATATTATTTTTTCTCCAACAATTCACCTACCCTTCATGAGTTTAACTGGTTCCTGAAAATTCTTCCAGTAATCTCTGGGGAATGAAAAAATTCTTTAAATAAAAATTTTAAATTATTTTTTTTATTGTGACAAAACCCACATACAATGTACCATTTTAATGTGTACAATTGAGTGGCACTTGTAGGTCCATGATCTTGTGCAACCAGCACTGTTATCTATTTCTAGAACATTTTTTATCATGCCAAAGGGAAACCTTGAACCCACTAAGCAATCACTTCCCATTCCCCCCCCCCTAGGCCCCAATAAACACTGATCTCTTTTCTGTCTCTATGGATTTGCCTATACTGGATATTTCATTTACATGGAATCATGCAAGATATGATCTTTTGTGTCTGGCTTCTTTCATTTAGCATAATGTTTCCAAGACTGTTGCATGCATTAGTACCCTATCCCTTTTCATGGCTGGATAATATTCTGTTGCATGGATAGACCAGATTTTGTTTATCCAGGTATCTATTGAGGGAGTGAGCTAAACCCTCACTTTATTACTTCTGTGCAAATAAACTCAAAATGGACCCCTGATATCTTTTTATAACTTTTGGTTTGAGGGTTTTATGTACAGGCCCAACTCATTTGATGGCTCTTTGCCTTATTACACTTGGCAGATACTGTGTGTGTGTGTTTGTGTGTGTGTGTTTTTTTAATAAATTGAGCAGCTCCACACTGAGCAAGTCAGTCTATGTCATTTTCCCAAAAGTATCTGCTGACTTGGTGTCTCTGTATCATATTTTGGTAATTCTTACAATATTTTAAGCTTTTTTCATGATTCTATCTGTTATCATGGTCTGTGATCTGTGATCTTTGGTGTTACTGTCGCAAAAAGATGATGACTTACTGAAGGCTCAGATGATGGTTAGATTTTTTTTTTTTAGCAATACAGCATTTTAAAATTAGGGTGTGCACACTGAAGTCCAGGTGGTGGTGCAGTGGGAAAGAATCCGCCTGCAAAGGCAGCAGACAGCAGAGCTGCAGGTTTGATCCCTGAGTCAGGAAGATGCCCTGGAGGAGGTTATGGCAACCTACTCCAGTATTCTTGCCTGAGAAATTCCAGGGACAGAGGAGCCTGGCGGGCTACAGTCCATGGGGTTGCAAGAGCTGCACACAACTTGGCAGCTAAACCACCGCCACCACTTACCTGCTTGGCTGTGCTTGGCTCTATTCATGGGCTTTAGTTGAGGCGTGTGGGATCCAGTTCCCTGACCAGGGATCAAACCTGGGGCCCCTGCACTGGGAGCTTGAACCACTGGACCAACAGGGCAGTCCCTCTTTGTGGCCCTCTTGATCCACGCCTTTGTTTGTCTCTCATGGTGACGGTTTGGGCAAAACTCTGTTCCTCCCCAGTTTCCACAAAAGAGCCCCATGCACACAGCCACTCAAGGTGTAACAAATTAACTTTAATGAGGTGTTTGGGGGCTGGGAAAAGACAAGGGGTTTGTGTGGCAGCTAGGTAATCAGTCTCCCTTTATGTCCCTGCACTGTGGAGCCCCACTGGCCTTGTCATGCCCCCACCCCCTCCCATTTAGCTGGGTTCCATCTCTTCCCCATCCTTCTCTGTTTTGCATTCTCCCATCTGCCCAGACAGAAGCCCACACATCCTTCTCACTTTCTCTTGCAGAGTGGCTCATGCCCTGCTCTCCGGTTTAGCATTCTGGCCCAGGGTCTCTATCTGCCTATTTTCTCCGACAGACAGAGGAATTCTGGTGCCTGACCCCAAGACCACGGAAAGTTATAAAATAAATATGTCAGTGTATCAGAGAAGCTCTTTGTCCTGGGGATTGGGCTATGTCCATCCAGGTCTGAGGGCAGACTGTGCTGCACGGCTGTAGCTTCTGATTCTTCAGCATCTATTCTTTCCTTCTTGTTTTGGAAACAACTTCCTGCTTTCCTTGGTGGATGACGCTGGCCACAGATGTTCTCCAGGGACCACATCAGTTCAGGGCCACCACTTGCTCCTGCTCCTTGGACAGTCCCGGGGCAGCTGAGTTCCAGCCTCTAGTTCTCTTCCGATGACAAGGATCAGTGACAATTTCTTGTAAGCCGCTGAGATTCAACTAAATCAGAGATTTAGAAGCTCAAGGCCGGAAGTCAAATTCTTACCAAAAAGCCTCTGGTAGTTGCAACATTCTGTGTGGCCCTACTATGCAGGAAAGGATGAAACTGTTGAAAAAAAGACGTGGCCCTTTACCCCTGGTTCCTGTGAAGTGGAGGAACCTCTTAGCCCTTCTTCGGAATGTCCTGGCTGATAGAAGGCTTTGTTTACCTGGGTCTGTGGGCTATCCAGGATAATCTATGCCGATGGTGTGATTCATGGTGGGGGAATTAGGCCACACGATAATGGCTTGATCTGTGTTGGTGCCAGGCTTCCCAGGGGGCGCAGGGGTGAACAAATTGCCTGCTAATGCAGGAGATGCAAGAGACACGGGTTCAATCCCTGAGCCGAGAAGATCCCCTGGAAGAGGAAACGGCAACCCACTCCAGCATTCTTTCTTGCAGAATCCCATGGACACCACAGGGTGGCAAAGAGTCAGCCATGATTGATCATGCACGCACTCTTTCTTCAACTCTTTCTACGTTGGTGCCAAGGTCAGCTGCATGAGTGGTCAGCCATGTCTACACGATTGACATCTCTGCAGACCAAGGCTCAGGCGCACTTTCCTGCTTGGCAACACTCTGTGTGTGTGGTCACATGTCATCGCCGGGAGAAGTAAGTGCTGTCCACATGAATCCACCGGGACTGAACAACCAGAAGCTTGTGCCGGGACCCTGCCCTGCATGCCTTTTCACATTGCTGCTCTTGATCTCATCCTTGCAGTGTAGGAAATTATATCCGTGAGTAAACAGCTTTCTTGAGTTCCATAGTCCTTGTAGCGAATGACTCAGCTTAAGACTGGTCTTGTAGACCCCTGAACTTGCCCTCCACCCAGGTCACGGTGTTGTGAGGCAGAGGGGGCATCCTTGAGGTCTGGCAGGGGAAGGGTGGCCAGTGTCTTTGGAGGGAGAGTCCCTCCTTTGAGGCAGGGGAGGAAGTCCAGTTGGAAGATCCTCACCAGCTCCAGTCTCACCATCCAGCCCCACACTGTCACCTGGTGCCCTCTGTTGATGGGCCCTGGGAATTGCAGCCAACAGCTGTATAGCTGACCTAGGGAAATACACAAACTTTAGCCTCTAGTTCAGTTGCTCAGTTGTGTCCAGCTCTTTGCGACCCCATGGACTGCAGCACACCAGGCTTCCCTGTCCTTCACTATGTCCTGGAGTCTGCTCAAACTCATGTCCACGATGCCAACCATCTCATCCCCTGTCCTAACTTTAACTTCAAGCCCTTATAAAAAAAAAGTCTTCCTGCTGAAGCCCAGCATGCAGAGAGCTGCAGTCCTGCTCCTTTCCCAACCCTGGAAGCCAGGGCAGCATTCTCCAGGTATGGTCATGAATGGGAAGGAAAGGGGAGATCTGAAAATGCAGATTCCCAGGTTAAGTGCTGCGGGTGCACAGAGATGCCTGGCCCTTTCTTGGGAAAGCCCGCAGAGATTAATCGGGTTCGTGCAGACCCCCACCGCCTCCTCAGCTCCACCACCACACTTACCCCATTAGTAGTGGGACTGTACTGGTTCCGACCTGAGGAGACAGGAGGAGAAGTGATCAGGAGTGAATGACAACCCTGGAAAGCATGGGAAGAAGATACACGTGGCTGACCAGGCCCCTTGAATTCTAAGTCCCAGCTCTGCTATTGACATGGGGGAGTCATGCCCCAAAATTGCTCCTACGTTTAGAAACACAGCTGGGGTACAGGCTTCACGTAGTTATTCCTTCAGTTATTAAGTGTAAATAAACATTTATTGAGCATGGGCTCTGGAACCAGACGGAAGAGTTCAAATCCCAGTCCTTTAGGAGCCATGTGACCATGGGCAATTGACTTAACCTCTCTGTGCCTCAGTTTCCTCAACCATAAAACAGGGATTTATTCAGCAAATAGCAAATGTCTGCTTTGTGCCAGATGCATTCTGGGTGCTGGGGATATAGATGTAAACAAAACAGACAAAAATAACCAGCGTGTGGCTTACTGCTGCTGCTGCTAAGTCGCTTCCGTCATGTCCGACTCTGTGCGACCCCATAGATGGCAGCCCACCAGGCTCCCTCATCCCTGGGATTCTCTAGGCAAGAATACTGGAGTGGGTTGCCATTTCCTTCTCCAATGCATGAAAGTGAAAAGTCAAAGTGAAGTCGCTCAGTCATGTCCGACTCAGCGACCCCATAGACTGCAGCCTACCAGGCTCCTCCATCCATGGGATTTTCCAGGCAAGAGTACTAGAGTGGGGTGCCATTGCCTTCTCCAAGCATGTGGCTTACAATGTGCTAAATGCTATGGTAAGTGCTGGGTCTACATTAACAGGTATGGACACGCCCATTTCACAGATGAGGAAACTGAGTCACAGTAAGGCTTTTGCCCATGGTGACTGCCTGTGGGCTCAGACACAGGCAGTCTGGCTCTGGACGTGATGCATTCAGCAAACATTTCCTCAAATGCTTCTTTTGTGCCTGATCCAGTGGTAGGTGGTGCTGGGGACACAGCCATGACTGACAGTTCTAGCTCTGTGCTCCTGGGTTTCCAGTCCACTGGAGAGACAGACAGGTCTCCATACTGTGATGCCCCTGAGTGGGCAAGGGGTGGGGGTGGGGAAGCCCAGAGCAGGTGCTTGGTTCATTTCAGGGAAAGGTCAAGGAGGGCTCCCTGGAGGAGAGGGCTTCCCACTGGGATGTGAGGAGGCTTTTTGTTTAGTGGTTGAACAAATAAAACTTTGTAACCAACAGATTTGCCTTCAACTCTTGACTTCCCAGCTGTGTGCCAGCTGGCAGGTAATGTCACCTCTCTGAGCAAATGTTTCCTCATCTGTAAAATGGGCTCACAGGGGGACTCTCTTTACAGGGTGGTTGTGAGCATTCAAGGGGGCTGTGCACAGGAAGTGCTTGGCACAGAGAAAGTGCCCAGCAAAATGTAGCTCTTTTGATTACAGAATTAGCCACAGGACTTTGCCAGAGGGAGCCATGGGGAAGGGGGCTCCAGGTACGGGAACAGCCTTGCAAAACCCTTGAGCCAGGGATCTGGGCACCTTTTAGAGTCAGGGATTGGGGCAACCTCTCCTTTCAGGGAGCCAGTCCTGAGCAAGGCAGATGAAGGAAAGTGAGGGTGAGGGGGTTGTTATTCTACATTGCATCCCTTTGGCAGGAGCTTCTATGTCACCTGGATTGAAAGCCAAAGTCCTTACTGTGGCGTTTCAGGACTTACAGGAGCTGCTCTCACTTTGTAAAAATGAGTCAGTGATCCAATGAATAAACATCCCTGGTCTCAGTGTCCCTGTCTGTCAAACGGGGAGCCTCATGGTGTTGGCATGAGGGTTCAGGGAGAGGTTGCCACGTGGAAGGCTTAGTACAGAGCCTGTAGGCTCATAGTAGGTGCTTAATTGTGGCTGCTGTGGTGATGTTCATTTACAGCAGGCAGGTGGGGGATACTGCGAAAAAGAGGGGACTCACGGGAGCTTCTGCGCTGGTAGAGATAAATCAGGAGCACAACAATCAGGGATCCAACTGAGGCCAGGATGATATAGATCGTAGAGTATGAGCCCTCTTGTGACTGCTCCCTAGGACGTTCTGCCAGAGGAGAAGGAAGCAGAGATTTAAGCTGAGAGACTTTGGGGGGTTTCACCTGCCCCCCAAATATTAGACTTCACTTTTGGAGGAGGCTACCATTCTGCCTCCCTCAGTCTATATGGTTTAGCTGAGCTTCACCCCACCCTCTGGTTCCTAGGACGGGACTTGGGTTTTCTTTTTTTAATTTTTTATTATGTGTTGGGGTAGAGCCGATCAACAAATGACGTGTTAATTTCGGGTGAACAGCGAAGGGACTCAGCTATACATATATATGTATCCATTCTCCCCCAAACCCCTACTCCTGTCCAGGTTGCCACGTAACATTGAACAGAGTTCCACCTGCTGTATAGTAGGTCCTTGTTGGTTATCCATTTAAAATATAGCAGCGTGTACAAGCCGGAGGATGGGACTCTCACCTGGGCCTGGCAAATCAGAGCATTCCATTCTCTCTGGCTGCTGCAATTGGTTCATGAGGTGGGACCTAAACTGAGCCAATGAGGGCCAGCCTTCAGACTCTGGCTAGAGCTATTGAAAGTGGTGTATTCTTTCCCTTGGGATTACTAAACTGGTGTACTGTGAGCCTATAAACTGCTGGGGATCATCTTACCTTCCTGAGGGGAAAGCTTGCCAGGGAATAAAGCCAGCAAAAGAAAAGCAGAGACAACAGAGGTCAAGAAAAGTTCCTGGGTTACACAGCTGGAGCATTTGGATCTAACCATACCTGAAGGTGAATTTCTAATAAAGTCTCATTTTTGCCTGGACTATTTTGAGTTGTGCTTCTATCAATTGCAAATGACAGAGTTCTGTCTAATATCCTTGGAAAAGCCTGCCTGAGTCCATTGGGAAGAGGCATTATGCAACTACCCCAGCCTAGGTTTGCAGAGGAGCTGTGTCCAGGTGGCTTTGCAGTGGTTTCAGTGGTTCAGATGGTAAGTTAACAGGCAGTAAAGCTGAGCCCGTTGAACCTTCCATGAAGGGGCTTAGGGAAAGAATGGGAGCTTGGGAGCATTCTTGTGGTTGAGGGACTCCTTTAACCAGGGACCACCTCTAAACCCCCTCCCTCAGAGGGAATCCTACTTCGATATCCTCTTTGATATCTATCCTAAGTTCCTCTGTTCTCCCCACCCAGGGAGCTCCTCACCTCTGACCAGGACGGTCACGTTTGCCTGGTTGGTCCCTATGGCGTTGGTGACAAGGCAGATGAAAGTCACATTGATGGTCTCGTCCACAGTATGAATCAGGAGCTGAGTGCCCTGGACCTGCGCAGAGGATGGCAGGGTTCCGTTGGTCCTAGGAGAGACAGATGGGTGAGGAAGTGGTCTCAGCCAGAGGCCTAGAGTAACCGGTGTTGGGCCACTCACTGTACCGCAGGAATATAGCAACTCTTACACCATCTATAATACAAGTTCAGAGCAAGCCTGGAGTTCCCCCAACTCCGCCTACCATCAAACCCTGTCTGCCCCACGTTCAAAATCCACACAGATGGACTTACCTGGTGGTCCAGTGGTTAAGAATCTGCCTGCCAATCAATCCAGGGGATGCGAGCTCGATCCCTGGTTGGGGATCTGGGATCTCACATGCTGAGGGGCAACTAAGCTTGCAAGTCAAAACTACTGAGTCCAGTCGCCTCAGCTAGAGAGCCTGTCTGCTGCAAAGCACAGAGCCACGTACTCTGGAGCCTGCACACCATGACTGGAGAGAAGCCGAAGTGCTGCAAGGAAGATCCCGTGTGCAGCAACTAAGACTCAACTCAACCAAAAACATAAACATAAAACACAAAGAGAATAGAGCCAAAGTCTCTCCTCTGTCCAGTCATTGCTGTCGTTCAGTTGCTAAGTCATGTCCGACTCAGCGACCCCATGGACTGCAGCCCTCCAGGCTCCCCTGTCCTTCACTATCTCCTGGAGTTTGCTCAAATTCATGTCCATTGAGTCGATGATGCTATCTAACCATGCCATCCTCTGCTGAGGATGATGATGTCATCCTCTGCTGCCCTCTTCTCCTCCTGCCCTCAATCTTTCCCAGCATCAGGATCTTTTCCAGTGAGTCAGCTCTTCCCATCAGGTGGCCAAAGTATTGGAGCTTCAGCTGCAGCATCAGTCCTTTCAATGAATATTCAGGGTTGATTTCCTATAGGATTGACTTCCTTGCAGTCCAAGGGATTCTCAAGAGTCTTCACCAGCACCGCAATTCAAAAGCATCAGTTCTTCAGCTCTCTGTTCAGAGCCCTTCCGTAAAGGAAAAGTCCTGACCATGGGCACAAGTCCCACACAAGCTGGCCCCCTGATGCACTGATCCATTTCCTCCTGCCTCTGTATCCATGGTGGCTGACTTGCTGACCCTGGAACACTTTATTTATGTTCCCACCTCAGGGTCTTTGCATATGCTGTTCCCTATGCCTGGAATGCCCTTCCCATTGGTACCCACACTGCTCACCCTCACCTACTTCAGTACTCTACTCAGACATCACCTTTGTGACACCTTCCTTGCTTACCCTCTTTCAACTGTAGCGACCCCCAGCCTCCTCCGCAAGATCTTTCCCACAGCATTTATCACCACCTGACACACTCCATCCTTAAAAGTGGTATCTTGTTTTTCTTTAAATTAAAAAAATTTTTTTTAAATTTTGGCCACACCCTAAAGCTTGTGGGATCTTTGCTCCCTGACCTGTGATTGAACTCCAGAGGCCCTTGGCAGTGAAAGTGTGGAAACAAACTTGTGACCCACCAAGGAATTCCAGCATTACCTTGTTCCTTGTTTGTTTCTTTCCCCAGATCTGGAGATTTGAGAGGGGGAATTTTGGTTCTTTTCATTTACCGAAGCCTGTGGGTGGTGCTAGTGGTAAAGAACCCACCTGCCAATGCAGGAGTCCTAGGAGGTGCGAATTCAGTCCCTGGGTGGGGAAGATCCCTGGAGGAGGGAATGGCAACCCACTCCAGTATTCTTGCCTGGAGAATCCCACAGACAGAGGAGCCTGGCGGGCTACAGTACATGGGGTCAGAAAAAGTGAGACACGACTGAAATGACTTAGCATGCAGCACGTGGGTCAGTAGCAGCCGACACACAGTAAGTAGTCAAGAAACACTGGTTTAGGGACTTCCCTGGTGGGCTACTGGCTAAGACTCCACCTTCCCAATTCAGGGGGCCCATGTGTGATCCCTGGTCAGGGAACTAGATCCCACATGGCACAACTGAAACCCAGTGCAGCCAAATAAATAGATAAATATTTAAAAAGAAAGAAAGAAACACTGGTTTAATAGACAGAGGAGACCGGGGCATGGGTTTGGGTATTCTGCAGAGCTGGCATGGAAAGCTGGCCGTATGGTTCGTGAGCCTGAATGGCGGTGCTTTGAGACAGGAAGGTAAAGGCCAGCTGTCAATACCAATTGAAAACCTTTGATTGGCAGCTCCGCTGGCCGACCATTGAGACATGCCTGGCCATCCACAGAGATGGAGTGCCGGAGATGCCGCCCACTACGACATTTGCATAGTCAAGAACGGGAAAGCACCTCTGTATCCCCAGGTGGGACCGGTTATGTTATTGACAGCCTCATTTGTGACAGAGTCCTAGCACTTCAGAGAAGCAGGTGGTGGGGTTTTGAAATCCATAAATGATGAGGACTCTTGGCTAGATGGCAAGAGGGTGGAGTGAAGGGCAGGAATGTGATAAAGCAAGTCCAGGAAAATGTTAGTGAGAGAATCCATACAGTGGGCTTTTGAATGTTTACTGGAAAAGTGCTTACAAGACTTCTGTAGGCTTGAAAGATTTCCTGATAAAATGCTGGGGGAAGATAGATCTATGTGCCCTGACTTGGAAAGATGTTCACGAGAGGGACTTCCCTGGCGGCCCAGCAGTTAAGACTCTGCGCTTCCACTGCAAAGGAGTGTGGGTTCCATCCCTGGTCAGGGAACTGAGATCAGATATGCTGTGAGGTGTAGCAAAGATGAGACAAAAATGAAAGAAATGTATTCATGGACAGAGGAAAGTTTTCAAAATTATACATACAGCACAGTTTCTTTCCTTTTTTTTTCTAGAAATACTGATAAAAAGACAGGAAAGATGTATAACAAAGGGTAACAGTGATGTTTCTGGAGATGACTGGGTATAGGACTATAAGAGCTATTTTCTTCTTTTTACTCGCAACCATATTGCCTAAAGTTTCTACAGTGCTCATAAGTTATTTTTGTAATAACAAAAACTGGGCCCAATAAAAATTAGGGTAAACCATTTACCCCTTTGCCTTTAGCTTTCCCCACTCTTATCCTTCAGTCTCAGTAGGAATTTGAGGAAGTTTTTTGATTGCTCTGCTCCTCAATCAAGAAAATCGGGAAGGGGCTACTTCCTGGTGGTAGCTTCCAGTGGTTAAGAATCTGCCTTGCAATGCAGGTTTGGTCCCTTGTAGCTCAGTTGGTAAAGAATTTTGGTAGCTCAGTTGGTAAAGAATCTGCCTACAATGCAGAAGACCCAGGTTCAATTCCTGGGTTGGGAAGATCCCCTGGAGAAGGAATAGGTTACCCATTCCAGCATTCTTGGGCTTCCCTTGTGGTTCAGTTAATAAAGAATCAGCCCGCAATGTGGGAGACATGGGTTAGATCCCTGGGTTGAGAAGATCCCCTCTAGAAGGGAAAGGCTACACACTTGTATTCTGGCCTGAGAATTCCACGGACTGTATAGTCCATGGGGTTGCAAAGAGTCGGACACGACTGAGCGATTTGTACTTGGGGAACTAAGATCCCACATGCCTTGGGGCAACTGAGCCTGTGCGCTGCAACTGCTGAGCATGCACGTCACAACTAGAGAGTCCGTGCGCCACAACAAAGGCCCCACGTGCCGCAACTAAGACCTGATGCAGCCAAATAAATAGATATTTTTAAAAAAAATGAGAATTAGGATGGAACAGTATTTGCTCTCTAAGAGGTGACTGAACAGGTTACACAAGGTGGCTGGGGAGGTGGCACAGTCCAGGGCTTAAGAGGACTGGGTTTGGAGCCAGACGCCGATGGGAGAGTCACCTCTATACCCGTGTGCCCGGGTATAGCTGTGTGCCACAGCTCCCGGGCAGATATTTAACCCAGGCCTGGCGATAATGCAGGCTGTGGCCCGAGTGTGGGGATCACATGGGGTGCAGGTAAGTACCTGGCACACAGCAGGCACCCTATAAAGAGCAGGTGTGTCAACAAACCTTGACTTCATCACCTCATTAACTTTGTGCACACAAGAGATTTTCCTGGGGGACCACAGTTGACTTCTTGTTTTGTTTTTCTTTTCTGCCTATACCCCTCCTTCCTCAGACCCAGGAGTCTAGACCCCAGCCCCTCCTCCCTCAGACCTTGGAGTCCAGGCCCCTAGCCCCCTCCTTCCTCTGACCCAGGAACTCACGTGGTCCAGTAGTAGCCCGTGGACTCTGGTTTGCTGTGGATGTCACAGTTCAGGGCAACCTCTCTACGGCCGATGTACCAGTTGTCATCATAGCCGGATATGGAGACCTCGGGGGGTCTGGGGGAAACAGACACACAGGCTCAGAGACAGGGAGCCTTCAAAGGGCCCAAAGATAGCTGGGATTCATGTCACAACAGGAAGAGGGCCTTGACAGGTTTGGGGAACAGCTCAAGGTGGAGAGGCCTGGGAGGGGTCTGGGCAATGGGTTCCAGCTTCCGCCCCAAGAATAGAAGCCTGGGACTCGTCAGCAGGGTGCTAGGACAGGGGGTCACAGACAGTGCTTCTCAAGACCTGCTTCTCTATTAATTTTCCCTATAAAACCAGGTCTTGGCATGCCTGGGATGTCCTGTGAGAAAAAGCCTCCTTCTGGGTGTTCATAACACATGTGAGCATGTTCAAGGCTCTGACAAGTCCTGCAGGAGAGAATCCTGGATGACTGCATCTCAGTATGTGTCTTACCCAACTCAAATGTGATCAGCAGGGAAGATTTTTAAAGTCCCCAGGGGGAAGGCCAGTGAGACAGGGTGCTTATGTATGTGTGTTGGGAAGGAATCAGTTTAGACACCCTCCTCACTCAGATCCAGTTGAGGGGGTCGAGTGTAGACCGTGCAGCAACTGTCAGGCAGGGAGTAGTCAGTCCAGACAGTGACAGGAGGACCCAGTCTGCAGATGAGCCAGTGTAGACAACAGTGGGGCAGAGGGGAGTGTAGACTGCACGGGGGGTGGGGGTGGGGACAATGTAGGCAGTTCTCCAGGATAGCCAGTGTAGACAATGTTGTGGGTTGGTGTGAGAGAGTGTCTAGGAGAACCGGAGTAGAAAATGCAGGGTGTCAGGGCAGCAGTGGTCAACTGCCAACTGCCCTCAGCTGGCGGCCTAAAGGAGTGGTGTAGACAGTGAGGGCGATGCTGTCTGGGGCGCACAGGAGCCAGTGTAGATAAGTGTGTGTGTGTGCTCAGCAGCGTCCAGCTCTGTGTGACACCAAGAACGGTAGCCCACCAGCCTCCTCCTGTCTGTGGAATCTTCCAAGAATACTGGAATGGGTTGTCATTTCCTCCTCCAGGGGATCTTCCCCACCCAGGGATCAAACGTGCATCTCCTGCACTGGCAGGCAGATTCTTTACCAGTAGCGCCACCTGGGAAGCCCAGACGGTACTATGGCAGTGGAGGAAACGCAAGGGAGTTGGTATTGATGGTGAGGAAGCAGTGTAGCAGTGTGCCCAAGGTCAGTGTGGACAGTTGCCCAGGGAAGAGGGTGTAGGCGCTGTGTGCAGGCTCAAGAGAGCGTATGTGGGGTGTCCGTGTAGACAGCGGCCCCCAGGGAGCAGTGTGAACTGTGGTATAAAAAGCTGGTAGAGTCCTTCCCTAGTAGCCCAGTGTTTAAGACTCAGCGCTTCCATTGCACAGGGCATGGGTTTGACCCCTGGTCAGGGAACTAAGGGGCTTCCCACGTGGTGCTAGTGGTGAAGAATCCGTCTGCCAATGCAGGAGACATAAGAGCCTAGGGTTCACTCCCTGGATGGGGAAGATCCCCTGGAGAAGGGCATGGAAGCCCACTCCAGTATTCTTGCCTGGAGAATCCCATGGACAGACGACCCTGGTACAGGCTATGGGGTCGCAAAGAGATGGGCACGACTGAAGTGACAGCATGCACGTAGGCACAGGGAACTAAGATCCCACATACCCTGTGGTACGGCCAAACGGGGAAAAAAAGCAGCAGCTGGTATAGACAATAAAGGACAGGGTTATCTATGGCCCAGGGGAGTCAGGTGCAGATGATGTGAGGAAGGGTGTAAGGCATTAGTCAGAGAGCCAGCTCTGATGATGAAATGATGTAATGTTGAAAGTGCCCCTTGGAGTCAGTGTAGGGGAGGGTGGAGACAGCTGGCCAATGGCAGGGGGAGGGTGGAGACACTGGCCAATAGCAGGGGGAGGGTGGAGACACTGGCCAATAGCAGGGGGAGGGTGGAGACAGTCTGGCAGCCCCTCCCGCCCTTGCTCACACTTAGACCCACTCACAGGACACAGCCAGGGTCATGGCGAGTACAACGGGCTTCTCAAAGCTCTCGTGCTCCACTCTGCAGGTGATGTTCCTGCCGTCCAACTGGCTGGAAGGTGTTAAGATTAAGAGGCTGATGACGGTGACGGTGCCGGGCAGGGGCCCTGGCACCTGGGTGGTATTGGTCTTTTCATCTGAGGACCAGGAAATGCGGGCAGGTGGGTGACCTCCTGTAGAGACGCAGCGGGCTGCCGGCACAGGGTTTGGGCTGAGCGGGATGTTCAGGGTCTCAGCCTTGTTCTGGGGCCGGGCTGAGAAGAGGAGCAAAAGACACGGGTTACGCCTCACCAGCAGTCAGGCAACAAACATCTCAGCAGCAGGGGAGTACCGAGATGAGGGTACTGGATGTGGACATGTTCAAATCCCTGCTCTGGCCCAGCAGCCTTGGGCAAGTTCGTGCCTCAGTTTCCATGTCTGTCAACTGGGGATAAGGAGAGGATGACCAGCGATGAGAATTTATAGGTAAAGCTCTTAAAACGGTACTTGGCAGGTAATACGTGCTCAGTATACATAATTATGATTGGTAATTGAATATGGTGCCTGGCTCTGTGATGGGCAGTATTGAAGACTCAGGAAGGACTGAGACATCCCCACCCTTGCCTTCATGGAGTGGACTGTAGGAAGGAAAGACGGATTTCCCCAGACAGCGATGACTCAGACTGGGCAAGGCTGGGATGGGGGATCCTGGAAGGAGTGCCTGAATCTCGGGGATGTGGTTACTGAGGGCTTCATGGAGGAGGGGAGGGCTGAGCTGTGCTCTTGGAGATTCAGACAAGAGGGACTGGGTCAAGGTTCCATAGTCATAAATGTCAGAACTGGATCTTCCCACAAGGTCTGTCTGACTCTAAAACTACCTTGCTCATTTTCTTAATCATTCTGGTGATTCCCAGACCTGGGGTTTCATGTGGTTCCTTTTCCCTCAGTACCTGTGTTCTTGTTACCCAAGATTTCTCTTTAATTTGACTCACCGGTTCTGTTTTACTCTCATCCTAAATCATAAGACTCGAAGTCTTAAATTTTCTGAAATGATGAGAGATGCCTTTGGTTAGGGGCATGTGTCAGGCACTGTTCCAAGGAATTAATCTTGTTATGAGTCATGACAGTTTCCGACACAGAAAGTGATAGTGAGCTCCCCTGGTGGCTCAGACGGTAAAGAATCTGCCTGCAATGCAGGGAACCCAGGTTCAATCCTTGCATTGGGAAGACCCCCTGGAGAATGGTGAGTTCATACAAGAATGGTGAATTCATACAAGGCCCAGAACAGTTCCTGACACAGAAGCAAAAAGAAACATGAGCTCTTATTCATCCTCACAGCAATCTCCATTTCACAGATGAGAAAACCGAGGCAAAGAGACTTCATACTCAGTTGCCAAGAGGAAGGCCTGTCATATTTTCTCTGGCACTCATAAAAATGAATGCATGTTTCCGTGACAATGCCAAGGGCATACCCCCCTCCCCCGCCGCCACCTTGGTTGGAGAAAGCCCTCCACTCCTGGATATCAGAATCTTCCCATCCCAGTCTATTTCAACTCTCCCTTTGGCTCAGTGGGTAAAGAACCCGCCTGCAATACAGGAGACATGGAGACGGTTCGATCCCTGGGCTGGGAAAATGCCCGGGAGCAGGAAATGGCCACCCACTCCAGTACTCTTGTCTGGGAAATCCCACAGGGTGGAGCCTGGCAGGCTAGAGTCAGACACGACTGAGCACTCACTCACTCACTTCCTCACCAAAGGGAGTAACAATAACTGACCCACTATCCCCAGCCCACAAAGGTCTCTGCTCTAAGCGGTTCACCTGGATGAGCTCCTTGGACCCTCAGGATAGCTTTCTGAAGGCAGCACTATTGTTACTAAACCTGTTTCACAGATGAAGAAAGCAGGTTTCAAGATGGATCCACCTGCCCAAGCTGGCAGTGGCTTCCCAGCTTCCCAGGCCAGTCTCTGTCCCCACAACTTCTTGCATCAGCCACTCCCCCCTATACCACCAGCATCCCCAGATCCTCCAATCCCCTTGGCCCACAGTCTCCAAGATCTTACATCCCAGGACCTCTGACTCTCTTCCGGTCCTTGAACCCCTCCTCCTTCTAATCTCCCCTGCATCCTGCAAGGTCATTGCCCGACCTCCTTTTGTCCCCTCGGAATTTCCCCCTCCCTCCTGGGCCCTTCCCTCTCTTTGTCTACCTCCTATCCGACTCCACATCCCTCCCTTTCAGCCCCCCCTTCCTCCCAGCTTACCAAGCACACGGAGCTGGGTTCGAGCGCTCTTGTCACCGTTAGGGAACGTGGCGAACTGGCAGGTGTAATTAGCCTCATCTTCCACGCGCAACTCCCGCACAGCCAGTGAGGCGTCCCACAGCTTCTCGCCGGGCTTGGCGGCCAAGAATTCCAACCGGCTGGATTCGTGGAAGCTGGGGCCCTGGGCGGGGTGGAAGACCGCCACGCTGCGGGCGGGCTCCGCCTGGCTCTGCTTTGTCCAGGTCACTTGCGTTACCGTCACATTGTGTTCCAGGGGTTGCAGTTTGCATGGCAGTGTCGCAGTTTCTCCCAGGAAACCGGACACCTGGACTGGGGCCAGCACTGTGATTATTTTGGTCCCTGCGGGGAAACACAGGGTGGGTCACATCTGAGTGTCCCTGATCCGGATGGGGCAGGGGGCTCCTGGAGCTTGGAACCCCTTGGGTGTATGTGTGTTGAGGGGAACGGGGATGCGGAGCACCAGTCCTGGTCCAGGGGTGAGGATGAGATGGGGGCTGGACTGGGTCTGCCACTAGGGGTCCCGCACTGCCCCCCCTTCACGCCTTTGAGTTGTTATTACCGTATATCCTCTATCTCAGCATCATTAATTTTAAAAATTGCATCCGTGTTGTGGTTAAAAATTAAATTTGCCTCTTAAACCACTTTAAAACATATACTCCAGTGGCAATTAAGTACATTCATGATTTTGTGCAGAGAACATCACTATCTAGTTCCAAAACTTTTCTGTTACCTCCAGTCATCAGTTTTAAGATGCTCTGGGATGCTGTTAGAGCATTTCTGATTTAGAGGTATGGGAAGGGGAAGAAAGGGTCCTCAGTGGCTCAGTGGTAAAGAATCCACCTGCCAATGCAGGAAATGCTGGTTCAGTCCCTGGAAGGGGAAGATCCCCTGGAGCAGGAAAAGGCAACCCACTCCAGTATTCTTGTCTGGAAAATTCCATGGACAGAGGAGCCTAGTAGGCTACAGTTCATGAGGTCACAAAGAGTTGGACATGACTGAGTGATTGAGCATGCAGTCGTGCACGTGCGCGCACACACACACACACACACACACACACACAAGGGGGAAGAAACTCAACGTCTTAGGATCCATGAAATAAAGTAGTATTATTACTGTTTGTGGCCTTAGGTTGGGAAAATGTTTGTAGAGGGGTCCAAGCATAAGAAGGGAGTTGATGGGACTTCCCTAGTGGTCCAGTAGTTAAGACTTCCAATGCAGGAGGCACAGGTTAGATCCCTGGTCAGGAAGCTAAGATCCCATATGCCTTGCTCCAAAAAGCCAGAACATAAAAGTGAAGCAAGATTGCAACAAATTCAATAAAGACCATTAAAAAGCACCCAAATAAAAAAAAATTTTTTTTTAAAGAAGGGAGGCGATTATAGCCCCCAGGTTTTAGATCCCCTCAGCTCTCTGCTATGAGGACTTCAGGTAGATTCCTTAACATATCGGATTCTTTTCTGCTAGTTTGTAAAATAGGACTAATTAAGTTAACATTCTGGGTTGCTTACACAGATTAGGAGCTGTTCTGAGTGCTACACACATCTCCCAGCATTTAGTCCTTAAGCAGCACCTTGAGGCAAAAGCACCACTGTCAGCCCCACTTTACAGAGGGGAAATCCAAAGCACAGTCTTTTGCTCCAGGTCACACTGAGGGCAAGTGGCAGAGGCGGGATTTGAACCTGGGCCATCTTCAATCAAGACTCCCGATCTCTAATCCCTAGAGTCCCTGCACACACTAGATCCTCAACACGTGTTGACTTTTATCCACATTGATAAACACAATACTATGCATCCTTATTAATAATAATTGGGATAAAGGAGACGGCGAGAAGGAGTTAAGTGCTTTGAATCTCAATCCTTCCACTCACTAACTGTGGCCTTTGTGCCCGTGGTTTCATTCCCCTGAGCCTCCATCTCCTCATCTATAAATGGAGGTGGTTGTAACTTAAGATGGAGTTGGGAGGACTAAATGAAGAAATTTATGTAAAGACACATGCCAAGCACTCTATACCAGTGAATATTATAATTATTGCTATGAGGAAGAGGAGGTGAGGACATAGTGGACTGGGGTGCTTGCAGCAAGGCGTGTGGAGGGAGGACGTGGTCTGGACACGAGGGGACTGAGTGGTGAGCTGAGCACACTAGACTCGGATGGAATGCCAGCTCTACCAGGGATGTGCTGTGCGGCTCTGGGCAAGTGTGTCTCCTTCTCTGATGGTGAGACCTCTGTGAGGATGACACTGGGTGAAGTGGCCTTTCTCTAGGCTTATACCCTGTGTCACAGCCAGGCCCAAGTTCCACCATGTGCCAGGCCCCTGAGCTGCTCCCTTGGGCCAGTCCTCCTCCACCCCTCTCCAAGGTCCCTGAGGTCCACACTCCCAGCACTAGGATTTTCACCCTCATTGGACAGAGGGGTCATGAGCCTTGCATGGCCAAGCTATCTGCCTGGGTAAACCAGAAAGCGAGGGGGCAGAGCCTGGGTTGAGACCTTTTGAGAAACGAGGAGACTCTGGTTTCCTCAAGTCTGTGTTCAGTATTATTAACCGTTCATGTGAATCATCACGGTCATTATTGTTTTTCTTCAGTGCATCTAGCTCAGGGTGTTTCCAAGACACCATCTTACAATAGGCACGTGGGATTCCATTCTCCCCTCCTTCTTCCTCCCAGCCCCCAACAGACATTTCAGGGAAACAGGGAGCTCAGGTCATTTTCCTGAGGTCACACAGTCAATAAATGCCAAAAGCTATTTTGAACTCACCGCTGTCTGACATCAGAGCTATACTCCCAGTATTCGGAAACGCGGCCCATAGTAGGCACTCAGAAAACGTGCGTGGGGTGAATGCGTGAATGAATGAATAGCTGCGGCCTAGAGCCAGACGCGGTCGAAGGGGAACGAGAGAACGGGGTTGTCTGCCGCTGCCCTTCTTCCCCTCATCAAGCATCCTCGGTGGCTGTTAGCTAGCTGTTGAGGGCTGGGGAGAAGGCTGCGCTGGTATAGCGAGCAGGTACGCGGGTGTGGTGCCCGGGCAGGTGCGGCACCGAGGAAGTTCACTTTCCGCTTCATTTTTCCCCGGAGGCCTGCCCGCCCTGCCCTTCAGAAATCTCCCGAAGTCCGGGGGTTATCCGGGAAGCTATCAGGAGAGTCTGGCCCAGGCCCGGCGTTCCTGCATCACTGGGGCGGAGGGGAGCGGGCGGGCCGGCGGGCGGAGGCCGGCGAGCAACTCAGGGTGGGGCGAGCGCCCGGGCCGGTGGGGAGGGAGAGGGGGAACGGGGGCCGCCCGATCGCGCGGGTCACTCACCGGCTCCCAGGGACGCCGAGAACAACAGCAGCGGGAATGGCAGCAGCAGCCGCCGAGTGAAGAGAAAGGCAGGGGCCATGCCGGCTTCCTCCCGGCGCCCCTGGGCAGGGCGCGCCCGGCCTCCGAACCGAGCGTCCGCTCGCTCTGCCAGCCACGTGGGCGCAGCTCGTACTGATTCCGCACCTTCTGCGCCAGAATCCCGTCTTCTCTCAGCCGCCGCAGCCTCGGGCCAAAACAGGGAGGACTAACAGGGAGGAAGAAGTAGAAATGGGCACCCTCGCAGGTGCCCGTCTGGCTTGGCGCCGGGTTCTGCTCCTCCCTCCGTCCCTTTGCCACACTCTACTGACGCCACCTACGGCGGTGACTTCTCTAGGACATGGGTTCGGATGTGTCGTTGTTGTTTCAATCGCTGAGTCGTGTCCTACACTTGGTGACCCCACGGACTGTGGCCCGCCAGGCTCCTCTCTGTCTATGGGATTTCCCCGGCAAGAAATCCTGCGATGAGTAGACATTTCCTTCTCCAGGGGATCTTCCCCATCCGGGGATCCAGCTGGGGTTTCCTCCTGCACTGCAGGCAGGTTCTTTACCGCTGAGCCCCGAGGAAACTGAGGCGCTGGCAAAGAGGTTCAGCGACTTTCTAAAGGGGATTTGAGTCCATCATGGGGACAGATCCTGAGTTCCTAACCCCCAAAGCTGCCATCCCTGGGGTCATATTGGGCAAGTTGCTTCTCCTCTTGGGGCCTCAGTTTTTCATCTGAAAAAGGACAGGATAACAATACCCTGTCTGTTTGCAAAGACAAACATGCAACTGCTTATGTTACCGAGTCCAAGCTGGCTCTCCTCGCTGCCCGACAGGCCGACGAATGAGAGATAAGGGATTGAGGCAAGGAAGAGATTTTACTCCAGGTGCCGCCTGAATAAGAAGATAAACAGGCTAGTGCCTCGAAAATAACCATCTTATAGTGTCTGGGTGTCAGGTTCTTTTATAGATCAGAGATGGGAGCAGGTGAGGAAGCAAAGTAAAAAAGCCATTAATCTTGCAAACATCTCCCAGAATGGCAAACCTGAGGCAGGGAATGTGTTCATTTCTTCGTGCCATCAATAGGTGGACTGAACCCTTAAAATTAATTAAATTAAACCCTTAATTTAACAGTCAGGCCGAGGGGCAGGATTCTCTGAGGTGGGCCATTCTGTATGATTATAATAACAAAAACAACAAAAAGCAGGTCAAAGAAACAGTTCCAACATGGAGTCAGAATTGGCTGCTTCTCTACAACACTTGGTCCAATTCCTGGTTTATATTTTGTACTCAGTAAAGAGCCACGATCACAAATAACAACTCATGTTGCTTTACAGTTATTATAAAATAATATTGATGGTATTGAATATTAATATCCTCACTTAGATGAGAATGACAGTTCATTCAGTTATCATTCCACAAATACTTATTGAACCAGGCAGTATTCCAGGCACAGGGGATGCAGCAGAAAGCAATACAGAAAATAATCCCTGCCTTCATGAAGCCCACTTCTACTGAAAGGAAACAGGCCACTGAAAGAGCAAGACACAGAATGGCATCATGTCTGGGGGTGATAACGGTTAGGGATGAACATATAGAAGGGAGAGAGATGGGAGAGACCAAGATAGAAATGGAGGAATGACAGAGGAATGGAGATTAATTCACTCTTGGAGATAGTCACTGGGAGATGGGGAGAAAGAGAAAACACAAAAGACACAAAGATAGAGAAACCCAGGGCAGAGGGTGAGGTGGAAGAGGATGAAGAGGTGGCAGAGGCCAGACAGCTCAGATAGAAACTTTCGAGACTTCCTCATCCCCAGTCCTGTTCATCCTAGCCAGGGTCCCCACCTGGCCCACTAGCAATTCTGACCCTTGTTCTGTGACATCTCCATGTCTTTCTAGAAAATTCCCCCTTTGGACTTTGGCCAGTTCAGAGGGTTCTGCTTCCTGCTGCCCTCTCTGCCTTGGTCCTGGAGCCCACTCCTGGCACACAGCCGTGGGTGGGCAGATCTGATGTTGGGTGTCTCTCGCTCTGCATGTACGTAGGTGAATTTCTGAATGGAAATGTGGAAGCTGGTCTCTGGGAAATCTCTGAATTTTCTGGCACTCTTGTTCAGGGCCTGTGAGTAATTTCCAAATTGGGAAACTGGCTGTTGCTTTGTTCCTCTCCTGAACTGTGATGTCACCTCTGGGGTTCCCCCCTCCTCCCAGGGCTCCCAGCTTCGGCTACTGTGGTTTCAATAGCCACCTCTCTGACTCTGGATGGTTAGCGGCTGCCCCCTGCCCTCACCAATGTTTGGATGTCATATTTGGGCCCAAGTCACCCCACTTTCTGTCTTCTCCCCACTGGACATCTGACTTCCTGGCAACAAGAGTGGGGCCTCTGCTTCAAATCAGACCATTAGAACCTTGGTCCTCAACAATTCATGCAATGTGGATACTATAGGCTCTGTTATTGAAGCTGAAAAGTGGGATCAAGGCAGGGCTGAAGGTCAGGGATGGGGTGAAGGTTAGGGATGAAGTCAAAGATGGGGTCAAAAAGGGAGGACCTTGGAGATAGGGTTCGGCTGTGGTGAGGGTCAGTAGGAGGGGAAGGTCCTTTGGTGGCTGGTATTCCCAGGGAAAAGCCCTTTGAATCGATAAATACTTGTGAAGGCCAAAAGCTCCAGGCTGTCAAAATCTTTGAATTAAGTAAAATGTCCTGGACTTCCCCGGTGGGCATTGCGACCTCCAGTATGCTTGCCTGGAGAATCCCATGGACAAAGAAGCCCGGTGGGCTATGGTCCACAGCGTCGCAAAGAGTCAGGCACGACTGAAGCGACTTAGCACAAACACACAGTGGATGAGAATCCTCCTGCCAATGCAAGAGCTATCGGTTTGAGCCTGTGGGAAGATTCCACAGGCCTCGGAGCATGCGGGCCACAACGTGTGAGTCTGTGCTCTAGAGCCCATGAGCAGAAACTACTGAGCCCACGCCACACAATTACTGAAACCCATGCTCCTAGAACCTGTGCTCTGCAACAAGAGAAGCCCCATCTAGTCCCAACTAGAGGAAGCCTGTGTGCAGCAATGAAGACCCAGCACAGCCAAAATAAATCAATAAAATAAAATATCTTGTTGCGGGGCTGGATATGGCTAAGGCAAGGACATGATGGAGAGAGATGGGTGCCAGCTGGAATGGGTGGGTGGAGTTCAGGAGTTGTCTGGTTCCCGATAGCCCCCTGCCACTGCAGGCCCTTTCCACCTCTGAGCCCTGAGAGTGGTCTGGTGTCCCACTGAAACCACCCTCCTCTGGCTCTCGCAGCTCCGTGGGCTCTCCCACCACGGCCCTTTGTTCTTTGTATTAATTCAATCAACGCATGTTGATTGAGCACCTACTACGTATTTGGCCCTGTCCTAGGTGCTTCACTTTCTTAGGTGCTAAAGATACAGCGATGTTCAAGAAACAAAGTTCCTGCCCTCCTGGAGGTCCTGGGTTGGATGAGAGTTGGGGAGAGGAAGATAATAAAAAGTAGACAGGTACTATATATACCACGGGATGGTAAAAGCTATGAAGAAAAATAAGAATAAGTGAAGGAGACAAGGACATTAAAAAACTAAGATGACGGAATCTGGTCCCATCACTTCACGGCAAATAGAAGGGGAAAAAGTGGAAGCAGTGACAGATTTTTCTTGGGCTCCAAAATCCCTGTGGATGGTGACTGCAGCCATGAAAGTAAAAGATGCTTGGTCCTTGGAAGGAAAGTTATGACAAACCTTGACAGCATATTAAAAAGTAGAGACATCACTTTGCCAACAAAAGCCTGTATAATCAAAGCTATGTTTTTTCCACTAGTCATGTATGGATGTGAGATCTGGACCATAAAGAAGACTGAGCACCAAAGAATTGATGCCTTTGTGGTGCTGGAGAAGACTCTCGAGAGTCCCTTGGACTGCAAGGAGATCAAATCAGTCCATCCTAAAGAAAGTCGACCCTGAATATTCTTTGGAAGGACTGCTGCTATAGCTGAAACTCCAATACTTTGGCCACCTGATGCAAAGAGCTGACTCACTGGAAAAGGCCCTGATGCTGGGAAAAATTGAAGGCAAAAGGAGAAGAGGCCAGCAGAGGATGAGATGGTTAGATAGCATCATTGACATGAATGGACATGAATCTGAGCAAACTCCAGAGATAGTGGACAGGAGAGACTGATGTGCTGCAGTCTGTGGGGACAAAAAAGTCGGACACAACTTAGCAACTGAACAGTCACAAGAACAGGTCAGGATAAGACACTGACATTTTAAAAGATCGGAAGACTTTGGAGGGTTTTGAGCCAATGTGATCAGATTTGTGTTTTAACAGAATCACCTGGAAGCTTATATAATTAAGCAAATATGAACATATTTCCTTATTCTTTTCTTATGTATATAAGGAATTTATTTTGTATACGTGTGTATTTTCCTTATATATACATATATATGCAAATTTCCTTATTCAGTTCAGTTCAATTCACTCGCTCAGTCGTGTTCGACTCTGCGACCCCATGAATCGAAGCACGCCAGGCCTCCCTGTTCATCACCATCTCTCGGAGTTCACTCAGACTCACGTCCATCGAGTCCGTGATGCCATCCAGCCATCTCATCCTTGGTTGTCCCGTTCTCCTCCTGCCCCCAATCCCTTCCAGCATCAGAGTCTTTTCCAGTGAGTCAACTCTTCGCATGAGGTGGCCAAAGTACTAAAGTTTCAGCTTTAGCATCATTCCTTCCAAAGAAATCCCAGGGTTGATCTCCTTCAGAATGGACTGGTTGGATCTCCTTGCAGTCCAAGGGACTCTCAAGAGTCTTCTCCAACACCACATCAATTCTTCGGCGCTCAACCTTCTTCACAGTCCAACTCTCACATCCATACATGACCACAGGAAAAACCATAGCCTTGACTAGACGGACCTTAGTCGGCAAAGTAATGTCTCTCCTTATATACATATGCAAATGTTATATATGTTCCTTATACATAATTTCCTTATTCTTTCCTCCCACATTGAAAAGAATAAATAGTAGCATTGTTCTGCCTCTTCCTGCTTTTTACCTAGCAACACATCTTGGTGATCTTTCTAGGCAAGGACACAGCATTCATTCACTCACTCACTGGTTCATTCATTCACAGCTATGCAGCATTCCAATGCATGAACCCACAATAAATTGTGAACCGGTCCTCAGCAGTTGAGCCCTTTGGGTGTTTCCAACTCTTTGCATTTGCAAACTATCCTCTGATGAGTGACCATGTCCACACCATTTCCCACGCCTGTGACAGTATCAGTTCCCTAGGTTCCTAGAAGCTGATTTGCCAGGTCAAAGCACATGCACATTTGTGGTTTTGGAGGATACTGCCTCATTGTCATTCAGTACTCTTGCCAGCCAACTAGGAACGTGGCAGTGTTTCCTACCCAGAGAATCATGTGGTAGTGAACTGAAGCTTTTACAATTTCAGATGTTAGGTTTTGTCCTAAACAATTTGATGTAGGGACCTGGAGGTGGGGTGGTAGGGTGGGGAGGGAAAAAGAGAAAAAGAGGGAGAGGGGGGGTGGCAGAATGGGGTGGGGGAGAAAGGGAGAGAGGGAGATAGAGGCAGTGGGGGTGGGGGAGAACGGAAAAAGGTGAGACAGGAATGATTCAGTGCGGGCTCCTGAATGCGACTCCCTTGGTTCAAATCCCACCTTCACCAACTAACAGCTGGTAATCCTAGGCAACCTGTATGGATTTTCTTGCCTCTTTTTTCTCATCTGGAAAACAGGAGCTCACAAAAACTTAGAGTGATGGTTAAATAAGTTATAGGGATAAAGATGTTATTTATTTTGCTGCTCTGACAAATGGCAGCAGTTATTACTGACGTCCTGGGGCTTGGGGAGACCACCTCTTATTGCCTTGCCGTGCACCCTGGTTAGGAACGACAGTCTTGGGCAGCAGAGTCATTCATTGTTACGCAGGATGAGAACCTCATGGCAGATAACAAAGCTCATGTTCCTCATGTGGAAAATAGCAAGACATGCCCTGTTGTCCTGCCCTATTTGCGGTCTGGGACAGAGAATGGGGGTGGGGGGTGTGGGCGAGGGGAGAGGGGAGAGCTTTCATCTTCTGTACTCTGAGGCTAGGCAGGAAAAGCTGGCAGAGAAACCCGCAAATAAAAACCACTTTCCCGCCCTTCCCCAAGGGCTACCAGAGCGGACGCTTTCTCCCTCTCACCTCCCTCCAGCCCCACTGACCTCACTTCTATTGGGGATGTACTGGTGCCTTGCAAACCCACTCCAGAGTTCTTGCCTGGAGAATCCCAGGGACGGGGGAGCCTGGTGGGCTGCCGTCCATGGGGTCGCACAGAGTCGGACACGACTGAGCGACTTAGCAGCAGCAGCAGGTGCCCCACAATGGTTGTTCCCCTCTATCTTTCCCTTCCAAATCCCACAGTCCTCTCGCTCCCCCAAGGAAGGAAATGACACCTTCCTGCCCTTCCCTCTGACCACAGATAACTCATCAGAACCGCACCTTTTGATGCATCCCTGGGATTAGTGGGAACAAGTCCCAGTTCTAAATCCTAGCTGACTAGTTCTTGCATGACCTGGCCCTTGATCAAAGGCTCTTCACTCCCCCTTTATGTGTCAGCCAGACGGAAACCCTTGTAATTCTTCTAAGCAAACCATATTTTCTCACCTTCAAGCCAGAACGCTTTCCCTCTGGTCTTCACTAGTTAATGGTTCCCACTTCAGGTTAAGCCACCCCCTCCTCCAGGAAGCCTTCCTGGATTCCCCAGGCTGGGTTATCCCTCCTCAGGTCTCCCTGAGTCCCCTGAGCTCTGCTGTCTCAGCCTTGCCCACTCTGAGTTATCACTCTCTAGGGATGGATCTGTTACCTGCTGGGCTGTAAAGTTCCACAGAGGCAGAACCCAGGGCTGTGTAACTGACAGCTCGGCAGTGACAATTCAACTTCCTCATCTTGTAAAATGGAGCTAATAATAACATCTTCTTTCCAGGGTTTGGGGAAATGATGCTTTAAAGCCCTTCAGTACAATGTCTGGTAAGTATCAGTTTCAGGATATATGGCTGCTCTTGTTAATCATCTTAATGTGTTCTCCAGTACAGCTGACCCTTCCGATAAAATGACCTCTTAGACCCCCAGACTGGATCAAGAGCCCTCTCTGGGTTCCCATGTCCCAGCCCCAGCTACTCTGGGTTGTTACTATCTGGGGATGGTTCTGTCTCCCCCAGTGAACTGTGAACCCTGGGAGGACAGGGGCGTGGTTGTGATGCTCACCTCTGGGTCCCCAGCACTGCCCAGCACAGAGTTCAATACCAGTTGCCAGAGGAAGGCGTGCTGGATGAATGAACGAATGCCTTTAGTGATTATTTGATCTCTGATTGTTATATAATCTTAATTCCTCTTTCTTGCTCTAGCATCTACAATTATGTTTTCTGTAACTGCTGGAATTTAGACAAAACTTACTCAATGACTTGTGTGGCTCAGGTGGTAAAGAATCTACCTGCAATGCAGGAGACCTGGGTTCGAGCCCTGGATTGGAAAGATCCCCTGGAGAAGGGAAAGGCTACCCACTACGTATTTCTTGACCCAATGAATGTGTCAGACATTGTTAAAATAGCTCAGAAATGTTGCTGTGCCTCTGTAATTGTGACCCATAGTATACTATGAGTAGGCCGAAAATTCTTTTGGTCCCCATCAGAGAGTACATGGGGTTGCTGACATCACTCTCATGTCCCAGCTCTCAGTATGCTGGTCTGGAGAATTTCATGGACTGTGTAGTCCATGGGGTCGAAATGAGTCAGACACAACTGAGCAACTTCCACTTTCACTACTCATGGACTTGTGTCAGTGTATATGACAGAGAGGTAGAGAGTGAGCCTGAGAGAACTTGACTGTGTTTGAAAGAGGGAAGAAATTGAGGGTGGGCTGCAAGAGTGGGGGAAGGCTGAGAATTTGGGCAAGAAATGGGTTGGATGCTGGAGACTGAATTTGTAAACTGTCAAGAAGAGACCAAGTCTGTCTTGTTCATGGCAATATTGCTGGCATCTACCATGAGCCTATCACATAGATGGTGCTCAGCACGTATTTCTTGACCCAATGAATGTGTCAGACATTGTTAAAATAGCTCAGAAATGTTGCTGTGCCTCTGTAATTGTGACCCATAGTATACTATGAGTAGGCCGAAAATTCTTTTGGTCCCCATCAGAGAGTACAGAGAATGTGACACCTGGCTGATGAGCAGCAGAAGCAAATATGAGGTTGCTGACATCACTCTCATGTCCCAGCTCTCAGCAGGCGTCAACAATCAGCGCAGGCATTCCTTCCTGGGGAGCATGAGTAGGTTCCCAGAATTCTTAATACTGATCTTGGAGGACCCACTGCCAGTCTATCAACAATGGCAGTTGAGGGGTTCCCTGATGGCTCAGTGGTAAAGAATCCTTTAACAGTTCAGGAAGCACGGGTTTGATCCCTGGCCTGTGAAGATGCCACATGCTCTGGGGCAACTAAGCCCATGTGCCACAGCTACTGAGCCTGTGCTCTGGAGCCTGGGAACCGCAACTACTGAACCCTGGGTGCTCTAGGGCCCATGCTTGGTAACAACAGAAGCCACAGCACTGAGAAGCCCACGGACTGCCACAAAGAGTAGCCCCTGCTTGCCACAACTAGAAAAAAAGCCCACACTGCAGTGAAGACCCAGCACAGCCAAAAAGAAAGAAAGAAAGAAAAAGAAACTGTGAATTAAAACAATGATAACATTTTTTAAAAAATGGTAGTTGAGAAGAAATGTATTTGTCATCCCTGGCAAATAGATGTGAAAAATAAGAGTTGGGGAGAGAAATGATGGCCGGAGATTATAGTTAGGCATTCCCTATGCATTTGGGTTTGTTTATTCGCCTTCCCTGAGATCCTGGATGCCTTGGTTCACCACATGAGGACAGAAAAGAACTACGTTAGTGCTTTGCTCCATGCCGCAGAACTTGGGGGCTCAAAAAGTGTTTAACTGTCTTCTATCCATTCATTTATTCCTTTCAGTTCAGTTCAGTTGCTCAGTCATGTCCCACTCTTTGCGACCCCATGAATCGCAGCATGCCAGACCTCCCTGTCCATCACCAACTCCCAGAGTTCACTCAGATTCATGTCCATCAAGTCAGTGATGCCATCCAGCCATCTCATCCTCGGTCGTCCCCTTCTCCTCCTGCCCCCAATCCCTCCCAGCATCAGAGTCTTTTCCAATGAGTCAACTCTTCGCATGAGGTGGCCTAAGTACTGGAGTTTCAGCTTTAGCATCATTCCTTCCAAAGAAATCCCAGGGTTGATCTCCTTCAGAATGGACTGGTCGAATCTCCTTGCAGTCCAAGGGACTCTCAAGAGTCTTTTAGCAGGTGTTTATTGAGTGCCCATCATGGACTGGCATTACTGTAGGTTCCGAGGGCGAGATGCTGAGCAAAGGGAGACACAGTTCCTGCCCTTTGGGACTTCATTCTTGACTGGGGAGACAGACATTGTCAAGGTATCACCCAAACACTTATAAATCAGCAACTTCCCCTCCACCCCCTCCCCCCGCCACACACACACTGTGTAGCATGTGGGACCTTAGTTCCCCAACCGGAAACCAACCTGCACCCACTGCAGTAGAAAAGCAGAATCTTAACTACTGAACCTCCAGGGAAGCCCCTAACCTGCCAACTTATGATGACCGGTAAAGAGGGATTTCCTGGATGTGTGCAGCTAGGGTGGGGAGTGAAATCCAGGCAGGTGGTGGTGACTGAGTTGAGATATTTTTAATGACTAGGAATTAACTGGTTGAAGAAAGGTGAATAAACTTTCCAGGCAAAGAAAACAGCATGTGCAGACGACAGGTGGCTTGAGAGCACTGCATTAAACACAACTGGCTAGCTATTCCCTAAACCTATTTCCTCTTATTTCCAGGAGCTTAGCAAGATATCATTTCTCAGAATCTCTCATAGTACTGTGGTCATTTGACCCAGAGCAGGGCAGAGACTCAGGCTAGAAGCATAGCAGGTTTGGGAATGACTGTGTAGGGATGGAGACTCCTCAGTGACCTGCAGGGAACTATGGTATGAGTGGGTGATACGCTTTTACTGGGTCACACTGCTGACATTTTGGAGATATTTGTTACAGCGGTTATCCAGCCCTGACTAAAGTCTGTGCAGCTGGAGAGGGGCAACAAGAGGGCAAAGTGAGACTAGAGATGTGAGCGGGTAATTAACAGTGCATCACTTCGTGGCAAATAGAAGGGAAAAAAATGGAAACAGTGACAGACTTTATTTTCTTGAGTTCCAAAATCACTGTGGACGGTGATTGCAGCCATGAAATTAAAAGATGCTTGGTCCTTGGAAGGAAAGTTATGACAAAACTTGACAGCACATTAAAAAGCAGAGACTTCACTTTGCCCACAAAGTAAACAGTTAAAGCTATGGTTTTTCTCCGGTAGTCAGGTACAGATGTGAGAGTTGGACCATAAAGAAGGCTGAGTGCTGAAGAAATGATGCTTTCAAACTATGATGCTGTGAAAACTGTTGAGATTCCCTTGGACAGCAAGGGGATCAAACCAGGCAATCCTAAAAGAAATCAACACTGAATATTCACTGGAAGGACTGATGCTGAAGTTGAAGCTCCAGTACTTAGGCAACTTGATGCGAAGAGCTGATTCATTAGAAAAGACCCTGATGCTGGGAAAGATTGAGGGCATGAGGAGAAGGGTGCAACAGAAGATGAGATGGCACCATCGACTTAATGGACATGAGTTTGAGCAAACTCCAGGAGATAGTGAAGGACAGGGGAGCCTGGTGTGCTGAAGTCCATGGGGTCAAAAAGAGTCAGACATGACTGAGCGACTGAACAACAGCAACAAATTAACAGTAGAGTCTTGTGGGGTCATGTGATCAAGTTCCAGCCCCTGGAATGTGAGTACAAGTGATGTGAGAAACTTCTCATGTCACCTCTGATGGCTGTGCCATCAAAGGAAGGCAGTGAGACTGTCTCCAACATTGCCAGCTCCTTCTGGCTGGAATGGGGACTTGGCCATGCGCCATTCTGACTGTGTAACATCCTGAGGATGGCCAGACCACAAGGTAAAGAAACCAGGGCTCCTGGATGACGTCACAAAGCACAGCTTCTATGCCACTCCTGGGGTGCATCCATCAGGACTGTTATATGAGAGAGAAACCCGCTCCTATCTTATTTTGTTTTTCTGGCCATGCTGTGTGGCATACAGAATCTTAGTTTCCTGACCGGGAATTGAACCCATGACTTTTGCATTGGGAGCATGGAATCTCCCCCCTTTTAAATATTTATTTTTGGCTGCACTGGAGCTTAAGTCTCGGCACACAGGCTTTCTAGTTGTGGTATGTGGGTTTAGTTGCCTCCTGGCATGTAGGATCTTAGCTCCCTGATCAGGGATGGAAATTACGTCCCCTGCAAGGTGGATTCTTAACCACTGGACTGCAAGGGAAGTCCACTTCCCTTGTTTAAGCGTCAGTGATTTGGGGTCTCTGCCAAGCTTATATCCTGTCAAGGTGAGGGATCCCTGGGAGAAGAGCAGGTTGAGAGGATGAGCTGTGAGTTTGGGACACATCTTGGAGGTAAACTTGTTCATCAGTTTCTGCTCATCCTTGAGTCTCCTCTAATCTGAGGGCAGCTCAGCTTTCTCTCTGCCCTCTCCTTCTACCCCACGTCTAGTCTATTCCTCCTTCCTTGCTTCTGCCTATGGACACTGAGCTCATCATGGCAGGTGTGGCTGCCAGGGAGGGAGAGAATTCCTGCCCAGAGAAGGAAAGTTCCAGTTTTTCTTTGTTTTTGTCTTTCTTTTGTCTGGATACAGAGCATCTACACAAGCAGAGCTGGAAAACCAGAACAAGGTGTGGGATCCTCAGTTCTTTCCTGTTTCGGATAGCTGCATTAGAACTATAAAGCAGAACAGTCCTATGGACAAGTTCAATTAGGGGGAGTGAATTTATAACAGAGGTGGTAAGGAAATCTCTTTGAGAAAATTTGCACAGTTTATTTTCAGTGAGGGAGGAACATCATAATGATTCTCAGCTGTTGTACAGCCCTGGCCAACTGTTCTCTAGCTGGTAGCCGAGTGGCAGGTGCAGTCAACTCTGAGGCCCAGGGAACCAGCTGCCTTCACCACTGCCCAGGCAGGAAATGATACATTTGTCTTTTATAGGAGAGGGATGCCGCAGATAGGAAAGGGTGTGGTTCAATATTAGGGGTTTCTGAGAAAATCTGGACCCTTGGATAGATCAGAGCAAGGACCCCAGAACTGCCACGGAGTCAGTAATATACACATACGGCTGCTGGGGGATTTATTATTATTATTTTCTAACAGTTAGGAGTTTGAGTTTCACTGTCCAATGCAATAGCCATTTGCCATGGGTGGATATGTAAATTAAAATTAATTAAAAGTCAAATAAAAATTCAGTTTCTCAGTTATATGATGTCCATTTCAAGGGCTCAATAACCATTTGTGTTGGATAATATTGTAGAGGACAGTACAGCTATGGACACTTCCTTCACCAGAGAGTGTTCTTGGACAGTGCTAGTCTAAGAAACAGGCTTTGATATTGGGCAGACTTGAGCTGGCATCACATGTGGCTGTGACTTTGGGCAAATCACTTGCCCTCTCTGTACCTTGCTTTTAGCTTATGTACATGAACACAAGGATGCCTCCCTGACACAGGAGGGAGCAATGGGAAGGAGGGTCTGGCTCCAGGGAGGGAGCAGTGGGGCAGTAGGGAAATAGGGATTTCAGAGCCCAGGAGCCTATTTTCAGCCATGCTGAACGGCATGTGGGCTCTTAGTTCCCCGATCAGGCACTGAACCCACGTCCCCTGCATTGGAAGCACAGGGTCCTACCCACTGGACCACCAGGGAAGTCCTACTATGTAGTATTTCACTGTGGAACCCACTATCTGAAAATACACTGAATCTGAGTGGAAAACAGTTATTGATGCTCCCAAACTGTTTTATAAAAACTGCTTGATAAAAGCTGAAGATATATATATTCTACAACTGTGGAATTCCACTACTAATTAAATACTGAACAGAAATGTACACATGTTCCACAAAATGTATATTTTGACTGGATATGGTAAAATAGCTGTTAGTATTTTAATACCACGGAAAAATTCATGATTAAGATCTGCTTGTAATTTCTCCTTTTGTCTAGATTCGTTTGTATTTTTATTTTTATTCAGTTTATTTAAACTGAAAAATACCCCAAATGGTTCACTCATCTCTTCTTTGTCAGCCAGACCTACAATGGGGAGAGAAATAATAATAATAACAAAAATAGCCATAATAATAACACACGTGGCTGACATTCTTTGAAGGCTCACCATGTGCCAGGCACAGTTAACAGTATCTCACTCCCACCATTTTATGTAATCCACACAGCTACCTTTTTTTTTTTTTTTAGTATTTATTTATTTTTATTTTTTGGCCACATGTGGGATCTTAGTTCCCTGACCAGGGATCAAACCCACGCTTCCTGCAGTGGAAGCATGGAGTCTAAACAACTGGATCACCACGTTAGTCCCACATCTACCCTTTATTAAAAAAAAATTATTTAATTTATTTATTTCGCTGTGCCAGGTCTTAGTTGCCCCCATGGGGGCATGTGAACACAACTCTTAAGTTGTGGCATCTGGGATCTTAGTTCCCAGACAAGAGATTGAACCCACGACCCCTGCATTGGGAGTACGGTGTCTTAGCCATTGGACTGCCAGGGAAGTCCCTCACACACCGACTCTTTGAGGCAGATATTCTATTACCATTATCCCTGTTTACAGATGGAGCACAGAGCAGTCAAAGGGGTCACCCAGAGTCCCACAGGCTAGCATATGGCAGAGCTAGGATGAGCTTAAGGCGTCAGGGTCCAAGAACGTAACTGCAAACTTACGGGGAATCTCCCTTGGCCCTTGGTGGGTTTGGCAGGCCTTCTTGGGGTGCTTCTCAGTTCAGACCCTTCTTTTCTGGAGATTGCCTCTTCCCACCGGGAGAGTCATGCCTGTCCTCATGACCTCATCTCCAAGGTCCCAGCTGACTGGACAAGGCTGGTTCGTTCTGGATGACGTCAGCAGTGGTCTGTCATAAATAGGTTTTGGCCAGAATGGCAGGGAGGACAGGAAGTGACCCCTTCTGCTGTTCAAGGAGGCAGGGACTCTGAGTAGTCTGAGTGAGCACTTTCATTCTACCTGATATCTCACCTTTCCCCTCTAAGAATATGACTTTGGAGTTAGAGCTGGGTTTGATTCAGGGTCAACTCTCTGTTACCAGCATGTCCTTGGGCAGGTTGATGGATTTTTCTGCGATTTAGTTCTACTCATGTGGAAAATGAGGACCATATCCCAGGATCTTAGTTCCCCACCAGGGATCAAACCTGTATCCCCTGCAGTGGAAGCACAGAGCTCTAATTATAAGACTACCAAAGAAAGCCCCAAAAGGCTTGAGAAATTCAAATGAGAACCCCATGAGGCAGGTGCTATTAATACCACCCCCATTTTGCAGATGTGCAAACTGAGGCTGCAGGAGCGGCAGCTGCACCATGGTGCAGGAGTGGCCAAGAGGAGCTACCCCACGTCCAAGGTTGGGGTGGGGGCCAAGAGAAGCTACCCCACGTCCACGGTCAGGGGTGGCGGCTGAGAGGAGCTACCCCACGTCCAAGGTAAGAAGCAGAGGCTGTGCTTTGCTGGAGCAGCTGTGAAGAGATACCCCACGTCCAACGTAAGAGAAACCCAAGTAAGACGGTGGGCGCTGAGAGAGGGCATCAGAGGGGAGACAGACTGAAACCATAATCACAGACAACTAGCCAATCTGATCACATGGACCACAGCCTTGTCTAACTCAATGAAACTAAGCCATGCCATGTGGGGCCTCCCAAGACCGATGGGTCATGGTGGAGAGGTCTGACAGAATGTGGTCCACTGGAGAAGGGAATGGCAAACCACTTCAGTATTCTTGTCTTGAGAACCCCTTGAACAGTATGAAAAGGCAAAAAGATAGGACACTGAAAGATGAACTCTCCAGGTTGGTAGCTGCCCAATATACTACTGGAGATCAGTGGAGAAATAACTCCAGAAAGAAAGAAGGGATGGAGCCAAAGCAAAAGCAATACCCAGCTGTGGATGGGACTGGTGATAGAAGCAAGGTCTGATGCTGTAAAGAGCAATATTGCATAGGAACCTGGAATGTTAGGTCCATGAATCAAGGCAAATTGGAAGTGGTCAAACAGGAGATGGAAAGAGTGAACATCAACATTCTAGAAATCAGCAAACTAAAATGGACCGGAATGGGTGAATTTAACTCAGATGACCATTATATCTACTGCTGCGGGCAGGAATCCCTTAGAAGAAATGGAGTAGCCATCATGGTCAACAAGAGAGTCCGAAATGCAGTACTTGGATGCAATCTCAAAAAGACAGAATGATCTCTGTTTGTTTCCAAGGCAAACCATTCAATATCATGGTAATCCAAATCTATGCCCTGACCAGTAACGCTGAAGAAGCTGAAGTTGAATGGTACTATGAAGACCTAAAAGAGCTTTTAGAACTGACATCCAAAACAGATGTCCTTTTCATTATAGGGGACTGGAATGCTACAGTAGGAAGTCAAGAAACTGCTGGAGTAACAGGCAAATTTGGCCTTAGAGTACAGAATGAAGCAGGCCAAAGGCTAATAGAATTTTGCAAAGAGAACAACTGGTCATAGCAAACACCCTCTTCCAACAACACAAGAGAAGACTCTACACATGGACATCACCAGATGGTCAACACCGAAATCAGATTGATCATATTCTTTGCAGCCAAAGATGGGGAAGCTCTACACAGTCAGCAAAAAGACCAGGAGCTGACTGTGGCTCAGATCATGAACTCCTTGTTGCCAAATTCAGTCTGAAATTGATGAAAGTGGGGAAAACCACTAGACAATTCAGGTATGACCTAAATCAAATCCCTTATGACTATACAGTGGAAGTGAGAAATAGATATAAGGGACTAGATCTGATAGACAGAATGCATGATGAACTATGGACGGAGGTTCATGACACTGTACAGGAGACAGGGATCAAGACCATCTCCATGGAAAAGAAATGCAAAAAAAGCAAAATGGCTGTATGAGGAGGCCTTACAAATAGCTGTGAAAAGAAGAGAAGTGAAAAGCAAAGGAGAAAAGGAAAGATATACCCATTTGAATGCAGAGTTCCAAAGAATAGCAAGGAGAGATAAGAAAACCTTCCTCAGCGATCAATGCAAAGAAATAGAGGAAAACAATAGATTAGGAAAGATTAGAGATCTCTTCAAGAAAATTAGAGATACCAAGGGAACATTTCATGCAAAGATGCGCTCAGTAAAGGACAGAAATGGTATGGACCTAACAGAAGCTGAAGATATTAAAAAGAGGTGGCAAGAATACATAGAAGAACTATACAAAAAGATCTTCACGACCCAGATAATCATGATGATGTGATCACTCACCTAGAGTCAGACATCCTGAAATGTGAAGTCAAGTGGGCCTCAGGAAGTATCACTATGAACAAAGCTAGTAGAGGTGATGGAATTCCAGTTGAGCTCTTTCAAATCCTGAAAGATGATGCTGTGAAAGTGCTGCATTCAATATGTCAGCAAATTGGGAAAACTCAGCAGTGGCCACAGGACTGGAAAAGATCAGTTTTCATTCCAATCCCAATGAAAGGCAATGCCAAAGAATGCTCAAACTACTGCACATTGCACTCATCTCACACACTAGTAAAGTAATGCTCAAAATTCTTCAAGCCAGGCTTCAGCAATACGTGAACCGTGAACTTCCAGATGTCCCAGTTGGTTTTAGAAAAGGCAGAGGAACCAGAGATCAAATTGCCAACATCTGCTGGATCATGGAAAAAGCAAGAGAGTTCCAGAAAAGCATCTATTTCTGTTTATTGACTATGCCAGAGCCTTTGACTGTGTGGATAACAATAAACTGTGGAAAATTCTGAAATTGAAGGGAATACCAGACCACCTGACCTGCCTCTTGAGAAACCCATATGCAGGTCAGGAAGCAACAGTTAGAACTGGACATGGAACAACAGACTGCTTCTAAATAGGAAAAGGAGGACGTCAAGGCTGTATATTGTCACCCTGCTTATTTAACTTCTATGCGGAGTACATCATGAGAAACATTGGACTGGAAGAAGCACAAGCTGGAATCAAGATTGCTGGGAGAAATATCAATAACCTCAGATATGCAGATGACACCACCCTTATGGCAGAAAGCGAAGAACTAAAGAGCCTCTTGATGAAAGAAAGTGAAAGAGGAGAGTGAAAAAGTTGACTTAAAGCTCAACATTCAGAAAACGAAGATCATGGCATCTGGTCCCATCACTTCATGGGAAATAGATGGGGAAACAGTGGAAACAGTGTCAGACTTTATTTTGGGGGGGCTCCAAAATCACTGCAGATGGTGATTGCAGCCATGAAATTAAAAGACGCTTACTCCTTGGAAGGAAAGTTATGACCAACCTAGATAGCATATTAAAAAGCAGAGATATTACTTTGCCAACAAAGGTCCATCTAGTCAAGGCTATGGTTTTTCCTGTGGTCATGTATGGATGTGAGAGTTGGACTGTGAAGAAAGCTAAGCTCAGAAGTTTGATGCTTTTGAACTGTGGTGTTGGAAAGACTCTTGAGAGTCCCTTGGACTGCAAGGACATACAACCAGTCTATCATAAAGGAAGTCAATCCTGGGTGTTCGTCGGAAGGACTGATGCTAAAGCTGAAATTCCAATATTTTGGCCACCTGATGCGAAGAGCTGACTCATTTGAAAAGGCGCTGATGTTGGGAAAGGTTGAGGACAGGAGCAGAGTGGACAACAGAAGATGAGATGGTTGGATGGCATCCATCATCAATGGACATGAGTTTGGGTAAACTCTGGGAGCTGGTGATGGACAGGGAGGCCTGGTGTGCGGTGGTTCATAGGGTCACAAAGAGTCAGACACAACTGAGTGACTGAACTGAACTGAACTGAAACTGAGGCCCAGAGCGGGGTTGTGACTTGCCATGGCCTCACTTTGGGTAAGTGATAGAAAGGGGATTTGAGCCCAGATCCAGGACCCTTTCCTGTCTCTGTTTCCCTGGGGCTACTTTAGGAACTGACTAGGGTGGGGGCACATGGGGGTTCGTGTCATCCTCTCTGAATGAACTTTATGCTCCCTGGGATAAGGTTTTGGTTTGGCTTCAGTCTTGAAGCAGAGTGAATTCTGTGCCTTGTAGAGGCTGAGTGGATGGGAAGAAGGGAAGGCAGGTACCTTAGCTTCTGGATGAAGGTGAAGAACACGCTTCCAACCAGTACCAAGCCTACCACAGAATGCGGCCACGATGAGAGCAATGGCAGATCCTCCTGACAGGGAGAGCGGGGGGTTCCGAGAGATGGGTGCAGGTTCTGTGGGTTCCACGTCAGCTTCTGGGAACCAAGAAGGGTAGAGACTGGAGGAGATACCCTCCCTCCATACCCCCACGCCCCCCCGCCATTCCACCTCCTCCCCCATCCTCCTCATCTCCACCCCAGCTTCCTCCCCACTCTCCCATCTCAGTCTCTCCCCAACCCATTTCATCACCACATAGAAACCAGAGGGTTTTTAAAATTTTTTTGGCCACGTCTTGTTATGTGGGATCTTAGTTCCCTGACCAGGGATCAAACCTGTGCCCCCTGCATTGGAAGGACAGAATCGTAACCACTGGACCACCAGGAAGTCCCCAGAGGGGTCTTTGTAAAGTCCACACTTGACCCTGTTCCTCTCCTGCTCAGAACCTTCCCATGCTTCCCAGGACTTCATCTTGACCTTCAAGAACCTGCGTCTGGCCAGTCTCATCTCTCTCTACCCTCTACATTTATAACTAAGCCTTGTTGGATTCTACTTAACTTTCTACTTTCCTCTCCTACTTCCAAGCCTTTATCTGTGCCCCTGGAATGCCATTTTCTCCCCCTGGCATGGACAATTTCTATGTGTCCTCGTGCCAACTCAGATGTCCCCTCTTCCAGGAAGCCCTCCCTGAATCCCTTGCTGGGTCGGGTGCACCCTTGGGTCTCACAGCGCTTTGAGTTCCCCCACCCCAGCCCTGCCCACTCTGGTCATTACTGTTTGTAGACAGGTCTGTCCCCTACTGCACTGGAAGTCCTGTGATGGCAGGACCAGGACTGTCTCTGTTACCAGTTGTCCTGAGCACTGCCCAGCATAGGCCAGTCACATAATAGGTGCTCAATAAACATTTCCTGAACAGTTGATGAACAAGGGAAGGGGGTCTTAGAAGTACTGTCATTCTCAGTGAATGTATCAGGGTCACCAGGTGCTCCGAGATTTATATTTTTCTCCCAATAAATTACCTAAAATCAAATCCTGAAACCTCCCACTGAACCATGGCTGGGGAGAGGAAGCAGCTCTAGGAATGTAGCCAAGCCAGGCTCTCCACCCTCTCCATCTTTCCCTTGCTCTGGACCTTGGCTCAAGTGATTCCTACTGCCTACATGCCTCCCCATCTTCTCTAGGCAGCTCCTCCTGACCACTCTATGAATAGAAATACTAAAAATAACATACATGGCAACTGCTGCTATTTAAAGCACCAGCTCACTGATTTTCTACTAGCTTCCAGCGTTTACCATTTCAGTTTCTTGCCAGCAATTTTGTAGAGGTCTACACGATCACATTGGTTATACACAGAAGGAAACTGAAGCTCCAGAGAAGGGACACCACTTGTCCTCAGTCACCCAGCCAAGAACGCACAGGGGCAGGAACTTAACTCCACTTTGACTGGCTCCCAAACCACTTTTTTAAATCCCAATAACTGGCTCGTCTTGTGATTGCTGTCTAAGCCTCTGTACACACTCTTGCCTCTGGTAACAGGCACAAAATTAATAATAATGGGGATAATACTAATCATAGCAACGATACTAGTTCACGTTTACTGAGCACTCACCAGTGTTCCATAGCGCTAGGCACTCTTAAGCTGTTCACCTGCTTATCTCACTGAGTGCTCACAGCTATATTTTGCGGGTGGGCACTATTATTTTCCCAGTTTATATTTCTCAGAATACTGAGGAAACTGAAGCACAGTGAAGTCAAGGCACTGGCCCAGAGTCACACAGCCAGCAAGTAGTGGAGCCAGAATTCAAATTCCAAAGCCCGTGCTTGGAACCACTCGTTACATTACCACCTTCATTTTCCTGTGGCATGTGCTGAGATTCAGAGAGGCAAAGAGACTTCTCAAACACACACAGTAGAAAGTGACTGGAGCCAGAAGGACCCAGACAGCCGGCTCCAGATCCTGCCCTGAGTTTTCATTAGCTTTCATGTCTTTGGGCCACAGCTTCTCATCTGTAAAATGGGCTAATAATCCCCACTCTGCCAGGAGGATGAAAGAATGGGATGTCACCTTGACTATAAAGGGTCTCAGAGGGAACTTCTCACAGAAGATGGCTCAGTGGGATCAGGAAAGCTGGCCACTGGCTGCCAGGGGTCTGGGGTCAGGGTGGGAGACTCACGTGGCAGCATGAGAGTCACAGGATGGGAGAGGTACACTCCCTCGCTATTCTCGGCCCAGCATAAGTAGGTGCCCAGATCCTTCATGGACAACCTGTGGATAATCAGCCTTTCCCCAGTTCCACGAGGTCTCCCATTGAAGGTCCACCGCAGCACAGGTTCAGGTGTGATTAAAGCCGCCCACTGCAGGATTACAGAGTAGTTGAGTTCACTCCAGAGGATACCTTGTCTATTTCCCGGAATGTCACCAGCTGCACCCCGTCATAGGTGGCTGTGCAAACAAGGGGGTAAGGTCACATGGGTGGAGACCACTCAGAGAGGCCAAGCACTTCCTCTGTTCACCACAGAGGCATTTGTTCATTCACTCACTCATTCATTCATTCATTCATTCATCAACATGTTTGGAGGGCCTGGTCTGTGCCCACTGTTGATCCAGACACTGGATGGAGCTGAGCTGTCCTCAGCACAAATGACTGCCAACTCTGCATCTGTGGCTTCAGGGCATTCACTGGCCGCCAGGGCCTGCTCTGCTCATGGAGGCAGCAGCCAAAGCACTGGAGAGTGGGCACACAGACTTCCCCAGTGACCAGTGTGGACTGGTACATAAATCCCCAGGTCCCTGCCCTCAGCTGGACCAGGGTAAAGGCCAAGGAGCTTCTGGAGGAGTGGCTGGATTCTGGATTATTTTGCAGGTACAGTCCACAGGATTTGCTGATAGATTGGATGTAGGAGAGGGTGGTGGTGGTCAATGGGTCCTCCAAGGCTTGGGGCATGAGCCACTGGCTACTGGGAGGGCTCCTTATAGACAGCATACATCATCATCACCATTTCTTGTTATTTTTGAGTTACTAAGTGACTCTTTGTGACCCTATGGACTGTAGCTCATCAGGCTCCTCTATCCAGGGGATTTCCTAGGCAAGAATACTGGAGTCGGTTGCCATTTCCTTCTCCAGGGGATCTTCCTGACCCAGGGACAGAACCCACATTTCCTGCATTGACAAGCAGATTCTTGACCGCTGAGCCACCAGGGAAGCTCCCCTCCCCACCTCCTCACCATAGTTCTTTATTTTTTTCAGGTGAAAGACTCTGAGGTCTGGGGGTCTTAGGGCCAGGGCTCATGGTCAGAGAGAGAGAGGCACAGCTGGGATTTGGATCTGATGTCATGGTGAGTGCTGGGAACCTCTGTATGGAGCTGATTACCGTTCGGTGCAATATGAAAAGTGAAAAAAAAAAACCTTCAATCCAGCCAAAGAGCTCAGAGAAGTCTTCCTGGAGGAGGTGGTGCCTGAGCTAAGCCTTGCAGGAGGAGAAAGAAGCCACGGGTGTTGAAACAAGAATCAATGGAGGGGCTTCCCTCGTGGCTCAGTGGTAAAGAATCTGCCTGCCAGTGCAGAAGACACAGGTTCGATCCCGTCTGGCAAGATCCCACATGCCACAGAGCAACTAAGCCCCCGTGCTACAACTACGAGCATGTGCTCTACAGCCCATGAGCCACACTACGGAAGCCCATGCACCTAGGGCCTGTGCTTGGCAAGACAGAAACCACTGCAGGAAAAGTCCGCCACCACAACCAGAGAGCAGCCCTCACTCAATGCAGCTAGAGAAGACCCCACACAGCAATGAAGGCCCAGCACAGCCAAAAATAAATAAAATTATTTAAAAAAAAAGAATTGATGTAATAGCCATCTAGATTGGACTCTTACTGTGAGCCAAGCACCATTCTAAACACATGTTAACTACAGCTCGTTATATTACTGGCTTGTTACGTTATGAGTAAGACCATGCTTGGGTGAAGTCATGTAGTAGGTTGTTTTAGTAGGTTGTAATCAGCATTTAGGGCTACAGTCCATGGGGTCCCAAGGAGTCAGATATGACTGAGCACACTGAGTGAATAATCAGCATTTAAAATGTTAAATGAGATGTAAAAGAAAGTATTAGAATGCATTACACTTAGCAATAATTGTTATTTTATGACACATAAAGACAAGTGACTTGTGATGTGTAGATACATGAACATACAGGGTCATGATTTAAAAAACTTGAAAGCCACTGGATTTACTCGTTTAATCCTCACAACAACCCTACAAGGTAGATTTCATTGTTATCATCCTTTTAATGGGAAAACAAGGGCTCAAAGAGGTCCAGTCCCCTGAAACATTCATGGCGAACATTCGATTACTCTCTGTGTTGCAGCAAAGATAGAAATGAGACTTTTCTGATAAAGAAGGAAAATAAGGAACCAATGAACAGCCTGGGGAAACAGCATAAACTGGCCTGAGTTAAGCAATCCTAGTTTTACTCTAACTGCCAATGACTCACTGTGCACATAGCAGGCCTGCCTTTCACAAAGCTAATTCCTTAACCACGCTCAGACTCTGTGTGAGTTACACCCTGCACCTGGGGTTCACCTTCCCCCACATTTCTTGTAACAATCTTCTATAGCATTCTTCCTTTCAGAAAGAAGATAATGGGCCAATAACCCTGGGAGACAAACAGACAGAATCACAGAGTTGCCTAATGTCAACTAGGGCTGTTCTGAAACTCTGCAAAAGGAAGAATACAAGACCTTTCTTACTTTGATCCTTATCACGTATCTCAGACCATGAGCCCCATTATAACGATTATAAAACTCCTCACTAGGCCCTCCAGCAGGGACACAGTTCTCATAATAAAGTAAAAGTAAAAAAGTGTGTTCCCACTTTGCCTGGCAAAGAAATAAAGTAACTCTTTTTCTTTCCTCCAAAACCCTGTCTCTGTATTTTTACCCAGCATCTCCCACAGAGAACCAAGATTTTGGCAACAGGTGCCAGGCACTGTTCCAGGTATTTGGTGTGGATTAATTTGTTTGTTCCTCATAGCACTCCTACAAGGGTGGGTCTACCATGATTCTATTTTACAGAGGAGGATGCTGAAGCACACAGAGGGCAAGTCACTTTGCAAAGAGACGTGACTAGGAAGTGAAGGAGCAAGGACTCGACGCAGGTGGTTTGAGTTTCAGAATCTGCACACGCTCTAGGCAGTTCTAGAAGAACTGGCCTTCAAATCACAAATATGTAGACCGATGGTGGTGGTTTAGTTGCAAAATCAAGTCCGACTGTAGCCTGCCAGGCTCCTCTGTCCATGGGATTTCCCAGGCACGAATACTGGACTGGGTTGCCATTTCCTCCTCCAGTGGATCTTCCCGACCGAGGATCGAACTCGGTCTCTTATGCCTCCTGCATTGGCAGGCGGGTTCTTTACCACTGAGCCCCTGGGAAGCCCAGACTGATGGACCTCAGCCTATTTCCCTCCCATTGGAGCAAAACCAGTCATGTGACTCGCTTTGGCCAATGAAACATGGTGGAAGTACTAGCAGGCCGGTTCTGAGCCTGGGCCTCCAGAGCCTTACAGCTTCTGCTCCTTTGATAACCGAATGAGCTCAGGCTACCCGGCTGGAGGATGGGAAGGCTCGTGACCCAGTTACCCCCATCGCCCCAACTGCCAGCCAGGCCACTGCCAGACAGGGAGGAGGCCATTCTGCACCAGTGCCCAGGCAATCCTTCCAAACCGGCTGACTGCAGACACCGGAGTGAGCCTGGCTAAAATTAGCTGAGATCAGAACTGTTCACAAGAATCAAGAACTAAAAAAAAAAATTGGTTGCTCTTCTAAGTTCGGGATGTTTGGAACAGATGATGGGTTCAGAATGGGTCCCCTGGGGCCCTGCGGACTGAGAACTCCGTCCCTCCCGCCCTGCTGTGTAGGTGGGTGGGTGGGTGGTGGGGGGCGGTGATCTTACCTTTGATCGGTATCTGCTCCATCGCACTCCTGCGTCCCCTGCTGGTTTCCAGCACCACCGTGTAGCTGCCCGCATCTAGAGTCGTAACGTTTCTGATGATCAGGCTGCCCCGGATGTCCAGCATCTCCCGGCCAGTGTGGCCAGGCCCTGGGAGGCCCTCGGGAGAGAAGATCATGGCTTCTGGCTGGACTTCATGCCCTCGGAACCAAGAGGTGGCGAGAACCCTATCCAGGCTCCTAGGGACTGGCAGGTGGGCATCGGGTCCTTCAGTCAAGGGGTCCAGGGACACAGAGGAGGGCAGCTCCAAGGAGGCAGAGCAGGTATTGAATGCGAGCAGGGTGCCTTGTAGGAGGGTGGGAGGGAGAAGAGAGAGCGAGGGAGCAATGGGACCAAAGGCAAGATGCTGCCCCAGCCACTAGCCCTTCCCCTACTGGTGAGAATGTGTGCCATGGAGAGCTGAGTGACCACGGCGATAATAATAAGCAAAAAGGGGCTTCCCAGGTGGCACAGTGGTAAAGAATCTGCCTGCCAATGCAGGAGACAAGGGTTCGATCACTGGGTTGGGAAGATCCCTTGGAGGAGGGTATGGCAACCCACTCCAGTATTCTTGCCTGGAAAATCCCATGGACAGAGGAGCCTGGTGGGCTACAGTCCATGGGGTCGCAAATAGCTGGACACAACTGAAGCAACTTAGCATGTACATGCAATTTATATATATATATATAATACATATAAAATCTATATATATATAATATATATATAATTCCATATGTGTATATATATGGAATTTCAGAGCTAGAACCATAGAGACAATTCCAGAAGTCCTACTTGCCTGGAGCTGGCTATTTTATTTCATTTCTAACCTTCAATCAAATGTGAGAAAGTCACTATTCAATTTTTTCCTGTTTGATCCCAGAACAGTTCCCTGAATCACTATATATAAATAGAAATACACCAGAATGTTAAACTTGACTTCCAGAATTTCCCCAAAGGTTCCAGAGGCTGAGAACAAAACAACAGACACCAAGAACTCCTGATTCCCAACTGAGGTCTAGTTAACAGGGGTTTTTGTTGAATTAGTCACTCAGTCATGTCTGACTCTGCGACCCCAAGGACTGTAGCTTGCCAAACTCCCTGTCCATGGAATTCTCCAAGCAAGAATACTGGAGTGGGTTGCCATTCCCTTCTCCAGGGGATCTTCCCAACCCAGGGACTAAACCTGGGTCCACCTGCATTGCAGGCAAATTCTTTACCATCTGAGCCACCAGGGAAGCCCAGCTAACAGGGGTTACCCATCACCAGTTCTCCCAGCACCAGCCACTTTACCCCTGCCAAGAGAGAAGGCTGACAGCTCACAGAGAAGAGGAGATGGCTCAGAGTGAGGTTTTCTGGGGGACTGGAGATCCTTCCTGGGGCTGGGACTTTCCTCCACCTCCTGCTAAGTGAGGGGGGCTCCAAGGGAACCTCTTGGAGAGCTGGAGATGTGTGCCATGGAGTTTGTGGGAACTTAGACCTGTAAGTCTTCAGGTATCAGATGGAGGCGAGTGGGCAGGATGGATGTGGTCCATACCTCCTGCGTTTGGTGGAACAACAGAGATGGCTACAAGTTTCCCATGAGCCAGTGTGAATGCCGCTGAAGGAGCTGGTCAGAGCGCCAAATGGGGGCATCTCTGGAGCCTGTCCTGGCAAGAAGCCCCATAGGAGATGACTTGCTGGGTAGATTTCCCACCCAGGAAGATCTCACCATCATGCCTCAGTCACACAGAAGGCCATGTCCCCACCTTACCACTATAGCAGTCAAGTTGAAACCTTCCTGTACCCTCCTTGCCTTCCTCTCCTCTGCCCATGGCCTTAGGGGGTGGAGGTGGTGGGCACAGACCTCACCTCTGGGTGGGGAGAAAGGACAGGCCCACCACATCCCACTACATCCTCACTGTAGCCTGACCCAAGTCCAAGCTGGGGCAGAAGTGAAGTTCTCAACTGTGGCTGAAGTTTTGAAATTACACAGCACTGGACTTTTTAAGGCCTGGAAAAAGAAGCAATTCATTTACTCTCCAAGAGGTAAATGTGGGTGGTTTCTGGAAAGTGTGGTCTTGGTGGCCAGACCATCTGGGGTCAAGTCCTTCTTCTGTCACTTTCAAGCTGTGTGGCCTGGGAGGACCCATAACCTCTCTGTGTCTCAGTTTCCTGCTCTGTGAAATGGGGCTTATGTAGCTCTAGCCTCCTGGGGTTAAGAATTAAATGTTTCTACATGAAAGGACTTAGAAGAGGCTGACATGTAGAAGTACTCAGTCACAAGGGCCTCTTTTTATTATGATTGTTATACTATTTTCATTGCTATTGTTGTTATTGAAAAATTATTATTAGATATGGATAGCTAGGGTCAGGCAGGGTGCTCTGGTGGAAAGGGGCTGGTATGGGGGTACTGAATTCTTATTTTGCCTTTGCCAGCCGCCTGCTCTTGAGCAAGTGACCCCACCCCGATCTGAGCCTCATTTTACTCCTTTGTAAGAGGTGTCAATCACAGGGGCCTCTTGGGGATTTCCAAGAGCTCTTGTGCATCGGTTGCCCATGCTGCGTGGGCTGTAACATGACCAGAGTCAGAAATCAGAGTGGGGGCGTCTCTGATTTGGATAAAAGACTCTCCTCCTCCCCAGGGATGTCTCCTCTTTGTCCCCAACCCGTGAGTGTAGCCCTTGTCTCTCATGCACCTGTCAGAAGCAGCCTTGTCCAGGCAGGGCTGTGGCTGCAGCTGATGCCCAGAGGCCACCTCATGCCGCGTTCTGTCCTGCAGCATAGCCAGCTGCGCAGGTGAGACCACACAGTTAAGTACACAACCTTGGCCCCGCCCCCAAGGCCCCGCCCATTCCCTGGCCACATCCTCACGGTGCCCTGCCTTGATCTCCAGTCATGAGCTGGGAAGTCTCTTCTCTAGCACTGGGTTCGTGGCAGTGGAGGGCGGGGCGGGGGAGCAGGCTGGGGAAGGGTCTTTGAAGAGGCTCTGGAGTTGAGCTCGCCCCTGTCTCTGGCTCCCGCTCCCAGCCCCTCTGGGAACAGTGAAGATGGAGAACTAGGACAGAACTGTCCCTGGAACCCCACATCAGAGGCGACGAAGGGCCAAAGGTCATCAGGTAGGCGGGGAGCTGGGCCTTGTGCTGGCTTGCTGACTTTGCTCTAGACCTTCAGGCTGTTAACTCGGAGCCTCTGTAAAATGAGGGTGTTGATAGTGCCTTCTCCAAGGTCAGAGGGGCCCATGCACACAGAAATCAGGTGCTCAACAGGGTGTCTGACATGCCCTAGGTACTCAAAAAATGGCCGTGGCTATTACAATAATGCTGATTATAATAATTATTATTATTGGTATCTTGGATGTTCTCGAGTCACAATCAGGAGCACTTTCTCACGGCTGTGCTCATATTATATATCCTAAATGTTGGATTCTAGAAGGAGAAGCCACCAAAGCTTCAGTCTCTCATCCTTTTGGCCCTTCAGGCCTAGTCTTTCCTTCTCAAGTTAATAATAGTACTGCCCAAATAATATCTTGGATTTACTGAACACTCACTGGGTGCCAGTTATGGCCGTTTACAGTTGTATTCTGGTTGGCTCCTCATAGAACCTTGAGGGGCTGGTATGAACATCCTCATTTTCCAGGGTTCACAGAGGCTAAGAAATTCATGCAATGCCACACAGCTCTTCATAATGGCTTTTTGTCAGTTCTTGGAGTGAGCCACCTCAGGGCCTTAGCACTGCTACTCCTCCTTGGAGGCTTTCGCGAATCATCTCATGACTGGCTGAGATGAGAATAATAATCATCTCATTATGCTAATCTCAAGTCAATGATCAATTCAAATAGTAATGCCCCACAAAGGTCTTCCCTAAACACCTCCTGACTTACAGCAGCCCCCTCCTGCTTCTTGCTAGCAAGATACACTGCTTTATTTTCTTTATAATGTCTACTATTATACAATCTGAAATCATTTCTTTTTTGTTTGTTTATTTGTCTCTTATCCCCCACATCTACCTCCCTGGCTAGAACGTCAGATCCAAGAGGAACCCTTCAGTCATGTTTGGCTCATGGCTATGTCCCAGGGTCTAGAGCAGTACTAATACCTGGCACATCCTGCTGCTGCTGCTGCTGCTAAGTCGCTTCAGTCATGTCCGACTCTGTGCGACCCCATAGACAGCAGCCCACCAGGCTCCCCCGTCCTTGGGATTCTCCAGGCAAGAACACTGGAGTGGGTTGCCATTTCCTTCTCCTGGATGCCCAATAAATTTCCTTTAGTGAAGGCATGAAAGAATGAGTGTTGGAAATAATGAAATAATGGGAGTATTGGAATCTGAACTCACATCTGACTCAGAAGTTCCTATTTTTCTTTCCCAGAGATGTCTAGGTTCTACCGTACCCTGGGACAAAGTCTCCCCCTTGAATCTCTAAATAGTCATCATCAAGTGACAGGGTTATGTCTTCACTGGTACTAGCCATACTGTCTTTTTTATGATTTTTCTGAAGGCCTCTGCTAGGGCAACTAGCCAGGCCAGGGGACCAGGGATGGGTAATAAACAAATATTTGTAGTATGGTTGATAACTGTCTATGGATGAGAACTCGTGGTTTCTGCTCCACCAATGTTCACATTCTTTTACCCAGGTGACAACAAGTGGAGCTTCTTTTGAGAAACAAACTTCTTCTTGGTTCCAGGGAGCCGAGGAGCCCAGGCCTGACCAATCAGAGCACTTTATACTCTTCAACCACAGTGTCTGAGTAAGGGCTGGACTTGTGACCCAAGCTTAACCGATCAGAGCATTTTAGCCTCAAGCCTTGGTAATTTCTTGAGACTTGGGCACATACCCAAAACAGACCAAGGAGGAGCAAAATGAGGACTTTTACTGGAATTCTGGGAAATATAGGGCTGCTTTCTCCTGGGCTTGCTAAGCAGAAGGGATCTAAACGTGGAGCTGCTCGGGCCCCTCTTTCTATCTTGAGAGAGGCTGTAAAGGAATGAGGCCGACACACAGAAAAGCATAGCCAAAATGAACAGAAATTTTAGGGGTATCATTTAAACACCTAGATCTAGCTGTGCCTGAAGTTGGTACTAATGTTGACTTCACATTTTATATTACGTGAGTCTATATATTTCCATTGATCTTCCCAGACCAGTTTGATTTGGGATTCAGTTACTTGTCTCCAAAAGAAATTCGATTGAAAGAAAAAGTGAAAAATAGATTTGGGTCTAGCAGAGACTGAGGATGGTAGAGGAAGTGCCCTGTGAAGGAGACAGTTAAACTGACCCTGGCGGAGGAAGAGGATTTAGCAAGTGAGTGTTTCACAAACCTCAGCCTTTATCTTACCACATCATAATGCCTTCCATATACATACCCACTACATTTTAACTTATTTACTTAATAGTTTTCCTTAAAACAACTCAACTAAAATAAGCTCAACTCAGTTTTTAAACACTAACATTCACAAAATTATATTCTAATATGCGACTTATATTAATGCAGATGAAAATTAAAACATAATGATGAATATAAAACATATTTTTCCACATAACTGCTATAAATTTTTGGTGTGTCACCAAAAGAATACAAGCCCCAGTCTGTTGCTTCATGATGTGAAGATACTTAACATTTCTGATCTGTACCTCAAAAATAAAATTAACTGTACCTTAAAATTTTGTATCATGAGGTGTTTTTTGCAACCACAATTAAAAAAAATTTTTTTTAACCATAAGAGAGCCAGGAGCAATCATGTACATAGCTTGTCTTTACAGTCTAAAATAAACCCTTGCTTATATTCCAATAAATAGCAAAATTACATATGTAGAAATCATAACAAACCATCAAGTCTGTAGTTAACTTGGAGAAGGGACCAAGTACTCAAATAGGAAGAAAGAATGCAAATGGGAGATGTAATATCTAATAAGTTACTTCTCTTTCATTAGAGTTAGATAGCTTAGTCTACCATTGCTAGTGATGTCATGTGAGATTTATGGAGCTCCTCATATGATGTGATAAGAAGGGCACTTCATCTCTATGGTATTTCTCCCCTCCCTCCAAACCTATAACCCCAGTCTAAGTATGAGAAAAACTCAGACCAACCCAAACTGAGAGATGTTCTACAAAATATCTGACCAGTATTCCTTAAAACTTTCACAACCATGAAAAACAGGGTAAGACTAAGAAACTGCCACAAAGGAAACCAGGGAGCATGGAAACAACATGTAATATGGTAATCCGGATTGCATCCTGAAACAGAGGACTTTAATGGAAAAATTGGTGAAATTAGAATACAGTCTAGAGTTTAATGGAAACAATCAAACAAACAAACAAACACAAGTCCTACTTAAAGGACATAATCCCGACATAGCAATTGCTAACATTTGCAGAGAACTCAACTCTGAATGGGGCACTGCTGTAAACACTTTACATCTGTTAGCTCATTTATCCTTTCAACAGCCCTCTGAGGCAAGTGCTGCCATTCCCCTATTACAGAGGAGGAAACGAAGGCACAGAGAGGGTAAGTGACTTATCTAAGGTTACATGGCTGGTGGATGGCTGGGCAGACCCAGGTGCCAGTTTCCAGAGTCTGTGATCTTAAACATTATATAGAACAATCTTTTAATGTCATTTGGGAAACAAACACAACATGGTAAATCAACTATACTCCAATAATTTTTTTTAAAAAGTCATTTGGGTCTTCTAACATCCCTAAGTGGTAGATATTATTGTTTTCATATTTTCATATGAGGAAACAGAGATACATGGTTGAGGTTAAATAAATTGTTCAAGGTCACACACATGAAAGTCACAGTCACCCCAAACCAGCCTCACTTCCTTCTTCCTGTCCTCAGACAATGCATTCCCTGAGGCATGGGTCAGATCCTGTCTCCTTGAATACTTGCAGCATCATTTATTTCTTCCTGTGTGTGTGTGTGTGTGTGTGTGTGTGTGTGTGTGTGTGTGTGTGTGTGAGATGGTGCATCGGAGGGGAGCAGTAAGGCATCATTTTAAAACTATTTAATTTTGGTTGCACTGGGTATTTGTAACTTTCTCTAGTTACAGTGAGTGGGCTTCTCGTTGCCGTGGTTTCTCTTTTGCAGAGCACAGGCTGTAATGTGCATGGGCTTCAGTAGTTGTGGCACACTGGCTTAATTGCTCCCTGGCATGTGGGATTTTTCTTGTCCAGGGATTGAACCTGTGTCCCCTGCATTGGCAGGCAGATTCCTAACCACTGGACCAGCAGAGAAGTCCAAAGCATCATTTTGTTAATAACACGACAAATAGCAATGTGGTGCAGTTCAGGACAGAATTGTGAAGTGCAACTTGAAGGCCAAAAGAACTCCCTGTCCCGCCAGGGGCTAAGTGTGGATGGGGCAAACCTTATCCCACATGTTTCACATTTCCATGAAAGGATGTCCTGCCATTCATCAGAGGCAGCCACAGCCCCTTCCAGGGGTTTTGGAAATGCCAGCTCACATTTATCTCCCTACATTTTGGTTGCCACATGCCTGAGGATGAAATAGCACTGACATTTATTGCTGTAAAGATCCAGCAATAATAGATGGGACTGTCCCATATACCAGAGATTTGTCTCACCTAAAAGCCAATAGTGGGACTTCCCTCGTGGCCCAGTAATTAAGACTTGGTGCTTCCAATGCAGGAGGCAAGGGTTTAATCCTTGGTTGGGGAACTAAGATCCCACATGCTGTGCGGCCAACACATAAAAATAAATAAATACTTAAAAAAAGAAAAGGCCAATAGCACACCAGTTAGAAAGGTGGGATTGGAGTAATGTGACTCTGGTTTTTGTCCTATTTTGTGTTCCTCTTGTTTTGGATCTGCACATTTTGGTCTGTCGCCTCCTGTCATGTGATTATAGGGCCTGTGGAAGGTAAGTTTATAAGGAAGAGAAACTAGTGGTGCCCCCATCCCTGATCTATTAGCCTCCTCTTTCATAGTTAAAGAAACTTTAGCAGGGCCCTTAGTTGTTTGGAATAAGGACTACATTTCCCAGCTTCTCTTACAGCAGGTGTGGTCATGTGACCAGATTCTGGTCCATGAGATGTGAGCAGAGGTGGAGTTTTTAGGTCATGGTGTGTATGGATGTGAGAGTTGGACTCTGAAGAAAGCTGAGCACCAAAGAATTGATGCTTTTGAACTGTGGTGTTGGGGAAGACTCTTGAGAGTCGCTTGGACTGCAAGGAGATCCAACCAGTCCATCCTAAAGGAGATCAGTCCTGGGTGTTCATTGGTAGGACCGATATTGAAGCTGAAACTCCAATACTTGGGCCACCTGATGTGGAGAGCTGACTCATTTGAAAAGACCCTGATGCTGGGAAAGATTGAGGGCAGGAGGAGAAGGGGAGGACAGAGGATGAGATGGCTGGATGGCATCATCGACTCGATGGACATGGGTTTGGGTGGACTCTGGGAGATGGTGATGGACAGGGAGGCCTGGTGTGCTGCAGTTCATGGGGTTGCAAAGAGTTGGACATGACTGAGCGACTGAACTGAACTTAAAGGAAGAGGGCCTCTCTCTCATTTTCCCTTTCTTCAGGCTAGAATGGGGACATCGTGAGCTGGCATCCTGGGCCAAGGGGGCAAGTATCACAATATCAAAGAACCCTTGGGACCTTTATAGAGCAGAGCTGCACACCAACTTGGACTGTGGCAGGAGAGAGAAATAACATTTCTGTGTAATGCAAACTATCATTATTTTGAATATGTCACATGCAGCCAAATTTTAAGCTGTTCAGTGATGAGGGGAAGGTGATGGTAAATCCATTGGGCCACAGGACTTGACCATGTTCCCTGCTGTTGCTTATAGTTCGAGTAATAAAACCATCATGTTATCCTCTCTCTTATACACCTCTGCATCTCTTTCTCTCTCAATTGTTACTACCTGCAGATCAGGACAAAGGGTGATATTCACTGAGATCTTCAATCTCCACCCAGTTTCCTGGTAGAAAAATGAGTGTAAAGAAACCAGAGATTATCTGGACTTTCTTCTGCAAAGCAGGCCTTACTTACGCAGGGGACAGATCAGTAGTGGAGTTTCCCCTGGATGTAGGAAGCTGAAGAGAAAATGTCCCAGGGGTTTTAGATTATTGCATTTCTTTGCTCACCATCTGAGACTTTCCCCTTCTAGAATACCTTCCAGGACCACAGAGGGTGGGAAGCTATGTTTCCTTACTTCCCTTGAAGCCAGACTTCTATCAATATGACATACTTGCATGAGATTTAGAAAATGAAAGTGAAATGGAAGCTTTGCTCATGATGCTTCTGCTATGGATTTTTGTAAAGCCAGTTGTGGACAGACTGGTGTTTGTTCTAAGGCACCACCAGTGACTGGCTTTGTGTGTTTTGAGAGGCTCTTTGTGAATTCAGCAAGTATGATGTGGTTCTGGGGCCAGTACAGACCTACTAGTTTCATTGTGCTTCGCAGAGATTATGTTTTATACAAACTGAAGGTTTGTGGCAACCATGTGTTGAACAAGGCGATTGGTGCCATTTCCCCAACAGCATTTATTCACTTCATGTCTCTGTGTCAGATTTTGGTAATTCTCACAATTTCTCAAACTTTCTCATTATTACTGTATTTGTTATAGTGGCCTTGATCAGTGATCTTTGATGTTGTTACTGCAGCTGGCTTGAAGGCTCAGATGATGGTTAGCATTTTTAGGAATAAAGTATTTTTAAATTAAGGTATGTGCATTTTTTAGACATAATGCTGTTGAACACTTGATAGACTCCAGTATAGTGTAAATAAATTTTATCTGAACTGGGAAACCAAGAAATTCCTGTGGCTTGCTTTATTGTGATATTCACTTTATTGTAATGGCCTGGAATTAAACCTGTGATATCTGTTGGTGTGGGTCTGTCCCTTTCAGCCAATTTAAGTTAATCCAGCGCTTCCTTGGTAGTCTTGTGGTTAAGAACCTGCCTGCCAGTTCAGGGGATACGGGTTCAATCCTTGGTCTGGGAAGATCCAATATGCCAAGGGGCAACTAACCGTTTGCCTCACAGCTGTTGAGCTTGTGCTCTAGAGCCCATGCTCTGCAACAAGAGATATCACCGCAGTGAAAGCCCGTGCATTGCAACTAGAGAGGAGATCCTTCTTGCTGCAACTAGAGAAAGCCTATATGCAGCAGTGAAGACCCAGCACAGCCAAAAGTCAGTCAATAAATTTATAAAAAAAAGTCAGTCCATTCTTAAGTCAAATCATATACACAAGAATGTCATAGCACCAGATCACCTACCTTCCCAACATATAGAAAACACAAGGGCAATATTATCTCCTAAGTGAAAGCAGTTTTCTCACCTTCCTCTTTTAAGTCACGGCCTATAGCAATAGGAGGTAAACATAATTTAAGTGACACAACACTGTTTGTTTAAATAAAGGATCTAGCAGAGTCACGAGTGTTCTTCTTAGCTCTGTGAGGGTAGAAGAAGAGAGAAATAACAATGAAAACTGATCTTGGCACTTTTCAGGAAAAGGGAGCATCAGTGTAGATATTATTATCAGGGGCAACAGGTTATTATTAAAACAACCAGTCCAGATTTGGGATGTATTAGCAACTAAATTGTGTCCTCCAAAATCCATATGTTGAAGCCCTAAACCCTCATGTGACTGTATTGGAGACAGTTCTTTAAAGGGGTAATTAAGTTTAATGAGGTTATAATCATGGAGCCCTAACCCAACAGGCCCAGTGATCTCATAAGAAAAGACACCAGGGATGGGAATGCATGCAGGGAAAAGGTCATCTGAGGACACAGTAAGAGGTCACCCATCTGCAAGTCAAAAGAGAGTTTAGGAGAAACCAAATCTGCTAGCACCTTGACCTTGGACTGCTGGAAGTATGAGAACATTTTTCTGTTGTTTAAGGCATCTCATTGTTGTTGTTCAGTCATTAAGTCATGTCCGACTCTGTGACCCCATGGACTGCAGCACATCAGGCTTCCCTGTCCTTTACTGTCTCCTGGAGTTTGCTTAAATTCTTGTCCATTGAGTCGGTGATGCTATCTAACCATCTCATTCTCTGCCACCCCCTTCTTGTTTTGCCTTCAATCTTTCTCAGCACCAGGGTCTTTTCCAATGAGTTGGCTCTTCGCATCAGGTGGCCAAAGTATTGGAGCTTCAGCTTCAGCATCAGTCCTTTCAATGAATATCCAGGGTTGATTTCCTCCAGAGAAGCTTCCCTGGTAGCTCAGTTGGTAAAGAATCTGCCTGCAATACTGGAGACCCTGGTTTGATTCCTGGGTCGAGCAGGTCTGCTGGAGAAGGGATAGGCTACCCACTCCAGTATTCTTGGGCTTCCCTTGTGGCTTAGCTGGTAAAGAATGTTCCTGCAATGTGGGAGACTTGGGTTCAATCTGTGGATTGGGAAGCTACCCTTCCCAAGAGAAGGGAAAGGGAAAGGGAGAAGGGAAAAGGGAGAAGGGAAAGGGTACTCCAGAATTCTGGCCTGGAGAATTCCATGGACTGTATAGTCCATGGGGTCACAAAGGGTCAGACACAACTGAGTGACTTTGACTTTCAGAGCTTTTCCTTCAGGATTGACTGATTTGATTTAAGCCACCTAGCCTGTAGTATTTTTATTAAGGCAGCCTAGCAAACTAATCTGCAGTCCATGGGGTCGCTGAGAGTTGGACACGACTCAGTGACTTCACTTTCACTTTTCACTGTTACGCATTGGAGAAGGAAATGGTAACCCACTCCAGTGTGCTTGCCTGGAGAATCCCAGGGATGGCGGAGCCTGGAGGGTTGCCGTCTATAGGGTCACACAAAGTTGGACACGACTGAAGCGACTTAGCAGCAGCAGCAGCAGCAAACTAATACAGCAGGTTAATGGGGGCTTTCAAATGATGAAGCAACATCAGCTTTTGAAGTCCGGGTTTCTTATAAGACTCCTTTATTCAAAATGCAGGTACAAAGAGGATTTCACTAGCCAAAGTCTCTGCTTTTCTGAAGCTGTAGAAGAGAGATTGTGGCTGAGATATCTGTTACCAGTTAAAACAGCCTAGAGTTTCAAGGCAGTCTTGCAATCACACTTTTTTTTTTTTTTTTTTAGTGTTAAGAAAACAAAGAAGCAGTCTCAATATGGTCAAAACTTACAATGTAAAGGCAAATGGGATTAATATGATTATTAACAAATAGAACATGAGGCATGCAACAGGTTGCATCCATTAAAAAGAAGAAGTTAGAGACAAAAGTAAAAACTGTAGTTTGAGGGGTACCAGGATGGCTGTGAACCCAAATCAGTCTTTTGGACTCAGGTTCTGTCACTTTCTATTTTTAATGTTTTGAATATGAAGGTGATACTCTCTCTCTTTTTAAAATTTGTTTGGCTGTGCCAGGTCTTCATCGCAGCACACAGGATCTGCAGTCTTCATTGAGGCATGCTGATCTTTAGTTTTGGCCTGTGGGATCTAGTTCTCTGACCAGGGATCAAACCTGAGTCCCTTGCATTGGGAACACAGACCTAGCCACTGGACACCAGGGAAGTCCCATAAGTAACCTGTCACTTTTAATCTGAATCCCATTTGGAGGTTAATGGTGACATTCAGATATCCCAATTATTGCGGGAGGGTGGGGGAGAGGGGAATCTACCTCGCATAATCGCCTCACTTCTCAGAGAGCTGCATTTGAAAAACTGTTGTTTTCTTGCAAAGTTAAGAACTCCACAGTGGTGACAAGTCCAGTCTTCTCCCACCTCACATTTTAAAACCTTTTAATAGACCTTCCTTCTTGCTGCCTATGTCCCTGCGCCTCACCTCATACCATGCTTAATTGAGTGGGGACTATGATCAGGTGAGAAAATCAGCCTCCAAAATATGTTTGGTTGCTTTTGGTTGCAAAAAAAAAAAAGGATAACCCAACTCAAAATGATTTAAAAATCTGACATGTATTATCCTATGTAGCAGGATTCCAAGGATAGAGCAGCTCTGGGTTGGTTAACCCAGCAGCTCGGTGATGACACCAAAGACCCAAGTTCTGCATCTTCCGTCTCTCCTCTCAGCAGGTTGAACTCTGAGGCCAAATCCCTTCACAGTCCAGGATAGTCACTTCGTGGGCCAACAACTTCCAAAGGCAGAAAAAAAGGACCCCTGGTGACTAGCTCTCTTTAAGACAGAATAAAATCTTTCCCATGAGCACCCCCTAGAAGAGGTCATCTGACCTGGTACCAGGTCACGTATCTATTGCTGGGGATAGGAACATCATGATTGGTTCAGCTGTTAACCAATCAGGACTTTTTTGGGGGCGGGGGGCGGGTTCCTGTCCTTAATTCCCCACAGAGGGCAGGGGCCACGGGCGGTCATTTTACAGCTGTGAGGGCACTTTAAGCGAGGGAGACAGGGAGGAGTGGCTGCTACTGGGAGGTACCCCACCAGCCTCCGCTAGTCTGCTACATTTGAGGCCGGTAGCCGCCTCACCAAGCCGGGCTTACAGCCCTCCCTCCCACCCGTTCCAGTCTCAGGCTCTTCCCTCTGCGTTCCCTCACACTTCAAAGCAGCCCTCAGGAGAAATCCTCCTGGTGGAGACCTGGGGCCTTCATTCAACAGCCAGGGGAATGAACCATCTAGAAAGCAGATCTTTTAACCTTTAGTTGACTGCTACTTTGGTTCTCATCTTGACCGAAACCTTGTGAGAGACACTCTTAGCCAGAACTACCCAGGTAAGCCGCTCCTAAATTCCTGACACACAGAAGCTGTGCTTAAAAACTATTTTTTTTTTTTTTTTAAGCCATGAGTTTTTGGAGTAATTTGTTACACAGCAATTTCTTACACTCCTTCGTGGAAACCACAGGATTCATCGGACTCAGTGAGGTAATATATAAGCACATGTGCTTGGCACATGGTACGGTCTGTTTAAATGCTACCTATTACTGTTTCAGTATTTCCCAAGGCTTATCCAACTCCCCCTGCCCCCTCAACGGTTTAAAATCAGTCTCTTTTATATGTAGACTTAAGCTGAACTGAGCCATGTACCAATCCTTAGGAAGTGGGTAGCATTGCAGTCTGAAGCAGCTCTGAACAATGGAAATATATTGCATGCCACAGATATATTTTTTTAAAAGTTCTAGGAGTTACCTTAAAAAGCAGAAAGACAAAGACTTCCCTGGTAGTCCAGTGGTTAAAACTCCACCTACCACTGCAAGGGGCATGGTTTTGATCCCTGGTCTGGAGAAGGCAATGGCACCGCACTCTAGTACTCTTGCCTGGAAAATCCCATGGACAGAGGAGCCTGGTGGGCTGCAGTCCATGGGGTCGCTAAGAGTCCAACGTGACTGAGGGACATCACTTTGACTTTTCACTTTCATGCATTGGAGAAGGAAATGGCAACCCACTCCAGTATTCTTGGCTGGAGAATCCCAGGGATGGGGGAGCCTGGTGGGTTGCCATCTATGGGGTTGCACAGAGAAGGACACAGCCAGGAAATAAGGTCCTGCATGCTGCAGAGTGTGGCAGGCGAAGGGCTGTGGCAAAAATTGTAAATAATAACAAAAAACAGGATACTTATTTTCACCTGTTTGCTACCATGTACATAAAATTGGTTTCAGGTGGTCATCTTCTGGTGGATTTGGATTTGTTAGTAATTGTAACTGAAGCTAGATGTAGTTAAGATATATCATTTTAAGAATCACTGAAAATTATAACTTGAAACTTGGGTGTTGTGAATTATTAGTGAAAGAAAAACTAGATGAGAATGTAGTATTCTTATACATTTAGAGAGACTCTGATTTGGTATTTCTTACACAAAATCGATTGTCATACACTTTTTTAATTTGTAAAAATTTTTATTATTTCTTTTTCTTTATTTCTTTCTTTTTTTTAGTTTCTGACTGTGCAGCGAGGCATGTGGGATCTTAGTTCCCCAACCAGAGATCTAACCTATGCTCCTGAATTGGAAGTGCAGAGTCAACCACTGGACCACCAGGGAGGTCCCTTTTCAAAACAATTTTTTTTTAATTTCTTGACACAGTTTTAATAGACGTGAATGGCACTATACTCAAAGAGATTACTATCATGTGAATCTGTGCCAGAAAACAATAACAACAACTAAGTTGGATGTTTCTTCCTTATTTTCAGTTGTCTGGACGAAAACAGTGACGTTCTTAGCATGGTATTTGATGTTCTTCATGTTCTAATCTCTACCAGCATTTCCATTCTGACTCTGTCATTTCCTCCATATAGTCTCCACCAGAGTATCTGGAGGTGTATACTCTGTATGTGGCTACAGCTAAAATAGCCCTATTGTTTGAGAGTGGATAAAATCCAACTGGGCTTCCCTGGTGGCTCAGTAGTAAAGAATCCACCTGCCAATGCAGAAAACATGGGTTGGATCTCTGGATCAGAAAGATCCCCTGGAGAAGGAAATGGCAATCTTCTCTAGTATTCTTGCCTGGGAAATCCTATGGACCTCCTTCATAGTTCCCGTCACATTTATTTGAGGGAATGCCACAGCTACACTCTGTGCTACCTGAACATAAGGATGCTGCTATGTCTGTGTATCCCCAGGGCCTCCAGGCAATGGAGGAAATATTGAACACATGCTTAATTGATTGGTACAGGAGGCATATTACACGCCAGAGAGGTACTTTGCATTCCTGTGTGTATATCAGAATCATTAGTACAGCTCTGTGAACATACAGATCCTCAGGCTCCATATGAGAGCCACTAAGTCAGTGTCTCTCAGAGGTGGGCAGAAGGTCCACACCTGATTCTAATGCGGAACAATTGAATTTGTAAAGAGGTCAGTGTAAACTGGAACTGCCAGGGAAGATTTATAGAGGACAAGCCATGTACCAAACTTTGAAGTTTTAGGGAAAGACATATCAGGTCAAGTTAAAAAAAAAAGCAAAATTACAGATATGAAAGTCAAGATGACAGTAAGGAAGCCAGATTTTTGAATAGATGGTTTATGTGAGACTGATAGCTGCTAACTGTGAATAAACATGGTAGGACCAGATCATGGGGGATTTTGAAAATCTGTGTAGGTTCAAATCATTTTGCTCTACACTCGAAACTAACAAAACATTGTAAATTAATTATACTTTGATTGCCTTTCAAGTGCACATTTGATGTATTTAATCCATGTAACCACCACTGGGCTTCCCAGGTGGTGCTGGTTGTAAAGAACCTGCCTGCTAATGCAGGAGACATAAGAAACACAAGTTTGATCCCTAAGTTGGGAAGATCCCCTGGAAGAGGGCATGGCAGCCCCCTCCAATATTCTTGCCTGGCGAATCCCCTGGACAGAGGAGCCTGGTGAGTTACTGTCCATAGGGTCACAAAGAGTCAGATATGACTGAAGCGACTTAGCACGCATGCACAACCGCCACTACAGTCAAGATACAAAACATTTTTGTGACTCCAAAAGATTCCTTTGTGCCTCTTTGCAGTTAATTCCTGCATCCCAGGCAACCACTGACTGGCCTTTTTTAGGGAAAAAAAATTAGATTTGTCTCTCTCAGCATTTCTTATCAAGGGAATTACACTGAATGCCTTCTTTTGAGTCCATTCTGAGCAGTCGTTTAACTCAGCATGTTTTTGAAATTCAGCCACATGGTTGCTTGTCCCAGTACTTCATTCCTTTTACTGCTGAGTACAGTTAACCCTTGAATGACACAGTTTTGAGCTGCATGGGTCCACTTACACGCAGATTTTTTTCAATAAATACACAAGAATATATGTGTAGAACATCATGTGCAAGCCTTGTTTTGAGGTGCCTCTCCTTACATAGGCACAAGCTGAATATATTTATACATTTAATATAAAATTAACATGTTAGCTTTCTTAGTGTTTTCATGACTTTGCTTTCAAAGAATTAAATTCTAGTATATCTTTCTCTCTCCCTCTCATAATTGGAAAAACGTATGTCAGCCTACACTTACTTAGGTAAGTGATTTTTTAAAAAAAGCAACAAGGTTCCCACTGCTGTATTATGATTATGACTGTAATACTTGTGTGCCATAAAAATTTATAGACTCCCTCAGCCTAGGTCTTCTGCTTCCTTTCCACCCCACTGGGAGGTGGACCAGGATGCCACTGCCTTGCATAACTCTGTTGGATATGCTTTGTGAATGGCGCCTCCTGTTGGTGGAGGTGTGTATTTTAAAAGGGACGTTGGTAGGATGGGTGTCCAGACAGCGGGTCGGGGAGAACTGGGAGTCTTCTATCTCTGAGGGTGGCAAGAGACCAGAGCCCCTCCCCATTTACAGCTCTTGGGAGTCTCAGGTAAGCATTCATTGTTGTTGCCTCATGGGAAGTCTGGATTCTTGATTAGTGTCAGCTCCCAGCTGGGCAGCAGGAACCTTGCCCTGGGTGGGGCTGGGATGGTTTCTCTGTTGATAAGAAGGGATGAAACTGGGCTCTAACAGAAGATTAACAGCCCTTTGGCTTGTGTCTGCTTCCCAAGTCACCACCTGTCCCCTGGTGAGCTACATCCACTGGCCCACTGTTGATAGCCTGTTTTTGGTGCAGTCAATTCTTTGAAGGGCTGTGAGGAAACCTCTCAGTTTAGAGGGCTTTGGCGGAAGCTTCAGGATGCCCTACATCTCTGCTGAAGGATAAGATTCTGGAAGAGATTCCTCTGATATCCCTGCCCCTTTCTCCCTTAGTAATACAAACCTTGATTTTCAAATGGACACATTAAACCAGCAAAAATTAGATTGTGTATGTTTCCCTAAGTATGGCCAGGTGATGACATTTTGGCCAATAGGTGCCAGTAGAAGCATTGTGTGGGCCTTCTCAGGGTTGGTCTTAAAGAATTTTTCCAAGTCCTTTGTCCTTTACACTACTGACTGGAATGTGGATATGATGGCTGGAGCTCCAGCAACCATCTTGGATCACAAGTTATATACTGAAGATGCCAGAGCAATAATATTGAAGGAGGCTGGGTACTAATGATTATGAAGCTGCCGCATTAGCCTGGATGCCCTACCACTAGACTCTGTGTAAAAACAAATTAAGCTTCCAGCTTGTTTAGGTTATATGATTTTGGGTTTTTCTGTTATATGCAGTTGAACCTAGTCTTGACAAAAGTACTCTTATGGAGAAGAAAGTCGGGATACATCCTGTCAAGGCAAGTGTATCTCTTGAAATTCTTTTGGGGCTGCATGACAGGAATCCCACTGAAAGGAAAAAGGAAAACTTATTGTAAGGGAATTCCAAGATAAGAGTGGGGCTGTGTTTCAAGGACACCCAGACCAGAAGCTCAAACCTCTGCAGGGACTTTTTCTCTCCCTTTCATATCTGCCTCCCTCTGCACCTTGCATTCATTCTTTTCTCTTCTTACAGCTTGACTTTTTCCACAGAGGCAAGAACATAACTGCTCATAGCCCCTAAGCTCTCTTGCATTTTTGGCCACCCAAAGGGAAACAAGTTCCCTCAGGCTGCCCTGGCTGGGAATCCTGAGTGAGCACAGTGGCGTACTGGAGGGGTGCTGACCTGAGGCTCTGATCATGGGCAGCATCTGAGCTTCCCTGCCTCACAGCCTCCCAAGCCATGCCCACTGCAACCGCTAGTATCTGTCTCCCCAACCTCCCCATTCCTTTTTGCCAGGTGTCTCTTGTCCTGGTTGTGTCAACTAGAACAATCCCCAAGTCACTAAAATCTGGTCTTCTTAGACAAACTGAACAATGGAAGGAAATGTTGGTGACATAATATGGACTGGACTAAGAGCGTGATAAAATTGCTTGTTCCTGAAACCTCTCAGCTCAGCTTCTCAGTAAGATTCAGTGATCTGAATTAAGGGTGGGGAATGCAGCCTGGCCTGTGGGTGGCATAACCCAGAGGTTGAGGGCATAGTCGTGGAGCCAGCCTGCCTGGGTACAAGTCCTGCCTTCATCATCAGCTAGCCATGAGCCATCAGACAGGTTATTGTTCCTTCGACCCACAGTTTCCCTATGTAAAATGGAATCATAATGGAATCTACTTCCTAGGTTTGTTAGAAGTAACCGTCCTAGGATAGTGCCTGCTGGGTGGTGAGTGGCTCAGTTCAGGAAGCTTCTGGGCCATAGCAATCAAAGTATCAGCACTTATGCAGCCTAACACTATACACAAAAATAAACTCAAAATGGATTAAAGATCTCAATGTCAGGCAGGACACAATAAAATTCTCAGAGGAAAACATAGGTAGAACATTACAGCAAGATCTTTTTGGATCCACCTCCTAGAGTGATGAAAATGAAAACAAAAATAAACAAATGGGGCCTAATTAAACTTTAAAACGTTTGCATAGGAAAGGAAACCATAAACAAAAGACAACCCACGGAGTGGGAAAAAATGTTTGCAAACAAACAGACCCAACAAGGGATTAATCTCCAAAATATACAAACAGCTCATGCAGCTCCATATAAAAAATAAACCCCATCAAAAAATGGGTGCAAGATCTAAAGAGATGTTTCTCAAAGAATACATACAGATGGCCAACGGGAACATGACAAGATCCTTAACATCTCTATTAGAGAAACACAAAACTGCGAGGTGTCACCTCACATGGAAATGGCCATCATCAAAAAATCCTACAAATGATAAGTGCTGGAGAGCATGTGGAGAAGAGGGAGCCCTCCTACACTATTGGTGGAAATATAAATAGGTGCAACCATTATGGAAAACAATACAAACTTTCCCTAACTAAAAATAGAGCTGTCATGTGATCCAGCAGTCTCACTCTTGGACATATATCTGGGGAAGATGAAAACTCTAATTCAAAAAGATACACGCATCCCAATGTTCACTGAAGCACTGTTTACAACAGCCAGGACATGGAAGCAACCTGAATGTCTACCGACAGAGGAAAGGATAAAGAAAATGTGGTACATACATATACCGGAATGTTACTCAGCCACAAAAAAGAATGCAACGATGCCATTTGCAGCAACATGGATGGACCAGAGATTGTCCTCCTGAGTGAAGTCAAAGACAAATATCTTATGATATCACTTATATATGGAATCTTAAAAAGTTATGCAAATGAACTTATTTACAAAACAGAAATAGAGTCACAGATGTGAAAAGCAACCTAATAGTTACCAGAGGGGTCAGAGGGGAAGGATGAGTTGGGAGATTGGCATTGATATATACACACTACTATATATAAAATAGGTAATAAGGACCTTCTCTATAGCACAGGGAACTCTATTCTGTAATGACCTTGTGGAAAAGAATCAAAAGAGTGACTATATGTATATGTATAAGTGATTCAATTTTGCTGTACAGCAAAAACTAATACATTATAAATCAAAAAGCAAAACAAAACACATGCAGCGCTGCATCTGTCTGCTGAGTCTTAATCCCAGCTTTTCTACTTGCATTTGGTGGCTGAGGCTTTGAGCAAAGCCCCACTCTGTGTCTCCATTTTCTCCTCTGAGAGGAGAGCGCATTGTGGAAACTGAAGGAGACAGGAAGCATGACAGTTGGGACAGAATTAGTGCTTGCTAGATGGTCATTATCAGTATTGTTACTGTCTCCAGCCCTTCATAATGGCTGCTGGAGCCAACTCCTACCAGGTTGGTTGAGCTGTTAAATGTTCAGCAATGCCAGCTCCTTGTGAAGCCATTAGTAGCTTGAAATTGGTGGGAATATGCATTCCACAGAAACCGACAAGCAGAACAAATCAGGGCTTTTACTTTTCTTTCAGAAGACACTATGGCCCCCATTCCATGTTTCCCCAAAATCCTCTTCTGTTGCCCACCTCCCTTCTGAGAACCAGAACAATCTTTTCACCTGTTTCCTGTAAGTTGCCACATAGGACCCACCAGCCCTTCAGGCCCCATATGGGAACTCAGCGTTGTCACCTCCACTCTGCCCTGTTCCCAGTACATCCATACTCAGCCCTCCCACACCTTGCAGTCATCCCCAGCACCTCTCTGTCTCATACTACTCAATCCAGTAGCTCATCAAATCCTGTTAACTGTACCTCCAGAATATCTCCTGAATCTCCCATTGCTTTCCCTGTGGGTCCCCCACCCCTGACACCTGTTACTATCGGTTAGTTTACATTTTCTCATCTTTTATATAAGCGGAATCACACAGCAGGTACTCTGTTCTCGCCTGGCTGCTTTTACTCAGCATGACAGTTTGGAGATTTATCCATGTTATTGGGTGATCAATAGCTTATTCCTTTTTATGGCTGTGTAGTAGTCCATTGTATGGAGTTTGTATCATTTGTTTATCCACTCCTCTACTGATGGACACCTGGGTCGTTCCAGTTTCAAGAGACTAGGAATACCCTGGTCTGGGCCCTGTCCCCCATGGTCTGGGTCATCATAGTCTCCCCTGTCTCCCTGATATTGCCTTCTTGCCCCTGCCATCTTTCCCCTACATATAGCCACAGGAATTCCATTAAAACAGAAATTGTGTCTTTGTTCTGCTGCCTCTCAAGCAGAGTAAATATCAAGTCCTCACCTCACCGACATATCCACCCCACCTTCACAGTTAGCTTTCTGCCCTCATCTCTCACTACCCCTCCCCACCACACTCACTCTCCTTTGGCCACCCCCTCTCCTGGCTGTTTGTTACCGCACCATGCCCAGCCACGCTTTGACTCAGGGTAGACTGCTGCCCTCCGCCCAGTCTGCTCCCTCAATCTGGAGGCTTCTCCTTTTATAAGGACACAGTGCTAATGGATGAGGGCCCACCCTAATGACCTCAGCTTGATGAGCGCAAAGATCCTAATTCCAAATAAGTTCACACTCACTCCAGGTCCTGGGAATCTGGAACTTCATCTTCTTGGTAGGAACACAGCTCAACCCACAGTAACTCTTTGGTCTCAACTTGAGCTCCCTGTGGAGCCTCAGAGTGGTCCGAGGCCTCACTTTCTTTCCCACAGTAGATCAGCTTCTCTCTCCACCCACCCCTGCCTTCCTCACCACCTCACAAGGCTGGACCTGAAAACATTCTCCCGGCAGACCTCTCGCATGCAGCTTCCTGTCTCAGAGTCCGTTTCCAGGGACACCAGGCAAACAGGGATGCAGTGAAGTCTGGGGAGGGACTTGGAAGGACCACACGTGACCACAGTCTGAAGCCAGGCCCGTGCCTCAGCCTGCTTCTGTAGCAGGACGGTGAAGACCTCGTGCTGGATGGCCAGGGTTCAGATTTCAGTCTTGTCACACACTGGCTGTGTGATCTTGTAAAACTGCTAATACCTTCTTCCTAGGGTTGATGTTTTGCTGGTGGCTCAGTGGTAAAGAATCTGCCTACCAATGCAGGAGATTCTAGTTCAATGCCTGTGTCAGGAAGATTCCCTGGAGAAGGAAATGGCAGCCCACTCCAGTATTCTTGCCTGGAAAATCCCATGGACAGAGGAGCCTGGCAGGTTACAGTCCATGGGGTTGCAAGGGTCAGCTTAGTGACTAAACAGCAACAGGGTTGATGTAAAGATTAAGCGAGTTAATCCAATAAGACTCTTAAAACTGTGCCCGGCACACAGTAAGCACTCAATAAATGTTTATTTGCATTATCTAGGTTTAGGTTGAGCTGGTCTGCAGACAACACCTCCACTTACCCAAAGGAGGTAGGTTCTAGGTTCTGAACTTCGGCTTCTAAATCTTGGTTGACTTCTCTGAATGAGTGGCTTACCTTACATTCAACCCCTCTGGAATGTATTTGCATCTGAGTGTTGTAAAATTTTATATTACATTTAATGGACAATGAAAGCTAAATTTAAATTTTATTTTAGAAAGGAAAGGTGGTTAAGCGAATTGCTTCAAAAGTCCACAAAGTCTTATCAAAGTAGATAAAATAGAGAGGTATATAATATAATGCTGTCCTTTGCAAAAAGCTGCAAACTTGAAAAAAAGTTTGTTGTAGAAAAGTTAAATCCAAGTGCTCTTCACATCTTTTAAAAGAAAATTATAACATTTCATTTTGAAATAGTTTAACTCAAAAGAAGTTGCAAAAACAGGAGCAAGCGTTCCTGTGTGCACCCTTCACTTACTGGGCTGTTTTTACTCACACTACTGATACCAAATGTGTGGTTTTCTTTTCTCATACTGTCTCTGAGTTTCTAACACCAGCTAGGGTCCTGCAGTTCAGTATGACAACAGCTGCCCAGAGTCAGTCAGACTCTACAGGTTAGGGGCTCAGCCCAAAAGATTGCCCTTACTTCAGATGCCAGTAGCAAGCATTGGGTCTCCAAGTTACCTGAACTTTACTCAGACTTGGCTACAAGGTTGGGGGTTTCCACAGCCCCCTCCCTTTCAGGTTTAGCCATTTGCCAGAACAGCCTATAAAACTCAGGGAGCACTTAACTTGCATTTTGTGGTTTATTATTAGTATTTTATGGCTGAGCCTCGTGGCATGTGGGATCTTTGTTCCCTGACCAGAGATGGAACCCATGCCTCCTGCAGTGGAAGCATGGAGCCTTAACCATTGGACTGCCAGGGATGTCCCGCTGTTTTTTTAAAAATTTTATTTTATAAAGGATGCAACTCAGAAACAGCCAAATAGAAGAGATGCAGAAGGCTAGGTATGGGGTATGTGTGTGCAAAACTTCCATACCCTTTCTGGGAGCACCACCCTCCTAGAAACTTGATGTCTTCTCCAAGCCAGAAGCTCTCTGAATCCTGTCACTTAGGGTTTTTATGGAAGTTTCATCACACAGGCATGATTGATTACACCATTGGCCACTAGTGAGTCATTCAACCTCTAACCTCTGTCCCTTCCGCAGAGGTCCAAGGTGGAATGAGGGTTAGGGTTAGTTTAGGGTTAGGGTTAGAAAGTTTGACCCCTCTAATCGTGCCTTGGTCTTTCTGGTGACCAGCCCTTATCCAGATGCTTTGTCAGTTCAGTTCAGTCGCTCAGTTGTGTCTGACTCTTTGCAACCCCGTGAATTGTAGCACGCCAGGCCTCCCTGTCTCAGGCCACCCTGTCCATCACCAACTCCCCGGAGTTCACTCAGACTCACATCCATCAAGTCAGTGATACCATCCAGCCATCTCATCCTCTGTCGTCCCCTTCTCCTCCTGCCCACAAGCCCTCCCAGCATCAGGGTCTTTTGCAATGAGTCAACTCTTTGCGTGAGGTGGCCAAAGTACTGGAGTTTCTGCTTTAGCATCAATCTTTCCAAAGAAAGAACACCCAGGGCTGATCTCCTTTAGGATGGACTGGTTGGATCTCCTTGCAGTCCAAGGGACTCTCAAGAGTCTTCTCCCAACACCACAGTTCAAAAGCATCAATTCTTTGGTGCTCAGCTTTCTTCACAGTCCAACTCTCACATCCATACATGACCACAGGAAAACCCATAGCCTTGACTAGACGGACCTTTGTTGGCAAAGTAATGTCTCTGCTTTTGAATATGCTATCTAGGTTGGTCATAACTTTTCTTCCAAGGAGTAAGCATCTTTTAATTTCATGGCTGCAGTCACCATCTGCAGTGATTTTGGAGCCCCCAAAATAAAGTCTGACACTGTTTCCACTGTTTCCCCATCTATTTGCCATGAAGTGATGGGACCAGATGCCATGATCTTCGTTTTCTGAATGTTGAGCTTTAAGCCAACTTTTTCACTCTCCTCTTCACGTTCATCAAGAGGCTCTTTAGTTCTTCACTGTCTGCCATAAGGGTGGTGTCATCCACATATCTGAGGTTATTGATATTTCCCCTGGCTTTCTAGGGAAATAACCAAGCACCTCATTTGCCTACAAAGAATACTCTCACTTTGAAGATTTCAGGAACTGTGTGCCAGGAACTGGGATCAAAGAACAAATATTTAGTTTCTGTTGTGTCACACCCAGCTTTCCCTCAAGGCTCGTGTTTTACATAATAATAGCACCTTGTCAAAATCAAGAAATTGATATTGGCAGCGCTGTTAATTCAGTATCACATTGTTTTTAAAGGGCCTAGAAAAATGAAAGAATGAAAAAAACCCATTTAAGAGGGTGTGAGTTATAGGTAAACTGCGGAGTGGATTGGATCTTTAGGAAACCATCTGCCGGGGGCTTGTTTTAGGCAAATTCCCAGCCAGCAGCTGCAGGCTGCTAGACTGGAGTTTGAAGCACAGGTGGATGCAGAGCCTGATGGTGAAATGCCAGACCCCTGGGTCCAGCCAGTCCGTCTGCTGTGTACTGATTATGATACGATTTCAGATCCACTTGTTTATAACAAAGCTGAAATTGTTTTTAAGAGTGAAGTTGTTTTCAAGGATGAAGGTGCTATTTGAGTAAAAATGAAATCAGATGTCAGGATGTCATCTTCCACATCCGTGGTTGCTGATAAGCACTAGTAGCTCAGCTGCTCGGAGACCCCCACTAGGGGCTTGTCAATAAGAAAAGGTGAAAAGGCAGCTATGGGCATTGGGTGTTTAGAGTATAAATGCACAGAATTTACAAGGACCATCTAAGAGTGTCTGGTCCGGACAAAACTACCTTCTTCTGATCTAAATAAATCTCTCTGTGGAATCTAAGAAAAAAAGGGGGAGGGGGGGTACAAATGAACTTACAAAACAGAAGTAGAGTCATGGATGTAGAAAACAAACTTACGGTTACCAGGGATAAAGAGGAGAGGGATAAATGGGGAGACTGGAATTGACATGTATACACTGCTTTATATAAAATAAAAAACTGATAAGAACCTGGTGTATAGCACAGGGAACTCTACTCAGTACTCTCTAATGGCCTATATGGTGGTGGTGGTTGTTCAGTTGCTAAGTTACGTCCAACTCTGTTGATACCCTGTGGACTGCAGCATGCCAGGCTCCTCTGACTTCACCACCTACCAGTTTGCTCAAATTCATGTCCATTGAGTTAATGATGCTATCTAACCATCTCATCTTCTGCCGCCCCCTCTCCTTTTGCCTTCAATCTTTCCCAGCATCGTGGTCTTTTCAATGAGTTGGTTCTTCGCATCAGGTAGTCAAAGTATTGGAGCTACAGCTTCAGCATTAGTCCTTCCAATGAATATTCAGGGTCGATTTCCTTTAGGATTTACTGGTTTGATTTCCTTGCAGTATATGGGAAATGAATCTTAAAAAGAGTGGACATGTAGATATGTATAACTGACTCACTTTTCTGTACACCTGAAACTGATCAACTGTACTCCACATTTTAAAAGAGAAAAAGTAAAAACTTTCTGAAGACCTTGAGTCTTTAGCTTCTGCCACTGCAAAGGCAACTCTTTTCCCCTCAGGGGCAAAAAGCCATCAGCAGCCTAGAGAAAGATCATCCTGCCAGCCAACACCTACATTTTTCACTAGCAATGTGCTCTAGCAATGAAAGGACTTTTTTGCCCTGATGGGTAGCTGGACATCATTTCATGGTTGGTTAAGCAGCCTCTCCCAAGAACCAACTTGTGTAAGACTACAGCTCAACTAAATTTCAGAGAAGGCAATGGCACCCCCACACCAGTACTCTTGCCTGGAAAATCTCGTGGACAGAGGAGCCTGGTAGGCTGCAGTCCATGGGGTCGCGAAGAGTTGGGCACGACTGATCGACTAAACTTTCACTTTTCACTTTCATGCATTGGAGAAGGAAATGACAACCCACTCCAGTGTTCTTGCCTGGAGAATCCCAGGGATGGGGAGTCTGGTGGGCTGCCGTCTATAGAGTCGCATAGAGTCAGACACAACTGAAGCGACTTAGCAGCAGCAGCAACTAAATTTGGACTATATTTCTTTCCTCTTCCCTTGCCTGGAACAATAGTGTAGTTCATCTGTCACTGATTTGCAGAAAAGTCAAAGTGTTAGTCATTCAGTCATGTCTGACTTTTTGTGACCCCACGGACTGTAACCCACCAGGCTCCTCTGTCCATGGGATTTCCCAGGCAAGAATACTGGAGTGGGTTGCCATTCCCTTCTCCAGGAGATCTTCCTCAACCAGGGATCGAATCCAGTATCCTGCATGCTCAGTTCAGTTCTGTTCAGTTCAGTCACTCAGTTGTGTCCGACTCTTTGCGATCCCATGAATCACAGCACGCCAGGCCTCCCTGTCCATCACCAACTCTCAGAGTTCACTCAAACTCATGTCCATCAAGTTGGTGATGCCATCCAGCCATCTCATCCTCTGTCATCCCCTTCTCCTGCCCCCAATCCCTCCCAGCACCAGGGTCTTTTCTAATGAGTCAGCTCTTCGCAGGAGGTGGCCAAAGTATTGGAATTTCAGATTCAGCATCAGTCCTTCCAATGAACACCCAGGACTGATCTCCTTTAGGATGGACTGGTTGGATCTCCTTGCAGTCCAAGGGACTCTCAAGAGTCTTCTCCAACACCACAGTTCAAAAGCATCAATTCTTTGGTGCTCAGCTTTCTTCACAGTCCAATTCTCACATCCATACATGACCACTAGAAGAACCATAGCCTTGACTAGACGGACCTTTGCTGGCAAAGTAATGTCTCTGCTTTTCAATATGCTATCTAGGTTGGTCATAACTTTTCTTCCAAGGAGTAAGCGTCTTTTAATTTCATGGCTGCAGTCACCATCTGCAGTGATTTTGGAGCCCCCAAAAATAAAGTCTGACACTGTTTCCACTGTTTCCCCATCTATTTTCCCATGAAGCGATGGGACCGGATGCCATGATCTTCATTTTCTGAATGTTGAGCTTTAAGCCAACTTTTTCACTCTCCTCCTTCACTTTCATCAAGAGGCTCTTTAGTTCTTCTTCATTTTCTGCCCTAAGGGTGGTGTCATCTGCATATCTGAGGTTATTGATATTTCTTCTGGCAATCTTGATTCCAGCTTGTGCTTCTTCCAGCCCAATGTGTCTCATGATGTACTCTGCATAGAAGTTAAATAAGCAGGGTGACAATATACAGCCTTGACGTCCTCCTTTTCCTATTTGGAAGCAGTCTGTTGTTCCATGTCCAGTTCTAACTGTTGCTTCCTGACCTGCATACAGGTTTCTCAAGAGGCAGGTCAGGTGGTCTGGTATTCCCTTCAATTTCAGAATTTTCCACAGTTTATTGTGATCCACACAGTCAAAGGCTTTGGCATAGTCAATAAAGCAGAAATAGATGTTTTTCTGGAACTCTCTTGCTTTTTTGATGATCCAGCGGATGTTGGCAATTTGATCTCTGGTTTCTCTGCCTTTTCTAAAACCAGCCTGAACATCAGAAAGTTCGTGGTTCACGTACTGCTGAAACCTGGCTTGGAGAATTTTGAGCATTACTTTACTAGTGTGTGAGATGAGTGCAATTGTGCGGTAATTTGAGCATTCTTTGGCATTGCCTTTTTGGGATTGGAATGAAAATTGACCTTTTCCAGTCCTGTGGCCTCTGCTGAGTTTTCCAAATTTGCTGGCATATTGAATGCAGCACTTTCATAGCATCATCTTTTTAGGATTTGAAACAGCTCAACTGGAATTCCATCACCTCCACTAGCTTTGTTCGTAGTGATGCTTTTTAAGGCCCACTTGACTTCACATTCCAGGATGTCTGGCTCTAGATGAGTGATCATACCATCATGATTATCTGGGTTGTGAAGCTCTTTTTTGCACAGTTCTTCTGTATATTCTTGCCACCTCTTCTTAATATCTTCTGCTTCTGTTAGGTCCATACCATTTCTGTCCTTTATTGAGCCCATCTTTGCATGAAATGTTCCCTTGGTATCTCTAATTTTCTTGAAGAGATCTTGTCTTTCCCATTCTATTGCTTTCCTCTATTTCTTTGCATTGATTGCTGAGGAAGGCTTTCTTATTTCTCCTTGCTATTCTTTGGAACTCTGCATTCAGATGCTTATATCTTTCCTTTTCTCCTTTGCTTTTCACTTCTCTTCTTTTCACAGCTATTTGTAAGGCCTCCCCAGACAGCCATTTTGCTTTTTGCATTTCTTTTCCATGGGGATGGTCTTGATCCCTGTCTCCTGTACAATGTCACAAACCTCATTCCATAGTTCATCAGGCACTCTATCAGATCTAGGCCCTTAAATCTATTTCTCACTTCCACTGTATAATCATAAGGGATTTGATTTAGGTCATACCTGAATGGTCTAGCGGTTTTCCCCACTTTCTTCAGTTTAAGTCTGAATTTGGCAATAAGGAGTTCATGATCTGAGCCACAGTCAGCCTCCGGTCTTGTTTTTGTTGACTGTATAGGGCTTCTCCATCTTTGGCTGCAAAGAATATGATCAATCTGATTTTGGTGTTGACCATCTGGTGATGTCCATGTGTAGAGTCTTCTCTTGTGTTGTTGGAAGAGGGTGTTTGCTATGACCGGTGCATTCTCTTGGCAAAACTCTATTAGCCTTTGCCCTGCTTCATTCTATATTCCAAGGCCAAATTTGCCTGTTACTCCAGGTGTTTCTTGACTTCCTACTGTAGCATTCCAGTCCCCTATAATGAAAAGGACTTCTTTTTGGGTACTAGTTCTGAAAGGTCTTGTAGGTATTCATAGAACCGTTCGACTTCAGCTTCTTCAGCATTACTGGTTGGGGCATAGACTTGGATTACTGTGATATTGAATAGTTTGCCTTGGAAATGAACAGAGATCATTCTGTCGTTTTTGAGATTGCATCCAAGTACTGCATTTTGGACTCTCTTGTTGACCATGATGGCTACTCCATTTCTTCTAAGGGATTCCTGCCCAGTAGTAGATATAATGGTCATCTGAGTTAAATTCACCCATTCCAGTCCATTTTAGTTTGCTGATTTCTAGAATGTTGATGTTCACTCTTTCCATCTCCTGTTTGACCACTTCCAATTTGCCTTGATTCTTGGACCTGACATGCTACGTTCCTATGCAATATTGCTCTTTACAGCATCGGACCTTGCTTCTATCACCAGTCACATCTACAACCGGGTATTGTTTTTGCTTTGGCTCCATCCCTTCATTCTTTCTGGAGTTATTTCTCCACTGATCTCCAGTAACATACTGGGCACCTACTGACCTGAGGAGTTCCCCTTTCAGTGTCCTATCATTTTGCCTTTTCCTACTGTTCATGGGGTTTTCAAGGCAAGAATACTGAAGTGGTTTGCCATTCCCTTCTGCAGTGGACCATGTTGTGTCAGACCTCTCCACCATGACCCACCCATCTTGGGTGGCCCCATGGGCATGGCTTAGTTTCATTGAGTTAGACAAGGCTGTGTTCCGTGTGATCAGATTGGCTAGTTGTCTGTGATTATGGTTTTAGTGTGTCTGCTCTCTGATGCCCTTTTGCAAACCTACCATCTTACTTGGGTTTCTCTTACCTTGGATGTGGGGTATCTCTTCATGGCTGCTCCAGCAAAGCACAGCCGCTGCTCCTTACCTTGGATGAGGGGTATCTCCTCACCACCACCCCTCCTGACCTTGAACGTGGAGTAGCTCCTCTCGGCCCTCCTGTGCCTGTGCTGCCGCCACTCCTTGAATGTGAGGTTGCTCTTCTCGGCCGCCTCCCCTGACCTCGGGCGTGTGGTAGCTCCTCTCAGCTGCCACCTCTGACCTCGGATGTAGAGTAGCTCCTCTTGGCCACTCCTGTGCCGATGCAGCCTGGCACTCTTTGTCGCTGCCCCGACCTTGGGCAAGGGTTAGCTCCTCTTGGCTGTGCTTCTGCGCTCTGCATTGTAGGCAGAGTCTTTACCGTCTGAGCCATCTTTCTTTATTGACTTCTTAAGGGACATTATCTTGTATGCTGCTGGCTTATAAAATTATTAAAATTCTCACAGTGAGCCTGTTAGATAAAATATTTGACAAAGACTGTCTCAGTCTCTAAGCTCAATTTGCCTCAAAACACTGTCCCACTCCTACTTGCTTCTTAGAAAGAAAACATTTTGACCCCAAACAGAAACTGAAGCCCACTATGTGTTCTGCATCTTTACTCACTGAAGAAATGTACAGATCACTGCTCGTGGAGCCCCTTTGCTGGACAGACCCCCACCTGACCCTTTGGAGATGGACTGTTGGTGCCTGGCAGCTAATTGGCTTCTTTCAGAAGATCAACCAAATAGGAAAAGGAGTATGTCAAGGCTGTATATTGTCACCCTGCTTATTTTACTTATATGCAGAATACATCATGAGAAATGCTGGACTGGAAGAAGCACAAGCTGGAATCAAGATTGCGGGGAGAAATATCAATAACCTCAGATATGCAGATGACACCACCCTTATGGAAGAAAGTGAAGAGGAGCTAAAAAGCCTCTTGATGAAAGTGAAAGTGGAGAGTGAAAAAGTTGGCTTAAAGCTCAACATTCAGAAAACGAAGATCATGGCATCTGGTCCCATCACTTCATGGCAAATAGTTGGGGAAACAGTGGAAACAGTGTCAGACTTTATTTTTGGGGGCCTCCAAAATCACTGCAGATGGTGACTGCAGCCATGAAATTAAAAGACGCTTACTCCTTGGAAGAAAAGTTATGACCAACCTAGACAGCATGTTCAAAAGCAGAGACATTACTTTGCCGACTAAGGTCCGTCTTAGTCAAGGCTATGGTTTTTCCTGTGGTCGTGTATAGATGTGAGAGTTGGACTGTGAAGAGGGCTGAGCTCAGAAGAATTGATGCTTTTGAACTGTGGTGTTGGAGACCGACTCTTGAGAGTCCCTTGGACTGCAAGGAGATCCAACCAGTCCATCCTAAAGGAGATCAGCTCTGGGATTTCTTTGGAAGGAATGATGCTGAAGCTGAAACTCCAGTATTTTGGCCACCTCATGTGAAGAGTTGACTCATTGCAAAAGACCCTGATGCTGGGAGGGCTTGTGGGCAGGAGGAGAAGGGGACGACAGAGGATGAGATGGCTGGATGGCATCACTGACTCGATGGACGTGAGTCTGAGTGAACTCTGGGGAGTTGGTGATGGACAGGGAGGCTTGGCGTGCTGTGATTCATGGAGTCGCAAAGAGTCAGACATGACTGAGTGACTGAACTGAACTGAGAGGATCAATCAGAGAAGGCAATGGCAACCCACTCCAGTACTCTTGCCTGGAAAATCCCATGGGCAGAGGAGCCTGATGGGCTGCAGTCTATGGGGTCGCTAAGAGTTGGACACGACTGAAGCGACTTAGCAGCAGCAGCAGCAGGGGCTCAGCTCGATGGCCTCAGGTGGATTGGCTTCGCTTCTCAGAAGTTGCTTATTATTTCCAATTAACGTCTCCTGCCTAAAGATGTCCTCCCACATCTAATGCTACGCTGATGAGAATGTGGTGCTTTGACATCCTGGGGGAAATAAACAAGACTGTGCCTGACTGCTCTGCTCTCTCCCTGCCCACCTCCACCAGACTCACTCTATCTGTTGGTCCCCCATCCCCAACCCCAGCCTCCCGCCACCCCCCACCTCCTGCAACCCCACTGTTGGTGAGAAATCAACTTTGACACATGCTCAAGACTCAGAAATTTATGTCTAGCTTTTTCCACATGGGAGTCTGGGATGAAGCCCTGGGGTGGGTGAAGGAGGGGGTTCTGAGTACCCTCCTCTTAGTGCTCACAGTGCAGTCTGGAAAGTATTAGACTCCAGGCTCTGGAGCCAGATAGGTATGGTTTGCTGCTGATCCAGTCATGACTTAGAAAAAGAGACTTAAATTGGTGAGCCTCAGTTTCCTCATCTGTGAAATGGGTATTGAATAGTACTAATCTGTGAATCTGTAAAATTGCTTTTGTTAATTAACTTCCAAGGACAAAAGGTAGAGAAGCATCATTCTCTAAAATCGACTCTCAGAGACTTGGACATAAATCAAATTAATGAGAATGGGACATTCCATTTTTGCCTGAGGGGTCTAAATAACTCTGACCTGGAGACATAACCTCCAGCCCCAGCCCAGGTTCAGAGCTTCAGATAAGGGGTCTCCAGACTCAGTGTTACATACTGAGCTTAATGTCATAGCTTCAAGGAAACAGGGTGCTGAGTTCCCTTCGCAGCCCAGGCCTTATTGATACTCTTGCTCACAGCCCTGCTTTTCTTTGTCAATCAGTACACCAAATCAGCATTTCCCTGGTGGTCCAGTGGTTAGGACTGTGCGCTCTCACTGCTTAAGGTATGGGTTCAGTCCCTGGCTGGGGAACTAAGATCCCACAAGCTGCTTGGCATGGAAAAAAACAAAGTATCATTTAAATTTCACCTACACACTATTCTTCCCCACATCTAATATAAACCTGGGTCTTCTGCTTGGGGAGAGCGCAGAGGATTCGGAAGTACTCTGCTGCAACATGAATAAATTTGAGTTGTCAAACTGTGGGAAACGTTCCCAGTGTTCTTATCAGATAAATTTGATCATGCCTCATAATTTCACTGCCAGGGCTGAAAGAGCTAATGCAGAGAAAATGTTTAATAGATTTCTTGGCTCATGAATTGTTTTAACCACATTTTACAAGTTTTCTGTATTATGATGCATCTGGGGCCTTGCTGACCCTCCACAGCCTACAGAGTTGGCTGATTCCTAGAGATAGCAGAAGGCTGGGCTGCTAGCAGGCCTTTTATATGCAAATTAACCAACCCAGAACTCGTGTCCCCAGCCGCTTTCTTTTTCTGGAACGCTCCTGTTTGGGCCCAGTATCACCCTTCCTTCTTCCCTAGTGGCTCAGAGGTTAAAGCATCTGCCTGCAATGCAGGAGACCTGGGTTCAATCCCTGGGTCGGGAAGATCCCCTGGAGAAGGAAATGGCAACCCACTCCAGTATTCTTGCCTGGAGAATCCCATGGATGGAAGAGCCTGGTGGGCTACAGTCCACGGGGTCGCAAAGAGTCGGACACAACTGAGTGACTTCACTTTCATTACCCAAGGGCCAGGTATCAATCAACTAGGGACAGCCCCTTACCCCTCAGGGCCCACTGAAACGATTCAAACAAGCCAATTTTAAGCTGACTTAACCCTGCTTCTCCGGTTCCTCCTGTATAAACCACAATAAAGGCTCTCACCCACCTCTCCACCCAGGCCTGAGACCAACCTCAGTGTTCTCTCATGGGGCCTTTCATGGCTTGGCTTATCGCCCTCATCTTGGGACCTGTGAGTCATCACCTGTCTTTCCACTGGCAGTTGACTCGTGATCTTTTGGCCTCACCATGCCTGAATAGAAATAAAATCTACATTCTAAAACATCCCACCTGTGCTCACGAACCCATCAGTCAGCCCCAACTCCAGTCCGGCCCTAGCTTCTTCACATCTGCCCGCCGACTCAGATGACACAGCCAGCAACCGTACCAAAGGGCATCCTCTGGTCACGTGCAGAGGGAAGCAGCTAGATTCCCAGGGGAGGAAGAGGAAGGCCAGGCAGGACTCGCTGATCCTTGCAGAACTGCCTGAGCCGAGTCTCCCAGGAGCCCCCTGGAGCCAGCTGGGCCTGCTTCCTTTTCCCGGAGGTTCATTCTGGGGTGAGCTTCAGGGCTGGCCATCTCTACAAGCTGAGTGGCAACTGTTATGTTAACCTGCATTTTCAGCTAGGAGAGTGGCCTGGAGAGCTTTCTGCTGATTCTCCAAGGAGTCTTTAATCCTCCCTAGAAGGATTATGATGAGAACAATCTCATTTCAAACCTGCCCCATTAATGTAGTTTGAGAAGCACGCTGATAGTTGCTTTTGGGGAGGAGTGTGGATGGGGGATGAGGGGAATCAAGGGCAGCATCTGTCTCTGGCAGGCTTTAGCTCAAGCTTATGTGGGCGTCATCCTTTGTGAGAATTTGAACTCTCTGCTTAGGTCCTGCATACTTCTCTTCTAAATGCATGAGAAACTTTTTGAAGTGCGGTAAAACTGATGTGGCAAAATGTTAATCGTTTATGAAATTGATGTAAAGGAATGTAGATGTTCGTTGTACTGCTCTTACCTAATTAAAATTAGAAATTAGATAATTTAATTCATAGTTAATTAATAAATCAATTTGTAAAATTTAATTCCTAATTAAAAATTAGGTAGAGGGCTTCCCTGGGGGCTCAGAAGTAAAGAAACTGCCAATGCAAGAGACACAGGTTCAATCCCTGATCCAGGAAGATCCCACAGACTGCAGAGCAACTAAGCCTGGGAGTCACAACTATTGATCCTGAGCTCTGGAGCCCAGGAACTTCGACTCTTAAGCCCATGGACTGCAACGAGTCCATGGGAGTCCACGGAAGCCCGAGTGCCCTAGAGCCTGTCCTCTGCAACAAGAGGAGCCATGGCAATGAGAAGCCTGTGCACTGCAACTAGAGAATAGCCCCGGCTCACCCCACCGCAACTAGAAAAAAGCCCACACAGCAATGAAGACCCAGCACAGCCAAAAATAAATAAATGGACAATTTTTAAAATAAGGTAGAATTACAAAGACACCAACACATACAGTAAAACTAAAGGCAAAGAAAACTTTCCCAAAGAAACAGGCCAGAGTTAGACCATCTTCTCTGTTCTCTTCCCTTGTCTGTCTTGGTTTAGGTTAATTCACAAAACTTCCATCTTCCCCTTTCAGGAAAACATTAAACCTGCCGCCTTCCCCAACCGTCACCACCTGCAGTCTCCCAAAAGTCTCCTGGCCCTCCCCAGGCTTGGAGCTTCAATATTTTCTAGGGAGAAAAACACCAGTCTTAGATCTCAATCCAAGATGTCAGCTCTGCCACTTTCTAGGTATATTTATTATATATTGCTGTGTAAACAAATTGCCCCCAAAGGTGGTGGTTGTTCAGTTGTTAAGTCCTGTCCGACTCTATAACCCCATGGACTGTAGCATGCCAGCCTTCCCAAAGGTATGTGTGTCTGTGTGTGTGAGCTTAATCACTCAGTCATGTCCAACTCTTTGTGACCCCATGGACTATAGCCCGCCAGGCTCCTCTGTCCATGGGATTCTCCAGGCTAGAGTACTGGAATGGGTTGCCATTTCCTCCCCCAGGGGATCTTCCCAACCCAGGGATCGAACCCAGGTCTCCCACACTGTGGGCAGATTCTTTACCATCTGAGCCACCAGGGAAGCCCAAATGTAGTGCCTTAAATAAGAAGCAGTGATATCACTCCTGTGGGAGTGGCATGGCTAGTTGCACCTGTGTGAAGGGTCCTAAACCAGAACCACCCCACAGAGCCCTTCCTCCATTCCTGACCCATAGAAGCTGGGAGAGAGAGAGAAACGTGGTTGTTTCAAGCTGCTCGATGTTGGGGTAATTTTTTTTGCATCATAGTAACTGGGGCACTAACCCAGGATGCCTTAAAGAAAATAGGAAGGAGGAAGGGAGGGTATGCTAGGATGCAGCACATGTTGTGAGAGGGCTCAGCCAGGCCTCAGAAGAGAAAGGAAAAGAAACAATGTCAGAGCGTCACCAGTGACCTGCACTACCTCGCCTCTGTGCGTCTCTGTCCATCTTTCTCCTCCTTTCCTGCAGCTCTGCTTTCCCTGTCTCTCAGGGCCTGGCATGGAGAAAGCAGGCTTCCTCCAGCTCCGTGTTGTGTGTGTGTGTGTGTGTGTGTGTGTGTGTGTGTGTGTGTGTGTGTGTGTGTGTGTGTGTGTGTGTGTGTTTTTAGTTTAATTTTATTTGGCCGAAGTGTGTGTGTGTGTGTGTGTGTGTGTGTGTGTTGTGTGTGTTGTGTGTTGTGTGTGTTTTAGTTTAATTTTATTTGGCCGAACCGTGGGATCTTAATCGCCCAACCAGGAATGGAACCCATAACCCGCTGCAGTGGAAGCATGGAGTCTCAACCACTGGACCGCCAGGGAGTCCCCAGCTCCTGTTTCATAACTTCTCTTTGAGAGGCTGAGCCAGAATCTCTTGGTCTCAGCCCCAAATTCCCTGGGACAGAGACTCTAGTCAGCCAGTGCCAGTCAAGTGTCCAGACTGGGATTCTGAAATTGCACAGGTGTGCTTGCCCCTGCCCCAAAGTGGCATCTGGCCGCTCCTCTCCATACCAGGCTGGAGATCTGGTTCAAAGCTGGAGGAAGGGGCACCGGGTGAGTTTGGAGTCCCCAGAAGCAGTGCCTGTGACTGGGATTCAAGGGCCTGTGGTTGATTTGGCTGAGGGATCCCCGGAAGCACCTGTAGAGGGTGGGGACATGGGAGGAAAGGGAGGCAACCCTAGGGGTACTGATGAGCAGGTGACTGCTGGGGACCTCTGAGAACCATAGCATGACATCCTCTCAGTCCCCCTCCTCAGGAGCAAGGTGGTTGTTATGGACCAAACCTTGTTCCCTGACATGTTGAAGCCTTCACCCTAAGGTGACTGTATTTGGAAATGGGGCCTCTTTACAGGTTCTCCTTTTACCCTTGGTCATGAATAAGTAACTAGTGGGGAGGTGCTCTGATGCTGTATAATTCTCCTGTTCCTCATCACACATTCACTTTTTGAGTGAATTAATGTATTAAAATCAGTATTTCTATATCAATATGGACATGTGGCTTCCTGTTGATCCCTTACATTATAATCTGCTATCATGTGTTACAGGTTGAGTTGTGTATACCCCCAATTTAAAATCTATTGAAGTCCTTACTCCCCAGGACTTCAGAATGTGACCTAATTTGAAAAAAGGGTCATTAGTTAAGATAAGGCCAGACTGAAGTAGGGTGGTCCCTACTCCAACATGACTGGTGTCCTTTTAAAGGGGAAATTTGGACAATGACCTATGGGGGAGAATGCCATGTGAAAATGAACACAGAGATCAGGATGATGCTTCTACAAGCCAAAGAAAGCAAAGATTGCCAGCAAGCCATCAGAAGCTGAGAGAGAGACAGGGGACAGATGTTCCCTCAGAGCCTCAGAAGGAGCCAGCCCTGCCAACACCTGGATCTTGGACTCCAAGCCTGTGAGACAAATTCGTTTCTGTTGTTTGAGCGACTCTATGACACTTGGTTAAATTGGCTGTAGAAATCAAACAAGTCACTATGATTTCTTTTGATGTCCCAGTTCAGTTCAGTTCAGTCGCTCAGTCGTGTCCGACTTCTGAGACCCTATGAACTGCAGCACACCAGGCCTCCCTGTCCATCACCAACTCCCAGAGTTCACAGTTATCCCTTTTTAGGCCAGAGGACGTCAGGTGACTGCTGCATCCTCTCGACATGACCCCATCCTTCCTTGTGCACGTCTTTACTTTCCGGCATAACAGGATGTCTCAGACTCACCTTGAACTTTTGCTGCCCTGGCTTTCCCTGATGGCTCAGATGGTGAAGAATCTGCCTGCAATGCAGGAGACCCAGGTTCGATTCCTGGGTTGGGAAGATCTCCTGGAGGAGGGAATGGCTAATGCACTCCAGTATTTTTGCCTGGAGAATTCCATGGACAGATACTACAGACCTTGGGGGTCGCAAAGGGTCAGACAGGACTCCCCTCAGAATGAGTCCATTCTACAAAGATCCCTGGTTCTTGTTAGTGGTTAATGGTGCTTAGAGGTCAATACCATTTAGTGCACACACACCGTTTACGTCTACCTGTATCTCTTGATGACCTATGGAGAACCTCAGGTTCACACTGATGCCTAATTCCAGCCTACAGCCAGTGTCGTGCTTGGTTTCCCCCTTCTTGTTTCAGACCTTGCCACTTTGGCAGTGAGAACCCCGCTCCTGTAATCGGGAATTCATTCTCCCATGCCTACTCCCTGCCTCCATGTCTCCTTCACGCTGGGCAGACTCTGACTCCCTTCTCTGGGCCAGACGGCCCTCCCCCCAGCCCCTGCCTACTAACTCTGTCCCACCTAATGGCTTTTGTCCCAGAGTGTCCAGGGAGAGGCAGGAAATGGCCACTGCGGAGTCGCCATGTCTACCAAGTGGAGTATCAGGACTCCAGGGGCGCAAGCTGACCTGATGTCTGTTTGTTTTTCCCTTCCTTGTTCCTGTGGATTACTATAAGGACAATTCCTCCATGCCCTTTGGACACAATATCAGGCAAAATGCAAATGTTTCAGATCCTCTTGAGTAATAAAAGACCCTGAAACTGCCTTTTGTCTTAAGAGCTGTCTCGGTTCAGTAATAAAATTATGCAGCATCATTTCATCATGACAGCTCAGAACGTTACCAAGATTCTTGCTTCCCCAAGGCGACTTCAGACTGGGAAGCTGAAGACAGAACCAAAAGGGTGGGTCTGCTGTGCAATAGCTGCAGACAGCAGCCGCCTCAGTCACGTCTGCAGCCGGTTGCCCTAAGGGACCTTGGAGACAGCCCTTTCCTGTGGACACTCATGACTGGCCTGCTGTCCCCAGTCTAGGCTCTAGACAGGTAGGTGCAGTGCCTTTGGAAAGCCCCAGGACATAGTGGCCAGTGTCCACATTGGGTAAGTCATAAGGCCTGTCTGCACCAAGCTGCAGATCAAGGAGCATGTGATGGAGGCCCTCCACAGGGCCAAGTTCAAGTTCCCTGGTCGCCAGAAGATCCAAGATGTGAGGATTTACTAAGTTTAAAGTGGGTGAATTTGGAAACGTGGTATCAGAAAAGCGGCTCATCCGAGATGGCTAGGGGTTAAATACATCCCTAACCATGGCCCTCTGGATACACAGCAGATCCTGCACTCAGGAGAACCTTGGCGCTGTCCCCTCCTTATACATGCTCACCAGTAAATCCTCTTCCCTGTCAGAAAAAAAGAGCAAAAAGAATGGAATATTCTCCTCTATTTTCTCTGCTCAGGATGCTGACCCGCTCTCTCCTCACTCCCTCCCTCTTCAGAGCTGAGCCCTGGCATGCGCACATGCTCAGTTGTATCCGACTCTCTGTGAACCCACGGACTGTGACCCTCCAAGCTTCTCTACCCATGGGCTTTCCCAGGCAAGAATACTGGAGTGGGTTTCCTCCTCCAGGGGATCTTCCCAACCCAGGGATGGAGACTGATTCTCCTGCATTGCAGGTGGATTTTTTTACTGGAAGGTTCTGGATGGCTGGGCCCAAGTGGGACAGGCTCTGGCACTACTGTTCTCCCCTCAGGGGGCACTGAAGCTGAACCCAGTCATCCAGCATGAGAACCCATGTGCCTGTCTCCAAGTTATAATCACAATGATAAACAATATGCCTGGTACTGTTCTGAGCATTTCATGTGTGCCTCGGGCTGGGTGCTCTGGAAAGCTGACATCAAGACTGAGTCAGGAGTGCAAGAGGTTTGGTAGGAAGACACATCTGTGACAGGAGAGAAGAGAGAGACACAGACCATGTGCTGACTTGACAAAGTCCCAGCCACCTGGGGAGGAGTTCTGGAGCCAAGACAGCCTCTTGGAGAAGTCTTGCGCTGGGCAGAAATATGCAAACTCCAGTGGCTCCACCAAGTTCAATCGCTGAGGATGCCCATCCCCCAAATAGCGCAAGTGCAGTTCAAACCTGAGACACAGCCTTCACACAGAGACTTGAGCGTGAATGTCCACAGCAGTGTCTGTCTGCTCATGCATTATTCATGACAGCTTCAACTGGAAGTCATCCAAATGTCCATCACCAGATGAACAGAGAAACAAAATGTGGGCCATCCACACAGTGGAGACCTCTTGGCAAGAAAACAGAATGAGCTCTTTTTTTTTTTTTTTAATGTTTTTATGGAACTATAGTTGATTTGCAATGTGTTATTAATTTGTGCTCTACAGCAAAGTAATTCAATTGTATATATACCCCTTTCATGTTCTTTTGCTTTATGGTTTATTGCAGGATATTGAATATAGTTCCCTGTGCTAGACAGTAGGACATTGTTGTCTGTCCATTCTATATGTAACATTAATGGATTGCATCTGCTGATCTCGAATTTTCAATCCCTTCGTCCCCTCTTGGCAACCACAAGTCTTCTCTATGTCTGTGCATCTGTTTCTGTTTCATAGATAAGTTCATTTGTGTCATATTTTAGAGTCCATAAGTGATATCGTATGGTATTTGTCTTTTTCTTTCTGATATACTTCATTTAGTATGTTAATCTCTAGGACCATCTGTATTGCTGCAAATGGCATTATTTCATTCTTTTTATGGCTGAGTAGTATTCTATTGTATACACACACACACACACACACACGTACATATGTATATATATATCACATCTTATCCATTCTTCTGTTGATGGGCATTTAGTTTGGTTCCAAATCTTGACCAGTGAAAACAGTGCTGCTGTGAAATTAAGGGTGCATGTATCTTTTCAAATTATAGTTTTGTTGGGATATATTCTCAACAGTGGGTTTGCAGGAACCCATACTCTATTTTTAGTCTTTTGAGGAACGTCCATACTGTTCTCCATTGTGGCTGCACCAATTTACATAAAACAGATCAAGTTCTTGATTCACAGAGTAACTTGGATGAGTCTCAGATGCATGATGCTGATATGCTGGATATCAAAATATGCTGGATAGGAAAGACCACATGACTTATGATTCCATTTCCATGAACTTTCTAGAAAAGAGGCCTCAGAATATCCCGGACTGTGGCACCAGCTGGCTTCAGGGAGTTGTTCAGTCACTCAGTTTTGTCTGACTCTTTGTGACCCCAGGGACTGCAGCACTCCAGGCCTCCTGTTCATCACCAACTCCTGGAATTTACTCAAACTCATGTCAGTTGAGTCGGTGATGCCATCCTACCGTCTCCTCCTGTCATCTCCTTCTCCCGCCTTCAGTCTTTCCCACCAGCATCAAATGAGTCAGTTTCAAATGAGTCAGGAAGTTGTATCTGGAACTTAAAACCAAAGAGTCTGGCGCCCTCTGGTGGCTGCCTTTCAGAGGCATAAAATCAGTGAGAACTTGTCAGTGAGAGGATAAAGAATGCTAGTATACACTACATGTAACATATGTAATTATATGTTATAGTTGCACATCATATATATGGCAACATGAACTTGGGAAGACTCTGGAAAATGATGAGGGATAGGGAAGACTGGTGTGCTGCAGTCCATGGGGTCACAAAGAGTTGGACACCACTTAGGACTGAACAACAATATGTGACAAGACCCTGATTCTGGGAAAGATTGAAGACAAAAGGAGAGAAGAGGGCGGTGGAGGATGAGATGGTTGGACGGCATCACTGGCTCTGGACATGAGTTTGAGCAAACTCTGGGAGATAGTGAAGGACAGGGAAGTCTTGTATGCTGCAGTCCATGGGGTCGCAAAGAGTCAGACACAACTTAGCAACTAAACAACAGCAAAAATATGACAACGAACTCAAAGCCATACTGTGGGTCAGGCAGTGTTCCCACCAGAAGGAAAGTTAGTATTATCCCTCTTGTGTGTGAGAACAGGTAATGAAATTGAGGGTCATAGGGGTCTAGCAACTGGAGATCACACAGCTTGTGGGGTGTGAAGTGGAATTTGAACCTGATCCATCTGAATTTAGGGAGATGGGGAGAAGCCACACTGAGGGTGTGCGGGCCCTGGCTGCTCAGGTCCGTGAGATCAGCCCTGTCTCGTCTTTGACTTGGAGGCACCCTTTGGTCTCCTGATAATAAACTTCTTTTCATTTGGATAACTTCATATTGGACTTTCCTGTCCTGTGAGGCCAGTGGGCATGGGCCTCCTCAGGGACCCCACACCCTGACTTGCTTTGGGTGCCCATCTCTGGGGGTGGTTTGATTCGTTGAATGTGGGGTCCATCTGGTGGGGCAGTTTCCTCAGCCTCTTGGGAGTAGCTTGCCTCTCCCTCTCTGGTAGTCTCATTGGGGCCTCCTTGGTCCACTGCCCATTGATACCTAGTTCATGTCTCATGACCAAGGGCGTGAAGTGTGGATGACCCACAACACAAGAGCTCACAGCTCTTTTTGGAGGGGAAGTCGCTCAGTTGTGTCTGACTCTGTGTGACCCCATAGATGGCAGCCCACCAGGCTCCTCTGTCCATGGGATTTTCCAGGCAAGAGTATTACAGTAGGCTGCCATTGCCTTCTCCGAGATTCCATATATATGTGCCTTAATAAACGGCATTTGTCTTTCTCTTTCTGATTGACTTCACTCTGTATAATAGGCTCTAGGTTCATCTACCTCATTAGAACCAACTCAAATGCATCCCTTTTTTATAGTTGAGTAATATTCCATGCGAAGAGTTGACTCATTGGAAAAGGCTCTGATGCTGGGAGGGTTCAGGGGCAGAGGAGAAGGGGACAACAGAGGATGAGATGGCTGGATGGCATCACCGACTTGATGGACGTGAGTTTGAACTCTGGGCGTTGGTGATGGACAGGGAGGCCTGGCGTGCTGCGATTCTTGGGGTCGCACAGAGTTGGACATGACTGAGCCACTGAACTGAACTGAATACTCCATTATGCACATGCACCACGACTTCCTTACCCATCCATCTGCTGATGGACATCTGCATCTAGGTTGGTAAGAAAGGGAATAAAATTTTGAATAGACAGATGAATTATAAACTGGGCAGAGGAACTTGGTTTTAGGGGGACTTGGTTACAGGATTAATTCACACAGCTTGGGTGCATTCTTATCCCTTTCAGCTGAATGTAATAATACGAACATCTCCAGGAGATGTTCTCAGACCTTGCCGTCATCTCTCAGTTGTTCCAAGGTGCCCTAGTGGACTTCCAGTGTGCATCTGGGTACCTGTGAGCTATTTTCTGGACCCACAGAAGGTCACTCTGCCTGTCTGGGCCAGACTGGGAGTGCCAGGAAGTTAACACCCTATGAGAATAGCCCTCCAGCAATAACTAAGAGAAATTGGAGCAAAAATAGCACCCTAGCCCCTCAGGTGTGCGCTGGGCCCCTCTTCCCAGACTCTCCCTGTTGGCTTGCTCTCTGGTTACCTGCAGTGGCAGCTGGCAGAGTGACTACCCTTTATTATTTAATTTTTCTTCCCTGTATCACCTTTTTCCTGCACTCTTTCCTGCACTTCCCAAATTGACTGTTTCACTGTCATCTTCTGGGAGATTCTAAACTAAGAAAACAGCTGGTGCTTTTGAGCCCTTCTTGGTGTTGGGTCTGCTTCCAAGCACGTATGATTTCATTTAATTTTCGAGACAACTTCAGAGCTGAGTACCACTGTCACCTTCATTTTAAGGATGAAGAAACTGAGGTACAGAAAGGCAGCATCTATCCAGCTGTGCTCGGCTGAATAATGGCCCCCTAAACGTGTCCATGTCTTAGTCCTTGAAGGCAAAAGAGACTTTGCAGATATAATGAGGTCAAGGATCTCAAGTTGGAGAGATCATCCTGGCTTACGTGGATGGACCCATGTGATCACAAGAGTCCTTATAAGGGAAGCAGGAGGATCTGAGTCAGAGAGAGACATCACAATAACAGGAGGTCAGAGTGATGCGAGGAAGGAGCCATCAGCTAGTAGGTGGCCTCTTCTAGAAGCTGGAAGAGGCAGTGAGATGGATTCCCTTCTAGCACAAGAAGGAATGCAGTCCTGCCAAGCCACTTAAATTTCTGACTTCCAGAACTGAAATGATACCCTGGTGTTCGTTTAAGTCACAATGTTTGTGGCAATTTGATACAGCAGCCACAGGAAACTAATACAGCAAGAGAGCCAGTGGAAACTCCATGAGCTTTTATAACCTCACCAGGAAAGTTGTGCAGCATCACCTGTGTCTTAGTCAAAGCAGTCCCGATGCTGGCCTAGATTCCAGGGGAGGACAAAGAATTTGCAGCCATTTTAACATCTTAACAACCTCATGATAAAAGTGCATTGTAATCTCTTTTTTATTAGATGAGGAAATGGAGGCTTGGAGAGGTCTAGTAATTTACCCAAGATCACTCACCTGGAAAGTGGTGAGCCAGAATTCAAACTCAGAGCCCATACATGAAAGCATTTCCAGTTTTCTCTCTGAATATGTTCAGAACCCTCTGCTTCCAGAAGCCAGGCTGTTGACACCTCTCACTTCCTTTTTAAAATTTTTATTTTATTAAAGTATGGTTGATTTACAATGTTGTGTTAATTTCTACTATACAGCAAAGTGATCCAGTCATATACATATATATATTTTCATATTCCTTTTCATTATGGTTTATCACGGGATATTGAATATAGTTCCCTTTGTTATACAGTGGGACCTTGTTTTTATCCATTCTATATATAAACATTAGCATCTGCTAATCCCAAATTCCCAGCCCTCCCCTCCCTCTCTCACTTCCTTTATTCCTTCCCTCCTGAGTGAATCTGGCCAGGTGCTGATCACACATGATTCTGGTGTCAGTTCAGAGAGACCAACCTCAGTTCCACGTGTATTTAGGAGAACTAACACTACAGCACAGAGACTTAAGAAAGCTAGTGGCTATAATAAAGAGAATGTCAGTCACCTACTCCAAACAGCAGGATAACTGGAGCAGATGGTACAGGATGTGAATGTAAGCTTGGTTTCTCTGGTAGATTACAGAGCACTGGGAGTAGGAAGCTGGAGGAGCACAGTTTTAGAAACGACCCCACCAGAGGCATTTGTTGTGAAAAAATATGACAGCTGAAATGAAAAGCTCAGTACATGGACATCACGGAATGCACCCAATTCTAACCACTAGATGACCGGGAACTCCCTTGTCCTGCCATTTTATATCACTAGCTCTCAATTCAAAGTCCAGGGAGGGCAGGACAGGTTGCCTGACCCCTGGTCATGTGTCTGTTTCCTGACTCAGAGGAGGATGGGAGAACAAGCATCCGACCTTTGAGGCTTCTGTTGGAAAGACTAGAGATAGTGTCAAGAAAATTTGAGATGCCAAGGGAACATTTCATGCAAAGATGAACACAATAATGGACAGGAATGGCAAGGACCTAACAGAAATGGAAGAGATAAAGAAGTGGCAAGAATACACAGAAAAACTGTACAAAAAAGATCTTAATGACCCTTATAACCGGGGTGGTGTGGTCACTCACCTAGAGCCAGACATCCTGGAGTGTGAGGTCAAGTGGGCCTTATGAAGCATTAGTACAAACAAAGCTAGTGAAGGTGATGGAATTCCAGCTGAGCTATTTCAAATCCTAAAGGATAATGCTGTTAAATTGAACTCAATATGCCAGCAAATTTGGAAAACTCAGCAGTGGCCACAGGACTGGAAAAGGTCAGTTTTCATTACAATCCCCAAAAAAGGCAATGCCAAAGAATGCTCAAACTACTGTACAGTTGCATTTCATTTCACATGCAAGCAAGGTAGTGCTCAAAATCCCTCCAGCTAGGCTTCACCAGTATGTGAACCAAGAACTTGGGTCAGCCATTTTTGGGGGGGTGGGTAAGTTTTAGTGGAGAATAGGATTAGGGACCAAGATCAGGGTGTACTCATTACTACTGGGGTGTCTTTGTTTCTAGGACATTTCAGGGAACAGAACTATGCTTCCCCAGTGGCTTAGTCAGTAAAGAATCTGCCCATAATGCAGGAGACCTGGGTTCAATCCCTGTGTCAAGAAGATTCCCTGGAGAAGGAAATAACAACCCCCTCCAGTACTCTTGCCTAGAAAATCCCATTGACAGAGGAGCCTGGCAAACTCCACAGGGTCACAAGAGTTGGACCTAACTTGGTGACTAACCACCATATGCACATACATACATGTATACACACCTATATGCATGCATCGTATATAAGTACACTTATGCATACATAGACACAAAATTATGTATATTTTCAAAATCATGAGTTTACACCAATACCGCAAACTCCAGGTTCTTTCTTAACTTCCTCCATTCCATAATTGTGTGCCTCTTCTTTCACAGTGAGAATGCTGGCTCCCAACAACATTAGCACACTTGCATGTTTGCACGCCCAGTCTCTTCAGTCATATCCGACTCACTGAAGCACTATGGACTGTAGTCCGCCACGCTCCCCTGTACGTGGGATTCTCTAGGCAAGAATGCTGAACTGGTTTTGCCATACCCTCCTCTAGGGGATCTTCCTGACCCGGGGATTGAACTTGCATCTCTCTGTGTCTCTTGCATTGCAGGCGGGTTCTTAACTCACGGAGCCACCTGGGAAGCCCAACACATTTACTTATTTGCTCAGTATAACAATTTGCTCATTATAATGCATCTAAACTATTTTTTAATTGCTTAACCTATACCACTACAAAAAAATCTTACTGAAAAGAGTTCTGAACTTATTTGCAATTCTCCTGCCAAAAGGGAGCATATATAGTCAAATAGTATGTTTACAAATTACTTAGGTTATCTCGCCTCACACCTTCCTCCCTTCCTTTTCCCTCAGTATGACTTTGATATTCATTTGAAGTGCAATTAGGTTTATTTGCTTTAGTTTGCTTTTCAGTTTTCGTTTCCTTTCCCTACTCTTATGATTTATTAAATTTCTTGAATACGTAGAGTAGTAATGTGATTCCAGTAGTCAACAGTACACCTAGAGATGTACTCAGAGAACTGTCCCTCACTCCCAAATCTCTTCCATCCTTGTGGGCAACCAGCTTCATTGTTTTCTGGTTTATCCTTCCTATTTTTTTTGTAAAAATAAGCAGATATGTGTATGCTTTCTCATTATCTCTCTTTTTCTTATACAACAGATAGCATATTGTGAATGCTCTTTGTACTTTGCCTTTTTTTTTTTTTAACTTTATAGAATGTCTGGGAAATCACCCCATGTCAGTTCATAGAGCTCTTCCTCATTTTTACAAAATAGCTGCATGGTCCTCCCTTGTCTCTAGGTCCCACATGTATTCAACCACTATCCTATGCTTGGGCATTTAGGTACTTTCCAATATTTTTCAATGGCAAACAGTGTTGGAACAAATAGCCTTGAGCACATGTGTTTTCACAGTGTTGGAAATGTTTCTTCAGGCTAACTTCCTAGGAGTAGGATTGCTGGTTTGAAAAGTTAAAGCAAAATAACAAGCATTCACGGGGATGATCCAGAGAGATGATATGGGGTGGGAGGTGGGAGGAGCTCGTATACACCCGTGGCGGATTCATGTCAATGTATGGCAAAACCCATACAGTATTGTAAAGTAAAATAAAGTAAAAATAAAACTAAAAAAAAACAAGCATTGATGAGAATGTGGAGAAAAGGGAACCCTTGTCACTCTTGGTGGCAATGTTAATTAGTACAGCCATTGCCTAAAATAATATGGAGGTTCCTTAAAAAGGTAAAAGTAGAACTACCATTTGTTGCTCAGTCGCTCAGTCATGTCCGACTATTATTTGTGACCACATGCACTGCAGCACGCCAGGCTTCCCTGTCCTACACTATCTCCCAGAGCCTGCTTAAACTCATGTTCATTGAGTCAGCGATGCCATCCAACCATCTCATCCTCTGTTGCCCCTTTCTCCTCTTGCCCTTAATATTTCCCAGCATCATCAGGGTCTTTTCCAATAAGTCGATTCTTCACATCAGGTGGCCAAAGGACTGGAGCTTCAGCTTCAGCATCAGTCCTTCCAATAAACATTCAGCGTTGATTTCCTTTAGGATTGTCTGGTTTGATTTCTTTGCTGTCCAAGGGGCTCTCAAAAGTCTTCTCCATCACCATAATTCAAAAGTATCAGTTCTTTGGTGCTCAGCCTTCCTTATGGTCCAACTCTCACTCCTGTACACGACTATGGGAAACCTTTGTTGGCAAAGTGATGTCTCTACTTTTTAATACACTGCTTAGGTTTGCTATAGCTTTCTTTCCAAGGAGCAAGTGTCTTTTAATTTTATGGCTGCAATCACCCTTGGCAATGATTTTGGAGCCCAAGAAAATAAAATCTGTTACTGTTTCCACTTTACCCCTTTCTATGTGCCATAAAGTGGTGGGTCCGGATGCCACGATCTTAGTTTTTGAATGTTGAATTTCAAGCCAGCTTTTTCACTCTGCTCATTCATCCTCATCAAGAGTCTCTTTAGCTCTTCTTCACTTTCTGCCATTGGAGTGGTATCATCTGCATATCTGAAGTTGTTGATATTTCTCCCAGCAGTCTTGATTCCAGCTTGTGCTTCTTCCAGCACAGTGTTTCTCATGATGTACTCTGCATTTAAGTTAAATAAGCAGGGTGAAAATATACAGCCTTGTCAACTCTTTTCCCCAGTTTTGAACCAGTCCATTGTTCCATGTCCAATTCTAACGGTTGCTTCTTGAGCTGCATACAGGTTTCTCAGGAGACAGATAAAGTGGTCTGGTATGCCCGTTGTTTGTTTCTACATCTTCACATTTCCCAATCATTAGCTCTTTTTAAAAAAGTTTTAAAAAATATTTATTTATTTGGCTGCTTTAGGTATTAGTTGCAGTGCACGGTCCTCTCTGATTGTGGTGCAAGGACTTAGTTGCCCTGAGGCATGTGGGATCTTAGTTCCCTGACCAGGGATTGAAACTGTGTGCCCTGCATTGGAAGGCAGATTCTTAACCACTGGACCACAAGGGAAGTCCCCTAATCATTAACTCTTGAGTCAGCTTTTTACTTCAAAAGACACAGACACAGAGGCTTGTGTACAGTTTCAAGTCCTATTTCCTCTTCCTCAATGGGATGGTGGATTTATGCATAGGATGGAAGGAAGGAAGTGTTCACCATTGACTGGATAGATGTATGAACAGCTGAGTTGGTGGGTAAACAGATGAACTTATGGACAGGTGTATGGACAGGTGATTGGGTGGACAGATTATTAATTAGAACCATTGATAAGGATACTGAATTCTACCCAGACATTCTGTCCCTAAGCCTATGACCTGTAAGGACTCAACATTTCTACCTCTTCCTAATTTCCCTGCAGAGACACTTCCCCAGCCCAATGTCACAGTCAACAACTCAGCCCCAGGAGCATGTGGAAATCCATCCAGCCTGCACAGCTTGAACCCAAAGGGCACTGTGGCCATCCAGTGGTACATCCGGGGCCGAAGCTCTTCACTGGAGGCCACAGGGAGCTGTTCTCAGACCATAGCACACTGTCTCTGTGGAACATCACAGGAATGACTCGGGCTTCTACCAGTGTGAGAGCTGCAACTCAGCCACCAGCAGCATCAGCAACCCTATTCTCATCAAAGTCATTTGTGAGTTGAGGGCCTTGCTAAAAGGTGGGTGGGGACACCACAAGAGTGTGGCTGAGGGGTGAAGCAGGGGTTGAAATCCAGCTGGTTCTGTTGGCCAAGCTGGTGGTGTCTGCCCTAAGGCAGGGGGCTTGTTTTATTTGCATAAATGCCTCATACTAGTTGAGGATCCTGTTTGAGTCTCTCCGGGCCAGAGATGTTCCATCCCACTGTGAGACATGTTACCGACTTCTTGGGAGCAGATGGTCCATCTGAGCACTTGGAAAAGGCTTGCAAACCCCATTTGCAGGACATGAAACCCTAGCTCCGCCAGCAACATACAGCTCCACTGGGTGGGAGACTAGGTCACGGATCTCTTTTCAGCACCCAAGTAGGTTCTCAGTAAATATGTGTTAAATGGATGAAATTTTATGTTTTTAATTAATTAATTAATGTTTGACTGTGCTGGGTCCTCGCTGCTGTGTGCTGGCTTTCTCTAGTTGCAGTGGGCAGGGGTGTGTTGATGTAGGTGGGCCTCTCATTGTGGTGGAGAGCAGAGCGCAGGCTCTAGGCACATGCGCTTCATTAGTTGTAGTACGCAGGCTCAGTAATTGCAGCTCGCAGGTTCTAGAGCGTGAGCTCCGTAGTCATGGCACATGGATTTAGTTGCCTCACAGCATGTGGAATCTTCCTGGGCCAGGCATTAACCCATGTCCCCTGCATGGGCAGGCAGACACTTATCTGCTGCGCCACTAGGGAAATCCCAGATGAATTTTTTGTAATGGCTTATTTATTCTAGGGTCAAGGAAGATCTCTGTGTGTGACTTAAGAGGTGGAGTACTTTATGGTGATTTCAAGATCTGAAGTCTCATACTAAGAGTGAAGGGCTGGAAATTGGGCTGGCTGTATGAGTTGATGACTGAGAACATAGTCTGCGATGTTAGGGAAACTTGAAGTTGCATCCCAGTCACTAACCTTGGGCATATGTGTTAATTTCTCTAAACTTCTAGCTCTTTGTCTGAAAAATGGTGCTACTAATATTATTTTCTCAGGGACCTTGTGATAATTAAATGAATGGTAATTTATGAAAGCCTGGCATGCTGCAATCCATGGGATCACAAAGAATTGGACATAATTGAGCAATTGAACTGAACTGAATTTATGCAACAGGCTTCCCTGGTGGCTCAGTGGTTTAAAAAAAAAAAAAATCCACCTGCAATGTAGGAGATGCGGGTTCAATCCTGGATTGGGAAGTTCCCCTGCAGAAGGGAATGGCTATCCACTCCAGTGTTCTTGCTTGGAGAATTCCATGGACCGAGAGAGGAATCTGGTGGGCTACAATCCATGGAGTCACAGAGTTGGATGCGACTGAATGACTAACACTAGCTAGCTAAGACATATCACAAGTGTCATGAGACCAGTGTGGTCCAAACCAGTCATCTCCCCCAACCTACTTCTTCTCTATTCTGGATGTATCTACTGTTCTAATGGCCCTGAGATTCATCCTGGTCCTGGTCTTCCATACAAAAATCACAAAAGCACAAAGGTCTCGGGCTTCCTCCCAGTGCCTCGTATGTATGAGCTCATTTACTCCTCTCACTTCATTAGGAGGTGCCTCCTACGGTACCTCCACTTTGTAGATGGAGAGAGCGGACTTCACAGAGGTGAAGTGACCTGCCAAGGCCACCCAGGTAGTGAATGGTGAGGCTGGGATTGGAACTGGGAACCCTGGCTCGAGATTCTGTCTTGCATGCTCTTGGGAAGCCATGCTCATCGCTCCTTCTTACAGCGGCCACCTTAGTCCAAACTGCACAGGTGGCATGTCTCGTCCGGACACCTACAATAGCCTCTTCTTTACTGGTATTCCTTTTCTGTGGTACCACCCTTCCACCCTACATACATCAACTCTGCAGCCAGAGTGAGCTTTTAAAAGTACAAGTTGGGGGACTTTCCTGATGGTGCAGTGGTTAAGACTGTGCATTGCTACTGCAAGGGGCGCAGGGTTGGGGAACTAAAGATCCCACTTGATACTTGGTGCAGCCAAAAAAGAAAAGTGCAAGTCAGTGGCCTTGCCCTCCCATTGCTCTTAGAACATATTCAGAACACTCAGGTGACTTCCAGAACCTGATGTGATCTGATTCTGCAGGCCTTGGCAGCCTGTGACTCCACTCTGGCTTCTGCTCACAAACTCCTCTGACTGAAGCCCTCTTCTTGCCCCATCTTGTCACTTCTCATCTCTGTCACTCCCCTGCAAATAGGTCCTGTCCAGGCTCATGGCCCTTTCACACCAACCCTCTGCCCATGAATCTTTTTGTATACCTCGCCTGGTCTTCTTGCTGAGCTCCACTCATGTATTCAATTGATATATATGCGCTTGACACCTCCACCTCCACTTAGAGTTCTGATGGGAATCTCCAGCTCAATGCAGCCCACACTGCATCCTTCACTCTCCTTAAAACCCACTCTACTGACTTCTTTTCCATCTCATTCCATCCATGCAGATGCTCAGGTCATATTTGGACTCTGACTTCCCTCTCTCCCCATATCCAGTCCCACTGGCTCTACCTTGAAGATATATCCAGGGACTTCTCTGATGGTTCAGTGGTTAAGACTCTGTGCTCCCAATACAGGGGGCTTGGGTTCAATCCTGGTCATGGAACTAGATCCCACATGCTGCAACTAAGACCTGGTACAGCCAAATTAATAAATAAATATTAAAAAAATATATCCTACCAGACTCCTCCATCCATGGAATTCTCCAGGCTAGAATAATAGAGTGAGTTGCCGTTCCCTTCTCCAGGGGCTCTTCCTGACCCAAGGATTGAACCTGGGTCTCCTGCATTACAGGCAGCTTCATTACCATCTGAGCCACCAGGGATGCCCCAGATAAATAAATATTTACAAAAATATATCCAGAACCATTTCTCACCTCCTCCCTTGCCTCCACCTTGGTCTGGCTGCCACCGTCTGTTGCTTGGCCCATGGCAGTCTTCCAGTTTCACACTCACCTTCTATGGTATGTTCCCCACACCTCCAAACAACTCTCATGACTTTCCTCTCGCTCTCAGCCACACCAGCCACTCTGTGGTTCCTCCGACAAGCCTGCCGTACTCTTGCCTCAGGATTTCTCTTCCCTCGGTAATGTCCTCATGGTTCCCTCCCTGTGTTCAGGTCTTTGCTCAGATGCTCCTACCCTCACTACACTATTTCAGATTCTAAACTAGCCCACTCTCCTTCTCCTCCTGGTCTCTTCTGCTCTGTGGTTCCTTTCTCTGACCCCTGCCTTATCTCCTAACACAGTAGATAATTTATTTAGTTATCATGCTGGTTTTTTTCTCAGTATTTTTTATTTTTAAAAAATTAAGTATCGTTACCTTCTGCTGCATAGCAAAGTGAATCAGTTCTATGTATACATATATCCACTCTGTTAGATTCTTTTCCCATATAGGTCATTGCAGAGTGCTGAGTTCCCTGTGCTATACAGTAGGTACTTGCTATCTATTTTATATATAGTAATGTGTATGTGTTGATCCCAATCTCTCCCATTTTATCCCTCCCCCTCTAAATCTCTTGTAACCCTAAGATTGTTTTCTACATCTTTAACTCTATTTTTCTTTTGTAAATAAGTTCATGGCTTCCCGGTAGCTCAGTGGTAAAGAATCTGCCTGCCAATGCAGGAAACTTGCAGGAGATACAGGTTCGATCCCTGGGTCAGGAAGATCCCCTGGAGGAGGAAACGGCAACCCACTCCAGTATGTTTACCTGGGAAATCCCATGGATAGAGGAGCCTGGTGGGCTACAGTCCATGGGGGTCACAAAAGAGTCGTTCATGACTGAGTGACTAAACAACAAATAAGTTCATTTGTACCATTTTTTTAAGATTCCACATTTAAGCCACATCATGTGATATTTTGCCTTCTCTGACTTCACTTAGTCATACTGATTTGTTTTAATCATCAGTCTCCGCATTAGATGGTCAGATCTAAGAGGGCAAAGATCTTGCTTATCTTGTTGCCTGTGCCCTTGGTGACTAGAACAGTTTGCTGAATGAATGAATGGAACTCTAGTCACTCTGCCCAGGAGACTCACCCTTAGACCTACTGATCTTGGGTTCAACCTTTGGATCTCAGTTTAAATGTCATTACGTCTAGCTCGGCTTCCCTGATTACCCATGGTTAGATCTGATCTTCTTGGAAGGACCTCATGGAACATCCCATTCTGCTCCTTTATCACACTGGTAAAACTTTAATAATATTTGCCCCACTGTGTGTGTGGGGGTCTCATATCTCTCCTAAAATGTAACTCCAGGATGGCAGGGGATTTCTACTTGCTCTGTTCCAGCTATATCTCCAGTACCTAAAAAGTACCTGGCACACAGTAGGTACTAAGTAAATGTCTACTGAATGGGGGAATAGATAAATATGTTCCCCAGAGGCTGAATAATGGAGGGATTCAGACTGTGGGCTCTGGCATCGGTATGTTTCAAATTATAACTCTGTGATATTGGCTAGGTAGTTTGACCTCTCTGTGCCTCAGTTTCTCCCTCTGAAAAATGGGGATATTAACAAAACCTATCTCATAGTTAATGTTAAGCAATAAATGAGATCATATACTTTACTAGTCTTAATCACTGTTAGCCATGACTGTTATATGTTATCTATTCCTTCTCTGGGCCTCAGTTTTCAAATCTGTAAAATGGAGGGAGAAAAGGGCATACAAAAGGCATGTTCAGTCCAGAAGACCTGAAACTCAGAGCCCTTCTACCTTGCTCTCCCTCCCAGTCTCTCCTTTTCTCTCTTTTGCTTCCCCGCTCTCCTGCAGAGGCTCCAGAGAACAACGGGCAGCCAGTCTTCCTCAGGACCACCATTCCTGCGGGGGGCATCGCAGGGATCACTCTGGGTATCCTCATCGGTGTGGCACTCACAGAGGCGTCTGGCTACTTTCTCAGGGTCATGAGGTCCCAGGTATCAGCTCTGGGCTCTTCAGAGGTCACAGAGCTGAGACCAAGCATCTGGGGAGTTCAGAGGGCTGCACTGCTGGAAGCCATATGGGCAGGGAGCTAGGGGATCGCCTAGGGCAGGTGTGTGGGGAAGGAATGTGCCTGAGGACCTGGAGACCAGGATTGGGGCTGGAGGTGGGCACTTCTCACTTGTTCCCAGTTTAGTATAGTGATTAGATCCTAGGCTCCTCAGTTAACAAAAGTGAGCTTAAATACCCGGTCACCATTTTCTAGCAGTGGTACTTTTGGAAAAGTGACCCAACTCCTCCTGCCTCAGTTTCCTCATCTGTGAAATGGGGATAAATGTAGCCATAGCAGACTCTCCTAGTGGCTCAGTGGTAAGGAATCCACCTGCAATGCAGGAGTCAAAGGTTCAACCCCTGAGTCAGGAAGGTTCCCTGGAGGAGGGCATGGAAACCCACTCCAGTATTCTCACCTGGGAAATCCCACGGACAGAGGAGCCTGGTGGGCTGCAGTCCATGGGGTCGCAAAGAGTGAGCACAACTGAAGCTACTGAGCACACAAGTACATAGCCATAGGATTGTCATGACAGTTCACTGGCATCACTGGGGCTTAGCCAGCGTCTGCACACGGTAAATGGTCACTAAGTCTATTACTATTAATAATATTGTTAAAGTAATGGCACCCCACTCCAGTCCTCTTGCCTGGAAAATCCCATGGATGGAAGAGCCTGGTGGGCTGTAGTCCATGAGGTTGCTAAGACTCGGACACGACTGAGCAACTTCTTTCACTTTTCACTTTCATGCATTGGAGAAGGAAATGACAACCCACTCCAGTGTTCTTGCCTGGAGAATCCCAGGGATGGTGGAGCCTGGTGGGCTGTCATCTCTGGGGTCGCACAGGGTCGAACACGACTGAAGAGACTTAGCAGCAGCAGCAGCAAATGACAAATTATAGCTCATGTAGTACCCACTAACTTCTAGCTATTTTAGTATCATAATTGCTCAGTGTGCTCAGTTGCTCAGTCATGTCTGACTCTGCAACACTTTGGACTCTATAGCCCACCGGTGTGCAGGCTTCTCTTTGTGGTGGCCTCTCTTGCTGTGGAACACAGGCCCTAGGGCATTCAGGCTTCTGCGTTGCAGCTCCTGAGCTCTAGAGCAAGGGCTCAATAGTTGTTCACGGGCTCAGTTGCTCTGCAGCATTCAAGATCTTTAGCTGAGGCATGTGGGATCTAGTTCCTTCACCAGGAATTGAACCCAGGCCCCCTGCATTGGGAGCATGGAGTCTTAGCCACTGGACCACCAGGGAAATCTCTCATATAGTTATTGAAATGCAGGAAGCAGGGGATGGCTCCTTGGGACCTTGCCTCTATTTTTTTCTTTTTCCCGTAAGTGAATTAATTCCTAGGAACCTCTGGAGGTTTGCTTGACCTCCTTCAAATCATTCTCAAAACTGTGAGGCCGACCCAGATCACCAGCTTTGGTCCTACATTCTGCATGTCCACCACAGCACTCTGACTTCCTTGCCCTGATCCCCTGTGACTCCATTACTTTCTAACATCATAGATAATTCAGTTATATATTATGTAGCTTGCTTATTATTTGTCTCCCTCCACCCTTCCCCCATCCCTGCATAAAATGTAATTTCTTTAAGGGCTGAGAGCTATATTTCATTGCTAACAGTGTGCATCTTATCTAATTAGGACAAACAAAATTGGGCAAATGATGCATATTGTATGAGATCAATATTGTAAGGCCTGCTTTTGTAATCAAAACTGAGAGATTGCAGAGCATTGTACCAGCCAATATCCCTCCTCTTTTAAAAATCATGTATGAACTTGTTTTCATGGGCTAGCTAGTCAGAATTGGCAGGTCCCCACATTCTGTTCAATTTAATCAATACAGGCTTTTTTTGTTTTGTTATTTTCTAGTGGGCTTCCCTGGTAGCTCAGCTGGTAAAGAATCTGCCTACAATGCAGGAGACCTGGGTTCAATCCCTGGATTGGGAAGATACCCTAGAGGAGGCATGGCAACCCACCCCAGTATTCTTGCCTGGAGAATTCCATGGACAGAGGAGCCTGGCAGGCTATAGTCCATGGGGTCACAAAGAGTTGGACATGACTGAGCAACCAAGCATAGCACACACAGTGATGGATCAGTTTTGTGATACCAATACAGAGAACTTGATACAGTATTTGTACCTTTATAATTTTAAAAATTAATTTATTTTCTTTATTTTTTTTGGCCATGTGGCATGGAGGATCTTAGTTCCCTGATCAGGGATCAGACCTGTGACCCCTGCAGTGGAAGTTTGGAGCCTTAACAACTGAACCTGGTATTTGTAGCTTTTAAAAAGCACCTAACATAGTGCTTGGCATGTAGTGGAGTCAAATAAGTCTTTGCTGAGTGAATGGTGGGGGCAGCAATACAGGTTGGAAGGTGAGCTGAGGTCACTCATGGAAAGACACAACCGTGAGCCAGCCTTGCTGGCTGAGACCACTAGGAAAGGGTGTGGAGAGGGGAAGGACCTGGCTTTATTTTCACCTGTTGGAAAGAAAGTGGAAGTTATGCTATGGGAAGGACCCAGAAAGTCCCTCTTTTTGTAGGACAGGGAAAGACAGAACCTTCATGGGGGTTGGCGGGAAGCTGGGTAGGTAGGGATTTAGGGAGAGGAAAACCTTGTTCCTTATAAAGAGGCAAATTCGGCAAGCCTACTCCAGTGGCAGCTGTGTCCTCTTGGGTGGGGCGGAGGAGAGGAAGGCAGGGGGCCCCAGGTAGGCGGCACAGATCAGAGAATGTCAGGAGAGGAGTGGGTGGGTGGTCAGAAGACTCAGATATTCCAGGAAGAACAGGGTAGATGGTAAAGACCTTGAATGCTGACTTGTCTACCCCAGGTGCCCTCAGCCCAGGGAACCATAGAGTTTAAGAATGTACTGGAGTGATGGGGTCACAAGCATTGACCGATCAGGGTGTACAGATGCTGTTCCCAGTACTTTCCCAGCATTAACTTGCTTGATCTTCACAGGCATGGTGTGCAGGGAGACTGTTGGTTATGTCCAGTCTGCAGATGAGAACACTGACACCCACGGGATGATATGCCCTTCTCAAGAAACCACTGCTGGGGCATGGAGAGCTTGGACCACAGTCCCTGAAGAGGAAAAACCATTGCCGTCTTAAAGCTGAGGAAAGTGATGACCGGACAGGGGGACTGGCATGCCCAAGGCCGCACAGCTTGCAGGGAGAGGAGCCAGGACTCCAGCCCCTGAAGTCTGGCTCCAGAGCGGGCTTGCTCAGCCTCAGGCTTCACTGGAGCAGATCCTTGGTGAATGTTGTGGTGTGAATAGGACCCAGACAGGAGCAGCTGTTGGAGGTGAGGTGAGATCACTTTCCCCTGATGCCAAACTGCCCCTCCTGGCCTAAGTAATCACGGTGAAGTGTTCTCAACCTTATCTTGAACCACCCACCCTCTCACTTCCTCTCTTCTGGAGCCACTTGAATTTTCTTTGTGCCTCCAACTCAGCATCTTCTCACATCCCGCTCCCTCTGCCTACCAGACTCACCCCCTGGCTCATCCCTGCATCCTCATCTCTGATGCCCTCTCCTCCAGGAAGCCATCTCTGATCCTCAGGCTGGGTCAGGCACCCAGTCTGGGCTCCTGCACCCCAGCCCCACTCACTCTGGGTCATCGCTGACTGGGGACAGGTCTGTCTGCCCTGCTGGACTTTGAGCTTGTGAAGGTAGAACTGGAGATTTCGTCTGTATTATTATATACTATTAGGTCCAGGAATCAGCCCAGAGGAAGAGTTTGGGGAACAGCTGTTATTATGAGAGAATGAATGAACTGAAGTAAAAGAAATAGGTTGAAGGTAGTTCTCTGACCGGGTCGATTACATTCAATCTTGGTTTTCGAGGTTCCCAACAGCATGTCTTACTCAAAGGAAATTTTTGTTTTTAAAGAATTAACACTCAGATACAGGGCTTTTTTTTTTTTTTAATCCTCCAGGTCTCAGCTCAGATGTCCCCTCCTCCAAGAAGTCTTCCCTGCCTCCTCCCGGAAGGCTGAGTCAGGTACCCCTTGGGGCTATCCCCACCCAAGTCCGGGCATCCTGCCCTTCAGACTCCAGCGTGTTTGTGACCAGGACTCCATATCACGTGTCACTTCAGTTCATTTTGTATTTCCAGGCAGCTAGTGGTGAACTTCTAGAGAAGAGAATGGCAACTCACTCCAGTATTCTTGTCTGGAAAATCCCATCTACTGAGGAGCCTGGTGGGCTACAGGTCAGGGGTCAAGTCGGATGCGACTGAGCGCATGGTGAACCTGGCGCTGTTTTATTAAGCTCTGGATAACCAGGAGCCATCATTATTGACTTTATTGTAGCTGTTGACCATTATAATCTCAGTTCCTGGTCCCTTTAACGCTGACATTCTTAAATTGCCCCTCCCTGGCACTGCTTCTCCCTGGCAGCTCCCACACCCCCATCCTAGTGGGCTTTGAATGGGAAGAGGCGCATTTTTCAAGGGGATCCGGGCCAGAGGGCGGGGCTTCTTCCTCCTTCCGTGCCTTGGGGAAACCCCAGGGTTCCGGGGACTCGGGACTTTGGTTCTCTCGGTGCTGGGAGGAGGAGCAAGGTAAAGCCTGGGGTAGAGGGCTGAGAAAGGTGCAGCCAAAGTTCCTCCGCTCCCACCCTCGCTGTCTGTCCCGGGAGCTGCTGTCACCAAAGTGCCTGTGAGTCGGCAGCTGGGCAGAGGGGAAGAGAAGAGAGCTGGGAGGCTGCAGGCGAGTGAGGACCGGGCCATCGTGCGGAAGCCAGGAAGATAGCTCGGCGCTCTGAAGTCGGGTGTCAGGACCCATGGAGTGCGCTGACCCCCGGGGCCACCGCTGGGCAGGAATCCTGCTCTCAGGTGAGTGTCCAGCTCCCTTCAGTTGGGGAGGGGAGGGTGGGTGTGTACATGTGCACGAAAGAGACCCAAATAGAGACAAGAGAGAAGCAGAGACAGAGACAGGAATAAACACAAATACAAGAGACTGACAGAGACTTCCCCAGCAGTCTAGTCCACGCTCCCAACTCTCAACGCAGGAGGCCCAGGCTCAATCCTTGGTCAGAAAACTAGATCCCACATGCTTCAACTGAGACCCAGTGCAGCCAAATAAAATAAGACAGAGACTGACAAAGGGGGACAGAGAAAGAGACAAAGACATATACACAGAGGAGGAAAGAGAGATGGAATCAGAGCCATAGAACCAGAGAGAGGCAAGAGACAGTGAAAATTACAGTAGAAACGGTACCAGAGGGAAAACAGAGCAGAGAGGGAGACTGAGGACAAAGAGCAAAAAACTCCTCAGGGCTCCTCTGGTGGCTCAGTGGTCGAGAACTGCCTGCCAGTTCAGGAGACGCAGGTTCGATCCCTGATCTGGAAAGATCCCACAGGCTGCGGAGCAACTAATCCAGTGTGCTGCAGCTACTGAAGCCCGCATGTCCTAGAGCTCCACAAGAGAGGCCACCATAGTGAGAAGCCCGAGCACCGCAACCAGACAGGCGCCCAGGCAGCAACGAAGACGCAGCACAGCCATAAATGCATACATATCCAAAGTTAATTATTTTAAAAAAATAAAGCTTTTCAAGATACATACAGATAAATAGATTCAGGGAGTCGAGGTGGGGAGAGACAGACAACCAGAGCTGGAGTATAACAGACAGGAGTGAGACTGGCAACGAGAGGTTATGCCAGCCCTGAGAGGCATGCCAGGCTCCTCTGTCCCTCCCTGTCACCTGGAGTTTGCCCACATTCGTGTCCATTGAGTTGGTGATGCTGTCTAACCATCTCATCCTCTGCCACCCCTTCTCGTTTTGCCTTCAATCTTTCCCAGCATCAGAGTCTTTTCCAATGAGCTGGCTCTTCCCATCAGGTGGCCAAAGTATTGGAACTTCAGCTTCAGCATCAGTCCTTCCGATGCATGAGCCTATGGACTTCACCTCCAAGAGCACTGAGGACAGAGAATTTCAGATGCTTTTCCATTGTCAGTTATTACAAGCACAGGAAGTAACAATGACAATAATAGTAATAATAACTAAGTGCTAATAATAGTGACTAACACTTACTGTGAACTGTCACGTCTGATATCACACCTCACAATAACCTGGTGCGCTAAGTTCTACCGTCCTCCCTGGTTTGCAGTTGAAGAAACTGAGGCTCACAATGAGAAAGCCCTTTGCCCATGATAATAGACAAAGTCCACAGTCATTATCAGAGTCCATATTTGCTCCTAAGAGCCCTTGTCTTTAACCCAAATGAGCAGGGGATAGGGCAATGCTTGATCTGAATTGGGGTCATCTGAGGGGGTGGAGAAAGGCATGGCTGCCTGCCTTTGTTAATTGGGCTGATGGTTAGGGAAAGGACAGGAGTTTCAAGGTCAGCGGCACATGGCCATAGCTGCTGGGGTTGGGCATCCTCACCTATGCCCACAGTCTCTGAACATTCATAAAACTGTATGCAGAATGGCCAAATGGAAAACCGAAAGCTCATGCTATCTCTTTCCCTTTTCTCCCCTCCGTGCAGAGGGAAATCTCTGCCTGAGGGCAAGCGGTTAATTTCTCCCATCAAAGATAACAGAAGAAGTTCCTCTTTATTGGGAGCTGGCTCTGTGCCCATCTCTGGACCAGAGGAACTGCACAGTGTTGAGAACAAAGTCTTTAGGAACTGGCAAGCCAGGTTCAAGTCTAGCTTCTGACGCTACTCTCTGGTCTTGGAAAGTGACTTCACCAATCTGAGCGTTTGTTTACCTCTCAGTGGAAGGGAGAGGCATCTTCCATGGAATGAGCATCACTGGAGAGAGCACAGTGACCCTCAGGGGACCCAGTTAAAATTGGTCAGTGTCCATTACCACCCACTCCAATCCTAAGAGGCAGACGATATTATTCCCATTTTAGAGCTGGGGAAACTGAAGTTCAGCGACGACAAAACATGCCTCAAGTCACATAGCCAGGAAGTAGTGAGTAAAAGTTAAGCCTCTAGGGGTGGAGGGCCCCATTCATGACCTCAGACCTCCCTCCAATTAGAAAGACCACAACTGGACACCCCCAACGCACCTTCCTCCCTGAAGGCCTCCTCTTTGCCCCTCCAGCCTCACTTTTGACCGTGTGGAGCTTGGCAGCTGCAGCCCAGATCTCCCGTGATGCCATCACCCAAAGTGAGAAGGATATTGTTCTGTCTACATTTGGGGCCCCTTGGTTACCCCCAGACTCATGGTAGATTCAGGGCACAGAAAACAAGGCTCTCATTCTGGTCTCTATCTCCACCCTCAAGTGCTCATCAGGGTCCCATGCCCAAAGTCCCAACAGGACAAACCTGATTGGCCCAGTCAGGCAACAACTGGTCCAATCAGCTGTGTTGGAGAGGGGGCGGGGGTTGTGAAGGGGTGGCTGCCCTGGCTGGGGCTAGGGAAAATTGGCTAAGAAGTGGTAGAGGGACCTGGTTGTTATCCCCAGTACAAGCCTGACTTCTTTTGCAGCCAGTAATAATTGACCCACCGTCATGTCCCTGACCCTCTGTTTTATTTGCAACATCTCATTTACTGGGAGAGAGGAGACTTGAGGGTCCCAAGATCACACTTAGAATGAGGATAGATCCAGCATTGGAGGCCAGTCATGGAGCTGAGGGGTGTCTGCCTGCAATTCCAACCCTCCCTGTTTCTCGGGGTCCCTCTGTGACTGTATTTTGCTTGGTCTGTCCTTCACCTGTGTCTCTGCTTCTGTCTCCCCCTACTCTGTTTGTCCCTCTGTAGAACCTCTGGCCAAGCCCACCATTTCAGTCAGCCAGGGCACAGTCATAGAGCACAGGGAAAATGTGACCTTCTACTGTGACACCCCGGACGTCAACATCACCATCCACTGGATCTCCAACCACCAGCCCCTGCCATCCAATGAGCGCATACAGCTGTCCGCAGATGGCAAGACCCTCACCATCCTCACTGTCCAGCGGCAGGATGCTGGGACGTACCAGTGTGAAGCTTGGGGTGTCCATGAGGTCAAGAGCAGTGACCCCACCTACCTGATTGTGTACTGTGAGTCCCTTTCCGTTCTCCCCAGCCTCTCAGCAACACCCACTGCCTCGGTGATGTCATCCAGTCTCACAGCTTCACATACCATCCAAATGCGGACTTGTCCATCCTTGAACTCCAGACACATAGCTGTTTGACATCTCTACTTGGACTCTCCTGGGGACGTCCAACGTGATGTGGCTAAAATTGAGCTCCTTAACTTTAGAATGTTTGATCCAAAACAATGCCTAAGTAGTCGTGAGGAAAGCACAGTGGCCGGCATGCTTCATTTTTTAATGGATTATTTTGATGTTTACTGCTCTGGGTGGCAGGTGGGCTTCTCTCGTGGAGCACAGGCTCAGGAGCGCTTGGGCTCAGTAGTTGCAGCTCAGGCATAGTGGCCTCACGGCATATGAGATCTTAGTTCCTCGACCAGGGATCAAACCTGCATCCCTGCATTGGAAGGCAAATTCGTACCCAGTGGACTGCCAGGGAAGTCCCTTGCTGGCATGCTTTAGGTGTGTCTTTCAATCCTGGTTTACCCAGGGATGCATGTGATATATCCTCACATCTCCTTTGTAATGGTTCCAGAGTTTGAGGAGAGAGAAGAGAAAAGTTCCTGCTTATTGAATGCCTGGGTCCCCCAGAGGGCTCTCTCACTGATGCTGTTGTTTCTGCTACAATTGCTGTTGTCCTTCCAGATGGCCCTGACCCAGTCACGATCAAGTTGGAGCCTGGTGTAGCCAATGGGGACACAGTTGAGGTGATGGAGGGCTCCAATGTGACCTTCTCGGCAGAAACTGAGTCTTACCCACGAGCTTCATATTCATGGTTTTTCCCCAATGACTCCAAGCCCATCACGAGCTTATTCCTCAACATGAGCAATGTTACCATCTATGCCATGTCCAAGGAACACGAGGGCACCTACGGGTGCTTGGTGTCCAACACTGCCACCCAGATATCCCTCGTGGGTACTATTGAAGTCCGTGTCCTTGGTGAGTCTCTCCCCCATTCCTCTCCTTTGTGTCTCTGAGAATCAGGGCTGCACTGATGTCCTAGAGCCTGAGGAAGATGTATTGGAGCGGGGCTTTCCCTTGTGGCTGGTGGCAGACCGAGGCTCTGGGCACAAGGGAAGGACCTGGGTCCTTGTTTGGCACCCCCTCCACAAGGCTTTGGGGGCTCTCTGGGGTGTCTGTCACTTTCTTCTCATGAAGTGTGGGAGGCGATTCTCTAAACATACAAACACTAACACAGCACTCACACACCCCATTCACACATGGACACACACACATGACAGTCACACATGCAGGGGACTTCTCTGGTATTCTGGTCGTTAGGACTGCACTCCCAGTGCAGGGGGCCTGGGTTTCATCCCCGGTTGGGGAACTAAGACTCCTCATGCCTCATGACACGGCCAAAAAAGAGCAGTCATGCATGCATCGCAGATACACACATGTGCACTGTAGACACATGCAACTCACACACAGCACATACAACTCACACACAACACGTACAACTCACACACAACGCACACACACAGCATACAAAAGCACATAACACACACAACATATAACATGTACCCAACAGACACACACAATACATGAAACACACAGGACATAACATCACGCACACCACACGTACACATAAAGCCCACGACATGTGCATAAATGTGCTCACACACAGGCAAAGCACATGCACAGTACTCACAAAACACAGGCACACATCTCAAATATGCGACAAACAATACCACAGACACACAACATATTCTCTCGTAAAACACGTATACACACAAAACATAACATCCACACAACAGACATCCATAACACATATCACAGACACTCTATATCCTCATGTCCAACACAGAAAACACCCCACATACCACACATTTGACACCCTCAACATGTGCAGAACACACACAGTACATAACTACTTCACACATAGTAGTGACATACCAGGCATGTAGGCATGTACAGACATGTGCTATGCTTGTAAATACACAGTACAGCATATACACAGAGCACATGCATTACCACAGACACATAACATATGCTCACGTACAGAAGATGTATACACACACAGCATGTGCTCACCTGCACACAAAGCACGTGTGTGTGTGTGTGTGTGTGTATGTATATACACACCACCATGCCTGACAGCCACAATGCTTGTATACACAACACACACATGTAGATGGACACAAAAGGGACTTCTCTGGTGGTCCAGTGGTTAAGTCCAGTTGCCAGTGCAGGAGACAGGGTCCAGGCCCTGGTCTTGGAAGATCCCTCATGCCAGGGAGCTCCTAAGTCCGTGTACCACAGCTACTGAGCCCGCACGCCCTAGAGCCCGTGCTCCACAACAAGAAAAGCCGCCACAGTGAGAAGCCCACGCACTGCAACTAGAGAGCAGGCCCCACACAACACAACTAGAGAAAGCCCTCGTGCAGCAACAAAAACCCAGCACAGGCAAAAATAAATAGACACAAAGCACACACTCACACACAAAACTCATCCATATACCACACTCTCCATACACACAAAACCTGTAACATAGTCACATAATTGTCGCACAACACATGCTCATACACAAAAGACTTAGATGCACCACCCACACAGCGCAGTCATATGCAAAGCACACACACACACACACACACACACACCACACACCACATAAACACACATCCCTGGGAAATCCTGTCCATATGGGCAGGAGACTGGCATAGGGTGTCCCCGGACCCTGTCCCGTCTCTCTGTGTGTTTCCAGAAAGAGTGACCAAGCCTTACGTCATGCCCCCAAACCGGACTCTCGTGGAGGACACCAGCACGGTGGTCCTGACCTGCCAGACCACCCACGAGAGAGTTGGAGTCCAGTGGTTCCTGGGTGACCAGCTCCTCCTGCCCAGCGAGCACCTGGTGCCCGACAACAGGACCCTGGTCATCCATGGCCTTCGGCGGAATGACACAGGGCCCTATGCATGCGAGGTCTGGAACTGGGGCAGCCGGGCGCGGAGTGAAGCCCTGAAGCTGAACATCAGCTGTGAGTCATCCCTAGCTGGGACCTTCCCCTCCTTCCTCCTCTCTCCCTTGCTGAAGTTCCTACTTCCAGCCACTCATCCCATAATTATCAAACACCTGCTCTGTGACAGGCAAGTCTGAGCCGGGGACAAGGCCACCCTCACGGAGCTTTATGTTCTAGTCAGGGGAGACAGACCATACCCAGCCAAACAAGGGGAAATCCATGCTGTGTCAGACGGGACTAGAGGCAGTGAGAAAGACAGGCAAGGCTGGGAAGCTGGGGAGGTGTTGCAGTCCTGGCTGGGGTGGTCAGGAGAGGCTTCCTGGAGGAGGTGGTATGTGTGCAGCAGGAGGTAGGGAGAGAGCTGTGCAGGTGACCAAGGGAAGTGAGTTCCAAGGCTGGTGAGGTGGGGACTCTGCTTGGCCTGTCAGAGGAATCCCCAGAGGCCAAGATGACTGGAGAGGTAAATTATAGGGAGAATGGAATAGAAGAAGCTGGGAGAGTGGGGGTAATAGACCACACAGGGTCCTGTGGGCCGTGGTGAGGACGCTCAAGCTACAAAGGCTCTGAGCAGAGGAGAGAGCGGACTAGACTGGGGTTTGCACAGAGTCTCTCTTGTCTAAAGGGTTGGAACAGGGGAGAGGGAGGAGGTGATGCAGTTGTTTTTGTCTGATTCCATGGAGAGGCAGACCCCAAAACGGGATTCAATGGGATTATACATGCAAGGATTTTCTTAAGGGAATGCTCTTGTACAGAGAAAGTAGGGAGGGAGCCTCAAAAGAGTAGGATTGCCCTCAGACCGAGGTATTTGGAGCGAGGGAGGAAGACAGAGGGAGGAAGACAGAGTACAGAGTTGGTGGGAGTACGTAGACCACCGTGGAGTCTAAGGAATGTTGTCAGGACTCTCGGGAGCCCAGGTCTCCCAGGAAGGGGTCTGCCTTACTTTCTCCAGCACTCTCAGGTACTGGCAGGGTGGAGCCCAGGAGAGGTCTGGGAGTGGATTGCGGGGTACCTCAGCTGGGCTCTTGGTCAATTCCCCTCTTACCCCTGGAGGTCTGTGAGGCGTCTTCTCGTGGTAGCCACAGTCATCCATCAAGAAATGACGAGGCTGAGCCACTGCCAGCTGTAGTGATCAGGCCATGAATATATTTTAAATATCAAAGTCACAGGGTTTACTGCTAGTTGACATGAAGCAAGAGAGAAAGGGAGGAGTCAAGAATGATTCCAAGATTTTTTTTTTTCTGGCCTAAGCTACCATCAGAACTATAAGAAGTATAAACATGTTGGAAGTTACTACATGTCACAGGACACAGCAACAATTTCTGAAGCCTGGATATCTTATGAGGCTCCCTTGTTAGAATTCATTTTTGCAAGGGCAGGTGTTTTTGTTTTTGATTTTAATTTTGTTTTGTTTTGTTTTGGACTTTGCCCCTCTGCGTTGTGGATTACATTCTGCTTGCTCAGCACCTAAGGGAGGAACAGGGACCTTTTCCTCCTTCTTCTTTTGCCGAGATTCCTTTCAGTAGCAGTTGGAAGGGCCTTTGACTCCCAGGAATTCCCTCAGAATTGAAAAGGGGGAAAAAAGAAAGCAGAACTTCACATGTGGAATTGAATGGGACAAAATAGGTTATCTCACTGGTGGAGGATGGGAGCATAATATTTGGCTCTGCACGCAGATGGCCCCGATCGAGTGTACGTCACTACCATCAGTGCGAACACTGGCGGACACTACCTGGTGGACACTACCATCAGTGCGAAGCTCAACTCCCGCATAACCCTGCAGTGTTGGGCTGAATCCCAGCCAGATGCTGAGTTTAACTGGACCCATGACAACACCAGTGTGTGCAAGGGGAAACAGCTGGTTATCGAGGCCCTGACTTGGAAACACCAAGGGAATTACAGCTGCACAGCTTCTAACTCTGTCACATTGCTGACCTGCTCTGCCTCAGTCATGGTCAGCATCATAGGTGAGTCTTTCAGGCCTTCCCCTTGGGTCCAGGTGACTTTCTCTGATGCTGGCCTTAGCACTCTGATCTTCCCTTACTAAGGACTGGAGTGTGGCCCTGACTGTCCTGCATGGGCAGGTTCCTAGTCCAGAGCTGTTGAATTCCAGCCACTAACACTCAGACTCAGGACTTCCCTGGAGATCCAGTGGTTAAGACTCTGTGTGCTTCCACTGCAGAGGGCAAGGGTTCAATCCTGGCCAGGGAACTAAGACTCTGCGTGCTGCAAAGTGGTCAAAAAATAGGAAAAAAAAAAAAATCCGTGATCTCATTTCATCTTCAGAACATCCCTATACAGTAGGTACCATTTCCCCACTTTGCAAATGAGGAAATGAGACTCAGAAAGAGTAGTTACTTTTGTCTGTGTCCACAGGACCCCAGAGAGTCAAAGGTGACTCAGGTTTCCAGTTGCCAAAGCCCTTTGCTGTGACGACCATATTTGATTCATCATCTTAATCAGTAACGTCATCACACCAACACTGACTGATCACTTTCCATGGGTCTAAATACTTCACCCACTTCAAACATACCGAATCTTACATTTACTGAAACGAATACATGTATGTTTAATCTTTTCAGCAATAATATGGAGTAGGCTTCATATTATCTTTGTTTTTACGGTAGAGCCAAAGGAAGCACAAAGAGGTTAAGTAGCATGGCCAGGGTCACACAGCTGAGATGTGAACTTAGAACATTTGACTCCAGAAATGATTCTATTACTACTACAAACTTCTGCCTCCCAATGGCTGGAAAACAAGTGCTCATCAAATGACAGTGGAAATAAAGCCCCAAGATTGGGAATGAGGTTGGGGACAGGGATGAGGTCCTGATTCTCTCTCCTTGCCCAGGTCACCACCGGTCATCCCTGTCTGTAGGGGCCATCATTGGCATTACCATCGGGATCCTGGCTGTCATTGCCCTGGCCATAGGGCTGGGCTGCTTCATACACACTGGAAATGCCAACGGGTAAATCTCAGAATGGGGTGGGGGATGTGGCCTCTGGGGGACCCGCCCAGTAGAAGGGTTGCTGACCATGGTGCTGAGTGGTGCCTGTTGGGAACTGAGAAGGTCTGGGACGTTGCCCAAAATGGACATAGGATATGGGTGGAGCCTGTGGAGATGGGCAAGGACTAGAGGCATAGTGAACAAGGGTCTTGGGGTTTCAGGTTCTCAAGGAGAACAGCAGAGGATACCGGCTATGAGAACATGACAACCACTTCTGAAGAGGGTCACCCTGAAGAGCTCGGTCACAGTAAGTGACTCCATAGCTGATATCCAGGGCAGCAGTGAGGTCTGGAGAAGAGGCTGGTGCAGAGAGCCCAGGCTTCTGCTCCCAGCTTCGCCCCTGGGTCACTATGACATCATGGGCAAGTCCTGTAGTCTTGGACCCTCTGTGTCCCCATCTGGAAAATGGATGAGATCAGGGTCGAGAACTCTGAGGAGTTCTGCCTGTCCCAACAGCCACAACATAAATACAACAACATACCGCCATTCTAGGCTTTCTCACTCTCAGAAAACTTTGTTAATGGATTGCTATAAGCAGAGAGAATCAATCATGACACTCCTCCCTGTTAAATTGAAAACAAGTCTCATTGTCCATCTCAGTATAGTACCTCATGCAGCCTTCTCTGACCAAAGGCAAAACAAAACATCTTTGCTATGTCTGGTCTAAGATTCTGGTAAGATGGGCTCATGAAGTAGAAGTCCTCTGGGGACTGTCCAATTCAGCTCAGTTTTACAGAAAAGAAAACCAAGGCCAGGAAGGATATATGATAAACACAGGCTACAGAGGACCCTGGTGCACCTGGGGCTTGGTTTAAGACTTCTGCCCTCATCTGTGTCATCAAACAGCCTTATCTAACCCAGAACTTGATTTCCAAGACCTTCCCAGGTCAAGATCACTGGAGATGTGATGGGGTAGTCTTGGGGATAAAAGAAGGAAGGTTTCTGCCACATCCTTCCTGGGGATAGAAGTGCCCTGCCTGGACAAATCGCCCCTTCCCTCATGCATGCGTGCATGCTCAGTCGCTTTAGTTGTGTCCAGCTCTTTGCGACCCCATGGACTGTAGCCCACCAGACTCCTCTGTCCATGGGGTTTTACCAGCAAGAATACTGGAGTGGGTTGCCATGCCCTCCAGGGGATCTTCCCAATCCAGGGATCGAACCCACGTCTCCTGCACTGCAGGTAGATTCTTTACTGCTGAGACACTGGGGAAGCCCCTTCTTCCCTCATATCTCTCCCTAACTCCAGCCTTGGGCTGGCATTCACTTTCTCTAGACTGGCCCATACCTGTGTATGCCAATGTACCCACCATTCAAAGCCAGATTCCAGTCAAAAAGGTGGGTAATTCTCCAGAGGCACCCCCTCTACGCCCGTGACTGTCCGGGCACTTCCCCAGCCCAGCAGGGCTGTACATCTCACCTCTTGGGGTGGGGGTGAAGTTCAGATATGTTCTCTTAAGGATGCCCAGCCAATGGTAGCTTGGGTCCCTACTTTCTCTGGGGATCTCAAGACCTTCCATGGCTTTTTCATCTCTTCTCCTTGTTTTCTTTCTCTTTTGCTTGACAATGCCTAACCTGGATCCCCCTCTGGGAATCAGAAGAGATGTAACTGCCTCTGAGGCCTGAGCTATTTCCAAGAATATCCAGGGGTGATCTTTTATCCCAGGCCTCAAGACCTCTTCACTATTTTCTTTTCCCCCAGATGCTGCCAGTAGACCCTCCAGAGCAATTATATGAGGTAGGTTGGCCTTGCTTGATTTTATTAAAGAAGTTGCAAAGGAATACAATCTGAGAATGTTATATTTGACAAGTATGAGAAATCATCTTGTCTAGATCTTTCACTGAGCATTGCTGGGCCAGGAATGGGAAGAAAGTGGCTCTAGGCCTCACAGGGAGCTGGGCTAGATTCCTTTTAAAAATATATTTATTTGTTTATTTGTGGCTGTGTCAGGTCTTAGTTGCAGCACACCAGGTTTTCGTTGCAGCATGTGGGATCATTGTGGTAGTGTGGTAGGTTTCTCTCTAGTTGTGGCTCAAGGGCTCCAGAGTGCATGGGCTCAGTAGTTGCAGTGTGGGCTTATTTGCCCCAAAGCCTGTGGGATCTTAGTTCCCCACCAGGGATTGAATCCACATCCCCAGCATTAGAAGGCGGATTCTTAACCACTGGACCACCAGGGAAGTCCCTGGGCCAGAGTCTAGGATTCTAGCTCCTGCCTGATGCTGCTTCCGCTTCCAGTGCTTGCAGTGGGGCTGCAAATAAGCTAATACCGGCCTCGCATGTGACGGGATGCAAAGGAAGTTTTGGGTAGAAGTTGCAGACGCAGCCAGGTGAAAAGGAAGAGTTCTGGTCCTAGCCCTACTTCTGCTTCTGATCCTTTGAGAGAACCTGGTTGGGAATCTCTTTGTCTCTGGATCTCTGAAGAGTGCAAATTGACACTTTCCAGATGCTGTGGTTCTAAGACAAACTGCTTGTGGGCCCTAACTGATCTCTTTGTTCACTTGCAGCAGATATCATCTTCCACTAACCACGGCGGGTATTCTCATGGCCCCAGGAAGCCATCCTCCAAACTTGCATTGCATCCCTTGGTCCCAGCTCCACAAAAAGAAAATGCAGAGTCAAACTATGAGGTATTTTTATGCCACACAGAGTCTTTGGACAGATGGAGAGCTGCCACCAATCTCCCTTTTCCTCCTTGCTAAGGAGTCTGTAGGATAACCTATCAAGAGATTTCCTTTCAAAAATCTTTTCAATCCCTTTGGACTCCTTCCATCCTATCACTTTCTGGTTCATTTCATTTCATTCCCTTCCTGTCCATCCATTTCACTCCATCCCATGTTTCCATCACACTTATTTTCACTCTACCCGTTTAACTTTCTATCCACTTAATTTCATTTATTCTCATTTTATTCCAACTGTTTCCTCTCCAGTCCATTTCTGTTTTTGTTTCATTCCATTCCACTCCCTCTCACTCCATTTCTTTCCATAAAATTCCTTTTATTTCCTTTCCATTTCAACTTCCCCATTCCATCCCTTGTCATCGCTTCCCACCACTCAGTGCATTCCTGTGCATTCCATCCCATTCCATTCTGCTTCATCCATAGTGTCACGCTGTTTCTTTCGTCTTTCATTCCTTTCCATTCTTCCCCACTTCTCCCTATTACCTTTATTCCTTGTTATTTTTCCTTTTAATCCTACCTGTTCATTTCTTCCACATTCCATTTCTATTTTAATCCTGGTTATCACTTTTCCATTTCCATACCATAACTTTCATTTATTGCTCTTATCATTTCACTTGCGTTTCATTATCATTTTATTTCATTTCCGTTCTTCTCCTTCCTGTTCCCTATCACTCCTGTCCTTTCCGCCCGCATATTTAAACCACTGCTTTCATTCTGTTTCCTACTAGTCCACTCCTTTCTAGTCAATGTCCTATTTACGTTCATTCCCATTTGGTCAGCTTTCATTTCATTCCACCACATTCCATTTCTTCTCATTCCCTTCTCTCTTTCATTTCCTCCTCCTCATCCTTTCCCCTGCCATTCAGTTCTGTTTCATTATTTTCTGTTCCCTTTCATTGCATTGTCTTCCATTCTGTTTCTACTTAAAAAAATTTTTAATTGAAATCTACTTGATTTACTTCACTAAGATAACGTGGTGTTATCTTCTTTACAGAAAAGTGATTCAGCTATACATAGATATTTGTATATATATGTATCCACACACACACACACACACACACACACACACACACATAATAGTTTGCATCTCCTAATCTCCAACTCCCAATCTACCCCCCAACTCTTCTGTTTCCTGTTCATTCTTCTTTAATCCATCCCACCCTGTTGTACCACATTCCCTTCTGCTCCATTACCTGTCATATGAACCATTCTCAAAATATGTGAATGTCTAAATATCTTCGGGATGTTTAATAAGAAAAACAAACCCCTTGACAATAGTTCAGATTAATTAAAGTGGGGATTAATTGAGAAAACACTGAGGAAACTCAGGTAACCAATGTCAGAAATTACTTGTGGGCCTCATGGGGAATAGAATCTGGAAGTTTTTTCTCTTATGGCTGCTCATTATTTTTTTAATAAGGAAAAGTATTTATTTGTGCCTTGTACATTTTAATAAGGGTGGTTGCTCATTTTTGCTGATCAATGAATTTGTTCCATTTTCCTTGGTTCAGATTGAATTCCTATACAAGCTTCCTGGTCACTGCTCCTCTATAACTTCAAATTATATATGACAATACCCTCTGCGACTGTCTAAAGGTTTCTAGGTTCAGATTCTTCAGAGGAGAAACACAGTTGTTCAGGCCATTGTATGGACTGTGCTGACATTTGTCAGCTCTCTGATTAGCTGTGAACTGGTACACACATGGCCTATTAGGTCCCTCTCTTTATCAGGATCTAAGGGAAAGGAGTCTCATTCGTTCCTTTTATCAGTGGAGCAAAAGCTCTTCCACTAAACTTCCTCTTATGTCTTCTTGGGTCGGGATGCTGTCGTGTGGCACTTGTTGCAAGGAAGGCTGAGAAAGTTACCTGTTATCCTTCCCCGTCTCTCCAGTAGAAGCAGGCAAGAGGGAAAATACAGGAAGAGTGTCAGGTCAGCCACCTCAGTGTCCGCTACCTTCTGAAGGGATGAGACGGAGCAAACAGTGCACTGGGTTTGGAGTAGAGTGTTCTGAGTGGAGGAACATCAAGGGAAAAGGTCCTGAAGTGAATGTATTTTTTTATCTGTTGCTGCATAAAGAATTACCACAAGCTTAGCAGCTTAAAAACAACACACATTTATTATCTCACAGTTTCCTGGATCAGGAGTTCAGGCAGTTCTCAGATGCGTCTTCTGCAAGGCTGCAAAAAGGCGTTGTTCAAGTCTCAGGTCTCATCTGAGGCTCTACTGGGAAGGGATCCACGTCTGAGCTCTTAGGGTTGTTGGAAGCACTCAGTCCCTTGCAGGCTGTCATAATGAGGGCCTCAGTGTCTTACTGGCTGTCAGCTGGAGGCTGCACTCAGTCCTTTCAGTGCTTTCCATAGGCAGCTCACAACATTGTATCTCGCTTCCTTAAAGCCAAGACAGATGTCACACTGTTATATAACAGAATCACATAATGTAAGCAGATACCTCCTGTCACCTTTGCCATATTCAAATGGTTAGATGCAAGTCACAGGTCTTGCCCTCAAGGGGAGGTTTGCATCAGGGCATGAAAATCAGGGGACTTCCTGGTGACTCAGATGGTAAAGAATCCTCCTGCAATGCAGGAGACCGGGGTTTGAGCCCTGGGTTGGGAAGATCCCCTGGAGAAGGAAATGGCGATCCACTCCAGTCTTCCTGCCTGGGAAATCCCATAGACAGAGGAGCCTGGTGCACTACAATCCATAGGCTGGCAAAGAATCTGTCACGACTGAGGGACTAAGCACAGACACATGCATGAATACCAGGAGGTGAGGATTATTGGGGTCACCTTAGACTCTGTCCTCCACAATGGGGAAGCAAAGGCCATTCCAGGTATGGAAAGGTGTCAGCATGACTGAAGTACAATGATAAAGGAAGATTTTGGGAATTTTTGAGGTTGAGAAAAGAGAATGCCAGAGAGTCTGAGCCCCTACAGCAAGTAGCCCAGGAAAGCCCACCAGAACTAGAACTTACCTCTTTTCTTTGTGTAATAGGTGCTTGTGAATCCGGAACACAGCATCTACTGCCAAATCAACCGTCCCACCTAATGGAAGCAGAGATCCTTTCTCCAGAAATCCTAAAGAAGTCATGCTCAATCATATATTCAATGATGTTTATTACATACACATTATATTCCAGCCACCCTCTTTGCAAACCTTGTGACATTCTGTTTCAATGTCTTTTTCAGGCTCTAGACCCTAGCTCTCACCAAATCTTAAGCTTTGGGTTCATGTTTCTTTAAAAGCAATAGAAACAAGTCAAAAGCCACCCAGAATTAAAGGACCAAGGTCTGATACCCAGAAGCTGGGGATGTCATAGTGTTTACTACATACATCGTTGATGGACACAGCAGGTAGGAAGAAGTATGAGCCTGAGTCAGCCAGAGTGGAGCATGGGATGTACCCATGGGTCAGACAAGCAGTCTCTTTTCAAATCATGGTAGAGGATAAGGAACAAGGAGCTGTTAAGAGATGACAAGAGAAAACACAGAATGAAGCATGGGAATGAGGCACCTAGGGAGGTGCGGGCACGAGATGCTTTGAATCCCAAGAGACTCAGGGATGGAGATGTGAGGATGAAATTTGCTAAAGGGAACAAGGAGTCCAGGATGACTCCCAGGTTTCTGGCCAGAGAAACTGGATGACAGTTTCTTCAGGCCACTTTCTGAAGCAACAATGGGGAAGGAGTAAATCTGGGACAGAGAGAGAAATCAAGAATTTGGTTTGACACATCAAGGATCAAGCAGAGAATCAAGCAGGCAAATGTTCATAACAGTCTAGGTAGCTCCCTTTCCAGCTCCGGCCCCAAACGCCACAGCCGTCATGATGTTGATGCCCAAGAAAAACTGGATTGCCATTTATGAACTCCTTTTTAAGGAGGGGGTGATGGTGGCCAAGAAGGATGTCCACATGGTGTATCACCCGGAGCTGGCAGACGAGGACGTGCCCAATCTGCACGTCTTGAAAGCCATGCAGTCTCTCAAATCACGAGGCTATGTGAAGGAACAGTTTGCCTGGAGACACTTCTACTGGTACCTCACCAACACGGGCATCCTCCAACCTGCCCCCTGAGATTGTGCCTGCCACCCTGCACCACAGCCATCCTGAGACTGGCCGGCCACGGACCAAAGGTCTACAAGGAGAGCGACCTGCAAGGCTCACGCAAGGGGAAACCGACAGAAACACCTACAGACAAAACGCCGTGCCCTCTGGTGCCGACAAGAAAGCTGAGGCTGGGGCTGGGTCAGCAACTGAATTCCAGTTTAGAGGTGAATTTGGTCATGGATGTGGTCAGCCACCTCAGTAAAGTTGAAAGAGATTGCTTTGTGTTGAATAAACCTGTAAATAGAAAAAAAATTTTTTAAAGTCTAGATAGAGCAGGGCTGGAAATATACATTGGAAATTGTCAGTGGGATTTGAAGTTATGGGGTTAGATGAGATCTTGTGTCAGGGGTCCCCAGGACCACCCTCAGGCTCAGTGATTTGCTAAAAGGATTCACAGGACCTCCAAGTTGTTATGATCATTGTTATGGCTCATGACAGCAAAAGGACAGAGAGTAAAATCAGCAAAAGGAAAAGGTACAGATGGTGAAGTCTGGAAGAAACCATGTTCCTCAGTTTCCAGGAAGTTGACCAAGAACTAGTCCTTGGAAATAGGCTTTTTGAGGGAAATAGGTAGAGTTTGAGCAATTCAGACCTGCTGAATTAACCTTTTCCCCTACAGATCCCAAAGAGAGTAGATGAAGACAGAGATGAGTAGAGGCTGACAAACTAAGCTCTGGTCCCTCCAACATTTATAGTTTGAGGCAGAAGATTCAGCAAAGGAAAAGGACTGTCCTTTTTATCCTGCTGAGAACTTCCTCCTCGCTTCCCCCAAATATCAGAGAGACAGATTACACTCTCCTTCTCCCTTATCTTTGTCTTTGAAGCAAATGAATTCATAACTTCCTTGCTTTTCTGTAGTTGTTGAGCCCTCACCCAACTCCTGGCCAATAGAACCTCATTATGAAACTGGGGTCTCAGCCAATCCTCAAGCAACTGAGAGAGAAGTCTCTGGGTTAGATGGTCATCTGTGTAGAATGAGTTTGTTCCTCAGGAGTAGCTATTCCAAAGTCTGTAATATTCAGGTTAGGTCAGGGATTCAGGTGCTCTTGCAAGTAAATATTACCATCTTATTCGTTTTTAAAGAAAAAAATGGCGAAACAGAAGACAAAGTCAGTTTTAAGCTATATAGTAGTAGTGCTTTAATGTCTGAATATCTTGAAGTGAAAAAGACACAATGAAAACAAAAAGTGAACAGAAAAAAGATGACGAGAGAATACTCCAAAGACCCCATCGTGATTTTGTCTTATTATACTAAATCTGTAGATCAAGCTACAATATTTGACCTCTTTACAACACAACCGTTGCAATGTAGCATTTGTATGTCTTTTATCTCAGTAGTTTCGAAGGCTTCTACTAATGTCTCTATATATTTTACTAAATTTATTTGTAGGGCTTCTTTTGCTTCTCTTATAAATAAATGTGAACCTTTCTCTGTCTTTTAAAAAAATTATTTTATTTACTGGCTGTGCTGGGTCTTCGTTACTCCCTGGGCTTTTCTCTAGTTGTGGTGAGCGGGAGCTAGTCACTAGTTTGGATGGTGAACTTCTCTTGCTGAGCATGGGTTCTAGGGCCCACAGGATTCAGTAGTTGCAGTTCCTGGGTCTAGCACAGGCTCAGTAGATACACTCCATGGTATGTGGGATCTTCCTGGAACAGGGATTGAACCCATGTCTTCTGCATTGGTAGGCAGATTCTTTATTGTTGAGCCACCAGGGAAGCTCTTTTATCTGTCTTGTTTGTAAACTAAGTATTGCTTATGCAGAGGAAAGATCCTGGTATGTAGGCAAGGGGCAAATTGTGTAATGTAGAAATTAAGAGCATGGATTCCAGAGTCAGACTTTTCTCTTTTGTTGTGGTAAAAGTTACATAATTTAAAACATACTATCTTAACCATATTTAACCATACAGTTCAATGACACTAAGTGCATTGATACTATTGTGAAAATCTCACCATCTTCCATGTCCCGAATTTTTCACCTTCCTAAACTGAAACTGTCCCCATCCCATGTTTCTACCAATGTACTTTGCAGAGTCAGACTTCTTGAACTCAAATACTAATTCTGCCCTTACAATACAACCTGTTACTTAATATTACTGGGCTTCAGTTTCATTTTCTGTAAAAGGGAGTATCTGGTTTAAAATACAGATAAGGAAGAGATGAAATTACTATCTGTAGATGCTGGCTCACTAGAGAAGCCAGGAAAATCAATTGGAATACTATAAGAATTCAGAACATTTCAGTAGGTTAATCAGATACAAAATAAATACTTAAAAAAAAATCAACCGCAATAACCAGCTATAAGAAACTTTGGGGGTAGAGATTACATTTCAAACAGCAGTAATTTTTTTGTTGTTAAAGTCAGATTGACGTGAGCAAAACTACAGTTTCTTGATAGTATTAAAGGAGAAAGCTTAAAAATAAAGCTGTATGAAAATACGTTTCCAACCGCATCCCGTTTTCACTGTCACTCCTGAACGTCAAGCCGAGCCCAGGGCCGGCCTTTCCAGACAGCCACTTCCCACGCATCAGTCTTTTGGCCTCCATTTCTGATCTGGCTCCTAGTTTCAACGCCGCGCAAAAACTCGGACGCGCACACTCGCACCCTTCAGCCGCTAATTCAATTTTCACTCCTTCTTGCGTGGCTACCTCCCGAGTCCTCCCCGGGTAGAAGCTGGAACCACCCCCAATCACGGCCCACACCGCCGAGGCTTCTGGGAATTGTAGTTCCGGCTCGCAGAGTCCAAACGCACTTCCGGGTTCGGCCAGAAGTGCAGCCATTGTCCCGCGCGCGGACGCTTGCAATCTCCGCGCACCTCGGCCCTTTGGCGGTTAAGCCGAGCGGCCTTGTGGATGCCGACTAAGGGAGGGGATAGAACTAGCTTAAGGCTGGTCTGTCTTGTGCAGAGTCGTGGCAGAGAATTGCCTAACCGAGCTCGTCTTGCCGCAGAGCAGTGGTGGGCACTGAAGCTGTGACAGGCCCTGCCTGGCCCTTGAGCTGGTGGACGCTCAGGTTGGTGAGGGGGCGGGGGCAACGCCGGGTGCCTGGTGCGCGCATGCGCAGGATCTAGGCGGGTGGCTGGGACTGAGTATGTGGGTGGGGGATCTGGGACCTGGGTGGGGGATCTGGGACCTGCGTGGGCGGTGCTTCAGCCTCAGATCACAGAAGTTGGTGGTGATGCTGGGGCAACTGCAGATCCCGGTACTGTGCTCTGCGCGCGTCCCAGGTGCGACGCACGTAGGGGCCTGGGGAGATTGGTGGAGAAAGCGGTTTGGGTGCAGGTTCAGGGTACAGCTGCATTATGAACTCACACTGTACTGTTTGAGTGAGGATCCAGGGGGCTGAGGGATGGGTAGAGAGAGCGATGGGGCAGGGATGGCTTGTGGAGGCGGGGATTTGCCAGGAGCTGTTCGAGTCTCAAACGCAGAAACCTCGAGCCGGTACACAGACAACAGATCCACATTCAGGGCCTAGGAGGGACTAGCAGGTACTGTGTTTGTCAGGGCAACCTCCAGCCCCATGCTGGCCATGTTTTGGATTCAGCGGTGATGGGGGGTTGATGGGGGGCCTAGGAGGATTTTGAGTGGTGGGGAGTCTGGCCTGGCACTCTTCTGGTAGGGGCCCACCGATCCCAGGAGGGAGGAGGTCTTGGGTGCAGCTGAGCTCTGTGCTTATGCTTGGCTTTTTGAACAGGAAGTGAGAGGCAATTAACAGGTGCTGGAGGGTCAGTGGAAGGATAGGATCCTGGGAGGGGCACGGCTAAGTAATGAACTTCATGCAGTTAATCAGGTGTTTGGGTCATCAAGCCCAGGGGGCTACATGGTGGCTCAGTGCTAAAGAATCCGCCTGCAGTGCAAGAGACAAAAGTTCGATCCCTGGGATGGGAAGATGCCCTGGAGAAGTGAAGGGCAACCCACTTGAGTATTCTTTCCTAGGAAATCCCATGGACAGAGGAACCTGTGGGTTTACAGTCCATGGGGTTGCAAGAGTTGGACATGACTTAGCAAGTAAACAACAACATCAAGCCCAAGCCCTGCTGTTTGCCCTAGGAAGAAGTGCTGATTTGGGTCTGCAGATTCAGGTTGAGGGTGGCAGGTGGGCACTAGGGGATCCTCAGTGTGCTGGGTGTTTGTAGGAGTGGAGGGGGAGTGTCCCAGGATCCAGAGGAACAGAAACCGATTCATGCTGTAGATTTTGGTGATGAGTGTAAGGTGGAGCTTGGGCACATGGTGGGCTTCCAGGTAGGTGGTCCAGAGGCCCCAGACACTGGAACATCCAGTGGAACTGCAGTTTTGGCCTGGGAGAGGGACTGGTGACTAGGTATAAGCATAGCTATTCAGGCAAGACTCTATCTGGGCAGGAGCTTCTAGAAACACAGTTGCCATGGAGACTGCATCCCTGAAGCAGAGGCTGATGGTGGGGTGTGGCCCACAGTGGACCTACAGGAGGATGCTATACTCAGAGCTTCTCCTCTTGCAGCTCAGGATCTCAGGCCCCTGACTGTGCCTGGAGGAGAGCATGGAAGAGCAGGATGAAAAACCTCAAGGGTCCCTGAAGGCCTGCATGCAGGTGAGTGGAGCTTCCCTTCTCCTGGGAGACCAGAGTTTGCTCCCCCTATGCCTCACAGTCTGATCCTCTGGGCATGGGAGGCTGTCTGGCTCTCTTTGTCATGTTTTGGGGCTTCTGGTCCCTCCCAGTCAACAAGCTTCTAACACTTTTTATTCATTTTATGGAGCTCCCTGCACTTCCTCACCCTTTTAACCCAAATAACTCTTTCTGGAAGGAATTTGGCATCTCGTATCGAAAGCACTGGGCTTCCTTGGTGGCTCAGTGATAAAGAATCTGCCTGCCAATGTAGGAGACGTGAGTTCAGTCCCTGGGTGGGGAAGATGCCCTGGAGAAGGAAATGGCAACCCACTCCAGTATTTTTGCCTACAGAATTCCATGGAGAGGAGCCTGGCGGGCTACAGTCCTTGGGGTTGCAAAGACTTGGACACAACTGAGCAACTAAACAACAGCAATGCAAAGCCCTTAGGGTACTGTTTCCCTCTTAACCAGCAACTCACAGCTTTGCTTGGGAATAGCAGTTGGAAAGAAATTTCAAGAATATTCAATGCAAGAAGAGAGTTAAATGAGTCATAGTAAAACCTTGAATGGAATTCACTATAGCTACTGATAGGCTGAAAAAATGTTTATGATCTGTGTTAAGTAAATAGCATTTCAAAATGCTTTTACTAAAGGGGTGTAATTTGCATGTACATGGAAAATATGTTATAAATTTATCAGTTAACAAAGATTATCTATAAGTTGTATTCCAAGTGACTTTCTGTTTTCATTTAGCTCTATTTTTGTCCTTTTATGCAGTGCATTTTCAGTCTAGGAAATAAACAGTTTAAAGCATTTTCCTACAGCACATATTCTTTGAGAACATTTCATTTATTTTAAATGTTAAATTAGGGGACTTCCCTGGTGGTCCAGTAATTAAGACTTCTCCATCCAATGCAGGGGAGAAGGCAATGGCACCCCACTCCAGTACTCTTGCCTGGAGAATCCCAGGGACAGGGGAGCCTGGTGGGCTGCTGTCTATGGGGTCGCACAGAGTCGGACACAACTGAAGCTACTTTGCAGCAGCAGTGAGTGAAGTCAGAAAAATTAGTTAAATTAGAATTTCACTTTTCCCTTCCTGAACAGTTCAGTCCTGAAGCTGATATGTGGGGCAGAGCCAGGTAGGTGTCTGCAGCTAAGGGGGGGCTGCCTACTGTGGGGCATCACAGCCTGTTCAGGGTGACGAGGGTGTCCATGTGTGGGGATGTCAGTGACCAAGCAGGGTGAGGGAGGTGGCATCAGGAGTCCAAGCCCAGGTCAGGTGAGGTAAGTGCCCATACAGAGGAGGAGGTGCTCATTTGGAGTGACAGGATCAGAGCTGGTGAGGAGGACTTCCCGAGAGTGGATGCACCAGTGTGGGTAGCCCAAGTACAGTGGGAGTGTCCACGCAAGGGCTGGTCCAGCTTGGGGTGTCTGAGCCACAGCAGGGTGAGACAGGCACCCGTGTTTGGGGGTGGAGGTGCATCCTGGTGTGGCATGTCACAGCCTGAGCAGCCAGAGAACGTCTACACATGCTGCTGCTGCTAAGTCGCTTCAGTCGTGTCCGACTCTGTGCGACCCCATAGACGGCAGCCCGCTAGACTCCTGTCCTTGGGATTCTCTAAGTAAGAACACTGGAGTGGGTTGCCATTTCTTTCTCCAATGCATGAAAGTGAAAAGTGAAGTGAAGTCGCTCAGTCGTGCCCGACTCTTAGCGACCCCATGAACTGCAGCCCACCAGGCTCCTCCATCCATGGGATTTTCCAGGCAAGAGTACTGGAGTGGGGTGCCATTGCCTTCTCCTATCTACACATGAGAGTGCTCCAGTGTGGAGTATCAGAGCTCAGGCAGGATGTTAAGGGCATCGACACAGAGTCCACATCCAAGTGACATGTGAGAAGAGGCTTGCAGAGTCAGAGCCCAGGCAGCATGACAAGGGCTTCTTGGCAGAGGCCGGCCTCCTGTTGGGCAGCAGAGTCCTGGTGGGCCAAGGAGTGCCTGTGTGGGCGAGAGCATAGCAGTGGAAATGGGAGATCAGTTACTTATAGAGGAGTTGATCAGATAAGTAAATCTAAAAGGGTCATGGTGAAACCACTTTAGACCAATCCTAAGGGAAATCAACCCTGAATATTCACTGGAAGCACTGATGCTGAAGCTGAAGCCCCAGTATGTTGGCCAGCTGATGTGAAAAGCCGTCTCACTGGAAAAGACCTTGATGCCGGGAGAGATTGAGGGCAGGAGGAAAAGAGGGTGGCAGAGGATGAGATGGTTAGACAGCATCACCAATTCAATGGACATGAATTTGAGCAAACTCCAGGAGTCAGTAGAGGACAGAGAAGCCTGGTGTGCTGTAGTCCAGGGGGGTCACAAAGAGTCAGACATGACTTAGGACAGAAACCGCTGGGTGGCATTTCTGGGGCTCAGCACAGTGAGGCAAAGTGATAGCTAAAAAGCAACTTATTAGGATAGGACACTTGTGAGGCTTACAAGCAGGCAGCCGAGAGGGGCCATGCCCCTGAAACTTAGTGGGCTACAGTTTTATAATCAAGGGAAAAGTGAGGAGGGGAAGAGGACCACCTTCCTCCTTCTTGAATAGACGTCATGCTTCCATCATCAACTCCTCCTCCACGTTGGGCAGGGAAGTTTTCTTGTCCCTACCTGGTCATGGGACTGTCACGGCACAGTGGAGATGAACAAAAGAGATTATGCTCTTTTGCATAAGCGTAAATAACATATGCTCATGCTAAAAATGGTGCATTGTTTCAGGTTTTAGTAAACAGAATGTCATCACTTACTTATATTTTTGTGCACACAGAGGAGTGTGTCATAGGAATCACTAACTTACTGAGCTCACCTACCAGGATGTGGGTCTCACACCACCATTGTTTTGTTCTTTGGGGGCCGTGTCTCATATGCTCCTGGCTGCCTGGTTTTGTTGCTAGGCAAGCCTGCTTTCTTGAGTGATCATTAACTTACAGGGGTCTCCTATACTTTTTTCTTTACTTAAGATCCCCTAGTGGGATTAACTGTTTAATTACCTACTTTGTCCCTTTACTCTGTCCCCTGTCAGTGGGAGGCACATGAATGTTTTGGCTTCCCAGTGCATATCAGAGTTATGTGTACACTATACTGGAGGCTGGTAAGTGTGCAGTAGAACTGTGTGTAAATAAGCAATGTTTTTGTTGTTGCTGAGTTGCATCCAACTCTTTTGCAACCCCATGGACTGTAAACCTGCAGGCTCCTCTGTCCATGGGATTTCCCAGGTAAAAATACTGGATTGGATTGCCATTTCCTTCTCCAGGGGATCTTTCTGATCCAGGGATCGAACCCCAGTCTCCTGCATTAGTAGGCAGATTGTTTACCACTGAGCCACCAGGGAAGCCCCATAACAATGTACACACCTTAATTTTAAAATATCTTGTTGCTAAAAATTGCTGATCAACATCTGAGCCTTCAGCAAGTCATAATCTTTTTGCTGGTGGAGGGCCTTGCCTTATTGGTGGCTGCTGACCAATTGGGGTGGTGGTTGCTGAAGGTTAGGGTGGCCGTAGCAATTTTTTAAAAGAAAGTAACAGTGAAATTTGCCTTATCAATTGATTTGTTCATTTATGAACAATACCTCTGTAGCCTGCAGTGCTGTCTGGTAGCATTAACCCACATAACTGAAAATATAACTTCTTTCAGAATAGGAGTCAATCCTCTCACCCTCCTGCTGCGTTATCAACTAACTTCAGGTCATATTCTAATTCCTTTTTTTTTAAGGTTTTCTTTTTTCTTTCTTTATTTTGGCTGCACTAAGGTCTTCGTTGCTGTGCACAGGCTTTCTCTAGTTGGGGAGAGTGAAGCTACTCTCTAGTTGGGGTCCGTAGGCTTCTCACTGTGGTAGCTTCTGTTGTGGAACACAGGCTCTAGGGCCCTCAGGCTTAGTTGCCGCACAGCTTGTAGAATCTTCCCGAACTAGGGATTGAACCCATGTCCACTGTTTTGGCAGGCAGATTCTTAATCTCTGAACCATCAGGGAAGTCCAGTACTTCATTTCACCAGCATCTTCACCAGGTATTGATTCCAACTCAAGAAACCACTTTTCTTTGCCCATCCATAAGAAGCCATTCCTCGTTCATTAAAGTTTTTTTCCATGAGATTGCAGCAATTCAGTCCCACCTTCAGGCTCCACTTCTAACTCTAGTTCTCTTGATATTTTCACTTCATCTACAGTGACTTCCTCCACTGAAGTCTTGAACTCCTCAAAGTCATCCATGAGGGTTAGCATCAGCTTCATCCAAACTCCTGTTAATATTGGTATTTTGACCTCTTCCCATAGGTCTCCTGGAGGAGGAAATGGCAACCCACTCCAGTATTCTTGCCTGAAAAATCCCATGGACAGAGGAGCCTGGCAGGCCACAGTCCATGGGGACACAAAGAGTCAGACATGACTGAGCATGTGTGCATGTATGCGCACACACACAGACACACACACACACACATCTCCTTAATGGCATCTAGACTGATGAATCCTTTCCAGAAGATTCTACACACACACACACACACACACACACACATCTCCTTGATGGTATCTAGACTGATGAATCCTTTCCAGAGGAGTTTCGATTTTCTTTGCCCAGCTCCACCAGCAGAATCACTGTCTTTGGCAGCTATAATCTTCTGAAATGCATTTCTCAAATAATAAGACTTGAGAGTTAAAATGATCCCTCTTCATGGGCTGCAGAATGGAAGTTGTGTTAGCTGGCATCAAAACAACATTAACCTCATTGTACATCTCTATCAGAGCTCTCAGGTGAGCAGTAATATTTTGAAAAGAATCTTTTCTTCTGAGCAATAGGTCTCAACGTTAGGCTTAACATGTTTGGTAAACCATGTTGTAAAGAGATATGCCATCATCCAGGCTTTGTTTTTCCATTTATAGAGCACAGGCTGAGTGATTTAATATAATTTTTAAGGGCCCTAAGATTTTCAGAGTGGTAAATGAGCACTGGCTTTAGTCACCAGCTGCACTGTCCCCTAACAAGAGTGTCAGCCTGTCCTCTGAAACTTTGAAGCCAAACATCAATTCTCCTCTCTAGCTAGGAAAGTCCTAGATGGTATCTTATTTCAGTATAAGGCCGTTTTGTCTACATGGAAAATCTGTTGTTGAGTATAGCCACCTTCGATAACTACTTAGCTAGATCTTCTGCATAACTTGCTGCAGCTTCTTCATCAGCACTTGCTGTTTGACTTTGCACTTTTATGTCACAGGAAACAGCTTCTTTCCTTGAACCTTATGAACCAGCCTCTGGTAGCTTCAAACTTTTCCTCTGCAGCGTCCTCACCTCTCTCAGCCTTCACAGAATTTAAGGGATAGGACATTGCTGTGGATGAGGTTTTGGCTGAAGGGAATATTGTGGCTGGTTTGATCTTCTCTCTAGACTACTCACTGTCTCCATATCATAAATAAAGCTGTTTTGCTTTCTTGTCATCCATGTGCTCACTGGAGTAGCACTTTTCATTTCCTTTAAGAGCTTTTCCTCTGTATTCAGAACTTGGCTAACTGTTTGGTGCTAGAGGTCTCGCTTTCGGCCTGTCTCAGCTTTCACATGCCTTCCATATTAAGCTTAATCCTTTCTAGCTTTTAAATTGAGAGACATGAAACTCTCCCTTTCACCTGAATACTTAGAGGCTCCTGAAGGGCTATTGATTGGCCTAATTAAATATCGTTGTGTTTCAGAGAATTAAGGAGTCCTGAGGAGAGGGAGAGAGACAGAGGAAGGGCTAGTCAGTGGAGCAGTCAGAATCTACACAACATTTATGGGTTAAATTTGCCCTCTTATATGTGGACACGATTCTTGACATCCCAGAACAATCACAATTTTGTTGTTGTTTAGTGGCTGAGTCCTGTCTAACTCTTTGCAACCCCATGGACTGTAGCCTTCCAGGCTCCTCTGTCCATGGGATTTCCCAGGCAGGAATACTGAAGTAGGTTGCCATTTCATTCTCCAGGGGATCTTCTGGACCCAGGGGTTGAACCCAAGTCTCCTGCATTGCAAGAGGATTTTTACAGCTGAGCCACCTGGGAAGCCCTAGACAATCACAACAGTAACATCAGAGATCACTGATCACAGATCACCATGACAAACACAGTAATACTTAAAAGTTTTAAATGTTTTGAGAGTTAGTGACATGTGACACACAGACAGGAAGTGGGCAGATGCTGTTGGCAACATGGAACCAATAGACTCGCTTGATGTGATGTTTCCACAGACCTTCAGTTTGTAAAAGGCAGTATCTGTAAAGCACAATAAAAAGAGATGTGCCTATTCTTGAAGGGACTGTCAGTTGACAGATTGAATCATTACACTCGGTAGAAAAAACTTCAGGAAGCCACAAAGGAATAGCCTTGTTTCAAAGTGATTATTCAAGAGGAAACATTTTTGCTGTTTTTTTTTCTATATGGAATATAGGAAAACAAATGTCATTTAAAAATGGATACAGTGTTGAAACATGGACTGTGAACCTGTCCCTCAGTTCTGCATTTCCAAAATACAGCTGCTTTTAATGCTTTTGAGACTGTCTTTCCAGACTTTTCTGTGTTTGTTTATATTCTATAAAAATTTATTCATAGTCCATATGCTGTTCTTAATTTTTTTTTACTCAACAATATGTTACAGACATCTTTCTGTCATTTGTATGCCTCAATCCATGCAAATCTATCTTTTCTTCTCTTGGCTGGTGAAGAGTAGTCAGTTACCTAGATAAAGCATAATTTATTTAAGTAGTCACTTACTAATGGACACTTAATCCCTCTTCCCATTTTTGCTATGTTAATGTAACTTTTTAATAAGGTTTCTTGTACATATATTTAAATGTACTTTGTTTTTTTCTGGAGCTGAGTGGGGAGGGTGGGAGGGTGGGACTGTGCTGCACGGCTTGCAGGATCTTCGTTTCCCGACCAGGGACTGAACTCAGGCCGCGGCAGTGAAAGTCCTAAGTCCTAACCACTAGACTGCCAGGGAATTCCCTAAGTGTATTTTCTGTTATTTCCTAAGGAAATTCTTTCAAGTAGACTTACTGGATATTACATATTTTTAAACATTACCATTAAAAAACAAACATAAAGGCAAAGAGTATATATAAAAACTGATAAATTCAGGAGAAAGTGTGTACCCAAGTTAAAAATGTGGCTCTAATAACAGTTTCATGGTTTCGACAGTGTGCTGTGGTTATATACGATACTATCATTGGGGGAACTGGGTGAAGGATACACAGGAAGTCTGTTCTATTTTTGTAACTTCTTGTGAGTTTTAAACTATTTCCAAGTAAAATGTTATTTAAAAAAATATATCGCCAATCCAGGAAGGTTTTATCAGCTTAAAACTCCACTAAGAGTAAATGAATATGAATCTCTTAAATCGTGGGCCACCAGGGCAAGGGTCATCAGCAACAGGCCGAAGAAATAGTCCATGTGGTTGGGATATTGGTTACATACAGGGGTTTGAGCAAAGAAGTAAATATAAATAGAATAATGGGAGCCAGGGAAGGAAGGTAAAAATGTAGAAAGCAGGGAGGCCAGAATAAAATGTATTGTTAAATTGGAAATGTCGGTGTGAATTTATGGTCTGTAATGCACAGAGATAGTTATAGAAATAGAGATGTGCTTTTTATCTGATTGAAAGAGATGGGCATCTTTTTGTATATTCGCTGGCCATTTTATTTCTTCTTAGTTGAGCTGCTGGTGCATTTTCCCTTGTCCATTTTTCTGTTGAAGCTACCTTTTTCTTTCTTTTTAAAAAATATGTATTTGTTTGGCTGTGTTGGGTCTTAGTTGTAGCATGTGGGATCTAGTTCCCTGACTAGGGATTGAACCTGGGCCCCCTGCATTGGGAGCTCAGAGTCTTAGCCACTGGACCGCCAGGGAAGTCTCTACTTATTTCTTCCTGATTTGGAAGAAATTGTAACAGTATAGATTCTTATTAGTGGTGCTCTTATTGGTGGTATATCCTATTTGCTTACAATTCTGTGATCTAGGAATTCAGGCAGGGCCCAGCTGGACAGTTCTTTCCTTCTATATGGCGTCTGGGGTCACTCAGCTCCATTCAGCTGTGAAGTGGGCTGGTCCGGAAGATGCACAGAGATATCAGGCCATGTCTCATGCCTCATTGCTCCTCTGGGTATCTCATGTCTCTCCCCACGTGGCCTACCTGAGCTTACCGGTGGGAAGGAGCAGAAGTTTGGTCGGTGGGATGTGTTAAAACAGGTGGTCTGTTGGGTCCTAGCCAACTCACAGTAGGCGTTTTGAGCCCTCATTATTCTCCTTTTTCTCATCTGCTCTGCCTTCTCAGGAATCTCTCCTTCCTCAGGAGATTATCATCAAGGTTGAGGGAGAAGATGCCCGGTCACTGGCCGTCCCATCCCAGGTGAGTTGGACAGGGCCTCTGTGTCTTTCAGTTGAGAAATGTGCGTAGCTGGCAGGCAGCAGAAGCCACACTGAAGTGAACTGATTAGAAAATGAGGAAATTGAGATGAATGGACACCTTTTACACAAAGTTGGTTATAACTGCATGGAAATTCGAGTGTGTGAGTTGTCATTTTCTTCCCCCTAAAGGTCTGAAAGAATTTGGCTTGGTTTAAATGGTTGAAGGAAAGAGTAAGTGAAAAAAAGTTCAGGGTCAGGAGAGAGAGAAGCTACAGCTATAAAGCAGAACTCACAGATATAGAGAACAAGCTAGTGGTTACCAGTGTTAGAGGTGGCAGGAACTGAGGGGAAGAATTGGGAGGTATAAAGTATGGAGTATAAGACAGGCTTGAGGGTAGATTATACAACATGGGCAATATAGCCAATATTTTGTAATATCTGTAAATGGAAAGTAACCTTTCAAAATTGTATAAAAATAAAAAATAGCCATTAGAAAAACAGTCCTTGATTAGTGTCAGGGTAATTAATTCAGAACATAGAGGAAGAAGGGCTCATATAAGAAAAGTGAGGTTGAGGGTATTATTGGAAGGCTTGCATTTTTCTCTGTGAACCATCAGATGAAATTATCTGTTGAGCATGAGGGTGGTAATCAGAATGGAGAGATGTTGGATGAAGAGTGGAGAAGGCTTAAAGTTAGTAACTTGGATTAAGGGAGACAGGCTGCTTCAGGAGGTACAGTGGGTTGCTGGTCAGTCCCAAAAATTCATTCTGAAATTGTTGTTTGGTTGCTAAGTCGTGTCCAACTCTGCAACTCTATGGACATGCCAGGCTTACCTGTCCTTCAGTATCTCCTGGAGTTTGCTCAAACTCATGTCCATTGAGTTGGCAATGCTGTCCAGCCATCTCATCCTCTTTCACTCACTTGTCGTCCTGCCCTCAATCTCTCCAAGCATCAGGATCTTTTCCAATGAGTTGCCTCTTCACATCAGATGGCATTCTGAGATAGTGGCCATTAATAACAACAGAGAGCAGGTTGATATTTAGATGCATTTAGTTACATTCAATGGAAGCCCCACAGCCCACAGGTTTAAGGCAATATTTGAAAGGGAATTTTTGACTATATCAAATAGATTAAGATGAATGATCCATAGACTCTCAACTGAATAATTAAGATAGAAAAGATAAAAAGGATACTAAACAGAAAGGAAAAGACTATAAACTGGAGAATAGTAACAGTAGGTGTTTCAATAGAATAAAGACCCCAAACCATCAAAGAATGAGAAGAGTAAAGGGGACAATTGAGCAAGTAAAGTGGAGAAATCTGATGTTGTAATGAAAGAGTGAGCAGTTCTCTGTGTGTGACTTGAGAGGTGGAGTACTTTATGGTAGTTTCAAGATCTAGGGTCTCATGTTACGAGTGAGGGGCTGGAAGTCAGGCTGGCTATATGAGTTGGTGACATAGTCTATGATGTTAGGGAAACTTGAAGTTGCATCCCAGTTACTAACCTTACACATATGTGTTAGTTTCTCTAACCTTCTAGCTTTTCCTCTGAAAAGTGGTGCTACTAATAGTATTTTCTCAGGGACCTTGTAAGAAATCAATAACAGTAATTTATGCAGTGGGTTTCTCTGGTGGCTAAAGTCATAAAGAATCCACCTGCCAGTGCAGGAGACACAGGTTCAATCCCTGGGTCAGGACACTGGAAGGAAGAAATGGCAACCCCCTCCAGTATTCTTGCCTGGAAAATCCCATGGCGGGCTACACTCCACGGGGTCAAAAAGAGCTGGACACAGCAACTAAACAAGAACAAATTTATGCAACAGGCTTAGCACATTGCCTGACACCGCAAGTAGTCAGTTAGTTTTCTGTTATTACCAGAGAACTCTACAAATGGATGCTATAGACCATCCAAGACAAGACAATACAAGTTATTGAATTAGAGGATAAATCCTAGGTGTTATTAATATAAATCCTCAGTGGAATGGAAGGGAGGTGGTGTTCAAGTTATTGGTAGAACAAAGCTCCAAGAAGCGAGGTAAATGGCATGAGTTTCAGGGTTTCTGGGAGGATACACCCTCTTTTCCACCTTTGATGCTGAGACCCCTGAATTGGGAGAGCATGACCACCCTGAGCCTGTGAGGTCTGCAGAGGAGGGAGTCCCTGGGGGAAGTGTAGGTTTCTATTAACTGAGGAATGGGGCATTCCTGATGGGTCAGTGGTAAAGAATCCACCTGCCAATGCAAGAGACGTGTTTGGTCCCTAATCCAGGAAGATCCCACGTGCCACAGAGTAACTAAGCCTATGTGCCACAACTATTGAGCCTGTGCTGTGGAGCCCACATGCCATGACTACTGAATTCTGTGCCATGGCCCTAGAGTCTGAGATTCCATGCTCCACAACAAGAGAAGCAGCTGCAATGAGAAGCCCACTCACTGCAGCTATAGAGTGGCCCCCCACTTGCTGCAACTAGAGAGAAAAGCCCACACAGCAATGAAGACCTAGCACAGCGCCCCCCGAAAAACTACTATACTTATTTTTAAAAAGGGGGATGTAGAGAGAATATTTGGTGAAGATGTAGGATTTCATTATTATAGAAGAATTCCCAAATTGAAAGGTTTGGGAAGGAATTTTGAGCAGTGGGGAGCTGAGGACAAGTAGATGAAGTATAGAATAAGAAGGGATAGAAGTCCAGAAAAGCCAGTATCCATACTTAAGGGACTTTTTCTAATGAGTATGTGATAAGCCTTGTGAGATTCAGGTGAACAGAGAGAAGTTAAATCAGAATTTGAACCAGGATTATTTTGATGTATTACAAAGCCTATTGATTGATATCCTGTTAATTCACTTACTGAAATAAGTTACCAAATATGTATTTAGTCTGTACTACACACCAATACTGTACTGAGCACTGGAGTTAAATAAATACCGTGTTGCTGCCATCATGGATTATAGCCTAGTGACCAAGATGACTGCTATGCAAATGATAAGAAAGGATGGTGGGTCTTACAATAGAAATTTCTGGAACTTTGAGAATATAAAGCTTGAGGTGGAAGGTGGGGTGATAGTCTAGTCTAGTATTATTTATTTGACATTTGAAGTTTGATATTAAAGGGACCTACATTAAACACCGAAGGGGCATGTTAATTAAAAGGAAACATGGGGCTTCCTTGGTAGCTCAGTGGCAAAGAATCCACCTGCCAGTGCAGGAGACACAGGTTCAGTTTCTCTGGGAAATCCCACATGTGGGCCTGTGAGCCACAACTATTGAGCCTGTGATCTAGAGCCCGAGCCCTGCAACATGACAAGCCGCTTCAATAAGAAGCCCAGGCATCGCAACTAGGGAGTAGCCCCCACTCAGCACAACTAGAGAAAAGCCCCCATAGCAACAAAGACCTTAATGCAGCCAAAAAATAAGTAAATAAATTTTAAAAAAATTTTTTAAAGGAAGCATGGATTGGAAGTTGAAAAACAGTACCTATAGATCCATGTTGAACACAAGGAACAGTTTTCTGAATCTCATTTTGGGCTCATTATGAAAATTAGTGAAAATTATCAGCCACAGCTTAGAAAAATGCAAGTACAGTAGCACTTTGCATCAAGTTTCATGGGCTTCAGGGACCTTGTGTCCTATTCATGAACCACAGCTTAAGAACACTCCATCTATTTTAAAATGTCTTGGCAAGTGGCATTCGAATTCAGTGGCTGTAGCTGCCTTTGGGTAAGGACAGATCACATCCGGTACTTTTTGGGAACAAAATTCCTGCCCAATAGTCTTTTTTTTTTTAAACTCAATTAAAAAAAAAGATTGGAGTGTAGTTTGATTTACCACCTAATAGTCCAGAAAGGTGAAAAAGGAAATGGCAACCCACTCCAGTATCCTTGCCTGGAAAATTCCATGGACAGAGAAGCCTGGTGGGCTGTAGTCCATGGAGTCAGAGTCGGACACGACTGAATGACTAAAACACACACACACAAACACACACACAGAGTCCTAAAAGGAGGGTTCTTCCTGCTTACAGGAGGCAGCTCAAACATGGCAGTAATGACAGGCTCTATGGTGCAGCTCATAGTTGTGGGCAAAGCAGAACTGTTTCCTGAAGAGTAAGAGTTCAGGATAAAGGTCTCTCATTGACTGTCATTTAGTTTTTCAGTGTTCTCAAACCTAAGCATCTTGATAATTACCAGCCTTTGTTTTTTGTTCAGTAAACTCTGCTAATGGCTTTTTATGTATCATTACAATTTAATTTACTCAACAACAGAATGAGTTGGGTATGGTTAAGCCTAATAAGTAGAAATGGAATAACCTCACCATTAAAAGACAGTCAGATTAGATACATTAAAAAAAAATATTCAGACATATGCTCTTAATAGAGGAAAAAACCCAAGTCTCTTTTCCAAATCCAGTGCTCTTAGCTTATACATCCTGCCTTTCATTAAGGCCTACATTTCATTTTCTGTCCCACATTTCATTCTCTGCATCAACAAAGCTGTGTGCCAAATCTGGCCCATCACCTTTTTTGCAAGTAAAGTTTTATTGTAATATAGCCACAACCATTTGTTCATATATTTTCAATGGCTGCTGTCTTGCTATAGCAGCAGAGCTGACTAATTGTAATAGAGGCTGTATGGCTTGCTAAGCCTAAAATATTTGCTCTCTGACCTTTGACAGATAAAAATTTGCTGAACCTGTTCTGTTAGTTTCTTGATAATTTGGAGGGAATTCCTAAGTTGGAATTCAATATTCACTAACACAAAAATCAGAATTAGCATTTTCTTTAAGGTCTACAAGAAAGAAAACAATTTGTCACTTCTTTCTGATGTTCCTCTTTGGGGTTATAAACAGGTCCAGCATCCAAAACCCAAAGGGGCTTGCCTAAAAGGTACTTGTACCCCTAGAATCTTTTGAATGTTGACTATCTCAGGACTGTTTCCAGGCCATCAGGTTTTCCTTCTTCCATCTGTCAAACTTTTCCTCTCTGAACACTGGAAGGAAATGATACCCAGCTGAGTAGGAATGTGTGTCCTGTTTTAGGAGGGAGTGAACTTCAAAATAGTGACTGTGGACTTCACTCAGGAAGAAGGCACTTTGAGCTCTGCTCAGAGGACCCTGGACAGAGATGTGATCCTGGAAAACCACAGGGACCCTTGGGGTAAGAGTACAGTCCCTTTTAATGGTATCTGTATATTGAAATAATTTCTCATTTCCACAGATCAGGATCTAGGGAGTTCAGAGGACAGAATGACTTTGGCCACACAAAGATTAGTGTGGTGAAGATGTAGTTTTAGTTTGTAGGGTAGCAAAAGTACAACTTGGTGAGTTTGAGCTTATTCAGTCTTCTAGGTTCCTAAGAGGCAAAGACAGGGACCAGATTCTGCAGTGACTCTTTTGTCCCCAGTCCAGACACCCAAAGTTCTATACCTTTCCTCTCAGCTTTCCAAACTAGATGTAATCTAGTTCGAACAAGAGGATGAGTATAAAAAGAATTTTCCCACATGCATATCCAAGTGAGAAATAGATATTTAGGAGTCATTACAGGTATAGACTTCCTTGGGGGCTGGGTGGTACAGAATCAGCCTGCCAATGCAGGAGATGCGGGTTCGATCCCTGGGTCAGGAAGATCCCCTGGAGAAGGAAATGGCACTCCACTCCAGTATTATTGCCTGGGGAATCCCGTGGATAGAGGAGCCTCGTGGGTTATAGTCCATTAGGGTTGCAAAGAGTCAGACACGACTGAATGACTAACACTTTCACTTTCTTTCACAGGTGTAGATTTGTTTGAAAAATCCCCATAGGGCATATCACATATTTATCTTTTCTTCCACTGGAAGAGGATTATATACATCACCATTTTTTCCCAAATGTACCTTCTGTTGCTTGGCCTAATTGCCACCCAGGCTTCTGTGTATGAGCATATCTCCGTCCTGTCTCACTTGGGACTAAAAGAATCCATGGGGCTATATTAGCCTCTAAGGCATTTAGGGAACCTGGGATAACAGTACACTCATTATTTTTTCCTGGTTCACAAAGTTGTTTGACTTCATCTTAACTAACACGACTGTACTAACAAGTTTCATGCCTTCAGAAAGTCCTAAAATTTCAGTGAACATGTGTCTAGCACTAAAAAGGGTAGAAAGGATCCTCTGTGTTTTTACTAAGAATTGCAGAATTGTTTTGCAATCCTGTAAGTTCTGCATAGATGATCCTGTTTTGGAATATGGAGATATTTGACATATAAAGTCTTTATTCAGCAACACTAAGATTGAAATAGTTTCATATTAATTCCTTGTTATGCTGTCTGACTGTGGTAGTTCTCTGCTTACTGCTCATTTCATCCTTTTGCTTTTCAATTCATATTATAGGTCCATAGCTGAAAATAAATCCACATGTAATTTTCATACTTTCTTGTCAGCTTTTCCCCGAATATTCCAGCTCTAACAATTTTTGGCTAGGGTGTTCTATTTTGCTTTCTTCCAGACTCGGCAACTGCACTTGGAAGAAGAGAATCAAGATTGAAGCAGAGCATTTTTGATGACAAACTATCCCATAGCGTGAAGATAGAAAAGTTGACAAGAGATGATCCTTGGTTGTCTTCATGTGAAGAATTTCAGGATTGTAAGGAGCTGTTGGAGAAGCAACAGGAAAAACAAGAGAGACTTTTGAAGGAAGTGACATTTACTCACAGAAACGCCATTACTCATGAGAGAGACTGCAAAAATGATAGCCCTGAGGAGAAGGCTGGTCTGAATTCCAATCTTCTTTCATCACAGTTGATACCTATAAGAAACCGTTTTCATAAACATGCTTCACATGTTAAAAAATTACATTATAATTCTATGGTAAACACTCATCAGATGATTACTGATACTGAGAAACTCTGTGAAAATAATGAATTTGGAAACCTCCCCCAAAGTATTCATTTTATTCAGTTTACAAGAACTCAAACAGAAGGTAAATCCTATGGATTTAGTGACAGTATTCAACCTTTTAACCATGGTACACCCTTAAACATACATGAGAAAATACATGCACAAGGAAGATCCTTTGATTTTAAGGAATGTGGGCAAATTTTGAACCACAGCATATCCCATAACGAACAACAGAGAAACTCCATTGGAGAGAGTCAGTATAAATGTCGTAAGACCTCTGAGAGTTCATCCCTTGCTCAAAACATGAGAAATCATTCTGAAGAGAAGCCCTTTGAATGTAATCAGTGTGGAAAATCCTTCAGTTGGAGCTCTCATCTTGTTGCACATCAGAGAACTCATACAGGGGAGAAACCTTATGAATGTAATGAATGTGGGAAATCATTCAGCCGCAGCTCTCACCTTGTTTCCCATCAAAGAACTCATACTGGAGAGAAACCTTATAGATGTAATCAGTGTGGGAAATCCTTTAGCCAGAGCTATGTCCTTGTTGTGCATCAGAGAACTCATACTGGAGAGAAGCCTTATGAGTGCAATCAGTGTGGAAAGTCATTCAGACAGAGCTACAAACTTATCGCACATCAAAGAACTCATACTGGAGAGAAGCCCTACGAATGTAATCAATGTGGAAAATCATTTATCCAGAGCTATAAACTTATTGCCCATCAAAGAATTCATACTGGAGAAAAGCCCTATGAATGCAATCAATGTGGAAAGTCTTTTAGTCAAAGTTACAAACTTGTTGCCCACCAGAGAACTCACACAGGAGAAAAACCCTTTGAATGTAATCAGTGTGGAAAATCCTTCAGCTGGAGCTCTCAACTTGTTGCACACCAAAGAACTCACACTGGAGAGAAACCCTATGAATGTAATGAGTGTGGGAAATCTTTCAACCGCAGTTCTCACCTTGTTATGCACCAGAGAACTCATACTGGAGAAAAACCCTATGAATGTAATCAGTGTGGGAAGTCCTTCAGCCAGAGTTATGTCCTTGTTGTACATCAGAGAACTCACACTGGAGAAAAGCCCTATGAGTGCAGTCAGTGTGGAAAATCCTTCAGGCAGAGTTCATGCCTTACTCAACATCAGAGAACTCATACTGGAGAGAAACCCTATGAATGTAACCAGTGTGGAAAAACATTCAGCTTGAGTGCTCGACTTATTGTACATCAAAGAACTCATACTGGAGAGAAACCCTTTACGTGTAATCAGTGTGGGAAAGCGTTCATTAATAGTTCTAAACTTATTCGACATCAGGCAACTCATACAGAAGAGAAACCCTATGGATGTAACTAGCCTGGAAATCTTTTGGCAGAGTATATCCCTTCCTCCTTGCCTCCCTTTCTCCCTCACTCTTTCCCTTTCTCCCTTCAGCCCCTCATTCCCTTGTTCCCTCCTTCCATTCCTCCAGGATTACATGTATCGGAAAGAATAAGCATGAAAATAGTGTGTGTGGAAAAAAAGCTCTCCATTAGCTCTCTGTTCAACTGTGTATCTGAAAACTCTTTCTGGAGAAGAAAGAAAAAGTATGAATCATGTATTTTACTTAGCAATTCCATGTTTTTAAAAATCAAACTTGACCCTTGTTAAACATTCCCATGAGAGTGATAACTCTTGGCACTTTTCCTTGCAGAAAGCACTTCTACCTGAATTAGAGAATTATCATTAAATGGGCAATATGCTGTGGAGTGATTGCCAGTGAGGTAGACCTCTTTTCCAATAAAGAATAAATGAGAGGGGACATATATACACCTATGACTGATTCATGTTGATATATGGCAGAAACTAACACAATATTGTAAAGAATTATTCTGCAGTTAAAAAGATAGTAAATCTAAAGAGAATAAAGCTATGGCACCTTAAAAAAAAAAGGAATAAAAGAATGCTAAGACTGGTTGGCTTATTGAAAACATTGGGAAATTGCTGTAGTTATTGCAAACCACTCTAGTATTCTTGCCTGGAGAATTCCATGGACAGAGGAGCCTGGTGGACTATAGTCCATGGGGTTGCAAAAGAGTTGGACATGACTGAGGTGACTTAGGACACAGCACATTAGAATTTAGACTGGAAAACAGAATTTCAGTGTGTCATTTTCCAACATGAGTTCTCCAGCACTCCTTGGTAATTTGTTTCATAAGCACTTTCTCTTATCTGTAAAGATTTTGTTTAAAAAAAAATAGGGAAATGGCTATGATGTGAACTGAAAATTGCAGGGCAAGAGTATAGAACATTCATTTCTAGAATCATGAAAAGATATATTTGTGCTAGGATCAGAATCTAAAGGGATTCTAGGTATTCCTGTTTTAATTTTAGATTTATACTTGATTTTCTTTTCTTTTGTTTTTTTGGACTGTGTGCTTTTTTTAATAATACTAGTGAATGATTTGAAATAATTAGTCCAAAAATACAAAAATACCCATCTCCTTTGACCATTTAGCCAGATAGCAGAGATCCCTCATGCTTCTGAGAGTTCATTTGGATTAGCATAAACAGGTCACTCCTTAGGACCTAGATTCCCAGGAATATTGAAAATAAATATTTCATTGAAAACATTTTATTGAAAATAAAATATTTCAGGCTTCTGTGGTGGCTCAGTGGTGAATAATCGACCTGCTAATGCAGGAGACAGGGTTTCATCTCTGATCCGGGAAGATCCCACATGCCAAGGAGCAACTAAGCCTATGTGCCACAACTACTGAGCCTGTGCTCTAGAGCTTAGGAACTGCAGCTATGGAGCCACATACCCTAGAACCTGTGCTCAGCAACAAGAGAAGCCACCACAATGAGAAGCCCATACACCACAGCTAGAGAGTAGCCCCCACTCTCTGCAACTAGGGAAAAGCCCATGTAGCAATGAAGACCCTGCACAGTCAAAAATAAATAAAATCAGAACTTAACTATTTTCCTGGCAATGTGGAACTGGAAATTTATGTTAGAGAATTAAATGAGAATTCATGGGTAGTATGAAGGACAAATGATTTTACTTTTTTCTTTTAAACCCATCTTACCCAAGCAGTATAAAAGAGCTCTGTTTTTAAGGGTTTTTTTTTTTCTCTCCTCATGTAGTAGTATCTTTATACCCTCCAGGATATGTTCCCTAATTCGAGAATCCTCTGAGTGGGAAGATGCTGCCCCTGGCTAAGTGCTCACCACCTAAATTAAGTTCACAAGAATGCTTTTAGTGAGGCAGTAATTGTAGTTTCTCATTGGGTTTTTTTGGTGTGTGTGTGTGCGTGTGTGTTTTAATATTTGGTTCACAAGTCTTTCTGGCCCTTTCCTCTAAATCATGAATTCTAATTCATGATTATCGTGGACCTGAAAACTCTGATCCTGGAGAGTTACTGAAAAATAAACAGAGTTGAACTGAGAGAGCACAGAATAGAGGTAAATTCCCTGAAGAAACAAAAAGCTGAAATGACATCTGATAGGGATTTGTTGTTTAGTGTCCAGCTCTTTTGTGACTTCATGGACTGTAACCCACCAGGCTCCTCTGTCCATGAGATTTTCCAGGCAAGAATACTGGAGTGGGTTGCCATTTCCTTCTCCAGGGAAACTTCCTGACCCAAGAATCAAACCTTGGTCTCCTGCATTGCAAGCAGAATCTTTGCCACTGAGCCCACAGGGAAGCCCTGATAGGGGTTCTCCGTAGTAAATTCTGTCCCCATGAGATGACCCTAAGTGGAACTGTTTTTAATGAGGATTAATCCAGAGACCGCACCACACCTGGCGGTGACTGAAGTTCTGGGGGAACAGTTGTTGATGGCTGGTAAACTGGCTTCTCACCCCAGGAGACTTTTCAGTCAGTCCATGATTGCATAGGTGGAGGAACAGAAGGAGTTCTCCATGCACTACAGTTTGGGGAAGGACATAAAATAGTGAAAACTCTAATAATGGGATCTGGTTAGGCTTCTTTTTCTCCGAGTTATAGATAAAGCAAGTAGATGATTTTCAGTGGGCATGTTGAATCTTATTTTGAAGGCAAGAAAACAGGATTGTCCAAACAAGTATAAAACCAACTGGGCTAAGAAAGCTCTGAAGATTCAAATTTGGGAAGGGATTTATTGCAAAGTGATCTCTTTAGTAAATGTTTAAAATATTTCATTGGAAATATGAAGTGGACAAGGCTGCCAAGAAATTTTGAAGTGAGTATTGTTTGTGTGTTTCTTGGCCGGGTTGAATATGTGGGTCATCTGTGTGCACTAAGTCATATTATGTCAATTCCTAGGTGGCGAACTATGATTGCCAAGTGTTTTGAAGTAATAGATCCAATAGATAAACAAAAATGATCATTTCTCTTATTTCCTTATTTATTTCCCTTTGTAGAAAAGGCATTCTTCTGGAAAAAAAAAAAGTCAAAAAAATGAAGAGACATTAAAGTGACAGCTAACAAAAATATGTAATTAAACTTCTGAACCTAAAATTTACTGTTAAAAAGGGAGTCAGTAACTTGATTTTAATGACAAACATATGACACATTTAAAATGACATACATCCCTTGCATAAAAATTTTTTAAAATTCACAAAAAATTATACTTTGCAACTTCCCTGGTGGTACAGTGGATAGAAATCAGCCTGCCAGTGCAGGAGACATGGATTTGATCCCCGGTCCAGGAAGAGTCCACATGCCTTGGAACAACTAAGCCCGTACAACACAGCTGCTAAAGCCTGAGCACTCTAGAGCCTGTGCACCACAATGAGAGAAGCTACTGAATGGAGAAACCCATGCACCACAACTGGAGAGTTGCCTCCTCTCTCTGCAACTAGAGAAAGCCCACAGCCCACACAGCAACAAAGACCTAGAACAACAACAACAACAACAAAAAGATCATACTTGGACATAGAAATATGCGTAGTTATTTTACAGGCCAAATTTCTTTCACTGTACTTTGGTAAAATTAGAAATAGATGAAGAGTGGCCAGATGCTTTTATGTATTTATTACTTTAGCCACAAAGCACAGCTTGTGGGATCTTAGTTCCCTAACTAGGGATTGAACCCCAGCCCCAGCAGTGAAAGTGCCAAGTGCTAACCACTAGACTGCCAGGGAATTCCCAAGAATGCTTTTAAATACATGGATGTTAAGGGATACTCTCCTAAAACTAAATTTTTAAATACTTGAGTGATAGGCATATATAAAATTTTATATGTAAATTACATATAGTAGATATAAACTAAGTCTTACACATAAACTACTATAAATTACATATTATATATATATACATATTATATATATATATATATATATATATATATATCTGTGTCCTCAGTCACTTCAGTCATGTCCCAACTCTTTGCAACCCTGTAGACCATAGCCTGCCAGGCTCTTCTGTTCATGGAATTTTCCCAGCAAGAATCCTGGAATGGGTTGCCATGCCCTCCTCCAGGGGATCTTCCTGACCCAGGGATCGAACCCAGGTCTCTTGCATTGCAGGCAGATTCTTTACCATCTGAGCCACCAGGGAAGTCCCTTCTCTATGTGTAATTTACACCAAAACATCAATAATGCTTTTGTATCCTGTGAAAGATTGGATTTGTTCAAGAAGATTGTCAGACTTTCTACAATGTGAACATGTTAGTACTAAGTGGTAACTTCAAGAAAAGTACTTGTTGTTTAGCCAGTAAGTTGTGTCTCAGTCTTTGTAACCCCATGGACTGTAGCCTGCCAAGCTCCTTTGCCATCTGCTATTTCCTTCTCCAGGGGTCTTCTAACCCAGGGTTCAACAGGTAGGTTCTTTACCACTGAACCAACCAGGGAAGCACAATAGCCAGTCCCCAGGCTAGAGTCCAGCCTGACAGTGAAGGGTTAGCTGGCCATGCAGAGGCCATTCCCTAACCTTGATCTTTCCTGTGGATACAGCAGGTACCATGGTAGGTGATTGTTGTGGAGCCTCATTTCTCTTACTCAGTCCCCATCTTTTTATGCTGCCTTCATGCTTTCCAGAGAGTAGCATACCCAGAGGGAGTAAGTGGTCTCTGGAGTGCCTTCTCTCTGATAGAGACAGGCAGTGTAAGACAAGCAAGCCAGCAGTAGACAGTCTGTTCCAGAAGGTTGACTCTATCCTCTGATGGATTTCTCACTTACCTCCAATATTCTACAGATTCATGGCCATAAACAGGTTCATGTTACCTGAACCTTAAAAGAGAAACGATAAGCCAATAAAGAGTGTCAGACAGCATGGACACATTTTTCAGGTCGCATGGAATGCTGCAGTAAATACAACAGTCTGCTGGCTCACCAGCAGTGACCTGGGTATGTTGAGATTCTTATGTCTCCAGACCTATCCGTATTGCCTGATTCCTCCTGAGTATGCTCAGAGAACACACAGCCACAGATGGTGCCCTTCGGAGGTTCAGTTCACACGTACCCAGCCTCACAGTTGCCCTGGGAGGCGGTGTGATGAGAATGCCCACTAAGTGTGGGCTCTGAGACCGGGCTTGTGTGCTGCAGTCCCGGCTCAACACTTCCTCAGGCATGCTGGAGTAAACTCAGCCAATTACCCTCTCTGTGCCTGGGTGTTCTCTGTAAAATGAAGATCGTGACAGTTCCTACCTCCATGTTCCTTTGAGAGTTAAGTTAGTATGTGTACCTCTTTGGCACATAGAAGTGTTGTAATGGTGTTTGACGTTGTTGTTATCAACAGCAGCATTATTAAAGTAAATGTCTGTGTAAAATATTATTCAGAATTTCTTTGGAGGGACTTCCCTTGCGATCCAGTGATTAGGACTCTGCACTTCCACCCTGGTGGCGCAGGTTTGATCCCTAGTCAGGGAGCTAAGATCCCACATGCAATGTGGTGTGGCCAATGTGTGAGAAAAAAGAAGAAGCCCTACAGATGTGCAGAGTGTGGGAAAGGCTTCAGTTATAGCTCAGGTTTGTGAAATCATCAGAGGGTGCATATAAGCAAGAAGCCTTACAAGTAGATGTGAGTCAAGGTCTCCAGTTAGAACTTTGCCTTCATTTCAGAGCCAAAACAAGAGAAAAACATAGACATGATGTGTGTGGAGATCCTCAGGAAGGGCTGATGTTTTCATAGCCACTGGTCTGCCTAGGAAGGGAAAATCTGAAAGTGTGGTAAATAGGGAAAGCACTTCAGTCACAAACTTCAGTCTTCAAGAGTCTGTTGCACAGTTGAATACTCCTTAAGGCAATGACCTGGCCAGCGGCTTCAGTGAAAATGGTCACCTTCTTCCAGAGCTGGCCTAGGAGGGAGATTTTACAAATGATGACAATAACGAGAATGTATCCTAGGAGCAGATTATGGATACACAGTCCTTGTGGTGGGGGGAAATACCTATAAACAGGACAAATGTAGGAAAAACATTGTCCTCTTACTCACACCAATAATGTCCATTCCTTTTGGCAAATGGTTTTTATAGAGACTCCCTGGCAGTCCAGTGATTAAGAGTCTGCACTTCCAATGCAAGGTGAGGTTTCCATCCCTGGTCAGGAAAATGAGATCCCATGTGCGTGTGGCACAGAAAAAAAAAAAAAAAAAGATAGTTTTTATAAAAGTAAAATGTAATGTTGACATTCATCAAGGCAAGTTACCTTTAGAAGACCAGGAATGGCTTCAAGGAGAGACATTCTCTTGGAAGGCCTGGGTAATGTATCTCTAGCACATTTTCATCATGCTTCTGTGATGGGATTTTATCTCACAGAGATAAACTGCTCTCATAGAAAGGTTCTGTAAACTGAAGGAATATTTTATCATTTTAAGTAAAATCGGATTGGATTTTTAATTGGCATTGTATGGAATTTATAGGTTAATCTAGAAAGAATCTGCCTATTTGAAATGCTGATTTTTTTTCCATTTTGAAAATGCTATTTATTTCCACTTACTGAAGTATTTTAAATGATTTTTCAGTCATATTTTTTAGAGATTTAGGTTCTGAATATTCTTAAATGTATTTCTAGGATTTTGTTTTACCTTTATCATGAATATATTTTTACCCATTTTATTTCATAGAGGGTTGGGTTATTTTTAACTTATAAGACAAATATTCATACACTTTTAAAATTCAGAAATAGCATTTTCAACTTGTCAGAACAGCAGTGGTGAAACAGGTTATCCAAAGCAATGTCCATGGATCTGTGGAAACATGCACTCTTACACACTTGATGAGAATGAAAATAGGTAGCCTTTTTGAAAGAATTTGTCAGTGTATCAAATTAAATTTGTGTAACCTTCAAAGTGGCAATAAGTATGTAATAATTTATACTTGGAAGATAGTTACAGATGTGGGAAAAGATGTGTGTATATGGCCAAACTCAGTATTTTTTTTTTTTTAACCATAGGAAAACCCCACAAATGTTAATTCTCCAGTTGTAGTAAGTTAAGGCATATGTATATGAGGGCAAACCACTAAAAATATTCAGGTACACCTGTAATGACATCGAAAATTGCCTACAAACTAGAGAACAGGAAAACTTGTGGAATGACAATTATACTATGACCCCATTTTGTTAATATTGTGTGTGTGTATAAAGAGAGAAGGAAAAATATGTGTTAAAAGTCAGTATCATAAGTGCTTATTTCTAGCAGATGGAATACAGGGTCTGTAATACTTTCATGGACTTCTACCTATTTATTAGAAAAAGTATACATTAATTTTATAACAACAGTAAAGCTATTGTTTAAAAAAGATTAGTCTGCTGGAATAATCCTGTATGGTCAAGGATCCATGTTATAAACTCTCTAATTTTTTTTTCTTTTTCTACTGTTCACTTAGCACCTAGTACCAAATATAAGGTATACAAGTGAACTGTGAAATTTGTGATTTAGATACTTTCAGAGGCTGCATCATTTTTGCTGGCGGGTAGAAAATGAGGTGTTCTGGATCACTGGGAGGACCTGGTTAGTACTTCCGTCCTACGTTTTGGCCCTCTGGGATCCAGGAGCCCACAAGCATGGCTTCGATAGAGGATAGTGCACCATAACTCCAGTCTGATGTCTTCACCTGGATGACTCAGGAGGCCTGAGGCATGACCTGGGCTGAGTCCCTTTCTGCTACCTGGGGCTGCAAGGAAAGGAATCTAAGTGACACACGTATTTCAAAGATTTGCAGGTTTGATTCCAAACCACTGCTATAAGCAAATACTGCAGTAAAGCAGGTCACATGAATTTTTGGTTTCCCAGTGTACATAAAACATCTGTAGTACTATATATTGTAGTCTATTAAGTATGCAGTAGCATTATATCTAAAAAATAAATACCCACCTTAATTTAAAAATACTTTTTCCCTGGGGAATTCCCTGGGGGTCCAATGGTTAGAGTTGGGTCCTTTCACTGCTGTGGACCCAACCTCTGACTGGGGAACTAAGATCCTGGAAGTCACGCAGCACAGCCAAAATAATAAAATACTCTTGCTAAAAAATGCTAACCATCATCCGAGTCTTCAGTGAGTTGTAATCTTTTTGCAACAGTTAACATCAGAAATCACTGATCACAATAAAAGGTTTTTAACAAATGAAAAAAATTTTAAAAGATCACCAATCATAGATCACCCTAACAAATGCAGCAATGATGAAAACGTTTGAAATATTGCAAGAATTGCCAAAGTGTGACACAGAGATACAAAGTGAGCAGATGCTGCTGAAAAAAATGGTGCTGATACACTTGCTTGCCACACACTTGCCACAAACTTTCACTTTGTAAAAGCGCAGTATCTGGAGTTCAATAAGACAAGGTATGCTTGCCTGCCTTTTAGAAGGTGATAAGTACCAAGAAAGGAAAGGGAAAGTGGGGTGAGGCAGGTAATGAAGTGCCCAGGGCTGTTGCACTTGTAAATAGAAGGCCTCACTGAGAGCAACATTTGAGCAAAGAATAAAGAAGGTGAAGCAAACTTTGTGGCTACTGAGGTAAAGGAACATACCAGCAGAGGAACAGTGATCAGGTTTGATGGATAGCACAAAGCCCAACATGGCTGGACCAGAATGGGCAAGTGAGGAAGTAATGGAAGATGAGGTAAGAGAGGTTGAGGTAAGAGCGGCTAAAGAGGATAAATTAATTCAGAAATGGAGGATCTAACTATTTATCACAAATATTACTGAGATGTATTATAGGAACCATCCTCCTCTCCATCTGACAAAAAAAGACTGCTAGGCTCTGCCATAATTAAGGGTGACTCTCATCTCTGTGGCAGATTTTACTAGATTTTTAAAAGTCACAGTGAAACTGAAATGTCAAGACATCAAATGACAAGAGATAGGGTCCAAAACATTTATTTCACCGTTCTCTTTGTGTGCCCCAAGTTTCAATGTTAAGCTATTGTTGAATGTTATCCTTTCAGCTCCTGCCAATCACCAACTGCCATGGTCCAGCCCCAGGGGATCCAGGGAATTCAAAGCAGAGATGGCGTCAGTGTCTGAGGAATTAGTTGCTTAATTAAAGATATGGAGGGAGGTTAGAAAGAAATAGTGTAGTAGGAAAATAAGTAGAGAAAAAGATTCTAAATAACCTGGTTTATGTGGAAAACCAATAAAACTCCAAGACAAGGAGTTTGCACCATCTACGTAGGCCACCGGTGCCTGCTTGAATAGCAGAGGGTGCCCCGCCTTGGGCTCCCTCTTGCGTGGGTCTTAGAAGCCAGGGCAAGTAAGCAGACATGGCGAGCCTCCACGCTCCAGATGGGAATCAGCCAGAAAAGAAGAGAACAAGAAAAGACCATATGGGGGAAACCAGTCTTTCCAGGAAGTGGTCCGTTTCTTTTTCAGGTCCACTTTTATACTTTTAGTTATACATAGGGCTGAATACAGAGTCACGCGGGGTCAGCAGACCTGACACTTATCAAAATCAGGTACTTTATACAAATGTATACAAAGGTCTTAGGGGCTTTACATCATCTTCTGGCCATGAGGCCTGCTAACATTTTATGACCCTTTCTTTCTGATAATGGTCAGTCAACCAGAAAACCTATTTTTCCCAGGGGTGAATTTTTCTTAAACCAGGCGCCACCCTACGAAGTCACCAGATAAAGTTGCATTCCTATAGGGTGAAAGTGCAGTGGGTTACAATTAAGAAAGGAATTCACTTAGCCTAAGGTTTAACATGATTAATCTTAAAGGTTAATACTTATTTCTTCTATATGCTAGTTGTACTCATTAATGTGTATAAGGGCAGGGGATATGGAGACTTAGCAGCAAATATTGGCCAAACAAATGAAAAACCCTTCACCAATATAATTCCTAGTCAACTCACTATACTAATAATTTCTAACTTCTCAAAAGAATCTGTTTTTAGAAAGTTTAAAACATCTCATGCCTCTCACGGTTGGGAAGCTATGAACAATCACATGTGGCCGGACAAACCTGTTCAGGTAGGCTAGAGAAACTTCAGAGGAGTTTGTAAGTTGAAACACTCTTGTCACACCCAGGAATTTTTATTAACTGGAGCTGTAAGTTAACTCCTTCTCCGAGAGAGGTGGTGGAGACAACCCCCAGTAAAGTCAGAGGTGTAGGTGAGAGCATAAAGCAGTAAAGTAGGCAGACTCTGGTTTGGGGGGTAGATGCTCAGGAACAGGGGGTCTCATGAGGCTCTATCCCGCCTTTGTGTATGCTGAGCCTCCTTCCTCATGACCTTTACCATGGGCGGAGTTCCTCACACTGGCGTCAGGCAACCAACTGCCTAATCTAGAATTAGAGCTGACAGAGATAGTTCTCATCCATTTTCGGGGTGTTTTGTTTGTTTTTGACTCTTTTTCTATAGGTCAGAATTATAGGCTCTAATATACTCCTTATTTAATTTTAAGGCCCAATTCAATCCCAATTCAAATTTAAGGCATTGAAAAATTTAGATATTTTAATAGAAATCTTAAAATGAGAAAAAGCATTAAGTCCCAACAAGGAGATTTCAAAGGGAATGTGAAAGCTTACCATGTTTTCATAATTTGTTGAAATGTGTTTCTTTAAAGAGAACCCCAAACTCCTACAATTCCCTGATAAAGGACATCACCTACTGACTAGATCATATGTCTTTCTGCTTCTCCTAAGGGGAAAAATACAGAGTTATGTCAGATGTCCTGTGGAAGATTTCCCAGAGTCTCCTTAAATTGAAACAAACCCTGAAATAAAGGGAAGTAAATTTTAATTGAAAAGTTGTGTATTTATAAAAGTAAAGGATAGCCTCTTTCCTGGCTGGAACCATGGAGGGAGCAGAGAGAAGAAAAATAAGGCTTCTGCTGTGCCAGAAATCCTTAAGAAAAAGTGAAAAAATTTCACAGAGCTTTAGATCAAGCTCCTGTGAAAGAAGTTTGCCTAAAGATGCTCCAAAAGGCAAAGAGGAAGCTTATCTATGAAAAAGTTAAGCATTACCATGAGAAATACAGGCAGATGTACAGAACTGAAATTCAAATGGCTAGGATGGCATGAAAAGCCGGCAAATTCTGTGTACCCGTGGAACCCAAATTGGCATTTGTCATCAGGATCAGAGGTATCAATGGTGTGAGCCTGAAGGTTCAAAAGGTGCTGCAGCTCCTTCGCCTCTGGCAGATCTTCAGTGGCACCTTTGTGAAGATCAACAAGGCTTCAATTAACATGCTGAGAATTGTGGAGCCATATATTGCATAGTTCAAGTTCAAGTTCAGTTGCTCAGTTCTGTCTGACTCTTTGTGACCCCATGAATCACAGCACGCCAGGCCTCCCTGTTCATCACCAACTCCCGAAGTTCACTCAGACTCACATCCATCGAGTCTGTGATGCCATCCAGCCATCTCATCCTCGGTCGTCCCCTTCTCCTCCTGCCCCCAATCCCTCCCAGCATCAGGGTCTTTTCCAATAAGCCAACTCTTCACATGAGGTGGCCAAACTACTGGAGTTTCAGCTTTAGCATCATTCCTTCCAAAGAAATCCCAGGGTTGATCTCCTTCACAATGGATTGGTTGGATCTCCTTGCAGTCCAAGGGATTCTCAAGAGTCTTCTCCAACACCACAGTTCAAAAGCATCAATTCTTCGGCACTCAGCCTTCTTCACAGTCCAATTCTCACATCCATACATGACCACAGGAAAAATCATAGCCTTGACTAGATGGACCTTTGTTGGCGAAGTAATTGTCTCTGCTTTTGAATATACTATCTAGGTTGGTCATAACTTTTCTTCCAAGGAGTAAGCATCTTCTAATTTCATGGCTGCAGTCACCATCTGCAGTGATTTTGGAGCCCCCAAAATTAAAGTCTGACACTGTTTCCACTGTTTCCCCATCTATTTCCCATGAAGTGATGGGACCAGATGCCATGATCTTCGTTTTCTGAATGTTGAGCTTTAAGCCAACTTTTTTCGCTGTCCTCTTTCACTTTCATCAAGAGGCTTTTTAGCTCCTCTTCACTTTCTTCCCTGAGAGTGGTGTCACCTGCACATCTGAGGTTATTGATATTTCTCCCGGCAATCTTGATTCCAGCTTGTGTTTCTTCCAGTCCAGCGTTTCTCATGATGTACTCTGCATATAAGTTAAATAAGCAGGGTGACAATATACAGCTTTGACGTCCACCTTTTCCTATTTGGAACCAGTCTGTTGTTCCATGACCAGTTCTAACTGTTGCTTCCTGGCCTGCATACAGATTTCTCAAGAAGCAGGTTAGGTGGTCTGGTATTCCCATCTCTTTCAGAATTTTCCACAGTTTATTGTGATCCACACAGTCAAAGGCTTTGGCATAGTCAATAAAGCAGAAATAGATGTTTTTCTGGAACTCTCTTGCTTTTCCATGATCCAGCAGATGTTGGCAATTTGATCTCTGGTTCCTCTACCTTTTCCAAAACCAGCTTGAACATCAGAAAGTTCACAGTTCATGTATTGCTGAAGCCTGGCTTGGAGAATTTTGAGCATTACTTTACTAGCATGTGAGATGAGTGCAACTGTGTGGTAGTGTGAGCATTCTTTGGCATTGCCTTTCTTTCGGATTGGAATGAAAACTGACCTTTTCCAGTCCTGTGGCCACTGCTGCGTTTTCCCAATTTGCTGGCGTATTGAGTGCAGCACTTTCACAGCATCATCTTTCAGGATTTGAAACAGCTCAACTGGAATTCCATCACCTCCACTAGCTTTGTTCATAGTGATGCTTTCTAAGGCCCACTTGACTTCACATTCCAGGATGTCTGGCTCTAGATTAGTGATCACATCATCATGATTATCTGGGTCGTGAAGATCTTTTTGTACAGTTTTTCTGTGTATTCTTGCCACCTCTTCTTAATATCTTCTGCTTCTGTTAGGTCCAGACCATTTCTGTCCTTTATCGAGCCCAGCCCATCTTTGCATGAAATATTCCCTTGGTATCTCCAGTTTTCTTGAAGAGATCTCTAGTTTTTCCCATTCTGTTCTTTTCCTCTATTTCTTTGCATTGATCACTGAAGAAGGCTTTCTTATCTTTTCTTGCTATTCTCTGGAACTCTGCATTCAGATGCTCATATCTTTCCTTTTGTCCTTTGCTTTCCCCCCTCTTCTTTTCACAGCTATTTGTAAGGCCTCCCCAGAGAGCCATTTTGCTTTTTGCATTTCTTTTCCATGGGGATGGTCTTGATCCCTGTCTCCTGTACAATGTCATGAACCTCCGTCCATAGTTCATCAGGCACTCTATCTATCAGATCTAGGCCCTTAAATCTATTTCTCACTTCCACTGTATAATCACAAGGGATTTTATTTAGGTCATACCTGAATGGTCTAGCGGTTTTCCCTACTTTCTTCAATTTCAGTCTGAATTTGGCAATAAGGAGTTCATGATCTGAGCCACAGTCAGCTCCTGGTCTTGTTTTTGTTGACTGTATAGAGCTTCTCCATCTTTGGCTGCAAAGAATATAATCAATCTGATTTCGGTGTTGACCATCTGGTGATGTCCATGGGTAGAGTCTTCTCTTGTGTTTTTGTAAGAGGGTGTTTGCTATGACCAGTGCATTTTCTTGGCAAAACTCTATTAGTCTTTGCCCTGCTTCATTCCGTATTCCAAGGCCAAATTTGCCTGTTACTCCAGCTATTTCTTGACTTCCTACTGTAGCATTCCAGTCCCCTATAATGAAAAGGACATCTTTTTGGGTTTTAGTTCTAAAAAGTCTTGTAGGTCTTCATAAATGGGGATACCCGCATCTGAAGTTTGTAAATGCATTGATCTACAAGCATGGTTATGGCAAAATCAACAAGAAGCGAATTGCCCTGACAGACAACACATTGATTGCTGTGTCTCTTAGGAAATATGGCATCATCTGCATGGAGGGTATGATTCATGAGATCGATACCACTGAAAAACGTTTCAAAGAAGCAAACAACTTCCTTTGCCCCTTTAAATTGTCTTCTCCACGAGGTGGAATGAAGAAAAAGACCACCCTTTTTTTAGAAGGTGGAGATGCTGGCAACAGGGAAGACCAGATCAACAGGCTTATTAGAAGGATGAACTAAGGTATCTAGCAGGATTATTTTTGTAATTGGTCAGTTAATAAACAGTTCAAACAAACAAACAAAAAAGTAAAGGATATGTCTACAGAATAGGTACCTTTAAAGATTTTCATTAAAATAGAACAAATGCTCATTTTTAGGTGGTAAGACATTGACTCTTCATTCTTCTTTTTATCTTGGGTAGAGATTTTTAAAAAATTATTATTAACATTTCGCTGTTATTTTATCGCTACTGTGATTGTTGTTACTATTTTATAAACATAGAGTCTAGGTGGTCCCTGCAGCACCGTAACCACGAGCAACCTGGCACGGACCCCAGCGCCGAGCCGGGGCTTCTGGGGATTGTAGTCCACAGGCCACCTCGCGCATGCGCCATGGTCCGGGACGGATGCTGTGGGCGACATTGTTCGGGGGCGCTGAGGTGAGTGTGGCTCGGACCGCGCCCTCTTCCCAGGTGTCACTGTGTATAGGGGGTGGGAGGTGTGAAACTGTAACCCAACCTTGTGAACTGGAATGGGAGGCGTTGGAAGCGGGGACTAGTGACTGATAAAAGGACTTCCTTGGCCAGGTGGAGTGGCTCCGGCCCGACCTCCCAGGAATGGGATCCGGAGTGGGGAGCTTGGGCTGGTTTGCGAGGTGGTGCCCCTGCAGGTTTGTAGGGTGTGCACCTCCGGGTCAGAGTTGGTTTCAGTCTTGGCACGTGCATCTCTGAACCCAGGCCGGGGACGGGGCCATGGCCTCAGGCTTTGGAGATGCTGATTTGGGCCATGCGCCCCTGATGGGGAGGGTTTTCTTGGTAGCTCAGTCAGCAAAGAATCTGCCCGCCATGTGGGAGACCCAGGTTCGATTCCCCGGGTCAGGAAGATCCTCTGGAATCGGAAATGGCAACCCACTCTAGTATTCTTGCCTGGAAAGGACAGAGGAGCCTGGTGGGCTACAGTCCGTGGGGTCGCAAAGAGTCCGACACGGACAGAACTGAGCGAGACACACACACCCACACACCCTCCCTCCCTGATGGGGAGAGGAATTGACCCAAGGAGCTGTGTCATCTCCAATAGGAAGGACAGCTTGGTCTGTTCGCTCCTCGTTTCGGTGGAGGGGGCGGTTCCGGCTCAGCACCCTGCGTCCTTGGAGTCTTAAGTTTCTGAAGGCTTCTGCGTTTGGGGTGTGGCAGCTCTTGACTCCAGCGGGGCAATCTTGACTTTAGGGCAGAAGTTCTGGCCTCTGGAAATAGGAGGGCAACTCAAACTGTAAATCCCTTCTCTGCGTGTCGGGGCCGGGAGTATGTCTCTGAATGCAGTATGAAGACAGAGAGTGCTAAATTGTAAATTCTTAAACTGCAGTCAACAAATATGAACAGTGACTCTACATTTGATAATATTAGAGAATTATTGAGGTGTCATTTTAACATTTTAAAGATGATTTCATATCTTTTAGAGCTACTTACTGAAATATGTATGGACAAAATAGTATGTCAGGGAATTGCTTCAAAATAGTATGTGAATAAGTGGCTGATGGGTAGAGGTGTAGTTGAAACAAGAGTGACCACATGTTAATAACTGTTTAAACCAAGTGACCAGTACATGGGGGTTCACTGTGCTATTCTGTCTGCCTCTGTATATGTTAGAAATTTCCATAATACAGTATTTTGGAAACAATTTCCCAGTTAACTACCTAGGAAATGCCTGAAGCATAGGAAAGTTGGATTTTCCTCTTAGTTGCACATAGTATGTGGGGCCAGACCTTGGAAATTCCCCCTCCAGACTAGACCCCAATGCCCTGAGAGTCCCTGTGAGCTCCGAGGTGTAGTCAGTTTAAGGCCTTTCAATAAAATTCTGTAGTTTACTTCCTTTCTCAGTGAAGTTGAGGTCATTTATGTTCTTTTGTCCCTTGTAAATGGGACAGGTTTTCAATTCTATCTCTGTGAATATCGGTGTGTTTTTCAACATCTCAAACCTATTATTTCCAAAATTGAACTTCTGATCCTCCTTACAAAACCTGTCCCTCCTATGGACTTCCCCATCTCTGTCAAAGACAACTCCGTCTTTGCAGTAACTGAGGCTGAAGTTTCCTCTCCTGTCTTTCTTTCTCTGCCCACATGCAAACCATCAACAGATCCTATTGACCAGATCATCCATATAAATCCTGATCCCTGCCATTTCTCCACCTCCGCTTCCCTGAGCCAAGGCACCATCATCTCTGATTGGGATTTCCTGAAAACCACCTAACTAGTCTTCCTGCTCCCTTCTTACCATTGGTAGTCCATTCTTTGTGTGTATGTCTATTCTGATTTTGTGGGGATTTAATTTTTACTGGAGTATAGTTATTTTACAATGTTGTGTTAGTTTCTACTGTACAGCAAAATGAATCAGCTGTGTGTGTGTGTATGTGTGTGTGTGTGGCTCAGTCGTGTCTGGCTGTTTGTGATCCTATGGACTATAGCCCGCCAGGCTCCTTTGTTCATGGAATTCTCCAGGCAAGAGTACTGGAGTGGATAGCCATTCCCTCCTCCAGGGGATCTTCCCAACTGAGGGGGTCGAACCTGGGTCTCCTGCATAGAAGGCACATTCTTTATTGCCTGAGCCAGCAAGGACGCCCTGAATCAGCTATACATATATCCCCTGTTTTTGGATTTCCTTCCCATTTAGGTAAACACAAAGCATTGAATAGAATTCCCTGTGCTATACAGTAGTTTCTCACTAGTTACCCATTTCATACATAGCATCAATAGTATATATATGTCAGTCCCAAGTGGCAGTCCATTCATCACAGCAGCTAGCATGATCCTGTTAATACCTAAGTTAAATCATGTCACTCTTCTGTTTAGAATCCTCCCATTACTTCTAACGAATGAGACTAGCAGCCCAAACCTTCAAGTGTTCTTATAGCGTCTACCACCTGGCTCCCTTTACCTGCATTCCATTCCCTCTTGCTCGTTCCCCCATACACTCCACTTGAGCCATGTGCATGCTGCCACCTCAAGGTCTTTGCACTTGCTATTTCCTCTGTCTAGAATGCCCTGTACACATACTTGCATTGCCCACTCCCTTACTTCATTAAGTACCACCTCAGTGAGACATTTCCTGACCACCCTGTTTCACTCCCAGTCCCCTTTCCCTGGTTTTTAATTTTTGCTCCATAACATTGATCACTGTGGTATCTTCAGTGTCCAGATCACTGCCTGGCACCCAATAGGCACTTAATAAATATGTGTTACATGAGGGAATGCAGTCCCTGTCCTCTCTGAGCTTAGAGACAGGCAGAAGGCAATTAAGCCACTGCAGTATAATGCTTTTGTAGGAGAAGTGGTACCTGCCATAGTCTGAATGTTTGTGTCCTCCTCAAATTCATTATGTTGAAAACCTAATGGCAGGATTTCCCTGGTGGTCCAGTAGCTAAGGCTCCATGCTCCCAGTACAGGGGGCCCAGGTTCGATTCCTTGTCAGGGAACTAGATTCCCACATGCCACAACTGTGCTGCAATCAAGACTGAAGATCCCGTGTGCCACAACTAAGGCCCAGCATAGTATATATATATATATATATATATATATATATATATATATGTAAAGAAAATGTGACAGTTTGACCCAAAAGCTTGAGGAAAGAGATAGGAGTTATATAGGTGTCTGGGATGGGATTGGTGGGCAGGGGGCTTGAGGAGGTGGGAATTTGGTCTGGTGAGAATGAGAGGAGAGGAAAAGACATCTTGGGAAAAAAGAATGTGTGAGAAAACTGCCCAGTTCAGAAGGAACCAATAATCATTCACAACTTGTTAACCCCCTGGCCTCATGGATTCTTTCTTCTTTGCAGTTCTGGTTTCTCTGGCTCCTGCTCTCTCTAAGAGGAAGACAGTATGATTAAGCTCCAGGTAAGCTGAAGTTTCCTTTCTTTCTCTTAAATGCCATGTCCATTCTGAGGAGCTGGGTATCTCTATTTTCCAAAAGGAAGTCAGCAATTTTTGAGTGAGTTCTGTGTGGTAGGCACTTTACCTTATTTATAATAGCTGGGAGAGGTAGTGGTATTATTCCCTTTGGAGAAATTAAGAAACAGGCTCAGAAATGTCAGGCTGTCTGGTTCAAGGCTGCTCCCAAGTTCAGTTTGCTTACTGGTGCCAGTCAATGAGCTGCTTGTCCCTGGTCCATGAGACATAAGTACAGAAATCAAGAATAAGGGACTTCCTTGTTGATCCAGTGGTTAAGAATCCACCTTGCAATGCAGGGGACATGGGTTTGATCCCTGGTCTGGAAACTAAGATCCCATATGCTGTGGCACAACCATCATGCTGAAAGGCAGCCAAATACATAAATATTTGTTTAAAAGAAAACAAAAGCAAGGCTTTGGAGAATTCCTTGGTGTGGTTAGAACTCCATGCTTTCACAGCCGTGGCTCCAGGTTCAATTCCTTGTCAGGGAACTAAGAGGATTTGGAGCAAAAAGATAAAAACTTAATGACTGATACAGCAGCTTCCAGTGTAGCTCTTCTTTCAGGAGTCATTGGTGCAGATGATGAACATGGCATGTGCTTGATGTTTTAGGAAACCTTGACCTTCAAGGACGTGGCCATGGTCTTCTCCAAGGAAGAGCTGGCACTCTTGGACTCTGCCCAGATAAACCTGTACCAAGACGTGATACTGGAGAACTTCAGGAACCTGGTCTCCATGGGTGAGGACAACAAGCCCCTGTTAACTAAGCATCAAACCACTGGTCCCATTTTCTCAAGTGATCAGCTTCAAACTGGATAGAATATTCCAGTTGGAGCACAAAGGGAAACCTCCTAAGAGATATACATGCAGATGACAACCTGCAGTTAATGAGTTTTAGTAACTGTGAGCAGGTGGTCCCTTGTGAGTTGTGGGTGGGTGAGGGAGCTCTCCCCAGGCCTGTACCCCCTGCCTGTGGGCATCCAATGCAGTTGGCAAGCCTACGCTGATCTCATCATGTCTTTAGGCTCTCATTCCCTCATATTTTCCAGAACAAGACTGAGGAAGTTCACACATTACCAAGGCCTTGGTCCCTTGGTTGCCTCTATAATAAAACCAATGTGAGGTTTTTTTTTTTTCAGTTTTCCTTTTTTAAACAATGTTTTGGACAGACTGGTATTAAAGGAACCAAGTTAGGATATGGTTGATAGTACACTATGAGTGTCCGCTTATTTGCTCTCTTGCTTATCAATATCTATCCTAGCTTCAGTTTCTCAGAGCCCTGTATACAGGTATCTGTGACCTCAGTTTAGTTTATGAGATAGTTGCTCTTACTGTCCCCCTTCTACAGAGCAAACAACTGAGGTGCAGAGTGGACGAATAACTTGCCCAGGATCACCCAGCTTGTCAGAGGAACTAGGATTTGAACCTCCCAGTCTGACCCTCAGCCCTGTGCTTGTAATAACCAGGTGACATGAAGTACTGCCATGTCCATAGATCGTAAACAGGGCTCCTTGGCATAAATGTGCAGGACTGACCCCATTGGTGAGTCCTGAAATCAAGTGACCATGTCATAGCTAGTAGTTTCTAAAAATCAGAACAAACCCATGGACTAGAACACGGAAGTATTTATCAGAGTACATTGCACCTGGTAAGGTAAGCCTCAACTGATCACAGTATTTTAGTTTCTGATCTGTGTGTCTGTGTAGGTGCTAGGCCACAGTGTAAATGCTTTTCTTGTTATGAGTACAGTCCAAACAGTTGGAAAACTACTGCTTTAAGCCTGTCCGTGTTTCCTCTGACACCACTTTATGAACCAAAGTCACTCAATAAAATGAATCAGAAAATTATTTTGAACTAGAAGCAGTGTCCAGATGATATTTGTGACATTTTGTGAAGCCTATTTTTGGGTGCCAAGGTGTTGTGATCCTAACCTTTATTTCTTATGAACCTAACCCTTTATTTCTTATGAACCTTTCGTACAATCTTGCTTCCCTGGGTGCCAGGCCGTGAACAGTTCCACGCTGCCTATTCTCCTAGCCATGGCTGTTAGATTCTGCAGTAACCTCAAAGGGGAGAAGTTGGGAATTGGACTACAGGGTCTTGATGGATTTCGTCTCTTCACAAAGCCAGAGAACCTCAGGGAAAATAAAAGGATGTCCCATATGTCACAATATTATCCCCGTTTCAATCCCCACTGCAGCTGTAGGCCCGCTGTGTACAGTTGTGCAGGTTGTACACAAATATACACGATAGTTCTATCACATTTAATAGTTGATGTAAAGGAAAGGACTTGGTTAGGAGAGAGGACTTGTTGCTCGTTTCTGCAACCTTCTACAAGATCCTTGAAGGTCTCCGTGATCCTTTATGTCTCTCACCATGTCCAGAACTCCATTATTATATATATTACGTAAATTATGGGAGCCTTCCCCTTATATTTGGGGTTTTTTTAATTACATATTTTTGTTCTAACTTCATATCATGTAATAAATAGTCACATGGTATAGTAGCTATGATGATTCTTTCTGATGTATACTCACCCCTTCAGTCAGAAACAGCAATAACCAAGAACATGTTGAAAATGAATTCACAGTGAACAACAAATTTTAAGTATGGTGCATTCCATTTGGAGAAGGCAGTGGCACCCCACTCCAGTATTCTTGCCTGGAAAATCCCATGGACAGAGGATCCTGGTAGGCTGCAGTCCATGGGGTTGCTAAGAGTCGGACATGACTGAGCGACTTCTTTCACTTTTCACTTTCATGCATTGGAGAAGGAAATGACAGCCCACTCCAGTGTTCTTGCCTGGAGAACCCCAGGGACAGGGGAGCCTGGTGGGCTGCCATCTCTGGGGTCACACAGGGTCGGACACGATTGAAGCAACTTAGCAGCAGCAGCATTCCATTTCAGTGTGCTTCAATATGTACAGTGTTTAAAATTGCATCTTCCTTTAAAGCCTCACAGATGTACATAATTCTTACAAAAGTACCCACACTGAGATTAAGTTTTAAAGTTGTTGCACAGGGAATATGTGCTTAAAAACTATAAAAGCTTGTGTATTTTGGAAGCAAAGTTATTCTAGATAAATTTATTTTTAAATATTGCTGAAAAAAACTACAGGCTTTAGAGGTCATGGCTATCAAATCCATTACTTAAAAACAAATTAGCAAAATGACTAAAGTCTTTTTATGGACCACTCTAATAGCAGAGAGGTGAATTTCTTCCTTTATAAATTGTTTCCAGTATTTTTTTGATGCATCTGCAGTCAGTGGTTTTTTTGTTTGTTTGTTTTGTTTTGTTTTAATTTTTATTTATTTATTTATTTTTTAAATTACAATACTGTATTTGTTTTGCCATACATTTTTTTTAATTTTTTTAATACTTTATTCTTTATTACAATACTGTATTTGTTTTGCCATACATTGACATGAATCAGCCACAGGTGTCCACGATCTCCCAATGCCGAAGCCCCTCCCACCTCCCACCCCATATCATCTCCCTGAATCATCCCGTGAACCAGCCCCATGCATCCTGCCTCCTGTATTGAACATAGACTGACGCTTCATTCCTACAAGATAGTATACATGTTTCAATGCCATTCTCCCAAATCATCCCCCCCTCTCCCTCTCCCTCAGAGTCCAAAAGTCCGTTCTATACCTCTGTGTCTCTCTTGTTGTCTCACATAGAGGGTCATCATTACTATCCTTCTAAATTCCATATATATGTGTCAGTATACTGTATTGATGTTTTTCTTTCTGGCTTACTTCACTCTGTATAATTGGCTCCAATTTCATCCATCTCATTAGAACTGAGTCGAATTTATTCTTTTTAAGGGCTGAGTAGTACTCCATTGTGTATATGTACCACAGCTTTCTTACCCATTCATCTGCTGATGGACATCTAGGTTGCTTCCATATCCTGGCTATTATAAACAGTGCTGCAATGAACATTGGGGTACCTGTGTCTCTTTCAATTCTGGTTTCCTCGGTGTTGTATGCCCAGCAGTGGGATTGCTGGGTCATAAGGCAGTTCAGTCAGAGGTTTTGATTAGCAGCTCACAGATTAGAATGATTAGGTTTCTAATTGTTTCATACACAAGTAGGATCCAGTGGCAACTTCTCATCCCATCCAGCTTCATATCCTCAGAGCCTTTGGATAAATGATCTACTTGTTTGCTTAGCCAAATTCTCTTTCTCCTCATAGAAGAAAGGATTAAAAACAACCTTATGAACCTTCAGGAAAAGGGGTTTTTCACCAGAAGTTCTCTACTTTTGGCAAATTTGGAACCAAAGGATCAGTGAATTGACCGTGAGTCATGATTATGTTAGTTATGAATCTTCAAGGAGATTGTCCCCGGTATTTAGGAGGCATTTCCCTCTATGAAGGCATTTCCCTCTATGTCCACTGACAGGAGTGTCTCTTCAGATTTCTGAAAATGAAAACCATGTAATAAATGCCATTAATTTAGAAAATCAAGACATCATAGATTGGAAAAGCCTGACACAGGTCCTTACCCCCAGAATCCTGGAAGAAAGCCAACCTAATGACTGAGCCACGTAATTCTCAGAGAAAGCAGACAGAAGAGAAATTGGATGGATGTGCTTGGTGTGGTGACAGCTTCTTTCAGACCTTGTGTCATTATGATGATTCCCAAGAATGTAAAGGAGAGGAACTTTGTAGATACACCAACTGTGGGAAACATTTGGTTATAGTCAACAGTCAAACACAGTCATGTGGCACGCTTTCAGATGTAATAACCCTGGAATTGGCTTCACAGTTGATGCTCATGTTCATCACAGTGCTCACATGGAGGAAAATCTTATAAACACCATCGGTATGGAAGGGACTTTAGCCAGAGCTCAGAACATACTGTTCACAATAAAACCTATTTAGGGGAGGAAACTTGTGAAGGTCAAGAGTGGGTTCAGGGCTGCAAACAGAACTCAAACCTTCTTAGGAATCCAAATGGCCCTCCAAGAGACAAGCCCTATAAATGCATGGAATGTGGCAAAGGCTCCAGTTGCGATTCCTCTCTTCATAACCATCACCGAGTCCACACAGGGAGATGCCCTACACCTGTGATGTGTGTGGGACGGGGTTTGGATTTGGGTTGCTCCTATGTTTCCATCAGAGGGTCCACAGTGGGAAAAGGCTGTATAAGTGCGCCAAGTGTGGGAAGGACTTTGATCAGAGCTCCAACCTTCTTGTCCATCAGAGGGTCCACACAGTGGAGAAACCCTACAAATGCAGCGAGTGTGGCAAATGCATCAGTTCCAGCTCCATTCTCCAAGTTCACCAGAAGCTGCACATGGGGGAGAAGCCTTACAGGTGTGACGAGGGTGGGGAGAGCTTCGGCCAAAGCACACACCTGCACATTCACTAGAGGGTGCACACGGGGAGAAAGCCTACAAATGTGATGTGTGCAGGAAGGCTTTCGCCTACAGCCAGTTCTGCACACTCATCAGAGAGTTCACACAGGAGAAAAGCCTCACACGTGCCAAGTGTGTGATAAGGGCTTCAGTTACTGCTCCTATTTTCACTTATGTCAGAGAGATCACACCCAAGAGAAGCCATATAAATGTGACAGTTGTGGGAAGGGCTTCAGGTTCATCTCTGAGTCCACACAGGAGAGAGGCCCTGTAAGTGTAAGGAGTGTGGGAAAGGCATCAGTTGTAACTCATATCTTCTGGCCCATTAGAGAGTTCATAGGGATGAGATGGACTATGCATGTCATGAGCACAACAAGGCTCAGGAAATATATAGCTTGGACCTTCTTACTCAGCCAAGACTGCACAAGAGGACAGAAACATTATAAATGTAGCCAGTCTGTGTTCAATGAGGAAACCGGAAGCCACTCTAGGTGTTCCAGATGATAGATACTTACTCAGCCATTGGGAAGGCTGGAAGAGCAAAGGACAGGGACGCTACCACCCACAATGTCAGCGTGCAGCACTAAAGCACATGTTTCTTAAGGGCATTCCAGGAAACTACTGTGGATCTCAACACCTTTCTTGAAATGCCCATCAGCTGTCATAGGCCAAGGAAGTAATTCTTGACAAATGGGCTGTTTGTGGCAATGACAGTAGTTAGAGGTCAAATTTCCATTAATGGGTGTGCCCAGGAAGGAAATTCTAATTGGGATGGGGCCAGCAAGAGCTTCAGTCTAGCCAAAACCTGTAGGTGTTTTCGCTTGTTTTTAGAATCTCCTCTAGAAATGTATTCTCTGCTAAGAACATTCAAAATAGTGCTCAGAGATGATAGCTGTGTTATTATTATGGTAAAAATAATGGCCATACTCAGGTTTTCAAATCCATTAGATTCTTCATACAGTTGAGAAGCTCTATGGAAGTGATATTTTAAAGGTGCAGCAGACACTGATATGTATTCATATTCCTACTGGTTCTATTTTCCAAGCCAAAGTGTTCATTGTCAGAGGCAGACACCACTCTTTCTCAGCATCTTGTTTAATGATGGGTTTTTAGAAGGTGCTCATTTTGTCAAGTTCCTATCAAAACTGTGATTCAGTTTGGGATTATAGTTGGATTTTGGAGGAGGACATACTTTTACAGTATCTTTATCTTGAATAACAATGTATTTTTGTACCTGTTTATTTTGTTTGTTATTTTGATAATATTTTATCCCTAGTTTTCTTTTCTTTTTGAAAGAATATTTATTTGGCTGCATCAGGTCTTAGTTGTGGCCCGTGGGATCTTAGTTCACTGACCAGGGATTGAACCTGAAACCCCTGCATTGCAAAGTGAATTCTTAACCTCTGGACCACCAGGGAAGTCCCTTTAGTTGTTGTTGTTTATATTACATTTTCATACTAGTTATTGTTTATATATGAAACAGCCATTCAAATGCAAATAAAACCATCCCTGAAGTATTACATTCTTACCAATTCAGGTTGGCAATAGTGAAAGATTAACTAAACTCAGTGTCAGTAAGGAGTAGAAATAAGTTAACATCTTTACCATATGTTAGTGAAAAAAAAAACAGGTATAACACTTCTGAAGAGGATTTTATATATATGTATTAAAGTGTATAAGGAGCATTATCTTTCAACCACTAATGCAACTGCTCAGAATTTGTCTTTAAGACATGATTGCACAGGTTGGAAAAGATGGTTTAAAGAAGGGAGCATATTCTAAGAATATTTGCAATAATAAAAATTGCAGACAACCTGAAGTTCTGTGAATGAAAGATTGAGCAAATTATGTCATCCTCATATAATGGAATAATGTGTGGGTGTGTCCGACTCTGCAAACCCATGGACTATAGCCCACCTGGCTCCTCTGTCCATGGAATTTTCCAGGCAAGAATACTAAAGTGGGTTGCCATTCCCTTCTCTTAGGAGATGTTCCTGACTCAGGGATCGACTCTGCATCTCTTGAGACTCCTGCATTGGCAGGTGCATTCTTTACCACTGTACCACCTGGGAAGCCCACAGAGAGGAATAATATCAACCATTAAAATGATTTAGACCTATAAGTTTTCACATATTGTTTGGAGAAAACATAAAGTTATAAAAGATCAAGTATGATTTATAATAGACAAGAGTAGGATCCAGAGCAGCACTGGGACCAGTGCTCCACCACTGCTCTACATTTCACTTTTCAGTGTTGCTGCAAGGTTTGCTTAGGGGATTTAACACAAGTGGGGATATGTCTAACAGAGGAAATGTTTTCTCCAAAGTAGTTTCCTCATCTGAAACATCTTTGCTGTTATCTTATCCTGTTTAATATATGTGAAACTTCAAAACTGAGATTACCAAATATTCTCTTTCTTTCACAAAGATAGAATCTGTAATATAGAGGATCATGAGATGTGATTTGTGGTAATGGTTTCCTTGTTTTAAGTTAGGTGTTTTTAACATATTTGCTGTTTTTTATTTTGGTTTTTCTCTTCAGAAACTTGCCCAGGCTTTGCATTGGCTTTGTTTGAACAGAATATGTTTCCTGTTCAAATATTTCCATTCCTTTCTATGACTTGTTTTTGCCAAAAGGAGGGAAAAATAAAAAACAACAAACACACACCTGTACCTAAGATAGCCTTTAAATAAAAATTCTACTTATAGGACGTTTAGAAGTTTTGAGGAGAAAGTACAAGAAGCCAATAGACAAATCCAGAATCCAGACATGTAATTTGACATCCTTGTTTCTCCAACAGTTCAAGGGCATTAGACATGGTGGTGACTGTAAATGGTGTAGGATATAGTTTGAGAATAAATGAGCCTCAGGTGAGACAGCAATCAAATACAATGAATTCATCTATTGAAGAAAGTAGGGAAAACCACTAGACCATTCAGGTATGACCTAAATCAAATCCCTTATGATTATACAGTGGAAGTGAGAAATAGATTTAAGGGCCTAGATCTGATAGATAGAGTGCCTGATGAACTATGGAATGAGGTTCATGACATTGTACAGGAGACAGGGATCAAGACCATCCCCATGGAAAAGAAATGCAAAAAAAGCAAAATGGCTCTCTGGGGAGGCCTTACAAATAGCTGTGGAAAGAAAAGAGGCGAAAAGCAAAGGAGAAAAGGAAAGATATAAGCATCTGAATGCAGAGTTCCAGAGAATAGCAAAAAGAGATAAAAAAAGTCTTCTTCAGTGATCAATGCAAAGAAATAGAGGAAAAGAACAGAATGGGCAAGACTAGAGATCTCTTCAAGAAAATTAGAGATACCAAGGGATCATTTCATGCAAAGACGGGCTTGATAAAGGACAGAAATGGTCTGGACCTAACAGAAGCAGAAGATATTAAGAAGAGGTGGCAAGAATACACAGAAGAACTGTACAAAAAGATCTTCACGACCCAGATAATCATGATGGTGTGATCACTCATCTAGAGCCAGACATCCTGGAATGTGAAATCAAGTGGGCCTTAGAAAGCATCACTATGAACAAAGCTAGTGGAGGTGATGGAATTCCAGTTGAGCTGTTTCAAATCCTGAAAGATGATGCTGTGAAAGTGCTGCACTCAATATGCCAGCAAATTGGGAAAATGCAGCAGTGGCCACAGGACTGGAAAAGGTCAGTTTTCATTCCAATCCGAAAGAAAGGCAATGCCAAAGAATGCTCAAACTACCACACAATTGCACTCATCCCACATGCTAGTAAAGTAATGCTCAAAATTCTCCAAGCCAGGCTTCAGCAATACATGAACTGTGAACTTCCTGATGTTCAAGCTGATTTTTAGAAAAGGCAAAGGAACCAGAGATCAAATTGCCAACATCTGCTGGATCATCAAAAAAGCAAGAGAGTTCCAGAAAAACATCTATTTCTGCTTTATTGACTATGCCAAGCCTTTGACTGTGTGGATCACAATAAACTGGAAAATTCTGAAAGAGATGGGAATACCAGACCACCTAACCTGCTTCTTGAGAAATCTGTATGCAGGTCAGGAAGCAACAGTTAGAACTGGACATGGAACAACAGACTGGTTCCAAATAGGAAAAGGAGGACGTCAAGGCTGTATATTGTCACCCTGCTTATTTAACTTATATGCAGAGTACATCATGAGAAAAGCTGGACTGGAAGAAACACAAGCTGGAATCAAGATTGCTGGGAGAAATATCAATAACCTCAGATGTGCAGATGACACCACCCTTATGGCAGAAAGTGAAGAGGAACTAAACAACCTCTTGATGAAGGTGAAAGAGGAGAGCGAAAAAGTTGGCTTAAAGCTCAACATTCAGAAAATGAAGATCATGGCATCTGGTCCCATCACTTCATGGGAAATAGATGATGGGGAAACAGTGGAAACAGTGTCAGACTTTATTTTTCTGGGCTCCAAAATCACTGCAGATGGTGATTGCAGCCATGAAATTAAAAGACGCCTTACTCCTTGGAAGAAAAGTTATGACCAACCTAGATAGTATATTCAAAAGCAGAGACATTACTTTGCCAACAAAGGTCCGTCTAGTCAAGGCTATGGTTTTTCCTGTGGTCATGTATGGATGTGAGTGTTCAACTGTGAAGAAGGCAGAGCACCAAAGAATTGATGCTTTTGAACTGTGGTGTTGGAGAAAACTCTTGAGAGTCCCTTGGACTGCAAGGAGATCCAACCAGTCCATTCTAAAAGAGATCAGCCCTGGGATTTGTTGGAAGGAATGATGCTAAAGCTGAAACTCCAATACTTTGGCCACCTCATGTGAAGAGCTGGCTCATTGGAAAAGACTCTGATGCTGGGAAGGATTGGGGGCAGGAGGAGAAGGGGACGACAGAGGATGAGATGGCTGGATGGCATCACTGACTCGATGGACATGAGTCTGAGTGACCTCCGGGAGTTGGTGATGGACAGGGAGGCCTGGCGTGCTGCGATTCATGGGCTCGAAGAGTCGGACACGACTCTGAACTGTACTGACTGGAGTAAACTAGCTGTAAAATAATTTTATTATTTTATTATTTTTAAGCAATATGATATTTGAAAGGAAATGATAGTGTTAAAGACTGCTTTAAAATTCTTTATAAGTGTACTTAGTTGCGTCTGACTCTTCATAACCTCATGGACTGTAGTCTGCCAGGCTCCTCTGTCCATGGGATTTCCCAGGCAAGAATACTGGAATGGGTTGCCATTTCCTGCTCCAGGGGATCTTCCTGACCCTGGGATCGAACTGCATATCTTGGGTTTCCTGCATTGGCAGGCAGATTCTTTACCACTGCACCACCTGGGAAGTCCTTAAAATTCTTTAGTAACAAAATTTTAAAGTGATACATGAACCCAATGTGGCATAATGCTGATAAGTGTTGAATTTAACCTATATGTATTTAGTACTTCATGTTACTGTTCTCAATACTTATGTACTACTTTTATAAGTTTCACTTTTTAAATTATTTCCTGCCCGGAGGAAAGTGCTAAGTACATACTTCCTGTAGTTTCACTTGTTGTAGTTATATGGACTCCATCTCCCACATCAACTTACCTACCCCCCAGCCCTAAATAACAATGACCTTACCTTGTCTAAAAAGATTCATAGCAAATATACGGTATCAAAAAGAACAATATAGGAGTAGTCAAAGGAAAGCTTGAGTTCGAACTTTAAAAATTCCAAGGAAAGAGACTTCTTCCCCATTACAGATTTTCTCCAGTTCTTTACCCATGCAGCTCTTCTCGTTCGTCAGAAACAAGGAAGCAGTTTGTTGTAATGGCCTGTGCTTGGAACTCCTTGTGCTTGGCATCTTGAAGTAAATAGTATATGCTAGATAGCAAACTCAGAAGTAGATGACTACAGGCATATATAAAGAGACAGTGGAGTCAAACCAAGTTGGAGATCCATGTTCCTTAAGGTCGATGTCCAGTGCAGTACAGAGCAAGTCTTCTTGTCATAGGCATAGCTTTCCTGCTAAAATGTGTTCATTTTCTTTACATGTGAGAAGCTTCTCGTTTTTCCCCTAAATATCTATATTTCCTTTAAATCCCCACATTCTGGTTTTCTTCTTGGAAAAAAAAAAATTACAAAAAGAAGAAGGCCCAATGCTAGCCGTACTTAATTTGACTCAGGTTGAGTTTAACCCAAAGAAATAGTGAAGGGAAGGCGGAAGCACTACCATGCGTAGGGTTCTGGAAGGTGTAGTCGGAAGCAGTTCCACCACACAGGCAGGGCTGCAGTCCCATACCCGTGTGGGATTTCTGGGAACTGTAGTCCAGAAGTTTCGTGCAATCAACAACACTTCCTATTCAGGAGTGCGGGGTGTTGCCCTCTCGGAGAGTCTCCGGAACCTGCGAAGTGACTAGCAAGAACTTCCGTTTCACGGGAAGTTGCGGCCGTCACGCCCTTTGTGCAGTGGTGACTTGAATCCCAGTAACAGCTCCGCGCTTTCTTAGTCTAGGCAAGGAGCCTACAGTCGTCCCGGAAGAGAAGCGATGGTCGGTGGGTGACAAGGGTCAGAAGCATTTGCGTTTCCCTCTCGGCAGAAAATTCTAGCGTTTGCAGAGGAGTTGGTTGGGAGCGGGTTGGTATAGTACATAGGGCTTCCCCGGTGAACCCGCCTGCGGTGCAGGAGACCCAGAAGAGACACGGGTTGGATACCTCGGTCGGGAAGATCCCCTGGAGGAGGACATGGCAACCCACTCCAGTATTCTTGCCTGGAAAATTCCGTGGACTGAGGAGCCTGTCAGGCTACAGTCCATGTGGTTGCACAGAGTCGGACTTCATTGAAGGGACTAAGCACAGACTATACAAGTGACCACTAGCAAAACTTTGGACTTCCCGTAGCTCAAAGGTAAAGAATCTGCCTGCAATGCAGGAGACCATGGTCGGATCCCCTGGAGAAGAGAATGGCAATCCACTGCAGTATTTTTGCCTAGAGAATCCCATGGACAGAGAAGACTGGTGGGCTACAGTTCGTGGGGTCGCAAAGAGTCAGACAAGACTGCGTGATTAACACTTTCATTTCACTTCACTTCTGGGTTCTGCATTCCCCCAGCCTCTCCTTGTTTCGCAATCAGCACGGCCACTTGCTAGTGTTATAACTTTGGGCAAGTTAATCTCTGAATCAGTCGCTGGGGTATAATTATATAGTACTTTCTCAGTAGGATTGTGGAAATTAAATGAAGTTAATTTTAAAACACGTGGAATAGTAATGGCGCACAGAAAAAGCTGCTCCTTATGAATGCACAAAGCTCCAGCCGACAATAATCAATTATGTATGAAACAATGTTAATTTCCTGTGTTAAAAAGGCATCATATGGAAAAGTAAAAGACAGTAAACTGGCCTGAAAATATTGACCTATTTGACATATATTAACCTATTTGACATATACTGGCATATATGCTAGAAAATTGATTAAAATCCTTAACGTTGAATCTTAAGATAATGAAACCCCAATAGGAATATGGATATGACTACAAAGGTTATGAACAGGCAAGTTTTTAAAAGAAGCAATTGCTATAGCAAGTAAATACATGAAAAATTAGATTGATTACCCAATAAATGAACATGTTTAATCAAGTTGCTTGACTATGCTCTGGAAGTGTATGAAATGTAATCCAGGCTCTAAGGGTAGTAGCTGACCTTCTGTCCTAGGAAGGCAATGACATGGGGGTTCTGGAAAGTGTAGTCCAACAGCTCTGTATAGGTGGCCAACTGCCCCTGCAGCGGGGCTTGGTGTGACCATTATCTCCTGGGGAATTCTGGGAGCATAATCCAAGAATTGTGGGTACACAGGGGACTCAACCTGGTGCTCTGTGACAGCCTAAAAGAGGTGAGGGGGTGAAGTCGCTCAGTTGTGTCCGACTCTTTGTGACCCCGTGGACTGTAACCTACTAGGCTTCTCTATCCATGGGATTCTCCAAGCAAGAATACTGGAGTGGATTGCCATTTCCTTCTCCAGGGGATCTTCCCGACCCAGGGATCGAACCCAGGTCTCCCTCATCAAAGGCAGATGCTTTAACCTCAAGAGCCACCAGGGAAGCCCTGGTAGGCTTTATTTTCTGTAAAATAAGGGCATGACATTACCTATCTAGTAAAATTGTTTACAGAGTTAAATGAGATAGTCACAAATAAAAGGTTGAAAGGTTTCTTTAGTTAATGTATTTCCCGAGGAATGTTCAGTTTAGTTCAGTCACTCAGTCCTGTCCAACTTTGCTAACCCATGGACTGCAGCACACCAGGCTCCCCCTGTCCATCACCAACTCCTGGAGCTTGCTCAAACATGACCATAGAGTCGGTGATGCCATCCAATCATCTCATCCTCTGTTGTCCCCTTCTCCTCCTGACTTCAGTCTTTACCAGCATCAGGATCTTTTCCAATGAGTCAGATCTTCATATCAGGCCGCCAAACTATTGAAACAAGCATCAGTCCTTCCAATGAATATTCAGGACTGATTTCTTTTAGGATGGACTGGTTGGATCTCCTTGCAGTCCAAGGGACTCTCAAGAGTCTTCTCCAACACCACAGTTCAAAAGCATCAATTCTTTGGTGCTCAGCTTTCTTTATGGTCCAGCTCTCACATCCATACATGACTACTGGAAAAACCATAGCTTTGACTAGACGGACCTTTATCAGCAAAGCAATATCTCTGCTTTTTAATATGCTGTCAAGGTTGGCCATAGCTTTTCTTCCAAGGAATAAGCGTCTTTTAATTTTATGGTTGCAATCACCATCTGCTGTGATTTTGGAGCCCAAGAAAATAGTCTCTCACTGTTTACCCATCTATTTGCCATAAGGTGTTGGGACTGGATGCCATGATCTTAGTTTTTTGAATGTTGGGTTTTAAGCCAGCTTTTTCACTCTCCTCTTTCAATTTCATCAAGAGGATCTTTAGTTCTTCTTTGCTTTCTGCCATAAGGGTGGTGTCATCTGAATACCTGAGATTATTGATACTTCTCCTAGCAATCTTGAGTCCAGATGTTCAGTTACCTGAAAACTTGTATGAGTCCAGGAAGAGATCAGATTTCCACCTGCAGTACTACTAGTCCTCTGATCCCTGCAGGAATCTGGGCTATTCCTTGATTCCTTCTGGATTCATTTTCTGTCTCAGAAGTGGAGTTGGTATGTGTGTGTGCACAAGGGAGACAGAAATCTTATTTCTCCCTGCTTCCTTTCCTTTCTTAGCCCTAACTTGAAGAGGGCTGTAGGAAGGAGAATTGAATGACTCCAGGTCCTAGCAGCAGAACCTTAGCCTGAGTAGGATTTAGCATCCTTCTTTCTGCCATATCATCTCTCTTCTCAGTGGAGACGTTTCTTTTAATAATTATTACACATTCTGCTACATGTTTAAATATTTGTTGAATAGGAGTGGGTAAGAGGAATACTTGGGCATAAATAATAGTGATAATAGCCATTTTAAGGGCTTGATACAAATAACCACATTTAATTCTCACTAAAGCCCAGGGAGGTGGGTTATCTGCCTATTTAAAAAGTAGGACATTGAGACTCAGAGCAAAATTTTCCTAGCTGAGGTCATCCAACTATTAAGAACCTTAGTTGGGAATTGAACCAAGGTATTTGAGGTCCGACCTCATTTTGTTTTGTTTGTTGTCTAGTCTGGAAGGAATAGTTTGTAAAAGACCAGGAAAGTTATGTAAATGTGTTTTCAGTGAGCTTTCTCATGCATCTTCAGCTCTTTATTGCATTTTAAGTAATAGTAAGTTGATACTTTACTGAAATAATGGTTGGATAACTGAATAATGAAACGTTGTAGATAATTAAGAGACTATATAAAGCATAAAGATACTGAATGCTTAATAATCCCAGAGACAATTACGCTCTGAAAAGGCGATGTTAATGCATTGTCTGCTGGAGAAAATACAGAATTGTGTAGTAGAGGGCTCTAGGTTTGGAAATTTTTCAGCTCCAGGGAGGCGGGGCTACGAAATTCGTTCCGAGCGGGGATGTTGTGCAAGTACAATCCACAAGCTCAGTATAGCAACCAGCCCTTTCGAAGGCTAGTACGTGCCTGGAAATCCTGGTTAGGGTAGTACGGGAATACGGTCGTTGAAGAACTTCCGCTCCAGGCGGTGGTTGTGTCCGTGCTCCTGTCGGGAATTCTGGGAAGCGTAGTCCGAGAGGTCCCTGTAGGCAGAGTCACTTCCGGCTCAGGTACGCGAGGCCGCGGCCTTCGTTCCTCTCGGAAAGGTGAGCCCTCCGTTTGCCGGTCCCCTCTTTCCGCGTCCTCACTGACCTTTCTTCGCTTTGTTGTGGGCCAGTAGCGACCTGGCGCTCAGTCTGGTGGAAGGACCCGCCTGCGGCGCAGCGGGGATGGTGCTCCCCTTTGCCTAAGCGTCCTGGAGCGCGGGACTGTTGGTGTATCCCCGCTGAGGGGCCCCAGCCAGGGCCCTGTGTCGCTGGGTTTGGTTTGTCTCCTGGTTCTGTACTCTCCCAACCCGTTTCCTGATCACCAACCCGTGGTGACGCTTCCTAATAGTATATTCCACGAGCGTCTTAACGTCTCTGCCTCTCTTTCCTCTTCTTTAAAGTTGCTATTAGTGTCTATCTTTGTATGTGTGCTCAGTCGTGTCCAGCTCTTTGCGACCCCATGAACTACAGCCCACCAGCCCCCCTGTCCATGGTGTTTTCCAGGTGAGAATACTGGAGTGGGTTGCTGAGCCGTCCTCCAGGGGATCTTCCTGACCCTGGGTTCTAAACCCGCGTCTCTTGCGTCTCCTGCTTTGGCAGGTGGATTCTTTACCACTGCGCCATATGGGAAGCCGCAGTGTCAACCTAATAGGGGTAGTTTGAGAGTTAAATGAAAATATATAGGGAAAGACTTAGAACAGAAGCTCACCTGTGGTTAAAAATCACAAGGTCTCTTGTTACTGGTATTTTTTTAATTTCCCGAGGAGTGCTTGGTTTCCTAAAGGCTTCTGTGAACCCGGGTTGGGGTCAGAGCTCTTGCAGCAGTGTTCCTGGCCATTCTCTGATCCCTGAAGGAATCAGAGCTGTTCCTGGATTCCTAATGATTTTTAAATTTAAATTTTGGAGAGGGTCACTTCTGCCCATAGTCTGGGATGTGCACTGAGATTTATGCGGGAATGCTGATGGAGTTCGGGTTTCTCTCAGGTTCCTTTCTGCTTCACAGCCTTGACTTTTTGAAAAGGCTGCAGTGAAAAGGGAATGCCTCATTGGCCCCAGACAGCAGAGCCTCACCTGAGTGGGTCTTAGCTTCCGTCTTCTTCTTATGTCATCTCTTTGCAGGGGAGAAGACATTCATGTCACTCATGGACAAATTCTTCTGCTACAAAGATGCCCTGATATTTGTTGAGTCAATGCTAGAAGGGATGGGGGAGTGCTTGGGCATAGTTAATAATTACATCCTGTACTTGCATGCTTAGTTGTGTCTGATGCTTTGTGACCCCAAAGTCTGTAGCCCGCCAGTCTGCTCTGTCCATGGAAATTTTCAGGCAAGAATATTGGAGTGGGTCGCCATTTCCTCCTCCAGGGGATCTTCCTGACCCAGGGATCAAAACCCCGTCTCCTGTGTCTCCTGCATTGGCAGGGGGATTTTTTTTTAACCACTGAGCCACCTGGGAAGCTAATAGTGACAGTACTTAAACATTATTCTCGGAGTTTTCTATGAATGAAGGTACTTAATCCTTACAAGAATGGATACTGTTATTCCCATGTTAAAGATGAGGAAACAGACACAGAGAGTATGATGCTTTCTTTTTAAGTAATTTTTTAATTTGGTTGTGCCAGGTCTTAGTTGTGGCATGTGGGATTTAGTCCCTGTTCAGGGATTGAATCCTTGACCCCTGTGTTGGAAGCACGGAGCCTTAGCCCCAGGCTACTGGGGAAGTTCTGAGCTGAGCTGTTTATTCTAGACTACACAGTAAGAGGCTTAACTGGGATTAGAATTTAGGTAGTTTCAAGACCCTGATGCTGGGAAAGATTGAGAGCAGGAGAAGAAGGGGGCGACAGAGTACGAGATGATTGTATGGCATCATCGACTCAGTGGACATGAGTTTGAGCAAATTCCAGGAGATAATGAAGGACAGGGAAGTCCGGCATGCTGCAGCCCATGGAGTCACAAAGAGTCGGACAAGACTGAACAACTGAGCAGCAACAGGAAGTTTCAATATGCTGCTTTGTTTCTTAATGTGTTTAGTGTCACGTTGAGAAGGCATGTTTGGATTTTTGTAGGGGGCCATGAAAATTTTGAGTTTTTCATGATAGCTTTTCAGTCATCTGCGGTTTTCTGCTGCTGCTGCTAAGTCAGTCAGTCATATCCAACTCTGTGCGACCCCGTAGATGGCAGCCCACCAGGCTCCTCTGTCCCTGGGATTCTTCAGGCAAGAACACTGGAGTGAGTTGCCGTTTCCTTATCCAGTGTGTGAAAGTGAAGTCTCTCAATCGTGTCCGACTCTTCGTGACCCCATGGACTGTAGCCTAGCAGGCTCCTCTGTCCACGGGATTTTCCAGGCAAGAGTACTGGAGTGGGTTGCCATTGCCTTCTCCGCATCTGCGGTTTATTTGTGTTTTATTTGAAATAATACTGTAACTCATATTTTGATTGTAAAGTAATGCTTGTGTATTATAGAGAATTAAGAAAATACATGAAGTATAAGGATGTAGTGCAGGATATAGAGATAACAATAGTAATATTTTAATGTTTTCCTGTTCTGTAGATTTATTTTTGGATTTTTACTTAAGTTATACAAAATAGGTATGATAGGTTTTATTTTCCTATTAAAGTTTTACAATGGAAATTTACAAGCAGAGCCAAATGTAAAAAGAATAAAATCATGAACCCCTGGAGAACCATCACCCAAATTCAACCCTTGTTATCATTTGTCAGTCTTGTATCAACACATCCTCCCTCCCAATTTTTGTTGTTGTTCAGTATTTTAAAGCAAGTCTCCAACACTTGAGTCAGTACAATAGTGATCGATTTATGATTATAACTGCCCAAAACTGATTATGACACATTGTTTATATGCAAAACCAAGAATGGGAGATGTTAGCAGCTACTTCAAGGTTTTTATTTTTGCAGCTTGGAAAATGACACTCATTTGAGAAAGCGAGGGGACATGAGAGCATTGCACTTTGGAGAGTGACGGTGATAACATTTGTTTTCTGCTGTACAGTTTGACTTACTTATGTCTTAGGACTCTTTTTTAAAAAAATATTTATTTATTTGGCTGCACTGGGTCTTAGTTGTGTTGCTTAGGATCTTCATGGCGGCACGCCGGATCTTTTGTGGTGGGGCAGAGGTTCTCTATAGCTGTGGCACACGGGCTCCAGAATGGGTAGGCTCAGTAGTTGCCCTGCAGCGTTTGGGACCTTAGTTCTTCCACCAGAGATCGAACCTGGGTCCCGTGCACTGGAAACGTGGAGTCATAGCCATTGGACCACTCTTTGTTTCTTGTCTCTTTTTCGTACATTGAAAATTCTTCTGTTCCTGGGACCACATCAAATTTTCCTCTGTGTGCCCAGCACATGGGACAAGATTGGCAAGGGTTTAAAGTTAGAGTAGCCACTCAACAGACTGTCAGCACCAAGGGTTTGCAGTGCAAAATTCATGACATTGGAATTAGGTAAAAACAGAAACAGAAAAGAAGTAACCCATGGGGATACTCCTTAATTGCCTTTAATATTGGCAAGTTACAGGGTCCACCATTTATTTCAGGTTATTGAAATGTTTCTGAACAGTTCTTTTCATGATATAAAACAAGCTTCCTAAGAAACACATTGATAGAAATGATGATAGCAAACATTTTATAGATTGTGTTTTATGACCAGGTAGTGTTTCCAGTGACTTACAGATAGTACCTTATGTCTCAACAGTTACCCTCATTTTACAGAGAAGAGGCAGGTTTTAAAAAAAGTCATCATACAGTAAAGTTGTCTATTTTTCCCTTTCAGGGGTACAATTCTATTAATTTTGCCACAGGTATAGATTTGTATTATCACCCCCATTATCAACTACAGAACAATGCCATCACCCCCAAAAACTTCTTCTATATTTCCTTTATAATTACCCCTCACTGAGTCTATAAGCACTGGAAACCACTATAACCCTATAGTTTCATCTTTCTGAGAATGCCACTTAAATGAACTTGTACCATGTGTAACCCTTTAAGGTTGGTATCTTTCACTCAGAAAATGCCTTTTTTTTTTAGTGGAAAATTTTATTTGGGCAAATTGAGGGTTATAACCCAGGATCAGCATCTCAGGGAGTTCTGAGAACCATTCCCAGTGTAATGCCTTTACATTCATCCAAGTTGTTGTGTGTATCAGTACTTTACTTTGTTTTTGTTGCTGGTTAATATTACATTTATGGTTATACTAGTTTATTCACCCACTGAAGAAAATTTGGGATGTTTTTGTGCTGTGCTTAGTCGCTCAGTCGTGTCTGGTTCTTTGTGACCCTGTCGACTGTGGCCCACCAGGCTCCTCTGTCCATGGGATTCTCCAGGCAAGAATACTGGAGTGGGTTGCCATGCCCTCCTCCAGGGGATCTTCCCAACCTGGGGATCAAACCCAGGTCTCCCACATTGCAGGCAGATTCTTTACCGTCTGAGCCACCAGGAAGCCCAAGAATACTGGTGTGGGTAGCCTGTCCCTTCTCCAGAGGAACTTCTGACCCAGGAATTGAACCGAGGTCTTCTGCATTGCAGGCGGATTTTTTTAACCAGCTGAGCTAGCTATTATAAACACTTGTGTACAAGGTTTTGTTTTGTTTGCTTATTTCTCTAGAATTTATAACCAGGAATGGGATTGGTGGGACATATAGAAAATGTATGTGTAACTTTGTAAGAAGCAGCCAAACTGTTCTCCAGGATTGTCTGCTGTTTTGCGTTCCCATTAATGATATACGAGAGTTCCAGGTGCTTCACATCCTTGTCGGCACTTAATATTTTCTGTTGGTTTTTTAAAAAACTTTATTATGATATACCTGTGTTGTTATCTTATTGTGACTTTAATTTACATTTCTCTAATGACTAATAAGTTCAGCAGATACGTCTTTTCTTCAGCTTATTTATCTTCTTTACTAAAATGTTTATATGTTTTGCTAAATTTTAAATTGAGTAACTGAGTTGTATTTTCCTTACTATTGACGTTTGAGAGTTATTCATGTATTCTAAATATAAGTTCTTTGTCAGATGTCATTTGCAAATATTTTTTCTCAGACTGGCTTATCTTTTCATCCTCTGAACAGTATATTTTGCAGAGCGAAAGTTTTAATTTTGATGAAGTCTGATTTATCAGTGTTTCATGAGTTGTGCTTTTCACATCTAAGAACTCTGCCTAACTCATAGTCAGGAAGAGTTTCTCTTATGTTTTCTTCTGGAAGTCACAATATGTACTCTTTCATTCCTAATATTGGTAACTTTTTTAAATCTCTGTTTTATTCTTTGCCATTCTTGCTAGAGTTTTTGTTATGGTAAGAAAAAAAATACTTTTGGTTTCATTGACTTGGCTCTATTACACATCTGTTTTCAGTTTCATTGATTTCTGCATTTACCTTTATTTTTTCTTTTCTTTTGTTTGACTTGGGTTTATTTTGCTTCTCTTTTCTAGCATCTTAAGTGTGACCTAGAGGTTTTCTTTTAAGAAGCTGAGCACATCCCAAACAGGATAAACTCGAAACTAAAGACAAAGAAACCAACAGGCATTACCCAGGGAAAAAATAATGCATTATGTTTATGTTCTAGTTGTCATATAAAAAACTCTTATGAACAAATCAGAACTTTTTAGCCAACCCAATATATACTTTGAAAACTATCAGTGTTATAATTTTTGCTTCCAATGGCAAAATATATTTTGAAGAACTCAAGAGATAGGTTATCTATCATGTTTTTCCCAGATATTTACTGTTCTGTGACTCCTTCCTGATGATACATTTTTCCCCCATGTTGCCTCTGAAAGTGTTCCTTTACTAATCCTTTTAAGGCAGGTAGGCTCCCTATGAGTTCTGAGTGTATCAGAGAACGTTTTCACAATTCTGAGTTTATCAGAGAACAACTTCATACCTAAATATTATTCTAAACTGTTGTCTTTAGTATACGAGTCTGCTTTGACAGTTCTTTTCTTTCATTCCTTTAAAAGTATTGTGCTACTTCCTTCTGGCCTGGTGATTTCTAAAGAAAAATCTTGAACCGTTTGAATCAGTGTACCCCTTTAGTCAATGCATTGTTTTTCTCTGGCGTCTTTCAAGCACCATTATCGCCTGGGAGCTCTGTATAGAGGCAAGTCCTAGGATCCAGTTTCATACCAATTTAGCTAGAATTTTGTAGGTAGGGGTGGGACCAAGGTACTTCCTTTTAATAGGAACCCCAGGTGATCTTTATCTGTTTTAAGGCTGGAAAAGTGCTTGCTGAACAGCTTCATTCAATTTTTAACATTTATTGTTGTAACCTACGTACAGTAGAATTAGGTTTAGCGTAAGTCCTGTGAGTTTTGGCCATCATATCACACTAAAAGATTGTGCAGGAATGAAGATATTCTTTGTTTTAACTTTCGACAGCAGTGGAAATTGATAGTCACTTGGCACTACTTGTGACTCCAACAAAGTTACTTGTCACTGAAGTGACTTTACTTTCATACATGTTTCGTATTGCAGTCAGTTTTGGTGGGATGCTGAAGCCACCAGCTTTTTAGGAATATTCAAGAGGTGATACATGCCTACTGATAATTACTGCCTAAAATAAATATACTTAGAAACAAAGCAGGGCTAATGTGTGGCTTCTGTGTATTTCATGGTGGCAATGAGGATGGCACTAAGAACAGCTAATCTTTATTGGGTGCTTATTATGAACCTCACTGGCTTTCTAATGCTTTGATGCATTAACTCATGTATTCTTCATGATAAAACTATTTTTATTTCCATTAGAAAAATTTATTTTGGGCCACGTCATGCTGCCCGTGGCATCTTAGTTCCTCAACAAGGGATTGAACCAGCACCCTGGACAGTGAAAGTGTGGATTCCTAACCACTTGACCACCACAGAATCCTTCCTGTTTTTATTTACATTTTACCAATGAAGAAGCAGAGGCATTGAGGGGTTAATTAACTTGCAAAAATTTACTTTGCTATCTAGGTGCTCAGTCCTGTTTGACTCTTTGTGACGCCATGGACTGACTGTAGCCCACCAGGCTCCTCTGTCTATGGGATTCTCCAGGCAAGAATACTGGAGTGGGTTGCCATGCCCTCCTCCAGGGGATTTTACCAACCCAGGGACTGACACCTCTCCCACACCCCCCTTCATTGCCTGCTAGGACAAAGCATTGCTTCTATTAGACTGGCAAAGTGGGTTTTAGGAATTAATAAGACTGCACCCAAACTTGTTAAAAGGTATCTTGGACCAGCTGAGTGTTAAAAGCTAAGAGGGCTAGGACTTCCCTGGCAGTCCAGTATTGCAACGTCTCCTTCCAGTGCAGGGGGTGTGGGTTCAGTCCCTGGTGGAGGAACTAATAAGATCCCACTCGCCTCACGGGCCAAAACAACACAAAACAGAAGCAGTATTGTAACAAATTCAATAAAGACCAAAAAAAAACAAACCTAAGAGGGTGGAGAATGCAGGTGGGCAAACTACTGCCCATGGCTTATTTTTATAAAGCTCCTCTCCCTCCCCAGCTGAGAATGGTTTTTACATTTAAAGGTTGTAAAAGGAACAAAAGGAACCTTATTCCACAGAGACACTATGTGGCCACAAAGTCTGTGATTAGCCCTCTCTCCCTTCTTTTGGGTTCTTTTTCTTCTACAGATGACTTGGAAGTTTCTTGGGAATAGTAAAGAAGATAAGTAACAGTAAATGACTGTTGAGACTTGTAAATGACTGTTGAGAATTGTAAATAACCTTGAGGAAGAACCCAAGAAGTCAAGTTCATGGTTTCCAGATCCTCCCATGGGTCAAGCACAGAGCCAGTGCTTCACATAGAGACAGTATCATCATGGGCCTCTATAATCTTTATCATATCCACATGAGAAGAGGGATGTACCACTGGAATCTCCTCCAGCTTCAGGAGGAATAAGCTTCTCAGAAGGGTGGTCTCAAAGTCTAAATGAACGTTATTGGGTTGGTGAAAACGTTCTTTTGGGTTCTTCCCCTAATATGGTATGGAAAACATGAATGAACCTTTTGGCCACCCGCAATATTATCAGGGCAACAAATTATTAAGTGGAAAATCATAATCTCTGCTGCCCAGATTTCTTACAACCCCCATTTGAAGGACTGTTTTATATTGCAAAAGAGTGCCTGCTTCTCTGAAGCTACTAGATATTAATCTAAAACACTGGTATAGTTACAGCAGTTTGCCACTACTCACCCATGTATCCTAACAGCAATCTTATGGTATTTGTACTATTGCAATCCTAGTGTTGAATGCAGCTTGCAGAAGTAAGCCTAGAGAGGGTAATTAATTTAACCATGGTTAAAAATCTATAGCAAATCTTTAACAGTGCCAATATAGAGCAATTCCCAGGTGGTGCAGTTGTAAAGAATTTGCCTGCCAATGCAGGAGATGCAAGAGATGTGGGTTTGGTCTCTGGGTTGGGAAGATCCCCTGGAGAAGGAAATGGCAATCCACTCCAGTATTGTTGCCTGATTCCATGGACTGAGGAGCCTGGTGGGCTACAGTCCACTGGGTTACCAGGAGTCAGACATGACTTAGCACACACACAAGGAAATACAGAGCAAATGTGCAGCAAATAAATAGCAATTAGAGTTTTTAAAAGCTAATTTTCCCCAGAGGTACTTTTAATAGGCACCTCTCCTCTCCCACTTAATTGTGTCTCCTTTTCCATGCTCCCCAGGTTCGCAGTGCAAATGGGAGTCTCGCGCCGCGTGAGGGCTGCAGGGTGCGCGGCGCAGGCTGCCCCCTCGCTCATGGGCATCCTGCCGAGTTAGCCTCGGGATGGCTAGACCCCGACCCACACCCTGCCTCTGAAGGTGCGTGTGGCTGCATCTGCCCAGGAGAAGGGACACCGTTTTCTGATTTGCACAGAGATGCGTTTCCCCCTCCCTCATGGCTTCTTGTTTTGTGTCCCTTCAGGTCTCTGCCTTTCCCCAGGAAAAGGACAAGAAGATGATGAAGTTCCAGGTGAGTTGGATGTTTATTTCTGTCACTAAACAGGTAATTTCATTTCTCAGTGGATACCTTATTTCTCTTCCTTGCCAAGAGTAAAGAATGGCAGCATTTAATACCATTTGTGTGCCATGCTCTCTTGGTTCACTTTCTTTAAAATTTCCTTTCTCAGTTTTTATATATTACCATTTTGTTTCACAACTAATAATATAAAAGAGAATGGAAGTTTTTAAAATGGGAAGGCCCATACATTTTACCCTGCCTACAAATCACTTTTTGGTTTTTGCTTTTAAGTATTCATGTCCATTGTTGTCCAGAGTATAGAGGCTTACGAATTTATACTTTCTTGGAAGCAGAATGAGAAAAATCTTTTGGAGGAAACACTTGCCATTATGGTCTCAAAACTTTAAAGTTTGTTTTTCTTCAACATTACCATTTCTACTTTTTGTAATTTATCTCCAGGAGATAACCAGCAGAGTTCTAGGGACTAAGGTCTATATGGAAAGAACCTTGCAATATTGTTAATAATATATACTCTGAAACTAAGTAAGCATGCATTATTTATATCAGTTCACTATATTCTCAACTACCAATTCCTTGAATTACTGTGTAGCCCTGAAGTGAAATGTCAGCAGTGATGATGGTAATAGTAATCATAATAATAGTTAGCATTTATTAGATACTTGGGCTCCCGAAGAATCGATGCTTTTAAACTGTGGTGTTGGAGAAGACTCTTGAGAGTCCCTTGGACTGCAAGGAGATTGAACCAGTCCATTCTAAAGAAGATCAGCCCTGGATGTTCTTTGGAAGGAATGATGCTAAAGCTGAAACTCCAGTACTTTGGCCACCTCATGTGAAGAGCTGACTCACTGGAAAGGACTCTGATGCTAGGAGGGATTGGGGGCAGGAGGAGAAGGGGACGACAGAGGATGAGATGGCTGGATGGCATCACCGACTCAATGGACGTGAGTCTGAGTGAACTCCGGGAGTTGGTGATGGACAGGGAGGCCTGGCGTGATGTGATTCATGGGGTCACAAAGAGTAGGACACGACTGAGCGACTGAACTGAACTGGATTCCCCAGTTGCCTCTAGCGGTAAAGAGCCCAACTGCCTGCTAATGTAGGAGATGTAAAGAGACATGGTTTCAGTCCCTGGGTTGGAAGATCTCCTGGAGGTCATGGCAACCCACTCCAGTATTCTTGCCTGGAGAATTCCACAGACAGAAGAGCCTAGTGGGCTACAGTCCGTAGTGTCACAAAGAGTCAGACACAAGTGAAGCGACTTAGCATGCACACACTGAGTACATACTGTGTACTAGGCACTGTTCCTAAGTGTTTTACCTATAGTCACTCATTTTATTATTACCAGTACCCTAAGGTACAGTTACTGGCCTGCAGATGAAGAGAGGATGAGGACTGGGTCCAGGGCCCCACAGCAGAGTGAAGGCCCAGAGCTGTGTCCATAAATGCTGCACATCTGTATGGGGGCACAGAGGAGGGGCTCCATACTTGCATAGGAAGAGTGACTCATGCCCTATAAGTCTGGCACATCAAATAAGCGGTATATGTATATGAAAAGAGGGAAAACAGACTTCATTGCACATTGTTGGAACTTTCTAGCAACCCATGCAATGCAGCAGAGCTCCAGGGACTTACCTACAGGGGTACTGTCAAAAGGCAGCAGTTTAAAGTGCGAGGATTCCTTTTCCTGCAGCCTTTCTGGTGGATCGAATCAGCAGTGTGAAAGGAAAACAGAAGGCAGCTGCTGAGATGTGACTTGGTCCTTGGGAATCCGGAACCACCTCCTGTCCTTGACACTTCTCGGGGCTGTCCCTCTTCCATAAACATTGTGTGTATGTCTTTGGTGTCATAGGAACCAGTGTCCTTCAAGGACGTGGCCGTGGTCTTCACCGAAGAGGAGCTGGGGGCTACTGGACTCGGCTCAGAGGAAGCTGTACCAAGAAGTGATGCTGGAGAACTTCCGGAACCTGCTCTCAGTGGGTGAGCACAGCGCCTCAGGGACTCAGTGTCAGCCTCCTGGGATACCTTTGTGGGTGCATTCATTTGAAGCTCTGGAACTCCTAAAATCGTCCTCTCAGCTTAGGTACCTACAAGTCCTAGTAATCCCAGAGACAGAGACAATGTGTTTCTGTCCAGGAAAAAAATCTGTCCCTTGAACTATTAATATGAATGGGGAGCTTGTGGTCCTGCCCCATGAAGTCGAGTTGCTGCAGCTTTTCGGATTTTCATGGTGCCAGTAACTGTAGCTGTGGTTTTTCTGAGGTTTTTTTTTTTTGCTTTAGTGACATACCTTCAAAGAGACAGAAAATTTTGCGAAAGTATAGAACAAGAATACCCCTATCACTTTTACCTATGGCTCAGTGGTAAAGTATCCACCTCTAATGTAGGAGACATAGGAGCTTAAGTTCGATCCCTAAGTCGGGAAGATGCCCTGGAGGAGGAAATAGCAACCCACTCTTATATTCTTGCCTAAAAATCCCATGGACAGAGGAGCCTGGCAGGCTACAGTCCATGGGTGACGAAGAGTCAGACAGGACTGAGCGCAACACACACAGAGTAATATTTCACCCCATTTACTTTATCATTTATGTGAATGCTCTTTTCTCGTATGCATAATTTGTATCTGAATCATTTGAGGGTAGTTTACACATGCCATGGCCCTAATATCCCTACATGCTTCTGCGTGCAGGCTGAGTTCAGGAGTCCCCAGGACTACACTGACGCCAGTGGCAAGCTGGGGGTGCCCAGAGCCTCAAATAATTTGCTAGAGGACTCGCCAAAAGCTGTTATACCCAAGGCCGCACTGTTACATGGGAAGGTTATAGAACAGGCCGTGGATGCTGGGAACTGTCCTTGCCACTGTGGATTCTGTTTCCTGGTCTCAGGGCTTAGAGCTAGGATTAGGGGTGTGTCTGGATGTGAACACCTATATTCATATACATACACATACATGCATATGTATAAATATATATACATATGAATATTTATTCAGTTTCATTCAAAGTAAGAGAGGTACTAATTAAGATTATACTGAAACACCATTTTTCATTCATGAGGTTAGCAAAAATTCAAAAACTTTTTTTTTCTGTCTGTCTCATGAAGGTTATGGGATCTTCATTCCCCAACCAGGGGATTGAACCCAGGCCCCAGCAGTAAAAGTACCGAGTCTTAACCACTGGACCACTAGGGAAGTCCCCCAGAATTCAGAAACTTAACACTATTTTGGGAGGGGGCAAAGTTGTGGGGAATAAAGCACTTTCATGTTTTGACATGAAAAACATTTGGGAATGCAACGCGATACCACCCCTATGGAGAAGAATTTGACAGTGTCTAACAGAACTATTGGAGAAGGAAATGGCAACCCACTCCAGTGTTCTTGCCTGGAGAATCCCAGGGACAGGGGAGCCTGGTGGGCTGCTGTCTATGGGATCATACAGAGTCACACATGACTGAAGTGACTTAGCAGCAACAGAACTATGGATTTACCCTTTCTCAGCAACTCACTTGTAGGAATTTTCCCTGAAGATAACCAAGTACAAAAGAGCATTAATAGTATACTTACTAGTTTGTGTAAGGGAAAAAAAGGGAAAATAAGTAAATATATGTAATCAACACAAGGATTAATCAGGAAATTGTGAATTTAGTTTCTTGTCAATGGTGAGTTGTGATGGCATGGAAGGGATGTTTGAGAGAGTCACACTTGTCTGAATAACACCTTTCTGTCTAGTTTGGACTTTTGAAAATATGTTAGGGGACTTCCCTGGTGCTCCAGCAGTTAAGACTCCATGTTCCAATGCAGAAGATGCAGGTTCATCCCCTGGTTGGGGAACTAAGATCCCACAGAAGCAATACTGTAACAAATTCAATAAAGACTTTTAAAAAATGATCCACATCAAAAAGTCTTAAGAAAATATTTAGTTCAACACATTCTAAAAAGTAAATAAGAATGTGAAGGGATGATCATCGAAAAGAAAAATGAATTGTGTTTGAAAGGAATACCTTAACCACAGTAAAGAGAAAAGAAAGGATTCATGGAAGTAGCTAAGGAGTACAGTTTATAACTCTGTATACCTTTAGTTTTAGGTCTAGTGGGGGAAGATGGGAGAATGAACTGCAATCCTCAACACTTCTTAGTGGATCTGTTCACTGCAGTGAGCGGAATAAGCAGCTAAGCTGCAGGGGCCAAGGCAACTCACTGGAGAAAGTATTTTTTCAACAGATAGTTCTGAAACACTTGGGCTTCTGTATGCATATATTTGCATGCCTCCCACATACAAAATGAAAGATTAACTCAAAGCGGATGAAGGGCCTAATGTAAAATGTAGAAATGTGAAACTTGTAGATGGAAACACAGAAATTTTTCATGACCTTAGGTTAGGCAAAGATTTCTTAGATAATGATGCCAAAAACATGAATCATAAGAAGAAAAAAAAAAACCCAAAAATGAAAATATGATTCAGGAGGGGAAAAAACAAAAAGCCACAAAGTTAGACTTGGTCAAAATTGAAAACTTTTTCTCTTCTCTCCTTTTTTACAGGAAATCAACCCTTCAAACCAGAGCTTATATTCCAGCTCGAGAGAGAAGAACATTTGATGATGGAGACCCAGAGAGATGGGTGTTTAGGTGAGAACCATCCGCAGTCACCCAGCAGCCAGAAAGCCCCTCCCAGAACACGAGTCAGAAGGGCTCAGGCCCTGAGGTGTCTGTACCCTCACTGCTCTAGCTTCTCCTATCCTAGCTCATCCCTTCTGTCCCAGCCGCACTGGCCCACTTGCTGCCCATCAGACCTGTCTCAGTGATGCCTCTACTTCGGGTTACTTGGCTTGCTCTGCTGTGTGCCTTGAATGAGTGAGTCGGTTAATACATGCATGGTCTTCCCTGTCTTCAGTCCTCCCTGAGGCAGCCAACAGATACAGAGTAAACCATGTGATAGAGAGATACTCCAGAGTGTCGTTTGCAATCAGATGAACACCTGTCCTAATTCTGTGTAGGTGTCTTTTAGTATTAATGGATGCGTACTCATTATTCCTAAAAGGTTAAGAATAGCCAGGCAACTAAAAGAAATATCAGAAATGATCAGTGCCTAAGGATAATCTGCCCTCCCATGCAGCAATTTCAGGTGAGACACTCTCGCATTAACTTCCTCATGCAAATGCCCAGTTCTTTATCTTCTCATTCTGTTCTTACTTCTTACTCTCCCATCCTCTAATATGTAACAGTCTCCTGACCTAGCTACAGTTTTCTTTTTTTTAAAAATCTTATTCAGTTTGTTTAAATTTTAAAAAATCAGTTCACCTATTTCTCCCATCCCCAGGCTGCTGTCTCTTGAACCAACCATCTGTTATCTGTGGGCTTTCTTGGTGTGTGTGTGTGTTGGGGAGTGGTACTAGATTCCACATATAATAGAAATCGAGCAGTATTTGTCTTTAAATACCTCCAAGGTCTACCTGTATTGTTGTAAATGGCAAGATTTCATTTTTATTTATTACTGAATTTTCTTTATCCGTTTGTCCATCAGTGGACACTAAGATTGTTCCTTTATCTTGACTGTTGTCAATAATTTTGTGGTGTACATGTACAGTGTACATTTGTTGTTTAGTCATATCTGATTCTTTGCAACCCTGTGGGCTGTATCTTTTCAAGTTAGTGTTTTCTTTTTCTTCAGATAAATACCTAGAAGTAGAATTGCTGAATTATATAATTCTATTTTTAATTTTTTGAGGAACCTCCATAACGATTTCCATAGTGGCTGCACCAACTTATATTCCCACTGACAGTGTACAAGGCTTCCCTTTTCTCTACATCCTCGCCAGCGTTTGTCATCTCTTGTCTTAGAGCCTACTGAGCCACAGTCCATTGGGTCGCAAAGAGTCAAACACAACTGAAGCGACTGAGAACACACGCACATCTTTTTGATAATAGCCATTCCAACAGATGGGAGTTGATAGCTCATTGTAATTTTGATTTGCGTTTCCCTGGTGATTAATGTTGTTGAGCATCTTTTTATGAACCTGTTGGCCAGCTGTGTGTCTTTGGGAAAATGTCTGTTCAGGTCTTCTGCCCACTTTTTAAAAACTGAATAGTTTGTTTTTTGCTATTGAATTGTATGAGTTCTCTATGTAGTTTGGATATTAACCCTTTATCAAATGTATGATTTACAAATATTTTCTCCCATTCAGTAAGTGTGCTTTTTCATTTTGCTGTTGGTTTCCTTTGGTGTGCAGAAGCTTTTAGTTTGATGTAGTCCCACTTGTTTATTTTTGCTTTTGTTGCTTTTGATCGTATGATTTTTATCCTTCATTTTGCTAATTTTGGGTGTCACATGTAGTGATTTGAAGATGTTGAACCATCCTTGAATTCCTAGAATAAGTCCCATGTAATTGTCTTGTATGATCTTTTAATGTGCTGTTGAATTCAGAATATTTTGTTGAGGATTTTTGCAACATGTTCACAAGGGGGTGCTGAGCTGTAATTTTCTTTTTAAAGTAGAACTTCCAAGCTGGACATTTATGTGATCCAAACATTTTAGTAATGTTTTTTGAGTCCTCAGACTCTGATGTCAAAAGCCATGATCACAGCTGTGCAGCTAGAAATGCTCCTGGGTAGGAGAGTCAACTGAAAATTTCAAAACAAATTACTTCAATGATTTTTCTGTTGTTATCTCAGTTCCGGTTCAAGGTCATACAGGCAATATACTCTTTAGAGAAAGTGTCAGCAAACTTTTTCTCTGAAGGTCCAGATGGTAAATATTTTAGATTTTGCTGACCATATTTGATCTCTGTTAAAGAGACCAAGTGTTTTTTCTTACACCAGTTTAAAAATGTAAAATCTGTTCTTGTTCCTAGGCTATACAAAAACAGAGCTAGAGCTGTGGTGTGCTAGTCTCCCTGCCTGATAGTATCAGTAGGAATGTAATGCATATTTTGAAGTACCTTTTTATTTAGTATTTCCATATATTAACATGTTTATACCTTATATTCATGCAAAATTTTGAAAATATATATTCTTATTTTTAAAATACTAATTTTTATCCTTCATGGTTCCTTGGGGAAATCCTCCCAATCTGAGATTATAACTCTTTTTAAAAAAAAAGTCATTGCTACATAATCCAATATGTGGCTATAACATGCAGCATTTAGCTATATGCAGCATGTTGCATGCAGCATACCGGGTCTCAGTTGCAGCATGTGGGATCGAGTTCCCTCACCAGGGATGGAACCTGGGTCCTTCAGCATTGGGAGCGTGAAGCCCTAGCCACTGGACCACCAGGGAACTCCATTTCATCTTTAGGTGACAAAATGTTAGTATAATAACTGAAAGCCTTGCTTTTGAGAAACCAAAGACGTCGCTAAGCATTCTTGTTTTTAAGTACTGAGATGAGTACTCACGGACACGCGATAGGCCCTGCAGCCAACGCATTGCCCCAGAGCCTGTTGCCACACAGTCGTCAGTGGCACCCTTTTTTTTTTTTAACCTTGTTTTAAAAGTTGGCAATAGGGTCGGGCTAAGAGTAAGATTTTGTGTGAGAAAAACGACACCATTTCAAAAGTTATTTTCAAAATTAAAAAGACGCAGTCCACAAGATTCTTGTGACCTTTGCTTTTCTCACTGGCACACTTGCGTAACTGAGTGTAACCCTGCCTCTCATACAGCCTTCCAGCTGTGCAGTAAAATTGCCATCACCAGCTTCTTTCCCATAAAAAGTAACTTACACATACATGCCCTTTCAGTTCTGTGACTGAGAATGACTCAAGCTGTGATCTATTCATTAAATGCTTATTGAGCAGCTACTGTTCACTAGGAGTGTTCTAGGCAGTAAGGGTGAGACAGTGCACACAGCAAAGTGCTCTTCCTTGTGTGTAATACACTCCAGTGTTTAGAGACAGGAAAACACAAGTAGCTAAGGAAGAATTATTGCATTTGAAGATAATATACACGTTATGAGAAAAAAATCCCCTTTACTGCCTTTTCCCCCTCACCTTGGATACTGAAAGAGAATTAATATTTTGCCAAGTATTAGGAGAGTGCGTGTTATTGCTTCAGCCCTGTTGGACCACTTGTTCTCCAGGAAGAAATATACTTCTCACTAGGATGTGAATGATATGCTGCCTGCTGATAACCAGAGCTTTAGTAACTGACAGACAAGCCATTTCCACCCAGACATGCCCATCTTCAACTCTTCCAGGGCCTCAGATTCCCTAAACGTTAAAGTACTTTATCAGCAAAATGACAAAGTCAGTGTTCATTGAGTTTTGCTTGTTCAGTTCAGTTGCTCAGTCGTGTCCGACTCTTTGCGACTCCATGAATTGCAGCACACCAGGCCTCCCTGTCCATCATCAACTCCCGGAGGTCACTCAGACTCACATCCATCGAGTCTGTGATGCCATCCAGCCATCTCATCCTCTGTCGTCCCCTTCTCCTCCTGCCCCTAATCCATCCCAGCATTAGAGTCTTTTCCAATGAGTCAACTCTTCTCATGAGGTGGCCAAAGTACTGGAGTTTCAGCTTTAGCATCATTCCTTCCAAAGAAATCCCAGGGCTGATCTCCTTCAGAATGGACTGGTTCAATCTCCTTGCAGTCCAAGGAACTCTCAAGAGTCTCAATACCACAGTTCAAAAGAATCAATTCTTTAGCGCTCAGCCTTCTTCACAGTCCAACTCTTACATCCATACATGACCACAGGAAAAACCATAGCCTTGACTAGACGGACCTTTGCTGGCAAAGTAATGTCTCTGCTTTTGAATACGCCATCTAGGTTGGTCATAACTTTTCTTCCAAGGAGTAAGTGTCTTTTAATTTCATGGCTGCAGTCACCATCTACAGTGATTTTGGAGCCCCAAAATATAAAGTCTGACACTGTTTCCACTGTTTCCCCATCTATTTCCCATGAAGTGATGGGACTGGAGATGGGACTGAAGATGCCATGATCTTCGTTTTCTGAATGTTGAGCTTTAAGCCAACTTTTTCACCCTCCTCTTTCACTTTCATCAAGAGGCTTTTAGTTCCTCTTCACTTTCTGCCATAAGGGTGGTGTCATCTACATATCTGAGGTTATTGATATTTCTCCCGGCAATCTGGATTCCAGCTTGTGTTTCTTCCAGTCCAGCATTTCTCATATGTACTCTGCATATAAGTTAAATAAGCAAGGTGACAATATACAGCCTTGACATACTCCTTTTCCTATTTGGAACCAGTCTGTTGTTCCATGTCCAGTTCTAACTGTTGCTTCCTGACCTGCATACAGATTTCTCAAGAGGCAAGTCAGGTGGTCTGGTATTCCCATCTCTTTCAGAATTTTCCACAGTTTCTTGTGATCTACACAGTCAAAAGCTATGGTCATAGTCAATAAAGCAGAAATAGATGTTTTTCTGGAACTCTCTTGCTTTTTGATGATCCAGTGGATGTTGACAATTTGATCTCTGGTTCCTCTGCCTTTTCTAAAACCAACTTGAACATCAGGAAGTTCACGGTTCACGTATTGCTGAAGCCTGGCCTGGAGAATTTTGAGCATTACTTTTACTAGTTGCCTCAAAGGACCACGAAACTTGCCTGTGCGATTCTTTTTTGAGTTAAATTTATTTATTTTTAATTGAAGGATACTTGTTTTACAGTATTGTGTTGGTTTCTGCCAAATATAAACATGAATCAACCATAGGTATACCTATGTCCCTTCCCTCTTGACCCTCCCTCCCACCTCCCTTCTCATCCCACCCCTCTAGGTTGTTACAGAGCCCTGGTTTGAGTTTAATAGAGCAAATTCCCATCTTGCCCGTGCAATTCTGTCACAGTGTTTCACATTTCACCTGCCCCATGGCCCTTGCTAATTGCAAAATATCTTTTAAAAGGAGTTAAAACTGGTTATGGCTTACAGTGACATAGGAGAACTCATTATTCTCATGAAAATGAGCTCGTTAGAGATAGGCCATACAAGACCTCAAGAATCGAGTAAAGGCCTCTGTTTACCTTCAGCTACATAGCATTTAACACACTGTCTTGTGTGTGGCAAAACACATTTGTCCACTTGAAACTATATTCTTTCCAGTTTGAGACTACCCCCTTCTGTTTTTCCTTGGAATCTCCAGGCAGCCCATGATAATGTGTGCATGGTTTAACTAGGCCTTTTGAACAGAGCCACCATCTTTGATGTCCAGGTTGCATTGCATAGCCCTGATTTTGAGGCATATGCGTAGCCCAAATTCTGTGGATCCTACTTCTATTCCTGGTGTAGCCAAAGGTAAACGATATTCTAAGTATTTCAGAGGTAGTAACAAACTTTCCTCCAGTTTATTGAAGTTTCATGTCATGATCTAAGTGCAGAATCTTGAAATCTCTGAATAAAAGCATTCATTGTGCACATGTCTAAAATCTCTTTATTCTTATAGGAACCAAGAGTCCACATGATATGGAAAGTATTCAAGAAGTGGGATTAAGCTGCTTTTCCCCCAAAGAGCTTGCCACCTGGCAGTCCTGGCAACAAGGTGCAGGCAGGTTAACTGGGTGTCAAGATTCCATGAAAAACTTCCAAGAGAATATTTCTCAGTTGCAAAAACAAGGTGATTCCCTCTGCCAGGTTTGGGGAGGAATACCGATTCAGATTTCTGAAGATGAGAACTATGTCTTGACTCACATAGGAGACGGTTCCAGTGACATAAAAAGTCAAGAATTTCCCTGTTGGCGAGCCCACCATTCTTGGAGGAAAATGTACCTTACAGAGTCACGTAATTATCAGTGTCGATGTCAGCAAGTTTCCATGGAAAATGATTTCTGTAAATCTGACAGCATCAGTTGGATCTCACATCACAGTGATAATCTGGGTGTACACAGAACAGGAAAAAACTCTAGCTGCCATGACTGTGGAGAAGATGTCATGAAGGTTTCATTGCTTAATCATATTCAAACAGGGCAAAAGCCCTATCCTGGTAATGAGTACAGGAAAACCTTCAGTGATGACTCCAGCTCTGAAGTTCATCAGCAGTTAGACTTAGAAGGAAAGCCTCGTACATACAGTCCATGTGAAAAGGACTGTAGTTACAGGCCAGTTCTTCATATTCATCAGAGTGTTTGTAGAGGAGATCATTGCGTTTTTGAGAATTCACATCTGCAGTCGCATCAGAAAGGACACGCAAAGAGAAGCCATTTAAATGTGAATATAGTGAGAGCATCCATCAGTGCTCCTCTCGTAACACGTATGAACTTATACCCAGAGGATGCAGCATGTATGAGAAAGGCTTCAGTCATAGCTTAGACCTTAGTAGTATAGTTAGGGTCTATATCGAGGAGGAATCCCATGAATCTGAGGAGAATGGGAATGTCTTTAATGAGAATTCTTGTCTTCAAGCCCATCAGAAAATCCACACTGAAGAGAAACGATACACAGACGTGGAGTGTGAGAAAGGTTTCATTTGTAATTCAGATCTGAACATTCAGCACAGAGTTCACATGGAAGAGATTCCCTATAATTCTGAGGCATGTGCTAATGGCTTCAGTTTGGCCTCACATTTTCAAAACCTTCAGATAGTTCACACTAGGGAACAACCCTGTAAACGTTACACATGTGGCAGCAGCTTCAACCAAAGTTCGTATCTTCAAGGCCATCAGAAAATTCACATCGGAGAAAACTTACAAGGTGTGTGGGAATGGCTTCAGCTGGAATTCGAAACTTAAAGACCATCAGAGAATCCACACTGGCGAGAAGCCGTACAAATGCAGTGCATGTGGTAAAGGCTTCAGTCATAGATCTGTTCTTAATGTTCACCAGAGAGTCCACACAGGGGAGAAGCCTTATAAGTGTGAGGAGTGTGATAAGGGTTTCAGTCGGAGTTCATACCTTCAAGCCCATCAGAGAGTCCACACAGGAGAAAAACCGTACAAATGTGAGGCATGTGGGAAGGGCTTCAGTCGTAATTCATACCTTCAAGGGCACCAGAGAGTCCACACTGGCGAGAAGCCATACAAGTGCGAGGAGTGTGGGAAGGGCTTCAGTCGGAGTTCACACCTTCAAGGCCACCAAAGGGTTCACACGGGAGAAAAACCGTTCAAGTGTGAGGAGTGCGGGGAAGGGCTTCAGTTGGAGCTTTAATCTTCAAATTCATCAGAGGGTTCACACAGGAGAGAAACCCTATAAATGTGGAGAATGTGAGAAGGGCTTCAGCAAGGCCTCAACTCTTTTGGCCCATCAGAGAGTCCACACAGGAGAGAAACCCTACCAGTGTGATGAGTGTGGTAAAAGCTTCAGTCAGAGGTCTTACCTTCAGAGCCATCAGAGTGTCCACACTGGAGAGAGACCATACATCTGTGAGGTTTGTGGGAAGGGCTTCAGTCAGAGAGCATATCTTCAAGGCCACCAGAGAGTCCACACCCGAGTGAAGCCGTATAAATGTGAGATGTGTGGGAAGGGCTTTAGTCAGAGCTCACGCCTTGAAGCACATCAGAGGGTCCACACTGGAGGGAAACCCTACAAATGTGCGGTGTGCACGAAGGGTTTCAGTGAGGTTCCCGCCTCCAAGCCCATCAGAGGGTCCACACAGAAGGGAGGCCCTATAAATGTGAACAGTGTGGCAAGGGCTTCAGTGGGTTTTCAAGTCTTCAAGCCCATCACAGAGTCCACACTGGGGAAAAACCATACAAATGTGAAGTGTGTGGAAAGGGCTTCAGTCAGAGATCAAACCTCCAGGCTCATCAGAGAGTCCACACAGGAGAGAAACCCTACAAATGTGATGCATGTGGCAAGGGTTTCCGTTGGAGTTCAGGGGCTTCTAATTCATCAAAGAGTCCACAGTGATAAATTCTATGCAAGTGAAGAGTATAGTAAGGGTTATCCTTCATCAGAGAATCCGTACAGAAGCGAAGTTCTGTAATGTGGTGTTCCATTTTGTTCTGAAGTCTTCAAACAAGAGCTGAGATTTTCCACTCACTTGAGTTCAAGAATTTCTTTCATGAAAATGTAATGTTTCTGCTCAACATCAACATTTACGGTAGTCCATACAGCAGAGACTTATCTAATGAGAAGGGTTCCATATGGGATTTCATGAGTCACTGCAAGTGACTTTAATCAGCTCTTGTACTAGAGCTGAGGAAAGACATGAGTATGGTTAGCCTCCTGGGAAGCCCTAATTTATACAATGATGAGCATACCTAAATTCACATCCACTGGAATGTAAGCTTATTAAGAGAAGAGGTTTCATACATTGCTAAGTCTCCAACTCAGTGTAGGCGCTCAGTACTTTTTGCTAACTGTACTTTTTGCTAACTGACTAAAAGTATGTAAAAGTGTCATGTTTGAAATTTTTATTGAGCTGATTTTCCCCAAAAAATAATTTTAAATGAATTTGGAGGAGGAATCCTGCAAGTCACCTTAATGTAAGCAAATAAGTAAGCATAAACATTATTTGAAATGTAGAACATGGGCAGTATCACAGTCTTAAATGACGTGAATTTGGTTTAACCCCTCTGGGATTGGTCCTCCCCATTTGTCCCTCATCAGCAGGGATGGGCTGACTTTCTTAGCATTTGGTCTCTTTCTCTACAGTGTACTATCTGGTTAAGTTTAGCTCTGTGTGTGTGTGTATGTGTGTATACCTATGTGCACTTTAAAGGACAATACAAACTGATAAAACAGTATTTCTGGTTAACTTGACAAAAATGGAATGCTGCATTTTACATAACTGAATTTTTACTTCTGCCCTGTGTGTTAAGACAGTTTTACTATAATATTTGCAAAGTGTCAGAAATGGTTACTAACAGTAAATACTTTCTTAATAAATGTTCAAATTACAATATTTTGCTTTCTAGCTTCCATATTTCCATTAAAATCCTTTTGATCTGACTGGTTTCTATATAGCCTTTGTCCAATTCAGACCTCTTTAGCAGGATCTGTGACAAGTTTGGAGGACTTTAATTTTGTCAAGTTTTATATCACCATACTTTTCCCACTCATACAAAGAAAGGAAAAAAAGTTGAAGTATAGTTGATTTACAGTGTTGTGTTAATTACTGTACAGCAAAGTAAATCAATTAAAATTTTCTTTTAAAATATTCTTTTCCATTGTGGTTTATCGTAGGATATTGAATATAGCTCTCTGTGCTATCCAGTAGGACCTTGTTCCTTATCCATTGTATATATAAAAGCTTATGTCTACTAAGCCAGCCTCCTACTCCATCCCTCCCCCAGCCCCCTTGGCAACCACCTGTCTGTTCTCTGTGTCCATGATTCTCTTTCTGTTTCATAGATGTGTTCATTTGTGTCATATTTTAGATTCCACGTGTAAGTGATATCATATGGTATTCGTCTTTCTGACTTATTTCATTTACTGTGGTAATCTCTAGTTGCGTCCATATTGTTGCAAATGGCATGATTTCATTCTTTTCTATGGCTGAGTAATATTCCACTATATATATATGTGCTGCATCTTCTTTATCCATTCATCTGTCAGTGCACAATTAGGTTGCTTTCCATTTCTTGGTTGTTGTGAATAGTGCTGCTCTGAACATAGGAATGCATGTATCTCTTTGAATTATAGTTTGGTCCAGATGTATGGCCAGGAGTGGGATTGGTGGGTCATACGGTAATTTTATTTTTAGTAAGGAAAGGAAAAATATTGAATTTTTCTAGACATTTTTTCAAATGTATCGATTATTAAGATAAGATTTCCTTTTGCTTGCTAATCTATATCTTCAAGAACAATGCATTTTATTGGAGGAAGTAAAAAATACAAATTTGTCAGAGTTGTACAATATGTATCAAAATGTAAAGTATACATTTTTGTTGTAAAGTTGCTAAGTCATGTCTGACTCTCTGTGACACCATAGACTGCAGCATGCCAGGCTCCTGTTTCCTCCACTATCTCCCAGAGTTTGTTCGATTCATGTCCATTGAGTTGGTGATGCTAACTGTCTCATCCTCTGCTGTCCCCTTCTCCCTTTGCCTTCAGTTTTTCCCAGCATTAGGATCTTTTCCAGTGAGTTGACTCTTCACATTAGGTGGCCGAAGTATTGGAGCTTCAGCAACAGTCCTTCAATGAATATTCAGGGTTGGTTTCTTTTAGGATTGACTGGTTTGATTTCCTTGCAGTCCAAAGTACTCTCAAGGGTCTTCTCCAGCACTGTAATTCGAAAGCATCAATTCTTCAGTGCAGAGCCTTGTTTGGCAACATACTCCAGTATTCTTGCCTGGGAAATTCCATGATCAGAGTAGCCTGGTGGGCTATAGTCTGTGGGGCTGCAAGAGTCTGACATGACTGAGCGTGTGCACACACACACAGCCTTCTTTATGGTCCACCTCTCACATCCCTACATGACTGTTGGGAAAACCATAACTTTGACTAAATGGACCTTTGTCAGCAAAATGATGTCTCTGGTTTTTAATATGCTGTCTAGGTTTATCATAGCTTTCCTTCCGAGGAGCAAGTGTCTTTTAATTTCATGGCTACAATCACAATCTACAGTGATTTTGGAGCCCCCCAAAATAAAGTCTCTCACTTTCCATTGCTTCCCCACCTATTTGCCATAAAGTGATGGGACCAGGTTGAATTTCAAGTCAGCTCTTTTACTCTCCTCTTTCACCCTCATCAAGAGACTCTTTAGTTCCTCTTCACTTTCTGTCATTAGAGTGGTATCATCTACATAGCTGATACTTCTCCTGGCAATCCAGCTTGTGATTCATCCAGCCTGGCATTTCGCATTATGTACTCTGCATATAAGTTAAATGTGCAACGTGACAGTATATAGTCTATCGTCCTCCTTTCCCAGTTCTAAACGAGTCAATGCCTGGAAATCATAGAATAATAGTTTACAGTAAAGTGGTTTTAAACAGGCTATGTACATAAGGGTAATTATTAAAACTGCAAGTTAATAAAGATAAATTTCTCAATGTTCCTATAATATGGTGCTATGGGAAATATAGAATCAATGTAAAATGACAGAGATAGCTCATGCATATTGTTTAGTAAAAAATGCAGATTGTACCTTCATAATATCCAGTTACCTTTGGTCTGTATACATATATGTTCAAATACATGCTTAATAGATAATCTGTGAAAGATTATTCACTATCATGTATACAGTGGTTTTCTGTGGCAAGCAGAATTTTAGCTTAGTCTTTTTGTACTTTTTAAAATTCACAATTAATATTTTAGCAAAGCAATAAAGTACTGAGACATTGTCCCTTATAGTTAAGAACTCATAATATGATTGTTCTATTTATTTAGATGGCATTACAGCCATAATGTTCAGAGGTCTCTAGAGGATACAGATAGGTGTCAGCAGCTTTAACTTCCTATAAAATTTCTTTAGGTCTCAAAGCCCATGCAGCTTTAAGCAACCTGGTACAATTCAGACATAGTATAAATTGGTGCTCCATAGTTTTTCTGTCAGATATCAACCTGTTAGGTGAATGGGGTGACCAAGGCAAGGCTTAATCCGGCTTCCAAGGTGCTAGTTCAGGTTTCACAGCATCATCAGAAACTCAGGGCTTTTAATGTGTTTCTTTAGTACTCTCACTTCCAAGGGAAGGTCATGAGAGCTCATGGTGGTTTTTTCACTCAGGATGCTTTTAGTTGTAGGTTAACAAACTAACCTACAGTTTCATTAATCTACAGAATTGCTTAAACCAAAATTTTTCTCATTTCATTTAAGTGAAAAGGTACTGGTTAAGTAAGACTTAGGTCTGGCTCACTCAAAAGGGCTTTATGTTGCTCTTCTTTAATTCTCTTTTCTCTGGACTTCGGTTTCCTCACAAAGAGGTAGTATCACCTGTTTTTTTGTTCACAGCCTAGAGAAGAGAGTTTGTCTCATTATTAGTGTTACATAGTCCTAGCTCCCCAAAACATATAAAGTCTCTGATCACTCCAATCCCCACTCAAGAGTAAGACTAAACCAACTCAATAAAGAACATTCCTGGTCCCCATAAACAGGGTAGCTTTCTCCTAGTGACAAGCCAATAGCAGGTTGTGTAGGGAAAAGAAGTAGAACATGGATGGGGAACCTTCTGTGGCACAGGTGCACAGGGATAGCTAGAAGCTGAGGGTGGACAGGGACACTGAGGAAAATCCCCCAGCACCCACCCTAAAACCAGGTAACGTTAGAAAAATTTGCAGCAGTGTATGGAAGATAACTATTATAAAAGCAGAATCCAATTTCAACTTAATTCTCAATGAGACTGATTCAACATCCCAGCAAAACAGGTGTGCCCAGTTTCCAGCAAAAATACTATTTACTTAAGTCTCTACTGTTTGATACATGGTACCTGGGATTCAAATCAAGAATTACAAGATTAAAAAAAAGAAGAACATACAACCCTCTGCTAAGAGACAGCAGACCAATCAGAACCTGATTAGTGAGATGACCATATTTTAGAAATACCAAATAAAGAATTTTATATATTTCTGGTTGATGTGTTAAATGTTTTCATGAAATGGGCAGACAATGTACATGAACAGATGAGGGGATTTCAGTGGAAATTAATAAATGGGAAATGCTAGTAAAATGTTACAGCAAAGGATTATTTTGACAAACATGTAAATGGCTAAAAACGAGAAAAATTCAGGGAACTTGAATAAGGCCAATGAAAATAATCCAAACAAACAAAATGTGAAGAAAACAGAATAAAGTATCCAAGAACTGTGGGAAAACTTCTTTGTGGTTTAATTTATGTGTAATTGGGGAGAGGGGGAGAGGAGGAAGAGAATAAGAAAATATTTTAAGAGATAGTGGGTGAGAATTTTTTCTTAAATAATAAAAGACTTTACCCAATCCTAGAACTCTACAATACACAAGAAGAATTTAAAAGCAAACAAACCTCTAAAAGTAGGTGCATTATTGCCAGTGTTCATATTGAAAATGAACAATGCAGAGGAAATATTGACAGAAAAAAGCCACAGTGCATACAAAGAACAGAGATGAGGAAAGAGGAGACTTCTCATCAGAAAACATGCAAGCCCAAAGACAATGGAGTAACATCTTTAACATTCTGAAACAAAATGCTGTGAATCAAATATTCCAAGTCTGATAAAAGAAAAAAAAAATCTTCCAGAGAAGTATACCATTTTTTTGGTCTTTTTCATAGTAGATTTACATTGGATTACATCATTTTAAAAATAGTTGTGTATTTGGCTGGGCTGGGTCTTAGCTGTGGCACACAGGATCTTTGTTGCTATGTGTGTACTCTTAGTTGCGGCATGCATGTGGGATCTAGTTCCCTGACGGGGATTAAACTTGGGCCTCCTGCATTGGGCATGAGAAGTCCTAGCCACAAAACAGTTGGGGAAGTCCCTGGATTGCGTAATTTTTAATGGTGAATAATTGAAGCTTTCAGTGGAAAAAAAAAGTGGCTTTAAAAAGTGAAGAAACTGGCTTAAAACTCAACATTCAAAAAACTAAGATCATGGCATCTGGTCCCATCACTTCATGGCAAATAGATGGGGAAACAATGGAAACAGTGACAGACTTTATTTTCTTGGGCTCCAAAATCACTGCAGATGGTGACTGCAGCTATGAAATTAAAAGACACTTAGAAGAAAAGCTATGACCAACTTAGACAACATACTAAAAGCAGAGACATTACTTTGCCAACAAAGGTCCATCTAGTCAAAGCTATGATTTTCCCAGTAGTGTGGGTGCAGAGAAAGCAATGGTAACCCACTCTAGTACTCTTGCCTGGAAAATCTCATGGATGGAGGAGCCTGGTAGGCTGCAGTCCATGGGGTTGCAAAGAGTCAGACACAACTGAGCGACTTCACTTTCACTTTTCGCGTTCATGCATTGGAGAAGGAAATGGCAACCCACTCCAGTGTTCTTGCCTGGAGAATCCCAGGGACGGCAGAGCCTGATGGGCTGCCGTCTACGGGGTTGAACAGAGTTGGACACAACTGGAAGCGACTTAGCAGCAGCAGCAGCATGTATGGATGTGAGAGCTGGATCATAAAGAAATCTTTATGGTCATAAAGAGTACCAAAGAATTGATGCTTCTGAACTGTGGTGTTGGAGAAGACTCTTGAGAGTCCCTTGGACTGCAAGATCAAACCAGTCAGTCCTAAAGAAAAATATTCCTGAATATTCATTGGAAGGACTGATGCTGAAGCACCAATACTTTGGCCACCTGATGCGAAGAACTGACTCCTTAGAAAAGACTCTGATGCTGGGAAAGATTGAAGGCAGGAGATGGTTGGATGGCATCATGGACTCCGTGGACATGAGTTTTGAGCAAGCTCTGGGAGTTGGTGATGGACAGGGAAGCCTAGCATGCTGCAGTCCATGGGGTCACAAAGTGTTGGACACGACTAAGTGACTGAACTGAACGGACTGAAGCTTTCACCCAAAGTTTGGAAAGAAGTGAAAGATTTCTACTCTCACCACCCATGTCAACATCATATAGGAGCTAAAAGCCAGTGCACCAAAGTGAGAAAAAGAAAAGATATACAGATAGAAAAGGGAGAAACAAAACTCTCTAATTGCAGAAAGAAGATTATGTAGAAAAGCCCAAACAATCTACAGAAAAACGAGTAGTGCATTTAGCAAAGTCATAGGTCAGTATACAAATATACAAAATCAGGACTTCCCTGGTGGTCCAGTAGTTAAGACTCCTTGCTTCCACTACAAGGGGCTTGGGCTCAAAACTTAGATCCCATATCCTGCCTGCCTTGGATCATGGACCAAAAAAAAAAAACCACACCAGAAACCCACACACATAAAATCACTATACTTGAACTACTGGAAACTGAAAAAAGCAGGGACTTCCCCTGATCATCCACTGGTTAAGAATCTGCCTTCCAAGATAGAAAACACAGAGTCAGTCCCTGGTGGGGGTAGTAAGATCTCACATGCTGCATGGCAACTAAGCCTGCCTGCCACAACTACTGAACCCATGGGCTCTGAAGCCCACAGGCCACAACTAGACAGAAGCCCATGTGCTGCAGTGGAAAGTCACTCATACTACAACTAAGAGACTGGCACACCCAAAAAAGCATTACCAGTTAAGGGCTTCCTAGGTGGCACTAGGGGTAAAGAATCTGCCTGCAAATGCAGGGGATGCCAAGAGGTGCAGTTTGATCTCTGGGTAAGGAAGACCCCCTAGAGTAGGAAATGGCAACCTGCTCCAGTATTCTTGCCTGGGAAATCCCATAGACAGAGGAAGATGGTGGACTACAGTCCATGGGCCACAGAGAGGTAGCACTGCTCAGTTAAGCACAAAGCATAGTACCAATTACAGTAGTGCCAAATATATAATTTGGTGGTTGAGATGGGGGCATGTGTGATCTCTATGCTGCATAGTAAAATTACTGATGAAAGAATAAGACTACTCAAACGAATAAAGAGCTTGTTCCATAGAATGGAAGCGTCAATATTGGTAAGCCATTTATCCTAAATTGATCTGTAAGTGCAACATGAATGTGAACGTGAAAGTCACTCAGTTGTCTCCAACTCTTTGCAACCCCATGGACTACACAGTCCTTGGAATTCTCCAGGCCAGAATACTGGGTGGGTAGCCTTTCCCATCTCCAGGGGATCTTCCCAACCCAGGAATCAAACCAGGTCTCCCACATTGCAGGTGGATTCTTTACCAGCTGAGCCACAAGGGAAACCCATGGTCCTGCTCAATTTCCTAGCAAGAGATGTTGCAGAAATTGACAAGCTATTTTTAAAAATCTATGCAAAACAAACAAGAATAGCCTTAAAATATAAAAAATGAAGAACAATATTTGAAGACACATAATATCTGATCTCAAGACTTACCATAAAGTCACAGTTACTGTAAATCAAGACAGTGTGTAAATCAATAAACATAGAATAGTAGGATGTTAAATAGAGTCCAAAAATAGAGCCACATATGTGGTCAATTGATATTTTTAAAAACATGCAAAGGCAATTCAATGAGAGAAATAGTATTTCATTGAAATGTGCAGGAATAATTAAACATCAATGTGCAAAAGAGTGAATCTCAACCTATACACCACACCGTATAAAAGTTTACTCAAAATGGATCTTCAGTCAAACTTTTAGTTCTAAATAATAAAAAGTTCTTGAAGAAACTGGACAGTTTTTTTCATCACCTGTCAGCTTGAATAGGCAAGTTTTTAGTATGATCCATACAAGAAAATTTGATAAGTTGGGCTTCATCAAAATTTTAAATCTCAGCTTTTCAAAAGACATTTGTAAAAATACAAAGAGAAGCTACATACTGGGAGAAAATATTTGTGAAACATAACATTAAAAAGGACTTGTATTCAACACCAAGAAAATAACCCATTAAAAAAGATATATATAAGCAAAAGTTTTGATCAGACACTTCACCAAAGAACATATATGACTGAATTAAGGACATGATATTAGAATCAGCATCACTATCATAAAGGAAATCCAAGTTAAGACCCCAATGAGATGGAACTACACACTTACTAGAATGAAATATATTTCTAGTGGAAAAAAAAAGTGGACATTACAGATGCAGGAGGGTCACGAGACTTATGCAAAAGTCATGCATTGAATGGACATATTTTGATATTGATTTAAAAAACAAGTGTAAAACACTTGAAAGAATTTGTAACTTCAAGTAAGGATAGAGTAAATTAATATTGAGACTTAATTTTGTTCAGTGTGATACTGGTATTACATGAGTACATGTGTGAGTGCATTTTCGCTTGTGTCCCACTCTCTGCAACCCCATGGACTGTAACACTCCAGGCTCCTCTGTCTGTGGTATTTCCCAGGCAAGAATCTAGAGCAGGTTGCTATTTCCTGTTCGAAGGGCGCTTCTAGACTCAGGGATTGAACCTGTGTCTCCAGCTTCTGCAGGCAGATTATGTACCAGTGAGCCACCTAGATTGTGGTTATGCAAATAAATGTCCATATGTTTTTGAGAATTATATGAAAATGTTTTAGGGAGAAGTCACAAGATGTCATGGATTTGTACTTATTTCAGTTATTTAAAAAGGAAGAAAAAAGATGAAGCATGTGGGGAAGCATGTTGATAATGTTTTCTTTGTAAGATGGATTTATGCACATTTAACTTTTTTCTCCAGTTTTTTTTTTTTTAAGTTTTCACTATAGATGATTTCATTCTTATGCCATTAAAAAGTAGACCGGACAGCCTTTTGGGATTTTGTGGGATTTTTCAGTTTTGGTAGTAATCAGTTTTGTTGTATAGTTTTCTAGACATGAGCCCCTATTTCACAGGATAAATCATGGCCTCTCTGATTTCAACTGGTTTGTGGAATAATAAGGCATATCATTAATTCATTGGATTTACTGTGCCAAGAGCAGGTTAGTAGTAGGTGATGTGATATCTCAAGATAAAAAAGACATAGTCTCGAGACTTTATATAGGATTTACCCTTTTAAGTATTGCAGTGTTTACTCCAGTTCCCTGCCAGTGTAGCTTTCATTCACTTTTCAAGTGAGAAATTAAGACTAAGGAAATGCTGGGAGTTTTAAATACTTCTGCATTATAACCTAATGAACATTTGCCTTTTTTGTGATTTCGTAGTACTTCTGATGGTTGGATGGCATCACCAACTCAATGCACATGTCTTTGAGCAAGCTCAGGGAGTTGGTGATGGACAGGGAAGCCTGGCATGCCGCGGTTCATGGGGTTGCAAAGAGTCGGCATGATAGCGACTGAACTGAACTGAGTACTTCTGAATCAACAGTCTGCACTAGCTGATACTGGTAGGAGTTTCAGATGCATCCAGGTACACATGGAACAAAGAAGGCAAACCAGTTGAGGTAAGACTGAGATCTTGTGTTCCTTAAATTTTCCAGTGCAGTTCAAACCAATCCTCTTTTAAGATCTCCATTTTTAACTCACACATCTCTCCCATTCTTTAACGATTTTTATTTTCTTTACATAGTTCAAGCTTCACTTTTCTCTCCTATACAAGGCATTTTCTTGACAACAGCTTATTAGTATGCTGCTGCTGCTGCTAAGTCGCTTCAGTCATGTCTGACTCTGTGCGACCCCATAGGCGGCAGCCCACCAGGCTCCACCGTTCCTGGGATTCTCCAGGCAAGAATACTGGAGTGGGTTGCCATTTCCTTCTCCAATGCATGAAAGGGAAAAGTGAAAGTGAAGTCGCTCAGTCGTGTCCGACCCAGCGACCCCATGGACTGCAGCCTACCAGGCTCCTCAGTCCATGGATTTTCCAGGCAAGAGTACTGGAGTAGGGTGCCATTGCCTTCTCCGCTTATTAGTATAGTTACATGAAAAAGAGGGGAATGATAAAAGGGAAAACTGGGCTCAGTCAGCGGCACAGAATTCATCCAAATTGAACCCATTTATTCATAACACTCGAGGGCTTCATAACAGTAAGCACTACCTTGCAGCCACTCTAGAAACTGGAAAAAGAAACTTCTGGCCAGGCAAGCTGTCAGTGGTGCTCAGTCCGCTAGAGCTCTTTCTTTTCTGGCGCCATTTGGGCTCCAGAACCATGTCTATCGAATATTTTCCCCTCTAGGACTCTGGGAAATTTAACCCAGATATTTAGAGTAGTATTCCACGTTTCCGTTCTAGAAGACTGGGCTGTAGTCTTCGTTGCCCTAGTCCACTGTACAAAGTGTTGTCCAGGCGCTCCCCTTAGCCACAAGCACTTGGCGGGACCATGGACAGCGGTCTCCCGCGGCATTCTGGGAAGCACCTTTCTGGCGTTCAGAATACTCTCGGGCACTTCCGTCCAGAGGGCCCGGGCAGTGGATGTTGTCTCCTCCCGCATTCTGGGAAGTGTAGTCCTGGAACTCCGTGGTGTTCCAGGCACTTCCGTTCCCAAAGGGCTGTGATGGGGTATTCTGGGAAACATTGATCTAGGGCACCTGGTAGTTGCAGGCACTTCCGGCCCAGGCGGACGAGGTTGTGACTAACTCTTCCTTTGTAGTGATTGTCAGTTTCGCTTCCGGCAACTTTTACGAACTTAAGAGTTGCTCTGCAAGCAGCAGCAACCTGGTAGTGGGTTTAAGGAGGAAAGAAGATGTTTGAGGTGTAAGGACGACATTTTTAGTTCAATTAGACGGAGTCGGCTAGAGTTTGGGGAGATATTCTCACCCGGAGTTGGGCGCAGGGCCCGGGTTGCCGTCCCTTCCATGCTCAGTTCCCCCAGCTCACCTCTCCTATCGGTCAGCCATTTTCTAGCAGTGTAATATTGGGTAAATTTTATAATCTCTCTATGCCTCTGTTTGCACGTCTGTAAAATGGGTTAATAGCAATTCTTTCCTAATAGCATTGGAAGCCCCTATTTGGTTCATTTGGGCCATGGTGATATTTCACAAACTCTTTTCCTTCCCCAGCCCTGACTTCATAAGAAGGACTTGCGCCGACGTGAAGGGAGTGGCCACTTCCGTGCAATACTTTGGCCACTTGAATCGAAGAACTGATTCATTTGAAAAGACCCTGATTCTGGGAAAGCTTGAAGGCAGGAGGAGAAGGGGACGACAGAGGATGAGATGGTTGGATGGCATCACCAACTCGATGGACATGAGTTTGAGCAAGCTCTGCGAGTTGGTGATGGACAGGGAAGCCTGGCGTGCTGCAGTCCGTGGAGTTGCAAAGAGTCGGACTCGACTGAACTGAACTGAACCGAACCGGAGGGAGTGACTGACCCCTCAGCTCCAGGGCCCCATGTGAGTAGGACTTGGCGTTCTTCTGCTGTAAAAATATTCGCACTATTTATTTGGTTGTGAGGGATGCCAATAGTTACACCTTAGTTGTTAAGTTCCAGTCTAAGGGCCTTATACAAATTACATTTAGGGTGACCAGATGAGAAGTGTTATTTACTGTTTAGGAATAATAATACTTTTTAAAAATTACTTTAAAACTTTTATTAATCTATTTTTAAAATAAACCAATAATAGAACTAGCTTTTATCAGAAAACTGTATTTCCAAAAACAAATTTAGCAAGAAGTGTAGCAATGTTTTACTTTTTTGCAAGTCTCTTTATTTTTATGAGAAAAATAGCTGATTTTCATATCTTCTGTTACCTGTGGTGATATATTATTTTGGTTGAAGTAATGATGAAAACCCAGCCCCACAGTTACGATTAAGAAAGAAGAGATTGATAGACTTTACAGCTAATGTTCACCTTTGATACGGAATTCAAGTTCCATATGTGATAGTTTCTTAAGGTTACTGCTGGCAATCCACTCCAGTACTATTGCCTGGAAAATCCCATGGACAGAGGAGCCTGGTAGGCTACAGTTCATGGGGTCACAGAAGAGTCGGACATAACTGAGTGACTTCACTTCACTGCAGTGTACAACCTGAAACCATCTCAGAGTACCTTCTTACTCTATTCCGTTAAAATTCTTCAGTTTGCCCTGTACTTTTTGAGTCTTTTATATATTTGTGGTTTTGTGAAATTATGCATCCCTCATTTGGAAAATACTAAATGACTGAGTTTTGTAGATCTTTCAAATACATTGATTTCATAATACCTTTAAAAATCACATTTGTCAATACCATCACCAGAAAAGTTCTATCTCATCAGAAAGGTTCTATCTTTAAAGACATGAAGTCTTTAAGCACTGGGAACCTGTCAAGTTCTTAGTGATACGAATTTTCCAAAATTCTGATACTTTTTTTTCTTTTTCTTTTGGACACAGTGCAGGGCATGTGGGATTACCAGGGACTGAACCATGCACCCTGCAGGGGAAGTGTGATGTCTTACCCACTGGGCCATCAGGGAAGTCCCTTATCTTTTCTTGAAAGCCTAAGTTTTGTCATTGGCAACAGATGCTGACAGTAACTTTCTTTGAAGTGACAGTGCTCACTTCCAAAAGTTCTGCCAAATACCTGGATGTAACCAACTGTAGGTTCTCAGTTGTTCTTTGAAGAAAAGGGTGTTGTCCATAAACAAATGTCTAATTTACCTGAGTTACCAGGTAAAATAAATAACTTTTACTGTTTCATCAAGTACATTCTTAAGCAGAACTATCACTGTTTTTTTCTGAGTGAACGGCCATTAAGAATACAATAACTGGGCATTCCCTGGTGGTCCACTAGGTAGGACTCCATGCTTTCACTGCTGAGTTTGGATTCAGTCCCTGGTTGGGGAACTAACATCCTGTAAGCCATGCGGCACAGTTTTGAAAAAGAAGAATACAATAACTGCTTACATGTTTGGTACCATGTTTTATGACCAAGGGGCCAGCAACTTTAACCAACATTCTTATCTGTCCATTCTAACTGTAATAGTTTGCATCTATCAGCCCCCAAACTCCCAGTCCATCCCCCTCCCACTGCCCACCCTCAGCCCAGCAACCACAAATCTGTCCTGAGTCTGTTTGTGTTTTGTAGATAGGTTCATATGTGCCATAGTTTAGATTCCACATGTAAGTGATATCATATGGTATTTGTCTTTCTCTTTCTGACTGAATTAGTATGATAATCTCTAATTGGACCCATGTTGTTGCATAAGGTATTACTTTTTATGGCTGAGTAGTATTCCATTGTATCTATATCATCTTTATCCATTCATCTGTTGATGAATGGATAAACATCTGCTTCTATGTTTTGGCTGTTGTGAATAGTGCTGCTATGAACATAGGGGTGTGTGTATCTTTTTAATTATGGTTTTGTCTGGGTATATGTCCAGGAGTGGAGATGCTGGATTATATGGTAAGTCACCTTATTTTCTGAGGAACCTCCATAATGTTTTTCATAGTGGTTGTAGCAACTTACATTCCCACGAAAAGTGTAGGAGGGTTCCCTTTCTCCACACCCCCTCCAGCATTTGTTATTTGTAGACTTTTAAATGGTGGCCATTCTGACCATCGAGAGGTGGTAACTCATCGTAGTTTTGATTTGCATTTCTCTAATAATTGGTGATGTTGAGCATATTTTTCACGTGCCTGTTGGCCATCTGTATTTCTTTCCTGGAAAAATATCTCTTTAGGTCTTCCCATTTTTCAATTTTTTTTTTTTTTACTGAGTTGTAGACATGTAATTATTGATAATACTTTCATGATCTAAGACACATTTCTTTAGAAACAAACCAGCACTAAATGTGTGGCTCCTGTATGTATCACATGGTGACTTTAATCATAATGATGATAATTATTAGTAGCAATGAAGCGCTTACTAATAGCCAGAGACTCTAACGCTTTGCACAGATCAGCTTGCATAATCCTCATATGACCCATTCATTACGGGTGAGGGAATAGAGGCACAGAGAGGTTCCTTGAACAATGGCTTGTACTGAGGGTCACATAGCCAGGAAATGGCAGAGCCAGGAGTAAGTCTCAGCAGCCTGTTTGCGTTGCGGGGCTCTTGGCCAGCACGTTCAGCTTTCACTAGGATGTGAAGAAGACATGTGCTGACAAAGCAAGAGATTTTATTGGGAAGGGACACCCAGGTGGAGAGCAGGCAGCTAAGGGAACCCAGGAGGACTGTTCTGCCACGTGGCTCTCAGTCTCGGGTTTTATAGTAATTGAGTTAATTTCCAAATTGTCTCTGGCCAATCATTCTGACACAGGATCCTTCCTGGTGGTGCTCACATCGCTCAGCCAAGATGGATTCCAACCAGGATGATTCTGGGAGGTTGGTAGACTGGAGTCTCCTCTCTCCTTTTGACCTTTCTCAAAGTCTTCTGATTTGTGGCAGCTTGTTAGTTCTGCACTCCTTACCAGGACCTCCTGGTCCTGGTCAAGAGTGCAAGTGGTTACTCTGATGCCTGGCCAGGGTGGCTGGTTTCAGTCGGTGGTTCCCCTAACAGTACCAACCCCCAGCTGGTTGGTGACCCCTACCTTCCCTCCTACAATTTACTGTTTATATTAACATAACTAGTAAGTTTTATTGGCATGCCTTTATTATTCCAAAAATTCCTGCCCAAGTAAATGGCTTGAGTTTCAACTCTTCCATCTCGTTTAATTTTAAAGAGAGCATCAACAATTTCAGCTGTAGTTTCTTCACCTTACAGAAATCGTTGCTGCTCCCACCAGTCCTGGACTACAGCATCATGACCGTCAAGCAATCCCATTCCTCTTCTGCATTGAAAAACCTACCTTAAATCGAACTTCCAATTATCAGTAAATTCCAAATTTGTCTTCCGGGCTCTGTGCACATTGTCAAGGTGCTGAAGGTCTGTGGAGGTATTCTCCCTTACCGCGGTAAGCAATAAACTACGTTTTTGTCTCATTAACAAATTTTGTTGCTGATATTTGGGGAGCCAGAATTCGAAGCAAGTGAGAAATCCATGGTCTACCTTTTGTCTTCCCTTAAAAAATTGTTTATTTTCGTAGCGCAAGCTTCGCTTTTCTCTCTTATACTGCCGCATTTTAAAAAAAAATCCCATTTACAGTTATTCAAAAATCTACCTGCTTGCATTATTTTCTCATGAGTTTTAAGAACTGAATAAAACAGAAAGGAATTTGACAGGTCCAGCACCTGCGACTTTAAATCCGAACCCTCTACAGTCAAAACCCAAGACAGCTGGGGGAAGCAGGGGCGAGCTTCATTCTAGGAAATGTAGTCCAGGAGTTGCGCGAGATCTGAGGCGCTTCCTGGGGATTCTGGGAAGTGTAGTCGGGGAACTGTGTGGGCCCAAGGCACTTCCGCTTTGGGAAGGCCAGGTTGGGGCCGAGATTGCTTCCCGGGAGGTGGAGTCAACCCAGCGTCCCTGCAATCCTTGCCGGCCTTGTGGGGCCAGCAGAGACTCGGTCCTCCTCGCTCCTCGGGCAGGGAATCCTCGGCGATCGGCGGGGAGCGGGAGGGGCCCGCGGCGCTCCCCTGGAGTCGCGAGTTGGGGGCGGGCTCCCGTCCTGCGTCGAGTTTGAGGTTCTCCCGCGCTCTCTGCTCCCCCAGCCCTCCTCGGGAAACCGGGGGGCCCCTCTGTCGCTTTCTTGGGCAAATTATTGAGCGGCTTGTTTAATCTCTCTGCCTATTTACTCGGGTTAGTTCCTTCTCAGTGGTGGTCTTTTGAGGATTGAGATTATATTTGAGAAGATTAACAGTGTTGAGTACGGTAAGATGTTGGATGTTACCATAAAGTCCACTGAACACTCAGGCGCCCTGTTGTTTGGGAAGTTCCTGCGAGCTGGGATGGGATCAGAGCTCCAGCTGCAGCCCCGTTGTCCTTTCCCTCGTCACTGACCATGGGTTTGGTCCTAGATTCCTGGACTCTTTCTGGACACTTGTTTAGGAAGGAAAGTTGTTTTCAGCTGGATTCAGGGAAAAGTCCTCTGTGGTTTATCCCAAACAGAGAAATTATAACAACAGCGGAGTCTGGCTGATTGTTTCTCAAAAGCCGGTAAAGAGACCATGTTGGTGGAAAGGAAAGTTTTATTTATTTTGGATACTGTCCAAAGACCGAGTACCCCCCACCCCCAGTCAGTGGGCAAGAGCTTTTATAGACAGAGGGAGGAGGGGACGACCTGCAGTACCCGCACCGGCAGCTGTGACAGTCATCTTGAAATTGGTCATCAGTGGTCTGGCTAGCATCGTCTTAGTTGTTTTAGGTACAGCTAATCTTCAGTTCCCTAGTACTTTAGCCACCTCATGCGAAGAGTTGACTCATTGGAATAAGACTCTGATGCTGGGAGGGATTGGGGGCAGGAGGAGAAGGGGACGACCGAGGATGAGATGGCTGGATATCACGGACTCGATGGACGTGAGTCTGAGTGAACTTCCGGAGCTGGTGATGGACAGGGGAGGCCTGGCGTGCTGCGATTCATGGGGTCGCAAAGAGTCGGACACGACTGAGCGACTGAACTGAACTGAACCTTCAGTTCCAGGGTTGGTTGGTTCCCATTTCTTTGAGGCCAGTTCTTGGGATGGCAGTTTACGTCATGGCCGGTCATCATGTAGTTAACTTCTTCCACCTGGTGGAGGTTTCAGTAGCTAGAAGACAGCTCACAGGGTACGGCCTAGAATATTATCTATAGCCGCTGAGAAGGAGCTAAAGGTCCTTGACTGTGCTTAATGACCAAACTATTATCACTGGGTCTCCTTGGACTGTTTTCCCTTTTTTTCTGCATCTTCTCACTTCTCTGATTGAATGTATTCTTTGGCTAAAGTTTTTCCACAGACAAAAGGCAGGCTGAGACTATGTGGGGGAGGGACCACAGGGTCCTGCTTCATTTCAAAATGATCCTGCTCACAGCTTAGCACAGTGCCTGCAGCCCAGCTGGCCTTAATTGAAAAAAATGCCTAGTATTGTATAACAACCCTGTGTCGTTAATTTAAATAAAACATGATTTCTTAATCTTGGGTTTTATTAGTCATTGTTTACCTTCATGCATAGTCTAAAATAAACTTAGTTGTGTGCCTCCAGCTTAACAACACATGCAAGTAGTTAAGCTTATTAAGGAGGAAAATTCCTTGACCATTTAACCTTCCTTAACAACAGCACAAATCACCTGTGAGACCACTTGTCTGAATTAGACTTTTTTCTGAAAGTGAGGGAAACTCAAGAGCCATCATCGGTGAAGTCTGTTTCCTAAGATCCGTCTTCTGTGAAGCAGATTCACAAAGGAAGTTTTATGAGTCTTAAGAGGACCTCCTTGTGGGAAGCTACAGGAAACAGGGAGTTAGGGCACTATTGTGCCCATTTATTTACAAGCAGACTGGATTGAGGTACAGAGAGATTAACAGCTTGCTCAAGGTTTATGCGACTGTTAAGTAGAAAACAAGCAGAAAGGCTGGAATTGGATCCCAGGCATTTTGGCCCCATTAAGTTGTTGGTGCTGCCTGTCTGCATCTCATTTCCTCTGATAGCTAGCCTCAGGAATACCCTGGGAGCTTATAAGAAACACTTAGGGTAGGGCTGTTTCCAGATTGTTCATGAACTCAGGCAGCTGGCCAAGGGCCCCCCGGGAACTGGAATTCAGCTCTGTTCTCACGGGGTTAGGTCGTCACTGCAATTGCCGAGAGAAAGGGGACTCTCTTATCACATTTAGCCCCACGTGCACCAGCCATCCTGGCAGCTGTCTCACCGTGGCTTTCTTTCCCTTCCCCAGTTTTGCCTTCCCAGAACTCGGCCTTTCCCCAGAAAGAAGAGAGAGAAAAAAATGACCAAACTCCAGGTAAGTCGGATATGCCTGTTTCTTAAAATGACATCTCATTTCACAAAAACTGGACATGTTTTTCTCCTGCTCAGGAAAGGTAAGAGGGAACCAAAGGCACCTGAGGAACTGTGTGACGGGCCCTTACTTTTTATTTCCAAATAATGGTGTGAAAAAAATTTTTTTAATACTTAATTTGGCTGCATCAGGTGGTTGCATTTGGTTGCAGGACAGTCCTTAGTCATGGCTCCCGGGCTTCAGTACTTGTGGCCCATGGGCCTAACTAATTGGGGATTTTAGTTCCCCCACCAGGGATCCAACTGGAGTCCTTTGCATTGCAAGGTAGATTCTTAACCACTGGACCACTAGAGATGTCCCCAAAATTAATATTTTTTAAAAATAGCTCCCACATTATAAACATGTTTACAAGTCAGTTTTCATCTTCCCACATTCCTTTTCATTTGTATTTACGTGTATAGTTTTGTGATTATAGTTTCAGTACCGTTTTGGATTTTTAAAATTTGATTGTATAGCACCCGTAACTTAAATTGTCACGTCACTTTCCATAATTTACCTGATATTTCTCCCTGTTGTCCATATTTATGTGGCTAATGAATTTTACTGGGCTTCCCTGGTGACTCAGTGATAAAGAGCCCACATGTAAGGCAGGAGACTTGGGTCTGATTCTTGGGTCGGGAAGATCCCCTGGAGAAGGAAACAGCAACCCACCCCAGTATTCTTGCCTGGAGCATCCCATGGACAGGAGCCTGGCGGGCAATAGTCCATGGATTGCAAAAGCTGGACACGACTTAGCAACTAAACAACAACAGTGAATTTTACCATTTCAAAGTGTTTGTAGTGACAGTTTTCCTTTCTTCCCAAACAGGAATTCTGAGTGCTCTGCCATTTTCTTTCTAAAATTTTCAGAGCCCATTTTTCTCATGGGGAACCTCAAGTTTTGTGGCTAAAATGTCTAAAACATGGTTTGGTGTAACAGAATCCAATTGATACTGAACTCAGAGAAAATAGTTTTGTTTTCAGACAAAAAGTACTAGAGCTTTTTCTTTTTTTCTTTTTTTTTTCTCCTTTGAGTAATTTATTTATTTGGCTGTGCTGGGTCTTAGTTCCAGCATGTGGGATCTAATTCCCTGACCGGGGATCAAACCCCGCCCCCTGCATTGGGAGTGTGGGGTCTTAGCCACTGAACCACCAAGGAAGTTCCAAGAAGGACTAGATTCTGTAATTCTAAGTTACATATGTATGTGCTATAGGTAAGTGTCTGTTTTATTCATTGCCGTGTGAGTATATCTTAGAGGTACACACTTGAGTTTGGAGAGTCTAGTAGCAGGCAGATTCTTTTTTTTCTTTTAAAAAATATTTTGTGCTGTGCTCAGTCATGTCTGAGTCTCTGGGGCCCTGTGGTGTGTTACTTCATTTGCTGGCCTTTGCTGCGCTGGGGCTCTCTCTAGCTGCAGAGAGCGCGGGCTGCCCTCTAGTTCTGGTGCGCGGGCCTCTCACTGCGGTGGCGTCTCTTGCTGCAGCGCTGGGGCTCTAGGTGCGTGAGCTCAGTGGCTGTGGCGCACAGGCTTAGCTGCCCAGAAGCATGCGGGATCCTCTCGGACCAGGGATGGAACTCCTGTCCCCTACCTTGGCAGGTGGATTCTTTTTCATTTTTTTTAACTGAAGGATAATTGCTTTAGAGTATTGCATTTGGCAGGTGATTCTTAACTGCTGGGCCACCAGGGAAGTCCCCAGAGGGGCATATTTTTGATAGTGCAGTTGCCACGTCTTGGAACTTAACCTAAGAAAATAACCAGACAGGTTGGCTGAGATCTATATGAAGATATGAGTGTTTGTTTTTGCAGCATCTCTAATAGGTTTAAATTTCTAAATTTTTGTATCATTTATTTGGAATGACTAAATGTATTTTTCACTTGTGCGAAGTACCAGGCAGACACACATAATGATAATAGGAATAGTGGTGGCTGACCTTTGTTGAGTACTTATTTAATGACATGTGTCAGATACTATCCTAAATCTTTTGCATATTCTCATTTAATCCCTTCAGGTACCCTATGGTGAGTTGCCTTTTTAAAAAAACAAAAAAGTATTTATTTATTTATCTGGCAGCATTGGGTCTTAGTTGCAGCATGTGGGGTCTAGTTCCCTGACCAGGGATTGAACCTGGGCCCTCTGTTGGGAGTTCTGACTAAGCCACTGGACCACCGGGAAGTCCCTGATGATGTTCTTTTGTGCAGATGAGGAGACTGAGGGATTGAAAAGTTAGGTGACTTGTCTAAGACCGTAAAGTTAGAAGTGGGGCCATAGAATGTGAACTGAAGCACTCAGTCTCCAAAACCTGTGTTCTTCCCCTTGGCACGGAACACTGCTGCACTGATAGATAGCCACGCTCTTGAGACAGAATGAACTATATACCTGCCTCCACTTGCGGTACCGAAGGCTGGTTAGATGGGCAGGGGTTGACAAGACTGTGGTAGCGCCCACTCAGAGAAGGAGATGGGCACTGTTAAATACTGTTGGGAGCAAATGAACTCAACATTTCCTGCAACATGTGGCACTTTCAAATTGTAAAATGCATATATATACCATGATTGAAGGATGACAGTTCTAGAGACACAACTATACAAAGGGCGCCGTGTTGCATGCACAGAAGGTTTTAGAATTTTTTCCTTTTCGTTCCTTCCTCCAGCATCCCCCTACCACCCCCATGTCTCTGGTGTGACTGTGAAAGGGGAAGAGGAGACCGTCTCCTAAGAGGAGGTCCAGGTCACTTAGAATCTGGAACATCTTCCCTCGTGTCTCCTCCACCGTCTCCGTGCTGCCCTTCCCTCAAAGGCAGTTGGTCGTAGGACTGAGGCTACATGTGTTTGGTGTCGTAGGAGGCATTGACCTTCAAGGATGTGGCTGTGACCTTCACCGAGGAGGAGCTGGGGCTGCTGGACTTGGCTCAGAGGAAGCTGTACCGAGAAGTGATGCTGGAGAACTTCCGGAACCTGCTGTCTGTGGGTGAGGATAGCGCCCTGTGACTTGGCATCACCCTCGTAGGGTTTCCTGTGTTGGCACTACTGACTTTTGGGGCCAGGTGATCTGTTGTGGAGACTGTCCTGAGCATTTTAGAATGTTTAGTAGCGTCCCTGGCCCTCTGCCCGCTACTTCAAGACTTTGGGACTCCTCAGAGACCAGTTTTCCTTTGGAAAACACAGAGACAAAATGTTCCTAGTCTTTGTTCCAAGGTAAACATTAGTCTTTTGTAAATGAATTGTGTGAACAGTCGAGCTTGACTGTACCTGGCTCCTTATTTCTGATTATAGCTTGCCTTTTTAAATCCCAAATTTAACCCTCTCCTTGAAACTTCCCCAGGTGGTCCAGTGGTTAAGAATTCGCCTTCCAATGCAGGGGATGCGAGTTCAATCCCTGGTTGGGGAGCTAAGATCCTACATGTCTTGCAGCAAAAAAAAAAAAAACCCACACAAAATCCTTTCCTATTATATCTTTTGTAAACGTGTGGGTCCTGATCCATTGTGCATCACGAAATTAGTAAATTGCGTTAGCGTTCTTACAATAACGTAGAAAAGATAGCACCATCAGAGCCCCTCGGCCAGAATGGTGCGCGTTGCAGCAGTAACTGCGGCGCTTGCAGTCAGGAGTGAGCGTCTACAAAGGGTGTGATGAGCACGCGACCCAGGCCACTCTAGCTTTATCTCAGTAGTTTATGTGGGGTAGTCACTAAGGAGACTGTATGTATTTCTCACAGTGGTCTGATGGAAAATGTTCTTCATGGGATTGGAACCAGAATTGTTCAGTACTTTTTTTTCCTACTTTTCTCAGGGCACCAGTCCTCCAAGCCAGACATGATATCCCAGTTGGAGAGAGAGGAGAAGTTCTGGACGACAGAGATCCAGCCCCAGAGAGGGGGCCGTTCAGGTGAGCACCGCGCGGCCGGGCCGGTACCCGGCGTCTGTCTGGAGCATCTGTGTCTTCGCCACGCAGCAGCCAGAGAGGCCCTTTGAAACGCTCAGTCCCCTCACAGTCCGGCGCTCCGGGCCTCCCGCCCCCACCCACTCCACTCGGAATAAAGGCCACCATGTTCAAGGGCCGGCTGGTCCAGCCGAGCTGTCCTGCGCCCCCTCCCGTCGCGCACCTCCCATGTCCTCTGTTCTCACATCCGAGGTTTCTGTTTCTACATGAGGACCCCTTCACTTTTTCCTCTGGCCGGAAGGCTGCTAGCCTGCAAACCTCCGACCCCTCCTCCTCTGCTCAGAAGCTGTCTCACCCCCCGGCCTTCCTGGCCCCTCCTTTTAATTAATTCATGGGTGGTTTTTCTTGGCTGCGCTGTGCAGCATACGGGGTCTTAGTTTCCTGACCAGGGATGGAACCCGAGCTCCCTGCAATGGAAGCAGAGGGTCTTAACCACTGGGCCACCAGCGGAATCCCGAGATTCTCTATGAGTTTTCGGATGAATTTTCCTATTTCGTTGTTGGGATTTTTGACAAGGATTGCATTGAATCTGTCGATCCCTCTGGGTAGCACTGGCAAAGCAGTATTAAATCTCCCTATCTGTGGACCAGCATTTTGTAGCTTTCAGTGTACAAGCCTTTCACCTCCTTGGTTCATTCCTAAGTATTTTATTTTTTTGGCGCTATTATAAATGGAATTTTTTTTCTTTGTTTTCAAATAGTTCATTGAGGATAGAAATGCAACTAATTTGGGTTTTTTTAATTGCAGTATAATTGAGTTACAATGTTGTATTTTCTGTTGTAAACAAAGTGATTGAGATATACATACACACATTCTTTTTACTTCTTTTCCATTATGGTATATTAAATACAGTTCCCTGTGCTATATACTAGGACTTTATCCATTCTGTATATAAAAGCTTTGTCTCCTAACCCCGGACTCTCAGTTCATCTCTCCGTCCCCCATGTCCCTTCACAGTGCCAGTCTGTTCTCTATGTCCATGTTTCTGTTTCATAGATAAGTGCATTTGTGTCGGATTGCAGATTTCACATATAGATGGCATTGTGTGGTATTTGTCTCTTACTGCCCTTAGTACGACCTCTAGTTGCATCCATGTTGCTGCAAGTGGCATTAACTTCATTCTTTTTATGGCTGAGTAGTATTCTATTATATATACATGCATACACACCGCATCTTCATCTGTTCATCTGTCGATGGCTGTTTAGGTGGTTTCCGTGTCTTGGCTGTTGTGAACAGTGCAGCTGTGAATATAGGGGTGCGTGTCTCTCTTTAAATTTTTGTCTTGGCTGAATAATGCCCGGGAGTGGGATTGCTGGCGCATGTGGTAATTCCATTTTGAGTTTTCTGAGAAACCTCCATTCTGTTTTCTACAATGGCTAGAAATGCAACCTAATCTTTGTATGTTCACATTATACCCTGCCGCTTTGCTGAATTCACTTATTAGTTTTAGCAGTTTTTTCTGTGTGGAATCCATATTCCCAGCCAGGCAGCCAGTCATCTTACCCTCTCTGCCCCTCTTTCCGGTACTTAATTACATGGCCTCAGTGACGTTTTCTACATTTTCAAATGTGACATTTATAGAAGTCACAGATTTTGCAGCTGAGTCGACAAGGAGGCTCTGTGTAGGAATAGAGAAGAAATAACAGAAATGAACCTTCTGCCATTTTAAGTTTAATTTCCATAATTTGGTATTACTCTTAATTTGTCTTTAGTATTATAAGAAGCACCTTGTGAATTCCCTGGTGGCCAGTAGTTAGGACTGTGCTTTCACTGCCAAGGGCCCAGTTCATTCCCTGGCCCGGGAACTAAGATCCCACGAACCTCGAAGTGCTACGAGAAAAAATAGCACCTTATGCATTCAATCCTTGGAATAGTCCTGACCACCTGGGTGGTTATCTGTTTTATGGGGTGAAACTATGCCTTAGAAAACGTCACACAGCTTGTTAGTGGGTGAGTCAAGGCTTAAAGCCTGTTTGCTCTTAGTAGAGGCACTGATGTCAAACCTGTTAGCACTTCCATGGACCCCTAAGCTGCCTGTTTGCCATCTTTTGGCAAGTGCAGCATCTACTGCAGAAGTGGAAGAATCTCAAACGTGTAATACAGAAAATTAGTTAATTCTAAAATTGTGAATGTTATTAAGATAATCATATACAGAAACACCAACCTGAGGGTATACATGATAAAAATGAGTTCAGTTTTAACACCCCTTTTTTTTTTTTTTTAACCCCACCAGAGAATTTCCATCATCATGTCTTCTGTTTGATTTCTTTCATCAGTGTCTTAGAGTTTTCAGAGTACAGATCTTTTTCCTCAAGTTTTTCATTCCTAGGTATTTTATTCTTTTTGATGCAGTGGTAAATGGGATTTTCCCCTTAATTTCTCTTTCCGATCTTTTGTTATTAGTGTAGTAGGAATGCAAGAGATTGTTGTATTAATTTTGTCTCCTGCAGCTTTACCAAATTCATTGACGAACTCTAGTGGTTTTCTGGTAGCATCTTTGGGATCTTCTGTGTATAGCATGGAGTCATCTTAAGCCAGGTGGCCTCCTTAGTGATCTTCTGTACCTGCATTTCAGCTTCTCCGAAAGTGTTAACCCAGGTGCAGCGAGTGGTGCTGGCCACAGCAGACCACCTCACTCAGCCGGGAAGATAAAGGCCATCCTGTTAGGCAGGCTTCTCAGGTGGCTCAGTGGTAAAGAATCTGCCTGCTAAGCAGGAGATGCAGGTTCAGTTCTTGAGTTGGGAAGATCCCATGGACAGAGGAGTCTAGCGGGCTACAGTCTGTGGGGTCACAAAGAGTCAGACACGATTAAGCAGCTAAACAACAATCCTATTAGCAGCAGCCTTGACCAGAAGGTCCACATGTTTCTCTGGGCAGCTAGTGTCAGAGCAACAGAATCTGCAGTCTCTTCAAGAATTAAGGTTTCTGATCACAGCCTCACTTATATCTACTCTTAATCAGGGAAGTAGGGCCCTGCCGAAGGAAGTGGATCCTGAATCAGGAAAAGCCTCCCGGTAGGCCCTTTCTAGAGCAGGTCGGGGGCATGGTTATGTAACTGACCAGCATTATCCACCTGTGGCCACCATGGATGGAGGCATCTCCAGGCCAGAGGAGAAGCGTAATCACCCCAGAGGAAGAGGAGCCTTGTCAGGGCACAGACTACTGTGAAGATGGCACTGTCAGTGGATTCATTTGTAAGAACTGTTATCATTCAAACCAGGGGTCTGTTGACTTTTATTTAAGGCTAGGAGAAAATCTATTCTGAGTTCCAGGCATTACCCCCTTAGCTGTGGCCTGGGGCATGCAAGTGAAGGTATAATCTCCCCAGGTCAACGCCGGAGTAAAGAACAGGATTCATGCTTAGTTACAGCCTGGATCCGGCATCTCAGGCTGAGGCAGTTGTCTACCCTGGCATCAGCTGCCTCAAGCCTGTATCACTGTGGTCGGGAGGCCCCCAGCGTACCTTCTGGTTTCCCCAAAGTGTCAGTCGACAAGTGCGCTTGGTGAGGCCCTTTCTGAAGGGGCTTGAGGGCTGCTTTTCTTCTTCCTGATTCCAAATCAGAAGGTAGGAGAAAATTGGAAGCGTTAATTTGAGTCAGTTAGATATTTGAGGAAACTTTCAAATTCAGGATTCAGGCCAGTTTACAGATATGTGAAAAGAGCTCCAAGACAATTAGCAGGAGTAGAATCTAATAGCCACAAAGGTAAAACCATTTGTTTTCTTTATAATTACTCCCCTGCCCTTTTTTCTTTAACCAAAGATGATTGCACTAAAGCTCATTTGTTTGTGTTAAACTTGGCCTGATTGTTTATCTAAGCACAGCAGGAAAGGTGACTGATCACATTAAATCTTTTCTAAGATTGCTTTCCTGGAAGCCTGAAAGCCAGGTACCAGCTCAGCTGCTCCAAGCAGTTCCTTGAAGCTGTGTGGGCACGTCCAGGTGTACACCCGTCTTTCAAATACAATATTCCAGCCAAGCCTGGGTAAACAGTGGTGTTTCAGTTTGTGTCCTGTCTCGAGAACAGATTCTTACTGAATTTATGTGAACAGATATACTGTCTGGAAAATAAGGATAGTCCCTGAGACTGCCTGAATTCTGGAAGGATCAGTTAAGGATAAAAAAATAGATGTCTCGGGGCTAGATGTCCAATGGCTAAGACTCTGCTGTCTATGCCAGGGGCCTGAGTTCAATCCCAGATCAGGGAACTAGATCCCACATACTGCAAGAAAGAGCTCACAAGCTGCAAAGAAGACCTGGTGCAACCAAAGAAATAAGTACTTTTTTTTTAAAAGACGTCTCATCTTTGCTAACAAAAGTATATTTTACCAGATTGCTGTAAGTCATAGGTAACCTAAGAGAAAAGGTCTAAATCTGGAAAAGAAACAGAGCATCCTCCCCAGCCTCTGTTGTCCCATAATTAACACTTAATTCTGCTTGAATTTGTTTTTCCATTAATTCTTTCAGCCTTGCCTGATGATTGAGGTCAACAGGGTAGCGATCCTCCCAAGAAGTTCGTAGGGTTTCATGCGATTTGCCCGGTTGATGTGGGTGCCTCGGTGCACCCCAAGCAGGGAACAGTCTCCAGCAGTTTCTTTGCGCCATGAGGGCTCTGGTTTTGTGGCTGGGAAAGGCTGTACCACCTGGAAGACGTCCCACCTAGTGACCCACAGTGACGGGCCCTTGAATGAATCCCCCACTGCTGCGAGTATTCAGAGGATCCACGAAGAGCAGGTCTGAGGCCTCTAGGGACAAAGATGGTTTTACTTTTTCTCTTAAATTTTTTTAAATTGAGATAATTAACATTAATTTCAGGTGTACAACGTAATGAATCAATATCTGTATACATGACAAAATGATCACTTAGAGTCTAGTTAACATCCATCACCACATATACTTAGATTTTTTTTTTTCTTGTGATGAAAACTGTTAAGGTCTCCTGTCTTAAGGTCTTCTCTCAGAGACTTTCAAATATGCAGCACAAGATTATAACTGTAGTCACCAAAGAGTGACTGTACAGAGAGTTTTGACTTACAGGTTTTTCTTAAACGCACTGTGGTGAGTGAAGGATGCAGACACCAACAATGGGGTTTTCCAGGGAGCTGGAGAGGTCAGGCAGCCAGCTGGGGTTTTTCCTGGAGCCCCGACTATCCCTTGAATTTACAGCCATTGTTTGCGTATTTCAATCTGATTTAGAAGCTGGCTATTGCCAGATGACAAGGATGTCAGGGTGGCAGAAATCTGGCATTGAGGGGTCGCTCTCTACAAAAGCAGAGTGGACTTCATCCACACACACCACACTATACAGATGCCGCTGCTGCCTTCGTGTAACAGTCAGCGAGGACGCTTCCCTGAGACTCCGGTTCAGTCCTTTCGGTCTGAGCCTCAGTTCTGATGACAGACAATGTTTATAACATTTCATGCCAGGACACACACACAATTTCAGGAACACTTGCGACATGCGCCACCAGTCCCCAGAAACGGCGAGAACGATAGTGAGCTCAGAATGGTTCTCCCGACGCCACGCCTGTGTTTCTTCTTGACCCAGAACACCCTTGGATGTTCTGCTTGGGGATCTTGTTGCTGCTACTGATCTGAGACAGAATTCAACGGAGTAAATATGAAGATCTAAATGGACTTATTCATCAATTCATGAAGGATCCCGGGCTTTTTATGAATAATAAGATGCCCATTTCACGCTTAGGGCTCTGAAGCTATTTCAGAAACAGATCAAAATATTAGAACAAAGTAAACCAAATATTAGAACAAAAGACACTCCCATTGCTCTTTCTCCTTAGGAGTCGTGAGTCAGGAACCATGGAAGACAATGAAACATCTGTTATAAATCACAACTCACCTTCATAGCCTATAGTGTATAGGAAGTGTATGTCTGCTTTTTCAGAAGTGGGTTTTTTGATGCTGTATAAATGGAGTTAATTCCATTTTCCAGTTACTTCTATTACATCTGAATATATTTTTGTATAATTTTTTTTCTTGTGCAGCAAAAGTTTTATTAAAGTGAAAACAGATAGAGAAAACTGACACAGACCTCAGAAGGGAGCAGAAAGAGTGCCCCAGGTTTTCATACCATCTTGTAGCCTGCGGCGTTCCTCTATTCACCTATTCTGAATGCGTTTTTGTATATTCCTAAAGACTTTTCTTTACGTAGATTCATAGCCTTTGCAAATATATTCCTTTGCTTTCCTTCCCAATCTGTATGCTTCTTGCTTCCTTCTGCCCGAATGCAGGTAGAGATTTTAGGGGGAGTCCGCATCCCCACAATATGGTTACTCAATCAGGCATATTAACAATCACTTTTGTTGGGGGTGGGGTGCTCCTCTATTTTATTCATCTTTGTCTTCTCATTCTTTTGGGTAAGTCACGTGTGTTGGTGTCACACTTGTGTGTCTGTCTTGGCTTCTAGCAGCTGTTTTTCAGTCCAGAACCCCCATCTCTTGTCTGCATCCACCAAGGATATGGGCACACCTCACTCTCAACTGATCCCAAATAGCACATTTAAAAAAAAATTTTTTTTTCTGTTCCCCTGCCATCCTTTTTAAAATTTGGCTTTTTCTTCATTGATGTTCTCTTGGTTCCTGTAGACCTTTGTTTTTCGGAACGCTGATGAAAGCATTTTCCCTAGTCTCTAGTTGCTTACTGAATGTTTCCATGGCGGGAGCAAAGGCTTGGCACTGCCTGGCCCACCATCTTGGTGATGCCATGCTGTCCTTCCTTAATTCCTTATTCTTTCCCTTTCAGGAGGCTGGAATCACGAGATGGGAACTGTTCAGGACACAGGAGTGAGGTGCCTTTCAAGGGCAGAGCTTTCATGCTGGCAAATCAGGAGACACGTTGTGAGCAAATCAACCAAAAGCCAAGACTCTGTGATAAATACTCAAGAGAAGAGTTCTCAGTCTCCCCAAACAACATAATTCCCCTGCAGGAGTGTCCGCTCAGGCTTCCATGGAAGGCAGCTGTTTCGTGACTCTTATAGAGGATCATTCTGATATTATTGAAAATCAAGAATTTCCAGCTGGGAGAGCTCTGAATTCCTGGAGTAAACTCTGTCTGAGCGAGACACAGAATTACCAGAGGGGTTGTCAGCTGACTTCCATGAAGAACAAGATCTGTATGTTTGCTCCATGTGTTGACTTTTTCCCATGTATCTCCCCCACCACGATGACCACATAGTGCTGCAAAGAGAGAAGGCTCAGGGCATCAGAGAGTGTGGTAAAGACCTCCTCAAGGCATCACCACTAGCCCAGCGAAGCATCCTTGAGGCTGGATCAAAAGCCTGCCCGTGCAATGAGGGTGAGAGGGGACTCGGTGACCGCGCCAGCCTGGAGCTTCATCAGCTGCTACACTTGGGTGGGAAGTCCCCGACCCCCAGGACGCCCAAAAGGACCCAGGTCACAGCTCAGCACGCCCCACTCCGCCGGGTGCCCTCCAGGGGACGAGCGTTACTGGTGCCGTGAGTGCGGGAAGGGCTTCAGCCAGAGCTCCAACCTGCAGACCCACCAGCGAGTCCACACCGGGAGAAGCCCTACTCGTGCCACGAATGCGGGAAGAGCTTCAACCAGACCTCGCACCTGTACGCCCACCTGCCCATCCACACCGGGGAGAAGCCCTACCGCTGCGAGAGCTGCGGCAAGGGCTTCAGCCGGAGCACCGACCTCAACATCCACTGCAGGGTCCACACCGGCGAGAAGCCCTACAAGTGCGAGGCGTGCGGCAAGGGCTTCACGCAGAGGTCCCACCTGCAGGCCCACGAGAGGATCCACACCGGCGAGAAGCCCCTACCGGTGCGCGGACTGCGGGAAGCGCTTCAGCTGCAGCTCCAACCTGCACACACACCAGCGGGTGCACACAGAGGAGAAGCCCTACAGAGTGCGAGGAGTGCGGCAAGCGCTTCAGCCTGAGCTTCAACCTGCACAGTCACCGGCGCGTGCACACGGGCGAGAAGCCCTACAAGTGCCAGGAGTGCGGCAAGGGCTTCAGCTCCGCCTCCAGCTTCCAGAGCCACCAGCGGGTGCACACGGGCGAGAAGCCCTTCCGCTGCAGCGAGTGCGGGAAGGGCTTCAGCCAGAGCTCCTACTTCCAGGCCCACCAGCGCGTGCACACCGGGGAGAAGCCCTACAAGTGCGAGGTGTGCGGCAAGCGCTTCAACTGGAGCCTGAACCTCCACAACCACCAGCGCGTGCACACCGGCGAGAAGCCCTACAAGTGCGAGGAGTGCGGCAAGGGCTTCAGCCAGGCCTCCAACCTCCAGGCCCACCAGAGCGTCCACACCGGGGAGAAGCCGTTCAAGTGCGCCGCGTGTCCAAAGCGGTTCAGCCAGGCCTCGCACCTGCAGGCGCATCAGAGAGTCCACACCGGGGAGAAACCCTTTAAGTGCGGCACCTGCGGCAAGGCCTTCAGCCAGAGGTCGAACCTTCAGGTCCATCAAATAATCCACACGGGCGAGAAGCCCTTCAAGTGTGAGGAGTGCGGGAAGGAGTTCAGCTGGAGCGCGGGGCTCAGCGCCCACCAGCGGGTGCACACGGGAGAGAAACCGTACACGTGCCAGCAGTGTGGCAAGGGCTTCAGCCAGGCCTCGCACTTCCACACCCACCAGAGGGTCCACACGGGGGAGAGGCCCTACATATGTGACATATGTTGTAAGGGCTTCAGCCAGAGGTCGCATCTTGTCTACCACCAGAGGGTCCACGCGGGAGGGAATCTATAGGGGTGGGGGTGTCGAACCGGCCTCAGTGAGAACCCACCTCTTCATCTCTGTTGGAAAAGTCCTGTCTGGGGGTCACAGGAGGTTCCTGTGGGCCTCGGAAGCTCCGAGGCATCTTCGTTGGAAAGAGGTTGTAGAAAAGGCAGTGTTTGCAAGTTTCAGCTGGGAGGTGACCTCTTTGTAGAGAATGTATTCTATAAATAAGGTCAGTGGTTACACCAGAGCCCTGAATGCCCTCTCAAGATGTGACACAAGAAGAATCATTGCCCTTTTCCCAGGAGAGAAGGCTTATACAGGAAGGTTTTATGGGCAGGGCGTACAGAAGTACAGTGCAGACAGTCAGTGCCAACTGCAGGGTGCCCTGCACACAGGGCAGGCTGTTCGTCGCCACTCTGTCTCTACCGTGTAGAACTGTGACTTCTAATGGGTCCCTGGTGATTACTGAACCAAGTGGAGAAAAACCCTCTAATCAGGACAAATATTTGAAAATTCTAGTCCGTCCCCTCCCTAAATTTGTAACAACGTACTCAAGAGGAGTCCTGCAAGTTGCCTTAATAAAATTAATTTCAGGAAACACTCATTGACACAGAGAATCACGTTAATACTGCCACCCACGGCACTACAGCTTTGGACAAGGCTTGTGAATGGCCACCAGCCTCCATCCAGCTCCAGCCATGTAGAGAGCTACCCACTGGGTGCAGTGTAATATTGAGTATCATTAGTTTGTGTTTTATACACCAAAAAAGACTTATTAGTCTAATAACATTACAATTTATATGGTTGGAAATTTTGTACCCTAACTTGTTACAGTAGGGCTTTACTGTAACTGAAAGTGTTAAAAGTAGTTACTAGTGAGAAAAAGTTTCTTAGTAAACTTGAGTTGTTAATAATTGGTTTCTTTGCACTGTTTCCATTCAGGTTCTGGTCACAGTGTCTTTTCTATGCATGACCCTTCGTCCACACTTCTTCAGGCAGTGGGTTTGGCAGAAACCAAGGATATTGTTTGTCACGTTCCACCCAGTTGTTCCTTCCCTAAAAATAGGGTGGGGTAGACAAGAACGCTTTTGGATTTTGAGATTTCATGTACACAGCATTCTGTGTTCAAGGACTGAACGTCTTAGTGAAAGTGAACATTCACCAGTTAATATATATCAAAATACTCTGACCTGGCAAGTCCTAGCAGTAGAGGTTTTGCTTACACAAAGGAAGATTGTCTCACTCGTTCAAGGGGCTTCCCTGGTGGCCCAGTGGTCAAGAATCCACCTACCGTCACAGGAGATGCAGGTTCAGCCCTGAGTCAGGAAGATCTCCTGGAGAAGAAAATGGCAACCCACTCCAGTATTCTTGCCTGGGAAGTCCCAGGGGCAGAGGAGATGGGGTCACAGAGTTGGATGTGGCTGAGCATGCAAGGAAAATTATACATAAAGATGTTTATACTGATTTTAAAAGGTGGAGGGGCGCAAAATACCGACATAAATATATTCTAATAATACACAGCCATGGAAAATACGTCACAGGTTGTGATGACAGGAAAAGTTCATGAGAAAACAAGGTGAGAGTCTTCCTGCTATAGTCCAGGTCATTAAAGGATGTATATGCCTAATGATGCGATCATGTGCATGGAGATGACAGGTGGAGAGGTGCTGATTAATATGCTACCTGCTTTACTCCAGCAGAGGTTGGGATGGATTTTCTTTACCTTTTTGAAAAATTATTTTACAGTGACCATTACCTGTTTTACCAAAGCAGTGAAAGATTACTGAATGAGACTCCCTTACAGCTGAATCTTAACTGCTTTATCTCACAGCACGTAAACCTGCGTCATGGATGTACACAGAGGGTGTTCACCGTTAGCATCCTTGGTAGCAGCACACGCTGCATTCATCATCTGGATCTGACAGAACAATCTGTGGCTTATCCACTCGGTGGAATATGATAACAGCATCAAATGGGAAAAGGTAGATTCAGTTACTGACATTAGTAGGTATGCAGAATACCCTGAGGAAAGTGGGCAGAGACAAAGAATTCTGTATGAAATGTTTCACATAATGCCCTCCTTTTAAAGGTAACTAGATCATATATATATAATATACATATATGTCACAGTAGAGATATATCACAGATACCTAAGGACATTATTGTAAATTTTTAATTGTTCTGAAATTAGTGTTTTAGAGCATTTTACTTCATTCTAAACACCCAGAAAGAAGAAAAATAGAAATCTTATATATACTTTTTGAGTAATGTGATTACAAGCAAACTTATTTATCTAATAGCTGGACTGAGAACCCAGGGAGCCTTGGCTTGTCTTTAGAAATCTGCATGCCTCCAGCATGACCACATCACAGTAACTGGACAGGACAAGAGGCTCAGAGTCTGCTAAAAAACCCAGCAGAAGCACTGGCCTTTGCTGATCTGACCGTGGAAGTAACAATGTCAGTCAGTCTGTAGAAATGGTCACAGAAGCCTGCCCAGGATCAAGGGGAAGGGATATGGACCCCACCTGAGGTGGTGAGGAATGTCAAAGAATTACCAAACATGAGACTATCATACATTGCTACAACACTTTATAACAGTTCGTTCAAATTCCACAGTCACCCTATACACGCACACACACACATATATATAGATAGATATGTGTATGTGTAACATTTCCCCGTTTCTGGATGTAATCTTAAGATGCGTCATAACCTGCATTTGATGGTCATGTTCTTTGGGCTTTAAATCTGCATCAGTTCCACAGCCTTTCTTTGCCTTCCATGAAGCTCGTCTTTTTGAAGAGCACAGGCTAGTTATTTTGTAGGATGTTCTAATGGGCTTTGACTCCTCATAATTAGATTCGCGTTAAACATTTGTCACGTGAGTGTTCTGGATGGTGCCTAGTTCCCAGCGTGGTAGAGCAGGAAACACAGTGCATCTGTTAGATTCATGATGGTGACTTCGGCCACTTGGATACACTGATAACTACTAGATATCTCCAGCTGTGAAACTGCCATTTGCCTTTGAAATTAATAACTAATCTATGGGGAAATCTTTGGGATTGTGTACCAACTACCTCATAACCTTCACCTGCTAGTCTTTGCATTCATGAACATTCTTGGAATCAATTATTACTGTGATTATGGCAGAAGGATGACTTTCTTATGCCATCATCCCTTTATATTTAGCAGTTGGCTCTCTGCCTTTAGAAGAGCTTTCCTTCCTCCCCCATGTCTCTCCCTCAGTATGAATCCTTGTTTTCTGGCACAGTAGGATCCTGGGTTTATCTCACTGTGTGCTGGAGCCACAGACTCTACAGAGCCCTGAGTCCTTGGAGTGGGGAAACCACTCATTGTACTCATTGTTACTGGGGGAGCAGTCCTTTGTATATGTGTGTGTCAATGCTGACACCTTTCATTTCAAGTAAATCTTTCCAGTCTTTCCCTATTCCATATCGACTTCTTTCTCCAATAGTCAGAAATTGGCTCCCAGTCATCAGTCTGTTTACTCATTTGTTCAGTCCAAAATGCAGCTCTGCTGGAGAAAGGATAGGCTACCCACTCCAGTAGTCTTGGGCTTCCCTTGTGGCTCAGCTGGTAAAGAATCCTCCTGCAATGTGGGAGACCTGGGTTTGATCCCTGGGTTGGGAAGATCCTCTGGAGAAGGGAAAGGCTACTCACTCCAGTATTCTGGAGAATTCCATGGACTGTATAGTCCATAGGGTTGCAAAGAGTCAGACACAACTGAGTGACTTTCACTTTCCAAAATGCAGCAAGTACCTTTAGAGTTCCTAAACAATGTCACTGCAAAAGCACACACACACACACACACACACCCCTGATTGTGTGGCAAGGCAGCACACACACACACACACACACACACACACACACCCCTGATTGTGTGGCAAGGCAGCACACACACACACACACACCCCTGATTGTGTGGCAAGGCAACACACACACACCCCCTGATTGTGTGGCAAGGCAACGCACACACACACACACACACCCTGATTGTGTGGCAAGGCAGAGTCTTAAACACTGGAACACACACACACACACACACACACACACCCCTGATTGTGTGGCAAGGCAGAGTCTTAAACACTGGAACACACACACACACACACACACCCTGATTGTGTGGCAAGGCAGAGTCTTAAACACTGGAACACACACACACACACACACACACACCCCCTGATTGTGTGGCAAGGCAGAGTCTTAAACACTGGAACACACACACTGATTGTGTGGCAAGGCAGAGTCTTAAACACTGGAACACACACACACACACACACACACACCCCTGATTGTGTGGCAAGGCAGAGTCTTAAACACTGGAACACACACACACACACACACACCCCTGATTGTGTGGCAAGGCAGAGTCTTAAACACTGGAACACACACACACACAGACACACACACACAGACACAGACACACACAGACACACACACAGACACAGACACACACACACAGACACACACACAGACAGACACAGACACACACAGACACAGACACACCCACACCCACACCCACACCCACCCACCCACCCACCCACACCCACCCACACCCACCCACACCCACACACACACCCACACACACACACACACACACACACACACACACACACACACACACACACCCTCCCTGATTGTGTGGTGGGTTGCCAAGCCCTCCTCCAGGGGATCTTCCTGACCCAGGGATTGAACCGAGGTCTCCCGCATTGCAGGCGGATTCCTTACCATCAGAGGCACCAGGGAAGCCCATGAATACTGGAGTGGGTAACCTGTCCCTTCTCCAAGGGAACTTCCTGACTCAGGAATCAAACCAGGGTTTCCTGCATGCAGGTGGATTCTTTACCAGCTGAGTTACCCAGGAAGCCCATATTAATGTATACTACTAAGTGATATGTAATCTTATGCTATATATTTCTGCCTATAAATGAGGCATTCTTAATAACTATTCTGAAATTTCAGTGAAGCTATTCGCCCCGCCCCTAAGGACTCTCCTCTTTCTCTCTTTCAAGTGGTCTCCTGTGTTCTCTCTCACAGTCCTTGTCCCACTAGGCTTGGTCATGGGGTGGGTGTCTTATTCATTTCTCCTTCCAAACTGTCTTCTGAAATTCCAGTTCCCACCCCTCCAGGATTAATTTTCATGTCAAAGTACCCACCATGCCTTCTCCATACAGCCACCTGCCAATCTGTTCATTCTTCCTTATTCCTTGAAGGTTTTATCTCCAGAACCAGTTCCACTCCTCCAGCCACACTATTTGAAGATTAACACACCCACTCCCCAAACCCTCAGTTCCTCCACCCTCTACTTCCAGGGGTCTTGTCTTCCACAGTGCCTCCACCCCCGCCTCCACGGTAACACCTCACTCCCAGTCACCTGAAACCCCTCTATCATCTCAAGTTCAGATGTTCCACTCTGCAGTCACCAACTCTTGTTTCCCCAGCACAAGGACCTAAAAGCCACTGCTCTCAGCCTTTTCACTCTCTTGATCACTTCTCTTTTTGCCATTCAAGGTATTTGCTCCTGTGTCTAGAAAAGCGAGCGGACCTCTGCTTGTGCCCCAGGGTCCAGAGCTGTGTCTCGGCCTCTAGCGCCGGGGACACTGAGTTTCTTTTCTCCAGTTGTTTGTTATAGAAGATGCAAGCAAGAGCTAGGACTCTGGGTTAGGAATACGTGGAGGATAAAGCTGTCTCTAGTGTGTGGTTCAGATAGGCTGTGACTGAAATGAATTCTAAGCATACTAGCTCCAACTCCAATTTTTGTCTTCCACTTAAAGAACATTGCTGTTCTGGTGAGAATAGGGCTATTATAGTAACAACACCAACACTCTTGGGATTTAAAAAAATAATAATTTCTGCATTTGGAGACGGAGCAATTGCCAGAACAAGTTATCTGTGAGGCATCTCATGAGCTGTCATGATGTAGCTGGAAAACACTTGAGGGATACCCTGCTTACTGGGATAGACATACATGTAAACGAGTAACCATATATGAAGGACGTGATGAGACGACAGTTTAAATATGCTGAAGTTCAAAGGAAGTTCTTACTGTACCAAAACTCTGATAGATAGCAAGAATTAATGCTATACCAAATATCTTAAAAAATTTTTAACTATACAAAAGCAATGGCGAGTGAACAAAAGTAGGTACATCCTACTTATCCTATCCTGGGACTAGGTCAATATTCAGAAGGAAATGACAGGATCAGTTTTCTTCTTACGGCTTTCACCCTGAGAGCAAGTCCCAGTCGAATCTAGGGCAGCTAAAATTTTAGACTGTATCTTGGACATTACCATTTGGAAAACTATAAGAGAGTTCAAGGCCTGTATAACTGCTGCTGGAAAATGACATGTGTAGGACAGCCTGGAAAAAAAGCCAGCCAGAGGGGGAAAACCCCAAACTCAACTCCAAAATGCAGAGGAGACTTAAAGCTACCAAGTCAACACAGAGAGAGATGAATTGAAATCTGAGCTGTAACTCACGGGAAAGAATTTTCAGTTTGAATCCAGCTAAATTAAGTGCCTAATAAAAATATGTTTTTTTTTTTAAAGAAAATCAATTCTCTTTGAAGGAACACAATGAAATCTAGTTTCTTCAATATTAATGACAATATCTAGGAAATAATCCAAAATTACTAGACAGATGAAAGAAATGGGAAAACATGACTCATTCTCAAGAGAAAAGAGACCAATAGAGATCAGCCATGAGATGATCCAGATATCACAATTAGATAATGAATTTTAAAAGCTATTATATAAAGGGATATATACTCACTGTGAAGGAAGAGATAAGAAATCTCAGCTGAGAAATTGGATCTATCCTAAAAGAACAAAATAAAAATTCAAGAACTAAAATATATATATATATATATATATCCTAAGTTAAATTTAATAGATCACTGTAACAGAAATGAAAATGACAGAGAAAAGTATTTCAGTGAACTTGAAAATAACTTAGATGAAATGGACTTATTCTTTGAAAGACACAATCAAGAATAAAATAGGTAATCTGACTAGGCCTGTGTCTATTAAAGAAATTGAACCAGTGGTAATAAACTTACAAAAGTGAGGTCCAGAGGGTTTCATCAGTGAAGTTACCAAGCATTTAAGGAAGAAATCATAGAAAATTGATATTATTTGTTCCAGAAAATAGAACAGAGAGATATTCTATGAGGGCAGTATTACCCTAATATCAAAGCCAGGTAAAGATATTAGAAAAAAGAAAACTATAGGCAAATCTCTCTCATGGACAAAGTGAAAAAATTCTCAACAAAATACTAGCAAAACAAATCCAACAATGTATGAAAAGAATTTATACCATAATAGAGTGTTTAATGTTTAATATTGGTTCATCAGTTGTACAAGTATACCACACTAATCCAAGATGTTAATAATGTGGGAAATGGGTGAGGAGGGAGAACGACAGGGAGACAGGGTTCATAGGGGCTCTCTACTATCTGCCTCTTTTTCTTTGGTAAACATAAAAGTTCTCTTTTAAAAAAATCCACAAAATCTATTAATTAAAAATATAATAACCAAAGTGAGTTTGCCACATTACTAAAAGAGCAGAATGGAAAAAGATGATCAGTGGTCTTGAAGATAGGTTAATAAATGATCAAATCTGAAGAGCGCAGAGAAAAAAATATCACAGAAAAATTGGAGAGAACCTCTGAAATCAAACGGGTAATACAAAGGTATAATGTGCATGTATTTACATTCCAAGAAGGAGGGGGACGGCGATTGAGGCACAAAGGAATTTGAAAAAATAAAGACCAAAATGTTGCCCAATTCGGTGAAGGATGTAACTTTACAGGTTCAAGAAACCCAGAGTGAAACGAACTTATCTATGAAACAGAAACACAGAGAACAGACTGTGGGTGCCAAGGGGGAGGGGGTTGGGGGAGGGATGCATGGGAGGTTGGGATTAGCAGATGCAAACTATTAGATGTAGGATGGATAGACAACAAGATCCCACTGTGCAGCACAGGGAATTACATGCAATATCCTGTGATAAACATAATAGAAAAGAACATGGAAAAGAATGTACAGTATACATATATATATATATGTATAACTGAATCACAGCAGAAATTAACACATTATAAATCAACTAGACTTCAATATTTTTTAAAAAGAGAAGCTCAGTGTACTCCAAAATAGGAAAAACTGACCTATATACATTGTAGTCAAACTGATGAAAAAATAGAAGTCAAATCATGAAAGCAGCTAAAGAAAAATGATATTGCAGAGGAAAACAATTTAAAAGACAGCTGACATTTGAAAAAAAAAAAATGTGCCACACAGAAAAGAAATCTAGGGCAGGAAAAAGAGGAGCAATATCTTTAAACTGCTGCAAGAAAAAAAAATCAATCCTACTTCAAAGAAAGGTTTCTTTCAGAATAAAGACAAAGTAAAGACATTCAGATAAAGGCAAACAGAATTCACTGCCAGCAGAACCACACCATAGGAAACGCTCAAGGAGTTTTTCAGGATGAACAGAAATGATGCCAGGAAAACATCTCCAGGAAGTGCAGGAGGACACCAGGAATGGCAAGGATGTGGATAAATGTAAAATATAATATTTTTTCTTAATTAATATACATATGACTATTGATGTAAAATATATAGTGTATATTGGTGTAATACATGTACAAATGCTTTAGATGAAATGACACAACAGTCACCATAAGACAATGGAGAAAAGCTAGGAAGAATTTTGTAAACACTAAATTCCTGTTAAATGATGCAGAAGTACAGTCAAAAAGCAATAATTGGAAGGGAATCATTGAAATGTCTTAAAGATACTGAATTAGTCCAAAAGATAGCAGGAATGGAAAAACAGAGAAACAAAAAGGAGGAAAGTGAAAGAAAGTGAAAGTGAAGTCACTCAGTCGTGTCCGAGTCTTTGCAACCCCATGAACAGTAGCCTACCAGGCTCCGCAGTCCATGGGATTTTCCAGGCAAGAATACTGGAGTGGGCTGCCATTTCCTTCTCCAGAGGATGTTCCTAACCCAGAGATCGAACCTGGGTCTCCTGCATTGCAGACAGACGCTTTACCGTCTGAGCCACTAGAAAAGGAAAGATCATAAATAGTAAAAGAGTAGCCCTAAATATAACCACATAAATATATTAAATCTTAAGTGCACAAAGGCAAGGACTGAAGATATTAAAAAGTAACTATATGCTCTCTTCTAGAAATGTACCTGAAACATCAAGAGACAGACAGACAGAAAGTACGTATAATAGTTTTTACCTGCTAATTCTAACCTCCTACTCCATCCGTTCTCCACTCCCCTCCCCTTGGCATCCAAAAATCCACATGACTTTGCTCATAAGTGTGAGAAGGCTGGAGCATATGTTAATATTAGATGAAGTAGATTTCTTTTCAAAGATTCTTATAGAGCTAAAACAGGGAATTTTTTACAACAATATAAAAGGTCAATACATGAGTAACAATTTTTTATTGATTATGGAACAAATCACCAAAAGTTTTAAAATACATGAAGCAAAAACTTTAAAAACTAAGAAAACAATCCAGAAAACACAGAGGAAAAGATTTTAACCTCTTTCCCAGAAAATTAGTACAACTAGACAAAAATCAGTTGAGACAGATATTAACAATATTAACCACGTCAATGTAAATTGATATTTATAGAACACGATACCCAAGAACAGGGCTTCCCAGGTGGCTTGGTGGTTAAGAACCCACCTGCCATTATAGGAGACACAGGTTCGGTCCCTGGGTCAGGCAGATCTGCTGGAGAAGAGAATGGCGGGGAAAAAAAACAAGGAAATGGCAGCCTTCTCCAGTATTCTTGTCTGGGAAATCCCATGGACAGAAGAGCCTGGTGAGCTGTAGTCCCCAGGGTTTCAAAAGAGCTGGACACAACTTAGTGACCGAACCTGCACACAGAACAGCAGAATACCAGTGCCCGTTAACTGAGAGTTTAACAGAATAATTTAGTGACAAAGAAAACTATTAATCTGGGCATGAATTAACTTAGTCATTTAACATAAAGACCAAATCTACATCCCTTTGGTAAGACGTAATAACTTGTAGTTACTAACGTTTCTTTCTTTTAAACCATTTTTGATGGTTAATCTTGACTAGATATTCCTAGAATAACAGCAGAATGATTTTTTGGATAATGAATCAAAAGTTTCACAAGAGAAAGGAAAAAGAGGAAGTGAAACAAACAAAAAGAGAGGGATCCAGCTTCAGACAATTATGCAGTTATACTGTAAAAGGCTGGGAAGAAAGTTTAGATGTAGGAAAAAGATTCAGACATAGACTCACTCAAAGGACATAATTCTGTTTGAGTTTAATTAATAAATCTTCAGCCTGGTGCGCTGCAGTTCATGGGGTCACAAAGAGTTGGACATGATTTAGCCGAATGAACAATAATACAGAAAGAGAAAACAAGACCAAGGCTTTTAAACGATTGACTTAAAAAAAGCAGTTACTCAGATGAACCAGGAGAGGGGGCTCATTGATCATTTTTGTTTGGGCGCTATTCTTGTACCTGTTGCAGTGTTTGCACAATGGGCTTGGTTTTGCCTTTGCTGTGTCTATCATGGTAACACAGTGGCCTTGTCTGATGTTGATTTTCTGTGCCACTGTTTATGTTAAGAGACTCTGCCCTTTAGGTCCTTCCTCCTCAGGCCAGATGCTCTATAGTCTAAGAATGTCTCCAAGTGATGGCAACTAGACACAAAGTGTTCCCACCAACTCAGAAGCCCACCAGGGCAAACAAAATGAGTTAGGGAAATAATTTTCTTGTTATTTAAGTCAGGGGTCCCCAGCCTCTGGAATCTGATGGTCTGAGGTGTAGCTGATGCATAATAGATGTAAAATGCTTGAATGATACTGAAACCATTCACCCTCCTCTGTCTCTGTCTATGAAAACACGTCGATGAATCTAGTCGCTGGTCCCAAAACAGGTTGGGGACCACTGATTTAAATGCACACATATCTTCAATTTTCCTCTTGGCCCACAAAGTCTGAAATGTTTACTCTCTCATCTTCAGGTAGCTCAGTGGTAAAGAATCTGCCTGCCAGTGCAAGAGCCACAAGAGATGAGGGTTCGACCCCTGGGTCGGGAAGATCCCCTGAAGGAGGAAATGGCAACCCACTCCAGTCTGCTTGCCTGGAGAATCCCAGGAATAGAGAAACCTGGTGGGCTACAGTCCGTGGGCTTGCAAAGAGTGAGACATGACTGAGCATGCTCACACATCTTTTCAGAAAATGTTTACCAATATTGGTCTCAGGAAGAAAAAAACATTTCATTGTATCATTTCAATTAATACAAAAAAGGCATCTGACAAAATAAAACATCCAGTAATGATAAAAATCTCTGAGCAAACTAGGGAAGGAACTTCAACTTGATAAAAGACATGGAGAAAACCCAACAGGTGACATCATACTTAGTAAAGAAGGCTTTTCCATGTGATGGGACAAAGCAAGAACATTCACTCTCACCACTTCTATTCAAAATTGTACTGGAAGTCTTAGCCAGTACACCAAAGCAAGGGACAGAAAGGTATATAGATTGGCAAGGAAGAAATAATTATCTACCCAAGAAAATTCTAAGGAATCTACAAACACCTAGAATTTAGAAGCAGTATATCAAGGCCATTTAAGGCCAATAAATACAAAAACACAAATCAATTGTATTTCAATATCCTACCAAACTCCAAGAGATAGTGAAGGAGAGGGAAGCCTGGCATGCTGCAGTCCATGGGATCGCAAAGAGTCGGACATGACTGAATGACTGAACAACAACTTTTGCCTGGAGCATCCCAGGGACAGAGGAGCCTGTTGGGGCTATAGTCCGTGGGGTCTCAAAGAGTCCAATTTTCACTTCCCTAGTAATGTATAGTATTTCTATGCCCTAGCAATATACTAAAGTTAAAAATAATGCCATTTACAATCTTTCCAAAGAATGAAATATTAGGTTAAATTTAACAACATGTAGAGAATTTGAGTGCTAAACATTACAAAGTACTGATAGAAAGAAACCAAAAATACTTAAATAATTGAAGAGATGTACAGTGTTCATGAACTGGAATACTCAACACAGTAAACATATTATCCCCAAGTTGATTTACAGATTTAATGCAACATTAATCAAATTTCTAGCAGCATATTTTTTTTTCATCAACACAAGGCATGCAGGACCTTAGTTCCCCAACCAGGGATTGAACCCACACCCCCTGCAGTGGAAGCTCAGAGTCTTAACCACTGGATCGCCAGCAAAGTCCCCCAGTAGCATTTTCTTAATACAGATTGTGTGGGTGTGTGTGTAGTTGCTCAGTGGGGTCTGACTCTTTGTGACCCCTGGACTGCGGCCCGCCAGGCTCCCCTCTGTCCATGGGATTCTCCAGGCAAGAATACTGGAAAGCGTTGCCACCCCTTTCTCCAGGGGATCTTCCTGACCCAGGACTGAACCCACATCTCCTGTGTCTCCTGCATTGCAGGTGCATTCCACTGAGTCATCACAGAGGCCCGTAGATGTGGATTAGCTCTAAAGCTTTTGCACAGCAAAGGAAGCCACAGACAAGATGAAAAGACAATATTCAGAATGGGGAGAGAATATTTGCAAGTGAAGCAACCGACAAAGGATTAATCTTCAAAATATACAAGCAGTTCGTGCAGCTCAATATCAAAAAGACAACCAACCAATCAAAAAATGGGCAGAAACTACCTAAACAGACTTTTCTCCAAAGAAAACACACAGATGGCCAATAAACACATGATAAGATGCTCAACATCACTCAGTATTAGAGAAGCTCAACATCACTATTAGAGAAATCTAAACCAAAATTACAGCAAGGTATCAGCTCACACCACTCAGAATGGCTATCGTCAAAAAATCTGCAAATAAATGTTGGAGAGGGTGTGGAGAAAAAGGGAACCCCTTGCACTGCTGGTGGGACTGTAAACTGATAAAGCCACTATGGAGACTGGTATGGAGGGTCATTTAAAAATCACACTAGCAAATGACCCAGTAAAACCACTGCTGGGCATATCCCCTGAGAAACCATAACTGAAAAAGACACGTGCACCCCTGTTCATTGCAACACTACTGACAGGACGTGGGAGCAATCTAAATGTCCATTGACAGATGAATGGATAAAGAAGCGGTGGTACATATACGCAATGGAATATTACTCAGCCATAAAAAGGAATGAAATTGGGTCACTGGTAGTGATATAGATGATCCCAGAGTCTGTCATACAGAGTGAAGTCAGAAAAACGAATATCATATATTAACACATACATAGGGAATCTAGAAAACCGGTACTGATGAACAACAAATATTAATAGCTGCAGAGCAGGAACAGAGACACAGATGTAGAGAACAGACATGCGTACACAGCCAGGGAAGGAGAGGGCGGGACGAATTGAGAGAGTGGCACTGACGTACATATACCACTGTGTGTAAAACTGATGGGGGGCAGGTACTGGGCAGCACAGGGAGCTCGGCTCAGTGCTCTGTGATGACCTAGAGGGCTGGGAGGGAGGCTCAAGGGGGGAGGAGACACATGTGTACTTATAACTGATTCACACTCCTGTACAGCAGAAACTAACATGATATTGTCAAGCAATTATATTCCAATTAAAAATAAATGTATATGGAAAAGCAAAGAAACAAATAGACAACTTTTATTTTAAAAGAGTAAACTAGAAGAAACACACTACCTGATGTTGAGAGATACTCTAAAGCTACAGTAATCAAGAATGTTGTGATAGTGGAGGGGCAGACACACAGATGAGTGGAAAACAGCAAGTTTAGAAATGCACGCATATAAATCTGGCAAACTGACAGAGGCAAAAGCAATTCAGTGGAGAAATGACAGTCTTTCAACAAATGATGTTTGAACAACTGACCTCCAGTGCAGAAAAAGGATAAGCCTTAACCTAAACATACACCTGATGCAAAAATTAGCAATGACTTATAGATCTGACTACAAAATTATAAAATTTAAAAATAATAAGAGGATATACGTATAATTGATTCACTTTGTTGTACACCTGAAACTAAAACACTATCAACATACTCCAATATTTTCTTAAAAGGGGGCGAGATTTAAAAAGAAAACATAAGAGAAAATCTCTGGGATCTGAGATTAAGCAAAGAATTCTTAGACTTGACACCACAAGTACACTGCATATAAAAACACATTCATAGATTTCATCTCAGTTCAGTCGCTCAGTCGTGTCCAGTTCTTTGTGACCCCATGAACCACAGTTAAATCTTATCAAATTTTAAAACTTATGTAAAACATCATCAAGAGAATGAAACAAACAAGCAATGGACAGGAATATTTGCAAAACACATATTCAAAAATATTCTCTCCATAATATATAAAGAACTTTCAAAACTCAACAATAAGAACTTTAAAACTCAACAGTAACCAACAATCCAATTGAAAATGGGCAAAAAGTCATCAATATACTCTTCACCAAAGCAGATATAATGATGACAAATAAGCACATGAAAATATATACAACATCATTAGCAGTTAAGGAAATTACAAGTTAAACCACAATTAGATTCCATTACATACCTTCCCTTGTGGCTCAGCTGGTAAAGAATCCGCCTGCAATGTGGGAGACATGGGCTTGATCCCTGGCTGGGTTGGGAAGATCCCCTGGAGAAGGGAAAGGTTACCCACTCCAGTATTCTGGCCTGGAGAATTCCATGGGCTGTACAGTCCGGGGGTCACAAAGAGACGGACACGACTGAATGACTTTCACTTTCACATACCGATTAGAATGCCTTAAACAAAAAATAGGAGCAATATACAAGCAGCTCATGAAGCTCAATACCAGAATAACAAAACCACCCCATCAAAAAGTGGGCAGAAGACCAAAACAGGTGTTTCTCCAAAGAAGATATACAGATGGCTAATAAACACACACAAAAAAGATGCTTAATGTCACTCAGTATTAGAGAAATGCCAAAACAAAATTACCACAAGGTTATCACTTCACACCCATTGGAATAGCCATCATCAGAAGGTCTACAAACAATAAATGCTGGAGAGGGCTTGGAGAAAAGGGAACCCTCTTGTTGCACTGTTGGTGGGAATGCAAATTGATACAGCCACTATGGAGAACAGTATGGAGAGTCCTTAAAAACCAGGAATAAAACTGTCATATGACCCAGCAATCCCATTCCTGGGCATATACCCTGAGGAAACCATAACTGAAGAAGACACATCAGTTCAGTTCAGTCGCTCAGTCATGTCCGACTCTTTGTGACCCCATGAATCGCAGCACGCCGGGCCTCCCTGTCCATCACCAACTCCCAGAGTTCATTCAGACTCACGTCCATCGAGTCCGTGATGCCATCCAGCCATCTCATCCTCTGTCATCCCCTTCTCCTCCTGCCTCCAATCCCTCCCAGCATCAGAGTCTTTTCCAATGAGTCAACTCTTCACATGAGGTGGCCAAAGTACTGGAGTTTCAGCTTTAGCATCATTCCTTCCAAAGAAATCCCAGGGCTGATCTCCTTCAGAATGGACTGTTTGGATCTCCTTGGAGTCCAAGGGACTCTCAAGAGTCTTCTCCAACACCACAGTTCAAAAGCATCAATTCTTCGGCACTCAGCTTTCTTCACAGTCCAACTCTCATATCCATACATGACCACTGGAAAAACCATAGCCTTGACTAGATGGACCTTAGTCAGCAAAGTAATGTCTCTGCTTTTGAATGTGCTATCTAGGTTGATCATAACTTTTCTTCCAAGGAGTAAGCGTCTTTTAATTTCATGGCTGCAATCACCGTCTACAGTGATTTTGGAGCCCCCCAAAATAAAGTCTGACACTGTTTCCACTGTTTCCCCATCTATTTCCCATGAAGTGATGGGACCGGATGCCATGATCTTCATTTTCTGGACACATGGATCCCAATATTCATTGCAGCACCATTTACAATAGCTAGGACATGAAAGCAACCTAAATGTCCATTGACAGATGAATGGATAAGGAAATTGTGGTGCATATACACAATGAAATATTACTCAGTCAAAAGGAATGCATTTGAGTCAGCTCTAATGAGATGTATGAACCTAGAGCCTGCTACCCTGAGTGAAGTAAGTCAGAAAGAGAAAACAAATATTGTATGTTAAGGCATATGTATGGAATATAGAAAGATGGTACTGGTGAACCCACTTTCAGGCTAGCAGTGAAGATGCAGACATAGAGAACAGACTTGTGGACACAGTGGGGGAATGACAGGGTAGGACGAATTGAGACAGTAGCTTGGAAACATACAAGCTACCATATGTAAAATGAACAGGTGGGGATTTGCTGTATGACTCTGACAATCTAGAGGGGGTGGGGTGGGGTGGGAGGTGGGATGGAAGGTCTAGAGGGAAGGGACATATGTACACCTATGGCTGATCAATGTTGATGTATGGCAGAAACCAACAACACTGTAAAGCAATTATCCTCCACTTGAAAATAAATTTAAAAACAAAACAAAAATAGGAACAATGTCAAATTGTCATGAGGTCCCAGAGCAACTGGAATTCTCATATATGATTGGGGAGGGGAGGAATGGAAAATGATACAGACAAGAGGAGGAGGAGGCAACAGAGGATGGACTCAATGGACATGATTTTGAGCAAACTCAGGGAGAGAGTGAAGGACAGGGAAGCCTGGCGTGCTGTAGTTCATGGGGTCTCAAAGAGTCGGACACAACTTTGCAACTAAACAACACTGATGGAAATCAATTAGAAAAATTACAACAGATTTAAAAATACTCTACAGTACTCTTCTCAGCAATCTTTCCTGGTGGCTCAGAGGGTAAAGAATCTGCCTGCAATGCAGTAGGCCTGGGTTTGAATCCTGGATTTGGAAGATCCCCTGGAGAATGGAATGGCTATCCACTTCAGTATTCTTGCCTGGAGAATTCTATAGACAGAGGAGCCTGGTGGTCTATAGTCCATGGGGTTGCAAAGAGTCCAACACGACTGAAAACCTGTACATGAATATTTATACCTGCCTTATTCATAATTGTCAGTAACTAGAAAAAACCCAAATACCCTTCAAAGGGTGGATGGATAAACTGCAGTATATCCACACAACGAAATACCATTCAGCCATAAAAGGAATCAACCATTGATATATACAACAACTTTGATGAATCTTAATTTAAAATTAAGATTACTTTGGCCACCTGATGCAAAGAACTGACTCATTGGAAAAGACGCTGATGCTGGGAAAGACTGCAGGCAGGAGGGGAAGGGGACGGCAGAGTACAAGATGGTTTGATAGCATCACTGACTCGACAGACATGAGTTTGAGCAAGCTCCAGGAATTGGTGATGGACAGGGAAGCCTGGCATGCTGCAGTTCATGGGGTCACAAAGAGTCAGACACGACTGAGCAACTGAACTGAACTTAAAATTATTTATTTATTCGTTTGACTGCACCGGGTCTTAGTTGCGGTATGCAGGACCCTCAGTTGCAACATGTAAGATCTTCAGTCACAGCATTTGAGGTCTAGTTCCCCCACCAGGGTTGGACTCTGGGACCCCTGCATTGTCTTAACCACTGGACCACTAGGGAAGTCCCTTAAAGGAATTCTCTTAATTGAAAGAATCCAGTTACATAATGTTAAGCATTATATGATTTCACTTAAATGGCATTCTCTAAAAGACAATATCGTAGGGTTAGAAAGCATATCACTGGTTTTGAGGGCTTATCAACGTGACAATAAAGGGATAGCATAAAGAAGTTTTTTGGCATGAAGATACCATTTTGTATTCTGAGTGTGACGCTTACATGCATCTATACATGTGTTAAAAAGTCACAGCATTTGGGCACTCTCCGGTCATCAGTAGTTCAGACTCCACGCTTCCAGTGCAGGGTATGCAGATTCGATCCCTGGTTATGGAACTAAGTTTCCCATAAGCCATACAGAATGTCCAAAAAATAAACAATCCAAAGAATTAAACACCAAAATATTCTTTATCATTATAAAGTCATCTTTACTATGAAGTAAAATAGTGATATTTTAAATAAACTTTGAAGAAACAGACTATCTGAAGCACAAATATTTTTGAAACTTATTACATGTGTGGGGTGAAATGTATAATGATAGCACAAAGGACAGAAGGGAGAAACTAGAAGCGCATGGTTGTAATGATCTGACATCATTCTTTAAGCAACATAGCATTATTTTAAGGTAGATTATGACATTGTGGGGCTTCTTCCAAGGTGGCACTAGTAGAAAAGGATTTGCCGAGCAATGCACGAGGTGCAACAGACATGGCAACCCGATCTAGTATTCTTGTCTGGAAAATTCCACAGACAGGAGTCTGGTGGGCTACAGTCCATGAGATCACAAAAGAATTGGACATGACTTAGTGACAAAACAGACCTATTAGAATGGATCAAATTAATAAGGAAGGAAGTTATATTCAGGATGCACAACTGGAACTCACATAAAATTTAACAGCACTTTGGAAAATCGTTTGATAGTTTATTATCAGAATGACTAAAATGTACCCTAAGACTCAGCAATCTTACTCCTAGGCAGTGACCCAAAAGAAATGAAAACATGCTTTCAAAAATCTGTGAAAGTTAAATTACTCAGTCGTGTCCGACTCTTTGCAACCCCGTCAACTGTAGCCCATCAGGCTCCTCCATCCATGGGATTCTCCAGGCAAGAACAGTGGGTTGCCATTTCCTTCCCCAGGGGATCTTCCCAACCCAGGGATCAAACCCAAGTCTCCTGCATTAGAGGCAGACGCTTTAACCTCTGAGCCACCAGGGAAGCCCTGTATGCAATGCTTATAGCAGCTTTATTCATAAGTGCCAACTGCTGAAAACAAACTGAAAGCTCCACCAGCTGGTTAATAGGTAAAAAACTGATAGATTCATATCATAAATTTATATCCATGCCATAACATGAAATAGAATCTTAAGAGGAATGAACTGATTAAAATTCTAATTAATTGATAAACATTAAATTAACAATATTGATGAACCTCTTTATGGTAAATCAGTAAGTCATATATGAAAACATAATTTAGTTATATGACATTTCAATTGTATGATTCAGTTCATGTGACATTATGAATCATAAAGCTGAGGTTTGTATTGAAAATAGTACAGCTTACTGGGAGCGGGGGAAGTCTGGCTGTTTTTTTTTTTTTTTTTTAATATATATATACTATCGTTCCCTTGCCCCAGTGATTACTCTCCTGGGTGTTGATGTAGGACAAATTAATCCATGGAAATACTTATATAGAAATTGTGAGAGACTAGCTGCCAATAGAGACCACCAGTCAGAGTTCAGAGAAGAGCAGTTTATTGGCAATTTCGGATCTGGGCCCCCACCAAGCCAATCGAAGGTGGGGAGCCCCGAACACCCGCTTTGGGAGCCTTTTATCCTATTGTGCAGGGGAGGAGGGGGACTAGGCTACTCGGCAGAGCATGATTGGTGGGCAGGCAGGTAAGGTTTATGTAACCATTGGTGACAATTTGCAGTTAGCGTCGAGTCCCTGTTTCCTAGAGCCAGATCCTGTTTCTTAGGTTGCAGAGCAAACGCTGCAGTGACACACCTGGTGTCCATTGTTCCCTTTAAAATTTTGGGGCTTTCCGTCCCAGTAAAGCTGACCTAGTATTCAACACCCTGGGAAACATTTTACTTCCTTCTTCATTTTCTTCCTCCTTGAGAATTCCAGACTCCTCTCTCCTTGGGGACCCCTAGACTTCTTATCAACCTGCCTAGGAAATGACTCTCTTTCAGAAATGTTTGGCCAAAATGATAGAGTTAAGGACTTTGGAAAGTCCACTCTACATTTAAAAAAATGAAAAAACAAGAAACAAAAAAACCTGGCAGTTATGGAATTGACGTTTTTTCCAGAACTCTGGAAGTTAACCAAATACCTGCAGCAACCCAGGTGGATTTAGTCAAGAAAAATAGCTGACTTTCAGTCAGGAGAGGAAGGTCTGTGGTTTTTCCTTAGCTTAGGCCCCCACTTCCAGCTCAGCAGTAGCCTTGGAAACTGAGACCTTGTTCTTCCAATCCTGGAGGAAGCAATACAGACCTGGAGCTCTTCCCAAGCCTCCTTCCCAAGGAGTTATTGGGCCAGTTGGTAGATTCCCTGGAAGGCCCACCCCATACAACGTTCGTGCACCATGGTGGCCCAAGGCAGTTCAGTTGGGGCCCCTAATGAACTAATCACAAAGCTTAAAAGGGAAAGCTGAGGAGTGAGACGTCCCATATGGGTTCCTGGTCAACCAAAATATAATGTGGGAGGCTGCAAATAAGAGTTTGTCTGGGGTCTTAAGACTTGCAAATTGGGAGATGCAGATTCAGGTAACCACACAAATGTGTTCCAAAGGGAGAGTCATGGACTTACAAAGACAAAAAGCTATGAAGGTTGTCAAAAGTTGCTGAGTGATTTGCAGCAACATGGATGCAACTAGAGATAATCATACCAAGTGAATTTCAGAAAGAGAAGGACAGACTGTATAGTATCACTCATATCACTTATATGGAATCTAAAACATGACAAATTGAACCTATCTATGAAACAGAATGGGAGAAAATATTGGCAAATCATGTATCTGCTAGTATTTACAACATACACTGTACTATTACAACCCAATAATACAAAGTCAAATAACCCAGTTTTAAAATGAGAAGATTAGTTGTTAGGAAAAGGCAGATCAAAACCCACTTCACACCCTCTCAGATCGCCAGAATGAAAAAATTTAAAAATCCACAAGCAACAAGTGTTAGCAAAGATGGAGAAATTAGAACCATCAAACATTGCTATCAGGATCATAAAATGGTGCAACCACTTTGGAAAACAGTCTGGCACTTTCCCAAACATTTAAACATAGAGTTCCTAGATGACCCAGTAATTCCACTTCTAAAGAGAAATATCCCAGACAAATGAAAACATATTCACACAAAAACATGTAGAGGTTTATAGTAGCATTATACACAGCATCCAGAAGGTGGAAACATCCAAATGGATGAGTAGATCAACAATATGTACTATATCCATAAACAGATTATTCAGTCACAAAAAGGATGGAGTAGTGATACATGTCATACATGGATAAACCTTGAAAACATTACACCACATCCAGCAAGCCAGTCACAAAAAGACTATATTATAGGATCCTAATTTTATATGGGGTTTGAGGGTTTAGTAACTAAAGGGTACAGTGCTGCTTTTGAAGTGATGAAAATGTTCTAAGATTAATAAGTGCACATAACCATGAATATATTAAAAACTACTGAATGTTACATTTTAAGTGGTGTATTACACAGTACGTGAATTATTGCGGGGGCGCTCCACCCGCACAAAGAGTAGAGGCAGTGGAACTTCCCTCAGCAAACCCAAGGGGTCCCGAGGAGAGGTGAGCCTGCTGTCCACCAACCCAGCCCCTCGGGTGAGCGAGACACAATCACATGCGACAGAGGTTCCGGCGAAGCAGTTCCACTTTATTGCTGCAAACTCCCAACTTATATAGGCAAGTGGCGGGGCGGGGCGGGGGGATTTAGGAGGGACTTTCCATAGTTGCACCAATCACGTTAAAGGTCACATTGTTATGTGCCTTCAGTTGCACCAATCACGTTAAAGGTCACGTCGTTATGTGCCTTCAGTTGCACCAATCACGTTAAAGGTCAAATTGTCACGTGCCTTCTATGGGCACCGTTGTCCACGTGCACGGAAGTCAAGAGAGCCAATCAAAAACTTTAACATAGACCCCGCCCCCTATCACTTCCGCCAGGCGTCACCTTAGTTTCCAGTTGTTTCTAACCATAAAGCTAGCCCTTTTTTTCCCCCCAAGGTTTCCCATTTAGGGCCCCACAAATTTTATCTCAATTAAGCAGTTATAAAAGTAGGCAAAAACAGCACTTTTCAAAATCACTTTTTCTATTATTGCAAATATTATCATGAATGCCTATGCTTTCTTTTTTAAATTATGAAAGTATGATAACACATTTACCTGGAAGATACAAGTAACTTGGAAAACGTAGAATAAGGTTACATATAATTCCACTGTACATGACTCAGCAACCAAACAACCACCAACAAAATATTACAATTATTTCTTAAGTGGATAAGATATTTGGTTAGGGTTTCAATAGCAAACAATCAATAGAATGAATATACAGAGAACATAGTAGACCTGAAAAGCACTATGAACTAATTTTGACAGAATTAATATTTATACAATTTTCACAGAACAGTAGGATACAAATTCTAGTCAAGTTTCCATAAACTAGGAGATACTGTAACATATCCAGGAACATAAATGTAAGAAAACGCCGCGGGAAGAAAAAGCCACCTCTAGGGACCGTTAGTAAAAAGGCCTTTATTGGGCGGTCGCTCTCGGGCAGAACTTCCAAGGACAGGCAAGCGAGGGAAGCGAGGGAGTCTGCGAGGCGGGGAGGGGTGCGGGAAGGTTTTATAGCAATGGCTGGCGGACAGGCCAAGTTTTTCCCGACAAGCGCAGGCTACAGCGGTGATTGGTGTCCAAGGGCTCTGTGTCGGCACCTGATTGGGCCAGGATGCGGGGGGGTTGGCCCCCCGTAAGCCTGGTCCACTTCCGGTTCCTGTTTCGTCGTTGTCCCGCCTCCAAGGCTTGTCTGCGGCACTTTCCGGGGGCGTGCCTCAGCCAGCCTGGGCATGTCCTAACCTTTCAATAAACACATGCAAAAATTTCATGGCTGAAAGGATGAATGCTTTTTTTAAGAGCACTGAAAATAACTGGCTTAGAGGAGGGATAAATTGGGGAGTATGGGATTAAGAGAAGCACACCACCACATATAAAATAGATAAACAGCAGTATTTTCTGTATACTACACGGAACCATATTCAGTATCTTGTAATAAACTATGACAGAAGAATTTTGAAAAAAATGCAGATATATAAATATGTGTAACTGAATCACTTTGCTATACATCTAAGACACAATATTGTAAGATCAACTACACTTCAATAACAAGTAAATAAAATTCAAGTCAGAAAACTGGTTTGTCGTGAAGTAGTAATGCAGAAATTTTTAAATTCACTTTTATACTATTATTTGGGACACAAAAATGAGAACAAATAAAAACTATAAATGAAATTGCCTCATAAAAGGCAAATGCCTGGCACATTACACGTACTAAATATTCAGTATCATCTTTCACACTTCCAGAAATCAGAAAAGACACAGCCACACATTACAAAACAAGACAAGAGAAAGCAACTCGTCTGGAACTTGGCTGTTTTCTTTCCTCTGGGGAAGGGCAGAGTCACGAGAAGACAGAGCTAGAAAAGACATGATGAGAGAAAGGCAGGAACCCCCTAGCCTGTTTGGCATCTTTGTGAAAATTAGAAGGAAGTGCCCCTCCCACAGAGCAGACGTGGCCCCACACACCTTGGTGAGTCAAGTGTGGGCTGGGGTCCAGCTGCCACTAGTTCACCTCGGCTGAGCACCATCATAGTCAGCAGCTGTTCCTCAGAGCACCCAGGATAGCTGTACTATCCTGAGAAACGTGGGTAGGGGAGGCACTACAATTTTTTTTGTTGCTGGGGCCAAAATGCCTGAGTTCAAGTCATGGCCAGGCTACTCACTGGTCATGTAAATTGTGCTTACGTTAATTCGCCATCTGCAGGCTGAGGACTCCAACACAGCCTACCTCTCAGGATAGCTGTGAGGATTCAACATGTGGGCAGGTGAAAAGCTGTTCTCACGTTCCCTCAGGGACCCTTCCTTTCCTGGCCAATGCATAGAAGCTGATGCTATGCTGTACGGTAAAGCTATCTTTGTCAAAGAGCTTGTCAGACACCTGAACATCAGACTGTAATCTTTGAAAACTGTAAAATTCTGAGTGGTACTTATTTGTTGCCTAGTTATTTTATATTCATAATTTAAAAAGAAAGGAGGCTTTCCCTGATGGCTCAGTGGTAAAGAACCAACCTGCAATGCAGGAGAAGTGGGTTCAATCCCTGAGTAGGAAAGATCCCCTAGAAGAAGGAAATGGCAACCCACTCCAGTATTCTTCCCCAGGAAATCCCATGGACAGAGCAGCCTGGTGGGTTACAGTCCACAGAGTCACAAAAAGTCAGACATATCTGAGCGACTAAACAACAACAAAAAAACCCAGATCATTGCTGGTCAATTTTCTTCGTGAAGCCAGTCTCTGTTTCACTGTTTCTTTTAACTGCTTTTTGGGCCCCACCACAGTATGTGATGGAGTCTTAATTCCCTGACCGGGGTTAAACCTGCACCCCCTGCATTAGAAGGCAGAGTCTCGACCACTGGACCACCAGGGAAGACCCTGTGAGTCTCTGTTTTAATAGTACTTGAGCAACGATGACAAAAACCCAACCCATGTAGTCATTTTGGAGGTTCTGTGAGCCTCAGGGCCTGGCACATTAAATTCTCAACAACTAATGCGGTCTGGGATGACCATTGCTCCAATTTAACAGATAGGAATGCTGAAGTTCAGAGAGACCAAGATATCTGGGTGTTACAGCTGGCAGTGGTTGGGACTGAACCCAGGTTTTTTGTTTTGGGGATCTGTAAAAACTTCTTATGGAAGTTTAAAAACATATATGGGCCTCCCTAGTGGCTCAGTGGTAAAGAACCCACCTGCCAATGCAGGAGACGCCAGTACGATCCCTGGGTCAGGAAGATTGCCTGGAGAAGGAAATGTCAATTCACTCCAGTATTCTTGCCTGGAAAATGCCATGGACAGAGGAGCCTGGTGGACTACAGTCTATGGGGTCGAAAAGAGTGGGACACAACTGAGCAACTAAACTACAACTAAAGGGGTAGTTGCTGAACTCACTTCTGACTCAAGAACCTGTGCTCTTCACCTCATCACCAGGCTGCTCTAAAGACAACAGATGAGAAGGGGGTGGTTCTCATGGAATCAGGAAAGGACAGTCCAGGAGTGGATTCGTTCCCTACGGCTGTGGTGGAAAATTAGTACAAACTCAGCTACAAACAACACAAATGCATTCTCTTACAGTTCTGGAGGTTGGAAGTTGGAAGAGAGTAAGGCTAATATCAAGGCGTGTGCAGGGCTGGTTCTTCCTGGCGGCTCTGCGGAAAGCTCCATCTCTCACCTCTTCCAGCTTCAGAAGATGCGCGCGGTCCCTTCAGCCATCTTTAAAGCCTGGTGGTTTTCTGGCAGCCGGCCCTCCTCTTCTAAGACACTTGTGATTACATTGGGCCCACCTGGATCATCCGAGCTCCTCTCCCCATCTCCAGACATTAATTACACCTGCAAAGTCCCTCTTGCCACATAATGGAACATATGTACAGGTTCTTGGGGGTCAGGACATCTTTAGGGGGCACTAACTCAGTCAACCACAAGGGAGTAGAGGACAGACACACAGGAAAGGGGAAATCTCCTGCTGACATGGGATCTGCTTGCTGGAGAGTGTAACATGGGAAGGAGCATGGTTTCTGAAGCCATAATTTTGAGGGCTTTTTGTGTTTTGTTTTGTTTTGTTTTTTTGGCTGCACCACGCAGCAGGTGGGATCTTAGTTCCCTAACCAGGGATGGAACCTGTACCCCCTGCATTGGAAGGTGGCGCCTCAACTTCTGGACCACCAGGTAAGTCCCTCTTTGAGGTTCCCATAGTAACTTGCTACCTCTCTGTGCTTCACCTGGGTAAAAGGAAGAAAATCATAACCTCCTCACTAGGTCTTCAGGAGGCATAACACAGTGACTATACATGAAACATGGATCTGTGGTAGGCACGTGGTAGGCACATTTAGACGTGTTCCCTATTCTTGTTTGTACTCATCTATGTGACCCCATGGACTGTAACCCACCAGCTCCTCTGTCCATGGGATTCTCCAGGCAAGAATACTGGAGTGGGTCACCATGCCTTCCTGCAGGGGATCTTCCCAACCCAGGGATGGAACCTGCACCACCTGCATCTGCTGCATCATCAGGTGGATTCTTTACTGCTGAGCCATCGGGGATGCCCATTCTTGCTAGCATCTGTCCTTACTTGAAGGAGCGTCTCCTCCCAACTCCTGATTTCCTCTCTCTGCCTCCAGGATTATCAGATGCCTTCTGCCTTGTATCTGGGGACCACAGAGAGATCTGGCAATTTTGGATGTTTAGTTGGAAAAACTCATTGGACCAAATAAGGGTCAGTTCTGTCTGTGCTGTTTGGTCACAGTTTAGGGTCCCTCTAGAGGGGTTTCCTGGGCTACTCTGGTGGCTCAGACGGTAAAGAAATCTGTGAGCAATGCAGGACACTTGGGTTCAATCCCTGGTCTGGAAAGATCCCACATGCCATGGAGCAACTAAGCCCATACGCCCCAACTATTGAGCCTGTGCTCTAGAGCCCGTGCTCTGCAAACAAGAGAAGCCACTACAGTGAGAAGCCCAAGCACCACAACTAGAGAGTAGACCCTACCCAACAACTAGAGAAAGCCCACCCAACAATGAAGAGCCAGCACAGCCAAAAATAAACAAATAAAAATAAATTTTTTTAAAGAGAGAGAAATCTCTTGAGAACCTAACTTTGTGCTGCAGGCTGCCATGGCTTGCCTGACCACCATTCCCTCAACTCTGCAGAAAGTGTGTATGCCTCTTATTGCTTGCATTAAAAGCATTTGTGCCTGCAGAAACTAACACAACTGTACTCCAAGCAAAATGATCACTCCATGGGAATTTTCTGGCAGTCCAGTGGTTAGGACTCTGAACTTCCACTGGAGGGGGCACAGGTTTGATCCTGGTCAGGGGACTAAGACCCCACATGCCACATGGGAGGGCCAAAAACCCTAACGCCCCACCCCCACCCCCGCCACACACACACACACACACACACACACACACGACATTCATGCCTAGAATATACAGAGTGGCATCTGTTTCTGTATTGAACCCTGACAAGTCAAGTACTGACCATATATATAGAATTTCTGTCCTCTTGTGCAGGCTCTGATGAGGTCTGAACTGTTATTAAAAGCAATAAACTCTTCACATATACATGGTTTTTTTTCTTTGTGCACCTCTCATGAATAAAAAGGTATGAGTTTCACTTGAAGTGCTTAATATCTTTTCATATGCACGGAGCCTCTTGTGGGTTCTGTGCATGTATGTGTGCTAAATTGCTTCAGTTGTGTTGGGCTCTTTCAAGATCCCATAGACTGTAGCCACCAAGTCCCTTTGTTCATGGAATTCTCCAGGCAAGAGTACCTGAGTAGGTTGCCATGCCCTCCTCCACTGACTCAGGGATTGAATCCACTTCTCTTGCATCTCCTGCATTGGCAGGTGGGTTCTTTACCACTAGTGCCATCGGGGAAGCTCCTGGGTTCTGAGATGGACACAAAGATCTAAATTCCAAATCAACCTTTACTCCACTCATCACCTTCATAGCTGTTTCATTCATTACACTTACAGGATTTATCTACAGAAAGAACCCTCAGATGAGTGTGAAAACTCAGCTCGATGCAATATCCTTTCCACACACACAGCACTTGGAGGGCTTCTCCTCATGGACTCTAGTGAATATGAAGGTATTTGATCTCTCTGGAGCTCTTTCCACCCCTATTCACATTGAATCCTCCATCCTGGGTGTAAACTAAGTAGACTTGCGGAATATCACTTAAACTGAATTTGGGGAAATACTCCCCTGGTGTTCCAGTGGCTAAGACTCCACACTTCCAATGCAAAGGCCCTAGGTTCAACTCCTGGTCAGGAAAGTAGATCCCACATGCCACAACTAAGACCTGGCATTTGTGTGTGTGCTAAGTTGCTTCAGTCATGTCCAAATCTTTGTGACCCAATGGAATATAGCCCAGCAGGCTCCTCTGTCCGTGGGATTTCTCAGGGAAGAATACTGGGATGGGTTGCCATCCCCTCCTCCAGGGGATCTTCCTGACCCAGGGATTGAACCCACATCTCATGTGGCTCCTGCACTGCAGGTGGATGCTTTACTGCTGAGCCACCTGGGAAGCCCTTAGACCTGGGTACTACACCTAAACAGGTGACTTCCTGCCGCAAAAGATCAAATAGGATCCAAAGTCTTACAGCATTATACCCCAAGTATCCAGTATATATATATAAATATAAAAAATCACTCATCATACCAAGAACCAGAGCAATCAGAACTTAAATGAGAAAAGCCAATTAACAGACATCAATACCAATTCCGATATTGGGATTATCTGAAAAGATTTTGAATTGAGTACATAATCTTCCTTTTGTCTCAGCTAGTTTGAGTTGAGTTTCCTGTTTCTTGCAATTGAGAACACCCTAATGGTTATAAACCACCAGGAACTTTAAGCAGCCCACCTCAGGGTCTGGTGTTGGCCCCGGATTTCTTCAGTAACATGAAACTTGAGATAGAATAGAATTAAAGTATCCAGTGTCCTGGAATGTAAGGCCCAGAAGAAACTGTGAGAACAAGGTTCTACTGTATAGCACAGTGGAACTCTACTCAATCTTGTAATAACCTATAGGGGAAAAAAATCTGAAAAAGAATATACCAATATATACATGAATCACTTTGCTGAACACTTGAGAGTAATACAACATTGTAAATTAACTATACTTCAATAAAACAATACTGGAAAGCCTCCAGTAAATGTACACCTGAGTAAACCATTCAACCAAGCAGACTTGAAAGCATCTGAGAAGTAGAGTGGTGTTCAAAACATTCTGCCTTAATAGCTTAGTGCAGCATCTAGAATGCATGTTTTAATATGTTTCCCCCTTTGTACACTCTTTGCCACAAAATTTTATGGAAATAAAACCAACTTTCTCTGTTCAGTCTGGTCACCAAGGACCCAATAAAAAGAAAATAATGAAATTTACACTACATACGACTGACGGTACACTGTCCAGAGAAAGTCTTAACTGGTAAGATAAAAACTTGGGTCCTTTTCTGCCTGTAAAGTGAAGCTAAGCAGGACAAAATGCAATGGAAAAAAATCTAATATTCAAATTGCAGATTGCATGATTTTACATATCTTTATTAAATGGTCATTAATTAACCTTTAAGGCCTCTTCTAAGAATCTTTTCCTAGTACAATTTATTGTGGTTAACTGGGATTGAATGCACTAAAATTTTCAAATGTTTGTCCTATTTATAGTAGGTTTTCCTATCCTTCGAGTGATACAAATTCCAGGGCACCTGCTATGTTTGGCACTGGTGCCAGGTCATGGCTGTATAGCAGCAAACAGATTTCCTGCCTCTATGGAACCTACATTCTAGTGGACATGGATTTTGTTGTGTCCATCATTATACTTTTGCTAAAGTCCCAAGAGTACTTCTAATTGTAAAGCCTCCCCTACGTGGATTCTATTGAATGTGAAAGTTCTGATTAAAACCCACTGCACCATCCTTATAGGGTTTTGCTGCTGTATATTTTCTTGAAAACTGTGACATTTTGGTCTCTGTTGGACACACCAGCCATACTCATACAACAAGTAGGTCTCCTCATTGGAATTCAGATGACTGTAAAAAATACAGCTCCCTCCTGAATTCTTAAAATACAACATATTATAACTAGCCCCTGCTGTGTGGGTTTTCTGATAAAAATGTCACGTCTAGGTTCTGAAGAAATTTTTATCACACTTGTCGTGTGTACTGGACTGATCACTACTATGGACTCTCTGATGAACCTAAAGACAAGAACTCTTGCTAAAGCCCTTACCACAGTCAAAACATTTGTAGGGTTTCTCTCCTGTATGGACCCTCCAATGAAGATGGGAGGTCTGACTGAAGCTCTTCCCACACATGCTGCACTTAAAGGGTTTCTCTCCTGTGTGGATACTCAGATGAACATGAAGGTATCCGTTCCAGATGAAGCCTTTCCCACATGCATCACATTTCTAGGGTTTCTCCCCTGTATGGACTCTCTGATGGGCTTGAAAATGTGAGCTCCAACTGAAACCCTTCCCACACACATCACACATGTAGGGTTTCTCTCAGGTATGGACCCACTGGTGGTCTTGAATATGTGAGCTCTGACTGAAGCCTTTCCCACACATATCACACCTGTAGGGTTTCTCCCTTATGTGGACTCTCTCTGATGGGCCTGAAGATGGGAAATCTGACTGAAGTCCTTGCCACACGTATCACATTTGTAGGGCTTCTCTCCTGTGTGGACTCTCTGATGGGCCTGAAGGTAGAAATTCCAGCTCAAGTTATCATCACACACATCACATTTGTAGGGTTTCTCCTTGGATTCTTTTTTTTTTTTTTTCTCTCTCTCTCTCCTTGGATTCTGATGGGCTTAAAGGTTTGAGGCCTTACTGGTCTCTCCCACATACCTCACATTTATGTGGTTTCTCTCCAGTGTGAACTTTTGAAGAGGACCACAGCTCTGGCTGAACATCCTATCACACGTGTTCCATTTGGATGTTTTGTCTTGAAGGTAGGCTGTTTGATGGGCTTGAAGTTGTGATATCTTATTGAAGCCTTTACCACACAGCTCACATTTCCAAGAGTTCTCTTCAGTGTTGTCCACACAGCAACTGTTGAGGTCTAAGACATGCCTGAAGCCCTTCCTATACTGGCTACATCTATACAGATCCACCCTGGGGGTGAATGGGCTCATCAGCAGGAAGGGAGGAGTTCTGATTGAAGCACTCAGCACACACCTGACATCTGTTGGGTTTCTCCCCGGGTTGGCTCTCTGGTGGGTTTGCATATGTGAGCTCTGACTCAAGCCCTTCCCACACTCACTGCACACAACGGGGCTCCTCTCCCACTTGCAGCTGCTGCTGAAGTTCAAGATCAGAGCCAAGGCTGATGCCTTTTCCATTCTCATCAGAGGTCTGACCTGCTGGGTGGATGATGCTATGCTGGGATGTGTTCCTCACACAGTCTTTTCCACAATTATTGTGGCCAAATGCCTCTTGCTTTTGTGTACTTCCTGATCACCATGGTGATGAGAGATCATTCTCATGACACAATGATCACACGGCCACAGTTTATTTTTTACGTTAATTTGCTGATACCTACTCTGATAATTCTGACTCTTATCAGATTCATTTCCTCCAGAAATCTCAGGAGGTCTGAATTTGAGGCTCTTGATCATTGACACTATTGGAACTCTTTCCCTTGAAGCTTTCCCCACACAGTTCTCATCTTCAGCAACCTCAGCAGATTCTCCTGCCCACACCTGACAGGAGGAATCAATTTGTTTTAGTAATTTGGACTTGTTGCTTTTCAGACCTATTGTTGAGTCCTGAGTTCTGGTTAATTTACTTGTAAAGTGTTCCCATATCTGCCTGCACATAAGGCCTTCAAGCAAAATGTGTCTTAGTCCTACTTCTTGAAGAGTCTCTATTTCATTTTGATTCCTGTGTCCTAGAAGGATAAAAATTCAGAGATCAAAGTGAGGACAAATTCAGGGATATAAGATATTTCACAGGTCGACTGTGTTGGGAGATCCTATTCATCCAGTGGACTGTTCAGCTGGATTCTTAGTTTTATCATGCTTATGGAAACAAGTAAGTAATAATGAGACTCATTTAGAAGTATGCTGATGGGACTTCCCTAGTGGTCCAGTGGTTAAAGCTCTGCATTCTTAATGCAGTGGTTATCAGTTCAATATGTTGGTTGGGGAACTAAGATCCTGCATGCTGCATGGCATGGCCTAAAAATAAATAAATGGATGAATAAAATTAAATTCTAAAAAGGAACTAATATGCCAAGGCTTATACATGAAGTCAAAAGAGAAATACAGTGCTACAGAGCATGGGACGTTCTCAGCAAAAGTGAAAAGAATATATTTGCAAAGGGAGACATCGCCTCTCTCCTGATAATGAATCCATGAGATAATTTTATTTTCCTTAATTTAGCCACTAAATGCACATGTTAATACATAAGCTGGGCTTCCCAGGTGGCACGGTGGTAATGAATCCTCCTGCCAGTGCAGGAGACGCAAGAGATGTGGGTTTGATCCCTGGGTCGGGAAAATCCCCTGGAGTAAGAAATGGCAACCCACTCCAGTACTCTTGCCTGGGAAATCCCATGGGCAGAGGAGCTCAGAGGGCTACGTTCATGGGGTCACAAAGAGTTGGAGATGACCGAGCACAAGCACAATACATAAGCTAGATTTGAGAGAGTTCTTCTTTATTTCAATGATATCTGAATATATAATATTCAACTAATGAACATTATAATCGGGAAAAAAAACTAGAAAACGTATTCCCTTAGCTGACACATCCTATGACAGTAAAAAAAATCCTATGATAATTATTGCTGCTAAATTTGGCTGGATTTTCTGATAAGCCTGAATGGCTAATATTATCTTCCAGGTTTTATAGATAGGAATCAGCAAATACCAATAAGTGCTGCGGTAGCCAGCACACAAGACAGCCTCCAATGATCCCTGCTTCCTGATATGAACACCTTATTGAAGTCCCCTCCACAACCTATCAGGATTGGTCTGCAAAGCCAATAGGATATGGCAGAAGTGCTGGTACATCACTTCCAAGATTATCCCATAAAAGACACTGCAGTTTCTGCCTTCTACTCCCTTGGGTGCACGTACCTTGGGAAAACTAGCTGCCATGTTTTGAGAACATTCAGGGAGAGGGATGTCTGCCAATGAACTAAGGCCTCCTTTCCTGTCAAGCCAGGGTAGAACTGAGGCCTCCTGCCAACAACTCTGTGAGTGACCTCATCTTGGAAGCACGTCTTTCAGGCCCATCAAGCCTTCAAATGACTGCAGCTCTGGCAGACTTAGGATCTTATGAGATCGTGAGCCAGAACCATCCTGCGAGGCTGCCCCAGAATCCTGATGCACAGACACTGTGATGTCTATAGTTTCAAGCTGAGAAATTTAAGAATAATTTGTCATACAGTAACAGATGACTAATTAGGTACATAGAAACTAAAGTTAGACATTCATCAGAAGATGAACTGTGTTCTGAAATAATCCTTTCGTCACACCAGTTTATTCTCCACTTGTGAGCTGTCTGCAGGAGGAGGGGACAGTGAGATCCACTTAGCACCACTCTCTGTGAGCTGCAAGGGCTCAGGCCTGCATGGTTCTCACCTGAACATTCATCTTGAGTTTCTGGCTCCATCACCCAAAGCTGCTCTTCTCTCCCCAACTGGAGTATTATATCTAATGTGAAGGGTTGATATCCTGTGAAAAAGTAACCATACATATGTAAGGTGAATAAAAACAAAATTTTTAATTCCAATACTATGATCTTCATGCACTCTGAGCAGTATTTTTCCAAATTCTGATCATGACCTGTTGTAATAAATACCTCTTCTATTGTGACTGGCATGCAAATAAACAGATGCACATCACTGAAACAAGTAACTGAATCCTAACCATTATCTACTTTTTAAAAAAATAAGGATTCTACTTTTACAGCTTTGTAGATCTCAACATTTATGTGTTTTTATTTTCATATTGTACAGAAGTTTTACTTTATATGATTAAATAGATTAGCTTATTTCAACTGCCAGTTAACTCTGTTCTTTTGTTTGCTTGTTTGTTTTTTGGCTGTGTCCTGCAGCACATGGGATCTTAGTTACCTGACCAGGGCCTTGAACCTGTGTCCCTTGCACTGGAAGTGCAGAGTCTCTTACCCATTGGACCACCAGGGAAGTCCCTGATTAACTACTTTGATCATATCTCCTTTCCTGTTTTTTACTCACAGTTTCTGTTGCACTATACGCAGTTTCTGACAAGCTATGCTACTTCCGTCCTAGTTCATTAAATGCAATAATGGTACAATTCACTAACTGACTTTAAACCACACGAAGATGTTACAACTGCAATTTGAGAAAACAGACAAGGAATAAGATGTCCCATGAAAAGGAGGGAAATTCAGGCCCCCACATGCAAGGAAGCATTTCAAGAGCCCCAAAATCTTAAACATGTTGACACCAAGGCACTCTTGAGGGTTGACAGAGTCCCTGAGCCCTCACCCATGGAGACCAGGTTCCAGAAGTTCTCCAGCATCACATCATGGTACAGCTCCCTCTGGGCCAAGTCTAGTGGTCCCAGCTCCTCCTTGGTGAAGGTCACAGCCACCTCCCTGAAGGACTGCCTCCTACAACAGCAAACACATGTAGGCTCAATCTTATGATCAGCAGAGTGTGGGGGGTAGGAAGTCACTGTTTAATGGGTATGGAATTTCACTTTGAAAAGAAGAAAAAGTTCTGGAGATGTGTTCAACAGTGTGATGTACTTAAAAGTACTGAAGTGCACATTTTAAAATGGTTAAAATGGTAAAATTTATGCTATGTATATTTTATCACAATAAAAAAGCACATCAGGAGGTGGATGAATAACCCAATTGTGGTATATCCAGGCAATGAAATACAATGAAGCAATAAAAGGAGCAAACTATTGACGTGTATTCAAAATGAACAAATGATGCCAGACACAAAAAGAGCACATACTGTGTAATTCCATTAACATGAAACTCAAGAAATGATGAATCTAGTTGGTAGTGACATAAAGTAAATCAGATGTTGCCTATAGTCAGACATGTGGGATAGGGATTAACTGGGGATGAGAGAAACTTTTTGGTGATGAAAATAGTCTACATCTAGACTGAGGCAGTGGTTACATGGGTATGTTTGTCAGAATTGATCAAATACACTTATTAGATGTAAATTACATGTAAATTTCACCTCAAAATGATATAAAAGACACAATTAACAAAGCAAATAGACAAACCATAGAATGGAAAAAAATTACTCCCAAAATGTACATATAACAAAGGACTTGAACTCAGAAAATATAAAGAACTCCTTAATAATAAAATGTAGAAGCCAAATGGGCAAACAACTTCAGCAAGCTTTTCAAAAGAGATATGACAATGGAGAAAACCCACAAAAAAGTATTCAATATCATGAGGGAAAAAGAAATCACAGTCATGGTGAGATGTCATTCCATTCAGCTCAGTTCAGTCACTCAGTCCTGTCCGACTCTTTGGGACCCCCTGGACTTCAGCACGCTAGGCTTCCCTGTCCATCACCAACTCCTGGAGCTTACTCAAACTCCTGTCCATTGCGTTGGTGATGCCATCCAATCATCTCATCCATCATCCCCTTCTCCTCCCACCTTCAATCTTTCCCAGTATCAGGGTCCTTTCCAATGAGTCAGTTCTGCATCAGGTGGCCAAAGTATTGGAGTTTCAGCTTCAGCATCAATCCTTCCAATGAATATTCAGGACTGATTTCCTTTAAGATTGACAGGCTGGATCTCCTTGCAGTCCAAGGGACTCTCACGAGTCTTCTCCAACACCACAGTTCAAAAGCATTGATTCTTTGGCGCTCAGCTTTTTTATAGTCCAACTCTCACATCCATACCAACTCTCACAATCATAGCTTTGACCAGATGGACCTTTGTTGGTAATGTCTCTGCTTTTTAATATGCTGTCTAGGTTGGTCATAGCTTTTCTTCCAAGGAGCAAGTGTCTTTTAATTTCATGGCTGCAGTCACAATCTACAGTGATTTTACAGCCCAGGAAAATAAAGTCTGTCACTGTTTCCATTGTTTCCCCATCTATTTGCCATGAAGTGATGGGACTGGATGCCATGACCTTAGTTTTCTGAATGTTGAGTTTTAAGCCAACTTTTTCACTCTCCTCTTTCACTTTCATCAAGAGGCTCTTTAGTTCTTAGCTTTTGTCCGACTCTTTGTGACTCCATGGACTATACCGTTCATGGAATTTTCCAAGCCAGAATACTGGAGTGGGTAACCTTTCCCTTCTCAGGGGATCTTCTCAACCCAGGATCAAACCCAGGTCTCTCACATTATAAGCAGATTCTTTTCCAGCTGAGCCACAAGGGAAGCCTGTCATTTCATTAGAATGGCTTAAAGAAACAAGATCCATAATACCAAATGACAGAAAAGAAGGGCACACTGAAAATTTTATGCACCACTGATGTGTTGTCAAATGGTACAGGTATTTTGGAAAAGAGTTTATATACACTTACCTTACAAATCCAGTCATTCCATTTCTAAATGTTTACCCGAGAGATATGAAAATACATCCCTAAGAAGGTCTGTGAGGCATGATCATGAGAGAAAAACAATTAAAAGCTACAAATAGGGACTTCCCTGGCAGTCCAGTGGTTAAACTCCATGCTCCCTTGGCAGGAGGCTTGGGTTCAATCCCTGGTCAGGGAATTAAGATCCCATATGCGACAAACTATGGCCAAAATAAATAAACTAATGAATGAAATAAATAATATACGAAAAATTATGAAATTTTAAAAATACATTAAAGCTACAAACAACTCAAATATCTCTTAAAAAGGACAAAGTGTGATCTATTCATAAAATGGAATATGATAAAAAGGAATGGTTTACTGACACCTGCAACAACACAGTTGAATCTCAAAAGCATTATGCAGGGTCAAAGTACAAGAGTACATCCAGTATGATTTTAATTATGTATAATTTGAAAACAAACAAATCTAATCATATGATGACAGATCAGAACAGGAGATGCTTCCCAGTCAAAGAAACTGACTTGAAAGAGACATGAGAGAACTCTGGGGTAATGTAAGAGTTTTTATTTCTGTTTTGGATAGTGGGCTAATGCAATTACACAACTTTGAAAACAGGATATACAACTGTCATTGAGCCAACACTTAAGATTTGTGTAGTTTTTAAGTAAATTACATTCCATTTTTAAAAGCCCTAAGCAAAAGTGTTATGAATCAAAACCAAATTTATTCAGAGGTACACAGTCTGTAGGCTTAACTGTGACTTCTGAATGGTTAAATAAAACACAGAAACCCCTCTGAGGTAATACATAGAATGCTGAATCAAAAAAACTCAGTTGATAATATTAAGTGAAAATATAAAATTGAAAACTGTGCATAGAGTATGATTCTAAGTAAATAAAGTATAGCTGACTTACAAGCAGTGTAGTAATTTGAGTTTTTCAAATTTTTTGATGTCTGAGTTTCTGTACTATTATTTGTGAAATGAAGATGACAAAATAAAAAATATATATAACTAAAAGCAAGAGCAAAAAATATAACCATAAAAAAGCAAGTACATGGCATACAAGGAATGTTTTCTTCCTTTATCCTTCCCATGGAAGAGAAAAAGATAACAGAAGAGAAAAAAAAAGAGAGAAAGAGAAAAAAAACATGATAATAGAGAAAAGATTGTGATTGTTAAAGGGAGCCAGGTGGAAGAGGGACGCATTGAGTTTGGAATTAGCAGATGCAAACTACTATATATAAGATGGATAAACAACAGGGTCCTACTGTATAGCACAGAGAACTATATTCAATACCCTGTGATAAACCAGATTGGAAAAGAATTTGAACAAGAATGCGTTTATATGCATAATGCAATCACTCTGCTGTACGGTGGAAATTAACACAACACTGTAAATCAATTATGCTTCAATTTTCAAAAATGTGCCTAGTCTTTAAGAAAAGAGAATCTTTGTGGAAAGAGATATAATTTTAAGAGAGAAAACTCAACTCACTTGGAACTTGGTCATGCTCTGCCACCCATTCTGAGGAAAGTCAAGAGTCCTGGGAAGACAGAGTGGCAAAGGAGAAAGAAGCCTTGAGACACAGGTCCAAGCCCAAGTGGCTACTTCATGTGAATCACCAGCTCCTCTGGCCCTTGGGCAGTGAACAGTCTGCTCAAGTCTAAGCAGCAGAGTCATACAAGAGTCCCTTGGGGCTCCCGGGGTTCAGGGCCATCATTCTCATCAATCCTGGTACTACTCCTGTGACATAAGTACTGGTTTTCTGCCCTCAGTTCCTGACACAGGGCTCCTGAAACCCTCATAATTTCCTGAATGCTAGATGAGTGTTTTCTTTGCCTTCATTCCATTAAAGGAGTCTTTTTATAATATCAGATTTTATAGACTGTTCAATGCTCTATCTTAAGAAATTCACCCTTATTTCTGACAAGTCCGTAGTTCTGATTGGCTATGTCACTTAATAGTTTCTGGTCTTGTAATGATATTTCATTGATATCAGCATCTGGTTCTATAAAAGGTATAAATACAGTACTTGTGAATTTTCTTCAAGTAGCCAGAAGAGTCTCAATGGCACATCACCCTCTGTTGTGATGACTGAAGTAAAAAAAAAATTTTTTAATACAACTGCTAGGTTTTTGTTTTTGTTTTTATTTTAAACAAAAGTACAATGGTTTGCCTCACTTAAATGAATACTGTAGTGGTCACAACAGATCTGAACTTACAAGGGTGCTTTGGGGATTAAGTGAGCAAGTCCAATAGCCCTGAACAGGCAAGTCCATCCAGACAGAAAGTCAATTAGTGGTTGCCAGGGGCTGGGAGGAGGCAAGTGAGAGGTGATGGATCAGGAGCAGAGGTTTCTTCTGGGGATGATGAAAATGTTCTGGAACTAGACAGTGGTGATGGTTGTTACAATCCTGTGAATATACTAAAAACCAGTGAGTTGTATATTTTGTAAGAAAAAGTATATGTGAATCTTATATGTGAATTACATCTCAAGTTAAAAAAAGAAGAAAGGACTTCCCTGGTGGTCCAGTGGTTAAGACTCTGCTTTCACTGCAGAGGGCATAGGTTCAAACTCTGGTCGGGAAACTATAACCCCACAAGTCACAAGGAGCAGCCTAAAAATATTTTTTTAATAAAAAATTTTTATAAATAGGGGAAAAAAAACAGCCATGGCTCAGTGCCTGGCACATAACACAAGCTCTCAATAAGTGATGATATGATTATTTTCCCCATATAATGGAAGAGAAAGCTGAGGATTCATCCGATTACTTTACTGATAATCACAGAGCTCATGAGACCTGACTGACATGAATCCAACTGTGATTCCAGGGCTGGTCTCCAGGTCTCTAATCACACAGAAGGGTGTCCTTGGGGGAGAAATGAAAGGGGAGTTGGAGAATATAGACTCTGCACATGGAATCAAAGGATGACTGAAGACACTTTCTCAGGCAAGGACTGGGCTGGACCAGAGGTTCCTCTGAGCTGTAAAATCCTGAGGCTGTTCCTGATTGAGAGGAGAGAGGATAAATTGCATCTTCCAATTTTTTCCTCTGGGTTTCAGTAATCTCAGTCATCAACCTAGTTCCAACCCATCCAGGCTCTATGTGACAGTGGTTAACATGCATGTAGACCCCCAGATGGGTTGGAACCAGGTTGATGAATGAGATTCCCAACAAAGATCTGTAGAGTCAAAGCTATGGTTTTTCCAGTAGTCATGTATGGATATGAGAGTTGGATCATAAAGAAGGCTGAGTGCCGAAGAACTGACGCTCTTGAACAGTGGTGCTGGAGAAGACTCTCTTGAGAGTCCCTTGGACTGTCATGTATGGATGTGAGAGTTGGACTGTGAAGAAGGCTGAGCACCAGAGAACTGATGCTTTTGAACTGTGGTGTTGGAGAAGACTCTTAAGAGTCCCTTGGACTGCAAGGAGATCCAATCAGTCCATTCTGAAGGAGACCAGCCCTGGGATTTCTTTGGAAGGAATGATGCTAAGCTGAAACTCCAGTACTTTGGCTACCTCATGCGAAGAGTTGACTCATTGGAAAAGACTCTGATGCTGGAAGGGATTGGGGGCAGGAGGAGAAGGGGACGACAGAGGATGAGATGGCTGGATGGCATCACCGACTCGATGGACGTGAGTCTGAGTGAACTTCCGGAGCTGGTGATGGACAGGGAGGTCTGGCGTGCTGCGATTCATGGGGTCGCGAAGAGTCAGACACGACTGAGCGACTGAACTGAACTGGACTGGAAGATCAAACCAGTCAATCCTAAAGGAAATCAATCCTAACTATTCATTGGAAGGACTGATGCTGAAGCTCCAGTCTTTTGGCCACTTGATGTGAAGACCTGACTCATTACAAAAGACCCTGATGCTGGGAAAGACTGAAGGCAGGAGAAGGGTAGATGTCACTGCGGACTCAATGGACTTGAGTTTGAGCAAACTCCAGGACGTGGTGAAGGATAGGGAAGCCTAGCACGCTGCAGTCCCATGGGGTCGCAAAGATTCAGACACGACTGAGCAACTTTCACTTCACTTCACAATGCATATAAAAGCTTGTAGAAGAGTATCCGGCATTCACTGCGCTAACACATTATTATTACTCATTCATCAACAGGTCTCATCCAACCTCCCATTTATTCTATAAAGATTGGAACATTTGTCTGGTAGAAAAAACCTGCTCATGAGTGAAGGAAGCTTGTTGCCCACCTGGCAGAAATGACACGGCAAGATAAAATTCCCTCACGTTGGGACAATGTACCAGAATTCGTGGGTCACTCACTCTCTCCTCTCTGTGAGTCCTCTTTGAGAAATCAGGGTCAGGAATGCAAAGACAGGAAGCTATGGAAGAATGAAAAGTCTCAGTTGTGTGTCTCAGGGCCAGGATAATTTATAGCGGACATCCCCAGGCCAAGGACATCTTCACCCCAGGGTGAGATCCTCTTCTTCCTTGAAAAAAGGTCGGAGCTGTGGGTACCAAAGGAATCCATGGAAAACCCCTTTCTGCAGAGGTTAGAGAAGAGCCAGTGGTTCTGCAGCTGGAGCCCAGAACACCCGGGGCTCACAGAGGCTTTCAAGGACTGAAAGCATCGCGGAAAGAAGAAACTGAACAATCGGCCTCTTTTAGCAGGTGCCAGCGATCGGTTCTAAGCAGTTTCACATTTGCTTCACGTGAATCTCATCACATGCCAAACAAGGAGGTACCACTATTAACTCCTCTTTACAGAAGTGAATTGGAGCAATCTGATAATTCTACGGAGAGTATATCCCTAAGAGATGGTAGAGCGTGCACAAGGTGAGGGAGGCGAGGAAAACCGAGGGGCTGAGACTCTCAAACTCGGAGAGCGCTACCCCCGCTTCGCCCCCAACCAGGGGACCTGAGAACCTCACCAAACGCCAGACACAAAAACCGTCATCCCTGCCCTCCATTGCTTGTTTCCCGAGGGTGAAGGCGAGGGCGGCAGCTGCGCATTCCACAGGATCAGAACAAACTCACTCTCTCTAGGTACTGACTCCCCTCTCAGAAGATACTGAAGCCTCTCCTGTAGCCGAAGTGCCCGCTGCTCTCGGACTACACTTCCCAGAATCCCACACCGGAACAAGGGCTACGGCCCCTCACCCTCGTGGGCGGAAGTGGAGCTGAATCCCCGGCGCACTGGACTACATTCCCCAGAATCCTCGGCAAAAGTAGCGAAACTGTTCATCGAGGTGCTGTTATAGTTTGATCTTTTTTTCCTTCCTGTCTTTTGGAGGGTTTTGTTTTCATTACATTACTAAGTGTGACTGAAAAGTAAATGTGGCTGCATGAGAAAAGAAGGGCGAAGAAAGAATCTCAAACTTGGTTTATTGTGTTTTTGACTTGTACCTGGATACACTTAGACCACTGACTGTTTACCTGGTATGACCTAGTCATTCCAATGTTAAAGACTCACCAGAAGGAAAAGTAACCTTTGATCAAGCCAGAAAACAAATAACAAGTTTCCCACTTTTGTTGGCTTTAATTGCTCCTTTTGAAAGCTGGAGTTTCTAGCAAATGAAAGAAGATGCGTTAGCAAGAAGGGAGGGAAATACTGTAATTTGAAAAAGAAAGGCCTAGAATACAGGCATACCTCGGAGATATTTTAGGTTAGATTCCAGACCACTGCAACAGAGCAAATTATGAAATAACGTGAGCCCCATGAATGCCCTAGTTTCCCAGTGCATATTACACTATAGTAGTCAAGGTATGCAATTACATATTAAAAAATAATGTTATGTACCTTAATTTTAAAATGCTTTTGGAAAAATGGTACCAGAAGACTTGCTTGACACGGGTTTGCCACAAACTTCAATTTGTAAAATCATCATAACAAACAAAACCATCATAAATACTACAGAATGTTTTTTCTCCAGGTTGGTCTAAATCACTGAGTGATGATTATTCAAAAAGTTGGTGTGAAAGTGGGGTATCCTGCTCAGATAACTCTAACAAGTTCAACTCCCTTTTTCAACTTTATGAGGTCTAATTGATAAGTAAAATTTTAATATATGTGTTGAATTGATATATACTGTGAAAGGATTCCCACAAATGAACTGCTTAACACATCATCATATAGCTAACTCTTTGGGGGCAGGGAGACCCTTTAATATCTATTCTTAGTAAATTTCAACTATACAGTACTGCATTATCAACTATAGTCACCAAGCTATAGAATAGATCCTTAGCTCTTACTCATCTTAAAGCTGAAAGTTTGTACCCTTTTTATAATCTCTTCCCATTCCCAGGCAGCCACCATTATTACACTCACTGTCTCTAGTAAGTTTGACACTTTTTCCCCTTTGGATTCCACATATAAGATAAAATGATACCATGCAGTGTCTTTATCTTGTTTCATTTAGTTTATGTCCTACAGTTTCATTCATGTTGTCACAAATATTTCTCCATTATTTTTCCTGTGAACCAATGGTTGGAACAGTTTGATTCCAGGTTTTTTTTAAGAAACAATACTTCATACTTATGTTTGTATCTCCTATTATCCTAACTGGAAGCTGCCGAGACACCCTTAAAAAGAACAAGATGAGAAAATGTCTTCTACCAAATACCAAGACTCATTGCAAAGCTATGCTGAAGTAGTGTGGTATTAGTAAAATTACTGAAAAGTAGACCAATCAAAGGGAATTGAGAGTCAAGAAATCTATCTAATCATATTTAAATCATGGATTTTCTTCAAAAGTGGCACTGCAAAATAGTGGGGAATAAGGGAAACTTTCAGTAACTGGTAGAGCTGCTGCTAAGTCGCGTCAGTCGTGTCTGACTCTGTGCGGCCCCATAGATGGCAGCCCACCAGGCTCCTCTGTCCCTGGGATTCTCCAGGCAAGAAAAACTGAATATTCAAATGGTGAATAATTAAATTATATGGGAAGAAATATAGACCTTTCTTTAAAGATTCTATAAGTTGATTTTAGTTCTGTCACCTATCAAAAAATAAAAAGGAGAGGGAGGGAGAAAAAGGAAAGAGAGAACTGATAAGTTTGAATAAGGCCTGGAGTTTAGACAATGTTATATATCAACATTCAATTTTCCTGAGTGCTAAACATGTAGATATGTAAGTAAATTTCCTTGTTCTTACAATATATCAATACGTCTAAATACTTCAGTATTTAGATGCAAAGGGTAAAAGGACTGGAACATACTCATGGTTAAGAAAAAGTACCTGTCAACATAATATTACTCAGCCATAAAAAGGAATGCATTTGTCAGTTCTAATGAGGTGGAAGAACCTAGAGCCTATTATATAGAGTGAAGTCAGAAAGAGAAAGACAAATATTGTATATTAATACATGTATATGAAATCTAGAAAGATGGCACTGATGAACCAATCTGAAAGGCAGCAGTGGAGATGCAGAGAGAGAGGCAGACTTGCGGACACAGTGTGGGAAGAAGGTGGGAAAAACTGAGACAGTAGCACTGAAACATATGCATTGCCAGGTGTAAACTTAGCCAGCCGGTGGAAATGTGCTACACGACACAGGAGCTCAAATCCAGTGTTCCGCTGACAACCTAGAGGGGTGGGGTTGGAGGTGGGAGGGAGGTTCTAGAGGGAGGGGACATGTGTATACCTGTAGCTGATTAATGTTGATATATGGCAGAAACCAACATAATATTGTAAAGCAGTTACCCTCCAATTAAAAGTTTTAAAAAGTATGTGTCACTATGTGTGCACATACATACACATTCACGTACATTGAGAATATGTTTCAAATATTTATGTTCACATACATTGAGGATATGTTTCAAATATTTATGTTAACTGGTGAATCTGAGAAAAGAGTGACTGAAAGACTTCAGATAGTTTTTACAATTTCTGGCATGTGTTAAATTACTTGAAAAGAAGTTTAAAGAAACGCAAAAATTTACATGAAGCAAAATTCCATCATTTAGAGATCGGTAAAAATAAATACCTACCTTTTCTTTTTAATGAGATCACACAAAAATCCCATGCTTTGTTTCTCCAGGTGAACGTTTTCTGCATATCCTCCAACATCCGTTAACAATTTGCACTAGATAAATAAATCATAAAATACTTTGGCAACCCAACTGATTATTTCTATGTTTGCTATTATAAACAATGATGCAGTGAACATTCCTTCATATACATCTGTGGCAGATACATGTTTTAATTCATTTTATCATATAAAATAGTCATATTATGAATTCTTGGCTATATGAAACTTTTAGTATTTTATTCATTTTCATAGTTTTACAGTATTAGTAAAAATAATGGCCATTATAAATAAGTATAAAATGGAAGTTGATGAAAAAATAACCCCAAGTCTTCCTTGACTCCCACCCTCCCACCAAAAAACTAGCTAGTATATGGCAAATATCCTTTTCACACATTATCTTTAGGCATATATTCACTTTGTAGTGGTGGATGGTTTAGTCAGCTAAGTCGTGTCTGACTCTTGTGATCCCACAGACTGTAGCCTGCCAGGCTCCTCTGTCCATAGTGTTTACCAGGCAAGATTACTGGAGTGGGTTGCCATTTCCTTCTCCAATATTCACTCTGAGAGATCATTTAAATCAAATGGATCTTATCAAGAGGGTTACAACCTATTTTTTCCCGGATACTATGTCACCAACCATTTTAATGGATTTGCTTAAAAGAGCCACCTGAAGGAATCCCTTTCCATCTCAACATTTTATAGCAGCAGACCCCAACCTTATTGGCACCAGGGAATGGTTCTGTAGAAGACAATTTTTCAAAGGACCAGAGGTAGGGAGAATGGTTTTGGGATGATTCAAGCACGTCCTTAGCTCCATTTCAGATCATCAGGCATTAGATCTTAGAGGTTGGAGACCCCTGCTTTATAGTTTATAACCAGCATGGACTCTCCAAAACCCTGAATGTGTGTATCCTGACTGAAGCCATCAACGTGTTTCTCATTTTTAAAGATTCTTGCCAGTGTGGACTTTCTGATGGTATATCAGCCGTGAACGGTGACTGAAGTCCTTACCGCACACGTCGCACTTGTAGGGTTTTTCTCCTGTGTGGACCCTCTGGTGGGCTTGAAGCCGAGAACTCTGATTGAAGCCCTTCCCACAATCCTCACATTTAAACAGTTTCTCCCGGGTGTGGACGCTCAGGTGGACTCGAAGGTTGGAGGGGAGACTGAAGGCCTTCCCGCACTCCTCACACTTGTGGGGTTTCTCTCCTGTGTGGACCCTCTGGTGGTGGCGAAGGTTCAGGCTCCGCCCGAAGCCTTTCCCGCACTCCTCACACTTGTAAGGCTTTTCGCCAGTGTGGCCCCTCTGGTGGTAAATAAACTGGGAGCTGTATCGGAAGCCCTTCCCACACACATCGCATTTGTAGGGCTTCTCCCCGGTGTGGACCCTCTGATGGGACTGAAGGCCCGAGGACTGGCTGAAGCCCTTCCCGCAGACACCACACTTGTAGGGTTTCTCGCCTGTGTGGACCCGCTGATGGACCCGGGAAGTCTATGGCCTGGCTAAAGCTCTTGGCACACGCCTCACATTTGTAGGGCTTCTCTCCCGAGTGGACTCGCTGATGAGCGTGAAGGTTGGACCTCCAGCTGAAGCCCTTCCCGCATGCCCCGCAGGTATGGTTTCTCTCCGGTGTGAATGACCTGGTGCAGCTTCAGGTTGGAACTGTAACTGAAGTCCTTGCCACACACGTCGCACCTGTAGGGCTTCTCGCCGGTGTGGACTCGCTGGTGGGTCTGGAGCTTGGAGGACTGGCTGAAGCCCTTCCCGCACGTCTCGCACTTGAACCGCTTCTCCCCGGTGTGGACATTCTGGTGGACCTGGAGATTGGAGGCCTGACTGAAGCCCTTCCCACACTCCTTGCACGTGTAGGGCTTCTCCCCTGTATGGACGCGGAAGTGGATGTGGAGGTCCGTGTTCCGGGTGAAGCCTTTGCCGCAGGCCTCGCACCGGTAGGGCTTCTCTCCGGTGTGGACCCGCCGGTGGCAAATCAGAGGCGAGTTGTGACTGAACCCCTTGCCGCAGGCGTCACACTTATAGGGCTTCTCCCGGTGTGGACCCGCTGGTGTATGTGGTAATGGGCGGCCTGCGTGAAGCCCTTCCCACACGCCTCACACTTGTAGGGTTTCTCGCCCCTGTGGACCCGCTGGTGAACACGGAGGTTGGCGCTCCAGCCGAAGCCCTTCCCGCACTCTTCACACTTGTAGGGTTTCTCCTCCGTGTGGACTCTCTGATGGCACTGAAAATTGGAACTCTGGCTGAAGCATTTACCGCACTCCTCGCATCTGTAAGGCTTCTCCCCTGTGTGCGTCCGGTAATGGATGATGAGGCCTGTGCTGCTACCAAAGGCCTTGCCACAACTGTCACACCTGTAGGACTTTTCTCCTGTGGGGTTAGAGTGATGGGGGTGAAAGGAGTTCTGCTGGAAACCATCGCCGGATTCAGGACACTTATTGACAGTCCCTCCTGGGTGAATTCTCTGATGAGTCTGCAGATGGGAGCATTTTTCTCCAGGGTCAACCTTCTGATGAACTGGGAGCACCGCGCCATGACTGATGCCCTCCCCACACACTCTACAGGGACCCGGTCTCTCTCCTTTGCAGGGTGTCTGTTTCGCGTCAGTTTTACCAGGATCACTCAGTGGTGAACTCTTTGTGAAGCCTTCACATACATGCAGATGATTTTTCACATTCATCTGTTTATCTCTGCTTAGATTCTCTGACTCGCTCAGACACCTATTCCCACAGGAAGTCTGGGCTGTCAGAATCAAAACTCCGGAATCTCAAGGCAACCAAAGTGATCTCCTTTATGATTCAGTATATGGTTCTCATCTTCAGAAATTTGAAGAGAATCACCTTGCAGGAACCAAGAACTCTTCCTTTGCAGAGTTAAATCATTTGAGGCCTGTTTCCAGATTTGCCAGCAGGACAGTTCTTCACATGAGAGGTATTTTAACATGACTTTCCCAAGAGTCTCCATCTCATTTGGGATCTTGCTGCCTAAAGAAAAGACGATATTCAGAGATGAGGACAAGTAAATGCTTTGTTCAGAAATACCAGGGTTTCACACCTGGGCCATGGGATGAGGCCTTGATAATCCAGTGCAAGAGTCATGTCTGTACCATACCATTTATCCTTTTGTTATTCTTTCCAAAACAAAGAAAGGGGTCAGCAGATTCTTAAGGAAACGTGATCCATTTAGAACCACAGGTCTAACAGTTTTATAGGAGGGTGGTAGGTTTGAAACCAGGTGGCTGCAGGACAACTAAGACAACCCACACTCCAGACAAAAGCAACATCAATTAAAGCCCCCTGCTTTTCCTTAGCAGCCTTACAATAAGTGGGCTTCTACCCAGTGAGGTTATAAAAGCTCAGAGTGCGGGCACAGAACAGTACTTTAGGTCCTGGTAGAAATGATCTTCCAAGAGCAAATCTGGGAAGCGGTTGGGATAATAGCATCCATTGTTCTAAACCTGGGAGTGATTCAGGTCTCTGTGAAAAGAAGCAGGAAAGGGGAAAACTAACTTTGAACAGCTGAGAAAGAACTTGGGTGGAGGAAAGAAACAGAGCAGAGTGCAGACTCTCAAAGGAAACCTTGAATGGGAGGAGAGGGGGTGTTCTATTCAACTTAGAAAGTTTTTGTCCAGAAGCTGTGAAGCTTGCCTTTCCTCTTATTTTGGGCTCTCTGCTTGAATGTCACTCTGTTGGGTGAGGCCTTCCTATCACCCAGTGTAAAAATAATTCCTCCCCACTCCCCACATTTTCCATTCTTCCCATCTGTCTTCCTCGGCTTCATGTTCCCCACAGCACTTACTGATTTACTAATACTTCCTAGTTTTTTCTTCCCTCTTAGACCCCCTAGAATAACAATCATAAGGAAGACATGCACTTTGCTTTCTTCACTGCTTTATCCCCACTGTAGCAGGATCTTTCGAACTGCTGACATGTTTTAGAGAACTGTGAAACCAATCCCACACCTTGTGACGTTGGGGAAAAAGAAAGATTAAAAACATGAAAAGTGTATCAGAAGCAGTACAGGTACCACTACATGAAATGCCTGTTTCAGCTGTAGACATACACATAAATATGCATGTGCATTACATTCATGCTGGGTTGGGATGTAAATTACTTCTTATTGAGGATCACAGTTAAAAAGGATCACAGTTAAAAATGTATGGAAGGGGCTCCCCTGGTGGTCCAGTGATTAGGAATCCACTTGGCAATGCAGGGGACAAGGGTTCGATCTCTGGTCTGGGAAGATTCCATGGGGCAACTAAACTCACGTGCTACGACTACTTTGCTTGTACTGCAGAGCCTGCGAGTGGCAGTTACTGAAGCCTGCAGACCTCGAGCCTGTGCACAAGAGAAGCCACCACAATGAAGTCCACGCACCACAACCAGAGAGCAGTCCCCACTTGCTGCAATTAGAGAACGCCAATGCAACAACGAAGACCCAGCACAATAAACAATTAATTTAAAAAAATGTATGGAAGCCTCTGGCTTAAAATGTTTAAGGGGGTGTCAAGTCCTGAATGCTTATTTCCTTAAATGGAAAGTTACAGTCAAATACAAACTGAACAAGTCCCAACAGTTATGTGTACACCTCTGGGTATGATGGGCTTGCTAACTGAACATCCTTAAGATGCCCATGCCCTAATCTCTGGAGCCTGCAGAGACGTGAATGGACACAGCAACAAGGACTTTGGGTTGACTGAATGAAGGATCCTGAGATGGGGAGGTTATCCTGGATTCTCTAGATGAGCCCAGAGTAAAGACAAGGGTCCTTGTAAGAGGGAGACAGGAAAGAACTCTCCCAGAGTTCCCTACACATCTCCCTCCAGTACCAATCTGTATCCTTTTGCTATAATAAAATCGTAATTGTACGTAGAGAGCTTTCCTGAGCTTGTCCTGAGTTGTCCTAGCAAATTATTGTAGAAACGCCTGAATTTGTAGCCAGTTGGACAGAAGTGAGGCCCTGGGAACCCCAGGCTGGTGTGTGAAGTCCTGGTGGGCAGTGCCCTTAGCCTGTGAACTTTGCATGTTTGGTATCAGAACTCACTGCAACATGTAGAAGGCTTCTCATGTTACCTGTGACATCAGCCTATTATGACACCAGGATGCAAAGTACACTGAAAAATCTACTTAGATTTTCTGTAAAAATTCTGTAGTTTTCTTTCCTAGGATGTGAATTACACTGGAAAATCTATTTAAGAATTCTGTCATTTTCTCTCCTAATTAGAACTCCTTCATATCCATGGGTTATGTCAATGCCCTTAGACTTCTGGAAATATCCAGCTTGAAACAATTACCATATATATCATATGACTGCTTGGGTAGTGGCTACTTAGAAGTTCAGTGGGAAGTTGGCTGGAGGGATGAGGCAGTTCCTGTTCATAAGCAGCCAACTTGAAATTGTTACATGAGAGGTGATGAACTATAATGCCTGGCATCTTGGTGTGGCTAGTTTTTGATAATTTAGCGATACATTCTGATAACTGTGAACAGCTTTTATCTTATAAGGTTACTGAGTATGTACTGTTACATATTGAAAGATGTTAAGAAATTAGAATTACATTAGAGGTTCATGGGGAGACAATGTTCCAAAATGATCCATTAAATCCTGAAACGTGGATGATGAAGAAGTAAAAAAAAAAAACAAAAAACTACAAAAAAACTTTGAGAAAGGGTGGCAGAAAATGCTACCAGATTTCTTAAGAGAAAGACTTGGTCTATGGCACAAAGCTGAAGTGTGACAATATGGAGGCTCATGATTCTGGAGGTCCAGTGTGCAATGTAAAAACACTGTAAATTAACTATACTTCAATCTAAAAAAAAAGAAAAAGAAAAGTGAGATCCTTTCCTGTGAGGCTCATGATTCTGGAGGTCCAGTGTGCAATGTAAAAACACTGTAAATTAACTATACTTCAATTTAGAAAAGAAAAGCGAGATCCTTTCCTGTGAAGCAAGTATGTAATATTCCTGAACACATCAAATGTGAAGCAACATGTAGACCTGAGAAGGGAGATGGACAAACGAAGGCAGATTGGCAATTCCCAGAATTCAGGGCCTGGTCCATCATGTTTGCAGATAAGCTTCTCTGCTTCATTCTTCAGGCAGAGGGAGAGTATATACGCTTACATCCCCATGAATGTCTAATACATTTAAATGGGTAGAAGTGAGGAATGCGCAAATTAAAGAGAAAGGAAAGAAGCAGAGGGAAAGGAAAAGGAGATCAGAAAGTGAACTGAACAAAGCAGATCTGAGCGAAGGCAGGAGAACCGAGGGCCACGGAGGGACTGGGGCTCTGGAGGATGAAGCGCACTTCATGGATGAGGAAGGCTGAGGTCACAGGTCAGAACCGTGAGGGGAGCTTCCTCACCCCTGCTCCAAACAATGGTAATTTTTAGAGTAATTTCTTCACCCAAGAATTATGTGCTGGGCACCTACCACGCAGAAGGGCCATTGGAGGCTTTGAACAGAGACAGCAGATACAACTGCCCAAATTCTTACTTTCACAGAGAGACAGATGATGAACAAGGAAATAAAGACAGGTTACCGGGTCAGGAGGTGATCAGTGCTTAGACACAAATTAAGACAGGGTGAAGGCATGAAGAATGGGGAAAGGATGGGACAGTAAATGGGGCAGACACAGCAGGGCTGTCTGATGAGATGAGATTTGAGGAAAGACCTGAGTAAGGGAGTGGCTGGGGGGCTGGACACTGAGGCAGAGAGCAAGTCGAAGGCGAGGAAGCAGAAGAGAATACTCCAAAAGGGCCAGAATGCAGGGATGATGAAAGCAAGGGTCAACGGCCAGGCAATCAGAGAGAAACTTGGTGAGAAAGCCAGGCCAGGTAGGGTCCTGCAGTCCACTGGAAGGTCTCAGAGTGAGATGGGAGGCCTTGGAAGTTTCGAACAGAGGAATGGCGTAATCTTAGCCGCTTTCTAAAAAACCAGTCTGGCTACTATATGAGATTACAGGAGTGCAAAGGTGGAAGCATGGAGACCAGCGCGGAGGCTGCTGTCGCAGGCGAGAGACGATGGCATGGATGTGGAGAGAAGCAGACCAACTAATACCTGAAGTAACAGCTGAGTGGATCTCACGGGAATGCCCATTTCTTTGTGTTTCCCTCTCCACTGTCCACAGTTTTCTTCTGTCTCCAACTGGGATATATCTGCTTTGAAGGGAAGATGGCCTAGGGAAAAGCCAGATTTATACATTTAAAGTGAACACACTGCTAAAAGAGATCTTTGTCCAAATTCTATAACCCTTGAGTGATATTTCACAAATCTTTTGATCACAAACTGTAATAAGAAATAAATTTAGGGAACTACATTCAATGTTTTGTAATAACCTACAAGTGAAAAGAAACTGAAAAAGAATACGTATATACAACTGCGTCACTTTTATATACACCTGAAAGTAACACAACATTGAATTAATGTATCAACTATACTTCAATTAAAAAAACAAGAAATGTCATAACCTAGTTCATGATTATATATAGATAAAATCAGATTTAGCCAATGTCTGTTTTTATCATATTTCCCACATTCTCACACTACTTAATGCAAACGGTCATGGGTTTTGCTACAGTGTGAGTGGGTCTTGATAAGGAACTCTTGACAGTTTCTATTCTTATTCTATTTTATAGAAAAAAAATAATCCCAGTACAATAAACTAAGGTGACTCCATGATCCACCAAAATATTTGACAAAGTATAGAAGCTAAGCTGCGCATTTCTAGTTCATCTAAAACAGGGTTTTCAATCCAGGCACTACCGATATTCTGCAGTGGCTATTCTGTGTGGTGAGGGCTGTGTTGTGCATTGGAGAAGCTTTAACCGCATTGCCAGCCACTAGATGCCAGTAGCACCCCTCCCTCAGCTGCGACAATCAAAACGATCTCCACTAAACATCACTAAACATCCCTAGGGAGGCAAAATCACCCCTGGACAGAATTCTGCCCAAGTAGACAGGGATCAAAGAATCCTGTGAATTAGAAACATCTGTCTTCCAGGTCAGGGAACCAATTCAAAAGGTCTAAGATGGACAAGGAAATGACAATCCACTCCGGTATTCTTGCCTGGGAAATCTCATGGACAGAGGAGCCTGGTGGGCTATAGTTTGTGGGGGTCACAAAAGAGTTGGACACGACTTAGTAACTAAACCACAACAACAACAAAATATTAACTATAAAACTAACCTTCGGTTAAAAAAAAAAATTGGCTAAAGGTTCAACCCTTCAAACAAAGAAGGATCAGAGACTCTCAAGGGGGATGAGGTTCAGGGTCAGAGGCGCCCGTCCTCACCCACTAAGACCAGGTTCCGGGAAGTTCTCCACCATCACATCCTGGTACAGCTTCCTCTGGGCCGAGTCCAGCAACCCCAGCTCCTCCTCAGTGAAGACCACAGCCACATCCTTGAAGGTCACGGCCTCCTACAACATCAAACATGTGTCAACTCAGTCTTACAACCTCCACTGAAAGGACAGCATCAAGCAGGATAAAGAAGATGAACCCCCAAAATGGTTACTGATCTGGAGGGACTCCAGGCAGTTTTCAGTCCCAACACTTGTCTCTTTCTCTCAGGGACAGCGCTGTCACCTCCCTACCGCCCCACTCCATCACTGTTTTTAACGTCTGCAAAGGCCACGGGCCATCAGTAACCCTCCAGGACAGGTGCACAGCTTCTGGTCTGTGCTTTAAAGGCAAGAGCCATATCCAGAAACTGCTGCATGCACAGCTGGTGAAGGCATAGGCTAAGTTCACACTTTACGGCTTTAATTACAGGATACTGGGCAAATTCCCTCACCTCTCACTATCTCTCACTATCTTAATTTCCTCTCTATAATGGTATCTAAATCACAAGGTGTCTGAAAGGGATCACATTAATGAATACGTGTAAATCACTTACACTGGTGCCTGGAACATAGTAAGTGCTCAATAAATTTGAACAAGCAGTTTTATTTTAGTCCCTTTCATTTCATTTTGTTAAGGCAAATTCTTAACCACTGGACAGGGAGGCCTGGTGTGCTGTGGTTCATGGGGTCGCAAACAGTCGGACACGACTGAGCGACTGAACTGAACGGAAAGCCTCAAAAGATGAAACAAAAAAATTCAAGAATCTAAGTGAAATAAATAAATAGAAAGATTTATCAACATTTTCACACATTTAGTTATTAATGATCATTATTTTCTTCATAAATCTACTTTCCTTTTTTTTGACACACCTATTAATTTTTTTATTCATATTCCAATTGGGTCGTAGTTTGTGTTGCTCATTTTGATAAGAATTAGAGACATTAAACCTTTATCTAATGCTTACACATACAACTCATTGGACTTCCCTGGTGGTCCAGTGGTTAAGAATTTGCCTCCCAATGCAGGGCACATGGGTTTGATCCCTGGTCTGGGAAGATTCCACATACCGTGGGGCAACTAAACCCACACACCAGCAGTAGAGAGTAGCCCCCTCTTGCCACCACTAGAAAAGCCAGTGTGTAGCAACAAAGATCTAGCACAGCCAATAAATCAGTTACACAATAAAATTCTAAATAAATAAGTATATCCCATCAGTTCTAATAATGCAAATATATAGTCGTGAGTGCCCATGAGAAAGGAAAATGAGAAAGATACAACAGCTAATTGGTAAGAAGGGTAGCACTGTAAATTATGTTTGTCTATTTTAAGTTTCCCTAATTTTTCAAAGATTGCTTTGTGAAGCAAAGAAGATGATAAAACAAACAAAACACATAGCCTAGCACACAATGTGCGCTCAAGATGTGTTGTGTTCATTAAGCTTTCCAAGGAAGAGTAGGACAAAGATGTCCCTAATCTCTGAGAAATAAAATCCTTAGAAGACAGAAAGCAATGCCTTACTTACCTGAAACTCGGTCATTTTCTCATGTTCCTTCTGGGGAAAGTCAGAGTCCTGAGAAGGCACAACTGGGGAAGGACAAAGAAGTCATGAGATGCAGGCCACGGCTTTCATGACCTCATGTGGATCTTTGCAGAAATTATGCACAAACACGCATGCTCCAAGGCAGATACGCCCACATAGCTTGGTAAGCAGAGCCTGGAGTAGACTGCAGCTACTAAGAAGACTGTCAGCCAGCAGCCAATGGACAAAGAACAACATGCACAACCGCACACAGGATCCCTACTGTGAAGATTTCTGCTCTTGCTACACAAAACGAAAAGACAACCTATGGAATGGGAGGAAATGTCTGCAAATGATGCGACCGACGAGGAGTTAAAGCTCCAAAATATGCAAACAGCTCATACAGCTTAATATCAAAAATGCAAACAACAGGGGACTTCCCTGGAGCTCCAGTGGTTAGGATTCCAGGCTCTCACTGCTGTGACCCAAGTTCGATCCCTGGTTGGGAAACCAAGATCCCTGCAAGCTGTGAGGTACAGCCCAAAAATACAAAATAAAATAAAAATAAATTTTAAAAAAAAGCAAACAACCCAATCAAAAAATAGACAGAAGACCTAAATAGACATCTCCAAAGAAGACATACAGGTGGTTAAAGGGCACATGATAAAGATGCTCATCATCACTAATTATTAGAGAAATGCAAATCAAAACTACACTGAGGTACCACCTCACACTGGTCAGAATGTCCATCATTAAAAGTCTGCAAACAATAAATGCTGGAGAGGGTGTAGAGAAAAGGAAACCCACTTACACTACTGGTGGCAATGTAACCTGGTGAAGCCACCCGGAAAACAAGATGGAGATTCCTCAAAAACTAAAAGCAGAGTTGCCATATAATCCAGCAATTCCACTCCCGGACATACACTCAGATAAAACTATAATTTGAAAAGATACATGCATCCCAATGTTCACAGCAGCACTATCCACAACAGCCAAGATATGAAACCACCTAAATATCCATTGACAGATGAATGGATAAAGTACATGTTGTGTATACACATGCAAAAGAATATTACTCAGACATTAAAAAACAAAACAATGCCATTTGCAGCAACATGGATGGGCCTAGAGATTATAATACTAAACGAAGCCAAAAAGAAAAAGGTAAATACTATATGACACTACTTATATGTGGAATCTAAAGTATGACACGCATCCATGAAACAGAAACAGACTCATAAGAACAAACTGTTGTTGGGGGGGTGGGGGGACATTAGTGGGGGGAGGATTGGGAGTTTGGGATTAGTAGATGCAAACTATTATGTACAGAATGGGTAAACAAGGTCCTACTGTGTAGCACAGGGAACTGTACTCAATATTCGGTGATAATCATAATAAAAGAATATAACTGAGTCACTTTGCTATACAGCAGAAATGAACACAACCTTGTAAATCAACTATACTTCAAATACATTTTTATATTTAAAACCTAAAGTAAATAAAATGTTTTATATTTTTAAAATATTTATTTCAAAAACATATTTATGGTAGAAACACACACGCACATATTAACAAGCATATTAAACATTCTCGGATGTATTCAATAGATAACTGAACGTTTCCCTAGTGGTAATTTATTGAGTGAAGGAAACCTAATTAATTGAAAACAGATGACCGACCAAGAAAGGCCTTTTATTAGTAAGTACCTGCGGCTATGCTCTGAGGAGGCGGGAAGTCCTTCCTTTCCCCTCTTTCCGGATTCAGGACGGGCGATGAAAACGATGCGGTGGGACAGAAGGACTGTGTTCGTTTCACGTTTCCTGTATAAACTGCAGCGGACATTCCGAGGCACCAGCGCGGGGTGACTCAGTGCTTCCTAAAGAAAGAGATCAGTCAAAGCTCGGAAGGAGCTGTCCCGGGACAGAAAGGCCACGCCATCGCTCCTGGCTATCTTCCCTGGGGCATGCAGTCAAAACGGTGCTCCTGGGAAAATTAACTGTATCAATAGCAAAAGTCTACCCGTGGTGCCACCAGTATTCGAAGCTGCTGACACGTGTGATCTCACTTGAATCTAATCACAACCCTAACCAGTAGTGACCATATCTCTCGCAGTCTTACAGAGGATGAAAGTAGGGGCACGGATAATCAACAGCGCGCCATATATCTTACGGACAGAAGTTAGCAGCGCTGCTTGGCAAGCCAGGGAGGAGAGCAGAGGGATCCCGCACTTCTGCTCTCCTCTTCCTGGCTTCCGCCGGCGGCCACGACCTCTCCATACTAAGACAGCCGGCCAGGTAGTAACTAGTACCACGCTCAAGCCAGAAAAGCTCGGAGGGGTAGAGCAGGCGCAGGGATAACTCACCTCCCAGACCGAAAGAAATGGTGGCGGCTGCGCTTTCCCGGAGCGGAAGAGCCTCCGACTACACAGAACTCAGGAACTACACTTCCCAAAAGTCCTGGAGAACACGAGCAGCAGCCCCTCATTTCCGGAGAGAGTTTGGTGGGGGTGGGTGGGTAGGGCGGCGAAATACATTTCCCAGGACCCCAAGTGGAAGAAGGGCCATGCCCGCCCCTTTGGAGCTTTAACCCGACTCTCGGGAGTTCTCGGCCAGAGATTTCCAGAAACTCCTTCATGCCATCCTGTTACTGTCAACCTAAAGCAGTTCTCTGACGCCAGTAGTGCTTTGCTTTATCTCATTGATAAAACATAAAATATTTGAAGAGTCAGAATCTTAATAAAAAGAACTATAAATAGGAAACTTATCAATGCAGTAGGATTGTAACCACTCTACCAGAAAAAACAAATGGGGCGAGGGGTGGGGGGTGAGGGAGGATGATAGCTTTAAAATGTAGTTTTAACGTTTTTAGATATGAGTGAAAGACCCCAAAATGCAGTGGCCTCAGTAGTGTCCAACTCTTGGCGACCCTATGGACTGCAGCCCACCAGGCTCCCCCTGTCAAGGGAATCTCACAGGCAAGAATATTGGAGTGAGTTGCCATTCCCTTCTCCAGGGGCTTTTCCGTCACCCAGGAATCAAATCCGGGTTTCCTGCATTGAAGGCAGATTCTTTACCATCTGAGCCACCAGGGAAGCTCCTAGCTGTTAAGTCTTGGGCAGATACGATAAACTCACTAAAAGTAAGAATTTAAAAACCTGAAAGAAAAATTTTCCTTGTCCAAAAGACAACTAGACATGGAGTGGAAAGACAAATTTTGTAGACTGTGTGATCAGTTTTTCGATGCAATCAGGGCCATTGTAATCAGAGAGTAACTGAATTTGAACTTTTCCTGTCCTTTTTCTTATAGCAATTTCATTAAAAAAAAAAAAAAACCACACAATGCTTTTGGATCCTTTCACTAACCTTCTGATATGCATGAAAATTTTCTAAGACACTAAGCTCTGTAGATCACAACAAACTGTAAATTTCGTAAACAGATGGGAATACCAGACCACTTCACCTGCCTCCTAAGAAACCTGTATGCAGGTTAAGAAGCAACTGGACATGGAAAAACAGACTGGCTCAAAACTGGGAAAGGAGTAGTCAAGGCTTTATATATTGTCATCCTGATTATTTAACTTCTATGCAGAGTACATCATACAAAATGCCAGGCTGGATAAAGCACATGAGTTTGAGCAGGCTCTGGGAGTTGGTGATGGACAGGGAAGCCTGGCATGCTGCGGTCCACGGGGTCGCAAAGAGTGGAACAACGACTGCGCGACTGAACTGAATGACACTACTTTAATAATGCGCATAATGAGGCCAGGACAGAATAAGTAACTAGCACAAAAATTATACCCTAGGAAGTGGCAGAACTGACTGTAGTTGAGGGAGGCCAATTGAAGCCCCAGGAGACCTTCAAACCTGACGACCAGTTCCCAAGTTGGGGCTACAGGAACTTCTCTGAACTGGAGGCTCAGAGGGAGAGGACCGCAACCTCTGCAGCCGGCCGCAGTTTCTCTTACTCTCTCTGAGGACGAGGGTCAGAGACTCGCTGGCTCCACCACCAAGATTAGCTGGGCCCCGGAACTGCAGACACTTTTACTCGAAGGGAAAGTGGGAGCCTATCTACTGGAGAAAGCACCGCCTATCTATTGGAGACAGCCCGTGGACCACTTCCCAGAATGCTCCAGCCGTCCATAACGGAAGTGCTCTGTGCTACACGGACCTCAGACTACACGTCCCAGAATGCACTAGAGAAATGACGGCCACGGCTCCGCCCCCTGAAGTGGAAGTACTTCCGAATACCCTGAACTTCTAGGTACTGAATTCTAGACGGCCAGCGCGGAGTTTGGCGAAGTTGTTCCGTTTGGAGCTGCTGTCTTTCTTGAGAATCCCAGTCATTCTAGTATTGAAAGCTGATCATCACTTTAGCCACGTTCAAGGGGCTTCAGAGGAGGTCGGGGTAGGGAAGAGAAGCCGGTAGTAAAACCTCAAAGAACTGCCTATAGGAATAAGGACATAGGGTAGTGGATCACCTTTGGTGGAGACTAAAACCAAACTCTAAATCACCTCAATTACTTGAAATCGGATTAGCGTGAATCTTTTCTGTTAGCATCTTCAAGCACTTAAGTCCCAGCTTCCCTGGTGGCTCAGATGGTAAAGAATCTGCCCGCAATGCGGGAGACCCAGGTTCGATCCCTGGACTGGGAAGATCCCCTGCAGAAGAAAATGGCACCGACACCAGTACTCTTGCTTAGAGAATTCCATAGACAGAGGAACCTGGCGGGCTACAGTCGGCCCATGGGGTCGCAAAGAGTCGGACACAACTGAGCTACTGACGCTCAAGCACTTAAAGGGAACAAATGACAATTCTCTCTAGGGAAGATAGTATTATCCAAGGTTTCAAATTATTCCTATAATTTAAAAATAATTAATATAGGGCAAAGTAGTCCTTGAAAAAAAAACCATAAAATTATACAAAGTTTATAAATTTCAAACTACCAAGAATGGGTTCACATACAATATAAAGAAAACTTGGAAAAACAAAACTGACAGAAACACAAGGAGGAAAATTCACTACCGGTATGGGAATTTTAAATACATAATTAGGAAGAAATGTGGGATTTTGAAAGCATATACTAATACATAAGCTAGTTATGAAAATGAAAAAATCGCCCCTTGGTAATTTAAAAAATAAAAAATACAGTAAGTAGATGGAAGTAAATGAAAAGATCTATGAAATAGAAACCAAACAAAGACTTCGCTGGATGGGGAACGAAGATCTCATATGCAGAGAGGTGTGGGGAAAAAAAAACCCAAAACACCAAACTTAAAAGGCAGCAGTTTTCCAATCGTTGACTTAACTCACTAAACTATACAAATTACCTTGAGAGTTGGTGGGCTATTTTGATGTCTACTCAAAATATAACATCTAATGCAATTTGAGGTAGCATGGATTTTCATACTCACATGACGTTGTGGTCTACGAAATGAATCTGAGAAACCTGCCTCTCACGTTATATACATACTCATTTTTGCTGAGTAAAGTTCTTTAACCAAACAAGTGTTAAACATCAGTGAAAAATGAACTGCTGCTGCGGCTGCTAAGTCGCTTCAGTCACGTCCGACTCTGTGCCACCCCACAGACGGCAGCCCACCAGGCTCCCCTGTCCCTGGGGTTCTCCAGGCAAGAACACTGGAGTGGGCTGCCATTTCCTTCTCCAATGCATGAAGGTGAAAAGTGAAAGGGAAGTCGCTCAGTAGTGTCTGACTCTTAGCGGCCCCATGGACTGTAGCCTACCAGGCTCCTCCATCCATGGGATTTTCCAGGCAAGAGAACTGGAGTGGGGTGCCATTGCCTTCTTCTGAAAAATGAACTAAGAACTAGGAAATAGTATTCAAACCTCAACAGGTTGTTCCCATCATGCTATATTCTTTCCCTAAGCACATCTTTTCCTTAGGGAATCTTTCATAAATTTTACCTCCAAGACTTACCTATATTGACTCTATCTTCAGGTTTGCCCAATCAGTGTTACCTTGGTAAACAATTAAAACACTCATTTTCTAAATTCCTTTCCCCCATAGCTCAAGGTTCTTTGGGTTACAGTACCTGGAATGAATCAGTTACCTTCCTAATCAGACCAAGCCCGTACTCTGGATTATCCATCCATCAGCTCAGTAAGGAACAGAACCAAAATGTATAAATTTCTACTGTTGGAATTAAAATAATCTTCTGGGCTGTATGGATTTATGCCTAAACTTTAGTTACAAAAGTATATAGTTGTATTAGCTGATATTCTGTATCTTTGAACAACCATGTAAATTTCTTTTTATAATTGATTCCCAGAGTTTTAGTCCTTAACTTGGGCTATATATACACTTTCCCACTGTGAGGGATTAGTATGTTTAATCACTTTCTATGTTTTACATAGTTTTACTACCTACAGTACTATAAATATCACAGTATTTTACTGTAAAACTGATGCCTAATAAAAATTTTAAAATATGGAATCTAAAATGTGGCAACTCTCTGAAAACCCTGTCACTGTTCACATGAGGGCGAATATCCTTTTACAGATGACAGGATGGGTTAAAAACACACGTTTGAACTGTGTGATGTCCCCTAACTACATCAGCCTGTTACATGCTTTTGTCCCAAGTCTTGGACATCATTTCTTTAGATCTGGTTTCATATACCAAAATATATTTAAATAAACTCCTACTGAAGATTTATTCCACTTTTATAAAATTTAGCAGCATCCTTGATGTGCTACTCACCTTTTCTACTTGACTCTCTTAATTGTAAGTTCCACTTCTATGATTTCTGTATCATAGAAGTCACATCCTGTATTTTGATATATACTTGCCAACTTCTCTTCAAAAAGCAATTTTTCAATCCATCGCTAGGAACAGTGTGCAAGTCAGTCACTGAATCAATGTATTTGATGAAATGACCAACTTCCAACAAATAATTTTTTTCCTTTTATTTCAGGCCAGGAAGGAATAGTAATGGGGTAGAGAACTTGATGAATCTTTAATCTACTTTATAAACAGCATCTCTTCTTAACTTTGGAAGTCTTGATGATAGTTAACACTAAGACCTTTGGAAGACTATCACATCAAAGCCTAGATGGAAATGTGGAGAATAAAAAACCAACAATTGATTCATTTACTAGAAATGTTTGTCCTTTGTCATTGTCATTAACAACTCTGACTTAAAAAAGAATCAATAGTATGTTTTCTGTACTGCAAGATCAAGAATCCATTTTTCAGTAAGTCTATACTGTCACAAGGGCTTCCCTTGTGGCTCAGCTGGTACAGAATCCTCCTGCAATGTAGGAGACCTGGATTCAATCCCTGGGTTGGGAAGATCTCCTGGAGAAGGGAAAGGCTACCCACAGTATTCTGGCCTAGAGAACTGCGAAGAGTTGGACATGACTGAGCAACTTTCACTTCATTTCATACTGTCACAAAAAGTAACTGAATTTGTACTGTATAAATCTGACAGAATACTAGACAAACTCCAAGATGGTAAGATCTGACTGGAAGCAAGGCTAGGCAGACAAGAGGAGCTAATCAAAATGGAGCAATGTCAAATTAATACCACAGACTGCAGTGCTGAGTAGTTTATTTATACTTTCAATTCTTTGTCTCTCTGAACTACTTTTAAGGCCACATTTAATTACCTGTTCTGATAAAACTTTTTATGAAATTTTCAGTGTGATTGCAATATAATTTATAAAACATTTTTCATTCACTAATTTAACAAATACTGAGCACCTATGAAATATTATGGGTTTGCCCTGTGGCTCAGCTGGTAAAGAATCCACCTTCAATGCAGGAGGCCTGGGTTTGATTTCTGGTTTGGGGAAGATAACCTGGAGAAGGGAAAGGCTACCCACTCCAGTATCCTGGCTTGGAGAATTCCATGGACTGTATAGTCCGTGGGGTCGCAAAGTCAGACATGACTGAGCAACTTTCACATGAAGTATTACTTGGCCATGGTCAGACTATGCAAATTCAGAACAGTCTCTGCATTCTGGAGAGACTACTGGGCATCAAGAGTTCTAACGGGCATCAGTTTTGACCCATCCATCATACTTTTGTACAAGGCCTGATAAAATCATACTGTCTTCTCCTCTGAGTAGTATTTAATAAGGTCAAAGCTGAACTGAAACCCTTACTATACCCCTTATAAGGGATCTCTGTTATGTGGCCTTCTGACTACAGGGACATGTTGAGCTATGGTTAAAATGCTGACTTTTTAATGAAACAAATGATTTTTTTCTTTTGAACTTGACAACTGGAAGAATTCACATGACACTTGAGTTTTTAAAAAATCATTTTATAGAACTTTTCTCCTAAGTTGAATTTCTGACGGTCTTACCATCCCTATGACTTTTATAGGACTTATCGGCAGCATGGATTCTTTGATGAATTGTTAGATTGGAGCGCCAACTGAAGCTCTTACCACACGTCTCACACTTGTAAGGTTTCTCCCCTGTGTGGACTCTCTGATGAGATTGCAGTTGTGAAGACCGACTGAAGACTTTACCACACACGTCACATCTGTAGGGCTTTTCTCCAGTGTGGACACTCTGATGAAGCTGAAGACTTGAGGCCTGACTGAAGTGCTTCCCACATTCCTCACACTTATATGGTTTCTCTCCTGTGTGAACCCTCTGATGCATGTCGAGGTTCAGGCTCCACTTGAAGCCCTTCCCACACTCCTCACATGTATATGGCTTCTCTCCAGTGTGGACTTTTTGGTGGGCTTGAAGGTGTGAACTCCGACCGAAGCTCTTGCCACATTCATCACATTTGAATGGCTTTTCCCCACTGTGGACTCTCTGATGGGCCAGGAGATTTGAGGCCTGCCTGAAGACTTTTCCACACTCCTCACAATTGTAAGGTTTCTCTCCAGTGTGGATTCTGCAGTGAATTTTAAGATCTGCTCTACGACTGAATCCCTTCCCACACTCTTCGCATTTGTATGGTTTCTCACCAGTATGGATCAGCTGGTGGATCTGAAGTCGTGAACTCTGATTGAAGCCCTGCCCGCACTCCTCACATCTGTAGGGTTTCTCTACGCTGTGGGCCTTCTGATGGATTTGAAGATATGAACTCTGACTGAAGCCCTTCCCACACACTTCACATTTATAGGGTTTTTCTCCTGTGTGGACGACCAGATGAACTTGATAATGGGAGTTCCTCCTGAAGTTCTTCCCGCACTCCTCACATTTGTATGGTTTCTCCCCTGTGTGGACTCTTTGATGTGCCTGAAGGTTTGAACTCAGAGTAAAGCCTTTACCACACACACTACATATATATGACTTCTCTCCAGTGTGGATTCCCTGATGGGCCTGAAGACTTGAAGGCCGACTAAAGCCTTTCCCGCATGCCTCACATTTGTAGGGTTTTTCTCCTGTGTGGACTCTCTGGTGAATGTATAGATTTGAGCTACAAATGAAGCCCTTCCCACACTCCTCACATTTGTACGGTTTCTCTCCTGTATGGACTCTCTGGTGGGACTGAAGGTGTGAATTCCGACTGAAGCTCTTACCACATGCATCACATATGAATGGTTTCTCCCCAGTGTGGACTCTCTGATGGTCTTGAAGGTGGGAGGCCTGACTGAAGGCCCTGCCACACCCCTCACAAGTGTAAGGTTTCTCTCCCGTGTGGACTTTACAATGAACAGTAAGTGCTGATCGACGACTGAAGCCTTTCCCACATTCCTCACATGTGAATGGTTTCCTTATGCTGTGGACTTTCTGATGAGTTTGCAGTTGTGAGTTCTGATGGAATTCCTTTCCACACTCATCACACACACTGCATTTTTCTCCTATGTGAACTCTTTGATGAATATGAAGAACTGAGCTATAACAGAAGTCTTTTCCACACTTACTGCAAACGTGAGATGTCTCTTTTGAGTGTAACTGCTGGTGAAGATCAAAGGTAGAAAGGCTGGTAAAGGTTCTTTTACATTCATTACACTGGTAAGGTTTTTGTCCTGTGTGAATCATACTATTCTGATCCAATGTGGAAACCTTCATGCTGTCTTTTCTATAATCATTGTGGCAATAAGACTTTTCATTCTTGTGTACTCCTTGATCATCAAGGTGGTATGAGATCCGACCAATGCTGTCAACATCCTCTTTACACTGACACAGTTTACTTTGCATGGAAATTTCCTGGTATCTATTCTGATAATTCTGTGACTCAGTCAAGGAACTTTTTCTCCAAGAATCCCCGGACTCTCAAAGATGCAAACCTTGGATTCCCAGTATCACCAGGACCACCTGCTTTCTCATTTAATATATAGTTCTCATCTTCAGAAATTTGAAAAGATAATCCTGCCCCAACCTGGTGTGGCGAATAACCTTGTTTGTGGAGCTGACAATTATTTATCACGGAGTCTTGACATCTGGTTAAGTCATTAGCAATTTGTTGCCAGATTTGCCAGCAGGAAAGCTCTTCATGTAATCCTCTCTCTTGAACAGCCCCCAACTCACTTTGATTGTTTTCTTCTATAATGACAGAGAATTGAGAAATGTGGACAGGTGAAAGCTTTGTTCAAAGAATCAAGATTTCACACTTAAGACACAGTATGAGACTTTAATGAACCCCAGCATGGTTTGCCTTGTGTTTTTCCCCACAAATAAAAGTTCTCAGGTTTATATACTGACAGCATCCAAGAGATGGTCTATTAAACTCCCAAATACTTAGCAGTAATGAAAACCATGTAAAACAAAATGCTATCTGACATACTATTTACAGCATCTTTCAAAATTACATATCACTCCTATCACAGTATAGTATCAAGACAGACAAGCATTTTGCTGTGCTCACAGGTTTCACAATGCTTGGCAGTTAAGTTAGTCAGGGCTCAAGAAAGGCATGTACAGGTGAACCCCAGTTTGATTTCCAGGATGCTCAACAATTTTGAATTTCAGATTATTTCTGAATCAAGTCAGAGAAGCAAAAGAGCTTTCAGAAAGAAGCTGTCTGAAAGAGGAAAAGCACTGGAAAGTACAGGGTGCTGAAAAGCTGAAAGGCTGCACCAGAGGCAGCAGTATACCAAGGGGGTAGTGCTGAGAAGATTCAAGGTGCTAAGAATGAGTGGGGGTGAAAAAAAGCACAAACCTACACAATACTCTGGCTTCTTAGTGCAGCAGGCAGCACGTCAGTATCATAATCTGAAACCTATACACTGGATCCTTCTGAGGTAGCTGTATAGCCTAATATGGCTCCACATCCCCATAAAGTAGGAATCAACATTTACAGGCTAGGGAAGAATGATGTCTCAGCATGGAAAGGACTTCCCTGGTGGTCCAGTCGCTAAAACTGGTGGTTCAGTTCCCAGTGCAAGGGTTCCAGGTTTGATCCCTGTTTGGGAACTAGATCTCACATGCTGTAACTAAGAGTTTACCTGTTGCAACTTAGAGATGCCACATGCCACAACTAAGACCTGGCACAGCCAAATACATAAGTAAACATTAAGAAAACAAACTGGCTGCTTATTTAAAAAAAAATAATCACAGCATGGAAAAATTTTAGACATAAATACACTGGCCTTTAACAAGAATGATTTCCAAAGTGAAGAAGGCAGTTTATGAGTGAGGTGGGGAGTAAATTCCATAGTTTATAAGTATTTAGAAAGACTAGACACTATCAAGGAATTATCAAAGCAGTCAAGGCAAACATGATCTGAAATCCCTTCTAAAGGATATGTACAAATCACCACACAAACAAAATGTTCATAGAGTTAACAACCTAAGATCCATTTCTCGTTATTGAGGTGGGCTTGGGAGGAAGGAGATGGGACAGAGCTGGGAAAATCTTTTCAGGGCAAGACTAACTCACCAGTTAGCTATTTTCTGAGAACTTTTCTCCCCAGATATGATGGATAAGGAAATAGAATTTTTTTTTTTCCTTCTATGAAAAGCTACCTAAGAAGTAGACATAGGAATTCTTCATTCAAAAAAAATTTTTCTCCCCAAATGAATATGCTTGCTACTAACAGCTAAAGGAAAGTCACAGGGAAAGCATTTCACTTAGTTTGGTTATAATCACAGGTTCTATATAGTGTCTGCTCAAGTTGATGAGGGTCAACTTGTATGGAAAGGCAAACACCCACATATACACCACAGGACCTGAGAAGTTAGAATTAGGCTGCTGCTGCTGCTAAGTCGCTTCAGTCGTGTCCAACCCTTAGTGATCCCAGGGACTGCAGCCTACCAGGCTCCTCCGTCCATGGGAGTTTCCAGGCAAGAGTACTGGAGTGGGTTGCCATTTCCTTCTCTGAGAATTAGGCTAGGAATGCATTTGAAGACACAAAAACATTTTGCAATATCCCTATTCACTCAGATTTGTTCACCACCCATTGGCTATTTAAGTGGTAGGCAAATTTCTCTATCCATTGATTCATCCATTTATTCAACAAACATTTAGAGTTCTTGTCATGTACCAAGGCTATTCTAAGCACTTAGGCTTGTAAGCAATAAATGGAACAGACCAAATTCCTCCATTCTGGGGACTTCCCTAGTGGTCCAGTGGCTAAGACTCCACACTCCCAATGCAGGTGGCCTGGGTTTGATCTCTAGTCAGGGAACTAGATCTCACATAGGCAATGAAGACTGAAAATCCAGCATGCCTCAACTAAGACTGCCACAGCCAAATAAATCAATATTAAAAAACAACAGTGACAAATTCCTCCATTCCTGGAATACCCTCCAGGGGAAGAAAGAGAAGTGACAAACAGGTGAACCAAAATGTATGTACATGAGTGACAATCAGTGCTCAGAGATCAAACAAGGCAGGGCAGGGAAAGAAAGAGAGGACTGGATTTTCTATAGGGTGGTCAAACGACAGCCTTCTCTTCCTCTTGAAGGTGAGTGACCTGAGGTAAGTACATAGGCCTGAAGGATTACAGGTGAAAGGGTATTCCAGGCAGAGAGGACAAGGAGATACATCCTTTGCAGTTCTGAGACAGTAGGGAGGATGATGGAGATGGAAAGGACAGAGTCAGAAGGAGGAGAGGAGATGTACTCAGGGAGGTGGTGGGGTTTGCTGTTGCTGCTGCTAAGTCACATCAGTCATGTCAGACTCTGTGTGACCCCATAGACGGCGGCCCACCAGGCTCCCCCGTCCCTGGGATTCTCCAGGCAAGAGTACTGGAGTGGGTTGTCATTTCCTTCTCCAGTGCATAAAAGTGAAAGTGAAGTCGTTCAGTCGTGTCCGACTCTTCGTGACCCCATGGACTGTAACCTACCAGGCTCCTCCGTCCATGAGATTTCCCAGGCAAGAGTACTGGAGTGGGTTGCCATTGCCTTCTCCTAGAAGTTGCTTTAGGTGGTTTTTATTCTAAGTAAAACAAGCCATGAGAGAATTTTGAACAGACAACTAACATAATCTGACTTAAAGTTACAAAAGATCCCTTTGCCACTTCAAGAACGAACTGTAGGAGGGCAAAGGTGGGAGCAGGTGACCAGTATAGACTGTGCAATAACCAGGGAAAGAGATGTCCCATTGGGACCAGGTGATGGACAGCACAGGGCTGGCGAGAAGCACAACATATGGAGAGTTAACCACGAGAATGAACAACTGCTTGGTGCTTACCTAAATTTCTATCTGGGTCGCTGAATTCATCATCCAAAGCCTCTCTTCTCTTTCTATATGTTTTGTATCTCTTTTGAAGAATGAGAACATGCAGAGTTGCAAGTTAAAATGAACAGGTCAGAGCTACAGTTTACTGGAAATTTGAGTTTCCAACTGCCTATTTAAGATACTGAAGAGTGAAGTCTGAACAGCAGAGAAGAACAAACTGTAAAATGGTTCTGATTATATTTCCATTATCAAGGCTAATTGTTTTAAGAGATTTTGCCTTGATTGTAACAATAATAAGTAATTTATGTTTCAAAAAAGATACTGAAGGACCTGTTTTTCAAACTTTGTATCATGACCCACTGAAGAAGTAGCATTTATTTCATGACTCAGACACATATGTAGGAATATGCATTATTAAAATGAAGGCTGAATGACCTATTTCTGACTAATGTCTATCTTCCTAAAATCTGTTCCCACTGGCTCTCAGACCACTCATGCATCAACCAGGGTTTTCGCTGCAACATGATCTATTCTTCCTAGGAAGCTTTTGATATTTTCTGTAATATTTGATTTCATTAAAAACGGCATGTTAGGCTTGATAAGTTAGCTTTATAATCCACTAACGGGACTGCCACTAATGGGACATGAGTGAAATATGAAAAGGAACAGACAAGGTACAGCAGGATACTGTTCATTTACTGTTCTTTGACCAAAAAAAAAAAAAAGGCCCGAAACACACTGTTTAGAAAGACCAGAGATAGCCTTTCATGTCCCATTGGAATTGGAAAAGTCTGGTCTCCAAACTCAGGGAACCATCTCAAGAAACCCAGAGCCCTGAAACACCAAGGTCACAAGACACTTGCAGAAGAAAGGCTGTCCTCACCTACTGAGACCAGGTTCCAGAAGTTCTCCACCATCACATCCTGGTACAGCTTTCTCTGGGCTGAGTCCAGTAATCCCAGCTCCTCCTCTGTGAAGGCCACAGCCACGTCCTTGAAGGTCACTGCCTCCTACAACAAACAATACCAGCTCAATCTTACAGCCAGTGTCCCGTGGAAGAGGGGCAGCACCGGAAGGAGACGAGGATGGTAAGAAGTTGCTCTGGCTCCTGCGCAATGTGTAGACTTCCCAGCCCTGCTCCTTCCCTCCTGCCAACATCACACTGACTCTCCTTAGCCTCACTCCAAGTGCAGCTATAAAGAAGGAAGCTCTGTGTATTTACCTGGTGTTCGCAGTGCACTCACAAACTCCCTAGAATTCTAACTGCTGCATCCTGAACTAAAAGCCTTCACTTTTTATTTCTGGCCATGCCTTGCAGCTTGTGGGATCTTAAGTTCCCTGACCAGGGATTGAACCCAGGCCATGGCAGTGGAAATGCAGAGTCTTAACCACTGGACCACCAAGTGAAAGTCACTCAGTTGTGTCTGACTCTTTACGACCCCATGGACTATGCAGTCCATGAAATTCTCTAGGCCAGAATACTGCAGTGGGTAGCTTTTCCCTTCTCCAGGGGATCTTCACAACCCAGGGACTGAACCCAGGTCTTCTGCATTGCAGGTGGATTCTTTACCAGCTGAGCCATAAAAGGAACTCCCCAAAACACTTCACTTTTTAGTTACAATCGCCAGTTGTCCCAGCAACATTTACTAATTTAGGCCCGGCAGTATATGATGGCACCTGCCTCTCACTGAAGTAGGAACCAGGTGAGGAGGAGGGTCATATGAGGGAATTAAGCAAAAGGCCATGGCAGGCCTCAGATGGAACCTCTCTTTCTTTCCCTGTTTGTCTTTCTCTAATGGTATACTCTTGACTCCAGAATCTTGGTTTTCTGGATAAATCTTAATTGGTTCCTCATTTTTCACAACTCTTTTATTTAAAACAAAGATAAAACCAAGTACGTACCTCTTTAGACAATTGTTCTCAGGTGTCAATGCAGTGACAAGTGAAGTACCACCTGACTTTTAAAATTAAGGTCGTGGATTATTTTGATCAAAAGCAAAAAAAAAAAAATACTGGGTTAGCCAAAAGTTCATTCCAGCTTTTCCATAACATCATACAGAAATATCTGTACAAACTTTTTTGCCAACCCAGTACAGGATGGAAAAACAAACAAACCAGTAAATAAAATACACACAGGGTCTGATTCAAGCACAGGAAGACAGAATCTCACTCTTGTCATAAGAAAACTACCAATAGTTATTTTTTTCTGTGTGAAGAGGCAGTTAGACCCTGCTGTGCCATATTTGGCTTTTTACCAAAAAACATTCAAGGCACGCACCACTTACAAAATATACCATTTCAATTTTGCATATCTAGTATGTCAAGGGCAAAAAGAGGCAATATTTTTGAGAATATATTTCTTGAGAAAAAGTTAAATCAGGAACATTTTCACTGTAATATTCTTAAAACAGTAAAAGTCCTAAACTAAAGGTCTATGAATAAACAATAGTTTAAAAATAGGTATGTAAGAATGCTAAGCACCAAAGAATTGATGTTTTTGAACTGTGGTGTTGGAGAAGGCTCTTCAGAGTCCTTTGGACTGCAAGGAGATCCAACCAGTCAATCCTAAAGGAAATCAGTCTGAATATTTATTGGAAGGATTGATGCTGAAGCTGAAGCTCCAATACTATGGCCACCTGATGTGAAGAACTGACTCACTGGAAAAGACCCTGATGCTGGGAAAGACTGAGGCAGGAGGAGAAGGGGATGACAGAGGATGAGATGGTTGATGGCATCACCAACTCGATGGACATGAATCTGAGCAAGCTCCAGGTGTTGGTGATGGACAGGAAGCCTGGCGTCCTGTAGTCCATGAGGTCTCAAAGAGTCAGACACAACTGAGCAACTGAACTGAACTCAAGTTTTTGGGAACATGATAAAGCAATTAAAAGTGAATGTTGAAAGTGAAAGTGAAGTCGCTCAGTCGTGTCCGACTCTCTGCAACCCCATGGACTGTAGCTTATCAGGCTCCTCCGTCCATGAGATTTTCCAGGCAAGAGTGCTGGAGTGGACTGCCATCTCCATCTCCAGGGCATCTTCCCGACCCAGGAATCGGACCCAGGTCTCCCACACTGCAGGCAGACGCTTTACCATCTGAGCCACCATGGAAGCCAAAAATAAATGTTGCTGCTGCTGCTGCTGCTAAATCGCTTCAGTCGTGTCTGACTCTGTGCGACCCCATAGGGGACAGCCCACCAGGCTCCCCGATCCCTAGCATTCTCCAGGCAAGAACACTGGAGTGGGTTGCCATTTCCTTCTCCAATGCATGAATGAGAAAAGTGAAAGTGAAGTCGTTCAGTCGTGTCCGACTCTTCGAGACCTCATGGACTGCAGCCCACCAGGCTCCTCCATCCATGGGATTTTCCAGGCAAGAGCACTGGAGTGGGGTGCCATTGCCTTCTCCGAAAGTCAATGTTCAGTTCAGTTCAGCTCAGTTCAGTCACTTAGTCATGTCTGACTCTTTGCAACCCCATGAATCGCACGCAGCACGCTAGGCCTCCCTGTCCATCACCAACTCCCAGAGTTCACTCAGACTCACGTCCATCGAGTCAGTGATGCCATCCAGCCATCTCATCCTCTGTCATCCCCTTCTCCTCCTGCCCCCAATCTCTCCCAGCATCAGAGTCTTTTCCAGTGAGTCACCTCTTCACATGAGGTAACCAAAGTACTGGAGTTTCAGCTTCAGCATCATTTCTTTCAAAAAAAAAAATCCCAGGGCTGATCTCCTTCAGAATGGACTGGTTGGATCTCCTTGCAGTCCACGGGACTCTCAAGAGTCTTCTCCAACACCACAGTTTGAAAGCATCAATTCTTTGGTGCTCAGCTTTCTTCACAGTCCAGCTCTCACATCCATACATGACCACTGGAAAAACCATAACCTTGACTAGATGGACCTTTGTTGACAAAATAATGTCTCTGCTTTTCAATATGCTATCTAGGTTGTTCATAACTTTTCTTCCAAGGAGTAAGCGTCTTTTAATTTCATGGCTGCAATCACCATCTGCAGTGATTTTGGAGCCCCAAAAATAAAGCATGACAATGTTTCCCCATCTATTTCCCATAAAGTGATGGGACCAGATGCCATGATCTTCGTTTTCTGAATGTTGAGCTTTAAGCCAACTTTTTCACTCTCCACTTTCACTTTCATCAAGAGGCTTTTAGTTCATCTTCACTTTCTGCCATAGAAGGCATACCTAACATAAGTGAATGTTAGGTAGTATTAAATGAGAAAAGTTTTTAAACTGTATCTATGTTATAAATGAACTTCCCTGTAGCTCAGATGGTAAAGAAGCTGCCTGCAATGCAGGAGACCTGGGTTCAATTCCTGGGTTGGGAAGATCCTCTGGCAAAATGAATGGTACCCACTCCAGTATTCTTGCCTGGAGAATCCATGGACAGAGGAGCCTAGCAGGCTACAGTCCATGAGGTCACCAAGAATCAGACTTGACTGAGCGACTAATCCAACGACTACTATTTTATAAATACAAATACACAGCTATGAATACATATGATGAAGAGACTACAGAAATATAAAAGCAGCTAATTTGTAAGCTGGGAAATATTAAAGTGGAAGATGTCCTTTGTGTCCCTTAATATTTCTTTTACTTGTGAAATAAAAAATGATGAAATAAAACCAAAATTAAAACCAAAACTAATTACATAAGACAGGAATTTTTTAAAAGCACACATGGCTCATGAAGGTCCTCACAGGCTTAGATACTCCTTGAAAAGAAAAACCCACAGGGAACTACAGTCAGTATTTTGTTATTACAAAATACATCCCTGTAAGGGACAAGAATCTGAATATATATATACATACACACACATATATATAATTGAATCATTTTGCTATAACTGGAAACTAACACAACATTGTAAATCAACTATGAAAGTGAAAAGTGAAAGTCACTCAGTCATGTCCGACTCTTTGGACTATACAGTCCCTGGAATTCTCTAGACCAGAATAGTGGAGTGGGTAGCCTTTCCCTTCTCCAGGGGAGCTTCCCAATCCAGAGATCGAAGCCAGTTTCCCGCCTTGCAGGTGGACTCGTTACCATCTGAGCCACAAGGGAAGCCCAAGAATACTGGAGTGGGTAGCCTATTCCTTCTCCAGCAGATCTTCCCGACCCAGGAATTGAACCAGGGTCTCCTGCATTGCAGGTGGGTTCTTTACCAACTGAGCTATCAGGGAAGCTATACTTCAATTAAAAACAGAGAAAAATCCATGTAAAATCTCTTGAGTACAAAAATGGTATTTTTAACAGCAAAAGAGACAAGCTCTACTCACCATGAACATGTTCATCTTCTCTCTCCTTCCAGGAAAGTGCAGAGTCCTAGGAAGACAGAGGAGGAAAGGAGAAAGAAGTCAATGAAAACTGGTTTACAAAAGGTGACTAACCCAGGTGGGGCTCACTGTGAATCAGCAAGGCACTCAGTCCTCCAAGTGGCTGCAGCCGAGTGGGCTTAAGAAGGATCCTGCACCGATACCAGAGGCCTCCAAGATCCCTCTCATTAGCTGTTCAGGGAGCAAATGCCCACCCACACGCTGGCCCCATCAGTGTGCTGCGGCTTCCACAGTGGGCATTCTTATTCCAAGGTGTGATCAGAGACCGTGTGAGTAAGAGCAGGCTTTGAGTCAACACACATGGGCTGAAATCCGGGCTATGCCTCTCACTAGCAGTGTCATCTTCAGCAAATTATTAACATCTCTCTGCCTCAGTTCTGTCATCAGCAAGTAGGGGACAACAGGGGTATCCACCTCATGAGACTGGTGTAAGGCAGAAAGCTCTGAGAACCCCGTCAGGATTTCTTATTTCTCAGCAACTGTGGTAAAGCAGATGATACTGTACAATTTGAAATGATCCTTATAGATGTGATTTCTAACAACAGAACACTGTCAAATACGGGCTGGTCCCAGGTTGTTGACCTGAAATGGGAGTTTTTAGAGTTCTGTAAATCTCTGCTTGTATTCCTCATAATTTTGTTACCACATCATTAATATTTAGACTGAAATAGGCAACTTTTTATAAAAGATATAAAAATACATTGTTTCTTTTTAGGCAGGAAGTAGCCTTTTGACAATTATGCATAGATGTAAAGAGAACTAATAAAAGCCTGTATTCTGCAACAATAATAAAAAACACCTTGATAGTCCATACCGGAAAATTCCATACAGGAATCTGAATTATAAAGAAAGAAATGTTTAAGAAATAAATGGATGAGAAGAGAGAGCTCCTCCCCATTGTAGAACACAAACTAATAGCTGTAGAATGAAAGAGAAAATCATCAATGGGTGATAAAATTTGGAAAAGTTTAGTGGGGAGTAAGATAGCCACATTGTTTCAAAATATTAATTGCAAAAAGGACACAGTTACTTCGCAGACACCTTAACCAAGCACACAAAGCTGAAATCACCAGCTGGAACAAACCCACAAACTGACATTTGCTTGGTATGATGTCTTAGAGGGCTGCCTCACCACTTCTGGGGCATCACTGTTAATAATGGATGACCTGAATCCAATTATGAACAAATATCAGATACACCAGGGCTTCCCTGGTGGCTCAGTGGCAAAGAAGCCACGTGCCAATGCAGGATATGAGTTTGACCCCTGGTCCAGGAAGATCCCACATGCTCTGGAGCAACTAAACCCATGTGTCCCAACTATTGAGCCTGTCTGTGCTCTAGAGCCCGTGAGCCGCAACTACTGAGCCCTCAAGCTGCAACTCCTGAAGCCCACGTGGCCTAGAGCCTATGCTCCACAACAAGATAAGCCACTGCAAGGAGAAGCCTGTGCACCACAACTAGAGAAAGCCCGTGCAGCAACAAAGACCCAGCACAGCCCAACACAAATTAATAAAGTTATTTTTAAAAATGCATAACCTGAATCTAATCATGAACAAGTATCAGATAAACCACAGCTTCCTTAGGTGGCTCAGTAGTGAGGAATCTGTCTACTAATGCAGAAGACATGGGTTCTATCCCGGATCTGGGAAGATACCACATGCTGTGGAGCAACTAAGCCTGTGTCTCACAACTACTGAGCCCACAAGCAGTAGAACCTGTGCTCCACAACAAGAAAAGCCACCACAATGAGAAGCCCATGCACCGCAACTAGAGTGTAGCCCCTGCTCGCCATAACCTGAGAACAGCCTGTGTAGCAATGAAGACCCAGCACAGGCAAAAATAAATAAATAAATGAATAAAATTATTTTTAAAATGATCATGTATAACCTGAACCTAATTATGAACAAAGGTCAGAGAAACCAAAAAGAGGGCCCTCCCACAACATAATTTATCAATACTCTTCAAAAATATCAAAAGCCAAGAAGTCTGAGGAATCATTCTGAGCTAAAGACTAATGAAACAAAAACTAAGTGCAATGCATATAACTGGACTACTTGAAGAAGAAAAGTGGCTCGCCAAGACTTTATTGGAACCAACAAGGACTGACTGTATAGCACAGGGAAATTACACTCGACATTTTGTAGTAACCTGTAAGGGAAAAGAATCTGAAAAATAAATGAAATCACTGTGCTGTGAAATAAACGTGATATTATAAATCAACTAGATTTCAATTTTAAACAAGATTTTAAAGAAAAGGCTAATAAAAATGTAAGGGCTGTGCATTAGATAGTAGTGTGTTACCAATGTCATTAACCTCCTTCTGATCAACTGGCTCTGCAAACGAAAGAATATACAAGCATGATAAAGCCGTGAAAAACCACACTGCATTGAGAACTAGCAACAGAAACGGCTCGAACTTGCTGTTTTCAACTGATCAACAACAACCGTGTTGAAATGAGAAAAGGACACGCTGCTCCTTAACACAGACAAAAATAACCAAAGAAGTGGGACTTCCCTGGTAGTCCAGGGGCTGAGAATCCACCTTCCAATTTAGGCTAAGTGGGTTGGACCCCTGGTTGGGGAACTAAGAGCCCACATGCTATAGAGCCACTAAGCCTACTTGTTGCAACTAAGACTTGTGATGCAGTCACAAGTAAATAATATTAAAAAAAAAACAAAACAAAACAAAAAACAAACAACTGTCCTCTCAGCAAACATGAGTGATGGACCACTTCATTAATAGTGACTCCAGTCCCATTTTGTTTCTTTCATCCACTAGATGCAAATCATTATGATATTCGGTAGTCAAATTGCATCTCCTTCTTGACCCCATCCAATCCAGAACAAACCCTCATTTACTGCCTAAAGCTCTCCCCAACTCAGTTAACACAAACCGAAACCATAGAAGCAGCCATACCTCACGGCCTCCTTCCCAGGACACCAGTGTCGCACAGGCGTCCCTGCTGCAGAAAGCTCAAACAAACCGAGCTCTTTGATTCCAGGTATGCTCCTGGTGGCTGCTGCCTGGCGGTCACAAATGAGCAACTGAGCAAAACAGAAATACCCGGTGACTCCGCATAAAGAGTGTATGAGAACTCCTTATACTATTTTTGCAACTTTTCTCTGTTTGAAATTATTTTTATATTATTTCCTAATATTTTAATGAAAATAGTTATAGAAAACATATAACATAGCATATCAATTATATTCCAGTAAATATTTTAAGAAATAAAATTTAAAGAGAAGCTAAGAAACAGTCATAGTAATAACAATAGTAATAATAGTCGTGGTTCCCTGATGATGACTATGGCACTAATATCTAGTACTAATTAACAATAACTACCAGTTGATCTTCCCACTTTAGGCACATGTACTCTAGTTTATGAGGTTTTCCAGGTGGCTCAGTGGTAAAGAATCAGCTTACCAAGCAAGAGACTCGGTTTTAATCCCTGGGTAAGAAAGATCCCCTAGAGAAGGAAAAGGCAACCCACTCCAGCACTCCTGCCTGGAAAATCTCAAGGACAGAGCTGCCTGGTAGGCTACAGTTCATGGGGTTCCAAAGAGTCGGACACAATTTAGCAACTAAACAGCAGCAATAGGACTCTATAGTTTAAAAGATAGCAATGGACCTACCCCCAAAAGCCTGGAAGGGATATATCTTCACATCTGATACCCTTCCATTTTGATTCTATACTTGCTAGCTCCCTTTTGCTCAAGTCAGGATTTTTTGCAAGGATCCCTGACAAGTGACAATCATTAATGGGGTAATAAGATCCTCTGACTGAGTAAAGTTCTGCTTTATCCAGCTCAGCTTTATCTGCAACATCCAGCAATTTCCTCGGCCTCAGTTTCCAGACAAGATCCTTTCCTGAGCTTCTCATATTTTCATGTGCAGGGGAGTCACTACAGGATCTTGTTGGAATGCAGACTTCTGGGCCCCCTATGCAGAAATTCTAAATCAGAAGGTCTTGAATGGGGCTCAAGGCTGGGCCTTCCTACCAAGTGATGCCAATGCTGCTGGTCTGTGGACCAGAGTTTAAGTAGCAAGGCAGTGTAACCTCGGTCCCAAAGAAAACAGCCTCCACTAAACAGACATAAACAAAGAGTAACCAGACAAAAAGGCACTAAAACATTAACAGCTGTTATCTTTACATCCTAAACTTATGGGTAATTAAAATTTTTCTTTACATCTGCATTTACCGTAATGATTGTTACTTCTGTAATATAAATATTATTTGAAATAAAATAAATGACCCAGTTGAGAAAACTATCTTAAAATTGATAGACTAGGGAATTCCCTGGTGGGCCCTGGTTAGGACAAGGTATTTTCACTGCCATGGGCCCTGGTTCAGTCCCTGGTCAGGGAACTAAGATCCAGCAAGCTGTGTGATGAGGCCAAAGAAACCACACACAAAAACACAACGAACAAACAAAAAACTTCATAGAATAACCTAAACCTTGCTCTCAAGGTTCCCACATTTAAGTCCCAACCTACTTTCATGAGGAAATTCTAGTGAGCTCAACAAGAACATATCAAAGAGATTAGCAAACTAAGGTGTTGGACTCAGCCTGCCTGGGGGTTACAACCACAGCTTTGCTTCTTACTATTCAGGTGAGGATGGTCCAACAGGGTTGTGTTCCCTGGCTCCATCTCCTTATCTCTAAAGCCGAGAAAACAGCAGTACCGGACGCCGAGAACCAGTGTGATGGAAACGTGTTCATCAGCATAAAGCTTTTGGAATGGAACTTACATAGTTACAATCATTACTCATGCCGATACGTTCTACAGTTTATGTATCTTAAATAGAAGAATGCCAAGTTCTACTTCGTGTAGTGCTTTTTGAGAGGTCAGGGTTGGGGAAGGAAAGGAGGTCGTGAAATCCCAGGATTGTGTTTGCATCCCCTATATTTCACACCCTCTTGTAGCAGCTCGAAGAAACCCTCCCTTTTCTAAACAAGTCCGGAGTCCGGGATAATTCGGCTTCCTGGGCTCTCAGAATCTCACTGTGAGAATCCAGGTGCTTCTGAATTACAGTAGCAATGAATAACAATTATGTGTCAGGCAGTTGTTGACCTTTTGCTATCTATTTTTCTCCAAATACTGGATTAAGAAAGCATTGCTTTTATTTCTCTTTTACAGAACAGCAACTGAGGCACAAAAGGGTTAAGCAACTCAGCCAGTGTGACAGAGTATGAAGCCAGAGTTACTTTCATAAGTGGGAGGTCAGGTTAGAGGTGCAGAAAGCCGGGGAGACCCTCAAATCCCAAGAAGCACGACCTGAGCCTGCCCCATCCCGGGATGCTCCCAAACGCTCAGCCCAGGAGCACGAACATCATCACCCTTGGCCGTCAAACCTCTGCTTCTAGCCGCTGCTTCTCTTTATCTCCAAATGAAAGGTCAGGAGATGCTGGCCCCATGCGCATTTCGGAGGAGTTTGAATGGATCGTGCAAAGCGGACCTGAAACACCATCATCAAGCGAAAGATGGCTGCTACCTCGTCCTCCTGGGGCCGAAGGGCCTACGACTACCCGGAGCCCGGGACTACACTTCCCAGAATTCCGCGGGGAGACATTCGCAGTCCAGCCTTACTATAGCTGCAGTAGACGAACCTACACGGAGCTTTGGACTACACATCCCAGAATGCAAAGGGAGTGCGTGTGTGCCCTCCACACTACCGCCCTCTTGGACTACATTTCCCGCGAAGGTCCGAGCGGAAAACCGTCAAAGCCTCGCCCCCTGATGAGGAAGTGGCTAGTTCCCCTGGTTTTCACTTCCCTTAACCCATAAGGTCTCAGGCAAATGTTTTGCCAGTCTACCGCGTCAGCCTTAGAACAGGGTTACAAGCTTAGGCGCACTTTGGACATGTCCAAGGGCCTAAGTGACATAAATGCGTTACCAGCCACAGAGGCTTCCTGGTAAACCCCAGAGTTTTACTGTTGAAATAAGAGGAGAAGGAAACTGGGCTTTCTTTGGAACGGGCTATAGTCAAAAGTCAAAATACCTCAATCCCTGAAATGTGACCAAACATGCTTTGTTCTTACTGGTTCCACACCGAGGGTCCTCTGTTGTAATTCCCTCCTCACGCACATCTTTTCAACAGTAAAAGTGAAAGTCGCTCAGTCGTGTCCGACTCTTTGCGACCCCATGGACTAAACAGTCCGTGGAATTCTCCAGGCCATTATACTGGAGTGGGTAGCCTTTCCCTTCTCTGGGAGATCTTCCCAACCCAGGTTTCCCACATTGCATTTTGTGGTATTTTGTGGATTCTTTACCAGCTGAGCCACACATGTAAAGAATCTGCCAGCAGTACAGGAGATGCAGGAGACGGGGTCAATACCTGGGTCGGGAAAATCCCCTGGAAGAGGGCATGGCAACACACTCCAGTATTCTTGCCTGGAGAATTCCATTCAATGGTTGAAACATCAACTTATCTGTGTATGCAAAATAATCAGATTTTTTTTAATTTTGAAACTGGCTTCTGGGATCCTATCATAATTTTGATCTTTATATGCCTTATGACAATACAGAACAATCATATTATGAGGTGTTAACTACAAGGGATATTTAGTAGTAATTTTTACAAGTTCTATTGAAATTTCCTGCTTTGATAGTAGTAGTCAATGAAAAGACCGTAACATGAAATTATAAAATGAAAAAAAATACCACAAAATGCTCCTAACTAAGGAAAACCACTGTGGAAGAGTATCCCTTTACACACGATCTTATGCATGTCTACATACAGATGTATGTGTGCATGAACACACATACATGCACACACACACACACACACACACACACACACAAAGATTCGATTATACTCTGGAGGTTACAATCTGTGACCTCTCAAAGCCCATATTGTGTATCTCTTGCCACTATATTTGCCATAATTTTAATGGCTTCAGATTAATATACAAATATAGCAAAACTCAAATTCTACAGCTGTACACTTATTTCCATTAAAAAAATTCAGTGACATCATTGATGTGATGTTTATCTTTTTGTATTTTAACCCCATAATCAAAAGCATTCAATTATATGATTTTGAGATCAAAGAGAAATATAACCTATATACTGATAAGTACTCCTTTCCCAAACCCATGCCTTACTGCTAACCAGTAAGTCAAAGGACATAAATGTCAGTCTTGCCTCAATAATACATTTAATAATTTTATCAAATTCCTACAAGTTTCCTGGGTATTTTCCTCATGGATGTGTGTGAAGAATATGGCATAGCCTCTACTTGTGAAGTTTTGACAGAAGAAATGCTACAGTTCTTAGTAAGCAAACATTTCAAAGTCTAGATAAAAATGCAGGGAATTAGAAATCAGTAAGTTCAAGATCAACCAATGAAATTTTTTCTAGTGACAATTTTGGTGACATATTCAAAATATTACAGTAAATCCTGCCTTAACATTGAGTGACTCACAAAAAAAATCAGTTGTAAAGTATGCAGTTACCTATTGTTGCAAAGTTAGTAACATTTTCAGTTTGTACTGTCAGGAAAAAAAAATCACAAAACAGTTCAATTTTATATTAGACACAATCCTTGGAAAACTAGACAGGGCCTCAGAAAATAACCCTACTTGAGAACAGAGGCTGTGGGAGGCAAGGAGCCAGCTGCAATCGGCTCATATCATATTAATACTGCAGATTACAATATCAAGTGGTTTTCTGTACTTCAACAAATGATCACTTCCTGAATTAATTTTACTTGGTAGGTTTCCTCCTCTGAAACAATTTTCATGTAGTGTACATTTCCCCCTTTTGGTTTATTTAACATACATGAGCTGAGCACACCTACAAGCAAGAGTCGATGTTAAGGTTGTGTAGATCCAGCATCCAAGTCCCTGCCCTCATGGAGCTCACATTCTCCTGGACATCAGTTTTGACAAGCCCATCCTTACACCTTCGTTAAAGGCAACACCAAACTCTTCCTTTCTAAGTGCTATCTCCCTAAGTGGTATCTGACAAATGTCAAAGTCCTGAATGCAACCCTTACTGCACCACTCAGAGAAGGTTTCTTGCCGTGTGGTCTGGTGAACACTGGGATATATTCAGCTACTGCTTCGACACCCAATACCTTCCCTCCTATGAGACCTGACACTTGCAAGAATTCAGGGTTGCACATGAGTTTTTTGAAACAATCATTTTGTGGAACTTCTTTCCTCTGACAGCTGCCTGATATTCTTACCACTCTCATCACTTTCATGTATCTCCAGTATGAATTTTGTGATGACTTACAAGATTGGAGCGCCAACTGAAGCTCTTACCACACGTCTCACACTTGTAAGGTTTCTCCCCTGTGTGGACTCGCCTGTGATACTGAAGCTGTGAAGACCGACTGAAGACTTTACCACATACATCACATCTGTAGGGCTTCTCTCCAGTGTGGACACTCTGATGAAGCTGAAGACTTGAGGCCTGACTGAAGTGCTTCCCACACTCCCCACACTTATATGGTTTCTCTCCTGTGTGAACCCTCTGATGCATGTTGAGGTTCAGGCTCCACTTAAAGCCCTTCCCACACTCCTCACATTTATATGGCTTCTCTCCAGTGTGGACTTTTGGTGGGCTTGAAGGTGTGAACTCCGACTGAAGCTCTTGCCACATTTTTCACATTTAAATGGCTTTTCTCCACTGTGGACTCTCTGATGGGTCAGAAGATGAGATGCCTGACTAAAGACTTTTCCACACTCCTCACAATTATATGGTTTCTCTCCAGTGTGGATTCTGCAGTGAATTTTAAGATCTGCTCTGCGACTGAATCCCTTCCCACACTCTTCACATTTGTATGGTTTCTCACCAGTATGGATCAGCTGGTGAATCTGAAGTCGTGAATTCTGATTGAAGCCCTGCCCGCACTCCTCGCACTTGTAGGGTTTCTCTACGCTGTGGGCCTTCTGATGGATTTTAAGATACGAACTCTGACGAAAACCTTTCCCACATACCTCACATTTATAGGGTTTCTCTCCTGTGTGGACGACCAGATGAACTTGATAATGGATTTTCATCCTGAAGTTCTTCCCACACTCATCGCATCTGTATGGTTTCTCTCCTGTGTGGACGCCCTGATGGGCTTGAAAACTTGAACTGTAAATGAAACCCTTACCACATACTTTACATACATATGGTTTCTCTCCAGTGTGAATTCTTTGATGGGCCTGAAATTGTGAAGGTTGAATGAAGCATTTATCGCACTCCTCACATTTATAAGGTTTCTCTCCTGTGTGGACCCTTTGGTGGATATGCAGATTTGAGCTACAAGTGAAACACTTCCCACACTCCTCACATTTGTATGGTTTCTCTCCAGTGTGGACCATACAATGACTGTTCAGTGCTGATCTGCGGCGGAAGTTCTTACCACATATATCACATTTAAACGGTTTCTCCCCAGTGTGGATTCTCTGATGTTCCTGAAGATGTGAAGCATGAATGAAGGCCCTTCCACATTTATCACAATTGTAAGGTTTCTCTCCTGTGTGTAATTTACAATGAACAGTAAGTGTTGATCTACGACTGAAGCCTTTCCCACACTGCTCACATCTGAATGGCTTCTCTACAGTGTGGACTTTCTGATGAATTTGCAGCTGTGAACTCTGGCTGAATTCCTTGCCACACTCATCACACTTATAGCGTTTCTCTCCTGAGTGAACTCTCTGATGAATGCGAAGTGCTGAGCTGTAACAGAAGCTTTTTCCACACTCACAACATGTATGAGACTTCTCTCCTGAGTGAATTTGTTGATGAAGATCAAAGTTGGAGAGATCACCAAAAGATTTTGTACATTCATCACACTGAGAAAGTGTCTGGCCTGTGTGAATTACAGATAGTCCTGCCCCATTCTGGCTAGGTGAGTCACGTTGGTGGAATTCAGAACGTTTTATCCTGGAGTCTTGACATCTGGTTAAGTCACTTGCAATGTGTTGCCAGATCTGCCAGCAGGAAAGCTCTTCATGTGGTCCTACTTCTGAAATAGTCTCCATCTCACTTTGGATCTTTTCTTCTGCAAAGACACAAAATTCAGAGATGTGGACAACTGAAGGTTCTGTTCACTGTTTTCAAGATTTCACATTTGGGAGAGAGTATGAGACGTGAATGAATCCAGAGAATGTTCAGTTTGTCTCTTCCATTGTGTGTCATGTGCTCTGGTTTGCATGCCCATGGAAACCACGTGGTGGTCCAGGTCGCTCCTACCCACCATCACTAAGCGTAACAAAACCCATTGGTGTGAGCTTCCTCTATGAGGTGCAAGTTAGACGTCAAAAATTTAACTTGAAAAATTGATAATTAGATTCAAACTGTTCACTTATAGACACTTTCTATTGGATTCAAAGGCAGTGTAGAATCTCAGATAGTAAACTTTATAGTTAGTAAATGATGCAGACAAAAAAGTTATATAGATAATAAAATATGAATCAACTAGAACTTTAACGGAGAAGGCAATGGCACCCCACTCCAGTACTTTTGCCTGGAAAATCCCATGGACTGAGGAGCCTGCTAGGCTCCAGTCCAAGGGGTCGCTAAGAGTTGGGCACGACTGAGCGACTTCACTTTCACTTTTCACTTTCATGCATTGGAGAAGGAAATGGCAAGCCACTCCAGTGTTCTTGCCTGGAAAATCCCAGGGACAGAGGAGCCTAGTGGGCTGCTGTCTATGGGGTTGCACAGAGTCAGACATGACTGAAGCGATTTAGCAGCAGCAGCAGCAGCAGAACTTTAAGGGAAAGCAATAACTTTTTTTGTAAACAAAACTTGGAAGCAACTAAGATGCCCTTCAGTAGGTGAATGTATAAATGAAAAGTATGGTACTTCCACACAACAGAATATTATTCAGTGCTAACAAGAGATGTACTACCAAGCCAGGAAAAGATGTGGAGGAAATGTAAATATGTATTTCTAAGTTTCTAAATAGAAGCCCATCTAACAACCATACACACTGTATAATTCCAACTATATGACATTCTCAAAAATCCAGTGCAGCCAAATAAAATAAAGTAAATAAATACTTAAAAAGAAAAAAGAACTAGTATCATCATCAACAGGAAAGGGGTCATCACATGAAATACCTATGAAAGTGATATATATATATATAAATCTCCAACACCTGAAATGCAGGTTTTGGTTATGACAAAGCATGCATTTCTTACCATGGTTTGTTTTACCAAAAACAAACAAACAAAAAAACCCTCAACAACTGAGTCTAACTCCTTGAGTTACTTTGCTACACAGCAGAAATTAGCACAACATTGTAAATCAACTATTCTTCAATTTAAATGAAAGAAAAAAAGGAAAGAAATTAAAATAGAAAGGAACTGGGAAAATTGACTAAATTTTAAAAACTAAAAGGAAGAAAAAAAAAGAAAGTAATCAGATAGGCAATCATCAAAAATGCTCTGCAACCTCCTTCCTTCACTCTGGTTTTTACATGACCTATAATTATCCCCTTCACACTGAGAAACAGAGCTCTCCCGTCCCATCCATCAAACTTACACAGAGTCAACAAATATTTACAGATGCCTGCCACATACTGGGCTGTTCTAGGTACTCAAGACAGACAAAACTCCACACTGCTGGTGATCACACTCCAATGCAGAGAGAGGGGTGATAAGCAAAGTCTGTGAGATCCAGTAAGATGCAGAATAAGAGAAAAGGGAGGATGGAATTTTACACAGGGTGGTCAGAGAGGGCCTCTCTCATGATGTTGGAACTGAGCGGAGACCTGAAGGCAGAAAGGGAGGGAGTTGGAAGACTAGAGGTAGAAGAGTAGGTCTGGCGGAGTTAAGGGCTCATAGGTGGAAGTATCTGCTGTGATCACAGTAACTGTCCCCCAAAGAACTCACATCCTGATTTTTGGAGCCTAGACTATGTCAGATTATGTGGCAAAGGGGAATTAAGATTGCAGACAGGATTGAGGCTGCCAATTAGCTGACCTTAAAATGTAAGTCCATCCTCTACACTGGGGTGGAGTGGGAGGCTCAATGCAATCAAAAGCCTCCTACGAAGCAGAAGTGTGATGCAGGAAAAAAGCAGAAGATGGACACATGACAAGGGAGGATGGGGCAGAGAGAAGTGATGTCGCTAGCTGTGAAGCTTGAGGAAGGTGGCCATGAGCCACTGAAAAGGCAAAGACAGATTCTCCCTAGAACCTCCAAAGTGAAACCACACCACACCTCTGACCTATGGAAGCGTAAGATGTTCAACGTGTGTTGTGTTAAGCTATGGTGTTTGCAGTGATTTTTTCAGGCAGCCGCAGCATCCCTGGTGAGTGTGAGCCTGGCATGGTGTATGGCATGGGCGGGAGGCAAAGAGCGAGAGGAAAGGAATCAGAGAGACAGTGGGGGACCATGAGCAGATCCTGGAGGACTGCAGAAACCACTCTAAGAGGTTTAACTTTAAGAAAAACAAGAAGCTATGAAAGATTTGGAAGAGAGGAATGGCAGTCCTTCCTTCACTCTTGGCTGCTACTTGGGAAACAGACTATAGGAGAGGCAGGGCAACCAGTACAAAGGTGTTAAAGAAGAGGTCTGGCAGTTTGGACGAGATGACAGCCAAAGGACTGGAGAGAAGTAAAAACACACAGGAGGGCTTCTCTAAGGTCTCCCATCTGCCTGGTTCTTACCTGACTTTCCTTCTCTTTGGGTTGCTGTCTTCACTACCCAAAGCCTTTTTCCTTTTCTAAGTGAAATATATCATGTCTGAAGGGGTGACACCCTGTGAACATGCAGAGTAACATATTTAAAATGAACACACACTGTGGCTGATTCATGTTGACTTTGGTAAAAACCAACACAATACTGTAAAGCAATTATCCTTCAATTAAAAATAAATACATTCAAAGTCAAAAAAATTAAAGAAAATGAATACACCAACAGTACAATTTACTGGAAATTAAGATTCTTGTATTTAATGTTGATCAATGAGTCAAAACGAGTGTAATTAAAATATTTTTAAGAAAACATGACCTATTTGAAAAAATATTGGAACTTCTTTGATGGTCTAGCAATTAAGACTCTGAGTTTCTATGTAGGAGGCATGGGTTTGATCTCTGGGGAACTAAGATCCCTCATGGCCCAAGGTGCAGTCAAAAAGTTAAAAGGAAAACACACATACACACACACAAAATGCCAATATTTCAAGACCTGGACACACAAATACAGTAAGTATTACAGAAACCAATTCTCACCAGTGCCTATTTGCATTAAATCTCCCCTCACTGTTTCTTATATGACTCACACAATTGGCCAGAGTTTTTCCAGCAATGTATTCCATTCTTCCTGACAAATTCTGATATTTTTCTCCTTTATTTTGTTAAAAGCTTTGGTATGAAAGTCAGGTCCCCAAATGCCATTTCAATACTCCAAAAGCCTTCCACATCTGAGGACACAAAGCCAAACCAGGGAGATGAGCTTGTTAGAAAAGGTGCCTGGGACCTCTGTGGTGGTCCAGTGACGAAGACTCTGCACTCCCAATGCAGGGAGCCTGAGTTTGATCCATGGTCAGGGAACTAGATTCCACATACCGAGACTGAGACTTGGAGCAGCCAAGTACACTTTTAAAAAAGAAAGGGTGCCTGTCCTCACCCACTGAGACCAGATTCCGGAAGTTCTCCAGCATCACATCCTGGTACAGCTTCTTCTGGGCCGAGTCCAGCAGCCCCAACTCCTCCTCCGTGAAGGTCACAGCCACATCCGTGAAGGTCACTGCCTCCTACAACAAACAATCTCAGCTCAGTCTTACAACCAGTGTCCAATGGAAGAGGAACAAAGCCAAGAAGGAGAGGTGGATGATGGGAAGATATTCCGGCTCCTGTGGAAATGTGTAGGCTTCCCAGTCCCCCTCCTTCTGTCCTGCCAACACCATACACTGACTTTCCTCAGCCTCCCAGGAAGTGCGGCTATGGAAAAGAAAGGATGGGTGAGATGTGAGTTCAGATTCTGAAGGACTTCAGTCCATTTGTAGGCTTCCCAGCCCTTCTTCTATCCTGCTAGTGCCACACACTGATTTTCCTCAGCCTCAGTGGCTTCCTCAGTGATTCTCCTTCCTCAGTGGCAACAGACTGACTGAAGTCCCTCAGAATCTGGACTCACTTCCTACTCATCCTCTCCACCTTCTTGGCACTTTCCCTTTTCAAGTAGCCACTGATTGTAAGATGGACATTACATGTGTCTGGTGTTATACCAACATTTTTTAAAAATATATTTATTTATTTATTTGGCTGAACCAGGTTTCAGTTGTGACATGCAAATTTTTAGTTGGGGTATGTGGGACCTAGTTCCCTGACCAGGGATTGAACTCAGGCCCCCTGCATTGGGAGTATGGAATCTTAGCCACTGGACCACCAGGAAGTCTCCCCAAATCTTTTTAACAAACTAAAATCCCACAAACCATGTGGTGCATCAAAAAAAAAAAAAAGAGAGAGAGAAAGAGAAAGAAAGAAAGAAGAGCTGTGCCATGCTATTATTTGGATATTCTACCTAAGAAACAGCCAACACAACACAGATCAAATGTACTCTTTCTATATTGAATGCATAGTACATCAAGGACAAAACCGACATTGTTTTCAGAACTGATTTGAAGGGAAAAGGTATCATGGAATAAGGTTGTCACTTAAGTGTTGCCCCACTCCAGTACTCTTGCCTGGAAAATCCCATGGACAGAGTAGCCTGGAAGGCTGCAGTCCATGGGGTCGCTGAGGGTCGGACACAACTGAGCGACTTCACTTTCACTTTTCACTTTCCTGAATTGGAGAAGGAAATGGCAACCCACTCCAGTGTTCTTGTCTGGAGAATCCCAGGGACAGGGGAGCCTGGTGGGCTGCCGTCTATGGGGTCGCACAGAGTCGGACACGACTGAAATGACTTAGCAATTAGCAGAACAGTCAAATTTGTAAACCACCTAAATGTCTACAGGTGGGAAGTAGTCAAAAATAAAAAGGCACCCCACCCAAAAAAAAAAGGTGTATCAATACAGGGGCAAATGTGAAGTACCAATTTAAAATTTAAAATATATATATAATATTAAAGGCACAAAGTCACAATTTAAAGTTAGATGTACACCATAAATACAAATACAGTTATAAATGCACAGGAGGAAAAGACAAAGTGAAAATAAAAACAGTTAGTTTGCCAGTATGGAAGAAAAGAAATGGAAGAGTTATTCATTTCTAGTCATTTTTCTACTCCATAAAATATATAATAATCACATAAAATAAAAACAAACACAAAGAAAACTCAAGAAGGACAATGCAACATCTCCCTTGTCTCCTGTTATGCTTGAGTCATCCCAAAACAAATGTGTAACAATCTGAGCAATGAGATGGAACTTTAAAGTGAGAAAGGCAGGTACCACTCACCTTGAATGTGGTCATGTTTTCTCCTGTGCCTAGGGATGGGCACAGTCCTGAGTTATACAGGTTCTAGGAGGTCAGAACTGTCTGGGAGAGTTCTGAGAGTCTGAGAAGGCAGAAAAAGACACAAAAGAGTAGCTTGGGTTACTGCTCATCCACACAGATGCTTCCTGTGAATGAGTGCATGAACATTCATAGCAGCATTACTCATAATAACCTAGAACGGCAAACAAGGGAATGAACAAACTGTGGTATATGCATACAATGTTCATTCACACTATGTGTGAATGAACAAACTGTGGTATATGCATACAATGGAATATTATGCACCAGTGAAAGTGAATCCAGTACTGATTATGCTACAGCATCGGGTAAACCTTTTGCTATGAAAAGCAAAAGAAAACAGACACAAAAGACTACATACTGTATGATTCTATTTATATGAAATGTCCAGGGATGGGGGAGCCTGGTGGGCTGCCATCTCTGGGGTCACACAGAGTCGGATACAACTGAAGTGACTTAGCAGTAGCAGCAGAATAGGCAAATCTATGGAGACAGAAAGTATGTTAGTGGTACCCTGGGTTTCTGGTGAGAGAATGGGGGTTAACTAAGGAATCTAACTGCAGAAATGAAAATGTTCCAAATTATTATGGTGATAGTTGTACTGCTGAGCAAAGTTACTAAAAATCATTCATCTGTACACCTGAAATGGGTGAATTCTATGATACACATATTTCAGGCTGGTAAAAGTAAATGTTTATTAATCTACATGTCATTTAGATTTGCAATATGAATTTATGGATTGAGTCAATACTAATATTTACATATGAATGAATAAATAAATAAATAGGGAAGGAGAAGCTTCTCTTTACAGTACAATGTAAATTAATAAACATATCTCCCTATTAAAAAAACTTTATTAATTAAAAAAGATTACAATGAAGAAATCTGGCAGACATTATCTGAGCCTAGTAAACAAAGCTGAGTTTACTAATATAGGGATATACTGATATCCTTTGGCTCCAGCTATGTTGCAGTGACAAGGACACCTCACCACTTCTGTGGAATCCCTGCCAACAATGCATAATCTGAACTTAAAAATGGAAAACATCAGACGAACCTCAAATGAAGAACTTTCTCCAAAAAACTTGACTCTATATAACCCCTAAAAACCTAGCCGGCATATTAAAAAGCAGAGACATCACGTTGCTGACAAAGGTCTGTCTAGTCAAAGCTATGGTTTTTCAAGTAGTCATGTATGGATGTGAGAGCTGGACCATAAAGAAACCTGAGCATCAAAGAACTGATGCTTTTGAACTGTGGTGTTGGAGAAGGCTCTTGAGAGTCCCTTGGACAGTAAGGAGATCAAATCCATCAATCCTAAAGGAAATCAACCCTAAAAATTCATTGGAAGGACTGATGCTGAAGCTGAAGTTCCAATACTTTGGCCACCTGATGTGAAGAGTCACCTCACTGGAAAAGACCCTGATGCTGGGAAAGATAGAAGGCAGAAGGAGAAAGGGATGACAGAGGATGAGATGGTTGATGGCATCACTGACTTGATGGCATGAGTTTGAGCAAGCTCCAGGAGTTGGTGATGGACAGGGAAGCCTGGCATGCTGTTCATGGGGACATAAAGTCAGACACGACTGAGTGACTGAACTCAGTCACTGAACTCCCACAAAATAACAAGAACAAAAAAGACAAAGGTTATAGAATCATTCCACGTTAAAGAAGAACATTAAGTATGAGAAAAATTTTGTAAAATGTTTATTAACAAAAAATATGACATAAGGCATAAAATTGGACTTTGAACTGGGGGAAAACCAGTTATGAAGACTTTTAGTTAAAAGAAACATAACAAAAGAAATACAAGACTGTGGATTATTTAATAGCACATTATCCAATATGCTATCTGGCATTACTTACTTATGATTAACTTAATAGACACCTACTAGATAAAACACTATTCTTTAGTATAATATCTAACATTACCAAGTATGTGATGCTAAAATTCTACAATCAGTCTTTCTGAAATCCCTCTTACCAAGACACCTCCTGATTTCATGGTATGTGGGCTTCCTTCACGAAGAAAGTTAAGATAAACTGTCACTGAATACAGGTAACTTCCTGGTGTGATTTGGGTGATGGAGGTACAGAGCAGATGGGCAAAATGTAAACAATTGGTCAATTTGGGTAACAGGTATATGAGAGCTCCTTATACTATTTTTGCAACTTTTCCATAGTTTTAACATTATATAAAGATAAAATAGCCTTAAAAAAAAAAACAGTCATAGGAATGGCAATAATGAAAATAGTAAGACTAATTATGAAATTATATGTAAGTTCATTAGTTTATTCTTTCTTATCAGGGTTTGGGAATTCCCATAGTTAAAACACATAAGGGGAAAACCATTGAGAAAGGAGTGATTAAAAAAGAAATCTGTAAAATCTTTATAGACAAATATACAAAAAAGCCGTTAAGCAAAACGTATTAGAAGCTTAACAGTTGCTATCATTACACCTTGGATTAATGAGTAATTAAGAAATTTTTTCTCTCGAATTTCTTAATTCCCGAATGCTCCACAATAAGAGTCTGTAAGAATAAGAAATATTATTCACAACAAGGGAAACATAATAGTTGACAATGACTTTAAAAACTCACAGGAAAGTCCAAACCCATCTATTTGATTTAAGGCCCTTCCTGATCAATTCCTAACTATGATGCCTGATTCCACCTGGTTCTTAAGCCTTAAGGACTAAAAGACCATGAACTCAAGCTCTGGACTAACTACCTGAATTTCAACCTCAATTAAGCCCCTGATTTGGTGGGTGACTACTGGCACATAATTTATAGCACTCTGAGCTGAGTATCAATCTCATTTTACAGAAGGGGGAAAAAGCAACATTTCTTTTCAGAGTCATAGTGTGGCACAATGTATTTATTTGTGTAAAACCCTCACCATTGGTGAAGAAGACAATGGCAACCCACTCCAGTACTCTTGCCTGGAAAATCCCATGGACGGAGGAGCCTGGTAGGCTGCAGTCCATGGGGTCACGAAGAGTCGGACACAACTGAGCGACTTCACTTTCACTTTTCACTTTCATGCTTTGGAGAAGGAAATGGCAACTCATTCCAGTGTTCCTGCCTGGAGAATGCCAGGGACGAGGAAGCCTTGTGGGCTGCTGTTTATGGGGTCGCACAGAGTCAGACACAACTGACTTGACTTAGCAGCAGCAGCAGCTCATCATTGGGGCTTCCCTGGTGTTTCAGAGGGTAAACAATCTGCCTGTAATGCAGAAGACCAGAATCGGATCCCTGAGTCAGGAAGATCCCCTGGAGAGAAGAGAAAGACTACCCATTCCAGTATTCTTGCCTGGAGAATTTCATGGACGGGAGGCTGAAGGGCTACAGTCCATAGTGTCGCAAAGAGTTGGACAGGACTGAGCAACTAACACTTTCACTCATTAAAGTTAACGGTTAAGGGTTAATTATTATCAATACCATGTCAAATTACATATCGGACACATTCTCTGATTGATGTAACAGTCATTGTAAGAGAAAAATATCAAGTCCTACTCACGTGGAGCTTTGCAGTTAGTAGCCCAAGAGTCACTCCTACCTCCTGTAGTTCTTTTTGAGGTCACGCTGGGGAAAGAAAGAATGCTACGAAATGCCAGGACTAAGCCCTCGGCCTCGTTAAAAGTTAAAGCCTCCCTTCCCTCCGAGCAGTTTGGAACCTTCTCTTCCGAGTCCCAAGGAGTGCAGAAGGACCCAGTGTCGCACAGAGATAGAAAGAAGGGTAAGGGTCACTGATGGTGGATCTCTGATGCTAATCCGGGTACCTGACCACTCTTTGAGAAATTAACAGCAAGGAGAAATCACCATTCACTATTTGCCAGGAACCGGCTAAGACTTTTATTTGTACCACCTCTTCCCAAAACAAAAAGTAATGGGTGGCTCAGGCGATAAAGAATCCTCCTGCAAAGCGGGAGATCTGGGGTTTGGGAAGATCCTCTGGAGGAGGGCATGGTAACAGGAAGGGCTACAGTTCATGGGATGGCAGAGTGAGCGACTAAACACACACACACACACACACACACACACACACACACCGGAAGGGCTACAGTTCATGGGATGGCAGAGTGAGCGACTAAACACACACACACACACACACACACACTCACCGGGAGGGCTACAGTTCATGGGATGGCAGAGTGAGCGACTAAACACACACACACACACCTAAACACACACACACACCTAAACACACACACACACACACACACACACACACACACACACGGGAGGCACAGGGTATGGGGAAGTAGAAGCGCGGTGGAAAGTTGAGAGGCGGAACGGGCTATTCCAAAGCCACGGAAACTCTTACTCTAGGAGATATCCTCTTTTAGATCCAGAATACCCCAACCGCTCCGCCTAGGGGAACGCACACTGCCGCCTTTGCACCTCCGCACCTGCACTCTCCGCCGAGGATTCTTTTCCCCTAAGTCGATTGCCAGGTAATTGCGCATCCCATGCATGGGTGCAGGAAATTTGGAAGGGCCAGCAAGACGCGAAACTGACAAGCCCGCCCCAGGGAAGAGACACCAGCAACCTCACGTTCCCTGAACGGAAGTCCTAGGAGTTCGCGGGGCGTCTAGACTACACTTCCCAGAATTCATCAGATTTCCCCTTCCTGAGCGGCAGGACAAGCCACTAACAGTGTCAGAACTACACTTCCCCGCATGCCAAGGGACACTAACCAGAGTCTCACCTTCCAGGAAGAAGTGTTGAAACTCCGGGGAGCTCCTTGACTACACTTCCCGAAATTCCACAGCGGAAAGAACCCCACAGTCCCGACTCCCGGGGTGGTAATGAGGTTTCCTGCACCGAGTCTGTTACTTTTCTTGAGTTCCCCAGTGAAAATATTCCATAGACACGACTTTCTGAAATCAAAATGTCTCCCAATTATGGCAGGAGTGTTGTTGGACAGGGAACAAGTTGGGAGATACAATCTTCATAACTGCTTAGGGGACACAAGATGATCGAATGTAGGCTGATTTTAGTGTAATCTGATGTTACGAGGCCAAAGCTGTGAGGTAAAAGAATAGGCAAAGAGGAATGATTTGGGAGGGGCAATGAGGAAGGAAGAAAGTCTGCCAACTCCAGACCCTGTGGTACCACTGCTTTGGCACAAAAACAAACTTGAGAGGGCCAAAATGGAAGCTTGTCCTCATGGAAAAGTGCTCTTCCCTCACCTAAACTTTTCATTGCAGTTGATATGATCCCCACTTTAGATGTGAAAACACCAAATTTCAGAAAGTTAAGAAATTGTCTGCTATCTCAATGCAAACATCATTGCTGAAGAGCTTGGCACTGGAGTCACTGTGATTCCCAAAGCCTATGATTTAATGCCAGGGCACTGAGGAGGATTCTATTGGCGAGGGAGGATGTTTATATTAATATGAAATGTGGTATTTATTATATTAAATATTAATATTTTCCAGTTAAAACCTTTATTATAGGTAATAATTTTAAAACATATGTTCAGTTCAGTCACTCAGTCGTGTCCGACTCTTTGCGACCCCATGAATCACAGCACGCCAGGCCTCCCCTGTCCATCACCAAATCCCGGAGTTCACTCAAACTCATGTCCATCAAGTCGGTGATGTCATCCAGCCATCTCATCCTCTGTCGTCCCCTTCTCCTCCTGCCCCCAATCCTTCCCAGCATCAGGGTTTCTCCAGTGAGTCAGCTCTTCACGTGAGGTGGCCAAAATATTGAGGTTTTAGCTTCAGCATCAGTCCCTCCAATGAACACCCAGGACTGATCTTTAGAATGGACTGATTGGATCTCCTTGCAGTCCAAGGGACTCTCAAGAGTCTTCTCCAACACCACAGTTCAAAAGCATCAATTCTTCGACACTCTGCTTTCTTCACAGTCCAACTCTCACATCCATACATGAAGTGAAGTGACGTGAGCTCACTCAGTCATGTCCAACTCTTGATGACCCCATGGATTTAGCCCACTAGGCTCTTCCATCCATGGGGTTCTCCAGGCAAGGATACTGGAGTGGGTTGCCATTTCCTTCGACCACTGGAAAAACCATAGCCTTGACTAGACAGACCTTTGTTGGCAATGTCTCTGCTTTTCAATATGCCGTCTAGGTTGGTCATAACTTTCCTTCCAAGGAGTAAGCGTATTTTAATTTCATGGCCGCAATCACCATCTGCAGTGATTTTGGACCCTCCCAAAATAAAGTCTGACACTGTTTCCACTGTTTCCTCGTCTATTTCCCATGAAATGATGGGACCAGATGCCATGATCTTCGTTTTCTGAATGTGGAGCTTTACGCCAACTTTTTCACTCTCCTCTTTCACTTTCATCAAGAGGCTTTTTAGTTCCTCTTCACTTTCTGCCATAAGGGTGGTGTCATCTGCATATCTGAAGTTATTGATATTTCTCCTGGCAATCTTGATTCCAGTTTGTGCTTCTTCCAGCTCAGCATTTCTCATGATGTACTCTGCATATAAGTTAAATAAGCAGGGTGACAATATACAGCCTTGATGTCCTCCTTTTCCTATTTGGAACCAGTCTGTTGTTCCATGTCCAGTCCTAACTGTTGCTTCCTGACCTGCATATAGGTTTCTCAAGAGGCAGGTCAGGTGGTCTGGTATCCCCATCTTTCAGAATTTTCCAGTTTATTGTGATCCACATAAAGGCTTTGACATAGTCAATAAAGCAGAAATAGATGTTTTTCTGGAACTCTCTTGCTTTTTTGATGATCCAGCAGATGTTGGCAATTTGATCTCTGGTTCCTCTGCCTTTTCTAAAACCAGCTTGAACATCAGGGAGTTCACAGTTCACGTATTGCTGAAGCCTGGCTTGGAGAATTTTGAGCATTACTTTACTAGCATGTGAGATGAGTGCAATTGTGCGGTAGTTTGAGCATTCTTTGGCATTGCCTTTCACTGGGATTGGAATGAAAACTGACTTTTTCCAGTCCTGTGGCCACTGCTGAGTTTTCCCAATTTGCTGGCATATTGAGTGCAGCACTTTCACAGCATTCTCTTCCAGGATTTGAAGTGGCTCAACTGGAATTTCACCACCTCCCCTAGCTTTGTTCGTAGTGATGCTTTCTAAGGCCCACTTGACTTCACATTCCAGGATGTCTGGCTCTAGATGAGTGATCACACCATCGTGATTATCTGGGTTGTGAAGCTTTTTGTACAGTTCTTCTGTGTATTCTTGCCACCTCTTCTTAATATCTTCTGCTTCTGTTAGGTCCATACCATTCTGTCCTTTATCAAGCCCATCTTTGCATGAAATGTTCCCTTGGTATCTCTAATTTTCTTGAAGAGATCCCTAGTCTGTCCCATTCTGTTGTTTTCCTCCATTTCTTTGCATTGATCGCTGAAGAAGGCTTTCTTATCTCTCCTTGCTATTCTTTGGAACTCTGCATTCAAATGGGTATATCTTTCCTTTTCTCCTTTGCTTTTCACTTCTCTTCTTTTCACAGCTATTTGTAAGGCCTCCTCAGACAGCCATTTTGTTTTGCATTTCTTTTTCTTGGGGATGGTCTTGATCCCTGTCTCCTGTACAATGTCATGAACCTCCATCCATAGTTCATCAGGCACTCTGTCTATCAGATCTAGTCCCTTATATCTATTTCTCACTTCCACTGTACAAGGGATTTGATTTAGGTCATACCTAAATGGTCTAGTGGTTTTCCTCACTTTCTTCAATTTAAGTCTGAATTTGGCAATAAGGAGTTCATGATCTGTGCCACAGTCAGCTCTCCGTCTTGTTTTTGCTTACTGTATAGAGCGTCTCCAAGTTTGGCTGCAAAGAATATAATCAATCTGATTTCAGTGTTGACCATTTGGTGATGTCCATGTGTAGAGTCTTCTCTTGTGTTGTTGGAAGAGGGTGTTTGCTATGGCCAGTGCGTTCTCTTGGCAAAATTCTATTAGCCTTTGCCCTGCTTCATTCCGTATTCCAAGGCCAAATTTGCCTGTTGCCCCAGATACTTCTTGACTTCCTACTTAGCATTCCAGTCCCCTATAATGAAAAGGACATCTTTTTGGGTGTTAGTTCTAAAAGGTCTTGTTGATCTTCATAGAATCGTTGAACTTCAGCTTCTTCAGTGTTACTGGTTGGGGCATAGACTTGGATTACCGTGATATTGAATGGTTTGCCTTGGAAATGAACAGAGATCATTCTGTCATTTTTGAGATTTCATGCAAGTACTGCATTTTGGACTCTTTTGTTGACCATGATGGCTACTCCACTTCTTCTAAGGGATTCCTGCCCAGTAGTAGATATAATGGTCATCTGAGTTAAATTCACCCATTCCAGTCCATTTTAGTTTGCTGATTCCTAGAATGTCAACATTCACTCTTGCCATCTCCTGTTTGACCACTTCCAATTTGCCTTGATTCATGGAACTATCATTCCAGGTTCCTATGCAATATTGCTCTTTACACCATCAGAGCTTGCTTCTATAAGCACTAACATCCACAGCTGGGTATTGTTTTTGCTTTGGCTCCATCCCTTCATTCTTTCTGTAATAATATTCCACTGATCTCCAGTAGTATATTGGGCACCTACTGACCCGGGGAGTTCCTCTTTCAGTATCCTATCATTTTGCCTTTTCATACTGTTCATGGGGTTCTCAAGGCAAGAATACTGGTTTGCCATTCCCTTCTCCAGTAGACCACATTCTGTCAGACCTCTCCACCGTGACCTGCCCATCTTGGGTGGCCCCACACGGCATGGCTTAGTTTCATTGAGTTAGACAAGGTACAAGGTTTTGGTCCGTGTGATTAGACTGACTAGTTTTCTATGATTATGGTTTGTGCATCTGCCCTCTGATGCCTCTAGAACACCTATCATCTTACTTGGGTTTCTCTTACCTTGGACAAGGGTTATCTCCTCACAGCCCCGCCTCCTGACTTTGAACATGGAGTAGCTCCTCTCAGCCCTCCTGCGCCCAAGAAAAACTTAAAAACACTTTAAGGTTGTATTATAGGGACTTCACTGATGAGTCACTGGTTAGAATTCCAGGCTTTCACTGCAGTGGCTTGAGGCCAATCCTTGGTTGAGATTAGAGATCCTACAAGTTTGGTGAGGTGAAAAAACATACAAAGTTCAAAAGTGTATTATAACCTTCGTGGGCCCAAGAGAATACAGTAATTTGGTTGATTCTTTATTGTATCTCTCATATGAGTCTGAGTCACCAAAGTCAATGAGTCAGAGACTTTCGTGGTAGTTCAGTGGCTAATATTCCGGCTTCCACTGCAGGGGGACCTGGGTTTGATCTGTAGTCCGGGAACTAGATCCCAGAAGCCCATAACTAAAGATTCTGCATGCTGCAAGAGCAAAGATCCCACGTGCCACCAATAAGACTTGGCACAGCCAAATAAATAAATGTTAATTCAGATGGATCATAGACTAAATGTAAAACCTGAAACTGTGTGGCTTTTAGAGTAGGAAAAAAATGTGAGGGCAGAAAAACCTTTGTGACATTAAATTAAGCAGAGTTCTTATATCTGAAACCCAAAGCACAATCACAGAAGACAAAAACCGAACTTCATCAAAAATTTTAAAAACTTAAATGCTCTGCAAAAAATACTAATGGGGCAAAAACAAAAACCACACACTGTGACAAAATATCTGCAAAACACGTAACTGGCAAAGGACAAGTGTCCAGAACATATAAAGAACTCAAAAATCAAGAACAAGAAAACACATTCACCAAAGAAAATAGGTCTATGATTATCAAACATTCATGTATAAAGATGCTCAACTTAGTCATTAGGGAAATGTAAATTAATACCAACATGAGAAACCACTATAAAACTACTGAAATGCTAAAAAATAAAACCCTGATATGCACTGGTAGTGGGAGTGCAAAATGGCATATCCACTTTAGAAACACCTGTTTTTCACAAAGTTAGACATACTCTTACAACCCAACAATCCCACTCCTAAGTATTTACCAAAATAAAGAAAACCTGTATTAATACACAAATATTGTCAGACAGATCTAGTTAATACACCATATAGAAATCATCATACTTGCTGCGTCTGGAGGTGGAACTGACAAGAATGGTACACAAGAAAACATTAAGGTTTAATAGAAATGTGGTATATATTGATTTTGGTGATGATTACACAAGTAGATACATTTGTCAAAATTCATGAAGCTGTAAACTTGAGATTTATGCATGTGCTTGCATGCAAATTACATCTCAGTAATGAACTGTTAGCATACAAAATTGCTGGCCACACACAACCTGGTGATTCTGGACCCACTAATGGGTTATGACCTTCAGTCTGATAAGCACTAGTTCACAAGACCTGCAGGGTTGGGAACATGACCCCAGGTGTCTAATCTAATCCTCCCAAGCCTTGGAGAATTCCTCTGTTTACAAGTTTTTAGAAAATTTTAGAGAGGAACTGAATAAAAATTTCAAAAGTGACTGTTCTTCCTTTAACTCATTTAACATTGCTGGACACCTGCAGTGTGGTAGGCACTGAAGAGGCAGAGTGGACTTGCTGTAAACAAAGTCCATGCCTTCCAGGAGCTTCTACTGGAAGAAATTTGGGCATTTTAGTACTTTTGGTTCCCTCCAGATTGGACCCATCCTCGCCATGCCTCTCATCCATGTAGTTTCTGCTAAATGTCAAGGTTCTGAATGAAGCTTTCTGTCTCCATGCTCATGAGGCTTCTCTGCTGTGTGGTCACTCAACCACCATGACAGTTTGCAAGTTCTGGAGAAAATAAATGTTTTGTTTTCTACGACAGGACTATTTCAGCACGCATGTGAGGTATTAACACATGCGATTTTATAGAGATTCTTTGCTGTGTGTATTCTCTGATGAGGCAAAGTCCTTGTCACCCTCATCCCCAGCATGGACTCGCTGATGAATTGTAAGACTGGAGCTCCAACTGAAGCCTTTCCCACACTCTTCACATTTATATGGTTTTTCCCCTGTGTGGACTCTCTGATGGGCCTGGAGGTATGAGCTCCAACTGAAGACCTTACCACACTCCTCACACTTATATGGTTTCTCTCCAGTGTGAACCCTCTGGTGGGCTTGAAGGTATGATCTCTGTCTGAAGCGCTTACCACACACATCACATCGGTACGGTTTCTCTCCTGTGTGGACTCCACGATGAGCCAGAAAATTTGAGGCCCGACAGAAGCCTTTCCCACACTCCTCACACTGGTAGGGTTTCTCTCCAGTATGGCACCTCTGATGGGCCTGCAGCTGTGAGCCCACACTGAAGCCTTTCCCACACTCTGCACACTGATACGGTTTCTCACCAGTGTGGACTCTCTGATGCACTTGAAGGCTTGAGAACTGACTGAAGGCCTTCCCACATTTTTCACATTTATAGGGCTTCTCTCCTGTGTGGATTCGACAATGAACGTTAAGATCTGAACTCCGGCTAAAGCCCTTCCCACATGTACCACATTTGTACGGTTTTTCCCCAGTGTGGCTTCTCTGATGGGCCAGAAGATTCGAGGCCTGACTGAAACCTTTCCCACACTCCTCACATTTATATGGTTTCTCTCCTGTATGGACTCTAAAATGAATGTTAAAATCTGAGCTACGACTAAAGCCCTTTCCGCATGCATCACATTGATAGGGTTTCTCACCACTATGGCCTCTCTGATGGTCCAGAAGATTTGAGGCCCGGCAGAAGCCCTTCCCACACTCCTCACATTTGTAAGGTTTCTCTCCTGTGTGGCTTATCTGATGGGCTTGCAGGTGGGAACCCACACTGAAGCCTTTCCCACACTCCTCACACTTATATGGTTTCTCACCTGTGTGGATTCTACAATGGATGTTCAGGTGTGAGCTATAACTGAAGCCCCTGCCACACGCATCACATTTGTAAGGTTTCTCCCCAGTGTGGATTCGCTGATGAGCCTGCAGGCGTGAATGCCAACTGAAGCCCTTCCCACACTCTTCACATTGATAAGGTTTCTTTTCCGTGTGAACTCTCTGATGGACATGGAGATAGGAGCGCTTACTGTAGCCCAGCCCACATTCCTTACATTTATAGGGTTTCTCCAATGGGTGGGCTAGTAGAGGAGCTTGAAAATGTGAGCTTTTTCTGATGTTCCTCCTACACTCCTCTAATCTGTGTGGATTCTCTTCAGCGGGGACTCTTTGATGTTGATGAAGATATGACCTCTGACTAAAATCTTTATGTGACATATGATTGTTCAGTTTTGCTCTACTGTGGACTCTCTGATGGGCTTGAAGACTTGAAAACCGACGGAAGGTGTTTTCACATTTTTCACATTTATAGGGCTTCTCTCCTGTGGAGGCTGTCTGATTCATTTGAAGGAAAGAGCCCCATATGAAACCCTTCCCACACTCCACCCCTTTATAGGGTTTTCCTCCAGTGTAGTCTCTGCACTGAACTTGAAGATGTGAACTCTGACTGAAGTCTTTACTGAACTCATCTTTACAGAGTGTGTAACTTTGTTTTTCCAATTGAGAGCCAATTCCTTGAATAATTCCCATGGAATCTCGACACCTGGTTAATTCCTCTGTAACCTGTAGCCAGATTTTTGAGCAGAAAAATTCTTCGTGTGGCAGATACCTTAATCCAACTTCCTGAAGAGTCTCTATGCCATTTAGATTCTGATTTCCTAAGAGGATAAAGAAAATTAAAAGATGGGGCAAATGAGTGCTTTGCTCAGAAATGCCAAGGTTATAAACTTAGGCCCACCCCCTAAGACCTTATGGGGACATGAAAAACTTCTATTTTTCTTCAGCATCATGTATTATTTGCATACCTCCAGACACCAAGAGGTGTTCCACCAGGTTCCCTTTCACTACACATTTGTGGGATCCATTTAGAATCATAAGTTTCATAGATGAAACATAAATTAGAGATCTAATAGCTATAGAGCAAGAAAAATACCTCCTAGGGAATGTTTACCAAGATGAGGCTGCATGTTACTCAAAGCCTTACTTTCTCTGCTGCAACAAGTGTTTAATAAACAGCTTTCACATAATTGCACATCTGATCCAAATGCTCAAAAGCTCATGTAAGAGCCTTACTGACAGATTATCAGAAGACATTCTCAAGCAGTATTGAAAACTTTTGCTTTATTAGAAGTTTACTCCACTGGAAAGAGCTTTGGAGGCCCTGGTAGGTTGGATAGATAGATGTTTAGGAGAAAATAATATATCACCTAAGGGCCTAAAGTTCCAGAGAAGGCAATGACACCCCACTCCAGTACTTTTGCCTAGAAAATCCCAAGGACAGAGGGGCCAGGTAGGCTGCAGTCCATGGGGTCGCTAGAGTCGGACACGACTGAGCGACTTCACATTCACTTTTCACTTTCATGCATTGGAGAAGGAAATGGCAACCCACTCCAGTGTTCTTGCCTGGAGAATCCCAGGGACGGGGGAGCCTGGTGGGCTGCCATCTATGGGGTTGCACAGAGTCGGACGCAACTTAGCAGCAGCAGCAGCAGCAAGGGCCTAAAGTTCAGAGTATAAGCAGAGTGACTGGTCTTTTGTCTGCTGCTGGGAAATATCCTTCAGGAAGACAATGTGCAGAGAAGTTTACTATAATAACATACATTATTCTAAAACTTCACATCAATCAAATTCCTACAACTTCCATGAGGGGGAGGGGGAGGGAGACTGAAAAATTAAAAGATAACCTAATTTTTACAACAGAGTAAGACTTTGCAAGGAGTAAATAAATAGGGTGGAATACAGATTTTAAAAGTCAGTATTGGACAGTAAGAGTTACATTCTCCTTGGAACTCTGTTCCACCAATTAGTCATATAGCTTGCTACTAACTTCTTTAGAGGTATCTTTTCAAATAATGCCTTACCAGTGATGCCTCTTTTATTACCATACGATATCATATACTAAATTCTCCCTTTATTCTACATTCCTGGAAATCTCCATCAGCCATACACTGTCTTGTTTTTACACAGCACATATTCCCATCTGACATACTATATACATAGTATAGGCACAAAAAGTTCCTTGATCTTTTTTGTTTTATGTTTTCTCCTGCTTGAGTGTAATACCCACAGGGACAAGCATTTTGTACTGTTTGCAGGTTTATCACCACTCCCAGAACTCTGATATGGTCAGTGTTCCAGAAGTACATGCTGGATGGATAAATAAATCCTAGTTTGATGTCTCTGTGACAGTTTAAGCCATGTTATAAAAGTAAAAGAGCTTTTGCAAGTAACTTACTCATCACAAGAAAGGAAGTGGGAACAGCTGGGAAGCTGAAAGGCTTCACTAGATGCAGGGCTAACCTAAGTGAATGTTACTGACAGAAAATCACAATGATCATAAAATTAGGGAATTTCCTGGTGGTCTAATTGTTAGGACACTGTGCTCTCATTGCCAAGGGCCCAGGTTGGATCCTTGGTCAGGGAACTAAGATCCCAGAAGCCACACAGTGTGAAAAAAAAAAAAAAATCTTGGCAAGAATCACTCAGAAGGCAAAAATAAAAATAAAAAGCATAGGGCATAAAGATGGCCATGGGGCATACAGATGGACTGTTTCTGAAATTCTTATACCCTTTTCCTATATGGGTAAAGGTTTTCCTTTTTCATTTAGGAGTCAATATTTAGACCCTTATGTTACCCCTGCCCTGTGAAAAAGTTGTTTCTGAAAGTAGACTATAAAACTGATGGGCATGGGGGACATCACAAGCCACTTTCTATATTGGGATTTTATTTTGAATGAGAGATCTGAGCAGAGAAATGACAATGTTTGAATTTAAAAGAATCACTTGGAGTAGAGAATTGATTGTGAAAAAGCAAAGCAGAAGAGAAAGCATTACAAAGACTGTGGCAGTAATCCAGACTACACTCTGACTTGGACCAGAGCCACAGCTGGAGAGGCGACGAGAAGGAGGACAGACTCAGAGTCATAGGACTCTCACCCAAGAAACAACAGCTCTGGGCTGCTGTCTTTATCATTTGCAGCTTTTCTTCTCTCTCTAATTGGGATGGTACATCTGGTGTGAAGGATTGATGCCCTGCGAAAAGGAAGGACAAACATTTAAAATGAATGCATTAGAAGCCCAAATTATGAAAAACTGTGGTTTACACTATATCAACATTGACATCAAAATCAGTGTTTTCCAATTTTTCAATTATGAACCATTGGCTGAAATATATTTTATGCAAAACCGAGGATGTATAGTCATTGCTGTTGTTATTTAGTTGCTAAGTCATATCCAACTCTTGATACCGCATAGACTGTAGCCCACCAGGTTCCTCTGTCCATGGGACTTTCCAGGCAAGAATACTGCAGTAGATTGCCATTTCCTTCTCCAGATCTTCCCGACCAAGGATCGAACCCATATCTCCTGCACTGCGGTTGGATTCTTTACCACTGAGCCACTTGAGAAGCCCCCAGGATATGTAGACTAAGTATAAATTACTGGAAGACATTATTTTCATTGCACCCTTCTCATCATTTCTCACACTATTCTCGCCAACAGGCCATAATTTTTATTGCATCATGCAGTTACTGCCAAGTGCTGTGATATTTTCTACCCTATTTTATTTCAATTTCTTAAAGAATGACCCACTAATTGGAGATGATTACAATTAGAAAAGCCAAAAAGGTAGAGCAATCATGCGGACAATTTATAGTATGTTTACAAACACACTTTGGTCAGCAGAGAAAGAAAATGCTATTTCTGTGGGACTTCCCTGGTGGTCCAGTGGTTATGAATCTGCCTTCCAATGCAGGGGATGCAGGTTCAGTCCCTGGTCAAGGAACTAAGTTCCCACATGCCAGGGGGCAACTAAGCCAATGCACTGCAGCTAGCGAACGTGAGCTTCAGTGAAAGATCCTGCATGAAGCAACAAGGTCCTGTGTGCCTCAACTAAGACCTGATGCAGCCATAAATAAATAAATATTAAAACAAACTAACAAACAAAAAGCCCTGCGATCTCTGCATCTCATGCTGATTAGAAAACCGAAATTTGGTTCAAGAGCTCCGAAGCTCTGCCTGTTCAAGGGCACATAAATACTGCAAGGGGTCTCTGTTCAGTCACAGAGGGCACCCATCCTCACCCACTGAGAGCAGGTTCCGGAAGTTCTCCAGCATCACTTCCTGGTACAGCTTCCTCTGGGCCAAGTCCAGCAGCCCCATCTCCTCCTCTGTGAAGACCACGGCCACATCCTTGAAGGTCACTGCCTCCTACAACATCAATCACACTCCTGATTCTCCCTGGAGGAAGGGTAACAACTGAGAAAAGTGGGCAGGATGTGTACAAAGTGGTTCCAGGTACTGAGAGACCACAGTCAATTTTACTGTAACGTAATTAAACATCCCCAATAACGCATTTATGTTGTATATATTTTCATTTTCATAATAAATGCTGAAAAGGACAACTTTTATATAGATTTTTTTGCTTCCCTCCCGATTATTTCTTTAGGATAAGTTTAACAGTGAAAAATTACCATGTCAAAGAATAGGCAGCTTCAAAATTATTACATACAACAGCAGGTTTTCTCAACTCTTCTCTTATTTTATCCTCCTCCAAGAGTATATCAGTTCAGTTCAGTCGATAGGTCATGTCTGACTCTTTGCGACCCCATGAATCGCAGCATGCCAGGCCTCCCTGCCCATCACCAACTCCCGGAGTTCACTCAAACTCAAGTCCATCGAGTCAGTGATGCCATCCAGCCCCCCTAATCCTCTGTCGTCCCCTTCTCCTCCTGCTCCCAAACCTTCCCAGCATCAGAGTCTTTTCCAATCAGTCAATTCTTTGCATGAGGTGGCCAAAGTACTGGAGTTTCAGCTTTAGCATCATTCCTTTCAAAGAACACCCAGGACTGATCTCCTTCAGAATGGACTGGTTGGATCTTCTTGCAGTCCAAGGGACTCTCAAGAGTCTTCTCCAACACTAGAGTTCAAAAGCATCAATTCTTTGGCACTCAGCTTTCTTCACAGTCCAACTCTCACATAAGTAGCCCCAATTCTCCATATCTCACACTTTGAATATAACCATATTTTTAAATCCTAGGCAAACTTATCAGTAAAAGAACAACTAATTTGATCTGTACTTATTTGATCATTAATAAGCTTATCATATTTTCACATATTTACTAGGTGTTTTTATTGTTTTTCTTCAGAACTTGGCCTGTTAATATTCTTTTTTTTAAATTTTAATTATTTTTCAGCAACAGAGGTATCAATGGATTCATAGAGGAGTAGCTTCCTGCCTGAAGCAAATCCTATTGTGTGTGTCCCATGGCAGGCAGGACATAGCCAATATATATATTTTTAATTACCTTGGCCGTACCACATGGCACGAGGGATCTTAGTTCCCCAACCAGCAACTGAAGCCACACCCCTCTGTAGTGGAAGCATAGAATATTTAACACTGGACCTCCAGGGAAGTCCCACCTGTTAATATTCTTTGCACATACTCCAACTGGGGTTTTATATTCAGATTCTGTAAAATTCCTATTACAGATTTCAAGCTTCAGTTTTTGAGCATGGTGATGGACAGGGAGGCCTGGAATGCTGTGGTTCATGGGGTCGCAAAGAGTCGGACATGACTGAGCGACTGAACTGAACTGATTACACATATTTTTACCCACATTTGGCTACTGTTCTTGTACAGCACCGGGGACAGTATGGTTTCACATCGTCAGCACTTATGACATTCGAGGCCAGATGACTCTTTGTTGAAGAGGGCTGCTGTGTGCACTGCAGGGTATTCAGCAGCATCCCTGGCTCTTATGTACTGTATCAGTGACATCTCCCAAGTCATGACAGCAAAAATGTTTCCAGACGTGGCCTGAGGGCACATTTGCTCATGACTAAGAATCACTTGTATACAGCATTATTGTAATATCTTCTATTCTACTCTGATATGTGAAATTACAAAAAAGTGATAAAACAACAAAAATGAAACTATATTAAAATTAAAAATCAGTGATCATCTGGCACTCTTCTTGGAAGAGGTTCTCAGATGCCTACTGTTCACTTCAACTGTTCACTTCAGGGCTTCCCAAGAAAGAGAAACAGGATGTGTTTAATTGCTGAGAAATGAGGTGACAACTAAATGCCTAGAAAGGCAAGCCTAACTCACCTTGGACTTGGACATTTTGTCCTCCTCCTTCTGGGGAATTGCTGAGTCTTAGGAAGGCCTTATGGGAGATGAAGAGAAAAACTGTCAAAGTCTGGTCAAGGATGTCACTGACCCATGTTGTTATTGTTCAGTTGCTAAGTTGTGTCTGACTCTTTTGAGAACCCATGGAATGCAGCCCACCACACTCCTTTGTCTATGGGATTTCCCAGGCAAGAATACTGGAGTGGGTTGCCATTTTCTTCTCCAGGGGATATTCCCCACCCAGGGACTGAAACCATAGCACAGCAGAAAATGGAGGGATTAACAATGTCTATCTCATACAGCTACTGTCTTTGCTAAAATAATCAAATTGTATTCACAATTTCAGTACAACTTATGTGGCAAAATGCATAGGCTAACGTTAACATTTCACCATTTGAATAGAACTTATACTTTTAATTAAACCTGGAGTAAAAAAACAAAACAACGCCTAGGATTGCTGTCAGAATTAAATGAGTAGGCAGAAAGCTCAAAGAACACTTCCAAGGCACCTTATTTCTCAGTAGCAGCAGAAAGCAGGTCATGTTCAGGAACGAAAAACCTGTCCTCATAAATAGTTTCTATCACTGGATCCTTCAGAGGCTGTTGCTTTGTTATATGAAAATCACCTTTAGCCTCTGACATGTTATTCTTGCTTGGTTTATCCTACTTAATTTGATGGTTTGCAGTAATATTTAAGATTAAATTGTTTTTTTTCCCTGTGTAAGATATATATCATATAAAACTTTATATTTGAACCATTTTTTTAGGGTGTTGAGTTCATTAGGTGCCTTCATATTGTGAATCACCACCACTATCCATCTCTAGAACTTTTCCACCACCAGGAACTCAAACTCTGTACTCATCAAACACTTAACTCTCTACTGCCCATCCCCTTGGCTCCTGATAACCACTATTCTACTTTCATAGTCGTAGTGTCAAATTTTTCATGACACTATGAATGACCACTTTTTCAAAGATATAAGACCTTGCTAATTTGACTTTGCTAACAGCAGGGCCTTAAAAAAACTCATATCATTGAGCTGAAGAAAAATTAACAGAACCCTATTATTTAACAGTAAGTTAACCACTATGCCATTTTAATTAACAAGCTAATCATAGTAATGACAAAAACAATACAAATGGCAATGTTTAACACTGCACAAGCACTAAGTATGTGCTAAGGACCTTGAGAAGCACTTGGCACACATTGCTCCATTAGGTACCTCCCACACACCTGTGAAGAATCTAGTGTCATACAAGCGGTGTGATGCTGGTCTGATCACCTCCACCTCTGTGCCTCTCCTCAGCTACAACAGGAGAGGAAAAAAAAGAGAATGTCAGTCCTAGGGTTACTGTGAGGGATGAATGAGCTAAATGCCCTTAGCACTGTACCTGGCATTTTAGAAAGTTCTCAGTAAATAATGATGGTCACGACTGTTGTTCCCACATAACAGACAAGGAAGCCGAGGCTCGGTGAGGTCAAGAGGCAGGGAGGAACCTGAATCCACTCTCACAAAGGAGCTAATCTTCTAGATCTTGTATCTCTGTTGCTCCTAGGAAAAAAGTAAAAATACACAGATGGGAGTCTGAGGTCTCATGGAAAGAGAAATGAGAGCTTGAAAGCTGGGGACAGAAGACAGAAAAGGAAACTGGAAAGGACTCTGAAGTCAGAGGATCTGCTTGAAGGAGATGAGAACAGAGTCAGGAAGGGTGGAGGCTTTGGAATCAGACCACTGGTATTTGAACACTGGCATCTCCAACATCCTACTACTTAGTCCCAAGGTCTGATCTGTAAATCAGGAATTAACTTGGTTATGATTAACCAGTGACCAACAGAAGAGTCTAGATTTTCACTGAGAGCCTAACTTAATAGCACATCAGACTCACAGGGGAGTTTTAAAAAAATGGTCAGACTTTAAATGGAAAGCAACTTTTAAAAGCTGTATTTTTTAAATTGTTGTTGTTTTTTTTTAATAAAACAAAGACAAAGAAATGCTCAGAACTTATTCACAACTAATTAAATCAGAAACTGTGGAGGAGGGTTGCTAACATCTGCATTCTTGCCCCTCTCCTAGCATCCCAGCCTGTGATTCAATTGTCCAGTCAGGACACTGCACCAGGAAATGAACCCCAGGTAATAAGACACTGAGTGGTAACCGTAATCAATGTGCAGTAGTTTCCCAGCTCGGGTCAGCTCTATTGTAAGGCCTAAAATTCCCAGTTCTACCCTGACACCTTTGAGCCTCACAGAGCCCAGGAGGCCTAACTCTTACTTCCTCTGCTCTCTCCAGACATGATCTTTTCCCTGGGGAAGACACCCCATCCACCTAGTTCGCCTGTAGTTAACCATGTTTTTATTTATTCATTTATTGGTTGTACCTCGTGTCTTGTGGGATCTTAATTGCCCAACTAGGGATCGAATCTGGGCCCCTGAAATGAAAGTGCTGGGCCTAAAGACTCAACTGCCAGGAAATTCCTTTAACCATGTTTTAATTCATTAATTAACTAATTTATTTATTTGCCAGCACCACAGGGCATGTGGGATCTTAGTTCCCCGACCAGGGATCAAACACGTGTAAGTGGAAGTGCAGAGTCCTAACCACTGGACTGCCAAGAAGTCCCATTCCTTAACCATGTTTTTAGATTCTAGCTATTTAACATCTGTGATTCCTGATTCCTTCCTCAGTCTGTTGAATCACAGGACCAGATTGTCAACCACAGTTAGTAACACAGTCCCCACAAGCCAGCTTTCCAAGGCATGTTAAGGTCACAAGGGTCCATAACATGTTATGGAAAAAATTCAAACAAACTTTTTAGTCAATGTAAGATAACCCGCCCGACCACTGCCCCCTGTTCTCCTGTTCTTAGTGCCCCAAAGGGGGATGTCACCACCTATTTACTTCCCACCACTATAGCATAAAGACATAGTCCTCTTGCTTTGCTTCATGACTCCTGTGTGTGACAGGCCTTGTATGGCCCTGGGTGGCAAGCTGTGTCTCTTTTTTGGGGAAACTCTAAGCACAGAAAACCTTCTTTCTTGGTAACCTCTCCATGCTGTCATTCGATCACCTTTATAAATGAAGACCTGACACAGTTCACCCCATCAAATGATCAGATGTAGCCCACCTAGTTCTCAACCTAACAGGTTTCACCTCTGTGCCTGCTTCAAAATTGTTCAAGCAAGCCAACCACATCCTCCTGCCAGAACCAAGGGTTACCCTGCTGCTGCTGCTGCTGCTGCTGCTACTGCTAAGTCGCTTCAGTCGTGTCCGACCCTGTGTGACCCCAGACGGCAGCCCATCAGGCTCCCCCGTCCCTGGGATTCTCCAGGCAAGAACACTGGAGTGGGTTGCCATCCTACCCTCTGTTTAATACAAAGCCTGTCTCCCAGAGCCACTGCTGCTTCATTCTACTCATGAGTGGCCTTGCATGGCTGTATGTGATAAACAAACTGCTGCCAACCTCATCCGCCCAGCGCAGATATCTCATACTGTTTAGGACAGGGATTCCTCCTTTCTAAATAAGGTGAATAGGAAGTGACTAGAACACCATCACAATCATCCAGAAAGCTAGAAAAGAACACATTAGTCCAGGGACTTCCTGGTGGTCCAATGGTTAAGATTTTGCCTTCCACTGCAGGGGGTGTGGGTTCAATCTCTGGTCAGGGAGATTCCACCTGCCTCATAGGCAAAAAGCCAAAACATAAAACAGAAATAATACTGTAAAAAAAAAAAAATTCAATAAACAAACCCACAGAAGCCCAGACTCATTGAAATGGTAAAAGGACTGGGTTTTTACCGTTTTTACCAACTTCCTTAGGTGATTCTAATATGGCCCAAGTTTGGGAACCACTGCAGTATTCTAGTCTGCCCCTCAGAGTGTTACCTGAAATGCCTAATAGCCAGGAAGCTCAGGGCAGGGCTAGAACTGGCACTCAGGCCTCCTGATGACTAGCCTCCTGCTTCTCTCTGTTGTAAGATGCCCTTGAAGGTCTAAAGAGGTAAGAGTAATTTGTAAATGCCCTGGGAGGCAAATCCTCAGAGGAAAAATGGAGGGTTCCATTTACACCAGTGGTGCCCAGCCGAAACATAATGCAAGTTACATGGGTAATTTAAATGTTTCTAGCAGACACATTGAAAAATGTAAAAGAAGTAGCCTTTATTTTAACAATGTGTTTTATTTAATGCAACATATCCAAAATATAACTTCAACCTGCAACAGAGATATTTTCCATTCTTTTCCAGTGTTTGAAATCTCTTGTGTGTCCTACACTTAACAGCACGTCTCAGTTGGCACCAGCCACATCTGAAGAACGACAGTCTCACGTGGCCAATGGCTACCATAGTGAATGGTGCAGACTCTGGCCTTTTAAAGCAATAGAGACCATATGATTATCCCCTAGGAACTGCTGCTACTGCTGCTAAGGCGCTTCAGTCATGTCTGACTCTATGCGACTCCACAGACAGTAGCCCACCAGGCTCCCCCATCCCTGAGATTCTCCAAGCAGGAACACTGGAGTGGGTTGCCATTTCCTTCTCCAATGCATGGAAGTGAAAAGTGAAAGTGAGTCACTCAGTCGTGTCCTATTCTTAGTGACCCCATGGACTGCAGCCTACCAGGCTGCTCCGTCCATGGGATTTACCAGGCAAGAGTACTGCAGTGGGGTGCCACTGCCTTCTCCGGCCCCAGGAACAAAGTTCAAAAGACAACCAATTCTGTTAGTTATCAGTTTCAAAAAGGTTATTAGGAAAAGGATTCATTTTTGCTCAACTGTATGGTCAAATTGAAGTATTAAAAGAATAAAATTGGGGAGAAAAGAAAACCCTAAAATATTCTTTGCACTTTTAATAACTCACTGCATTTTTCATACTGCATACTCTTCTGTAATAGAAAAAAAAGTACAACTGTAGTCTATAATACATACAGGATGTATTGCGTGCCAGGCACCATTTCAAGCACTTTCCACATCATATGTCTTTTAATCATCATGTGTCCAACTCTTTGTGGCCCCCTCAGCTGTAGCCCATCAGGCTCCTCTGTCCATGGAACTGTCCAGGCAAGAATACTGGAGTGGGGGTACCATTTCCTTCTCCAGAGGATCTTCCTGACCCAGGGATCAAACCCAGGTCTCCTGCATTTAAGGCATATTCTTTACCATCTGAGCCACTACGGAAGCCCCCAAAACTTTAATTCTGTGGTTACCTGATGTGAGAAAACCGAGGCACAGAGATGTTAAGTAAACTGTGCTGGCCACAGAGTGCTGGAACAAGGAGGTTTTAAAGCTAGCTGCTGAGGTTTGACTCTGGCTCTGCCCCTTGCTGGGTCACCAGGTCATTTATTCAACTGTCTTCGACTATTTCTTCATTTTAAAAACGACAATAATAATTATTGCACACAGAGCACTAGAAATTCACTGAAACAGAAGAGATGCCCAACAAATGTTAGCTCTTCTCAGCATCCCCATCACGATCCTGACATAACAAACAAAAAACTGAACACTAACATCGATTTGACAACAAACTTGTGGTTACCAGGGGAAGGCAGAGGGTCAAATTAGGAGTTTGGGATAAAATATACACAGTTCTATACACAAAACAGATAACCAACAAGGACTCACTGTACAGCACAGGGAACTATACTTAGTATTTTATAATAACCGTTAGGGAAAAGAATCTGAAAAGAGTATATGTACATATACTATATACATATATATATATGTATATATACATATATATATGTATATATACATATATATATATAAAACTGAATCACTGTGCTGCATACCTGAAACTAACATGAAAGTAAAAGTCACTCAGTTGTGTCTGATTCTACTGGATTGGGTACTCTTTCTCTTCTCCAGGGGATCTTCCCAACCTAGGGATCAAACACCGGGTCTCTCACATTACAAGCGGATTCTTTACCAGCTGGGCCACAAGAGAAGTCCAAGAATACTAGAGTGGGTAGCCTATCCCTTCTCCAGGAGATCTTCCTGACCCAGGAATCGAACCAGGGTCCCCCGCATTGCAGGTGGATTCTTTACCAACTGAGTTATCCGGAAAGTTCGAAACTAACAAAAATACTGTAAATTAACTATGCTTCCATTTAAAAAAAAAACTGATTTGCTTCCAAGGAAATCTGTCTTATAGCATGACAATATTAGGCATGATGATACATCAACTTTTTTTAGGTAAAAAGTGGATTTATTTAGAGAGACATACACTTCACAGAGTGTGGGCCATCCCAGAAGGCAAGAGAGTTGATGATACACCAAACTTTGATCGCTCGGAAAAAAATGGTGAATTCTACAGCTCACCAAAGGAAAGTGAGGCACCAGATAGGGCATGTCTATAGACTGCCTTTCTATTTTGTTCTCTAATTCCAGGCTATAACCCCTCTGGGCGACTGTTTGCATCACACTTATTCAACTCCTCTATGCTGACCCTGTGCTGGACTCTCCAAAAAGAATAGAACCAGGTCCATGAATCAGAGGTCCCTGTAGCCTAACTGATGCTTTTGAACTGTGGTGTTGGAGAAGACTCTTGAGAGTCCCTTGGACTGCAAGGAGATCCAACCAGTCCATTCTGAAGGAGATCAACCCTGGGATTTCTTCGGAAGGAATGATGCTGAAGCTGAAACTCCAGTACTTTGGCCACCTCATGTGAAGAGTTGACTCATTGGAAAAGACTCTGATGCTGGGAGGGATTGGGGGCAGGAGGAGAATGGGGTGACAGAGGATGAGATGGCTGGATGGCATCACAGACTCGATGGACGTGAGTCTGAGTGAACTCCCGGGAGATGGTGATGAACAGGGAGGCCTGGCGTGCTGCGATTCATGGAGTCGCAAAGAGTCAGACACGACTGAGTGACTGGACTGAACTGAACTGAGAGTTACATGCACATGGCAAGTGCAACTCCAAAGAAGCACAGGAAATTTATCATTTTCCTTTCATAATTCCAACTCTTTCTAATGTTCTTATATAAAAACATTCTCTTAGTGGCCAAGTGTGAAAAATCTTAGAGTTGCTGTTAATACCTGTTATGGACTAAATTGTGAGTTCCACCCCTAAACTCACACATGGAAGTCCTAATCCCCAGAACCTCAGAATACGACTGCATTGGCAGACAAGACATTTAAAGGGGTGATTAAGTTAAAATGAGGTCATTAGGGTGGGCCCTAAATCAATCTGACTGGTATTCTTCTATGAAGAAATTGGACCTAAACAGGGATAGTAGGGGTATGCACACACACAAAGGGAAGACCTTGTGAGGACATGACAAGAAGGCAGCCATCTGCAAGCCACGGAGAGAGGCCTCAGGAGAAACCAAATCTGCTAACAGACTCCTAGCTCCAGAACTGTGAGAAAATTCGTTTATGTTGTCTATGCCTGCCAGGCTGTGATATTTTGTACCAGTAGAAGCTGAAGCTCCAATACTTTGGCCATCTGATGTGAAGAGCTAACTTACTGGAAAAGACTGAAGGCAGGAGAAAAAGGGGACAACATAGAATAAGATGGTTGATGGCATCACCGACTGGATGGACATGAGTTTGAGCAAGCTCTGGGAGTTGGTGATGGACAGAGAAGCCTGGCACGCTGCAGTCTATGGGGTTGCAAAGAGTCAGACACGACTAAGCGACTGAACTGAGGCAATGTACTTCAGATACACTAACTTATTTATTCTCATCTAACCATGTCATGATCTTTAACTTCAGATTACTTGTTTTTATGATATATTGCCCCCTGCTGCAACTCAATAGTCCATCTTGAATATTTTTTCCCACTTTTACAAATAATACATGGATCTGTCATTTCAGGTGCCTCTTACATTCAGTGGTCAGTGATGTGGCATGTTGCAGTACATGGGGTTGCAAAGAATCGGACCGAACTGAATGATGGAACAAGTTTTAGCAAACTAATATAGTCTCGGTATAATAATTAATGTTTAAGTTCTATTGACTCAACGTCTGGGTTTGCTTTAAAATACTCAATGGGAAAAACCTGTGAATGGGGAGAGAGCGATGCAACAAGATCAGCAAGAACTGAAGCAGGATGACTGTTACACAGGAGTCATTATATTACACTTTGTGGGGCTTCCCCGGTAGCTCAGATGGTAAAGAATCTGCCAGCAATGAGAGAGAACCGGGTTCTATCCCTGGGTCGGAAAGATCCCCTGAAGAAGGGAAAGGCAACCCACTCTGGTTTTCTTGCCTGGGGAATTCCAGGGACAGAGACCCTGCAGGTTGTCTGGAATTTTCCAGAATTAAGAGTTAAGGATATGAATAATCTGATAACAATTATATATAATATAGATAAATACTTATAGAGAAGCTGCTAAACAGAAATGCACTTAAATGTTGATAATTGTCTATATCTTATAGGTCTGTGTCCTATATACATCATACACATCCTATAAGTTATAACATACATATCTACATAGGTAATTCTTAATGGTTTTTGCATTTCTTCTATAATCAGTACACAAGCTTTAAATAATATTTAAAATAAGATTAAATGAGAATGCTTTCAAATTTTTACAAAGACGGCCAAACTCACTAACCCTGCTTTCAAATCCTCTACAATAAAATTTCAACCTACCTGAACAAATTGATCCCAAAAGTCTCCTCTGCAGCCAGTTTCCTAATAGTTGACTATTTCGATAGACTGCTTTTCTATCTACAAAAGGCAAGTGAGTACTGAGAGGATAACAGGCAGGAAGGCCAGGGGTCTCCAAACGGAGGAAATAGCCTGCAAGTGTCAGACATTTTTATCTCTCTTAAGTGGCAGGAGGAAACAAACTAACGATATTTTTTTCCTTCTCTATATAAATTTAAAAGGTTTCTCTTAAAATACTGTTTTGCCATAATGACACCTGGTTTCACCTGAAGTTAACTATTCTCAAACCTAGAAATAACCAATGCCTTTTTCTTATGGAAATGTTTGTCTTAAGCTATGCTAATGTACTATGGGAAAGGGAAGGCGCACAGTCGTGTCCGACTCTTCACGACCCCATGGACTGCAGCCTACCAGGCTCCTCTGTCCATGGGATTTTCCAGGCAAGAGTACTGGAGTGGGGTGCCATCACCTTCTCCAAATGTACTATGCATTTACCCCAAACTCTGTCTTCAAGTCGGTTCCACCTTTTGGCTTAGAACCTACTTGACAAACCAGTAGGTTATACTCAGATATTGTTCCTCTAACCTTCGTAAATGAAACCATTTGTATGGTGATCTGCCCTTCTTCAAGATTCAAGTTAATCATTTTATTACCCAGGATGAACCATCTGGTGCCAAGATTATCCCAAAAGGCATCTTATGGGTGAGGGGCCTGGTGCCGTTCTGAGTTTTAACACATTCCTTTCTTTCATTAACAGACTGCTATTGACTATTAAACATCCAGCTGAAGACTAGCAGGGGTACTCTTGCTGCCCCCTTCTGATACCTTGGTCGGAAGCTTTCTCTATCTCCTGTGTACTTTAATAAAACTTTATTACACAAAAGCTCTGAGCGATCAAGCCTTGTCTCTGGTCCCAGATTGAATTCTTCTCCTCCGGGGGCCAAGAATCCCGGGGTCTTTCCGGGCATTCAACAACAACCTTTCAGTACCTGCCTTATACTCTTAATATTCCTTTTTATAAAAAAGGAATCCAAGAAACAGAAAGAATAAATTCGCATCCAATGTTACTTCGCTACGAAGTATGTGAAAGATGCTGGAGGAGGCGGATTGGACAGCAAAGGGACCTGGAGACAGTTAAACGGTCGCTTTCAGTCCGCCTACAACCCCAGGACTGGTGAACCGCCCCAAACGCAGAGAAATCCAGCCGGTAAGAGGAAGGCAAGTGGCCGCCCTCGCCCTTCCATCCCGCCCTCTGTCGCAAGTCGCGGCTTTTCTGCCCTGCGACCGAAGACCGAGTCCAGCTGACCCCAGGACCGGGTCAGAAAAGTTAAAAGAGATGGCAGTCTCCCAGGGAATCAATCACTCACCTACCTGTGAGAACTGAAGGCCGCAATCTCAACCTCCTAAAGCGGAAATACCTCCAACTAGTCGCAGCTCCTGGACTATTTCCCAGGATCCCCGAGAGGGGCAGGAGCCACTGCCCCGCCCCCTGACCGGAAGTGACGTTTTCGACATCGCAGGCCTGAACCGAATTTCCCAGAATCCACGAAAGCAGCGAGGTTCGCGTTCTTGCCCTCCGGTAGGCGACATACCACCAGACACACACAGCGCTGGATTATGCCTTTTTATTTCCCCAGGACAGCGAATAACCACTCCGCGCTTTCCCGGAGCGGAAGTTCCGAATCACAGGAAGCCTCCGAGACTACACGTCCCAGAATGCTCTCTGCCGCTGAGCTTCCCACCTGTCTGCATTTTTGCTTTTGAATTAGCAGGTGGAGTATGTGTAAGCCGTCGGGCGCTTGTAGAACTTGGCTTCCCCCTCGTTGTTTCCTGACAGAAATTGGAAATATGTATGGAAAAGTAAATGGCAAATAATTGTAAACACGTGGTATGTGTGAAGGAAAAATAGAGATCGTAAAAGGGATGGGCTGAGCTATAATGAACCATCTTCTTTACTACCTGGCCCTGTATTCAACCTTGGCCAAGAAAATGAGATGCAACCATTGAATGGGGCGTGGAACAGAAGCAGAAAAATGCTCCGCTTTTCTTTGCCTTGGTTTTCTTACATCATTAGGGAATTGAAATATTACTTGTATTTCAAAAAAGTTATTCGTCTTCCAATTAAGAAATCACACCATATAATTCTTATTCCTTTTTAACCGGTTAATTGACGTGTAATTTTAAGGTACAACAACATATGTTGATTTGATACATTAATGTATTGCAATATGACTATCATCTTAGTGTCAGCTAACACTTCTATCACCTCAACTAGTTTTCATGACACTTTGGTTTCAGAACAATTAGAGTCTAGTCCCTTAGAAACTTTGAAGTTTATAATACAGTATTATTGATTATATCGCTATGCTGTTCATTAGCTCTCCAGGACTTATCTCCTAGTCCAAATTTGTACCCTTAAGAAACAGTATCCCATTCACATCCAGCCCCCTAATCTGTAATAGCTATCATTCTACTCTGTATTTATGAATTCGCCTTTTTAAGATTTCACATATAAGTGATAGATGATAAACAGTATCTCTCTGGGTTGGGAAGATCCCCTGGAGAAGGAAATGGTAACCCACTCCAGTACTCTTACCTGGAAAATTCCATGGACTGAAGAGCCTGGTGGGTTACAGTTCATGGGGTCGCAAAGAGTCGGACAAGACTGAGCGACTTCACTTTCACTTAGCATAATATCCACCTTTGCTGTTGCAAATGGGTTTGTTTCTTTTCTTTCTTATGGCTGAATAAATTCCATTGTATATATGCCACAACGTCAACACTTACGTTGTTTCCAAATTGTGAATAATACTGAAAGAAACATGGGAGTGCACATACATCTTCAAATAACTATTTTCATTTATTTTGACTATACAAGCGGAAGTAGAATTGCTATGTTAGCTGCTCAGTCATGTCCAACTCTTTGTGATTCCCATGGGCTGCAGCCTCCAGGCTCCTCTGTCCGTGGAATTTTTCAGGCAAGAATACTGGAGTGGGTAGCCATTCCCTTCTCCAGGGGATCTTCCCAACCTAGGAACTGGAACCGGGTCTCCTGCATTGGAGGCAGATTCTTTACCACCTGAGCTACTGGGAAGCCCATTTTTGTAGTTGAGTTTGGAATTAGGAAGTGGAATGTCTCTGGCTTTGTTCTTCTTTCTTTTGATTGCTTTGGCTATTACAGGTTTTTGTGGCTCCATACAAAATTTTAGAATTTTTTTCTGTTTCTGTGAAATATGCCATTGGAATTTTGATACAAGTTGCACTGAGTCTATAGATGGCTTTTGGGTAGGAGGGACATTTTAATGATATTAATCCTTCTGATCCAAGTACACAGGATATTTTTCTGCTTATTTGTGTCTTCAATTTCTTCCATGAAAGTCTTATCATTTTTGGTATACAGGTTTTCATCTCAAATTTATTCCTAAGTATTTTTATTGTCTTTAGTGATATTGTGAATGGAATTATTTTACATGTTACTATATAAAAATAGCAACCGGTTTTTGTATGTTAATTTTGTATTATTCAACTTGACAGAAGGCACTGATGAGTTCTAACAGTTTTGATGTATAGTGTTTGGAAAATATATATTTATTTATATATCTCTTTTGTTTGTATCTGCAAAGGCAATTTTATTTCTTCCTCTCTGACTTGGATGCCTTTTAATTTCTTTATATTTTGATTGCTCAGCTATGACTTCCAGTACTCTGTGGAATAGAAGTGGTGAGAGTGGGCACCTTTGTTTTGTTTCTGTTTGTAAAGGAAAAGCTTTCAACCTTTCACCACTGAGTATGACGTCATCTTTGAGTTCACTGTAAATGGCTTCTGTTATGTTCCACCTATACCAATTTGTTGAGAGTTTTTATCATGAAAGGGTGTTGTACTGTCAAATGCTTTTTCTGTATCTATTGAGATGGTCCTATAATTTTTATATTTCATCCTGTTAAAGTGATGTAATATGGCACATACTGCATATGTTGAATCATCCTTGTATCAGAGGGATAAATTCCACTTGGTCCTAGTGTTGTTTAGTCGCTAAGTCATGTCTTTTGTGACCCCGTGGCCTATAGCCAGCCAGGCTCCCTCTGTCCCTGGGATTTCCTGGACAAGAATACTGGAGTGGGTCGCCATTTCTTTCTCCAAGGGATCTTCCCAACCCAGGGATCAAACCCATGTCTCCTGCATTGGCAGTCATATTCTTTACCACTGAGCCACCAGGGAAGTCCTGGTCCTAGTATATGATCCTTTTAATACTCTGTTGAGTTCAATTTGTTATTTTGTTGAGAATTTTTGCATCTATGTTTTTCAGAGATATTAGTCTGCAGTTTTCTTTTCTTGTATTCATCTTTTTGTGATGGGCTTTTTTCACTTAATACAATGTTCTCTAGATGCATCCTTGTTATAGCATGTGTCAGAATTTCTTCTTTTTAAGGGTAATAGTTGACTCATTGGAAAAGACTCTGATGCTGGGAGGGACTGGGGGCAGGAGGAGAAGGGGACGACAGAGGATGAGACGGCTGGATGGCATCACTGACTCGGTGGACATGAGTCTGAGTGAACTCCGGGAGTTGGTGATGGACAGGAAGGCCTGGCATGCTGCGATTCATGGGGTCGCAAAGAGTCGGACACGACTGAGCGACTGAACTGAACTGGACTGAATACAGTATAAATAATCCAAATGATTTGCCAAATAAATAGCAAATCCTTTAACCCAAATCTTAAAGTTATTGTTCCATAAAGGTGCAACATTCCTCTCGTTCATTGTTGAGAAGAGTAAGGCCACTTATCGTCACTCACCAAGATATACAATCATAATATCACAGGGTTCTATGTTCATATAATCAGAATCACACATTTCCATCTCATGTAGTTTCTCACTTAATAAGCCTGTTCACATTTAATAAACCTGTTTTAAGTAATCCACATTCACAATATCCATAAAATGCCCACATAATAAAAGCATGTCTTTCAAGGCATCACATACATTTTAAGTCATACTCACAGATAAAAACACACAATCTCATAACTAAAGCCATAATCTCACAGGCCTCAAAGTGTGCGTTATATTATATAATTCCACACACAGTCACAAAAGCACTCAAACTTTTTAATGCTTATTTACAAAGAGTCCAAGGGAAGTTTTATTAGGAGACCAAAATATGTGTTCAAACTTCATTTTCAGGGTGCCCAGACAGCTGGGGAAGGAAATGTTCCACTTCATCCTGGGGTCATGGAAAACTCACATGAGGGAAAGTCAGAGTTTACTGCAGTTTCACCTACGGTCAGCAGGTACAGTGCTGTTTTCACAAGTCCCACTGAAGAGGAATAAGGCTGGATTGAAATCTGATTTGATTTGGATAAGATGGGGGGTGTTAGAACTTCATCAATAAACAGAAAATAAAAATGACAGTATTTTGTGATTCTTTAGGTATAGTAATAATAATAAGTTGAGTTTCTTTGAATTAAACATTTCCTTTCACCAAAAATTAATGTTTATTTCTGATTTTTAAAAGACTTTTTGGTAGGCCCCTAAAATCAACCCTGAATATTCACTGGAAAGACTGATGCTGAAGTTCCAATATTTTGATGTGAAGAGCCGACTCACTGGAAAAGACTCTGATGTTGGGAAAGATTGAGGGGAGGAGAAGGGGGCGACAGATGAGATGGTTGGATGGCATCACGGGCTCAATGGACATGAATCTGAGCAAACTCTGGGTGATAATGAAGGACAGGGAAGCCTAAGGTGCTGCAGTTCATGGTGTCACAAAGAGTAGGAAAAGCGACTAAACAAGAACAACAAAGAGTATTGTGGGCACTAGGCATTTTGCATACTGTGTCTAACGGATGAGTTGACCCTGCTAGTGTATGTCTCTGGCAAAAGTCAGCCAGACGTAGCCTTTAACGGAAAGAAACACAAGATACTGGGCAGGAGTAATTTCAGGGTGGGGGTGGAGGAGTGGGAAGGAAGTGTGATTAACAAGTTTTATAATATCTCAAAATCTGAAACAAACCATCTACACACTTACATTCTAGGAAACAAACCAAACAGAAACACAATCCCATACATGGCGGTTATTTAGTCGCTAAGTCGTGTCTGACTCTTTGTGTCCTCAAGGACTGTAGCCCGCCAGGCTTCTCTGTCCATGGGATCTCCTAGGCAAGAAAACTGAAGCAGGTTGCCATTTCCTTCTTCAGGGGATCTTTCCCACCCAGGGATAGAACCCCATCTTCTGTACTGACTGGCGGATTCTTTACTGCTGAGCCACGAGGGAAGCCGCCATACATGGTTACAGACACACTGCGGTCCCCCGCCCCACCACACACAAAACAGAGAATGAAAACGCAAACACACACAACCCCAGGGGTTCTTTCTTTAAAAACAAATGCACACTTAATGCCAGGTGTGCTTCTGGCGCTACTCGGGATGCTGATGCTACCTGAGCGAGAATGGGTGAGAAATCACCGTAACCAAGAGCCCGCCGTCTCCTCCTGTCGCAGGTGTGGGGCTCTGAAGTTCCCAGGATCCCACCCAGCCTTCTACAGACTGGACTCAGATTCCACTCGCTTTTTCCACGTACGCTAACCTCACCAACAACCACCTTCCTTCCGAGGTCTGGCCGTTCTCCACCGCGCGCCGACACAGTCCTGGCATCGGCGCATTCGGAGCGCCGAGCTCTCTCAGCGCCAGAAATGTTCCGGATGGACTGCATTTCCCAGAAGCCACCGGGCTCGTATCGGCCTCGTATCAGGGTCCTGGGTGCTCTTCCGGTGGCGGAGGAGCTGTAGTCCTACGTGTTAAATAGATCCCATCCAAAAATAAAAACGGCACACGCTTCCATGGTCTATTTCGGTAGTAGGACTGGAACCCCCTCTGGTGACAGGCGCTCAAGGCGAGGACGCTCCGGGCGCGGACAAGACGTGTCAGTCCTCGAGTGTAAGGCTCGTGTCTGCGTGAGCAGCAGAGATTTATGTACCTATTGAGAAACTCGTATATGTAAACGTGTCTCCATGAAGTGTACGTTTGTGTGTCATTATTTAACTGGGTGAAGGTGCTTATTTAAATGATGCGTGGCTTTTGGATGAGCGACAGTTGTGTGGCTGTGTGGATTATTACTGGAACTCTTGGCTCTTGTCTCTGCCGATTCCTCGTACCTCTCCCCCTCACAGCCACTTGGGGTCTGTGGCAGATAAAGGAGGGAAGCCAGAATCTCAGCTTTAGAATGGAAGAATGGAGGATCCCAGCAAGAAGACACAGATTGATTCACGAGATGAGATTTTCTGAAGCTGAATACGGCCCGAAACAGGCTTTTGGGAAGACCTAATGACGTCCTAGGAGTGGGTTTTCTCCTGGGAGGGTCCCCTTTGAAAGTTTTGAGGGGCCAGCTATGTTTCACAGCCACAGCATTTCCAAAACTCTGGCCCCAGAAGCCTGCTGTCAATTCCACAGATTCCACCCTAGACATCAGTGACTCCAGCCTCTCTCACACTGGGAGAGGTCAACGCTGTTCCAGCCTCCTTCCTACTCCCATCCGGTTGTTTATGGTGGACTGGATGAGAGGGGGTCGTGTTTTGTAAATGAATGTGCTCTCCAAGAAAATGCTGATGTCTCATGTTCACTTTCTCTTTTCCTAGTGCTGCATGTCTCTAAAAAATAGGATCCTGAGAGAGGAAAGAATTTTTGTTAAACAACTAAAAGTTTAAGTTAAGGTGAGTTTGTGTTTCCTCATTGGTAAAATACACTTTAATTTTAAAGGCATATGATCCTTCTTTCCCTGGGGATGAAATATACTGTCTGATAGTAACATATCTGTAAGTCATAGGGCCATGCAGATAAATCACCCTTGTCAGAGTCCCTAAGCCCTTCTGTCTCTAAATTATTTAACCTGTGGCCTAATGTCAGTCCTGTGATCATGTTAGTTTTTGTGGGAAAAGTGATGGGATGTCACTACTGTGGTTCCATTTTGTCATATAAGACTCCATTGAGGCAGACTGGAGCTAGAGACTCGCCTTGTGGGCTTGATGAAGAGGCAATGTTGGAGAAGTTCCTGTTGCAAGAAACTGCAGGCAGCTTCTAGGACCTGAGGGTGTCCTCCAGCTGACAGCCGTAAAAATTTGGGGCCATCAGTCATCTAGCCACAAGGATATGAATTCTGCCAACAATCTTAATGAACTTGGAACTGAATTCTTCCCCAGTTGAGCCCCTGAATGAGAAAACAGCCCAGCTGACACCTGTTTGTAACTTCGAGACCAGCCTGAGGAAAGCACCCAGTGAAACTGTGTCCAGACTCCAAGTCCACAAAACACCATGAGATAATAAATGTGTCTTGTGTTAAGATATATTTATGGTTAATTTGTTCTGGCAGCAATTGAAAACCATTACCACAGGAAAGACTGTGAAGACTGGAAGAGACTGAGGAGGAATAACAAACAGTCTGGGACCTCCCTGATGGTCCAGTTGCTAAGACTCTGTTCCCAATACAGGAGGCCCGGGTTTGATTCCGAGTCAGGGAACTAGATCGCACATGCCAAAACTAAGTGTTAGCATGCTACAACTAAAGATCCCGCATGCCGCAACTAAGACCCAGTGCAGCCAAAAACATAAATATTGTGGGGTGGGAAGAAATAATAGCCAAATGCAATGTGGGATCATGTATAGGATCCTGGAAAAGAAAAAGGACGTTAATGGAAGGAAACCAAGCCAGGTTTCAGCAATACGTGAACCGTGAACTTCCAGATGTTCAAGCTGGTTTTGAGAAAAGGCAGAGGAACCAGAGATCAAATTGCCAGTATCCGCTGGATCATGGAAAAAGCAAGAGAGTTCCAGAAAAACATCTATTTCTGCTTTATTGACTATGCCAAAGCCTTTGACTGTGTGGATCACAAGAAACTGTGGAAAATTCTGAAAGAGATGGGAATACCAGACCACCTGACCTGCCTCTTGAGAGACCTATATGCTGGCCAGGAAGCAACAGTTAGAACTGTACATGAACAGACTGGTTCCAAATAGGAAAAGGAGTGCGTCAAGGCTGTATATTGTCACCCTGCTTATTTAACTTATATGCAGAGTACATCATGAGAAACACTGGGCTGGAAGAAGCACAAGCTGGAACCAAGACTGTTGGGAGAAATATCAATCACCTCAGATATGCAGATGACACCACCCTTATGGCAGAAAGTGAAGAGGAGCTAAAAAGCCTCTTGATGAAAGTGAAAGAGGAGAGTGAAAAAGTTGGCTTAAAGCTCAACATTCAGAAAACGAAGATCATGGCATCTGGTCCCATCACTTCATGGGAAATAGGTGGGGAAACAGTGGAAACAGTGTCAGACTTTATTTTGGGGGCTCTAAAATCACTGCAGATGGTGACTGCAGCCATGAAATTAAAAGATGCTTACTCCTTGGAAGGAAAGTTATGACCAACCTAGACAGCATATTGAAAAGCAGAGACATTACTTTGCCAACAAATTCCATCTAGTCAAGGCTACGGTTTTTCCAGTGGTCATGTATGGGTGTGAGAGTTGGACTGTGAAGAAAGCTAAGCACTGAAGAATTGATGCTTTTGAACTGTGGTGTTGGAGAAGACTCTTGAGAGTCCCTTGGATTGCAAGGAGATCCAAATAGTCCATCCTAAAGAAGATCAGTCCTGGGTGTTCGTTGGAAGGACTGATGCTGAAGCTGAAACTCCAGTATTTTGGCCACCTCATGTGAAGAGTTGACTTATTGGAAAAGACCCTGATGCTGGGAAGGACTGGGGGCAGGAGGAGAAGGGGACGACAGAGGATGAGATGGCTGGACGGCATCACCAACTCGATGGACATGAGTTTGAGTGAACTCTGGAAATTGGTGATGGACAGGGAGGCCTGGCATGCTGTGATTCATGGGGTTGCAGAGTCAGACATGACTGAGCGACTGAACTGAACTGAACTGAATATATTTTTATAACTATAAAATATCCATGTGATTCTTTTTTAAGAGCCTTAACCTCTACTGTGACTGAACTGAACTGAACCTCTATTGATATACTCCATTTTCCATTCCATTTTGTTCATCTTTTCCTCTCTTTTCTTTAGCATGTTAATCAAAATATCTTCAAATCCTTGTCTGTTAGCTCCACTGACTGGATTATCTTTGGGTTTATTTCTATTGAGACTTTTCTTTCTTGATTATCAGTAACATTTTCCTGTTTCTTTGCATTTTCATTAAGTTTTATCATACACTGACATTGTGAATAACATATTCTTGACACTCTGAATTATGTTATCTTCCTTTAATAAAGCCTATAGTCAGGGTTTCTCAGCCTTAGCACCGTTTATGACTAGAAAATTCTTTATTGTGGGGGGCTTTCCTGTGCATTGTAGGGTGGTTAGTAGCATCCCTGGTCTCTACCCACTAGATAGTAGCCTCCCTCCACACATTTTTACAACCTGGTATGTCTCCAGACATTGCCACATGTGCCCTGGAGGAGCAGGATCACCCCCAATTGGGAACCAGTGATCTGCCTAATCATTTTAAATATCTACTTCATTTTCGTTTTTTAATTTTGGCTGTGCTGGATCTTCATAGTGGCACAAGTCTCCTTAGTTGTGGTGCAAGGGGTTAGTTGCCCTGCAGCCTGTGGGGTCATAGTTTCCTTACCAGGGATTGAACCTGTGTTCCCTGCATTGGAAGGTGGATTTTTAACTGCTGGACCACCAGGGAATTACCTTTACTTCATTTCCATTATATGAATGAATATAATTTATTTAATTAATTATCCATCTAAGTACCTTTAGACTTTTCTCCAGCTTTTTTTTTTTCATTTTAACTAGTGTCTGTCATCATATTCCTTTATACATTTCTAGGCACGTTTTACCGTTATTTTTTTGATGAAGTCTCTGAAATGGCTTTCCATTATTAAATTATTCTTATGCATATTTTTTTGTACAAGTCTCAATTGCAGTACGTTTTCATAGGTCTACAGGACAGCATGAGCATAAGGTTCTTATTTTCCTACAGCCTTATTAATACATGATGCATGTATTAATGTACATGTACATGATGCATGTATTAATGTACATGTACATGATGCATGTAACTTTTAAAATCTTAAAGTAGAATACCTGTGAAATGGTACTCTTTATTGGTTTAAAACATCTTTAGTAGGTCTTTTGGCAGGTGATATCTAAATTACCTGTGCTCAGATTTCATACAATGGAACAACAACAACAACAAAACTGGGTGTCAGAGACAACAGTTAACAAAAAAGTTGAGTTTATAATTATAGAAATGTGTTTCAAAACACATCACTTCTACTAACTGATTATTTGGGGAAATAGCTTTACTTCTTTGAGCTTCTATTTCCCCATCTGTTGAACTGAGTTAATAATTACATTTTAGGATTAAAAGTTAATGTGTATAGAGCAGCTATCACATAGAAGGTTACAAAAATCTATGTGTTGCTATACAGCTATAGTAAGCATAAATTCACCTCTCTCTCTTGTGGGTACTGGGTGGGTTGGGAGCAGGGGATGTGGGGGAGCACAGGAAATAATTCATGTCAGAAAGCAAAGTGAATCCTGATGGGAAAAACCCAGGTTGGTCACCCCAGGGGACCTTGGGAGTCAAGTTCAGGCTTCACATGGGCAGGCAGTTTTACAGTAGGTCAGATTTTCAGATTGGTCTCTACTGTTTTCTGCCTTTGTCCAGCAGAGTCCAGATCCACTGGGAGGCCATGAGCTTACTGAAGCTTTTGTTGTATGGCCTGGTCTCAACCCTGGCAGGTAGGGCTGGACTGGGGAGGATCTACTCATTGTGACTGGACAACCCAGGCTAGGTACATGTGGTGTGATCAGAATTAGAAATAGGCCAGAGGGGTGTGTCTGGAACTGGCTTCAGAGAGCCCCTGCTGTGTATCCACGCTTGTGTGGCTTGTTTCCTAGGCATAAGAAAGGGTGCTTGGATTTGTCTGGGGTGTGTGTGTGTGTGTTAGTCACTCAGTTGTGTTAGGTCAGGTGAAGTCACTCAGTCGTGTCCGACCCTTTGCGACCCCATGGACTGTAACCTACTAGGCCTCTCTGTCCATGGGGTTCTCCAAGCAAGAATACTGGAGTGGATTGCCATTTCCTTTTCCAGGGGATCTTCCCGACCCAGGGATTGAACCCGGGTCTCCCGCATTGGAGGCAGGCGCTTTAACCTCTGAGCCACCAGGGAAGCCCACTCAGTTGTGTTAGACTCTTTGTGATCCCATGAACTGTAGACTGCCAGGCTCCTCTGTCCCTGGGATTTCCCAGGCAAGATTACTGAGTGGGTTGCCATTTCCTTCCCCAGGAGATCTTCCCAACCCAGGATTGAACCTGTCTCCTGCACTGCAGGCAAATTCTTTACCAGCTGAGCTATCAGGGAAGCCAGAATTGTCTGGACTGCTACTTATATCCCCTGACATGTGTCTATGTGTTCGGGAGGGGAACAGTGGCAAGGACGATGGGAAGCAGGAATAAAGGAGAAAAAGAAAGGTTCTCATAACTTAATTTTTGCAGTTCTGAGCTACGCTGGGTCTCAAAGCTTCTTTTTCCTTCCTCAGCTCTGACTTCTCTGGACTCAGCTTCTGAGAAATGATTGGCAGTTCTAAAATCATGGCCCCAGTAAGTGGATGTCTCTATTTCCTTCCTGAAATATTACAGTTTTTAATTCAAGTAATATTTTCATTTTTTAGCCCAAAATCTTCTTAGGGAAGCTGTATCTCTGAGCCAATTTTCACTTTTTCCCTTTACAGAGAATGATTGTGTCCTCTCTGTATGCTCGCTTTTTTTGAACTGGTTTTTCAGTTTTTCATCAAATAATTTATGTATCTTGTATGTTCAGTCTTCTCTTAGGAGCAGTGTTGCAGCAGTGAAAGGGTAGAGTACCTTGAAGGAAATATTTGAGCTTCCCTTGTTGGGTTTGTAGTTTAATTATATAAAAATGGTGGTCCTCTTTGACCAGAAGAGGGAGAACTTTCTCCACTGTTTTCCAGGTAGATAAGAGGAGAGGTTGAGGGCAGTAGGAGAAGGTGCCGACAGAGGATGAGATGGTTGGATGGCATCACTGATTCAACAGACATGAGTTTGAACAAAACTCCAGGAGATAGTGAAGGACAGGGAAGCCTGACGTGCTGTAGTACATGGGGGTCACAGAGTCAGACATGACTTAGGGACTGAACAACAACAAAGGGTGAATTTGGTTATCAATGGTCTCAGTTTCAGTGTGGGATGAGACCTCAGCTTTGAAAAGCTTTTAGGTTTGGGTTGAAATGGAGTTGGTCCCTTCCTAGAAAGAGAGAGAGGTGGGGTTCTGGCTAAGGAATCACTGAGAAATGAATAGGGTTCTGAGGTCCATTATGTGGTGGAAGAGAAATTGCTGGTCTTGAGTGATTCAGTATTATTCAGGATCATTCTGTATTAGTGTGTTCTTAACTCAAGAACCAGAAGTTCAATAAGAGATTGTAAAAAGGAAGATCATTGGGAACCACATCTGCTGGATAATACTAAACTTTGGGGAAGAGGTTAGGATTTTTGTCCAGCCAAAATACTATAATAGTATATATGTTGTTATTATTAATAACCTAACACTTTAAGAAAGATTAAACCTGATGTCTATGAAAAACCTGATGTTTATGAAAATGTAAATCTGTCAGAATAAGGGAAATACTTATGATAAAATCTGACATATAATATACTTGTATCTTGACAATAATGGATGCCCTTCTCCAATTAGATAAAATTGTTTGGATTCTTCTTTAGTCAAGAATCCCCATGTTGATTCTTCCCTGCTGGTTCAGTGGTTAAGACTCCATGCTTCACTGCAGGGGCAGGGCTTCCATCCCTGGTCAGGGAACTAAGATCCCATATGTTTAATGGCACAGCCAAAAATTAAACATTAAAAGAAAGAATCCCCAAGTTTCAGAATAATAAGTTGGGCTACAGTATAAATTATGTTATCTTACTAGCTGTAAATAGTGTTATATCTGGAAGGTTGTTTCAATTTAGTTATTGATCTCTATTTAAAAGTGAAATCGAGATTGATGGTTTTGTAAAACTCAGCAGTGGCTACAGAACTGGAAAATGTCAGTTTTCATTCTAATTCCAAAGAAAGGCAAGGCCAAAGAATGCTCAGACTACAGCACAATTTCACTCATCTCACATGCTAGCAAAGTAATGCTCAAAATTCTCCAAGTGAAGTTTCAACAGTACATGAACTGAGACTTGCAGATGTTCAAGCTGGATTTAGAAAAGAAAGAGGAACAGGAGATCAAATTGCCAACATCCATTGGATCATCAAAAAAGCAAGAAAGTTCTGGAAAGACATCTATTTCTGCTTTATTGACTATGCCAAAGCCTTTGACTGTGTGAGTCACAATAAACTGTGGAAAATTCTGAAAGAGATGGGAATACCAGACCACTTGACCTGCCTCTTGAGAAATCTGTATACAGATCAAGAAGCAACAGTTAGAACAGACTGGATCCAAATTGAGGAAGGAGTGCATCAAGGTTGTATATTTTTACCCGCTTATTTAACTTCTATGCAGAGTACATCATGTGAAATGCCAGGCTGGATGAAGCACAAGCTAGAATCAAGACTGCTGGGAGAACTACCAATAACCTCAGATATGCAGTTGACATCACCCTTATGGCAGAAAACAAAGAGGAACTGAAGAGCCTCTTGATGAAAGTGAAAGAGGAGAGTGAAAAAGCTGGCTTAAAACTCAACATTCAAAAAACTAAGATCATCACCAGTCCAAGCTCGATGCATGAAACAGGGCACTCAAAGCTGGTGCACTCGGACAACACTGAGGGATGGGATGGGGAGGGAGGTGGGAGGGTGGTTCAGGATGGGGGACATATGTACATCCATGGCTGCAATTTATGGCTAAAACCACCACAATATTGTAAAGTAATTAGCCTCAAATTAAAATAATTTATTAAAAATGAAAAACTAAGACCATAGCATCTGGTCCCATCACTTCATGACAAATAGATGGGGAAACAATGGAAGTAGTGAGAGACTTTATTTTCTTGGGCTCCAAAATTATTGCATATGGTGACTGCAGCCATGAAATTAAAAGACACTTACTCCTTGGAAGGAAAGTTATGACCAGCCTAGATAGCATATTAAAAAGCAGAGACATTACTTTGTCGACAAAGGTCCATCTAGTCAAGGCTATGGTTTTCCAGTAGTCACATATGGATGTGAGAGTTGGACCACAAAGAAAGATGAACATTTTTGAACTGTGGTGTTGGAGAAGACTCTTGAGAGTCCCTTGGACTGCAAGGACATCCAACTAGTCAATCCCAAAGGAAATCAGTCCTGAATATTCGTTGGGAGGATTGATGCTGAAGCTGAAGCTCCAATACTTTGGCCATCTGATGCAAAGGACTGACTCAACGGAAAAGACCTTGATGCTGGGAAAGATTTAAGGCAGGAGGAGAAGGGGACAACAGAGGATAAGATGGTTGGATGGCATCACCAACTCGATTGACATGAGTTTGAGCAAGCTCTGGGAGTTGGTGATGGATAGGGAAGCCTGGCGTGCTGCAGTCCATGGGGGTCACAAAGAGTCAGACATGACTGAGCAACTGAACTGAGGCACTGTACTTCAGATACATTAATTTATTTCTTCTCATCTAACCATGGCATGATCTTTAACTTCAGCTTACGTGTTTTTATGATATATCGCCTCCTGCTGCAACTCAATATTTCATCTTGAATTTTTTTTCCCACTTTTACAAATAATACACGGATCTGTCATTTCAGGTGCCTCTTACATTCAGTGATGTGTCCATAGACTTCTCTCAGGAGGAGTGGGAATGCCTAAATTCAGATCAGAAGAATTTGTACAGAGATGTGATGTTGGAGACTTATACTAACTTGGTATCACTGGGTAAGGACATCTGCCTGGAATAATGTAGAATCTGCTGTCTGGAATATCCACTTTCTTTACTGTATATTTTATGCTCTGTGCCAAGACACTTACAAAATTTCTGCTCCATATTCTCAAAGGACTATTTTGGGCTTTGTTAGATGGAAATGGGCTCCTCCATTCAGCACCTACATCTCTCCTATCCTTCATTTACCATCCTACCTCCTTCTGATCCATCCTGTAGTTGCTTCCTTTTCTAAATGACCAAAGGATTGAATCCTGGGATTTTTCTGCATAACTACCAGCAAAGAAGGCAAATTTCATATTATATATATGTTCAGAATATCTATAAATATTCTATTTTGCTGATTCACCTGTACGGAGAACAGGTAACAAAGAGTCTGGTTTTCTCTTTACTACAAATGAGACTTTGTAATTTTTTCATTGGTAGGGTGAATCAAGGTCATTAACTTTTTGAGTATTTTTAAAAATTTATAGCAGTGGAAATGTTGGCTTTCAGTGATTTGATAGGTTCTACTCAGAAGTGTCTTTGTTCAGTTTTTAGAAAAAACTGATCATTCTCTCCTCTCTTCTGGTATTCTAATTATACTTAAGTTAGATCTTTTGAGAACTTATGTCACAGTTCTGAGTAAATAAAGGGCTTCCCAGGTGGCGCTAGTGGCAAAGAAAGAGAAAGGAAAGTGAAGTCGCTCAGTTGTGTCCGACTCTTTGCGACCCCATGGACTGTAGCCTACCAGGCTCCTCTGTCCATGAGATTTTCCAAGCAATAGTACTGGAGTGGATTGCCATTTCCTTCTCCAGGGAATCTTCCCAACCCAGGGATTGAACCCCGGCTCTCCCGGATTGTAGACAGACGCTTTACCGTCTGAGCCACCAGGGAAGTCCTTGATGAGACTGAACTTGCTTGCAAATGCAGGAGACATAAGACGTGAGTTTGATCCCTAGGTCAGGAAGAGCCCCTGGAGGAAGGCATGGCAACCCACTCTAGTATTCTTGTCTGGAGAATCCCATGGACAGAGGAGTCTGACAGGCTACAGTCCATAGTGTCACAAAGAACTGGACACAAATGAAGCAGCTTAGCATGCATGCACCCACTGAGGCAATAAAATGTGAGAGATTAAGAGTCCAAGAGAGATAGTTGGTAATTGCCACATAATTTTCATAAACTAGATCATTATTTTACTCAGCTGCCTTCTCCAGTGACCTTGACTTTAATCCTTACTGTGATTTTCATCCATTACCTTTTTTAATTCAGTATTTTATTCTTCAGTTAATTATGTAATACTTTATGATACAACTTGATTTTCATTAGTAGAAGAAATTTTGAAAGCATATGTGAGTTTTAGAGTATGAAAATAAGAAGTAAAATAAATGAGACAATATGTACTAGAGAAAAGCATCATGAAGACAGAATTAGGTGTTGGGATATAGAATAAAGGATATGAATATACTTACATTTAGCAGGGCCAGCCTTTCTGAGAAAGGGATTTCTAACCTGCCACACCTGGAGGTATTCATTTATACAAGCCACCTAAGAGGATTCCTGAAAGGTAGAGCATTCATGTGAAGCCACAGGCAATGGGAAACATCACAATATGTTCTAGTAGCTGAAAAGAAGCAATGTGGTCAGATATAGTGGAACAAAGATGTCAAGGGCTTGAAATTAATTTGTAGAAATAAGACAGAGTCTTCTTATTTGTGGTTATATGCTTGGGTTTCATCCTAAGATAAAGACAGACCTCTATTTGTGGTTATATACTTGGATTTCATCCTAAGTAAAGACAGACCTTTGGAAAAATTACATAGAGATCCATCTGGTTGTGTTGTTGTTTAGTCACTAAGTCATGTCTGACTCTTTGTGACCCCATGGACTGCAGCACATCAGGCTCCTCTTGTCCTCCACTGTCTCCTGGAGTTTACTCATGTTTATTGAATCTAACCATCTCATTTTCTGCTGCCCTCTTCTCCTCCTGCCCTTAACCTTTCCCAGCTTCGGGTCTTTTCAAATGAGTCAGCTCTTCACATCAGGTGGCCCAAGTATTGGAGCTTTAGCTTCAGAGTCAGTCCTTCCAATGAATAGTCAGGGTTAATTTCCTTTAGGATTGACTGGTTTGGTCTTCTTGCAGTCCAAGGGACTCTCAAAAGAGTCTTCTCCAGCACCACAATTTGAAAGCATCAATTATTTGGAGTTCAGCCTTCTTTATAGTCCAATTCATATCCATACATGACTACTGGAAAAACCATCTGATAGAAAATATTAAAATGTAATTGATCAAGACCTACTCATAGATTTTGATTCACTCGGTCTCAGTGGATATCTAAAGGGTATTATATCCATGAGCTGATCATGCCTTCTTTGAACCATTACTATAAAACTTCTCACTGCCTCCTCCAGGTTGGTACATAGTCTTGAGGGTTTTAGCCCATTGCAGCTCCTTTTGCCTAGCAAAGCAATAAAGCTATTCTTTATAATAAATAAAGAATAAAATAAAAGGGGGAGGGTAGTATATGTAACAAATTCCTGTGATAATTCTGATCCACTAATTGAGAACTATTGATTTTCTCTTTGCCTGCTCACAAACGTTACATTCTCATGTGAACTTTCATAATTCTCTGAGTCCGTCACACCTTTAAAAAACTTTATCACAGTAACTTAGAATTTTATGGCCTTTTACTTCTAATGGATTTACTTGTCAATTTTATCATTATTCTTACTATATTTCCCCCTGTACTGGAAAAACAGCATTTGTTCATTTTCTTGTTTTCTTTCAGACTCTGATTTCACAACTGAGAACAACAAATTATCTTCAGAAAAAAGCAGTTTTGAAGTAAATTCATACCATTGGGAGACAATGAAGAGTAAAACCTTCAACCTAATGGGGTTTACTTTTAGAAATGACTCACAGAGCAGAAATGAATTTGAAGGACAACAGGCATCTCAAGTGGGACATTTTAGTCAAATGATATTCCAAAAACATATATCTCTTCCTCTGCATCAGAGAATTCACACTAAACAGAAGTCATATGAATGTAAGGGATGTAGGAAGGGCTTTAGGAAATATTCACATCTTACTGAAAATCTGAAAGACCATAGTCATGTGAGACCCTATGAATGTAGAGAATGTGGAAAGGCCTTCCTAGTTCTCCAGCATTTTATTAGATATAAAAAAGTCACACTGATTTGAAGCCCTATGAATGTAATGGATGTGAGAAAGCCTTTAGATTTTACTCACAGCTTATTCAACATCAGATAATTCATACTGGTGTGAAACCCTACAAATGTAAGCAATGTGGAAAGGCCTTTAGATGTCCTTTTCATCTTACTGAACATCAGAACATTCATGTTGGTTTGAAACCCTACAAATGTAAGGAATGTGGGGAAACTTTTAGGTTGTACCAACATATGTGTCTCCATCAGAAAATTCATCATGGTGTGAAACCTTATATCTGTAAGGAATGTGGAAAGGCCTTTCTCTGGTCATCGTTCAAGTCTCTATCAACACAAGAAAATTCATTCTGGTGAGAAACCATATAAATGTAAACAGTGTGGAAAGGCCTTTGTTCGCAGCTATCTACTTACTGAACATCAGAGAAGTCATACTGATGAAAAGCCTCACGAATGTAAGGAATATGGAAAGGCCTTTAGTAGGGCCTCAAGCCTTCTTAAACATAAAAGGATTCATAGTAGTGAGAAACACTGTTATTGTAAGGAACGTGGGAAGGCCTTCTGTAGAGGCTCTCAACTTACACAACATCAGAGAATTCATACTGGTGAGAAGCCCCATGAATGTAAAGAATGTGGGAAGACTTTTAAGCTCCATTCTTACCTTATTCAACATCAGATCATTCACAGTGACTTGAAACCATATGAATGTAAACAATGTGGGAAAGCCTTCAGTCATGTCAGAGACCTTAAAACACACAAGTCAGTTCATGCTGGGGAGAAAACTTATGAATGTAAGGAATGTGGAAAAACCCTTAGACTTAATTCTCAACTAACTTATCATCAGACAGTCCATACTGGCTTGAAACCATATATATGTAAAGAATGTAAAAGGCCTTCCGTTCTCTATCAGGTCTTTCTCAACATAAGAGAATTCATACTGGTGAAAAACCTTATGAATGTAAGGAATGTGGTAAGGTCTTTAATCGTAGCAAGCGACTTATTCAGCATCAGAGAATTCATACTGGTGTGAAGCCACATAAATGTAAGGAATGTGGGAAGGTCTTTTCTCGTTGGTCTCAACTTACTCAACATCAAAGATTTCACATTGGCGAGAAACTCTTAATGTAATGAAAGTCAGAAAGCCTTTAGCCTTGGCACATCCTTTAATATTATCACTTTTCTACCACCTAACTATGTTATGCTAAAGATTATTATTTAACATAAATATAAATGCTTGGAAGGGTGTCTGGCTCAGAGTATTTGCTTACTATTAATAATCATTCTTTAATGATAATTACTAGTATTGTTATAAATTCACATAGAAGGAAGACCCTATGAGCATTTTTAAAATCTATCATCATCCATATTTCATGTCAGAGCACTAATTTTGCACAAAATCCCATAGGATGTATTAAACAGGAAATTTTTTAAATTCAGAGTTCAACCCCCTAAAGATGAATAATGAGAAGAAACCCTATGCCTTTGTTGAGTGTTGAATGTATAGCTGTTGAAAAATTACAAAATGTCTAGAAGAAATTTTCTTACAGTAACTTCTGTAATATCGGTGACAGACAATTCACATTCTCTACAATTCGTGGAAATTAAGAGATTTCAGTTGGGTAGCCAAAAGAGAGATGTTGACTTGGCAAAGTTTTCCTCAAGTATTTGAAAAATTTCACATTTACATGAATGGTACAATGGTATAATTGTTTGTTTGCCTTCCACCTAGATTCAGTGCATTGCCACTCTCTCTCGATCTAAGAATGTATATATATTCACAGCTATCATATTTATAATATATTGAACATATATACATATATATATATGTTTTATACTATAGTATATCATAGTGCTGTGCTTTTGAGTAAATGTTTCAGGTATCACCTCACCTCTAAAAAAAAAAAAAAAAAATACAACTCAAAAATACAACTCCTAGATTTAAAGATTATCTTCTACATGACTATTAGGCCATTGTCACCTAAAAGACATTAATACTAGACCTATGATGTTCTATAATCAGTCCATTTACAGATTTCTCCAATTATTTAAGAAATATCTTTCAAAAGTGTTTGCTTTTTCTACAAGCTCAAAACAAACTAAGGACATATATTTTATGATTCTGGCAATTGAGTCTGTTTTGGTCAAAAACTTATCATCCACCTATTTTGTGAGTTAAACTCTTTGAGACTCAGGAGAAGTAGCCCATATAATGTTGCCCATTCTAGATTTCTGCTAATTTTTCTTCAGATAGGCTTAACTTGTTTCTCTAACCTTCGCATTTACTGTGAACATTATGTGTAAAGGCTTGATTACTGCTAAGTCACTTCAGTCATGTCCAACTCTGTGCAACCCCATAGAAGGCAGCCCACTAGACTCCGCCGTCCCTGGGATTCTCCAGGCGAGAACACTGGAGTGGGTTGCCATTTCCTTCTCCAATGTATGCAAGTGAAAAGTGAAAGTGAAGTTGCTCAGTCATGTCTGACTCTTCGAGACACCATGGACTGCAGCCTACCAAGTTCCTCCATCCATGGGATTTTCCAGGCAAGAGTACTGGGAGTGGGATGCCATTGCCTTCTCCAGAGGCTTGATTAGGTATCAGATTAAACATTTTTGACAAGATAACTTCATAGACAATATTGTGTTCTCACTATTTTGTCTAATAACAGGGGGCACATAAGTGAAGCTATCTTTAATCTCCTGATTCATGTATTGACCACCAGCTCTCTCCATTGCATCAGTACTTTTTTCTCTTTTTGCAGTTAAGAAGTAGTAATCCATAAAGTCACATCAGCACTCCACTTGGAAATTTGAAGAGTCTTGTATTTTAAAGAAATTACGACCAAAACTTTTTATTTACTCATATATTTACCTTTTCACATGATCTTCATTCCTCCCAATGATCTAAATTTCCATTATCAATTCCTTTCAGCTTGAAGAACTTAATTTCTTGGAGTACATGTCTGCTAATGACAAATTTTCATTATTTCTTTTACTGAAATGCCTTTGTTCTTTACGGGTTCTTTTCTTTGCTACTGAATTCTGGGTCTTGTTTTATACTTTTCTGCTTCATTTCTGAAGACAAGTCATTTTTGTCTTCATGCTTCCAAGATTTTTCTCATTACCTTCAGTTTTTGGCTGTTTAAATATGATGTGCCTCAGTACAGTTTTCTTTGTGTTAATCCTTTTGGATTAACAGGGTTGATTTCCTTTAGGATTGAGTGGCTTGATCTCCTTGTTGTCCAAGAGATTTCCAAGAGTCTTCTCCAGTACCAAAGTTCAAAAGCATCAATTCTTTGGCGCTTAGTCTTCTTTATGGTCCAACTTTCACATCCGTTAAGTGACTACTGAAAAAACCACAGCTTTAACTATACGGACCTTTGTTGGCAAAGTGTATATGAATCATCACCTATTAATTCTGTTTCTCTGGAGAACCCAGACTAACACACACACAAAAGAAAAAAATCTCAGCTATGATGGGGCTCAGCAATTATGCCATCCACTGAATGAAACCTATGGAAGTTGTTTGAAGGAACTCTTAGGGGAGAGGATCCAGCCAAATGATACTTAAATCACAACTAAGCTTTCAGGGAAAGGAAATGAAGTGCACATCCAGGAGTGATGCTCCTGCACCTCTGACCTTCCAGTTCCTCTCAAAGTCTCCAAGCACTTTCCCTTCTTGGTGTCGGTTTGCAAACTCAGGAGTTTCCAGGTAAAATTCAAAACTGACCCATGTACATAGAGGGCAACAGAATAGACAGACCACTCCAGATTGGTAGGTGGCAGTGTAAGTAAGCAAGGGAACTTATGTAGGAGGTTTATCTTGGGCAACTGCAAGCTGTCTACAGAGAAGCCTTAACTGGGTTCGGTCACACGTACTGTCCAGATGGTCTCCACAACACATTAGCATCTCAAGACTGCATCCTTGAAATGGCTCCTAGTGTGAGAACACTGAGAAGACTGTACATTCCAAGGAAGAGGGTAGGGAGGAGTCTCCAATTGCCAGGGTCCAGCTTTCAGGTCAACTAGTGGTCACCTCCTTTTGATGACCTCTTCCAATAGCCTCCATCTTTTAAAAGGCTGTCAGTGGGACCCTGCACAGCCTTTTGTTAGAGCACCTGCCAGTCCAGCACTAAGGTCCAAATAATACTAATCTGGAGGAGTTCCATGTTGTGAGACAACCCCACAAAGAAAGAACACCTGTTTATCTGCCCATACCTTTTATTTCTTTGTCAAATTGTGCTCACATGGTGGGGGTCACATTTTCAGGAAGTCTGTATGAAGGAGAAATTTCTTTAACTTTGGTATTACAAAGCATCTTAACATACAGAATTTTGACACATTTTCTCCCTTTTTCTTGTAACTTTCTCACAACTATTCATAACTATTCATGGACTGTGTGTTGCAGCCCATGGGGTCACAAAGAGTCGGCCATGACTGAATGACTGAACTGATTCATAAACAGACATATTAGTGACAATCATTCTGCCACAAGTCATCATAAAACTCAATTTGTTGTTTAGTCACTAAGTTGTGTCTAACTCTTTTGCGACCACATGGGGTGTAGCCTGCCATACTCCCCTGTCCATGGGATTGCCCAGGCAAGAATACTAGAGTGGGTAGCCATTCCCTTCTCAGGGGGCCTTCCCAACCCAGGGATTGAAACCACATCTCTTGCATTGGCAGGCAGATTCTTTACCACTGAGCCACCAAGGAAGATAATTTACTATTTTTAAAAGAAATAGATGTAAATTTGTAAATTCATATGGCAACTATGACCGTGGTTATATGAAAGGTTTATATTTTTCTATTGGCTGGCATCATGGAGATATATTATCTTTGAAATGATTAACTATTGCTCAGCTACCCTCATAAGATAATATAGGGAAGCCACCTATGTTGTTGCTTATTTAACTTATATGCAGAGTACATCATGAGAAACGCTGGCTGGAAGAAGCACAAGCTGGAATCAAGATTGCCGGGAGAAATATCAATAACCTCAGATATGCAGATGACACCACCCTTATGGCAGAAAGTGATGAGGAACTAAAAAGCCTCCTGATGAAAGTGAAAGAGGAGAGTGAAAAAGTTGGCTTAAAGCTCAACATTCAGAAAATGAAGATCATGGCATCTGGTCCCATCACTTCATGGGAAATAGATGGAGAAAGCGTCAGACTTTATTTTGGGGGCTCCAAAATCACTGTAGATGGTGACTGCAGCCATGAAATTAAAAGACGCTTACTCCTTAGAAGGAAAGTTATGATCAACCTAGATAGCATATTAAGAAGTAGAGATATTACTTTGCCAACAAAGGTCCATCTAGCCAAGGCTATGGTTTTTCCAGTGGTCATGTATGGATGTGAGAGTTGGACTGTGAAGAAAGCTGAGCGCCGAAGAATTGTTGCTTTTGAACTATGGTGTTGGAGAAGACTCTTGAGAGTGTCTTGGACTGCAAGGAGATCCAACCAGTCCATCCTAAAGGAGATCAGTCCTGGATGTTCATTGGAAGGACTGATGCTGAGGCTGAAACTCCAATACTTTGGACACCTCATGTGAAGAGTTGACTCACTGGAAAAGACTCTGATGCTGGGAAGGATTGGGGGCAGGAGGAGAAGGGGATGACAGAGGATGAGATGGCTGGATGGCATCACCGACTCGATGCACATGAGTTTGGGTGAACTCTGGGAGTTGGTGATGGACAGGGGGCCTGGCGTGCTGCGATTCATGGGGTCGCAAAGAGTCAGACATGACTGAGCAAATGAACAGACTGATCTATGTTGTTATGAGCCTGGTAGCTTATACTGTTTTCCCACAATTCTTCCTTTACCATCTGCCTTTGGCATGGCTCATCCCTGCCTCTGTTAATGTTGGGCTTGTCCACTTGACTTGTCTAATCAATAGAACGTGAGCTGATCAGGATGGGTGTACAGACTTTAAAGATGCTTTGGCTCAGCATTCTGTGCTTCTGCCATGGACCATGAAAAGAACATGCCCAAGAATCTGCTGGCCAAAATGAGACATCAGAAACAGAAGAGGAGAATAACCTTTGTGAGTTATTTAACCATGTGAGTTATTTAAAAAATATCCCCTTCTAAGAAAGCAACTGGAAGTTTTCCACCTGGGGAGCGAGCAGAAAACTAGAAACTCAATATAGGAGAAAAGTGAAACAAATCTCTAATGTGATGGTGGTGGAGATCACAGTATCTCTCATGTCAGGCACAAAGGGCAACCAACCCAGAATGGATCATATTATATGACTCAATATACTTCCTCATTGCTTCAGTCATTTTGGTTCTTTTAATTTCTGATGAGTGTAACCTAACTGTGTTACACAACTAAAACCCATGGATCATACTGGGAGCTGGAGATGCAAAGACAAAGCTGATTCCATCGTAGCCATCAACCAGCTCCCTGTCTAGTGGAAGAGAAATGCACACACGATGGCCTAGGTGTTAAATCCTGTCCTAGAAATTGTGCAGATACTTTGTGAAACTGTACACAACTAATGCGTCCAAGGAGCAAAGAGATACTGAAAAATTCCAATAGCCAACAGACAATCAGAAAACTGGAAATGTGAACCACAATCATTACAATCAGGTACTACTGTGTATCTACCACAGTAGCAAAATATGCACATATATTTTTAAACTGATGATGCCACATATTGTCAAGGATACAAACACACTGCTGTTGGGCATGCCAGCTGGTATATTTGTTTGGAAATCTATTAATATGTAGGAGAATTAAACTTATTAAAGCTGAACATGGATATACCCATAAACAAATTCAAGCAATTCTATCTCCCAGTATACACAGAAAGAAATGTGTATACTTTCAAAGACATGGCTAATTATAACAGTCCTATAAGGCATTCTGACTTCCCAACACAGTATCTTCCAGAATACCTACTGGAATATTTTCAATTAGGGACTATGTTGGAATGCTCTTTTATGTGGATCTTGGCTGGTACTATGAAGATTCCTTAAAGGAACTGTGCTGGATATTCAGTGAAATTGTTGTGTCCTAAGTAGAAATTCAAAGACAAGAAAATCAACAGATTAAACCAGAAAAATGATTAAGGACCTCCAATTCAAAACAAAACAACCCAATACAGTCATGCAATTTTAAAGAACAGGTAATCACAATACAAAAACAAAAAATATATTCTAAAAGAAAATCATCATATAGTCTCACTCACAAGATATAAAAATTCTAAATAAAATAGTAGTAAGTGAAATCAAGTAGTGCATCCAACACACACACCAATGGCTAACCTGAGTATACCTAGAAACAGGAAGAAGTCAAAGAGTGTCAGTATAAATAATTATCACAGTATAACAATTAAATACAACTGCAGGAAGAGATGATAAAATGGCATTTGATAAAAGTCAGGAGCCATGCCTACTTAGACACAACAAAGATACTTACTCATAAGTAAGAGAATACATTAAAAGGCAACTGAGAGTACAATACTGTCATCTGTCATAGCTAAGCAATCAGACTTGGTGACTGAAATTTCCAACTTTATCGTCTTTTAGTTATGGTTGCACCTCCCAATGCAGTTTCACACCCTCAAGATGTTAATAAGTCATGAGAATTGGTATTGCCATAGTGAAGTTTGAGATACGCCAACTTAAACACAGTTGAACAATTTTCTTCACTACTCTTTAGTCTTTTGATAAGCTGATAAGGTACTTTAGGTAGTTCCTTAAGAGGGTATTTTAGAAGATGATGCTTCATAAGCTTCTTTAATCAGAGAATTAATTTCCTTTGTTCCTCTAGTACTATTAAGCACTGGTGACCTCTGAGACCTACAATTTCAGAAATGGTAGGATAAGGTGCTATTGCCATATCGCTTAGTTAACATGCAAATATGGTACCCAGGAGGAGTAAAATACTAACTGGTGATGATATATTCTATTAAAACACTCAAAGTATTCTGCTTTGTGTTACATTTTATTATTACAATTATGTGGAATAATGCTGTCAACCACCAGACCGTAAACGACTGAACAGAGATACCATGGATGGCCTATCTGCAAAAATGGACATAGAGGTGAGGTGCAGATGAAAACAATGACCAAGATGAACCATAGACATCTGTCAGTCCAGTTCTGATGTAACTGATTTTTGGAAATCAGTCATTTTTAAAGGGTCAATTCTGAGTATATAAGCATTCTTTTATTTCATCATAACTAATATACTTTCATGCTGGCACTAAATCATAACAGCCACCCAGATGAAAATGAAAAGTCACCAATTTTGAGATGCATTCTGATTTACAAATATTAAATTCTTCTTAGAATTAAGTCATTGTATGTAATTTCCTACTCTAAAAGTCACACAAATCTAAGGTGAACTATCACAATGAATTAAACTTATACTGATTCTTTTTTTTTGGGGGGTCAGTTAGCCTGTATTTCCATTTAAACCAGAAAATTTGGGGCTTGGATATTCCATAAAAATATTTTCTATTGTGCAATCGTACATCTGGATTCTGCTTACTGGTATTTTAACTAAAACTTTTGCATTTACCTGGGTCAGGAAGTTCCCCTGGAGGAGGGCATGGCAACCCATTCTAGTATTCCTGCCTGGAGAATCTCCATGGACAGAGGAGCCTGTTGGGCTGCAGTCCACGAGTTCACCGAGTCGGATATGACTGAAGCAACTGAACAGGCATGCACACAAATTCAGTTAATCTAGCTTTTGCTTTTTAGAGGCTATCTCCATTTAGTTTTGTTATTAGATATATGTTATCCAGATGAGATAGCAAAAATTTGTTTTTCCTCTTGAAATTGATACCTAAGAAGATGACAATTTCCAACTATTGTTTCTAAAAAATAGATCTTGGAGCAATTTTTTTCAGTCTTTTCCTTTGCTTATTGATCCAAATATGTTTAAATACATTGTGTTGCCTTAAATTTAAAAAAAAAAAATCTATATCTCTAATTATATCTTTTCTTATTAATGATTCTACAATGTTGCCAACTTTCTTGACTTTTCCTTATTCAGATTTACCAAAGTCTGATGAAGTATACACATCATACATATCTTATGAAGTATTAAATATTCTGCTACTCTAATCATTGTCCGAGGAGTGAAGAATTTCTTATTCTAATTAAGTTACTTTGTAACTTGTCTCCTGTTTTAAAGTATGAATGTTGTCTCTCAACTTATAAAGGACAAACTTTTCATTTTTAATTTCCAATCATTCGTTGACTGATACTTTTGTAAAAATATAATGATAATGTTATGGCAATATCAAATTTCTATAAAGGTTTCCAAACATTTACTCTCACTTTCTGCATTTATCTTATGATTGACAGGCAATGATTTTATAGACTGGCAGAATGTCTCTGGACAATAGCTGGAGTGGCACTTGTCTAAAGGGCTTCCTACAATTCTGATTCAAATGGCTTCTCATTAGGATGAATTCCCTGATGTATTTTAAGATGTTTACCATGATTACAAGTCTTCCCATACTCCTTAAATTCACAGCAGTATGAATTCTCTGATATGCAAGAACCAAACTAAATTTAAAATCTTCCCATATCCCTTTAAGAGTTTCTGATGAGCATAATTTTTCCAACACTTATGAGACTTTGTATTATGAATTAAAGATCTTTACACATTTCCTACATTTAAATGGCTTCACATTAGTATAGATGTTCAAGATCATACAGAAGTCAAAAGGCCTTTTCATAGTCCTCATTTTCAAAATATTCCTCACTAATATTAATTTTCTGATATCAGTTATCCATACACAGTTTAGGGTTTTGCACATTCCCTAAAAGGTTTCTCAAGAGTAAGACTTCTCACATTAATTAAGTTGTCTATACACATACACAGACACATTCTTTCACATTTCTTCAGTCATAAAGTTTCACCAGCATCAGCTACTCCATTTGAATAGGTTGTCCATATAAAGGCTTCCCCACACTCTTTATATTTGTAGGGTTTATCATTATTACATAATTCTTTCATGCTGAACATGGCTTACACCACAAGTAAAGGTCTTCCCAAATTCCTTACATTGATAAGGTTTCTCACCAGTATGAAATCTCTGATGAACACTAAGTTGATAGTCATTATTGAAGACGTTCCCACAGTCTCTACATTCATAGTATTTCTCACCAGTATGAACTCTCTCATGTTTAACAAGGCTTGAACTCCAACTAAAGGCCTTCCCACATTCCTTACATTTAAAAGGTTTCTCACCAGTATGGATTTTCTGATGTTGAGTAAGGTGATAGCCACGACTAAAGGTCTTCCCACATTCTTTACATTCATAGGGTTTCTCACCAGTATGGATTCTCTCATGTTGAACCAGACTTGAGTCACAATTAAAGGCCTTCCCACATGCCTTACATTTATAGGGTTTCTCACCAGTATGAAATATCTGATGTCGAGTAAGTTGATAGCCACTACCAAAGGTTTTCCACATTCTTTACATTCATAAGATTTCTCACCAGAATGAACTCTCTCGTGTTTAACGAGGCTTGAACCCCAACTGAAAGCCTTCCCACATTCCTTACATTCAAAAGGTTTCTCACCAGTATGGATTTTCTGATGTTGAGTAAGGTGATAGCCACGACTAAAGGCCTTTCCACATTCTTTACATTCATAGGGTTTCTCACCTGTATGGATTCTCTCATGTTGAACCAGACTAGAGCCACAATTAAAGGTCTTCCCACATTCCTTACATTCATAGGGTTTCTTGCCAGTATGAAATATCTGATGTCGAGTAAGTTGATAGCCCCAACAAAAAGCCCTTCCACAAATTTTACATACATAAGGTTTCTTACCAGTATGGATTTTATGATGCTGAGTAAGTTGATAGCCACGACTGAAGGCCTTCCCACATTCTTTACATTTATAAGGTTTCTCACCTGTATGAATTATCTCATGTTTAGCAAGGCTTGAGCCCCAAAAAAGGCCTTCCCACATTCTTTACATTCATAAGATTTCACACCAATATGAATTTTCTGATGTTGAGTAAGGTGATAGCCACGACTAAAGGCCTTCCCACATTCTTTACATTCATAGGGTTTCTCACCAGTATGAATTCTCTCATGTTTAACAAGGCTTGATCCCCAACTAAAGGTCTTCCCACATTCCTTACATTCATAAGGTTTCTCACCAGTATGAAATCTCTGATGCACAGTGAGTTGATAGGCACTTAAAAAGTCCTTCCCACATTCTTCACATTCAAAATGTTTTTAGCCATATGAATTCTCTCATGTTGAACAAGTTTTGAGCCATGACTGTAAGCCTTCCCACATTCCTTACAAATGTAAGGTTTTTCTTGACTAGGAGTTCTTTGATGTGCAATAAGAGATTCATGCTTTTTGTAAGTGGGCATTTTTTCATAGCTGATTATCATTTGACTGAAGAATCTCTCTTGGTGTCCCTGGAGCCCCCTGAATCTGCTCTTACACTTCCAGTTATTTTTAAAAATGGATGCCTCGAGCTCAGTGGTTTTACTTCTTTCCTTTATCTTCCACTGGGAAAAATTTATTTCAAAAATGTCCTTTTTGAAAATGTATTTTTGTCTCATATGTCGACTCCAAATCTGAAAGAAAACAAGAAAACCAAAACATTTCATTCCCTTTACCAGAAAAAAAAAAAAAGTTCTTTATACTAGAAGTAAAGACAAATTGAAAATAATACTCATAAGTAAACTAAATCAGGAGACTTAGTAAATTCCTAGGCACAAGCCTCTTTCCTGTCCAACAACAAATTCAGTTGTGACTTTTCAGCTCTTGTGATCTCATCATGTTCTTTTTTTTCTTTTTGGCCTTAAAAAATTTTTATTTCTTATTAAAGGATAATTGCTTTACAGAATTTTGTTGTTTTCTGTCATCATCATGTTCTGATTTGACAGTTTTCTGGAGGATTCCACAAAGGTCATTTAAACAAGTTCCTCATCATCTTTCTTTGTAAACAGTCTCTTAAACTAAAATGTACCCTTCTACCAATCAAGTCACTGGGCAAAGAATATTAGGATCTGAATTCAGAGCTGCTAAGGTGAGTGGAATTTGTGGTTCAAGGTTTATCAAAGGAGAAACCATGAAAAGGAGCACCAGGAACCTATGCAGGGGTTCTCCCTTGGATCTGTAACCAAATGTTATGCATTCACAAGGTGCCTGGGGTATTGACTACAATCAGAGATTCTAGAAGCTGCACACTGGAAGTGATTCCAGTTCAAATGGAAAAATCTCAATGAACACTCTCAAGCATCTACTTTGAGGCCCCTCAAAGACCATATATTGAAAGTAAGAACCATACCCTGGAGCAATAGTTCTCAAACTTTTTGGTCTCAGTAGACTCTTATACTCTTCAATATTGTGAATCCCTTGCTTGCACATGTGTAAGTATATCTGCAATACAAAGTATACAAATCTAGTGTTTTTGCCTATTGGTGATTATATAATACCTTGGTAAGCTAATAAATGTTGGATGAGTACTGTGGAAATGACTGTGGGAAGCAATTTTAATCAACAGTAATTGGGCACAGGCCTAAACTGCACTGACTATTGCTATTTTATTTAATAATTTCTTATTGTTTTGTATACAATAACATTTGGATATGAAGACTGTGTGTATATCCAAAAGGAAGCCAGTATTTAAACTGACCAACCTAATATTACAATTACTTTGAGATGACCAAATGTAAACTAAAAAGGAGTGCACTTATGTACAACTTAGCCTCAATAAGTAGTTCAACAAATATGAATTGAGCTTCCATTATAATTACTTGATATTTGAATGTTTTTGTTTAAGGCTCAACAGTGACAGTAAATGAACAGAAGTTTAACTTCTTTTTAGCTGTTTGTTGTTTTTTTTTAAAAAGCATTGAGGACCCAAAATTTTTTGTTTATGTAGGTTATATCTTTTGAAATTAACCATATTAGAAATTAAAACTGAGAAATTTAAAGTTATTAATTTATTTAAAAATGATAAATCATTAATGTTAGATAACACATTTTATGAAAAGTAACCATATTTGGAAGAAAAATTCCAAAACAAAAAATTAATGAATAACTTCTTAAAATATTTTGTAAGTCTCTTTAATATCTGGCTTAACAGAAGACAACTGGATTCTTTTGCATTCAAACTGTGGCAATGCTACTTTGGTTGAAGAAATAGCACTGAAGAAAACAGTATATGAAGAAAATTCAGCCTCTAACAGATATGTAATTATAAAATAGTGGAATATTCTATGAGCTTGTTTAGGTAATAGTGGATGCTATTCTTTGATACAGTAAAACATGAGAAGCAATGGTTTCTTAAAGGTTAATTCCAAGGTGGAGTATGCAACCATACTCATGAACTTTTCATATTATGTTACAGAATCCGTTGCACTTTGGATGATTTGTTTTTACCCATGCATAATTCTGTAATATCATACACTGGTCATTTGAAAAATACTGGTTCACTGAATTCTGCAGATATTTGAAATGCTGATGTATTTTATTACATAATATCAAAGAAAACCATAAGTTAAAAATATATCTACCTCATCAGAAAAGTATTTACTGGGAAGCTGTAAACTCAAAATAATGGATATAAGCTTCACACAATTCTAAGTTTTACTTGAAAGTATAAATTTTATCATTGGCAATAAATACTCTTAGTTGTTCTTAAAGTGACATGCTCATTTAGAAGAAAATGTTTTCCAACTACTCAAGCCTTCAACCATAGTCTGCCTGTCATTCTTTCAAGGAAAAAAAAGGGGGGGTGTTCCGTGAATAAGCAGCTAGTTTAACTCATAATTCAAACATCGACATAGGCAATTTCCTGCAAGGTAACCACTACACTTCAGTATACAGCAGAAGAGCTTAATGAAGATTTTCCATCTCATCACACAGAATATCTTCAAAACCTATCCTCAAGGATCAGGATTTAATAAAATGAGGCCCAGAGTAGGATCTGAAGGTCAGCCAGCATGAGGATGGTCACATGTCAGGAGTCAGAATGCAAGCAAGGTAAGGGCAAGTGTTCATGTGCCAAGTAACTTGGTTGTCAGCCCAAGGGGGATAAGAAAGTCAATCACACGATCAAGGTGGTGGTGGCAGTGGTAACAGAAGACTGGTTAGTCACAGACAGTTTGATCAAATAAATAGTCATCCCTTGGTAGTATCTTGGGGATTGGTTCCAGAACCCGCCTCAGGTACCCAAGGATGCAAAGTCCCATAGCTGGCCCTCCTTTTCCATGGATGCAGAAGCTGTGGAAATGGAGAGTCTACTGTATATTTCTTGAAAAAATCTGCATATATGTGGACCTGCATGGTTCAAACCCATGTTGTTCAAGGGTCAACTATAAATACATTAAGAATAATGGAACCCAGGTTTTTCATTGTCAGAAAAGGGAGTTAGAAATATGGAAGGTGAATAAGCTGAAATGAAACCTGTAGTGTTGAAAAGGAACTGGAGACATCTGTGTGAACTCATGAGATAGATGTAAATGTGTGTACATATATGCGTGTGTGCATATAAACATATTCTCTCCCTACTCTGTTCACTGCGAGGGCCTAGGGACAGCCATTCCCCAGCAGCAATGAGCAAATCTAGCACTCAGATTCTGGCTTCTAAATACCATACTCAACTAAAAGGAACCAGGGCACCTTGAAGAAAAGGCTGACTTTAGGGCTGGAACATGGAGTTATGTCAGAAAATAAGGAGGTGCTCTAAATGTGATAGAGACATGCTAAAGGACACAGAAGCTACTATTTAGAGGGTTCCCATGGATCACATCTGGGACCAGCTCATATATTTTGAGCTTCAAAATAAATAATGGGAAGAACAAATTACAACCTGCTGACTAGAAATCCAACATATGAATAAACTGAAAGTTTGAAGAGGAATACAACATTTAATAGCCTCAAAGTTCCTCCTCATAAAAGCCTCATTAAAGGGATTAATTTCCAAAACATACAAACAACTCATACAACTCAATATCAATAAAGACAACCCAATCAAAAAATGGGCACAAAACCCAAATAGACATTTCTCCAAAGAACACATACAGATAGCCAACAAGCACATTAAAAATGCTCTAAAGCACTAATTACTACAGAAATGCACAACAAAACTGCACTGAGGCACCCCTTCATACCAGTCAGAATGGCCATCATAAAAGTCTATAAGTCTCTAAGTCATAAGTCTATAAGTCTGTAAGTCTCCACACTGGAGACAGTGTGGAGAAAAGGGAACCCTCATATACTGTTGGTGGGAATGTAAAATGGTACAGTTCACTATGGAGAACAAAAACAGAGGTTCCTTAAAAAAATAAAAATAGAGCAATTATTATTTTCGGTAATTCCACTCCTAGCCATATATATTAATTAAAAAGACAAAAACTCTTAATTCAAAAAGATACATGCACCCCATGTTCATAGCAGCATTATTTATAATAGCCAAGACATGGAAACAACCCAAACACCCATCAACAGACAACTGGTTTAAGAGAATATGATATATATACACACAATGGAATATTACTCCGCCATAAAAGGAATGAAATATTGCCATTTGCAGCAACATGGAGGGCTCTAGAGAATATCATACTAAGTGAAGTAAGTCAAACAGAGGAAGACAAATCTTATATGACATCACTTATATGTGGAATCTAAGAAATAATACAAATGAATCTGTATACAAAACAGAAACAAACTCAGAGACATAGAAAAGAAACTTATGGATACCAAAGGGGAAAGTCAGGGGAGGAAGAAATTAAGAGTATGGGATTAACGAAACTACTATACACAGAACAGAAAAACAATAAGCATTTACTGTATAGCACAGGGAACTATAGTCAATATCTTGTAATGACCTATAATGGAATAAAATCTGAAATATATATATATATATTCACATATATATGTATAACTGAATCACTTTGCTATATACTTGAAACATAATATTGTAAATTTTTATTCAAGAAATAAGGGATGTAAATCAAGAAAAGATGAATGAATTGTTTCAGACTGAAACTAAACAATCCAAATTCCTAAGAAAACTATCAACTGTATATTATCAAACCCGTGCTTATCTCCGGGACTAGTACACACTCCTTTTTACTAACTCTACCCTTCTCAGAGTTCTTCCAATAAAGTTCCTTACCACTTTCAGGGCCTTTGCCCTTCAGTTCATTGTGACTGAAATATTCCTCCCCCAGGTATTCATATAACTTGATCCTAGACTTCACATTTCTATTCAAAACTGCTTTCCCTGACCCCCTTATCTGAATTCACTGTATCAGTTCATTTCAGTTCAGTCACTCAGTCGTGTCCGACTCTTTGCGACCGCATGAATCACAGAAAGCCAGGCCTCCCTGTCCATTACCAACTCCCAGACTTGACTCAAACTCACGTCCATCGAGTCGGTGATGTCATCCAGCCATCTTATCCTCTGTCGTCCCCTTCTCCTCCTGCCCCCAATCCCTCCCAGCATCAGAGTCATTTCCAATGAGTCAGCTCTTCGCATGAGGTGGCCAAAGTACTGGAGTTTCAGCTTTAGCATCATTCCTTCCAAAGAACACTCAGGACTGATCTCCTTTAGGATGGACTGTTTGGATCTCCTTGCAGTCCAAGGGACTCTCAAGAGTCTTCTCCAACACCACAGTTCCCATCATTTTCTGTTCTCTTATGCTGCCTGCCTCTCATGAATAACATGTTTCATTACATGATACTATTTATCTATTTATTTACTTCTTTATGTTTCTCCCCAATGACACAAAGTACACAAGAATGAGCAAATTTTATCAATCTTGTTCCTGATGGTATTAATAGTGCTCAGTATGCAGCCTGGCTAGGAGTAGGAACTCCAGATATGTGGTGAATTGATGAACGAGTATGTATATTCATTCACATACACAAATGCAAAACAGCTGGAAAATAGCTATATCCAACATATAAGTAAAATGGTTCCAATGGGAACAAAAGAATTCTTCACTGAAATGGGAGGGAAATAGAAGAGAAACAAAGAGTCTCAGAAATGAGATCAAGATGAAGTTCCTCTGGTAGCTCAAACTGAGATCTCTATCTTCTCCCAGGTGTCAGGCCTTCACTCCACAGGCCTTGGTCCTTCTTAACGAACTCCCAAACACCATCCCAGCTGTTCCGTTTCTCCTCCTGTGTGACCTCTGAGGGTGTTCCCTGGGCTGATGGCTCCCTCCTTCCTGCCTTTGCCTTCCTGGGATCTAACTTCTTGCACCTCCTCACATCCACAACAATTATCCAGGGCTCTTCTCCTTGCTCCAATAATGCTGCTATATATGGCTTAGAAATGGAGTGTCTGGTTGCAGGAAAAGAAATCTCAAATGGTGCAGAGATTTGTTTTTTAATTATAAGTCCAAAACATTTGGTTAAATTTGCAATAAATATAAAAATAATATTGACAAAGACTCCAGAGAAGAGAGAAACAGTGGGAATGAAGAACATGAGATCATATAAAGTAGAAAAATGACCTTGTTTTAGGCTCATTCAGGCTCTACCTCTTTTGAGCAAATAGAACACATAATGGTGGTTTTAAAACACAGATTCTAGAGCTGGACTTCATAGGTGCAACTGTTGCTACTGTGTCCCCACCAGCTGTGTGACCTTGGGAGGTCATTTAAACTGTGTATGTGTCTCAGTAATCTCCTCTATAAAAGGGTTAAAAATAGTACTGCCTCTCATGGGGATGTTGTAAAAGTTAAAAACATTCATGTATTTGCTCTGCTTAGTACAGGGCCTGGTTTTAGTAAGCATAATGTTAACTATTAATGTTATTATTGTTACTGTTGTTATTTTGCTAAGGTGAAAACAAGTTTTGTGAGACATTTCTAGGATTTAACTCAATGTAGGATTTAACTTTGTAAAGTGCAAAGTTCAGATTGTAGTTTTCAACTTCAAATATGTTGGAAGTAAAAGAACATGTTCACTTAGTATGCAATGAATTTCTGTTCATTCAATCCACCACTCTATTAAAGTAGAGAGGTTCTTCTGAAACCACAGTGTATCAGGATTTTGTTTCTAGCTGTACTTCCCATATGCGGGTCAGAATATAACAAAGGGAGCAATTCTTTAAGGGGAATAAAAATCACCGGGAACCATAAGTAAATACAGATGCTGGAGTAGGACCTGACAAGCTGCAATTTCTAACAAACCCTGGAAGAAGCTTATCATAGGTGTTTGTGTAACACTTAAAAAAGTTAAAACCCCACATAAACCAAATCATGGCTTCTAAGCACTGAGAGAACAATCCACATTATTCCCCAAAACCAACACCACAGACTGTCATCTGGGCTCTTCCTGTCTCCCTCACTCACTTCTGGGTACTCTCTCTTTCAGTAACTCTGTTATGGCCTTTCGATGGTCCCTCACATAAAAGAACCACACTATGACTAGCAAGGACAGAGACCACCTGTAGAAATGCTGACGTCAAACACAGTATGAAATGTGATTTCTCTGACAGTAGTTATGAAATAAGCATATGCCCCATAATACAAATCCAGCTTCTTGGTCATTGAAGAGAGGCCACTGCAGAAAAGGCCAGAGGAGGGTTGAAGCTCCTGAGGGATGGGATGATCAAGGTGCTCAATGAACCCATTTCTAAGCCAATGAATACCAAAGCATTATTTTGAGAACATGAAGGAGAAATTCACCTGATTTCTTCAAAAACAGCCCTGTAATTCCCAGTGGAGAAAGGTGATGTTGCAGATAGAAAAGTAAATTATTTCAGGCATATGAGCTTACCCAGTGAGACCAAGTTGCTATAGTTCTCCAACATCACATCCACATACAAGTCCCTCTGAGCAGGGTTCAGGAATTCCCACTCCTCCTGAGAGAAGTCAATGGCCACATCCCCGAATGTCACGAAGCCCTAAAACCAAAAACCCACTCATTACTTGTGAAATTAAAGAAATTGAAAAAATATTTCCAAGAGGAAAAAGAGAGGAGTATGAAGGATAATCTATAAGAAAAGAAAAATATAGCAACCAAGCCTGAAAGCCTGTGAAACAGATGGGTAGGAAAAAGTAAGGAAATTAGTATGATTAAAGCAGAGTGTCTACAGGTTCAAGAAGAAACCTGTTATCGCAGAAAGAACTTCTGTATACTGTGAGATAATTCAGCTGTCCAGATCTGTCTGATACGCATAAAATAATCCCAGTTTCTCCTCTATTAAATAAAAAGTGTGTTGGGGGAAGGGACAAGGATGTTTACGGTGTGTATACATACATACAACCTGCTAGGTGCCCACTTCATAAATTCTTTATATATAGGAATTGCTACACCATCTCGTCCCTTTAAAAAATATGGGAAAAAAACCTTTTCCTAAATGTACTATAAAATCTCTTATTTTAGAAAAATGATTTCCATTAAATTAAGGGTTACCATTAAACCTCAAGTGAATCATTTTGTGAGATTATATCATAGGCATTTTCCTTTTTATAACTTATATTAATTTTTTACTGAAGTATAGTTGATTTATAATATTGTGCTAGTTTCAGATATATAGCACAGGGATTTCAGATTCTTTTCCCTTATAGATAATTTAAAAATATTGAGTATATTTCCCTGTGGTTAGCATTTTTTTCTTATTGTGATGAACTGGATACATAAAACATTTTTATTAGATGCAATTCAGTTCATCATATGAATGTACAAGATTAATAACTATTATACATTTAGAGTGAACAAAAGTTTTAAAGATTTTCTTAATTCCAGGAGTCTGTTATCATCCAGTATTTAAGAATCTGGATCCTCTTCTTGTATGGTACCATCAACCATCCATCGCTTAACACATTCCTTGTTCTCAAGTTGGAAGATACGGATAGAAGATCAGACATGACACAGATGTCACAACCTGGTCAATAACAAAATGGACTTTTACACTGGTGTTTATTGATAAGGGAATCCCTGGAAAGAACCACTCACTCCCCACTCTAATCCTGAAAGTTTACAAAACATGTGATCTCATACAAACTGAAGCTGAAAACTAAGAAATCCTATATTCTATGTTATCTTTCTAGAAAACTCAGGTTTGTGTAGAAGTTCCAAGTTTTCCTGTGTGATCCAAAGGAACCCTCATCACTAACTCATCACACCACAGACTTGTCATGGGAATGAGGAACCCTAATAAGGGAAACAGGGCAGCCCTGGCTGAACAAAGATGGAAGTAATAACAAAAGGCAAGACCTAAGACAGCCTGATATGGACCTGTGCCAGTTAAATACCAAAGCTCTACCAGAGAAAACACAATTGAAACTCTTCCCATGGGTGACCATTCAGCTGGCTAAGGGCAGAGCACCCTGACCTGCTTCTTTGATAGCTGCATATTAGCCTGAAAAAGGAAAACTATTGAGGGAACTTTATCCTTTTTTTTTTTTCTAGATAGAACATGAATTAATCGGCATCTTGGCTTGCAAAAGGAAAACTGTTGCTTTCCAAAAGTCTGAAGTCTTCATTCTCCCCTCTTCCCTCCTCTTTATATGAATCCTCTTCATGCCTTTGAAAGATGATGAACTCAACCTACTGTTGGTTTTCCTAGTATACAAATAAAAGTGAACTGATTGTTCAGTATATTTCTTTGTGTTATTCTTGGACAGATGCTCAAATATTTCCCTTAAGAGGACTCCATCCCTTCACTACTCTTGATGGAAGACTGAGCCACAGGAGACGTTGAGTCAAGTGGTTGATAAATATGATGGTGCTGATTGGAAATGGCACAGAGGGCAGATGCTGGGCTATTTGGCATCACCCTTTACTGGAATAGGACGAACTGAGAAGGAGGTTCAAGGAGGGGGTTCTGCTAAGTAGAAAGCTTTAGGGTAATTCAGGAAAAGATCCACATGACCTAAACATCACAACATGTCAAGGAGAAAGACTACTTACGTCAGTCATTGTTCTACAATCCCAGGAACTAATTAGTGCTCCATAGGGTTCCTCTATTGGTGAAACACAGAGTCCAGAAGAGCCAGAGCTGCAGAAGGAAAAAGAAGCTTTAGTCCAGGTGTGCTGAAGTGAGCCTGTCCTGACTTAAACAACTGAATAAAAGACACCAAAATAATAAGAATGATTAACTCTACAGGATATAATTTTAACTTTCTTTTCTATACATTTCCTGGATTGGTGAATGTTTTCCAACAAACCTGTGTTAACTCTGTAATCAGAAAAATAAAAGTGAAAGTTGCTCAGTTTTGTCCAATTCTTTGGGACCCCATGGACTGTAGTCTGCCAGGCTTCTCTGTCCGTGGAATTCTCCAGGCATGAATACTGGAGTGGGTTCCATTCTCCAGGGGATCTTCCCAACCCAGGGATCAAACCTAGGTCTCCTACATTGCAGGCAGATTCTTTTCCATCTGAGCCACCAGGGAAGCCCGAGAATACTGGAGTGAATAGCCTATCCCTTCTCCAGGAAGTTTCCTGACCCAGGAGTCAAACTGGGGTCTCTTGAATTGCAGATGAAGTCTTTACCAGCTGAGCTACCAGGGAAGCCCAATCAGAAAAAGATATTTGCAAATGTAAAAAATTGAGTGATAGGGAATTCAGTCATGAAGAAAACTGAACCAACAGGTCCAACACCGAAAATCAGTGGGTCTGAAACAAATGACATCTACCAGCTCCTCAACATCTTGTAGCTGTACAGTGAGACACTTTCTCTGTCAAGATTCTCCTGTGAATGAACACAAATTATTTTTTTCCTTCAAAGTCAGAACAAGGAAATCTACACACATAAACACAATATTTCCTACAGAGTAGATACTTAAGTGTAGCTACACCATTCTCATTCTTCACTGAATAGTCAATTTAAAACATTTGGATATAATCCTTGAAAAATGTCTTCCAATGCATCTGAGGATTTGAACAATTTGCCATATGAACAGATGGCTACTGACTGAGGAGAAGGACAATAGAGGTCTCTGGAGAAAGGGCTACATCAGCGTGGTGGGTCATTCACCAGAAGGCCCAGGACAGACACTACTAATGGATATATTTAAGGTCAAGGAAAACAAAAATTCTCATGATTTAAAAACAAAGGTGCGATTTCCCTAGCAGTCCAGTGGTTAGGACTTCGCCTTCCAATCCAGGGAGGGTGAGCTCGATCACTCCGCCAAAAAACCAAAATATATAACAGGAGCAACGTTGTGACAAATTAAATAAAGACTTTAAAAAGAGACCCAGAGAGAGATAAGAAACAAAGGGCACCATGAATTAAAAGAAGAAAGCCAAATTCACCTGAACCTTGATGTCTAAATATGCAACAACAAAAAATATGCAATTCTTTCCTACTTCTCAGGGGCTTCTCAGAAACCCAGCAGCACCGGGGGTGGGGGAGGACGTGGGGGTGAGGTGGGGGGTTGGTAGGGGCGGCGGGACGGGATGAGAAGAAATCGTGAGACACCAGAATTCCTTGGAACACAGATAGATCTAACTAAAAACAAACAAAACACTTTCGGGGTCACATCTGCCGTAGTCCACACACACACAAACAAACGGAATTAAAGGGAAGCTGCAACTCAGTTCAGGGCAGTTCAGTCGCTCAGTCGTGTCCGACTCAGCTGAGAGCAATTCTTGGGGACAGAGGTCTGGCTGCAGTGGTGCTGAGACATGAAGCTGGCCCCGCAAAGAGGAATCCTACACATCTTCCCAGGAGACTGTCATGACGGCGCTTCCAGATGTAAAACTGTAAAATCCTCATCTCAAGACTCGATCTGTGTCTTCTCGCGGGAAACACACATTCTAGGGCTTAATACAGGGCTTCTTTTCTTGTGGTTCCTTAACGCAGGCAGCGACTAAGAGAGTCCAGAGGGAACCTAGAGCGTCCCGCCGAAGCAAACCACACGTACTAACAAGACCACGCGCCTCGTTTCTTTGGCACACAGTCCCAATCTCGCACACCGTGAGGGAGACACACGCGGGCCCTGTCACGCCGTCTGTCACACACCATTTTCCTGACTCTCGCTCACTCACCAGGCTCGAGGCTCCGGACAACACACAACCTGTCAGCCGCCGGGCCTTCTCAGCTCGAGCGCCTCCCTCCCTCACTGCCATTTCTGACAGGTCGCTGGAGAAGTCCGCAGAGCCCTCCCGCCCTCCCTGGGGGCGGACCACTTCCTCCAACGCGACCAACTCACCGCGCAGAGACCAAAAATCTCGAAGACACCGGAAAGGGACCCAGAGACTGAGGTTAGTTTAGGCCCAGAGATTCATGGGAAATAAGAGCCAGAAAATCCTTAGCGGCTCTAGCGGAGCACTTCGAAGAGCTGTCCGTCAACTCGCCCCGCCCGGAGAGGATTTGTGCAGAGAGACCTCTGGGAAATGTAGTCCGGAGGCAGCGAATCCCCCGGAAGATGGGAATCTGGACCTTCATCCCAGCATGCAACTTGGCTCCGCCTGTCAGCGGCGCCTTTTCTAAAGCCAATCTGAATTTCTGATCTTTGCCGGAGAGAGAAGTTCCGAGTATTGGCTTAACCTAGTGGCTTCGTTGTCTTTGGCGTGGCTGAGGGAGAGTTAGGAAGTTGTCTTCGAACGTTGAGGAAGGCATTCTGAAGTCCAGGGCAGGTGGAGATGGGGGTTATGATAGCTTACTTTGAACGATGTCGGATTTGTGATCTCCGAAAAAGATTTAGTTTCAGGACCAGAGACCAGGCTTGATCACTCAAGAGCTTTTGTGTAGCAGAGTCTTATTAAAGTATGAAAAGGGACAGAGAAAGCATCTGATATAGACATCAGAAAGGGGACGGAGAGTGCCCCCTCGCTAGTCTTAGCAAGGGAGCTATATACTTTCTAAATTGGTTACCACAATAAAGCAAAAGAATGTCTCAAGGTTGTGATGGTCTTACTAGGCCCACTCCCACAATATACAATCGTGTCTGACTTATTGCAATCCCATGGACTGCAGCACACCAGGCCTCCCTGTCCATCACCAACTCCCGGAGTTTACTCAAACTCATGTTCATTGAGTTGGTGATGCCACCCAACCATCTCATCCTCTGTCGTCCCCTTCTCCTCCTGCTTTCAATCTTTCCCAGCATCACGGTCTTTTCAAATGAGTCAGTTCTTTGCATCAGGTGGCAAAAGTGTTGGAGTTTCAGCTTCAGCATCTGTCCTTCCAATGAATATTCAGGACTGATTTCCTTTAGGATAGATTGGTTGGATCTCCTTGCAGTCCAAGGGACTCTCAAGAGTCTTTTCCAACACCACAGTTCAAAAGCATCAATTCTTTGACACTCAGCTTTCTTTATAGTCCAATTCTCACATCCATACATGACTACTGGAAAAACTATAGCATCGACTAGATGGACCTTTGTTGGCAAAGTAATGTCTCTGCTTTTTAATATGCTGTCTAGGTTGGTTATAAGTTTCCTTCCAAGCAGCAAGCATCTTTTAATTTCATGGCTGCAGTCACCATCTGCAGTGATTTTGGAGCCAAAAAATATAAAGTCTGTCACTGTTTCCACTGTTTTCCCCTTCTATATCCCATGAAGTGATGGGACCAGATGCCATGATCTTCGTTTTCTGAATGTGGAACTTTAAGCCAACCTTTTCACTCTCCTCTTTCACTTTCATCAAGAGGCTTTTTAGTTCCTCTTTGTTTTCTGCCAGAAGGGTGGTGTCATCTGCATATCTGAGGCTGTTGATATTTCTCCTGGCAATCTTGAGTCCAGCCTGTGCTTCATCCGCCTAGCATTTTTCATGAGGTACTCTGCATATAAGTTAAACAAGCAGAGTGACAATATACAGCCTTGACACACTCCTTTCCCAATGTGGAACCAGTCTGTTGTTCCATATCCAGTTTTAACTGTTGCTTCCTGACCTGCATACAGATTTCTCAAGAGGCAGGTCAAGTGGTCTGGCATTCCCATCACAGTTTGTTGTGACCCATGCAGTCAAAGGCTTTGGCATAGTCAATAAAACAGAAATAGATGTTTTTCCGGAACTCTCTTGCTTTTTCGATGATCCAATGGATGTTTGCAAATTGATCTCTTGTTCCTCTGCCTTTTCTAAAACCAGCTTGAACATCTGAAAATTCATGGTTCACGTACTGCTGAAGCCAGGCCTGGAGAATTTTGAGCATTATTTTGCTAGCATGTGAGATGAGTGCACTCGTGTGGTAGTTTGAGCATTCTTTGGCATTGCCTTTCTTTGGGATTGGAATGAACACTGACCTTTTCCAGTCCTGTGGCCACTGCTGAGTTTTCCAAATTTGTTGGCATATTGAGTGCAGCACGTTCACAACATCATCCTTCAGGATTTGAAATAGCTTGACTGGAATTCCATCACACCCACTAGCCTTCCTAAGGCCCACTTGACTTCACATTCCAAGATGTCTGGCTCTAGGTGAGTGATCACACCATCGTGATTATCTGGGTCATGAAGATCTTTTTGTATAGTTCTTCTGTGTATTCTTGCTATTTCTTCTTAATATCTTCTGCTTCAGCTAGGTCCCTACCATCTCTATCCTTTGTTATGCCCATCTTTGCATAATATGTTCCCTTGGCATCTCTAATTTTCTTGAAGAGATCTCTGGTCTTCCCATTCTATTGTGTTCCTCTATTTCTTTGCATTGATCACTGAGGAAGGCTTTCTTATCTCTTCTTGCTATTCTTTGGAACTCTGCAATCAAATTGGTATATCTTTCCTTTTCTTCTTTGCCTTTCACTTCTCTTCTTTTCACAGCTATTTGTAAGGCCTCCTCAGACAAACATTTTGCCTGTTTGCGTTTCTTTTCCATGGGGATGTTCTTGATCTCTGCCTCCTGTACAGTGTCACAAACCTCCATTCATAGTTCTTCAAGCACTCTATCAGATTGAATCCCTTGAATCTATTTGTCACTTCCACTGTATAATCATAAGGGATTTGATTTAGGTCATACCTGAATGGTCTAGTAGTTTTCCCTACTTTCTTCAATTTAAGTCTGAATTTGGCAATAAGGAGTCCATAATCTGAGCCACAGTCAGCTCCCAGTCTTTTTTGCTGACTGTATAGGGCTTCTCCATCTTTGGCTGCAAAGAATATAATCAGTCTGATTTCAGTATTGAGCATCTGGTGATGTCCATGTGTAGAGTCTTCTCTTGTGTTGTTGAAGAGGGTGTTTGCTATGACCAGTGCATTCTCTTGGCAAAATTCTATTAGCCTTTGCCCTTCTTCCTTCTGTACTTCAAGACCAAATTTGCCTGTTACTCCAGGTGTTTCTTGACTTCCTACTTTTGCATTCCAGTCCCCTATAATGAAAAGGACATCTTTTTGGGGTGTTCTAGAAGATCTTGTAGGTCTTCATAGAACTGTTCAAATTCAGCTTCTTCAGCATTACTGGTCAGGGCATAGACTTGGATTACTGATATTGAATGGTTTGCCTTGGAAATGAACAGAGATGTAATATATATTTTAAGATGACAGGATTAGTCAGAAGGTTCTCAAGAAGGAGAAATATGTCCACAAGCAGGATACATTGTTGTTATATTATCATTCGTACAGAGTTTAAGGGAAAACATATCCTTGAGCAAGATGAGTTGTTTTCTTGTGGAATCATCTGCTCTGGGCTTAAAGAACAAAATGTTTGTCCTTTTCTCCTCCTTGAGAACTCCAGACCCCTCTCTCCTCCTCTGGGACCCTGAACTTCTTGTCAACCTACATAGGAATTGATTCTCTCAGTTAGGGAGCTTAGGCCTCAGTGAGCTGAGGCATCTGGGGTAAAAGTCATGGAAATGACCCTGAGCTGGGCCACGATGAGCTTCCCTGGAGCAGGGTCTGGCAGTTGAAGAGATGAGTGTGTATTGCCTTAGGTGAATTTATGGATGCGATTCGATGTCTGGAACACTGTGTAGAGTTGTTTATATTGATGGGATAGTTTCTGCAAATGTGAATCTCTGTTTCTTGGGCTTCCCTGGTGGCTCAGCTGGTAAAGAATCTCCCTGCAATGCAGGAGACCTGGGTTCGATCCCTGGGTTGGTAAGGTCCCCGGAGAAGGAAATGGCTACCCACTCCAGTATTCTTGCCTGGAGAATTCCATGGACTGTATAGCCCATGGGGTTGCAAAGAGTTGGACATTACTGAGCAACTTTCACTTTCAAAGTGGTTTGTATTAGAGATTATATGCCACTGTTGGGAAACAACAATAAATGGTCATAAATGGATATTGTGACCATGGGGACCTGTGAGAAGGACAGAGACTTGAGGTCTGTGTCTTTGTGTATTTCTATTAATGTCAGTAAAACTGAACATGACAGTATTTGTGAGATGTTTTTTCTGATAGGTTTTTCTTTTGTGTGCGTACCATGGTGATTGGGAAAATGGGACACTGTCCAGCTGGAATTGAAAAACAGTACAATGTTATCTAACTTGGCATGTTAGTTTTTAGTTTGATTATCTACCAACCACTATATGTGCCTAGGAAATCGTGACTGTGTGTTTTGATAGTGAATGACATGACTGAGCAGGACAATAATCCAGTTTCATTACCTCAGAGATAGAATAGTGTCATTTCATCTTGTCAGAGAATCAAATTTAATATGCAGAAAAAGACTGGACATTTATCTGCCAAAAGATTTGGATATTTTATAATGAATCAAAGATGTTTTATGGGAAAGAATGCAAGTCAGCATAACCTTGAAAAATAAAAAGAAATCAAAGTAACAGCCAGTCACGGAATGGCTGAGGTAGGCTTCCACTCTTCTATGATATTAAGGGAACTTGAGCAAATGACTTTGAAAACCCTGGACTAAAGAAATAAATTCCCACTGGTAGGGGCCCGTAAATTAGAGCAGAGCCCAGAATTAGGGAATAGGATGTCTTATCTTATGGGTCAGATAAGGGATGGAATCTGTTTGAGATGATGTAATTAGTCAGAAAACTGCTTGTTTTATTTCCAGAAATGATCATTGCATTTTAAAATATTCTAAATATATAAAATCAAGTTTCCATTTCTTAGGCAGGACCTGTGCCAGTTGCAATGCTGAACCAAAATATCTATAGTTTCTTCTGTCAGATTTTTTTTCTTATCTGAAATGGTAGATAAAAATAGATGAAGAGTTAATGGGTATAGTATTAGGGGAGAAGATAAAATTCCTCTCCTATTGTAATTTCAGAATAAAATTCTAAGCATTCCTGGAAAAAAAAAAAAGGATTTTCTTTTCTGACCTTATTCTGTTGGTTGGTATGTTTCTCTTCCAAAAGTCTCTCTTTTGCTTCACCCTAATTGGTTTCCTGGGTGTTCATTGGAAGGAGTGATGCTAAAGCTGAAACTCCAATACTTTGGCCACCTCATGCGAAAGTAGACTCATTGGAAAAGAGTCTGATGCTGGGAGGGATTGGGGGCAGGAGGAAAAGGGGATGACAGAGGATGAGATGGCTGGATGGCATCACTGACTCAATGGACATGAATTTGAGTAAACTCTGGGAGTTGGTGATGGACAAGGAGGACTGGCGTGCTGCGATTCATGGGGTCACAAAGAGTCAGACATGACTGAGCGACTGAACTGAATTGGTTTCATCAAAATTTTCACTGTCATCAAAATCAACAGCATTGATTTCACTACATTGCTTTCACTGTTTTCATTTCGCTGCAATGACAAATCCAGAAATGAAACATGCCCATCAGAAGAGGAATGGATAATTAGGTGTGGAGTACCTATACAGTGGGACAGTGCACAGCAGTGAAACTTACTGAATTTAACAAATATGATGAGCAAAGAGTTATATACATACAATATAATTTCATTCATAAAACTTTAAAAGAGGCAAAACAATGATATTTTGTGCATGCTGCTGCTGCTGCTGCTAAGTTGCTTTAGTCGTGTCCGATCTGTTCGACCCCATAGACGGCAGCCCACCAGGCTCCCCCGTCCCTGGGATTCTCCAGGCAAGAACACTGGAGTGGGTTGCCATTTCCTTCTCCAATGCATGAAAGTCAAAAGTGAAAGGGAAGTCGCTCAGTCGTGCCCAACTCTTAGTGACCCCATGGACTGTAGCCCACCAGGCTCCTCCATCCATGGGATTTTCCAGGCAAGAGTATGGAATGGGAGTGCCATTACCTTCTCCGATTTTGTGCATAAGTGGTACATAATAAAAAACAAACATGATAAATTCAGGAATGTGGAAACTACAGGAAGACAGGAAGATGAAGAGATAAGGTGATAAAAGGATTTAAAGTTACTTGTGTTTTCTATTTCTTGGGTTGTACTCACACAATTATATACTTTTAAAATATATTCTTTAGTTATGAAGAATTTATCTGTGCTGAAATTTTAAACTTTTTGATATAGAAATTGAAGGCAACTGTGTTTGTATATGTATGAGTGTATGAACAGGGGCAAAGTTATGTATGCCAGATTTTTAACAATATTCCATGCCTGTTAAAAAGGTCAAATACAGGACTTCCCTGGTGGTGTAGTGGATAAGAATCTGCCTGCCAATGCAGGGTACATGGGTTCGATACTTGGTCCAAGAAGAATCCACATGCTGTGGAGCAACTAAGCCTGTGTGCCACAACTACTGAGCCTGTGTACCCGAGAGCCTGGGCAGCAAACAAGAGAAGCTACCGCAGTGAGAAGCCAGTGCACCACATCCGGAGAGAAGCCCCTCCTCTCCACAATTACAGAAAGCCCATATACAGCAACAAAGACAGAGCACAGCCAAAAATAAAGAAAATACTTTAATAAAAAAATTTTAAATGTAAAATACATACATATACCTCTTATTTACATGTATATGTGTCAGAAGAGACTGAGGGCTACTAAGAATCATTATAACAAGGCAATAGATGTCCAGGTGTCTTCACTTGATATGTTTCTGCCCTACTTGAATTTCTGACAAAATCTATTTTAGGTAATTAAAGTATTGCCACCCATGCTTTGGGTCTTCCCTGGTGGCTCAGCTGTAAAGAATCCACCTGCCAGTGCAGGAGACGTGGGTTCGATCCCTGGGTCAGGAAGATCCCTTGGAGAAGGAGAAGGCAACTCACTCCAGTGTTCTTGCCTGGGAAATTTCATGGACACAGGAACCTGGCAGGCTAGAGTCCATGAGGTTGCAAAGAGTTGGGCACAATTTAGTGACTAAACAACACCCATGCTTTCATTTTTAATTTGCATTGTGTGTCTTTTTCCATGCTTTCACTTTCAGCTTCTGTGTGTCTAAATTTAAATTGTATCTCTTGTAGATAAAATATAGTTGGATCTTTTTTGTTTATTCTTTCAACAACTCTGTCTTTTGATAGGGAGGTTTAATCCATTATTATCTAAAGTAATAATTAGCAGGGAAGGACTTACTATTGTCATTTTGTTAATTGTTTTCTGTTTGTCTTACAGCTTTTTTGTCACTTTCCCCTTCTTGCTGTATTCCTTTCTGTTTCATTGAATTGTGTGTGTGTGTGTGTGTGTGTGTGTGTGTGTGTGGTCTGCTGTCTTTCTCATTTTCTTTTGTGTATCTTCCATATGCATATTCTTTGAGGTTACCATGATCTCACTGTGGATTACTTTGGATTTATCCTATTTTGAGTCTATATGGCTTCTTGAATCTTGATGTCCTTTATTTTCCTGGATTTGGGAAGTTTGGAGCCATTATTTTTTTCTTTTTTTAAATCCAGGTAACATTGGTTTATAACATTATGTTTCATGTGTATAACATTATATTTCTATTTCTGTATGCACTTAGGCCTCCTTACCACCAAAAATTTAGCTTCCATCCATGACTCTACAGTTGACTGCCTGTGGGGAAGTGAAGATACTGAGTAATGGTCTCTGAACTGAGAAGAAACTTTGAGACTGGAATATTAAGCAGGCCACTACATAAAGTGCAATTTTAAAGTTCATTGTGGTTAACTTACATACAGTCAGGAAAGATCTGGTAGATGGATGATCCAGAAGCATTCACAGCTGCACTCCATGTCATCAAAAAGGGTGTGGGGTAATTTAAAGGGGTCAAAGCTAAAAATAGAATTTAACTACCAAGTAAAAAGGACACCCACAGTGACAGGAACAGGGGATTTTCCTCTCTCTGATGGGTCTCATGACCACTGATCATCGGCACCAGCAAAGCATTCAACTATTTGCCTATCAGATAAAGGCAAGGGTAAAAATTGAAAGAGAACTTATCTGGTTTGGGTGCATTCCTTGTGAGGAGGCTAAAGTTCAGTCACTCAGAAGGGGAAGAGTATAGGACTGTGAGTCTGAGAATGAGCTGACAAAATGGAGTCAGTGTGGTCAAGCCAGACACGCCTTTTAACCACTTCACCTTCTCTCACCCACCAACCTACTCCCTTCCCCTCTGGCAACCACCACTCTGTTCTCTATGTCTACACATTTAGTTTGATTTGGCTTGTTCATTTATTTTGTTTTTCGATTTTTTTTTAATGCCACAATATGCATGAAGCCACATGTTATTTGTCTTTCTCTGTCTGATTTATTTCACTTGGCATAATTCCCTCAAGGTCCATCCATGCTGTCTCAAAGGGCAGGATTTCACCTTTTTATGGCTCAATAATATTCTTGTGTATCTGTGAATCTCCCACATCTTTATTCATTAATCCATTAATGGGCACGTAGGTTGTTTCCATAATACTAAGATGAACATAGGGGTGCGTATATCATTTCTGTTTCTTTTCTAAGGTTTCTAATGTTCTTATCCCTTCGTCCAATTTCCTGGAGATTTCTCCATTTTAATTTCCAACCACTCTACTGAATCCTTCACCCCTTCTGTCATGTTTCTAAGTCCCAGTAGTCTTTTTGGTCTCCTATCATTCTCTTGATAGCATACTACCCTTGCCTTATGCATGTAATAGAGTTTCATATCTCACCAACAATATTGCTTACAAACTGTAAAATTTTAGCTTACTTCTTTAATATCCTTTTTCTTCCACATTATTTTCCCCTATCTGTTTGTCTTTGTCTTTGTTTCAGATAGAATATTTCTTCAAGTGCCTGCTGGTCCTTAGCTGATCCATTTTAAGGATGAGGCCTGAAAAAGCTAAATCAAATTATATGTAGTAGGGCAAGAATAGTATCAAGTAGGTCTTCCACTGGAGTTATTAATAGCTCCCTGTCTTATAGGATAATGCCAAGAGTCAATAAAAGTGATCCTTTTTTCTTGGGTAGAGGAAAACATATTCGCTACATTAAAAGACAATATGCAAAGAGAAAATACAAAAGCATATAGAAAACCAAACTAAATCACAAATCACATTGAAAAATAATACATTTTAGATGAGTCGACAGTTAAACTCAGTCACTGAATATTGAGTGCTTAAAAACTGTTGAATGAATGGTAGCTATTTGTAAAAGGACTATTTGGAGATTTTTGTTTTACCACAAATAACAAGATAGGTTCTGAAGATTTGAGAATCACACCTGATGAGCACAAAGGGGCTGAGAGCTGGAAAACAAGCAGCCAGGAACGCACTGACATTCACTAGTTGCAAGTTGGGGGTTGACAAAGCAAGTCATATAAAGTGATAAGATGGAGGAGAGAGAATAAAAGGAAACAAATGAGCTCCCCAGAAGCAGGACAGTGCGAATGGCAGAAGCCTCCTGGGATCCTCTGGGAGAGAGACTACTGTGGTAAATATACTGGACTCTCTGCTTATGTCTTTGCAGGAAGAGCACTATGGAACCACTGGCCCAACCCATGGGTACCAAACACAACATATCAAGGAAAGGAAACAGGAATGCATAGATTGAGGTCAAAAATGAATCAGGCATTTTTGCAGAACACAATCCAAAACATTGCTTTTCTGTTACATTTACAGTAATTATCTGGTGAGTCAGTTTCATTGGCACAACAACATTTATCAGGAGATGGACAATCCAACAGAGGGAACAGGTGAGTTGAACAAATTTTGGAGCTTCAAGTTTGAGTTTTGCCCACCTGGAATTACTAGGGGCTGATTGTGATAGCCTGGAAGCCACTCAAGAGGCAGGTGGTACAGAGGGAAACCCCTCGGGCCACTCTGTGAGTATAAAAGCTAACCTTACATTCAGCTTCTCCCAGGAAATGTTTCAAACCAAAAGCATCCAGTGTCTGAGGGATTCCCCTAGAGAAAAGGACCAGGGAGTTGGCTAAGGTCAACTGACTGAGGATTACATTTGTGGGCCTCTGACTGTGTTTTGTGAACAAGGTCAACATATAAAAATAAAGGAGTGAAAAATTCCCCTAATAGCCCAACTCCAGTCTGGAAGAGAAAGAGAAACCCAAATACCAACTCACCAGAAGCCATAATGTCAACATCCAGCAGCCTATTTTATTCAAAGCCAGGTGGTCTAGAGGGAAAGATAAGATGTGTATTATTTTTCCTTCATGTGGCAAATTTTACCTTGATTCATATTTGTAAAATCTTACTTCAGATTTTTGGACATACATATATTGATTAAAACTATCTTGAAAGAATAAACTAGCTATTTTCCAAGTTGTAAATGATTTGCTAGCATTTTATGTAAGGTATGTGGTTTTTCCAGTAGTCATGAACAGATATGAGAGCTGGACCATAAAGAAGGCTGAGCACCAAAGAACTGATGCTTTCAGACTGTGGTGTTGGAGAAGACTCTTGAGAGTCCCTTGGACTGCAAGGAGATCAAACCAGTCCATCCTAAAGGACATCAACTCTAAATAGTCATTGGAAGGATTGATGCTGAAGCTGAAGCTCCAATACTTTGGCCACCTGATGCGAAGAGCTGACTCACTGGAAAAGACCCTGATGCTGGGAAAAGCTGAAGGCAAAAGAATGGGGCAGCAGAGAGTGAGATTACTGGATGACATCATTGACCCAATGGACAGGAGTTTCAGCAAATTCTGGGAGATAGTGAAGGACAGGGGAGCCTGGAGTGCTGCAGTCCATGGCATTGCAGAGTCTCACACAACTTAGCAATTGAAGAACAGCAATGTGGATATGTATTTATGAATGATGTTTGTCTAAACATAGGCTACATAGTGGCAGAAAATGGGCAGTTATGGCATCAATATGTCTTTTCTTTTTCCCATTCTGTGGTTTATAAATTTTAGATTAAATGCCAACTTCTGAACAATCTAGTTTTTTTGGTTTCTCTTAAAAAATTAGAAAATGCTATAGTAATGGCCAGTGTTTTCCCATGAAAAATGGTAAATGAAGCTAGGTAATGTCACCTCTATTGACTGGGAAGGCATCCTCTAATTCATTGTAGTCTCCATGAAACAAGCTTTAATTTATTCACGTTAATGCTTAACCTTGTAGGATTTTTTTTTTTTTTTGGCCACATCGTGCAGCATGTGGTATCTTAGTTCCCCACTGCTGCTACTGCTAAGTCATTTCAGTCATGTCCGACTCTGTGCGACCCCAGAGACGGCAGCCCACCAGGCTCCCCCATCCCTGGGATTCTCCAGGCAAGAACGCTGGAGTGGGTTGCCATTTCCTTCTCCAACTGGGGATCAAACCTGTGGCCCCTGCACTGGAAGCACAGAGTCTTAACCACTAGACCACCAGGGAAGTCCCTTAATCCTGTAGGGTTTTGAACTGACAATTTCCTTTTTATAGTAAAAGGCTTTAGGAAATAGAAAGACACAAGATACAGTTTAACAGATATCTATCTGAAAAATGTCACTGAGTTCCCAAAATAAACAAAATGTAGAGAATTTGAGTAACACTGCTTGATTTGATAGATTTGAAGGAATAACTTTAAACTAATAATTAAAATATATATATATTTAATTAACATGTATTTTGCTTAATTTTGCTTAAGACAGTAGAGGGAACATAGCATGAAGATAAAATAATAAATTAATAAAATAGAAATAAAAGTAACTATACTTGATAAAAGTAGAAAAGATGTAAATGAGACTAATACTGGTAAATGTGGTCAAGAAAGATGATAATTTTGGAGAGAGACCTTTGATATTCTACACTTGTTGCTCTCCTGTATAGTATTTCAAGGATATATATTGACCCAATATCCATAATATTAGATAATAATATCCTAGGTGGGGATTTCTCTGGTGGTCCAGTGGCTAAGATTCCAGCTTCCAATGTAGGGGGCCCAGATTCCATCCTTGGTCAGGAAACAACATCTCACATACCAAAAGTAATTAAGAGTTCATATGCCACAGTTAAAAGATCCTGCATGCACTGTTTACAATAGCTAGGACATGGAGGCAACCTCGATGTCCATGAGCAGATGAATGGAGAAGAAAGTTGTGGTACATACACACAATGGAACATTACTCAGCTGTTAAAAAGAATGCATTTGAGTCATTTCTAATGAGGTGGATGAAACTGGAGCCTATTATAGAGAGTGAAGTAAGAGACACCAATATAATATATTAACGAATACATATGGAATTTAGAAAGATGGTAATGATGACCCTATATGTGAGACAGCAAAGAGACACAGAAGTAAAGAATAGACTTTTGGACTCTGAGATGGGTGGGATGATTTGAGAGAATAGCATTGAAAACATGTATATTACCATATGTGAAATAGATGATGAGTCCAAGTTCGATGCATGAAACGGCACTAAAAGCCGGCGCACTGGGACTACCCAGAGGGATGGAATGGGGAGGGAGGTGGGAGGGACACATGTACACAGCTGATTCATGTCAATGTATGGCAAAAACACCACAATATTGTAAAGTAATTAGCCTCCAATTATAATAAATAAACTTTAAAGATAAATAAATAAAATATTAAAAAGACCCTGTATGCCACAACTAAGACCCAATGCAGCCAAATAAATAATAACATAAATTGTTGTTGTTTAGTTGCTAAGTTGAGTCCGATTCTTTTGTGACTCCATGGACTGTAAGCCCTTCAGGTTTCTCTGTCCATGGGATTTCCCAGGCAAGAATACTGGATCAGGTTGCCATATCCTACTCCAGGGGAATCTTCCTGACCCAGGAGTTGAACCCATGTCTTCTGCATTGCCAGGCAGATTTTTTACCACTGAGCCACCACGGAAGCCAAATCAAATTAATAAAAAAATTTTTAATCCCAAGTGACGTGACTTTGGAAGGGTTGATCCAGGAAAATTAAAAGCCTTGCTGAACTGAGAAAATTATGAAAACAGATGTAGGGTTACCAACTCTGCCCAGATACTCACTCCTTTCTTTCTCCACCAAACCCCAAGGTGGCAGATGATGAAAGAAATCTCCCTACCAAGTTCTGCCTCGTTAGGTTTTAAAGTGGAATCCCTGCCAGGGAATTGGCAATAAATGGAGTAATCCATGGGCTTTCCTGGTGGCTCAGTGGGTAAGGAATCTGCCTGCAATGCAGGGGACCTGAGTTCTATCCCTGAGTCAGGAAGATCCCCTGGAGAAATTAATAGCAACCCACTCCTGTATTCTTGCCTGGTAAATCCCTTGGACAGAGAAGCCTGGTGGGCTACAGCCCACGGGGTTGCAAGAGTTGGACAGGACATAGCAACTAAACTACTACTACCATCACCAGAGTGATCCACAGTCATTCTGGGGATCTTGAGGCTTTCAGTCTACAGCCCTTTCCCTCTCTTCTGCTTACGCTCAACAAGGGCACAAATTGGAGCCTTGTTGTGACCTTTCCACAAGAGAGATTACCAGTCCGGAATGGACAACAGATGCTCATAGACTTTAGAGTTAAGGGGGAATGACACTTCTCTAATTTAAAAAAAATGTACATACTTTGATTTTTAAAACCATGTTAAACACAGTCTACATTTTCCAAGAATAAAATAAAATCAGAAAGGATGGGAAAGGATTAAAAAAACTAAAACTGAAACCAATGAACCCAATTGGATTTCAATGACTACCATAACCGCACTGAGGAAAGAGCGAAAAGAAAATAAGACAATCTTTGAATAGACACTCCCAGTCTTGGGTGAGGTAGGTGGTGGAAGAGAACAGCAAATTAACTGCAGACAAATCTGGAACTCCATTTAGTAGGTGTGTTTTCTGTGGTTGAAGCAATTCTGAAACTATATTTTGCTGCATCAAAAATGTGAATAAATGTGTTGATGCTGGGGGCCAGTGTTCTCATTGAGGTAGAAAAGATACATTCAGTAGCAATTCAATAGGAATATTGCAAGAAGGCAAAAATGCACCCATGGAGTTTGATTAGAGCCCCTTTTCATTCTAAACCTTTCTGGTTTGGAAAATTGTTTGTTCATGCTAAGCATAAACTCTGGAAGTCATGGAGGCGGAGGTATGACTGACTCAAACGTGTGTCAAGTACATAAAAACAGGGGAGGAAGGCAATGTTCTAAGTATAGTACTTTATGTAATAGTGTAACTTACTAATTTCTCTTTAAAAATAAATGTTGGGATTTTCCTGGCAGTCCAGTGGTTAAGACTCCGTGTTTCCACTTCAGGGGCCGTGGGTTTGATCACTGGTCGGAAACTAAGATCCTTCAAGCTGTATGATGGGGAATGAAGAAATAAAAGAGGTGTTATTATCATCATCTGTTACAGATGAGAAAAATGAGAAAAAACTTAATAAATCACCTAAAATTACAGGACAGTAATGTAGGAACCTTTGAATCCAAGCATGGCTTCTCCACGTCTCCTATCTCAACTCCTACTTTACAGCTAAGCACAAAGCCTTCTCAGAAAAGAAGGAATTAAACAGCATCTTACTTTCAAAGGCCCATGCCTCTTGTAGTTCTGAGGAAGCATCTGTTGTATTTGAAGGGAGGAGGAGGGCTATAGATTAGCAGTACGACCTTAAAGTCCATTTTTACTGTGTTATGGTAAAAGGGCAAAAAAAAAGGAAGAAAGGAAGGGAGGGAAGAGGAATGGAGGAAGGAGAAGAGGTGTCATTTTCAATGATTCCCATCAATCAATTTCCAAATATCCTGGAATAATGGCCCATGGGAAGACCTCCACGCCATTTCCGATTTCCAGTGCTGAGCACATGATGCTGACGGGACACACAGACACACAGACACACAGACACACACACACACACACACACACACTCCATCTCAGAAATGTCTTTGATAACTGGAACATCAGTTCTTAGCGGCTCAGATTTGGGGTCTCATGCCTTTAAGCTAAGCCTCTTGTTCATTATGAAGCAGGATAACCAGCATTTTAGGTCAGGTTCCCGTGGAGCAGAGCCTGTGATGGAGAAGCTGTCAAGCTGCTTAACTGACAGAACTCTCAGGGAGAGAGGGAGGGAGGCAGGCAGTTGTGGAGGGAGAGAGGTTAAGCAAGCCTGTTCCCACGAGGGGGCCCTGGTGCACACACTGTTCAGTTCAGTTCAGTTCAGTTAAGTCGCTCCGTCATGTCTGACTCTTTGCGACCCCATGGACTGCAGCACATCAGGCTTCCCTGTCCATCACCAACTCCCGGAGCTTACTCAAACTCGTGTCCTTTGAGTCGGTGATGCCATCCAACCATCTCATCCTCTGTCGTCCCTTTCTCCTGTCTTCAATCTTTCCCAGCATCAGGGCCTTTTCCAAGGAGTCGGTTCCTCACATCAGGTGGCCAAGTATTGGATTTTCAGCCTCAGCATCAGCTCTTCCAATGAATATTCAGAACTGATGTCCTTTAGGATGGACTGGTTGGATCTCCTTGCAGTCCAAGGGACTGTAGCACACTGGGGCACAGAGTTAACTCCTCACTGAGACCATAGGCTGGGTTTACAGACCCCACCCCTGTCAATCATTGATCACTAGCCATTCAGGTGATAGCCTTGTAGGTCAGGCTGCTCTTTAATGTAGGGCAAAACTCCTGAGAGATATACAGGTAAGAAGCTTTAGTAGCTAACACACACAGCAACTGGGGACCAGCCAGATTTAAGGGAGTCCTCCCCACGCACTTCAATCTTCCTTGGAGGAGTACAGAGCCATGAACACCAGGGCAGATCCTGTGATAATTCCACAGAACCCCATGCGTCGTGGTGGATGAACACAAGTCATTAGGAACAAGTACAATGTAGAGAGGGGCTTCCAGGTGGCTCAGTGGTAAAAGAATCCACCTGCCAATGCAGGAGACGTGGGTTTGATCCCTGGGTTGGGAAGATGCCCTGGAGGAGGAGACCACAATCCACTCTGATAATCTTGCCTGGAGAATTCCATGGAAAGTGGAGCCTGGTGGGCTACAGTCCACGGGGTTGCAAAGAGTCAGACATGACTTAGCAACTAAACAACAACAACACAATGTGGAGATGGGAAACTAGACATGAGATAATGAGAACTAAAAATGTGGAATAAGAACACAGACATCCAGGGACTTTCCTGGTGGTCCAGAGGTTGCTGCTGCTGCTGCTGCTGCTGCTAAGTCACTTCAGTCGTGTCCGACAATGTGTGATCCCGTGGACGGCAGCCCACCAGGCTCCCTGTCCCTGGGATTCTCCAGGCAAGAACACTGGAGTGGGTTGCCATTTCCTTCTCCAATGCATGAAAGTGAAAAGTGAAAGGGAAGTCGCTCAGTCGTGTCTGACTCCTCGTGACCCCATGGACCGCAGCCCACCAGGCTCCTCTGTCCATGGGATTTTCCAGGCAAGAGTAGTGGAGTGGGGTGCCATCGTCTTCTCCAGGTCCAGAGGTTAGGACTTGACATTTCCGATGCGAGGGGCCCAGGTTCAATATCTGGTTGAGGAACCGAGATCCCACAAGCCAAGCAGCATGCCAAGAAAAAAAAAAAAAACAGACATCCAGATATTTTGGAGTGAGCTTTCCTTTGTCAAAAAACAGCATTACATATAATGGAAAGAAAGGAAGAGTGAGTTCAAGCAGGTAGTCGCATGCTCAGACAGAAAAGACAGTCCCCAGGTAAGAAGGGTAATCAATTTAGATTTTTCCTTCTTCAGGAATCGGCTTTCAGCCAGCTGGGGAGAAGCAAGGTGGCAACCTTCTCCCTGCAGGCACCAATGACTAATGTTAAAAATAATGGCATGTTCAAATCTAGAGTGGATGTATGTTTATGTATAACAAACACTTTGCTCTATGCCTGAAGTTAACACAACATTGTTGTTAAGGTATCAGCTAGACTCCAATAAAAAATTTTTAATAATAAATAAAATAGTCAAACTCAGAACAATAAATAAAATTTTCAGGAAAACCTTTTAAAAATAAAGAAGTCTGTTTGGTTTCTTTTCTTTTCTTTTCTTTTTTACTTTATCTTGATATTCTGAGAGTTTGGGGCACTAGAGGGAAACCAGGTGGAGAATGAGATGCATATATTGAGAATGACAGAAGGCAAAGATTCAAAAACATCTGGGCCTTGATAACATCATGGAGCTGCTTTAAATAAAAAGGCATATAGCCTCCCTACCTTCTGGACTTGTTACATGTTATAATAAATCCACTTTGCTTAAGCCAAAAAATAATCATTCCATCATTCCTCATTCAATGGGCTCTTTGCCGGGTCCTGCCCTGGCATGTTTCATTTCCTCTCCAGCACCGAGGGCAGGGTGAGGTCATATCTGGGCATGGGAGAGGGAACCATCCTGAATTAGAGCCCCAAACTCAGGGTATCCTGTCCTAAAGTCATGGCTCATTTTATGACTTGGGCTCAGTGCTGACAATGTGGTCCATGAGTGGCTTTATATCTATGCTTGGCTCTGTGAAATAAATTCAGGAATACATCTCTCCTTGGACTTCCCGGGTGGCAGGTGCAATGAATAAGAATCCACTTGCCAGCACAAGGGACATGGGTTTGATCCCTAGTCCGGGAAGATTCCACACGCCTCTGGACAACTGAGTCCACGTGCCTAGAGCCCTGCTGTGCAACAAGAGAAGCCACCATAATGAGAAGCCCACGAACTGCAATAAAGAGTAGCCCCTGCTTCCAGCAACTAGAGAAGCCAGCATGCAGCAGCAAAGACCAGGTGCAACCAAAAATAAACATAACAAATAAACACATACTTTTTAAAGGAATACATTTCTCCTTATAAGACTCAGAGTCAACAGTTACATCTCTTCTCTGTGGTCTAAGAAGAACTTGAAAAGAATGGGCTTTATGCCTTTTCCTCACACCAGCCAACGGGGTAGCTCTTTATGGTTGTTTTTCTAAAACTGATCTTGACCCCAGAGAAAACAAGAGAAAAAAAAAAAAAGAATCCACATTTTCTGTGTCAAAGCCAGACATTTATATAATTATATTTATTCTCCACAATATTCCTACAATGGAGGTCCTGTGCTCCCCAGTTTTAAAGAAAAGTTTTAAAAGGTTGGAAGGAAAGGAGAATTCTAGCAAGTCTAATATTGAGAAAGCATGGACAAAAGAGGTCTCAGGAAGCCAAGAACAAAAAAGAAAAGAAGATGGGGACTCTTTACTCCCTCCCAGTGTTTATGCTGAGGGCTTTGTACTTTCCTACGCTCTAATAAATCATATCCTCTTGCTTAAAAAAAATAAAGAAGAGAAGAGTAACACAGTAAATGCCATAAAAGGCAAGAGCTGGGACTTACTTGACCATCCAATGGCTAAGACGTCGCCTCCCAATGCCGGAGGTCTTGGGTTTAATTCCTGGTTGGGGAGCTAAGATTCCACATACCTTGGGGCCATAAAGCCGAAACATAAAACAGAAAGAATATCGTAACAAATTCAATAAACACTTTTTAAATGGTCCACATTTAAAAACAAATCTAAAAAAACCTGCAAGCGCTAGTAGAATCCTCATGAAGGTCACAGATTTCACTGTAATCTTCAGATTTAAGGTGACACACCACTTCTTCCCAAATAAGAAGGCACAGTAGGACTCCAAGATAAAGTGCCAACACCAAAAGTCACTTTGGGGGACTTCTTCTAAAAGGAGAGAAAAGAAAAACATACTCACCAAGCAGCGCTCTGATCCGTGCCTGGTGAGCCTGTCTCTGCCAGGGTTCATGTCTCAGGGTGTGAGAAAGCACCCCAGTTATAGGTTAGAGACACCATGACCTCATTTCCCACTAGTTCAGTCATTATAATGTCACTGGTAGCGGTGACATTGTCTGCCAGGAGAATTGATAATACCTCTGAGAAACGGCTGACTTTGGTTTAAAAAATAATAATAACATGATCAATTACTAACGCTTGATGAGAAAAATCCAGGAAGACCAATGCACCATGCAGGAAACTTTCCTGTGATGCAAAGAGACAGACATGTCCCTAGGGTGGAGCAGAGGGGACTTGCATGACTTGCGCGCAGACTGAGCAGCGACAGAATCAATGACAAACTCCCACGTCCCCGTGCTCACACTTTCTTCTATGTTGATTGTCTCCACATCCAGCTCCATAGTCGTCTTTCTCCAACCCTCCAACTGAGCTGCTCCAGGTCCACTGCCTACCAGCCGGTGAGGCAAACCTGACTTTTCAGCACCCAGGGATCCCCTTTGCCTAACTGAAGCCTCTTGTTTTCCCAATGTTGGAAGAAAGTGATTGCTTTAAAAAATCCAATTGTAATCACCGATACTCTAATAAAATTTTAAAAAACATAAACAAAGGGCTTCCCTGGTGGCTCAGTGGTACAGAATCCACCTGCCAATGCAGGGGACACAGGTTTAATCCCTGGTTCAGGAAGATTCCACATACCTTGGAGCAACTAAGCCCGAGAGCCCCAACTACAGAGCCTGCGTGCTGCAATTACTGTGGCCCTCATGCCTCAAACCCAGGGCTCCGCAATAAGAGAAGCCACTGCAAGGAGAAGCCCACGCATGGCAACTAGAGAGTAGCCCCTGGCTGCCACAGCTAGAGAAAGCCCGCGCAAAGCAACAAAAACCCACAGCAGCCAACAATAAATAAATACAATTATAAAAATTTATAAAAAGAAATAAAAGTCTAGCTCTTGAGGTAAATGCCTGATGCCTAACTGATACACTGAATATGGACAAATAAATCCCACTATTTGTCAGATATTTGTCTCTATGCTGACTGTAGAGCAGGAATTGGCACATTTATTGCATAAAGGACCAGACAGTAAGTGTTCAAGACAGGGTGTCTGTCGCAACTACTCGGCGTGGCCACTGCAATGGGCCGGCAGCCATAGACGAGGTCTGAACAAACAGCGGAGCTGTGTTCCCATCACACTTGATTTAAAGACAGTGAAGTTCAAATCGTAATAATTTTCAACTCGTCACAAATACTGTTTATCTCTCTTTAAAAAAAAAGTGACAACCTTTTTTTTTTTTTCTTAACTCATTAGCTGTACAAAACAGGTGGTGGGTCAGACTTGAAAGTTTTTTTGCTGTCCCATCTGGTTTGTGGATCATAGCTCTCCAATCAGGGACTGAACACACACCCCTGGCACTGGAAGCATGGAATCTTAACCACTGGACCGCCAAGGAAGTCCCGGGACCATAGTTTTCTGACCCTTGCTATCAATGAATATGGAGAAGGAAATGGCAACCTACCCCAGCATTCTTGCCTGGAGAATCCCATGGACAGAGGAGCCTGGTGGGCTACAGTCCATGGAGTCACAAAGAGTCAGACACAACTGATTATGGGTGTAAGTATCTCCCTGAAGGGTTCCCACCAACAGTTTAGCTGGCTGACATCATTGCTGAACTCCTCCACGACTAAAATTATCTTTCTTTTACGTTCATTTGTGAAGGATATTTTGCCCAGTGTGGCCGTCAACGGTGACGTGCCGTCCAATAACAATTTCCTTTTTTGATGACAGAATTGTAGTTTTGTTTTGTTTGGTTCAGTTGTTATTACTGCTGGTTTGTTTTTGTTTTGGCCATGCCAAGCAGCATGCAGAATATTAGTTTCCCAACCAGGAACTCGTGCCTCCTGCAGTGGAAGCGTGGAGTCCTAAAAGCGGTGGACTGCCAGGGAATTCCCAAGTCTTGCTTTGAGTCATTAAGTTTTGGGGTGATTTCCTATTGTTGCTGTTTTTCAGTCCCACAGTCATGTCTGACTCTTTGTGACCCTGTGGACTGCAGCACGCCAGGCTTCCCTGTCCTTCATCATCTCCCTGAGCTTACACAAATTCATGTCCATTAAGTCAGTGATGTCATCTCATCCTCTGTCTTCCCTTTCTCCTCCTGCCTTCAATCTTTGCCAGCATCAGGATCTTTTCCAATGAGTCAGTTATTCAAATCAGATGGCCAAAGTATCGGAGAGCCTCAGCTTCTTCAGCATCAGTCCTTCCAATGAGTATTCAGGACTGATTTCCTCTAGGATTGACTGGTTTGACCTCCTTGCAGTCCAAGGGACTCTCAAGAGTCTTCTCCAACATCATAGTTAAAAAGCATCAATTTTTTTGATGCTCAGTCTTCTTAATGATCCAACTCTCACATCCACACATGACTACTGGAAAGGCCATTAACTTTTACTATACAGACCTTGGTTGGCAAAGTAATGTCTCTGCTTTTTAATATGTTGTCTAGATTTGTCATAGCTTTTCTTCCAAGGAGCAAGCATCTTTTCATTTCAAGGCTTCAGTCACTGTCTGCAATGATTTTGTAGCCCAAGAAAATAAAGTCTCTCACTGTTTCCATTATTATCCCTTCTATTTGCCATGAAGTGATAGGACAAGATGCCATGATCTTAGTTTTTTAATGTTGAGTTTTAAGCCAGCTTTTCACTGGCTTAAAAGCTTTCTTTTTATATATAGATTTCCTATGTATCAAAAAAAATTGAAACTTTCTCTCAGATATATAATTATCTGTGTGCATGCCTGTGTGCTCAATTGCTCTGCTGTGCTGCTGCTAAGTTGCTTCAGTCGCTCAGTCACGTCCAACTCTTTGCAACCTTATGGACTATAGCCCACCAGGCCCCTCAGTCCTTATATCCCCTCTACACCTTAGCACTCCCTACCCAGAAAAAAAAAGACTGAGGAAGCTGCCATATTGGACAGAAGTTTGGGAACCTTGTGTTGCAGAAGGACGGGGTGGATTAATGCTCCCTAGATTGGGGGCAGGTGAAGAAGGGGACGACCGAGGATGAGATGGCTGGATGGCATCACTGACTCGATGGACATGAGTCTGAGTGAACTCTGGGAGTTGGTGATGGACAGGGAGGCCTGGCGTGCTGCGATTCATGGGGTCGTAGAGTCGGACACGACTGAGCGACTGAACTGAACTGAACTGAGAGCTACTATCCCCACTTATCACTCCCTAGGCGCAGATTCCTCTGGGACTGAAGATTTGCACCTGCATCTAAATCTGAGCACCCCTGGGTAAATCCTGCAGCTATCTCTGGGAAAATGATTCCATGACATAGTCTTGTCAAAATCATGGATTTGGTCCATGTTGTTAAGAAATGATAATTCAGAGCACCCATTTTTCAGGTCTTTTATTTCTTTATTTTGCCATAGTCTTCCTTGTCGTGTCATCTGGGATTGGTTATTGGAAAACAGGAACAACAAAAATGTCCAATATTAAGGAATTTGTTGATACAGTTTTAACATCCAATGATACATTGTTTAATAAAGTACTGAAGTACAAAATGTTTGAATGATGGGAGAAAGCCTGTGAATTTGATGCATGTTAGGTGCATCAAATATGACCTGGGACTCTTTACTGCAGAGTGATGACAATGTTGGTGCTTGGCTCAGCGGAACAAAGGGTATTTTTCCTGTTCTTTTGTTTGTATTATCATCTCATTATAATGAGCAGACATTGCTTTTGTCATTACAAAATAAAAAGAAATACATTTTACAAAAATATTTATTGTTGTGGTTTTATTTATTTGGGGCCATGCTGGGGCTTCATTGCTGCATGCAGCCTTTCTCTAGTTGCGACGTGCAGGCTTCTGATTGCAGTGGCTTCTCTTGTTGTGGAGCACAGGCTCAGTAGTTGTGGTGCATGGGTTTAGTTGCCCTGCAGCATGTGGCATCTTCCCAGATTAGGGCTTGAACCCATGTCCCCAGCATTGGCAGACGGATTCTTTACCATTGGACCACCAGGGAAGTCCATTGGGATTTTAAATTGATCTCACAGATTTCACATTTTCTGATGCCACAGTTCTTCACTGTTTGACTTTTTTAGTCAATTCCTTTTACTAATGCTTTTCAGTGAGGAGATAAAACAGTAAGCAGTGAAGTCTTTCAGTATATCAAGAAAGAATAAGCATCTGAGAGAGTAGGAAGCAGCATAAAATCTCTCAAAACAAGTAAAATTATGCATTTGGACTTAGTAATATTGAGTTGATTTTATTTTTTAAATATTCAAACAACAGCGTCCATGGTGTCACAAAGAGTCGAACAGGACTGAGCAACTAGTGCTGTCACCGTTTCCAATACAGTAGCCAGTAGTCGCACTGGCTAACAAGCATTTGAAATGTGACTAGTTTGACTAAGGAACTGAATATTAAGTCTTATTTAATTTTAATGACTTTAATAGCCACAAATAGTTATCATGTTGTTCAGCAGAGACTAACATGTCCTCAAAGGATTAACCAGAGGTTAACTTGGTATTACAGGCATGGCTTCATTAAGCTTTACTGTATTCACATCTTCTTTCAAGTCAGAATTTTTGTAAACCAGACTCTTATATGTAAAAATGCTGGTTTATATTAGGGTTTGCTTTCAGGCATTGTAATAATTATATCCAGATGAAATGCAAAAAGACTGTAGTCGTTACCTATGAGAGTTCTCATTCCCTCACATTCTCAACAATACTGTATACTACATTTGTTTTTGAAATTTGTTAAGAGACATCATTTTGCCAACAAAAGTCTGTACAGTCAAAGCTATGGTTTTTTCCAGTGATCATGTATGGATGTGAGAGCTGGGCCATAAAGAAGGCTGAGTGCCAAAGAATTGATGTTTTTGAATTGTGGTCCTGCAGAAGACTCTTGAGAGTTCATTTGACTGCAAGGAGATCAAACCAGTCAATCCTAAAGGAAATCAACCCTGAATAGTCATTGGAAGGATGGATGCTGAAGCTGAGGCTCCAATACTTTGGCCACCTTATGTGAGGTGGAAAAGACCTTGTTGCTGGGAAAGATTGAAGGCAAGAGGAGAAGAGGGTGGCAGAGGATGAGATGGTTATACAGCATCACCGACTCAATGGACCTGAATTTGAGCAAACTCTGAGAAATAGCAGAGGACAGAGGAGCCTGGCATGCTGCAGTCCATAGAGCTGCAAAGAGTCAGACATGACTCAGCAGGTAAACCTCAACAAGTGAAGACATGGTAAGTCATTTGTTCCCATTATTAAATAATTGCCTCAGCTCGCAATGGTAAGCTTAACCAAAAGAGGGCACTAGAAGGACATTGCAGGTGGAGGAGGTAGGACTCTGGGAAGCTCCCTCATCCCCAGACCAACAAAACAAAACATCAAGTCCTCATTTGTAGTAATTACCAATACCCATGGTGTTAAGTGTCCTGTGATGGCCAATTTCTAGCTACCAATGTGGTATCACTGAAGGTGGAGTTGGAAAGAGATGTCCAGTGAACACCATGATACAGTTATCTCCACCGTACAGACACAACAGACATAATCTCAAGAGCATAGATAATAGTTAGGAAGTGATGTGTTGAGTATTTACTACCTCCGTTTTCTCAACATATTTCTTTTAAGTCTATGTAACTTTTAAATATAATCATCCCTCCATATCATAGGTTTAGCATTCATGAATTTAAGCATTAATTTAAAAAATTTTTTAACTCCAAAAGTTCCAAAAAGCAAAACTTGGATTTGCTTTGTTGTTGTTATGTGGTCGCTAAGTCATGACAGGCTTTTTCAACCCCCATGGATTGTAGCCAGCCAGGATCCTCTATCCACAGAATTTTCTAGGCAAGAATACTGAAGTGGGCTGCCATTTCCTTCTCCAGAGGATCGCCCCGACCCAGGAATCAAAACCGTGTCATTAGTTATTAGGTAAATCATATCTAATACAAGTAATCCACAGATGATAATGTGTAGGGAAGAATATGCATAGGCCACATGCAAATACTCTGCGATTTTATTAAAGGGACTTCAGCATCCTCAGCACTATCCACAGCGGGTCCCCAGCAGATACTGAGGATCTACTGTAATGGTGAAGCAGGAGGTAGATGGGCCTCCCTAGGGTAGATACTTCAAAACAAGAATGGCAGGATAGAGAGAGGAGGCTGGGCCCTGCCCAGATAGAAGATAAGAGACCACATATTTCTCATTCTCCAAGTCAGGAGACCGCCCCAACTACACATGCAAAGAGGGCTCCTTGGCAGTCAAAAGGGGAATGATGCTAAGTGATGTTAACTACCCATAGGCCTCTTCGCTGGAATCCATCTTGGCTAAGAGATGCATAGAGGGGAGGATCCTGAGATATACCAAATATGGACTCTGAACCAGACAAATCAAAATGGTTAGCCAAGGAAAACCAGAAGAAATGCTCCATATAAGTAATTCAAACTTCCATGAAGGTGAGACTCAGCAACTGAGTCTGCCCACGTGTCTCTCCATGTATAGTGTAGTCTTTTTTTTTCCTCCTAATATATACTTTGTTACACTACTTTCCATCATTGTGAGAATTCTTTTTCTGCAAAGCTCAAGGGCCAGGACTTTGTCACTGACCATTAGTCTAGTGGCTGGGATTCAGTGCTCTCTCCTCCTGGACTGGACCTTGCTCTCTGGCCAGGAACCGAAGCCTTGCTTCAAGCCAGTGCAGGACGAGGTACTCCAGATCAATGGTTGTGTTAACACATTTCAATTTTTCTGAGCATCTGACTGTAGGAATCAGCTCCAGAACACCGCCACACCCATCCAAAGCCATTCAATCTGTCCCTCGCCTGTCACAGCAACCCAGAGTCAAACACACACACTCCTGCTGGGACTCCAGGAGCTTGCGACCCTGAAGGGAACTTCAGCCTACACTGGGCCTTCCGGAGCACAAAGATGCACAGGCACTCATGTCGTCCAGCACCTGCTGGCTTTGGAACACTCACCCTTGGCACCCAAGACCAAGGATGGCCAGATCCGGCACCTGCGCACTATGAGTCCCGACTACAACTCCCCAGAAAACTCCGCGGCAAGGATACCCCAGGGCCCTTAGGCTTCCGGTGTCTTCTGCTTTCCCGGCTCTAGACTCCATTTTCCACAGGTCACAAGGCGCGAATGACAGGCGGTCTCGAAAGTCCCCTTAGAGTGATCTTGTGGTTCTTGGGCTCCGGTTGTGAGCCGGTCCAGTGGAAACAGAAATAGATGTAGGGCTTGAAAGGGAGGACTTTGCTAACTCGGACCCCAGCCGGCGGTGGGGGTGAGAGGAGGGTAGCTGTCCAGGTGAACTGGAGCTGCGAGGGAGGTGATGGTGTGACAGACAGGAAGGGAGGGGTGGTCAAAACAGGTGAGGGTGTTTCCTGGTTGCAAGTGATGCAGAGTCAGGTATGGGACAAGGTCGGAGTGTGCTTCCGTGACAGTGAGGGACAGGTGTGGTGTAAGAGCTGTGTGTGAACACTGTGCGTGGTAGAGCCAAAAGTGTGTCACACTGTATGAAAGGTGATGTTGTATTTGCATGACTGTTCACACGACAGACCTGAGATGTCCTGTGACAGATGGAACTGGGTGTGTGGGTGTGTGTAAGCAGGCATCTGTGCCTACGAAGTGGCCAGTTTGTTTTTATAGCTGCATGTAAATACACTGTATGAGCTTCAATTAAGTGCAGTGGCTCAGTTGAGTCCGGCTCTTTGCGACCCCACGGACTGTGACACGCCAGGCTCCCCTGTCCTTCAGCAACCCCCGGAGTCTGCTCAAACTTAACGTTTGTCAAGTTGGTGATGCCATCCAGCCATCTCATCATCTGTCATCCCCTTCTCCTCCTGCCTTCAATCTTTCCCAGCATCTGGGTCTTTTCTAATGAGTCAGTTATTCACATCAGGTGGCCAAAGTATTGGAGCTTCAGCTTCAGCATCAGTCCTTCCAGTGAATATTCAAGACTGGTTTCCTTTAGGATGGACTGGTTGGATCTCCTTGCAGTTCAAAGGGCTCTCAAGAGTCTTCTCCAACACCACAGTTCAAAAATATCAATTCTTTGGCACTCAGCTTTCTTTATCCAACTTTCACATCCATACATGACTACTGGAAAAACCATAGCTTTGACAAGACGGACCTTTGTCGGCAATGTCTCTGCCTTTTAATGTGCTGTCTAGGTTGGTCATAGCTTTTCTTCAAGGAGGAACACCTTTTAATTTCATGGCTGCAGTCACCATCTGCAGTGATTCTGGAGCCCAAGAAAATAAAGTCTCTTACTGTTTCCATTGTTATCCCATCTATTTGCCATGAAGTGATGGGCCTGGATGCCATAATCTTAGTTTTATGAATGTTGAATTTTAAGCCAACATTCATAAGTTTTGTATGAGTTTATCTGTTGCTTATGATGGAGCTGAAGTGTTTTTCAATGACCGTGTGACAAGGCCATATGTGTGCTCCAGAGAGAAGAGACAGGATGACAGGGTTGGGATGAATCTGTGACTGTGGTCAAAGTGTGTGTGTGTTTGTGTGTAGCATGACAGGGCTAGAGTGTGACTGCTGTGTGGCCTATGGCATATCTCTGTGATTCTGTGTTAAATGTGTATGTATGCCCATCTATACATATGACATGTCAGCATATATCTCTGACTATGTGTGATGGGCATTGTATATGTTTGCTGAGTGGGTTGTTTGTTGGGTGGGCTATTTAGTATGATGTTCAAGCTGGTTTTAGAAAAGGCAGAGGAACCAGAGATCAAATTGCCAACATCCGCTGGATCATGGAAAAAGCAAGAGAGTTCCAGAAAAACATCTATTTCTGCTTTATTGACTATGCCAAAGCCCTTGACTGTGTGGATCACAATAAGCTGTGGGAAATTCTGAAAGAGATGGGAATACCAGACCACTTGACTTGCCTCTTGAGAATTCTGTATGCAGGTCAAGAAGCAAGTTAGAACTTGGACATGGAACAACAGACTGGTTCCAAATAAGAAAAGGAGTACGTCAAGGCTATATATTGTCACCCTGCTTATTTAACTTATATGCAGAGTACATCATGAGAAACACTGGGCTGGAAGAAGCACAAGCTGGAATCAAGATTGCCGGGAGAAATATCAATAACCTCAGATATGCAGATGACACCACCCTTATGGCAGAAAGTGAAGAGGAACTAAAAAGCTTCTTGATGAAAGTGAAAGAGGAGAGTGAAAAAGTTGGCTTAAAGCTCAACATTCAGAAAACGAAGATCATGGCATCTGGTCCCATCACTTCATGGCAAATAGATGGGGAAACAGTGGAAACAGTGTCAGACTTTATTTTGGGGGGCTCCAAAATCACTGCAGATGGTGATTGTAGCCATGAAATTAAAAGACGCTTACTCCTTGGAAGAAAAGTTATGACCAACCTAGATAGTATATTCAAAAGCAGAGACATTACTTTGCCGACTAAGGTTCGTCTAGTCAAGTTTATGGTTTTTCCAGTGGTCATGTATGGATGTGAGAGTTGGACTGTGAAGAAGGCAGAGCGCCAAAGAATTGATGCTTTTGAACTGTGGTGTTGGAGAAGATTCTTGAGAGTCCCTTGGACTGCAAGGAGATCCAACCAGTCCATTCTGAAGGAGATCAACCCTGGGATTTCTTTGGAAGGAATGATGCTGAAGCTGAAACTCCAGTACTTTGGCCACCTCATGCGAAGAGTTGACTCATTGGAAAAGACTCTGATGCTGGGGGTGGGGGGGGAGGGATTGGGAGCAGGAGGAGAAGGGGACAACCGAGGATGAGATGGCTAGATGGCATCACGGACTCGATGGACGCGAGTCTGAGTGAACTCTGGGAGTTGGTGATGGACCGGGAGGCCTGGCATGCTGCAATTCATGGGGTCGCAAAGAGTCAGACACGACCTAGCGACTGAACTGAACTGAACTTGCTCTTTCTTTTTAAAAAACACACACTCTTAATCCAAAGAAATAAGTTCATTTCAATTAGTTTGCTAAAAAGCCTTCATAATTATTATTATAATTTTCTGTTGATTTTTTTAATCAGATGTCTTTTCTGTGTCTACTAATATGTCCATAAAATTTTTCTTCTTTATTTTGATAACATGGTAGCATACATTGATTTTTTAAATGTTAAACCAACCTTCCTTTTTGGAATAAGCCAAAGGAGGGCATGATATAAGATCCTTTTTGTAAATTGCTGTGTAAGTGAAAGTGTTAGTTGATCAGCTGTATATGACTCTTTGCAACTCCATGGACTGTAGCCCACCAGGTTCCTCTGTCCATGGAATTCCCCAGGCAAGAATACTGGAGTGGGCTGCCATTCCCTTCTACAGGGGATCTTCCCAACCCAGGGATCAAATCAAACTGTGTCTCCTGCTTTGCAGGCAGCAGATTCTTTACTGTCTGAGCCACCAGGGAACCCCAAATTACTGTGTACCTCTCTTAATATTTTGTTAGTACCTTGATTTATATTGCTAGCATGTTCTGGGAAATTCAGGCTGAGAAATTAGTATAAAATTTATCCCGGGCTTGGAGTGCCAGGGTGTTTGGAAAAATCATTAAGGAAATTCTCTGGAGGATTCTAACTTCCATTCATACTTTGAAGAGCTTTTACAGACAACCCCAAATTTAATGTAAGGAAACAAGCCACTATGCATTACAGTAGCAAAAACAACAAACAACATAAGTAGAACACCAAGAAAATTAGGTATTAAACTTATTGAGTACATAAGTTCAAAACAGAATACCAGAATGAGTAACAGAAATTGGAGCAAAGTAAGTGAATTAATGAAGCATAAGCTAATTAAGAGAACACTGAAAGGAGGAAGGAAGGGACTTCCCTGGTGTTCTAGTGGTGAAGATTCCACTCTACACAATGCAGGGGCGGCAGGTTTGATCACTGATCAGGGAACAAGATCTCACAGGTGGCAACTAAGACCTGTTGCAGCCAAATAAACAATTTTTTTTTAAGGGAGGTGGGGAGAAAGGTAACAGATGACATAACAAATTCCTAGAAAGATACGACTTAAAGAATTGACAAGAACAAATAGAAACTTGTAATAGGTAGTTAATCACTAATGATAATAGTGTTTAGGATCTAAACGGTAATCATCACCAGGCTCAGATAATTGTGTAGAAGAGTTTAATTAGGGGAGCGTTCAGACAGGTCTTAGGTGCTACTTCATTCATAGCCTCTCAGCCGCACCTGTACCTGGGGCCTTTGCAAACTTGTTTCTCTTGATTCCCTGATGTGGCAACCATCCTGGCATGAATTCTGGTCAATTCTACATGGGCACGACCCATGGTAATGCCCGACCTCATGCCTGCACTGGGCACCTCTTGCCTCAAGGCATCTGGGCCTGTCTGGTTGCACTTTTATCTTGATCACACAAATAAAATAGATTCTCCAAAGGGTTTTAATGGGTATTGTGCCTCAAACCTGTAACTTCTTTGTGGGCAAAAGTTCATGTTTGTGAGTATTTCTCTTCGTTGGCCCTTCATCATTGCTGCAGTTATTGTGTGAATGGGAGATAAATGACTGAGTTTCAAATCATTTAGCTCTTTAAAAATAGCCTGCAGAACCTAAGTGTCCAACAGATGAATAGACAAGATGCAGTATAAAATAAACTTATTTACAAAACAGAAATGGGGTCACATACTTAGAGAACAAACTTACGTTATCAGGGGGAAGGGTAAGAGGAAGGAATAGTTAGGGAATTTAGGATTGACATGTACACAGTGCTATATTTAAAATGGATAACTAAGGGACCTTCTTGATGGTCCAGTGGCTAAGACTCTGCACTGCCCATTCAGGGGGCCCAGATTTGATCCCTGGTCAGGGAACTAGATCCCACGTGCCACAACTAAAAATCCCACATGCTGTAACTAAGATCTGGTGCAGCCAAATAAATGATAAATAAATAAACATTTTAATAATAATAATAAAATGGATAACTGACGAGGACTGACTGCATAGCACAGGGAACTTGCCTCAATATTATGTGGCAGCCTGGATGGGAGGGAGTTTGGGGGAGAGTGGACACATGAATATGTATGGCTGAGTTGCTTTGCTGCACACTTGAAAGTATCACAACATTGTTAACTGAAAAACCTCCAATACAAAATAAAAAGGTTTTTTTAATGTTTTAAAAAGAAGATGTGGGGTGTGTATACACACACACACACACACGTGTGTGTATATATATATATATGAAAGTGAAAGTGAAGTCGCTCAGTAGTGTCCGACTCTTTGTGACCCCATGGACTGTAGCCTACCAGGCTCCTCTGTCCGTGGAATTTTCCAGGCAAGAGTACTGGAGTGGGGTGCCATTGCCTTCTCCTGTGTGTATAAATATATATATATATATACACACACACACACACACACGCCAATGTAATCTTAAACATAAGAAAGAATGAAATAATGCTACTTGCAACAAGACAGATGGACCTAGATGTTCATACCAAGAGCAGTAAGTCAGACAGAGAAAGACAGGTATCTTGTGATATCATATATATAGAATCTAAAAGAAGATACAAATGAACTTATCTACAAAATAGAAATGGACTCACAAACATAGAAACAAACTTATGGTTACCGAAGGAAAAGAGAAAAAGCAGGGGTTTGGGATTAAATGATACACAGTAATATGCATAAAGTAGATAAACAAGGACCTACCATATAGCACAGGGAACTATATTCAATATCTTGTAATAACCTATAGTGGAAAAGAATCCAAATTAGAATATGTATGTGTTTGTATAACAGAATCACTTTGCTGAAAAACTGAAACTAACAAAACATTGCAAATCAAGGATACTTCACTTTAAAAGATAGCCTTCAGAGAGGGAGAGGGAGAGTCATACTCGGGAAAAGATCCATTGCCTACTCCAGGATTTATATTTAGAAGTTAAGCAAAATTATATCTGCCACTTGCTTTTACTGGTTCAACAGTAGTAGGTAAGTAGAGCAAAAGTGCCAGCAAATTTGGAAAACTCAGCAGTGGCCACAGGACTGGAAAAGGTCAGTTTTCATTCCAGTCCCAAAGAAAGGCAATGCCAAAGAATGCTCAAACTACTGCACAATTGCACTCGTCTCACACGCTAGTAAAGTAATGCTCAAAATTCTCCAAGCCAGGTTTCAGCAGTTACATGAACCATGAACTTTCTGATGTTCAGGCTGGTTTTAGAAAAGGCAGAGGAACCAGAGATCAAATTGCCAACATCTGCTGGATCATCAAAAAAGCAAGAGAGTTCCAGAAAAACATCTATTTCTGTTTTATTGACTATGCCAAAGCCTTTGACTGTGTGGATCACTATAAACTGTGGAAAATTCTGAAAGAGATGTGAAACTGTGGAAAATTCTGAAAGAGATGGGAATATCAGACCACCTGACCTGCCTCTTGAGAAACCTATATGCAGGTCAGGAAGCAACAGTTAGAACTGGACATGGAACAACAGACTGGTTCCAAATAGGAAAAGGAGTGTGTCAAGGCTGTATATTGTCACCCTGCTTATTTAACTTATATGCAGAGTACATCATGAGAAATGCTGGATTGGAAGAAGCACAAGCTGGAATCAAGATTGCCGGAAGATATATCAACAACCTCAAATATGCAGATGACACCACCCTTATGGCAGAAAGTGAAGAGGAACTAAAAGCCTCATGATGAAAGTGAAAGAGGAGAGTGAAAAAGTTGGCTTAAAGCTCAACATTCAGAAAACGAAGATCATGGCATCTGGTCCCATCACTTAATGGGAAATAGACAGGGAAACAGTGGAAACAGTGTCAGACTTTGGGCTCAGAGGTTAAAGCATCTGCCTGGAATGCAGGAGACCCGGGTTTGATCCCTGGGTCGGGAAGATCCCCTGGAGAAGGCAATGGCAGCCCACTCCAGTACTCTTGCCTGGAGAATCCCATGGAGGGGAGGAGCCTGGTGGGCTACAGTCCATGGAGTCGCAAAGAGTCAGACACGACTGAGCGACTTTACTTACTTACTTACTTAAAATCACTGCAGATGGTGATTGCAGCCATGAAATTAAAAGACGCTTACTACGTGGAAGGAAAGTTATGTGCAACCTAGATAACATATTCAAAGCAGCATTATTTTGCCAACAAAAGTCCATCTAGTCAAGGCTATGGTTTTCCCAGTAGTCATGTATGGATGTGAGAGTTGGACTATAAAGAAAGCTGAACGCCAGCGAATTGATGCTTTCGAACTGTGGTGTTGAAGAAGACTCTTGAGAGTCCCCTGGACTGCAAGGAGATCCAACCACTCCATTCTGAAGGAGATAGCCCTGGGATTTCTTTGGAAGGAATGATGCTAAAGCTGAAACTCCAGTACTTTGGCCACCTCATGCGAAGAGTTGACTCACTGGAAAAGACTCTGATGCTGGGAGGGATTGGAGGCAGGAGGAGAAGGGGACAACAGAAGACGAGATGGCTGGATGGCATCATTGACTTGATGGACGTGAGTTTGAGTGAACTCCAGGAGTTGGTGATGGACAGGGAGGCCTGGCGTGCTGCAGTTCTTGGGGTCACAAAGAGTCAGACACGAATGAGTGACTGATCTGAAATGAACTGAGCCATGAATTGGTCTTCTCCAGTGGCTCAGAGGTAAAGAATCCGCCTGCAATGCAGGAGACACAGGTTCAATCCCTGGGTCAGAAAGATCCACTGGAGTAGGAAATGGCAACCCACTCCAGTATTCTTGCCTAGGAAATCTCATGGACAAACAAGCCTGGTGGGCTACAGTCCATGGGGTTGTAAGGAGTCAGACATGACTGAGCACAGCACACACACAAAGCATCTTTTTAAAAAATCCCTATTGGTATCTGTGCTTTGGCCACATTCAGTGTTTCATATTGCAACTCATAGTTTCTGTTGATTATTTACTATACTAGACTAGAAATACTGAATTCCAAATTTAAACCCATATATGCTTTCACTTGGCCTAAATCACTGTATAATAACTAACATTTGATTAGGGTGTTAGTAATCCACAAAGAATGTAGGTGGGTGGAAATGAAAGAGTATTACACAATAGTCTGTTAATTATATTATTACAGTAGTTGCTAATTATTGCTTTAGAAATTTCATCAGCATAAAAACTATTCTAAAAATTAATTACTTGTTATGTACATGTTGCTTCAAGGTGTTAAAAAATTTTTTTAATTAATCCTATCTGACATCTATCAAGAAGGAAAAAAATGGGAATTCCTTGGCAGTCCAGTGGTTAGGACTTGGTGCTTTCACTGCTGTAGCCCCAGGTTCAGACGGGTCAGGGAACTAAAATCCTGAAAAGTCAAAAAAGAAAAATAATCAGGGCCAGAACATGGAAAGCTATTACAAAACTAATTGGATCACTGAATGCATTTTTTGTGAAAAGTAAGGTGGTGGGTTGGAGGGACTGTCCCAGGTGTTATTTCAGGTGAACGTAGATGAATCCAGATCCATTAATGATTGGTCTGAATTTATCTTCTACCTTCATTTAAACTATGAAGGAAAAATTTCAACAAATAACTAGAAGAGGAGGAAAACGAAGATCCTTTCATCTAACTTTTTTTGCATATTTAATTCAACCAAAGGACCTAGCCATGGTAATTGGAATATTAGACTCAAATCTAAACTCTAGAAATTTGAATGTTTGAATATTAAACACAAATTTAAATTCTTAAAAATTATTCGCTTTAAGTAAGAACGTTGGGACTTCCCTGGTAAATTCACTTTGCAATGCTGGAGAAGATGGTTTGATCCCTAGCCAGGGAAGTAAGATCCTACGTGCCTCAGAGCAACTAAGCCCGCCTGCAGCAACTACTAAGCCCTCAAGCCACAACTAGAGAGGCTGTGTGCTGTAAGGAAAGATCCTGAATGACATAGCGATGATCCTGCATGCTGCAGCTAAGACCCAACACAGCTAGATTAATTAATTAAAATAATGCTATTTAATTAATTAAGATAAGGACGTTTAACTTCCAAAGACAGAAATGTTGTTCCACCAAATCCTTCCCACTGAGGAATAAATTATCAGATTCAGGTGAGCTTATTTCATCTCAAAGATTCTTAAAATTCATCTTTATTTCAAGCTCTGGAGATGGGAAAAATATGCTAAAAAGAGAATGAGTAGAGGATGGTAGTTGCTGTGATGTATCACTAAGATCATTTTAGGGATGAAGAACTTGCTTCTCATCTTAGCAGGTTCATGAAGAAGCTGCTAGGAACCCCACACACTAGAGCTTCCCAAGGGGTACTGAGCCCTTCGTGGGGCTGAACCACAACCCAGCTTTTCCCTCTGCCCAGCCCTGCCCCCTTGGCTTCCCTTCCACAGATGTAGAGTCCCACAGTCTTGATCACTTGCCTCAAGGAGTCACACAGAAATTGACAGACAGCCTAGATCACATGTTCGAAAACAAGAAAATGAGGGGAACAATTCACAACAGTTTACAATATTCAAAGTTAGGATCGGATTTAGCATAAATACAAAAGAATTGAAAGAAAGGTCCCCAACTGATGTTTGTACACCCATATTCATTGCAGCTGCATTCACAACAGCCAATAAGTGGAAGCAATCTATGTGCACCTCAACAGATGGATGAATAAACAAAATGAAATAGATAAATACAACGAGCTGTTACTCATCCTTAAAAGAAAGGAAATTCTGACACATGTTACAACGTGTGTCATGGATGAACAAAGTACATGGATGAACCTTGACAACTACGTGAAATAAGCCAGTCGTGACAAGATAAACACTGTTTGATTTCACTCATACAGAGTAGTTAGATTCATAGAAACACAAAGTTAAATGGCAAATGCCAGACTTTGGGAGGAGAGGGTAAGAGAAGATACTGTTTAATGGGTCTGAATTTTCAGTTTTGCGGCATAAAAAGGGTCTAGAGATTGGTTGCACGACAATGTAGGTATGTTTAACACTACTGAACTGTTTAAAAAATTAAGGTCTGATCTGAAAAAGAAATACTGGTGTAGCAGAGTCTATGTGAAATAAAATGCTGGCACACAATATACACAGTTCAGCTTTGGGTAAGCCTGTGACTGAAGTCCCAGAAGAAAACTCCACAGTTCTGAGCATGTATGTGAAGAACATTTATGCAGAATATAAAAACTGGCAGGGACTTCCCTGGTAGTCCAGTGGCTAAGACTCTGTCCTCCCAAAGCAGACAGACTGAACATAGTTCCACTGAAATAAAACCAGTGGGGGGAGGGCGGGGGAGGGGGAGTTTCAGCGCTGGACAAACTAGTGGGAAAGTGCCGGAGATAGAGGGGAGGTTGGTCCGAGGGATGGTCCAGCACAATGACTTACTCCTGTGTTTGCAAATGTTCTTGGCTGTGATCAGGCATCCGTGTTTGCTACTTTGGCTCCTGCCCCACCATACACAGAGCCTGGGGGACAGGGGTACTATCTTCCTTAATGATGACATTTCGAAGGGATGGCTCCTAGGTCCCTGAGAAAGACATTTCTGGGCTGTAAAACTGGCAAGCAGCTGGGAGAGGATCTACCTACATTTTAAAGGGACAGGGAAAGATTTGGCAATGACAAGTTTTCTAAGGTATATGCTCTAAGAAAAGGGAGGCTGGGGTCTCCTGTAGTCAGGAAGAAACCTCGTGTTGAGTTGAGTCAAACTCAGGAAACCATCAAGGCTGTCCTGATCACTGCCTCTGCCCATCCAACTGTGGGCTCATGACTCTAGGTCTCTGTATGTGCCTGCGGCGGATCAGGCGGTGAGGACCTGGGCTCTCTGTCACAGGCTCCACTGCCCGTCTGGAAGTCCCCGTCTGCCCAATGTCTGAGCATCCACGTGGGTGTGCCCACATCCTTGGGCAACAGGGTATGTCTCCAATCATCTGCCTGTGTCTGTCCCCTCTAGTGTTTTGAAATTTATTCATTTAACAATCTAGGGACTTCCCTGGTGATCTACTAAGACTCCGGCTCTCCCAATGCAGAGGGCCTGGGTTTGATCCCTGGTCAGGGAATTAGACCCCATATGCAGCCATTAAAGATCCTGTGTGCCACAACTAAGACCCACCACAGCCAAATTAAGAAGGAAAATTAAAAAAGAATCTGACTTGCAATTCAGGGGACATGGGTTCGATCCCTGGCCAGGAACTAAGATCCCACATCCCACAGAGCAGTTGTGCCATGACTAGAGAGTCTGTGTGCCACAACCAAAGATCCCACGTGATGCAACTAAGATCCAACACTGCCAAATAAATAAAATATTTAAAACAATCTAATAAAAGTCTATCAAATACCTTCTGTGGGCACGTCCGGTTCCTCAGGTCTGGGTTGATTCGTCTGTCTAGATTTGCATCAGTCCACACCGGGTGTGTCTGTTTTTCTGCATCCCATGAGTAACTGCCTCTCTGAGAGGCTCTATCTCCCTGTCAGTTTGTCAGGTCTTTGATTCACTCATTCCTACATCATCACAAACATCCCCTGAGACCCCGGAGGAATTCACAGGCTGATGGAGGAGACAGACGTTAGCCTAACCCAGAGTGACCAAGGCTGGGAGACGAGGAAGCGCTTGAGGCCGAGAGTGGAGGGATGATTGTTGGGGCGGGGGGTGCAGGTCAGGGAAGGCTTCAGGGAGGAGGTGATATTTGCTTCTCTGGGTCTGGAGGCATGGTCCCCTACAGGTGGCACGTATCAGGTGGCACATATCAGGGTAAAGGAAGAGAAGTTGGAGGCCACGTGTGCCCACCTCAGACTAGAACACAGGGCTGGGGGAGTGGGGTAGTCCAGGCCCCAGCCCCTTCTCCCTCAGACCCAGTGTCCAGGCCCCCATCATGATTATCTAGGAGGAGACTAGCCCAAGCAGGGGAGGGCGGGGGTGGAGGAATGCCAGCCTGCCTGGGTAGCCAGGATGCCTGGGGCTTGGCTTGGAGAACCAGCCAGGCAGAAGTCAGAGCAGGAAGAGCTGTCCTCCGTGTCTCCACTCAGGTCCACAACATGGCAGTGGGAGTCGCCAGAGTGATCCTGCTGGGCCTCTTTGGGCCTGTCCTCTGCCTGACCAATGTCCAGACTTCTGAGTCCAGTGGTAAGAAGGGCAGTTGGGTGGGTGGAAGCAGGACTCTTCTGGGTCTGAGGGAGCAGAGTGGGGGCCAGATTCCAGGGATTCAGGGAAAAGTGAACTGGAGGCTCTGACTCCTGGTCCAGGGGAGGAGGGCTGGGGGCCTGGACTCCTGGGTCTGGGGGAGGAAGGGCTGGGGGCCTGGACCCCTGGGTCTGGGGGAGGAAGGGCTGGGGGCCTGGACTCCTGGGTCTTGGTCAGAGAGACTGTCCCCTCTCTTCTCTTCCCCTCCTCCTCTGGTCTTCCCATGTCACTCACTTGCTCCACTATCTCTGGTTCACTACTCCAGCCTTTCTTATCCTCTTTGCCCATGTCCCCATTCATTCAATGGTACTTCTGGGAGGCATGGGGGCTCTTTCTAGAACTTGCAGGAAACATTGACTCAGGCAACCTCTTCCCTACAGGAACACAGTCATATCCGGATTGAAGTGGCTATAAATTTGAGATATTTGAGAGATGGGAAGGAGGCTATGCCTGCACAGAGCTTTGTGTGTGTGTGTGTGTGTGTGTGTGTGTGTGTGTGCGCTCATCCACAGAAAGAAGAGCATTCTACTTCTGTGTGTGTCCATGGGTCAGCATGTGCTATGGGTCTCTGTGCTTGTGTGTGTGTATCTATAGCAGGTTTTCGTGCCTGGGTATTTGAACAAATATTTTCATGGGTCTGTTCATCTCTGATCCTCACTTTTCTTTGTAAAAGAGACGTGGGTATAATTTTGCATCTCTGCTTCTCTTTGTGCATCTCTATGCCAGGTAAGCCTGTGTTTCTCTCTGTGTATGTGTGTTTGGGTATTATGATGCGTGTCTGTCTCTCTGTGTTTCTCTTGTGTGTCTCTATGAATCTTGTATCTGAATATGATTTTAAGTTGTCTGATTTTGTAGGGTTTTTTTATGTATCTCTATCTTCGTCTAATTGTAGGCTCTGATTTTATTTGTGATTCTTGGGTCTGTATCTCTCTCTCTGGGTATGAGTTCCTGTGTTCCTGGGTCTGTGTGTTGTGACTGTTTCTGTATCCACATGTATTTCTGTCTGAGAGTCTGAATTTTGTATGTATGAGACACCTTGGTTTAGTGAGTTTCTATTGGAGGGTCTGGGTGGTTGTTTTGTGTGTGAATGCAGAACTCTACATGAACGCATACAGGGTACTCTGTGTATATTTCTGAGATAAGCATGAACTTGTGTCAATTTCGTTATTTTGTGTTTACATCAGTCTTTCAGTGTTCTGTCCAGGTACTGCAGGGGCTGGCTGTGCGTGTGTATTTCTAGCATGAGACTGCACATCCCGGTGCTTGTACTAGAGTGTTTGTTTTCCATTAGCAGCCTTTCAGTGCTACTGGATATTGTGCATTTTGGGGGAAGAGGGGAAAGCAGAGCAGGAGTGAACTGCTTCCTCCTTTATCAAAATCTTAAAGGGCTTTCTGAAAGAGGGTGGAAATTTGAAACAGTCTGGGGGAAAAACTGGACTGGCAGGTGCAGAGGCCAATACCCTTGCCAAAAGTCAGGCATAGTCATGAGCAGCCACAGCAGCAGACCCTGCTTCTCTCAAGGCAACAAGGCCTGTCACCTCTCAGAGCAGAAGGGCCTGGCTGTCATCTTTAGGACGAAGCCCCAGGTGCCTGGCCCAGGCTCATCGCGGGCCTGTTCCTCTCACTGTACCCCCTGCTCTCCCCAGGGTCCCAGGCCCGGCAATGCTACAGCTTCCAACACATCTACTTCGGGCCCTTTGACCTCAGTAATGTGAACTTCAGCAATGTCTCCTGTCCGCAGGGATGCTCTGAGGCTGTCTTGTCCCTGAACACTGGTGAGGGGCAGGAAACGCAGAATAAGAAAGGGGCGGGGGACGGGGGTAAACATCAGCCAGGTGGGGGGTGGGAAAGGGGACGGAGTAGGAGACAAAGGATGCGGAGGAACTGGGTAGAAGAGGAGAGGAAAGACGGCGGCAGAGATGCGGAGGTGGAGGGAGGAGGAATCGGGGGAGAAGGAGGGGATGAAGGGGCGGGAGGTGGGAGGTGGGAGGAGGAGACCGTGTGGAACAGCCAGGAAGGGGCGACGGAAGAGCAGACCGGAGAGAGAGAAAAGGAGGAGAAAAGGGCTGGTGGTGTGGGGCGGGGGGGCACGGCGGGGGAGGGATGTAGGGAAAGCGGAGAGGGGAAGCGAGGGAGGAAGAGAAGGGCAGGGCAGCAGGGAGAAGAGAAGCCAGGCTGAGAGGAGAGTGGAGGAGAGGAGACAGGAGGGAGAGACTTGAGAGTAGAGGGAGAGGAATGGGTGTAGGAGAGGAGGGCGGGTTGGAGAAGAGGCAGCACCCCAGACTCCATCCCCTCGCCCCAGGGGTACCGCTCCTCAGTGACCTTGGTGCAGAAGGGCTGCTGGGGAGGCCCGCTTACGGGCCAGATGCTGTCGGATGACAAGTCGCTGCCGCCTGACTACTCGGTGGTGCGCCGCTGTGCCACCGACCTGTGCAACGCGAACCTCCAGAGCCACGACTCCCTCCCCAATCTGAGTCCGGGTATTAGAGGGGGCGGGGGCTGGGCTTGGGGCGGGACGGCCCCCCGGCACGCGGGGGCGTGGCCTCCGCTGGGCTCCTCCTCCCGGCGCGCTGGCATTCCAGCCTTCCAGTCCAGCAAGGTGGGCGCGCCCTGGCGCAGTGCGCAGGCACACCCCACGCCCGGACGGCGGACGGTGACCTGAGTGTGCCTCCGTGCTCTCTTGACAGCGCCCAACCCGCCAACGCTCAGCGGCACTGAATGCTATGCCTGCGTGGGGATCCACCCAGAGGACTGCACCCCGGAGAAGTCCCGGCGGGTCCAGTGTCACCAGGACCAGAGCGTCTGCTTCCAGGGCAATGGACGAATGACCCTTGGTGAGGGGCTGGGAGGGCCTGGGCAAAGGGCGTGGAGGCAGGGCAGGACTGACAGAGACACGACCCTGGTCTAAAGAAGGAGGCATGGCCCTGGTCTGGGGAGGAGGCGTGGCCCTGATCTGAGAGAGTCTGGGGAGGAGGCGTGGCCCTGGTCTAAAGAAGGAGGCTCTGGTCTAAGGAGGGGACTGGAAGGAAGTCCGAGGACCCAGTCATAGCCTTGGCCTCTGAGGTGGAGGTTCAGCTGTGGCTGCCTTCCTCGGTCCTGACCCCTCCTCACCACCCCCTCTCCCAGGCAATTTCTCAGCCCCTGTGTACGTCCGAACCTGCCAACGGCCCTCCTGCACCATCAAGGGCACCACCAGCCCCTGGACAAACATCGACTTGCAGGGCTCCTGCTGTAAGGGGGGACCTCTGCAACAGGGACTCCCTGACCCAGCCCTTCACCAGCGCCTCGGACACCGCCGCTCCCCGGGTGCCCCATGTCACGGGCCTGCTCCTCATGGTCTCCCTGCTGGGTGGTACTCTGGGAGGACCCCTTGGGCTCTCCTCATAGTCAGTCCCTCCAGCCTCTTCCTGAGTGGGATGCTGGGGGCAGGGCACACACATCCCCTTCTCATTGCTTCACTCCCTGGAATGTGGAAAATCAGAGTTACACACCTGTCTCTCTCTCCCTCCTGCTTCCCTACTGATGCCTAGCAGGCCTGGTCAGCAGGCCTGGAAGAAACTGGGCAAGGTCCCCAGCACCCCAGGGTGGGGAGCAATGGCCACATCCCACATAAAGAGCAAACCTGATCCCATGCTGAGCACCAACAGGCCCAGCCTCCCCGCAGCCCATTTCCTGTTGTGGGTTTCCTGGTCTGAGGCTCTCCCAGAACCTAACCAGCTCCAGCAGGGAGCTCCCATGATGTCTTTATTAGCACCATCATGGGAGACTTGAAAGGCAGTATAACCAGCATATCCTAGACATTAGGAGCCCAGACCCTGAAGCCAGGCCGCATGGGTTCAAATCCCACCTCTACCATTTAGCCTGTGGGTGACCGTGGGTGGTTACTTAACCTCGCTGAGACTATGTTTCCTCACCTGTTGGGCAGAGGTGAAAATAAAACCTACGATAATGACAAGACCTACTTCACAGTGGTTGTGGTCAGAATTTAACAAGATGAACATGGGGTACCAAGGACAAAACTGCCACCCATTGTCTTGGTCCTCACATCACAGATGAGCAGATGTGATGCTTGCAAAGGCACTTGGTTGACCTCATGTATCTCATGAGTAGGGAGCGTGACTCCAAGCCCTGTTGAACCACTAGGCAACTCTGCCTCACAAACATATGAATGTTGATTGACTTGATAGAAAAACACTTGAGACCCCGCAGTCCCACTACTGGGCATATACCCTGAGGAAACCATAACTGAAAAATATCTGTCCCCCAGTGTTCACTGCAGCGCTATTTACAGTAGCCAAGATGTGGAAGCAACCTAACTGTTCATTACAGATGAATGGATAAAGACGATATTGCACATCTTTATCACTCATTCATAAAAAGGAACAAAATTGGGTCATTTGTAGTGATGTGGGTTTGGGCTTCCCAGATGGCCAATGGTAAAGAACCAGCCTGCCAATTCAGGAGACTTAAGACACACAGGTTCGATCCCTGCATAGGGAAGATCCCCTGGAGGAGGGCTTGGCAACCCACTCTGGTATTCTTGCCTGGAGAATCCCATGGATGGAGGAGCCTGGCAGGTTGTAACCCTTAGGATCTCAAAGAGTCAGACACAACTGAAGCGACTTAGCATGAATGAACCTAGAGTCTGTCATTCAGAGTGAAGTAAATCAGAAAGAGGAAAAAAAATCATATATTAACACATATATATGGAATGTACATATATATGGAATGTAGCGGAGAAGGCAATGGCACCCCACTCCAGTACTCTTGCCTGGAAAATCCCATGGACAGAGGAGCCTGGTAGGCTGCAGTCCGTGGGGTAGCTGAGGGTTGGACACAACTAAGCAACTTCACTTTCACTTTTCACTTTCATGCATTGGAGAAGGAAACGGCAACCCACTCCAGTGTTCTTGCCTGGAGAATCCCAGGGATGGGGGAGCCTGGTGGGCTGCCATCTCTGGGGTCGCAGAGTCGGACATGACTAAAGCGACTTAGCAGCAGCAGCAGCAGCAGCAGCATGTAATGTAGAAAAATGGGTACTGATGAACCTGTTTGCAGGGCAGGAATAGAGGCAAAGATGTATAGAATGGGTTTGTGGACACAGGGAAGGGGAGGGTGGGACGAACTGAGAGAGTAGCATTAAGTAGTGTCCATGTGTAAAACAGATAGCTACTGGGAAACTTCTGTATAGTACAGGGAGTTCAGCTTGGTGCTCCGTGATGACTTAGAGGGGTGGGATGGGAGATGGGGTGGGAGGGAGGCTCCAGAGGGAAGGGATATATGTATACATGTGGCTGATACACTTTGTTAAACAGCAGAAACCAACACAACATTGTAAAGCAACTCTGCTCCGATGGAAAAAAAAATCAAAATTTAAATTAAAAAAAGAAAAAGAAAGAAAAACACTTGAAGCAAAGCTGAACCAGGCATAACTCTCTAACCTATGGGGATCAGGGAAGATATCCTGAAGGAAGTGAACCTTAGGCAAACTCTTAAAGGATAAAGCGTGTGAGCTCAGTCATGTCTGACTCTGGGATCCCATGGACTGTAGCCTGTTAGGCTCCTCTGTCCATGGGATTTCCCAGGGAAGAATATTGGAGTGGGTTTCCATTTCCTTCTCCAGGGGTTCTTCCTGACCCAGGAATCCAACCCACGTCTCCTGCATTGCAGGAGGATTCTTTACCACTGAGCCACCTGGGAAGCCCAAAAGATAAAGAGGAACTGGCAAAGAGGAAGTAGGAGGAAGGGTATTCTAGGTGGAGGAGACAGCCTGGACAAAGATCTGGAGGTAGCAAGGGACTCAAGGTGTGTGGGACATTTACACAAGCTCATAAACTTCATAGAAATGGGACCCTCCAGCACATCTGTTTGCACACAGGTTTTACAAAGTCCTTTCACATCATTTCCCCACAAACTGAATCCTCCCAGTGACCCAGTCAGGAAGCAAAAAAAAAGGGAACTGCATGCTCATTTTGCAGAGAACTTGCCCAAGGCACAATGAGAGTAATTTTCAGAGTAAGTGTGTGTATCCTCATATCTTCAACTTCACCCCAACAGGCAGCCTTGTGGGGAGGAGGGCATCTCAGAAACACTCCTACACTTCTCTGAGGTCATGGGGAGAAGGGCTCTCAATGCCTGTACATCCTGACTTAGGCAGGGAAGCTGAATGTCATTATCTATTCATTCATCTTCTTTATTGAGCACCTTCTGAGTGCCACCTGATGGGAATAGTGACTCACTGGAAAAGACCCCAATGCTGGGAAAGATTGAGGGCAGAAGGAGAAGGGGGTGGCAGAGGATGAGATGATTGGATGGCATCACCCACTCAATGGACATGAGTTTGAGCAAACTGAGAGACAGTGAAAGACAAGGAAGCCTGGTGTGCTGTAGTCCATGAGGTCGCAAAGAGTCGGATACGACTGAGCGGCTGAACTGAACTGAACTGTGTGCCAGGCACCATTCTCGCTGCTGGACATATAGCGATGAGGACAACAGGCAAACATCCCTGCCTTCAAGGTAATGGCTTTTCTCGTGCGGGGTGCAGAATTGGAATTTTATTACAAATGTGGTTTAAACCTGGACTGGTCAGTCTGATGTGGACTTGGATGGTTAGGCTACAGTACCAGTTAGTCATTCAAATGCTAATCTCAGTGCTGCCTGGGAGGTATTTTTTAATGTGATTAAAGTCTGTGATCAGTTGACTTTAAATTCAGTGAAAGTGAAACTGAAGTCAGTCGTGTCCGACTCTTTGTGACCCCATGGACTGTAGCCTACCAGGCTCCTCCCTTCATGGGATTCTCCAGGAAAGAGTACTGGAGTGGGTTGCCATTTCCTTCTCCAGGAGATCTTCCCGACCCAGGGATCGAACCCGGGTCTCCTGCATTCCAGGCAGATGCTTTAACCTCTGAGCCACCAGGTAAGCCCTGGCTGGGCCTGATTCAATCAGTTCAAAGGCATCAAAAGCAGAGGTAAGGCTTCCCTGCAAAACACATCTACCTAGGTGAGACTTCCTGGGGGCTCAGTGGTTGAGAATCTGCCTGCCAATGCAGGGGACGTGGTTCAATCCCTGGTCCAGGAAGATCCCACATGTGGCAGAGCAACTAAACCCATGCACTATAGTTTACTGAGCCCATGCTCTGGAGCCCTCATCCCACAACTACTGAAACCTTCATGCTTAAAGCCCATGCTCTGAAACAAGAAAAAAACCCACTGCAATGAGAGGCCTGTGCACCAAAACTAGAGAGTAACCTCGACTGGCTGCAACTAGAGAAAGCCCATGCTCAGCAACAAAGATTCAGCGTGACCAAAAATAATGAATAAGTAAATGAAAATGTTTAAAAATTTATAAAGCACACAGAAAGATTCTGGGGAGTGGTGGCATTCTCTCTATGTGTGTGGTGATTTCATGGGGATCCACAAATGTAATTTTTTTCAATGAATTAATTTATTTTAATTGGAGGAAAATTAAAATATTGTGATGGTTTTTGCCATACATCAACATGAATTGGCCACAGGTATACATGTGTCCCCGCCATCCTGAATGCCCCACCCACCTCCCCCATGAATGTAATTTGTCCAGCGTGCTTAGTTGCTCAGTCGTGTCTGGCTCTTTCTGACCCCATGGACTGTAGCCTGCCAGGCTTCTCTGTTTATGGGATTCTCCAGGCAAGAATACTGGAGTGAGTAGACATGCCCTTCTCCGGGGGATCTTCCCAATGCAGGGATCAAACCCAGGTCTCCAGCACTGCAGGCAAATTCTTTCTATAAAGAATCTGATTCACCAGGAAGCCCAAGAATACTGGAATGGGTAGTCTATCCCTTCTCCAGGGGATCTTCCCAACCCAGGAATCAAACTGGGGTTGCCTGCATTGCAGATGGATTCTTTGCCAGATGAGCTACCAGGGAAGCTCCTATTTGTCCAATATATATCTCTATATTGTATCCACTTTATGCATGTATGGTATACTGTGTAAAAAATATTAATGACAACAGTAAAATCAGACCTAGAGCCCAAGACTCCCACATTGTGGCTCTTTATCTTTGGTGACAGAGGTCAGGATAACAGCTATCTCTGGAGCATCAGTTGGAAGAGGGGACAGGAGAACCTCTTGAGATAATGGAGTTGCTCTATGACTTGCTTGAGGTGACAGTCACACATGTCTACACACAGGTAGAACTGCATCAATCTGGACACTTAAGATGTGTGACCTTTCCAATGCATAAGCCATACCTCCACAAAAGGAAGCAAAATTAAAAGTATGACATATAATTAAATGATCTCATGCCTGGGATTTGCATGAAAATAATATAGGAAGTGAGGAAATGGGTGGAGGCACTGATGAATGCAATTAACCATGAGTTGGTATTTGTAAGACAGGTACGTGCAGGCTTATTATACTCTTCTGTTCACTTCTGTTTGTTTGAAGTTTTCCATAATAATATGTCTCTGTGTGTGTATACATGAACAGATAGATGGACAGAACAACTACCATTTGATTCCAGTAACCCAGGCACTCTCTCCCTTCAGAACTCAGATGCCTGCCTCCTCTCAATGGTCTACATGGTCCAGTGTCTGGATCTTGCTCACGATATCCCTTCTCTTAAGAGTCCTTTGCCCTCCCCAGGTTAATGCAAATGGAAGCCTAGGTCAGCACCAAGGATAGATCCACACACTGGGTCTCAGAACCACAGACAGCAACTCAGCTAATAAGTGGGACAAAGGACAGGGCAATGAGGAAATGACATCCTTCCCACTTCCAAGACAGTGTGGGACGGGTGAGAGGGCAGAGCCAAAGGAGAGCCAGTCTTATTCAGCGCTACTGAATAAGAGCAGTCCTTCAACCAATGGCCACTGAGCACCACTGTTCTAAACATGCAGGATGGCAACATCCCTGTCCTGGACAACTGGAAAGAGAAGAAAACAGGATCACTTAATAATCCTAAGGGCCATGATAAAGATGTAGTAATGAGATGTGACATAGAGTTATTTATGAGGCAGGAGAGAACCATTTCTGAGTTGTGTTTTGTTTTCTGGTATTTTTGTGGCGGGAGAGGAGCTGTGGAATCTTAGTTCCTTGACCATGCCACTTGCATTGGAGGCTTGGAGTCTTAATCACTGGACCACCTGGTAAGTCCCAAAGGGAAGTGGATCTTTTTTTAGGTTGTGCTGGACAGTATGCTGAACTTCCCCCACCAGGAATCAAACCCGCAACCCTTGCAATGGGAGCACAGAATCTTAGCCACTGGACTACCAGGGAAGTCCAGGGGCCATTTCTGAAGAAGTGGTCAAGGAAGAGACTATATTGAACAGAGAACTGGATGAAGTAAAGAAATGATCCAAGAGGAGACTGAAGATAAAGCATTCAGGCAGAGAAAAGTAAGCACCAAGGTGTTGAGGCAGGAAACAGCATGGAACGTTTGAGGATCAGCAAGAAGGTCAATGTGGTGGAGCAAAGTAAGCGGAAGGGAAAGTGGCCATAGGGGTTTTTAATAAGATAGACAAGATAGGAATAGACATACAGAGAGAAAAAGGTAAAGAGAGATGGGAAAATAGGAAAGACAAGCAGAGACCGAAAGAGTAAAAAAAGAGACCCAGAGGCAAAAAGAAATTAAGGACTTCCCCGGTGGTACAGTGGTTAAGACTCTGCATTTCCAGTGCAGGGGGGCACAGGGTGGATCCTTAGTAGGGGAACTAAGACCCCACATGTTGCAGTGTTGCCAAAAATAAAAGTGAAAGTGAAGTAGCTCAGTTGTATCTGACTCTTTGCAACCCCAGGGACTGTAGCCTACCAGGCTCCTCCCTCCCTGGGATTCTCCAGGCAAGAATACTGGAGTGGGTTGCCATTTCCTTCTCCAGGGGATCTTCCTGACCCAGGGATCAAACCCAGGTCTCCTGCATTGCAGGCAGACACTTTAACCTCTGAGCCACCACGGAAGCCCTAAAGCCCACTCCTAGTTCCCATACTGGGAGTCGAAAAATAAAAATAAGTTTAAAAAAATAGAGAAAATAATACTAGCTATAAATTATAAAGTGCAATTTCTATTATCTATTGTATTACCTATCCACATACACATATTTATTGGCTTCCTTGTGGCTCAGGTTCGGTCCCTGGGTTGGGAAGATCCCCTGGAGGAGGGCATGGCAATCCACTCTGGTACTGCTGCCTGGAGAATCCCCATGAACAGAGGGAGCCTGGCAGGCTACAGTCCATGCGGTTGCAAAGAGTGAGCATCACATGGCTGAGTGACTAAGCACAGCACACAGCATATTCATATATACATACTTTTATGATGAAAAACTTCAAACAGAAAAGTGAACAGAAAAGTGTAATATTTATTGTTTATTGTATAATGAACCACTTCAAATTTTGGTGTCTTCTTTTTGATAATTCATTGTATTTTTATTATAGTATATTTATTCTATTTAAAAATTTATTTTTAATTGGAGGATAATTGTTTTAGTGTTGGTTTCTGCCATATATCAATAGGAATCAGCCATAGGTATATGCATGTTCACTCCCTCTAGAAAGATGGTACTGATGAGTCTATCTGTGAATCTGCGGGGCGGCAATGAACATGCAGACATACTTGTGGATACCGTGGGGGAAAAGGAGGGGGTGGAATGAATTGAGAGAGTAGCAAAATTTAGTGCCGTAAAGCAAAAGTTACTTCTCATGATTCTGGGGGTTGACAAGGCAATCCTGCTGATTTCTCTGGTATTTACTCATGCAGCTTCAACAGATGGGCTGGGCTGGGGCTTGTGGCCAGGGTGCTTTGTTCCTCCTCTGCCTGGCTGTTTCATGTGACAAGCTTGGGCTTCCTTAAAGCATGGAGTCTTAGAGTTCCAGCTTTTAGTTCTCTTAAGAACTGGACCTGGATCTGGCCCAGCATCATTTCTGCCACATTTCTATGAGTCGAAGCAAGTCACAAGCCAGCCAGATGGAAGGGGAAAGGATGCAGAGTCTACCTGTTGGAAGGAGAAGCCACCTGCCAGCACAAAGGAGGAGAAATTACTGGAGCCAGCTTGGGAGACAAAGTGCCACAAGGGCTTAACGTATGCCAGGCCCTGTGTGTGTGTGACTTGGTCGCTCAGTTGTGTCTGACTCTTTGTGACCCCCATGGACTATATAGCCTTCCAGGCTCCTCTGTCCATACATTTCTCAGGCAAGAATACTGGAGTGGCTTGCTATTTCCTCCTCCAGGGATCTTCCCAACCCAAGGATGGAATCTGCATCTGTTTCTTCCACTGGTAGGCAAGCTCTTTACCACTGAGCCATGGGGAGCTGCACCTCATCCTCAAGCAACCTTTTGACACAGGGTATAATCACCCTAATTTCACAGGTCTCACAGCACACACAGCTAGGGACAGCAGAGCTGGACATGAACTTGAGTCAATCTCTAAACCAGGCTGTATGTGTGTTACGTTATTATGTTCTACCAAAAAAGTCAGTAACAGTGGCTGTGTCAGGATTTAACCCAACTGACCCAAAGTCTCTAGACACCCAGATTGTGAGACTGATAGTTGTTAAGTCATGTCCGATTCTTTGTGACCTCTTTTGAGCTCTAGTCTGCCAGGCTCCTCTGTCCATGGGATTTCCCAGGCTAGAATGCTGGAGTGGGTTGCCACTTCCTTCTCCAGCAGATCTTTCTGACCCAGGGATCAAACCCTGGTCTGCTGTATTGCAGGCGGATTCTTTATTTATACATATATATGACTTTTAAAACAAATTGTTTTTAACTGGTAGGGAACACAGAAATACAAAGGATAGAATAAAAACAGAGAGGCATGCATTTGGAGACAAAGACCAGGAGACAGAAACTCAGAAGCAAGGCCAGTGAGTACAGAGAGAGAAGAGCAGATTCACAGAGACAACGCCAAAGCAAGAGAGAGATTGAGAGAACCACAGGGTCTCCCTCCTTTAGCCAGGAAGCTCCATGGGGCAGGGATTTTGTCTGTGTTGTTATTACTGTACCCCAAATGCTTACAGCAGTATCTGACACTCAGTAGGTGTTCAATCGATGGATTGTTTGGTCGCTAAGTTGTGTCTGACTCTTTGCGACCCCATGGACTCTAGCACGCCAGGCTCCTCTGTCCATGGGATTTCCTAGGCAAGAGTGGAGTGGGTTGCCATTTCCTTCTCCAGGGGATCTTCCTGACCCAGGGATCGAACTCTCCTTTCCTGCATCGCAGGCAGGTTCTTTCCCTGGTGGCTCAGATTGTAAAGAATCTGCCTGCAATGCAGGAGACCCAGGTTCCATCCCTGGACGATCCTCTGGAGAAGGGCATGGCTACCCACTCCAGTATTCTTGTCTGAAGAATTCCATGGATAGAAGAACCTGGCAGGCTACAGCCCATGGGGTTACAAAGAGTCGGACACAACTGAGCAACTAACACTTTTTTTTTCCTTTACCATGTAAGCCACCAGGGAAGCCCAACAGATGAACATTATACTGGAAATGAGTTTGGGTAAACTCCGGGAGTTGGTGATGGACAGGGAGGCCTGGCGTGCTGCAGTCCATGGGGTCGCAAATAGTCGGACACGACTGAGCAACTGAACTGAACTGAGACTGGAGAAACAGAACATGCAGTTCCCCAAAATACCACCAGGTGGCAGGATCCCCAGGCCCTGACGCCTCCTAATGTGTAAATCCAAAAGACAGCGGTTGGAGGATTTGAGGCCACAGGCCTAAGACTTTCAGCATGTCTTCCCCCGGGCTGAGCCCCGCCTTTCCCTGCACGAGCCCTGGGCGACGAGTGACCTTTCCATCTGAGACAACCTCTTCACCCGCTCCGCCACCCTGCCGAGTTAAACACTTCTTTGTCTTGGCCCCTTCCGGCTGGGCCCCAAGGCATGTGGGTCCTTTCCAGGCCCGGAGATGGGGCTGGGATGAAGGTGGGGCAGCTGGGAGGAGGCCAAGTGAAAGTCCTAAGGACTTGCAAATAAATTCTAGTCTTCCCGGACCATCGCTGTCGGATTGAGGCCCACTCCACCCTCAGACCCAGCCCCTCCTCCCCCAGACCCAGGGTCCAGGCCCCCAGCCCCTCCTCCCCCAGACCCAAGAGTCCAGGCCCCCAGCCCCTCCTCCCCCAGACCCAGGGGTCCAGGCCCCAGTCCCTCCTCCCGTCAAAGTCCCAGGCCGCAGCCCCATCCCCTCCTCCGGGCAGAGACCTCCTCTGGGGCTCCCCCCTCCCTCTCTCTTCAGAGACCCCTCTCCCCCTGCACTCCCCGCTCCAGGCTTGAGAACAAGGCTGAGTCACAGGAAGCGCCGGGGCCCTGAGTCACCAACCCCCTCTCTGGGCTGCAGGGAGCTGGCTCTGGAGCCGCGTGTCCTACCAGCTGACCCCCACAGCCCAGAACTTCCCTGTGGAGGCAGGTGCCCTTCCCACTGAACCTCGAAGCCCACCCTGGCATCTCCCTTGCCTGCCTTCTCTGCGCCTTTCTCTTTTGGTTTTGGTCTCTTTGGAGGCAAAATTCCCCTCTGCTCCAACTTCCAAGTCTTTAATTCTGACTCCAGCTTTTTCCTCACCTTTGGGTCTTCTGTCTCCATCACTCTGAGTTTGTAAAAAGAAAATCCCCTCCCCCCATCTCCCACCTTCCCTCCCTCTGTTCCTTCTCTGTCTGTCTGTCAGTCTGTCTGCCTCCCTCTCCTCTGGCTACAACATTCAAGCTCTCCCTTATTGTCTCTCTTCCCTCAGTGTCTCACAGTTGCCCGCATGGATGCAAGGAGGCAGTGGAGGGCCTGGAGCTAGGGGCCCCATCTGTGGCTACCGCCGACCCTCTCAGGCAGCTGCAGTCTTGTTGTCTCTGGCCTTTGGCCCCTGATGCAAGGCAGGGGTGGAACGGGCGGTTGGGGGAGGGGGGGCAAGTCTCTCCCCACAAGTCACACGGCACAACCGAAAAAGAGAGACAGAGCCTGGAAGACAGAGACACAGACAGTGAGAACACAGAAGAAGGGCATGGAAGCAGAAGGTCGAGGACAGGGAGAGAGCGCGAAATAGAAAAGCAGAGGGATCGTCGGGGATCACCTGTATATGGAGTCTAAAAAAATGGCACAAAATAAACTTACTTACAAAACAGATATAGAGTCAGAGACACAGAAAACGAACTTACGATCACCAAGGTAAAAGGAAAGTGAAGTTGCTCAGTCGTGTCCGACTCTTTGCGACCCCATGGACGGTAGCCTACCAGGCTCCTCCGTCCATGGGATTTTCCAGGCAAGAATACTGGAGCAGGTTGCCATTTCCTTCTCCAGGGGATCTTCCCCAGCTAGGGATCGAACTCTGGTCTCCCACATTGCAGGCAAAAGGGGGTGGGATAAATTGGGAATTGGGGATTAACGGATACCCACTACTGTATATAAAATAGATAAACAAAAAAGACCTACTGTATAGCATAGGGAACTACATTCAATATCTTGTAATAACCTATCATGGAAAAGAATCTGAAAGAAAATATACATTTACACATGCACACATGTATATATAACTGAATTGCTTGCTGTACACCAGAATCATTGTAAGTCAACTATACTTCATAAAAATTTTAAAAAGCAGTGGGATGCAGAGACAGAGATGCTGAGAGATACAGAGACACAAAGAGAAGCAGAGTGAGAGAGAGAAATGGAACCACACAAATGCAGAGCCAGAGGTACTCTGTCTGAGAGAGAGAGAGAGAGCCGGGAGAGACAGAGGGGCTTAGAACAGGGGAGAACAGAGACCAAGAAAGACAGCCGGAGACAGAGATAAAGAGGAACCCAGAGGCTTCCAGAGTGGGAGAGACAAGAGGAGTCAGGGGAGAGGCCCCGCGGAAGCCGAGAGGGAGGAGAGGAGAAATGGAGGGCTGCAGGTGGGCGGTTGGGGAGCAGGCTGCAGTCCTGTGACCGCCCAGAGGCGGCAGCGTCTCCTCCGAGCCGGCACACGCGTGCGTCTCCATCACTCTCCCGCCGCGTCTCAGCCTCTCATCCCGAGTGGGAATCACACGCGCGGCACGGGGCAGCGCCCCAGCCTAGGTTGTTTTTGTCATCGGGTGTGTCTGAGTTTGCGGTTTGCTGCCTCTGGGCGTGTCTGTGTGGGTTGTGTTGGTGTGACGCCAGGCATGTCTGTGTGTGTCTCATTGCTCTGTGGCTGGCGGGTCCATGTTCCTGCCTGACATATGACTCCGGGGAAGGGAGAGGGGTTAATGTCTTGCGTGTCCCTCCTCCCCACCCAGAGTGGTGTCCATGGGTCCATGGGCCACACCTTGAGAGGGCTTTTGTGTCACCCCGCCAGCAAGTCCTCGTGCGTTGCTGCGGGAGGGCTTTGATCTGTGTCCTGCCGTGTACAGCAGAGACCCCTGCGTGACTTCTGCCACATGTTGCTGCCTGTGGGCATGTGGCACACACCACGCGCTGTCACTCTGGGAGTCATCACGCATCGCTCTGCACTGCATTTGCTGTTCTGTACATCAGCGCACGTGTTGTGTCTCTTTATAGGCTTTGTGTGTGTAAAAGTTGTGTCTCACTCAGTGATATGACACCGTGCTCTCCTTCAGGGTGTATGTCCACGTTGGGGGTCTCTCCTTTCCCTGCCAAGGACACAGCCCGGGGACCACTCTCAGAGTGTTGTGACCATGTGTTACACTGTACCAGAGGGTGTCCCTGGTGCTGCGTGGGTGGTGGTGCCGGCCTAGGTGACGGATGTGTCAGTGGGCCTGGTCCGCCGGGTTCACGGGACACAGTGTCTGTGCCGGGCAGACTGCATCAGCGTTTTGCGCATGGGGTCTTTGCGTATTACCCTGTGTATGTGGTGTTGGTGTGGCCACTGGTGTTGGAGTGTATCACGTGTGTGGGTGTGGTATGTGCTCTCTATCAGTCTGAGGCAACGGTTGGTGTTCAATTCCATGTACGTGGCTCTTGGGCATCAGGGCCTATGTAGTCTGTGTGCCGGGCCTCCCTCCCCCGGGTACCATTCTGCTGTGTCCCGGGTGATGCGACAAAACAGCTCAGGACGTCCTACGGGGCAGATGCCACCTGGGTTTCTGAGTGTGGCACTGTGCCTGTGGGCCTTTCGCTGCACGCACCCGTTCCTACTGTTCTCTGACTGTGTATTTGAATGGCAGCGTGTGCTCGGGGATATTGTGTGTTGAGGTGAATCCGTGTGTGTTGTGAGTCATTCCATGAGCGTGTGTGCTGCCGTTGCTGTGCTAGGTGAGTGCTGACTGCCGTGGGTGTGGCACTAAATGTGTGTCTGCATGTTCCACGGGTGTGTGATGGCTGCACGCCTTGTTCATACAGATATGCTGTGTGTGGCACCGGGGGATTGCTAAGTCAATACAGACTGCGTGTTTGTGGAACACTTGTATAGGTCGGGTTTGTGTAGCTACGGACGGGCATCATCCCATGTGCCATGTCTGGGTGTGGCTGTTTGTGTCAGACCATGTTGTGCCAGTTCTGACTGTGATGTCTGTGCTTCTGTGTGGACAGTATTTGGGTGGCCCTGGGTGCCACGGGGCTCTGCCTGCTCGCTAAGTGCTGGCGTGTGTCACACCGTGTGTGTGTGGGTGTCTGGGTGTGGCTGTGGGTTTCAGAGCTTGTCGGGAGTTGTGAGTCACTCAGTGTCAGTGGTGTTGTGTGCCCATGGGTGTTAGGTTCCGTCTCTGGCCATGCCACGGTTCAGGGTGTAGTGTTGCATGGTGTCCGGGTGTGGCCCAGAGTAGGTGTGTATTATACGCTGCAGACCGTTGTGTGTGACAAAGCCCATTGTGTGTTGGTGTGTGTGTGTCTTAATCCACGTGGACGCACGCCTCTTCCTTGCTCTGCCCTAAGACACACCCCCACCCCCTCCTTAGTCTGAGAAGGGGGGTTGGGGAGCCTCCCCCTCTGCCCAGGGGCCTCCCCAGCGCCTCCCCGCCCTGCCCAGCAGTCACCACCTCCCAGAGGGCACAGACTCTGCTGTACCTCAAAGCACAAACCCAGAGAGAGGGAGCAGAGCAGGCCAGGGACCTCAAGCCACTGTGGCTGCCCCTTTGCGTGCTGCAAGGTGGGGGACCCTGGGCAGGAAGCTGGCTGGGCCCCAAGACCCCGGGAGCCATGGGCGGGGAGCTGGTGCCGGGCCTGGGGGCCCTGCGGCGGCGAAAGCGCCTGCTGGAGCAGGAGAAGAGTCTGGCCGGCTGGACACTGGCACTGGCAGGAACTGGCATTGGACTCATGGTCCTGCATGCGGAGATGCTGTGGTTCGGGGGTGCCCGGTGAGTGGAGGGTAGAGGCAGAGACTTCTAGTCTTGAAGGAGGAGGGGCTGGGGGCCGGGACTCCTGGGTCTGAGGGAGGAGGAGGCACTGGGGGCTGAGACTCCAGGGGTCAGATGGAGGTGGGCTGGGGACCCCAGGTCTGAGAGTGGAGGAGGTTGAGCGCTGGACTCCTGGGATGCAGGGAGGGAAATGGTAAGGGGCCCCCTCTGCAAAAGGAAGGGAAGAGGGGTCACAGGGTGTCAATTTGAAGATACTGCAGTCAGACAGTTGGAGGTCCGAGGGTGGCTGGTCAGATACTGGAGTCTCCCAAGAGCAGATTAGGGGAGGGGTAGCCCCAGGTTCAGTGAAGGGATGGTGAGGAGAAAGGCTGACTTCTTCCACTAGGTGGAGGCTCCTTGGTCCTTATCTGAACTCAAATGTTTGCCCAGTATCTCAGAGGCAAAGGGCAGAGACGGGAAAAAAATTGGCTGGGGTTGGGGGTGCTGGTTGGGGGGAGAAGCATCCCCCACCCTGCTGCCAATTCCATCTCCATCATTGAGAAGCTCAATTTCCTCAGAACTTACTTAGTCTGAGAAATAAAGGAGAAGTAGGTTTCTCATAGGCTGGGCTCCTGGGTCCTGGGGAGGAGAGGCTGGGGGTCTGGGCTCCTGGGTTTGAAGGGGAGGGCGCCTTAGAGCATGTGTAGGGGAAGGCGCTGACTTTGAGGATAGAGTGAGTAGGGAAGGAAAGGACAGGTGGGGCCGGGACAGGTCTGAGCAGGCTTCCAGCACATTCCAGCCTGGGTCCGGGCTGTGATGGGGGCAGATGAAGGACATGGGTCAGAACTGGCAGCTGGAGGACGGGACGGAATTGCTCAACAGGAAAGGAGGGGCCGCAGGTCTGTCTGGGGTAAGGGACGTGGAACTGGGCACGTCAGGGGGCCCTGGATTTGAGGGTTAAGGTGGGGACATTCCCGGGGACAAGGCTCAGGCTTGGATTTGGGAGTGGGAGAGGCAAGCAGCTTTGAAGTGCCCAGGAGCCCCACGGAGGGTCGGGGCAGCTGGCTTCCTCTGGGCGGGTGAGGGCAGCGGGCACTGAGGGGGGGGTGGGGCCGCCGAAGCCCAGGCCAACAGGAAGCATGGCCGGGCTGACCCGCCGCTCCCAGGCTTCAGCACTCCGCCCAGCAGGGGAGGGGAGGCGAAGGGGGCAGATGCGATGGGTTGGGGGTCTTTCCTTCACCATCCAGTCCCTCTGCCCTCTCACCTCCCCCTGCTTCCCTCCACCGCCCACCAGGCTGCTGCTTCCAGCAGGGCGACTCTGGCATCTGCTGCAGCTCTCTGGGCCCGTTTTGTCAACTGGAAACTGGGGGTGAGGGTTGAAATAGATGACCCGGAGGGTCCTCCTCAGCCCCCTTTCTATGACTGCCTTGACAGTACCCATGTCCCCTCCCCCACCTCCATCACAATCCATCGCAATCTATGAATTCATTCTGCAGGGATCCAGACACCTGCTGGTAGCAGAGAGGGGCTGGAGGAGAGGCAAGGCCCGTGCCCACTGAGACAGGGGGAACGTGACGGACGCAGCCGGGCAGGAGAGGGAAGATGGTGAGGGGTATAGAGAGGCTACCCAGGTGGTGCTCATGGTAAAGAACCCGCCTGCCAATGCAGGAGACATAAGAGACGCTGTTTTCATCCCTGGTCGGGAAGATCCCCTGGAGGAGGGCATGGCAACCCACTCCAGTATTCTTGCCTGGAGAATCCCATGGACAGAGGAACCTGGCGGGCTACAGTCCAAAGGGTCACAAAGAGTCAGACACGACTGAAGCGACTCAACACACGCACAGACACACAGAGGCAGGGATACACAGAAAGACGAAGATGGAGAGACCAAGGCAAAGATGCAGTGAGAGACAGCGTGCTACAGAGACAGGGGTGCAGGATTCGGGGCAAAAGGAATCGCAAAGGAGAGAGGACCACCAGAGAGGTGGGCGACGGAGCTGGGAGAGAGCTGGGTCAGGTGGGGCGCTGGTTGAGACAAACTAAAGAAAGCGACAGGGAACTGGGGATCCATAGAAGGATGAGGGGGTGGGGAGGGCTAGGGACAACAGCACCATTGTTCAGGGCGGGGTGGGGGGCAGGCCCCCGGGGGCAGGAAACTGGCCCTTTTCCCCTGCACAGAGGCGGGGCCCTGGCCGGCGGGGAGAGCTGGCAGCATTCTAGAAGAAACAGGTGCTGAGCTCATCTCAGGCGCCCAGGTGGCCCTTTCTCCCAACACCACCTTCCAAGCAGGCACCCCCCTTCCGGCCCCTCGTAGGGAATCCAGCAGTCCCATTCCCCTCTAAATCTCTCCCTTAAGAATTCTAGATTCCTCCAAGATTCAGACGCACAAAGAGAGGGAAAAAACTTTCCGTGGTTTCTGGAGGCCATGTGCTTCCGGCCAGATCTGCCCTGGGCTTGGAGCCAGGAGAGAGGGCAGGAGGTGGTGGTGGGGGAGGGTACGCACAGGGCAGGACTGGAAGCCTTTCTCAGAGCTGGGGCTGGGGTCTCAGGGACCCCATGGAATGAGGGCAAGGGAGGGTGTCATTCATTCCTTGGGGATTGAGTGACAGTTTCTAGGCTCCTTAGGAATTGGGTTGCTGGGTAGGGGAGACTTGAAGTTGCTTTCTATGGCAGAGACCAGCTGGGGAGGAAGGGAAGAGGAGGGACACTCTTTAGAGGATAAATGTCTGTTTCTAGACACCCCTCCGCCAACTGAGAACTATTTTTGATGGGGACCCATAAGCGGCAGTTAGGAAGGAATGTGCATTTTGAGGTCTTCTCTCGGGGTGTGGTCTTAGGAGAGGCTGAGGAGGAGGGTGAACCCTACATCTAGGCCAGGGCTGTCCCCTTAGGAAGAAAGAGGAGTCTCTCCTTGGGGACCCGATGACAGTTTTGAGGCTTCCCCAGACCTGGAGACATCAGGAGATGGATCGACTGGGAGTGGGGTTAGGAGCCTAGGAATGAATGGGAAGGGAGAAGGGATGGTGGTTTGGGAGGAGGGTAGAGGGGGCAGAGCAGGTGGAGACCTAGGATCTCACCCCTTTCTCTCTCCCTCCCAACAGTGGGTGCTCTACCTGTTCCTGGTTAAATGCTTGATCAGCATTTCCACGTTCCTGCTCCTCTCCCTTATCGTGGCCTTTCACGCCAAAGAGGTCCAGGTAGGACAGGCCCCGCCCCAGCCCCTTCTTGCTCCCCTCAGCCCCCACCACGCCCTGTCAGCTCACACTTTCCAGCCTGCTGGGCTGAGTAATGAGCTTCCCTCCACCCTGAGATGCATCCACACCCTTATCTACCCGGAGGGGACGAACCATGGACAACAGACAGAACCTCCCGGAGCAGCTCTGACCTTCCTCCACCTGCTGCCCTCTGACTCACCTGGCAGGCACATCTGTAGGTGCTGAGAGTTCCTGCCCCCAGGCCTCTCTGTCCACTCTAGCTCCAGGCTGCCTCACATCAGGCCCAGCCTCCCAGATCTCCCTTCTTCAACCCCCACCTGTTCCGGTCCCAAGAACTCAGATCCTAGTTATGTGCCTGAAGTCCTTCCCCACGCCTGAGTTCCCCACCTCTGTGCCAATGACCCCCAGATCCAGGCGCCCTTCCCACCCATGTCCCCCTCCCATCGCATGTCTCAATCCACACTGGGCTCCCCACCCCTTCCCCTCTCCTTCCGTCTTCCACACCCCCAGATCCTGTTCCCTTCCCTCACAACCTTGGCGTATCAAATGAGGAATATTGGCCGAGTGTGGTATGCCCCTTGCAGAGACTGGCATACAAGACATGCTCAGTAAGAACTATACCTTATCATTCATAGCAGTCATTTCAAGTAGTTAAGCGTCCTGATTTCGTAGCCCAGCTGTGCAGCTACACCTGAGCACCCTGGGCCTCAGTTTCCACATCTATAAAATGGGAGTAAGAACACCTTCAATCTCACTGTCTTGTGACCATTCCAGGAGTCACAACACCAAAGGGGATAGTGCAATGCCAGTGCCCCGCACGTGTTGGCTATTGTCACTGTAATGGGATGATGCCAGTTACACTGCTGGGTCCCCAGAGACAGGAGTAAGCCTGGCTCCGCGGGTGTGGAATGTAGGCTCCAGGGAGGAAGGCATTTTTGTCTTGTTCACCCATATCCTCAACATATCTCAACGTCGGGCACACAGTAGGCACTCAATAAGTGTTCCTGGGCTGGAGGTTCTAGAAGTAGGCTGCACGGACACGGGAGTGAAGGCGGAGAGATGTCTTCCTCGGGGCCTGCCTGGCCTCTGGCCCCAGGCCCTGCGCTATCTGCCTCCCTCTGCGGCCCCGCGGGGGCGCCCCCTTTATCTCCTCGCGCAGGCTGGGGAGCGGGCGCCCTGACCTTCGTGTAACTCCCTCCTTCTCCGTCCGTCCTCCTCCCCGCAGCTGTTCATGACGGACCACGGGCTGCGGGACTGGCGCGTGGCGCTGACCGGGCGGCAGGTGGCGCAGATCGTGCTGGAGCTCGTGGTGTGCGGGCTGCACCCGCCGCCGGTGCCGGGCCCGCCGTGCGTGCTGAGCGCGGGGTTCCCGAAGACCGCGGTCACGCAGTCCTGGCCCAGCTTCCTGGACCAGGGGGAGGCGCTGCTCTCGCTGGCCATGCTGCTGCGCCTGTACCTGGTGCCCCGCGCCCTGCTCCTGCGCAGCGGCGTCCTGCTCAACGCCTCCTACCGCAGCATCGGCGCGCTCAACCAGGTCCGCTTCCGCCACTGGTTCGTGGCCAAGCTGTACATGAACACGCACCCTGGCCGCCTGCTGCTCTGCCTCACGCTTGGCCTCTGGCTCACCACCGCCTGGGTGCTGTCGGTAGCCGAGAGGTGAGGGTGCCAGGACGGGTGGGGATGGAGGGTACCTGGACCCTCTGATGGCGCCGCTTACAACCACGCTTGCCCTGCACGGTGGTGCAGATCAGGACTCCCTGGGACCAGGCCGTGGAGAAAGCTATCTGTCCACACTCGTATGCAGCAGGGTGGAAAGAACCGACAGACCAGCCCTAAGGCCTTTCGTCCACTTGGAGCCTCCAGTCTCCCCAACCCCAACCCCCTAACACACATTACCCTGCACTTCCTGCCTCAAATCTCTCCTGCCTCCAGAGTCCAGGTATAATGCAGGCACTGGGGCCTGGCTGGTCAAGGGTTGCACCTGCTTTGAAGGAAGGAGACTTTCTGCTTTTCCAAATTAGCACAGATGCACTGGTAGGTGCTCCTAACCACCCCCCAGGGCTGCGCTGGAAGAAATTCCCAGCTGCCTGCTGGACTCTGACCTGATGCTGGAACTGTACCCCATCAGGGCCTCCACTTATCTTTGTTGTTGTTTTAGTCACCAAGTCCTGTCCGACTCTTTGCAACCCCATGGACTGTAGCCTGTCAGCCTCCTCTGTCCCTGGGATTTCCCAGCAAGAATACTAGAGTAGGTTGCTATTTCCTTCTCCAGGGATCTTCCCAATCCAGAAATTGAACCCACATCTCCTGCATCAGCAGATGGATTCTTTACCACTGAGCCACCAGGGAAGCCCCATTTATCTTACAGATAAAAGAAATTAGGAGTCATCTTAGCCAGTGGTTCTGGGGCCAGCAGCATCTCCTGGATCCAGTTTACTTGCTCAGTTGTGTCTGACTCTTTGCGACCCCGTGGACTGCAACACGCCAGGCCTCCCTGTCCATCACTGACTCCTGGAGTTTACTCAAACTCATGTCCCTTGAGTCTGTGATGCCATCCAACCATCTCATCCTCTGTCCCCTTCTCCTCCTGCCCTCAATCTTTCCCAGCATCAGGGTCTTTTCCAATGAGTCAGTCCTTTGCATCAGGTGGCCAAAATATTGGAGTTTGAGCTTCAGCATCAGCCCTTCCAATGAATATTCAGTACTGATTTCTTTAGGACGGACTGGTTGGATCTCCTTGCACTCCAAGGGACTCTCAAGAATCTTCTCCAACACCACAGTTCAAAGCATCAATTCTTCGGCACTCAGCCTTCTTTATAGTCCAACTCTCACATCCATACATGACTACTGGAAAAACCATAGCTTTAACTAGACGGACCTTTGCTGGCAAAGTAATGTCTCTGCTTTTTAGTATGTTCTCTATCTCCTGGGAACTGGTTGCAAATCCAAATTTGTAGGCCCCACCCATATCTATGGAATCCAAGACTCTAATGGGCGGGACCCAGCAATCTGTTTTTAACAGTTGGTTCTGATGCTGGCTCAAGTTTGAGAACCTCTAGTTTAGTACATTGAGCAAAGGATTCTTGAGGGGAGGTGGAGAATGGGATCATCTGCCCTGAGATTTCTCCTCTCTGAGCCTCTGAGAGGCGGAAGTCCACAAACTTGAGTGTACTTTGGGATGAAAGGGGGAGGGGTTTAACCGTACATTCAGTCCCCACCTCCGGGCACTGACTTAGTGGTTTTGAGGTTTCTGGGACCCTGGTGAATGATGCTTTCTTTGCTCTGGCCTAACTATGGGTCAGAGTTAGACACATCCTGATTTTCAGTCCTTTCTATGACTGGACCTAAATAACCCCTTCCATGAAGTGTGGGGAAAGAAGAGAGTCTCCCTGCCCAAGCCTTTTAGAGTCCCACCTTTTTAGTCCTGATAGAGCCACCTCTAGGCCACAGAGAATCTTTGTGTAAATCAGAAAACCCACCCTTTCTCTGGGTGGAGGCAGTTCCCTGCCAAGGACTGACAAGTGAACTTCAGGTTGGGTTTCTTCCCCCTCTCAACCTCTCAACCACATTAAATGCAGCGGCCCTGGTAGCCTAGCAGAAGCCAAGTGGGCTTTGGAATTGACAGGATCCAGGTTCAAAGCCCACAGTGATTGAGCATCGTGTCTAGGTCACACAGCAAAAAGGAGGCCAGGCAGGCTTGCCAAAGCCAGGCAAGCTTTGAATGCTTTTTTTTTGAGTGTGGGTGTGTGCTAAGAAAGAGGGTATCAAACACCACAGGAACCCCAGAACTAACCTGCTCTTCCCCTATAGGCAGGCCGTGAATGCCACCGGGCACCTTTCGGACACACTGTGGCTGATCCCCATCACATTCCTGACCATTGGCTATGGCGATGTGGTGCCAGGCACCATGTGGGGCAAGATTGTCTGCCTCTGCACTGGTGTCATGGTGAGTACATCCACTTAGGGACTCCTGTATTGCACACTGCCCGTCCCCCAGGCCCCAGGAAACCATGGAGCCAACTGAGGCACTCAGGGACATCCCAGGAAACTTGGGTATCTGGACCCCCACAGCCTCACTCCCTGTCCAGGATGCAGTCGTTGTGGTTCAGATGCTAAGTCGTATCCAACTCTTTGCAACCCCATGGACTATAGCATACCAGGCTCTTCTGTCCTCCACTGTCTCCCAGAGTTTACTCAAAATCATGTCCATTGAGTTGGTGATGCTATCTGACCATCTCATCCTCTGCTCTCCCCTTTTCCTATTGCCTACAGTCTCTCCTAGCATCAGAGTCTTTTCCAATGAGTTGGCTCTTCCCATCTGGTGATCAAAAGTATTGGAGCTTCAGCTTCAACAAGAGTCCTTCCAATTAATATGCAGAGTTGATTTCTGTTAGGATTGACTGGCTTGATCTTGCTGTCCAAGGGGACTCTTGAGTCTTCTCCAGCACCACAGTTCAAAAGCATCAATTCTTTGGCACTCAGCCTTCTCAGTGATCCAGCTCTCACATCTGTACATGACTTCTGGAAAACCATAGCCCTGACTACATGGATCTTTGCTCAGAACACAGACAACAGCCCTATTTCCTTTGAAAATCCCAGGAATCCATCCCCTAAAGTCCTAGCTCTCCCTGGAATCTAGCACCCCAGACCTTATCCTCCTTGGGAACCTCCTAGCCCTTTTTCCTTTTTCCTCTCAGAATTCAGGAATTCAGCCCTGAGTTCCCCCAAGGCTCAGGATCTTGCTCTCTCCCCTCTTTACCCTCTCAATCATCCAGGACTCAGGGTACCTGGTTTCCCAGCTCCAGGTTCCTTCAGGACCCAGGGATCCAGTCTCCCAGTCTCCATTAAGGCTATTGCATATAGATATCAGGAGCTTGCCTGTGGGCTCAGGCTGCTCGAGTTCAAATTCTGTTTCTGCCACTTCCTGGCTAGGAGTCAGCCATATAATCTTTCTGGGCCTCAGTTTCCTCATCTATAAAATGGGGATGATGATACCAGTGTACTGCTCAAGGAGCTCCTGAGAAGACTAAATGAATTAAGCCATATAAAGGGTCTCAAAAGAGCTTCCCAGGTGGCTCAGTGGGTAAAGAATTTGCCTGCAATGCAGGAGACACAGGAGACACCAGTTCGATCCCTGGGTCAGGAAGATCCCCTGGAGAAGAGCATGGCAACCCACTCCAGTATTCTTGCCTGAAGAATCCCATGGACAGAGGAGCCTAACAGGTTGCAAAAAGTTGGACATGACTGAAGCAACTGAGCATAGCGCAGCACAACACACAAAGGGTCTCAAGCACAGGAAAGGCTCAGGAAATGGGCCAGGGGTGGGGATGGGGAAGCTGATATTGTAGCTGGTTCCAAGCACGTGGCTCTCTGCTGTCCTGGCTCCTGTGCCCTCAAGGATGAGACAGAGGGCTCCCTAAGCCTTAGACCCAAGCCTGTTCCCCAGAGTCGGCCTCCCTCTGAATCTAGACACCCACCCCCCTTCCCTTCATAGACTCAGCACCCAATGCCTTGGCCTCCACCTCCCTATGAGATCTGGCTCCCCTCAAGCTCAGGAATTCAAGCCAACAGCCCCCAGCCCTGATTTGTCCCAGGAAGGACATGCTGAACCCCCAAGTCCTGGGTCCACAGGTGATGCATGGAGTGGCAGGGAAATGCGGCTCACACATACACACACACACACACACACACACGTGGTGAGTCTCTGTGACTAGGAAAGAGGGGCAGGGATTCAGCCAGGGACACACTCCCAAAGGGTCAGGGGCCCTCGGGCTGCCTGGGACCTCTTCCCTCATTTGAGAAAGGGAGAACTTGAGACAGAAGACTCTCTCATGGTGAGTTTTGCACTAGCTTTGCACTAGAGTTCACAGCCTACTCCCGGCCGAGAGGTTCCAGGGTGCAATGAAACAATAACGGCTAACTTTTATTGGGTCGGTACTCTGCCAAGCTCTGCTCTCAAGGTGCTAACTGACGGAATCCCTGGAGTAATTCTGTGAGGGCGTGCACATTTCACAGATAAGAAGCTCAGGCACTGTGAGATTAGATAACTTGCTCCAAGCTAGGCTTGGAACCCAAGCAGTCCCTGTAGCTAGTAAATTGTTCCGAGAGTCAAGAGCTGAAACATAATGGGATGGGGACAGACTTCAGACGAGTCATTCTAACTCCAGGGACAGTGAGCAGGTGGTACAGGGCAGTCGGGATTTGATGGGGCCTTGATGGATCAGAGGCCTCGCGAAGGAAAGGATGAGAGTGAGGGTTTGGACAAGGTGTTCAGGCAGGTAAGGGATGAATTGCCTGAGAGGGAGGCTGGGCAAAGAAGGAGTGGCCTGGACTTTAGCAGGCCCTGAGAGCCAGGCTAAGAAGTCTGGGGCCCAGAAGGAGAGTAGGGTGAGGGAGTCAGGGTCACATCTGGGTCAGGGTGGGGTGAAGGGGAGGCTAGAACTTGTCCAGGAGGGAGAAGATGTGGCCAGAGCTGGGAAGCATCTGTAGGGGTGGGGAGGAGGGGGAAGAACACCTCTGGTGACCTGGTGGCCAACTGGACTGTGGAGAGGCAAGGGTCCTGCAGGAGCCTGAGGTCTGCCCATCACCCGGCACCAGCCCTTCTCCCCCCATCTCCAATCACACCCTTAACAAAACAGGACATGGTGCAGGTGTAAACAGCATGCCCAGGAGTTGCACTCAGATGTGTGATTTTGATCTCAGCTCCACCTCTGGGAGCTCTGGGACCTTGGTTCTCTCTCAGTGGGTTTGCTTGTTTGTCAACTGGGGGAGGGGTGCCTGCCAGCTGTGTTTGCTGGGAGGGTTCAAGGAGAGAGAGAGAGAGTTGGTGGCACATGGCTGGCTGGCCCTCAGAGCCCCAGGGCCCCCGTGTCATAACACCTGCTGTGCCCACAGGGGGTTTGCTGCACAGCCCTGCTGGTGGCCGTGGTGGCCCGGAAGCTGGAGTTTAATAAGGCAGAGAAGCACGTGCACAACTTCATGATGGATATTCAGTATGCCAAAGAGGTGAGCGGGCCTCCAGCACCGGAACACACCCTCTCGCAGAGCCAGGAGTCCAAGTGCCCAGCCCCTCTGCCCAGAGCCCCAGGGGGTCCATCTCCCTTGACACTGTGCCCCCACACCCAGATGAGGGAGTCGGCTGCCCGAGTGCTGCAGGAGTCCTGGATGTTGTACAAACATACACGCAGGAAGGAGTCTGGCGCCGCCCGCAAGCATCAGCGCCCGGCTGCTGGCTGCCATCAACAGGTGAGGACCTCTGTGTGTGCGCATGCCGTGTTCAGCCCTGTCTGAATCTACTCCTCTCTGCAGGGTGTGAGTGTGTGTGTGTGTGTGTGTGTTCGTGTGTGAGTATGAATGCATACCCAGGTCAGGATGCCCGCGTGTGGTCCCACTAAACAGATGCCCACCTCGACATCAGAGTGACTGTGTGTGTGTGATAGTTTCGTTTGCATGTTTCAGAGTGCCTGCGGGTCTGGCTACCTGGGTCTCTATGTGGGGGGTGGGCTCATGCATGCAGCCATTCCCTCCCACCCCTTCAGTTCTCTGGCAACTTTTCCTCATTATACTCTACCTTTGTGAGTCTCTGCTCCCCTCATCCCACCCCTGTGCTAGGGCCGCTCTCACCCCCACCCCCCTGCTGTTCTTTTTAACCCCAGGTTCCGCCAGGTGCGGCTGAAACACAGAAAGCTCCGAGAGCAAGTGAACTCTATGGTAGACATCTCCAAGGTACTGGGATCCCGAGAGAGGGGGTCTAGGAGAAGAGGGAGGTAGAGGCTGGCTGGTAAGGAGCTCTAGGCCTGGAATCGGGACGCTGGCACACATGGGCACTCAAGAAAGCTCTTGTGGTTGAAGGAACAAACAAATGAATAAGTGACTGATGCAATAGAGCTTCTCGTGAAAGGTGCAGCTTCCTTTGAAGCTTAAGGAACTTGTGCAAAGAACTCCAGTGTTTGATGTGAAATTATTTCCATTGTCAAGTTCCCTACATGTGGGAAATTCCTTTGAACTATGACTCTTATACAACCATAAAACCAAAGCAAATTGACAAACGAAGTTCAAACACAAAGGGCAAAGCAATAAAATGTGAATTAACAGTACCAACACACAGACGAGTGACATTGTTCCGGGAAAACTCAATCTGTGCTGCTGTTGTAAAGAGGAGGCAGGTGGCCAGGAGCCCTGGGCAGGCTTGCCTGGTCAAGGGCTTGCCCTCCTTCTGTTGGGTCCCCTTGATTCTGAAGCGCTCAGGGTCAGTGACGTCACGCCCCACTGGCTTGGTTAGCAGCTCCTCTTGCTTATCCGGTAGCCTTTGCTTTTTTCTCATTAGTCCGCAACAACTCAAACAGTGGCCCTGGGCCCTGATGCCATGGTAAACACAGCCGCAGGTGCCAGGCCCCTAAACTGCATGACAGTGGCCTAGATCTGCTGGAATTGGCAGGTCGTGATTTCTAAGATTATCCACCTGGCCCCAAACGCGGAAGTCAAGAGTTTTCATAGAAAGCTCCCACGCCCTGAAGGACGAAGCTGTGAATCCTAGTTTGAGAAGGCAGAGAAAGGGCTCTGTGGGTTTTAAAGTCAGGCGGCCGTCAAGGCCACAGAGATTTAAGTGAGGGTCACCCTGATCCGGGCGCTGCCTTGGGTATGTCAATTTATCTGCTCCAGGCCTGTTTCCTCAGCTGTTAAAAATGGAAACAGGATTCCCATTCCCACACTTTTAGGAGGATTTTAAACTGTGTATGAGGATCATGTGGCCCAGTCGCTGGGTGGTGGCAGGTGGTTGATAAATGGTAACTGTTATTATTGAGGATAATCTCCTGGGCCTATAAGGACTTAGGAAATGCTAGTTCCACTGCCTTACTCTGCAGGGCAGGGAGGGAGTCTCCCCCAGCCCCCTGATCGCTCTGACCTCTCTCTGCCCAGATGCACATGATCCTGTGTGACCTGCAGCTCCGTCTGAGCAGCTCTCACCAGGCCCTGGAGAAGCAGATTGACGCACTAGCAGGGAGGCTGGACACCCTGAGCGAGCTGCTCACTGCTGCGCTGGGGCCGCGGCAGCTTCCAGAACCACGCCAGGAGGCCACGTAGCTGGTGAGGGGAGTGGGACTTGGGCAGGAGGACCTCTTGGAGGAAGGGTGCCCTGTGGCCAGCACCCCATGTGGCTAAGGGGAGAGGGACGGAGAGGCTGGAGTTGAGTCCACCGGGTCTCTTCTGCTCTGGCTCTGCCTGCAGGGAGGGACACCAAGTTTGGGACTGGACCGCCCGTCGCCCTCTTTCTTTGCTTGCTCTGTCTCTTCCTCTGGTGTCTGGCCTGCCTTTCTATCTACCTCTCTGTTTGTCTGCCCAGGACCCATCTGGGAAGAACCAGGCTACCCTTCCCCAGGATTGAGGTCAAGGACATTCTCTCTGCTACTCCTGACCCAGCCGCACATATAAAGACCCCCTAAGTGTGAGGACTGCTGGGGGCCCCACCTTGGATGGTGGATGCTGAAGGATGCCGGAGGGGATGCTGGATTAAGGAGGGAGGCCGTGGCCCACCCCCACCAAGGCCCCAGATGGGAAAACGGTCATCCCTGCCCCACAGACCCTCGACAAAAACATCCTCACTCTGCTGCTGTAGATGGCCACCAGCTTTCAGTTGGATGTGGAGGTGCTTGGGGGCCGGGACTCCTGGGTCCCAGAGGAGGAGAAAGAGGGGAGCAGGGACCCAGAGTCCAGGATCCAGGGCTGCCTCAGTGACCCGCGGCCGGGCCGGCAGAGCTGAAGGAACCAGGCCCGAGGCCGGGACGAGGCAGGAGGCAGAGCCCCCCTGGCGGGGAGAGCGAGGAGGACACTGTTTCTCCAGAGCTGCAGAGAATTATCTGGTGGGAGAAGGAGGGGAGGGGCCAGGGTGCAGCCCACCAGTCTCTGCTCTTATACTTTGCAATAAATATTACACAAAGCCAGAAGAAGTTGTTGTTTCTTTTTAAGCACATCCACACTCCAAACAGGCAGGTCAGCCAGTGGAAGGCCCTTTCCTTGTCTGAACCTGCTTGCGTGCTCACAGTCGCTACAGTCGTGTTTAACTCTTTGCGACTCTATGGACTATAGCCTGCCAGGCTCCTCTGTTCATGGGGATTCTCCAGGCAAGAACACTGCAGAAGGTTGCCGTGCCCTCCTCCCAGGGATCTTCCCCACCCAGGGATCAATGAGTCTCCTGAATTACAGGCAGATTCTTTACCTCCTGAGCAGCTGAGGAAGGCCGCCTGAACCAGCTCTTGCAACTATAAAAGAGGCCTCCAAGAAGTACCCTCCCAGTCTGTAGGCTGGAGAGTCCTCAACACTGTCCCTACCGCTGCCCCAGCCCAGATCTTAGGCTAAGAGCAAGGGCTTTGAATTCAGACAGATTAGGGTTCAAACCCTGGCTCTGCCATCCACTGGCTGTGTGCCTATGGGCAAGTGGCTTCATCTCTCTGAACATTTCACTTCACCTGTGAGATGGGGTCAACCTTCCCACAGGGAGGGGCACAGAGGGTTGGGCATTTAGTAAGAATTCATGAGAGATAACTTAATCATTTTTATCAGTGCTGCTGATTTTCAGACACAATCAGTACCTGGCTGCTCGTTCCTCTGCCCCTCTCTACTCATGGCCCACCAGAACCCAGATGACAACTCATCCATCAGGAGAGAAATGGGGACCCCAAGCCATCCCCCGTGCTCATTTCTCATATCTGCTAGGACTTGGCCAGGAAATGGGAGGGGGCTGGCACTTACGGAGGTCCTCCTGTATGCCCAGCTCTGCGATCCCATTTTGTAAGTCATCACCACCTCTGCCTGCCCTGCCCCACCCCACTGTACAAATACAGACTGAAGCTTCAAAAGGAGCAAGGCCCCAAGGGTCTGGCTTCACACCCAGTGCATCCTGAGACCGAGCCTGGCTTGAGGTGAGTCAGAGACAGAGTGGCCTTGGACCCTGAACCTGGTTCTCACTTCCCACAACCGCTGCCTTCCACTTTGAGAGGCTGATTCATCCCCGCTTCCCTTGGCTTGTGGGGGAAGCCCGGGCTGCGAGTCATCCTTCTCTGCTGAGCTATCTTTGGATTTCCCTGCAAGTCCGAAGCCAGCCCCACCCCTCAGCCCCCAGAGCTAAACTGGGGCTTGCACCACCCACTGCCCCTCCCTCTGGACACCAGCCCACCTGGGGGCAGAGGAAACAGGAACACTTCCAACATCCTCTCCTGCAGTATGCCCTCTTCAGTGCTGCCAGATCCCTTAATGGGACCACTTGGGTTCACTGGGCAAACTCCTTCCAACTCCTTTGGGCCCCAGCTTACATGTCTCCTCTGCCAGGAAGCCCTCTCTGAAGCTCCCACAGCCCCCTGAACCTGTCTCTATCACAGGAATATTTATTGTGAGAAGTCCCACATTAAATGCTTTATGTAAATGATCTCATAAAATCTCTACAGAAGGAAGCAAGGTGGTATTACTGGTCCTGTCATACAGATGAGGAATCCGAGGCACAGAGATTAAGAACCTACATGACCCTGCAGCAAGGAGATGGCGAAGCTGGGATCTGACCCAGATGGCCTGGATCTGAAGGCCCAGAGCTTAGCCAATCAGCTCATTCATTAGGGATCATTATACCCTACTTTCTGGAGAAGGCGATGGCACCCCACTCCAGTACTCTTGCCTGGAAAATCCCATGGATAGAGGAGCCTGGTGGGCTGCAGTCCATGGGGTCGCCAAGAGCCGGACAAGACTGAGCGACTTCCTTTCACTTTTCACTTTCATGCACTGGAGAAGGAAATGGCAACCCTCTCCAGTGTTCTTGCCTGGAGAATCCCAGGGACGGAGGAGCCTGGTGGGCTGCCGTCTCTGGGGTCGCACAGAGTCGGACACAACTGAAGCGACTTAGCAGCAGCAGACACGACTGAGGTGACTTAGCAGCACCGGCAGCAGCAGCATAGCCTATTTTCATTTTTGCTCTCTATATTGTGTCTTCAGTGTCAAGGGCCTGCGTACGCTAGGCCTCAGTGAGTTATCACTGAATGAACACACTCACTACCTGGAGTGTTGCCGCACCATCACTTGTTGGTTTCTCCTGGGACAAGGTAGGAACTGGGGAGAAGGGGCTTTTGCCTAAGGCACAAAGAGCACGGGAGAGCACTGCTGTTCTGAATGCTCGGATCTGCCCCCCGCCACTCTGCCGCCACTGACTGTGGGGCACGGTCCCGACGCCCCCCACTTTCAGCAGTCTTTGCAAACCCCTCACACCATGACCACTTCCTGAACGCCCTGCGCCTGCCCGTGGGGGGCTGCAGGATGAGTCAGCGGGCTCTGCTCCCGAGGGTTTCATGGTGATTTTGGGAACTTCCCCTCTCCTACTTCAGTTTTGCCTCTGTGCCTGTAAGAGGACAGGGTGGGGAAAAGTGGGTCCAGAAAGGGCTAGGGGATTACTGGGGTTCAAGAGCCAGTCAGGGGTTGGGGCTACCACCCAAGACAGACTGGGCCCTTCCCTTGCTCAAAACCCTGCCATGGTTCCCACCTCTATTTCTGTCAAAGTCCAGCTCCTAGAGCTAGCCCTGCAGCATGTGGGATCCTAGTCCCCCACTAGGGGTGGAGCCTGTGCTCCCAGCAACGGAAGCGCAGATTCTCAACCACTGGACTGCCAGGCAAGTCCCCACTCATTTTTTCTTTTACTGAGATTTATTTTACATAAATGACACAAAGTTTAAAAGCAGCCTCAATAGATTTTTTTACAAATGCATTCACCCGAGCAAATACCACTCAGCTCAAGCTTGAGGTTTCCATGACCCTAAAAACTCTCTCTTTCCATCTTGATTTTCTTTTGCCCGATTTTGAACTTTGAAAAGGAACCTGCTTCACACCCTGGTGTGCACCTGCTTCCAGGTATCAGCCAGGGCTGCGTTCTTTTTCCCATAGCATGGTGTTAAGACACTCACAGGCCTCACCTGGGGGCTCTTCAGGCTGTGGCCCCACCCCCTCCTCCAGCCTCCCTATCCCCTCCCTGTCACAGCAGATAACGATTCTGCACCCAATTCCAGTGTTGTGGTTTGGGTTTTTTTCCCCCAAGCAATTCTCAGACATCACAATTCAGTTCAGTCCTGACACTGTCTACCTGGAGATAGCATCAGATTCCACAGGTTAAGGGTTGGGTCCTACAGGACTGCCTCCAACCCCTACCCCTTCAGATGCCAAGTTCAAGTCCAGATTGTCACCTGTGTGTTTGACCAACTGGCTACAGATCCAACAGTCCCTTTCAATGAGTGACTCACAGAACTCAGAGACACATTTTATTTACTAGATTATAGGTTTCTTATACAATGATGTAATTGGGGAACAGCCAGATGGAAGACAGGCACAGGGCAAGGGTTGGGGAAGGGGCAGGGAGTTTCCATGCCCTCTCTTGGCACTGCTCTCCCCAAATCTCCAAGTGTTCACCAACCTGGAAGTTCTCCAAGCCCTGTCCTTTGGGGGTTATTATGGAGGCTTCATTTCATAGCCATGACTGATTAAATCATTGAACTTTGGTGACTAATCCAACCTCCAACCCCTCTCCCCTTCCTGTAGATCTGGAAGTTCTAAACCTCTAATCACCCCTTGGGGCCACTGGCACCCAGCCCCTATCCTCAGGTTACAGAGATGCTTCACAAAGCCACCTCATTACAAAAGACACCCTTATTACTCTCTTCACTGGAAGTTCCAAAGGTTTTAGGAGCTCTGTGCCAGACTCTGGAATAAAGACCAAATCCATATTTATTATAAACCCAGTATCACAGCTGCTCCAGCCACAGGGCTCCTCTTCCTTCCCAAGGATTGTCGAAACTGGTCATCTCTCCTGGACTCTCCTGTCCCCTTTTCCCCATCCATGTAGAACAAACATCACCAGTATTTTTCCAGTTCTTTGTGAGGGTCCATGAAAGAAGCCATATCATCTACATCAATACCAGACTGCAGACTAAAGACTTGTTTTTAGCTTTTCTGCTGTGTGGGACAGCTGCTAACATGTAAAACCCAGGAGAATGCTTTTGCAACTTGGAAGCAATGTCTTTTCTTTCTTCTAATAGAATGAACTGGCCCTTCTTCTAGTCCAGCCAAGGGTGTACCCTGGCTGCACCCTTTCTCACTTCCTCAAGGGACAGAGTCCTAAGTTTCTTCCCTCATCCATTTCCCCTGCTGTTGAAATAGAAGGGAAGGGGCAGGGGGCAACCTTTAAAAGAATGACACTGCCATAGGACATGACAAACTAGAACCAACTAGATCCAAGATGGCTGAAGATTCGACTTCCAGTAGACCCGAGTCTCATTATACACTCATTGTAATACATTAGCTAAATGACACACCCACCAGCTCCATGACAGTTTCAGGGCCAATGATAAAAGGTCAAAAAGTAGGCTGCGGTGCAATTCCTGGCAATCCCTGCCCCTTCCTAGAAATAGTTGGACTAATCCTCCCACTCATTAGCCTGTGAAATTACAAAGTCCATAAAAACTCACAACCCCAAAATTTCCAGGGCCTGCCGCCTTCTGAGACGGCCCACATTCTGTCTGTGGGGTGTGTTTCTCTCTAGATAAATCTATTTCTTACCTGTCACTTTGTCTTTCACTGAATTCTTCCTGCAAGGGGGACATCAAGAACCTGAGCTTCATTAAGTGCTGAGGCCAGGTATGTGATCTCAATTAAAAGACCGTGGGTTTGAGTTCCAGTCTGGGTTTGGCCAGGTGTGAGTCCTGGCCCGTGGGTTCAAGTTCCAGTTTGAGTGGCATGGTTTCACTATCTCCCCAAGAAACACACAAACATGCTGTCTTTCCTCCCATCTTAAAACGGGGCCCCCAGAACTTTAAGCACTTTACATCCTTAAAGCCCACCATGTATTCACCACACTGCAAAGCAGCTGGAATTCAACTTGAGTCTTTATTTTCTATATTGTAAAATAACCTGCATGTAGAAATCCTTTCAAAGTTCTTACAGAACAAGCTCCTGATACATTCAACAGCAGGGAAGACTCTCACAGACCAAAGAGCTAAAGAAGGCAACACAGAAGACCTGCTGTCAGATTTCTATCAAGTTTCATTTCTGTCAAGTTCAAGAGCAGCCACAACTCATCTGTAATGACTAGAATCAGATCAGAGGCTGTTTCTGGAGCAGGGGAGCTGACAGGGAAACAGCCCATCAGAAATCTCCGGGGTTTCAGAAATGCTCTCTATCTTGACCTGGTTAGTGGTTACATGAGTACATATACATATTTGTAAAAATTTAACGACCCTTTTCTGCACTTAGCCACATTTAAGTTACACTGAGACAAAAAAAAGATAAAGAAAAATAAGTGCCTATAAACTTTTCCTTATAGATTCTCTATTACGGTATTGAGAAGTTTCCACAACAGAGTGAGACCAAGACAGGAGGGAGGGGGACAGGACCCAATCTTTAAAAGAATGATGCAGATCTTGATGATACAATTAAAACTAGGCCCACTAGGCCCAAGATGACAGGAGATACAACTTCCCTGGACCCTGAGCCTCATTATATGTTCATTGTTATGTATCAGCATATGCTAAGTGACACACCACACACGCCATGACAATTCTGAAACTGACCATAGAAGGCCAAAAGTGAGTGGTAGCCCAATTCCTGGAAATTCTCGCTGTTACCCCAAAATAGTTGGAATAATACTCCCACTTGTTAGCTTATGAAATTATCCAGCCCATAAAAACTAACCACCCCCACACCCACTGGCCACTCTTGCTTTCTGAGATGGTCTCCTTTCTGCCTATGGAATGTGTCCCTCTCTAAATAAACTTACTTTCACTTTATACTATGGCTCACTCTTGAATTCTTTTCTGTGTGAAGCCAAGGACCCTCGCTTGGTGGCCCCTCCCAGGGACTCATCTGAGGCCTGTGACATGGCCATCCGCTTCCAGACAATTCTCCTGCAACAAGACTGGGGGATAAGACAGCCATGTTTTCTTCATGGTGGACTCACATCTACCTCCAGCTACTGCTCTGTTATCTCTGCTCCCGAGTTGATCACCAACTTTTAGGAACTCTTCTTTCCCTTGGCCCTAGGTTATCACCTCTCCTGATGTTCCTGCTCCTTCTCTAGGACAGCGGTCCTTTCTCTGATTCCTAAATGTGGGAGGCCCAGGGCCCAGTCTCTGCTCAGTCCACTCCCTGTCTGGATGGTTTCAACAAATCCCCAGGCTTTAAAGGCCACCTATATATTGACAGCTCCAAAATTTAGCATACTTGTATAGTTATTGATAAAATGACAGGACATCTGAGTCTGCTTAAAAGCTTAAAAATCAAACAGAAACTCCAGGAGAAAGTATACTTATAAAGTTAGAAAGAAGAAAACAACAAGAAAAAAATTAGTAAAATGGGCTGACTGGCCATACTGGGTGGTGGGTTTAGAGTTCTTCATACCAGAAAAACTTTTGTGTGTGTTTTTAAAACTCCACAATGAAAAGTCAGTAAAAAATTCTGTATCTACAAATGCTGGCTTCTCTCTACTGTGACCACTTACTTGGACCAACGTGCACACCAAAGCTTGGTCCCATCAAGTCTGCTCGTTCCCATCTTCCAAAAGCATCACTCTTCACCCAGTGGGTCAGGCCCAAACCTCCAGGACGACTTTTAAGTCATCCCTGATTCATGCTTCCTCTCACACAACCCTCCTCCTGAGTCATCATCCTCTCTCGCCCAGGGAAGGGACAGTGGCTTCCTCATCTCCTGCTTCCACTGCTGCCCAGCTGCAGCCCACTCTCCTCATGGCAACCAGCACTGCTTTAACTTTTTGCATGTACATAACAGTCTCATAGTTCAGAAATGTAAAAGTCTTAAGAAAACGTACATCACAACATGCTGGGCCTTGCTTACAGCCTTCCAAAGGCTTCCTGTTTCACTTAGAAGTAAATTCAAAAGCCTTTACCATGGCCTACAAGGCCTCACATAACTTGGCCCTTTCTATAGCTGTATCCCTAAATAATCCTATCTCTATTTCATTATGCTTCAGCCACTCTGGCTGATAGTCCTTCAACTTGATAATCCTTGAACACCCAGGTCACTTTGGGATCTTTAACCTGTTTTTCAGCATCTGCCTATGGTTCATCCCCTTACCATCTTTCAGGCCTCTGCTCAAATATCACCTTCTCAGAGGAGCCTTCCCTGACCACCTGTCACTCTCTGTGACCTCTGTCACTCTTAATTCCCTTATCCTGATTTTTCCTTCCAAGCATCTTTTACCTGACATCATCCACCCCACCAGAAGATCTGCTCCAGGAGGGCAGATGCTTTGTCCTATCATTAAAGCAGTGGTCCCCAACCTTTTGGCACCAGAGACCAGTTTCGTGGAAGACAATTTTTCCACAGACGGCATGGGGTGGTTTGGGAATGATTCAAGTGTCTTACATTTATTGCGCACTTGACTTCCATTATTACATGAGCTCCAGCTCAGATCATCAGGCATTAGATCCCAGAGGTTGGGGACTCCTGCACTACAGGATCTCCACACTACACCATGTCTGGCAGATGACTAGAGTTCTATAATTCACTCAATAGATATAAACAAATGCATGAAACCAACAGAGAAGTGCCTTGAGAAATGAACAGATCATTTGGCAAAGGGCTCTTAGAATTCCCAGTGCATGTACTCTTTGACCCAGCAGTTCTACTTCAAATGAGGTACTCTGTAGATAATACTATCACCCACATGCAATCTGATGTACAACAATATTCATTGTGATGAATGTTTGTAATAGCAAAAGTTCAGAAAGAACCTGAGTGTTTCTCAACAGGGAAATGGTTAAGTCCTGCACATGCACACAAGTGCATACCATCCTACTAATACCAAAGGCAGCTCTCTGGGTGCTTGTGACTCACCGCTAGGCAGGCTGCCCATTGCCTGCGAAAAATTGTGAGCTCACCCTAGAATGAACAGGCTGGAGTCTGAATCCAGGCCTTGATGCCTCCTGGCTATGGGGGCTTCAGTAAGGCCCTTCTTCTCAGACTCATATTCTGCATGTTTTAAACAAGGAGGGGAGGTGGTTACAGTGGGACCACAGTCCAATGCCAAACCTCTCCTTTTCCCTTAACTCAAATTCCCACCTCTAAGAGTTTCCCAGAGGTGAAACTGGCATGGAGGCTCCTCTGGGGTTGAGAAATTCAGGTAATAAAAACAGATGCAACCTAACAGATGAAGATGCTAAAAGGGATACTGACAGACATAACACAAAGGTGTCCTGTCATGTGTATTTCTGCCAAACACCCACAGTCTTCTGGAGAATCCATAAACAACAGGGCTCTCAACTCAGTCTGTGTGATGGTTGTTTTCACCCAGACTGTAACAACCTGGAGAAATAATTCCACCTGCCACCTGTGCTGAGAAAATGGCAGCAGGGATGAGGCCTGGAGGGGAGGGGAGCAGTTCAGACTCAGTTGCTATCACTGTCACTGTAAACCACAAAAGAATAACATAGTGCCACTCTGCATGGGGGCTCAGTCCCTCAGTTGTGTCCCACTCTTTGGGGACACATGCACTGTAGCCTGCCAGGCTCTTCTGTCCATAGGATTTTCCCCAGGTAAGCTTACTAGAGTGTGTTGCCATTTCCTACTCCATGGGATCTTCCCAACCCAAGGATCAAACCTGGGGTCTCCCGCATTGGTAGATGGATTCTTATTCACTGTGCCACCAGGAAAGTGCATCTCCATTGTACCTTTTAGTTATTTGGCTGTACTGGGTCTTAGTTGTGGCACTCTGGACCTTTGCTCTTTATTGGGGCATTTGGAAACTTTAGCTGGGGCACATGAACTCTTAGTTGAGGCAGGCGGGATCTAGTTCCCTGACCAGGGATGGAATCCAAGCCCCTTGCATTGGGAGTGCAGTCAATTAGCCACTGGACCACCAGGGAAGTGGTGATCCATCACTCCCTTTTTCTTTGGCCTTGCACAGCTGGATGCAGGACCTTTGTTTCCCTAGCAGGGATCCATCCCGTGCCCCCTGCACTGGAAGCATGGAGTCTTAACCATTGGACAGCCAGGGAAGTCCTCCACTGTAGAAACAGAGGAAAATCAGAAAGGGTTAAAGAACTCGGCCAGGCTCAAGTTCTCAGCTCCAATGCTCTGGTGTAACAGCAGCTCCAGGACACTAGGAAACGGTGCGCTAGGAATGGAATATGGGAACCAGCGTGGAGAAAGACTTCTCGTGTACCCTATAGGCTGCTCGAATTTTGTCAAAAAGTACATTATTCCCTGTCCAAATAGAATTTTTACATGAAAAAGGGTAAATTCTCCACTCATCTACGTAGCTATGAATACATACACACTTCTCTCTTCTCTTGAAGCATCTATCGTTCCCATGGGTAACCATCAGCCCCAGCTAAGTCGCGGAGCGCTTTGGACTGACTGCGCACGCGCCCTCTGCAGACAGCGCTCTACCTGATATTCCTTTTTGGCGCGCAGTGGGCTCCGCACGCAGGCGTTTGAATTTTGACCTTTAGCACTTTTCCTCCTCCACCGCGGCTCGCGAAGGGTTTAATACGTAGTCTTCTTCCCCCAGCCCGCGTCTCGTTCCCCTCAGGATCTGTCTGCTGCCTCATCTTTCACCCGTGGAACTCCAGGAGTCCAAGCCACTCTGGCTGGACCTTTCTCCCCAGGTTCCCTCGCCTGGAGTGTCCTTGCTCGCCCTTCAAGACCCGCGCCCCTTCCTAAGTGATTTGATTCCCCAACTGTCTCTTTCCACAGGCCGGGATCCCTTCCAGCGTATGCGCCAGGTCTGATTCATCCCTGTGTTCTCAACACTCAGTCAGCCCAGGACACTTAAATTCTCCCTTGCTGTCTCACCCCACAGCATCTCGCCGACACTCTTGAGGAAGAACTCGAACCTGAAGTCCTCGGCGCCACGCCCACCCCACCCCTCTCTGCAAGCCTACGCATGCTCCTGCGACGCGCAAGCGCACGAAAGCAGAATCGGCGAGCCCGCTGAGGCCAACCGCCTCCATCGACGCATGCTCAGTCTGGCGCTCACGCTCGAGTCTTGCACGCCCAGCCCGTGGCGCATGCGTGGGGCCGGCAGCCCGCGAGACCTGATTTCAGTTTGGCATCGCGATATTTCATCAAGCTGTTCCTCCCTCCGGCTGGCCTTCCTCCGGTGCTGCTTCCGGGATGCCCCGACCTGTCCTGGGTTGACCGGTACCGGTTCTCTTACTTCTCTCTTGCGACGCTCCTGGGCCCCCAGACTCCATTTACAGGCCGGTGGCTTCTGGTGGACCCTGCTCACCCCCTCCTACCCTACCCCATCTCGGAGAGCCCGCTGCGCCCCAGGAACCAATCAGCAGCCGCCTTAGGTAAGAGGCCCGCGTGTCCGCTCGAGGCCGGCGCCCCTACCGGGGCGGGGCGCGGGACGTGTTTCGGGGCCCGCCTCTTCCTCGACCGCTAACTGGTTGCCCCGACTCCTGGCGGCTGTGTGTCACTGAGTACCCAGCTAAAGCGACCCATTAAAATGCTGGCTGGGTTGGCGGGAGTTCGTTGGAGGGGAGACAGATGATACGTATATAGCAGTTTCAGTTCTGGGGGACCATAAATAGTGAGAGCCTGTAAACTAGTGGCAGAGTACTGCGAAATCCCTTTAATAACGTGCAAAGAGAAATTTAAGTCCTGGGGACACAAGTAGAGGGCCTACAAACGGACCCTTGACTTGTCTTCCAAATGACAACAGATACTGTGTAAATAGAAATTTAAGTTCTGGGGTTCTCCCGTGGGAGGCTTCTAAACAGATTAATAATTATGAGGACGTCCCCTGAGTAAAACATTCTAGACTCTAGTTCCAGGGGAGACCCCGTATAAAAGACTGTACATACATATATATGCAATTGTTACAGAGTCTTTTAGAAAAAGTGTGAATAGACTCAAGTACTGGGGTGGAATTGCTTCATTATACCATAAATACGGGGTTAGGAATTGGGAGACTCCCCAGACAACTTGCAGATAGACACTTTGATTCTGGGAGAGCCCCCAAAAGGGGCGTGTTAAGAGATGCCTGAGTACTGAGGAAGTTCCTCAAAGAGCCTTAATTTAATTAGGCTCTTAATTTCTGGGAGGTCGCTTTAAGAGTCCTGTAAGTAAGTAAGGTCACTCAGTCATGTCTGACTCTTTGTGACCCGGTGGACTGCAGCCCACCAGGCTCTTCAGTCCATGGGATTCTCCAGGCAAGAATACTGAAGTGGGTTGCCATTTCCTTCTCCAGGGGATCTTCCTGACCCAGGGATCGAACCCAGGTCCCCAGCATTGGAGGCAGATGCTTTAACCTTGGAGCCACCAGGGAAGCCCAAGAGTTCTGTAAATAAACAGAAATAGACTAGCTTTATTCTTTTTTTTTTTTGGTAGGGGGATAGAATCCCCAGAGGAGCCTAGAGACAATGTTGTGAGTCCTCAAAATGCTTGTAGGTGAACTCTTAAACTCTGGGGAACTTCTCTTCAGGGCTGTAAAATTAACTCAAATACTGTGTGAGTTCCCAGAATAACATGCGTAGGAAGAGGATCCTTAGGGGACACCTTGCTGCTCGGGCAGAATCCCTACTGAGACAAAAAAACAGACACTTAAGTGCTGGGAAGGTCTCCAGGATAAAGTGTAAACAGACCCTTAATTGCAAAGAGAGAGGAGTCCCAGTTTCTGAGGGGACTCTCCAGGACTGTAAACAGTCATTTAAGTGCTGAATCAGTTTCCATAAGCATCTTTAAACTGGCCTTACCCTCCTTTGTCTCAGAAGGCAGTCTTCCACCTAGTTTGTGGCTGGGGAAGAGGTCATGTAAAGCAGTGGGAGAGGAGCTAGACAAAATTACTAGCTAGCAAAATTACTCCTGCATCCAGTAAACAGTTATTTCCGTTCTAGCGAAAGTGTCTCACATAGGGACTTCTTAATGTCATTGTGTAATGGGGTAGGAGGTGGCGCGATTCATAGAATGATTTGAAGACACCTAAGAGCTAAGCAAAGGTCAGCATACTTTTTCTGTAAAGGTCCAGAGGGTAGTTATTTTAGACTCGGCAGTCTGTCTCGACTGCTCTGCCATTGTATCAAGAAGCCAGCCGTAGACTGTTTATAAATTGATGGATGTGGCCGTATTTCAATAAAACTATTCCCCAAAACAGAAGGCAGACCAGCTGTCTCCCTGTGAGCTATAGCAGTCCTGCCAAGAGACATACTCAGAGATTTCCATGGAATGAGGTGTAAACAGCTGGATAAACTCCCTAGGAACCTATAAAAGAAAGAAAGAAAGTGAAGTCTCTCAGTCCTGTCTGACTCTTTGCAATCCCATGGACTGTAGCCTACCAGGCTCCCCCATCCATGGGATTTTCCAGGCAAGAGAACTGGAGTGGGTTGCTGTCTCCTTCTCCAGGGGATCTTCCCAACCCAGGGACCGAACCCAGGTCTCCTGCATTGCAGGCAGACACTTTATCATCTGAGCTACCAGGGGTAGAGAGTGGGTCATGGAGGTAACCATATATTTTATAATGTCTTAGACATTATAAATGTCTCTCCCTGGTGAGAGCTTGGAGTTTGAGGATGGCAGACCATCAGAAATGGAAGGTAAACACACTGAAAGCAGAAGGACACCAGATGAAAATGGGTCCTTAAATATTGGAGCCCCCCCAAACATGTGCTATTGGCTTATCGGAAGAGTAGTTGTCAAACTGGAAATCATGTTACAAATATGTTTGGACAGGATTTGCTACACTTTGGGAAAGAGTGTGTCCCATTTTGGGGGCTTCCCTGGTGCCTCAGTGATAAAGAATCCGCCTGCAATGCAGGAGATGAGGGTTCAATCCCGGGTCAGGAAGATCCCCTGGAGAAGGAAATGGCAATCTACTCCAGTATTCTTGCCTGGGAAATCCCAAGGATGGAGGAGCCTGGTGGGCTACAGTCCGTGGAGTCACAGAAGAGTCTGACACGACTGAGTGACTAAACAACAATATCCCATCTTTATGTGACCCTCCTGCTATGTTATTATTTATGCTGAGCAAAGTGATTAGTAGTTCGGAATAGTTTTGGCTACAAGAGAAGGGGATATTATTTGTCTCTGCATCCAGAGATAGCCAATTTAAGGTTAATATTCAGTTTAAGGTTAATAGGGAATCTCCGAACCTCGTGTTTTGTTCTGTCGTGCCTTCTTTCCATTCAGTTGCCTCACAGGCCAAAATAGCTGCTTAAACTCCAGCCTCCAGACCCACATTCCTTTCAGCCAGGAGGAGAAGGGACAAACGGCATGTGCCAGCATCTGTGAAGAAAAGTTTATCAATGCTGCCAAAACACGCTTCTGCTGCCATACTGTTGAGCAGAAAGAATTCAGTCACATGGCCACACCTAACTGTAGACCGGCCTGAGAAGCGTATCCTGGATAACCATGTACCCAGCTCAGAACTGGGGGTTCTATTTCTTTGAAAGAAGTGAAGAATGGATGTTGGGAGCCCACTGGCAATCACTGCCGCAGCCACAGCACTCTCTTGAAAGGATGTGCTTTCTTATACTCCAGGGTAAGCCAGATGGAGTGAGGGAGAGACTCTCTTCACCCTGGAATCAACCTCATTCTCCCCACAGGTGACCATGTCTGAGTCTGGGCACAGTCAGCCGGGGCTCTATGGGATAGAGAGGCGGCGGCGCTGGAAGGAGCCAGGCCCTGGCGGCCCCCAGAATCTCTCCGGCCCGGAGGTCGGGAGAGGGACTACATCGCACCCTGGGAAAGAGAGAGACGGGTGAGTGTCTGGGTCCAAGGGCGGCATTCATTCGTCCACTCATTCCACAGAGGTTTATTAAGCGCCTGCCTTGAGCCAGGGATGTATCTGTGGATAAGACGAACGGTCCTCAGAGAACGATAAAGGGACTGTCTTAGATGAAGTGGTCAGAGGAGGCTTCTTTGAAGAGCTGACTCATGAGCAGAAACCTGAGGTGAGAGGACGAGCCCTGACAGAGTCTGAGTGAAGAGCCTTCAAAACAGAAAAACAGCCAGTGTGAAGGCCCTGAGGCCTTTATCTGGTGTGTTCAAAGAGGAGCCTGGGGTCACCAGTGGCTGCAGTGGATAAAAAAGGGAGAGCGACAGAAGATGAGGTCAGGGGACACTGGGGCCAGGCCATGCGGGACCTGCTCGGCCTTGGGAAGCACTTTGGGTCTCACTGAGTGGGATTGGCATTGGAGTTGGAGCTGAGGGGCGCCAGAGCTCCTGTCTTCCAGAGTTGTGTAATCGTAGTGGCCATTTCTGTTTGCTGAGCAGTGTGCTGGCGCTCTGCAAAGTGCTCTCCGTCCTTTGGTTCCTCTTGAACTCCTGCAGCTGCCCTGTGAAGTGGAGCCTACATTTGACCTGATTTTCACTAATGAGGAGTTGAGTCTTAGATGGGAAGGAACACCCCCAAAGTCACAGGTCAATAACCTTTGGAGCCAGGATTCAAACCCAAATCCAAGGGAGCCTGAGGCATAGCACCCTCACGGCCAGTCTAGGAGACTGTCCTGTCCTGGGCTTCAGGACTTGGGAACTTCACCCGGGCCCCGTCCCACCCTGTTCCTCTCACTGCCAGAACCACACTCCCAGGTTCTTTGTCCAGTGCCCTGCCCACCTCTGAGGGCTGTTTGTGGCGAGGTGGAAGAAGGTAACAGTTTGGACAGTTTCTGAGCCGTAAAATGGTAGACATGAAGGAAATTTCTTCACAGTGAGCTTGGCTCTTGCTCCTTCCCCTTGGGTCTCAGGGTAAGTGGTAACAGCAGTCTCCCCTCCCACACACCTCCTTCTGGGGAGCGTTACCATCTTCCTGCACTTTCAGCTTCAGTCCCTGAACAGGCAACTCCCAGATCTCTGGTCTGTGACTGACTTCGCTGCTGAGCCCCGGCGGCCTACTAACTGGCCAGTGGACTCCTCACAGCCTCCCCATCTCCCGCCGACCCCAGTGTCTTCCTGCCATTTCTCTTCCTCTCAGGATCACTGACAGCCCGTCAGGCCTCATCCTGGACACTCCCCACCCCCACCCTCCCTGCACCTGTTGCTGTACAAGGTGCCTCCTGATATCTCCAATCCATCATCATCCCTCCACCTCGCCTCTTCATTTTTTTATTTTAATATTCATTTATTTGTTCATTTATTTAATTACTTGGCTGCTTCAGGTGTTAGTTGCAATATACGGGATCTTTCCTTGTGGCATGAAGTCTCAAAAGCCCAAGGGCTCCATAGTTGCAGCATTTGGGCTTAGTTGCCAACCAGGGATCAAACCTGTGTTCCCTGCATTGGAAGGCAGATTCTTAACCACTTTTCCCCCAGGGACGTCCTCCTCACCTTTTCTTTCCAAAGCACTTTGATATCCTTAGGTTTGTCCATCGTAGGCCAGTGAGTGAGCAGGATTTAAATGTGTCCTCAATATGTGGGTGAAGAAACAGACCCAGTGAGGGGTCAGGACCCTCCCAAGGTTACTCAGGGCACCTGAGAAGGAACAGGTCTCTAACCCAGGTCTCTCCCCTTTCTTAGACAAATTTGAGGTGAGTCAGAAGAGGCCTGAAGAAGGCAAGGCATGGGAATCAGCTCACAGGTCTGGGGAGGAGAAGGGGACCGCAGGGCTGTCAGATAGCAGCTCTAGGTAGCATGCCCCTGCTGCGTGCCTGATGCCATGTGAACGGCTGGGGAGTCCTGTCTACTTTCAGCCTCTTAACAGTCCTGTGAGGAAGGAGTTCTGTCCCACCCGCCAAATGAGCACACAGGCTTAAGTGAGGCTGGTTCCTGGTCCAAGTCTACACAACCAACAAAACCCAGGGCCAACTTGAACCCAGTTCCCTCTCCCGAGCCCCAGCTCCTCCCACTCCAGGCTTGTCCAGCAGAGCAGCTGGCAGCGTGTTTCTGGAGCTGGATCCAGAACTGGGGTTTGGCTCCACCACTTAATGGCTGTGTGACATTGGGCAAGCCGGTTAACCTCTCTGGATCTCAGTTACTTCATTCGAAACGTGGGGCTCAAGGTACCTCTCTGTCAGCGCTCTCTTGGTAGGTTAGGAGGAGTTCATGTCTGAAGGCATTTAGAGTGGCACTTGGCACTTACCAAGTGTCCAGGGCATCATTGCTGAGTAACTGCCCTCCCTCACCACAGGATGGCAGCGAAGAGACTAGCACGGCGGTCATGCAGAAAACCCCCATCATCCTCTCAAAGCCTCCAGCAGAGCGGGTGAGCAAGGCAGACTCTTTTCTGTGGAAGGGGAGGCTGGGAGCAGTTAGGGGCGAGGATCTTTCCTGCTGACCAGCACCTTCTCACTCCCGCAGTCAAAGCAGCCCCCGCCTCCAGCAGCCCCTGCCGCCCCGCCTGCCCCGGCCCCTCTGGAGAAGCCCATTGTGCTCATGAAGCCCCGGGAGGAGGGGAAAGGGCCGGCAGCCACAACGAGCGCCTCAACCCCCGGAGGGCACTGCCCCACCACCCCCGGCAGCCCCGTGCCACCCAAAGGGGAGAAGGAGGGGCAGAGACCCACACAGCCCGTGTACCAGATCCAGAACCGAGGCATGGGCACTGCCGCCCCAGCAGCCATGGACCGTGAGTTGGGGGCCGGGTGGGATCTGGCTGGGAGCCGACACCCCCTCGCACAGAGCCTCACCACGTCCTCTGTCTCCTGCTTGCTCTTGCCTGCAGCTGTCGTGGGCCAGGCCAAACTGCTGCCCCCAGAGCGCATGAAGCACAGCATCAAGTTGGTGGATGATCAGATGAATTGGTGCGACAGTGCCATTGAGGTACTGGGGTGCTGGGCGGCTCCCTGCTCGAGCTTCTCTGGGTTCCACCCTCCCCTCCCCCTCCCCGGTGCCCTCCACTCACCCTCTCGGCAGGCAACACCAGCCTAGATGGCTTTTGGGCAGTGACAGCGGGGAGAGGGATTCTCTGGTGGCTCAGCTGGTAAAGAACCTGCTAGCCAGTGCAGGAGACACAGAAGACTCGGATTCCATCCCTGGGTCGGGAAGATGGCCTGGAGAAGGAAATGGCAACCCACTCTAGTATTCTTGCCTGGAAAATTCCAGGGAAAGAGGAGTCTGACGGGCTCCAGTCCATTGAGTCACAAAGAGACACTACTGAGCACGTCCACCCAGGGGGTGAGAGGGGAAGGGATGAGGGAGTTTTCACCTAGCTGGGCGGAATCTCAGTGGCTCAGCTGCGCTGGTGGTCCAGTTACTGAAATACTTTGATACTGGTTGGCCAAGAGGGCTCCGCCAGCACCGCAGAGTCCCTAGGATCTCCTCCCTGCTCCCGTAGCAGGGCAGCCTCCAGGGCCTGCGCCAGTCCTCCTGATTGGCTGAACCCCGTGCTGGACCAGTGCAAACTGGGTTGAGTGTCAACCCTCCGAGGTTCCCCCGCTCCATCCCAGGAGCCCCCACTCTTGTTCACACCTCACACTCCTGGCTGTCAGACCTACTTCCAGTGTCCCAGTCTTCGTTTCCCCTCTTCTGATGTGTTTCCCCCAGACCTGACACATCACTTCTCTGCTTGAATTCTCCCAGGTGACCCCCTCGCCTTCCCAGCTTGGCCTGAGTAGGACAGCACGCCAGGCCATCTGCCAGGACAACATCCCTGGCTCCTGCTGCCTTGCTGGGTCCACTCTCATGTTTATTATCAACTGGGGCATGGGGAAAAAAAAAAAAAAAGGTCACTGTCCAGGCCCTGCTATTGAGCGCTACCCATAAATCCCCAAATATGGCTCATGTAACTGAGGAACTAAATTTGTAGTTTTGTTTAATTTTAATTAAACTGAAGTCGTCACATGTGGTCAGCATCTACCATATTGAATAGCGCTAGCCCTCGATATTCTACTTTGATGGGTTCAGGGTTTGGCCCAGGATTAGATTTTTTTTTTTAAGAGCTGTCCAGATGATTCTGAGGTGCAGTAACCACGTGGAGGGCGTGACTGTTTTCCTTGAGGAGTGTGTCTCTCGCACCCCCTGGTGGTGACAGTCAGCGTCGCTGGCAGTCCGGGAGGCGAAGGTCTCCAGACTCCACAGGACTCGCCTGGCTCCCCTTCCTGCTTGCTGCTCCCTTTCTCACGCTTTCCCAGTTTTCCCAACTTTCCTGAAGCCCAGACCTCCTGGGGGTCACTGCAGTGGCCCACAGCTACCCGGTTCTGTCTTTCACCTGTCCTTTGTTCCTGAGCCTCTCCCTTTCCATTGCCAAAGTCAGGTGCCCCCTTGTCCACTGTGTTCCAGCCGCACTGACTTCCTGTTGGCTTCTCAACCAGACAGACTTTGGAGCTCTCACAAATACTGTTCTTTGTAGCAGGAACTTTCCATGTGTGCCTCCACCACCACCTCACACACAGAGTTTCTGTGCCCAGGTGAGGGGATTTGGGGCCATATATCTGACAAGGCAGGGGGCAGCCACGGAAGTCTGTAGGGCTCCCATCTCCCACATTAGCAATGGGCAAATTTATCAGGGTTGCATTCCGGCATCTCCCCACAGTACTTGTTGGATCAGACCGATGTCCTGGTGGTTGGTGTCCTGGGCCTCCAGGGGACGGGGCAAGTCCATGGTCATGTCGTTGTTGTCAGCCAACACTCCAGAGGAGGACCAGAGGTGAGGGGGACATTGGGTAGGGGTGTGGAAGCCTGGGGGGCGGTGGACACCCACCTTATCAGCCAGGGTGTTTGTTGCAAGTGGTATCACCAAAGGACTTTGGGAAGTCACTTCCCCTCCCTTAACCTCAGTGTCTCCGTCAGAGGAGGATGATGATGGGCTTGACCACACTCTCTTCTTGTGCAGCTCCAAGGAAACCAGTCCCATTCCTCCCTCCCTCTCTTCCCTGCCTTACTCCAGGAAATGGTGCAGGGCCAGCCAGGAACTGGGATGGCCCATTCATTAAGTCTGGATTTAGGTCCACCTTGGTCTGAGCCCTGTGCCAGCTAGTTGACCTTGGCAAGCTCCTCACCTCTTGGTACCTCACTTCCTCATCTGTCAAGTGAGTTTTGGGAGAGTGAGACAAGATTGGGGAGGCAACTAGAGCATGAACCTGGCACAGAGCAAATGCTCCCAGGATGTGGCTGTTTGGGCCTGGAAACCAGAGTGAGGGGAGAGACCTGGAAGAAGGCTATGGCTTCTAGACTAGCCTCTTGCCTGCCTTGTTAGGGGAGGATGGGGTATGATTGTGAAGGCAGAGGATGGAGTCATGGGAGAGGATGTGGAGGGGGGGCGTTAAGAACTAGGGCTCCAAACTGAGGGCAAGGAAGAGGACAGGCAGGGATTATAAGGAATAGAGTAGGGGACATAGACAGTCTTAATTCAGGAAGAATCAAGATGGGGTTGAGCAGAAGTACTAGCCGTTGGGGATTTCTTCGAAACAATAGGGGTCTGGTTTTATGAAACCAGTGATTTTGCTGTGGACTCCATGGATGGGCCTCAGGGGTCCATGAACCCCCAGTGGTGTATGTGGGGTTTTACATACATCTACAGCCAGGCTTTTCTTCTAGGGAGAGGCTCCGTAGTTTCCAGCAGATCTCAGAGGGGCCCAAGGGAACCCCAGAACAGGTTAAGTTTCCCTGTGGCGAGAACATACACCCCCAGACCCAGAGCTGCGGGTGCTCTGCCTCCCAGCTGGCTCCATCCTGCTCTTCTTGCTCACGACGTCAGCTCCGATCTGGCACAGCTGCGGCTCTCTTGGCTGGCATTCTTTCCATCTCAGCTTCCACCCCCAACTCTTGGCTCAGAGTCCTCAGCTAGACTCCCGTTAGCCTGCCATGTCTTTCTGAGGCAGCTCAGCCTGTGCTGTGGTAGACGTTGCTACCACCTTTTGACATCAGGTCTCATGAGGTTTTTTAATTTTTTATTTTGTATTGGGGTGTGGCCAGTTAACAGTGTTGTTAGTTTTAGGTGAGCAGCAAAGAGGCTCAGCCATACATAAACATGTATTCATTCTCCCCAAAACCCCCTCCCATCCAATGTCGGCTGAGCAGAGCTCCATGTGCTATACAGTGGGTCCTTGTTGGTTATCTGTTGTAAGTATAACAGTGTGTTACATGCTAATCCCAAACTCTCTAACTATCCCTTCCCCCTGGCAACCATTAGTTCATTTTCTAAGTCTGTGAGTCTCTTTCTGTTTGTGCATTCATTTGTATCATTTCTTTTTAGATGCTGCGTTTAAAGAATGTTATACAGTGTTTCTGCTTCTCTGTCTGGCTGACTTCGGTCAGAGTGGCACTCTCTAGGTCCATGCATGTTGCTGCAGATGGCCTGATTTCCTTCTTAATGGCTGAGGAATGCTCCATTGCATATACATGCAGCATCTTCTTCATCTCTTCCTCTGTTGATGGGCATTTAGGTGGTTTCTGTGTCTTACGCTTTGTAAACAGAGCTGCAATGAATATTGGGGTGTGTGTATCTTTTCAAGGTCTTAGCTGTTGTAAACAGCCCAGCAGTGAATATTGGGGTGTGTGTATCTTTGGAGATACTTACATTTTTTTGTTTGGGATTTTTTTTTGGTCACACCACACATGTGGAGTCTTCATTCTCCAACCAGTGATTGTGCCCCCTGCATTGGAAGTGCAGAGTTTCACCACTGGACTGCCAAAGAAGTCCAGATCTCATAAGTTTTACTCCTAATTGAGAAAAGGCTTCCCAGGTGGCTCAGACAGCAAAGAATCTGCCTGCAATGCAGGACACTCGGGTTTGATCCCTCAGTTGGGAAGATCCCCTGGAGAAGGAAATGGCACCCCACTCAAGTATTCTTGCCTGGAGAATTCCATGGACAGAGGAGGCTGGCGGGCTATAGTCCATGGCGTCCCTACAGAGTCGGAACCTTGAGAATTCATCTGCTCCTCTTCTCCTCACACCCACCTCCTGGCCCAGGCCACTGTCACCTTCCCTGGAGGAGGCCAGGAATCTCCTAACTAGCCTCCCTGCTTCACTTCAATCAGTATTTACAAGACACTTGCCATGGGCCAGGCCCAGTTCTCCACGTTGGGACTACAGCAATAAACAAAAACTGGCAGAAATCCCTGTCCTTATGGAGCTTGCATTTTAATGGAGGAGATGGTAAACAAGCACATTAGATGGTGACTGGAACGGAAAGGGGTTATAGGGAGGCGGCATTGGAGCCAGGTTACTGTTGTAAATCAGGTGGTCTGGGAGACATCCAAGAAGCAGCAGCCTTGGAGCAGGGGAGCAGGGAAAGCATTCCAGTCAGGGCAGGAGCTAGGCACCGAGACACCCCCATCCTCTCACTGTGGGGTGGAGGGTTTTCAGGTCTGTCTGTCCTGTGCCTGGTGTATGGCGGGTACACTTGGCAATGAATAGCTAGCAAGTTTATATCGCCGTGTGTCAGCCACTCTTCTAAGGGCTTTACGTATGAAGCTCACAATCACCCTGAGAGGTTGAGACTACTGTCCCCATTTTACAGATGAGGAAACAGAAGAAAGATTAAGGAACTTGCTCAAAGCCACACAGCCAGGAAGAGGCAGAGCTAGGGTTTGAACCGGGCTCCTGGGGGAGTCCCTGCTCTGAAACACCTCAGTTTAGTAATTTTGTTGAGAAGTCGCAGGTCCACTTATGGGTTGGGATGAAGTCACATGATATAAAACGTAGCCCCCAGACAGCAGGGCCACAGATGGAAAGCTTTGCAGGCGGGTGGGGAATCAAGTCCCATAGGCTCACGGCCTCACTCGGGAGGCGGCAGAGGCCGAGAACCTGACCTCTGATGACCCCACCTGCTCCTCCCGCAGGGGCGTATGTTTTCCGGGCCCAGAGCGCCCGAAATGAAGGAGCGAGGGGGCAACCAGACCAGTGGCATCGACTTCTTTATTACCCAAGAGCGGATTGTTTTCCTGGACACACAGGTGCTGGCTCCCCACCCACCCCACCCCACCCCGCCGCATGCCATGTTAAGCTCCTTCCTGGAAGTGTCTAAGCTACAACTTTGCTTGTGTTCCCCGTGGCTCCAGCCAAGCCGTGGACATGCTCATGCCTCTGGGCAAGTTGTGTCTCTTCTTGGCCCTTAGTCTCCTCTTGTCAGATTTTATCCCCTCCCCTCCCATCTGTTGTGTAGCAGAGGCGCCTCAAGAATCTTGTAACACAGTGGTCCCCAACCTTTGGCACTGGGGATCAGTTTCGTGGAAGACAGTTTTTCCACAGGCTGGGCAGTTGGTGGAATGGTTTGGGGATGATTTCTCATAAGGAGGTCACATCCTAGACCCTCACACGTGAGGTTCACACAGGATTCGCGCTCCTGTGAGAGTTTAATGCCATGCTGATCTGACAGAAGGTGGAGCTCAGGCGGGGAGCGGCTGTAAATACAGGTGAAGCTTCATTCAGTTGCCTACTGCTCACCTCCGGCTCTGTGGCCTGGTTCTCCTGGGGGGTTAGGAGACCCCTGCTGTAGCCTGTTGGTTGAGAGTGGGGCCCCTGGAGCTCAGTCTGAAGCCAGATCTGACCTTCAGTTCCTACCAGCTGGGTGACTTTTTAAGTTTTAACCTCCCCCAGACACCTCAGTTTGTTCATCTGTGAATGGGGGTTGATGGTTGTTTTCAGCTTCATGGGAGGGTTTCAGGGAGTCAGTGGACCAGTCCAGGCAGAGTGCTTGGCACAGGAGCCGGCACGTGGGAACACTTCAGGCTCCTGAGTGTCACGGGAGCCGGCCTGTCCTGTGATCCCCAGCAGCTTTCCTCAGTTCCTCCGGGTTCCCTGTTCCTCAGCCTGGCATCCAGGGCCTGTGTGGCTAGCCTCCCTCAGGCTCGCCATGGGCTCTCTCCCGAGCTGTGCGACCTCAACCAAGTTACTTAACATTTCCATTCCTTAGTTTTCTGAAGCAGGATAGACAATATTACCTCCCTCATGGGGCTTCTGTGAGGTGTCAGTGAGTGAGCACAAGTGAAGTCCTGGCAGGAAGAGGGTTCTTAGTACTGTTGGCCGTCAGGACTGGCACCATGAGAACGCACTCCCTCCCCCTGCTCTGTTCCCTGGCCTCTGCCTTCTCCCTGAAGACTGCTTGGGGAAATGCCTCCTCCCAGGAGCCGCCGCCTCTGAGCGCCCGCTGGTGCCCATGTGGCCGTCCCAGCACCGCTCGTGACTGACCATAATCTGGTTCTCGTGTACTCCCTCACTCCCCCACTGCCTGCAGCTGCTCAGAGAGAGGCCCAGCCCACGGCTGGCACTCAGGGAACGTTAGTGTGGCAGAGTTCTGGCCGCCGCACATGTGGATGACGGGGGAGTGGGAGACCTTGCACAAATGTCGGGGGGAGCCCTGTGCGCTAGGGCCAGCGGCACTTAGAGAGACAGTGAAATGGCTGTGGGCGGGGCCAGGGCCTCCGTGGAGGAGCAGATGTTACGACCCAGACACTGGGTCGTGCTGTTTGGATCCTGTTTTAGAAAGTGAGCCCTGGGGAAACCTCTTTCTTAAAGTGTTCCACCAAGTGCAGTGAGAAATAGATAACCCAGCCACTAATTTAGGCTCTTGTTTTTTCTAAATGGAATGTTCCTTTAAGAAGAGGTGATGAGCTCACCGCTGATTCTTGCACACCCACTGATGCCATTTTTAAAATCCTCACCAATCTTCACATTAATCATGGTTATTTGACCTAAGTAATTATCTTAGTGAAATTTTGAAGGTATTTGAAACAACAAAACAAGGGTGTTGTAGGGACATGACTCATTCATGTAGATGTTAGATTTATTAGCCCTGGAAACGTACTTCTAGGGCAGGCGACACTTGAGAGCAGTGGGGATTTGCAAAAGAGCTGGGGAAGGGAAACTGCTTTGAGACTTTTTTTCTTTCACCTCCTCTGGCTGATTAGCTCTGTACTAATAGAAGGAAGCTGCCTGTGTTTCCAAACTTACTTTGTCCTGAGAGGCAGTGTACTTGCCATCACCAAATGGAACTTGGGTGACTGTGTTCCCTGGGATCCCTATGCCCACCCTACAATCCTCTCTTTCTCCCTACTCCAGCCCATCCTGAGCCCCTCCATCTTGGACCATCTCATCAACAACGACCGCAAGCTGCCTCCAGAGTACAACCTGCCCCACACCTACGTTGAGATGCAGGTGAGGGGACCGAGCCAGGCCTGGGGACCCAGAGCAGAGAGCTCATGGGTATGGGTTTACCAGTTCTACTTGAAAGAGCCCTGGGTACCCCGAGAGCTGGTGGGAGAAGATAGCACCAAGAGTCAGGTCTGGCTCTGCCCCTTAGGAAAGTAACTCCCCACCTTAAGCCTCCACATCTGCCTGTATCTAGGGACAGCCTGGAAGGGAAGTACCAGTGCAGTCTGGGCACACAGTAGGTGCTTATAGGCTTAGAGGCCCTTGTCCTGTGGCCCCTCAACTGAGTCCTGAGATCAGGGACCCCATTCTGGACCCCGAGGACCTTCAAGTCTGTTGTCCCTTGCTGCCCCCCTCAGTCACTCCAGATTGCTGCCTTCCTCTTCACGGTCTGCCACGTGGTGATAGTCGTCCAGGACTGGTTCACGGACCTCAGTCTGTACAGGTGAGGAACTGGGGAGGGTGGGGAACCAGGTGAAGGATGGGCTCCCAGACTCAGCGATCTGCACAGCTCTCACCACTCCCATAGGCAGCCAAGGGACCCTTTGAAAATTTAAGCCAGAGAGGGTCACTGCCACTGCATCCTCTCTCAGCACACGCACGTAGGCTGTGCCTGTCACTCCTGGTAAAATCTGAAGCCCTTCCCCTGCGTGGTTTACAAGGTCCAGTGTAATGTGGTCCCGGTCACCACACTGACCTCTCCCACCACGTCCCTCACTCCTTCCATCAAGGGTATAGAGGCCCCATAGCTGTTCCTCTGCTACTTTGAACCTCTGCACTCCTCATCCCTCAGCCAGAAACACTCTCCCCGGGTGCCAGGACCACCCTCATGTCCTTGAGGTCGACCCAAGGCCACCCCTAACCTACTGAGTCTCCTGTGACCCTGCTGTGTACTTCTTTGCACCGATGACAAAGCCTTCTTTATGGTCCTTCTCCCTCCTTAGAATGTAAGTCCCAGTGCCTTGCATACTGCCTGGCACAAGGTGGACATTTAACCCTAGTTTGTTGAATGAACAGCGTGCTGAGGAGCTGGCATGTCTGGTTCTTCGAGCCTCATGGGCCATCTCCAAGCACGGGTGCTGTCCCTGAAGTACTCTGCTGGGCTGGGAGGGGAAGGATCTGGCAGGATCCTGCCAGGATCTGGCAGGAGTGCTGCCTAAAGCAGCTGGAGGTTCAGAAATGCCCCAGAGAGGACTGGCTCCCATCCGTAGGTCCCAGGAGGTAGCTGTGGGTTGGCCAGCAGCCCTGGGCTCGAGGCCCAGACAGACAGATGGAAGGAATGGGCGCTCACAGGGACAGGGAGCCAAGCTGAAGGCAGCAGATGTCCCCAGAGTCAGGCAGCCCTGGGTTTGAATCCGTGTCCTTGTTAGGCAGTGGCTGCTTTTTCCACAGTTTCATAAGCAGACGGTGTCCTGTGATGAAGTGAGTTAAAGAAGGAAAAGCGTTCAGCACAGTACCTGGTACATAGTAAGATGCTGGCAAGTAGGAGCTTAATGTGTGTGCTAGGAACTCTGGGGATGGAGATAGGCTGAGGGTCTGGCCAACAGTAAAAAAAACAACTTGGGAGAGCCGGGTGACATGACCAGATCTAAGTGGCTTCATTCTGAAACATCCCCCTCCTCCCACCATTGTCTGTCGGTTCATTCAGGGGACAGGTGTATTGGACGTTGTTTAGGCCAGTAGCTGTCCTTTGCCCTGGGGATACAGGTGTGATCGAACAGATAACACAGGCTGCCCTGGGGAGTTCACATTCTTGGTCGGCTAGGGGATGCGTTGTGGGCTGACCTGGCCCACGCAGAGCCTCAGTTTTAAGTGAGTGTCTTCAAAGTGGGCTTCCCAGAGTGGGTGAACCACTGGAAATTGTGGGCAGCATATTTGTGCGTGTGTCTGTATGAGAATAGCCAGAGTTAATCGGACCCCATTATCTCTTATCTCAGGTAATAGGTTTATTTTATTTACCTTTATTGACATATGTTTGGAAATTTTTACTTTAAAATTGCATAAACTGAGAACTTATATTGATGCAAAAACCTGCACAGCTTTATCCATAATTGCCAAAACTAGGGGCAACCAGGATGTCGTTTAGTAGATAAATGGATCCTAAGTTGCAGCACAGCCACATGTTGTTGTTGTTCAGTCACTCGGTTGTGTCTGACTCTGCGACCCCATGGACTGCGCCGCACCAAGCTCCTCTGCCCTCCACTGTCCCCTGGAGTTTGCTCAGATTCGTATCCATTGAGTCAGTGATGCTGTCTAACCACATTATTCAGTGTTGAAAAGAGATGCGCTGTCATGCCATGAAAGACATGCAGAAGCTTCTAATGCATATAATTAAGTGAAAGAAGCCAATTTGAAAAGGCTTCATACTGTACGATTCCAGCTCTGTGACATTCTGGAAAAGGCAAACCATGGAGACCAGTGAAAATACCAGTGGCTGCCAGGACTGGCAGGGGGAGGGAGCAGAGACAGCTTAGGGCCGGGCAGCTGCTCAGTGTGACATTCTACGGTGTGCTCGCATGACTTTTTTTTTTCCCCTTCCTTGTCAAAACCCATGGAACAGACAAACAGCCAGAGTGAACCCACATGTAAATCAGGGGCTTTGGGTGACAGGGGAGGATCATCAGAATGTTGCTAAGTTGGGGGGCGCGGCGGGGGCAAGCAGTCTATGGGAAGTCTCTGTACTTTCCACTCAATTTTGTTGTGAATCCAAAACTCTCAAAAAATAAAGTCCTTCTGGATGGCATGAATTCATTAAAAATACATAACATGTTGATGTGGGTACATGAATTGGTGTCTAAGGGTTGTCTTTGGATTCCCTGAAATTGTGTGAGGAACGTGGTGTCTGTGTGGTATTTTTTCCCAGCGTGGCTCTCACTTTAATCAAATCAGCAAAGGGAGCCCCCTCCTTCCCCAGACAGTGGGATACAGAGGGGCCAGTGCTGGAGCGCCACCCTCTCACCCCGAACCACCAGGTTCCTCCAGACAGCAGAGATGGTGAAACCCTCCACCCCATCTCCCAGCCATGAGTCCAGCAGCCTCGTCAGGCTCCGACGAAGGCACTGAGTACTACCCTCACCTGGGTGAGCGGCTTCCCCGGGGGCTGGAGGGGTGGGCAGGGGAAGAGTGGGGGCAGAAACCAGGAGTGCTCTGGGGAAGGGGCGCCGGGAGGAGCACCTGCTAGAGCCGTGAGGAGCAGAGTCAGGACTGTCTGCCACTTCCTCTGAAGGCCCCCTTAGGTATCAAGGGCTCGACCCCCAAGTCTGACTTTGGCTCGTTGATCAGAAAGGGAACCTCTTGGGGGTAGGACCCTAGTCTTCCCGTATCTGGATCCCTGGCCTGGGGATCAGGGAGCACGTGTCAGATTGGCCCGAGTGGCGCCGTGCACCCTGGCTGCCCTGCCTGGTGTCCCTGCACGCATGTCCTTGGCCTGCTCTGTCCCTGCCCTGCTCTCCTGCAAAGATCTGGCTCATTTATGACGCGTCAGACAGGCTCTTCCCCATTCTTCCTCCTGGCCTGGCCCCTGGTCTTTCTAGCTCAGTCCTGATCACATGCCCATCTACTCTTCGTCTTTTCCATCAGACTGGGGACTTCCTGAGTGCAGAAGACACATCTAACTCATTTTTCCAGGTCCCCGGCATCAACCAGCACAGGGGCCTGATACTGAATACTTCCTGTGATCGGAACTCTGGGTCAGGGTGGGTCTTTGGAGTGAGGAGGGGAATCCGCGTGGTGGAGCACTAGCTGCCTCCTCAGGCTCCGCCTCCCCCCAACACCGCCCCCAAGTCTTCCTGCAGAATAAAGCTCGCCGGGAGGACTTCTGTCCTCGCAAGCTACGGCAGATGCACCTGATGATCGACCAGCTCATGGCCCACTCCCACCTGCGGTACAAGGGTGAGGGTCCCCTGGCTGCCCCAAGCTGGCCCGTGGCCGCCTGGCTCCTGATCCAGTCCCAGGGCCCCTCCCCCAGACTTGGGAGGGAGGTCGGACGTGGTCTCCTGACCCCAACTTGGCCAGCCAGCGCAGCCCCTCCCCCCCACCTGGCTCTGCGCCGCGGTGCCCGCAGCCTCTCACAGGCTCTCTCCGCCAGGCGCTCTGTCCATGCTGCAGTGCAATGTCTTCCCTGGGCTCCCGCCTGACTTCCTGGACTCCGAGGTCAACCTGTTCCTGATGCCCTTCATGGACAGCGAGACTGAGAGTGAAACCCCACCTCGGGCAGGTAGGGTTCCCCCTCTAGGGGATCTGGGCCCTGGGGAGACACGGGCTGCCCTGGTTTGAGTGTGAGAGAGACTCTTCGTGCTCTGAGCAGAGATGCAGGCCTGTCCCTGAGTTGCCCAGACCCTTTCTTGGGAGTGTGTTTCCAAGTCATGGAAGAATGGGAGGACCTGCACCGAGGCTGAACTCAGAGGTGCTCCTGGGAGGCCAGGACACTGTTGACGGGGGGCTCCCCCTCCCGTCCTAACCTCTAACTTTCCAGGACCTGGTTCCAGCCCCCTCTTCTCCCTGCTCCCTGGGTACCGAGGCCATCCCAGCTTCCAGTCCTTGGTGAGCAAGCTTGGAGCCAGGTGATGTCCATGGCCCGGCCGCAGCTGTCACACACGATCCTCACCGAGAAGAACTGGTAAGAGTGCTCAGCAGAGGGAGGGGGTCAGTGTGAGGGCCCCATGTCGAAGGTCTCGGGATCTCTCCACCTCAGCACCTGTCCTGGAACATTGCCAGCTGCCATCTTGCTGCTGTTCCCTGTGATTTTGAATCCTCATGAGCTGGTAGTGTGTAGGTCTCGTTACCCGTTTTACTAGTGGGAAAGGTTAGGCTCAAAGAAAGGAGTGTTGTATAGTGAGGTCACACACCTGTAGCTGGGTGTCACTTGACTGCAAGGAGTAGGAGCAGTGCGTGGTCAAGTTAAAGGATTTATGCTAAGACCCTGAGTGCAGAAAGCACAGCAGCACCGGAGAGGAGAGAGAAAGCCGTCAGGAGCCACGGGCGCCGCGTTCTGCAGCTCCCCGCTGGCTCGCGGGTCCCGTCGTCCCCTCTACTTTCCCACCTCTGCCCTCACAGAGCCCTGACTCTACGTGACTTTCTGTGTCCAGAGCCCACAGCAGGGCTGCCGCAAATCCAGGACTGCCTCATTTCCAAGCGAAACAGGAACCTGAGAAGTAGCTTCAGCTCGGCTCCCCTGGGTCTGTCCAGTTGGCTGTGAGCAGAAGGGGCAGGGAGTGCGGATGCAGCAGGATGCCCCTTGGCTGCTGCAGGGCCTGGGGGGTCAGAGGTCTGCTCCTCTTTGGCCTGAACCAGGACCTAGCGGGGAGGAGGAGAACTGGGAGCTGGTAGGCTTGTGCTGCTGTTGGACGTTCCTGAGGGGCTCCCCTGGTGGCTCAGTGCAGAAGAGCACACCTGCCGGTGCAGGAGACTCAGGTTCAGTCCCTGGGCCGGCAGAGCCCCTGGAGGAGGAAACGGCAGCCCACTCCAGTATTCTTGCCTGGGAAATCCGTGGACAGACAAGCCTGCCTGCCTAGTCCATGGGGTCACAAGAGTCAGACACAACTTAGAGACCAAACGACAACACAAGACGTTTCTGATCATCACACGGCTCTGGGGGCTGAAGAGACAGACCCACGCCCACGAAGGCCAGCACTGAGGGGAGCGGGGAGCAGAGTGGGCTCACAGCTGGGGCTTGCGGACTTCAGCCTCCCTTCCCTGGGGAGGCGAGGGGCTTGGGCCGCCTCACATTCTCCGCATCCCAGCGATGGGGTCGGTCACGCAGGGCCTGCAGCCGGGCAGCGCTGACTCTTGGCCTCCCTCACAGGTTCCACTATGCCGCCCGGATCTGGGATGGGGTGAAGAAGTCCTCCGCCCTGGCAGAGTACAGCCGCCTGCTGGCCTGAGGCCGAGAGGAGGAATGTCACACAGAAAACCCCCTTCCGGGCCCCCGGTGGGTGGTGACGGGCTCCACATTCTCCCCACAGGGTGGGGAAGGGCAGCGGGCCTGATGGACGAGGGGCCGCGACTTCCTCGTCTGGAGACACGGGTCCAGGCCCAGGCCCCTACCCTCCAGGGAGCGTTGTTCAGGGGGGCGACTGAGATCCAGCCCTGCAGCTGGGCGAGGCAGTCCATCCTCAGCCCCCAGGGCCAGGCAGTGGGAGGAGCCTGCGTGGCCACCAGGAAGCCTCGCTCCGTGCAGGCCTCCCTCTGCAGGGACCAGAGCAGCAGGTCCCTCTGCCCTGACTCCAGGCTCCTGCCTGGAAGGTGAGGCATCTGGGGAGCTCTTCATCGGAGTGTCTGGTGGTTGGAATAAACGCAGTCACACAAGTCTGTTCTGCTGCTTCTCTTCCTCCTCCCCAGCATGCCATCCTGAGAAGCCCCGGGATTGCTGGTCCCAGCCCTTGGGGGCAGAGGAGCCGTGGCTTCCCATTGAACTTCCTGTGGGGACACATCCACTGTGGGTCAGGAGTTGTCAGCAGATAAAGACAGGTCTGCTGAGGAGGAAACCTCTCTAGAGAGGGGCGTTCTGTTTTGTGAGGTATCATCAAGCCTCCTGTCTGTGTTGTCATAGAGAAGAACGTGCAGGCCCTCACGTTTCATCTGTTCTCTTGATGGTGCGAGCCTTTGGTGATAGGGCCTAGCTAAGCGCAGTGCCTAATTCAGTACCTTAAAAAGACAGGCCCCTAGTTAAATACCATACAGTCACTCTGTCCACGAGGGATTGGTCCCAGGACCCCTGCAGATCCCCAAATCATGGTGGCTCAAGTCCCTTAGGTTAGATAGCATAGCATGTTCTTATAACCTACGCACATCCTCCCATCTACGTAAGTCATTTTCTAGACTGCTTAAAACATCTAATCCACTGTCAGTGCTAATTAAATGTAAATACAATCTAAATAGTTGCCAGCACTTAAAGTCAAGTTTTGCTTTTTGAACTTTGGTTTTTTTTGTTTTTTGTTTGTTTGTTTGTTTTTTACTATTTTCAAGGGTGGTTGAATCCACACATGTGGAATCCTCCAATGCAGAGGGCCAACTGCCCTTCCCCTTAGTCAAAACAGGCGCTACCATTGTCAAATACTCATACGTTATTAACCATTAGACACAATGGCTTCCCCTGTATACCTCAACTATTTGAAAAATGGCCCCTCCCTTCAAAGCCAGAACCTAACCCTCAATTAAATACACCATTCAGTTCATTATAGTACCTGCCCTCCCCTACTCAGTTAAATACAGTACACCATCCTAGTTCAGCGTTTCCCAAAATACGTCTCCGAATTGGTCTGGTCACCACACCCTAATCTCAAACTAGTCCTGACCCTCCAATGATGCCACTCCACCTTTGAGTAAAGCGCTTGGTTCCAGTCTAAGCGGCTTGAGCCGGTCTGCCCAGCCTGCCCCCCGTGCCACTTTGGCCTCTTTGGCTTCCCCTTGCTCTCAGGCACATCCTGTACACAGTCCTGGTGTGCAGGTCATGGCAGCCCCGGGGGACTGGCCTTTGGAGGAAAAAGTACAGCTGAAGAGGGTGAATTAAAGTGATAGTCGCCCAGTCGTATCCGACCCTTTGTGGCCCCGTGGGGTGTAGCCCGCCAGGCTCCTCTATCCTTAGAATTCTCCAGGCAAAAATACTGGAGTAGGTTCCCATGCTCTTCAGAGGATCTTCCCACCCTGACCCAGGGATCAAACCCGGGTCTCCTGCACTGCAGGCAGATTCTTTACCATCTGAGCCACCTGGGAAGCCGGAAGAAGGTAGTGGGACAGGGAAGAAAGCAAACCTCTGGCCTCAGAGCAGCTCTGGCGGAAAGTGGGGAGTCTGCAGATTTGCAGCAAGTCTGACTGGAAGCCGCGGACTCAGAGCAGGTCTGGCCAGAAGTCTGAGTTGCGAGGCCCAGGGCAGACTCTGGCCCTGCCACACACTGCCCAAGACCTTAGGCAGGGCCTCCCTTTGTGGCCCCCAAGATTGCTGAGAACTGTTCACTGCCCTCTTACAGAAATGCTTCTGGACCCTTTGCCTCATCCCAGCTCCCTACCCTGACCTGCGTGGTGGACACCCTCCTGACTGCCCTCCCCAGCCAGGCAACTGGCTTTTCCCTGCCTTGTCACAACTTAGCATGCCCGTGTCTGTCCCCTCCCCGTGATTCCCAGGGGACTGCTGGTTGATGTGGGGTTCACCGGAAGAGGGAAAGTGGGGGCCATGGTCAGAGAGGGCACAAGACCCAGGGCGCAAAAGCACGAGACGGCACATGGTTCAGTCCAGGACAGCTGGAGTTTCTTCCTTCCCCTCCCCCCAACACCCCCAGACTGGGCACAGACAGAGCCTGCAGGCTCCCAGCCACCTCTGGCTGGCCTAGGCACCGGGCTGGGACCACTGACCATCCGGGAGCCTGCGGTCGGGGCTGTCGAGGGAGGCTTGAACCAGCACGCTCTGGGCGTCACTGACAGCCATGTCCAGGGAGGTACGGAGCATCCAGTAGACGGTGGCGAAGGACAGGCCACAGGAGGCCAGGGAGCCCAGGATGGGCACGTTGAGGAGCTTCTGGCTGAAGGCCGAGGCATCCCTGGAGGCCTGACCCAGCAGCTCTGCCACCAGCGCCTCGGTGACCTTGGTCTTCGGGCCCCGGAGCACCTGCAGGATCTTGTGCAAGGGCTGGCCCGTCTGCTCCGCCAGCCTGACGAGGGACCCCCCGTCCAGGCCGAAGCTGTGGCGGTAGCCCTCCAGGGCCCGGGTGAGCATGTACAGGTCACACGCCACCTCCGGCAGGCCTGGCACGGGCCTTGGGTTGGCCCCGCAGGCCACCATGGCCACCAGCCAGGTGTGCTGCCTCAGCGAGGCCGCCTTCCGCTCCAGGGTGGGCTTGGAGACGTTGGGCAGGGCCACCAGGAATGCATGCCGCTTGGACTCTCAAGGTCTCTCACCATCGACTCCTCCAGCAGGTGGAAGTCATACTTGCCCAGCTCGAACATGGACAGCAGGTAGACCTTGGGGTCCCTGAGTCCCTGTGCTGCAGGAGACAAGGGCACCTTGGGTGAGTTTCCCCACTGAGCAGACCCAGGGATCCAACCCAGGTCTCCTGCATTTTAGACAGACTCTTTACCATCTGAGCCACCAGGGAAGTCCATCATGCACTTATCTGTAAAACAAGAGGATGGGTGTACCTTCCTCCTAAGGATGTCACACTGGTGAAATGTGCTGTGAACATGGTGCCTGGCCTCTAGTGAGCCCCCAGGAAATGTTAGCTGCCCCTCCGCCCCCGGCCCAGAGCTGTGTCAGCATGGGCGTGCGTGCATAGCATTTGCACTGGTCAGTGGGACTTCCCAGGTGGAGCTAGTGGTAAAGAACTGGCTTGCCAATGCGGGAGATTTAGTAAGAGACTGAAGGTACGATCCCTGGGTTGGGAAGATCTCCTGGAGAAAGGCATAGCAACCCACACCAGGACTCTTGCCTGAGAGAAGCCCCATGGACAGAGGAGCCAGGCAAGCTACAGTCCATGGGGTTGCAAAGAGTCAGACACGACTGAGCGACTTAGTACACACACACACCCTTTTCTTTAATGCAAGGGACTGGTCTCTGTCATCTGTGACTGAAATGGCAGCTGTAAGAGGCATTTCACCAACAGGGGCCACATAACTTGGGTGGCCTCACCCCACCTTGGGCCTCAGTGGGAAGAAGCAGAGGAACCGGGTAATCCCTCAAGAATCCAGCAGCCCCCCCAATAAATGAATAAATAAAATAATTAAAAATAAGATAGAAATTTCCAGGCAGTCCAGTGGTTAGGACTCAGCGCTTTCACTGCCAAGGGCCCGGGTTCAATCCCTGGTCGGGGAACTAAGATCCTGCAAGCTGCATTGTGCGTCCAAAATAAATAAATAAATAACCCAGCCCCCCAGAGCCTGCCCCTCACCCTCTAGCCGCTGCACACAGTTGTCCCGGATCTGGTTGAGTACCCTCTCCTCTGAGAAGGAGCTGGGGCGGCGGCTGCGGGAGGCGGCGATGTCCACGTCTACCTTGGAGCGGACGCAGTAGAAGTGCTTGCCCCGTCGCAGGATCTCAAGAGCCAGCTCGGCAAGGTCAGTGGTGAAGCTCTCCGAGGTAATGATGAGGAAGAAGTCATACCGGAAGAGCTGCACCCGCTGGAAGTATTTGTCAGCCCGGAAGGCGGGGGTGCCGACGCCTGGCAGGTCCCAGAAGACGACACTGGGGTACTTGGGATGTGGGTACGGTGTGGGGTCCACGGTCATTTCCACCACGCCCGTGCAGGCTGAGTTGGTGTCCTCGTCCCCCAGCCCCCGGATGGCGTTGATGAAGGTGGACTTGCCTGAGCCCATCCCCCAGTGACACCGATGTCCAGCCGGACGTTCTCCAGAGAATGAAGCGTAGATTGTAACTTGGCAGCGACTGCTGGCAGATCCCCCGCCTCAAAGGCCTCCTTCAGGGCCCTGGTGTCCTTTGAGAGCTCCAGGATCTTGCATTGGCTGAGACATGATTGGAAGACCTCGCTGGCCATGGGCTGCTGGACGCCCAGTTCTCCGTCTTCAGGACTTGATGACATTGGACAGGGAAGGGAAGGGAGTGTTTTGACTCTGAGTTGCCCTATCTTCTCTACATCCCTCAGCTTGCCCAGAATATTTGTGGCATCACCAGTAATAGCGCTGAGGGTGTTACAAGATGCCAGGTCTGCTGCTAAGCACTTTATTTTAATTCACATTTACTCATCACCGCCAGCTTCTCCTGAAGTATCCACAAATCCTCAAACCAGCTGGAGAAGGAATTTCCCTCCCTTCTTATCCACATTTGGCACTGAGAAAATAAATGAGGCCCAAAGTCCTCCCCTGGAGAAAGAAATGGCAACCCATTCAGTACTCTTGCCTGGAAAATTCCATGGACGGAGGAGCCTGGTAGGCTACAGTCCATGGGGTTGCAAAGAGTCGGACACGACTGAGCAACTTCACTTCAAGGCCCTCCAGCTAATGCATGGGAAAGAGGCTAAGGACTTCTGGCCCTAGAATTCAAAGTCTTAACTTTGAGGAAGGGGGGCAGGGGTTTTACCATGCGCCCAGCACCAGGATTAAGAGCTGGAACCTTCATCACTGGTAGTCATAGCTCGGGTTTATTTGAGGTTTACTCGGAGTCAGCCACTGTTCTAACCACACACACGACTTTGTCAAGTCCGTATGATGGGTGGGGCAGCCACGCTCACATCCTGGGACTGTGTGACTGTGTCTGGTCCCAGACGTGCCAGGGATTTGCAGGGGTGACACCAGCCAAGTCACTGCCCCTCCAGGGCTTTTATTTTCCCTCCGTGAAGGGTGGGGGCGCCAGTTTCCTTACCTGTGGAATGGAAAGATGACTCCTCAGAACCCTCCAAGCCCTACTGTTTTAGGAAGACTTGGGGTCTTACTGCTGATGAGGTTCAGGCTGAGGCCAGCTTGGGAAGAGCGTGGAGTATCCGGCTGCACTTGATCCTTATCTGTGGGTAGCCGTGGAAGGGTTCTGAGCAGGGAAGGGAGAGGTCCACTGGGGACATTACCAAGAGCCCTCCTGGGAATTCTTTGGCGGTCCAGTGGTTAGGACACCACACTTTCACTGCCAAGGGCCCAGGTTCTATCCCTGGTCGGGGAACTAAGATCCCACAAGTCTCGTGGTGAAGCCAGTAATTTTTTCCAAAGAGCCTCCATGACTGACCTTACAGTTCAGGAGACTGGGGCCTGGGAGACAAGGGGAGGGGGCGGGGGCAGGACCTGGGTGGGCAGGGCCAAGAGCTGGAACAGGGGCTGGGGGTGGAGATAGGGAAGGGAGAGATAGAGGCAGAAGGGGCAGGACAGAATGAGGCCACCAGTTGGAAGCAGGGGACAGTGGCCACCCAGGCTGTCTCTTTTAACCTCAGGCCCATTATATTGAGAGCATGCCCAACCTTTCCATCCCAGCCACTTGGGGCCAGTGAGTCCTAGGGTCCTCAGGTATAGGGATGTGGGCTGTGCCTTTTGAGAATGGATTTGAAAGAGACCATCTTTCTCATGCATCTGAGAAATGCCTACCATGGGCATTTCCCCCTAGGGGGTCTGGAATATCCCTACCATGATCCTTTGTACCCTCTTTGGTGCAGAAAGGTCCATGTGAACCCCAAATAGTCCTCGCAGAGCCAATGGGAGGCCTTCTGGGAAGACAGGAATCTTTCTTGCAGAGTGTTCTTCAGCAAAGAAATTTTAACACCCCAGGTAAAAGTGGACCCTCTTAGTCCATTTCCCAGAATCAGGGGTAATTTGAGGCCCCTAGATGGGGCTAGAGGAGCTTCCCAGGTGGTACAATGGTAAAGACCCTGCCTGCTAATGCAGGAGACGCAGGAGATGTGGGTTCGATCCTGGGTCGAACCAGGAAGATGCCCTGGAGTAGGAAATGGCAACCCGCTCCAGCATTCTTGTCTAGAAAATTCCATGAACAGAGGAGCCTGGCGGGCTGCAGTCCATGGGGTCGCAAACATCATCTATGACTGAGCATGCCTGCACATACACTTATGTACAATGAGGCTAGGTCCTGGAATAACTCAGGGAGTGTAGTGAGGCCATCTCCACTGCACCAGAACCACCCTGTGAATTCCTCAAATCCCATCCTTCCCTGCACCCTCGTCCCAGTCCACGGCTGCTCTTGGGGCAACCCCTGTCCTGTCCAAGTGCCCCAGTCTGGTGATTCTTTTTAAACATGGGTGACCCTCGACTCGGCATGTGAGTCTTGGTTTGAGCAGATAAGGGTGTCAGATTCACTTCCACATCCACCTGAGAGCCCAGCGCAGAGCAAGGGGCTGTAGCTAGCAGCTGAGGTCCCAGAACCTCCTCACTGTGTTATACAGCCTGTGTCTTTTGAAACCTCGTGCAGCTTCAGAAATCCCAACAGGCGCCCTGTCAGACCCACAGCCTTACAGCACCATCCCCAAATTCATGCTCAGCCACTCAGCCAGGCACACACAGACCTGGAACCCCAGTCTCAGCCAATCACTCACAATCTTAGACCCACCCGCAGCATCCAAATCACCAAGGCTTACCAAGAGTCCTCCCAATCAGACACACCAGCAAGCTCATTGCCACATGCAACCACATGCAGACACACTGGCCATCTTTCTGAAATGAGGCTTGTTCCAGGGGGCTGGTGCCATCCCCGCCTTTCTCTGTGGATGCTCATAGATGCGCCCACCCACCCTCTCACCGCCCCCACTCTCATTCTGTGTCCCCAGGTTCTGCACAGAGGCCAGTCCAGTGGCCACCTGGCTGCCCCCTCCCTGCTCCCCCCCACCCCCCATCACTCACAGGCAGCAGGGCTGGCTCAGATGTCCCATCTCCCTGGCATCTGTTTCACTCAGTTGGTTGCTAGGCACTATTGTGCCCAGCCCGGGTACCAATGGGCTGCCCCTCCCCCACCAGAGCAGGCCTTTGGAGTTCTCAGAAAGGGACACGAGACTGCAGGCCTCAGGGCCCATTCAGCCACGCACCTATGTTGACAGTGGGCTGCTGGCTTGGCTCCAGGCCAGGCTGTCCTGTTGTCCCCAACGACCCCCCTTCCACCCCTCCCATGGCCACTTGGGGATCAGGGGAGGAGAGAGGCTTTTTTTTTTTTGAGTCCTGCCCCACCCTCATCCACACCTTGAACCTCTGCCTCCCAGTAACAATTCCTATCCTCGGTTAGGGACTTGGCCTTGGACCTCCCTCCACCTGCCTCCCTCAGGCCGCCCCACCCTGTCCCCACTCAGCAACTGCATCTCTCATTTTCACCACATTAGGCCTTTTTTGATTGGTGGGTTTTCAAAAGGCTTGGTTTGTGGGTGAGGCAGTGGGTAAGGGCTGCACTTTCATTTGTCTTCGGACAAGTCTCGCTTCTTCCAGCTGTCCAAAATGTACTTAAGGAGGAGGCCAAGCTTCCGGCGGGTCGAGAGGGGGCTTCCTCCATGCTGCCCTCCCCGGATCCCCGCTTCTCCACTCCGTTGTCACCAGCCGCCTCCAGGCTGACATCGGGCTGGGTGTCCTCCTCCTCCTCTAGAGCCTTGATGCGGACGCGCTGGGCATCCTCGGCCATCTCGTTTAGGCAGCCCTGGAGCATGGTGTAGACGGTGCCGAAGCTGATGCCCCCCGCCACCAGCGTCCCGAACACGGGGATACCCTTCTCAAAGGCCCGGGCCACCCGCATGGCACCGTCGGACGACTGGGAGTAGAGCCGCAGGACCGTTTCCGGGAGACCTCGTTGGCCAGCGGGGAGCGGATGACGGAGCGCAGGTCCCCCGCCTGTTTGCCCACCTGCTCTGCCAGCTTGGCCAGCGAGTCGTCGTCCAGGCCGAAGCTGCGGTGGTAGCCGCGCAGCGAGCGGATGAGCAGCGCGTCGTCGTAGGCGGCCGCCAGCCCGGGCACGGGCAGGGCCTGGATGACGCCCGGACACCAGGGCCGTCTTGAGCACCTGCTCCTGGAGCATGTCCTTCTTCTTCTGCAGGGCCTCCAGCGAGATGTCCGGCAGCGACAGCAGGCCGGGCGTGGCGCCGGTGCGCGGGCAGATCGCGCTCCCAGGTGGACATGAGCAGCGGGAAGTCGTAGCGCGCGGGCGAGAGGTTGGACACAAGGAAGACGCGCGGGTCGTGGACGCCGGCCCCGCGCAGCCGCTCGGCGCAGTGCTCGCGGATCTCGTTCAGGACCGCCCCTCGCTGAAGCCCGAGGGCCGCTGCATGCGCGTGGCCGCCAGGTCCTCGTCCACCTTGGTGCGCACGAAATAGAACTTCTTGCCCTGGCGCAGGATCTCGGAGGCCAGGCGGGTCTCCACCGCGCCGCAGCGGCGGGGCGAGACGAGTAGGAAGAAATCGTAGCGGCCGAAGTCCACCTGCTTCAGGTACTTGTCGGCCGAGCAGCCGGGAGAGCCGGCCCCTGGCAGGTCCCACAGGGTCACGTCTGGAAACTGCGGGTGCGGGTAGGGCGAGGGCTCTATTGTGGTCTCCACGACGCCGGTGAGGGCCGCGTCGGGGTCCTCGGCGCCCAGGCCGCGAAGGGCGTTGATGAGGGACGACTTGCCGGCCCCCGATTCGCCTGTGACGCCCACCTCCAGCCGGGTGCAGTCCGAGGAGGCCAGCAGCTCCCGGAGGCGCGAAGCGGCCAGGGGGATGTCGCCCGACTCGAAGGCGGTGCGCAGGGCCTCCAGCTCTTGCTTGGCCATGAGGATGGTGGTCTCCTCCTCCCCGGACACCGCTGGCAACTCGAAGTAGCCATGGTGACTGGCGGGTCAGAGGGCCCGGGGGTGGGGGAGAGTCACGGACGGACGCGTGGTCCTCAGTGTCTGCGGAGGGGAGAGCAGAAGGGAGCCAGCCGTTCAGGCCTCCTGGAACGTGGCTTGGGGCAGGGAGAGACACACCAGGGCTATGAAGGAAGTCTCTCTGGAGCCCCACAGCCCTCTCCTTCTTAAAAAAACCCGGGATACCTTTAGGCAGGAGGTAGGGAGGGGGCTTTCGTAGTTGGTGGCCCCAGGTTCCCATCCCATCTCTGCCACTAACCTGCTGTGTGACATGGGGCAAAACGAAGCACACCTCTCTGAGCCTGTCTGATTCTTGCTTAATGAGTGTAATGACTGACCTGCCTCCCAGGGCACCGACGAGTCTTCGGGATAACCTAGGAACTCCCACCCTTTTATGGGCAGCTTGAGGCCCATGCCATCACATGGGGCCCCGCATTAAAAGGCCCAGCTCTCCTGAGAATTCCCTGGTGGTCCAGTGGTTAAGAATCCACCTTGCAGTGCAGGGGACGGGTTCGATCCCTGGTTGGGAAACTAAGATCCTACATGCTTCTGGGCAACTAAGCCTGTGAGAGCCCAGTTGAGCCAACACAGCTAGATAAATAAATTAAAATAAATAAAATTTTAAAATAAATAAAAAACAAAACAAAACCCAGCTCTTGCCTTAATGCTCTTTTGACATTGACTAAAATTCTAAACATTCAAAGCAACGGTGCTGCATTTTCATTTTCGACTGGGCCCTGCAATTTGTGTATGTAGCTAGGCCTGCAGTGGAAGGGGCTTTAGCTCAGCTCCTGGGCCCAGGAAAAGGGAGCAGTGGATCTTCTGCTGCTGCCTCTGTGGTGATTAGAAGCAGCAAGAAGTGATGGCCAAGGGGACCCAGACCCTGGAGCCACACTGCCAGGAATTCCATCCAGGCGGGCCCTACCACACACCAGCTGAGAGACTTGGGGCAAGTTCCTGACCGCTGCCTCACTTTCCTCATCTTACAGATCAAAGGGATCTGCAATCCTTAAAGCAGACCACCTCCTAGAGCTTTTGAGAATGAAATGAGTTCATCCAGAAAAAGCACTTAAAATAGTGCCCAACCCAGTATCTGTCCAGCAGAACCCACTGTGAATTTTACCACAGAGGCCAAGTACATTTAGCATGGCATTGAGCTGTGATATAGTTTTACTTTGATGTGCATTTTGAATTTCAGCTACACCTAGATAGATGTAAAATGATAATTAAAATGCTGTAGCCAACTTATCTAATGAAACCAGCACCCAGCCACTATTTTGTTGACTATGAGAAAGTTTAAGTTTATGTTAATTTTTAGGGTCTGATAGAATATTTCCTGTGCATTACAGTGGTAGTCATATGCTATGTCTCTAAACTTTATTTTCAAAAGCTTAAGGCCCAAATGAAAACTTCTCTGGGGAAAAAAAAATAGTGCCCAACCCAGAGCAGGTGGTCTGCTTTATCAGCATCACTTTTATCATCATTATGAATATTCCTGGCTGTGTGACATCCCTGCCCTCTCTGAGCCTCCGCTGTAGCACCTGCATGGTGGAATGGTGGAAGATAACCTCGCCCACATCGCCAGGCTTCTGTGACCATCATGAGCCCCATCACCTGTCTGTCTCTAGGTCACCTTTGAAGATATTCTTGGATTCAGCCAGGCACAGGGAGGGGGTGCTTCCACCATGGATGTCTCCTTAAACACCCAGCCCTGCCAAGCAGGGCTAAGTCCCCCTCCCTCCTCCGGGGAGCCTTTCCTGGTGGTCTCTGCTGAGATCCTTCCTCCTCACCTGGGAGCTTCCCTGGTCCTCTCTCTACCCAATCACACACTCTCCTTGTCTATCGCCTCTAAAATACATTTCCTCGTTGACTAAAGACTCTTCAGAGAACCCTGGGAGAGACGCTCAGGTCAGGGATCAGTGTCCCCATCAGAGGGAGATGGATTGAGGTTCAGACTAGACATGAGATGTCCCCACTCAGAGGCACAGCCAGGGTTCCAACCCAGGTCCTTCTGAAGAGGCACTCTCCCTTCAATCACGTATCTTTACCTCCCCTCTCTCTCCTCAGCTGTGCCTGGCCCCATCCTCACCCAACCTTCTGCAGGAAGACGGTCCTTATTCCATTGTTCCCACCAGGTCTGATCACCCATCCCAGGTGGGGGCATTTCACCCTGGGGCTCTACCCAGTCCCTCCTAGCGTCCCAACCCCTAACCCATCTCAGAGCGTGGCCCGGGTAGAGGAGAAGGGGAATCCTTGGACAGGTCTCAGTGCAAGGGCAGATGGGCCAATGGCCACTGGGGTGGACCGAGGGGCTGAGGGAGCTGGGCCTGGGATTGGACAAGGGGAGCTGCCCTCGGGGGGACTCACCTGCCCTGCAGGCTCTCCCTCTCCCCTTCACTCTTCCCGCTGGTGGGGCCTCCTCTCCTGTTAGCACAGGATCAGGGCCTGTTGCTAGGACCCATTATAGTAGCAAACCACAGCTTATTGGTCAGCCAGCCCTGGTGCAATAATGTGAGGGTGATGTCAGGGGGTGGGGTCTGGGACCCCACCTTAGCTGCTCACGGGACCACCACTGGGTGGTCTCGGGCCCTTATCCCCCCCAACCAGGGACCCAGAGAGAGCTTTCTGACACCAAGACTTGTTCAAAACCCGCCCGTGGTCTCTATTACCCCCCAGCACAAAATCCTAGCTCTGGCATCTGAGAATCTGGCCCTGCTCACCATCCCACCCTCTATTTCTCCTCCATCCCGGGACTCAGTTTCCCAAACAAGTCATTCACTTTCCCTCCTTTGCACTGTCTACCCATTCACCCACCTCACCAAGGGTGGTGTAGGCTCTGTGGGTGGTGGTTAAGCTCAGCCAGCTCTGGCTGAGTTGGGAGGAAGTGCTGGGGAGAGCCCCGTGCGATTTGGCCTGGTCCTGGCCGGGACTGGTGGTCCATGGGGGAGTGGGGCAGCACCCACACCCCAATTCAGTATCTGGTTTCTAAGCTCCCTGATTGGCCTTCCTCCTTCTCTAGCATTTTAACATCCTCTGATGCTGGAAAAGATTGTTGGCAAAAGGAGAAGAGGGCGGCAGAGGATGAGATGGCTAGATAGCATCACTGACTCAACGGACATGAACTTGAGCAAACTCCGGGAGACAGTGAAGGACAGGGAAGCCTGGTGTGCTGCAGTTCAAAGAATCGGACATGACTGAGCGGCTGAACAACATTAACAACAGTGTACCCTCAGCCTATCCTTCAAACCCCAGCTCAGGTGCCGACTTCATAACACTTTCCTCCTTTCTCCTGTCTCCCTCCCCTGCTTCCTCACAGCCATTTAAAATGGCATTGAGGGGGCTTCCCTGGTTGTCCAGTGGTTAAGACTCCACAGTCCCAGTGCAGAAGTCATGGGTTCAATTCCTGGGGAAGTAAGATCCTGCATGCTGCATGGCATGGCCAAAAAGTAAAAATAATTTTTTAAAAATAAAATGGCATCTTTTAGTATGACAAAGAGGGAGATGGAAGCAGGGAGAGATGTGAATGAAAAAGAGAGTTGAGGGGGGGTGGTTGGGGGGAGGCTCAAGAAGGGGAGGATGTATGTACACCTGTAGTTGATCTGCTAATTGTAAAGCAATTAGCCTCCAATTTAAAATACATTTTAAAAAGAGGAAGAGTTGGGATGGAAAAGAGACTCCTTAAGGAGGAAACAGAGGGAGAGTCAGGCAGGAATTCAGGGATGAGAGACTGAGTCAGAAAACCACCAGAGATGCTCTCAGAGGCACAAGTTACAGAGAGAGCAGAAAGATGCAGAGCTGCAGAGATGGAAAGCGAGGCGTGGACCCAGTGCACACGGGGAAGAAGCTGAAGGTCTAGAGACCGGGACACAAGAACACCAGCCTCCTGGGGGATATCTCTGGCTCTCCTCAATTCCAGCACCCATCTCTGCACTTTCCAAGCCTCCCTTCCAGTCTAGGGGAATCTTTTATGACAGTCTCCACCCTGGCTCTCCTCCCAACTCCCTCTCTGCCCGGGCCATGTGTCCCACCCTCACTCCCATTTCCTGGGATGAAGCCAGAAGCCCCCACTACCCAGAGGCCCCTGCTTCCAAGGTGGCACTAGGGGTAAAGAACCTGCCTGCCAATGCAGGAGACATAAGAGATGCAGGTTCGATCCCTGAGTCAGGAAGATCCCCTGGAGGAGGGGCATGGCAACCCATTCCAGTATTCTTGCCTGGGAAATCCTGGTGGACAAAGGAGCCTGGCAGACTACAGTCCATGGGGTTGTAAAGAGTCAGACATGACTGAGCAACTTAGCACGCACACAGTCAGAGGCCCTAGATACTCAAAGGGTTTTGCTGACAATCTGAAGCTCAATTCTGGAAAGAACCCTCCAAAAGAACAGCTGAGGAAGAGGTGGAGGCCCAGGAAGGAACGAGAGGGGACTTCCTCCCCCACCTCCTAAAAAAAGAAAGGGAAGAGACTGGATGAAGACCACATGGAGAATGGGAAATGGATAGTCTGCTGACTACACTGAGTTCTTAAACCACAGGCGAGACAGAAACGCAGGTCAGCACACAAACTCATCCACATCCTCACTTACTGACACAAACACAGAGAGCAGGAGTCGAAGAAAGATCCTCAGACATTCCCAGACAGCAAACACACGGACTAAGCTTTCTCCCCGCAAATCCAGACCCAAAGCCTGGCCCGGGAGGGAAAGGAAAGACACAGAGCCTCACGTACAGAGTCATTACAGACAAGTCCAAAGCAGGCAGACTTACAACAGCCTTGCAAGCCACACACACGCAGGCACACGCAGACCAGCAGACCAGAGGAGCCGCAGACACACTTGCAGACAGCGCATTCAGATGGCGGACCCTGAGACCCTCCACGTCCAGGCATCCTGCTCCAGCTCTTAAGCTGTGTGAGCAGCCACAAGCCATGGTCCCCAAAGTAGATACATCAGGCTCTGCCCTTGGGAGCTCCTGGTTGGAGGAAAGGAGGGGGATGGTCACGGCCAAGGGTAACTCTGGACCAAGACCAGGATGCAGGACACCTGCGCAAATGCATCTAATACAGGCTGGCACACTTCCAGGGGCGCTTCTCCCAGCTCTGGAGAGTGCCAGCTCGCGGGAGGCTGCGCCCGTGCCTGTCCGGCCAGACCTCCTCTTCTGTCTTCATTCATCAAACACTCAGCACCTCTCTGAGGCCCTGTGCTGGGCTAGATGCTGGGAACACAGCAAAGACCAACACCCCCCCACCCCTGGCTCTGTTCCCGCAGGACTGATTCATAGTACAGTTAGAGTGTCAGTTGCTCAGTTGTGTCTGACTCTTTGCGATCCCATGGACTGTAGCCAGTCAGGCTCCTCTGTCCATGGGATTCTCCATGCAAGAATACTGGAGTGGGTTGCCATTTCTTCCTCCAGGGGAACTTCCCAACCCAGGGATTGAACCCGGGTCTCCTATATTGCCAGCGGATTCTGTACCATCTGAGCCACCAGGGAAGCCAGTGTAGTGGGGGAGTCAGATCCATCCCCCAGGCAGTGATGACCCAGAGTGGGCCAGACTGGGATGGGGAGGGTGGCCCAGAGGACTGTGGGAGCACCAAGGGACCACCTGAACTAGCTCAGGGGTCGAGGAGGGCTTCCTGGAGGAACGGGTGCCTGAGCTGAGAACTGAAGGATGAGTAGGAGTGAGCCAGATGGTCTGCTAGAAAGTTGCATTCCAGCCCTAAAGAACTTAGGCAAAGACCCTGAGCTGAGAGAGAGAGAGAGAGCTCTCATTTGTCTTGTAACTGACTCAGCTGTGTGGTCATCCCACAAACATTTGTGCAGACCTCACCAGTCCCTGTGCTGGTCCCAAGATATGACTCACACATCCCTGCTCCTACAGACCTCCCAGCCTGGTAGGGACGCTATCGTGCTCAAAAGCTAAAGCCAAATGCTCATTTACGGGACACTGTTGATAAGCCAGCTGTGCATGGACTTGCCTGGTGGCTCAGTGGTGAAAATACCTGGCTGCCAATGTGGGAGACGCAGGTTCAATCCCAGGGTCAGGAAGATCCCTTGGAGAAGGAAATGGCAACCCACTCCAGTGTTCTTACTGGGAAATCCCATGGACAGAGAAGCCTGGTGGGCTACAGTCCATGGGGTTGCAGAGAGTCAGACGTGACTTAGCAACTAAATAACAACAACAAGGTGTGTGTGAAGCCTGTCAGGTGGAGTAACTCATTTAGCCCAGACTAAAATTCTGTTCTCCGACCTGTTATCCCAAGATAGACACAACACCCAGGCGCTGAGACTGGACTAGAGAGAAAGACAGAAACAAACATACCGATTCATCCTCTCCTTCTGTGGGTTCTCTAGCTCATCCAGTCTAAGGTGCCGTGGTTGTCAGACGCACCGTTTTCTATCTCATTAACAAAATTTTTTAAATGCTGCCAATAAAATTATGATGTATTTCACTATCACTTAAAATGTTTAGGAAATTCTCTGGCGATCCAGTGGTTAAGACATGGCACTTCCACTGGAAGGGGTATGGGTTTGATCCCTGTTGGGGAACTTAGATCCCGAATATCACATGAGGTGGCAAAAAAAACAGAAAATAAAATTAAATGCAAGAGAGCTTGGTAGACTTACTTAGAAAACATAGGTTTGTATCTTACACTATCCGTGTATACATCTAACTAGGGCAATACAAGAGAAATAAGTTTGCTAAGCTGAGCCTGAAATCACAGACTCTGTGAGTCACTTCTGCTCTGAGCGGTGGATGTCCACACTTTCTCACACAACACATCTTCTGTCCTCCATGCCAACAGGCACAGCCATGAGGCTATTAAAAGCAGCTCAATTATGGATAAAGAAGATGTGGTTCATACATACAATGGAATTCTACTCAGAGTAAAAGAGAATGAAACGGTGCCATTGGCAGCAACATGGATCCAACTAATGATTATCAGACTAAGTGAAGTAAGTCAAAGAGAAAGACATATGTTATCACCTACTGTGGAATCTAAACCATGAGATAGCCACAGTTGAACTGAGCCCATGTACCCTAGAACCTGTGCTCTGCAATGAGAAGCCACCTCAATGGGAAGCCTGCTCACTGCAACTAGAGAGTAGCCCCCTCTCGCCGCAGCTAGAGAAAGCCCGCGTGCAACTGTGAAGATGCGCTGAAAGTGTTAGTCACTCAGTCGTGTCCGATCCTTTGTGACCCCGTGAACTGTAGCCCTCCAGTCTCCTCCATCCATGGAATTCTCCAGGCAAGAATACTGGAGTGGGTTGCCTTTCCTTTCTCCAGGGGATTTTCCTGACCCAGAGATCGAACCGGGTCTCCTGCATTGCAGGTGGATTCTTTACCATCTGAGCTACCAGGAAAGCCCAGTGAAGACTCAGCACAGCCATAAATTAATCAATCAATTAATTAATTAATTGAAAGTAGTAAAATGTGACACAAATGAGCTTATTTATGAAACAGAAACCTACTCATGGACATAGAGAAGACTTGTTGCCCAGAGGGGCAGATGGGAGAGGGATGAAGTGGCAGTCTGGAATCAACAGATGAAAGTTATCGTATGTGGAATGGATAAACAACAAAGTCCTGCTGAGTAGCACAGGAAACTATATTAAACATCCTGTGATACCTCATACTAGAAAGGAATATTTTTTTAAAAATGTGTGTGTGAGTCACTCAGTCGTGGCCAACTCTTTGAGACCCCACGGACTGGAGCCCGCCAGGCTCCTCTGTCCATGGAATTCTCCAGGCAAGAATACTGCAGTAGGTTGCCGTTCCTTCCTTCCCAAGCCAGGGATCAAACCCGGGTCGGCGGTATTGCAGGCAGATTCTTTACCACTGAGGCACCAAGGAAGCATACATATGTGTAAACTGAATCACTTTGTTATAGAGTAGAAATTAACACAGCATTGTAAATCAACTATATTTCAGTAAGAAAATAAATTTTAAAAAATGCTCTACCACTAAAAGAAGGATAACCATCGGGGTGAAAAATGTTCGTGTTCACACCCAGTCAGTGACAGCTGAGTCACAATGACTGCTTGGACGTAAGGTGTCTACCTCTATGACTCTTCCTGACCTCAGAATTACTAAAATGCAGGGTGGGTGCGGGGGATGAAGGGTGCAGCTTAGAATCGATGAAGGTGCTTCCTGAGTGCTTGCTCTGCATCTGCTAGTCCCGGAACACAGCGATGACGCAGACAGTACTTCCTGCAGGGAGGAAGTTTGTGCAATTAACACTGACTGTGGGCCAAGGCTGTTGGTTGACGGGTCTCGTGGTGGCTTCTCTGTTGGGAGCCCGAGCTCTAGGGTGCTCGGGCTTCAGTGGTTGCAGCACGCGGGGTCAGTGGTTGCGGCTCCCGGGCTCTAGAGCACAGGTTCAGTAACTGTGGCACACAGCCTCAGTTGCTCCGAGGTCATGTGGGATCTTCTCGTATCAGGGATTGAACCCATGTCTCCTACACTGGCAGGCAGATTCTTTACCACTGAGCTACCAGGGAAGCCCCCCTTTCCATTTGCCGTCACCCTAGGTACTGTCTGCCTTCTGGATCCAGACAGAGTTCTAGGCACTCACTGACACACGGGTGAACAAGCCACAGGTGACCTTTGCACTAATGGAGCTTATATTTTTGGAAAGATATAGATAATGAACAGAAGCAAGATAGTGTCCAATAGCAATAAGAAAAGAGAACAAGGCAGCAAGTGTAAGGGATGGATTGAGGGGGTTGGTGGATCGCCTGCAACTATGACTGCTGACCATCTCTCCATCTCCTTAGACACACGCCACTCTTCCCCACAAGAGGGGAGTCTTTGTCCTCTCCAGAATCTGAGCTGACCTTGTAACTTGCTTTGATCAACAGAATGTCTGTATAGGATTGTCTGAGTTTGGGAAATGAAAACAGGAAGAGATATCTGAGATTGTTAACATGAGATTCCTGGGATGAGCTTCCCTGGGGAAAAGTCTCTGGGGAGAAAAGAGAAAATGCAAAGGGAAAAGGCTTGGTTCAGAAAACTCAAAGTGTGGACATAGATAGCAAAATTGCCACTATCTGTTTGGGGCAGAATTTATCTCAGGCGAGGAGAGAGGGAAAGGCAAGCGGCCAGGGAAAGGGCCGCAGGAGCTTTCATCTGTTTTGTTAATGCTTTTTGCCTTTAGCTGAGCCGTGAGAAATACTACCCATTTCTTTCTTCGTTTTTGTAGGTTGATTTTGGTTTTTGTTTATTTTTTAATTATTTGAAACATTTGTTTGCTTATGTAAGCTTTAAATAATTAATTGTAAAAATTTTACCTTGAATCATGGACCCACATGTATGCCATTACAGAAAAGTGGAAATTTAAAGACTTGACAATAAAAAGACCTGAACAATAAAAATTCAAGCTTCTGCCCAGGTCAGCCCCCACCCCACCCCAAAGTACCTTTCTTCCTGCAGACTCCAGGGTAGCTGCTGCTGCTGCTAAGTCTCTTCAGTCGTGTCCAACTCAGTGTGACCCCATAGAGTTACAGCCCACCAGGCTCCCGCGTCCCTGGGATTCTCCAGGCAAGAACACTGGAGTGGGCTGCCATTTCCTGCTCCAATGCATGAAAGTGAAAAGTGAAAGTGAAGTCGCTCAGTCGTGTTTGACTCTTAGCGACCCCATGGACTGCAGCCCACCAGGCTCCTCCGCCCACGGGACTTTCCAGGCAAGAGTACCGGAGTGGGTTCCCATTGCCTTCTCCGGACTCAGGGTTAGGGTCATTCAATGACTGTTTCCTTCTATGAGCAGTTCCTGACCACCTGCCATGGGTTGCACCTCAGCCCAGGTGGATCATATCCTGGCCTCATCCCTGGGGACCTCTGATCTCACAGAAACACTTCCTTCCTTCCTTCCTTCCTCACCCCCTCCCCTGCCACCCCAGGTCACTCTGCACCCACACCTCAGGGCAGGCATCCTCTAGACAGGCCATGCTGGGGAGCAGAAAGAAAGAGACTTTGTTTTTAAAATAGTGTATGTTGTTGTTGTTCAGTTGCTAAGTCATGTCCGGCTCTTTGCGACCCCATGGGCTGCAGCACGCCAGGCCTCCCCTGTCCCTCACCACCTCCTGGGTTTGCCCATGTCCATTGAGTCGGTGATGCTATCCAGCCACCAATAAACAGTGAGTATTCTTTTTAAAGACTTATCTATTTTATTTTTATTTAATTTTTGGCTATGCTGGGTTTTTGCTGCTCTGTGCCCACTTTCTCTAGTTGCAGCAAGCAGGTGTGGTGTGCACACCGCACTCCTCGTTGCAGTGTGTGGGCTTCTCACTGCCGTGGCTTCAGTAGCTGTGACGCACGGGCTCAGTTGCTCTGTGCCCTGTGCGATCTTCCCAGACCAGGGATGGAATCAGATCCCCTGCACTGGCGGGTGGATTCTTAACCACTAGACCACCAGGGAAGCCCAAGAAAGGGATTTTTAGAGCCAAAGGGCATTCTCCCTCCCAAGTAATAGTAGTAAATGCTCTTGGTTACTTACAAGAAACTTTCTCCACATGTGCCTTTCTGATTTCTGTACACATATCAACTCTTGAGTAGAAAGCATGATCACCCCATTTCACCAATGGAAAAACTGAGGTCTAAGGGCTCACCCAATGTGATAAAACTAGTAACTGGCTAAGCTGGACTTCTAGCCTAGACAGACTGGTATCAGAGTCCATACTCTTAACTACTGCGCTGGACTCTCTTTGATTGTGTCTCCTGACTGCAAATTGAACTTCTGACATGATTTTTCTATGAAGACTTTAGAAGAATGTCTCTACCCCAGGGGTGAAGTTAGATAGATATCTGAAGGTGAAGGACATTCTGGAGCCTTTTGCTAATGGGCAGGGATGGGGGCAGGTCCTGCTTGGCTATTTTAGTTAATCCTCTCTCCCGGGAAGGATGGGTAACCCAAAGGGTTAGGACTTTGCCTTCCATCGCCAATGCTTTACAATGTTATGTTGGTTTCTGTTGCATAACAATCATTCAGCTATATGTAAATATACATTCCTTTCCTCCTGAGCCTGCCTCCCACCGCTCCAGGCCATCACAGAGCACTGAGCTGGGCTCCCTGGGCTACACCGCAGCATCCCACTAGCTAGCTATTTTCCCCATGATAGTGCATATATGTCAATCCTTCTCACCCAATTCATCCCGCCCTCCCCTTTTCCCTCTAGGTCCACATGTCCATTCTCTCTCCATCTGCATCTCCATTCCTGCCCTGCAAATAAGTTTGTCTCTCCCATTTTTCTAGATTCCAATATATGCGTGAATATAGGATATTTGTTTTCCTCTTTGTGACTTGCTTCACCAGATCAGAGTTTTGGATGACGAATCCAGCACAGTCTGAAAGGTTATAGCGATGGCCTGGGAGAAATGGATGATGGCATTATCTTTCCAGACCCGTGACAGAGTAAAGGAAAGACAGGCAAGAAGAAAGAAAGTGTTTTATGTTTAGCTTAAGTACAAAGTCTGTATCTGGCATCTTGGGAGGAAGCAGTCTGCCGCAGTGTCAGCTACATCTCTTCCCAGTCAATTTGATTCGGAGGTCTCTAGAATTTTCACAGGATCAGATGCCAGGCAGGGCCATTTCAGCTGTGAAATGTGCGTCCAAGTTTCCAGTGCCTGAAGTCTGGCTGCCTCCCAGGTAATGAGGAAGACCTGGTGTAGTCCCTTCCAAGGAGATCCAATGGCGGTGGATCCTTTGTTCCTACTGACTGAAACACTAGTTTGGGAATTAATAGCCAGATATCTGTGGGAAACTAGCAGAATTCAGGGGCTTCCCAGGTGGCACAGTGTAAAGAACCTGCCTGCCAGTGCAGGAGATGCAAGAGATGAGGGTTTGAGCGCTGGGTTTTGAAGATGCCCTGGAGGAGGGCATGGCAACCCACTCCAGTATTCTTGCCTGGAGGATCCCATAGAGAGAAGAGCCTGGCGGGCCACAGTGCCTGGAGTTGCAAAGATGCTGACCACACACACACGTACACACGCAGAAGAATTTCCAAGATCCAGTTCAGTTTATAGGTATATAATAAAACCTCAGAGACTGTTGACAAGGTTAGAATATATACAAATATATACAAACATAATTTCTTTCTCTCTACAGTTGCCCTCATTTTTATCAAAGATACACAGGGAATCCCCTGGCGTTCCAGTGGTTAGGACTAAGCACTTTCACTGCTGGGGGCCCAGGTTCAGTCCCTGGTTGGGGAACTAAGATCTCACAAGCCACACACATACACACAAACAAACAAGACCCCACAACCCACACACAGTCAACATAAATTTATTTGCATGAAACGTTGCCCGATTGTTGACATAAATACAGCAAGAGCAGTGATTGACCATATAGTAATAAGCTTTTTTTTTTTTAAGACTGCTTTGTTAGAAATTTTTATAGGGAGTCTCAGATTAAATGCTTAAAAAGAACTCTCAAGGCCAGGAAGTCATACCAAAGTTAAAGTCACTCCTTAAAGCTATCTGGTCATATTTAAGCCTATGCATGTCTCTCTTGACTACAATATTCCAGTCAACATCTTGGTAATACATCCAGTGTTTCTAACTATCCTGTTATTAGAAGAATAGCTTTTTGGGGGAGGGGAGTGGGTTGCTGCATAGTATGTGGGAGTTTAGTTTCCCAGCAAGGGATCTAACTCATGCCTTCTTCAGTGCAAGCACAGAGTCTTAACCGCTGGACCACTGGGGAAGTGCCAGGGGGACAGATTTTTACTGAACATATGTAAACAGCTAACTATATTGCCGTGAGAATAACGTGCAAGGATTTCCAAATTTTGGAGAGATCAGGTAGAAAGAGAAAGTAAATGTTTCATTTTTGTTTACAAAGGTATACTTTGCCAAATTGCTATAAGACATGATAGCTTAAGACAAACATGTATATGTTCATCTCTCAGTTGTGTCTGACTCTTTGTGACCCTCATGGACTACAGCCTGCCAGGCTCCTCTCCATGGGATTTTCACCAGGCAAGAATACTGGAATGGATTGCCAAGCCCTCCTGCAGGGGATCTTCCTGACCTAGAAATTGAACCTACACATCTCCTGATTCTCCTGCCTTGGCAGGTGGGTTCTTTACCACTCACGCCACCCGGGAAGCCCAGCTGAGGACAAAAGGTTTCCTTAAACTTGAAAACACAGACACTAAGAAACAGTATGGTTTCAAACGAAAAGTGATTTAAAAATTATAATCCTCTCAGTTCATTCAATCCTATGTGATTAATACTTGTTCTTCTTGAATCCAGTTTTTCCATTAGCTCTGGAAATTCTTACCTAGTTCAGTTTGATGATCTTCACGTTATCAGAAACCTGTACTTGTGAAAAGCCCTTTCCTTGAATCTCTTTAACCATGAAGTACTTCCACAGGAACGTTTTTGTGAAAGCATCAGGATAAAAGAATAACAGTCTATAAAATGACAAAAGGCTTAAAAATGGCAATGGCTAGGTATCTGATGAGAGTTCAGTTCAGTTCAGTTCAGTTCAGTCGCTCAGTCGGGTCTGACTCTTTGCAACCCCATGAATCGCAGCACGCCAGGCCTCCCTGTCCATCACCAATTCCTGGAGTTCACTCAGACTCATGGCCATCGGGTCCGTGATGCCATCCAGCCATTGCTTCCTCTGTCGTCCTCTTCTCCTCCTGCTCCTAGTCCCTCCCAGCATCAGAGTATTTTTCCAATGAGTCAACTCTTTGCATGAGGTGGCCAAAGTACTCAAGTTTCAGCTTTAGCATCATTCCTTCCAAAGAAATACCAGGGTTGATCTCCTTCACAATGGATTGGTTGGATCTCTTTGCAGTCCAAGGGACTCTCAAGAGTCTTCTCCAACACCACAGTTCAAAAGCATCAATTCTTTGGCGCTCAGCCTTCTTCACAGTCCAACTCTCACATCCATACATGACCACTGGAAAAACCGTAGCCTTGACTAGACGGACCTTAGTCGGCAAAGTAATGTCTCTGCTTTTGAATATACTATCTAGGTTGGTCATAACTTTTCTTCCGAGGAGTAAACGTCTTCTAATTTCATGGCTGCAATCACCATCTGCAGTGATTTTGGAGCCCCCAAAAATACTGTTTCCACTGTTTTCCCATCTATTTCTCATGAAGTGATGTGACTGGATGCCATGATCTTCATTTTCTGAATGTTGAGCTTTAAGCCAACTTTTTCACTCTCCTCTTTCACTTTCATCAAGAGGCCCTTTAGCTCCTGTTCACTTTCTGCCATAAGGGTGGTGTCATCTGCATATCTGAGGTGATTGATATTTCTCCCGGCAATTTTGATTCCAGCTTGTGCTTCTTCCAGCCCAGTGTTTCTCATGATGTACTCTGCATAGAAGTTAAATAAGCAAGGTGACAATATACAGCCTTGACGTACTCTTTTTCCTATTTGGAGCCAGTCTGTTGTTCCATGTCCAGTTCTAACTGTTGCTTCCTGACCTGCATACAGATATCTCAAGAGGCAGGTCAGGTGGTCTGGTATTCCCATCTCTTTCAGAATTTTCCACACTTTATTGTGATCCACACAGTCAAAGGCTTTGGCATAGTCAATAAAGCAGAAATTGATGTTTTTCTGGAACTCTCTTGCTTTTTCCATGATCCAGCGGATGTTGGCAATTTGATCTCTGGTTCCTCTGCCTTTTCTAAAACCAGCTTGAACATCAATAAGTTCACAGTTCACATATTGCTGAAGCCTGGCTTGGAGAATTTTGAGCATTACTTTACTAGCATGTGAGATGAGTGCAATTGTGCGGTAGTTTGAGCATTCTTTGGCATTGCCCTTCTTTGGAATTGGAATGAAAGTGGACCTTTTCCAGTCCTGTGGCCACTGCTGAGTTTTCCAAATTTGCTGGCATATTGAGTGCAGCACATTCACAGCATCATCTTTCAGGATTTGAAAGAGCTCAACTGGAATTCCATCACCTCCACTAGCTTTGTTCATAGTGATGCTTTCTAAGGCCCACTTGACTTCTCATTCCAAGATCTCTGGCTCTAGATGAGTGATCACATCATCATGATTATCTGGGTCTTGAAGATCTTTTTTGTACAGTTCTTCCATGTATTCTTGCCACCTCTTCTTAATATCTTCTGCTTCTGTTAGGTCCAGACCATTTCTGTCCTTTATTGAGCCCATCTTTGCATGAAATGTTCCCTTGATATCTCTAATTTTCTTGAAGAGATCTCTAGTCTTTCCCATTCTGTTCTTTTCTTCTATTTCTTTGCATTGATCGCTGAAGAAGGCTTTCTTGTCTCTTCTTGCTATTCTTTGGAACTCTGCATTCAGATGCTTATCTTTCCTTTTTCCTTTGCTTTTCGCCTCTCTTCTTTTCACAGCTATTTGTAAGGCCTCCCCAGACAGCCATTTTGCTTTTTTTTGCATTTCTTTTCCATGGAGATGGTCTTGATCCCTGTCTCCTGTACAATGTCACGAACCTCATTCCATAGTTCATCAGGCACTCTATCTATCAGATCTAGGCCCTTAAATCTATTTCTCACTTCCACTGTATAATCATAAGGAATTTGATTTAGGTCATACCTGAATGGTCTAGCAGTTTTCCCTACTTTCTTCAATTTCAGTCTGAATTTGGTAATAAGGGAGTTCATGATCTGAGCCACAGTCAGCTGCTGGTCTTGTTTTTGTTGATTGTATAGAGCTTCTTCATCTTTGGTTGCATAGAATATAATCAATCTGATTTCGGTGTTGACCATCTGGTGATGTCCATGTGTAGAGTCTTCTCTTGTGTTGTTGGAAGAGGGTGTTTGCTATGACCAGTGCATTTTCTTGGCAAAACTCTATTAGTCTTTGCCCTGCTTCATTCTGCATTCCAAGGCCAAATTTGCCTGTTACTCCAGGTGTTTCTTGACTTTCTACTTTAGCATTCCAGTCCCCTATAATGAAAAGGACATCTTTTTTGGGTGTTGGTTCTAAAAGGTCTTGTAGGTCTTCATAAAACCGTTCAACTTCAGCTTCTTCAGCGTTACTGGTTGGGGCATAGACTTGGATAACTGTGATATTGAATGGTTTGCCTTGGAAACGAACAGAGATCATTCTGTCGTTTTTGAGATTGCATCCAAATACTGCATTTCGGACTCTTTTGTTGACCATGATGGCTACTCCATTTCTTCTGAGGGATTCCTGCCCACAGTAGTAGATATAATGGTCATCTGAGTTAAATTCACCCATTCCAGTCCATTTTAGTTCGCCGATTCCTAGAATGTCAATGTTCACCCTTGCCATCTCTTGTTTGACCACTTCCAATTTGCCTTGATTCATGAACCTGACATTCCTGGTTCCTATGCAATATTGCTCTTTACAGCATCAGATCTTGCTTCTATCACCAGTCACATGCACAACTGGGTATTGCTTTTGCTTTGTCTCCATCCCTTCATTCTTTCTGGAGTTATTTCTCCACTGATCTCCAGTAACATGTTGGGCACCTACTGACCTGGGGAGTTCCTCTTTCAGTATCCTATCATTTTGCCTTTTCATGCTGTTCATGGGGTTCAAAAGGCAAGAATACTGAAGTGGCTTGCCATTCCCTTCTCCAGTGGACCACGTTGTCAGACCTCTCCACCATGACCCGCCTGTCTTGGGTTCCCCTGCAGGCAGGCATGAGAGTTTAGTACAATGCAATTGACAAGAAAATGCTATTGTTTCTGTGACATGCATTTTAAGACAGTAACTAGAATTACAACTGAAAACATTATGCCAGAAATATCAGAATGTTAGGATTTTATACAGTTTCTAGAACACATATTAATAATATTCACCCATGCAATATAACTTAAGAATATTTATCATCACTTACTTGACATTGCTTCTTGTGTCATTTAACATACCAAAGAAGCCTAGTTAATTTAAAATTCTGTTTTCCATAAAGAGAAAAAAGTTTTTGCAATGTTCCAGAGGCCCTCTGGAAATCCCCAAAGTTACTTTAGATCTAAAAGACTTTTTTAGAATTTGGTTTGGGAGAAGTTTGGCAAAAATATAAAAAGATTTTAGACACTTGACTAAATTGGATCACAGACTATCATGAAATGATAATTATCTACTTTACCAAAGTGACAAAAGATTTCTAAGGTAAATGTAGAAAGTTTCATAGTTCTGAGCAAAACTTAGCTCTTTAAATATTGAGGCGTCTCTGTTTTCCTTAAGTAATCAAAGATCCGATTAAGATGACATGAAGCCCAGGAAATAATTTTGATAGAACACAGAATTTTTGCTTTCTAGGCATATTACTTAAAAAGTAAGGGAAATCGATTCACATTTTTGTACAGCAGAAATCAACACAACATTGTAAAGCAATTTTCCTCCAATTAAAAAATTTTTTAACAAAAGGGAAACCTTTAACAAGCCCCTCTCAGAAGCAGACCCATACTCCAAGAAGCTGTCATTTTAGCAGATGAAAGAAGGTTAAGTTCCAATTTTACACATAAGTACATATTGATATTAAAGCTTATTAAAAAAACTTTTATAACAAATTTTTTTCAATCTTATCCGCTTGATCACACTGTAAGATTTCTTTCCCAGATTCCTTTTCCACAAATCTTCAGATTCCTGTGTTCATTTTCATTTCTTTCCCTTTCCAAAATAACCAGCTTTATTTTAAGACAAAATCACTTTCATTTCCCTCAACAAAAATGCATCTCCATACCTCGTACGCTTTTTTAATTTTAATTTTCTCATACACTTTGTAATTGCATCTGTTTTTTTGGCTGCACTGAGTCTTTGTTGCTGCACACGGGCTTTCTCTAGTTGTGGAGAGCCGGAGCTGCTCTCCGCTTGCGGTGCTCAGGCTTCTCGTTGCAGCGGCTTCTCTTGTTGCAGAGCGCAGGCTCTAGGGTGCTGGTTGCGGTTCACAGGCCTGGTTGCTGCACAGCATGTGGGATCTTCCCAGACCAGGGATGGAACCCGTGTCCCCTGCATTGGCAGGTGGATTCTTAACCACTGGGCCACTAGGGAAGTCTTCTTATACCCTTTCTAACAATAACAACAAACCCATATCTTACTTTTCTTGCATACTGAGTTATTTCCCTTATCATTTCCAGTAGCTTTAATTGCATATATTAATTAGAATTCTTAACCCTTAGAAAGGCTTCCCTTGTGGCTCAGCTGGTAAGAATCCGCCCGCAATGCGGGAGACCTGGGTTCGATCCCTGGGTTGGAAAGATCCCCTGGAGAAGGGAAAGGCTACCCACTCCAGTATTCTGGCCTGGAGAATTCCATGGGCTGTATAGTCCCTGGGGTCGCAACGAGCTGGACATGACTGAATGACTTTCAAGAAACCTCAACTTTTAGTGACTATAAAAGAGTAAAGAATTATGAACTTTATTTTCTAATTAGCATTCTGTGGTTTGGCAAATTTAGACATACTTTTTATAACTTCCAGAAACATACTTTCTCATGGAACATTTTCTCAGTGTGGCATCAGACATATTTACCAATAAGCCCAAATGTCTAAAGAAAGCCCAAAATGATAAACCTATGTTCAGTATTTAGTGTTTCAGTGTTTTATCTTATTTGGAAATGATCTGGATATTCAATGATTTTGGCTTAACTCATTATTTAACTTGACTTCCCTGGTGGCTCAGACGGTAAGGCATCTGTCTACAATGTGGGAGACCTGGGTTTGATCCCTGGGTTGGGAAGATCCCCTGGGGAAGGAAGTGGCAACCCATTCCAGTACTCTTGCCTGGAAAATTCTGTGGATGGAGGTCCATGGGGTCGCAAAGAGTCAGACATGACTGAGCGAATTCATTTTCACTTCACTTAATTGAACTTAGCAAAACTAAATTTTCCAGGTTAACAAAAGATATGGGGAAACTATTTGTAAAATTCTCCTTAAAACTTTTTATTCTACTTACATCTATTTAATTTTGGAGGAGGGAATGGCAACCCACTTCAGTATTCTTGCCTGGGAAATCCCATGGACAGAGAAGCCTGGCAGGTTACTGCCTATGGGGTGGCAAGAGAGTTGGACACGACCTAGCAACTAAACAGCAACAACAACTATTTAGATTATTTGAAAATTTCTTCAAACCAACTACTTTTCTTACTGACAGATTTTCTGGCCTGAACTTATTTGACTAATAATCCCAAGTAGAATAAAAATTGTATGTTTGCATTACACTCCATGTTTATAATTTGAAGACATGTCTATTTTAATTGAACCAACAAACAAAGTAGTTCTGATATTGAATATTTTCCCATATCACATGAACCCAAAAAGCATTTTGGTGATGTTCTACTGTATTTCCTAAAGTTTTATGAATACTTAATTTATGCAAGCACTTTATTTTCTTTAAGACAATTTGATAGAATTCTTTTACACATTAATTTTTGTAATACCATCCAAAAGTTAAAAAAATACCACACATCTATAACACACTTATTGACACACATAAGCAGAGACAGATACAGAGACCTTAATAGTTTCATTTTAACATTTCTGCCATGAATCAGGTACAATAATACAAAACACACTAGTTATAAAAAGACAGTTGGAACAAGTTCAGCTTATCTTCTCAGATGGATACAGCTCTCCTCTACCATCCAGGTGTATTTTAGCTTAAAATAAAGGGCCTTAAAGAAAATTTATCTCAGGGACTTTCCGGGTGGTGTGGTGGATAAGAATCCACCTGCCAATGCAGGGGACACGGGTTCGATCTCTGGTACGGGAAGATTCCACGTGCCACAGAGCAGCTAAGCCTGTGCACCAAGCGCTGAAGCCCCAGCGCTCTGGAGCCTGTGCTCTGCAACAAGAGAAGCCCCAGCAATGAGAGGCCAGAGCCCACAACCAGGGAAAGCCCATGAGCAGCAATAAAGACAGCACAGCCAAAAAGCAACTGATGACTAACAGCAATAAAAGAATCTGTGCTTTCACTGCAGAGGGTGTGGGTTCAGTCCCTGGCTAGGGAACTAAAATTCCACACATTTGTGTGTGCTTAGTACCTCAATCGTGTCTGACTCTTTGTGACCCCATGGACTGTAGCCCACCAGGCTCCTCTGTCCATGGGATTTCCCAGGCAAGAATACTGGAGTGGGTTGCCATTTTCTCCTCCAGGGGACCTTCCCGATCCAGGGATTGAAACCAGGTTTCCTGCATTGCAGGCAGATTTTTTCCTGTCTGAGCCACCAGGGCAGCCCTGAATCCCACATGGTGGTGGTGGTTTAGTCACTAAGTCATGCCTGACTTTTTCAACCCCACGGACTGTAGCCCACCAGGCCTGGGATTCAGGGCTTTCCTGGTGGCTCAGACCGCCTTGAACGTGAAAGTTGCTCAGCCGTGTCCGACTCTTTGTGACGCCATGGACTATACAGTCCATGGAATTCTCCAGGCAAGAATACTGGAGTGGGTTGCCATTTCCTTCTCCAGGGGATTCTCCAGGAATCGAACCGGCGTCTCCTGCATTGCAGGCAGATTCCCTCGTGTTCTGTGGCAAAAGCTGGAGTGGGGAGGGGGAGGGTGGTGGGAAAGGAAGGAAAGAAAGAAAGACAGTGGTTATCTCTGGGAGAGGAAGAGGTCTGGATCTGGAAAGGAAGAGACAATGTGAAATATTATGTTCTTCTCTCAACTGGCCACTACAGATGGAGATGCAGGAGAGTTGATTTGGGTAAGAATTTTCACCTTTTGTTGGCTCCTGCCAGATTTTTTAAGGATCTTGTCTACAGGTTCTATGTGGGATTTAAAGTGGATAGTGTAGCTCCAATATTTACCGGGGTTTGGCAAGGTTTTCTTATTAATTTTTAATTTTTGTTTCCCCTTAGCTGATTAAGGGTATAATGTAGCATTTACCAGGAAATCCCAGAGCCTTGTCAACTCTAGGGGAAACTACGTGTCAAGACAGGAAGTGGCAGCTGGAGAGCCAGAGAAAAGGGGAAATTCTGTTGATAGGGTTAGAATGAGGAAAAGGAGGGTATGAAGGAGACTGGGTAGGAGCCAGAGGCAAAGAGGAAATGAGTGCAGTGGGGTAAAGGAGGTGAAGAGCCTTCTGATGACTTTTATATTTTTTCAATCATTTATTTGCCTCTGTCAATTTAGAGATTGTTGTTATTCAAGCAAAGTCATGTCCAACTCTGCGACCCCATGGACTCTAGCCCCCAGATTCCTCTGTCCATGGGGTTTCCTAAGCAAGAATACTGGAGTGGGTTGCCATTTCCTTCTCCAGGGGATCTCCCCTACCCAGGGATCGAACCCAGGTCTCCAGTGTTGGCAGGAGGATTCTTTATCACTGAACCACCTGGGAAGACCTTGAATCTTGATTAGGCAAAGTCAGTCAAGATAATCCATCACCTTGCCACAGATCAGCTGACGGGATATGACAGTCTGCTTGATGATGAGGTTTCTGACAAGACAGAGATGGGAAGCCTCCTCTCCCAGCTTTGGATGTGGCTGTATGAGGGAATGATGATGGAGCTCTGGCCACCGTTCTGCAAACACCAACATGCTGAGGACAGCAGGGCAGCAAGGTAGGATTTCAGTGACTTCTAGGAACTGCTGAATTCATGACCCCTGGGTATCTCCATTCCCACTCTTTCTGTTATGCTGTATTATATTAGGTATTCCTTACTGCTCTTGAGAGTCCCTTGGACAGCAAGGAGATCAAACCAGTCAGTCCTAAAGGAAATCAACCCCGAATACTCATTGGAAGGACTGATGCTGAAGCTGAAGCTCCGATATTTTGGCCACCTGATGCGAAGAGCCGACTCATTGGAAAAACACCCTGATGCTGGGCAAGACTGAGGGCAGGAGAAGAAGGGGGTGACAGAAGATGAGATGGTTGGATGGATGTGAACTTGGGAAAACTCTGGGAGATGGTGAGGGACAGGGGGCCTGGCGTGCTGCAGTCCATGGGGTCGCAGAGTCGGACACAACTTGGCGACTGAACCACAACTGCTCCTACTCCAGCACCTTTATGTTTGACGTTCTTTCCACCTGGAACGCCTCCCACTCCCTCTCCAGACCTCTCCATGGCCCTCTCTGTCAGCCCCTTTCAGGTCTTTATTCAGATGACACTCTAAATCCTCCCTGCATAAAATGCACCCCAGAACCTCCCTGGTGGTTCAGTGGCTAAGACTCCAAGCTCCCAATGCAGGGGGCCTGGGTTCCCCTAGGCAGGGAACTAGATCCCCAGTGCTGCAACTATGAGTTAATATGCTGCAACGAAAAGAACCTGTGTGCTCCAAAGAAGACTGAAGATCCTGTGCACCACCACTAAGACCCTGCATGGCCAAATAAACATAAAATATAAATGCAATTTTTTAGAAAGGGCACCCCTTTGGCAGCTTCCCCACTTCTCTTCCCAAACTGTGTTCTCCAGAGTACTCATTACGATCTGGAATATCATGAAGTGAAGTGTTAGTCACTCGGTCTTTGTGACCCCATGGACTGTAGACCACCAGGATCCTCTGTCCATGGGATTTTTCAGGCAAGAATGCTGGAGTGGGTTGAGATTTTCTTCTCCAGGGGATCTTCCCGACCCGGGATCGAATCCAGGTCTCCTGTCTTGCAGGTGGATTCTTTACCATCTGAGCCACCAGGGAAGCCCAAATGAGAGGTTTATTATCTTCCTCTCCCATAAAAACATAAACTTCCTGAGAGCAGGAGATTTTGTTTACTCAGTGTCCCCCGTGTCTACAACTGTGCTTGATGTATATAGTAGTGTGGTCAAAGCATTTTTGTTAAGTGAATCGTTTCAGTTCTTCTCGTTGGGCTTTCTATTACTTTCAGCTGCAAGCAAATGTTCCTGGCATTCTGCCTGTGGTGAGCTCCTCGATTTTATTATACCTCTCTGCTCTGTCCTTCGGATCCAAAGCTTGCTTTAAAATGATGCTCACTCCACATTGAGCATGTGATCTCAAGGCTCCCAGACCTTGCCATCTGAATCCCCAGGGTATACAGACCACATCGGGGGCCCACTTGAGGCTGCAGTGTCAGCAAAAGGAGGTCCAAACCACTAGGCACTGTGCAATGCGATTCATTCATTCATGTTATGATTCATTCATTCATGTTATGATTCATTCATAACAGCTAGGATCAAACCAGTCAGTCCTAAAGGAAATCAACTCTGAATGTTTATTGGAAGGGATTTGATCAAACTCTGGGAGGTGGTGGAGGACAGGGGAGCCTGGCGTGCTGAAGTCCATGGAGTTGCAAAGAATTGGACACGAGTTAGCAGCTGAACAACAGCACAGCTGAGAGACTGAGCGGGAACTGAAGAGGGCCCATGGTGGGGGCTGGGACGGGCTGCTCTGGAAGCCTGAGGAGGGGGTGTATTTTGTCCTCAAGCCCCAGCTTGGCTGCCAGGACTTTGCTAGACCCATGCGAAGAGTTGACTCATTGGAAAAGACTCTGATGCTGGGAGGGATTGGGGGCAGGAAGAGAAGGGGACGACAGAAGATGAGATGGCTGGATGGCATCACTGACTTGATGGACATGAGTCTAAGTGAACTCCGGGAGTTGGTGATGGACAGGGAGGCCTGGCGTGCTGCGATTCATGGGGTCGCAAAGAGTCGGACACGACTGAGCAACTGAACTGAACTGAACTGAACTGAAGAGGGAAAGAGAAGGAGGAGCTGTTCTCTAATGTTCTTGAGAAGAGATGCAGTCTGAGGAAGTAGCCTGGTATTGGGAACCTCCTAGTTTGAGGAAGGATGTTTATTTAGTCTGGGCCCCCCAGTACAAAGGAGAATGTGTAACCGTGGAAGCATCTCTCATCCTAGGAGGAAAAACAGCCTGGTCTGAGGAAGGAGGCAAAGCCCTTGAGGCCCTTGGTGAGGAAAGAGGGCCAGACTTGAAGAAGCCCTAGTCCGAGGGAAGAAGCACAGCCTTTGGGGTCCCAGAGTAAAGAAAGAGGACTAGCTTTGGGGAATTTCTTAGTCTGAGGGAGGAGGCTCACCCCTACCTTTTACTTTCTCACCGGAAGCTTCCAAACCCCGAGAAATGCCCTAGTAGAGGGGCACCATCTGGTGGAACAAGCAGGGAGGCTTCGAGGAGGGGGTCGGGGGTCAGGCGGGCTGGCTCAGGAGAGGGTCGCGGTGCCCAGCGCGACGGTCAGCACCGGCAGGGCGAGGCGGAGGCCAAGCGCTGCGCCCGAGTGGCACTTGGGGTCCAGGATGGCGCGTTGCTTGGCGTTGCAGACGGGGCGGGCCGGCCAGCCGGTGGCCCGGGAGCGCCGGGAAGCCCTCTTCCCGGCACAGGTCGCGGGTGCCGCAGCCGCGCACGCTCAGGTTCCGGCCGCCTGCGGAGACCAGACGAGGGGTTGCACAGAATTGGACTTGACTGAGCAGCAGGTACACACCAACAGGAAAATACTTAACCACAGCTGTTGGTGTTATTTTTAGGTCCTTATCTTTTAGCCATATGTGGAAATGCTTATGGCTGAGTAATAGGATATCTGCGTGTATTCAAAATAACATGGGGCCTGGGTAGAGATGAAACAGGATTGGTCATGATCACAGTTGGGTGAAAGGTCCACAGGGCTTATTAAACCGTTTACTCTTACATTTGCTTTTGAATTTCTCCATCATAGAAAAGTTAAAAAGAAATGTAAGCCTCACAGCACAGTCTGAGTTTATGTCATCTTGCCCTGAACTGGAGTACACTTCCTCAAAGAGCCATGTTTGTGAGTCACGGTCCCACCCCACCCCCATCATGCACACCCACCCACACATGTACACACACACACACCTCAATCACAGCTCATATGAAGCCCAAGAGACCAGAGAACAAACCACACAAACACACCCAGGCTTCCTGCTCACTGACATATCACTCCTCCTCCGGAAACACCCACACTCTGACTCCACTGTGCACAAAAACCAACTTCCCCAGTTCATCCCTTCCCTGGACAGTAATCTATTAAAGAGCTATTCAGTCCACCTGAGTCTTATTCACATTCAACAATGATAACCACCAACATTGCTGCCGCTGCTGCTGAGTCGCGTCAGTCGTGTCCGACTCTGTGCGACCCCATAGACGGCAGCCCACCAGGCTCCCCCGTCTCTGGGATCTTCCAGGCAAGAACACTAGAGTGGGTTGCCATTTCCTTCTCCATTGCATGAAAGTGAAAAGTGAAAGGGAAGTCGTTCAGTCGTGTCTGAGTCTTAGTGACCCCATGGACTGCAGCCCACCAGGCTCCTCTGCCCATGGGATTTTTCAGGCAAGAGTACTGGAGTGGGGTGCCATTACCGTCTCCAAACCACTAACACTGAATGTCATCAATTTCAAGATGCAAATTCCTATTCCCCAACACACACACACACACACACACACACACACAGTTTAGTCACGCAGTTGTGTTCTACTCTTTGCAACTCCATGGACTGTAGCCCGCCAGGCTCCTCTGAGCATAGGATTTCCCAGGCAAGAACACTGGAATGGGTTGCCATTTCCATCTCCAGGGAATCTTCCCAACCCAGGGATGGACCTCGAATCTCCTGTGTTGGCAGGTAGATTCTCTACCTCTGAGTACATACATATATTTTTTGAACACTTTGGAAGACAGCTGTCTTCCTGTCTTCCCATCACCTTAGATTTGCTGACATGCCATACATAGTCCTTACTATGTTCTAGAATTATGCTATTCAGTACAGTAGCTACTAGCTGTATATGGCTCTTAAGCCCCTGCCATGTGGTTGGTTTGAACTGGGATGGGCTATGAGTGTAAAACCCACGTGAGGTTTCAAAGACTTAGTAGGAAAAAAATGAATGTAAGATATCTCATTTATCATTTCTCATGTCATTTGCATGTTGAAATGATAACTGTTGGATAAGTTGGGTTAAAAATATATTATTCATTTGGCGGAAACCAACACAATTCTGTAAAGCAATTACCCTTCAATTAAAAAATAAATCAATTTAAAGTTAAAAAAAGAAGCCAGAGGAAAATATATTATTCAATGAATTTCACCTTTCACCTTTTGCTTAAGGCCAGTAAAAGGTTTTAATTTGCATATGTGGACATTGTATTTCTTTTGGACAGCACATATCTAGAAGTTTCATGGATTATCTTATTTAATATTCATAACAGATAAGAGACTTTGATTATCCTCTTTCTCAGATGGGGAAATTGAGGCACAGACAAAGAAAGTCCCCTGCCCAGGGTCACCCAGCTCATAAGGGCTAGGATTTGAACCCAAGCAGCCTGGCCCCAGAGTCCTGCTTTCCACCCTCTACTCCATCACCTCTCTCATGAACTCATTTCATCCTCATCAAACCCTGTGAGGTATGCTTCTAGCATCCCCACTTATCAGAAGAGAAAAATGAGGCTAAAAGGGGTGAAGGTGCTTGGGCCACATGGGGTCAGTGATGGAACTGGGCCCCCAAACCCAGGCATGCCTGTATCACAAACCAGTGTGTTCAGACTCTCTCGTGCACATGTGCTCGCACACATACACACATCTTACCTGCTTCGGACACCAGGTTCATGTGGATACACTCTGTCTCCATGCTGGGACACTGCATGTAGAAGGCGCGGCTGCAGGGCCCTGAGTGGCCCCCAGGACATGTAGGGCACAGGAGCTCACTCAGGGCGCCTGGGACTGGCAGGGCAGCTGGAGGGGCAGAGTGATGGTCAGCCGGGAGAGCTCTCAGGACCTCCCAGGGCCCTTCATGTGCTCACAGGCTCTACTACAGGGAGATGACCTTAATGGAGTTTCCCAGGGAGCTGCAGTCAAGGTGGCTGAGGGCAACCTGACTGGTAATGAGGGTTGAGTGCCCACCCTCCTCAATCCAGGACAAACTCTCCTCCAAAGTCACCCCACCACCTCCTTGGCCTCCCATCTGACCACTTTCTGGTGGCAGCGCACCGAGAGGACCGGGCTCTTGGCAGTTGCCTTGGCAACAGGTGGTGTTGACCCAGAAGCCAAAACCAATGCTGTAGGTCAAGGCAGAGATGGAGTTGTCAGGTTTGCAATCCTTGGAGGCCACACAGGAACCATTTCTCCAAGTGACAGAGTTAGTTGCACCTAGGACTGGAAGGATATGGGGGTGGGTTCGTGAGGAGCAAATACGAGCCATCTTCATCCCCCCACCAGGGACTGAACCTTCACAGGCACCCTCTACTGTGAAAGTACTGAGTCCAGATCACTGGACCGCCAGGGAATTCCCAAATCATTGTTAAGTCATGAAGTCTGTTTTTTATCATTGTGGTAAAAAAAAAAAAAAAAATATATATATATATATATATATGCATAATACAAAATTTACCTTCTTGGCCAGTTTTAAGCGTGCAGTTCAATAGTGTTCACTATATTACATTGTCAGGTAATACATCTCTAGAATTTTTCATTTTGCAGAATTGAATCTATCACCATTCTACTTTCTTTATCCATGATTTTGGCCACTCTAGATACCGCATGTAAATGGAATTAGACAGTGGTTATCTTTTTGTGTCTGGTGAAGCGTCTATATTTTTAGCTGCTTTGCCATTCAGGAATTTCTAGGACACTTGCAGCATCAGGTTTTAAACTCCCATCCTCTGTTGCAGCCAGCCTCTGCCCTTCATTGCCAGGAAAGGGTTACCGTGGCTGGAGTTGAAGCAGCAAACACAGGAGGGCAGGAGAGGTCGTGGATGTGTCTTCTGTCCCCGTCTGCCTGTCCTCCCCCATCCTGTCCCGGGCGCTCACCTGTGATGCGCTCACCTGTGATGCCCACCGTCTGGAGGCAGTAGTTCCTATCTTCAGTGCAGGGGAGAGGGTTGCAATGGTGGAGGTCTGAGCAGGTGAAGCACGTGGTGACCTCAGCCTTGTTGTGGGCCATGTAGGGACCTGGGGAGAGAGGAAGATGAGCTGGCTGGAGGATGTGTGTGCACGTGCGTGCCGTGTGTGTCAGTTTCTGGGCACGCAGCTGTATGCTTGTGAAAGTGCTGTGTGAATGCGCTTCTGTGACGACACAGTTTGTGTGTATGAGCATCCACGCCTGTTTCTGTGCACACGTGGTCATGTGGCTATACACGCATATGTTGCGCTGTGTGTTCTGGAATTGTCTGAAGAAGGGTAGGAATGTCTGTGTGTGGGGATCTATGTGCATTTCTGTGTTTACATGTCTATGTTGCTGTTGTTGTTTAGTCACTAAGCCCTGCCTGACATTCTGCAGTCCTATGGACTGTAACCTGCCAGGCTCCTCTGTCCACGGGATTGCCCGGTCAAGAATACAGAAGTGGGTTGCCATTTCCTTCTCCAGGGATCTTCCCCACTGAGGAATCGGACCCCATCTCCCGCATTGTCAGGCAGATTCTTTACCACTGAGCCACCTGGGAAGGCCATGTGTCTGTGTAGGAGGCTGGTCTAGGGAGTCTGTGTTTCCAGCAAGGTTTAGGGTGCTTGGATATACATGTTGGTGAGCAGATGTGTATGTTAGCTAAGTGTTTCAGTGTGTGTGTATATTTTGTACTTTTGTGTATTAATATTTGTGTTTGTACCTGTCTCTTTCCCAGTCCATGTGCTTGGATCTGACAACCAACCTTCATTTGTGTGTGCCCCTGCACACATGTGTCATACATCCACAAGGACTGTACCCACAAAAATTCCATGCCCCATCTCCCAGTTGTCAGTAATCCTAGTTTGCCCTTTTCCTCTTTCCACGCTGTAAATTTTAGCTCTCAGGCCTACCATTTTTTTCTTCATCGTCCTCATTCATTTAATCCTCTGATTAGTTTTGAAAAGTAAACTGCGTAACAGCTGGTAATCTGAGATAGTAAAGGTGAGAATGTTCCTGCTTTGCCTATAAATTCAGCAAACATATCTTCTTTATCACAGGACTGTCTTTGCTGTGCAGGTTCTAACAAGAGTATTTTCTATGTCCCCAGGGCTAAGGGGACACTGAATCCAGGTTTGAAAATTACCTTTGCTCCTCTGAAATGTCTATAATTCTGCTCAGTTGTCACTTAAAAACCTGTTGCTGGGACTTTGCTGCTGGTCCAATGGCTTAGATTCCACTCTCCCAATCTGGGGGCCCAGGATTTCATCCCTGGTCAGGGAACTAGACCCTACATGCTGCAACTAAAGATCCTGCATGCTTCAGTTAAGACCTGGCACAGCCAAATAAATTAAATAGATATTTTACAAAAACAAACAAAAACCAAACAAACAACTGTTAACCTGGTAAATACTATCTCAATTAACATCTCTCTTTTCTGAAAAACTATTGTCAGTGTTCTTTGGTAAGCTAAAAGAAGGCTGTTGTCAAATCTGTCTTCTTTCACAAGCCAGGAAGTGAAGAAAATGAAAAGACCATCAGATTTCTTCTAAACTGAGTTTAGATCTTGAATCTCATTTACACAACAGGATGTTCTCATTTTGACGTAGTGCTCCTCTGCAGGCGTGTTTTGGGTGCTGGGATGTAAATGCAGATGGTCTGTGGATGTGTGCCAATGGGATTTTCTGCATCCCAGTGTCAGGTGGTGTGCGTGTGTCTGTGTGCATCTGTGTGGTGGTGTGTGTGAGCACACGCCTGCGCACATATGAGTAATTGCGTTCTCTGGGAGCCTGATGGTCGGGAGGGGGATACTTGGGAACACATAAGATCAGGAAGGGCATTAGGGACCCAGAGAGGGGAAAGAGGGTAGTCTCAGGAAGTCAGCGTTCAAAGCACCTGGCTGGGTGGTGGGAGTCACATGGCTACATTCGGGCTTGGTGATGAGATGAAATCCAGATGCTTCCGGGCCCAGAGTGGTGTTCGCTTGCAGGTGGCAGATCTCTGGTGTAGCACAGCCTTTCAGGGTTTGGGGGTCCCTGTAGAAACAAGGTAAAGCTGGCGGGGAGGCTCAGAGCTTGAGCCTTCCCAACTTGATGTCTGTCTTTCTCTGTGTGAAAGTTTCCAGCCCTCTTGATTGTTCTGTATGATTCATTATCAAATCTATCTGGTCATTTCTTACAACCTCTTGTTGCCCACTCATTTGAAGGATTCTAATTTTATTCCTTCATATATGTCACATATAACTACATTGTGTTCCGTGGCTGCTAATTATAATAGCTGAGTTCCTTGTTTACCTATATCCACTATTTGTTGCCGCTGCTATCATTCATGGTGACTTGTTTCCTTGTGCATTTCATGGGCTCTGGATTGGGAGCTCACATGGGGTTGATGTCATCTGTGGGAGTTCTGGGGGCTTTTCCCTGGAGAGGATTTGCCTTTGCTTATACCAAGATCAACTGGCCTATGCTTTGTCAGATAAGTCAGATCAGCTGACTCACTGGAAAAGACTCTGATGCTAGGAAAGATTGAGGGCAGGAGGAGAAGAGGAGAGACGGGATGAGATGGTTGGATGGCATCATCAACTCAATGGTCATGAATCTGAGCAAACTCTGGGAGATAGTGAAGGACAGGGAAGCCTGGTGTGCTGCAGTCCATGGGGTCACAAAGAGTCAGACAGGACTTAGCAACTGAACAACAAAATACTGAGAGCCAGGGGTTCTACCAACCTGGGATCATTTCAGCTTCCTTCCAAGATCCCTGACTTACATAGGGGTTAAAGAGTCAGTTCTCCAACCATGCTGTGGACCCAAGATCTAGTCACTTAAAGCAGGCTTTTTTTTTTTTTTTTTTTTTTGCCCACACTGAGAAGCATATGAGATCTTAGTTCCCTGACCAGGGATCGACCCCACACCTCCTGCACTGGAAGGTGAGGTCTTAAACATAGCACCACCAAGGAAGTCCCTTAAAGCAGGCTGTTATAAGTATTTGCTCTCAGGGCCACTGTGCATTACATGTTCACTTACTGATCTTCTGATTTATGCTCACATTTTAGTTTTCTTTGGGGACCCTTGGAAATCTCCCTCAAGCTCCCAAAATCATGGGGAAACTTTTGTACAACATCTAGTTCATCTGTAAACAGTGGAACCAAGGGGGATGGGTGGTGGGAGCAATCTATCCTGGAAGCAGGCTAAAAGATTAGAGTGTATTGCCTGCGGAGCAGTTAAAAACAATAAAAGCAACCGAAAGTCAGTCTGCTTTTTATTATCATCATATACCAGCATTTCTAAACAGTGGTGGTGATAAATATCTCTCTCCACCGGAGCAGACCATTCCTCCCATTCTCGTTCCTCTCATGCCCACCCTCCGAGCATGCCACTGTTAACAGAAAGACCCTGCAGAGCATCTAGTCCACCAGACTGCTAGTGGCAGAAGCCCAGACCACTTCTCTCTCTGACTCTTCACAGGTATTCTAGTCTCTGATCAGTGTGGTTGTGTTCCAAGCCTTTTGTTCAAAAAGCCTCTGCTCCAGCCCTTTGCAAACACGTGATGATTTAAAAATACACCTGCAGGGATTTCCCTGGTGGTCCGGTGATTAAGACTCCACCTTTCAACACAGAGGATGCTGTTTCAATCTCTGATGGAGGAGCTAAGATTCCACATGCCTCATTGCCAAAAGACCAAAACATAAAGCAGAAGAAATAGTGTAACAAATTCAATAAAGACTTTTAAAACAATGGTCCACATTAAAAAAAAAAATCTTCCCTGGGGTAGGAAATGGCAACCCACTCCAGTATTCATGCTTGGAGAAGCCCATGGACAGAGGAACCTGGCAGCCTACACAGTCCATAGGGTCGCAAAGAGTCAAACACAACTAAAGTGACTTAGCACGCATATCTAAGGCTTAATAATAATAAACTTTCTTTTTTAACTTAAATAAAATAAAATGTGCAAATTATTTAAGACCAATAGGTGAGGGTCTATACCTCCTCTCCAATGAAACCAGATGGACTTTTGTGATGATTTCAATCAATAAAACATAGAAGACATGAGAGGATGTGAATTCCAAGGCTAGGTCATAAAGGAGCATGCAGCTGCCACCTTGTTTGCTGGAATACTTGCTCTTGAACTTTTCAGCTGCCATGTAAAGATGGCGGCAGCCATGATGTAAAGAAGCCCAATGGAGAGAAACCACACAGAGAAACTTTGAGATTACATGGAGAGAGAGGTGGGCCAACTAGCCCCACCCGCTGCCTTGTTTGCTGCATTAATCAGTGTACTGGAGCTCCAGCCACTGTATAAAAAGCCCCGAGGCAGCCATGATGTAAGGAAAGCCAGTGTAACCAGTGTGGAGAGAAGACATGGAAAAGCCCAGATTCTACACCTACGAGATGCTCATTAAGCCCCCTAGTTGCCCCTCGGTGTCAACTCCAGCAGCCCTCTAGCTGTATCTATATGAGAGAACAGGACTTTCCAGATGAGCTTTTCCTGAATTCCCAACCTGCAGAAACCGTAAGAGTTAATAAAATGATTGTTTTAAGACACTACAGCTAAGAGACATTTAAGCAGCAATAAATAACCAGAACACACGTGCAAATGACCCTCAACACTGATTTGTGCAGACAGCGTGGAGGCCGGCCAGGCAGCTGACCTCCTGAAGGGAACCCTTACCTCCATGCCATGTCCCACTGAGGGTGAAGCACACAGTCTGGTTTCCAGTGCAGTTCATGACCGAAAGGAGTCACACAGGGCCAGCTCATTCCTGGGACAGTAGCGGCATTGCACCCCGTTGGGCTGGGCTTGGGGTCTTGCTTCTGGTGGGTGTGGTTGTAATGAGAGTGAGATGGGGCTGAGGGAGACCCGCCTTTCATCCCCCTTTCCCCACCCTCTGTTCTTGCTGCTTCCACCCACCACCATCTTCCTCCAAAGTGAGACCAGTCTGGTCTGAGACACCTCCTTCTGGTCCTTGAAGGCTGATTCCAAGGAGCAGAATCAAAAGTGGAGTTGGCCATTTGTCCATTTGGTGGCCATGCTGTCCATTTGTCCTCAGCAAACCTTCATGCTGAAGTCCAAGGGTTCTTTCATTCATTCCACAAACATTTATCGAGCACCTACCCTGTGCCAGGCCCTGTTTTCAAGACATTGGCCACACAGACAAAAGCCCTCCCTCTAAGACCTCAAATTCCAAATGTGATGAAAAGGTGATGCTGTTATTTTAGATTTTAAAATATTGTGGTGTTTTACAAAAGAGTAGTTCACCACCATCTGGTTAATTCCAGGTTCTCCACCATCTGATTAGTGTTCAGAGCTTTCTTAGAGATCTGGAACATTGAAAAGGAAGCTATTTAAGCATATTTTTTTTCCTTAGGCAAAACAGCCACAGATTGTTTTAACATGGGTTTATAGTGAAACATTGGCAGATACAGAAAAGTAGAGAACTGTGCTGATTAATAGATGGCCTCTCTCTACACGTGGTTATTAAATACTTAAACTGTGGGTGGTTCCCTTTGGGATGTGCTCTGAGTATAAAACACACCCTAGAGGGTGTATTTTCAGAGGTTTCATTTGGGAAAAGAAAGTAAAAATATCTCATTAATAATTATATATTGATTATCACCATGTTGAAATAATAGCTTGGATATGGTACCTGAAGATCTATTCTTAAAATTAATTTCACCTGCTTTTTCCTACTTTTGAATGTGGCTACTAGGAAGCTTTCATTCTCTGTATGGCTCAAAGTTTATTTCCACAGACACCCATGGGCATCTTGCATGTGTGTATGCTAAATCACTTCAAAGGCCAGTCATATCTGGCCCTTGGGGACCCCATGGACTGTAGCCTGCCAGGCTTCTCTGTCCATGGGGATTCTCCAGGCAAGAATACTGGAGTGGGTAGCCATGTCCTCCTCCAGGGAGGTTTTCCCAACCCAGGATCAAGCCCAGATCTCCCAAATTGCAGACAAATTCTTTACCATCTGAACCACCAGGGAAGCCCTACCAAGAAACAATTACTCTAGTACACCTGAAACTAACAAGACATTGTAAATTAACTATACTGCAATATAAAATGAAATATAAAAATATAAAAAAATCTTAAAGAGCAATAAAGTAAAAATATGGACTTCTCTGGTGGTCCAGTGGTTAAGACTCCATGCTACCAAGGCAGAGGGCGTGGGTTTGATCCCTGGTCAGGGAATTAAGATTCCACATGCCATGTAGCATGGCCAAAAGATAAAAATTAAATTAAGATTACCAATAGAACAATCTGAAGGACAGATATATGTGTATGTATGACTGAATCACTTTGCTATTCATCTGAAATTAACACAACGTTGTAAATCCAACATAAAATTTAAAAATTTTAAAGGAACAAAAAAATAAGATAAAAATGATCAGTAGAAGAATCTGAAAAAGAATGGATATGTATATATGCTTATTTTGCAATTTAGAAGAATGAAAAAAATGAGACAATTGGTCCAAGTATTCTAAAGTAGTCTCTGCAACCTTTCTTTACACCTAGGAGCTTTGTCTGATGCAGTTATACTCGTAACTGACAATTTATATGCTGACTAGCATACCCCGCTCTCAGCTCAGACCTGGATGTTGCATTTGGCTGATGTGCACAGTTTAGGAGGAGAGAAGTCCCAGGAGTCTGGACGGATGGCCAGTAGCCCCAAGTGTGGAGCTGTCTAGAGTCTCCTCACTGATACGCCTGCCAAATTCAAAACTCCTTCTCTGGGAAAAACAGCCAAGCAACGAAAGTGATCTTTATCACCGTTCAGAGCCAAGTTTGGAAGGAGCCAGCGAGGAGATGCTCACTGTCAAGGTCGAGCAAGTGCAGAGTCAGCACCAGAAAACAAGCATTTCCCCTTACCCTAGCCTGGAGCCCATCACCAATCATGACATATCTTGTTCTGTTTGACTAGCTTTCGGGCAACCCCTCTCCCAAGAAGAAAGAAGAGTCTGGGACTTCTGTTAAGCGGCACCCCCCACACACACACAATAACTCCATAAGTACAGCTAAATTTTATAGATTGCCTACTCTGTGTCAGCTTTGCACTGTCTGCCACTCTTGCACAAATTATTGCACACCCGTTTTCCAGATGAGAAAACTGAGGTTCTTCTTGTCCCAATCAGCCAGGCAGAGCCAGAGACTAAGGCCAAGTTCCCATGACACCCCAGCAGGGTGTGTGGCCTCCAGGGCCTGGCCAACAGACCTTGTGGGGTAGCACTGTTGCAGTTGTCTTCACAACAGGCTGTGCGGATCCAGAGACTCAAGCCAGGACCATAGGTCAAGGAGTAGACGTCTTCTCGACAGTCTCCAGGGGTCACGCAGGACCCATTCTTGATGATAGTCCCATTTGCTGGTGACAGAAATTGAGGATGGGAAGTTAGAGACCTCCCTGCCCCAAAGCCCTCCGGGACCTCTGCCCACCCCCTGCAGCAGTCCCCACAGATCAGTCTGGGGCTTTAGATGGTGTTGAGACCACCCCACCCCTACCCCCACCTCCCCACTGCCATCCCAGCAGCCCTGAGCTAGCTGAGCTACGAGGTACGACCAGAGGGGGCTGGTCCAGGCCACTCTCCTCCAGCCCCTGCCCACCCACTTTGTCCATCCTCCCTACCCACCCCCCCACCCCAGCCAGCCCATCCCCTACCCAGCTGCAACTGGCTAAGCAAGCAGGAGTCCTGGGCCAGAGGACAGGTTTTCTCCATGCAGTTTCCTAGCAAAGGGCAGACTGGACACGTCTTGGCGGTCCCTGTGGGGAGAGAGGGGTGATTATACCCTGAGATTTGAGAAGGAGGAAGGGAGAACACACACTCACACGCAGACACCCAAGTCAAGAATAGAGCTAAGAGGGACTTCCCTGGCGGCCCAGTGACTAAGATTCTGTGCTTCCAATAGAGCTAATGGTGGTGGGTGGGCTGCTGGGAGAAGATCAAGGAACATTTTCCTGGTGGTGGGTGAACGGCATTCCAAGTGGGTGAAACACTGCAGACAAAGGCTGGGAGCTGAAGTCAGCATCTCCAAGCTGGAGCTTAGGACAGTCTGCATGTAACCTACCAACTCTCACCAATTTCTCCAAACATCTCCCCTGTCCCCCACCAAGTCCAGAACTGAACAGATAAGAGAGTCATTTCCTGAACTTCCCTTATGGTCCAGTGGTTACGAATCCACCTGTCAGTGCAGGGGACATGGGTTCTATCCCTGGTCCGGGAAGATGCCACATGCTGTGGAGCAACTAAGCCCGTGTGCCACAACTATTGAGCCTGTGCTGTAGGGCCGGGAGCCAAAACTGCTGAAGTCCTGACACCCCAGAGCCCGCGCCACCAAGACCTTGTGGGGTAACACTGCTAGTGCCACCCGAGAGAAGCCAGCACAATGAAAAGCCCGCACACCGCGGTATGATAGTAACCAGCCCCACTACTCTCCAGCAGCAACCAAGTGGAAGTGAAGTCACTCAGTCGTGTCTGACTCTTTGCGACCCCATGGACTATAGCCCACCAGGCTCCTCCGTCCATGGGATTCTCCAGGCAAGAGTGCTGGGGTGGGTTGCCATTTCCTCCTCCAGAGGATCTTCCCAACCCAGGAATCGAACCCAGGTCTCCCGCATTGCAGGCAGACGCTTTAACCTCTGAGCTACCAGGGAAGCCCCACCCCAAAATAAATACTTTTTCTTTTTAAAAGTTTCATTTCCCTTCATCGGCTGAGGACCACCCTGTCTGTCCAGCAGGTCTTAACCCCCAAGACGTCTCTGAGGCTCTTCCAAGAAATCTCAAGGGTCTAAGACACACAGCCTGAAAAGGTGTATGGCTGACCTTGACTCACATCGTCTACTTATAGATGAGGCAACTGAAACCAGATGGAGTTAGAGTCTTACCCAAGATCACACTGTGAGGTCCTGACCATTTAATTCCTATCCTGAGCCAAAGCGAAAGTGTTAGTTGCTCAGTTGTGTCTGACTCTTTTTGACCCCATTCTCCAGACAAGAATACTGGAGTGGGTTGTCATTTCCTTCTTCAGGGGATCTTCCTGACCCAGGGATCAAACCCTGGTCTCCCACATTGCAGGCAGATTCTTTACCCTCTGAATCACCAGGTAAGATCTATCCTGAACCAAAGGTAGCAGAATCATAAGCAGAGGGAAGATAATCAGGTGAGGTAAAGGAATAATAAGTTATTATTAATAATTCACCTTCAGGCAAGGCCACTTATGGCCTGACATTGTTCTAAGTTCTTAAAAATTTCTTCAAACAAAAATTTTTGTAAGTTTAGAATTATGTTTTATTTGTGGCATTCCTGAGGACTTAAGCCCAAGATAGCTCTGAGGGACTGTTCCAAAAATGTAAGGGAGGAGTTTTCTGGAATATAATACAGCATAGGAATTTTTGCAAAAACAAAAACAAAAAACAGTTAGTTGAACACCAAAAGCTTACTGTTAATTAAAGAAAACCCAGAAGATCAAGTTATTTAATTTTTCACTTTTCTATCCCCTGTAACAACTTAGCTCAGTGAAAGCCCTGCCCCCAAGAGGCCCCCCAGGCAGAGTCACTATCATCCTCATTTCACAGATAGGGAAGCCAAGGCATAGAGAGGTTAAGTGGCTTACTCAAGGTCACACAGCTAAGAAGTGGCAGTGCCAGGATTTGAGCCCAGGCAGCCTGGCTCCAGAACTACGCTCTCAAACACCACATCCAGCTGCCTCTGCCGAACAAAAAGCCAAGATACAAGAAGCTGGCACTCGGACTCCCATCACCCCCTCCCTCTCCGAGGAACCACACACAATGCACCTTACCTTCTGGGACTGCCAGCGCCCCCAGGAGCGCTAGAAGGGGGAGGAGCCAGAACATGATCCAGGCTGGAGAGGAGGAAGAAGGACCAAGGTGCCCCGGCCTTTTATTCAAGGGCCTTGTCTAGGGTGTCAGTCCCGGAAGAGGGAGAGCAAATAGGCTGGGCAGATAGAGTCCCACCTGCCAAGCTGGCCACTGGGAGCCGGGGAGGGGCCTAGAGAGCTTGGAGATGGGGAAATTGAGTCCTGAGGGGCCTGGGGGACAAGCCAGAGGCTATTCAGTGAAGCCAAAGAAGAACAATTGGCCTGTTCTTGTTGTTTTTTGTTTTCTTCTTTCCTTTTTTGTCCTTTTTTCCCCCCTCCCCCTGCCTTTTTTTTTTGTTTGTGTTTTGGGCATGTTGCTGCTATTAATATTATTACTAATAGGTTTGCTGGTCATTTTATGGGAGATGTTAACTCACTGGATCCCTCTAATAATCCTACAAGCCATTATCATTAACCCTAGGAGGCATATTCCAAAATATTTGACCAGGGACTTCCCTGGTGGTCCAGCAGTTAAGAATCTATCTGGCTGTGCAGGGGACGCAGGTTCAATCCCTGGTCAGGGAACTAAGATCCCACATGCTGAGGAGCCACTGAACCCACATGCCTCAGCTAAGACCCAACACAGCCAAATAAAAAATAAATAAATATCTTTTTAAAATATTTGACTGTCAGTACAGGGCAGGCTCCGCAGCAGTAACAATTCAGCCCCATTGCTAGAGCGCTGTTCTGGTCCCCTTCACCAACCTGGTGATTCCATTTTAGTTAGTAGAACTCGGGGGTGTCTGGGAAGACCCAGACATGCCACGAGTTGGGGAGCAGCCAGGGTCTTGGAAGAGCAGATTTCTACCAACCAAATCTGGTTAAAGTCTCAATATTTTAACAATTGGTACGGTTGCAATCAGCCCTGAGTTTCCCCATTTCACAGAGAAGGAAACTAAAGCTCAGAACAGTCCAGACCCTTGTCCAAGGCCACAACGTGAGGATTCTGGCACAACCAGGATTTGAACCCAGGCCCCACTGACTTGACTAATAGGTTTGCTGGTCATTTTATGGGAGATGTTAACTCCACCAAGAGGGGAGAGGGAAGATAGCGCACCCCTCCTGATGAGGCCCACATTGCTCTCTTGCCCTCACCCCTGCAGAAAGGCTTGATTTGCACATCTGCTCAATGGGAATAAGATCCATCTCAACCACCCACAAACGGCCTTTTAGTCCCAATGCTTGGAATGTCTCTTCACCAGCTTTGAGTCCCACCTGCCTCTCCTTTGAGAAGTAACTCTGGGGCTGCTCCTTCCCTCTCGTTTGGGGCCTCGGTGTGTTGAACCCTGAGGTCCATTTCTTTCAACTCCGAAATCCTTATGATTTGAAATCAGAATTGATCATCTTCAATGGGCAGTTCCATCCTCCTGCAAGCTCTGGCTCTGACCCCTGCCCTACCCCCAGGATCTGTATCAGGTGTTAGGAGACCACAGCTTGGCTGACATTTCCCAGGAAGGATTAGATCCTCAGGGCTCCACCAGCCCCTAAGCAGATAGGAAGAGAGATATATCACTGCCCTGGTGACACTAAACTGGGATCAACCCAGGGCCCTCAGGAAAGGCTGTGTTGGCTACATTCCTGTGCAGGTGAGGTATACTAGTGATGCTCAGGCTTCAAGGAAACCACACGCGCGTGCCAAGGCGGGTGAGCACTGACGAATCAGAAGGCCAGGATTCAGGTTCCAGTTCTGCCTCCTCAAGCTGGGTAATCGTGGACATTTCACGCCCCTGAGTCTCAGTATTCTCATTTATCAAAGAGCCCGCATAGGAGGGCTTATGTCATAGGGCTGCCATGAGGATAAAACGAGCTGATGCATCAGAGGAAGAATACTGAGAACAACAGATGCTTGAGGGCATCGTCATCCCATCATCATCTCATCATCACCTCCCCATTGTAATCGTCATCATCTGGCAGTGGGCCTGACAACGCTAGGGTTGGGCTCCCCTCTTGGCTCAGAGGAGAGATCTCAGCAGAGAGAAAGGACCAGTCCAAGGTCACTCCACAGGCCTTGCCGGGCTTTCCAGACTCTCGGGCAGGGCCCTCAATCAGGGTGGAGAGTCAAAGAGCCAACTTGGGAAGGTACCAGTCCTAAAGAGAAAGGCAGGAGGCTGGGGTGGGGTGGTGTCTCTTCCTGCCATAGGATGGGATGCTGTGGCAGAGACGAGTTTGGGGAGGAGGCCACCTCCTTCCCAGGTGGATCCCCAGCCTCTTGGTTCAGGAGAGGTGGGAAGAAGGGAGAACAGTCCCCAGGGAGGCTGGGGTTCTTGGAGGAGGGAGCAGCTCCTGGTGCTTCATGAGTAACAGCCAGTCTCCTCAAAGTTTAGCTGATAACTGAGGCTGAGTAAACAGGCCACCGACTGCACAAACATGAGGTTTTCTGAGTAAAGATTGTGAAGGGCAGGGAAATGTCCCTTCCATGCCTCCCTGCCCTTAATTTAAAACCTGGAGGTGGGGGACCTCAGGGCAATTCTATAATGCATGTCCAAGCAAATATTCCCAGATAGCTGAGTGATAAAGAACCTACAGAAGAGGCAGGTTCAGTCCCCGGGTTGGGAAGATGCCCTGGAGGAGGAAACAGCAACCCATTCCAGTATTCTTGCCTGGAAAGCACCACAGAGAAGCCTGGCAGGCTATAATCCAGGGGGTCATAAAGAATTGGACACAACTGAGCACGCACCCACCCCCTCTTTTATAGACAAACAACAGTATATGATACACACAATTCTGCCCCTAGATTTTTCCACCTAACAATCAGGTAACCTGAATTACATAATTTCTTCTTTCTTTTTCCTGTTGGATAAGTATACCTCTTGTACAGTTTGGTACAAACCACTTGTACAGTTCACTGTAATTACAAACCGCTGCGGCAAAAAACGTAGGTACAGAGTTCCGCGTTCCCAGAAGTGGTGAAGTGTTTTTGCAGCATCAGGAACGTTTTCTACATTTGTAAATTTGAGAGCGATTGCAAAACACCCGTCTGTTTACACTCCTGTCAGTAGTGTGGGAGTGCCCATTTCCCCAAAGACTCCCTAGCTTGGTGCACATCTAGGTGTTTTATTTTTGCCAACCTTAGGAGAAAGGGGTGTGGTAGGACACCATCCTGTGTGTGCTCAGCTGCATCCTTCTCTTTTGCAGCCTCGTGGACTGGATGCAGCCCACCAGGCTCCTCTGTCCATGGCACTCTCCAGGCAAGAATACTGGAGTGGGTTGCCATTTCCTCCTCCAGAGGATCTTCCCTGCCTGGGGATTGAACCCTCATCTCCTGCACTGGCAGGCAGATTCTTAACCACTGGATTACCAAGGACGTTTTGCCATTGTGTGTCTTCTTCCCACCTTTCCTAATTTTCTGTCAATTCACAGGAGCTACATCCATGTCCTTTGGCTGCCACAGCAAAATACCACAAACTGTGTGACTTGAAAGAGCAGAAATGTATTATCTTGCAATCTAGAGGCTGGAAGTCCAAAACTGAGGTGTTGACAGGACAGTGCTCTCTCTGCAACCAGTCAGGGGATCTTTTCTTGCCTCTTGGCAGCTTCTAGTGATTTGCTAGAAGTCTTTGGCTGGCAGTTTATCACTCCAATCTCTGCTTTCAGCATCACATGGTCTTCTCCCTGTGTCTTTGTTGCCACATGACCACCTTCTTATAAAGACATCATTCACATTGGATTAGGGGGTCCACCCTACTCTACTACGGGTCTTCTCTGGTGGTTCAGACAGTAAAGAATCTGCCTACAATGCCAGAGACCCAGGTTCAACATCTGAGTCAAGAAGATCCCATGGAGAAGGGAATGGCTACCCACTGTATCTCTTGCCCGGAAAATTCCATGCATGGACAGAATAGCCTGGTGGGCGACAGTCCATGAGGTCGAAAGGAGTTGGACATGACCGAGAGACTGACACTTTTATTTTTCCTCTCCACTCTGACCTCATCTTAACTCATTACATCAGCAACAACATCCTTGCTTCCAAATAAGGTCACATTCTGAGCACAGGGAGTTAGAACTTCAGCATATCTTTTTCTTTGTTTGCTTCTTCTTCATTTTTTTTTAATAGGCACACCCTTCAACTCCTGATTGGAGCTTTTAATCTATTAGCAATATTAACTCTCAGATCACAATGATTATTTCTGCTACTGTTACCTAAGTGGGGGAAATGTAAGCTGCTAAGACCTAGAGGTAGGAAAACCTTTCGTTGCACAAACTCAGCAGATGTTTTTCCTCTGGCTCCCATCCTCTCTCCAGGCCACCTCAATGTCATGAAACCAGGGGGAAGCATGGCAAAGAGGACTGATGGAGGATGGTCTGGAAAGAGGCTGGGGGCTCCCTGCCCCTGGTTCTTGCCCCGCCAGAACAGCATAGTAATTACCCAAACCCAGTATGGTAGTTATGAGGGTGAGCCGCAGAGACTTGGGTCCAAATCCTGACTCTGTACTTACAAGTCATCACAGGCAGGTAACTTAACCTCTGACGTGTGCCCAGTCCATAAGTCATGCCCCACTCTTTGCAACCCCACAGACTGTAGCTCACCAGGCACCTTTGTCCATGGGATTCTCCAGGCAAGAATACTAGAGTGGGTTGCTATTTCCTCTTCCTGGGGATCTTCTCGACCTCCAGGGGATCTAATCCACATCTCTGTCTCCTGCATTGCGGGTGGATTTTTACCACTGAGCCACCTGAGAAGTCCAATAACCTCTGGTATACATTTGCTACTGTTGCCATAATAAATTACCACCAACTTACTGCTTTAAAGCAAAAGGAATATATTCTCTTACAGCACAGGAGGTTGAAAATCTGAAATGAATTTTTTTACATGTAATTACACATTTATATATTCATTTATATTTATCTATACTTTATGTATTTTATTTATGGACTGCGCTGGGTCTTAGTTGCAGCATACGGGATCTAGTTCCCCGGCCAGGGTCGGAAACAGGGCTCTCTGCATTGGGAGCACAAGGCTTAGCCACTGCACCACATGAGAAATCCTTGAAATGAGTCCTAAGGGGTCCAAACCAAGGGGTTAGCAGGATGGCGCTCCCTCCAGAAACTGTAGGGGCTCAGTGATCTCTTTGCCTTTTTCAGTAGCGAGAGCTGCCCCTCTTCCATTCCTTGGTTTGTGGCCCCTCCCTCCATCTTCAAAGCCAGCAGCAAAACGTCTTCTTTCTTTGACCCCAGTTTCCTTCACTCTGTCTGTAGTCGCATGTCCACCTGCCTCCCCTCTATATTGACACTGGTGGTTACACATAGGGCTCACTCCGATCTTCAGGATAAGGGATGTCCCCATCTTAAACTCCCTGACTTAGTCGCATCTGCAGAGACCCTTTGTTCACATGAGGTAACATCACAGGTTACAGAGCTTAGGATCTGTATCTCTTGGGAGGTCATTCTCAGCCTAAGGCAAGAGATAGAGGTGTGCCTCCCTCCTGCCCAGGGTAAAGTGATTGAAGATTCATTCCCTGTGGGCTGAAACTCCAAGAGGAGAATAGCAGGACAATTAAGAGAGGAGGTCAGGCCCTGCCTAGACCACATATTTCTTTTTCTCAAAGTCAGGAGATTGCTCCTTGGAGGCCAAAGGGAGTTACGACACAGATATTCTCTACCCATACACATTTTTGGTAGAATTCATCTTGGCTAAGAAATGCGTGTGCACACCTGGGGAGATCCTGAGATGCATCACCTACGGACTGTGAACCAGGCCAGTCAAAATGATTGGCCAAAGGAAACCGAGAAGAAATGCCCCATGAAAGTAACTCAAACTGCACAAAGGTGCAACTCAAGAACTCTCTCTGAGTCCCTCCACGTGTCTCTCCACACATACTGTACTCTTTTTAATAAATACTTGACCTGCGTCACGACTTTCTGTCTTGGTGGAAATTATTTTCTGCAGAGCCAAAGGGCCAGGACCCTTGTCACTGACCACCGGTCTAGTGGCTAGGATCTGGTGCTCTCATCGCTGCGACCTGGCCTCAGTGTCTGGCTGGGAACCCAAGCCCCGCTCCAGGCCGTCTCGGGTTGAGGCCACCTGATCAAGGCTACTATACCTCTCGGAACCTCAGTTTCCTCAACTATAAAACAGGGCATTGTGAGGATTCACCAGCTTATATAGATAAAACACTCAGACCACTCCCCTGCATGGCTACAGAGCCCCGTCAAACAGAGAGGCGGAGTTCCTCATTCAGTGTCCCGCTTTGGGCCTCAGTTTGTCTATCTGGAAAAGGGGGGAAAGGGGTGTGGACTTCAGGGTCTCCCAGCTCTGCCACTGCCAAGGGTAGATCCTCTTTTGTCCTTCATTTTTGTAGAGGGAAAGGTGAGGGCCTGAGAGGAGATGTCCCCCATCTGGGAGGTAGCCAGGCCAGGATGGGAAAGCCCAAGAGTATTGCCTGTCAGGCCTCCTGGATTTGGGAAGGTAAATAGCTGCAGCCCCACCTCCACCATCAGCCTAGGCCAGAGGGGGCCACTTCCTCAGTCAGATGGCAAGAGGCTGAGGGGATTACGCACACACACAGGCAGTGTCTGTCAATCTGCCTCTACTTTTCTCTCTTTGAAGGTAACAGAGGGTCCTTCTAGCTAACTCTGTCCGTTAACCTCTCTCTGCCTCTGTCCTCGGCTCTCAGCTTCAGTCTTCTTTTGCAATGAAAAAATATTTAATTTTCATAAAATGCATATAACAGAAAATTTATCACGTTAAGGGTACAGTTCAGTAGCCTTAAATACATTCACATTGTTGTTCAGCCAATCTTCAGAATCTGGGCATTTAAAAAACTTTTTATTTTATATTGGGCTATAGTTGATTTATAATGTTGTACTAATTTTGGTGGTACAGCAACGTGATTCACTTATACCTATACACACATCTGGTCCCATCACATCATGGCAAATAGATGGGGAAACAGTGACAGACTTTTGGGGGCTCCAAAATCACTGCAGATGGTGACTGCAGCCATGAAATTAAAAGACGCTTACTCCTTGGAAGAAAAGTTATGACCAACCTAGACAGCATATTAAAAAGCAGAGACATTACTTTGCCAACAAAGGTCCGTCTAGTCAAGGCTATGGTTTTTCCAGTAGTCATGTATGGATGTGAGAGTTGGAATGTGAAGAAAGCTGAGCGCAGAAGAATTGATGCTTTTGAACTGTGGTGTTGGAGAAGACTCTTGAGAGTCCCTTGGACTGCAAGGAGATCCAACCAGTCCATCATAGAGGAAATCAGTCCTGAATATTCTTTAGAAGGACTGATGTTGAAGCTGAAGCTTCAATACTCTGGCCACCTGATGCGAAGAGCTGACTTATTTGAAAAGACCCTGATGCTGGGAAAGACAGAAGGCAGGAGGAAAAGGGGACGACAGAGGATGGGATGGTTGGACGGCATCACCCACTCAATAGACATGAGTTTGAGTAAACTCCAGGAGTTGGTGATGGACAGGGACGCCTGGTGTGCTGCAGTCCATGGGGTCACAAAGAGTCGGACATGACTGAGCAACTGAACTGAACTGAACTGATACACACATCTATTCTTTTTCAGTTTCTTTTCCCATTCAGATTATTACAGAGTACTGAACAGAGTTCATCAGTAAGTCCTTGCTGGTTATCTATTTTAAATATTGTTGTTGTTAGTCACTAAGTCGTGTCTGACTCCTTTGAGAGGCCATGGACTGTATAGCCGCCAGGCAGCTCTGTCCATGGAATTTCTCAGGCAAGAATACCGGAGTGGGTTGCTATTTCCTTCTCCAGGGGATCTTCCCGGCCCAGGGACTGAACTGACATCTCCTGCATCAGCAAGAGGATTCTTTACCACTGAGCCACCAGAGAAACCATATTTTAAAGTGTATGTGGAGTCTCTGTGTCCCTCTCTGATTTCCCCTGAGTCTGGCTGTGTTTGGCCCCTAGCGCTCTCACTCTCTCTCCTTTTCTGTCTGCCTCTATCTCTCTCGATCCCTCTCCCTCTATATCTCTGCAGCAGATTTTCCTCTCCCCCAACCCTGGGAAACCCCTGAAACCCGTGGACCTCACCCAGGACCCCACAGGCAGGTAGGAGCTGGGTGAGGCCCATGTGAGTCAGAGGAGGAAGGAGCTGACATTCCTGCAGGGTTTTTTTTTTTCTGGAACTGTCCACAGCCCAGCCTCCTGCCCTTCTCCTCCCATAACACGTCACTGGACCTCACAGTGTGTGTCACTTAGAGAGAACAAGTCAGAGACAGAGACAGCGAGGGAGAAAGAGCCAGAGACACAGAAATGGAGGGCAGAGTGACAGAGACAGAGACAGGGAGAGACAGAGAAAAGGAGCAGGACTTCCCTGGATCAGTGGCTAAGACTCCATGCTCCTAGTACAGGGGGCCCGGGTTCAATCCCTGATCGGGAACTGGATCCCACACGCTACAATTAAGAGTTCTCCTGCTGCACCTAAGACCTGGTATAGCCAAATAAATAAATATTAAAAAAGAAAGAAAGAAAGGAGCAAAACGGACATATTGAAAAAGACAAAGAAGGACTTCCCCTGGCCATCCAGTGGTTAAGACTCTGTGCCTCCACTGCAGGGGTGAAGTCCCATATGCTGCACAGCCAAATTAAAAAAAGACAAAGACACAGAAAGGGAGAGACAGATGGACAGATTTCAGGAAACTAGAGCAGCCTGGGGTGGGAGGATGGGAGGGCTCCGAGTTATTTCTCTGTCTTCAAATAAAAGAGGAACTTGTAGTCCATAGCGATGAGGTCATCCGGCCAGGAAGTGGCAGCGCCAGACCACACAGCTCCATAAACTAACAAACCTGGAGCTACTTTTCACCGAGAGATTCTTCCACACATCCCAGACCCATTTCACAGCTGGGAAAAGCAAGGATCCATGGAGTGAAGCCACCTGCCCAGGATCCCCCAGGAGCAAGGGGCTGAACTGGGTCTCAAGGCCACCTGGGCCAACACCCCGACTTTCTATCTCCCCACCTCATCTGCATCAGTATCCCATTCAGTCTTCACGCCAACCCCAAGAGGGGCTGAATTTTCCACATGAGGAGACTGACGCTTGGCGATGAAGATGTCAGCTGGGCTGTACTATCCTGCTGTCGTCAGCATGACAACTGCCGTCCTCATGAGTCAACACGACAGTTCTACCTCCTGCCCTATCCTACCCACAGAGAGGAAACGCAGGACCAGAGTCTAGAATCTGGACCCAACAGGGATAACAATGGCAGTGACTGTTTTATTGAGCACTTGCTATTATTATTATTATTGAGCACTAGCACAGCGCCAGGCACTGTGCAAGAATGTACACTTTTCTATCTCTAGCTCACCAGCTGTGGGAGGGAGGCAATTAGCTTCCCTTTCCAGATAGGGGACTTGAGGCCCAGAGAGGTTAAGTAACCTGCCCAAGGCCACACAAGTAATTAGTAACTGAAACTGGAACCCCTGCAGCCTGGTCTCAGCCCCCACACTCTGAACCACTAGGTATATACTACCTCTTAGAAAAGAGAATTTCTTTGAGATTTTTCTTACCTTATCTTTTTTATTAATTTATTCATTTATTTTTGCATGAACTGGGTGTTCGTGGCTGCACGTGGGCTTTTTCCAGTTGCAAGGATCCAGGGCTACTGTCTAGTTGCGGCACTCGAGCTCAGTAGTTGCAGGGCATGGGCTTAGTTGCCCCAAAGCATGTGGAATCTTCCTGGACCATGGAATGAAGTCATGTTCCCTCCATTAGCAATCAGACCACTGGACCACAAGGGAAGTCCTTTTCTTATCTTATATTAAAATGATTACCTTAAGGCTTTGATACATTAGTAAGAATAACAATAGTTAATCATTATTGCAGTGCTAGAGGTAGCTACTACTTACCTGCAGCCTACCACTGTGTCCCTCTTGATTCTGTTCCAGTTACACTGGCCTCTCTGCTGTTCCTAGATCTCATCAGGTCCACTCCCATCCCAGGGTCTTCGTACTGTTTCCTTTCCCTGGAACTCTTCCTGGATCATCTGTCTGAAAGTCTATTCTGTTCAAATGTCACCTCCTCAGGAAAGCCCTCCAGGATTACCTGGCCTAAAACCAACCTCACCTCACTTGTACCCTTGCACCTCCTTCAGCCCGATTTGTTTTTCTGCATTTTACTTATCACAGTCTGACAGTGATAGACCAGGTAATACATATTTACTCCCTGCTGTCACAAGGTCAGGGACTTTTCTGCTGGGTCCACAGCTTCTGGACCAGTGCCTGGCAGAGAGCAGGTCCTTGGTAAATGTTGACAAAGGTTGTTGAGGCACTCCATGTGGGCCAGTGACCATTTCAGGCATTTAATTCTACCACATTAAATTGCTCTGACTGGGAGGGAGAGGCTATTTCATGTTTTGTATTTTATTTTTCTCTTTTAAAAGCTTATTATGGGGACTTCCCTGGTGTTTCAGTGGCTAAAACTCCGTGCTCCCAATTCAGGGAGCCTGGGTTCAATCCTTGGTCAGGGAATTAGATCCCACATGCTACAACTCAAAATCTCAGAGGTTTAGCGAATAGCTAATGACTAGCTGAAACTGAAACCCCCACAGTCTGGTCTCATGCCACAGAGAAGACTGGAGATCCTGCGTGCCAAAACTAAGACCCAGTGCAGCCAAATAAATATTAAAATAGATAAATAACTGTGACTCAGTGGTAAAGAATCTTCCTTCCAGTGCAGAGATTCGAGTTCAATCCCTGGGTTGGGAAGATCCCCTGGAGGAGGAAATGGCGACCCACTCCAGTATTCTTGCCTGGAAAATCCCACGGATAGAGGAGCCTGGTGGGCTACAGTCTGTGTGGTCTCAACAAGTCAGACAGGACTCAGCAACTAAACAATGATATTTTGCCTTTCTTTTTTCCCTAAGGTATTTTAAGGCAAATGCAAATGCAACAATGACATTCAGCCTCTAAATATTTCAGCATCTGTAGAATACAAGAACAAGTTTTCCGCATAACCACAAAACCATTGTCATAACAGCAATGTCTTCTTCTTGGCTGAAATGTTTTAAAGTAAACTGGAGACACTGTACTATTTCACCCCCAAATATTTCAGCCTGCAGCTCTAAATGAGAAAGACACTTCCCCATATAACCCTGATCCTTCCTAACAAGACTAGGAAAAGCCCTGTAATATCTAATAGTCACAAAATTCCCGAAGGGGTAAGTTTTAATTTAAAGAGTGAAGTCCCTTCCCCTAGGTGATGTGGCATTGAGAGAAAAGTGGAATTCACACCCAGGCAGTCCGGGATAGCTGTGACTACCGCCGTCGTGAGTCAGAGCAGGGTCAGCCCCCCGTACCCCCGCTAGCCACACCCTGGTAAAGGAAGTTTTTGAGGAAGGTCCGGGAGGAGTGGGGAGGGGAGGCGGGGGACGCATCTGGGGCTGACTCGCTCTTTCGCAAACTTCTGGGAGGAGCCCCCAGAGCCACAAAACTGTCTCCCTCCGGGGGCCAGACTGAGAGGGTGCAGGGAGATCGCGAGCAGGAGCCACCGTCGGACATGGACCAACCGCTGCTGCTACTGCTGTTGGTTCACACCTACATTCCAGGTAGGGGCAAGGTGCCGGGACCTCTAAGCTGGGGACTGGGGTCTGACGGCGGGAAAGGGAGAGGGGAAGAGAGCTCAGAATCTGATGACCTGGAGAAGGAGGGCTCAATCCCCAGCCCCCACCCCACAATCAAATAATTCTGTTCTCGCCGCCCCGCCCCCGCAGTACAGAACCGGGCACACAGTAGCGGCTCAGGAAATATTTTTTGAGCAAAGGAGCTTAACGATAGCCATCATCTGGTGAATACGCTGTTTATGCCAGACACTCTTCTAAGCTTCTTCCTTGCAACTTCCGATTGAATGGGCAGAACTATTTTAACCCCTTTTACAGAGAAACAGGCAAAGAGAGGTTAACTAACTGGTCCGGGGTCACATAATCAGCCTTTGTAAGTGAGATTCTGACCTGCAGTGGCTCCTACAGCCCTCTCCACTCCATCAGATCCCTCCCGCTCCAACCCTCGCCCCGCCACACACACATTCGTAACACAGGGAAGACGGCGCCTCATTTTACGCAAGGTCTAAAGAGAGTCAGGCTGAGTCGGGCAGAGCCAGGGGCTAGGGAAACAGGGCTTGTACCGAGGCTCCTTCCCTTTCACTATACTCTAGCCGGCGGGACCTCTTACCTCCTTTCTCTGGAAAATGGAAAACGGGTCGAAAAATGAAAGGAAGTTGAGTTGGAACTGTGAGGGCAGGGCGGGCGGGGGTGGGGGGTAGGAGTTGAGAGTTGGTTAGGTAATAAATAACTCAGAAAGTTTTCTGGACCGCGGGAGAATGAGTAATAACTCGGTAGGGGACTCCGATTTTGGAGCGGGCAAGGATCCTGGCTCAGAGCAATAACACCTCTTCTTTCGTCCCCTCCCTCTGCCCCCAGCCTCTTGGGGCCTGCTATGCGTACAGTGTAAGGATCCGACGAGCTGCGGTGTTGAAGAGTGTGCTCCTGGTCAGGACCTCTGCAGGACCACGGTCCTGAGTATGTGGGAAGGTGAGCTGGGAAGGGAAAGCGAGGGACCGAGCAACCTTATCTCACGAGTTATCAGGGAAATACGCAAGAAAAAATACGTGTTACTGAGACCCGTAACCAGCCCACCGGATGGAAAAGCGTTTAAGAATCTGACAGTACTGAGATTGATGAGGCTGTGGAACTGTGGGCTCTGCTGTTAGGGAGGTCAATTTGTTCATCCACGGAACAGAGCCACGTGGCAATATCTGATACAAATAAAGATTAACATAACCTACCAGCAGCAGTTAAACTTCACGGAATGTAGAGACCCCCAAAGAACCTTAGCCACACTTGCCTTGAGACACATGTAAAAGGATGTTCCTAGTCCTCATATTTGTGACACAGAAGACTGGAAAGACTGAACTTAGGGTCAGCAGAGGAGAAACCTTTAAGTATAGTCACACATTATACCCCACAGCAGCTGAAATGAAGGAACTAGGGCTGTCGGGGACTTCCCTAGTGGCTCAGATGATACAGAATCTGCCTGAAATGTGAAAGACCCAGGTTCAGTCCCTGGGTGGGGAAGATCCCCTAGAGGAGGGAATGGCAATCCACTCCAGTATTCTTGCCGGGAGAATTCCATGGACAGAGGAGCCTGGTGAGCTACAGTCCATGGGGGTCACAAAGAGTCGGGCACGACTAAGCAACTCACACACACACACACACACACACACACACACACACACACACAAAGCTGTAAGTATTAACCTGGATACATGTCAAAAATATAAGATTGAAAGAGGAAAAAAAAAGCATGTTGCAGAGTTGGACACCTTTTACTAGAAATAGTATTTAACAGTCAAAATAAGCAATAACATATATTCTGCATACACAGGTATGAGAATTACTTATATCAGTGGTTGCCTTCAGACAGGGAATAAGAGAAATGGGATTTGGAGGAGGGCAGTAAGCAGGAAGAGGCCTGGCAGGGGTGGGTCCTGGGAGCAGATGACTTTATAACCAGGAGTGTTAGAGGCTGGTTGGGTCCAGGGAGTTTCTGGGGGTGACAAAGAGACATTCCTCATAGGCAACAACAAGATGAATGTGATGAGAAAAGGCTGTACGCATCCGGACAAGACCAACAGGTCCATGAGCTATCGGGCTGGAAATCAGATCATCACCCTTTCAGAGACCATGTGCAGGTCAGACTTGTGCAACAAGCCCAACCCTGGTGAGTAGGGCAGCCTTTGCCATCCCCAACCCCAAAATATCCCCCATCTCAGCCTCCACATCACCCCTGGTCTTATCCCCAACCTGGGGCCACCCCAACCCCAGCTCCATGCCTTACCCCAGGACTGATCCTCCTGCTTAAACCTTTCCTTATTCTAAACAAATCTCCAACCTGACCATTTCCATCCCCAACCCCAATCCCTTCCCCCAACTTCATTTTATCCCCAACACTCTCCAACTCAGACCCATCCTCCTCCTGAACACATCTCTAATCCCATCCCCCAGTCAATCCGAACTCATCTCAAACCGTCACTGGCCCCACTCCCAACTACAGACTCATCTCATCCTATCCCAACCCGCACTGCTTGTGTGTCTCTGTGTGTGTGGTTGTCATTTATAAGATGCATCACCGGCCTTTACGAAGCTGTATATACATACACCCACTTGAGTGGTGGGTGAGTTATCTCACTGACATTTTGCCTGCACTCAGTTTTGTCCTTGTTTTTCATCTGCCCTGATTCTGTTAGATTTTCACTGATCCTGACCTCAAACTTTCATCCCTTGGTGGGAATTGAATCAGATGTTTATTTTCAAGGAAGTGACAAGAGAGAGGATGTTGGCTTTCTCTTTCTGTTAGATGTGCCAAAGGAAAGCAGCTACAGTTGAGTCTCGGGAACACTTGTAATCAAAGATAACAACCAAAATAGTTAACAGCACTGGTCAGTGCAGAGGACATTGACCAGTCGGGACCTATTTCCCTCAAGGCCTCCTACTGGGCCTGGTGTTTCCTCTTTAGTGGATCTTGGGGACATAGGGATTTTAATAGGCTTCCCAAGTGGTGATAGTGGTAAAGAACCCACCCGTCAATGCAGGAGATGTAACAGACGTGGGTTCAATCCCTGGATCGGGACGATTCCCCAGAGGAGGAAATGGCAACCCATTTTTCTTGCCTGAAGAATCCCATGGACACAGGAGCCTGGCGGGTTACAGTCCATGGGGTCACAAAGAATCAGACACAGCTGTTCTTCTGTGATGCTGGGGGGCATAGCAATGGCCAAGACAGCCTTGAGCCCTGCCCCTTTGGGGCTCCTAGTCCGGTAATGTGTGTATATATGGCAGGTGGGGGAGGGGGCACGACAGACCATCACCAGACAGTGACTGCCCTGCCCCCAGTCAGAGCTGGGATCGGGGAAGCACAGAGAAAGGTGTCAGGACCCTGACAGAGGAAACAGACCAGAGAGGTCAGAGCTGGAACAGGGAAGCACAGTCCAGAATCATCAGGGCTGAGATGGGGCAAACAGAGACCAGAGAGTGATCAGAGCTGGGATAACTATGAGTAGGGGCTGTAGGACCCTAGAGGAGATAAATGACTCAGGTCCGAGGAGGTTTCCTACAGGAAGTGATAGCTAAGCTGGGTCTTGAGGGAGGAGGAGTCAGGCTGTTAAAAAGACGGTGGAAAGGGTTTTTCCAGATAGAAGGAGCAACAGATACAAAAGCAACAGAAGAGAGTGAAACTGGCATGGCTGGAGGAAGAACAAGATGCGGCAAGAGGAACTGATGAAACGGGCAAGGTCGCATTACACAAGGCCTTCTAGACTGTGGCGGGGAATATAGACTTCATCTGGGGAACACTGGGAGGTCATGAAAGGCTACAGGGTCACTATCAGATCTGTATTTATGCACAAGTTATTCTGACCTCCAGCTTCCCGGGTGGCACTATTGGTAAAGAACCCAACCGCCAGTGCAGGAGACGTAAGAAATGTGGGTTCAATCCCTGGGTCAGGAAGATCCCTTGAAGGAGAACGTGGCAGCCCCCTCCAGTATTCTTGTCTGGAGAATCCCATGGACAGAGGAGCCTGGCGGGCTACAGTCCATTAGGTCGCAGAGAGTCGGACAAGACTGAAGCGACTTACCAGGCACGATTCTGACTTCAGAGGGGAAGACAGATTGGAAGGAAGAAATGATAGAGGGAAGGTAAATTGCTGCTGCTGCTAAGTCACTTCAGTAGTGTCCGACTCTGTGCAACCCCATAGACGGCAGCCCACCAGGCTCCCCCGTCCCTGAGATTAGGGGAGACCAACCTGGAGGTGTGTGAGGTTGTCCAGATAAAGAAGGGAGTGTACGACTTCCTTGGCAACCCAGTGGTTAAGACCTCATGCTTCCACTGCAGGGGATATGGGCTCAATCCTTGGTCAGGGGACTAAGATTCCACATGCCACATGGCGTAGCTAAAAACAAAAAAGAAGGCAGGGTCTGTCAGATCAGCAGATGGAGAAAAGTGGATGGATTTAAGAGCTATTTAGCAGGCGGATAAGCATAACTTAATGATGGGTTAGATGGTGGAGTGCCATTGGAGAAGGCAATGGCACCCCACTCCAGTACTCTTGCCTGGAAAAATCCCATGGACGGAGGAGCCTGGTAGGCTCCAGTCCATGGGGTCGCTGAGAGTTGGACACGACTGAGCGACTTCACTTTGACTTTTCGCGTTCATGCATTGGAGAAGGAAATGGCAACCCACTCCAGTGCTCTTGCCTGGAGAATCCCAGGGACGGGGGAGCCTGGTGGGCTGCCGTCTATGGGGTCGCACAGAGTCGGACACAACTGAAGTGACTTAGCAGCAGTAGCAGATGGTGAGGGCAGATATGCAGTTCTGGTCATGTGGAGTTACTTGTCTCAGACCAACCTCCCCTCCCCCACTATCCACCACCAAAGATAGTTACAAAAGCTGGATAAATTATAAACAATCATTGAAGTCACTCGAGAGCAGCAAATGGAGAGAGGAAGTAGGTGCTCCAGTCCTTGAAATAAGGGAAGCACAGAAGTTGAATTCCAGAGACAAGCTGGCTTTTACCTTGTGTGCCCTTGCCAATTCACTGCTCTGGAAGGGAAGGAGAACGCAGATAGAAAGAGACTGTCGCTAGACTGAGAAGGCAGAGGTTGAAATCTGGGGCTGCCAGAGTGTCTCGGAAAACGAGAAGTAAAATCGTGGAATGCATGGAACCACAGAAAAGGGAGTCCCCAAATCTGCAGATTTCCTTCTAGTCATTGGCAAGCCGTATGTGCATAGCGTTAGACTCCAAGAAACTCTACAGAAAATAGTATCTGGGAAACTACAGAACTGAGCAGGAATTCCAGTGAGCATGTGATGCTGGGAGACTGAAGCTGCCAAATTGGAAAGAGAAGTCTCAAGCTTTCCTCTGATACCACACCCTAAGAAGAAGGGCAAAACCAGAAATTGACCAGCCTCGGTCAATCCGTCTGCAATGCAGGAGACCTGGATTCGATCCCTGGGTTGGGAAGAGCCCCTGGAAGAGGACATGGCAACCTACTCTAGCCTGAAGAATCCCCGTGGACAGAGGAATCTGGTGGGCTGCAGTACATGGGATTCGCAGAGAGTCGGACATGACTGAATGACCTAAGCACAGCACAAAAATGCCTACATCCAATTTCTACAGGAAGAAAACCTAATCTCTCTTTGGCAGAAGATAAAATCATTTAAAGCCTTTACAAGTTATCTATGTCTGGCATCTAATCAAAACATACACGATATCCTGAAGAAAATAAACAGGACAAATCAGCTGGGGAAACCAAGAGAAAAATCCCGCAACAGAAACAGACTTGTCGTGAATCCGATATTGGAGTTATTAGACAGGGGAGGTCTAAAATAGCTATGATCAATATCTTCAAGAAAATAGAGGAAAGGATAATTTTTAGCAGAAATCTGGAATCCATTTTAAAATGAGTCCAACAGGAAATAGAGAACAGGGTCTAAAATTAAGAACTCAATAGAGAAAAAAAAAACAAAACTCAACAGAACACGCTTAATGGAGATCAGAAGCAATATGGCAAAAGGATTACAGAAGATAGGGAAGTTGGAGTAATTAGATTGATGCCTATATATGGAAGATCAAGGATCCTGCCAAGTATCTACCCTGGGAGACCAGATGGGGCCACCTCAGAGACATGGAATTCAGGAGAAGCAGCAGTTTGGAGAAGATGGAGAGTCGTGTTGGGGCCAGGTAGAGATTCAGGTGTTTGACAGATAGCCAGGGGACCATCAGGAGACCCATGGGCGTACAGGTGTGGAGTGCAGAGGAAAGTCTTGCCTGGAAAGAGATTCATGATTTCTCAACAGACAGGTGGAGATGAAGCAATGTCAATGGGTAACATCCAGTGGGAGAGAGTATATACCATGAGAAATGAAAAAAGGACCTCAGACAGAGCCTGGGTATCATCCACATTTAGAAGAGCGACATAAGAAGAACTCATGAAGGAGACCCATGGGTGATGTGAGACAGCTATATTGGCAATGATGGCAATTTGTATTTTCATTTTCATGGTGGTTCATATGAGAAGATGTGGGTTGTTGTCCTTTTAAGTTATTTTTCTTTGGGGAGGGGGTGGGGAAGATTTGGCTTTTTTTTTTTTTTTTAGATTTGGCTTTGAAGGTAACTGCTTCACCTAATTACAGCTGCTCGCCTGCCGGTTAAGTGTCTTGGCTGAGAGAGCCCTCTAATTTCTCTAAGACTTGGCTCAAACTCAAACTTGGATATCTGGGGTCAGGAAGGAGAGGGCATGCCAGGCTTGGGGATGGTGTGAGCCAAGGTCTGGGCAGAGGAATGACGCTGGTGTTTCCAGGAAAAACTAATTCATCCACTTGGCCTGGATGGGAAGGTTTATGTGAGAGGCAAAGTTATCACAGATTAGTCAAGTGAGACTTTGACCTATGACATGAGTGGGAAGTCCTTTGCTGTAGGACTTCCCTGATGGTTCAGTGGTTAAGACTCCGTGCTTCCAGTGCTCAGGGGCGGGTTTGATCTTTGTTCGGGGAACTAAGATCTCATATGCTGATAGCAAAGCCAAAAAATAATAATAATCAATTAATATTTATTGAATATTTTATCTGGCCCTGGCCCTGTGCTGGGTCATGTTGGCACACAAGATAGCCCAGGCTCTACCTAGAACTTAGTACAAACAGAGATGATCCAAAATAGACAGAGCTGGGATTGGAGAGCCCAGAGGGGCACCTAATCTAGCCTGGGAGGTCAAGGAGGGCTTCTTGGAGGAGGTAAAAATTAGGGAAGATGACTCCTGAAGAATGAGTAGGAGATAGGGAAATTAGGGAGCAGGGTAAAGTGTTGTGCAGAAGCAAAGGCTGGGTGGGAGTCAGCACTTACACTTGGGGTCTGAGGGAAGCTGGTATAGAGTCTGAGCAGATGGGGAGAGAAATGAGGCAGGAAGGGTGGCCAGGAACCAGTCTTTGATGGGCCTTGAATGCCACACTGAGTTTCTTGGATTTTATTCTGAGGGCACTGGAGACCCATGGAAGAGTTGAGCAGAGGAGAGACTGGGTTCGATTTGAGTATTAGAAGCATCCTTCTAGGGCCATGTGAGGGCACTGGGGTGGAAAGGGCAAGAATGGAAACCAGGAGGCCAGGGAGGAAGCTGGTATTGAAGGAGGTCTGACCTGGTCATGGAGCTGGAAAGGAAGGGATGGATCCTAAGAAGATTTAGGAGATAGGATGGGCAGAACTTGTTGACTGGCTGAAGCGTGGGATAAGGAAGAACTGATGTGCAGGTGAGTCCTCTAGCGAGATAAGTCTCTAGGACTCCTCCCATGGGGTCTCACCCTCCTGCTCCTCCCCAAACAGGCCCAGATGCTACTGTTTCCAGAAACCGCTACCTCGAATGTGCTTCCTGTTCCTCGACTGACCTCACCTGTGAGAGGGGCTGGGACCAGAGCTTGCAATGCCTCAAATCTAGAGATCAGTGCGTGGATGTGATAACCCACCGGAGCCTGAAAGGTGAGCCCCAACATGCCAGCAACTCCCTTCCCAGCTTTGTGCCTCCCAAAGGCTGCACTTGACAACAACCCCCAAATAACAGGCAGGTAAGCAAGGCAGAAAGTATAGTACTCACACAGGAAGCCCAGTGATGGGACGTCTAGGGCCACGAAGACAGTTCTACAGTCACCAAATGCCTTCTCATTTCTTACATGTTGCTTCCATTTGCAAGATTGCCTCATGGTCCAAGATGGTTGCCTGAGCACCAGACCTCGTGCCCCAAAGAAGGGGCCAAAGGGGGAAGGCCCTGCTTTTGTAAAGCTTCTCCTTTCTGCAGGTCCCATAAGCCTTTTACTTAGATCATATTGACCAGAACTTAGCCACATGACAATACCCATGTGTGCAGGCTAAGTCACTTCAGTCATGTCTGACTCTTGGCTACTCTATGGACCATAGGCATGAAGACTGGAGCGGGTTGCTGTGCCCTCCTTCAGGGGACTTTCCCAACCCAGGGATCGAACCCGCGTCTCTTATGTCTCTTGCATTGCCAGGCAGGTTCTTTACCACTAGTGCCACTTGGGAAGCCCTGACTATACCCATGGAGGCTGGAATCTGTGTCTCCTGGTTAGAGGTATGGCTGCCCCTCCTACAGTGAGAGTCCTATAGTGAAGGGTGAAGCAGAAGACGGACAGGTGGCAGATTCAGCCCCAGCTCCTCAGCAACAGTCTGGCCTCCTCTGTCCCCACAGAGAATCCAGGGGATGAGCGCCACATGAAAGGCTGCGGCATCCTTCCTGGCTGCCCAGGCCCCACCGGATTCCACAACAACCACACCTTCCACTTCCTGCGGTGCTGCAACACCACCAAATGCAATGCGGGCTCAGGTGAGGGGGCAGGGGACCTGGCACAAGACCTAGGACTGGGGGCAGAGGGGTGCATTCAGGCTGCTTGCTCACAGGCAAACCCCTCCACTCTGCTTTCTCCTCTGGGGGAAAAAAAAGGACCTATTAAGCCCTTTCTCAAGAAAGATTTTGTGGGAATTCAAGGAGACCATCAAAGCCTCACCAAGACCTGTGCTTTATGCTTCTACATCTTCCTGAATCCTTCCACTGCTCACCACGCTGGTCCCAGCCATCATGGCCTCTCACCTAGATTGCTGCAATGACCTTGCTGCCCCTCCTGCTACCCTACAGCCTACATTCAACACAGCAGCAAGAGTGATTTTTTTTTTTAATGTAAATCAAAGCATGTCCCTCTTCCTCAAACATTTCAGTGCCTTCCACTTGCTTTTAAAATGCTGTCCGAAGCTTCTATTATGCTGTCTGTAACCCAGCATGTGTCTGCTTCATGGCCTTTGCACATACAGTACCCTCCGCCAGGAACACATCTCCCTAGGAGTTTGCCTGGCTAGCTATTTCTCCTCCATCAGGTCTCAGCTTTAAAGCATCATCCTCAGGAAAGATGCCCCCAACTCTGCCCTCCCAAGTATAATCTAGATCCTTTGTGTTACTCTCTCTGCAAACAATTATTGGCCAACAGGACTTTTGATGGTGATGGAAATTTCTGTATCAGTATTGCCCAATAGAGTAGCCTCTACTACATATGGCTACTGAGCAGTTGAACTGAATGTTGGATTTCATTCCGTATTTATTTTTGTGTCAGTGTAAACAACCACAGGCGGCTAGTGTCTCATATGGGACAGTGTAGCTCTATTATTTATTTATCATTTCTTTTTATGGCCGCACTGGATCTTTGTTGCTACCCATGGGCTCGCTCTAGCTGCAGGGCTACTCTCTAGTGGTGGTGTGTGGGTTTCACATTGCAGTGGCTTCTGTTGCGGAGCACGGGCTCTAGGGCAGGCGGGATTCAGTAGTCAGTGGTTCTCCAGCTCTAGAGCCCAGACTCCAAAGCTGTGGCGCCCACGCTGAGTTGCTCCGCGGCATGTGGGATCTTCCTGGACCAGGGATCGAACCCAGGTACCCTGCGTTGGCAGGTGGATTCTTAACCACTGGACCACTAGGGAAGTCTGGGGACAGTGTAGCTCTAAATTGTAAGTTCTCTGAAGGCAGGGACTGTTTCGCCTTACCCAGAGTCTAGGCAGGTGAGGGTTCTGGGGAGATTTCTGTCACAAGCCTCAGAGAACCACTCCCCCAACCCTCACCCCTCGCCCAAAGAGGGTGCTGTTCCAAGGTCTGACCACAAGGGAGCGCCATGACATCTCTGGCTGAGAGGTGGGAGTCCTGGAGACCTAATGGTGGGAAACACTTCGGGCTAATTTCCTTGGTTTCTCTGTCACTGATCTTCTCCCAAGTCCTGGAGCTTCAAAACCTGCCACCAAACGGCTTGCAGTGTTACAGCTGTGAGGGGGAACAGCACCCACAGGTGTTCCTCTGAAGAAACTTTCCTCATTGACTGCCGCGGCCCTATGAATCAATGTCTGGAGGCGACAGGCACTAAAGGTGAGGATACTTGGATGCTTGAGTCGGGGCGGGGGGGTCTGCAAGAGGTAACCTCCTATGAAACTGGACTTAATTGAGGTGGATCGTCTTGTTGGAAAAGGTAGGACTTCCTTCAGGAGGGTGCAAAGTGTAGCCAGGACTTAGGACTCCTTCATTAGGGAGTGGATTATCTGCACTACAGAAAAGTGGATTTCTTCGGGGGGCGGGGGGGGAGGTGGAACTTCCGTGGGTGGGTGGGACTTCTGTGGACCTCATGAGATTCCATCCTGAGATGTCCAGGGCAGGTTCCTCTATTCCAGAGCTTTTCAAACTTTGGGGTCTCAAAATTCCTTGATGCTCTTAAAACTTACTGTTTATGTCAGTTATGTCTGTAGCTATTTACTGCATTTGAAATGAAAACCAAGAGACTTTTTAAAATGTACTTATTCATTTTAAAAGAACAATTGAAAACTCATGACATGTGAACATATTTTTATGGGGAAAAAAAAAGGAGACATTTTCCAAAATGAAAAAAAAAGTGAGCGAGAAGATGGACATTGTTCTTTGCAATCTCTTTAATGTCTGGCTTAATAGAAGACAGCTGGACCTCATATTTGCCTCTGCATTCAGTCTGTTGCAAGATCACATGCCCTTGGGTTTCTAGGAAACCCCTTGTGAGAGCAAAAAAGAAAAAAGGCAAGTGAGGTTGTAGCATTATTATGAGAATAATTTTGACTTCACAGAGCCCCTGGAAGGGTCTGAGGGAAAGCCCAGGCATCCCCGCACCAGGCTTAGACTAGCTGCTTTTCCAGGTGGCACCCACCACGAGGTGGCGTGTCACGCAGTGAGAATTCCAGTTTCCAGTCCCCAGAACTCGGAGTCTCACTTGGTCCTTCTCTCTCTTCAGGACTGAGGAACCCAAGCTACACCATCAGAGGCTGCGCAGCCCCCTCGTGGTGCCAAAGCCTCCACGTGGCTGGAAGCCTTCGACCTCACCCACGTCAACGTCTCCTGCTGTACTGGAAATGGCTGTAACCACCCAGCCAGGGATGCCCAGCCCCGCAAGGGGGGTGCCCCGCAGACCAGCCCTGCCCACCTCAGCTTCTTTGTCAGCCTGCTCTTGACTGCCAGACTTTGGGGAGCCACTCTCCTCTGCACTTGAACCCCACATTCCCACCACACTGGCTGGATCCAGGGGACCCCCTTTGCCCTTCCCTCAGTTCCCAGCCCTACCAACTTACTGTGTGACCTCAGGCCAGTGGGCTGCCCTCTCTGGACTTCAATTTTCCCAGCTGCCCAGAGAGCTGTGAAAACCAGAGGAAAAAGCTAGCAAAAAGCTGCCGGCCAGCAGGAGAGAGCTCATGTGATTATTGATAGTGTTGGCTATTGTTATTATTAATTAATATTTGTTTTATTTAATATTTTATACCAAAATATAAGTTCAGTATTAAAGTATGAAAAATAAGATTTTTGAACCAGTGAACAAGGCCGTAACTGCCCTTCTCCAGAGAGAATGAATGAGGGGGGCCACCTTTTCACAGGCTCCTGGAATTAGGGGGTCATATTGTAGGACCCAGGCATTAGAGACCCGGCCTTGGGAGCTGTCCCACGCAGCCTTCCACCCAAAGCCACCTCCACATCTATTTCTGGCCTCCAAATGCAACTTTCCAACTCACTGACCCAAGCATTAACCTTCCAGTCTCTTCTCCCACATCCAAAGGTCAAGACTATTTTGTTGCTCTAAAGGGACATGTCTGTGTTTCCTAGGGGGCTCTGAGACAGGAGATGAATAGGAGATGACCCCTGGGAGCCCTGCCATGAGGACTAAGGACAGGACTTCATACCCCTGCTGCTCTGTGGGCAGGAGATAAAGGCTGGGCTATATTTCCTAGGATGCTCTCAGGCCAACTGAGAAAAAGCCAGAACTACCATTTCTTTTGTTTCTTTAAAAAAATTTTTTTGTGTGAGAACTACCATTTCAATGGTACTCTTTGACCACAACATGGCAGAATTCATGTTTTCCATGGTTTGCTGAGGCAAGCCTGCAGAGACAAAATCGTTTCCCTGGAATGCTATGGTTTAATGAAGAAAAAGAACATTTCCCATGGTATCTGGGGGCAGGTGGAGGACAGGGTTTCTTTAATTTTCTCAATTTTTATTTTATATTGGAGTATACTTGATGAACAATGTTGTGTTTCAGGAGTACAGCAGTGTAATCCAGTTATACGTATACATGAAAGTGAAAGTGGTAGCCGCTCAGTCATGTCTGACTCTTTCGTGGCCCCATGAACTGTGGCCCACCAGGTTCTTCTGTCCGTGGGCTTCTCCAGGCAAGAAAACTGGAATGGGGAGCCATTCTCCAGGGGAGCTTCCTGACCAAGGGATCGAACCCAGGTCCCCAGCATCACAGGCAGATTCTTTACCACCTGAGCCACTAGAGAACCCCCATTTTAAATATAGTGGTGTTATATGTCAATCCCAAACTCCCAACATATCCCTTCCTGCCCATTCGCAGAGACAGGATTTCTTTTTACGATCTTCTCAAATCATATATCCAGGCTTCCCAGATGTCTCAGCAGTAAAGACGCCACCTGCCAATACAGGAGATGCAAGAGATGAGGGTTCAACCCCTGCATCAGGAAGATCTCCTGCAGCAGGAAATGGCAGCCTTCTCCAGTATTCTTGCCTGGGAAATCCCATGAGCAGAGAAGCCTGGCGGGCTACAGTCCATGGGGTTGCAAAGAGGTGGACATGACTGAGCACATTCACACACAAATCATATATCACCAACTGTCATTGTGATGGCCTAAAAGGATGGGGTCAGTATCACCTCTCGGACTTCCCTGGTGATCTGGTGATTAAGACTACATGTTCCCAATGCAGGGGGACTCGGGTTTGATCCCAGCTCGGGTAACTAGATCTCACATGCTGTAACTAAGAGTTCGAATGTCACGACTAAGACCCAGCACGGTCAAATAATAATAAATTTACAAACCTAGAATATGATGGAAGTGGCACCATGGGAAGCTGATTGCCATGTCAAAATCCTCCTGCACCAAGACTGCCATGCTCTGAGAACACCCAAGCTACTCGTGTGTGGATGCCACATGTAGAGAGAGCCCCAGAGGTTCCAGCCATCTCAGCCCAGGCACCAGCCAAAAGAACCAAGGGGCTACCCTGGACGTGGCAACCCAGCAGACGCGAAGTGCAAGGGACCTGAGAGGCCTAGCTGATTTTACTTCCCAGGACTGCCACGATAAGTGATGACAAACTTATCAACGAGGCAGCTTCAAACAACAGACATTCCAGACGTTAGAAACGAAAAAATTAAAGTGTTAGCAGAATCGTGCTCCTTCTAAAGCTCTGGGGAGAATCCTTCGTGGCCTCTTCCTTGCTTCTGGGTTGTTATTGTTCAGTTGCTCAATTGTGTCTAACTCTTTGAAACCCCATGGACTGCAGCACACCAGGCTTCCCTGTCCTTCGCTATCTCCTGGAGTTTGCTCAAACTCCTGTCCATTGAGTCAATGATGCCATCCAACCTTCTTATCCTCTGTCACTCCCTTCTCCTCCTGCCCTCAATCTTTCCCAGCATCAGGGTCTTTTCCAATTTTAGCTATAGTAGGCAGCCAAAATGTTGGAGCTTCAGCTTTAGCATCAGTCTTTCCAATGAATCGTCAGGGTTGATTCCTTTAGGATTGACAGGTTTGATCTCCTTGCTGTCCAAGGGACTCTCAAGAGTCTTCTCCAGCACCATAGTTCGAAAGCATCAATTCTTCGGCACTCAGCCTTCTTTGCCAGCAATCCTCAACAGTCCTTGGGTTGTGGCTGCATCCATCACTCCAGCCTCTGCCAGTTATCACATGACTTTCTTTCTTGTCAATATGGCTTTGAGTCTCCAAATCTCTCTCTTTGTATGAGGACACCGTCATTGGATTTAGGGGCTCACCCTAATCCAGTTTGACCTCATCTTAATATACCAATCTACCTTTCTTTCCTTTTTATTTTTTTACTTTTTGGCTGTACCCCTCAGCATGTGGGATATTAGATCCCCAACCAGGGATCGAACATGCACCCTCTGCCTGGAAGCCCCCTATTTCCATATAAGGTCACATTCCTAGAACCCGGGAGTTAGGATTTCAACATATTTTGGGGGACACAATTCAACCCACACAGAACCAAATTTTCCGATATATGGCCCCAGATGAAGCAACTCATCCATCTCCGGCTGTTGGCTCCACTCCATTGACGAGTCAATCCACACTGACTTCACTGTGCCTTGCTCAAATTCCTGACCCACAGAATCATAAAATAAAGAGGCTGTGGTTTTACATGGCTGAGTTTGGGGGTATTTTGTTATGCTGCAATGGTTGGCTAGAATAATCACTTGTTTGTCTGGTTTTTGCTAACTCTCCCCACAAGACTCTCCATAAAGAGTAAATCCTTTTATTTGCTCACTACTGTATTCCCAGTTCATGTTCCCAGGACATGAACAAAGGAGGAAGGGAGGGAAGGAAAGAGAACATCTTGGGTGGTACCTTACAACAAAACCTGGCCTAAGGCTATATTTCCCATGATACTCTTAAGCAGAGATGAGGCTAAGATGACATTTTCTGAGATGCTTCATAATTAAAATTGAGGCTACTTTCACCATTCTGCTGTGATTCTCTACAGCAGCAGAAACTTACTGAAAAGCAACCCCACTTCCCGCTCCGCCCCACCGTCCCACGCTGGTGGGTCCAGAAGTTTGTTGCAAGGCAGATTTTTATTCAGTGGTCCAGGAATGGAGAAGGGCTCAGTTCAGCTCAGTCACTCAGTCATGTCTGACTCTTGGGGACCCAATAGACTGCAGTTCACCAGGCTTCCCTGTCCATCACCAATTCCTGGAGCTTGCTTAAACTCCTGTCCATCCAATCAGTGATGCCATCCAACCATGTCATTCTCTGTCGTCCCCTTCTCCTCCTGCCTTCAATCTTTCCCAGTATCAGGGTCTTTTCTAATAAGTCAGTTCTTCGCTTCAGGTGGCCAAACTGTTGGAGTTTCAGCTTCAACATCAGTCCTTCCAATGAATATTCAGGACTGACTTCCTTTAGGATTGACTGGTTGGATCTCCCATGCTCTAAAGATACCTTCTTCCAGATTACAAGTGGGGGACAAGCTTTTTATAGAAAAGGGTGAAGAAGAGTTATTGGGGGCAGGGGTCTCATGTCACCCTGATTTGTGGAAATAGGTACTGATTTCCTATAATGAACTCCTCTTTTCTGCCCTTGAATGACCCTTTGGTGGCTGGATAGGAATTAGATTGTACCAATATGGCACCGGGGGTGGAGATCTTAATATTACAATGAGATGGTAATGAGCTGCAGAGCAACCCTTGTCCCAATTTTGAAGTCCCGTCAGCTTATACTGGTGTCGTGTGGTTAAGGCTCTCTTGTTCCTGTCTTGTTAAAAAAAAAAGAAAGAAAGAAAAAGCAGCTAGAAGGTATAGTCAATTGTATTTTTTTTTTCGCCAGTTTGCCCAGAGTGAGGTTTTTCTTAAAAATGAGGGGGAGGATGGCTTCCTTACCTTTTTGTCTAAGGGAGGTGTACTTGTTTTATTGAGACAGTTGAGGTGTGGGTTAGGGACCCTCAGGTTGCTCCCCTGGGTGATAACTGGAGACTAGGATTGCATTCATCATGATACCCCCATATCAGAGACTGGAGGCTAGGAATACATTTTCCACGATGACTTACAGCTGAAATTGAGGCTAGGACTGCATTTCCCATGAGACCCTGTGGCAGAGACTGGAGGGTAGGATTGCGTCTCCCATGATGCCCTACAGTGGGGATCAAAGGATGGAAATACATGTCCCATGGTGCAGCTATTGAGGCTAGAGATAAATTTCTCATAATGTTCTACACCAGACCTTGTGATCAGGACCTCATCATTAATGGCTCCCAAGATTTTGTTCAGGGATCTCAGTTGCAAGAAAGAAAATCTGTTTGAGCTGACTCAAGCAAAAAACGACAGCATTATTGGAAGTTTAGAATCCAGGCAAGAGCTAGGTCTCTGGGCTGCACCAGGGACAAGAAACAGAACTGAAAAGCTGGGCGAAATCAGTGTTGTCTCCCTTTGCAAAATCTGCCTCTCTGTGTCACTCTCTCTTACTCTGAGTGTGTGTCTTCCTTCATGGACTGGGCTTTCACCTTATTTTTGTCTCCTCACAGACTACCGCCTGCCTCAAACACAGTAGCCGAACATGCCCTTGAAATGTCAAGTACCAAGAACTACTTGTGTCTGGTTATAATGTTTTAATGAACAGACTCTTCTCACTCTTCTCTGGTGGAGTCCAGTTTGGGTCAGGACTGCCAACAACCTACTCTGCCATGGCCAGGGAAGTTTATATCAAAGCCATGACATACAGTTGCACACATTGTAAATAAGCATCTGCCACTCAGGCAGTTCTCATGGTAGGCAACCCACTCCAGGTGAAGCTGAGAAAACCACCTCTATGAGAGAGATCTTATCACAAGGATAGGGAGCAACTGGCAAAGAAAACTACCACTCAAAATGCTTTAACCTGTAAGCAGGGATGCCTCCATGTATTCTATCTGAATTGCAGGCAATATGGTGGTCAGGGCTGTATTTACAAGGATACCCAACTCAAAATGGTTGAAACAAAGAGGGAAATTGATGATCTCATAGAAGAGATCATGAATTAGGGCAGTTCCTGGCTTGACTTATTCAATGTTTCCGTTATGTCCCAAAGGATCCATTCAGGCCTATCTGCCTCATGGCCTCAAGAAGGCCACTGCAATTCCAGGCATCACACCCACATTCAGAAGCAATAACAAAGGGCCATCTCTTCTCTTCTTTTTTAAAACAAAGAAAGCTTATCCCAAAACTTCCAGGGTGACTTGCCTTTCCCGCGTTTTATTTGCCTGATTTGTTTCGTGCCTCACCCCTTGCACTAGAAGGAGGTTAACAAAGTATGAAAGTGAAAGTGAAGTCGCTCAGTCGTGTCCGACTCTTTGCGACCCATGGACTGTAGCTCACCAGGCTCCTCTGTCCATGGGATTCTCCAGGCAAGAATACTGGAGTGGGTTGCCATTTCCTTCTCCGATTTAACAAAGTATATTCAGACCCTACTCCTAGGACTTCCCACATATCAGTTGACTATTAAAGTTGATGCCTGAACAAAATCAGGATTCTTTTAGGAAAGAACAAAGGAGGAGGGAATGTGTACTGGGGGAAAATGCCCACCCAGTCTTCTTTCTGTAGAGGGAACAACTCAGTTTCTCCCTACTGTGTCTTTCTCCTGTGCGTCTCCTCTACTCTCACACTAGGATCACACTCACAACACTTCAGGTCATCAAATGTGGGGAGTGCTTCCCCACACCAGGCAATTTTCTGTGACCCTGGCTGGCTGTTCTGTGACTTAATTCTGACACTATCTACCCGGAAATAGCCTCAGATCCACAGATTAAGGACTCAGTCCCATATTTTCCACTTCCAATGACAATCAGAAGTCCAGATTGTGCTTCTGACCAATCAGCTACAAACCAGAGGTTCCCATGATCCCCTCTTCAGGTCTGATTAACCCACTAGAGTGGTTCACAGAATTCAGGAAAACAGTGACTTCCTTTTATTTTAAGAGAATATGATAGAGAATACAGAGGAACAGTCAGATGGAAGAGACGCACAGGGCAAGGTCTGTGCCCAGGGGCACACAACTTCCATTCTCTTTTCAGGCATGTCACTCTCCCAGCCCCTGCATGTGTTCATCAACCCACAAGCTCCCTGAACCCCATACTATTGGGATTTTTACAGAGGCTTCATCACAAAGGCATCATGGATCCTTCACTCCAATTTCAGCCCTTCTCCCTTCTCAAGAGAATGGGGAGTGGGGCTGAAAATCTCAAGTTTGTTATCATAGTTGGGTCTTTCTGGGGACCAGACCTTATCCAGGAGCCCACCATAAGTCACCTATTAGAACAAAAGACACTCTTATCACCCAAGAAGTGACAAGGATTTCCGGAGATCTCAGTTAGGAGCTAGGGTCAAAGACTAAATATTAGAACAAAGCTGTTCCTGGTGTTCTTATCACTTAGGTAATTACAAGGGTTTCAGGAGCTCTGTGTCAGGAACCAGGGGCAGAGACCAATATATTTTCTATTATCTTGCAGAACGATGCTGAGAAAACAAATAACAAGCTCTGAACCATCCCAAGACTTCAAAAACCCAAGAATGGTCAAGCCCACAGTGCATAGCCCACCCCGCCACCCAAAATAGCAGGGACAGCAACTGTCTTCTTAATATCTACTTCTGTTTGAGAAATCTAATTTCACCTCTGACCTGGGGGTAGAGGGGAGCCTGTGGCTCATATCTAATTTACTCAGTTTCATCTCATCTCCTGGCCATTGATATTGATTCAGTGATAGGCAGGTGGCATTATCTGGACCAAGGAGACCCAATGGAAGGTTTCAAGGAGGGTTCTAAGGGAAAAAAAAAAAAATTTCCTCATTCTGCCGAAGGAGCCTCTTTAAGTCTCTTATCTCTGCTCAGGCTCCCATAGCCTGGCTTTCCCAGTCTGTCTGTCTTTTTCTCTCTCTGTGCTATGCTAAGTCGCTTCAGTCATGTCCAACTCTTTGTGACCCTATAACCCATAGCCTTCCTCTGTCCACGGGATTCTCCAGGCAAGAATACTGAAGAATACTTCCATTTCCTACTCCAGGGGATCTTCACAACACAGGGATTGAACCCACATCTCTTGTATCTCCTGCATTGGCAGGCAGATTATTTACCACCACCACCACCTGAGAAGCTCAGCCACCCGAGAAGCTCAGGTATATACCTATGTGAGTGTGTGCTAAGTGGTTTCATTCATGTCTTACTCTATGCGACCCCATGGACTGTAGCCTGCCAGGCTGAGAGGTCCATGAGAGTCTCCAGGCATAAATACTGGAGTGGGTTGCCATGCCCTCCTCCAGAGGATCTTCTTGATCCAGGGATCAAACATGCATCTCTTGCATTGGCAGGCACTAGTGCCACCTGGGAGGCCCTTTTCTCTCCCTACCCCTCTGCAAATATGAAGCCCCAAATATGTGGTCCCAGGGATGTTGACCAGTCATCCTACTGCATAAGGGGGCCATTTATCCTTAGGACAGATAATGCTGGAGTCAGTCATACCCAAGACTTTTTAATATGTGAAACAATCCTCTTTTTCTTAAGCCAGTTGCGTTGGATTTTCCGTCACTTGCATGAAAATCCCAATGGATACAATAACTTGGAGTAGGACTAGGACAGGACAATCTCATATGGAAGAAAAGGTGGGGCCCAAAAAGATAGATGAGAGCCAAACCAACATCCTCCAGGGTGCCCTGGAGCTGGAGCAGGAGACACTGGTTAAAGCCATGAGTGGGGGACATACAGATTCTTGAGAGGAAAGACAACCCTTAGCTACTCCCTAACCCGGTATCGCAAATCCAGGTTGGACACCTCTCTCCCACCTGTCTCAACACACAGACTGTGAGCTCTGGGAGGACTGGAGATTATCCAACCCCACACCTTTCTCCAGTTTACAGAAAGGTAAACTGAGGATTGAGAAGGAAAGAAGTCACTTGGAGCTGTGGTCCTGGGCACATAGAGACTGATGGGAGCTTAGGTCCCAAGGACAGAAAGGATGCTGGGAACTGAGAACAGAAAGGGCACCAGGAGCTGAAGTCCGATGGAGGACCTGAATGGAGGAGTTTTGGGCAGTGATGGAGATAAAGGATTTTCATAGTTGGCATATCCCAGTTTCCCTGATTGTCAAATGATGGTAGAAGAGGTTGAAGTCTCCTGCCTTCCATGGTTTCTCACTCTTCCTGGCTCATAAGGGTGATAACCCTGCACCAGGTCTACAAAGTCCCACAGAAGGGGGCTCGGGAGACTCACCTCCCAGGAGGGAAAGGGGACCCAAGTCTGGAGGAGTGAGTCAGCACCAGCGATGGGAGAGAAGTGGGGAGAGCGCATAGACAGTCAGAGACGAAAAGAGAGGCTGGGGCCGGAAGACTAGGGAGGCAGGGTGGGGAGGCTAGACGCTTGGGCGTCCACCAGAGCCTCTCCCACCCCAGGAATGATGCAGAAACACGGAGTTTCCGGGTGAGGACAGGGGGAAGGGTGAGACCTGACCCCAGCCCAGCCTAGCCCTGCCCTGGGAGGTCCTGGGCCTGCCCAGATACCCAGCTGTTGCCTTCCCTCTCAAAGTGGCTCAGCTCACAGCCTGTCACATGACACTCTCAACCTCACACTCACCTGTCCACAGACTACCTCTCACGGTCACCTTTCCTATACCCTACTCCATGCTCACACCTTCACCTTCACTCTCCCTCTAGAATGCCTTCACTTCCCCTCTGGAATATGTGCACTCCGCTTCACCTTCACCCACGGAATACCTCCACCTGTCCGGGGAACACTTCTCCCACTCACTTTCCCTACCAAACTCCCTCTCCCTGGACGCTCACAGCCTCACACACATCCTGATTCCACTCCCTCCCCTCCGCACCCACCCGCACCTTGGCGCATCCTTGCAACGGCACGCTCGCCTTTCCTACGACACGCTGCCCCTCACAGCACCTGCCCGCGCTCCCCTCCGCATCATCGCCCACCACTTCTGCCCTCACCCAGCGCCCGCACTCTCTGGCCGCGGGTCCCCTCGGCACACGCCCCCTGCTCGCCCCCCGCCCCCGGGCCCCCGAGCTCTCGGGCGCATCCCCCCTCCGACTCCCCGCATCCTCTAGAGGTGCCCTCTCCCCCGTTGCCCGGGGCCTCCCCGCGTCTCCCGCCCCCCGCCCCAGCGCCGGCCCCGCCCCGGCCTCGGGCCCCGCCCCCGGGCGGGCAGGGGGCGGGGCGCGGGGGGCGGGGGCGGGCGGCGCGGGCGGTGCAGGTGCCGGGCCGGGAGCGAGCGGCGGCGGCGGCGGCGGCACCATGGGCCGGGCCCGGCGCTTCCAGTGGCCGCTGCTGCTGCTGTGGGCGGCCGCGGCGGGGCCAGGTAGGGTCGGGGGCCGGGGTCGGCCGGCTGGCCGGGGCGGGGCGGGGGGCGCGCCGCGGTGACAGCCGGGCGGTCGCGGGGCCGCAGAGGCCGAACAATGCGCGCGGGGCCGGGCCGGGCCCCCTCCCCGGGACAAAGCGCAGCGCGGGCCGGGAGCCGCGAGCTGGGAGCCACGAGCGGGGGAGGGGGCGCAGGCCCGGCCACCGTGCCGCAGCCCCCAACCCCGCACAGGCCCTGATCGCGGCAGGGACAAAGGGCCCGAGACCCCCCTCCAGCCACGAGCCGGCCTTCTCGAGACGGCCCCTCTGTCCTGTCCGATCCCTGCGCCCCTCTGTCCGCCCGCCTCTGAGTCCCTCAGTCTCTCTCCTTGTCCCCCTACCCTTGTCCTCTGTCCCTCTGTCTCCAAGACTGCCCGTCTCTCTGCCTGTCCCCCTTTCTCCTTGCCTCCCTGTCCCCCGGCTCTCTAGCCTGTCTTTGTCCCCCACTTCTGTCCCTTGGTCTCTGTCCCTTTTCACTGGGTCACTCTGCCCGCCCCCGAGCATCCTTTCCATTCCCTTCTCTGTGCCCCTATATTTCTGCCTTGTCTCTGTCCCCCATCTGTCTCATTCCCTTGTCCCCTCTCTTTCTGTCATTCCTGGTTCTCTAGCCCTCCCTGTCATCTGTCTCCCCCATTCCCCACTCTCTCCTGTCTGTCTGTCCCACTGTGTCCCTGTCCCCTGTCTCTTTGCCTCCCCTGTCTACTGTCACATCCTCCATCCTGGGCTTCCCCATCACCATCCTTCATTTCTGCATCTCTCTGTGCCTCTGTGCCCCTGGAGAGGAACTGAGTCGGGCAGGGCATCCTGAAGGGCCCCGGAGGGAAATGTGTGCGTGTGTGTGTGTGTGTGTGTGTGTGTGTGTGTGTGTGAAGTGTGTGGGGAACCTTGGCATGTGGGCACACACGTGGATCCAACAGATGCCTTCCAAACGCTGCCCCTCCCCACCCATTCACACACCCAGGCCACTATCTACAGAGAAGCCCCCTCCAGGACATCCAGGGAGCCCTCCACGTACCCTTATCACGCACTGTGAAAAGCTGGAGTCCTCCAAGACAGGGTGACCCTGAGACCCAGGACAAGGTCAGGAAATGTCACCCCCACACTCAGACTTTCACATTGTGTGTGCCTGTACCTGCCACCAGTCACCCCATCCCCGGTGGGGAAAGCCACTCGGGGTCAGGGGGAACGGATAATAGGGGGGTAGCTGAGCCGGAGTGGGAGGGCTGGATGTCCTGTAGAAATTTGGGAGCTGTGACCAGATGGCACAGGGTTGGGGGCCTGCCTGGGTTTAAATTCTGGCTCCTGCCATTTGTCAGCGTAGCCAATGGCAAGCACTCTTCTCTCTCTGGGCCTCAGTTTCCCTTTCTGTAAAGTGAGGGTGTTGAACTCGGTGACCTGAAAGGAAAGGAACTCCAGCTTGGACACCTGAAGGGGTTTCTGGCAAGCTGGGTGCAGAGACACCCTCCCCACTCCAGAGCTGAGCCAAAGTGTGCTTCCCCTCTCCTCAGGGCAAAGTGGCGGGCTGAGAGTGGGCCTGTCACCCTCCACCTTGCTGTCTTCTGTAGGCTTCTGTCATCGTTTCAGAACTTTCACCATTATGTCCTTTCTTTGTGGCAGACAAGCCACAATTTCCCAGATGAGCACGTTAGTACTTAAGCTACGTCTCCATCCACTTTTGTTTCTCTTTCTTTCTTTGTTAGGCCAGCTCATAGACTCCTCGAACCAATAAATCCAGTGAACAGAGAACCTGAGGGTGTTTTAGAACCACTGGCTTCCAGAAGCTCAAAGTCTTTAGACTCTTGACACCTTTAAAATTCTAGAACCTCACTGGCGTTTGCATTCTAGCCTCCTGACACCTTCAAAATTCTGAAACCTTTACCTCTCTGAGATCCCAAATCTTGACACCTCTGAGGTCTAGAATCGTGGGAGTTTGGGTTCTCAGAATCAGAATACTGCCTAAGAGGACCAACTCCCCAGTTTGAGAATCTTCTCACCAGCGCTTCTGGGAAGGAGCTCTCCAGGCTTGTCCCTCCTGTGGTTTTAAAGTCTCTGCTTCCTGGTGCCTTAATCCCTTCTGTAAACTTTCTCTAGATGAAATGACGGGGGCTTTACCAGTTGGGAGACAGCTAGATGTCATGGGAAGCACTCTGGAACCCGAGCTTTCAGGTGTAGTTCTGGGTCCGGCCCTTCCCCATCCCCCCTCTGAGCCTCACTCCCCCTTCTGTAAAGTGTGGGCTAGGCAGCTGAAGTATCTGATCCCAGGGGGCCCTCCTTGCTTTCCTCTTCATCGGCTATTTCTGAATGGCTCTGGCCACCGGATTCTTGGAGGTGTCCATTGTGCCAACCTTCCCGTCTTTGTCACTCCCCTCCCCCTCTCACCTTGCCCAGCCAGCAGGAGTGGGGACAGGAGCTGGGGTTCATTTACACCCTTTCAAAAATGTATTCTCTTCTCCCTGGCTCCCTCATCTACCAGGAATATCGGAAAAGGATGCTGAGATGTATGCCAACAGAAAGAAGGGTCCAGGGTGGGCGGGTGAGAGGGATTGAGAGAGGGATGGGTTGCCTGCCCAGAGAGGCAGGCAGGCAGAAACAGACCCACAGGCCAGGCAGTGGATGGCCCAGAAGGGAGCACGAGAAACAGACCTCCAGATCCAAAGAAAAGATGAAGAGGCTATTAAGAGTGGGGGCGGGGGGGAGGGGGGTGTGCCCTGATGGAGGGAGAGTTTGTTAATCCCGAATAATGTTTCCCTCCCCAGGGACTGACTCTTCCCTGCCTCCTAAAGTTTGGGTCAGCCACTCTGAGAAGCAGGGTTCTGCCTCTGGCCCCCACCCACCCATGAGCCAGATGCCTGAGTCCCCAGAGCTGGGGGTCAGGTTCCCATGAGGGATTCCAAGACCTTAGTCGCAGCAGGGCTGGGGCCTGGGGTGGGTTAATGTCGTGCGAGCCTGGCCTGTCCCCATCCTGGGGAACACAAAGGCAGCTTTCTCTCTCTGGGTGGGGTGGGGGTGGGGGCCCAGACTCGCGAGAGCCCAGTGGCCTGTGGCACCACGACCCGAGCACCCACTGGTTCCCGCCTGTGCGGACCCCAGGCCCCTTGGTCCTCTAGGAACCAGGCACGGAGGCGCCTCAGCAGACACCCAGTGGGGCAAGAGGGCAGTGGCAGAGCCCGGGTTCTTCTGGAAGGGGGTGAATATAGAGGGCACTGGGGGTGGAAGAGAAGACAGCGAGGGCTCAGTGCACCCTTCCCGGAGCAGGAATTCTTCCCCTGACCCCACACCCAGGGGGAACCTCCGGAGGACTCCCCACCCCCTGACTGGGCTCAAGGCCCGGAATCCAGGGAGTTTTGAATATCCCAGGAACGTGGGGGCCACAGGGGGAACTTTGTATACGAGGCTGCTGACTCACCCCGACGCCCCCACCTGATGCTTGCCTCACAGACGGGGAGGGAGACAAGAGGGCTGGGGAGACAGGGCTGTGGTTCTGGGGTGCTGACGGCTGTGGCCCTGGAGCCAAAAGTTCCCAGGAGATCCTGGAGCCAGGGGCCTAGAGTCCTGGGTCTGAGGGAGCAGAAGTCGAGGGGGTTCCGTATTAGGGCCAGGAGGGGCTGGGGTCTTGGACTCTGGGTCTGAGGGAGGAGGGGGCTGGGGGGCTTGAACTCCTGGGTCCAGAGGGAGAAGAGCACTGGGATCCCAGACTCCTGGGTCTTGACGGAGGGTGGGGTGCAGGTACAGACTCCTGAGTCCTGAGAGAGGAAGTCCTGGGCGGGGGTCCCACTCCAGGTTTCTGAGGGAGGAGGGGCTGGGACCCTGATGCCTAGGTCCTGCGAATACAGGCGCCTTCACAAGGCTGAGCTGGGGAAGAATTGATGCTTTGTGTGAGGATGTTCGGACTCCGCCATTGATGGGGGGCTTGGGGGGTTCGGTCAGGATGCAGGGATGTACCACCTCCCTAGGGGAGGATGGGGGAGAGGAGGCAGGATGCATGAGCCCCCTGAGGAGAGGATATGGAGGGGGTGGCTGTGACCTTCCCGGAACTGTGACCTTGAGACTCCCTTGGGTATTCGCTGACTCAGGACCCAGGAAGTACTCCCCCACTCCCTTTAGTCTCCGTGGAAACATCCACCAGCTGTGTAGTCTGGACCCCTGGTTCCTGAAGGAAGAGGAGGGAGAAGGCTGGGGGCTTGCAACTTCTGGATTTGGGAGATGCTGACAACCCAGATTCCTGATCCTGATGGAGAAGTAAGCTAGGAACCAGGACTCCTGGATCCTGAGAGAGGAGGCAGTTGGGGGGCTGGATTCCTGGGTCTAAAGGAGGAGAGTGTTGGATTCTGGGTCTCTACACATCACCTGCTCAGCCACTCTTCCCCAAACCCTCCCTAGTCCCTTTTTCCAGGCAGTTTAAAGGGCCAGTGCCCCAGTCACCAAAGCTCAACCCCTCGCTGACCAGAAAGTCCTGCCTCACCACCCCCAACCCCGAAACAAAAGCTCCTGGGACATTAATATTCCAGGCACAGACACTGTTGGTTACTGACTCCTCAGGAGGGGGAGGGAAGAAAACAAAAGCCCCCCACCCTTACCCCATGTGCTCCCTCAAGCAGAGAGCAGGGGATATGTTTGGGGGTGGTGCAGACCCAGAGGTCCTGAGGGCACCCAAGAGATGTTGAGTTTTTGCCACTGACTGGCCTGGAGCCCCTCAGCCTCATTCTCTGCATCTGTAAAATGGGGGGCTAGCCCTTGGGCTAGTCCTGAGGACCAGGATCCATGGATAGCCTTCAAGATGTTTTTTTAAAAGTGCCCGGATGTGCAAACAGGCCAGTTCAGTTTTCACAGGAATAAGCATGTTTCTGGAGGTTGTAATAACAGCAGTGCAGAGGGCTTCCTGCACCTCAGGTTCTGGGCTGATTCTTGTGAATCAGGCCCTGGCATCATCCCCACTTCACGGACAGGGGATCTGAGGCTCAGGAAGGTTAAGCCATTTGTCCCAGGTCACACAGATGGCAAGTGGTCCAGCTGGGATCAACCCAAGTGTTTAAGATGAGAATAATGCCATGTCACAAAGTTGTCGTGAGGCTGAAATGCCTAGCACGTGCAATTCAGGCATCTGTCTTCCCAGACATTTATCAAGGGTCAAGCACACATCCACGCAACAGGGTGCAGCAACAAACCTGAGAGATTACAATCCTGCCTTCATGGGGTGTATATTCAAGTAATGCGGGACGGACAAACAACAGTGGTGATGAAATAGAGTTCTGGGGACTTCCCTGGGGGTCCAGTGGCTAATGGTGGTCCATGCTCCCAATGCAGGAGGTCTGGGTTTGATCCCTGGTCCAAGTGAAGGTTCCACATGCCTCAGGGCAACTAAGCCCATGAGCTGTGACTACCAAGCCTGCGCACTTTAGTGCCTGTGCTCCACCACAGGGAAAGCCCACGCACTGCAACTATCCAGCTGATTTGTTAAGACTGGTCTTGCGGGGAGGCAGGTGTGGAAGTAGAGAGACTCACGAGTAGCTGTTGAAGGACCAGGTCAGAGATAGTGTCACTGGATGATGTGACTAAGGTGAACAGGTTTGGGATGTATTTTACAAGCAGAATGGATAGATCTTGCTGATGGGAAGTGGGTGTTAGAGGTGAGGGAAAGGGTGAAAACGTGGATGATGTTTAGGTGTTTTGGCCTGAGCAACCAGGTTGTGACATTTACTGAGACTGAGAAAACATGGGAAGGAGAATGTTTGGTGCCAGGATTGGACATATTAAGATTGCTATTCAGGAAAGTGCTAGATAAACCCCTAGTTCAGTTCAGTTCAGTCACTCAGTCGTGTTTGACTCTTTGGGACCCCATGAATCACAGCACGCCAGGCCTCCTTGTCCATCACCAACTTCCGGAGTTCACTCAGACTCACGTTCATCGAGTCTGAGACGCCATCCAGCCATCTCATCCTCTGTCATCCCCTTCTCGAGATAACTCTAAGAGGGGCTTAAATTCACAAAACATTGTATTCAAAGATAAAAGAAGCCAGAACTTGGTATCCAAGGCTTTATTGACAATTCCACATCATCACCAGAGACCCAGGCATCTTCCAGGTCTCAGTTCCCGAACTCTTATCACATCCTAGCTTCAGGCAGCACAAAGGTGACCAGGTGGAAAAAGGACTTGTCTCCTTTCTTTAAGAAGTCCCCTTCGACTTCCATGGTGATCCAGTGGCTGAGACTCCGTGCTCCTGATGCAGGGAGCCTGGGTTTGATCCCTGGTCAGGGAGCTAGATCCCCCATGCCACAACTAAGAGTTGACATGCTGCAACTAAGACTTGGCATAGCAAAATTTAAAAACAGAAGTCCCCCTCAAACAATCACATGACACTTTTCCTGATATCTAGTCGGACAAAACTTTATCACATGGCCAATCACTTAGCTGCAAGGGAGTCTGGGAAATTTCTCCTTCTGCTGAATATAGGGCAGCCCGGGTGGCTCAGTGGTAAAGAATCCACCAGCCAATGCAGGAGACACAGGAGATGTGGGTTCGATCCCTGGGTTGGGAATATCACCTGGAGGAGGAAATAGCAACCTACCCCATTCTAGTCTGGAAAATTCCATGGACTGAGGAGCCTGGTGGGCTGGACAGTCCATGGTGTGGGGTCGCAAGGAGTCAAATATGACTTAGCTGATGAGCACAGCACAGGGCAACCATAAAATACAATCAGGATTATTTTATTAAAGAGGAAGGGAAGAGTGTATACTGACTAGGAAGCTAGCTGTCTCACCTCCCCCACCCCCCACCCCGCCCTCCGGAATTAATCTTTTCCACCCTTCAGCCCCCAAATCAGGTTACCTATCCCTCTTACAGGGACAGAAACACTTCTCATGGGATTTTACAGTGATTTATGTCTACCTCCCCATAAATCTTGAAGGCCTTTCAGGACAGGGACCTCATCTGACTCATCCCTGGGCACCCAGCCCCTGAAAACCTCCCTGCAGCACAAATGAATGAATGAGACAGAATGTAAGAGATAAGAAAAAATAGTTATCCAGAATCTAAAGGTGAATAACCAGGGACTTCCCTGGTGGTCTGGTGATTAAGACTCCCTGCTTCCAGTGCAGGGGGTATGAGTTTGATCCCTGGTCAAGGAACTAAGATCCCATGTGCTATATGGCATGGCCAAAAAAAAAAAAAAAGTGAATAATAAAATCTGATCATGGCTCTTTCCTGCTTCAGTTCCTGGCCTTCAGGATAAAAGCTTATCTTGTAGTTTGGCTGAGATCCTTCACAAGCACATGCCACAGTCCTCACCAATGCTGGACACCTTTCACCCAGACAACCAGGAGTGGATGTGGGTACAGGGTACAGAATTGGGAGACCTCGAGACAGATCCTGCCTCTGCCACTCTCAGGCTGTGACCTTGGCCAAGTCATTTTCTTGCTCTGGAACAAATTTTCTCATCTAAAAAATGAGAACTGGAAAAAAAAACAAAAAACTGGGGATTGATAATAGTGCCTCTCTTATTCAGGTATTGTGATGATTAAATGGAAATTATATAGGTAATGCCCTTAGCACAAAGCCTGGAACAGAAATTGCCTAATCAACAGTAGCTATGATGGTTATTGTTATTTTGAAGATGACGGTGACATTGATGATGCTGCTGATGATTAATCTCAGCTTTGAGCTTTACTCTGCACTGTTTACTTGGCAGGAAACACCCCCTTACTAATCCCTTACTTCATTCCTCTGATGGATTAATCGAGTTAAGTTAACTGCTGTAACAACAGCCCTGAAATCTCAATGGCTTAACCAAAAATGTATTTCTCACTCACGCTACAGTCCTGTGCAGGCAGGTAAGCTGGGGCAGAAAGTCAGGGCCCCAGACTCCTTCAAGCTCATAATCCTTTCTCCACTGGGCTCCTAGGAGTCCTCTCCATTCCGCCAGCATGGATTGTGGGTGAGATGAACCAGGCTGGAGGAGGTGTTTCTCTCTTCTGCCTACAGCCTGTTGGCCAGAAATCAGTCATGGGGCCCCATGTAAGCACAAGGGATCCTCAGAAATGTAGCCTAATAGTGTGTTGTCCCTTGAGGGCTTTCCTGGTGGCTCAGCTGGTAAAGAATCTGCCTGCAATGCGGGAGACCTGGGTTTGGGCCTGGAGAATTCAATTCTATACAGGCCATGGGGTCACAAAGAGTCGGACATGACTGGCTGACTGACTTGTACTTCAGTGTGTTGTACCAGTTAACTTTAGCTGTGTTAAGACACCCTCCAAAACACTGTGGCTTTGAACAGCAATTATGTTCTTTGCTCATGACTCTGGGAGTCAGTTGGGTACTTCTTTTCTTGGTCTCAACTGGGGTCACTCATGTGGCTGCAGTCACCTGGTGGTGCCATAGGGGCTGGATAGTCCAGAATGGCCTGATTCCCGTCGCTGGCATTTGGTGCTGGCTTTTGGCTGGGCTTCTCTCTCTCTGTGTGGTCTCTCATCCTCAAGGAGGCTGGCCTGGGCATCTTCACCTAACAGTGTCAGAGCAGCAAAAGGGCATGAGTGGAAGCTGTGAGGTCTCTTGAGATCTAGGCTCCAGAACTCATTCAATATCACTTCTAGCAAATTCTGTTGATCAAAGCAAGTCACAAGCCCTCCCCAGATTCACAGGGTCAGAATGCGCCATTAATGGGAAGAGCAGCAGGAATCTCCCTGGTGGTTCAATGGCTGTGGTTAAGGCTCTACACCTCCACTGCAGGGGGTAGGGGTTCAGTCCCTATTTGGGGAACTAAGACTCCACAAGCTGTGCTACACAGCCTTAAAAACCAACAACACCCAAAACGGGAAGAGCAGCAAGCTTAACATCAATAGGGATGGGAAGAATATCTCACCCATCTCTGCAGACAAGTTAAAACATGTGCTCAGGTGTGAAAGATGGGGTTTGGCGAACACACAACAGTTTCCCATACCCCATGGATTGCTCACTCTTTAAAATGTGGATCCGATGGAGCTTTCTTCTAGAATCTTCTCTGACCACTCATCTCCCTGGGTGGTCTTAGTCTCCACTTCCTCTGGGCTCCCAGTGTGACCTGTGCTGCCCCACCCACCTACTCCTTAGATCCACTGGATCTTGATTGCAGCTCCTCTAGAACAGGGGGCAGGTTTTATCCTTCTCCTGGATTCCAGCCCACAGGAAATGTTGGGTGTACTGAACTGCATGAGAGGGGAAGGAGAGGTATTGGAAGTTTGGATGGGTGAGGACCCGAGGGAGAGAGCAAAGACTGGATTGTACCCCTCAATGAGTCTCTTATCCTGTTTCTCTGTCTCCTGGTCCAGGGGCAGGACAGGAAGTACAGACGGAGAATGTGACAGTGGCTGAGGGTGGGGTGGCCGAGATAACCTGCCGACTGCACCAGTATGATGGATCCATAGTTGTCATTCAGAATCCCGCCCGGCAGACCCTCTTCTTCAATGGTACCCGTGGTGCGTGCTGGGGGTCCAGAGCCTGAGTCTTGGAGGAGGAGATGGCTGGGGAATGACTGAAGACAGAGTTGAGACTCTGGTCTCCTGGATCTGAGGGAGGAGGGGGCTGGGGCCTGGACTCCTGGTCGGGTAAGAGGGCCTGAAACATTCTGGGTACCCAAGAGAGTGACTAGGTGGGCACCTTAGACACCTGGGTGTGGTTGGAGAAAAGAGAGGACTGAACTCTAAGCTCCTGGAAGAAAGGTGGGACTTCTGAGCTACAGATTCCCCAAGTTCACTCCTGCCTTTTCACTCTCTAGCCCTGAAGGATGAGCGTTTCCAGCTTGAGGAGTTCTCCCCGCGCCGGGTACGGATCCGACTGTCAGATGCTCGCCTGGAGGACGAGGGGGGCTACTTCTGCCAGCTCTACACAGAAGACACCCACCACCAGATTGCCACGCTCACTGTACTGGGTAACGGCCTCCCCTCTTCAGATCCATCCTGTCTCCTTTCTCCTTTGCTCATCCCTTATCCTGGGACTTGACCCTGGCTGTTTCTAACCTCCTGGACATCTGCTCCCAGTAAATATGGCTGGTTTCCCTGACTTCTTGCCTCTGTGTTTGACCCTTTGTTCCTCTGGTTCCCTGGAATGCTGCAGTTTGGTTACTCTGAGCCCACCTTGGTCCCTCTCTTGACCTCCCTCTTGTCCCCTTCTCTCTGTGGCAGTGGCCCCGGAGAATCCTATAGTGGAGGTCCGGGAACAGGCAGTGGAGGGCGGCGAGGTGGAGCTCAGCTGTCTTGTTCCACGGTCCCGCCCCTGCTGCCATCCTGCGCTGGTACCGGGACCGAAAGGAACTGAAAGGTATAACCTGGGCGCGGGGATGGGAGTGGGCTGGAGAGGCGCCTGCGAAGGGCGAGACTTAAGAGACGGGGTTCCAAGAGGTGTGGCTTGGGAAAGGCTGGTTTATATATGGATAGAGCTTGAGGAAGAGTGCATAGGTTTGGCGGACACTACTACTCAGTATATTGGGCTTCCCTGGTGGCTCAGTTAGTAAAGAATTTGCCTGCAACGCAGGAGACAGCCTACAGCTCAGGAGCTGCTACTGCTGCTGCTAAGTCGCTTCAGTCGTGTCTGACTGTGCGACCCCATAGACGGCAGCCCACCAGGCTCCCCCATCCCTGGGATTCTCTAGGCAAGAATACTGGAGTGGGTTGCCATTTCTTTCTCCAGTGCATGAAAGTGAAAAGGCAAAGTGAAGTTGCTCAGTCGTGTCCGACTCTTAGCGACCCCAGGGACTGCAGCCCACCAGGCTCCAACGTCCATGGGATTTTCCAGGCAAGAGTACTGGAGTGGGGTGCCATTGCCTTCTCCAGCTCAGGAGACCCGGGTTCAATCCCTGGGTTGGGAAGATCTGGAGAAGGAAATGGCAACCTACTCCATTATTCTTGCCTGGAAAATCCCATGGACAGAGGAGTCTGGCGGGCTAACAGTCCATGGGATCGTAAGAGTCGGACATGACTTAGCGAATAAACCACCACTCAGTATATACTTATTGAATGAACTGTTAGATGAGAGGGCGTGGGTTGAAAGATTGAGACATGGGGAAGAGACATGGGGTTGTGGGCCTGGTTTGGATAGGGGCGTGGTTTGGAGGACTAGCGGCAAGGCTGTGGATAAGGGGGTGGAGCTTGGCAAATAGCCTGCCTTGGGATTGGCCAGGTGGGAGGGTGTGCCTTCAGTGGGCAGAGCCATAGCCCTACCTTGACAGTTTCTGGGCGGGTCTTGGCAGGAGTGACCAGCGGCCAGGAAAATGGCAAAGTCTGGAGCGTGGCAAGCACAGTGCGGTTTCGTGTAGACCGCAGGGACGACGGCGGTATCGTCACCTGCGAGGCGCAGAACCAGGCACTACCCTCCCGGACACAGCAAGCAGACGCAGTACGTGCTGGACGTGCAGTGTAAGTGCCTGGCAGGCCAGCGCCCGGCAGGGAAGGAGGATTCCGATGCGCCTGCCACCTGCCCCCCGGGAGAATTCCTAGTCCTGCATAACCCAGATAACCACTCTCCCATCTCACTCCTGCCCACAGACTCCCCCACGGCCCGGATCCATGCCTCCCAAGCTGTGGTGAGGGAGGGAGACACACTGGTGCTGACGTGTGCTGTGACGGGGAACCCCAGGTGAGCTTTGGGGTCCGAGATTCCTGGGTCCTGCGGAGAATAGGTGACCCGGACACCTCAAGCTGGAAGAACAGAGGGGGCTGAGACCCAGCCTTCTGAATCCTGAGAAAGAAGGGATCTGGGGCCAGATGATGAGGAAGGAGGCTGTGAGTCCGCAATCTCCTGGATTCTCAGGATGGAAGGGGCTGGGGGGTAGGGGTGAGGGCCTAGGTTTCCTGAGATCCTGCTGATGGGTGGAAGTTGGCCCCAGGACTCTCGGTTTACAAGGAAGGAAAGGTCTAGTAAGGATTCTCTTATTTAGAGATGTCGCATATCTGTATTTCTGAGACGTCAGAATTGGGTGCTGACATCTGCGTCCCTAACTATCATTATATTCCCGCCCAGGCCAAACCAGATCCGCTGGAACCGCGGTAATGAGTCTTTGCCAGAGCGGGCGGAGGCAGCTGGGGAGACGCTTACGCTGCCCGGCCTGGTATCCGCGGATAATGGCACCTACACCTGCGAGGCGTCGAACAAGCACGGCCACGCGAGGGCGCTCTATGTGCTCGTGGTCTATGGTGAGGACCTGGGGGAAAGGCTCAGCGTAAGGACGAGGCCTCGCAGGGTCTCCTCCCCGTCCTAGGTGGGACTGGGCCTTGGGAACAGACAGGATGGATTGGAAGGTGTTTGAGGCGTCGACCTATGCAAAGAATGATTCCGAGGGGTCAAAAGCCCACAGAGTTCTTATAGTTCTGGGACCAGACCGATTGTCTGGGTTCAGATTTGGTTCTGCAGCGTCCTATTGCAGATAACTTTGTGCCTCTGTTACCAAATGGCTCAGAGGTTAAAGCGTCTGCCTGCAATGCGGGAGACCTGGGTTCTATCCCTGGGTCGGGAAGATCCCCTGGAGAAGGAAATGGCAACCCACTCCAGTATTCTTGCGTGGAGAATCCCGTGGACGGAGGAGCCTGGTGGGCTACAGTCCATGGGATCCCAAAGAGTTGGACACGACTGAGCCACTTCACTTCACTTCCTCATTGGTAAAGTGGAAATAAACAACAGCACTTACCTCATAGGGTTGTTGTAAAAATTATGAGCTAAATATAGAAAGCAGTTGGAGGTCGCTAGCACAAAGAAATAACACGTGGTATGTGTTTAGCTCCTATGACGGTGAGGCAGAAATTTTGGAGTGGCTGGGCCCTAGATCAGCGGTTTAAATACCTGGAGCGTTTTAAACAAGATGGGAAGGGATTTAGGTCTGAAGTCAAAGAAAAACGATGTGCTATTTCTGTTCTCTGGGGAATGAAGTGGGGGAGGAGGCAGGTAGGTATTAGCGAAAGCACTGGGGCCAAGTCAGGCAGTGTACAAACCCAACACGCATTCCTTGAAGAAGTGGAACATCAAGAATGGCGCCAGGAGCTTTGCTCAGTGGCAGTGTCGTAGCCAATGAGGTTTAACTGAGGCGCAATTATTGCTAATTGGGAGGGGGGGCGCCAGGGGGAAGGGCCCACCTGGTGGCGGTAATTTGCGGGCGTGGCACGTAAGGGGGGCGCGGTTGGACGTGGCTGCAGAATGGTTTAAGACATTGCCAGCTATGGGCCCTGGCTGGGACCGTCCTCTGATGACCTGGGCCTGCGCCCTGTCCCTCTGGCAGACCCTGGTGCGGTGGTAGAGGCTCAGACGTCGGTGCCCTACGCCATTGTGGGCGGCATCCTAGCGCTACTGGTGTTTCTGATCATCTGTGTGCTGGTGGGCATGGTCTGGTGCTCGGTACGGCAGAAGGGTGAGTGGGGGCGGGGTCAAATTCAGCGACGGGTGTGGTTGGTTGTGGCGTCCAGAAGAGGGTGGGGCCTAGAACCCGATTTGACAGAGGGAGGGCATAGATCCAGGATTGGAAACTTGAGGCCCAGAACCCGAAAGGGGCGGGCCTTTCGGTCCAGTATCCTAAAAGGGGTGAAGGGTTGGAGCTGAATAAAGGAGGTTTACGTTTGAATTCCTAATTGGCCAACTCGTGGGAGGCGGAGCAACGGGATACTACCTAGAGAACGGATAAGGGTTGATCTTTCAGTGAACTTGTGAAGTACTCCTAATTCTGCTTTTCTCTCTTTCTCTGCCCCTGTTTTGCTCTTCCCTGGACTTGACTCTCCCTGTATGTTCCATCTCTCCCTCTTCATCTGATGTGTTTTGTCTGCCTCCCCCGTCCAACTCCTGGATCCACACGTATCTGTGGCCTCTGCCGGGGGGCGGTCTGTCACCCCTCAGGCTCCTATCTGACCCATGAGGCCAGTGGCTTGGATGAGCAAGGAGAAGCGAGAGAAGCCTTTCTCAATGGCAGCGATGGACACAAGAGAAAAGAAGAATTCTTCATCTGACCCCACCTCCATCCCAGGCCTGGGCCTGGGCTGGGGTCCACCCCACTGCCAGCTGCAAAGACATTTACCAGAGTCTGGGATGGTGGGCTTCTCCCCCACCACTAACACCTCAGATGCTTGGACAGGGATGGGGGTGTTGGCTGCCTGGGTCTCTACAAGGGCCAGAAGCAAGGGCCCAGAGATCTGGGTCCCCCGATGGGGGGGCAAGGCCCAAAGGTCCAGACCCCCTAAGTCCAGGGAGGGCGGTAGGAAATGGGTTGAGGTAAAATAACTGGGGGAGGCCAAGGCCCCTAGGCTGCAGTCCCAGGTCTTGTGGGGAGGGGGTCAGATGCTGGGAAGGGTGGGGTGGGCAGGGAAGGGGAACAGAGATTTCTTTGGGGGTCCCAGACCCCATGCCAGCCATTGTAGGAGTTCCACAGAGCTCTGGGCACCTCTTTGCAAAGCCATGTTTGCACGGTGGGGGTAAGGGTGGGGGGAGGGCATGGAAACAGGGATTCTGTGTCTTTGTGTCATAACTTTGATGGGGCGGTGAGGGAGACAGCCCCAACTTTGCTCCAGTCCCCTTTCCCCAGCTCTTGGGCTCTCCTCCCCTCCCCTCCCCCCCACATCTGTCCCATCCATCTTTGTCTCTCTGTCCACCCACTCCTGGGGGGCCTTCCCCATCTCTCCTCCAGGCCCCCAGGGAGGGGGAAAGGAGTCTGGGGGAGGGTGCATTGCTCTCTATGGTTTTATATATAATATATTAAAAAAAATAAAAAATCTGTATGAAAATATCAGATTGCACCCCTCCCCCCATTCCTGGCTTTTGCCCCCTTTTTCTTGTTTAAAAAAAAACAAAACACATTTTGTACGGGGCGGGGAGGGGAACAGGGAGGGGTTTGGCAATCCCACTAACCACCATTAAACTGAGGAGAGAACAAGTTTTTGGGGTGGCTGTGTGTCTGTCCCTCTGCCCAGAACTGCACCATGTTGGGAGGGGTGCTGACCTAAGGGAGGGGCATGGAGGGTGATGATTGCTGGTGGACTGTGTAGGTCAGGAAAGGGTCCTTACATCTCCAAGGACACCTCCACCCTCCCAAGAAACCTGGGTTTTTTCTGGTCAGTCTTTCAGCCAAAAAGCACTGTCTTCTCCTTTCAGTAGCCACTGAGCTACCCTGTCCCCACCCAATAGCCTCGACACCCCCTGCCTTATCCCCACCCCCTGACATCAATCTCCAGAGGACCTTTCAATTACTCACATTTTGCCCTGTCAAAACCTGTCCCTGCAAGCTCAAAAATCTTTCCCTAGCTCTCCGTTCACCTCTAGACCAAGTCAAAGCTCCTGAGCCTGGCATTCCTGGCCCCTCATTCATTCATCTAAATTTTAAACAAGTGATTTTTATTTCCAAGTAAAAAATATATTAACCTTACTTTGTACAAGGTGCTGCTCAAAGGGCTGGAGATGCCACGGTGAATAAAACAGGCAAAAGCTAGGTGTTCCAGACAGCTTAGTGCTGACCACAGACTTGATCCTGTTCTAGGCACTGAGCATCCAAAGTGGAAAAGAGTGACTCCATTCTTGCCTTCTTTCCTTTTATGAGGAAAACATTACAGCAAGGAAGCAAAACAAACAAAACTCCATTTCAGAGTGCCATAAATCCTGTTGGGTTTCCTAGGTGGCGCAATGGTAAAGAATCTGCCTGCAGGAGATGCCAAGAGGTGAGGGTTAGATCTCTGGGTCAGGAAGATCCCTTGGAGTAGGTAATGGCAACCTACTCTAGTAGTCTTGCCTGAAAAATTCCATGGACAGAGAAGCCTGGTGGGGTTACAGTCAAAGGGGGTGGCAGAGTTGGACACGACTGAGCGACTGAACTGACCGCGTGTGTGTGCGCGCGCACACACACACACACACACACACACACACACACAAGTACTATTAAGATAAAAGGCAGAGTAAGGGGATATGGGGTACTATTTTCTTTTAACTTCTTACTATAGAAAACATCAAACATACAAAAGTGGAACAGGACAATAAAGCCCCGTGCATCTGTCAATTCCAGCTTCAACAATCATCTCACTGGCTCTGAGAGCCAATCCTGATTTATTCATAACCCACTCCTCTAGAGTCAATCTAGAGGTGCTATCTCAGAAACATCAGAGAAAACCTCTCAGATTGACACCTCTGCCAGGATATGAATGATGAGCAGTTATTCCAAGATCAGAGGAGAAAGCATTTTCAGGCAAAGGGAACAGCAACAGTAAGTGCCTAAGATGGTAAGGCTCAGGTAGACAGCACCCCAGCGGACAGAGGAGGGGATGGGGGTGAAGTCAGAGGTGAGTGGGGTTAGACCAGGTGTATAGCCCCTGAAAAGTGAAAGTTGCTCAGTCCTGTCAGACTCTTTGAGACCCCACTCCACGGAATTCTCCAGCCATTTCTACTCCAGGGACTCTTCCCAACCCAGGGATCAAACCCAGGTCTCCCACATTGTAGGCAGATTCTTTACCAGCTGAGCCACCAGGGAAGCCCAAGAATACTGGGGTGGGTTGCCTATCCCTTCTCCAGGGATCTTCTCGACCACGGAATCGAACCGCGGTCTCCTGCATTGTAGGTGGATTCTTTACCAGCTGAGCTACCAGAGAAGTGAAAGTGTTAGTGGCTCAGTCCGTCCGACTGCGATGCTATGGACTGAAGCCCACCAGGCTCTTCTGTCCATGGAATTCTCTAGGCACCAATACTGGAGTGGGTTTTCATTCCCTTCTCCAGGGGATCTTCCTGACCTTGGGATCGAACCCAGGTTTCCTGCATTGCATGCAGATTCTTTACCGTCTGAGACACTAGGGAAGCCCCAGGGACCTGATAAAGCCTTCGATTTTCTTTCCAGGTGTAAAGGGATCTCATTGGAGTTTTCAATTGGAAAGTGAATCATTTCCAGGAAGACTAAGAATGCTGCAGTAGCTTCCTATACTCTTATCTGAAGTTAAGTCTGAGCTCTTCACTTCACCTGGAGGAACTTACCCTCCTTGTGTTCCAGGCATACTAAACTGCTTTCACTTCCTCAAACCATTCAACTTTTTAAAAAATTTGCCTCTAGGCCTTTGTCCTTGCTCTTCCCTGTGCCAAAGACTCCCTGGGGCATGCGCCTCCTGTGACTCCCACAGCTTCCTCTACTCTACTCATCCCAAATCTAAGCACTCAGTTGTGGTCCTGATTATATGTGAATCTCCTTCCTTTGATTGGGAGGCCAGCAGCATAGATGCTGGCTATGCTCCCTGCGGAAACCACAGTGGCCTCTAGCACAAGAGAACAATAAATGTTTATCCTGCTTGTGGGAAGGGAGGGATTGTGAGGATTGGTAAGGGTCTTGTCCCTTGTGCCCCGACACCGAATACCAACATCCCAATTACACCAAGGGTGCCCGCTTCGCGCTAGTCCGCAGTCCCTCTGCGCACGCGCTAGTCAGTAGCCACCCCACCCCCACCCCCCGCCCCATGCCCACCCCAGTAGGCCCCGCATATGCTAATCTCTGCGCTCAGGAGTACGGCCCCTAAGGGGAATATGCAAATCAACCCCTCCGGCGCCCTAGGCCTCCCATTGTCCTGCGCTAAGATTATGCAAATGAGCAGGCCTCAGGTCCAGGATCCGGACCGAGCTGGCACCCCCACCCCCACTCTCGGAGCATCCTATTATCCGTAGGCACGTTCATGCGAGCGCTCAGGCACGCGCGAGCCTTGCCGTTTCTTGTTCGGTCCGGTTGCGGACTGTACCAAGTAAACCCGGACAGCTAGGGGCAAAGCCCGGAACCCCCTGCGCGAGCCTCATCGATGGCCCGACCCAGAGAGCCCCCTTTCCCACTCTGCGACAGGAATGGTCTATCTCGTCGCGCAAGCGCCCTAGGCTCTTCACGCCCCTCGCACTCCCTCCTACCCTACTTGCAGCGCAGGCGCAGAGCCTGGGCGTGCAGCCGCTGCCGCCGAGCCAGAACTGTGGCCGCCAGCGCCGGTGAGTGTCCGGGATGGAGGTGCGCGGGGCATGCTGGGAAGCGGGCACTACGGCAGCGCTGCATGATGGGAGTGACGGCTCCCGTCACCGAGGAGTCGGCAGCGGTCTTGGGCTGTGATGACTCGAAAGCGAGACCCAGGCTCCCTTTTCTCCCCCGACGCGGCTCTGTGCCGCTCTGGGGGCATCCTGGGAAAACCGGACGCCCTGCCCTAAAGCATTGTGGGAGCCTGGCTACTAGTCGTTAATGGGTCTGGAGCTCTCTGGGATTATCCTATCTTCCTGCGGGGAACCGTCTCTTGTGTCACACACCTTCCGCTGAGCGTCCTGGAAGCTTGGAGTGCTTTGACGAAGACCGCCTTGGAAGGTGGTCGTTACAGGCCCAAGGCATCCTGGGAGAAACTGCAGTAGCAGGGCACTGTGGGCACTGGTCCTTATAGTCCTAAGGTTTTGCTCTTGCTTCCTCTCCCTAGCATTGTGGGGACGGATGCCCATTATGTTCACGCTTGGCGTCTTGGAAATCGGACATTGTGGGGTCTCCGGCACTGTGTTATGGTAGTGAGGGAGTCTCATTTATTCCCCTCTAAAATCGTGGTGATGGACAGGGAGGCCTGGCGTGCTGCGATTAATGGGGTCGCAAAGAGTCGGACACGACTGAGCGACTGAACTGAAGATCGTGGAAGCCAGTCTGGCCCCCATATTCATTGAGGGAATGGGACTTGGACACCAAGGAATGTTTCCATCTGACACCTGCAATACTCTGGAAGGGGCTTAGTGTGCTGTGGGCTTGGGAATGGATAGGCAGGACTGCTGAGCAATGTCTCCGGGTAATCCCATAGGAAGTTCTGATTGTCCTTGGTGTATGGTTGCCAGTTAAAATATAGACCACCCGGTTAGATTTGAATTTCAGATAAACAACAAAGAATTGATTAATATACCTATGTTCCACGCAGTATTTGAGATGTACATTTCTAAAAGACATTGGTTTATCTGAAATTGAAATTTAACTGGGTGTTGTATATTTTTATTTACTGAATCTGGCAACCTATCCTGGCATGAAGTAGAATTCCCAAATTAAATGGGGCCCTATAGGCAATGGGCTTCCCTGGTGGCTCAGACGGTTTAAAAAAAAAATCTGCCTGCAATGCAGAAGATCCAGGTTCAGTTCCTGGGTTGGGAAGATCCCCTGGAGAAGGAAATGGCAATCCACTCCAGTATTCTTGCCTGGAGAATTCCATGGACAGAGGAGTATAGTGGGCTATAGTCCAGGGGGTAGCAAAGAGTAGGACACGACTGAGTGGCTAACACTATAGGCAATAAGAGTATTATAAGAACTCTTCTCTGCCATTTATGAATCCTTTCTGTCTGCAATGCAGGAGACCCGGGTTCGATCCCTGGGTTTGGGAAGATTCCCCTGGAGAGGGAAATAGCAGCCCACTCCTGTATTCTTGCCTGGAAAATCCCATGGACCGCGGAGCCCTGGTAGGCTACCATCCATGGGGTCACAAAGAGTCGGACACGACTGAGCGACTTCACTTTCATTTTTCAGACCTTAAAGCCCAATCCAGGTGTCTTTAGAAAGCTCACCTGCCACTGATGCCAGCTTTACCATGCCTCAGCCTCCTCCAGGCTTCAATTTTAATCTTCTCTTTAGTCCCCAGCATTAAACATGACCTCTTAGGCTTTGAAGGGATCATGTATTTTCCACCATATTACCCAATACCCAGCAGGGGTCTTGGCATATAAGAGGTGCAGCTGGGGCTGCCAGCCCCCTTCATAATTTGCTCAGCCTGGCACTCTGCTGTCAAGAAGCACAGTGAGAGACAAAAGAAGTGCCATGTGTATGTGTGTAGTATTGAAGAAGAGGGAGAGAAAGTAGAGGAGTCAGAAGGCGTTTTCAAAGAGGCAGAGGTGGTGTTTGGCTGGGGAGAAGTATAGAGGGTCTTGTATTTGAGGTGGGTTCAGAGAGAGATTAAGAGTTCTCCAGGCAGAGAGTTGGGAAGGAGCCCATTCTAGACAGCAATTGCAGGATTACTAAGCCCCACAATAGTGAAGAAGGGGCTTCCCTGGTAGCTCAGTTGGTAAAGAATCCGCCTGCAATGCAGGAGACCTGGGTTGGATCCCTGGGTTGGGAAGATCCCCTGAAGGAGGACATGGCAACCCACTCCAGTATTCTTGCCTGGAGAATCCCCATGGACAGAGGAGCCTGGCATGCTACAGTCCATGGGTCATAAAGAGCTGGACATAACTGAGCGACTAAGCACACAGTTGTGAAAAATCTTGGTGTTCACAGGGAGAGGTGAGAGTCTGAAATGACTGGGGTTCATAGAGGGTTGAGGGTGGGGATAGTAATAGCCACCATTAATGGAGTACCTGCCACATACCAGCATTTGATACGAATGAATCTAGTAAATTTAAAAATATCTTTTCATTTTTTGAAAAGTAGGATCATTTTTTGAGAGGTAGGATGACATGGCTTTAAATCCTAGTTCACCCACCCACCTAGTTGACCTTGGGCTACTTGTTAATCCTCTTTGTGCTTCAGTTTCCTCATCTGTACAAAAGAGATAATCTGTCTCAGTATGGGTACAAACATAAATTAAGCTCTGGAATACTTTTTTATACCTAGGAGGAAATAGACTAGAGAAAGTAGGCCCTTTGCTAGAAGCTGCACAATTAGAATGTGGCAGATTTAGGATTCAGACCTAGATATCCTCTTGCCAGGGTGTAAACTGATAAAGAATTAGGGCTGACAGTCACAAATTAAGTGCAGCCCTACTAGTTGTTTTGATACAGAATGACTTCTAGACTGGTTGGTGTATCACCAGTATACCAAGTAATCCCTACCCCTGCTTGCCAATTTGGAGTCTTCTCCCAACTCCAGGCTTACCCAGAGCTCAGCAAGTGTTATGCCCAGAGTCTGGATCCCAGAACTGAGAGAATAAGACATCCACGGCAATGCAAAAGCAAAAGGGTTTTATTGCTAGCTCGAGCTAGGGCTCCTATCTCATCCAGTGCAGTGGAGTCTTGACAAGAGCCCCGAGCTCTGGATTACAGCAGTATTTATACATTTAGTCCGGTTGTTGCAACAGAAGAGTTGGCAAACAGCAATTGGTTAGTTCATGCATGCGCGTGGGATTTTTCAAATCACAAAATCTCATTGGCTCAGGTTTGAATCAAAATCCCAGTTCTGATTGGCTCGTGTTTGGCGTGAGCGGGACTTTTTAGGGTGGAGTTTCTTAGAATTATGACTCATGTTTTCAAGAACCTGAAACTTAGCCCTATGTAGCCTGTTGAGCCTGTCATGGCTCTGGTCTGGCTCTAACATTCCCCCTTGTCTTTTGATCATATAAAGGAATCCTCCTCTGTGTCCTGGGGCAGGGTCTGATATTGCTGTCTTAACACCATCAGTCTTTCCCTGGAAAATAGGACGTATTGGGGGAGGACTTCCATAGACAATCTCAAACGGTGTCAAATTAAATTTATACGGGGTGTTGCGCACCCGGAAGAGTGCGAAGGGAAGGAGGGTCACACAGTCCCCGCCAGTCTCTACTGCCAATTTTGCTAAAGTTTCTTTTAGGGTCCGATTCGTCCTTTCTACCTGTCCTGAGCTCTGGGGATTGTATTCACAATGCAGTTTCCATTTGGTCCCCAGGGCTAAGGCCAGTCCCTGAACAGTTTGGCTCACAAAAGCAGGTCCATTGTCAGAACCAATAGATACTGGCAGCCTAAACCCAGACACTATCTCTTCTAGGAGCTTCTTGGAAACCATCACTGCTGTCTCTCTCTTAATGGGGTAGGCCTCCACTCACCCAGAGAAGGTATCCACTAAGACTAACAAGTAACGGTACCCATACTTGCCTGGCTTTACCTCAGTGAAATCTATTTCCCAATGTTGTCCTGGCCTCTCCCCTCGGTACCTTATACCCGTGTGCTGTCCCTTCCCTGGTCTCATCATCTGGCACGCTTTACAGGCACGGGCTATGTCTTGTATGGCCGCTGTTTTTTTTTTTTTTTTTGGTCGGGGAAACCACAGGCGAGCTGTCTGTAAGAGTGATAGTCTTTTCCCCGAAATAGGTGGTCTGATGTAGGTGCGTGCAGAGTTGTCAAACCAGATCAGCGGGGAGCAATAGGTTGTCCTCCTGGTCCCGGTACCATCCGTCCTTACTTGTAGAACAGTTGCTGTTTTCTCGAATCCAGTCCTGATCGGAGGGGGAGTACTTGGGGGCTGGTGGCAGGGTCCCCATTCCTGGGGCCGGCAATCACACAACCAGTACGCGGGTCCCATAGCTTCCCATGGCAGCTTGGCGAGCTGCTGAGTCGGCGGCTCGGTTGCCTCGAGCCCTGAGATCTTTCCCCTTTTGGTGTTCCGGAACATGCACTATGGCTACTGCTTGAGGCTGGTGGACTGCTGCCAAGAGTCTACGGATCTCAGGTTAAGTTCTTGACTACCTTTCCCTCTGCCATTAGGGAACCCCCGTTCCTTGTATATTGGGCCATAAATGTGCTCTCAAAATGCCCGCCTCGCGGGTTCAGTCCAAGTCCAGTTTTGGCTTTCTTTACCTCCTTCATACAGTGGTTGGGCCTTCTCGGCGAACCCGATGATCCACAGTCTGCAGTGCCCAATAGTCCCTAGGAATTCCCTCACTTGGCGAGGGTCACCGGCTCGGGAATCCGCAGAATAGTCTCTTTCATGGCCTGCGTCAGCCACCGTCGCCCCTGCTTCATCTTCTGCCACCCTCGCTAGATTTCCCTTAGCCTATTTTTTTTTTTGCAACTTTTTCCTAATGTCCGGGGCTGCCTGATTCACAAAATGCTAGTATAACTGCTGCACGCAACTCATCAGCCTGTGTCTGAAAGCTTCCATTAACCTCTCTAAAAAGGCTGCCAGGCTCTCTGTCGGTTCCTGTCTAACCAAATTTACCTTGGCCAAATTTGTTGGTTTCCTGGCGGCTGCTCGAAGGCCAGCCATGAGAGTCTGGCGGTACACTTGGAGATGCTCCCTACCTTCAGCGCTTGAAATCCCAGTGGGGTCGCATCAGAGGGAATCCTCGTCAGTTGATTAAGCTGCGTGGTAGGTCTTCTGTCCACCCCTGGACGTTTTTCTGCGCCTCCGACAAAATCCGCTCATGTTCCTCTGTGGTGAAGACAGTCATCCCAAGTGGGATCATGGGCGAAAAAGGATAGACTCTAGAAGGTCACTGAGGACAAAGTTATACAGATTTCACCGCTCCAACGGCGGACAGGTTGATGGTCCCTGCCGGCGCCTATTTAGCGGTAAAAGTAGCTTATTCAGACTAGCAAAATGTTACTAATTTGTTCTTCACCAGCACCAATAGATTCTGTGCTCTAGACTTAAAATCAGAAAAATGGTCAGTCATAAGGGACAACGGAGTGGAAGTCTCTTGCTCTATGATTACAGAATAGAACACAGGAGACAAGACGAACACACAGAGATAAGACGAACACACAGAGAGCAGTGACAAGGCCGGCACACTCAAAGATGCGACGAACAGAGGAGAGACAGACCTCGGCCGAGAACACAGTGCTAGGTCTTCCTGGGCCCCCTGAACCCTCCTATCCCTCGAGGTTACCTTTCCGAATGGCGTCCACTGCCCACCAGATTCGGGATCAAGAGAACTCTTCCCCCCAGAGCCAGCTGCCTTCCAGCGCGCTCGCTGGGCCTTGGTCTTACACTGGACTTAACCAGACTTAACACCGGTGTTCAGATATTTTTCCTCCAAGTGAGGAAACCCCTTCTACCGGAAGAGTGTTATTCTTACCAGTTAAAGGGATCCCGGATGAGCCCCCAAATGTTATGCCCAGAGTCTGGATCCCAGAACTGAGAGAATAAGACATCCACGGCAATGCAAAAGCAAAAAGGGGTTTTATTGCTAGCTCGAGCTAGGGATCCCGTCTCATCCAGCGCAGTGGAGTCTTGACGAGAGCCCCGAGCTCTGGATTACAGCAGTATTTATACATTTAGCCTGGTTTAAATGTTGCAACAGAAGAGTTGGTAAACAGCGATTGGTTAGTTCATGCACATGGGATTTTTCAAATCACACAAATCACAAAATCTGATTGGTCAAATCACACAGATCACAAAATCTCATTGCCTCCAGGCGAAACAGGGACTTTTCTAGGGTGGAGTTTCTTAGAATTATGACTCATGTTTACAAGATGACTCATGTTTACAAGTACCTGAAACTTAGGCCTAGTGTAGCCTGTTGAGCCTGTCATGGCTCCGGTCTGGCTCTAACACAGGTAAAGGATTAATGCCTGGCAATAGGCCCATGTTCCACTTTCAGTCCTGATTGGTCTCATGTTAGTACTCCTTATTAAATAATTTGGAATATTATCCTTTCACACATCATTGAATGAGAACCAGAAGGGGAAGTTAAAGCCTACAAGAGGGACAGAGCCTGCAGTCAAGGCCTTTTAGACAGTCTAGGACAGAGCTGGGATCATTTTTGCCTTACCCACACTGAGCACACTGAGTCCTGGGGAGACAGATGCTATGTAAAAATTTATTGTCTCCACAGGTCTTTCCTTCCCGTCCAGCATCCCTTTCTACGAGCCGACATCTGCATCAGAGGACCTGTGGCCAAGGTGTGGCTGTGGAAAGCTGGCCAGGGAGGGACACTGTCCAGCTTCTGCTCTGCTCCTGTCTCCTGTCCCCTTCCCCCACCATGACAGAGACCCGTGAGCCAGCTGAGACTGGGGGCTACGCCAGCTTGGAAGAAGACGATGAGGACCTTTCTCCAGGTGAGACGGCCTTAGAGGTGGTAGTATCAGCTTGTGTATCATCCTGGTTTGGGACTGGGGCTCTGCTAAGAAATCTTGACTGTGAGTGGTTCCTTGTCTCGCTAGGTGTTCTCTTCCCATTAGGACTCTGTGCTGTGTTAGGGGATCCCTTCCTGCTGAGACTGCTGGGGGTTGTAGATTGGCTGGAATTGCTCTCCTTGTTGGGGTCACTTTCTTGGTTGGACATTCTGGTTCGGCTGTGGTCTCTCCTCTTTCTGGGAGTTTTAGATCGGCCGTGATCTCTCCCCCCTTGCTAGAGGTTCGAGATCGTCTGTGATCTCTGTCTTTTCTGGAGGTTCTAGTTTGGCTGTGATCTCTCTCCTTGCTGAGGGTTCTAGTTTGGCTGTGATCTCTCTCCTTGCTGGGGGTTCTAGGCTGGCTGTGATCTCTCTCCTTGCTGGGGGTTCGAGATCGTCTGTGATCTCTCTCCTTGCTGGGGATTCTAGGTTGGCTGTGCTCTCTTTCCTTGCTGGGAGTTCTAGTTTGGCTGTGATCTCTCTTCTTGCTGGGGGTTCTAGTTTGGCTGTGATCTCTCTTCTTGCTGGGGGTTCTAGTTTGGCTGTGATCTCTCTCCTTGTTGGAGGGTCTAGGTTGGCTGTGATCTCTCTCCTTGCTGGGGGTTCTAGTTTGGCTGTGATCTCTCTCCTTGCTGGAGGGTCTAGGTTGGCTGTGATCTCTCTCCTTGCTGGAGGTTTGAGATCGTCTGTGATCTCTGTCTTTTCTGGAGGTTCTAGTTTGGCTGTGATCTCTCTCCTTGCTGGGGGTTCTAGGTTGGCTGTGATCTCTCTCCTTGCTGGAGGGTCTAGGTTGACTGTGATCTCTCCCCTTGCTGGAGGTTCGAGATAGTCTGTGATCTCTGTCTTTTCTGGAGGTTCTAGTTTGGCTGTGATCTCTCTCCTTGCTGGGGGTTCTAGGTTGGCTGTGATCTCTCCCCTTGCTGAAGGTTCGAGATTGTCTGTGATCTCTCTCTCTTCTGGGGGTTCTAGATCGGCTGTAATATCTCTCCTTTCTGGGGGTTCTGGATCGACTATGGTCTCTCTCTTCACTGGGGTCCTAGATCGGCTGTGGTCTCTTTCTTTGCTGGGGGTTCTAGACCATATGCGACCTCTCTCCCTTGCTGTGGGTTCTAGCTCGCCTGTAACCGCTCTCCTTGCTATGGCTTCTAGACTGGCTGTGACTTCTTTCCTTTCTGGGGGTTCTAGATTGGTTATAATTTTTCCCCTTGCTGTGGATTCTTGACTGACTTTGTCTTCCCATCTGACTGGGAGTTCCCTTCCGGGTACGACTTCTTGCCCTGCTGTGATTTCTCTTCCAGCTGTGACTTCTCACCCTGCTGTGCGCTCTCTCCCGACTGTGACTTCTTGCCCTTCTGGGCGTTCTAGACCGACTGTGACTTTGGGGCCGGCTGGGGCTGCTAGACCTGCTGTGACTTTGGGGCCGGCTGGGCATACTACCCCTGGTTGTAACTCTCAACCCTGGTGAACGCTTCAGTTGGGCTGTAACTCCATTCCCTGCTGGGGGTAATCATCTGACTGTAACTCTTTACCCTCCGCGACGATGATGGAGACTGGCTGTAACCTGTCTCCTCGAAGGGAGTTCGAGTGGGGCTGTAACTCTTTGCCCTGCTGGAGGTTGCAGCCGGGCTGGAACTCTTACCCATATCAGAGGCTCCTGGGGGCTGTAGCTCTTCTTTCGGCTCACACTTCTAGGTTGGCTCTCACTCCTTTCCTGGTTGCTGGTTCTGGGCCGGCTGTAACTCTTCCCCCTACCCTGTTTTTGCTGGGAAGTAGGAGTTCTCACCTTGCTGGGCATGCCTGGTCTGGCACCGTGAGTTCTTATCCTGCTTGGCGTGCTGGCCCTGTTGGCTGACTGCTTGGAGCTGCAGCTTCCCTTTCGGCCAGGAGTTCTGCCCGGCTGCGGGTGCCTCGGTGCTGGGGGGCGTCTTACCCCGCTGGCCTTGCTGGTCTTGCTGACCCCGGTGTCAGTGCTGGCCCGGGTGTCGGTGCTGGCTTTGCTGGGCGTGCGTGCCTGGCTGTGGATTCGCGACTTGTGGCTGGGCTGGTTAGAAGGGGCTGTCTTGATCTTCACCCATTTGGGAGATTTGGAACTGCTTGGGCTTGTGACCGAGTTGGGGGCTGTGGACGGTTTGGTGGATGCCGAGGGGCTGTTGGGCACTGCCAATTTGGGGGTCTTCAAGGAGGTGGGAGGCTTGGGAGATGCTGCAGGCATCAGGGGTCCAGTGGGTGCCGGAGACGTGCTGGGCTTTGGGGCTCTTGTAGGTGGAGAAGGCATGGTGGCCGTGAAAGGGCTCGTGGGCCTGGAAGTCACGGTGGACACAAAGACCTGGTAGCCACTACCTGATTGCCTTGCTCAAGCCAACTTCGTGAAGTCACAGTGGGCAGTGAAGACCCTGGAGGGGTGGTGTGAAGTCAGAGGTAGGAGGAGAAAGAGGGGTGGGGCCCCAGGCCCCCAGCCCAAAGCTTGAGGTGTGCTTCACAGCTCTTCAGCATATGCCTCCTCAGGCTGCCTTATGCTCAGGATAAGGAGAGGATGCAGAGACGGGTGAGACCCAGGTCCTGCCCTCCAGGAGTTTCCAGTCTCCACACCCAGACAGTCACTGCCCAGGCCAGGTGGTCAGGGTATGTTGGGGGTAGGGGAACCCAGGCAAGAGAGGCACTGACCACCTGGGCAGTCCAGGAAGACCTCACAGAGGAGGTGACGTGGAGCTAGAGCCTTAAAGAGGAGCAGGAGTTTGCTAGTCAAGAAGGAAGGGGGTCGTCCCAGGCGGGAGGGGAACAGAGGCAAAGGCCTGGAGGGGAGAGAGCTGGGCGGCCCTGCTCATCCCACCCATGCGGCCTGTGAGGGCCCCAGATGGCTTCCTAGCCTGATGGGGGAGACATTCTGGGACTCAGATGGCTGCAGCCCTTAGGACAGTGACGGGGAGGTGGAGCCAGGGTGGAGGGAAGAGGGCAGAGACCCCCTACGTGAAGTCATCAGGGTGGAGACTTCAAGGAGGACGGAGCCTGTGCCGGGTCCTGAAGGATGAGTAGGAGGTTGCCAGGCAGACAGAGTGGGGAACAGCGTTCCAGGCGGAGCGACCAGCCCACGCCAAGGCTCTTTACGTGACAGAGAGACAGCAGGACAGAGGCAGGAACAAGTAAGAGACAGAGGGAGCCGTAGCAAGGCACAAACATTTATAACCTGGGCTTCCAAGCTGGGTGATGCTGGGGACCCAGCAGTGAGTCGGCCCAGGCCTGTCTTCTGGTCAGCAGGGAGGAATGTCAGATGGATGCCTCCCTGAGGGTTCAGGACTAGGGCAGCCAGAGAGCAGAAGTGACTGGCTGCCTGGGCTCAGCCGATCTGGGGTGCCCTCAGCAGAGAGGAAGCTCCTAAAGGCTAACAGGAGACATTCCCAGCACATGGGAAAGCCACGGAAAAGGCTGTCAAATTGAATGCCAGGCACAAGGAAAGTGTTCTAGATGCTAGGGGCACAGCCATGAATGAGACAAAGCCCCTGCTCTCAGGGACAGGCAGTAAACACATAGCAGGAGTTGCATACAGTAAATTGAGGCGGTGGATAAAGCCGAGTGGGGGGCATAGGGGGTGCTCGGGAGGGACTGCCAGTCAGACTCACTGACCAGGTGTTCACCGAGATGACACCTGAGCAGAGTTGTGACAGAAGGGAGGGATCAAGCCGTAGTCCATCTGCAGAAAGGGAGGCGAAGGCCCTGAGGTGGGGTCTGGCCTGGGTGTTGAGGGATGTGAGGAATGTGGCTGGCACAGTTGTAGCGGGGTCCCCGTATGCTGCTGGGGGAAACTAAGGTGGAGGGCCATGGATGAAGGGCTGAGCTGTCGCAGTCTTAGGAGATGTTCTTGGCAGGCTCAGGCCACCACTCCTAAAGCAGCTGGTACTTCCCACACTGCCACTGCTACCGCAGTAGGGGCTCCCTCTGACTGGGGCCCAACAGCTGTTGGCGTTGCCCTTCCCTGTATATCCACTTTACACTTTTTACTTTATTTAAACGTAAATTTGTCCTAGGCCTGTCCTTCATACTCATTAAATCATAGTGAGATGAGGTCAGCTGAAGTCGCTCAGTCGTGTCCGACCCTTTGTGACCCCGTGCACTGTAACCTACTAGGCTTCTCCGTCCATGGGATTCTCCAGGCAAGAATACTGGAGTGGATTGCCATTTCCATATAAAGGGCTTATATATATATATATATATATATATATATATAAATATATATAAAGGGCTTCACGGTGGCTCAGCGGTAAGAGTCTGCCTGCAGCGCAGGAGACGTGGGTTCGATCCTGGGTAGGGAAGATCCCCTGGAAAGGGGATAGGCTACCTACTCCAGTATTCTCGGGCTTCCCAGTGGCTCAGCGGTAAGGAATCTGTCTACAGTGCAGGAGATGTGATTCGATCCCTGGTTCAGGAAGATCCCCTGGAGAGGGCATGGCAACCTTCTCCAGTATTCTTGCCTAGAGAGCCCCATGGACAGAGGAGCCTGGTGGGCTACAGTCCATGGGGTCGCAAAGAGACAGACACAACTTAAGCGCCTGAGCATGCATTCACGCATATATATTAATATAAAACTATGTATTTCAAGGTATGTATATATACGTGTTTTAATTTGCTGAACTATCTGCTCAAGTGTTTGCCTCCCTAAAATGAGCCGTGCTAGGCCATCACCCACATTTAGCTTTCCCTTTTAGCTGTGTGACTGGAGGCCAGTGACGTGACATGGAGCACCGCATCTCCGTGCCTCGGTTTCCCCATTTGTCACTTAGGGATAATAACAGTAACTCTTTCAGGGTTGTTGTAAAGATTAGTTGAGTTGGTATTTATAAAAACTAAGGTTCTTGGGAATACCCTGGTAGTATAGTGGTTAAGACTCAGTGCTTCCATTGCAGGTTTGATCCCTGCTTGAGGAACTAAGATCCAGCATGCTGCATGGCATGGCCAAAAAAAAACCCCCAAAGTTCTTAAAATAGCAGTGGACACTATCACTGTTGTTTTTACTATTCCCTGTTTCTCCTACTTTGTTCTTTTACCCCATAAGATGCAGTTCTTAAAAGATGTGCGTTTGCTTAACGCACAGATTCCTAGCATCTCCTGTGTGCCAGGCTGTTCTGTGCGATGGGGGTTCATCAGTGCGGAGAGCAGGGTTGGGCCCCATACTGCGGTGAGTCTGCATGGGTCTCCTGGAGGGGACATCCAGGCACAGCCCTCTGTCCTGTGACGCACTGTCTCCTTACCCCCCCACCCCTGCAGGCCCCGAGCATTCCTCTGATTCCGAATACACTCTCTCAGAGCCAGACTCCGAAGAGGAAGACGAGGAAGAAGAGGAGGAGGAGGGAGACCACTGACGATCCTGAATATGACCCCGGCTACAAGGTGAAGCAGCGCCTGGGCGGGGGCCGTGGGGGCCCCGTCCCGCCGGGCGCCCCGTGCGGCCCAGCCTCCCGGCCCCCAGCCCAGCCCTGCCAGCTCTGTGGCCGCTCACCCCTCGGGGAGGCCCCTCCAGGCACCCCACCTTGCCGGCTCTGCTGCCCTGCGGTAGCCCCCCAAGAAGCACCAGCCCCTGAAACCCGGGCCCTCGGGGAGGAAGAGGGGGCCGCACCTCGGGCTGGGGAGGGCCGACCCACTGGGAGGGATGAGGAGGAGGAGGAGGAGGGAGGAGGAGGGCACCTACCACTGCACCGAGTGCGAGGATTCCTTCGACAGCCTCGGCGAGCTGCACGGGCACTTCATGCTGCACGCCCGCGGGGGAGGTGTAGGCAGCGCCCCACCCAGGCACCTGGTGGAGGGGCAGGGCGGGGCGGGGAGGGGGCGGGTGGGGGGTCTCTGAGGACACTAGGGTGGTCAAGGGGATGGGGTCCCTCCAATCTGTGTCATCTTAGCAGTAGACATGTGAAGGCCAGAATAAAAGCCAAGTTCTGTGGGCCAGTCCAGTGTGCCTTTGGGGTGTGTTTGTGTGTGTAAGCTTAAGTGTGTAAGGCTTGCGCTTGTGTGTGTGTGCGTAAGCTTAAGTGTGTAAGGCATGAGCTTGTGTGTGTAAGCTTAAGTGTGTACGGCTTGCACTTGTGTGTGTGTGCGTGTGTAAGCTCAAGTGTGTGAGGCATGCACCTAGCCATTTACCTCACTATCCCTGGGCTCCTTCTTGGGGAAACCTTAGGATCATTGTTACCACGATAATTAATGTTTACTAAATGCATAGTTCAATGTGGTTTCCATGTATTTAATCATAGACCCTATGATGTGCAGCCTCAGACACAAGAGGATTTTGTTTCTCACTCACATGGTAGTCCAAGGTTGGCAGGTAATCTGCATATGGTGATTTGGGGAGGCCCAGGCCACCCTTTCGTCATCCACATGGTCATGGCTGGATGTCCCTGGCTGGGGCTCTGGGTGGAAGAGGAGAGGCACACATGCTTGCGGAGAAGCCCCAGCCTGGAGGGGCCACGTACTGCTGCCACTTAACGTTCTATGGCTGAGAGATGAATCACATGACCGCAGCTCGCTGCAAGGGAGTGTGGGAAAGGCGATCTCGCCAAGTGCCCAGAAAGCAGAAAACATTTGTGGAAGACAGCGAGCACCCTCTGCCACTTCATCCAAGAACCTTCACAAAGAGGACTTTAATTATAATCATAGCTCTGCTTCCTGAGCGCTTCCTGAGTGCCAAACGCCAGTCCAAGAGCTTTATGTATTCAGTGTATTGACTCAGAAAAGTTGTGCATCTAGGAACACACAAAAATAGAACCTTAATTATAATTACAGCTGCCGTTTTCCCAACACTTAACAGAATGCTGCATTTTATTTGCATGAGATCATCAGGCCCTTAGAATAACTCTGCAAGGTAGGGACTGTGAGCCATTAATTGATTTAACAAATAATCTTTTCAATCCTTGGCTGTGTGCTAAGCACTGAGAACACACCAGTGAATAAGATAAAATCCTTGAGTTCGTGGAGCTTACCTGGAAGTGAGAAGGGGCCCCTGGTGGGGACAGATAGTAAACCAGAAATAGACGAGAAGGGCGTAACATGCTTGATGGTGCTAAGCACTGTGGAGGAGACTAGAGCAGAGCAGAGAACAGTTCTGAAAGAGGGTACAGTTTTAAATAGTGATGTCACCTTCCTGAGGTGAAGAGAGACCAGAGAAGGGGGTGAGGGAGCCTGACGCTGGGGTGGGAGGAGCCGTCTAGGTGAGGGCGTGGGGCATCAAGGAGGCCAGAGTGGCTGGAGGGATGAGGTCAGAGTTGGGAGTAGAGGGCCAGCTCGTGACAGCCTTGTGGAAACACCAGCTCTCACTCTGAGACGGGAAATACTAATTCCCAGAAGCTTGGCATCGAAGCTTCTTTGAAAATAGAAGCTTAATTATAATAATAGCTACCATTTACTGTGTGCCAAGCTCTGTTCTAAGGCGCTTTACATGTGTCAACTCACAGAAGCTTGGCAACTAAGAACCCTCAAGAATAGAACCTGAATTACCATAATGGCTCACGGCTGACCAGACCCTGGGCTAAAGCGCTCTGTAGGGATGATCACATCGGATCCTTAATGAGGTAGGGACCGTTATTCCCATTCATTCAACACTGATTTATTGAGCACGTAGGTGATACAGGTGCTATTTGGGGAGCAGGGAACAGAGTGGTAAACACAATGAATAAAAGTTTCTGCCTTTGTGGTGGTAATAACAGTGAAAACAGATACTTGAATATTTAAGCAAAACGTATAGAATGGGCATTTCCCTGATGGTCGAGTGGCTAAGACTGCACTCCCAACGCAGGGGGCCCAGGCTGAATCCCTGGTCGGGGGACTAGATCCCGCATGCTGCAATTGAAAGAACCTGAAAGCCACAACTAAGACAGAGTATGGCCAAAACAAACAAACAACAAAAAAAGGTATAGAACGTTAGCAGGTTATAAGTGCTGTGGAGGAAAAGAGAAGAGGAATGGGAGGCTTTTGTGTGTGTGAAGCAGTTTCAAATGAGGTAGTCAGGGAAGGCTTCACTGAGAAGGTGACATCAGATGAGACCTAGAGGGGGAGGAGTGGGCTTTGTGGCTGTGGGGACAGCAGGTGCAAAGGCCCTGCTTGGGATGCTCACGGCAGTGTGCCTGGGAGCAAGAGGCTGCTGCTGAGGAAGCCACGAGGAGCGCAGGGGTGGAGGGCCACGTCACGTAGGGCATAATACCGGCTTTAGTCTGTCTTCGTAATCCTTAGAGCTACAGGGGCCGTGATCATGACATTTTGCAGCTGGGGCACAGAGAGGTTGAGTAATCTGCTAGAGGTCACACAGCTAGAAAGAAGCAGAAGGTAGGTTTGAATCCAGACAGCTGGGTGCAGGGCACACATTCTTAGCCACTAAGCCACATACCAGAAATGGCTGTCCACAGCGATCATCTGACTTGCAGGAGCGCATTTGGTCTCCAGAGTTATTGAGGTTTTTAAAATCATGTTGGTCAACAACATTGAAAAACTGGGCAGATCTGGAACAGAAATGGAAGTTTCCAGCATCCCTTTGAGATTGATGGCTGCACTCACAATCCCACGGGGTGACAGTTTGCTAGAGCTGAGTGGGGGTCACCTCCTATTAACCGAGCATTCCATCCTGTATGCCCAGACCCCACCGTCTGGCATCTGGACCCCCTCATACCCTGCTTGTGCTTGGCCCCAAAAGAAAATTGATGTCTGTTACAAGATTATGATCAAAGCATCTTTCAAAACCCCATACTGTTACCCTGGAAGCTCCGAATCTGACATTTATCTGCTCTTTGAGACTTTCATAACCACTCTAGCTTAACATCAATGAGTCTCAGAATCATCAAAGCATTGGGTTGGCCAAAGAGTTCATTCAGGTTTTTTCATAAGATGTTACGAGGGCTTCCCTGGTGGCTCAGTGGTAAAGAATCTGCTTGCTGTGCAGGAGACAAGTTCGATCCCTGGGTCAGGAAGATCTGGAGAAGGAAATGGCAGCCCACTCCAGTATTCTTGCCTGGAGAATCTCACCGACAGAGGAGCCTGGCGGGCTACTGTCTGTGGGGTCCGCAAAGAATTGAACACAACTTGGCGACTAAACCACCACCACAGAGCCACCTCAGAATCTCAGTAGCTGAGCCAAGATGTTATGGAAAAATCCTAATGACCTTTTGGCCAACTCAGTAGAAACTCACAGCTCATTAAAACAACAGATGGATTTTATTTCCTGGGGCAGCTTGCCTAAGCCCTATTCTGCCTTAAGACTGGGCTTTCTAAACATAGAAGTAGAGAATTACCCCTTCGTCAGCAAAAGTTCCTAAGGATCATGAGAGACTGGGAATCAGGAGACAAGGTCTGCTGCCAGTGGAGTCCTTCAGTTCTTCAGAGCCTAGAGGAAACAGAGGCCAAGTGAGGGATTCCGGAGGATTCTGTACTGTACTAGAAAGCTAAGAGGACAAACTTATGCTCAAAATATGGTAACTGAGAAATTAGCGTCTGCAGGGAGCTCCCACCTCTAGGACTGCGATGCAGAAAGAGAAGTACAATGGCCAGAACCCAGTGGGAGTCACGTGTGGCTGGTACAGGGATCAATGACTCCATAGCTCCTGCTTAAACCCTAAGTGGGGCACAATGCTCTGGCTGAGTGTGTGAGGAGATACTGGAGCTTGAACTGCTGCTGGAGGGGCTCCAGCAGGACCTCTGCTTCCCTCTTTGACCTTCTTTCTGCCCTTAGGTCTTATGGGATGAAGTTAAGGAAGCCAGCTCTCCAGGGAGTCTGGGAAGTACAGCTGCCAAAAGCCCAGGCTGACAGAACAGTGTGGAATGGTGGGCTGAGACTGACAGCGAAGTAAGCCAGTAGACAGTCAGGAGTTCTTTTTATAAGACGGCGTGTAAGCGCTATCCTAGGTGCTGAGGATGAAGCCGTGAGGAAGACGCAACACTCACCCTCAGGAGCTCAGATTCCAGAGGAAGGACACAGGTGATGATATAAACACAGGGGTGACAGTTCCAAGTGGTGAAGTGCGCTGGGAAGAAACTGCATCAGGGTAAGGGTTGGAGGTGCTGTTGTAGCCAAGGAGGACCTCTCTGAGGTGGCAGGCATTGAGACCTGAGTAACAAGGAGGCAGCCTGGCCAAGTTCTGGGTAAGACGAAGCAGAGAATGCAGAGGCTGCAAGGCAGAGGTCAGCCTGGCCAGTGTGGCTAGAGTGTAGGGAAGACGACAGCTCCATCCCTGGAGTTGAGACTGCTTTGGGGGCTGGGCCTTGGCACTGTTGGGTTTTGTGGTCCTGGTTAAGGTCTTTCAATGTTACTTACAGGATGCCATTGGAGGGTGAGTCTTTTTTTTGGTTTTGGGTTTTTTTCTCCCCAAATTACTACTCTTAGACCTGAGCATGCAGGCACTTTGCCCAGGTCTGCATCTCAGAAAGTCATCTTTAAAAAAAAAAAAATTATTTATTAGGCTGTGCTGGATCTTAGCTGCAGCATGTGGGATCTAGTTCCACAATCAGGGATCAAACCCAGGCTCCCTGCACTGGGAGCATAGTCTTAGCCACTGGACCACCAGGGAAGTACCCCCTTGGAGGGTTTTGAATGAGTGATGTAAGCTGATTTCCATACACACAAGGGGTGGTTTGTAGTACAGTGACTGGGAGGCTGGGGGGTGGGGAGCAGTAATAACAGGAGAACCTGCCTCCTTCTGTCTTCTTGCCCTGCCACCATGGTGTCCCCTCTCCTGGTCCAAGATGGCTGGAGACCATATCCACATTCCAGGTGGGAAGGTGGAGGAAAGGTAGGTTCCTTTCTGAAGCCTGAAGACTCTACCCAGGAATTCAGTCAGAACTGTATCATATGGCCACATCTAGCTGCAAGGAAATGTGGGAGATGCTGTCTTTCTAGCCAGCATGTGCCTAGCTAAAAACTGGGAGATGGCTCAGTCTCTGTGGGCTTTCAAAATAGCCCTCAGTTCAGAGTCGAGTCTGTGATTATTTTGTGCAAAGCGTTGACCATTGTCTCTGGGGCAGAGCAGGTAATGTGAGGGAGTAACACTGGCCCAGTGGAACTCAGCCCAGAATGGGACCTTTTCAGAGCTGAAAATAGGATCTTAATGGAATATCTCCCAGTGCTGGCTAAATACAACAGGAAACAGAAGGTATCTCTGTTTGACTCCAAACCAGTTCCCAAACAGGGCCAGCTCTGCCCTGAGCACCACCCCCCACTCCCCCACCACCACCACCCCGTGCCCTTCTGTTCTCTGGGAATTCCTGCTCAAAAGCCAGAGTTCTGTGTTTAGACAGTTTAATGCGGACCTTTTGTTTTTAATCTTTCGGCTGCATTGTGAGGCATGTGGTATCTTGGTCACCAACCAGGGATTGAAAACCCATGTCCCCTGCATTGAAAGTACAGTCTTCACACTGGGCTGCCAGGGAAGTCCCACGGATCTTTTGCTTTAGATACTATTTCTGTTAGTTTATTCATGCCATGTCACCTACACATATAGAAAATAATCCATGACCAGAATGGTACATAAGATTATTTAAATAAACAGTAAGTCATCCGGAGAAGGCAGTGGCACCCCACTCCAGTACTTTCGCCTGTAACATCCCATGGATGGAGGAGCTTGGTAGGCTGCCGTCCATGGGGTCGCTAAGAGTTAGACACGACTGAGCGACTTCATTTTCACTTTTCACTTTCATGCACTGAAGGAAATGGCGACCCACTCCAGTGTTCTTGCCTAGAGAATCCCAGCGACGGGGGCGCCTGGTGGGCTGCCGTCTACGAGGTTGCACAGAGTCGGACATGACTGAAGTGACTTAGCAGCAGCAGCAGCATCTAGGGAGAAGGGGGCAGAGCTGTCCAATGCCGTGGCCCCTCCTTGAATGGGAAAGACTGGCATGGGGGTGGGAAGAGACATTAGCTCAGATTGCAACCCCCACATGACTCAGTACAGACTCTGACTTTGCTGTCCCATCCCCAAAGGCCCTAGTCACTCCATGTATGGGACCTGTGCTGTGGTGGCATTACAGGTGGGCAACGCCTCACTTTCCCTGTCCCCAGTCAAGCCCAAATCCAGTCACTTGGCTCCTACAGCCCCACAGCATCCATCTGGGATGAATTAAAGGTGGTTACACAATCTGCAGCTAGTTGCAGTTTCAAACTATTTAATTGGGGATGAGGGAGATACAAATAACAGTTTTCCCTCTTTCCTTAATTTCTTTTTAAAACAATAGATCTATTATTGTCTGATTTGACTGTTTCCCTGAAGGCTTTTGTGTCCTCCAAAGACTGAAGCTCCAAATGAGCATCTTCTGGATCCTGTTTCTCAGGAGTCCTTTGCCTTTCCAGGGAGGAAAGTCCAGGGCCCCCATCCCATATCAGACGCGCGTCCCACCAGCCACAGAGCTCCCATGGCCCTGGGGCGGGCGTAAGCTACTCTCAGAGCTCCCCCCGCGCATGCCGGATGTAGTGCTGGTGCAGCCCTGTTTCCTGGGCAAAGTCCTGACCACACTCGGTGCAGGCAAAGGGGCCAGGAAGGGTGCGGGCCTCGTGTGTCTGGCGATGCCGCCTCAGAGAAGCAGCCTGCCCGAAGGTCTTGCCACAGTCGGGACAGGGGAAGGTAGGCGGTGTGGTGATGGGTGCAGCCGGCTGGGAGGGCCTGGCCAGTGGACCGTGGCCGCGCTGGTGGGTGATCAGGGCCTTGGAGGAGGGGAAGGATCGGGCGCAGGTGAAGCAGATGAAGAGGACCCCCCTGCAGCTTCTGGGCTACGAAGTCCGCTGGGTGCTCCCGCTTCATGTGGCGCTCCTGGAACTTGGAATCGGCGAAGGTGATGAGGCAGCGGGTGCACTCCAGGGCCCCCAGGTGGCCTGAGGACGTTGGGGAGAGGTTGGGAGAGGCCAGCAGGTGTAGCGAGGGCCTCTCCCAGCCCCAGAATCATGCCGACAACCAGCATGCAGGACTTCACTTGCTCTGTGCCAGGTGATATGCCAGGCCTGGACGGCAGACTTACTGGACCTATTTTGTGAATGAGCAGACCGGGGCTGCAAAAGTTGAAGCAACTTGGTGACTGTCATGAAGCTGGGAAGTGAAATGGTGGAGTCAGGACTGGAACCCAGGCAGTCTGCCCTTCTGACAGAGCTGTATGATTAGGGCACAGCCTCTGGAGCCAGACTGCCTGGAACTGACTTCCCCTGCAAGTGAAAACAGTGTTTTCATCTGGAAAAAGGGGTAATCACTATATTAGTATCCACCTCATAGGGTTGTTGGAAGGAATAAATGAATGAACTTATAAATAGTGTTTAGAACGGTGCTACACAATGGTTTGCAATAATTATTGTTGAGAAAGAAGAAACCCCACAGCCAGGGGCTGGCCTGGCACAGCTAGGCCTTGGCATTCTCCTAGTGAGCATAAACAATTCCACAGAACAGTCAAGGCCGTGCTGTGACTGGGGCGAATCAAGACCACGCCATGGTGCCGTTCTGAACACAGACAAAATGTGAACATTGTCTGGGCCACGAGAAATGGCCAGACAGCCCCTTGTCCTGGCTTACGTGAGTGCCTGCTGCTGTCTGGCCAGTCAGAGCTGGAGCGTTCCCTTGTTCCTCCCTCCTCCTAGGTCAGATTTATTAAGTGAGCCAGCCATCTAAGAGCCCCTGCTTCCTGGCAGCCTCTATCCAGAGCAAAACCCCTTTCTTGAACCCTTCCCCAGTGCACCTACCACAAGCCCAGATCCTATAATAAGTCCTTTCTTATGAGATGCCCCACAGTGTGTGTACTTTCTCAGCACAATGTGCAGTAAGCCCGATTTGTGTTCCTGGTGGTCTCCGGCTAGAGGGACTGACGCTGGCTTTCACTGTTATAAATACTTAACCTCTCTTTGCCTCAGTTCCCTCACTTCATATGAAAGTGATAATTATCAATTTCATAGAGTCTGTTAGGAGGGACGGGCTGAGACAACAAGCGTTGAAATCTTAGAATGCACCTAACACGCAATTAGCATTCAGTAGAAGCTGTTGCTGTTCTATGTCAAATTGGCTACCTTCATTAATATTAAGCTTTCTCCTTTTCTGCCGCTAATCCTCATACCAGCCAGCCCTTGAGGTGAGGAGTGGCCACCCCTTTTGACAGACAGGAAACTGAGGTCCAAGGCGCACTGAAAGTCCGGGGCAGGGTTGGGAATGGGGCTCACTGCTCTTCCCAGTCATTTCTCCCACCCCAAGCCTCTCTGGATGCCACTCTTTGCCTCTGAAGTGCATCCCTTTCATATTTATGTGGACAGAGCAGGGAGCTCTGCTCCTTGTTACCTCTGAGGGTAACAAGGGTTGGGGTCCTGAGAGGGCAGCTCAGGGACCATCAACAGCTCCTTTCTAATGAGTAAGTCCCCACAATGCTTTGAACACTGAGATGCTATAGAAGTCCTTTTAGCATCACAGCTCCTGCAACCCACCCTCCTTTGGTCAGCAGTACTCACAGATGTCACCTCCCGGACTTTGGGAACTTCTCTCCTTGGACGAATCCTGCTGCTCCATGGTCTGTTTGGAGTGCCGGTCCTCCATGGTGACTGGGACCCCTCTGGTCAAGAGAGGAGCACGCATGGCAGAATAGTAAATCAAGTGAAGTCGCTTATCTATAGCCAAATTTAGAGGGCCCGCTAATCCTGTGATCTTTGACAGGCTTACTTTGCCAGTCTTTGACTTCCATGAGATAACATCTCTTTGAATTCTAACCAGACAGCTCTCACTAGAGAATTCAACCTTCCAAAAGATTCAACTCCTCAGCTCTGTGACTTCTCTTAGCGCCTTCTCACTTGCGTCAGACCTCTGACCTATGCCTGCTACATCAAACTAACTCCCTGAACACAGAGCTAGGGACCCCTGATCTTTGGACACCAGCCTCATCCCCTTCTCTTCCACCTGTCTTGAGGCAGGTAGTGGTACCCACGCTTTAGCCCGCCTCCTCCCGAGAGACATCTTTCTCTGACATCCCGAAACTCATTCCATCCTGAGACCCCGCTTCCCACACGCGCTTTCAGCCGTTGTGACCCGCTGTCCCCAAGCACTGCCCTCAGCTCCCTCCCGAGGCCAGGAGCCCAGGTCTCTGCTTTTCTCCAAGACAGCAGAGGGGCTGCCTTTCGTTGCGCCTGTCAGTTGCTCGTCACAGCGCCGTCACCCGAAGGGAAACAGGGTAGGGCCCACCGAGTCCCAGAGTCCCGAGGCTTTCCACGGCCTTTCGCCTGATGAGCCTTTTGAAGCCCGGATCTTGGATTGCCATCCGACTGCAATGATGCAGTCCCACCAATTCGGTCCTCAAAATAACGTGAGAGGTCCTTCCCTGCACCGGGGTGCGTAATGATGACGTTGCACGCAACGCTCGCCAGACAGACCGGTGCTTACTGCGCAAGCGTGTTAGGCGCTTCTGGCGCGCACGCGCTTTGACTCCCTCATTGTTCTAGGACCTGCGACCGCTGAGAGCGAGCGAGGGCCAATCCGTCGTTCTGCGCAAGCGCCGCACAGGGCTGTCTCCCCGAGGTCACGCTTTCAAGACACACCTCCTCCTAAAGGGAATGACGTCAGGTTAGAACCCCTGGAAAGCGTCTGGACCTCCCCAAATCCCGGCGCTCTAGCCTCTTAGGCCTCCGTCCCCGGACCCCAGAGCGGGGGGCTTCTCAGGGGCAGACCAGCTGCTACCAACTGCGCTGTCCCTTGTGCTGGCTGTTTGCTCGGTTGGTGATTTGGAAGGGAGGAGTGAGGGTTTAAAAACATCTGTATCCCAGAGGGGGTTGGGAGCTGGAGGCTAATTTCTGAGTTTTGAAGCGGAAAAGGAAAGATATTCAGAAGGAGGGCGGACGGGACTCCCAGGTCCCTGGGGAATAGAGGCTGGGCGCCAGATTTCTGGCTGCCTGGGAGTGGTACCCGAGAACGAAAGAAAGGGACAGAATAATTGGCTGAAATGTGAGACCGGAGTAGGGAAGCTAGAAAAGAATAAGGTTGGGTGCTCCGTGACCCAGGTCTTCCTCTCTCTCTTGCTTCCCAGCTATGCCTCCGCCGCGAGGTGACGTGACCGTCTTATTCCTGGGGCCTCCGGGCTCCGGAAAATCTGCGCTGATTGCAGCGCTGTGCGACAGAGATGTGGAGACGGTCGAGATCCCCGACGGACGGCCGGATTCCGGGCTCCCCAGCCTGCGAGCTGCAGGCCCAGGCCTTTTCCTGGGCGAACTGAGCTGCCCACCCGCAGAGCCTGGGCCCTGGGCGGCGGAGGCCAACGTGCTGGTACTGGTGCTGCCAGGCCCCGAGGGCAATGAGGAGCCCTTGGCCCCGGCGCTGGGGGAGGCAGCACGGGCCGCCCTAGCCCGAGGGACCCCGCTGCTGGCTGTGCGGAATCTCCGACCCGAGGAGTCACAGAATGAAGCCCAGGCCCGGGATCAGACCGCGGCCCTGCTGGACAGCGCCGGGTTGGGCGCTGCGGCTCTCTTCGTGCTACGGACCTACTGCCTCGGCACCGACGGCTGCGAGGAGCTGGAGCGCCTGCGAGCGGCGCTGCGGAGCCAGGCAGAGGCGCTGCAGAGGTAAGCGGAGCTTCTGGGTGGGTGGAAGAGGCTTGGAGCTTTATTTACTCTATACCTCCACCCTAAGGTGCTCTTTGAAGTCAGCCCGCAGCAAGTTTGTGACCTACCTTAAAGAGATATCTGCTGAAAGCCCTGCTCCAGATCCTGCCCTTGAGTGCAGGTCGTGAGGTCCACGACGCCCACCTCAAGCTAGCGCTCTGTGCTTTTGTCATCTAGGCCCCATCCAAGGGTCAGCTGGAAGTCCCAACCTGTCCTCCAGCGTGCTCCTGCTAGCACTCTGAGGTCAAAAGTCCTGCCAGAATTCTAGGAGGGGCCTGGACCTAAAGCCCAAACACTGCCCCCAAGCCAAGGTGTGAAGGAGGGCTTGCTCTCTGCTTCCAAACTGGTGATCCCCATGAAATTTGTACCTGAAGACTCCACTCTCCAGTTTTCACTTTCCTCCTCATCATCTGCTTGGTTCTCAAGGGATCGCAGTCTCCAGAGAGCCCACCCTCAGTGAGCTTTGTCGTTTAGGGGGCCCTCCCCCATTTCATTTCTCTAATCCCTTCCCTCTTCTTTCTGTACCCACCTGCTGGCTATCTCCTGTCTCCCCCTGCCCCCCAAGCAGCCTTGCCTCCTTTTGGAGAGGTTGAAAGAGCCTCAGGGAGGGGCAGCAACTCCAAGCCCACCACCCTTCTTTTGCCTTAGCCCCAGGCCCTTGCTAAGAACTATTAAATGAGGCTTCTCCCCTCATTGGACTTTACACTTCTGCTAATGCCTCTGCTCAAGAAAGAGCACTTTTGTTGACCTTGCCCACCTACAGCATTTAGTCCAGGATTTTCATTTAGTCCCTCAATTCATTTGGGATTCTTTTGCCCTAGGCTCACTCTCTGTGAGTTTTGCCCCACCCAGCATGGCCTTTTCTTAATCCTGCAGGTCCTTTGGAAAGCCCAGCTCCCAAAGAGTGTAACCCCCTGGGGAGACTTAGCTGGTTCCCCATTTTCAGCTCTGTTGGAAGCCAGATTTCAATCCAGCAGTCCCTCCCTTGCTTTAGGCAATGATGGAGACCTGGGTTCGGTCCCAGGGTGGGAAAATCCCCTGGAGAAGGAAATGGCAAGCCACTCCAGTATTCTTGCCTGGAAAATTCCATGAACAGAAGGAGCCTGGTAGGCTACAGTCCATGGAATCGCAGAGTGGACACGACTGAGCCACTTTACTTTCCTTCCTAGCCTCGGTGCCATTAATCTGGCCCCTCCCTTTCTTGCTTCAAACTCCACCTTGTCATTTTAGCCTGGTCCTACCACCTCGGCTAGCTCTCCAGCCTCGAACCGCTCTTCTGCCCTTGACCCTATCCCTCCCTATCCCCCCGCAGGCTCCTTCCACCAGCTCAGGATGGCTTCGAGGTGTTGGGCGCTGCGGAGTTGGAGGCTGTGCGGGAGGCCTTTGAGACTGGGGGCCTGGAGGCGGCCCTGTCGTGGGTTCGGGCCGGCCTGGAGCGACTGGGCAGCGCACGCCTGGACCTGGCCGTGGCCGGTAGGGCTGACGTGGGCCTTGTGTTGGACGTGCTCCTCGGGTTAGATCCTGAAGATCCGGGTGCAGTGCCTGCTGCAGTGCCTGCTGCAGCGCCTGCAGGGCCCACACCCTACCCGGCCCCAGAGCGCCCCAACGTGGTGCTCTGGAGCGTGCCTCTGGGCTCCGTGGACACCACCGTCGCCCCGTGCCCGACCACCCACTACGACGCTCTCATCCTTGTCACCCCTGGGCCCCCCACTGAGAAGGACTGGGCCCAGGTCCGGCCCTTGGTGCTCCCGGATACACCACTGGTCTGCGTGCGAACAGATGGCGAGGCGAGGACCCAGAGTCTCTGGAAGAAGAGGAAAAGGCAGAGAAGTCTGGCAGCGAGAGCTTAGGAGAACCCAGACGGAGAGGGGTTTGAGACTGCCCGCAGTGATGGAAAGGAAAACCTCGGCCCTGGATTGCAAAAGGGAGGCAGTGGGGAAGGTTCAGAGGAAGCAGGCACGGAGAGCTTGCAGCCAGTGGGCGTCAGCGCGAAGAAATCCGGCAGCGGGGACTCAGAGCGCGCGGCTGCCCTGAGCCCCGAGGACGAAACGTGGGAGGTGCTAGAGGAGGCGCCGCCGCCCGTGTTCCCGCTGCGGCCGGGCGGGCTCCCGGGGCTGTGCGAGTGGCTGCGGCGCGCCCTCCCCGCGGCCCAGGCGGGGGCGCTGCTGCTCGCGCTGCCGCCCGCGTCTCCCCGAGCAGCCCGGACCAAGGCTGCTGCGCTGCGGGCCGGGGCGTGGCGGCCGGCCCTGCTGGCCAGCCTGGCGGCAGCGGCGGCCCCGGTCCCAGGGCTGGGCTGGGCGTGTGACGTGGCGCTCCTGCGGGGGTCAGCTAGCGGAGTGGCGGCGGGCGCTGGGGGCTCGAACCCGCGGCACTGGCCCGACGCGAGCGCGCGCTGGGCCTGGCGCCCGGGGAGTTGGCCAAGCGAACGCGCTTCCCGGGCCCAGTGACGCGAGCCGAAGTGGAAGCGAGGCTGGGCTCGTGGGCGGGCGAGGGCACCGCCGGGGCGCGGCGCTGGGCGCGCTCTCCTTCCTCTGGCCGGCGGGCGGCGCTGCGGCCACTGGGGGCCTGGGCTACCGCGCGGCGCACGGCGTCCTGCTGCAGGCGCTGGACGAGATGCGCGCGGACGCCGAGGCAGTGTTGGCGCCGCAGGTGCCCGCGCAGTGAGAGCTGGGCTGAGGGCCTGGGCTTCCGGGTGTGCCCAGGGTCCCAGCTGCCTGGCTCTGCCGGGCCGGGAGGACTCAAGACCCGGTGAGAGGGAGAAGGCTCAGGGTCCAGACTCTAGCATGGGATGTCTGGGCCTGAGAGATCGCAGAGCCGAGGGTCCGCCAGTCAGAATCCTGGGTGCTTGAAGGGAATGAGGGCTCTGACTAGGGCGTGGAGTGGGTGACGTCTGGTCACCAGGATTCCTGGATCCCTGATTTCTCTGGGTACCATCAGACTAGAACTCCTCAAGAGAGTTGAGGGTTTGGACTCCTTGAAGGGGGCTATCTTGGACTCTCAAGAGTAGAAACTAGATCTAATAGGTGTCTAGTCCTCCATGCAGAGGAGGAGGTGGAGGCCCTGATTGCTGATGAAGGCGGTCTCCTTCACACTAGGGATTCTGACATGGAGGAGGGGTGGTCTGGGTTCCCCAGGGAGCTGAAATCCTTGGGCTTCTGAGCCACAAAGGGATATAAGATCTAGGTTTCCGGGGGATGGGGGAAGGACAGTTCTCTGGACTCTCAGAACGCCTGCTCCCCAGAGGGCTGAGGTCTTTGCTTTCTAATTCATGGGTGGTGGAAGGTATCCATGTAGAGGACCGAACTGGGTGCTGTGTGAGAGAGCTGGAGACCCTGTGGTCCCTCTTGGGAAACGGAGGGGTGTGATATTTGCCCCTCCAGAAGCCTGGGGCCGCAGATTTTTTTCCCTGCTGTTGTGGGGGAGGATGGTACCGCAAAACACGAGAGGAAGCAAGAGTGTTCTGGGCATGGTTGGGCTGGGGAGTAGCCAGAGACCAAGAATGAGGCTTTCTGACTATGGAAGGGCAGGAACCCATCCCTCAGAGGGAACCCAGAACCAATCCCCAGAATTCCTAATGGATTTGGATCCTGGTGGCTGCCCTCCTCTGAGTTTGACTGGAAGAGGATGTGACTGACCCCATTTTCTAGGTGCTGGGCAGTTATGGGGCTCTCTGGGGATTCTGTCCCTCTCTCCCTTAGGGGTTTCTATCGTTCTTGGGTCTTGGTGTCTTCTGTCACTAAACCTGAACCGTTTCTGGCCTTGCTATTTTGTATACCTGCCTTTTGGGAAATGCAGCCATACTGCTGGACTAATCCAAACACTTCGTGTGGCTACCTCAGGTGTCCCCAAGAGAGACACAGAGAAGGCCACAGTGAGCCAGGCACCCACAGCTGGGCAGGTGTTCCAGCCCATGGGAATGTGTCGCAGGGAGGCAAAGGCAGAAACCACAGTGCCTCGGATGTTCTAGGCTGCCAGCTACCAGTAGAGGAGAAGCAACAGGTCACAGAACTCTTTAATGCCAAAAAGAGAATGGGGCGGTGGGGGCGATCTGCAGCTGAGAGGCCATCCAGCAGAATCTCTGTTATGTTAGACGGGGAAAGCAAAGCACAGAGAGGGCAGGCTCTAGGCCCAACAGCACACAGCGTTTCCTCCGTGCCTCTTTTCATTTCCTGCCCCCTCTCATCCTCATCTTCCTTCTGATGCTTGAGTGGGCCACCTGGGGTCATGCCTCAGGACCTTTATAGTTTCTGTTATTTCTGCCCAGAATGCTGTGCTCCCAGATCTACTTGCCAATCAGATCTCAGCACAAATGTCCCCTCAAGAGTGGACCTTTCCTGACCATTGTAACTGAAGTCGCTCACACCTCACCCTTATTATTCATCTCCACTGAGTTTTTTTTTTCTCTTTCCTTGCAGCAATTATGATTTTAGAAAATTATTTATTTACCTGTGTATTGGCTGTTATCCCCGTGCAGTACCCTCAGCCCCTCAAATAGTGCCTGGCATACAGAAGGTGCTTAGTAAATATTTAATTCATTAATCAGTGGCAGAACTAGGGCTGGAACTTAGGTCGTCAGCCTCTTGCCCTGAGACAGGGAAAAGGTGGGAGATGGAGGAGAAACAAGCATCTCCTAGGAGAGGGAGACACCTGTCGGAGGTCAGGGGGCTGGGAGGCCAGCATGACTTTGCCAAGTCACTGGGTGACTTGATCCAATGCCTTGTGTTCCCACCCATGAAATGAAAGGGCTGGAGAACAAGCATAAACACTTATGAGACCCTATTTCCTTTGACAGCTGAAGACAAGGGTAACCGGTCTGAGGGGCAGGTAGCTAAGGGTTGGTACCCCCAGGTCTAACTAGAATTCCCACCACTGGCACAATTTGTCCCATCGAAATTGAGATAGCCCAGATAGGGGAAAGCACTTCGCACTCTACTGAATGGCTCCAGGCATTGTCCTCAAAGCTCTTTCGGCCTTAGGAAAATGTTCCTCATCCATTTCCATGATACCCAGCACAACACTGTCTCCCCACCTCAACTGTGGTTCAAGCCTCTGCATCAAGCCTGCCTGCCACGGGCAGAAACAGGAACACACAGAGCAGCTAATCCAGTAGAAACAGAACATCAGCCACATGTTTTGTCACTCAGTTGTGTTGACTCTGCAACCCCAGGGATTGCGGCCAACCAGGCCCCTCTGTCCATGGAATTTTCCAGACAAGAATACTGGAGTGGGTCGCCATTTCCTTCTCCAGGGGATCTTCCTGACCCAGGGATTGAACCTGCGTCTCATGCATTGGCAGGTAGGTTCTTGGCCCTTAAGCCACCTGGGAAGCTCATGAGGCACACAGGTAGCTTCAAATATTCCAGTAGCCACATTGAAAAAGGAAGAGGGAACAGATACAGATGACACCAATTCTAACGTCTCACATCAATATATCCAAAATATTATTTCAACATGTAATCAGTATAGGAAAGAACTTTTTACGCTCCATTGTTGAAATCTGGTGTGTATTTCTGTAGCACGTCTCAATTCAGATGATGAATTTTCATCAGAAATACTCGACCTCTATTTAGATTTCATGAAATTCACATTTGAAGAAGTCAATTCCTATACCCACGCTGTCCCAGTGATGTTGAATAGTTTTCCAGTAATGAAGATGAGAAGCATTTTCTAAATTAATGAGAAGTGAGTTGCAGGTAAACTTTTCCCCCGTTGCACCACAAACATGATGAGTAGACACAGCACTGGAGAAAAAAAATCAACCTTAGTATCACCAGGAATTCTGTCTGCATTGCCCTAGGGCCAGACAGCCCTTTGTCTATAAGCGTGGCCTTTTGCAAGTGAGTCAGCAAGTAGAATCTACCCGCAGGATTGTTCTGAGCATTCCACATAGACAAATTTGAACCCTGTTCTCTCGTGTACAGTGACAGACTTGCATCCCCTCCTGGAAGCCCTCAAACATTAGTCTCATCCCCGTGCCTTTGCTCAGGGTGCCCACCTCTCTGATACCATCTCTGACTTGGCCCTGACATCTCTATCCTATGCTTCTCTGTCCTCCTGCCAAGAGGACTCCTGCCTGAGATCGACTCTGAGAAAGCAAGGCCCAGTTTTGTTTCCTTGTGTCACTGTCCCTTGTAGAGTGTGCTGATTGTGTTTTAAGTAGTTGTGTTTCTGCACCCTTGGGTGTCACGACTATCTTTGGAGTGGTTGCCTTTTAAATCGTGACTTTTAAAGGGATTGAACTTTAGGCTCTGGAAGCAGGAAGCAGGAAGCTGCCAGCGAGGCATCGGTCTCTGGGAGCATCCAGACAGAAAAGACTGAAGACTCCCTGTGGAGGGACAACTGGCTGCCTTCAGGGTGAGTCTACATGACACCTGCAGGCTGGAAGGCCCTTGAGGGCAGAAATTTTAGGAAACCTATGATGAATCTTGGTGTTGCCATCGCCAGAAGCAGAGGAGGAACAGAGCCTCATCAACTTAGATGAATTTCCTACTTGTCTGGACTATGATAGACTTGTGTCCATTGAGATGAGGAACCATGAAGCCGGGAGACTCAAGGGTGGGTTGACCTGTGGTGCTTTTTGGAGGAGTGAATAAAAAGTAGAAATTCCATTGTGTGTGTGTGTTCATTGCAGGTTTAAAAGGAGGGGGAAGATGCTTGGGATTCTGACTGTCAGCTGAAGCCTAGACCCCTGTGTCTGATGGAGGAGGGGTCCAAAGGTGAGGCCTCCTGGGTCCCTGGAGAGGAGGGATGGTGGGGGTGTGTGCAGGATAGAATTCCCGGGGCTGCAGTCCAGTGACTTTAATAAGAGTTTTGCCACCCTGGAGGAGGTGGGGTGGCCTAATAATAGTGTAACCTTGGGGGCTGTGATAGTAAACTTCTTAGCTCTAGAACTAGCGTGGCCCATTAATGCCCCCAGTCTGTTCAGCATTTCTGCAGCCATGGCCTTGGGTAGACCCTTCTCATCCTGACTTTAGACCTGGTCTTTGGATCTGCTTGACTACTGAACTCACAGCAAACGTGATGCAAGCAGAGGCTTGACAAGTGCTCATGGATCGGGATGATCTCTCTTGCTGCCCTGGGGACCCCTGCCACCATGACCACATGGGGAAGTCCAGGCTAACCTGCAGGGCGATGGATAACATGAGGCCCAGTCAGCCAGGACACCCCAATTAGTGTCAGCCCTCTGAAAGAGAGCTGCCTAGCTGACCAGCAGCTGAACCATCCTCCAGCTGATCCTAGACCAAATTGCCAACCCATGGAATGAGGTAAATAGAAGACAATTATTCTAGAGGCTTCTCTGGTGGTCCAGTGGTTAAGAATCTGCCTTGCAATGCAGAGGATTGAAATTCAACCCCTGGGGGGTAACCAAGTTCCCAGATGCCACTGATCATCTGAGCCTGGTAGCTACAACTATAGAGTGTCCATGTGCCACAAAAGGGATCCTGCATGACTCTGCTGCCAATGCAGGGGGCCCAGATTTGATCCCTGTTCAAGGAACTAGATCCTACATACCACAACTAAGAATTCACATGCTACAGCTAAAGCTCTCAAATACCATCACTAAAGACTCCACATGCCAGAACTAAAACCTGGTACAGCCAAACAGATTTTCTTTAAAAAGTAAATAACCAAATAAATAAGTTTTCTTTAAAAAAAAAAAAAAGAGAGAGAGAATTTGCCTTGCAATGCAGGGAATTCAAGTTCATTCTCTAGTAGGGGAACTAAGATACCACATGGCGCAGAGCAACTGAGCCTGTGAGCTGCAGCTACAGAGTCCATGCTCTGCAATGAAGATCCTGCAAGAGTTGATGGAGGCCTTGTGAGCTGCAACTAAGACCCAATACAACCAAGTAAATAAAACTATATAAATATGTTTATATAGGCAATTACTCTAAGTAACTGAGGTTTGGAGGGGCTTGTTATGTAGCAAAGGATGGATAACTGATAGAGGCGTGTCCTCTCTCTCCGGGATGTGATCTCTTTCTCCCTCTCAGCAGGACCTAGTGATTAAAATCTTAACCTCTGTCACTTTTTAGCTGCATGGTGATGTCCAATGTGATGTTCCTTCTCTGAAGCTCAGGTTCTCCTGAAAACAGGGTTGAGAATAATAGTGCCTATCACAAGGAGTGGTTGTGAAGATAAAGTGGAGCATTTTCAGTTCATGACCCTAAGAGATCATGTTGGGTACGAAACTTGTCTGGCAGGGGGTGGGGCTGGGGCCAAAGAGGGCCAGACTGCTCTTCCGCCTCTCCCCCTGGGGTTCCCTAGGGATGGAAGGGGGAGCATCCTTCCCTACTCTACTGAGGTTGGCTCTAAACCATATGATTTACTTTACTCCATGGATGTTAGTATCCCCAACCTCCTCAGGGGCCTTTGGTGCACTTGGGTTTTCTGCCCCTGTCATCTGCCATGAGAAAGACATTAACCAGGGAGCCACAGATCCCAGAACACTGAAACCCCATGGAGGAGAACTAGTCCCTCTCCCAAACTGGAGCAAAACCTACCAGTTCATAACCTGAAACAGAGCCGCCCCAGATACCTACAAACCATAGGAAGCAGAATGCATTTTGTTACAAGTCTCAGTTTGGGGATGGTTTGTTAATATAACATTATCATAGCATTAATTGACTAATGTTCTTGTTCAGTCACTCAGTTGTGTCCAACTCTTTGCATCATCGTGGACTGTAGCACTCCAGACATCCCTGTCCTTCACCATTTCCAGGAGCTTGCTCAACCCACGTCCATTGAGTCACTGATGCCATCAAACCACCTCATCTGCTGTTGTCCCTTTCTCATCGTGCCTTCAATCTTTCCCAGCATCAGGGTCTTTTCTAGTGAGTCAGTTCTTCGCATCAGGTGACCAGTGTATTGGAACTTGAACATCAGTTCTTCCATTGAATATTCAGGGTTGATTACCTTTAGGATTGACCGGTCTGATCTCCTTGCAGTCAAGAGACTCTGAAGAGATTTTTCCAATACCACACTCCAAAAGGATCAGTTCTTTGGCGCTCAGCATTCTTTGTGGTTGAACTCTCACATCCATACATGGCTACTGGAAAAAACCATAGCTTTGACTATATAGACCTTTGTCAGTAATACAACATTGTTGTTTTAAACCACTGAGTTTAGGGACTTCTTTGTCACCTTAGCATAATTCAGTCTATCCTGATAGATGCCAAGGTCTACCACCTGCCAACTAATGCCTACTCAGCTATTAAGTAAGTAAGTGGCAGCTATTAGGACAGTAGCTATTTGGCCAGACACACTGTCTCTAGAACCAACACTGTCTTAAAGGTGCTAGTGCCTCTGCTCAGTCACTCAGTTGTGTTCAACTCTTTGTGACAGGACTGTAGCCTGCTAGGCTCCTCTGTCCATGGGATTCTCCAGGCAAGAATGCTGGGGTTGCCATGCCCTTCTCCAGGGGATCATCCCAACCCAGGGATCGAACCTGCCTCTCCTGCATTATTAGGCAGATTCTTTCCCATCTGAGCAACCAGGGGAGCCCCCTTTAAGGTGCTAGGCACTGAACTAAGTCCTTTTTTAGTTTTCTTTCATTTGACCCTTCAAATAGCTCTGTGAGGTTATAAATATTAATATCCACCCCTTACAAACATGAAATGGAGGCAAAAGAGATTAACCAGGAGAGGTGATCATGCACTCTGGAGTCTGACCCTGCCAACTGTTTGACCAAAGGCAAGTGACACCACAATCCGTGCCTCAGTTTGTTCCTCTGTAAAATGGGGACAGTACTTTCAACCTCACAGAGTTGTGATTATGAAATGAGCTCTCTCATGGAAACACTTAGCACAGGGACCCAGCAGGAAGTAATCCCTTAACAAAAGGTAGCATCTTCCCTCTCCTCATTCCAAAGTGAGGGTTCAACAGGGTTGAGACACTTGCTTTTGCATCCCATCTCCCTGAAATGCATCACATCACAAAGACTCAGGCTTGTTCTGTTGATTCGTTTCATTTATAGACATGTGGGAAGCTAGAGCTGAGAAGGAATGGAGACCAAACACCACATGGGCCTCAGTTCTTCACTCAGCTTTGCCAGAAGCCTGGGGGCTTGGAAGACAGCTAATCTTCTTGATGGTCAACAAATGAGAGCTGGAGGGCACCAGGGTCCCAGACTTGATGTGGCAGGCGTTCTCCATAGCACATCCCTGGGAAGCAAATTTGATACCTGCTGGAGGGGATTTCAGACTAGAATCAGGATCTCCAATGCCTCCCACTCCCAATCCAGGGGTCGTGCCCCCGCCACCTTCCTCCATTTCTCTGCAGCCACTTTCTCCCTAAGAATCTGGAAAAATGAGGCTCCAGTTCTGGGGCCCTCTGGGAACCCTGTGCCCTCCTCCCAAAATCCAGGTGCCCCTCCCCAGGGTGCATGAGGCCAGTCATGGTGACACAGCGGGTTTCTTCACCAAAACAGAGCGTTTTCTCAGTCGGGGTGCATGTTCCCTTGAGGAAGGTGGAGCAGGAAGGACACCGAAGGCCATTCTTTGTCAGATTTCTCCTGAACGCTGGGGAGGAGGGTGGAAGGTAAGGTACACGGGGACATTAAGTCCTTTTCAACTTCACAACCAGCATGGGGACACCGGTCGCTAACCGGCACTGCATTAAAAAAAATGTTTATTTGGCTGTGTTGGATCTTAATTGAAGCCTGTGGAATCTAGTTCCCTGACCAGGGAGCAAACCCCTGCATAGGGAGCATGGAGGCTTAGTCAGTGGACCACCAGGGAAGTCCCTGGACACTGCAGTTTACAAGAGAAGAACCCAAGGCTCAGGGCAAGGAAGACGCTTGCCGCCAGTTAAAGCGCAGGTCAGTGACAGGTGCTCCCAGCTGGCTCTGGCGGAGGGAAGGGTGGCAGGGAGGGACTCCAGCCATGGGGCTCAGCTGGGGCTTACCGGGCAGGGAGTCCGTGTTGCAGCCACTGCTCTGGCAGCAGCGCGTGGTAGACCCTATGTTGCTTTCGAGGCCATCATTGAAGGAGAGGAATCCTGAGTCAATCGCTGGATGTCGTGCACCCCTTCTTGGAGCTCACTGAAACGTCACCAGCTGCAGGATGGAGGAAGGGGGGAGGGCTCAGGAGCCTTAGTCTGGACCCTGGCCTCGGGGTGTCTCCCTACCTTATAGCTTCCCCAGTCCACTGTGATCTAGAGAGGTCTCTTCCAGCTCCCAAAGGTCAGACCCCCTTATCTGCCTGGGGCGTCGTCTGAACAGTTTATTAGGCAGCAACCCTTCCTCCCTCTGCCCCTGGCTGTGTTGGTCTCTCCTGAGTGGTCCCTTCAGCCTCACGTCACCCTCTGCCATCCTCTAAGGGTCACACCTGGAGAGGTCTTTTCCAGGCCACCTGTGACTACCCCCAGGCCTGTGTGAAATGGTCTCTTCCAGCCTTCGGCCCTCCCCTGACCCCTGGAATTCCCTGCACCAAATCTTAGGATGCAGCCCTCAGCCACCACCCTGTAACACCCCGTCTCCTTTATCTAGGGTCACTGCCTAGACCTCCTGCGGATGGTCCCTTGCTGCCCTCCTTGGCTACTCTCAGGTCTTGCCTGAAGTGGCCTCCTCCAGCCTCCCTGGCCTCCCCCTCCCCACCACAGGGTGGTCTCTTCCAACACTAGGATTTCTGCTCTTCACCCAACCTGCGTGGGTCTGTGGGTCCTCAAGGGCGTCTGATTCTGCAACCTCATGGACTGAGTCCAGGGATTATCTGTCCCTACATCTCTCCTCTCTATCCCAATACTGAGGCTTCCCAGGTAGTGCAGTCGTAAAGAAACAGACTGCCAATTCAGGAGACACAAGAAATGCTGGATTGATCCCTGGGTGGGAAAGATCCCTTGAGGATGAAACGGTAAGTGACTGCAGTATTCCTGCCTGGAAAATCCTATGAACAGAGGGGCCTGGGGGTCTGCAGTACATGGGGTCACAAAGAGTCAGACACGACTGAGCTCACACCCAACTCAGTCAACCGCAATATCTCCCTCTTTCTCATGTCTGGAAACCTTTGGTCCAGCCCATATCCCTAGAGGATTCCTGGTGCCCCCAGGGAGTCAACCTGATCACTTTCCCTGCAGCTCACCCCAGTCTTCTCTACACCCAGCCCTACACCTTACATATTAAATGCCCCTCTCTGGATTTCCGGCTTCCCCCACCCCCAGCATGTCCTTTCCTTTCCTAATCCCCTCTCGCCTAAGAAAGTCCCTATATCTGCCCCTCCCCCATCCTCTCTTTAGAGTCTCATTTTCAGAAATATTTGGCAAGAGTGGTTTCTATCATTCCACCAGATTCTCTTTCCTCCACTCACCTTAAGATTGTCCTTACCTCTTTCCTGCCCCCTCATCACTCAAATGTTCCTCCCAGCAGCGCCTGGTGGTATCTGCTATCCTGAAGGCGCTTCCCACCTCCCCCAGGATCTGACACTATCTCCTGCCCTCTTTACCTCTGTGGGTCTCACACACGGCGGCCATACAGGTGTCCTCTTCGGGGACGCAAGGTTGCATTGTTCCATGGCAAAAGGGACCGGGGGCTTATACACACCCAGCAGTCTAGTGGGTGCCCTGCAGAAGAGAGCGGGGCTCTAGTCAAAGCTCGTGTGGTCTGTGGGTCACGACTTCTGAGTCCAGAGGGGCATGGGGTGGGGGTTTGAAGGAAGAGGGACGCATGTCTCCCTAGTTATTAAGGGTGGGCTGCTGAACAGAATATTTTCCGAAGCTCCTCCAGGGACACTGGGGTGCTGCCAGCAAAGCTGCTTCCTGGGGTAAACAGCAACCCCACCAGCAAGCAAGTTTACCTACTTACAAGGCTGGAGACTTTGGACACTAGGGTCTTCTGAGAAAGCTTGAGGACAGTGAAGGGTCCTGCTGAAGGTTTCCATGGAGATTAAAAAAAATTTTTTTTTTGATCTTTCTTTTCTTTTTCTATTTTTGGATATGCTGAATCTTCCTTGCTTCCCAGGGCTTTTCTCTAGTTGTAGCGAGTATGGTCTACTCTCTCGTTGCAGTGCTTGGGCTTCTCATTTGTGGTGGCTCCTCCTGTTGCAGAGCACAGGCTCAGTAGCTGTGGCGCAAGGGGCTTAGTTTGCCCAAGGCATGAGGAATTGTCCCAGACCAAGGATCGAACTCTGGACCAGGGATTGCACCCACGTCCCCCCGCTTTGGCAGGCAGAGTCTCAGCCACTGGACCACTGGGGAAGTCCTTCATGGATTTGCGTGAACCTTCAGGTCCAGCGGGTCCTTGGAGTGGGACCCTCTTCCTTGTGGGTACCACACTTGAGTCTGATAGACAGTGGGCACTCAGGCGGGGGTACCTGAGGCTGGGATCTGCATCCCACATCAAGAAGGAAGAGCAAGGACCAAGAGGGTAAGTGCATGGACTCCTTGGTCCTGAGAGAGGGAGGCAACTGGGGCCCAGACACAAGGAAAGTGGGTCCTGAACTTCTGAATCTAAGGGAGGAGGACACTGGGGACCTGAACTGCTTAGAGTCCTGGGAGAAAGGAAATCTCACGCCTTCGCCTCATATTTTTTCATATTAGTGAAACGCAGTAATCATACTAATCATAGTCTCATCTGATTTTCTAGAATTAATGTGTCTTATTTTGAGACCCTGCCTGGGATACAGGGAACAGAGCCCATCCAAACCCCTCCTTTCTCAGAGATTTAAACCCACATGTTTTTTAGCTCTTCCTCCCTTGGGGACTCAGGCTTTCTCTCCTTTACCCTCTGCCTTCTCCATGAATTTCAATTCCCAGGACACCTCCTCTTTCCCTTCTCCCTCGAGGACTTGGCTGAATGCTCGCTCATAGTCCTTGTTTTGAGGGTCCCAAGAGTCCAGAGCCCTAGTTACTTACCCAGACCCAGGTGGGTGCAGAGCAGCGCGGAGGCCAGCAGGAAGGTCTCAGGTTTCATGGAAGGCTTCATGATGGATGGATGAGTGACCCTGAAGTTCCAAGTCCCCAGCTCTTCTTATATGAAGCTGAGAAGGGGCAAGTCTGGACCTACCTTAAACTTACCCCCAGGCTAAGAAATGATGATGTAAGATCTGGGGTTAGGTCTCTGCAGCTCTGAGTGGGGGAGGCACAATCCGAATCCAAAAGAACATGGGCATCTTGTAAACAACCCCTCCCCCAGGAGTCTCTGCTTCCAACCCTCTCTTCCGTCCCACCGCCCCTGCCCTCACCCCCTTTTTTTTCTGACATGAAGCCCAAGGTCAGAATCAGGACATTTTGTTTCCTGTAGGGTAGAGCAGCTGCTAGGACTCAGATACACTCTCCCTCTCTCTTTTCCCAAGGAGGTGCCTAGCATGGGTGAGACCCTACCTGGGAGCGCCCAGCAAGTCCAGGCTTGTTTTGCGGGGGCATACTTGGTTCTTACTCCCTTTTCTGTGTTTGGGCTATCTCCAGCTCTGACACCACCCCAAGATGCGCTTCTGGGTTTCTGGGGGACTGAACAGAGGGGACTTGTCATCAGACTGGAATGGGCATGATAGGAGAGAGATGCCCACAGGTCCCATTGGAAAACTGAGGCAAGGTTGGAAGCACTCAAGGCTGGGTGTGTGTCTAGTTTGGGCACATATTTTATGTTTTACTGAGGTTCTTTATACTCTCTCTGCCTCAGGCATTATCTTCAGGGATCAGTGATTCCCGCCCCCACCGTGTGTGTGTGTGTGTGTGTGGTGTGGTGTGTGTGTGTGTGTGTGTGTGTGGTGTGTGTGTATGTGTGGTGGGTGTGGGGAGGGTAGCCAGCCATGCAGGGGATCCTGTTGCGGTAGGCTCCCGGCTTCTTGCAAAAATCCACTCAAGTGTGCTGGCCTCTTGCTTTCCAGGCTTCAGTTGGGCGGGTGAGGACAGCGAATTTCTTCTGGGGACCAATCCTGCAGGCCGCGCGGGTTGCTAGGATAGCCTGATGTGAAGGTTACCAGGAGGATGGGCTAGCGAGCGGCTTCGCCAGAGGGAAAAGCTGGTTGCTAGGGAAGTCAGGGCCTCACGCCTCTCCCAGTGGTGACGGAACCGGAAGCGCAGGCGCCTGGGTTTGAAAGGGTCAAGCCTTGCGCGCTTGCGCAGTGAAGCCCGGGTGGGGCATAGCCGCTCTCTGTTTCCCTTGACGGAGACCTTATTGCATCTTCTCGGTCAGGCGAAGCTACACAACGTTGACGGGCCGGAGACCATCCTCTGCCATGTGGTGTCCTGCAGTCGCCAGAACTCGGTGAGAGACTGGCGTTGGAGAGGGTGGAAGAAGTGAAGAAATTCGTGAGAGGACTCTCCGAGGACCGCAAAGGAGCCTCAAAGATGTTGAAAAATAATCCGTATCCGGGCTGCCAAGAAAAAAAGAGTTTCGCTGGGGGGGTCTTAAGAATTGCAATTTAAGAGACACATATTCTCGTAAAACTGAAAGAGAGCTGGCAGAATAAGTCAGGGCTTTGGGGGACAGAGGTCAGCAGGTTCTTTGTTCAGCCACTCAGTCGTGTCCGACTCTGAGACCCTGTGGACTGCAGCAGGCTAGGCTTCCCCGACTTTCACCATCTCCCGGAGCTTGCTCAAACTCATGTCCATTGAGTCAGTGGTCTCATTAACCATCTCGTCCTCTGTCTTCCCCTTCTTCTGCCGTCAATCTTTCCGAGGATTGGTGTCTTTTCTAATGAGCTGGGTCTTCGCATCAGGTGGCCAAAGTATTGGAGCGTCAGCATCAGTCCTTCAATTAATATTCAGATTTGATTTCCTTGAGGATTGATTGGTTTGATCTCCTGGCAGTCCAAGGGACTCTGAAGAGTCTTAACACCACAGTTCAAAAGCATCAGTTCTTTGGTGTTCAGTTTTCTTTATGGTACAACTCTCACATCCATACCTAGCTACTGGGAAAACCATAGCTTTGACTATACAGACCTTCATTGGCAAAGTAATGTCTCTACTTTTTAATACACTGTGTAGACTTCTCGTAGCTTTTCTTCCAAAGAGCAAGTGTGTTTTAATTTCATGATTGCAGTCACCCCAGGAAAATAAAATCTGTCACTGTTTCCATTGTTTCCCCATCTATTTGCCATGAAGTGATGGGACCAAATGCCATGATCTTCATTTTTTGAATGTTAAGTTTAAGCCAGCTTTTTCACTCTACTTTTTAACTTTCATTGAGAGGCTCTTTAGTTCCTCTTCACTTTCTGCCATAAGGATGATGTCATCTGCATATCTGAAGTTATCGATATTTCTCTCCACAATCTTGATTCCATCTTGTGCTTCATCTAGCCCAGCATTTTGCATGATGTACTCTGCATGTAAGTTAAATAAGCAGGATGACAATATACAGCCTTGACGTACTCCTTTCCCAATTTGAAACCAGTCTGTTGTTCCATGTCCAGTTCTAACTGTTGCTTCTTGACCTGCATACAGATTTTTCAAGAGACAAGTCAGGTGGTCTGATGTTCCCATCTCTTTAAGAAATTTCCACAGTTTGTTGTGATCCACACATTCAAAGGCTTCAGCATAGTCAGTAAAACAGAAGTAGATGTTTTTCTGGCATTCTCTCACTTTTTCTATTATCCAACAGACGTTGGCAAATTGATCTCTGGTTCCTCTGACTTTTCTAAATCCATCTTGAACATCTGAAAGTTCATGGTTCAGGTACTGTTGAAGCCTTCCTTGGAGAATTTGGAGCATTACTTTGCTAGGGGGTGAAATGAGTTCAATTGTGTAGTAGCTTGAACAGTGTTTGGTATTGCCTTTCTTTGGGATAGAATGAAAACTGACCTTTTGCAGCCCTGTGGCCACTGCTAAGTTTTCCAAATTTGCTAGCATATTGAGTGCAGCCCTTTCACAGCATCATCTTTTAGGATTTGAAACAGCTCAGTTGGAATTCCATCACCTCCACTAACTTCGTTCGTACTTAGGCCCACTAAGGCCACTAAGGCCCACTTGACTTCACACTCCAGGGTGTCTGGCTCTAAGTGACTGACCACACCATCATGGTTATCTGGGTCATTAATGAAAGAGAGTCATTTCCTAGGCAGGTTGATAAGAAGTCTAGGGGTCCCCAAGGAGTGAGGAGTCTGGAATTCTCAAGGAGGAAGAAAATGAAGAAGGAAGTAAAATGTTTCCCAGGGAGTTGAATACTAGGTCAGCTTTACTGGGACAGAGAGCCCCCAAAAGTTTAAAGGGAACAATGGATACCAGGTGTGTCACTGCAATGTTTGCTCTGCAACCTAAGAAACAGGATCTAGCTCTAGGAAACAGGGACTTGACGCTAACTGCAAATTGTCACCAATGGTTACATAAACCTTACCTGCCTGCCCACCAATCATGCTCTGCCGAGTAGCCTCCCCCTCCTCCCCTGCACAATAGGATAAAAGGCTCCCAAAGCGGGTGTTCGGGGCTCCCCACCTTCGATTGGCTTGGTGGGGGCCCGGATCCGAAATTGCCAATAAACTGCTTTTCTCTGAACTCCGACTGGTGGTCTCTATTGGCAGCTAGTCTCTAACAATTAAGAGCTTTTTAAAAATATATAAATATTTTTATTTTCTTTGCATTTATTTATTTGACTGCACTGTATCTTACTTTTGGCACATGGGATCTGTAGTTGAGGCATGAAAACTCTTAGTTGCAGCATATGGGATCTAGTTCCCTAACCAGGGATTGAACCCAGGCTCCCTGCATTGGTACCGCAGAGTCTTAGCCACTGGACTACCAAGGAAGTCCCAAGAGCTTTTTGTATAGTTCTGTGTATTGTTGCCACCTCTTAATATCTTCTGCTTCTGTTAGGTCCATACCATTTCTGTCCTTTGTTGTGCTTATCTGTGCATGAAATGTTCCCTTGGTATCTCTAATTTTCTTGAAGAGATCTCTAGTCTTTCCCATTCGGTTGTTTTTCTTTATTTCTTTGCATTGATCACTGAGGAAGGCTTTCTTATCTCTCCTTGCTATTCTTTGGAACTCTGCATTCAGATGCTTATATCTTTCCTTTTCTCCTTTGCCTTTCACTTTTTTCTCAGCTATTTGTAAGGCCTCCTCAGACAACCAGTTTGCCTTCTTTTTCTTGAGGATGACTTTGATCATTGCTTCCTGTACAATGTCATGAACCTCCATCCATAGTTCTTCAGGCACTCTGTCTATCAGATCTACTCCCTTGAATCTGTTCATCAGTTCCACTGTATAAAGGTAAGAAGGGATTTGATTTAGGTCAGACCTGAATGGCCTTTCTTCAATTTGAGCCTAAATTTTACAATAAGGAGCCGGTGATGTGAGTCACAGTCATCTCCAGGTCTTGTTTTTGCTGACAGTATTCAGCTTCTCCATCTTTGGCTGCAAAGAATATAATCAGTCTGATTTTGGTGTTGACCATCTGGTGATGTCCATGTGTAGAGTCTTCTCTTGTGTTGTTGGAAGAGGGTGTTTGCTATGACCAACGCGTTCTCCTGGAAAACTCTGTTAGCCTTTGCCCTGCTTCATTGATTTTTAAAATGTTGATGTTCACTCTTGCCATCTCCTATTTGACCACTTCCAATTTACCTTGATTCATGGACCTGGAAAGAATTATAATTGATTCTGATACATGTAAAGAAATATTTGGCTTTAAAGAAGAAGCCATCATGAGTTACTGTAGAGTAAGTGTTCAATAAGTATCTTGAGTTTCTAGCATATTCTGGATACTTGTGTGAATGTGATAAGTCATCAAAACCATTCTGGCTGATGGTCAGAATTCCTCCGTGGTTCCCCTCCTCCCCCAGTGGCTCCATCTTAGAGAACATTTTTAGCAATATTGACTTCATTTTGATTTTACTTTCACAAAGGGGACTTTTTGGAATTCTAAGGAGGGTCATTAGAATTTCTGGGAGGCCATAAGGAAATTCTGGAGGGATGTGTAATAGAGGAATTTTCTGAGAGAAAAGGAGGGATGGATCACTTCCTAGGAAGGATCAGAGGTCAATTTCCAGGGGAAGATTTTGTAAGGGACTCAAGGCAGAGTCTGGGGGATTTATTGTTATTATTATTTTTAACACCAAAAACATTTTGTATTGGGCTATTGCCAACTAACAATGTTGTGATAGTTTCAGGTGACCAGCGAAGGGACTCAGTTCAGTTCAGTTCAGTCGTTCAGTTGTGTCCGACTCTTTGTGACCCCATGAATCACGGCACGCCAGGCCTCCCTGTTCATTACCATCTCTCACAGTTCACTCAGACTCACGTCCATTGAGTCCGTGATGCCATCCAGCCATCTCATCCTCGGTCGTCCCCTTCTCCTCCTGCCCCCAATCCCTCCCAGCATCAGAGTCTTTTCCAATGAGTCAGCTGTTCGCATGAGGTGGCCAAAGTACTGGAGTTTCAGCTTTAGCATCATTCCTTCCAAAGAAACCATACATATAAATGTATCCATTCTGTCCCCAAACCCCAGAGTGTGGGGAGATTAATAGGGAAACTTAAATCTGGGGGATAGAGGGCTTGAGAGAACTCTCAGAATAATCAGAGAGCTGGGGACCTAGCTCTCATCTCTGAACCCTCACTTTCCCTTTTCCACACTTCTCTCCAGACATACTGTGCAAAAAAAACCTTCTCAAGGCAGACACTGTAAATGACAGGCAGCCAGGGTAGGTGAGAAGACCATCTCTGTAGGGCTCCGTGTGATTCTGCCAGCCCCCTGTCTTTTCTATTTTTTTGGCCTTGCTGCTGTGTGGCATGCAGGATCTTAGTTCTCTGACCAGGGATGGAATCCGCACACCCTGCAGTGGATGCTTGAAGTCTTAATCAGTGGATCCCCAGTGAAGTCTCCCTCCTGTTGTCTCCTTAATAGGAGTCTGAAGGTCCAGAGTCAGACTCTCTTCTGCATTCTCTTCTGCAGTGAGCTGAGGCACATTGCCTTTGGGTCTCAGCTTCCTCACCTGAACAGTGAGCAGTGTGGTCCCTGTGCCCCTAGCAGAGGAGAAAGGTGATCCAGGGACTAGGCCAGGAATGAATCCGTGTGTGGCCCAGTTAGGTTGCTCTCCTTTCAGGGCCTTAGTATCCTCATTTGGAACAAGAACATCATTGCCTTGCATTCTGCCTTCTAAAGACCCTGGGCTTAGGACTGGAAGGTGTCTCATATCATCTAAGCCAATCAACCTCATTTTAAAGATGGCGAAACTGAGGCTTAGGGAGGGCCGAAGTGAAGTGGCCAGTCTACGGTACCATTGTCTGGAATGCTGAGTGCTTTGGTACATGCTTGGTGAAGTTGGAGGGAGCAAAGTGGAAAGGGGAGTTTGATCCAGGATGGTTACAGAATTCTCAACAGGCTGTTCCCATCAGGCATAAGGAACTGGTGGGAGAAGCGAGCTAGTGTGTTCCCAGGCACTACCTGGGTGTTACCCTGCATGATTTGGCTCTCCAGGGAGTCGGATGGTGTTGGGGCTGTTATCACCCCCTCATACATGGCGGTGCTGAGACCTGAACCCAGTATGGGTACTCTAGCCACCTTTTTCTTGCTTCTTTGACTTCATGTGTTGGCTTTCTTTCTTATTTATATTTATTTATATTTGGCTGCATTGGATCTTAGTAGTGGCATTGGGATCTAGTTCCCTCGCCAGGGATGGAAATTCAGGCCCCCTGTATTGGGAGCATGGAGTCTTAGCAACTGGACCACCAGGGAAGTCTGTCTCTTTAAAATAAATTAAAAAATTTTTTTTCAGCTCTGCCACATAACATGTTGAGACCTTAATTCCTCGACCAGGGATTGAACGTTGACCTCTGTTTTGGAAGCATGGATCTTAACCACTGGACCTCCAGGGACGTCCTGAATCTCTTGATTTTGGCCACATTCCTCCCTTCTGAATGTAGGCAATTTTGGGAGGGGATGCTGGGGTCAAGGCTTACAGAATTGTGTTAAATATATTATTGTTTGTCTTACCCAGTGGTTCTGAAAAACTTTTGGTTCATAGAACCTTTTGAGAATTAGAAGGAAGGTGAGAATTCTCCTCCCAGGGAAAATACACAAACCCACAAGATTTTCTGAATGATTTTAGGCATTTAAATATCTCATAGTTCCCTAACATAGTACAATAAGAATAATGAGAGCTAACAGTTTATTCAGCATTACAAATGCCTGGGAATTCCCTGGTGGTGCAGTGCTTAGGATTGCACAGACCGAGGGCCTGGCTTCTATACCCGGTTGGGGAACTTGCCACCAAAACAAAAACGCTGCCTTTCACCATTCTAAGCACCTCATATGGGTTAATTCATTGAGTCCTCAGAAAAAAACCCATGACCTTTATCTCCTATTATCCCCTTTTATAATGTAGGTGCAGCAAACATCACAAGACAAACATACGTCAAACCTGTGGGGATTTGATATTGGCAAGGAAAGACCGACAGATCAGTAAGTCAAATGTATGTCAGATGATGAGTGCTGGGGAGGAAAGTACACAGCTAGGAAGAATGAGGAATGTCTCCAGTGGGAGAGGAGACAGTGGAGAGGGGGTTTTTGACTTAAAAAAAAAAATTTATTGATTTATTTGACTGAGTTGGGCCTTAGCAGTGGCATGCAGTATCCTTTAGTGGTGGGATGTGGGATCTAGTTCCCTGACCAGAGATGGAACTTGGGTCCCCTGTCTTGGGAGTGTGGAGTCTCAGCCCCTGGACCATCAGGAAAATCCCAAGAGGTTTTTGGTTGTTTTTTTTTAACCTAAATAGGGAATCATAGGACGCTTCCTGAGAAGCTGACATTCAAGGAAAGCGAGCTTTGTGAATGTCTGGGACGGAAACAGACTCCAAGGCAGGCTGGTGCCTGGCGGGCTGGCGTCTTGCCTGGTGGGTGGGTGCCTGCTGGGCTGGAGGGACAGCATGGAGGCCAGTGTAGGTGAGCAGAGTTGACAGGGGAGGGGACAGGAGCTGACAGCGTTGGGGTAGAGGGCCCTGAAAGCCACTGTAAGGATTTAAGCTTTTACTCTGCATGAGGTGGGAGCTGGGGCAGGCTTCGGAGCAGAGGAGCACAGACTCGCAGAGGAGCACAGACTCAGAGTTAGGTTCTGGCATAATCCTTTTTAGGGTTCCTGGCTGGGAATAAACCGCAGGGGGGACCTGCGTGGAGAGGCAGCACTACAGCCTCGGTTGTCAGTTTATTTCGGGTTTGAGACCCTCCCGACAAGCCGATGGCATTTGGCAGCTGCCAGTACACAGGGTGACTCCAAACTCATCGAATGCTAATTTTGGCTCTTTTCAAGCAAGTGATGAACAGAAGCTGTGGGACACCTGGACACATAGACGGATATGTAGGTCTTCCTACTACTCTTTTTGCCCCCCTCAAATGATATCTGGCAACATCTGTCTATTACCATCTGGGGTTCAGCTCGTAACAGCCCCCACCCGCCTTTTTTGTATGCAGTGGCCAAGAGAGGCTCTGTGGCCCACCCATCACCTGCTCCCAGGCTGGCAGTTCCAGCCTCTTGGCTAACCACCCCTGCGCCAGCGGCGTGGCTCCAGTCTCCTGCTGGAGGTACATTCTTAGAAGAAATGTTCAGTAGCAAAGTGAAGATGTTTCATTTCTGTATTTCAGTGTTTTCTCATCACCCATTTTGCCACTGTGGTGCTTTATATTTTTTACCTACTTCTCACGTAACACATGTGTACAACAGGCACAGTCCAGTGAATCAACACATGCACAGCCCACATCCTCTGCACCAGATCAAGGAACAGAACACGCCTCCCCCAACCCACGTCTCCTTGGGCTCCTTCCTGCCGCTGCCCCCGACAAGGGTAACTATGATGCCGATTTTTAACAGCTTTGATTGCCTGGCTTTGAATTGTATATAAATGAAATCACATGGTATATGATCATTTCAGTATATAGTACTTCTGCCTCCAGCAGGTCTGTTCTTTGCCAGCTTGGTATGTTAGTTTCATTCTGTCAGTTTCATCCTTCTTGCTGATGTTCCTCTAGAGGGTTCATTCTCATTTCTGCATGGTATTCCATTGTTGGAGGTAACCACTGTGCTTTTATTAACTTTGGTTTTCAAATGGGTGTTATTTGCATATGGTGCATGACTCAAAGGCCCGAAAGGGAGAGTATACACTGAAAAGGAAGTCCTCATCACAGGCCACCTGCTTCAGTCCCCTCCAGCCCCACCTCCCCATCCCTGCTACTTAGGTCTTCCTTCCTGTGGCAGTCACTGTGAGCAGTTTCTCATGTGGTTCCCCCGGTCACTCTGTCCATATACAAGCGTATGTATTCACCCATCCCCCTTTTAAAAGTACATAGTGTGTACATATTCCTCTCTCTTGCTTTTTTCCAAGAAGCTGTATCTTAGAGGTCTCTTATCATGGTGTCAAATTCTACCTTACTCTTTCAAATGAGGAATGACATAGCTTTTCATGGATGCAGAACCTTTCTTTAAAATTTTTAATTTAATTTTGAAAAATGTTGGCTGCACTGGGTGGCATGGGGCTCTTAGTTCCCCAACCAAGAATTGAACCCTTTCCTCCACAGTGGAAGCTCTGAGTCTTAACCACTGGACCACTAGGGAGTCCCTTTTATTTTTATTTTATATTGAAATAGAGTTGATTAACAGTGTTGTGTTAATTTCAAGTGTACAGCTATACATATAAGTGTATCCTTTTTCAGATTCTTTTCCCACTTGGGTTCTTACAGAGTACTGAGTAGAGTTCCCTGTGTTGTAGAGTGGGTTCTTGTTGGTTGTCTATTCCTAATCTCCTAGTCTGCCACTCCCTCCACTACATTCACCCTGGTAACCATAAATTTGTTCTCTAAGTCTGTGTGTCTGTTTCTGTTTTCTAGATAAGTTCGTTGTAACCTTTTTTTTTTTTTTTAGATTCCACATAGAAACAGTATCAAGTGATATTTATCTTGAAACAGTTGTTTTAACAAGATTTCTCAGGGACTTTGGAAATCTTTCTTGTCTCATTTATTCCACTGTCGTGAATCCTGTCTTCCTGAGAAAGGTGCACACAAACCTGGGCCCCAGATGAGTCAGCTTGTGCTTAAGCCTTTCTCCTAACCACTGATACATACCAAACACCGAACACTCTCTTCTTTCTTCATGAGATAAAATTCACTTAATACATGGTGAATAATTTTTACCACTGAAAGTATATAATTCAGGGGTTTAGTATAGTCCAAGTCTTCAGCATTCATTGCAGTGTCTAATCCAGAACACTTTCATCACCCCCAAAAACCCAGAACCATTAAGCATTCACTCCCTATTCCACTATCCCCACATTGCCCCCTGGCAACTGTTGATGGTTTTTTTTTAATAGGGAATTCAATTGTTTATTTATTTATTACTCAAATGAACTTAATCAATCTGCATTTAACACTGCTGTTGTACTTTTAAATAACACGATTTTTTAAAAATTTATTTATTTATTTTAATTGGAGGCTAATTACTTTACAATATTGTAGTTGTTTTTGCCATACATTGACATGAATCAGTCATGGGTATATATGTGTTGCCCATCCTAAACACCCCTCCCACCTCCCTCCCCATCCCATCCCTCAGGATCATCCCAGTGCACCAGCCCTGAGCTCCCTGTTTCATGCATTGAACCTGGACTGGCGATCTATTTCACATATGTTAATATACGTTTCAATGCTGTTCTCTCAAATCATCCCACCCTCGCCTTCTCCCAGAGTCCAAAAGTCTGTTCTTTATATCTGTGTCTCTTTTGCTGTCTCGCATATAGGGTCATTGTTACCATCTTTCTAAATTCCATATATATGCATTAATATACTGCATATTAATGCATATATATTCTGACTTACTTCACTCTGTATAATAGGCTCCAGTTCAGTTTCATCCACCTCATTAGAACTGATTCAAATACATTCTTTTTAATAGCTGAGTAATATTCCACTGTGTATATGTACCACAGCTTTCTTATCCATTCATCTGCCAATGGACATCTAGGTTGCTTCCATGTCCTGGCTACTGTAAACAGTGCTGCGATGAACATTGGGGGTACACATGTGTCTTTCAGTTCTGGTTTCCTCAGTCTGTATGCCCAGCAGTGGGATTGCTGGGTCATATGGCAGTTCTATTTCCAGTTTTTTAAGGACTCTCCACACTGTTCTCTATAGTGGCTGTACTAGTTTGCATTCCCACCAACAATGTAAGAGGGTTCCCTTTTCTTCACATCCTCTCCAGCACTTATTATTTGTAGATTTTTGGATAGCAGCCATTCTGACTGGCATGAGATGGTACCTCATTGTGATTTTGATTTGCATTTCTCCTAATGAGTGATGTTGAGCATCTTTTCATGTGTTTGTTAGCCATCTGTATGTCCTCTTTGGAGAAATGTCTGTTTAGTTCTTTGGCCCATTTTTTGATTGGGTAGTTCATTTTTCTGGAATTTAGCTGCAGGAGCTGCTTCTATATTTTTGAGATTAATTCTTTGTCAGTTGCTTTGTTTGCTATTATTTTCTCCCATTCTGAAGGCTGTCTTTTCACCTTGCTTATAGTTTCCTTCATTGTGCAAAAGTTTTTCAGTTTAATTAGGTCCCATTTGTTTATTTTTGCTTTTATTTTCATTACTCTGGGAGGTGGGTCATAGAAGATCCTGCTGTGATTTATGTCAGAGAGTGTTTTGCCTATGTTTTCCTCTAGGAGCTTTATAGTTTCTGGTCTTACATTTAGATCTTTAATCCATTTTGAGTTTATTTTTGTGTATGGTGTTAGGAAGTGTTCTAGTTTCATTGTTTTACAAAGGTGGTTGGCCAGTTTTCCCAGGACGACTTTTTAAAGAGATTGTCTTTTCTCCATTGTATATTCTTGCCTCTTTTGTCAAAGATAAGGTGTCCATAGGTGCATGGATTTATCTCTGGGCTTTCTATTTTGTTCCATTGATCTATATTTCTGTCTTTGTGCTAGTACCATACTGTCTTGATGACTGTAGCTTTGTAGTATAGTCTGAAGTCAGGCAGGTTGATTCTTCCAGTTCCATTCTTCTTTCTCAAGATTGCTTTGGCTATTTGAGTTTTTTTGTATTTCCATACAAATTGTGAAATTATTTGTTCTAGTTCTTTGAAAATTACCGTTGGTAGCTTGATAGGGGTTGAACTGAACCTATAGATTGCTTTGGGTAGTATACTCATTTTCTCTATATTGATTCTTCCGATCCATGAACATGGTATATTTTTCCATCTATTTGTGTCATCTTTGATTTCTTTCATCATTGTTTTATAGTTTTATATATATAGGTTTCTTGTTTCTTTAGGTAGATTTATTCCTAAATATTTTATTCTTTTCATTGCAATGGTGAATGGGATTGTTTCCTTAACTTCTCTTTCTGTTTTCTCATTGTTAATGTATAGGAATGCAAGGGATTTCTGGGTCTTAATTTTATATCCTGCAACTTTACTATATTCATTAATTAGCTCTAGTAATTTTCTGGTGGAATCTTTAGGGTTTTCTATGTAGAGGATCATGTCATCTATAAATCAACATGATACTAACATTTTTAATTTTTAAATCCTCAAGATAAAAACTGTATTATTATTTCAGTTTAAACTCACCTTTTCCGATTTTTTAAAATATTGAAGTATTTTCCGATTTTTAAAATATTGAAGTAAAGTTGATTTACAATGTCTTATTAGTTTCAGGTGTACAATATAGTGATTCAGTTATGTGTACGTGTATGTGTATATATATTTTCAGATTCTCTTCCTTTATAGGTTATTATAAAATATTAACTGTAGTTCTCTGTGCTATACAGTAGGTCCTTTTGATTGTCTACTTTATACTAGTGTGTATATGTACCACTGATGTACTTTCTGTCTCTATGAATTTGTCTATCCTGGACATTTCATATAAATATGTATGTATGTGTTAGTAGCTCAGTTGTGTCCAACTCTTTGCAACCACATAGACTGTAGCCTGCCAGGCTTCTCTGACCATGGAATTCTCCAGGCAGGTATACTGGAGTGGGTTCCAATCTCCTTCTCCAGGGGATCTTCCCAACCCAGTGATTGAACCTGCCTCTCCTGCTTTGGCAAGTGAGTTCTTTACCACTGAACCTTCTGAGGAGCCCATAGGCCACACAGATAGTTCCCATTTTCTAGTACTCACTTAAAAAGGAAAAGGAAATAGGTGGCACCAATTCTAATATGTCTCATGTCAATGTATTCAAAATACTGTTATTTTCACATGTAATCAGTATAGGAGAGCACTAATGAGATATCTCACGTTCTTTTTATGCTAAGTCTTTGAAATCTGGTGCATATTTCTCCTAGCACATCTCAATTCAGATGATAAATTTTCATCGAAATACTTGGCCTCTGTTTAGATTTCATGAAACTTCTCTCACATTTGGAGAAGTTGATTCCTATACCCAGGTCGTCCCAATGATGTTGAATAGTTTACTAGTCAGAATGATGAAGAGCAATTTTAAATCAATCAGAAGTAATTCACAGGTAAACTTCAGTTTCCCAGTTGCAGCAGCCACAGGTGCTGAATAGTGACAGTATTGGATAACCCAGCCCTAGTATCACAGGGAATCCCGTGTGCATTGCCCTAGGGTCAGACAGCCCTTTGACCATAGGGGGTGGCCTTTTACAAGTGAGTCAGCAGATGGCATCTACCCGCAGCATTCCGTGTAGGCACATTCATTCTCTCTGGTCCACAGTAATAGACTTGCAGCCCTTCCTGGAAGCTCGGAACCCAGGGAGTGCAAGCATTGGTCTCAGCCCCGTGCCTTTGCTCAGGGTGCCGTCCTCTCTGACTCCATCTCTGACTTAGCCCTGTCAGACATCTCTACTCTATGCTTCTCTGTTCCAAATTCCCTCTGTCCTCCCGCCAAGGGGACTCCTGCCTGGGATCGACTCTGAGAAAGCAAGACCCAGTTTTGTTTCCTTCTGTCACTGTCCCTCGTGGAGTGTGCTGATTGTGTTTAAGTAGTTGTGTTTTGGCACTCTTGGGTGTCACAACTATCTTTTGGAGTGGTTGCCTTTTAAATCATGACTCTTAGATTGAATTTTAGGCTCTGGAGGTAGCAAGTTGCTAGTGAGGCATCGGTCTCTGGGAGCATCCAGACAGAAAAGACTGAAGACTCCTGTGGAGGGACAACTGGCTGCCTTCAGGGTGAGTCTACATGGCACCTGCAGGCTGGAAGGCCCTTGAGGGCAGAAATTTTAGGAAACCTGTGATGAATCTTGGTGTTGCCATCGCCAGAAGCAGAGGAGGAACAGAGCCCCATCAACTTAGATGAATTTCCTACTTGTCTAGACTATGATAGACTTGTGTCCATTAAGATGAGGAGCCATGAAGCCGGGAGACTCAAGGGTGGGTTGACCTGTGGTGCTTTTTGGAGGAGTGAATAAAAAAGTAGAAATTCCATTGTGTGTGTGTGTTCATTGCAGGTTTAAGAGGAGGGGGAAGATGCTTGGGATTCTGACTGTCAACTGGAAGCCTAGACCCCTGTGTCTGATGGAGGAAGGGTCCAAGGGTGAGGCCTCCTGGGGAAAGGTGGCCTGGAGAGGAGGGATGGTGGGGGGGTGTGCAGGATAGAATTCCCGGGGCTGCAATCCAGTGACTTTAATAAGAGTTTTGCCACCCTGGAGGAGGTGGGGTGGCCTAATAATAGTGTAACCTTGGGGGCTGTGATAGTAAACTTCTTAGCTCTAGAACTAGCATGGCCCATTAATGCCCACAGTCTGTTCAGCATTTCTGCAGCCATGGCCTTGGGTAGACCCTTCTCATCCTGACTTTAGACCTGGTCTTTGGGTCTGCTTGACTACTGGACTCACAGCAAACGTGATGCAAGCAGAGGCTTGACAAGTGCTCATGGATCGGGATGATCTCTCTTGCTGCCCTGGGGACCCCTGCCACCATGACCACATGGGGAAGTCCAGGCTAACCTGCAGGGTGATGGATAACACGAGGCCCAGTCAGCCAGGACAATCCTCTTCAATGCAGAGGACTGAAGTTCAATCCCTGGGGGGTATCGACGATCCCAGATGCCGCTGATCATCTAAGCCTGGGAGCTGCAACTAGAGTGTCCATGTGCCACAAAAGGGATCCTGCATGACTTATTAAAGATATTGAGTGCCACAACTAACACCCAATGCAGCCAAATATATATATATAAGGATGTTTATATAGGCAATTATTGTAAGCAACTGAGGTTTGGAGGGGCTTATTATGTAGCTAAGTATCGATACTGATACAGCCACATCCCCTCTCTCCGGGATGTGGTCTCTTTCTCCCCTCTCAATGTGACTCAGTGATTAAAATCTGAAGATCTGCCACTTTTTAGCTGCATGATCACCAGTGTGATATTTCTTCTAGAACCTCAGATTCTTCTGAAAACAGGATAGTGCCTATCACGAGGAGTAGTGGTAAAGATTAAATCTGTCGTTTTCATTTCATGACCCTCAGAGGTCACGTTGGTAATGAAGCCTGTCTGGCAGGGGTTGGGGGGTGCATAGGGGGCCAGACTGCTCTTCTTGTGCCCCTCCCCCTGGGGTTTGCTAGGGCCATTGAGGTGTGCTATAGTTCCTTGCTCCAGTGAGGTTGGCTTTAACCATATGATTTACTTTACTCCATGGAATGTTAGCACCAACGCAGAGACCTTTGGTACACGTGGTTTGTGTGCCCCGTGTCATCTGCCATGAGACAGACATTTGCCAGGGAGCCACAGATCTCAGAAGACTGTAACCCCATGGAGGAGAACTAGAGTCCCCCTCCCAAGCTGCAGCCAAACCCATCAGCACACAGCCAGAAACAGAGCTGCCCTTAGGAATGGCTACCGATTAGGAAGAATGCTTGTCATGTCTCGATCTGGGCATGGTTTATTACACATTACTCCAGCATCAACTGACTAATACAACTTTGTTGTTTTAAGCTACTGAGATTGGAGACTTATTTGTTACTGTAGCATAATCCTGTCTATCCTGATAGATGCCAAAGTCTAGTGCCTTCTAACTAATGGCTACTCAGTAAGTGGCCGCTGTTAGGACAGTAACTATTTGCTCAGACACACTGTCTCCAGAACCAACAAAGTCTTAGAGTTGGTAGTGGGTGTACTCAGTCACTCAGTTGTGTCCAACTCTTTGATCTCATGAACTATAGCGCACCAGGCTCCTCTGTCCATGGAATTCTCGAGGCAAGAATACTAAAGTTGGAAGCCATGCCCTCCTCCAGGGGATCTTCCCAACCCAGGGATTGAACCCACATCTTCTGAATTGGCAGGCAGATTCTTTCCCATCTGAGCCACCGGGGAAGCCCCCTTAAAGGTGCTAGGCACTGAACTAAGTCCTATTTTCATTTTCCTTCATTTGACTCTTAAGACAGCCCTTTGAGGCTATAGCTGTTAATATCCACAGTTTACAAACATGGAAACTGATGTTGGTAACTGGAAAGAGGTTAATAAGGACTGTGCATGGACTCCAGAGTCTGACCCTCCCAACTGTTTGACCAAAGGCAAGTGACACCACAATCCGTGCCTCAGTTTGTTCCTCTGAAAAATGGGTACCATACTTTGAACTTCACAGAGTTGTTGTGATTATGAAATGAGCTCTCTCATGGAAAACACTTAGCACAGGGACCCAGCAGGAAGTAATCCCTTAACAAAAGGTAGCATCTTCCCTCTCCCCATTCCAAAGAGGGGGTTCGACAGGGTTGACACCCTTGCTTTTTGCATCCCATCTCCCTGAAATGCATCACATCACAAAGACTCAGGCTTGTTCTGTTGATTCGTTTCATTTATAGACACGTGGGAAGCTAGAGCTGAGAAGGAATGGAGACCAAACACCACAGTTCTTCACTCAGCTTTGCCAGGAGCCTGGGGAATTGGAAGACAGCTGGTCTTCTTGATGGTCAACAAATGAGAGCCTGAGGGCACCAGGGTTCCAGGCTTGATGTGGCAGGCATTCTCTGTAGCACATCCCTGGGAAGCAAATTTGATACCTGCTGGAGGGGATTTCAGACTAGAATCAGGATCTCCAATGCCTCCCACTCCCAATCCAGAGGTCATGCTCCAGCCACGTTCCTCCATTTCTCTGCAGCCACTTTCTCCCTAAGAATCTGGAAAAATGAGGCTCCAGTTCTGGGGCCCTCTGGGAACCCTGTGCCCTCCTCCCAAAATCCAGGTGCCCCTCCCCAGGGTGCATGAGGCCAGTCATGGTGACACAGCGGGTTTCTTCACCAAAACAGAGCGTTTTCTCAGTCGGGGTGCAGGTTCCCTTGAGGAAGGTGGAGCAGGAAGGACACCGAAGGCCATTCTTTGTCAGATTTCTCCTGAATGCTGGGGAGGAGGGTAGAGGGTAAGGTGCACGGGGACATTAGTCCCTTTCCCAACCTTACAACCAGCACGGGGACACCAATCGCTAACCTATACTGCATTTTTAGAAAATAATATTTATTTGACTGGATCTTAATTGCGGCCTGTGGAATCTAGTTCCCTGACCAGGGATCCAACCCTTGCATAGGGAGCATGGAGGCTTAGTCACTGGACCACCTGGGAAGTCCCTGGACACTGCAGTTTACAGGAAAAGAAACCAAGGCTCAGCACCAGGAAGATGCTTGCCCCGGTGACAATGCAGGTCAGTGACAGGTGCTCACAGCTGGCTCTGGGGGGAGGGGTGGACAGGAAGGGACTCCAGCCGTGGGGGCTCAGCTGGGGCTTACTGAACAGGGGACTGTGGTTGCAGCCATTGCTCTGGCAGCAGCGCGTATTGGACCCCATGTATTTCTCTGGAGCCACGGTGATGGAGAGGAATGCCGGGTCACACTCACTGGATTTCAAGCACCCCTTGTAGCTGGTCACATCCACGGAGCCCTCTGCATCATGAGGGTGGACAGAGGACTCAGGAGCCCTGGTCTGGACCCTGGTCCCGGGGTATTTCTATCACCTTACAGCTTCCCCAGCCCACTGCTGTCTAGAGAGGCCTCTTCCATCTCCCCAAAGTCATACACCCTTATCTGTCTGGGGCAAGGCCTGGAGGGTTTATTGTACCCAACCCTTCCTCCCTCTGCCACCGGCTGTGCTGGTCTCTCCTGAGGGTCCCTTCAGCTCCACAGCCACCTTGCTGCCATCCTCTAAAGGTCACACCTGGAGAGGTCTTTTCTAGGCCACCTATGACTACCCCCCAGACCTGTGTGAAATGGTCTCTTCCAGCCTTCAGCCCTGCCCTGCCCCCTGGAATTCCTTCCACCAAATCCTAGGATGCAGCCCTCAGCCACCACCCTGTAACACCCGTCTCCTTCTTCATCTAAGATTTCCCAGGGTCACTCCCCAGACTTCCTAGCTATGATCTCTTGTTGCCCTCCTTGGCTATTCTCAGGTCTTGCCTGACGTGGCCTCTTCCAGTCTCCCTGGCCTTCCCCCTCCCACCAAGGTTGGTCTCCTCCAGCCCTAGGGTTTCTGCTCTGTACTCCAAGAGCTTGAGTGGGTGGGTGCTCAGTCCTGTCTGTCTCTGCAAACTCATGGACTGAGTCCTTGGATTATGTCCTTCTCTCTCTCTCTCTGTTCCAATACTGGGGCTTCCCAGGTGGTGCAGTGGTAAAACCCCACTGCCAATGTAGGAGACAGAAAATACTGGTTCAGTCCCTGGGTTGGAAAGATCCCCTGGAGGAGGAAATGGCAAGCCACTCCAGTATTCATGCCTGGAAAACCCCACGGACAGAGGAGCCTAGTGGGCTATACCTGATTACAGAGTCAACCTAATTACACTCTTTGCAACTCATCCCAGTCTTCTCTACACCAACCCCTACACCTTTTGCATATTAGATTCCTGCCCCCCCCCGCCTACCGTGGATTTCACTCTTTCCCTGTGTCCTTTCCTAATCCCTTCTTGCCTAAGAAATTCTCTATATCTGCCCCTCCCCCATCACATCTTTGGAGTCTCATTTTCAGAAATCCTTGGCAACAGTGGTTTCTGTCATTCCACTAGATTCTTTCCTCCTTTCCCTCTTTCCCGCCCCTTCTTCACTCAAAGGTTCCTCCCAATGCTTGGTAGTATCTGCTACCCTGAAAGCACCTCCACCTCCCCAGGATCTGACGCTATTCCCTACCCTCTTACTATTGTCTCAGTCGTGATGCTGATGCAGGTGTCCTCATCCAGGGCGCAAGTCTTCATTTCTCCAATGCATATGGCTCCATCCCTGATACACACCTCACAGCTTAGTGGGTACCCTGAAGTATAGAGAGAGAGGCTCTAGTCCAAGTGGTGTGGTCTCTGGGCCATGACTTCTGCGTCCAGAAGAGGAGGGGGAGGGGCGTCTGAAGGAAGAGGGAAAGGTGTCTCCCTGATTATTCACAGGAGGGACACTGGCCGCTGAACAGGGGACTGTCTGAAGCTCCATCAGATACGCTATGGTGCCACCAGCAAGGCTGCTTCCAGGGGTGGATAGCAACTCCATCAAGGAGCAAGTTTACCTATTTACAGGGTTGGGGAATTTGGACACTAGGGCTCTCTGAGAAAGCTGGAGGATAGTAAGGAGTCCTGCTGAAGGCTTCCATGTTTTTGTTTTTTTTTAATTTATGCTTTAGTTTTCTTTTCTCTATTTAGGCTGTGCTGGGTTGTCCTTGCTTCCTGTGGGTGTTCCCACGTGTAGCGAGTATAGTCTACACTCTCCTTGCGGTGCCTGGGCTTCTCATTTGTGCTGGCTCCTCCTGTTGCAGAGCACAGGCTCTAGAGCACGGGCTCAGCAGCTGTGGCTCAAGGGCTTCTGTTTGCCCAAGGCATGTGGAATATTCCTGGACCAGGGATCGAACCCATGTCCCCTGCGGTGGCAGGCAGATTCTCAAACACTGGACCACTGAGGAAGTCCTTCATGGACTTCTGTGAACCTTCAGGTCCAGCTGATTCTCGGAAGCGAGACCCTCTTCCTTGTGGGTTCATTTAAGTCTGGTAGACAGCATAGTGGCTCAGGCAGGGGTACCTGAGGCTGGGATCTGCAACCCAGGTCAAGAAGGAAGATCGAGGACTAGGAGGACAAGGGCCTGGCTCCTTCGTCCTGAGAGAGGAGGCAACTGGGGCCCAGACACAGGGGAACTGGGTCCTGGGGAAAGTGGAGTTGCCTGAATTGCATCCAAGGAAAGAAGACTCTGGGGACCTGAACTCCTTAGAGTCCTGGGAGAAAGGAAATCTCTCCCCTTCACCTCACTTTTCTTTTTCTAATCATACTCTCATCTGAATTCCTAGAATTCAGGTATTTTATTTTGAGACATTGTTGGAGGGGGGGGGCAGAACCCATCCAAACACTTCCTTTCTCAGAGATTTAAACCCACATGTTTTTGAACTCTTCCTCCCTTGGGGACCCAGGCTTTCTCTCTTTTACCCTCTGCCTTTTCCATGAATCTGAATTCCCAGGACACCTCCTCTTTCCCCCTGACCCTCAAGGACCTGGTTAAATGCTCTCCCATAGTCTTCATTTCAGGATTCCAGGAGTCCAGACCCCTAGTCACTTACCCAGACTCAGGAGGTTGCAGAGCAGCGTGGAAGCTAGCAGGAAAGTCTCAGGTTTTGTGGAAGGCTTCATGATGGTTGGATGAGTGAAGATGCAATCCCAGGTCCCGAGCTCATCTTATAGGAAGGTGAGAAGGGGCGGGTCTGGATCTATCTTGCCCCTTGGCTAAGAAAGATGATGTAAGATCTGAGGGTAGGTCTCTGTAGCTCTGAGTGGGGAGGTGGAACAAGAATCCAAAAGGAACATGGGCATCTTGTGCTCAGCCCCCTTCTCCATGCGGACCTCAGGAGTCTGGGCTTCCAACCCTCTCTTCATCTGGTCTCACCCCCTTCATCCTCCCGTGCCCCCCACCCCTTTTTTTTTCTTACCTGAAGCCCAAGATCAGAATCAGGTCATTTTGTTTCCTGCTCTCCCTTGTTTCTCTTCCCAAGGAGGTGCCCATTGTGGTTGAGGCCCTACCGGGGAGCGCCCAGCAAGTCCAGGCTTGTTCTGGCGGGGCATGCTTGGCTCAGTACCTGCTTTTCTGTGTTTGGTCTGTCTCCAGCTCTGATCTCACCCCAAGATGCATTTCTGGGTCTCTCGGAAACTGAACAGAGGGGTGCTTGTCATTGGGCCAGGATGGGCACAGTACCAGATGCCCAGAAACCGTATTGGAAAGCTGAGGCACGGTTGGAAGCACTCCAGGTTGGGTGTGTGTCTGGTTTGGAAAACACTGTATTTTATTGAGATCCTTTACCTCAGGCACATGATCTTGAGAGATAAGAGATTTTGTGTCTGTGTATTTTCTCACGTGTTTATGTATATTTTTTTCGTGTGTCTGTGTGTGTGTGTATTTTGGGGGTTTAATTTTACATGTGTGTGCGGGGGGGTGGCTGTGGGGAGAGTAGCCAGCCATAGGTGGAGGGGCTCCTGTTGCGGTAGGCCCCTGGCTCCTTGCAAAAATCCACTCAAGTTTTCTGTCCTCTTGCTTTCCAGGCTTCAGTTGGGGGGCTGAGGTTGGAGAATTTCTTCCAGGGACCAATCCTGAAGTCAGCATGGGTTGCTAGGATACCCTGGTGTGAAAGTTATCAGGAGGAAGGGGTAGAGAGCTGTTTGGAGAGAGGGAGGCGGGAAAAGATCGTTGCTAGGGAACTCAGCGCCTCTCGCAGCTCTCCAGAGAGACACACTAGGCATGCGCAGTGGGGACGTGGTCCCTTGGGCGCAGCGGTTCGAAAGGCCGGAGCCTCATGCGCTTGCGCAGTGAAGGCCTCCCAGGGCGCATCCGCTGTGAGCAGCCTAAACTCAGCCCTTCCTGTGCTGGGTCAGGCGAAGCCCACACGACAGTGACAGGCCCGAGACCGGCCTCTGCCTTGTGGTGTCCGGCAGTAGCCAGGGCCTGGTGAGAGACTGGCGTGGAGGAGGTTGGAAGAAGTGAAGGAGGTCGTGAAGGGGCTCTGTGAGAACTTTTGGAATCTCAAAGGTGTTGAAAAATAATCCGTTATCTGGGCTGCCAAGAAAAAAAAGTTTATTGGGGTTCGTAGGAATTAGAATTTTGGAGACACAGATTCCCGTAAAGTTTAATAGTGTTGGCAGCCGGAGTCAGGGGCTTATGAGTACTGCAGTCAGCAGGTTATTAAAATTGTGTGGAGAGAATTATAATTGACTGTGATACATGTAATATTTGATACAAAGAAATGTTTGACTTTAAAGAAGCTGTCATGAGTTACTGGAGGGTAAGGGTCTGATAGGCATCTTGAGTTTCTGGCACACAGTCTGGATGCCTGTGTGAATGCAGTAAGTCAAAAGGTCAGATTCCTTTGTGGCGGAGACCTGATTGGTCAGAAATGGCTACTCGGTAAGTGTCAGCTATTACTAATGTAAATATCTGGCCAAACACATTCTCTCTGAAGCCACCACTGTCTTAATAGTGCGTTTGCTCAGTCACTCAGTTGGGTTTGATTCTTTGTGACCCCATGGACTGTAGCCCACCAGGCTCCTCCGTCCATGGGATTCTCCAGGCAAAAATAGAGTGGGTTGCCATGACCTACTCCAGGGGCTCTTCCCCAGCCCAAGGACTGAACACCCATCTCCCTCATTGGCAGGCAGATTCTTTCCCATCTGAGCCACCAGGGAACCCCCTTCAAAATGCAAGTTACACCACAGTCTGGGCCTCAGTTTGTTCCTCTGTAAAATGGGGGCAATACTTTCAGCGTCACAGGGTTGTGATTATGAAATGAGGTACCACATGGAAAACACTTAGCATGGGGGACCAGGAAGGAAGTAATCCCTTAAGAAAAGGTAGCATCTTCCCGTTCTTTCTTCCAACGAGTGGGTTCCCAAGGGTTCAGACCCCTGCTTTTTGTATCCCATTGCCCCAAAACACATCACATCATGAAGACTCAGGATTGTTCTGTTAACTTGTTTAATTTATAGACACATGGGAACCATAGCAATTTCTAGAACCGTAGCTGAGAAGGAATGGATACCAAACACCAATGGGCCTCCGTTCTTCACTCAGCCTTGCCAGAAGCCGGGGGCTCCAAAGACAGCTGGTCTTCTTGATGGTGAACAAGCAAGCGCCTGAGGGCACCAGGGTCCCGGGCTTGGTGCGGCAGGCGGTCTCCATACCACAGCCCCGGGCAGCAAATCTGACACCTGCTGGAGGGGATTTTAGACTACAGTCAGGATCCCTAGCCTCCCTCCTCCTAGACCAGGGTCATACGCCCCAGCCACCTTCTCCCCCAGATCTTTGGAGGCACTCTCTCCCTTAGAATCTGGAAGCATGAGGCTCCAGTTCTGGGCCTGTCTGGAACCCCTGTCCCTCCTCCCGAATTCCAGGTGCCCCTTACCAGGCTGCACGAGGCCAGACAGGGCCACACAGCGCGTCTCCTCGCCAACGCAGAGCGCTTCCTCACTAATGGTGCATGTTTCCGTAAAGGCAGCGATGCAGGAAGGACAGCGAAGGCCATTCTCTGTATGGTTTCTCATGAACGCTGAAGGGGAGGGTGGAGGGTAAGGTAATCGGAGAGCGAGTCCCTTTCCCAACCTCCCAACCCCTCAGGGGACAGCAGTTGGTAACGGACACTGCATTTTCAGAAAACAATGTGTGTTTGGCTGTGTTGGATCTTAATGTGGCCTGTGGAATCGAGTTCCCTGACCAGGGATCCAACCCTTGCATAGGGAGCATGGAGGCTTAGTCAGGGGACCACCAGGGACATCGCTGGACACTGCAGTTTACAGGAGAAGAAACCAAGGCTCAGCGCCAGGAAGACGCTTGTCCGGTGGCAGCGCAGGTCAGTGACAGGTGCTCACAGCTGGCTTTGGGGGAGGGATAGGCAGGGCAGGACTCCACCGTGGGGCTCCTCTGGGGCTTACCAGGCAGGGGGTCCTGGTTGCAGCCATCCTTCTGGCAGCAGTGCCTCCGGAGCCCATGTAGTTCTCAGGGTTCATGGTGATGCTGAAGAATCCTGACTCACACTCGCTGGATTTCGCACACCCCTTGTAGCTGGTCACCGCCAAGGAGGCCTCTGCAGGATGGCCGTGGGCACGGGGCTCAGTGGCCCTTGGTCTGGACCCTTGCCCTGGGGTGTCTCCCCCACCTTAGAGTTGCCCCAGCCCACTGCTGTCTAGGAGAGGTCTCTTCCAGCTCCCCAGTGTCTGACCCCCTTATTTGCCTGGGGTGTCGTCTGAACGGTTTATTAAGTAGGGAACCCCTCTTCACACTGCCCCAGGCTGTGTTGGTCTCTCCTGAGTGGCCCCTTCAGCCCCACGGCCACACTACTGCCATCCTGCAGGGGTTGCGACCTGGAGTGGTCTTTTCCAGACCACCTATGATTAACTCCATGCCTGTGCAAAATGGTCTCTTCCAGCTTTCAGCCCTCCCCTGACCCCCTGGAATTCCTGCCACCAAATGCTGCAGTGCAGCTGCCATCCCTGCCCCCTGTAACACCCATTTCCTTCTGCATCTAAAGTGGGCTCTTCCAGGTTTCCCAGGGTCACTGCCCAGACCTCCTATAAACGGCCTCTTGCTGCCCTCCTTCGCTGCTCTCAGCTTTTGCCTGAAGTGCTCTCTTCCGGTCTCGCTGGACGCCCCCTCCCCAGCACAGAGTGGTCTCCTCCAGCTCTAGGGTTTCCACTCTTCACCCCACACTCCTGTGGGTGCAAGTGTACTCAGTCGTGTCTGACTCTGGGACCTCATAGACTGAGTCCAGGGATCATCTGTCCTTATATACTCTTTCTCTGTATGCCAATATTGGGGCTTCCCAGGTGGTGCAGTGGTAAAGAACCCCCTCCCAATGCAGGAGATGCAAGAGACATGGGCCCATCCCTGGGTGGGAAGATGCCCTGGAGGAGGAAATTGTAAGCCAGTCCAGTATTCTTGCCTGGAAAATCCCATGGACAGAGGAGCCTGGCAGGCTACAGTCCATGGGGTTGCAAAGAGTCAGACACAACTGAGCATACACCCAACTCAACCAGCCCCTGTTATCTCCCTCTTTCTCCTGTCAGGCAAGGTCTCTTGCAGCCTGCATCCCTGGGAGATCACTTGTGCCCCCAGAGAGTCAAATTGATCACCTTCCTTGCAACTCACCCTAGCCTCTTCTCTACACCTACCCCTGTACCTTTTGGATATTAGATTTACCCCCTCTCTGGATTTCTTTCTTCCCCTGTGTCCTTTCCTAATTCCTTCTTTTGTAAGAAAGTCTCTATATCTGACCCTCCCCTGTCTTCTCTTCAGAAATCCTTGGTAACAGTGGTTTCTGTCATTCCATTGGATTTTCTGTCCACCACCCACCTCTAGATTGCCTTTCCCTCTCTCCTGACATTATCATCACTCAGAGGTTCACCCAGCGCATGGCAGTATCTGCCACCGTGAAGGCACCCCTCGCCTCCCCAGCATGTGACACCAGTCCCTCTTACTTCTGTTGGTCTCAGTCACGACAACGATGCAGGAGTCCTCATCTGGGTCGCAAGCCTGCAGTTTCCCACTGCAACTGGGACCGTCACCGACACACACCTCACAGCTTAGTGAGTATCCTGTGGTATAGAGAGCAGGGGTCTAGTGAATGCTGGTATAGTCTTTGGGCCACACCTTCCTGGTCCAGAGGGGAATGGGGCGGAGGGGGATGTGAAGGAAGAGGGACAGGTGTCTCCCTGGCTATTCATGGGCGGGACATTGGTAGCTGAACAGGGATCTGTCTGAAGCTTGTCAGGGATGCCATGGTGCTGTCAGCAAAGCTGCTTTCCGGTTGGGGGCGGAAGCAGTTCCGACCAGGGAGCAAATTTACCTAATTACAAGGCTGGGGACTTTGGATGCTAGACCCCCTGAGCAAGCCTGGGGACAGTGAGGGGTCCTGCTGAAGATTACCATGGACTTAAAACATTTTTCTCATCTTTTAATTTTTTTTTCTATTTTTGACTTGCTGGGTCTTCTTGCTTCCTGTGGGTTTTTCTCTTATTGTAGCGATTATGGTCTAGTGTCTAGTTGCTGAGCTTTGGCTTCTCATTGGCGGTGGCTTCTGCTGCAGAGCATGGGCTCAGCAGTTGTAAAACGTCTTGGTTGCCCCAGGGCATGGGGAATCTTCCTGGACCAGGGATTGAACCCATGTCCCCCATTTTGGCAGGCAGATTCTCAACCACTGGACCACTGGGGAAGTCCTTCATGGAATTTTGTGAACCTTTAGGTCCAGCTTGTTCTCAGAAGCAGAACCCACTTCTTCATGGGTGCCATGCTTAAGCCTTGTAGACAGTGGAAATTCAGGCAGGAGTATCTGAGGCTGAGATCTGCATCCCAGATGAAAAAGATCAATGACTAAGAGGAGAAGGGCCTAGCTCATTAGTCCTGAGAGAGGAGGAAACTGGGGACGCAGACACAAGGCAGCTGGGTACTGCGGAAAATGGAGTTGCCTGAAATGCATCTAAGGAAGGAGGACACTGGGAAGCTGAACTGCTTAGAGTTTTGGAAGCAAGGAAATTTCTGCCCCTCGCCTCACTTTTTGTTTTTCTAATCATATTCTCATCTGATATTCTAGAGTAAATGTGTCTTATTTTGAGATACTGCCAGAGAGGAGAGGAGCAGAGCCCATCCAAACTCCTCCTGTTTCAGAGATTAAAAACCACATATTTTTTAACTCTTTCTCCCTTGTGGACTCAGGCTTTGTCTCTTCCTTTACCCTCTGCCTTTCTCCAAGAATCTAAATTCCTGGGACACCTCCTCTTTCCCTTCTTCCTCGAGGATCTGGCACAGTGCTCTATCAGTTCAGTTCAGTCGCTCAGTCGTGTCCGACTCTTTGCGACCCCATGAATCGCAGCACCCCCGGCCTCCCTGTCCATCACCAACTCCTCAGAGTTCACTCAAACTCATATCCATCGAGTCAGTGATGCCATCCAGCCATCTCATCCTCTGTCATCCCCTTCTCCTCCTGCCCCCAATCCCTCCCAGCATCAGAGTCTTTTCCAATGAGTCAACTCTTCGCATGAGGTGGCCAGAGTACTGGAGTTTCAGCTTTAGCATCATTCCTTCCAAAGAAATCTCAGGATTGATCTCCTTTAGAATAGACTGGTTGGATCTCCTTGCAGTCCAAGGGACTCAAGAGTCTTCTCCAACACCACAGTTCAAAAGCATCAATTCTTTGGCGCTCAGCTTTCTTCACAGTCCAACTCTCACATCCATACATGACTACTGGGAAAACCAGTAGTCTCTAACAGTGTCAAAAAACAGTGCTCTATAAGAGTCCTCATATTGAGTGTCTCAGGAGTCCAGACCCCTAGTCACTTACCCAGACCCAGGAAGGTGCAGAGCAGCGCCGTGGCCAGCAGGAAGGTCTCAGGTTTTGCAGATAGCTTCATGATGGATTGGTGAGTGACCCTGCAGTTCCAGGTCTCTAGCACTTCTTATAGGAAACTGAGAAGGGGCGGGTCCGGGACCCACCTTACCCCTAGGCTAAGAAATTGTGTTTGAAGACCTAGAGGTTGGTCTCTACAGTTCTGAGAGAGAGAGGCAGAACCAGAATTCAAAAGGAACATGGGCATCTTGTGCCCAGCCCCCTCCTCCATGGGGACCCCAGGAGTCTGGGCTTCGAACCCTGTCTCTGTCTAGTCTCACCCACTATGTCCCCTTTTTTTTCTGATCTAAAGCCCAAGATCAGAATCAAGTCATTTTGTTTCCTGTAGGTCCAGCAGCTGCTAGGACTCAGAAACGGCCTCCCTTCTCTCCCTTCCCAAGGAGATGCCCAGTGTGGTTGATGCCCTACCCCTATAGGAGTGCCCAGAAAGTCCAGGCTTGTTCTGCGGGGGCATGCTTGGCTCATACTCCCTTTTCTATCTACAGCTTCACCTCCACTCCAGGATGCACCTGGGTCTTTCGGAGACTGAACAGAGAGGTTCTTGTCATTAGACCAGGGTGGGCATGGTAGGAGAAAGATGCCCAGATATTTCATTGGAAAAGTGAGACATAGTTGAAAACAGTCAAGGCTGGGTGTGTCTGGTTCAGGCACATACTTTTGTGTTTTATTGAGGTCCTTTACACACTCTGTCTACCTCAGGCATGATCTCCAGAGGTCAGAGATTTTTTTCGTGTGTTTGTGTGTGTTTATGTCTGCATGTGTGGTGGGCGTTATGAGAGTAGCCAGCCATCGGTGGAGGGGATCCTATTGCGATAGGCTCCCGGCTTCCTGAAAAAAATCCACTCAAGTTGGCTGGCCTCTTGCTTTCCAGGCTTCAGCTGGGGCGCTGAGGATGGTGAATTTCTGCTGGGGACCAATCCTGCAGGCCAAGCCCGTTGCTAGGAAAGCCTGGTGTGAAAGTGACCGGGAGGAGGGGCTAGAGACCGGTTTGGCCAGAGCAAGGCGGGAAGTGCTTGTTTATAGGGAATTAAGCGCCTCTCGCAGCTGCTCTGGGAGAGACGCACTAGGCATGCGCAGTGGTAACCGCGGGCACGCCGCGGTTTGAGCGGCCGGAGCCTCGTGCGCTTGCGCAGGGAAGCCCGCGTGGGGCGCACCAGCTGAGCCTCCTAAATCCACGCATCCCTGAGTCGTCTTTGTCGGGCGAAGCCCACACGACGTTGACATGCCAGAGATCCACCTCCGCCATGAGGTGTCCTGCAGTAGCCAAGACTCCTTAAGTGATTGGCGTGGGGGGAGGGTGGAAGAATAAAGGAACTCGTGAGGGCTCTAGGAGAACTTCTGGAGTCTCAAAGGAAAATAATCCGTATCCGGGGTGCCAAGAAGACAGCTTGATTGGTGTTCTTGAGAATTGCAGTTTGGGAGACACAGATTCCGGTAAACTCTTGAGTGTTGGCAGAGCCAGTCAGGGGCTTATGAGGACATAGGTCAGCACGATGTTAAAGTCCTGTGGAGAGAATTCCAATTGACTGTGATACACGTAAAGGAATATTTGACTTTAAAGAAGGAGCTGTCTTGAGTTTCTGTAGTATAAGGGTCTGATCAGTATCTAGAGTTTCTGGCACATATTCTGGATGCCTGTGTGAATACAGTAAGTGGTCAAATGGTCAGATCCCATTGTGGCCTAGACCTCCAAGGTCAGAATTCCTCAGTGGCCCCACCCCCCCACCCTGGCCGGTCATCTTAGAGAACACTTTTAGCAACGCTGACTTCATTTTGGTTTTCCTTTCAGGAAGGAGACTTTGTGGAATTCTAAGGAGGGTCATGGGAGAATTTCTGGAAGGCCATAAGAGTATTCTGGAGAGATGTGGAATAGAGGATTTTCCAGAGAGAAAAGGAGGGAGGGGGAGCTTCCTGGGAAGGATCAGAGGTGAATTTCCAGAGGAAAATGTAGGGGACTCCAGGCAGAGTGTGTGGGGATTTATTATTTTTAATGAAAAAAATTATTTAGCTTAATTAAAATGAAAGGAAAGAGTTCAGTTATGTTATGCTCGAAGTCCGAGTCCCCAAAACTGAGAGAAATAAGACGTCCACGGCAATGCAAAAGCATAAAGGGGTTTATTGCTAGCTCGAGCTAGGGCTCCCCTGGCACCGACGCAGCGGCTATAGGGAGAGAGCCCCAAGTCTAGGGCTGCACTGCTTTTATAGGGAATTTAATCAGGTAAAAGGGTACAAGAGGGAGTGTTCAAGCAGGAGGACAATTGATTGGCCACTTTAGGGGGTGTTTAAGTTGACAGATAGCTGGTTGGTTGCTTCCATCCATAGGATTTGTGTGTAGATTCTTGATTGGTTTTTACTTCCAAGGTAAATCACAAGCTCCTGAATGTAAAGTCAGAAGGTTTAGCCTAGTGACTGATTGGCTCGTGTACAGTGGGGCTAGGTTAGGTAATCTGAGGGTTGATTGGCTATGGGTAGTGGGCTTTGTTGGGAAACCAAACCGGAGCCATGGCAGGCTTGACAGGTTGCACCAGGCCTAGGGTTTGAATTCTTGTAAACCTGGGTCATGATTCCAGGAGACTACACCCTAGCAGGGTCCCACTCACCTTAGGATGAAGGGCCTGAGCTACTCCATCTTGTAAAAGAATTCCATCCTGCAAGGTCCCAGGCGAAAGAACTTTGGACGTTACCCAACCTAAGCCCACTACCCATAGCCAATCAACCCTCAGATTACGTAACCTAGCCCCACTGTACACGAGCCAATCAGTCACTAGGCTAAACCTTCTGACTTTATGTTCAGGAGCTTGTGATTTACCTTGGAAGTAAAAACCAATAAAGAATCTACACACAAATCCTATGGATGGAAGCAACCAACCAGCTATCTGTCAACTTAAACACCCCTAAAGTGGCCAATCAATTGTCCTCCTGCTTGAACACCCCCTCTTGTACCCTTTTACCTGATTAAATTCCCTATAAAAGCAGTGCAGGCCAAGACTCGGGGCTCCCTCCCTATAGCCGCTGCGGCCGGTGCTGGGGGAGCCCTAGCTCGAGCTAGCAATAAACCCCTTTATGCTTTTGCATTGCCATGGATGTCTTATTTCTCTCAGTTTTGGGGATTCGGAATTCGGGCATAACAAGCTTAGGTTGGGTAACGTCCAAAGTTCTTTTGCCCGGGACCTTGCAGGATGGAATTCTTTTACAAGATGGAGTAGCTCAGGCCCTTCATCCTAGGGTGAGTGGGGACTCTGCTAGGGGTAGTCTCCTGGAATCATGACCCAGGTTTACAAGAATTCAAAACCTAGGCCTGTCCAGCCTGCCATGGCTCCGGTCTGGTTCCCCAACAGGTTACAGTTAATTAGTGACATTTCAAGTGTCCAGTAGCCACATGTGCTTAAAGGTTACCATATTGAACAGTGCAGCTTTAAAGAATTTGTTAGTAAGGCAGAGAAACTCCACATATGGAAAGAGTTTTAAAGTGTTCCCAATATATTGTTTATGCTCTATAAACCCACTATTTATGCATCCCCTTTACACTTTTCAAAAGTGCAATAATAATGGTGAGGGTGAGGTGAGTATTAATCACTCACTCATGTCCCACTTTCTGTGACCCCATGGATTGGGGCCCACCAGGCTCCTCTGTTCATAGGATTTTCCAGGCAAGAATACTGGAATGGGTTGCCATTTCCTTCTCCAATTATTATTTTAACACTAAAAACATTTCGTATTCGGGGACAGCCAATTAACAATGCTGTGATAGTTTCTGATGAATAGCGAAGGAATGTAGCTATTGTATATATATATACAAGTACCCATTCTTCTTCAAACCCCAGAGTGTGTGGGGATTAATAGGGAAACTTAAACCTGGGGAATATCAGAGGGTTTGAGAGCACTCTCAGATTAATCTGAGAGCTGGGGACCTAGCTCTATCTCTGAACCCTAACGTTCCCTTTCCCACTGTTTTCTTCAGACTTCTGTGTAGAAAACCTGAAGGCGGACACTTACTGTAAATGGCAGGCAGCCAGGGTGGGCAAGAAGACCATCTCTATGATGCTCCAGGCGATTCTGCGCAGCCCCCTTCCCATCTTTTTTTTTTTTTTTCTCCTTCTCTGCTATGTGGCATGCAGGGTGTTAGTTCTCCAACCAGGTACAGCACCCGTACCCCAAGCAATGGAAGCTCTGAGTCTTAATCACTAGACCCGCCCAGAGCAGTCTCCCTGCCCCCATTCCTTAATAGAAGTCTGAAGGTCCAGGGTCCAGACTCTGGTCTGGAGTTAACTGGAAGTGAGCTGAGGCAGTTTTCCCTTTGGGCCTCAGCATACTCAGTGAGCAGTGTGGTCCCTATACCCTTAGCAGAGGAGAAAGGTGATGGAAGGCTAGGCCAGGGATGAATCGGTATGTGGCCTATGTAGGCTGCTGCTCCTTTCAGGGCCTTAGTATCCTCAGTTGAAACAGAGTAAATCATTGGCATGCATTCTGCTTTCTGAAGTCCCTGGGCTTAGGACTGGAAGGCGTCTCATATCATCTAAACCAATCAATCTCATTTTAAAGATGGGGGAAACTGAGGCCTAGGAAGGGCCAAAGTGAAATGGCCAGTCTTCGTGACCATTGTGGAATGCAGAGTGCTGTGGCACATGCTTGGTGAAGTTGGAGGGAGCAAAGGGAAAAGGGGAGTCTGACCCAGGATGGTGACAGACTTCCCAACAGGCTGTTCCCATCAGGCACAAGGAGCTGGTGGGAGAAGAGAGCTAATGTGTTCCCAGGGCTGCCTGGGTGTGACCCTGCGTGATCCGGCTCTCCAGGGAGTGGGATGCTGGTGGACCTGTTATCACTCCTCATGCATGGCGGTGCCGAGAGCTGAACCCAGTGTGGGTGCTCTAGCCGCCTTTTTCTTGCTTCATTGTGTTCATATGCTGACTTTCTTTCCTTTTTATATTTATTCATATTTGGCTGTGTTGGGTCTTAAATTGTGGCAGGTGGGACCTGGTTCTCTAGCCAGGGATTGGATCCTGGGGCCCCTTTCATTGGGAGCATGGAGTCTTAGCCACTGGACCATCTGGGAAGTATCTGTCTAAAAAACACCAGAAAAGTTATTTACAATTTTTTGTCACACCACATGACATGCTGGGACTTTCATTCCTTGTGCGGAGAGTGATCCTGGGCCCCTCTTCCCTCTTGCGCCCACCGCCCCCCACCATCCAGCCCCCTATTGGCAACATGGATTCTGAACCACTGGACTACCAATGGAGTCCTGTCTTTCTCAATTTTGGTCACATTCCTCCCTTCTGAATGATCGGGTGTTTGGGGCGGGATGCTGGATGCAAGGCTTATGGAACTGGGCTAAATATATTATTGTCTGTCTTACCCAGTGGTCCTGTTTTGGTTCATAGACCATTTTGAGAATTAGAGATAAGCTGAGAATTCTCCTCCTAGGAATAATACACAAACCCACAAGATTTACTGAATGACCTTAGGTGTTTAATATCTCATAGTTCCCTAACATGGTACAGTAAGAATGATGAGAGATAATTTATTCAGCATTACAACTGTCCAGTGGTTAGGACTCCACTCTCCGAGGGCCCAGGTTCAGTGCCCAGGTGGGAAACTGCAGCCAGCAAACCTGCCAGTCACCATTCTAAACACCTCATATGGGTTAATTCATTGAATTCTGATAAAAATCCCATGGCTTCAATTCTATTCATTATCCCCTTACATGATGAAGAAACTAGACCCAGAGAGGCTATACAATTTGCCTAGAGCCAGTATTTTAAACTGAGAGAGATCCAGGTGGCTGACAAGTTAATCTCTCATACCTGGATTCAAGTCCCCATCTCTCCCCCTCACTCACTCTGTGACCTCAGGCAAATGCATTTTCGTCTTGCAGAACCTGTCTTCTCATCTGTCCATGGGGAATAATGTGATTTGAGCCCAGGGTTATCGTGAGAATCCGGTGACATAATGTTTGCAGTCGTGCGCTGTCACCACGCAGGCGTTTGTGTAAATGGGGGGATTCACATGTGCATTGCGGGATGATCCTGCTGGGCTCTTTTATGATCAGGAACTTCCCATTTAGTTGTGCCCTGTAGCTGCAGAGGGAACGAGAAGAGACAGAGTGTGGGGAGTGAGGGAGCCAGAGGACTGAAGCGACTTAGCAGCAGCGGCATGCAGGATGACTCCAAACTCACTTGAGTCTAGTCCTGGTTCTTTTCAAGTAAGTGATAAGCGGTAAATTCAGGACACATAGACTGATCTGGAGGTTTTCCTTCTACTCTGTGTATTTTTTGCCTCAAATAATATCTCGCAGCATCTGTGTATTACCATCTGGGTTTCAGCTCGTGAAAGCCCCACACAGGTTTTTGGTTTGCAGTGACCAAAAGAGTCTCTATTGCCAACCCATCACCTTCTCCCTGGCTGGCAGTTCCAGCCTCTTGGCTAACCGCTCCTGGGCCAGAAGTCTCCTGCTGGAGGTACATTCTTAGAGGAATTGTTCAGTAGCAAGTGAACATGTTCCATTTCTGTATTTCAGTGTTTTCTCATCACCCTTTATCCCATTGTGGTGTTTGAACTTTCTTGCCTGCTTCTGACATGACACGTGTGTACTGCAGGCACACAGTCCAGTGAATCGGCACAAGCGCAGCCCACATCCTCTGCACCAGATCAAGGAACGGAACACACCTCCCCCACCCACGTCTCCTTGGGCTCCTTCCTGTCACTGCCCCCCACAAGGGGAACCCTAACCCTGATTTTCAGCAGCTCGGATTAACTTTGCCTGTATGTAAACAGAGGCACACAGTATCTAGTGGGCATACAGTTCTTTTGCCCTGGCTGGTCTGTTCTTTGCCAGCATTGTGTGTTAGGTTCATTCTGTTTCATCTTCCTCGCTGGGTGTGGCTCTAGAGGGTTCATTCTCATTTCTGCATAGGATTCCATTGTTGGAGATAAGTACTGTGGTTTTATTAGCTTTACTTTTCAAATGGATGTTATGCGAATATAGTGCTTAACTCAGAAAGGCACAAAAGGGAGGGTATACACTGAAAAGGATGTCCTCATCACCAGCACCTGCTTCAGTCCCCTCCTGACCTTCCCCTCCCTTTCCTGCTACCCAGGCCTTCACAGTGGCGATTACTGTGAGCAGCCTCTCAGGGGGTTCCTCAAGTCACTCTGTCCACAGGGAAGCATGTATATTCACCCCTACTCCACTTTGGAAAGTACGTTGTATGTACATGGTCCTTTCCCTTGCTTTTTTGCAAGTAAAATTATCTTAGAGGTCTATTGTTAATGGCATCAGGGTCTACCTTATTCTTTCAAATGATTCATATCATTGCCTTTCATGGATGTGGAACCTTTTTGTATTATTTAAATTTTTTGGCTGCCCTGCAAGGCATATAGGATCTTAGTTGCCTGACCAGGAATCGAACCTGTGCCCACCCCGGTGGAAGCTCAGAGTTTTAACTGCTGGACCGCCAGGGAAGTCCCTTTAATTTTTATTTTATGTTGGAGTAGAGTTGATTCAATGTTGTATTCATTTCAAGTGTACAGCAGTAATTCATTTATGTATACCTTATATGTGTTTGTATGTATTCTTTTTCAGATTCTCTGCCCAAACAGGTTATTACAAAATATTGAGTATTCTTTGTAAGGCGAGCACAGAGAAAAAGAGAGTGAGCTGGGCATTCAGGAAGAGAAAGATTTATTATAGGAAGAGAGAAAAAGACTGGCTTTAGAGATAAACCAGTGCTCTTCCTTTAAAGCCAACACTTCTTACACCCTATTGTTGGGAAGTTGTGCCCTGAAGGTGAGGGTGTCTTAGTTTATCTTTAACCTGCAACTGGAGTCTTAGGAGCCTGTAGTCGGAGGGTCTCATGGTCAGATAGTCAGGTAGTCTTGAGAAACTGGCACCAGCAGGGAAAAACAGGGTATCGCCTTAAGGAAAAAACAGGGTGCTACCTGGGCGATGTGGCCACTGTGACTTCATCCCTTGTTTGTCAGGTGACCACAATGGGGCATTTTTAAGTTCTGAGCCCCTTGTGGACCCTAACAAGTTGCCTATGCTATAGAGTAGTTCCTTTTGATGGTCTACTTTGTATACTAGTGTGTGTATGTACCGCTGATGTACTTTTTTGTCTCTACGAATTTGTCTGTCCTGGGCATTTCATATAAATAAGATCATACAGGAGCTTCCCTGGTGGTTCAGAGGGTAAGGCGTCTGCCTGCAATGCAGGAGACCCAGGTTCGATTCCTGGGTTGGGAAGAGGAGAAGGAAGTGGCAGCCCACTCCAGTACCCTTGCCTGGAAAATCCCATGGATGGAGAAGCCTGGTAGGCTACAGTCCATGGGGTCACAAAGAGTCGGACACGACTGAGCAACTTTACTCAAGATCATACAATATGCCGCCTTTCGTGTCTGGCTCCTTTCACTTAGCGTTGGGTTTTCAGGGTTCCTCCACATTGAAAGTTGAATCAGTCTTTCATTCCTTTTACAGCTGAATACTGTTCCACTGTCTCAGATGGGAAAGGATGTACCTGCAGTGGGGGAGGCCTGAGTTCTGTCCCCAGGTCTGGAAGATCCCCTGAGAATGGAATGGCAACCCACTCCAGCATTGTTGTTGGGAGAATTCCATGGACAGAGGAGCCTGGTTGGCTACAGTCCATGCGGTCACAAAGACTTGGACAGGCCTGAGCAACTAACACTTTGACCGTTCCATTGTAGTATAAATATCATAAAATGTGTATCCATTCATATGGACATTTGGGTTGTTTCCATGCTTTTAATCAGAAATTTTCTGTCTATCAAAAAGGAAGACAAGGGAGCCCATATGTGAAATAAGAAACGTCATTAAAATATGAATGTATGTGTCCTACCGGATGAAGGGCCCCATGCTTTATAATGTGGGAGAGGCAGAGGTGTTGAGTTTTGTTTTCTTTTAGGTCGTGCCATGTAGCAGTAGGATCTTAGTACCCTATCCAGGGATTCAACCTGGGGCCCCACAGTAGAAGCTTGGAGTCCTAAGCACTGTACCACCGGGAAAGTTCCAAGATGTTGAGATTTTACCAAAGGATTGAAATTGTGGAGTGAGAAAGCAGTGTTGGCTTGTACTCAAGCAGTTGGGTCTGAACTTCTTTGCCAGTCATTAGCTGTGTGTGATGTGCGAACCATTGATTTTCCTGTCTTGGCCTTAGTTTCCCCATCTGTAAAGCCGGGAGAATTACTGAGCCGTCCTCCCAATGTGGTCGTGATGATTGACTGATGCCTGTCTGAAGAAGAACTTGCTAAGCATGGTAGACAGAATAATGGACCCCTGAAGGGATCACAGGCTTCCTTGGTGGATCAACAGTAAGGAATCCACTTAGCAGTGCGGGAGGCAGTGGATTTGATCTCTGGGTCGGGAAGATCCCCTGGAGGAGGAAATGGCAACCCGTCCAGTAATCTTGCCTCAGAAATCCCATGGACAGAGGAGGCTGGTGGACTACAGTCTGTGCGGTCGTAAACAGCTGGACACAACTGGGCCACCACCACATACACACACCACAAAAAGTTGTCCGCATCTCCAGAACCTGTACGTGTGTTCTTTACATGGAGAAAAGGACTTTTGAGGATTTTTTTAAAAATACTTATTATAGATGAAAAAAAAGTGCTGAAAAAAATAAAAATAAAAAATACTTATTAATTTTTATTTATTTCACCACACTGAGTCTTAGTTGTGGCATGCAGGATCTTTTGTTGTTGCATGCAGACTCTTAGCTGCAGATTGTGGGATCTAGTTCCTGACCAGGGATCAAACTCAGACTGCTTCCGTTGGGATGGCAGAGTCTTAGCCACTGCACCACCAGGGAAGTCCCAGTAAAGATCTCGAGGTGGGGAGATGGGCCTGGATGATTTGAGGGGAAGCAGTGTCAATCACACGGAGAAGGCGATAGCACCCCACTCCAGTACTCTCGCCTGGAAAATCCCATGGACGGAGGAGCCTGGTGGGCTGCAGTCCATGGGGTCACAATGAGTCGGACACTGAGTGACTTCACTTTCACTTTTCACTTTCATGCATTGGAGAAGGAAATGGTAACCCACTCCAGTGTTTTTGCCTGGAGAATCCCCCTTATCAGGGAAGGAGGGCGACTGGAGAACCAGAGAGGAGCTGTGGACATGGAAGCAGAGGCTGGAGCGGTGCCACTGCTGGTTCTGGAGCTGGAGGAGGGGGCCACCGACAGGAGGGCAGGGGGCTCTAGAAGCTCAGACAAGACGTTCTCCCCAGAACGTCTAGAAGGAACGCAGCCTGGCTGTCCCTGGCTTTAGCCCAGCCTCGTGACCTCTGGGAATTTACGCAGCTGCTTCCTGTCTCAATGGCTCGCCTGTGAAATGGAGATAAAGATAGTTCCTGGCTCCCAGAGGTGTCGGCGGTCTTACAGGTGTTATAGGTCTGCCACACTGTTTACACTTAGGCGCTGCCACAGTGGCTGTGCGTTGCGATGGTTAACATTCTGTGTCCCGTCAACTCCTTACGGAAGTGCAGAGCCCCCCCAACCCAACTCATGAGGATACCGCGGCTCAGAGAGGTTTTGTCACCCAGGGCTGCACAGCTTGGCACTGGCAAGGCTAGATTTGAACTCGGGCTGGTCTCCTGACAAGCCCAGGCTCCTTCCTCCGCTGTGGGCACCTTCTTGTCTGTAGCGGTGTGCCAGCGGAGTCTCCAGGCCACCTCCCAGCTGGGAGGTGACATTGCAGATCGGGTGATCGGATGTTCCTTGCTGTGTGGGGGTGGCGGACTAGGAACCTTTGGGGGTCAGGAGTCACTTGTCATTCTGTGAGCCAAACAAAAGAGTCCTAGGGAATTTTCCAGGTGTTCCAGTGGTTAAGAATCCTTCTTGCAATGCAAGGGACATGGATTTGATCCCTGGTCAGGGAAATAAGATCCCACATGCCTGGGATCAACTAAGCCCAGTCACCCAAATGAAAGATCCTGCAACAAAGATCCCGAGTGTTGCAACTGAGATCCAGGCAGCCAAATAAAAAAATTTAGAAAAAGAGCCACAGAGTGCTTCAGCCCCTGTAACTGCCTTCCACCCCCATGTGGCCTTCTGTGCCTTTATGTCAGACAGAATGCAGAAGCTTTGGCAGAAGCCTTCCTACTGTCATGCCTTGCCTTGACTTTTGCCTGTGCTGGGTCTTCATTGCTTTTCCATCGGCTTTCTCTAGCTGCAGGGAGTGGGCGCTACGCTCCAGTTCCAGTGCGTGGGCTTCTCTTGGCGCAGAGCTTGGGACATGGTCTTCAGTAGCTATGACATGTGCATGCAGTCGTTGCAGCTCAAGGGCTCTAGAGAACAAGCGCAGTAGTTTTGGCTCATGGGCTGAGTTGCTCTGTAGCATGTGAAATCTTCCCAGACCAGGTATCAAACCCCTGTCCCCTGAACTGTCAGGTAGATTCTAATCCACCACGTGATAAGGAGAGTCCAGTTCTTCTTTCAACACAGTAATTGAGCAGCGACCTCCTGACTGGCAGTGACAGGGTGCCCTCCATGAGCTGTGCCCTGTGACCGTGGTATTTATGTGCATAAATCCTACATAGGGTGAGCATCCCCAATTTACAGATGAGGAAACTGAGGCTCCAAAAGTTGAGCCGACAAGGTGCTAAAGCTAGTATGGAGCAGAGCTGGGCTCAAGCTCAGGAACCAGTAGTGAACAAAACGAAACCAGGCCCACCCTCAGGGAGCATCCACAGAGTCCTATGTGATTGCAGGCAGGGGTGACAGGCAATTTATCATAGCGCCATCAAGGAGAGCTTGTGGTGCCAGGTTGGAAGCCCCTCCAGCAGAGTCTGGTGGAGCCGGGAACACGGGGTCTAACATACCGTGTGTGCGTTATCAGTCTGTTCCACCTTGTTGCTGAGAAGTTTCACTAGAAGTGGAGATCTCGACGTGTTCCTCCATTCTCTTGTTGACGGGCCTCTGGACTGTTGCCACGTTTAGGTGGCTGTTTCTGTCCATACCTCACGGCTTTCAGGATCTTAGTTCTCCAGGCAGGGACTGAACCCAGACACCAGCAGTGAAAGTGAAAAGCCCTCACTGCTAGACAGCCGGGGAACTGCCTAGCACTTTTTGACTACTATGAACACAGCTGCTGTGAACCTTCTTGTACAAGCCTCTGTATAGAGCTCTCTTTGGGGTAACCGTCTAAAAGAGTCAAATTGCACGGTCTTCAGTTGGATCTAGGCCTTTCCTGTTGGCTAGTGGTAAAGAATCTGCCTGCAATGCAGGAGACACAGGACAGGTGTCTTGTGTCTTCCTGGGTTGGGAAGATGCCCTGGAGGAGGGCATGGCAACCCACTCCAGTATTCTTGCCTAGAGAGCCCCATGGACAGAGGAGCCTGGTGGGCTACAGTCCATAGGGTCACAAAGAGTCGGAGACAACTGAACTGACTTAGCATGCAGGCAGATTTGCTTTCCTATTAGAAATGGACTGGTTTCCAAAGTGGTTGTTCCATGTCATGTTTCCTTCAGCAGTCTGTGAGCGTCACGCCCTCACTGACCCTTGGCATTGCCAGGCCTCATGTGTTGACTTCCCTGGGCCAGGCCTTAGGTGCAGCTGCACATGGCAGCAGGGTCTAGCTCACTGACCAGGGATCAGGCCCGGGCCCTGCATTGGAAGCACGGAGTCCCAGCCACTGGACAGCCAGGGAAGACCCTCGAGTCTTTTAACTGATGTGGTTTGAATTTTAACCAGTGCTTTTTCCACCCCTACAAAGTACATTCTAACCAATGAGGTTTTCCTTGAACGCACATTCTTCTTTGAAAGGTCCTAGGGAATCCCCTGGTGGTGCAGTGGTTAGGACGCCACTCTCTCATTACCAGGGGCCCAGATTCAATCAGTCCCTGGTTGGGGAACTAAAATCCCACAAGCTGTGCAGTGTGACCAAAAAGAATGATAATAAGATAAAGGTCCTATCAGTTGTAAAAGGTAAACTGTGGCACGTTATAGTTTGAAGAGTTCATTTAAGCAGACAATTCAGATTAGACAGCCAAAACTGAAAAATGATCAGAGGTGCTTTGTGGGTAGGCTAGGACAGAAGATTTCAGAGAGAAAACATGGAGGCAGAGCAATTATTTAATTGGCTTGAGCGTGGACTGTATAAATTAATCAATTTTATTGGGATATAGTTCCTTTACACTGTTGTGTTTGCCTCCACTGGGCAGCAAGGTGAATCAGCTGCAGGTACACATATGTCCCCTCACTCTTGGATTTCCTCCCCATTTAGGTCAGCATGAACCCTGAGTGCAGCGCCCCCTGCTGTACAGCAGGATCTCATCAGCTGTGTCTGCCCGACAGAGTGTCAGGAGTATTCGCGTGTCAGTCCCAATCTCCCAGTCCACCCCACCTCCCTGGAGCTTAAAGGATTTTCTAACTTGGGAAAATCGAGAGACTAGGCTGTTCACAGAATGGGAAAGACTAGAGATTTCTTCAAGAAAATTAGTGATACCAAGGGAATATTTCATGCAAAGATGGGCTCGATAAAGGACAGAAATGGTGTGGACAGAAGCAGAAGATATTAAGAAGAGATGGCAAGAATACACAGAAGAACTGTACAAAAAGATCTTCATGACCAAGATAATCACGATGGTGTGATCACTCACCTAGAGCCAGACATCCTGGAATGTGAAGTCAAGTGGGCCTTAGAAAGCATCACTACAGACAAAGCTAGTGGAGGTGATGGAATTCCAGCTGAGCTATTTCAAATCATGAAAGATGATGCTGTGAAAATGCTGCACTCAATATACTAGCAAATTTGGAAAACTCAGCAGTGGCCACAGGACTGGAAAAGGTCAGTTTTCATTCCAATCCTAAAGAAAGGCAATGCCAAAGAATGTTCAAACTACCGCACAATTGCACACATCTCACACGCTAGTAAAGTAATAAAATTCTCTAAGCCAGGCTTCACCGTGAACTCCCAGATGTTCAAGCTGGTTTTAGAAAAGGCAGAAACAGAGATCAAATTGGCAACATCCGCTGGATCATCAAAAAGCAAGAGAGTTCTAGAAAAACACCTATTTCTGCTTTATTGACTATGCCAAAGCCTTTGACTGTGTGGATCACAATAAACTGTGGAAAATTCTGAAAGAGATGGGAATACCAGACCACCTGACCTGCCTCTTGAGAAATCTGTATGCAGGTCAGGAAGCAACAGTTAGAAGTGGACATGGAACAACAGACTGGTTCCAAATAGGAAAAGGAGTACCTCAAGGCTGTATATTGTCACCCTGCTTATTTAACTTATATGCAGAGTACATCATGAGAAACGCTGGGCTAGAAGAAGCACAAGCTGGAATCAAGATTGCCGGGAGAAATATCAATCACCTCAGATATGCAAATGACACCACCCTTATGGCAGAAAGTGAAGAGGAACTAAAAAGCCTCTTGATGAAAGGGAAAGAAGAGAGTGAAAAAGTTGGCTTAAAGCTCAACATTCAGAAAATGAAGATCATGGCATCCGGTCCCATCACTTCATGGGAAATAGATGGGGAAACAGTGGAAACAGTGTCAGGCTTTATTTTGGGGGCTCCAAAATCACTGCAGATGGTGACTGCAGCCATGAAATTAAAAGATGCCTACTCCTTGGAAGAAAAGTTATGACCAACTTAGATAGTATATTAAAAAGCAGAGACATTACTTTGCAAACAAAGGTCCATCTAGTCCAGGCTATGTTTTTTCCTGTGGTCATGTATGGATGTGAGAGTTGGACTGTGAAGAAGGCTGAGTGCGAAAGAATTGATGCTTTTGAACTGTGGTGTTGGAGAAGACTCTTGAGAGTCCCTTGGACTGCAAGGAGATCCAAACAGTCCATTCTGAAGGAGATCAACCCTGGGATTTCTTTGCAAAGAATGATGCTAAAGCTGAAACTTCAGTACTTTGGCCACCTCATGCGAAGAGTTGACTTATTGGAAAAGACTCTGATGCTGGAAGGGATTGGGGGCAGGAGGAGAAGGGGATGACAGAGGATGAGATGGCTGGATGGCATCACTGACTTGATGGACGTGAATGTGGGTGAACTCTGGGAGTTGGTGATGGACAGGGAGGCCTGGTGTGCTGCGATTCATGGGGATGCAAAGAGTCGGACACGACTGAGCGACTGAACTGAACCGACTGAGGCTGTTCACAGTTAGTTGATTTCATTTTCTTAGATTGGAGTTGATTAACTCTGACTTAAATTTTGATTGGTTTACTGAAGCTACCTAAGGCTTTCCCAGCATCAGGAACTTTCCCAGTGAGTCAGCTCTTCATATCCAATGGCCAAAGTATTCCCGCCACCTAGAGCCCTTTGAAAATCAAGCTCTGTGCCACTTGGAATCAGTTGACAAAGGCAGACACCAACATCAGTGCCACCCATTGTATCAGTCAGGGTCCCACCAGGAGGCTGACATCACAGCAGTTAGTTTACCAGAGAATTAATATAAAGAACTAGTAAGGAGATGGCTCAGTCAGTAAAGAATCTGCCTTCAGTGCAGGAGACACAAATTGGATTCCTGGTGTGGGAAGATCTCCAGGAGGAGGAAAGGGCAGCCACTGAGTGGGGTCTAGTATTCTTGCGTGTAGAATTCCATGGACTGAGGAGCCTGGCGGGCTACTTTCCATGGGGTCCCAAAAGTCGGACACAGCTTCGTGAGGAAACCACCACCATTGACTAAAGAGGACAGAAGACACAGGTAGAACACAGAAGCAAGTGCTGGGAGCAGCCGCCACCCTTAGGGTTGGAGGAAGAAAAGGAAGAGGTTGCAATTACAGAAAAGTGGGTGTTTTGAAGCTTGGAGGTGAACCCTTGGGGCTGAAACTCAGATCCTGTGGAGGGCGGGATTCCCAGCTGATTCTGGTCTTAGCCTGAGAACGTGCGGTGAGGCTAGTTCTGCAGGTCCTGGGACACTGCAAACTGGATCCACGTGCGCGACCCCGCACCGACCCCCTCCACTACCAAAGCGGCCTCAAAGCACACCTGGAGTGCTGAACACGTGACGTGCAGGATCCCGCCTCCCTCCACCTGCCTTGCAGCCACCAGCACACTCTTGCTCTCTCGCTCCCCCCTGCTGGTGGAGCATGACGAAGAGCAGCTGGAGATTAGAGTTGTGCGAGCATCCCATAGCATCCACAGTGCGCAGCCCACGCTGGACGAGATGTGCGCGGACGAGATCCACAGGTGCCCGCGCAGTGAGAGCTGGGCTGAGTGCTGGGGCTTCCGGGTGTGCCCAGGGTCCTAGCTGCCTGGCTCTGCCAGGGGCAGAGGACTCAAGACCTGGTGAGAGGGTGAGGTTTCAGGGTCCAGACTCTAGCATGATATGTCTGGGCCTGAGAGATCACAGAGCGAGGGGTCCACCAGTCAGAATGCTGAGTGCTTGAAGGGAATGAGGGCTCTGACTAGGGCCTGGAGTGGGTGACGTTTGGTCTCTAGGATTCCTGGGTCCTGATGGGAAATAGAGTTCTAGGGATGGGATTCCTGATTTCTCTGGGGACCATCACATTATGGAACTCCTCAATGGAGTTGAGGGTTTGGACTCCTGGAATGGGGCTCTTGGACTCTCAAGAGTAGAAACTAAATCTAATAGGTGTCTAGTCCCTCTGCGGAGGAAGAAGTGGATGCCCTGATTGCTGATGAAGGCGGTCTCCTTCACACTGCAGATTCTGACATGAAGGAGGGGACTCTGGGTTCTCCAGGGAACTGGAATTGTTGGACTTCTGAGCCCCAAAGGATATAAGATGTAGGTTTCCAGGACTGGGGAATAGGCCTGCATGCAAAGTGGGCTTTGAATCTTCACTGGGGGAAGGACGGCTCTCTGGAGTCTCAGAACTCCTGGCTCCCCCAGAGGGCTGTGGTCCTTGCTTCTTAATTCAAGGCTGGTGGAAGGTGTCCATGGAGACGAGGGAACTGGGGTCTGTCTGAGAGAACTGGAGACCCTTTGGTCCCTCTTGGGGAATAGGAATTCCATCTGCGTTGCCCTAGGGCCAGACAGCCCTAGACATTCAGGGTGGCCTTTACAAGTGGCCAGCCAAAAGGCGTCTAGCTGCAGAGTTATCATGAGCATTCCATGTAGGCTCGCTTGTACCTGCATTCTCTCTCGTGCACAGTAATAGACTTGAAACCCCTCCTGGAAGCCCGGAACTGATGGAATTCAAACCTTAGTCTCACCCTTTGCCTTTCCTCAGGGTGCCCTCCTCTCTGACACCATCTCTGACTTGGCCCTGTCTGACATTTCCACCCGGCGCTTCCCTGCTCCAAATTCCATCTACCCTCCTGCCAAGGGGGCCTCCTGCCTGGATCAAATCTCAGAAAGCCAGACCCAGTTTTGTTCTCCCGTGTCACTGTCCATTGTGCTCATCTTGTTCACACAGCTGTATATCGGCACCCTCAGGTGTCATGACAATATTTTTGAATGGTTACATTTTAAATCATGACTTTTAAAAGGATTGAGTTTTAGGCTCTGGAGGCACCAAGTTGGTAGGGAGGCATCTGTCTCTGGGAGCATCCAAACAGAAAAGACTGAAGACTCTCTTGTGGAGGGTTCGCTAGCTGCTGACCTCAGGGTGAGACTACGTGGTACCTGCAGGCTGGCAGGCCCTTGAAGGCAGCATTTCGAGGAAAGAAATTCAGTGTTGCTACTGGCAGAAGTAGAGGAGTTCCAAAAGCCTCATCAACTTAGCTGAATTTCCTCCTTGTCTGGGTAATGATACATGTGTGTCCATTGAGGTGAGGAACCATGAAGCCCATATATCAAGGGTGGGTTTGCCTGTGGTGTTTTTTGCAAGAGTGAATAAAAAAGTAGAAATTCTGTTGTGGGTCTGTCTTTCGGGTTTCAGGGAGCTGGAAGATGCTTGGGATTCTGTGAGCTGGAAGGCAAGACTGCTGGGTCTGAGGGAGGAGGGATCAGGGTAAGGACTCCAGGGTCCCTGGAGAGGAGGATGCTGGGGTCGTGTGTAGGATGAACTCCTGCTCACCCTCAAACCTCTGCAGGGACCTTTGGTGCACTTGGGTTCTGTGCCCCTGTCAGCTGCCATGAGAAGGACGTTAACCAGGGAGTCACAATCCCAGAAGGCGCTGGATCCCCAGCGGAAGAGAACTAGAGACCCCTCCCAAACTGGAGCCAAACCCACCAGTGCACAGCCAGAAACAGCCGCCCCAGATACCTACAAACCCTTAGGAAGCAAATGTTTATTTTCACAAGTCTCAATTTGGGCATGGTTTGTTACACAACATTACTACACCATGAACAGACTAACACAACTTTGTTGTTTTAAACCACTGAATTTAGGGCCTTGCTTGTTACTGTAGCATATCCAGACTATCTTGATAGATGCCAAGTCTAGGATCTGCCAGACATGGCTACTGAGTAAGTAGGAGGATTAGGGTGGTAAGTAACTCTTTGGCCAGACACATTATCTCCAGAACCCACACTGTCTTAAAGGCGCTAGTGCAGTGTGCTCAGCCACTGAGTGGGCTCTGACTCTTTGTGACCCCATGGACTGCAGCCTGTCAGACTCCTCTGTCCGGGGGATGCTCCAGGCAAAAATAATGGAGTGGGTTTCCAGGCCCTTCTCCAGAGGATCTTACACACCCAGGCATCGAACCCGTGTCTCCCACATTAGCAGGCAGATTCTTCCCTGTCTGAGCCACCAGGGAAGCCCCTGAAAGGTGCTAGGCACTGCACTAAGTCCTTTTTCATTTTCTTTCATTTTGCTAAGACAACCCTTTGAAGTTATAGGTATTATATCCACATTGAAGAACATGAACTCTGGGGAAAAACAGGTTAACCAGGAGAGATGATCATGGACTCTGGAGTCTGACCCTCCCAGCGGTTTGACCGAGGGCAAGTGACACCACATCCATGCCTCAGTGTGTTCCTCTGTAAAATGGGGGCAATACTTTCAGCGTCACAGGGTTGTGATTATGAAATGAGGTACCACATGGAAAACACTTAGCATGTGGACCAGACAGGAAGTAATCCTTTAGGAAAGGTAGCATCTTCCCTTTCTTTCTTCCAACGAGTGGGTTCCCAAGGGTTCAGACCCCTGCTTTGTGCATCGCATCTCCCCGAAATACAGCACATCACAGACTCAGGATTGTTCTGTTAAATTGTTTAATTTATAGACACATGGGAATTGTAGGAATTTCTGGAACTATAGATGAGAATGAATGGAGGACAAATACCACATGGGCCTCTGTTCTTCACTCAGCAATGCCAGAAGCGTGGGGGCTTCAAAGACAGCTGGTTTTCTTGATGGTGAACAAACGAGCGCCTGAGGGCACCAGGGTCCCGGGCTTGGTGTGGCAGGCGGTCTCCATTCCACAGCCCCGGGCAGCAAATTTGACACCGGCTGGAAGGGATTTTTAGATTACAGTCAGGATCCCCAGCCTCCCTCCTAGACCAGGGTCATACGCCCCAGCCACCTTCTCCCCCAGATCTTTGGAGCCACTCTCTCCCTTAGAATCTGGAAGCATGAGGCTCCAGATGTGGGCCTGTCTGGAACCCCTGTCCCTCCTCCCGAATTCCAGGTGCCCCTTACCAGGCTGCACGAGGCCAGACAGGGTGACACAGCGGGTCTCCTCGCCAACGCAGAGCGCTTCCTCACTCACAGGGCATGTTTCCCTAAAGGCAGCGATGCAGGAAGGACAGCGAAGGCCATTCTCTGTATGGTTTCTCATGAACGCTGAAGGGGAGGGTGGAGGGTAAGGTAATTGGAGACGTGAGACGCAAGTCCCTTTCCCAACCTCCCAACCCCTCAGGGGACAGCAGTTGGTAACGGAAACTGCATTTTCAGAAAACAACGTTTATTTGGCTGTGTTGGATCTTAATGTGGCCTGTGGAATCGAGTTCCCTGACCGGGGATCCAACCCCTGCATAGGGAGCATGGAGGCTTAGTCAGGGGACCACCAGGGACGTCCCTGGACCCTGCAGTTTACAGGAGAAGAAACCAAGGCTCAGCGCCAGGAAGACGCTTGCCCCGGTGGCAGCGCAGGTCAGTGACAGGTGCTCACAGCTGGCTCTGGGGGAGGGGGTGGGCGGGGCGGGACTCCACTGTGGGGCTCCGCTGGGGCTTACCAGGCAAGGGGGTCCTGGTTGCAGCCATCCTTCTGGCAGCAGCGCCTCCGGAGCCCATGTAGTTCTCAGGGTTCATGGTGATGCTGAAGAGTCCTGACTCACACTCGCTGGATTTTGCACACCCCTTGTAGCTGGTCACCGCCAAGGAGGCCTCTGTAGGATGGCCGTGGGCAGGGAGCTCAGTGGCTCCTGGTCTGGACTCTTGTCCTGGGGTATCTCCCCCACCTTAGAGTTGCCCCAGCCCACTGCTGTCTAGAGAGGTCTCTTCCAGCTCCCCAAATTCAGACCCCTATTCTGCCTGGGGCATATCTGAATGGTTCATTACGTGTGCAACCCATCCTCCCACAGCCCCCAGGCTGTGCTGGACTCTCCAGGGTAGCCCTTTCAGACCCAGGGCCACCCTACTGCCATCCTGCAGGGCTCTCACCTGCAGTGGTCTTTTCCAGACCACCTGTAACTACCCCCATGCCTGTGTGAATGGTCTCTTCCAGTCTTCAGCCTTCCCCTGACCCCTGGGATTCCTTCCACCAAATGCTGGGATGGGGCTGCCATCCCCACCTGCTGTAACACCCATTTCCTTCTCCACCTAAGGTAGATGCTTCCAGATTTCCCAGGGTCACTCCCCAGACTTCCCAGCTATGATCTCTTGCTGCCCTCCTTGGCTACTCTCAGGTCTTGCCTGAAGTGGTATCTTCCAGTCTCCCTGGCCTTCCCCTTCCCCACCATAGCTGGAGTGGTCTCCTCCAGGCCTAGGGTTTCCGCTCTTTACCCTCGCCCGTGCTTGGGTGTGTGGGTGCTCAGAGGTGCCTGATTCTTTGCGAATTCAAAGAGTGTGCCCGGGGATCATCTGTCCTTATGCGTCTCTCACTCTATGACAATATTGGGACTTCCCAGGTGGTGCAGTGGTAAACCAGCCCCCTGCCCATGTAGGAGATGCAAGAGATGCGGGTTCCACCCCTGAGTGGGGAGGATCCCTGCAGGAGGCAATGGCAAGCCTCTCCAGTATTCTTGACTGGAAAATCCCAGGACAGAGGAGCCTGGCCGGTTACATTCCATGGGGTCGCAAAGACTCAGACACAACTGAGCTCTCACTCAACTCAACCAGCTCTAGTATCTCCTGCTTTCTCTTGTCAGGAACAGTCTCTTGGAGCCTGCATCTCTGGGATACCTGTCGCAGCCCCAGAGAATCAACCTGATCACTTTCCGTGCAACTCACCCAAGTCCTTTTACACCCACCCCTTCACCTTTTACATATTAGATTTCCCACTTCTCTGGATTTCACTCTTCCCCCATGTCCTTTGGTTTGCTAATTCCTTCTTTGGAAAGAAAGTCTGTATCTGCACTTCCTCATCCTCTCTTTGGAGTCTCATCTTCAGAAATCAACAGTGGTTTCTGCCATTCCATATTCTCCTTCCACCACCCACCTCGAGACTGCCTTTCCCTCTCTCCTGACATTATCATCTCTCAAACTTTTTCCCAACCCATGGTGGTATCCGCCACCATTAAGGCAACTTCTGCCTCCCCAGCATGTGATACCAGCCCCTGCCCTCTTACTTCTGTGGTCTCAGTCACGAGAACGATGCAGGAGTCCTCATCTAGGGCACAAGCCTGCAGTTTCCCACTGCAACTGGGACTGTCACCGACACACACCTCACAGCTCAGCGGGTACCCTGCAGTTAGAGAGCAGGGCTCTAGTGAAAGGCACCATAGTCTGTGGGCCATGACTCCCGAATCTGGACGGGGGTGGGGTGGAGGGGTCTGAAGGAAGAAGGCCTGGTGTCTCCCTGGTTATTCATGGGCGGGACACTGGCCGCTGAACTGGGATGTGGTCGGAAGCTCGGCAGGGATGCCGAGGGGCTGGGAGCAAGGCTGCTCTCTAGGGCAGAAAGCAACTCCGATCAGGGAGCAAGTTTATTTAATCACATGGCTGGGGACTTTGGATGCTAGACCTCCTGATACAGCTTGGGGACCTTGAGGGGTCCTGCTGAAGCCTTCCATGGATTTTAAGAAGTTTTTATAGTTTTGATTTTCTTTTTTTCTATTGTTGGCTGTGCTGGGTTCCCACTTCCTGTTGGTTTTTGTCTAGCTGTAGTGAGTGGACACTACTCCCTAGTTGCGGTGTGGGGTTTCTCATTTGTGCTGGTTCTCCGCTTGCAGAGCACAGGCTCTAGAGCATGAGCTCAGTAGTTGTGGGGAAGGGTCTTAGTTGCCCCAGTGCACGTGGAAGCTTCCTGGACCAGGGACTGCACCCCTGTCCCCGGCTTTGGAAGGCAGATTGTGCACTGAACCACTGGGGAAATCCTTCATGGACTTCTGTGAACCTTCAGGTGCAGCTGGTTCTCGGAAGTGGGATCACCTGCCTTGTGGGTACCAGGCTGTCTACGTCTCTTGGACAGTGGGTACTCAGGCAGGGGTACCTGAGAGGAGATCTGCATCCGTCAAGAAGAAAGTACGAGGACTAAGAGGATAAGGGCCTGGACTCCTTGGTCCTGAGAGAGGAGGGAACTGGGGGCCCAGACACAAGGCAACTGGCTCCTGGGGAAGTGGAGCTGCCTGAACCCCTACATCTAACGGAGGAGGGCACCGGGGACCTGAACTGCTAAGAGTCCTGGGAGAAAGGGAATCTCTCGACCTCGCCTCATCTTTTTTCATACTAATGAAAAATACTAACCATACTCTCATGTGATTTTCTAGAATTCAGGTGTCTTATTTTGAGACACCTCCTGGGATATAGGGAGCAGAGCCAATCCAAACCCCTCCTATCTCAGAGATTCAAACCCATACTTTTTATCACTTTCTCCCTTGGGGACCCAGGCTTTCTCTCCTTTACCCTCTGCCTTCTCCATGAATTTCAATTCCCAGGACACCTCCTCTTTCGCTTCTCCCTCTAGGACCTGGCAGAGTGTTCTCTCATACTCCTTGTTTTGAGGGTCCCAGGAGTCCAGAGCCCTAGTCACTTACCCAGACCCAGGAGGGTGCAGAGCAGCATGGAGGCCAGCAGGAAGGTCTCGGGTTTCATGGAAGGCTTCATGATGGATGGATGAGTGACCCTGCAGGCCTGGGTCCCCAGCTGTTCTTATAGGAAGCTGGGAAGGGGCGGGTCTGGACCTACCTTACCCTAGGCTGAGAAATGATGATGTAAGACCCGGGGTAGGTCTCTCGAGCTCTGAATGGGGGGAGACAGAACCAGAATCCAAAAGGAGCAGTGGCATCTTGTGCCCAGCCCCTCCTCCATGCAGCCCCAGGCGTCTGGGCATCCACCCCTCTCTTCCATTGGGTCCCACCACCCCGGCCCTCACCCCCTTTTTTTCAAACGTGAAGAATCAGCTCATTTGTTTCCCATAGGGTAGAGCAGGTGCTAGGACTCAGGTACACTCCCCCTTTCTCCTTCCCCATGGAGGTGCCCAGTGTGGGTGAGGCCCTATCTGTGAGCACCCAGCATATCCAGGCTTGTGTTGCAGAGACATGCTTGGCTCATACTCCCTTTTCTGTGTTTGGTCTGTCTCCATTTCCAACCCCACCCCAGGATGCACTTGAGTCTCTCAGAGACTGAACAGAGGGGTGCTTGTTCATTGCATGGGGATGGTTGTTGACAGATACCCAGAGTTCCCATTGGAAAAGGAAGTCTGTGTGTGTGTCTGGTTCAGGCACATACTTTGTGTTTTATTAAGGTCCTTTACACACTGTCTCTGCCTCAGGCCTGATCTTCAGGGATCAGAGATTTTCTCGTGTGTATGTGTCCGTTTGTGTGTCTGTGTGTTTTGAGTGTGGGGAGAGTAGTCAGCCAGCCAGCCATGGAGGGGATCCTGTTGCGGTAGGCTCCCGGCTTCCTGAAAAAATCCACTCAAGTTTGCTGGCCTCTTGCTTTCCAGGCTTCAGTTGGGACGCTGAGGATGGTGAATTTCTGCTGGGGACCAATCCTGCAGGCCAAGCCGGTTGCTAGGAAAGCCTGGTGTGAAAGTGACTAGGAGAAGGGGCGAGAGAGCCGTTTGGCTAGGTCGAGGCAAGAATAGCTGGAAGCGAGGGAACTGGACTCCGCTGATGGCTCTCCGGAGAGATGCCCTAGGCAAGCGGAGTGGTGACTTAATCCCCGGAGCCCTGCGGTTTGAAAGTCCCAAGCCTTGAGCCTCCTGCGCTTGCGCAGTGAAGGCCGCACCGGGCGCACCCACTGTGAGCCCCTCAAACTCAGACCTCCGTGCATCTTTTGAGTCGGGCAAAGCCCTCACGGCGTTGACATGCCGGAGATCCGCCTCCGCCAGGTGGTGTCCTGCAGTAGCCAGGACTCGGTGAGGGACTGGCGTGCGGGAGGGTGGAAGAAGTGAAGGCATTCGTCAGCGACCTCTAGAAGTTTTGGAGTCTCAGAGGTGTTGAAGGATAATCTGCATGTGGGGTGCCAAGAAAGAGCTTTATTGGGGTTCTTAAGAATTGCCGTTTGGGAGAGAGATTCCGGTGAACGCAGTGTTAGCAGAGGGAATCCGGGGCTTATAAGAGGACAGAGGTCAGCAGGTTGTTAAAGTCATGTGGAGAGAATTCTAATTGACTGTGATACACGGAAAGAAATATTTGGCTTTAAGAAAAAGCTGTCCTGAGTTACTGCAGGGTAAGGGTCTGATAAGTACCTTGAGTTTCTGGCACATATTCTGGATGCCTGTGTGAATACAATGAGTGGTCACAAGGTCAGATTTCACTGTAGCTGCAACTTGCTTGGTCAGAATTCCTCAGTAAACACCCCTCCTCCCCGTCAATCTTCGAAAACACTTTTAGCAATGCGGACTTCATTTTGGTTTTCCTTTCACAAAGGGAGTTTGTGGAATTCTAAGGAGAGTCATGGGAGAATTTCTAGGAGGCCATAGGGAAATCTGGAGAGAGATGAGATAGATGAATTTGCTCAGAGAAAAGGGGGGGTGTTTTTTCTTCCTGTGAAGGAGCAGAGGTGAATTTCAGGGGAAAATGTTGGAGGGGACTCCAGGTAGAGTGTGTGTGGGGCGGCGGGGGGGTGGTGGTATTATTTTAACACTAGAAGTTATTTGAATTGGGGTATAGCCAGATAGGAGAAGGCAATGGCAACCCACTCCAGTGTTCTTGCCTGGAGAATCCCAAGGACGGGGAGACTGGTGGGCTGCTGTCTATGGGGTTGCACAGAGTCGGACACGACTAAAGGGACTTAGCATCAGCAGCAGCAACATAGCCAGATAACAAAGTTGAGATAGTTTCAGGCGAACAGCAAAGGGACTCAGACATACATATACATGTATCCATTCTTCCTCACACCCCATCGTGTGGGGGGATTATAAGGAAACTGAAACCTGGGTGAAGTCAGAGGGCTTGAGAGAACTCTCAGACCAGTCTGAGAGCTGGAGACGTAGCTCTCATCTCTGAACCCTAACACTGCCTTTTCCACTCTTCTCTCCAGACCTACTGTGCAGAAAAGCTTCTCAAGGCAGACACTTACCGTAAGTGGCGGGCAGCCTCTAAGACCATGCCTGTGGTGCTCCAGGTGATTCTGCCAGCTGCTCCTCCCCCACCCCCTGCCCTCTGTGTTTCATTCCCCCTCTCTCGGGGGCATGAAGGATCTCAGTTCTCTGACCATGAATGGAACTGGAGCCCCCTGACCCGGGAGCTCAGAGTCTTAACCACTGGGCCCCCAGAGAAGTCTCCCTCCCTCCATCTCCTTAACGGAAATCTGTAGGTCCAGGGTCCACACTCTACTCTGGAGGTAACCGGCAGTGAGCGGAGGCACTTTCTCTTTGGTCCTCACCCCCTCACCTGGAGAGTGAGCAGTGTGGTCCCTGTCCCTTAGCAGAGGAGAGAGGTGATGCAGGACTAGGCGAGAAATGAATCCGTGTGTGGTCCAGGTAGGTTGCTGCTCTTTTCAGAGCCTTATCATCCTCAGCTGGAAGAGAGGAAACCATTGGCACGCATTCTGCCTTCTCAAGGCCCTGGGCTCGGGACTGGAAGGCATCTCATATCATCTGAGCCAATCACCCTCATATTAAAGATGGGGAGACTGAGGCCTAGGAAGGGCCAAAGTGAAGTGGCCAGTCTTCGTGACCATTGTGGAATGCAGAGTGCTGTGGCACATGCTTGGTGAAGCTGGAGGGAAAGGGAAAGGGAGTCTGACCCAGGATGATGACAGACTTCCCAACAGGCTGTTCCCATCAGGCACAAGGAGCTGGTGGGAGAAGAGAGCCAGTGAGTTCCCAGGGCTGCCTGGGTGTGACCCTGCGTGACCCGCTCTCCAGGGAGTGGGATGCTGGTGGCGCTGTTATCGCCCCTGGTGCCTGGTGCGGTGCCGAGCGCTGAACCCGGTGTGGGTGCTCTAGCCCCATTTTTCTTGCTTCTTTGTGTCCGTATGTTGACTTCCTTTGTTTTTATATTGATTTATATTTCGCTGCGTTAGGTCTTATTTACGGCCTGTGGGATCTAGTTAGCTGGCCAGGGTTGGGAACCTGAGCGCCCTGCATTGGGAGCATGGAGTCGTAGCTCCTGGGTCTCCTGAGAAGTCTTTGTGTTTTTTTATTTTTAATTTTTGGCCAACCACATGACACTTTGGGGCGTTAGTCCTCAGCCGCGGATTGAACCTGCCCCCAGCCCCTGCCCCATTGGAGGCACGGATTCTTAACCACTGGATCACCAGGGAAGTCCTCCACTTCTTGATTTTGGCCACATTCATCCCTCCAGTGTAAGGGTGTTTGTGGAGGGATGCTGGGGGCAAGGCCTGCCAGATTGTGTTAAACATATTATTTTCTGTCTTACCCAGTGGTTCTGAAAATGTTTTGGTTCATAGACCTTTTTGAAAATTAGAGGAAAGCTGAGAATTCTCCTCCCAGAAATTATTCACAAAGCCACAAGATTTTGTGAATGATTTTTGGACTTTACCTATCTCATAGTTCCCTAAGGTAGTACAGTCAGAATAATGAGAGCTCACAGTTTATTCCCAGTTACAACTGTTTGGGAAAACCCTGGTGGGCCAGTGGTTAGGATTCCACTCGATGCCACGAGGCCCAGGTTCAATGCCCAACTTGGGAAAATGCCCCCTACCCCAGAAAAGAAAACCCTGCCAGTTACCATTCTAAATGCTTCCTATGGGTTAGTTCATTGAATCCTCATAAAAATCCCATCACCTCAATTCTGTTATTATCCCCTGTATGATGGAGAAACTAGGCCCAGAGAGATTATACATTTGCCTAGAGGCAGTATTTCAACTGAGAGAGAGATGCAGGTGGCTGACAAGTTAATCTCAGGTGGAATTCCAGTCCCCATCTCTCCCTCTTACTCTCCCTGTGACCTCAGGCAAATGATTTCATTTCTCAAAAGCTGTTTCTTCACCTGTCCATGGGGGATAATGTGCTGGGCGCCCAGGGTCACCGTGACAACCCGGTGATGTAATATTTGCAGAAGCGCCAGCATGCAGTGTGTGTGTAAAGGGGGATTCACGTTTGCATTACTGGATGGTCTTGCTGGGCTCTTTTATGATCAGGAGCATCCTGTTTAATTCTGCACCGCTGTTGGAGTGGGAGCAAGAAAGACAGGAAGCAAGCCAGAGGAGCCAGCCAAGGCTCATTTGGTCCATAACTGAAAAAAAGCACAAAAGGAGGGTATACACTGAAAGGAAGACCTCACCACAGGCCAGCTGCTTCCGTCCCCTCCTGCCCCATCCCCCATTCCTGCTGCCCAGGTCTTCCTTCCTGGGGCAGTCATTGTGAGCAGCTTCTCATGTGGTTCCCCAGGTCCCTCAGTCCACATACAAGCATATATATTCACCTGAACCCCCTTTTTTAAAGTAGGTAATATGTAATGGTCATCACCCTTGCTTTTCCCAAGAAACCATATCTTAGAGGTCCACTGTCATGGCATCAAGTGCTACCTTATTGTTTTGAATGGTGCATAACATTGCCTTTCATGGATGTGGAACCTTGTTTTAAAATTTTAATTTAATTTTTAATGTTGGCCACAGTGGGCAGCATGCAGGATCTTAGTTCCCCAACCAGGGATCGAACCTGTGCTCAGAGTCGTAACCACTGGATCACCAGGGAAGTCCCTTTAATTTTTATTTTATGTTGAGGTAGAGTTGGAGTTGATTAACAATGTTGTGTTAATTTCAAATGTACAGCAAAGTCATTCAGCTATGCCTGTACATGTATCTATGCTTTTTCAAAAATTTTTCCCACCCAGGTTCTCACAGAATACTGAGTAGAGTTCCCTGTGTTGTACAGTAGGTTCTTGTTGGTTATCTATTTTACATATAACTCTGTGTACATGTGGATCCTGAGCTCCTTATCTGTCCCTCCCTCGCCTTTACATTTGCCCTGATAACCATGAATCCATTCTCTTGAGTCTGTGTATCTGTTTCTGTTTTGTAGATAAGTTCTTTTGTATAATTTTTTTTAGATTTCGCATAGAGATGATATCATATGATATTTATCTCGGAACAGTTGTTTTAACAAGATGTCTCAGTGTTGGCAGACCTTCCGTGTCTCGTTTATGCCACTGTCGTGAATCCTGTCTTCCTGAGACATGTGCACACAGACCTGGGCCCCAGATGAGTCTTGTGTGCTTAAGCCTTTCTTCCCAACGGCTGATACTTACCCAACACTCTCTTCTGTCTTCATGAGATAAAATTCATGTAAAGTAAGTTCATTACTTTAACCATTGAAAGTGTGTGATTCAGGGGATTTGGTATATTCACAGCGTGCAGCATTCGTTACAGCGTCTTATCCAGAACATTTTCATCACCTCCCCCAAAAATCCCAGAACCATTAAGTGGTCATTCCTTTACCCTCTTCCCACAGTTGCCCTTAGCAGCTGCTGATGTACATTTTTAAAAAACAAAAAACATGAAATTCAGCTGTTAATTTTTTATTTTTAACTCAAATGAATTTATTGAATTAATCTGAATTTAACATTGCTGCTGTATATTTAAATCAACACTTGATATTAACCTTTTTAATAAATCCTAATATTTGCATCCTATATATTAAAAACTATATGATTATTTTAGTCTGAACTTCTTTTTCTGTTTTTTTTTTTAAAAGCTTGAGGTAGAGTTGATTTACAGTGTTGTGGTACTTTCAGGTGTATCGCAGTGATTCGTTTATTTATACATGTATGTGTATATATATTGTTTTTCAGATTCTCTTACCTTATGCATTATTACAAAATACTGCATGTCATTCTCTGTGCTACACAGCAGGTCCTTTTGGTTATTTACTTGATACTACTGTGTGTATGTACCACTGGTGTGCTTTCTGTCTCTCTGAATTTGTCTGTCCTGAACGTTTCCTATAAATAAAATCATGCAGCGTGCCCCCTGTTGTGTCTGGCTCCTTTCACGTCGTTTTTGGTTTCCTCCGTGTTGTAACTTGCATCAGACCTTCATTCCTGTTTATAGCAGAATACTATTCCATTAGCTCAGGTGGTGAAGAATCTGCCTCCAATGCAGCAGGCCGGGGTTCATTCCCTGGGTTGGGAAGATTCCCTGGGCAGGGGAATAGCACCCCATTCCCGTATTCTTGCCTGGAGAATTCCATGAATGGAGGAGCCTGTCGGGCTACATTTCATGGGGGTCACAAAGCGTGGGACCTGACTGAGTGACTACTACTTGCCTTTTCACTGTTCCATTGTAGGGAATTATGCACTCTATGTCCATTCATATGGACATTTAGGTTGTTTCCATATTTTTTAATCAGGAATTTTGGTTTGTCATAAGAAAGACAGACAAAAGGGAGCATCTGTGTGTATTAAAAGTAGAAGTAGTCGTATGTGAAATCAGAATTTGTCATTAAAATACAAAGGTATATGCCCTACTGGATGGAGGGTCCCATGCTTTTAATTGGGTCAGGCAGAAGTGTTGAGTCTTGATTTTTTTTTTGGATGTGCCATGTGGCAGTAGGATCTTAGTTCCCTGACCAGGGATTGAAACCAGGCCCCCTGTGGTGGAAGCTGGGAGTCCTAACCACTAGACTGCCAGGGACATGCCAAGATGTGGAGGTTTTACACAAGGATTGAAATTGTGGAGTTGGAGAGTACTGTTGGCATGTAGTCTGGAAGTTGGTCTGAATTTCTCTGCCAGTCATTACCTGTGTGTGACATGCAAGTTGTTGATTTTCCTGTCTGCATCTTGGTTTCCCATCTGTAAAGCATATCCTACATAGGGAGATCATCCCCAATTTACAGATGAAGAAACTGAGGCTCCAAAAGCTGAGCCGACAAGGTGCTATAGCTAGTGTGCAGCACAGCTGGGCTCAAGCTCAGGAATCAGTAGTGAACAAAACCAAACCAGGCCCCGACCCTCAGGGAGCATCCACAGAGTCCTATGTGATTGCAGGCAGGGGGTGACAGATAGGCAATTTGTCATAGTGCCATCAATGGGAGCTTGTGGTGCCAGGTTGGAAGCCCGTCCAGCAGAGTTTGGTGGAGCCGGGAACACAGGGTCTAACACATTGTGTGTGCATTAGCGGTCTGTTCCCCCTTGTTGCTGAGAAGCTTCACTGGAAGCGGAGATCTCCACGTGTTCCTCCATTCTCTTGTTGACGGGCCTCTGGACTGTTGCCCCGTTTTGGTGGCTGTTTCTGTCCGCACCTCTCCGCTTTCTGGATCTCCAGGCAGGGACTGAACCCAGACCCCAGCAGTGAAAGTGAAAAGCCCTCACCGCTAGACCGCCGGGGAACTGCCCAGCACTTTTTGACTACTATGAACACAGCTGCTATGAGCCTTCTTGTATAAGCCTCTGTACAGAGATCTCCTTGGGGTAACCATCTAAAAGAGTCCAATTGCAGGGTCTTCAGTCCTTAGGTCTAGGACTTACCTGCCTGTTGGCTAGTGGTAAAGAAGCTGTCTACAATGCAGGAGAATGTAAGACCTCGCGGCCTTTTCTCGGGAACCGTCGCCCCAAAGACCACAGTGACTTGAATTCGATGCAATCAGCAGGAAGATTTATTGGGGCCGGCAAGCCAGGGTTCAATCTTTTGTTTCCAGAAGTGAACCCCCAACACTCACCGAGGGGGATTTTTATACAGAGAGATCAAAGACAACTGGGAATGAGATCAGAATGTAGGGAACAATGTGATAAGGGGGTCTGAGGATGAAGTGGAGACATTTGATTGATGGGGACGGTTTACAGATGATAGTAGAGACAGTTAATTGACCACCTGGCCCGGCGGTGCCTGGTACAGGGAAAGGCATTTTGAGGAGAAGCCTGTTACACAGTGGAAACTAAGTCATTAGTTAAGAACAGATCAGTCAGGAGGCTCTGAGTCCTTGAGATAAGGGGGAAAGCTATCTTCTATGCAGCACATTCTGCCTTTCAGGTTTTAACTTTTAACCCAGAAGTTTCCAGTGTCCTTCTCAGAAAGTACTAAATGAAGTTATATTCTTACAGAAAGACGAATACAATGATTTATAACAAAGAGAAATTCTTTAACCCAAAGAGCCTTGTTTTCTAACATCAAACTACTATATATTTTTAAAACCTAAAAATTCTAAAAGTTCTTCAGAGACACAGGAGAGGCAGGATCAATCCCTGGGTTGGGAAGATCCTCTGAAGGAGGGCATGGCAACCCACTCCAGTATTCTTGCCTAGAGAGCCCCATGGACAGAGGGCCTGGTGGGCTACAGTCGATAGGGTCACAAAGAGTCGGAGATAACTGAACTGACTTAGCATGCAGGCAGATTTGCTTTCCTATTGGAAATGGACTGATTTCCAAACTGGTGGTTCCAGGTCATGTTTCCTTCAGCAGTCTGTGAGCGTCATGCCCTCACTGACCCTTGGCATCGCCAGGCCTCATGTGTTGATTTTGCTGGGCCAGGCCTTAGGTGCAGCTGCCCACGGTAGCAGGGTATAGCTCATTGACCAGGGATCGGGCCCGAGCCCTGCATTGGAAGCGCAGAGTCCCAGCCACTTGGCCCCCAATGGAGGTCCCACGAGTCTTTTAACTGACGTGCGTTGAATTTTAAACAGTGCTTGTTCCATCTTACAAAGTCCATCTGACAAATGAGGTGTTCCTTGAATGCACATTCTTCTTCTAAAAGTCTTAGGGAGTCCCCAGGCGGTGCAGTGGTTAGGACGCCACTCTCTCTTTACAGGGGCCCAGATTCAATCAGTCCCTGATTGGGGAACTAAAATCGTGCAAGCTGTGCAGTGTGACCAAAAAGATTAATAATAATAATAAGATAAAGGTCCTATCAGTTGTAAAAGGTAAACTGCCGCACGTTATATTTTGAAGAGTTCATTTAAGCAGACAATTCGAATCAGACAGCCAAAACTGAGAAATGATCAGAGGTGCTTTGTGGGTAGGAGGACAGAGGATTTCAGAGAGAAAACATGGAGGCAGAGCAATTATTTAATTGGTTTGAGTGTGAACTTTTTAATTAATCAATTTTATTGGGATATAGTTCCTTTACAACGTTGTGTTAGTCTCCATTGGGCAGCAAGGTGAATCAGCTGCAGGTACACACATGTCCCCTCACTCCTGGATTTCCTCTCCATTTAGGTCAGCATGAGCCCTGAGTGCAGCGCCCTGGCTGTACAGCAGGTTTTCATCAGCCATCTCTGCCCAACAGGGTATCAGGAGTATACGCGTGTCAGTCCCAATGTCCCAGTCCACCCCACCTCCCTGGCCCTGAAACAGTTTTCTTACTTGGGAAAATCGGAGTGACTTGGCTGTTCATGATTAGTTGATTTCATTTTCTTAGATTGGAGTTCATCACCTCTGGCTTAAATTTTGATTGGTTTACTAAAGCTACCTAAGGCTTTAGTGTCACCCATTCTAATGGCCTCCTTGATTAAAAATTTGGTAATAAGGAGTTCGTGATCTGAGCCATAGTCAGCTCCTGGTCTTGTTTTTGGTAACTGTATAGAGCTTCTCCATCTTTGGCTGCAAAGAATATAATCAATCTGATTTCGGAGTTGACCATCTGGTGATGTCCATGTGTAGAGTCTTCTCTTGTGTTTTTGGAAGAGGGTGTTTGCTATGACCAGTGCATTTTCTTGGCAAAAGTCTATTAGTCTTTGCTCTGCTTCATTCCGTATTCCAAGGCCAAATTTGCCTGTTACTCCAGGTGTTTCTTGACTTCCCTACTTTTGCATTCCAGTCCCCTATAATGAAAAGGACATCTTTTTTGGCTGTTAGTTCTAAAAGGTCTTGTACATCTTCATAGAACCGTTCAACTTCAGCTTCTTCAGTGTTACTGGTTGGGGCATAGCCTTGGATTACCGTGATATTGAATGGTTTCCCTTGGAAATGAACAGAGATCATTCTGTTGTTTTTGAGACTGCATCCAAGTACTGCATTTCGGACTCTTTTGTTGACCATGGTGGCTACTCCATTCCTTCTGAGGGATTCTTGCCCGCAGTAGTAGATATAATGGTCATCTGACATTAGATCTAGACCTATTTGCCTTATGTGTAACAAAGTAATCATTGAACCGAGACAATGTATAATCAAAATTAAAAGTCACATTATGTCCATAGTTAAGGTACAAAGTGTTGCACCAGTCCATTTTAGGGTTGGTAGATGTCATCAAATGAAGAAGAGGCATCACATGTGATTGTTGTCGAAGGTATTTACACACTTGGAGAAAGTCTTTTCCTTGAAGTGGAGATGTCCACCATGGGAAGCCTTCCACTGATGAAGAGGGGAGTGCTCCACAGACCCAGCAGTTAGAACGATTGTGGAATTCAGCGTAGGAGTGAGCCCAGGACAGGAAGGCATTGTCTTGAGGATCAAACGGCAGACTCAGGACTTTTGGAGTCAGCAGAAGTAAGCTCACACAGGTTATCAGGCCCATCTTGTCCTGAAGGATCCCGGAGGGAGCCCCCAAGATGAAAGGTTGTTGTTGAATCACGACGCCGGGATTCTTGGCCCCCGGAGGAGAAGAATTCAATCCGGGGCCAGAGACGAGGCTGGATCGCTCAGAGCTTTTGTGTAACAAAGATTTATTAAAGTATAAAGGAGATAGAGAAAGCTTCTGACAAAGGCATCAGAAGGGGGTAGAAAGAGTACCCCCAGAGAAAAGTTTTCATGTTTTGTCTCTTGTCCCTGCAGAGGTAAGGCCGCCCACGGACTCCCCCACAAGGCACGTTTCTCCTTCATTTACCTGCAGCTGTAGAGCTCTGCTCTGCGCTCCGAGAGTCCAGGGGCGGCTCCTGAGAGGCCGGTGTTCCTGAGTGGGTGCTCATGCTCTGTTTCCCTTCCCCGTCCTGCTCCCGCCACATTGTCGTTCAGTCGCTAAGTCCATCCGCCTCCTTGAGACCCCATGGACCGCAGCGCACCAGGCTTCCCGCTTCTTCACCATGTCCCCGAGTCTGCTCAAATTCATGTCTGTTGAGTCGGTGATTCCATCCAACCATCTCATCCTCTGTCACCCCCCTTCTCCTCCTGCCACAACCTTTCCCAGCATCAGGGACTTTCCCCAGTGAGTCAGCCCTTCATATCCCATGGCCAAAGTATTCCCGCCACCTAGAGCCCTTTGAAAAGCAAGCTCTGTGCCACCTGCAATCACTGACAAGGCAGACACCAACATCAGTGCCACCCATTGTATCAGTCAGGGTCCCACCAGGAGGCAGAAATCCCAGCAGTTAGTTTACCAGAGAATTAATATATAGAATTAGTAAGGAGGTGGCTCGTTTGCAGGGGACAGAAGTTGGATTCCTAGTATGGGAAGATCTCCTGGAGGAGGAAAGGGCAGCCCAGTCCAGTATTCTTATTCTTGCGTGGAGAATTCCGTGGACTGAGGAGCCTGGCGGGCTACATTCCATGGGGTCGCAAAGAATCGGACATGACTTGGTGACGAAAGCACCACCATTGACTAAAGAGGACAGAAGACACAGGTAGAACACAGAAGCAAGTGCTGGGAGCAGCCGCCACCCTTCGGGTTGGAGGAAGAAAAGGAAGAGGTTGCAATTACAGAAATGTGGGTGTTTTGAAGCTTGGAGGTGAACCCTTGGGGCTGAAACTCAGATCCTGAGGAGGGGGGGTGATCCCCAGCTGATTCTGGTCTTAGCCTGAGAACATGCGGTGAGGCTAGTTCTGCAGGTCCTGGGACACTGCAAACTGAACTCACCTGCACGACCCTGCCCCAACACCCCCCCCAAAGCGGCCTCAAAGCACACCTGGAGTGCTGAACAGGTGACCTGCATGATCCCGCCTCCCTTCACCAGCCTTGCAGCAGCCCAGGTGCTCGCTCCTCCTCGCTCTCTCTCTGTCTCTCTGTCTCTCTCTCTGTCTCTGTCTCTCTGTCTCTGTCTCTCTGTCTCTCTGTCTCTCTGTCTCTCTCTGTCTCTGTCTCTGTCTCTGTCTCTGTCTCTGTCTCTCTCTCTCTCTGGCTCCCCCTGCTGGCGGAGCCTGTCGAGGAGCAGCTGGAGATGCGGGTTGTGCCAGCATCCCACCGGAGAAGGCAATGGCACCCCACTCCAGTACTCTTGCCTGGAAAATCCCATGGGCGGAGGAGCCTGGTAGGCTGCCGTTCATGGGGTCGCAAAGAGTCGGAAACGACTGAGTGATTTCACTTTCACTTTTCAGATTCATGCATTGGAGAAGGAAATGGCAACCCACTCCAGTGTTCTTGCCTGGAGAATCCTAGGGACGGAAGAGCCTGGTGGGCTGCCGTCGATGGGGTCGCACAGAGTCAGACACGACTGAAGAGACTTAGCAGCAGCAGCAGCAGCATCCCACGGCATCCACGGCGCGCAGTGCTCGCCATCCTGCTGTAGGCGCTGGTCGAGATGCGCACGGTCGCCGAGGCAGTGCTGGCGCCGCAGGTACCCATGCAGTGAGAGCTGGGCAGAGGGCTGGGGGCTTCCGCGTGTGTCCAGGGCCCTAGCTGCCTGGCTTCTGCCAGGGGCTGAGGACTCACGACTCGATGAGAGGGAGAGGGCTCGGGGTCCTCTCCCCCAGACATGGGATGTCTGGGCCTGAGGGATCTTGAGTGAAGGGTCGGCCGTCAGAATCCTGGGTGCTTGAAGGGAATGAGGGCTCTGACTAGGGGTTGGAGTGGGTGACATATAGTATCCAGGATTCCTGGATCCTGAAGGGAAATAGAGTTTTAGGGACAGAATTCCTTATTTCTCTGGGGACCATTAGACTATGGAACTCCTCAAGGGAGTTGAGGGTTTGGACTCCTGGAATGGGGCTCTCTTGGTCTCTAAGAGTAGAAAGTAGATCTAATAGGTGTCTAGTCCCCTGCGGAGGAAGAGGAGGACGCCCTGATAGCTGATGAAGGTGGTCTCCTTCACACTGCAGATTCTGACATGAAGGAGGGGGCTCTGGGTTCCCCAGGGAGCTGGAATCCTTGGGCTTCTGAGCCACGAAGGGTATAAGATGTAGGTTTCCAGGGTTGGGGATAGGCCTGCATCCAAAGAGGGCTTTAAATCTTCTTTGGGGGAAGGACACTTCTTGGAGTCTCAGAACTCCTGGCTCCCCAGAGGGCTGTGGTCCTTGCTTTGTAATTCATGGCTGGTGAAAAGTCTCCATGGAGAGGAGAGAATTGGGGTCTGTGTGAGAGAACTGGAGACCCTTTGGTCCCTCTTGGGGAACAGGAATTCCATCTGCAAGTTGGTAGTGAGGCATCTGTCTCTGGGAGCATCCGAACAGAAAAGACTGAAGACTCCCTTGTGGAGGGATCGCTAGCTGACCTCAGGTTGAGTCTACGCGGCACCTGCAGGCTGGCAGACCCTTGAAGGTAGAAATTCAAGGAAAGAAATTCAATGTTGCAACTGGCAGAAGCAGAGGAGTTGCAAAAGCCTCATCAGCTTAGCTGAATTTCCTCCTTGTCTGGATAACGATACATGTATATCCCTTGAGGTAGGGAACCATGAAGCCGGGAATCAAGAGTGGGTTTGCCTGTGGTGTTTTTTGAAGGAGTGAATAAAAAGGTAGAAATTCTGTTGTGGGTCTGTCTTTGGGGTTTGAGGCGGGCGGAAGAATCTTAGGAGTCTGTGAGCTGGAAGGCGAGACTGCTGGGTCTGAGGGTTGAGGGTTCCAGGGTGAGAACTCCAGGGTCCCTGGAGAGGAGGGATGCTGGGGTCGTGTGCAGGATGGAACTCCTGCTCACCCCCAAACCTCCGCAGGGACCTTTGGTGCACTTGGGTTCTGGGCCCCTGTCAGATGCCATGAGAAGGACCTTAACCAGGGGAGTCACAATCCCAGAAGGCTCTGGATCCCGAGAAGAACTAGATACCCCTCCCAAACTGGAGCCAAACCCACCAGCGCACAGCCAGAAACAGCCGCCCCAGATACCCACAAACCCTTAGGAAGTGAATGTTCCTTTTACAAGTCTCAGTTTGGGCATGGTTTGTTATACAACATTACTATAGCATCAACAGACTAATACAACTTTGTAGTCTTAAACCACTGAGTTTAGGGACTTGCTTGTAACTGTAGCATAATCTGGAAAATCCTGAGAGATGCCAAAGTCTAGCAGCTGCCACCAGAGAAGGCAATGGCACCCCACTCCAGTACTCTTGCCTGGAAAATACCATGGACGGAGGAGACTGGCAGGCTGAAGTCCATGGGGTCGCTAAGAGTTTGACATGACTGAGCAACTTCACTTTCACTTTTCACTTTCATGCATTGGAGAAGGGAAATGGCAACCCCTCCAGTGTTCTTGCCTGGAGAATCCCAGGGACGGGGGAGCCTGGTGGGCTGCCGTCTATGGGGTCACACGGAGCCGGACACGACTAAAGCGACTTAGCAGCCGCGGCAGCAGCATCTGCCACACATGGCTACTGAGTAAGTAGGAGGATTAGGGGTGGTAACTCTTTGGCCAGACACATTGTCTCCAGAACCCACACTGTCTTAAAGGCGCTAGTGCAGTGTGCTCAGCCACTGAGTGGGCTCTGACTCTTTGTGACCCCATGGACTGCAGCCTGTCAGACTCCTCTGTCCGGGGGATGCTCCAGGCAAAAATAATGGAGTGGGTTGCCAGGCCCTTCTCCAGAGAATCTTACACGCCCAGGCATCGAACCCGTGTCTCCCACATTAGCAGGCAGATTCTTCCCTGTCAGAGCCAGCAGGGAAGCCCCTGAAAGGTGCTAGGCACTGCAGTAAGTACTTTTTAGTTTTCTTTCATTTGTCTCTTTAGAAGGCCCTTTGAAGTTATAGCTATTATATCCACATTTTACGAACATGAACTCTGGGGCAAAAACAGGTTAACTAGGAGAGGTGATCATGGACTCTGGAATCTGACCCTCCCGGCGGTTTGATTGAAGGCAAGTGACACCACATCCGTCCCTCAGTGTGTTCCTCTGTAAAATGGGGCAATACTTTCAGTGTCACTGAGTTGTGATTATGAAGTGAGGTACCGCATGGAAAACACTTAGCATGGGGACCAGGCAGGAAGTAATCCCTTAAGAAAAGGTAGCATCTTCCCTTTCTTTCTTCCAAAGAGAGGGTTCCCAAGGGTTCAGACCCCCGCTTTTTGCATCTCATCTCCCCAAATTCAGCATATCACAGACTCAGGAATGTTCTGTTAACTTGTTTAATTTATAGACACATGGGAACCGTAGCAATTTCTAGAACCGTAGCTGAGAAGGAATGGACACCAAACACCAATGGGCCTCCGTTCTTCACTCAGCCTTGCCAGAAGTCTGGGGACTTCAAAGACAGCTGGTCTTCTTGATGGTGAACAAATGAGCGCCTGAGGGCACCAGGGTCCCGGGCTTGGTGTGGCAGGCGGTCTCCATACCACAGCCCCGGGCAGCAAATTTGACACCTGCTGGAGGGGATTTTAGACTACAGTCAGGATCCCTAGCCTCCCTCCTCCTAGACCAGGGTCATACGCCCCAGCCACCTTCTCCCCCAGATCTTTGGAGCCACTCTCTCCCTTAGAATCTGGAAGCATGAGGCTCCACATCTGGGCCTGTCTGGACCCCTGTCCCTCCTCCCGAACTCCAGGTGCCCCTTACCAGGCTGCACAAGGCCAGACAGGGCAACACAGCGCGTCTCCTCGCCAACGCAGAGCGCTTCGTCACTCGCAGTGCATGTTTCCGTAAAGGCAGCGATGCAGGAAGGACAGCGAAGGCCATTCTCTGTATGGTTTCTCATGAACGCTGAAGGGGAGGGTGGAAGGTAAGGTAATCAGAGAGCGAGTCCCTGTCCCAACCTCCCAACCCCTCAGGGGACAGCAGTTGGTAATGGACACTGCATTTTTAGAAAACAATGTGTGTTTGGCTGTGTTGGATCTTAATTTCGGCCTGTGGAATCGAGTTCCCTGCCCAGGGATCCAACCCCTGCATAGGGAGCATGGAGGCTTAGTCAGGGGACCACCAGGGACGTCCCTGGACACTGCAGTTTACAGGAGAAGAAACCAAGGCTCAGCGCCAGGAAGACGCTTGCCCCGGTGGCAGTGCAGGTCAGTGACAGGTGCTCACAGCTGGCTCTGGGGGAGGGGTGGGCGGTGCAGTACTCCACCATGGGGCTCCTCTGGGGCTTACCAGGCAGGGGGTCCTGGTTGCAGCCATCCTTCTGGCAGCAGCGCCTCCTGGAGCCCATGTAGTTCTCAGGGTTCACGGTGATGCTGAAGAGTCCTGACTCACACTCGCTGGATTTCGCACACCCCTTGTAGCTGGTCACCGCCAAGGAGGCCTCTGCAGGATGGCCGTGGGCAGGGGGCTCAGTGACCTCTGGTCTGTACTCTTGTCCTGGGGTATCTCCCCCACCTTAGAGTTGCCCCAGCCCACTGCTGTCTAGAGAGGTCTCTTCCAGCTCCCCAATTTAGACCCCCTGTTCTGCCTGGGGCTTCATCTGAAATGTTCATTACGGATGCAACCCATCCTCCCGCAGCCCCCAGGCTGTGCTGGACTCTCCAGGGTAGCCCTTTCAGCCTCCAGGCCACCCTACTGCCATCCTGCAGGGCTCCCACCTGCAGTGGTCTTTTCCAGACCACCTGTGATTACCCCCATGCCTGTGTGAATGGTCTCTTCCAGTCTTCAGCCTTCCCCTGACCCCTGGGATTCCTTCCACCAAATGCTGGGATGGGGCTGCCATCCCCACCTGCTGTAACACCATTTCCTTCTCCACCTAAGGTAGATGCTTCCAGATTTCCCAGGATCACTCTCCAGATTTCCTAGCTATGATCTCTTGCTGCCCTCCTTGGCTACTCTCAGGTCTTGCCTGAAGTGGTGTCTTCCGGTCTCCCTGTCCTTCCCCTTCCCCACCATAGCCGGGGTGGTCTCCTCCAGGCCTAGGGTTTCTGTTCTTTAGCCCCCGTGCTTGGGTGTGCAGGTGCTCAGAGGTGCCTGATTCTTTGCGACTTCATGGAGTGTGCCCGAGAATCATCTGTCCTTATGCCTCTCTCTCTCTGTGACAATATTGGGACTTCCCAGGTGGTGTAGTGGTAAAGCACCCCCCCGGCCCATGTAGGAGATGCAAGAGATGTGGGTTCCACCCCTGGGTGGGGAAGATCCTCTGCAGGAGGCAATGGCAAGCCTCTCCAGTATTCTTGCCTGGAAAATCCCAGGACAGCGGAGCCTGACCGGTTACATTCCATGGGGTCGCAAAGACTCAGACACATCTGAGCTCACACCCAGTAGCACCAGAATCTCCGTCTTTATCTTGTCAGGGACAGTCTGTTGCAGACCACATCTCTGGGAGACCCTCACAGCTCCAGAGAATCAATCTGATCACTTTCTTTGCAACTCACCCAAGTCCTTTTTATATCCACCCCTTCACCTTTACATATTAGATTTCCCCTTCTCTAGATTTCACTCTTCCCGCATGTCCTTTGGTTTGCTAATTCCTTCTTTGGTAAGAAAATCTGGATCTGCACTTCCCCATCCTCTCTTTGGAGTCTCATCTTCAGAAATGCTTGGCAACAGTGGTTTCTGTCATTCCACAGGATTCGCTGTCCACCACCCACCTCGAGATTGCCTTTCCCTCTCTCCTGACATAATCATACTCAAAGGTTCACCCAACCCATGGCGGTATCTGCCACCATGAAGGCACCCTCTGCCTCTCCAAGATCTGATTCCAGCCCCTGCCTTCTTACTTCTGTTGGTCTCAGTCACGACAATGATGCAGGAGTCCTCATCCGGGCCGCAAGTCTGCAGTTTCCCACTGCAACTGAGACCGTCACCGACACACACCTCACAGCTCAGCGGGTACCCTGCAGTTAGAGAGCAGGGCTCTAGTAAAGGTGCCCTAGTCTGTGGGCCGTGATTCCCCGAAACCGGACAGGCATGGGGTGGAGGGGTCTGAAGGAAGAAGGACTGGTGTCTCCCTGGTTATTCTTGGGCAAGACACTGGCCGCTGAAGAGGGATGTGTCTGAAGCTCTGCAGGGATGCCATGGGGCTGGGAGCAAGGCTGCTCCCTGGGGGCAGGGCAACAGCAACTGCTATCAGGGAGCAAGTTTATCTAATCACACTGCTGGGGACTTTGGATGCTAGACCCCCTGATAAAGCTTGAGGGATCCTGCTGAAGGTAACTAAACCTAAAGGAGACCAGGTTTCCTGCCCTCACCCAAGGCAAGCTTCCAATTATCACCACCAAATCTGGTCACTCTTAAAAATATTTTTTATATTATTAATTTCCTTTTTTCTATTGTTGGCTGTGCTGGGTTCCCGCTTCCTGTTGGTTTTTGTCTAGCTGTAGTGAGTAGATGCTACTTCCTATTGCCATTTGGGGTTTCTCATTTGTGCTGGGTCTCTGCTTGCAGAGCACAGGCTCTAGAGCATGAGCTCAGTAGATGTGGGGAAGGGTCTTAGTTGCCCCAGTGCACGTGGAAGCTTCCTGGACCAGGGACTGCATCCCTGTCCCCCATTTGGCAGGCAGATTGTGCACTGAACCACTGGGGAAGTCCTTCATGGACTTCTGTGAACCTTCAGGTGCAGCTGGTTTTGGAAGTGGGATCACCTGCCTTGTGGGTACCAGGCTAAGTCCGGTAGGGCAGTGGGCACTCAGGCAGGGGTACCTGAGAGGAGATCTGCATCCCAGGTCAAGAAGAAAGATCAAGGACTAAGAGGATAAGGGCCTGGACTCCTTGGTCCTGAGAGAGGAGGGAACTGGGGGCCCAGACACAAGGCAACTGGCTCCTGGGGAAGTGGAGCTGCCTGAACCCCTACATCTAAGGGAGGAGGGCACCGGGGGCCTGAACTGCTTAGAGTCCTGGGAGAAAGGGAATCTCTCGACCTCGTCTCATGTTTTTTTCATACTAATGAAAAATACTAACCATACTCTCATCTGATTTTCTAGAATTCAGGTGTCTATTTTGAGACATTGTCTGGGATATAGGGAGCAGAGCCAATCCAAACCCCTCTTTTCTCAGAGATTTAAACCCATACTTTTTATCACTTTCTCCCCTGGGGACCCAGGCTTTCTCTCCTTTACCCTCTGCCTTCTCCATGAATTTCAATTCCAGGACACCTCCTCTTTCGCTTCTCCCTCTAGGACCTGGCAGAGTGTTCTCTCATACTCCTTGTTTTGAGGGTCCCAGGAATCCAGAGCCCTAGTCACTTACCCAGACCCAGGAGGGTGCAGAGCAGCGTGGAGGCCAGCAGGAAGGTCTCGGGTTTCATGGAAGGCTTCATGATGGCTGGATGAGTGGCCCTGCAGGCCTGGGTCCCCAGCTGTTCTTATAGGAAGCTGGGAAGGGGGCGGGTCTGGACCTGCCTTACCCTAGGCTAGGAAATGATGATGTAAGACCTGGGGTAGGTCTCTCGATCTCTAAGTGGGGAAGACAGAACCAGAATCCAAAAGGAGCAGTGGCATCTTGTGCCCAGCCCCCTCCTCCATGCAGCCCCAGGCGTCTGGGCATCCAACCCTCTCTTCCATCAGGTCCCACCACCCGGGCCTTCACCCCCTTTTTTCTAACGTGAAGCCCAAGATCAGAATCAGGTCATTTTGTTTCCTGTCGGGGAGAGCAGGTGCTAGGACTCAGGTACACTCCCCTTCTCTCCTTCCCCAAGGAGGTGCCCAGTGTGGGTGAGGCCCTACCTGTGAGCACCCAGCAAATCCAGGCTTGTTTTGCCCAGGCATGCTTGGCTCATACTCCCTTTTCTGTGTTTGGTCTGTCTCCATCTCCGACCCCACCCCAGGATGCACTTGGGTCTCTTGGAGACTGAACAGAGGGTTGCTTGTTCTGGGCAAGGGGATGGTAGGGGACAGATGCCGAGTTCCCACTGGAAAGGAAGTCTAGGTGTGTGTCTGGTTCGGGCACATACTTTGTGTTTTATTAAGGTCCTTTACACTGTCTCTGCCTCAGGCCTGATCTTCAGGGATCAGAGATTTTCTTGGGAGTGTGTGTCTGTGTGTTGGTGTGGCGACGGTAGCCAGCCCGCCAGCCAGCCATGGAGGGGATCCTGTTGCGGTAGGCTCCCGGCTTCCTGAAAAAATCCACTCAGGTTTGCTGGCCTCTGGCTTTCCAGGCTTCAGTTGGGGCGCTGAGGATGGCGAATTTCTGCTGGGGACCAATCTTGCAGGCTAAGCCGGTTGCTAGGAAAGCCTGGTGGGAAAGTGACCGGGAGGAGGGGCGAGAGAGCCGTTTGGCCAGAGCCAGGCGGGAAAAGCTCGTTGCTAGGGAACTCGGCGCCTCTCGCCACTCTCCGGAGAGACGCACTAGGCATGCGCAGTGGTGACGTAACCGCCGGCGCGCCGCGGTTTGAAAGGCCCGAGCCTCGTGCGCTTGCGCAGTGAAGGCCGCCCGGGGCGCACCCCCGTGAGTCCCTCAAACTCAGACGTTCGTGCATCTTTCGGGTCGGGCGAAGCCCTCTCGACGTTGACATGCCGGAGATTCGCCTCCGCCATGTGGTGTCCTGCAGTAGCCAGGACTCGGTGAGGGACTGGCGTGCGGGAGGGTGGAAGAAGTGAAGGCATTCGTCAGCGACCTCTAGAAGTTTTGGAGTCTCAGAGGTGTTGAAGGATAATCCGTATGGCGGGTGCCAAGAAAGAGCTTTATTGGGGTTCTTACGAATTACAGTTTGGGAGACAGAGTCCGGTGAACGGAGTGTTAGCAGAGGGAATCAGGCGCTTATGAGGACAGAGGTCGCGGGCTATTACAGTCGTGTGGAGAGAATTCTAATTGACTGTGATACACGGAAAGAATTATTTGGCTTTAAAGAAAAAGCTGTTCTGAGTTACCGGAGGGTAAGGGTCTGATAAATACCTTGAGTTTTTGGCACATATTCTAGATGCCTGTGTGAATAAAATAAGTGGTCAAAAGTTCAGAGTCCACTGTAGCTACGACCTGCTTGGTCAGAATTCCTCAGCCCCCCCACCTCCACCCCCCGGTCAATCTTCGAGAACACTTTTAGCAATACAGGCTTCATTTTGGTTTTCCTTTCACAAAGGGACTTTGTGTAATTCTAGGAGGGTCATGGTAGAATTTCTGGGCGGCCATAGGAAATTTTGGAGAGATGTGGGGTAGAGGAATTTGCTGAGAGAAAAGGAGGGTGGTTTGCTTCCTGGGAAGGAGCAGAGGTGAATTTCCAGGGGAAAATGTTGGCGGGGACTCCAGGTAGAGTGTGGAGGGATTTATTATTGTAACACTAGAAGGTTTTGTATTGGGGTATAGCCAGATAACAATGTTGGGATAGTTTCAGGTGAATAGCAAAGGGACTCAGACATATATATCCATGTATCCACTCTTCCTCAAACCCCAGAGTGTGGGGGATTATAAGGAAACTGAAACCGGGGTGATGTCAGAGGGCTTGAGAGAACTCTCAGACTAATCTGAGAGCTGGGGAAATAGCCCTCACCTCTGAACCCTAACATTCCCTTTCTAATCTTCTCTCCAGACCTACTGTGCAGAAAACCTTCTCAAGGCAGACACTTACCGTAAATGGCGGGCAGCCAAGGCGGGTGAGAAGACCATCTCTGTGGTGCTCCAGGTGATTCTGCCAGCCGCCCCCTCCCCCATCTTTTTTTTCCCCCCCTCTCTGCTGAGTGGCATGTGTGGTATTAGTTCTCTGACCAGGAACAGAACTGGAGCCCCTGACCCGGAAGCTCAGAGTCTTAACCACTGGGCCCCCAGAGAAGTCTCCCTCCCTCCATCTCCTTAATGGAAATCTGTAGGTCCAGGGTCCACACTCTACTCTGGAGGTAACCGGCAGTGAGCGGAGGCACTTTCTCTTTGGTCCTCACCCCCTCACCTGGAGAGTGAGCAGTGTGGTCCCTGTCCCTTAGCAGAGGAGAGAGGTGATGCAGGACTAGGCGAGGAATGAATCTGTCTGTGGTCCAGGTAGGTTGCTGCTCTTTTCAGAGCCTTATCATCCTCAGCTGGAAGAGAGGAAACCATTGGCACGCATTTTGCCTTCTCAAGGCCCTGGGCTTAGGACTGAAAGATGTCTCATATCATCTAAGCCAATCAACCTCATTTTAAAGATGGGGAAACTGAGGCCTAGGAAGGGCCAAAGTGAAGTGGCCAGTCTTCGTGATCATTGTGGAATGCAGAGTGCTGTGGCACATGCTTGGTGAAGCTGGAGGGAAAAGGGAAAAGGGGAGTCTGACCCAGGATGGTGACAGACTTCCCAACAGGCTGTTCCCATCAGGCACAAGGAGCTGGTGGGAGAAGAGAGCCAGTGAGTTCCCAGGGCTGCCTGGGTGTGACCCTGCGTGATCCGGCTCTCCAGGGAGTGGGATGCCGGTGGAGCTGTTATCACCCCTCTTGCAGGGCGGTGCCGAGAGCTGAACCCAGTTTGGGTGCTCTAGCCCCATTTTTCTTGCTTCTTTGTGTCCGTATGTTGACTTCCTTTGTTTTTTATATTGATTCATATTTGGCTGTGTTGGGTCTTATTTACGGCCTGTGGGATCTAGTTAGCTGGCCAGGGTTGGGAACCTGAGCGCCCTGCATTGGGAGCATGGAGTCGTAGCTCCTGGGTCTCCTGAGAAGTCTCTGTGTTTTTTTTTTTTAATTTTTGGGCAAACCACATGACACTTAGTTCCTCAGCCATGGATTGAACCTGCCCCCAGCCCCCTGCCCTGTTGGAGGCACGGATTCTTAACCACTGGATCACCAGGGAAGTCCTCCACTTCTTGGTTTTGGCCACATTCATCCCTCCAATGTAAGGGTGTTTGGGGAGGGATGCTGGGAACAAGGCCTGCCAGATTGTGGTAAATATATTATTGTCTGTCTTACTCTGTGGCTCTGAAAATGTTTTGGTTCATAAACCTTTTTGCAAATTAGAAGCTGAGAATACTTCTCCCAGGAATTATATACAAGTCTCAAGATTTTGTGAGTTATTTTCGGACTTTTAATATTTCATAGTTCCCTAAGGTAGTATAGTCAGAATAATGAGAGCCAAGAGTTTATTCACAGTTACAACTGTTTGTGAATAGCCTGATGGGCCAGTGGTTAGGATTCCACTCCATGCCACGAGGCCCAGGTTCAATGCCCAACTTGGGAAAGTGCCCTCCACCCCAGAAAAAAAAAAATCCCTGCTAGTTACCATTCTAAATGCCTCCTGTGGGTTAGTTCATTGAATCCTCATAAAAATCCCATTACCTCAAATCTATTATTATCCCCTGTATGATGGAGAAACTAGGCCCAGAGAGATTATACATTTGCCTAGAGGCAGTATTTTCAACTGAGAGAGAGATGCAAGTGGCTGACAAGATAATCTCAGGTGGAATTCCAGTCCCCATCTCTCCCTCTTACTCTCCCTGTGACCTCAGGCAAATGGTTTCATTTCTCAGAAGCTGTTTTCTCACCTGTCCGTGGGGGATAATGTGCTGGGCGCCCAGGGTCACCGTGTTTACAGAAGTGCCGTGTCAGCACGCAGGTGTGTGTTACTGGATGGTCTTGCTGGGCTCTTTTATGATGAGGAGCATCCTGTTTAATTCTGCACCGCTGTGGGAGTGGGGGCAAGAAAGACAGGAAGTGGGGAGTGAGCGAGCCAGAGGAGCCAGCCGAGGCTCAGGCCTCTCTGGCCTGCGAGACTGACGGGGACATGGCAACTGTCACCAAAACGCAGAACTTAGAGCAGGGCCCAGCCTGAGAAGGTCATACACTGGTTGGGATGCCAGCTTTGCCGTGGCTTTGGGACGGGTGAGGAACAGTATCCAAGGGACAGGTAGGGATTGGGCCTGGAGCTGGAGACAGTGTGCTGTTGGGGTTGTCAGCACAGAGACAGGCCCTGGAGGCTTGAGAGTGGGTAGATTCATTTGTCCTTCATTCATCGCAGCGCCTTCTGTAGGCCCAGCGGTGTTAGGCACATAGTGTCGCAGACATCACGAGACAAACATGTGACCTGTGGAGATGTGATATTTGCAGGGAAAGACTGACAGACCAATAAGTCAAACGTATGTCAGATGATGAGTGCTGGGGAGGATATTACACAGTCAGGAGGAAGGAGGAATGTCTCCAGTGGGAGAGGAGGCAGTGGCAAGGAGTCTTTTGACTTTAAAAATATATACATTTATTTATTTATTTGGCTGAGTTGGGTCTTAGTGGTGGTGTGCCATATCCTTTAGTTGTGGGATGTGGGATCTAGTTCCCTGACCAGGGATGGAACTTGGGTCCCCTCTGTTGGGAATGTGGAGTCTCAGCCCCTGGACCACCAAGGAAGTCCCAAGATGTTGAGGTTTTACCAGAAGGATTGAAATTGTGAAGTTGGAGAGCACTGTTGGCGTGTAGTCTGGCAGTTGGTCTGAATTTCTCTGCCAGTCATTACCTGTGTGTAACACGTGAGCTATTGATTTTCCTGTCTGCATCTCGGTTTCCCCATCTATAAGGCTGGGGGAGTTAACTGACCCTTCCTCCCAGTGTGGTGGTGAGGATTCAGTGATGCCCGGCCCAGGAAGAGCTTTGCTCAGCGTGGTAGACAGAATAACGGCTCCCTAAAGGTGTCACAGTCTTCGCTGGTGACTCAGTGGTAAAGAATCTGCCTGCTGATGCAGGAAACACAGGTTCCATCCCTGGGTTGGGAAGATCCCCTGGAGAAGGAAAGAGCAACCCACTCCAGTATTCTTGCCAGGGATGTTGCGTGGACAGCGGAGCCCAGTGAGCTACAGTCCCTGGGGTGGCAGAGAGCTGGATGTGACTGGCCAACTGAGTGTGCACACACACAGAAGTTGTCTGCATCCTAACCCCCAGAACCTGTGCATGTGTCCTGTACATGGAGAAAGGGACTTCGTGAGGATTTTTAAAAATACTTATCTGGCGGCATTGAGTCTTAGCTGGGGCATGCGGGATCTTCCATCTTCATTGGGGTGTGCGCAGTCCTTTAGCTGGAGCCTGTGAACTCTTAGCAGCAGCTTGTGGGATCTGGTTCCCGACCAGGGTTCAAACCCAAGCCCTCTGCATTGGGAGGGCAGAGTCTTAGCCACTGCACCACCAGGGAAGTCCCTGTAGGGATCCTGAGGAGGGGAGATGGGCCTGGATGATTTGGGGGAAGCAGTGTCATCACAAGGCTCCTTATCAGGGAAGGAGGGTGAGTGGAGAACCAGAGAGGAGCTGTGGGCATGGAAGCAGAGGCTGGAGCGGTGCCACTGCTGGCTCTGGAGCTGGAGGAAGGGGCCACCAACAGGAGGGCAGGGGGCTCTAGAAGCTCAGACAAGATGAGGGAACGATTCTCCCCCAGAACGTCTAAAAGGAACGCAGCCCAGCTGTCACTGGCTTTAGCCCAGCCTCGTGACCTCCAGGAAGTTACGCAGCTGCTTCCTGTCTCAATGGCTCGCCTGTGAAATGGAGATAAAGATAGTTCCTGGCTCCCAGGGGTGTCGGTGGTCTTACAGGTGTTACAGGTCTGCCACAGTGGCTGTGCGTTGCGATGGTTAGCATTCTGTGTCCCGTCAACTCCTTTCGGAAGTGGGGAGCCCCCCTTCACTCATGAGGATACCGCGGCTCAGAGAGGTTTTATGTCACCCAGGGCTGCAAACCTTGGCAGTGGCAGGGCTAGATTTGAACTCAGGCTGGTCTCCTGACAAGCCCAGGCTCCTTCCTCCACTATAGGGATGCTCCTGTCTGTGGCAGTGTGCCAGCAGAGTCTCAGGCCACCTCCCGGCTGGGAGGTGACATTGCAAATTGGGCCATCAGATGTTCCTTGCTGTGTAGGGTGGCGGACTAGAAACCTTTGGGGGTCAGAGTCACTTGTCATTATTCTGTGAGCCAAATCAAACAACCCCAGAAACTTTCCATGTGGTCCAGTGGTTAAGAATCCTTCTTGCAATACAGGGGCTTCAGGTGTGATCCCTAGTCAGGGATCTAAGATCCCGTGTGCCTGGAGTACCTAAGCTCAGTCATCCAAACCAAGGATCCTGCAACGAAGATCCCCAGTGTCGCAGCTGAGGCCCGAATTAGCCAAATAAATAAATCATCATAATAAAAGCCCCAGGATGGAAAGTAGGAGATTGCTTCAGCCCCTGTAGCTGCCTTCCACCCCCGCATGACTTTCTATGCGTTTACGTCAGACGGGGCTGTCAGAAACTTTGGGGGAAGACTTCCTCCGGCCAGTTCTTATTTTTGGCTGTGCCGAGTCTTCACTGCTTTAGCGTGGCCTTCCTCTAGTTGCATCGAGCAGGGGCTGCCTCTGCAGTTTTTGGGCTTCTCAGTGCAGTGGCTTCTGTTCCGGAGCAGGGGACACAGGCTTCCGTAGTTATGGCACATGGGTCAGTAGTTGCAGCTCCAGGGCTCTAGAGCACAGGCTCAGTAGTTTTGGCTCATGGGCTTAGTTGCTCCATGGCATGTGGAATCTTCCCAAACCAGGGGTCAGACCCCTTTCCCCTGCACTGGCAGGCAGACTCTTATCCCCCGAGCCACCAGGGAAATTCAGCTCTTTCCTTCTTTCAACAGATAATCATCGAGCAGTGACTAATAACATGTCCCGACTGGTAGCCACAGGGTGCCTGCTGCATGCCGTGCCCTGTGAACGTGGTATTTATGTGCATTATCCTACATAGGGTGATCATCCCCACTTTACAGATGAGGAAACTGAGGCTCCAAGAGCTGAGCTGACAAGACCCTATAGCTAGGGAGTGGCAGAGATGGGACTCAAACCCAAAGTCCGTGGTGAGCCAAACCAGACCAGGCCCCTACCCTCAGGGAGCATCCGTGGGATACTGTATGACTGCGGGCAGGTGTGCCCTTTGTCTGCATAGTGCTGCCAAGGAGAGCTCCGTGGTGCGGGGTTAGAAGCCGGTCAGGCAGAGTCTGGTGGAGCCGGGAACGTGGGCGCCAGGGTGTAGGCAATCGGTCAGTGTCTGTTTTCCAACTCTGACTCCACATCCTGTGCTGTATACAGGGGACAAGGTGGCAGCCTGCAGCCCTACCCCCTCTGTTACCAAGTTGACTTAGCAACGAGACGAGGTGGCCTGGATGGGGGTCGTCTGTCTTCTGAGGTCCCACGGGGAAGCCAGGTGGGGCGTGGGGGCAGAGCGGCACTGACCTGGGCCTTGCCTCCCCTGCAGTTGGAGAAGGAGGAACAGATCCACAGCGTGGACATTGGGAACGATGGCTCAGCCTTCGTGGAGGTGCTGGTGGGCAGCTCAGCTGGAGGTGCCGGGGAGCAGGACTATGAGGTGAGCTGGGCCTGGAGGGGGCCCCCGCTGATCCCTTCCCACATGCCCCCATTGCCGCCCCAGGGTTTCCCTAGCCCCTGGGCCACCTCAGCCCTTCAGAGGAGCCTAGGGCTCGAAGAGATAAAGAGCTGACCCAGATGATAAGCTGTGTGCCGAAACAGCATCACAGTTGCAGAAAGAACCAAAGGCACCTCTGTGTTTTATGACTCGGGCGTCTTAGTGGCTCAGCTGGTAAAGAATCTGCCTGCAATGCAGGAGACCCAAGTTAAATCCCTGGATTGGGAAGATCCCCTGGAGAAGGGAATGGCAACCCACTCCAGTATTCCTGCCTGGAGAATCCCATGGACAGAGGAGCCTGGCGGGTTACAGTCCATGGGGTCGCAGAGAGTAGGACAGGACTGATCAACTGACACTTTCCCTTTCCCTGCTTGAGAGAAAAACTGCTTTTATCTGGTCCCAGAGCTTCAAGATGTCCCAGAAAATTGACATTCCAAATTGCTTGGGGCGCTAAATGTTGACCCAGTCCCTTTTACAAATGTGTACAAGTCTCTTGCTATATTATAAATATTTTAAATGTTGACCCAATCCCTTTTTCAAAAACCAGTTGAATCAATGCAAGCAGAACTGGGGAGATCATAGTGAGCCAGCTGGTGAGTCAGCCAAATGTTTTGGGGAAAAATGAACATATTGTGAAAAAGAGAGTTTATAATTTTAAGTGAATGAATCTTTTTTCTACAAGAAATGGTTTTTTCCTCGCAGTGAGAAATTGTTTTTATTTGAGGTATATTTTACATATAATAAAACGCACAGGTCATCTTTCTGACAGATGCACATACCTGGGTAACCATCCCCCGGATCGAGGTATTAAACACTGGACTTCCCTGGTGTTCCAGTGGTTCAGACTCTGCCTTCCAATGAGGAAGTCCTGGGTTCGATCCCTGGTTGGGGAACTAAGGCCCCACATACTTTGGAGTGTGGCCAAAAAAAAGGGAAAAAAATGACACAGCATCACTGGCCTACCTGCAAGCTCCCTCATATCACTTGGGGTCATTTCTCCCACCCTCAGCTCAGGCCAGCACTACCTCTTTTCTGTCACTAGTTTTGCCTTTCCTAGAATTACATATAAATGGTGTTACAGTATGCGGTTTTCAGGTATTTCTGTGTGTGTGGCTGGCTTCTTTTACTCTGCCCTGTTTTTTGAGGATCTAACACATTGTGTGTGCATGAGCAAGCTGTTTCACCTTGTTGCTGAGAAGTTTCACTGGAAGCAGAGATCTCCACGTGTTTCTCCATTCTCTTATTGACGGGCCTCTGGACTGTTGCCACTTTTGGTGGCTGTTTTTGTCCACGCCTCGAGGCTTTCAGGATCTTAGTTCTCCAAGGAGGGATTGAACACAGACCCCAGCAGTCAAAGTGCAAAGGAGTGAAAGTGCAAAGTCCTCTCAACACTAGACCGCCAGGGAACTCCCTGCCACTTTTTGATTATTATGAACACAACTGCTGAGAACCTTCTTGTACAAGCCTCTGTATAGAGATCTCTTTGGGGTAAATACTTAAAAGAGTTGAATTGCAGTTTCTTCAGGTAGATCTCTTTTAACCTTATTAGAAAAGTGAAAGTGAAGTCGCTCAGTTGTGTCTGACTTTGCGACCCCATGGACGATAGCCTACCAGGCTCCGCAGTCCATGGGATTTTCCAGGCAAGAATACTGGAGTGGGCTGCCATTCCTTCTCCAGGGATCTTCCCAACCCAGGGATCGAAGCCAAGTATCCTGCATTGCAGTCAGACGCTTTACCGTCTGAGCTACTAGGGGAAGCCCAAACTAGAGTTTCTAGTATTGTGGTGGTTTAGTCACTAAAGTCTTGTCTGAACTCTTGCAACCTTATGACTGTAGCCTGCTAGGTTCCTCTGTCCATGGGATTCTCCAGGCAAGAATACTGGAGTGGGTTGCCATTTCCTTCTCCAGCCTGATTAGAAATGGATAGTTTTCCGGAGTGGTTTATTCCATTTTACATTCCCTTCAGCAGTATATGAGCTCCACACCGTTACTATTCTTGATGTTGCCAGTTTTTATTTATTTCTCTGGGCCAGGTCTTCAGTTCAGTTCAGTTCAGTCGCTCAGTTGTGTCTGACTCTTTGTGACCCTATGAATTGCAGCACGCCAGGCTTCCCTGTCCATCACCAACTCCCGGAGTTCACTCAGACATGCATCCATCGAGTCAGTGATGCCATCCAGCCATCTCATCCTCTGTCAACCCCTTCTCCTTCTGCCCCCAATCCCTTCCAGCATCAGAGTCTTTTCAGTGAGTCAGCTCTTCACATGAGGTAGCCAAAGTACTGGAGTTTCAGCTTTAGCATCATTCCTTCCAAAGAAATCCCAGGGCTGATCTCCTTCAGAATGGACTGGATAGATCTCCTTGCAGTCCAAGGGACACTCAAGAGTCTTCTCTAACACCACAGTTCAAAAGCATCAATTCTTTGGCACTCAGCTTTCTTCACAGTCCAACTCTCACATTCATACATGACCACTGGAAAAACCATAGCCTTGACTAGATGGACCTTTGTTGGCAAAGTAATGTCTCTGCTTTTCAATATGCTATCTAGGTTGGTCATAACTTTTCTTCCAAGGAGTAGGCGTCTTTTAATTTCATGGCTACAGTCACCATCTGCAGTGATTTTGGAGCCTCCAGAAATAAAGTCTGACACTGTTTCCACTGTTTGCCCATCTATTTCCCATGAAGTGATAGGACCAGATGCCATGATCTTCATTTTCTGAATGTTGAGCTTTAAGCCAACTTTTTCATTTTCTTCTTTCACTCTCATCAAGAGGCTTTTTAGTTCCTCTTCACTTTCTGCCATAAGGGTGGTGTCATCTGCATATCTGAGGTTATTGATATTTCTCCCAGCATTCTTGATTCCAGCTTGTGCTTCTTCCAGCCCAGCGTTTCTCATGATGTACTCTGCATATAAGTTAAATAAGCAGGGTAACAATATACAGCCTTGACGTACTCCTTTTCCTATTTGGAACCAGTCTGTTGTTCCCATGTCCCGTTCTAGCTGTTGCTTCCTGACCTGCATATAGGTTTCTCAAGAGGCAGGTTAGGTGGTCTGATATTCCCATCTCTTTTTAGAATTTTCCACAGTTTATTGCCAAATTCAGACTTAAATTGAAGAAAGTAGGGAAAACCACTAGACCCTTCAAGTATGACCTAAATCAAATCCCTTATGATTATACAGTGGAAGTGAGAAATAGATTTAAGGGCCTAGATCTGATAGATAGAGTGCCTGATGAACTATGAACTGAGGTTCGTGACACTGTACGGGAGACAGGGATCAAGACCATCCCCATGGAAAAGAAACGCAAAAGAGCAAAATGGCTGTCTGGGGAGGCCTTACAAATAGCTGTGAAAGGAAGAGATGTGAAAAGCGAAGGAGAAGAGGAAAGATATAAGCATCTGAATGCAGAGTTCCAAAGAATACCAAGAAGAGATAAGAAAGCCTTCCTCAGTGATCAGTGCAAAGAAATAGAGGAAAACAACAGAATGGGAAAGACTAGAGATCTCTTTAAGAAAATTAGATATACCAAGGGAACATTTCATGCAAAGTTGGGCTCGATAAAGGACAGAAATGGTATGGACCTAACAGAAGCAGAAGATATTAAGAAGAGGTGGCAAGAATACACAGAAGAACTGTACAAAAAAGATCTTCACGACCCAGATAATCACGATGGTGTGATCACTCACCTAGAGCCAGACATCCAGGAATGTGAAGTCAAGTGGGCCTCAGAAAGCATCACTATGAACAAAGCTAGTAGAGGATGGACAGAGGAGCCTGGAAGGCTGCGGTCCATAGGATCACGAAGAGTTGAACATGACTGAAGTGACTTAGCTCGCACGCACACACGGCAGTCCAGTGTTTACGACCCCACTGTCATTGCCAGGGGCCCAGATTCAGTCAGTCTCTGGTTGGGGAACTAAAATCCCGCAGGCTGTGCAGTGTGACGAAAAATAATAATAATAAAGGTTTTACAAGTTGCGAAAAGGCAAATTGATGGCACATTATGTTTTAAAGAGTTTATTTAAGCAGACAACTTGAATCCAAAACTAGGTAGCCAAAACTAAAAAATGATTAGAGGTGCTCTGTGGGTGGGCTAGGACAGAGGTTTTTAGAGAGAAAACAGGAAAGCAGAGCAGAGCAGTTATCTAATGGACTAGAGTTTGAACTTTTTTTTAACTAATTTTTTTTTAGAGTATAGTTGCTTTACAATGTTGTGTTAGTTTAGTCTCCACTGTGCAGCAAAGTGAATCAGCTGCAGGTGCACACATATCTCCTCACTCCTGGATTTCCTCTCCATTTAGGTCAGCTCAGAGCCCTGAGTGCAGCGCCCTAGGATGTACAGCAGGTTCTCATCAGCCGTCTCTGCCCGACAGGGTATCAGGAGTATACGGGTGTCAGTTCCAATCTCCCAGTCCACCCCACCTCCCTGGCCCTGAAACGATTTTCTTACTTGGGAAAATCGAGGGACTCGGCTGTTCACGATTAGTTGATTTCATTTTCTTAGATTTGAGTTCATCAACTCTTGCTTAAATTTTGATTGATTTACTGAAGCTACCTAATTTTACATAAAATCAACCATCTTTGGGGCAATTAAAAAAAAAAGTTCTCTCTTCTTGGCAAACAGATTCAGATCAAAATTCCACTTCTTAATTATGAGAAGAGCCAGTGCATTTTTGCTAAAAACTGTATCTATTCTGGCATGTGGATCTTTATTGTAAACCTCTTATCTACCTAGAAAAGTGGAATGGTCAGCTCAGGGCTGTATGTTTACAGAGTTTGGAAACCTGTATATCAGTAGTCTCCCATTCCCTTGAGGTTTTTTGTTTTGTTTTGTTTAAATTTTATAATTATCAGTTTTGGTGGCACTGTGTCTTCATCACCGTGCGTGGGCTTTCTCTAGGTGCACCGAGTGGGGTTTATTCTACTTGTGGTGCACAGGCTCAGTAATTGTGCTCCTGGGGCTCAGTTGCCCTGAGACGTGTGAATCTTCCCAGACCTGGGATCGAAACCTTGATCCCTGCACTGGAAGGTAGATTCTTAACCACTGGACCACCAGGCAGGTTGCACACTTACTTGTATGTTGTGTTTGATAATGTCAGTTTGTTGTTGTTCAGTTGCTAAGAGCTGTCTGACTCTTTGTGACCCCATGGGCTGCAGCACGCCAGGCTCCCCTGTCCTTCACTGTCTCCCAGAGTTTGCTCAAACTCATGTCCATTGAGTAGGTGATACCATGCAACCATCTCATCCTCTGTCGCTTCCTTCTCCTCCTGCCCTCAATCTTCCCAGCATCAGGGTCTCTTCCAATGAGTCAGCTCTTCCCATCAGCCGGCCGAAGTATTGGAGCTTCAGCTTCAGCCTCAGTCCTTCCAGTGAGTAGTCAGGGTCGGTTTCCTTTAGGATTTACTGGTTTGATTTCCTTGCTGTCCAAGGGACTCTCAAGAGTCTTTTCCAGCACCACAATTTGAAAGCATCAGTTCTTTGGCGAGCGCCTTCTTTTTGGTCCAGTGTTCACCTTCATGCATGACTACTGGAAAAGCCATAGCTTTCATTATGCGGACCTTTGTCAGCAAAGTGATTTGTAGGTTTGTCATAACTTTTCTTCCAAGGAGCAAGTGTCTTTTAATTTCATGGCTTCAGTCACCATCCACAGTGATTTTGGAGCCAAAGAAAATAAAGTCTGTCACTCTTTCCAGTTTTCCCCATCAATATATGCACTCTTGGTGTGTCTGAGTCTGCAGTTTGTGGTTTTTGCTGACCTTAAATCATGGCAGCCTGTTTCCTCATGGCTAATGGTGTGTGTGTGTGTGTGTGTGTGTTAATTCCACTCTTGGGTAATATATAGGTGGAAGTTCTATGAGGGCCTAGTTTGAAGTACATTCCTCCAAAGAGGATTTGCTCCAGCCAGCACCAGGTGATACTACATACATGGGACCACTTATATTTTCAACTTGGGTTTTCCCATTCTGATAACTAGTGGAGTTTTGCTCCAGATCCTTGAGAGTGGAGATCTCAGGCAAGAATACTGTAGTGGGTTGCCATTCTGTTCTCCAGGGCGTCTTTCCCACCTGGAGATTGAACCCAGGCCTCCTACATTGCAGGCAGATTCTTTACCGTCAGAGCTACCAGGGAAACCCATCTCGGGATAGGAGTCTCTAGAGAAAATTTTTCATCTTTTCTCTGCTGGGAGAGAGCTCTGGCCAGAGCTAAGGGCTCCCACTGACTGTCCCCACCAGACACGTTTCTCCCTAATTTACTCATGGAAGGAAGGTCCAGCTCTCTGCACAAGGGTGTCTCCTGAGATGCCTTTATTCCTGAGTTGGAGCTCACGTTTTGAACTCCCCGTTCTCCCCGCTCACATCACGTTGTTGTTCAGCCATTAAATCCCGTCTCTTTTCAACGCTATGGACTGCAGCACGCCAGGCTTCCCTGTCCTTCACTGTCTCCCAGAGATTGCTCAGACTCTTGTCCATTGAGTCGGTGATGCCATCCAACCATCTCATCCTCTGTCACCCACTTCTCCACTTGCCCTCAGTCTCTCCAAGCAGCAAGGTCTTTTCCACTGAGTTGACGGTTTCTATCAGGTGGCCAAAGTATTCCTGCCGTGCAGAACCCTTTGATTCAATCAGGCTCTGTGCCACCTGAAGTCGGTAACAAGGCAGACACCAACATCAGTGCCACCCACTGTATCAGTCAGGGTCCCACCAGGAGGCTGAAATCATACCAGTTAGTTTAACAGAGAGAATTAATGTAAAGAATTAGTAACTAAGTATTGAACTAAAGAGGCCAGAAGACGCAGGTAGAACTCAGAAGCACCTGCTAGGAGCAGCCACCACCCTTAGGGCTGGAGGAACAAAAGGAAGAGGTTGGAATTGTTGAAATGTGGGTGTGTTGAAGCTTGGAAGTGAACCTTTGGGGCTGAAACTCAGATCCTGAGGAGGGAGTGATCCCCAGCTGGTTCTGGTCTACCCTGAGAACATGCAGTGAGGCTAGTTCTCCAGGTCCTGGGATGCCGCAAACTGGATTCACCTGCGCGACTCCCCCCACCCCCAACCTCCCGGGAAGAACTGCTGCACAAGTGGCAGCAAAGCACACCTAAGATGCTGGTCACCTGATCTGCAAGAATCCACCTCCCTTCTCCAGCCTTGCAGCCTCTCTCTCTCTCTCTCTAGCTCCCCCTGCTGGCAGATCCTGACAAGGAGCAGCTGGCAATTAGAAATGTCCCCAGCATCTCAGAGCTGAGCCACCAGTGTGGAATTTTTTTTTTCCTTAAAAAAAAAAAAAAGTTTAAAAAAATTTCTTCTTCTTTTTTATTTTTTCCATTATATTCCTTTATTATTTTATTTATTTGCTTTTTATTTTTCAAAGATGGGGCTGAACTGAGAAACAGTCAAAAATTTTTTAATTAATTAATTTACTTATTCAGCTGTGCCAGGTCTTAGTTGTGACACACTAAGATCTTCAGTCTTCATTACAGTATGTGGGATCCAGTTCCCCAACCAGGGATCGAACCCAGGCCCCCTGCACTGGGAATGCAGTCTCAGCCACTGGGCCACCCGGGAAGTCCAGAGACAGTCAATTAATGGAGACACCCAGTGTTAATAGTGGGTGTGTCTCCCCTATCTCGTTGGTTTCTGGGCTGTTCCTTCCGGGCCCTAACACTTCCTTTCTGCTCCCTCATTCGTGCGTTTCTGAAAGGTCATTGTGAATATCCTTTGCTGGGAGCCCACCGATCTGGGAGGGTTCCCAAGGCTGTGCAGCTCTCTGCATGTCCAGATATGGAAGACTCTGGAAGAATTTAGCAAAGGGTGGTTCAGATCTGGGAGCAGAAGGATCCCTCTGGGACCTGTGTCAGGGAAGGACTGACAGGACACCCAGGAAGAAGAGAAGTGTCCAGAAGCCTTGAGGAGTGCTGAGGTCGAGCTGGATCTGGAGACCCCCTAGGCTCTGCTCAGGCTCCTGCGCTCTTCTAGTCTCTAGGAGGTGTCATTGCCACCAGCCAGGCCTGGTCCTCAGTCACTCTGCCTTTCCCCAGGTCCTTCTGGTCACCTCGTCTTTCATGTCCCCTGCCGAGAGTCGCAGTGGCTCAAACTCCAACCGCGTTCGTATCTTTGGGCCTGACAAGCTGGTCCGGGCAGCAGCAGAGAAGCGCTGGGACCGAGTCAAAATTGTCTGCAGCCAGCCCTACAGCAAGGTACCCAGGGTGGGAGCAAGGCCCTTGGTCCTGCGCCACAGGAGAGGCAAGAGGCAATATTGAGTCCCTGAGGGCTGGAAGGGCCGGACAGTCCACCTCCCTGGGGAATTACAAGGAGGCTAGGCCCCTGCGTTCTCTGAAATTGGTTTTCCGTCCTCCCCATAGAGGAATCTTGGTTTCCTGGAGGGAGATTGGGAAGGGTGACCTGCAAGATCTCACGGGAATTGGGAGGGGGTCTGCTGACTTGTGGGAGACGTGTGGCTTCTTAGAGCGTGGCCTCAGAGTTAGCATCATGAAATCTGGAATCAGAATGCTGGTTTAAAACCTGGCTGCTGCACTCCTTAGCTCTGTGATCTCGGGCTAGTGACCACCTTTCTGGCCATGCTGGGACCCAGGTTTCTTCCATCTCATGGTTCTACATCCACCCAGCAGAGGAGGAAAGAGCCGGGAGCATTTCTGAGTCACGGAAGTGGCACACGGCCCTCCTTCGCATTCCACTGGCAGAAAATTGGCAGGCAGAATGGATTTGCCTAGACCCTGCAGCCTTTGCCAGTTGCTCTGAGGCTCAAGGGCTGAGCACATAAAGGCGTTATGCCAAGCCTGACCCCAAGTTAGGGCTCAGTGACAGCTTGTGGCTATTTTATTCTTGTCATGATCAACCGGGCAGCTCCCCAGATGTGTGTATCCACTGGAGGGAAAGAGTCAGGAAGGGGTTTCTCTAAACGAAAGGGATGGGGCCAAGCCTTTGTCCTTGGCCAGACTCCCTGACTCCCACCCCTCCTCTCCCAGGATGCCCCCTATGGCCTGAGTTTTGTACGGTTTCACAGCCCCCCAGACAAAGACGAGGCCGAGGCCTCATCCCAGGTAAGCTCTGCCTGCCCCTGCCCCTGCCCAGAGCCTTCTCCCCACCTCTTCACCCTCACCTGCCAACAGCCCTCCCACTGCACTGACCTTGTGGGACCTTAGAAGGTGACCAAGCTCGGCCAGTTCCGTGTGAAGGAGGAGGATGAAAGTGCCAGCTCCCTGAAACCCGGGGCTCTCTTCTTCAGTCGTATCAACAAGACACCCCCAGGTGAGGACAGAAAGCCTGGGTCCTGAGCAAGTAAAGGCTGGGGCCCTGGATCCTGGGCCTGAGGGAGTGGGGGGCTGGGGCCTGGACCCCTGGGTCACTGCTGGGTCTTGGAAACAACACTTTGGGACCCATGGATAGAAAGGAGCCAGAAGGCCTGAGGGTCCAGCCCCCTCATCCTGGATCCGCTCTCCCCCTCTGCAGTGGCAGCCAGTGACCCGGCAGGACCCAGCTATGCAGCGGCTACACTGCAGGCCTCCAGCGCCACCTCCCCAGCCTCCAAGGCAGCAGGCAGCGCCTCCAAGGTGAGATCACCAGACCCTGGGGGGCCGGAAAGGAGGAGAGGAGCTGGAGGCCTCAGCACAACCCACCCCCTCAGCCTCAGGAGTCCCCCAAAGGCAAGAGGAAGCTGGATTTGAACCAAGAAGAAAAGAAGACCCCCAGCAAACCATCAGCTCAGCCCTCAGTACCTGCCCTCAAAAGACCCAAATGTGAGAAGACGGGATTCCTTGTTCCCACAGAGGGTCCAAGGGTGGAGAGGCAGGGATCCTGGTCTGAGGGAAGAGGGCCTGGGGATCTGAACTGGGTCTGAGAGAGGAGGGGCTGGGAGCCTGAACTCCTAGGTCTGAGACAGGAGAGTTGGGGGGTGTAGCCGTACATTTTCTAACTGAATCCACTTGTCTGGCTTCCCCAGTGCCAGCTCTTCCCCGTACCCCAGCCACTCCCCGACCCCCTGCCCCAGCACGAGGGGCGGCACCAGAGAAGCTCCGAGGAGAAGGCGCTGAGCCCAAGGCCCCCGCGCAGGCCCACAGGAGCTGGGGAAGATCCTCCAGGGTGTGGTGGTGGTGCTGAGTGGCTTCCAGAACCCCTTCCGCTCAGAGCTCCGGGACAAGGCCCTTGAGCTGGGGGCCAAGTATCGGCCGGACTGGACTCCAGACAGCACACACCTCATGTAGGCCCGCGTCCCCTGCCCTCACTCCCCGCTGCCCCTTCTCCGACTCCTTCCATCTGCTCCGTCTTGCTCTCTCTCGGTCACCTCGCCTCTCTGTATCCTCTGCCTCTCGTTCTCTTTTCTTCCCTCTGCCCCTCTGTCTCTCTCCTATGCCCCTTGTCTCTTTGCCTTTGCCGCTCAGACCGCCCTCCGTTCTGCTCCCCACCAGCTGCGCCTTTGCCAACACCCCCAAGTACAGCCAGGTCCTTGGCCTCGGAGGCCGAATCGTGCGCAAAGAGTGGGTGCTGGACTGTCACCGCATGCGGCGGCGGCTGCCCTCGCGGAGGTGAGGCCTTTCTGCACACGTGTGCTTTACACATGCACACGCACACCCCGGCCCTGCCCCTCATCCCCGTGCCAGGCAGTGCCAGGGATCTGGGGAGAAATCAGGCTGTGGCCTGCCAGCCCAGACTTCCCAGAGGAGGAGGGGCAGGGCTGGGAGATGGGGAGGAGAGGGAGGGGCGTCCCCAGGGGTCCCAGCAGGGCTCTGGGAAGTCTGCTTAGCAAAGGAAAAGGCTGCAGGCTGGAGAAACAGCATTCACAAAGGCTCAGGGCGGAGAATGAAGTGTTGGGACTTGTTGACATTCATTCATCTGAAACCCCTGTGCGGTGTCAGGCTGGGCTGCCCACCGCTGGACCCCAGACATCGGTCCCTCCTTTCGAGAGCCTCTAACTTTGATGAGGGGCCAGACTGATTGTGAAATACTTTGGAGAAGGGCCCACAGGGAGAACTGCAGTGAGCCAGGGTTCTTCACGGAGGAGGAGAGGCTCCCCAGGCTGGGCGGAGGCAGAGGGGCCGAGGCTGGCTCAGCCTGGCATCTGTCGGGAGGCAGGGCTCCTTTAGCAGTCTCAGCCCCTGGGCCACTGGGGAAGGCCCCCAGCACTTCAAGCCTCTGAGTTTCCCCACGAGCCCTGGTTCTACAGTGAGGGTGACTTACCCGAAAGGGCGTCACCAGGTTGGAAGCAACCATATCGCGTGCGGAAGGCTTTTTACGTGGGGGCCAGGGCAGCATCCCCAGGAGGTTCACTCGCTTCTGCTGCGTGTGCACTCTGCCCTGTGATTTGGGGGCCACTTGATTCATCTCTCTGGGCCTCCATTTCCTCATCTGTAAAACGGGGCTGAAAATAGCACCCGCCTCAGGATTCAGCGACTCTGAACCTGTCAAGTGTTCGCAACAGTGCCTGGCACATAGGAAATTTGCTTTCAAGATTTTCCCCTTAATCAGTAGGCAGTCTCCTAATGAGAAACTGACTTTGATGCTTGCAGGAGAGAATTATTTCTGATTTTTTTTGTTTGTTTGTTTCTGAAATGAGACATTTCTTCCCTCGGAGGGGAAGCCAGAGATTGCTGTGGTCTATGGTGTGGGTGGCTGAAGGTCCACGGGTCCCTTCTGGAGCTGGGAGAAGGGGCAGACCAGGAGGGAGACCACGTCTGCACCCTGAGGAGTTATTTATTGATAGTAAATGCAGCGCGTGCTGCTTCTTAAGCCCCCTCCCCAGCTCCCTGAAGGACACACCTGCTGTTGGTCTGAGGCCCGATCCCTCCTCCAGGTACCTCATGGCTGGGTCAGGCTCGAGCAGCGAGGATGAAGGGGGCTCTCACAGCGGCGGCAGTGGGAGTGAAGCCCCCAAGGCTCCCCGAAGGTCCATGCCCCCTGCCTGGCACGGGGAGGTGGAGTCGGGGGACATGGTACCCCAAACTCTCTATTCCTGTCTCCTGCGGGCACACACTCACACCCCTCATTGCCCCTTCCCTCCTCCCTGACCCACCCTCCCTCCTCAGCGCCCCCAGACCAAAGCCAAGCCCCTCAGGCAGCAGGACTTAGCTCACCCCAGAGACCCCCAACCCCAGAAGAGACCAAGACAGCCTCACCAGGGGCCCAGGAAGATAATGAAGACACTGAGGTGGAGCAGTCAGGTCAGAGTCTGAGGGAAGAGTGGCTGAACACCCAGACTCCCTCATCTGAAAGGGGAAGGAGTTCCAAGTCTGAGCTCCTGGGTCCAGCGAGATGGGGCTGGATCCTAGACAGTGGACCTGGGGGAGGGGGGGGAGGCTGCCCCCTCACCCCCAGCTGGATCTGGGGAGCGATTGGGTTGGGAGTTGAGACACCCCACCTGTGCTCAGGTGTGAGGCTGGGAGGTAGGGGCCTCGAGCTGACTGTCTGCTCACAGAAGGACAGGACAACGGGGCAGAAGACTCTGGGGACACCGAGGACGAGCTGAGAAGGTAGAGTGGGGCTGGGTGGCCAGGGTGGCCTCGGCCTTGGGTGGAGGGGAGCTGGTCTGCACACTCCTTCCCCACCCTTCTTGGCCTCCCCAGGGTGGCCGAGCAGAAGGAAGAAAGGCAGCCCCCTGGTCAGGAGGAGAATGGTGAGGACCCGTACGCAGGATCCACAGATGAGAACACGGACCACGAGGGCCCCCGGAGTCTCCCGACCTGCCAATTCCCGAGCTCCCAGGTGGGAACTCTTCCCTCCTGATGTGGGGTTTGCCCTGTCAATTGTCTAAGGTGACTTGCCCCAGGCCCCCCAGGATGGCCGCTGCCCACTCCAACTTGTCTCCCAGGCTCCTCACCCTCCTCCCTGACCTTTGCCACCTCCATATCCTCTCAGGCCTGTTCCCTTCCTGTCAGCATCCTTGCCTGTCTGTCCCGTCCTGACTTCCGCTGTGACCACCTCCCTCACAGCCCAGCCCCCCGCCAGACCCCCTTTAGCTTCTCACCCCCTGACGGCAGGGGCCTCCCACTCCCTCAGCTTCAAGACCGACCCGGGGGCTTTAAGAATCTGCAGGTACCCCAGCTACACCCCCGGGTTCAGCTTTGTCGGTGCGGGTAGGGCTCGGAATACAGATGCGCCGATCTCTGTTGGGACCCGCCTTGCTATTCATCACCCCAGACATGGGGGCAGGCATCGGAGCCTCTTCTCTCAAGAATGAAAGGAGAGGGACTCCCCCGGGTGGTCCAGTGGCTAAGACTCCAGGCTCCCTGTGTAGGGGGCTCAGGTTTGATCCCTGGTCAAGGAACTAAGATCCTGTGTGTGGCGTGGCGCAGCTGAGAGAGAATGAAAGGAGAGCCGGACAGGCAGAGGCTCTGAGTGGAGGCGAGGGTCTGTGGCCCCCGGAAAAAGCCATTTCCACCTGGTTCCTCACAAGTGATGGGCAGGAACATACTCTGATCCTCCTCCAAAGCCCCAAACGTGACCTTGGCAACTTAACAGAAAATCATGTTAAACTGGAACGAAGAGCCACCCTGAAGGTCAGCGCCAGAGAAGGCACTGGTGAAAATGAGTGGGCTATCCAGTGGAGGAAGTGGCAGGATGTAAAGTGTCCAGCCCAGACCAGGTGAAGGAACTGACTGACCTGGTGTAAGAAACACATTGCCACTAATAGTAATTGTATCTATTACCATTAATATAAAACAAAACCCCATTAGGCCTGCCTAGAACCACTGCTTGTCAGGGATGGCTTCTGAGTCAGGGTGTCCACGGACATTCCGCACCCCCTCCAGCCGCTGCGCCTGACTTCTTGTCCAGTCTGGGAGTGTCCCGTGGCTCCTAGCTGGCACCCCCGGGACTCCAGCAGTTCACGTTGGCTCTCCCCACCCCATCTCTCCCCTGCAGACTTCTTCCAGGGCAAGCGCTTCTTCCTTTACGGGGAGTTCCCAGGGGACGAGCGGCGGACACTCAGCCGCTATGTCACAGCCTTCAACGGGTCAGTCTCCAGGGGCAGGGGGTGGGGGCTGGAAGGTCATGGGGAGGATGGAGAAGGGATGTACCCTGAGGGTCGACACAGGCTGTGGAGCTCCGTGCCAGCCCTGCTCGCTGTGCTAGGGCCCTGGACGCATAGCTTCCCACACCACACCCCCAAACTCCCCATCACCGACCCCTTCATCCCCACTTCCTCCTTTCTAAAATGAGGCTCCTCACCGCCCTTCTGAAAGTATTGGTGATGGCAGGAGCTGGTGGTTTCATGGATACGGCGAGCCTGACACATGGGAGTGGGGGACCCACGGGTGGGCCACAGGGCACGTGGGTGGGGGTGGAGAGAGGATGGCCTCTGAGGGTGTTTGGGGGAGGAGGGTGTCCAGAGAGGGGGCGCCGATTCTCCGCCTCTTTGCATCCTCCTCCAGGGAGCTTGAGGACTACATGAGTGAGCGGGTCCAGTTTGTGATCACCGCACAGGAGTGGGACCCCAGCTTTGAGGAGGTGAGTCCTGGAGGGGCAGGAGACGGAGGCCAGCCTGCCCCCAGCACATTCCCCCAGCCCCTCCTGGCTCATGTTCCTGCCCGTACCCTTCCCACTGCCCCCCCACCCCCACCCCCTTGCAGGCCCTGGACGGACAACCCCTCCCTGGTGTTCGTCCGCCCCCGCTGGATCTACAGTTGCAACGAGAAGCAGAAGTTACTTCCCCACCAGCTCTACGGGGTGGTGCCCCAGGCGTGAAATGTGTGTGCACACATGGACGCGTACACACACATGCACGCACATGTGCACGCATACACACACACCCACACGAGTTTAATAAAGGAGACTTGGCTTGGAGCAGCGTGCCCCTCCCTCACGTCTCTGAGAACCCCCTGCAGGCTCCCTGCCTTGTGTCTCAGGTTTGGTTCCACTCGCCTCTGAAGGCCGGGTCTTCGGGCCACCTGATGACTCCTGTCCTGGGGTCTGCGGAAGAACGACCGGCTCCCTGTCCCGGGGCCTGCTTGGGAAGGAGCTCCTTGTTACTCTCCCTGGTGCCTCCCAGCTTTGGCAGCAGGTGGCAGGGGATTGGGAATCTGACATGTAGCACCACCCCTCAGCTGGTTTGGATCCCTGGAGCCCATTCCCGTATCTCGGTTGTCCCTTTGGGGGTCCTGGGCTGCGGGCTGGGATGCTCATGGGGTGGCCGCCCTCGAAGTCTCAGCTCTCTTGGGCCAAGGACATCTTTCTCCAGGGCTCTCAGAAGTAGCTGTGAAACCATCCCTGGACTGGTTCGACATCACCTCTTTTGGGAGGGAGAGTTAGGGAAGGGGCATTTAAATCACCCTCCACAAATCCCCAGCCCCCTTTAAGGTTCCACCATATTTAAGGTGGGACCTGACCTGGGTGTTAGAGAATCAGGGTAGAAGGTGGGTGGGATGGGGGACTTCTCTGGTGGTCCAGTGGTTAAGACTCCGTGCTCCCAATGCAGGGGCATGGGTTCAGTCCCTGGTTGGGGGAGATCCAGCATGCCATGTAGCACAGCCAGAAAAATACGAAACAAAATAAACACAACCACCTTTAGGACTTCCCTGGTGGTCCAGTGGTTAGGACTGTGCAGTTCCACTGCAGGGAAGATGGGTTCAGTCCCTGGTCAGGGAGCTAAGATCCTGCATGCCATTCGGTGTGGCAAAAAAACGAAACAAAAAGCAACAGTGAAATGAACAATTCACTTCCTCAGCCACAGTGGCCGCACTTCCAGTGCCCACTGGCTGCTGGTCTGGACAGTGCCGATGGAGGGCCTTCCCTTACTGTAGAAAGGAGGCAGGGCAGCCCTGCAGTGCAGTGAACGGGAGCCTAGAAGTTCGAACTTCATCCTAGGGAGGGCAAAGGGCAGGATCAGAGCTGGGGAGCAAATGACCATAAACTTAATGTCTTAAAAGAAAGGTTATAACCTAGATTTGGGGTCCAAAATGCGTCTTGCCAGGCTAATCATCAAGGTGCAGGCAAGGCTCTGCTCCTCCTGGGGCTCTGGGAGAGAATCTGTGTCCTTATCTTTCCCAACGTCCAGCCCACGACCCGTGCCCTTTCCCTCTTCAAAGCCAGCAATGGCCGGTGGAGTCTTTCTCACACTGTATCACTCCGACACTGACTTCTTGGGATTATGCTGAGCCCACCTGGATAACCTGGGATAATCTCCTGGTTTTAAAGTCAGCCCGTTAGCAACCTTCCTTCCTTATGCTGTCTTAAAAATTTTTATTTATTTCTGACTGGGCTAGGTCTTCGTTGTTGTGTGGGCTTTTCTCTTGTTGCACCAAGCGGGGACTACCCTCTAGTTGAGTTGCCTGGCCTTCTCATTGCATTGGCTTCTCTCATGGCTGAGCACAGGCAGGCTTCAATAGTTGGGGCACATGGGCTCAATAGTTGTGGGTCCCAGGTTTAGTTGCTCTGAGGCCTGTAGGATCTTCCCAGGTCAGGGGTCGAACCTATGTTTCCTGCATTGGCAGGTGGATTCTTTACTACGAGCCATCAGGGAAGCCCCCTCATGCTCTGTTAATTCACCTTTGCCATGGAACGTATCCACAGGTTCCAGGGATTAGGCTGTGGGGGTTCATTACTGTGCCAACCACACCCACCACGTGTAAGACACTGAGGTTCTGGTGTGCCAAATGAGACATGAGTCCCTGCTCTCATGGGGCTGACATTCTGCTGGGGGTCAGAGATGGCGAGTGTCTTGTAGCGTGGCAATAAACCCTGTGTGAGCAGAAAAGGTTGGGTGGGGTTATCCAGCGATGAGAGCGACAGGGTCATGGGGAAGGCATCTCAGAGCACTCTCCCATCAGCAGGGACTCTGGAGAAGCAAGGGAGGGTCTGGGGGAACCATCCCAGGCAGAGGAAAAGCAAGGCAGGAGCACATGCACGGAGCAGCAGGGCGTCGGGATGGCAGGGAAATGGGCCCACCCAGACTGAGCACTGGCCCCTTGGTTGTGTGCGTGTGCAGTCCTGTCTGAGAGTTAAGCCTTGAGGAGCCATTGCTTGAGCTCAGATACAAGGAGGAAAAAGGAGCAGCAGGGCATCGGGATGGCAGGAAAATGGGACCCACCCTGACTTCAACACTGTCCCCTTGTTTGTATGCGTGCGCAGTCCTGTCTGAGAGTTAGGCCTTGAGGAGCTACTGTTTGAGCTCAGATCTGAAAGGTGGGGAGGATGGAATGCAAGGTGGTTTGTGGAATCGCCAGCATCAGGGGCATGAGCCCTGTCCAACTCTCTGATGCCATGGATTGTAGCCTGCCAGGCTCCTCTGTCCATGGGATTTTCCAGGCAAGAATACTGGAGTGGGTTGCCATGCCCTCCTCCAGGGGATCTTCCCAACCCAGGGGTCAAACCCACTTATCCTGCATCTCCTGAATTGGCAGGCCGGGTTCTTCACCACTATCACTACCTGGGAAGCCTGGGTACAGCCAAATCCCATCTCTCCAGGAGTCAGTTTTCTGGTCTAGACAAGCTAAGGTTGGACCAGATGGACACATCCCAGATGAGTTTGTGTCCTTGAGACTTGGATAGCGGTGTGGTTGCTTCCGAGGAGATCTGCCAAGACAGGCTCCATGGTAAACATGGGCACAGGCCATACTGCTGACTTCAGAGGAGAGAGCCTGCTTCTTGGCTGTCCCTCCCCCAGGGCCTTGCTGAGCAGCCTGCCATCCTGCGGCCTCTGGTTTTAATTTGTCTGGAGCCTGATGCTGGAGATTCCACAAACCACCTCACTTTCCATCCTCTCCACCTTTCAGATCCGAGCTCAAATAATAGCTCCTCAAGAAGACCTTTCCTAACTCTCTATGTCTAACAGCATATGCCAGGTATACACTCATAATGAGCTTCCCTGATAGCTCAGCTGCTAAAGAATCGGCCTGCAATGCAGGAGCCAGAGACGCAAGTTTGATTCCAGGGAAGATCCCTTGGAGGAGAGCATGGCAACCCACTCCAGTATTCTTGCCTGGAGAATCCTACAGACAGTGGAGCCAGGCAGGGAACAGTCCCTAGGGTTGCAAAGAGTTGGACGCGACTGAAGCAACTTAGCATACATACACTCATAATACTGTATCTTTGGACTTCCCTCCTGGTCCAGCAGTTAGGACTGCATCCCTAAAGCAGAGGGCATGGGTTTGATCCCTGGACAGGAAACTAAAATCCCACATGCCATATGGTGGGGCCAAAAAGAAAAAAAAAACCAACCCAATCCTTATGTGTCTTTATCATAGCTGTAACTTGATTTGCTTATGATCAGATTCACCAGTCTTTCCTTCTACAATTTATACTTTTTGTGTCAGTTTCTCTGTCTCTGAGGTTACTAAGATATTCTTTTATTCCCATCTAAATGCTCCAGAGTCTTGTGTTTCAAACTTAGATCTTAAATCACTAGCAACTTAATTTTTGTATATATTGTAAGGTGGAGAGCTGTATTCATTTCTACACTGCTGTAACAAATTACCAAGATCACAGGATTTAAACAATACAACTTTACTTTCTTACAGTTCTGGAGGTCAGTAAACCAAAATCAGTCTAAGTTGGGGTAAACACTTGGTGGTATCTGGGCTGTGTTCCTTCTGTCTTTTAAATTTATTTTTAATTTTATTTATGTATTTAAAATTTTATTTTGCTGTGTTTCTTCTGGAAGTTCTAGGGAGAAGCCATTTCCTCACCTTTTTCTAGCCTCAAGAAGCTGCCTGCTTCTTGTGGCCCCCCATCACTCGTCTCTGCTTCCATTGTCACATCTCTGGCTCCTCTGCCTCCCTCTTTCCCATGTAAGGACCCTTGTGATTACATTGGGCCCACTGGAATAATCAGGATAATCTCCCATCTCAAGATGAGATCCTTCGTCATGTATGCAAAGTCCCCTCTGCCGTGTGGAAGCCAACACAAACTCAGGTTCCAGGGATTAGGACGTGGACGTCTTTGGGGGACCATTATTCTGCCGACCACAGGGTCTCGTTTAATTTTCTTCTCTTTTCTCTCAGCTCATTTGCCAATTAACTATCCTGCCCTGGCTCGTCTATGGTTGGGACTGGCAAACTACAGTCCATGGGCGGAATCTGCCTACCGGCTGTTTGTAAATAATGTTTTATCGGAACATGGCCACGCTCATCCTTGTATCCAAATGTGTTTGTCTGCCTTTGCAGCACAGCAGCAGAGCTGGGTAGTGGTGGCAGACCCTGTGTGGCCTGCAAAACCTAGTAAGATCTACTGCTCGGCCCTTTACAGAAAAAAAAACTTGCCAGCCTCTGACTATATAGTGGGGAGCGTCTCCTGACAGGACCTTGCAAGCACAGGTCTGTTTCTGAGCTCCCAGTGCCCGCCCTCCAGCCTGTTCCCAAGCCAACATCACCCAACATTATGACAGCTGTGTAATAATTATTCGAATTGGGGGAGGTGAGGCTCCCCTACTTGTTCAAAGTGGACTTGGCTTCTTTACCTTTTTTTTTTAAACCTATATGTTATACAGTACTATTTCTAGACAATATTTATTTGGCTATACCAGGAGATAGTGGAGGACAGGGAAGCCTAGCGTGCTGCAGTCCAAGGGGGCACAGAGTAGGATGCGACTTAGCTACTGAAGGACAACCAGGTCTTAGTTGCAGCACATGGGTTCTTTGATCTTCATTGCAGCTGGTGGGATCTAGTTTTCTGACCAGGGATCAAACCTGGGCACTCTGCACTGGACACATGGAGTCTTAGCCACTGGACCACCAGAGAAGTTCCTTGGCTTCTTTCTCTTGTTTTTGCAACTCTGGCTGGTGTCTACCCCCTCACTAGACCAGGTCTGTCTTGTCCACTGCCCTGTTCCTAACACCCTGTGCAGGGTCCAGCTCACAGTACCTGCCTAATACATGTCTAGAATGAGGAGCAGTCCGCTGTTAGCTCAGTCATCTTTGTTTTATAGCAGGAGAAACGGGCTCCAAAGGGGGAACCACCTTTGCCCAAAAAGGTGCTTGTAAAGGCCTTATAATACTCCCATTTGGAAATTCTCTGGCAGTCCAGTGGTTAGGACTCAGCACTTTCACTCCAGCAGCCTAGGTTCAGTCCCTGGTTGGGTAATTAAGATTGCGAAAGTTGTGGCCAAAAATTTAAAAAAAAAAAAAATTCCCATTTTATAGATAAAGCATCTGAATCCAGAGAAATCACAAAACTTGTCTGAGCCCCTGAGGCTCTTAAGTGGTGGGTCAACGATGGCTCCAAAGCTTGGGCTTTAAAAAAATTTATACTACTGGTAGTACACCCTTTGTGCTTGCTTTTATGATTTAGTATGCCTTGGGAATTCTACATGTCAGTATATGTAGAGCTGACTTTTCCCGCCGCAGCTGCATCTTCCATTCTGTGGCTGTACTGCAATTCCTTAGTTGGTCCCCTATCAATGGGCACTCAGGTTATTTCTCTTCTTTGGCACTACCATTGTACTGCAGTGAACATCCTTAATCTTATATCCCCCCCAAGTGCTAGGATAAATTCTTAGACGTGAAATAGCTGACATGAACATAGATGAATTCGAAGTTCTTAATACCTATAGTTGGGGGTTCCCTGGTGGCTCAGATGGTAAAGAATCTGCCTGCAGGAGACCTGGGTTCAATCTCTGGGTCAAGAAGATCCCCTAAAGAAAGGAATGGCTACCCACTCCAGTATTCTTGCCTGGAGAATTCCATAGACAGAGGAGCTTGGGGGGCTACAGGGATCCATGGGGTTGAAAAGAGTCAGACACGACTGACTGACACACACATACACAGTCAATGGCCAAAGCGGAGGCACTAATTTAAACTCACAACAAGGAGAGCTTGTCTCCACACTGCTCAGCACACACAATGCTAGCAGCAGTTTAACCTTTGCCGTATGAACAGTGGCGGGGAAACCAGAGCCAAGACCTTTCTAACCACACCTCCAGGTCCATGGTTTGGGACTCAGTGCAAACTCATGGATGACACTTTCCTTTCCCCCAAACAAAGGATTCCTCCGCCTCTAAGTTTGAGCCCAATGCGGGGGCAACTTCCCTTCTGTCTACCTGGAAGAGGCAAGTCCATACAGCCTGGCTTAGAGATGCCACCTCTTTATTGACCGGGGCTGGCAGCAGAAGGAGCCAGGGAGCCAAGAGGAGCGCTCACTCCCGCTCCCCGGGCTCTCCGCCTGGTGGCTGCGCTGGTGAACGAGTAGGAGGCGTCTCTGGCCAAACGCCTGACTGCAGCTGGGGCAGCGGTGCCGCGCGGTGGCCTGGCTGCCCGGCGCGGTTGGGGGGTCGTGGCACAGGCGATGGGCCGCCAGTTTGGAGGGGAATGAAAAAGCCTTGGGGCAGTGTGGGCAAGGATAGGGGCGGGCGTCGGTGGCATGGTGCGTGGTGGCGGTGGGCCGCCAGCTTGGAGGGGTAGCAGAAGGACTTAGGGCAGTCGGGGCATGGGTAGGGGCGGGTGGGCGCGTGGGTCCAGAGGTGGGCTGCCAGCTTGGAGCGGTGGCCGAAGGCCTTTGGGCAGTGCGGGCACGGGTGCGGGCGGGCGCCGCTGTGCGTGAGGCGGTGGGCGGCCAGCTTGGAGGGGTAGGAGAAGGCTTTGGGGCAGTCGGGGCACGGGTGGGGCGGGCGCCGCCGTGTGCCAACCGGTGCGTGGCCAGCTTGGACGGGTACGAGAAGGCCTTGTCGCAGTCGGGGCAGCGGTGGGGGCGCTGGGGCGGGGGGCGCCGGCGGGGTCGGGAAGGCGCCCCGTGGAGGCAGCAGGCTCTGGAACAGACTGGCTGGGCTTCTGCGGCGGGCCCTGGTCGGGAGCTAGGGGACAGGAGGGTTGGTGGGCTCCAGAAAGCAGCCAACGCCCTGAATCTAGGCCAGACTCCCCCTAGACCTTGACATTCTAGTATATCTGGACACCTCCAGAGTCATATTGAGGTTCCCCAAATGGCTTGATCCTGCTCCTCACCCACTGCCATGCATCCTCCTAAGGCAGGCTCCAAAGAGTTACGTCTCTGGAACCCCAGACCTAAGCTTTCCCAAAGCCACTAAAGTGTCCGTTTCCAGTATCCTCCCAAGTGATAACCCTGAAATCCCTACAGAGGATCACTGAGGTCCCCCAAAGACAACCTGGAGGGTTCCCCAGAACGTTGCATTTTGGGGATCCGAAATGGTTATCACCTCGGGCCCTCAAACTGTCACCCTAAGCTTCCCACAATACGTAACTCTCTTGGCCCCAATTCCTGGAGAACGCCCCCTACCCCAGGTGGAGACGCCCTCACCTTCTCCTTTGGTCACAGGCTCCTTGTCAGTGGGATTAGGCTCGGCGCCCCCGGCCGCAGACTCCGCCTCTCGCTCCAGCATCCTGCTGGCCCAGAAACCTAGAGGGAGGACCTAGCCGGGAGAGGGGGCGACGCCGGGGGTTATCAGGCTGTTGGGGATAGGACTGAGAGCCCATATTCAGGGCTTAGTTTGTTCAGGAGCAGGGGCTATCACGTCGGGTCCTAGAAGGCGAGGGTGGGTAGAGCCTAAGGGTGCAGTGGGCGGGGTTACGCAAACCCGACCCAGAAGCAGTCAGTTCGGAACCTAGTCCCTGCGATTGAGCCTTCCAGCGAAGTGGGCGGGGCCTCTACAACTTCAACTCCCAGCATCCCGGGAGCGGGGCAGGCGGGGCCTAAGCCCAGGGTGGGCGTGGCCGGCCTCGGGTGGGTGGAGCTATACAATTAAGACCCGAAGTCGGTTGCTCAGCAACAACTCTGTCCCAGGGGAGGGGCCTACGCGCTCAGTGCGCTGGAATTCACACCCAATAGGTAGCTTTACCCGGCTCTTGGCTAGTCTCAGTCCATTGACGCCTCGTGCACTGCCTTTTAACCCCGGAGTGGTGCTGGAGACGTGGAGAGGAGAGGGGAGACCTGGAGGAAGACACAGAAAGAGCGTGGCTCGCGTATTGCGATCCAGAGACCCATAATGGACTTCTCCCTCGAGGTCCAAGCGTCCGAGCCTTCACGCTCCCCCTTGGGATCATGGCATTCGGGCATCAATGCACCCTCCCAAGGCTCAGGCGCCAATGCAGCCCCTCCGGAACCTATGCATCAGGACCCCAATGGGTCCTTCTCCGGGAACTGTGGCGTCCAGGCCCCACTCCACTTCCCCGAAGACCCAGGTGTCTGGGTCCGAACCCCTGCCCCCTCACCTGCGGACGGCCCCTCCCTGGGGGCGGGGCTCCGGGCCCCTCCCTTGGCGGCCGTGGCCACTGCAGCGCTGCCTTCAGATGCTGGGGGAGCTGCACCACCCGGCGCGCGCCCAGCGACGGGAGGGAAAAGGAGGGAGCGCGCGCGAGCTGCTGGGCCCAGCCTTATTTCCATCCCCTCCTCCCACGCCGAGCCGGTGGGGGCGCCAGTTCGCATGCGCAGTCGCGGCTCGCAGGGGCTGCTGCGGAGAAGGAAAGGAAGGAGTGGGTGGGTGCGCCAGGCCAGCGAGTTGGCGAGCAGGCGCAGAGCTAACTGGCCGATGGACCGGAGGAAAGTGTCCTGCGGCTTGTGGGGCCTACGGTGGCTGACTGGGGTCAAGCACGTGCAGGAGTTAACGGGGGAACCCTAACTCAGAGATCACTGAGGCAGCCTTCTCTGGTTTTGTTCAGCTGCTTTTCGAGAATTCCGCTGGGAGCTTGAGTTCCGGCTCGCGAATCAGTTTCAAGAACCCGCCTCCTATTCTCCCCTTCAAGGCGTTTGGCAAGGAAAGGGTAGCCATTTCCTCGAGAGAGAGGACGGAAGCGGGACTCCGGGCTCAGAGGGAGCTGAGTGAAAGTCATGTTATTTGTACAGCGCCTGGCACTTCTCGCCGTTGGGTGATTCAGGATTCTCAGCCCCTCGAACCCCAATGCTAAGGCCCTGGGGCAGGGAGGGCGGCAATGTCCACGTTTCCTGGGCCCCCGTTCTTGGGTGGAGCTCCTGATGCCTAGGCCCAGGGTGGCTTGCTTGGCACCATTACGTGACTGTGCACCTTCCCGCCCCGCACAAGAATGATTGTGAAGTGCCCATAAACTAACCCCCGCATGGGTGGGTCTTCAGTTTGATAATCCACAAGATCTGGCAAGCCCTGGCAGTCATGGGAGTTATAAGGAAGGATTATTTGGGCTCATTTCCCCACCCACTCCTCCCAGGTGATTTTTGAAGCTATATACCAGGCCTCCTATTCCATAAAAATATTTTTATTATGCTTGGTTTGTTTGAATCAGTAGTTAAACAAGATCCACACGTTGGATTTGTTTGCTGTGAGTTTTCTGTCTCTAACATTTTAAAAGGTTCATTTAAAAGGTTGCTGCATGGAAAATAGATCATCAGGAGGCAGAGTGGAAGACAAGTCAGTGAGGCGGCTGTTATATATTAATTATATTATTAACTATTAAAATATAATTTTGTAATAATTATATTATCATTACAGCATCTGATCTTTTATATCAGAAATTGTCCAGAGTGCTTTATAGATGTTCATTCATTTAATCCTGACAGCAATTTTCTCGAGAGGAGGTGCTACAATGATAAAAATGATGCACAGTGGGACTCCCCTGGTCTAGTGGCCTAGTGATTAAAAATCTGCCTGCCAATCCAGAGGGCATGGTGTCCATCCCTGGCCCAGGAAGAGCTCACATCTTTCTTCGTTGCGGTAAGACAGCTAAGGCCATGTGCCACAACTAGCAAGCAGGCCCGCTAGAGCCTGTGCACTGGCAACTAGAGAGTAGCCTCCACTGGCTGCAACTACAGAAAGCCCGTGCATAGGAACGAGGACCTCATGCACCCCAAGGAAGATACAGCACAGCCAAAAATAAAAATAAATAATTTCTTTTTAGAAAATGAGGCACTGGGACTTCCCTGGTGATCCCGTGGCTTAAACACCATGCTTCCAATGCAGGAGGCTCAGGATCAAACCCTGGTCAGGGAACTAGATCCCACATGCTACAACTAAAAGTCTGCATGCCATAACTGAAGATACTGTATACTGCAACCAAGATCCAGAACAGCCAAAAGGAAAAAAGAGGCACTAAGACTTATTCAAGCAGAAAGGAGCAGGGCCAGGATTTGAACCCTTACAGGCTAACCCTGGAATTCATGTCATTTACGTTCTTGCTTTGCTGCCTCTGTAACTGGGGCAGAGGGCATGATAATGGAAAAGTGATCTGATTGGAGAGGTTAATTCAACAGGGCTTAGTAATGAATGGAGAGGTAGTAGTAAAAGGAGGAAAGAGTCAAGGATGATGAAATAAGGAGAGCCACCTCCCTGGGAGGAAAACACCTAGAAATTGTTCTGAGCCAGATGATCTGCCAAAGTTTTGCAAGCATGCACTCATTTGATTTTTTTCTAAATGGAAATATAGTTGCTGACAGTAGTATATAAATCACAAGTGTATAGTCTAGTGATTCAGTTTATTGAATATAAAGGTTATATTCCATTGATAGTTATTATGAAATATTGGCTATATTCCCCATTTGCATTGTATATCCTTGTAGCCTATTTTACACCTAATAGTTTATACCTCTTAATCCTCTACCCATTTAATGTCCCTCCCCACTGGTAACCACTAGTTTGTACTTATCTGTGAGTCTGCTGCTGCTGCTTCTTTTTTTTTTTTTTCTGTTTCATTCAGTAGCTTGTTGTATTTTTTAGATTCCACATATAAGTGATATCATTGCAGTATTTGCCTTTTCTGTCTGATTTATTTCACTTGGCAGAACGCCCTTCAAGTCAATCCATGTTGCTGCAAACAGCAAAATTTTGTTCTTTTTATGGCGGAATAGTATTCCATTGTATATATACATCACATCTTCCTTAGCCATTCCTCTGTGGCTGTTCACTTAGGTGGCTTCCGTATCTAGGCAATTGTAAATAATACTGCTGTGAACATTAGGATGCTTGTTATCTTTTCTTAGATCTTCACAGTGAGGGAGGAACTATTTTCAGCCACAATTTACAGATGAGAAAACAGAAGCCCAGAAGAGGTTAAGTTTTGAGCCTGAGGTCACACAGTTGGGAACAGTGATGGTAGTTTCTAACTCTTAGGATGTCTCACAGCTAACTCTACAAAACCCCCAGAGGGTGTGCATGCCTTCAAGGGACAGGTAGCTTTCTCGAGATCCTGCCAGAACAGTTAGGAATGGACCTAAGGAGGTTTTATTTGGGGAATCCTCACAGTCAAGTGCCTGAGGGTCCCTGCTTTCCTGGCCTCTCTCTCCCCTGAGCTCCTGGCCATCCCTGTACCTCTCCTTGTTTTATGCCTGATGTCTGCTCCTCTTTCCCTACCAACCAGACTGAGGACTCACCTCTGCATCTCCAACTTCACCCAGCTTGAGCCAAACATTCAGGACACCTCAGAGTGAGGATAACTGAACCAAGTTCTCTCCTTGAGTCTGAGCCCGTCTTTCTGCCTGTTTCTCCCTCCTCTGGGTGTTTCCCTGTTCTGACAGGCTCTCCTTCCTGTACGTTTCTCCCTGCTTTAATGTTCCCTGCTCCCCACATCTCTTCCCATCTCACAGTCTTCTAGCATCTCCAAGTATATCTTTTTTGTTTTGTTTTGTTTTGGCTGTGCCATGTTGCATTCATGATCTTATTCCCTGAGAGAAAGTGAAAGTCGCTCAGTTGTATCTGACTCTTTGCAACCTCATGGACTATACAGTCGATGGAATTCTCCAGGCCAGATTACTGGAGTGGGTAGCCTTTTCCTTCTCCAGGGGATCTTCCCAACCCAGGAATCAAACCCAGGTCTTCCACATTGCAGGTGGATTCTTTAGCAGCTGAGGCACAAGGAAAACCCAAGAATACTGGAGTGGGTAGCCTATCCCTTCTCCAGAGGATCTTCCCGACCCAGGAATCGAACTGGGGTCTCCTGCAGGCAGATTCTTTACCAACTGAGCCTGACCAGGGATCAAACCTGTGTCCCGTGGAGTGGAAGCACAGAGTCTTAACCCCTGGACAGCCAGTAAAGTCCCTCCAGGTATATCTTTGTGACCAAATTCCTTTTGACCCACACCCCATTTCAACTCTATGCCTCTCCATGTATCTCTGAAACTCTCCAGATCTCTCTGTCTCTCTCTCAATATCACTGAATCTCTGCATCTTCCTTGTCTCTGAGTCTCTCCTCTCATAAAGGCCATCAGAAACACACTAGGTGTCTGGCAAAGTTGGCTAAGGGGAGAGGACCAAAGACGGAGCACTGGCTGTCTTCCCAAACACAAGGAGAATTACAGTCATCCCTCAGCATCCACAGGCTTCCCCAGTGGCTCAGCAGTAAAGAACCCACCTGCAATCCTGGAGACACAGAAGATGCTGGTTCGATCCCTGGGTTGAGAAGTTCCCCTGGAGGAGGGCATGGCAGCCCACTCCAGTATTCCTGCCTGAAGAATCCCACTGATAGAGGAACCTGATGGGCTACAGACCACGGGCTCAAGAAGTGTAGGACAGGAGTGAAACTACTGAGCATGAACATGAGTTCAGTATCCATGGGATGGGGTGGGAGTGGTTAGTTCCAGGACCCCTCTTGGCTACAGAATGGGGAATGCTAATGTATCTCATATAAAATGATGTGATACAGTTGACCTCTGAATCTGTGACCAAGTGACTTAGACCCTCTAGGTGAGGGTGGGGTGCTCTATTCTTACTATTTGTATGATTCCAAAGAGTAAACTTTTAGGCTGCCCATGACTAGATGTGTTTCAACTCTAGGTCCTTGGTGTAAATTAACAAAAGCCATTTTTAGAGGTTCACATTCCCAAAGAAGCCAAATGCTTCCAAACCCGATTTTGCAAGGCATCGTGGAAAATTATTTATTTATTTGGGGCTTTCCAGGTGGCACTAATGGTAAGAACCTGCCTGCCAATGCAGGAGACTAAGAGATGAGGATTTGATCCCTGGGTGGGGAAGATCCCCTGGAGAAGGAAATGGCAACCCACTCCAGTATTCTTGCCTGGAGAATCCCATGGACAGAGGAGCCAGTCCATAGGGTTGCAAAGAGTCAGACATGACTGAAGAAACTTAGCAAGCATTTATTTATTCATTTAGCTGCACCTAATGGCTTGTGGGATCTTAGACCTGTGAAAGTGCCAAGTCTTAACCACTGAATGGCCAGGGAATTCTGGAAACTTATTTTTAAAATGATTTTTTTCTTGGGAAGAGGTAAACATTCCTGATAAAATACTTAAGCAAATTTAAAGTAAACTTTAATTGGATAATATGTTGTTCTGGAACCAGGCACCCATCCAACAGCCCCTCAAGACACTAATGACATTGCACCAAACTTTTATTCTTTTTTCTAAAAATGAGTGTCCAGCCGCCTGGTTTTCCTATAAAATGGCCCCAGAGCTATGAGTGTATTGGGGTCTCTTATTGGATTTCTACTTCTCCAGAGAAAGAAGTCTGTGCTTCTCCCAATGTACCTCCTTTGACCTTTGAGTATCTTCCTGTGTTTTGTTTTTCTGATTTTTTTAAAAAAATTATTTTTTATTTTATATTGGAGTATAGTTGATTTACAATATTGTGTTAGTTTCAGGTGTACAGCAAAGTGATTCATTTATACGTATACACACATCCATTCTTTGCAGATTCTTCTCTTATATAGGTTATTGCAGAATGCTGAGTAGAGTTCCCTGTGCTACATAGTAGGACCTTGTTGTTTATCTCTTTTATATGTAGCAGTGTGTGTGTTAACCCCTAATTTATCCCTCCCCTCAACCTGTCCCCTTTGGTAAGCATACATTTGTTTTCAAAGTCTGTGACTCTGTTTCTGTTTGGTAAATAAGTTCATTTGTATCACTTTTTAAGATGCCACATATAAGTGATAGGTGAAGTCATTCAGTCGTGTCCGACTCTTTTGACCCCGTGGACTGTAACCTACCAGGGCTTCTCCATCCATGGGATTCTCCAGGCAAAAATACTGGGGTGGAATTGCCATTTCCTTCTCCAGGGGAATCTTTCCGACCCAGGGATCGAACCCGGGTCTACTGCATTGGAGGCAGACGCTTTAACCTCTGGAGCCACCAGAGAACACATGCTATTCATCTTTCTCTCTGACTTACTTCAGGTAGTACGATGATCTCTAGGTCTATTCATGGTGCATTATTTCATTTTTAATGGTTGAGTAATATTCCCTTTTAATTTATGTACCACACTTCCTTTATCCACCACCCCACTGATGGACATTTAGATTACTTCCTGTTTTGGCTGTTGTACATAGTGCTGCAGTGTATGTTGGAGTACATATGTCTTTTCAAATTGTGCTTTTCTCTGGATATATGCTCCTGGACAGGGAATGCTGGATCATATGGTAGTTCTATTTTTATTTATTTATTTTTCTGAAGCGAAGAAGTGAAGTGAAGTCGCTCAGTCGTGTCCCACTCTTTGTGACCCCATGGACTGTACCGTATCAGGCTCCTCCGTCCACGGGATTTTCCAGGCAAGAGTACTGGAGAGGGTTGCCATTTCCTTCTCCAGGGGATCTTCCCCACCCAGGGATCGAATCCAGGTTTTCCACATTGTAGGCAGACGTTTTTTTTTTTTTTCTTTTAAGGAACTTTTATACTGTTCTCCCGGAGAAGGCAATGGCACCCCACTCCAGTACTCTTGTCTGGAAGATCCCATGGACGGAGGAGCCTGGTAGGCTGCAGTCCATGGAGTCGCTGGGAGTCGGACACGACTGAGCAACTTCACTTTCACTTTTCACTTTCATGCACTGGAGAAGGAAATGGCAACCCACTCCGGTGTTCTTGCCTGGAGAATCCCGGGGACGGGGGAGCCTGGTGGGCTGCCGTTCATGGGGTCGCACAGAGTCGGACACGACTGAAGCGACTTAGCAGCATACTGTTCTCCACATAGTGGTTGTAACTCTTCCAACAGTGTCTTTTCTCCCCACCTTCTCTATCATTTATTGTTCATAGACTTTTTGATGATGGCCATTCAGGCCAGTGTGAGGTGACTGTTCTTTGTTTCTCTGGGTCTTGCTGTCTCCTCTCTTCAGTCTTTCCAAACTCGCCAGCCTCGCTCCGCTCTGCCCCGCCCTCTGTCCGGGCAGTCGCGGCTCCTTTAAGACGGGCCCCGCCCCCGCCCTGCCCCTCCCGGGTCAGCCAGCGGAGCAGCGGGCTTCCGCGGGCATTTGCCCTCCACTCCGTCCCTACTCTGTCTCGGGCACGATGGCGGGGTCTGCACTGAAGGTCGCCGGCCGGCGGCTCAGTCAACACACAGGGTCTGGAGCCCCCGTTCTCCTACGGCAGGTTCGCTGTGGCTGGCCGGGAGCGAGATTACTGACTGGGTCCTGAGCGGGTGCAAGGGCGGAACTCCTGGGTCCTTTAAATCCGGAGAGATACCCGGGCCTCCTAGATCTTTGAGGAAGCGGTGTGGGGCTGGACTCTTGCGTCCTTTAAAGGTGGTGGTGGGGGCGGGAGGGTGGTTCTGGAATCCCCCGGGCTTGGGGCCCGCATCCTGCTTCTATTTCAGAATGGGTGATGGGGACCCAAATTTGAGGACGGATGGATGTTGGAATTCTTCGGTTTAGACAATAAAACGGGTCTGGAGTTTCTGGGTCGGGATCTTAGGAAGACACTCGAGTTGAGGCCTGGACTCCTGGGTCCGCCATGAGTGAAGTCCACTCTGCGCTCTCAGCTGTACCCGCCCCGCTTCCCAGATGTTTGAGTCCAAGAGCTGCACCTATACTTATCTTCTGGGGGACCGAGAGTCCCGAGAGGCGGTTCTGATCGACCCGGTTCTGGAAACAGCGCAACGAGATGCCCAGTTGGTCAAGGAGCTGGGGCTGCGGCTGCTGTATGCGGGTCAGTGCGGAGCTCCTAGGGTCTGAGGGCGCGGGGCCGCAGCTTGGAGCGGGAAGCCGGAGACCTGGACTCCTGGGTCTCAGGGCGGGCGGGGGCGGGGGGCTGGGGCTGGAATCCCGGGTCCTCTCTGTGCCCTCCCGGACCTGGCCCTCCTCTCTCTCCCAGTGAATACCCACTGCCATGCGGATCACATTACCGGCTCCGGGCTCCTCCGGTCCCTTCTTCCTGGCTGCCAGTCTGTCATCTCCCGCCTTAGCGGGGCCCAGGCGGACTGGCACATTGAGGATGGAGACTCCATCCAGTTCGGGCGCTTCGTGAGTTGGATGCTGGGTCTAAGAGGGTGGTGGCCTGGACTTCTTGTGCTAAAAGGGAGAGGGGATGGAGGCCTGGGCTTCTGAGATCTGGGGTAGGAGAGGGGGCCAGGTCTGAGTTCCTGATCTGTCTCTGGGAGGAGTTTCTGTCTCTGGGAGGAGGGCACCATAAACCCAGGTGGAAAAGTGGGCCAAGAGCCTCTGGCAGGTGTGTCTCTGACCGAACCCCTTAAGTCAACAACACTTAAAAGAGTTTTCTGTAACCCTGTGGCAACTCCTTTGGCTTTGGAGTCTCACAATATTTGACAGGGAGCTGGAATTCCAAGGTCACCGTTGACCGAGAGACCCAGCCCAGGCGTCCTAGAATCATTGATGGAAGAAGGTGCATCCAGTAGCTCGAGAGCAATTAGGACTAACTAGGGGTGAGGCAAGAGAGGTGCCTCGGGCGCAACACTTAAGGAAGTGCTCATTCTCACGTCTGTGAAACGACAGGGCGTGCACCTTCGAGTGGGTGCCTCCTTAAATGTTGCGTCCCTTTAGGAGGCTGCTTGCCTCACCCTAACTCCAGACCCGCTATTGCCTCACACAGCAATGGTCTGAAGATTCTTACCTCCTTTTTTTGCAACCAGCAGTATCAGCAGGGTTCCAGCCAGAATTTTAACCCAGGGCAATATGATGGGTGAGGAGGGTGCTAGGGGAGTTGCCCTCAGAGGGAAGGAGAAACAGCTGGCAGAACTCATTTCTAATCAGAGTTGCGAAAGACTGAAGAGAGTTTGGCTGGCTTTGTAGACAGAATGTTAGATGACAGGGTGAGGACCTTGCCTCCAGGTTTTGCTAAACGATGTCAGTTTATCTGAGTCAGGATTTTGCGGAAATGAGGTCTGTGTGTGGGATTGAAAGGTTTATTATTGCTTTTTAAATTTAATTTTTATTTTATATTGGCATTTAGTTGATTTACAATGTTGTGTTAGTTTCAGGTGTACAGCAAAGTGACTCAGTGACCCATTCCTTTCCAGATTCTTTTCCCATATCGAGTTATGACAAAACATTGAGTAGGGTTCCCTGTGCTATGCAGCAGGTCTTTGTTGGTTATCTATTTTCTGTATAGTAGTGTGTATATGTTAATCCCAGACTCCTAATTTGGGATCAGAGGGTTTAGCTCCACTGGTCACAGCTTCTTTATTTCAAGTCTTTTCCTGGAAGGAAGTAAAAAGAAAATGCATTGGACATTTATGTACACTGTGTTTAATAGGCAGGTTCTAACAAGCATTAGAGATGTTAGAAACAGTTGGAGTTATGTGTCAAGGTGAGCCCTTTGTTATATTGGATGAGTGATGTTTTCAGTTAATCAGTGTGGAAGGCTTTGGTTGTGTGGAGCAGCTTGCAAGATCTTAGTTCCCTGATCAGGGATTAAACTGGGGCCACAGCACAGGGCTTGCCTTGTGGCTCAGCTGCTAAAGAATCTACCAGCAACGTGGGAGACCTGGGTTCCATCCTTGGGTTAGGAAGATTCCCTGGAGAAGGGAAAGGCTACCCACCCACTCCAGTATTCTGATCTGGAGAATTCCATGGACTGTATAGTCCCATGGGATCACAGAGAATCGGACATGACTGAGTCACTTTCACTTTTCACAGCAGTGGAAGCATGGAGTCCAGACCACTGGGCCACTAGGGAACTCTCAGTGCTTGGTTTTTTTAAACAGCTTTATTGATATAGTTCACATACCATCCAGCTCACCCATTTAAAATACATATTCAGTGACTTAGTATATTTGGAGTTGCACATCCTTCACCACAATTCATTTTAGAATATTTTCCTCACTCCAGAAAGAAGATTCTACACCCCTTAGCTGTCACTCCAGTGTGCCCTTCTTTCACTCCCACGGCTGTAGGCAACCACTAATCTGCTTTCAGTCTCTATAGATTTGCTTATTCTGGATATTCCATAGAAATGGTATCATCTAATATGTGGTCTTTGTGACTGTAACACTTACCATAATTTGTCAGGGTTCATCCATGTTGTAATATGTATCCAGTGTTTCATTTCTTTTTATTACTGAATAATATTCCATTGTATGGATATATCACATTTTATTTATTCATCAGTCGATGGGTAAATTGTTTCCACTTTGAGGGTATTAGGAATAATGCTGCTATGAATTTTCATGTATAAGTTTAGTGTAGGTGTGTGTTTTCATCTCTCTTGGGTGTATACAGGGATGGAATTGCTGGATCATATGCTAACTTTGTTTAACAGTTTGAGAAATTGTTATCAGAAACTGTTACCCAGGGCTTCCCTCGTGGTCCACTGGCTAAGGCTCTGCATTACCGATGCACAGGGCACAGGTTCGATCCCTAGTCAGGGACCTAAATCCCACATGCCGTAACTAAGAGTTCACATGCCTCAACCAAGATCCAGTGCAGCCAAATAAATAAATTAAAAAAACTGTTACCCAAAGTGTCTACACAATTTTATTTTTTTCAAATTGATCTTAAAAAAAAAATGTGTGTGTGTGTTAGTCACTCAGTTATGTCCAACTCTTGGCGACCCCATGGACTGAGCAGCCCACCTGGCTCCTCAGTCCATGGAATTCTTCGGCGCAAGAATACTGGAGTGGGTTGCTGTTCCCTTCGCCAGGGGATCTTCCCAACCCACAGCCTGAACCTGGGTCGCCTGCGTTTCAGGCAGGTCCTTTGCCATCTGGGCCACCAGGGAGGCCCTTAAATAAACATTTTTAAAATGTTTATTTATTTGGCTGTGTTGGATCTTAGTTGAGGCATGTGGGATCTTTCATTATGGCCACAGGCTTCTCTTTAGGTGTGGTGTGTGTGCTCTGGAGCTCACGGTCATGGGCTCACTAGTGGTGGAGCACAGCGTAGCTGCCCGGAGGCATATGGGAGCTTAGTTCCCTGATCAGGGATCAAACCCACATGCTCTGCATCAGCAGGCAGATTCTTAACCACTGGATGACCAGGGAAGTCCTGGCTGTACCATCTTATGTGTGAAGGTTGCAATTCCTCCATATCCTTGTGAACACTTTTTATTATCTGTCTTTATGATTATTCAGCAATTTTGTTTATTTTTCATCTGAGTTCTTCATAAACCTTTGGAGATGGGCACTTTTCTTCCCCTCTCACTTCCCTCCCCCTCCACTTTAAAACATTTAATTGTAACATGCATATTATAATAACAAGGGCTCATATTATACACGTGCAGCCTGGTAATTTTTACATATGTCTATACTGGAGTATCCACCACCCAGATCCAAATCATGCCCACTGGCCCAAAAGTCTTCCATGTCCCCTTCCTGGCCATTGACAGTCACACGAAAGGACCGTTCTGACTTATTTAATCAGACTGGTTCTGTCTGTTCTGGACTTGATAAACAGGGATCCATGTGTACTCTGTGTGTGCTTCCTTCACTCTGCATATGCTTCTGTATAATTATAGTTCTTTTCTTTTGTGTTGTATAGCAGTAGCTGGCACACTTTTTCTGCCCAAGACCAGATAGTGAATCTTTTTGCTTTTGCAGGCCACATGATCCCTGTTGTAACTACTTAATTCTCCTGCTGCTGTGAAAACAGTCATAGACAGTGCAGGAAAGAATAAGCACGGCTGGGCTCCACTAAAACCTTATTTATGGCCCCTGAAAATTTGATTTCAATAATTTCCAAGTGTCATGAAATGCCATTCTTATTTTGATTTTTTTTTTTTCCCAACCATCAAAAAGAAAAACCATTCTTAGTTCTCAGGGCTTATAAAGCAAGTGGCAGGCCAAATGTGGCACATAGTTTGCCAGGCCCTGCTGTAGAGTATTTTATCATGTGAATTGATGACAGTTTATATCTATTATCCTTTGGATGATTGATTTCAGTTTGGGCCTATTATGTATAACACAGCTTTGAAGATTCTTGAACATCACCCTCAATGGTAATAGTGGGCATTACCCTCAATTCCAGGGAGTGGACTTGCTGGGTTTTAGAACTGACACATATTTAACTTTAGTAGAAACCACCAGTTTTTTGAACTGGCTGTAGATTTTGTATTCACAGTGGACCACATTTGGATGGTTTCATTGTAGAATGGACTTTCTGTTTTATTAAGCAATGACTGAGACTTAAACCTTCCAGCAGCTCCCATGAGGGGTGGCAGATTCCGAAAGTTAGTCTTTCCTGTTACATATATTGATGTAGCTTCACTGATAGCTCAGTTGGTAAAGAATCCACCTGCAATGCAGGAGACCCCGGTCCAATTCCTGGGTCAGGAAGATCTGCTGGAGAAGGGGTAGGCTACCCACTCCAGTAATCTTGGGCTTCCCTTGTGGCTCAGCTGGTAAAGAATCCGCCTGCAATGTGGGAGACCTGAGTTCGATCCCTGAGTTGGGAAGATTCCCTGGAGAAGGGAAAGACTACCCACTCCAGGATTCTGGCTTGGAGAAGCCCATGGGGTTGCAAAGAGTCGGACATGACTGAGCGACTTTCACATATTGATGCAGAGAGGGTGATGCTCAAGATACTAATCCCTGGGTCCCACTTAAGAGATTCTGATTTAATTGTTTGAGGCAGACACCAGAAATCAGTATACTTTAAAACCTCACAGGTGATTCTCATTTGGCCCACCTGAGGATTTCAGTGGTTCTTCCTATTTGGAATGAAATATTGTAGAACAAGTCTGTGTGCGGTTCTGTGCTTAGTCGCTCAGTCGTGTCCGACTCTGCGATCTCATGGGCTATAGCCTGCCAGGCTCCTCTGTCCATGTGATTCTCCAGGTAAGAATACTTCAGTGGGTTGCCATGCCCTCCTCCAGGGGAACTTCCCAACCCAGAGATCAAACCCAGGTCTCCCACATTGCAGGTGGATTCTTTACCTTCTGAGCCATCAGGGAAGCCCAAGAATACTGGAGTGGGGATTCTCCAGGGGCTCTTCCCAACCCAGGAATCAAACTGGAATCTTCTGCATTGCAGGTGGATTCTATACCAGCTGAGCTACCAGGAAGCCCCAGAACAAGTCTAAACCCCCACCAACATTTTTATGAAAAACTTGCAGCATACATAAAAGTTGAGAAAACATTTGCAGCATATACCTCCATCTATCCATCACTTACTCTTATCTTTTTAAATTGAAGTGTAGTTGGTTTACAGTATCTTGTTAGTTTCATGTGTACAACACAGCGTCCATCTTATTTTTTGATACATTTTTAAGTACCTGGTCCCCTAAGCAGAACAAATTAAATTTTTCTCAAAAGAAAGTAAGTTTAGCTGATGAAACTTCAGAGTATTTAACTACAATGGAAAATGATACTTCAGATCTTCAAGTTTAGCAGGTATAGAAACAGCAGTTAGTTATACCATGTCCAAGTGCTTTTTAAATAATGGAGCAGAGAAATGAACTTGGGAACCAAGTGGGAAAAGGCTAGCGTTTACTTGCCACCAGAGGGCAGTGCGGGCCATGGGAACTGCCCGGCGAAGGAGCCTCGTGCTTGCGTGCGTCTCTTGGGTTGAGTTTCGCTGATGGTTTTGTAAGGTACCACGTCTGCAGGAAGGGCTTCCCAGGTGTGATCCTGCTTGACTTCAGAGGCTAGATCATAACAGGCAGTTGGTGGTGCAATGGTAAAGAACCTGCCTGCCAGTGCAAGAGGCATAAGAGATGTGGATTGGATCCCTGGGTGGAGAAGATCCCCTGGAGAAGGGCATGGCAACCCACTCCAGTTTTCTTGCCTGGAGAATTCCATGGACAGAGGAGCCTGGCGGCTGCAGTCCATAGCATCGCAAAGAGTCAGACATGACTGAAGCCGACTTAGCAGGCACATTTCTGCAGGAGATAGGCGAAAGGGCAGCTGTGGAGCTGTATTACGCCCTTGATGCATCATGAACGGGAAGAATAAATTTTTGAAAAGAACAGGTGAAAGAGCAGCTGTGGAGCTGTATTACGCCCTTGATGCATCATGAACGGGAAGAATAAATTTTTGAAAAGAATGTGGGGTTAGGCAGGTCCCACAGAATCCCTGCAGAGGATTACTCAGGTTTCAGGAACAGGCGAGGCTGGGCTAGGGTCACCATGTTAGCTGCGCCCACCCACAACTTTTTAGTATTTCCAAAACTGTAGTAAATCAAAAGAACAGTACAGTTAGTAGTCTCATATCTTTCCTCTGATGTTTACCGGTTGCTGACATTTTTACTACGTTTGCTTTATTTCTCTCTCTTGTGTATATATTAATTCTTTTTTCCTCCTTTTGTAGTCAAAAATGAAGTTGCAGACTTTTCCCCCTAAAGACTTCTAAGATTGTTTTCCTATATCAGCGGTTCTCAAACTCAAACGTTTTGATCTGAGGATTCCTTAACCCTCTTAAAAGTTATAAAGGGCCTCCCTGGTGGCTCAGATGGTAAAAACTCTGCCTGCACTGTGGGAGATGGGGATTTGATCCCTAGGTTGGGAAGACCCCCTGGAGAAGGGAATGGCTATCCACTCCAGTATTCTTGCCTGGGAAATCTTGTGGACAGAGGAGACTGGTGGGCTTCAGTTCATGAGGTTTATGGAGGACTCTAGAAAGCTCTTGTTTACCTGGATTCTGTCTGTTAATATTTACTATATTGGTTATATGTCAATCACATCTGTTTTAAAAAGAAAACATAAGTATTCTGATATGCAAAAAACATTTACTGTATCAGAAGTTGAAACTGAGACTTTTTAAAAGCACAGGAATACACAAGCATCCAGTGTCAGAGTGATGACATTATCACAGGTTATGTAGCTTCTGGAAAACTCCACTGAATTCTCATGGGAGTGAAAAAGGACAGAAGGCCTCTTCACACCATTATGAAAATAGTTTAATAGTATTGATCTTGCAGACCCTGAGAGTTCCCTCTATGACACCACCTTGAGAACCATTCTTTGTAAAAAAATCTCTGTCATGTCTAACAACATAGACATGTTCTTAAATTCTTAAATAGTTCTGAAATCTAGTCCATGTTCAAATTTCCCCAGTTTCTCAGAAATCATTTTTATCAGTTCAGTTCAATCGCTCAGTCATGTCTGATTCTTTGCGACCCCCTGAACTGCAGCACACCAGGCCTCCCTGTCCATCACCAACTCCTAGAGTCCACCCAAACTCAAGTCCATTGAGTTGGTGATGCCATCCAACCATCTCATCCTCTGTCGTCCCCTTCTCCTCCTGCCCTCAATCTTTCCTAGCATTAAGGTCTTTTCAAATCAGTCAGCACTTTGCATGAGATGGCCAAGTATTAAAGTTTCAGCTTCAACATCAGTCCTTCCAATGAACACCCAGAACTGATCTTTAGGATGGACTGGTTGGATCTCCTTGCAGTCCAAGGGACTCTCAAGAGTCTTCCCCAACACCACAGTTCAAAAGCATAATTTTTATAGCTATTCTTTTATTAAATAGGACCCAATCAAAGTTCATACATGGCATTTGGCTGGTATGTGTATTTAGTCTCTTTTAGTCTAGAACTCAATGTGCAAGAGTTTGAGCAAACTCTATGAGATAGTGAAGGACAGGGAAGCCTGGTGTGCTGCAGTCCATGGGGTCTCAAAGAGTTGGACATGACTAAGTGACTGAACAAGTCTAGAACAGTTTAATACCCTTTCTGCCGCATGACATTGACTTTAAAAATATATTGATTAATTAGTTTGGGCTGCAGTGGGTCTTCCTTGCTGGCCGTGAACTTTCTCTAGTTGCAGGGAGTAGGGGCTACTGTCTAGCTGCGAAACTTGGGCTTTAGAGCATGGGCTTAGTAATTGTGGTTCACAGGCTTAATTGGCTCTCGCTATGTGAAATCTCCCAGAGCAGGGATCAAACCTGTATTCCCTGCACTGACACGTGATTTCTTAACCACTGGACCCCCAGGGGAACCCTGGACACTGACTTCTGAAGCTCCCAGCCTGTTGTCTTGCAGAATAGCCCACTTTTTGGGTGTGTCTGGTTGTTGCTTCCTGGTGTCATTTAACTTGTTCTTCAACAACTTCCTTTTGCTAGTAACTGAAATAAAATGCAGATTATTTCTGTATTGGATGATGTGAAGTGAAGTGAAAGTCGCTCAGTTGTGTTGGACTCTTTGCGACCCCATGGACTATACAGTTCAGGGAATTCTCCAGGCCAAAATACTGAAGTGGGTAGCCTTTCCCTTCTCCAGGGTGTCTTCCCAACCCAGGGATCAAACCCAGGTTTTCCACATTGCAGGTGGATTCTTTACCAGCTGAGCCACTAGGGAATTCCTACTGGATGGTAATAATAATGAATAATTTAATAATAGTTAATAAAGATTGAGTGTTTCTCACTTAGCATTGTGCTAAGCTCTGGAAGTACATTTTCTCAGTGTGTAGCTTACAAGACTTTAGGAATCATATATTCCACTTCCTGGAAGCAAGTGTTGGGGGAGAAGGCAGTGGCACCCCACTCCAGTACTCTTGCCTGGAAAATCCCATGGACGGAGGAGCCTGGTGGGCTGCAGTCCATGGGGTCACTGGGAGTCGGACACGACTGAGCAACTTCACTTTCACTTTTTACTTTCATGCACTGGAGAAGGAAATGGCAACCCACTCCAGTGTTCTTGCCTGGAGAATCCCAGGGACGGGGAGCCTGGTGGGCTGCCGTCTACAGGGTCACACAGAGTCTGACACCACTGAAACAACTTAGCAGCAGCAGCAGCTCTGTTTATGGAGAATACCCAGTGCATAATCAACTTGATTATTCATGCTTCGGGCTGTAGTCTGTCTACTGCCAAGCCTTCTTCTTTTTGAAAAGTTGACTTGTTTTTGGCTGTGCTGGGTCTTCGTTGCCGCATGGGCCGTCCTCTAGTTTCAGTGCTCGGCTTCCCATCGCAGTGGCTCCTCTTGTTTGCAGAGGAGCAGGAGCTCTGGATGCGAGGGTTTCAGCGGTCGCTGCACGTGGGCTCAGTGGTTGCGACTCCCAGGCTCTGAGCGACTCATAGGCTCAGTAGCTGTGGCACAAGGGCTCCATGTGGGATCTTCCCGGATGAGGAATCGAACTCATGTCTCCTGCCGATGCAGGAGGCCACCAGGGAAGCCCTTCTCTCAGTCTTTTGTAAAATTAGAAGCTACAAATATACATTTTTGAGAAATCCTCCAAAAGATAAGGGTCAACAGCAAATTCAGACTTTTAATAACTACTGAGCAGTCCAGACGAAGCGTTACTATGGCTGAACCTGGTTCTTGCCCCTCCACTGTGTCTTCTCTGACAGATAAATCTCATTAAACCTTCCTAATTACGTATTAGGCATCCCTGATGGCTCAGGGGTAAAGAAGCCGCCTGCAATGCAGGAGATGCAAGTTAGATCCCTGAGTCGGGAAGATCCCCTTAGGAGAAGGAAATGGCAACCCACTTTAGTATTCTTGCCTGAGAAATCCCATGGACAGAGGAGCCTGGTGGGGGCTACAGTCCATGGGGTCGAAAAGAGACAGACACAACTTTGTGACTAAACAACAACATCCCTGTAGTGAGATCAGAAGTATTTTCCCATTTTACAGAGAAGGGAGTGCAGAGAGGAAAAGTGACTTGCCCAAAAGTTATACTGAGAAAGTTGGCTGAGTCAGGATTTGAACCCAGGAGGCTTGGTGGTTCCACTAGATCAGTATTTTAGAATTTTAAAACATTATTATTATTTATAATACAGAAATTATTGTATGTCAGGCATTTTTATTTTTTGGCTGTGCCACTTGGCTTGTAGGATCTTAGTTCCCTGACCAGGGATCAAACCCCAGCCCTTGGCAGTGAGGGTGCAGAGTCCTAACCACGGGATTGTCAGGGAATTTCCTGAGCATTTTAAAAATGCTTTACATACGTGAAATAATGTAATCTTTATAATATCCCTATAAAGTGGGGACAATTATTATCCGCATTTTACAAATGAGCAGAGAAGCCCAGAGAGGTGAAATAGCTTGCCCAAGGTCACACAGCAAGTAATAGCAGAGCCAGATTTACAGCCCATGTCATATGGCTCCAGGGACTGCTCTTAACCACTAATCCATGCGCTTTCACTGAGAGAGAAATATTTCACATCTGGGGTCAGCACTGAAACCTCAGCTTCATGAAATAGCACTTACCTTCCTGTGCACCAGGCACTCTGAGATTTCCCACTTTATCCTCTCCCTCTCCGCTTCACTCTTCATGTCTGCCCCACTTTTTGTTTTGGCTCATGGTTGTGTCTGTGAGACTCATCCATATCATCATATGTTTGTTCATTCTCATCCTGTGCCTCAGTTTCCTCATCTGTAGAGTGGGGACAGGAATGATACTTTCCGAGTAAGGATGTGTGAGGTCTGAATGAATTCAGTCATGTCAGGTCCTTAGAAGAGAGCCTTGACAAAGGAAAAGGAGTCAATCAAGCTCATAAAAAATAGGCAGACCAGACTGACGCGAGAAGAGGGAATTGCAGGGGCAAAAAGGGTGGCGAAGCCTGGTGTTTTCTGGAAATGACTCTGGGATTGAGAAAGCAGGACGTCATAGGACACGGGGCTGGAAACATGAGCAGGCACCAGAGCAGGGCTGAAGAGTGGAACTGTCCTGGGGCCACTGGGAGCCTGGGAAAGGTTTTTTGTTTTTTAATTGTTGGATTAAAAACAATTATTTATTTTTAATTGGAGGATAATTGCTTTACAATATGGTATTCATTTCTGCCATATATCAACGTGAATCAGCCATAGGAATATATGTGTCCCCTCCCTCTTGAACCCCCTCCCCCAGGAAAGATTTTGAGCAGAGAGGGACAGAGTGGGATCTGGTGGTAGAAAAGCTCCCTCAGGTCATGTAGGAGGTAGACTGGAGGCTGGTAGACCAGGAAGGAGGCTGGTGGTTGGCCCAAGCAGGTGAGGCCTAGGATGGACAGGATTATGGGGGTTGATCGAGATGGTAAATTCTAGATATTCCAGAGAAGGGAAAGATAAATAGGGAGGCTGACCATTAGCAAAGCCACCTGTGACACAGACTTAGTCATTAAGGGCCTAGGGGATTTTGATCCCTGTGGCAAGCAGGATTGTGTTCGATTTATATTAAAATTTTGTTTACTTTATACACATCACATAATTAATATGCCATATACTGTTGGCCCTTGAACAACTCAGGGAGTTAGGGCCACTGACTCTCCCCACATTAAAAAATCGGGGTTTATCTTAATACAGTCGGTCCTTCTATCTGTGTTTTCTCCACATCCATGGATTCACTAAGCCAGATTGGGTAGTACCATAGCATTTACTACTGAAAAAAAATCCTCCTATATATGGACTTGCACAGTGCAAATCTGAGTTGTTCAAGGGTCAACCGAACACGCTCTGTTGTTTAGTCGCTCTGACTCTTGTGTAACCCTGTGGACCCAGCCAGGCTCCTCTGTCCATGGGGTTTCCTAGGCAAGAATACTAGAGTGGGTTGCCATTTCCTTCTCCAGAGAATCTTCCCGACCCAGGGATTGAACCCAGGTCTCCTGCATTGCAGGCAGATTCTTTACGGCTGAGCCACCAGGGAAGCCCCTATATACTCTAATTACTGGTTGTTTACAACTGACACCGTTCTGATTGGCCAATACCCATGTTATTTGTTGTTGTTCAGTTGCCAAGTCATGTCCAACTCTTTGTGGCCCCACGGATTGCAGCACGCCAGGCTTCCCTGTCTCTCACCATCTCCCAGAATTTACTCAAGTCCGTGTCCATTGAATCGGTGATACCATTGAGCTATCTCATCCTCTGTCACCCTCACCTCCTTCTGCCTTCAATCTTTCCCAGCATCAGGGTCTTTTCTAATGAGTCGGCTGTTTGCATCAGGTGGACAAAGTACTGAAGCTTCAGCTTCAGCATCAGCATCAGACCTTCCAAAGAGTATTCAGGGTTGATTTCCTTTAAGATTAACTGGTTTGATCTCCTTGCAGTCCAAGGGACTCTCAAGAGTCTTCTTCAGCACCACAGTTCAAAAGTATCAATTCTTCCGCCTCTTCCTTCTTTATTGTTCAGCTCTCACATCTGTACATGACTAATGGAAACACCATAGCCTTGACCATATGGACCTTTTTCAGCAAAGTAATGTCTGCTTTTTAACACACTGTCTAGGTTTGTCATAGCTTTGTTATAACCAAAGTTAAATATTTTGAACATTTCTCCTGAATATCCATCCCCTTTCTTAGTTCAAAAATATCCATGCTTTTTGTTTAAGAAATTCAGAGAGTATGGAAACATACAAAATAAAAAGTGAAATATCATCCCTCTACTACCAAAAGGCAATATTAATTTGAGGGGCAAGGGGATGTGATTTTTCCCACAAGATTTTGCAAGATTTTTGATTTCCCTTTGCACTTGTTTTGCATTGCCCATATACCCTAGAGCAGATGAGCTAAGAAGGTGTTTGGCAGATAGTAACTGAAAAAAACATGCAGTGGCTTGAACAAACAGTTTCACTTTTTCCTATAACAGGAAATTTAGAAGAAGGTAGTTATTCTCTGTGGAGAAGGCAATGGCATCCCTCTCCAGTACTCTTGCCTGGAAACTCCCATGGACGGAGGAGCCTGGTAGGCTACAGTCCATGGGGTCACTGAGTCAGACACGACTGAGTGACTTCACTTTCACTTTTCACTTTCATGCATTGGAGAAGGAAATGGCAACCCACTCCAGTGTTCTTGCCTGGAGAATCCCAGGGATGGCAGAGCCCAATGGGCTGCCATCTGTGGGGTCGTACAGAGTCGGACACGATTGAAGCGACTTAGCAGCAACGCAGCAGTTATTCTATGATTTGGCATCACCATCATTTGTGGGGTTGATTATCTTGGCTTTTTTCCTTCATGATTGCAAGGTAGTTGCTGCAACTCCAGCCATCACATCTTGTGTTCAGAGCCAGGTGAAGTGGAAAGGCAAGTGCCATTCCTTTTATCAGGAAGGGAAAAGCTTTCCCAGAATTTCTCAGGATACTTGCTGAGATCTTATTGGCCAGAGAACTGTGCCAGAGGCCACCCAAGCTGTCAGGGAGACTGGGAAAGTGCTTCTGCTGGGCACACTGATGCCCCAAACCAAACTGGAGATCTGTGAGTGGGGAAGGTTAAAACAGATATCAGCTATGGATATAGAGTCTGCACATAGTGTCCTTTGATAATAGCAGATGACTGCCCTGGACAAGGATGCTAACTGGTGGGAGGAGCCTCTATTAAGAGAGGAGGGGTGATATGTGAGTGGAAACTAATCTCATAAGTGATTGTTAGATCACTGGGGTAATATTTTTTTTCTGACAGTTGCTTCACTGAACTGAGTGTGGGAATTTAGATAATCAGGGCTCCCTGGGTGGTGGTTTTGTGCTCATGTGTCGGTTGTTCTTAACAACAGAGACTTGGTAGTGGCTTTGAGAAGTCAGAAAATATGTGCCTTTGAAATGTTGCTAGATGCTTAGCTGCTGTCTAAAATGGCTTTTCTGAGTTGTACTCACATCCCAGAGGATGAAAGGGTTTGTCTCAAACACCCTGAGCAACTCTGACAGTTGCCAATCTGATAGATGAAAAATAAAGGCTTTAAAATTTAGATCTCTCTCTCCCTGCCCTTTTCTAAAGGGGATCAAACATCTTTTCAGATGTCTGTTCCCTCTTTCCTGAATTGCCTGTTCTTTTATTTAGCCATTTTTCTTTGGGGGTTCTTGATGTTTAGGAGCTGTTCAGATATTCTGGTTTTATAACACTTTCTTATACATGCTGCTAACGTTGTCTCTGAGTTTTTGTTTTGTCACTCTGATTTTCCTTTTCTGTAATGAAGTTAAACTATGTGGTCCCTGTTTTTCCTTGTGGCCTCGGGATTTCCTACTATGCTTAGAAAAACCTTTTCTACCTCAAGATTTTATGTATATACATATATTATATTATATATATAAATGCATAATGTTATATAAACATTCATATAATATGTATCTATAAATATAGATCTATTCGTTTATATTTCCTTCTAGAATTTTGGGTTTTTTATTTTTAGTGTTTATTTAGTTTATCCTGAATTTTGTGTTTTATTTTTGATTACCAAATGGCATGTTCACTGTAAAACAAAAAGAATATAGGAGGAGTCTAAAGAAAAAAATGTTTTGAGCTAATTAATACATTTTTTAAAATAGACATTGTTTAAGTTGCTTTGTAACCTGTTTTTTTGCACTTACTGGCTAGTAAACATCTTTTCATGCCATTGAATATTCATGTATAGCATCATTAAATTTTATTTCAATGACATAATTTTAAATGTCTGTTTGGTATTTCATATTTATTAGTGTGCTTATCTTTTTCTTACTGATATGCGAGATCCGTTTGCACATAAAGTATCCTGACTACTGTCTGGTATGTATGTGCTACAAAAATATTTTGCCAGCGAGTTAATTTCCATTAAATTTTGTTTATCATGTTGTTGCCGTTCTGAAACCTCAAATTTTTAAAAATTCAAACCACCGATCTTTCCCTTAATGACTTATGCCTTTTAAGATGAATGTTCTTCTCTAACCAGAGATCATATATCGGGTTGACTAAAAACTTCATGACTGAACTTCTTGACCAATCTACTATTTCTTTGTATGTTTGTTGGTGTTCTAGTTTTATGATTTTATTTCCTTGTTTTAAGTTTGTAATTCACTGGGAGTTTACTTGAGAGTGATGTATGAGTCTAGGATCTAACTTACTTTTTTTTTTTTTTAATCAAAAAAAAATACACATTATCTGAATGTGACCCTGGGATGAGGTGGGGAGCATTTGAGGCCAGTTTTACCATGAATGTAAAACCATAGGCTTATTGGTGACTCTTTGTACTTTCCTTTCCTGCCAGGCCTTGGAGACCCGGGCCAGCCCTGGCCACACCCCCTGGCTGTGTCACCTTCGTCTTGAATGACCACAGCATGGCCTTCACTGGAGACGCCCTGCTTATCCGAGGGTGTGGGCGAACAGACTTCCAGCAAGGTCACAGGCCCTTTTCCCTGACCCAAGATTTTAGTATGGTTATGTGAATGCCAGGATTTTAAGTGTCCATTGTAAGAATGAATGAACGACTGTTAGATTTTTAGGGGATCAGGATTAGACTCAAGGAGTTTAGCTGCTAGGAGGTGGTTAAGTTCAGTGGTTTAATTGTTAGGGGGTGATGTTACATTGGGCTTCCCTGGTGGCTCAGCAGTAAAGAATCTTCCTGCCAATTCAGGAGACTCAGGAGATGCTGGTTTGATCCCTGGGTTGGGAAGATCCCCTGAGGAGGAAATTGCAATCCACTCCAGTATTCTTGCCTGAAAAATCCCATAGGCAGAGGAACTTGACAGGCTACAGTCCATGGGGTTGCAAAGAGCTGGACACCACTGAGTGACCGAGCATGCACGCATGATGTTACATTTGGGGTCTAGCTGCTGGGGGTAATTACATTAAGGAGTTTCACTGTGGGCAGGGTGTTTAGTTTCACAGTGTCAGGGTTCAGCTGCCCTTTGAGTATGTGTGTGAATGGGGTGGACACTAGATTGGGAGGATTCAGCCACCTTGCAGGGTGAGGCTGGATGAGAGACAGCCTTAGTGAGCTGGCTATGGGTAGCCACGTCCCCAGGCTGCTTCTTGCTTCCTCTTTCCTTATCTTTCCATCTTGGTCTCTGTCTTTTCTCTCTGAAGCTCCTAATCTTCCATTTATTCATCCAACACAGTCATGAGATCAAAGAAAAGATGAAAGAAAAGATGGCAGAGCATTCTGAGAGGTTTGCTTTTGTCCCAATTTAGGACTCAGAGCTTCTTGCCCAAACTATGGCTCTATCCTCCTTTGCCTGATGTCTTCAATTTCTTACCTTCTAGTCCACTTTTCCTGCCCAGAATCCTTTCTTAGCAACCCCAGAGTGAGGGGACTTGGTGCTTCAGGGTCCTATCCCAACCTTCTTTACAGTCATGCTGAATTCTTACCATTCCTCAAGTCTTTGCATGTACTGTTCCACTTACCTAGAATTCCCTTCCCTCTCCTTCTCTACCCAAAGGGCTACTGGCAGAAAATGAGGGAGAAGGTTTAGCTACAGTGATTTTTATCCTCCTGTCTTTTTCCTGAAGGGAGGCGGTTTGGGAGCGTCTCTCAACTTGTTGTCCCACTGACCTCTGACTTTTCCTTCCCTAGGCTGTGCTAAGACCTTGTACCACTCAGTTCATGAAAAGATCTTCACTCTTCCAGGAAACTGTCTGATCTACCCTGCTCATGATTACCACGGTGAGGGCTTTCTGGAGGAGTTGTGGGATTTACATAATTTAGCTTTTGAGAGGGAGCACTGAACTGCTGTAATCCTCATGTGGCTCTCGGACTACAAGTCCCAGGAATTCCTCTGGCCAAAAGATCAAATGCTGAGGTATACTGAGGGTAGATGTAGAAAATATAATGCCTAGAATTCCAGAAGGCATAGGCTTTCCTGGGACTTCCTTATAGAACTTAAGGAACTGGGAAACTACATTTCCCATAGTGCCTATTGGTTAGGGGAAAGCAATCTGTTAGTCCTGGGCCAGAAAGGTACCCTGAGGCCTCCTGGGAAATGTAGTTCTGGGAGGCCAGAGGCACTGGACAATTTGACATTCCTTCCCACTCCCTTGGCCATTAGGGCTTACAGTGTCCACTGTGGAGGAGGAACGGACTCTGAACCCTCGGCTCACCCTCAGCTGTGAGGAGTTTGTCAAGGTCATGAACAAATTGAACCTGCCTAAACCTCAGCAGATAGGTGAGTGGCTGAGGATCTGGACTCCTGGATCTGAGGGAGGAGGTGCTGAGGGTCTGGACTCTCAGTTTCTCAAAGAAGAGCTATTGGGATGTATGGATCCCCAGTGGGGCAGAGGGGAAGCCGGATGGTCTGCTTGGGCCCTTTTGTTTCACTCTTGGCTTCTTCGTTTCAGACTTTGCTGTTCCAGCTAACATGCGCTGTGGGATCCAGACACCTCCTTCCTGACCGACCCTGCCTCTCAGGCGCTCACAGCTCACATCTGTTAAGAATGCACTAGGTGGGGTGAGGGGAGCCGTGCCATCACTGGGGCCTCTCTCCTCTTCCCCTCCCTTACTAGCCCCGTCAAGCTTCTTAAATAAAAATCTTTTTTCTCTGAATCCGACTTCTGTTTTCTGGGGGAACCAATGAGTTTCTGGGCTGAGGTATTTGTGGTTAGTTCTGGTTCCTGGAGAGGTCAGGGAGCAAAGCAGGATAAAGGTCCTGGGAGCCTAGAAGGAGTTTTTTATAACTCATAAGAGAAAAGCAAACAAATATGTGGGGCAGGGTTTCTCAGCTCCTTGGATTAGAACAGTCTTGAGTTTAAACCACTTGCCCCGTGAGACCCAGAATAAAGTACTTCAATTCTCCCAGCCTCAGTTTCCTCATCTGTAAAATGGGAATAATAGAAATAATAATAGGGTGTTGTGATGATCCAATGAGTTCATATACGTGAAGTGCTTGGCACACTGCCTACACAGCAGATTTCCTATCAGTGTTAGCTATTATTGTTACTATCTTTCCGAATGATCTCTCAGGGACTTCCTGGCTTGAATGACACTAAGCCTAATGGTAAAGACCATGGATTTTCCAGAGAACAGATAGACATGTGTAGACTCTGGGTACACTTACCCCCCTCAGCCTCAGTTTCCTGACTATAAAATGGAGATAGTAATTTCTCTGTAAGCTGCTGTAAAGATCAAATAAATTAATGTGTATAAAATGTTTATATAGGCAGCTCCTGACATCCAAAAATCCTTTCTCACATAGCAGTTATTTTCCTGTTTTTGCCCAGAGAGGAAAGGGTCTGGCTGAGACCTTTAACCTCTGCCCTCCACCCATAGCAAGGTGGGGGCCACACTTCCCGCTGTCTCTGGGCGGGCCTCTGACTCAGCTCAGGGCACCCCCTCCTCTTGTCCAGCTCCCCAAACCGGTTGGGGCCCTTCTAAAGTGCTCATTAGAGGGAGAGGCCCCTACCTCCATTCCCCTCTTCCTCTCAGGATTCTCAGGGTCTGGGCATTAGGGAGGCGCTTTTACACAGGTGACCAAGGCGCCTGGCCCCCGGGGGCAGGCCTGGGGGCGCTGGAGGCAGAGCCGGGTGGGGGGGGTCGTCATGCTGGGTTTTCCTAGGGTGGGGCCGGTGGGGCCGGGATGGCCTGGTGCCGCGGCTGCGGGCGGGGCAAGCTGGTCGCTCCCTCCTCCCTCGAGAGCTGTTGGACCTGTTGTCCCCCACTCCACTTCCGGGCTGCTGGGGAGGGGGACCGAGCAGCCTGTCTCTCCTCCCTCTTCCCCAGCCACCTGTCCAGTGGGCAGAAACTGCTGCGCCGGAGCGCAGAACGGAGAGCGCCGAAGCCTGAGCCGGTGAGGGGGTCGGGGCTGTGGGGGTCGCGGGGGCTGGAGTTCTGGAATCTCGCTCCCGAGGAGCCGAGGACTCAAGGCTCCTGGTTTGTCAGGAGAGGGAGACCAGGAGACCCGACTCTCCGATCCCTGGGTGAGGCGGCAGGGGCACGGCTCCCTTACACAGCGGGGTCAGAGCTGAGACTACGGGGCTCCAGAGAGGACAGAGCGGAACCCAGCTCCTGAGTCCGCGAAGCAGATGGTGATGGGGTCGCTCTAAAGTGGTCCAAGGGGAGAGTTGGGGGCAGGTGCGAAAGTACAAGGCTCGACACCTGGATAGCAGGGAGACGCCGGTAGGGGGCGTACTAGGACCTGGACTCAAATTCCGGTCCCGCCTCTTGGGGCGCGACGCCCTAGGAGCCACGAACCCCGCCCCTAGAAGCTCCAGGCCCCGCCTCTGGAATGTTCAGTCCCACCCTTTGAACTCTCAGGCCCCGCCTCCGGAGCTTTCGGGCGGGAAGCGCCTGCCCCCTGGGCCAGCCCCCAACTCCTCCGTAATCCCAGGCCCCGCCCACCCGACGGGAATTCTCAGCGGCCATGGGGACACGGAGCAGCCCGGACCTGGGGGCCCCGCCGGCGGCGGTCCCGGAGTGCGACACAGAGGTCCGATCTCAAGGGACCTCCAAGCCCCGGGAGCACCCCAAAGACTCCTGCGAGCGGGAGGCGCCCGAGGCCCCGGCAGAGCTTCCGAGCGGCCAAGGAATTGAGCCCCAGGCGAAAGAGGAGGAAGAAGTGGGAGAAGGCAGCAGCACCGAAAGCAGCCACGATGCGGTGAGGGAACCGGGGGGCGAGAGTCACTGGGTTGGGGGGGTGAGGGATCCAGAGGAGCAGACCCAAGCGGGTGACAGAGACACAGAGAGCCAGGTATAGGGAGACCAGATAGAGACCGAGAGACGGGGGAACTGGGAGACAAAGATCCAAAGGAGTCAAGGGACACTGCGAGAGCAGAGACAAGAGACTCAGAGAGTTGAGGATAGACACAGAAACCCAGAAACAATGATGCTCAGAGAAACAGAAAGAGAGAAACCTTGAGACAGGGAGATACTCCGAGGGAGATACTCCCGGAGATACTCCGAGGGAGAAACATAGCGATTCAGAGACAGAAGACATACTAAATCAGGAAGATGAAGCCCAGAGAAAAGGGAGAAAGACTCAGAGACCCGGGGAGAGAGAAAATGCAGAACCTTCGAAGACGTGAGGCCAAGACAATGGGAAACAGCATCCTTGAGTCAGCGTTGTGCCCCCTCCCCGGACTGCGAGTCCCTGAGCCACCTCCTGGGGCCAAGCGGTCATCGGACCTGCACCCTCCCCGCCTCGGATGAAAGAGCTTGGTCGCTGAGGATCGCTAACTCAGACTCCCACCCCCATCCCCCGCCCCAGGGACCTATTTAGTGACGGCAGGGGTCGAGTCCTCCCCAGCTGACTAGCCCTCTTCAACCGCAGGCGGAGGCTCCGTCTCCAGTTCAGACCCCGGCCACGCCCCCCGCACCAGCTCTGTCTGGAGAAGGGGGTGCGAGGGGCGGCGCGGCGGCTTCGCGCGCAGCAGCTGGAGGCACTGACTCGCGTGGCTTTGATGGAGCAGCGAGTGAAAGAGCTACAGCGTCAGAGGAAGGAACTGAGGATCGAGGTGAGGCTGCAGACCCCTTGGGAAGTCTGGCCCCACTTCGTGGGGAACCCCGTCAGGCCAGGCTCCCAGTCCTTTACAACCATGGGAGCCGAGTCTCAGGCCTCCTGCTCCATACTCTCTTGGAATCCAGGAGTTCGGATTCTCAGGTCCTTCGCTCAGACCCAAGCAGGCGTCCGCGCGCCATCACCCCTTCCTTCCTCTCAGACCCAGGCCTCTGGGTCCCAGTTCTTGCCTTCTCTCTGCAGATGGAGGTGGAGGTGGCCCTGCTGCGGGGTGAGCTGGCTGGGGAGCGAGTGGCCGCTCGGCGGGAGGAGGAGCAGCCGCGAGCTGCTAAGGCAGCAGGTGGACTCAGAGAAGGGCGGCCAGGAGCAGCGGGAACAGGTGTGTTTGCCCGGCTGGATCTTCATCGTCGGTTCTCTTCCTCGTTGGACAGACATTCCTGTGGTGCTCCTGGGACCTGGGGCCGGGGTTACACCCCCTGTTGCCCAAGCCATGATACTGGGGCTGGGGGTGGGCAGCGGCGGGGACCTATGCCTCTCTGTTTCCCTCCTCCCTCCCTCCTCTATGACTTTGGGGCCTGACTCACTGGGGCGTTTCCCATCTCTCTTTGCTCTCTAAATGTCATTTTGTGAAAAATGTCAAACCAACAAAAAATAGACTGTTGCCATGTGGTGTACTCCCCAGTTCAGCTGCGATGAATCCTCCATTCCTGTTTCATGTCCTCCAGTTGGCTTCCCTGTCCCTAGATTTGAAATCCAGTACCAGACATTATGTTGACGATGAATACTTTAGTACTTTAAGAACTCTTTTAAGAAAACATCACCCCTATGTCATTATCACATCTGAAGAATTACTATCTCATCTCCAGTCCGTTTCCATGGGTCCCAGACTGTCTCAAAAACAATGGCTAACAGTTGGCTGTTTGAATCCGGTTCCCCACAGGCCAGTATACTGTAATGGGTTGCAATGCCTTGCCTATGTTGTTTCTCCTCTAATGGTCCCTGCCTACTGTTTTTCCCCCAAACTCTTTGTTGAAGAAACCAAGTGCTCTGTCCTGTGGTCAGTATGTGACCAGTTGCACGCCAGGGGTGTCCTTTATCTCATTTCACTTCCTGGAAGCAGGTGGTTGATTAAATGTATAAGATGGATCAGATTCTGATGTGCTGTGGTGCATCTGGGGCACTGGGCCAGGGGGATGTTCTCTTTGATTCCCCAGACCTCAGTGAGGCCACTCTGATTCCTTCCTAATAGTTATTTACCTAAAGGCTTTAACATCCATTGGTGGTCATTGCTTGATCAGAGAGTGCTGCAGGTTGGAAAATGGTAACTATAATTCTATCAGTCTCTCTCTTTGCCCTTATCTTACATATTGGAATTTCCTGGGGTTGGATCCTGAGTCTTCAGTTACCTCAAAGAGCCTGTATTTCTCCCAGCCCTGATTTCTCTCTCAAAATCTAGACCTATGTGTCCTGATTTCTAGGACATTGGTTCCTAGATGCTCCTTCTTCCCCTAGGACCTGGGTTTCCAGACCCCAATCCCTCCTGCCTTAGATCCAAGAATCCAGGTCCCCAGCCCCTCCTGCCTTAGATCAAAGAGTCCAGACCCCCAGCCCCTCCTCCCTGAGACCCAGGAATCCAGGTCCTCAGCCCCTCCTGCCTTGGATCCAGGAGTCCAGACCCCCAGCCCCTCCTCCCTGAGACCCAGGAATCCAGGTCCTCAGCCCCTCCTGCCTTGGATCCAAGAGTCCAGACCCCCAGCCTCTCCTCCCTGAGATCCAGGAATCTAGATCCCCAGCCCTTCCTGCCTTATCTAGACCCCTAGCCCCTCCTCCCTCAGACCCAAGGGTCCAGGTCCCCACCCCCTCCTGCCTTAGATCCAGGAGTCTGGCCCCTTCTCATTCACCATAGCCAGTGCTGACCTCAGCAACTCCCTTTCCACACCGTCCCCGTCTCACTGTCCCTTTGGTCACCAGGCCAGAGTCCTGAGCCTCGCTCTGCATGCCTCCTTATCTCTCACCCTACGCCTGTCAGTCACCACGTCCTGTTCTTTGTGCCCCCTGAATCTCTCTTGCTAGTTTATCTCCTTTATATCTGCCCGGCCTAGACCTCGGGCGAGGTCACATTTTTTTTTTTTATTTTTATTATTTACTAATTTTTAGCTGGACTGGGTCTTTGTTGCTGCGTGCAGGCTTTCTCTAATTGCGGTGAGCGGGGCTACTCTCTGGTTGTAGTGCTGGGGCTTCTTGTTGCTGTGGCTTCTCTTGTTGCAGCACTTGGGCTCTAGAGTTCAGGGTTCAGTAGGTGGCCTGCGGCATGTGGGATCTCCCCCAGACCAGGGATTGAACCCATGTCCCCTGCATTGGCAGGTGGATTCTTAACCACTGGACCACCAGGGAAGTCTAAGATCTCATTCTTATTGTCTGGAGGACTCAGGAAGGAGCTGGTCTCAACCCCTTGAACCTATCTCCCAGAGGGATGGTTCCACACCCAGATCCTACCCCAGCCTTTCAGTCTTGCCCTGACTCCCCACTGACCCCTGACACGTGTTCCTCAGCCTGGTGGTCCAAACCACACCTGAGCTCCATCTTGTCTGCCTTTCCACTGTCATCTCTCACTGGTATTCCCCATCTCTTCCCTCCATCCCACCTTCTTTCTTCTTGACCGCAGTCTGCCCTTACACTTCCTTTACTTTTCTCTTTTAATAAGTATTTATTTTTATTTATTTAGCTCTGCTGAGTCTTAGTTGGGGCACGTGGGTTTTTCAGTCTTCATTGTGGCATGCGGAATTTTTAGTTGTGATATGCAAACTCTTGGGCTTCCCTGGTGGCTCAAGTGGTAAAGAATCTGCCTGCAATGCAGGAGCCCCAGGAGAAACTGGTTTGATCCCTGGGTCAGGAGATCTCCTGGAAATGGCAACCTACTCTAGTATTCTTGCCTGGGAAATCCCATAGACAGAGAAGCCTGGTGGGCTACAGTCCTTGGGGCTGCAAAGAGCTGGACACGACTGAAGCAGTTGAGCATGCAGCGGGCCTGAAAACTTCCTTGTGGCGTGTGGGATCTAGTGTCCTGAGCAGAGATCTAACCCAGGTCCCCTACATTGGGGGCTCAGAGTCTTAGCCAGTGGACCACCAGGAAAGTCCCTCCTGTACTGTTCAATTTCCGTTCATTTGCACCATGCTGTTCCCTCAGTCCAGAAAGCCCTTCCAGCCCTCTCCCGCTCCCCAGGTCTCAATGCTCCCTGGTTTTTGTGGCTTATCTTAAAATCTTCACATCCAGGAAGCCTAGGCTTACCCTGGTAGAAATTGTTCCCCCATTCTGGTTCCCACAGAATCTGCATTTCACTGCCCTGATTGTCCCAGGCTAACTGGCTGTGTCCCCTGCTGGAGTACAGGGCCCAGGTCCAACCCCCTTCTGGGTTCCCAGCATCAGTCGCCAAGTCTGGATATGTTTAGCATTCATTCTCTCATTTGTTTCTTTTTTAAAACTTTATTGAAGAATAGTTGATTTACAATGTTGTGTTAACTTCTGCTGTACAGCAAAGTGATTCTATATATATATATATATATATATATATATATATATATATATTTTTTTTTTTTTTTTTCCATGCAGCTCAGCATGTGGGATCTTAGTCCCCTGACCAGGGATCTAACCCATGGCCCCTACAGTGGAAGTACACTGTCTTAACCTCTGGACCGAGGGGAAGACCCTTCATATTCTTTTCCATTACAATTTATCACAGGATATTGAATACAGTTCCCTGTGCTAACAAGTCTGTTCTCTATGACTGTGAGTTTGTTTGTTACACAGATTAGTTGATTTGTGTCAAATTTTAGATGGCACATATGATTATCATTCTATGGTATTTATCTTTCTCCTTCTGACTTACTTCACTTGGTATGCTAATCTAATTCCATCCATGTTGCTGCAAATGGCATTGTTTTGTTCTTTTTCATGGCTGAGTAATATTCCATTGTGTATGTGTAACCACATCTTTATCCATTCATCTGTCCCCTCCTTCATTTCTTAAAAGCTGTTTACTTGGTCTGCTCTGGGTGGGCCTGTACAGCATGAACCAGAGAGACAGGGTCCCTACCCTCACAGAGCCAACACCCCCAGACTTGGAGAGGGGGGACTCCTCAGGTGAGAAGGAGCTTGAGATCTGGCTGGCCTTAGCCCTGGCTGGCCTGTTTCCCTCCCTGTGCTCAGGCCGAGGCTAAGAGCCTGGTTGCTGTTGATGCAGGAACAGAGGCGACTGAGCCAGGAGCGGGATCGTGTGGAGAGTCTTCGCCAAAGACTCCAGGAGGCCCAGGAGCAGCTCGACTCGCAGCCCGAAGACCAGCATGAGCGGCTTCTGCAGGGAATGCAGGAGGTAAGGGGGCCCGGAATCCAGGCCACTCAGGACCCAGCCATCCTGGCCCTCAGTCCCCTCCTCTCACACCCACCTAGGAGCTCAGGCCCCAAGCCCCTAACCCGCAGGACGCCGGAGTCTAGATCTGCAGCCCCTCCTCACTCTTTGTCCAGGAGTCGTGGCCCCAGTCCTCCACCCTCCTGGTTCTTAGAGGTCCAGGCCTCTAGTCCTTTTGTGTTCCCTCCACAGATGAGGGAACAGCTAGACGTGGCCCAGCGTGCCTACGAGGACCTGGAGTTCCAGCAGCTAGAGCGCGAGAGCCGGCAGGAGGAAGAAGATCGGGACAGCCCTGGGGCCGGGGCGCCAGACCGCAAGGTCCAGGAGCTCCAGGCCAGTGTGGCGCAGCACAGGGTGAGTCGGCCTGGGCTCGCCTGTCTCCCTTGCCGCTGCCCTCTGGCTCCTCCACTCGCTTGTCTTGTCCCTTCTCTGTCCTGGTGTCCTCCCTGTATCATGTTCTTCAAAACAGTCATGACGGTCACTAATGTTTATTGAGCATTGACCAAGGGCTGGGCACGATCCTAAACATTTCATGAATCTTAAGTCATCGAATCCTTACAACAGTCCTGGGAGACAGGTCTTCATATCTTTTCCCGCATTTTCTAAATGAAGAAACTCAAGGTCAAGGTGCTCAAGTTATCTTTTCCAAGGTCACTTTGTTCCCAAAGGATTGAACTGGGATCTGAACCTGCTAGGTCTTCGCCACTACACTCCTCATGTCTCAGCTCTCATCTTAAACGATGCTCCCACCAGTCCTTTCTGGGAGCTTCAGTTTCAAGGGTCTGAAAAGTCTGGCTGGAAAAAGCCACAAGTTTGACTGCATTTTGGAGAAGGAAATGGCAACCCACTCCAGTACTCTTGCCTGGAGAATTCCATGGATGGGCTACAGTCCATGGGATCGCAAAGAGTTGGACACGACTGTGTGACTAACTTTCAGCTTTTGACTGTATTTATTTATTTATTATTATTATTTTTTTGACTGTATTTAATACAAAGGTTCCCTGAGTTTCAGATTAGAAAGTTCCGATGTGGGTGTCCTTTCCCCACCTCTATTTCTGGATGTTTTCCCTGTCACTCTTTCTCCATTCCTGTCTCACAGGCTCTGTTTCTGTTCTCCCTCTTTCTTGGCTTTTCTATTCTGTATCTTTTCCAGTTTGTCTCTTTGTCTTTCCCTTTTTCTCTGTTTTTTTTTTTTTTTTAAAATATTTATTATTTAGTTGGCTGTGCTGGGTCTTAGTAGGGGCATGCAGGATCTTCGATCTTCATTGCAGCATGTAAGATCTTTTAGCTCTGGCATGTGGGATCTAGTTCCCTTGACCAGGGATCAAACCTGGGTCCCCTGCACTGCAAACCCAGCATCTTAGCCATTCTACCACCAGGAAAGTCCCGCTCTCTCAGTTCTTGGCAATGTCAACTTTGTCTGGGTCTCTGTCTTCCTCAGCCTCTGGATATGGGGAACCTCCACCCCTCCAGCTCACCCCAGGTCTCTTCTAGGCCCTCAAAGGGGAGAAGGGCACTAGCGAAGGTTAACTCTGAGTCCCCCATGCCCTCCCAGGCATCCAGATGCCAGGGTCTCTGTTATGGGATGGAGCAGGCTCTCAAGGAAGGCCTGGTTCTGTGGGTACCAGCTAGGGACCCGGGGGCAGCTGAGTAACCCGGGTGGGACTTGGCGGGTGCCCTGCAGCACCGGATCCAGGTCTTGGAGGAGCAGCTCAAGTCGCTGGGGGAGCAGATGGCCGCTGAGAGCCGGGGGCTGAGCCGGAAGAAGGAGGAGGCCCTTCAGGCCCTGACGCAGGTCAGTTTACCACCGACACCTGTCTTACATCCCCACTTCCTGCTGGGGCATACCCTTGCCTCGCCTGCACCCCGTATGTCCCCTGAGGTGTAGAAGTTGCTCATGTCTTGCCCTCCCCAGGAACGGAGCCGACTGCTCGAGCTTAACTGCCTTCAGGGAACCCCTGGCGGGGACTTCTCTGAGCCCAACCAAGCTCTCACCAAGGTATGGAGATTTCATGTGCCTTTCAGCCCCCTCCTCCCTCATTCCCAGGAATCTAGGCCCCCACCTCCATTCTCCCTTGGGAGCCACCATTTTTAACCCCTAATCCCTTTCCCCCTGGGCCTTAGGAGTGCAGACCTCCAGAGCCTCCTCCTCAGAGAACCAGCAGTCTCTGCACACAATTCCTCCTTCCCTGAGACCGCATTCCCACTCTCTTGGGGCCTTGAGCCTTTCCTTTTCCATCCAAGAAATGGGCTGGCTCTGGAGGCCTGGGCCAGAGCATCCTGGCAGCGGCCCTCCACCCCACCCCTTCTCCTGCAGCTCCTCTTCACCCAGAAGACAGACCGCCAGTTGCTGGTTCTCCAGGATCCCACTGTCCACACGGCCGCCGCCACCTCTTCCTGCCTCTTCTCTGTTCACAGCTCCCTCCAGGTGCCCCCCAACAAATACCCCATCACCCGGGGGTCTCACTGGTCACCTAGCTTTCTCTGCTGTGGGCATGGGGGAGAGAGGGGGAGAGGGGCAGCTGATCAAGCTGATTTTTAACTTTCACCAAGCTCCAGCTTTATTATTCTTTTTCTTTCTTCCGCCAAACATCTTACCTCTCCTCCCCTGGAGAAATGGAACCGGGCCTGCCCAGATGTTAATTTTATTTAGTTAGTTTTAAAAAGATTTATTTGTTTATTAATTTTTGGCTGTGCCGAGCCTCCGTGGCGGCGCTCGGGCTTTTCTCTCGTTGCGGCGAGCAGGGGCTGCCTTTCATTGCGGTGTCTGGGCTTCTCATCGCAGTGGCTTCTCTTGTTGCCAAGGTCTCTAGGGTGCATGGTGTCGGCAGTCGTGGCACGTGGGCTCAGCTGCTCCTTGGCATGTGGGATCTTCCCGGACCAGGGAACGAACCTGTGTCTCTTGCATTGGCGGGTGGATTCTCAACCACTAAGTCACCAGGGAGGACCCCAGATGTGAATTTTAAAAGCCACCCAACAGAGCATGTTGATAATCAGTCCTCCTCTCCCCAGCCCAATGAGCCCTGGCCCTCCTCCTCAGAACCGGGCAGCTATTTGTTTCTTTTTCTTTTTAGTATTTGTATTTATTTATTTGGCTATACCTGGTCTTAGTTGCAGCATGTGGGATCTAGTCCCTGACCAGGGGTCAAACCCGGGGCCCCCTGCATTGGGAGCGGGAGTCTTAGCCAGTGGGCCACCAGGGAGGTCCCGGTAGCTATTTGTTTCTTTCTTCCAGATTTTCTGAAAAATGGGGGTTCCAACTTATGAATGGGTTAAAACACTTATTGAATATGTTGCTAGCAACTTTAAATGAAATAGAGTAGACAGTGGCGGCGTGCTGTGCCCGGAGGTAGGGCTGTTGTATGGATATGGGGTCAGCGCTTAGAAAGAGTGAGCGCTTTTTCTATTACGTAAATGTTTTTCAAAAACATGTGTAATAGCTGCTAGTTGGCTTTTTTTTTTCCTAGCTCAAGACTGTGGTGGAGATTTTTCTTTCGATACATTTAGAGGTGCCTCTTTCTTTTCAATGGCTCTGTAATAATGATATAAACAGTAAGAATCATAAAGACTGCTAAAATTTGTGAAGGCTTTTTTTTGTGTGGAGTCTTTATAGTGTGCCAGGCACTGTTTTATTTTATGAATTAAAAATTTTTTTCTTTTGGCTGTGCTGGATCTTCCCTGTGGTCCACGGGCTCAGTAGCTGCTGGGCGTGGGCTTAGTTGCCCCAAGGCTGTGGGATCTTAGTTCTCCCCCATCCTCTGCATCGGAAGGTGGATTCTTAACCGCTGGACCACCCGGGAAGTCCCCAGGCACTGTTTTAAATGTTTATGTGGATTTACTCATTTAGTCGTTGCAACAACTCTACAAGCTGGGTTTTTCTTATAATTTTATAGGGAAGAAACTGAGGCAGCTGAGGTTTCTTAATCAGCTAGTATACAGCAAGGCTGGAATTTGAACTCAGCACTCTGCATTCAGAGCCCACGCTCTGAACCACTCGGAGCTTCTGTGCGGACACAATTCTGTGTGGGCGCCTGGAGCTCCTCTCTCTGAGGATGGCAGATGGAGTTTTGTGCAGTTTAAGCAATGATGTTATGAAGATCCATGTCTGTCTGTCTTTGTACCCACAATAGTAACATAATATCATTATTGCTCTTGTTAGTTGCATGGTCGTATCCAACTCCTTGTGACCCACAGGACTGTAGCCCCCCAGGTTCCTCTGTCCATGGGATTTCCCAGGCAAGAATACTGGAGTGGGTTGCCATTTCCTTCTCCAGGGGATCTTCCCAATCCAGGGACTGAACAAACTTGGGCCTCCTGAAGTGCAGGCAGATTCTTTACTGTCTGAGCCACCAGGGAAGCTCAAAAGTTAATATTAATAAATTAATTATATTGTATATTATAATATTTCCCTGTTGATTATATTATATGCAACATATCTCAATAATACCAATATAATATTAATGTATTATTAACTATTGCTAAAATAGTAATTGATATTAATATTTAAGAGCTTAATATAGGCCAGGATCTGCTCAAAGCCATCTTATCACTTTGAACCACACGGAACTGCTATTATTTGAGGGTGAAAGTCACTCAGTTGTGTCCGACTCTTTGTGACCCCATGGATGCAAAGCCAGTTCCTTCTGACCCAAAAATAAAATTTTATATTAGGTGCATATACAATTTCATACATATATAACATATATTATTGAATTATATATTCATGAAACATATATTTCTGGCTCCTCTGTCCATGGAATTCTCCAGGCAAGAATACTGGAGTGGGTTACCATTCCCCTCTCCAGGGGATCTTCCTGATCCAGGGATCAAACCCCAGTCTCCCACACTTCAGGCTTCTTTACCATCTGTGTCACCAGGAAAGCCCATTTGAAGGTGAGAAACAGTCAAATACTGACAGTTTGACATGCTTCAACTTATTATATTTTATACTAAAATTATATGTTTCTTGAATATATAATTTAATAATATATATTATATATGTATGAAATTGCAAATGCACCTAATATAAAATTTTATTTTTTGGTCAGAAGAAACAGTAGCAGTGGGTCCTGTTATTGTCCAGGTAAAGGGTTAGCAGAGCTTTTGTAAATTTCTAGCTGGAAGGCTGATAAAGGTGGATTGTCAGCTCTGTTGCCAGGCAACGAACGTGCCTTGGGGTAAATATGACCCTTATAATTAAATTGCGTATCTATAAAGACTTAGTGGGAAGCCTGGGGCGTTCCTATGGAGTCCTTACCTGAGTCAGTGGCTTCTGTGGACACGGAGCCTCTAAGGCCAGGTGGACCCTGTACCCACCGGCGTGGACCCCACACCCACCTTGCATGCGGGTGTCACCAAGTGTCTGGCCCTTGGACACTGGTGGTCATGCCAGGCACGCTTCTGTGTGTTTTTGCATGAGGTCAGTGTATGAATCTTTGCATCAGCTACAACAGGGCGGCAGGACCTTGCTCACTTTACATAGGGGAGTTGCCCTGAGAAGAGCCGTGACTTGCTAAAGTCACACACCCAACTAAGCGGCAGAGCTCGGTGTAAACCAAAGCTGCCTGATTCTTCAGGCTGTGCCTTTCAGAGACAAGGGTTTCTCAAGGAAACTTCAGAACCCAAGTGGGCACCTGGTTAACACGTGCTCATAGGCAGTGACGAGGGACCTCAGGGATGAGGTTGTATGTGCGTGCTTGCTAAGGTTGCTTCAGTTGTATCTGACTTTGTTCAACCCTATCCACCGCACCTCTTCCCTCCCATCTTCTAACCACCAGCCGGCTAGTCAGCGATCACCTTTCTCATCCTAAGTGTATTTTTGTGGCACTCTCAACATGTAAGGGCTTCCCTGGTGGCTCAGAGGTTAAAGCGTCTGCCTCCAATGCGGGAGACCCGGGTTCGATCCCTGGGTCAGGAAGATCCCCTGGAGAAAGAAATGGCAATCCACTCCAGTGTTCTTGCCTGGAGAATCCCATGGACAGAGAAGCCTGGTAGGTTACAGTCCACGGGGTCGCAAAGAGTCGGACACAACTGAGCGACTTCACCTTCCTTCACCACCATGGACTGTAGCCTGCCAGGCTCCTCAGTCCATGGGATTCTCCAGGCAGAAATAACGGAGTGGGTTGCTATGGCCTCTTCCAGGGGATCGAACCTATATCTCCTGAGTCTCCTGCATTGCAGGCAGATTCTTTAACCCCTGAGCCACAGGGGGAAGCCCCACAAAGAACACAGGGAGTCTTTGTTTACACAGCCAGAGAAACAGTAGACAAGCAGATAAATGCAGGGATTAACAAATCACTCCCCCATGCCCCCCGCCCCTCTCTCCCTCCAAGTCCTATTAAATCCTTCTCAAATCCCACCCCTTCTTTCCAGGATCATGTGATGCATAAGAATACTGACTCTGCTCAGATTCCAGTACCTGTTGTGCCACTTCCTAGCTGGTTGACCTGAGATACAGCTCTGTGCCTCAGTTTACTTAGCTGCAAAATGGGAATAATAACAGCATTCATTGGCTAATGCATTAAAGTACTTGGTGTGATGTCTGGCACATAGCAGGTGCTTAGTAAATGTGGGCACCTGTTACTCTGGTTATATAATGATTAATATTATATTTTTTAATGAAGGAAGACCAGCTATTTTTTTACAAGATTCATTTTTGGCTGCATTGGGCTAGTTAGTTACAGTATGCGGTCTTCTCTCTAGTTGTGGCTTACGGGCTTAGCTGCCCCGCAGCATGTGGGATCTTAGCTCTCTGACCAGGGATTGAATCCATGTCCCCCATATTGGAAGGTGGATTCTTAACCATTGGACCACCAGGGCTGTCCTTGATTGATATTGTTATAATTATGATAATTCTTATTCCACCCACTGCCACCCTCATTTCTGGTTTTCGTGACCTTCTACCACCCTCCTCAGTGACTTTCTCCACCTTAGTTTTTGGCTCCCAAACAATAGCCAGAGTGATCTTCATCCCTCCTACTTCAGCCCTTCCCCCAAAAGCCTTCCATGGTTCCCCCAGGCTCCTTGGTGTGGCCTGATCCCTGCCCACCTCTCACCATCCCCCTCCCCGTACTGACTCTGTTCGCTGCAGGGGCACTGACCCCCCAACACGCCATGCTGGCTCCTGCCTCAGGGCCTTTGCACTTGCCGATCCTGCCACCTGGAACACCCTTTGCCTCAGTCAACCCTGGCCAACTCTTATCCTTTGGGCCTCAGGGTCAGTGTCCAGAAGGCTGTTCCTGGTCTTCTAGTTGCAGGTGATCCTTTTTATATTACCCTTTTATAACACTCTTTTGTAACACTCTTCACTCACAGCAGTGTCAGATTATATGCATCTTGCATGATGACTCATTCAGTTCCTTGGGCTTCCCAGGTGGTGCAGTGGTAAAGAATCTGCCTGCCAGTGCAGGAGATGCAAGAGACTTGGGTTCAACCCCTGGGTTGGGAAGATCCCCTGGAGTAGGAAATGGCAACCCACTCCTGTATTCTTGCCTGGAAAATTCCACAGACAGAGGAGCCTGGCAGGCTACAGTCCATGGAGTTGCGAAGAGTCTGACATGACTGAACACACACACACACACATATATACACATTACTCAGTCCCTACAGTGTCAGCTCCACACAGACAAGTCTTGGAACTCTCTTGCCAGTGTGTGTTAGTAACCTGTCAGGCTCCTCTGTCCATGGAATTCTCCCAGGCAAGAATATGGAGTGGGTTGCCATTCCCTTCTCCGGGAACCTTCCCAACCCAGGGATGGAACTCTGTTCTCCTGCATTGGCAGGCAGATTCTTTATGGTCTGAGCCACCAGGAAAGACTGAGTCTCTCTTACCTACGTGCTTCCTCAGTGCCAACAATCTCTCAGCTGGGAAGTGCTGGGAATATCAGTTGAGGGAAGGGAAGAGTGAAGAGCCACAGGAACTTGGGGCTTATTTTCATCTTTTTGAAGTGGTTTGAACCTTTCCTGACTCCCAGGGCTTCTAGAAGCTTAAATGGGTCTGTGGTGTGCCACAGACACTCTTAGGCAAAGACTGAGCACTTGGTAAATACTGGTTATTATTTTTATTTTTATTTATCTTCTGAATGAAGCTGCGTGGCATGTAGAATCTTTTTCTCAAACCAGGGATTAAACCTGCATCTCCTGTAGTGGAAGTGTAGAGTCCCACTAGACTGCCAGGAGAATCCCATGGTTGTGTGTGTGTGTGTGTGTGTGTGTGTGTGTGTGTGTGTGCGCTTAGCTGTGCCTGGCTCTTTGCGACCCCATGGACTGTAGCCCGCCACGCTCCTCTGTTCATAGAATTTTCCAGGTAATAATACTGGAGTGGGTTGCCATTTCCTACCCCAGGATGTCTTCGGGACTCAGGGATCAAACCCACGTCTCCTACATTGACAGGCAGGTTCTTAACCACTGAGCCACCTGGGAAGCCCAGTAGTCCCATGGTTACTATTTTAAAAAACGTTTTAAAATAATACGGACATAGAGAATCACATTGAGCACACGCACAGCTTAATGGTTATTAATTAATAGGAACACTCGGTGACAGCCGCAGGTGTCAGGTCACAACATACCCCCGCTCAATGGTGACCCCTATCGGTCTCCCGGAGAATAACCACTAGTCTGACGTTTATCCTGGTCTTCTTATATTGAAAGTTCTCATCAGTTTAGTGTCTATCGCTAAACGCTATAGTTTAAACTGTGTGTGTCTGTGGCTATGGGCTTCCCTGGTGGCTCAGACGGTAAAGAATCCGCCTGCAATTTGGGAGACCTGGGTCCGATCACTGGGTTGGGAAAATCCCCTGGAGGAGGGCATGGCAACCCACTCCGGTATTCTTGCCTGGAGAATCCGTATGGGCAGAGGAGCCTGGTGGGCTACAGTCCATGGCGTCTCCAAGAGTCGAATAAGACTGAGTGACTAAGCACAGCGCATCTCTTTTAAATCTCCTAGAATCTACAGAGAAGGCAATGGCAACCCACTCCAGTTCTCTTGCCTGGGAAATCTCATGGACGGGGGAGCCTGGTAGGCTGCAGTCCATGGGTCGCAAAGACTCCAAGAGTCGGACACGACTGAGCGACTTCACTTCCACTTTTCACTTTCGTGCACTGGAGAGGGAAATGACAAACCACTCCAGTAGGACACAACTGACACGACTTAGCAGCAGCAGAAGCAGCAGAATCCACAGACTCCCATTTCTCTTATTGTCCCTCTTGAAATGTGTTTGGTGAAGAAACCAGGCAGTTGCTCTGTAGTTTCGCAGGCAGGGTTTGCTGATTGCATCTGTGGGGGTCAACACCACCTTGCTCTGCCCCTTTATTTCCTCTAAAGTTGGATGTGGGAGGCTGAGCAGCTACATGATTGGCATTTTGGCGAGTCATCCTGGGAGCATGTGTCTCTTTTTTTGTGTGGCATCCATTGATTCCCTGGAGGTCACGAGTGGGAAAAATCCCATCTGTCATTACTTCATTTATTTTTATTGTTTTTTTCTTAGTTAAAGAAATCTTAAAACAAAAAAAGCAATTATTATTTTTTGGCTGCCTGCTTAGCACCCCCCCACCCCCCACCCCCCACCAGTCTTAACCACTGGATTGCCAGGGAAGTCCTCCTTCTTCGTTTATTGATTGACAGTTTTTTCTAAAGAGGAACTTGCCTTATTGATTATTTGGTTCCCCAGGGATATGGTTTTTGTAGGAAAAGAAAGTGCTTGACGATTTCACTTCATTCACCTACCTTCAAAGTAAAGAGTTGGTTCTTTTGGTGACCAATTCGATTTTTCTTTGAATTACATATATTTGATGAGTTAAGATCTTTAGCAGTGAGCATACATATTGATGGGCTTACCTGGTTGCTCCTTGATAAAGAATCTGCCAGAAATGCTGGAGATGCAGGAGACTTGGGTTTGATCCCTGGGCCAGGAGGAGGGCCTGGCAACTCACGCTGGTATCCTTGCCTGGAGAATCCCATGGGCAGAGGAGCTGGTGGCCACAGGCCACGCGGTTGCAAAAGAGTCTTATTCGACTGAAGCAGCTTGGCACGCACGATATGTGTCGGTGCTCAAATCATACAACTTATTTATTCTTATTATCTTTTGTTATCCAAGCAGAGGTTTTGCTGTTTTTTTTTTTTTTAAAGAAATGACTTTAGTTTGCTTTCTTTGTTACTCTCAAATAAGTATATTTTTATTTCGGGGTAGTTTTTTTATTATTTTATTTTGAAATGATTTAAGACTTACAGGAAAATGGCAGGAGGAGCAGAAAGAATTCCTGTCTACCTGTCACCAGATTGTGTGACTAACATTTTACCACATTTGGCATTTGCCTTATCATTCTCTGTCTGTACACACACACCCACACGCACACACACAGTTTATTCTTCTTTTCTGAAGCATGATTTCCCTTTACCCCTAAATGCTTCTACTTTTTATCATCTGCGGTCAAGGCCATTCCCAGACGTAACTGCAATGCAGCAGTCACATTCAGGAAGCTGGCATTGAGACGATACTATTCACGTCCACAAATGTTGCTCGTATATGACTTATCTACTTTTGGCTGTGCTGGGCCTTCATTGCTGCTCTTGGCTCTCCCTAGCCGTGGCAAGGGGGTTGCTCTGGAGCTGCGGTCTTCTCATTGCATGGCTTCTCCTGCAGGGTGTGGGCTCCAGGGCGCTTGGGCTTCAGTAGCTGTGGCAGGGGGGCTCGGTAGCTGCAGCTCTCAGGCTCTAGAGCTCAGTGACTGTGGCACACAGGCTCAGCTGCTCCCTGGCATATGGGGTCTTCCTGGACCAGGGCTGGAACCCATGTCTCCTGCATTATTAGCAGGCAGATTCTTTACCACTGAGCCACCAGGGAAACTTGTTATTCATATTTTTGTCAGTTGTCCCACAAATGTTTGTTTTTGTTAGCAAAAAAAACAAAAAAAATAGTTTTTTCTGGTCCAGGAACACAAGTTGCACTTGGTTGTCATGTTTATTATTTTAAAAAAGAATATCCCTCTTGTTCTGAGTTCAAAGGGAGGACATTCAGAGAAAAGATCTTTTCTTGCTGCTGTTTCCATCCACTCAATTCACCTCCCAGGGGTAGCCAGGATTACCAATGTCTCCTGTCTTCCCAGAGATGTACTGTCTATTTTTTAAAGTATTTATTTTTACTTATTTGGGCTTCCCCTATAGCTCAGCTGGTAAAGAATCTGCCTGTAATCCGGGAGACCTGGGTTCGATCCCTGGGTTGGGAAGATACCCTGGAGAAGGGAAAGGCTGCCCACTCCGGTATTCTGGCCTGAGGAATTCCATGGACTGTATAGTCAATGGGATTGCAAAGAGTTGAACACGACTGAATGACTTTCATTGTACATTGGATATTTACTTATTTGGCTATGCTGGTCTTAGTTGCCACATTCGGGATCAGGTTCCCTGACCAGGGATGGAACCTGGGCCCCCTCCATTGAGAGGTCAGAGTCTTAGCCACTGGACCACCAGGGAAGTCCCAATACTCTGTACTGAACCAGTCAGGCATGTATACACGCTCCCCCTCTTTTTATGGGTGGGTGGTATCCTCTTTGCACTCTCTGTACTTGCTTATACCTTAAACATTATTTTCTAGCTGATATAAACAGCATCCTTTGCCTTTTATCTGCTTTGGGATTTTCCTCCATGTGGATGATCTCAGGTTTATCAAGCCTGTCTCCTTTTGATGGGCACTTAAGTGGTCTCCTCCTTACTTAGGTAGGGAATCTACCTGCAATGCAGGAGATTCAAGAGACTCAGGTTTGACTTCTGGGTTGGGAAGATCCCCTGGAGAAGGGAATGGCTACCCACTTCCGGATTCTTGCCTGGGAAATCCCATGGACAGAGGAGCGTGGTGGGCTCCAGTCCATGGGGTTGCAAAGAGTTGGACACAACTGAGCGACTAACTAACTAACTAACTAGGTGGTCTCCAGGCATCTGTGGGAATTAACCTTGAACTCAGGTCATTTTGCACATATCTGAGTGTACCCACAAGATACAGTCCTAGAAATGGAGTTGGGGCTCAAAAGGTTTATACATTTGTCATTTTGATTTTATTTCCTTTCTTTTTTAAAATTCATTTTATTTTTCTTTTTCCCATTTTTATCTTTTAAAAAGAGCCAAACGGACCTCCATAATTTTTTTCCAATAAAACAGCCCTCAGCCTTGTGGGCAGAGAAGGCAGTGGCACCCCACTCCAGTACCCTTGCCTGGAAAATCCCATGGACGGTGGAGCCTGGTGGGCTGCAGTCCATGGGGTCGCACAGAGTCGGACACGACTGAAGTGACTTAGCAGCAGCAGCAGCAGCCTTGTGGGAGAACGTCTAGGTTTCCCACTTCTCCACCAATACAGTGGGCTTAAAAAAAAACAGTTTTCTGTAGATCTATAATTCACCTACCCTACAAGTCACCCATTAAGTGTTTTTCAGTGGTTTTCAGTGTAGTCATAGAGCTGTACAAACATTACCATCAGCAATTTTAGAGAATATTCAGGAGGGAGTGACCACCCACTCCAGTGTTCTCGCCTGGAGAATCCCCATGGACAGAGGAGCCTGGCAGGCAGCAGTCCATGAGTTTGCAAAGAGTCGGACACGACTGAAGTGACTTAGCACGCATGCAGAAAGAAACCCTGTGCCCTTGAGCCATCACCACTCAATTCCCCTCTCCTCCCAGCCCCTGGCAACCACTGTCTCTGGATTTGCCCATTCTGATCAGTACACTGTGTGGTCCTTTGTGACCACTGCATTCACTCAGCATTGTGTTTACAGTGGCTTTCTGATCTGTGCCAATGAGATGGTGGTTTCTTTTTTGAAAAAGATATTTATTTATTTGACTGCGCTGGGTTGCTCGGGGATCTTCAGTCTTCACTGGGGCATGCAGGATCTTTAGTTGCCACCTGCAAACCCTTAGTTGCGGCATGTGGGATCTAGTTCCCTGACCAGGGATCGAACCCGGGCCCCTTGCATGGGGAACTCAAAGTCTTCACCCTTGGACCACCCGGGCAGTCTTAAGATGGTGGTTTTCCTTGGTGGTTCTCCCGATCTAATGGTGGAGACTGAGCATCTTTTCCTGTGTGCCTGGGCTGTGTGTGTTTCAGGGCTCCATTGGCCTCCAGAGGACTGGAAGCCTGTCCCGGAAGAGGGGAGAGAGAGCCAGTCAGAGAGGATGTCCCCGGCCTCTGTCGCTCCATTGTACTGGTGAGCACCAACTTCACACCCCATACCCTCTTCTCCCATCACTACTCTCCCTGCACACAGGATAGAGAAACCTGGATGCCCCCGTTGTGGGAGAGAGAGGGAGAGGCTTAGACCAGGAAGCATCCCAGCCCATTGCCCCGGCCCTTCTCCCCCCAGGATCCCTGGAGGCCTCAGCCCTGCCGCCTGAAGCTGGAGACTCTGGGAGACACCCTCTCTATCAGCTGCTAAACTGCAGCCCCAGGAACAGGTGAAATGTCAGGGAGAAGGTGGGAAGATGTTGGGGAAGAGACTGGGCTCCTCTCACCGGCCTCGTCTCTCTTCCCTGCTTCCAGCTGCAGGGGCCTCTACCCAGACATCGCCCGAATGGAGCAGCTCCTGCAACAGGCTGTGGCAGAGAGGGAGCGGCTACTGCAGGCCAGGGTGAGACCCAGCCCCTCCTCCCTCGGACCCAGGAGTCCAGACCCCCAGCCCCTCCTCCCCCAGACTCAGGAACGCAGTACATTTTCCCCACTTTTTATTGGTTTGCAGTCTCGTTGACATTTTCTTTCTGCACCCACAGGAGGGGACAAGAAGAAGCAAGGAAGGTCCCTCAGGAACCCCTGTACCTGCCATCATGGTGAGTCTCGCCCGTGCCCTCACTTCCCCTTTGCCCTTTGACATCTCACCCTCTCCTGTCCTCCAAAAAGTGTCCTGGGCTTGGCAAGGGAAGGGGAACTCTGAAGACCTAGTTTCTGTCCCCATCAGGGTCATCGGAATCCATGGTGTGTGGCACGCTCAGTTCTCTGTGCCTCAGTTTCCTCTTCTGTAAGTGGGTGCCGGTGTCAGCAGTTACTGCAGTATGAGGGTAACCACAAGCTGGGGCTTTTAAATAGAATTTAAATTTTTATTTTATTTGTTTGATTCTTAAAAAAATAAAAAACAACCATTTTACTTAAGAAATATTCAAACATATTGTTCAAAGGTTGACTAGATTAATAGCCTCCCATGTGCCCACCATGCAGCTCATGACCGTTGTTTCGCTGGTCAGTCGTGTCCGGCTCTTTTGTGACCCCATGGCCTGTAGCCCACCAGGCTCCTCTGTCCATGGGATTCTCCAGGCAAGACTCCTGCAGTGGGTTGCCGTTTCCTTCTCCAGGGGATCTTCCGACACAGGGATTGAACCCGCGACTCCTGCGTTTGCAGGCCGGTTCTTTACCACTGAGCCACCAGGGAAGCCCTCCATGTTGCTCCACTGGTCATCAATATCGAATCTTATTTTACTTACTGACTTTGTTGTTCTGGACCCGCGCCTACTTCCCATTCTGCAGCAGAATATTTTAAAGCCAATTCCACATAGTTTATCATTCCCTCCATGCATCACTATGTACCTACTATATATCTATATATATATTAACATAAGTTCCACTGTCATAGCTTATGAAATTATTACTAATTCTGTAGTATTCTAATACATGGTCCATACTAACATTTGGTGAGCACTTCCTCTCTAGAAGCCTCAGTTTCCTCCTCTGTGAAATGGGGACAATAACGGGCTGTTTTGGAGAGGCAGGGAGGTGATCACTTGGCGCAGTGCTGGCCACAGAGTGGACCTGCAGCACATGGTGATCACTTAGTGTCACTGTGTGGAGCTGGCAGGATGGCCCAGTGGGCGCCCTTTTAACCAGCCCTCTCCCTCCTGTGCATGCCCCAGCTCCTCCCCCACCCCCTCCTCCCTCTCCCTTGTCTCATGCAATTCGTCCCACCTCTCTTTCTCATCCTTTCTTGCTTTGGCCTTACTTCAATGTTTTCAACCCTCAGTACTCACAGTGTGGTCCATGGACCAGCAGCATCGGATCCTTGAACTTCATTCCCCTCCAGACCCCCACCCTGGAATGACTGAATCCCAGTCTGCATTTTAACAAAATCCCTAATTGTCTGCAAAAATAGATTTTGATAGTTGGTTATTCAAATCTGGATCCAAACAAAGCACACACAGTGCCTTTAGTAAAAATGTCTTAAATCTCTGAGATTGAGTCCTCCCTCCCTGCTTTAAAAAAAAAAAAAAAGCATTTATTGGGTGGAAAAGTCATTTATCTTGTAGAATTTCTCACACTCTGAGTTTAGCTGACAGCTCCTCATTAAGCTTTTATTTCTACCTATACTAAGAATATGAAGACTTTTTTGTTACAACATACACCTTATTTATTTATTTTTGTGGCCTCCCCGTATGTGGGATTTTAGTTCCCCAGCCAGGTATTGAACCCACGCCCCCTGCAGAGGGAGTGCAGAGTGCCGCCACTGGACGACCAGGGAAGCCCCTACAGCAGACACTGTAGAATCTGGGAAAGTGAAGTTCTCCCAGCCTGGAGGCACGAATGTTTTCTGTCATGGACGAGACTTTGAATCTGTGTTTATACTTTTCCACATTCACCGATCAAACTGCATTTGGTGAATTTATGTTCCTCACAAACATGTACATGGTTCCCAACCCATTTCTGTTTCTCTCAAACATTAGGCCTTTCCTTATTCATTTCAACCCAGTATTTATGGAGTGTCTATTTATGGTGGCCTTCCCAAGTGGCTCAGTGAGAAAGAATCCGCCTGTTAATGCAGAGGATGGAGGAGATCCGGGCTCCATCACTGGGTGGGGAAGCTCCCTTAGAGGAGGGCATGGCCACCCGCAGCAGCATGCTTGCCTGAGAATCCCACGGACAGAGGAGCCTGGCGGGCCACAGTCTATGGGGTCACAAAGAGTCAGGCGTGACTGAGTGACCGAGCACGCACTGTGTGTTAGACCCTGGGTGACAGCAGAGTGACAGTCCCTGCCTTTTGGAAGCTGGCATTTAGCAGGGGAGAGAGACAGAAAGCAGCATCAATAAGTAACATGAGCAGCATGTCAGGTGCTGATAAGAGCCGGGAATAAACTAAAGCAGGAAGCCTGGTGGAGCCTTCCCGACTATCAGGCATAAGCTCTGCCTCATTAAAAATGAAACACTCCTGCTGTGCAGCACCATCATTTATTAACCAGTCCCCTGCTGACTGCATTGTCCCCCCATCCCCACCCCCTCACACCTGGAGCTGCCTTCTCACATCCGTGAGCAAGCGTGTCCCTGGGGTTTGCGCCTGGGGGTGGACTCACCAGATGACAACAGCGAGCTCATCCAGGAAACAGCCCTGTGAGGAGGGTGCTGGGATGAGGACAATCAAGACTTGGAGAGGGGCAGGTGTTCCCAGGAAGAGACACAGTTGCTAGTCCCAAGCCCATCCCTGCTCTCCTTGACTGGGGCCCGGCTCCACCTCATGTCCTACCTGGGCGACCTTGGTGAGTCACTTCCTCTTTAAGAGCCTCAGTTTCCTCCTCTGTGAAATGGAGACAATAATGGGTTGTTTTGGAGAAGAAGGGAGGTGATCACTTGGCACGGTGCTGGCCGCAGAGCAGAGCTCCAGTACATGGTGATCACTTAGTGTTACTGTGTGGAGTTGGCAGGATGACCCAGCGGGTGCCCTTTAACCAGCCCTTCCCTTCCTGTGCATTCCCCAGCTCCTCCCCCGACGCCTTACTCTCTCTTATCTCCATGCAATTCTTCTCACCTCTATTCTCATCCTTTCTTGCTTTAGCCTTACTTCAGTGTTTTCAACCCTCATTACTCATAGAGTGGTCCATGGACCAGCAGCATCAGCATCCCTGAACTGAATCCAAGTCTGCATTTTAACAAAATCCCTTAGGGGTCTGCTTGCATGCTGGAGTCTAAGGCCGCAGTGTGACTTTGGGGATCATATACCATTCTTTGCAGGAAGCATTCGGGAAGAATAGGTTTGGTCAGGCTAGACCTTGTAACAGTAGATGCTTTGATTGCCTTCATTGTGCTCCACTTTATGGCCACACCTGAGAGGACCACTCTGCCTGGGGAGTTCTGGCTCATCAGCTCTGGCTGTGTGACTTGGGCCTGTGACTTAACCTCTCTGAATCTTGGTTTCCACATCTGTAAAATGGGGACAATGATGTACCTACCTCCTGAGGAGAAGGGGGCAAAGAGATTATAAAGTGTGTGTGTGTGTGTGTGTGTGTGTGTGTGTGTGTGTTTTTAGCACAGGTAATGATCACCAGTTTCAGCACAGCAAGAATGCTATCTACAACAATAATAATAATGGAATCAGCACTCTCATGATAACCACTCACTATCTGGTTCCTGTTTTACAGATACAGTAGATGAGGGCTTACTGGAGTTTATCACTTTTCTAACACATCTCTGGTATTTCATGGTGAGCACTAAGGTCAGGGAAGACCTGGCTTCACATCCCTGCTCTGTCACTTAGAAGCTCTGTGTGACCTCAGGTGGATTATTTCTCTCTGTTCCTCAGTGTGCTCGTCTGAAAAATGGGACTTATAGTAGCCTTGACCCAAGAGTGGCCATTGAGGGGAGTTGAGGAATGGATGCTGGTAAAACCCTGGGCAGTCTGTCAGTCAATTGGAGTAGCTGTCAGAAATACCACCTTAATTGTCATTGCCAAAGTTAAAGGCTGTGCTGGTACTTACACTTGAGCTACTGCGACGGGCTCCCCTCGGGGGTCCAAGCTATAGACTTCCCTCCCAGCTCTTGACCCTATGACGTCACAGCCCCCTTCTCTTCCCTCCCCAGGCCCCGCCCATGCCGCCATCCAGCCCTGCTGGCCCCCGGGTCTTGGATCTCCCGGCAGCACCTGGAGCGCTGGGGCCACAATCCGGAAAACTGCCCGCACTTACAGGTTTCCGGAGGCTGCTGCCGCGGACCCCTGGTGAAGATGGGTGGCCGTATCAAGACCTGGAGGAAGCGATGGTTCTGCTTTGACCGCCAGGCTCGCCCGCCTGGCCTACTACGCAGGTAAGCTCAGCCCCTCTGCCTGAGGTGCCTGGGCCCCCAAGTCTGTGAAAGAGACCACTCCAGACCTTCACCCCAGAGACCTAGCAGCTCCACCCCCAGGTCTCTCCTCTCTTAGGTCCATGTACGTGCCTGGACCCCCTAGTCGCTTCCTCCTTCAGTGACCCAGCCCTCGTAGGGTATCACTTGTGTGCCCAGACCCCAGTTTCCCCATACCCAGGAGGAGCATTATCAGTGCCTAGCCCCCAGATCTAGGGTTCCAAGCCTCTCCTCCTTCCTCTCTAGGGTAATCGATGATTCTGAACCTCTCCTTGAGTCTCTGCCCTTCTCAGGGGCCAAGAGACTTGGGGACCTAGGATTCCAGCTCCCCAGACCCCACCTCCCAGCCTTATCCATTCACTACACCAGTCTCCCATCGACATGCACTCACCTCCTAACCACAGTGCTTTAGGGACCTTCAGATTCTATCACCACGCTCCTCACCCCAACCCCAGTCTCCGGACTTGGGCTCAGAGACTCCTCTCCCCCTTGGTACCCTCCCCTCCAACCCCAACCCATCTCTCACTGGCTCTGTTTCTCCCTCACCCCCTCCATCAGACAAGGAAGAGACCAAGCTCAAAGGTGTCATCTACTTCCAGGCTATCGAGGAAGTCTACTATGACCACTTACGCTGTGCCTTCAAGGTGAAGCCCCTGTTGGGTGCTGCCCTGCCCTCATGGTTGGAGCCCCACCAGTCAAATCTTAGCTTATCCCCTGGAGAAGGGCCACCCACAGCCCCTGTTGTCAGGGTACTCCATCCAGCACAGGAAACCCAAACAGGTCATTTCGTTGCAGGGGCCAGAAGTTAAGAGCTCAGTCTCTGGCTCTCAGCCACAGTTATTTTTCTTGGAACAAAAGTTTGAGAGCAGAACTTTGGGAAACTCAGATGCCAAGTCAAGAATGAATGACTGAATTGGGCAAGGTGGGGACTGAGGCCGCCTGGGAGCATGGAAAGGAGAGGATCATTTCTTAGCATCTTCTCATAATTGCCAAATGGGAATGGGTCCTGTGGTGTCATATCAGATTTATTTTTCCCCAGAGAATTCTGGAATTGGAACATTTATAAAAGTGCAGTGCCAGAAACTGATACAATGTTTAGAAAGCTCTGGAGAGTAACTGTGTCTTTAGAGCTTAGGTTGGAATCCCAGGTGTGGGACATTAGAAAAGTGACTTCCATTCTCCAGCCTCAGTGTTTTCACCTGCAGAATGGGCACTCTTAAACCCATGTCTCCAGAGTTGAGGTTAAAGACAGAAAATGGACGTAAAGGCTTTACTTAATTTGGGGTTGGCAAGTAGGTACTCAATAAATAGCTTGTAGACTAAATTTTTCCCAGTTACAAACCAGGGAGACCTGGATTTAGAAGAGGGGAAATTTGAATGCTTGTATTTCTAATATATGGACTTCCTAGGGGACTCAGCAGGGCTTCCCTGGTGGCTCAGGTGGTAAAGAATCCACCTGCAATGCAGGAGACCTAGGTTTGATCCCTGGGTTGGGAAGATCCCCCGGAGGAGGGCATGACCACTCACTTAAGTATTCTTGCCTGGAGAATCCCCATGAACAGGGAGCCTGGCAGGCTACAGTCAATGGCTGGCAAACAGTTGGACATGACCCAACTAAGCATTGCACAGGGCGCTCAGTGGTAAAGGATCCGCCTGCAGTGCAGGAGATGCAGGAAACATAAGTTCAGATTCCTGGGTCGGGAAGACCCCCTGGAGGAGGAAATGGCAACCCACTCCAATATCCTTGCCTGAGAAATCCCTGGAAGAGGAGCCGAGCCTGTAGCCTGGCAGGCTACAGTCCTTGGGATCACAAAAGAGTTGGACATGACTTAGCGACTGAACAACATCAACAGTTTCTAATATAGGAGAAGGTAGAGCTGGGGGATTGGGACATGGGTCCTTCCCTTAAATTCCTCTTGCTCCCATAATTCTCAGCGCCTTCCTGTGTTAATTCATTTAGCCCTCATAACCCATCGAAGTAGGTAGCATCATTTAGGAGGACAGATCCGCATATATTCAGTGAGTTTAAATTACTTGCCCAACCCTACACATCCTGTAAATAGCAAGGCTGGAATTTGAACTACGGTGGAGTCATATCTGTTCTCTTAACCACCTCCACTCCGCTACTTATTCCAGAGCCCGAACCCTCGCCTAACATTCTGTGTCAAAACCTACGAACGCCTTTTCTACATGGTGGCTCCCAGCCCAGAGGCGGTGCGTATTTGGATGGACGTCATCGTTACAGCGGCTGATGAGAACCACGCCCCCTGATTGACCACACTCGCTGGGCGGACGTCTCAGTGAAGCTCCGCCCCCGCGCAGTGTCTAAGCCACGCCCACTACCGGGAAGCCTGGCCCCGCCCCTTTGTAACTCTCCAGGGAGTTTTGTGGGTTTGATGGCTCTGCTGGTCTGAGCCGCGACTTTTCAGGGCTGCAGGTGCCTTCTCCGGATGGGAAGCCAGCCCCTCGGGCTCTGCCCCGGACTGGAGGAAGATTGCGGGGGGCGGGAAGGAACTATTTATTGTTGCTCCGGTGATACCGAATTAAACTTGGAAGAAAACAGTTTGCTGAGGTTGCCAGCACAGACGAACGGGACCCCCCGACCCCCTAGGCAAAGCATCTGAGTTACGGGTACCCAAGACAACCAACCATCCCTCAGGAATGGAGGTCTTCTTCAACTCCATGGTCTTGGATGGGAGCAGTGGGTGGGTGTAGAGAGGCATGTGGCAGTTTTGTTTTTTCACTTTGTGGGTCTCCCTGCTTCCACCCTTTTGGACCTGACTGGGCAATTTCTAGGCAATTGGCAATTTCTAGGAAGTCCTAGGCTCCTGCCTTCCAGACCTTGGCACATGTTATTTCCTCTGCCCTTCCCTTAACCAGTTAGCTCCTTCTTCTTAGCTTCTTAATTGGATTGTCGCCTTCTATAGGCAACCCTTCCTGACTCCCCCACCTGGATCAAACACACCCTCTCCTTTGAGCTCCCCTGGGCTACAGTCCATTGGGTCACAAAGAGTTGGACAGGACTGAAGCAACTTAGCAGTCACGCATGCACAGTCCATTCCTGAACATCCTGGGTCATCACTGGTGATGGTGATGGATCTATGTCCTGACAGACTGGGAGCTCCAAGAAGGGAGAGCCAGCACTGTCCTGTTCAGAGCTTTATTTCCAGCACCATAGAGCACATTTCATTCCATGAAAGGGAAAAAAAAAGTTATCCTTTCATCTCTCAGTCTTGGTAAATAATATACCCAATGTTCCCTTTGCTAAGTTACCTTTCCCCACTCCACCCTACTCATCATTTAGGTCAAAACTCAGATGGTTCCTTCTCTAGGAAGCCTTCCCTGATTCTTCTGAGTCAGATGTTTCCTCAGGGCTTCCTGTCTCAGCCCTGATCATTCTGTCTGCACCTTCCCCACTGGAGCCTTGACTACTCTGGGTCATCCATGCAGATGAGTGTTTCATGTGCTGAGTGGGGGCTCCAGGAGGCAGAGGTTGGACTATTTCCATCACTACTGAGTCCTTGGCACACAACAAAGGGCCCATATGCAAACTAGGTGTTGAGGCAATGTCTGATGGTTGAATAAATTGATGAGAGAGATGCTGAGGATGGGGTGGTGGTGAACAGGACAGACAGAACTTTTTATCCTTTAGGTCTCACCCAAGGTGTCCCCTTGGAAAAGACCCCAATGCTGGGAAAGATTGAGGGCGGGAGGAGGAGGGAGCAACAGAGGATGAAATGGTTGGATGTCATCACTGAGTCAATAGACATGAGTCTGAGCAAACTCCAGGAGATAGTGAAGGACAGGGAAGCCTGGTGTGCTGCAGTTCATGGTACATAAAGAGTTGGACACAACTGAGGGACTAAACAACTACAACAGCAACAACAAGGTGTCCCCTCCTCCAGGAAGCTCTCCTTGATCCCTGGTGGGCTTCCACAGTCCCTTGAGCTTCTCAGATATAACTTTGACCCCCTTAGGCTGTCCCTGTGTGGAATAGGCCTTTTCCTCCCTTAAACTTCTCTGGAACTAGGCATTCAATTCCTCTGGTTCCCATCACCTCCAGTCCTGGGTGTCCTGTCCCAGGATTCCTTAAGGATCTAGTTGTCCTCCTGAAGCCCCAGAATGCAAACAACCCAAACCCCAGGCCTTTGGGGACCCCAGCTGTTCCTTGGCCTCTACCTCCAGGTATGAGATAATCTGGATCTTCGGATTATTTCATCCCTCAGCCCCCTGCAAACTGGATCTCCTTACAGGGACCAGCTTCCCAGGCATGTGACTCATGGGGTTGATAGGTGCCTGTGTTCAGAAGAGCCCTCTTGGATTTAATCATCTGTGATTGCCATCTGGGAATTCTTAATTTAGCATTTGAATTTGCATTTTGGAAGTGAAGTCTGAAGGGACATGGAGCTTGATCTGGGGGATTGGGGCCTCCGCTCAAAGTCCCACACCTGTCATCTCCCACCTCCCTGGGATAGGTTCTGTCTGACTTCCCCCTCCTCGCTCCTGCCCTTTGACCTCTGCCATCCATAAGCCCCGGCAGGGGCCTGGGAGCCCATAGGAGAGTCAGACACTTGTGCCTCCTAGCATCTCAGGTGGGCACAGCAGCGGGCAACTGGTGGAAGGGAAACCCAGCAACCAGAATGGTTTAGTTGTGGGGTAGGGTCTCTAAACACCTGTGAGGGTCTGTGCTTGTCCCATGAGTATCCCTGTGCACAAGGGAACATGACATTAGACATTAGACCAAGGGAACATGACATGTGGGGTTGGGAGAGATGGAGAAAGGAAAGTAGCATTTATTCAAAAATTTTTTTCTTTGGCCATGCAATGCGACATGTGGGATCTTAGTTTCCAGACCAAGGATGGAACCCACGACATCCCCTGGAGTAGAAGCTCAGGGTCTGGACTGGACTGCCAGGGAAGTCTCCAGCATTTCTACTTTAATACCTTTCATTACACTCGTTCCTGCCCTTTGAACTAGGTCCCCATATTTTCATTTTGGACTGGGCCCGGCAAATTATGTAGCAGGCCCTGGCTCTGACCCCCTCCCCTTCTCTGACACATCCCAGAGGGAGTGGGTCTGAGGGAGGCTGGGAACATCACCGGGCCCAGAGCCTACCCTTCCCCAAGGGTAGGCTTCCCCATAGTGTAGATGGCCCCAGGCTTGTCTGACACCCTGGCATGACCTCTGGGGCTGGGGACCTGGTGCCTCCACAATGACCCCTCTGTTCATCTCTCTGGGGAACAGATTCTAAACCTGTTTGCATTGACCCCTGTGGAGGAGAGCTGGGGAGATTTATAGAGTAGTTATAAGCATAGACCCTGAATGTGTTCTCTGATCACAGGCCATGTTGCAGGGGTGGAGAGGGGGGCAGGGGACAGGCTGTCAGCACCCAGGATTCGGGCAGGCCTGAGCAAGAGGAGACTCCCCACCCTGGGTCCCACTCCCTCTCAAGACGCCAGCTCTTCTGGTCTGGCCAGTTGGGGTTCCTCCCTGAAACTCTCCCACGCAGCTGGGGCCTGCAGGGCCTCCTGCTCTGGAGCACACAATAACAATTGTATTGTCACCCTGCCTCACTCCATCCCTCAGGAGATAGAGGGTTTCAGATCCATTTGGCAAAGGAGGCAGCTGAAATTCTGAGAGGAGGATGGTGTGGCTGGAGGTCACAGAGCGAGAGGATGGCAGAGGCAGGGGTAAAATTTTAGTCTGTCCGACTCTAAACTTGAAATTTTGTCCACTGCCTCGATCCACCACGAAAGACTCTTCTCTCTTTATTATAAGACACCTCAGAGGCTCAGAGAGGTGAAGACGCTTAGGTAGGGTCACAGAGCAAACCATAAAGTGGGGCTGAGATTCCAAGGCTGGGAGGCAGGAAGGTAGGGGGCAGTGCTGAATGACTTCACAGTCACTCACTTTCTCTCTCTGAGCTGCGGCATGATGCCAAGTGACCCAGCCTAGGTGACTGAGGTGCTAGTCATTGTTGGCAGTGTGTGTGCAGAGGGGGGCGGGGAGGTACCCTGTGGGGTCCAGGGAACGGATAAAATTTTTATGAACACAGCCGCTATTTTCCTGCCACAGGTAAATCTCATCATCTATTAGTCAGGAGAAACAAAGTAAGATTACAGCTGTAGCTTTAAATAATAATAGAATATAAATAATATATAATATACATAGTCACTTATATTAGTTTATATATGGGGATGTTTGGTCACTTTGTGGTTTGCCCCGAGTTCTCATTTGTTTCTGTGTTTGGACATGGGAGGCAGTGGTCCTGACTGTGTCTCACTCCATCACGGTCACAGTGCGGGCCTCATCTGTGTTGGTGCAGGGGTGGAACGGAGCACACAGGCCTCCAACTCCCAGTCATCAGGCTTGTTGCTTTCTTTCTCACCCGGGAGACTGCCCTGCTCCCTCCCTCTTCTCCTGTCCTCCTTTTCTCGCCCCTACTATCTTTTCTGTCTTTTCCGTTTTTTTACAGAGGCCACAGTGGCATTCCACCCTGCCTTTATCCCTTTCTTTTTTTTTAATACTGGAGAAGGAAATGGCAACCCACATCAGTATTCATGCCTGGAGAACCCCATGGACCCCATGGACCGAGGAGCCTGGGGGTGACAGTCCATGGGGTCGCAAACAGTCGGACACGACTGAATGACTTCACTTCTCTTTTTAACTTTTTTTTAATAGTTTTTTTTTTTTTTAGATTTTTTTCTATGTGTACCATTTTAAAGTCTTTATTGAATTTGTTACAATATTGTTTCTGTTTTCTGTTTTGGTATTTTGGCCATGAGACGTGTGAGATCTTAGCTCCTCAATCAGGGATCAAACCCACACTCCTTGCATAGGAAGGCAAAGTTTTAACCACTGCACTGTCAAGAAAGACCCTCCCCTTTCTTTTTGTAAGAATCGTGTACATACAGTAAAGGGCATAAATATATAGCATATGGTTTGGTGATTTTTACATATTTGTAGTTACATGTGTAACCACCACCCAGATGAAGACAGGAGGGGCTACTTACTATTACTCTTTTGGGGCAATACCTTTCTAAAATGACCCCGATTTCTATCACCACTGATTAGCTTTGCCTCTTCTAGAACTTTCATAGAAATGGAGTCACATGGTATCTTTTATTTGTTTAAGACTTCTTGAGCTCAACATAAAGTTTTTGAGATTCACATCGCTGCGCAGGCCAGTAGTTGGCCCATTTTCATTGCTGGGTAATTCCTTGGGTTTAGTGAATTCATTTCTTGAGAAGTTTTTGCATCATGTGCCAGACTGACAGATCAAAACGCAAATCTGATTGTGTCCTCCAGATATAGACCCTCAGAAACATTCTCCATCTTTCTCAAAGTTAATTCAGATCTCTCTGCAGGGCTTGGCATGCCTGGAACAGTGTGACCCCTGCCTGGCTCTTGTGCCTCAGTTTCCCTCTCACTCCCCTCACCCTCTGAGCTCCAGGGGCACTGCTCTCCTCTCTGTGTTTGAATGGTCCGTGTTGCTTCCTACCGAGGGCTTTTCCATGTGCTCTGCCCCCATCCCGACCTGCCTCACTGTTTAAACCTCCAAGTCTTTAAGATTATCAGGCAACTCAGTGATTTACATCTCCAGGGATGCTTCACTGATCAGCCCCTACTTCTAGACTCCACACCTCCTTTTAGCTCCCTCCTTTTCTTCCTTCATTGTCTTGGCTGGAAATAACAATTTGGATGATTATTTAATTCATATCTTTCTCCCCCATCAGAAAGTGACCTCTGGGAGGACCAGCACTGGTTCTGTTTAGTCTCCAGCATCACCCGACCCCAAACCTGCACTCATTCAATATTTACTGGATGCTGAGCGTTGAGTAGACCCTGTCTGTGAGCCTCAGTCCTCTCCTGTCTCCCCCGTCTCAGACCCCAAACACACAGACTTTCTCCTGGGAACTGCCGACTCCCGCCCTTTCCCTCCTTGGCAGCTGTGGGTGACGACGCACCCAGGGGCGGGTGTCACGCCCCACAGCGGACGCTGATTTGGCCCGGTTGGGCAAGGCCAGGGTTGCCTGGGGGAGGTTACTCATCCCGGGCTCAGGTAAGAGGGCCTGGGTTGGGAGGCGGCACACCTAGGGGGAAGCCGAGAGAGCAGGACGGAACCATGGACCCCGCCAGGAGAGCAGGCTCCGGGGCAGTGATCTGGACTACTGGCTGGCTGCTCCTGCTGTCGCTGCTGCTTCCAGAAAGTGAGTCTGTTGCCAGAAGGGAGCGGAGGGGGGCACAGTGGGAGCTCCAAGGAAGAGCCTGTCCCCCACCCCCGCCACCCCCTCAATGGAGAGGGCTGCGGGAAGAATCTCCTGTCCAGAGCAGAGGGAGCTGTGGGGAAAATTCTTCCACTTGTAACAGGGGGACTGTGGGAAAGATCACCGGCTTCGACGGGGGAGGGGGTGCTCTCGGAAGGATTTGCCACCATGGGCAGAAGGGACTGTGGAAACTTTCTTCCATCCTGAGCAGACGTCGGGGCGGGGGCGGGGGGGTGAGTGGGGGGTGGGGAGGGATGTCTCACCGAATGACTTGACTGGGGGTAAAATTCTCCCATTATAAGTGGGGAACTGAAAGAAGGAGTTCCCCCATTTAAGTCAGGGATCCCCCACCTTGGGCATAAGGGTCTGTGAAAAAGATACTCCCACTGTAGGCATGGAAGGGACACAGTGTATCTCCTGGTCTCAGATTTGCGGCTACATTTTCCTTGTCCCTGAGGAGGGCATGCAATCCACTCCAGTATTCTTGCTTGGAGAATCCCTTGGACAGAGGAGGGAGCAAACGGTAGCAAAGAGTTGGACAGACTGAAACGACTTAGCGCGCACACATTTTCTTATCTCTTGCCCTGGAAAAGGATGTGCGGTACAGCTGCACAGGGGTGGAGGGAGTGGGAAGGACTGTCTCTTCTTTGGGGAGGAGACTGCAGTTGGGATCGCTCACTTCTACTTGCCTCTGCACCCCCAGGAGCGAAGGCCCTGGAGTGTTACAGCTGCGTGCAGAACGCAGATGACGGGTGCTCGCCGCAGAAGATGAAGACGGTGAAGTGTGCACCAGGCGTGGAAGTCTGCACAGAGGCTGTGGGGGCCGTGGAGACTAGTGAGTGGAACCTCCTGGTCCTTGCGTACTAGCTTCCAGCTCCTCCATCTGGGCCCCGCCTCCTTATAGTCCAGTCCCTCCTTCTGACTTTGGCCACACCCACTCGAACGCATCCCCATTCTTCCCTTTCAGTCTGCAAGGGCCTGGGCCTTTCAACATACCCACGCCTTTAGGGCTTAGAGAGGTGAGGACTGAGCGCTGCGCAGGGGTGAGGTGACCTGGGAGAATCGAGACCTGGAACCTCATCTCCTTCAAGGGCACAGCCTGGCTCACTGAGATCTTGCCAGCGCTTTCTGACCCTTTCAAAATCCTCTCCACCACAACCAAGCCTCCCTCATCCAATGGGGCCTTTGGTGATGGAGACCCACCCTAGAGATGCTCTCCTAGGGTCCCAAGGCTGAGGTTTCGGGTCCCTCTGACCCGCCCTTGTCTAAGGTCACAGCTCCTAGGAGGATCCATCTGTCTCTGATCCTGTGCCTTTTCGTCAGTCTCAGGTTCTTTCTGATGTTGCTTTCCGGGTGAGACTCCCTGTGGTCGCGCCCCTTCTTATCACTCTTACCCCATCCCAGCTTTTGTGTACAGTATCTGTCAGCTTCTCTGTCCCCTCATACTCAGATCTCTCAAGTCTGTGGTTCTTTCCCCTCGGATCTGCTCTTGCTTCTGAACCCCTCTCCCCGGTGCTCCCAACCTTGGCCTGCCCATCTTCTGGGGCCGATCTGTTCGAGGCCCCGCCCAGAGGCCACGCTCCTCTGACTCCGCCCCCCTCCCCCTCTTCGCAGTCCACGGGCAGTTCTCGGTGGCAGTGCGGGGCTGCGGTTCGGGAATCCCCGGCAAGAATGATCGCGGACTGGACCTTTACGGGATTCTGGCCTTCATCCAGCTGCAGCAGTGTCCCCAGGACCGCTGCAACGCGAAACTCAACCTCACCTCGCGAGCGCTCAACCCCGCAGGTCGGTGGGGGCGGAGCCACAGCCCTGGGGGCGGAGCCACGCCTGGGCCGAGCGGCTGGGGCGGCCGCAAGCAGGAGGCGGGAAAAATCCTCAAGGGCTGGGGGCGGGGTCACACCCTGGGGGCGGGGTTAGAGGCGGAGCTGCGTGTCCGTCGAGGGGCGGAGACGTGGATTTGAAGGACGAGGAGCAGGTTAGTGCTTCTTGAACCCCCTGGACCGCTTCCTTCCTCCTCGCCTCCCTCGCAGGCAATGAGAGTGCCTACCAGCCCAACGGCGTCGAGTGCTACAGCTGCGTGGGACTGAGCCGCAAGGAGTGCCAGGGCAGGGCGCCTCCCGTCGTGAGCTGCTACAACGCCAGCGACCATTTCTACAAGGGCTGTTTCGACGGCAATGTCACTTTGACAGCAGGTGAGAGGAGCTGCAAAGCACCTGGCCTGCACGGGTCGTGGTAGCCTTTTCTGAGGCTTCATGGGTGGTAGGTAAGAGTACCCCTTTACCCACAGGGGTCCCTCACCTTCCCGCGCCTTCTGGGAACCGTAGGCTTAAGTTGGTGGCTTGTCCTAGAGCATCATGAGAAATGCAGTCCTATTCCCAGGATAGCACGGGAATAGGAATACTTTTGTCCCAGAGTTTTGGAGGAAATGTTTTCACAGAGGCTTGCCAGGTGCAGAATGGGAGGATGTGCAATGGGAAATGTATTTAAGTCTCTAAGATTCTGCCGAGGCATCGTGGGGAATCTAGTCCTTAAAACTCAAAGGTTAGTGTCTCCTAATACTTTGTCCCACCCCAAAGTATTAGGAGAGATGTGGTTCAGTCTCTAGGTCTCTGCCTCAGGGACCCGTGAGTTCTTGAAATCCCATCCTCTCTGGGAGTTGGTGATGGACGGGGAGGCCTGGCATGCTGCAGTCCATGGGGTTGCAAAGAGTCAGACACTACTGAGTGACTGAATTGAACTGAATTCTGACTCTAAGACTGAATTTTGGCAACGGTGGAGTCATTGGAGGAAGAGGGAGGCAATGCTCTTCTCTTTCGTCCTGTTGAGAGGTGTTGTATCCCAGTTCAAACTTTTCTTCCAAAGCATTGTGGAACTTGTAGTTCATTCTACACATTTTTCCTCTTAAGTCCTATGGGAAATGTGGTCTACCAAATACAAAAGACTGCGGGACAGTGTTTCTCAAAGTGGGGCCCAAATGGAGACATAGGGATTAATGGATGCAGAGCCCTCCCATCCCCTGTTTTGGATGTTCTTGATCTCGTGTTGCCCCTAAGTTTTGTTCTGGCTGTGCCTACCCCCTACCCCCAACCATGGGCCTACCTGTGTTTCTCTCCTGCAGCCAATGTGACCGTGTCCTTGCCTGTTCGGGGCTGCGTCCAGGACGAGTTCTGCACCCGGGATTCGGCGACAGGCCCAGGGTTCACGCTCAGCGGCTCCTGCTGCCAGGGCTCCCGCTGTAACTCGGACCTCCGCAACAAGACCTACTTCTCCCCTCAATTCCCACCTCTCGTCTTGCTGCCCCCACCTCGGACTACCACCCTGGCCCCAACCAAATCTGTCAGTACTTCCACCTCAGCCCCGTCCTCCACCGTCACCACCAAAGCTACTCCAGTCCCCACCACCACCCGGTCCACCACCAAACCTATCACCCCAGCTCGGACCACCCAGACTTCTCCGCAGGAGGTGGGGCATGAGACCTTGCAGGAAGAGGAAGCTAGCTTGGCTGGAGGTGCTGGTGGCCACCAGGACCGCAGAAATATGGGGCAGCACCCTGCAAAATATGTGACCCATAGTAAGGGCTCTGCAGCTCCTTGGGCGGGATGGGTGACTCTTCTGTTAGCTGTGGCTGCTGGCGCCCTACTGTGAGCTTCTCCACCTCTTGCCCTACTTCCTGGGCCCTGGATACCTCCCTTTCCATTACTTCTTTTCCCACCCCCCGGACTGGGCTGGCCCAGCCCCTGTTCTCCCCAGCTTTTGCTGCACTGGTTTGCGGCTTTGGGACACAAAGTTACTATTGTATATGTATATATATATCCTGCCGGGATGTTCTAGCTTTCTGAGGGCAGCAGCTATATCCCCTGCATCTTTGTCTCTCCCTGGTGTCCTCCTGATACTTAGGACAGTGGGAAGTCAGAGCAGTCCCAGGGAAGGAGGGAGAGACAGTGATAAGCTCTCTGTTCTCTGTTCCAGCCAACCTGGAATAGGAGAGGGTAGGGGTGCTGATGGCTCTGCCCCCCGCCCCCAGGCCCCTCCATCTTTATGGGAATTATTTTTTTGGCATCTTCTCTTTTCTAGACTGTGAGCTCCTCAAGAGCAGGGCCCGTGCCGTGTCTGGCACATAAAGACTTCAATAAAAGTTTGATTACTTTGTATAGTGTTTTATTTGTTTTTAAATTTAAAAAAATATTTATTTCTTTATTTGACCATGCCCAGTCTTAGTTGTGAGGGATGTTTGGGTTTCGGCATGTGGGAATCTAGTTTCCTGACCAAGGGTCAAACCTGGGCCCTCTGCCTTGAAGGAGTCTAAGCGTGTGGAGTCTTAGCCACTGGACCACCAGGGAAGTCCTGTGTAGTGTTTTATAGGAGTTATTCCTAGTTCGCTGCTGACACCACACTTGTGGGAAGTTGACCTAGGGTGGGAATGCCAAGATCGAAATAGAGAAACTGAGATCCAGAGTTACAGCTCCCGGGGAAGTCGCGCTTGAACACCTTTCGCCTTCTGAGTTGAACAGCGCACGTGGGCTGTCCCACTGGTGAGAGGGAGACCAGGTGAGACCTCTGAGCAATGTGGAGGGGTGAATGGGACTCTTAGCAATGCTTGGGAGCAGAGGAGAGTTTTGTTTCATGGGTTTACCTGCCTTGCTATCTATCTGGTTTCTTAAGAATCATTGCACAACACGAGGAATATAGCCAATATTTTTTAAATAACTGTAAATGGAAAGTAACCTTTAAAAAATTATATAGGAAAAAATTGCCTAGCTTCACCATGAAAAGGAAAAAAGAATCATTCAGTGGCTCAGTCACGGCGTCCCACCTGTCCCAAGGGCTGGCAGGTGCTGCTGTCAGCCTTTGCTTCCTGTTGGGAACTTGGGCCCTGAGCCTCACCACCGCGTTCTCCAATCAGATGCAGGGCTGAGGGGCCAGCGAGCGAAAGCCTGGCTTGGGAAGGAGAAACCCCGGCAGGCTTCTGGACTGCCTGAAGAGGGGGACCAGATGTGCGGAATAGTGAGATAGTAATACTGGGAATTCGCTGGCAGTCCTGTGGTTAGGACTCTGTGCTTTCTTTCTTTTTTTTTTTTTTTGACTGCACCGCATGGCATGTGGGATCTTAGTTCCCCCACCGGGGATTGAACCTGTGCCCTCTCATTGGGAGTACAGAGTCTTAATCACTGACCCCCAGGAAGTCCTAAGGACTCTGTGCTTTCACTACAGAGGACCAGGGTTCAGTCCCTGGTTGGGGGAACTAAGATCCCATAAGCAGTTTGGGGCAGCTAAAAAAAAAAAGTAATATTGCTGATATTACCATTCATAATAGGGAATATGTGAGTTAATAATAATAATAATAATAGTAAATAGTGATTATTATAACAAAATAGGGCATAAGAGCCTGAGCAACAAATAATACAAGTATCAGTAATGGTAACTATAGTTACGGGAATATTGGTCCTTTAAAAGAGTCTAACCAGATGCCAGGCTTGGGCTAAGGCTGTGTGCATCCATCTTCCATTTAACTTTCCATATAATTCTTAGATGGCATGGTTTGGGGAAATGCAGGCTAAGAACGGCAAAGTAATTTAACCCACAGCAAGTCATATATTTATTATGTACCAGGTAGTGGTTTAAGGGCTGTACTTGGATTAACATGTTTAATCTAATCAACCATCCTGTGAATTAAGTATTGTCGTTCAGTTGATAAGTCACATCCAACTCTTTGTGAACCCATGGATTGCAGCACACCAGGCTTCCCTGTCCCTCACTATCTCCCAGTGTTTGCTCAAACTCATGTCCATTGATTCAGTGACACCATCTAACCATCTCATCCTCTGTCATCCCATTCTCCTCCTGCCTTCAATCTTCCCTAGCACAATGGCTTTTTCCAATGAGTTGGCTCTTCACATCAGGTGGACAAAGTATTGGAGCTTCAGCTTCAACATCAGTCTTTCCAATGAATAGTCAGGGTTGATTTCCTTTAGGATTGACTGGTTTGATTTCCTTGCAGTCCAAGGGACTCTCAAGGGTCTTCTCTAGCAGCATAGTTTGAAAGCATCAGTTCACTGGTGCTCAAGGTTCAACTCTCACATCTGTACATGACTACCGGAAAAACCATAGCTTCGATTATATGGCCCTTCGTTGGCAAAGTGATGTCTCTGCTTTTTGAATTAAATATTAATGAATTAAGTAGTAATCATCTGTTTTTTATACGATGAGGAAGCTAGGCCCAGAGAGATTGAGTAACTTCCCTCATGTCACCCAGCTAATAAGCAATGGAGTTCAAGTTTGAACCCAGGCTGACCAACTTTATAGAGCGTGATCACAAGCGCTGTAACTTTTCCTGCAGCTTAACTAAACTTTAGATAGACTTTTCCTGCCTCTAAACCACTGTACTCCCTCTCACCCTCATCCCTTCCAGAATCCAGACAGGCTAACCACAGATGCCCTGACCTCCTGTTTCTTAGAGCATGTACTTTAGAAGACTTGTCGTCATAAATTCTTTGCCCTTTTGAGATGTATGCATGCATGCTAAGTCCCTTCACTCAAGTCTGACTCTTTGCAACCCTATGGACTTTAGCCTGCCAGGCTCCTCTGTCCAAGGGATTCTCCAGTCAAGAATATTGGAGTGGGTTGCATATAAATCTCTAAAAGCCTCTTGCCAGTTTTACAACCCAGGAACTGTCGTTTGAAAGGACCTGGGATCTATCTCTTTGAAATATAAACATCACAGGAGACAGTACGTCTGTTTCCCAGTTTCCTGACTTCAGTCCAACTTGTGACACTGCTCCTTGTCCTGATGTTGCAGACCGTTTCCTTTTCCCTTGGGTGAAGACAATTAGCAAACAGAGATTATCTGCCACTCCGACTTCCCACCCCATTTCTTAAAAACTCAACTGCCTGTGTTTCAGCCAAGTTGAGTTCAGAGTGAATTCTAGCCTCTGTCTCTTAACTGGAATGCCTTTTTTTTTTTCCTTCTATTTTTCAGCCATGGTGGGAGGCATGTGGGATCTTTGTTTTCTGACCAGGGCTTAAACCGTGTTCCTTGCAGTGGAAGCACGGTGTCTTAACCACGGACCACCAGGGAAGTCCACCGTATTGGAACATATTTTTTTAATTACTATTCTCTAATTTTATTTTTGTATTTATTTGGCTGCATTGGGTCTCTGTTGCTGAATGTCGGCTTTCTCTAGTTGCGGCAGAGGGGGCTGCTCTTCATTGCAGTGCTTGGGCCTGTTGCTGTGGCTTCTTTTGTTGCTGAGCATGGGCCCTAGGCCACGGGTGCTCAGTAGTTGTGGCTCCCGGCTGTAGAGCACGGATGGATATTTGTGGCCCCCAGGCTCAGTTGCTCCATGGCATGTGAGATCTTCCCAGATCAGGGATTAAACCCACATCTCCTGCATTGGCAGGCAGATTGTTTACCACTGAGTTAAGAAGGAAGCCCTGGAACACCTTGGAATAAAGATGGTTAATGCAACCTGTGTGATTTTTGCTTTGATGAGCAAGACCCGCTAACCAGCGTGTTACACTCTTTAGAGGTAACTCTGAGTCTGTATTTTGCAATCTTAGTAGTATAAGTCAGAGGACTCCTGGGTTTCTGAGGGTGTTGAGACTGGAAATCATCCTTTTATCACCTCTCATTCTGTGGGGGTGAGTGAGTGAGAGAAAGTCGCTCAGTCGTGTCTGACTCTTTGCGACCCCATGGACTATATGGTTCATGGAATTCTCCAGGCCAGAATACTGGAGTGGGTAGCCTTTCCCTTCTGTGGGGGTGGGAGTTTTCTAATTTTTGGAGGAAGTTCCAAATTCGGGAAGTGGGTGCTGATGGATAATATTTTTCAAAAAGTAAAATCAGTTCTTACACAGATCCAGGATGTCCAAGATTTTATTTAGCTCATTTATCAATGAGACCCTTATGTAAAATGTTGCAACCAGTTCAAAGGAGAATTCCAAGAGCACATGCATTTAGGCGATCGGGAATGCTAAAAGAACTGGTCAGTATCCAGAGTGAAAAAAGTCAACTATAATCTGCCAGGCAGGAATATTTGCATTGTTATCAGTTTATATCATTTTAGTATTACTATCATAGTTAAAATTTTTTTCATTTGTTTTGATGTGGACCATTTTTAAAGTCTTTATTGAATTTGTTACGATATTGCTTCTGCTTTATGTTTTAGTGTTTTGACTGCAAGGCATGTGGATCTTAGCTCCTTGACTAGGGATGGACCCTGCATTCTGCTTCCCTGCTGCATTGAAAAGCAAAGTCTTAACTACTGGACCTTTAGTGATTAAGATAACAGAAATTTATTGACTCACAGTTCAGACCATTGCAAATAATTTTTGTTTGGTAAAGAAAATCATTTCTGACAGAATGACTTCTGCCCAGTAAACAATAAAGCCCCAGAGAGTAAGGTTTTATCACCCTGTAAGACAAGAATTCATTTTGAATCTCATTTTTAAAGAGTCTTTTATGTGGACCATTTTTTGAAAAGTATTTATTCGATTTATTTCAATATTGTTTCTGTTTTCTGGTGTTTTGTTTTTTTTTTTTAAGCTCCCCGACCAGGATGAAACCCAAATCCCCGCACTGGAAGGTGAACAGTCTTAACCACTGGACTGCCAGGGAAATTTCAGCATTCTTTCTTTTGTTGACTAAGTATACTTCATCTGGTCTATAGGCTTTTATTTATATATTTTTATATTTGACTCTGCTGGGTTTTATATTTGACTCTGCTGGGCACCCAGGCACCTTTTACAGTCGGGATTCCGGCCCACCCCTGGCTGGGTATGTTCCCCATGTTCCCCACAGCCCAAGGTTCCCCACAGGAAAGCTATGTGTGGGCCTTCTCTAGTTGCAGCGAGCGGGGGCTACTCCTCATTGTGGTGCTCGGGCTTCTCACTGTGGTGGCTTCTCCTCGTTTCCAAGCACTGGGCTCTAGGTGTATGGGCTCGGCTTAGTAGCTTCGAGGCATGTTCGATCCCTGCTCATCTACAGGCTTTTGAATTAACTGTATTCCTGCGTTTAAATCTCAGCTCTGTTACTACTCTATACCAGTCTTCTTATCATTTGTAAAGTTAATATCTAAACTACCGAATTTGGGCCCTAATCAATAATAAGTAAGAAGACATATCCCTATCAGCCACAGAGAATCAGATAGTCCCTGAATGGGTCTGTTATATGTGGTTCCCCTTTATCTTATTTAAAAGTTTTAGACCATCATTGGCCCAACAGAAGTATATTGCAAAACACACTTAAATCACATATATAAATAAGAATTTTCTAGTATTCATGTTAAACAGGTAAAAAGAGAAGATCCAAGTCTTTTTATATGATCTTTATAGTTAAAAAATGTTTTACAGTGCATACATATTTAATCTTGAGAGTCTCTTGGACTGCAAGGAGATCCAACCAGTCTATCCTAAAGGAGATCAGTCCTCGGTGTTCATTGGAAGGACTGATGTTGAAGCTGAAACTCCAATACTTTGGTCACCTGATGTGAAGAGCTGACTCATTGGAAAAGACCCTGATGCTGGGCAAGATTGAGGGCAGGAAGAGAAGGGGACGATAGGATGATATGGTTGGATGGCGTCACCCACTCAATGGACATGGGTTTGGATGGACTCTGGGAGTTGGTGATGGACAGAGAGGCCTGGAGTGCTGTGGTTCCTGGGGTCGCAAAGAGTCGGACACGACTGAGCGGGTGAACTGAACATATTTAATGTTATTGCAACAAAACAGTATCTCTTCTTATACAATATTCTGAACAGCAACAAAAAAATGAAAACCTAAATCCAGTCTTTTGAACCAAATCTGGGGCATTAAAATGCTTTTTCCTCATAGTCTTATATGCATACTATTTAATACATAATAGAAATTCTATTATAACAAATGCAAGAGTGAACGTTAAGTGTATTTGTTGTGTTCTCTGTTACCTGCGGCTGGCTTCCCAGGTAGCGCTTATGGTAAAAAGCTTGCCTGCCAAAGCAGGAGACACAGAGACTCGGGTTTAATCTCTAGGCTGAGAAAAACCCCTGGAGAAGGGGCATGGCAACCCAGTCCAATATACTTGCCTGGGAAATCCCATGGACAGAGGAGCCTGGCAGGCTACAGTCCACGGAGATCTCAAAGAGTCAGACCAGGACTGAGCAACCAACACCTTCACTTTTCATTATCATTTAAATATATAGTCAGTGTGAAAGCATTATTCATAAGATATTTTTGGGTGGTTGTACTAAGTCTTCGGAGTCCCATGCTTATGTTATCCTATGCCTATGTTACATTTCAGTTTCCACTAGCCACGTTTTAAGTGCTCAATATCTAAAACTTTAGAGCTTTGTATAAATGAAGATATATTGTGTATCCTTTTGGGGGTAAGGCTTCTTTCACTCAGTGAAATATGGTATTGCCACGGTTTGTTTATTCATTCTTCTATTGCTGGACACCTGTTTCCACCTTTGAGCTATTATGTATAAAGCTGGTGTCAGTGTTCTTGTATATTTGTTTTTATGAACACAGGCTTTCATTTCTCTGGCACAAATATTGAATGGAATTGCTGTTGTCAAAGGATGGGGGTATATTAAGTTTAATAAGAAACTAGCAGACCCTTTTCAAAATCGGCTATCCCCCTGCCGCCATGGAAATGTGGAGTCTTAACCATTGGACCACCGGAAAGTGAAAGTGAAAGTCTCTCAGTTGTGTCTGACTCTTTGCAACCCCATGGACTATATAGTCAGTCTATAGAGTTCTCCAGGCCAGAATACTTTCCCTTCTCCAGGGAATCTTCCCAACCCAGGGGTCGAACCCAAGTCTCCCTACTGCAGGCGGATTCTTTACCAGCTGAGCCACCAGGGAAGCCCTAGTCCCTAATCATTCTGAGTAACTTTTCACCAGTGTGGTATCTAAGAGGATAATGGGAGGAGACTTGTGGAGCGATGAGAAGTAAAATAGGAGAGCATGCAAGTATATGGGGCCAGAAAAGGCTAAGCTGATTTCTAGGCAGAATTAAGGGCCCACTATGGCACCCCCACTCCAGTACTCTTGCCTGGAAAATCCCATGGACAGAGGAGCCTGGTGGGCTGCAGTCCATGGGGTCTCGAAGAGTCGGACATGACTGAATGACTTCACTTTCACTTTTCACTTTCATACATTGGAGAAGGAAATGGCAACCCACTCCAGTGTTCTTGCCTAGAGAATCCCAGGGGTGGAGCCTGGTAGGCTGCCGTCTATGGGGTCCCACAGAGTCGGACACGACTGAAGTGACGCAGCAGCAGCAGCAGCAGCAGAAGGTTATATATCACAGATTAAAAGTCAGAATTTTCAACAGGGTCAAGTGATTTCCTTCTAGTTTGAGATGATGGTAAAAATGGAGTTGGTCTTATGGTTGTCTGGGGGAAGGATGGGGAGAAGGGATAATTAGGGAGTTTGGAATATAGTACAGTACAGATTGCTGCATTTAAAATGGATAACCAAGAAGGACCTACCGTATAGCAAATGGAACTCTGCTCATTGTTTTGTGCAGCCTGGATGGGAGAGGAGTTGGGGGAGATGGGCCACATGTGTGTGTGTGTGGCTGAGTCCCTTCGCTGCTCACCTGAAACTATCAGTGTTGTTCATCGGCTATGCCCCAAAACAAATAAAAGTTTTTATAAAATGGAGTTGGTATTGCTAAGCGAGGACTCTGAAATGAAGCCAGGAGGCTAGTAAGGAAGTGTGACTTCTGCACACTCAGCCTGGATGGGATCTGATCTTTTGATCAGATCACCTGCCAGAAATTCAAGATACTTACCACACATTGCCCTAAAATGACGCGTGACCATCTGTCTACTTGTTGAACTTCTACCCTAAAACAACTTGTGATTCCCTAAGGACAAATATTTTCTGATTCTCGTTAGAGTCAATCACAATTCTCGCCTGGCAACTTTTAACAACCTTGTGGTTTTTCGTCTTTATGAGCCCCTGACTTTTCCTCTCCCTCGGAACACTCTTTTGCCTTTACCTGGTCCGTGTCTCCCAAATTACAATTCATAAAACCACCGATAAACTCTTTTTTCCCCCAGCCTCCTGCATTCTTTTTTGGGGTTGACACCAGCTCTGGTTACTTACATCACTCTGGTATAAGCACTGAGTGGGTAGAAAGTTGGATATTGGCAGATTGCTTTACAAACATGGTCAAATCAGGGACTTGAAAGTATATGCAAAAACGTGATTCTAAGGCTGAAGAGTGGAATTTAAGGTTGAAAGGGAGGGACTTTAGGACCCGAGGGGCATGACAGACAGTCTATTCATTTGTTTAACATCCAGTTTCAGTTCAGTCGCTCAGTCTTGTTCGACTATTTGCAACCCCATGAATCGCAGCTCGCCAGGCCTCCATGTCCATCACTAACTCCCTGAGTTCACTCAAACTCATGTCCATCGAGTTGGTGATGCCATCCAGCCATCTCATCCTCTGTCGTCCCCTTCTCCTCCTGCTCTCAATCCCTCTTTTCCAATGAGTCAACTCTTCTCATGAGGTGGCCAAAGTATTGTAGTTTCAGCTTTAGCATCAGTCCTTCCAGTGAACACCCAGGACTGATCTCCTTTAGAATGGACTGGTTGGATCTCCTTGCAGTCCAAGGGACTCTAAAGGGTCTTCTCCAACACCATAGTTCAAAAGCATCAATTATTTGGCGCTCAGCTTTCTTCACAGTCCAACTCTCACATCCATACATGACCACTAGAAAAACCATAGCCTTGACTAGACGGACCTTTGTTGGCAAAGTAATCTCTCTCCTTTTGAATATGCTATCTATGTTGGTCATAACTTTCTTTCCAAGGAGTAAGTGTCTTTTAATTTCATGGCTGCAGTCACCATCTGCAGTGATTTTGGAGCCCCCAAAATAAAATCTGACACTGTTTCCCCATTTATTTGCCATGAAGTAATGGGACCAGATACCATGATCTTAGTTTTCTGAATGTTGAGCTTTAAGCCAACTTTTTCACTCTTCTCTTTCACTTTCATCACTTACATTGTTTAACATATTTATATTTAATACTTACCATGGGTAAGGGATCATGCTGAGTGGTGCGGATATAGCTTTGAACAAGAAGTCATGGTTTATCTGAAAAAGAATATAGATATAGATATGTATGTATCTGAATCACATCGCTGCACACTTGAAACTATCACAATGTTGTAAATCGACTATGCTTCAGTTAAAAAAAAGAATGCCAGAATAAATCCAAGCATGTATACTTAACATCTATGTGCGTGTATGTGCTCGGTTGCTCTGTTGTATCTGACTCTTTGCAACCCCATGGACTGTAGCCCACCAAGCTCCTCTGTCCATGGGATTTTTTTCTCTAGCAAGAATACTGGAGCAGGTTGCCATTTCTTCCTTCACGGGATCTTCCTGACCCAGGGATCAAACCCGCATCTCCTGCATTGGCAGGTAGATTCTTTACCACAGAGTCACCTGGGAAGCCCACTTTATATATATATTAAAGGGAATTCCCTGGCTGTCCAGTGGTTAGGGCAACACATTCTCACTGCTGGCATCCAGGGTTCAATCCCTGGTCAGGGAACTAGCTACCAAGAAAAAGTCACGATTTCTGCCCCTGTGAGGTGGAATATGGTTGAGTGGTTAAGAGGTTGGATTCTGGAACCATACTGCTTGTGTTCAAATCTTGGTCCTGCCAACTAACATCAGGACCACTTGGGCAAGTTATTCAACTTCCCTGTGCTTCAGTTTCTCCATCCTTTTTTTTGTATGTATGTGTGTGTGTGTGTGTGATGTGTGTGTGTGTGTGTAATAAAGTTTTATTAAAGTATAAAGGATATAAAGAAAGCTTCTGACATAGGCATTAGAAGGGGGCAGAAAGAGTACCCCAGTTTCTCCATCTTTAAAAGAAAAGCAATCTAGAAGTAAGGAAATACTCAAAGAATGATGGGGGTGTCAGAAGGACACAGGAAGAAATCTCAAAGAGGCTTCTTATGACCAAATCTGGAACAAATTGAACGTCAGATTAAATAAAGATAGTAAAGGATTATCGGGCTTCCCTGGTGGCGTAGTGGTAAGAATCCACCTGCCAATGCAGGAGACTTGAGGTTGATCCCTGGGTTGGGAAGATCCCTGGAGAAGGAAATGGCAACCCACACCAGTATTCTTGGCTGGGAAATCCCATGGACAGAGGAGCCTGGCAGGTTCCAGTTCATTGGATCGCAAAAGAGTTGGACACAATGTAGCCACTAAACAACAGCAAGAAAAGGATTATAATCTACTAAATGAACAAGAATTCATGACTACAGACTGATTTAAAATAAAAAGGAGCAAAAGCACATTCTTAGAGTTACAAATTAAAGAATGATGTAGAAAAATAATTATCATTGTAAAGGTCACCATTTGACAACCTTTATAACGACAATTCAAGCAAGAGTCAACCGTAGATACTGTGATATTGTGATTTATAATAAGAAATCTGTATTTGTCTTCATCCTGGTTTCTGACACAGAGCTTCTAAAATGCTTGGAAATTCCTAAGTGATAAGAGTGGTAAAAGAGTCTTGATATTTATAATGAACCCCTTTCAACCACACCTGAGTTTATCCTTACGAGGTGACTTTTGGAAAACACCTAAGGATGGGGGCTGGTTACCTGGGGAATCAACCATGTAATTAGAGAGGTTGGAATTTTCAGGCCCTCCCAACCCCCACCTCCCAGGAAGAGAGAGGGGCTGGAGGTTGAAATCAATCACCAGTGGCCAATGATTTAATCAATCATGTCTAGGTAATGAAACCTCCACCCCAAACCCCAAAAACCTCCACCAAAACCCCCAAAAAGATGGGGTTCAGAGAGCTTCTGGGTCGATGAATTGTAGAGGTGCTAGGAAGATGGAGTGTCTGGAACTCCCCTCCCCCTCCTGGTATCTTACCTTGTGCATCTCCTCCTTCTGGCTGTTTCTGAGTTACATCTTTTTGTAATAAACCAGTAATCCAGTAAGTAAAATGTCTTCCTGAGTTCTTCACTAAAAAAAATTTTTAAGTTAATTATGTTGTATTTTCATTTTATTCAGTTCAAGACATTGTCTCCTTCTCCCCCTTCTTCTATTTCGGCAACACAGCATGCAGGATTTTTGTTCCCCAACCAGGGATCAAACTCAGGCTCCCTGTGTTGGGAGAGAGGAGTCTTAACCACTGGACCACCGGGGAAGTCCCTCTCTGAGTTCCTTGAGTTGCTCGAGCAAATTAACCAACCCCAAGGAGAGGGTTGTGGGAACCTCTGAGCTATAGCCCATCAGTCAGAAGCACAGGTGACAACCTGGACTTGTGATTGACATCTGTAGTTGGTGGCAGGAGGCCTGGACTGAGCTTTTAACCTGTGGAATCCGAATGCTATTTCTCAGTAGATAGTGTCAGAATTGAGTTACTTGCTTGTAGTGCTGGAAAAAAAATACATGTTTAAACTAGTGGATTTAACCCTCCACTCTGTTAAAGTGGGACTTTAACAGAATCCCACTGTTGGTGGGACTCTAAATTGGTACTGCCACTGTGGAGAACAGTATGGAGGTTCCTTTCAGTTCAGTTCAGTTCAGTTCAGTTCAGTTCAGTTCAGTCGCTCAGTCGTGTCCAACTCTTTGCGACCCCATGAATCGCAGCACGCCAGGCCTCCCTGTCCATCACCATCTTCCCAGAGTTCACTCAGACTCACGTCCATCGAGTCCGTGATGCCATCCATCTCATCCTTGCTTGTCCCCTTCTCCTCCTGCCCCCAATCCCTCCCAGCATCAGAGTCTTTTCCAATGAGTCAACTCTTCGAATGAGGTGGCCAAAGTACTGGAGTTTCAGCTTCAGCATCATTCCTTCCAAAGAAATCCCAGGGCTGATCTCCTTCACAATGGACTGGTTGGATCTCCTTGCAGTCCAAGGGACTCTCGAGAGTCTTCTCCAACACCACAGTTCAAAAGCATCAATTCTTCTGCACTCAGCCTTCTTCACAGTCCAACTCTCACATCCATACATGACCACAGGAAAAACCATAGTCTTGACTAGACGGAGACTTAGTTGAAGAACTAAACTGGCCTTGACTTAGTCGAAGAACTAAAAATAGAACCATCATATAACCCAGCAATCTCACTCCTGGGCATATATCTGGAAAAAATCATAATTCAAAAAGATATATGCACCCCAATATTCACTGGGGTTATTTACAATAGCCAGAATATGATATCATATGATATTTGTCTTTCTCTGACTTACTTCACTTTAATACGATAATTTCTAGCTCCATCCATGCTGCTGCAAATGGCATTATTTCATTATTTTTATGGCTGAGTAATACTCCATTATGTGTATATATATATATATATATACACATTTATATATATGTGTGTGTTACAGATGCAAACACTGAGGTACAGACAAGGTTAAGTGCTTCCTCAAAGTTTCCCAGAACAGAGATTTGGACCCAGGGAGTCTGACCTCAGACGGTGCCCCTTAAAAACTAGTTCACACGTTAGGTTTTGGGGACGCAAATGGGAAAACCCTGCCCTAACTTCCGGCATCCTGCCATTTAGTGCTGTGTTGTTCAGTACGGTAGCCACCAGCCACATGTGCTACATATATCTAACTTTTTTTTTGTTTCCACTTCCTGTTCTTTTAAAACTTTATTTTGGCTGTGCTAGGTCTTCATTGCGGCCAGTAGGCTTTCTCTAGTTGCGGTTGAGCGGGAGTTACTCTCTAGCCCCTGTGCTCCAGCTTCTGATTGCGGCAGCTTCTCCTGTTGCAGAGCACGGGGTCCATAGTTGTGGCACTTGGGCTTAGCTCTGGTGAGGCATGTGGGATCTTCCTGGACCAGGGATCGAACTCGTGACCCACAAATTGGCAGGCAGATTCAGGGAAGTCCTGTCCCTACATTTAACCTTTTTAAAATTAAATAAAAAATGTAAATTCAATTTCTCGGTGCTCTTTGAGCACTGTGGCCGTTGTATGAACAGTTTCAGACATAAAACTTCCCATTATTACAGCTGTCAATGGACAAAAGCAATAAACAAACTATTAATAGGAATAGAAAATTTTGAGTTTTTGTTTGAGCCAAACGGAGCAATAGCCCAGGAGACACAGATTCCAGAAGCACTTGAATTGTGTTCCGCTAGACTACAAAAAGAGGGAGGCTTGTAAAAGCAAAAACCACAAAATTACATAAATTGTTTTTCAAGAGTCAGGACTGGAGCTGGCGAGAAGTAAGGGTGCTGTTTAAGCAAGGACTGGTTGAGATCCAAAGTGGGTTGCTTAGTTACAATGGGAGTTCTTGAGACCATAAGGTTGCAGCTGGCAGCTGCTAGTGGATATTGTTTTGAAAATGGCTGGTGGTATCCTCAAATCCGGTACAGTTCAGAAAATGCAAGTTCTCAAGTGATGCAGGAATGTGTCTGAAACCACATCCTCAGTGGCCACTCAGCTCCATTTTGAATGACTGAACCACAGTTACCCCATTTGAATTTTTAAATGCATTTTCTTTCATGCTTAAAGCAGATGAACTTCTTCTGATATGCCACAAAACTTGCTATTCTAATTAGCATAAAATTTAAGTTAGCTTGGGAATTCCCTGGTGGTCCAGTGGTTAGGACTCTGCGCTTTCACTGCTGAGGGTCTGGGTTCGATACCTGGTGGGGAAACTAAGATCCCACATGTCGAGCAGCGAGGCCAAAAAAAGAGAAAGTTTGTCAGCTCATATATAAGCCAGAATGAGTTCCTGGAATCTCAATATGTGAAAATTTCTTCCATCACAGCACTGGACCCTAGTGGATAAGGTGGAAAAGGTGTATAATTTCAACCCCCACGGCAGAGGTGATGTTGATGAGCACTGGGGCCCGGTTAGATGGTGTGTCAGCAACAGACCGGGGAAAAATTGAGCCAGCTCGACATTTCCTCTCCACACTCTTAGCTTTAATCTTTATTATTGTTTTTTTGCAGGCTTTTCATCTGCCCCTATACGTCTGTTATTTTTTCCTACTCTCCACCCTCCCTCTGACATGTCTATCATCAGCATAAATTCAGTGATTAGTCTATTGTAATCCTAATTGCTTTGATCCATATCATGACGACTTTCCAGTGGGCTGAATCAGAATTATTTTTGTGCTAGAATCGTGTCTCTCCTTGGTTTGCTTTAGGTTGCGTGCATGCTAAGTTGTTTCATTTGTGTCCATCTCTGTGTGACCTTAGCATCCTCTGTTCATGGAATTCTCCAGGCCAGAATACTGGAGTGGGTAGCCTTTCCCTTCTCCAGGGAAACTTCCCAACCCAGGTCTCCCTCACTGCAGGTGGACTCTTTACCACTTGAGCCACAGGGGAAGCCCAAGAATACTGGAGTGGGTAGCCTATCCCTTCTCCAGTGGATCTGTCTGACCCAGGAATCAACCCGGGGTCTTCTGCATTGCAGGCAGATTCTTTACCAACTGAGCTATCAGGGAAGCCCTCTTAGGGTTAGCATGAAAACAGTGACGATTAGGCCTGTGACAGCCCTAGGTGGGTAGAACATTTAATGACTGGTAGCTGCTGTCATTTGCAGACACTTGGCGAACTGAGTTCTGCACTTGGAATTCTTCAGGGCACTAATTCCATCATGTGGCACAGAATGCCACATTCAGAAGCAAGATCTGGGGTTTCGAGCCACTGGATTAGAAATCTACAAGGTGGGACTCCCTTGGTGGTGGTTAAGACTTGGATCTTCCGCTGCAAGGGGTGGAGGTTCGATCCCTGATTGGGGAAGTTCCACGTGCCAGAAAAAACAAAAAAAAAAAAAAGAAATTTATAAGGTGGGAATTTGTAAATGCCATCAGCAATCATGGCCATGGATTGAAACCCAAGTTGGAGTTGGAGTTTATGGGCTTTATTTACTTAGTACCTTATTAGTTTATATGAAAATCTGACAATGTCACTTCAATGAATGAAAAAAAGTGAAAGAAAAATGCTCAGTCATGTCTTAGTGAGCCCATGGACTGTAGCCTGCCAGGCTTCTCTGTCCCTGGGACTTCCCAGGCAAGAATGCTGGAGTGGGTTGCCATTTCCTTCTCCAGGGGATCTTCCTGACCTAGGGATCCAACCTGGGTCTCTTGCATTATAGGCAAGTTTTTTTTTTTACTATCTGAGCCACCAGGGAAGCCCGTGACTTCAACAAAAACACACTGAAACGTGGTTGTTAGGAAAAAATCTGATAGGATGTGCTCTAGCATATATTAAAGAAAATCCAGAATATCCCAGTCCCTGCTTTTGAAAAAAAAAACAATCATCAAGCCCTTGCAAGGCAATCCCTAGATTCCACCCTGTCCAACAGAACCTCCAGTGACCATGGAAATGGTCTGTTGTGCACTGTGCTAACAATAAGCTCATGAGTGCATGTTTAAAGGTGGTGAGTGAGAGCCATCATAGTTTTAATTTTGTTTAATTTGAATTAAATTTAACCAGCCGCTTGTGGCTTGTGACTATCTTGTTGGACAGCAAAGCTCTCGTCCGACAGCATGAGTGCTGGTGAAAGTAGGAGGCTTGTTCTTGTAATCGAGTTGGGTGAGCAAACAGTGGTTCCTGGTTTAGGATCTAAGCGTTGACATCGTTTCTCCCTGATGGTGCAAGTCTATTCTTGAGAACTAGTCTCTGCTTTCAGAATCAGCCTGGCCATGAACTGGCCATTTAGTTTCTCTGAGCCTTGGTTACCCAATCTGTCAAATGAGGGATAATCATATTCCTTTTGCAAGGCCTTTTATGAAGGCAGCCTAAAATTCTAAGCCAGCCCCACCTTTTCTTGGCTGCGTGATCTTGGGCACATTACTTAACCTTTTTCGGCTTTAGTATCATTACCTTTAAGATGGGAGTGAATGTTACCTTCCTCCTAAGATTGTTGTGAGGATTAAGCAGTATTTGTCAAGTACTTAGAGCAGTGCCCAGGGCGTGATACAACCTATATATATATTTGCTCTTATATTAATAATATGCTTGTGGACAAAATTTGTAGGTCAGGAAATCAATTTAGTAAGTCTCCACCAGTGCTTTTGGAGTCTGTTTCTTTTCTGTGTGTCTTAGAATTTCTTTTTCCTGTGTTATATTAACCATTTATAAAACCACATTTGATATTACCTTTTTTAAAAACTGAAGTTGATATACAACGTTTCAGGTGCACATTCTGGTTTTCAGATTATTTTCTATTACAGGTTATTACAAGATAGTGAATATAGTTCCCTATGCTATACAGTAGGTCCTTGTTGTTTATATTTTATATATAATAGTGTATATCTGTTAATCCCAAATTCCCAATTTATCCCTCCTCCCTTTCCCCTTTGGTAACTGTAAGTTTGTTTCCTGTGTCTGTGTATCTGTTTCTGTTTTATAAATTTATCTGTATCAGTTTTTAGATTCCACATATAAGTGATATCATATAATATTTGTCTTTGGCTTACTTCACTTAATATAATAATCCATTCACTATTATATTAAAAAATTATTAAAGTATATTTGATTTCTGTGTTATGATCTTTTTGAGCAAGTCTATGCTTTGTTTCATGATGTGTTCATTTTAGTTTCACAAACATGTTTTGTAGTGTTTTTGTGTCAAATACATTTCTTACCCCAATGTGTTGAAATTTCAAAAGCAAGCTTTAATATTTTTAAATTGGAAAGACTTCAAAGTTGCTAAAAAGTTGCATGTATGGTACAAAGAAATTATTTTTCCTAAACCATCTAAAAATGAGTTGCCAAACTTATGCTCCAACACTTACAGATATTTAATGTATTTCCTACACGCAGGATCATCTCTTACGTAAAGTATAACCTCAGAAACAAAAATGTATTAGCAGTGATGAATTACTACCATCTAATCTTCATGCTGGGACTTCCCAAGTGGCTCAATAGTAAAGAACCTCCTCCTTCCAATGCAGGACACAGAAGAGACTCAGGTTCAACTCCTGGGTCAGGAAAATCCCCTGGCGAAGGCAATGGCACCCCCACTCCAGTACTCTTGCCTGGAGAATCCCATGGACGGAGGAGTCTGGTGGGCTGCCGTCCACGGGGTCACAGAGAGTCAACACGACTGAGGCTGATTTCCATGCTCCGTTCAAGTGTCACCCGTTGTCCCAGTAATGGTGTTTCCGGCAGAGGTTCCATTCTGGGCTCTCGCACTGCATTTTGCCCTGTCTGTTTTGCTTCCTTTAGTCTGGAAAATTTTTCCATTCTTTCCTTGACCACCATGACTCTTGTGAACATTACCAGGCCAGTTTTGTCTAGGATGCCCATGAATGTGTGTTCGTCTGATATCTTCTCCTGATCAGATTCTAGTCATGCTCCCGGCAGGAGGGTCACAGAAGTGATGTTAGGATCTTACAGCCGTCAGGATGTTGACGCTAAGGTGGAGTCTTTCAGCCTTCTCCATTGTAAAGTTACTCTTTTCCTCTTCGTGATTAATGTGTTTTCTGGGAAGATCTTTTGGGGTCATGTAAATACCCTGTTCCTCATCAAAACTCTCGATTTATTCATTTATTTAGTCATATCAGGATAAACTCATAGCGTCAAAGGACTGTAATCTATTTAAGTCACTGTTTGTTTTGCTGTTCCAGTTGTTTCCAATTTGACCTGCCCTTTCCAGCTGGTTCCAGGTCATTCTGGCCTGTTCCCCTCATCCTGTTTTCTTTTTTTCATTTGAGCTAAGTGATTTAAAGACAATTGTTTTTATTGGACTGGAGTTGATTTACATTGCTGTGTTAATTCAGTGGTACAGCACAATGAGTCAGTTATATATACACATATGTGTGTATACATTTACTAATATATATACATATATATTGGGCTTCCTGGTGGCTCAGTGGTAAAGAATCCACTTGCAGTGCAGGAGATGCAAGAGGTGCTGGTTTGATCCCTGGGTTGGGAAGATCCCCTGGAGGAAGGCATGGCAACCCACTTCAGTATTCTTGCCTGAAAAATCCCATGGACAGAGGAGCCTGGTGGCTTACAGTCCATGGGGTCCCAAAGAGTCAGACATGACTGAAGCGACGGAGCATGCACATACATATATGTATATATACACGTTTATATGTATATATTTACATATGTTAATAAATGTATGCCTATAGAGCCCCTGGAGGTGGGAAAGGCTACCGACTCCAGTATTCTGGCCTGGAGAATTCCTTGTACTGTATAGTCCTTCGGGTCGCAAAGACTCGGACACGACTGAGTGATTTTCACTTCACACATGCCTATGTACACACACCCCCCCACACACACACTTTTTAGAATCTTTTCCCAGATAGGCCATTACAGAGTACTGAGTAGAGTTCCCTGTGCTAAACAGTAGGTCCTTGTTAGTTATCTATTTTGTGTATCCCATCATTCTTTACACATTATTTTGCTTCCTGGCACAGCAGGACATGTCAACCCACTCCAGTATTCTTGCCTGGAAAATCCCATGGACACAGGAGCCTGGAAGGTTACAGTCTATGGGGTAGCAAGAGTCAGACACGACTGAGCGACTAAGCACACACACACAGAGCACAGCAATATCGGCTCGCCTTATATTTGCTCTGTCCCAGTTCTAGAAGTAGTCTTTATCCTGAGAAATAGCCCTGATCTATTTCACTGGAGAGTGACATTTAGAAACCAAGAGTCTGAAGTTACATGTGGTCATTCTATTGGCTCTTACTGCACCCAGGCTCTCTCAGTGGGCAGAGGTAGGGAGAGAGAGAGAGAGAGAGAGTGTGTGTGTGTGTGTGTGTGCGCGCGCGTGTGTGTAGATATAGGTTAAGGAGGCATTCTTACATGAACAATTTAAAGAGATAGAGGAAAGCAACAGAATGGGAAAGACTAGACACCTCAAGAAAATTGGAGATATCAAGGGAAACTTTCATGTAAGAATGGGCATGATAAAGGAAGAAAAATGGTAAGGACCTAATAGAAGTAGATGAGATTAAGAAGAGGTGAAAAGAATACAAAGAACTATACAAAAAGTATTGGTGACCTAGATAACCACAATGGTGTGGTCACTCATCTAGAGCCAGACATCCTGGAGTGTGAAGTCAAGTGAGTCTGAGGGAGCATTACTATAAACAAAGCTAGTGGAGATGACGGAATTCCAGCTGAGCTATTTAAAATCCTAAAAGATAATGCTGTTAAAGTGCTGCAGTCGATATGTTAGCAAATTTGGAAAACTCAGCAGTGGCCACACAACTGGAAAAGGTCAGTTTTCATTCTAGTCCCAAAGAAGGGCAATGCCAAATTATGTTCAAACGACTGTACAATTGTGCTTATTTCACATGGTAGCAAGGTTATGCTCAAAATCCTTCAAGCTAGGCTTCAGCAGTACATGAACCAAGAACTTCCAGGTATCATGCTGGGTTTAGAAAAGGCAGAGAAACCAGAGATTTACATCTATATTAAAAAAATTTTTTTTAACTTAAAACATACCAATATGGGTTTCTTTATTCAATCTTTGATGAGGAGCCTAGGCTTTTCTTTTTAAATTTTTATTGAAATATAATTAATTTACAGTGTTGTGATAGTTTCAGGTGTACAGCAAAATGATTCATATATACATACATGTGTTTGTATATATAAACAAATTATATATATACTTTTATATATTCTTTTCTACTATAGGTTACTACAAGATATTGAATATAGTTCCCTGTGATTTACAGTAGGTCCTTATGGGTTATCTACTCCATATATAATAGTGTGTATATTTTAATCTCAAACTCCTAATTTATCCCTTCCCCTCCCCCACTTTCCCCTTTGATAGCCATATGTTTGTTGTGTATGTCTGCAAGTCTATTTCTGTTTGGCAAATAAGTTTATTTGTATCATTTTTTAAGATCTCACATATAAATGATAACATATAATATTTGTCTTTCTCTGTCTGCCTTGCTTCACTCAGTATGGTAATCTCTAGGGCCATCCATGTTGCTGAAAATGGCATTACTTCATTCTTTTTCATGGTTGAGTAATATTCTACCTGTATTCATTTCTACATCTGTCTTTCTATGTTAAAAGTCATGAGTTTACACTATCTCCAATTCCAACCCAGCATTATGGGGCTCATTCTGGGTTTCTCCCTTTGTATCATTGCAGCTCACTTTTCTGGCAGTGAAAACACTGGCCCCTGGTGCCCTTGATATATTTACCTATTTGCTGGATCCTCCTGAGAGTAAGCAGCCCCTTATGGCTGCTCCTCTGGGCCCTGGGGTGGATTCCCTATTCCATCTGAGCCCTGACACCCTATTCCTGGCTACTCCACCCTCTCTTCCAGACAACTACTTGTTTGTGCTGAGGAAGGGAAAGGAAAGGAAGAGATCAATGTGTTTAAAATAGAACAGGGACTTCCCTGGTGATCCAGTGGCCAGACTCTGCACTCCCAATGCAGGGGTCCTGGGTTTGATCCCTGGTCAGGGACCTAGTTCCTACAGGCTGCAGCTAAGAGTTTGCATGCCCCAACTAAAGATCCTATGTGCTGCAATGAAGACCCGGAACAGCTAAATAAATATTTTAAAAACTTCCTTCCCTTATAAAATAAATAGATTATTGTTTTGCTCTTCCAGCTTCTAAGAAGCCCCTAGCTATTCTTTCCTTTCCGTTTCTGTTTCTTGTTATTAATACTAGGTTCCGCGTTAAGTGTTCTTTTATTGAACTGGGCATATCTTAAAAATCTTTTTAGTGTGATGTTCACTGTAACAGAAGTCAGAGAGAAAAAGAAAAGGAGGTGAAAGAGGAAGATGAAGAGCAGCAGAATCTAGTCACATAAAAAACAATGATACAACCTGTGTGTGTGTGTGTGTGTGTGTGCCGTGCGTGTGCGCACTCGTGCCCTACTACTTGAAACCCCATGGGCCGCAGCCCACCAGGCTTCTCTGGCCCTGGGATTTTCCAGGCAAGAATACTGGAGTGGGTGGCCATTTCCTTCTCCAGGGAATGTTCCTGATCAAGGGATCAAAGCTATGTCTCCTGCATTGGCAGGAAGACTCTTTACCACTGAGCCACCTGAGAAGGCCTGACATAATCTCATCCCTGTATTTTCCCCAAGGTTGTACCTTTGCGGTCCCTGTTTGTGCTTGAGAAATGGATTTCAACATCAGGCAGGGCTTTTTGGGGATGAGGCAGGTGTGACAGGGGACAGAGGGAGAGACTGGCCGAACTGGTCTTGCTGGTTTTTCTTCTTACCAAGTTCGTGTTTTTAAGGAAGGGCTCATTTAATTTCAGTTACATAAATAATACACGAATACCTTCTCACTGTAAAAACATTCAAACAATATATAGAGAGAGCAAAAAGCCCTTTTGAGAAATGGGCAGTCAACCAGTGACAGAGGAGGAATTTGGAAGGCAATGTGGAAATATTTTTCAAAATGACGAATGCACATCACTTTTGACTTGGCAGTTTTCCTCCTAGGAATTTATCTTACAGGCATGGATCATACGGCCAGCACGAGGTCTGCCCAAGTGATATTAATTACAGCAATGTCTGAGGTGGCAAAAACTAGGAACCTCCTAAGTGTCTATTAAGAGGGGGCTGGCTAAGTTAATTATGGTACATTCAGACCGTTTGATGGTGAAGGCAATGGCACCCCCACTCCAGTACTCTTGCCTGGAAAATCCCATGGATGCGGGAGCCTGCTGGGCTGCAATCCACGGGGTCACTAAGAATCGGACATGACTGAGCGACTTCACTTTCACTTTTCACTTTCATGCATTGGAGAAGGAAATGGCAACCCACTCCAGTGTTCTTGCCTGGAGAAGCCCAGGAATGGGGGAGCCTGGTGGGCTGCCGTCTATGGTGTCGCACAGAGTTGAACACGACTGAAGCAACTTAGCAGCAGCAGCAGCAGACCGTTTGATGCTCTAAGGGCATTTGAAAATAAACAAACAAACAAACATGAGGCACATATAGAGTTTTGTAAGAAATTAAAACTGTGCATAGAATAATAACACAAATATTCAAATAGAGTCCGTGGCTAAAGGAAAAAAAAAAAACACAAGGCACATCTTATATATCAGTCTGGAGAAACCTTGAAGATACTCTCAAGTTAAAAATTAAAGTAGGATGCGGAATTGTGTGCCACCATGGTGTTAAACGGTTTCCCAAGTGGTGCAGGGGTAAACAATCCACCTGCTAACGAAATAGACAATGGTTAGATCCTGGGTCGGGAAGATTCCCTGGAGGAAGAAATGGCAACCTAGTCCAGTACTCTTGCCTGGAAAATCTCATGAACAGCAGAGCCTGACGGGCTACATGGGGTCACAAAGATTCAGGCACGACTGAGCTCACACGCATTGTGTTAAAAACGATCTATGTGTAAACACTTGTATACGCCTAAAACCCTTCAGGAAATTCACACAAGGCAATAACTAGTTTTGACTTGGAAAGAAATTGGGTGGCCACAGAATGGGCGTGGGAGGAGATTTTCCCATCCTTCCTGATGCATCCTTTCTATCCTTCCTGTAGATTTTCTGAGCCTCAGTTTCCCTACTTGGAAAGGAAGGGTCATGACAAGGGACCCTGGAGTTCTCTTTCTGGAGCTGGCATAGAATGGCTCTTAGTGAGAGGCCTTGTCAACCCCCTACCTCCACCCCCGGTCTGGGGCTTCACAGAGAACTCACTCCAACTTTCTGCTTTATCTGGTGATAAAGAGACACCGGCACCTCACTGTTTATTGCATCATTATTTCCAATAATGCTAAGACATGGAAGCAACTTAAGTGCCTATTAACAGGTGAATGGATAAAGAAGACGTGGAATATATTGGAATATTACTCACCCATAAAAAAGAATGAACTTTGGCATTTGCAGCAATATGGATGAACCTAGAGATTATCTATGAAACAGAAACAGACTCAGACATAGAAAACAAACTTCAACAAAGGCGGGGGAGGGATAAATTGGGACTATCAATTAACAGATGCACCCTACTATACATAAAATAGATAACAAGAATTTTACTGTCTAGCATAAGGAACCATATTCAGTATCTTGTACTAAAATTTAATGAAAAAGAATAGAAGAAAAGAATATATATGTGTGTGTATAATGGAATCACTTTGTTGCACACATGGAAATAACATAATGTGTAAATCAACTATACTTTTAAAAAAAGTAGCATTTGCAACCATCAGTCTGTAGTCAGATGCACAAGGGGATTTTCTTAATTTTTTGGCAATCTCTGGAAAGTAAGGGGCAAGATAACCCAGTCCTTTCTAGTATCTCTGCATTCCCACCTTCACCGTCAGGCTTGGGTCCCACTGTGGGTTTCCCCTCCAGGAGTCTCAAGAGCCATCAGGTTTCTCTCTCTGCAGAGACCTCTGGTGAGTGAGGAGTGGGCTCCTGTGCGCTGTCACTCACCCAGCCTAAGTGACCTATGTCAGCCCATCTCAGTTCTACATGGCAGGCGCTCCACTGCCTGGTCCAAAATCCTGCTCCTCCACCCATGTGTGACTTTGGCCAAGTCTCTTCTAGCTTTCTGTGCCTCAGTTTCCGCATCTGTAAAATGGAAGAAGACATTCTAATTAGCTAACGTGTATAGACCTGCTCTGTCCAAGAGGGTAGCCACTAGCGATCTGGCCCTTTAAATGTGGCAGGTCTAAACAGAGGTGCGCTATCAGTGTAAAGTAGGGACTGCATTTGGAAGACTTTGTTTGTGTACGGCTGGTCCCGATCACAGTGCCAGCTGTCCCGATCACAGTGCCAGCTGTCCTGCTGTCCGCACTGTTTGCTGAACCCAGGGTAGGCAAGGAGAGAGTTAAGGGGCTGGAAGAAAATGCCAGGAGCAGTATTTATTCACTCCTAGCTGGTACAGCAGCCCTAGCAGCAGACTCGCTGTATTCACTCCTCTCATGCCTGACCCAACAGACACAACCCTGAGGCAGCACTAATGCGGCCCCTTTCTAGGCGGAGCTCACGTGTGCCTTCAGCCGGAAGTAGCTCGTGACCAAGCGGCTCGTGATGCGCATGTGCAGTGCTACAAATGAGCTCAGCGGTTACAGAGTCATTATTTACAAAATGTGGGGCCAGAGAGCCTGAACACACTATCTTAGCTAACTAGCTCTCTCCTCACAGTGTAAAAAAAAATAAAAGAATGTATCACATTCTAAAGTGATAATATTCAGAATGTGTTGGATTTAAGTATGATTTATTTCACCTTTTTCTTTTTTTTAATGTAGTTACTAGAAAATGTAGAATTCATTTGAAGCTCACCGTTATAGTTCTGTTGGACGGTGCTGGTTTAGAAAAACTGTGGGCACTCGAACATTTAGCTGCTACTTCAAGCAGCCCTCAGAGCCCATTTTTTGCTCTGACAGTCACTGATTTGTTTTCTGCATAGCTTTATTGAGGTACAATTGACAAAAATTGTATGTGCTTATGGTGCACAAAATGATGATTTGATATTCATAAACGCTGTGAAATAATTACCACAATCAGGCTAATAGTGAAGGACAGGGAAGCCTGGCATGCTGCAGTCCATGGGGTTGCAAAGAATCAGACATGAGTTAGCAACTGAACACCACCACCACCTCATGTGGTCACATTGTGTGTGTGTGTGTGTGTGTGTGTGTGTGTGTGTGTGTGTGTGTGTGTGTGTGTGTGGTGATCTACTCTCTAGCGATTTTCAAGTAAATAATACATAGCAGTAATTAAAGTCACCATGCCATGCGTTCATTCAAAAAACTAAGATCATGGCATCCGGTCCCATCACTTAATGGCAAATAGATGGGAAAATAAGGGAAACAGTGACAGACTTTTATTTTCTTGGGCTCCAAAATCACTGTAGATGGTGGCTGCAGCCATGAAATTAAAAGACGCTTGCTCCTTGGAAGAAAAGCTATGACCAACCTAGACAGTATATTAAAAGCAGAGACGTTACTTTGCCAACAAAGGTCCACCTAGTTAACGCTATGGTTTTTCCAGTAGTCATGTATGGCTGTGAGAGTTGGACTATAAAGAAAGCTGAGTGCAGAAGATTCGATGCTTTTGAATCATGGTGTTGGAGAAGACTCTTGAGAGTCCCTTGGACTGCAAGGAGATCCAACCAGTCTATCCTAAAAGAAATCAGTCCTGACTATTCATTGGGAGGACTGATGGTAAAGCTGAAGCTCCAGTACTTTGGCCACCTGATCGAAGAAATGACTCATTGGAAAAGACCCTGACGCTGAGAAAAATTGAAGGCAGGAGGAGAAGGGGACAACAGAGGATGAATTGGTTGGATGGCATCACTGATTCGATGGACATGAGTTTGAGCAAACTTTGGGAGTTGATGATGGACGGGGAAGCCTGGTGTGCTGCAATCCATGGGGTCACAAAGAGTCAGATATGACTGAGCAACTGAACTGAACTGAACTGAACTGATGCTGTATGCTAGATTCCCAGAAATTAATCATCTTATAAAAACAAGTCCATCCCCTTTGACCAATATGTATCCATTTTACCTGATGGTAATTTTTTATTGTTTTTTGTTGGTTGGTTGTTTTTTTCATCTTTTAAACATTTATTGAATGTGAGCTGGGAAACAAGCAGATACCCATCTCAGCACTCAGGAGCTTTGTGGGGTTTTTGTGTTTTTTTTTTTTAATGTATTATTTATTCATTTATGGCTATGCTGGGTCTTCCTTGTTGCTCGAGCTTTTCTCTAGTTGCAGAGTACAGGGGCTACTCTCTAGCTGTGGTGGTCGGGCTTCTCATTGTCTGGCTTCTCTTGTGGAGCACAGGTTTTAGGGCACCCAGGCTTCAGAAGTTTGGCTCCAGGGCTTAGTTGCTGTGTGGCGTGTGGGATCTTCCCTGATCAGGGATGGAACATGTGTCTTAGCATGCAGATTCTTTACCGCTGAGGCACCAGGGAAGCCTGGTTGGTTAGTTCTTAGATTATGAAATTAGGACAGATGGCCAGCATTTACAGAATTTTGATTCTTGAATATCTCTCAAATCTACTCATTTCTTCCCTTTCTACTGCTTGAGTCCGGGCTACCTCTTCTCTTGCCCGCTCCCGCTGTTCTCCAAGATTCTGTGCTCAGGTCTGCTTGCGGTCACCAATCCTGGTCCCAACAGCCAGTCCTTCCTTACTTCTGGGCATTTGGGAGGATCACCCTTTCCTGCCTTAAAGAAATACGTGGCCACGTGACTTGTTGTGGCCAATGAAATAAGAGCGGAAGTGACGCGGGACGCTTTGGCATGGAAGCGTTTAAACTTAGATGCGTCTCTATTTTCTGTGTCCTTGTTGCTATGACCACCAACCTTCCAAATGGAAGATCTTTTGTCAGCCAGGGTCATAGTGTGAGGATGACGTGGAACAGAGTGAGGAATGATGCTCACAAGGAGTAAACCATCTTTGAGCCACTGAATTCTGGAGCCATCTCCGCCACATAACCTAGCCTATCCTGACAGATGTGTTCCTCACGCCCTTCACTTGCCCTGCAGTTGGAATCTTTGCAAAGCAGGCCGAGTTCACTGTCTATCACCCTTTCGTGACTCCCCGCCCCTGTCAGGAGACGGTCCAAGTTCTTTCTGTGGCCCTACCTACCCTTCTACGTGATGCAGACTCCTTCCTGCCTCTTACGCCTCTCCCCCCACCCTTATTTACATTTGTATTCTAGTTGTCCTGAACTTCTGATTACCGGAAGCATTGTAGTCTTATGTTCACTTCCTGGTTTTCCTGTGTGCCGTTCCTTCTACCCAGAATGCTTTTCCCGGGTCCTGCCCTCTCTCTCTCTCTCCACCTGGTTGACACCTGCTCGTCTTTTAAGACTCACCTCAGATATCCTCTCCAACAGGAAGCCCTGTCTGACCTCCAGTCTGGCTCAGAGTCTTCCTTTGGAACTCCCACAGTTCCTGGGCTTCCCCCGTAACTGTTCTGATCACTCTAGATCATCTCTGAGGAACAAGTCTGTCTCCACCACTGGAGTCCCTTGAGGGCAGGGCTGGGTGAAGAGGAGGGTTTCCGGAAATGTTTGTTGACTGAATAAGAAATAAATTCAGATGTTAAACAGAGCTCTCTGTCACAGGGTTTCTGAGAAGTGGGGCGATATCTCTTCTGCTATTTTCATCTCTCTGTAGGAGGCTTTCTTCTGATCCAGCACTTAACAGCTGGCATAATTCATTCCTAAATACCGCAGGGAAGGGGCTGTGGTTTCTGTGGAAAGTCCCACAGAAATTCTTGTTTTCTTGGATCCTCTAACCAATTTTGCTGAAGCCACCCTCATCAGCTTTTATTTTTACATTTTTGCCCAACCTTTTAATGAAAATTTTCGAACATAAAGAAAATCTGAAATAATTCATAGTGAACACTCATCACCTGCTGCTAAGTCGCCTTCAGTCGTGTCCGACTCTGTGTGACCCCATAGACAGCGGCCCACCAGGCTCCCTCGTCCCTAGGATTCTCCAGGCAAGAACACTGGAGTGGGCTGCCATTTCCTTCTCCAATGGATGAAAGTGCAAAATGAGAGGGAAGTCGCTCAGTCGTGTTCGACTGTTAGCGACCCATAGACTGTAGCCCACCAGGCTCCTCCGTCCATGGAATTTTCCAGGCAAGAGTACTGGAGTGGGGTGCCATTGCCTTCTCCGACTCATCACCTAGATTCAACGATTACCATTTGACCAAACTTGCTTTATCACACGTCCACTTGCCTTCCCATCTCCCTGTCTATCTGTTACTCCCTCTGATTTTTCTTTTGCCTTTCAAAGTACACTTCTCTCTCAATGCTATCCCATGTGTAAAAATAATGAGTGTTCAATATTTATTTTCTGTTTATTTTACTTATTTAGATTTTACTTTTCATAAAGAGTTTAAATGCACCAAAATACACAATCTTAAGCACTCTTAGACTTATGACGAGCATGTAGATCCGTGCTAACCAGGTTCCTATCATGGATCAGAACCTTACCATCTTCCAGAAGTTTCCCTTGCACACTTTTTGGGTCAATTTCTGGGTTTCAGAGAGGAGTAGGGGAGGTGGGGGTAATGTGGTGGAAAGTGGGAGGCCAGACTTTGAAGACCCTCTTAGACCATGATGAGTATGTCGACTAAAAAAAGATGTACAACTTGAGAGTTGTGAATTAAGTTTTATTGGGGGCAAAATGAGGCCTGCAGCCGGGGGAGGCAGCATCTCAGATAGCTCTGACAGACTGCTCCAAAGAAGCAGTGGGGGAAAGTCAACCTCTAAGGTTTTAGTGAAGGGGGAGTTCAATGCCATGAAGCACTCATTTTACAAAAGTTTTCTGTTAGTCACGAGGATCTGATGTCACCATGAAGGGCTTTTCTAGATATGAGGAGATGCAAGCATTGAGATAATAAAATCTGTTCCTAAAAACATTCAACTATCTAAAGACCTGTCCCAGCAGATTCCCTGGAGCACAGAGTGCCTCACTCCACCCTGAACTCCCTCAGGGGTTGTTGAAGGTCAACAGCTAGAGGCAGACAGCAAATGGCTTTGTTGTTCAGTTGTTGAGAGTGCTCTTGGTAAGTGCCAATTTGTAGTTGACAAGTAGTTGAATAATAAGATGAATACAATTGATGATAATATACTGGATATTTTTTCTTTGCTCTTTTCTGATCCACTATGATAAATGTTGGGAGGTTAGTCACTATGGACTACCCTGGGCTTTTTTTTTTTTAATATTATTTATTTGGCTGTATAGGTCTTAGTCGTGGCATGTGGGATGTTCAGTCTTCGTTGTGGCATGTGAAATCTTGAGTTTCGGCAGCTCTTAGAGGCAGCATGTGAGATCTAGTTCCCTGACCAGGGATTGAACCTGGGCCCCCTGCATTGGGAGCCTGGAGTCTTAGTCACTGGACCACGAGGGAAGTCCCACCAAGGGTTTTCTTGACCTCTAGCTTCCTGTTTGGGTAGGCTAATGAGGACACTGACAAGAGATTGAAAGGAAGGGTGTTATGTCTCCAAGACCCTGCTTAATGTGGGAGTTGCCTCCAGTTGGTTGTATCTTTCCGCCCACAGCTCCTGTCTGGGGGTCCACTTCACACACATCTGTGTACTTCCAGGCCTGGGGGTAATCAAAACTCCCCTCTTTCTTGCCCTTAACTCCTTCACCACCCTTGCAGTCTCTCTGCTCACTGCTCGACCTTTGTAAATAGTCTCTTTCTTTTTTTAATTGGCCTAAGTTGCTTTAAAGTATTATGGGGCTTCCCTGGTGGCTCAGACGGTAAAGCGTCTGCCTACAATACCTATCATGTGGGAGACCTGGGTTCAATCCCTGGGTCGGGAAGATCTCCTGGAGAAGGAAATGGCAACCCTCTCCAGTATTCTTGCCTGGAAAATTCCATGGACGGTGGAACCTGTTAGGCTATATTCCATGGGGTCACAAAGAGTCGGACACGACTGAATGACTTCACTTCACTTCACAGTTGCTTTAAAGTCTTACGTTAGTAGTCATGTCTGACTCTTTGGAGCCCTATGGACTGTAGCCCGCCATGCTCCTCTGTTCATGAGATTCTCCAGGCAAGAATACTGGTGTGGGTTGCCATTTCCTTCTCTAGGAGATCTTCCTGACCCAGGAATTGAACCCGTGTCGCCTGCTGGGCAGACAGATTCTTTACCACTGAGCCACCTGGGAAGTCCATAATTCCCTGTGCTATAGGTAAATCCCTATTGCTTTACACATAGTAGTTTGTATCTGTTAATTCTTCTGATTTATCCCTCTTCCCCCTCCCTTTCCCCTTTGGTAACCATAAGGTTCTTTTGTATGTCTGTGGCTCTGTTTTGTATATAGATTCATTTGTATTATTTATTAGATTCCACATATAAATGATATCATATATGTCTTTCTTTGTCTTAGTTCACTTAGTATGATAATCCCTAGGCTCTTTATTTTGCTGCAAATGGCAATTCCATTCTCTTTTGTGTGTGTGGCTGAGTAATGGTAAGTAGTCTTTTTATTAAACTCACGCCAGTCACTCACTTTGGATTTGATGTCTGTTTTCTGCCCAGACTGAAGGATGCAGTAGTTAGCCGTACTGAGAACATCCTATGAGACACTGTTCCAACTTTACAGGAAACACTTTATTTAATTCATCCAATGACCCCACTGGGGTCTTTGAAGAGGTGGCAAGAGTACACAGAAGAACTGTACAAAAAAGATCTTCACAACCGAGATAATCATGATGGTCACCTAGAACCAGACATTCTGAAAAGTGAAGTCAAGTGGGCCTTAGGAAGCATCACTATGAACAAAGCTAGTGGAGGTGATGGAATTCCAGTTTAGCTATTTCAAATCCTAAAAGATGATGCTGTGAAAGTGCTGCACTCAATATGTCAGCAAATTTGGAAAACTCAGCAGCGGCCACAGAACTGGAGAAGGTCAATTTTCATTCCAATTCCAAAGGAAAGCAATGCCAAAGAATGCTCAAACTACCACACAATTGCACTCATCTCACACGCTGGTAACGTAATGATCAAAATTCTCCAAGCCAGGCTTCAGTAATACGTGAACCATGACCTTCCAGATGTTCAAGCTGGTTTTAGAAAAGGCAGAGGAACCAGAGATCAAATTGTCCACATAGTTGGCATGTTCATCAAAAAGGCAAGAGACTTCCAGAAAAAGATCTATTTCTGCTTTATTGACTATGCCACAGCCTTTTACTGTGTGGATCACAATAAACTGTGGAAAATTCTGAAAGAGATGGGAATACCAGACCACCTGACCTGCCTCTTGAAAAACCTATATGCAGGTCAGGAAGCAACAGCTAGAACTGGACATGGAATAACAGACTGGTTCCAAATAGGCAAAGGAGTACATCAAGGCTGTATATTGTCACCCTGCTTATTTAACTTATATACAGAGTACATCATTAGAAATGCTGGGCTGGAAGAAACACAAGCTGGAATCAAGATTGCTGGGAGAAATATCAATAACCTCAGATATGCAGATGACACTACCCTTATGGCAGAAAGTGAAGAAGAAACAAAGAGCCTCTTGATGAAAGTGAAAGAGGAAAGTGAAAAAAGTTGGCTTAAAGCTCAACATTCAGAAAACAAAGATCATGGCATCCAGTCCCATCACTTCATGGGAAATAGATGGGGAAACAGTGGAAATAGTAGCTAACTTTTGGGGGGTGGAGAGGGAGGGCTCTCAAATCACTGCAGATGGTAAATTGCAGCCATGAAATTGAAAGACAGTTACTCCTTGGAAGGAAAGTTATGACCAACCTAAACAGCATATTAAAAAGCAGAGACATTACTTTGTCAACAAAGGTCCGTCTAGTCAAGGCTATGGTTTTTCCAGTAGTCATGTATGGATGTGAGAGTCAGACTATAAAGAAGACTGAGTGCCGAAGAATTGATGCTTTAAAACTGTGGTGTTGGAGAAGACTCTTGAGAGCCCCTTGGACTTCAAGGAGATCCAACCAGTCCATCCTAAAGAAGATCAGTCCTGGGTGTTCATTGGAAGGACTGATGTTGAAGCTCAAACTCCAATACTTTGGCCAACTCATGCAAAGAGTTGACTCATTTGAAAAGACCCTGATGCTGGGAAAGATTGAAGGCAGGAAAAGAAGGGGATGACAGAGGATGAGATGTTTGGATGGCATCACCCACTCAATGAACATGAGTTTGGGTAAAGTCCAGAGTCCATGATGGATAGGGAGGCCTGGCGTGCTGCGGTTCATGGGGTTGCAAAGAGTCGGACACGACTGAGCGACTGAACTGAACTGAACGACCCCATGGAGAAACAGAGATCTGGAGAGGTGATCTCTAGTCCAGAGTTTCAGAATGAATTAAGTGGTGGACCCAGGATTTGAACCGATAGGAATCAAGAATAACTCGGAGCCATTGTGGGAATAAGCCAAGAAGTCAGGTTGGTGTTTTGAGAATGCCCTCTGGTGGCTGGATGAGCTGAGTTAGCATCTACACTGGCCCTGACCCCGGCACCTCCTCTTAGGAGTTCCTGCTTACTAGGAGCCTTGGATAAAGGAAGAAGAACCCACCCTGGTATTCTTTCCTGAGAAATCCCCTGAACATTAGCCCCCTGGCTCTGCAGAGTACTCCTGTTTTAATTTTTGGCTAATGCAGCGACAACTAAATTCTGCTGTACAATATTCAACTATATTCAGCTGTGGACCCTGCCCGGGTTCCAAGATGTCTTCTTGAAGGCAGTGACATTAGAGCAGAGCTTTAAAGGACAAGTAGCCAAGGCCTGAGAGAATCCCCCTTGTTCTGGGAAAAGGGTGCATATTTGTGAGGGAGGGAGCCTGGCCAAGGAGGCTGGGGAAATAGGTCAGGATCCATTTAGGGAAGTACTCTGGCTTTGGGACTTCGTCTTGTAACTTAGTTTGGACCTGCAGATTTCCCATACCATCTAGCTTCTGCTGCAACAATGCTGTGTAATAAACCAGCCCTGACCCTCAGTAACATTCATTTAGCTCACAAGTTTGTGGTACCTGGGCAATTTAGGCTGAGCTTGGCTGAATGGTTTTCCTGGGCTCAGCTGCGCTTACCCACAAGTCTGGGGCAGGGTGGGGGGGTGGGAGGGTGTCAGCTATTGGCTGATCTAGCCTGGTCTCATTGCAACAAAAGTACAGGTTGAAATGCGTTGGGGGGCCCTCAATTAAGACTTAGGCTGGAGATTGGCGCTCTGTCACTTCCAACTCATTCTGCTGGTGAAAGCAGGTCACACAGCCAACCCAGAGTCATGTAACTACAAGGTTACATGGTAAAGAGCGTGAATACAGGGAGGGGTGAAGAATCAGGGGCCAACAGTTATCATCAGCTCAAAGATCTTGGGCTCTGCTCCCCAGCAGGAGACATCAGAGCTTGTCCCTGAGAGGACCCCAGAGAGCTCCCGTGTCAAGACTCTTTGCAGAAAACTCTCAGGCCCAGGGTGGACAGGGTTTATGTGGGGAAGGAACAAAATAGAATGGCAGGGGGAAAAAGCTGTTGTGTCTACAGCTTCTCATTTGAGTGTGGCTGTCTAGAGGAGCTGGCGGGAAGCTTGGAAGGCAGCCACATTTGCTGGCTGTTGAAGAGTGAATGCCTTATTTGATCATATCATTGAATTATCTGTTTTCTAAAAATATGTATTTACTTATTTTTATTTGGCTGCCCTGGGTCTTAGTTGCAGCCTGAGCAATCTTTACTTGTGGCATTCGAACTCTTAGTTGCAGCATGTGGGATCTAGTTCCCTGACCAGGGATCGAACCTGAGTCTTAGCCACTGGCCCACCAGGGAGGTCCTTGCATTACCTGATTTGAGGTTTTTAATCTAAATATATTAATTTAGATCTATTTATCAATCAATTATACATGGGCTATGTTTCCTGAATTTTTGTCTTTAGCTCAATGAAGCCTTGCTTTGTAAATAAAGGTGCAGATGAGGGATTCATGCATCCTAAGATCGTTGGAGTCATTTCGAAATCTTTCCTCCTAGTTCTTGTGTAAGCTTTGAGCTCTGCAAACCCGCATTCCTTTTTGTGTGCCCTGCAGAAGCCACTTAATCCTCCCAGCAGTTCCCTATAGCCAGATTATGATTACCTCCCTTTGACGAGTGAAGAAAATTGAGCGGTTTCCACAAGTAAGTTTCCCAAAACTTTTGCTGCTTGTAAAAATGATTGGACCCAGATGATTCTAGAACTTCCCTGTTGTTTTTTTTTTTTTTAAGCGAGGCTCACTGGACTGTCACCCTCAGAATGGAGACAGCTGTCTGGGCACAGAGGCCTGACCGGGATGCAGGCACACTCCCATCTCTCTGGCAACACAGCATGTAGAACGGAGGGGCTGGTCTCCTCTGCAGCTGTCGTTCTTATGGGAACTGCGGGTGTGGGTTTTTTCTGACTCTTGATCTGGAGTAGCCCCCTATTCTCAGGGCTCACAGGCTTTGAGAAGGTAAAGTCTGGAATCACAGCAATCCTTTCACAGCTAATCTGGCGAGCCCAAGCCCAGTCTTTCACATTTGGAAGCTGCATCACGCATTTGGCCTTTCCAAGGGGCCCTAGTGGGAAAGAGCCTGCCTGCCAGTGCAGGAGACACGAGACTTGGGTTCGATCCCTGGGTCAGGAAGATCCCCTGGAGGAGGGCATGGCAACCCACACCACTCTTCTTGCCTAGAGAATCCCATGGACAGAGGAACCTGGCGGGCTGCGGTTCATAGGGTCGCAAAGAGTCGGACAGGCCTGAAGCGACGTAGCACACAGCACACATCATGCATTTGGAGTATTAATTGTTTTCCCTATGTGCTACCAATCAGAACTCAAATTTCCTGATCCTTATCTCAAAGCAGTGGGAGGTACAGGGGAGAGATATTCTGGCCCAGGGCAAAGGACCTGGGTTCAGTGTTGGGCTTTTGTAGCACTGATGATGTTCCAGGCCCTTCCCACTCCTATCACTGGACCCAGCTTGGAGCTGGGAGGACATTATCAGCCCACACCCTGGCACCCTCAGCCTGTGCCCACCAACCTCCCAGGAAGGCTGCTCGCCTGCAGGAACAGCCAATGATTAGAAAGTGCTTCCAGACAGAGTCTTGAGCCAGGATGAGTTCTGAGAGTTCCATATGTCCAGTTTTTGGCAACTGCAAATATTGCTGCCAGGAACATTCTTGTCCGAGTCCTTTGGTGGACATACCTATGCACTCCTATTCAGTATGTAGGCAGGGCTGCAAGTGCAGGGTTAAAGGATACACTGAGAAATACTGAGAAACAGTTTTCTCAAGTATTTGTATACACTTACTGAATTTTGAACCGGGGGATTGTATTTCCTGTTTAAATTAAAAAAAAAAACATTGAGATGTACAGCTACAAACACCACCAAATTGCCCAGACATTGCTTACATTGAGTGTATTAGTTTCCAGTCGCTGCTATAACAACTGACCACAATCTTAACGTCTTAGAATAACACAAGTTTATTATCTTATAGTTCTGGAGGTCAGAAATCTTGCATAGGTCTTCTTGGGCTAAAATCAAAAGCCATCTTCTTTCAAAAGAGACTTCCCTCATGGTCCAGCGGCTAAGACTTCACGCTCCCGTTGCAGGGGGCCCAGGTTCAGTCTGCTCAGGGAACCAAATCCCACATGATGCAACTAAGCGTTCGCACTCTGGAACTAAAGATCCCACAAGACCCGGTGCAGCCAAATTCATAAATATTTTTTAAAAGGAAAAAAAAGGGGGGGAGACGCTAGGAAAGAATCTGCTTCTTGCCTTTTCCAGTTTCCAGAGTCTGCCTGCATTCCTTGGCTCCCAGCCACATAACTCTGATTTCTGCTTCTGTCAACACATCTCCTTCTCTGACTCTGAGCCTCTTGCCTCCCTTGTATAAAGACCCAAGTAGTTACACTGGACCTTTCCTGATAATTGTCAGGATAATCTTCCCATCTCAAGATGCTTGAGTTAAGCACACTTGCAAATCCCCTTTGCCACACAGGATCACACAGTCACAGGTCCTAGGGATTAGGACGTGGACATTTTAGGGGGCATTATTCTATCTCCCGGGCTTCCCAGGTGGGACTAGTGGTAAAGAATCCACCTGCTTGATGCAGGAGACAAAAGACGCACGGGTTCAATCCCTGGGTCTGGAAGATCCATGGAGGAGGAAACAGCAGCCCGCTCCAGTATTCCTGCCTGGAGAACCCCATGGACAGAGGAGCCTGGGGGCTACAGTCCACTGGGTCACACAGAGTCAAACACGACTGAAGCAGTTGAGCACGTGCGTACACATTCTATCTCCCACACAGAGCCACGGTTTCAGTACCAACAGAAAGACTCTTGTAACCCTCTATGGGTCACAGATCCGAATCAGCACTGGCTGTGGTGGCTGTGAGTGGGCCATCAGGCTCTGGCAAAAGAACACAGAACCCCAAATGGCATCTCCTGCTTGGCAAGGCTCTCCATACCCAACTGGTCCCTGCAGAAGTGGGTTGCCAGGTCTTCCCCTACTCATTACTGAGATTTCATCTCAATATTATTCCAGTAATGACTTTGAACTCTTCTTCTTTTTTTCCCCCTTGCCACACTGCCCAGCTTATGGGATCTTAGTTCTTCGACCAGGGATCAAACCTGTGCCCCCTGCAGTGGAAGGGCAGAGTCCTAACCACTGGACCATCAGGGAAGTCCCTAAGCTCTTCTTCTGTACAAGGTGATGTTCTAAGAGCTTCATGAAGACTAAGTCACTTCACATGAATGAACAACAACCACACTACAAATTATGATTATTCCACTGTACAAATGAGGATACTGGGACACAGAGAAGTTAACGATTATTTCCAAGGTCACACAGCTAGGAAGTGACAGAGCTGGGATTCAGCCCCTTGATTTGAAAGGGCTACAGTCCTCTGTAGTGAGGCGAGCATCAACGCACAGCATTTCTACCCTAGGCCCGCGCTCTCCTTTCTGGAGCACACAACCCTCCACCTTCAGGAATATTTCCAAGCGAGCAACGTCATCTTCAGTTGGTTTCCCTCCCAGAGACTTGAGTCTTGAGGGAGGAGAGAGCCACCTTGTGGTGAGACAGGGCATCTGAGAACCTGGACCCCAATTCTCCATGCGTGCATCCCACTGGACCAGTCCCGCTTTCTGCTATTTCATGCCTTGAATGTACGAACGTATTAGTTGTTTATTCTATTCATTAAATTTTTTTAATTTACATTTTTAATTATTGTATAACTTAGAGCACAAAACTGAAGTGTACAGCTCAATATATACATATACTTATAAAATGGACTGTAGCCTGCCAGGCTCCTCTGTCCATGGAATTATTCAGGCAGGAATAATGGAATACTGGTAGCCATTCCCTTCTCATGAGATCTTCTCGACCCAAGAATTGAACCTGGGTCTCCTGCCTTGAAGGCAGATTCTTTACCATCTGAGCCACCAGGGAAGCCTGGTTACATATTATATAAATATATACTAAATATGTATATTATATTATATTATATATAATTATATAACAATTATTTGTGTTTATAATTATATTTCAATATAATTGTTTTATATAATTCTATATATCATAATAATATATAATATTACATCATATATATTATATAATATATAATAATACAACTAATGTGATATATGACATATTATTATATACAATAGTATATAATCATATAAAATAGATATGAATATATTATGCAATATAATATCTAGATATATCATAAGTATATATGTATATTATAACATTATATATAATATTTTACATATAAAATATATGACATACAATATATAACGTATAACACAATAAATTCATATATATTCATATAATATGTAATATAATATATTTATTATATTATATTATATATTATATTGAAAAAAGAAAGTGAAGTTGCTCAATCGTGTCCGACTCTTTGCGACCCTGTAGACTGTAGCCCACCAGGCCCCTCCATCCATGGGATTCTCCAGGCAAGAATACTGGAGTAGGTTGCTATTTCCTTCTCCAAAGGATCTTCCCAATCCAGGGATCGAACCCAGGTCTCCTGCATTGCAGGCAGACACTTTAACCTCTGAGCCACCAGGGAATATTATAGTATATAGTATCATATATTATTTTAATATAACATATTACATTGTTTTATATAGTATAATTTATTATAATATATAATATACATTACACATTATATTATTAGATATTATATTATATCATGCATATCATTATATAATATATATTATAATTTATTATAACATTTACATTATAATAATTCATATAATATTTAAATGCTTATTAATATAATATCAACATTATTAATATAATACCATTAAATAACAATAATTGTTAATTTTCATCAATATTTTCTTAACATCAATATATCAATATATCAACATTAATATATTGATATATTATATTAATATGATTATCAATAACTTATATTATATTGATTTTTATACTTTTATAATTTTGTAATATATATTAATATAATAGTATATAAGAATATATTATAATTAATCATATGAAATAGTATATAAAATATATTACAATAATAGTATATAATGTATAATAAAATAATATGTAAATAATATAATTACATATATTTATATAACATAATATATAAATATTTTTATATAATTATATATTTATAATCATAATTTATAATTACAATGTAGATTGATAATATAATATATTCATGTAACTATATTATATTAATTTATTGTATGTTAATATATATAATATGCTATAATATATTATTACATATATTATATAATGTATTAATATACATTCTATTATATTGTATATAGTATTCGGCTTCCCTGGTGGCTCAGAGGTTAAAGCATCTGCCTCTAATGCAGGAGACCTGGGTTTGATCCCTGGGTCAGGAAGATCCCCTGGAGAAGGAAATGGCAACCCACTCCAGTATTCTTGCCTGGAGAATCCCAGGGATGGAGGAGCCTGGTGGGCTACAGTCCATAGGGTAGCAAAGAGTCGGACACTACTGAGTGACTTAACTATTATATAGTATTATATAAAAATACTATATATACTTTCATTCATGTCACCACCCCCGAGGTCCAGATACAGGACACTCTAGTTGTTCCAGAAGGTTTCCTGTGCCCTCCTCTGGTCAGTAAAGCCCAGGGCTGACTTTTTGCATGCTGTCATCACAAGTCGATACTTACATGAAAGGAATCTTTCAGTTATGTAGTCTTCTGTCTCTGACTTCTTTCACTCAACATTATATTGTAAGATTCAACCATGTTATTGCATGTAGCTGTAATGTTATTTTTAAGTTGCTGTGAAGGGAATTCCCTGGTGGTCCAGTGGTTAGGACTCGTTGCTTTCACTGACAGGGACCCAGGTTCAATCCCTGGTGGGGGAAATAAGATCCCCAAGCTGCGAGGTGCAGACCAAAAATATATATATTTCGGTGAAGCATTAAGTCTATTGTTGATGGACGGCTTCCCCAGTAGCACTAGTGGTAAAGAACTTGCCTGCCAATGCAGGAGACATTAAGAGATGTGGGTTTTATCCTTGTATTGGGACGGTAACCTGGAGGAGAGCACGGCAACCCACTCCAGTATTCTTGCCCAGAGAATCCCATGGACAGAGGAGCCTGGAGGGCTGTCCACAGAGTCCATAGGGTCTCAGAGTCTGGCGCAACTAAAGCGACTTAGCTCACATGCACGCAGGTGTTGGTGGATATGTGGGTTGTTTCAAGTCTTTAGTTATTATGAATAAAGCTGCCACGAACATCCTTGTCCATGGATATATGCGCTCATATTTCTTGGGTGTATACCCAGATGTGGAATTACAAAGTCACAGGGCAAACACATGTTAGTCTTAGCAGGTCCTCCCAAACTTTGTTTGGTCCTGCCAAAGAAGTGCTTACTAGTATTTTTCAACTCCACATTGTAATTTTTTTTTCTATGACATGCGGCATGTGGGATCTTAGTTTCCTGACCAGGGATTGAACCTAGGCCCACTGCCGGTGGAAGCTCGGAGTCTTAACCATTGGACCACCAGGGAGGTCCCCTATTATTTCTGCCTTTTAAAATGAGTCAGAAACTTGAGCCATGTGTCTTGAGACATGCTGAAGAAATCAAAACACTGCTTTAAAATTTTGTCTTGAACGAAGTTTGCTCATTTCTGACTAGTTTCCTCCCTTGTTTGAAAAGTTGCCAAGGTAATAGAGTGTTTTTTAGTTTGCATTTCCTGGGCTCCTAGAAAGGAAGATGAACATTTTTATCCAATCTGCTAGCGCACTAGGTCATTTATTTGTTGTTGTTCAGTTGCTAAGTCATGTCCAACTCTTTGCGATCCCATGGACTGTAGCACTCCAGGCGCCCCTGTTCTCCACTGCCTCCCAGAGTTTGCTCAGATTCATGTCGGTTGAGTCAGTGATGCTATCTAACCATCTCATCCTCTGCTGCCCTCTTCTCCTCCTGCCTTCAATCTTCCCCAGCATCTGGGTTTTTTTTCCAATGAGTCGGCTCTTCCCATCAGGTGGCCAAAGTATTGAAGCTTCAGCATCAGTCCTTCCAGTGACTATTCAGGACTGATTTTCTTTAGAACTGACTGTTTTGATATCCACCACAGTTCAAAAGCATCGATTCTTCAGCGCTCAGCTCTCTTTATGGTCCAACTCTCACATCCATACATGACTACTGGAAAAACCATAGCTTTGACTCTACAGACCTTTGTTGGCAAAGTGATGTCTCTTGCTTTCTAAAGTGCTGCCTAGGTTGGTCATAGCTTTCCTTCCAAGGAACAAGGGTCCTTTAATTTCATGGCTGCAGTCACCATCTGCAGTGATTTTAGAGCCCAAGAAAATAAAATCTGTTAGGGTTTTCACTTTTCCCTCTTCTGTTTGCCATAAAGTTATGGGGCCAGATGCCATGATCTTAATTTTTTGAATGTTGAGTTTTAAGCCAACATTTTTTACTCTCTCCTTTCCCTTTTATCAAATAGCTCTTTACTTCCTCTTCACTTTCTGCCATTAGAGTGGTATCATTTGCATGTGTGAAGTTGGTGGTATCTCTCCGGGCAATCTTGGTTCCAGACTGTGGTTCATTCAGCCCAACATTTCACCCTGATGTACTCTGTATATACGTTAAATAATTGGAGTAACAGTATATAGCTTTGTCTTGTTTCCCAATTTTGAACCGGTCTGTTGTTCCATGTCTGGTTCTAACTGTTGCTTTTTGACCTGCATACAGGTTTCTCAGGAGACAGGTCAGGTGGTCTGGTATTCCTATCTATTTAAGAATTTTCCACAGTTTGTTGTGATCCATGCAATCAAGAGCTTTAGTGTAGTCAGTGAAACAGAAGTAAATGATGTTCTGGAATTTCTCTCTATGATCCAAGGAATGTTGGCAATTTGATCTCTGGTTCCTATGCCTTTTCTAAACCCAGCTGGTACATCTCAAAGTTCTGGGGGGTTACTGCTGACCCGTATCTTGAAGGATTTTAAGCATAATCTTCAGTTCAGTTCACTTCAGTGGCTCAGTCGTGTCCGATTCTTTGCGACCCCATGAATTGCAGCACGCCAGGCCTCCCTGTCCATCATCAACTCCCGGAGTTCACTCAAGAGCATAACCTTACTGGCATGCAATATGAGCACAGTTGTTCAGTAGTTTGAACATTCTTTGCTAGTTTGAACCTTTATGGGTAAGGCCATTGTTCAAGGACCTGGGTCCACCGCTAGGGGGCACCACCCTACCAGGTGAATTCACACAGTTCTGCTCCAGGGCTCATCATTTAGGTGCAAACCTGTAGACTGCAGTGTTAAGACCCTGCCTCTCTTCCCTTAGGATTTTTTTTTTTTTTTTAAATCAAGACTTTCTTTCCTAAGTGTCCCATCTGGATTTAGCACATAAATTTGAACCCTGGAGGAATCAAGGCCCCATAGTGTCCTGCTTGGTTATAGAAGCAATGCTGTTTCCCATCTGAAGCATCCTCTCTGGTTATATAATTCTCATACATGTTTGAAGGCTCCGTTCTAGATTTAACTCAAAAGAGCCTTCCATGATCTCTGTAGGATCCCTCCCTCCCTCCTGCTGCATAATCAGATGGATAATCCATGCTCAAAAAGATTAGACTTATTTTTTAAAAGGGTCTCTCTGGCTGCTGTGTTGAAAATAGAATGGAATAGGGGAAGGGGTGGAAAAGGCAAGAAAGTTCCAGAAAAACATCTATTTCTGCTTTATTGACTATGCCAAAGCCTTTGACTGTGTGGATCACAGTAAACCGTGGAGAATTCTGAAAGAGATGGGAATACCAGACCACCTTACCTGCCTCTTGAGAAATCTGTATGCAGGTCAGGAAGCAACAGTTAGAACTGGACATGGAATAACAGACTGGTTCCAAATAGGAAAAGGAGGGTACGCCAAGGCTGTATATTGTCATCCCACTTATTTAACTTATATGCAGAGTACATCGTGAAAAACGCTGGACTGGAAGAAACACAAGCTGGAATCAAGATTGCTGGGAGAAATATCAATAACCTCAGATATGTGGATGACACCACCCTTATGGCAGAAAGTGAAGAGGAGCTAAAAAGCCTCTTGATGAAAGTGAAAGTGGAGAGTAAAAAAGTTGGCTTAAAGCTCAACATTCAGAAAACGAAGATCATGGCATCCAGTCCCATCACTTCATGGGAAATAGATGGGAAAACAGTGGAAACAGTGTCAGACTTTATATTTTGGGGCTCCAAAATCACTGCAGATGGTGACTCCAGCATGAAACTAAAAGACGCTTACTCCTTGGAAGAAAAGTTATGACCAACCTAGATAGCATATTAAAAAGCAGAGACATTACTTTGCCAACAAAGGTCCGTCTAGTCAAGGCTATGGTTTTTCCTGTGGTCATGTCTGGATGTGAGAGTTGGACTGTGAAGAAGGCTGAGTGCCGAAGAATTGATGCTTTTGAACTGTGGTGTTGGAGAAGACTCTTGAGAGTCCCTTGGACTGCAAGGAGATCCGACCAGTCCATTCTGAAGGAGATAGCCCTGGGATTTCTTTGGAAGGAATGATGTTGAAGCTGAAACTCCAGTACTTTGGCCACCTCATGCGAAGAGTTGACTCATTGGAAAAGACTCTGATGCTGGGAGGGATTGGAGGCAAGAGGAGAAGGGGATGACAGAGGATGAGATGGCTGGATGGCATCACTGACTCGATGGACGTGAGTCTGAGTGCACTCCGGGAGTTGGTGACGGACAGGGAGGCTTGGTGTGCTGTGATTCACGGGGTCGCAAAGAGTCGGACATGACTGAGCGACTGAACTGAACTGAACTGAACTGAAGGTTGCAACATAGAGATCACTACGATAATCAAGGAGTGAAAGGGTGGTGAATTAGACCAAAAAAGCAGCAGTGAAGGTCATGAGAAACGGTCAGATTCTGGAGGAAATCTGATGGTTAGATATGCTAATCGACTGGGTGTAGGTTAGGAGAGGAAGAGAGGAAGGCCAAGCATAGCTCCAACGATGTGGTCTGAGCACACTTAGAAAAGCTTTTATTTTGGATGATTTCAAACATACACATAAGTAGACAAAAATAGGGAAACTCCCCAACCTGGACCCAGGCAGAGAAAGCACTGAGGTTTTCACTTCAACAATTGTCACCTTACGGTTAATTTTATTTCGTCTATGCCTCCATCAGTCTCTATCCCATATTACATTGAAGCAAATGTCAGACTTGGTTTCATTAAATTTGTAAATCCTTTATTCTATTTATTTCTTCAAAAATACAAGCTCCCTGCCTTTTTGTTCTTTTTAAATTGAAGTATGGCTCATTTATAACATTGTGTTAATTTCTGCTGTAGAGCAAAATGATTCAGTTACACTTTTCACGTTCTTTCCTATTATGGTTTATCACAGGACATTGAATATAGTTCCCCACGCTATACAGCAGGACCTTGTTGGCTACGCATTCTATATACGATCATTCGCATCTTCTAAGCATCCAAACTGCTACTCCATCCTACCCTGCCTTTCCCCTTGGCAACCACAAGTCTGTTCTCTGGGTTTGTTTCTGTTTTCCAGCTGTGTTAATTTGTGTCATATTTTAGATTCTGCATGTAAGTGATATCCTATGATATTTGTCTTTCTCTTTCTGACTTGCTTCCCTTAGTATGATAATCTCTGGGTCCATCCATGTTGTTGAAAATGGCATTATTTCATTCTTTTTTTTATGACTGAGTAATATTCCATTGTCCCTGGAGTAGGAAATGGCAACCCACTCCAGTATTCTTGCCTGGAAAATCCCATGGACTGAGGAAACTGATAGGCTACAGGAGACTGATGGGAGTGCAAAGAGTCGGACCCAACCTTTCGACTGAACAGCAGCAACAAAGGGACAAAGTAGGTGATTAAACCGTGAATCCCACTTGGGGACTGCAAGTAGAAAAAATATGGGAGACCCCTGTAAGTTAATGATTGCTCAAGAAAGCAGGTTTGTCCAGATATGTTAAGCTCCCCTCCCTTTAAAAATAAACATGCCACACAAAATTATTAAATATTTATTATAATATAAGATATTATTATCAATATTATTATATATAATGTTGACTATGCAATAACAACAGTTGGTTCTCACAAAGACCACCAGAGTCTCAGTAGTGCCACAAAAGGGAAAATTAAGTAAGGCTATTTGGGATGGGTTTTTCTAAGCAAGGAAGTAGCTAAGATTAAGCCAAGATTATGGCACAATCATTTAGGGTTGGTGAACACAAGGAAATGACATTCTTGCCACAAGCCTTGATAAGCAAACTTTTGTGTAATAAGTGAACTCGTTGCCTACATGAGCGATCTGTTATCCTGAAAAAGGACCTGTTTGCCCAGGTGAATAAACTGTTTGCTTAGAAAAACTGATTTGCATGAATTTCCTGGGGGTAAATAATGAGTTCTGTATTATTTTACAGACATCCTTCCGGGTAAGATTTTCTTGGAACAAACCATTAAGTCACATTGAAATGCATAGTTCCAAATGCATAGTCTAAGAGAATTTAAAATACATACAGGTTAAATAGCCAATAGAGGAATGGATCTCCTTACCTATCTCATAAAAGTATTTTTCCTGGGTTTTCAAGTCAGGAGCCTAGTGAGTTTTACGTATTGCACTTGATTTTGTGTGTTTAAGTTTCTTTTGGAGCTATTGCTTCCTTCCTCTCTCCTTTTATCCCATTAAAATCATTATTAAAAACTTATTAATATTTATTGCTGCGGCTGTGCCGGGTCTTAGCTGCAACACGCAGGATCTTTAGTTGTGACACACAAACTCTTAGTTGCGGCATCTGGGTTCTAGCTCCCTAACCAGAGGTTGAACCCGGGCCCCTGCACTGGGAGCTTGGAGTCTTAACCACTGGACCACCGGGGAAGTCCCAAACTAAATTAATTTTTGACAAAGCCAGGTCACTATCTGTCAGAGTTTCTGCAGTCTGGGTTTTGCCGATCATATCGTGTGCTGTTGCTTAATATGACCCTTTGCCCCGTGAATTCCCTTTTACTTGACAGTTAGAACTGCTGATCTAAGCCACTTCAATAACTCTGGCAGACAGTGGGAACGCGACAGTCAGAAGCACCGGGAATCTGTCTCTCCAACCTGACAGCAACTGCATCCGCGGAATCTGTCTGATGTAACTATTTTGGAACTCTGGCTTCCCGGGTGGCTCAGTGGTAAAGAATCCGCTGGCCAGTGCAGGAGACGCGGCTTCAACCCCTGTGTCGGGAAGATCCCCTGGAGGAGGAAATGGCAGCCCACTCCAGTATTCTCTCCTGGGGGATCCCATGGACAGAGGAGCCTGGCGGGCTACAGTCCACAGGGTCGCCAAGAGGTGGACACGACTGCGCACGCTCTCACCACACCAGCGTTGTCGACTGGCTTAACAACTTCCAGGGGAAGGCTTGATATAAATGGTAGTTCACTTCAGTCAGTTTAAAATACTTGATGTAAATTGAGGTTCATTTCAGTCAATTGCACAGTAGCAGCTACTCATCCACCACCCCCACCCACGAGACAGGCTGCTGTGCCTGTGTTCCTGGAGCAGTTTGCCTGCTTGCCCTCCAGGTAGCAGGGATCTGTGTTCTGATCGCTGAACGCTGCTTCCCCCGCCACGCCACCCCACCACCTATTTCAAAAGACTCTTTAATATTTTCTTTTCCATTTGAGCCAGTTTTTTCTAACTGCAATAACAGCCATTTTAAGATCCGCTTGTGGGTTGTGACCCACAGTTTGAAAGCCAGTGTTCTAAGCTTTCATGATCACTTGCCTGACCTACTGCAGTCTCTTCCCAGCTTGCCTCCTCGTCTCCTGTCCAGCTTCCAGGCAGCTATCTTTCTAAAAGGGACAAACCTAAGGCTTTCTTGTTGACTCAAAGGTAAAGAATCTGCCTGCAATGTGGGAGACCTGGGTTCGCTCCCTGGGTTGGGAAGATGTCCCGGAGAAGGGAATGGCTACCTGCTTCATTGTCATGGATAGAGGAGCCTGGCGGACTACAGTCCATGGGGTCACAAAGAGCTGGACATGACTAACACTTTCAAATACACAACATCCAACACTGCACAGATGAGACTGATGGCAGTGTACGGGCCACACATGTTCACAGTCTGGGGAGGAGGACATTGCACATCACGTGGGGCCACCCAGGGTTTGCACTTAGGTGCAGAGTGAATAAGCAAGGGCTGCAGGAGGCAGGCTTTGTACTAAAAAGAGGTGGAGGTGTCCCCTGGTTCTTTTGGTTTGATGGAAAAATCCAGTCTTGAAAATTCATGAAGTTGATGTAGGGGGGTAATATACATATAGATGAATCCCTGGGAGATGTCTGGGACTTTCTGATTAGTATCAAGAACATTCAGTCTATAAAAGGGAAGAACTCATTGTCCACCTCTCCTGCTGACTGGATAATAGGCCAGACTATGGGGCCCAGTACAAGCACCAAAGGAACTTGCCCTAATACCCTCCAAGTCCAACCATGTTGTCGCAAACAACAACATTTCATAAAAATGTCTGAGTAGTATTCTATTGTATATACATCCCACGTCTTTTTAATCCATTCATCTGATGGACATTTAAGTTGCTTCTGTATCTTGGCAACTGTAAATAATGCTGCTGTGAACACCGGGCTGCAAGTATCCATTGTTAGCCTTCCTATTAGAATGAAGAGGTATGTCATTGAGATTTTCTTTATGTCTAATGATACTGAACATTTTTTCACGTGCCTGTTGGCCATTTGAACATATTCTTTGGTGACGTATCTAGTCAGTCTCTTAGAAAGAAGAGTTAGTCACCCAGTCGTGTCCTACTCTTTGGGATCCCAAGGACTGTAGCCCACAAGGCTCCTGTGTCCATGGGATTCTCCAGGCAAGAACACTGGAGTGGGTTGCCATGCCCTTCTCCAGGGGATCTTCCTGACCCAGGGTCGAACCCAGGTCTCCTGCATTGCAGGCGGGTTCTTTACCATCTGAGCCACCGGGGGAGCATCAGTCTCTTAGCTTAACTTTAAATTGGGTTATTTTTCACTTTATTATTGAGGTGTAGTGTTCTCTACATGTTCTAGTACAGCTTCCTTATCTGACACCTGACCTGCAAATACTTTTCTCCTATTCTGGCAGGGTTTTTTTTTCATTTTTATGAAAACTAAAGCATAAACAATTTAATTTTATAAAGTCCAATTTACAAACATTTTCTTTTGTCATTCGTCCTTTCAGTGTTATATATAAGAACTCATTTCTTATCCAAAGGTCTTAAAGATTTACTTTTACATTTTCTAAGAATTCTATAGTTTCACCTTTAATAATGAAATCTATGGCTCATTTTGGCTTAACTTTTGGGCATGGTATGGAGAAGGTATCCAGCTTACTTATTTTGCATACAAATATGCTTGTCCCAGCACCACTTGTTGCAAAGATTATTATATTATTCCTGCCACGTTGAACTACCTTCTTTTTCTTGGCCGTGCCTGGCAACATGTGGGATCTTAGTTCCTTGACCAGGTTTTGAACTCCCACCCCCTGCATTAGAAGTGTGGAGTCTTAACCACTGGAACTCCAGGGAAGTCCCACATTGAACTATCTTGATAGGTTATTGAAGATCAGTTGCAAATGTGGAGGATTAATTCTGGACTTTCAGTTAGATAGAGTTCCTTGATCTAAAAAATAAAGACTAATAATAAGGCTCATTTTTTTCTATAACTTATTCTCTACTTCTCCTTGTCATAGCTGGTGACAACAGACACATCTGAGATGTGCTGAATTTTTGGTTTGTTTTTGGTAGAAGCGTCAAGATGGGTTTTATTTTAATTTTTTAAATTTATGTCTTGGCTGCACCACATAGCGTGTAACATCTTAGTTTCCCCACCAGCGATTAAACCTGGCCCTGGCAGTGAAATCACCTAGTCCTAACCACTGGATTGGCAGGAAATTCCCTTAGAGATTGGTGTTAAATCTTTTTCTTCCTGCCAATGCTGTAGACTTTTCATTACTCCTCAGCTAGGAATGCATGTGTGTGTGTGCATGTTTGTGTTATGCTATGTGTGTGTATGATTGGGCTGTTTTTCACTTGTGTAAATTCAGTGCCATGAACAAGTATGTGAAGGGTATGAGAATGGACGTTCCTCAAGGGCAATATTTCCTTAAAATCTACTTGGAGGGTCAACAAAGGAGGCTTTTTGCCGTTGCTCTGGGACCAGAAGAGAAGATCTTCTGATTCCCATTAACTGCATTGCTCTTACGATGTCCCAGTTTCCTTTTCTAGATTTTTAATATTTATTGGTTGATTCTGGCTGCGCTGGGTCTTTGTTGCTGTGTCGGCTTTTCTCTAGTTGTGGCGAGCAGGAGCTACTCTCGAGTTGCGGTGCCCAGGCTTCTTTCTCGCTGCTGTGGTTTCTCTTGTTGCAGAGCATGGGCTCTGGGGCCCACGGGCTTCAGTTGTTGCAGCTCTGGGGCCCCTGGACTCAGGCTCAGTATCTGTGACACACAGGCTTAGTTGCTCTGTAGGGTGTGGGATCTTCCTACACCAGAGATGGAACCAGTGTCTCCTGTATTGGCAGGCAGGTTCTTCACCACTGAGCCACCAGGGAAGCCCCTGGTTTCCTTTTATTTGTTTTTAATTGAAGTCTTTTAAATGAAAATACTTTTTTGTTTTAAGTTTAAAATTATTTATTTTATGTCCTGGTTACAAGTGAGGCTCTGCATCTCTGGCCTTAAAACACAGAGGACAAATATTCTATCAACACAGCCTTCCTGCACGGAGATTAAACATCTGTGTATCTCTTCCCTGGATGGTGAACGGAAGTCCATCACAGATCTCGTGGACTCCTTAGATAGGCACTGGGTGCTTTTGACCAGGCTAAAATTTAGTGATCAGGACCCTTCAGGCCCTTCATTATTTCTGACACGTGTAAATTTAACCTTCTTTCAGTCAGGCCCAGTTAGCGATGGAAAAGTTTGTCTAAAATTCCTGTTTGTTTTAAAAAGGAGAGTGGTCCTGTTGATAAATAACAAGGATGTGTCAGATTCTGTACTAGTACTGAGGTCAGGAAAATACAGTCCATCCTGACCCTTCTCCAAATTACAGCCCCACCGTGGGAGATGGGCAGTTTAATTTTAAGGAAAGAAAGGATGAACTGGAAAGACGTGATCCAGACTGCTTATCCTATGGAGTCAGAGAACAGGTCCAGGAAGGAATAACATTTCAGCTAAGCTGGGAAATCTTTTGTGACAAGGAGCAGTCCTCCATACCTTCTGGGACCCTCCTCCCCCACCTCAAACCTTACCACCAGGTCTTCACCTGTCAATCAAGACCCCAGGAGGGACAATTGTGATGTGTATTGATTTTCCATTGGGACCACAAGGAAGGGAAAGGAAAACAAGAAGATCCTGCCTGGTTAACCTGAGCACGTTGAGACCCTCCCAATCAGGTTTCTTTGTGGAGGAAAACAAAAAAGACCACACCTGCTGAGAAAGTGGTTTATTGATTGGACCCACCCAAGGGGAGACATGGTGGAGATGTAGGGAATGGATTTCACCTCTGTCTTTCAGAGGATCACCTTCATGCTTGAGATTTCTCGATTTTCTTCACTGAGGTTTCAAAGGCTTGACTGCATCCATGGCCAATGGTGGATGCCCTGGACAGCAACTGAACATAGTTTTGGGGTCAATGTTAACGAGTCTACTTTGCTTCTCAGTCAGTCCCACGGAGGGAAAGGTCTCTTTCTCCTTTGCTCTCTGCTCTTCCGGTCTCGATTCTGCCATCTTGCATGCGCTCCTAAGACTCTTGTCCTCTCTCTGCCCCTCTCTCACCTTCTCTTCCACCTTGTCTTGGCACCGATCCTCCCCAGATCTTCCGACTTCCATTTGTCACCCTGCAAATTCTCTTTCTTCTCTTTCTTTCTCTTTCTCCTACCCTCTGGGACTCTCCTCTCTCCACTGTTTGCATATTTGCCTTTGTCTCTCCCTTTGTTTCCCTCTTTGATCCCCTTTCTCCTCTTCATCCTCTCTGCCTGTTTCTCCTCCTGAAACTCTGCTCCTCACTCTTCCTCCTGCATCCTTCTCCCTCCTCCCCTCCCTCCACCTGCCTCCTCTCTCCTCACTGGGCATCTGACTCCACCTGTTTATCCAGCTCTGTCTCTTCCCTGCTCACCCCTGTCTCTTCCCACCCTCCCCGGACACTCTTACCTCTTTTTATGGCTAGCAATACTTCCAAGCTCTATCCTGGTCGTAGTTTGGAGACAGTGAGCACCAAGGCCCCAGTATACTCCCAATTTTTGTGCAAGTCTCATATTTCTTGCCTCCAAAGATAAAGGGAAAGGCACACTTGGCATGGTCTGAAAAATAGACGGAATGGGTGAAACATTAATTGCAGGAGGGTTGTTTTCAATCATGTCAAGAGAAAAGGGGGCTTCCCTGGTGGTCCGTGGTAGAGAATGCCTTGCAATGCAAGGGACATGGATTCAAACCCTGGTCTGAAAGATCCAGCAAGCGGAGGAGCTGTTAAGCCCAGGCACCGCAACCACTGGGCTGACAGCCTACACCTACTGAAGCTTGTACTCCTAGAAACCTGTGCTTCCCAACAACCGAAGCCACCGCAATGAGAAGCCCACACAGAAATGGAGAGTAGACCCCACTCACTGCAACTAGAGAAGAACAGGCATAGCAACAAAGACCCAGAGCCACCAAAAAAAAAAAAGAGAGAGAGAGAGAGAGAGAAAGGGACATGAATGGAACACATGGGGCTGGATCAGGAGATGCCTGAGACTACCCTCTCAGTTCAGTTCAGTTCAGTCACTCAGTCGTGTCCGACTCTTTGCGACCCCTTGGACTGCCCAATGCCAAGTTTCCCTCTCCATCACCAACTCCCAGAGCTTGCTCATACTCGTGTCCAAGGCTTCCCTCTAGGAGGCAATTATGGACTTTCCCCCTTCATCTGGGAAGCCAGGTGCTTCTCACACGAGGACACACTTACCTTTCTCAGTACAGTATTTCCATCTTCCTACATAGTCTGCATCGAGGGAACACCACGGGAATATGGAACCATGGAATGTGCAGTCAAAATGCTTTTTGTTTCTATAGGTGAATGGGAAAACACACTCTTCATCTGAAAGAAGAAAGACATTGTTCGCTTCTTTGGCACTTAGGGTTTCATGATGTCTGTGGTAACTCTGGCAAAATCTCCATCCAAGCCTGCCCATCAGCCCCAAGCCTGCTGTGTACAGAGCCCCTGCTAAGCATCGGGAATGTCGAGGTCAATGTGGTGTGGTCCCTCCCTCAGGGACTAGGAGGTCTTCTCTAACTTTGAGAAGTTTCTACTTTATTTTTTGACAGTGAAGAAAATTTTACTTAGAAATATAAGCCTGTCTATGTGCTATTCTGTACTTAGTTGCTCAGTTGTGTCTGTCTATAGATACAGAGAAAGTGTTATAAAGAGTGACTGCTCAGTTGCTTCAGTTGTGTCCGACTCTTTGAGACCCTATGGGCTGTAACCAGCCAGGCTCCTCTGTCCATGGCATTTCCCAAGCAAGAATACGGGAGTGGGTTGCCATTTCCTTCCCCCAGGGGATCTTCCCCACCCAAGGATCGAACCTGTGTCTCTTAAGTCTCCTATCCTGGAAGGCAGGTTCTTTACCACTAGCACCACTTGGGAAGCTGTTAAGTGTGACTAGTCGACATGTTAAAAGATATAAATTGGGAGGTTTTGTGCACTGATGTGAATTTGGGGGAGTTTCTACTTTAGCCTCTGACACCAGCTCTGAAGCCTGGACCCTATGTTCAGAGTCCAGTCCCATCATCTACAAAATGTTCACCCCCGATGCTGGTTTGGATACCCCCTGGGGGTATGTGTGTGACTGAGAGGGTAACAGTAGCTCATGCTTGTGATGCATCTTTGGAGAATCCCTGTCACAGTTACCCGGCCACACATGTTAGTTTGTTGCACTGGGCTGGTTTTTTTGTCATTTGCTTCCCTTGTTGATTGTCTTGGGTATCTGCACCAGGAACACTACCTTCAGGTAATTCTGCAGAAGGCTTGTCTTGGGTAAGTTCAGTAGAAACACCTTCGTCTTGATCTGGAAGAAAAGCAGGGGAAAAGGAGACTGCTGGAGGAGGAGCAGGAATGAAGCAGGGTCAGGGGTTTGATGGGACAGATTGAGAGAATAATGTGGACATATATATACCCCTGTGTGCAAAATAGATAGCCAGTGGGGAGCTGCTATATAACACAGGGAGCCCCACCCAGCCCTCTGCTGTCAATCTAGAGGGATAGGATGGTGGGTGGGGTGGGAGGGAGGCTCAAGAGGGAGGGGACATGTATATATATATATATATGCATATGTAAGTGTGTGTGTGTGCTGAGTCGCATCCAACTCTTTGCAATCTCATGGACTGTAGCCCGCCAGACTCCTAAACCCATGGGATTCTCCAGGCAAGAATACCGGAGTGGGTTGCCATCTCTTCTTCCAGGGGATCTTCTCAACCCAGGGATCGAACCAGTGTCTCCTGGACCTCCTGCATAGGCAATCACATTCCTTTACCACTAACCCCATGAGATGCCCATGAGGTGAGGTGAGGTGAAGTCACTCAGTCATGTCCGACTCTTTGCGACCCCATGGACTGTAACCTACTAGGCTTCTCTGTCCATGGGATTCTCCAGGCAAGAATACTGGAGTGGATTGCCATTTCCTTCTCCAGGGGATCTTCCCGACCCAGGGATTGAACCCGGGTCTCCCGCATTGGAGGCAGACGCTTTAACCTCAGCCACCAGGGCAGTTGAGATGCCCATATGCATATATAAATATATATGTATATGTGCACACACGCGCATATATGGGCTTCCTTCCTGGCTAAGATGGTAAAGAATCTGCCTGCAGTGTGGGAGACCTGGGATCAACTCCTGGGTTGTGAAGATCCCCTGGAGGAGGGCCAGGTAACCCACTCCACTGTTCTTGCCTGGAGAATCCCCATGGACAGAGGAGCCTGGCGGGCTACTGTCCATGGGGTCACAAAGAGTTGGACATGACTGAGCAACTAAGCACACATAGACACATATATCTGTATATATATATGCACCTATGGCTGACAGGAGATATTGTAGAGACCAACAAAGCCCTGTAAAGCAATTATCCTTCAATTAAAAATGAAAAACCAAAACCGTGATAACAGAAAAATAACAACCACCAAAAAAGAACGAATCAGGGCCGCAACCAGAGCATCATCTGCAGTGGGACCTGCCCTGCATCTCTGCCTTTTATCTTCTTGTATATTTTGAAGTCCTTGTTCACCCTGAACAGATAAACTTGCTGACTAGAAGGCTAAGAGAACAGGTGAGGGAGACTCTGACCCGTTCTCACTGCTTGTCTGTGGACCCACATGGATCCAGCTACGAAACACAGACACTGTCGTAGCAGACAATGCATAGGGCCTGCCTGGAGACCACGCTGTCCTTCTTGTTTCCCACGACAATCCGGAAAACATCTGAACGGACTTTTGGCCAGCCCAGTATTTCAAACAGTTAGCTCTACAAAGATAGAAAAACTCTTCATTTGGACAAGATAACCAACGCTGGGAGTGGGTTGCCCACGTCTGGGACAGTGCAGTGGAGATTTAGGAATGAGGCAGCTCCCAAAAGGCCTTTGGCTTCACTGCCAAACTCAGCTGGGTTTCCGTGTCATGGAGTTGGTGGGAAATTAATATAATGTGAAACCCTTCATAACGTCTTACCCTTGGGACATACTCAAGAAATGGGAGACATATTTGTAACCACTGTGATTATTCTTGTGACTTTTACACATCAGTCCATGTCTGGGGCAGCCTCTGTCTCACCAATTCCAGCCCATCTCCCCTCTCTCACCTCCATTCACAGGGTGCAGTTGTAGAAACATAGACACGCCAGCCCAAATCAGAAAGAGTCCCAACTGCGGTGCCATGGCAGCTTGTGCTCCTGCGACTGACCAGCATCCATCTGCTCCTTTTGTAGTCAGTGACCTCACCATCCCTTCAGCCTGATAAGAATCAAGCTCACCTGGATGATGCTTGATCATTCCGCAGCCTGAGAGCATGAAGTTCAAGTTTATCTCTCAGATGGGAAGTACAGGACCTTGGCTGGCAGTTTCATGTTTCCAAGCCTCAGTGGTTTGAAAGGCATTTTAAAGGAGACTTAGGTCCAGTGGTTACGAATTTGACGAGGCAGCAGTGAGCGATAGCAGGAAGCGAGATCTTAATTCCCTGCCCAGGAATTGAACCTGGATGAGAACCAGAAATCCTAGCCATCTGCCAGCAAAGGCTAGACTCTAGAAGTGATTTTTCCCTGGATCTTTGCTCCCAGTGAAAAATGCATTTGTCATGGAGGCAAAAACTTTGAATGCAAATCAACAACTAGTGGGAGAGCACATGGAAAAACCATTTAGTTAAGTTAGAAGCAAGGCAGAGACCCACAACCAGAGAGAAAGGGTGTGGGTGTCTGGTTTAGTGAAGAGGAGCGCAGCAAAGAGACTATTAAGTCATTTATATAAGTGAGTTCTTAGGGTGTGTGTTTATCTTTAGCCAATTATCTGGTTTCCTTTTCTACCCCTAACCTACCCTGGGGCCCTCCTCTGGGTGCTCATGCACCCCTTCAGCCAGGATGGATCTCAAGTGAAGGCTTCTGGGAGGAGCAAGACTCATTATGGCCTCTTGTTATCCCCTGATTTTGACCTACAAGGAGCCTTTCTGTGCACATGGAGTGGCTCACTTGTCCCCAAAAGTGGAGAGTTGGGAGTGTGGAGACCCCTTAATCCTTTATTCAAACAGGGTTTTCCCCCTCTTTGTCCTTGCCTTGATTATTGCCTTGACAATTGCCATGAACCTTAAGGTGTTTACAAGAGACAAAGACTGGCTATTTACCTTGTTTCTATTGTTACTTCCATTCCTGAGAGCAAAAGGTGGTTGATGGTAAGTGCCTTAACTGGAGCTCATCTGTCTCTTGTCTCAGAAAATGTTAACAGTTCTAAGTATCCAGCCTGAAGCCCACTTCTTCATATCCCATGAAATGCAAACAGGAGGCTAGTTGTAAATATCGAATCTGGAACTCATTGATCTCCTGCCTGAGTTAAGGCTCCATGCTTCTGCTGCAGGGGACAAGGGTTCAGTCCCTGCTCAGGGAGTTAAGATCCTGCCAGCCACATGGTATGGCCAAAAAAGAGACAAAGACACTACTGACTTCCCAGTTGTAAGGACCACTGATAGTCCATGGTGTGAACTGTTTTAGAGTCAGGCAAAATATCTGTTCAGTTCAGTACAGTTCAGTCGCTTAGTCATGTCCGACTCTTTGAGACCCTATGAATCGCAGCACGCCAAGCCTCCCTGTCCATCACCAACTCCCGGAGTTCATTCAGACTCGTGTCCATCGAGTCAGTGATGCCATCCAGCCATCTCATCCTCGGTCGTCCCCTTCTCCTCCTGACCCCAATCCCTCCCAGCATCAGAGTCTTTTCCAATGAGTCAACTCTTCGCATGAGGTTAGATATGCCTAATCAACCACTTAAAGCAAGCAGAGTGCCACATGACTCTGTAGATGATACTTTTGGATATTTTTGGAAGGAAACTAAGAAATATAATGACTTGGTTGGTTGCTCCTAAAGTCACGCTACTAAATGGTGAAAGAAGAAGGTGAGCTCAGGAATTCAAACTTTCAGCCCAAGTGCTTCCTAAATGACTTGAGAGTTTCTTGACGCCTTTCTCCTAGAGCTGCATGGCTGAAATCTGAAAATCAAACATAGAACTTCATCTTTCCACTGACAGATTTGGCAACTTGATTGCAATGCAAGTTGAACCCTCAGCCTCTCTATATGCCTACATTTGTTATTGTTGTTTCTTTGTTTCTTTTGATCACACTTTGTGTCATGGGGATTTGTTAATTCTGAGACCACAGATGGAATCCCAGCCCCCTGCAGTGGAAGCCTTAACCACTGGACCACAAAGGTCTATCGTTTTAATTGTTCTTAGCATATAGGATTTATGATATAAAACTATTTATATCTTTTTGGTCTTCCCTGGTAGCTCAGTGGTAACGAATCCGCCCACCAATGCGGAAGACACAGGTTCTGTCTCTGGGTCGGGAAGATCTCCTGGAAAGGACATGGCAACTCGCGCCGTTATTCTTGCCTTGGAGATTCCAAGGTCGGAGGAGCCTAGAGGGCTACAGTCCATGGGGGTCACAAAAGAGTTGGACACAACTTAGCGACTAAACAGCAACAAGAACAGCAACATAGCTGCTTCGCTGTGTTAGCTTCTGCTGCAGAGAAGAATGAACCAGCCGTGCACACACACATATCCCCTCCTTTTTGAGCTTGAGTTTCCTTCCCATTAGTCCCTGTCTTTACTTTTTTTTTTTTTTTTTAATAATTTTCATTTATTTCTTTGTCTTTGCCTGTGCTGGGTCTTCCTTGCTCCAAGGGCTTTTCACTAGTTGTGCCAAATGAGGGCTATGCTCTAGTTCCAGTGCTCAGGCTTCTCATTGGGGTGGCTTCTCTTGCTGTGGAACATAAGCTCTAGAGCACAGACTCGGTAGAGGTGATGCTCAAGCTTAGTTGCTCCAAGGCACGTGGAAATCTTGCCAGATCAGGGATCAGCCTCATGTCTCCTGCATTGATAGATGGATTCTTTACCAATGAGCCACCAGGGAAACCCTTCCTAGCATCTTTGATGTTGAAGATAACTTCTTGTGGAGTTCCCTGGTGATAGAATGGTTAAGATTCTGCACTTTCACTGCCCAGGGCCCAGGTTCAATCCCTGGTCCGGGAACTATGATCCCACAAGCACCTTGGCAAAAAACAAACAAACCAAAAAAAAAAAAAAAAACAAAACAACCCAACAACAAAAAAACCCACCCAAAATTAAAAAAACAAAAAACTCTTGTTTTAGATGAAAGCATAGACTCAGTGAGAAACTTACACCAGACCTAAGAGGTAGAAATAAATGTAGAGAGAGAAACAGAGACAAAGAGGGTGGGAGAGAAAGCAAAAGGAAAGAGACTGCTTTTTTTTTTCTTAACGTGGAGTGTGGGAACAGAGTCAGTGAGAGTCATAGCAGATTCCCAGTATTAGAAGGAGGATGGAGGTATGCAGGCTGAAGTGGACCATTGACTCTACCCCTTGCCATTCAGTAGTACTGGTAGGATCAAGAGAAACAGTCATGCTGTTTCAATCATCCTCTATCCAGCCCACCGTAAATATTAGAAGAGACCCAAACACCCAACACCTGACACTGCACAGATAAGGTTGACAGCAGTGTGTGAGCCATGTAGATTCACAGTCTGGGGAGGAGACATTGCACATCATGTGGGGCCACCCAGGGTTTGCAGAGCGAATAAGCAGGGGCTGCAGGCTGCTTTGTAGTAACAAGAGGTGGAGGTGTCCCCTGGTTCTCTTGGTTTGAAGGGAAAATCCAGTCATGAAAATTCATGAAGTTGATGCAGAGGGGTAATATGCATATAGATGAATCCCTGGGAGATGTCTAGGACGTTCTGATTAGTATCAAGAACATTCAGTCTGTAAAAGAGAAGAACTCATTCTCCACCTCTCCCGCTGACAGATCAATAGTCCAGACTATGGAACCCAGTGTGAGCACCCAAGGAACTTTCTTATATTCTTGTTTTGTATTTTTTTTTAAGCATATGTATTTTTCCTTTTTGTTTATTTATTTGGCTCCTTCGGGTCTTTTAGTTGTGGTGCACAGGCTTAGCTGCCCATCAACATGTGGGATCTTAGCTCCTTGACCAGGAATTGAATGCAAGTTCCCCTGGAGGCTCAGAGGTTAAAGCGTCTGCCTGCAATGCAAGAGACCAGGGTTCAGTCCCTGGGTCAGGAAGATTCCCCTGGAGAAGGAAATGGCAATCCATTCCCGTATTCTTGCCTGGAGAATCCCATGGATGGAGGAGCCTGGTGGGCTACAGTCCATGGGGTTGCAAACAGTCAGACATGACTGAGCGACTTCACTTTCACCCTGACGCTGAAGCTGAAGCTCCAATACTTTGTCCACCTGATGGGAAGAGCCGACTCATTGGAAAAGATGCTGGTGCTAGATAAGATTAAGGGCAGGAGGAGAAGAGGGAGACAGGATGAGATAGTTGGATGGAGTCACTGACTCAGTGGACATGAGTTTGAGCAAACTCGGGAGACAGTGAAGGACAGGGAAGCCTGGCATGCTGCAGTCCATGGAATCGTGAAGAGTCACACAGGACTTAGCTACTGAATAACCCCTGAGTTGCAAAGCAGATTCTAAGCCATTGGATCACCAGCAAATTTCCTATTCTTGTTGTTAAAAAGAGCTTTACTGAAGTATAGGCTTCCTGGTGGCTCAGATGGTAAAGAATCTGCCTGCAATGTGGGAGACATGGGTTCCATCCCTGGGTTGGGAAGATCCCCTGGAGAAGGAAACGGCTACCCACTCCAGTATTCTGGCCTGGAGAATTCCATGGATAGAGGAGTCTGGAAGACCACGGGGTCACAAAGAGTCGGACACAACTGAGCAACTTTCAAAAAAATTACTCAAGTATGGTTTGCATGCCGATCAAAAATCCACCTGTTTGATGTGTACAGAACATTGCAGGAAGAAATTAAGAAGATCTAAATCAATAGAAAGACATTCCGTGTTCATGGATGAGGAGACTTAATATTGATAAGATGAAAATACTCACTAAGTTGATCTTACTGTTTTTATTTTTGCTGCTTTCCCTCTTCTCCTGCAGGTATCCCTATGTGTGTATGTTGCTAAACCCGATAGTATCCCATGGATTGCCAAGGCTCTATTGAATTTTCTTCATTCTTTTTCTTTTCTTCAGGTTGGATAATCTCTATTGACCGATCATCAGGTTCACCAATTTTTTTATTTTGCTAGCTTAAATCTGCTGTTGGGTCCTTCAAGTGGTTTTTTAAAATTTTTGTTATTATACTTTCCAACTTAGGAATTTCCCTTTGGTCCTTTTGAAAAAAACTTCTAACTTGCTCTCTATTAGTTTTCTCTATTTGATGTATCAATATCATTAAACTTTCTTTTAAATCTATGCCATGGATTTTTTTTTTTTTAGCTCTCAAATTTTTCTTTTCTTTTTTTATTGAGGGTATAGTAAATAGAGAGCTTCCCTGGTGGCTCAGTGCTAAAGAATCTGCCTGCCATGGCGGGAGACATATATTCGGTCCCTGGGTCTGAAAGCTCCCCTAGAGAAGGAAGTGACAACCCACTCCAGTATTCTTGCCTGGGAAATCCCATGAACAGAGGAGCTTGTGGGCTATAGTCCATGGGGTCGGAAAAGAGTTGGACACGACTCAGCAACAACAACATAGTTAATATACTTTTAAAAAGAACAAAATAATGCCATTTTCAGCAACATGAATGGGCCTAGAGATTGTAGTACTGGGTGAAGTAAGTTATTTGAACATATTCATAATATAAACTTTGGAATCTTTGTCTGGTAAAAGTCTATCATCTGAATCTCTGAAAGGCAGTAACTACTGATTGTCTTTTTGTGTGTAAAGTTCCCTTTTGCATATCTTTGCATAGCTCATACTTTTTGTTGAAATTGAACATTTTATTTTATTAAATTTTTTTAAAATATTGGCTAGAGCTGTTTAACAATGTTGTGTTAATTTCAGTGGTTCCATTATCCACGTATCTATTCTTTTTCAAATTTTTTTCCCATCTAGGTTATTACAGAAAATTGAGCAGAGTTCCCTGTGCTATAGAGTAGGTCTTTGTTGGTTATCTACTTTAAATATAGCAATGTGTATGTGGACATTTTATTTTTATTTTGCCTTTTTAAAATGGAAGTAAGTTGATATACAGTATTGTATGTCTCTGGCATACAAAACAGTAATTCACCTTTTAAAGTTTTATTTCATTCATAGTTATTGTCAACTATTGGCTATATTCCCCGATGTTGTACGATATGTCCTTGTAGCTTATTTATTTTGTTCATAGTAGTTTTTACTTCTTAATGCTCTACTTTGCTCTTCGCCCTTTTCATTGCTGTGGCTTCTCTTGTTGCAGAACACGGACTCTAGGGTGCATGGGCTTCCCAAAGCTGTGGCACGTGGGCTCAGCGGTTGCAGCTCCTAGGCTCTAGAGCGCAGGCTCGATAGTCGTGGCCCGTGGGCTTAGCTGCTCTGTGGCGGGTGGGAATTTCCCGGCCAAGGGATGGCCCAGTGTCCTCTGCGTTGGCAGGCAGATTCTTTACCACTGAGCCACCAGGGAAGCCTTTGGTTTCCTTTTATTTTGATTGTTTTTAATTAAAACACGTTTTTTTCTGTTTTAGGTTTAAAATTATTTATTTTATGTCCTGGTTTCAAGTGAGGTTCTGCGTCTCTGGCCTTAAATCAGAGGACAAATATTCTACCAACACAACCTTCCTGCACAGTGATTAGAAGTCTATATACTTCTTCCCTGGATGGGGACCGAAAGTCCATCACTAGTTCTCTTGATTCCTTAGATAGGCACTGGGTGCTTTTCATTAGGATAAAATTTTGTGGCTAGGCTCTTTCAGACCCTTCATTGTTTCTGCCACTTGTGAATTTAACTGTCTTTCAACCAGACCCAGTTAGTGATGGAAATAATATTCGCTTAAAATTCCTGTATGTTTTAAAAAGAAAAGTGGCCCTTTTGATCAATACCAAGGTATGTCAGGTTCTGCACTTAGGAGTGAGGCCACCCACAGTGAACACAGTCCATCCTGACCCTCCTCCAAAGTCCGGTCCCCCATGGAAGATGGGCAGTTTAATGTGAGGAGAAAAAGATGAACTGGGAATACATGATGGGGTCTCCTTATACAGGGGCATCAGAGATTAGCTCCAGGAAGGCATAACATTTCAGCTAAGTCCAGAAAATCCTTATGACAAGGCCCATGGATCCTTCTCCCACCCCACCTCAGATCTTACCACTGGGTCTTCACCTGTCAATCAAGCCCCCAAAGGGACAATTGTGATGTATACAGAAGTTCCATTGGGACCCCGAAGAAGGGAAAGGAAGACAAGAAGGTCCTGCCTGGTTAGCTGGCGTACACTGAGGCCCTCCCATTTGATACACAGGTTTCTTTGTGGGACAAAGACCACACCTGCAGAGCAAGTGTTTATTGACTGGACCCATGCAGGGGAAACATGGTGGCGATTCAGGGAACGTATTTCACTTCTGTCATCAGAGCATCACCTTCATTCTGGAGAGTTCTTAATTTTCTTCACCGATGTTTCAAGGTCTGGATTGCACCCATGGCCATGGGTGGATGCACTAGGCAGTAACCACGTGGTCCTGGGGTCAGTGGTAATGAGTCTAGTTTTGTTTCTCAGCCAGTCCCACAGAGGGCAAAGGTCTGTTTCTCCTTTGCTCTCTGCTCATCCCATCTCAGCTCCTACTGTCTCATGCCTGCTCCAAAGACTCTGTTATCCTCTCTCTGCCCCTTTCTCACTTTCTCTTCCACCTTGTCTTGGCACCAATCCTCTCCAGATCCTCCTCCTTCCATTTGTCATCCTGCAAACTCTCTTTCTCCTTCCCTCTGGGACTCTCCTCTCTCCATTGTTTGCAAATTTGCCTTTTCTCTCCCTCTGTTTCCATCTTTTGTCCCCTTTCTCCTCTTCATCCTCTCTGCGTGTTTTGCCTCGTGAACCTCTGCTCCTCACTCTTCCTCCTGCATCTTTCTCCCTCATCCTCTCCCTCCACCTGCCTCCTCTCTCCTCACTGGGCATCTGACTCCACCTCTTTATCCAGCTCTGTCTCTTCCCTGCTCACCCCTGTCGTTTCCCATCCTCCCTGGGCATTCTTACCTTTTTATTATTATTACTGCTAACAATACTTCCAAGCTCTATCCTCATTGAAGTTTGGAGAGAGTGAGCACCAATACCTTTAGTAACACTCCCAGTTTTTGTGCAAGTCTGATAAGACTTGTTTCCATAGATAAAGGGAAAGACACATTTAGCGTAGTCTGAAAAAACAGAAGGAATGGGTGAAAACATTAATTGTGGGAGGGTCATTTTTAGTCTCATCAAGAGAAAGGGAGGCTTCCCTGGTGGTCAGTGGTTAAGGATGCCTTGCAATGCAAGGGACATCAGCTCGATCCTCGGTCTGAAAGAGCCCATAGGCGGAGGAGCAATTAGCGTGGGCATCTCAACTACTGAGCCAGCCCGATGCAGCTAATGAAGCCAGCACCCCGTTAGTCTGTGCTCCTCAACAAGAGAAGCCAGTGCACCGGGAAGCCCACACACCAACATAGGGTAGACCCCACTCGCTGCAACTAGTGAAAGCCCTTGCACAGTAATGAAGACCCAGAGCAGCCAAAGGGAGAGAAAGAATGGGATGTGAACGGAACACATGGGGCTGGTCAGAAGATGTCCGAACCTTCCATCTAGGAGACAGTTTGGCCTTCCCCCTTCATCTGGGAAGCCATGGGCTCCTCCTATGAGGATAGTCTGCACACTCACCTGTCGTAGTACAGTATTTCCATCTCCCTGTATAGTGTGCATTGAGAGAACACCAAAGGAATATGGAATCACGGGATTGCAGTCAAAAACTTTATGCCCCTGTAGATGAACGAGAAAACACATTTCATATCTGAAAGAAGAAAAACGTTGTTCAGTTCTTTGTCTCTTAGAGTTTCATGCTCTCCGTGGTAATTCTGGTAACATCTCTGTTTCAGCCTCCCAGGTGCAGAGCTCCCTGCTAAGCATCGGGGATGTCAAGGTCAGCACAATGTGGCCCCTCCCTCAGGGATTATGAAGGGTTCTCTAACTTTAGGCAGTGTTTGCTTTATTAAATTTTTGACAATGAAAAATTTTATTTAAAAATATATGCCCATTTATAGATACAATGAACTAGATGTAAAGAATGACTAGCTGGCATGTTAAACATATATAGTGAGGACTGGTGTACACATGCGAGATGGGGCAGTTTCTACTTTAGTGCTTTAGTGACACCAGCTCTGAAGCCTGGACCCTGGGTTCAGATTCCAGCCCTGCCAGCTACACGATGTTCATGTCTGAAGCTGTCTGGGGCCGCCCCTTGGGGGACATGCACAGCTGCCTCCTCCCGGGACTGAGAGGGTACCATGAGCTCCTGCCTGTAAGGTGCCTCTGGCGACTCCCATCAGTCACCCTGCCGCACATGGTAACTTGTTGCACGGGATTGTGGCTTGTTGTCATTCTCTTCCGTTGTTGATTACCTTTGGTTTCTGCACCAGAAGCAATGTCTTTCTCTTCTTTAGGAAGAATGAAGTAGTCCTCAGACAGCTGCTGATGTGGAAGAAAAGCAGGAGCAGAGGAGACGGACGGAGGAGGAGCAGGAACAAAGCAGGAACAAAGCAGGGTTAGGCGGGACGAAGTGAGAGGATAACTTCGATACATACACACCATCCTGTGTGAAATGGACAGCTAGTGGGGAGCTGCCGTTATAACACGGGGAGCCCAATGGCGCACTCTGTGTTGTCAACATAGAGGGGTAGGATGAGGGTGGGGTGGGAAGGAGATTCAAACAGGAGGAGATATATATATCCCATATGTATATGTAATATATACATATTTTATATACATATATGTATATATATATACACATATTTATGGATGATTCACATTGTGGTATGGCAGAAACCAACACAACATGGGAAAGCAATTATCCTCCAATTAAAAATAAAAAATAAAACAAGATAACAGGAAAAGAGCAACAACCAAAATAGAACAAAGCAGGCCACCACCAGGATACCTTCTGTGGTAGGACCTGCCCTGCGTCTCTAACTTTTATTTTGTTTCATATTTTGAAGTCCTTGTTTACCCTGAACAGATATATGCAATGACTAGAGGGCTAACAGAACAGGTGAGGAAGACCCTGACCTGCTCTTATTGCTTAGCTGCAGACGTACATGAAATCAACCACAAGGTCAGACTCAGCTGTGCCATGCTGTTCCTAGGATATGTCCCGAGTCCACACTGTCCTTCTTATTTCATGCGATGTTAAGGGAAAACGCAGACAGAACCCAATATTTCAAACAGTGAACTCTTCAAACATCAAAAACTCTTCATCTGAACAACCCTGGTCTAGGTTGCCCATGTCTGGGACAGTGCCATGGAGATTCAGGGGTGAGACAGCTCTCAGAAAGGCTTTTGGCTCTGCTGCCAAACTCACCTGGGTTTCAATTTCAGAGAGTTGCTGGAAAATCAAATAAAATGTGAAGCCCTTCATAGCATCTGGCCCTTCCGGCATACTTATGGTAGATGTATTTGCCATCACCTGATGTAAATAGCTGACTCTCTGGAAAAGGCCCTGATGCTGAGAAAGATTGAAGGCAAAAGGAGAGGAGGAGGGCAGACCATAGATGGTTGGATAGCATCACTGATTCAACAGACATCAACCTGGGCAACCTCCAGGAGACACTGAGGGACAGGGAGGCCTGGCGGGCTGCAGTCCATGGGGTTGCAAAGAGTCGGAAACCACTTAGCGATTGAACATCAAAAGGTTATTATTATTATTATTATGACTTTTGCACGTCAATCTGCATCTGGGGCAGGGTCTTTCACACCAATTCGAGCCTGTCTCCCCTCTTTCACCTCCAATGACAGGGTCCAGTTGTAGAAACATAGATGCGCCAGCCCAAATCACAAAGAATCCCAAACACAGTGCCATGATAGCTTGCTCTCCTCTGGCTGACCAACGTCGACCTGCTTCTTATATAACCGGTGACCCCAACATCTCTTCAACCTGATAGGAATCAACTTCACCTGGACGGGGCTTGATCATTCCCCAGCCTGAGAGCATGCTGTTCAAGTTTATTTCTCAGATGGAAAGTACAGGACATTGGCTGGCAGTCTAATGTCTCCAAGCCTCAGTGGTTTGAAATACATTTTAAAGGAGACTAAGGTCCAGTCCTTATGATCTCAAGGAGGCAGCAGAGAGTGCCAGCAGGAAATGAGATCTTAATTCCCTGCCCAGGAATTGAAGTAGCTTGGATAAGAACCTGGAACCCTAGCCATCAGAGAGCAAAGTCTAGACTCTAGCAGCAATTTTTGGATTTTTGCCCCCAGTGAAAAATCCATTTAACAGAGGCAAAAACTACAAATGTGGGTGCAAAGTTTATTGTTAGACATAGCACAAGTGGGAAAGCACACAGTGAGAAACAGTTTGTTTAATTAAGACAGAAGTAAGGCAGAGATGCACACCAGAGAGGAAGGGTGTGGGTGTCCCCCTTAGCGAGGTGGACTGCGGTAAACAGGGGGTGAAGTCATTTACGTAAGCCAGTTCTTCAGGGGCTTTGTTTACCTTTTGCCAGTTATCTGGTTTCTTTTCCTACACGTGACCTACCTTGGGATCCTCCTCTGGGGGCGCATGCACCCCTCCACCAAGACTGATTGCAAGTGAAGACTTTTAGGAGGAGCAAGACTCATTATGGCCTGCTGTTATCCCCTGGCTTTTGACCCACAAGGAGCTCTTCTGCACACCTGGAGTATCTCCCTTGTCCCAGAAATTGAGGGAGGAAAAATCCCTTAATCCTTTACTCAAACAGGGTTTTCCCCTCTTTGTCCTCGCCTTGATTATTACCTTGACGATGGCCATCACTATCTTCTCAAGGTGTTTACAAGAGACCAAGACTTTCTATTAACCCTGTTACTTCCGTTCTAGAGAGAAAACAGGAGGCTGATGGTAAATGCTTAATTGGAGTCCATCTGTCTCTTGTCTCAGAAAACCTAACAGTTCTAAATATCCAGCCTGAAGCCTACTTCTTCATAGCCCATGAAATCCAAACAGGAAGCCAGTTATTATTTATTTTTCTGATTTAATTCATCTTTTGTTTTTTCTTTTAGCAAATATCAGATAATATGAACAAAATTGTACTGTTAACTATAGTTGCACATCCTTATTTGCTTTATATGTTATAAACATACTTAAGCAGATAAAATTCACTGAAGCAAATTAGACATATTCCAGAACTCTGACATATATTTTTCTAAGTCAGGACAAAAGAAAGCTTATCAGATTTTCCTATGAGATCAGCATCATACAGCTAACTAAACTAGTATATGCTGCTTTTAACTTAACATGTGCATTTTTCAGACTTTAATTTTAGGTCACAGCTAAAACAATTTTCAGAGAAGGCAATGGCACCCCACTCCAGTACTCTTGCCTGGAAAATCCCATGGACAGAGGAGTCCATGGGGTCTTGAAGAGTCGGACACGACTGAACGACTTCACTTTCACTTTTCACTTTCATGCACTGGAGAAGGACATGGCAACCCACTCCAGTATTCCTGCCTGGAGAATCCCAGGGACGGGGAGCCTGGTGGGCTGCTGTCTATGGGGTCGTACAGAGTCAGACACGACTGAAGTGACTTAGCAGCAGCAGCAGCAACAGACAGGATTTGTATGTTTCAGCTTCTGTTCTTTCATAAAACTTGAGACAAAAATTATTTTGCTGCTGCTGCTGCAGCTAAGTCGCTTCAGTCGTGTCCGACTCTGTGCAACCCCCATGATGGCAGCCCACCAGGCTTCCCTGTCCCTGGGATTCTCCAGGCAAGAACACTGGAGTGGGTTGCCATTTCCTTCTCCAATGCATGAAAGTGAAAAGGGAAAGTGAAGTTGCTCAGTCGTGTCCAACTCTTCAAGACCCCATGGACTGCAGTCTATCAGGCTCCTCCACCCATGGGATTTTCTAGGCAAGAGTACTGGAGTGGGGTGCCATTGCCTTCTCCCATCCTGTCCGTAACCAGTTATAAATATCTAACCTGGAGCCTATCTCCTGCCTGAGTTAGGGCTCCATGCTTTCACTGCAGGGGGCATGTGTTCAACCCCTGGTCAGGGAAATAAGATCCCACAAGCAGCATGGAATGGCCCAAAAGACTGCTGACTTCCCAGTCATAAGCAGACCACTGATAGTCCATGGTGTGAACTGTTTTAGGATCAGGCAAAATATCTGTTAGTCATGTATGGATGTGAGAGTTGGACTGTGAAGAAGGCTGAGCACTGAAGAATTGATGCTTTTGAACTTGGTATTGGAGAAGACTCTTGAGAGTCCCTTGGACTGCAAGGAGATCCAACCAGTCCATTCTGAAGGAGATCAGCCCTGGGATTTCTTCAGAGGGAATGATGCTAAAGCTGAAACTCCAGTACTTTGGCCACCGCACTCAAAGAGTTGACTCATTGGAAAAGACTCTGACGCTGGGAAGGATTGGGGGCAGGAGGAGCAGGGGAGGACCGAGGATGAGATAGCTGGATGGCATCACTGACTCAATGGACGTGAGTCTGAGTGCGCTCTGGGAGTTGGTGATGGAAAGGAGGCCTGGCATGCTGCGATTCGTGGGGTCGCAAAGAGTCGGACACGACTGAGCGACTGAACTGAACTGATGCCTAATCAATCACTTATAACAAACAGGGTGTTATGTGGCTCTGTAGATGATAATTTTGAACATTTTGGGGAAACTAAGGAATATGATGACCTTGGTTTGTTGCTCCTGACATCAGCACACAAAATGGTGAAATAAAAAGATGAGCTCAAGAATTCAGACTTTCAGCCCAAATGCTGCCGAAGTGGGGAGTTTCTTGACCCTTTTCTCCTAAAGCTGCAGGGCTGAAGTTGCTGGAAATCAAACACAGAACCTCATCCGGCCATTGGCTGATTTGGCAGCTTGATTACAATGCAAGTTGAACCCTCAACCTCTCAGGGTGCCTACTCCTTTTTTGTTGTTGCTGTTTGTTTTTTTTTTTGGTCCCCCTTTATGGCGTGGGGGTTCACTAGTTCCATGACCAGGGATGGGACCCAGGCCTGCAGTGGAACCCTGGAGTCTTAACCACTGGACCACCAGGGAAATCCTCTATATAGTTTTTATTGTTGTTAGTGTATAGGATTTATGATATATATCTTTTTTATTTTTTTATTAAATAACTTTTATTGCAGTATAGTTGCTTTGGTCTTCCCTGGTGGCTGCTCAGTGGTAAAGAATTGTCCTGCCAACGCAGAGGACGTGAGTTTGGTCCCTGGGCTGGGAAGGTCTCCTGGAGAAGGAAACAGAACTCAGGCTAGTATTCTTGCCTTGGAGATCCCAAGGTCTGAGGAGCCTGGCAAGCTACAGTCCATGGGGGTCACAAAAGAGCTGGACATGACACGGTGGCTAACAGTAACAACATAGTTGGTTTGCCATGTTATGTTATCTTCTACTGCATAGCAAGATGATACATATGCATATGTATATGTGTGTATATATGCATATATGCATACATGTATATATATCCCCTCCTTTTGAATTTCCCTCATCAGCCAATGGCCGGATGAGGTTCTGTGTTTGATTTCCTGTTTTCCTCTTTTTTTTTTAATTTATAATTTTTACTTAATTACTTGTTTTTGTCTGTGATGGGTCTTCATTGCTCCAGCAAACAACAACAAAGGCCTTTTCGCCCGCTGTGACAAGCAGGGTCTACCCTCTAGTTCCAGTGCTCAGGCTTCTCACTGTGGAGACTTCTCTGCTGCCACGCACAGACTCTAGAGCACAGATTCAATAGCGGCGGCACACAAGCTTAGTTGCTCCGAGGCACGTGGGATCTTCCCAGATCAGGGATCGATCTCACATCTCCTGCATTGGCTGGCAGGTTATTTACCACTGAGCCACTTGGGAAACGCTTCCTAGCATCTTTGAGTGTTAAAAAAAAAAACTTGTGAAATTCACTGGCGATGGAATGGTTAAGACTCTGCACTTTCATTGCCCTGGGCCTAGGTTCAATCCCTGGTCTGGGAAATATGATCCCACAAGCACCAAGGCAAAAAACCAAACAACCAGACCAGAAACCATCCCAAACAAAAACAAACAAACAAACAAAAAACCTCTTTTGTGTGTGTGTGTGAAAACCTGGACTCATCAAGAAATTTATATCAGATCTGAGTGATAGAAACAGATGTAGAGAGAAATAGAAACAATGGGAATATGGGAGAAAAGGAAAAGGAAAAATAAGGCAGGGTTTTTTTTTTTTTTTTTTTTTAGTATGGAATGTGGGAATAAAAGCAGCGAGAGTCATAGCAAATCCCCAGTATTAGGAGGAGGCTGGAGGTATGCAGGCTGCCGGAGAAGTGGACCTTTGGCCCCTCGCAGTTCAGTAGTACTGGGAGAATCATGAGGGAAAAAGCCATGCTGTTCTGATCATCTTCTATTCAGTCCACCTTAAATATTAGGAATGAACCACACACGCGCCACCCAGCCCTGCACAGATGAGGCTGACAGCGGTATATGAGCCACATATGTTCACAGTCTGGGGAGGAGGGCATTCCACATCACGTGGGGCCAGCCAGGGTTTGCACTTCGGTGCAGAGCGAATAAGCAGGGGCTGCAGGAGGCAGGCTGTGTGGCAATAAGAGGAGGAGGTGCCCCCTGGTTCTCTTGGTTTGAAGGAAAAATCCAGTCGTGAAAATTCATGAGCTTAAGGCAGGGGGGTAATATGCATATATCCTGGGGGATGTCTAGGACTTTCTGATAAATATCAAGAACATTCAGTCTGTAAACGAGAGGAACTCCTTGTCCATCTCTCCTGCTGACTGGATAATAGTCCAGGCCGTGGGACCCAGTGTAAACACCCATGGAACTTCCTTTTCTTCTTTCTTTTTTTAAGTCTCTATTTTTTTCTTTCTTTCTTTTTACTTATTTATTTGGCTGTTTCGGGTCTTTAGTTGTGGCATTCAAGTTTAGTTGCCTGTCGACATCTGGGATCTTAATTCCCTGACTAGGGATTGAACCAGTATACCCTGCATTGCAAAGCAGATTCTTAGCCACTGGACCATCAGGAAATTCCCTATTCTAGTTTTTAAAAAGAGCTCTGCTGAGTATAGTTTGCATGCCTATCAAAAACCCACCTTTTGATGTGTGCAGAGCATTGCAGAAAGAAATTAAGAAGACGTAAATCCATAGAAAGACATTCCATCCTCATGGATGAAGAGACTGAACGTTGTTATGATGGTAATACTTGACAAATTGATCTTACTATCGTTTCTGCCCCCTTTCTTCTCCGGCTGATATTCCTATGTGTGCATCTTGCTAAATGGGATAGTGGCCCATGGATTGCCAAGGCCTTGTTGAATTTTCTTCATTCTTTTATTTTTTAAAAATTGTGCTTAGTCACTCAGTCCTGTCTGACTCTTTGCAACCCCATGGACTGTAGCCCACCGGGCTCCTCTTTCCATGGGGACTCTCCAGGCAAGAACACTGGAGTGGGTTGCCATTTCCTCCTCCAGTTTTTCAGATTGGATTATCTTTATTGATCTATCACCAAGTTCACTGATTCTTTTGTTAGCTCAAGTCTGCTGTTGGGGCCCTCTAGTGAGTTTTTTGTTTGTTTGTTTGTTATTGTTATTGTGCTTTCCAACTAAGGAATTTACATTTGGTCCTTTTGAAAAAAAAATTCTAATTATTGGTATTCTCTATTTGATGTATCAATATCATTAAATTTTATTTTAAATCTATTTGTTGTTTTGTTCAATTGCTCAGTCATATCCAACTCTTTGTGAGCCCATGGATTGCAGCATGCCAGGCTTCCCTGTCTTTCATTATCTCCTGGAGTTTTCTCAAACTCATCTCCATTGAATCGATGAGGCCATCCAACCCATCTCATCCTCTGTTGCCCCCTTCTCCTCCTACCCTCAATCTTTCCCAGCATCAGGGTATTTTTCAATGAGTCAGTTCTTCATATCATGTGGCCGAAGTGTTGGAGCTTCAACTTCAGCATCAGTCCTTCAAATGAATATTCAGGGTTGATTTCCTTTAGGATTGACTAGTTTGATCTCCTTACTACCTGAGAGACTCTCAAAAGTCTTCTCCAACACCACAAAAGCATCAGTTCTTCTTTATGATCCAACTCTCACATCTATATATGACTACTGGAAAAACTATAGTTTTTACTATATGGACTTTTTATTGGCAAAGTATTGCCTCTGCTGTTTAATACACTATTATAGATTTGTCATAGCTTTTCTTCCAAGGAGCAAGGATCTTTTAATTTCATGGTTGCAGTCACCGCCCACAGTGATTTTGGAGCCCAAGAAAATAAAGTCTGTCACTGTTTCCAGTTTTTGTCCCATCTGTTTGCCATGAAGTGATGGGACCTAATGCCATGATCTTCATTTTTGAATGTTAAGTTTAAGCCAGCTTTTTCACTCTCCTCTTTTCACCTTCATCAAGAGGCTGTTTAGTTCCTCTTCATGTTCCTCCATTAGGGTGGTGTCATCTGCATATCTGAGGTTATTGATAATTTCTGGCAATCTTGATGCCAGCTTAAGCTTCATCCAGCCTGGCATTTTTCATGATGTACTCTAGCCTCAGATATGCAGATGACACCAAGATGCTTGTTCCTTGAAAGAAAAGCTATGAAAAACCTAGAAAGTGTATTAAAAAGCAGAGACATTACTTTGCCCACAAACTTCTGTATAGTCAAATCTATGATTTTTTCAGTAGTCATGTGTGGATGTGAGAGTTGGACCAGAAAGAAGACTGAGTTGCAAGGAACTGATGCTTTAGAACTGTGGTGTTGGAGAAGACTCTTGAGAGTCCCTTGGACTGCAAGGAGATCAAACCAGTCAATCCTAGAAGAAATCAACCCTGAATATTCATTGAAGGACTGATGCTGAAGTTGAAACTTCAATACTTGGGCCACCTGATGATGAAACGACTGATTCATTGGAAAAGACATTGATACTGGGAAAGACTGAAGGCAGGAGAAGAGGGTGAGATGGTTTGATGGTGTCACTGACTCAATGAAAATGAGTTTGAGCAAGCTGTAGGAAATGGTGATGAACAGGGAAGCCTTGTGCACTGCAGTCCATGGGGTCACAAAGAGTTGGACATGACTGAGTGACTGAAAAACAAAAACTCTGCATAGAAATTATAAAAGCAGAGTGACAAGATACAGCCTGATGGACTCCTTTCCCAGTTTTGAACTACTCCACTGTCCGGTTCTAACTATTGCTTCTTGACCTGCATACAGATTTCTCAGGAGACAGGTCAGGCCGTCCAGTATTCCCATCTCTTTAAGAATTTTCCAGTTTCTTGTGACCCACACAGTTAAAGGTTTTAGGGTAGTCAATGAAGCAGAAGTAGATGATTTTCGGAATTCTCTTTCTTTTTCTCTGATATAACAGATGCTGGCAATTTGATCTCTAGTTCCTCTGCCTTTTCTAAATCTAGTTTATACCTCTGGAAGTGCTCAATTCAGGTACTGTTAAAGCCTAGCTGGAAGAATTTTGAGCATTACCTTGCTAGCATGTGAAATGAGTACAATTGTGTGGTAGTTTGAACATTCTTTGGCATTGCCTTTCTTTGGGATTGGAGTGAAAACTGACCTTTTCCAGTCCTGTGGCTACTGTTGAGTTTTCCAAATTTCCTGGCATATTGAATGCAGCACTTTCAAAGCATCATCTTTTAGGATTTGAAACAGTTCAACTGGAATGCCATCACCTCCACTAGCTTTGTTCATAGTGATGCTTCCTAAGGCCCACTTGACTTCACACTCCAGGATGTCTGGCTCTAGGTCAGTGACCACACCATCGTGGTTATCCGGGTTATTGAGACCTTCTTTGTATAGTTCTTCTGTGTATTCTTGCCACCTCTTCTCAATCTTCTGCTTCTATTTGGTATATCATTGGTATTTTCTTTATGTCTAATGATGTTGAACATTTTTTCATGTGTCTATTAGCCATTTGTACAATTCTTTGGTGAAGTATCTATTTAATAGTCATGTGTTGTCACTTTATTATTGAGGTGTCAGTATTCTCTACATGTTCTAGATTCAAGTTCTTTATCTGATACCTGACCTGCAAATACTTTTCTCCCATTCTGTCAGTTTTCATTTCTCTGAAAACTAAAGCATAAATTTAATTCTGATAAAGTCCAATTTATAAACCTTTTCTTTTGTCATTTGTCCTTTCAGCGTTACATATAAGAACTTATTTCTTAACCCAAGGTCTTGAGGATTTTACTTGTATATTTTTTCTAAGAATTATATAGATTCAGCTTTTGAAATTAAGTGCATGACTCACTTTGACTTTACTTTTGCATATGGTATGAAGTAGGTATCCAGTTTATTTAGTCTGCGTGCAGATATACTTGTCTTGTAGAGAAGGCATTGGCAACTCCACAGCCCAGTGTTCGTGCCTGGAGGATTCCATGGACAGAAGAGCCTGGTGGGCGATGGTCTACGGAATCACAAAGAGATGTGACTGAGCAACTATCACACACACACACTATGCTTGTCTCAGCACCACTTGTTGCAACGAGTATAATATTATTCTTGCCATGTTGAGCTATCTTTTTCTTTGACCACACCTCGTGGCATATGGGATCTTAGTTCCCTGATCAGGGTTAAAACTCACACCCTCTGCATTGGAACTGCAGAGTCTTAACCACTGGACCTCTAGGGAGTCCCCACATTGAACTACCTCGATGTGTTGTTGAAGATCAATTGCAAATGTGATGGATTATTTCTGGACTTTCAGTTAGAGTTCATTGATTTAAAAAATAAAGAATGAAAATAAGGTTCATTTTTTATACAATATTTTCTATTTTTTTTCCTCTGGCATGGCCAGTGATATCAAACATACCAATTATTTAGCATGTATTGTCTGAGATGTGCTAGTTTTGGGGTTTGTTTTTGGTAGAAGCATCAAGATTGGTTTTATTTGTATTTATTTATTTATGTTTTGGCTGCATCAAGCAGCATTTGAGACGTTAGTTTCCCCACCAGCGATCAAACAGTGAAAATGCTGCATCTTAACCACCAACTACCAGGGAATTCACTTAGAGATTGGTTCTCAATCTTTTTTCCGCCTATGCTGTAGACTTTTCATTATTATTCAACTGGGAATGCATGTGTCTGTGTATGTGTGTGTGTGTGTGTGTGTGTGTGTGTGTGTGTGTGTGTGTGATCTTTCCAATTTTCAGTTGTGTGATTTCAGTACCATGAACCACTGTGTGAAGAGCCTGGGAAAAGACTTCACCCAAAGGGCAGTATTTCTATATAATCTGTTCAGAGAGTCAAAAATGGAAGCTTGTTTGCTCTTTCTCTTGGACCAGGAGAGATTTTCTGATCTCTCTTAATGGCATAGCCCTTACATTATCTGGGTTTCTTAAAAAAATTTTTGTTAGTTATTTATGTTATTTTTGGTGTGCTGGTTCATCCTTGCTTAGCAGGCTTTTCTCTAGTTGTGGCGAATCGGGACTACTCTCCACTTTCGGTGGGTAGGCTTCTCCACGTGATGGCTTCTCTTGTTGTGGAGCACAGGCTCTGCTGTGGTTGCGGCACGTGGGCTCAGTAACTGAGCCTCCCAGACTCTAGAGCACAGGCTCAATAGCTGTGGTTAGGCTTAGCTGCTCCGAGGCTTCTGGGAGCTTCCAAGACCACAGATCAAACCCATGTCTTCTGTATTGCCAGGCAGATTCTTTACCACTGATCTGCCAGGGGAAGCACTGTTTTTTTCTTATTTGTACATTTTTATTAAGCATTTTTTTAACATCTTAATTTATTCTTTTTAATTGAAGTATAATTGCTTTACAATATTGTGTTGGTTTCTGCCATACATCATCATGATTGTTTCCTTTTACTTATTTTTATTAAAACATTTATAATGAAAACTTTTTATTTATTACCTTAAAATTATTTATTTATTTTTATGTCCTGGTTTTAAGTGAGGCTCCAAGTTTCTGGCCTTAAATCACAGAAGACAACTATTCTATCGATACCTCCTTTCTGCACAGTGATTAAAAGTCTGTGCATCTCTTCCCCAGATAGTGACTGAATATCGATCACCAGATCCCGAGGATCCTTAGACAGACTCTAGATGTTTTTGAAGAGGATAAAATTTAGTGTTTAGGCCCTTTCAGTCCCTTCATTATTTCTGACATCTATGAATTTGACCTTCATTCAGTCAGCCCCTGTTAGTGATAGAAAAATATTTGTCTAAAATTCCTATTTTTTTTTTTACAAAATTCAAATCAAATTTAATTCTCCCACCCAGATTATTCATTTATTTTGCAGTATTTCCTTTTGATTTTTAAAGAATTAATTAATTAGTTAATTTTAATTGGAAGCTAATTATTTTCCAATCTTGTAGTTGGTTTTGCCATACATTGACATGAATCAGACATGGGTGTACATGTGTCCCCCATCCTGAACTGTCCTCCCAACTCCCTCCCCACCCCATCCCTCGGGGTCATCCCAGTGTACCGGCTTTGAGTGCCCTGTTTCATGCATCGAACTTGGACTGGTGATCTGTTTCACATGTGGTAATATACATGTTTCAATGCTATTCTCTAAAATTCTCATTTGTTTTTAAAGGAGAGTAATCCTTTTGATAAATACAAAGGATGTTAGGACTGAGGCCAGGGCAAGCACAGTTCTCCTTGTTCCCTTCCTGTCAATTATAGTCCACCTGGAAAGATGGGCAGTTTAACTGTAAGGAGAGAAAGGATAAACTGGGAAGACTCGATTGGGCCTTATACTGGGAGTCAGAGAATAACTCCAGAAAAAATAACATTTCCGCTAAGTTGGGAAAAGACAGATTGTTTATGACAAGGACCAGCCCTCCATACCCTCTGGGATGCTCCTCCCGCCCCACCTCAGGTCACACCACTAGGTCATCATCTGTCAATCAGGCCCCCAGGAGGGACAATTGTAACGTGCATTGATGTTCCATCAGGACTCTGAAGAAGGGAAAGGAACACTAGAAGATCCTGCCTGGTTAACCTGAGCATGCTGAGACCCTCCCATTTGATACACAGGTTTCTTTGTGGGACAAAGAAAGATCACACCTGCAGAGAAAGTGGTATATTGATTGGACCCATGCACAGGGGGAACACGGTGGACATGCTGGGAAAGAATTCACCTCTGTCATTCAGAGCATCACCTTCATGCTTGAGAGTTCTTGATTTTCTTCACTGAGGTTTCAAAGCCTGGATTGCATCCATGGCCAAGGGTGGATGCCCTGGACAGTAACTGAACATAGTTTTGGGGTCAGAATTAATGAGTCAATTTTGTTGTCAGTCAGTTCCACGGAGGGCAAATGTCTATTTCTCCTTTGCTCTCTGCTCTTTCTGTCTTGATTCCTGCTGTCTCAAGCCTGCTCCAAGATTATCTTGTCCTGTCTCTGCCCCTCTCTCACCTTCCCTTCCACCTCATCTTGGCACTGATGCTCTCCAGGTCCTCCTCCTTCCATTTGTCACCCTGCAAATTCTCTTTCTTCTCTTTCTTTCTCTTTCTCCTTCCCTCTGGGACTCTCCTCTCTCCATTGTTTGCACATTTGCCTTTGTCTCTCCCTCTGTTTCCCTCTTTTGTCCCCTTTCTCCTCTCCATCCTCTCTGCGGGTTTCTCCTTGTGAAACTCTGCTCCTCACTCTTCCTCCTGGATCTTTCTCCCTCATCCCATCTCTGCATCTGCCTCCTCCCTCCATCTCACTGTAGCAGCTGACTCCTCCACCTCCATCCAGCTCTGTCTCTTCCCTCCTCACCCCGTCTCTTCCCATCCTCCCCGGAACACACTCACCTTTTTCTTTTCTTGCTAGCAATACTTCCAAGCTTTATCCAGGTCATAGTTTTTAGTGAGTGAGCACCAACTCTTGAAGAAAAAACTATGCAACTTGGTGCAACTTGTATAGTATTTGTTGTAATAGATAAAGGGGAAGACACATTTGGGCTCATCTGAAAAAATAGAAGGAATGGGTGAAAACATTAATGGTGAAGGGCTTGCCAAAAGATAAGGGGGCTTCCCTGGTGGTCCAGTGGTTAAGAATGCCTTGCTATGCAACAGACACTGGTTCGATCCCTAGTCCAGGAAGAAGCCAATGCTAAGGAGCAATTAAGTCCAGGCACCTCTACTGAGCCCACATACTGCAACTAGGGAAGCTGATGCAGCCAGAGTCTGTACTCCACAAGAGAAGCCACCTCAATGAGAAACCCACACACCAATGAAGACCTGCGCCCACTCACTGACTAGAGAAAGACACATGCAGCAACAAGACCTAGCACAGCCAGAAAAAAGTGAGTCGAAAGGGAGATGAATGGAACACACAGGGCTGGGTCAGAAGATGCCTGAGGCTTCCATCGAGGAGTCAGTTATGAACCAGCCCTCTTCATCCGGGAGCCACGTGCTCCTCATGTGAAGACAAGCTGCACACTCACCTTTCCAAGCACAGTATTTCCAGCTTCCTTGATATTCCGTATGGAGGGAACACCATAGGAGTATCGAATCTTTGCGCGTGCAGTTATAATACTTTTTGCCTCTATAGGTGAATGGGAAAGCACATGGAATTTCTGGAAGAAAAAGGCCCTGGTTCCCTCATTAGAATCCTAGGCTTCCATGATCCCTGGTAACTCTGGCAAAGTCTCCACACGACAGTTATGAGACTGTCGTGTACAAAGTCCCCGCTAAGCCCTGGGGATGTCAAGGTCTGTCTATTGTGGTCCCTCCCTCAGGGACTAGGAGATTTCTTTAACGTTGGACAGTCTCTACTTTAGCGTGTGGCAGCGGCTCTGAAGCCTGGACCGTGGGTTCAGGTTCTGGTCCCACCATCTACACATGCTCACCCGTGATGCTCTCCGGGGTCGCCCCCTTGGGGAATGTGGACACCTGCCTCCTCCTGTGACTGAGAGGATAACATTCGCTCCTGCCTGTCAAGTATCTTTGGAGCATCCCCATCACAGGCACCAGGGCACCCGTGTTAGTTTATTGTATTTGATTGCTGTTTGGCTGTCATTCTCTCCCTTGTTTATTACCTCAAGGAACTCAACAAGGAAAGCAGGCTTTGGGATACGTACTTTTGTCCTCATGCGGCTTCTCCTCTAGAAGAAAAGCAGGTGCGGAGGAGGTGGAAGGTGGAAGAGCAAGAACAAAGAAGGGTTAGGGTTATGAGGAACTGCGAGAATAGTGTTGACATAGATATGTTTCATGAGTGAAATAGCTAGCTAGTGGAAAGCTGCTCTATAACACAGGGATCCCAGCCTGGCGCTCTGTATTGTCAACGTAAACGGGTAGGATGTGGGCTGGAGGTGAGAGGGATGCTCAAGAGAAGTGCAAATGTATATACTCATGGCTGAGTCATGCTGTTGTGTGGCAGAAATCCACACAAGATTATAAAACAATTATCCTCCAATTAAAAATAAAAACAAAACCAAAATTAAAAAAAAAAGTAACTACCACAAAAGAACACAGCAGAGCCACATCCAGAATATCATCTGTAGTGGGGCGTGCCCTGCATCTGTAACTTTATGTTCTCATTGCTCCTGGGGGATACACAGGGATTCAAGCACAAAACTTGGACTCGGCCGTAGCACCCCGCCTCCCCCAGGCCCTTGCTCTGCCCATCTCGACTCCTGCCCTGTCATGCCTGCACCAAAGACTGTGCTGTCCTCTCTCTGCCTCTCTCTCACCTTCTCTTGCCACCAGTCCTTCCCAGGTCCCCCTCCTTCCATTTACCATCCCTAGCATCCGGCTAAGGATCGGGGATGTCAAGGTCAGTGTGGTGTGGTCCCTCCCTCGGGGACTAGAAAGGGTTCTCTGACTGTGGGCAGTTTTGACTTTATTGGTTTTGACAGTGAAAAAAATTTATTTACAGATATACACGTGTCTATAGATAGAAAGAAATCGATGTCAAGAGTGGCTAGTCGACATGTGAAAAGTATATAAGCTGTGAGGACTGGTGTACTGCTGTGAATCTGGGGAGTTGCTACTTTATCATGTGACACCAGCTCTGAATCCCGGGCCCTGGGTTCCGACTGCAGCCCCGCCCTCTACAGAGGCAGATCCCTGATGCTCTCCGGATAAGCCCTCTTGGGAATGTGCACACCTGCCTCCTCCCGTGACTGAGAGGGTAAAATTAGCTCCTGCCCTTAAGCATCTTTGGAAGACCCCCATCACAGTTACCAGGACACGCAGGCCAGTTTGGTGCATTTGATTGTTGTTTTGTTGTCATTCTCTTCAGGGTTTGATTACCTTGAGGATAATAAATGCTGTAAGGCAAGTTTGCAGTGGTCATTTCGGGAGAAGGGTCGTACATGTCCATCGGCGGCTCATCTAGAAGAAAGGCAGGAGCAGAAGAGATGGATGGAAGAGGAGTAAGAGCAAAGCAGGGTTAGGGTTAGCTGGGATGAACTGAGAGAGGAGCATTGACATATACACACCATGCGTCAACTGGAGAGCTGGTGGGAAGATGCTGTGTAACACAAGGAGCAGAGGATGGGGCGGGGTGGGCGGGGAGGCTTGAGAGGGAGGGGATATATATATAATATATATATGTAAATATTTTTGCTATGCCATAGGATGCATAAATATACATATATGTATTTATACATATTTATGGCTGATTCGCATTTTCATGTGGCAGAAATCAACCCAACATGGTAAAGCAGTTATCCTCCAATTAAAAATAAAACACAAAAGAAGAACAACAAAACAATAGCAACAACAACCAAAAAGCCCAAAGCAGAGCCACAACCAGACTATCGTCGGTAGTAGGACATGCCCGACCTCTCTTTTCTTTTATATTCTGAGGTCCTTGTTTACCCTGAACAGATATACTCGAATACTAGAGGGTCACCACACAGGTGAGAGAGACCCTGACAGGTTGGCATTGCCCCCTACCGAGACACATGGATTCAACCACAAAGTCAGACCCTCACTGTTCTTTGGACCTGCCCTGAGACCACACAGTCCCTGTTACTGGGTTGGCCCAAAAGTTGGCTCTGGTTTTCCGTACAATGGTATGGCAAAACAGGAAGGAATGTTTTTTCACCAACACAATACTTCAAACAGTCACCTCTACAAACATCAAAAACTCTTCATTTGAACAACATAACCAACCCTGGCACAGGCTGCCCATGTCTGGGACAGTGCAGTGGAGAATTGAGAAATGAGACAGCTCCCAGAAAGGCCTTTGGCTCTGTTGTCAAATCACCCGGGTTTCAATTTCATAGAGTTGCTGGAAAATTAAATAACACGTGAATGTCATAGCGGCCGGCCCTTCTGACACATTCAGGAGATGGCAGCGGTATTGGTCACAGGATTATTATTGTTGTGACTGTTCCTCACCAGTCCACGTCTGGGGTGGGCTTCCTGGTGGTTCAGCATTAAAGAACCCACCTGCCATTGCAGGAGGCGTGGGTTTACTCCTGGGTCGGGAAGAGCCCCTGGGGAGGAAATGGCAACCCACTGCATATTCTTGCCTGGGAAATTCCATGGACAAGAAACCTGACGGGCTCCAGTCAAGTGGGTTGCAAAGGGTCAGACACGCCTGAGTGACGGGCACTGGCACATCACCGTGTCTGGGGCAGGGTCTCTCTCACCAATTCTAGTCCGTCTCCCCTCCCTCACCTCCATTCACAGGGCGCAGTTGTAGAAACACAGGCGCACCAGCCCAAATCAGAAAGAGCCCCAAATGCAGTGCCATGGTAGCTTGCTCTCCTGTGGCTGACCAGCGTCGATCTGCTTCTTATTTATCCGGTAACTCCAGCGTCCCTTCACCCTGATAAGAATCAACCTCACCTGGTCGATGGTTGATCATTCCTCAGCCTGAGAGCATGCATGGCAAGTTTATCTCTCAGATGGAAAGTACAGGACATTGGCCGGCAGTCTAAAGTCTCCAAGCCTCAGGGTTTGAAATGCACTTAACACGAGACCCAGGCTCTGTCTTCCACTGCTGAGGCGCAGATTCGCTCCCTGCCAGGGAACTAAGAAGCTGCAAGCGGCACCACGTAACCAATAAATAGGAGAAGACCGTAATGCGCTCCAGGCTTAACGAGACTGATCTCGGAGGGAGAGCAGTGAGTGGTCCCCTAGAGAGACCTTAGCTCCCTGCTCTGGAATTAAACCTGGGTCACCTGGATCAACACTAGGAGTCCTAGCCACTAAACCAGCTTAGGCTAGAGTCTAGAAGCTAAGGAGCCCTGGCTCTTGCTCCTGTTTGAAAGCAAGGTTTCCAGGAATGAAAACCTGTCACAACAAGTACCAAGGTTATTATTAGAGACACTGCACCACAGATGCCAGACCACACAGGAAAACAGTTTATCCAACTCAGAAGTGAGGCAGAGATGCTCACCCAGAAGACAAAGGGTATGAGCATCCTCTCCAATGAGAAGAGTGTAGGACCTCAGAAGCTGGGCAGAGCTGCACACCCTGAGAGGAGTGCGGGCAACCTGGAGGAGGAGTGTGAGGTTCAGAGGTGATGTGCTCCACTTTTATAGGACAGGCCCTCCGGGTGTCTGTTCACATTTGGGCAATTATCTTCTTTCTCTCTTCACAGCTGTCTGGTCCACGGACCCTCTGCAAGATGTGTGCCTAAATTTCTTCCAGGATGGACTCCAACACAGAGGCCTACGCCTGCTTGTCTACGCTTATTCTGGAGTGGGGCCGCCTCCCTCTTTGACTCCAAGAAGGCTTTCTGGACAAGGGCAGACCGGGCAGTCAGGCTTGACCTCTTGACTTCAGAGTGGGCACCTTATCTCTTCATTTTAGCGGAGCTCAGCTCCTGCCTCTAGCTTTGTCCTTGGAGTGTCTGGGTGAGAACCAAGCTTGTATTTTACTGCACTTGATGAATACCAGGTGTCTAGCCCAGAGGCCCAGTACCTCCTACCTTAAGACCACTTAGAGTCCATGGTGTGAACTGGTGTAGATTCAGGCAAAATGTCTGTTAGATATGCCTAATCACCACTCATAACAGTCAGGGTGCTCTGTGACTCTGTGGGTGATACTTCTGAACATTTGAGGGGAACCTAAGGAATATAATGGCACCCCACTCCAGTACTCCTGTCTGAAAAATCCCATGAACAGAGGATCCTGGAAGGCTGCAGTCCATGGGTCACTGAGGGTCGGACACGACTGAGCGACTTCACTTTCACTTTTCAATTTCATGCATTGGAGAAGGAAATGGCAACCCACTCATGTTCTTGCCTGCAGAATCCCAGGGACGGGGGAGACTGGTGGGCTGCTGTCTATGGGGTCACACAGTGTCGGACACGACTGAAGGGACTTAGCAGCAGCAGCAGCAGCAAGGGATATGAAAGTCTTGGCAGCTTGCTCCTAATGTCACTGGTGAAAGAAAGAGGGGGAGCTCAGGAATTCCAGCTTTCAGTCCAGCTGCTGCCTAAAAGACTTCAAAGTTCTTGATTCCTTTCTACTATAGCTGCTGGGCTGAAACTGCTAGAAATCAAACACAGAACCCCATCCTGCCATTGGCTGACTTGCCACCCGATTCCAAGGGAAGCTGAGCCCTCTGTCTGCCAGGTGGCTGAGAGTTTTCTTTTTGTTTGTTAGTTTTGTTTGCTTTGCCACCTGGGGTTTCCTAGTACCATGAGCAGTGGAAGCTCAGAGTGTAACCACTGGTCCACCAGGGAGACCCCTGGCTGCTGCTTCTGTCGTTGGAGGCATGCAGTATTTATGATAAAAAGCTCATTTGTTTTTTATTCCATAACTTCTATTACAGTGTAGTAGCTTTAGGCGTCAGTGGTGGCTCAGTGGTAAAGAATCCCTGGACAACACAGGGCACATGGGCTTGATATCTGGGTCAGGAAACTCCCCGGGAGAAAGAAACGGCAGCCCGCTCCAGGATTCTCGCCTGGGGAATCCCAAGGCCAGGGGAGCCTAGTCGGCTACAGTCCACGTGGGCAACAGAACAGAAGACATGACTTAGTGACGAAACAACCACAGAGCTGCTTTCCATCGCTGTGTTCGCTTCTGCTGGGACCCGTGTATCCTGCATGGGCAGATGAATGCTTTACCACTGAGCCCCCAGGGAAGCCCCTGCTTTCCTCTTATTTATTTATTGTTATTAAAACACTTTCTTTCAACTGAAATTTTTATTATTTACTTGAAAATTGTTTTATTTTCACCTCCTTTTTTCAAGTGAAGCTCTGAGAAACTGGCCTTAAATCACAGAGGACAGACATTCTCTGAATACCTCGTTGCTGCACAGTGATTAAAAAGTCTGGGTAGCTCTTCCCTGCATGGAGACTCAAAATCCACCACCAGGTGCCAAGGATTCCTTAGATAGGCACTGAGTGTGTGTTTTTTTTTTTTAATTTATTTAAATGTATTTATTTGTAATGGAAGGACAATCGCTTTGTAATTTTGTGTTCATTTCTGCCATACGTCAACATGAGTCAGCCGGAAGCATACACATGGCCCTTCCCCCCACCCCCTCCTGCCCCATCCCACTCCTCCAGGATGGCACAGAGCCCTGGTTCAGGCTCCTGGAGTCGTCTCGCAGATCCCCACTGCCTGTTTTACACGTGGAAGGGCATATGCTTTCCTGCCCCTCTCTCCATTCGTCCCACCCTCTCCTTCCCACCCTGTTTCCAAAAGTCTGTGCCGCTACTCCTGCCCTATAAGTAGGCTCGTCAGTGCCCTCTCTCTAGATTCCATCCTTGTGTGTTAATACACAAGATTTGTTTTTCTCTTTCTGACTTTCTGCACTCGGTGTAATAGCCTCTCGGGTAATCTACCTCACTGGAACTGACTCAAATGTGTTCCTTTTTATGCCTGAGTAATATTCCATGGTATATATGTACCACAGCCTCTTTATCTATTCATCTGTCGATGGACATCTACCTTGCTTCTATGTCCTAGCTATTGTAAATAGTGCTGCAATGAACGTTGGAGTATGTGTTGGTTTTTTTCCTCCAGTTATGGCTTTCACAAAGTGTATGCCCAGTACTGAGATTGTCGGGTCATATGTAGTTTTATTCCCACTTTTTCAAGGAATCTCCATACTGTATTCGATAGTGGCTGTATCAGTTTACATCCCCACCAACAGCACAAGAAGGTTCTCTTCTCCACACCTTTTCCAGCATGTACTGTGTGTACAGTTTTGGATGATGGCTATTCTGACTGGTGTGAGGGGAGACCTCACTGTAGTTTTGAATTGCATTTCTCTAATCATGAGTGATGTTAAGCATTTGTCATGTGTTTATTAGCCATCTGTATGTCTTTGGAGAAATGTCTATTTAGGTCTTCACTCCATGTCTTGACTGGGCTGTTTGGTTTTCTGGTATTGAGTTGCATGAGCTGCGTGTATATTTTGGAAATTAATCCTTTGTCAGTTTTTCATTTGCTGTTGTTTCCTCCCTATACTGAGGGTGATCTGTTCACCTTCTTTACAGTTTTCTTTGCTGTGCAAAAGCTTTTAACTTTCATTAGGTCCTACTTGTTTATTTCTGTTTTGATTCCATGACTCTAGGCGGTGGATCAAGAGGATCTTGCTGTGATTTATGTCGGAGAGTGTTCTGCCTGTGTTTTCCTCTAAGAGTTTTCCAGTTTCCAGCCTTACATTTAAGTCTTTAATGCATTTTGACTGTATCTTTGTGCATGGTGTTAGGAAGTGTTCTAATTTCATTCTTTCACATGTAGCTGTAAAAGTTTCCCAGCACCACTCATTGAAGAGACCATCTTTCCTTCACTGTCTCTTCGTGCCTCCTTTGTCAAATATAAAGTACCATGGATGCATGGGTCAGTGTCTGGGCTTTCTCTCGTATTCTGTCGGTCTGTATTTCTGTTTTTGGGCTAGGCACTGAGTGATTTCTCAGGACAAAATTTAGTGATCAGGCCTTTAGAGGCCCTTCATTATTTCCCACACCTGTGAATTTAACCCTCTTTCAATCAGGCCCAGTTAGTGATGGAAAAAGTATTTGCCTAAAATTCCTGCTCTTTTTAGAAAGGAGAGTAGTCCTTTTGAAAAATGCCAAGGATATGTTGGATTCTGCACTTAGGTCTGAGGCCAGGGCACACAGAGTCCATCCTGACCCTCCCCTAGCCTAATCACCGCCCCCTGGGAAGACGGGCCATTTAATAGTAAGGAGCAAAGGGGGCACTGAGAAGAAATGTGGGGACTCCTTATACTGGGGAGTCAGAGACTAACTCCAGAAAAAATAACATTTCAGCTAAGTTGGGAAAACAAAACTTTTATGACAAGTACCAGCCCTCGGTACCCTCTTGGACCCTCCTCCCACCCCATTGCAAGTCTCATGACCAGGTCTTCACCTGTCAATCAAACCCCCAGGAGGGACAATTGTGATGTGTATTGAGATGTGTATTGATGGTTCATCCTAAGGAGAGGAAAGGAAGACAAGAAGATCCTCCCTGATTAACCTGAGCATGCTGAGAGCCTCCCATTTGATACACAGGTTTCTCTGTGGGACAAAGAAAGACCACACCTGCAGAGAAAGTGGTTTATTGGTTGGACCCATGCACAGGGGGAACACGGTGGACATGCTGGGAAAGAATTCACCTCTGTCATTCAGAGCATCACCTTCATGCTTGAGAGTTGTTGATTTTCTTCACTGAGGTTTCAAAGGCTGGATTGCATCCATGGCCAAGGGTGGATGCCCTGGACAGGAACGGAACATAGTTTTGGGGTCAGAATCAAGGAGTCAATTTTGTTTGTCGGTCACTTCCACGGAGGGCAAATGTCTGTTCCTCCTTTGCTCTCTGCTCTTCGTGTCTAGATTCTTATCCCATCGCAGCTCCTAGTGTCTCATGCCTGCTCCAAGATTATCTTGTCCTGTCTCTGTGCCTCTCTCACCTTCTCTTCCACCTCATCTTGGCACCGATCCTCTCCAGATCCTCCTCCTTCCATTCATCATCCTGCAAAGTCTCTTTCTCCTTCCCTCCGGGACTGTCCTCTCCCCTCTGTTTGCAGTTTGTCTTTGTCTCTCCCTGTGTTTCCCTTTTTTGTCCCCTTTCTCCTCTCCATCCTCTCTGCGGGTTTCTCCTTGTGAAACTCTGCTCCTCACTCTTCCTCCTGGATCTTTCTCCCTCATCCCCTCCCTCCAGCGGCCTCCTTTCTCCTTCTCAATGGGCATCTGACTCCACCTCTTTATCCAGCTCTGTCTCTTCCCTGCTCACCCCTGTCTCTTCCCATCCTCCCCAGAACACTCTCACCTTTTTTTCTTTTTTTCCCACCAATCGCAGTACTGCCAAGCATAATCTGCCTCAAAGTTTTCAGTGAGTGAACACCAAGCAAGACCATAAACACTGTCTTCTGTTGTACAATAGAAATATCGTTTTTCGCGATATATAAAGGGGAAATGACATTTAGGACGGTCTGAAAAAGAATGGGTGAAAACATCAACGGTGGAAGGGTTATTTTTAGGCTTATCAAAAGAAAAGAGGGCTTGTCCGGTGGTCCAGTGGTTAAAAATCCCTTGCATGCAAGAGACCCTGGCTGGATCCCTGGTCCAGGAAGAAACCAATGCTGAGGAACAATTCAGCCCGCTGCCTCAACTACTGAGTCCACCCATGGCAGTGACAGAAGCTGGTGCCCCAGAGCCTGTCCTCCACAAGACAAGCCACCGCAATGAGAAACCCACAGAGCAACGAAGAGCAGCCCCCGCTCACTGAAACTAGAGAACGCCCACACGCAGCAACAAGACCCAGCACAGCCTCCCCAGCCCCCCAAAAGAGGCTCAGAAACAGATGTGAACAGAACTCATGGGGCTGGGCCAGAGGTTGCCTGAGGCTTCCATCTAGGGAGACAATTATGAACCAACCCTCTTCATCTGGGAAGCCACATACTTCTCATGTGAAGATAAGCTGCACACTTACCTTCATAACCACAGGTTTTCCATCTTCCTACATAATCTTTATCAAGAGAGCACCATTCTCTTATGAAATCCATTGACGTGCACTTATAATACGTTCTGCCTCTATAGGTGAATGGGAAAACACATGGAGGACCTGAAAGGAGAAAGCCCTTGTTCCCTTCTTTGACTCCTAGGCGTCCATGATCCCTGGTACCTCTGGCAAAGTCTCCGTTCGAGACTGTCGTGTATAGAGTCCCCCGCTAAGCCCTGGGAATGTCAAGGTCTGTCTATCGTGGTCCCTCCCTCAGGGACTAGATTTCTTTAACGTTGGACAGTCTCTACTTTAGCATGTGGCAGCAGCTCTGAAGCCTGGACCGTGGGTTCAGGTTCCAGTCCCACCATCTACACATGCTCACCCATGATGCTCTCCAGGGTCGCCCCCTTGGGGAATGTGGACACCTGCCTCCTTCTGTGACTGAGAGGATAACATTCGCTCCTGCCTGTCAAGTATCTTTGGAGGATCCCCATCACAGGCACCAGGGCACTCGTGTTAGTTTACTGTATTTGATTGCTGTTTGGCTGTCATTCTCTCCCTTTGATTACCTCAAGGAACTCAACAAGGAAAGCAGGCTTTGGGATACGTATTTTCGTCCTCATGCAGCTTCTCCACCAGAAGAAAAGCAGGTGCAGAGGAGGTGGATGGAGGAAGAGCAAGAACAAAGTAGGCTTAGGGTTAGGAGGGAGGAACTGCGAGAGTAGCGATGACATAGATATGTTTCATGAGTGAAATAGCTAGCTAGTGGGAAGCTGCTCTATAACACAGGGATCCCAGCCTGGCGCTCTGTATTGTCAACGTACACGGGTAGGATGTGGGCTGAGGTGAGAGGGATGCTCAAGAGAAGTGCAAATGTATATACTCATGGCTGAGTCATGCTGTTGTGTGGCAGAAATCCACACAAGATTATAAAACAATTATCCTCCAATTAAAAATAAAAACAAAACCAAAATAACAACCACAAAAGAACACAGCAGAGCCACATCCAGAATATCATCTGTAGTGGGGACTGCCCTGCACCTGTAACTTTATGCTCACATTGCTCCCCGGGACACACGGGGACTCAAACACAAAACTGGGACTCGGCCGTAGCACCCCGCCTCCCCCAGGCCCTTGCTCTGCCCATCTCGACTCCTGCCCTGTCATGCCTGCACCAAAGACTGTGCTGTCCTCTCTCTGCCTCTCTCTCACCTTCTCTTGCCACCAATGCTTCCCAGGTCCCCCTCCTTCTGTTTACCATCCTTAGCATCCGGCTATGGATCGGGGATGTCAAGGTCAGTGTGGTGTGGTCCCTCCCTCGGGGACTAGGAAGGGTTCTCTGACTGTGGGCAGTTTTGACTTTATTGGTTTTGACAGTGAAAAAAATTTATTTACAGATATACACGTGTCTATAGATAGAAAGAAATCAATGTCAAGAGTGGCTAGTCGACATGTGAAAAGTATATAAGCTGTGAGGACTGGTGTACTGCTGTGAATCTGGGGAGTTGCTACTTTATCATGTGACACCAGCTCTGAATCCCGGGCCCTGGGTTCCGATTGCAGCCCTGCCCTCTACAGAGGCGGATCCCTGATGCTCTCCGGATAAGCCCTCTTGGGGAATGTGCACACCTGCCTCCTCCCGTGACTGAGAGGGTAAAATTAGCTCCTGCCCTTAAGCATCTTTGGAAGACCCCCATCACAGTTACCAGGACACGCAGGCCAGTTTGGTGCATTTGATTGTTGTTTTGTTGTCATTCTCTTCAGGGTTTGATTACCTTGAGGATAATAAATGCTGTAAGGCAAGTTTGCAGTGGTCATTTCGGGAGAAGGGTCGTACATGTCCATCGGCGGCTCATCTAGAAGAAAGGCAGGAGCAGAAGAGATGGATGGAAGAGGAGTAAGAGCAAAGCAGGGTTAGGGTTAGCTGGGATGAACTGAGAGAGGAGCATTGACATATACACACCATGCGTCAACTGGAGAGCTGGTGGGAAGATGCTGTGTAACACAAGGAGCAGAGGATGGGGCGGGGTGGGCGGGAGGCTTGAGAGGGAGGGGATATATATATAATATATATATGTAAATATTTTTGCTATGCCATAGGATGCATAAATATACATATATGTATTTATACATATTTATGGCTGATTCGCATTTTCATGTGGCAGAAATCAACCCAACATGGTAAAGCAGTTATCCTCCAATTAAAAATAAAACACAAAAGAAGAACAACAAAACAATAGCAACAACAACCAAAAAGCCCAAAGCAGAGCCACAACCAGACTATCGTCGGTAGTAGGACATGCCCGACCTCTCTTTTCTTTTTATATTCTGAGGTCCTTGTTTACCCTGAACAGATATACTCGAATACTAGAGGGTCACCACACAGGTGAGAGAGACCCTGACAGGTTGGCATTGCCCCCTACCGAGACACATGGATTCAACCACAAAGTCAGACCCTCACTGTTCTTTGGACCTGCCCTGAGACCACACAGTCCCTGTTACTGGGTTGGCCCAAAAGTTGGCTCTGGTTTTTCCGTACAATGGTATGGCAAAACAGGAAGGAATGTTTTTTCACCAACACAATACTTCAAACAGTCACCTCTACAAACATCAAAAACTCTTCATTTGAACAACATAACCAACCCTGGCACAGGCTGCCCATGTCTGGGACAGTGCAGTGGAGATTGAGAAATGAGACAGCTCCCAGAAAGGCCTTTGGCTCTGTTGTCAAATCACCCGGGTTTCAATTTCATAGAGTTGCTGGAAAATTAAATAACACGTGAATGTCATAGCGGCCGGCCCTTCTGACACATTCAGGAGATGGCAGCGGTATTGGTCACAGGATTATTATTGTTGTGACTGTTCCTCACCAGTCCACGTCTGGGGTGGGCTTCCCTGGTGGTTCAGCATTAAAGAACCCACCTGCCATTGCAGGAGGCGTGGGTTTACTCCCTGGGTCGGGAAGAGCCCCTGGGGAGGAAATGGCAACCCACTGCATATTCTTGCCTGGGAAATTCCATGGACAAGAAACCTGACGGGCTCCAGTCAAGTGGGTTGCAAAAGGGTCAGACACGCCTGAGTGACGGGCACTGGCACATCACCGTGTCTGGGGCAGGGTCTCTCTCACCAATTCTAGTCCGTCTCCCCCCCCTCACCTCCATTCACAGGGGCGCAGTTGTAGAAACACAGGCGCACCAGCCCAAATCAGAAAGAGCCCCAAATGCAGTGCCATGGTAGCTTGCTCTCCTGTGGCTGACCAGCGTCGATCTGCTTCTTATTTATCCGGTAACTCCAGCGTCCCTTCACCCTGATAAGAATCAACCTCACCTGGTCGATGGTTGATCATTCCTCAGCCTGAGAGCATGCATGGCAAGTTTATCTCTCAGATGGAAAGTACAGGACATTGGCCGGCAGTCTAAAGTCTCCAAGCCTCAGGGTTTGAAATGCACTTAACACGAGACCCAGGCTCTGTCTTCCACTGCTGAGGCGCAGATTCGCTCCCTGCCAGGGAACTAAGAAGCTGCAAGCGGCACCACGTAACCAATAAATAGGAGAAGACCGTAATGCGCTCCAGGCTTAACGAGACTGATCTCGGAGGGGAGAGCAGTGAGTGGTCCCCTAGAGAGACCTTAGCTCCCTGCTCTGGAATTAAACCTGGGTCACCTGGATCAACACTAGGAGTCCTAGCCACTAAACCAGCTTAGGCTAGAGTCTAGAAGCTAAGGAGCCCTGGCTCTTGCTCCTGTTTGAAAGCAAGGTTTCCAGGAATGAAAACCTGTCACAACAAGTACCAAGGTTATTATTAGAGACACTGCACCACAGATGCCAGACCACACAGGAAAACAGTTTATCCAACTCAGAAGTGAGGCAGAGATGCTCACCCAGAAGACAAAGGGTATGAGCATCCTCTCCAATGAGAAGAGTGTAGGACCTCAGAAGCTGGGCAGAGCTGCACACCCTGAGAGGAGTGCGGGCAACCTGGAGGAGGAGTGTGAGGTTCAGAGGTGATGTGCTCCACTTTTATAGGACAGGCCCTCCGGGTGTCTGTTCACATTTGGGCAATTATCTTCTTTCTCTCTTCACAGCTGTCTGGTCCACGGACCCTCTGCAAGATGTGTGCCTAAATTTCTTCCAGGATGGACTCCAACACAGAGGCCTACGCCTGCTTGTCTACGCTTATTCTGGAGTGGGGCCGCCTCCCTCTTTGACTCCAAGAAGGCTTTCTGGACAAGGGCAGACCGGGCAGTCAGGCTTGACCTCTTGACTTCAGAGTGGGCACCTTATCTCTTCATTTTAGCGGAGCTCAGCTCCTGCCTCTAGCTTTGTCCTTGGAGTGTCTGGGTGAGAACCAAGCTTGTATTTTACTGCACTTGATGAATACCAGGTGTCTAGCCCAGAGGCCCAGTACCTCCTACCTTAAGACCACTTAGAGTCCATGGTGTGAACTGGTGTAGATTCAGGCAAAATGTCTGTTAGATATGCCTAATCACCACTCATAACAGTCAGGGTGCTCTGTGACTCTGTGGGTGATACTTCTGAACATTTGAGGGGAACCTAAGGAATATAATGGCACCCCACTCCAGTACTCCTGTCTGAAAAATCCCATGAACAGAGGATCCTGGAAGGCTGCAGTCCATGGGTCACTGAGGGTCGGACACGACTGAGCGACTTCACTTTCACTTTTCAATTTCATGCATTGGAGAAGGAAATGGCAACCCACTCATGTTCTTGCCTGCAGAATCCCAGGGACGGGGGAGACTGGTGGGCTGCTGTCTATGGGGTCACACAGTGTCGGACACGACTGAAGGGACTTAGCAGCAGCAGCAGCAGCAAGGGATATGAAAGTCTTGGCAGCTTGCTCCTAATGTCACTGGTGAAAGAAAGAGGGGAGCTCAGGAATTCCAGCTTTCAGTCCAGCTGCTGCCTAAAGACTTCAGAAGTTCTTGATTCCTTTCTACTATAGCTGCTGGGCTGAAACTGCTAGAAATCAAACACAGAACCCCATCCTGCCATTGGCTGACTTGCCACCCGATTCCAAGGGAAGCTGAGCCCTCTGTCTGCCAGGTGGCTGAGAGTTTTCTTTTGTTTGTTAGTTTTGTTTGCTTTGCCACCTGGGGTTTCCTAGTACCATGAGCAGTGGAAGCTCAGAGTGTAACCACTGGTCCACCAGGGAGACCCCTGGCTGCTGCTTCTGTCGTTGGAGGCATGCAGTATTTATGATAAAAAGCTCATTTGTTTTTTATTCCATAACTTCTATTACAGTGTAGTAGCTTTAGGCGTCAGTGGTGGCTCAGTGGTAAAGAATCCCCTGGACAACACAGGGCACATGGGCTTGATATCTGGGTCAGGAAACTCCCCGGGAGAAAGAAACGGCAGCCCGCTCCAGGATTCTCGCCTGGGGAATCCCAAGGCCAGGGAGCCTAGTCGGCTACAGTCCACGTGGGCAACAGAACAGAAGACATGACTTAGTGACGAAACAACCACAGAGCTGCTTTCCATCGCTGTGTTCGCTTCTGCTGGGACCCGTGTATCCTGCATGGGCAGATGAATGCTTTACCACTGAGCCCCCCAGGGAAGCCCCTGCTTTCCTCTTATTTATTTATTGTTATTAAAACACTTTCTTTCAACTGAAATTTTTTATTATTTACTTGAAAATTGTTTTATTTTCACCTCCTTTTTTTCAAGTGAAGCTCTGAGAAACTGGCCTTAAATCACAGAGGACAGACATTCTCTGAATACCTCGTTGCTGCACAGTGATTAAAAAGTCTGGGTAGCTCTTCCCTGCATGGAGACTCAAAATCCACCACCAGGTGCCAAGGATTCCTTAGATAGGCACTGAGTGTGTGTTTTTTTTTTTAATTTATTTAAATGTATTTATTTGTAATGGAAGGACAATCGCTTTGTAATTTTGTGTTCATTTCTGCCATACGTCAACATGAGTCAGCCGGAAGCATACACATGGCCCTTCCCCCACCTCCTGCCCCATCCCACTCCTCCAGGATGGCACAGAGCCCTGGTTCAGGCTCCTGGAGTCGTCTCGCAGATCCCCACTGCCTGTTTTACACGTGGAAGGGCATATGCTTTCCTGCCCCTCTCTCCATTCGTCCCACCCTCTCCTTCCCACCCTGTTTCCAAAAGTCTGTGCCGCTACTCCTGCCCTATAAGTAGGCTCGTCAGTGCCCTCTCTCTAGATTCCATCCTTGTGTGTTAATACACAAGATTTGTTTTTCTCTTTCTGACTTTCTGCACTCGGTGTAATAGCCTCTCGGGTAATCTACCTCACTGGAACTGACTCAAATGTGTTCCTTTTTATGCCTGAGTAATATTCCATGGTATATATGTACCACAGCCTCTTTATCTATTCATCTGTCGATGGACATCTACCTTGCTTCTATGTCCTAGCTATTGTAAATAGTGCTGCAATGAACGTTGGAGTATGTGTTGGTTTTTTCCTCCAGTTATGGCTTTCACAAAGTGTATGCCCAGTACTGAGATTGTCGGGTCATATGTAGTTTTATTCCCACTTTTTCAAGGAATCTCCAAACTGTATTCGATAGTGGCTGTATCAGTTTACATCCCCACCAACAGCACAAGAAGGTTCTCTTCTCCACACCTTTTCCAGCATGTACTGTGTGTACAGTTTTGGATGATGGCTATTCTGACTGGTGTGAGGGGAGACCTCACTGTAGTTTTGAATTGCATTTCTCTAATCATGAGTGATGTTAAGCATTTGTCATGTGTTTATTAGCCATCTGTATGTCTTTGGAGAAATGTCTATTTAGGTCTTCACTCCATGTCTTGACTGGGCTGTTTGGTTTTCTGGTATTGAGTTGCATGAGCTGCGTGTATATTTTGGAAATTAATCCTTTGTCAGTTTTTCATTTGCTGTTGTTTCCTCCCTATACTGAGGGTGGTCTGTTCACCTTCTTTACAGTTTTCTTTGCTGTGCAAAAGCTTTTAACTTTCATTAGGTCCTACTTGTTTATTTCTGTTTTGATTCCATGACTCTAGGCGGTGGATCAAGAGGATCTTGCTGTGATTTATGTCGGAGAGTGTTCTGCCTGTGTTTTCCTCTAAGAGTTTTCCAGTTTCCAGCCTTACATTTAAGTCTTTAATGCATTTTGACTGTATCTTTGTGCATGGTGTTAGGAAGTGTTCTAATTTCATTCTTTCACATGTAGCTGTAAAAGTTTCCCAGCACCACTCATTGAAGAGACCATCTTTCCTTCACTGTCTCTTCGTGCCTCCTTTGTCAAATATAAAGTACCATGGATGCATGGGTCAGTGTCTGGGCTTTCTCTCGTATTCTGTCGGTCTGTATTTCTGTTTTTGGGCTAGGCACTGAGTGATTTCTCAGGACAAAATTTAGTGATCAGGCCTTTAGAGGCCCTTCATTATTTCCCACACCTGTGAATTTAACCCTCTTTCAATCAGGCCCAGTTAGTGATGGAAAAAGTATTTGCCTAAAATTCCTGCTCTTTTTAGAAAGGAGAGTAGTCCTTTTGAAAAATGCCAAGGATATGTTGGATTCTGCACTTAGGTCTGAGGCCAGGGCACACAGAGTCCATCCTGACCCTCCCCCTAGCCTAATCACCGCCCCCTGGGAAGACGGGCCATTTAATAGTAAGGAGCAAAAGGGGGCACTGAGAAGAAATGTGGGGACTCCTTATACTGGGGAGTCAGAGACTAACTCCAGAAAAAATAACATTTCAGCTAAGTTGGGAAAACAAAACTTTTATGACAAGTACCAGCCCTCGGTACCCTCTTGGACCCTCCTCCCACCCCATTGCAAGTCTCATGACCAGGTCTTCACCTGTCAATCAAACCCCAGGAGGGACAATTGTGATGTGTATTGAGATGTGTATTGATGGTTCATCCTAAGGAGAGGAAAGGAAGACAAGAAGATCCTCCCTGATTAACCTGAGCATGCTGAGAGCCTCCCATTTGATACACAGGTTTCTCTGTGGGACAAAGAAAGACCACACCTGCAGAGAAAGTGGTTTATTGGTTGGACCCATGCACAGGGGGGAACACGGTGGACATGCTGGGAAAGAATTCACCTCTGTCATTCAGAGCATCACCTTCATGCTTGAGAGTTCTTGATTTTCTTCACTGAGGTTTCAAAGGCTGGATTGCATCCATGGCCAAGGGTGGATGCCCTGGACAGGAACGGAACATAGTTTTGGGGTCAGAATCAAGGAGTCAATTTTGTTTGTCGGTCACTTCCACGGAGGGCAAATGTCTGTTCCTCCTTTGCTCTCTGCTCTTCGTGTCTAGATTCTTATCCCATCGCAGCTCCTAGTGTCTCATGCCTGCTCCAAGATTATCTTGTCCCGTCTCTGTGCCTCTCTCACCTTCTCTTCCACCTCATCTTGGCACCGATCCTCTCCAGATCCTCCTCCTTCCATTCATCATCCTGCAAAGTCTCTTTCTCCTTCCCTCCGGGACTGTCCTCTCCCCACTGTTTGCAGTCTGTCTTTGTCTCTCCCTGTGTTTCCCTTTTTGTCCCCTTTCTCCTCTCCATCCTCTCTGCGGGTTTCTCCTTGTGAAACTCTGCTCCTCACTCTTCCTCCTGGATCTTTCTCCCTCATCCCCTCCCTCCAGCGGCCTCCTTTCTCCTTCTCAATGGGCATCTGACTCCACCTCTTTATCCAGCTCTGTCTCTTCCCTGCTCACCCCTGTCTCTTCCCATCCTCCCCAGAACACTCTCACCTTTTTTTTTTTTTTTTACCACCAATCGCAGTACTGCCAAGCATAATCTGCCTCAAAGTTTTCAGTGAGTGAACACCAAGCAAGACCATAAACACTGTCTTCTGTTGTACAATAGAAATATCGTTTTTCGCGATATATAAAGGGGAAATGACATTTAGGACGGTCTGAAAAAAGAATGGGTGAAAACATCAACGGTGGAAGGGTTATTTTTAGGCTTATCAAAAGAAAAGAGGGCTTGTCCGGTGGTCCAGTGGTTAAAAATCCCTTGCATGCAAGAGACCCTGGCTGGATCCCTGGTCCAGGAAGAAACCAATGCTGAGGAACAATTCAGCCCGCTGCCTCAACTACTGAGTCCACCCATGGCAGTGACAGAAGCTGGTGCCCCAGAGCCTGTCCTCCACAAGACAAGCCACCGCAATGAGAAACCCACAGAGCAACGAAGAGCAGCCCCCGCTCACTGAAACTAGAGAACGCCCACACGCAGCAACAAGACCCAGCACAGCCTCCCCAGCCCCCCAAAAGAGGCTCAGAAACAGATGTGAACAGAACTCATGGGGCTGGGCCAGAGGTTGCCTGAGGCTTCCATCTAGGAGACAATTATGAACCAACCCTCTTCATCTGGGAAGCCACATACTTCTCATGTGAAGATAAGCTGCACACTTACCTTCATAACCACAGGTTTTCCATCTTCCTACATAATCTTTATCAAGAGAGCACCATTCTCTTATGAAATCCATTGACGTGCACTTATAATACGTTCTGCCTCTATAGGTGAATGGGAAAACACATGGAGGACCTGAAAGGAGAAAGCCCTTGTTCCCTTCTTTGACTCCTAGGCGTCCATGATCCCTGGTACCTCTGGCAAAGTCTCCGTTCGAGACTGTCGTGTATAGAGTCCCCCGCTAAGCCCTGGGAATGTCAAGGTCTGTCTATCGTGGTCCCTCCCTCAGGGACTAGATTTCTTTAACGTTGGACAGTCTCTACTTTAGCATGTGGCAGCAGCTCTGAAGCCTGGACCGTGGGTTCAGGTTCCAGTCCCACCATCTACACATGCTCACCCATGATGCTCTCCAGGGTCACCCCCTTGGGGAATGTGGACACCTGCCTCCTTCTGTGACTGAGAGGATAACATTCGCTCCTGCCTGTCAAGTATCTTTGGAGGATCCCCATCACAGGCACCAGGGCACTCGTGTTAGTTTACTGTATTTGATTGCTGTTTGGCTGTCATTCTCTCCCTTTGATTACCTCAAGGAACTCAACAAGGAAAGCAGGCTTTGGGATACGTATTTTCGTCCTCATGCAGCTTCTCCACCAGAAGAAAAGCAGGTGCAGAGGAGGTGGATGGAGGAAGAGCAAGAACAAAGTAGGCTTAGGGTTAGGAGGGAGGAACTGCGAGAGTAGCGATGACATAGATATGTTTCATGAGTGAAATAGCTAGCTAGTGGGAAGCTGCTCTATAACACAGGGATCCCAGCCTGGCGCTCTGTATTGTCAACGTACACGGGTAGGATGTGGGCTGAGGTGAGAGGGATGCTCAAGAGAAGTGCAAATGTATATACTCATGGCTGAGTCATGCTGTTGTGTGGCAGAAATCCACACAAGATTATAAAACAATTATCCTCCAATTAAAAATAAAAACAAAACCAAAATAACAACCACAAAAGAACACAGCAGAGCCACATCCAGAATATCATCTGTAGTGGGGCCTGCCCTGCACCTGTAACTTTATGCTCACATTGCTCCCCGGGACACACGGGGACTCAAACACAAAACTGGGACTCGGCCGTAGCACCCTGCCTCCCCCAGGCCCTTGCTCTGCCCATCTCGACTCCTGCCCTGTCATGCCTGCACCAAAGACTGTGCTGTCCTCTCTCTGCCTCTCTCTCACCTTCTCTTGCCACCAATGCTTCCCAGGTCCCCCTCCTTCTGTTTACCATCCTTAGCATCCGGCTATGGATCGGGGATGTCAAGGTCAGTGTGGTGTGGTCCCTCCCTCGGGGACTAGGAAGGGTTCTCTGACTGTGGGCAGTTTTGACTTTATTGGTTTTGACAGTGAAAAAAATATATTTACAGATATACACGTGTCTATAGATAGAAAGAAATCAATGTCAAGAGTGGCTAGTCGACATGTGAAAAGTATATAAGCTGTGAGGACTGGTGTACTGCTGTGAATCTGGGGAGTTGCTACTTTATCATGTGACACCAGCTCTGAATCCCGGGCCCTGGGTTCCGATTGCAGCCCTGCCCTCTACAGAGGCGGATCCCTGATGCTCTCCGGATAAGCCCTCTTGGGGAATGTGCACACCTGCCTCCTCCCGTGACTGAGAGGGTAAAATTAGCTCCTGCCCTTAAGCATCTTTGGAAGACCCCCATCACAGTTACCAGGACACGCAGGCCAGTTTGGTGCATTTGATTGTTCTTTTGTTGTCATTCTCTTCAGGGTTTGATTACCTTGAGGATAATAAATGGTGTAAGGCAAATTTGTAGTGGTCATTTCGGGAGAAGGGTCGTACATGTCCATCGGTGGCTCATCTAGAAGAAAGGCAGGAGCAGAAGAGATGGATGGAAGAGGAGTAAGAGCAAAGCAGGGTTAGGGTTAGCTGGGATGAACTGAGAGAGGAGCACTGACATATACACACCATGTGTCAACAAGAGAGCTGATGGGAAGATGCTGTGTAACACAGGGAGCAGAGGATGGGGCGGGGTGGGGAGGGAGGCTTGAGAGGGAGGGGATATATATATATATATATTTGCTATGTAATAGGCTGCATAAATACATATATATTTATATATAAATATTTATATATATACACATAAACACACATACATATTCATATACATAAATATTTATATATGTATATATTTATGGCTGATTTGCATTTTCATGTGGCAGAAATCAACACAACGTGGTAAAGCAGTTATCCTCCAATTAAAAATAAAAGACAAAAGAAGAACAACAAAACAATAGCAACAACAACCAAAAAGCCCAAAGCAGAGCCACAACCAGACTATCGTCGGTAGTAGGACATGCCCGACATCTCTTTTCTTTTATATTCTAAGGTCCTTGTTTACCCTGAACAGATATACTCGATGGCTAGAGGGTCACCACACAGGTGAGAGAGACCCTGACAGGTTCGCATTGCTCCCCTACCGACACACATGCATTCAACCACAAAGTCAGACCCTCACTGTTCTTTGGACCTGCCCTGAGACCACACAGTCCCTGTTACTGGGTTGGCCCAAAAGTTGGCTCTGGTTTTTCCATACAATGGTATGGCAAAACAGGAAGGAATGTTTTTGGCCAACCCAGTATTTCAGACAGTCACCTCTACAAACATCAAAAACTCTTCATTTGAACAACATAACCAACCCTGGCACAGGCTGCCCATGTCTGGGACAGTGCAGTGGAGATTGAGGAATGAGACAGCTCCCAGAAAGGCCTTTGGCTCTGTTGCCAAATCACCCGGGTTTCAATTTCATAGAGTTGCTGGAAAATTAAATAACATGTGAATGCCATAGCGGCTGGCCCTTCTGACACATTCAGGAGATGGCAGCGGTATTGGTCACAGGATTATTATTGTTGTGACTGTTCCTCACCAGTCCACGTCTGGGGTGGGCTTCCCTGGTGGTTCAGCATTAAAGAACCCACCTGCCATTGCAGGAGGCGTGGGTTTACTCTCTGGGTCGGGAAGAGCCCCTGGGGAGGAAATGGCAACCCACTGCATATTCTTGCCTGGGAAATTCCATGGACAAGGAACCTGACGGGCTCCAGTCAAGTGGGTTGCAAAAGGGTCAGACACGCCTGAGCGACGGGCACTGGCACATCACCGTGTCTGGAGCAGGGTCTCTCTCACCAATTCTAGTCCGTCTCCCCTCCCTCACCTCCATTCACAGGGTGCAGTTGTAGAAACACAGGCGCACCAGCCCAAATCAGAAAGAGCCCCAAATGCAGTGCCATGGTAGCTTGCTCTCCTGTGGCTGACCAGCATCGATCTTCTTCTTATTTATCCGGTAACTCCAGCGTCCCTTCACCCTGATAAGAATCAACCTCACCTGGTCGATGGTTGATCATTCCTCAACCTGAGAGCAGGCAGGGCAAGTTTATCTCTCAGATGGAAAGTACAGGACATTGGCTGGCAGTCTAAAGTCTCCAAGCCTCAGGGCTTTGAAATGCACTTAACATGAGATCCGGGGCTTGTCTCCCACTGCTGAGGCGCAGATTCGCTCCCTGCCTGGGAACTAAGATGCTGCAAGCGGCACCGCATGACCAATAAATAGGAGAAGACACTATCGCGCTCCAGGCCTAACGCGATCGATCTCGGAGGGAGAGCAGTGAGTGGTCCCCTAGAGACCTTAGCTCCCTGCCCTGGAATTAAACCTAGGTCACTTGGATGAAAACTAGGAGTCCTAGCCCCTAAACCAGCTTAGGCTAGAGTCTAGAAGCTAAGGAGCCCTGGCTCTTGCTCCTGTTTGAAAGCAAGGTTTCCAGGAATGAAAACCTGTCACAACAAGTACCAAGGTTATTGTTAGAGACATTGCACCACAGATGCCAGACCACACAGGAAAACAGTTTATCCAACTCAGAAGTCAGGCAGAGATGCACACCCAGAGAGGAGTGGGGGCGACCTGGAGGAGGAGTGTGAGGTTCAGAGGTGAGTGTGAGGTTCAGAGGTGATGTGCACCACTTTTATAGGACAGTCCTTCCGGGTGTCTGTTCACATTTGGGCAATTATCTTGTTTCTTCCTTCACAGCTGTCTGGTCCAAGATGTGTGCCCAAATTTCTTCCAGGATGGACCCCAACACAGAGGCCTACAGCTGCTTGTCTACGCTTATTCTGGAGTGGGGCCGCCTCCCTCTTTGACTCCAAGAAGGCTTTCTGGACAAGTGCAGACGGGGCAGTCAGCCTTGACCTCTTGACCTCAGGAGTGGGCACCTTATGTATTTGTTTTAGCAGAGCTCAGTTCCTGCCTCTAGCTTTGTCCTTGGAATGTCTGAATATTACTTGAATTTTACTGCACTTGACGAATACCAGGTGTCCAGCCCAGAGACCCACTATCTCCTACCTTAAGACCACTTAGAGTCCATGGTGTGAGCTGTTTTAGAATCAGGCAAAATGTCTGTTAGTTATGCCTAATCCACCACTTACAACAGTCACTGTGCTCTGTCACTCTGTGGGTGATACTGATGAACATTTGAGGGGAACCCAAGGAATATAATGGCCTTGGTTGCTTGCTCCAAACGTCACTGGTGAAAGAAAGAGGTTAGCTCAGGAATCCCAACTTTCAAGCCAACTGCTGCCTATATGACTTAAGAGGTTCTTGATCCCTTTCTACTGTAGCTGCTGGGCTGAAACTGCTAGAAATCAAACATAACACCTCATCCTGCCATTGGCTGACTTGCCAACTTGACTCTAGGATAAGCTGAACTGTCAACTTCTCAGGGTATCTACTGGTTTTTTTGTTTGGTTGTTTTAGCTGGGCTTCGCTGCCTGGTGGCTCACTAGTAAGGAATCTGTCTACCATGCTGGAGACATTGGTTCCATCGTGGGTCTGGGAAGAGTCCCCTTTTCCCAGAGCAGCTAAGCACCTAAGAATGGGGTTTCTTAGTACAATGACCAGTGGAAGCTCAGAGTGTTAACCATTGGACCACCAGGGAAATTCCTGTCTACTTCTTTCTTTATTGTTAGCATACAGTATTTTTGATATAGAGCTTATTTATTTTTATTAAATAACTTCTATTGCGGTGTTTTTGCTTTAGGCTTCCCTGGTGGCTCAGTGCTAAAGAATACCCCTGCCAACGCAGGGGACGCAAGTTCGATTCATGGGTTGAGAAGATCCCCTGGAGAAGGAAATGGCAACCCACTCCAGTATTCCTCCCTAGGAAATCCCATGGGCAGATGGGCAGAGGAGCTTTGAGGGCTACAGTCCAAGGAGGTTACAAAAGAGCTGGACATGACCTAGTTTCCAAACTACAGGAACAACAACATACTTGCTTTACAATCTTGTGTTAGCTTTATTGCATAGCAAAATAAGTCAGCCATATGTATCTCCACTTCTTTTGGATTTCTCTCCCATTAGTTTTATTTATACTTTTTATTTATTTATTTAACTTTTTTTCTTTCTTGGGTCTTCCTTGTGGTTTAGCTTTTCTCTAGTTGTGGCAACTGGGGCTAGTCTCTAGTTGTGGTGCAGGGGCGTCTCATTGCAGTGGCTTCTCTTGTTGCAGGTCACAGGCTCTAGGGCACTCAGGCTTCAGCAGGTGCAGCTCTTGGTCTCTAGAGTAGGCCCAGTAGTTGGGATACATGAGCTTAGCTGCGCTGGGAAAAGCGGAATCTTCCCAGACCAGGGATGGAACCAATGTCTCCAGCATGGCAGACAGATTCCTTACTACTGAGCCACCAGGGAAGCCCCTGGTTTCCTTTTTATTTTTATTAAAACATTTTCAGTTAAAACTTTTTATTATTTAACTTAAAAATTATGTTTTATTTTTACCTCCTGGTTTCAAGTGAAGCTCTGAGTTACTGGCCTTAAATCACAAACATTCTATCAATGCCTCCTTGCTGCACAGTGATTAAAAGTCTGTGTATCTCTTCCCTGGATGATGACTGAAAGTCTATCACCAGGTATCAAGGATTCCTTAGATAGGCATTGAGTGGTGTGTGTGTGTGTGTTTTAATTTAAAATTATTTATTTATTTTTAAATTTATTTACTTTTAATTGAAGGACAATTGGTTTCTGCCATACCTCAGTACGAATCAGCCATAAGTACACATATGTCCCCTCCCTCCCACCTTCCAGCCCATCCCACCCCTTTAGTTTGTCACAGAGCCCTGATTTGGGAGTTGGTGATGGACAGGGAGCCCTGGCGTGCTGCAATTCATGGGGTCACAAAGAGTCAGACACGACTGAGCGGATGAACTGAACTGAACTGAATATTCCATTGTATGTATGTACCACAGCTTCTTTATCCGTTTATCTGTCAGTGGACATTAAGGTTGCTTCCATGTCCTAGCTCTTGTAAATAGTGCTGCAATGAATATTGGGTTATATGCGTGTGTGTTTTTTTTTTTTTCAATTATAGTTTTCTTTGGGTGTATGCCCAGTACTGAGATTGAAACGGAGCGGGACTCTATGATCCTTGCCCACCCACCCCACCCCTTGCCTTCTGCCTGCCTTTTGCCTGTGGAAAACTTTAGTCAAAGAACAAGTTTAATCAGAGAAATAAGAAATGCTGAAACAAAGGAAAACAGTCTAAGGAGACTAAATATAGTAATGTAGTCATTAAGCACAGTGAAGGAGCTTTAGTTGTTTCTCAAGAGCTTCAGATAATATTCTGAGCCACATCCTGTGGGCTGTCTTACAGATATGAAAACATCAGGTGGAGAAGTTCACTATAGGACGACCAGCCTGTACCCAGGACTTGAGTTGGCACAATTCCAAGAATGGATCACGAAGAAATGGGAACAAATGGACCCTGGAACTAAAGATTAACTGCACCTAAAACATTCAAGATGATGCTGATCAGACCACTGATAACCAATTTGCAGATGACTCTTAGAGATGACTGTGCTGTTTCTGCATGTAACCCCCACACGCACTTTGTCTATAAAACTCTCACCTCCTACTTGTCAGGTGGAGAGTCGGCCTTTTGACAGATGTCCACCACGCTACCACCCCCCGTTGCCAGCATCCGAAATAAGCAAACTTTCCTTTCCACCAACCTGGCCTGTTTCCTGGCTTTTGAATGGCAAGCATCCGGACTCCCCATGTGTACCTTTAGGTAACAAGATATGAAAAGGTCATATGGTAGGTTTATTCCTACTTTTAAAGGAATCACCATACCGTCTTCGATAGTGGCTGCATCAATCTACATTCCCACCAACAATGTAAGAGGGTGCCCTTTTCCCCACACCCTCTCCAGCATTTATTGTGTGTAGAGTTTTTGATGATGGCCTTTCTGATGGGTATGAGGTGATACCTCACTGTAGTTTTTATTGGCATGTCTCTAATAAAGAAGTTGAACATCTTTTCATGTGTTTGTTAGCCATCTGTATGTCTTCTTTGGAGAAATATCTGTGTAAGTCATCTGCTCACTTTTTGATTGGGCTGTTTGTTTTTCTGGTATTGAGTTGCACGAGCTGCGTGTATATTTTGGAAATTAATCCTTTGTCAGTTTTTCATTTGCTGTTGTTTCCTCCCCATGCTGAAGGTTGTCTTTTCACCTTCTTTACAGTTTTCTTTGCTGTGCAAAAGCTTTTAACGTTAATTAGGTCCTACTTGTTTATTTTTGTTTTTATTTCCATGACTTTAGGAAGCGGATCATAGGGGATCTTGCTGTGATTTATGTCAGAGAGTGTCCTACCTGTGTTTACCTCTATGAGTTTTCAAGTTTCCAGTCTTACATTTAGGTCTTTAATCCATTTTGAGTTTATCTTTGTGTATGGTGTTAGGAAGTGTTCCAGTTTCATTCTTTTACATGTAGCTGTAAAAGTTTCCCAGCACCACTCATTGAAGAGACTAGATCCTTCATTGTCTATTCTTGCCTCCTTTGTCAAATATAAAGTACCCATGGGTGCACGGGTTGATCTCTGGGCTTTCTGTCGTAGTCCGTTGGTCTGTATTTCTGTTTTTGTGATCAGCACTGAGTGATTTTTTAGGATAAAATTTAGTGATCAGGCCTTTTCAGGCCCTTCATTATTTCTGACACCTGTGAATTTAACCTTTCAATCAGGCCCTGTTAGTGATGGAAAAAATATTTGCCTAAAATTCCTATGGATGTGTCAGATTCTGCATTTAGGACTGAGACCAGGGCAAACACAGTCCATCTTGTTTTCCCCTACCCAAGTTACAGTGCAGAGAGGTGGGCAGTTTAAGTGTAAGGGGAAAAGGATGAACTGAGAAGACATGATGGGACTCCTTATACTGAGGAATCAGAGAATAACACCAGGAAGAAATAACATTTCAGCTAAGTTGGGAAAAGAAAAATCTCTTACGACAAGGATGGGGCCTTGGTACCCTCTGGGACTCTCCTCCCATCCCACTTCTGGCCTTGCCACCAGGTCCTCACCTGTCAATCAGACCCCCGGGAGGGACAATTGTGATGTGCTTTGATGTTCCATTGGGACCCAGAGAAAGAGAAAGGAAAACAAGAAGATCCTGCCTGGTTAACCGGTGCACACCGAGACCCTCCCATTTGATACACAGGTTTCTTTGTGGAGGAAAACAAATAAGACCACATCTGCAGAGAAAGTGTTTATTGATTGGACCCATGCACAGCAGGCACAGGGTGGAGATGTAGGGAAAGAACTTCACTTCTGCTACTCAGAGCATCACCTTCGCTTGAGCGTTCTTGATTTTCTCCACTGAAGTTTCAAAGGCTTGACTGCATCCATGGCCGTGGGTGGACACACTGGTCAGTAACTGAACATAGTTTTGGGGTCAGTGTTCATGAAGTCTGGTTTGTTTCCCAGTCAGTCCCACAGAGATCAAAGATCTGTTTCTCCTTTGCTTTCTGTTCATCCCATCTTGATGCCTACTGTCTCACGCCTGCTCCTAAGGCTGTGTTGTCCTCTCTCTGCCCCTCTCTCACCGCCCTTCCGTCTTCTCTTGCTACCGATGCTCCCCGGACACTCCTCCCTGCATTTGTCATCCTGCAATCTCTCCTTGGACTTGCCTCTCCATTCCCCTTGTCTCTTCCTCTGTTTCCGTCTTTCCTTCCCCCCTTTCCTCATCCTCATGTCTGTATCATTCTCCCCGTGAACCTCTGCTCCTCACTCTTTGCCCTGCATCTTTCTCCCTCATCCCCTCTCTCCGCCTGCCTCTTTCCTCCTTCTCACTCTGGCATCTGACTCCACCTCTTTACCCAGCCCTTCCTCTTCCCTGCTCACCCCTGTTCCTATCCATCCTTCCTGGACACTCTTACCTCTTTTTACTGCTAGTAATACTTCCAGACTCTATCTTGGTCATAGTTTGGAGAGAGTGAGCACCAATAGCTCATAGTAATACTCCCAATTATTGTGCAAGTGTTAAATGACTTGCCTTCATAGATAAAGGGAAAGACACATTTGGCATAGTCTGAAAAAACAGAAGGGACAGGTGAAAATATTAATTGCAGGAGGATTATTTTTAGTGTTATCAAGAGAAAGTGGGGCTTCCCTGGCAGTGCAGTGGTTAAGAATACCTTGCTGTGCAAGAGACACTGGTTCCACCTCTGGACCTGGAAGATTCCACACACCGAGGGGAAAATAAGCATGGGCACCTCAACTACTGAGCCCACGGGCTGCCCAACTGAAGCCCTTGTGCCTAGAACCTGTGCTACCCAACAAAAGAAGCCGCCGCAATGAGAGACCCACACACCAGCAAAGAGTAGGCCCCACTTGCTGCAGCTGGAGAACACCTGGGCCCAGCAACAAAGACTGAGCAGAGCCCTCCCCACCACCGCCCAAAAGAAGAGAGAAAGGGACAAGAACGGAACCCAGAGGGCTGGATCAGGAGATGTCTGAGGCTTCCCTCTGGGAGACAATTTGGACTTTCCCCCTTCATCTGGGAAGCCAGGTGCTTCTCACACGAGGACACGCTTACCTCTCTCAGTGCAGTATTTCCATCTTCCTACATAGTCTGCATCGAGGGAACACCACGGGAATATGGAACCACGGAATGTGCAGTCAAAATGCTTTTTGTTTCCATAGGTGAATGGGAAAACACACTCTTCATCTGAAAGAAGAAAGACATTGTTTGCTTCTTTGGCACTTAGAGTTTCATGACGTCTGTGGTAACTCTCCATCCAAGCCTGCCCATCAGCCCCAAGCCTGCTGTGTACAGAGCCCCTGCTAAGCATCGGGGATGTCAAGGTCAATGGTGTGGTCCCTCCCTCAGGGACTAGAAAGGCTTCTCTAACTTTGGACAGTGTCTACTTTACTGTTTTTTTGATAGTGAAAAAAAAACCACAATCATTTGGATATATACACCTGTCTGGAAGTATAAAGAAATACAAATGAAAAGTGTTGCTGCTGCTGCTGCTAAGTCACCTCAGTCGTGTCTGACTCTGTGCGACCCCATAGACAGAAGCCCACCAGGCTCCCCCATCCCTGGGATTCTCCAGGCAAGAATACGGGAGTGGGTTGCCATTTCCTTCTCCAATGCATGAAAGTGAAAAGTGAAAATGAAGTCGCTCAGTCATGTCTGACCCTCAGCGACCCCATGGACTGCAGCCTACCAGGCTTCTCCATCCATGGGATTTTCCAGGCCTGAGTACTGGAGTGGGGTATACAAATTGTAAGGATTGGTGCACAAATGTGACTTTGGACAGTTTCTACTTCAGCATGCAGCACCAGGGCTGAAGCCTGGATCCTGGGTTCAGATTCCAGCCCTGCCAGCTACACGATGTTCATGTCTGAAGCTGTCTGGGGCCGCCCCCTTGGGGGACATGCACAGCTGCCTCCTCCCGGGACTGAGAGGGTACTATGAGCTCCTGCCTGTACGATGCCTCTGGCGACTCCCCTCAGTTGCCCTGCCGCACATGGTAACTTGTTGCACTGGATTGTGGCTTGTTGTCATTCGCTTCCATTGTTGATTACCTTTGGTTTCTGCACCAGAAGCAATGTCTTTCTCTTCTTCAGGAGGAATGAAGTAGTCCTCAGACAGCTGCTGATGTGGAAGAAAAGCAGGAGCAGAGGAGACGGACAGAGGAGGAGCAGGAACAAAGCAGGGTTAGGCTTAGGTTGGACGAATTGAGAGAGTATCACTGGCATATCTATACCAGCCCATGTAAGTTAGACAGCTAGTAGGGAGCTGCTGTATAACACAGGGAGCCCAGCCCACCCTCTGTGTTTTCAACCTGGAGAAGTAGGATGGTGGGTGGGGCTGGAAGGAGTCGCAAGGGGGAGGGGATATATATATAAGTATATATATAAACACTGTAAAGCACTTATTCTCCAATTAAAAATTTTAAAAAAACAAACACACACACAAAATAACATCAACAACTGAAAAAACCAAACCAAAACAAAGCAGGGCCATGACCAGAATATCATCTATAGTCGGACCTGCCTAGCATCTCTAATTTTTCTTTTCTATTTTGAAGTCCTTGTTTACCTGAACAATATACTCAAAGACCAGAGAGCTAAGCAGAATAGGGGAGGGAGACCCTGATACGTTCTCACTGCTCCCCTATGAACATCCATGGATTCAGCCACAAAGTCAGAGTCTGCTATAGTGCGGTTCTTTGGACCTGCCCTGAGACCACACTGTCCCTGTTACTGGGTAGGCCCAAAAGTTGGTTCTGGTTTTTCCATATGAGGTTATGGCAAAACCAAGTGAACTTTTTCTTGGCCAACCCAATATTTCAAACAGTCAACTCTTCAAACATCAGGAGCTCTTCATTTGAACAACATAACCAACCCTGGGAGTAGGTTGTCTGTGTCTGGGACAGTGCAATGGAGATTCAGGAATGAGGCATCTCTCAAAAAGGCCTCTAGCTTTGCTGCCAAACTCATCCATGTTCAATTTCATAGAGTTTCTTGAATATTAAATAAAATGTGAAGCCCTTCATAATGTCTGTCCCTTGGGACGTACTCAAGAAATGGGAGATGATTTCTCATGGCTATCATTATTATCATGACCTTAATTATCAGTCCATGTCTGGGGCAGGGTCTTTTTCACCATTTCTAGCCTGTCACCTCTCTCTCACCTCCATTCACAGGGTCCAGTTGTAGAAACATAGACACACCAGCCCAAATCAGAAAGAGCCCCAAATGCGGTGCCATGGCAGCTTGCAACTCCTGTGGCTGACCAAGTCATTTTGCTCCCAATACCACTTCAACCTGATAGGAATCAACCTCACCTGGTCAATGGTTGATCATTCCTCAACCTGAGAGCATGTTGTTCAAGTTTATCTCTCAGATGGAAAGTACAGGACATTGGCTGGCAGTCGAATGTCGCCAAGCCTCAGTGGTTTGAAATGCATTTAAAATGAGACCTAGGGCTTTGAATTCTGCTTCAGGAGTGCAAGTTTGATCCTTGGTTGGGGAACTAAGATCCTGTGTGGTGTGGCCAAAATAAAAGACACTAATGACCTCCCAGTTGTGAAGAGACTACTGATAGGCAAAATTTCTGTTCAGTTCAGTTCAGTCGCTCAGTCGGGTCCAACTCTTTGCGACCCCATGAATTGCAGCACGCCAGGCCGCCCCTGTCCATCACCATCTCCCGGAGTTCACTCAGACTCACGTCCATCGTATCATTGATGCCATCCAGCCATCTCATCCTCGGTTGTCCCCTTCTCCTCCTGCCCCTAATCCCTCCCAGCATCAGAGTCAATGAGTCAGCTCTTCACATGAGGTGGCCAAGGTACTGGAGTCTCAGCTTTAGCATCATTCCCTCCAAAGAAATCCCAGGGTTGATCTCCTTCAGAATGGACTGGTTGGATCTCCTTGCAGTCCAAGGGACTCTCAAGAGTCTTCTCCAACACCACGGTTCAAAAGCATCAATTCTTTGGCACTCAGCCTTCTTCACAGTCCAACTCTCACATCCATACATGACCACAGGAAAAACCATAGCCTGGACTAGACGGACCTTAGTTGGCAAAGTAATGTCTCTGCTTTTGAATATACTATCTAGGTTGGTCATAACTTTTCTTCCAAGGAGTAAGCATCTTTTAATTTCATGGCTGCAGTCACCATCTGCAGTGATTTTGGAGCCCCCAAAATAAAAAGTCTGACACTGTTTGCACGGTTTCCCCATCTATTTCCCATGAAGAGATGGGACTGGATGCCATGATCTTCGTTTTCTGAATGCTGAGCTTTAAGCCAACTTTTCCCCTCTCCTCTTTCACTTTCATCAAGAGGCTTTTTAGTTCCTCTTCACTTTCTGCCATAAGGGTGGTGTCATCTGCATATCTGAGGTTATTGATATTTCTCCTGGCAATCTGGATTCCAGCTTGTGCTTCTTCCAGCCCAGCATTTCTCATTATGTACTCTGCATATAAGTTAAATAAGCAGGGTGACAATATACAGCCTTGACGTACTCCTTTTCCTATTTGGAACCAGTCTGTTGTTCCATGTCCAGTTCTAACTGTCACTTCCTGACCTGCATACAGATTTCTCAAGAGGCAGGTTAGGTGGTCTGGTATTCCCATCTCTTTCAGAATTTTCCACAGTTTATTGTGATCCACACAGTCAAAGGCTTTGGCATAATCAATAAAGCAGAAATAGATGTTTTTCTGGAACTCTCTTGCTTTTTCCATGATCCAGTGGATGTTGGCAATTTGACCTCTTGTTCCTCTGCCTTTTCTAAAACCAGCTTGAACATCAGGGAGTTCATGGTTCACGTATTGCTGAAGCCTGGCTTGGAGAATTTTGAGCATTACTTTACTAGCATGTGAGATGAGTGCAATTGTGCGGTAGTTTGATATGCCTAATCAACCACTTCAAGTAACAAGCAGGGTTCTATGTGACTCTGTTGATAATACATTTGAACATTTGGGGAGAAACTAAGGAATATAATGACCTTGGTTGAGTGCTCCTAAAGTCATCAGACAAAATAATGAAAGAAAAAGGCAAGCTCAGGCACTCAAACTTTTAGCCCAAGTGCTGCCTAAATGACTTAAGAGTTCCTGGACCTCTTTCTCCTAGAGCTGCTGGGCTGAAATTGCTGGAAATCAAACATAGGACTTCATCCTGCCATTGGCTGATTTGCCAACTTGATTGCAAGGCATGTTGAACCTGTAGTCATTCAAGTTGTCTTCTGGTTTTCTTTTTGTTTGCTTGTTTGGCTGCGTCTTGTGATACAGGGGTTCTTAGTTCTACAGCCAGGGATGGAACCCAAGCCCCTTGCAATAGAAGCTCAGAGTCTTAATCACTGGCCCATCAGGGAAGTCCCTGTCTACTGTTTTTGTTAGCATATAGTATTTATGATATAAGCTTATTTTTTTATTAAATAATTTTTATTTCAGTATAGTTACTTTGGGCTTCCCTTGTGGCTCAGTGGTAAAGAATCTGCCTGCCAGTGCAGGAGACACGAATAGATCCCAGGGTCAGGAAGATCCCCTGGAAAAGGAAATGGCAACCCACTTCGATATTCTTGCCTGAGAAATCCCAGGTGCAAAGGAGCCTGGTGGGCTACAGTCCATGGTGTCACAAAGCGTCGGTTACGACTTACTGACTAAACAGCATCATAACTGCTTTACAATGTTGGATTAGTTTCTACTACATAGCAAAATGAGTCAGCCATACGTATACAATATCCCCTTCTTTCTCAGTTTCCCTCCTATTAGTCCCTGTGTACTATCAGGATTCCCAAGTGTCTCATTGGTAAAAATCCTCTTGCCAATACAGGAGACCCACAAGAGGCAGGAGATAAGGGTTCAGTCTCTGGGTAGGGAAGATCACATAGAGAAAGGAATGGCAAGCCACTCCAGTATTCTTGCCTGGAGAATTCCATGGACAGAGGAGCCTGTCAGGCTACAGTCCATGGGGTTGCAAAGAGTCAGACACAACTGAGTGACTAACTTTCACTCATTCACTCAGACAAATATCATATGATATCACTCACATTTGGAATCTGTTTTTTTTAAGATATAAACAAACTTATTTACAAAAAAAAAGCAGAGTGTATACAGTTTGAAAACAAATGGTTACCAAAGGATGCTGGAGTGGGTTGCCATTTCCTTCTCCAGTAAATGAAACAAGAAAGCTAGGAGGGATAAATCAGGAGCTTGGGATGAGCACGTGCACCCTACTGTATATAAGAGAGACAACCAATGAGGACCTACTGTATAGCACGCGGAACTCTACCCAGTACTCTGTGATAACCTGTATGAGAAAAGAATCTAAGAGAGAATTAATATATGTAGATGCATAACTAAATAGCTTTGCTATACACCTGAAACTAACACAACAGGGTGTGTCCTCAGTCACTTTAGTTGTGTCTGACTCTTTGCCACCCTATGGACTGTGGCCCACCAGGCTCCTCTGTCCATGGGGATTCTCTGGGCAGGAATGCTGGAGGGGAGTGCCATGCCCTCCTCCGGGGGATCTTCTCCACCTGGGAATCGAAATCACGTCTGCCTGCATCTCCTGCATTGCAGGTGGATTCTTTACCCACTGAGCCACCTGGGAAGCCCATAAAACATGGTAAAACAACAATACTCTATAAAATTAAAATATTAAATAAATAAAGGATTTGTTCTTTCCTGGCCTATCTGAAATGCTATTTCTTTCTGGAAATATATTGGGACTCCTCAGTACGAGGATCTCTGGTCAGGTCCTGCCAGTTTTCTTACTTCCTTCTTGCAGTTAAGTTGTCCCTCTTCCCCAGCGGACTGTAATCTCTGGAAGAACCAGGTGGACTGGGCTCTCTGCCCTGGCATCATTCCTTAATGTAGAACCTGGCACAGATTTGGTCCCCCGATGTTTTTCAAAGGGCATGTTGCCCTTTAAAAAAAATCAGATATTCTGGAGAGCAATATATGAGTTAGTAGCTGAACTTGAATAAGACAAAGTTAAATTCACAAGTGTCAGAAATAATGAAGGACCTGGAAGCCAGAGCCTAATCTTTGGGTGTAATAGAGGCTGTGGGAGCTGGTGATTACCTTTAAGTCATCATTCAGGTGAGGTTGCCATTCTTGGCTTCTATGATGTGGAGACTGATAACTGAGACTAAAACTAAAAACCTGGAGAAGAGCACAGCAACCCACTCCAGTATTCTTGCCTGGAGAATCCCATGGACAGAGGAGCCTGGCAGGCTACAGTTCATAGGGTTGCACAGAGTCAGACATGACTGAAGTGACTTAGTGCTCACAAAACTAAAAACCAGGTGATATTAAGGGCTATCCAATTAAGGAACCTAGAAAACCTTCACCTGTGGTTCCAGTAAAGCAGCAAAGAAATCTTCGTTTTTGTCACTCTAAATGGATTACAAAGAAACATTTATTTAGGGACCTGCCTGGCAGTCCAGTTGTTAAGACTCTGAAGTTCCATCCCTGGTTGGGGGAACTAAGATCCCGCATGCTAGCATTGTGTGGCCAAAAAAAAAAAAAGGAATATTTCTTTAAGGAAATATACTGAATATCAGTAGAACAGCAAAAGTCTGTGAGATTTGGAATGATGCTCTGCATGCACCTCCAGCTCTGGGTGATGCAAGTAACATTAACTGGGTGTACCAAAAGAAGGTTCCTGGGCTTCCCCGCGGGTCCAGTGGTTAAGAATCCACCTAGAAATGCAAGGGACACCAGTTTGATCCTTGGTTCAGGAAGATCCCACATGCCTCAGGGCAACTGAACCCACGCACTGCAAGTACTGAGCCCGTGGGCCACAATTACTGAAGCCATCGCACCGTAGAGCCTGGACTCTGTGACAAGAGGAGCCACAACAGTGAGGAGACTTCAAGCAGCCCTGGAGAGTAGTCCCTGCTTACCAAACCAGGGAAAGCCCTCGCTCAGCAAGGAAGACCCTTAAAAATTAGAAAATAGAAGCCGGACTCCCTCATCCCCCTTCTCCAGCCAGCGACTATATAGCATCATTGTCAGTGGGTCAGGCTTCCAGCTTTACTCACCCCGCTCAATTCCATGTCACAGATGGATAGAGGGAAATTTCAGGCAAGTGTGATCGAGAGGCTAGAGACTGTCTCCTCGAACCCAACTTCAGTCATGGGGCTGAGGCTCCATTCAACAACAGCAAGCTGAGAATACGGGAATCTCCATCACCCTTACTCCAGCCTGCTTGTAGTGAAGATTCTCCACGCCAGGAGAAGCAAGCCAAGAAGACCAGAGGCTACCACCCCTGCCAAGGGTCCTGTTAATAATAAAGCAGGTGTGGCATTCTGAAAAAATCTCTCCACTGTCCTCGCCTCCAACTCCCAAACTGTGGCTCAGAGATGCAGACAAGAACAGAGAGCTTTAAGGTTCTTTCCACAGAAAGCTACTTTATTTGGAACAGAAAGGGAGGCTGGGGGTAGGGGGTGGGGTGGAGTTCATGACTAAGGACACTCTGCAAACAATGGAGATCAAAAAAATTTTTTTATGAAGACCATTTTTAAGTCTTTATTGAATTTGTTACAATATTGCTTTTGTTTTATGTTTGGGTGGGTTTTTTTTTTTTTTTGGCTGTGAGATATGTGGGATCTTAGTTCCCTGCTGCTGCTGTTGCTGCTAAGTCGCTTCAGTTGTATCCAGCCAGGGATCAAATCTGCACACCCTTCAGTGGAAGGTGAAGTCTTAACTGGACTGCCAGGGACATCCCCAACAATGGAGATTTTGGTAGTAAGCAATGAAGAGGAGACTAGTAGTCCCACCGTGACAACTAATTAAACCCTAGGCTCACTGTCTAACAAAAGAGAACTAGGGAAAAAGCTAACTAACAGGAGTCCTCTGGGGGTCAGGACAAACTCAAAGCTTGGCCTCGGAAACGACCCTTGGCTGAATTTAATAGAGTCTGAATGTAAAGCAATTTATATCCCAGGCACTGTCAAAAACAATAGGATAGGTGCTTTCCTGGTGGTCCAGTGGTTAAGAATCCACCTGCCAAAGCAGGGGACACGGGTTCCATCCCCGGTCTGGGAAGATTTCACATGCTGTGGGGCAACTAAGCTCATGAGCCACAATTACTGAGCCCTAGAGCCTGTCCCCTTGCAGCAGGGGAGGCCGCATCAGTGAGAAGCCTGTGCACTGCAGCAAAGGCCCATTGCAGCCCAAAATAAATTTAAATTAAAAAAAAAAAAGAGTAATCAGCCAGAAACTAGTGGAACCTAAGAGCTGGGTATGATAACCAGAGAGACTGGGGGAAAGACAGACAGACGGCCTTAGTAGAACCACTGTCTTTCCAGGTAGACTGTGTGTGTGCCCAAAGGAGGTGCCCTCCCAAAGGGAAAACTAACATCAGAGGCTCTCTGCAGAGAAAACAGACATCACTGAAATAGTCTAGCCAAGTCACTGAACAAACAAAAAGATAAGCAAAGAACAACGAAAGGAAGCCTTGTTGTTTATTATTATTGCTGGTTATAATCAGTATCCAGAGTAGGGACAATATATTCTATAAAATGTTCAGGTTTCAATAAAAATATTGGACGCTTATAATGATACAAGAAAGTAAGACTCTTATACAAAGTTGCAGGTTACAAAATAAATTTAAAAATCAATTGTATTTCGACACACTGGCAATGAATACTCTAAAAACAAAATTAATAAAAATATCAAAAGAATAAAACACTTGTTCAGTTGCTAAAGAAGCACAGGAGTTATTTTAAAAAATCAGAAAATATTTCTGAAAGAAATTAAGAAAGGCCTAGATAAATGGAAAGACTGCATGTTCATGGACTGGAAGACCTGAAATACTCTTGAGATGGCCTGTGCCCTTGTGCTTAGCCACTCAGTCACGTCTGACTCTTTGAGACCTCAGGGAGGGACTGTAGCCCACCAGGCTCCTCTATCCCATGGGATTTCCCAGGCAAGAATGCTGGAGTGGGTTGCCGTTTTCTTCTCCAGGGGATCTTCCTGATCCAGCGACTGAACCCACGTCTCCTGAATTGCAGACAAATTCTTTACTGTCTGAGCCACCAGGGAAGCCCATTAAGATGGCAATACCTCCAAACTGATCCAGAGATTCAACTCAGTCCTTATCAAAACTCCAGCTTTCTTCTTCTTCTAAAATTTGTATGGAAACTCAAGGGACCCAGAATAATCTAAACAGTCTTTTTTTCCTTCAAGATTTGTGGTTTAAAATCATTTAAAAATTTTTTTTTTTTTTTTTACTTTGGCCACCCCACACAGCTATTGGGATCTCCATTCCCTGACCGAGGATTGAAGCTAGGCTATGGCAGTGAAAGCCCAGAATCCTAATTACTTAGGTCCCCAGAGAACTGCCCATACTAGTTAATTTATACAAGTGATATTTTGCTACAAAATAATTTTTCTTACTTAAAAAAATACAGATAGTGCAAATTTAATGTGTTGCACACCTAAAGATTATGTCTGCCACATTTTGTTTATCTGTTCCCCTAGTCATGGATATTTGAGTTGCCTCTGACTCCCTACAAAAATGAACAGAGGGATTATACAAACTGTAGTTCCAAAGTTTTTAGTGTAAAGCAAGGAACAGATAAATTGCCCAATAAATGATTATTGTCTTCATTAACATTAAAAAATAATAAAAGAATCTGAACAACTAATTTTGCAACCCCTGATCAAAACTCACCTCCCACTCTGACATCACTGCCCTAAACAAGGATACCCCACCTGGCAGCTAAAACATCATCACAACATAGAGGAATTTTCAAATTCTTACCTTTCTGCAGTGCTCATCCTTCTCAGACTTCTGCCTCTCTTGTCTACTCTCTAAAACTTACCGCTTTTTTTTTTTTTTTGCCTTATTAGCATCAAGTTTCAGGTAATCAGCGGCAGTTGGTGGTGGTTAGTTTTGTTGTTTCTTTCTTTTTTAAAAGATTTCTTTGGAGAGGGTTATGAAGAAATACAGAGAAGGCAATGGAACCCCACTCCAGTACTGTTGCCTAGAACATCCCATGGATGGAGGAGCCTGGTGGGCTACAGTCCATGGAGTCGCTAAGAGTGGGATATGACTGAGTGACTTCACTTTCACTTTTCACTTTCATGCATTGGAGAAGGAAATGGCAACCCACTCCAGTGTTCTTGCCTGGAGAATCCCAGGAACGGGGGAGCTTGGTGGGCTGCCATCTATGGGGTCACACAGAGTTGGAGATGATTGAAGCGACTTAGCAGCAGCAGCATGAAGAAATGAGTTTCAGTTCAGTTCAGTCACTCAGTCGGGTCCGACTCTTTGCAACCCCATGAATTGCAGCACGCCAGGCCTCCCTATCCATCACCAACTCTCGGAGTTCACCCACACTCAGGTCCATTGTGTCAGCGATGCCATCTGGCCATCTCATCCTCGGTTGTCCCCCTCTCCTCCTGCCCCCAATCCCTCCCAGCATCAGAGTCTTTTCCAATGAGTCAACTCTTCGCGTGACGTGGCCAAAGTACTGAAGTTTCAGCTTCAGCATCATTCCCTCCAAAGAAATCCCAGGGCTGATCTCCTTCAGAATGGACTGTTTGGATCTCCTTGCAGTCCAAGGGACTCTCAAGAGTCTTCTCCAACACCACAGTTCAAAAGCATCAATTCTTTGGTGCTCAGCCTTCTTCACAGTCCAACTCTCACATCCATACATGACCACAGGAAAAACCATAGCCTGGACTAGACGGACCTTAGTCGGCAAAGTAATGTCTCTGCTTTTGAATATGCTGTCTAGGTCAGTCATAACTTTTCTTCCGAGGAGTAAGCATCTTTTAATTTCATGGCTGCAGTCACCATCTGCAATGATTTTGGAGCCCAAAAAATAAAGTCTGACACTGTTTCCACTGTTTCCCCATCTATTTCCTATGAAGTGATGGCACCGGATGCCAAGATCTTCGTTTTCTGAATGTTGAGCTTTAAGCCAACTTTTCCCTCTCTCCTCTTTCACTTTCATTAAGAGGCTTTTTAGTTCCTCTTCACTTTCTGCCATAAGGGTGGTGTCATCTGCATATCTGAGGTTATTGATATTTCTCCTGGAAATCTGGATTCCAGCTGCAGCCATGAAATTAAAAGATGCTTACTCCTTGAAAGAAAAGTTATGACCAGTCTAGTTCAGTTCAGTTCAGTCACTCAGTCGTGTCTGACTCTTTGTGATCCCGTGAATCACAGCACGCCAGGCCTTCCTGTCCATCACCAACTCCCGGAGTTCAGACTCACGTCCATCGGGCCAGTGATGCCATCCAGCCATCTCATCCTCAGTCATCCCCTTCTCCTCCTGCCCCCAATGCCTCCCAGCATCAGAGTCTGGGGCTGGGATTCCAGCCCCGCATTTCTCATGATGTACTCTGCATATAAGTTAAATAAGCAGGGTGACAATATACAGCCTTGACGTACTCCTTTTCCTATTTGGAGCCAGTCTGTTGTTCCATGTCCAGTTCTAACTGTTGCTTCCTGACCTGCATATAGGTTTCTCGAGAGGCAGGTCAGGTGGTCTGGTATTCCCGTCTCTTTAGGGCTTTATTATTCAGCCTTTACATTTTATCTATTTATTCATTTATGGCTGCACTGTGTCTTCATTGCTTTGAGTGGGCTTTCTCTACTGTGGCCAGCTGGGGCTACTCTCCATTGCGGTGTGGGCTCTATACTCCAGCTCAGTACTTGTGTCGTACAGGTTTAGTTGCCCCACAGCATGTGGGATCTTTCTAGACCCGGAATTGAACCCATGTCCCCTGCATCGGCAGACAGATTCTTAACCACTGGACCACCAGGGAAGTCCTTAGTTTTGTTGTTCAAGAGGAATGTGTGTGCAGGTATAGCAGAAATTTACAAGTGAAAAGTGAAAGTGTTAGTCAGTCATGTCTAACTCTGCGACTCCATGGACTGAAGTCCACCAGACTCCTCTGGCTGTGGAATTCTCCAAGCAAGAATACTGGAGTGGGAAGCCATTCCCTTCTCCGGGGAGTCTTCCTGACCCAGGAATCAAATCCACATCTCCTGTATCGCAGGCAGATTCTTTACGATCTGAGTCATCAAGAAGCCCCAGCAGCGGAAGTTTGGTTCACTTCAATAAGCAGTTCTGGAAGACCCATAACATCAAGTTGCCAGTCACATTTTATGGATGCTATTAAGTCGTAAAGCTGTCGGAAACAATGCCTGTCCCTGAAGTGTTGTTACCTTGTCTGGGGAGGTTATACATTGTGTGGGAACAGTATGAAATTGAAGGGAAGCTAGCAGGAAGCCAGGGCTCTGTGGAGGGAGATCAGCGCCAGCGGAGTCAAGCAAGGTCTGCTGGAGCTGCAGGGAGACATCTAGTGGGACCCTCCAGGGTGGGTAAGTGGCAACAGGAGATGGAGTTTCAGAGAGGAAAGGGCACGAGCACAGCCCTGGAGGGAGCCACGAGTATCATGGGTGATGTGGAGGCTGACGTGGGTGGGTGAAGTATCTATATGGCAGAGTTATATTTTGCTGTAAATTTTATCTGCCCACATTCCTGTTCTTCTTTTTTTTTTTTTTTTTCCGTATTTTTGGCTGTACTAGGTCTTCTTTGTTGCACATGGGCTTTCTCTAGTTGCAGTGCCCAAGCTTCTCGTTGTGGTAGCTCTCTTCCTACAGAGCCCAGGCTCTAGGGCATGTGGGGGTCAGAAGTTTCCGCCACCCGGACTTAGTTGCCCCACAGCATGTGGGATCTTCCTAGAACAAGGGTGGAACCAGTGTCCCCTGCACTGCGAGTTTAACCACTGGACCAGGGGGAAGCCCCCCATTCTTTATATGACTTCTCTTACCCCTTCCCCTCCAGTCAGTCAGTAGGCCTATTACCCTAGAAATGCAAAGAGCCAAAAACACCTTTATGGTGAGCCTTGAAGTTTCGAAAGAGATTATGTAAATTGAAATGGAAGTAGATGTAATTCCAAAGGCCTAACTTTTGCTTATTAGACATGGAATTTTTAAGTTTCAGTGTAAGAATGAAGGCTTTATGGTATGATTTTTTTTTTTTTTTTTGGTTTGTTTATTTGTTTTCAAGCTATCCATCTTATGGAATTTCAGTTTCTTGGTCAGGGATTGAACCTGGGCCCTAGTGTTTGTTGGCAGTCAAAATTTTGGCTTTCTCTGCCCCGCAAAGAGAAATAAAAATACAGAGACAGAGTTGAAAAAGTATGTGGCTTTAATTCTCAGCTGGCAGAGGGGGAACACTAGGCTCACGCCTCAAGAATTGTGCCCACCCCACCGTGAGGAGCCTAGGGGCTTATATAAGATGAGGGCTCGAAATAGGATCAGTGATGAGGGTCAAAGGTGTTAGAGTCTTGTCTTCTTCCTCCTGCATTGTTTCAAAATAGCCACAGGCTGGCGTCAGGTAGCCTCTGGCAGTCTGGAGGCCCAGTAGTTGGGTCCATTGCCTTCTGTGTAAGGTTACAGAGGCCTCCTTTCTGATCTGCAAGAAGAGAAAGACTACAAGGGTTGGTTTGCAGAGAGTGGTAAGCACCAGATACAGGATGTAATTAGCATAGAATCAAAGGATAAGAGGTGTGAAATGTAGCTCATGCAGAATTAGGGGTCAGAAAAGAAAATTTAGTTGCAGACTACAAATAAGAAAGTAAAATCGCTCAGTTGAGTCCGACTCTTTGCAACCCCATGGACTGTAGCCTGCCAGGATCCTCTATCCATGGGATTTTCCAGGCAAGAATACTAGAGTAGGGTGCCATTTCCTTCTCCAGGGGATCTTCCCGATTTGAACCCACGTCTCCCGTACTGTAGGCAGACGCTTTACCATCTGAGCCACCAAGGAAGTCACACAAATAAGAAACAAAGTAAAAACATCCCTGATGGCTCAAACGGTAAAAAAAAAGTGCCTGCAATGTGGGAGATCCAGGTTCAGTCCCTGGGCCAGGAAGATCCCCTGGAGAAGGGAATGGTTACCCACTCCAGTATTCTTGCTTGGAGAATACTATGGACAGAAAAGCCTGGCAGGCTATAATCCTTGGGGGTTGCAAAGAGTCAGACAAGACTGAACTACTAACGTTTTCACTTTCAAAGTAAAAACTAGGAATGTTCAGGCCTGTTCACTGTTCTTTTTATCTTCTTTGTTCTCAGAAAAGGGAAAGAAAAATGCATTCCTCTTTTTCCTTTTCACTGCAAAATAGGCCCTCAGCAGTGAGAGGGCCAAGTCCCCAACCACTGGACTGGCAGGGAATTCTTATGGCATGATTGCTGAAAAACAAAAATAGATATGAGAAGAATGTGTGCTAGTGGCCTGTAGGTGGTGGGTAATAAATTCCAGGGTCTAGGTCCCATCTCTTTCCCAAGGACCTTAGGAAAAAGCAAGTCTCTATGAAATTATCTTTTCTGCAGAACTTGGAGGAATTTCATCAATTATGTGGGATTCCTAGGCTGCTTCAGATTCCTGAAGGACCTCAGTGGGATTTCAGAGAAGTTGAAAGAGGCTCCAAAGTGGTTAAGAGGGATGGCAGAGCTCACAGGGCCTGCATGGAGCCCATGGACACTAGACCAGATCAAAGTTTTCCCAGTGGAAGCCAGCAGGAATGGAAGCTGAGAACCAGACATCAGTAAGAACTTGAACTTCAGCAGCATGAGGGGTGAAAACTAGACAGTCACCTCCTTCCCATCAGCACTACTGCAAAGCTGTGGGTAAAGAAAGTGGAAAGGAAAAAGAAGCCCTGAGTTGACTGATTAGATCTGAAATGAGACTTCCCCATCTGCCTGCAATGCAAGAGACCTGGGTTCAATCCCTGGTTCGGGAAGATGCCCTGGAGAAGGGAATGACAACCTCCTCCAATATTCTTGCCTGGGAAATCACGTGGACAGCAGAGCCTGGCAGGCTACAATCCACGAGGCTACAGAGTCAGACATGAGTGAGTGACAAAGCATGAACAGGAGATCTGAAATGACTGAGAAAACTCTGGCTGAATTTATAACAATTTATTCAAACAGGTTAAGCTTCTTCTTCTTCTTTTTCATAATTACTTGGCCCTGCTGGGTCTTAGTTGCAGCATGAGAACTCTTGATTGTGGCATGGGAGATCTAGTTCCTTGACCAGGATTAAACTGGGCTCCCTGCACTGGAAGCACAGAGTCTTAGCCACTGGATCACCAGGGAAGTCCCAAACTGATTAGGTTTTACCTACCACTAGGTGGCAGCAGCAGGTAGAATGGGGGATTGTTATGAACAAAAGTATCATCAAAATTAGTCAGACATTTGAATAGCTTATATATTTATAAAACTAGAAAGTTTGCACACTTGAGTTTTTGGCCTGAGAAATTTGTTCATGCCATGTCAAGCTTATTAGTATATTGCAATTTTTAAATACCAAAACTATTCACAGGCCAAATTTTTTAAAACGGTAGCTTTCCTTCAGTCACTCAGGAATGTCTTCTGCAACTGTATTCAGTGCCATTAAGAAACCATCGACAGATTTCAATCATGGCAACTTCCATTTCGGGCTACACCTTCAGGGCTGTGTGCTTCCACAGCACCAACAGCGATGCTGACCACCTGCAGCTCTCTTCTTCCATTGCTCTCAGGAAGGATTTTTGCTGGGAGAAGTAAGGCAAGAGGAAACCTTCAGCATCAGTGACTGCCAAATCATCAACACAGAATTTCTGCAAGTAATTGAAATCCATAACCATCAGCCTTGTTCAAGACTTTTTAGCTTTTATGACTATGCAAGCAAAGTTAATGAAGAGAGCTTGGATAGGATTCTTAAGTCAGAGAAAGAAAGTTATTGGGTGGTACCGATTCCAGTGAAACACGCAGCAGCAGATGTCATACAGAGAGCAAGTGATCCATAAGCAGCTCACCTGCATCCTAGGGGCGGCCGACCTCATCTTCCTCCCCTTCAGCTTCATCTCCACGCCAACAATTCTACTCATGCTTTAGAATATGTTCTCTTTAGATAGAAGGTATAATTAAAGGCTATCCCTCACTATTCCCAATCTAGGCAATACTAGCCAGCAAGAGTATAAGGTGTCTCCAGTGCCAAATACTTCTCAGAATTATGCCAAAGTTATTAAAGAACATGGTACTGACTTTTTTGACAAGGACAGACTAATGAAAGCCATCAGGGTGATTTATCACGTTTATAATGCGCTTCAGGAGAAAGTGCAAGCAGTGTGTGCAGCTGTAGAAAAGAGAGAGCGAGTTGTTGAATCTTGTCAGACAGAAGTGAACCAATTAAGAAGACAGATCACTCAGAGGAAGAATGAAAAGGAAAAAGAAAGATGATTGCTGCAGGCAACACTAAGCAGACAGATGTCATCTGAAAGTGTGGACCCCACCTTCAGCCCTCAGATGCCCTATCCAGGATTCACAGCAGAAGGTCAAAGTACACCTGGAGATGCAGAGGCCTCAGACCCGCCTCCGCCTAATTCTGATCTTCACCCAAACAATCAAGAAAGCTCTCCAAGCCATTCTCACATGGAAACTAGCATGTTTATGCCTCGACCTCAAGTCATGGACTCCTCCAGTAATGCCTTCACCAATGCTGGGCTGAAATATCCTGAAAGTAGAGCAGACCCCCCCTCCCCACAGAGCAGCTGGAGACAGTGCTGAATAATCAGACAGTGATTGTGAAAATTTGATCGACCCTACAGAGTCCTCTAATAGTGAATTCTCACATTCAAGGGATTCTGGACCCATGAAACATCCTGACAAGGGCTCCAGGAATGCTTAGACCTCCCAGATTTAACTGACCACAAGAAACTCTCCAGTTAGCACTGTTTTTCTTAATCGCTAATTGAGAGAGTTTTTGAGGACTTCCTCTTGGGGAGAACTGCTTTCTCAGGCCCCTGGACTCCCCAAGACAAGAATTTGTGGGCACAGACTTTGGAGGAGCCTCCAAGGGGTCCATGAGGGGTCCTCACCTGCAGACACAGTGTGCAAGGCTCACAACAGAGTCAGTAGGATAATCAAATTGTCCAAATTCTGGTGCAATTCATGATGTACTGGTAAATTTAGGCAACAATAAATTTATCAGTGCCGTTTCTGTTCTTTAAAATAATTTGGAAATTAGAGACTGAGCACAATTAATCTATAAATGTTCTATAAACAAAAACCTCATCTCTTGCACGATCATGCCTTCAAATTTACTTTTTAAAAGGAAAACTAGTTTAGCAGCAATGTTCACAGATTGGAACAAATCAGATGTACCTTCTTTTGTCTGCATGACTTTGTGAGATCAAAAGAGAGGGCTTTGTTTCCACTTTTTTTCTACCTGGCTGATATGTGTTTTCACTTAAAATGGTTGCCTTAAAAAAAAATGTAGGAATACTAATTACCAGTAAGTAATCATCCAAATAAGTATGTCATAAAATAAATTACTTATTTTTCTTTCAGGGAATTCCAGTGACTGTTATGTTGCACTAGCCGTGTTTATGGTCTCTGTTCTGGAGTCTTTTTTTTTTTTTTAATGTTTCTACTGCTTTTCTTTTTTTAATATAAATTTATTTATTTTAATTGGAGGTTGTTCTGGAGTCTTAAATGAAGGACACACAACAGTATAACAGAAAGGAGTTATGTTCTAGACCCGAGTTTTACGAAGAACAGACTCCAGACACTGGATTTAGCCAAGTGCGTACGTAAAGGAGATAACTTGGGTAGATCTTCTGACAAATCCTAGTGTTAGTCTTATTTGTGGAAGAAAGACATTTAATAAACTGTTTGGGAAGCTTGGTTATTGAACAGAGATTCATTTTCAATCAGAATAACCATACTGTTTAAAGTTACTGTTCATGGAGAAGGAAATGGCAACCCACTCCCATGTTCCTGCCTGGAGAATCCCAGGGACAGGGGAGCCTGGTGGGCTGCCGTCTCTGGGGTCACACAGAGTCGGACAAGACTGAAGTGATTTAGCAGCAGCAGCAGCAGCTTATAGGAAAATAAATTACTTGGTGCATAACTCAAAGAGGTAAAAATCAACAGAAAGGAAAAATGCCATTTCTCTAACCCAGGATAAGCGAGATCAGAATCTGTGATTTTCTATGGAGACCTTTTTCAAATGATACCTCCTTTTATGCCTGCCTGTCTCCCCCAATTATGACAGGACTCAAGGTGAGAATAATCACAATGAGCAACTATTAATGATGATATAACTGGTTAGGGAAAAAAAACACGTTGATAATCAGTGACCTCGGTTAATTGTTAAAAAGTATTTCTCAACTATGGTAACACAGGAGGTGTGTTGAAAGTAATGCAGTATATATAAAAAGCACTAAAATATACAAAAGACATCTTTAAGAAAATCATTCAAGTTCTAATCCTTGAAAAGACATCCACTGAGTTGTATTCAGGCAAACGTAGCTGACTTCCAAAGGCACCAATGCTATATCGAGCACAAGGAAACAGTGAGATCACCTGTGGGTGCCCACAGACAGTATGAATGCTACCCATTAACTTGTCTATTTCTCATAGCTCTAAAATTCCCTCGTTTGAAATGAAAATGGATTAACTGGGCATGAAAAAAAAAATAAATAAAGTTACTGTTCAGCATATAGCTGTGGAATATGTAGAGACTGTCCTTGGGGATGCACTTAACGTTTTTATTTACTGCTTCTTTTCTAGTTTTGCCCAGAATGTGTGAAGCCACTACAGACGTTCACGAGTATGACATGCTCCTGGTTTGGAAAAGACAAGACCCCTCGCCCATTTATGACAGGGTCAGCCCACAAAGCTAATGCCATGGACTATTACTGCCTTTTCTTTGGACTAGTTACAACCTGTAAGAATAAGGAAGTTGTTTTAAAAAAGCTTAAAATCCAGGTTCTGAAAAAGTAGTTTCATTTGGTAAGAAAGAAGTTTTAGTCTGACTGGAAATTAAGTGCTCAAGCTGCCATCCTTCAGGTAGTTACTCGACGGATTCTGTGTCTTCCTACTTTCCAGTTTTATTGGCCCATACCACTGCCATTTGACTGGAAAGGTTTCAGGGCTTCCCTGGTGCTCAGCTGGTGAAGAATCTGCCTGCAATGTGGGAGACCTGGGTTTGATCCCTGGGTTGGGAAGAGCCCCTGGAGAAGGGAAAGGCTACCCACTCCAGTATTCTGGCCTGGAAGGTACAGTCCATGGGGTCACAAAGAGTCGGATATGATTGGGAAACTTTCACATCACTTCACTTCAGACCGCTTTATCCGCGAATGTGTTCCAGTGTTTACCAGCTACCTTCTAGTGGCTTCAGCACCAGTGTGAATTTTTATATCTTTTTAAGTGCCATCGCCATCTCCTCTGTTCAGATTTTGACATTCAGGAAAATATTTTTATTTTTATGCCATACTGAAACCTACAATGTATGTCTGACAAAGCAGTTAAATGTGACAATAGAAACTTATTTAATCATGGGGAAAAAAAAATAAACCAGTGTCCTATGGGAAACACCTACTTGGCTTTTTCGGTTTATTTGATTTGTTTCTGATTTTGTGTTTTACCTCGAATAGTATTTACCAGCCATTGCTCTGAATGCTTGTAATTTCCCACATTTATATGTCCCCTCATTAAGTTAAAATTTTGTTGGTGTTTCTTCTCACTCTTTAGATTTACCAAACTGACACAATGGAGAGCTGGATGCCTAAGAACAAAGATAAAATATTAACTTGTGTGGGGAAGCTTTAACTCCAAAAGTTAGAACTAGAGAACTTTCTAGAAAGAACTTGGCTGGACTATGCTGTGATCAGGCTCCCTGTCCTTTGTGGGAGGGGTCAACAGTTTGCAATAAAAGTCTCTCCTCCCACCTCCAGTGCAGTTTATTGTATGTCGGTTGTCTCAATAAAGCTGCTTTGAAAAAAATGAAAAAGTCTGTTTCTCTTTACTCTTTACTTTGCTCTATATAGCTCCTGTATCACTGGAGCTATATACATATTTACATATATACATATTTGCAGTAACATAGACTTTATGTATTCTTGAGTAATAAATTTTAAAAAGCGTAAGAATTTGAAAAAAAAAAAAAAAAACCTCCCCAATTGTTTGGCTCACACTCACCAGAACCTATGGAGCCCTAGCTCCATCCTAAGCTCTCTCTGTCCACTGAGGAGACATTAAGTAGGCAGCAGAGTTGAAAAGGAATGATATAAAGTGGGCAAGGAACAAACAGGATAGGGGAGACAGGGCCCACTGTAACTGAAGAATTGGAGTCTGATTTTTCTGACACACCTCCCCAGAAATTATTAGAACCCCAAAGCACATGATTTTGGCCTTACGACTGGGTTGGGAGTGTTCTAGAGGAGGATAATGTTAGTCTCCTCTCTACCTGGCAAGAGAAGGAAGCTTACTACAGTGAAAGGAATACCAGACTTTATGGCTTTGTCCATAGCTATGTAAGTGTGAGGAATTCACTCAAGTTTCTGAGATCTTTGATTCCCTTTCTGCAAATGTGTGGGTTGGAGAGCATGAATTTTAAGGATTCTCTTAGCTCAATAACACCACTTCTAGTCTTGAGGCATACACAAATCACAGCAGAAACTTTATTAGAAATGTCAAATACATTCACAGGAGCTGCTCTTCAAATCTCCACCTGCTCCTCAAGGGGCCGATGATCAGTCTGAAGAGTAGATTAGGGACCAGAAGCAATTCCTCCAAGGACAAGCAGTAAGAGCATCAGCAGTAGCTTTAACTTCCAAACTGAAGTGTGAAGCCACGTGGCCTCACTGTCAATCTTTCGGGTCGAGATGGACATGAAGGGGCAAGTTTCCTTCACCCATAGAGGACCTATTTTAAGGATCCCAGACATCAGACTGCAACCAATGATCGATGTACAGCCTTTGACCTCCAAAAGTGAGTTGACAGTTCCTGTGGAACAAGGATGGGGCGACACATAGATGTTTGAGGAAATCAGAGAGGAATCTAGTCCTCACCTCTTTCCTGGAACTCAGTGTCAGAACCTCTTAGGCTACACGCAGATGCCTGAGGTTTTCTGGCCTCTGAAACCATCAGAGGTTCAGCTTACCTTCAGAGATCTGAAGTTTCCCCTGATAGCATCGATCTGTATCGTTGGGGCAGGCCAGAGAAGGAGCATTCAAACAGGACCCCACAGCCAGACAGGTTGGGCAGCGGAGGCCTGTTGTCCCTTTGGTTTCTGAAGAGTGAAAAGAGAGAAATTTAAGGATGTGTCCTGCCTCTGGAGTTATCTCTCCTTGCTGCCTTCTCTTCCTTGAAGTCTTTCCTGCTGATGCCTCTCTACTCAAGGCCTGTTACTACCACCTCCCCATCCCTTTCCAACTGATTTATGTGCTGTCAGAACACAATCCAACATGACTTCCAAACTGTGCATAGGTGTGGAGGTATAGATACACAAAGGACACAGTTCCTGCCATCTAGGATCACTGTCCTGAAAAAGACAGACATGTAAATAATTAACTACCATACAACTCTGTGGGCACTGTGGCCATGGTATGGTAGCAAAGAAATGGAAGAATGCTTAATTATCTAAAATAATTTGGTTGAATTTTTTCCCAGAATAGACACCTCAGTTGAGATGGAGGAAGAACAGAGGTTAGCTATGTGAAATGGGGGTTGTGTGAGGGTAAAAAGGCAACAGCAAGGACAGAGGCCCGGAAGTGTGAGTTGGCTTGGTGGATTTGGGAATTGTGAGAAATCACCAGGTGTTGATATTCAGCTGGTAGGCACAGATAGACAGGGCTGGACTGTTTTTTATAGCCAGCATTCATTCTGATTGGTCAGTACCATCTCCATTGTTAAATATTTTGAATCCTGCCCTAGCTAAAACACAATAAATGAGAGAGGGAAGAGAAGAAAATGACCTAAAAAGGTAGATGTGGCCAGGTTACTGTAGACTTTGAGGACAAATGCAGGAACTGGGCTGTGGCCACATGGCAATGGGGAAGCTGGAGCAGTTAGACCGATGCCACCAGCCTGCTCAGAAACCTCCACTGACATCTTATTGCTTAATAAACCCCAAATCCACCTTACACTACAGCCTTCACTGATATCCCTCTGCTCAGAGTACTGTGTACTGATAATTTAGTACTGACAATTTAGAAAAAGAGAGACAAGCAAAAGGTCTGAGGTCCTTTTGTGTATGGCCCACTTGAACCTAAACCAAGTAAGAACACAAAGAAGGAAGCCTCCCATTTTCTTTTCAGGAGTGTATAGAGTTTCCCTTATGGGGGAAGAGCACCCATCTCTTCCCTCGCAGGGTACCTTCTTCGGTCTTTTGTATATTCCATATATCATATAATCCCTCTCTGTTATTGCAAAAGGGATCCTCGCAGTAGTTACTGTAGGAGATTGCAACTAGGCCCGGGGCTGCAGCGTGCTGGATATACGTTATTGCTGGTGTCCCATCAAAGCTGCAGCTCTTAGTGGCAAAAATCGCTGTCTTGGTCCCTGCTGTGAGACAAGAAGGAAAGAAAGTGGGGACTCTACTGTTTGGCCTGGGGAAGGTGGAACAGTCTTAACATGAACATAATCGTCTCCCCACTTCCCTGCCCCCACCAGCCCAATCGCCCCTTTCTCATTTTACCAGTTTTGACCAGCAGGATGGTTTCCTGGCACAATGCCCCATTGTCACAAGCTTCAACTTTCTCTAAGGTCCAGTTGAACGTGTTTGCTGGATCCTCTTGGATACCCTTGAAAGTACCCTTTTGACAAAACAATTTCTGTGCCACTGGGGAGAAAAGGAGATAAAGATGAGCACTTGTCCTTCTCTGCAGGGGCCCCAAATCACTCTTTTTTCACCAGAAATCCATCCTTCTTGGCCCAACTACTCCCCACCCCCACATTTCCAGTACATACTGATCAAGGTCGGGGCTCCTACAAGAAAGAGCAGCAGCAGACCCTGAAAGTGACAGGCTCCCATGGCTTCTTTTAGAGACGTTGGGAAGAACTGATCAGGATCTGTGATTTGATGGACATGGACAGGAAGCTTTTCAGCCACATGGAACAAGATAAAATCTAAGCAAGCACCGACTTAAGGGAAGAGCTTACGGGGATATATAAAACGATGACTTCTAAAGTCATTCTGTCCCGATCTAGCTTGTGAGTTTGGGCAACTTAACTAGTTAACAAGCCTCAGTTTCCATAGCTGTACTTCTCAGACTCGGCCACCCAGACCAACGAGCTCAACAACCCGTACTCTCCAACCTCTGGAGCCATAATCCGGCCTACATGCCCCTTCTCCCTCATACTCTGGAGTCCAGATTCAAACCTATGCCCTGGCAGCTCAGGTCTCTCGGGCCCCATCTTCACCCAAACCCGGGATTCTGAGATCTCAGCCTGGCCCTAACTACGGATCCAGGAGTTGAGGTTCAGCCGCCTTTTCTGGCAGGACGCGTGATTCTGGGCACCCAGCCTCTCCCCCTCTCAGATCAACGAGCGCAAGGCTCCAGCCTTCGCCCGCTAGCTCCAGGAGTCCCGCTCCCGCCCCAGCCTTATCTTTACCCAGGACCCAGGAAACTGGGTCCCCAGCCCCTCTTTTTCTCTTTAAGGAACCAAAATTCCTCCTGACTTCCAGATAATCTCACAAAAATATACTGGTGCTGAAGTAACGCCCTGGAACGCTACACTCTCGCAACCCGGCCTTCTCGGTCGAGCTCCCTGAGGCACGGAAGGCGGGACCTGTTTCACGCGACAGTCATTCGAAGCCCCATTGGTTGACACGAAAGAGTCTGATAGCTCATTGGATGAGCCTGGAGGAACCCCACACCCCATTGGCCTATCCCTGACCGGCTTGGAACATACATATGCACAGAATGGCGAGTGGCGTGTAAGCCGGAGGACCGAGAACTCGCTGGTCTTGGCGGTGCTAGGCCCGCTCAGTGCTGGGGCGGCGCACACCCAAATGACCTTACTTAAACTTTTCTGTTTGATCTAAAGAGTTCATACTTCCCTAGGCGCACTAAGAAGGCAAACCTTTGGCTTTCATCCCCCGAACTCTTCTCCTAGCCCAAATTCCTCTCATGGTACCAGCTTGGCCCCTTCCCAGCATCCATCCCAGTGGCCACAGCTGTTGGGAGTCAACTTGGTCCCCTCACTCTTCACTTGCAGTGGTTCCTGTTCAGCCCAGGCCTCATCTTCTGTACACACCAGGGCACTAGCCTCCTCCGTGGTCTCCTGGAAGACTGAATAGAGGGATGCTGGCTTCAGCGTTATTTCTGGCACCCTTGAACGGCAGAATGCCATTGTAGCTAACCCACATATTGGTGTCAGTATCATAAACAAGATGCATCATTCAGATTTCTTGTTTATGGCTGGAAATCATTACATATATTACATATTACATACATATATATATAACACATATGTATACTTACATATAAGTTCTCTGGATGTAACGAAGATGCCATATGTGTTCTTTCAGACTTGATACTGTTTCTGTGAGTTTTGTGGTATAAATGAATATTTATTCTTCATAGAGAAAATGCCACAGTAAGAATGGTGTTGGTAAAATTCTTAACTTTATGTGAAAATATATTAAAAGCTTCCAGTTGGGGACTGTTAACATTAAGAATGTAATTATTAATATTGTTATTCATGTAAATATTAGAAAGAGTTAATATACATAGTAAGAGAGCATTCTGGTCCAAAGACCCTGGCCCTCAGGACCCAGGAATCTGAGCCACACTCCCTTCTTTTCGGGACTCAGGCCTCCAGAACTCACCTCCTCTGATCTGTAACAGTATGTGGTTTTCCTGGGTTATTGTGTAACTATAGGTCTGGAGCAAGGTCTCAGATCTTGGCCACCATTGCCAGTGCGGGACCATGAGTTAGGGGTAACTGGAGGGCAGAGAGTGTGGTTGGAAGCTGCATAGACACCTGCTTGGAGCTCCAGAATCTTGTCTTAAAACCCTTATCTCTTCCCATGCCTCTGAGTAGCGCTCACCCTGCCTTTTCAGTTCTAGCTCCACACCTGGCATCTAGCAATTATAGTGAAGGTCATCTTAAATAACACGTTGGCCTGTTAATTAGTTTGCTGAGGCTGCCATAGCTAAGTACCATGGGATTGAGAGGCTGGAAGACTCTTTTTCTGTGTGAGCTTTGGACATTGTTCTATGTATTTCTCCCTGGAAGGTTGTTTGCACCCAAATGCACAAGCTTAAATAAAGGGCTTCCCTCACAACCCCTGCTCTCTTCTAAAGTAAATTGCTTGTGTCTGCTCACTTAGCCCTGGCAGGGATACATGGCATTTTACTTGTGTGTTTTAAATTAACTTTTGGCATGGTTAAGATGGTCCCAAACCACCTCTGAATAAAGTAACTAAAAGCAGACAGTTTAACAAGAGCTAATGCTGCTTTAAAATGTGAATCACTGATATAAATATAGTAAATCTTTCTTTGGGTTCGGTTTTTAAAGCCATCAGTAACTCGGTAGAAACTCTTTTTTTTTTTTTTTTTTATTTCTTTGTATTTGTCTGTACCAGGTCTTAGTTACCACACATGGAATCTGTTAGTTTCAGCATGTAGGATCTAGTTACCTGACCAGGGATTGAACTCAGGCTCCCTGCATCAGGAGGTGGAGTCTTAGCCACTGGACCACCAGGAAAGTCCCCATCCTTCTCATATCTTGGGAACTGTAGGTGTTGGTCATCTCGGGTAACTTCTCAAGACATAATAGGGAGACCCACAGTGTTGCTGGCTTCAATGCTCACACACCACAAATCTTGAATATTGAGGTACCCATGCTTCCGGCAGTGAGCCAACTTGGTCCCTTACCCACCCACTCTGGGTGAGGCTACCTTGACGGGTTCAGATATGGAAGGAAGAATAAGGATCTGTTCTTTAAGAACTGAGAGCTCAGGGGATCCTTGAGGGCTCTCAGGTAGGTTGTGCAAGAGCATTTGTGCATACTCATTGGCTGTCTCTGGGGTGTGGGCCATGCTGTGCTGGGACTGACTCCACCTGGTTCATGACAGTCAATTTTCAGGAGTTTTTCAACCAGTTGCTAAATGGAGCCACTATTAAAAATTAAATTTTGTCAACTTAAAACTAAATTATATTGAAGCAAAGGTAGGGCTTCCCTAGTAGTCCAGTGGTTAAGAATCTTCCTGCCAATGCCGGGGACCCAGGTTCAATCCCTGGTCTGGGAAGATTCCACATGCTTCAGGGCAACTAAGCCCATGTGCCACAGCTATTGAGCCTGTGCACTGCAGCTGTTGAAGTTCGCACACCCTAGAGCCTGTGCTCCACAACAAGAGAAGCCAGCAAAATTAGAAAGCCTGCTTAGCCATAAATAAATAAATAAATAAAAAGGTAATAAATACTCAAAAATCTTCACTTCCTAAATTATCTACTATTTTACTATTACCTGTGCCCTTGAGGCTATTTATAACTATTGTATTTGTATGGTGTGTGTGTGTGTGTGTGCGCGCAGCCTCTCAATCGTGTCTGACTCTTTTGTGAACTCATGGACTGTAGCCCTCCAGGCTCCTCTGTCCATGGAATTCTCCAGGCAAGAATACTAGGGTGGGTTTCCATTTCCTCTTCCAGGGGATCTTCCCGACCCAGGGATCAAACCTGTGTCTCCTGCATGGTCATTTTTTCCCAACTCCATAGGCAGGGACATCATGATAGCTTGAAATCAGCCACAGAGGGAGTATTTACAGCAAGGCCATTGGCAAATATGCTGCAGATCAGAGCTTTTATTTCTCCCTTCAGGGAGGCAGTTGTTCGTTTACCAGCACACCATGAGTGTACGAGGCTTTGTGCTCACGTGTGGATTTATGTAGAAAGGACCTCTCTCCCCCATTTCAGTACTGGGCCTTTTCATGCCAGTTATAAATCTATGAAGTGCATGGCACCCCCCCTCCCCACCCCCACCCTAGATGTAGAGCATCTGTGGTCAGAGCAATCCTCTTTGTTATATATTGTTGCAATCATATGTTTCAAATACATGAAGGAGTTCCCCGGTGGCTTAGTGGTTATGATTCTGGGCTTTCACTGTCATGGCCTGGGTTCAGTCCCTAGATGGGGAACTGAGATCCTGCAAGCTGTGCAGCACAGCCAAAATAAATAAAATTAAATACAATATATGATTACTCCCAACTCCTGCACCATCCTTCGTGGTTTCCCTGGATCCAGTATTAATGGTTGTAATCAGCGCTCCCCTCAATAAATTCTACTCATTACCCAACTTGGGTGAACAATTTATTTCCTGCTACCAGGTGGCTCAGTGGTAAAGAATCCATTGCCAGTGCAGGAGATGAGGGTTCAATTCCTGGGTCAGGAAGATCCCTGGAATAGGAAATGACAACCCACTCCAGTATTCTTCCTTGGAAAATCCCATGGACAGAGGAGCCTGGAGGACTTGGCAGGCTATAGTTCATAGGGGCACAAATAGCTGGACATGACTGAGTGACTGAACCTGAAGCCGGGACCCTGATCAATTCAGAAATCAGGATCAGCAGTGATATCCAGCCACAGACAAACTAAATTGTATTCTGGGATTAGGTTTCCACTACATGGGAGAAGCACAGGGATGACCACCTTGATGGAAAAGATAGGGCACAGGTGAGAGAAGTCCTGTGACAATTTCATGGTTGGTCAAGTTATCACTGGGGTAGCAGTGAAAGAAGTGCAGATGGAAAGCAAGGTATTGGGAGCTGAAGTGGGTGTGGCACTTTGTTACTATGGCAACAGTGGTGCACAGGTTGACTGGGGAGTCAGCTGGTTTCTTCCGATGACCCTAGTGAGCAAACGCAGGAGAATAGGAGCACTGGAAAGATGAGACTGTCCAAATGGAAATGTGATGGACAATCAGAAAACTCCCGTGGCAGTACATCTCTTGTTTCCAGTCACAGGGCAGATATGGCTGAGGACCAAGCCTAAGACTTGAGTCAACGGGTTGCAGAGATGCACTGCCAGGTAAATGTTCAATGTTCCCAGTCTGTGTTAAGGGAGCATGACCCTCAGATATGGGATAGAGACCACTCACAGGAAACTGCTTCTCCTCCAGACCCACAAGAACGAATTTTTAATGTAGTCCAAAGAAGCACAGGACTTGCTCTTGCATGTACACGCCACGCATTGAGAGCGTTAGAGAACCTCACCAGTTTGCACGGGCAGGAATCCCAGAACGTGTGTATGGGCAGATTCTGTGCCAGTTATGGCCTCTCAGCTCCAGATTCATTGCCCTGCTGGATCCTGCAAGCAATTTTGTTCATCTCCAGGGACAATGCTAGGCTTTGCCAGTAGAGGGTGGTAGAGGGACACTGCAGGCTGAAGAGCGTGTCTTCCAGCCGCAAGTGCGGAGGTTGCTCCCCAGATGCACTATTCTCTTATCTTTGTCATGTGCTAAGTCGCTTCAGTCGTGTCCGACTTGGTGCGACCCTATGGACTATAGCCTCCCAGGCTCCTCCATCCATGGGATTCTCCAGGCGAGAATATGGGAGTGTGTTGCCATGCCCGTCTCCAGGGGATCTTCCCTACCCAGGGATCAAACCCTTGTCTCTTACATCTCCTGCATTGGCAGTCAGGTTCTTTACCACTAGCGCCACCTGGAAAGCCCTGTGTTCTTTAGGCTTAGTAAAAAATCCCTCTTAATCCTCACCCCGTGTTGCTAGATAATGATTCTTTCTTTCCTTTTGGCCTCGTGGATCTTAGTTCCTGACTAGAGATGGAACCATGTCCCCTGAAGTGGAAGCTCAGAGGCCTAGCCATTGGACTACCAGGGAATTCCCTCATGATTCTTTTATCTTTAAATATTTCCTTTTTTAAATATTTATTTTTATTTATTTTGTTGTGCTAGGTCTTAGTTGCGGCACTTGGGGTCTTCAACCTTTGTTGCGGCATGTGGGCTCTCACTCCCCAACCAGGAATTGAACCCAGGCCCCCTGCATTGGAAGGGCAGTCTTAGCCGCTGAACTCTCAGGGAAGTCTGATAATGATTCCTTATACTAACTGGGGTTTGATCCCTGGTCAGGGAACTAAGATCCCGCAGGCTGCATGGCCAAAATAAAACAAAAAACTTTACCTGTTAAAATTAGCATGTGGTTCCTGACACACGCCTGGACCCCAACTGATATAGATTCTAAGGGTGTGAGACTAGACAGGACCAAGGGAAAGGCTTCATGGGGCCAAAATCTCTCACAGGGAACATAGGAGTGGAGGTATTAGCTCAAGCACCCGGGGATAGATTTACTACTCTATTGGGTTAGTGAGTTAACTAATGTCTCCATGCAGTGACAAGTACGCTAACTCTCTCCAGGTGACCTTGCTGTTGACTCCACTCAGCGCCCAGACCAACAAAGGCAGAGGCCAGCCTCAGCCTGTTGTGACATCTGTCTACAGCAGCACTCTGCAGGATGGGTACCCAACTCTCGAGACTGACCTTTCTCCCCACAGGGTAATGCGCACTGTGGATGCTGTTCTGCCTTCCTTGTGCTCAGTGCTTCAGTCAACACTGCCATCTGGGGCCTTAGGAAATGTCTGCTCTATTGCTACAGGATCCCACATAGTTTTTTTAAATTAATTAATTGATTTCTCTCTCTCTCTCTCTCCCCTTTTTTTTTTGCTGCCCTAGGTCTTCCTTGCTACATGGGCTTTCTCTAGTTGTGGTGCACAGGCTTCTCATTGCTGTGGCTTCTCTCATTGTGGAGCATGGGCTCTAGGGTGTGTGGGCTCAGAAGTTGTGACATACAAACTTATTTGCCACGTGGCCTGTGGGATCTTCCTGGACCAAGGATTGAACCCCTGTCCCCTGCACTGGCAGGTGGATTCTTAATCACAGGACCACCAGGGAAGTCCTCCCATGAAGTATTGCTTCCAACTAGAGGATGTATTTTAAGGCAAAGGAACTGAGGCAGTTAACGCCCCCCATGGAGCTCACTGACCTGCTAGGTGCCCCCCCTACACAGACACAGTTGGCTTATCAGAAGGGTCAAATGGCCACGATGGCTTTTGAAGACACCAGGAAGAGAAGGTAGCTTGCCACCCAACAGGAGATGCTCTAGGTCTCAAACTGGCCAGTCTATCGTGTCACCTGCCCTAGAGCCAGAAGGCAGGGGCCCATGACACAGGGGAGGATAAGGGAGTGTCCCCGCCCATCAGTACACAGGACAACCCACTTCAAGGATTTTTGCTCCTGGCCTCTGTGACCTTGGGCTTGGTGTGCGTGAGAAACCCAATCAGAGCTCTAAGCAACCAGGAGCCAGGCCTGCCCCCATGTGCTCCTCGTGCTGCTGAAACAAGAGGCGGAGAAGACGACCAGCGGGACCGTGGCCATCAGAGGGGGGCTGGCTTGCCGGGTCGAGGGGGAATACGTTTGGAAGCGAGGGGATGCGTTGGGGGTAATATTGACTCGCTGGTGGCCTCTTCAGCAGAAAGTGGCCAAAAACCAATAAAGACAAGACTATTGAACACTTACTTCCCTTAAGAATGAAGATTTGTGTCCCAACGATGCCCAGAGGAGGTGTTGGCAGGTGGTAAGAGAACGTAGAAGGGGTGGCAGAAGCAGGCGGCTCTCATCACCACCAGCCACAGAGTCAGGGCCTTTGCAGCTCTGTTATAGGTTCCCCCCCCATTTCCCTCTCACTGTGGTTCATAAAGAACTGACCATCTAAAGCTGTGGGCGTGTGATCCCTTGTCATTAGCACAAGATGATGCTATGATTAAGTAGCAGATGGGAATTGTGTGTCTTCTGTATTGTGGACTCACGGGGTGGATTGTGCAGTTTCCTTTTTCTCATTCATTCTCTCCCCTTCTCCCCCTGCCCTGCTTTGTGGGGACTTTTAGTGGGATCTCCATCTTCCAGCTGGGTCCGGTCGATGGGGAGCCCCAGCAGGAGACCGCAGGGAGGACACTGAGTGAAGCTGGGGTGTTAATTCCCCGGCTCCCTCCCTGTAGTGTCGTTGTGGGTTGGGTGGATTTTTCAGCCTGAGATCACAACTCCTGTCAGGCAGCCCTCTCTAAACACCACCCCCTTCCAGATTCCAACAACAGTAATGACTTCTTAGTCTTTCAAGCCTAGGATAACAGACCCAATGATATCAGCCTCAGGAAATGGTGCCAACCCTCTCATTTCTCTGCTTCACACAAACCATTATGTCAATTTATTCAAGTGGGGTGAGCCCCCTTTTGCTGCTGGCTGCTAAAATAGAAGCTTCATTGGTACACCTTCACTTCCCAAGTGATTGTATGTGTGTGCTCAGCGGCTCAGTAGTGTCTGGACTCTTTGCAACACCGTGGACTGTAGCCCGCTGGATTCCTCTGTCCATGGAATTTTCCAGGCAAGAACATTGGAGTGGGTTGCCATGTCCTCCCTGTGGGGGATCTTCCCCACCCAGGGATCAAACCCAGGACTCCTGCATTGCAGGCAGATTCTTTACTGCTGAGCTGCCTGGAAAGCCCCCGCCAAGAGGCCCTAATACTTCTGCTTATAGGACCTAGAAGACTCTGCTACCACCCAAGCTGGTCCAGGGGGCTGTGGACCAGACCAGTGAGGGATGACCTGAGATGTGACTCTCTCACTGGCTTCCTCTCCTCCCTTGAGCCAGATCTCTGGGAGCCCTGCCCTCCCCCTCACATAGAAAAACCCCTGCATGTGGGGAAAGGACAATGTCTTTATTATCACACACAGGTGGCCACTGGGTGAATGTCCCTCCTCCCAGAGGATCAGTTCAGCTGTTCTCAGGCCCTTCCATATGCTGTCACCAGGTCAGATAGTGTGCGTGTGTGTATGCGTGTGTCTGTGTGAGTGTGTGTGTGTGTGTGTGTGTGGTGGTGGAGGGAGTGGTGAGGAGGACTGGGACATCATTCAGTGTCCAAAGCTGTTGGGTTATGAGGTCAGAGGGGGAGGTGGGGTATGGGGGGTCAGCAGGAGCTAAGGATCATGGAGGAACAGGGTCAGCAAGGAGAGTGCCCCACACCGAAGGGCTAGGGGCAGCCCCACCACCCAAGCCAGGGAAGGGCTACGGTCAGCTCCACTCAAGGTTAGAGGCCGATCCACCGCGGCGCCACCCGCACGGGTCTCAGTCACATCAAAGACCCCAATACTCTGCATACGGCTCAACAAGGTGCTGGAAGGGTGGGCCACACAGCCCTGGATGCCCACTGGGGAGACTATCCCACCTGGAGAGAGAAGATAGAGTCAGAGAGGGTTCAACACTCTCTATGCTTAAGTTCCTAGACCCTATTAATCCTAGACCTTCCCCTACTCCACCCCAGTCCGAGAGACCAGGCTCTTAATCCCCTCCTCCCTCAGACCTAGATTATCTGGGTTCCCAAGCCCCCCACCCCCAAAGTCGTGAGCCAGGTGTGCAGCCCTGTACCAAGGTCACAGGATAAAAATCTCTGGAACTGACCAAGCCCCATAGCAACTGTTGCCAGGAGCCTCTGGATCTAAACCGACCAGTTCCCTGACCTGGTAGTAGATAAAATACCCACCCTATAGCATCCTAACCAATCACCTAATGCCACCATTCCAGTAGGAATTTTCTCTGTCTTGAGGCTGTAAAAATTGGCTACTAGCCTGCGAAAGGGTTTGGCTCTCCCTTGAACCAGCCCACTGTTTGGTTTTCCCACTCTATTAAACTTTATTCCCCTCTCTTTCTGCCTCATCTCTGGAAATTCTTTTCCAGCCTGCGCACGGACCACAATACCAGGGTCTCAAGCACTCTCCCACCTCGGGACCCCGTGAATCCAGGCCCCCAGCCCGTTCCTCCTCGGGACCTGACCTTCAGTACTCACCTCCCCGGAGAAAAATCTGACCCTTGTAACAGTGACTGGTGCCGTTAGGACACGTCACAACGTTAGAGCTTTGTGAGCAGGATCCAAGGGCCAGACAGATGGGACATTGCAGGTGTCCTGGGGCCGGGGCGGCTGGGGAGCAGAGAGAAGGTTGGGAACACACAGAGCCCTGAGCTTGGCTGTGGCCACCCTCCTTGAGCACCGAGATGTGCCTCTGGAGCCCCGTCTCTCCCTATCCTGGGCCCCACCCAGCCCGCTGGCATCACACACCTGGACGAGGGAGGGCATTGACCAGGACGCTGCTGCTGGCAGCCGAGTTGCAGTAGCTGGAGGAGCAGACCCGGGCATAGGAGGCGACCAGCACTCCGGGGGGCCTCGAGTGGATGGAGGTAGCCTGGGTTCTGCTGACCTGGCTGCACCCTTTGCTTCCCAGCAGGATCGACCTGGGTCCTGAGGGGTGAGAGGGAGAAAGCTGGGCGGCGAGAGTGGAGGCTCCAAGGGCGGCAGAGTCAGGGGCTCGTCAGGCAGGGGACAAGTACGTGACCGGGAGCACAAGTCCTGTAGAGGGCACAGGGAATCTTGGGCCAGAGTCGCGGTCCTCTCCCAGCTCTGCCGCCTCTCATTTCTGGCTGAAATGTCACTGTTAGAGTAGAACATCCTCTGAATTTCCCGTGGGAAACGAAACATTTTCTGCTTTAAGCCCTACCAGTCAACACGCCTTTTTCAAATGCAAATTTCTGAGCCCAGATGAAACAAAGCCAGGTTTTTGGAAGCCAGTAGGAGCTGTGTGTGTGTGTGTGTGTGTGTGTGAGAGAGAGAGAGAGAGAGAGAGAGAGAGAGAGAGGGCAGCCATCCACCACATTTGCCATCTCTTGGACACGACTGAAGTGACTTAGCAGCAGCAGCAGCATGATAAACAAGAAATTAGTTTGTGAACAATAAAGAAAGCAGGACTGGCCCCAGATAGCTAGATGCATATGAAGCTCCAATACTCTGGCCACCTGATACAAAGAGCCGACACACTGGAGAAGACTCTGATGCTGGGAAAGATTGAGGGCAGGAGGAGAAGGGGACGACAGAGCGTGAGATGGCTGGATGGCATCACCGACTCAATGGACGTGAGCTTGAGCAAGCTCTGGGAGATGGTGAAGGACAGGGAAGCCTGGCGTGCTACAGTCCATGGGGTTGCAAAGGGTCAGACACAACTGAGCAATTGAACAACAACAGCAACAAATATGAAGGAAATGATTTCAGCAAGTCTGGACACTTGCATCTTCCCACAGAAGATAGAAGATTGCTAAATCTCTTCAGGTGAGAGATTTAGTTTTCTCTTAATTAACAGTAATCTTTCCTATTCAGATTATCTGCCGCTTGCGGCAAATGTGTATAAGATTCCCACTGAATAAATAACTCTCAACTTTTAGGTTTGGGGGTTTTTTAGTTGACAGGGAGCCTTCAGAGCACAGATTGCAACCTTCACATCATTCCTCCGGTCTCCCGTCCCCACTGGACTCCCGTCCACAGCTCTTGTCTTCATACACAATATCTTACTCTTTTGTTTTGTTTTGCCTGCAGCTTCCCCATTGGCTTGTAAAGCTACAAGAAGGCAAATGTAATGGGATCTATTGCACCTAAAACAGTGCCTGACACATAACAGCAGTTCCTTAGACTTTGAAAGAAATGAGTTAAGAGCCGCACACGACTGAAATGACTGAGCAAAAGCTTTCTCTGTGCCGGCTCTGTTCTCAGCCTGGACTACTGGCTATACCCTAGTGACTGCCCTGTGAAGTAGGTTATTGTTACTGCCATCATTTCATCCCGATTTTCAGAAGGGGAAACCAAGGCACAGAGAGAGGAAGAATTGGATTTAGAACTGCAAGCCTGAAGGGACCGTGGCAGGAAATTTAATGCACAGAATCCAGGGCAGGGGGCTTCCCTGGTGCTCCAGTGGTTCAAATTCCTTAACCACTTAAGGAGGGTTCCTTGCAATGCTGGGGACACTGGTTCGATCCCTGGCCCAGGGAGACCCCACAAGCTGCGGGGCAACCAAGCCTGTGAGCTGCAATTACTGAAGCCCACACACCCTAGAGCCTGTGCTCCCCAACAAGAGAGCAATAAGAAGCCGGCGCACGGCAACTAGAGAGTAGCCCCCACTCTCCACAACTGGAGAAAAGCCCATGCAGCAACGAAGATCCAGAGCAGCCAAAAATAAACAGATAAGTTTTTTTTTTTTAATCCAAGGCAGGATATGACCCAGCAATCCCACTCCTGGGCATACACACTGAGGAAACCAGAACTGAAAGAGACACGTGTACCCTCAATGTTCATCGCAGCACTGTGTACAATAGCCAGGACATGGAGGCAACCTAGATGTCCACTGGCAGATGAATGGATAAGAAAGCTGGGGTACATATACACAATGGAATATTACTCAGCCATTAAAAAGAATACATTTGAATCAGTTCTAATGAGGTGGATGAAACTGGAGCCTATTATACAGAGTGAAGTAAGTCAGAAAGAAAAACACCAATACAGTATATTAATGCATATATATGGAATTTAGAAAGATGGTAATGATAACCCTGTATGCAAGACAGCAAAAGAGACACAGATGTAAAGAACAGACTTGGACTCTGTGAGAGAAGGCGAGGGTGGGATGATTTGAGAGAATGGCATTGAAACATGTATATTAACATATGTGAAACAGATCACCAGTCCAGGTTCAATGCATGAGACAGGGTGCTCGGGGCTGGTGCACTGGGATGACCCTGAGGGATGGGATGGGAGGGAGGTGGGAGGGGGTTCAGGATGGGGAACACAGGTACACCCATTGCTGATTCATGTCAATGTATGGCAAAAACCAGTACAATATTGTAAAGTAATTAGCCTCCAGTTAAAATAAATTAATTAATTTTTTAAAAATCCAAGGCAGGGAGACACAGGACCCCATGCACGGGTCTTGCCCTCTTGCGCAGCCCACGCACCTACATCTATGAGCAGAAGGGTCTCCTGACACACCTCCCCAGGGTTACACTGCTGCTCTCTGGTTGTGGACCACTCGACAGGGTCCTGGCTCAGGTTTGGAGACATCTTCAGCATGATCCCCCGATAACACGTCAGAACACCTGCAGAGAAAGAATGAACAGGGTCTGTGGAAGCCAGGGACCCGCTGTGTGTCTTCCTTCTGGTCCCACGCTTGGGAAGATGCCCACATTCTTGAGCTACCCTGCAAGCTCGTTGGGCCACTGGGTCCCTCAACCTCAGATGTGGAAGGGACCTTCAGGGCTTCCCCGGTGGCTCAGATGATAAACAATCTGCTTGCAATGTGGGAGATCTGGATTTAATCCCTGGGTCAGGAGGATCCCCTGGAGAAGAGAATGGCCACCCACTCCAGTATTCTTGCCTGGAGAATCCCATGGACAGAGGAGCCTGGCTACAGTCCATGGAGTTGCAAAAGAATCAGACATGACTGAGTGACTAACACTTTCACTCCTTTCATTTTGGAAGTCTGAGCCCCATCCTCATTCTTTACCCTGTTTCTGCTCAAACACACTACAGGGGCCTTTCTCAATGCCCCCTGAGGACAGCTGCTCTTTCCATCAGCTGTGATGGAGACAGATGGCTCTTCCTTAGCCTAAGTCAATCTCTACTTCCCTTTCTGGGCCTCAAGGTCCTCATCTGGATAAACAGAAATGTAGCCTGACACCATATATGTCTTCACTGAGCAATGCTATGTTCCAAACAGAAATACTCAAATGCCTTGTGTGCACTGAACGCTTAAAAGGTGCCCAGCTGCCGTGATCAGTTTCCAGGGATGAACCCTCTCCAGAAGCTCACTTCACCTGGATTGCTTCATTTCCTCCTGGCACCCCCCTACCCCAAACAGGTTGTCATTCTCATCACCCCGATTTTCAAAGTGAGAAACAGAAGAGTTTTGAAAGCAGCTTGCCCAGTGTCCCACCGCAAGTGAGTTAGGAGCTAGGCTGGGAACTCAGGCATTATTCTGGCTCCTTGCAGGGAGTGACGGGGAAGAGGAGGACTGATGACCATCCTGGGCCACCTCAGCCCCTGTAGCCCTCGGCAGTCTAGTTTGAAAACCATTAGACCAACTCTTGAGACCATCACATGAACAGCTGGGATGTGTCTCCTGATGCAGAAACTCTCAGGGCTGACCATGCAAATAACCCACAAATGTGTTAACTTTCACAACAGCCCCCATGAAGGAGGGCCACTCATGCCCCCACTTCATAGACACTTCATGGCTCCTGAAGCCTTCCTCTCAGCCTGGTTCCTGCTCTGCCTACCCCAATCTTTCCCGTCTTGGCCAATGGCACCTCCTTCCTTGCAGTTGCTCAAGTTGAGGACATTGCTGTTATTCTCGACAATCCCTCCTCTCTTACACTCCATGTTGCACCCATCAGGAAATCCTGTCGGCTGAAGCTGCAAAATCCCTCCAAAACCTGACCACTTCTCACCTCCTCCACGGCTTCCACCAGGGTCTAAGACTCCTTGGCTCTCACCTGCTTCTTCCTGAGTCCCCCTGGAGGGTCCCCTCCCCCACACCCACTTCCCCTTTACTCTATTCTCCACCAGGCACTCAGAATGATTCCTATAAAAGAAAGGTTGATTCACATCAATCCTTTGCTCAGAAAACTCCAGTAGATCCTCAACCCATTCAGAATAAAATTCTAAGTCCTTAAAATGGCCCCAAAGGCTCTTCCTGAGGTGCCCTCCTTCCTCTGCACAGTCCTCCTGTCCTGCTCTGGTCCCGCTTAATCACTCTGCTGGAGTCCCACTGACTTCTGGAGTCTTCTTTGAACCGCACATGGACACACATGCCTGCCTCAGTGCCTTTGGATATGCTCCGCCACCTCTGACCATCAGTGAGGGTCTCCTCCTCTCTGAACTTGGTGAAAGAGGCTCTAAACAGTGGTAATCCTCAAAAGCTGGTTCAGTGGCAGAGCCCAGACTGAAACCCATGTCTTTCCATTCAGACGCTAAGCTCTTAACAATTGTGCTCTCCCGGGCTGGGCTGACCCACTGCTCTAGCTGGAACCACGATCTAGTTCCTTAGGGGGACAGTCAAGGCCGTTAAAATCCCATACCTTTGGTTCTGCTTCAGTCTGGGCTCCTGGGGCGGCCCGTTTTGCACCCAGTCCTCTCCTGCCCCCATGCCTTCCAGGAGCTGTTCCCTGGGATGTCCTTCTGTTCTCCACTTACTCCCTGACATCTTGCTCCACTCCTAGCTGGGGGCTCCCCTTTTGGTCCAGTGGCTAAGATGCCACACTCCTATTGCAGGGGGCCCAGGTTCAATCCCTGGTTGGGGACTAGCCTCCACATGCCACAACTAAGAATTCACATGTCTCAACTAAGACCCAGTGCTGCTGCTGCTGCTGCTGCTAAGTCGCTTCAGTCATGTCTGACTCTGTGCGACCCTATAGACCCACCAGGCTCCCCCATCTCTGGGATTCTCCAGGCAAGTGGGTTGCCGTTTCCTTCTCCAATGCATGAAAGTGAAGAGTGAAAGTGAAGCCGCTCAGTCGTGTCCGACCCAGTGCAGCCACATATATCAATAAATAAACAATTTTTTAAAAAGATCTGGCTTTTATGTGGAAAGCCAGCGAAGTAGGGACATATATGAGGAATATCCATTTGTGGCGTGATGGCTGTGTTGTATGTGCCACGTGTGTGGTCTGGGCAGCGCACATATGTGGGATATGTGTGGGGTGTGTGAGCATGTAGTGGACCTGTGGAGGGTGTGGGGTAGTATGGGAATGTGTGAATGTGCACGGTGGGTGGGTGTGTGATGTGTGGTGCGTGTGTATAGTGACAGAGTGTGTTGGTGATGTATGTGGTGTGTGTTTGTCATACGAGTGTATCGTGGTGCATGTCCCGCGTCTCTGTGCTGCGTGTGTGTGTTGGGTGTTGGGTGTGTGCTGGATGTGGCGTGTGGTGTTGTATGGTGTGTGAGAGGGGAGGAAACATGTGTGTGGTGTGTACATGGCACAGTGTGTGTGGTTGTGTCTCTCCTGTGTATTGTGTGATGTGTGGTGCATGTGTCTAATTTGTTTCTGAATGTCTGCTGGATTATGTTACCTAATATTCCTGCTAGTCCCAGAGATGAGGGCCAAATAACTAAGCTAGCATTAATTTAAAAAAAAAGATTGAGACTCTGTCCCTCCCTGACCATGGCTCCCGCTGCCTTTAGCAGGAAGGCCAGCCCCATCAGTCTGGCTAGGAAGCTATCTGACCCACGTCCAGGACCCTCACCTACCTCTCGGCTCCCCCAACCAACATCCAGTCCCAAGACACAGCAGGGCGTTCCTTCTGCTTGGAAGGACTCTGCCTTCACCATCCACACTCCCCTTGTCCACCTGGAAAACTTGTCACTGCTCACTGCTCCCAGCTATACCTCATCCTTGCCATGAGCCCTCCCTCAGGCAGAGCCCAGGGAGCCTTCTTAAAAACAGCGGGCTGCTCCCACCTCCAAGCCTTTGCCCATACTGTCTCCTCTGCCTGTTTGTGCCTTTTCCTCTTCTGCGAATGAACTGCAGCTCATCGTTAAGACATGGGTCATAGGTCACCTCCTCTGTGAAGTCCTCCCTGATTTCCCCCACCAGAACATCAGTATCTTCTTCCTCTGAGCTCCCCCAGGCTCCCTTCATGACAGCCTAGTGGCTACCTGTATCTGTGCTGTCTCTGTTCCCAGTCCCAGAGGCCCTTTAGGGCAGGGCCGGGGTCTGGGTCCTCTGGGTCTCCATGGGAGACCTTGGAATGCTGGATGAACTCCTGTCAGCAAACACATCCTGGGGAGCCCATCTTTACCCAGCCCTTGTGCTGCCTGGAGGCTGAAAACCTTGGTGCCAGGGACATCTGGGTTCTGCCCTCAAAGCTCCCAGACCAGCCAGAGATATCCAGACAAGAACGTTTGCTGAACTCACTCAATTCTCTGCCTGAAGCGTGGTCGGGAGGACCCTCCTCCCACTTTCTCCAGACCTCATTTCCCTCCTCGCCCCACCCCCTCTCCCTCATCCTGCTCCCTGACATCAAGACACGCCAGGCCACGCTCATCCACTGCTGTTCCACCTGGACTGGGTTTCCATGGGTGAGTGGGACCCCCCGGCCCGGGTCCTCGTTTGGCTCTTACTTTCCCTGTCACACCTGAAGCACCCTTGTCATCCTTCTGATCACTTTTTACTGGGGCCTCCAGTACCAGGGGTGGGGGTTGGGCAGGGTGGGATGCCAGAGTTGGTGTGGGTGTCAAGGGGAAGCCGGATACCCCAAGGTCAGGGAGGTGGAGAAACAGAATCAGAAGCAGCTAGTCACGCCCAGCAGGTTAACCAACAGGCAACTCCTGCAGCCAATGGATAGAGAGGCATTCGATGAGGCCCACCCTCTTTGCCTCTCTGACCTTCCTCCTAGCTCCATTGCTCCTCTCCCACCTGGACAGGCTGTCCTAACTGAGCCAGGCTCAGCATCACTTGAAACACCTGTCCTATACATCTCCTGTCCTATAGATCTGTTCCCTGGACCACGTACCTTCTCTGTTTCCTGGCATCCTCGCCCAAAGTGCCTACTGGGAGAATCCCTCCCATCACACCTGCCTGAGTTAGTAGTGACATGTGAGTGACCTGTGATGCTGGTTTTGGTGGGATGTTTGGATGCCTGCCTTTCGCAGGGTTGTCATACCCCGGAACTTCCGCCCCTGTCACTTGGTCTTGTCGCCGTGACATTCACCTTTAGGACTGCAAGTCTCCTGCAGGCTGATGGGCCCGATTTCCTGGGTCCCATTCAGCAGGTTGCAGCCTGCTTGAGAAATGCATCCTTGGACTTTGAGTCTGGTGGAGATGCCCTCTGGAAAGCGGGAGAAGGAGAGACACTGTTAATGGGACCAGCCAACACTCAGGGGGAAGCCAGGCCCGCCCTCCTCAGGGTCCCCATCTTCACCTCCCTTTCCTCCCCAAGAGACTCAGATCTTGATCCTCAACCCCACAACCCCCAGCCTCCCCCAAACCTGGCCCCCTGACCCCACCTCCTGGTGGCTCACCAGCAGTGAGGTGGAGGACCCCATTATAGCAGTGTGAACTCTCAGCCGGGCAGGTCATCTCTGGGGCCGACAGACAGCCTTCTGCAGACAAGCAGACTGGACACCGCACAGAACCTGGGACTGGAGAGGTGGGAGACAAAGGGAGGGAGGAGTAAGGGGGCTCTGAACTCAGACTAGGCACCTTCCCTCCACCCTCCTCGGCTTTTCAGCTCTTCACAGCTCCCAAGAATCAGCTCCCTTAGCCTCCCTGGGCTCCTCTCAGGAAAGTCTGGGGAGCAGGGCATTAGGACCCGTGACTAGAGAGAGACCAAGGCGGGGAGGGAGCATGAGATCTGGGGAGGGCAGCCTAGTAAGGGAGGGGGAGGGGTGCCCTGGGAGGACACAGTGGCTCCACTGAACCGTGAAAGACGACAAGATGCCCATGTCCACCAGCGATGCCCAAGAGTAGAAAAACGCAAAGGGCAGAGCAAAATCTGATTTATGATCTCAGACAGAAGAGGACAATGGGAAGCCACAGGTCAATTTCAGTTCCGAAGAGGAGATGCTGAAACCCCGACGGGCAAGTTCCCAAACCCCACGGGAAAAAAAGAAGGAGTGGACAGCAGGTTAGGGCCAGAGCCCCAGTCAGAGGTGGGTAGTCGAACATGAGGGAACATCAGTTCAGTGTGCTGCTGAGGGAATGTTAGAAAAAGCTGTGCTGGGGAGGCTGGACGGTGTTTAGGGGAGGCAGGGAAGGATCCTAAAAGAACATTGCCTGTGTGCTCACCCCCAACCTCCTCAACCCCACTGCCCCCTCCTCCGGGCAGTCCCTTTCTCCCCCCACCTCCGGCACCTGTGGGTGGGAGCAGGGTCCAGGGAGGGAGGCTGGCGGAGAGATCGTTGCACAGATTCTCTCGGCATACCCGGGTGTAGGAGATGATGGACAGGCCGGGGCCTGCCCTGTGCTCGGTGACGCGGGCCTCCTGATTGGCTGCCTGGGTGCAGCCTTTGAAGAGCAGCTTGTACTGGAGGCGTTCTGCGTAGAGAGAAGCAGGCCAGGGTGGGGTCAGGGCTCCAGGGTCCTAGAGGGAGGGTGTGCATCCAGCAGGGTGCAGAGGAGGCCCCTGGGCGGCTAAGGTGGGTGCCGCTCCCGGTATTTCAGGTCTTCTGAGTTTGCACACAGAATGCAAGTAGGACTGGAGGGTGGGATGATAGGGGCATCTCTCCAAGGGAGAGGCTGCAAGTCAGGAGCGGGGCCGTCTCACCGTTCTGGGTGATCAACACCGTTTCCTGGCAGCCCAAACCTTCCCCACAGCTCTGCTGGTAAGTCTTCCACTGGAAGGTCTGATCCTCCGATACATTCCTCACGGTCTCTGCTACGGTCCTGTAACAGTTCAGGGCCCTCGCTCCTGAAATGGGAGGAGCAAATCCATCTGAGCTCAGCCTCCAGGTGGATCCCCTCCCTGGCCGGGTCTCTCACTCACCGGGCGGGGCGAGGGTGATGCCCAGCAGGGCCAGCAGCAGGGCAGAGCTCATGGTCTGGGTGGCGGGAATGCTCGCTCCCGCTCTTTCTCCCAGAAAACAGCACTTTTATATCTTGTCACACCCAAGGTAGTCCAGGAAAGGGTGGGGAGGACAGGGTCTTGCTAAACAAGGCCAGGGCCTCCCTCCGAGTCTCCATAGCTTAAAGGAGGTGGGGTGGGGTGAGGTGGGGTGGGGTGAGGATCCAGGGGGAGGATGGGGGAGGAACTTGTGTCCTCCTTCCTTCCCCAGACCCAGGAGTCCAGCTCCCCAGCCCCTCCCTCCTTCAGACCCAAGATTCAGCCCCCACGACCCCCCGCTCCCCCTCTGAGCCAAGAATCTGAGCCCACAGCCCCTCTCAACAGTTAGAGACTGAGGCATCCTAGCCCCCAGACCTCACTGGTCCAGGTCCCCAGCCCTCCTTCCTGCAGAGCCCAGCTCTGTGGGTCCCCACCCCAACCCTGTTTCAGGGTAGTTTGAGAAGGCGGTTTCCTCATCTCCTAGCAGCTCAGCCACCTTCTGGCCCAAGATGGGGAAATGACCCAACTGCCTGTGAGGACACTGGGGCGGTGAGTCTTGCCTGGTCCTTATGCTCTCCCTACCTGAACCCTTGCCCCCCACCCCCCATGGATTCCTGCTTCTCTTTTCCTTCTCTTTCCTTCCTGTGTGCATGTTAATTGATCAGTCATGTCTGACCCTTTGTGACCCCATGGACTGTAGGCTGCCATGCTCCTCCATCCATGGGATTCTGCAGGCAAGAATACTAGAGTGGGTTGCCACGCCCTCCTCCAGGGGATCTTCCCCACCCAGGGATCAAACCCGTGTCTCTTACGTCTCCCACACCAACAGCCTGGTTCCTTACCACTAGCACCACCTTCCTAGACTGCTGTCCTTTTTATTCTCTTTTTCATGAACTTCCGTCATGCTTCCTCTTCTTCTTCTGTTCTCTCCACTCTCAGCACAGCGTGGTCCTAGAACCTCCACTTTCCTGCCACCCAGGAAGAAGGTGAGGAATGGCGGGGGTGGGAGGGGACAGGTGGTGGTGGAAACTGAATATCTATCAGAGAATTAGGATATTCCTTGGCAAAGCAAAGTGTCTTTGCCAGAAATAGATGGAAGAGTGGTGTGCTAGAAGATCAGCTTTTCAGAAAAACAGCATCATAACATCGGCCTATTTCTGTGGTGTAAATTCTCTTATCCTGTCTGGTTTTAAGCTACCAACCATTTTCACAACCAGCTCGAAAAATTCCTAAATATTTAACAACTGGCTTTTGCAAAACCTGCACAAACCAGCTCTAGCATGCTGGGTAGGAAGAGACAGGGAAGAATAGGAGGTGTCTATCCATGACTGCAGAGGCCAGATGTGAATGTGTGAGAAAGAGTGGGGAAACAGAGAAAAGATTGAGAACAACAACAGAGGAGAAAGAAATGAATATGAAAGTTGCAATCACGTTTATTTCAACATCCTTATAAGTTTTATTTTTCTTTGTGTGTGCAAGTTTATTTTTTAAGAATTTTTAAACTAATAATTTTGCTTATTTATATTTCTGGCTGTGCTGGGTGTTCATGGGTGTGCAGGCTTTTCTCTAGTTGCGGAGAGCAGGGGCTACTCTTCATTGCGGTGCACAGGCTTCTCATTGCAGTGGCTTCTCTTGTTGCAGAGCATGGGTGCTAGGGTGCACAGGTTCAGCAGTTGGGGCCCATGGGCTCAATAATTGCAGTTCCCAGTCTCTAAAGCATAGACTCAATAGTTGCGGCACACAAGCTTAGTTGCTTCGAGGCATGTAGAATCTTCCCGGATCAGGGATCGAACCCACATCTCCTGCACTGACAGAGCAGATTTACCACTGAGCTACCAGGGAAGCCCCTGTTTTGCAGGTTTATAATTTGCTCCATGGACAGAGGCATGTTCTGGTCATCTGCCACTGTGTCTCCACCACTAACATGATGGAGCCTAGATGCTCAATAAATATTTATTGAAGGAAGGAAGAGAGGGAGGAAGGAAGGAAAGGTACAGTGGAGCCATCACTACATTTGTATGGGTTGTGCGCTGTGATTCACACTGTGGCTATGTGAATGGCGCCCTCTGGAGTTGTGTGCGTACTGAAGCAATGTCCCTGGAGGAAGAAGGAAGGGGGGCAAAGAGGCTCATAAGGTTGTTGCTGGTGTTGTTTAGTCCCTCAGTTTTGTTTGACTCTTTTGCGACCCCATAGACTGTAGCCCATCAGGCTCTTCTGTCCATGGGATTCTCTAGGCAAGAATACTGGAGTGGATTGCCATTTCCTTCTCCAGGGGATCTTCCCGACCCAGGGATCGAACCCGGGTCTCCTGTATCAGAGGCAGACGCTTTAACCTGTGAGCCACCAGGGAAGGGAGCAACCTCTTAATAAGTAGAGTTTTATTTGGAAGCGATGAAAGCATTATAGGACTGTTTAGGTGGTGGTCATTGGAGAAGGAAATGGCAACCCACTCCAGTGTTCTTGCCTGGAGAATCCCAGGGACGGGGGGAGCCTAGTGGGCTGCCGTCTATGGGGTCGCACACAGTCAGACATGACTGAAGCGACTCAGCAGCAGCAGCAAGTGGTTATACAACTTTGTGACTGAACTAAATGCCTTGGAATTGTTCACTTTAAAATGGTTTCCATTTGGTGAATTTCATTTCAATAAAAAAAATTATTACACTGAATGAAAGAAGCCAGATGAAAAAAGAGAACCTACTACAAGATTTCATTTATATACAATTCTGGAAACTACAAACTGATCTATAGTAACTGAAAGAAGGTGAGTGAGTGCCTGGGTACTGTCGGGGTGGGGCTGAGTACAGAGGTAGGGATTACAAAGGCTCGTGTGGAAAAATTTTAGGTAAACATGTAAAATTGTTTAAAATTTCAGATTCTCCATCTTTTGTTCTTTAGTTGACTTAGTTGCCCTGAGCCATATGGGATCTTCCCAGACCAGGGATCGAATCCCGAGTTCCCTGCATTTCAAGGCAGATTCTTCACCATGGGGCCAGTCAGGACGTCCCTATGTGGAAGTCCCCATGTGGAAACTTGAGTGGAATGGATACATTCACTATCTGAACTGTGTTGATGACCTTACAGAGTGTGTGTGCACATGAAAACTCATCGAACTGTATACTTCAAATGTGTGTGGTTTCTTGCCTGTCCACTCACTAGAGCTATAATCAAGGCTTGAGGTTATGGATTGCTTGTGTTGTCAGGAGGAGAGAATATTACTCCACCACTAATACGCCCAAGTTGGTAGACCCTGGATGTGTGCACACTGGTGTGCAATAATTATAACTGCTGGCCTTTATGTAGCACTCACTGTGTACAGGACACTTCCGGTGTCTTAGCTCATTTAATCACCCAAGTGAGTCCATTGAACTTTACTTGACTCAACTTTCCTACCCCCTGGCCTTTGCATGTTCTGTGTCCTCTGCCTAGAACTCATTTCTGCCCTTTTGTGAAAAGTGAAAGTGAAAATCTGAAAGTGTTAGTCACTCAGTCGTGTCCGATTCTATGTGACCCCATAGACTGTAGCCCACCAGGCTCCTCTGTCCATAGGATTCTCCAGGAAAGAATACTGGAGTGGGTTGCCATGCTCTCCTCCAGGGGATTGTCCTGACCCAGGGATGCAACTTGCATTTCTTAGTCTCCTGCATTTGCAGGCAGAGGTTTTTGTTTTTGTTTTCATTAACCACTAGCACCACCTGGGAAGCCCCAGGGTGCTACAGTCAAAGGTACGTGCCCATGACCGTGACCTCGGAGGTGAAGGTGTACTTCAACCAATACAGATTCTCCCTAGCAGTCAGGGTCCCAGCTCCAATGGGGACCCATTCCACCCGCATAACTTGAAAAGAGATTCTAAATGAAACAGTTGACAAAAGCGTGAGACTGTTGAGACGCAAGGGTTAGAGCAGTGTCCTGGTTCTGATAGCGCTGTGTTTCTGTTGCTGTTTTACTGCAGCACAGAGGGGTTGCAAGACAGACACTCAGAGCGAACCCTCTCTGGAGATGACTACTTGACAGGAGCTCCAACTTCAGGCTGAAAAATTCACACAGCCAACAGCAACAGTACAGGGAGGGAGCTGGGCATTTAACGCCCCAACTTCACTCAGTGACCTCCCTGTGGTCTCCTCACTGACCGAACCCAGCTGGAAGGTGAAGATCCCACTAACAGTCCCCACAGCACAGGGCAGGGGAAGAAGGGGAGAGAATGAATGAGAAAAAGGAAACTGCACAATCCACCCCGTGAGTCCACAATACAGAAGACACACAATTCCCATCTGCTACTTAATCATAGCATCATCTTGTGCTAATGACAAGGGATCACACGCCCACAGCTTTAGATGGTCAGTTCTTTATGAACCACAGTGAGAGGGAAATGGGGGAACCTATAACAGAGCTGCAAAGGCCCTGACTCTGTGGCTGGTGGTGATGAGAGCCGCCTGCTTCTGCCACCCCTTCTACGTTCTCTTACCACCTGCCAACACCTCCTCTGGACATCGTTGGGACACAAATCTTCATTCCTATGGGAAGTAAGTGTTCAACAGTCTTGTCTTTATTGGCTTTGGGCCACTTTCTGCTGAACAGGGCCACTGGCAAGTAAATATTACCCTCAACGCATCCCCTGGCTTCCAAACGTAGTCCCCCTCAACCCAGCAAGCCAGCCCCCTCTGATGGCCACGGTCCCGCTGGTCGTCTTCTCCGCCTTTTGTTTCAGCAGCACGAGGAGCACATGGGGGCAGGCCTGGCTCCTGGTTGCTTAGAGCTCTGATTGGGTTTCTCACGCACACCAAGCCCAAGGTCACAGAGGCCAGGAGCAAAATCCTTGAAGTGGGTTGTCCTGTGTACTGATGGGCGGGGACACTCCCTTATCCTCCCCTGTGTCATGGGCCCCTGCCTTCTGGCTCTAGGGCAGGTGACACGATAGACTGGCCAGTTTGAGACCTAGAGCATCTCCTGTTGGGTGGCAAGCTACCTTCTCTTCCTGGTGCCTTCAAAAGCCATCGTGGCCATTTGACCCTTCTGATAAGCCAACTGTGTCTGTGTAGGGGGGCACCTGGCAGGTCAGTGAACTCCATGGGGGACACTAACTGCCTCCGTTCCTTTGCCTTAAAATACGTCCTCTAGCTGGAAGCAATACTTCGTGGGAGGACTTCCTGGTGGTCCTGTGATTAAGAATCCACCTGCCAGTGCAGGGGACAGGGGTTCAATCCCTGCTCCAGGAAGACTGCAGATGCTGTGAGGCAACTAAGCCAATGTTGCCACAACTACGGAAGCCTGTGCAGCTGGAGCCTGCGCTCCACGGGAGAAGTCACTGCAGTGAGAAGCCTGTCCACTGCAGCGATGAGCAGCCCTGGCTCACAGCAGCTAGAGGAAGCCCACCTGCCGCAATGAAGACCCAGCGAAGCGAGAATCAAATAAATCAACTTTTTTTTTTTTAAAGAATAGAGCGATTTCTCACAGTTTGGGGCACTGGAAGTGCTCCGGGTGCTAATGTGATCAGGTTCTGACGAGGGCCCTTTTCTGGACTGCAGATGATAGATTTCTCATTGCATCCTCACATGGCTGGAGGAGAGCCAACTAGCTCTGCCTTCCTCATAAAAGGGCACTGTGGGAATTAATGTTCAACTAGCCACATCTAAGGGGTGCCCAGATAGCTGGTAAAACATGACTTTTGGGTGTTTCTATAAGGGTGTTTCCAGGAGACAATAGCATTTGAATTGGTGCACTGAATAAAGATTTTTGTTGTTCAGTCACTAAGTCATGTCCAGCTTTTGCGACCGCATGGACTGCAGCACACTAGGCTTCCCTGTCCTTCTCCATCTCCTCCAGCTTGCTCAAACTCATGTCCATTGAGTCAGTGATTCCATCCAACCATCTTGTCCTCCATTGTCCCCTTCTCCTCCTGCCTTCAATCTTTCCCAGTACCAGGGTTTTTTTTCTAATTAGTTGGCTCTTCTCATCAGGTGGCCAAAGTATTGGAGCTTCAGCTCCAGCATCAGTCCTTCCAATGAGTATTCAGGATTGATTTCCCTTCGGATTGACTGGTTGGATCTACTTGCTGTCTAAGGGACTCTCAAGGGTCTTCTCCAACATCACAGTTTGAAGCATCAGTTCTTCAGAGCTCAATCTTCTTTATGGCTCAACTCTCACATTCTTATGTGACTGCTGGAAAACCACAATTTTGACTATACAGACGTTTGTGATGTTTCTGCTTTTTAATTTTGCTGTCTAGGTTTGTCATAGATTTTCTTCCAAGGAGCAAGTGTCTTTTAAGGATGAATAAAGATGGCTCTCGTAGAAAAAAGTGGGCTTCTTCTAGTTCGTTGAGGGCCTGAGGAGAACAAATAGGTAGCAGAAGGAAGAATTCGCTCTCTGCTTGAGCTGAGACGTCTCTGTATCCTGCCCTGGGACATCAGTTCAGTTCAGTCACTCAGACATGTCCCGACTCTTTGCGACCCCATGCACTGCAGCACGCCAGGCCTCCCTGTTCATCACCAACTCCCGGAGTTCACTCAGACTCACGTCCATCATGTCGGTGGTGCCATCCAGCCATCCCATCCTCTGTCATCCCCGTCTCCTCCTGCCTTCAATCTTATTGGGCCTTCTTATCTCAGGGCTTTGACCTTAGACTGGGACTTAGACTACTTTTTCCCCGAGTTAAGAGGCTTGAGGTTTCAACTGTACTGCCAAATTTTCTGGGTCTCCAGCTTACAGACAGTAGATCCTGGGACTTCCTAGCTTCCACAATTTCATGAACCAATTCTTCATAATAAATCTACAAAGGTTTCTGTATATCTGTTTGGGTTTCCCTGGTGGCTCAGATGGTAAAGAACCCACCTGCAATGCAGGAGACCCAGGTTTGATCCCTGGGTCTGGAAGACCCTGGAGAAGGGAATTGCTACCCAATTCCAGTATTCTTGCCTGGGAAATCCCATGGACAGAGGAGCCTGGTGGGCTACAGTCCATGGAGTCACAAAGAGTTGACACAACTGAGTGATAACACACACACACACACACACACACACACACACACATCTGTTTATACCCTACTAATTCTGTTTCTCTGGAGAATTTTGATGAATATGGGCACTAATCCCATCATTAGAGTTCCACCCTCATGATCTAATGACCTCCCAAGGACCCCAGCTCCTAATACCTTCATATTGAGATTAGCATTTCCAGTGCACCAGGCATTCAGCCTCCACTGGAGCCCAGTAATAAGCCTAGATGGCTCCCTGGTAAAGAATCTGCCTGCCGATGTAGGAGATGCAGGTTTAATCCCTGGGTCAGGAAGATCCCCTGGAAAAGGAAATGGCAATCAGCTCTGGTATTCTTGCCTGGGAAATCCCATGGATAGAGGAGCCTGGCAGGCTACAGTCGTGGGGTCTTAAAAGAATCAGATATGACTTAGTGACTAAACAACAATAACAAGCCTACAGCCGTCTTCCAAATGTCTGATTGCAATCTTCAGAAGAAGGCATGAATTTTCTCCTAAACAAGGAGTTCTGCACTGTGATTCTCCTATTAGACTCTGTAAGACGTTCCATGTTGTAATATATTGGGTTTGAAACATAAACATTCTTACAGTCATTATTTTCTGAATACAGTCACCCAAGAGTTACTTAGAAGAACATTTATTTCCAGGAGAGGAGATTTCTAGTTTAACTCTTTTGTAGTTTAAATGGTTTGTTCTTTTTATAATTTATGGCTACTTCCTATATGGCCGATGGCTTACTATCCCTGCTGCTTGATATTAAAATGTATCTGCATTTATCAACTTGCAATTGTACTTTTTCAGAACCTGTTGAGGATTAGCCAAGTCTGATTTCCTCTTACAGAAAGTTAAGGCTTTTGCCCAAGGATATTTGTGAAACAAGGTTACAAGACTTTAAAAATCAGCTTCAGAGAAGTTAATTTCTGAACCGGTTCCAGCTTCTCCATTCTTTGGCATCAAATACAGCTTGTTTTGTTCTAGTCTTAAAAAAAAGAAATCTTAAGTTCCTGATTCATTACAAAAATCAACAGTGGGTTAAAAACAAGTATTGGAATTTAGATTTTACTTATTTATTTGTAGAGCCTTGAACCAACAAATGCTCCTTTGGTTTCTAAATTATTCCTGTTGGGACTAAAGTCAATTTCAGTTAGCAAAGAATCACCTTTTCAAGCTGTTTAAATTCTTCTAGTTTGAGTTGCAAAGGTGGAGGAGAAAAAAGAGGGATTAAGAAAAAGAGAGAAGAGAAAAGAGAGAAAGAAAGGGAGGAAGAGCAATGAAAAATAAAACCAAAAGAAAATTCGCTACAGAATGGAGAAGGAGGGAAAATACTAGAGACAGAATGAGGTTTTAAAGATCAGCCTCTCTCTTTGGACATCAACCTCTAATCTGATCCCAGAACCAGACTGATTCTTAACTCTGATCCCAAGCCAAGCCCACATTCTAACTGTCAACATCTTCTCACAATCAGTTCCCGATCCTGACCAGGCTAAGCCCTAACCCTGACCCTAAACCTCAGTTCTCTCTACACTGCGAACTCGAACTTTAAAGAATCTAAAATAGTCATTCGCCAAGTGGACATTCACATCCAGAGATGTGGTTTCATGGTTTCACGGGGTTACTGTCTGTGCCCTGCCAGCCTTCAACTTCCCCCTCTGTCCCCCACCCCCCACATCCTCTAAAGCAATCTACTGAAAAAAACTCACTTCCTTGATCTTCCATCCCGTTCCCTGCTTCTTCCCTTCTGGGTCAAGCATCTTCAACTATCTGGACACATTTTTTTTTAACTTGTTTATTTTATTTGGCTGTGTTGGGTCTTAGCCATGGCGTGAGGGCTTCATTGCTCCACCACATGTGGGATCTTAGTTCCCTGACCAGGGATCAAACATGTCTCCTGCATTGGAAGGTAGATTCTTAACCACTGGACCACCAGGGCAGTCCCTGAACCTTTTTTTTTTTTTTTTGGCTGCCCTGGGTCTTCATTGCTTGTGGCTTTCTCATGTTGCAGAGATCAGGGGGCTACTCTTCACTGCAGTGCACAGGCTTATCGCAGTGGCTTGTCTTGTTACAGGGCATGAGCTCGAGACGGCTGGCTCAGGAGTTGGGGCCCATGGACTCTGTTGCCCCGAAGCATGTGGGATCTTCCCCAACCAGGGATCAAATTCCTGCTCCCTGTGTTGGCAGGCAGATTGTTAACCACTGGACCACCAGGGTAGCCCACAATTTTTTTTTCTTCTATTTTTTTCACCTTTCCCTCACCCTCCATGCTTGCTTTCCTTTTCTTCTTCCTCTAAAATTGCTTTTACCAAGGTTGATGTAGGAGACGGATGGGCCCTTGATCCAAACTGCTGGTGTCTGTCCAGTGGAGTTAAAATCGAAGCTTTGTTCTCACCCAGACACTCTGAGGATAGAGCTAGTGGCAGGAGCTGAGCTCTGCTGAAGTAAAGAGATAAGACCACCACTCCTGAGGTCAACGAAAACGTCCCTGTATGTACCTGTGTAGGAAGGCTCCTCAGGAGTCAAAAAGGGAGGGGGTCGTCACCCAATACATGTGGACATGCCTCTGCGGTGGGGTCCATTTCAGCAAAAAGTTACCTGTGTGACTTGGGGAGGATCCTAGGACAGGTCTGATGTGGAAAAAGGTTATCTAACTGGCCAAAGGTAAACAAAGACCCAGAAGGACTGTCCTGGATGACTGATTTCAATCATGTCTTAACTGTGCTTCTCATTCAGGATGCCCACATTCCTCTCTGGGAGTGCCTTTCTGCCTTGCTTCTATCTTAAATAAACAAACTGCTTCTCTGTGTGCTCTCCCACATATTATGCTGCGTCTCTAATAAAATTTGTTATTGTTTTTAGTTTTTGCTTCCTTGAAGCATTCTTGCTTTCAGTGAGGGGTAAAGCCAGGGGAACTTTGCCCCTAGCCCCTGGTGGCCTCACTACTAGGATTCCTGATTTTCATTCAGGCTCAGTTCAGTTCAGTTGCTCAGTCATGTCTGACTCTTTGTGACCCCATGAATTGCAGCATGCCAGGCCTCCCTGTCCATCACCAGCTCCCAGAGTTCACTCAAACTCAGTCCATTGTGTTGATGATGCCATCCAACCATCTCATCCTCTGTCGTCCTCTTCTCCTCCTGCCTTCAGTCTTTCCCAGCATCAGGGTCTTTTCAAAGGAGTCAGCTTTCCACATCAGGTGGCCAAAGTATTGGAGTTTCAGCTTCAACATCAGTCCCTCCAATGAACACCCAGGACTGATCTCCTTTAGGATGGACTGGTTGGATCTCCTTGCAGTCCAAGGGACTCTCAGGAGTCTTCTCCAACACCACAGTTCAAAAGCATCAATTCTTCGGTGCTCAGCTTTCTTTATAGTCCAAATCTCACATCCATACATAACCACTGGAAAAACCATAGCCTTGACTAGACGGACCTTAGTCGGCAAAGTAATGTCTCTGCTTTTTAATATGCTGTCTAGATTGGTCATAACTTTCCTTCCAAGGAGCCAAGTGTCTTTTAATTTCATGGATGCAATCACCATCCGCACTGATTTTGGAGCCCAGGAAAATAAAGTCTGATACTGTTTCCACTGTTTCCCCATCTATTTGCCATCAAGTGATGGGACCAGATGCCATGATCTTAGTTTTCTGAACGTTGAGCTTTAAACCAACTTTTTCACTTTCATCAAGAGGCTTTTTAGCTCCTCTTCACTTTCTGCCATAAGGGTGGTGTCATCTGCATATATGAGGTTATTGATATTTCTCCCGGCAATCTGGATTCCAGCCTGTGTTTCTTCCAATCCAGCGTTTCTCATGATGTACTTTGCATATAAGTCAAATAAGCACAGTGACAGTATACAGCCTTGACGTACTCCTTTTCCTATTTGGAGCCACTCTGTTGTTCCATATCCAGTTCTAACTGCTGCTTCCTGATCTGCATACAGGTTTCTCAAGAGGCAGGTCAGGTGGTCTGGTATTCCCATCTCTTTCAGAATTTTCCACAGTTTGTTGTGATCCACACAGTGAAAGGCTTCGGTGCTGGGGGCCAGCGTGAGGAACTCCGCCCATGGCAAAGGTCATGAGGAAGTGTAAGACCTCGCAGCCTTTTCTCAGGACCTGTCGCTCTAAAGACCACAATGGCTCGAATTTGATGTAATAAGTAAGAGGATTTATTAAGCCGGCGCGCCGGGGTTCAGTCTCCTCGGGAGGAGTGAACCCCCAGCGTCAGTAGTGAGGGGTTTTTATACAAAAAAATCACAGGCAGGTGGGAATGAGGTCAGGTTATGGGATACAATGAAACAGGGGCCATAGGTGTGGCGGATACGCTTAATTGGTGGGAAAATCTACAGAAAGCAACAGAGAAAAGCTATTTTCCGGGAGGCTACGGCCTTGCCTCCCGATAAGGAGAAAGCTATTTTTTGGGAGGCTACGGCCTTGCCTCCCGAGCTTAAATTTTTAATCTAAGTTCTTTATTCCCCTCTTCTTCTTGTTTATGATTTTAATCTTGAAATCACAGATCGAAGTTTTCTTAGGGGATTGCTGCATATATATATAGGGTAACATAAACAATCAAGTCTACATGGTTTTTAACATTTATATCATATATTTTAAATCATCAGGAAAACAGTTACCAGGCTCCCATTATTGTGTGCAGAACATAGTATCCCTGCCTCTGAAGTGTAGCAGGTACCAGGCCAAGCAGCTCCCAGGACTTAACCCATTACAGGTTGTCTCCCGCAGCCCTCCCTTTTTATCTTTTAGAAGCTCCAGAAGATGATGATGCTGCAGCGTGTTGTGGTGAACGAGCATCTTTATGTGCAGAAATTTTTTTACAATGTCTCTAATTAGGCATGGTGCAAGACACATCAGGGCCAGGATAGTAGCTAATATGACACCCACAGCCACCATGTTCTGACACCAGCTGGAGTTTTTTAGCCTAGCACACAGATCACCATTGTTAAAGTTTTGGGGGTTGAATCTCTCTAAGTGTCAATATGGGGGGGTGCCCCATACAGGATTTTAAAGGGGGTGAGACCAAAGTGAGAGGGTGTGTTTTTTACTCGGAACAGAGCCAGAGGAAGGAGCACCGTCTAATCAGTACCGCCAGTCTCTAAGGACAATTTAGTTAGGGTCTCTTTTAGAGTTTTATTTATCTTTTTACCTGTCTTGAACTCTGGGGTCTGTATGCACAATGTAATTTTTAATTGGTCTCCAGGAACTTAGCTAATTTCTGACTTATCTGGGCAGTAAAAGCCGGCCCATTATCTGACTCTAACGTCTTTGGCGCTCCGAAGCGGAAAAATCTCTTTTAAAATCTTTTTAGCTACTATAAGAGCACTTTTGTTTTTGGTGGGGAATGTTTTTACCCATCTTGAGAAGGTATCTACAAAGACCAGCAGATATTTGTTGCCATACCGCGCAGGACGTACCTCGGTGAAGTCTATTTTTTAATAAGCTCTTGGCCGGTCTCCACGTAGCCGTTTATCTTGACCCATCTTGTTCCGGCCGGCATTTATCTCCTGACAAGGTTTACAGCTTAGGACAACTTGCTCAGCCAATTTGGAAAGTCTCGGCACCTTATCTCTTGCTTTGATTAAAAGAGAGACTAATCTTTTAGCTCCTAAGTGAGTCCAGTAATGTATTTGTTTTAACATCTCTTTAGCCTCTCTTTTATCATAGTCTGGTTGGTTTTTTTTTTTTTTTTTTTTGCTGCAGAGAGGAACTGTTTTTACTATTTGAGCATACCACCAACAGCCCCGATGGTTTATCTTTTGTCGCCACCTCCCGTGCAGTTTGATCAGCCATATTGTTTTTCTTTGTTACCGGAGATTGGTCTTTTTGATGTCCAGGGCAGTGGATTATACTGACCCTTTTTGGCAACATCAGCGCAGCCAACAATGTCAAGATTTTATCTTTGTTTTTAATTTTTTTCCGGCCAACGTGAGCAACCCCCTCTGTTGGTAAATAGCCCCATGGACATGTGCGGTTGCAAAGGCATATCTGCTGTCAGTGTAAATATTAGCCTTTTTTTCCGTGACAGTTTCAGGGCCTTTGTGAGGGCAATCAGCTCGGCTTTTTGGGCTGAGGTGCCTTGAGGAAGGGCAGCCGCCCAGATTACCTCAGTTTTATCTATCACCGCCACCCCTGCCCGCCGCTTATCTTCTGCGAGGAAACTATTTTTATCTGTGTACCATGTCACCTCAGCATCCTGGAGCGGCTGGTCTGTCAGGTCTTGGCGAACTCCGTGTACCCCTGCCAATATCTCTTGGCAGTTGTGTATCACCTTGGATTGGCTGGGGTCAGGCAGCAGCGTGGCAGGGTTGAGTCTCGTAGCCGGTGCGAACCTAATTCGCTCTGAGTCTAGAAGTAGTGTCTGATAATGGGTCATTCTGGCGTTGGTCAGCCATCTCTCGGGGGGTTGTCGAATCACACTTTTTAGAGCGTGGGGCGCAGTAATGACCAGGTTCTGTTTCAAGGTCAGCTTGTCTGCATCTTTTACTAGGACTGCCACGGCTGCCACTATTTGCAAGCAACTGGGCCAGCCGGCAGCCACAGGGTCCAGTTTTTTTGACAGATATGTCACAGGCCGGTTTCATGGTCTCAGTTTTTGAGTGAGGACCCCTTTGCAATGTCATTATGTTCAGCCACATAGAGATGAAATGGCTTGTTTACATCTGGGAGTCCCAGGGCAGGAGCTGACAACAGGGCACGCTTAATGTTGTCAAAAGCCTTTTGCTCACCTTATCTGCTTTTTTTGACCAGATCTTGAAGAGAGAATCCCTGTAACCCATCTAATCTCTGTAACTTTTTTTAATATCTAAAGCTGACTGATCGATGAAAGCCATGGCCACCGTAGCCCTATGTTTCTCAGATGTGGGATCGTAGGGAGTAAATCTCTTGAATGCCTCTATCAATCTGTCTAGGAATACAGTAGGTGACTCAGTAGACCCTTGAGTCACTTTTTTTACCTTAGCCAAATTGGTGGGGCGCCTTGCTGCCCCTCGGAGACCCGCCACCAGAGCCTGGCGATAGACCCTTAGGTGCTCCCTACCTGCTGGGGAATTGTAGTCCCAATTAGGTCTCGTCAGCGGGAAGCCAGCATCTATCTCGTTAGGAAGCGCTGTGGGACGTCCGTCATCCCCTGGCACATTTTTGACGAGCCTCTAACAGTACTCGCTGTCTCTCTTCTGTAGTGAGCAAGGTCTGCAACAATTGCTGACAATCATCCCAAGTGGGCTGATGTGAGAAAACAAGAGATTTTATCAAAGAGGTCAGCGCCTGGGGGTTATCAGAAAAAGAGGGGTTATTATTTTTTCAGTTGTAAAGGTCAGAGGCAGAGAATGGCCAATATTGAAGTGGCCGAATCTCGTGGTCATCGGGGGGCCCATTTTTTCGAAGGGGAAGAGCGGTGGAGTCCGGGGTAGCAGCCCTACGGCTACGCGTCCCTGCTGCCGGGCCCATCTCCCCCCCTTCCCTCGGCTGTTCAGGCGGGACAGTTGGTTGTGCCACCTGGGGCGCAGGAGGCAGGATCAGTGCCAGCGGATAAGGTGGGGGAGAGTCTAGGAGCAAGAGATCAGTCTGTGTATCTGGATATATATTCCTGACAGGAGTCCTTGGTTTTGTTTTTTTTTTTGCTGTGGAAGTTAAAGCAAGGATTCCTGTAACGGATTCCGGTGGCTTTTCTGCGGAGAGAACAAAGGGTCGAACCCATGCTGGGGGGTACGGATTAAGTCTTCCCAAACCAAAATGTATGGCACCTGGTCTGGGTGCCTGGCAGTAGCAGCAATTGCAGTCTTGACCTGTTTAACCTGTTTTAAAGAGAACGAGCCCCTCCGGCGGCATTAAGGCCGGGCCAATCTACTGCACACAAGCTCTGCCATTTGCTTTTTTTCACTGCCACTGAGAGCCAGTGGGCCCGATTTTTACTTCTGTCCAATGATCTATTGTCAGAGACAAAGGGGTCGTTACAGTCTGTCTCATCGTCGGTTTGTCAAAACAAAGAACAAAAACAAACAAATACCGGAGCACAGAGTAAGGCAAGTAAAATTCACCAAAGTGGCAGAAAAATTAGACAAAAGTAGCTGCTGCAAGTTTTGCCCTAGGCAAGCCTTCTAGACAGACAAGCTTCTCAGCTTTACGGACAGGCTATTTCAGAGACTTCACTTAATTCAGATTTAGATGGAGGGGAGTCGTCACGACCCCCCTCCCAGATTGGCGATCTCAGCGTCCCGGGACTCGCCGCAGATGGGGCAGCGGACTGACAGATGCGTACGCACAGAACCTTGCTTCAGCAGCTAGAGGAAACTGAAGGAGAGAGAGAGAGGTTATTGAGGATAGCCACCAAAAATCCTACCGGGAAAGGTGGCGGCCAGAGAGGTGGACTTATGGCGTGCTTTAAGACCACTCGTGTGCCTTAATCATTGCACGGAAGTTTTCTTGCTGGGGGCGGGACGCCCTAGCGGCTTCTAGCCCGCTCCGTGACCCCCTTATCCTGTCACGGGAGTCTTCAAGTGGCAGGCGCCCTAGCGGCTCTTAAGTGCCTGACCCGTGCCCACAGTAATATCAGGCCGTATCCTCGAATGAGAGAGACAGGGAAGTTTCACCCAGCCGGGCGGTAGTTACTGGGGCTCACCTGTTGTGAGGCCTTCAAAGTCCACCAGGGAGTGGCCCTGGCCGGGACTAATCAGTTGCCCCACAACCGTCTGCCTGTTCACTGAAACTTCCGAAAAATAGAGTCAAACGGCAGGAAGGGAAAGTAACACGATACAGGTTTAACACAGAACAGACAAACTCACACAGAGACACGACACAGGACAGAATCGCTCGAGCGTACCTCCGAATCCAGAAGCCAAAGAGTCTGAGCGAGCGAGGCAGATCCCGGACGAGCCCCCAAATGTAAGACCTCGCGGCCTTTTCTCAGGACCTGTCGCTCTAAAGACCACAATGGCTCGAATTTGATGTAATAAGTAAGAGGATTTATTAAGCCGGTGCGCCGGGTTCAGTCTCCTCGGGAGGAGTGAACCCCCAGCGTCAGTAGTGAGGGGTTTTTATACAAAAAAATCACAGGCAGGTGGGAATGAGGTCAGGTTATGGGATACAATGAAACAGGGGCCATAGGTGCGGGGGATACGCTTAACTGGTGGGAAAATCTACAGAAAGCAACAGAGAAAGCTATTTTCCGGGAGGCTACGGCCTTGCCTCCCGAGCTTAAATTTTTAATCTAAGTTCTTTAGAAGGACACTTGGCATACGCAAAGACATGATCAAGCCTCAGGAAATCCCCTGTTCCCGAGCATCTACCCTAAAACCAGAGTACTTTACGGGGGCTCTCCCCCATAACCATTTCTCTCGGAGAAGGAGTTAACTTGCAGCCCCAGTTAATAAAAATTCCTGGGCATGACAAGAGTGTTTCAACTTACAAACTCTGAAGGTTCTCTGGCCTGCCTGATCAGGTTCGTCCGGCTGCATGTGATTGTTTACAACCCCTCAACTGTGAGAGACACAAGATGCTTTAAAACTTTCTAAATATGACTCTTTTGAGAAGTTAGAAGATTATTAGTATAGTATTAGTGGGTTGATTAGGAATTATATTGGTGAAGGGTTTTTTATTTGTCCTGTCAATAATTACTGCTAATTCCCTGCCCTGGGTGTGACAAGGGTGTCTCAGGTCAAACCTCTCTGCTGACAGACTAGCTTGTGAGACAACCTCTCAACCATAAACAGCACAGAGAATTTGGAATATTAGCATAGGGCTTTTCTCATTTGATTGCCACCAGGCCTTCATATCCTTAGGCACCTGGGAATATATTAATCAATGTATTTGGAATATAGAAAAGGAAATATAGTAGTTTTTGATGTTAGCAATATTAGACTTTTGAGTTAGTGAATTCTCTCTTTTGTTATAGATCACTGTACTTTGTTATAAATCACTGTGACCTTGCTATGTGAAAATGTAACTTTATCACTATCTTAAGACTAAGTAGATCTTAAGGGGAGCATTGGTGAAAGGATTTTCATTTGTTGGGCTGATGTTTGCTGCTAAATCTCCATATTCCCTGCCCTTACAATGAATATAACTAGCATATAGGAGAAATAAGTATTAACCTTTAAGCATATAGGAGAAATAAGTATTAACCTTTAAGATTAATCATGTTAACCTTAGGTTAAGTAAATTCCTTTCTTGATTGTAACTCACTACACCCTCACCCTATAGGAATGCAACTTTATTTGGAGGGTGGTGCCTGATTTAAGAAAAAAAATCACCCCTTGAAAAATAAGTTTTCTGGTTAACTGACCAGTATCAGAAAGGGACATAAAATGTCAGCAGATCTCATGGTCAGAAGATGATGCAAAACTCATAAGACCTTTGTATAATTTTATATGAAGCACATGATTGTGACAAGGGTCAGGTCTGCTGACCCCCGCGTGACTCTGTATTCATCCCTATGTATAACAAAAGGTATAAAAACAAACCTGAAAAATAAAGAAATGGGATCAGTTTCTGGAAAGACTGATTCTCCCATGTCATTTTTCTTGCTCTGTTTTCCTGGCTGAATTCCCATCTGGTATGGGGGTACGCACTAAGCGTACTAACTCTGCCTGGGCTTCTAAGATCGGACCGGGAGGCCTCATTGCCTCCTCTCCTTCGGGAGAACGGAAAGACGCCTGTGGCCTACGTAGATGGTGGATTAGTATTCCACGTAAACCAGTTATTCAGCCTCTTTTTCTCCACTAATTTTCCTACTACACTATCCATTTCTAATCTCTCACTATATTTGTAATTAAATAAGTTTTTCCAGGACGCCTACTCCATCCCCACCTTCGAATCACGCTGGATCCACCGGGGCTGGACCCCAGCACTTTGGCATAGTCAATAAAGCAGAAATCGATGTTTTTTCTGGAACTCTCTTGCTTTTTCGATGATCCCGCAGATGTTGGCTAATCGGGTTCAGTTCCTGGGCAGGGAATCATTACTCATATACATCCACTATGTTTTCATTAGTATCGTCATTTAAAAATATCAAGTCTCCTAGTACATGAGCACAGAATATCTTTCCACTTATTTGTGTCTTCTTTAATTTCATTTACTATGTGTTCTCCTTTTAAAAATTGTTTTTTAGTTTTTCTGTGTAGAAGTCTGTTACTTACCTAGTTAATTCCTAAGTATTTTATTCTTATTGATGCTGTTGTACATGGAATTTTGAAATTTTCCTTTTCATACTGTTCACTGTTTATGTATAGACATATGATGAGTGTCTCTCCCGGGGCTGTGTCTCCAGGGAATCTTATGTGGCTAGGCAGGGTGTGAGGACTTATCCCAAACGGAGCCTGGGACACTAAAAATTCTAGAGGTAGAGATTCGTTTGGAAACCCAGGATTTCCTGGTAGGGCAGGGAGGATCCACGCCCTACCGTGGAGGAAGATCATTTCTCAGAATTGAGATTGAATTCACATCCCTACTGGGAGCCGATGTGAAGTGTTTCCTCTGTGCAAAGAGGCAGTGAATTCAGAGGGCCTTCCATCAGTAAATCCCCACCCCAAGACCCCTGAGAGGCACATGTTCATACCTATCACACTTGGTACCCAGAGAAAGCTGCAACCATGAAAAGGTGGGAAATTATAACACATAACAATAACCATCAATCCTTCTTACATTTCCAAAGCCTTCAAAATATCTGAGTGCCGAAAGGCCAGATTGGAACTGAGTGGGAGATGGTTTGTTCCACCACGTGCCCTGACCGACCAGGGAATCCCTACCTTCTGAAACATGAGAGGTGATCTCAGTCCCCACCCTCAGTCTGGCACAGATCCTCACACCCTTCCTAGTCATGTAAGAGTCCTCGGCGACATGGCCCTCCGGGGCCACACAAGCCAGGCAGCCGTAAGATGGCCGAGCTTCCAGGAGCCCTTTCCTCATCCTGCCTCCTTCCCCCTCCTGCCTCTGTTATGGATGCAGGCATCTCCTATGGTGAGACTTTCCCTGCCTCTGGTGTTCTGCGTGCTGTGGGCCTCAGCCTCTCCTGCCTCTGGAGCCTGCTGCCAAGACACACACCTGTGAGACACACCTGGGCAAAACTCAGGCCTTGTGAACTGGCAGAAATCTTCAGAAGTGCACTGAGGCCTCCCCCCAACCCCCCATCCTGCCCCACCATCACCTCGGTCTAATGCACTAGGGTCTGGACCACAGACTAAGGGAAGCGAAATCCTTAAGTCTTAATCATGGGCCCCCAACCCTGCCATCACCTGCCACCTCCTTCAGCCAGAAGTCACATCAGCTTAGGAACAGCCTGTTCTGAGGCCATAAGACAACTCTGCATTTTCATGGTACAAACACTCTCAGCTCCTAGAAGACCTTCTCAGGTCCTAGGCATGAGGCTCCCTCTATCTCAGTGACTCAAAGAAGTATAACTCAGAGAACATCCCTTAAATCCAATCCCTCTTATATTTCTAATCTCACTGATTTCTTTTCTGAAGCCAGCTTAAAAAAAAACAGTCTGCTTTCCAAGTGCTCCTGTGATTACAATAAGCCCACTTAGATCACATGTCTTTTGATAAACTCAGAGTAAACTGATGAGTGACCCTCTGCAAAATCCCTTTGTCACGCAACACAACACAATTACCCACAGGATTACTCATCACATATTCTCAGTCCAGGGATTAAGAATAAGTTTTAAGGTTCCGTCCTAGAATGTTGCCTACAACAGCACCATATGGAAGCTGTTCTTGTTCTCAGGGAGAACCTACCAGTTAAGATACTCTACTCAGCAAGGTTATAATTTTGAATTGAAGGAGATATCTTTAAAAAAAGAGCTTCTCAGAGAAACAAAAACTAAGAGTTCATTAATACTGAACTTTATTGTTGTAGCTTAGTTGCTGTCTGGCTCTTTATGACCCCATGGACTGTAGCCAGCCAGGCTCCTCTGTCTGTGGGATTATCCCAGGCACAAATAGTGGAGTAGGTTGCCATTTCCTTCTCCATTGGATCTTCCTGACCCAGGGATTGAACCCACGTCTCCTACAATGTCAGGTGGATTCTTTACCACTGAGCCACCTGGGGCGCTCCAGGCAAAGGTAAAGCCTTGAAAAGTCGATCTATTAATTCAAGGTCAGCGTTTAGTCACCAGCCCCAGGGCTTAGGTTCCTTGGCCCACAATTCTGCTTCTTCTGCCAACAGACCTAGAAAATGCTCCCAAGCACAACTGACTGGGATTTCCATAACCTTCCCCTAGACGCAACTCAGGAACCCCCTACCCCTACAAGCTACGGAACAGAGAACCTCAAACCATGGCAACCAGTTGAGGGTGGAAACTCCTGAGAACAAACACGAGGGCTTTTGACTGTAGATGAAAAAATAAGCCCCTTGTCTCTAATGGATGGAATCAAACCACAGCAGGATCAAGGAAGCCAGTTTTATATCCAGAGATCGGGACTTGGCGCCACAATATGAAGGTGGAGAGGAAGCAAGAAAATCACAGGCTTTAAGAAAATAAAGCAATTGCAATAGTTCTGGCTCACCCCTGGTTTTTTATTTTCATTGGGTTTTTATTTTGTTTTTCATTTCTCACACAGGCCTCTGAGTCCCCTGAGGATCTAGAGAGACCAGGAAAAGGAGCGGCTCCCTGGAGGGTGGAGGACACAGGATGAGATTCGATGGCTCTGTTTTATGACTGTACTGTTGGTAGAAAAAGAAGTCACCCTATCAATTCCCTAACTGCTGGTGAGAGGAAAAAAACAAAACAAAAACACTCCACCCCTAAAAATACTCCCCCTGCGAAATACAAGGGCCCTACTTGGGGACCAGGGCCCTGCCCTCTCAGTACCTGCAAGAAACAGGAGGGGGGAAAAGTGGAAAGGCCTGAGCCTTAAACAACCACCTCATGAGCATATCCTCCCAGCCACCAAGTCTGAAGCCACTTGCTGTGATTTTGAGTTGCCAGAATGCCTTGTCTGGCTCCGTAAAATGTCTTCCTTGATGCCCAGAGACCCATTTCTTTGCGTCTGATCCTTCAAGTGACTAAACTTTTTTTTTTTTTTTTTTGCCACACTGCATGTCATGCAGGATTTTAGTTCCTGGACCAGGGTTTGAACCTGTACCCCTGAAGTGGAAGCACAGAGTCCAAACCACTGGACCACCAGGGAAGTCCCTGATTAAACATTTAGACTGAAGAACAGTCTTATGCTCAGCCCCAGACAAAGGCTACCATCCCCGCTTCCTGCCCTGGCACAAGCCTCTCCTCCACCATAAAGTCCTTCCTTCTCCGGCTCTTGCCCTCAGCACACTCACGTGGTGAGCTCTCTCGGGGGTCCACTGGCAGACGAATAGTGGTTCCGTCTCCATGCTCCCACAGTTTGTTGAACATACCTCTGTTTGTAACTACACACCATAATGATTTTGAAAATTAAGATGAAGTATGAAACAGAAAACTATCATCAAGAATTCCGTTTTCTGCCCATAGAAAGTGAAAGTGTTAGCCACTCAGTGGTGTCTGACTCTTTGCGATCCCTTGGACTGTAGCCTCCCCCCCGGCCCCAGGCTCCTCTGTCCATGGGGTTTCCCAGGCAAGAAGACTGGAGTGGGTTGCCATTTCCTCCTCCAGGGGTCTTCCCGACCCAGGGATCAAACCTATGTCTCTTGCATTGCAGGCAGATTCTTTACCATCTGAGCCACCAGAGAAGCCCTTTCTACCCACAGTCTAGACGTAATCATTATTTAGCAACTTGGAATGTTTCTTCCAATTTCCTTTTTGGGGTGGCAAACTGTAACCTCCTGGAATGCAAGGATGATACCCTTTTTTTTGTCCATGTGACATGCAGTATCTTAGTTCACAAACCAGGGATTGAACTGTGCCCCCTGCAGTGGGAGCACGGAGCCCTAACCACTGGACTGCCAGGGAATTCCTAATGACGATATACTTCCCCGCCCAATTCGTACAGTTCTGGAGGTTACAAGTCCAACATGGTGTCACTGGGCTTACATGAAGGTGTTTGGCAGACGGTGTTCTTTCTGGAGATCCAAGGAGTGAATCTGCTCCCTCTCCTGAACCAGGCTCCAGAGACACCCATACTCCTTGGTGCCCCACCCCCTGCATCCGCCAACCCATCTGGGATTCTGCTTCCATCTTTCTTCAGATGGAGTCTAATATCACTCAAGATAGCTCACTGCATTTACATGAAGAGATCTCCTTTTATAAGGGGCTTCCCAGGTGGCACTAGTGGTAAAGAACCCACCTGCCATGAGAGGAGAAGTAAGAGATGCTGGTTCGATCTCTGGATCAGGAAGATCCCCTGGAGGAGAGGATGCCAGCCCACTCCAGTTTTTGTTTTTGTTTTTTTGTTTTTTTGGTATAAAGTCCTTCTCTGTTCACATGAAGCTTATATAGACGTCTTCGTAACTTATACCTGCCAGTTCTAATTCTGCCCTGATAATTTCTACATGCCTTTTCTATTTCATCTTTTTTTAGTCTTTCCTTTTAATATTATAATTAAGGAGAGTACATAGATAAAAGTAATGCCCGGGCCACAACAGGGAATTCCTTCAACAAGATAAGTGTAAGGCATCCCCTCTGAAGCCTGTTTCTAGGCTTGGCATTCAGCAAAACCATTTAACCCTAGGACACACTCCCAGACCCCCAGAGACAAAAACTGTGACACAGGCCCCACGCCTTGGGAATATTCCTGTCTTCAGATTAAGACATTTTCCAGAATGTCACTCATGAGTTACTGCTACCCAGTAACTTTCTGGTCCTGCAAGGCAAGACTTGCTCATCATGTTCGTCTCCAGCTGGCCTGCCCAGACCCTTGGCTACAAGACCCCTCCCCTCAGATGACCAGGGTGACCCTTTCTGCCTGTTCCCATAATTATAAGAGCTCACACTCACCAACTGCCAGGCAAATACCCTGTGTGTTATAACCCGTGTTTTGCCAGGTTAAAAAAACTAAGATAGGACTTACCTGGTAGTCCAGTGGTAAAGAATCTGCCTGCCAATACAGGGGTCACGGATTTGATCTCTGGTCTGGGAAGATTCCACAAGCCCCAGAGCAATGAAGCCCATTTGCCTCAACTACTGAGCCTGTGCTCTAGAGAGCATGCTCTGCAATAAGAGAAGTCACCGCAATCAGAAGCCCCTGCGCAGCAAGGAAGAGGAGACAAAGTCTGTGCTCAGCAACAAAGACCCAGCACAGCCAAAATTTAATTATAAAAAATTAATTAAAAGACAACAAAAGTGAGAGAAGTTAAGCATCAGAAGAAGACAGCATCGTAACAACATAATTTAATCTCCTCTCCCACCCAAATGTTAATGATTCCATCTTTGCAGAGGACACCCTAAGATTTCTGAGGTCTCCTGAGTGAAATCCACCTTCTAGAGGGATTTTTTTTCCCCTTCTGTTTCCAGGATTTTTCCTCTTTCCATTTCCACACTCAGTCTTTTGTTTCCTGTCTTGCTCTTCACTTAGGCACCTGTTCCCTAACACCACACTCACAATTAAACATCGTTCTTCATAACAGCTTGCTTTTTATAAACTACAGCTTCTGTCAGGGAAGAAACAGGGGCAGGATCCCTGTCCCCATAAAATGTCTTTTTATTGAACTGTCAACTGTTTGCACAGCCATTCTCTGGCCATGGAAGGTGTGCACTGGGGAAAAGAAGTGTGTAATAAGGAGGAAGCAGGAGTGGGGACAGTCCCTGGAAGGGTCCCAAAGAGCAGGAGATTGCAAATGCAGAAACGGTCAGAAAACACACCCAGAGATTAGGGCCTTTCAACAGTGGCAGCCCCATCTGCCTCTTTCCATACCTGTTAACCCCTGACTTCCTCCTCAGCCCGTCCCGCCCGGCCTTGACTTCTTAGAATAGTACTAGAGGTCTGTTGCTATGCTCAGTCACTCAGTTATATCCAACTCATTGCAATCCTATGAACTGTAGCCCACCAGGATCCTCTGTCCAAGGGATCCTCCAGGCAAGAATATTGCAGTGGGTTGCCATGTCCTCCTGGGTCAGGAAGATTGCCTGGAGGAGGACATAGCAACCCACTTCAGTATTCTTGCCTGGGAAATCCCACGGAGAGAGGAGCCTGGAGGGCTACAGTCCATGGGGTCACAAAGTATCGGACATGACTGTAGCAATCGAGCACAGCACAGCACACAGCAAGGCCAACATAGAGTCCTCATTATAGTAAGTATCTTTAAACACCATTAATCTCTAAATTTTAAGGTAAATAAACTGTAGCTTGTTTTTCAGATATAGAGTAGCTAAGAGGCAATTAAGTTATTCTTCCAGTTGATAATTTTTCATGTAGTTATTTCACTATTTTTCTTTCATTTTCTCTGTTCTTTCACAATTTACAAATGGTGCTTTTTAAAATTTATTTTTAAAAAATTTTTATTGAAATATAGTTGATTTACAATGTTGTGTTAGTTTCAGGTATACAGCAAAGTGATTCAAATTATATTTGAATCTGTTCTTTTAAGGTTTTTTTCCATCATAAGTTATCATAAGATAATGAGTATAATTTCCTGTGCTATACAGTAGGTCTTTGATGCTTATCTATTAGTAGTGTGTATAATTTAATCCCAAACTCCTAATTTATCCCTTCCCCTTTTCCCTTTGGTAACCATAAGTTTGTTTTGTCCTTGAGTCTACTTCTGTTTTGTAAACAAATTCATTGGCATCATTCTTTTAGATTTCCCATATAAGTGATATCATATGATGTTTGTCTTTGTCTGGCCTACTTCACTTGGTATGATTATTTCTAGGTCCATCCATGATGTTGCAAATGGCATTATTTCATTATCTTTGTGGCTGAATAGTATTCCATTGTGTATATATACACCACATCTTCTTAAGGTGGCTCCATGTCTTGGCTACTGTAAACAGTGCTGCTATGAACAGTGGGATGCAAGTACCCTTTGAATTATACTTTCTTCTCAATAAAGGCTCAGGTAAATGACTTCAAAGCTATATGATTCAGAGTGTGGCCCAATAGCCAGTAGGAATGGCATCACTCAAAATCTTATTAAAAATGTAGAATCTTGGGCTTCCCTGGTGGCTCAGTGGTAAAGAATCTGCCTGCCAATGCAGGAGACACAGGTTTGATCCCAGGAAGATTCAGGAAGAATCCGGGAAGATTCCACATGCTGCAGAGCAACCAAGTCCATGAACCATAACTATCGAGCCTGTGCTCTAGAACCCAGGAGCCATAACTAGTGAAGCCTGCGTGCCCTTGGAGCCCACGGTCTATCACAAGAGAAGCCACGACAATGAGAAGTCCCGCACTGCAACTCGAGAGTAGTCCCTGCTTGCAGCAACTAGAGAAAAGCTCGTGCAGTAACAAAGCCCCAGCACAGCCAAAGACAGATAGATAAAGAATTTTTTAATGCAGACTCTCACGCCCCACTAGAAGAATCAGGCCTGTATTTGATCAAGATAATCAGGAGGTCAATTAGCACCTTAAAACTTGAATCACTTCCCTAAAGTGCCTGCCACTTTTACAAAGCAATTGCTTAAGACTCACCTCAACTCTGTCACTTAGCAGGGAAAAAAGAGGTTCACCTCCTCATTTCACTTGTGCCCTTTTTCTAATCTTAATCAGAGCTCTCAGATTTGCCCACATCCCAGAATAGAGTGGAGCCTTTTGTAATGGCTCAGACAGTAAGAATCCACCTGCAGTGCAAGAGACACGGCTTCGATCCCTGGGTCTGGAAGATCCCCTGGAGGAGGGCAGGGCAACCCACTCCAGTATTCTTGCCTGGAGAATCCCCTCGGACAGAGGAGCCTGGAGGGCTACAGTCCACGGGATTGCAGAGAGTCACACGACTGAGCGACCAACAGAACAGAGTGGTTGGAAACCCGAGTGGGGCAGTGCTGCCACCTTGTGGGCATGAACATGCAGCAAATACACTTGATTTTGACCGTTCTCAAGGCGATGGCACCACTCCAGTACTTTTGCCTGGAAACTCCCATGGAAGGAAGAGCCTGGTGGGCTTCCCGTCTATGGGGTCGCACAGAGTCGGACACGACTAAGCGACTTCCTTTCACTTTCCACTTTCACACATTGGAGAAGGAAATGGCAACCCACTCCAGTGTTCTTGCCTGGAGAATCCCAGGGACTGGGGAGCCTCGTGGGCTGCCGTCTATGGGGTCGCACAGAGTTGGACACGACTGAAGCGACTTAGCGGTAGCAGCTATAAAGGAGACTGGAGGGTTGGTGGAGTGCGTGAAGTCCAAGTCTCAGCGTAGGTAAGAGAATCACAACCACCCACACTGACTGGAAGCGACAGTCACAGAGACCTGGGCTGACATCATAATATCACTTTTCAAAGGGCAGAGTTTACAATACCTAATAAAATGCAGTATTAGTAGAATCCTGGGTTCCAAGCCAAGCTCTACCCTTGGAATCTTCAAGAAACAACAAATCACTGTGACAGTTATTTTCAGAGACCCAGCTCCTGCCTGAACTCTGCCAGTAAACTTAACAGTTTTCCAAAGAAATTTACTTTCGTCTGACAGTTCTTTCTCATCCTGAGCCAAAATGTGTCTGGTGCAGATTCGCCAAGCCTCCTGTTACTCTCTGTAGGCATGGAAACAAGTCTCAAACCTTTTCACACAACAGACCTTCAAATACTTGTGAATTACCACCACGCACCCCCTACGCCTTCCCTGAGCCATTCCCAAAACGATGTATTCTGAAGCTCCCTGACACTTTCCGGTAATTTCTGACGAGCAAATGAAGTATGTCAGCCAGAGCAGAGACTCCGATCCTGGGAGCGTTCCAAGCACAGCTGCAGAGCATAGCATGAACCACGTCCTCATGCTGAGCACTTCCTCTGTATTTAGAAGCCAAATTCTACCTCAGTTCACGCAAGGAGATTGGAGTCTCGACTTATGCTTCTGCCCCAGTCATTCCAGATCTGTGGTGTGTCTACTTTCTGTTGTTTTACTTACTGTCTATGCTGGGTCTTCACTATTGCACAGCCTTTTCTCTAGTTGTGGCGATCGGGGGCTACTCTCTAGTTGCGGGGCACAGGTTTCTCATTGCCGTGGCTTCTCTTGCTGCGGAGCACGGGCCCTGGGGCGCTCCGGCTTCAGTAATTGCAGTGCGCGGGCTCGGTAGTTGCTGATCCTGGGTTGTAGAGCGCAGGCTCAGGAGTTGTGGCTCACGGGCTTAGTTGTTCTGCGGCATGTGGGATCTTTCCGGGCCAGGGATAGAACCCATGTCTCCAGCATTGGTAGGAAGATTCTTTTTTTTTTTTAATTTTTATATTTCATTGGAAGATAATTACTTTACAATATTGTGATGATTTCTGCCATACATCACCAGGAAACACACGTCCCCTCTCCTCTGAAACCTCCCTCCCACCTCCACACCTCTGGGTTATCATTACCACTGAGCCTCCAGGGAAACCCTGTTGTTTTATTTTTAAGAAATATTTAGCGAAATATCAGAAAGAGAAAGACGAATATCGTGTATTAACGCATATATGTGGAATCTAGAAAGACAGTATCGACAATCCTATGTGCAAGGCTGCAAAGGTGACACAGATGTAAAGAACAGAATTTTGGACTCAGTGGGAGGAGGAGAGAGTGGGATGATTTGAGAGAATAGCTTTGAGACATACACATTACCATATGTAAAATAGATAACCAGCGCGAGTTTGATGTATGGAGCAGGGCACCCAAAGCTGGTGCTCTGTGACAATCTGGAGGGATAGGGAGGAGGTGGGAGGGGCTTTCAGAATGGGGTCAGGGGGATATATGTGTACCTATGGCCGATTCATACTGATGTATGGCAAAAACCATCATAATATTGTAAAGAAATTATCCTCCAATGAAAATAAATTTTTAAAGAAATATTTATTAGAGCCTGCATTGTGCTAGATACACAAGGATGAATCAGACCTGGTCCCTGCCCTTACTGAGGGAGAGAATCCAACCCAGCATCAGAGCGCTGCAGTCACGTGAGAAATATGTTGATAAGAGGTAAACACAGGCGTCTGCGCACATCTTATCAGACCCCCAAGAAAATCATCCACTCCAGGTTTTCTAGGCTCTCATTTTCCTCATTCCAAGTTCAAAGTGAAAAAGAGAGAGAATGCAAGTGTCCCAGATTTTTGCAGTCACGGTTCAACCAGACATTAATCTCTGGATAATCCAGGGTCTTGGTGCCCCCTCCCCCCACCGCACTGGCACACACAGTAGCCAGGCAGCTGCCCACTAAGGCAACTCCAGCAAGTCAGGAAACTGAAGTTCTTCTCCGGCTTGGAGGCAAACTGTCTGTGTCCTTGAACAAATCATGGAGCAGTTGGACTAACCCTCCACAGGTCTATGTGTGGGGTGAGAGCTCTTGTTCTTCTCAGAAGCCACCACCCAAATACATTAGGGACTCTGATGCTCCCTGACTGTGCATGCTAAGTCACTTCAGTTCAGTTCAGTCACTCAGGCGTGTGTGTGTGTGTGTGCTCAGTCGTGTCCGACTCTTTGCGACCCCATGAATCGCAGCACACCAGGCCTCCCTTTCCATCACCATCTCTCGGAGTTCACTCAGACTCATGTCCATCGAGTCCATGATGCCATCCAGCCATCTCATCCTCTGTCGTCCCCTTCTCCTCCTGCCCCCAATCCCTCCCAGCATCAGAGTCTTTTCCAATGAGTCAGCTCTTCGCATGAGGTGGCCAAAGTACTGGAGTTTCAGCTTTAGCATCATTCCTTCCAAAGAAATCCCAGGGCTGATCTCCTTCAGAATGGACTGGTTGGATCTCTTTGCATTCCAAGGGACTCTCAAGAGTCTTCTCCAACACCACAGTTCAAAAGCATCAATTCTTCAGTGCTCAGATTTCTTCAGCTCTCAGTCCTGTCCAACTCTTTGCAACCCTATGGACCATAGCCCACCAGGCTCCTCTGTCCATAGGATTCTCCAGGCCAGACTACTGGAGAGGGTTGCCATGCCCTCCTCCTACGTCTCTTGTGTCACTGACTATGTGTATGAATAAATGACTCTTCTTAGGGCAACAGGAAGCATGGATATGATACAATCAACAAGCAGTTTTGAATGGCTAAGTACACTGTCCATGCACAGAGGAGCCTGGCGGGCTACAGTCTACGGGGTGCGAAGAGTCGGACATGGCTGAGCACACACACACACACACACACACACACACACACACACACACTAAGTATACTGAAGAGTGGGGAAACTAAATAACAGTAGAAAATGGTTATTTCTCCCACTTTCCCCTCACCTCCTTCCTGGAAGGAGACCTTTGTAAGACACAAAGACTGTGCTTCTGTGCTTGGCATAACCGAAGTTCTCAGGGTGAGCTCTAAGCGTGCCTGCTCAGTCGTGTCTGACTCTTTATGACCCGATGGATGGCAGCCCCTCAGGCTCCTCTGACCGTGGGATTCTTCAGGCGAGAATACTGGAGCGGGTTGCCATTGCCTACTCCAGGGATCTTCCTGACCCAGAGAGCGAACCTATATGTCTCTTGCGTTTCCTGCCTTGGCAGGTGGATTCTTTATCACTAGCGCCACCTGGGAAGCCCTAAGGGATTGCTTATATTAACAAGAGAAAAGTCTGTCTTGGGAGTGTCTTCCATCAATGCGGTTGAGAGACCCTAAGTCCTCTCCCATGGGAAACAGGACCTGACAACCCTTTCCAAGTCCATAGAGGGGAAAATCAGATGGAGTGAACTGCTAGGGAGCCAGGACCTGGGGAGACGATGGGGGTGAACAGACTGAGGGGACCTGGAGGAAGCTGCGGGGAGGAGCCCCCTGATTAGCAGCCTTGGGGCAGACTGGAGGAGGACCCGATGAGGAAGTAAAGCACCACCTCAGGCTCCCTGTGTGCGCGTGACCTATTAGAAAAATGTTTTACCGATAATGGACTGTACTTTCACATGCTTTCTAACATAGCAGGTCTAGATAAAGGCTTACAAAAATATCAGTCAATTCAACAAATATTTGCAGAGCACCCACGAAGTGCCAGGCCCTACATAAGCTTAGGAACTTACAAGCGAACAGTTAACAGCCCTGCCTCAAAAATCCCCACCCAGTCAGCTCTGTGCTCCTTCTCAGCCCTGCCCTCCTCCCTGCCTTCCATCAACAGAAACCCTACCCCACCCTTCAGACCCAGCCCAAGTTCCACTGAACCTCAAGTGTTTTGAGCTACTCACCGTCCACAGTGAACTGCTGCCACTTCTGAAATTTGACTGCACAGTATCCCTAGGTTTTATAAAGTGTGTGTCATCTCCCTGGTTAGACTTGAGCGTCCTGAGGACTGAGACCATGGTTAGAAATTTCCAGGGAGTAGTAGCTCAGTGGATAAGAATCCACTTACCAAAACAACGACATGGGATCGATCCCTGGTCCGGGAAGATTCCACAGGCTACAGAGAAATTAAGCCAGGGTGCCACAACTTCTGAGCCCGTGTGCCTAGCACCCACACTCCACAACAACAGAAGCTACCACAATGAGAAACACCACAATGAAGAGTAGCCCCCACTCACTGCAGCTAGAGAAAGCCTGTGCAAAGCAACAACTCAGGGCAACCATAAGTAAATGAATTTAAAAAAATTTTTTAATAACAATTTTCCAGGGGGAGCCACAGGAGTGCTTTACACATTAGACCAAGCTCAGACGGAGCCTTCAACTCAAAGACAATCTCCACTGTCCAGTGAAGTGCCAGGCAGCTGCAGATGCTTATAAACTTTGTACCAAAGTCTAAAATCAAGTCTCCACCAGGTCCACAAATAATCTGAAATGGACAGGGCAGGAATGAGCAAACCAAAGCCATGCCTGGCCTCTTCCCTTCTCTTGACTAGAAGAAAGTCACACCACCTTCTCTCACACCTGCCTGGAGGAACAGGGAGGACTTCCTTGTTAACCTTCCCCTCAGCCCCTCAAAGGCTTCCACAATGCCTCAGCAGGCAAAGAATCGGCCTGCGATACAGGAGACACAGGAGACTCGGGTTCAATCCCTGGGTCAGGAAGATCCCCTGGAGGAGGAAATGGCAACCTGCTCCAGTATTCTTGCCTGGAAAACCCCATGGACAGAGAAGCCTGGTGGGCTACAGTCCAAAGCGTCACAAAGAGTCGGACATGACTAAGCATTTATTTTCTTTCTCTTAGCCCCACAAACATCTCTAGGCCCTTAAGACCAGCCTCTCTTCTATTTTTGAGCCCAGTTCCTGAAGTCTCTGGAATGAGTCACGTCAGTAAGTGCTGCCCTTCTGGACCCTTGATGTTTGCTCCAAGAAGTATCACCTCTCTCTTTCATCTTGGACTAATTTCAAACAAGATCTCGCACCAGGAGCCCCAACAGGCTGGGCAGACACTTTCCTTACTGTGGCTTTTGCTTCTTGAATCCTCTTGGATCTGAAGCCTTGAGGGTCTTCCGCCAACCCACATCCCTCTCCTCTAGGCAGGAGCCATGAGGCCATATACCACGAAGTTCCAATACTTTGGCCACCTGATGCAAAGAGCTGACTTACTGGAAAAGACCTTGATGTTGGGAAAGATTGAAGGCAGGAGGAGAAGGGGATGATAGAGGATGAGATGGTTGGATGGCGTCACCGACTTGATGGACATGAGTTTGAGCAAGCTTCGGGAGCTGGTGATGGACAGGCAAGCCTGGCGTGCTGCAGTCCATGGGGTCGCAGAGAGTCAGACACGATTGAGCGGCTGAATTGAACTGTTGGTATCCCACTGAATCCTGGCATCACTTCATCACCAGGTTCCCTCTTGAAGGCCAGCTTCATTCTGGGGGCCACTGTTCACCCCTCCTGGCTGGCAAATCGGTCTCTAAAGTAAACCGATGAGTCTGAGCAAGCTTTGGGAGTTAGTGATGGACCAGGAAGCCTGGCATGCTGCAGTCCATGGGATCGCAAAGAGTTGGATACGACTAAGCAACTGAACAACAAGAGCACAGCCACCTGCCTGACCACCAACAAGCAGGCCTGCTTTGACCCAGTGCTCCAGGGCAGTATTTTAGCAAGGGAGAAGAGCCTCTCCTCCATCCTTTCTGCTTCCCTCCTTACACAGCCACAGAATTGGAGGACGCTGTCCACAGTGGGGGACATGGCAACATCTGATACTGTGCTGAGGCTGGGAACGGAGAAGACAGAGGGGAGACAGGCCGTGTCACCCTCTTTGCCAACCCTTAGCCTCACTTTTCCTGCCAGACACTGAGCTAGAAAACGTCACTCAAATGTATAAGGAAATTCAAACAAGCCAAAAGAAGAAATCATAGCACATTGCGGGGTGGGGAGGCGGGAGGGAGGGAGGGGACGAGTACAGCGGCCAGGTTACCAGTCACCCTCTCGTGTTCCTACAAAGGCTTCATTTGTTTGGCCAGTTTTGCCTCCCAGATTCCCGTAAAACACATGGTCCAACCTGTTACCTAACAAGGCCAGCGCCACTCGGCCCTTCCCGCTCTCTAATGAGAATGCTGGCCTGGGAGTAAAGTGCAGATCCACCCCCCCAACCCAAGCCACATTCCACGCACGGCCTGAGCCGCCAGGAGAAGTGGGGACCCTCTCACTGGGAGCTGCTGAAGAGTGGACGCGCAGCAGCATTGCCAGGTGAAATGAAGGTTCTAATCTCTTCTCTCCTCCTGTTGCTGCCACTAATGCTGATGTCCGCGGTCTCCAGCAGCTCACACACAGGTAAAAAAAAAAAAAAGTCCACTTTCTATGAAAGAGAATAAGGGGGGAGAAACGTGGCAAAACAGAAAAGAGCAAGACCGCACACGCGGTGGAATGTAGCCCCTGCAGGCCACGGGGATTAGCGGTGAGTTAGCCTGTCTGGGTGGCTGTTTCTTCATTTGCAAAAAGGAATGAACTGAACGTAAATCCTAAGAGTGTCGTGAAGTTAAAGGAGCCCGTGTGTATGGAGTGTCTGCAAGGGTAGCTGGTGGGAGAGGACCTTACCTCTCCCCGAGTCCTTGTTCGGGGGTATTGAGTGTCCTGGGGGCTGGGCCTGGAGGCCGTGCAGAGGGCGTTGAAGGCAAGTGTGCGTCCAGTCAGTCAGTCATCCTCGGTTATATTCTTCCTAGTACACCAGACATGCCCCAATAATTCTTAATGCTATTTCATGGTAAGGTGATACACCAGAAAATCACATCACCAGGTAGTACCCGTGTTTGAAGCTGTGACCACACTGAGCTGTTGAGGCAATCCGAGAGCCAGTGGAAAAGAATTTCCAGATGCAGAGCGTTACAGTAGGGAGTGAACTTATTAAGAACAAAGAGCAGAGATAACGTGGGCCCTGCAAGCACAGCGGGCCGACAACTCCTGACAGGCCAGGGAGAGTCGACAGTGTTCGTGGGGTTAATAGCCAATTTTTATAGCCTCGAGACAAAGACAATTCCTGCTGGAAGGCTGGCGTTAGGGGACTGGTTGGGGCTTTATAGGGTGTTTACTGGAGTTGGTATCTTTGACTAATTTGGAGTCAGGAAGCCTGTTAGTGATGATCACGGGCTTTTAGCAGTGGTTACATGTGTGTGTGTATCATGTCACTTCAGCCACGTCCGACTCTTTCTGACCTATGGACTGTAGCCCGCCAGGTTCCTCTGTCCAGGCAACAGTTACAATGGGGCTCAGTCAGCTTTGGAGGCGACCTTGGTTCTCAGCTCTGCTTCTGTGTTCTTGGTACAAGGCCTCACACCTGTGGCCGGGGTCGGGGGGCAAGACTGCACACAGGCCCTGTTTGAACAGCTTACCTTTATGAAGCAGATCCTGGGTTAGGAGCTCTGAATTGGCCCCACTGTTCCCTACAGCCAGAGTGGCCCAGCCCTTAGAACAGCTGTGCAGAAGGGGCCCCCCCCACCTAGGTTCCCACTCTAAGTGACCATCTCCCCAAGTGCTACTTTGAAGTGAAGTAGCTTTGTTACATACTCAGCATCGAGTGGGTCCTAAAATCAGGAGTCTACCCTCCTGCACCCATTTCCAGCATCTTCTCCCTTATAGAGTTCTGTGGAAGCCGCGGGGCCCCGTGGCCCAGCTGGGGATGCCCTAGACCAGCATTCTGGGAGGGAAGTCTTTTCCACCGCTGTGACGGGCCCCCAGGCTGGAGACGTCAGCCTGGACTCCAAGCTCCAGTCACAGCCGCCTTTCCCGGCCATCCCCCCGCCCCCCAACCCCGTGCTAACAGGGGCCCATGTTCCTCTCAGCCGGAATCTCAGAACCTCGGCTGCTCCCCAGCTGCTCTTGTGTCTTTCCACCAGCTCGGTTCTGCTCCCACAGCTGCCCTGATGCGACCCAGAGGCAGACGTGAGCCCTCCTTCCCCTGCACAAGCTCGGCCCCGACTGGACTCTGCACGGTCCACGTTCCACCTTGAGTTGAGTGTCGGTGCGTCTCCTACTCCAACCGCTGCCCTTCTGCGCTGTAATCTCGCCACTGGCACAGCCTGGTGTCTTGTTTCCATGTCCCTCCTGTGACCCGGCAAAGTGTTCAGTAAATATATCTAAGTGGAAGAATAAATCCTCAGGTTTCTAAGTTCAAAATGTTCCCCTTAGGAGACGAGACACCTTGCTTTCATAGCAGCTCTGTTGACATTAGAGATTAGTAATTCTTCTTGCAAGGGGAGCAGGGTGCCCTGTTCTGTTCTTCCTAACCTGTTTAGCAACATCCAAGTGGCCTCTACCCTCTAGAAGCCAACAGTGGCCTCTTCCCACCCCCATCCCATTAAAACAGCCAAAAATATCTCCAGACGTGGCCAAACATCCCCTGCAGGGGGACCCACTCCCCAGGGGAGCCACTGTTTTATCAATCATTCTCAAACACGGTGACACATTTAGACTCACCCAGACCTTCAGACTCAGAATTGAATTCAGGGGATCAACTGTGATCCAGATCTTGGCTCCATCACTTGCTTTGTAACCCTGGGGTGCGTGTGTGTGTGCGCGCGTGCACGTTCAGTCATGTCCGACTGTTTGTGACCCCGTGGACTACAGCCCATCAGGTTCCTCTGTTCATGAGATTCTCCAGGCAAGAATACTGGAGTGGATTGCCATTTCCTTCTCCAGGGGATCTTCCCCACTCATGGATCAAACCTGCGTTTCCTGCGTGGCTGGTGGATTCTTTGACCACTGCACCACCTGGGAAGCCTCTTGGAACCCTAGACAAGATGCTTCACTTTTTAAGCTTCATTTTAAAATGAGTAAAATACCACTTAGCATGTACAACTGTTGCAAAGAGTAAATGATGGATAATGTGAACCTAGTAAGTGTTCAATAAATCGAGTGAGTAAAATTTCATTCTCAAGTAGCTACATAGGCACAAGGGCAATGAGATAGGGAAAGCTCACTGGGGCCACCAAGGGGGCAATTACAGGCTCAATTCTTATTTCCCAGGCAAGGGTAGTTGCAATGTTGGACCAAGTCTGGTGAGCAGAAATAACACTACACAATCCTCCTGCCCAGAAATCTCCAAATAAAATCTGATCTTGCTTTATCTCTTAAAATAACCACATACCTGCTTAATATGCTTTTCATGGGGAAGTGGGGAAAAATAAATAACTGAGAAGCAATGACAATGTTAAGAAATAAATTACAATAACAGAGTAATTCCTTATAAGATGCCCTATTAATTATAAAATTACTTATGATAAATAGCTCCCATGACATTAGGTCATGTAGGTTCAAAGAGAGAATAATAGGCTAAGAGCCTTGGACCTAGGTTTCAGCTCCAGATGACTCACCATTAACTCTGTGAATTTGGGCATTGCATTAGCTCTCTCTGGGCCTCAGTTTTCTCACTTCAAAATAAAAGAGATGGTGATTCACTTAATTAGTGCAATGCTATAACAACAGCTTGGTAATGATATCAAGAAACACAAAACGGAAATAAGAGAGCATCAGGTGACTAGATAGACCTGAATACCGACAAAAGGAGAAATGGATTTGTTCCAGAGGGACAAAGGGTAAATACCATCCTCTTATATTAATAGTTGAACTGGGACTATGGATTCAAATACAAGCAAACACAGAGGTCAGGTGAAGTTCCTGACTGGTTTATGGAATAATCTGCTCTTTGCTCTTATTTCTTGAGTCAGGAGGATTATAATGCATGCAGGGCAGGGACCTTAATGGGGAGGTTGTCAGGTCTTGATCAGCACCCCGACCTTTTGTCCTCGCTTCTATCCAGAAGCTGTTCTTTCTCTGCCTACCTCCAGCTAAGCTTTCCTCTAGGCCAGATTTTACACTTCTATTCCTTATCCATCAAAAATACTCCTCTCTTGAAGCACCCTAGATCCCTGAGTAAAAGGGAAGAGCAAGGGAGCCGCGCTGACCCACAGGCACAGTGATCGGGAACCAAGTCTCTTGGCGCCTTCCCTTTCCAGTGTCTGGAAGTGACCAGTTTCCTTCCTACAGGGGTCGCCAGAGGCCAGAGGGACCAACGCCAGGCTTCTGGGAGGTGGCTCCGAGGAGGCCAAGAATGTGAGTGCCAAGGTCAGTAACAAAATATTGACGAGAGTGCACCACCGATATCCCCACTTGCTCCCCTGAATCCCTCTGGAGCAGAGCAGATATTACCCAAGCTGCCCTTGCCCCCTGCCCTCTCCCACAGCCCATCACTCACTTCTTCCTGAGTCTCATGTAAGAGCCAGACTCCTCCAGGGTCCAGGGGAGCTGGCTGAAGGTCTGGCTGGCCCCCTCTCCCCTTACCCTTTTCCCCCAACAACCCAGGGCTGCCTTCCAAGACCTTCCTGGACCCCATAGGCAAGACAGAAATCAGAGGGGCAAAATGATTTAATCAAAGTAAAGTAGCCACTGAAAGGCAGACACCCCTTATTCCTCATTTTTTTAAATTTATGTTTAATTGGAGGATCATTGCTTTACAATATTGTGTTGGTTTCCGGCACACAACAACGTGTATCACGCCTATGTATACATATGTCCCCTCCCTCTCGAACCTCCCTCCCACTCATTGCTCGTTTTTTTGTCTTCTTAATGACACTCTGATGCTTCCTCCAAAGCTGCCACAAAATTCTTGCCCTTGAAAGTGAAACATGCTCAGTCGTGTCTGGCTCTTTGCGACTCCATGGACTGTACAGTCCAGAGAATTCCCCAGGCCAGAATACTGGAGTGGGTAGCCTATCCCTTCTCCAGCGGATCTTCCAAACCCAGGAATTGAACCAGGGTCTCCTGCATTGCAGGTGGATTCTTTACCAACTGAGCTATCGGGGAAGCCCATTCTTGTCCATACAGGTCAGCGAAACAACTTAGAGACCCTGGTGGACATATGACTGTTCTGTGTTGACCCTTTCCCACTGTAGTATGAAAAACAGATGGGAGGCTAGGGAGATGGCAAGTCAAGTCCTGGCCCTCAAACATATGAACCTTCCTAAGCAGCAAACCCCTTATTTCAGATTGGTTCCTGAGAGCCCCTAGAACACCCATCACAGCACCCAGGCTGACAAAGAAGCCGTGTCCCTGTGATCGTTTCAAGGCCAGGGTGAAGAAAACCAGTAAGTTGTCCAAGAATGGCCCTCCTTAAACCAGAGTCGCTCTGTGGAATCAACTAGGGATGAGAATGAAAGTGTCAGTCACTCAGTCATGTCTGACTCTTTTCGGACTGTAGTCCTCCAGGCTCCTCTGTCCTTGGGATTTTCCAGGCAAGAATCCTGGAGTGGGTTGTCATGTCCTTCTCCAGGGGTTCTTCTTGACCCAGGGATCGAACCTGGGTCTCCTGCACTGCAGGTGGATTCTTTACCATCTGAGCCCCAGGGAAGCCCCAGCTAGGGATGAAGCAGGGGTTAAGAGACAAGAGAGATGAGATGAAGATCGGGATTAGCCTGCGTCTCAGCTCATCCCACTCAAGGTCAATGTGTGGGGAAACAGGAAGAGCAGGAAAAGCAAAACACAATTCCCCTGATACTAGAGACGGCTTGCCAAAGCCTCTGACAATAGAACGCCATTGCTTATCAAAGTGGAGGGAGATGGGGCTGCTGGGGACCTGGTCACTGGTCTCTGATGATGATGCCGGTGTCGGTGTCAAACAATGAGATTCCTTCCTAGTCTAGGTATAATTAAATGTCATACAAAAAATATACTGGCGAGTGTTAAACTGATGGATATTGTGGCATTATTATGATATTACATGATCAAGAATGGGATGATCCCTGGAGAAAGAAATGGCAACTCACTTCAGCATTCTTGCCTGGGAAATCCCACAGATAAAGGAGTTTGGCAGGCTGTGGGGTGGCAAAGAGACGCCACTTAGCAACTAAACAACAACAATTACGTTTATATACAAAAGGTATGGAAAACTATGCTGCAAACTAGTAACAACAGTTTGCTCAGCAGAATCAGGAGTGGAAGCAGGGGTTGGGCCATCCTTTATCTCCTTACTGTAGATATTTTTTCATTAAAATTTTTCCCCCACGGGATTAGTCTCACTCATAACATTTTAAAAGCTCTCATAAAAAATTAAATTCTAAGAATGTTTTTAACTGCAGTGTCTCCCTTTCCTCTTCACCCTAGGACACCAAAGACATCACAAGAAGTCAAACAAGCCCTCCAGAGCCTGCCAGCAATTTCTCACACGATGTCTGCTAGAAAGCTTTGCTCTGCCCTTATAGGTGCTCTGAGATCCCACCCTCCCTATGAAACATTCTCAGTCAACAAAGCCATGAGTGCACCGAGAAGACGCTCCTCTCCCATCTCGCGTTCCCCCCGTTCCTGTCCCCGCTTCCTAAATCATCCCAAAAGCATTTCCCCTGAGATTATTGCCCCTTCCAGTGCCTTCTTCACTTGTCAGTCTTTTCCTGGGGCTGCCCCTTCACACAGCCTTAAGCTTACTTACCTGAAAGAAACCAAGAATCTCTGAGTACCTAGCTGGTCCTCCCCGACTGTAAACACAAGCAGGAAAACAGCAAACAAAAATCAATAAATATACTTAAATGTAGTAGATCAAAATCATTTTCAAATGGGGTCTCGAAATGCACATTCAATCCAGACGACCCACTTTACCCTGTTCATTCCAAACCATTCCCAGATTATATACACACCTCTATCCAACACCACCTTCAGTCTCTCTCCACTGCCCCAATTTTTACTCTTTTACTCATCCAACAAACCTTCCTGAGCTAAGAGCTAGGTAGGGCAAAGGAAACAGTGAAAGCAATGGATCAGACATTGTCTTACTAATGATAATACAAGTTTTAAAAGAACCCGGCACCATTTCCTAGCATATAAAATGCCTCCCCAGTATTTATGGTTGTCACCACCGTCATCATCATGAATGGTCACCGGACTCTGTGAGTTTCCAGGCAACCACAGCAGACATACGTGCAGAGGCAGGGCTCAAGGAGAGCGCTCGCTCACTCAGTCACGACGAACTCTTTGCGACCGTATAGACTATAACCTGCTGGGCTCCGCTGTCCATGGGATTCTCCAGGCAAGAACACAGGAGTGGATTGCCATGCCCTCCTCCAGGGGATCTTCCCGGTGCAGGGAATCGAACCAGCATCTCCTGTGTCTCCTGCATTGACTGAGCCACCTGGGAGAGACAGTGTGGAAGATCTCAAATGCCACTGTAAAAATGAGAAGATATCTTTTTTCTTTTTTAACATGGGAAGAAAATGGTCAGAACAATAATATAAGGAAATTAAAGTGGGAACCACTAGAAAGAATACATAAAGACGGGAAAGTTACAACAGGGTAGATCCCACTTCCCTCTCTGACCCTTTCCTGAAACATCAGAGGGGAAGTAAGAAAAGGAACACTCGAGACTTCCCTGGAGGTCCAGTGGTCAAGACGCCACATTCCTGATGCAGGGGGCCCTGAGTTCAGTACCTGGTCAGGGAACTAGATGCTACATGCTGCCACTGAGAGTTTGCATGCCGAAACTAAAGATCCTGCCAACAGGAAGATGTCAACAGGAAGATCCCACGAGCTACAACTAAGACCCGGTGCAGCCAAGTAAAAATTTTTTGAATCGAGAAAGAAAAGGAACATTCCTCTAGAGTCTAGTTTCTGTTATCTGGATGAAACAGAGGACTCAGCTGGGATGCTGCCTTCATGAGAAGAAATATTTTATCTGAGTGGGTAGTGGAATGGGGCCCCTTCAAGACATAACCCTCTGGTGGGAGGGTGATGGACACCCAGCTTCCTTCTGTCCCCACCCTTCCTCCTACAGCAAGAGACACAAGTGCTTTGCTCGGCACAGGAGCGGGGAGCCAGCGGTGCTCAGCCCACTTGCCGACCGCCTCCAAAAGGAAGACCAGGGATGCCAGGTTGAAGGAGTGGAACCCAAGATGGTGGGAGAGCCATCATGAGTAGCCCACGAGGGATCTGTGACAAAAGAGGTCTGTGGGGGCCCAGAGGGATGAAGCCAGGGAGATCAATATCTCCCACGAGGGCTTCTCTGGTGGCTCAGGGGTAAAGAATTCGCTTGCCAATGCAAGAGACACAGGTTCAATCCCTGGTCCAGGAAGATCCCACATGCCACAAAGCAGCTAAACCCGTGTATCACCACTACCAAGCCTGTGCTCCAGCGCCTAGGAGCCACAACTAGTGAGCCCACGTGTTGCAACTGCTGAAGCCGGAGTGCCCCAGAGCCCGTGCTCCTCAACAAGAGAAGCCACCATAACTAGAGAGCAGCCCCTGCTCACCACAACTAGAGAAAAACCCATGCGGCAGCAAAGACTCCACACAGCCAAAAATAAATAAATAAAATTATTTAAAATATATATATATATATATCCCTTGAGAAAAAAAAAGCACAGCAGAGCCAGGTTCTAAGTTGGTATTTAAGCCTGTTAGAGATACATGCATTGGAGAAGGAAATGGCAACCCACTCCAGTGTTCTTGCCTGGAGAATCCCGGGTACGGGGGAGCCTGGTGGGCTGCTGTCTATGGGGTCACACAGAGTCAGACACGACTGAAGCAACTTAGCAGCAGCAGCAAAGAATCAAAGCCACACCAGACAACTATAACCCAGCTGGAGCCTGCACCAGAAAAAACATCCAGCCCAGCCAGCATCTGAGGATCAGCAAGGACTCAGCAGACAGGGATCCAATAGGCCACTGCACAGCAAAGACCCTCCTCACTCAGCAGGAGCCCCTTGCCTATCACCATGCTGAAGCCCAGCAGAAACTTCGAGCACAACCAAAATCCGCTCTGCACCAGGAATTTTGTACCCCACAAGCCTCTGCCCTGCAGACGTCATCTCCCATCCAAAGGGTGCCCTTCAGTAAACAGGAAGCTGCCTCACAGCACAGACCTGAGCCAGGAAAATAATCTAGAGCTCAACAGAACCCAGAACTGAGACAGAGATCCAGAGCCCAGTCAGAACCTGATCCTGTAGAGCCTCTTGTAGCCCCACAAGAAGGATCAACCACCTCTGGCCCAGCCTAGACCTCAACCCCAAAATGGACCACCAGCCCAGACTAAACCTATGTCCTGAGAAAGATGGCGAGAGTCAGACCCTGCAGGCTCAGCGCACAGCTCCAGCCCAGGGAGCCGAAGGCCAGCCGGGGTCTTTACTGTGGAGATTTCTAGCAAAACCAAACCAGGGCTTCCCTGCTGATCCAGTGGTTAAGAAGCCACCTGCCAATGCAGGAGACACGGGTTTGATCCCTGGTCTGGGAAGAAGATCCCATCTGTCGAGGAGCAACTGAGCCTGTGCACCCCAGCTAACGGATCTGTGCTCTAGAGCCCAGAAGCCAGAGCTACTGAAGTCCGCGCGCCCTGGGGCCCGTGCTCTGCAACGAGAGAAGCTGCTGTGATGACAAACCCTCACACTGCAACTCGAGAGTGACCACAGCTTGCTGCAACTAGGGTAAAGCCTGCAGAGCGATGAAGACCCGGCCCAATAATCAATAAATAAATTAATTAAATTATATATATATATAGACCAAACCTGCCACCACGCAGAAGCCCACTTCAGATCAGAAGACACTTCTTGAATGGGTAATAGAGTTTGGTGCAGATTCGGATGTGGGGTTTACTTTAGAGACCGATTTGCCAGCCAGGAGGGGGTGAACAGTGGCCCCCAGAATGAAGCTGGCCTTCAAGAGGGAGCCTGGTGATGAAGTGATGCCAGGATTCAGTGGGACACCAGCAGTTCAGTTCAGTCGCTCAGTCGTGTCTGACTCTCTGAGACCCCATGGACTGCAGCACGCCAGGCTTGCCTGTCCATCACCAACTCCCGAAGCTTGCTCAAACGCATGTCCATCAAGTCAGTGATGCCATCCAACCATCTCATCCTCTGTCATCCCCTTCTCCTCCTGCCTTCAGTCTTTCCCAGGGCCTTTTCCAATGAGTCAGTTCTTTGCGTCAGGTGACCAAAGTATTGGAGTTTCAGCTTCAGCATCAGTCCTTCCAATGAACATTCAGCACTGATTTCTTTAGGATGGACTGGTTGGATCTCCTTGCAGTCCAAGGGACTCTCAAGAGTCTTTTCCAACACCATAGTTCAAAAGCATCAATTCTTTAGCACTCAGCTTTCTTTATAGTCCAACTCTCACATCCATACATGACTACTGGAAAAACCACAGCTTTGACTAGATGGACCCTTATTGGCAAAGTAATGTCTCTGTTTTTTAATATGCTATCCCTTGGACTGCAGAGAGATCCAACCAGTCCATCCTAAAGGAAATCAGTTCTGAATATTCATTGGAAGGACTGATGCTGAAGCTGAAACTCCAATACTTTGGCCACCTGATGTGAAGAACTGACTCATTTGAAAAGACCCTGATGCTGGGAAAGATTGAAGGCGGGAAAAAAGGGGACAACAGAGGATGAGATGGTTGGATGGCATCGCCAACTCAATGGACATGAGTTTGAGCAAGCTCCAGAGTTGGTGATGGACAGGGAGGCCTGGCATGCTGCAGTCCATGGGGTCTCAAAGAATCAGACATAACTGAGCAACTGAACTGAACTGAACTGAGGTTGGCCATAGCTTTTCTTCCAAGGAACAAGTGTCTTTTAATTTCATGGCTGCAGTCACCATCTGCAGTGATTTTGGAGCCCCCCCAAATAAAGTCTCTCACTGTTTCCCTTGTTTTCACATCTATTTGCCATGAGGTGATTGGACTGGATGCCATAATCTTAGTTTTCTGAATGTTGAGTTTTAAGCCAACTTTTTCACTCTCCTCTTTCACTTTCATCAAGAGGCTCTTTAGTACTTCTTCCCTTTCTGCCATGAGAGTGATGTCACACCAACACCCAGAAATAAAACCAGCAGCTAGAATCGCAGACAATACTGGTACACAGGTGAGTTGAGCTTGGAGGAAGGGAGAGAGGGAGGGGCTCCAGGGATGGCCACTCATTCAGTCAAGAAGAACTGAGACCTGCCAGAATGTCAGGTGAGCTCAGGTCACCTTCCAGCGGTCCAGACACAGAGCCAGAGCCCCCTCTGATGGAGGAGGGAGCCGAGGCCTAGAAGAGAGGGAGCCTGTAGGCACTGGGCAGTAGGGGCTACCGTCACGCCAGGATCCCCAACCGGCCTCGGATTCCTTGCCCTGTTCCAGGCCACCTCCCGCAGGGACACAGGGGAATCAAACAGAAACTAAGAAAGGCTGTGGGAAAGGGCGGGTGCTCATCCCCCGGGCCCAGAACTCTGAGCACCGCTGAGGGAAGGAGCCTCACTGACCAGGCGGGTTTCCACACAGGCCAAGCCAGATGCCGGGCAGGGGCAGCCTTTCGGTTCTCTGGGGTGCCCAGTGGGCAGGAGAACACTCGTCCTGGGGAGTCCTAGTACTTCCAGGCCCGTGGCCACATGGGGTATGATCTCAGGAAGTAAGTTAGGGGAATGGAGCTGTCTTGGCCACTGGGGCCCTGGCCTGAGAAAGGGCCCAAGAGGGGTCCAAGAGCCATAGCCACCACCGTGGTGGCTAAAAGGCAAAGCCAAGGGTGAACGGGCTGGGTTGGGGAGTGGCCCTGATGGTACCTTAGACACCCTACAAGAAGCAGGGCAGAGTGCACTGACCCACCGTCACGAGAAGTGGGGAGCCCGTGGACTGGCTCACAGGGTGGATGCGGGCATAATCCACTGAGAGAAGGGGGTGATGTGCCAACAAAATGTCACACCCAGCATAGAGACTATTGAATCTTGGGAGGAGAGTCCAGAATGTGAGTGTCCTGAACCAGGGTTCCCGCTCCGGCTCTGGACTCGCTGCGTGACCGTGGGCGACTCCTGCCCTCGGTGTTTCCAACGTGGGAAACGGTTCAAGCACGATTTTCCTGTCTCTGACACTCTTGAGACGGTAATGTGGGAGAGGTTTAGAAGCTCTGGCCCAAAGAGGAAGTTAAGCAGTGAGTCAGGGAAAGGTAGGAGGAAGGGGCATGCCTGGAGGAGGGGTGAAATACACCTCCAAACAGCCCTGTTTCAGCATTCTTCACTCAATCCGCTCATCTATGCATGATCAGTCCTCCAACCTGTTTCCTGACTCCTACCCTTAGAACAAGGGGTTGTGGGTCGACTTGGGACAGCCTGACCTTCACTTGAGCTTCCCTGGTGACACAGACGGTAAAGAATCTGCCTGCAGTATAGAAGACCCAAGTTCAATCCCTGGGTCGGGAAGATCCCCTGTAGAAGGGCATGGCAACCCACGCCAGTATTCTTGCCTGGAGAATCCCATGGACAGAGGAGCCTGGCGGGCCACAGTCCATGAGGTCCAAAAGAGTTGGATATGACTGAGAGATCAACACTTTCACTTTTAACCTTCACTTGGGAGAAAGAAGAACTGCCACCTGGGTTCCCTAGGTTGTCACGTTATTTACAAGTCTCAGCAGGATGGAGAAACTGACAGACAAGACATGCTGCCAGCCTCAGGCCCACATGAAGTCCTTGCTGGATTAGGAGTGTCGATCCAAGTGAAGACCTATGGGAATTTTCTCTGCAGGAAAGAAGCTGACTTAGCCCTCAGGCCCAGAGACCCCAAACTCATCACCGTCCCTGCCATAGACATCTTCAGTAGCCAAGGGGAGAAGTGCAGCTGGCTCCAGACGCACACAGGAAGGCTCAGAGCTCAGACGGGGGGCCCAAGGGCATTCCTTGTCACATTGCAGGACACAGCTTCACAGACAGGACCGAGTGCCCAGAGGCAAGACAATGATCAGGAAATGGGCCTTGGAGCCCTGGTGCCTTAGGCTGTGAGGGGTGGTACACTGGACAGAAGCTCCCTCCCTCCCTGCCTCAACTTTCCGAGCTATAAAATGGGCATAATGACAGGAGTGCCTGTCACCAGGCAATTATGAGGTCTGGAGAGTGTAGGAGGGTGTTTGGTGCTACAAGCCCTCGGGAGGGTGGAAGTGATCCTTACTGTCACCCCAGCTAGACTGTGAGTTCCCTGAGAGCTGGCTGTGTCCACTTTGTCTACCCGACAATTGCAGAGTCTGGTATGCCAGGCACACAAGCATTCAGACATTCATCTGCTTAATCAGGGAAGGCATGCACGGACTGCAACTGTGTCCACTATATCCAGGGAACAGGAAACTCCAGGACCCTGCACAGCCTGACAGACATCAGGATCTAAGCAAAGGATCGGAGTGGCCCACGCGATGTCTCGGGGACAGTCTGAGTGGCAGGCTCACTAGAGTATGCTGTGAGGGCTGAGATGGAACAGTGGTGGACAGATGGTCTCAGGGGCTGGCACTGCAGGGAGTGGGGAGGGGTAGCAAATGCAGGAATGGTGTTCTGACAGGCGAGGTGGCAGGACCTCCCTGTCCCAGCACCCCGGGTCCCGATCTGGGCTTGATGGTGAACCTGGGAACCCAGCTGCCCCCTCAGGTCCCGGGAGAACCTGTGCCGCAATGATGGACGCATCTCCCCTGACCCTTCCCAGCACAAGGCCTCCTGAAGTGCCCGGGAGGACTCGTCTCCTGCTGTGGAGGGTCCATTCTGGAAGGTTCCTCAGCAGCCCAGCCAAGGCCACGTGCACAGATCCTGAGGGGCAGGGCCACAGGTTCACAGCTGTTTCCCTCAGTGCCCACACTGGTGGCCTAGGTGTCTGGGCACCCGTGTCCAGCCCACACTGCCCACTGGGCCTGGAGCCGTCCCCCTCAGCAGTGACTTGGGTCCTGGGGTGGGTACCAGGTCACCAGTCCATTCTGCCACCTGCTCCACGTGAGGTTCTTCCTGGAGGACCCTGATGTCTGTCCTAGGAGCTTCGCCCAGAGCAAATCTAGAGAGTGTCTGAGGGCTGGTGGTTGTGGCAATGAACAGACTGGCATTTGTCTCCGGTGAAGGAAAAAGAGGAGCGTGAGTGCCCTCTAGTGGGCTGATCGTGCTAGAAGAGGAGCAAAGAGGACCCTGGGGAGTTGAGATTGGGGCTGACCTTGGACAAAGGGCACATTCGGGTTCAGAAGGCATATTTAGGGGGGTTACTTTGATGCTTTGTTTGTAGTGATGCTTTCTAAGGCCCACTTGACTTCACATTCCAAGAAGTCTGGCTCTAGATTAGTGATCACATCATCATGATTATCTGGGTCATGAAGATCTTTTTGTACAGTTCTTCCGTGTATTCTTGCCACCTCTTCTTAATATCTTCTGCCTCTGTTAGGTCCATACCATTTCTGTCCTTTATTGAGCCCATCTTTGCATGAAATGTTCCCTTGATATCTCTAATTTTCTTGAAGAGATCTCTAGTCTTTCCCATTCTGTTCTTTTCCTCTATTTTTTTGCATTGATCGTTGAAGAAGGCTTTCTTATCTCTTCTTGCTATTCTTGGGAACTCTGCATTCAGATGCTTATATCTTTCCTTTTCTCCTTTGCTTTTCGCCTCTCTTCTTTTCACAGCTATTTGTAAGGCCTCTGAAGACAGCCATTTTGCTTTTTTGCATTTCTTTCCCATGGGGATGGTCTTGATCCCTGTCTCCCGTACAATGTCACGAACCTCATTCCATAGTTCATCAGGCACTCTATCTCTCAGATCTAGGCCCTTAAATCTATTTCTCACTTCTACTGTATAATCATAAGGGATTTTATTTAGGTCATACCTGAATGGTCTAGCGGTTTTCCCTACTTTCTTCAATTTAAGTCTGAATTTGGTAATAAGGAGTTCATGATCTGAGCCACAGTCAGCTCCTGGTCTTGTTTTTGTTGACTGTATAGAGCGTCTCCATCTTTGGCTGGAAAGAATATAATCAATCTGATTTCGGTGTTGACCATCTGGTGATGTCCATGTGTAGAGTCTTCTCTTGTGTTGTTGGAAGAGGGTGTTTGCTATGACCAGTGCATTTTCTTGGCAAAACTCTATTAGTCTTTGCCCTGCTTCATTCCGCATTCCAAGGCCAAATTTGCCTGTTACTCCAGGTGTTTCTTGACTTCCTACTTTAGCATTCCAGTCCCCTATAATGAAAAGGACATCTTTTTTGGGTGTTAGTTCTAAAAGGTCTTGTAGGTCTTCATAGAACCATTCAACTTCTGCTTCTTCAGCGTTACAGGTTGGGGCATAGACTTGGATAACTGTGATATTGAATGGTTTGCCTTGGAAATGAACAGAGATCATTCTGTCGTTTTTGAGACTGCATCCAAGTACTGCATTTCGGACTCTTTTGTTGACCATGATGGCTACTCCATTTCTTCTGAGGGATTCCTGCTCACAGTAGTAGATATAATGGTCATCTGAGTTAAATTCACCCATTCCAGTCCATTTTAGTTCGCTGATTCCTAGAATGTCGACGTTCACCCTTGCCATCTCTTGTTTGACCACTTCCAATTTGCCTTGATTCATGGTCCTGACATTCCAGGTTCCTATGCAATATTGCTCTTTACAGCATTGGATCTTGTTTGTATCACCAGTTACATGCACAAATGGGTGATGTTTTTGCTTTGGCTCCATCCCTTCTTTCTTTCTGGAGTTATTTCTCCACTGATCTCCAGTAGCATATTGGGCACCTAATGACCTGGGGAGTTCCTCTTTTGGTATCCTATCATTTTGCCTTTTCATACTGTTCATGGGGTTCTCAAGGCAAGAATACTGAAGTGGCTTGCCATTCCCTTCTCCAGTGGACCACATTCTGTCAGCCCTCTCCACCGTGACCCGCCCGTCTTGGGTTGCCCCGCAGGCATGGCTTGGTTTCAGTGAGTTAGACAAGGCTGTGGTCCTAGTGTGATTAGATTGACTAGTTTTCTGTGAGTATGGTTTCAGTGTGTCTGCCCTCTGATGCCCTCTTGCAACACCTACCATCTCACTTGGGTTTCTCTTACCTTGGGCGAGGGGTATCTCTTCACGGCTGCTCCAGCAAAGCACAGATGCTGCTCCTTACCTTGGACGAGGGGTATCTCCTTACCAGGGCCGTTCCTGACCTTCAATGTGGGATAGCTCCTCTAGGCCCTCCTGCGCCTGAGCAGCCACCACTCCTCGGGTTGCTCCTTCTGGCCGCCGGCCCTGGCCTCAGCTGTGGGTGGCTCCTCCCAGCTGCCACCCCTGGCCTCGAGTGCGAGGTGGCTTCTTCCGGCCGCCCCTGGCCTCGGACGCGTGCAGTCTCCTCCTGGCCGTCCCTGGCCTCAGACGTGGGGTGTCTCCTCCTGGCCGCCACTGGCCTCGGACGCGGGGGTAGCTCCACCCAGCCACTGCCCCAACCTCAGACACAGGGTAGCGCCTCTCGGCCGTTCCTGCGCCGTCGCAGCCTGCCACTCCTAGGCTCCTGCCCCTGACCTCGGACATGGGGTAGCTCCTCTGCGCAGCACTTAGTGCGCCAGCCCGGCTCTCCTATCCTGAAAGATGATGCTGTGAAAGTGCTGCACTCAATATGCCAGCAAATTTGGAAAACTCAGCAGTGGCCACAGGACTGGAAAAGATCAGTTTTCATTCCAATTCCAAAGAAAAGTAATGCCAAAGAATGCTCAAACTACTGCACAATTGCACTCATCTCACATGCTAGTAAAGTAATGCTCAAAATTCTCCAAGCCAGGCTTCAGCAATACATGAACCATGAACTTCCTGATGTTCAAGCTGGTTTTAGAAAAGGCAGAAGAACCAGAGATCAAATTGCCAACATCCGCTGGATCATCGAAAAAGCAAGAGAGTTCCAGAAAAATATCTATTTCTGTTTTATTGACTATGCCAAAGCCTTTGACTGTGTGGATCACAATAAACTGTGGAAAATTCTGAAAGAGATGGGAATACCAGACCACCTAACCTGCCTCTTGAGAAATCTGTATGCAGGTCAGGAAGCAACTGTTAGAACTGGACATGGAACAGCAGACTGGTTTCAAATAGGAAAAGGAGTACATCAAGGCTGTATACTGTCACCCTGCTTATTTAACTTACATGCAAAGTACATCATGAGAAACGCTGGACTGGAAGAAACATAAGCTGGAATCCAGATTGCCGGGAGAAATATCAATAACTCAGATATGCAGATGACACCACCCTTATGGCAGAAAGTTAACAGGAGCTAAAAGCCTCTTGATGAAAGTGAAAGAGGAGAGTGAAAAAGTTGGCTTAAAGCTCAACGTTCAGAAAACGAAGATCATGGCATCCAGTCCCATCATTTCATGGGAAATAGATGGGGAAACAGTGGAAATAGTGTCAGACTTTACATTTTGGGGCTCCAAAATCACTGCAGATGGTGATTGCAGCCATGAAATTAGAAGACGCTTACTCCTTGGAAGAAAAGTTATGACCAACCTAGATAGTATATTCAAAAGCAGAGACATTACTTTGCCAACTAAGGTCCATCTAGTCAAGGCTATGGTTTTTCCTGTGGTCACGTATGGATGTGAGAGTTGGACTGTGAAGAAGGCTGAGCACCAAAGAATTGATGCTTTTGAACTGTGGTGTTGGAGAAGACTCTTGAGAGTCCTTTGGACTGCAAGGAGATCCAACCAGTCCATTCTGAAGATCAGCCCTGGGATTTCTTTGGAAGGAATGATGCTGAAGCTGAAACTCCAGTACCTTGGCCACCTCATGTGAAGAGTTGACTCATTGGAAAAGACTCTGATGCTTGGAGGGATTGGGGGCAGGTGGAGAAGGGGACACCAAGGATGAGATGGCTGGATGGCATCACTGACTCGATGGACGTGAGTCTGAGTGAACTCTGGGATTTGGTGATGGACAGGGAGGCCTGGCATGCTGTGATTCATGGGGTTGCAAAGAGTCGGACACGACTAAGCGACTGAACTGAACTGAACTGAATGAAATATCAATAACCTCAGATATGCAGATGACACCATCCTTATGGCAGAAAGGGAAGAGGAACCAAAAAGCCTCTTGATGAAAGTGAAAGAGGAGAGTGAAAAAGTTGGCTTAAAGCTCAACATTCATAAAACTAAGATCATGGCATCTAGTCTCATCACTTCATGGCAAATAGATGGGGAAACAGTGGAAACAGTGGCTGACTTTATTTTGGGGGGCTCCAAAATCACTGCAGATGGTGACTGCAGCCATGAAATTAAAAGACGCTTACTCCTTGGAAGTAAAGTTATGATCAACCTAGATGGCATATTCAAAAGCAGAGATCTTACTTTGCCAACAAAGGTCCGTCTAGTCAAGGCTATGGTTTTTCCAGTGGTCATGTATGGATGTGAGAGTTGGACTATGAAGAAAGCTGAGCACCGAAGAATTGATGCTTTTGAAGTGTGGTGTTGGAGAAGACTCTTGAGAGTCCCTTGAACTGCAAGGAGATCCAACCAGTCCATTCTGAAGGAGATCAACCCTGGGATTTCTTTGGAAGGAGTGATGCTAAAGCTGAAACTCCAATATTTTGGCCACCTCATGCAAAGAGTTGACTCATTGGAAAAGACTTTGATGCTGAGAGGGATTGGGGGCAGGAGTAGAAGGGGACAACAGAGGATGAGATGGCTGGATGGCCTCACCAACTCAATGGATGTGAGTCTGAGTGAACTCCGGGAGTTGGTGATGGACAGGGAGGCCTGGCATGCTGCAATTCATGGGGTTGCAGAGTCAGACACGACTGAGCAACTGAACTGAACTGAATTTATGGCTGACTGTGGCACTAATGGTAAAGAAACTGTTTGCAAATGCAAGAGATGTAAGAGATGTGGGTTTGATCCCTGGGTCAGGAAGATCCCCTAGAGAAGGGAATGGCAACCCACTCCAGTATTCTTGCCTGGAGAAACCCATGGACAGAGGAGCCTGGCGGGCTACAGTCCATATTGTCGCAAAGAGTCGGAGACGATTGACACTGATTGACTAACATTTTTACTTTTCACTTTCATTTCCATTTAAAATCAAATGAAAAACAGGAGGTTGCTCCTGGGCCATTTCCCAGAGCCAACTGCCTGTGACCAGTGGCAGGATAAGCTGAGGCTTGGGCTCCCCTGGTCCTCGGGACAATAGAGAAGCCACCCCCACGTGTCGCCCTGAGCTGGCTTTCAGCCAGGAAGCCCCTGAATTCGCTGGGAGGCTAATTAGGGGATGCAGGGCCCTGCAGTTGCCCGGGGGTCTCTGGCTCTTTTACTTGCTCAGTCCAAAACATCATCAGAACCTTGGGCTTCACCTCTAGCCCCGTCCAGGGACATTGGAAACTCCTGAAGCTTAATCCTACTGGAAGGCAGTGATTCGACCCTCAGGTCTCATGGGCACCCGAACACCTCAAGCACCTGATCTGCGCCCCCTGCCAAGATGCCACTGGGAGGAAGCCGCCAGTTCCCTCAAGTGGTGGTCGTCAAGCCTTGGAGGCAAGTTCCTACAAACTGCCTGACGCCGTCACCTGGATCTTCTCCCCAGTACTAGAAGAATCAACTGAATCTCTGGGTTGTGGTCGACTTGGCTTCAAGAGCACCCAGAAACCAGACTGTTGTGCCAGGGAGGCTGTGAGACTTCCGGGCAACTCAGAGATGGGAGGTGAAGTTATAATGAGGACTCACTCTTCTTTGATAGCCAACTGGGAGAGCAGGGGGCAGAGCCAGGACAAGGGACTTCTACATTAAGCCCCTGATGGCAAATGTGTTTATCAGGGCTCCTGGTGGCTCAGTAGCAAAGAACTCACCTGCCAGGGCAAGAGACACAGTCTTGATCTCTGGGCCGGGAAGACTGCATGTGCCTCGGAGCAACTAAGCTGCAACTACTGAGGCTCTACTTTTTACAGGCCATGCTCTGCAATAAGAGAAGCCACCACAATGAGAAGCCCAAGCACCACAAGTAGAGAAAGCCTGCCCAGCACAGCCATAGCTAAATAAGACTACTTTTTAGAAATGTGTTTGTTTTCCTTGAGATGGGGGCTTCCCTGGTGGCTCAGATGGTAAAGAATCTGCCTGTAATGCAGGAACCTCGGTTTCAATCCCTGAATTGGGAAGATTCCCCTGGAGAGAAAATGACAACCCGTTCTAGTGTTCTTGGCTGGAGAATCCCGTGGACAGAGGAGCCTGGTGGGCTGCAGTCAATGGGGTTGCCAAGAGTCAGACACAATTGAGCAACTAACAGTTACTTATTTGAGATCACGGGGAGCTCTGAACAGAAGGTTCTGCTCTAGCAGCGATGTCTGGAAGGATAAAACAGAAGCCAGACAAGATATTCAATGGTATGTGTGCACTCAGTAATAGATGATCAATTAACACTCATAAAATGGATGAGGGATGCCCTCCAATGACCCCTAGTGTGACACCTAGAGGTCAGAGAATATTTCCTGTGGACACAGGGGCCCAAGCATCAGCCTGGGAGGAGACCTGCAAGTGTCTGCGGCTCCTGCTCCACGATAGGACTTGATTCCTCCAGGAATCAGGAGAGAGGACATGCTAAGCTTCAGTCATGTCCAACTCTTTGTGACCCTATGGACTGGAGCCTGCCGGGTTCCTCTGTCCATGGGATTCTCCAGGCAAGAATATTGGTGTGGGTTGCCATTTCCTTCTCCAGGGGATCTTCCTGACCCAGGGAGATGACAGGGTCCACTTAACTGTGAGGAGTCAGACTCCTGTTCATTCCCAGATAATCACACCCCCTTCCATCTCTACTGGGGAAGAATCTTGTAGTCTCCCTAGATGGCCTGGGCCGGCAGCTTGAGACCTTCCCCTTCTCACGGAGACCTGACCTGGCTCAGACTCCCGACCTCGGGAGTCACCCTGGGGAGGGGGAGCCCCAGCGTGAACTCATGGGAAAAGGGAGCAGCTCCTCATCACAAGGCCCCTGATCTGTGGGGACACCTGGGTCTGGTCCCTGGAGACATCTCAGCCTCCCCAGGCATCTGGGGGAAGTTGGGAACTTCCAGAGCAGGGTGGAAGAGGAAAGCCTGGCTTCTGCAGTTGCTCCATCTCAGAGGGGCTGGGGTCCCATGGGGGTCTCCCATCCCCTGACAGGGAAGCCTGTGTGACGGAGTCTCCAGGTGGAGCTGCCCCAGGTCCTGGCACTGTGGGGAGGCCAAGAACAGACCACTGATGGGGACACAGAGAACCAGGGTGCAGCCCCAGTGCTGTGAGAGGGGCAAGAACAGGGCCTTCTGGAGTCCAGCCCACAGGCTGCCACCCTCTCCCCAAAGCCCCAGAGACTCCCCCACAGCCCTTCCTTTGAAGCCTCAGTGACTGAGAGCTCCTCCTGAGCACATGTCCACCTGGATGGACAGTTCTCCTAACACTGGGTAATGCCAATCCACTCCCTGGGCTCAACCTCCACTGGGATGGAGTCAGGAAGCCTGGGGACCCACAGTGACCAGGACCCCAGCTGACCAGCTCCAGTCTGGGGGTCAGAGCCCACCTCTGCCCAGGGCTCAGGGCTGGCTCACACACTTTGGAGCCTGGCCAGCACACCTAGCCAGCACACCTGTCAGTACATCCTGACACTGGCCCCAGGTCTGCTCATAACCTCCAGTGGGCATCATCGGGTCATACAGAGAACATACAAGAAATTAACAGGTGAATTTCACTTTGGTTAAGGAGGTGGAGACATTACTTTGCCAACAAAGGTCCATCAAGGCTATGGTTTTTCCAGCAGTCATGTATGGATGTGAGAGTTGGACTATAAAGCTCAGAGCCAAAGAACTGATGCTTTTAAACTGTGGTGTTGGAGAAGACTCTTGAGAGTCCCTTGGACAACAAGGAGATCCAACCAGTCCATCCTAAAGGAGATCAGTCCTGGGTGTTCATTGGAAGGGCTGATGCTGAAGCTGAAACTCCAATACTTTGGCCATCTGATGCGAAGAACTGAATCATTTGAAAAGACCCTGATGCTAGGAAAGATTGAAAGTAGGAGGAGAAAGGGACAACAGAAGATGAGATGGTTGGATGGCATCACTGACTCAATGGATAGGAGTTGCGTAAACTCTGGGAGTTGGTGATGGACAGAGAGGCCTGGCGTGCTGCAATCCATGAGGTTGCAAAGAGTCGGACATGACTGAGTGACTGAACTGAACTGAAGGAGGTGGAGAAGGAGCCTGAAACCCATGCTTCCCTCTAAACAGATCCTTGGGGCCCCTCCTATTGTGCCTGCTCTATGCCATACACTCCTTCTAGGGGCCTAAGGACACCCTGACATGCCAGCTCCCATCCCTCCTGTGACCCATGGGGAAGGTCACAGTGAGCACAGGAAAATCAGCCAGGGTGTCAGGGCTGCCTCTAACGGCACAGAGGAACACGGACAGTTTATGAGCCAAGACTTGGCCAACAGAACAAAGCAGGAGGGTCTCCCCACACACTTTCTCCGAGGACCAAGGAGCCCACAGCCAGCCCACTCCCCAGAGCCAGGTTCCTCTCTCCCCTGGACACGCAGGAAACCTTTTCCTTCTCACCTGAGAACTGCAGCTCCTCCTGACAGACACCAGGCTGGTGACACTCGACAGTGGAGTTCAGGTCGCCTCACCAGTCATCACTCAGCTGACCCCTTTCTCTCCTCCAGAGTCATCTGTGACCTTAACCTTCTCAGATACTTGAGAACAATGGGAAGACCTGGGGCATCCATCTGGGTTTCTATGTCACCACAGAAATTATCACCAATTTTGGAGATCCCAGGGTGTCTGTGTCGTGCTGACAGACCCCAGACCAGAACACAGCAGAGGCCGACACTGGGGGTGGGTGGGCCTCTCAGCTGACTTGTCACCATCAGCCTTCCTGTTGAAACTGTGCCCCACAGTCCAGTATGGCCAGCACCACCTGAGAGCTTGTTAGATGCAGACTCTCAGGTCCACCCCACACCTGCGGTGTCAGGCTCTGCATTTTAATAGGATCTGCAGACCCTCCCTGTGCATAGAAGTTGGGGAGAGGCTGCCCTGCCCCATATTATGAAGTCTCAGCCAGGCTGGGGAAGCGTGTCACCTGGGGGTTCGCAGTCTTCATAAGGCTCCACAGGTGATTCCCCTGCATCACGGGGATGATGTCCCTGTGATAGAAGTCCCTAATGAGCCTCCCCTGCCAGGCTCCTTCTCGGAAGGGAAAAGCCAAAAGGGGATGAGGGAGGGCTGCGGAGGAGGCTGAGTGTGCATCTGGTCCAGAGAAGTGGGGACCCCGGAACTGGACACCCCTGGTTTGTGCTTGTCCACACAAGTGTGTGTGTAGGGGTGTGAGTATAGGGGTGTGTATATTGGGGGTGTGTGTAGGGGTGTGTGTGCAGAGGTGTGTGTAGATGTGTGTTTGTAGGTGTGTGTGTATAGGTGTGTGGAGTGTGTGTGTAGGAATGTGTGTGTAGGTGTGTAGGGGTGTGTGTGTGTGTGTGTGTGTGTGTGTGTGTATAGATGGAGAATCACTGCTCCAGAAGGCAGAGGACTCAGCAGAGGTCAGGAAATAGAAATACCCACAAAGGGGGAAGGGGGGAGGGGGGCCACTAGGGAGGGAAGGAGGAGAGGGGAGGCAGGGGGCGGGGCCTGGGCAGAGACCCCGCCCCGGGCCACGTGACCCAGCGAAGTCTCCTGCCCCGGGGCAGGCCCAGCACACAGCGGGAGGGACAGCAGAGCTCACGCAAGGACGCAGGGCTTGTGAGGGTTTCTGGACCAGAAGTTCTCCTCACAGAGAGAGGGACAAGCAGACAGCAGGCACCATGGAGCCCCCGTCAGGCCCTGCAAGCAGGCGGCATGTGCCCTGGAACAGGCTCCTGCTGGCAGGTGAGAGGGGACAGTTTTCAGGGAGTGGGCAGAGACTGGAGAACGAGAGACTGGCTGGTCCCTGGGGGAGACGGGGCTCTGAGACGGGACAGGGGGCTTCTGTTCAGACCTCAGGGCAGAGGACAGGGAATCAGGGGAGGGAGGGGGCTCAGCCACAGGAGACTCTGCATGAGCTGGAGCTGGCGAGGGGCGGGAGGACTCAGCTGCTGTGGGTTTTACCAGTTATTCTTCACTGAGCAGTTTGTTGAAAACTGATGACGATAATAACAATTTATGTCTGGGTGTTACCTCAGAAAAAACACACCAGGACACCAAACAACACCCTTCCCTACAACTCTTAAAAGTTGACAAACATCAGGAATTCCTTCACCAGGAATTTGGGTACAAGATCAGACAAGCCACTGCCCTCATGGAGCTTACACTCTGTGGGGAGGAAGACAGACAAGCAGAGAGATGGAGAGTGTGCTGGCAGGTGCCACAGGCGTCACGCAGGAACCCGAGCGGGGAAGGGTCAGCAGTGAGCACGGAGGGCCTTACAGCAGCTGATCAGAGGGAGGGGCATCTCCAGAGAGGCCCTGAGTGTGAGCAGGTGTGTGAGGGCAGCGAGGAGGTGAGCCAGGACAGCTGGGGAAGCAGAGGAAAAAAACGAGCCCAGGGGCGCTGAAGTGGTGGGGGGTCATGCTGCTGACCGTGAACCAACAGGACATATACATACACGCACGCACACGCATGCACACACACGCATGCACGCACACACACACACACAGTATAAAAGCACACACCAAGGCTGAGGGATGACGAGACCTGCTCAGAACCCAGCGCACCATTTCCCCATCCCCCACACAGGTCAGAATATTAACTGATTTCTCTCTCTTCCCTCCAAGTCTCACTCTTATTCTTCTGGACCCTGCCCACCACTGCCCGCCTCACTGTTGAAACGGTGCCGCCATTTGCTGCAGAAGGGTCGGTCGCCGTTTTTAACCTCCTTGAAAAGGAAGGGCTTATCGTTGGCTATGGCTGGTTCAGAGGGAACAAGGTAGAACAAAAATCTGCAATCGAAGGCTACCAAGTAATGGATAATTCACATAGACGTGGGCCTTCACACACCGGTCGAGAGACAGTAAAATCCAATGGCTCCTTGGTAATCCAGTCTGTCAAGAAGCAGGACTCAGGAACCTACACCGTGGTCACTGTGAAGTCTGATCTAACGAATGTCTCGGCTTCTGGAGAGCTCCAAGTATACTGTGAGTGTTTCCTCCCTGGCCTCGGGGTGCTGGAAGGGGTAGCTGAATTCTGCTTTGACAGACCCGGATGGTGCCTCCATCCTCCTCTGCGTTATGTCCCATGTTGGGGTTTGAACATTCAGTGCAGGGCGCACACTATGGAGACAAACTCCAAAGGGTGCGATTTCCACTCAGGATCTGGACCCTGCAGACACTGCAGAAAGGAGTGACAGGAGGGGCTGACGGGAGGGGGCTCAGCAGAGGGAGAGCACTCTCAGTCCAGCCCCCCTGGCTCCCTCCCCCACGACCATGACCCTGAGGAAGACCCTGCAGGACCAGCAGGGCCCTGGCCTGAGAGGCTCAGGCCCTCGGGGAAGCCCCTCCAAGACCCCCGTCCCAGCGTCCCGGCTCCAGCGACCCTGGGGAACCTGTGCCGCTGGTGGGTGTTGGCCTCCCAGGCAGGGCTGACTGCGGCGGATGATCCCCCAGATCCCTGAGGCCAAGGTTTCTCAGCAGGTCACCGGCCAGGGCTCAGCCCCAAGAGCCACGTCTGAGCAGGGGTGGGGTCCAGTCCTTCCCCTGAGACTCAGCATGGAGAGCAGGCTAGGCTGGGTCCCCATGCCGTTAGCCAACCCCTGGGGGGTCACAGGAGACTCCAGAGGTAGGTCAGCATCCCCAAGAAGGACCAGAGGAGAGAAGACGCTCGGGCAGCTCCTCACCTTGCAGCGGGCAGCCCAGGGAGCCCTCTCCTGTGGACGCAAATAATAGTGAACAGTTTATTTGGCGACTCTTCTATATTCAGCTTTAGATAATTAATTATGAATGATTTGGGCTTCCCAGGTGGCGCTAGTGGTAAAGAACCCAGCTGCAATGTAGGAGACGCAGGTCTAATCCCTGGGTCGGGAAGATCCCTTGGAGAAGGAAATGGCAACTCACTGCAGTATTCTTGCCTGGAGAACCCCATGGACAGAGGAGCCTGGTGGGCTACAATCCATGGGGTCACACAGAGTCGGGCAGGATTGAAACGACTTAGCACAGTACAGTAATACAATACTATGCGCAGCTTTAGGTCATCGCTTATGAATGATTTAAGGTCATTACAGTACACCGACAGTCCAGAGATAATTTACCATTTATCCTATTTTATGGAGAAGAAAGTGAGGTACAGGGGGATACAATCAGTGAATCAGAGCTCTTCACACAGACCATAACTGGCCAGTCAGGGTCAGGCCAGCAGCACAGCTCCACCTCTCCTCCAACCCGGGGCCTTCCTATAATATCTAGGAATACAGAAGCCAGCTGTTGGTTCGGATCCTTTCTTTTTGGGCATCCCCAGCTCGGAGAGAGTGTGACCTGAGAAGCAAAAGGATACAGAGAAATAATTCTGAATAAACAGAATTATTGTTTCTCTGTATTCTAGAACTAAATTACCTGCATCAACCATCAAGTCAGTGGCAAGAATGTCCAGGCCTCCCCTCCTTAGGTAGCCGATGGACAAGCTCCTTGAGCTGAAGGAATTCGAGACCATTTACTTGCTGGTTACTGGAGGTGCTAGGTGTCACTCCCACTGGAGTGAAATGGAAAGGACTCAGTTCCTCACTCCTCAGTCTATACCTGCAGCCAGCGCTGGTTACAACAGGCAACCTGACACGCAACAGGCTCTCAGTGTCTCTTTGGGGAGGAAAGGCGGAAGGAATAAGGACGGATGAGTGATCTGTGATCTCTTCAGGCGCTGGAATCTGGATGCAGAGTCCTAGGAGGCTCTGGCCACGCCTGCCGCCTGTCTCTGCAGGGAGGGGAGCTGTGTTTTTTACCCTGATCACCTGCCCCTAAAGCGCACTGGGAGCCGAGTCTCATGGTGGTTGTGGGGCTGCTCCGCCGTGGGAGGGTCTCCAGGGGTGGGGGGCAAGGGTCTGGGCCGCACTGGGGCTCTTTGCACCTCTGGATGTCTGAAGTCACTTGAAACCCCCACTTTGAAGTCGCTTGTAAATGGACTTTTCTCGCTCTTACTGCCCCTTCCATGTCTCTCACCTTCTTTCTCCTTCGTTCCGTCAAGGACTGGCCCTGCTCTGCACAGCTTCCCTGCCCTTAGACGCAAACACGTGCGCTCAGACACGTCTAACTCTTCACAACCCCATGGACTGTAGCCCGCCAGGCTCTTCTGTCCATGGGGCTCTCTAGGCACAAATACTGGAGCATTTCCTTCTCCAGGGAACCTTCCCGACCCAGGAATCGAACTCACATCTCTTGTCTCCTGAATTGGCAGGCAGGTTCTTTACCAGCTGAGCCACTGGGGAAGCCCCCAGCCCCTGCCCTTAAGCCTTCCACAGATATTTCCCTAAATGACTAACTTCCCTGTTCCCAGCCTGGCTTGTGGCCAGGCGCACCCTCCCAGGCGATAGTAAAGGACTCAGAAATCTGGGAGCGGCAGCCTCTGTGGGGCTCCAACACAAGCCACTTTCCCCAGGTCACCAGGAGAATGAGCTTCAGCTGTCGTCATCTTATGATGGGAGTAACACATTAATGTCTCAGATGCAGAGTGGTGGAAAACAAGGGGCGGTTATGGTTGGAAGTCTTTCTAACAAGATTGTACCAAGCTCACAGGATCATTGTCACTATATACATCTAGACCAGGAGACTGGACACGGTCATCCTCATTCCCTAATAAGTTATTTTGTTGTTGCTTAGTTGCTCAGTTCTGTGACTCCATTGACCATAACCTGCCAGGCTCCTCTGTCCATGGAATTTCCCAGGCAAGAACACTAGAGTGGGTTGCCATGCCCTTCTCCAGGGGATCTTCTCCACCCAGGGATCTAATCCGCGTCTCCTGCATTGGCAGGCGGATCTTTACCTCTGAGCCTCCGGGAAAGCCAGTGATGAATTTTTTAAAGAGAAGTAATTGCCTTTCCTGCTTTGTGTAAAGTTCCCTCGGCCCCACAGATACACAGGGGTGGTAAAACTGTCTTCCGTAACATACAGAGAAGGGTATATAAAAACTGAGACCTGAAACTTTTTAGAACCAAAGGAAGTTCTAGGAAAGGTTCCATCAAAGTTCACAGGAAAAGTTTCACTTCAGGCTGAGGATGCCATACACATGGATTGAGAAGGTACTACAGAGATGTCTAATGGAAAGGTCAGGATCATCCAGGTATTATTGGGGTGAGGGAGGAAAGGGAGCCTTCTCCTCACACATCCTCTCTTGAAGAGAGACCCACAGCCTTGTTCACAGGCTCAGGGTCCTCCTCGGGGTCACCTTTACAGAGCTCACTGGGCCCCGGCAGTGGGTCAGACACCCGAGGAAGGAGCTTGGCCCCAGGCCGCTGACCTAGCCTCAGTCAGTCACCTCCTCCATTCTCTCCACAGGCCTGCTGCGGCAGCCTTCCATCCAAGTCAACGACCCCAGGGTCAGAAAAAAAAGGGGACAAGGTGGTCATTACCTGTATCACAAATGCAACGGAAATCAGCATCAGGTGGATCTTCAATAAGCAGCAACTAAAAGCCGCAAAGAACATCCTCCTATCCAAGGAGGCCAAGAACCTCACCATAGACCCCATCAAGAAGGAAAATGCCGGGGATTATCAGTGTGAGATCTTCAACATAGGCACTTCCAACAGAAGTGAGATCTTTGAGCTGAAGGTGAAAGGTAAGTGACCGCTTGTCCATGCTCCATCTTCCCAAGAGGATGGCTCCACCTACAGGGTGCACAATGGATCGAGGTCACAGCAGGCAGAATATCAGTGAGGAGACTATTACAGTAAAAAGATGGCAAAATCTTAATAGCTCCATCTCTGAAAAAAAAAGGTGGGGACCTTCCCTGGTGGCTCAGAGGATGAAAAATCTGCCTGCAATGTAGGAGATCCGAGTTTGATCCCTAAGTTGGGAAGATTCCCCTGGAGAAGGGAATGACTACCCACTCCAGTATTCTTGCCTAGAGAATTCCATAGACAGAGGAGCCTGGCGGGCTACAGTCCATGGGGTCGCAAAGAGTTGGACACAACTGGATAACTAACACACACACACACAAACATGTACACACACAAACATGCGCACACACACACACAGAAAAAAAAATACAGTAAGTTTCTAATCCTGGGGCTGGCATTTACTCTGTGACCTTGCACAAGATTTTTTTTTTTTTCTAGTACACTATCTTTATATGGTAAAAAAAAAAGTAAGATTTATCATGTAAATAATTTTGGAGTTTATAGCTCAGTGGTATTAAGTAAGTCCATTCATATTGTTTTGCAATTGTTACCCACATATATCCAGTACACGTTGGTAAGTCTTGTCATCTAAGCAACATTAAGTCTTCTAGTCCATGAACACTTTTCATTTATTCATGTCTTAATTTCTTATTCTGTGTTTTTCCTTTGAAAAAAATTTGTTTAGTATCTCTTGTACAAGTCTGTCAGCTCCAAAATTCCTAAATTTTATTCTTATTGATGCTGTTATAAGTGGAATTTATTTTTATAAAAATGGTTAGATACTATGATTCGGGTAGCAGCTCCTTAACTGTATGCATATTGTCAGGTCCAAAGGCCTCTGCCATTTTTGTCAAGGGGAGTGTTAGCCTTATCTCCTTCATACAACATATAAAGGGAAGTTTTTAATTTTTCATGTTGTTCACTGTTCATATATAGAAATACAATTGCATTTATGTGTTGGTTTCATATCCTGCAGCTCTATCAAATTTGTTTATTAGACCTAACAGTTTTTCGTGAAATTTTTAGGGTTTTCTGTTAATATGTAAGGCCACATCCTCTGCAAACAGTTAATTTTGCTTCTTAATTTACAATTTCAGTATCTTTTCTATTTTCTTTGTTTGGCACCAATTGGTCCATTACTTTTTAAAAAGTTATTTTTTTAATTTATTTATTTTTTAAATTACAATACTGTATTTGTTTTGCCATACATTGACATGAAACAGCCACAGGTGAACACAATCTCCCAATGCCGAAGCCCCTTCCCACCTCCCACCCCACATCCTCTACCTGAATCATCCTGTGCTCCAGCCCTATGCATCCTGCATCCTGCATTGAACATAGATTGGTGCTTCGTTTCTTACAAGAAAGTATACATGTTTCAGTGCCATTCTCCCAAACCATCCCACCTTTTCCCCCTCTCCCTCAGAGTCCAAAAGTCCGTTCTATACCTCTGTGTCTCTTTTATTGTCTCACATATAGGGTCGTCATTACTATCTTCTAAATTCCATATATATGTGTCAGTATACTGTATTGGTGTTTTTCTTTCTGGCTTACTTCACTCTGTATGATCGGTTCCAATTTCATCCATCTCATTAGAACTGAGTCAAATTTATTCTTTTTAAGGGCTGAGTAGTACTCCATTGTGTATATGTACCACAGCTTTCTTATCCATTCATCTGCTGATGGACATCTAGGTTGCTTCCATGTCCTGGCTATTATAAACAGCGCTGCAATGAACATTGGGGTACCTGTGTCTCTTTCAATTCTGGTTTCCTTGGTGTGTATGCCCAGCAGTGGGATTTCTGGGTCATAAGGCAGTTCTATTTGCAATTTTTTAAGGAATCTCCACACTGTTTTCCTGTAATTCACAAAGTTTTATTAGAATTAAATGAGCTACCTGATATAGGTTCTTAATGCAATGGGCACTTTTTATTAATTACTTTTTTAAATAATTTTTTAACTTATTTTTGGCCAGGCTGGGTCTTTGTAGCTGTGTGGGCATTTTCGCACAGGCTTAATTACTCCATTGCATATGAGATCTTCTCAGACTGGGGTGGAGCCCATGTCTCCTGCATTGGCAGGTGGACTCTTTACCACTGAGCCACCAGGGAAGTTTTGTCTGTTACTTTTAATATTGTTTTGAATAGAAGTGGCAAAAGCAGGCATCCTTATCTTGTTCTTGATCTTAGAGGGAAAACTTTCAGTCTTTCACACTTAGAATGGTGTTAGGTGCGGGTTTTAATATATGGCCTCTATAACACTGGAGCTTCCCAGGTAGCACTAGTAGTAAAGAACCTGTCTGCCAAGGCAGGAAGTAGAAGAGACGCAGGTTCAATCCCTGGGTCAGGGAGATTCTGCTGAAGAAGGGCATGGCAGTCCACTCTAGTATTCTTTCCTGGAGAAGTCCATGGACAGAGGAGCCTGGCAGGCTACAGTCCATGGGGTCACAATCTTTGTGATTCCACTTTGGTAGCATCTGTGTTTCTAGGAATTTGTCCGTTTTAGTGAAGTTATGCAATTGGTTGGCATACAGTTCTTCATAATACTCCTATAACTCATTGTTTCTTGAGAATTAGTAACAATGTCCCCACTTCCCTTGCTGATTCTAGTAATCTGAATCTTCCCTGTTTGTCTTGATCAGTCTAGTTATCAAAATCGTTCATCTTTTCCCCCAGTTATCTATTGACCTTGCTGTGTTGGGTCTTCATTGCTGTGCTGGCTTTTCTCTAGCTGTAGTGAGTGGGGTTTACTCTCTAGTTGCAGCGCATGGGAGCCTCACTGCGGTGGCTTCTCTTGTTCTGGAGAACGGGCTGTAGGGCCTACGGACTTCAGTAGCTGCAGCCTGTGGGCTCAGTAATCGCAGCTCCCGGGCTCTCGAGCACAGGCTTAGTAGTTGTGGAGCACAGGCTCCGCTGCTCTGCGGTGTGTGGGATCTTCCCAGATCAAGGGTCAAACCCATGCCTCCTGAACTGGCAGACAAATTCTTTACCACTGAGCCACCAGGGAAGCCTTTCTTATTCTTTTTTGAAGAACCGATTTCTCATTTTATTGTTTTTTCTCTATTACTTTTCCATGCTCTCTTTTATTTGTCTCCACTCTAACTGTTATTATGTCTTTGCTTCTGCTAGCTTAGGGTATGGTTTGTTCTTTTGCTGCTTCCTTCAGCTGTAACGTTTGGTTGTTAATTTGAGATCTTTCTTCTTTTTAAGGTAACCATTTACAATTATAAATTCTTGCATGAGAGTCTTAACTTCACTGAGCCTCAGAGTCCTCAACTGAAATCATACTACGGTCTCTGCTTCATGTCATTGTTTCAAAGATTTAACATACTATTCAATTAAACCCTTAGTAAAATGCCGCATGCTGAGGAAATGTTTGATAACTATTAGATGCTATTATTACTATTACCACCACTGGGCTCTGTAAAATCAGGTATTCCTACAGTCAAGGACTACACTAGATCCACCTCTTATTAAGTTATATGACTTTGGGTACCTTCTTTTTTTATCATCACTGGAAGTCTCAGGTTTTTCATCTGTTAAGTGGAAATAATGTTGACCTGCACTCAATATGCCAGCAAACCAGGAAAACTCAGCAGTGGCCACAGGACTGGAAAAGGTCAGTTTTCATTCCAATCCCAAAGAAAGGCAATGCCAAAGAATGTTCACACTACCATACAATTGCACTCATCTCACACGCTAGCATAGTAATGCGTGAAATTCTCCAAGCCAGGCTTCAACAGTATGTGAGCTGTGAAATTCTAGATGTTCAAGCAGGATTTAGAAAAGACAGAGGAACCAGAGATCAAATTGCCAAAATCCACTGAATCATAGAAAAAGCAAGAGAATTCCAGAAAAACATCTACTTCTGCCTTATTGATTATACCAAAGCCTTTGACTGTGTGGATCACAACAAACTGTGGAAAATTCTTAAGAGGTGGGAATACCACACCACCTTACCTACCTCCTAAGAAATCTGTATGCAGGTCAAGAAGCAACAGTTAGAACCAGACGTGGAACAACAGACTGGTTCCAAGTTGGGAAAGGAGTATGTCAAGGCTGTATACTGTCACCCTGTTTATTTAACTTATATACAGAGTACATCATGCGAAATGCTGGGCTGGATGAAGCATAAACTGGAATCAAGATTGCCAGGAGAAATATCAATAACTTCAGATATGCAGATGATACCACCCTTATGGCAGAAAGTGAAGAGGAACTAAAGAGCCTCTTGATGAAAGTGAAAGAGGAGAATGAAGAAGCTGGCTTAAAACACAACATTCAAAAACGAAGATCATGGCATCCGGTCCCATCACTTGATAGCAAATAGATGGGGAAACAGTGGAAGCAGTGACAGACTTTATTTTCTTGGGCTCCAAAATCACTGCAGATGGTGACTACAGCCATGAAATTAAAAGACACTTGCTCCTTGGAAGAAAAGCTATGACCGACCTAGATAGCATATTATAAAACAGAGACAAACAAAGGTCCATCTAGTCAAAGCTATGGTTTTTCCAGCAGTCATGTATGGATGTGAGAGTTGGACTATAAAGAAAGCTGAGTGCCGAAGAATTGATGGTTTTGAGCTATGGTGTTGGAGAAGACTCTTAAGAATCCCTTGGACTGCAAGGAGATCCAACCAGTCAATCCTAAAGGAAATCAGTCCTGAATATTCATTAGGACTGATGCTGAAGCTGAAACTCCAGTACTTTGGCCACCTGATTTGAAGAACTGACTCATTTGAAAAGACCCTGATGCTGGGAAAGATTGAAGGCAGGAGAAGGGGATGACGGAGAATGAGATGGTTGGATGGCATCACCGACTCAATGGACATGAGTTTGAACAAGCTCTGGGAGTTGGTGATGGAAGGAAGGCCTGGTGTGCTGCAGACCATGGAGTTGCAAAGAGTCAGACATGACTGAGCGACTGAACTGAACTGAATGTTAACCTGGTAGGGTTATTATATGAATCAAATGTGGTATGTGTAAAGTATATAGCAGAGAGTCTCATATAATAAGTACCTCATAACAATAGTTAACATCAGCATTCATCTTCAGATTTGAGTTGACTAGTGAGGAAAACAGAAATAAAAAACAAAGTGATGCAAAAAATATTACATATTGGGAGGGAGGAAAGAGTAAAACAAAAGACTCATAGGAACATGTTACTGACTAAATATGGGAGAGGGAAAAAAAAAGGATTTGACTGCAAGGTTTCTTGTTGGTATACTTTTCATTCTTGAGATACAGCCAAGATGGCACTAGACATACAAGACATTTACTGGGAGAAAGCCTGTTTAGGAGAGTGCGGCAGGCGTGGGAGGAGCCTGGGAAGGTCCTCAGACCACAAGGCATATCTGCCCCAAGTGAAAAAGAAAGAGAAGGAAGGAAGTTTTAGGCTGCAGTGCAATTTTAGAGAGTGTCTGCAAAGCTGATGGGGAGTCCTTGAGCTAAAGTCACCCATGGAGGAAGATCATTTCTCATCAGTTCAATTCAGTCGCTGGAACTGGAATCAAATCACCTCCACTAGCTTTGCTTGTAGTTATGCTTCCTAAAGCCCACTTGACTTTGCATTCCAGGATGTCTGGCTCTAGGTGAGTGCTCACACCATCATGGTTATCTGGGTCATGAAGATCTTTTTGTATGATTCTTCTGTGTATTCTTGCCACCTCTTCTTAATATCTTCTGCTTCTGTTAGGTTCATACCATTTCTGTCCTTTATTGTGCCAATCTTTGCATGAAATGTTCCCTTGGTATCTCTAACTTTCTTGAAGAGATGTCTAGTCTTTCCCATTTTATTGTTTTCCTCTATTTCTTTGCAGTGATCACTGAGGAAGGCTTTGTTATCTCTCCTTGTTATTCTTTGGAACTCTGCATTCAGATGGGTATATCTTTCCTTTTCTCCTTTGCCTTTGGCTTCTCTATTTTTCTCAGCTATTTGTAAAGCCTTCTTAGCAACCATTTTTCCTTTTCACATTTCTTTTTCTTGAGGATGGTCTTGATCACTGCCTCCTGTACAGTGTCACGAACCTCCATCCATAGTTCTTCAGGTACTCTGTCTATCAGATCTAATCCCTTGAATATGTTTGTCACTTCCACTGTATAATTGTAGGGGCTTTGATTTAGGTCATACCTGAATGACCTAGTGGTTTTCCCTACCTTCTTCAATTTAAGTCTGAGTTTTGCAATAAGGAGTCTATGGTCTGAGCCACAGTCAGCTCCTGGTCTTGTTTTTGCTGACTGTATCGAGCTTCTCCAGGCCAGAATAATGCAGTGGGTAGCCTATCCCTTCTGCAACAGGTCTTCCCAATCCAGGGTTCAAACCAGGGTCTCCTGCATTGCAGGGAGATGAGCTACCAGGGAAGGCCCTATCATTTCTCAGAGGATTATTGAATTCACATCCTTACCGGGAGCCAGTGTGAAGGGTGTTCTTTGTGTGAAGAGGCAGTGAATTCAGAGGGCTTTCCATCAATAAATGCCCACCACAAGACCCCTGAGAAGCACATATTCATAGCTGTCACACTTGGTACCCAGAGAAAGATGCAGTCATAACAAGGTGGGAAGTGATATGTAGGCTGTAAGGTGTAGTTTGGGCCGAGGCAGAAAAAGGAAAGACAACCTCAACAGAATTAGGTTACCTTTATTCAGGCAAGGAGGGGCGACAGTCAGCTCAACAACCAGGCTGAGCTCGGAGAGGGATCAGGGAGGCTCCATATTTATAGGGAGGTTTGTGGAAGCGATAAGGGAAACGTTAATCAGGCGGGATGTTTCGGGTATTCTTTAGTTGAGGTGGCATTTGTAGTTGGGCAGGGGGTGATAAGTCTTCTGGGCAGGTGTAGGGGATGGAAGGTTTCTGGACAGGGGGTGATAAGTCCCAGATAGATGCAACTGGCCTGGAGCATCAGGGTGGGACCTAAAGTTCAGTTTTGTTTTCTCCGAAGTTAGATGATTCAGCGAGGGCCTTTGAAACTGTTGTTTTCTTTTCTAGGCCCAAAAGACTCCTTCATGGACTAGTCACTCAGTCATGTCTGACTCTTTGCAATCCCATGCACTGTAGCCCCCCAGGCTCCCTCTGTCCATAGAATTCTCCAGGCAAAAATACTAGAGTGGGTTGCCATTTCCTCCTCCAGGGGATCTTCCTGACCCAGGGATCAAAACCACATCTCCTACATTGCAGGCAGATTCTTTACCATTCTGAGCCACCAGGGAAGCCCCAGGAAAAAGTGGGAATTTATAACATACAAAACCATGAAAAGGTGGGAAATAGTAACAGACAAAAATAACCATCAGTCCTTCTTACATTTCCAAAGCCTTCGGAAATATATGTGCAGAAAAGGCTAGATTGGAACTGAGGCAACTCTGGTCACCAACCTAGAAATATATGGAGAGAGAAAGAAAATCACAAGGATCTAGTCACCTAATCACCACACAACAGCTCTCCCACAGAAAATCGATTTTGAAGGCACAAGTAGAGACTACTTAATGTTGACAGCTCTTTCGTAGAGCACCTCCCTCTGTAAAATAATGTCACTTTCATTCATTGTATTCTTTTCTTTTCTTTCCATGACAGAGTCTTGGTTTGACCTCACAACTGGTACCATTGTCGGCATCACAATCGGAATCTTGGTTGGTCTGGCTGTGATAGCGGCCCTGGTGTATTTTCTCAAATAAACTGTAGGGTATGCCGCCTTTCCTCTTGTTCTGCTTTCTCCAAGGCTGACTGCCCTGCTTGGAAGAGGGAAGGAGACTTCATCTCCATCTCTGGCCTGGATCTGCTCCTCAGTCTTCCTAAAGCCCTACTTCTTGGCACTGATTTTTATGGGTCTCTTCTTCCCTGTTCTTCATGCTTCCTGTACACCCCTCTCTTTTGGACATGGCTATTCCCACCTGCATCTGATTTAGAGGAGTGTCAACTAAAAAAGGTGAACAACTTGAGAGCTGTGAGTTAGGTTTCACTGGCGGCAAAATGAGGACTGCAGCCCGGGAGGCAGCACCTCAGATAGCTCTGATAGCCTGCTCCAAAGAGGTAGTTGGGGAAGGTCAATATATAAGATTTCGTTGAAGGGGGAGTTCAAGGCAATTAAGTGCTCACATTATAAGAGGTTTTCTGCTAGACACGAGGAGATGTCATCATGATAGGCTTTAGTGCTTTTCTAGAGATGAGATACAAGGATGGGAATCATGAAATCAGTTTCTGAAAATATCCAGCTACCTCACCAGATTCCCTGGAGTACAGAGTGCCTCATGCCCCCTGAATTCCCTCAGGGGGTGTTGAAGGTCAACGGCTTCAGGAACACAGGGTTCAGTCTCTGCAGAAAGTGAAAGTGTTGGTCGTTCAGTCGTTTCCAACTCTTTGTGACCAAACAGACTATAGCCTGCCAGGCTACTCTGTCTATGGGATTCTCCAGGCAAGGCAAAAGGAAGCCACCGCAATGAGAAGGCCGTGCACTGCAATGAAAAGGATCCCCAGCTACCCACAACTAGAGACAGACTGTTGCAGTAACAAAGATCTAGCACAGCCAAAAATAAAATTTTAAAAACCCGTTTCTAAAAAATCTGTGAACTTTCAGAAGTTGAACAATCCATGTTAGCAACACCCAAATCAATCAATCAATATTCCTACCCTAAAGAAGACCTCCAGTTACTTCCCTTCAAAGAGTAACCAGCATCTTCACTTCCAATGCATGAGACAGGTCTCCCTGTTCATGCTCTTCCACATAGGAAAAACACAGTATGTCCTTACATGTGTCTGGTTCTTTCATTCAAAATTATGAGAGTCCTCCATCTCATTGTGTACTCTTGTGCTTAATTTATTCTCATTGCTGTATCATTGTATCTGTTGTAACCATGCTTTCTGGGAAACAAACTCACTTAGAAGGACAATGCAGATAGTGGAGCGCAGTTTTTTTCACCAGCAGGCCCAAGGCAGAGTCTCCTCTTAGCCAAGGACCCTGACCGGTTTTTGTGAAAACCTTATATACCCTAAGCATACATGCCCAAACCCACCTCCCTAAAATTCCCTGAAACTAGTCTGAACAATGGAAAAAGAAAGATACAATCAAAATTAACCCATGATTCATATACCTTATCAATAGGCTTGTGGTCGTACCCCAATAAGCATAATAGAATATATGCTTCTGTTCAGTTACACAGATAATTAGGGTTTTTTTGAGGCAATGGAGAGCCCCTGGGGCTCTTCCTGGTTTTCCAGTTGGCATGTCATTTCCACAGATAAGAGGCATATAGTTCAAAGTCCACAGTCCAGCGCAAGATGGAGTCCTGCTTTCAAGACAGAGCCTGTTCTGTTTCCTCCTTCATATCCATTGTAGAATTTCATAATCTATCTCTTCTAATGATCACCCAACAGAACGTTAGCAAGCAGAAAAAAAATGGGTAGTAAAAACCTTTCTCTGAAGCTAAAAGTTTAAAAGGGATGAAAGCCTGGGATTCTGAGTCACCCCAGATATGGTGAGGGCCTGGCCCATGATGCTGACTTAAACAACCACTGCTGATGCCTTTCAGACTGACAAAGTTGCACAGTCTTCTCTGAACTTTAATGCCCAGGAGTCTAAGAAAGCAACTTCAGGTCCCCCATCTCCAACAGCCACAGAAATAGTTTATGGAGAAGTGAAGAAAAGGAGGAGGAAGAGAGAAGAAGAGAAACAAAAAGGAGAAGCAATGCAAAAAAGAATAGGCAGAGCTCGTAACACTGCTGCTGTCTCAAGGTTCTCGTTCCATCATCAGGAGATTCTTTCACCATTAGGGAAAATGGAAGACAGTCTTTCCCCAGCTCTCCTGTAATCCTCTAACAAGGCTCCTCCAGGCTGCCAGGTCACGGCCCTTTCCTTCGGTGTGAATAGAGGAAAAGGCATATCCATGAGGAGGTCTGTGGGAAACCCTACCTTCCTGGTCATTGAACTTTGGCAAGAGGACCTTGGGAGACAGTTGTCAGAATCTCTGCCCCCCCCATTTGCTGACGTAGACCTCCCCATTTGCTTATTCAGAGCATACTGGCTAAGAAGTATTCCATTCTATGTGTGTCCCACGGCTTCTTTATCCGTTCATCTTGTGATGGACACCTAGGCTGCTTCCGCGTCTCAGCTATTGTAAACAGTGCTTCCCGCCCTAGTCCTGGCCTATTGGAGTCTAACTTGAATTTGCCACACATTTGCAAGTTATGTCCTTCTTACTGAAATGCATGTGTCAGAAAAGAAGAGAAGAAAAGGAAAAGCTTTTCCTAGCTCTTCAAAGTCCAGTAGGAACTCAACATCTACAAGAAATACATATATAATCAGGTTAGGACTGCAAATTCGACAGCTTTGTCCCCTATCAAGGTTGTCTACCTGCAGGACCAGGGCTTAAACACCTTGATGCTTACCTAGAAGACCACCTGAAGGAAATTTACAGGGCTCAAAATAGCCTGGAGTTAAAACATCCCTCCGGGTCCTCCCCACCATTCTATGCAAAACAAAGAGCTCTCTCACCGAAGGAAGAAGAAAATGGACATTAAGGTTGATTACACCCAGCTTCCAGCAGGTCCAGCCTCTGGCTGATCTCCAGAATTCCTTGCCCCAGCAGTTTAAGAGATAACTACTACTCCAATAACCTTGGACAAGGACAGGCCCCCTTGAGACAGTAGATTTCCACATATATGCCTATATATACTTACTCTTTTTTTTTTTTTGTTAATTTTACTTTATTTTAATTTATAATACTGCATTGGTTTTGCCATACATCAACATGAATCCACTATGGCTGTACACGTGTTCCCAATCCTGAACCCCCTCCCATCTCCCTCCCTGTACCATCTCTCTGGGTCATCCCAATGCACCAGCCCCAAGCATCCTGTATCCTGGGTTAGTGCAGCAGCTCATTAATCTGACTGCTGCCCCTTCTCGCCTCATTAAAAGTGATCTATTCCTGTAAAGTGCCAGTCTCATTCTTTTTCTGAACCTTGCCTTCTCTTAACTCCCTTACCCTACACCACCAGTTCCTTTGGAAAGCTCGTCTTCAGAGATCCTACTGCTTGAGTGTATGCATGCTCAGTTGTGGCCTATTCTTTTGGACTCGAGGGACTGTAGCTGGCCAAACTCCTCTGTCCATGGGATTTCCCCCAGGCAAGAACACTGGAGTGGGTTGCCATTTCCTCCTCCAGGGAATTTTCCCGACCCAGGGATTGAACCCCTGTCTCCTTATTGGCAGGAGGATTCTTTACCACTGAGCTACCAGAGAATCTACTGTTGCTGCTAAGTCGCTTCAGTCGTGTCCGACTCTGTGCGACCCCATAGATGGCAGCCCAACGGGCTCCCCGTCCCTGGGATTCTCCAGGTTAGAACACTGGAGTGGGTTGCCATTTCCTTCTCCAAAGGCATGAAAGTGAAAAGTGAAAGTGAAGTTGCTCAGTCGTGTCTGACTCTTCGAGACCCCATGGACTGCAGCCCACCAGGTTCCTCCGTCCATGGGATTTTCCAGGCAAGAGTACTGGAGTGAGGTGCCATCGCCTTCTCCAAGAGAGAGAACCTACTAGAAGTAACTAAACAACTACTTGTCTAGGTCCATAAGTAATCCTTAATTTTTAAAATGCAGGTATGTTTAAAGAACTTCATGGTCTTCATTTCAAGAAATGCCCACAGAGGAAGGGATTATCACTTTGGTGAGGGTGGGGGTGGGGTACAGTCAGCTCTTCTTCTTGTTGTTCAGTCGCCCAGTCATATCCAACTCTTGTGACCCCACAGACTGCAGCACGCTGGGCCTCTCTGTCCCTCACCATCTCCCGAAGTTTGACCAAGTTCATGTCCATTGCATCGGTGATGTCATCCTGCAATCTCATCCTCTGACATCCTCTCCTCCTTCTGCCCTCAATCTTTCCCAGCATCAGGGACTTTTCCAATGAGTCACCTGTTTGCTGGGAGGGATTAGGGGTAGGAGGAGAAAGGGACGACCGAGGATGAGATGGCTGGATGGCATCACCGTGAGCTTGAGTGAACTCCGGGAGTTGGTGATGGACAGGGAGGCCTGGCATGCTGTGATTCAAAGGCCTAGGGTTGCAAAGAGTCAGACACAACTGAGCAACTGAACTGAACCGAACTGAACTTGCATCAGATGACCAAAATACTAGAATTTCAGCTTTAGCATCTGTCATTCCAACAAGTATTCAGGGTTGATTTCCCTTAAGATTGACTGGTTTGATCTCCTTGCTATCCAAGGAACTCTCAGGAGTCTTCAACAACACAGTTTGAAGTCATGGATTCTTTGGTACTCCACCTTCTTTATGGTCCAGCTCTCACAAACATACGTGACCACTGGGAAGACCATAGTCTTGACTACATGGATCTTTGTTGGCAAAGTCATGTCTCTGCTTTTCAACATACTGTCTAGGTTTGTCATCACATTCCTACCAAGAAGCATATGTCTTCTGATTTCATGGCTACAGTTACCATCTGCAGTGATTTTAGAGCCCAAGAAGAGGGAAATCTGTCACTAGTTCCACCTTTTCCCCTTCTATCTGCCATGAAGTAATGGGGCCGGATGCCATAGTCTTAATTTTTTTTAATATTTCATTTTAAGCCAGCTCTTTCACTCTCCTTCACCCTCATCAAGAGGCTCTTTAGTTCCTCTTCACTTTCTGCCATTAGAGTGACATCTGTATATCTGAGGTTGCTGATGTCAACAACCAGATACAATCTGGTTTTGTCTAGTCAGCTCTTATCATATATAATCTGCTGGGATTAGGGAAAAGACTCAGAAATTTACCCTCTAGAGATTATTTAAATAACAGTCAAAGAATGTACAGTTTAGGTTATTGGTTTTTTTCCCCCGTTCCTTTTAAGACATTCTGCCATTTTAATTTTTGTAACTGCTTGTTTATGTGAAAGGGGTTCTGTTTAACTTGCTGCATACGCCAGTCTGACTGCTTTAGAGAAAAGAAGCCACCAAAATCCTGCACGTCCCTCTGGCCAGGAGCTCCCCAAGCCTTCTCTGTGAGGGGCTCCACACAGAAAATAAGAAGCAGCAGTTTTCTACATTCATGCCAAGAAATGGATCCCACTCCCTTTCTAGGCACCCCAGGCCAATCATCGTGCTCAGTTGCTCAATCATGTCTGACTCTGTGCGACCCCATTGACTGTAGCCCTCCAGGCTCCTCTGTCCATTGGATTCTCCTGGCAAGAATACTGGGATGTTTTGCCATTCACTTTGCCAGGGGATCTTCCCCACCCAGGGACTGAACCTGTCTCCTGCCTTGGCAGGCCAGTTCTTTACTACTAGCACCACCTGGAAAGTCCCAGGCCAGTCATCAACCTCCTACTCTTCCGTCCATCTGCCCCGCTCACCGTCTCAGGACGCCTTGGTCTCTGCTGAGGGCTGTTTGGTCCTTGAGAAGCAGGAGCGCCCTGAAAGGAACACGCCCCCTTGCTTTGTTGCCTTGTACTTTACCAAAGTACTGGAATTTCAGCTTCAGCATCATTCCTTCCAAAGAAATCCCAGGGCTGATCTCCTTCAGAATGGACTGGTTGGATCTCCTTGCAGTCCAAGGGACTCTCAAGAGTCTTCTCCAACAGCACAGTTCAAAAGCATCAATTCTTTGGCGCCCAGCCTTCTTCACAGTCCAACTCTCACATCCACACATTCTAGCTATTCTTAATTATTCCTAAACCCCTAAACTCAGCAAACTTCTTTACCATAAACATTCCCCTCACAAACAGGTCTCAGATAACAATCTTTCCCATGGCCTCAAGCTGTGGCCTAAGTCCTCATCCTGGGACATTCTTTGTAAAGATCCTTGAACAAATGTCAGTGGTTACTTTATAGATTATTTTCTGGGCACAACTGCAGAAGGCTTTGTGCTTTCTCATGTTTCTCTCAAGAACAATAAGCACCTTAACATTCTTTCCAGCCAACTCAACTGAAGAAAGGAAAGAACAAGTCAGAATCACAAGGCCTAACTTCTTCATCCCGGGACCGTGCCTGCGAGATGAGGAGAGGGGGTAGGGGCCATGCCTCCATTTTGTCAGTAATGCCTAATGTGGCTCCCGACAATTGTTATCTTATTCCAAGATATTGCCATTGACATCAACCTTCAGCACCCACCACCCTGATCAGGCAGCAGCTGTCAACTCACAGGAAGGCCCCTCCAGCAGCAAAAGAAGACAACTCACTGAAGGTTCAGATGGTGGTTAGCATTTTTGACAATAATGTACTTTTAAGTAAGGTATAATACACTGGTTTTTTGGACATAATGCTATTGCATACTTAATAGAATAAACATATCATTTTGTGTTGAGGTAATGTTGGACTGTGAAGAAAGCTGAGCACTGAAGAATTGATGCTTTTGAACTGTGGTGTTGGAGAAGACTCCTGAGAGTCCCTTGGACTGCAAGGAGATCCAACCAGTCCATTCTGAAGGAGATCAGCCCTGGGATTTCTTTGGAGGGAATGATGCTGAAGCTGAAACTCCGGTACTTTGGCCACTTCATGCGAAGAGTTGATTCACTGGAAAGACTCTGATGCTGGGAGGGATTGGGGGCAGGAGGAGAAGGGATGACAGAGGATGAGATGGCTGAATGGCATCACTGACTTGATGGACATGAGTCTGAGTGAACTCCGGGAGATGGTGATGGACAGGGAGGCCTGGCATGCTGCAATTCATGGGGTCGCAAAGAGTTGGACACGAGTTGGACACGACTGAGCGACTGAACTGAACTGAACTGAATGTTGATTTACAAAATTGCAGGTTTACAGCAAAGTGATTCAGTTACATTTTTACATTTTTTTCTTTTTCAAATTCTTTTCTATTATACATTATTACACGATATTGAATATAGTTCCCTGTGCTATAAAGTAGGTCTTTGTTGTTAATTTTATATATAATAGTGTATATCTGTTAATTCCAAGTTCCTAATTTACCCCCTCTTCCCCTTTGGTAACCATAAGATGTTTCCTGTGTCTGTGACTGTAAGTGTGAATACATCCTCCAAAAGTGCCCTGACATACCCCAAGTTCATGCACTTGCTTTTCTAATGGTCTAGAACCAAGCCACAATATCTCTGAGGTATGTGTGTGTAGAAAGAAAAAAAAAAAAAAAGAGGAAGAGGGGACCAGAGAGGCAGGAAGGAATGAGAAGAGAGGGAGGGGCCTGGGCAGAGACCCTGCCCCCAGGTCTCTTGACCCAGGGAAGTGCTCCTGCTCCAGGTGGAGGCTCAGCCAGAGGGGAGAGGACAGTAGAGCTCACACGATGGACATTAGTGCTTGTGAGCACCTCCTCACAGAGAGAGGGACACAGCAGACAGCAGGCACCATGGGGACCCCCTCAGGTCCTTCCCACAGATGGTGCATCCCCTGGAACAGGCTCCTCCTGGCAGGTGAGAGGGGACAGTTTTCAGGGAGGGGGCAGAGACTGGAGAACGAGAGACTGGCTGGTCCCTGGGGGAGATGGGGCTCTGAGAGGGGACAGGGGGCTTCTGTTCAGACCTCAGGGCAGAGGACAGGGAATCAGAGGAGGGAGAGGGCTCAGCCACAGGAGACTCTGCATGAGCTGGAGCTGGCGAGGGGCGGGAGGACTCAGCTGCTGTGGGTTTTACCAGTTATTCTTCACTGAGCAGTAATTGTTGAAAACTGATGACGATAATAATTTATGTCTTTATTTCACTACAGAAAACGCATAACCAGGACAGTAAACACTGTCCTTACGCGGCACCCTTAGAAGCTGACAAATAAACACGAGGCTGTGGAATTCCTGGGGACTCTCCTTCCTTCATCCCCAGGTACTAATGTCTGGAGCCTGGTCCAGGCCCTGGGTTTCAAGCAGGATCAGACAAGCCCCTGCCCTCACGGAGCCCGCGCTCTGTGGGGAGGAAGACAGACAAGCAGAGAGATGGAGAGTGTGCTGGCAGGTGCCACAGGCGTCACGCAGGAACCCAAGCGGGGAAGGGTCAACAGTGAGCACGGAGGGCCTTACAGTAGCTGGTCGGGGGAGGGGGCATCTCCAGAGAGGCCCTGAGTGTGAGCAGGTGTGTGAGGGCAGCGAGGGGGGTGAGCCAGGGACAGCTGGGGAAGCAGAGGAAAAAACAAGCCCAGAGGGGCTGAAGTGAAGGGAGTCATGCTGCTGATGTTGAAACAGTAGGACACACACACACGCACCCCCCAAGGCGGAGGGACCCAGGGCACCGTTTTGCCATCCCAGCACACAAGTCAGAATATTAACTGGTTTCTCTCTCTTCCCTCCTAGTCTCACTCTTAAACTTCTGGCCCCCCGCCCACCACTGGACAACTCTGTTAAACTGTTGCCCCACCTTGCCACAGAAGGGACGGATGTTCTCCTACTTGCCCACAATCTGCCAGAGAAGCCTCTAGGCTATGCCTGCCTGGCACAGAGGAGAAAGGGTAGACAGAACCCAGCTAATTGCATCATACAGAGTAGACACTAATGCAACTACAAAAGGCTCTGCCCACAGTGGTCAGGAGACACATTACCCCAACGGGACCCTGCTGATCCAGAACGTCATCCAGAAAGACACGGGACCCTACACCCTGCCTGTTGCAAAGACTGATTCACAGACAGAAAGACAAATCGGACATCTCTGTGTATACTGTGAGTGCTTCCTCTCTGACCTCAGAGTGTTGGTGGTGGGGGTGAGTTCTATTCACACACTGTGGTGTTAAAATGTGGAGCGGAGACTCAGAACACCTCCTACATGTGGTGATCAACCATCAGAGCCTCCCCAGCAGCACCAGCCTGGAACTATCTGAGGACCGCAGGATTCTCACTGTGCTCACTGTGACAAGGAATGACACAGGACCCTGTGTGTGTGAAGTCAGGAGCCCAGTGAGTGTCAGCCACAGTGACCCATTCACCCTGATGTCCTCTGTGAGTAACCTCTGTTCCTATGTGGTCCAGGCTGCCTACCCAAATCTACGCTGCCAGAGGCCAGGCCATACCCACCCCTGTCAGGCCTAGGCACACGGACTCCCAGCCCCGGACACCGAGACTGGCCGTGACTTCCTGTTTCAGGCAAGTTCAGGCAGGCCCACCTTAAATCTAGATGGAGGGAGAAGGGGCTGCTCTGTCTTGAGGGGCCGAGGATCACCAGAATAATGAGTGAGCATGAAGGGGAATGATGAGAAATTTTTCAGACATGTGTGAACAGCTCAGAAGAGCTTTGGGGCCCTAATACAGACCAAAAATTTCCCTTCCTCTGACTGCACCACGTGTGGCTTTATGCTCTTTGCTTCAGATGGCCCGGCCACCCCCACCACTTCCTCCTCAGACTCCTGTTACCATCCAGAGGAAAACCTCACCTCTCCTGCCACACAAGATTCTTGGCTTGTCAATGTGAAGCCCCAGAAATACGCCCAGGCTCTCTTTATCCCCAACCATACCGTCTACTCTCAGACCCAACATTACCTGACAGGCCTGGATAGCACCACAGTCAGAAAATCAGGGTCTCTAATAAGTGGTCCCTGGAGGATTCTGACTGAGCCTCAGGTGGAGATCTCTCTGGTTTTCTTTCTTTTTTCCTATCTTCTTTCTTTCTTTCAAGAGAAGGTTGGAGGGGTGGGAGGGAGAAAGAAAGAGGCAGAAGCAGAGAAGTGAAGTGAAAGTGAAATTCGCTCAGTGGTGTTTGACTCTTTGTGACCCCATGGACTATCCAGGCCATGGAATTCTCCAGGCCTGGATACTGGAATGGGTAGCCTTTCCCTTCTCCAGGGGATCTTCCCAACCCAGGGATCAACTTCAGGTCTCCTGCATTGCAGGCAGGTTCTTTACCAACTGAGATATGAGGGAAGCCCAGAGAGAGAGAAGGGAGCAAGAAATAGAGACGGGAGAGAGAGAAAGGGGAGAGAGAAAGGAGCGAGACACAGAGCGAGACTTCTCTGGTCTTCTAAAATATCCGAGAAGTAATTATTAACCAAGCTGTGTCCCATAGACAGTTCCCCTAGTTTATAGAAGGACTAGTTTTTACAGCCTTTTGTTAAAACCATAACCACTTCTCTCTAGAGATTTCCTTCACCATGATATTCACTCCACAGGCCAGGATTAAAAGACTTCTTCACATTAAGAAATCATTCGACTATAATCTCCCGTGGTCCTAAGATCATGAAAACTAACCTGATCATCTTCATTCCCAACTAAATTATTTCACAAATGGGAACATGTTCCTTAAAAATATAAAGCTGTTCTGTTCCTTAATAATATAAAGTTGTTCTGCCCAAAATATGGAGAGGACTGGCAAGCCTGCTCCCCCGAAATAAACAGATGTGTGAAGGTCCATATAGTCAAAGTTATGGTTTATCCAGTAGTCAGGTAAGGATGTGAGAATTGCTCAGCCATAAAGAAGGCTGAGTGCCAAAGAATTGATGCTTTCGAACTGTGGTGCTGGAGAAGACTTTTGAGAGTCCCTTGGGAGTTGGTGATAGACAGGGAGGCCTGGCATGCTGCAATTCGTGGGGTCGCAAAGAGTCGGACACGACTGAGTGACTGAACTGAACTGAACTGAACTGAACTGGACCGCCAAGAGATCAAACAAATCAATCCTAAAGGAAATCAACCCTGAATATTCATTGGAAGGACTGACGCTGAAGCTGAAGCTCCAGTACTTTGGCCACCTGATGCAAAGAGCCGACTCATGGAAAAGACCCTGATGCTGGGAAAGATTGAGGGCAGGAGGAGAAGAGGGCAACAGAGGATGAGATGGTTGGATGGCATCACCAACTCAATGGACAAGAGTTTGAGCAAATTCTGGGAGATAGTGAAGGACAGGGAAGCCTGGTGTGCCACAGCCTGTGGGTCACAAGCAGTCAGACATAACTGAGCAACTGAACAATAATGTACTGAATGAGAGGAGCTAACATTTATTCTGTCACAGACCTTTGGATAGGGTCACGTGGAAGCATCATAGAAGATTTCTACCTGATGATGAGGTTGCTGGATACATGGGCTAAGAAGAGGTTCCCAGGGCTGATACCACAAGCTGTCCAATACTACAATGTTGTTCCAGCAACCAGGCAAGGGTGCCCCTGGTGTGATCTGTGGGTCAGAGGAGATGTGAAGTCATCTCTTTCCCATTGTCACCTGAACAAAGACCCAGGACCTTCCTTAGAGTTGCCTTTACAGAGGTCACTGGGCCCCGAGACTGAGGAGGGAGCAAGGCCCAGGCCCTGACTCACTCTCAGTCATTTATCTCCTCTGTCTCTCCACAGCCCCAGTGGCAAGGCCCTCCCTCCAAACCAGCAACACCCCTGTCACAGAACCTAAGGGTCTCGTGGTCCTGACCTGCCTCGCAGATGAGACTGGGGTCTCCATACACTGGCTCTTCAAAGGCCAGAGAAGATGACAGAGGATGACCCTCATCCTCGACAACAGCACCCTCACCCTAGACTGGGTCAGCAGAGGGGACACCGGGGATTATCAGTGTGAGGCCTCCCCCGGGGCAACTCCAGAATAAGTGACCCCCCGTAGGCTGAGTGAGTAACCATCACGACCTCCTGTGTTAGCTGCTCAGTCCTATCTGACTCTTTGCAACACCACAGACTGTAGCCCACTAGGCTCCTCTGTCCATTGGATTTCCCAGGCAAGAATCCTGGAGTGGGTTACCATTCCCCTTCTCCAGGGGATCTTTCCAGCTCAGGGACTGAACCCATGTCCCCTGCATTATCGTCTAATCCTCCAGTGGAGCCCATTTTAACCTGGATAACCTTCCTTTATTAATTCCACCAACAATTAGCCTATCATCTCATTTCCTTCACTTCAAGCAGTTGGAACGTGTGCCGTCTCTCCCCTCCTCATCCCCTGATTTCTCCTGGCCCTCTGCTGTGAAGCCTCATTGCCAAGACCGCTGGAAGCAGCACTGAAATCAGTAGCTGGGACTTCCTGGGCAGTCAGTGGAGAAGACTCCACCTTCCCCTGCAGGGGTTGCGGTGTCCTCCTCCAAGGGATCTTCCCCACCCAGGGACTGTGTCTCTTATGTCTCTTGATTGGCAGGCAAGTTCTTTACCACTAATTCCACCTGGGAAGCCCCAGTGAGATATTAAAGTCTGAATCTCCCTTTTTCTTATGTGTACAGTGGTGTTTATATGCACTTTTATAAAGTTTTGTGACAGGCTTTCCAATGAGGGTGGAAATCACACAGCAGATGTGTATTCAGGAAGCGGGGCTTCCCTGGTGGCTCCGCTGATAAAGAATTCACCTGCAGTGTCAGAGACCTGGGTTCAGTCCCTCAGCTGGGAAGATCCCCTGGAGAAGGGAAAGGCTACCCACTCCAGCATTCAGGCCAGGAGAATTCCATGGATTGTATAGTCCATGTGGTCTCAAAGAGTCCAACAGGACTGAGCGACTTTCACTTTTTCACTTTCAAGTGTTCAGTATGTTAGCTGGCACTGTTGGGATTGCAGGCCTGCCGGCACACTCAACTCCAGGTCCCTCCACCTGTCTTTCATAGCTGCACCATCGTCTCTACAGTGGAAGTGACACCATTTCTTCCCAGGATGGGCGGTGGTCGTGTGTGGTGAGAGATGGGGGCCTTGAGGACTGTAATTTGCCCAACGTAAACTCCTCTGATTGTGTGTTGTCTATTGGTCGGTTAGGTCTCTGGTTTACAGTGCTCTCATGGTCTCCAGTTTCTCACTGAAATCCCCTCTGACTGCTGCATCCATCATTGAAAGTGGGGTGTGGTCGTGTCACTGTTGTGACCGAGCTATTTCTCCCCTCGATGCTGTCCATTTTGATTCACAAATCTGGTGGTGTTAGGTGCATGATGCTTATAATTGTTCTATTTCCTTGGTGAATGGAAACTTTTCTTGATATGTAAGGTCCTACTTTGTCTCTTGTAGGCTTTATAGATTTGTGTGTTGTGTGTTAGTCACTCAGTCGTACCTGACTCTTTGCGACCCCATGGACTGCAATCCACCAGGTTCCTCTGTCCATGAGATTTTCCAGGCAAGGATACTGGAGTGGGTTGCCATTTCCTTCTCCAGGGGAATCTTCCCAACCCAGGGATCGAAGCCGGGTCTCCTCCACTGCAGGCAAATGCTTTACCGACTGAGCTAAGAGATTAATATATCAGACATTCATACAGTCACCACAATTCTCTTTTTATTACTATTTGCATAGAATATCTTTTTCCAACCTTACTTCAACCTTCTATGTCTTTGTATCTAATGTGAGTCCCTTGAAGAGAGTATAGAGATGGGTCATAATTTTAATCCATTCTGTGATTCTCTGCCTTTAATTTCAAGGTTGAGGCTATCTATGAGTCAGATACTTCCCGATAGGAAAGAGCATCTGCCATCTCGCTACTTGGTATATGTCCTATTAATTCCTCTCTTTCTTCCTCTTTGGTAGTTAAGTGATTTCCTTTCTTAGGTGTCGTTTTGATTCTGTTCTTTCCCTGTCCAATGTGTTTCAGTTCTTTCCTTAGTGGCTAACTTGAAGATGACAATTAATATCTTATACATGTATCTATTGAGTTGAAATACCAATTTTATTCTATAATGTGTAGCATACATCTCCATTCCCCACCTTCTATACACTATTGTCATAGATTTCAGCCATCATTATACAATGTATGTCCATTATATAGATTTATAAATATTGTTTCATGAAATACCTTTGAAATGAAAAAGAAAAACAAGTGATTACAAAAAGACAATAATATTGGCTTAAATGAGATATTGTGTCACTGACCACTGTTCTTTATATGTTCCAATGACTCTGAGTTACTGTCCAATGTTTGTTCAGTCATCTGAAAGGATTCCTTTTACATTTCATATGTGGCTTGTGTCCAAGGAATTAACTCCCTTGACTATAGTTTATCTGGGAAAGTCCTAATTTGAGCTTCATTGAAGGAGACTTTTTCTGTACATTACGTTCCTGGTTGACAATCTTCCTTTTAGGACTTCAATCAGTGGTCCCAGTACCTTCTGGCCCCTTTTCTCTGATGTGGAATTTGATTTTCACCTTATTGAAGATCCACTGTACATGATAAGTCACTTCTCTCTTGCTGCTTTAATCATCCCTCTTTCCCTCGGTCTTTCAGTGATTTGACTATATTGTATCAGAACACCTGTATCTTGAAAGATCCTTTTTGGAGTTCCTTAACCACCCTTGGACTGTGAAAAAAGCTGAGCGCTGAAGAATTGATGCTTTTGAACTATGGTGTTGCAGAAGACTCTTGTGAGTCCCTTGGACTGCAAGGAGATCCAACCAGTCCATTCTGAAGGAGACCAGTCCTGGGTGTTCATTGGAAGGACTAATGCTGAGGCTGAAACTCCAGTACTTTGGCCACCTCATGCAAAGAGTTGACTCATTAGAAAAGACCCTGATGCTGGGAGGAACTGGGGGCAGGAGGAGAAGGGGACGACAGAGGATGAGATGGCTGGATGGCATCACCGACGCTATGCACATAAGTTTGAGTGAACTCCGGGAGTTGGTGATGGACAGGGAGGCCTGGTGTGCTGTGATTCACGGGGTCGCAAAGAGTTGGACACGACTGAACGAATGAACTGAACTGAACTGAACCACCCTTGATATGTAATCTCTCATCTAGTTCAGGAAGTTTTAAGCTGTTAATTTTTATATTTTTTTCATTGCTTTTTTTCTCTTCTCCTTCAGGAACTGCCATACTGCATATGTTTGTCCACTTGATGGATTTCTGCATAATACTTTGCCTGGTTTCACTATTCCTCATTTTTTCCTTTCTACTCTCCAGTCTGAATAATTTTTTTTCTATCTTCATGTTCACTGATTCTTTCTTCTACCTGCTCAAATGTGCAGATGAATCACTCTTGTAAGTTATTGCTTTCAGTTCTTATACTTCAGCTCCAGATTCTCTTCAACCATGGATAAATAATTAAACAGTAAGAAAGAACATGTTCTTCTTGAGAAGCAGGTTCTTCTCAGACCTCTCCAATATGGATACAGCCATCCTCCCACAGTAAGAACTTCAGTGCTTTAGACATTAACACTGATTAGAAAGCTACCTGGGTCAATCTCAGACAAACACATTAGGAGTAGAAAAACACACGAGAGAGAGGAGGCTAGTTTTGGACCCTGAGAAGGAAGGCTCATCCCAAGGAGCACTCAGATGGCATCAGTCAAGGAGCTGAACTTGTCCTGAAGTTTGATGTACACTCTTCCCTCTCTAAGTGATCAGGAACCACAAAGTCATGTTCTTCAGTAGTGAATTCCTCCCTCCTAGAATCCCCGTGCACATTCCAAGCTGGGTGCAAACAGGCCAGGTGATATGGGGACAAGCATCTAATGGTCCGTGAATCAATGAGCAGAGTTTACGGCTCACTGAGAAGGTGATGCTGGGCCGAGACAAGCAACAGTGTCAGGACGGAGGATGCAGGGTCGCATCAGTGTGAGGTATCCCCCCAGTCAGAATCTGCAGTTGTAACCCCAGCTTCCCAGATGAGCCCTGTGAATGACCCTCAACACCTTACATCTTCCCTTGTAATTTCACTGAAAGTTGGTGTGCAATGAATGCAAATAATGAGGGTGTGGGTAGTCTCCTTTCAGAGCCTATAGAAGAATGTGTCCAATTCACCATGCAAGACTCAGCTATTCTCGTCATGGTTTGGTTATTATTTGTGTGAGTCGTTAGACTGTGAGCAACACACTGGATCTTGTGTTCCCTCACCTGTAAAGCTGGAGACCAGCTGGATCTTAGGGATGGTGTGAGGATGTTCACTAGGAAGATGATGAGATTAAAATTCTTCCCCGGGTACCTACACAGAGTCAGCATGCAAGAAATGTTTTAACAGGTGATACTTTGTTTTTCAGCATTGTTGTTTGGGGCTGTAGAGTCAGACGACTTGATTGCATTTTGTTTCATCCAGCCCCAGTTCTATGACTTCCGTTGAGTTATCGACCTGCTCTATGTCTCAGATTTATGTATGTACAGTGGGGCTCACAACCCCTCCCTGGAGGGGGAAAGATCCAAACGATGGGGGTAAAGGATTTCCTACTGTGCCAGTCACACGGGAGGACCTAGAAACAGTTGGTTAATATGATTACTACTAATCAGTGTTGAGTGGACTGGAGAGGACCTGCACTCTAAGATCGACAATAGTGATGGAAAGAAAAATCACAGGGCGGGGGCATAATGTGAGAAGAAAAGAGTCCTTCAGAAGAAAATGAACAGGACATGGAACTGGCTACAGTGAGAGAATGGAGATTTAGAGCAAGCCCAAGGTTTCAAATCTGATAAAGAGGGAAACGATGCAACCATGTGTGGTGGGAGAGTCCAGAGGACCCTGTGATGACAAAACGTGCAACCACACAGGCCTCAGTAAGACTCCTCTTGGTATTCCCTCCAGTGAACGTACACCCCATTTCCCCTCTCTTTCTCTTTGCTTTCAGGGCAAGAAAACAGCCGAGCCCTCGGTGTGGGGGCCATTACTGGCGTCGTGATTGGGGCCCTGCTTGTGCTGACGCCGCTGGCTGTCCTGGGGGCTTTCATTTTCCTTCACAGGTACAGTGGCATTCCCAGATGCTGCTCCTGCCCCCAGGATGACCCTAGTCCTAGAGGAAGGACGCCCCATCCTCCAATTTCCGGCCTGGATCTCCAGGACCTCCCCTCTTCCCCCGGATATTCTCTCTCGTCCTTCAGTTCCTGCCTCACCTGGTATTGACCTGTGACGGCTTCCTTAACACCGTCCTCATTTATTTTGTTATTTAGTTGCGAAGTTGTGTCCGTCTCTTTTGCCGCTCCGTGGGCTCCTCTGTCCATGGAATTTCCAGACAGGAATACTAGAGTGGGTTGCCATTTCCTTCCCCAGGGAATCTTCCTGACCCAGGAATCGAACCCGTGTCTCCTGCATTGCAGGCAGATTCTTTACCTCTGAGCCACCAGGGAAGCCTCATCTATCAGTTAACAGAATTAAGACCCCTCCTTGTCCTAGTTCCCTATATGTAGGCTGGCAGGTAGTAAGTACTCAGAAAAAGGTATCTCTTCCTGTAGATTTAAATCCAGCTCCTCTATGAGGGGCAGTCACAGGGCCAGGATCTGAGGGGGCATCCTGACCAAGGTCACACTTGGCCAGAGAGTGGAAGTCTGGACAGGCCAGGTGGGGTCAAATGCCCCCACGTGGCAGATGCATTAACAACACCCCTGATGCATGAGACAGAACATGGTGCCAGGTCAGCAGGTGGAGGGATGTCTTTACACTTTAGGTCCAGGAGATGGAGACAGAGGACAAGGCCACTGTCACATTTCCGCAGCTCCTGGGTGAGGGCAGGGCGCCCCAGCAGTGACACTGCGCTCAGTGAGACCCCCGAGTCGCTGGCTTCCCTTTCCTCCCCACGCACTGGCCCTGCCCTCTCCATAAGCGTGATGCGTCCACTCAGTCAAAGCTTTGGATGGATGCCTTTCCCAGAGCCCTGGTCCCTTCGGTGGCCACGTTCTTCTGAACCCTATTAGCCTATGGTCCTGCCCCTCTGGACTCAGGGCAGAAACGGCTTCTTAAGGACTTTCCTCAGCTTCCTTGCTGGGCCCTCCCCTCTAGGCAGCCTTGGTGGAGAAAGGAGGTGTCCAGCCCCTGCTTCGATGTGGGGATCCTCCTGTCCCGTGTTCTGACACCAAAGCCTTGACCTCCCCTCTACACTCCTCACAAATAAGCCTGTTTTTCTTTCATAACCCCGGCTGCCTGCACAACAGAGGAAACTGGCCCCCAGCGTCCACCTCAGGTCAGTGTCTGTTCAACCCAGGACAGCGGGTGCCCCGGGCAGGCCCTGCCCTGTCTGTTCCTGCCTGCCTCCCCCAGGGTCTCCGGCCCTTTCTCTGGGGCTTCAGCACAGGGGACCCCTGCTGGCTAGTCTGCTTGTCCTGTGGGTTATAATCCTGGGAGGCTCCCTCGCCCTCACTGGGGCCTGAAATTGCCAGTGTCTCTCCCTTGATGGGGATCTTTCTCCCATGGTTCTCCAGAAGGTGGACTCTCAGCCTCTCCTAGGAAATGGCTAAGCCTCCTCACACCCCCAGTGCTAACTCCTGACTGTGTTCCCAGGACGTGGTGCTCTGGCAGCTCTGTCTCCCAGGTGAGTACATCCCTTCCTTGTCTCTTCTCAGCTTCACAGGCTCAGGGCAGGGGGATGTCCAGCCCTGACGCACTGTGCAGACCCCTGTCACTCGAGGGTAGTTGAAAGTCACTCAGTCATGTCTGACTCATGCGACCCCATGGACTGTAGCCCTCCAGGCTCTTCTGTCTATGGAATTTTCCAGGCAAGAATACTGGAGTGGGTTGTCATTGCCCTCTCCAGGGGATCTTCCTGACCTGCGGAATGAACCTGGTTCTCCCACACTGCAGCCAGATTCTTTACCTCTGAGCCAACAGGGAAGCTCAGTAAGAGTTGTTAAGACATGGCAATTCCCACCATGCCAGGACCTGGATGCGTTTCAGGGACATGACCGCCCACCACCTTATCCTGAGGCTGCCCTGGTCTCCTCACTTGGCCTCAAGAGAACCTTGGAGTCCAGAAGGAACCAGGTGGGCCCTGGATTATCAGTCAGGGGAGCCAGGCTAACAAGGGTGGGATACACAGCTCAGATAGGATTTGGGGTGGGGGGCTTCGGGCTTGGAGATGGATGCTTGGGAGAAAGGACTTTCCTTCCCTCTCCACTGATGCCCACTCTCTCCCATGCCCCAGGCCTCCCTACCTGATACCAGGCACCAGTTCCCATCTACCAGGTGAGTGTGTGGAACCAAGTTCTGGTCTCATAAGCCCAAGGGGCCGAAGAAATGCCCCCTTTATGCCTGGCTGTGTTTGGAGGTTCAAGAAACAGGAGGAAAGATGGAAAATGGGATGAAGAGGAGATGGGTCTGGACCAAAACCTCTGACACAAACAAGCCCCCCACAGAGCCACCCTGGGGGACCCGAGGCCGGGAAGTCCCTGATACAACATCTGAGAAGGTTACATGAGCTCCGAGGCGTCAGTTTTCTTTGCAGGAATTACTACGCCCAGACACAGACGTTTACTGTGGGCTTGACCACAAAGCCGATGTGGGTCCTCAGTTCCCCTAGACACACCTGCTTACAGATTGTGGGAAAGAGCTTATCTGAGACCCAAGACCCGAGTAACGTCAAGGGGAAGTGCCTGAGGCAGAGAACCAGCTCTGGGACCTGAGGGTATTTGGGAATCTGGGTCCAGCGTCCAGGTCCCTCCTGGATTCCTGGAGACACTGACAGGCTGCCCTGAACCCTGGATGGACCAGAACTCATGCTAATATTCCCACAGTTGGAGGGAGGAAGGCCAACAGGGCAAGTGACTGGGCCTGTGACCCACTGTGGACCACCCAAGATCTGAACAAAGAGCACTTCCCTTTTGTGGCTCAGCTGGTAAATAAAGAGCACTTCCCCCTTGCCTTGGATTGCAAGTGGATTCTTTACCAGCTGAGCCACAAGGGGAAAGTCCTCTTTATTCAGATCTTGGGTGGTCCCAAGGTTCCAGCCCATGGTTGGGAAGATCCCTTGGAGAACAGAAGGACTACCCATTCCAGTATTCTGGCCTGGAGAATTCCATGGGGTCGCAAAGAGTCGGACACGACTGAGCAACTGAACTTGATACAGTCCTTGGGGCCCCAAAGAGTCAGACATGACTGAGCGACTTTCACTTTACTTTCCCCTTGCTTTGCACTTGGGTCTTGTCCAGCCAGTAATTCACCTGAATCTCTGCTCCATTCTCTCCTGGGTCCCACAGGGAAAGTATTAACTCTAAGTTACCTGACCTCCCCATCTATTTCCTGGGGGAAAGCACAGGGAAGAAATGTGAGGATGGTGGGGGTGGGGACCATACTAACAGGAAAGGAGGGTCACAAGACCCCTGCCCAGCCACGTGAGCAGTCGGCTGTCCTCACACTGCCCTGGAGTCATGGACACCTCTCAGTGTTTGATTGCTTGTAACTGAGTCTCTGGAGAAGGCAATGGCACCCCACTCCAGTACTCTTGCCTGGAAAATCCCATGGACGGAGGAGCCTGGTGGGCTGCAGTCCATGGGGTCGCTGGGAGTCAGACACGACTGAGCGACTTCATTTTCACTTTTCACTTTCATGCACTGGAGAAGGAAATGGCAACCCACTCCGGTGTTCTTGCCTGGAGAATCCCAGGGATGGGGGAGCCTGTTGGGCTGCCATCTATGGGGTCGCACAGAGTCGGACATGACTGAAGCAACTTAGCAGCAACTGAGTCTCTGGAGCACAGAATATGGGATCCTTTGAGAGCCTCTAGCACACAAGTCAGGAAGGAAGAACAAGTCATGGGTGAGACAAATATTATGGGTGAGGCCCCTTTGCAGCCTCTTAGCATCCTAAACCCTCTGGTCCTCCTCACCAGGCCCTGCTGGCCCCAACTGGTGGCTACCTCAAATGAATTTTTGTTGTTCAGTAGCTAAGTCATGTCCGACTCCTTGGGACCACATGGACTGCAGCACGCCAGGCTTCCCTGTCCCTCAGTATCTCCCAGTGAAAGGGAAGTCGCTCAGTCGTGTCCGACTGTGCGACCCCATGGACTGTAGCCTACCAGGCTCCTCTGTCCATGGGATTTTCCAGGCAATAGTACTGGAGTGGATTGCCATTCCCTTCTCCAGGGGATCTTCCTGACCCGAGGATTGATCCCGGGCCTCCTGCATTGTAGAGAGGCGCTTTACCATCTGAGCCACCAGGGAAGTCCCAGAGCTTGCTCCAAATCATGTCCACTGAGTCAGTGATGGGACAGGAACACTTGTCTGTCCCCAGATCCAAGATCCAGAATGCTTACTCTCTCCATGGGTTTCTGTTGTATCTCTAAAGGCCTAAGCACTGAGAAAATCATTCCCTCTGGGGGACCCAGAGGAGCAATCAGAGTCACCAAAGTAAGAGGGACCCAGAAGCCATGCTCTGAGCAAGGCCCTCCCAGAAATTTCCCGTGTCCTCTGTCCACTTCCCGCTGGTTTCCACTTTGCTCTCCAATGTGAACTGTGAGTTTGCCCTGACCACACACACACACTCATGAGCCTCAGGGCTGAGTTGCAGGGCTCTACCTAAAACTCAACCTGGCTGCCATGTCAAAGGGCCCACCTGTCCCCTCCTCAAAGTGTCCCAAGGGCCTTCCCACCCGGATCTCACCTGCAGCCCCCACCACACACCTGGGAGAGCAGCTCTCAGACTCTCCCTGAGGTCCCTGCATTAGGTGCTGTTCTCATATAGGTCCGCTGGGATCAGGTGCCACACTCACACACATGTAGCAGGTGTGTGCACAGGCCACAGAGCCCACAGAAGACAGGCATGCTCTGCCAGTGGCCAGTGTCATTGGTGCTGAGATGAGATGAGAGGTAGGAGAACCCACCTGCAAAGCTTCCGCTCATGATTTAGGTCTGAATTACTCCTTATTCCCCAGACACACAGTCTTGGATGAGACAAGGTGACACCTCTTGTAGTTCCTAATTGTGCTGTAACAAATCAACATAAATTCAGTGGCACAAATCTACCCAAATCAAAGTGTCAAATATGACCCTGTTCTTTCTGGATTCTACAGACAGTTCATTTCCTCGCCTTTCCAAGCCGTGAGAGGCGGCCTACTTTCCTGGGTTCGTGGCCCCTTCCTCCATCTTCAAAGCCAGCAGTGGAGCATCTTGAAGCTGCCCATACTCTCCTTCCCTCATCCCATCTTCTCTGGCCTCTCCTGCCTTCCTCTTTCATTTGTAAGGAACATTCTGAATGTATTGGGCTCAGCCAAATACATTCCCCACCATAATCTCCCAGTCACCCCCACCATATCTCCCATATACCCCAAAATAATCTCCCAGCCACATGATCGGAATTTCATCTGTAGGTTTCCTTAGTCACGGGGCACAGTCTTGGGCTTTTAGCATGAGGCTGTGCACACCCCTCAGGAGTCTTTGCTCTGCTACCAGTCCTCTTGGGGCTGGGGTCATCATCTTCCCTCACTGCAATCTGCTCTGGGTATCTTGGGCTTTGTCATCCTGATGTGGGGTCAAGTCTGGCCATGACGTCCACAGTACCATCACTGGCCCTGAGCCCTGGAGGCAGAGGCCAGTCCACACTCCCCTGCAGCTCCCTCCACCTGTTCTTTTCTGTGAAGTGAAAGTTGTTCAGTCATGTCCAACTCTTTGAGACCCCATGGACTGTAACGCACCAGGCACGTCTGTCCATGGGATTCTCCAGGCCACAGTACTGCAGTGGGTAACCATTCCCTTCTTCAGAGGTCCATTAAACCCGCGTCTTCTGCATTGCAAGCAGATTCTTTACTGTCTGAGCCACCAGGGAAGCCTCTTCTTTTCTAGCAATGCTCGATTTTTCAGAATGAAAAGAAAGCAGAGGTGACTCAAAGACCACAGCTCCTAAGTCAGTAGGTGGCCTGTGTTCATCAGCACCATGGACAGTATCTCTGCTGTGCTCAGCCCCGGGGTTCAGCAAGAAGGGGCACCTGGATATCCTGCCCATTTCTCTTCTATGAGAACACTGAACACAGTAGAATGTGTTGAGGGATAACCCAGTTTGCTCTAGTTTATCAATCGGGAGCACTTTCTTCTCTCTGTGTATTAGTTATAGCTATACCCATGACAACTTCCAGGTGAATGATTCCTACACATATGGAGAGTGTCCTCAAGGAGGCTGGGAAGTAACTATTCTCGCAGAGTATCTCCCTGCCTCTGAGAGTCAGATAACTGTACTGTCTTCAACTTAGAAGGAACGTTTCATGATTAAGTCCTGACCCCCAATGCCTGACCTAGGAGACAGCGGTTACCTAGCCTGGAGGGCTCCTGAGCACATCCTGCTGCTGCTGCTGCTGCTGCTGCTAAGTCGCTTCAATCGTGTCTGACTCTGTGTGACCCCATAGATGGCAGCCCACCAGGCTCCCCCCGTCCCTGGGATTCTCCAGGCAAGAACACTGGAGTGGGTTGCCATTTCCTTCTCTAATGCATGAAAGGGAAAAGTGAAAGTGAAGTCACTCAGTCGTATCCGACTCTTCGAGATACCATGGACTGCAGCCTACCAGGCTCCTCCGTCCATGGGATTTTCCAGGCAACAGTACTGGAGTGGGGTGCCACTGCCTTCTCCGAGCACATCCTGTTGTCCCTCAAACCCCAGATGCGGCCCCTCCCCCAGGGAGCAAGGCTGAGCAGAACGCCTGGGCTACCCTCCCAGCTCCTCCTGTCTGAGCCCCAAGCCTGGTGTCAGAGCCTTTGCCATCTCTACATGCTTCCAAAAGAACAAAGGTCCTGCTGAAGGACAAGTGGGGCCTGAAGACCAGTCTCCAGGGTAGAAGCCATCACCTGAGGGTGCCTCCATCTGCCTGTGAACCCCAGGGAAGAGAAGGAACTAGGGCTCCCACAGTCACTCCCAACTTCCTCTTCCCCACTAAGGTCCCATTGACAGGGGTAACTCTGACAACTCAGACCCAGCCTTATACTTCCCAGGTGCTCAGGTCTAATCCATCCAGCATCCCTAATGGTCATTCAAAACTCTCAAGTACCCAGTATAATGGTCACCTGGGCACCAGGGGCCGCCCCTGTCTTCATGGGGACAGATTTCCTCTCACATCCCACAACTGAGCAGTCACCCAGGTCCTCTGTGTCCTGCTGTGCTCGCCCTCTCTCTGCCCTGGCTCAGCCCCATTTTCTCTCCTGGACACAGACAGGGCTCCAGTCAAGAGGAGATGAGGATCTGTCCCTCCATACATCTTTCACACTCTGACCGGGTGAACCCACTCAGCCCCATCCAGCACCTCCCTTCACCAGGGCCTTGGCTCTGGGTCCCTGGACACCAGGACCCCCTTCATTCAGCCTCAGAAGAATGACACCCACTATGTCTGTCCCAGAGGCGTGTTTCTCAAGAGTCACCAGGAGACGCCTGCAGCTCCACACCGCTGAGCTGTAGGTGTGTAGGGGCACCTTCATCCCTCCCCTCTCTCCCTGGGGTCAGTGGGCATAACTGACCGCCTCACAATGCTAGCCACTTCACCCAGATCCATTCTGATCCTCTAGGCAGAGCGGTACCAGTTAAAGCAGACACTAAGCAGGCCACAACACCCATGTACCAACCTAGACCTCAGGCCTTCTCATATCTACACTGGGGACAGACCCACATGTAACACCTCTGCTCATCAATCGAGCCTCCAAGTTCAGTCGCAAGTTCAAAGCTTCAGCCAGGATAACCTCCTTCCTGTTCTTGCTCGTGTAGGCAAGTGCCAACCATTGTGTTGCCAGGGGCACCCCCCCCTCCCCTTCCCTATCTGCCCAAACCTACCTTAATGTCCACCTGACTGTCCAAATCTATTAGCCATCTGCTCCCCAGGGATGCCTTCCAGACCCTAGTCCAGCTGAGACCCTGTTACAGACTCTGAATGTACAAGACCTTCCCCTTTATGGTCTTTCCCTCCATTATAATTAGCATATTAATTCCAGGATTTTCTCTGAGTGTCCACCCCTCCATCACAAGTCAAGTGTGTTCGCCCAGGACCTAAGTCTATCCTATTCTCTGGAGTCCAGGACTCAGCCCAGGGCTGACATGTCACACATGCTCAATAAATACTCTTTAAATAGATAAGGGAATCTACATGACAGATGCCAGACCCCCCAGCCCCCACCCAGTGTGACACTGAGGGGTCAGAGAATATTCCTTATGGACACAGGAGCCCTGGCATCAGAGTGGGAGGAGACCTGTAAGTGCCCACAGCTGCTCCAGGCTGGGACTTTATTCCTCCTGGAGTTATCAGGGAGAACAGGGGCCTCTAAACTGTGAGGAGTCAGACCTCTGCTCATTCCCAGATAGTCATACCTGCTCCCGTCTCTACTTGGGAGAATCTTGTAGTCTCCCTGGAGGGTCAGAGCCAGCAGTCCGAGTCCTTCCCCTTCTCATGGAGACCTGACCTGGCTCAGACTCCTCCATCCCAAGGGAGTCACCCTAGGGAGCGGGGAGCCCAAGTATGAACTCATGGGAATCTGGGTACAGCTTCTTATCCCAAGGTCCCATATCTGTGGCGACACCTGGGTCTGGTCCCTGGAGACATCTCAGCCTCCCCAGGCATCTGGGGGAAGTTGGAGAACCTCTGAGGCAGGGTGGAAGAGGGGCCCCCAGCTTCTGCAGTTGCTCCATCTCAGAGGGGCTGGGGTCCCATGGGGGTCTCCCATCCCCTGAATGGGGAGCCTGTGTGATGGAGTCTCCAGGTGGAGCTGCTCCAGGTCTTGGCACCATGCAGAGGCCAAGAACAGACCACTGATGGGGACACAGACCAGGGCAGCCGCAATGCTGTGAGAGAGGCAAGAACAGGGCCTTCTGGGGTCCAGCCCACAGCTGCCACCCTCTCCCCATAGCCCCAGAGACTCCCCCACAGCCCTTCCTTTGAAGTCTCAATGACTGAGAGCTCCTCCTGAGCACATGTCCACCTGGATGGACGGTTCTCCTAACACTGGGTAATGCCCATCCACTCCCTGGGCTCAGCCTGCGCTGGGATGGAGTCAGGAAGCCTGGGGACCCACAGTGACCAGGACCCCGGATGATAGCCCCTCAATTTGGAGGTCAGCGCCCACCTCTGCCCAGGGCGCAGAGCCAGCTCACACCCTTTGGCCTTTGCACCCCTGTGCAGCTCTTTACATTGTCCCCAGCTCTGCTCATGACCTCTGGAGACAACATTGGGCCACCCAGAAAACACACAGCAAATTAACAGGTGAACTTTGCTTTGCCTAAAGGAGGTGGGGAAGGAGCCTCATTTCCATCCCTCCCTTTAAACAGTGGTCTCCAACCTTAAGGGCACAAGGGACTGGTTTCATGGAAGACAAATGCGAAGTGGTGGAGATGGTTTGGGGATAATTCAAGCATTACAATTATTGTGCACTTATATCTGTTATTATTCCATCAGCTCTGCCTCAGATCATCAGGCGTTAAACCCCAGGGGACCCCTCCTCTAACGGACTCTCAGGGCCACTCCTATATGCCCACACTTATGCTACCCAGCCTTCTAGGGGCCTATGGGCACCCATGCCAGCTCCCATCCCTGCCTGCAACCACCCCTGGGAAAGATCACAGCGACCACAGAAAAATCAGCCAGGGTGACAGAGGAGCCCGTATAATGGTAAAGAGGACCTGAACAGTTTCTGAACCAAGGCTCAGGCAACAGACACGGGGAGGGAGAGTCTCCCAGAATTTGACCCGAGGACGAGGGAGCCCAGAGTCAGCCCACCCCTCAGCACCAGGTTCCTCTCTTCCCAGGACACACAGGAAACCTTTCCCTTCTTACCTGCCAACCGCAGCTCCTCCTGACATCCGGTTCTGGGTCTCTGTCTCTGAAAACAGACGCCAGGCTGGTGACACTCGAAAGTGGAGGTCAGGTCCCCTACCATCATCACTCACGTGACCCCTTTCTCTCCTCCAGAGTCAGTGTGTCCTTCCTGTAGGGAGTAAACGCAATCCTCTCAGATATTTGAGAACAACAGGAAGACCCTGGGCATCGAACTCGGTTTCGGTCTCAGAGGAACAATTACCAGCAAAATTTGGAAACCCCTGGGTCTGTGTGTGGTGCTGAGAGCCCAGACCAAAACACAGCAGAGGCCAACAATGGGCGGGGTGGGGGAGCCTAACCGGTGTTCTGGGGTCTCAGCCAGGCTGGGCAAGAGCGTGACCTGGCGGCTGCTGAAACAGCATTTCTAAGGTGTCACCTGGGGGTTCACAGTCTTCATGAAGCTCCATAGGAGTTCCCACGCGCTGTGAGGATGACGTCCCTGTTATGAGAGTTCCTCATGCACCCCCCCACCCCCAGGCTCCTCCTCTGAAGGGAAAAGCCAGAAGGGGAGGAGGGAGGGCTCTGAGGGAGGATGAGTGTGCATCTGGTCCAGAGCAGTGGAGACCCCGGATCCTGACACCCCAAGGTTATGGTTTTCCACGCAAGGTTGTATGGGTGTATAGGTGTGTATATGTAGGTGTCTGTGTGTGTGTGTGTGTGTGTGTGTGTGTGTGTGTGTGTGTGTGTGTGTGTGTGTGTGTGTAGGTGGAGAATCACTGCTCTAGAAGGCAGAGGACTCAGCAGAGTTCAGGAAATAGAAATACAGACAGAGGGGGAAGGGGGAGGGGGGCCACTAGGGAGGGAAGGAGGAGAGGGGAGGCAGGGGGCGGGGCCTGGGCAGAGACCCCGCCCCGGGCCACGTGACCCAGCGAAGTCTCCTGCCCCGGGGCAGGCCCAGCACACAGGGGAAAGGACAGCAGAGCTCACGCAAGGACTGCAGGGCCTGTGAGCGTTTCTGGACCAGAAGTTCTCCTCACAGAGAGAGGGACAAGCAGACAGCAGGCACCATGGAGCCCCCGTCAGGCCCCTGCAAGCAGGCGGCATGTCCCCTGGAACAGGCTCCTCCCTGCAGGTGAGAGGGGACAGTTTTCAGGGAGTGGGCAGAGACTGGAGAACGAGAGACTGGCTGGTCCCTGGGGAGACGGGGCTCTGAGAGGGCACAGGGGGCTTCTGTTCAGACCTCAGGGCAGAGGACAGGGAATCAGGGGAGGGAGAGGGTCAGCCACAGGAGACTCTGCATGAGCTGGAGCTGGCGAGGGGCGGGAGGACTCAGCTGCTGTGGGTTTTACCAGTTATTCTTCACTGAGCAGTTTGTTGAAAACTGATGACGATAATAACAATTTATTGTGTCACTACAGAAAAAAAAACACAACCAGGACAGTAAACATTGTCCTTACGCGGCACCCTTAGAAACTGACAAATAAAACCAGGCTGTGGAATTCCTGGGAACTCTCCTTCCTTCATCCCCAGGTACTAATGTCTGGAGCCTGGTCCAGGCCCTGGGTTTCAAGCAGGATCAGACAAGCCCCTGCCCTCACGGAGCCCGCGCTCTGTGGGGAGGAAGACAGACAAGCAGAGAGATGGAGAGTGTGCTGGCAGGTGCCACAGGCGTCACGCAGGAACCCGAGCGGGGAAGGGTCAGCAGTGAGCACAGAGGGCCTTACAGTAGCTGGTCAGGGGAGGGGCATCTCCAGAGAGGCCCTGAGTGTGAGCAGGCGTGTGAGGGCAGCGAGGGGGTGAGCCAGGGACAGCTGGGGAAACAGAGGAAAAAAACGAGCCCAGAGGGGCTGAAGTGACGGGGGTAATGCTGCTGACCTTGACCCCCCCCACACACACGTATGTGCACACACACCCACACTGAGGCTGAGAGATGAAGAGACCTGCTCAGGACCCAGGGCACCATTTCCCCATCCCCCACGCAGGTCACAATATTAACTGATTTCTCTCTCCTCCCTCCTAGTCTCACTCTTAACTTTCTGGACCCCGCCCACCACTGCCCAGCTCACCATTGAAATGGTGCCCCCTCTTGCTGCAGAAGGGTCGGATGTTCTTCTGTTTGCCCACAACTTGACAGAGAATCCTCTGGGCTATGCCTGGCACAGAGGAGAAAAGTTAGACGACAGCCAGCTAATTGCATCATATAGGGTAGACACTACAGCAACTACCACTGGGCCTGCATACAGCGGACGGGAGACGCTTTACCCCAACGGAACCCTGCTGATCCAGAACGTCGCTCAGAAAGACGCAGGATCCTACACCCTGATCATTACAAAGAATAATTTACGGACAGAAAGTCAAACTGGACACCTCCATGTACACCGTGAGTCCTTCCTCTCTGACCTCGGGGTGTTTGGCAGGTGGGGGCAGGGGTGGAGGGTGACGGTTGAACTGATCATACAGGACTGACAGCCCCGGAAGTTGCCTCCATCCCCCTCTGCATTCTGTCCTGTGTCGGGGGTTGAACATTCAGTGCAGGACACACACTGTAGAGACAAACTCCAAAGGGTCAGAAATGCTTCCAGGAAGCCAGGCCCTGCAGACACTGTGTAGAGAAGGACGGTCTGATGGAGGGACTCAGAAGAGGGAGAGCACTCTCAGTCCAGCCCCCTGTACCCCTCCCCGTGACCATGACCCTGAGGAAGACCCTGCAGGACTCAGGGAAGACCCTGGCCTGATGGCCCCAGGGGTCCTCACAGAGAAGCTCAGCCCCAGGAAGCCCCTCCCAGACCCTGTCTCAGGGCTCCTGCCTCCAGTGACACTGGGAAGCCTGTGCCAAATCCTGAGGCTCCAAGCTGGTCACCAGCCAGGGCTCAGCCCCAAGAGCCACATCCGCACAGGGGCACAGCCTGGTCCTGCTCCTGAGACTCGGCATGGAGAGCACACAGGTATAGGGTCCCCAGGAAACAACCAAATGCCCTGGGGGACTTGGAGACGCAAGAGAAATCTCAGCACCTCAGAGAGGAACGGAGGAGGAAGACACTCCTGGCAGCTCCCCGACCCCAGGGTGCCGCCCAGGGAGCTCTCTCCCGAGCTGGCTGATGAAACCAGGAGAGACGCCAGGTGGTCTCTGAATCCCACCCACGTCTGTCCACCACTAAACGCTGCTGCACAATCGACCCCCGAGGAAGCCTGTGCCTCTCCCAGACATAGAGCAGGTGGCCTCACACTCTCTGAGCTCAGGTCCCCATGCATTCACCTTGCCATACACAAGCATGCCTTATTCTTCAAAGACTGTCTGGCTGAGAGGCGAAGGATGCCAATGTTGTTGAAAGATGCTTTTAGAGGAGCTAAAGGTATAAAGAAAGGGAGAGTGTTAGTCATTCAGTTGTGTCCTACTCTTTCCTACCCCATGGACTGTACATAGCCCACCAGGCTCCTCTGTCCATGGAATTCTCCAGACAAGAGTATTGACTGGGTGGCAGTTCCCTTCTCCAGGGGATCTTCCCAACCCAGGGATTGAACCCAGGTCTCCTGCACTGGCAGGCAGATTCTTTACTGTCTGAGCCACCAGGGAAACTCAGGGGTGTGTACTCTCTGTTATTTCCACTGCGGTGCTACCCACCCCTGTCGTCACCAGCAGCAACTCCGACCCTGGGAGCACAAGGACACTGTGGTGTTAACATATGGAGCTGAGACTCAGAACACCTCCTACATGTGGTGGATCAACAGCAGAGCCCCCCCCGCCAAAAGCACGAGGCTGAAACCGTCCAAAGACAAGAGGACTCCCAGTAGTCAGCGTGGCAAGGAATGACACAGGACCCTATGTGTGTGAAGCCCGGAACCCAGCGAGTGTCAGCCGCAGGGACCCATTCACCCTGGATGCCCTCTGTTTTTGTGTGGTCCAGGCTGACTTGCTGAATCTACAGTGCCTAAGGCCGGGCCACACCCATCCCTCTCAGGGCCAAGTACATGGGCCATCACCCCTGGACACCCAAACTGGCCATGACTTCCTGTCCCAGGCAAGTCCAGGCAGATCAACCATGAATGAAGCCAGGGAGGGGATGGGCTGCTCTCTGTTGGGGGCTGAGGATCACCAGAATATGATGGGAGAAACGAATTAAGATCAGACTCACAATGAGTGAGCACGAAGGGTAATGATTGCAAATTTTTCAGACACGCATGTGAACAGCTCAGAAGGACCCAGGGGCCCCAGAACAGACCAGGAACTTCCCTTCCTTGGGATTGCACCACGTGTGGCTTTCTGCTCTTTGCTCCAATTGGTCCGGACACCCCACCACTTCCCCTTCGGACTCCTCTGACCATCCAGAGGGGAACCTCAACCTCTCCTGCCACACAGCCTCTCACCCAGCCACACAGCGCTCCCGGCTTGTCAGTGTGAGGCCCCGGCAATGCACCCAGGCTCTCTATCCCCAATCACAACATGTGCTGTCAGGTCCTGCATTCCCTGAGTGGCCTGGGTAGCACCACAGTCAGAAAATCAAGGTTCCTGATAATACAGAGCTGTCCAGTACTAGAGTGTTGTCCCAGCAACCAGGCAAGGGTTCCCCTGGCATGATCTGGGGTCAGAGAGACATGCAATCATCCCTTTCCCATTGTCACCTGAACAAAGACCCAGGGCCTTCCTGACAGTCGCCTTTACAGAGGTCACTGGGCCCCGAGACTGAGGAGGGAGCAAGGCCCAGGCCCCTGACCCACTCTCAGCAGTCACCCCTCTGTCTCTCCACAGCCCCGGTGGCACAGCCCTCCTCCAAGCCAGCAACACCACAGTCACAGAACATGAGGGCCCCGTGCTCCTGACCTGCCTCACAGATGAGACTGGGGTCTCCATACGCTGGTTCTTCAAAGGCCAGAGTCTCCTCCTCGCAGAGAGGATGACACTGTCCTCAGACAACAGCACCCTCACCATAGACCCCGTCAGCAGAGAGGACGCCGGCGATTATCAGTGTGAGGTCTTCAATAGGAGCAGCTCCAGCAGAAGCGAGCCCCAAATGCTGCGTGTGACCTGTGAGTGACCATCATCAACTCCTGTCTTAGTCGTTCAGTGGTGTCCGACTCTTTGTGACACCACAGACTTGAGCTCACTAGGCTCCTCTGTCCGTGGGATTTCCCAGGCAAGAATCCTGGAGTGGGGTGCCATTCGCTACTCCAGGGGATCATCCTGACCCAAGGATCGAACCCGTGTCCACTGCACTGCAGGCGCTCTTCCCGTGTGAGCCTCCAGGGAAGCCCTTTTACCCTGGATAAGCTTCCTGTATTAATTCCACCGACAACTCGCCTATCATCTCATTTCCTTCACTGCAAGCAGTTGGAATGTGTGCCGTCTCTCCCCTCCTCACCCCCTGATTTCTCCTGGCTCTCTGCTGTGGAGCCTTGTTTCCAAGACCGCTGGAAGCAGCACTGAAATCAGTAGCTGGGACTTCCTGGGCAGTCAGTGGAGAAGACTCCACCTTCCCCTGTAGGGGTTGCCGAGACCTCCTCCAGGGGATCTTCCCCACCCAGGGACTGGATCCGTGCCTCTCATGTCTCCTGATTAGCAGGTGGGATCTTTACCACTAGTGCCTCCTGGGAAGCCCCGGTGAGTCACAAAGGCTAAATCTCCTTTTTCTTATGTGTACCTTGGGGTTTAGTACGCACTTTATAGAGCTTTGTGAATACGCGCTCCAGTGAAGGTGGGAATCACAGCAGACGTGTGTTCAGGCAGTAAGAGCCAGTATGTTAGCTGGCACTGTTGGGATTGCAGGCTTGCCGGCACACTCAACTCCAGGTCCCTCCACCTGTCTTTCTTAGCTGCACCATCGTCTCTACAGTGGAAGTGACACCATTTCTTCCCAGGATGGGCGGTGGTCGTGTGTGGTGAGAGATGGGGGCCTTGAGGACTGTAATTTGCCCAACGTAAACTCCTCTGATTGTGTGTTGTCTATTGGTCGGTTAGGTCTCTGGTTTACAGTGCTCTCACGGTCTCTGGTTTCTCACTGAAATCCCCTCTGACTGCTGCATCCATCATTGAAAGTGGGGTGTGATCGTGTCACTGTTGTGACCGAGCTATTTCTCCCCTCGAAGCTGTCCATTTTGATTCACAGTTCTGGTGTTCTTAGGTGCATGATGCTTATAATTGTTTGATTTCCTTGGTGAATAGAAACTTCTCTTGATATGTAAGGTCCTACTTTGTCTCTTGTAGGCTTTTTAGATCTAGAGATTAATATATCAGACATTCATACAGCTACCACAATTCTCTTTTTATTACTATTTGCATAGAGTAACTTTTTCCAACCTTACTTCAACCTTCTGTGTCTTTGCATCTAATTGAGTCCCTTGAAGAGAGTATAGAGCTGGGTCATAATTTTAATCCATTCTGTGCTTCTCAGCCTTTAATTTGAAGGTTGAGGCTATCTATGAGTCAGATACTTCCTGATAGGAGAGAGCTTCTGCCATCTCGCTACTTGGTATTTGTCCTATTAATTCTTCTATTTCTTCCTCTTGATAGTTAAGTGATTTCCTTTCTTAGGTGTCGTTTTGATTCTATCTTTCCCTTTCCCCATATATTTCAGTTCTTTTCTTAGGGGCTAACTTGAAGATGACAATTAATATCTTAAACATGTATCTATCTAGTTGAAATATCAACTAGATTCTATGATGTATAAGACAAACCAGATGCTCCTATACATCTCCATCCCCCGATTTTATACACCTATTGTCATAAATTTCAGCCATCCTGTACAATGTGTGTCCATTATATAGATTTATAAATATTGTTTCATGTAATACCTTTGAAATGAGAAAGAAAAACAAGCGATTGCAAGAAAGACAAAAATATTGGCTTAAATGAGATAGCTACCTTGGATCACTCTTAGCACTGTTCTTTTTCTTTAATTAATTTCTTATTGAAGGGTAATCGCTTTACAGGATTCTGTTGTCTTCTGTAAAGCCTCAACATGAGCCAGCCCTAGGTGTGCACTTACCCCTCCCTGTGGACCTCCCTCCCCATCCCCTTAGGTTGAGGCACATCTGCGGTCTGAGATTCCTGAGCCATACAGCAAATTCCCCTTGGCTGTCTATTTTGCATATGGTAATGTAAGTTTCCATGTTACTCTTTCCATGCATCTCACCCTCTCCTCCCCTCTCCCCATGTCCATAAGTCGATTCTCTATGTCTGTTTCTCCTTTGCTGCCCTGTAAGTACATTCTTCAGGACCATTTTTCTAGATTCCATATATATGCGTTAGAATACGGTATTTATCTTTCTTTTTCTGACTTACTTCACTCTGTATAATAGGTTCTAGGTTCATCAATTTCATTGGAACTGACTCAAAGGCATTCCTTTTTATGGCTGAATAGTATTCCATTGTGTCTATCTACCACAATTTCTTTATCCATTCATCAGTCGATGGACATCTAAGTTGCTTCCATGTTCTAGCTCTTGTAAATAGTGCTGCAATGAACAATGGGTCTTTTTCAACTTTGGTTTCCTCGAGGTGTGTGCCCAGCAGTGGGACTGCTGGGTCATATGGTGGTTTTATGCCTAGTTTTTTAAGGAGTCTCCATTCTGTCTTCCATAGTGGCTGTATCAATTTACATTCCCACCAATAGTACAAGGGCATTCCCTTTTCTCCACACCCTCTGCAATGTTTATGGTTTGTCGACTTTTTGATGATGGCCATTCTGACTGGTGTGAAGTGATATCTCATTGTAGTTTTGATTTGCATTTCTCTAAGAATGAGCCATGTTGAGATTCTTTTCATGTGTTTGTTAGCCATCTGTATACAACCTAGACAGCACATTCAAAAGCAGAAACATTACTTTGCCAACAAAGGTCCATCTAGTCAAGGCTATGGTTTTTCCAGTAGTCATGTATGGATGTGAGAGTTGGACTGTGAAGAAGGCTGAGCGCTGAAGAATTGATGCTTCTGAACTGTGGTGTTGGAGAAGATTCTTGTGAGTCCCTTGGACTGCAAGGAGATCCAACCAGTCCATTCTGAAGGAGATCAGCCCTGGGATTTCTTTGGAGGGAATGATGCTGAAGCTGAAACTCCAGTACTTTGGCCACCTCATGTGAAGAGTTGACTCACTGGAAAAGACTCTGATGCTGGGAGGGATTGGGGGCAGGAGCAGAAGGGGACGACAGAAGATGAGATGGCTGGATAGCATCACTGACTCGATGGACGTGAGTCTGGGTGAACTCCAGGAGTTGGTGATGGACAGGGGAGGCCTGGTGTACCGGGATTCATGGGGTCGCAAAGAGTTGGACATGACTGAGCGACTGAACTGAACTGAACTGAACTGATAGTTTCCTTTGCTGTGCAAAAACTTTTAAGTTTAATCAGGTCCCACTTGTTTTCCTTTGTTTTTATTTCCATGACTCTAGGAGGTGGGTCATAGAGGATCTTGCTTTGGTTTATGTCATCGAGTGTTCTGCCTATGTTTTCCTCTAAGAGTTTTATAGTTTCTGGTCTTATATTAAGGTCTTTAATTCATTTTGAGTCTGTCTTTGTGTATGGTGTTAGCAATTGTTCTAATTTCTTTCTTTTACATGTAGCTGTCCAGTTTTCCCAGCACCATTTATTTTGATGCTATCTTTGCCCCATTCTATATTCTTGCCTTCTTTGTCAAAAAAAAAAAAAAGAATCAAAAGGGTACCCATAGGTGCCTGGGTTTGTTTGGGGACTTTCTGTCTTGTTTCATTGGCCTATATTTCTTTCTGTGTATGGTACTGGCCCACAAAAAATTATGTTTTTGTGCCAGTACCATACTGTCTCAATGGCTGTAGCTTTGTAGTATAATCTGAAGTCAGGAAGGTTGATTCCTCCTGCTGCATTCTTCTTTCTCAAGACTGCTTTGGCTATTTGGGGTCTTTTGTGTTTCCATATGAATTGTGAATTTTTTTCTTCTAGTTCTGTGAAAAATGTTATTGGTAGTTTGATAGAGATCACATGGAATCTGTAGATTGCATTCGGTAGTATCATCATGTTCACAATCTTGATTCTTCCTACCCAGGAACATGGAGTATCTCTCCATCTGTTTATGTTGTCTTTGATTTCTTTCATTAATGTCTTATACATTTCTGTGTACAGTTCTTTTGTCTCCTTAGGTAAGTTTATTCCTAGATATTTAATTCTTTGTGTTGTAATGATGAATGGGATTGATTCCTTAATTTCTCTTTCTGATTTTTCAATGTTAGTTTACAGAAATACAAGTGGTTTCTGTGTATTGATTTTGTATTTGCAACTTTCCTAAATTCACTGACTAACTCTAATAATTTTCTGATAGTGTCTTTAGGGTTTGCTATGTACATCATCCTGTCATCTGCACACAGTGAGAGCTTTACTTCTTCTTTTCCCATCTGTATTGTCTGTTTTCACCTCTCCTTTTCATTTCTAACTTTGTTGATTTGATTCTTCTCTCTTTTTCTCTTGATGAGTATGGCTAAAGGTTTGTCAATTTTGTTTATTTTCTCAAAGAACAACCTTTTAGTTTTATTCCTCTTTACTATTGTTACTTTCATTTCTTTTTCATTTATTTCTGCTCGGATCTTGATGGTTTATTTCCTTCTACTAATTTTGTGGGTTTTTGTTCTTCTTTTTCCAGTTGCTTTAGGTGTAAAGTTAGGTAGTCTATTCAATGTTTTTCTTGTTTCTTGAGGTAGGATTGTATTGGTATAAACTTTCCTCTGAGAACTGCTTTTGGATTATAAGAGACTATTATGTAAACTACATGGCAATAAAATGGATAACCTGAAAGAAATGGACAGATTCTTAGAGAAGTTCGGTTTGGACAGAACCAGGAAGACTGCTTCAGTCTTCCTGACTCAACCAGGAAGAAAGAGAAATCACAACCAACCGCATTATAAGCAGTGAAATTGAAGCTGTGATCAAAAATCTCCCAAAAGAAGAAAAAGTCCAGGACCAAATGGCTTCAAAGGAGTATTCTGTCAAACATTTAAAGAAGAGCTAATGCCTATCCTTCTAAAACTCTTTCAAACAATCGCAAGGAAGGAACACTTCCAAACTCATTCCATGAGGCTACCGTTACTCTGATACCAAAACCAGACAAAGACAACACTAAAAAGAACACTATGGGCCAATATCACTGATGGAGAGAGATGTAGAAATCCTCAAGAAAATTTTAGCAAACAGAATTCAGCAACATATCAAGAAGTTCATAAACCATGATCAGGTTGGGTTTATCCCAGTGATGCAAGGATTCTTCAGTATACTGATATATCATGTTAACAAATGGAAAGATAAAAATTATATGATCATCTCAATAGATGCAGAAAAAGCCTTTGACAAAACTCAGCACACATTTATGATGACAACTCTTCAGAAAATGGGCATAGAAGGAACCTACCTCAACACAGTAAAGGCCATATATGAGAAGCCTACAGCAAACATTATTCTCAATGGTGAAAAACTGAAAGCCTTCCCCCTAAGATCAGAAACAAGACAAGGGTGTCCACTTTCACCACTATCATTCAACATCGTTATGGAAGTCCTAGCTACAGCAATCAGAGAAGAGAAAGAAAGGAAAGGAATCCGGATGGGAAAAGAAGAAGGAAAGGTCTCGCTGGAATATATTTTTCCATCCTCTCACTTTCAGTCTGCCTGTGTCTTTGGGTCTGAAGTGGGTTTCTGGTGGGCAGCGTGTACATGGTCCTGTCTTTGTGTCCATTCAGCCCGTGTGTCTTTTGGGTGGAGCTCCCGCCATCAGTGTCTCGCTGGCCGCCGTCCGTGGTGTGCGCGGTTCCGTATATTCTCTTCTGCTGGTCAGGTGCTCCTCTCCACTCTCAGCTGGTGCTCTGCATGCACTTCTGTCTCGGAAGGAGTGTTCCTGATGCCTCTGTGGAGAGAGATGTGCTCCCCGTCCCCCGTCTAGTGCTCCTGACCACTGTTCTTCATACGTTCCTGTGGCTTTCAGTTACTGTCCAGCGCTGGAACAGTCATCTTAAAGGATTCCCTTTACTTTCATATGAGGCACGTTTCATATGAGGCACGTCTCCAAGGAATAAACTCCCTTGACTATTGCTTATCTAGGAAAGTCCTAAGTTGAGTCATTGAAGAAGACCTTTTCTGTACATCGCTTTCCTGGTTGAAATCTTCCATTTAGGACTTAATGCACTCATCCCAGTATCTTCTGGCCCCCTGGTCTCTGGTGTGAAAGTTGCTTTTCACCTTGTGGAAGATCCATTGTACGCGATAAGCCAGTTCTCTCTTGCAGCTTTAGTCATTTCCTCTTTCCCTCAGTATTTCAGCAGTTTGACTAAATTGTGTCACAACATCTGTATCTTGAAAGATCCTTTTGTGGAGTTCCTAAACCACCCTTGATATGTAATCTTCCTCTAGCTTGGAAAGTTTTAAGGCATTAATTTTAAACATTTTTTTCACTGATTTCATCTCTCTCTTCTACTTCAAAAACTGCCATTCTGCATATGTTTGTCCACTTGATGGAGGTCTGCATAATACTTTGCCTGGAGTCACTTAGTCCTCATTTTTTTTCCTTTCTAATCCCCAGTCTGAATAATTTATTTTTTTTTTTTAATATATCTTCACATTCACTGATTCTTCTTCTACCTGGTCAAATGTGCTGAGGGATCACTCTTCCAAGTTATTGTTTTCACTTCTTATACTTCAGCTCCAAATTTTCTTCAACCCTGTTTAAATAATTTAACAACGAGGAAGAAAACATCTTTCCTGAGAAGCAGGTTCTCCTTAGACCTGCCCAATATGGAGACAGCCATCCCTTCACACTAAGGACTCCGGTGCTTTAGACATGGACCTTGATTATACACCCACCTGAGTCAATCTCAGACAAGCACGTTAGGAATGGAAACCCAGAACAGAGGAGGCTAGTTTTGGACCCTGAGAAGGAAGGCTCATCCCACGGAGCTCTCAGATGGGATCAGCCAAGGAACTGGACTTGTCCTCAAGTTTGATGTACCCTCTTCCCTCTCTAGGGGCTTCACAGGTGGGGCTGGTGGTAAAGAACCAAAGAACCTGCCTGCCAATGCTAATCCCAGAGACTAAGAGATGCAGATTCAATCCCTGGGTCGGGAGGATCCCCTGGAGGAGGAAATGGCAACTCACTGCACTCTTCTTACCTGGAGAATTCCATGGACACAGGCATCAGTCCAAGAGATCTGGAACCACAGGCAAAGGTCATGCTCTTCAGTAGTCAGTCCCTACCTCTCAGAAAGCCCATGAGCATTCCAGTCCAGGGGCAAACAGATCAAGTGACATGGGGACATGCAGCCAATGGTCAGTGAACTGACGAGCAGAGTTTACGGCTCACTGAGAGGGCGATGCTGCCCCACATAGTCAACAGTGTCAGGACAGAGGATGCAGGATCCCAACAGTGTAGAGTCTCCCCACTGTCAGAGTCTGCAGATGAGACCCCAACTCCCCAGCTGAGCACTCTAAGTGACCCTCAACACCTCTGCACCTTCCTTTGTGATTTCACAGGAAGTGGATGTGTACTGAATGCAAATAATGAGGATGTGGTCTCCTTTCAGAGCCTGTAGAACACTGTGTCTAATTAATTATGCAAAACTGAGCTCATCTTGTCATAGTCTGGTTATTAATTGTGAGAGTTGTTTGACTGTAGGCAACACACTGGATCTTGTTCCTCATTTTCTCATCTGTAAACCTGGAGAAGAACAGCTGGATGTTAGGGCTATTCAGAGGCTGTTCACCAGGAAGTTGATGAAATTAAAATCCTTCCCCAGGTCCCTCCACAGAGTCAGCATGCAAGAAGCATTTTCACTGGTGATATTTTGGTTTTCAACATGGTAGTTCTCGACTGTAAAGCCAAACAGCTTGATTGCATTTTGTTTCACCCGCTACTAGTTCTGTGGCTTCCGGCTATTTACTGAACTACTCTGTGTCTCAGATCTATGTGTGTACAGTGGGGAGGACAGCCCCTCCCTCATGCGGACGGAAGGAGCTGGGTGTGAAGGATTTCCCCTGTGCCAGTCGCACAGGAGGACCTGGAAACACTGGCTAATATGATTAACCAATCAGTGTTAGTGGTCTGGAGAGGACCTGCCCTCCACCAACCACAATAGTGATGGAAAGAAAAAATCACAGGGCGGGGGCATAATGTGAGAAGAAGAGTCCTTCAGAGGAAAATGAACAGGACATGGAACTGGCTACAGTGAGAGAACGGAGAGTTAGAGCAAGCCCAGGGTTTCAAATCTGATAAAGAGGGAAACGATGCAACCATGTGCGGTGGGAGAGTCCAGAGGACCCTGTGATGACAAAACGTGCAACCACACAGGCCTCAGTAAGACTCCTCTTGGTCTTCCCTCCAGTGAACGTACACCCATTTCCCCTCTCTTTCTCTTTGCTTTCAGGGCAAGAAAACAGCCGAGCCCTCGGTGTGGGGGCCATTACTGGCGTCGTGATTGGGGTCCTGCTTGTGCTGACGCCGCTGGCTGTCCTGGGGGCTTTCATTTTCCTTCACAGGTACAGTGGCATTCCCAGATGCTGCTCCTGCCCCCAGGATGACCCTAGTCCTAGAGGAAGGACGCCCCATCCTCCAATTTCCGGCCTGGATCTCCAGGACCTCCCCTCTTCCCCCCGGATATTCTCTCTCGTCCTTCAGTTCCTGCCTCACCTGGTATTGACCTGTGACGGCTTCCTTAACACCGTCCTCATTTATTTTGTTATTTAGTTGCGAAGTTGTGTCCGTCTCTTTTGCCGCTCCGTGGGCTCCTCTGTCCATGGAATTTCCAGACAGAAATACTAGACTGGGTTGCCATTTCCTTCCCCAGGGAATCTTCCTGACCCAGGAATCGAATCCGTGTCTCCTCCACTGGCAGGCAGATTCTTTACCTCTGAGCCACCAGGGAAGCCTCATCTATCAGTTAACAGAATTAAGACCCCTCCTTGTCCTAGTTCCCTATATGTAGGCTGGCAGGTAGTAAGTACTCAGAAAAAGGTATCTCTTCCTGTAGATTTAAATCCAGCTCCTCTATGAGGGGCAGTCACAGGGCCAGGATCTGAGGGCATCCTGACCAAGGTCACACTTGGCCAGAGAGTGGAAGTCTGGACAGGCCAGGTGGGGTCAAATGCCCCCACGTGGCAGATGCATTAACAACACCCCTGATGCATGAGACAGAACATGGTGCCAGGTCAGCAGGGGTGGGATGTCTTTACACTTCGGGTCCAGGAGATGGAGACAGAGAACAAGGCCACTGTCACATTTCCGCAGCTCCTGGGTGAGGGCAGGGCGCCACAGCAGCCACACTGTGCTCAGTGAGACCCCCGAGTCGCTGGCCTCCCTTTCCTCCCCACGCACTGGCCCTGCCCTCTCCATAAGCGTGATGCGTCCACTCAGTCAAAGATTTGGATGGATGCCTTCTCCAGAGCCCTGGTCCCTTCGGTGGTCACTTTCTTCCAAACCCTATTAGCCTATGGTCCTGCCCTTCTGGACTCAGGGCAGAAACGGCTTCTTAAGGACTTTCCTCAGCTTCCTTGCTGGGCCCTCCCCCTCTAAGCAGCCTTGGTGGAGAAAGGAGCTGTCCAGCCCCTGCTTGGACATGAGAATCCTCCTGTCCCGTGTTCTGACACCAAAGCCTTGACCTCCCCTCTACACTCCTCACAAGTAAGCCTGTTTTCTTGTTCTACCCCTAACCCCGGCTGCCTGCACAACAGAGGGAACTGGCCCCCAGTGTCCACCTCAGGTGAGTGTCTGTTCAGCCCAGGACAGCAGGCACCCCAGGCAGGCCCTGCCCTGTCTGTTCCTGCCTGCCTCTCCCAGGGTCTCTGGCCTCTTCTCTGGAGGTTCACCACAGGGGAGCCCGACTGGCTAGTCTGCTTGTCCTGTGGGTTATAATCCTGGGAGGCTCCCTCGCCCTCACTGGGGCCTGAAATTGCCAGTCTCTCTCCCTTGGTGGGGCTCTTTCTCCCGTGGTTCTCCGGAAGGTGGACTCTCAGCCTCTCCTGAGAGAATGGGCTAAGCTTCCTCACATCTCGGTGGTAACTCCTGTCTCCTCTCAGGACATGGTCCCTCTGGCAGCTCTGTCTCCCAGGTGAGTACATCCCTTCCTCGTCTCTTCTCCCCAGCACCCCCCGCTTCACAGGCTCAGGGCAAGGGGACTGTCCAACCCTCACGCACTGTGCAGACCCCTTTCACTCGAGGGTAGTTGAAAGTCGCTTAGTTGTGTCCAGCCTTTGTGACCCCATGGACTGTAGACTGCCAGGCTCCTCTGTCCATGGATTTCTCCAGGCAAGAATGCTGGAATGGGTTACCATTGCCTTCTCTAGGGGATCTCTCTGACCCAGGGATCGAACCTGGGTCTCCCACATTGCAGACAGATTCTTTGCCTTCTGAGCCACCAGGGAAGCTCGTAAGAGTAGTTAGACATGGCAAGTCCCACCAACCTAGAGCTGGATGCTCTTCAGGGACGTGACCATCCACCACCTTATCCAGAGGCTGCCCTGGTCCCCTGACTTGACCTCAGGAGAACCTTGGAGTTGAGCCAGGAAGAGAGTGGGCACTGGATCATCAGCCAGGGGAGCCAGGCTAACAAGGGTGGGAAACAGAGCCCAGACAGGATTCGGGGTGGGGGCTGCAGGCTGGGAGATGGCTGCTCGGGAGAAGTGAGTCTCCTTCCCTCTCCCTTGATGCCCGCTTCCTCCATGCCCAGGCCTCCCTACCTGATGCCAGGCCACCAGCTCCCATCTACCAGGTGAGTGTGGGATCCAGGTTCTGGTCCCATAAGCCCGAGGGGCAGAGGAAATGCCCCCTGCACACCTGGCTGTGTTTGAAGGTCCAAGAAATAGCAGGAAAGATGGGAAAGGGACGAAGGGGAGGTGGGTCTGGACCAAAAATCTCTGACAGAAACAGACCCTGGGTGACCCGGGGCTGGGAAGTCCCTGGGAAGTCATCAGAGAAGGAAGGTTGCGTGAGTTTCGAGGCATCGGTTTTCTTTTGCAGGAATTACTACGCCCTGACACAGATGTTTACTGTCATATCAGCCACAAAGCAGATGTGGGTCCTTAGTTCCTCCGGACACATCTCCTTAACAGACTGTGGGAAAGAGCTTACCTGAGACCCGAGACCCGAGTGAGGTCAAGAGGGAGAGCCTGAGGCAGAGCACCAGCTCTGAGACCTGGGGCTCTTCGGGAACCTGGGCCCAGGCTCAGGTCCTCCTGGAGACCCTGACAGGCTGCCCTGAACCCTGGGTGGACCAGAACTCAGGCTGATTCCCACAGGTGGGGGAGGTTTCAACAGGGCCAGTGACTGGGCCCATGACCCACTGCGGACCACCAGAGAGATCTGAATAAAGAGCACTTTCCTTCTGGCTGCAAAATATACTGCCCTAGGGTCCTGTCCAGCAAGAAATTCACCTGAATCTCTGCTCCAGTCTCTCCATGGTTCCTCAGGGAAAGTATCAGCTCTAGTCACCTCTCCTCTGCATCTATGCCCTGGGGGAAAGAAGGGGAAGATTGTGAGAAGGGAGGGAGGGGGCATGCTGACAGGAACGGAGAGTCACCAGACCCTTCGCAGCCACGTGGGCACTCGGCAGTCCTCACACTGCCCTGGGGTCCCAGACACCTCCCACTACTTGCTCACCTGGCATGGAGTCTCTGGAGCACAGATAACGGGACCATCTGAGACTCACTAGAACTCGAGTCAGGAAGGACAAGTCGCGGGTGAGACAACTATTATGGGTGAGGCCCCTTTGCAGCCTCTTGGTGTCCTGAGCCCTCTGGCCTTCCCCTCCAGGCCCTGCTGGCCCCAACTGGTGCTGCCTCCAGTGAATTTTTGTTGTGCAGTTGCCCAGCTGTGTCTGAGTCTCGGGACCCCTGGGCTGCAGCGCCCAGGCTTCCCTGTCCTTCACTGTCCCCTGGAGTTTGCTCCAACTAATCTCCACTGAGTCAGCAAGGGGACAGGAACTCTTGTCTCTCCCTAGAACTAGCATCCAGAATGCCTTCTCTCTCCATGGGTTTCTGTTGTTTCCCTAAGGCCTAAGCCCTGAAGACATCATTCCCTCTGAGGGGACAGAGGACCAACCAGAGTCACCAAAGTAGGAGGGACCCAGAAGCCAGCTCTGAGCAAAGTCCTCTTGGGAACTTCCTGAGACTCTGTCCACTTCCTGCTGGTTTCCACTTTGCTCTCCAATGTGAATTGTGAGTCTCTCCTGACCACACACACACACACACACACACACACATGATCCTCAGGGCGGATTTGCAGGCTCTACCTAAAACTCAACCTGACTGCCATGGTAAAGGGCCCACCTGTCCCCTCCTCAAAGTGTCCCGAGGACCTCCCCACCCGGATCTCACCTGCAGCCCCCACCACACACCTGGCCTAGCAGTTCTCAGTCGCTCCCTGAGGTCCCTGCGGTAGGGGCTGTTCTTATAGGTCCACTGGGATCAGGTGCCACACTCACACACATGTAGCAGGTGTGTGCACAGGGCACAGAGCCCACAGAAGACAGGCATGCTTTGCCAGTGGCCAGTGTCATTGGTGCTGAGATGAGATGAGAGGTAGGAGAACCCACCTGCAAATCTTCCGCTCATGATTTAGGTCTGAATTACTCCTTATCCCCCAGGCACACAGTCTTGGGTCAGACAACTGACACCTCTTGGTGTTCCTTATTGTTCTGTAACAAATGACCACAAATTTAGGGGCACAAATCAAGGTGTCAGTATGACCCTGTTCTTTCTGGATTCTACAGACAGTTTGTTTCTTCGCCTTTCCAAGCTGGAGAGGCTGCCTGCTTTCCGGGATTCGTGGCCCCTTCCTCCATCTTCAAAGCCAACAGTGGAGCATCTTAAAGCTCCCCACGCCCTGCTTCCATCATCCCATCTCCTCTTGCTCTGCTTCTCCTGCCTTGGAACATTATGAATGTATTGGACTCAGCCCAATACATTACCCACCGTAATCTCCAAGTCACCCCACCATATCTCCCATATACCCCACTATAATCTCCCAGTCATGTAATATGGATTTCATCTGCAGGTCTCCTTCATCATGGGGCACATTTCTCGGATTGTGGGCTTGAGGTTCTGGACATCTCTCAGGGTTCTGAGCTCTGCCTACCACTCCTCTCAAGTCTGGGATCATCATCTTCCCTCACTGCAATCTGCTCTGGGCAGCTTGGACTTTGTCATGCTGATGTAGGTTCAAGTCCTGCCATGACGTTCACAGCAATCTCACTGGCCCTGAGCCCTGGTGATAGAGGCCAGGCCACACCTCCTGCAGCTCTTCCCACCTCTTCTTTCCTATGAAGTGAAAGTTGCTCAGTCTGTCCAACTCTTTGCAACCCCATGGACTGTAACCCTCCAGGCACATCTGCCATGGGATTCTCCAGGCCAGAATACTGGAGTGGGTAGCCATTGCCATCTCTGTAGGCTCATCAAACCCAGGTCTCCCACATTGCAAGAAGATTCTTTACTGTCTGAGCCACCACGGAAACCTCCTCTTTTCTAGCAATGCCCAATTTTTCAGAATGAAAAGAAAGCAGATGTGACTCAAAGACCACAACTCCCAAGTCTCCAGGTGACTGGAGTGGGTATCCACTGCTATCTCTGTAGGCTCATCAAACCCAGGTCTCCCACATTGCAAGAAGATTCTTTACTGTCTGAGCCACCATGGAAACTTCTTCTTTTCTAGCAATGCCCAATTTTTTAGAATGAAAAGAACAGATATGACTCAAAGACCACAACTCCCAAGTCTCTGGGTGGCCTGTGTTCATCTGCACCATAGACAGTGTCTCTGCTGTGCTCAGCCCCCCAGGCTGCAGCAAGAAGGGCTCAGTGGGAAGGGACGGCTGGATATCCTGCCCACTTCTATTCTATGACAAAGATGAACATGGTAGAATCTGTCCAGGGATAACCCACTTGCTCTAGTTTATGAATCGGGAGGACTTTACCCTGTCTGTGTATTAGTTGTAGCTACACCCATGATCCCTGGAGAAGGAAATGGCAGTCCTCTCTAGTATTCTTGCCTGGAGAATCCCATGGACAGAGAGGTCTGGTGGGCTACAGTCCACAGGGTCACAAAGAGTCGGACACAACTGAGTGACTTCACTTAACTTTTCACTTAACACCCATGATAACTCCCCGGGTGAATGATCCTGCACCCAGAGGGTGTCCTCAAGGAGGCTGAGAACTAACTTTGTCTTCTCAGAGTATCTCCCCACCACTGAATGTCAGATAGCTGGCTTGTCTACAACTTGGAGAGAACGTTTCATGATTAAGTCCTGACAATACCTGACCTTGGAGACAGCCATCACCTGGCCTGGAGGACCCCTGAGCACAGCCTCCTGTTCCCTTATTCTCCAAATGATCCCCACTTCCCCAAGGAGCAAGGCTAAGCAGATCGCTTGGCTATACTCCTAGCTCCTCCAGTCTGAGCCTCAAGCCTGGTGTGAGAGCTTTTGCCATCTCTCCATGCTTCCAGCAGAGCAAGGGTCCTGCTGAAGGACAAGTGGGGCCTGAAGACCAGTCTCCAGGGTACAATCTGTCACCGGAGGTCTCATCTGTCTGCTTGTGAACCCCAGGGAAGAGAAGGAACCCGGGCTCCTACAGTCACCTCAAACTTCTTCTTCTCCTAAATATACCATTGACACGAGTAACTCTGACACCCAAATCCAGCAGTATACTTCCCAAGGGCTCAGGTCTAAACAATCCAGCATCCCTAACAGTCATGCAAAATGCTCGAGATACCCAGTATAATAGTTACCTGGGTCCCAGGTGCCTCCCTCATCTTCCATGGGGACAGACTCTGCAGGAATTACGCGGGCTCAGTTGCACCACCTGTGGAACCATGATGTTTAAATGGAGCAGCAGAGGGAGCTACTGAGGGTATCTCAGGGGTCCGGGCATCTGGCCAACCACAGAGGCACAGCCACAGGACTTAGTGAAAAGATAAAAAAAAAAAGGGGGTAGGTGGGGATAAAGGAGGGATGGGATGTAGGCAGAGAGATGGACATATGGACACAGGTGTGTCTCCTCACAGAATCTTTCCATAGAGGGTGAGGATGTTGGAAATGAACATTTTCCTATACTCCTCATGCAAATGCAGTTTAGTGGATACAGAGGCATTCAGTGTGCACACAGGTTGACCAGGACTCCAGTTCTAAGAGGATCCCTGAGCTGGGAGCTTTGACATGGAAGGATTCACCCATCCTGCTTCTGCTGTGTCCACTGGCCAGCCCCAGGCCTGGTGCAGGGGAGCTGCATCCTGTGTCGAATGAATGAGCCCTTTTATCATACTCCACGGGGACCGAGATTTGTGGTGACGATGTTCACAGCAGAGCAGACAGTCAGTGTGAAGGCGGGATGCTCGCTAGTGGCTGTTCCAGAAGGAAAACAAATTGGTAGTGAAGTCACCTCAATGGCAGAGCAGATCTTCACCGTGTGGAAAATCAATGTTTCAATGGCATCCTGGATGTTTGAGAAAGAAGCACATGAAAAGAAAACCTGACAACTTTGGGAATAACATTTAGTTCTGAACTACTCTTAGCAAGCATTTTTATTTTATTTATTTTATTTCTGGCTGCACTGAGTCTTCATTGTTTTCCACCAGTTTTCTCTAGTGCGGTGAGCAGGGGCTACTCTTCGTGGCGATATGCCGGCTTCTCATTGCAGTGGCTTCTCTACTCCTGAGCATGGGCTCTTGGAAAGCACACTTCATTCACTGCAGCTTGTGGGCTCTAGAGCACAGACTCAGCAGTTCTGATGCATGGCCTTAGTTGCTCAGAAGCATGTGAAATCCTTCTGACCAGCGATGAAACCCGCTCCCATGCTTTTTCAGGCAGATTCCTATCCACTGACCACCAGGAAAGTCCTCTAAACAAGGCCTAACTTGCAGGTAGAAACTGGCTCATCATGGCCGCCTCACACAAGAGGTTTTCCTAGATACCTGCCGCCCACAAGTGTAGGGCCTCCTCAGTATTCAACATTCCACACCCGAGGTGTGCATTTTATCAGCTGATGAACCCACATGGGCATGAACATTACCCAGCTTCCATAGCTTCCATTAGGGTTCATACTTGGTACCGTAACTTGCGTGGGTTTGAGCAAGTGGTCATCCTTAACATGGGCTTCCCAGGGGGGCCGTGGTAAAGAATCCTCCTGCCAGTTCAGGAGACCCGGGTTTGATTTCTGGCTCAGGAAGATCTCCTGGAGAAGAAATGGCAACCCACTCCAGTGTTCTTGCCTGGGAAATCCCATGGATAGAGGAGCATGGCGGGCAACAGTCCATGGGGTCACAAGAGAGTTTCACATGACTTAGCAACTAGAACAACCACAATGTCAGTAACAGTCCTGCTGCCCAAGTCACACCAGCAGGGCTAGTAGGCACAGAGCTGGTGGTGATGAGTCTGCAGGGCTAGTGAGCACAGAGCAGGTGGTTGTGTCTCTGTAAATTCAAAAGGATGACCTACATCACTATTTACCCAAGCTCAAATACAGCAACTTTGTGTGTGGGGTGGCCATGATGAACCCGTGTCTACCTACAAGTTCAGCATTGTTTAGAGGACTTTTCTGATGGCTCAGTGGATAGGAATCCAGCTGCCAAAGCACGGGATATGGGTTTCACCCCTGACCCTCACTTCTGCTGTGAAACTGAAGCTACTATAAAAAATAACCTTTAAGACAACTGAACTGCCCTGGCACCAACCCTGCTCATGCTCAAGGAAGATGGAAATTCACCGTTGAAACTTCAAATATCAAAAGGTAAAAGAAGTCAAAGCAATCTAATAAATTAGAATACAAAAGAGGCCATTAGATCCTAATAATTCAGTTGCTACAGTCACACAGGGTGACAGGGACACTGAGTGCAGAGCTGGCGGGCTTGAGCCCTGTGTCCCTTTTGCTGAAAGAATTTCTGATCAGGAGCCTATGGAGCCACCCCACCTTCCTTCCCACCAAGAAGACCAGGTCCCCTGATGGGGACAGAGACAGAGGAGGCGGGAAGACGAGGTTCAGCATCACTGCACCACCCCTGGTCTTCCAATTCCACCTGCCCCTGCCCATGCGGGGGACACTGAGGGGGCACCGGGGAAAGGAAATGCTCCTTTTCATGTCCACATGGGCCCTCCGGCACAGGCAGGACACTGGACGTTCCTCACCCTCCTCCTACTTACAGATGCTCAGTCCTGCCCAAGGACCGAGAATGTTGCGTCTGGATCCTCTTCTGCACAGAGAAACTGGCCTGGCATCAACACAAATCTCAACTGGATGAAATCTCAGAGTGGGGTATATAAGAGAAGATCTTGGATGAGAGACATTGGAAATTCAGAGTGGGACATGATTCAGTGTTGAAAGGGTTAGTCGTAGGTCATATACAGTCCTTTGCGACCTCATGTCTGTAGCCTGCCAGCACTCTCTGTCCCTGGGATTCGTAAAATGATATGTAAACTCTTGACATGCTTGAGTTGTCTTAGGAGAAAACCTCCTTGAGTACTTTCCTTTCGACACTCCCCTCCATGGCCGCCAGAGGGCGGCAGAGCTCCCTCCACAGTCTGGAGCCTCCCACAGGGCTGCCCACCTCCTTCCCACTTACCAGCTCCCACCGCCCAGCAGCCTCTGAACCTCACCAACCCACTCCGTCCACAGTCCTCCCCACTCTCCCAGTTCCCCAAACCGGACTCTGTCAGCCGCTCCTCCCAGCTAGGCCCACCTGAAGGCCAGACGCCCCTCAGGTAGCTCTGCCCTCTGAGCCCCATCCTTCTCTGCTGAGGGTCTGCTCACCCTTCACGTCTCAGTCAAAAGATCACTTTCTCAGGGGTGCCTTCCATGACACCCACTCCACCTGAGATTCCATGACAGACTCCAGATGCACCAGACCTTTCCCTTTCAGTCCATCCCTCCATCATAATTAGCTCCTTATTTCAGGATTTTCTCTGAGTATCTGTCTCCCTGTCACAAGGTCAAGTGTTTGAGCCCGGAGTCCAAGTCTATCCTGTTCTCTGGAGACCAGGACACAACCCAGGGCTGAGAGGTCACACATGCTCAATAAATACTCTTTATTTGGGGGGGCTCACTGCAGATGGTAATTGCAGTCATGAAATTAAAAGAAGACACCCCTTGGAAGGAAAGTTATGACCAACCGAGACAACATGTTAAAAAGCAGAGACATTACTTTGTCAACAAAGGTCCATCTAGTCAAGGCTATGGTTTTTCCAGTAGTCATGTATGGATGTGAGAGTTGGACTGTGAAGAAAGCTGAGCACAGAAAAATTGATGTTTTTGAACTGTGGTGTTGGAGAAGACTCTTGAGAGTCCCTTGGACTGCAAGGAGATCCAACCAGTCCATCCTAAAGGAGATCAGTCCTGGTGTTCATTGGAAGGACTGATGTTGAAGCTGAAACTCCAGTACTTTGGCCACCTGATGCAAAGAGCTGACTCATTTGAAAAGACCCTAATGCTGGAAAAGATTGAAGGCCGGAGGAGAAGGGGACAACAGAGGATGAAATGATTGGATAGCATCACCAACTCAATGGACATTTGGGTAAAATCAGGGAGTTGGTGATGGACAGGGACACCTGGCATGCTGCGGTTCATGGAGTTGCAAAGAGTCAGACACGACTGAGCAACTGAACTGAACGGAACTGAAATAGATAAGGGAATCTATATAACAGAAACCACCCCCACCTCCCACCCAGTGTGACACCGAGGGGTCAGAGAATATTCCTTGTGGACACAGGAGCCCTGGCATCAGACTGGGAGGAGACCTGCAAGAGCCCACAACTGCTCCAGGGCAGGACTTTATTCCTCCTGGACTCAGGAGTGAGGACAGGGGCCTCTTAACTGTGACGAGTCAGACCTCTGCTCATTCCCAGATAATCACACCCCCTCCCATCCCCACTCAGGAGAATCTTCTAGTCTCCCTGGAGGGCCTGGGCTGGCAGCTTGAGTCCTTCCCCTTCTCTCAGAGAGCTGAGCTAGCTCAGACTCCCGATCCTCCATTCCAAGGAAGTCACCACAAGGGAGGGGGATCCCCAGCTGAACTCACAGGAATTGGGGAGCAGCTCCTCATCCCAAGGTCCCTGATCTGTGGGGACACCTGGGTCTGGTCCCTGGAGACATCTCAGCCCCTCCCCCTAAGGTGTCCTGGGAAACGAGGGGAACTTCTGGAACAGAGGAACCAGCTTCTGCAGTTGCTCCATCTCAGGGGGACTGGGCTCCCATGGGGGTCTCCCCTCCCCTGACAGAGTCTCCAGGTGGAGCTGCCCCAGGTCCTGGCACTGTGGGGAGGCTGAGAGCAGACCACTGATGGGGACACAGAGAACTAGGGTGCAGGCCCAGTGCCGTGAGGTGGAGAAGGACAGGGCCTTCTGGGGTCCAGCCCACAGGCCGCCACCCTCTCCCCAAGGCCCCAGAGACCCCCCGTCAGCCCTTCCTTTGAAGCCTCAGGGACTGAGAGCTCCTCCTGAGCTCACGTCCACATGGATGGATGGTTCTCCTGCCACTGAACAATGCCCATCGTGTCCCTGGGCTCACCCTGCACTGGGATGAGGTCGGGAAGCCTGGGGACAGACAGTGACCTGGACTCCGGCTGATAGCCTCTAGTCTGGAGGTCAGCACCCACCTCTGCCCAGGGCGCAGAGCCGGCTCACACCCCTTGGTCTTTGCACCCCTGTGCAGCCCGTTACACTGTCCCCAGGTCTGCTCATGACCTCCAGGGGGCAACATTGGGCCAAATAGAAAATTAACAGGAAATTAACAGGGCAACTTTGTCTTGCCTAAGGAAGTGGAGAAGGAGCCTGATTTCCATCCCTCCCTCTAAACAGAGATCTGCAATCTTAATGGCACCAGGGACCGGTTTCATGGACAACAATTGCGGAGCAGTGGAGGTGGTTTGGGGATACTACAAATGCATTACATTACTGTGCACTTATGCCTATTATTGTTACATCAGCTTCACTTCAGGTCATTTGGCGTTAGGCCCCAGAGGACCCCTCCTCTAACAGACCCTCAGAGCCCCTCCTGGGTGCCCACACTACGCTGCTCAGGCTTCTAGGGGCCTATTGGCACCCAGCCAGCTCCAATCCCTGCCTGCAACCACCCATGGGAAAGATCACAGTGACCACTGAAAGATCAGCCAGGGTGACAGAGGAGGCCCTATGATGGCAAGGAGGACCAGGGCAGTTTCTGGATCAAGGCTTAGGCAACAGACACACAGAGGGAGAGTCTCCCGGAACTTGACCCGAGGACCAGGGAGCCCACAGTCAGCCCACCCTCAGCACCAGGTTCCTCTCTTCCCAGGACACACAGGAAACCTTTCCTTTCTCACCTGAGATCTGCAGCTCCTCCTGACACCCGGTTCTGGGTCTCTGTCCCTGAAAACAGACGCCAGGCTGGTGACACTCGAGGTGGAGGTCAGGTCCCCTCTCCAGGCATCACTCATGTGACCCCTTTCTCTCCTCCAGAGTCAGTGTGACCTTCAGGCAGGTCCAATATCTGCAATCTTCTCAGATATTTGAGAACAATGGGAAGACCCTGGGCATCCAGCTGGGTTTCTGTGTCACAGGAACAATTACCAGCAAAATTCGGAGACCCCTGGATCTGTGTGTTGTGCTGAGAGATCCCAGACCAAAACACAGCAGAGGCCAACACTGGGGTTGTGGGGGCAGCCTAACCGGTGTTCTGGGGTCTCAGCCAGGCTGGGCCAGCGCGTGACCTGGTGGCTGCTGGGGGTTCGCAGTCTTCATGAAGCTCTACAGGTGATTCCCAGGCACCGTGGGGAGGACGGCCCTGTGACAAGCGTTCCTGATGCACCCCCCTCAGGCTCCTCCTCTGAAGGGAAAGCAGGAAGGGGATGAGGGAGGGCCGTCAGGGAGGCTGAGTGTGCATCTGATCCAGAGCAGTGGGGGCCCCGGACCCGGACACTCCAAGGTTGTGCTTTTCCAGACAAGGGTGTGTGTGTGTGCATGTGTGTGTGTGTGTGTATAGATGTGTGTGTATGTAGGTGTCTGTGTGTAGCTGAGATGTAGGTATGTGGGGGGGTGTTGTGTGTAGGTGTGTGTAGGCGTGTGTGTATGTAGGTGGAGAATCACTGCTCTAGAAGGCAGAGGACTCAGCAGAGTTCAGGAAATAGAAATACAGACAGAGGGGGAAGGGGGAGGGGGCCACTAGGGAGGGAAGGAGGAGAGGGAGGCAGGGGGGCGGGGCCTGGGCAGAGACCCCGCCCCGGGCCACCTGGCCCAGCCAAGTGCTCCTGCCCCAGGGCAGGCCCAGCACAGCAGACAGCAGGCACCATGGAGCCCCCCGTCAGGCCCTGCAAGCAGGCGGCATGTGCCCTGGAACAGGCTCCTGCTGGCAGGTGAGAGGGGACAGTTTTCAGGGAGTGGGCAGAGACTGGAGAACGAGAGACTGGCTGGTCCCTGGGGGAGACGGGGCTCTGAGAGGGCACAGGGGGCTTCTGTTCAGACCTCAGGGCAGAGGACAGGGAATCAGGGGAGGGAGGGGCTCAGCCACAGGAGACTCTGCATGAGCTGGAGCTGGCGAGGGGCGGGAGGACTCAGCTGCTGTGGGTTTTACCAGTTATTCTTCACTGAGCAGTTTGTTGAAAACTGATGACAATAATAGCAATTTATTGTGTCACTACAGAAAAAAAACACAACCAGGACAGTAAACACTTTCCTTACGCGGCACCCTTAGAAGCTGACAAATAAACACCAGGCTGTGGAATTCCTGGGAACTCTCCTTCCTTCATCCCCAGGTACTAATGTCTGGAGCCCGGTCCAGGCTGCCCTCATGGAGCCCATGCTCTGTGGGGAGGAAGACAGACAAGCAGAGAGATGGAGAGTGTGCTGGCAGGTGCCACCGGCGTCATGCAGGAACCCGAGCAGGGAAGGGTCACCAGTGAGCACGGAGGGGCTTACAGCAGCTGGTCGGGGGAGGGGCATCTCCGGAGAGGCCCTGAGTGTGAGCAGGCGTGTGAGGGCAGCGAGGGGGTGAGCCAGGGACAGCTGGGGAAGCAGAGGAAAAAACAAGCCCAGAGGGGCTGAAGTGACGGGGGTCATGCTGCTGACCTTGAACCAGTAGGACACATATACATACATATACCCAGATATACACATACACACAGCAAGGCTGAGGGATAAAGAGACCTGCTCAGGACCCAGGGCACCATTTTCCCAGCGCCACACACAGGTCACAATATTAACTGGTTTCTCTCTCTTCCCTCCTAGTCTCACTCTCAACTTTCTGGACCCCGTCCACCACTGCCCAGCTCGCTGTTGAAACGGTGCCCCCCACTTGCTGCAGAAGGGTCAGATGTTCTACTTGCCCACAACATGTCAGAGAATCCTCTAGGCTATGCCTGGTAAGGAGGAGAAAGTGTAGACAACACCTGGCTAATTGCATCATCTAGGGTAGATACTAATGTAACTACCAGTGGGTCTGCACTCAGCGGACAGGAGACACTTTACCCCAACGGAACCCTGCTGATTCAGAACGTCGCCCAGAAAGACACAGGATCCTACACTCTGCTCGTCACAAAGAATGCTTTACAGACAGAAAGACAAACTGGACACCTCTGTATATACAGTGAGTGCTTCCTCTCTGACCTCGGCGTATTGGTTTGAAAGTGAAAGTTGCTCAGTCGTGTCCGACCAGGCCAGAATACTGGAGTGGGTAGCCTTTCACTTCTCCGGCAGATCTTCCCAATCCAGGAATCAAACCCAGGTCTCGCACATTGTAGGCAGATTCTTTACCAGCTGAACCACCAGGGAAGCCCAAGAATACTGGAATGGGTAGCCTATCCCTTCTCCCGCAGATCTTTCTGATCCAAGAATTGAAGCAGGGTCTCCTGCATTGCAGGCAGACTCTTTACCAACTGAGCTATGGGTCAGGGTGAATTCTGTTCACACTCACAAGACTGACAGCCCCTGAAGTTGCCTCCATCCCCCTCTGCATTATGTCCCGTGTTGGGGTTTGAACATTCAGTGCAGGACACACACTGTGGAGACAAACTCCAAAGGGTCAGAAATGCTTCCAGGAAGCCAGGCCCTGCAGACACTGTGTAGAGAGAAGGACAGTCTGATGGAGGGACTCAGCAGAGGGAGAGCACTCTCAGTCCAGCCCCCTGTACCCCTTTCCGTGACCATGACCCTGAGGAAGACCCCGCAGGACTCAGGGAGGACCCTGGCCTGAGGGCCCCAGGGGTCCTCACAGAGAAGCTCAGCCCCAGGAAGCCTCTCCCAGACCCTGTCCCAGGGCTCCTGCCTCCAGTGACACTGAGCGAAATCCCAAGGCTCCAAGCTCGTCACCAGCCAGGGCTCAGCCCCGAGAGTCCCAACCAGGCAGGGGGACAGCCTGGTCCTACTCCTGAGACTCGACACGGAGAGCACACAGGTACAAGGTCTTCAGGTGGTCAGTCAACTGCCCTGGGAGACCTGGAGACTCCAGAGAAATCTCAGCATCTCCAGGGAGGAGCAGAGGAAGGAAGACACTTCTAGAAGTTTCTCATTCCCCAGGATGCCGCCCAGGGAGCTCTCTCCCGAGGCTGGTTGATAAAAACCAGGACAGGCTCCAGATGGTCTCTGGATCCCACCCAGGTCTGTCCACCACTAAACGCTGCTGCACAATCGACCCCCGAGGAAGCCTGTGCTTCTCCCAGACATAGAGCTGGTGGCCTCACACTCTCTGAGCTCAGGTCCCCATGCATCCGTCTTCGATGCACAGACCTGCCTTATTGAAGAGCTCAGTCTGGCTGAGAGGTGAGAGATGCCAATTCTGATTGAAGATGCTTGTAGAGAAGCCAAAGGTAGAAAAGGGGCAATGTTCTCTGTTATCTGCGCAGTGCTGTTACCTACACCTGTCGTCACCAGCAACAACTCCAACCCCGGGCAGCACGAGGACACTGTGGTGTTAACATGTAGATTTGAGACTTGGGACGTCTTCTACATGTGTTCAATCAACAATTAGAGCCTCCACAACAGCATGGAGCTGGAACTGTGCAAGGGAAACAGGACTGACACAGGACCCTATGTGCGTGAAGCTGGGAATCCAGAGAATGTCATCCATGGTACCCTGAATGGCCTCTGTGAGTAATCTCTGTTCCTACGTGGTCCAGGCCTCCTGGCTGAACCTACAATGCCGGAGGCCAGGCCGTACCCATCCCTCTCAGGTCCAGGTACATGGACCCTCACCTTTGGACACCCAGGCTGGCCATGACTTCCTATCCCAGGCAAGCCCAGGCAGGCCCACCTTGAATCAAGACTAGGAGGGGACGGGCTGCTGTGTCTTGAGGGCTCAGGGTCACCAGCCTGTGACGGAAGAAACAGATTAATATCTAAGACTCAGGATGAGTGAACATGAGAGGTAATGGTTGAGACTTTCTACAACGAGGCTGTGATCCAGACAGAAGGACGCTGGGGCCCTAATACAGACCATGAATTTCCCTTCCCTCTGATTGCATCACATGTGGCTTTATGCTCCTTGCTTCAGATGGCCCGGACACCCCCCACCACTTCCCGTCGGGCTCCTGTTACCATCCAGAGGCAAACCTCAACCTCTCCCACCACACGGCCTCTAACCCCAGCCACACCGTGTCCCTGGCTTATCACCAGGAGGCCCCCACAATCCATACAGGAGCTCTATATCCCCGACATCACTGCAGATAAGAGTAGATCCTGTAACTGCCTTGTCCATAACTTCATCACTGGTCCCAGTAAGACCACAGTCAAGGCTATGACTGGTAAGTGGCCCCTGGCCCATCAGTACCAAGCTTTGTGGTAGAGCCTGTAGGTTTTCAGAAAAAAATCTGAAAGAAGTTACCACCCAACTTCCCAGAAGTTACAAGCAAATTCCGAATCAGCCCCAGAACCCTCCCACTACATCTCAGCAGACCCTTCTTCCTCCTGCTGCCTGATTTCTCCTGGCAGACCTTGGGTCCAGCCTGGAATGCAGGGAGGGGATTCTCTGAGCTCCTGACAGCCTCATGTAGGGGAGATAGGAAACAAAGAAGGGTCCCCAGGGCCAAGTGCCTTTTGTTGTTGTTGAACTGAAGAAATGGGTATTAATCGCTTACTAGATGAGATAGGCTACGTACTCGGTTGCTCAGTTGTGTCTGACTCTGCAGCCCCATGGACTGTAGCCCACCAGCCTCCTCTGTCCATGAAATTTTCCAGGCAAGAATACTGAAATGAATTGTCATTCCCTTCTCCAGAGGATCTTTCCCAACCCAGGGATCAAAGCCAGGTCTCCTGAATTGCAGGCAGATTCTTTACTCTCTGAGCCAGCAGGGAAGTTCTGTGAACTCCGTTGATTTATTTAAGCACCATGGGTCTCAGATGTATGTACACCCAGCAAGGATGACACCCTCTCCGTCATGAGGAAGGAAGGATCAGAACACATGGACGTAAAGGATTTTCCCACAGTGCCGGCCACACACCGGAAACAGTCGACTAATATTATTATTACTGATCAGGAGTTGAGCAGACCTTCCCTCTAAGACTGACAATAGGGATGGGAAGGGAAAACAAGGGCGGGGGCAGGGGAGCATAATGTAAGAGGAAAGAGTCCTTAACAGGAACACAAATGGGACACGGAGCTGGCTACAGTGAGAGAATGTCGAGTTAGAGAAAGTCTGAGGTTTCAAATGTGATTAAAATAGAGAGAGATGCAGCCACCTGCAGCAGGAGGGTTGGGAAGATACTGTGATGACCAAATACACAGCCACACACAGACCTCAAAGCATCTCCTCCCTCCCTGACCAGGCCCTCCCCCTGTAAGACCTCTTGTGGTTTTCCTGGTCAGGTGAACTCAGGCCTTCATCTCCCCCTTTATCTTCTCCTTTCAGGCCAAGAAAACAGCCCAGCCCTCAATAGGGAGATCGTTATCGTCATCATGATTGGAGTTCTGGTTAGGTTGGCACTGGTGACCATTCTGGGGTGCTTTGTTTTCCTCAAGATGACTAGAAGGTACAAATGGCGATGCCCGATGCTAATCCTGTCCCCCAGGCTGACATCAAAGCCAGGAAGAGAGACACCGTACCCTTGGATCCTGGGCCTGGTTCTCCACAGCCTCCCCACTTCCCCCAAGGACATTCTCTCTCATCCATCGGCCCCTCCTTCACCAGCTGCTGACCTGGGGTGGCTTCCCAACACCTTCTGCGTCAGTAAATTAGACATTCCCCACTGCTGTTGTCCAGGGTTTCCTGATGGGTCAGTGGTAAAGAATCTGCCTGCTATGCAGAAGATGTGGGTTTAATCCCTGGGTCGGGAAGATCCCCTGGAGAAGGAAATGGCCACCCCTCCAGGATTCTTGCCTGGGAAATCTCATGGGCAGAGGAGCCTGGCGGGCTACAGCCCACGGGGTCACAAAGCGTCGGACACGACTGAGCAACTGAACAGCAAGAACAGCCCACTGCTGTCCCAGTTCCCAGAGCAGACCTGCAGCCTGGTGGCAGGGGGCAGATGCTCAGTAAGCAGTACATCCTGCAGTTTATTTAGATCTAGTCACCCTGAAAGGAGAGGCTGACAGCCTCAGAACCTGAGGGTCATCATGGCCAAAGAGACAAGTCACCTGGACAGGCCAGGTCAGGTCAGATTCTCCCATGAGGCAGATGCGTTAACCACAGGCCATGATGTGTGAGATGGGAGAATGGGGACCCGGCCAGGACAGCAGGCCGGGAGATGAGCTTTATACTTCTTTCCAGGCAGGTGAAGGTAGGGAAAGAGGCCATTGTCTGATTTCAGCATCTCTCAGCCTGAGGGGCTGGTCTGGCCACCGCAGAGCCACCACAGTCACAGGACCCAAGGTGCACCGGCTCTCCAAGCATGCTCCGTGTGTCCTGGCCTTGCTCTCCTCTGAGGACCTGACCCTTCCACTCAGAGCCTTTGGGCTGATTCCTTTACTGGGCCCTTTGTCCCTTCTCAAGTCATTTTCTCCTGGACTGCCATTGACCTGCACGTCCTTCCTCTCTGAGCCCAGGATGGATGTGGCTTCTTGAGGACTTTCCCTAGCTCCTCTCTGCCGGGCCCTCTCCCCTAAACAGCATTGGTGGAGAATGGAGGTCTCTCCATTCCCTGACTGGGCTTCCCTGGTGGCTCAGTAGTAACGAGTCCACCTGCAATGCAGGAGACAAAGACGACGCAGGTTTGATCCCTGAGTCAGGAAGATTCCCCTGGAGAAGGAAATGGCAACCCACTCCAGTATTCTTGCCTGGAGAACCCATGCACCGAGAAGCCTGGAGGGCCACAGACCACGAGATCCCAAAGAGTTGGACATGACTGTGCATTTGACCACATATGTACACACTTCCTGTTTAGAAAAGGGAACCCTCCTTGTTCCCTGTTTTGACACCAGAGCTTGACCTCCTCCTGCCTCCTGCAACCTCAAAAATAATCTTGACCTTTTCTAGAGCCAGTGGCCAGAATGACCTCACAGAGCACCGGCCTCCAGCAACCACCCTGGATGAGTGTCTTCTCAGCCCAGGAGCAGCTGGGACACCCTGGTCCTATCCTCCAGTGTCTGCTCCAGCCAGCCACCCCGCGGGGCTTCATCACAGGGGATCCGCACTGACTGGTCTGCTAGATGTATAAGTTCTGAGTCACGGGTCGCCTCAGTGGACCCTAAATGCCCAGAAGGTCTCTCCCTGGGTGACGCCCTTCTCCCATGGTTCTTTGGAAGCTGAGGACCCCCAGGCTCTCCTGGAGGATGGGCTAAACTTCCTCACACCCCTGCTGCTAACTGCTGTCTCTGCCCCTAGGACATGGTCCCTCTGGCAGCTCTGTCTCCCCAGTAAGCACATTCTTTCCTTCTCTCTTCTCCTTGTGGTCCCAGCTGTGCAGACTCAGCGCAGTGGGGCTGTCCAACATTTCACAGTACAGACTCCCTTCACTCCAGGGTAGCCAGCAACATGAACCCCATCCTGGTCAGGACTGGGACTCACTTCAGGGGCAGGCCACCCCCACACCCTGCACTGAGCCTGCCTGGTCCCTTCACAGTTAACCCTGGAGTCCAGCCAGGAATAGAGTGGGCACTAGGAGCTTCAGACAGGGGTCTCGGGCTATTGAGGGTGGAGCATGCAGCCCAGATGGGGACTGAAGTGAGGGCTTCAGGCTTGGAGGTGGCTGCTTGGGAGGGCTGGTCACTTCTGAGGAGAAATGACTCTCTTCCCTGTCCCCCTGACACCCACTTTCTCCCCTGCCCAGGCCTCCTTACCCAGCCACAGGCCAGCTGTTCCCATCTATGAGGTGAGTGTTGGGGATGAATGGTCTGATCCTGCACTTTTAAGGGTATTTTCCAGGGAACAGCAGCAAAAATGGGGAAATGGATGAAGAGGAGCGATGCATCTGGAGCCAGAAAGCCTCCAGCACAGCCGGGCCCCCACGAAGCAGCCCCATGGGCCCCGGGCCAGGGAGATCCTGGGACCTGTTTGGAGAAGTTTAAAGGGGCTCAAAGGCTTCTTTTTTCTTTACAGGAATTATTCTATCCCAGCACAGATATCTACTGCCAGATCAACCCCAAAGTAGATGTGGTTTCTTAGTTTGCTCCAGGAACTTCCCCTTAAGGGGGTGTGGAGAAGAGCCCACCAGAGACCCCAGAGTCTGAGTGAGGTCAGAGACCCTAATCAGAGAAACAGCTGTGACCCTTGAAGATACTGGGAGAGGGGGCTGGCCTCAGCCTCAGTGTCCCTCCTGGCCTTCTGGAGGCCCTGACAAGACTGCTCTGAGCCCTGGATGGATGAAGACAAGGACTTCCATTCCCTAAGGAACTGAGGGCTTCCAAGGAAAGTGGCTGGGCCTGTGACCCGCTGTGGACCACCTGAGAGGTCTGAATAAAGAGGACTTTCCCCTCGTTTGCTCTTTTTGTGCACATGGGCTCCTCCCACCTAAACTCACCCAGGTTCCACAGCAATGGGACAAACTGTCTTCTCCTTGATATGGCCCGTGGGCCTCCTCCCTCCTGGGCCTCAACTGCAGCCCCTCCACACACCTGAAGAACTGAGGTCACCCGGGAAGGGTGATCTTCCCATGTAAATTCACATGGGTCAGTTTACCCACATTCACCCAAACAAAAGTGGTCTGTGCACTAAGGCACAGAGCCCAGAGTTCAGGAGGATGTTCGGCCATTGCCTGAGTGTTGTTTGTTATGAGATAAGAGACAGTTACAAAACCTGCTAAGTTTCACATCATGATTTGGCTCTAAGATACTCCTTATCTCATATGCATACAATGTTGGGTTAGAGAAGGTGACACCTCTTGTTGTTTCCTATTGCTGCTGTAGCAACGTATCACAACTTTATCTGTGGTATAAAACAGCACAAATCTAGATGTCAGCACAGCTCTGTTCTTTCTGGATGGTCTAGGAGAGAGTTTGTTTCCTTGCCTTTCTAGGCTGTGAAAGGCTATCTGTTTTCCTTGGCTTGTGGCCCCTTCCTCCATCTTCAAAAGTCAGCAGTGGAGTATCTTAAAGTCATGCTCTGCTTCCATCATCACATCTCTCTCGCTGGCTCTGCCTCTCCTGCCTTCCTTTTTCTTTATAAGGACCACCCTTGTGATTATGTTAGGCCCAACCAGATAACTCACCATAATCTCCTAATCTCATGGCCCTTAATTTATAAATTCCCTTTATCTTGGGACATCTGCAGAGATTCTGGGTATTAAGATGCAGACAGGGACTTCCCTGGTGGCCCAGTAGATTTAGAATCTGCCTTGCAATGCAAAGGACATGGGTTCAATCCCTGGTTGGGAAACTTAAGATCCCACTTAAGCCACCTAAGCCTACATGCCACAACTACTGAACCCACACACCACAACCAGAGAGTCTGTGCACTGCAACAAAAGATCCTGCATGTCGCAACTTAGGCTCAATGCAGCCAAATAAATAAAATTTTAAAAAATATGTGGCCAACTTTGAGGGGCCATTGTTCTCTCTGTCACATCTCTCAAGGCTGTGGTCATCATCTTCTCTCACTGCAAACTCCTCATTGTGGTTTAGTAGCTAAGTTGTGTCTGACTCTTGTGACCCCATGGACTGGGAACCTGCCAGGTTCCTATGTCCATGGGATTCTCCAGGCAAGAATACTAGAACGGGTTGCCATTTCCTTCTCCAAGAGTCTTCCCAGCCCAGGAATCGAACCTGGGTCTCCTGTGTTGCAGGGAGATTCTTAACCGACTGAGCTACAAAACCACTATTCGTGGGCAATCTGAAATTGGTCTTCTTGACTGTGGGGTTAGTTCCTGATTTGATGTGCACAGCACCCTCACTGTCCTTTAGCCATGGAACAGAAGCCAGTCAACACTCCCTGAAGCCCTCTTTACCTCTTTCCTGTTAGAACGCTGTGTTAAGAACGTAAAGAAAGCCGATGCAGCTCCTTTGGGTAGCTAGTGTTGGTCAGCACCATGGACAGGGTCTTCACTGTGCTCATCCCAGGGGCTGCACAGAAAGGACCTGATGAAAAGGAACCACTGGAAACCCAGCCCATTTCTATTCTTTCTATGAGAAAGATGCAACGAGGCAGAACATTTAAGGGATAGCTTGCTTTGCTCCAATTTATACGTCGTGAACCTTTGCGCATGTCTGGACAGTACTTATTGGCACATCTTTTACAACTTGCCACACTGCGGCTGCCCCCTGCACCCAGAGTATGGCCCTGGGGAGGCTGAGAACTTAACTCTGGCATCTCAGGGAATCTTCCCACCCCTGAGACTCAGGCAACTGTCTTGCCTACAACATTAAGGGAATATTTCATGATTAACCTTCTGAACCTTGGTGCCTGACCTTGGAAACACACCCATCCATCACCCAGCCTGGAGCACCACCTGAGCACAGCCTTCTGTTCCCTGAGCCCCAGCTGAGCTCCCCAGACAGCAGGCTGAGCAGAGCTCTAGGCTACTTTCCCAGCTCCTCCAGGCTGAGAGTCCTGTGCCGGGTGTCCTTCCCAGCAGAGCAAACATTTTTCCTGAGGGAACAGTGGAGCATGAAGACATATTTCCCAGGGCAGAACACCAAAGAACTGTTCCATCTGCCTGCAACCCCCAGATGAAGAGAAAAAACTGGGACCCTCACAGTCATCCCATCTCCTTGTTCCCATCCACCTCACACTCACAAAACTAAATCTGACCCTCCAGACTCAGCCCTGCCTTTCCCAGTGGCTCAAGTCCAAGCCATCCATTCACAGAACCTAATGTAAAAATCATGAGTGCGCTTATTTTTATTAATTCTTTCTTCTGCTTTGAGTTGGATTCTTTTCGCTGTCATTTTTCTAGTTTCTTGTCATAGAATCTTAGATTATTAATTTAGGTGGTGTTTCCTGTTTGCTAATATAAGCATTTTGTTGCCTAAGTACCCTTCTCGGCATTACATAAGCTGCATTCTACAAATGGTTGGAGGTTTTTAATTCAGTATTTAACTCAATTCTTTTTTTTTAACTTCCTTTGAGGTTTCATCTCTGGCCATAGATTATTCAGAAATATGTTATTTATTGTCTAAATGTTTCAGTGATTTTCTTGTTGTCTTTCTATTACTGATTTCTACCATGACTGTATTATTGTCAGAGAACATACTCTGTTGGATTTATTTTATTTTCCTTTATTATTTTTATTTTATTTTACATTTGGTTAGAGTTTAGATATGATACCAAGCTTAAGCAAACTAAGAGAATGAACTGGACATTCTTCTCTTTGGCCAGTCTTTGAAACGTCAGTTAGCAGGAAATCCTCATAGTTTTCCTTCATCAGAGAATTTCTTGATTCTCCTTTCAGTCCCAAAGGATAAATTTGCCAGATGTAGAATTTTTAGTTGAAAGTTCTTTCCTTTCAGCACTCGAAAAATACACCACTTCCTTCCATATTTTCAGGTACAAAATGTACTGTCATTTAAATTAGAGTTTCTGGGATTTCCCTGGTGGCCCAGTGGTTAAGAATCTGAGTTTCCACTGCAAGGGGCAGGGTTTCAATTCCTGGTCATGGAAGTAAGATCCCCCATGCCTCGTGGCCAAAAAAAAAAAAAAAAAAATCCTGACTAGGAAATGGGTTGTTTCTCTGGATTTTTTTAAATTGAAGGATAATTGCTTTACTGTATTGTATTGGTTTCTGCCATGAATCAGCCATAGGTGTCCCTATGTCCCCTCCCTCTGATCCTCCCTCACACCTGCCTCCCAACCCACCCCTCTAGGTTGTAAAGATAGTTTTCCTCTGGCATCAGTTCTCACGAGTTTACCATGTATCTGGGTGTGAATTTGTTTAGAGTGGTCCTGCTCTGCGTTCACTCAGCTTCATGAGCCATTATCGTTTCATTTTTTTTCGGTCCCTGTTTTCTTCTCCTCTGCTTCTGGTATTTCAATGGTACAAAAGTTACATCTTTTTATTATTGCCCCCAGAGGCTCTGGGACTCTGTTCACACATTAAATTCTTCCACAGAATAGAAAAAGAGATACAGTTCCCAACTCATTCTGAGATTAAAACCAGAGCCAAAAGGAGAATGTCAGGCCAGTCACACTTATTAACAGAGAGGCAAAAATCTAAACAAGGTTTTAGCCAACCAAATCCAGCAGTATGTGAAAACAGATGACACACCATGACTAAGTTTTGTTGGCCCCAGAGAAGTAGAGGTTATTTAACGTTATAAATCTGTAAATGGAAGTGCGCAGGAGCTTCTAGGGTGCAAGCAATGTTTTGTTTACTGATCTAACTGCTAGATACATGGGTGTGTCGAATTTTTTAGAAGTTATTAAGCAATACACTTATGACTTGTACGTGTCTTTGCATGTAGTTTTAAAAAGCCTACATGGTGTGCCATATTAATATCAAAGGGAAAACTCCTGATTATCTCAATAGATATAGAAAAATAATTTGATAATATCTGCCATCAGCTTATATTTGTAAACTATTGCACTAGGAACACAAGGGAAACTCCTTAATCTGATTAAGAATATCTAACAACATCTATGTTCTCATGTTTTTGCAGCATTATTCACAATAGCCAAGACTTGAAAACAAGCTAAGTGTCCATCAGTGGATGACTGGATAAAGTTAGAAAGGGGATGTGAGACAGAAAGGTGAAATATCATTCAGCTATGCAAAAGAAAGAAAGCTTGCCATTTGCAAGAACAACAACAACAAAAAAGGTTGATGGACTTTGATGGCATTATGCTGACTGAAATAAGTCAGACAGGCAAAGATACATACTATATGACAGTGGCCCCAACCTTTTTAGCACCAGGGACTGGTTTCATGGAAGATAGTTTTTCCACAGATGGGGGCTGGGGGATCATTAACACATTACATCTTTTGTGCATGTTATTTCTATTATACATCAACTCCACCTCAGCATCAGGAGTTAGATCTCAGAGTTTGGGGGACCCATGCTATATGATATCACTTACATGTGGAGTACAAAAAAAAGCCAATGCATAGAAACAGAAAGTAGGATGGTAATTAGCAGGAGTTGAGGGTAGGGAAATGAGGAAATGCTGCTCAGAGAGTACAAACTTCCAGGGGGTAAAATAAACAGGTTCTAGGAATCTTAGGAGAAGGGAAATGGCAGCCCACTCCAGTGTTCTTGCCTGGAGAGTCCCAGGGACAGGGGAGCCTGGTGGGCTGCCGTCTCTGGGGTCTCACAGAGTCGGACACACTGAAGCGACTTACCAGCAGCAGCAGCAGGAATGTTATGTACAGCACGCTGATTATAGTTAATAAAACTGTATCGTATACTTGAAAGTGCTAAGAGAGTAGACTTTAAATGGTCTCACCACAAACAAGAAATGGTAGTTATGAGGTGACATAGACGTGTTAGCTAATGCTATGGCAGCAGTCATTTTGCAACACACTTGTGTTTTAAATCGCCACAGTGTACAACTTAAATAAGTGTTGCATGTCCATTATATGGGGCTTCCCTGGTGGCTCAGTGGTAAAGAATCCGCCTTCCAATGCAGGAGACGCGAGAGACGCAGCTTCCATCCCTGGTCTGGGAAGATCCCCTGGAGGAGGAAATGGCAACCCACTCCAGAATTCTTGCCTGGTGAATCCAATGGACAGAGGAGCCTGGCGGGTTACAGTCCATGGGGTTGCAAAGAGTCAGCCATGACTGAGCAACTGAGCATGATGTCCCTTATATCTCAAAAAGGCTGGAAAAAATTTTTTTTATCTATCCCCCAAAAAAAAGCAAGCAAACAAGACACAGCAACATTGTTTTCTAGAAAAATGGCAGTATTGCACTGAAAGTCAAGAACAACCCAGGAGTGCCCAGCGCCATCACTGCTATACTGGGATGACCCAACCAGCACAGGTCGACTGTCATTATCCACAGATGCTTTTTATCTACACAGAAACCTCTCCCCCAAAACCCTGTAAACAAATTATTAGAAATAATAATATAGTCTAGCAGTGTCTATCTTTAAGATCAATACAATGTACAAAAATTTATTGCATTTCCATGTTAGAAACAAATAGAAAATGTAACTTTTAAATAACATCATTTATAATAATGAACACTATAGATTATTCTGGAATAAATTAACAAAAGATGTGCAAGATCCTAATGCAAAAATTTTAGGCTTCCCTGAAAAATATTAAGGAAGACCTAAATAAAGGCACGTCCCATGTTCATGGATAGAAGTTTCAGCTTCGTAAAGATATAGACTCTCCCCTAAATCAGCAGTTAGTCAATGAAATTCCAACCAAAATCCCAACAGGAATTCCTTGGAACTTGACAAGTTGGTCCAAATTTACACAGTAGTGCAAAAAGTCCAAGAATAACCAAGGTTCTCCTGAAGATGAAGAACAAGTGGGGAGGGAGGATGACTTGCCTTATCAGGTAAAACGACTTATTAAAAAGCTATAAAAATAAATACAGTGAACTGTGGCACAAAAGTAGATAAATTGATCTATGGGAAGATGGGAATTCCAGAAATAGACTCACACAAATACGAAACTTTGAAATACAACTAAGATGCCATTGCAGATAAATGGGGAAAGAAGGAATTATTCAATAAAAGGAGCTGGGCAATTAATTGTCTATATGAAAAAATGAAGATATCTTAAAGACACACAAAAATCAATTCTAAATAAATTAAGAACATAAATGCGAAAATCCAAACTTACTTTTTTGGAGGAAACAAAGGAGAGCATTTTTTGGATTCTGGGATGAATAAGAATCTCTTTTTTAATGTTATTTCATAATGAGATAGTTAATAAGACACAGTGTATCTTATTAGGGAAGACAGTCTGAAACATGAATGGAATCAGACTGTCAGGGGCTTACTGTCATATTAAGCATGCAGCCTTTATTTTTGTTTTAACTTTTTTGTGGGGGGGGGTGTTGTCCCACTCTGTGTCTTACAGGATCTTAGTTCCCTGACCAGGGACTGAACCTGGGTCCTGGCAGTGAAAGCACTGAGTCCTAACCAATGTGCCACTAGGGGAATCACCAAGAAGGATCTCTTAAGCAAAGCACAAAAGAATCACCATAAAACTGGAAGGTTGATAAGTTCAACATTAAAATCCTTTTCTTCAAAAGAGACCATAAGATATAAAGACTAATCATCTGACTGATATGTGCATACCTAAGGAAATCCTATGTACCCAGAAGAAAAAGTTAAACAACCGTATAGAAAAAGAAACCAAAAAAATAAATAGGCATTTTATAGACGAAGCACAGGCAATACACATCTGAAAAAAATGCTCAACCTACTTGAGAGTCCCTTAGACAGCAAGGAAATCAAACCAGTCAACCCTAAAGGAAATTAGCCCTGAATATTCATTGGAAGGACTGATGCTGAAGCTGAAGCTCTGATATTTGGCCACCTGATGTGAAGAGCCAAGTCTTGGAAAAGACCCTGATGCTGGGAAAGATTGAGGGCAAGAGGAGAAGGGGCCGACAGAGGATGAGATGGTTGGATGGTATCACCGACTCGATGGACATGAGTTTGAGCAAACTCAGGGAGACAGTGAGGGACCGGGAAGCCTGGCGTGCTGCAGCCCATCTGAACAATAACAGCTTAGTAATCAGGGAGATATAAATTCAGACCACAATGAGATGCCATTTTACATCCACCTGGCAAAAGTTTTAAAGTTGGAAAAGTTGGAGGTCATGTGGATGAACAAGAATTCTTTACTCTCTACCAGTAATGTATAATTGCTACAAACATGTTGGTAATTTGGCATTATTTTCCAAAGCCAAACAAACCTACAGCCCAGCATTTCCATACCTGGTTGTATACCCAGGAGAAACTCTTACACATAAGCACTAGGGGACGTGTACAAGAACATTCATAGCAGCGATAAGTGCCCCAAAACTGGGAGGGTGGGGAGAGGGGAAATCAAGCATAATTGACAAGAATTATATTGTGATACAAACAGCACAACAGGAGATAATGCATCAGTGAAAATGCAGGAACAAAGCCACACACTGGAACGTGGATGAATATTAGATATATGCATTATTTAAAGTTCCATAAAACTACAGATAATAAACCATTTTAAAAAGGAAACAATTCTAACAACATTTGTTGTTTAAATATATTATTCTTGAATGTCCTTGGTGCTCCAGTGGTTAAAAACTCCATCTGCCAATGCAGGAGACATAGGTTCAATCCCTGGTCTGAGAATATTCCGCATGCTACTGGGCAGCTAAGGCTGAGCCCATGCGCTAGTGCCTGTGAGCCACAGCTACTGAGCTTCAGCACCCTACAGCCCATGCTCCGCAACAAGAGAAGCCACTGCAATGAGAAGCTTGCACACCGCAATTAGACAGTAGCCCCTGCTTGTGGCAACTAGAGAAAGACCCAGTGCAGCTACAAATTAAATAAATATTTTAAAATAAATACATATTATGTATATATGATCAAAGTATATAAAAGCCCAAGGCAAGTAAAATGTAGAGTGGTGGTTACTTCATGAGAGAGAGGCAAAGAGACGCGATAGGAAGCACTATATAGGTAAGATGGAAGCTCCTCTTGATAGCCTGTTTCTTAGGTTGAGTGATACGTTTGTGGGGTTCATTAAATCGCACTCCATAGCCAGTCGTCTTGTTACATATAATCTTCTGTGAGTGGTAAATATGTCCCATCTCTCACATCGTGATTGGCACCTCCCATCCACCTAAAGATACCATGCTTTTGACTCACCAGTCCCCTTTGAAGGTTATTGATGTTCTCAAGCCATTTGGCCTAATGAAATAAGAGAATCTATGGGGTTTCCCTGGTGGCTCAGTGGTAAAGAATCTGCCTGCCAATGCAGGAGACATAGGTTCAGTCCCTGGTCCAGGAAGATCTCACATGCCACAGAGCAACTAAGCCCCGTGAGCCACAACTACTGAGCCTGTGCTCTAGAGCCCAGGAGCTGCAACAACGGAAGCCTGCAAACCCTGGAGCCCATGCTCTGCAACAAGAGTAGCCCCTGCTCACCACAACTGGAGAAAATCCCGGGCAGCAACAAAGACCCAGCACAGCCAAAAGTAAAGAAAATCATCTTTAAAAAGAGAGGGAAGATACACACATATGCCTTGGCCCACCCACGCCCTGGCTCAGCCCTCTAAAATGAACTACTAGCTCAGCTGGTCAGAAGTACAGACTAAGAGAAGCCCAGTGATAAATCTCACCTCGCAGCCTCTTGCCACAGGCTCTCTCTGGTCTCCATTCAGACCTGACTCACTTCCCATGACCTCCTTTGGCTCCCCAACCACCCTTCCAAAACTCATTCATACAGTCCAAATTCTGAGGTCAATGGCAGGCACTTCAGATCTCACTTCTCCAAGTCGTTAACAGAGGTAGGATCTGAGGCCTCAGGTAGTTAAACCTATTTCTTCCACTGCAAAATGGAAAGTGGAGGAAATGACAGCAGTGACGATAGCTTCTTCCTACTATTGTGCTAAGAATGAATGAGGTAAGGCACAGAAAATGCTTAAAGCCAACGTCTTTGACTGTGTGGGTCATAACAAACTGGAAAATTCTTAAAGAGATGGGAATACCAGACCACCTGACCTCCCTCCTGAGAAATCTGTATGCAGGTCAAGAAGCAGTATTTAGAACCGGACACGGAACAACAGACTGGTTCCAAATCAGGAAAGGAGTACGTCAAGATTGTATATTGTCAGCCTGCTTATTTAACTTATATGCAGAGTATATCGTGTGAAATGCTGGGATGGATGAAGCACAAGCTGGAATCAAGACTGCCAGGAGAAATATCAGTAACCTCATATACACAGATGACAATACCCTTATGGCAGAAAGCGAAGAACTAAAAAGTCTCTCAGTGAAAGTGAAAGAGGACAGTGAAAAAGTTGACTTAAAACTCAAACATTCAGAAAAATAAGACCATGGCATCTGGTCCCATCACTTCATGGCAAATAGATGGGGAAACAATGGAAACAGTGACAGACTTTATTTGAGGGGAGCTCCAAAATCACTGCAGATGGTGACTACAGCCAGGAAATTAAAAGACACTTGCTCCTCAGAGAGCAAGTGTCTAACCTAGACAGCATGTTAAAAAGCAGAGACATTACTTTGCCAACAAAGGTCCGTCTAGCCAAAGCTGTGGTTTTTCCAGTAGTCATGTATGAATGTGAGTTGGACTATAAAGAAAGCTGAGAGCCTAAGAACTGATGCTTTGAACTGTGGTGTTGGAGAAGACTCTTGAGAGTCCCCTGGACTGCAAAGAGATACAACCAGTCCATCCTAAAGGAGATCAGTCCTGGGTGTTCATTGGAAGGACTGATGCTGAAGCTGAAACTCCAATACATTGGCCACCTGATGTAAAAAGAACTGACTCATTTGAAAAGACCCTGATGCTGGGAAAGATTGAAGGCAGGAGGGAGAAGGGGATGACAGAGGATGAGATGGTTGGATGGCATCACTGACTTGATGGACATGAGTTTGAGCAAGCTCAGGGAATTGGTGATGGACAGGGAAGCCTGGAGTGCTGCCGTCTATGGGGTTGCAAAGAGTCGGATACGACTGAGCCACCGAACTGAACAGTAAAAGTACCCTAAGTGTCTACCTCCCCACCTCAAAACAGAGTGCAGAGAGTTAAGCTGAGATTCCACAGGTAAATAGCCTAGCACAGAGTCTCCCATCACTATTCCTTACCTGTGCTCAGTCACGTCTGTGACCCCACGGACGGCAGCCCTTCCAGGCTCATCTGTCTATGGAATTTTCCAGGCAAGAATACTGGAGCAGGTTGCCATTTCCTCCTCCAGGGGATCTATCTAACTCAGGAATCGAGTCTGCATCTCCTGGGTCTCCAGCATTGCAGACGGACTCTATCACTCAGCTTCCTCGGACACCCCCCTTCCTCATCTACAAAACCCTGTTTTGAAGGCCCGATGTTTCAGGGTCTGGTGTATCTGCCGCCCCCTTATGGCCAGAAAGGGGAGTTACATGGTCCTCTCAGGAGCCTACAACTTGAACCTTAGGTGAGAACTAGCCACCCCCAGCATTCTTTCCTTCTATCTGCCAGCTTGCACACAAAAAAGCAACTAGTTGGCAGAGGAAGTTTTCCCATATCTCCAAATGTCTCAACAAAATTCCCTCAGTAGGGACAGAGATCTTCCCAGGAAGCAAGAGGGATTCTACGCTGGACAGGTCATTTAACCTTCCAGAGCCAGTTTCTTCTTTGCAAAATGGGGATAAAACCGATCTCACTGGGCTCTTGTGAGAGTTGAATGAGATCCTGTATTTAAAACCCTAGCCTCAGATAAAACTCTAATTCAAAAAGATACATGTACCCCCTATGTTCATACCAGCACTATTTACAATAGCCAGGACATGGAAACAAGCTAAATGTCCATCAAAGATAAATGGACAAAAATGGTGGCGCTAGAGGTAAAGAACCCACCTGTGAATGCAGGAGACACCGTAGGAGACGCAGGTTCGATCCCTGGCTCAGGAAGTTCCCTGGAGGAGGGCATGGCAACCCACTCCAGTATTCTTGCCTGGAGAATCCCATAGACAGAGGAACCTGGCAGGCTATGGTCCATAGAATCACAAAGACTGGGACACGACTGAAGCAACTTAGCATGTATGCACACAAGAGTAGAACTTGTGTTCTCACCAGAAAAATAAAAAAAGGTACAGATGTGTAAGGTTGTAAATAAATGTGTTAGTTAATACAATGGTAGGAGTCCTTTTACGATATATATGTATATCAGATCTTCATGTTGTACACTTTAAATACATTGCAATTTTGTCAATTACATCTCACTAAAACTGGGAAAAAAGTGACCTTGCAGCATGAGTTTAGCTGGCTCAAAACATATTTCACCCATGTCCCACATACCCTTTGTATACAAGTCCATTTTAATAAATTTTTGCATCAAAGAAAAAAAGAAACCCTAGCAGACACTAACGCAATATCTGACACATACCAAATAGATTGCATTTAAAAATCACCCTGAAAGCTGCAGTTTGAATTCATAAAGACTTCATTTTACTGTCATTAATGGAAACAAGTCTTTATTAAGTCACTTTTAATATCAGAAAAATGAAACTCTTAAAATTCTCTTTATAATAAATTGATATCCATGCTATGTCTATCTCTTTTTAATATTTAAATATCTATTTATTTGGCTGCCTCAGGTCTTCCCTGGTGTTGTTGTTCGGCCGCCCAGTCATGTCTGACTCTTTGCGACCTCATGGACTGCTGCATGCCAGGCCTCTCTGCCCCTCACCATCTCCCAAAGTTTGCCCAAGTTCATGTCCATTGCATCAGTGATGGCTCAGCGGTAAAGAGCCACTGAGTGGCTTCCCCTGTGGCTCAGTGGTAAAGGATCTATCAGCTGCCAGTGCAGGAGACGTGCGTTCTATCCCTGGATCAGAAAGATCCCCTGGAGAAGGAAACGGCAATCCACTCCGGTGTCCTTGCCTGGGAATCCCATGGACAGCGAACCTGGCAGGCTACAGTCCATGTGTCCAGAGTTGGACATGACTGAAGCAACTTAGCAGCACGCACCCCTCCAGTCTTAGTTGTGGCACACAAGCTCTGGAGCTTGTGGGAAATAGTTGTGGCATGTGGGCTTAGTTGCTTTCTGGCCTTTGGGAATCTTAGTTCCCCCACCAAGGATTGAACCCATGTCCCCTGCATTGCTAGGTGGATTCTTAACCACTGGACCAGGGAAGTCCCTTTTTAAAAATGATATTTCCTTTTTAAAAAATATTTATTTGGCTGCATCAGGCCTTAGTTGTGGCCTGTGGGATCTAGTTCCCTGACAAAGGGTTAAACCCATGCCCTGCTTTGGGAGCATAGGGTCTTAGCCACTGGACCACCAGGAAGTCCTTGGCCATCTTAAGTCCAAGGCCCTTTATGATTAAATATGTGGTTTTAAACTTCAAATTGAATCCATAATCCCTATGACTTCCCTGCAAGGTCTTCGTTTTAAGTACTGATCCAGCTGCACTGGGTTTAGTTGCAGTACACGAGATCCTCAGTTTTCATTGCGGCTTGTGGGATCTTCAGGAGCAAATGTGAACTCAGTTGCGACATGTGGGATCCAGTCCCCCGACCAGGAATCAAAGCCAGGCCTCTGCATTGTGAACACAGTGTCCCAGCCATTGGACGGCCAGGGAGGTCCCAAGCCTTAATTTTAAAAGGGAGGAAATGGAGGCCCAGAAAATGGAGGAGATTTGGCCAGGATCTCAAAGTCAATGGCTGAACCCAAGCTAGAACTAATGCTCCCAGGAGGGAAAGGGGAGCGTCTGGGTTCCTCCAGCACACTGGCCATGATTCTGTCACTTTGCCAATGATCCTCCTCCCGGAGCACCCTGCTCACTTCACAGCGAGCACTGCACATTGCCTGTCCCTCCCCTCTGCCTGCCACCCCTCTTCAGCTCTTTCACAACCCCACAACCCTCATGGCCCACAAGACAAGGCAGAAATGCAATTCTGTAACTTTATTTGGCTCTGTGAAAAGGGAGGGGTGTTGGTCTGGTCCAGCTAGATACTCAGCCCTTGAAGGCAAACAGGAGGCCTAAGAGGATGCCCCAAGAAGGACTCCGACAAAGGGTCCCTGCATCAGTAAACAGGGCCTTCTCTACGATGTTGATGACCTCAGTCACTCTGATGCTCCCAATATGGTGAAAATGGGCTAAAACACTGGTATGTTCACGAGCACAGCCCATGAGGAGGAAGGTGGTATTGAGAAACCCTGCAAGGAAGAGGGGGCAGTCAGGGACACTTTCAAAAGCAAGCGCCCTGCCCCCTCCTTCCAGACACAACTCACCAACCAGGACACCTGCTCGCCCCTCAAAGACCCGGCATCAGGCACCTCTGTGCCACGACCCCCAGCACCTCTCCAAGCCCCACCCGCCTCCCTCAGGGATGGAGAGGCAGCAGGCATGGAGCAGGCATCTGAGAAAGTCTGTGTCCTCTCACCTGCCTGGAATTTCACTGTGGAACTGTAACACTTAGTAGCGTCTCTGGGGCAAGACTCACTGGAGACAAAATTTGGGAGGCAGCTCTTAGAGTGCTCACCCACACAAGTTGGGCAACTGTGGGAAGAAGATGTTAAAGTCTTGGGAGTCCTGGCCTTGAGGTGCAATATAGCATCCATGTTGGTGAGGTTATTGCAGAGATAGGTCCGGCAGACCCGGCTATAGGAGGCAATGGACAATCCAGGTGGCGGAACCAGGTAGGAGACTTGCGGGGGGTAAGATGAGACTGGGCTGCAGCCTTTAAAACCCAAGATTCCCTTTCTGGTCCCTGCGGAGCAGAAGATTGGAGAGTTTTGATCAGTGTCGTTGGCCACACCCAGTCCAACCTCCCACCTCCACCCCACCCCACCCCACCCTGCCCTTGCTGCTCACTCTGCCTCGCCACCAGCTTTGCATCTCCCCTACTGTCCACTTGCTGCTCAGATCTCCCAGGTTTTATCTGCCTCTCCTCACCCCCTCTATACACAGGAGCCCCTCAACCAGCTGGGTCCTGCCCCTCTCCTGCTGGTGTCTGGAAGTTGTTCCCAAAGATACGACCAGGATAAATATCTGGAACTGAAGTCCAGAGTCCATGGGTGCTGGGAAGGGAGGTACGGGGTCAGAAGAGCAAGCCAAAACAATGTAGCAAAGTCACCCCCCGCCCACCTGCCTCGATGAACACCAGCGTCTCCTCACAGCCCTCATTCAGTTTACACACCATGCTCCTCAACAGAAACCATTGCCACCTATGGAGACCTACAGCTCTGAAGAGTGAAGATGTCGCCTCATAGCACAGAAGAGCTTCAGCCCCTAAAGAGAGAATCTTTATCTGGTCAACTGCTCCTCACATTGCCTTCTCAACCCTTGAGCCGCCAATCAAGAGCTCAGCCTCCACAGATCTTGTCCCCCAAGGGACCCAGATAGTCAGGTTTCCCTCCCCCAGTGGCAGGAATCCAGGCCCCCATCCTCCCCAACCAAGAGGGTCCCGAAGCATCCAGCCCCACAGGACATACAAGGCAGAGAGGAAATGGCCCCCAGGAGACAGAGCAGTTGCATGGGGCTGAGATGCTGGGGTCCCATGGTCCTGTGTTTGGGTCCTGGATTCTGGAACCAATTTCAATCTAGGTCTCACACTCCGTTCTTGTTGGCCTCTAGATCACTGTTTCTGAAGCAGAAAGTTGATTATCAGTTCCTGTGACATAGGCTCCCTGAGACCTTCAGGGACACAGGTTTTCATCTCCACGGTCTTTCCTCCAGCCTAACCTGAACCCTCTCCATGAGCTTATCAAATCCTGACTCTCACTCTCCCGCTTAGTTTCTGCCATTGGAAATGGTGCTGAGCAGAGAAAGCTGGCTTATTCAAAGGATCACTATACAGGCTGTTCTCCATCCAGAGACAATGAGATCAGAACAACAAATGTGTGAAAGTCAACTGATGTATTACTAAGTAACCCCTGACTTAAAAAAGAAATGAGAAAGTATTTAGTACTGAATAATAGCAAACATGCTATATGTCACACACAGACACACACAAACAGGTGCATATAAAATCTGATGAAAACTGAATAAGGTCTGTAATTTAGTTAAAAGTGTTGTTTACTCACTCAGTCGTGTCAGATTCTTTTGCAACTCTGTGAACTATAGATGAACAGGGAAGTCTGGTGTGCTGCAGTCCATGGGGTTGCAAAGAGTCCGACACGACTGAGTGACTGGCTGAACTGAACTAAACTGATGGACTGTAGCCCTCCCAGGCTCCTCTGGGGGAAGAGTCCATGGGATTTCTCAGGCAAGAATACCGGAGGTTGCCATTTCCTTCTCCAGTGGATCTTCCCAACCCAGGGATTGAACCCACATCTCCTGCATTGTGGCGGGATTGTTTACCACTGAGCAACCAGAGAAGCCCCAAGAGTACTGTACCAATACTAATTTCCTGCTCATTGACTACAGTCATACAGAATGTCCCTATGGGGAACCAGAGGAAGGGTTTTATGGATTCTATACACAATTTTTGCAACTTCTTGTGAGCTAATACTCATTTCGAAATAAAGTTTTTTAATTGGACAATGATTTCTAAATCAATATTTAGAAGTAAATGTATAATTTAAGTACATTTATCAAGAAACAATAAGAATTATAAAATATGTTTATGAATTAATTCAAGAAGTTATACAAGGGACAGCAAAGCAACCTCCCAAAAGGAATAAAAATGATGACCAGAAATCAATGAAATTGATTACAAAAACTATTTACAAAAAACTAACATTCATTCTTTGACAATATTACTAAGATAATCCTCCAGCAAACCTACACAAGAAAAAAAAAAAGAGAAGATGCAAATAAAATGCAGCATGAAAAATAGGAACTGAAAGGCATTATACGTTTTAAAAATAATAAAACTGTCATTAACAACTACACATTTGGGACTTCCCTGGTGGTCCAATGGTTGGATGAATGGTCCAATGGTTCGCTGGTCCAATGGTCCAAAGGCTTGATCTCTGGCTAGGGAACTAAGACCCCACATGGCACAGAGCTATTGAGCCCATGCACTCTAGTGCCCAAGCAATACAACTAGAGAGACGCCACAAAACGAAGAATCTTCATGTTGCAACAAAGACCCAATGCAGCTAAAAATAATTTTCTTAAAATATATATTTAAAAAACAAGTCTACACTTACAAAGTTGAATTTATCCACTTCATAAGTGGATAAATTTCTAAAATAATATGAAATGCCAAAATGGTCATAAGAAGAGTATATGCAAAGTCTTAAACCAATAAGACTGGACAAAGATCTCAGGCAAATTGATAAGAAAAAGAGAGAAATTTCAGCAGGGAAATAGGCCAAGTATATGAAGAGGCAATTCTCAATTCTCAGAAAAGCAAACCAGAAAGGCTAACAAGCACATGAAGAAACACTCGTGCTCAACAATAATCATAGAAATTCAGTGTATTCAAATGAGCATCTACCAGACTGACAAGAGATCAGAAAGCTGGAAAAATAAGAATGTTGGTAGAACTATGGGGCTGGAGAGGCCCTTGTGCATTGATGCTCATGGAGTAGTTGTGGCCAGGGATAGGATCCTCTTCTGGACCCTGAAGAATGGAGGCGCCAAGGGTTCTGATCAGAGTCTCAAGCCCAAAGTATCATTCATCATAAGAAGTCTGGCAATACTTAGCCAAATTAGTTTTAAATTCAGTTCAGTCGCTCATCATGTTGGACTCTGCAACCCCATGAACCGCAGCACGCCAGGTCTCCCTGTCCAGCACCAACTCCCAGAGTTTACCCCAACTCATGTCCATCGAGTCAGTGATGCCATGCAGCCATCTCATCCTCTATCGTCCCCTTCTCCTCCTGCCCCTAACCCTTCCCAGCATCAGGGTCCTTTACAATGAGTCAACTCTTTGGATGAGGTGGCCAAAGTATTGGAGTTTCAGCCTCAGGATCAGTCCTTCCAGTGAACACCCAGAACTAATCTCCTTTAGGATGGACTGGTTGGATCTCCTTCCAGTCCAAGGAACTCTCAGAGTCTTCTCCAACACCACAGTTCAAAAGCATCAATTCTTCGGCGCTCAGCCTTCTTCACAGTCCAACTCTCACATCCATACATGACTACTGGAAAAACAATGGCCTTGACTAGACGGACCTTTGTTGGCAAAGTAATGTCTCTGCTTTTTAATATACTGTCTAGGTTGGTCGTAACTTTCCTTCCAAGGAGTAAGCATCTTTTAATTTCATGGCTGCAATCACCATCTGCAGTGATTTTGGAGCCCCCAAAATAAAGTCTAACACTGTTTCCACTGTTTCCCCATCTATTTCCCATGAAATGATAATGATGGGACCGGATGCCATGATCTTCGTTTTCTGAACGTTGAGCTTTAAGCCAACTTTTTCACTCTCCTCTTTCACTTTCATCAAGAGGCTTTTTAGTTCCTCCTCACTTTCTGCCATAAGGGTGGTGTCATCTGCATATCTGAGGTGACTGATATTTCTCCCGGCAATCTTGATTCCGGCTTGTGCTTCTTCCAGCCCAGCGTTTCTCATGATGTACACTGCATGTAAGTTAAATAAGCAGAGTGACAATATACAGCCTTGATGTACTCCTTTTCCTATTTGGAACCAGTCTGTTGTTCCATGTCCAGTTCTAACTGTTGCCTCCTGACCTGCATACAGGTTTCTCAAGAGGCAGGTCAGGTGGTCTGGTATTCCCATCTCTTTCAGAATTTTCCACAGTTTATAGTGATCCACACAGTCAAAGGCTTTGGCATAGTCAATAAAGCAGAAATAGATGTTTTTCTGGAACTCTCTTGCTTTTTCCATGATCCAGTAGATGTTGGCAATTTGATCTCTGGTTCCTCTGCCTTTTCTAAAACCAGCTTGAACATCTGGAAGTTCATGGTTCATGTATTGCTGAAGCCTGGCTTGGAGAATTTTGAGCATTACTTTACTAGCATGTGAAATGAGTGCAATTGTGCAGTAGTTTGAGCATTCTTTCGCATTGCCTTTCTTTGGGATTGGAATGAAAACTGATCTTTTCCAGTCCTGTGGCCACTGCTGAGTTTTCCAAATTTGCTGGCATATTGAGTGCAGCACTTTCACAGCATCATCTTTCAGGATTTGAAATAGCTCAACTGGAATTCCATCACCTCCACTAGCTTTGATCGTAGTGATGCTTTCTAAGGCTCGCTTGACTTCACATTCCAGGATGTCTGGCTCTAGGTGAGTGATCACACCATTGTGATTATCTGGGTCATGAAGATCTTTTTTGTACAGTTCTTTTGCCACCTCTTTTTAATATCTTCTGCTTCTGTTAGGTCCATATCATTTCTGTCCTTTATCGGGCCCATCTTTGCATGAAATGTTCCCTTAGTATCTCTCATTTTCTTGAAGAGATCTCTAGTCTTTCCCATTCTATTGTTTTCCTCTATTTCTTTGCATTGATCGCTGAGGAAGGCTTTCTTCTCTCTTTGCTATTCTTTGGAACTCTGCATTCAAATGGGAATATCTTTCCTTTTCTCCTTTGCTTTTCGCTCTTCTTTTCATAGCTATTTGTAAGGCCTCCTCAGATAGCCATTTTGCTTTTGCATTTCTTTTCCATGGGGATAATCTTGATCTCTGTCTCCTGTACAATGCAACGAACCTCCGTCCATAGTTCATCAGGCACTCTATCAGATCTAGTCCCTTAAATGTATTTCTCACTTCCACTGTATAATCATAAGGGATTTGATTTAGGTCATACCTGAATGGTCTAGTGGTTTTCCCTACTTTCTTCAATTTAAGTCTGAATTTGGCAATAAGGAGTTCATGATCTGAGCCACAGTCAGCTCCCAGTCTTGTTTTTGCTGACTTTATAGAGCTTCTCCATCTTTGGCTGGAAAGAATATAATCAATCTGATTTTGGTGTTGACCATCTGGTGATGTCCATGTGTAGAGTCTTCTCTTGTGTTGTGGAAGAGGGTGTTTGCTATGACCAATGCGTTCTCTTGGCAAAATGCTATTAGCCTTTGCCCTGCTTCATCCTGTACTCCAAGGCCAAATTTGCCTGTTATTCCAGGTGTTTCTTGGCTTCCCTACTTTTGCACTCCAGTCCCCTATAATGAAAAGGACATATTTTGGGGGTGTTAGTTCTAAAAGGTCTTGTAGGTCTTCATAGAACTGTTCAACTTCAGCTTCTTCAGCATTACTGGTTGGGGCATAGGCTTGGATCACCGTGATATTGAATGGTTTGCCTTGGAAATGAACAGAGATCATTCTGTTCTTTTGAGATTGCATCCAAGTACTGCATTTCAGACTCTTTTTTTGACCATGATGGCTACTCCATTTCTTCTAAGGGATTCCTGCTCACAGTAGTAGATACAATGGTCATCTGAGTTAAATTCACCCATTCCAGTCCATCTTAGTTTGCTGATTCCTAGAATGTCGACATTCATTCTTGCCATCTCCTGTTTGACCACTTCCAATTTGCCTTGATTCATGGACCTAACATTCCAGGTTCCTATGCAATATTGCTCTTTACAGCATCAGACCTTGCTTCCATCACCAGTCACATCCACAACTGGGTGTTGTTTTTGCTTTGGCTCCACCTCTTCATTCTTTCTGGAGTTATTTCTCCACTAAGCTCCAGTAGCATATTGGGCACCTACTGATCTGGGAGTTCTTCTTTCAGTATCCTATCATTTTGCCTTGAGCAGCAGCCACGTGGGCACAGCAGGGCCGAGAGGAGCTACTCCATGTTCAAGGTCAGGAGGGGCAACCGTGAGGAGATACCCCTCATCCAAGGTAAGGAGCAGTGGCTGCGCTTTGCTGAAGCAGCCATGAAGAGATACCCCACATCCAAATTAAGAGAAATCTAAGTAAGATGGCATGTGTTGCGAGAGAGGGCATCAGAAGGCAGACACACTGAAACCACAATCACAGAAAACTAGCCAATCTGATCACATGGACCACAGCGTTGTCTAACTCAATGAAATTAAGCCATGTCTTGTGGGGCCACCCAAGACATGGGTCATGGTGGAGAGGTCTGACAGAATGTGGTTCACTGGAGAAGGAATGGCAAACCACTTCAGTATTCTTGCCTTGAGAACCCCATGAACAGTATGAAATTAGGTTTACAAATAGCTATTTCTGGTATATCCTAGGTACACATAACAGATTTCCACCTTCAACTACAAAAGAACACATAAAAGGATGTGGCAGTATGGTGGAAATAGTGAGCTGAAGGCAACATGGGCATCCCTCCCCAAGACCAAGTGAACACGTAACACACAGGGGATGCATACTATGGAATATCATGCACTAGTTAGAAGCAACTGGTTAGCTGTACACATCACATGCACATGGATGGATCATAAAAACACTGTGTTGATTATTTTTAATAATAAACAACTCAATGTCACTTGCATAAGTTAAAAACATCATGCACATAAAACACTGCACATCTTGCCAAGAACACACACAGACTAAAAGAGCTATGCATGTGCCATCTGAAATAAGCACCTGTGGGACAGTTAGGGAATAAAAGTGGGGAACTGGGGATACTGGAAATTAATAAAATGCTGTAGGTAGTACAAAGTTTTAAGACTTTGAACTCAAAGACAGACCAAGGTTGGAATCTACCTCTCCACTGACTAGCTGTGTGATCTTGTGCCTCTTATTGAACTCATTTATAAAACATATTAAAAATATTCTCATAGACTCATTAAGATTATTAGCATAAAGTGCCAGGCAAGTGCTAAGCTCTCCAAACTGTTGCCCGCCTGCCCCCCCCATTTCTCTCTCTCCACTATCTAAAAGATCAAGGTCAATCTCTTTAGGTGGCATTCAAGCTTCCCACATACAGGCCATCTTTCATCCCTCAGGCCCCAAAGAACCTTTCCAATTTTGTCTAGTACTGCTCCCCTCCACAGCAGTCCAGATAGAGGTCACTTCTGCCACACTTTTCTGACCAGAATACCTGACACAGAGGATGCGTAACCCAGAAATCTGCAGCAAGCCAAGACCAGCAGAAAAGATGAGACAGGGAAAGGGGGAATGAAGGCAGACAAAGGATCAAAGGAGTTGGACCGAGCAGGGGACAGGGCACACACCTGCCTGGAATGCAAAACCACAGGCCCCAGGAATCTGGGTACAAGCACAGACACAACCAGAAAAGACCGGAATAAAATCCTCAAGAAAAAGGGTTGAAGTAGTGATCAGAGGAGACACCATTCTTACAAGAGAAACCACACTGAGAAGGAGGAGCAAATTAATGGAACGGAAACTTGCAGGGAGACAAGAGGATGAGCAGCAGAGGGCACAATCGGGAGTGGCAGAAAAATGAGAAGTTGGGCACAAAGATCGGGTTCTGGGGTGGGGAGGAGACTATCTGAGAGGCTCAAAGACAGAAAGGGGCGGGATGCATAGAAAAAGGGGGACAACACAGAGGATGGGGTGGGGGAAACAGTGAGGTGGGTCTAATAGAGATGCACAATTACAGAGGCTACAAATAGAGAGGCTACAATTACAGAGTGGAGTCCAGAAAATGGGGTGAAATCCGGGAGGAAGATGAACACAGAGGGTGGAAAGTGTTAAAAATCACAGAAGTATCTCGGGAACCAAAGACGGGGATAGCAGGGGAAGAGGGACAGTCTATGAGGGGATGAGGCATGTGGAAAGAGGGTTTAAAAATCAGCAGGATGAACAGGCAAAGAGAGAGACTCCAGAGAAGGAAAACGTCAAATTTAGGGGAAATCAGCATGGACACAGCCAATAAGAGACACAAGGAAAGGGCCACAACGTTAGAAGGTGGGACCTGGGAGGGAAACAAGGATATCACAGGTAGGGGAACATAAAAGGAGAAATGTAGATCGTGAGTTGGGGTAGTGGGAGAGAAGCGAAAAAAAATACACGAGCGTCCACGCAGTAAAAGTCGCTCAAGTCAAGTCCTGGCCACCAAATGCTCCAGAGGCGGGGCGATGCCGCTCAGGCCGGAGGACGAGATTGCGCATGCGCCGATGCGTCCAGGTCAACGTTGGCGGGAGGGCGGGCCAGGCGGCCGTTCCTGAGGGCGGGGCCAGCCTTGTACTGGAAGCGGTACTCGACGCCCCATTGGCCACCTCTCCCAAAAGGGGAAGAACAATTTGGGAAAGGCAAATCACAAGGAGAAGGGATAAGTGCGAGACTCAACTCGACGCGCTATTGGCTAGATTGATAGTCCAGCGCGAGGAGAACCGGACGGGAGGTAAAGGGGCGGGCTGTCAGTGCAAGATCTTGAAGCGCATTGGCCGGTCGCATCGGCGCAGGACTCGCCGCTTGAAGTTCATTGGTCCTTTTGAGAAGGGGCGGGAAAAGTAGCGCGAGCGTAGCCGTTCCTCACGCCACTGCCTCACCGCCTCATTTCGCCTCCTCCAGATTGACTCTAACTCTGTTCCAGGCTGTGGTAACTCCGGACTGACGAGACTAACACGACCCCGCCCCTCCGTGTCTCTTCCCCTCCCACTCTTGCTGTGGACTTCCCGCCCCAGGCATCCTCTCGCCTCCTGCTCGCTCTCCTCGCGCCCCGTTTGCCCTTCCCCCGCCCCCGCGGGCCTGGGCGTGCTCCCCGAGCCCCGCCCCTCCCTAAGACCCTGGAGCGGAGCGGGGCCGCGGACCCAGCGTTTGGGGGAACAGCTCCAGAATGGAGTGCGCGCGAGGAACAGCTGAGTGGGGCGGTGGGGCGGGAGTGGCTCGAGACTACTTGGGAGTGGGTGAAGGCGCGTGATGGCCGGGCGCAGCGACTTGCCCGGGTTTGCCTTAGTTTGGAAGGAGTGTGGGTGCAAGAGAGGAATTTGGGCCGTGGGGAGGGAGTCTTTGGGCCTAGATCAGGGCCTGGAACGTGGAAAGGGCTCAGTAAACCTTTGCTGAGGAAATGAAAATAATTATTGAAAGTGGGACAAGGGATTCTTGAGAATGATATATTTACTGGAGTGCAAGGGGGTCTGATTAAAAGGGCTGCAGGGAGAAGTTGAATTGTACGGTATACATGAGGGTTATGGATTGAAAGGGGAACATGAAAGCATGTGTGGGAATTGGATAACTGAAGGGGGGAAGGATGATAATTGTGGAAGAGGATGCCAGGAAAATCATGGGAATGGGGTGGTGATGGAAAGGGAGTGTAAGAACTGTTGCAGGGGGCATGAGAGTGCCTGAGTGTGCCCCAAACTGGTATTTGTGCTTGGGGAGGTACAGATGAGCAGAGAATAATGTTTGGATCGAAAGATACATACGAAAGGAAAGAGGAGAGAGGTTCTTGGAGAGGAGGATGCCCCAGGAAGGGTGAAGAAGGGAGAGAGCCAGGGGAGAATCAAGGGTGACAGCTGAGTCCCGGAATGGGCAAAGTGAGAAAACCCTTCAGGTGTGGTCTCCCAGAGGCAAGAAGGATAGTCAGAACGGGACCCACGTGGCCACCCTGACCCTCCACTCCTGCCCCTAGATCCATGGACCCCAATGAAATACCTGCTGTCCACCACTGCCCTTCAGACTCTGCCACAGGGGGTGAAACCAGAGCCTCCCAGGGCATGGAACTTATCCCCAGGAGAGCTGTCAGTCGCTCTCCAACCTGTGCCCGTTGCCGCAACCACGGTGTCACTGCCCACCTCAAGGGCCACAAGCGCCTGTGCCTCTTTCAGGCATGCGAGTGTCACAAATGTGTCCTCATCTTGTGAGTATGAGATCCAGAGGAGGGAGAGGACGGGCCTCATCTAAAAGGTGGCTGACTTGACTTTTGACCCACCACTCCCCGTCTTTAGGGAGCGCCCGAAGGATCATGGCTGCCCAGGTGGCCTTGCGTAGGCAGCAGGAGGCACAGCTAAAGAGGCACCTAGCCCAGGGACTCATGAGAGGGGGGCAGCTCCTCCCAAAGCTCCCAGCCGTGTCAAGAAGGGAGTCACTCGACCAGGGGTCCACTGTAAGTGTCACTGGCTGTGGCTAGAGAAATTTAGGCAGGAAAAGCCTAAGTAGGGAAAAGAAGCCCAGTCTTGCCACTGAATTGATGTATGATCTTGGGCAAGAAGTTTCTGTTCTCTGGGCCTCTCCCTCCCCAACTGTGAAATGTGATTAAGTGTTGGAAGGATGTAATGAGATCAGGGGCTAGAAATGGGACAGGGAGATAAAAATTTAATTTTGGGCTGGAGTGGGAGGCACTCAGGAGAAAGAGCTCCCCAAAGCTCTCCCTGGTCCCTCACAGCTGGAAAGGAAAACATAGCACCCCAGCCTCAGACTCCCCATCATGTAGTTCCACTGGCACTGACACCTCCTGGAAAGGTAAGGAAGGCCTGTGCCAGTACCACTGGCACAAGGTCCCCCTGGGCCCTGAGGGAGTGACTCCTGTCCTAGCCCCTGTGCAGACCCCTTCCTTTGTGCCCTCAGCACCTGGGTTCTAGGTCCAGCCCTGACTTGCTACGTAATCTTGGGCAAATCGCTTCTATTCCATGGGCAAAATGATGGGGTGGGATTTTGCAGACCTTCAAGCTGTGAAGTTTTGGGGTCCCAATTCTATCCTAGAACATTCCTTCTCCAGCCTTGAACTTGACTCCAACCTGTGCTCCCTGCCCTTGCAGGGAGAACTCTCGGGGCCCTCTACTGCTCAGTCGTCCCCCAGAAGCCTTGCCTTTGCCCTGGACTCCAATGCCTCCAGGCCCTTGGGCCCCTGGGCACTGGCTGCCTCCAGGCCTTTCCATGCCAACCCCAGTGGTGTGCCGCTTGCTGTGCCAAGAACCTGCTGTCCCTCTGCATCCTTTCCCTGGTAAGATGAATTCAACGTTAATTCAACAGATGTTTGAATGACTGTGTACCACTGTGTCAGAAAGAGAAGAGCGAAAGGATACAAGGTAGGAAAAGGCAATTCAGAAGCCATGACCTCTGAACACTGTATACTCTGCATTCTCTTTTTCCTCATTAGGTTTTGACCCTGGCACTGCCCTCCGGCTGCCCACTCATGGGCCTCTCCCAACCTGCACAGGATCTCACCCAATACTGACAGCTCCTCTTTCTGGAGAATCCCAAGGGCCTTCTACCCTGCCCCGCACGTGAGTAGGGAGAAAAAAGACATGTGTTTATAATGTGCCTAACCCTGTGCTGGACACCATAGTAGACTCAGACTGTTGTGTGAGGCAGAGCTCTCCTAACTGGCTAGCTATGAATCTTTGTACAAGTATCTTTACTTCTCTGAGCCTGTTTCCTATTAGTAAATCAGAGACAGTACTACCTCTTGGTAATAATAAGAATTAGCAATAATATATGGAGTACACTTAGCACAAGCCCTGGCCTTAAACAAATAGTGGCTATTAAATCTGCTTAGACAGATAGGGTTGAACTTCCTGCTGACGTGAGGGGTCGGGGGACATGATGGTAAGAACTTCAGAGGCCTAGGAAAGAGGCCAGAGGCCATTAGACAAAGTTTCGTAAAGGTTGGCCAAGCTCCTCAAGTTCCATGGGGATTAAGGAACTAGGAGGGAAGAAAATCAGACACTGGTAGGGCAGGAACAATCATTCAAATCCCTCTAGGTGTTTTGTCCATTGTTTTTTAAACTGACACCAATTATTTCCCATAATCCTTACATTAGCTCTGGGAGTAAGAAGCTATAAGATGTTTCCATTTTACAGGAAAAAAGCAGGGCAAACAGAGAGGGAGGGACTTGCCCAAAGCCACAAAACCTAATGACCACAAGCACTCAGAATCCCAGATCAGAAGAACACAGGAAAATCCTGTTCCTCTTTTCATGTATACATATCTGTCAATGAGTTTAATCCCCCTGGCGTCTTTTCTACTTATTTCCAGATGCTCAACTCTGATACTCCAGCCCCGTGGCACCCCAGACCCTCTTCTGCTACAGCCACAGGTCCTGAAAAAGAAGTGGGATCCAGGACCCTGGGAGGAAGTTCAGCTTGGGGAAGGGAAGAGTAGAGAATAATGAAGTAACCGGGGACAGGGAACCTCTGGAGGGTGGGTAGAAGTAGGGATTCCCAGTCTGCGTCTCTCCTTTGCAGGCCCCCGGACCCTCTCGCCTGACCTGGACCTCTGCCTCCTCAGAGCGGCAGCTGCAGCAGGAGGCAGCTGAGGCTCTTGTGGGACTGAAAGATTCATCTCAGGCTCCCCGCCTGACTCCTGGCCCCGCCAACCCTGCCTGGATCTCCCTGCTCCATCCTTGTGGCCCACCAGGTAATCTGTTCTCTAAAATGAAAGGATGGGAAAGGCATGACTGAGAAACGGAGGTGCTGGAATAAGCAGGGACTAAGAAGGAGATCAAGAGGTCAGCAAGTTGAAGATCCCAGGCCCCCACGCTTTTCAACCTAGCCCCTTAGATTACAGTTGAGAGTTATTCAGTGAATTTATTTGTTTGTGTGCTCAAAAGCAAATGTCCAGTGCCCTGATGTCAAGAAAAGTGAGACCCTGAAAGAGGCCTGAGAGCATATAGCACGTCAGTGGCAAAGCCTGGTCTCCTCACTCCAGCCCAGGGCTTCTCTGGACCCAAAGTGCCTGCTGAAGTCTGGAGAGGGACTGAGGGGGTGTCAAGTCTGGTCTGGACCCTTGATAATTGCTTTTAAAGAGTTTCCTATTTGGCAACTTGCCTTTAAAGGCATCCTATTTGGAAAACCTGGATGCTTTCACAAAGTTTAGCGATAAACTTGGAGAGATCTAGAGGAACCTTGAGGCATGAGAAACACCTATGGGGAAAGGGAAGGCTGAGATTTCTCCTGTCCAAAATGATGGGTTGGGCATGCAGTGCAGGTGAGGAAACTGGCCTGAAGGAACTGCTGAGACAGAAGCAGGTGGTGTGGAAGGGCTTCTGATCATGGAGGTAAACAAGCAACCGTACATGAAGGGGAACAAGGGAATATTTCTGAGCTATGCAGGGATATATTCAGAGACTCTGAGCTTTAGAAAGATAAGTATGGTGGCTCTGATGGAGGGGTTGGATGAGGCAAGACTAGAAGTGGTAAAGTCGGTGAGGAGAAAGTGTTTGCTATAATCCAGGTGAACAACGATGGGCCTGGATTAGATGAGGTAAAAAGGGGAGGGTTTGCTGGGAGGGGAGATGGATGTGACCTGGTCTTGCACTCTTCCTTCCTTCCTGTAGCTCCTGCTGGAGGAAGAGGATTCCAGCCTGTTGGGCCCTCTCTGCGGCCCAGCCCAGCCCCCTTCCGTGGCTCTGCATATTGGGCGACTGGGGTCCATTTCCCTCCTAAGCTAGAAGCCCAGAGGTGAAGGCCCCGGGGGTAGAGGGCAGCAGCCTGTAGGCATTGCATATTTGGTACTTTACTCACAGATATCTGCATGGAATTTAATGTAGTATATGCTTCAGGCTTTTTTAAAGCTCTCAGGTGCTTTGTTAGCTTTTGGTTCCTTTTGTAGCATGGCCATTTCCTTGGCCAAAGGTGGATATTCTCTTACCTTCCTTGGGTCCTGGGACCTTTTAAAATCCCCAACAAAGTTGTACAGTTCAAGCTACCCAGTATCTAAATAGATTCCTGCATGAGTTCATGTTCCAGGGTATTCATTTGACATGTGATCGTGTATATACCTGTGCACTCATGTCTGCCTCCATGCATGTGAAAACAGAAGAGTATTTTCATTTTGTGTCTTGGTTTGTGTGAGTAAGCAAGAAATAAACCAGTATTGTATTAAGCCACTGAGATGTGGGAGTTGTTTTTATTACCACAGCTTAACCTAGATAGCATATTCAAAAGCAGAGACATTACTTTGCCAACAAAGGTCCGTCTAGTCAAGGCTATGGTTTTTCCTGTGGTCATGTATGGATGTGAGAGTTGGACTGTGAAGAAGGGTGAGTGCAGAAGAATTGATGCTTTTGAACTGTGGTGTTGGAGAAGACTCTTGAGAGTCCCTTGGACTGCAAGGAGATCCAACCAGTCCATCCTAAAGGAGATCAGTCCTGGGTGTTCATTGGAAGGACTGATGCTGAGGCTGAAACTCCGATACTTTGGCCACCTCATGTGAAGAGTTGACTCATTGGAAAAGACCTTGATGCTGGGAGGGATTGGGGTCAGGAGGAGAAGGGGACAACAGAGGATGAGATGGTTGGATAGCTTCACCGACTCGATGGACATGAGTTTGGGTAAACTCCGAGAGGTGGTGATGGACAGGGAGGCCTGGTGTGCTGCAATTCATGGGGTTGCAAAGAGTTGGACACAACTGAGTGACTGAACTGAACCTAGTCTATCCTGAGTGACAGACAGGACTTGTTCACTTCACGCCTCAAAATGAAAGTCAGTTACTCAGTAACTACCACAAGTAACTACGAACTTGGATTTCTTTGTATGGCCAGGTAAGAAAGAATGGTAGGGAAACACAGTAGGTGATTCACTGATTGAATAAATAAGTGACCGCTCTGTTCCAGCTGTTCAGAGGGGCACAGGTTGAAATACCTACAGAGCCAAACAGATCATATAAATGAGTACAGAAGTCCAGAGGAGCCCTGGCAAACTGAGAATGCATGCCCTACCTAAGGAGGCAGCTTCCTTTTGGCCCTAGTGAATTGTTGCCAGGCAGGAATGTGGGCTGAGTACTGCCATATCATCTGATTTTTCAAGAGAAGCTGGAAAACTAAATTTCTGTTTTACATTTCTTAATTTTCAAATGCTGGCTCAGTTTTTCTTTAAATCCTGTGCTGTGCTTAAACAAAACATACCTTGAGGCCAACTTTGGTCAAAGGAATGCCAATTTAATGCTCGTCTGTTGTTATTTAGTCGCTATGTTGTGTCCAACTCTCTGTGACCCCACGGACTCTAGCCTGCCACGCTCCTCTGTCCACTGGATTTTCCCCAACAAGAATACTGGAGTGGGTTGCCATTTCTTTCTCCAAGGGATCTTCCCAACCATGGGATCAAACCTATGTCTCCTGCATTGCAGGAGGATTCTTTACCACTGAGCCACCAGGGAAGCCCCAATGCTGATCTAACATAATATTTTTATAATGGGGAGACTGAGACCAATCAGAACAGGAGTAATCAAGTTAGTCTTTATAAAAGGTTTTCCTGAACTTGGGAGGTTCATGTATCTAAGATTTGAAGGACCTATAAAAGGATGGTAACAATTATTGAGTTCTCACTGTATGAAATTCCCACATACCCTCACAGCAACTCTGTAAGCTATGCATGATTACTCTGATTTTACAAATAAAGGAACAAGCTTAAAGAGATAAAGTGACTTGTCCAAGTATTTTAGGAAAAATTTGTAGGCAAATACTGAAGAAAGTTTCCTTTTCCTTGCCAGGCCCAAATTAATTGTGCTTAGTTGCTCAGTCGTGTCCAACTCTTTGTGACCCCATGTAATCTGCTAGGCTCCTCTGTTCATGGGGATTCTCCAGGCAGAAATACTAGAGTGGGTTGCCATGCCCTCCTCCATGGGAACTTCCCAACCCAGGAATCAAACCTGGGTCTCCTGCATTGCAGGCAGATAAATCAATTAATAGATAATTTTTATAATACATAGAGTGAAAAATTCAGGACTCCAGGAGACAGACAGACATCCCAAGCGTTTTTCAAAAAGTCTTTGCTTTTGCATTCAAGATAGCAGTAGTAATAATATCTTACTCAGTTTGTTTCTTAGTCCTCTGCTGTCAAGTTTTTCTTCTTGAACTGTTACAAGTATGTGGAGACCTGTTGAGCTATTCCAAAGATATGAAGATTTGGAGACCCCCATCCCCATTCCCACTCTTAGAAGGGCCAAACATTCATGCCTGGGAGGATGATTCTGTTTCCTAATATTACCTACACACCTCTTTTTATTCAAGATAAATGATGGTGATGGCATCCAATTACAACTTGCTATTTTCCAGTTTGGGGTCTTGAAAAGATGAGCTGCTTCTAATTCTAACAGATTACAGAGCAACAAATCTCCAACACTTCTCAGGACTAGGACTCAGTGTAGGATAACCAAAGGATAAATCGGTTCACACCTTCCTTTCCTGACCTTGTTTTAACTTAGATGTATGATTGCCCCTTAACAGACCTTCCTAAGCCTTGTGCCATGCTCTCTCAGTGACAAATAGCCAAGCTCCATAATCAAGGGGGAGGGAAGCATTGCAACATGCAACATGGCTAAGACCCTGTTATTCAGGGCTGACCAAAGGTCCTCAGTTCACCAAGCTCACACAGCTGGGAACAGTAAAAGAGAAAGTATAATTTGAGGTTAAAGGATGACATGAGAAAAGGGAGGGGGAAAAAGAAAGTGATGAAGACTGGAGAAAGGAGAGCTGGGGGCAGGCCATTCCTTATGGACCCATTTCTCTGCAGCCCATTTCCCCTTCTTGTCAGACTTGGCAGGACCTTTTACACTCCTGGCTAGATCTAGTTTGTCTGTCAAATTGTCACGGTGCCCCCATTGCTTCCCCAACCACTTCCCCAGGGAGAGGGTGAAGGCTCTGCAGAGGACAGGTGTGGGGGAAAAGGCAGGTTTACAGATTGTTCATGCTCCTACATGGCTGAAGCATCCTTCACCTGCAGTTGTGGAGAGGCAATGGGCTCTTGGCCTCTAATCAGCCTTTGGAGATTAAAGCTAATAGACTGTGAGCACTGTTTGGTATATCACTCCCTTTCCCAGCACCCATTACCAGGTGAGGAAAGGTGTTGCCCAGGTCCAACAGGGTACTGAGTAAATCATCCCTCTTCTAAGCTTCCTTCACGTACCATCCTCATTCATGTTCTGCACAAATCACCAATGAGTTTCCAGATTTGAAGCATCATCCTGCTCCTCTCCAGACAAACACCCATGTTTCACTTCAGGAGCTCCTTTTACATTCTGCCCTTTGGGAATCCACACACTCTTTCACTCAGCCCTGTGTGAACCTGGTCCACTCCAGACTATGCTCCTTGACCATTGTAGCACCATCATACCACCCACCCCCATCCGGTTTCTCTACTCAAACCCTCATTGCCTGATCCACGAGATCTCATCCTGCATCCCTATCACACTGTGTAGCTGGCTCTGCAGCCGCCAAAGTATATTCATATAGACAATTCTATAACCCATGCCCTACACAGACCCTCATCCTTTTCATCTAACTTAATATCTGTAATAAGCCCCTTAGATAGACTTCCTTACATTCCTCAGGGGCCCTTAGCCCCTAGTTTACAAGCCTGATCACCTTGAGCTGGGCCTGTCCAAGCACGTCTTCCCCTCTAACAGAGCCTGCATTCAACTCCTCTCTGGCCACTCAGCATGAATGACTAAATACGTTGTCTTGATTCCTTAGGAATTTTTTTTTTCCTACAAAGTAAATGTACTGTAACATGGCTTCTCCCGTCATCATGACATGAACAACTTCCCCACCCTCAAACCATTTTTTAAGAGTTTTTTTCTTTCAAGCAGTTTTTAGGTTCATAGCAAAACTGAGCAGAAAGTAAGAGCTTTCATATTCCCCTCGCTCCCCAAAGCCTTCCCTCCTATCAGCCTCACATATCAGAGTAGTACGTTTGTTAGAATAGCTGAGTCTACGCTGACACATTGTAGTTTACATTAGGATTCATATTACAATATTGTCTCCTCGCAGCAAGTCAGCAACTTCATCAAACCACAGGTGTGTCCTCTGTGTTCTTGGACTTTAGACGAATTAACCTAGAGAATGCATGTAACACTACCTGTTCTTTGCAAAGTAGGCACGCAAAAACATTTGCCAACAGAATTAGTATGTGTGCACTTTGTCTGAAGAAGGGCTTCCCAGGTAAAGAATCTGCCTGCAACGCGGGAGGCCTGGGGTTTGATCCCTGGGTTGGAAGATCCCCTGGAGGAGGGTATGGCAACCCACTCCCCCGATTCTTGGCTGGAGAATCCCCATGGGCAGAGAAGCCTGGTGGGATACAATCCATGGGGTCACAAACAGTCTGACAGGACTGAGTGACTGAGCACACACACATGTCCAAAGAGACTCCGGCTTTAGGAAGCAGAGCTGAACTTCGAAGGTCCCGCCTCTGCTTCTCGGTTCCTGCCCTTTTCTGCTCCCCGCCTCCAGGGCCTCATTCACACTCCGCTCTCCAGGGCCATGGTGAAGCAATTTCCGCCCTAAGAAGGGTGGGGCTTCCGTCTCCTGCTCTCGCGATTGCTGCTGGTCGAGAAGGGTAGGCTGGCCGCAATTCTTCCGTGTCCTTCCTCTGGGCTCCCGGTCACAGTTCCGCCCTTACTAGCCCCACCTTCGGCCAGAAAAGCCACTTCCACTCGGAAAAAGGAGTCGTCCCGCTGGAGGCGCCGGTCTATTTCCTGCCCAGCCAGCTTCCCCTTAACTTCCGCCAGGAGATACAGCCTCTGCCGCTATTCGTTCCATCCACGATTGAGGCAGACGAAGCTAGATTCCCTCCTGCTCGAGATTAGAGCTCCTCACTCTATCTCGATGCAGGAGAAAGAAGAGCGAGGAAAAAGCCTCCACCCTCCCACCACCCCCGCCCACGTCCGCGGAGGTGAAGCCGCTTTTGCCCTGAGATAGGTGGAGCCACCTTTTTGTAAACCCGTTCTCGCGAGCTCTCGGAACTCTCGCGATAACCGACGCCCGACTTGTGCGCCCGGGAAACCCCGTTGCTCCCTTTCCCCTGGCTGGCAGCGCGGAGGCCGCACGGTAAGAAGAGTGCTCCGGGACGACCCGGGCGCGGGGAGTCGGGGCTCGGTTTCCGAGCCCGAGGCACGTGCCTGGGAGCGCCGGGGCACCCGCGGTGGGGCCGCCCCGCCCCCTAGAGCCGCGGCCACGTGCGAGCGGCAAGCCCGGACATGTCTGGCCCGCGCGGTTCGGGAACCGCGGCTGGGCCAGGTGGACACCCGGGAAAGCGGGGGCGGGGTGGGGGGGCAGAATCGGGGGCTGGTGACGTACAGCGTCTTGATAAACGGGGTCAGGCAGTGTTAATGCACCCCAGAGACACCGTGGTCGTCAGTAAGCTCTGTAACAGCCACAGGCGCCAGGGCCTCTAAAGAGGGGAATTGCAGTAGGGCCTTCGGAAAGGAAGGGGAGTGCGGCGGTTACGTCGCGGTAGGGCTGGGTCCTGACCTTTGGCAGTCTTCTCCATCCATCCTGTGTTCTCCTGTTCGACCTTGCCCGCAGATGCCTGGAGTTACTGTAAAGACGTGAACCAGCAGGAGTTCGTCAGAGCTCTGGCAGCCTTCCTCAAAAAGTGAGTGTGGAGACTGGGTGGGGGCTCTGGGCTTTCTTTTCCTGGCTGGGGAGGCTTGTTGGAGTGAGTGTGGAGTCCACTCTTTCTGCATGAGGCCTGGGTTGTGTGAGTATTTTTCTGTTCTGGGGCTCATCGGGCTCCTAGTGCGGTACAGTTGTGCTGACGGAAGGGAATTGGGATGGAGTTTGTGGAGACTCCTGAACTGTGCCTGTCCTGGTCCCAGGTCCGGGAAGCTGAAAGTCCCTGAATGGGTGGACACCGTCAAGCTGGCCAAGCACAAAGAACTTGCTCCCTACGATGAGAATTGGTTCTACACACGAGCTGGTGAGGAACTGGGGCCTTTGGATGGGGAGTGGAGGGCTGGGTGTCCCCTTTGTGGGTTCCTCCTTGTCCCCCAGAAATTCCAAGAGAGAAGTATTGACTCTGTCATTGCCTGCTTTGTGTGACGTAGGGTAATTTTGTGTTGTGATATTTGTTCATTGGTAAGCGATTTTACGTGAGGACCTTTGCTTTCCTCGGAGCCTCGAGGGAATCCCAGGGACAATGATGAGTCAAGTGTTCATCTTTTGCCTAGAAGTAGTTCGTTTTCTAGAGAGTCGTGCTTTCAGTGTTTCTTTCCTGTTTTCATTCAGGTCATCACAGTAGCCTATCTCCTCTTTAACAAGATGTTCATAGCAAAGGGGTTAGAAATGTGACCCAGTTATTCTAAATCTTGACAAGTCTCAAGTGCACAGAAGAAAACGTTAATGGTCACCCTGTACCAGCTCCTTCGCTTACCTTTTTATTAATCCTTCAGTAAGGACGGACTTAAGTATAGTCCCTGATTGCACAGTGTTAGTATTGTCTTATCTGTCTTTTTAATGACAGAAGTTTCTCCAAGAAGTCACCCCCATGAAGCTTATCTTGGGAGTGGGGGATGGGGTTCAGCCCTGGATTGTGCCAAGGCAGCAGCCTCTGCGCAGGCCTTCACTGCAGGCTCCCAGCCTCTCTACTCTCGAGCCTTCCTCCTCTGTGAAGTGGATTCTGTCCTGACCACAGCTTGTCTCCATGTGGGAAGTAGGTGGGAAACAGAGTTTAGAAGCTGACAAAACTCCAGCATGACTTTGAGAAGAGTTGGCCTTGGTCAAGTTGCCCAGTACCGCAGAACATGGAGTGTTTTGTAGTCTGAGCCCTGATGACTGTGAAGTGAGTGGGGTGGGTAGCTTACCCACCTATTCACTTCAGGTTTTTAGAAAGATGGGGGAGTGGGACAGGGTTTGTTTGGTCCTGACTGCTATTTTGTAGGTGAATATGCGTGTGTTGTGTAATCTATACCTAACAGAAACCTCCCATATAGGGACTGGTGGTAGCTGTTTCGCTGTTGATGTCAGAGTGGTTAAGACATGAGGTGTGCCTGCTCCTGAGACCACAACCCACTTGGCCTTGTCATCACTTGGGAGTTGGTGGTGGGCAGCTGTCTTCCCTTGGCTGTGTTCTGTACTTTGCGTTTCTAGGTGGCAGGAGGTGGGGGTTGGGGAAAGGGCCATGGGTAGTGCTGGTCCTCTCCACACTTGCTGTGGCCCCTTTCTGTCCACTATGCACCTTCCCTAACACCTCACTCTGGGTGTACGTCCTCTGCCTGCCTGCTGGTCTCCCTCTGGATTTCCAGAGCCCCCTTTTGACTGGACTTTCCCAACTGCCCTAGTGGCACAGATAGCAGTTCTAGACCAAGGTTTGTTGGGGCACAGACACGGTTATTCGTTTACAGTCACAGCAGAGGCCAGGGTTGGAGCTATGACAGACTACCGTCTGACCTTTAACAGGAAAAGTTTGCCAACCTCTACTGAAATCTGGAGCACTCCCACTCAGTTTGTTCAGTTCATACTCTGGACGAGGAGAGTCATGGGGTAAATTGCTTGCCCAAGAGGAGACTGGGGTACCGACAGATGAAGACCCTGGGAGGGTGTGGCAGGCTGATCTCAGGTGTAGATTACAGGGGCAGGGTAGGTGACAGGGCCTTACTAAGGGTGCTCTGGAAGAGGTGCTGTTGTCTCTAGGGATGAATCACCTCTAGGTAGTGGTGCTGGCGGAGTGTGTGAGGGATGAGGTGTGGAGATGAACCGTTTCAGGAGGAGCAGGGACCTCTGAGGGAAGGAGCGGGGTCAGGGGAGACACTGAAGGCTTTGAATGGGGGCGCTGCATTGTGGCCTGGGTAGACATGAGTGCTCAGATGGGCCTGCTTGAGAGGGAGGTAAGGATATGGTGTGTGTCTGGCAGTGAGTGAGCCGCTGCTGGATGGGGGTACCTGAATCCCTTCTCCCAGCCACCCCCAACGCCATACAGCTTGCAAAATCTTTGTTCACTGACCGTGGATTGAACCCAGGCTCTGGGCAGTGAAAGCACAGAGTCCTAACCCCTGGACTGCCAGAGAATTCCCACTGAATGCATTTCATTGTAATGTGGAGGCCAGTCCCAGTCTGAGCGGTTTCCTTTTCCCACCTTAGATTCAGTGGGTCAGGATGAGCCGTGAATGTGAACTTAACACGGGCTGTTGGTTTGCTAGGCTGTGAAGACTTGTTTGGTCTCCCATTTGCCAAGTGGAGTGTGACCTGCCCCCTCATACACTTTGGGGCCCAACAAGACACCTAGTGGGGTTTGGGGTGCTGCGTGGTCCTTCCTCTGCAATTTGAGGTAGGAGTGACTTCTCATCCGCGTCTCCCTAGAGGGAGCAGGAGGATGCCTTGGAGGGGCTGAAGGAAAAGCCATTTGTGGCAGCCCCTCGTTCACTGAGGCTGTCATAAACACCATTGGGGTGCCCTGGGTTTGTGCCCTTGGAGCTCTACTTCAGGAGGAGGGCCTGGGGCCTCGGCCTAGGTCTGAAGGGCTGTGGAGGGTAGGTAAAGGGGGTCAGTGTTTCTATAGAACTCAATATTTTGACTGTTAATTCCAACTTGTGAAGTTAATACTCTTGGTCCCCATTATAACGGGTCAGAAAAATAATCTGCACGAACTGCTGTGATGGGGGTGGACCTGGTACTTGCCACACCAGATGGTCGGGGGAGGCGGCCATTGCCATGCCACTTGGCTTATGGGACTTAGTTCTTCGACCAGGGGTCGAACAGGCCCTTGGCAGTGAGAAAGCAGCATCCTAACCGCTGGACCACCAGGGATGTCCCCCGCACCTGATAGTTGTAGTGGTGTTAAGTTGGGCTTGTTGGAGTCTGTTCTCTGCCTTTTGCTGTTGGAACTGGAGTAAGTTGTCCCCGTGAGCACCGTGCCACTGACCACTAGACATGGGTGGGCTCTGTCTCAGCTGACGTGGAGCTATGTTGGGATTCAGACCCCAGCTACCAGGCAGCTCACCCCTTTCCGTGGTGAGACTGGGCTGAGTGCTATCCTGGTTCAGCAAAATTCACGTCTAGTGTGCAGCCTCTTCAGATGTTGGTGAAATCAGGGTGTTCGTCTTAACCCTTCTGTGGGGCTCTCATTCCTTCCACAGCCCAAGTGGAGAGCTGGTCTCCAGGTGGAACCAGGGCATGGCCAGACAGGTGGGGGCGGGGGAGTGGCCACTGGGCTTCTGCACTGGTCTTGAAGGCCATTTCTCCATGAGGTCACTCCCCTGGCAGAAAGCTGGTTGAGGGAAGGGGGCGTCTTATAAGAGGTGAGTCTTTTGATCCTGGCAGTGGGTCGGCTGCTTGATGCCTGGAAGAGGGCCAGGGCCCTGGTAGGCTACAGTCCACAGGGTCACAAAGAGTCAGATACGACTGAGCAACCTCACTGGTACCTACAGGCTGGTGGTCACAGTGCAAACCATGGGGACAGAAAGAACCAAGGAGAGTGATGTAAAGGGAGCAGGGCCAGAGGCAGTGACGCCAGGGAGAGGCTGCTCAGTGGTCCTGGGGAAGCAGTGGGAGTTAGTGCTCCGTGATAGTTCCCTGTGGCCTGTGTCTGTATCTGGAGGCGGGCTGACTGTGGGCTGTGTGCAGCAACTGCCCTGGGGGAGGCCACCCCCAACCCTGGCTCTTGACAGGGTCATGGACATGGCCCAGTGCCCTGTGACTCTTGGCACCAAGTCATTATTGAGAGACTAACTTCTGACTCATCTTCAGGACCAGGGAGAATCTTAATGTGTGGGGACCTGGAGTCCCTACCCTTGAGCTTTCAGCCAGGTGGGGCCATGTGGTGGCCAGCATCTGGGCCCCAGCTCTTTCAAACCTCAGTCGCTCCCTGAGGTAGAAAACCAGAGCCATCTGCGGGGCTGTCTGTCCCTCCAGAGTGGCCGCACTACCAGGCTGGTTCCTGAGGCCATCTTACTACTCACAGGAGAGAGCGTAAAAGCAGGTGGCACAGGGCCTGGCGGGCCAGCGTTCCAGTTGAACAGGAGAGATTTCCAAGGAGACTGGCCAGGGGACTTGCCCAAGCCAGGCTAGGGACCAGAAACCCCAGTCCACAGAGCAGGTTGACATAACTTCCAGGTTGGGATTGTCCACGGTATTAGGATGACAGCATCCCTGCCACTGGGAACCCGAGCTGTTTAGGGCAGGCCTGGGACGGCAGTGAGGCAATCACCAGGTCCTTTCTGCAACTCTCCAGCCCTGCAGAGCTCTCAAAGAGTTGTTTGTGGACAGCCACGGCTCAGACATTTGCCGGGCTCCATTGTGAAACCTCAGGTCCACCTCACCACTTGGCTGGGGCAGTTGCGGCTAAGACAGTCCCGAGGGCAGCAGGAAATGCCCGGTCGCGTGGCTGCGGCAGCCTCTCCACTGCTGGCCCCCAGGCTCCTGAGCCAGGGGCAGTGGAGCTTTGTGTGCATTCTCCTGTGCTGTTTCTCCAACTATAAGATGGTGAGACTCTGCTCCCTGTGGAATTCAGTGTGTGACCCTGAGCAGGGCCCTTTCTTGTGGGCTTCTGTGCCTTCTGTGGAAGGGTTCTCAAGCCTCCCTTCCCTCCCACCCAGCTTCCACAGCACGGCACCTGTACCTCCCGGGGTGGCGCTGGGGTTGGCTCCATGACCAAGATCTATGGGGGCGTCAGAGGAACGGCGTCATGCCCAGCCACTTCAGCAGAGGCTCCAAGAGCGTGGCCCGGCGGGTCCTCCAAGCCCTGGAGGGGCTGAAGATGGTGGAAAAGGACCAAGATGGGTAAGCCAGAGAGGGGAAGCTGGGCGCAGGAGGGTGCTTGGGCAGATCCCCAGTAGTGCCTCTATGGAGGACCACCCCCTCTGCCCATCAGTCAGGTGTCAGGTGAGTCCTGGCCCTCGGGCAAGCAGGGGGTTCAGGAGAGCGAGCAGCCGAGGGGGCCTCGCCCGACCTCTCTGGCTGACTACTCCAGGCTCCAGGAAGGTAATTTAGCGACTGTCTGCTTTCATTAGTCTGCTCGTTAACTTTTCCCAATTGATTTTTCGGGGCTTTTGATCTATTGCTTGCAGAAACGACACCCCATCAACTCAGGACAAGGGAGGGTTCCCACTGCAGCCTCCAGCTTGTTAGAATGCAGCCGACTGGGGACCTGAGTGGGACTTGGCTGGCGGCATGAGGTCCTGTGGCTAGGTGCCTCCTTGGGAAGCCTGGATCATGTCCAGGAGAGGCCTGGCTGGGATCAGGGATGCTGGTGAGAGTCCACGCTCACCTGGGCTTGCGTGACCCTTCTCTCCCACAGGGGCCGCAAACTGACACCTCAGGGACAGAGAGTCTGGACAGAATCGCTGGACAGGTAAGTGAGGACTTCAGTCACCACCTGAGGCCCTCTGGAGCCTGGGTTTTGACAGTTTCCTCCTCTGGAGGGGTACAGCCAGGGAAGCGGGGGTGCAGGAGAAAGAAGGTTTCTAACAGACTTCCCATCACGGGGCTGGGAGACAGGTTGGAATGCAGGACCCTGGGTGAAGGGGCCCCAAGCCTGGGTGCAGCCAGCTGGGCCTCTTCTGCAGGGCACGTTCCCTCACAGGCTACTCCGTCTCCCCAGGTCAGCCTTCTAATTCTGACTGCAGGGTGCCACAGAACCTGGCCTCCACGTGGAGGCCGACTGGCCTAGACACCCTGGGCCAGTCTCCCTGTCTGGGGTAATGCTCTCGGCCACTTCACAAGGTGGTGGCGAGGATTCTTGAGCTGCAGCAGCAGGAGCCCCGGGGCCTGGCATGAACCTGTTGTTAGTTTTTCTTCTTTGTGTCATTGACTTAGCCCCCCGGGAGCCTTGGACTGTGGAGTCCCGTAGTTTCTCAGTGTCAGACAACAGTGGCATATTCAGCCCTCTGGGAATGGGAGGTGGCCTGGCAGGGGCAATGCAGGGCCTGGCACCAGCAGCTGTGTGGACTGGGTTGATGGGCAGAGGTCAGAATCATACTACAGAAACTACTACTACTACATACTACTCAGAAACTGAGTCCCAGTTTCTGCTTCGGTAAAAGGGAAAGTGCCCGAGGTTGTGAGCCTCTGGTGAGATGAATACATAGGAAACCACAAATCAGGAGGCCTGGTGCCCCCTGGTTAGTGAAGCACCCGAACACGGCCCCACAGCTGATCATAAATATTTGTCTATCTTTCCCACAGGTGGCAGCTGCCAACAAGAAGCATTAGAACAAATGATGCTGGGTTAATAAATTGCCTCATTCGTAACCCCCAGTCTGGATCTCCTGTTTTGGGGGGTGGGGCAGGAGGACGGAGCACTTCCCTTCCCTTGTGAAAGGCACCAGGGCCTTCCTGGATGGCCGTAGTACTCAGCAGCCCCGGAAACCTGAGGCCTGGCTTCCAGATTCAAACAGCTTCCTCTGCCTCGTGTGCACTTCCTTCCCCTGATCTACATGGGATCCTTCACTTGGGATCTCTAGCCTGGGCCCTGCTATACCCCCTTCAACCAGGGGAAGCTGCAACATGGGCCCAGCTGGGACCAGAGTGTTAACTTGCTTCCCCAGGGGAGGGATGTGACACCTGCACAGAGGCTGCCGTCTGGGGCCTGCTCCGGGCTCTGCCCACTCTGGGTCTCCATGGTGATTGGCTCTTGGCACTGATGGGACCTTCCCCCGGTAGCTCAGACAGTAAAGAATGCTGCCCTTGGAGAAGGGAACGGCGGCTATCCACTCCAGTACTACTGCCTGGAGAACTCCATGGACAGAGAGAGGAACCTGGTAGGCTATGGTCCATGGGGTCACAAAGAGGATGCTGAGCAGCTTTGACTAATGGGACAGGAACTACCTGTGCCTGGGCCCCTGGTTGAAGCAGGACACCCTTTTAATCCTAGAGGGAGAAGCCTTAGCACCCTAAGAACCAGGCCCACCTCCCAGATGTGTCCCCAAATGTCTCTACTTTTTAAAACGTTGTCTAGGTTGGTCATAACTTTCCTTCCAAGGAGCAAGCGTTTTTTGATTTCCTGGCTGTAGTCACCATCTGCAGTGATTCTGGAGCCCAAGAAAGTCTGCCACTGTTTCCATTGTTTCCCCATCTATTTGCCATGAAGTGATGGGACCACATGCCATGATCTTACTTTTCTGAATGTTGAGTTTTAAGCCAATTTTTTCACTCTCCTTTTTCATCAAGAGGCTCTTTTAGTTCTTCCCTTTCTGCCATAAGGGTGGTGTCATCTGTGTATCTAAGGTTACTGATATCTCTCCCAGCAATCTTGATTCCAGCTTGTGCTTCAGCCAGGCATTTCGCGTGATGTACTCTGAATATAAGTTAAATAAGCAGAGTGACTATATACAGCCTTGACACTCCTTTCCCGATTTGGAACCAGTCTGTTGTTCCATGTCCAGTTCTAACTTTCTTCTTGACCTGCATACAGATTTCTCAGGGATTTCCCTTGTGGCTCAGCTGGTAAACAATCTGCCTACAATGCAGGAGACCTGGGTTGGGAAGATCCCCTGGAGAAGAGAAAGGCTACCCACTCCAGTATTCTGGCTGCAGAACCCCATGGACTCTAAAATCCATGGAGTCGCAAAGAGTCAGACACGACTGAGACTGAAGTACTAGAGATGCTGTATAACCATATCACTTAATACTTTTGTGAAGTAGGTGCCCAAACGCACCCACTTTCAGTTCAGTTGCTCAGTTGTGTCCGACTCTGCGACCCCATGAACTGCATCACACCAGGCCTCCCTATCCATCACCAACTCTTGGAGTCCACCCAAACCCATGTCCATTGAATCGGTGATGCCATCCAACGATCTCATCCTCTGTCGTCCCCTTCTGCCCTCAATGTCACAGCATTAGGGTCTTTTCAAATGAGTCAGCTCTTCACATCAGGTGGCCAAAGTGTTGGAATTTCAGCTTCAACATCGTTTGGAGATGGGAAAAAGAAGTCACAGGATGCGTGATTTTCCTCATGACCTACAGCTAGGAGGTGGCAAAGCCGGCATTTGATAGCTACAGCCAGCTACCTGGGCTGTAGCCCCTGAAGGGCTTAGAAATGAGGAAAATGAGACCCAAAAGGTTACACTCCTGGGCATGGCCTTGAGCCAGTCAGTCCTTGTTTGGGACATAAGTTTCCTTTTTTGTCGATTGAGAATGAAATTTCCCAGAATCGTCCTGGGAATGCAATGCCAAGCATCTGGTTAGCTTGCCCAGTGCCAGATACCAGGGGTGCTGGGTAAGTGGGTTGTGGAAGTGCCCAGACAAACCAGCCTGCCTGAGAGGGCCTGCAATGCGGAGGCTGCACCCCTCTGGCCACTTGGGGGCAGTCAAGGGCCTGAAAACCAGCTTGGCCAGGAAGGATGCTGAAGGAGGTGAATTCCCAAGGGCTGCAGTGACTGGACCACCCAGGTATCTTCCTACGTTGAGGTCAGAAGGAGGAACTTTAGTACAGAGGGGCTTATAACCCGCTATACAGAGAGTAGCCCAGCGGAACAGCTGGGTCCCTGGAGGGAAGGGGGGAGGGGTCCGAGGGCCAGAGAAGAGGAAGTGTGTCCTAGGAACCCTGCTCTGTGATATTCTTACAGCCTCAAAAAGCAGAGGGGTTGTGCCCAAGTTACAGGAGGAGAAACTGAGGCTCAGATGACCAGAGCTGAGATTCAAGCCCAGGAGGTGTGATCTCTTGAGGCCCATGTTCTTCTATGTGGGCGACATTTGAACTTTTTTAAATTACAAAAGACTTCAACACGCAAAACAGTATAATAGTGTAGCAAGGACCCATGAACCCACTACCCAGCTTAAAAAGTAAAACGACCTAAATCTAAGAGAGACAAAGCCTTCTGTGTACCCTTCCCCCAAGGGGAACCCCCTTGCGAGTGGGGTATCACTCCCCTGCATGGGCTCACCCCTTTCCTGCACACACGTTTCCCTAACAGCACACATTGCTTTGCCTTTTGAAAACAAGTCAGCGGGATCCTGCCACAGTCCATTTCTTTTCATTTTTTGGTTAGTCCTGGGATGTAGCCCTGTTGACAAGTGAAGCTCGGACTCTTTTGCTGTGTGCTACTTTATTGACAACCAATACTTTGGCCACCTGATGCGAAGAGCTGACCCACTGGAAAAGACCCTGATGCTGGGAGAGGAAAGGGATGACAGGGGACGAGAAGGTTGGATGGCATCAATGGACATGAGTTTGAGCAAACTCCAAGAGATGGTGAAGGACAGGGAAGCCTGGCATGCTGCAGTCCATGGAGTCGCCAAGAGTCGGGTACAACTGAGTGACTAAACAACAACAACCAGCAACCCACTCCAGTATTCTTGCCTGGACAATCCCATGGACAGGGGAGCCTGATGGGCTACAGTCTATGGGGTTGCAAGAGTCAGACACGACTTAGCTACTAAGCCACCACCACAATCAGTTTGGTTCAGTTCAGTCCCTCAGTCGTGTCCAACTCTGCAACCCCATGGACTGCAGCACGCCAGGCCTCCCTGTCCATCAGCAACTCCCAGAGTGTACCTAAACTCATGTCCACTGAGTTGGTGATTCCATCCAACCATCTCATCCTCTGTCGTCCCCTCCTCCTCCTACCGTCAATCTTTCCCAGCATCAGGGTCTTTTCCAATGAGACAGCTCTTCACATCAGGTGGCCAAAGTACTGGAGTTTCAGCTTCAACATCAGTCCTTCCAATGAACACCCAGGACTGATCTCCTTTAGGATGGACTGGTTGGATCTCCTTGCAGTCCAAGGGACTCTCAAGAGTCTTCTCCAGCACCACAGTTTGAAAGAGTCAATTTTTCAGCACTCAGCATTCTTTTGGTCCAACTCTCACATCCATACATGACCACTGGAAACACCACAACCGTGACTAGACACACCTTTGTTGGCAAGGTAATGTTTCTGCTTTTGAATATGTTATTTAGGTTGGTCATAACTTTTCTTCCAAGGAGTAAGCATCTTTTAATTTCCTGGATGCAGTCACCATCTGCAGTGATTTTGGAGCCCAAAAAAATAAAGCCAGCCAGTTTCCATTGTTCCCCCATCTGTTTGCCATGAAGTGATGAGACTGCATGTCATGATCTTACTTTTCTGAATGCTGAGTTTTAAGCCAACTTTTTTTACTCTCCTCTTTCACTTTCATCAAGAGACTCTTTAGAGACTCTTTAGTTCTTCTTCACTTTCTGCTATAAGGGTGGTGTCATCTGCATATCTGAGGTCATTGATATTTCTCCCGGCAGTCTTGATTCCAGCTTGTGCTTCATCCAGCCCATCATTTCTTATGATGTGATTTTTTTAATTTGGGGGGATGCTTGGAGTCTGCATATAAGTTAAATAAGCAGGATGACAATATACAGCCTTGATGTACTCCTTACCATAGCTCAATGTATATATTCATTCTCCTATAAAGGAATATCTCGTCTGTTTCCCAGTTTTGGCTGCCAAAAATCTCCCTGCCATGAATTTCTTCCTAGGTGTCCCGTTATGTGTGTATGTCTTATATGTGTGTGCACATGTGTGACATGGTCCCCTAACAGCTCACAAACATCTCAACAACTTCATATCATTCCACTCCCCCACCCTTCAGGCTTCATTTTCCTCCCACTTGACCTAAAATGATGTTCAAAGGAACCTGGGCACACATAAGTGACTTGGAATCCCTGCTCCGCCACGAGAGTATAACACTGGGCAAGTGACAGATGGCGCCCCTCTCTGTGATGGCCTCAGTTTTCCCCCTTTTAAATTGGTGGGGGGTGGGGGCGGTAAGTGGCCTACCCTACTGACTTGTGGCTGAAATGAAAGAACACCAGGAAAGAGCCCATTGTGGCCCTTGGATGTCAGGAATATCATCTTAAGTCACAGCACCAGGGAGATATTTTCATCCTCATCTCTTGGATTAAAAATGCTGAACCTCAAGGACTTCCCTGGTGGTCCAGTGGCTAAGACTCCATGCTCCCAATGCATGGGGCCCGGGTTCAGTCCCTGATCAGGGAACTAGAACCCACATGCCACAACTTGCTAGAGTTCACATGTCGCAATTAAGACCCTGCACTGCCACATAAAATGATACATATATATATTTTTAAATGCCGAACCTCAGAAAGGAAAGCCATCACCTTGTCACAGAGTTGGTGAGCCTACCTCATTTATTCATCATGTGTGTATGTTAGTCACTCAGTCGTGTCTGACTCTTTGCAACCCCATGGACTATAGCCCACCAGGCCCCTCTGTCCATGGACTTCTCCAGGCAAGAATACCGGAATGAGCAGCCGTTCCCTTCTCCAGGGGTTCTTCCTGCATCTCCTTATATGTGTGTGTGCATGGGACTGAAGCCTTGTCTCCTGCATTGGCAGGTGGATTCTTTACCACTGACCCCCAGGGAAGCCCTTATTCCTCATAAACATTAGTAATAACGAACCTTTACTGAGCACCTATCCAAGTGCCGGGGTCCTGTGTTCAGCGCTGTGTATGTACAACCTCTTTTGTTGGAAAAATTCTCTTTTCCAATCCCAAGAAGGGAGGACACAGGAGGCTTAGGGACTCCCCATGCTCTGATGGTTAAGAAGCCGCCCTGCAAGGCAGGGGACATGGGTTTGAGCCCTGGTCAGGGAACTAATATCCCGTGTGCCATAAGGCAATAAGCCCACGGCCACAACTAGAGAATCTGTGGCCCCAGTGAAAGATCCCGCACGACACAGCGAAGATCTCATATGCTGCGACTAAGACCCAATGCAACCAAATAAATTAACAAGTATTTTTAAAAAGAAGTGAGGACACAGAGGCTCAGAGATGGGACAAGTTTTGCCCAAGGCCAATGAGAGGCAAAGACCAAGCTTGGAACCACCACCGCCCTTGACTGCCTGTGTGCAACAGGCCCCCCAAACCCTGGCTCCCTTGGGCGGGGCAGGTTTCCTTTCCAGTGACGAGCCAGGCCTTGAACCAATCTCTTCCCCCCACCCAAGCAGCCTCCTCTCAGGGGAGTTGTGGTGGCCACAGGTGCAAGAAGCGGTTCCTCTCCACTCGAGGCCTGAAGCCTCCTCCACCAGGGGCTTCCCCCTGGCCTGCCAGCCAGAGGGCCCAGCAGTGGGGCCAGTGAAGCCCATCTCCGCGGGGCTGGGCAGGAAGTGGGGGCGGGGTTTGGGGCTCAGCCGAGGTGGGATCTGGTACCCCAGGACTGCTGCAACCCAGACTAGCCAACCCCCTGGGAGAAGATGCCTGAGGGTCCCCAAGCCCTGCAAAGCCCGCCTGCCACCATCTTTCTCCTCCTGATCTCCGCTGCTGGCCTGGGTACGTGGTTAACAGGCAGGTGCTGGGGGAGGCGGTAGTGGGAACTGAGAGACTGTTAAGAGGGGGCCCAGGCAGAGGGCGAAGGAGAGGAGCTGGCAGGAGGCAGGCTAGAAAAGACCCTGTAGAAACTGCATCTGTCTGCTTGTTTGTCCCAAACAGGCCGGTGGGAGGCTGGAGGGGGCTCAGTGGAGTTGAAGGTGCGTCCTGGCCCGGTGGAGGGAGGCAGGGGCAGGAGACACCTTCCCCACCTGCTCGTCCCCCAGATCAAAATAAGGAACTAAGGTTGCCCTTGACTGACTGAGCTCCAGAGCTGGGGGCAGGGGAGGGGACGGTGGTGAGTAGCAGTCAGCTTCAGGGGGAGAAAAATCTTTCTCCTTTTCTGCCTTGAATCCTAGTCTTCACCCCCTACTTAGGGAACCCCCTTCTCAGTGCTGGGGGAGTAGGTGACCTTCCCCCTTGCCCTCTCACGCAATGCCAGCTGGCAGGGCTGTGACCACCCTGTTTGACCAAGGAATTGAGACAGCCAGTCACCCCAAATTTCCACTGGGAGCTGAGATTGGAGTGACTCCTCAGGTTGCTGTCTCTTACCCCGCTTCTTCCTCCTTCTCTCTTCCCCACCTCTCCCCTCCTCCCTCCAAAAGAGGCAGAGCCAGCCATGCGGACTGGCCCAGGAGGAAGGGCACAGAACTGGGCCTTTCCCGTGCCTGGGCCACCCCATCTCCTTCAACCCAGCTGAGGCCCTCCCAGCCCTAACCAGTCAGCTCAGCCCAGTCCCTGACCTCACCCCTGGCCCCCAGCTTGACATAAGCAAGCCAAGGAGAATGAGGGGCGGGCACAGGGTCACAAGGCAGGGCAGGCTCACAAACTGGCAGGAAGAGCCCCAGGGCCAGGGGACTCCTGCTGCCGTGGGTCGCAGCTGGCCCACTGGTAGAATGGGTTGATGACAGAACCGATTTCTATGGGTTCTGTGATAATTACACAAAGTAAGTAAAGTGCCAATGTGGCACCAGGCAGGGAGCTGGGTGAGAAAATAATCCAGGAGGGCTTTCAGGAGGAGGTGATGCCCAAACTGACTTCGGAAGGCACTTCCTGGCCTGAGGCACTGCTAGTCCTAGGGAACTGCCTATTTGAGTGCTAGCGAGCTCAGAGGGGGTGGAAGCACAGAGTAGGGGGCAGAGGGAGGAGGCGGCTCTGGAGGGGCAAGTGGGGACTCCCCCAGTCCCCCCTCCTCTCTGGGTGTGTCACTCACACTTCTCCACACCCCACCCCACACACACATACATGCACACGCAGCCAGGAGTCTTGCAGCTGCCAGGGGCTGCGCTGGGTCAGTGTCCCCGTTGGCTGTCCCTGACCCGTCTGCCTCCTCTCTGCAGGCCCCGGGTGTCAGGCCCTGTGGGTGGAGTGGGGCCCACCCTCGGTGACCGTGAGCGTGGGGGAGGAGGTGCGCCTCCAGTGCACACACAATGGCAGCAACCCCAATGTCACGTGGTGGCACGTCCTCCAAGGCAACTCCTCATGGCCCCCTGTGATGCATCTCGGGAGCCTGGGTGCCGGGGGCGAGCTGATCATCAAACAAGTGAACAAGAGCCACAGGGGCATGTATAGGTGCCAAGTCAGTGACGGCAAGAAGATGCAGCGCTCCTGTGGGACGTACCTCCGCGTGCGAGGTGAGTGCCCATCCCGTCCATCCGCCGGGAAGGTGGGATGGAGCCCGTGCCTGCATCGCCTGCATCTCGGGCATCCTGGTTCTCCGGCTCACACGCAATGGCCAGTCTTCTCACCTGCAAAGCGGGAGCGGCTTCCACGGTCTTGGGCCTCACTGGAGGGGGCGTGGCCTAGGGGCGTGGCCAGGGGCAAGGTGGGGCTCTGAGCCTATTCCCTCCTCACAGAGCCGCTCCCCAGGCCCTTCCTGGACATGGGGGAGGGCACCAAGAACAACATCATCACCGCTGAGGGCATCATCCTCCTCATCTGCGCCGTGGTGCCTGGAACGCTGCTGCTCTTCCGGGTGAGCTCGCCCCCTAGGCCCACCCGGGAGGGGACTAGTGGACCTCAAGAGTCCCTCTCGGGTAGAACTTGGCAGAATGGCAGCGCCCACATCCCAGGCGCCGAGGGCCTGAAAACTTAATAGAATGAACGCATTTAAACTGTGCTGGGACCAGAGGGGCGTCCTTGCTCAGTCTCCCCTCAGGGTTGTCTTCACTTCTGGCCCCAGGGATGCCTCACTGGCCACCTCTATCCAGGAGGGCTGTACCCTTCAGATGTAGCCAAGGACGGGGGAGATGGGAGCTGGTGTCATCCTGGATGTCTGACCCCAACTGGTGTCTCTGGCATGCCTGTGTGCTCAGATGCTAAGCGGTGCGCCCCGTGGACTGTAACCCACCAGGCTCCTCTGTCCATGGGATTTCTTAGGCAAGAATATCTGAGCTTCCACAGTGGCTCAGCAGTAAAAGAATCCACCTGCAATGCAGGCGACGTGGGTTCCATCCTTAGGTCGGGAAGATCCCCTGGAGAAGGGAACGGCAACCCACTCCAGTATTCTTGCCTGGAGAATCCCATGGAAAGAGCCTGGCGGGCTACTGGCCACAGGATCGCAAGAAGTGTTGGACACAACCGAGCAACTAAAACAACAACAAATTCTCTTTAGGCCACAAGACAACTATAGCCACTTAGTATTACTGCTCTATTTGTGGGGAAGAATAGGCAGTGGGGACAATCAAAAGGACACTGGCTTGACTTACAGGATGTGTGACTCTGGGCACGTCCCTTAACTCCTCCTGGCCTCCACGAGGGTCTGAAAGCATGATCTCTATCCGGCCCCCCTCCGCCCTCACTCACTGAGGCTCCCCATCCCCCAACAGAAACGATGGCAGAACATGAAATTCGGGGCTGATATCCAGGATGACTATGAAGATGAAAATCTCTATGAGGTGAGTGGAAGGTGGGGGCAGGTGCAGAGCGGGGGCAGGTCTGCGGGGTGAGGTGGGGGTCTCCTAGGGCTCCTCCTTGAGGCTGCTTGGGGGCAGGGACTGGGCCTCCGGGCACTGAGGCCCACCACCCTGTCTCCGCCCCAGGGCCTGAACCTAGATGACTGCTCCATGTATGAGGATATCTCCCGGGGCCTCCAGGGCACCTACCAGGGCGTGGGCAGCCTCCACATCGGAGATGCTCAGCTGGAGAAGCCGTGACCCTGCCGGGCTGACCCGCCATGCACCCAACCCGTGTTTCACCCTACTTCCCCCAAAGCTGCTCTCTTTTCACAATCTTTCCTGGGAGTGTCCTGACTCAACTTCCCCCTGGGACTGTCCACTCTTCTTCCGTCTAGGTCATCCTCGTCCTCATCCCCTCCACACACCCTAACTCAATCCTCCCCTACTGCCTTCCCCCGGCTTCCCCAACCCACCCACCCAGCGGGTAATGAGCCCTTAATCACTGCCTCTAGGGAAGCTGAACATAGCAGCCTCCTTAGTGTCACCTCCCCGCTGCCTGCTCTGTCACGGCCACTTAGTGATAATAAATCCTTCCCAACGGCAGCCCTTCGCAGGAGTCATGGATCTCGTGGGGACCATTCCCCTTCCTTTTCTGAAACCGAGAAATCCAGGACCTCAGCCCCCTCCTCCCCCAGCCCCTGCCCACTCCCCACTCCTGGGACCAGGTAGCCAGTCTTGGCCATCCCCTGAGAAAACAAGTAGTGTCTTGGGAAGGGTCCTACCCCAGTCTCTGTGCCTGAGCAGAGGAGGACACAGGGGGTTCCCAGGTAACTGGTTATATTCATTTACTTGCATCTAAGTCGCCAAAACACACTGGACTGTCTGCTGGGACTGGCACCAAATCCTGACCATAGCCACACCTGTTCTCTGCAAGTGGACTTGTAAAATTGGGCTTTGGAGAGCCTGTGGCAGTAAATTGGGGATGGTGGGAAGACCTGGAGGGGATGACAGAGAAGGACAGAGGTACAGTGTGTCTGAGCTACAGAGGGGAGGGAAATCGAGACAGAGATAAGGATGGAGAGACAGAGTGAGTGAATTGAAAGACATCAGAGACAGATGCCAGGAAGAGACAAAAAAGGCAAGAAGGGTCCACTGAAAATGGACATGGAGAGGCTGACCCCTGAGACTAGGAAAAGCAACAGATGGGGAAATGACTGATGGTGATGCGGAAAGATCCAGACCCAGCGATGGGGAGAGAAGCCTCTGAGACAGAAAGTGACAAAGAGTTGAAAAGACAGCAGGGAAAAGCAGAGGCCCGAGAGCAAGAGGAAAAGACCTCAACGGAGCAAGAGAGTCAGACACAGAGGCAAAGAGAGGAACACGGACAGAAACACAGAAGCAAAAACAGAGACCAAGAGACACACAGACTCAGAGCAGGGGCGGCCACACGCAGGTGGGGACGGAAGCAGGGCCCCCAGCCTCGCCAGGGAGGTGATGGCCGACGTCAGGCAGATCTGAGAAATGTGGTGCCCGCGCCCTGCGGAGGGACAGACTGACAAAGCCGGGAGAAGCTAGGCGGGGTCCGGGTGGGGCCGATGCCCGCAGGTCCAGGGCGGAGCGGGGAAAGGAGGGCGGGGCCGGCGGCGAGAAGGGGAAGGAAGCGGAGGTGCCGGGCGGGCGCGGGGCGCGGGCAGGAAGCAAGGAGGGGTGGCGGGGCTGGGGCCTCCGGAAAAACGCCCCAACTTCCTGCCCCGCCAGAGCCAGGAAGCGGGAGCCGGGACACCGGGCCCAGGATCGCCGAGCCCGACCTCGGGCGCCCCGCCGGTCACCACCCCGCGCGGACACCAGGTACATCGTCCCTGGCCCCGCCCGGCCTCCCTCCCCTCGGCTGCTAGGGGAAGTGGGGAGGAGGAGAGAGGGGGCTGGGCGCTGCTGGCAGTGGAGGGGGCCTCCTACCGGCCCGGCTGAGCCAGCAGCCCCCCCTCCCTGGGCCTCAGTTTTTCCATCTGTCAAAGGGGACAAAGAGAGGAGAAGCAATACTTGCTGAGGGCCCGGGAGGTGAGATGAGGGCTGCAAGCCCGGGGCCAAAGCTTCCCAACCGTCCGGCGGAGGACGGATGATCACTCCCATTGCACGGGTGGGAAAACTGAGACCCAGGAGTAAAACCAACTCGTCCCAGGGCACGCACTTCGTGAGACTGAGTGGAGTTGGGATTTGAATTTGCAGGTGCTTTCAGCCAAGCGCCGTCCTCCAAGCCTGCATACTTAAGAGCCACTCAAAGGGAAAAGTGGCAATAGGCCATAGGCTGTCTTGAAGCTGAAAGTTGCAGAACGCGTTTGAAAGCATTTTTGGAAACGTCTTTTTCTGGGTTGGGTCAGGAATTATACCCTGAGAAATAAGTCGTAGGCGACAAAAACTGGAGATCGTTCCCCATTGTACAGATGGGAAGACTGAGGCCCGGAGAGAGGTATTTACTTTTTCTGCATGTTAGATAGAAAGGATTTTGTTTTGCAGGATTTTGTTTGCAAAATACAGGATTTTGTTTTGCAGCCCCAGCAGAAAGTGGGCGGGGGTGTCTGGCGGGGGCCCACTGCAGCGAGAATTAATGTATAGGCGTTGGGAATTCAAACGGTCCCACGTTAGGGCGGCGAGACAGGACGGGGACACCAGTCTGGGGCGGGGCGGCTAGGGGTCGGGGCGACTCCGTGATCTCGGATTGAACGAACACTGATCTGGGGGCTGGAACCATCCCCGCCTCCGGCCTGGGGGCGGGGGCAGGGGGCGGGGTCCAGGAGAGTGACGGGGGCAGTCGATATACGGAAACTCCAGCCCTCCTAGACAGGCCAGAGCGGCCCTATCTGGCCTGCGTGGCTCAGCGGAGAGCTAGAGCGGCCGGCAAAGAGGAGTAGAGTTTTCTGGGCTGGAGCCCGGCAGGAGCGGGCTAGAACGGCTGGCGGGAGGAGTGGAGCTGGACGCAAAGGCCTACTCTGGGCTGGCTAGAGCGACTCCGAGTCGGGGGTGGGGGAGCCCGAGCCGGCGCGCGGAGGCTTCAGTTCTGGCTGCTGCGGTGCTTCGCCTCCGACCTGGAGCAGGTGAGGGACGCGGCCCCCGGCGGGCGTCAGACCCTAACACCGCGCGTCCTCCCCAGCATCCCTGACCATGCACGCTGCCAAGTCCCGTGTAGGATTTAGGGCCCGTGTACACCCGCCACGTCCTACATACGATTTGGGGCTTGTATAGACCTGCCACGTTCCATGTAGATCACTAGGTCCCACAGACCCTCTAAAGGGGGGTTCCGATACATCAATAGCATCTGCTAGAATCCGGGGCCCTGTGGACCGTGGGTCTCGGGGACCACCAAACTCCCCTATAGAATTCTGTGCCCCTTTTAAATCTCCAGAGGTCCCACACACTGGCTTCTTTCCCTTATGGACTTAACGATCCTGTGTGACTTATGGTCCTGTGGACCAAGGGTCCTTGTAGACCACCATGTGTCAAGCAGAATCCGGGGCCTTAGGTATTCCAAGGACTAACCTTGACTACTCTGTGTTTTAGTTTCTTTAAGGCTCCCAGAGGTTCTTGGAGACCAGGGTCATCCACTCAATATCTTATAGTCCCTGAACTGTGAGTCACTCAGTCGTATTTGACTCTTTTCGACCCCGTGGGCTGTACAGCCCTCCAGGCTTCTCTGTCCATGGAATTCTCCAGGCAAGAATACTGGAGTGGGTAGCTATTCCCTTCTCCAGGGGATCTTCCTGACGCAGGGATTGAAGCTGGTCTCCCGCATTGCCGGCAGATTCTTTGTGGTCTAAGCCACCAGGAAAGCCTGTTGTAGACCCTGAGCCCTGCGTAATACGCAGGCGCCCATGTAGTCCTTGCGCATGCCCACTTTGTTCTCGGACCCCCCACCGTTAAAGACCTTGTCAACCTGCCCTCATCTCCACAGCCCCATGCACACAGCACCCTCTCTGCTGGACCGCAGGCCTTGTCAGTTGCCTTTAGATCCATCTGACCGCTTCCACCTATGACTCTCTAACTTTGCAGGACTCCTTGATGACCCATCTTTTAAGGCGCCACCCTCCTCCCCAATCTTCCCTGAGCCCAGACCTCTGTGGAGCAGCTGAGTCCAGTCTGAACTCCTGCCCAGGCCACAGTGTCCACGTGCCTGGACACCATAGGGAGACCTGCTGTGTCTCAGCTTTGATTGAGATTTCAGTTTCCTAAGGTGGGCGTGCAGACTCCCCATGCTCTCAAAGCAGCACATTCTGGGAGTTAAATGCATAAACTCTGGAGCCAGCCTGCCTGGGTCAGAATCCTGGCACTGCCTCTTATAAGGTGTACCTCAGTTTCCTCCTCTGTAAAATGGGAATAATAGCAGTAATAAGACAACTGCTCAGAGTCACTGAGAGGATTGAGTTTATACCTGTCAAGCACTCATACTGTACTTCATGGCACTTAGTACACATTACACGTTAGCTATTATTTCCTATCGTGGTGATGAGGAATGAAGGAAGTAATAAACATCAAGTGCATGTTCCGAGGGCTGCCTGGCACCTAAGCATTTGCTCAGATAAACCTTCGTCCTTGCTCTAGCCCTTTTGGAATCACCCCTGCCTCTGTCGAACTTTTTCACCCACCCCTGAGTGGGATGAGCGTGGACCCTCCGTGTCCATGGTCATGCCTTCCAGCCCAGAAGCTGCAGCTGGTGGCCTGGTGAAGGTTTTCTGTCTCGGATGGGAGTAATAATAGCATGGGGCTGCTTGTGGTTATGAGGCTTCAGTGAATTACTCTGTGAGAAGCACTTAGAGCAGCGCCTAGCACACTGTAAGTGCAGTGTAGGCTCAGCTCTCATAATAAATAATTACTACTATTCTTCTGCCTTGGTTTGCAACTTTATTTATGTGAACATTTAACAATGCTCAGATCTGAAGTCACCCAAGCTTGGGTGTTGGACAAACACACTTTATGGAAAAGAATCAAAATGAGGCCTGCTTGGGTGAACCTATAGGATGACACTTGGACACTCCAGAAGGCATCATTGTTTAATGATCAGAGTCAAAAGGCCGGCTGCCGTTTATTGAGTGCTAGGGAGGAGGCCAATGGAAGAGGAGAAGGATGGGACTCAGGCATTGAAGGTTATAAATAGCTTTGGGCTGTGGGAGAGAACCGCCCCCTCGTGGTACACCCCACCCGTTTCCACAGCTCCTTCCTGCCTGAAGTGGCATTAGTCAGACTAATTAAGAACACCGACGATGTCGGTAGGAAGACACAGGGAGAAGTGGAGATTCTAAGGAGACAAGATGGGAGAGACAGCGAGAGATGGGAGAGAAAGGCGAGACAGCGAGCGACACGGACAGGTCGGGGATAGTGGCTGCAGGAACCAGATGTGGGGAGACAGAGGCTGAGAAGAGTGAGGAGGGGGAGACGGGGAGCAAGAGAAGATAGCGTGGGGCCTCGGCGGATGTGGGGGGCGGGGAGGCAGAGACAGTGGGGAAAATGAGCCAGGGCTGAAGGAAGGGAGAGTGAAAATGAAGAATCAGGGAGGAAAGAGGCAAAAGACAGGAGGCAGACTCAAGGGAGAGACAGCCAGGGAGCAGCAGCTGGGGAGAGGCAAGCTGGCAGACAGACAGACGGGACAGGTGGGTGTGGGGTGAGGGAGAGAGGCACCTGCGGGTATGAGCTCTCTGATGGCCGTCCCTTACTTCCTGGGATGGGAGCCGGAAAGATGGCAGGGCCCTGAGGGAGAGAAGTGGCTTTGAGGCCTCTTGGTCCCTGAAGGAGGAGGGTTCGCAGTTTTGTTTTCTTCTGTGGAGAGAGCTGGGGGTTGGGGGATGTGCTATTGTGATTTCCTGTCACAGGAAGTGGGGCTGGTGGGTTCAGAGGCAACATCCTGCCCCAAGCCTGTCGCAGGTCAGAGGCAAGCCCCTACACCCCAGTTATCTCCCTCCCAGCTCCCCTCTAACTTTTCCAACTCTGTTGGCCTGCAAGCCCAGACCCCCTAGGGCCCAACTCCCCAACCCCTCCTCCCTTACTTAGATCCAAGAGCCCCCAGGCTCTTCCTTCATCAGGGGACCCCAGATCGCAGGCTCTTGGGCCATAGCTCTCATGGACCCAGGCTCCTGGCCTCCAGCTCCCCCAACACGCGGCTCCCTGTCCTCGGCTCCCTGCCCTGGCGGGCCTCTGAAGGGCTCTTTGTCGCCACACAGAGGCCCCATTGAGCTGTGGAGGCTGGGATTGGGGGGAGAGGAGGCTGTTTACTCACCTTCGCACCTGGGCCAGGAATCTGTGAGTAACCGCCCTGCTCTCCCCACCTCCCACCCCCCTCTAACCGCGGCCCCTCCTCTTCCCCCAGCCTGGCAGTGCCCATGGAGGGAGAAGACGTCGCCCGAGGGGTGAGTGGAGAGGGCCGAGGGGGTGAGGGAGTTGGGTGGGGGGGCGCTGTGCAGCGGGGAGCAATGTGAGCTGAAGCCATCCCTCCCCTTCCACAGGCCCCAGGGCCCCCCCGACCCGGCCTGGTGCCCGTCAGCATCATCGGGGCAGAGGACGAGGATTTTGAGATTGAGTTGAAGACGGTGAGAGGGAGGCGGGCTGGAAAAGCCTCTGTCTCAAGCTCCCTGGGCCCCCAGCCCTCAAGCCCCATGCTCATGTTCTCCATCCTCTGATGCTGTCATTTGGCCTTCTGTCTCTGCCCATCTCTCTCTCTTTTTTAAAGATGTATTTAGTTTATTTTTTGGTTGTCCTGGATCTTCATTACTGAGCTCGGGCTTTCTCTAGTGGCAAGCGGGGGCGAGGCGGGGGGGGGGAGGGGGTGCTTCTCAACTAAGTGGCTTCTCCTGTTGCAGAGCACAGGCTCTAGGCACATGAGGGCTTCAGTAGTTGTTTCAGGTGGGCTCAAGTAGTTGAGGCGCCCGGGCTTAATTGCTCTGCAGCATATGGGGTCCCCCAGACCAGGGATCGAACTGGCATCCCTTGCATTGCAAGGCAGATTCTTAACCACTGGACCACCAGGGAAGCCCCCATCTCTCTTTCATCTTCCTAATACCTCCTTCCTCATCCCCTCACCCCGTCCTCAGTGCCTCCTTTTGATATTACAGCACAAGCTGTCAGCCGGTTTACTCTGATCGCAGTTTCTATTGCTGCCCACTCCCCGTAATGACAGCACAGATCCTCGTTCCATCTCTCCTGATTTCTCTCTTCACCACCCACCGTTAGAACATAAAGTCTCATCCATCCTCCCCACCCCCTGTCTGGCCACCATCCCAGCAGTGGCACCATCAGCACCCCCACCCCCAGCTTGGATCCTTTGGGGGACATGCCGGGCAAGAGGGGTGGGAATCAAGCCCCAAGCCCCTCCTCTGCCCCCTCTGTTTCACTCCCATCCCCACCCCACAGAACCCCGAGGAACAAAACAACCAGTTCCAGAACCTGGATCAGGTGAAGCGGCGCCCGGCCCACCTCATGGCCCTCCTGCAGCACGTGGCCATGCAGTTTGAGCCGGGACCCCTGGTGAGGGCGGGGCCGGAGCGGCACGGGGGCGGGGCCAGGGAGGCACGGGGCGGGGCCCGGAGAGGCACGGGGCGGGGCTGGGGCCTGCCACAGTGTTCAGTGCTTTAGGCCCGTGAGGATGAGTCAGGAGGGTCTGGGAAAGAGACCCAGAGCACATAGCTTGAGAGCCAGGAAGCCAGCCAAGGGGTCCAGACAAGGTTGCACCTGCCAGTGTAAATTTCTGAGCAAAGCAGGGTGCAGTTTCGCAGAGCAACGGAGAATCCAGCAACCTGGAGAAAAACCATGCCCCAGCTGCTCTCCCGTGCCCATGGCAGCATCACCCGTCAGTGACAGCGCCCTTAGCCCAAGAATCTTAAGTTCTCTGCAGGTGCTTCCAGTCAGTGCTTCAGGGCTGCTGGTTGGGGAGAATGCCAGTAGCCTTCTCGGGCCTAGGCAGCACAGCAGGCCCTGGTCCAGAAACAAGGAGACTGCTACAAGCAGCCCAAGAGGCACAGAGGACATAATGGATACTACAGAAAACTTGTATCAGGCAGAAAATACCGGGGGCGGTGTGGATGCAGAGCCATACTATCTGGGAGACGCCTGCAGAGTCTAGAGAACCTGGCAAGTGGCTTAGGGAGGAAGAAGGCCCGGTGCTGGCTGGAGAGGGCTCTGTGGGTTGGGGTCCTGTCCCATGAGGACCCCACACAGCCCAGCATAGGCCGGGGAGTTGGGCGTAGGCCAGGGCACTGCTCTGTGCCGGACGTGGGTTGTAGTGCTGGTTGCTCGGTCGTGTCTGACTCTGTGACCCCACAGACTATAGCCCACCAAGCTCCTCTATCTGTGGGATTCTCCAGGCAAGAATACTGGCGTGAATAACCATTCCCTTCTCTAGGGGATCTTCCCAACCCAAGGATCGAACACAGGTCTCTCACAAAACAGGCAGATTCTTCACCATCTGGAACCACCAGGAAGACCCCTCCAGAAAACAAGGAGACTGATGGAAGTGGCAGAAAGGGATGCCTGGGGGTGGCAGAGAGAAGGCTGTATTGACTGACACCAAAGTTTCAGAAACAGGAAATCAGGAAATTGCCAGAAAAGTGCTTCCCCCACTCCCCAGCCTCCTGTAATGCCTGGGGCACTGGCCCTCTGGGCAAAGGAGTCCCCCTGCTGAGCCTGAGTGTTTCTGGAACTTGAGCTCCTAGAATTTAGCCCAGGGATTGTGCTGGTTGCTGTGTCCCTTTCCAGATGTGGAAACTGAGGCCTCGCCAGGGCCAGGGTGTGACTAACGTGTCCCAGATGGCCTTCGGCATTTTGAGCTTTGTCCTCATGCTCTTCTGTTACCTCATTGCCTGGTGGAGCGGCCGGGGAGATGGCTGTGCTCACCTGGGCTGCTTCCTGTTGGCCTCAGATGGAGTTTTTATTTTGGGGGAGTGGGGAGGGGGCAGGCATAGATTCCTGGGGCGAGTCCTTAGCCGACTGAGAGCATGTCCCTCAGCGGATGAGAGTCTGCCAGGAGCCAGGACAGGTTGGAGGCCCCACAACATTGCCAGTGTCAGCCATCAGAGGGCTCCTCCACGGGCAACCTCAGGGAATGCTTGAATGAATGAGTGAGCGAGCATCACTCGTCCTTCTGTTTATGTGCTTAGCCCTGCTGTGCGCTAGGCCCTGAGACACTGATGAATCAGAACCTCCTGGCTGCCACACACACACACCCTTGAGTAACACAGTATTGCTTTGCAATGGAGAGTCGCAGAGACAGACTGCCAGAAATCCAATCCCAACTTTGTCGCTTACTGTTTCCTCATTTGCAACACGGGATAATGATGGTCCTCCCCATGGTTGAACAGATTAATGAGGTAGAGGGTTTGGACAATGTCAGGACGCACTGAGCCCTCTTAGTATAGCTGGGGGCGGTGTAACAGCAGCTGTTGTAATAGCAGCAGCAGAGAGAAGACAGACCAAAGAACCATTTCACAGGAGAGAAAATTAAGGGAATGGTGCAGTGGCCCCGGGCAGCTGTGAGGGACTCAGGTGTGGGGATGGGGAGACATCGGGGAGCACTTCCCAGAGGGTTTGCACCCTGAAGCTTTCCAAGGGGCAGTGCGGTTTGGGTGGGGTGGGAAGCGGATGGATCACGCTCTGTGTCCCCCAGCTCTGCTGCCTGCATGCGGACATGCTGGGCTCCCTGGGCCCCAAGGAGTTCAAGAAAGCCTTCCTCGACTTCTACCACAGCTTCATGGATAAGCACTCGGTGAGAGACACCTTCGAGGGGACCCCCATCCCCAACCGCCTGGGCAGCCACCCTGCTCCTCCCAACCTCCACCCTGCTGAGGGCAGCGTGAAGGGAGGCCTGGCCCACCCGGTGGGAGACCTCGTGCCAGCCTGGCTCTCCGTCCACCGCTCCTCTCGTCAGCATCACTCCTACCTGCTGCCTGGGCTACCACCCCTTCATCCCATCATGGCTGCCCCTTCACCGCTGCGTCCCCCCCTTCACTCCATTCCCTCTCCTGAGCAGATTCTACGAGTGACCGTCCCTCCTGCTGTGGCCTTTGAACTTGGTAAGAAGACGAAAGGGGACTTTGGGATGAGGGAGAGGTCTCTAGCAGGGACCAGGAGCCCCCTGGGGTAGGAGGCCACGTTTTCACCATGGTCCCTGGACAGCAGAGATGCCTTCCTGTCTCATGGCCACCCCAGCCCAAGGAAGCATGGTTGTCAGAGTCCAAGGGTGGGCAGGGCTAGGGCGGACTCACGGCCCAGGGAACTGGCCCCCAGCCCGGGCCCTGTTGTCCCCGCAGACCGCACGCGGCCTGACCTCTTCCCTGAGGAACTCCAGCGGCATTTCGTGCAGGAGGTGGTGCAGAGACAGCAGGTAGCCGTGGTCCGGCAGCTGGAGGACTTCCGCTCCAAGAAGCTCATGGGCATGACTCCCTGGGAGCAGGAGCTGGTCCAGCTGGGGGGCCTGGGTGGCGCGGGACCGTGCCAGCTACGAGGCCCGGGAGCGGCACCTGGCTGAGCGGCAACTGACCCACCTGGAGGAGATGCAGTGAGTGGGGCAGGTCTCTCCTTAGCCCAGGGGGCACCCTCTGCTATCCCATCCTCGTCCCATCTGCTTCCGGACTCCGTCTGCAGCTTCAAGGCTCATTTCCACGCATTTGGTTTCCTCTCCTGACTTCTGGGGCCCTTGTGTGCACGCTTCAGTGATGTCCAATTCTTTGCAACCCCACGGACTGTAGCCCATCAGGCTTCTCTTGTCCATGAGATCCTCTAAGCAAAAATATTGGAGTGGGTTGCCATCCCTCCTCCAGGGGCTCTTCCTAACCCAGGGATCAAACCTGTGTCTCTTAGTGTCTATCTGCATTGCCAGGCAGGTTCTTTACCACTGGTGCCACCTGGGAAGTCTTCGCATTTTCACCCATCTGGTTTTGCATCTTCACTTTCCAGCTTGGGGTCCCTCCCAGTTCCCAGGTCCTGTCCATGGTCTTGTATTCAGGCCTGTGCTTTGGGTCCTGCCCTTGCAACTCCCACCACCCTGAGTGAGGGTCTGTCCTCCAGCAGTTGTCTGTCCCAGATGCTTCGGCAGAGTGCCCCCCACCATCCCAGCTTTGAAGGGGACAGTGAGTGACCTGTTGTGCTGGGTAGTCAGGGACCCCAGGCTTAGCACGTTGTTCACAGACTTCTTTCTTCTTACAGGCACACCATCTCTAATGATGAGGAGAAGAGGTGATGGAAGCAAAGAGGCGGTGGGGAGTTTGGTGTCACGGGCCCGAGGAAAGGGCGGGGGTCTACCTGGGGGCCTGAGCATTGAGCTGCATGCCTGGCTCCGTTCCCTAGAACCTCCTCTCTCTCCTTTTGCTCAGATGCTCAGCAAGAAGTGGTTGTGAGGTGGGGGGTGCGAAGTGGGTGGAGGGGAAGCTGTAGGGGTGGCGGGGTCCCTGCGTCCGTGGGAGCCTGCATGTCTGTCCATGCGCCCTCACTGTCCCCTGCCCACAGTGCCGCCGTGGTCAACGCCATCAGCCTGTACATGCGGCACCTTGGGGTGCGGACCAAGAGCGGGGACAAGAAGTCCGGGAGGAACTTCTTTCGGAAAAGGTGCTTCCCTGAGCGCCCAAACCTGGCCTTCTCCTCTCCAGAGGGGCCTTCCCCCCGCCCCCTGGGAAGGCTCTGCACCCCTGAGGTTTGAGCCCTCTGTTGACATCAGTCCAGAAATGCCCAGCTCCGCCTCCCCCACCCCTTCCCCAGATGATAGGGAACCGGCGATCAGATGAACCAACCAAGACCAAGAAAGGCCTGAGCAGCTTCCTGGATGCTGCCCGCTGGAACCGGGGAGAGACCCAGGGTGAGGTGCCCGGCCTTGGCCCCCGACTTCCCCATGTTGCCCCCACCTCATGATCCCATCTCTCATTTTACCCCCAGATATTCGAAACCTGAAGGTCGAGGTTGATGGTAATGGTCCTGAATCTAGAGCATCGTCCATCCTGGGGACCTAAGAGGGGTGGTGGGGGGGACCCACAAGGTCTGAGGGAGGAGGGGGCAAGGGGCTGGGACTCCTGGGTCCGAGGGCGGAGGAGGGGTCTCCTGGGCAATGGGGAGGACCGAGTGGAGCAGCCTGTTAGATCCCTTGGCCCTTGTAGATTTGAGTTGCTTGACTCTCATACTCTGTTTTCTCCTCGATACTTCCCTAGCTGAGAAGCCGGGCCTTACAGAACGTAAGGGAGGTCAGGGGCACCTTCCCGGGACCGGGAATCTTGGAGGCCCTGGGCAGGACAGCCCCGGAGTTTCTCCGCATCCTCTGTCTGGGGACAGCCCTGACCGGGAGCCAGGTGAGTTTCCTGGACCCCCAGCAAAACAGCCCCTTGGTCCTCCACCCTCCCTGCTCCTTGTCACCAGTGTTACTGATAACCACATCCTTCCCCTGGTTTACCCTTTCCATGGCTTTCCCCTAAGCTCTGTCCTCTGTCCTGGTGATGGATTTCCCCACCTCCTTGGACTACATTTCCCATCAACCCCCATGGTTTCATTTCCCAGAACCCTCTCTAAGTCCATGGCCGACCAGCCCCCTTAGATGATGAACTTGGCTGCTCCATGGAAATGTCTCCCACTCCTTGGCCAGGGCCTGGGTTCAAATCCTGGTTCTGCAATTTGCTTGTGTCAGATCTTAGAAGCCCCTCCTCTCTCTGAACCCCAGCCTCCTCCCTCTAAATGGGATACATTCCCTTCCCACAAGTCCCAGTGGAGTGCTGGGAGAATGAATGAATGTGGAGGCATCCAGTCTCCTCTCCAAGTGGGATACTGGCACCCCAGTTTTGCAACATCTTCACCCACTGGGCCCTGGCTGCCCATGGCCATGTTTTCAGAGCTCTTTCCATCTGTCTGTGTATGTGCTCAGTCGCTCAGTCGTGTCTGACTCTTTGCAACCCCATAGACTATATGGTCCAGGGAATTCTCCAGGCCAGAATACTGGAGTGGATAGCCTTTCCCTTCTCCAGGGGATCTTCCCAGTCCAGGGATCGATTCTAGGTCTCCAGCATTGCAGACAGGTTCTTTACCAGCTTCCATCTGTCTGTCCCCACTAAAACACAGAGCAGCCACGTGGTGTCAGCTAGGCAGTGGATGACTCAAGGAATGGAGGCCCCAGGGTGTAGGGGGTGTAGGGGTCTCACCACCGCAGGGGCCTTCCAGACAGCCTTGCTTCCCCCTCAACATTGTCCCTGCAGGTGTTGATGCCCTCCTGGACGTGGGGGACCCGCCCCCGCAGGGCCCAGCCAGCCTGGATGCCCCAGCGCCGCTAGAGAGCACGGAGGAGGCTGCCGACACAGAGAGGTGCCCAGGGCTGGGCGCGGGCTTGAGGAGGGGGTGGGGGGGTGCGTGCTGGGAGTCGTGCTGCCACTTGCGCCTGCCCGTCCCCAGCCGAGCCGTCTCTCTGCCCTGCTCCTCCCTCTTTGCCTCCTCACCCTTCTTCCTCCGCTCTGTCTTTCCTCATCTCTCCCTCCATTCCTTCTTCCTCCCTTTCTCCTTCCCTTCTTCCTCTCCTTCCTTTTTCACTGATTTTTTTCTCCTCGCCCCTTGCTCCCTCTTTCTCTCCTTTCCTCCTCCTTCCTCTTCCACTTTACCCCCTCTCAGCTCTTCCTGGCCCCCTCTCCCTCTGCCCCTACCACCACCCCATCTTCCATCCGTGCCCCCCCATTCTTAAGCCTCCAGCCCAGCCTCCTTGCTCCTGCCTCCCAGCGCCCCCCTCCCTCCCTCCCCTAGCCCTCTGTGCTCCATGCCTGGGGGCCCTGTCCCCCTCACAGTTGGGGGGGCAGGCTCTGCCCCCTGCCAGTCCTCGTGCCGCTGCTTTGGGGACCCTATGGTGGGTGGGGGAGGTGAGTCGGGTTCCCTCTGGGTCCATCTCTGACCCTGTTCCCCTTTCTCCCCAGAAAGTGGAAGAGGTGGGTGCCTGGGCCCTGGGTAGGGGGAGGGCTAGCCCCTCCCCCATTTCTCCCAGCCCCTCCCCCTCCCCCAGGGGCCACCCCTTCCCCTACACCCCTGTGAGGGGTGGGTGGGGACACCACCCTCCCAGCCAAAGAGCTAAGTATTGAAACCGCCCCTCCCCGCCTCGCCTCCTGGCTCTGCCCCCAACCCCCTGCTTCAGGGAAGGGAGGGGGCAGTCCTTCACTCCCTACTGGGTTCCCCATCCCTGACCCTCCTCCACCAGTTTCAGTATCCCTTCTGACCACCCCCACTGCCCCTGCACCCCAAAGTTACACTGGTCCTTCTGACTCTCTCCTCTCTTTTGTTGCATGTTTGATCCCTGTCCTGGTCTCTCCCTGTTTCTCCCTGTCCTGGTCTCTCCCCAACTCTCCCTGTCCTGGTCTCCCCTGCGTCTCTCCCTGTGCTGGTCTCCCCCCGACTATCCCTGTGCTGGTCTCCCCCCACCCCCGTCTCTCCCTGTGCTGGTCTCTCCCTGTCTCTCCCTGACCTGGTCTCTCCCTGTTTCTGTCCGGGCCTGATTCTGTCCTTGGCCTCGGGGTCCAGGCTGTCAGGGCGTCTGGGGCGCTCAGAGAGCCTGCGGGTGAGTGACCGCCGCCCGGCCTTCCCGGGGTAGCCTCGGGGCTAAGGGCCGGGGGTGGGGGCCGCTCCCGGAGCGGCGTGGACATGGACCCCAGCTCCGCCACAGCCGTGCTTGGCCCTACCCGTCCGAGCCACGTACGTCACTATCCTGCCCCCTCCATCCACCAAGGCAGCCTGGAGAGTCAGGGAGGCCAGGGTGGGGGATATCGGATGCTGAGGTCACCGTGGGCCTCCAGTGGTCACAGGAGAGGGGTGAGCGGCTGCTTTCCAGAGATCTGGGGGGCCGGTCTGCAGCTTGGGCCGCCCTAGGGGATGGGCGTGGAAGGAGTCAAAGGCTCTTTCCTGGGATGCCCTGAGCCGGGGACCTGACGAGTCCTCTGTCCCACAGCCCGGAGCCTGGAGACGAGGGAGAGCCAGGCCGCTCAGGACTGGAGCTGGAACCGGAGGAGCCGCCTGGCTGGCGAGAGCTTGTCCCCCAGGACATTCTGCACAGCCTGCCCAAGAGCCAGGTGAAGCGGCAGGAGGTCATAAGCGGTGAGTGCCACCCCCTTCAGCCTACTGCAGCCGAGGACACAACCCACCTCTGGCAAAGACAGATGCAGGGGGGATGGCCATCTTGGTGTTGCTTACACCAGAGCTTGAAGGCCTCCCAGTTCCCTCAGAGGGCCATTTGTTAGCTAAATTGTAGAACATCCCAGGGAACGAATGGGCAGGCAGCTGCTGGAAGTAACATTTCCAAGGAATGGCTTTCTGTTTTGGCCATGCTGCATGGCATGTGGGATCTTAGTTCCCTGACCAGGAATTGAACCCACATTCTCTCCGTGCAGTGGAAGCTCAGAAGCCTAACCACTGGGCAACCAGGGAAATCCTCTCTAAATAATTCTTTGTAGTGCGGGACAGTGTTGACGTAAACAGCCAGACATGGTCTATAAAAGTTGCATTTCTAACATAAGCCTTTGTATCCTTGTTTGTGAAATGTGGGCAGTGATAACTCCTCCCTTAAAAGCCCCACAGAGATGAAGATGAGAGGATTCATGCATTTAGTACAGTGATGGGTCCAGGGTCAGAGTATTCAGCTGTGACTGCTGTTACGACTATGATCTTAAGCACTCAGGGAGAAAAAGATTCCCACCCAGAAAAGTTTGGGAAGATAATATATTCTTAGCAATGCTTGCTTCTGAGCCGAGAGATACCATGTTTATCTTAATTCTTCCCTGTGATTTCAAATTGTGTCTGTGTTGAGGGAGGTTTGCCAGATGTAGTGTTTGAGGAAGCTCATTTGGAAGTTAATTTACAGATTATTTAATGGTTGAGAAGGATTCTCATTCATAAGTTTTAGGGCAGTGGATAGATGCCCTTTGGGTCACAGATCCTTCTGAGAGTAATGATCAAAACATTCCCAGTGCCATCTGATAGAACCTTCTGGAATGATGGTAACATGCAATAAATATCTGTACTTTCCAACATGGTAACCACCAGCCGCATAACAGCCGTTGAGCATCTAAAGTGTGGTGAGCACAACTGAGAGCTGAATTGTGCATTATATTTCATTTTAATTAAACAAAATTTAGAGTTATTAGCATGGCTAGTGGCTACCATGGTGGACCACATGGCGGTTTCTCTCACCAGAAATACATGCATACTTAATGTACAAAATCATGCATTAGTCTCTGGGGATTTGGGGGATCACTGGAACTTGGGCATGCACCCCCTGGAGGCCCCTGGATCCCAGGCCATCAACCTGTCATTGTGCCAGAAACAGCCTGAGAAACTTGCTGGATGGTTAGACTTGAAACGCAGCTGCACGCAGTGAGGCAACCAACTTGTCCCCGATTTGCCTGGGACTGTCCTGGTTTTGGGACTTCCCAGGTGGCGCAGTTCGTAAATAATCTGCCTGCCAGTGCAGGAGATGCCAGAGACATGGGTTCGATTCTTGGGTTGGGAAAATCCCCTGGAGGAGGAAATGGCAACCTGCTCCAATATTCTTGCTGGGAAATCCCATGGGTAGCCTTGTGGGCTACAGTCCATGGGGTCACAGAGAGTCAGACATGACTGACTGTGTATGCCCACACGACCTAGTTAGCACTGAAAATCTCATGTCCTGGGAAGCCCATGGTATGCGGCAAACTGGGACTACTGGTCCTTTGGCCGGCTGCAACCGCCATATGAGAAAGGCAGTGGGGTGGAGGGAATTCTCAGAGGCTATTTCAGGGGCGAGTGGTTCCACCCAGAGTCATCCTTGTGCCATCCCCTCCCCAGCCTGCCTCTGAGAGGGCCCCCCTACACCCCAGAGTCTGCATGCTCGCCAACCCCAACTGTTCCTTCTGTCCACTGTCCCCGCAGAGCTCCTGGTGACGGAGGCTGCCCATGTGCGCATGCTCCGCGTGCTCCACGATGTCTTCTACCAGCCCATGGCGGAAGGGGGCTTCTACTCCCAGGAGGAGCTCCAGAACATCTTCCCCAGCCTGGATGAGCTCATCGAGGTGCATTGTGAGTGCGGGGCTGTGGCCCTCCCATCGTCCCACCTGCCAGCTCTCTGTTTCGTTGCCTTGCCATTGACCCCGGGCATTCTCTAGTCTAGCACTGGGGAGGGCCACACCCCAGATCCCCAGAGCTCACCTCCCAGGGACGCCTCATCACCAGGCATGGGGCGGGGAGTCGGGCGAGGGTGCGGTGTCTGGCCCCAAGGATCCGGCACACCCACCTGCAGTCCAACCCCCCCACCCCCAGCACCAGACCAGCTCTTCCTCCTATCTCAGGGACCCTGACAGAGCACCGCCTTTCCTCTTTGCTCCCTACAGCCCTATTCCTTGATTGCCTGATGAAGCGGAGGCAGGACAGTGGCTACCTCATCGAGGAGATCGGAGATGTGCTGCTGGCCCAGGTTAGAGAGCCCAGCCCAGGCACCGCCCACTTGCCCCTCCCCTCCCCTCCACTGCCCCGCCCCTCCATTCCATCGCCTCGCCCCGCTCCACCCCCTCCTCCTGGCTGGGGACCTGGAACCCAGGCCCAGGGTCTCAACCTTACCCGCATCCAAGCCTCAGGGGTCTGGGCCTCTAGCCCTGTCCTCCATCCCACCTGAGACACCCTCCTTGGCCTGCCTCTCGCTGTAGTTCGATGGTGCCGAGGGCTCGTGGTTCCAGAAGATCTCCTCCCGCTTCTGTAGCCACCAGTCGTTCGCCCTAGAGCAGCTCAAAGCCAAACAGCGCAAGGATCCCCGGTTCTGTACCTTCGTGCAGGTGAGGGGGTGGGAGGTGGTCCGGGCTCCCGAGTCCCGGGGGAGGGGGCCGCGTCCTGGTGTCTCAGAGCTGCTGTTCCTACAGGACGCCGAGAGCCGGCCCAGGTGCCGCCGGCTGCAGCTGAAGGACATGATCCCCACGGAGATGCAGCGTCTGACCAAGTACCCGCTGCTTCTGCAAAGCATCGGGCAGAACACAGGTAGAGAGAGCGGCCCCACCCCTTCCTGCCGGACCTTGGCTCTCTGGCCTCCAGCCTTGGCGTCAGGACCTGGAGCTTCCAGGGTTGGGGTTCACCCGGGGCCGGTCTCCCCCTTTGCCTACAGAAGAGCCGGTAGAACGGGGAGAAAGTGGAGCGGGCGGCCGAGTGCTGCCGGGAAATTCTGCAACACGTCAACCTTGCAGTGCGGGACATGGAGGACCTGCTGGTGAGCTGGACAGGGCCCTGGGCCAGGGCGGTGGGGTGTGCGTGTGCAGAGGTCCGTGGAAGCTAGTGACCCTCCCTTCCCTGCCCCTAGCGGCTCAAAGATTATCAGAGGCGTCTGGATTTGACCCACCTGAAGCAGAGCAATGACCCGATGCTGATCGAGTTCAAGGTGCCCTCCCCGCTCCCCTCCCCTCCTCTCTGCCCACCCTCGGCATTCTCTGATAGCACACCCAGGAAGAAAGAGGCCCCTCAGCTCTGACCCCACCCCCTTATTTCCCAGTGGGAAATGAGCTGACCTGACCGAGCCCTCGTGGTCATCCCCACATTTCCCCACCCCACCATCACCTTCACCGGCCATCACCCCTTCCTGCCTGCCTCCAGTCCCTAGATATCACCAAGAAGAGGTTGATCTACGAAGGTCCACTGACGTGGCGGGTGACGAAGGACAAGGCTGTGGGTGAGTGCCAGGGCAGCGAGCAGGGGCGGAGGCGGGGGCGGGGGCGCCTTGGCCAGGGTGTCAGGTCGGGGTGCTGAGCCCTGCCCCACAACCCGCAGAGGTCCACGTGCTGCTGCTGAATGACCTGCTGCTGCTGCTTCAGCGCCAGGACGAGCGGCTCTTGCTTAAGTCGCACAGCCGGACGCTGACACCCACGCCCGATGGCAAGACCATGCTGCGGCCAGTGCTGCGGCTCACCTCCGCCATGACTCGCGAGGTGGCCACCGGTGAGGTCCTGGGCACAGCCGTCCCCAGGATGGTGGAGGAACCCTCCGCAGAGCTGGGCACACATGCTCTGCGCCCAGGGGTGGAGTGGGTGGGGGGGTGGGGGGGGAGAGGGGATGGCTGGCAGCCCTGAGGCTGAGGCTGGGTGGAGGGACCCTGGACAGGACACGGCCGAGGTGCCAGGCTGGCTTGTGGATTTTATTAAGTTAAATGGGAAACTGCCCCCAGGTTTTTGCACAGAAGAGCTGCCAGTTCTAAACAGTATTTTGGAAAAATGCCCTGGCCGCCTCTTGGGGGCTATGGGGAGCAGGAATTAAAACCTGGCGGGGCCATGATGGTGGGAGTGGTCCTGGAAGTCTTGTAGGTGGAGCAGATGGGGGACTTATTTCCTGATTGGATGAGGGAGGGTTCTGGAGGGGGACAGAGTGGGTGAGCCCTGGGAGCCCTAAGGTCATGGGGGACTTCCCCCAGGGGCACGTTGGGGTGACCCTGGCTTTGAGCCTCGCTTTTTCCTCCCCTTGCAGATCACAAAGCCTTCTATGTCATTTTTACCTGGGACCAGGAGGCCCAGATATACGAACTGGTGGCGCAGACGGTGTCCGAGCGGAGGATGTGAGCGGGTCTGGGTTCCTGGAGCGGGTGGAGGAGGAAGGGGAGGAGGCCCGGGCCCCAGGGTCTCTGGGGACAGGGAGGGGAGGAATGTTCTGGCCCAGGGTCTGGGGGCTCTGACAGCCCAGGGGGCTGGCTTGTCTTCTCAGCTGGTGTACCCTCATCACTGAGACCGCTGGATCCCTGAAGGTCCCCGCCCGCACCTCCAGACCCAAACACCGGCCCGGCCCCAGCAGGTGAGGGGGCCAGGAGAGGGAACTAGAGATCAAGGGGCAGCCTCCCCGTGTGTCCCCAGAACCCGAGCTCCAGCCCAGTCTCCATGTGCATGCATGTGCACGTGTGTCTGTGTGCATGCACGTGAAGGTGTGTGCACGTGTGCACCCACCCCACCACAGCCCATCTGTCTCCAATCCAGGCCTCTCTGTCTTCCACTGGCCAAGCCTCTCTGTCTCCCTGTCTCCCAAATTCGACCTCTGTCTCTATCTCCGGACCTCCCTGCCTTCCCCACCTCCAGCTCCCTGTCTCCCTGCCCCTGCTGCCTACCAGGGCCAGGGTGGTGGGGTCACCTGGCACTTGCTCCCCCAGCACCCGCGAACCCCTGCTTAGCAGCTCCGAAAACGGCAATGGCAGCCGAGAGATGCCCCTGGCGGATGGTGAGCCTTGATAGAGGGGTGATGAGTGGGGATGGGGGGCTCCACAGGAATCCTGGCAGGGTCTGAGCCCCCTCTCCACTCCCCAACCCAGGCCGGATGGAGAGACTCTTCAACTCCCTCCTGCCCTTCTGCAGACAAGGCCTTGAGGGCCAGCTCGCCGCCAAGGCCCTTCAGAAAGGTAGCTCAGCCTCACCTGCACAGGGCGGCCACTGCCTGCCCCAGCACTGCTCTCCCACCTGCCTGTGCTCGGGTGCCGGAAGCAAGCCCACCCAGTCTACCACATGCACAGCCCCAGGCTGCACCACCGTCCTGGTGGCCCCAAGTTGCCTCCTGCAACCCCTGTCCCTGACCTTCAGTTCAGCCTCTCCCTGGGTGCCCTCTCCCTCGGCCCCAGCTTCACACCCCTGCTCGCATCCCCAGCCCCTTCTGCAGGTCTTGCTAACCAGAAGCTCCTTCCCACCGTAGGCCCACAACCATCCCCAGCTACATCTCCCAGCCCTCGCCCCCCACCACCTCTGACTCTGTCCCCTTACTCCTGTCCAGTGCTGACCCTGAAACAGCTCCTGTTGCCTTCAGAGGAAGACAGAGGGGCAGGGCCTCCCCCTCGAAGGGGATGGGGTCCCAGGGGGCAGCCCCTCGAGCCCAGCACAGCCCCAGGAAATTCGGGAGGAGCTGCTCAGCCTGGAGGAGACCATTAAACAGCTGGAGGTGGTGTGGCCTGGGGATGGGAGCAGGGAGGAAGGGGCTGACTGGTGGAGGAGCCCTTCTCACTGATGATCCCCCAAAACCAGGAGGTGGAGGAGGAGTTCTGCCGCCTGAGACTCCTCCTGTCTCAGCTTGGGGAAAACACTGTCCCCCAGTCTGGCTGTACCTGAGGCCCCCTGCCCTAGGCAGGTGAGTGGGGGACCGGGGAAGCCGGGCACAGTCCAGAGAGGAGGCGCCCGAGTGGCCCCATCGGATGCTAACGGCTGCACAGCCCCGTCTGGTTTCTCTCCCTCCATCTTTGACTCTCTGCATCTCCCGCTCCACCTCCGGTCTCCATCTCTGTTTCTCTGGCTGTTCTGTGCTGCTTCCCCACCCTCCCTTCTACCCTGTCCATCTCTCTCCATCTCTCCTCCCATCTCCCTTCTGCTCCTGCCTCTCCCCTGCCCACAGGCCTTTCACAAGAAGGAGCGGGCCACCCACCACTGCACAACCGTGACTACCCAGCGTCTCCAACCCCAGGGGCCTGAGGAGAGGGAGCCGGGCTGCCCCAGGCCACGCCTTGTGGGGGTGGGGGGCGCCCAGATGGAATCACTGCCCCCTGCCACCTCCCACGGGTTTGGCCTTCTCTCTCTCTTACTTGGGGGACTCAGGGCTTCATTCCAGGGGGCACCACCTGGCCCCCATTCCTGGGCCATCTCAGTATTGCCTGGGTAGGGGGGTGCGGCCAGGCCCTCCAACCCCCACCCCCAAGTGCCTTTGCTCTGTTTTTATACCCTGAATTGGAGGTTTATTTTTTAATATATATTATCTAAGGAGAGGTCTGAGTGTGTGAGGGTGGGGAAGGGCCCCAGAATGGCGTCTGGAAACCACCCCCCACGACTGTCTGGCATTGCTTCCTCTGTCTGTCCCACTGCGTTGCCTCTGCATTCATCAGATTCCATGTCTTAATGTTGACTCCCCAGGGCTGCCCCCCACAACACACACACACCCCTTGCGGCCCCCACCCCCAAGCCCCCTTGGTCACCCAGGACGATGCTGGGCATCCAGCATCTCACACTTCTTTCTGTTCATTTATTTTTGTAGTAAATCTCGGGGTGGCTGATGGGGGTTGGGGGAGGGGGCCCTCCTGGGTGGGGCTGGGGGCGGGGTTATTGCTCTGAGCTCCCTGTCCCCAGGGGGCCTGTGGGGAGGGGGTGGGGGCGGGCGTCAGCACTGGGGCCGGCACGGGGAGACAAGGCCGCACAAACACTCAGGTCACAGCACAGGGGCAGGTGGGCAGGGGGAGGCTGGGCGCCATATTGCACTTCAGGAGAGGGGGTCAGGCGGGGACCCCCCGCTCAAACTGGAGCCTGGGGAGGAGGCTGGAGGTCATCGTGTCCCCTCCCCTTGCCGGAGAAGGGAGGTGACATCCCCCAGTCGGGCTGGGGAAGAAGCCTGGGGCAGTCATGCACCCGGGCCCAGCCTCCAGCAGGACATCAAGGGCATACCGGACCATGGAAGAGGCCCCTTGTGGGGGCCGCCCTGGTCTCTGCCCTGGCAGAATCCATCTCCCTGCAGCGGCTCAGCTGCCGACCCCGCCTTTGCCCTCCTTGGCCTTGGGGGGCACGGGGAGGCCATCGTCGCCGTCACTGTCAGAGCTGCAGCCACTGACGTCAGTGATCTCCAGCTCCGAGTCGCTGTCCTCCTTCCCGCCCAGCGCGGCCTCTGGACCCCCGGCCCCCGGCAGCGCCAGGCGCTGAGCCACAGCCAGGCCCGCAGGGCGCTCCGGGCCCAGGCCCTCCCCAGTGGCAGCCAGCAGGGGCGTGGTGGTGGGGCCACCCCCTGCCCCTGCCGAGGGCAGGTGGCCCAGGGAGCTGGCCAGGGGATTGGGGTAGAAGTGTGGTGGGTAGAGAGGCGGGGGCAGCTTGGGGAAGGGGCCAGTGAGGTATGGGCTGAAGTTCCAGGGGTGCTCAGGGAAGGCGCGGCCGAAGTGGCCCAGCAGGCCAGGCGGCTTGGAATAGCCAGTGGCACCTGGGGAGAAGGTAATGGGCACAGAGGGGGTCAGGCAGGCCAGGTCATTCCTCCCTGCCGTGTTCCACCTGATTTCTCCCATCGTCCTCCCACACGGCATCTCCTCACCCTCACGTGCTCCCCTCATCTCCACCTCCCTGCCTGCCTCCCATTCATTTAGTGCCCCCAAAAGTTCTGCTGTCAGCCTGACCCCTTCTCCAGCTTCCCTCCTCTCTGCTTCACCTTGCTCATGTTCTGTGACTTCTAGACATGCACACACGCACACACACAGCCTCGCCCAGGGCCTCCTCCCTGCGTCCTGCCTCCTCCTATCTGCCCATCTTCTTCCCTCACACAGGTACAGCATGCATGCCCACCCCTCGGCCCCACCCTGGGGTCACCCCTGGACTCCCAGACCCTTACCAGAGCCCAGGAATGGGAAAGGGCTGTCTAGACGCAGTTTGTCTGTCTCGGGGGGTGAAAAGGGGTGCCCGGGCCCCGGCTCTCCCAGGCGTGGAGCAGAGAACAGAGTCTGCAGGGTCTAGAGAGGGAGGTGAGGGAATAGGTACTGCTCAGACAGGCTGCCCCCTCCCCAGGAGGTTCAGGGCTTGGGGACCCCAAGATCCAAACTCACCTCGGGGGTGAGGGGAGGAGCATCTGGGCCAGGGGCTCCCCCAAAGGGACCAGGGGTCAGCAGAAGCGGGGATCCCGTGGTGGCAGCCGCCACATCCAACAACGGGTAATTGACGAGCACAACTTTGCTGAAATTGAACTTGTAGGTGAACCTCTTCCCTTTGGTCTTGTGGAGAATCCGCTTGTTGTAGTAGTAACTGTGAGCAGAGGGAGGACACTGATGCAGAGGTGAAGGCAGAGCCCCCAACACTTGCTTGGCGCCCAGCACAGAGCACAACAGCTTGGGGAAACTGAGGCCAAAGTCACAGGGCCAGGCAGGGGCTGGGATCCTGCCCTGTGTGGCTCCAAAGTCCAGGGCTCTGGACCTTCACTCACAAGTGGATACTTCTGGTAGCTACAGGCACAGAGCCCTGTGCGCTGGGATCCCATGGGATTCTGCCCCCAGGAAGTTGAGGGAAAGCCCCCAGAGGGACGGTGAGGGGAGAGGGGCAAGGTCCCCAGCCCCTCCTCACCGCAGAGCCCGGCTCAGCTTGTCATAATTCATGTGAGGCTTGCACTTCCGAATGCCCCAGAGCCGAGCCACCTCGTCGGGGTCCTTGATGACGAACTCCCCGTAGTCCCCCTGCCAGGCGATGACGCCCTGGTACTCCTCCTTCTGCAGCAGCTCCAGGATAAAGTGCCACAGCTGGATCTGCCTGGAGCCGGGGGACGACTCCGGCTTGTAGGCCCAATCCGGGAAGGCAAAGCCTGGGGACGGGAGGCAGGGGAGCTGCCCTGTGTCAGGGCGCCGAGTCGGGGACTCGGGGCACCAGGAGGCGTCCCCTCTCCCCTGACCCCTAGTCTCTAATGAGCAGCCTCAGGCATCTTTGGGGAGATCTCAACATCTCCCACTCTCCACACCCCACTTGGTGTCCAGTCCCCAGATTGTCCAAACAGGGAGAGACCTCATCGTCCGGGGGCCCTGGGTTGGCACTTGCAGCCCAATCTCCTGCCTTAGCACAGCTGGGCTGGAGGGTGGCAGGGACCAGATTCCCCTGTCCTTGACGTTGGGGAGGGTCTGGGAGGGGCTTGTAGGAAAGGGCACGCCCTCCACTGCATTCTCCCTGCACTGCCCCAGCCTGGTCCTGCCCTGAGAGGTCTGATCTCGTGTGCACTCTGAATGGCCCCTGATTCCTGCTGTCTCTTCTCCCTGTCCCTTGTCCATCTCTCCCTGAAGTTCACCACCCTGCACCCCTCCACCGCCCCGGCTGACCTCACCCTGGAACATCCAGGCTGGGCCTGCGTACACGTGTGCCTCCGTACCTGTCCATATATTTATACCTGTCACTTCCCTGTGTCCCTGCCCTGCCTCTGTGCCATGTCCGTCTGAGAGCACGTGTGTGTGCAGATGCCCACAGCATACAGTCTGTCACACAGACATCCACTCACCCTCGAGGGACCCCCCGGCTACCAGAGAGCCACACTCCCACCAGAGCACGAGACTACAAACGTGCCACCAAGGCATTCACACCAGACACACACAATTGCACATCTCAGGCCCCTCAGCACTGGGACCCGCTAACAACACAGCTGCGATGAGAAAGACACAGAACCCCAAAGGCCCAGATGAAACACCCTGTGGTGGAGGCCGTGAGTGCTACACAAAGACACATGTGTCAACCTTACAGTCACACCCTCGTGACACCCTAACAGTAGAGCAGCCCCTCATCCCCGCCCCTGCCACAAACATCCAACTTTTTTTTTGGTTGCCTCCTGAGATCTTAGTTCCCAACCAGGGATTGAACCCACATCCCCTACAGTGGAAGCTCAGATTCCTAACCGCTGGACCTCCAGGGAAGTCCCACAACCAACTCAGCATCCCCAGCTCCAATGAGCACCCTGCGCCCCAGTGTCCAGACACACAGGTGCTAGGTGGAGACCGAGGGGCTAGCCCACCCCTATGTCTGACCGCCCACCCACAAGGCCCCAGGTCCTGGGTCCCACTTCTCCAGTGCCACAGCCTCTGTCCCCGTCCCCCTCCTCAGAGACCCCAAACCCAGGCATGAAAACAGAAGGCAGAATTAGGCCACAATCCGCAGAGAGCCCTGCAGGAAAGGAAGGTAGGTGGGGTGGTGGGGCAGGGTCTCTGAGCAGGCAGACTTGGTATCCACTTGCTGGTGTGGTCCCAGGCAGCTCCTTGCCCTCTCTGGCTTGTTAGAATTTCAGGGATGGGAGGCAAGGAGAAGCAGGGTCCCAGCCAGGCTGCCTGGGGTCTGCCCGAGGCTGGGGAAGGCCAGGCAGTTTCCTCCCTAAAGAGAATTTCTCTCTCAACTCCGTCTGGGGTCTTTCTCATCTAAGAAGACAGCTGAATGAATCAACAACACACGAGCTCTGGCCCATTCCACACCCGGGACACGTCCCAGCGGCTATATCACACAGACACGCCCAACGACCCTGAAAATGATGACACACACAGACACACAACCCAGCCTGTCCTCCATGCGTGTTCTCGGGTGTGCTGTGTATGCCAACATACAGACACAATGAGAGGGAGGAGGACCCACAATCTCAGCACACATGCACATCAAGACACACAGCCCCCAATACGCAGCCACACTCAGTGACACACAGAACCAGCCCCACGCCCCAAACACAGACACAGCCCCTGACACACAGGCCTGGGGGACCCCCTACGTACCCCAAAATGCAGCGAGATTAGACCTCTGTTTGGTTCAGAATGCCACACATCACGGAAGGAGCAGTCAAAGGCTTTTCGCCTACTGAGGCAAGCTGGCAGACAACACCCCACCCCCCCACCGCCCGCACACACAACCCAGAATTGTGGACAGTCAAGAGTTCCAAAGACACACAACACACTCAGTCTGGGGACACACTCAGGTGACCTCGGACGTGCACGGACAAGCAGGCAGAACCAGTTCAACAAAGAGATGGGCATACACCTGCCCGGTGCGACCCCTTCTTGGAGGGTGACACAGAGACACACACCAGGATCCTAAATAACCAGCACGGAGTCTGTCTCATTTCTGACTTGGTCTCGTGGTGTACACACACACACACACACACACACACACACACACACACACACACCTCTCCCTCTCTCACTGCCCATCTGTGGAGCGTGTGACTTGGACTCAAATGCACGTCCAGGTCTTACTGTCGTCCACAGCCCCGGTCTGGGTGTCCACTTCCAAGCAAACCATCCTCTTTCCCGTTCCAGCTGGTTGGGCCGCGTCTCCATGTTCCCCTGCCTGGGCTGTCCGGTCTGTCCACTTGTCCACCCGCACCTGGTCTAGTGACCCCCCTCATCCTCAGCCCTGCGCCATCAGTGCCCGTCTGTCTCAAGTCTCCCTGCTTCTCTTTGCCTGCAGGTCCTGGGTGGAAGCAGACTGCGGCCAGCCGAGACCCCAGGTCTTCAGGCCCCAGCATCCTTGTCCCACTCAGACCTCCACACCTCACCTGTCCTCCAAAGACCCTCGTGTCCCAGCAGGCAGGTGGCAGGGACATCTAGCCATGAAGTTTTTAGCCAAGTTTTTCATTAAGGGGTTGGATTCAGGCGACTCTGACCGAGACCCCGGGCAGATGGAGGAAAGACAGTGAGAGATGCAGAAAGGAGGGCCAGAAGACTAGGAAGGCCCCAGGGCTGGGGAAAGGGTGGGGCAGGTCTGAGCCAGTTACCAGGGGTCCAGAGAGCCGGCAGGGCGGGTGGGGCGAAGAGAAGGTCGGAAACGCAGCTACAGTCCATGGTGGAGCCAGCCCTGCGGAGAGGCCAGACAGACGGACGGATGAGGACAGGATGGAGCAAACAAGAGAGACAGACCAAAGTCAGTCGGGGGCTGGCACTGCGGGAGGACGTCCCCTTCCACCCACAGCCGCCCTCACCCCCTCGCATCCTGCCCCCTCCTCCCCCTGCAGGCACCCCTCTGCCCGCTGGTCCCGTCATTCCCAGTCCCTCCACCGGCCCTGCGCCTGGTCCTTCCCTCCCGGCAGCCGCCCCTTCCTCTGTGCCTCACCACTAACCGCGGGCTCCCAGCCTCCCTCCGCGCTTCTCGCCACTCACTCACTCACTCACACTCCCGGCTCACACTCGCGCCCCGCACCGCCCCGCACCGTCTCTGCCGCTGTCTCTCCATCCCTCGCCTTGCGCCTGACCTCTCGGGGTCCGTCTCTGCGTCTCGGGCTCTCCCTCGGTCTCCCTCTGTGGATGTCCCCGGTCTGTCCCGCTCCCCACCTCTGCGCCCCCCACCTCCACCCCGCCCAGTTGGCCCCGGGGCTGGCTGGTCCAGCTCGCGCACCGCCCCGCGCTCTCATCTGTCCGCCCAGAGCCAGCCAGTACCGGGCAGGCGGCGAGCGGGTGGCCTTCCGACGGGCTGGGAGGGGGCCGGCCCAGCCCCTGCCCGCCCTGCCCTCCGCCCCACCCACCCCACAGAGCGGCCCCCAGCACCGGCTGGAGTGCTCCCTCAGATGCCCTCCTTAAACCCGCTGCCCCCCTCAGACCCCCGCCACTTGGGCCTGCCTCCTCTGCAGACGACCCCCTCAGACAGCCCCTTCCCCTAGGTCTGCCTCCCCCATACACCCCTTCCCCTTGGATCTGCCTCCCCACTCAGACAGCCCCACCCTTGGATCTGCCTCTCCCCACCCCCAGCCGCCTTGCAACAGGTCCCCCCTCTCAGACCCCCACTCCCTGGGACACCCCTCTCCCTGGGTACCTCATTCTCAGATACTCTCTCACCCCCTGCTCATCCTAGCCTCTCAGACCCTTCCCCTCAGACACCCCACCAACCCCGACACCACCACCACCCTCAGACACCCACTCCCTCAGACATCCGCTCCTCTCAGACGCCCACCATCCCAGACACCCCAAGCCCCAGATCCTTCCCCCCCTCCAGACCCCACCTCTCAGAGGCTGTGCTATCTTCATGCTCCCTCCCTGGGGCACCCACCCACCCTTCCCCTCTTCAGACTCTTAAACACACCACCCCTCTCACACGCCCTGCCTCTCAAAGACCCCACACACTCCAGAAACCCACAGCGTTCCCCCCATAAACCCCACCACCTGGACACCAGAGGAGCCTTGGCAGCCCACTCCCCCACCCCCAGGCTTGCCCAGTCGCCCACCCACGGCCACCCTCAGGCCAGCCTCCAGCCTCCAGCCTCCCGTGCTGATCGCTCCCCCACCCCAGCACTCAGGACGCTGAGGTCCTCTGCTCCCACACCCCCTCTCCCTCCAGCTCCCCAACTTTCTCTCTCTCTCCCTCCCTCTCTCTCCCACTCCACCCTTTCGCTTCCTCGTCTCTCTTCCCTTCTCTGTCTCCCCCCACCATCCCTGGTCCACCTTGTTGTCTCTCTCTGGTCCCCTTCCACCCAGGCGTCTCTCGCCCAGTCTTTCCCCCAGCAGTCTCCCCCACTCTGCCTCTCTCCCTCCATCACTCAGGCTCTGCCTGTATCTCTGTCCTCCAGGACCACGCCCCCCCATGTCCTCTGGGGCCTGTCCCTCCCTGTCACCCGGCCCTTCTCTATCTCTCCTCTGTGTCTCCCCAGGTCTTTTGTCTCTGAACTCTCTGCGCCATCTGTCTCTTTTCCTCCCTTCTCTCATCTAACTCCCATCTCTCAGTCTCTCTGCCCCTGTCGCCTGCCTGGCCCATCTCAGTCTCTCTCCTCTCCCATCTCCCCACCTTGCTCCATCCACCTCTCTCTCCCCCACATCGCTGGCTCTCTCTGCCTCTCCGGGCCCCCCCTCCCTCCTGCTTCACACACCCCCCTCCCACCCCCTGTTGGCCCCTCTCATTTCCGTGTTGGTTTTGATTTCTCTTCCCGACGCTTTCAACTCCCCCGCCGCCTCCTCCGGACACGTTATAACGAGGAGCCGTGGGATCGGCGCTCCGGGCCCTGCTCCCACGCTCCCCCCGCGTCTCTCTCACGCAGGCACGCGTCTCTGCCATCTCGAGGTCTCTGCCTGCCACTTCTCCCCTCTCTGTCCCCCTGCCCGGGTCCTGTCGGCGCCCACCCCATCCTGTTCTGCCCCCTTCCCTGCATGTCTGTCCCTGACTGTCTGGGCACCAGGGCGCCCCATCTCCGCTTCCCCATGTCTCTCTATCTCTGGGTCCCCACGTCTCCAGGGCTCCACACCACCCTGTTTTTATGTCTGGGGGTCTCCACCTCAGTCTCAGCGTCTCTGTCTCTCCCCATCTCCACATCTCTGTTTCTGTCCTAGCATCCCGCATCTGTCTCTAGGGACCCCTTTGATCTTGCCCTGCCCCTGGCGCCCCCTGGCCCCATCGATCGCTGATCGACCGACCGACGGAGGGCGCAGGGCCTGAGGGGCCGGCCGGGGCAGCGGGCCTGGCAGGGGCCTGGCTGGACGGCTGGACAGACGGACAAACACCCAGCCCCCCCCCCCCCGCCTCCCCCGTGGCTGCAGAGGAGGAGTGGCTGCAACCCCCGCCCCCCCACCAGTCCGCACAGGGCGGATGGGGACTCCGGGCAAGCTTTAATTTTTAATTTTATTTTGCTTCCTCCACACACCCCCTGCCCCCATCTCCACCGCCGGCAGCCATGGCACCGAATGTGTGTGTGCGTGTGCGCAGCAGTGCGGAGAGGGGCTGGGCCGGCAAAGGCTGCCTCCCTCTCTTCCCTGCCAAGGAGCTACACAGACCCACACAGCAACCCAGACACACACACGCCACAGTGCCACACATACACGACACCGACACAGCTCAACAAAGTGACACGCCACACTGGCTCACACAACACTCATCACAGCGGTGTGTGATGCACATGTCAACCAACTCATGTACACCAGGACTGCCACAACCAACACCGTCACGTAGCCCCTGTCACACGGCAACCCAGGCACACACACCACCAGGTCACACACCACACAGAGACATCCATGTCAACACACAGACACACACACACCATCATGGTCACAGACATCGACACAGAGACAGACACACAACTGTACACAGACATATGCAACACACACACACTGATTCAGTCCCTACAGAAACAAAGACACACAATCATAAACTACAGACAGACACACACTAACACAGATGCACCGTCATACACCGAGGTTCACGAATACAGGCACACAAAGCTGCACAGCGCACACTGACACAGTGCCAGCACAGAAGCACACGCACACCCAGGCACACCCAGCAGCACAGCCAAGCCAGTCACATACAAGTGGCATGAAAGCACACATTCACACAACAAGCCCCAGAGACCGTGTGTGTGCACACTCTCCACCGTGCAAGGAGACAGAGGTGCACGCATGACGCCAACACAGCCAGCCATCGCCAGGCCAGCCACACACATGGCTACACACACACGCACAGTGCCACACTCAGACCCACACCCCAGCTGGATGAGGCTGGGCGAGGGTGGAGTGGGCACTCAGAGATGAGCCCACTCTGGGGTCCCAATGCTCCTGCTACCATCTGTCCAGCTGTCTGTCCATCCACTCATTGTGGACACCCCCAAGCCCGGAGGTGTGTGAGGCGGGCACTGAACCAGGCCTGCTTATGCAGTTGCCTCTCTCCAGTGGGTCTCTCTCTCTCTCTCTGTCTTTGTTGCCCCATCTGTCTGTCGGCCTCTATCTCCAAATATCTCCATCTCTTTGTGTCTCTGCTTCTTGTCTCTGTCTCTGCGCATCTCTGTGTCTCCCCGTCTCTCTTTGCTTCTGTCTCCTCGTTGCCCACCCCCATCACCTCGGCCCCCTGGGCTGGGGGTTTAACCAGTTGTTTTGATTTCTCTAAGCTGCTCCGGCTGCCTCGGGAGCTGCCTCAGGCCTTGCACCCCCCACCCCAGCCCCTTCATCCCTCACCCAGCTCCCCCACCTCCCCTTAACACAATCTGCACAAGTGGAATGAAAATTGATTTTTTTTTAAATTTCATATCTTCTCCAGGGCTCTGTCTAAAGAGGAGAGAGACGCGGCCCAAGACCCTTCTCCCGCAGCCCCCGCATGCATGCACACACACACACTGACAGGCACACACATCACACCCGGACACATAGATATACACACACACACACACACACACACCCCTTGGTGCTCCATCTGCACCCAACCTGGTACACACACCTCCATATACCACACACCCATGCAGGACAAACCTGTGCACACAGCAGACACACGGTAGACTCCCTCTGCATGCACACACTCTCTCTCTGGACACACACGACTAGGCACCCTTCACACACACCACACATACACACACTGTCCCACCTGGATGCACACAGCCGGCCGCCTGCTCTCATACACTATGTTAGCACACACTCCCTGCACACCTGTCTGTACAGACTATTCCACATCCATGAGTACACAAACCTAGGCCCCAGGACCTCCCATCACAGGTACCAAGGAGACCCCCATGGCTGTCCCGGGGAGGAAGGGGTCAGGAGGGTGATAGGGGCTCTCCTGCCTGGCCTTGCCCCCACTCCCAAGGTCACCCACTCTACCCCCGCTCACATCCACCAAATGGTCTGGCCTGACCATAGGCAGGGGTGTCCTTGTGTGTACACACACACACACACACACACACTCTTGTCTCTAGTTCTGTCAAGGCCACACACTGTCATCCTCACAGCCGCTCAGCTCGTCTGAGACTTGGCTCATCCCCACAGAAACACACAGGCACCTGTGACACACAGACCCACCACACACACAGTGATACCATACCCAGGCTGATGGACGACATCAGAGATGCAGCCCCACACACCGCTGAGCATCAGTTTACACAAGTGGTGCACACGTCCACCACCAAACAGGCTCACATGAATACACAACCACAGACACACACAGCCTTCCACGCCCTTCAGGGCTGGCCACACACAGTCTCGTTCATGTAACCTTCATGAACTGATACTTCTTATCCAGCTCCCCAAATGGCCACACACATGCACACACACCCAGCCCACGCCTGACCCCAGACTCAGACACAAGCCCACACACAACAGCACCTCCTGTACACAAAGGCACGGCCACACACAGCCAGCCTCTGATGCAGTGGTCCAGGCGGGACTTTGGTGACCGTGTCCAGAGCTGTCCCTGTGCCGTGTTCCTCATACCCACGCTCACCAGCCTGGCTCCTGGGGTCCCACCAGGGCGGCGCTCTCGGTCCTTCCACCCCGCCTCCCTGGGGCTAAGCCTGCTGGGCTCCTGGCTCTCAGACAGGTCCTCTCTTGGCCACTCAGACACGCCGTGTGGCCACCTGACCCGGAAACTCCAAACACAGCACAGCTCCAGGGCTTCGGGGGCAAACAGCTGAGCATCACACCCCAGTCACACATGTGGACATAAATACAACATGCGTGGGTCAGTACAACCCCAAGGCCTCATGCACCCACACTTAGTCACTGTGCCCAGGAACACACACCTCTCTACATGCCACATTTACATGTGCTATAACATACACACACAGACACACACAGTCCAGACAGCTTGCACACAAGCACACACGCACACACAGGCGCGCACACACCCCCAGGAACCTCTGCCCAGGCTGACTGTGCAAGACAGAGGGACAGTTTGGCAGACAGATGGGGCACCAGCTTCCAGCCTGGAGAAGGTGGGTGTGGGGTGCTTGGGAGGCACGAAGCCAGGGCAGGAACAGAGACCTCAGACCCATGCTCACACTGCCTCTCCCTCTAGCTGGCATCTCTGGGTGGTGTGTGTCTCTCTAGGTTTCAGTCTGTCTCCCTGAGTTCCAGTCTCTGCACAGATGTCTCTGGGGCTGCGGCCAGCGTTCCGAACGGTGTCAGGAAGGGGGGATGGCGAGGGAGCGTCCCCGGGAGGTGGGAGGTGGGAGCCGCAGTGCCACGCACCCCGCCTACCAAACAGCGCTGGGGGAAGGGAGAGGGACGGAGGCGCAACCGCAGATGGACCCAGAGCCTGGGCTCTGCTCCCCCACCCCCTCCCCTCCCCTCCAAGACCCAGAGAGATGGAGCAGGCGCAGGGCTGGGGGAGACTGAGAGACCCCCACAGAGGGAGAGAGATAGAGAGACAGAGTGATGGGGAAAGGGAGATATGGAAGAGAGGCGGGGGGAGCAGCCCAGAGAAGGGAAACAGAATGGAACAGAGACAAGAGAGATGCAGAGAGAAGATGGGAGGCCAGAGAGAGTCTCACAAAGACACACAGGAGCGAGACACAGAGAGAGACTGACAGAGATCAGAGCTGGGGGCGGGAGACCCAACCCAAGTTAGGGAAACCCGGGAAAGAGGAGTGGGTCTCACAGAGGCTTCACAAAGTGAATTAGAGCTGGAGGTCACGGGGAGAGAGCTGCTGGGAGGAGAGTCCCCGGGTCAGGGAGGAAGGAGAGGAGGGGGCAGAGATGCGGAAAATTGAGGGATTAGGGCAGAGGTACAGGAGTGAATGAGGGGGGCTGCAGCGCCCCAGGCCAGAGCAACGGTGGGGAAAGTCAGAGTCCCCCACTGGCACAGGCAGACCCCAAGTGTGGGCTCACAGCCACCTCCACGCCCACCTGGGCTCTCTGCAGTCTTAGGGAGGGGACCAGTGTCGGGTGGGGGGACCCTGATCTAGTTCCTGGCTGCCACCCCAACTCCAAAGCCTGCCCCCTCCTCCTCCTCACCACCACCCCGCCCCAACCCCAACCCCAGCCCCTGCGTCCACCTGAACCCCAGTGGAGTTGGGGTTCTCTTCCCAAGCTGGTCCTCAACTCCTTCGGCTGAATCCCAGTCTCATCCTTACAGTCCCAGGCCCTGCACCACCTGCCCCCTGCCCTGCCCCCCCAACTGCTGGATCCTCTGGCCCCAGGCTCTGTGTCAGAGACAGTGGCAATGACTGTGGCGTGGTGGGGTGCTGGGGAGGGGGAGGAGGGACAGGACACTGAAGGCGAGGGTGACCAGCTAGTCCCAGGAGCCACAAGAGCATGGGAGCTCCTCTGGACTGCACTGGCTGAAGGGCAGGGAGGTTGTGTGTCCTGCTCACAGGGCTTGGCACCAAGTATGTGCTCAGCAAATACTGCTGGATGGGAACTCAGGCTACAGGGAGCAAGGCAGGGAAACAGAGGGATGGTGTGAGCCAAGGAACAGAAAGGCAGAGACCCACGGACAGCAATGGAGGTGGGGAGAGGGGCCCAGGGCGAGGGGGCAGAGAGGTGGGGCACCGAGGGCAGGACCCCTGCATCCGGAGCCAGGCATGGGGCTGGGCCAGCTGGAACCAGGTGCCTTGGCTTCGGGGAGCCCACAAGGGCCAGAGAAGGGCCATGGTCCGGCTGGACTGGGGAGGCTCGGGGCTCCAGGGGCATCGCACGGTGCTAATTCAGCGCCATCGATCAGACGGGATGAGAGCAATAAATTATTGTGACAAGATGCAATCCTGGCCCGCGCACTGCCGCCGAGGCAGATCGATCCCTGTCCCCAGCCCCACACCGGGTCCCATGCCCAGGCCTCGGCCAGCCGGGACACTTCTGCCCACCACTCTCTTCATTCCCCCACCACACACATGCTTCCACTGACAGCCAGGCAGGGTTGCAGCCCTGGGAAAGAAACAAGAGCAGAAAGGGACCCATGGAGGGAAGGTCAGCCCCTATCTGCCCTCCCCCCCCACCAACAGCTCACATCCTCTGGCTTCCTTCAGTCTCTCATCCACACTATGACCTGGGAGGTAGCAGCTGCCATGACACCCATTTCACAGATGCAGAAACTGAGGCTCCGATCGGAAAAGTAACTTGGCCAAAGTCCCACAGGGGTGAGTGGTGATGTCTGGATTCAAATGCAGATCAGTAGGACTTGAAGTCTTCCTAAGATTTCCACTGTCAGTGGAGAAGGCAAAGAACAGGGACGGAAGAGGGGAGAGGTGGCAGAGAATGAGACAGAGAGTGCAAGACGCACAGACAGAGAGTGCAGGACGCAGACAGAGAAAGTCAGAGCGCTATTAAGAGATAGGGAGAGACACAGAGACAGAAACGGAGAAAAACAGAGAGCAAAGGGAGGGAGGACAAGAGACAGATCCAGGGATAAGCAAAGGGGGATGGGCAGATGGAACAGAGATGGAGATGGAGAGAGGGGGCAAGACAGGTGGGGGATAGGAAACAGGAGCCAGGGAAGAGGCACGTGGTGTAGAGGCAGGTAGTTCCAGAGACCAAGGTGTATGTGGGGAAACAGGCATGTGTCAGCAGACTGTGCTCACTGGGCGGGGAGCAGGTGGGAACCAGGAGGTGGATGACAAACTTGGCAGTGGGGAGTCACTGTCAGAGAGAGAGAGGTGTGCCAGCAGGTAGGTAGGGTATCCAAGGACAGGAGTGGAGGTAGAATGTAGGGTGTAGGCGAGCTGGCAGGTGATGGGCAAGCAAATGATGCCAAAGTGATGAGGTGGACAAACGTGTCTGTGGAGGGAAGGTGGTCACCTGATGGGCAGGTGTGGGGGACAGGGACCACTTGCATGGCTGCAGTCAGATGGCCTCAGATTGATGCAAATCTCCAGTATCTATCAGCTTCCGAGCCCAGAAATGACTCCATTTCTCTGGACTCAGTTTCCTTCTCTGCAAAATGGGAATAAGGGATAAAATAAGTGCCTCTCTCCTAAGGGTCTCATGAAGATGAAATGAGACAATGGATATGAAGAACAGAAGACACCGACTGTCACAGAGATGGGTGTTTAATAAGCAGTGGCCAGGGACATGTTATGAGCAGGTGCTACTCAGAGAGCGGTCCGTGGACCAGCAGCAGCTGACCTGGAGCTTGTTAGAGACGCAGAGTGTCAGGCTCCTCCCCAGACCAGCTGCCCCAGAGTCTGCGGTGAGACCCAGGTCTCTGGGGTCCCACAAGCCCTCCAGATGTAGTGTCAGAACCCCTGACTTAAGAGCTCCTGCACACCGCAGTGGGCAGGTGTGTGGACGGCAGAGAACAGGTGTTATACATGTTTAACAAATGCTACAGGTGTTACTGATGCTCACTGAGAAGGGTATTCCCTGAGGAGATAGATGGCTGGTGACAAGTCCTGCGAAAAGGGACAGGTCGTTCCAGAGGGAAGTGGGCTGGAGACAGGTGAGAGGGATCTGAAGGTTAGGCTCTAGAGGGGCAGGGGCGACAGATTGTATGAGCAGGTGGCTGAGAGGGACGGGGTGGGTACACAATGTTTGAAGAAGCTATGAAGGAACGAGGGCCACAGTGGATGTGGTGAGCTAGGGAGAAGGCTAGAGTGCTGGGAGTCAGGTGCGCGTCTGTGGGGCTGGAGCAGGAATCCCCTTGGGGACAGGCTGGGGAGTCCAGCGGTCTGGCAGAGACCTGGATGAAGAGATGTAAAGCAGAGAGAGACTAAGGAGAGGGTGTGTGGAGGGCTCAGTACCTGTTTGCTTAAAGAAATGAGTGGGCATGGTACTGGAGCAGGTGATGCCTGAGATGGACAGGTGAGCAACTGGCAGGTGTGTGGAGATATTGGTATGATCTTGTGAGGCAAGGAAAAAGAAGTGAGGGACATGGAACGTTAGGTATGTGGGGAAAGAAGAGAGGCAGATAAGTAGTACCTGCAGGGACAGGTATGCAGGTGAGGCAGGTACCTGTGGACCAGGACAGATTCCTGGCCCAAAGACATGCCAGCGTGGAGCTGCACCTTGGGAGACCCAGAGAGACAGCGAGGACGGAGGCCAGCAGCACGCGTGCATGTGGACATGGGCTTGAAGGAGGCATGGCAGGGGAGGAACCCGAGAGAGAGATGGCCACTTTGACCATCTGGGGGCCACTGCATGTGTGAGCCACGGGGGAGGGGGGGGTGGTTAGGAGAGACATGAAGTTGGTGCATGCGCTCTTGACTGGGATGAGTTACCTGAAATGACAGGTATGGAGGAAGTCTTGGAAGTAGGTGTACTTACGTTGTTAAACGATGGGAGACAGGAGACGTGAGGGAGCGTGTGGAGTTAGGTGCAGGCAGAGAGAGTGCCATGAAGAAGATGCATTTCTCAAGTGACAAGGGCGTGGGAGGTTCTTCTGGAAGGACCAGCGTGAGGGTGGACAAGGTCAGCATTATAAGGGAGAGGTATGGGTGAGAACCGGGGTTGGGGGTGAGAGGGGCCAGGCGCGACCTGAGGCCAGAGAAGAAGGATGCTCCTGTGTTGAGCGTGAGTGTTTATGTGTAAAGGAAGGACTGCGTGAGAGAGAGCGAGGTAAGACGTGGTGGAAAGTACTGCCTGAAGGAGACAGAAATGAAGAAATACAGATGTATGAGAAACAAGTGCGTCCAGGGCTTTCTGGGGGAGGTGGGGGTGGTGCAGCTGCAGGTAGAGAGGGAATAACATATGTGGTATGAAATGAGACATGCCCGGGGATTCAGGTGGAAGGGGCAAAGTTCGGAGAACATGTTACCTGGAGGTGCAGGTAAGCTTGACCATGGGCATCTTTGGGACAGGTTTCTTCAAGGGACAAGTGTTACTTGGGGGGGTGGGACAGGTGAGAGGAAACAGGTGACAGCTGGAGTGGGGTGTGGATGAAGGGAACAGGTGCGGAGGACAGAGATTACCTACAGGGCACAGGTGTAAAGAGATGAATGTTACCTGGAGGTCCAGATGTGGGACACCGATGTGACAGGTGTGTTGATAGGTGTGGGTGAAAGATGTTACCTGGGGCCACAGGTGTGTGCAGGATGACACCTTGGGATGGTTTGTGGCTTCCGTTTCACTCACTACCCCCTCTCCCTCTCCCCAGGGGCCGGCAGAGCTCTCGGACCCCTCCCCATGCTCTGGCCTGCGGCAGGGCACGCAGTTAGCTCTGGGCTCGGCCTGCCGGCAGCCGGGGCTCCAGAGGCTGCTTGGCGATGCGGCGCGCGTCTGGGCCTCGGCGGGCCGGCCGGGCGGGGGAGCGGGAGGGGGGCCGTTTAGCCGTGATAGATCCGCGCGCCGCTTGTCTCTTAATCTCCGGAGCGACCGATCGATTCGCTATTTCCCTTTGTTGCCAGAAAATTCGATCCTGGGCCTGGAATTAGGTCCCCGGCTTAATCTGAGCGGAAACCAGCGAGGGGAGACAGAGACAGAGACACTGGGAGAGACAGAGACAGAGAGATAGTGAGAGACCAAGGCAGAGAGATGCTGAGAAAGATAGGGGAAGGGCAGAGAGAGGCACGGAGATTCCAAGAGATGGTCTAAGAGTTGGACCCAAAGAGGTAGAGACAGATGCTGCCAGAGACAGAGACAAAAGAGACAAATTCTGGGAGAATTAGAGATGGACACAGAGACCCTGGAAGAGACAGGGACAGAGTAAGCGAGGAGAGACCCCGCCAGAAAAGAGATGTCAGAGGTGGCCCAGCGCTGTCCTGGGACAGATGTGGAATGACTGGGACAGAAAAGCCATGTGGCACTAGGCCACCTGTCCCCAGGACATGGCCCCCAAAGGTCAAGGCCAGGCCTGCACTCCCAGCCCGGAAGTGTGCAGACCCCAAAATTGGCTCAAATATCCTCCCCCACAGCCCCTGGGACCTCTCACACCAAAAATCCAGACCCCAAATATCCAGGGCCAAATTTGCAGATCCTCAGCTCTGAACTCTAGCTCCAAATCCAGACCTCCCAGACCCCCCAAACCCAACCCCCATGCGGACCCCAGCTCCAAATATCCACACCCCTAGTCCTGATCGCCAACCCCAAACAGCTCTTCATCCCCAATATCCAGTCTCTTGGCTCTGAGCCTCTAGGTCCCGAATTTCAAGCCCTCAGCCTTGCTCTCTCTACACCCGAGACTCTCGCCCCAAAAATCCAGACCCGCCCTCAGGTCTGGCCGCCGGCGTGCGCTCTCACTACCGCGCTGCCTACACTCCCCGCGCCCCCGTCCCTGGACCCTTGCCCGGAGGGCACACCTCCAGCCCTCGGCCCCTCCCTCCTCCCTGGAGTCCGACGCAGCCCCACCCGCCCCCACCGCCCAGGGGAGACCCCACCCGCCTCCCCGCCCCCGGCTCGGGGAGCCCAGCTCCGAAGGTCTCTCGGGAGCGCCTCCCGCGGCCAGGCCCCCGCCCCGGGCAGGAATCCCCGCCCCCCTCCCCGCCCCTGTGCCTCCTGCAGCGCTCACTCACTTTCCGGGGTTTGCGCATCCGCACAGGTCCGGGGAGAAGTGTTTAAAGTTCGGATCCCGCAGCCATGGCCAACGCGGCTTTCTGGGGAGGGGGCACTGGGGCGAGGGGACGGGGTTGGGGGAGATGCCCGGAGCCCCCGGGGAGGGGACGGAGCCAGAGAGGTAGGGAGCAGGGAACGAGAGTCACTGAGAGACCGGGACACCAAGAGATGTCCGGAGCCTGAGAGACGGGGAGCGAAGCAGAGACAGGGAGATGGAGAGAGAGACCCCGACACGGAGACGCGCTGAGAGAGATGGAGACCCGGGAAGCTAGAGACGGAGCTCCGGGCGGACAGCGGCTCCGCGGGCGAGGCGCGGGGCAGCAGGGCCGGGGCGGGGGCGCCGGGGCGGCCGGCCTCCGGCGCCTCCTCCCGCTCCTCCTCCCGCTGCTCCTCGGCGCGCGCCGCGCGCCTCCCGCCCTCGCGGCCGCCCGGCCCGGCTCCGCGCGCAGATATATGGAGGCGGCGGCGGCGGCGGGCGGTGCGGGGGAGGGGGCGGGAGCGCGATCGATGGAATATAATTTTCCTCAAACTCGGAAAATAAAGTTCAGAGCTGATCAAATTTGAAAACAGATGTCGAATCGCGACTCTAAATAAGGTTCGATCCTGGGACCGAGGGAGTGGGGGCTGGGGGCGGGGGTGGGTGGAGAGGTGGAGACCCCTCTCCTCTCCTTTTCCCCCCCTCCCTGCCCCGCCCCTCCCGAGGAGGACAGGTGGACAAACGGGCGGGCGTGAGATGGAGGTGGCAACTACACGGTGGCCAGGACCCCTGCTGGACACGCAGAACTGGACTCGAACGCGGCTGGAACACACACAGTCTGGGTAGCAGACATACAGACATAGGGACACACCGATACACTAACACAGGGCGAACACACACAGGGGACCCGGCCAGTGGGCACATGGACACACAGCCATAGCAGACACACACACACACTCACACAGCTGCCCACGCGGACCTACCCTGTCCCACAGCCACTCCCTCGCCCACTGACCTGCAGACTGGACACATGGACACACACAGATCCATGGTGACACGCAGCTACACTCCAGTCCTGACACACACCCTCTGACACAGGAGCCCAGGGTGTGTGGACAGACAGAACCCAGGTGAGGCACACTGACACTCCCCTTCACATGGACACACGTGGTCACAGGGTCGCTGAAGGCCATGTGCACACACATACACACACATACACACACCCCCCGCAGTGACAGACAAGGGGTCTGCTCTCACTGAAATAACCAGGAAGTCGCCACTGGCCTCTGGGCCCTGAGAGGAGCCCCTCCCACCCCGCCCCACCCCAGAATTCGCCCCGACTCGGGTGCCCTGGCCCAGCCTGACGCTACTCTCCACCTTCCCTCTCCTTTTCGCTCTCTTGCCCACTTCTCACCCCCCTCTCCTTTCCCTCTCCCTCTTGCTGCTTCTCTCCCCCCACTTTTCTCTCCCACCCCAAGGCCATGCTCTACCCCTTCAGGGGATGCCCCTGGAGTCACCTGCCTGCAGAGGGGAAGGTGGGTGAGACAAGACAGAAGAGGCCAGGACAACTCTGTGAGGCTCTCCCCTGCCCCACTGACCCCCAGGTGCCAATGCCAATGCTGAAGGGACGAAGAAGGCTCCAGACAGGCTCCAGCTCCACCCTTCCTCTTCACCACTCGTCACTTGAACAAGTCAGTAAACATCCCATGGTCTCAGTTTTCTCATCTGCAAAATGGGGCAATGATGTCAACTACATGCTAAACAGGGACATGGGCACCATGCCAATCTCTAAATAAACACCCTGGCTCTGGACATTACCACTTCAAAATAATCATCCTGAAAATATGAAACATTTGGCTAGAAAATGAGAAATCCTTCCCTTGTCTGTACATAGCACAACACTCTCAAGAAGACAGCAGGAAGCCCCTGCCTCCAATGTCTCTACCCCATCATTAACTGAACTTGAGAGCCTCCCCCTTCCAGAAAACCAACCTCCTTGGGTGTCTAGAACAACCCAGACTGTACACAGCATCCTTGAAGATCACTCACCAGCTGGACTTATATCTTTGGGGTGTCTGTGACCCCCACCAGACTGCAGAGAGCATCTTCTGGAGCAACTGAGTGCTACAGAGGAGGTTCTGAAACACCCTCTGGGGGTAGGATTTCTCATCTGTGTGGGGAGCCCCTTGAGAGAGAGGGACAACACCCTTCAGGTGCATATGACAGCCTTTGAGAAAGCTAGAACACCGTCAAAGCATCAAGAACACCAACTGGAATGCCTTTGATGACTATGAAGTTAGCAAAGGAACACCTGGGAAAAAAGAAAGAACATCTTCTGGGAAGAAAGAGCTCAGCTGATGGTATGTTACATCCTTCAGTAAGACAACACACCTTCTGAGAAGATGGTGTGTATCACAGCTTACACAGCCCCCATCCTTGAAATGTGAGTGGTACCCATAAGACAGCAAAGATGATCAGCCAAGATAGTTTTCACACCTTCTATCTCTAAGCCCTGCCTCCAGGAGAGATGAAGGCATCTCAGGGCATCAGAAACTTAGAATGTAAGTAACACTCGTGAGGGGCTTACAGTGCATCGGAGCATCGGAGGGACCCCTGGGAGAGCTGTGATACCCTTAGTGGCCAGGACCAGATAGACAGACATCACCCACCTGATTGCCCAGGACCCCTCTCCAGAGACGATGTCTTCCAGATTACTGGCCTGTGCATCTTTGGGAAATCTACGTGGGGCCCAGGTGGTGGGGAGTATTCTGGAGAAGATGGATATCAGTGTGTGTCCTGTCCTGTGAGCACACAGTAGCTGCTCAATAAAAACCAGGGCTCTTGCATGACATTTCCACATCTCCAAGGAGGGGGTGTGACACTCAGCTGGGTGTGTATTCACTCACAGCATCACCAGCACCTACCTGACTTGAAGGAAGCATCTCACAGGAGGGGAAGCATTAAGCTGCAGTTGACATCCCCAGGGAGGCTGCAATAGCAGAAGGCTATAGTTAACACCCCTGCTGAGAGAGAACACCCTCAGGGTGTTTAATGCCCCCTGGAAATGAGAGAGGGAGAGAGAAAAGAGAGACAGGACACCCTCGCCAGGCTAAAGTGCCCAGTGGGCTGAATTTATTACCCTTGAAGGAGAGAGAACACCTCTGGGTCTGTAACATCCATTAGACTCTTTTCAATGCCCCAAGGAGTGCGAGGACTCCTCTGTGAGGGCTAACGTATCCATTTAGATTGAGGGTAACACCCCTGAAAGAGGTCTTCAGGTGCCCGAATACCACTAAAGGTAACTGAGGGTGAAACCAGGAAGGGCATAAGCTGACCACCTCCCTGAACCACAGGAGCACAGGAAGCAAGGATGGGGGTGGGGGCAGAGGGTGGGGTTGGGCTGAACAGAGTCTGTGCCCAATTACAGGACAAGTGTCACTTTAATGTGTTTGCTCTGAGCAGGCACTGGCCCAAACTCTACTTGTAGATTAATTCAACTAATTCAACAACCCTATGAGATAGGCGCTGTTATTAGCATCATCCCCATTTTACAGATGAGGAAACTGAGGCTCAGAAGTGCCTTGCACTCTGTTACACAGCTAGTTGGGCTTCCCTGGTGGCTCAGATGGTAAAGCGTCTGCTTGCAATCCGGAAGACCTGGGTTCGAACCGTGGGTAGGGAAGATCCCCTTCCAAAGGAAATGGCAACCCACTCCAGTACTCTTGCCGGGAAAATTCCATGGACGGAGGAGCTTGGTAGGCTATAGTCCATGGGGTTGCAAAGAGTCGGACACTACTGAGTAACTTCACTTCACACAGCTAGTTAGTGTTGGAAGTGGAACCTGAGCCTGGTGGGGGTGGGATGGAGGGGTGGCAGTCTGTATTCCTAACCATTAGATTATACTACCCTGCTGGGTACACCCCCACATATTCGATTCCGATCTTCAGCTCTGACTGACACCTCCCCCAAACAGAATCCACCCTACTCCCCCGAGGCTCTCTGCACTTCCTCTTGCACAGTGATACCCCCACCCTCACCCCCGGGGTCCACGCCTGACTCCAGGCTCCCCAGGGCAGGGCTTGTGTCTGATTCATCTCCGGGTCCCTACTGAAGGCAGAGCCTGGGAGAGGGGGGAGGGAAGGACATTAAAGAGCGCAGGGCCAGGAGAAGGAGCGGTGCAGAGGGGTCCCGGGAGGAGGGCAGGCGGCCCTAGGTTTCTGGGGAGGTGGCTGAGAAGAGCACGGGCAGGCGGGCTTCAACTAGGCCAGGCCAGGCCTAGGGTGCTGGGGGCCGCTGGGGAATCCAGAACCGGGGGAGTCACGCCTGCGAGGGAGGGGGAGCAGACGGCATCCACACCCCCGCCCCCACCTCGCCCCACCCCCACCTCCTGGAAGGTGGCGGAAGGGTGCAGGCAGCGGATGACTAGGAGGGCAGACAGACAGACACACGGAGAGACCGCCAGCCAGGGAAAGTGCGGGGGTGGGGGAGGGGTGGGAGTCAGACAGACGGACAAAGACGGGGTGTTGAGAAGATTGGTGGACAGATGGGGGAGGGGGTCCCAGGAAAAGGACGGACAGACTTTAGGGCTTGGGACGGAAAGGACAGACAGGCAGCAGGGGGAGAGTGGCCCCGTGCGAGGGGAGGACAGACAGAGGACACGCAGGGAATCGAGGACAGATGGACGCCGGAGGGACGGCGGGGCAGGCGCGGCCCGCGAGGCCGGGGCCAGGCCGAGGGCGCGCGCGGCGGCGGCCGGAGCGGGGAGGCGGAGGCCGGGCGAGCGGCGGTGTTTGCGGAGCTGTCGGCTGCGGTGGAATTATGAAAAATAGCAGGCATCGGAGCCGGCCTTCAGCTTCGATTAGGGGAGATGGGACATGACAGGTGCGATCAATACGCAGCCGTTCTATAAAGTGTCAAGTAATGAATCAATTTCGACTAAATTTTCCATTTTTCAGAGGCCGTTCTCCGAGAGAAGAATATCCTCTTTTGTAAAGATATTATTATCGATTTCGGCGGCAATTTGACATCAGGGGTAGTTAATTCCACTCAGAATAAAATTGAAAACACTTGAGAGAGAAAAGAGAGAGGCGAAGAGTGAGACAGAGAGGGAGAGAGGGGAGGGAAGGAGGGGCCGGGAAGAGAGAGAGATGGATGGACAGAGAGACAGAGGCGGAGAGACAGAGCGAGGGACAGACAGTGAGAGAGAGAGAAGCCCAGAGAGATGGGCGCGGGGAGACAGAGACACGCAGAGACGTGGAGACACACAGAGAAATACAGACAGCAAAGCCTGGAGTTACAGAGAGAGACAGAGACCGAGAGAGACATTCCGAGAGAGACTCAGAGATAGACAGGAAGGGGCGGGGGGAACCAAGAAATCAAGGCGCAGACAAAGTGAGCGCATCTAAGAGAGAAACCCTGGGCGTGAGAGGCTCGCCACAGAGGTGCAGAGAATAGGACAAAGACAAATTCAGAGAAAGAAAGATGGAGAAGGAGGCAGGAGGAACTGACAGACAGACGGAAGAGACCCTGAAAGTGAGAGATGAGAAGGAGAAACTTAAGGATCTAGGGAAAGAGAGACTGAGGGAAAAAGGGAAGGAGAGAGACGGGGTGGGGCAGAGGGCAGCAGAGGGGAGCGAGGCTGCCCCCAAAGGAAAGGAGGGGGCGGGCAAGGGCACCCAAGAGGGGCAGAGGCTGAGGGGTCCCTGGAGCTGAGGGTGCACACCGAGATGGGGGCTCTGGGAAGAGCCTCCTGCCCTGTGTTGTCCCCCAAAGTCACTCTGGATGGAGGGGAGGAGAGTGTGAGTGTGAATGTGTGTGTGTGTGTCGCAGTCTGAACTGCAGGGCGGGTTGAGGCAAAGTATGAGTGTGTGTGTTGTGTGTCTGTGAACTGCTCTGGGGGGCCGGAGGCTCTGATCCAGAGTTCCCAGGGTGTGACTAGGGTAGGGGTGTGTGTGTGCCTGTGTGTCATGACAGAATCCTGTTACTTGTGACTTTCCCGGAATCCATCTGTGTGTGTCCCTCCTTCTGTGCCCACACACGCCGTGGGGCCTGGCCTTGCAGCCCCATGGGCCTCAGCACCAGGCAGTGGTGAAAACATTTCTGGTTAGCGCCTGTCAGTCCCCCAGCTGAAATCTCCATTTATCCTGGAGCAGGCCACGGGCTGCCTGGAGGGGAGGAGAGAGGGGGGTTGGAAGATCGGAGCCCTGGATTCTGAGAGAGAAGGTGACGGGGACCCCAACGCCTGGGTCTGAGGGAGGAGGAGGCTGGGGGACTGGGCTCTTGGGTCTGCGGGTGGAGGGGGCTGGTTCGCCTGGACACTCCTGAAGGGGATGGTCTGCGGACACGCAGCCCAGTGGGGCTGGGAAGCTCAGCCATCCTGTCAGCCTCCCCACCAGAAAAACCTGTACCTGCTGCCCCCTAGTGGACACGGAGATTGGTCCAGCGGAGGGATATGGAGCGGAGAGGTCAAGGAAGCCCAGGAAGGGAACGCAGAGGGGCTGCCCCAGATGGGCTCAGAGACAGAGAGGCAGAGATGGAGAGATCTGGACAGAGACAGGTGGACACGGACAGGAAGAGAGATGAAGAGAGGTAGGGAGATAAAGGAGCAAGGGTCAGGCAGACAGGATTGAAGACTGAGATTCTGGCTGAGAGAGAGAGAGGAAATGACAGGGGCCAAATTAGAGAGGGACAGGGAAGATGGGGGACAGAGGGGGATGTGCCCATAGGCAATGGGTACAGAGAGAGAGAGAAAGGAAGACTGCTGTTGCTCAGGGAGGCTGGGCTGGTGGAAAGAGTCAGGTACAGACAGCACTGAGAGACAGACAAGAGCCATGTGGACAGAAAGACAGAGTGACAGACGGGTGGGAGGTAGAGCTAAAGAAGGGAGGAGGCGAGAGATGTAAAGAAGAAAAAACCAGGGAGCAGGCAGAGAGATAGCAGATGGACAGAGAGAGATAAAGGACATACAGGCAGACAGAGAGAAAAGGAAAGAGAAGGGCAGACACTCAGAGAGAGACAGATGGACAGACAGAAACAAGTAGACACACCCAGAAAGACAAGAGAGAGATGGACAGAGAAAGACAGGTGGACAGAGGGGGTATGGAGAAGCCAGGGCCCCCAAACCAAGTGGACACCCCTGGATGGAGCAGACAGTGGTCCATGGAGGCGAGAGTGGACCTAGGACTGGGTGACACTGTGCCCTGGCAGGGGGTCCAGGCTAAGGGGCTGCCCGAGGCACAGCTTTGGAGTGGAGCCGGGGCTCCCCTGCTCGGGGTCTCTGCCCGCCACCCCCTCCTAATCCCCCCTACCCGGCGGGCTGCCCGGCGGAGGCGACAGATTGAGCGATGAGACGCATTACGCACTTAATCCGCCTGATTGAATGTTTTGCTTTCGCCCAAATTGAAACATTAAACAACACGGGACGAGAAGAGGCGGCCGCAAATCACTCATGAAAGATTCATCTTCTCCCCGGCAGCCGCCACCGCCCGCCTGCCCGCCTCCACCGCCGCCCGCCCCAGTCGGGAAACCATGGGGTGGGGGGGTGGGGGGCCGGGCAGCGCCCCTGCCCGCCGTGTGGGGCCCTCCCTGCCTTCCTGGCCCAGGGAAGTTCTTCCCACTGTCTAGCCTCCATCCCACAGGTGGTCACAGAGACTGAGACCCCCATCCTTGAATCAACTTGGACAACGTGATCCCCGCCCCACTGGAGGAGACGCCCATCTTTCTTGCCCTGATGGGAGTCTACCTCTCTAGCTCCCTTCTTGACCCAGCCTAGGACCCTGGGGCATAGAGGGGGCCGCTCAGTTGGTTTGGAGCAGGGGGTGAGGTCTGAGAGCCTCGTCCCTGTGAAGGGCCTTTCTGGCTTCTAGATGCATTCGTGGGGTTGGCACCTGGGGGTCTGAGTCCGAGGAAAGGGGTGTTCTGTCAGAATGAGTGGAGACGGGGGACCGGGAATGTGGGTCTATTTTGTCATATTGGAGTTGAGTCTGTCAGTCTGTCTGCCTCGCAGGGATAACCTCCTACTTTCTGTCCCTCTGTCTCACTCTGCCTCTCTGTGTGGTGACTTCCTGGGTGACTGTGCCTGTCTTGGTGTCCCTACCCCCATGTTCATGGGATCTGTGTGTGTAGCTGCAACTCCGTGGACCTGCTCATGTCTGTCTGTCTGCCTGTGGGTGTCTAACTGCCTCTCCCTCTGCACCCCGTGCGCAGTATTTTTGTGTGTCTGTGTCTATGTGACTTTCAGGGTGTGACTATCTGTGACTTCCTGCATGTTCATCGGTGGGTGCGTGTGCGCCTGTTTGTCTGTCTGTCTGTCTGCCTGGGTTGGTGTTTCCACGTTGCTTGCTCTGGGTCTGTGTGAGGGTCTGCATTTAACTATTTCAGGTCGGGGTCTGTTTTGTGCACCCTTCTATCTCTGTGACTGTGTGTCTCTCAGTCTCTGGGTGTGCCTTTCTCTGTCTCTGGCTGAGAGGGCACCAGGGGCTCAGCCACTCACCAGAACAAGTGGGGCCAGGGTGGGGAGAAGCAGAGGAGAGAGGAGGCAAGAAAGAGAAAGACAGGACAGCAGTGGCGGCGACGCCTGAGAGCAGGGGAGCAGGGAGCAAGCGCGAGGGAGCTGGGGGGGGCCGTAGTGGGCGCCACGGCCGGAGCGGGTGATCAATATTCGATTTAGGTTTTAATTCCGGGGCTTTCGGAGCCTGTCAGCCCTGATGTATGAGCTCACACCGGGGCCGCCCAGCCAGCCACCCCACAGATGCCCATGGCCTGGTGGCCTGTCCTGGCCCTAGCTCCCTTGCCCGGGCAGGCTTCTGGCTGTGGACGAGGGGGAAGGGGAGAGTGGGGCTGGGAAGCAGGAGGCCCTGTCCAGGGGCAGAGGGAACGGGCTACACACGAGTTCACCTAAGTTTACAGTTGAGTTCACGCCTGGTCACTCACTTATCCAGCGGACCTGCAGGCCTGCTCCTGCCTGCCTGTGCCGGATGGAAACAGGAAGGGGACCCTGGCTCTGTCCCTAGGGACCCCCAGGAGTCCTCAAACACTGTCTCAGGAACACGTGCCAGAGTCCCTGTCAGCACAGGTCACACACATCTAGACACACACGTGCTGCTGGGCTCATGCATACCTGTGTGCATATGAGCCCTGACACGTGTCCATACATAATCCTCAACAATCAGGTGTCCCCACACTGGCTCCTGGACTCAAGTGCACACTTGCACACACCAACTCTGACACATGTAACCTCTGACATACACACATGCCCACATACATGACCCAGCACACATGTGTCTGCACACATAACCCCAATTCACACACAGACACATGGGTAAAGGCCCCCATTAATGGGAGGTGGGAGCAGCATGGAGGGACAGCCTTCTGGCAAGAGATCATAAAAGACAGAGAGAGACTCAGAAACTCAGAGACAAGAGACTGACAGATGGAAGAGACACAGGCAGGTACAAGGAGCATCAGAAAAACACTCAAGAGATGCAGAGAAAACCAGGGGAGGCTGTGGGGAGAGGTGGGGGAGCAGCGGACAGGAATCAGTGCGGGGGTGGGGGGGTAGGGACTCTCCCTTGTTCTCCAGATGCCCCCCCAAACGCTGTCTCTCTCTCAGGAAGATGGATCCACCGCCCTCCCTGATGACAATGCTGTCTGCGCAAACTTTAATTAACACTTTGAGTTAATTAGTTCGAGATCATTTAGGAGTAAAATGTTTTTATTAGGGAGGCTGCGAGCCTGTTGATGGATGGGGCGCGATTCGCTCTTCCGCCCGCCGGGGACAGCCGGTAAACAGAAATCAATCAGGGGCCTCCCAACCCAGCCCCCACCCCCACCCCAGGCCAAGCTCCCGGCCTATCCCAGGCCCCTGGGACTCCCGGGTCCTCGAATCCACCTCTCTCCCGGGTCCAGGTTTCCAGACCCTCAGCCTTGGCAGGACCCCCGCCCCGACTCCCTTCCTTCTTGGGCCGCGAATCAAGGACCCATTCGCTGTCGCGGGGGCGGCGGGGGTGGGGGGGTGGCTCCACGTGCTGCCGATCAGACCCTTCCCTCAACTCCCTCCCACGGTCCCTGACTCCGCGTCCCCGGAACTTTCTGTTCGTCGTCTCGGCATCTCTGTCTGGCTGTCTCATCGGGTCTCTGCGAGGCCGCCCCGCTGACGGCTTCATCAGGTGTCCGGGCGGCTGGGGCTGGGGGAGGGGGAGGCCGGGGTGGGCGAGGGGGAGGCCCGGGGCGGAGGGGGCGGGGGTTCCGGGGCCGATAAATCTTCATCAGGCGGCGGCGGGGGGCCATTAGGCGCTAATGGGAAGATGGAGGGGCCTGTCGGCCGCGCGGGCCGGGCCTCATTTGTCCTGCTTCCCGCTCCATTGGCCGCCGCCCCCGCCCCGCCCTTCCCCCGCCGCCGCCACCGCCCCTCCCCCGCCGCGCGCCCCATTTCCGCTTCCAACCTTTGGAAGGGATGGGTGGGGAGACGGGGTGCAGAAAATATGGGGGAGGGTGGGGTTGAAGGAGGGAGTTGTACTGCAGGGGAAGAGTTAGGAAAGGAGGAGGGGGCGTCGGAGGCGGAGGGGAGAGGGGTTAGGCCGCAGAGGCAGAGTTTAGAAAGTGGGCGACACGGATAGAAAGCAGGCGGAGGACGCGGGGAGAAGGTGCCGCGCCCAGGGGTCAGGAGGTGGAGAAAGTAAACAGAACTCCCTGGAGGGAGGGAGCGCTCGGGAGGGGCACAGGGGACCCGAGAGGGGGACCTGGATCCCGGGAACCTGGAGGGGCGCGGGGTTGGAATTAGGGGAGGGGACGGATCACCGGCTCCAGCCTCCAGGGCGGGGGGTCCCCGGGAAGGCGCGCGGGCGGCGTCCCCCGAGGCAGAGGCGCGGCCCCCGCCCGCCGCCGCCGCCGCCGGCTCCCGGACTCGCGCCCCTCGCGCGTCCACTCTGATTTCTCGGCCCATTTTTCTTCCTCTCCTGTCACTCCGGCGCTCGCCCTCCCGCCGCCGGCTGCCCCGCCGCGCTCTGCTTCCCGCGGGAACCCCCGCCGCAGCCAGCCCCCGGGGCCGCAGCCCGGCTCTGCGCCTCAGCGCCCCCACGCCCGCCCGCCCGGGCCGTCTCTGTCCCCTCCAGACCCACGTATGCCAGGCGTGGGACCCCCAAATCAGTCACCCCAGAAATGGATCAGCCCGTAAGATCCACAGGAGGGGCCCAGTCTTGGGGGCAGCACTGAAGCTGGGGTTCCTCAGACCTGGGGATGGCTGGGATCTTTAGCACTTCTGGGCCCCAGTCTCCAATTCCCCCAAAGGAGGCGGCTGCAAACCCACAAACCAGGCAAATCCCCACCATCTCTCAGAAACCCACAAGCAGACTAGAGACCCCTGTGATCAGACCCATACCTTGAGCTGAGCCACCCCAGGCCATATAAAGTTACTCAAACTCAGACACCTACTCTACCCACAGCCCAGCCCCAGACAACCCTAGACGAGGTTCTGGACCCCAGCTCCATTCACTCCAAACCTCCATCCCAAGACACTGAGAAGATAAGGGAGCTGGACCTCAGATCATTCACCCCCAAATGAGTCAATAACTCCATATGTCACCCCTAAAGTGGACACTTACTCCCTCAGACTCAGTCACCCCAGAGTTAGGCATCAGAGGCCCTAAAGCTGGCTCACCTAAACTAGACTTTTCCTCACTGAGCCCTAGGCAAACATCAGGACCTTGAGCTAAGTCACCAGGAGCTAGACAAACGGGCCCCCGGCTGCTCTCACCCCACGCAGGGTGTGACTGCTGTTGTCAACACAAACTAGGAAGTGGGGCTGAGACTCAGTCACCCCAGAACTGAGCAACTCCAGTCTTGACAACTGGGGCCCCAGACTCACTCCAAACTTGGGTTTTGGGCCCCACTCTGCTTAAGATTCCCCCAAACTAGACAGTTGGCTGGCTCCTGAGACTCAGTTTCCACTAAGACAAGGTCAGGAACCCTGGAGCAACTTGACATTAGTCATCTAATTGCCCCAACAGACTCAGACACCCACTCTCCCCACAGCCCAGCCTTGCATCTGCACCCAATCACTGGTAACTAACCAAGGCATTTGAACAACCAGCTTGACTAACTCCCCAACTTGTCATCTGGAACTCCATCATCAGTTGTCCTTAAAATGCACATCTGAGCTCCCTCTCCCATTACCTCCCCTAAGACTTGGGAACTTAATAAGTTAACCCACAAACTAGGCAGCTAGCCTCCCAACCTCAGGCATCCCCAAAGACAGGACTCTGACACTGAAGCTTAGTGATCCCCAAATTGGCTCCTTTGGTAGCTCAGCTGGTAAAGAATTTGCCTGCAGTTCAGGAGACCCTGGTTCGATTCCTGGGCTGGGGAAGATACCCCTGGAGAAGGGAATAGGCTACCCACTCCAATATTCTTGGGCTTCCCTGGTGGCTCAGCTGGTAAAGAATCTACTTGCAATGCAGAAGACCTAGGTTTGACCCCTGGATTGGGATGATCCCTTTGAGAAGGGAATGGCTACCCACTCCAGTATTCTGGCTTGGAAAATTCCATGGATTGTATAGTCCATTGGGTTGCAAAGAGTTGGACACGACTGAGTGACTACAAACTACAGTTCCCAAACTATACCTCTGGCCCCCAACCTTCAGTTACTCCTACACTAACTGTTAATATCTCACAGGCTGTTATACTAAAAGTAGGCACATCAAGCCAGGAACCTCCAAATCAGGCATGTGAAGCTGACCCTCAAGCTCAGTCATCCTAAAATAAATTCTGGGAACGTCATAATCGGAGAAACTCAAACTCAGAATGTAAGATGCCTTCCTCAAACACCCCTGTGGTAGGTTGCAGTGGTCCCCCAAAGATGCCCATGTCCTAACCTGCTAATGTGAGATTATTGGATAAAGAGTCTTTGAAGATGTCATTAAGTTGGGGCTTCCCCAGTGGCTCCATGGTAAAGAATCCACCTGCCAACGCAGGAGACATGGGTTTGATCCCTGGTCCAGGAAGATTCCATATGCATGGGGCAACTAAGGCCATGCACCACAACTGTTGAGCCTGCACTCCAGAGTTGGGGATCAGCAGCTACTGAAACCCCTATGCCCTAGAACCTGTGATCTGCAACAAGAGAAGGCACTGCAATGAGAAGCTTGCATGCCGCAATTAGAGAGTACCCTTGCTCGCTGCAGACTGGAGCAAAGCCCATGGAGCGACGAAGACCCAGCACAGCGAAAACAAATAAATAATAAATAAATTTTAAAAAAATATTTAAGTTAAAAAAAAGGATATCATTAAGTGATGGATCTCCAGATGAGACCATCCTGCATTAGCTAGGGAGAGGTCCTAAATCCATTGACAATGATGATGTCATTATAAGAGACGGAAGAGAAGCAAACCGCAGATGCAGAGAAGGCCATGTGAGGACCGAAGCAGGTAGAGACCGGGAAGTATCCTCCCCTGGAGACTCTGCAGGGATGGCAGCCCTGCTGACATCTTCATTTGGGGCTTCTGGCTTCCAGAACTGGGAGAGAATAAATTTCTCCTGTTTTAAGCCACTTGGTTTGTTACTGGCCACAGGAGCCAAATTCAAGCCCTCCCCAAAGCCAAGCCTCTGTATCCCTAAGCTCAGTGATTTCCCCCAGACTAGAAATGTGAGCCCCCACAGTCAGATGCCTCAAACTAGCCTCAATTCCCCGGCTCAAACTTCTGGATCTCAGCACAATTACCCACCATCATGACATCGGGGATCCACAGTCACCCCCAAACTTGTTAACTAAGTCCCGAGGCTCATCCAGCCCCCAAGTGTGTGCCTGGATTCAGAGCCACTGTCACCACTGACATAGATGATGGGGGCTTCCCTGGTGGCCCCCATGACATAGACGATGGGGACTTCCCTGGTGGCTTCCATGTTTCCATTGCAGGGATTGTGGGTTCAATCCCTGGTCAGGGAACTGGGATCCCACGTGCCAAGTGTCATGGCAAAAAAATAAAAATAAAAGAATTTAAAAACTAAAATAAGCAGTGGGACCCCCACGGGCAGTAATCTCCAACCTCTTCATCACCACAGTCTAAACAACACTTGACACTGAGAAACCTCAAAAGAGACCACTGGACCCTTGGTCTCAGTACCCCCAAAGCAAAATAAGCATTAGAAACCCGCTAGTTGGCAAACTTAGACGCAGCATCTGGGCTCCAAAGTTGGCTCACCCCAAACTAGGTGTTAAGACCCCCACATTAAGCCACTCCTAAACCAGGCATCTAGGCCCTCCAAGGCCTGAGCCTCCATGTGAATCACCCCCTTAACTAGGTGCCTGGGTGATTAACTTCAGACACCACCCTGGGCTGTGCTCAGTCGCTCAGGCCTGTCCAACTCTGTGCAACCCCGTGAACTGCAGCCCACTGGGCTCCTCTGTCCATGGGGATTCTCCAGGCAAGAGTACTAGAGTGGGTTGCCATCTCCTCCAACTCCCACAAGAGGCAACTCTAAACTCTATCACCCCTAAACTGGATATAAGGAAGCCCAGTGACAGTCACTTCAAACTTTGGCTACTAGGCCTCAAGGCTCAGTGAACCCCTAACTGTATGTATTAATTGGTAATCCCCAGCTAGTCAAGCATTCCCCCTCTCAAATGCCCCCCAAAACTAGTCTTCTGACACACAAGAGTGACTCCCCCAAGGAGGCATTTGAAGACAGAGTCAACTGCAGGCAACAAGAAGGGTCACCGCCACACTTGACATCTAGGCCCCAGCGGTCACCATGGACTGGCCCATGGACTCTCTGTTGGTCGTCTCGACCTCAGCATCTGGAGAGCCCATATTCGGCCCCCCAAAACTAGACATTGGGGCTTCCCTGGTAGCTCAGCTGGTAAAGAATCCGCCTGCAATGCAAGAGACCCTGGTTCAATCCCTAGGTCAGGAAGATCCCCTGGAGGAGGGCACAGCAACCCACTCGAGTATTCTTGCCTGGACAATTCCATGGACAGAGGAGCCTGGTGGGCCACAGTCCATGGGGTTGCAAAGGGTTGGACAAGACTGAGCAACTAAGCACAGCAAAACTAGACATCTGAGCAGCTTGCCTCAGCTATCCCCAGACTAGGGCTCTGGGGTCCCAGAACCTCCCATCTGGACGCCAGGGTAAGTCACCTCTACTTCAGCATTTAGGGCCCCAAGCATTAGTCCTCAAATTAGAATGCAAAGACAGGACTGATGAATCTGTTTGCAGGGCAGCAATGGAGACACAGCCACAGAGAACAGACTTGCAGACACAGAGGGGCAGAGACAAAGTAGGGTGATCTGGGAGCAGCATCGAAACATACACATGACCATGTAAGACAGGCAACTACACATCACCATGTAAGATGGGCAACATACACGTCACCCATGTAAGATAGGTAACATATGGTTGGACTGTAGCCTACCAGGTCCCTCTGTCCATGGGATTTTCCAGGCAAGAGTACTGGAGTGGCTTGCCATTTCCTTCTCCAGGGGATCTTCCCAACCCAGGGATCGAACCCGGGTCTCACGTTGCAGACAGAGATGCTTTACGACCTGAGCCACCAGGGAAGTTGTAAGATAGATCGCCAGTGGGAACCCCAAACTGGTGCTATGTGACAACCTAGAGGGGGTGGGGTGGGGAGGGAGGTGGGAAGGAGGCTCAAGAGGGAGGGGGCATATGTAAACTTATGGCTGATTCATGTTGGTGTATGGGAGACACCATCACAATATTGTACTTATCTTCCAATTAAAAATAAAATTAGAATGCAGACCACAGTCTCACTCACCCCTAAATTTACCAGACTTCAGGGCCCCACAGTCAAGTAAAGCCACAGCAAGCCCCTCTCAGAACATGCAACTGAAACCCATACAGCAGGTCACCCACAAGCTTGGCATCTGGGCGCCCAGGGTCAGATACTCCCTAAACCAGGGCATGGGACATCTGGGTTTAGCAAGCACCAAACTTCAGTCAGTCCTAAAGTCATCAATAGGACACCTAAATGGACATGCTGTTGTTTAGTCACTAGATCGTGTCTGACTCTTGTGACCTGGGGACTGGAGCCCACCAGGTCCCTCTGTCCATGGGATTTCCCAGGCAAGATACTGGGAGTGGGTTGCCATTTTCTTTTCCCAGGGATCTTCCCGACCCAGGGATCGAACTCGTGTCTCCTGCATTGGCAAGCAGGTTCTTTACCACTGAGCCATCTGGGAAGCCCCCAGATGAGCAAAGGGGCTGCCGAATGTGGTCATCAGTAAACCCCCAAGCCAGTCAGTCTCAACTGGACAGCTGAGTCCCCAGGCTCACCCAGTCTTGACAGGGGAAGTGGCCCAGGAGGGCCCTCAAGTCTTACCATCCAGGCTGTCTCCAGCACTAACGCCAGGCTCAGGGGGCCCCTCCAGGCCTCATGTAAGTCTGCACTGTCACAGATACAGAACCTAGGCACCCAAACCAGGAACCGTGGGCTCATGAGCAGCAAAACTTGGTAGGAGGGGTTCCAGTCACCCAAATTCAGGATCTTCCCAAGGTAGGGATCTGAGTTCCTGATTTTCATCACCTGCAACAATGCACCTCAACCCCCCACAGCCATGTGCCCCCAGACTCGACTTTGACCTTCAAGACGCAGTTGTGTTTGATGAAGGCAGTTGAACCAGCCTGATCCCCGAGCCAGAAAGCTCCACAGCCCCCTGTGCCCCCGCCTCAGAGGCCCTCTCCTGCCCCAAGGCCTGCGTTTGGGTCTCGTCCTCGATCTTCCCCACACTGGGTATCTCTGCCATGCCCACCACCTCCACATTCACGTGCGGACATGTCCTTACCTTGAAAGCCCCTGGCCTTCCGTGTTGCAGACATCCCCAGATCCAGTCAAGAACCCCTCAAGTGGATCCTGGGCCCTGGAGTCCCAACCTCTCCTGTTCCACTCTTTTTTTGGCCTCATCACATGACATGCGGGATCTTAATTCCTCAACTGGGGATTGTACCTGAGCCCTCGGCAGTGGAAGCAAAACCACTGGTCTGCCAGGGAATTTCTTCTCTGGTTTCAACAGCCCAGAGTCTTCAGCTTCAGTAACCCTCAAACAGGGCTCCACAACGAGGCCACGCTTACTCAGGGACCCCACCCCTGGGTGCAGGAGACCCCTGACTCAGTCCACGCCAGGGATATTCAGGCACCAGCATTCTCAGATTCAGCACTTGGAAGGCACCAGGTCCCCAGGCTCTGCACCCCAAACCGGAGAACTCAAGTGACAGTTTCTGCCTCCTCGGACTAAAACTGATGGTCCTCAGTCTGACCAACTGCACAACCACACCCCCAGTCTCTGCGTCCCAAGCTAGACAACTGCTGCTGCTGCTGCTAAGTCGCTTCAGTCGTGTCCAATTCTGTGCGACCCCATAGACGGCAGCCCACCAGGCTCCCCCGTCCCTGGGACTATCAAGGCAAGAACACTGGAGTGGGTTGCCATTTCCTTCTCCAATGCATGAGAGTGAAAAGTGAAAGTGAAGTCGTTCAGTCGTGTCTGACTCTTAACAACCCCATGGACTGTAGCCCATCAGGCTCCTCCATCCATGGGATTTTCCAGTCAAGAGTACTGGAATGGGGTGCCATTGCCTTCTCCGCCCCAAACAATACCCTGAAACTTAATCTCTGTCATAAGAAACTAGGTCACCCCACCCAACTGTCACGCCGCCCTAAATGGAGCACCAGGACCCTTGATATGGAAATATAACCCGTCTCCACAATGCCATGTGTCATCTTGAATCGGGTCACTGGATCCCCAGGGTGCGTCTCCCCAAGCCAGGCAATTGAATGCTCATCTGTCACTCCAAAGTCGACTAGCAGAACCCCAGTCTCTGACACCCCAACAGGGTACTTGGTCTCTGTCACCCACAGGAAGCAAGCTAGCCCTCCGTCTCAGTTCCCCCAACTCTCCACCGGCAACCCACTCTCAGTCACCCCATCCATCACCCCAAATATATTTTGAGAACTTCAGTTCTATCATTCCAAAGTAAATGATTGGCCTCACAATTTCACCCTCAACTGAATGGCTGTTCACAACATACGTGCATGCTAAGTCGCTTCAGTCGTGTCTGACTCTTAGCGACCCCATGGACTGTAGCCCACCAGGCTCCTCTGTCCGTAGGATTCTCCAGGCAAGGATACTAGGGTTGGTTGCCGTACCCTCCTCCAGGGGATCTTCCCGACCCAGGGATCGACCTTGCGTCTCTTGCGTCTGCTGCGTTGGTGGGTGGGTTCTTTACCACTAGCGCCGTTGTTCACATGAATTGGCTCCCGATCCAGGGACAAGCAGTCACCTGGAAGGGAGAGACGCTGCCCCCCCGCCCATGCTGCCTTAGACACCTGGTCTCATCACCTCAAACTAGACAGTTGATCCCAGTTCCAGTCTCCCCCAAATGGACAACTGAACCCTGATCACTGTCAACCCAAACTAGACAAAAGATGCCAGTCATCATCCCAGATTAGAAAATAAAAAGTCACCCCAAAACACCCTGGATGCCAGTCTCTCAGCCCCACAAGACAGCCACATCCCAGATTAGAAAACAAGTCACCCCCCAAACACCCTGGATGCCAGTCTCTCAGCCCCACAACACACACAGCCACATCCCAGGCTTTGTCACCCCAGATGCTCCCTGGGACCTCAGTCTCTGTCCTGTGAAATTAGACCCTGATCCCAACCTCTGTCACCCCAAATATGCTCTGGGGCCTGAGTGTTTATTCCACAAAACTAGACATATTTCAACCTCTGCCACCCCAAATACGCTCTGAGATCCCAGTCACTATCCTAACAAACGAGACAACCAGACCCCATTCTCTGTCTCCTCAAATATACCCTGGGACCCCAGTCTCTGATCCCCCAAACGAGACAACCTTTCTATCACCCCCAATATACCCTAGGACCATGGACTCTGTCTCCCCAAAGCCACACAGCCATACCCCTGGTCTCTCACCCCAAATACACCTTGGAACTCAATATTATGATCCCCAAAACTAGATAGCAGACCCACAGGCAAACCCTCGAATATTCCTTGGTACCCCCGGTTTGACCCTCAACAGCCAGATTCCATCTGTCACTCCATATACAACCAGGACCCTAAGCTCTGTCCCACAAAAGTAGGCAAACAGACCTCCAGATTCTGTCAACTGAATGTCCCCGGAATCCAGTCTAACCCTCAGTCTCTGACACCGCAAATGCCCCAGGATTCAGTCTCTGTCCCCTAAACAAGACAATGGTACCTCCAGGCTCCGTCACTCCACACAGGGCACCTGGATACATAAATGTCACCTCCAACTAGAGACCTGGCCCCCAGCCCCTGAGGCCTTCATCATATCAGTCAAGCTCCAGTCTGTCATCCTAAACTGGACAACCAGAACCCTGGTCTCACTTCTGCCACACTAGACAAGCAAACTTCCATTCTACGTCACCCTAAACGCAACCCTTAGTTCACAATCATTTCATCCCCAAATGAACAACTGATCCCTAATCTCCAAACTAGGCAACTAACCTTCTAGTCTCTGTTGCCCTAAATCAGGTTCTGAATCCCAGAACCTCTGATCTCTGACACCTCAGTCTAGACACATGAATCCCCACTTCTTTCTTTCTTTTTCTTTTCTGGCTGCCTGGGTCTTCATTGCTCGTGCCGTGTGGGCTTTCTCTAGTTTTGGTGAGCAGGGGCTTTCTCTAGCTGGGATGCACAGGCTTCCCACTGCAGTGGTTTCTCTTGTTGTGGAGCACAGGCTCCTGAGTGCACAGGCTCCTGAGGGCACAGGCTCCTGAGGGCACAGGCTCCTGAGGGCACAGGCTCCTGAGGGCACAGGCTCCTGAGGGCACAGGCTCCTGAGTGCATGGGCTCAATAACTGTGGCACATGGCTTAGTTGCCCTGCAGCCTGTGGGGTCTTCCAAGACCAGGGATCCCACGTCCCCTGCACTAGCAGGCGGATTCTCAGCCACTGGGCCGCCAGGGAAGTCCTGAATTGCCACTTCTTCTTCTTTTTTTTTTTAATATATTTTTAATTTATCTGGCTGTGTCAGGTCTTAGTTCCGGCATGCAGGATTTTTTTTTTTTTTTTTAGTTGCAAAGGATGTAGTTCCCTGACCAGGAACTGGACTGGACCCAGGCCCCCTGCAATGGAAGCATGGCACCTTAGCCACTGGACTACCAGGGAAGTCCCTGAACCCCCACTTCTGATGTCCCAAGCCAGACATCTGGAACCCCAGGCTCTGGCACTTCACATTAGACAAAGAAACCCCACAGCCCTCTGAAATCTCATGGTGACGGTCATCCTGGTCTCTGCCTCTCAAGACAGACAGGAGGAGTCCAGTTTTCTGTCACCCCAATGAGGCAACCAGACCTGTAGTGTCTGCCTCTTCATACTATCCAGGGGGTCACCCCAATGTCTTTCACCCAAACTAACACCCTTATGCCCAGTGCCATCACCCTAAACTAAATAACCAGACCTTTGGCCTCTATAATCCCGAGTCAGACAACCAGCCTTGTGTCTCTGAACCCCAAAAGGAATAATCAGTCTACGAGTCTCAGACACCCCAATGGAGCCCACCAGATTCTAGAGTTCCAAACTAGAAACTGAATCTTCAGTCTGGCATCCCAAACCTTAGAATTTTGGCATCTCAACCTAACAGCTAGACAACCATTCTATCACCCTCAGAAAGACTAGACCCCAACTCTGACACCCCTAAAGAAACTCCAGAGCCCAGTCTTGGTCACCAAAACCTAGACAATAAGACCCTCAGTCTGTCACCCCAGACTAGACTAGTCCCCATCACCCCAACCTTGACAAGAACCCCAGTGCCTAACACCTCCCACAACTCTGGTCTCAATCACTCCCAACCAGATAAAAGAGTCCCTAATCTGTCACTTAAACTTGGAGAACTAGGGACTTCCCTGGAAGTCCAGTGGTTAAGACTCCACGCTTCCACTGCAAGGGGCGCAGGTTCGATCCCTGGTTGGGGAACTAAGATCCTGCATGCAGCTTGCAGCATGTCAAAAGAGAAAAATCTGAGAACAAGATCCAGTGTTTTAATCTCAAACTAGACAAGCAGATATTCTTCAAACTAAAAAAAAAAAAAAAAAGAAAGATCTCCTGGGGAGTTCTCTGGTAATCTAGTGGTTAGGATTCAGCGTTTTCACTGCCATGGCCTGGGGATTTCAGTCCCTGATTGGGGAACTGATATTCTGCAAGCCATGTGGCAGAGCCAATAAAAAAAAAAAAAAAATGGCAAATGTTGTTAAAGAAAAAAAAATCTCTCATTTGCTGTCCACTTCACACTGGGCAGAGAGCCCCCAACCCCTGGTGTCCTAAATGATACAAGGGCACCCCCAGGCTCTGTCACCACCAGCCAGACAGTATTGCTTGTCTCTGCCACCTCAAGGAAACAATCAGCCCCCCATCAGATTGCCCCCAGTGCAGGGGGGGCCCGCTACCTTGTCATCCCAAACTAGGGCTCTGGACTCCCATTGTCATCAAGACTCCCAGTCTGTCACCCCAAGCCAGATAAATGACCTCAAAAGTTGACAACAGATCCTCAGTTTCCGGGGCTTTTCAGGTAGTGCAAGTGGTAAAGAATCCGCCTGATAATGCAAGAGACCTGGGTTTGATCCCTGGGTCAGGAAGATCTCCTGGAGAAGGAGGTGGCAACCCACTCCCCACTCCAGTGTTCTTGCCTGGAAAATGCACAGAGGAGCCTAGTGGGCTACAGTCCATGGGGTCACAAAGAGTCAGACACGACTGAGGAACTGAGCACCCCAATTTCTATTACCCCAAATCAGGGACTGGACTCCAAGCTGTCACCCCAAACAAGACAATCAGATGCCCAGTCTGACACCCCAGGTGAAGGGCAAGCACTCCCTGGTCCTGTCACTCTACACTGGACAAGTAGGTCCACTGACCCTGTCACCCCAAACCTGAGCCCACGGGCTCTTCAATCATGAAATTGACAGCCAGATCCTCAGTCTGTCACCCCAACCAGCCAACTGGACCCCCAACATCCGTCACCAAAATAGACAACCAGACTTTTGGTTTTTGGTGAGGCACCAAGTTCCCCAGTTTCTGTTACCCCAAAACAAGCCTTTCAACTCCAATTCAGGAAGGAATAGATGGGGAAGTGACCCCTTACTCATGAACAACCCCGTGGAAGCTGCTGGTCTCAATATCAGAGTTAGGGACCTGGAGTCAGTTACCTCCAGATTAGGCCTCTGGCCTGAGTCCCATCCTCCTGCTCCCAGACCCGGGCTTTGATCCCTTGCCCCAGTGATCTCAGTCGCCGGTCCTTGGGACTCAGGCCTCAGTCACCTTCAAGCGAGGCAGTCTGACCACATTCCCTCCAAGCCCAGCAACGGAAACTGGGCAGAGTGACCATCCACGCTGATGGCAGTCTCCCCTGGGAATACTGGCATCTGGATGAACAAACTGAACACCTGCAGCCATCCTCACTCTGGGAACTTGGCCTCTGATTAGACCCAGAGCCTGACCCGCAGCCGCAGACACTCCAGGTCTCCTCTGTCAGAACAAGCCCATCCCTGGCGTCCGCCGGGGAGGACTGGAGGAAGCGCTTTTCCGCCTTCTAGTGGCAACCACTGGAACTGCGCCCCGGTGACCGGGAACACTGTGAACCCGAGCCAAGTCCCCTGGTCTCCCCATTTTGCCAAAAGCCTGGGGGTTCCCCTTGTCTGCTCCCTCCCACACAGGCCAGTCACCAAACCCCCCACCTTCATCTTCCTGAATCTGCTTTTCCTGTCCGTCCTTTCCATTTCACAGTCCCTGCCTCATCTTCCCCAGCTTGGCTCATCCTCCATGGTCTTACTGCCTCCAGCCCATCTCGCACATGGACCCCAAAGGATAGGGTGGGGTTTTTTCTTTTTTTTGCCACATTGCGCGGCTTGTGGGGTCTTATTTCCCCACTAGGGATCAAACCTGTGCCCCCTGCAGAGGAAGCACAGTCTTAACTGCCGGGGTCCAGCTCCAGTGGATCCAGGGTAATTTGAAGCGTGGAAGGAGTCGGCGATTGATTTAGAGAGAGATAAGGAAAGAATGTTGTAGATAAGAAAATAGAGGAGAGAAAGATGCTAATATTCCTTGGTTTACATAGAAAGCCAATAAAACCCCGAGACAAGGAGTTTTCCTGTTCACGGAGGCCACAGGTGTCCTCCCGGTCTCCCAAGGGAGTGAAGATGCAGAACGTCTTCCGGTTCAGGTCTTAGAAACCTGGGCAGATAAGTGAACACAGGGAGCCTCTATGCTCTAAGGGATCATCCTGAAAAAGAGAGTAAGAGAGAGAGAGAAAAGAAAAAAAGACACAGGGTGACCAAGCTTCTTTGAACGAGGTCCATTACTTTTATTTTCAAAAGGGACTTTTATACCTTTCCCACAAATGATGTTGTGTACATTATCTTCTGCCCTTGGAGGCCTGTGAAACATTTTATGACCCTCTTTTGATAAAGGCTGCTCAACCAGAAAACTTATTTTCCCTCAAAGTGTTTTTCTTTGTATTTCTAATCTATGTCAGCCTCAGAAAGTATCAAACAGAGTTACATTTCTCAGGGAGCAAAGGTACAGTAAGTTACAACGCAGAAAGAACCAATTAACTCAAAAGTCTGATGTAGTTAATTTCAAGGCTACTATTTTGTTTTCTTACACTCCAACTATGTTAACTAATGCACTCCCAGGTGCACAGTGGATAAGAGATACGGGAACTTAGCAACCAGCACTGGCCCAGTAATGAAATCCTAGACCAGCACTACTCTAACAACTTTTAACTCTTTGCAAGGCTCTATGTTTTAGGCTTCCCATGCCTCTCACAGTTGAGGGGCTGTAAATAATCACATGCGTAGTTGTAAAAGTCCAGGTAAACCTGTCAGGCAAGTTAGAGAGCCATCAGAGGGGTTTGAGCTGAGACACTCCTTTTATATGCAGGAGACTATTAACTGGAGCTCTAAGTTAACGTTTTCCAGAGAAAGGTGGTCGGGGATAGCCCCCTGTAATGTCAGAAGAATAGGTGGAAAGCATAATGCAGTAAGGCAGGCAGACTCTGGTTTTGGGGGTAGATGCTCAAGAAAGTCCGGGGGGACCCGGGAGGCCTGATCTCACCTTTGCGTTTTGTCAGGCCCCTTTCCTCGTGACCTTTGCCACGGGTGGGATTCCCGGCTGGCTCCCGGCACTTAACCACTAGACCTCCAAGGGAAGTCGCTTGGGGATATTCCTGACATTCATGCCTCAGCTTCTCCCTTCCTTGCTCAAAAGCCTTCCATAGTTTCACGTTGCCTTAAGCTGTAGTTCAAAACCTCGGCGTGGCCCCCCGGTCCTGCCTGATCTGGGCCCTGCCATCCTCCCCACTCTCGTCTCCTTTGTCCCTCCCTTCACCCCAGCCACAGCAGTGCCTTGTCACTGAGCAAGGCCTACCTCAGGGCCTTTGCACTCGCAATCCCCTCCAGCCGGAACACTCTTCCCCGAGACTTCCGAGGAGCAGGCTCCCTCCTCATTGCCCAGCAAATCCCTGCCCCTCCACTCTAATCGAGCCCTGCCTTCCACAATCGCCCTCTAGTCACGTCCAGTCTCCCGTTTCATAGTCTTGGCTGTCTGAGAGCTTCCTATTGGTTGGTTGGTTGGTTGGTGGGTTCATGAATATGAGTTCCAAGAAGGCAGGACCTCAACTGTGGTGTGTTGTTCCTTCAGCATTTAAGCCAGCATGTCTAGTAGAAACAGGATAGGAGCTACAGATGTAATGTTGTATTATTTACCTGATCACTTTTTTTTTTTTTTTTGGCCGTGCTGTCTGTGTGGTATGGGGGATCTTAATTCCTTGACCAGGGATTGAACCCCACCTCCTGCAGTGAGAGTGCCAAGTCCTAACCACTGGACCACCAGGGAATTCCCTCACATTTTAAAAAGTAAAGAAAAAAAGTGAAAATACTAATCTACTCTAACATATCTGACCCTAGCATATTCAACAGATACCCAACATATCCACCAGCTTCCCGGGTGGCTTAGTGGTAAAGAATCCGCCTGCAGTACAGGAGACTCCAGTTCGAACCCTGGGTTGGGAAGATCCCCTGGAGAAGGAAATGGCAACCCACTCTAGCATTCTTACCTGGAGAATCCCATAGATAGAAGAGCCTGGTGGGCTACAGTCCATAGGGATTGCAAGAGTTGGACATGATTTACTGACTAACAACAACATCCAATAGATTATCCTTCCAATACATAACCAATATGAAAATTATTAACGAGATATTTTACACTCTTTTCCTACTAAGTCTTTGAAATCTGGTGTGTATTTTACACTTACAGCTCATCTCAGTCAGGATCAGCCATGTTTCAAGTAGCTAGTAGCCATATACAGCTATGAAGTCGCTCAGTCGTGTCCGACTCTCTTGCAGCCCCATGGACTGTAGCCCACCAGGCTCCTCCGTCCATGGGATTTCCTAGGCAAGGATACTGGAGTGGGTTGCCATTGCCTTCTCTAGGTGATCTTCCCGACCCAGGAATGGAACCCAGGTCTCCTGCATTGTGGGCAGACTCCTTACCATCTGAGCCACCAGGGAAACCCACCATACAAGGCTGATGGCCACCATATGTGACAGAATTCCAGAGCAGTACTAGGCATTCAGCGGGCCCCCAAAAGAACAGTGAGCTAGTGGATTTTGATGAGACTGGAGGGTGGGGAGGCCAGCCTCAGCTGGCTGTGTGGGGCACTGTGCCTCTACCGGGCCACTTCGCCCGCGGCTCTTCCTGGGGCCGGCTCTGTGTCCCTCTGAGCTCGCGGAAATGTCGCTTCCTCAGCGAGCCCCCTCTGCAGGAGCTCTGCAGGCCCTATCTGTCGCCTCGCTGGTCGTCACACCGGCCAACCGCTTTCCCTGCCACCCGCCTTTCTGTTTAGTTGGTGGTTGTACCACACAGTGGCCTTTGTGCTACAGCGAAGAGCCAGGGGTGCCTCTCTCACCTCACTCAGGAAAACCAACGCCCCTTCCCCGCCAAAGGGGGTCTCCCACCCGCCCATCCCATCTGCTCCAGCCCCAGCCCGAACGGGCCTCCTTGCTGTCCTGCCTCCAGGCCCACTGCTGGCTCCCACATTTCACCTACTCTTTCCTCTCACCAGAACGTTCTTCCTCTGGGAGGGAGGGATCTGGGGCTGCTCCGGCTCTCATGTTGTGATTATTTAGGGGCTTCTCTGATAGCTCAGTTGGTAAAGAACTCGCTTGCAATGCAGGAGACCTGGATTCGATCCCTGGGTTGGGAAGACCTCCTGGAGAACGGAAAGGCTACCCACTCCAGCATTCTGGCCTGGAGAATTCCATGGGCTATATAGTCCATGGGGTCGCAGAATCGGACACGACTGAGTGACTTTCACTCGCTTCACAAACTTAATGTGATTAGCCACCAATTAATATCTAAGTGTGAAAGCTAGTAGGTCTTTTTCAAAAAAAATTTCTTTTCAACACCACATGGCTTATGCGAGCTTAACTCCAGGAATTAAGGAATTTCTTAATTTAAGGAATTAAGCTTAATTCCTTAAATCCAGGAATTGAACCTGGATCCCTGGCAGTGAGAGCATGCAGTCTTAACCACTGGACCACTAGGGAATTCCCTCCCTCACTCAATTTTTAAAAATTGTTTGGCTGTGCTGGGTCTTCCTTGCTGTGCACGGGGCAGGGGTGGGGGCTTCTCGTTTCAGAGTGGGGGGCTTTAGGTACGTGGGGTCAGTAGTTGCGCCACATGGACTTAGCTGGCCCACCACATGTGGAATCTTCCTGGTGTAGGGATCAAACCCGTGCTCCCTGGATTGGCAGGCAGATTCTTAATCACTAGAACCACCAGGGAAGTCTGCCTCACTCAATTGAAGTCTTCACTGAACATTACCTCAGGGAAGCTTCTTACACCTATCACTCATTTCCAGAACTTTCTCTGTGAGGAGTTGACATGGCGCTGGCCAGCCTTCGAGAGGCGTGCTTGTGCAGCGGCCCTTGTCTGACCTCTGGGAACCTGGATTTCAGCAGGGTTCTTGCTGCTCCCTGAAAGAGTGGCTATTGCGTCTACACTGTTTATGCAAACCACTGTTTATGCTGAAGACCTGCTTTCTTTCCAGGTACTGAGTCTGTGGTGAACTTCTCTGCAGACAGCATTTCACTGTTGCGTGACTGCACCCAGTTTGGGGGCCCACTGGGAGAGGGCTCTGGGAAGCTTGCGTCTGGTTTCTTCTGGACTTCACCCCATGTACCTTCTTTCTTTGGTGATTTTGCTTCATAGGTAACAGTGCCTGCAATGCGGGAGAACTGGGTTCAATCCCTTTATCAGGAAGATTCCCTGGAGAAGGGCATGGCAACCCACTGCAGTGTTCTTGCCTGGAGAATTCCAGGGACAGAGGAGCCTGGTGGGCTACAGTCCATGGGGTCACAGAGTCAGACACGACTGAGTGACATTTTGCTTCATAACCTTCATGATAATAAATCGCAGCTGAATATGGCTGGCGCCCGAGTCCTGAGTCCTCCTAGCTAATCCTGAAACATGGGGGTCATCTCAGGGGCCCCGACATACTCTTTTCTCTTTAGAACTTGTTGCCCCTGACCATCCTATCGCATTTGGTATTTATCTTGCTTATTGTCCACTCCCCACCCCACCACCATCCACGGCCCACTCCCACCTTCTTGGCCTCTGCAGGAGCCCAGCATCACTGACACAGACCCACAGAAGAGGGAAAATATTTGCTGAACAACTGTAACAGTTTTATTTCCAAAGCTGGAGTCCCTCCCTGGTCTTGACATGGGAAGGGGGCCTTTGGCCGGAGCCGAGTGGGACTGGGGTGACAGGGGCAGATAGTTCAAGAGACTGGGGCTCTCGCAAAGCCACCTCACACGGGTTCCATCTGCAGTTCCTCCCCGTCCACAGCCTCCATCTGGTGGAAGGCGGCATGGGAGCCGATGACTACGAGAGTGGCTCCTGCAGGAAAATGGGCAGTTCAGGGCCTGGTGGCCTCACCTGGCCCCCACCCCCCACACCGCTGCCCAGACCCTGTACTCACCCAGGACCCAGAAGACGGGCGGAGCCCGCGCCAGCCAGCCAGAAGAAGGGAAAGGAGACACCGCCGGCCAGAGCATACTGATGGGCAGGGCTCACCTCCCGGCCTGTGGGGCAGAGGGCATTGGGGTAGCTGTTCTGACTCGTGCCTCCTCCCAGAGTAACCCCTGATGCTCCCCCAAAACTCGCAAGCTCCGGGAGCCTCAGGGTCTAATCTAACTTTGTGGCAAGGCCCTCCAGTCCTTGGCCCCACCCACTGACTGTGGGAATACAGAGTGCCTTCCTCAGCTCCCTGCCCTCTGCCCTTCAACCCCACTTCTGCTAGGAAGCTCCCAGCCTCCCTCTCCTGACTAGTTCTCCTGCTCCAACCTGCACTTGCGCAGATCTGGAACCTCCGACTGGCAGCCCAAGAGCCAAATCTGACCTGGGGATGTGTCTTTTGAGTCTGCACATTATTCCATCAGAATTTGGTTTGCGGCTGCCGGAAAAACTGGATAACTTCACATAACAATAGGCCATCCCTCTGCATCCACAGATGGAAACCCGTGGATCATTGTATACATCATTTTTCATAAGGGACTTGAGCATCTGTGGACTTTGCCATCCATGGGGGCTCCTGGAACAATCCCCTATGGACACCAAGGGGCAGCTGTACAGATGTCTGGCTTCTCATGGTGGACTGGAAGGTCGGATCTGCAGGTACTGGTGGCAGCTGTGGCTGAAGCCAAGTCGTGTCTATACTCCAAGCGCTCCCTACATGCCCTGGGCTAGCCGGACACGCCCCTCCACCCAGCCTACCTACCTGACCGGCAGGCTTCTGAAGCATTCTGTCTTAGGTCTACCTGTTCATCCGAGCCCAATTCCCCCTTATCCCCATTCCAAAGCCTTTGAGCATCCCCTAGTTGGGAACTCAGGGCCCTCTGTCTTATTTTTAAATCTTCTGCCAGCACCGCACATGTGTGACTTAGTTCCCTGATGGGGGATGGAACCCATGCCCCCTGCGTAGGAAAAGCACGGTCTTAACCACTGAACCACCAGGGAAGTCCTCAGGCCTGTCTTTCTTCTCAGTGGTGTTTCCGGTGCCAGTCTGGGACCACCTGAGCCACAGGGCTCAGCTTCCCTCTCTGAGAAGTCCCAAGATTTCCACTTCCTCCCCAGGAAGCAGGAAAGGGCGAGCACGGATATAGGCCAGTGGGAAGTCGCCACCTGGTGGCTGATGGGGGTACGTGCAGCTGACGTTAGCAGGAGGTTAGGCAGGAGGAAGCGGGGGGGGAGGGGGAAGGTTTAAGGAGTCAGGCGGAGGTGGGTTCTGGAGAATTTTCTGGACTTGGGGGATAGCAACTTGGGGGCACTGAGAGTGGGTGGGAGCATCAGATGTGTCTGAAACTTTAAGGGACCGAGTTTGGGGGAATCTAGTGTAGATAGAGGCTTGGGCAGAGATGTAGGTTCAAAAGGACTTGAGTTTGGTGTCAAAAGGTTTGCGTTCCAAGAAACCAGGATGTGAACAGTCTGGGCAAGGGATTTCTCACCGAACAGCACAAACTTGGACTGCAACGTGCGCAGATAGAGGATGTAGCAGGCGCCAAAGAAGACAGCCAGAGCCACCAGCAGCATGGGAGACGTCGCCCTGGAAGGGGGCAGGGAAAAATGCGTCAGGGAGCTGGGGCTAGGCCAGACAAGGAGGCACTGACCTTCCCATCGCCGGATGGCAGGCGATCTGCTTGGGGCCGGGGAAGTCTAGGTCACATTTTGTCACACTGTATCCTGGCCAGGTTGACAGGGGGACTAGGGACCTGGCCCTTCGGTGAAAACTTCCCCGGCAGAACTATCCCATGGGAATGGGGCCGGGGTAGTGAGGAGGTGGGGCCGGATGCCGAGGGCGGGGTCGGCCAGCGCGGGCCACGCAGCCTGGAGGGGGTGCGGACGGGGGGGCGCCGACGGGCCGAACAGGCACTCACACACAGTACAGGATGAGGCCCAGAAACACGAACACATAGTTGCTCTGGTAGTACTCCACGTTGCGTACGAGGCGCTGGCACAGCTCGCCCAGGTTGCGGGGCCGCGAGAAGCGCCGCTGGTCCACGAAGGAGCCCCAGGACCGGATGGTCGCACGGCGCCGCTCCAGCCACTCGCGGCCCGCGCCAGATGGAATCAGTTTCGGTAGCAGGGTCCTGATGGGTGAGGGGTCACGTCAGCGGTCGACCAACCGGGATGGAGTCTGGACCCTCCAGCAAGAAGAGGACCGAGGGGGCCGGACTCCGGGGTTCTGGGGTAGATAATGGTCCTAGGCTCCTGGATCTCAGGGGAGAAAGGGGCTGAGGGCCCAGACTCCAGAGTCCTCGAAGAGGACAACAGAGGCCCAAACTCTTAGGTCTAGAGGCCGGGATTCCTAGGACCCCCAGGGGGAGGGGTCGGGGGACCAGGACTCCCGGGTCTCGGTTGCTCACGCGGCGCTCAGTCCTTCCGCCTCGGCATCCTTCTGCTGGTCCTTCTCGGCCGCCATGTCTGTGTTGTCTCGGGAAGAACTAAGGAGCCCAGGGCTCTGCAGACCCCGCGGGCCCCGCCCGAGCTCGGCCTCACCCAGTAGAGCTGGAGCGGACGTGTAGTCGTTCTGGAGCCGCTGGGGGACGGTAGTTCTGCTGCCGAGCATTGTGGGAGTTGTAGTCCTGATGGTGCTGGGGAGAATGGGCACCATGACGGTGGCGTGACTCGCGAAGCACTTCGGGAGTTGTAGTCGTGTAAAATAACCAAGCAACCCCCCCCACTCTGGGCATTGTGGGAGTTGTAGTTTCCGAATTAGGACTTGTGGAGTCCGGGAAGGTGGGTTGTCAGGAGTCAGGGCGTTAGCCAAGCTCTAAAGGCAAGAAGACGCTGTGTACTCCCCGTGCAGGCTACAATTGGGACCGTGTAGAGGTGTCATTCTGTCTCTAGGAGGTATAAAAACACTTAATAAAACACTCAGATGTTCTGATTCAGCAGATCTAGGCGAGACTCTTCATCTGTGTTTCTAACAAGTTTCTAGGTGATGTTGATGCTTCTGGTCCATGGCCCACATTTTGCATAGCGAGACTGTAAAGACTCAGTGGGAGTCTATTCCTTCCTTCTTTAACAGGCTAGTGATGGGGCCATGGTTGCTGGAAGGGTGTCTAAGGTGGGGAGCAAAGCTCCACCTCCACCCTTGGGCGCCCAAGGATGAATGGGTTAGGATTAGGGACCTAGGCATGCCCCTGCCTTGGTTAGGGTGAAGGGAAGTGGGGGAAAAAGTTGAGGTTTTATTTTTTCATTTGTCATTTTTTTGTCCAGTTTTATCGAAGGGGTGAGAATTTTTTAAAGATGTAGATGTCATAACTAAAAGAGCTGGGATTCTGGGGTCAGAGGTCAAACTTCAAGCTGTGTTTAGCTCATCACCTCCCCGAACCTCAGTGTCTTCATCTGGACAGTGAAGATCCTGGGAGTACCACACTCATGGGATTGAGATTGGGTTGAATGATCAATGTAAAGTGCTTGAAAGAGTCTTGATATTTCATAACTGTTTGATAAACAGTAGTCCATGCTATTGCCACTACATTATCATGGATGTTATAATTATTTCTAGAGTTCAGCCTTCTGAAAAAAATTTTTTTAATGTTATTTATTTTTGGCTATATCAAGTCTTAGTTACAACAAATGGTGCTTAGTTACTTTGTGGCATGTGGGATCTTCGTTCCCAGACCAGGGATCAAACCCAGGTCCCCTGCATTGCAAGGTGGATTCTTAAGCACTATATCACCAGAGAAGTCCCAGCCTTCTCACTGGCCCCTTGGATGTCCCAAAGAGTGGCTGGTGTCTGAGACATGGGCCTTTCTTTCCCCTGGTTCCCAGAATCTTAGCTCTCTCAGTCTTTGCCCCCTGCCGCAGGGTGAGTTGTAGAAAACCAGCCAGAGTTCTACAAGAGTGCACCAGAAAGGCCTCAAGAAATGTGTAGAAGTTTCGGGAAGCCTGGGCTCCCTTACACAGACTGAGAACCTCATTTTCTGAGGCTGGGTGGGGCTAAAGGAGAATACCCAGTGAGATATTTGGTGGCTCAGATGGTAAAGAATCTGCCTGCAATGCAGGAGACCTGGGTTCAATCCCTGGGTCGGGAAGATCTCCTGGAGATGGGAATGGCTACCCACTCTAGTTTCCTTGCCTGGAGAATTCCATGGACAGAGGATCCTTACAGGCTACAGTCCATGGGGTCGAGTGAGCAACTGACATTTTCACTTTTCCTCTTTGTCAGCCCCAAGCTTTTAGTAGAAGCTTGTTCAGGTTCCCCACTTGGGTCGAGCTCGGCTTCAGGAAATTGGGTAGGGGGTTCCTGTGAGTCCACAGTTAGTCCAGAGCATTAATGGGGGGCAGCCACCTGATTTCAAAGTAATGGGAGCAGTGGAGGTAACTGGAAGAGCCCCCAAGTGGAAGATGAGTCTTAAGGAGCAGAGGGCTGGAGGCAGAGACCCAGCTGCCTTCTTCCAGGGCCAACATTGGGGAAATGGGATTTGACTTTTGTTATGAGAGCTCTGGGGCTTCCTCATACAACACAAATAAAAGTCATTTTACTCATAACTCATGTTTCTGTTCCTTTGAGTTCTTGCTCTGAGCAGAGGACATAACAAGCAAAGGCCTGGAGGTGTCAAAAAGCATGGGCTGTGGACGGTGGGGTCAAGAGGCAAGGACATTGTGGGGAGGGACCCTCTGAGTGTGGCAGGTGGGGACTTGACTAAGGGCAATGGGAAGGAGGAGCCCCTTGAAACAGGGATTGTGAGAGGAAGCCCTAAGGCGGAGATATTGTGAGAGATGGGAAGATCCCCGAGACAGGGGGATAAGGGGAGACCAGGGAAAATGGGCCTATGGCAAACAAGCCATGAATTAGGGGGATGGCCGGAGATAAGGGGTCCCTCCAGCCTGAGGCCGCCTTCCTGCCTCTGGGATCCCTGGAAGAAATGGAGCTGGGAGGGTAGGGAAGACAATCAGAAACCTGGGTTATGTATCTGCTGTGTGACCTCAAGGAAGTCCCTGCCCTCTCTGGGCCTCAGATTGCCCACTTGTCTATGGGAGTATTCCTCACCCTGTACTCGATGAATAAAGTAGGCTCTCTGGCCTCCCTAGGGGAAGTCCAGGCTCACAACACTTACCAGGACCAGGCTCTGCCCTGGGCACCACAGGTGGTGCCTGGCATCATGACCCCTGCCCTCTGACTGTCATCCCCTTCAGATTAAGGCACTCTTCCTCAGCACTGTCTTGTGCAGTGGGCATGCGCACACACTCACACTCATGTGGACTCTCAGCATCCCAGACATTTGAGCTGGGAGGCAGGTAGGCCAAGACCAGCCCCAGGCCTTCCTCTCACTTCCATCTCTGTTAGAAAGGCTGCCTCAAGCGAAGTGGTAGGGCTGCCCAACCAGAAGGGCTAAAATTCAAAAGACTGACAATAGCAAGTGTTGACAAGGATGTGGTGCAACTGGAAAATTGATACATTGTGGCAATGCCAATGACACAAGAGCTTTGGAAAGGGCCTGGCTATTTCTATGAAAGGTAAACACAGTGCATCCCCAATCAGCAATTCCATTTCTAGGCATGTACCCAACAGAGATGCCCACATGTGTCATCAGAGGATGTTACTAGAATGTTCCTAGAGAGAAACAACAAATCCATCAACAGGAGAATGGATTGACAAATAGCATAATAGTCACACAGTGGAAAACCTTGCAATGAAAAAGTGCTGGCTACCAATACCTGAGACACCATGGATGACCCTCATAGACCTGATGTTGAGGATAAGAAGGACCTGCGGCAGCACACCATAAGATTTCATTTTACAGAGTCCAAGAACAGGCACAACCAAAAGATGGTAAGAGAAAGCAGATCAGTGGCTGCCTGTGGAGGGGGCTGCTGACTGAGAAGGGGCAATGAGGGAACTTTCTGGGTAGACGTAAATGTTCTACAGCTCATTATGGATGGTGGCTTCATGGATATAATTACTTAAATCATTGAGCTATGCCTTTGAGATCTGTGCAAGTCACCGTATGGAAGCTTATCTCAACAAGAGAAGAACATGGTGACTTAGAGCTTGGACATCCTAGGTTTGTCATCCAGATTTGTCCCCTCGCAGCTGTGTGACCTTGAGCAGGTTACTTTCCCTCTCTGTGCCTTGTGAGGATTAAGTGAACTAATAGAGGTAGAATGTTTAGAAGAGGGCAGAACACAGAGTGGGAGCTCAGTGAACCATTATATCATCATGGGCCCCCCAGGGTCCTCTCCAATACGAGAGGATCCAGAGTCTGACCCCCTGTCCCGTGTTCTGATCCCAGGATCCCATCACCTGGTGAATTCATAGTTTTCTCACACTAATCCTTGCTGAGTCTAAAACTCCCTGATTTGATGACTTTGAGATTCCACGACTCCCACATTTATGCCAGGGTAAATTTCTGGGCTTCTGTGAATCACCCAGTCATGCGTTGCCAGCACAGGGAACGCTGTCCCGCCACACACCCCTAGTCCCCCTGCCCCTCAACAAAGCAAAGCAAGAAACACACGGCTTCTCTCTCCCCACTGATATATTTGATAATTGTCCAGAACCAGAGCCGGCATCAGCCAGGGGGCGACGGGGAGTAAAAAGAGTCCAGGGAGGGGTCTGGAAGGCAGGGGTGAGGAGAAGAGGAACACACACACACACACACACACACACACACACACACACACACACACACACACACACACACACACACAAGAGAGGGAGGGGAGAGAGGCAGGGGGCGGGGGCGGGGAGAGAAGCCAGCCAGGGGGCGGGGCGTGGGGGAAGGAGGCGGGAGATCACTTGAGGGGGCGGGGCCACGGGGAGAGAGGGCCCCTCCCCCAGAATACAAAATGAGGAGCACTGGAGTGGGCGGTCCTGGGCTCGTGGGGCAGGAAAGAGACGCGAGACGTGGTGGGGCTGAGGTCAGTAGTAGGTTTCCTTCTCCACCCAACCTGAAGAGACGAAGGAGGAAAGAGACAGAGATGGGAGAGACGGGCAAGGAGAGACGCACAAGCAGAGACAGAGAGACAACGACACAGAAAAAAAGCCCAAAGGGGCAGAGAAACAGGGACAGACACAGAAAGGAGGAGGCCCGGAGAGAAGGGGAGAGGGAAGAGGTGCCAAGGGGATGGAGAGACAGCGCGGAAGGGAGGAGGGGGCAGACAGTGAAGTTAGCATCGTCACCAGGTGGCGCTCTCCCGCCTCCCCCTCCAGCTGCCCGGCCCCATTCCCCCAGCCTCCCACCTCTATCCCCGTTAGCCCCTCACCCCCGGGGTTCCTGCGCAGGATGAGTTTGCGGATTTCGTCGTAGACGAAGATGAGGAAACTGTAGGGGAAGGCACAGAACCACCAGCTGGGCTCTGCGGAGAAGCGAGAGAAGGAGCGAGTCAGCGCCGGGCAACACGTAGGGAAAGGAGGGGCCACGCCCAGCGGATCCTTCGTGCCCAAGGTGATGGGGGCCCTGGCCATGGCTCTGGGCCGGGGTCTACACAGCCCCACCCCACTCCCCACCCATGACGGTGTTCCGCTGCAAAGGCTCCTGGGAGGGCCCTGGAGCAGGTGGTACATGGAGGGGGAAAGGCACTCACTTGAGAGGGTACATGCGAAGGGCCACGTCCATGCCTGGGCAGTAGGACAGGAAGGCCGCCAGGGCCGTCTCCTCAAACAAGCCAAAGATCAGGATCTTGTTCCTGCAGGTACAGTCAGGGCTGGACCCAGAGAAGCCCACCCAGCATCCCTACCCCATAGACACAGAGGCACCCCCGGGGCAGACGGAGAGAGACAAGGAGACACACAGGGATGGAAACAGAAAGAGGCAGAGAGGTCCAGGGAGGGTCCAGGGAGATGGTGACGGTGAAATATAAAGACAGAGACACACAGACAGGCTGGGGTATAAAGAGATAAAACAGATCTGGAGAGGGACGCAGGAACATCCCAGCAGCGCACGCACACAAACAGGCAGACAGGGAATCCAAGATAGGTGTGACCACTGGAGAGAAAATCAACTCAGAGGCAAAACCAGAACAGACAGACGTGGGCGGGACGGAAAGCAGGCACAGCGACCACGACCCTCACTTCATGCCCTGCTGGAAGACAGAGTTCCTCCGGGTCTTGCAGATGATCAGGTCAGCCCACTGCACGACCACTATGCTCACGAAGAAAGCTGTGTGGCACGTGAACTCCACCACCTTCCTCTGCTCGTAGGTCTGCGAGGGTGACAATGCCCGTGTCAGTCAGTGGTCAGTGTGGCCGCAGCCCCGGCCCCCACTCCTTGCCCACGTGCTCCTTGCATGCACCCCTGCGTAGATCCCCAGGGCAAAGCGAGGACTCTGTCCAGATGGGGTCGCCTGGGGGGACATGTCTGCCCTCTGTAGCTCAGAGCCCCTTGGGAAGAGTCAGGAAATGGACAAGGAAGGAAAAGGCATACTGGTGACCTTAGTTGTGGACCAGAGAACCTGGGGCCTCCCTGGGGGATACTGGCTGGGCTGTGAAGGGAAGACAGAGACTGGGAAGGGGGTCACAAAGGCTTCCCGCCTGGCAGGGCAGAGAGCCTGGCCAGTGGACAGGACCACGATGGGTTGGGGCAAGAGCTCCAGGAGACCTCTTGTGTCTGAGGGAGGGTCTTGATGACTCCCCAGGGCAGTGGGGCCATCACAGGAAGCCACCCGTGCATGGATAGGACAGCTCACCGTGGCCCAGGATGCTGTGGGCAGAGACCCCGCCTGGGAGGCCCACAGCCACGCTGTGGGACTCGGCCCTACGCACCCACTGCTGTCCGTAACTGTCCTCCAGGTCGTTAACCGTCCGGTCATCCCAGTTCAGCCGGATGCCCACCAGGTTGCCAGGCAAGAAGCCATTTTCTGCCAGGATCACGAAGTAGGAGAAAAAGCCACCAAGAGCCTGGATCATTCCTGGGGGAGGAGAGTAGGGAGATGAGTAGAGGCTCAGGTGGGGCAGGCAGCTAGCCCAGGGCACCTCTGTGGCCCCTTGAGGCTCGGTCCTCTGCCTGAGCAGCCTCCCTGGCTGGGCTCCCGGAGGACGACCTGAGGGCGCCACCTGGTGGCAAGCACCTGAAATGGGCTCCTTGGAGCAGCAGACTTGGGGAGGGGGGCTCCCAGAGATGGAGAACCTGGAGTCCCTCCCACTTGACCCGGGCCACGTGGATATCAGGAAGTCCCTGAGGATCCCCATGCAGGAATGACTTTCCCAGGCCTCTGACCACCACCACCAGGCCTCTGCTGGGACACCTGTAAAGCTCTGCACTCTCCCCTCCAGCAGCAGACGGAGGAGGAGGCAGGAAAAGGTGGGGCTCGCCCCTGGGGGTGGAGCAGCGGCATGGCCCTCCTGGGGGCCACTCAGTATCCCACTTGCACCCCGGGAGGACTTTCCTCCACCCTCCATCTGTAAGTCACTCCTTCCAAACTTGTAGAGTCCCACACCAAGGTCCCAGGTGTGAGACCTGGCATCCAGGCCACAGAAGGGGGGCCCAGAAGCAAGGTCACCTCTGGAACTGACTGAACCGCACTGCAACTGTTGCCAACCCCCGCCCACACTGCGATCCTTCCTTGCCAGCTTCCTATCCCCATACTAGGTAAAAATGCCCACCCCGGTACTCACCCTCTAGAGCCCTAACCAGTCACCTAATGCCACCCTTCTAGCAGTTTTCTTCATCTTGAGGCTAAAAAACTGGCTACTAACCCATAAAAAGCATTGACTCTCCCCCACCCACTACGTTTGCAGGCTCTTCCTTATCTCTGCTCCTTGCTCTCAGTACACTCACTTCTTTCTGAAATGCTGTGTGTCTGGAAATTCTTCTCCAGCCCACGTTTGGACTGCCACGACTAGACCTATGGCAGCATGGCCTGCTTTTCACTCCACTCATTCAACGCGAGGTTCCTGAGTGCCCAGAGTGGGCCAGGCGCTGGGCATTCAGCCGTAAGCCAGGCAGGGGCCCCAGGTCCTCACCGATCTGTCCGTAGGCCATGCTGATGAGTCTCTCATTGACCAGCTTGTCGGTGCGTGGGTTCCTGGGCTGTCTCTTCATGATGTCACTCTCGGCAGCCTCGTACGCCAATGAGATGGCAGGCACCTGGGCAGGAGAAGCCGGTGAATCGGGGGTGGTGGTGGGGTACCCTGCCCTCCTGGAGCCTGGGTGTGGCTGGGGCTCACCATGTCGGTGCCCAGGTCGATGCAGAGGATGGTGATGGTGCCCAGAGGCAGTGGGATGTTGGCCATGATGAACAGCAGGAAGGGTGTGATCTCTGGGATATTGCTGGTCAGAGTGTATGCAATGGACTTCTTCAGGTTGTCGAAGATCAGGCGGCCTGTTGGAAGGGTGGGCTCAGACCTCAGCACCCACGCCAGGGCACCCTAGTCCCGCTGCTCCTTCCCTACCCAGTCTAGGCGTCCTTCCTAATCCATCCCCTCACCACCCGCCTTTCCATTCAGACATCCAACCAGGTTGCCTCTGTTCAAACATTCTCAAAATACAACCACTTAGGAAGACTGCGTAGCAGTTTCGTTTCTTTTTCCCCCTTTTTTGGCCATGCCGCATGGCTTGCAGGATCTTAGCTGCCCCGACCAGCGATTGAACCCATGTCCCCAGCAGTGAAAGTGCAGTCTTAACTACTAGACCGCCAGGGAGTTCCCAGTCTTTTTTGTTAAAGTTCAGCATCCCTGCCTTATTGACCCAGCCATCCTCATCATAGGTTTATTGGAGGTGTTTATGTCCACCAAAATGCAAGCACAAGAGTGTTCACCATCGCATTGAAAGTCAAAGTCACTCAGTTGCGTCTGACTCTTTGCGACCTCATGGACTATATATTTCATGGAATTTTCCAGGCAGAATACTGGTCTGGGTAGCCTCTCCCTTCTCCAGGAGATCTTCCCAAACCGGGGATCGAACCCAAGTCTCCTGCATTGCAGGCGGATTCTTTACCAACTTTATCAGGGAAGCCCCAGCATAGCATTATAATAGCCAAAAAAGAGGGACTTCTCCGGTGGCCCATTGGTTAAGACTCCCTGCTTCCACTGCAGGGGCGTAAGTTTGATCCTTGGTCAGAGAACTAAGATTCCACAAGCCAAATGGCACAGCAAATAATAATAATAATAATAATAATAAGGGAATTGCCATACTTATTTTTTAAAAAGGCACAGGCAGGCTGTTCTGCGGGAAGTGGCATAGATGGTATGATCCCCACTGTGTAAAAAATAAGGCGCCTGGCTGCTCACACCTGCTACTGCCTGTCCCCGCAAGGTGTGGCTCTCCACAGACTACCGGGGTCTCACCCTGAGTGCTTATGGGTGATGATTTAAGTGTACTTCAGCATAGCCCAGTGTGTGTACTGAGCCGGGCGACGTGACGTGGGGGTTCACTGTGCACTTGCTCTGCTTGTGGGTGTATCCCGACTTCCCCCTGCTGAAGGTTAAACTGTGCTGTTTCTTTCACTTCAGAGAGGCCTTCTTTGCCCTTCCTTATCTAGGTAGGACCCCTGCTTGGACTTCCCTGGCGGTCCAGTGGTTAGGACTCCGTGGTTCCAACGCATGAAGCGCAAGTTCAATCCCTGGGGGGAACTAGGATCCCAACTCCATGCAGTGCAGCCAAAAGAACTTTTTTTTAAAAGGTAGGCCCCCTGTTGTCATCTGTCATAGCACCCTGCTGGTTTTCTTCTTAGCACTTGTCACCATAAGTAATTATGTTTGGGTTTTTTGTTTTGTTTATTTTTGTTTTGGCTGTGCTGCATGAAATGTGGGATCTTAGTGCTGCGACCAGGAATAGAACCCTGGCCTCCTGCACTGGAAGCACAGAGTCTTAACTACTGGACTTCCAGGCGAGTCCCTGTAATTACGTTTGTTATGTTAGAATTTGTTAACTTGGGGAAGGCCCCCCAGTTCCTGGAGGGCAGGGACCGTGTCTGCTTTGCTCATAGCTGATTCTCCAGCCCCCAGTGTGATGCACAAGGTAGGAGCCCAAGAAATGTCTGGGAGGCGTGAACTAGAGCATCCATGAGTATGTGCCCTGCACATGCGTGGAAGATGTTTGGGGGTGGCGGTGAGAAAAGGTTAACCATGTGTCCTCTGGGCCATAGGAGACCAGGGCTCAGGGCATTTAACCTGAGGCTGTAGGCTCAGCTCTACTGTTTGAATTATCCCTTATCACGAGTTATTTTTTACACTGGGCGCATTTGAAATGTGAGACAGAGACTGGAAGAAAATGCAACCACAGTGTGAACTGTGAATATTTCTGGATGGTGAGACTGTGGGCGATGCCAATGTGCTTCTTCATGCTTTTCTGCATTTTCTATAATTATCATGAAATTACTTGGATGATCAGAATAAAACTGAACATGAACAAGCCCCATCTGTGGCCGCATCCAGGCCCTTCAGGAAGTGGTGCCCAGGGGACCCTGAGGTCTGGGCTCTTGGCTGCCCAGCCTTACCTGCCAGCGCCCCCACACAGCCGTGCCTCTGCCTGCAACTCCCTTCAGTGGCATTTCTCTGTGTGAACATTTCCAGTGGCCTTGGGGACTTGGCACAGTGACTACTGCCCACTCGGGGAAGCTTCCTTGGCCCCCGAATGCAGGCTGGGGGAGAGGCCTCCTTAGGGCCCCCTCTGCTGGACCCTCCGCCTCCCTGAGTATCTTTTAAATATTTCCACCTCTGCCTTACCCAACAGACTGGGTCCTCGCTGGGCAACACGGGGACCCTCAAGTGTATCAGCTCAGTCCTGTCCCCAGGAGCCCCCAACACTGTGGGGGGGAGAAAATTGAAAAGGACAACTTCAGGCTGTACTGGGGGCCTGGTGGGATTCCATGATATCCCCGTCGTGTACCTGCTGCAGCCCTGGCCTATTCCCCTTGCCCTTCTCGGGCTTCACACAGGGACCCCAGTCTCCAGGGCCACCTGGGTCGACTCACTCACCCTCCTCCACACCCGTGACAATGGAGGCAAAGTTGTCGTCCAAAAGAATCATGTCAGCTGCCTGTTTGGAGACGTCGGAGCCGGCGATGCCCATGGCCACCCCGATGTCAGCCTTCTTCAGGGCGGGGGAGTCATTCACGCCATCCCCGGTCACAGCCACGATGGCTCCCTGGAGGGGAGAGGGTGAGCATGGCGCCCGGAGGCCTGGCACCAACCCTCTTCTCATCATGGACCCTGGAGTCCTGGCCGCCAGCCCCCTTCCCCTGAGAGCCCCAGCCCCAGCCCACCTGTCTCTGACAACCCTCCACAATGATGAGCTTCTGCTGGGGGAGGTGCGGGCGAAGACGATCTCCGTGTGGTTCTGCAGGATCTCATCAATTTGCTCGGAGGTGAAGTCCTTGAGGTCAGTGCCATGGATCACGCAGGCCTTGGCGTCCCTGCGGAGAGCAGAGAGTGGTCAGGACATGCGGACAGATCCACAGACGGGGGAGGGGGGGACGGACCAGGCTCTTTTGGGGGGTGGGGGTGGGGGGATCAGAGATGAAGGGAAATGGGGGCAGGGGCTGCATGAGGGATGGAGGGTAGACCTCAGGAAGAACTTTGGGACCCTGGACTCAGAGGAACAGAGATATGCAGACAAGCAGGAAATGGAAACAGACACAGAGAGAGGCATGAGAATGGGAAAGCTGAGGGAGTCAGAACAGAGATGAGAGAGACAACGACATAGAGGACAGGCAGGAGGAGAGACTGATGGACACAGGAATGGGGGACATCATAGAACCCTCTCAGATGGGAATTACTAGCAGCCCATTTTAGACAGGAGGAAACTGGGGCTCACAGAGGCTAAATGACTCGCCCAAGGTCACACAGCTCACGCGTGGCCAAGCTGGGACGTGAGCCTACCCCTTGCCAGCCTCACGCAGCTGGAACACCAGCTGCCCACCATTAAGACAGAAGAGGAACGGGGCCCAGATGCTGAGTCAACAGAGGAGACCCTGGAGGAAGGAGACCCACTGTCCCAGAGGGGCCTGAGTCGGACTGGGCGGGGCTCACCGGGGGTTGACCTGGCTGACGGGAATGTTGAGCCGGGCAGCGATGTCCTCCACAGTCTCGTTGCCCTCGGAGATGATGCCCACACCCTTGGCAATGGCCTTGGCTGTGATGGGGTGATCACCAGTGACCATAATGACCTGTGGGCATTGTGTGCAAATGGTCCAGCCTCACCACTGGCCCCTGGAGCCCTGGCCCTGCCTCCCCAACTGTCCCCGGGCCACACCTTGATGCCTGCGCTGCGGCACTTGCCCACCGCATCGGGGACAGCCGCTCGGGGAGGGTCGATCATGGACATGAGGCCCACAAAGCAGAGGTTGTCTGTGGTGAAGTTCACATCGTCACAGTCAAAGGCAAAGCCCTTGGGGAACTGCTCCTCGGGCAGGTAGTAGTGGCAGAAACCTGGTGCGGGGAGAAAGGAAGAAGGGCTCCAGCCTCAGTCCCCCTGCCTCCTGCCCACAGCTCCCGTGGCAGCGATCAGAGTCAGTCCACACTCGTTTCTGAAAGATGGCTTCCCCTGTCATTGATTCAGTCAATCACGGTGCATTCTGGGAGATCCTATACTGAGCCAGGCTCTGGGCAGCACCACCTCCCTCCTTACCCTCTGGCCCCTGCCCTGACTTGGTCCCACCCCCTGGTGCCCACCAAGCACGCGCTCGCCCAGGCCGCCGAGCTCGAGGTAGGCGTTCTGGAAGGCCTCCTTCATCTCTTCATCCAGCGGCTGCTCCTTGCCGTGCAGCAGGATGGTGGAGCAGCGGTCCAGGATACGCTCAGGGGCGCCCTTCATCACCAGCAGGTACCGGTTGTCATTGGGGTCCTCGGTCTCGTGGATGGAGAGCTGCAAACAGAGCAGAGGGTGGCTGTGCCTGAGCCTCCCAGGGACCTAGAGGCTACCTGCACCCAGCCGGGGGAGAAGGACTCCCTGCCACCCCCTCGGGTGCCAGGATGCCACAGATGACAGGACGGATCACAGCCGGGCTCGCCAGAGGACACTGCCTGAATCTCTCTACCTGTTGTCATCTGTTTCTCGGACTCTCACAGAGATCTCTGCTCATCCCTGCCCGTTTCTGTCTCTTTGTCTGATGAATATTTCTTCTCCTCTGTGTTTCTCTCACAGAAATCTCAAAGGTCCTGAGGATATGTGCATTTTCTCTCTGCCTCGCCCAATGATCTCTCATCTCACATTAGATCCCATCACCCAATCTGTTCAGCTCACCTCTGAAGTACCCAGACTCTGACCTCTTCTCACCCCCCGCTGCCTCCCCATTTAGCCACCAGCATCTCTCACGTGGAATGTCGCAGCAGCACCCCCCACATCGGGTCCCTGTGTCTGTCCTCCCCTCCCCACCATATTTTATTTTCTTCCCATGGTAGGCAGAAGGAGACTTTAAAATATGAGAGTCAGTGAAAAATGGTGCAGCCACTTGGGAAAACAGCTTGGCTATCCCCACAAAGCTTAAACACAGGGTTACGACGTAAGCCGGCAATCCCCGGGTATACACCCAAGGGGCGTGTGGACGATGTCCACACAGAAACTTGTAGGCGGATGTTCACAGCAGCATTATTCATAGTAGCCAAAGGGTGCAAATAACCCAAATGTCCGTTGACAGATGAATGGATCAACAAAATGTGATCTTGCTGTGCAACGCAAAGTCATTCAGCCATAAAAAGGAACAGAGTACTGATATGTGCTACAAGAAGGAAGGGAAGGGAAGTGAGAGTCACTCAGCCGTGTCCGACTCTGTGACCCCATGGACTCTACAGGCCATGGGATTCTCCAAGCCAGAATACTGGAGTGGGTAGCTGTTCCCTTCTCCAGGGGATCTTCCCAACCCAGGGATCAAAACCAGGTCTCCTGCATTGCAGGTGGATTCTTTACTGTCTGAGCTGCCAGGGGAGTCCTGAGGAGCCTGGAAAACATGATGCTGAGTGAGAGAACTCAGACACTCAAAAACATATTGTAGGATTCTCTTTACATGAAGAGTCTAGAATAAGCAAGGGCATAGAGACAGGACGTAGATTAGTAGTTGCTTAGGGCTTGGGAAGACGGGGGGAGGTAGGGGAATAAAGCCAGAGAGTGTGAGGGTGTTTTTGAGATGATGGAAATTCTCTAAAACTGACTGAGTAGATGCTAGCTATACTACGTTGTATATACTATACTATATACTATGTGTGACTATACTAAAAACTCTTGAATTATGGACTACATGGGTGATCTATGATGGTGTATGAACTAGATCTCAAGAAAGCAGTTTTTAAAAATGTGAGTCAGGTCTCATCTCCACCCTTCTCCTTGGCTCATGCCCCCGCCAGGGTCATACCCAAGTTGTGTCCACAGCCCATGAGGCCTGATGGGACCTGGCCCAGCACACATAGCCCTCATCTCCCACCATGCTTCCTGGCTCCACAACCCCTGACTATTGTTCAGACACCTCAGCACATTCCTGCCTCAGGACCTTTGCACACACTATGCCCAATGCCCCCAGATACCAGCAAGGCTTCCTCCCTCAGCACGGTGACTTCCTGACATATTCCAAATTTCCTCCAGACCTCATGCCTCTGTCATTGTCTGTCTCCTGGCACAAGAGCATAAGTTCCCCAAGAGGAGGAACTTCACTGTTTCACTCACTGCTGTTACGTCTTCCCAGCACCTAACACAAGCGTCCCAGACATATGGTGGCTGCTTAAAAATATATCTGCTGAATGAATGAATGAGATCGCTGGCTGGTTCCCACTCTGCTGCAGGAAATTTTTACTCCTCTGCCTCCCACTCCCACAGAGACCTCGCTCTCACTCCCATCTCTGTTCCTCTCTCCACTATCAGTCCTATTTTACAGATGGGGAAACTGAGGTTCTGGGAAAGTTAATAGCTTGCCCAAAGCAGGAGGGCAGTAGGGCAGAGCTGACTGCTTTTGGGCATCACAGAGAAAGTGGAGGCCCTTAGGGTACCTGGTATTTGTTAGTGGAGTTGAAGGGGATCTCGGCCACTTTCTTATTACGTTCACGCATCAGCTTCACGGAGCCAGAGGACAATTCGATGCACTTGAGCAGAGCAGATTCAGAAGCATCCCCCAGCCACATCCCTCTGTAGGGCGGAGAGAGGGCTGTCAGAGCAGAGAAGCATGGGGTAGGCAGGAGCCAGGCTGAGGCCAGTGGGAGGTGGGACCCACCTTGAGCACGGGGACATTGTCCTGACCCCCTTGAAAACAGCACGGTTGCAGAGTCCAGCGATGTGGGACAGGGCTACCCAGGTGTGTGAGCTCTTGTCGAATGAAGTCCCTGAAACAGCCACCAGTCAGGGCAAGGGGCACCCGGGGGGTGCCAAGCACCCTCCTGTCTGGGCTCCACCCTCACCTGACTGGTCCTCAGTGGTGTCGGCCTCATGGATCTGGTTGTCGAACCACATGTGGGCGACTGTCATGCGGTTCTGGGTGAGAGTCCCTGTCTTGTCTGAGCAGATGGTGGACGTGGAGCCCAGGGTCTCCACAGCCTCTAGATTTTTCACAAGGCAGTTCTTCCGAGCCATGCGCTTGGCAGTCAGTGTCAGACACACCTGGGTCATGTGCAAGGACAGGTGAGTTACAGGTAGAGTCAGTGGTAGTGTCCAACAACCTGACTGCTTAGCCCAAAGAGAATCCTGAGCAAAGAATCACCCAGAGACTCCACCCAAGGCACAGACTCATAGAAATGGGCTCAGATGCACCCCCCAAAATATACTAGAATGTTCACAGCAGCAACATAATAGTCCCAAACTGAAACAACCAAAATGTTCTCTAACAGCAAAAGAGAAAATTGGAGAAATAAAAGATGGGAAAAGGAAAAGAGATCAGTGCCTACAACGTCATGGGGTGAAGCTCAAAAACAATGTTCAGCAAAGAAGAGCCAGAAACAAGAGTTGCTGCTGAATGATTCCACTGATGTGAAGTGAAAAACGACTGTTTGAAACCAGGCCATCCTAAGGGTAATCCTGGGGTTGCAGGGGAAGGGCTGAACAAGGTCTTGAGAGGGCCTCTAGGGAGCTCTATCTGGGTGCAGCTGACCTAGGGTGTGTTCAACTGATTCCAGCTCATCAGGTTGTATGTTCATACATGTATGTGTACAGTGTAGGTCAATAAAAGGCCTTGACCTTGACCTAGAGTAGCTTTGAGTATGCTAATATGGAAAAGTTTGCAGGATCTATTGATTCTAAAAGAATCAAGGACAGATGCCCAGAACAGTATTCCTAGGATGGTCCCTTCTGTGTACGCTGAAAACAGTTACTACATATGTGTGAATATGCCCACTTCTGCTGGGAACAGTGCAGTGAGTCTGCTTCTGAAGGGAGGTTGATGGCGAGGCTAGGCAGTGGGTCCAGACTGTTATTTTACTCTTTAACTATTTTAATGTATTCTTTTGATTTTTTACCATGAGGGTGTGCTTCTTAATTTTGTAAGTTAACTTCAAAAATGATAGGGTGGTTAGCTTGCAGGATCTTAGTTCCCCGACCAGGGATCAAACCCAGGCCCTTGGCAGTGAAAAAACGAAGTCCTAACCACTGGACAGCCAGGGAAATCCCTGTTGGTTTGTTTTGTTCATGAGGCCCACTGAGTCCCAGGACCCTCCTTCTTCAATGTCTCGGAGGATTTGGCCCTTGATGTCTTGATTGCAATTCGGTTCCCCAGTTGCAATCAAGATCATTGCCATTGGACTTCAGTGGTTAAGAATTCGCCTTCTAATGCAAGGGGCACAGGTTTGACTCCTGGTCTGGGCACTAAGATCCCACATGCTGTTTGGTGCAGCCAAAAAAATAAACAAGGAAATAAAATAAGATCATTGCATAAGGGTTCTGCATGAGGCAACTAAGACCCAGTGCAGCCAAATAAAAAAACTTTTTAAAAGAAAAGATCTTTGCCATCAGGCCGCCAGCCCCCTCGTCCCTCAGACCCAGGGGTCTGGGACTTACGGTGACAGTGGCCAGCAGGCCCTCTGGGACATTGGCCACGATGATGCCAATGAGGAAGATGACGGCCTCGAGCCAGGTGTATCCAAGAATGAGGGACAGGATGAAGAAGGAGACACCCAGGAAGACGGCCACGCCGGTGATGAGCTGGATGAAGTGCTCGATCTCGATGGCGATGGGCGTCTTGCCCACCCTCCAGCCCCGAAGCCAGAGTGGCGATGCGGCCCATGACGGTGCGGTCACCCGTGGCCACCACCACGCCCCCGAGCCGTGCCTGTGCAGCCAGAGGGGACAGGGCTGAGGCTCAGCGAGGTGCAGAGGGACCCCGAGCCCCTGAGGTGCGTCTGTCTGTCTGGACCAGCCTGGCCCCAGCCAGGTGCCCGCCCCACCCTGACCGTCTCACCTTCCACGCAGTTGGTGGAAAAGAAGGTGATGTTCCGGGTCTCCAGGGGGTTGTCGTGCGTGCAGTCGGGGAGCGGGTCTGGGGCTCTGATTCGCCGGTCAGGGAAGAGTTGTCCACCTGGGGTGAGGCACAGGGGACAGGGCTCAACCCCAGGCCTGGGGTCAACTGGCATTTGCTCAGAGGAGATTTCCAAGATTTTTGTTTGTTCATTCGTTTTGTTAATGAGGTGGAAATCTCATTAACTAAGGAAACCTGTGTCTGTGGAGGTCGGAGCTAGATACCTAGAAGTCTGGGTGTCTGTCTGGAGGACAGAGGTTGGGCTCTTGAAGGTGGAGAGGGTGCAACTTCTAGGCAAGGTCAAAGGTACTTGCAGGTCTGATGGAGGAGGAGGGGGCCTGGACTCCTGGTCTGAGGGAGGAGGGGCTGGGGGTCTGGGCCGCTCCAGGAAGGGCAGAGCTGGGCCCCATGTGCACCTTGCAGCCGTGGGCTGGAGATGATGCGCAGGTCAGCTGGAACTCGGTCTCCACCCTTGATCTCCACCAGGTCCCCGACCACCACCTCCTCAGCGTTCACCTGCATCTTCTCACCTTCCCGGATGACCAGGGCTTGCTGCGGGTGGGATGGAGAGGCGTCACCTCCCTGAGGCTCTCTGCTTGAGGTCTCTGGGCACAGCCTCGGCAGCTGTCCACACCCCACCTGGCCCCTTCCTGGGCACCTCTCACCTGGGGAACCATGTTCTTGAAGGATTCCATGATCTTGGAACTCTTGGCTTCCTGGTAGTAGGAGAAGCAGCCGGTGATGATGACCACGGCTGCCAGCACGATGCCCAGGTACAGCTGTGGGGAGGCTCAAGGTCACAGCCCGCCCCCACAGTGACACCCCACCAGCCCTACCCTGAGATGTGTGCAGTCTGGGGAGAGAGCTTTGAGCAGGCTTCTGCAATTGTATGTCTGACCTCAGGTTGTATCTATTTGAGGGTCTGTGTCTCTCTGGCTGTCCATGTTTGAGTCTCTCTTTCTTTTTTTAAAAAAATGTTTGTTCTATTTATTTATTGGCCTCACCACACAGCTTATGGGATCTTAGTTCCCTGACCAGGTATCAAACCCAGGCCCTGAGCAGTGAAAGCACGGAGTCCTAACCACTGGACCACCAGGGAATTCCCTTGAACCTCTCTTCCTGAACAAAAGTGTGTCTGAGCCCCTGTTCTGTCCATCTCTCTATTTTGTGGGTCTTTCAGCCTACGTGAGAGAATCGTTGTGTATGCCGTTGTCCATGTGTCTGTCTGTGTTAAGGGCAGCGTGCCTGTCTGTCTGACTGAATGCCTGACTTTACATGTAGGAGACTCTGTGTGTGTGTGACTCTCTCTAGGTGGATCTCTGTCTCTGTCTCCCTCTGCTGGTCTGCGTAGGTCTGAGACTCTGGGTCTGCTCACCTGTTCGGGTTTTAATTTCTGAGCATCCTGCCTGTGCTAGACTCTCATACCGCTCTGTCCGCCACCAGGTTATGCCTGCCACTCTCTGTGTTTGGGTGCTTGTGTCTGTCTGTCTATCTATCAGTCTGTGCCTGTGCCTGTGTGTCTGAACTAGGTGGCCGTGCTTGAATCTACGTGTTAGTGTGACTGCCTGCACTGACTCTCTGCACTAGAGTATGCATGCGCGCGTGCAAGGATCTCCATGTAGTGAGAATACAGGTCTATGTTTGTGAGCATCATGTCTGTTGAGACTGTGTGTGTGTCCCCTGTGCTGAGTGAATAGGACCTGATAAATCAGCACGTGGGTGTGCCTGGGTCTCTACGTGAGCCCATTCACTGAGCATCTTTCAGGCCATGACCATCTGCTTGCGTCTACCCTCAAGGCCAGTGATGTCACACCACAGCTTTGGGATGGAGCCCCGGCTCATACTTCCTACTGGGTGACCTTGAACAAGCAACTTGGTCTTTTTAATTTTTCCAACTGTACCACGTGGCTTGCAGGATCTTAGTTTCCAACCAGGAATCGAACCCAGGGCCCCCTGCAGTGGAAGCGCCAAGCCCTAACCACTGGATCACCAGAAATTCCCATACTTGTCCTTTCTGAGCCCGTTTTCCTCCTTGCATCTCTGGTTCTCTCACTGAGTGACTGTGAAAGTTAGATGGGAAGAAGTCGGAGGCGGGGCTTTGAAAAGTCCACGGGGAGAAGTGAGACACACACGTCTCTATGCGGAGGAGCTCCTGGGCGGGGCCCGGTGGAGGGCACTCACGTTGTCGCCAGAAGGGTCGTCCTCTGTGCCCGCCTGGATGCCGTAGGCCAGGAAGCAGAGGGATGGCCCCGATCCACAGCAGGATCGAGAAGCCCCCGAAGAGCTGGCGGCAGAACTTGACCCACTCTGGGGTGGTTGGCGGTGGTGTGAGGGCGTTGGGCCCATCTCGGGCCAGGATCTCCTGGGCTTTGCTGTGCGTCAGACCCTGGGGGACACAGGACTCACATAGGACCTTCCCGGAGAAACCCTGGCACCCCAACACTACACAGTACCCTCAGGCACTGGGGGGTCACGCCTCCCCCACCCCCCACCCCAGGGACTCCTGTCCCTCCAGCCCAGCCGCACCTGCACACAGTCGGTGTTATATTTCCGGCAGACCTCTTCCACCGACATCTTGTGCTCTGTCTGAGGAACAAGAGTTGGGGGAACATCAGGTGAGTGTGGAGGCCTGGCGGTGGAGGGGAGGGTCGTTGGGGGAGGGGCCTGCTCCTGACGGGCACAGAGGATGGGACTCACCATAGCCACCTCCTTCTTGAGGTCATCCAGGTCCCGGCGGTCTTTGGTGCCCTTGGCCTTCTTGGGCGAGCCCTTGTCATCTTTCTTGTCCTGCGAGGTGGCGACACGATAGCTGTCAGAACCACCAGACTGCGGGCGAGAAGGGGTTACAGGGGGGCACCGGCCCTGCGGCTGTGCAGCTGCGTCTCCGGACAGGGCCTTCTACGGGGCTCCGTCTGTCCCTGCCCTGCGGCCTGGGTGTCTCTCAGAACTCCTGAGGCTTGTCTCCTCCTATTGCTTCCAACCCCCCACCCCCACCCCCCACTTCTGGCTCCTTGGATCTCTGTGCCAGCAAGTCTCCATCTGGGTCTGTCTATGCCTCTGTCTCTCTCTCTGTCTCTAAGTCTCTCCCCTTCAGTCTTCATGTGTCCTTTTTCCCTCTGGGTGTCTCTTTCTGTCTCTTACTCCCTCTCCCTGGGCTTGCCCAAGCCCCCCACTCCCCCAAGTGTCTGTATCTTGCTATGTCTGTTGGTCTGTCTCTCTTGATCTGGCTCTCCGGGTCTCTGTTCGTGCCGTCTTATTCTCTTTTGTCTCTCTGTCTCCTTCTGCCACTTTGCCTCTCTACCTCCCCATCTGTGGCTGTCTCCATCTCTCTGCAGTTCTTTCTCTGATCTCACTCTCTCTGTGTCTGTATCTTTACGCGTGTCTCTCTGAGACTTATGTCTCTCTCTGATCTCTGGCTCTTTATGTTTTTCATCTCATACAGTATCTGTCACCATCTCTTGAACTCTCTCCCTGAATCCGGCTGAGTCAGTCTCTCTGTGTTCTCCCTGGGTTTCTGTCTCTTTCCAAGTTGGTGTGTGGGGATCTTAGATTATCCCTGAGTGTCAGTATTTCCTGTCCATCCTCATCTCTCCTTCTTTCTGTCTTCATCTCTCAAGGTACCTGCTTTTCTGTAATGCCCTGTCTCTACTGTTTCGATCATCTTGTCTGTCTGTGTCTCACAGCCTTGCTCTGCCATCTCCCTCTCTACACCCATATCTTTCACTCTCTCCCATCCATCTTGGCATCTCTGAGCTTCCAGATCCAGGCCTCCCCCATATAACTCCCCCAGGTCTCTCCCTGTCTTTTCTTCCTGGCTCTTTTCTTGGGTCTCTTCCCTCAACTTCATGGATGTCTCTTTCAGAGGACCCAGTTGGGACAAATGCCCAGGAGGTCGCCTGTTGGGCCCAGGGATGGTGGCTTGGCTGGACGTGCAGTCGGTCCTGAGGGGCTTGACTGACAAGCTGTGGCCTAGCTTCTCTCCTGGGGGCTGGCGGGAGCCATGAATATGTTTGGACAGGGGTGGGTGTGTTTAGGTCTCTGAGGGACAGACTAGCTGTTGGCTGGGATTCGGGGTGCAGAAGAGCAAGAGGCAGAAGTCCCTCAGGCCTGGCGTGAACTGGATGTAGTGTGGGGGAGCGATGGAAGTTCTAGTTTGGGGGCTTGGGCTCATGGGGAAGCCAGCGTCCTTGGAGGCTGGCAGGAGGGCTGGGGTGAGGCTGGGTGCTGATAGAGGACCGCTGACAGATCTTACGGGCCCAGAGCCAAGCTGGGATCCCAGGCTCAGCGCGGCTCAGCGCTAATCCCCTCATGACCTTGTAGAGGGTTGAGCTGCCTGCTGTCTGCCCCCAGACCCGGAGGCTGAGCCTGGGGGCTACTGCATCCTAGAGGCCTGGGAGCCTGGGTTTCAGGTGGCAGGGGGGTGGCTTGGCCCTGGGCCAACCCCTGCAGCAGTGCTGCGTCTGACACGGAGCATGGAGATTTGGGTGGGCAGGGAAGACTCTCCTCCACCCCCGCTTCAGGAGGGGTCTCAGCCTCCACACGGGGCAGGCCCAAGGACGGAGAGAGTGGAGATACAAGGTCGTGGGCACAAGTTAGAGAAATGAGGGGCAGGCAAGAGAGGAGAGACAGGGGCCTGGAGGGAGGTGGGAAGAAAACTAGCTGCCCGTCCCTGAAGCCTTAGGGAAGGCCGGGGAGCTGATGCTTGGGTCGCTGTGAGATCCAGGGGTAGAGTCCCAGACTCCTCCATCTGAGAGAGGAGGGGCTGGGGGTCTGGACTCCTGGGTCTGGGGAAGGAGGGTCTGGGGGCCTGGACTCCTGGGTCTGGGGGAGGAGGGGGCTGGGGTACCCCGGTCCCTGGCAGGCGAGCCTTGGCTCCTGCTTGCCCTTGCCATGACCAGACTCCCTTGGGGGCGGGCTTCCATCTGTTGGAGAGGGAGCCGAGGCTTTCCCAGTCAAGGCAGGAGGCCCAGATGGGCGCACTGCAGGGCGGGAGCACCTCGGAGGGTGGGGGACACGCGTGTCTGGTCGCTGCAGCCGCCTCTGCAGCTCCCCCGCCATTTTCCACGCCAACCGAGCTCAGGCAGGCTCTGCCCCTCGGCCTGCCCCTCCCTCTCTCTTTCAAGGTGTCTGAGGCCTCATCTCCGCGTCTCTCAGTCGACCTCCCCTTGTGCCTCTGTCCCTTTTCCTGTCATCCAGGCTGCCTCTGGCTGTCTCTGGATGGGATATGTGTGTCCTTGGGTCTCCTCATCTCTGCCTCAGTTTCTCTCTTTGTCTCTCCATGTCTCTCTATCTGTATCTTGTCTGTATCTCTCTGTCTTTCCATATCCTCCTGCCCACGTCTGTCTCTTTCTTTGTCTCTATGTCTCTTTTTCTCTCTTTGTTTCTCTATCTCTTTGTCTCTTTCAGAGCATCTCTCTCTGTGTCCACCCATTTCTCTCTGTCTTTCCATGTCTCTGTCTCCCATATCTAAAGTGCTCACTTCTCCTGTCCCAGGTCTTTTCCTGAGACCCGCCCCCCAATTTCTTATCTAAGGCATTTAGCCTCAGTCGTCTCTTCCAATCTGCCCATGGCTTCCCTTCCATTTCCACTTACCTGGAAGCCATCTCTGACTCCCACCTGCCCCTTCTCTCTCCCAGTCCTCTCCCCATCCAATTATTTTCCCCCTCCCCCCTCGCCCACCGCCATCCACCGATCTGCAGCCCCATCCCCCACCTCTGTCCCTGGACCCAACAGCCTTCCTCCGCCATCTTTATCCCCATCCCCCTCATATTTGCTCTCCCATCCCAACCCCCTCTCTCTTCATCCCACCCAGCCCAGCCCACCAACCTCCTTCCCCCCACCCCCCTCCCTGTGGCCCCGCCCCAGACACTCAGGGAGGGATCCAGGGCTGCAGCTGGGGGTCAGGTGGTCAGCCAGGGAAAGAGGCGGCATCTGCTGGAGAAACTCACAGACAAGGACACACGGACACGGAGGAAAGGGCATAGCCGGGCATGCACAATACCTCCACAACACGCATTTGCACACTTAGCCCTCAGCAAGGCACTCAGTCTCCCTGCCGTGGCTCTCCTGCTCCCCCAGCCCCCAGGTCTGCTCCCCCAGATTAGGAGGTAGAGACACGCTGCAGACCCAGGCTGCTCCGCACTGCGGAGCAACCCCATGAGGGCCTGGAAGGAGAAAGGGAGGTCATCGGGTGTGCATCTCATAGTCTGGGACCTATGCCCGCCTGGCCACGGAAGCAGACGGGCTTCAACACTCCCACACACAAACACCGGCGTTCAGACACACCCAGACACGGGTGCAGGCATTCAGACACGACCCGGGCCACACAATCACAGGCGAACGGTGCTGCCAGGCCTGACAGAACCAGGGACGCACACACGCACACGCACATCTTCGGCTGAGCAGGGAACCACACCAGGTCAGACAGAAAGGCCGAAGGCTGGTCCGTGCTCCGCGGACCCCGCACACAAAGGACACGCCAACATGCGCCACAGACTCCCGCCGACCCAGGCGGCCCCGGGGCACACACTCAACCAGCGACACAACCACACGGACGGGCAGGGTCAGCTGGCTCCCAGGGTCCTGCACCCGGGTCCCGGAGAGCAGAGGTCCCAGAGTCCTCATCCCTCGCTCTCCGCAGACACCCAATGTCACTGGACCCACAATGTCACACACACAGGCGCGCGCGCGCGCACACACACACACACACACACACACACACACACGCACGCACACAGGCATCGCCTGGCTGGCCCGAGCACCTACCCCCATCTTGGCGGCTCCGGGGGACAGGGGCACGCGGGCGGGGCAGGGGCCGAGGCAGGGGGCCTCAGGGTGGGCTCAGGCGCGGGCTCGGGCTGGGGGCCTCTGCAGCGCCCGCGCCTCGGTCCGCGCGTGGGTCCGGCGGTCAGCCCTACCGCACAGAGTCTGCGGCGCCCGCCGCCTCCTCCGCCTCCTCATATGCCCGCGCCCGCGGGGGGCAGGCGCCGGCCAATCAGGGGTGCCGCCGCCCTGATGGATGGCCCGCGGCCCCGCCCCCCGGTACTGCAGCTGTTCTCCCCCGCCCCCAGCCTCTGCAAAGTGGCGGCTCGGCGGCGAAGGGGGAGCGCTGCGGGAAGCAGAGAACCCGAAGACGACCCCCGCAATGAGGGGACCTGGAAACCCCCACAGTGTGGGGTGTCACCTCCAAGGAGGGGGGCGCTGAGAGTGGGAGAGCCCTGGAATCCCCCTCATTGTGTGCCACCAGAGGGAGTGTTGCGCTGTGGAAGGTGAACACGGGGCGAGGGGGGAAGGCCTCTAAGCCACTGCAATAAGGCACGAGGGCCAGTACACCCTTCTCTGCAATGAGGCAGGGGGAGCCCTGGAGACTGTGGGGTGCTGTTCAGGAGGGGAGAGGGAGGGAACCCAAGAGGCGAGAAAGACACCCCCAATGAGCAGGGACGCTGCAGAGGGGGCGGGGCCCTGAGGTCCCTCACTGTGTGACCTCCCCCACCCACTATGGCATGGCAGTTATCCAAGGAGACACAACTGCACAGGTACACAGGAGACACATCACAGCCAGAGAATCCCACCAAGCATCATCGGACGCACACCCGACCACCCAGAGAGAAGAGATGCTGGGGACGCCCACCAACACCACAGCACACACCGCAAATTCACAACCACATTCCATCACACACCAGCTTATCACCTCCCACACATCCCACAGTACCCCATCAAAACCAGCCCAGAGACTCACAAACACACAGCAAGGGAAACACACGGAACACAAACACTGCACACCCCATCACACCACAACAGGATCACACAGGCATAAAAATGCCATGCAGAGGAGCACACACCCTTAAAACACCCCTTCACAGACACACATGTCACATGCTCCATCATAGCTGGCCTTAAACCATCTCTCACAGAGACCAGGAAACATTTCACCCATGGGCCCATGAACCAGTACACATTCACACTCAGCACCGTCACACAGACACAGGCCTCACACTGCCCCAGACCCCACTTGAACCTTTGTGGGCTCTGCTGTGTAGTCACACATCACACACACTCCTCCACAATGTTTCTGGGCACATGCAAAGACCCTCCATGCCAAACTGCCAAAGTATTGCTAATTGTGAATGACAGACAAAGGGTGCACTCGGACTCATGCATGGCACAATAATTCACAGACACAGATCACGCAACACCATCCCACACACCTCACACACTACACTCATCATGTAATGCAGTGCTGTCTTATACACTTGTACTGTAGCTGCAAACACCCCCAAGGCCCACACCCCCACGCCGTGCACATTCCAGCTTGATGTATATTGATACACACACACATACGCACAGCTGGTACTCACACCCCAGGCCTGCCACAATACGCACGACACCCCATCGGCCACCCACTGGAGCCTGAGGAGTTACAGCCTCCCACCCACACCTCTCTGCTCTATGAGGAGCACTCCCAGACTCTGTGGGGATGGCAGAAAGGGCAGAGAGCAGACAAGAGACAGAATATGGGTATCCTCCCACCTATGGAAGTCGAGATGTGGGGGACAGGCAAGGGGCATGAAGGTTAAGGACCAGGTCACTGATATGTGTGAAAGGCTGAAGGCTGGAGTGAGACACACAAAAATGGGAGATTCAAAACCACAGAACCACAAGGACAGGGAGACTGGGCCAGAGAGTAAAAGGGAGCAGGCAGGTGGGTTCCTTCCTCCCTCCAGCACCCAGAGCGTCAGCCCAATCCTGTACTCTAACCCGTCCCCATCCTTCCCTGCTGTCCTTTGTTGCCATAGTAACAGGGAGGCAACGTATGCAGCAAAGGAGGCTGGGCTTAGATCTGGCCTGTCTCCATGGAGACTGGGGGGGGTGGCTGGAGCCACATCTTCTAGCCCTGGTAGTTGGCCCCTCTGCGGAACTCTGTTCCCTTCCAAGAGGAGGATGGGAGGGAAGGAGGGAGGCTCTGTCAACATACTATCTTTTCCCTCTCCACCTTATCCTGCAGGGATGAGCCTGGGCCGTGGCAGAGAGATTGGGGGATGGAGAAGCCTGGGGTGGGGGGATTTTCAGGATCCCAGGAGATTCCTGGCCTTCTCTCCTCCTGCTCACCATCTGGGCTGGGGGATACTGCACCCCAGAGAGGCTTATGTCCCCCTCATGCACGCCCTCCTCAGTTTGGAGAGACTGATGACTGTGCATAGTGTTCCCAGCGTGAGGCTTTGCGGAAGTTGGGTGGGGGAGGAGGAAGATTTATGAAGGTCACAGGGATGGATGGGGACAAGGGAACTCGGCAAGAGAAATGGAAGGAGAGACTAAGCGAAGGAATGGACACACAGAGTTCAAAACTAGAGAGATGCAAATAGGAAAGGAAAAACAGAAAGACCGACAAAGACAGACAGACTGGCAAAGACAGAAATGAGGAAACAGATGGAGGAGACAGATCAACTGCATTACTTAGTGAAGATGACAGAGAGACACGGGGACACAGAGAGCCAGGCAGACATGTTTGGCAAACTGGGGAGACAGAGATAAGACAGAGCAGAAATGGGGGGAGACTCAGAAGTGGGAGACCTGATGTTTGGCATTGGGACAGAGAATGGGAGAGACCACAAATGTCTGTAGCCAGATTCTATCACCTTGACGGACTGACATTCCCGCTCAAGGGCAGAGACATTGATTAGTCTCTAAAGGGCAGAGACATTGATTAGTCTCTAAGAGATGTGGAAACAAGAAACATCCCGAGACACAAGCTCGCCCCCACGCCCGCCTCTGAAGGCACACATGTGGCAAGTGTCTGAGACACGGAAGAGGCCAGGTTGAGACGGGGTGCTGTGTGACAGGCGGGGTCCCCCGGATGTGGCTTGCCCAAGCACTGCGAAGGCTGGCAAGTCCTGTCGGGGAGAGAGGGCGATGCTCCGCGCCAGGCCGGTGCTGAACGGACAGCTCCCGAGCTCTGGGCCGCCTGCCCGAGGGGCGGGGCCCTTCCTCGCTCCTTTCCCTCGCTTGATCTCTAGCATTTCCACGGCTCGGGCCCCGTAACGTCTACATCTAGTCTTCCAAGGCGTCTTGTTTCTCACCTATCTCTGCTCCACTTCAGTCTCTGCTTCTCTCAGCCCCAACAACCCCCGGTCTCTTAACCTGTTTTCTCTGTCTACCCCTCCTCTCTCCCATTCTGTCTCACCCTTCTCCCACCTCATTCATTATGGCTTGTCTCCCTGGGTCTTCCTCTTTGGCCTATTTCCCCATCCCTCTCTGCTCCCCTCCGTGGTCTCTCCCCCATCGCTACTTCATTTCTGTCTCTTCCCCATTCCTGTCCCATCTCTTTCTCTCCACCTCTCCATATCTCCCCCTTCCAACTCGGCCTCGTTTTGGCTCTGGCTGTGTGACCTTCACTCGTCCTTTCTCAGCGGCAGTTTCCACAGAAACCTCCAGCGGGGCGGGGGAGGGCGGGGACAGAAAGCAGACCCCACCCTTTCCCTGCTCCACCGGCCCTTCGGCCTCCCGCCCCACCCCCACCCCCCACCCCCGCCAACTTCCCCTCCACCGGGATTTCTCACTTCCTCTCTTGGGGGCTGGGGAGTTACATTTTCAGCAGAAACACAGGGTCAGGGGCACAGACAACTGAAGGTGGTCTCAGGGAAGTACACACATGCACACGACTACCAAGCCAACAAATCACCCTGGCCGAGGCACACACCTGTCCCAGGCACACACCTGTCCCTGTCGGGCCAGCCCCAGCCGGGGGCACCACCACGCTGTTCACTCGCCCTCCCCTCCCCCAGCCCCATCTGCTTTCTGTCATTCTATGTCTCCTTTTCCTGGTGTCTCCGCCTCTCCAGATCCCTGCATCTCTCCATCTGTCTCAGGGAGAGCTGCCTCCTTCTGTCCTGGGAGAAGGTCAGTGGAGAAGGGCCAGCTGCCCCGACCTGCGCTGACCTGCTGTCTGCGGGCAGGGCGGAGAATCGAGAGAGTGAAGGGGTGACCATCCAGTCTGTGGTTCTAAGCAGACTCCCTGGGGGTGGGGAGGGGAAGCCCAAGCCTTTGGTGCCCTCACACCCCTAGGAAATGAGACCCGCGTATCCCCAGCTTTGGGGTTTTGTTCTTTTTTATTCCAACAGGGACTGGGCTGTGGCAGGGGGAGGGATGGAGGCCCAACTGACCCCCTCCCTGTGGGAGTCTCATAGAAATTCGGAGGTTTCTCCCCAAAAAAAAGAGAGAAAGAGAAGAGTCGAGGGGCGCCAGGGGACACCCATCTGCCCAGAAGCTTCCCACTTCTCCAGAAGTGGGGAGGGCTGCGTCAAGTCTTGGGGAGCCTGAGCAGTCCCAGGAAGGGGTTCTCGCGGCGGACTACTTTCCGCTTCCGGGAACGACCCCTGCAGTCCCGGCCGCCGGAGTCCTCGGTCCCTGCGCTCCTCTTTGTCCGCAGTCGGGGGCGGAGTGCGGGCGTCCGCGGCTCCCTCCGCCGAGTCCACTAGGGGGCGCAGGCGGGCTCTGGAGCCGAGCCTCGGACTTCACCGGGAACCGAAGGCAAAATCGTGGCGTCCAGCGCGCGGCTGGCGCAAGTCCCGTCCCTTGCCCACTGGGGAAGCGAGGGCGACCGGGGCCTGGGGGCGGGCCCGGCCCCTGCGTCAGTCCGGGCGCCCGCCCGTGGTCACTCGTGCTCGGCCAGCTCGCGGGGGCCGGCGGGGCGGGGGCCGGGGCGGGCTGGTGGCTTCGGCGGGGGCGCCCAGGCCCCGCGGGGGCGCGCCGGCCCCGGACGCCCGCAGCGCCTGGATGCGCCGGCACTCCTGGCAGACGCGCACGTGGGTGCAGGGCGTGGGGGCGGGGGGCCGGGCCCCGCCTGGCGGCCCCGGATCGTCCAGGAGGCGCTGGGGCCCCCGTGCGCGCTGCCCGCATCCGCGCCAGCGGAGTAGAGCTTGCCGTTGCTAAGGCGCATCTCGCGGACGGCGCGCAGCGACAGCAGGGCCCGGCTGGGGCCGCCGGGCCGCCGGCGCCGGCGGGAACGCGACGTCTTGCGGCAGGACACGGCGTGGCGCAGCTCCTGCAGCATCTCCTGGCACACCGACACCTGGGGGCGGCGCGGGGCGGCGGTCACGGTCTGCCCCCCCCTGCCGCGCACCTCCTCCCTCTCTGCCCCCTGGTCCTCCAGGCCACGCTCTTCACAGCCTCCTGCTCTCCCCGTCCCCCCGCTGTGTCCACCTCTCTTCCTCTTTCCCACCTGCGCTTTCCTCCTCTCCCTTCCTTCCATCCTTTCCTCACTTCCTGGTCTCTTCCCTCACGCAGGTCCCTTCTCTCCGCGTGCTCTTCCTTCTTCTCGCCTCTCAACTCCTGTCTGTCCTCCACTTTTCTCTCCCAGCCTCTCAACTTCTGTCTGTCCTCCACTTCTCTCTCCCGTCTCCCTCATTCTCTGGATTTGTTCTTAAACAGGCCCTTCACCTCCGAGCCATGCTCCTCTCTTCCTACTATCTCGCCTCTTGTCTTTTCACTCGAAAGTTTCTAACTGCTTCTAGTCCTTCCCTCGCACTTGTTCTCCATACTCTGTCACTGATTCCTGTGCTCGGTACTGACCCCCTACTGGTGGCTCAGATGGTAAAGAATCTGCCTGCATAGCAGGAGACCCAGGTTTGATCCCTGCGTGGGGAAGATCCCCTGGAGAAGGCAATGGCTACTTACTCCAGTACTCTTGCCTAGAAAATCCCACGGACAGAGGAACCTGGAGAGCTACAGCCCATGGGGTCGCAAAGAGTCAGACACAACTGAGTGACTAACACTTTCACAACATACTGGCAGACCACCTACAGTGTCCCAGGCACTGTCTGGGAGCATTAGAGGCACAGCAGAGAACAGGTAGAAGCCCCTGACCTCCTGGAGGTTATATTCCAGCATGCAGAGACAAAACCTAAAGACATAGTATGTTCAATGGTAATGAGTGCTTTGGAGAAAAATTAAATTCTTAAAAGAGATAGGGGTGTGTGGGGGGAGCAAGGTTGAATGTTGAGATGAGACCTTAGGGGAGACTTGTTGAGAAGAGGGCCTGCAAGTAGACAAAGGCAGGGTGGGATGCGCTGCAGGGGACTTGGAAGGAGGGAGGGCAGACAGTTCAGCTGGATACAGGTGCGGAGCTGCTGAAGAACCCAGAGCAGGTCAGGGTGGTTGGGGTGGGTGGGCAAGGGGGCATGGGAGGAGATGAGGTCAGAGGAGCAATGCGGGCTGGCTTGTTTAAGGCCCAGAGTCCACGGTAAGCATTTGGCTTTTACTCTGAGTCAGATGAGCCGACTCACTGGAAAAGACCTTGATGCTGGGAAAGATTGAAGGCAGGAGAAGTGGATGACAGAGGACGAGATGGTTGGATGGCATCACTGACTCAATGGACACGAGTTTGAGCAAGCTCCAGGAGATGGTGAAGGACAGGCAAGCCTGGCGTGGTGCAGTCCATGGGGTCCCAAAGAGTTGGACATGACCGTGCGCCTGAACAACAACTGAGGCAGAAGAGTTTTAGAAACAGGACTGCTGTGCTTTCACCAGATCACTCTGAAGCTGTGCTGAGAAGACTGTAGGGAGGCCAAGGGCAAGAGCAGGGAGCCCCCTAGGAAACCACTCTGATCACCAGGCAAGAGATGGCAGTGACTGGACGAGTGTGGTGGTGGCCAAGGAGGTGAGAAGAGTTTGAATTCTGGGTGTGTTTCAAAGGTGGAGCCCACAGTTTTTGCTGAGACCAGGTAGAGGGAGTGAGGAAGAGGGAGGCGTGAAGGGTGACTCCACATATTTTGGCCCCAGCAACTGGAATGACAGTGTTGCCTGATGGGTGGGCAGGAGTTCCGTGTTGGCCACATGACATCATGCACCGCCTGGTGGATGTCCACGTGGAGGTGCAGAGTACAGGGAGCTGAATTTACAAACCATGGGTTCAGGGAGAGGTCCCTGGAAGGGACACACACCTGGGGGTTATGGTGGTCAGCCTCTAAGATCCTGCCCCCAGGGTGTTCACACTCTTGTGTAATCCCCTTTGCCTGTGTAGGAGGGTCACTATGTGATCCACAGAGTAAGGCTAGGTCGGCTGACATTTCGGCTCTCTCTTGGATCCCTGGGACAAGTCAGCTGCCATGGCCTGAGGACACTCAAGCAGCCCTATGGAGAAGTCTCTGAGTGAGGAACTGAGGCCTCCTGCCTGCTGCCATGTGAATGAGTGTATTTTTATTCTATCTCAGGATATTTTGACATCTTGAACATCTTGCTAGCCAGGGAGAGACCACCCTCCCAGAGCTAGCTGATTCTTAGGGACAGCGAAGGGTTGGGAACCTGCCTTTATACGAAAACCCAACCAGTTCTGAATCTATACTCCCCCTTTATCTGACTCACACACCAAACCCTAAAACAACCCAGGGCAGGTACCAGCCAAGTAGAGACAACCCCTCTAGCCCATAGCCTGCTAACAGCGTTCACATCAGTTCAGTTCAGTTGCTCAGTTGTGTCCGACTCTTTGTGACCCCGTGAATCTCAGCACGCCAGGCCTCCCTGTCCATCACCAAGTCCCGGAGTTCACTCAGACTCACACCCATCGAGTCAGTGATGTCATCCAGCCATCTCATCCTCTGTCATCCCCTTCTCCTGCCCCAATCCCTCCTAGCATCAAAGTCTCTTCCAATGAGTCAACTCTTCGGATAAGGTGGCCAAAGTACTGGAGTTTCAGCTTCAGCATCATTTCTTCCAAAGAAATCCCAGGGCTGATCTCTTTCAGAATGGGCTGGATGGATCTTCTTGCAGTCCAAGGGACTCTCAAGAGTCTTCTCCAACACCACAGTTCAAAAGCATCAATTCTTCGGTGCTCAGCCTTCTTCACCATCCAACTCTCACATCCATACATGACCATAGGAAAAACCATAGCCTTGACTAGACGGACCTTAGTCGGCTAAGTAATGTCTCTGCTTTTGAATATGCTATCTAGGTTGGTCATAACTTTTCTTCCAAGGAGTAAACGTCTTTTAATTTCATGGCTGCAATCACCATCTGCAGTGATTTTGGAGCCCTCCAAAAATAAAGTCTGACACTGTTTCCACTGTTTCCCCATCTATTTCCCACGAAGTGATGGCGTTCACATGGCCGAGTTAGGACTAAGCCATTTCCCCACTTGCCTTGCCTTTCCCAATAAAGCCTCTGCCCTAGGTTTCTCTCTCCCTTCTGCTTCCTGACCAGAGCTGGTGCTTTCCTTGTGGCCCTAGTGGCGTTGGTGGTGGGGGAAGCATGGGCTTCTGTTAGGTGATATAAGTACTAAATTCTTCTTTCCCTGGCACTGGAGTCTCCGTGTCATCACCCAGTCACTCCCATAAATTAAAACCCCAAGTACACTCTGAGACAGGGAGCCATCCTAGAAATAGATCCTCTAGCCGCAGTGGGGCCTCTGTGCGTGTGTGCTAACTTGCTTCAGTCGTGTCCGACTCTGTGCGACCGTATGGACTGTAGCCGCCAGCCTCCTCTGTTCATGGGATTCTCCAGGCAAGAATACTGGAGTGGACTGCCATGCCCCCTCCTCCAGGGGATCTTCCTGACCCAGGAATCGAACCCACATCTCTTATGCATCCTGGATTGACAGGCAGGTTCTTTACCACTAGCACCACCTGGGAAGCTCCCAGACAACAGCAACTCCCCATGACATCATGCTCGTGACCTTAGCAGAGACGCTGAGCCACCAGGACCTCCCAGCTAAGCTGCTCCCAGATTCCTGACACATGGAAACTATGAACTGGTATCAGTTTGTTGTTGGAAATTGCTAAAATGGGGGATAGCTTGTTACGTGGCAAAAGATGAATAATGCAGGAGTCATCAGCATACATCTTGCAAACCGTTTCGCTAGAAGAGATCACCGAGGGAGGGGAGGAAGAGAAGAGAAGTCCTAGGCCCGAGCCCTAGGGCCCCCCAACGAGAATGTCAGCGAGGTAGGAGGAAGATGACACAGGAGCAGGGACCAGAGAGGGCTGAGGAGATGGTGACAGGCTGTGGGGGAGCCCTGGGCTACCTTATCGTGATGAGGCTGGAGACTCAGGCACTGGATTTCAGATGTGAAGGCCGCGGATGGCGAGACTGGCTTCAGCAGAGGGGCAGGGACAGAAGGTGGATGGGAGCGTGCCCAAGAATGAATGGAAGGACAGAAACTGGAAACACCCTGTTAAGGCTGCCACAGAAGGGGAGGAATGGGCTGGTGACCAGGAGGGGAATCTGGGTCGGGAGAGAGGATTCCTTGAAGATGGGAGAAACGATAGTGTATCTGTCTGCCACCCGGCTAGATCCGATAGAGAGGAAAACTGATGGTGCCGCCGGAGGGAAAGAAGGCTGAGGAATGTCCTTGGGAAGGCGAGACGGTACCGGGCACAGGTGGAGTGTTAGCAAGGAGGAGCGTGGATGCTCACTTGGAATAACTAATGGGGCGAGTGGAGAAGGCAGGCGGGTGGCGGGATGTGGAGGTGAGGGCTGGCAGGCTCTCAGACTCCTCTGCTTTTCTCAGGCGAGCAGAAGCAAGGTCAAGGGCTCACAGTAGGAGGGGGAGGAGGGGCTGGAAGCTGGCAGAGGGCGCAGAAGGTGGGAATTGCGGAGGAGGAGCGAGGGGGCGGGCCGCGGGGTTAGGGTGGAGCGTGGGTGGGCAGCCGGCGCTGGCACAGGGCGTGAGAGCCGCCAGCACGCCTGCTTCCTTGCTGCAGCATACAGCTGCATTCTCCTTGCCCCACTGTCTCTCCTGCTATTTCTTCCTTATCCACCACCTCATCCTCTCCCCGAGCCTTCCCTCAGTGCCCCTCCTAACTCCTTCCCCGAAGCCTCATGGCTGCCTGCGCCCTCTTCCCGCACTATCCTTCCTCACATCGGTGGACCCTCTCTCTCGTCTTCCTTCTGCCCTCTCCTCTTTTTTTTTTTTTTTAAAAATCTGGCTGTCCTGAAGCTTGTGGGATCTTAGTTCCCCGACTAGGGATTGAACCAGGACCCTCTGCCTTGAGACCACCAAGTTCTAACCCCTGGACCACCAGCGAAGTCCCTGCTCTCCTCTCTTTCTGGAGCTCTGGGACCCCTGGAGGATTGTCTCCCCCCTCCCTGGCTCCCACCCCCTTCTCCTGCATTCCTCCAGGAATGGCTCCCAATACCACAGTCATCACGAGCCCCCCGCCACTGCCGGGGTCCCACTTCTCCCCTCACACCCTTCATCAGCCTCCTTACCTCTTCCGACTCTGCCGACCTCCGCGTGGACCATATGAACTCCATGACTGCCACGAAGACAGCGATGATGAGGCCACAGATGAGCACGACAAAAATGCCCCCGATGTTCTCCATGCCCAAGCCTGGGGGTGGAGGGGGGGAGAGCCAGGGGTCAGGCCTTGTGGGCGGGGGAGGAGGGGCCTCCGGGAAGGGCAGGGCACGCGGGGGCAGCTGACCTTTGGCTCGGTGGTCCTCCTCCTTGGGGCAGCGGCCCCCTCCCACCACTTGCGCTTCAGGATCTCCAGCCGATTGTTCTCCTGAAGCTGAAGGATGGCCAGCGTGATCTCATCCCGGAATGGGGAGCCTGGACCAGGCAGGCAGGGGCAGGTCATCAGGACCCTGGAGCCCTGCCCCCAAAGCCCAGCTCCTCTCCTCCGGGCTCTGCCATGTGCCCAGCACCTTCCCTGTCCACCCTCTATCCGATTACTGCTCGCCACCTCCCCTTAACCACCCCTGGGCCAAGCCCCTAACCTGTCACATTTGTCACCATTTCCCTCTCCCTGGACAGCAAGGAGATCAAACCAGTCAATCCTAAAGGAAATCAACCCTGAATAGTCATTGGAAAAACTGATGCTGAAGCTGAAGCTCCGATACTTTGGCCACCTGATGCAAAGAGCTGACTCATTGGAAAAGACCCTGATGCTGAGAAAGACTGAAGGCAGGAGGAGAAGGGAGGGGGACAGAGGATGAGATGGTTGGATGGCATCATCATCTCAATGGACATGAGTGTGAGCAGACTCCGGGAGATAGTGAAGGACAGTGAAGCCTGGCATGCTGCAGTCCATGGGATTGCAAAGAGTCAGACACAACTGAGCGACTGAACACCACCTCTCCCTTCCTTGTGGCCCCCTCCCTCACTCCTCACTGAAGCTCTTCTCAACACAGCAGCCAGAGAGACAATTTCAGAAACACAGAAACACAGTCATAGATCACACCTCTCTGGTGCTTAAAACTCTCCAGTGACTTCTGTTTGCAGCTAGAGAAAAAAATGTTCACAGGTTCAACAAGATCCTGCATTCACTGGTCCTGCCACCTGGGGCTCCCTTGGGACTTTGGCTTCTGGCTGGAATGTTCGTTTCCTTACTTCACTCAAGGTGCAACTCACATGGAGCCTCAGAAAGGTCTTCTCTAACTCTATTTAAAATGCCAGGGACCTCCCCAGCAGTCCAGTGGTTAGGGCTCTGTGCTTTCACTACGGGGGCCTGGGTTCAATCCCTGGTTGGTGAACTGAGATATGGCAAGCTATGTGGTGCAGCCAGATTAAAAAAAGATAACAAGCACCCCACTCCCTGTCCATCTCTTCCACTAATTTACTTCAGAGCAGTTGTGACCACATGACGTCACCTTATAAGGCTGTGTGTTAACTGTCTGCCGTCTTCGCCCCAGTAGACAGCTCAGGTTGGGGCTGAGCAGCTAGCTCCCTGCTGTGGCCTCTGAGTACCCAGCACAGTCCTGGCACACAGTAGGGCATCAGGCCTGCCACATGAATGAGTCCCCAGCCACACCTCTCCTCTGCCAGACCTGGACCACCTCTCTCTTTCCTGCCCTCAGATCCTTACCTTAAACTATCCTTGGGTCCCACCCACATCCTACCCTGTACTAATTATGGTAATTCTTTAAAAAAAATTTTTTTCATGGACCACTTTTAAGGTCTTTATTGAATTTGTTACAATATTGCTTCTGTTTTATGTGTTGGTTTTTTGACTGTAAGGCATCTTAGCTTCCCGACCAGGGATCAAATCTGCACCCCCTGCATTGGAAGGTGAAGTCTTTACCACTGGACCACCAGAGGAGTCCCCACTGTGATGATTCTTGAGCATCTTCCAGGTGCCAGAAACTAGGGCAAGTGTGGTGATGGGTATTTAGCAGGCACCTACTGTGTGCTAGACCCTTGGTCCACGGAAATGTATTCAGGTCTCACAGTGATCCTGTGAGGCACGTACGGTTGCTGTTCAGTCGCTAAGTTGTGTCCGACCCTTTGCGACCCCACGGACTGTAACCACCAGGCTCCCCCGTCCAAGGGGTTTTCCCGGCAAGGATACTGGAGTGGGTTGCCATTTCCTTCTCCAGGGCATCTGCCCCACTCAGGGGCTGAACCCGCATCTCCTGCATTGGCAGGCAGATTCTTTACCGCTGAGCCACCAGGGAAGCCCGAGGTAGGTATTACCACCCTCGTTATCTGAAGGAGGCAGGTGACATTGTCGCCTGAGTCAGGGAGGAAGCTGGGATGGTAATCCAGGTTGGTGTGACTCCGGATCCTGTCTCTCAGAGCACCAGGCACCACAGTTTCCCCGATAACAGCACTGACCCTACTGCAAAGCTGCTAAAATTTGGGCGCATTTGTTATGTAGTCACAGGTAAGTGATGCAGCAATCATCAGAATATAGGTAGGTTTAAAAGCCAAAATTGGGTGACAAAATTGGTGGTGATTTCCAGCACCAGCCCTGGAAAAACAGGTCCAGGTCTCCCTGGACTCCCAGGTCTCCCTGGCAGATCCATCCATCATTCTTCCTCCCTCCCTTCCACCCACCCAGCAACATCCACTGTCATTTCCTGAGCGCTGAGCCAGGCTGTGGGTTTGGTGCAGAGAATGTGAAGTCAGCAAAACCATGCCCTCCCCCTGCAGGGGCCCTGGGGCCAATGGGGAGAAGGTGGCGGGCCTCACAGGGTTCTCCCGGCCGCCCTGCAGGGCTGGAGTGGATGGCTCCTAGGCCTGTTTATCCAGGTGGAGGGCGCAGAGCCTCAGGAAGGTGGTGACACCTGCCCATGGCCACACAGGCAGGAGGCCACACACAGCACACCCAGCCTGCTCAGGGAGGGTCTGGCCCACCCCGTGGCCTGCTCACACGGCTTGGCTCCGGCTGCCCGGGGCCCCAGGGCTGCCATACCCAGCGGCATGCCGATGCCGTAGCCCTTGGTGTCGAGGAGGCCCCCAATCTGGGTGAGGTTGCAGTTGAGGCGCCGGTGGTACTCGTTCATGGTGGACTCGAGCAGGAAGGCGTAGCGGGAGTTGAGGACGCGGGCGATGCCCTCCTCCGTGCTCTTGACGAACACGCTGGGCTGCTTCGACTGCATGTAGTTCCACATTCGCTGGCACGTCTGGTACCGTGAATTCTGGGCAAGGGGAGCACGGGGAGGGGGCACGGTGAGGGCCTTTCCACTCCTGCCTCTCCCCGTGCCCTCTGCCCTCCAGGAGGCCTCCCTCAAGCCGAGAGAGTGAGGAGACTAGAGGAAGGCAGAGCCAAGGACAGAGAGAGACAAGACAGACAGACGGCCAGGTCCAAACCATCCCCACACCCACCAGCCCAGCGAGGAACCCGAGGACTGAAGGCTTGGGAAGGAGGGGGCGTGACCTGTTTTCCAACCCTTTTTCTCTCTCCCACCCTTGGGTCTTGGTGCAGCTTAATGCCCAGCCCTGTCTTCCCAGTGTTCCCAGGGTATATCCAGAGAAATAGACACTCTACCCCCATTATCTCTCCAGGGTCCAGCCTGTTCCAGGGAGACCTCCATCCAGGCCAAACAGGACAGCTTTCCTCCTCCAGGCCCTGTGGGGACCTTCTGAGGAATGCCCTGCCCTACCCTAAGTTGCTATGCATGGCGGTGACCCCGACACCAAGCCAGGGTGGCCCCGGGGGCCCCACCTGAAAGAAGGTCATGGTGGAGCCGGCGTGGATGGTGCCGTACTCGATGTTGGTCTGGTCTGCCAGGTCGTCGGCCGACTCCACGGGCACCTCCATGCGCTGCACGGTGAGGAAGGCGGCCAGGTTGGCCGTGTAGGAGGAGATGATGATCAAGGTGAAGGCCCACCTGAGGGGGGAGGGGGTGAGCTACGGGCTGGAGCCACCATTGCCACTTTGCCTCTGTGGCCATGAACCCCCTGCCCCCTCAGTGACCCCAGCATCTAGAAGGCTAGAAGGCTGACTGCTGACTGGGATCATAGAATCTGGAGACCAAATCCCTGGGTTTACAGTTTTTAAAAAGATTTTTATTTATTTATTTGGCCGCGCCAGGACTTAGTTAAGCATGTGGGATCTAGTTCCCTGAGCAGGGATTGAACAAGGGTCCCCTCCATTGGGGGTGCAGAGTTGAAGCCATTGGACCACCAGGGAAGTCCCTTCCCTGGGTTTAAGTATTACTTCCAGAGACTTCCTGGTAGCTCAGACAGTAAAGACTCCATCTGCAATGCAGAAGACCCAGATTTGATCCTAGGGTTGGGAAGATCCCCTGGAGGAGGGCATGGCAATCCACTCCAGTATTCTTTCCTGGAGAAGTCTATGGACAGAGGAGCCTGGTGGCCTACAGTCCATGGTGTCACAAAGAGTTGGACACAACTGAGCAACTAACACTTTCTTTCCAGAGACTTCCACTGTCAGAAACACAAGAGAATAAGATGGTCTGGAAATACCCTCTCACTGTGAACTATTAATAGAAAACTGGACAGGGTATAGGAAATGACCTTAGACAAAGGATAACAGGCATTACAGGCCCAGGATCCCTGAGGAAAGGGAAACAATGAAGTAAGACCTGCTTGCCATTACCCAGCTGGACTTAATTTATAGACAGCCGTGCCAGGAAGGAAAACCCAGAGTCTGGCAAACTCACTGAGCTGTAGAGAAGGAGATCAGAGATCAAGAAGGCCAAGAGATGGCTGGCATTCATGAGACAGAATGCCCAAGAGGAAGAAGCAGAATGCTCAGAGTTCTAGTAATCTGCATAGCTTCTCTTTTGAATCTTTGGCTGAATGTCAGTCTGTGTATGCACTGGATAAAACTCCAAGGGGTCAGATAAGAACGTTCAAAGGGAGAACAGTTTCCAGGGCTCATACAGGGATGGGAATCTTTTGAGCTCCTAACCAGAGTAGAGAGATTTCTTTGAATGCATAAGACATTCAAAAAGATAATGGATAACACATTAGAATTAAGAGTTAAGTTAGCCCAAGAATATGTTATGCTAGACCTACCCTGCTGCTGCTAAGTCATTTCAGTCGTGTCTGACTCTGTGCGACCCCATAGATGGCAGCCTACCAGGCTCCCCGTCCCTGGGATTCTCCAGGCAAGAACAGTGGAGTGGGTTGCCATTTCCTTCTCCAATGCATGAAAGTAAAAGTGAAAGTTAAGTCGCTCAGTCGTGTCCGACTCTTAGCAACCCCATGGACTGCAGCCCATCAGGCTCCTCCATCCATGGGATTTTCCAGGCAAGAGTACTGAGGTGGGGTGCCATTGCCTTCTCTGAGACCTACTCTAAAAGAACTTAAAAACAGGCCTGGAAAGACTCGAAAGAATCCACAAGTAACTGTCTTGCAAGGAAAAAAACAACAAACCCAAAGATTCTTTAATACATGCAACAATGTAAACAACATAAAATCCACAATGTCTTGTCATCCAATTAAAAAAAAAATACCAGATAACAACGTGCAGGAAACTGACTTACAACTAGGAAAAAGTTGCTCAATGGAAGCGGAACTAGAATTGGCAGAGATGATGGAATTAGCAGAAAGGCCATTACACAGCGAAGACATTCAGAATGATCAAGGATGTAAAGAAAAACATGAATATGTTGCAGACAGAAATGGAAGAAAGGAATAGAAATCTCTATATGAAATATACCACATCTAAAAGGAAATTTTTACTGGAAGGATCTACATAGATTAGACCCTTCGCAGAAAAGAAAACAGATTTTGAAGACAGCAAAAGAATCTATTCAAAAGAAACACACATACACAAAAAATGAAACACAAAGAGGGAAAAAATGACCGACAATGAACACAGAGCCGTAGTGGCCTGAGGAATACGAGCAAGTGGTCTCACATCCATGACTGGAGTCCCAGAGACAGAAGAGAGTAAGAGGGTAACAGAAAAAAATATTGGAAAAAGTAATGTCCAAAATTTTTCAAGTTTAGTGCAAATTATAAACTTGCAGATCCAAGAATCTCAACAAACCCCAAGTAAGACAACATACACGCACACGTTATTAGTTATTTCTTGTTTTAGAAATAGCTAGTAACATTTTACACCAAGTTTATAAAGTCTGAATGTTTTCTGAATGAATGCAACTGATTTTATAAGTAAATGCTGGGTTTTATGAGCTTTCCAGGTGGCTCAGTGGTGAAGAATCCGCCTGCAATGCAGGAGACATGGAAACTCAAGGTTTGATCCCTGGGTCAGGAAGATCCCCTAGAGAAGGAAATGGCAACCCACTCTAGTATTCCTGCCTGGGAAATCTCACAGACAGGGAAGTCTGGTGGGCTACAGTCCATGGGGTCGAAAAATACACGAGTTATCAATTAAACAACATCAAACAAATACCAGTAATTATACTGCAGGTAAATGGTCTCAGCCTGGGTTTAGCAAACTATGGCCCACAGGCAAGATCTGACTTACTCTTTTTGTGCAGCCCACAGGCTAAGAATGGCTTTCACATTTTAAAATGCTTAAGAAGAAACTGAAGGAAGAGTAACAGCTCATGACACACGACACATAAAATTCAAATTTCACTGTCAGTGTCCATAAAGTTTTATTGGGGGAATTCCCCATGCGATCCATCGGTTAGGACTCTGAGCTTCCAATGTGGGGGGATGGGGCGTGAGTTGGATCCCTGGTTGGGGAACTAAGATCCCACGTGTCTCGCTATGCAGCCAAAAAAAAAAGTTTAACTGGAACACAACCACACTCATTCAATCAAGGCTGCTTCTGTACCATAATCAGGGTTAAATAGATGCAACAGATACCATATGACCAGAAAAGCCTGAAATATTTATAATTTGGCCCAATACTCAAAAGAAGTTTGCCAATCCCTGGTCCAAGGCCTAAGTACATGCTATCTATAAGAAAACCACTTTAAATATAACAGTGTAGGTAAGTTGACAATGAAAGGATGGGGAAAAGATATACTATGAAACACTACACTAAAAAGTTGGAGATGGCCCTGGCTAAGACTCCGTGATACAGTGATTGAACAGGGGGCCCTGGATCAATCCCTGGTCAGGGAAATAGATCCCACACGCTGCAACTAAGATGCAGTGCAGCCAAATAAAATTTTTAAAAAGCTGGGATGGCTATATGAATATCAAAAAAGGTGACCCCAAAACAAGGAATTTATCAGGAATAAAGAGGAAGTGAAAGTCACTTAGTCGTGTCCGACCCTGAGACTCCATGGACTATATAGTCCATGGAATTCTCTAGGGCAGAATACTGTAGTGGGCAGCCTTTCCTTTCTCCAGGGGATCTTCCCAATCCAGGGATTGAACCCAGGTCTCCTGCATTGCAGGTGGGTTCTTTACCAGCTAAGACACAAGGGAAGCACAAGAATACTGGAGTGGGTAGCCTATCCCTTCTCCAGCGGATCTTCCCAACCCAGGAATCGAACCAGGGTCTCCTGCATTGCAGGTGGATTCTTTACCAACTGAGCTACATAATAGCAAAGGGGTCAATTCATCAAAAAGACACAACAGTCCCAAACATTGATGCACCTAATTACACGGCTTCAAAATTCATAAAGCAAAACCTGACAGAACTGAAAAGAGAAACATGAAATTTCTCCACAATTGCAAGTGGTGATCTCAACACTCTTTCTGGGTAATTGACAATCAGTAAACAGAAAGTCAGTAAGCATATGAAGACAAGAGTAGCCTACTGGTCCTAGCTGCCATTTACAAAACATTGCATCCACCAACAGCAAAACACACGTTCTATGCATATGCATGCAGAACATTTACCAGGATAGACTCTATGCTGAGTCATAAAACAAGTCTCAATAAATGACAAAGGATTAAAATCCTACAGAGAATATTCACCGACCACAGTGGAAATAAAGTAGAAATCGAGGTCCCTGGAAAATCCCCCAAATCCTGTCTCCATCACTGATGACCTGTGAGACCATGGATTCACCCGAGAGGTTAAGTATCATCGTAGGCCCCCATAGGAATTCCCTCACAGGCCAGTGGTTAGGACTCCATGCTTTCAATGTCAAGTGGGTGGGTTCAATCCCTGGTGGAGGAACTAAGATCCCATAAGCCTCAGAGTGTGGCCAAAATAACAGTATTTATAATAACAGTAATAATGATGATGATAATTGTAGGTCACTCCCCACAGGGCTGTTCTAAGAGTGAGTTACAACACAGACCAAGTGCCGTGCACATGTGTGCTTTTGTGGTCCTGTGACTCAGGACGGACTTGGGAAAAGAAGTACCCACGGGCCTGGCTCTAGACCCTGCCTTGGCCTGGCCCTCTGTCCTCCCACCAGGCAGATGAGAAGGGGCTAGGCTCCCTGCCAAAGTACAGATACAGATCTGCGGAGCCTAAAGACAGGGAAGATACTGCCAGGTCCTTCCAGAGCACGCCCTCCTCCAGTGGATAATGATGAAAAGAGCAGCTGTCCTCTGCTGAGCACGCATGCACACTCTTGTGCTGGGTGCTGGGATGCAGGTGGAGTGTAGGATAAACGGATGAATAATATGCCTTTTCCAAAAGCAACCCAAACTCAACTCATACAAAGATCCAGGGTCCGCCATAATCTCTCTGGAAGCCAAGTCTTTTCAAACCTACCCCACAGGTCAATGCTGTCATTCACTCAAGACAAAACTATTCAGTGCCTGATACACCCCAGGCACCCCGAAACCCCAGGGACAACCATGGCAGACGGGTGGTGGTGACGGTGGGGGGTGATGGGGCCATTCACCAAGACAGAACCTGGGGACCAATTTGGGAGTAAGGACGTGAGCTCCGTTTTGGGCAAGCTGAGTTTGAGGGTGCCTCATGGAGGGATCTGCAGTTGAGGACTTGGGAAGGGAAGCTGGGGGTATACAGAGTGGTGGTTCCCGGGCAGGGAGTGGCCCCAGGGTTGTTTGAGGAAAGTGCTTGGTGAGGTGTGGGGCACTCTGGTGACCAAAGTGATCGTGTGGGGTCCTGATGTCAGTGGGTGGGAACAGGTGTCGACCAGACAGCCCAGCCTAAACATGGAACATCCTGTACATGATTATCTGACTCTTAATTCCCTGATACATAAAAACCAGGGCTTCCCAGGTGGCACTAGTGGTAAAGAATCTGCTTGCCACCACAGGAGACTCAGGTTCAATCCCTGGGTCAGGAAGATCCCCTGGAGGCGGAAACAGCAACCCACCCGCGTTCCCACCTGGGAGAATCCCATGGACCGAGGAGCCTGGTGGGCGACAGTCCATGGGGTTGCAAAGAGTCGGGCATGACTGAGTGTGCACGGACATAAAAACAAAAATATTTTTGGCACGGCTAGACTAGAAACCAACATTTCTAGAAAGGTACCTATTGTTTAGATTGAGGAACAAAGCTGGATGCTATTTTGTTTGAAACCTTGCCAAGAACGGCTCACGATTTGGGGAAATCGCATCTGACAGCAGCCCTGCTTGTGGTATTTGAGTCACTGTGTGAAGAAACTTGGACCAGCTGCGTTGATGAGTCTCACATTCATGGTGATTTGTATTTGTACAGATACACTTATCTGCCAATGATTTCAAAGCGTCATGCCTCAGGTATTGACATCATTCTATTAAACGGTCTGTCTTCTCATAATTGCAATGGTATCCGTTACCTGTAGGTACGGCCACCTGACCGCAGCAATCTGTCTTGGAGCACAGTCCCGCCCAAGCATTTAGGTATTGCTTTCCTACTGCTGTTATCATCAATCACTTCCCTTTTCTCCTTTGTATTGAAATCAGGGCATTATATTGATTTGTTCTGAATCATGAGTGTAGGTTGATGTATTACCTTGGAATTTCATTAAGGCGGAAAAGAGATGTTACCAAATATTTGTTATAAAAACAGGGCATTGGGTTCCTTGGTGGCTAAGTGGTAAAGAATCTGCCTGCCAATGCAGAAGACACACGTTTGATCCCTCATCCGGGGAAGATCCTACATGCTACAGAGCAACTGAGCCCGCGAACCAAACTATTGGTCCCGTGCTCCAGAGCCTCTGAACTGCAACTACTGAAGCCCAAGCGCCCCAGGGCCCGTGCTCCGCCACGCAATGCGAAGCCTGTGCACTTCAGCTAGAGAGAAGCCTCTACTCGCCACAACTAGAGGGAAGGCCATGCAGCCACAAATAAATAATTTTTTTTTTTTTAAGGAAGGAATTGAAGGAGTTCCCTAATGCTCTAGTGGTTAAGGGGGCTTCCCAGGAGACACTAGTGGTAAAGAACCCACCTGTCAATGCAGGAGACTTAAGAGACATGGGTTCGATCCTTGGGTTGGGAAGATCTCCTGGAGGAGGCCATGGCAACCCACTCCAGTATTCTTGCCTGGAGAATCCCATGGACAGAGGAGCCTGGTGGGCTACAGTCCAGGGGGTCGCAAAGGGTCAGACACGACTGAAGCGACTTAGCATGTGCACAGGCTGGTGGTTAGGAGTCTGCATTGTGTGGCCTGCATTCAAGCCCTGGTCAGGGACTGAGATCCCACACACAGTGGTCAAAATAAGCACGTAAATAGTGTTTTGTCTGTTTTTTAAAGAGCGCATTGAGTCTACGAGCACTGAAGAGTCACTGGTGTGGAGAGAGCAAGGGCCAAAGGAGCCCATGGTGAAATGGGACAGAGGATCCAGAGGTTGTAGGGAACCAGGAAGACACAGCAGCCTAGGAGCAAAGGGTTTCTAGAAAGAGGACGGCTAACAGGGTGTGCTGGCCGTATCAATAACGGGGGCCATGTGACCCTGGTGGAGCATGGGGAAGGGGGCAGAGCGAGACCCGAGGTTTGGGGGCTTTCTTTACCAGGAGGGGGTGACGAGAGGGTGATCTGGCCTGAGATGTTGACAACGGCAAAGGAAGAGTAAGGACCGACTTCAAGGGAGTGATGGGGGAGCCGACGTGGGACTGGGCTGGGGTCAGAGTGTGAACTCGGAAATAGTGATTTTCAAGGTAGAACTGGGGCCTCCCTGGCGGTCCAGTGGTTAAGACTCAGGGCTTCCAGTGCAGGGGGTGCGAGTTCAATCGCTGTTTGGGGAACTAAGATCCCACAGGCCATGGGGCATGGCCAAAAATAATAAAGACTCAAGGCAGAACTGTCCCAAATGATGATGCGCCCTTGGGTGTGGCTGCAGGAGGCTGTGGCCTGGGTGGACATGAGATGAGGGGCCCAGGATGTGGGCTCTGGGTGGGGCGGGGGGCTGCTGCTGTTCCTGTGGCAACCACGTCTCTGGGGCATAGAACACCCAGCTAGGGAAGAGGGTCCCTGACTGAGAGCAGAAGCGATGGGCTACAGAGAGGTGGTCACTGGTCCCCCACCTGACCTGGGGACTCAGCCAGATTTGTCACAGCGGGTCCCTCCCCTGCCCTTGCAGCCACCTCCTCACACAGGCCGCCCTCTCCTGCCTGGCTGAATGTGTCTCCCTCTCTTGGCAGAGCTCCCTCTGTTTGCACCTTTCAGACTCAGCCTAGATGTCACCTCCCTCAGAGGTGCCTTTCCTAAGCATCTTCATTCTCCACTGTTCTTTTTCACTGCCCCTTGTTGGGTTCTTCAATAGCTCAGCTTATGTACATCTGATACATCGTTACATTTAAAATGCTAATAAAATTCACTTCGGATGTGTGGTGGGCAGAAGAAAGCCTTGCCCCTAAGACGTCTATATACACGTCCCTGGAACTTGCATGTTCCTTCATAGAGTAAGAGGCTCTTTACAAGGGACTTCCCTAGTGGTCCAGTGGCTAAGACTCTGCCCTCCCTGTGCAGGGAGCCCAGATTCAATCCTTAGTCAGGAAGCTAGATTCCATATGCCGTAACTAGGGAGTTAGCAGGCTGCAACTGAAGACCCGACATGTCACGATGAAGATCAAAGATTCTGAGTGCCAGAACTAAGACCCAGTGCAGCCAAATAAATTTAAAAATTTTCCTTTTCTTAAAAAAGGTCTCTGAAGATAGAATTAAGTTAAGCATCCTGAGATTGGGAGATTGACCTGGAGTATCCAGGTGGGCCCATGGAATCACAGGGGTCCTTCTAAGGGGAAGAAGGAGGTCAGAGTCAGAGAGAGATTTGAAGATGCTGTGCTGCTGGCTCTGAAGCTGGAGGCAGGGGCCACGAGCCCAGGAATGCAGGAAGCTTCTAAAAGCTGGAAAAGGCAAAGAAACGGATTTTCCCCTAGAGCCTTCAGAATTGGCCCTGCCAACACCTAGACTTTAGCCCAGTGATATCTATCCTGCACTTCTGACTTCCAGAGCTGTAAGATAATAAATTTACATTGTTTTTAAACCACTAACTTTATGGTAATTTGTTGCAACAGCAACAGAAAACGAAGGCACGGTGTAACTCCTAAAGTGATGCCAATTCCAAAATGTTTAAAAGAAATCATTGAGATTCAAAAGTTTCAAAGCCAGTGGGCCAAGCAAATTGCAAACAACTGCCAGATGGTAGTTAGTCCCATTTAGCTGAGAGAGAGAAAACATGCCACCATTATGGCTGGTCTTGAATGAGCAAGCTTTGAATCAGACAATATCAGTGGGATACATTCCTGGCATAAAATATGACCTCCTTGTGTTTATCTATCTGTTCAGTTATTTATTCTCAGCCCCTTTGCCTCTTAATTTTTCACCTGACTACGTGGCACATGGAAAGGGCTCAGAAGCACTTTGTGCTGAATGACTATTGATGCACTGACTGTAACAGATGGGGACGAGGCCCAACATCTTGGGTTGCCCTGGAGAGGTCACCAAAGGCCTGGGGAGCAAAGCCAGGCTCAGGCAGCACCCAGGGACTGGGGGTGGGTAGCACTGGGGCGGGAAGCTGGCTCAGCCCCACCCTGCCTCTAGCCAAATGCACTCTCTCTAGGAAACCACTTCCTCTCGCTGGGTCTCGGCCTCCTAATCTATAAAACTGGGAGAATGTTCCTTGTTCTAGGCGTGCTCCCCGGCTTTCTGTGGTTCTACGGAGGAAAAGGAGCTGAGAAGAGCTACATGAGCTGCAACCAAGCCCCCCTCTGCTATTTAAGAGACAGGATGGGGACCTCGCTGGTGGTCCAGTGGTTAAGACTCTGCACTCCTAATCAGGGGGCACAGGTTCCATCCCTGGTTGGAGAACTAAGGTCCCACATGCCACGGGGCTAAATGAATCAGACAGGGTGGCAGACGTGAGCGCTTACAGAAGCGAGGCCAGAAAGGGGCCAAGGAGACAGAGGGTCTGGGGCCAACGGAGCGGCGTCAACAGCAGGTGGGAGTGCCAGCTGCGCAATACCAGAGCTCCCAAAGCTTTGAGAGAAGTGAGAACTGGCCTCGTGGTTAGGACAGTGGGCTCTCACTGCCAAGGCCCGGGGTTCAATCCCTGGTTGGGAAACAAATTCCTGCAAGCTGTGTGGCGTGGCCAAAACAAAACAGAAAAAGACAGAAGCCTGGGACTTCCCTGGTAGTCCAGTGGTTAAGAATATCCGAGCTCCCAATGCAGGGGGCATGGCTTCCATCCCTATAGAATCTGGGAACTAAGCTTCTACATGCCACGTGGCCAACGAATAAACTAATTTAATTAAATATTTTTCTTTTAAAAGGAAAAAAATCTAAATTTGTAAGTGAATTTGCCCAATTTTTAAATGCTAACTAAACCAAAATATGTGAAGCTATGAGCTAGACACTACCAGTTGTCAGCGTCTGCTCTCTGGCATGAAGCTTCTCGGAGCTTGTCTCAGGGTCAAAATAAGCTCTGTTCAAGGTACTGGGTCCCCATGGGGCTCTGAGGAAGCAGGTGTCTGACTGGGCCTCAGCCTTGGACAGTGAAGGCTGTCGTGGCTCAAGGATTCTACTCTCTCTGATTGCTGGGGGCAATGTCTCAGACAGTGACTACCACACCCATGCTGTCCTGATTATATGAGAAATGGGCATTTTTATTCCCATTTCTTGGATGAGGAAACTGAGGCATGGAGAGGGTCGTACAGCCAGTGAGCTGCAGAGCTGGGGCTCAGCTCGCCCTACCCCGTGTCCCATCACACGGCTGGCGTGGGGAATAGGAATGGGCCCAGGTCTCAGGAGGGTCCCCCAAAGTCCCACCCACCCCAGTTGGGGTGGGCAGACAGCCTCTCACCAGACTCCGCTGACGCAACGCGTGGACAGCGCCCGGGGCATGATCTCCGAGCCCTGCTGCATGAAGCCCCCCACGGGGAACCAGAGGCTGTTGCCCAGCGTGTACTGGTTCTCCAGGATGTGGGGGCGCGCCCGCAGGCACGGGTGCGGGTTGTACCACTCGTAGGGGGCTCAGCCTGTGGAGAGACACAGCAGGTGGGAAGAAAGAAAACAGGAGAGAGAGAGGGCCACCGTGATCAGAAGGGACGGGGAGACACACATGGAGAGGAAGAGGGACACAGATGAAGGGAGAGACATATACACACAGACAGAGACAGTGGGGGGCAAAAGAGGAAGGGGACAGAAGAACGAGAAGGGGAGAGGCCTGGAGAGGACCATGGAGCAGAAGCCAGAGACACAGGGAGGAAACACAGAGACGGGGCCGGAAAGGAGAAAGGAGGGTGGCTGCAGGGGAACCCAAGGCTCCGAGTGGAGCCGAGACAGCCAGGACAGACAGCCGTGGAGGGCCCGGCTCCTGCCTCCGCCCCCTCCCCTCCCTCCCAGGCAGCAGGTAGTGGGCTCACCTGGCAGCCAGGAACAGGACGCAACTGACGGCCAGATAGGCAAGAAGCATGAAGAGCCACACGGCCGGAGAGAAAGGGTCCAGGAAGGAAAAGTAGCCGGGCTTGCGGCCCTGGTAGGGGAGGGAGTGAGAGCAGAGTCCCCCAGCCCCTCCCGAAGCCCCAGGCCCACAGGCCCCACCTTGGCAGGCAAGGTCCAGCCCTCAGCCTCTGTCGCCCTGGGGCCTCAGTGCCATCCCCGCCCCCACCCCCGGCCACGTCTCCAGGGGAACCGCACCATATGCACCCGGTAGAGGATGCTGATCCCCAGGGTCATGAAGGGCTTGGAGAAGTCGATGACCTTCTCCCGCCTCGGCTGTGATGGTGAACGCAGCCACAGCCAGGTCTGCCTTCTGCTGGAGGGGAAGTGGGGCGGGGGCAGAGGGGTAGGCCGGGGAGACAGACGTGCAGTTAGAGAGAGCTATACTGAGGAAGTGATTTGGAGTATCAGAAGCCAAGAGAGAGACACACAGGGAGCAGGATGGCAGGAGGAGCCAGGGGACCACACTGGCTCCAGGAGTGCACCCTGGGCCCTGTATTGGACCCCCTGTCATCTCACATCCTCCTTCCTCCCAGCTGCCCCGCCTCATCCAATCTCTCCTGCTCCCCTCCCCCAACGTCAAACTCATCATTTAAGGCCCTGCTTTATAAAACCTACCACTGACCCCACGCCACTCCCACCACGGGTGGGAGGTCCTGAGATTGGAGTCAAGATGCCTGGACGCTGACCCACTCAGGACCCTCCGGGAGCCCTGGTTTCTCTTTGGTATGAACAGTTAACAACAGGTAACATTTATCAAGCTTACTACGTGCCGGGCTTTGAGCTAGATGCCACTTTATAGGGTTTATCTTGTATAATCTTCTCAACAGCTCCCTGGGGCCACTACTAGCCGCATTTTACAGCTGGGGAGACTGAGTCTCAGAGAGGAAAAGGCACTGGGGAATAAAGGCACAACAGCTGGGGTTCATAATACAGACGTGTGACCTCCACTCTCCTGCCCCTGGCAGGTGCTAGGGACCCGGGTGTGTGCACCCAGGCATCCTGAGACACAGGACTACGCCCAGCTCCGTTGAGAGAATGACCTCGAGAGGAGCTGCACGTGGTCTTGAGTCAGGGAGGGGTGGGTGGCTGGGGTCCAGGTCTGACGTGGTGAAGGGTGGGGAGGGAGAAAAGGGTGTGTTGGGGGTCTGGCTTGCACACCGGGATGCCTGATCCAAAGAGGCCATCTTGCTCAAGTGGACATCAGTCAGTCGTTAGCTATGGGCAGGACTCAGGCTGGGAAAAACCTGGCACTTCACACACACATATACACACCCCGAGACACACACACACACACACACACACACACACACACACACACACACTGCACGTGAGCACTGTACACATTCAAGTCTCACACGCACACATTCATGACAGAGGAGGCAGGGAGCTGGTAAGGGCCGGGTGCAGGAGGAGGGAGCCCTGGCTCTGATCAGCTTGCTGGGTGAGCAGGGACAGGGGCTTCCATGTTTCTGAGCCTCAGTTTGCTGCTGCTGCTGCTGCTAAGTCGCTTTAGTCATGTCTGACTCTGTGCGACCCCATAGACAACAGCCCACCAGGCTCTGCCGTCCCTGGGATTTTCCAGGCAAGAACAGTGGAGTGGGTTGCCATTTCCTTCTCCAATGCATGAAAGTGAAAACTGAAAGTGAAGTCGCTCAGTCATGTCCGACTCTTCGAGACCCCATGGACTACAGCCTACCAGGCTCCTCCGTCCATGGGATTTTCCCAAGCAAGAGTACTGGAGTGGGTTGCCATTGCCTTCTCCGAAGCCTCAGTTTGCTCCTCTGTAAAATAGGGGCAATATGTGTGGGTGAGACGTCTCCTGGGTTGGGACCCGGCTCCCAGGATGCCTCTTCCATGAATACCGGCTCCGCCCCAACGACCTCAATTGGGCCCAGCATTGACTAACAATTCAAGCACAGACCTTCAACCCTGGGGCTGAAACAGAAGAGTCACGGTCCTAGCTCCCTGGCCTGGGAGGAGGGACGTGCTCACCTCCCCAGGGCACTGAGACTGACAGCGTGGGAGGCAACAGAGACTGGGGCAGAACTGGGAAAAGGGAGAGAGAGCTCAGGCCTCGAAGGAGAGAGAGGTGGCAAAGGCTGAAAACAGAACCAGGGCCTCAGAGAGATCACGTGGGGCCCAAATGAAACCCATGATTGGGGGAGAAGAGACCAATCTGAAAGTTAACTCGATATCAGGGAGAGAGGACAGACCCGAAAGGCAAACCAAGAGCAGAGGGAGGTGAGATGACGCAGGTGAAACGATTCCCGCAGGTGAAGGTGGGGGACAGACGACACGGCCCCACAAGACTTGGGAGCAGCGACGGTGAAGCCAGAGGCAAGGGCCCAGAACACACTGTGTTCACAGCCCACCCTTGGGGATTTCTGCATGTTGAGAGTAAGGAGTGGTTCCCTCTGGGTTTGTTTTTTTTTTCTTTTGGCCCACAACTTGCAGATGTGACCAGGGATCAAACCTGTGCCCCCAGCAGTGAAAGCACCGAGTCTTAACCACAGACCAGGGAATTCTGGTTTTTTCCTTTGTTGTGCACTTGCCCCTCTTATGACTAATATGTGAATTGTCAGGAACAATGCCAGCAGATACAGAATCTTTATTATATTTTACGCACCCCAGGAGGTCTGTCTTGGTCCTCTGTGATAACCCGTCAGCCTCCTCACTGCCACACCCCCCCGCCTCTGCTAATAACACCCCCAATCCAAAGTGATAATCACCTGTTTAAAACCCAGGGCTGGCTTCCCCACTGCACCCAAGACAGTGTCTGGGGTGGCTGGAGCAGAAAGAGAGGGGTAGGGGACTTCCCTGATGGTCCAGTGGCTAAGACTCTGTGTTCCCAAAGCGGTGACCCAGGTTCGACCCCTGGTCTTGCCACAACTGAGAGTGAAGATCCTCTGTGCTGCAACTAAGAGCTGGTGCAGCCAAATAAAGAAATATTAAAAAAAAAAAAAAGAAAAAGAAAGCAAGGGGTGGGAAATTCAGTGGAGTGGGGACCAGAGCCCTGCAGGGCCTTGCAGGCCAGGGTAAGGCGGCCAATTCTGCTCCAAGGACAGTGAAGGACATCACATCAGAGGGTGTGAGCAGGAGGTGACTGATCTGGTTGCCTTGAGAACAGACCACAGGGGCAAGAGAGGAAGCGGGCATAGGGATGAGATGCGCAGGGAGAAAGCTGACTAAAGGTGTCCATGGAGATGCCGGGGGGTGGGCAAAGTGGTGGTGGTCAGATTCAGGTTTCTTTCTGAACAGAGGACAGACAGATCCTGAAAGGCTGAAAGTTCCTTCTAGACTCCTCTCAGAGACTTAAAACTCCCCCTCCCTTTCCACCTCCTCCTCCCCGCCTCTTCATTTCCCAAAAGAGACACCCATTCCTTCGAGAAGACTCCCTCCCCAAGGGGACCCTGACAGTTTCATCTCTGAGATGAAATCGGGAAGAAGCCAAATGATAAGCCACCTGTAGAAATGATGGGGGAGGTTGTCTAAATGCCTGAAAACCAACCACTTGTGACTGTCCTGCTGCCCCCAACCCACCCTGTGCACCAGCTGTGTGCAAACCACCTGTGCTGCGCCATTGGCTCCCTGTCAGGCTCTGCCAATAGGGGGCGCCAGAGGAAGGCTGCAGAGCTTGAGGAATGCGAGTAACCTGCACTTCCCAGTGGGCTCTCAGGTCCCCAGCCTTCTTTCTGCACCAAAGGCAGCCGGGGTTCTTCCCAGGACAGCAGACAAATCCAGTCTGCAGCTTCCTCGCACTTGCAACGGGCTTCCCGATTCTTCCCCTAAAGAACCCGCCTGCCAATGCAGGAGACAGGGATTCGATCCCTGGGTCAGGAAGATCCCCTGGGTAAGGAAATGGCAACCCATTCCAGCATTCTTGCCTGGAGAATCCCATGGACAGAGGAGCCTAGCAGGCTAAAATGACTTAGCGACTAAGAACGACAACAAGCACTTGCAGAATGAGCCTCACAGAGCCCTTCCTCAAAGTTTCCAATAGTGTCAGCTCCTCTGTTCCTTCGGAACTTGAGACAGAGAGGCTTCCTGACTTGCTGCCTCCATGCCTGAGAGCAAGTGTGTGTGAACCACGGCCAGGTCTAGCGCATCTGCCCAATTTTGTAAATAAAGTTTTATTGGAACCCAGCCAGCCTCACTCGTTTAGCTATCATCTGCAACTGCTTTCCAGACAAAAGAAGAGTTGGGTAGTGACAGGATGACCTGGAAGCCGGGACTATTTACATCCGGCCCCTTGCAGAAAAAAGTTGGCCTCGGACTTCAGCTTTTACCCTCCCAGTGACCTAGTTAGCAGCTTCACTCCTAGTGAATACTTCTCTTCATTCAGATATTTGGAGTGACCTGTTTCCTGGTAGGACCCTGACTGGTGCACAGATGACAATACTCAGATCACATGAATGCTCAGGTCACATGGTCACTATTCACAGGCAGGTGTTCCAACTCTGTGGGGGCCCAGTAATGAGCAGTTTCTCAAACTGAAAAAAAAAAAAGTATCTGCCAAAAAGAGCCTGATTTGCTTCAAAACCCTGGCGGTCTGCAGTGAGTGACCTCCTGCTGCCTGCATCCCTATTTGCCGCCAGCACTCTGCACATCCCTGGATCCGCCGGGTCATCAGGTCCGGGTGTCAGTCAGGTCAGATTACATGAAGCCAGCACCTGCTGCAGAGTCTTTGTACTCTGGGCCTCCCTCAAAATGAAAAGTCTTACGAATTGTTTGGTAAAAGCCTGAAGCAGCACACACAGTGAGACTCAGGGACAAGTTGCTGCTCAAATCCAAAATCCCACCAAACATCCGCAGTACCAGACCAACAGCATCTCCGCCTCAAAGGTCTGAGTCTCAGCTCTAGTGGGCCTCTCGAGTTTCCAAGTTTCCATCTTCCCAACTTCTTCTCCTTTCCCCTTAGCCCTCAGGGTGCTGGGTGCTCCCTGCAGCTGCTACCCTCAGGATCCCTTACTTTCTTTTTTACTCTTTTGGTTAGCAGGTTCACAATTTTCATTTTGTTATTTAGTTGTTAAATTGTGTCCCAACTTTTTGCAGCCCCATGGACTGTAGCCCGCCAGGCTCCTTTGTTCGTGGGATTCTCCAGGCAGGAATACCGGAGTGGGTTGCCATTCCCTTCTCCAGGGGATCTTCCCGACCCAGGGATAAATCCCGTCTCTGCATTGGCAGGTGGATTCTTTCCCACTAAGACAACAGGGAAGCCCTCTAACAACTTTACATCTAGTTAACAATTCTTTTTTGGGGGGTGGGGTGGGGGGCTACACTGTGAAGCCTGCAGGATCTGCCCGGACACTGAGCAGAGGAAGCATGGAGTCTCAACCGCTGGACTGCCAGGGATTTCCCAAGCTAACAATTCTTTTTAAAGAGATTTGTCTACTTTTGGCTTTGCTGGGTCTTTGTTGCCGCACAAGGACTTTCTGTAGCTGTGGCAAGCAGGGACTCCTCTCTGGTTGTGGCTCACAGGCTCCAGAGCAGGGGCTCAGTAGTTGTGGTACAGACTCAGTTGCCTCACAGCACACAGGATCTTCCCAGAACAGGGATCGAATCCATGTCCCCTGCATTGGCAGGTGGATTCTGCGCAACAAATAGCTATATTAAATTCTCCCTGTTCCAATAGCTGATAGGAGGAAAAATCCCTGGCAGCCCAGTGGTTAAGACTGATATGGATGGGATTTCCCTGATAGCCCCAGGGGTTAAGAATCCACCCTGCAATACAGGGGATGTGGGTCGATCCCTGGTCAAGGAACTAAGATCCCACATACCTTGGGGCAACTAAGCCCGCGCCTCACAATGAGAAAGTCCAGGCATCACAAGGAAAGATCCTGCAAGATTCAACGAAGATATCACATGTTCTAACTAAGACCTGATGCAGCCAAATAAATAAATATTTAAAAATAAAATTTAAAAAAACTGATAGGGATAAAAATAGATAGTTACACAGATGGCTGTAGAAGTCCCAGTAGGGGACTGTAGATAGAGGAAAACCTAGGGAACTTCAAGAGACCATTCTTAGGTAAAGTGAAGTCGCTTAGTCGTGTCCAACTCTTTGTGATCGCATGGACTGCAGCCTACAAGGCTCCTCTGTCCATGGTGTTTTCCAGGCAAGAACACTGGAGTGGGTTGCCATTTCCTTCTCCAGGTGATCTTCCCATCCCAGGGATCAAACCCAGGTCTCTGGCACTGCAGGCAGCCTCTTTACCATCTAAGCCACCAGGGAAGCCCTACTCTAAGGTAAGGGTTACTCAAGAAAGTTATTACAACATCCTGGGATGAACCAGGTTTGCTTAACTACAAAGCCATGAGTAAAGCATAAGATATGCCCCATGCATATCTCATTAAGTGAAAGTAAAAAAAAAAAAATGCAGCTTGCATTGTGCTGGTCGAGATCAGCAAAATAATGATCCTTAGGATTAGGGCACAGAAAGGCCTAGAGGAGCCATCCCACGCTGAAGGTCAGGAAGGGTGGTGGGAGAAGATATCCCTCATCCAAGGTAAGGAGCAGCAGCTGCGCTTGCTGGAGCAGCTGTGAAGAGACACCCCACACCCAAGGTAAGAGAAACCCAAGTAAGATGGTAGGTGTTGCAAGAGGGCATCAGAGGGCAGACACACTGAAACCATACTTACAGAAATCTAGTCAATCTAATCACACTAGGACCACAGCCTTGTCTAACTCAATGAAACTAAGCCATGCCCGCGGGGCAACCCAAGACAGGCGGGTCATGGTGGAGAGGTCTGACAGAATGTGGTCCACTGGAGAAGGGAATGGCAAACCACTTCAGTATTCTTGCCTTGAGAACCCCATGAACAATATGAAATGGCAAAAGGATAGGATACTGAAAGAGAAACTTCCCAGGTCAGTAGGTGCCCAATATGCTCCTGGAGGTCAGTGGAGAAATAACTCCAGAAAGAATGAAGGGATGCAGCCAAAGCAAAAACAATACCCAGCTGTGGATGTGACTGGTGATAGAAGCAAGATCCTGATGCTATAAAGAGCAATACTGCATAGGAACCTGGAATGTCAGGTCCATGAATCAAGGCAACTTGGAAATGGTCAAACAGGAGATGGCAAGAGTGAACGTCGACATTCTAGGAATCAGCAAACTAAAATGGACTGGAATGGGTGAATTTAACTCAGATGACCATTATATCTAATACTGTGGGCAGGAATCCCTCAGAAGAAATGGAGTAGCCATCATGGTCAACAAAAGAGTCCGAAATGCAGTACTTGGATGCAATCTCAAAAATGACAGAATGATCTCTGTTCGTTTCCAAGGCAAACCATTCAGTATCACAGTAATCCAAGTCTATGCCCCAACCAGTAACGCTGAAGAAGCTGAAGTTGAACGGTTCTATGAAGACCTACAAGACCTTTTAGAACTAACACCAAAAAAAAAAGATGTCCTTTTCATTATAGGGGACTGGAATGCAAAAGTAGGAAGTCAAGAAACACCTGGAGCAACAGGCAAATTTGGCCTTGGAATGCGGAATGAAGCCAGGCAAAGACTAATAGAGTTTTGCCAAGATAATGCACTGGTCATAGCAAACACCCTCTTCCAACAACACAAGAGAAGACTCTACACATGGAGATCACCAGATGGTCAACACCGAAATCAGATTGATTATATTCTATGCAGCAAAAGATGGAGAATCTCTATACAGTCAATAAAAACAAGACCAGGAGTTGACTGTGGTTCAGATCATGAACTCATTACCAAATTCAGACTGAAATTGAAGAAAGCAGGGAAAACCGCTAGACCATTCAGGTATGACCTAAATCAAATCCCTTATGATTATACAGTGGAAGTGAGAAATAGATTTAAGGGCCTAGATCTGATAGATAGAGTGCCTGATGAACTATGGAATGAGGTTCGTGACATTGTACAGGAGACAGGGATCAAGACCATCCCCATGGAAAAGAAATGCAAAAGAGCAAAATGGCTGTCTGGGGAACCTTACAAATAGCTGTGAAAAGAAGAGAAGTGAAAAGCCAAGGAGAAAAGGAAAGATATAAGCATCTGATGCAGAGTTCCAAAGAATAGCAAGGAGAGATAAGAAAGCCTTCTTCAGTGATCAATGCAAAGAAATAGAGGAAAACAATAGAATGAGAAAGACTAGAGATCTCTTCAAGAAAATTAGAGATATCAAGGGAACATTTCATGCAAAGATGGGCTCGATAAAAGACAGAAATGGTATGGACCTAACAGAAGCAGAAGATATTAAGAAGGGGTGGCAAGAATACACAGAACTGTACAAAAAGGGTCTTCACAACCAGGATAATCACGATGGTGTGATCACTCATCTAGAACCAGACATCTTGGAATGTGAAATCAAGTGGGCCTTAGAAAGCATCACTACGAACAAAGTTAGTGGAGGTGATGGAATTCCAGTTGAGCTGTTTCAAATCCTGAAAGACGATGCTGTGAAAGTGCTGCACTCAATATGCCAGCAAATTTGGAAAACTCAGCAGTGGCCACAGGACTGGAAAAGGTCAGTTTTCATTCCAATCCCAAAGAAAGGCAATGCCAAAGAATGCTCAAACTACCACACAATTGCACTCGTCTCACATGCTAGTAAAGTAATGCTCAAAATTCTCCAAGCCAGGCTTCAGCAATACGTGAACCGTGAACTCCCTGATGTTCAAGCTGGTTTTAGAAAAGGCAGAGGAACCAGTGATCAAATTGCCAACATCCGCTGGATCATTGAAAAAGCAAGAGAGTTCCAGAAAAACATCTATTTCTGCTTTATTGACTATGCCAAAGCCTTTGACTGTGTGGATCACAATAAACTGTGGAAAATTCTGAAAGAGATGGGAATACCAGACCACCTGACCTGCCTCTTGAGAAATCTGTATGCAGGCCAGGAAGCAACAGTTAGAACTGGACATGGAACAACAGACTGGTTCCAAATAGGAAAAGGAGGACGTCAAGGCTATATATTGTCACCCTGCTTATTTAACTTCTATGCAGAGTACATCATGAGAAACGCTGGACTGGAAGAAACACAAGCTGGAATCAAGATTGCCGGGAGAAATATCAGTAACCTCAGATATGCAGATGACAGCACACTTATGGCAGAAAGTGAAGAGGAACTAAAAAGCTTCTTGATGAAAGTAAAAGAGGAGAGTGAAAAAGTTGGCTTGAAGCTCAATGTTCAGAAAATGAAGATCATGGCATCTGGTCCCATCACTCCATGGGAAATAGATGGAGAAACAGTGGAAACAGTGTCAGACTTTATTTTAGGGGGCTCCAAAATCACTGCAGATGGTGATTGCAGCCATGAAATTAAAAGATGCTTACTCTTTGGAAGAAAAGTTATGACCAACCTAGATAGCATATTCAAAAGCAGAGACATTACTTTGCCGACTAAGGTCCGTCTAGTCAAGGCTATGGTTTTTCCAGCAGTCACATATGGATGTGAGAGTTGGACTGTGAAGAAGGCTGAGCGCCAAAGAATTGATGCTTTTGAACTGTGATGCTGGAGAAGACTCTTGAGAGTCCCTTGGACTGCAAGGAGATCCAACCAATCCATTCTGAAAGAGATCAACCCTGGGATTTCTTTGGAAAGAATGTAACTAAAGCTGAAACTCCAGTACTTTGGCCACCTCATGCGAAGAGTTGACTCATTGGAAAAAACTCTGATGCTGGGAGGGATTGGGGGCAGGAGGAGAAGGGGACGACAGAGGATGAGATGGCTGGATGGCATCCGACTCAATGGGTGTGAGTCTGAGTGAACTCTGGGATTTGGTGATGGACAGGGAGCCCTGATGTGCTGCGATTCATGGGGTCGCAAAGAGTCAGACATGGCTGAGCGATTGACTGAGCTGAACTGAGGATTAAGGACAGATCTAAGGGAAAGGTTGACATTTCAAAGCAGGAGACTGTCGTTACATGGAAACTGAGATGATTCAACATATTTTAGGACATGTTACCACCCTTCTGCTGATTTCAATAAGCTCTGTGACAGTCCTAGTTTGACCTCATAGGGACAAACACCCTCCTATCCAAAAGAAAAGAGAAGCTAGTGATGTAAGCCTGACATCAACTGAAGGAAAGAAGAAGGTGGTCCTTTCCCCCTCCTCCGCTTTCCTTTGATTGTGAGTGTTAGTGTTCAGTCAACTGATACAGTTGCTCAGTCGTGTCCTCTTTGTAACCCCATAGACTGTAGCCCACCAGTCTCCTCTGTCCATGGGATTTCCCAGCCAAAAATACTGGAGTGGGTAGCCATTTCCCTTTCCAGGGAATCTTCCTAACCCAGGATTGAACCTAGGTCTCCTGCATTGCAGGCAGATTCTTTCCCTTCTGAGCTACCAGTTAAGCCCAAAATGTAGTTTTGGGACACAGCCCCCTCACCTGCCCACTTGCATCCCACACAAGCAAGTAGAATATTAGTAATTCTACTTCTTGCCTATCACTTTGCCTCTCCCTGAATTCCTTCTGTGCTGACACTCAAAGAACCCAAGTTCAGACACCAGGTGAGTGATTCTAATTAAGAGACAGTCGACTCAGAACTTTCCTGGTGGTCCAGTGGTTATGAATCCACCTTGCAGTGCAGAGAACTCAGGTTCGATTCCTGGTGGGGGAACTGAGATCCTACAAGCTGCAGAGCAATGATGCCCACATGCTGCAACCACGGAGCCTGCCTGCGAGTGCTGGAGCCGGTGCACTGCAACTAGAGAGTCCGTATGCTGCAACAAAAGATCCCGTATGATGCAATGAAGATGCTTCAAGCCACAGCTAAGACCCAACTCAGCCGAATAAATAAATATTAACAAGTAAAATAAAAAGGACCGTGGGTTCAAGTCCCAGTCTGAGTTTTGGTTGGCTTTGAATCCTCACACATGGGTTCATCAGAGGTGCACAGTTTTAGCACTCAAAGCTTCCACTACAGGGGGCACAGGTCCAACCCTGGTCAGGGAACTAAGATCCTGCATGTACACTGAGACCAAAAATAAAATAAAGCCAAACATACAAAAATAGCTGATATGATTCTGCAAGGAGATCAAACCAGTCAATCCTAAAGGAAACCAACTCTGAGTATTTATTGGAAGGACTGAAGCTGAAGCTGAAGCGCCAATACTTTGGCCACCTGATGCAAACAGACAACTCATTAGAGAAGACCCTGATGCTGGGAAAGACTGAAGGCAAAAGGAGAAGAGGGCGGGAGAGGATGAGATGGTTAGATAGCATCACCGACTCAATAAACTGCGGGAGACAGTGGAGGACAGAGGAGCCTGGCATGCTGCAGTCCGTAGAGTTGCAAAGAGTCAGACACTGAGTGACATGATTCTGTTCAAGTAACTGGTGTTTTGTCTCCAGATTGGACCATAACTGACTGATATCAGCAGTGGGTTTACTGCCAACCTCCTCACTAAATCCTGTTTCCTCCTCTTAAGATCAGCAGAATGTTGCCAATGTGATGGACAAATGCAACACTGTATCTCAGTGGCCTGCTGCTGCTGCTGCTGCTAAGTCACTTCAGTTGTGTCTGACTCTGTGCGACCCCATAGACGGCAGCCCACCAGGCTCCCCCGTACCTGGGATTCTCCAAGCGAAAATACTGGAGTGGGTTGCCATTTCCTTCTCCAATGCATGAAAGTGAAAAGTGAAGTCGCTCAGTCATGTCCGACTCTTAGCGACCCCATGGACTGCAGCCCACCAGGCTCCTCCATCCATGGGATTTTCCAGGCAAGAGTGCTGGAGTGGGGGTGCCATTGCTTTCTCAGTGGTCTAGATGATGGCACAAAGCAAGAGAGTTGATGTCAGCCTTCAGCAAGACTGAAGGTTTGTACTCCTGGCTTCTGGTGCTCCTTGGAAAGTGGTATGGAGACAAAAGCATTTGCCAGGTCAGTCAGTAGCTCGCAACAGCGGCCAAGGGCTGTGCTGATGTGCTCCAGTAAAGACACTTCATTTGGGCCAGCAACTGCAGTTGCAATCACCACCTGACTGCGTTTACAGTAATCCACAGTCATTCTCCGAGATCCACCTGCCTTCCACGCAAGCCAAACAGGTCAGACGTTTTTTGTCTATTTGTTTTTTGGCTGTGCCTTGTGGCATGCAGGATCTTAGTTCCCTGACCAGGGATCAAACTCATGCCCCCTGCACTGGAAGCACAGTCTTAGCCACTGGACTGCTCGGGAAGTCCCCAAACAGGTCAGTGGAACAGAGATCACCACCCCAGCTTCTTTTGAGCCATTAATGGCGGCACTAATCTGCAGTCCCTCCAAAGGCGGTAGCATTGCTTTTGGATTTCCATCCTGGGAAATGTGGGGCGTTCTGGGGGCTTCCACTGGCTCTTTCTACAATGATCCTGACTCCATGGGTCAGAACACCAGTGTGAGATTCTGCCAGCTGCCACATACGTCTGTCCCAATTATACAACCCAGACCTGGGGAAACACAGAGGGAGTCCACAGTTCCATCGGGCCCCTCCTGAGTGGAACTTGGGCTCAGACTGCATCGATCACACGGCCACAGAACGCTTATGGTGGTCCACCAGCAAGAGCAGGAAAACCCCAAATGCTTTGCCATCTACGAAAATGATAGGAGGTTGTCTGAAAATCTAAACACCCATCAAATCCTCAGTGCTGAGACAAAGCTGGTGTTAAAAGAAACTGGGCTTAAAAAAAGAGAAAAGGGATTTCCTTGGTGGTCCAGTGTTTCAGACTTCGAGCTTGCACCGCAAGAGTCATGGGTTTGATCCCTGGTCAGGGTATTAAGGGGCTTTCCAGATGGCTCAGTGGTAAAGAACCTGCCTGTCAATGCAGGAGATTCGGGTTCCATCCCTCGTCCACTGGAGAAGGGAATGGCAACCCACTCCAGTATTCTTGGCAGAGAAATCCTAGGGACAAAGGAGCCTGGTGGGCTATAGTCCATGGAGTCGCAAAGAGTCAGACAGAACTTAGTGACTGACCATGTGTGCACACGGGGAACTAAGATATTTTATGCCATGTGGCACAGCCAAAAAAGAAAAGTTCAAAGAAGAACCTGGTACAGTCTTTCCAGAAAGCAGTTCCACAGTATATAACAAAAGCTATACAAAGGGTTTTCTCTTTCATCTGGTAATTCCATTGAGAATCAATTCTAATCAGCTACAGTGCAGGCTAAGCTTTGTGCATGAAGATGTTTGCTTATGGTTGTTTATAACAGCACAAACAAACGGATAAAAATACCTGGAAACAACTAAAAATGCTGCAATAAAGTACAGTACATCCACATGGGGGTTAATGTGCAGCCGCGTGACATTGTGTTTAGGTTAAAACGCTAAGATTATTTTTAGCCTTTCAGGTTGGCAAAGTTTTTTTTTTTTTAAAGATTGATAATACCCATTGTTGGCAAGAGTGTGGGAAATTTGACATTCTCGTGCACTTTGGGTGGGAATATAAATTGGTAGAACCTTTTTGAAGGGCCATTTGGCAGTATGTACATAAAAATATTCATAACCTTTGACCCAATGCTTCCACTGCTTGGAATTTATCCCTCAGGAACACCCCCACCAATCCACAGGCCCAGTTGCTGGTAGCATTGTCTGTGACTGCAAAAACTGGAAACCATCCAAATATCCATCAATAGGGGATGAGTTAAATAATTCATGCTCAGTCGCACAAGGAAATCCTTTTGTCTCCACTTGAATTTCAAGTAGGTATCTCCAATGATCCACGCCCAGAGATAACTCTCATCCTCCCCACTCAGAGACTGCCCTTCCTATATCCTCCCCACCATGGAAACTGGCTTTACCGGTTTTGCCCAGCTGTTTAGCCAAACCCTGCAGTTACTTGACTCTTCTTGGCCTCTGGCACACACCCTACCTGGCAGTACACCTGACATAGCTACCACCCCAGCACAAGGCACCATCTTCTCTCTTCCACACCTTCCAACGACCTCTGAAGTGGACCGGCCTGCCTCTACTCTTGGACCACTCGGTTACTTCTCAGCCACCACTGCACGCATGCTCAGTCATTCAGTCACGTCCAATTCTTTGCCACCCTGTGGACTGCAGCCCGCCAGGCTCCTCTGTCCAGGGGATTCTCCAGGCAAGAATACTGAAGTGGGTTGCCATGCCCTCCTCCAGGGGATCTTCCTGACCCAGGGGTCAAACCTGCATCTTTTTGTCTCCTGCATCGGCAGGTGGGTTCTTACCACCAGCGACATAAGGGAAGCCCTACCCAGAGTAGTCACTTTTAAATGTTTCTGAAATTAAATCAAGGCCCTATATCCATGTAATGGAATATTATTCAGCCGCAAAAAGGAAGGGAGGGGACTTCCCTGGTGGTGCAGCAGTTAAGACTCCACACTTGCAATGCAGGGGGTGCAGGTTACATCCCTGGTCAGGGAACCAAGATCCCACATGCTGCACGGGGTAGCCTAATAATAAAAATAACAGTAATAACATGTGTGCGTGCGTGTGTGCACGCTCAGTAGCTCAGTGGTGTCAGACTCTTCGTGACCCCATGGACTGTAGCTGACCAGGCTCCTCCGTCCATGGGATTTTCCAGGCAAGAATACTGGAGTGGGTTGCCATGCCCTCCTCCAGAATAATAATAATACTTTTTTAAAAAGGAAGGCAGTACTCATCACGCTATAATGTGGATGAACCTCAAGCACACTGTGCTGTGTGAAAGAAGCCAGACTCAAAGGCCACATATTGGCTGGTTCCATTTACACAAAATGTCTACAGTAAGTAAATCATGGAGACAGAGAGCAGAGTGGTAACTGCCAGATGCTGGGCAAAGGGGCAAATAGCAGTGACTGCTGTTGGGTTTGGGTTTTCTTTGGGGGTCATGAAAATGTCTTGAAACTAGAGAGAGGCAATGGTTATACAATATTGTGAATATACTAAATGCCACGGAACTGTATACTTTAAAATGGTTAATTTGATATGAACTTCACCTCAATAAAACAAGAATAAAGAAATTAGATTGTGGCACCTTCCCTGTTTAAAACCTTTCAGTGGCTCCACAACACAATAAAAATAAAATCCAAAAAGAGAGAGAGAAAAAAAGAAGGAATTCCCTGGTGGTCCAATGGTTGAGAATCAAGTGCTTTCACTCACGGGGCCCGGGTTCCATCCCTGTTTGGGGAACTAGGATCCTCAAGCCACGTAGTGAGGTCAAAAGAATAACAAAAAATAAACAAACAAAAACACACCCAAATTCCATACCTGCAAGATCCCAGTGACCCAGGCTCTGTCCTGGGACCTTGAATCCTCCCTTGCCCACTCCCCGCAAATCTGTGACAGAGGGAACATCATCCCCGCCTCAAGAGGGGAAACTGAAATCAGAGAGATGAAGTGGCTCGTCAGAGACCACGTGGGAGCACTTCCAATCTGAGGCCAGCTCCATCTGGGGTCTGACCAGCTCACAGCTGTGGACACAGTGGAGGTCGCCTGGACCCTTCTTCAGGATGGGATACTCATGGCCCCAGGTGTTGGTGGCTGTTTGCTCTCTAGGTGGAAGAAGCCCCGTGATGTCCCCTGAGGACAGCCCCTCTCCAGTGATTTGTCCGAGAAGCCTGGACCCTTCCCTCAGGGAGACATCTTTTAATGGCCACCCCAGCTCCAGAGCTGCCCGCAGGGTGGTCATGACTGCCTCATAGCTAACTCCTCCCTCTCTGCCCAAGCCTGCTCCTCTCCTCCCTCGTGCTAAGTCACTTGAGTCATGTCTGACTCTTTGCGACCCCATGGACGGTAGCCGACCAGCCTCCTCCGTCCATGTGACTCTCCAGGCAAGAATGCTGGAGTGGGTTGCCATGCCTTCCTTCAAGGGATCTTCCCCACCCAGGGATGGAACCTGGGTCTCCTGCATCTCCTGCACTGGCAGATGGGTTCTTTCCCGCACGCCACCTCACAAGGCAGGTTTCTCAGGGCGCCCCCACACACCTCCTGCCTGCTAATTTCCACCTGGAAATTTGCTTCCTGATCTCTTAAGTGCCAGACCAAAGTGCACAGAGTTTAGCCTGCAGGCCTGGGGAGGTGACAGCTAAAGTGTGTTGCTCGCTCGCTCGTGTCTGACTCTGCCACCACGCGGACTGAAGCCCGCCAGGCTCCTCTGTCCATGGGATTCTCCATGCAAGAATACTGGAGTGGGTGGCCATTTCCTCCTCCAGGGGATCTTCCCAACCCAGGGATTAAACCCATGTCTCCTGTACTGCAAGCAGATTCTTTACCATTTGAGCCACCAGGGAAGGCACTAGAAAGAGCCTGCTGCTGCTGCTGCTAAGTTGCTTCAGTCGTGTCCGAATCTAGAGGACAAACTGGAATGGAGAGAGATGAGAAGCCCAGAGGAGGCGGGTGAAGGGCGGGGCTGGGTTCACAGCGTGGCAGTGACAGCAGGGATAAAGCCGATTCCGGCAGTGGCCACTGGATGGAATAAATGGACCATAACTGGAGCCTGGTGTCTGAGCCCTGCACCTGGCCCGGGGGGTGGTTGGGGGGCTGCTGGTGCCCTGGGCTGTTTTCCCTCTGGAAGTCAGTTGTCAGCTCTGGGCCAGCCTGCCAGGGTGCGAGCCCTGGCTCTGCCTGTCACCAGCCATGTGCCCTGGGCATGGTATCTGAGTGCCTCACTCTGTCCATTACAAAAATCTGAGCTAACACCAGGCCTTCCTCAAAGGGGTGGCTGGCCGTGAGGAGTCAAGGAGTTGTGTTAAGTTCGTAAAGTTCGGACAAGGGCCTGGCACGGCGTGAGCATCACCCTGACCACTCCAGGCTTCCTAAGGACCTGCCGAGTGTCTGGAAAGGCCTCGAGTCAGACACATCCATCTGCAGCCTTGCGTGCTGGGGGCCAGTCCCTTCACTGTTGAGCCCCTGATCTTGCATCGGCAGGAGGGCAGTGACCATCTGGGCCAGGAAGGATTGTCAGAAGTAAGTGACACTTGCTAAGTTCCTTCACACGTGGCGTGAAGTTCACTAATGTCAGCTGCCGCCTCCAGGAAGACAATGGGGAGTGTCTGTGTGAGGCTCAGTGTTCTTGGCCTTCCACAGCAGGCAGATGAGCCCGGCGAGGCCAAACTCTGCCCATCCTTTGCAGTCAGCCTGCTCCTCCTCCAGTGTTCTTTCCCTAAATGTCATCGCTGGTGCCCAATTGCCCAAATCAGAAACAGGAGGAGTGCTCACATCCTCTCTCCTCTGTCCCTCACCCCACGCAGTCACCAAGTCTAGGCCCTGTCCAGCCTCCCCTTCCAACCCTACAGACCCTCTGGCAGCCCCTGCCACTCCCCACCCCACGACCGTCTCCTCATTTAAGCCAGCTCAACCCTTTGTGTGCAAGGGGTGCATCCCATGGGCCGCCAGCTGAGGACCAAAGTCTTTAACTCTAAGAGCAAAGCCAGGCCACTGAATCCCCAGGGTGTACCACAGCACCTGGTATACAGTTGCTGTTGTTGTTCAGTTGCTAAGTCATGTCCAACTCTGGGACCCTGTGGACTGCAGCCCACAAGGCTTCCCTGTCCCCCACTATCTCCCACTCGAGTTCACGTCCATAGAGTCAATGATGCTATCTAACCATCTCATCCTCTGCCGCCCTCTTTTCCTTTTGCCTTCAATCTTTGCTAGCATCAGGGATTTTTCCTACTGGTATACAGCAGGCACTCAATAAATGCCAGCTGGCTGGAGGGCAGGTGAATGCATGAATGGATGTCCATGCTGGCAGGAATGAGAGCTCAGCACACAGCACCCACTACTTGCGGGGCCCTGTTCAAGCCCCTACACGGATTAACTCATTTTACACTCACAACGACCCTATGTGCCAGCATCTGCTATTACTTCAGTTTTACAGAGAGGTTAAAAACTCGCCCAGTGTCACACAACAAATGCTCTGCACAGATTCAAACAAGATCCAGGACCCAGGAGCATAAACTTTTCTGATTAGCAGCCACCAATCAGGAAAGTTCCCAGTCCTGCTCCACTCACCCCAGGCACCGTCACACCAAGTCCTAAGGCACAGGGAGTTAAACTTTTGCCCAAGGTCATACGATTATAAATAGGACTTCTTCCTTGATGAATGGACAGGCGTCCAGTTGACGGTGACTTTGGTTCGGTGGGGATAGGGGGTTGTTACTCTCCTGGAATCTTATTTCTGGGGGCCCTGATGAACAGAAAGTTCTGAGTTTAATGACTGGGGACCAGGCTATGGCAGTGAGGTCACAGGTAAGGCTGCCAGTGAGGTGGGCATTAAGGCACCAGCTTCTGCCTCTGGGCCTCTCAGGTCCTGGCTTCAGACTCTTAAACCCACCCAGGGCTGAAGCTTTCAACCAGCTGGTGCCTGCAGAACAGTGTCTCAGGCCTGCCAGTTGGAATTGGCCGGGGTCAGGGGGAAGACTGAGTCACCAGGACCCCGGGGACACCCCCACATCCTTCTCCACCAGAGCAGCTGTTTTGTCCAGGGTTCTGAGGGCACTTTCAATTGGAAAAAAGGTTCTGCAGTCAAAACAACTTTTGAAAATCAGTGCCCTAAGGGATCAACGTCCTTGTCAAGCAAAGTGGCCTTTTGAGTTTACCCTGGTGACATTCAGGGGCTCGCATGCAGTGAATTCTGGATGAGAGAGATAGGAAAGTGACAGTCTCCAATGCCCTCTGCCAAGTCCAATGTCAAGGCCACCCTGACTGTTTATGGCCAAAGGTCCCTGCTCCACACACCTGCCCTGGGCAGGCCCTAAGCCAGGGGCCTGTTCGTCTTTTCTGGGCATTTGCCCATGCAGCTTCTACTGTCTGGGAGAAAAAGGAACTACAGGGCAGTCCCAGTAGTTGCCTGGTGGTCCAGTGATTAGGACTTCACACCTTCACTGCTGGGGCCCTGGGTTCAGTCCCTGGTTGAGGAAGCAAGATCGTTCAAGCCTCGCAGGGCAACCAGAAACAAAGAGGAACTCAGGAACCACACATGACCAGCAACATGCCTGGTGTGTCTGTAACCCCCATTACAGACCTGTCAGCTATCATTAGCCTCTCTCCTAGGAAGGGGAAACTGAGGCACAGAGGAGAGAAATGACTCACCACAGCACTCACATCAGGGTTGGCCTGCCTCCAAAATAGTCTTTCCACTGCACCCTCGCCTATCACCTCCCACCTGCCCTTCCTCTCCCCCCTCCTCACCTACCCTCACATCCTGCCCACACTCAGGGCCCAGCTGCTCTTCTGATAACATCCCTCTCTCTTTACACACACCCCACCCAGCTGTTTGTAAATGCCATTTCTTCTCCTTCAAATAAGTTCTCCTCCTCCCAAATCCCACTTCACCCAGCTGACTATTTCACACTCTTTGGGAATCTGCTGGGGTGTCACCCTCTTCCAGGAAGCCCTCCCTGGATCCCCGGCTGGGTCAGGAGCCTCTAGGTCCCTCCTCTGAGTTTTTCCCTTCGAAGTCTGGAAGGTTCTGTCTTATGGTCATTTGTTTTTCTACATCTCAATGGGGCCCTGAGCTCTTGGAAGCAGGGTCCAGGTCCCCTAGGCTCCTCACTATACCCTAGGCCTAGCAAGGTGCAAGGTACACACTAGATGTTCAATAAACATCTACTGGAAGAGTGGACTTGCGAGAGCAATGGGCAACCTCAAAGTCCACCTCCTGGCAAGTGCTGGGGCACAGTGCACCTGAGGTGCAGTCCCTGGATGCCCCTCCTAGCTCCGCCTCCCACAGGAAGCCTTCTCCACCTCCTCCAGTTGTCCAGTCCCCCAGTTCCGACTCCTCGTCTCCTTCATTCACTCAAGTCTTTGTTAGTTGCTCAATCATGTCCGACTCTTCGCAACCCCGTGGACTGTAGCCTCTGTCCATGGGATTTTCCAGGCAAGAATGTTGGAGTGGATAGCCATTCCCTTCTCCAGGGGATCTCCCACATCGCGGGTAGATTCCTTCCCGTCTGAGCTTTGAGCAAAGACAAAGCCGAGGTGGCATGAGGGAAGCATCTGGAAGCTGGACACAGGAAGTGATGTGCATGGCCTTTGACACTGGAAGTGATGCACTGTCCCCTTCCCATCTGTGCTGGCCCCGTGGTGCTCACCAGCCACAGGGGCACAGAACACCATGGGCTGGTGCCTAGTGTACATGCCAGGCTGGTCCTGAGGCCCCATTGGCTGCCCCTCCTCCCTCCTCACCCAGCCCACGCCCCCTCTGCAGCCCCAGCCCCACCGTACCCGGTTGATGAGCTCGCCCACCATGCCCGTCCAGGAGCCGTTGGGCTCGGGCGCCCCATACAGCCCGTCCTCCACCAACCGCAGGCGGTACCGGAAGCGCAGCAGTTCGGCCAGCTCCCGCAGCATGTCCACGCAGAAGCCCTCAAAGCGCTCGTTCCCAGAGAGAGCCTGGAAGTTGGGCCGGCGCATGACGTACGGGTTCTCCTGGGGAAGCAAGAGAGAAGAGGGGGTGGGGTCAGAGACGGGGCATCGAGGGGACGTCTGGGTCCCAGAGTCCACGCCGGGCAGCTCAGAATCTGCTCGCAGAGCAGGGATGACGGAGTCCTGGCCTACCTACATCCCCTGTTTACTAATGCTCAGCGCCAGGGCAGGGGTGGGGAGGGGTGGGATAAATTAGGAGGTTGGGATTAACATGTTGTTTTAGTCGCTAAGTGGTGTCCAACTCTTTGCCACCCCATGGACTGCAGTACTCCAGGCCCCTATGTCCTTCACCGTCTCCTGGAGTTTGCTCAAACTCAATGTTACTGAGTCGGTAATGCCATCCAACCATCTCATCCTCTGTCGCCCCCCTTCTCCTTTGGCCTTCAGTCTTTCCCAGCATCAGGGCAGAGTGTTTTCCAATGAGTCAGCTCTTCCCATCAGGTGACCAAAGTATTGGAGTTTCAGCTTCAGCATCAGTCCGCCCAATAAATATTCAGGGTTGATTTCCTTTAGGGTTGACTGATTTGATTTCCCTTGCAGTCCAAGGGACTCTGAAGAGTCTTCTCCAGCAACACAAATGGATAATCAACAAGGACCTACTGTGCAGGTCAGGGCACTATACTCATATTTTGTAATAACCTATAAGGGATAAGAAACTGAAAAAAAGAATATATGTGCGTGTGTGTGTAAAACATGATCACCATATTACAGACCTGAAACTAACAACACTGTAGATCAACTATACCTCAAAAAAATATAAATAACTACTAAAAACATAAATACACAGAGCCAAGGAAAAAGCACAGGGAACCTACCAGCCCCTAGCAGATCCCAGGGAGCTGGTTTGATCTCCAACAGCCAAGTTAACATTCACTCATCTCAAGTTCAAATGGGAACTTCCCTGGCAGTCCGGTGGTTAGGACTTGGCAACCTCACTGCTATAGCCCTGGGTTCAATCCCTGGTCAGGAAATAAGATTCCACAAGCCAAGCAGCGCAGCCAATTAAAAAAAAAAAAGCTCAAATGGCTATGAGGAAGGCAGGTAACCCGAGTGAATCAGTCTGCATGGCGTGCACGCGTGCTCAGTTGTTGCGACCTCATGGACTGTAGCCCACCAGGCTCCTCTGTCCACGGGATTCTCCAGGCAAGAATGCTGGAGTGGATTGCCATGCCCTCCTCCAGGGATCTTCCCGACCCAGGGATAGAACCCACATTTCTTGCGTCCCCTAGGTTCTTCACCACTAGTGCCATGTGGGATTTCCCTTGAGATATATTAGTTGTAACCCAAGTCATACACATACATGCCTGTGTGACTGCAGCTGCGTGTGCGTCACACACTTAGCTCCACAAAGCAGTCCTTCTTACAACTGTGGCAAAATATCCTGATATTTTCTGTCCTGCTCTGCTTCAACCCACTAAACTGACTTCACGAGCCACCAAGGGATCCCAGAGGATCTGCCCCACCGAGATTTAGCTCCAGCCCAATGCTGTCATGAGAGTAGCAGGCCTGAGATGCCAGATGGCCCGATGTTAAGAGAATTTGGAAACCCGGGTTGTTTTGTAAAATCTCCTGATTATAAAGGTTAGCAACAATTCAAATGCTAATACCATCTTTTTTTAATGCTTTGCAAGCTATCCAAACACCTAACAGTTTGCAATCTCTGGCCTACAGCCATTTTGCTACGCTGATGCTTATTTCTGAGGCGTTTGAGCAGACTTTACTGACTCTTATTGTGCCAAATGAGACAAAAGCAGAGAGAATATTCCAAGTGTTACTCAGATGAGGTATAGGAAGATGATGGTAACAAAAGGGAAATTTATCTGTGCAGTTATTGTCTAAATGGTTGTACAGTGTCACCTTGGACTTAGGAATAACAGGAGTTATGACTTAGGAACCAGCCAGAAGAACCTTGGCCAAGAATATCCACAATGGCTACCATGTGGACTGAACACCTGCTGAGTACCAGCTCCCGCACTGAGTGTGTTCTCTGGATTTTATCACTTTATTTCCTCACAGCGACCTGACATGGTGGTATTCTTAGACTCGCTTTACATATGTGGAAACCAGGGCTTGGACTTCCCTGGTGGTCTAATGGTCGGGAATCCACCTGCCAATGCAGTGGACTAGGATTCGATCCCTGGTGCAGGAAGATCCCACATGCCCTGGGGCAGCTCAGCCTGTGCTCTGCAACCACTGACCCGCACTCTAGAGCCATGCTCTATAACAAGAAAGGCCGCCACAACGAGAAGCCTGTGCACTGCAACCAGAGAGTGGCCCCGGCTCGCTGCAGCTAGAGAGAGCCCACGTGTGTGCAGCAGTGAAGACCCAGCACAGCCACAAGTTAATGAATGAAGGCATTTTTTAAAAAAAGAAAGAAACTGAGGTTCACAGAGGTCATCCTGCTGCCTCTCATCCAACACAGAATTTCTGAGCTCTGGGGTAGACGCGTAGTATTCTGCAGCTCCTCCTGTCAAGAGGTAGAGTGGCTTTCCTCACTTCTTGGGTCTGAGCTAGCCTCAAGACTTGCTTTGGCCAACAGACTGTGGTGGAAGTAGTGCTGTGTGACTTTCAGCGCCTGGGTCCTCAGACAGACCTCTTGGGACCTCAGCGTGAGGAAGCCTGGGCCAGCCTGCTGAGGGAGGAGTAGGGATGAATGGACCGAGGTATGCTGGCCAGCAGCCTAGCCTAGACACCAGCTGCACGCGACCGCAGTGAGCGCAGCGGAACTGCTCAGGGACTTCCCAGGTGGTCCAGTGGTTAGGGCTCTGCACTCTCCCTGCCAAAGGTCTGGGTTCGATCCCTGGTTGGTGAACAAAGATGCCATAAGCGTTGAGATGCAGTCAAAAGTAATTAAGTAAATCAATACATCACCTTTAGGGACTCCCCTGGGGGTCAAGTGCTTAGGACTCTGTGTTTTCCCCACCGAGGGTGTTGGCTCAATTCCTGGTCGGGGAACTAATATCCCACAAGCTGCACGCTGCGGCCACATTAGAAAAACAAAACTGTTCAGTTGACCCATAGCATTGTGAGAAACAGTAATCATTATTGTTGGAAGCCTCCAGGTTTGGGGGCAGTTTGTTATGCAGTGGTAGATACTATAGTGTCAGTCACTCAGTCACGTCTGATTGTTCTTGACCCCGTGTACTGTAGCCCGCCAGGCTCCTCTGTCCATGGGATTCTCCAGGCAAGAATGCTGGAGTGGGTAGCCATTCCCTTCTCCAGGGGATCTTCCCTACCCAGGGATCGAACCTGGGTCTTCTGCATCGTAGGCAGACTCCTTACCATCTGAACCACCAGGGAAGCCCAATAGGTACTAGAAGGTACCTATAAGATACTACAGACTGGATTCCTGGACCCCAGCAAAGCCCCTGAGCTGAGGAGAGATGGGGGGGAGGGAAGTCAGCACTTTTCTCTCTCTCCAAAGCCACATTTCTAAATCCAAACTTGTGGCACTGAGAGTAGGGATGAGATAATGCTAATAATAGCAGCGGCAGCTAACATTTCTTGTGGGCTTGCTGTATGACAGCTATTCTGTCAGCGTAGGAGGTCGGTATTATTATCTCTATTTGAGAGATGAGGACACAGGTCCCTAGAAGTGAAGTAGTAAGTGGTTGAGATGGACAAGTCAGGCTGAGTCCACAGCTCTGCTCTTAAGCTCTGCACCAGACTAAACTCAAGTGGACAGAATCAGAGAGCAGACCTGTGAGTAGCCAGATACAGAGATGGGGCTGAGGGAAGGGAAGGCCAGGTATCGAAGCCAGAGAATCAGAAATTAGGAATTCTCTAGACAAGCAAGTGTTAGAGCTGGAAGGCTCTGGTACAGACCTCTTGACATACAGAGGAGGAAACTGAAGTTCAGAGAAGTCAAGTGCCTTGCCCAAGGTCACATAGCCGAAGCAGGGCAGTGGCAAGGGGAGATGTGGCAGAGAGGCTGGATTTGAAACCCATGTCTATACTCGCCAAAGCCCTCATTCCTTCCATCAGGTCGCTCTCCCAATTCAAGACTGAGGCATCTGGGCTGTAGATTTGGGTTCAAAGCCTCAGGATCAGAGTGGGAACTGACAGAGCCAAAAATAAGGGCCGAGGCCTGGGAACAGAACTCAGCATTGAGTTCTGCAACTTGATCTAGCATTCAAGTTGCAGTCCCAGACCATCAGAGCTGGGGGCCTGAAGGAGCCTCTAATCCAAGGTTTTCAGACTCCTTCAAAAAGAACCTACAGAAAACCCAGCATTGCAGACAGTGGGATATTGCTAAGTCCGATTCTAAGAATTCATCCGAGTGGCTATGCACGTGCACACAAAAATGCAGGTCCAGGGGAGTCATGGCAGCGTCTCTTGTAGCAGGAACAAAGACTGAGACAGCCTAATTGAGAACAGGTTAAAAAGATTATTGATGTCATCAAAGAATCCCAGGCAACTACTGAAATAACAAGTTCTATAAGATATATTAAGAGGAAAAAGCAAGCTACAGAACAACGTGTACAATATGCTATTCTCTGTGAAGGCAAGAGTGGGGATGTGCTTGTATATGCTCAGATATTTCTGGGAGGATGGGAGGGAAATGGGGACTGGAGAGGGAAAGAGACAGATTTTTTTCACTCCTTACCCATCTTGCAAGCCTTGAATTCAATTTAATGGAGAATTAAATTGAATGCTATTTAATTTTATTTAATTAACTTCTGTCCCGCCCCCAGTTTAACATTTTTAATTTTAAAATATTTAAAACATCTTAAAGATGATATGTAAATATATATGGAAATGCAAAAGATCAAAAGAACCAAAGCAATCCTAAAGTAGAATATGAGGACTGAAGGATTTACCATAGCTTGAACACAACTTAAAGCTGTGGTGGTGTTCTAAGGCAATGTGGTAGTAGAGCAAAGACAGACAGACAGACAGTAGAATGAAGAATTTGTACATCCACAGGTACATGTGTACTTGATTTAGGTGGCGCTAGTGATAACCTGCCTGCGATGCAGGAGACATAAGAGTCGTGGGTTCAATCTCCGAGTCGGAAAGATGCCCTGGAGGAAGGCATGGCAACCCACTCCTCTATTCTTGCCTGGAGAATCTCATGGACAAAGGAGCCTGGCGGGTCACAGTCTATAGGGTCATACAGAGTCAGACGCAACTGAAGCAACTTGGCATGCAAGCATGCATGATTTATGACAAGGGTAAGACTGTAGCAAAAAGAGAAAGAATGAACATTTTGATAATGATGCCTTTCAATAAAACATCCATATGGAAAAAAAGTATTCTGATCACTCTTCCTCACATGATACAAAAAAATCAATTCTACGTGGACTGTAGATCTAAATATAAAAGACAAAATTATTACAAAGAAACATATGGGAAAATAGCTTTATGATCTTGGGGTAGGCAGAGAATTCTTTTTTTTTTTTTTGCCCATGCCTTACCCCATGTTGGATCTTAGTTCCCCAACCAGGGATCAAACCCATGCCCTCTACAGTGGAAATGCAGGGTCTTAATCACTGGACCACCAGGGAAGTCCCAAGAATTCTTAAACTCTAAAAGCATTAAGCAGAAAGGGGAAAAAATGGATAAAATGGACTTTAGGAAAATTAAAAATCTTTTCCTCAAAAGATACCACTGATGGGAATTCCCTGGTGGTTGAGTGGTTAAGACTCCATGCTTTCACTGCCAAGGGCCCAGGTTTGATCTCTGGTCAGGGAACTAAGATTCCAAAAGCCACACAAGTGCGGCTGAAAAAAGAAAAACAAACCTCCGAGAGTGAAAAGGAAAGTCACAAAGTGGGAGAAGGTCTCTGCAATGCATATTCCGACAAAGAACTTATATCCAGAATACACAAATACATTACAAATCAATAAAAAGGTCAGATATCCCACATTTCTGAATATACAGAAAGCTTTGAGCAGGGACCTCCCAAAAGGAGATTCCAAATAGGCAATAAATGAAAAGTGGTCAACTTCCCTGACCACTAAGGAAACGTACATGAAAATCACAATAGGGTTCGTGGGTGGTCCGCGGCTTTCTGCACTCAGCACCGGCAGAAGTGAGTGGCGACTGGAATCCTCCTTCATACACCATGGGTGGGAATGGAGATGGGTACCATGGCTTAGGAAGATGCTTTGTTAGTATCTGCAGAAGCTACAAACCCCGACAACTCTCCTCCTGCCTACACACTCGACAGGAATCCCCATCCATTCTCCAAAAGGCATGTGGCAGAGTATCCACAGAAGTCTATTCACCGCAGCAAAAGAACTAGAAACAGCTCCAACACCCATCAATTCGGGGGCAAATAAATTGAGGTTCGTTCATGTAATACAACATGTAACAACACTAAAGGCTTCCCTGGTGGTTCAGCGGTAAAGAATCTGCCTGCCAAGCAGGAGACATTGTTCGATCCCTGGTCCAGGAAGATCCCCTGGAGAAGGACATGGCAACCCACTCCAGTATTCTTGCCTGGAGAATCCCATGGACAGAGGAGCCTGGCGAGCTATAGTCCATGGGGTCGCAATGAGTCGGACATGACTTTGTGACTGTACCACAAGACTAAGCCATTTGCAGCAAAGTTGGTGAATCTCACAAACGTATGCACAAGAGAGAATATAGAATGTGATGCCATTTATGTGAAGTTCAAAGCAGGCAGATCTACTCTGTGGTGATAAAAGCTGAGGCCGTGGCAGCAGTTAGAGACCCCTGACGGGGCATGTGGAAGGCTGGCCCCACAATGTGCTCAGTTACTGAAAATTCAGTGATCAGTACACTCATGATTCGTGAAAGTTTCTGTGTGCGTGTTACACTGCTAGGGGAAAAAAATCCCTTGAAACTAAAACCAAAAATGTTAATAAAGTAGGATGGGTTCTGGAAAATTCTTCACAAGCTGCTTGCCTCGACCCTTTCATGAAGCCAAGACCCAACTCCATATCCGTGACTTCCTGGAGCTCAGTTTAAAGAACCTTGATCTAGCCCACCACCCTTCACTCTGGCATGAATATTTTAATTCCCTCATTTTACAAGAGGAAGCTGAGAACAGAGAGAAGAGACCCACCCTGGTCACCAAGTGTAGAGACAGCTGGGCCAGGTCTAGAACGGAAGTGAAGGCTTGGAAAGAAGCAGAAATTGACGTGTTGTGGTTCAAGGTAGAGACACGTGGGCCCTGCCATCTTCCAGTTGGGCCACTCATGTCCCCTAACCCTCCTGTGCCTTATTTTTGTCTGAAAATTGGGAGTCACCATGGTGCTAGCCTCAGGACCGCCCTGAACACTGAGTCACACTGGCAAAGGCCTCAGCACATAGCTCAAAGACTCTGGGCATGACGACTGCTACTCTTTTTTGGGGGAGCCATGCCATGTGGCTTGTTTGAGCTGGAATCTTAGTTCGCTCACTAGGGATTGAACCCATGCTCCCTGCAATGGAAGTTTGGAGTCATAACCACTGAACTGCCAGGGAAGTCTCAGTTGCTGTTCTTACTGAGGATACCAGGTCAGGAGAAAAAGGAATTCCCACGTGCTCAGCATGTTTTGCCAGCAGGACACTCTGCCAGGGGGTCCTCTGATCTCACGCAATCCTCCCACAGCCTTTCAAGGTGGGACTATTAGACCCATTTATAGATGAAGGTATGGAACCTAGAGAGTCGGACACTGAGGTCCAGGTGAAGTCAGGAATGCAAGTGAGGCCTGCCTGACCCCAGAAAACCAAAGAGCAAGATAAGATGTCATGCCTTAATGAAAAGGAACGCCAGGAATGGAGAAAACTCTCTGGGATGGCCCAGCACGGCATTATCCCCTGGGACCTATCCCACACTCCCAGCTTCCCTGTGGGACCTCCTTCAGTCTTGGCACCAGCCTGATCTCTCAGCTTCAGACATGTGGGCCCCACCCTGGGGATAACCCCAGCCTCCACGCCCATCGAGGACCTCCTCCTGCTCCTTCCCTCAGCCCAGCCCATCAGCGCCCCACATCAGGTCCCTCCCTCCCCACAGCCCCAGCCCAGCTCAAGCCTCATCCTCCCATCTGACCTGGAGCATCTCTCTCCTGCAGTCTCCCTCAAGGCCCAGCTTTTCCAAACATCCAGATCTGGCCCTGTCCCTTCCGGTTTAACAGTCTCCAGCCACTTCAGTCACACTGGACTCTGTAGCCTGCCAGGCTCCTCTGTCCATGGGATTCTCCAAGCAAGAATCCTGGAGTGGGTTACTGTGCCCTCCTCAAGGGGATCTTCCCAACCCAGGGATCAAACCTGCATCTCCTGCATTACAGGTGGATTCTTGACCACGGGGCCACCAGGGCAACCCCTCCAAGGTACAGAATGAGCATGACTGAGCCCTTCAGAGGCCCCTCCCCACCCGTCAGTGTTCACCACTCCTCCATGTTCACTGGGCGCCAGGCACCATCCCAAGCCCTGGGGACCAGAGCAGGAAATAAGACAGGTCCTGACAACTTCGTGCCCCTCCTGCCAGCGCCCAGGCTGACTCACGTCTGTGTCGCCAAGGGCCCAGCACAGGCCCTGCCCAGAAACATGAGTCTGAGAAAGTTCGTGAACGAAGGGGCACACGGAGGCTGCTGCCTCCACATCCAACCTGGCAAACACTTTCCGAGGCCCCTCCTCCTAGGAGTTCCTGCTGCCTGGGAAGCCAGGCCCCCTCCTCTGTGCACCCAACTCCTACACAGCTTCTAAAGCCTCATCTAATGCCACCTCCTCTGTGAAGCCTTCCTTCCTCAGGCTTCTGAAAGTTCAGGCAGCCCCTCCTTTCTGTGGGGCCCCCTAGCACCCTGCCTGGGAATGACTGTGTCCAGGTCCGCCTCCTTCATCAGACTGGGATCCCCTCCCTGGGGCCACTCGAGGACAGAGAGACCACGAGACCACCTGTGACTCATCCCAGTGCCTCCAGGATTTGCATCAGATCTGGTGCAGCTTAAGTAAATATTTGTAGAATGAATGAGTGAATGAATGACTCCATCACAAGACAAATGAAGGTTAGGGAGAGGGCAACATGGGGTCAGGGGCCCTGGGGAAAAGGGGAGACAAGTGAGGCAAGAGGCCGGAAGCCCCCAGGTCATGGCTGTGCTCTCCTGACATCCCCACATGGATGTCTGCCCCTGCTCCCCACCCAGAACTCCAGGCAGCCTCTGGTGTGCACTCCGCTTCCACGTGTGCAAGGAGATGCTCCTTCTCCCAGTCAGCCTGGCCTGGCCCTCAGGGCCCCTCGGTGAGGCTGTTAGGAAGCGTCTGGTTTCCCGTCTGCAGGCCATCTGTCCCTCCCCCAGAAGGCTCGCTGGCCCTTCTCCAGAGGGACACAAGGCCCACACTAGGTCAGGAGTTCCCCAGGGACCAAGGGAATGGCTCAGCATGAGACACACTGCTTTAGGGGCCTCTGCCGTCCTGCGGAACCCGTGTAATCCTCCCAAGCTCAGCATCCATAGCTATCGGCTGGCCCAGCTCACAGTGATCGGGGGGCTCCCCCAGAACCACCCAGCCAGGGACCCGGCTGTTCCAAAGCCCAGTGGCTCGGGGCACCTTCCTGCTCCCCAGGTCCTGAGCATCTCCCCTCCCTGACCTCCTGGCAGGAGGCAGAGGGTTCAGGGGACAGAGCAGGGGTTCCAAGTATGTCCCTCAGCTCCAGCCAGGACCCAGCTTGTAAACTGCTTCCTGACTGTCAAAAGGAGAAAGACAGGACAGACCTCACCGAGCAGCTGAGAGGTTTAAAGAGTGACACCTGCCAGGGCCTAGCACCGTGCCTGATGTGAAAGCAGGTTCAGAAATCCTCACTGACACACAAAGGCTCCTTGGTCTCTGACCTGGCAAAACGTAGGACTAGCACCCCGGGGGCTATAGGACCATGATCGTGCCAGGGCTCAGGAAGGGGAGGATTGGACCTTCAGAGCACAGTGCTTAAGACCCAGGCTGCGGAGATTCAGAAACGTGGCATCCATCTTGGCCATGCCTTACACTTGCTGTGTGACCTGGCCAAGTTGCCTCACCTCTCTGAGCCTCTTCAAGACGGATAGCAAATAAGCTGGTGTGTGTCAATATGCTCGGAAGGCAAATGTGGCAAAATGACCTCTCCCGCGATGGTGATTCACGGGGGCCCACCCTGGGCCGGGCGCCATGCAAGGCCCTGCCTGCGGTGCCAGTGGAATGCTCGTGCTGACAGTGGTTCCCGTCTCTGCCAGGCATTGGCAGGCTGGCAGCTCCTGGGGCTGGACCTGGCTCTAAGGTCAGAGTCTGCCCGCTGAGGCTCCAGCAGCAATTAGGCGGGTGACATCTTGTCCACAATCAGGGGTTGTCGGGTGCCCGGGTGACATCTCCCTGTTCTGGGTGCTGGGCCAGCCCTGGCAATGCATCCCACCTCCTCGCGAGGACTGGGCGGGGGGCACCGCTCAGCAGAGGCCGCTGCACGCATGGCCCACCCCCCACGAGGGCCACTCACCAGGATGGTCGTAACTACCAGCGTCTTGTTGGCTAGCGTCTGCGACAGGTTGATGTCCAGGGTGGTGGCGTTCATGGCCAGCGTCCGGTTAGAGTACCACACCCCGATCTGAGGCAGAGAGGGCACTGTCAGCATGGGCACCCCTCCTGAGGATGCCTCAGCCCTCAGGCCCTGCCCTACCCTCGCCCCCCACCCCATCAAGGGCCCCCAGCATTGCCCCGGGGAAGCTCACCTCCCGGTGGCCCTGCCGAGACTTCTCCAAGATGCGCAGCGTGTAGTTGGTCCTCTGCCCTTTGCTGTTGAACTCGACCCGTCCGGTCAGCCCGTCATACTCTACCTAGCAGGGCGGGAGGAGGGCAGAGGGAGGGGTGGCAGGGGCCCAGAGGGAGGAGAGAAAGAGAGAGGGAGAGGGACCAGGAAGGACCACAGGTGAACGGAGAGGAGGCGGGACAGAGAAACGGGGCGAGGACAGAAGGAGAACAGCACAGACGGAGGAAGGCAGGGTCAGAGGGAGCAAGGAGGCGGGGGTAGAGGGCGCGGGGGGACACAGTGAGTGCCCCCCGCGCCGAAGCAGGCTGCCGCGCCCCGCGGCCCGCCCCGCTCCGGGCTCACCATGCGCAGGTAGTTCATGAGGCTGGTCCCGTGGGGCCAAATGTTGGCCGAAGTACAGGCCAGCGGCTTCACGCCGATCTCCTGGCTGCGGTTCAGCTCCCCGGACGGCGCTCACCACCACATGCACGGCGTCAAACATCAGGGCAGCCGATAGCTGGGGAACGGATGGATAGGAAAGACGGAGTTCAGCCAAGGAAGGCGCGAAGCTCCATGGTGTTTATCCCCAAGCCCTCAGACATTGCTCTCTCCAGGAATGTAAATTCATGAGGTCAGGATCGAGGAGGGGTTTCTCGGGGGTCGGAGATGGCAGGGGAAGGGCAAGCAGGCTGCCCGAGCTATTGTCAGGGCAGCTTGTCCTGGGTGGCATGTGTCTTGGGAAGGGCACATCCAGGAGGGTTTGCCTGGATGGCCAGCTGTCACCCCCCACAGTGGGGAGGTCCGCGGGCACAGGAGTCCATGCGTCTGTGTGGCTGATCTGGGGCCATGGAGGAGAGGGAGGGAGACAGCCACAGCCCCTGTCTGAGTGTGTCCAGGGACATACTTATGTGGGTGGGGCTGGACAAATGTGCATATTTGTCCATAGGTGGGGGGAGGGGGCGTCATGTGCAGGAAAACAGGAGGGCATAAGGGTCATGAGCCCGGGGCCGGGTGGCAGGCGACTCCGAGCTAGAGGCCTGGTTCTGCTATTAACATTTCCTGCAGAGAGCTGAGTCCACACCCCTCCCCAAATCTCCACTTCTTCCCTGGTAAAAGTAAAGGTAACGAGCGCTTATGTGGGGTTCCAGGGAGAGAACGCATGCAAAGAGCTCAAAACAGCGCCTGGCACTCAGTGAGGCTCGACACGCAGAGGCCGCTGGGCTGTGTCCGTGAGCTCAGGGGGTGTGTCTGGGAGAACCTGGGAGAACGTGTCTCAGCGGGCTGGGTGTGACGGTCTGAGTAGCCGTGTGGTGTCGGTAGGTGCAGGGTGCGGACAGATGCGCGTCTGTCCGTGTATGTGCGTGAGGGCCCTGCACGCACACGTCTGAAACGCGTGGCTCGGGGTCTGTGTGAGTTTCTGTGCACACAGGTGTGTGTTCTTGGCACCGTGGTGTCTGACTATATGTCTGTGAACAAATACACGTTAACTATGCATCTTTTGTATGTCTGCATTTATTCAACACATGTTTTCGGACATCTACCCTAAGCCAGCTGGTTTTAGGTGTGGGGGATACAATAATGAACAAAACAGACAGAAACCCCTGCCCTCATGGAACTTACAACCTAAACCCCTATAAATACATCTAAGCATAACATACAGCAAGCCACGGGGTGATCAGATAAGCAAAGACAGGTGCTATGGAGAAAAACTCCACAGGGAAGGGGGCTAAACAGTGGGTGTGTGGTAGTCACCCAGTCGTGTCCGACTCTCTGTGACTCTGGACTGCAGCCCTCCAGGCTCTTCTGTCCATGGGATTCTCCAGGCAAGAATGCTGGAGTGGGTTGCCATTTCCTTCTCCAGGGCATCTTCCCGACCCAGAGATGGAACCTGGGTCTCTCGCATTGCAAATAGCGGGGAGTTGGCCATTTTTAAAATAGGGGAGCATTTGAGTAGTGACTTGGTGATGAGGAAGTGAATCACTAGCTCCCTGGGGACGTGCGTGCAGAGCAGCAGGAAGAGCCAGTACAAAGGCGCTGGGGTGTGCATGTGCTGGGGCACCTGGAGGTGTGGCTGGAGCAGGTGGAGAGGAAGAAATGGGTCAGACTTAACCCCTGGGCTGCACCGTGAGGCCTCCTGGATGAACTCAGAAAGCAAGAGGGGTACTGGGGGGTTCTGAGCATGATCGGCCCGAAGCCTAAAGGGGCCCCAGAAGTGTCTGTGTGCTGAGAGGAAGGCTCGAGCTCACCGCAGGGCCGGGGTAGGTGCTGGCTTCACAGTTCTCCCTCCAGGACATGTTGAGGCTGCGCACGAACTCGGGATAGAAGGGGTGCGAGGTGTTGAACATGGAGAAGCCCAGGATGTTGGAGGAGTCCTCCACGACCCCGTCCAAGTGCAGGATGGGAAAGTCCTGGGGCCAAGAAGAGGGCATGAGGCTGGGGCGGGCCCACCTGGGGCAGAGGTGGGTGGGGGCTGCAGGGGATACGCACCATGGTGGTGAGGATGTACTTGTAAAAGGCTGAGGTCATTCCCAGCTCTGAGGCCTGGAGAACAGAGGAAGCAGAAATGGGAAGAAGCTGAGAGACACCCCGTGGGAAACAGTACGAGGCACCCAGGGACAGAGAGAGATAGTGGAAAAGGGTGGAGGTGGGGTAGGCAACCTTAACTTTAACCCCCAGGTTGTCCCAAAGTTTGGGGCTGCTAATGTGTAGGGCTCAGCCTGGTCACAGGTCAGAAAAATTACGCCTTGCCATCATTAAAAGCACTTTGCCATGAAAGGATGCCCATTTAAATCTCAAGATTTGGGGGAATTCCTGGAGGTCCAGTGGTCAGGACTCTGCACTTTCACTGCAGGGCCAAATCTAAGAGCCCACCTGCCTCGCAGCATGGCCAAACAAGAAAAAAAATTTAGAAAATAAAAAATAAGTAACTCTCAAGAGTCACGTTGTGAGCCCCCTTTCTCACAGTCCTCAAGGAGAACAAAGTTAGAAGACATCTCAGGCCAGCAGTGCCCAGTTCTGTCCTGCTCTGCCATTAGAAATGGCACCAGCCTGCATTCCCTGCATGGCAGGAGCTGTCAGCGCGTGGTTACAGCCCCTTCCAGGACAGGAAAGTGCGGGCCGGAGAGGAAGGTGATCACTGGCCACCCGGCTCACACAGGAGGGGCTGGGACGCCGGCCCAGGCCTGCCCTGCCTGCCTTGAGAACCCAAAACTTTTTCTCTCAGATGCCTGCCTCAAGGGCCCCGTGGATTCTCTCACACTTCTTTCCTAGAAGCTACACTCAGCAATGACATATGGTTTTAATTTTTTAAAAGCTGGAGAAAAATAAATAATACAGATTAGATTATAAGGAACATGAAGAGCAGAGAACAGTGAATGATTAATGAATGTGGGTCACTGGTGGATGGAACTTGGAGGGCCCTGGGGTGGGAGGGGAAGGTCCTGGGGGCTGGCCCACCCTGGGTGGCCTTGAGCCAGTCCATCTCTGCCCCTGAGCCCCTGCCTCTTCACTCACAAAATGGTATCATACTTGCCCTGCAGAGTGGGATGAGAGCCAGATAGATAGATATATATGTTGTACTATGCTAAGTCCCTTCAGTCATGTTCATCTCCTTGTGACCCCATGGACTGTAGCCCATCAGGCTCCTCTGTTCATGGAGTTCTCCAGGCAAGAATACTGGACTGGGTTGCTATGCTCTCCTCCAGGGGATCTTCCTGACCCAGGGATTAAACCCGCGTTTCTTACATCTCCTGCACTGCCAGGGGGTTCTTTACCACTAGTGCCACCTAGGAAGGCTATATAATGTTTTTTGGGGCTGAGCTGTGCAGCTTGTGGAATACTGATTCTCCGACCAGGGATCGAACCCATGTTCCCTACGGTGGAAGTGTGGAACCTTAACCACTGGACCACCAGCTAATTCCCAAGAGCCAAATTAAAGAAGACACACAAACACCCCAACACAGAGCAAGACAAGCACTCAGAAAAGACCACAGGGCACTGCCAGTACACCAACATCTACCCTGGGCCAGGGGCCATCCGGGTGCCCCCCACCATTCCCTCATTAACCCTAGTGGCAACCCATTGAGGTAGGAAGTACTCTCAAAAGGGGGAGGCAACTGTCCAGGATCCAACCAGGGGTGCAAGCGGGAAGAGACAGAACTCCCTGGTTGGTGTTTACACATGGGAAGCAGGGCTCCGGACCACCACTCGACCATTGAGGGCCTTGGCTGACTTCCTCTGTCACCCCATGTTTCTGTTCCTGACCCTGCAGGGAATCAGAGACGGGGCAGGGAGGGACCCACCTTACGGAGAATGAGGTGGGAGATGGATGCGTTGGCGTCGATGATGATGGTGGACACTTTGTCGTCACGGATCTCCTTGAGCAGCGGCGTGGGGTCCCGGCTGTCATCCAGCATCCTCACAGACAGCGTCTCCTTGGAGATGAGGAAGCCACGTACCAGCTCCTCCAATCGCAGCAGGCCTGAGGGAGGGAAAGGGCCCTGGGTTAGAGCCCCTCCATGCGCCCAGATGGGAGCGGCTGCTCCCTCCCTGGCACGGGGTAGCTGGGGAGAGGATGCAGGGCAGCTGTCCAGAGCGCAGCTGGCTCTCTTTGGGGCACTGGGCCAGGACCTCCCCTGACCTCCACATGCCCGTCCTGCCACCTTTCTGCCCCCAAGGGGGCTGCGTCGCAGGCACGCACATCTCGCACGTGCGGAGCCGCAATCTGCTCTTCTCGCCAAACCGCCAGTCTCTCGGGGTCAGTGCACAAACTCCAGCCGGCCAGGCGCTCAGGCCAAAACGTTTGATGGCAGCCTGGCTTCCTCTCCATCTCACATCAGCGCCCAATCCACCCAGGCTCGAGTTTCAAAGCATGCCCTGTGGCGTCGAGCCACCATCACCGCCCTGGCCCAGGCCGCTGCCATCTCCTGCCTGTTACAAAGGCCGCACCCGCCCTGCACCCCAGGGAGAGCCTGTCCCCCGGGCAGCAGCCAGAACTGCTGTGAGCAGGTGTGTCCCCGTCTGTTCCAAACCCTCCAACGCCTTCTCATGTGTTCAGAGTGAAGGCCAAAGTCCTCACCGCCTCCAAGGCCCCACTCCATCTGCCCACGTGCCTCATCTCCCTGACCTCAGCTCCTCTCACTCACTCTCAGCCATGCTGGCCTCCTCGTTCACACACACACACACACACACACACACCCGGTGGCCTCCGCACTTGCTGTCCCCTCTGCCTGGAACACTCTTCTCCAGATCCCCACTCAGCTCCCTCCCTCACCACTTTCAGATCTCTACTTAAATGTCACCTCCTCAACAAGGCCCAAGCCCACCAGCCCATTTCAAATACCACCCCCTGCCCCAGCTCTCCCAGTTCCTGTCATCTTCCTCTATTTATCCACAGGACTTTATACACACACACACACACACACACACACACACACTCTCTCATATATATATATATATTTTTTTTTGGCTATGCTGTGCAACATGGGGTCCCAGTTCCCTACTCAGGGACCGAACCCACAGCCACTGCATTGGAAACTCGAGTCTTAACTACTGGACCGCCAGGGAAGTTCCTGTCCACAGGACTCAACGCTGCTGACTGGACTACATCTCTGCGTTCAGTGTCTGGCTCCTCTCGTTAGCTCTGGCAAGGGCGGGGACCCCTGGCCTGGCTCACGCACAGCCTGATCCCTAAGACCAAGAAGAATGTCTGGACCACGGCAAGTATGCAGGAGATACCTTACGAAAGAGGGCTTCCTGGAGGTGACTGAGCACGGTCCCCTCTCCAGCTGCACACCCACAGGCCCGCCAGCCCCCTAGACGTCCGCACTCGACTGTTTCAAGGACACCTCAAGCCCACCGTGTGCCCCAGAACTGACCGTCCCTTCCTCCTGGGCAGGGCCTGGTCACCGTCCGGGACCCCTCTGGCCTTCCCTCACGATGCTGCTCAGATCCATTCTGGCTCCTCCAGCCCCTGCCACCACCTGAGCCCTAACCAAGACCATCCCTCCCCACCTCTGGGGGCTCTCCCTGCCACATCTGTCACTCTCCAAGTCTGCTCTCTAGGCAGCCAAAGGGCCCAGAGCGCTCTTCCTCGACACACTCCCCTGCCTGGGGTGGGTCCTTTCCTCCCCCTCCATCACTGGGCTTCCCTGGTGTCTCAACAGGTAGAGAATCCACCCGCAATGAGGAGACACAGGAGACACATCTGTGTTCCATCCCTGGGTGGGGGAAGATCCCCCAGAGGAGGAAATTGCAACCCACTCCAGTATTCTTGCCTGGGAAATCCCATGGACAGAGGAGCCTGGTGGGCTACAGTCCATGGGGTCACAAAAGAGTCGGACACAACTGAGGGATTTAGCACATCACCTTCAGGATAAAAAACAGGCCCGGAGTGGCAGAGCCCCATCTCCAGGTCCTGCTTCATTACTTCCCCACAGGAGGCATCTTTGAGCCTCTCTGGGCCTTGCCTCTGCCTTGCTTTCTACTCAGTACCCATGCCTTCCCTCCTCTCCCACCTCAACTCATCCCCACCTTTCAGGTCCAGCATAGAGGTCACTTTCTCTGGGAGGAGGACTCTGAGGCTCTCAGACCAGGGAAGGATCACCGCCTGCTCAACTCCTGAGAGCTCCCATCACTCTGAATCACACCTGCTCGACCACCGTGCGGCCCAGTGGCCCCGGAGCTCCCGGAAAGTCAGGGACAGAGCCTAGCACTACTCACTGAGGAAACGCTGGGACCTACAGGGACCCTGCTCTGAGCCATGCCTAGTGATTATCTGTGCATTAGATGGTTTCTTTGGGGGTGGGGGAGTGAGAAGCTCTATGGAACCAGAGATCTGGGTTCCTAAAGGGAAAGGGATGCAAGGACAAGGAGAGACTGTGTCTGACTCCCCAGACCTTACAACCAGGGGGCACCAATGACTGTGAGAGACTGGCCCTCTTGGGAAGAGGAGTTTGGGGAAACAGAAAACAAAGCCTCCTGTCCTCTTCCCTCGTGGGGGAATTCCCTGGCAGTCCAGCGGCTAGGGCTCCGCATTCTCACTGCCAAGGGCCCAGGTTTGACCCCTGGTCGGGGAACTAAGATCCCCAAGGCTCAAGGTGTGGTCAACAAAATCAAATAAGTGAAAATGAAATAAAAAACCATTCTCCCTCACACTCGGCCTTGGCGCAGATGAGGCTGGCCGAGGGGTAGTTGAAGGACTTGAGGATCCGGGAGACGGCCAGGCTGACGTCCTCGTTACTGGGGTACAAGCTGACGGACGCGAAGCGGAGGTACTGAAGGCGGGGCGTCTCCTCGGGACCCACCTTGATGTGGGGGATCTAAAGAGAGAAGAGCTTGTGCTTCCATCCTGCTCCCCCTCCCCCGGCCCTCAGCCTCCAGGAACCCGGCCCTCAGTCTCCAGAAACCCGCCCCCACCCCAGGCTTGCCTCTCACCTCCTTTTCTCCACAGATATGGCTCACGGTGGAGGCAGACGCGGGGCTGGAGGAGGGTCCCAGGACAGACACAACCCCCTTGGGCAGGATCTGACACACTGTGAGGGGCAGGAGGAGATGGCAGATTCAGGTGCTTGCTTCCCCCTCTCTGTTCCCACCCTTGGGGACCCTTCCCTGGCCCAGGAGAGAATCCCACACTCCACATAGGGCTGCCTGATCCTCTTCCCCATGCCAGGCCCGATCCCGGAGGCCCGATCCCTGACCTGGCTTATCGCAGGGGTAAAAACAGGGGGGCCACGAGACAGAGGGAGACACGGAGACAGGGCAACAGAGGGCCAGGTCAGAGCAAGAGAGAAACAAAGAGGGGAAGAGGAGACACCAAGGACCTCCTTCTGGCTGCAAATCCAGTGTCTGATTTCTCAGCCTTTGTCTTTCTCAACCTTTTAACCACACAAAACCTAGGGTACGGGGCTCCCCAGGCGACTCAGTGGTAAAAGAATCCACCTGCAGTGCAGGAGACACAGGAGACATGTCTGTGCTCCATGTCTGAAGATCCCCTGGAGGAGGAAATGGTAACCTGTTCTATTCTAGTGTTCTTGCCTGGAGGATCCCATGGACAGAGGACGCTGGTGGGCTGCAGCGCATGGGGGAGACAGTCAAGGTTCCCTCTATGCTCTACACCCCAAACGCCATTCCTTTTTGCATTTACCAGCTCTCTTCCATCCCTTTTCTTTCTCCTTATACACGTGTGCGTCTCCAGGCTGGGAGGCAGGCAGAGTCTTGTTTTCACCTGCCCAGTGCCCATCCCCATGGCAGAACTTGAACTTTCCCTCGGGGAACCACATGGTTCCCAGAACTGATTGATTCCTGATCCAGGATCAAAGAACCACATCGTCCTGGCCACAGGGATCAGTTCAGAGATGGGGACGGGCTCAAACTAGGCCATTGAGAGCCTTCCCCAGGTCCCCTGCTAAAATTATCCCTGGCTTTGCTAAATTGGAGAGATGTAAAGTTTTGACCAGTTGTGGCCATCCTGATACCAGCTGGGGAGGGCATTCCTGAAAACAAAACCAACTGAGAGGAAAGTAGGGCCCAGAGATGAAGACACAGAGCTCCCTGGAACATCACTTGAGCATCTGTGTTAAGCCATGCCAGAAACAATCCAGGGATATCATTCGAGTACTTGGATCCAAGCAAGCCCCAAATTAATCTTTACGTTATTTTGCTGTTGTTCAGTCACCAAGTCGTGTCTGACTCTTTGCAACCCCATGGACTGCACCATGCCAGGCTCCCTTGTCCTCCACTATCTCCCGGAGGTTTGCTCAGATTCATGTCCATTGAGCCGATAATGCTATCTGACCATCTCATCTTCTGCTGCCCCCTTCTCCTTTTGCTTTCAATCTTTCCCAGCCTCAGGGCCTTTAGCGACATGACCTGATAAGTTGTTTTTCTTAAGTCAGCCTGAGTTGGGTTTCTGCCACCCAACAAAGAGTGTTGTAACTAAACATCTCGTTTTCCTCCAAATGTACTCCCTGCATGCCTTCCGTGTTGGTGAGGGGGGCAGGGTCACTATTCACCACATCCCTGGAAATGATCCTCAGCTTTGCTCTCTATCCTAATGGTCAAGCCACCAAGTCTTGTCTCTTTTTTGCTCAGATTTTCTCACATCTTCCCCCCTCTCTTCAACTCTTCCTCCCCTGTCCTATCTCAGGGCTGTCAACTCAGGCACTCCCCAGCCTCCTCATCAGTCACCCAAATCTAGGTTCTACTTTCACCAGCTCCCTGTTCCAAACCCATCAATGACTCTTCGCTGCCTGCAGGTGAAGATGGCCTCTTTCAGCCTCCTTGAGCTGACCTGTCAACCTGCCCAGCCTCACCTCCCATCACCCAGCTATACTCTAGTCTCTCACGATCCCTGCAAACAGGTCCTGAGCCCAGGTGGTCAGGCTGAGTGCAACCCCACATCACGTCCCTTGGCTCCAAACACTCAGTCGGCCCCTCTGCCCCAGCTCCAGACCACAGGTACATGCCTGGAACACCATCTGCCTCCACACCCTCCAATCCAGTCTCTCAATTTGTGTTCTGTGCTACTCCAGCCAAAAAAGTCCAGGAATCACTGGACCCCATTTGGCCTCTCAAAGATCTGAAACAAACATGAACAAAATAAAGGTTCTGATAAGGTCTGCAAGGAAGAAATCTAAAACTTGTTTGAAGTCCGCATCTCCCACAAGTCTGTGTCCCCAGCATGTCTGTTCAAGGGACATTCGCTCAGTCTGTGAGTATTCAATAGACTCATGCACCCCTACTAGAGGGCTGGTTGTGTTTCACAGACTGGATCTTGAACAATGCCTCTCCTTCTAGATCCTGCTCATGTTTCAGAGCTCAGCTTCAGGTTAGTCTTCTCCAGAACACCTTTGCTGTCCCTGCCCTGAGCCCCCAGCCCCACTGTCTAGGCCCCTCATTACTTAGCTCTGGGGGCTAAGCATCCCCAAACCAGTCATGAAGCTTGTCTTTCAAATGAGGCCCTTGGGTCCTCCAGGGCAGCGCCCAGAATAAGGTAGGCTGAGGGAGGGATGGAGGCAGCAGCCCGGCCTGCCTCACCCCCCACCCCCCCGTGGCCCTGCTCACTGGTGTCCGTGGTCTCGTACTGGCTGTCCCGCTGCAGCTCAAAGATGTCCACTTCCACGCGGGCCTTGGCTGGGACCTCGATGATCCCGTTGATCTGCTCCCGGGCAAGGGCCAGGGCCAGACGTTCGCCGCGGCCACACACGGTCTGGTCGTCCAGGATGGCAGCTGAGGGAACACAGGAGTTGGGGACCGTACTCCTGGGTCCTAAGGGAGGAGGGGCTGGGCTCCTGGACTCTTTGGTTCTGAGGTAGGGCTGGAAGTGGGGTGAAGGGGTCCAGACTCCTAAATCTGAGCTTGGAGAGACCTGGGATGCCGACTCCTAGGCTCAGGGGGAGGAAGGAGCTGGGCAGGGGCTGCCAGACTGCAGCCCAGATCCCGGGGTTCCTGAGGGACCAGCATGGTCAGAGAAGAGCCCCAGGGCCCAGTGGGAGGGTCTGTGGGGAGGCAGGGCGGAGGGGGGGCTTCAGGGCCTCACCCATGCGCAGTGATGAGAGCACCTGGCGGCTGGGGCTGGCGAAGGCGACAATCAGCAGCAGCAGCAGCTCAGCCGGCATCTTCCTCCCCTCCTCATGGGGACGCAGCTGCCGCGGCCCCCACTCGCCACCTGCAGGGAGACCCCCCGCCCACAGGGAGAGTGCCAAAATGGGGGCTTCTGAGCCCCTCTGTGGACTGCCGGATGGGGTGGTGACCACAGAGCCTGGGACGCAGTTGCTGAGTTCTGAAGGGCCCTGCCCTCATTAGAGCTGACAGTGCTGAAGCCATCGCTGGGGGCGCCGAGACTCGGAAGACTAGCAGTGGTGGGGGGCGAGGCTCACAGCACCCCAGCAGCGAAGGGGAGAAGCACTGATGGAGGATGTTCACAGCTACCCAAGCGGGACGGAGATACGAAGAGGATCTCAGATAAGATCAGATTCCAAGGACTATCTCCACCCCAATAGGAAACCAGGAAGTGCCACCCCCCACCCAGTTCCGCCCCTGTCTCTGGGCAGGCAGCTGTTACTAGGCAACAGAAACCGGCTGGAGAGGATGCAGTGGTTGCTAGGCAACCCCATCCCAGGCCTCACTTGCCACCTTCCTGACGTCCCTGGTTCCCACAATCCCTCGGGGAGAGGGGCCTGGACATCCGGGGTCTGGAGGGGAAAGTATCCGGGAGTTTAGAAACTTGGGAAGAGAAAGACACATGGAGACACACAGATGGAGACAGATGGGAAGACCCAAGGCACCTAAGGGGCTGAAAAAGAAAAAAGGATAAAAAAAGAGTACTGAGAAAGAAAGACAAAAACAGAGAAAGAAGAGAGGCTGGAGGTGGCAGAGATAGGAAGAAACTCAGGAAAGGAGAGAGGGAAAAGAGGCCAAAATATGAGGGAACAGAGAGATGATACGAAGACAAGAGAATTGGGAGAAACAATGGAGAGAAACATTTCTCTAGCAATGAGGAGAAACAGAGAAGGAGAGTTGTAGGGAGAAGAGGATAGGACTAGGAAAGAGAAAGAAGGAGAAGACAGAAGACAGGGAGACGTGGACAGAGAGAGAAAGGGCAGGGCAGGGAGAGGAAGAGAGTGGGCAGGTAGAAGAGAGGGAAATCAAGACACAGGAGGGGACTTCCCTAGTGGTCCAGTGGGTAGGACTCCAGGTTCCCAGTGTAAGGGGCACAGGTTCAATCCTTGGTAGGGGAACTAAGATTCCACATGCCAAGCAGTGTGACACACACAAAAAGACACAGGAGGGACGCAGCATAGAACACGAAGACAGAATGGAGAGAAGACACAAATCTACTCGAGACGTCACCAGTAAGCTGGGTGGAAACAGTGAAAAGCTGGGGGGCACCATCTGCTGAATTGGGTGCCAAACTATAGCCCCCCACCCTGCTCTAGGGAGCTGAAGACTAGTGGGAGCCAGTGAGCCTCTGCTTCCCACAATTGCTCCCAGTGCCCTTGCCTTCTGCAAGGGGACCACTGGGCAGGGATGAGTCTGGCCAACTGCATGGCTCCCCCTGGTCAAGGGCTGGGCCTCATGGGAAAGGACACTTGGGTTTCCATGGGAAAGGGTTCCTAAGAGGCCAAGAGTGGGGTGATGTGAGCCTGGGGGACTCGCCACACCACAATCATTCCCATGGGAGGAGGGCTTAGGCTGGGGAGATGGCAGAATGAGACCCACCGATGGAGGAGGCAGAAGCACACGGCAACACTTCACATCATCCCTCGTAGCCAGAAAAACCTAGGCCAGGGCTGCCAGAGACTCCCTGGGTCCCTGCTCTGCCGCCACCTCCCAGGTGACCTTGAACAGGGCCCTCTCTCCCAGGACCTCTGGGAAAGACAGGCTGGGGGTAGGAGGGCCTGCTGGACTGCCTGGGGCCTCTGGACTGTAATCTGCATTGAAGGTGAAGGCCTATCAACGGTGCAAGACGGAAGGAGGCAGGGCGAACCCAGAAGGAGAATTCACAGGGACAGGGGTGTGCAGGGCGGGGCTAGGAGAGCAGTGCAAGTGAGGGGTCATCCTGAGCTCCAGGGGCTTTTGGGGACAAATCAGGGAGGATACTCTAAACATAAAGACCAAGAAAGAGACAGGGGCCAGAAGGGCAGGGACCCGCAGGTGGCTGACACCGTGGACACAGAGGCACAGGAAGGCACAGACAGAAAGACAGACAAACCAAAAGGAAGTGAGTGGGGCGCAATGAGAGAGAAGGACACACAGACATCACCTAGAAGTGAGACACCAAAAGGGACAGAGACAAGAGGAGAGCGCAGAGAGGAGGGCAGGGAATCAGGCCCAGAGACTTAAGCAGAGCCAGATAAAGATGGAAACACAGCAACTGAGTGAGCGGAACGGGCCCTGCCAGGAGAGGAAGACAGACAAGTGGGCAAGTGAGAAATATCGCAAAGGAGAGAGGGCAAATGGGGTGAGGGATAGAGAGAAAAGATGAACAGGCAGAGGAACGGAGGGGAGGAGAGAAATCGCCAAACTCTGACAAGGAGGGCTAGTCGGAAAGAGAGAGAGATGGAGAGAAAAGGTCTATGAGCCACACAGTTTCTCTAGAGAAGAGGAAAGACCAAGCAGGAGAGACAGACACAAGATTAAGAGACAGACTCCCCAAAATGGAGAGAGGAAAAAGCAGAGTCAAGGAGGGAAACTGATGGAGGGAAAGAAGAGTGAGTGGCCTGGAGGGGCATGGGCAGGGGACAAGCACCCACACACAGAAGCATCCGTCCATCCATCCATCTGCACAGAGCAGCATCTTGGAAGCAGGTCAACCCTAGAGACTGCAAGCCCCAAGGCAAGGGGAGGAATGGGAACCAGAGGCCAGGCGAGGGGACGCAGAAGGGGAAGAGAGAATAGGGGGCCCAGGAGATCACCACAGAAAAGACAAAGTGGACCGAAAAGCAGGGCAGTGGCTAAGGAGTGAGGAATGGAGGAGACAGGATGAGGAGTGGATCTGGAGGAAGAAAGCAGAAGTGAGAGAAGGAAGACGGCCTCCAAGCCCAGAGGTGGACAGAGAGGCAGACAGGTGAGCAGAGGCCCAGGCAAAGTGAACAGTGGACAGAGGGCAGTGGGGAGAGGGTGAGACCAGGCAGAAGATCCTCCCAGACAGAGAGGAGACAGGAGAGTTTTGAGAGGCGGCGGGAGGGGAGAGAGACCGGGAGATCCATAGAGACACACCAAGAAAGGGCTGGGCTCACCGCAAAGAGAAAGAAGTTGGACAGAGTCAGACAGAGGTCTAACAGACACATGAAATGGGAGATTCAAAAACGGACAAAAGACACTTCCAGGAGACAGAGACCAGCTGGGATGGGGCCCACGGTAGGTGGAGAGGATGAGGCTCAGGGGAAAGGAGAGAGACTGGAACAGAGTGAGAGAGTACAGCCGGCCACCGCTGACCCAGGCTGGAGCTAGCAGGGGCGGAGACCAGCCAGGAGTCCCGGAGGCGGAGTGAGGCCGCGAGTCAGAGCCAAATCAGCCCCTCAGGAGCCCAGCAGCTGGGGGCTGGGGGGCACAGCTGAGCTGGATAATGAGAAGAAGGGGTGAGGAAAGGCTGAGGGGAAAGGAGGTGGGGAGATGGAGGGTGCAGGGCAGGCCCTCCGTGGGGGAGGGTGTCTGCCAGTCCAGCGATCAGAGGTATGTGGGCCCCCCACCAGCCAGCAGTGAGCCCAGCCTTCCAGGCCCAGGCCCACCCCGCACCCTGCAGACACTCACGGATCCTGGTGGGACGGAGGGCTGGGCTCCCTCGAGGCCCGAGGATCGGATCGACAAGGGGGAGATGCTCCGGTGCTGGGCGGTGTGGCTAGGGCGGGGGGAGAGGGCAGTCCACAGGGCCCCTCCCCCGCCTCCGGCGGTGGCCCCCAACTAATCCGAAACAGGGGGCTCCCCGGGGGCAGGGAGGAAGGACAGGTGGAAGAGAAGAGGGCGGGCCAGGAAAGGGAGGAAGGGGAAAGGAGAAAATGGAGGAGGGAAGGGGAGAGAGAAGAGGGGGAGGAGGGAGGAAGGTGAAAACGCAAGGGAGGGGGCACAGGCAGAGCCGGGGGAGGGGGAAGCCGGCCCAGGCAGGGCCCCCGCCCCTCCCCCTAGCCGGGCCGCCCTGGGGGGCCACGGGGGGCGAGGACTGGGTGGCGACAAGGAAGCCGGCCATCAGGAGAGGTGGGGGAGGGGAGGGCTGGCTGGGGGAGGGGGCACCACCTTCCCCTCCCCCCTGAAGCCCGAGCCGGCCCTGGATGAGGAGGCTGGGGCCTGGAGTCCTCAAGCCCTCAGCCCACGCCGGGAAGGCATGCTGGGGGCGGGGAGAGGCGGACGAGTGGCGGGGCTGGGGGAGACGGGGGTGCTGGGAGACCCCGAGAAGAGCCGCCGCCAACGAGCCAGGCCGGAGAGGTGGAGAGATGGAGAAGAGGGAGAGGAGGAGGGAGGGGAGGATGGAGAGGAGCAGGTGGAAGAGGAAGGCGGAGGAGGGTGGGGTGTCCCGGGGCGCCCAGCGCAGGGCCTCGGCGGGAGGGCCTGGCCACGGACTCCTGGTCCCTTGCGAGGAGCAGCCGCCGGCTCCGGGCTCCCAGCTGGGCCTCCCTCCCCGCCGCCGCCGCCGCCACTTCTCCCCTCTGAGGCCGCCGCCTGCCTGCCCGCCCGCCGCCCGCGCTGGGTCCTGGAGCGCAGGGGGCGGGGGAGAGAGGAGCGAGGGAGGGAGACAGGGAGGAGAGCGGGCAGGAGGAAGGGAGGGAGGCAGGCGGAGATAGAGAGAGAGGAAGACAGAGAGGGAGAGATCGGAGGGAGGGGGAGTCGGGGGAGGGGGAGCCCGTTGGTCTGGCTGGGGGCCCCCGCGAGGAGAATGCTGATGAGGGCAAGGCGCTGCATTGGACAGAGGGCCCACCCCTCGGGCCACCTCCTCCACCACACCATGCCACCGCCCTGCCCCGGCAGTCCTTGGGCACAGGCGCCCACAGGAGACAGAGACTGAGAGGCAGGGAGACCTGGGGAGAAGGCCGTGCAGATAGGGGAGAGGGCTACAGAGATGAAGAAAAATGCAGAGAAGCGGCAAGACAGCTATCAAGAGCCACAGAGGTGGACCAGCGTCCACAAAGCCTACAAGGACAAGGACAGGAAGAAGCCCAGCGCAAAGAAAGGGGCTTCGAGGCAAGAGAGCAGATCACAGAGACAAGCTAAGGACCTCGGAGGCGAGGGCAGCTGGTGGACCCAGAGAAGACGGGACAGGGGGAAGCTGGTGGACGGAGGCCCTTGGGCACAGAAGACATGGGGAGTGTGGTCTGGGGTGACCGGAGAAGAGGCCCACAGAAACTGGAACAGGGAGGCACATCACGGAGATGGGGAGGAGGGCCAGGGAAAGGGAGAGCCGGTCATGGTCCTGGAGGGAGGCCCACAGAGGCCAGAAAATCCAGAAAGGCAGAATGAGGACCCAAAAGACCCGCTGTGTGGGAAAGAGGGAGTAGCCCCTAGAAACAGAAATAGCCCCCACAGAGATGCAGGGACGGGTGGTGAGTAGGGGAATTCTCCATGAAGCAGAGAAATCCCGGGGACCTGAGTGGGTGGGGATGAGAGTCACCCACCCGAGCATAGAGGCAGTGGGAAAGGGCAGGGAGCTGGAGGGCAGAGCCCACAGAAGTGGGAGACTCCCTCCCTCCCGGAGAGAGCTGAGCAGGGCAGGGGGATGGCAAAGAGAAGCAGGAGTGGGGTGGGTGGTGCACGGCTGGGTGGGGGGGTGAAATTTGGGGGAAGGAACATGACAGTTGGCGCTGAAGGCTGAGTCCGTGACTCACCACCACCCCCAATGCTCGTGATGGGGAGGAGACACTAAAGCACTCACGTGCAGCCCCCAGCACACGTGACCGCATGCCTCGCAAGAAGGCACACAGTTGGCACGTGGCAACTCTCACACCGGCCTGGCACAGAAGTCCCTCTGCAGCTGGCATATGGAGTGGCCCCAACATACATCTGACACGTATATTTGACCCTGAAGTACCTCTAACTTTGCATACCCCTCCTCACGTGATTTAAGGAAGCCCCAGCACTCACTCTCAGCTCCAGCTAGGTCTGAAAGCCCAGATTTACAGTGGCCTCCAGGCCATTGCTTATGCAGGGATCCCAGCATAGAATGGTATTCTCTCTAAGCTGATCCTGTCCCAGATACTCTAGTCCTGTGCCACCACCTCCAGAAAAACTGATGCAGGCCTCAGCTTACTCCTACATCATCTGAAGTGAAGGGAGACCTAGTCAATCCAGATAAACTGGGAATTCCAAGCTGAAGGTATAAGCAGAAAGAGAAGTCAAGCTGGACCCTTCCGTTTTCAAGTGGGGAAAGGAGGCCTCTGCAAGAGTGAGAATCTGCCCAAGAGCATGGAACCCCAAAAGCTGAGTCTAGCTTCCAGGTTATCTGGTTCTTCCCCTGATGATTTCACCCTGAAGGCAATAATGCATTCATCCGGACTTCTCAGATGTCGCTAGTGGTAAAGAACTCACCTGCCAATGTAGGAGATGTAAGAGACGTTGGTTTGAGTCCTGGTTTGGGAAGATCCCCTGGAGGAGGTGCATGGCAACCCACTCCAGTATCTTGCCTGGGAAAGCCCATGGACAGAGGAGCCTGGTGGGCTACAGTCCATAGGATCACAAGAGTCTGATACGACTTGGTGACTAAACAACAACCACCTAGGGTTCATCCAACATCCCTTCTACCCTGAATCCACAGCCAAGGTTCCCTCTACGCTCTACACCCCAAACATTGTTCCTCTGTTGCATTTACTGGCTCTCTTTATTCCCTTTTCTTTCTCCTTATACATGCATGTATCTCCAGGCTGGGAGGTGGGCAGAGTCTTGTTTTCACCTGCCCAGTGCCCATCCCCATGGCAGAACTTGAACTTTCCCTCAGAGAACCATATGGTCCCCAGAACTGATTGATTCCTGACCCAGGATCAAAGAACCACATCATCCTGGCCACAGGGATCGGTTCAGAAATGGGGACGGGCTCAAACTAGGCCATTGAGAGCCTTCTCCATTGGGTGGCAGAGTCAGACACGACTGAAGTGACTGCATTCATCCATTTGGTATGATGCTTTGGATGTCCCACCTGTGTGGGAGCTAAGAGTGTAGATCTTGGAGTGAACTCCTGGGTTAGAATTCTGGTTGTGTCTCTTCCTAATGATGAGACATGTTATTTAATTTCTCTGCGCCTCACTTTCTCTCTAGAGTGAGAACATTAGTTCCTCCTTTCTAGAGTTATTGAGAGGATTATGTTGGGAAATGCACGGAAAGCATGGAGCGCAGGGACTTCCCTAGTGGTCTAGTGGTTAAGGCTCAACACTTCCAATGCATGGGGTATTAGCTCTATCCCTAGGTTGGAAATTAAGCTCCTGCATGCTGCACAGCCAAATTAAATTGTTTTTAAAAGGAAGCACTTGAGATCCTAATAAAAATAACTCTTAGACAACTTTTTTGATTTAAACTTTTTAAACTTTTATTATAGTTGATTTACAATGTTAATTTTTGCTGTACAACAAAGTGATTCAAATATACATATATATGCTTTAATATTCTTAATATTTTATTATTATATATTTGGCTATGTTGGGTTTTAGTTGCAGCATGCAGGATCTTTTGTTTGCAGTGTATGGACTCTATAGTTGTGGTGCATGGGCTTAGATGCCGCAAGGTGTGTGGGATCTTAACTCCCTAACCAGGGATTGAACCTGCATCTCCTGCATTGGAAGGCAGATCTTAACCACTGGACTGCCAGGGAAGGCCCCTCATATTCTTTTCCATTATGGTTTATCACAGGCTATTGAATGGAATTCCCTGTGCTATACATTAGGTCCTTGTTGCTTATCCATCCTATATATAATAGTTTTTATCTGCTAATTCCAGGCTCCCAATCTTTCACTCCCCCACCCCACCTGCTTGGCAACCACAGGTCTGTTCTCTGTATCTGTGAACCTGTTTGCTTCATGGATATCTTCTGTTGTGTCATGTTTTAGATTCTATGTATAAGTTATATCATATGGCATTTGTCTTCCTCTTAGTTGACTTACTATGATAAACTCTAATTCCATACATATTGCTGTAAATTTACATTATTTCATTTTTTATGGCTGAGTAGTATTCCATTGTGTATATATACCACATCTTCTTTATCCATTCATCTGTTGGTGGACATTTAGCAATGGGGGAGGGGAAGCAATTAGAACAACTGAATCTCTTGCAGGTCCCCTCCCGTCCTTGGGGAGTAGAGTAGCTCCGGCAACTGCAGTGCTGGGTGGGCAGCAACTTGCTTCCAAGGCCCTGAGGGCCATCCATAAGGGGATGTGAGTAGTCCAGAGCTCCTCAGACATATGGGGATTCCAGCCTTCCTGAGCTTCTGGGCCATCAGCCTGGAAAAAGAGCACCCTAGAAGAAAGTGGATACAGTCCAGACACTACAGGGTCACCACCTTCAGGTTCTCACCCTGGCTGTCTTTCAGGTATCTACCCCCTACACATCTTGTTTCTTCAAATGGAACTGCCAGAGCTAGCTGGCCTGGCCTGAGACCTTAGTGACTCTTCAGTATGGGAGGAGGAGTGGGGGCCAGATTTCCCAAAAGGTAGGAATTCAGACCTCTGGCCTGGGCTAGAGGAAGCATAGGGGTATCATGGCAGGGAGAGAAGGGGCCTGGGAGATTCCCATTGCCACCTCCTCTCTCCTGGCTCTGAAAGCCTTGATAATGAAGGCGGGAACATCACTGTTCTGGACTTGGTTTACTTTGAAATTCTCCTGGACCAGAGCCTGAGTTGAAAGGGGTTTGGGGAAAAATGAGGATCCATCTGGGTACCTTCCCCACTCCCACAGCAGTTTCCTTCCTGGCTCCTTCGTGTCATTCCTGTGACCTCAGAGAGAGGCCCTCTCTGCCATCCAAGATCAGTCCATGTCCTCTGTCCCTCTGCTTTATTTTCTTTACAACTACTGTCACTGGCTGTCTACAGATCTTTTCTTTTCTTAAAATATTTATTTTTGGCTGCACTTGGCCTTGCTGTATGTGGGCTTCCTCTAGTTGTAGGGAGCAGGGACTACTATTTGCAGTACACAGGTGTCTCTGTGGTAGCTTCCCTTGAATCAGAGCACAGGCTCAGTAGTTATTGTCCTCTGGCCTACCTGCCCCGATGCATGTGGGACATTCTCAGATCAGGAAAGCAACGGGTGCCTCCTGCACTGGCAGGCGGATTCTTAACCACTGGATGAGCCATCAGGGAAGCCCTGAACCTGATAACTTTTATATTCTCAGAAATTAAAATCCAGGAGGGCATACACTTTTCCTGTTCCTTCTCTATCCCTACAAAGAAGATTAACCTTGACTTGGCATATTGCAGCCGCTTATTAAATATTCACGATAGGAAACAAAACAAATGCCCTTCCTGGATTTTACTGTTTCTCCTTCCAACTTCCATTGCCTCCCTTACCCTTTAGATTTTCCTTGCTCGCTCAGATTCCCTATCCGTGCTTTCCTCCGACATTTCTTCCTCCTCCTTCCCTCAAGGGTCCCTCGGTTTTTCTTCCCTTCTTTCTTTCTGCCTTTATTCTCTAACAAAGTAAGTCTAGAGCCTTGATTTCCCCCTTTTCTCCTTCCATGCAATTGGTGTTACAGCTTCCCCTTCGGGCTGACCAGAGCTTCGCTCTCTCCCTTCGCTCTTCAGGGATTCCTAAGCTTCAGCTCCCCTCCTCCGCCGCCCTCCTGGTGTTTGTGCCTCAATTTCCCCTACTTTCCCCTTGGAGAACGACCCGCCTCCCACCCAGCGGCCCCAAGATGGCGCCAGAAGCGCCGCTCCGCCACCTGACGTCACCGCGCCGCCCTCCCTTTTGAGCCGTCAAGAGGGGTCGAGGAGGAGGTGGAGGAGGAACATCCTTCAGAGGGCGTAAGGAGGCGGGTCCTATCAGTCGGGGGTGGGCCAGTGAGAAAACGTTGCTGGAGGATTGGTTGGGTGCTGCAAAGGGAGCCCAACGCCCGATACTATTGGTCCAGGGCTCGAAGACGTGAGCGTCGATTGGCCCTACGGCAGAGGCCAGACGGACGACGATTGGGCGCACTCGGCCATCCGCGCGGCGGCCAAGGAGGAAGGTGGGAGGGGCGTTGCTGCGGGCGATCGGGGGTGAGAGCGAGGCTGCGGAGCAGGCGAGAGGTGACGGCGGGAGCTAGAGAGGGCGCAGCGGTAGGGTGGCCGCGCAAGGGGGAGCTGCGGCCCGGGTCCGGGTCCGGCCCCGGGGCGTGCGAGACGGCGGAGGCGGGTACGTGCGAGAGGGCGCGTGAAGGGCCGGCCGGGCTCCCCACCCTGCCCGTGCGGCCTGCTCTCGCCACCTCGCCTGCGCACTGAGGACCGGAGCGGGGGCGCGCGCAGGGAGGTGGGGGCGGAGCGGTACCAACGGCCCGCGGGGTGCGCGGGAGACCGGGCCGGGGCGGCGGGTGGGAAGGGGGCGAGAGTCGTGGGAAGGGCTGAGGAGGGACGGGGCTCGGGCTGGGCGCTATCGGGGACTTGGGTGGGAAGGGAGGCGTTCGAGTGTCCCCGGGAGGGTCTCTAAGGCTCCAGGGAGTGCGCGGCTAAGGGCTTGGCTGTGGTGACAACCCAGGACGAAGGCTGGACGGTTAGAGGACAGCTGGGGTGCCCGGGAGGGGTTCCGGCCCTGAGAACGGAGGTGGTTAAGTTGACGTAAAGCGAAAATCTAGTTATGGCTGGAGAGTTAGGCTCATGAGTTAGGTCTTAAGTGTGAGAAGATACCAGGAAATAAATATGCCTAGAAGGGAGATTAAGGGCGAGGTGGAGGTCCCAATGTGAAGGATGGGGATGAGTTACATTAATGTGAAGAGTTAAACCAAAGTATGTGGGGAGGGAGGGCGAGCGGGAAGCGTTGAGCACTCTTGGAATGGGTTGAGAGACCTGAGAATGGGTCTCTGTGTAAAGAAGTTTTATGTTATATGAAGCTGTGGTCTTCGTGTTTATCGAATAACTTGAGAAGTAGTCTTTTGGAAAGTACCAGGAATTAGGTCAAGGTGAAGAGTAGAAATGGGGCGTCCCTGGAGAATTTTAGGGTGGTGAGAGCGATCTGTGTGTCTAGGGTGGGGCAGGGGGGTCTGGGTAGCCCCAGGGTTAATAGGCTGATGAGAGGGGCTTGGGTTGTTAGGAAGGAGGATCTGGCTGGCTGTCAGGGTTAGGGTGCTGATGCAGGGTTTAGGTATTCTTAATGAGATTTGGACAGTGGGAGGAATATGTGGGAAAGGAATCTAAGCCATTATGAAGAGTAGTCTGGATATTCTTGGATTGGGTAGAGTATGTGTGGGATCTTTTTGCAGAAAAGAGGAATTTGGGTATCCAGAGGGGATCTGAGCATCCCTGCAGTGGGTTAGGGTGGGGTTGGGTCTTTGTGTGGATAAGAGGGGCTTAGATTGATAGGAAGAAGGGTGTCTGGGCGTCCCCTAGAATGGGTTAGGGTGGGAGGAATGGGCTCTTTCTGCAAGGAAGAAAAGGTTAGATTAGTAATGTGTGTGTGTGGGGGGGTTCTGTCCCTGGAAGGATTAGGGTGAGGGTGGGTCTTTTAAAGAAGGATCTTGGTATCCCAAGAATAAGTTAGGATGGGAAGGGTCTTTTTTGCGAAGAATAATATGTGGAGAGAGGTTCTGGGAATCCCTCAATTGTCCAGGGTGGTTGTCTATGAAGAAGGGGGACTTAAGTCAGTACGAAGAGGGGGCTGGGTACCCCAGAGGGACTTAGAATTGTGGATGAGGTTTCAGTGCACAGAAGAGGTAGAGGATTAATGCAAAGAGTGTCTGGGTGCTCTGGAGAATGAGTTAGGGTGGTGGGAGGGGTCTAAGTGTGAAGAAAGTTCTGGCTGTCTTTTGTGAAGGTGAGTCTAGAAGTTCTGGGCAGGCTATTAGGGTTGTGGGAAAGGGCCTTAATGTGTAGAGAGAGTTAAGTAATATGAAGAGAGGGACCTGGGAATCGTGGGCAAGTGGTTAAGGTGGGCAAGGTCTGGGTGTGGAGATGGGTTAGGCCAGTGTGAGAAAAGTTTATTGATGTGAGGAACCTGGACACCAAAGGGAGAAGGTTAGTGGGTGACAGGCTATGTGCAGAGGAGTGGGGTTGAAGGTGCTGAAAGTGGCCGGGAATTGGGACAGTTTGAGTGGTTGGGGTGTAAAGAGAGAGAGAACCTGGGCGTGGAAGCAGAGGAGGAGCGAGCTGTGAGAAGCGGGTGGTCCATGCCTGTGTGAGGACTCTGCTGGGCATGTGGGGTAGGGATGGGGTAGTGTGTTGGTAAGGAGTCAGTAGAGGAAGTACTGACTAAAGAGGTTCCTGTGTGGTAGGTTGGGGCCTTGGGCCAGCTGTGCGGCAGGAGAATGAGAGAGTCAACAGGTTGCAAGGATCTGGTGGTGGGAATTTAATGCGAGTTGATTCAGAGATGAGATTTAGGTAGATTGGGAAGGGACGGGCGGGGGAAAGGTTTTGTGCTTGGTGTTCTTGTGTGTTCAGGAGAGGAAGGGTTGTTAGGGAGTGGGGTGGGGGTAGAAATATGGAAGCAAAAAGTGAGAGGGGAAAATAGATCTAGGGTTTTGGTAGAGGAATGATAAAGGGAAAGAGTTGTCCCTGGGAAGGACTGAGGAAGCAGTGACTTAGATGTGATTTGTCCCCACATCTCCCAGCCCAGGGTGTTGCCACCGTCATGACTGAGGAGTCAGAGGAAACGGTCCTGTACATTGAGCACCGCTATGTCTGCTCTGAGTGCAACCAGCTCTATGGATCCCTGGAGGAGGTGCTCATGCATCAGAACTCCCACGTGCCCCAGCAGCACTTTGAGCTGGTGGGTGTGGCTGACCCCGGAGTCACTGTGGCTGCAGAGGCAGCTTCTGGCACGGGCCTCTATCAGACCCTCGTACAGGAGAGCCAGTACCAGTGCTTGGAGTGTGGGCAGCTGCTCATGTCACCCAGCCAGCTCCTGGAGCATCAGGAGCTGCACCTGAAGATGATGGCACCCCAGGAGGCAGTGCCAGCTGAGCCAGCACCCAAGGTGCCTGCCCTGAGCTCCAGTACCATCCACTATGAGTGTGTGGATTGCAAGGCTCTCTTTGCCAGCCAGGAGCTCTGGCTGAACCACCGGCAGACGCACCTCCGGGCCACTCCCACCAAGCCTCCGACTCCAGTTGTCCTGGGGTCTCCAGTTGTCATGGGGTCCCCTGTGGGCCAGACCCGCGTGGCTGTGGAGCACTCATACCGCAAAGCAGAAGAGGGTGGGGAAGGGGCAGCTGTCCCGTCTGCCGCTGCCACCACCACTGAGGTGGTGACCGAAGTGGAGCTGCTCCTCTACAAGTGTTCGGAGTGCTCACAGCTCTTCCAGCTGCCAGCCGACTTCCTGGAGCATCAGGCCACGCACTTCCCTGCTCCTGCCCCGGAGTCTGAGGAGCCCGTCTTGCAGCAGGAGACTCTGACCCCAGCGCCGGTGGAGGTGCCTGTGTCTCAGCCTGAGCCCGTGCCCTCTTCTGACCACAGTTATGAGCTGCGCAACGGGGAAGCCCTTGGGCGCGATCGCCGGGGCGCAGGGCGCGGAGGAACAATAGCGGAGAGCCAGGTGGGGCAGCCGCCCAGGAGCTCTTTTGCTCAGCCTGTGACCAGCTCTTTCTCTCACCTCACCAGCTACAGCAGCACCTGCGGAGCCACCGGGAGGGTGTCTTCAAGTGCCCCCTGTGCAGTCGTGTCTTCCCCAGCCCTTCCAGTCTGGACCAGCACCTTGGAGACCACAGCAGTGAGTCTCATTTCCTGTGCGTGGACTGTGGCCTGGCCTTTGGCACGGAGGCCCTCCTCCTGGCCCACCGGCGAGCCCACACCCCCAATCCTCTGCATTCGTGTCCGTGTGGAAAGACCTTTGTCAACCTCACCAAATTCCTTTATCACCGGCGTACCCATGGGGTTGGGGGTGTCCCTCTGCCCACAACACCAGTCCCCCAGAGGAGCCCATCCTTGGCTTTCCTGAGCCAGCCCCAGCAGAGACTGGAGAGCCGGAGGCCCCGGAGCCCCTGTGGCCGAGGAGAACTCAGCTGAGCCCGCCGCCCCAGGCACCTACCGCTGCCTCCTCTGCAGTCGCGAGTTTGGCAAGGCGCTGCAGCTGACCCGGCACCAGCGTTTTGTGCACCGGCTGGAACGGGCGCCATAAGTGTAGCATCTGCGGCAAGATGTTCAAGAAGAAGTCGCACGTGCGTAACCACCTGCGCACGCACACGGGCGAGCGGCCCTTCCCTTGCCCGGACTGCTCCAAGCCCTTCAATTCACCCGCCAACCTGGCCCGCCACCGCCTTACCCACACCGGGGAGCGGCCCTACCGCTGTGGGGACTGCGGCAAGGCCTTCACCCAGAGCTCCACGCTGCGGCAGCACCGGCTGGTACATGCCCAGCACTTCCCGTACCGCTGCCAGGAGTGCGGGGTGCGCTTCCACCGGCCCTACCGCCTGCTCATGCACCGCTACCACCACACGGGCGAGTACCCCTACAAGTGTCGCGAGTGCCCCCGCTCCTTCCTGCTGCGCCGGCTGCTGGAGGTGCACCAGCTGGTGGCGCACGCCGGGCGCCAGCCGCACCGCTGCTCGTCATGTGGCGCCGCCTTCCCCTCCTCGCTGCGTCTACGGGAGCACCGCTGTGCGGCTGCGGCCGCCCAGGCCCCGCGGCGCGCTCGAGTGTGGCACGTGTGGCAAGAAGGTGGGGTCGGCCGCTCGGCTGCAGGCCCACGAGGCTGCCCACGCGGCGGCTGGGCCGGGCGAGGTCCTGGCTAAGGAGCCCCCAGCCCCTCGGGCCCCGCGGGCTGCGCGCACACCCATTGCCTCTCCGCCGCCCCCTCGGGAGCGCGGCCCCCACCACCCCTGCGGCCCCCACCCGACGTCGCGGCCTGGAGTGCAGCGAGTGCAAGAAGCTGTTCAGCACGGAGACGTCGCTGCAGGTGCACCGGCGCATCCACACCGGCGAGCGGCCGTACCCCTGCCCGGACTGTGGCAAGGCCTTCCGCCAGAGCACCCACCTGAAGGACCACCGCCGCCTGCACACCGGCGAGCGGCCGTTCGCCTGTGAAGTGTGTGGCAAGGCCTTCGCCATCTCCATGCGCTTGGCAGAACATCGCCGCATCCACACGGGCGAACGGCCCTACTCGTGCCCCGACTGTGGCAAGAGCTACCGCTCCTTCTCCAACCTGTGGAAGCACCGCAAGACCCACCAGCAGCAGCACCAGGCAGCTGTGCGGCAGCAGCTGGCAGAGGCTGAAGCCGCTGTCGGCCTGGCTGTGATGGAGACCGCAGTGGAGGCTCTGCCCCTGGTGGAGGCCATCGAGATCTACCCTCTGGCTGAGGCCGAGGGGGTCCAGATCAGTGGCTGATGCACCTGGTTTCCCTCTTCAGCAGCACCAGGCCCGGTTGCTGAAGAACCTCCACTGCCCCCTTAGGTCTCTGTACATATTGTGCCCCCTTTTCACTCCTCCCAACTGCCATGTGAGTTCTGTAACTGGATTTGTTGTCTTCTGAGGGGGGTGCTCTAGGGTCCTTGACCTGAATAAAGGTGCCCCCCCCACACCTGTTAGCACTGGTGGCCCCAAGGTAAAGCAGTCAATAAAGACTGAGTTGGACATTTACGTGCTTTTGTCTGGCCTGACTGTGGGATGGTGGAACTTGGTAACTGTGAGCCCTCAGGTTCTTGGGTCTGACTTGTCATGGCTGCATCCCCAGTGCCTAGAGCAGAGCCTGGCAAGCAGTGGAGCTCAGTAAACGGGAACCCAGAACCTAAGAGGAGGACTTGGAGTCCATGGGCTCTCACACAGGGACTTGCCTCTGGTCATAGGTATGGGCAGTGTGGTTCTCTGACCACTAGAGGTCCCCAAAGCCCCATGGAAAAACTTGAAGCTGTTTCTGCTGGGGGCAAGATTCTTTAGGAAAGTCTTCAGGTTGTTCTTATCACCCTGTCGCCCCTGCTCTGTCCTGATGTGAGCAGTCTCCAAGGCCATCTGGTGTTTTCACCATGGACCCGAGGGCAGACACACGTCTTGGAAAGGTATGACCTCAGGGGCTTCTGGGACAAGATCCAGCTGTGGAGCTAGAGAAGATGAACAGTTTCTGGGGGTAGGAAGGTGCTCTGACACCCACCTGGAGTTAGCTACCAGTTGCTTGTTGTGGCGGGAGAGGTGGCTGAGGTGGCTGGCTGATGTTTGAATGCCTAATTTGTCTCAAGTGTTTTCCTACATTTTTGGAATCTTCACCCTGGTCCTGTAAAGAGAACATTTTGTAGGAAAGGAATCTGAAGTCAAAAGTAGTGAGGAGACTTATCCAGGGTCATTGAACCCACACAGGGCAGAGCTTGAATTTCAGCGTAGTTTCATTTGACTTAATCGCCTCTGTGCTTTCCTCCACATTCTTCTGCCTTGTACATCCTTGAGGGGGAGAGCAGTGGAGAAGAGATGGTGAGTGTGTGACTGGAAGGGCCTGGCTTCTGTGCTAGTCTTTGTCTCTAAGAGCCCCACCCCTGTTACTGGAGTAACAGAGTTACTCCAGTCTTTTTGTTAGGATTCTTACTGGAACCCTAGGGAATGAGAGGTAAAGGGAACTCTTTGCATTGAGACCAGTGGAAAGGGAGGCCTAAGAGCTGCCCTCTCAGCCTCTCCATTGCTCTTGATTGACTCCCTTCAGCAATCCTGTAGCCCTCTGTGGGCACTGGGGTTTAGGGTTAGGCTTCATTTTTTTAAAAAGGTAAAGGTAAAGCACCCAGCCCTTTGAGATCTTGAAAGCTCCTAATGAAAAACAGCACTTATCTGTTAAGCTGTTGTTTTCGACCAGAGCGTGTTGATCGTGGGCTCCATCTTTCAGTAACCTCATACCCTACAGAAAGGACTAGAACCATCTTAGTCCATCATACCAGAGCCTCTCAATCCACAAGTAAAGATTCATTCTCAGATTGCTTGCTTTCAAGAAGAGCTGTAACATCGAGAAAGTCATGTCAAATAAATACTTAAAACAATTAGAGGATTTCTCTCTGCAAAACCAGATAAAAATCAGGCTGAATCAAGGGACAGGAATGGAGGGAAAAACCCTGAGGGTTCTGGTTGACTCCACAATAAAGATGCTTTCAGCAGAGAAGCAAGCTCTGTGACAGTGCCGGGGGCAGGGGTCACCCTTTACTGTGGTTCCTTTCTAGAGCCTCTAGTGAGAACTTTCCCTTCTTGAGAAAAGTTGATGTGCACAAACGTGTTTATGAACAAGAATCATTGTTCACCCCACTGAAACTTCCAGAGTCTTCAGTTGGACCACGGTCCTAAAGAAGAAGATGCATTAATCAAACCCTTGTTGGGTGCTGGAGTTTGAGTTGGACAGGCAAAGGCTCTTGAACTTTATGTTTGGGAATTTCCCCAGAAATTTGGATCCAGCAGCTTGTCTCAAGACCTAGGAATCTGCATTTTGAATACAGCAATTTTGGTGGTGGTGGCTTGAACACTCCCACAAAGACCCTTGCGTTCCTAGATTTTTTAGATATAGAAGCTGCTTCAGCAGAGCACTTAAAGGAACAGAATGGTGGGCCTCTAGTGACAACATGTTCTTCAAGGTGTGTGAGGCCCAAGTATGGCTGTGCAGGGGAGGCTGCTTGGAACAGTTGAGCACATTTAGGGGCCACAGGTGGATGCCGCTGAGTTCAGCTCTGGAGTACCCTTGCATGTGCCTCTCCCATTGTCACAGACTGGCCTGGGAGACAGAGTCCTTTTGGGCCTGCATGGTTCTGACTGCATCCCCCTACAGGCAGAGGACTGGGACAAAAGACCAGTCTTGCAGCCCAACACGCCACTCTCCCATCCCTACTGACTTGGCTTGAGAGTTAGAGAAGCACTTTTCTGTCTTGCCAAAACAGTGCAGTGCTGATAATTTTTAATTTTTTGGCTGCACCATGTTGTCTGCGGGATTCTAGTTCCCTTACCAGGGATGGGACCTGTGCCTCCCTGCAGTGGGAGCGCAGAGCACAGAGTCCTAACCACTGGACCATCAGGGAATTCCCAAAGTGTTAATACTTTCTCTCTTTCAAAATGATCAGACCCTCTCCTACTCTTTTCCTTTCTCCTGTTCCCCTACCCCTCGCTGTTGAGTTTTGCAGAATCCCAGCACCTCTGTGTCAGGCATACATCAGAGGGTAGAGCGATGACAGGAAGACCTGATGACGGTGAGACCACCCACTGATGATTTTCAGCGGTGAGATCTTAGGGATCAGCCCATGGCCTGGTGTGTGAAACAAGTCGTTCCTGCCAAATGACAGGCACAAAAATTGAGAGCGCCAATGTCATTCTGAAAAAGAAGTCAGGTGTGTATCTTGTATCACCAGACAACTTAAAGTCAACTCTCTTTAAATGGTCTCTTAAGTCCTCTGTGGATGGAAGTTAGGGAACTGCTCTCTGACTTCCTGATTTTCTCATAGTACTCATTTATCGAGGTCTGTCTGCTGGAGATCATCTTGAATCCTTAACCACCACCACCACAGGCTACATATTGTCCCTGTGTAATAGATGCCGACATTGAAGCTCACATACTGAAGGTCACGTATCTATAAAATGGCATAAGATTTATTTGTTTGTGTCACACGGGCATGTGGGATCTTAGTTCCCCAATAAGGGATCGAACCCGAGCACCCTGCAGTGGAAACACAGAGTCTTAACCACTGGATTGCAAGGGAGGTCCCCAGAAATGAGATTTGAATTCAGGAATTTGAATTCATTCTAAGATTCCAGACTTGTTTTTTAATTGGTGAAAAAAAAAAAATTGCTCAGGCCTTACTTCTGAATATTCAACAGAAGTAAAGCCTTCCCCTCCCAGGCACACACACGCCCACCCCACACCCTGACTTCCCCACCACCTTTCCCAAGATAGGAGACCAAGGAGAGCAGGCAGTGTTTCTCTCTGTACAGTTTTTCATTTTTTATTTTTTGATGTTGTTCAGATGAATGACACACTCAAGTTACAAAAATGGGGCCTTAAAAGAAGCACATTGTACAATGAACAAGCAGATTGGAGTTAAGAACACTGAAACGCTAACCCGCTACCACGAGAAGAGACAGGGAGGGGGGTCCAGGGTGGAAGGGGAGGGGGCTACACAGGGGACAAACAGAACTGAAAGGGGGGCTAACCTGGTGAGGACAGAGGAGAGACGGGCCTCCTCCAGGGCCTGCTCCATGTCTGGATGAGACTCCTTGGTCTCCCTTGCCCACTACTAGCCACCTCTTCCCCTCCCCATTCGAACCTGGTCTTTCAAAGGGGAGAGACACCCACCTCAGAAAGGGCTGGATCAGTTTCATCTTCACAAGGTGGGGTGGTCACCTTGGAACAGCCTTGGATTTGGGAGGTGAAGGTGGCAGCAGTGACATGAGAAGCCAGAAAGGAGGCGGCAGAGAAGAACTGACCAAAGATCAGGCTCCTGCTTTTCTCCAGACTCCTCGCCCCTTCCCCACCCTACCATGATCCAAAGGGCCTCTCCAGAAGTTGCCGAGAGGCCCCCAGTCACCCTGCAATCATATAAATAAATAAATACTGAGCCCCTGGGCTTGGGGGACAGGTTGGGGGAGGGACAGCAGGGACAGGAGAGGAAGGGGAGGCAGAGGGGGGGGTCACAGACATAGTAAATAGTTGTCTCCATCCCAGCAACGCTTCTCTCTGGATTTTTCTCTCCTTTTTGTGTTTGTTTAACAAGGAGCTAACATCTCAAGGACAAATACTTAAAAATATACATTATTTTTTCTTCTGTTCCCCTTTCTCATCGTCATCTTGCTTTGGAGACTGCTGAGGTCAAAGTTCAAACCGCATGAAGGAAGTGCGGCTTGGAGTTTTTGTGTATTTTTTTTAATTTTTATTTTTAATTTTTTTCACTTTTTTTTCCAACGTATAAAAAGGTAGCGGAGTTGTCTGTGGGTTTTTTTTTTTAATGGTTAAATCTTTGGTTTGTTTCTTTTTTCTCTTGGAGGCCTTTATCTCTCGCACTTGCCTTTCCCACTCAGAGGCCAGTGGGGGGCCCGCGTGTCTCAGTCTTGCTCAGTCTATCTCACTCTCTCTCTCACTCAGTTCTCCCTACCCTGGGCTAAAGGGAGAGAGGCACCCTGGGGCTTGGGTGGGGGAGGAGATCTAGCCAGGTCAAGAGGTGCCCTCGCCACATGGCTAGTCCCTTACCCATCTTCCCAGGGTGCAGGGCTTGGAGAGCCTCTCTTGGCCTTCCCCAGGGAGGAGACCTGCAGGAAACTCAGAGCCTTACCCCTCCTCCTGGTCCTAGTCCCAGGTCATACAGAGCCTCGGTTCTTCACCGCCACTGACCCCGCCTCCCCTCCCCAGTCTTTCCTCCCACCCCCAGCCACTGCCTTCCCAGAAGAGGCCAGAGAGAGGTGTTTTAGTTACTGGCATGTGTTTTTTTTTTTTTTGGCACAATTAAAAGATCCACCATTAGGTAGACCCAGTCTCTGTCCCTCCCTTAAGGAGGTCAGGGTTGGGGAGGAGAAATTCAGAGGGCTCCCACTTTCTCCAGTCCACTCATCCTTCTTCCTAACCCAGGCCCCTGGCCCCCACCTCAGACATCTCCCCTAGCCCAGAACCTGGCCTGGGGTCTCCTTCCCCAACCCCACATAAAGTTCCCCAGCCCCCCAACTCTCTCGCTCACACACAGACACACGGACACAGGCTCTGTACAGACCACAAAATAAAAACGATGAGATAGTTTTGTTTCCCGGAGTCGAGACGGGGAGGCTGGAGTGGAAGGGGCAGAGGGAGGTGGGGGCATGAATTCCCCCAATCACCTTCCTAACCCTGGCTCCCTCAGCCCCCCAGCCCCTTGCCCTGGCTGGCCCCCAGCCAACGATATTTGGTTTCCATTTTTTAACATTAAAGTTCTATGAGGTATTTGGTGCCTTATCTCGAGTCCTCGGGGGAGGGGGGCCCAGGGGGAGACCTGGGGCACACTTGCCCCTCCCTCCCTCCCACCCCCCTTCCCAATATTTGGTTTCACAGCTGTAGTTAAAGCTTGGGATTTGGTTATTTTCCCCCCTCCCAGGAATTTTCTTTTTCTCTTGTTTTTTCTTTTCCCAGATAATGGGGGTTGGATGGGGAGGGTCCCCACCACCCTGGCTGCACGGGGGTCCCTCCACCAGTCAGGGCATCAGCCCATCCCTGCCCCCTGCTTCCTCCTCTCCTCTCTGCCCGCTTCCTACTGGGGTGGAAGAGCAGTCCGGGAGGCAGGACTTGATGGGGAGGAAGCAGGATGAAGTGGGTGGTGGTGAGTCCTGGATTTTCTTTCCTTTTTTTCTTTTTTCCTTTTTTTCTTTTTTTTTTTTTTTTATTTTTGGTCTAGAATCATAGTTTATTGAGTCATCTCCACCATGCCTTCCATGCTGCCTGTCTCCTCGGAGGGGTTTTTGGTTGCAATTCCTTTCACTTGGCTCTGCTCAAATGTCCTTCCTATCTGTTCAGGAGCCCTTGGCCCCGTCTCCACCCTTAGGCTAGGGCCCAGGCCCGCTTAGCCAGTCCCTTCTCTTCAGGAAATAAAAACAGACAAACTCAGAGGTAAGGTAAGGGCAGGGAGTCGGTTCAGCGGAGATGCTTACATTCTGGCGAGGATGGGTCGACGGCATGCCAGGCCCCATTGGTGCCAGGGTGGGAGGGGCAACCGCTCCACCACTTCCCAGACAAGGCACCCCGAGACCCCTGAAACAGCCGAGTTTCTGCTGCCTCCATGGCCCAGCCTGAAAGTTTCATTTCCCAGGTGGGAGAAGGGAGACAAGAAAGAAAGTGAGAACGCTGAGGCCTCGGGGCCCAGGGGGACATCTGAGGCTCCATCTGCCTCTCCTGGGAGTGTCCAGCAGCCCCGACAGTCTCCTGGGGCTCTCCCCTCCCTCTGCGCCTGCCCAGCCAGGGGCGGGGGCCACTCTGATTTCAATGGCTCGCGTCCTTCACAGCAACACTTTGGTTTGAGGAGAGACACAGAAACAAGGAGATGGAGAGAGGTGAGAGAGGAGGGGGAGGAAGAGAGAGGAAGAGAGAGGGGGAGAGAGGGGGAGAGAGGGGGAGAGAGGGGAGAGGACTGGCCGAAGAGAACAGAAGAACTCAAAAGGAGGAATCAAACCACTCGAAAGTTTGTTAGTTTTCCTTCGTCCATTCCTTTTGCTTTCTCATTTCTTTTTTCCTGTTTTGTTTTTTTTTAAAGCTTTTTCAGTTGACTGGGGCGGGGTGGGGAGCTTGGGGCTCTTCACCCCCGTCCCTGACACCCTCTCTCAGCCCTGCCCACCCGCTTCCATCCGCCTTGGCTGAGGGACAGGCCTAGCCCCAGCCGCCCCCTCCAGCTTTCCCGAAGACGACGTCCATGAGGTATTTGTGAAGAGAAAGAAGCATCCATCCTTCCATCCGCCTTGGGGACCAAAGGCCTGGACCACTGGTGCAGGGGCCTGGCTCCACCTCGCGGCTCCTTCTTATTCGTTGAAGAGTCCTCGTCTTCTTTCCCTTAAATATATATATATCTATAAATTCTTTCTTTTTTCCTAGTTTTAATTTATTGTTTGTTTGGTTTTTTTTTTTTTTTTTTTTGGTTCAAAACTTTGTTGGCCTCCCCAGTAGCAGGAGGGCAACGTGGCTCCCAGCAGCGTCTCTCCTCTTCCATCGAGATGTGTCCAGGGCTGGGCAGACACGGGGTCCAGCCAAGACTCGAGGGAGGTCTCACGGGAGTGGTGGTCACCACAGCGCCCACTCGGATGGGGGACCACGGGCCATGGCACTGTCCCTGCCACATCGACCCTGGATGGGGACGCCATCTGGAGGAACCCCGCCACTGGGGTGCCTGCGTGTGTGCGTGTGTGGTGGAGGGGGGAGGGAGAGGCATCTGCCAGGATCGGAGGGGCACAGGGCGGGAAGATCGAGGTGAGTTCTCTTTTGGTTTCTGGTCAAAAATGTCAAAGAACGTGAAGGATCCCACGGATAGGCACTGGAATATGAATTTTTTTTTCTCTTAAGGGAAACTGACAGACGAGGATGGAAAAAAGACAACTTGAATGCCTCACCTTCTCCTCTCTTGCTTGAAACTTCCTCCTTCCCTTGGACCAGGGATAGTGGGAGGTTCCAGAACAGAGGAGGGTGACGGGTGGGCGGGGTGGGGTGGGGTAGGGGGAACGTGTGAGAGCTAGAGCTTGGCAAATGGCCTAGCCCACCCTTCAAAGGGAAAGGGCAGAGGAGGTACGAGGGCTGAAAAGTCATCCCAGGCCTGGCCTTGAACTCTCCCCTGGATGGGGGAGGGAGGAGGTTAAAGTGAGACCCCCTGCCAGGGCGGGGGAGAACTGGGGGCTGGGAGAGAGGGGGAGACACATGACAGGGACACATTCTGTTGAGCACAACGCTAAAATTCTGTACATCCTTTGGATGAAGCTACTGAATATTTGGTGTAAGGTTGTTCAGGCCCTTTCTCTTTCACCTTCTGGAAAAGAATATTTGGTGGGTGGTTCTGAGCCCACCCCTTCCACTGCAGGCTGTGCCCTGTCTTGGCTGGCCCAGGGCAGGGGGTGCAGGCTGGGAGGCTGGCACATTCTCTTTTTCCTTCTCTGGCCCCCTGCCCCCCAAGGGGGGAGCCCTGGCCCTACAGCCAGGGGACGTGTAAGGTCCGCCCTGCTGAGGCTGCTCCGCCCCTGGCTGGGTTCTTATTTGGTGTCGTAGCAGTGAGGGTGAGCACATTGAGGTCTGGCTCCAGACTGGTATTTGGTTTGTTCGGTTTGGTGAAGAATTTTTTGTTTGTTTTTTTGGTTTTTGTTTTTAATGTTTGTTTGTTTTTCACTTCTGGTTCCTTTGGGGCAGCTGGTTTCTTTGTGGTTATTTTTGGTTTTCTTTTCTGTTGGTTGATTTCTTTTCTTTTTTTTTTTTTCTTTTGGTTTGTTGGTTGGTCTTTTGTTTTTAATTTTTGGTCTTTCCTCCCTTGTCACTCCTGCTCCGAGGACCCTTGGTGCCCCCACCACCGGCCTCCTCACCTGTTTCCCAGGCAGGGAATGGAGCCGGGGCGGGGGGGGGGGTGCTGGGGGTGTCAGAGGAGTCGGAGGGGAGGCATGGCAGGCCCTCACTCGGGCTTGGACCCTACCTCGGGTCCCCCTGGGCCTCCAGGGGTCTGTGCTGCCGTCTCACTGCAGGTAGAGGAGGACGAGGAGGAGGACGAGGAGGAGGACGAGGAGAGGCCAGGAGACTTGCTGGAGATGGAGGCTGCCACAGCCGCAGCAGCTGCCGAGACCAGGCCCACACCAGGCGGGGCGCTGAGCAGGGGCAGCCCAGCGTGGTTCAAGAAGAGTGGTGAGGTCACCAGGCCTGGGCTCCCTGGGGCTGCGCCAGCCGCCCCCAGCACCAGGTTCCCGCTGCTGTCAAGGCTGGTAAGGGGCAGGGTTCCACCAGAGGCCAGGGCTGGGAGGGAGAGAGAGAGAGGCTGGGCTGGGCATGCCTTCCAGCATCCCGCCCACAGTGCCCTCTGTCCTCCCATCTGACCCACGGACCCTATCAGCACCCCTCACACCTTCCCCAGAGATGAGATGGGAATGAAGAGATGAGCGATGCAGTGAGCAAGGGCAGGATGGCATGGCTGGAGCAGCAATGGGGGGAGGGGCTCTAGGCCCCAGGGGACAGGGCTGGTGACAATGGGAGTGACCTAAGGCAGCACGCACCTTGGATAGTGGCCAAAGGGTTGTTGCTCATGAGGGCTGGACTCAGCCCGGAGCTCAACCCCACCATTGTGCTTCTGCAAGAGGCAAAGCAGAGGCATTAGCGGGGCAGAGACCCTCCCACAGGATCAGGGGCACAGCTCCCCACCCTGGAAGCAGCAGCGACCCTGCTTCTCACCACAGCCTCCTACCTGCTGCTCCCCACTTACCCCGTGCTGGGGCTCAGGCCCGACAAGCCGATGGCTGAGTGGCTGCCTTGAGGGCTGGGATTTGTGCTGTTGGTGGTGGCCGGGGGTGGGGGGTGACAGAGGGGATGGAATTGAGGGGGGCGCGGCTCCGCCCCCGGCCCCACCCCCTCCAGCTGTCCGGCTGGGGTGGAGTGTCCCCACAGCTGAGGATAAGGTAGTAACTGCCAGAGAGAGACAAAGAGATGGAGACTTCAGCTTCCACTCGTCCTCCACTGAGGTCGACGCCTACCCACTCCCACAACCTCTCTCCTCAGTCAGAACACATTTAGGCCTCCTGCCCTTTTTCCCACAGCCTCTGCCACAGTGACAGTAATCCCAGCACAAGCGGCAGCCACCCACTGGGCCTCTGCCCTGAGCCCAGAGTGCTTTCACACCCTGCTTATCCAGCCCTGAATCTCACCTCTGGGCCCCTCTGTACAAAGAACCAGGGATGCCCAGAGGACAGACCCCTATGGCTCCCTCTAGGGGCCAGGAAGGGGGGTGCAGCTGAGGCTGAGAGTGCAGAGCGCAGACTCAGGTCAGACACCTGGGACAATTGTCAGCTTTGCAACATCGCAGCTGTGCCCTTGGGTGAGTACCTTCACCTCTCTGGCCTTCAGTTCCCTCATCTGGAAAATGGGGAGGATAATAGAATCTATCTTATAAAATGGGTGTGAGGTCAACACTCGTTATGAAGAGTTTAGACCTAGAACCAGACACACCCTTACTACTATAAACTTCCACTTACTATTTCTTAACCTGAGGGGGAGCAATTTGGTGTTTGTTTTTATATTATTTTTATATATGGTGTTAAACATGCCCTACCCCCAGGAAGGGAGCTTCCCAGGTGGCGCTAGCAGTAAAGAACCCACCTGCCAATGCAGGAGACCTAAGAGACGCCGGTTCGTTCTCTGGGTTGGGAAGATCCCTTGGAGGAGGGCAGGGCAACCCACTCCAGTATTCTTGCCTGGGAAATCCCATGGACAGAGGAACCTGGCGGGCTACAGTCCATGAGGTCACACAGAGTTGGACACGACTGAAGCAACTTAGTACGCACGCACCCCAGGAAGGAACAAAGGAAGGCTTTGGGTACAGAAGTGTGTATGTGCATATGTGCATACACACTTGTGTATGTCTATATTCATGGATGTAGCTTCTGTATATATGACACATTCACAATCATTTTATAACTGAGACTCAGAGAGGTAAGGTTGCTTCTGGAGTTCACAGTTTCTAAACGCCAGAATCAGAACCCAGGCACATCACCTTTATCAGCCTCCTGCTTTTCTCCCATGAAACTATGGAGCAGATGAAGCCTGGAGCTGCTCTGGCAGGTAGGGTTGAGTCTGTCCTCTTCCCCCCATCCCCCACCTCCAGGCTCCATCTCCAGGCCCATAGGTGCCCTAAGACATGGTGCCCTTGAGGACCTCAGGCTCGAGCCTGCCCTGCGTTCTCCCAGCACCCTGTCTCTGCCCACTGGCCCCTCTGACCTGTTGTGCTCAGACTGCTGGAAGCTTGGGACAATGGCAGGGTCCCGGCGCCCCCTTGCGGTGTGACCTGGGGAGAGAGGAGAGAAGACACTGTCTTCCTGCAGCTCCCCCGTGCTTCCTGTGGGTCCTGCACCTGTGCCTCCAGGGTGGGGAAAGGGGCTGTGGTTGCAAGGCTGCGTTTCTCTCATGCCAGGGGCTTTCCATCAGCTTTCTCCACATTTGCCCTAGGTGATCCTAGGCCACTGACAGTCATTCCCTGCCTCTCCTCCGATGCTGTCCCATTGCAGGTCCGAAGTACGTGTGTCTCTGCACATGCACATGGTGGGGTGCGGGTGGTTAGGAGCATAAGGTGTATCTCTGCATCACAGTGTTGAGATGTTATATTGCTTGATTTTGGGGGACCATTCACCAGTCTCCTTCTTAGCCTCCCTGCCTCCAGTCTCATCCTAATCCCAGAAGCCTCACTGTAAATGTGAGCCAGTCCCTCTAAGGCTCCAAATTCATCCTGAATGCCTCACTGCCTGTGGTTCAGGTTAAAGCTCCTTCAGCACTGGACTTGGTATCTGGCCCTTGCCTATCCTCCACTCCTCCCCCACACTCATTCATAAACATTCCAGCTCTAACCACACTAAACTGCACTGTAGTTCATTGAACTGGGCTCAGCACACTCTGGCTTCTAGGCCTTTGTGCACATAGATCCCTTTGCCTGTCCATCATGTGGCTGGCTCACTCTCTCTTGTCCTCATGACTCAGCTCAGATGGTCCCTTCTTCCTTCACATCCCTGGGTGGGGGCTCCTCTGGGCCCCTTGCCCCTCTCTGTAGTGTCACACCTTCCACCCTAGGTGGGAAAAAGGGATGTCCTGTGCACAGCCAGGGCTGTACTGACGCCTCTGCCAGGGTCTGAGTGGTGGTCAATCTGCGTGAGGGGGGATCTCTACCTTGGGTCGTCCCCATGTGGCTGCATCTTGGGACAGTTGTGTGTTTGGCCATGCCAGTGTACGCTGGTGGTGCCTGGATCTCCAGCAGAGCAGTGTGTGCTGTGTGACTGTGTGACAGCCTGTCCCCAGGGGTGGCTCTCCCTACCTCCACCCATTCTAGGAACACTGTGGACAACCAGGTAGGTTGTGCTTCACACGAGGTGCCAGCCAAGGGGTGAGGGTGTGCCAAAGCTTGGAGACCCCCTCCTCCCACGCGGGGCTCTTGGTACCAGGTGGGGGCTGTAGCTGGCCGGCTTGCCCGGGCTGGGCAGCATGGGGGCCGCACTGCAGGGGTTGATGCGTTTCTCCTTCTGGCGCCGGTTGCAGAACCAGACGCGGATTACTTCCTTCTCCATGTGCAGCTGCTCTGCGATCAGCAGGATCTCCTCTGAGGTAGGCTTCTGGTTCTGCGGACAGAGGGCTCGTCAGCCCCGGACGCACCCTCCCACCAGCCTTCGGGGCCGCACAGGGTGGGACCTCACCGCTAGAAAACTCTTCTCTAAGGCGAAGCGGACGTTTGTCTCGATGCTGGTCCTCTTCTTGCGTCTCCGGCCGGGGAGCCCGTCGAAACCCAGGCTGGGGCTGCTCAGCTGGTTGGGGCTGGGCAGGCTTGAGTCCACAGACATAGTCTCTGTGTCCGGGAGGAGATGGGGGCGTGAGAGGGAGCCTCCCTGGCCCGCCGCCCGCGCGGGAATCCCAGCCCAAGTCCCACCTGCGTCATTGAGCCACTTCTCCAGGAGGGGCTTGAGTTTGCACATGTTCTTGAAGCTCAGGTTGAGGGCCTCAGAGCGGGAAATGGTCGTCTGGCTAAAGTCGTTGCCATAGAGCTTGCCCATGGCCAGGCCCACATCACCCTGGGCCGGTGAGGCGGGGAAGGAACGGCAGTCAGGGCTGGGCAGAAGGCGAAGCCCCGCCCACCATCTAACCCCGCCCCAACCCCGCCCATTAGATGATTCTGCCCCGTTCACCCCGCCCACTAGACTACTACGCTCCCTGCCCCTCACCCTGCCCACCATCTGGCCACGCCCTCTACTCCGCCCACCAGATAACGAGGCCCCACCCCTCCCACCACCAAAGGGTAGGCCGCCCTGTCTCCTCACGCCCACGGCCTGTCCTGGCGGGCAGCCTCAGACCTGTGTGAAACCCAGCTTAATGCGGCGTTGCTTGAAGGTGCGAGCGAACTGCTCCAGCTCCTCCAGATCACTGGGCTCCTCGGGATGGGATGGTGGCTCCAAGCATTTGGGGGCTGCGGGTGTGAGAGGTGCGGGTCGGGCAGCGTGGGGCGGGTCACGGCCTGGTGGGGTGGGCAGGTGGGTGGGATGTAGGGCCGAGGACCAGGATGGGGCTCAGCCTTGGCTTCTCAGTCCCCTCCCTCCTCCCTGCCATCCAGGCTCTCCCTGCAGACTCCCTCCACCCGCCCCCAGGTGGCTCCTCCCTACTCATGGCCAATCAAGCTGACCTCTGCTGCCCCACAAGGGCGCTCTCACTGCCCAAAATTCTCTGCACATTCCTCCTGGCCTGCAGACTCCCATAAGGAGCTGCCATCTCCTTCCACCAAAGGCTCTTTCCACGGGGGTTCACGGTTTTAGCCTCCTTTCAGGCAGGAAATCAAGGACTGGCTCTGCTATCCAGTTGCTAGGGACTCAGGGAAATTTCTTAATCTCCCTGGGCCTCAGTTTCTCCCTCCGAGGAATGGGAACAATCATGGCTACTCTACCTACCCCACAAGGTTGTCGGGAGAATCAGGTTTAAAATGACTAGGCTGCAAATAAAGTAAAATTAAAAAAAAAAAAAATAGGGACACTAGGGAGATTTACAAGGAAGCCGCAGTTCTCTCTGGAATGCTTCATTTCTCTAAAAATGAAACATCTAAACAGGTGATGGGTGCAGGGATGCTGGACACACAAGTCTTTGATCCACTATCCAAAAACTTCAGGGCCAGATTTGTTTTAGAATTCAGAAATTTTTCAGGCTTTAGAAAGCCTGCATGGGGCATATATCACAGATAATGTAAACACTCCTCTGATTAGGGTCGAGGCATTACCCTATACCCAGACATATCAACAGCTGTCAGTTAAGGGTGAACCCACAAGAGGGATAAAGAAGTCACACACTGCCTCAGGTTAAGACAGGTTAATTCAGGTTAAGACAGGTTTTGCAGCCAAATGACTTTCGGTGCCCACACTACAAGATCAACTTGATTTTCTGAGCATTTTGGATTCTAGTCTTGTAGCCAAGCCCTGTATTAGCATCTAAACTTTTTAGGTTTTCTGAAATAGTTTATATTTTAAAGGGCTGTTATGAAAAATAGGTAGGAGGGAACTTTGAAATTGTAATTATGAAAGAGTATTATCAAAGCTGGGGGCTTCCCGGGTGGCTCAGGGTCAAAGAATCTGCCTGTGATGCAAAAGACACAGGAGACACGGGGAGTTCTATTCCTGGGTGGGGAAGATCCCCTGGAAGAGGGCATGGCAATCCACTCCAGTATTCGTGCCTGGAGCACCCATGGACGGAGGAGCCTGGCAGAATATAGTTCACATCGTCGCACAGAATCAGACACAGCAGAAGCAACTAAGCACACACACATGATCAAAGTTTAGAATGCAGGCAGCACACTGAAAGAAAGGCCGTGGGGACGAGGCGGCCTGGAGAGCTCACACCATGCGGGAGGGGGCCTGTGCTCGCACCCTCTGGATGCAGAGCCAGGCTTCCCAGAGCTTCTGCTTTGTCAAAAGAAGCTGGGAATCTGGGAATTTTGTTGACTACTAACTCAATTTTTCAGTGAGTGTGGGCCACCGTTTGCAGTCTCTGGTCTGGAACGGGGACATGAACCAACAGACGCCTTCCTCAGGGAACCGCCCACACCGACCCTACTTGGAGTGCTGGAGGAGATCTGTGGCATTTATGATCTAAAGGCTTGTGAACTCCCTGAAATTTTGTTTTGTGCACTTGTGCCTTTTGGAGCAGTGAGAGGTCAGACTCAAATCTTCCATCAGATTCTCCAAGTAAGCCATGTACCTGCAAGGGTTAAGAGCCTCATTCTGTGAAGGAGCAAACCAACTCAGACAGAGAGAGCAGTTTGCCTAGGGTCACCACAGCAAATCGGTGGCAGAACAGCGCTGGGCCCTGGGGCTCTCGACCCCATCTTGGCCCCTGTGGCTGCGGGTGGGCCAAATGGGAAGCAGACCCTCACTCCTCCAACTTCACACTTTCACCCACACCCTGAAGTACTCAGTAGACCGCTTACCTGTGTGGGCAGCCCTGCCCGGGGCTGGGAGGTCAGAAGAGCTCCTGGGTTTGCTGAGGTAGCTGGAATAGATTTGGCGTCGGTAGCAGGCCTGGGGAGACAAGACGGACCACACGGGGTAAGGGGGGACAAGCGGGAGTCATGTGGAGGCATCGGGGGAGGCCGTCCAGGGTAGGGGGTCTTACCTGGCTGACTCTGCTGGGCCTGCGGCAGCAGGAACTGAGCAGGTGGCTGAAGGTGGTGGCCTGGCACAAGCACCAGCTGCTGGAGCTGGAGGAGCTGCTGGATGTCCTGGCAGGGAGGAAGGCGGACAGAAAGACAGCCTGAGTCCTGGCCCGCTTCCCTCCCTCAGCATCCCCCAAACCCCAAGTGGTGCTCCACAGGGCAGGCTGGCACCAGTCATCAAGGGATGGAGCACAGGTCGCTGGACACATCCCTCAGCTGAGGGCACCAGGGAGGCCTGAGCATCCTACATGTGTCATCACAGGAGAGCTCACTCATTATTTACCTTCTCTTTCTTGATGGGATATTTGCTTTGTCTTATATTCCCACAGAACAGATAGAATCACTTAAAAATGTAAATCAGACAGAGTCTTCCTTCCTTTTAAAACACTCCCAAGGCATATGATATCATGTCTGGAATTAGCTTTAAAATACTCCAGCCCTCAGTGACCAGACTCTTGAGAGTCCCTTGACTCCAAGGAGATCAAACCAGTCAATTCTAAAGGAGATCAACCCTGAATATTCATTGGAAGGACTAGTGCTGAAGCTGAAGCTTTGGCTACCTGATGCGAAGAACTGACTCATTAGAAAAGACCCTGATGCTGGGAAAGCTTGAAGGCACGAGGAGAAGGGGGCTCAACAGAGGATGACATGGTTGGATTGGTTGGATGGCATCACCAACTCAGTAGACATGAGTTTGAGCAAGCTCCAGGAGATAGAGAAGGACAGGGAAGCCTGGCATGGAGTCCATGGAGTTGCAAAGAGCTGGACACAACTTAGCGACTGAACAAGTGGCTGATTAAATTGGTACAATCACTTAGGAAAACTCTTTGGCATTGTTACGAGTTGAATTGTGTCATTCCCCCATACCCCCACAAAAAAGATATGTTGGAATCCTAACCTCCCCAGAACCCCAGAGGGTGATGTTATTTGGAAATAGAGTCTTTGCAGATGATCACGTTAATGTGAGGTCATTAGGGTGGGCACTGATCCAATATAACTAGTATCCATATAATCTGGGGAGATTTGCAGACAGACTGAGACAAACATGGATAGAGGGAAGATGACATGAAGAGATGCAGGAGAAGGTGGTCATCTGCAAGCCAAGCAGAGAGGCCTGGAACAAATCCTTTCTCCAGCCCTCAGGAGGAACCAACCTTGGCTACACCTGGATTTTTAAGTTCCATTTGCATGTGTGGCTCAGGAGCATATAGCATCTGTCTACAGTGCAGGAGACCCAGGTTCGATCCCTGGGTCAGGAAGATCCCCTAGAGAAGGGAATGGCACCCAACTCCAGTATTCTTGCCTGGAGAATCTGATGGACAGAGGATGACAGGCTACAGTCCATGGGATCGCAAAGAGTTGAACACAACTGAGCCACTAACACTTTCACAGACCAAAAGGATCTTTAGCGGCTTCTAGAGGCCTGGCCATATTCAGTTTCTTGATGTGAGTGCCTGTTAAATGAGTGTGCTCGGTTTGTGAGTCTCATTGAGCTATATACTTACGATTTGTGTACTTTTCAGTAGTTTTCATTTTATATTTATTTATTATTGTTTTGGCCATGCTGTGTGGCTCATGGGATCTCAGTTCCCCAACCAGGGAATGAACCCAGGCTCAAGGAAGTGAAAGCCTGGAATCCTAGCCACTGGGATACCAGAGAACTCCCTGTCCTCTTTTCCTTAAAAGCCCGGTGGCTCAGCAGTAAAGAATCCGCCTGGAATGTAGGAGACCTGGATCTGATCCCTGGTTCAGGAAGATCTGCTGGAGAAGGAAATGGCAACCTACTCCAGTATTCTTGCCTGGGAAATCCCTGGGACAGAGGAACCTGGCGGGCTACAGTCCATGGGCTTGCAAAGAGTTGGACACGACTGAGTGACTAAACAACACCTCACCCTTAGTAGAGCTTGGAAAGCCCCCGTTAAGTGCCCACTGAATTGAATCCAAAAGTAAGGCCAGAAATAATTGTATTAGTAGTATTGTTCTGATTTTGTATAACTCTTAGCTTATTGATTAAAATAAATAAATAAGAATAAAAATATTTGCTAACTCCTATCTCTCTGGGAGTGTGACTCTCAGGAGAAACCCCCTTTATCTCCAGAAGGCTGAAAACGAGGTCTGCAGATTTCTTTCTGAATCAGCAGGGAGAGGGAAAAGATGGGGAAATGCATTGCCATTTGCGTGCGTCTCACAGTGAGGACTTGCATGTGAACCTTAACCAGTCGCCTACCCACCGTTACTCCCTGATTTCTCCCTCCCTATCCATCCAGTGTATCCATAAGTCCTACCAAACATTTTTTGTATCTTTTTTTGGCCGAGTGTCACAGCTTGCAGGTTCTTAATTCCTCGACCAGGGATCGAACCCATGACCCCTGCGGTGGAAGCACAGAGTCCTAACCACTAGACTGCCACCGAAGTCCTCTACCTAATTTTTTTCTACACATTTTTGTGCTTTGAATGCTTCAAAATCTACCCCCTTCTCAGAATTTAAAAAAAAGTGCAACGTAAAATATACAGAACTTCAAAGCAAATCACTTATATTGAAATACAATCATCAAATATATTTTTGACTGTGATAAACAGTAATCAATGGGTTTCTTTGTTAACCCACTCAATAGGAGCAAGTAACAAGCTGAATGACTACTGTAATTTCAAAACAATGATTGAAAATTATATTTTAAAAGATCTGCAACAACTGTAATCAAATGTGGAAATATCTGTTCATTCTATAGGTGACCAAGTCCAAGCCCTCCCAATACTACTGTGCTCCGCTGCCTTTATGCATACCGGAAGGAAAGGCTACATTTTCAGTGAGAGGATAGTGAAAACCGAGACAAAATTTTTTTCCCATCCAAGTTCATGGACTCTCACCCTTGAATTCTATCCACAGACCCCTGTTAGGATGGTCTGTGGCACCCAGTTTCTTGTTCTTAAATATTAATAGAGGGAATTCCCTGGCAATCTGGTGGTCAGAATTCTGCGCTTTCACTGCTGGGGCCTGGGTTCGATCCCTGGTCAGGACCAAAGAACTTGCAAGCTGCGTGGCAGCCAAAACTAACGAAAAATAAAGCCTCTACAACTTTCCATCGGATTTTTTTAACTGCCACACAGCTTTTGGGCTCTTCGTTCCCTGACCAGGGAGTTCACATGAGGCAACTAAAGATCCTGCCTGCTGCAATTAAGACCTGGCACAGCCAAATCCATCCATCCATCCATACATTCATATGTGGGAAAAAAGAACGAGAGAGGAGATTCTGGGAACAGCAGTGAGCTGCCGCAAGACCAAGGGTTAGCCAGTAGGGAGCGCCATTTCTCCACAACCTAGCGCCATCTGAACCAGCTCGCCATCTGAAGCCACTTGGGGGCGTGTTAGAACCGAAACGCCATGGAAAAGTTAGAGTAAGCGGAGGCATGCCTGCTGGACTCTCGCTGGGATATTAGTGGATCATCTGCTCTGTCCCTAACCTGCGAGAAAAACCAGAACGGAGGGCTAGCACAGCCTATCAAAGCTGAGAAGGAAAGGGCCACATTCTTGCTCATCGCTGTCATCTGATCACCCCCTGCCCCAGAGCAGGGCAGTACAGGTGATACACGAATTTTCAGAGAATGCATAGGATAAATCTTAGGACTGATGGTGTCTGGGTGCCAGCCGGCTGGGTTTTGCCACAGGTAGGATCTTGGCCGCAGACTGGGGGCTAAAAGACTGAGACAGGGCGGTTATATGACCTACGGGTGAACTGCAGTGTAATCGCCCACTGGGCCGGTTCCACCTGGTGGGGAGGAGGCAGCCTTGAGAAGGAACTAGAGGCATCAGGCTGAGCCCAGCAGGTGCAGCGCTTCACTCCACCGCGCAGGCCAACTTCCCTGTCCCCCAAGACTGGCCTCCACACACACCGACAGCCACCCCAAGGGGAAGGTGTCAGTGTGGACATCTACACTGGCATGCCCTCCCTGACAGGGCGAATTACGACCTGTCTGGACACTGTGCTGCCAGGACATGAGTAGCCTGAAGTGAGGGCCAGGTGTGGAGGACAGGAAGGGATGGGGGCCAGGAGCCGTGTAGAGTACACTGCAGTGGCTGTGTGAAAGCCCAGTGGAAGGGGCCACTTGGGGGCAGAAAGCATCCATCCTGGGGCCCCCTGGGTGACACTGCACCCCCACCTGCTCAGAACAGTATGGAGAGAGTTCCCACAGTGGGTGGGAAGGTCACCTGGGGGTGTACGGGTCCCTTTCATCTGAGAACCGTGGCGATTCGAGTCTCGGATGTTGTGCCTGCTTCCTCCTTTTTTTAGGGTGGGGGCACACTTCACAGCTTGTGGGATCTTAGTTCTCCAACCAGGGTTCAAACTCGGGCCCTTGGCAGTGAGAGCACGTAGTCCTAATCGCTGGCGTGTGTCCATGCACAGCGGCTCAGTCATGTCCAACTCTGAGACCCCAAGGTTCCTCTGTCCAAGGAATTTTCCTGGCAAGAATACTGGAGTGGGTTGCCATTTCCTTCTCCAGGGGATCTTCCCAGCCCAGGGATCGGATCTGTATCTCCTACACTGGCAGGAAGATTCTTTTACCTCTGAGCAACCAGGGAGGCCCCTTAACCACTGCACCACCAGCGAATTCCTGAGTGACTTGGGGGTACGCCAGCTCTCTCTCTCTGGGCTGTACTGACTAGGGGTAACAATGCAAGGTGTCCTGGAATACCTGGGCTCTGGAGCCAGCCAGACACCTGACTGTCCTTTACACACCTGAGACCACGGGCAGTTCTTTACCCTCTTTAAGTCTCAATTTATTCAAATGACACCTCAATAATTCTTATCTCATGGGGCTGTTAAAGAATTAAATGAGACAATGCATGTAGAACATTTAGCCTGATCCCTGATTCACTCAAGGGGTTCTCCTTGAACAGTAGTCATTTTTACTGAGTCATTTCTCTTGGGCCCTCAGTTTTTCACATATATGTACATACATGCTAAGTCGCTTCAGTTGTATCTGACTCTTTGAGACCCCATGGACTGTAGCCCACCAGGCTCCTCTGTCCATGGGATTCTCCAGGCAAGAATACTGGAGTGGGCTGCCATTTCCTTCTCCAGGGAATCTTCCTGACTCAGGGATCAAACCCGTGTCTCTTACGTCTCCTGCACTGGCAGGTGGGTTCTTTTCCACTAGGACCACCTGGATCACTCTTTCATCTATAAATCAAGAGTAATAATGTCTAACTCTTCACTGGGTTGTTTTGAGGCCTGAGTAATATTATTATTCTCAAAGCATCTCGAAAACCAGAACATACTCGAGCATTTGCTGGCACCGTACCCTCCCATCACCTGCCTCACGTCACCCATGAGCTCTCGAGGGCAGGAGCCCCATGAGTCCATCCTCTTCCTGGAAACTGACAACTTTCAGCTCCTGCCCAGACCTTCCACCGAGCTTCAGCCTCCAATATCCATCTGCCTATTTGATGTCTCTACTTTTGGGTGATTAACAGACTCTCTGAACCCTACCATGTCCAAAGTGAAACTCCTGGTTCCTCAGCCCCGCCCTCCAAAACACCCTGTTCCTCCCCTGCCTTCCCCAGCTCAGGAAACCACCTCGCCACCACCCAGTCGCTGAAGCCAGAGTCCCAGGAGTCACCCTTGACCTACAGGATCCATACAAAATAGCATGCTGGACCCCACCTCCACCCTCATCACCTTCAGGGATGCCTGCAAGGGCTTCCCACTTGGCTCCTTGCTTCTAGTCCATTCTACCCAGAGCAGCTGGAAGGAGCTTTGTAAAGGATCAGTTGGGGCACATTCCTAACTTGCTTAGCACCCCCCACTGCCTCCCACCATACCCAGCACACCTTCCCAACTCCTTGATCTTGCCTACGAGATGCTGCAAAAGCCAGCCCTGCCTGCCCCTGCCATGGCCCCTCACCTCCCACTTGTCTCCCACTCACTGTTTCACACATTTCACCTTCCTCTGTGTCCTGAACAAGTCAGGCTGGCTTCTGCCTCAGGACCCTTGTACCTACTGTTGCCCTTTCCCAAGCTCTCCCACTGCCTTCATGCCTGACTCATTCAGGCCTTGGTTCTCAAAGGCCACCTTCTCAGAGAAGCTTTTCCTGACTATCCATTGAAAGTGACTTCCTCCTGCGGTTTGGGGAAGAATGGATACATGTCTATGTATGGCTGAGTCCCTTCGCTGTTCACCTGAAACTATCACAACATTGTTAATTGGCTATACCCCAATACAAAATGCTTTTGGTGTTAAAATAAATAAATAAGGGTTCGTTTCCCGACCCAGTGTGTTGTGTAGTGCTGCCAAAAAAAAAAAAAAAGTGGCTTCCTCCCTCTAGGGCAGCACCCTGTTTCATTTTCTTCATTACACTTATGCTAAAACCGTCTTGTTTTGCTGGTTTGTTGACTTGTTTACTGTCTGTCTCTCCACTAGAACATAATAACGTCCTCAAGGGCAGCCCCTCTGCCTTGCTCCCAGCTGTCCCCTCAGGGCCACGAATGAGAGCCTGCATACACAGGTGCTCAGTAAGTGTTAGTTGAATGAATAAATGACTGATTCCTCCGGTTGCCTCCACTGGGGAAGCTCTAAAGGTTGGGGTTGCAAGTGGACAGAGGTGGCCTGTCTCTAGCACAGGATCTTCTATGTATATCCCCATCCCCCAGAGGTTGGCCCTGCCACGTGGAGCAGCGACTGGGACAGCACACCGTGGAACAGAGCACCAGTCAACAGGGAGGAAAAGCACCTACATGCCAATTGCATATAACATCCCATGCTGTTGTTGTTAGTCACCAAGCTGTGTTGGACTCTTTGTGATCCCATGGACTGTAGCCTGCGAGGCTCCTCTGTCCTTGGGATTCTCCAGGCAAGAATACTGGAGTGGGTTGCCATGCACTTCTCCAGGGGATCTTCCTGATCCAAGGATCGAACCTGCATCGACTCCACTGGCAGACAGGTTCTTTACCATCTGAGCCCAACATTCCATGCTACCTCATGCTAAAATTCCAGGACAGACAAGCCACATAGATTCCCAGCCCAGGAGTCCTGGAGTGAGCAGCGAGCCTCGGCTTGGCTCCTGGACTCGGGCCTGTGGGTATACGGCTGAACACCTCCAGATGGGCGCCTGGGCTCACCTGGCATTCCCCCACCTCTTCTCTAGTGGCAGGACTCATCTCCTCCTGAGGTCCTCCCCTTCCCATTCTCACATCACATAGTCCAGGTGGGGGCTGAGTCCACCTTCTCAGGGGTCAGGAGACAATGACTTGGCAGTGGGTGTATTTTATCTTGCTGGGCACGGTGGCTGCAAGGCTAGAAGTGCTGGTATCCACTGTGCCCGTCCCAGAATGAAAAGGAAGACAGATCCCTGGGGCCAGGTCTGATGTTGTAGGCTGGGTCTTTTCAGTGGCCTGAGCCAAATACTCCCTCTTACTCTTAAACTGCCTAGAGCGGGGGCTGTGGCCGCGTTGACACCTCCTCCCACCTCATCCTTCATTTCTGCCCACCCACTGCCTCCCCAAGCCTGCCCTACTCTCTCACTTTGCACTCGCTCTTCCCATGCCTGGAACCCCTCCTCCACTCATCCACCTGGCAAACTCCCACTTGTCCCTCCTCGGTGCGGATACCACTTCCTCCAGGAAGCCTGTCCTGACTCCCTCAGACACAACCGCTTTCCTTCTCCTGTGTCCCCACCACTCCCAGCAGGTTTCTCCTGGTCACCTTTCTTTACTAGGTCCTGCCTGCCTAAAAGACCTTCTTGAGCTCTATTTTCTGTGGCCGTAAGATGGAATGGGGCCATTCCCCCAACTCGCCGGGCTCTCCAGAGACAAAATGATGTTTTAGTAGTGAATATAAATGTTCAATCAATGCCTCTCCTACCCTAGACATTCTGAATGACTCCCCAGGAGAGATGTATTCCCTACCCTTGATTGAAAAGCTGCAGCAAAACATCCCTCACTGATTCAGTAAATATCTGTGAGGCCACCTCAGTAGAAGGCACTGTGCCCAGTGCTGGCCACACAGAGTGTAAAAATTAGACGGAGTTCTGTGGTTGCCCAGTGGTTAGGATTCTGCTTTCACCACCAAGGGCTCAGGTTCAATGCCTGGTCAGGGAACTGGGATTCCACAACAAATGCGGTGCAGTCAAAAAAGAGTCAGTGGTAGAATGGTATTATAATCACCTCTTCATCTGTTCAAGATAGGAAAATACAAGGAAGGTTCCTGCCAAGCTGACCAACATGACTTTTTGGAAGCTGGCATTACAGGGACAGAAGCTAGACTTTCTCTTTGTACTTATATACAGTTTCAAAGTGCTAAGACTATGAATGCTCTTGACTCTCTTGCCTGCATGTCTTCTAAGTCGCTTCAGTTGTGTCCAACTCTGTGGGACCCTATGGACCGTGGCCCACAAGGCTCCTCTGTCCATGAGATTCTCCAGGCAAGAATACTGAAGTGGGTTGCCATGCCCTCCTCTATGGGGTCTTGCCAACCCAGGGATGGAACCCACGTCTCTTAGGTCTCCTGCATTGGCAGGCAGGTTCTTTACCGCTAGTGCCACCTGGGAAGCCCTTCAACTTTCTTAGAACTTCTCAAACATTTCTTGGTGGCTTATTGGTGTGTCTATTTCCCTATGAGACTGGGAGCCCCTCCAAGTCATGCCTGCTTCCTGCCAGGGCTCGACACAAGAGAAATATCTGTGATGTGAGGGCGGGACGGAGCTGAGCAGGTGAGAGAAGTTAAACGGCCCCAGCATGCACAAGACTCTCAGGCTGGGAAGACCCACAGGCTGGGAAGAGAGTCAAGCCAGGGCCGGGCCGGCTGTGACTGCAGTGGGGCAGTGAGCACAGGACGTAGTGCCCACCGCGGCCTGAGCGGGAGGCCGCTCACTTCCCTGCTCCTGGGCTGCCCGGAATAAACATTTATCTGCTGGGGAAGTGAGGTCACGGGGCGACGGAACTCCCAGGAAACCACCTCAGCCTAGCTTGGCACTCGCAGGGGACAGATGAAGATGAGAGCTGGAGGAAGCTGGGGCAGGCAGAGCGAGGGGAGAGGGGCTGGGCAGGAGCAGGCCTGGAGAATCAGGGTGCGGGCAGGGCAGCGGGCGGCAGAGGGTCAGCCTGCTGTTCCCGGGGTCTTTGGAGAGCCTGGAGGCACTGGCTGAACAGGAGTGTCTGCTGCTCCTGGGGCTGATGGCCTGGCTGGGTCTGCACTAGGCTGCCCTGTCCCTCTGCCCTCTCTGTAGTCTGTGTTCCTTCAACAGAGATTTTCGAGGGCCTATTTTCACACAGCCTTTGGTGATCAGGAAAGCAGAAAATCAAACCAGCGAGAGAAAGAGAAGTCATGGAAGACTTCCTGGAGGCACAGACTCCTGAGCAGGGACTTAAAGGAAGAGGAGGAGCTGACCAGTTAAAGACAGGCGACTTCCAGGTAGAAAGGAGGACAGAGATTGGAGGAGCCTCGTGAGGAGCCCCCGAGCCTCAGCACTGCCCAGTGAAGAGAGGTGTGTGCTGCGAGGCAAATTGCAGGGGTCTCTGGTGGCCAGGGAGGGAGGGGGTGCCAGAGAGGGGCAGCAGCCCCAGATCATGTGGTTACAGCTCTGGACTCGGGCTGGCAATGCCCCTTGAGCTCGCGGTATGACCTGAGGCAGGCGAAGTCACTTCACTCCCCCGGAGCCTCGGGCATGATGAGGGTCAAGGCGGTCGCATTGGCTCAGTGCCTGGTACCAAGGCCGCGTCCAACAGACGACATGGGGCAACAGTGACGAGCCAGGCATTGGGAGGATCTGTTTGGGAAAGTCACTATAGAGCAGCGAGGCCAGATTGCTCTGTGTTGCTGAGGAGCCAGACCTCGTGGCAGGAAGCGCTAAGAAGGCAGAAATGCGCTCGGTGTTAAGCCCCAAATGAGAGTGCTGGCCAGCAGTGGAGCCGGTCCATCAGAGGCTAACGGCTGCCAAGGGAACAGCCTCGTGGGCGCTGGACAGCTCCCTGGTGCAGACAGCACAGGCTGCCAGGGGATTCCTAGGGAAAGGGGCGGGGGAAGAGGAGGGTCCTAGGAACAGTCCCTGTGAGAAACTCAGGGCTATGCAGAGTTAAGCAGGGTCCCTTGTTCTAAGGCTTCCTAGGCTCTTCGCTGTCCTGCAACACGGGTCACAGACTCAAATGCTATATGGAAACCAGGTGAACAGCACAGATGGGTGGCATGGGCAGGTGTGGAAGGAAGGGGTGCGCCAGAGAGAGCAGCCTGTCAGAGAGGAGGCCTGCCCAGCTTCTACCCAGCTCCTGTCAGGGATCCCTATGGGAAGTCTGTGGGCCACTGCTAAGTTGAATTGGCCACTGCCATGGTTGGATGGTGTTCCCTATAAAGATATGGCGGGAATTCTAACCGCTGGTTCCTGTAACTATGACCTGGTTTGGGAGGTCTTTGCAGATATGATCAAGTTAAAATGAGGTCATTAGGGTGGGCCCTAATTCAATGACTGCTGTCCTTTTACAAGGAGGGGAAATGTGGACACAGAGACCGATAAGCACAGAGAAGATGGCCATGTGATGAAGGGGGCAGAGATTGGAATCATCCATCTATGAGAAAGCCAGCGATTTCCCACACCACCAGAAGCTGGAAGAAGCAAAGAGGGATTCCCCGAGAGCCTTCACAGAGAGCCCAGCTCTGCTGACACCTTGATTTTGGACTTCTGGTCTAACATGGTGCATTTTGGTTGTTTTAAGCCACCTCATTAGTGACACTTTGTTGTGGCAGGCCTAGAAGCTAATATGGCCCCTCACATGCATGATTCCACATAGACTGGAAGTCTGTAGAATGGGGAGAGAGAACGTGGCATTTCCTGACCCATAGGTCATGGGTCTCTTTCTGAAAGAGGGTCTCACTGGATGAGCCAGAGGACATGATGTGGGGACACTGATTCCGATTCTCAGCCTTTCGTTCGGGGCCCACACACAGGTCCTGCCCACTGAGGTGACCCCTGGTTTCGTCTGCTGTAAACTGAGCATGACATGTCAGCCTCCCAGGTGGCTGGGCCCCCGCAGCGAGGTGCACATAAATCGGGGAGTCAGATGCTCCCCTCACCTGGAGGGTGTGCTCCCTCTGAGCCTCGGTCTAGCCCCCCACTGATGGGTGGCGGCGTGCTCCAAGGCTTCCTAGGGTTGCTGGGGGACTGCCTGGCCGGTGGCTGGTGGTCAGAATGGTAAATGGTTCCCGGGGACCAGCCAGCCTCCTGCAGTCTAGGGTCCTTAGCTGGGGGAGGGTGCTCCACCGGGGGCTGCCCTTACCTGTGCTGTGAGCTGGATGGGCTGGGACAGGGTAAGCTGTGGGGTCCCCGGGGGCTGGCTGGCAGACTGTGGTGGTGGCAGGTCGCCTCCCGGAGGAGGAGGAGGCTGGGGGCTGCGAGGTCGAGGAGGAGGCGGAGGAGGAGGAGGAAGAAGAAGAGGAGGAGGTGGAGGCGGCGGCGGCGGCGGCGGCGGCGCTGGACTGCTGCACGGCGGCGGCCAGGAGCTGGGCCTGCGCTTGCTGCAGGAGGAGCTGCTGCTGAGCCGGCATCAGCGCCGTGAGCTGCGGGGGGGCGGGGCCGGGGCGGGGCCGAAGGAGGAGCGTGGGAGGAGCGGAGAAGGCAGCTAGGTGTTAGTTAGCGCCCCGAGCTAAGCGGGTTACCGGGCAGAAGAGGCAGGCGCGGACAGAGTGGCCGCGGGACTGGCGGGATACCCCAGGCCACCGTGGGTCCTGTAACAGACGGGGAGGCGGCTGGCCTGTCCGCCCCCTGCCCCTGCCCCGGCCCGCGTCCCTGTGCGCCCCGGTACTTACCCCGGCTAGCTGGCTGCCAGTCAACATGAGTTGGGCCTGGGGCAGGTGTGGCTGAGCCGGCTGTGGGGGCGGGGTGCTGCTGGGGCTGAGTCGCCGCTGGGGTCTTCAGCCTTGATCTGGAGGGGAGAGAGGCAGGGTCCGGGACCCCAGAATGTTAAGTGGAGGCCAGAGAGAATGCCCACCTGTGAACCAAAGAGAGGGCACGTGTGTGGCCCAGCGCTCGCACGGGGAGGAGCAGACTGGGGGGAGGCAAGGTCTGCAGGGGCCGGCTAACCGCTCAGGTTAGCCTCAGTTTCCACATGGTCAGAAAGGTTAACACACCCTCTGCACCCAAACTCTTGACAGGACAGGGTCGCCTTCGGAGAGTGCTTTTACTCTCTTGGGGGTCAGTTCCCCATGTGTCAAATGGGAAATGATGCCTGGGGACCCGAGGGTTCTAGGTACCACATCCCTCATCTGCTTCCACCCAAAGTACATCTCTTGTCTGTCTAGTGGAACAAGACTTTGTTGGAAGAAAGGGTCTTAAGGTATTAAAGAAAAATCACCGCCTTAGAATATGGGTCACAAAGTCAAAGCCGATGGAAAACAGGCAGATGGCGCAAATGGGTGATCTGGGCAGGCGTGGATGGAGTGGGCTGGAAAGAGTGTGCCCGCCTGCCTGAAGGGGGGCCTGACCAGCCCCAACTCTGGTCCCTGCCAGTAAAAATCTAAGGCAGAAACGTGGCAAGGTCAGCAAAAGGTGTCTGCAGGCCAGATGTGGCTCAGGTCTGCTGTCAGCCTCCACTCAGAGCCCGCTGAGCCCCTCATCTCTCCGTGGAATATACAAGTGCATCTGCATCAAGCACGAACGACAGACCAGCTCACAGTGCTCCCTAGGTCCCTGCCTTCCTCCCCTCCTACACAAAAAAGCCAGACAATGGTGGGCTGGCCTGAGAGGTCTGTTGGTAAAAGACACGTGGGGTGGGGGTGTGTGGCTTGATGGGTCTCACTCTCGGGCCCAGAGGGGAATGTTAGGGATCATCCTTCAGCCCACTCTACCAAACAACATCTTGCAAAGGGAGGTCCATAGAGGGAAAACAACTTGTGCAAGGTGACACAGCAACTTGGCAGGAGCGAGCATGGCGTTTGCAACACAGACTGAGACTGACAGACAGAGGCCCGGGAACGGCCAAATAACAGAGTGAGTGGCATGCCTCAGAGGGTGGGATCCAAGTGTCAGAATGCCTAGGGTGTGGGGACGCAGTGTGAAACGGCGGAACTAGATGTCAGGGCCACGGCTCCCCTCCTGGGGAAACTAAGGGCCTTCTGGAAGTCTGGTTGTGTTCCGTCTTTTGATCTGATGCTGACAACACAGGTGTTCAATTTGTGAAAATCCAGAGTTGTATGCCAAGGATCTAAGTGTGTGTCATATTTTAATGAAAGGTTTTTAAAAACTAACTCTGTGTGTCATTGTGAGAGTCCGAGGCTTCTCAGCGCTCTTTCCTTCTCTCTGGGTCTTTTAAGAAAAGTCTTCATTAGGTGCAAGGATGTCTCCAATACCTTCCAAACCTGGCTCACCTTCCCTTCTAACAAATAGAGAACTGGTCTCAGGCTTAGACCCTACAACAGGCAAGAGTCTCTGGGTAATTTTAATAATCATTGTCTTTATTTCCATGGCAAGTGATTCTGGTTTTCCATTCATAAAATTTCCACTAAAAAAAAAAGTTTTATTTTAGCTGTTGAGAAAGCAAGCCAGTTCATGAGTTGATTATTGTTGAAGCTGAATGACAGGTATCTGGAGGTTTGTTTTTGCTATGGTCTTCCTTCTACTTTTGTATTTGTTTCACATTTTCCATAATAATTTTTTTAAATTGAACCAATTTAACAAAATTGTGATGTAAATAATCATATAGGGTGGTGTGTGCATGTCTGACCTCCTGATGGAAGCTCATGAAGGACTGCCCTGAGGGAAACTGACACAGAGAGACGTGGTGGGATGGAGCAGCAAGGGAAGGGAGTGCAGACCAGCTGCGGACAGAGGCGGGTGGGGAAGGGAGCGGGGTCTTTGCTCCCCTGGGCCCCACTGGTCTCCTAGGGGAGAAGCAGGGCTGCTGTGGGGCAGGACGGGCGGCAAAGATTCAGAGGAAGGGGGCCAGGGCTGGGGGTGGGGAGGGGGGCAATGGATGCTCTTGGCTCTGAGGGCAGAGGCCAGAGCCCAGCTTGAGATCAGAGTGAAGCTGGTCAGAGTCAGGGGCCTTCTCCTGGGGGTCATGTCCGCGCACTCTGAACCGGACACCTGTCAGGAGGTCATCCAATCTGCCCACCCCCACTCCCGGGCTGGAGGAGACTGAGGAGCCTAAGGTGGGAGGGTGACTTCCCCATGGTCTCAGAGCACCTCCTGGCCCCCACCCCATCCTCCAGCAACCATTAGCCAGGGGCAGGAATCCTGCCCGGGGCCCTCTGCCCCTGTGCCATCTTCAGGCCTCTGGATGGCCAGCCACCCCCACCAGACTGGAGGGTAGAGACCCGAGCACAGACATCCCCTGAAGCCCAGCTGTGCCCCTGCAACAGGGCCCTGTCTGGATGTGGGACGTGCTCCATCTGGCCCCTTCCGGCCTGCCTGCTGTCCTCTCCTGCCGCATCCTCACTGGATCTGCCCACCCCCACCTGCTCCCCACTCCTGGCCTGGCCCCGAGTGTGTGTGTTGGGGGTGGGGGTGGGGCAGGCCCCCTGTTCAGTCAGGGAAGTTGGGATGGGGGCGGGGCCCTCAGCTTCCTGTTGTTCATCGCCCTGGGGCTCTGGGGGATTTCCCTGGCCACCCCCACCCCCCAGGGAAGGGGAAGGAGCCCTGGTGAGTCACAGGCCTGGGGCGGGAGCCTGAGGGTGAGAAGGGGCGGGAGGAGTCCTGTCACCAAGGTGCCAGGCCCTGGGCCCACAGCAGGCATCCGGGACCCTCTATCAAATGTCATACCCGAGCGGTCACCCTGGCTGCTCTGACCGGGGCTTACCTTGGTGCTGGGGCCAGTCGGGGACACTGAAAACGGGGAGGTCTTATTCTGGGGGTTCTGCAAAAGCAAGTGGGGGTGGGCGATGGGAACAGTGAGATGAAGCAACTCCTGACGCCCCGACCCTGCCCAGCAGAGCTCTGCTCTGCTCCCTTCTGCCCCTCTCCCTGACTCCCATCCCCTGCCTCCTGACCTGATGGTTAGTGTCTGGTCCATTTCTTTCAGGGTCTGCAAAGAGAGGGATGAGGGGTGAGTTGTCACTAGCCCCTGACCCTAAAACCTGAAGCGCCCCTGCCCTCTGCCCATGGTGACCTCTGCTCTCCCTGCCCCGTTCCCCACTTACCTGTGTGCTCTGACGGGGAGTCCAGACCTTGCTTCTCGGCCTCCAGGGGCTTAGACATTCTTATTTCTGAGGACAAATGAGGGATGCCAGTGGGCTGAGGGTGCCGAAGCCAGCAAGGCTCTGGGGCCGCTCTACCAGCACCACCCAGCCTCTCCCCCAGACCCCTAAGCCCCTGCCACCTTGCAAGTGTTTCCTTCCTGGAGACATGCCCTCTGCTCCAGGACCCTGTCCTCCACCAGTAGGACAGGAGAGGAGCCTCTTGGCCCCTCTGGAAGGTGGCACAGGGAGGGTCGCCTCCAACCCCCCGAGAGACCTGGGGCAGGGCGGGAGGTGAGGTTGGCCCTTGGTCCTGGTGTGGCTCTGGCCGCCCGGGGTTGGGGGAGGCTGGTGATGCTCCGAAGGAGCGAGTCAGCCTTGGGCCTCCTCGCAGCGGCCGCCCAGGCGCCCGTCCTGCCCCAGCAGGTTTCGGTGAGGCGTGTTTTCCACTCTGAGTGGGGCCTGGGAGGTGTGAGGGACGGCAGCATCCCCCAGGAGCGAGTCCTCAGATCTCCCGGTGTGATTCAGCGCCCCCGGTCCCCTCCCCGGCCCACCACTTTCCCGTCCACTCCCCCCTCCACCTCCCCTTTCAGGCTGGGCGGCCCCGCTCTCATCTCTGTGACTCCAACTCCAACCCCATCCGCTTCTGCCCTGACCTTATCCTCAGAGCCAACCCTAGACTGCAGCCTTACCTGGGACTGCAGCCCTTAATCCAACCCGGAACCTCCACCCTACCAACCCCATCCCACCCTACAGTCCGGCAGGCCCAGGAAATGGAAGGAGGTGGCAAACAGGGGACCTGGAGCAAGGGAAACAACCCCATGCTCACAATGCTCCGATTCTGATCACGGGAAGGTGAGTGCTACCAGCACAGCGCGAGATATGACTCAGAGCTCACATTGGCAGCTGGTGCCAATATTACCCCCATTTTACAGGGGAGAAAACTGAGGTTCCAGGCAGATGGCACCTCCCCAAGAGCCCCGTGAGACAGCCGAGGCACCCGGGTTGGACTGGGGTCCTCGTGACTCCAGGGTTCCTGCTTCTAATCAGTATCACTACGGTCTGATGAACTCGTTCTAATCCCCTCCACTTCATTTCCACGGTGACTCCAACCCAGGTTCACCCTGAGAGCCATTCAAACCCGGCCCTTCCTGGTCCTAGAATCCTAGTCTGGGTTTCTGACCGATGCATTCACAATTTTCTTACCCGCTCTGATCCCCAGCTATCGTCCAGACAGCTCAAGTCCTTCACCTGACCTCGACTCCCAACTTGGCCTCAGACCTTACTCCCGACCCTGGCTCTGACCCTAATATCTCACAACTCACTCCAAATCCCCACCAAGACCCTGTTCTATCAAAGGAGCCATCCAACACTAGCATGCTCTGTGTCCAAGACAGTTAAAGAAAAGAGAGATCTGAAAGAGCCTCAGCAACTGTAAAAGAAGTCCAGATATTTTGCGACTGAGGGTCACTTGACAAGGAATGCCACTCTGATTTGAAATTTGTGATTAAAACCAGCTCAGAGCTTCCCTTGTGGCTCAGTGGTAAAGAATCCACGTGCCAGTGCAGGAGCCACAGGTTTGATCCCTGACCCAGGAAGAGACCACACGCCTCGGAGCAACTAAGCGTAGGCACCACAACTACTGACGCCTGGGCTCTCGAGCCCTGCTCCACAAGCAGAGAAGCCACCGCAACGAGAAGCCTATGCGCTACAGCTCGAGAGCAGCCCGCGCAGCAATGAAAGCCGGGCGCCAACAAAGGGGAAAAAGGGAAAAGCCAGGGTGCACACTGCTGACGGGGCTGTAAATCCACCCAAGTACAACCCAGCAAAGTTAGAGAGGCGCCGCTTCCCGGCACATCCTCTCCTGGCATTCACCCCAGAGGACGCAGCGTCCTGCCCACCACCGCTCCTTTTCTAACCGCCCTCCTCCTACTGGAAACGGCTCCAGGGCCCGTTAACCAGGGACCAGTCAACACATTGGTACGTCTGTACAGCGAAATACTCCACAGCCCGGAAAAAAACAGGTCCTGCATCATGTATGCTGAATCTCACAAACCTGCGGCCAAGGGAAAGACATGAGACAACAGAAGTGGACAGACAGCAGGACTCCAATTAAGGGAAACTCAGAAACAGGCAGGATGACCTCAGGTGATTAAGGTCAGATTAGTGGACACCTTTTGAGGGGTGCTGACCTGGAAAGGGTGTGAAGAAGCCTTCAGAGGGTTAGAAATGTCTTGGGAGGTGATCTGTTTGGTGGTTTGGCGGGAGGAGGGGGTCTGTACATATGTAAAATTCATCAAACTGTACAGTTAAAACCTGAGCGTTTTACTCTCTATATGTTTTCACATACAAAAAGAAATAAAACAAGCTAATAATAAGCCAGCACATAGTCCTACTAAGGCATAAGCTTACAAGGCGGGAGTGGGGAGCAGGTGCCCAGATGCTCCCAGAGTTCAGGCCCTGTTTGAGTGGTTAAGGACACCGAGACCCAGGAGGTCACAAAGGGAGCTGAGGATGGAGTCCCCCCGCCTGCTGACCCTGGGGCATCAAGAAGCAGGAGTCCTGCCTGATCCTGGCTCTAAAGCTCCCAGACTCGGCTTCCTTGGTGGCTCAGTGGTAAAGAATCCACCTGCCGATAATCCTCCTGTCACCTGCAGGAGACCCAAGTTCAATCCCTGGTCCGGGAAGATTCCACATGCCGAGGGGCAGCTGAGCCCGTGTGCCACAACTACTGAGCCTGTGCTCTAGATCCTGAGAGCCCTAACTGCAGAGGCCTGAGTCCCCTAGAGCCTGCGCTCCACCACAAGGGAGGCCACTGCAACGAGAAGCCCGCGCACGGCAACTGGAGAGCGGCCCCTGCTCACCGAAACCAGAGAAGAGCCTGTGCAGTGACGAAGACCCAGCATAGCCAGATAAAGAATAAACGACATTTTAAAGCCAAGCAAATAAATCTCCTAGCCCTTGGCCCTGCTGCAGGCCACCACAAACCCTAGAGTGGCCCTGCATCCCTGCCAGCATTCTGGAAAGCCATGCCGCGGCCAGCCCTGCAGCCCTTTCTTCCAGCCAGTGACCATGCTGCCACCAGGAGCCCCTTCCCTGGCCATGTCCCCTTCCATGGTTCCCCATCTCCTAAGAAAAGCCCAGGCTCCCATCCTGGCCATCAGCGTGTGACCCTCGTCACATTCCACTGCCCATCTCTTAGCACTCATGAACCCTTCTCTTCGGTCATGCTGGCATCGCCCTCTGCTTGACGAGGGGGCGGGGGGCAGGGGTCCAGGCCGTACAGGTTCTTTCCTCACCTCGCCGGTGAACGCCCCTCCTGCTCACAGACTGGGGCGGTCTCGGGCCCCACCTCCATCCCAGAGGGCCCGTGCTCATCCTCGGCCTCTGCTGTGTGCTGAGCTGTACCCCTTGACACTCCTCTCTTGGATTCCTAACCCCCAGTAACTCAGACTGTGACCATCTTTGGAGACAGGATGTTTACAGAGGTAACAAAGCCAAAATGAGATCAGGCCCCACGTATAGATCAGGGCCTCAGGTTAGGACCTGATCCAGGTCGACTGGTGTCCCAAATAAGACGAGGAGATGGGGACATGGACAGGCACAGAGGGAAGACCAGGTGAGGACCCAGGGAGCCAACGGCCACCCCAAGCCAAGAAGGGAGGCCTTGGAAGAAACTCACCCCACTGACAGCTTGACCTTGGACTTCCAGCCTCCAAAATTTTGAGAAAAATAATTTCTATCGTGTAAGCCATCCCGTCTGGGGTTACTTTGCTATGGCAGCCCTAGCCAACTAAGGCAGCCTCTCCTCACCAATCCAGCCCCGAGCCCGCAGGGCTGTGGTCACCTATGCCCTTGTCCCTCCCCCTGATCAGTGGACAGGCCTGGGCTGACTCACTGCTGGGTCCCCAGCATCACCCAGCTTGGAAGCCCAGGTTATAAACATCTGTGCCTTGCTGCGGCTCCCTCTGTCTCTTACTTGTTCCTGCCTCTGTCCTGCTGTCTCTCTGTCACGTAAAGAGCCTTGGCGTGGGCTGGTCGCTCCGCCTGGAACGCTGTTCCCCACTCTGTCTGCCTGGCGACCTCCTACTCATCCTTCAGGACCCGGAACAGGCTCCGTCCTCCTTGAAGTCTCCACCCTGATGACTTCAGGTGGGGGTCTCTGCCCTCTTCCCTCCACCCTGGTTCCACCTCCCCGTCACTGTCCTAAGGGCTGCAGCCATCTGAGTCCCAGAATGTCTCCCCCATCAGGCTAGGGAAGCCATCTGGGGCCCTCATAGGCTGCATGGGTGGGATGAGCAGGGCCGCCCAGCTCTCTCCCTTCCAGGCCTTTGCCTCTGCTCCCCCCACCTGGGACAACCCCTTCCTTCTTGACTAGCAAACTCCTGCTCCTCTTTAAGGCCCCAGCTCCACATCACCTCCTCTGTGAGGTCTTCCTGGACTGCCCAGATGTTCAGTGCCTCTCTCGTCTGGGCTCCTTTGCCCCCAACATACCCTGACCGCCTGGGTGGTGACCCCTGCCCTAGACGGTGGGCTCCTTGGGGCCCAGACTGGAGTCACCACTGCAGTCTGGGACTCTGTCTTTGGAATGAACGAATGCAGGAAAGGATCCTCTCTCTGTGGTCACCTGATCTTCGACCTGCAGCCCCAGGCCCCCAGGGGCTCCCACCTGACCTTAACCCTTTAAGGTCACCTCCCCTCTGTAGGAATGGTGGCTGCAAAGGCAAACGTGGTTTTAGGGGAACTCTCTACCACTGTTTCCCCAATCCTACCCCCCACCCCCAGCTCCCACACAGCCCACACACTCCTGCAGCATCGGCTGGGCTGAGAGCAAAATGGCCAGAGCTGCCCATTCCCCAGGCCTCTGTCCTCTCCTCTCCTCTTCCTTCATCGAGCCCAACCTAAGAGGAGGGTCTCATCAAACCATCCCCAACAGGGATGAACTGGGGGACTCCATTTCTACCATAGACCCAAAGCTTCAGTGATGTCTTCATAGGGACTCAGGGTATGGTGACCCTGGCAAGAGGCTCGCTGAGACCCCATCCTGCAGGCTCTCTCTCTCGTTCCCTCTCTCCCTCAGTTCTAGACAAAGACTCATGCCCAGTCCTACCCCATAACACTCTGGCACAATGTTATGGCACAAGGTGAAACCTAAGTGTCCTAATTTTTTTGAGCCCCCTTCCATGTGACTCTAATTTGCTCTAACGTTCCCCCCTCCTTCAGAAGTGCCCCCTCAAAGCCTCATTCATCTGCACAGAAAGTCTGGGTGGCTCCTTAGGGTCACCCTTCCTCCTCCCATCTCAGGCAGCGTGAGACTTTTCAGAGGACTGGCAGGAAAAAGCCCTGTAGGACCCAGAGGGGCCCCTGGGTCCCACCACCCTTGGGTCAGACCCGCCCAGGGCTGCCCCGCCCCTGGACTTACACCGGCTTGCTTGCCCGACTGCCCCAGGCCTGGGGCCCTGGGTCCCCTCCGCCCCCCTCCCTCCTCGGACTTTCACTTCTCCTCTGCAGTTCCCCCAGCCGGTTTTAGCAGACTTGGGCCAGCTTCTCGTTAGCACTTACCGAAAACGGGGCTAAATATAGAGGGCCCAAGGGCTGCCCCTCACCCCCTCCCGGCCCCGCTTGGCCTGTCCCCTGGGTCCCCGGCCTCCAAAGCCCATAGGCAAGGCTGGGGCCTGGGAGCCCCTGTGGGCCGGGTGGGCGCTGCCGGGAACCTCTGCACGCCCACTGGCCCAGTCCAGCCTCCCGGGAGCAGCGTTTCACACCCACACCCCACAGCTGTCCCTGGGGCGGCCTCCAGGGAGCGAACACTCCTGGGTGTCAGGGAGGAGGATGCAGACACAACAAGAGCGGTGGCCCCGCAGCTGTGCTGACAGGAGCTGCCACGGAGCGTACACACCACAGCCTCAGCCAGGCGGGGCTCCGACACGGACCGAGCCCATGCAAACGCACACAGGGCAGGTGCGCGGACCCCAGACGGGAGTGTGTGCAGATGAAGACGCGAGCCCAGACACAGTGACACCAGCAGATATGCAAAATGCACACCAGACATGTGTGGGCACACCTGCCTATACACACACTCACACACCGAGTCACCCCCAAACATGCACACATACACATCCCAGAGTCACTCACAGACAGATGCACAGATAGACACAGATGTGCATACATGCATACACACCCAGGTCACTCAGATAGACACACACCAGATGTACACACACACACACACACAGAGTAATAGAGACAGGTACACACTCACACCCAGGTCATTGAGACAGACACACAAAGATGTACATACACAAGCTGTGCACACTCAGACTCATTCAGACACGCACACAGACAGCTACACACTCACACACCCAGAGTCACTCAGACACACAGAGAAGTACACACACACACCCAGAGTCACTCACACATACAAACAGCTACACACTCACACACCCAGAGTCACTCAGACACACATACAGACAGGTACACACACATCCAGAGTCTCTCAGACACACAGACAGATACAGATATGTGTATACACACACAACCGGGTCACTCATATAGACAAAGATGTACTCACATGAGATACGCACACACATATACACTCAGAGTCACTCAGACATAAAGGTAGACTCAAATGTATACACACACACACACACACAGTCACTAGACAGACATACAGAGATGTGTACACACACACAGGTCACTCAGATAGACACACACACACATGTGCACCTACTCACACTCCCAGAGTCCCCTCCTCCTGGGAGACGGCCAGGGTGCAACCCGGAATCCAGTCCAGAGATGTGGAGACCAAGACTGAGCAGGAGGCATGACCTGCTCAAGACCACACGTGTGTTAATTCACATCCAGGCTGGGGAGCCCAAGCAGGCCTTGCAGGCTGGGCAGTTCTCTGAGAAATCCAAATAAGAGGTCTAACCCAGTGCCTGATAAAGCCGCCAGACAGGGCTTTATCAGGGAAGAGACAGGGAAGAGACAGTGTGCATACATTACCCCGTGCAGATGCCCTGGGCCGCTGCGTCTGCACTGTGCACACGCACGCACGCACACACACACACACACATCCATAGTTGCACATACGGTCACTTCAGTAAATCATCACATCACACAGCATCCCGCAAGTAATCTTCCTTCTACCTCAGCCCCCTCCTTGCCTCCCTTGCCTGCTCACACCCACTCATCCTTCATCTCAGACCAGACATGCCCTCCTCCAGGAAGTCCTTCCTGATGCCCCATTAGCCGAATTGGGCAAGTCTTCTGGGCTCGCCCAGTGCCCTGTGCCTCCTGCATCCCAGCTCTTACCCATCTGCCTCTGCTCCCTCCCCTTATCTGCTGACAGGTCTGTCTCTGTTACTGAACTGTGCACTCCAGGAAGACAGACCCAGAACTGCCTTCTTTAGTAGTATTTCCAACATCCAGCACAGAACTGCTCCATAAATACGTGTTGATGATGGATCACAAGACACCCGCAAATGCTGATGCACACAGACGCAGGCCAAACCAAGATTCAACCCCACAGACACCCACAGTGGGACACATCCCCACGGTCAGAACTATAGGGCCACAAACAAAACACCCTTAAAGTATGGACACTGGCCGTGGTCCAGGCCCCGCTATTACTGTATCACCTCACTTAACTCTCCTATCCGCACCGCCTAGAGCATCATTAGGCAGAGAGGGCCACGCTATGCCAAATGAGTCAACAGGTACAGGTCACTTTGTATAGCCCTTGGCAGACAATGTTCACTCAGTCTGCTGACACTTGGTGCGGGAGGCGGTTCATAAACACACAAACATATCATAAATTTTCAGGGGTGATGAGTACCATGAAGAAAAGACAGAACAGGGTGAGGGGCCCGGGAGTGCCATGACTGGCTGCCCGTTTAGATGGGGAAAGCAGGGGAGGCCACCCGAGAAGGGGACATCGGAGGTGAACGAAGTGAGGAAGTGAATCAAGAGAGCCTTGCCAAGGCTATCCCCACAGTGCCACACACACAGCCTCTCACACACGCACACCTGACAGTCATATATAGAAAAGGCAGAACCACTGTTCACATGCGCGTATACAGACGCGCGCACTCCGGAGGTCCAGTCCCCAGGCAGTCCTCTCCCAGGATCACGCACGCTACCCACCCGCTGGCCCTCTGCATGAGAGCAGGGGACCAACACCTGGCTCCATCTCCCCACCCCCAACCCCCAGGACAGGGAGCGGCAGAGGAAGAGAGGAGAGGGCCAAAGGCCCCCAGGGCTGATGCGAGAGGGGAGGGGACAGAGGAGCTGGGGGTGGGGACGCAGGATGGGGAGTGGGGCAGCTGCTGGGGCACAGAGTCAGAGAGCAGGGGAGCAGCCAGAGAGGAAGGGCAGGCTGAGCCAGAACGAACCCCAGGGTGCTGCCTGTGCGCCCCGGCCCCTTACCTGGAGCCCCCATGCTGGAGTGAACCATGCTGCCCACCCCGCAGGGCTGGGGGAACAACTGTGTCATCTCCCCGCCCTCTCTGGGGGCCAAGCCCTCGCTGCCGGAAGTCACCCAGGAGGAAACCACAGGGTCCGCCCCATTCGGAAGGGAAAATACCCGTGCCCGAAGGCCCACCCCAGCCGGCAGCGGACCCCAAATCATGTGTGTGTGTTGGGGAAGTGGGGGTGGGGGGTAGAGCGCAGGGAGGTTGGAAGAGCTGACTCTGCAGCTGTGCCCCCAGGAGGCGCGCCCTGCCCTCTGCCGCCTCCACCAGCCGGGCACATCTGGAGCAGGGCTTGTGGGTCTGGGAGAGAAGGTGGACCCAGAACACGACACTAAAACACTGGCTAGGAGTTTGGGGCGGGCCTTTCCCAATGCTAGGCCCTGCCTGTCACAGCTGACAGCCATCATCTCTGAAGGTGCTATTTGCCCCCATTTTCCAGACAAAGACTGAGGACCAGAGACGTGAGGTGGCCTCTCTAAGGGCTCAGAGGCAAGAAGCGTTGAAGCCAAGAAGCAGGGCAGGAGAAGGCTTCCGCAGACTGTGGCCAAGGGGAACCCAGCCGCGCCTCTGCCCGCAGGGGGGGGCGTCCGCGGCCACCACTGGGAGAAGAGGTACCCGTGGGCAGTGGTAGGGCCGGGCCTTGCCCTGAAGCGGCAGGAGGTCCACCAGGGGGCAAAGCGGGCGCCAGAGGTGGCTAGGGTGGAGTGAAGTACCGGGTCCCGGGGCCACGGGCTGACCCCTTCGCGCTGCGGCGCTCGCGGCCCAACGCTTCCCTCCGTGCCCGCCAGAGGGCAGCAGCTCCCCAATCAATGGGCCAGAGGGCGGGGCCGGCTGCGGAGGAGGTGCCCCGCCCTCCGCCCCCTCCCCTTCCCCCGCCCGCCCCCGCGCGCACACCTGCGAGGGTCACACAAAGGCGCAGGACTCCCCGCGCGCGGCGGCGCAGACAAAGGCGAGGCCCAGCCCGCTGCCCTCTTCCGCCTCCCCGCCCGCGGTCCGAGGCTGCTGGGCCGCCTGGTGCCTCCAAACGGCCCACCTGCTCGCTCCGGGCCCTGCAGGACTCGCTGCGCCCCTACCCTATGCTGGCGGGACCCCCAGGGCACGCGCGCGCACACGGACGGCTGGACTCCTATACACACGCTCAAGTGTTTCTACACAGGGACCCCAGTACTTCACACACACTTGTGTACATCCAGACACATGGAAACACTCCTTGGTGCCCAGGCCCTGACAACAACTAACACTACCCGCGTGTGCCCAGAACTCTCTGCTCTGTCATGCGGGCACATAGGCACAGCTATACAGGTGTACCCAGGCATACTTCCCGGCCATGTGTGCCCACGTTCACACCCATGCACACTCACGTGAGTGCCTTCAAGAGTGTCTTTCTGCCTGTATACAGGCCCTGTGCAGCCCAGACACTCCCAGGCAGGCAGGCCCACTCCACGAGAATGATGGTGGTCCTTACATCTGCACAAAGGGGACAGTGGCCCCACCAACTACACTTGTAACATTCAGTATTGTGAAGGCCATTCCTCTGAGCAGATTCGGAGACCCTGCCGCAGCCCCCTGGCTTCACCTCAGACCTCCTGCCTCCGGGCCCACCTCTTTGCTCTCTCTCTCTCTCTCAGATGGCAGGATTTCTATACGGGAGGGTCAGGCATCTGGTGGATTGATGGCATTGGAGCCATCAGTCTTGAAGCTGCATTTGCCTGCTAAACTCTTTTTTAATTTAGGATTTATGTTTTGGAAGACTTGGAAATGAGGGTAATAAGGACTTTATAGAGGGAGCAAACCCCCACCAAAACACCCCCATGCTCCACAGTCAACACCATCCTTGTCAAGAGGGAACTCCGGGTGGTAACTCAGAGATGGGAGAGATGCATCCCCTGTTTCCGGTGCTGTCCTCCCAGGCCTCTGGCTGAGAGGTGGAGCTGGGGACAGCCTTTCATGCCCTCCCTACCCGTGGTGGGTAAAATCACCCCACCCCTCTTGCCTCTCAAGCGGACTCCACTATTATCGCCTCTAGAAGACCAGAATTGAGTCCCTGAGCTGGAGTCGAGGCATCTTGAAGAAGAATGGGCCTGAGACTTCCACCTGCCCAAGAGAAGACAGAGGGGCTGAGTTAGGGGCATGCTGGGTGGGCAGGGCCTGGCAACCAGGAACGGGGAGACCCAGGCATGGGAGATAGTGGCCATTTAGCTAGAGACGAGGCCTTAGGCCAAGTTGAGCCAGGCAGGTAGGGCCTGGGAGCTGGGGAGCAGCGGGGGCCACTAGGGGTGCAGGGAGCCTGGGAGGGAGGCGGTGCAGGGGAGACCAGGCTGGGCTCAGGGCTGAGCGGTAATTAAAGGAGACGTAGGGGGCTCCCCAGGGCCAGCGGGGCTGGTAACTGACACGCGGGCCCCATTGCTCCGCTCATATTTCTCACCGGATCGATACGTTTGACTCCCGACAAGACAATAATCGCTTGTACGCGGCCGGCGAGTCGATCAAATACATTATTAGAGCGAGGTCCCCTGGGGGCCCGGCGGGGAGTGGTGGGGGAGCAGCCAGCCCACCGGGGACAGCAGAGCGAGATTCTTCACCCCTCAGGGCCCCCAACCATGGCCTCTTCCTCTCGGCCGCCCCTGGGGACCCTCTCTGTGGCTTGGCTCCCCAGCCTCTTTCTGCATCTCGCTGTGTCTGGCGACCTCTTCACTCAGCCCCCGCCCATGTCCCTGCTCCGCGTGGGGACCCCCAGCCATGTCCCTGCTCTGCGTGGGGACCCGAGCAGGGTTTCCCTGAAGTGCTGCCTCATCTCTAGGGCTGTAGCATGTAGGAGCTCAGAGAGGGGCCCAGGCTGACAGGAGACAAGGAGGCCGAGCTGCCTGTGAGTTGACAGCCAAGCCAGAAGGTGAGCTTGGGTCTGAGATTCATCGACATTGCATCTCAGCATTCTGCCTTCAGCAGAGCCCAAGGAGGGCCACCTCTGCATGGTGAGGTGGGTTGGTGGGTAGACTGTCAGGGAAAGCTGATTAGGGACCCAGACACAGAGGAAAGCAGGACGAGGGGTGGCAGACACACAGACCAAAGTATATCTGGCTGGCCCTGCTGCAGGGTTGTGCAATCCTCCCAGTAAGGCCTCCAGTCCTCTGGAATCAAACCCCGCCTGGCCCCCCACCCCCGGGCACTGCCTGTCCACCTCTTCCTGACTTCCAGACTCGTTTCCTATTTACACACCTCCTTCATCCTCAGCCTTGCCCTCAGAACTACACAAAAACAGACAGTAAGTCAGGTCTGGCCTGTGGGCCATAGTTTGCCAACCCCAGGCTGAGACCATTTACCTGCAGTATAATTAGTGATACTTGTTTGATGTTATTTAATTGCTAAGTCATGTCCAAGTCTTTTTGCGACCCCATGGACTATAACCCTCCAGGTTCCTCTGTCCATGGAATTTTCCAGGCAAGAATACTGGAGTGGGTTGTCATTTCCTTCTTCAGGGGATCTTCCTGACCCAGGGATCGAACCCATGTCTCGGGCACTGGCAGGTAGATTCTTTACCACTGTGCCACCTGGGAAGCCCCCAAGATTCCCTGCATGTCCCTTAGAGCCAAGCTGTGAGCTGGGGGCTGAGGACTCAGAAGAGAGCTAGATCTGAAATCTGCCCCGGGGAGCTCACAGTCCAAGGGGGAGACTGGATTTGATGGGAGTTTTCTGATATTCCACAACTGACTCAGAAAGTATCTGATAAATGCTAGTCAAAGATGAATCCCAAGACATAGACTTGAGGCTGGATTTGATGTTGTAGGTGGAAAGATTCTGAGCAGGAAGAGTCTGTATTAGAAAGGCCCACTGGGGACTGGTGTGAGAGCAGGCTGGTGGGTGGAAGCTGGAGAAGATGATCAGAGAAGAGGCTGGGACAGTGGTCTAGACAACAGGAGAGAATGTGGCCATGGGGATGCAGATGAGAGGATGAGCTTGAGTGAGATTCTTGAGGACTTTGGTGGACTTTACAAGCAGGCAGCTGAGCAGGGTGGATGGGTGGGTACTCAGGCCATCACTGATGGACACTGGTAAGGGGAGGAGATTTGGGGAAGATGCTTAGGCTGGTGCCAGGGATTGGGGGTGGGGAGAGGTCAGCAAGGTCTATGGACCAGGAAGGCAGCAGATGTTGAATAAATTCACATTGGTACAAACACTCCTCACGCATCTCCTGCCCACCACCAGTTTCCCAGACCCACCAGAAATCCCAGAAATTCACCACACACAAAAAGAAACGAGGAAGCATCATGGCCCAAAGAAGAAAAAAGTCAGAGGACCAACTGCTCCCCATTCTGAACCTAGCCATCTGGTGGCCAAGGGCCAGCCCCCGTGCTCTGTGGGCCCATTTCCCCACCTGAAAGTGGGAGGTGGGCTGGAGGAGCATTCTAAGACTTCTTCAAACTGTTAACATTCTGTGGCTTGAAAGGGTCAGGAACAGGCAAGATGGTCTGATGGCTCCATTAGCGGCCATGTTCACACAGCTAGCTTGGGTAGACCCTAAGTCTCTCTGACCCCAAAGCCTGCACCAAGACTGCTGTCCTGGGCTTGTGGCTCCTTACTTGGGCTTGTACGTGTCCCAGGCTGTAGGCTGTCCCGGAACAGACCCACCAGGACATCCGAAGAGGCAGGTGCTGGGCCCTGGGCCTCCCCTGAGGAGGCTCTGCCCTGGGCACAGGAGCCCCCGCCAACCCCTAGCCTGCAGACTCTGCTCCAGCCCAGACCTCCCACTCACCAGCACCAGCACCAGCACCGACTCTGCAGGCTGACGGCGCTTTCCTTCCTCCCAGCCCAGGGAGCTGTCCAAAGGCTGAAATGCAAGGGCCCTCGGAGCGGTCCAGAAGCCCTCCACTAACCCCGCTGCTGCCTCCAGGAAAGCCCAGCCTGCTCACCATGGATGGCCTCCAGGCGCCCGCGGGACCTCACTTCTCCTAACGAGACCCCTGTGTGCCTGCCACACCAGAGAAAGCCGAGTCTGTCCCCACTTGGGGCCTCTGACCTTGCCGACTCCTCCCCTAGAACGCTGTTCCCCATCTGTTCCCTTTCCTCTGACCCTTCAGGACTTAGCTCAAAGGCCGCCTCCTCCCAGAAGCCTTCCTCGGCCACTCTCCACTCCAGCTCTTGCTCAGCAGCTCAGTCGTGTCTGACTCTGCGACCCCATGACTGCAGCACGCCAGGCTTGCCGTGCACCACCGCCGGCCGGCATTTGCTCGGGCTCAGGCCCCCGAGCCAGTGGCCAGCGCTGTTCTCTTTGTAGTGCCCTCTGCAGCTCAGGCGCTGCCACCGTGCCTTACTGTTTCGCCCTCTGAAATGTAAGCTCTCTGAAAGCAGATGCTGTTTTGGTCTTGCCTTCTGCGGTATTCCCTTCTGAAAGGGACACACCACGCACTTAGATCCTATTTGTTGAATGAATGGATCCTTCCAGGCTCCCACAGCCCACAGAATGAAATCCAGAGCTGGCTTTCCAAGCTCGAGTGGACATGGGCCTCTGCCAATCTCCATGGACAAATTGCCTTCAGAGCTTACCTTCTTCCTCTGGGTTCGGCAACTTGGGGTTCCATATGTACCCATCCTCCGAGCTTCCTGTGTTTGCTGGGCAAATTCTACTGGCCTCTACAGCCTCGGCTCAAATCTCTCCTCTCTGGAAGCTGTCTCTGACTCCACGGGAGGCCTACTTAATAGTGATGGCCTCAGTCTTCCCACAGTTCAGGCATCTTGGGCTTAGCACTAATCATACTGCACTGAAGTTACTTCCCAATGAGGCTACCCTCACAGGGCAGGGCTGAAGGGCAGGGTGGGGTTTCATTCATTTTTGTAGAATGGAGTCCAGCATTGATCTGCAGATAAGCCCTGCTGAATGAGGACATCTGCCCCGTAGACTGACACTTTATAGAGCTGGATGTAAGCACTAGTGCTTCCCAGGTGGCACCAGTGGTAAAGAACAAACCTGGCAGTGCAGGAGACATAAGAGATGCGGGTTTGATCCCTGGGTCAGAAAGATCCCCTGGAGAAGGAAATGGCAACCCACTCCAGCATTCTTGCCTGGAGAATCTCATGGACAGAGGAGGCTGGTGGGCTACAGTCCATGGGGTCGCAAAGAGTTGGACACGACTGAAGCAACTTAGCATGCAAGCACTGATCTGGGAGTCAAACATTTGAGAGTGTGGAAACTGGTCTTTCCATTCACTTGCTGTATGACCCTGGGCAGGTGATTTCACCTCTCTGAGCCTCTGAGGATCCTCATCTTTGAAAAGGGGGCAGTAATGTGGGCTGATCAGTGGTAAAGAATTCACCTGTCAAAGCAGGAGATACACAAGACCCAAGTTCGGATTCCTGGGTCAAGAAGATCCCCTGGAGAAGGAAATGGCAACCCACTCCAGTATCCTTACCTGGGAAACCCCATGGACAGAGGAGTGTGGCAGGTTGCAGTCCGTGGGACAGCAGAGGCAGACACGACTGAGCACGTGTGCAACATGGGCTGACAGGAACTTCTTAATCTTTTTTCTTTGTTTTTAATGGTTCCTTGTGCTATAGCGTAGGACTCTGTTGCGGTCAGTCTTAAATAAAACACTGATTACCATGCACAAGGAGTTCAGAAAGTTCACAGTGTTTACCACACCAAAGTTTGAAATAGAGAAAATCAGAAATAACATAAATGCTACCACATGACAGTGGCTAATACAGCACAGCATATTCATACTCAGGAACAGTATGTGATCATGAGAGATGATGGAATTGATCTGTGAATATGGACATGGAAAGTTCTCCAAGACTCTGCTGAATGCAAACGCAAGCTGCAGAATGACTGACACAACTTAACATTATTGATGTAAAACACATACCAAAACCTCTATGTATTTTCTTTGGGTGTGCAGGTATTGGCAAATGCAGAGAAAAGGCCCAAAGGGTAACTAATCAGCTAATGACAACTACCTCTGGTGAGTGGACCAGAAGTGGGAAAGTACATGTGTGTGCGCACATGTGTGCATGCTCAGTCATGTCTGACTCTTTACAACCCCGTGGACTGTAGCCCCCAGGCTCCTGTGTCCATGGGATTCTCCAGGCAAGAATACTGGAGTGGGGTGCCATTTCCTCCTGACCCAAGGACCGAACCCACGTCTTTTACGTCTCCTATGTTGGAAGATGGGTTCTTTACCACTGAGCCACCTGGGAAGCCCCCTGGGAAAGCAGAATGGACTCAAATGGGATTTTTTTAAAGATTTTTATATAGACCATTTTCAAAGTTTTTATTGAATTTGTTACAATATTGCTTCTGTTTTATGTTTTGGGGGGTTTGGCCACAAGGCATGTGGGATTTTAGATCCCCAAACAGGGATGGAACCCCATCCTCTGCATTGGAAGGTGAAGTCTGAACCACTGGACCACCAGGCAAGTCCCTCAAATGAGGTTTTAACCTTTTCTGTTATGGTTTTGGTTTTTATAATGAGATTGTATTCATTTTTGAATTAACATTAGACTATGAGTTATAGGTAGCAAACTACAAAGTGAAACAAAGGACTGATTATCCCCCACAGTGAAGAAAGTGGTCACCTCCAGCAGGGAGGGAGGGACAGGGTAGGGAGTGGATCCTGGGCTCTGGCTGCCTCCTGTATACAAACCTAGGTGGCAATCCCATAGATGTTCACTTGATAAAGACTGATTCAACTGTACATTGATAACTCTCTCACATAAGTGTGCTTCCTGCAGGCAGGGGCCAATTCCCACTCATTTTGGTATCATCTGCTCTGCACCCCAGTTCACTGCCCAGAAGCAGATGTTAATAAAAGGCTAGATTCGGTAGCATGCACCCCAGGCTGCTAGAGCTCCAAGGGGCCAAGGCTGCTGTCCAGGGTACTAAAGTCCACAGCCTGGGAAGCCTCAAGGAGGCCGGGCCAACGAAGACAGCTTCCAGACCCGATATCCTAATTGGCCACTCTGCGACCTGGCTCCTGCTCGCCTCTAACACATCACCTTCCATTGCTCCCCAGGCCTTCCCAGGTGGCGCTAGTCGTAAAGAACCTGCCTGCCAATGCAAGGGACATAAGAGATGTGGGTTCAGTTCTTGGGTGGGGAAGATCCCCTGAAGGAGGACATGGCAACCCACTCCAGTATTCTTGCCAGGAGAATCCCATGAACAGGGGAGCCTGGTGGGCTACAGTCCATGAGGTCACAAGGAGTCAGATACGACCGAAGTGACTGAGCACGCTGGCGCACACACACGTTGCTCCTCATCATTCGCTCACGTCCTCCAGGCTGAAGCTCCCATGTGCCTCAGGACCTTTGCTCTCGCTCTCCCTGCTGGCTCGTGCTGTCTTTGCCCAGGTATGGCGGTGGAGCACGCCCTCGCTTGTTCCGGGAGTCAACTGACACATCCTCTCCACAGAGAAGTCTTTTTGATCATCCCAACCCACACAGCCTTTCCCCTCCTCATCACTCTCCATCTTTCACTTGGCTACCGTTTTCTTCCAGCACCTGTCACTGACATTCGAGTTTTTGTGTGTTCATGTGCTTGTTTATCATGCATCTCCACCCACTGGAATGTTCACGCTGGGAGGACGGGGAGCAGGTCTGCTCTGTTCGGTTTCAGCCTCCTATTTAAAAGGGCCCCAGGTGCACAAAATGGCATTAATCATAACCCGTGGTTCATGGCTTTCTCCCACCACTGGGATGGGCAGAACCCTCTTTCATTCTTTATTTGCCTATTTAATTTATATTTAATAAATTATGTGGACACATTATTATGTGTTCACGTTAAGCCACCACTCACCATACGGATTAGAACTGTGACAAGTCACACTGACTCGTGCCTGACGTGTGCACTGCCGTGTCCCCAGTACCTGCCACTGAGGAGGATCTGTTTGCTACAGGAGGTAAGGGGCACCACGCAAAGGGAAGCTCACAGGAGCACCCGCAGGGCCTCACGAGGAGGGGGGAGAAGAAACCGAAGGCCATGCCTTCCCATAAGCTCTCCCTCTCCTCCCTGGTGCTCCCACACCCTCGTTCAACCTAGCCAAAGTTTCTTCAAGACAGTTCAATCCTACACCCTCATGGATGGCCCACTGTGCCAGACCCTGTGCCGAGAACTGGGAACACAGAGGGACTTCCCTGGTGGTCCAGTGGCTACGACTCTGAGTTCCCACTGCAGGGGGACCCAAGTTCGATCCCTGGTCAGGGAACCAGATCCCTCATGCCACAACTAAGAAGTCTGCGTGTCACAACTAAAGGTTCTGCAAGCCACAACAAAGATCAAAGATCCCACATGCCCCAACGGACACCTGGTGCAGCCAAATAAAAAAATGTTTTAAAAAGATAGAGAGAGATTGGTTGGTGGTTTAGTTGCTCAGTCGTGTCTGACTCTTTGCGATCCCATGGACTGTAGCCCGCCAGGCTCCTCTGTCCACTGGATTTCCCAGGCAAGAATACCAGAGTGGGTTGTCATTTCCTTCTCCAGGGGATCTTCTCGACCCAGGGAAGATCTTCTTGAACCTGGGTCTCCTGCATTGCGGGCAGATTCGCAGATTCTTTACTGACTAAGCCACCAGGGAAGCTCGAGAGAGCTGAGGACACCAGGACAATCAGCCTTGGCCACACCCCCTGAGCATTTTCAACCACCCCCACTGGTGCTCTCCCCTCCCCCCACCCCACCCCACCCCTACAGGGTCCCACGATTATAAGTTATAAGAGCAGCTACCCAGAGGCGCCTGATCCATGCGGCCATGGGCTCTGTGCATCCTGTCTTGGCATCTTCCAGCGATTCAATAAAGCAGGTGCTGTTATCCACCCTCCACCCACCGGTTTTCAAAGGCACACCCTGAGGTGGACTGTAGCCTGCAGGTCAATCCCAGAGCCTTGCTTTCCTTACCACCAGGCACGCTGCCTGCGTGATCGTGTGCACGCTTCTCCTCGAAAATCCGGGAGGTCCTAAGCCTCCTGTATCTCTGCAAAAGCAACTGAGGATGATGGAAAAGGTGTCAACTTTGAAGTCCTGTAACAAGTGGTCAGGTCCCAGCTGCAGAGTTCAGGGAGGCATTGGGGGCAGGGGCAGGGGTGTCACCTGGCCCGAGTATTATATTCACGAAGGGCCTCATTAACCAAGATGTGCATTTTTGATTTTACAGTTGGGTGCCACTGCCAAACCACATCAGCTGTAGGACGTGCTGAATTTTATTCTAATAAATCCTGAAATGACCTTGTAAATATCAGTTAGTGTCGCACCTTGTTGCTATTGTTGCTTAGAGCCCAGTCTGTAACTCCATTTTGGCTTTCTTTCATTCTCAGCATCCTAGGAGGCTCAAAAATGAGAAGTGGCCTGGCCTGTCTCAGACTCTGTGGAGCCTGCTGAGTCCTTGCTGTGTGACTCCATGCAAACTACTCAACCTCTCTGTGCCTCTTCCAGAACTGTGTGGTCTCTGGGTGGCATCTGCAAAGGGTCCTGCTCCACAAACATTTTAACTTGATGGAATCAGGTTGACCCAGACCCTATGAGACATACTCCCTGCCATCATGGAAGCAAACTTTGGGGTCTGGACACTTGAAAGGAAGTGAAGGATCTTGGGAGAAGGGTTTTCTGTGTGATAATCATTTACCGGTTTACTGCCTTCCCAGGTGGTGCTAGTGGTATGCCTGCCAATAAGGAGACAGAGAGACACAAGTTCGATCCCTTGGTTGGGAAGATCCCCTGCAGGAGGGTGTGGCAATCCACTCCAGTATTCTTGCCTGGAAAATCCCAATGGACAGAAAAGCCTGGCGGGCTACAGTGCTTGGGGTCACAAAGAGCTGGACACAACTGACGTGACTGAGCACACACACATACAGCAACCATCTATGGAGGTGGAGGACAGCTCCCAGAAGAGCTCAGGGACAGGGAATCAAGAGTTGTGTCTTAGACGATTCAAGGCGAAACCCTGAACTATAGTTAGAAACACTTTCCATGCATCGTCTCATTGAATCTCCTCCATGCTCTCCAAGGAGAAACCATTGTCACCATGCCCATTTTACAGATGAAAGAACTGATGCTCTGCCAGGTTGAATCATGTGCCTGGGGTCCCCCAGATGGACCAGGAACAGCATCCAGGCAGGTAGATTCCCCCTTCCCTCCCCAGACCCCTGCCAGCTCTTCCCTTTAGTGTGGCAGGAAACACTGGACTTGGACCTGGGTTGGCCGCCTGAGACAGCTACATGCCTTCCATCCTTGGCCCAGGGGGCCTCCTGCCAATATGAACCATTCCCTAAAATTTCTCACAATGGTGACCCATCTTGAGTCACAGCAAGTCTGGGCTGCACACTGAACCATGTCTCTGGGCCCTGGTCCATTCTCCAGGCTCAAACATCTTCAGACCTGCTCACTGGCTGCTCACCTCCTTCCTGGAGTCTCCCCAGGAAAGACCTCTCACTCACTTCCATGGATGACCTCTTTCTAACCTTGGACTCCCCATCAGTGCCCAAGACACCAGGCACTTTGAGGTGTGTGTAGAGAACATCAAATGGATACACTCTAGGTCTCTGCCTGTGAGAGGCTTCCCCAGAGGAAAGCGGCGCCCTGTCTAATGAGAGGAAATCTCAGGTGTGTGCTGGGTCAGACCCTCGCTCTGCCCGACCAGCTGTGTGACCTCGGGTCAGCAACTCCACTTCTCTGAGCCTTGCCATCAGCACAGTTTCAAAGGTTCTCCCCATTGCTCCACTTGCCTGGGTTGCCACCATCTCTGGCCCTGGTGACGTCAGCAGCCTCCTTCTTGCTGGTCTCTGGGCGTCCACAGTGGACCCTGATAGTCTCATCTGCCCCCTTGCACCCAGAAGGATCTTTCTGAAATGTAATCAGGCTGGGTTGCCCCCTTGCTTCAGGCTTTTCAAAGACCTCTCTCCTTTGGGGAATAATCCCCAAACCCCTTAATCCAGGAATGCTCTGGCGGTCCAGGGGTTAGGACTCCACGCTTTCACTGTCAAGGACGCGAGTTCAGTCCCTGGTCAGAGAATTATGATCCCAAAGCCAAGCGTGGCGGCCAAAACAAAAACGAAAACCTGAACCAGAAAACAAGCCCCTTAGTTCAGCCTAGAGTCCTGCGTGATCTGGGCTCTGCCGACCACTCTCTCTTCTCCCCCACCACTCTCCCCTTCTCCCATCCTGCTCTAAGCCTCATCACCTCCTCTGTGCTCCTGAAACCAAGCTCTTTCTGACCCCAGGCCCTTTGCATGTGCCGGTCTCTCTTCCTCGAATGCTCTCTGCCTGGTTAAATCCTATTCATCTTTCAAGGCTCATCTTAAACGTCTTGCTCTTTCTGCGTGGGCTCCCTGTTCTTATCTCTCCTTTAGGGGCCTTCATCACAATTTCTGATTTTGCATTTAACCAGTATTTACAGTTAAAGATCTGCCTCCTCTCTTTGTTTGTCGACTCTGTGGACATCAGCTGTGCCAGTTTTGTTCACCTCTTTATCTCCAAGGGCCTGGCACAGAGCAAGTGTTCAGACAAATGAGTAGTTTATGGGGACGAGGACCTGAGGCAGAAGACTTGAGTCTTTTGAGCCTCAGTTTCTCCTTCTGTCAAATCAATACAATGATGCCTCCCAGGACTTGCCTGGCGGCTCAGTGGTTAAGACTCCGTGCTTCTACTGCAGGGGGCAGGGCTCAGTCCCTGGTCGGGAAACTTAGACCCCCACATGCCGTGCAATGTAGCCCCCAAAAGTTATATATACCTTTTTGTGTGTGTATATATGTGTGTATACATATATATATAATGCCTCCCTTAGAGGGTAGTGGTGAGGATTCCAAGAGACAAAAAATATTGACAGTGATTTTTTGGGGGAAAAAAAGAGACAAAACTGGGCATGAGATGTTGTTGCTGTTTAGTCTCTAAGTCGTGTCTGACTCTTCTGCGACCCCATGGACTGTGGCCTGCCAGACTCCTCTGTCTGTGAGATTTCCCAGGCAAGAATACTGGAATGGGTCGCCGTTTCCTTCTCTAGGGAATCTTCCCAACCCAGGGATCGAACCCATGTCTCCTGCTTGGCAGGCAGATTCTTTATTGCTGTGCCACCTGGGAAAATACCCTTCAAATATAAAAGCTTGAAAGAGCTGGAACCTAGGGGATGGGCAGAACAAGAGAGGAGGGCATGGCCATTTGTCAAGTAACCTTATCTGCCAGGCGTTTTATAGCCCCTCGTTCTCTGGCTCTTACCAGACGGTGGCTCCGACCCAGAGAAGGAAATCCAAGTTCAGAGAGGAGAAACCACCTTCCCACAGTGTCACAGCAAGTCCATGGCAGGGCTGGGGCCTAAGCCCCTCACATCAAGGCTGTTTCGTTTCCCATGCAACTCCAACAAAACCTGACCCCCTCAGTATTGTTTTTTGTTGTTGTTGTTTTTTTCCCTTTGCCTGGACTGCAGGGCATGTGGGAACATGGAACCTTAGTTCCCTGACCAGAGATTGAACCAATGGACCCTGCCGTGGAAGCATGAAATCCTAACCACTGGGGCAGGGAGGTCGCTGCAGTGAGTTCTTAACCAATATTTGTGGGATTGGACCAATGGAGAGGGTCTGAATGGCAGTCTTGGCTCTGCCACTCACTGGCTGGTGATCTTGGGTGAGCCACTTCCCTTCCCTGAGCCTTGGTGTCCATCCGCAAAATGGGAATAATGATCATGTCCCACCATCTGATGGGGATCCGGCAAGAGCCCAAAGGCCAGGTGTGCAGCACGCAGTACGTGGTCCATGAGCAGCTGTTACCTGGTTGCTCTTCCACGCGAGGGGACCACGTGAGCAAAGCCTGGGGGCAGATGTGGGAAATGATGAGAGGCCGGTGGGGACAATGTCACCAGAAAGGTCCTCTCAAAGGAGGGGCATCTGGAACCGGACTCCCAAGCCTGCACTAGCTGTGGAGGCGGGCCTTTCAATCTGCCCCTCTCCACCCTCACCCCCAGACCTCCCCCAACTCCTTCCAGGCTTTCCAGGCCTTCACACCTCAGTCACCTGTAAGCCTCATCTCCATCCCAGGGCCCAGGCCAGCTCCAGCCCAGGGCGGCCAGGCCCTCCCTCACAGGGATCTTCCTCTCTCCTGTTAGGGAGGTTCTTTACTAGTTGGGAAACTAGCATCTGAAGATAACACCAAGTAACTCATCACGGTGAAAAGTAAGAGGTGTTTTAGGCATAAGAGAGCACGTGACGTGTGAGGAGGTGCATGCGTGCATACATTGCCCTTTACACCAAACCGCCTGGTACGTGCCAGACAGACTGACAGCGAGCTCCTTCCTCCCTTGGCAAACAGGGTCGCTGCGAGACCCTGGGGTCGGGGGCGGGGGTGGGTGGGATGTAAGCAATGCGCTAACGTAGGGACGTGATGAAGGGCAGGTCACCGAGCCCTCAGTAGAGGGTGGCGGGCTTGGCAAGGAGACCGGGGGTCGCCTCCAGAGTCCCCCGCCTTCCCATGGATTCAACCCGCAGGTGTCTGAACCCCTTTGCTCTTTCCTTCCACCTGCAGCCCTGGCCCCCGCTCTGCCCCGCCTCCGGCCATCTCCCCTCCCTCCCTCCCTCTCTCCTCTGGTCTATACAGGGTGCAGGTCCTTCCTCACCTCCTCACTGGCTCCACACAGATCTCCGGAACCCTTCAGTGGGAAGACCCAGATCTGGGGACAAGTGAGGCAGCCCCTGGCCACCAGAGTTGACAGGGAAGGTGCGCTGGGGTCATGCCCTGCACTGCTCCCTAAAGTGCCACCTTGATGTGGTTGACCTCCCTGCCCAGACCGAGAGTGGAAAGCCTGGCACCCAGGTTCTCTTCAGCTTGCCATCCCCAGCTGCCAGGAGAAGGGGAGAGAGCAGGCCTGCAGCCTTGAGATGCCACCTGGGGGCACCTGTGTGGAGGGGTGACCATGCCCCCAGTGGAAGGATTCGGTCCCCCTCCCCGTGCCCCCCCCAGAGAACTCCAGGCCTTTGCGGCACGGGTTTTCCAAGGGAAGGGCCATAGTGCCCTCTGAGCAGCGTTTTTCAGGGGCAAACCAAGGTTCAGAGCACGCAAGTCTGGAACACAGGCCATCTCTGCAGCCCATCTCTGGAGAACCGGGTTCTCCAGTTCCATCTCTGCAGGTGTAGACAGGGCCAGCCTCTGTAGACAGGGCCAGCCTCCCTGCAAAGAGAGAGATAGGGCTGAGCCCTGTTCCCCCACCTTCTGCTGCCTCTCCAGGACCTGGGCCTCTGTTTATTTTCTCAGCCGTGGGAGGGAGGTAGCCCAAGAGAGACTGAAATGAGAGGGGTCGGGTGGGACGAGAAAGGCAAAAGCAGGGAGCAGGGCAGAATAAGAGGGGTGTGCAGAGGAGCCGCTGGACTGGACGGGGGCGGGGAAGAGAGAAGGGTGTGCGTGCCTATATCCCCAGCGTGGGGGAGAGGTGGCAGAAAAGAGAGTCAGAGACAGAGAGACGCAAAGAGACAGAGACAGAGACGGGAAAGCGGAGAAAGGGGACAAAGAGGACAGGGAGCAGCAGGGAGGGCAGCAGCAGCGGGGCCGCCAGGGCCTTCTGCAAACTGCTTCACCCGCTCCTCTGGCCCTCACACTGCGGTCCTGTGGGGTGCGTGGCGCTGTCCCCAGAACCTGAAGGGGCCAAGGCGGCCGTGTGTGCGAGGGGTGTCCAACCCCAGCCTATCTCCCTGCCCACAGCGGCAGGGGGCCGGATGGACAGGGGCCCAGGTTCTGTGTGGAGGGAGCAGAGCTGACCCTGGGGGATCACAACTGCAAGACAGGGGCAGGAGCCAGAGGGGCAGGGCCTGCGCCCCCACCTGTTCCCTCCCTGCCGGGGCTCCCCTCAACCTGTGGCCACCAGCTCCCGCCTGCCCTCCCCGACAGCCTCCTGTCTGTTCTATGCCCCCTCAGTCCACTCCACCAGAGCCCACCTTTCCGCTCCCCTTTGGGTTTGGGGTCAGGGAGGGGGTGCCCAGTGGCCGAGCTGGGGAGGGGGGCTTGGTGGATTATTGAGCATGTACAGGACTGCGGCTGACACGGACCAGGAGGAATAGGAGGGGGTCGTGGTGATGGACGAGGCGGATTCTGCGGTGGGGGGCAGCGGGAGAGGGGGTGGAGGAGGGCTGGGGGAGGGGGTGGCGAGGAAGCGGGTTGAGGGGGAGCAGGACCAGGCTCACATTTGGCATTCAGGGCAGCTGACAATAAAAATGCTTTATTGCCAAGAAACTGGATCGATCGGGGCTGGAGGGGGGCCGGCAGGGGGACGCGGAGGGCTCGGCGCGAGGCCGTCGGCCGGGCCTCCGCAGCGACCAGGGCCCGAGCCGCCCTCCCCCTGCGCCCCCCTCCCCGCCTCCTGCCCTTTCTCTCTCCTGCAGCCACCGCTTAGTTCTTATTATATTTTTTCTTATATATTTTTTCCCCCAGCTTCTCTTGCTCCTGTTATTTTTTTTTTTTTTTAATTTTTTTTTTTTTAAACCCTCGCTGCACTCCCAAAGCCGCAGGCCGGGTGGGGGGTGGGGTGGGGGCATCTGCCTGGCCAGGCCCCTACCCATCAGGAGTCCAGAGCTGCTGTCTCTGGGCTGAGCCCCACTTTGCTTCCACAGCCCCCAGTCAAATCAGGCTCCCCCCAAGATATGGGTGCCTATCGTCCCCCTGCCCCTCGTCCTAAGGGCCTCCTCTCCACCCAGGACATGACACCCCCTCTGGGGGGCTCAGGGCCCAAGTCAGGCCTTCCTCCCCTCCCCCTACCTGGCCCCCTGCTCACTCCCAGAGCCATTTGGCTGATGGTCAGAACTGTCCGTCAAGGGGGCTCTGAGCCCCTGGGGACCCCGATGGGAGGAGGGAAGGGGAGAGGTCGAGGGTCAAGCCACGTCCCCTCAGCTCAGCTCTCTCCCCTCCCCCTCCCTAACAAAGGAGCAGCGGCCTGTCGCTTGGGGGGGGCGGCAGGCAGCCTGGAACTCGGGGAAGCAAGAAGGAGGCTGTGGGGATGGCCGTGGGCAGGAGGCGGGGTGGGGCCTGCCTGCCCCCTCCGCTGCCCTCCCCCTCGGGTCAAGGCTAAGGTGATTCCTCAACCTCTCGGGGAGGCTGGGCTGGGAGGGAAGGAGGGTCTAGACAGACAAAGAGCCGGAGCCCCGGGGAGCTGGAGGCTAGGGGGCCGCACCTGGGACCCAGGCCCTCCTGGAGGAGGGCGGGGTGGCAGGCGCCCCTCTGGCCTTGGTCTCACCCTCCGGGTGGCCCTGCCTCCCAGCAGCACCAACCCCTGTGGATCCCAGAGCCAGCTTGGGGCTGGGGGGAAACTGAGGCCTGGAAAGGAGACAGAGGCAGGGCTGGATCCAGAAGGGGAGGCACAGCCCAGGGTTCTCAGCGCTGTCCCGTTAGATGGAGCCCCCCTTCTTCTCCACTTCCTGTCTAGGGAGACACCTCTCCCTTCCTGCCCCATCAGGGGAACCCTAGATGGGGTGGGGGGGGGCAGGTGGAAGCAGTTTCTTCAGAGGGAAGAGGAGGCTGAGGTGAGCAAGAGGCTGTTTTCTCCTCTCAGGCCGCTGGGGTGGGGGACCGGGAGAAAGACATTCTAAACACCATCTGCGTCTAGCGCTGGCCTAGTACAGCTTCGAGGTGGAACTTCAAGTCAAAAGGGCAGAAAACCAATGAGGTTGGAGCCTGCCTGTGCTAAAGGTGGGAGGGTTTTAGCACCCTCCTGTGCTAAAGATGGCTTCAGAAGAGTATGTTCAGAGAGGTTCTCTGGCGTGCCCAAGGTCACACAGTAAAGAACGAAGATCTGTAGTTCTGCCCATCCTTGTCCTAAGCCCACACTGTCTCTGGGCCTCCCACCTGTCCAGCCCAACCCAGGGCCAAGGGGAGCTGAGACAGTGAACAACACAGAGCTCCCCATTCCCAAACCCCCATTCCCTGTGCCCACGAGAGAGACCGAGAGCCGCCAGAGACGGAAAGAAATGTGCTGATCTCCTGTGCTGAAAGTCTTCTACCAAGGCGGCTTTCAGGGAAAGAGGGCCACACTCAAGAGGAAGATGGGGAGGACACAACCGGCCCCTTTTGGGGAGGGGGCAGCTGGAACAGACCCCTTGCAGCCTGCCAGGAAGGGCCCAGATGGGCCAAGGACTATAGGGGTCCCACTGCCCTCCCCCAAACCTCCCCCTCCCTTCTCTCCCTCTCCTTCTCGGCTGGCTATCGACCGGGTCTGTGACATGGTAGATCAATACGGCAGGGATATAAAGCCGGCTGGCTGGCTGGCTGCCTGCCTCTGCCTCTCTCTCTCTCCCCTGCTTGCCTTGCTTCCCTTTCCCAGAGCCGCACCCAGACCCCCACCCCCATGGACCCCTTACCCACGCCTTTGAGGGGCCAGGCCCCCACCCGGTGCCAGCCCCCTACAGCGGGAGGGGGAGAGCCTGGACAGCCAGGAGAGGGGGGTGAGTATGGGGGTGGACAGGGCAGCAGGTGGGGACGGGGGTCCCATTGGCAGGTCAGGGGGCTGGAAGAGATGGAGGGACAGAGCTCCTGGGATAAAGCAGGTCCCTGCTCAATTGGGAACGGTTCAGGGAGATGGAACCCTCTGAAGGTACAAGAGGGATGGACCTCTGGGAGGTGGGCAGCAGGCACCTGGGGGCTGGGGAGGCATTGTCCAGAGCCCATGGGGTGGGGGGTGCTGGGGTAAGCTTGGGTGAGTGGATGCCAAGGACAGCGAGGCTGCCCCCGGGCAGCCTGGTGCCCACCCACAGAGTCCTGGCTGCTCCCTCCTGGGGTCTCTGTGGGCAGCTCCACCTTGGCCTCGCCCCAAGGCCTGGCCTGCACCGTGGGGTGCGGGGGAGGGCTTGTGAGGCATCTGACAGGGGATTCCAGGGAGGCTGCAGTGGCCGAGCGGCCATGTGTGTAGGGCGTGCGTGCATCCCCGGCATGCCTGGAGAGGCGAGTCCGTGAGTCCTCTGGCTTGGTGCTGGGACTCCAGGATGGTGTGTCCCCGTGTGTCTCAGCCACTGAGTCACCCCGTGCAACCACGAGGCGGTGGGTGTGTCCCAGGGGACGCAGTGGCTCTGTGGGCATGTGCTTCCGCCAGAGTCCCCTCCACCTGGGTGTCCCCAAATGTGTAAGTGTGTGTGTGTGGATTGCCTGTCCCCACCGGAAGTGTGGGTGTGTGCCCGGGGGCATCTCAGTGGCCCCTGGGGCCCAGGAACGTGGTGCCTTCATGTTCCTGGGTTCTGGGAAACCCGTGGGAGTTGGTGTGTGTGCTCAAGCCCTGCTGAGCGTGTCTAGGCGTGGGCGGTTCTGGGTCCTCGTGTGTCCGTGTGTGTGTGGGTTCTGTGCCTGTGTTGGCGGGCGGCTGTAGGCATGTTTGTCTTTGGCATGTTGGTGGCTTCCTTTTTGTGAGTGTCGGAGACCCAGTGTGCTTCCTGTGTGTCTACGTGACTTGGCGTGTCCCTGCGTGCCAATGGCCGCGTGTTTCCACGAGTGGGCTGGAGGCTCTGGGTGTGTCCCCACGCGTGTCATGGTGACTCGAGGCACACGATGGTGTTTCTGGGGGTGGGGGGAAGTGTGGGTATCTGAGTTGGGGAGGGCTCGAGGCGAGACCACTGTGATGCTGGCTAGCCTGTTTCGTCACTACATTGTCTCCAAATCTAAACATGAGGACCTGTCTGCCTTCTTACCCTCCCCCATTAGAGGCCCCAGACCCCTGCAGCATGGGCCCAGGGACCCCTCCCCTAGCCCCCTTGGGTGGCTGGACCTCTGCCCCTCAGCACCCCCTGCTCTAGCGGAGGCCACCTCAACTCCACCAAGCGACCTCCGTCCCTCCCAACCCCCCAGCACCACCGCTCCCCCCACCCTCCCCCCCACCACAAGTCCAGTCCAACCCAGACAAAAGCAATTACTCCTGAGGTAGATGTGAGTGTGGGTGTTAGGAGACAGGGAAAAAAGGGGTGAAGGGCGGGGGAGCGAGAGACACACACAGAGGCAGGGATGGACAGTCAGAGGCCCACAGAGACAACGGACAAGAGAGACCCACCGCGAGTGAGTGAGAGACAGACGGGGAGAGACAGGACATGAAAGGGACCAGAAAGGCGCAGTCACGGGAGGCAAAGGCAGGGAAAAAGAGCCGGGGAAGGGCAGACGGGAGGGCCCGATGGAGGGACACGCTGCAACGGAGAGCGGGAGACAGCAGATAGAGACAGAGGGCCAGAGCACAACAGAGCCCAGGAGCCGGGGACGGAGGCGCAGGAAGGACGGGGGAGCCAGAGAACAGGGAGACAGAGAGGCAGAACAGGAGCCAACCAGAGGCGACCGGAACGCCACTGAGAGCCTGAGATGAGGCTGAGACAGAGAGAGAAGATAGAGAGGGGCGGGTAGAGGAGACAGCGAGTGGGAGATGGCGGGTGAGAGGGGCTCCAGAGACACAGGCAGCTAGAGGTGGGGGCAGGTGACGCGGCAGGAGAGACAGACAGACAGCCAGCTGGAGCTGAGCCCAGGGCAGCCAAGCCCAGAGCGACTCCAGCTCTCTGTCTCTCTCTCTCTCACACACACACACACACACACACACACACACACCTCTCCCCCTCCCCCAGGTCAGAAGTCCTCAGTGCCCCAGCACTCTCTGTGGTCACGGCCCTCTGGGCTCCATGTAGGCCAGAACACAACAGAACCAAAACCCCAGGGATGGAGACGCTGGGGAGGGGACAGGCCGAATGGACAGGGAGGGCACAGGGCAGACTGGGCCCAGCACCAGAGAGCGGGTAGCAGCGGCACATCCCACCTGCCAGCTCCCGGCCACTGGGTCCTCCCCTGTCACGCACACAGGGCCCTCAGGTGGGTCCCTTTCACCTGGGGCTCAGCAGGCTAGCGGGGGGTAGGCGTGAAGCATGTCTCTCCTGCCCCACAGCTCTGCTACCTTCTCCCGCGGCCCGAGGCCCCATCTTTCTTGCTGCCCCCTTCCCTCGAGCCTGGCGGCCTCAGCAGCGCACGCTGTCCCTCTCACACGTGCACGCGCTCTGCTTTCTTTCTGTCCGGCTGACTTTCCTGCTGTCTCCATGGCTCTTTACCTGCTCTTCACTGCCCCTTCTCTCCAGGCCTTTCTCTGTTGTGGGGTACACTCTGAGTCTCCCTGAGTCTCTCTCCCACTCTTCTCTGGCCTATGCCTGGACCCCCTTTCTCCCACCCTCCTGTCCACACGCGCCCCAAGGGGAGGAGGAGGAAGGCTGCTGGTCCTTCAGGGGCCTCAGAAACTGTCCTGGAGTTGGGGGTGCCCCTCCTGTCTTGCTTCTCCTTCATGTACCTTTTCTCCCTCTCTCTTCTTGGCCCCTCTCCCCACCTGCAGCAGGTCCACATCCCCGCCGTGGTTCTCGCTGCAGACAGAAAGCTATACAGGGACCCATACGCACCCTGCACTCAAGACTGGAAGCTAATCCAGGCTCAGAGGAAAAGGAGGCCACCAGGGTGTGATGGAGAGACCTTACATGGATGGAGACCAAGACAAGGAAAAAAGAAGAGGAGGACTGAGATGGAGCTCCAGGGCGAGCAAGAGGAGAGAGAGCTGGGAGACGAGCAGAGGCCACGGGGGGCAGCGGGAGCGGGACGGTGCCCTGGTGGGGGCGGGCGCTCACCACAGCGTCTGGGGTCAGACTCCGTGGCGCGTTTGCTGCCGCTGCGCCCTCACCGGTGCCCTCGGTGTGCAGTCAGGGTCAGGTGTGTGCCCTCAGCCCCAGCGGCTCCACACTTGCTGGATGGCCGGCACTCCAGCTTCTGTTTGCCCTGGGACTGTCAGGGATGCTAGGCACTCATCAATCCCTGAAACTGCTAAGAGGGCCAGCCCCTCTTACCTCCTCCACGTCTGTAAGGCCCCACCTGAGATACTCCCAGTCCTGGGTGGGTGACGGCCGTCTCCACCAGAGGCACCAAAGGGACCTCTCGCTGCTTCACAGCACCCCACAGTGACAAACAGCAGCGCCCCAGGGAACCCAACTCTACACTCGACAAGGAGCACCGTTACCAATGGCCCGGCCGGCCTGCCTGCACCAGCACAGACCAGCCATGCCCTGTGTACCAGCTGGGGGCCGGCCAAGCAGTAGCGTCCAGGCAGCCAAGGCCATGAAGCTCCAGCCTGGCCCAGCTCCCAACCCCCAGGCCACATCTGCAATAGCACACACCCCATTCCTGGAACCAGAGCCCCCTCCGTGGGTGCTAGCCGGGCCTGAGGGATCAGAGCAAATTCCCGGCCCCACTTTCTGGTTCTTGGCTCTCAGAACACCTGCGCGGCCACGTGGGCTGGTATTTCTGATCCCAGAGTGTCCCAGGCCACACCGGCCCTCCCCCAGAGAGGACCTGCCCACCAAGCAGCTCAACGTCTTCCTCCTGATGCAGTCCTGGGTTCTGTCCCAGTCACCCCACCAGACCAGCACCAGAAGCCTTTCACCCACCACTAAGCTCCAGCTTCCAGGGTACTCTGGGCCCCTGTGGGGGCCGGGCACTCCAGGTGGGCCCTGGCACTCGGGCCAGAGTCATCTCTGGGGCCCCAGGGCCTGGGTTCACACCGAAGGCCACCATGTCTTTTGTGGAAGGATGGAAGGACAGGAGGGAGGGAGGCAAGGCGGGGCCACAGCCCTGCTCCTGCCTCAGATGTCCACGGGGACGCAGGCCAAGCCAGCATCCACGGTCTCCACGAGTGACCACCCCCGACCTGGGCTGAAACATCCCCTTTGTCTTCCAAGGCCATCAGGAGATGCCGTCCCACCTCCTCCTGCCAAAGACTCCCCCTTCTTTTGGGGTCCAGCCCCTCCCTGAGCCCCAGGTTCAGGTTAGTCGTGTTTGGGCCTATCTCCATCCCCTGCACACCAGCCAGGAAGCCCCCAGAGGCCACACGGGGCTGCCTCCCCTCTGTATTGTCACCTGATCACAGAATAAGGCTCAGCACACAAGAACCCCCAGGAGATGGTGGCTGAAGGAATAAATGGATGGATGTGGGTTTAAATGTCTATCTGCTCACTCATTTATTCATTCAAAAAATACCTTTCTTTTTGGCCGCACCATGAAGCATGCAGGATCTTAGTTACTGACCAAGGATCACACTCGTGCCCCCTGCAGTGGAAGCATGGAGTGTAACCGCTGGACCACCAGGGAAGCCCCCTCAACGAATACTTAACTGAACATTTACACTATGCTAAGGGCTGGGGGTCGACGTGTTGGATAAGTAGAGATGTCTCTCTTGTCCCCTCCATGAAGCTTAAGGCGGGGAAACACTACACAGAATATACGATCAGATGCAGGGACAGTGGACAAGAAGGAAGAACAAGACAGGGGCCTGGCCAGGCCAGGGGGTTCGGGAGCCCCAGATGGAAGGGGTGGAAAGGTGAGCCCAACCAAGAGTGGAGACAAGGCCCTGGGCTGGGATGGGAGGCAAGCCAGAGGAAAGGCCAGAGGGAGTGAAGGAGGGAGAGGCTGTGTGGGCGCCAGAGGCTGACCCAGTGCTCCAGTTCCTTCCGGGACATTGAGGAGGCCTCTGGACTCCTTTGGGGAATTAGTTACCTCCCAAGAAACAATGGGGGATGGGAACACCATTTGCTGTCATTGTTTTGTAACAAAATTATAGACTTAAAAGGGTGTGGCTCCCTTCAAACATCTCTCTGGGGGGTTGAACTTATCTTCAAACCACTCAGGTAATTTGGGCAACAGCCTTGAAGTCTGCTTTAGTTTACAGACTCCATCAGCAAAAACATCTCTACCGTATAATTGTCTCTAGTTTCTATCAACACACCAACAAGCAGTCACAGTATCATCTGTTATTAGTATCAGCACTGCTAAATTGATCAGAAAAGTGAAAAGTGAAAGTATTAGTCACTCAGTCATATCTGACTCTTTGGGACCCCGTGGACTGTAGCCCGCCAGGCTCCTCTGTCCATGGGATTCTCCAGGCAAGAATACTGGAGTGAGTAGCCATTCCCTTCTCCAGGGGATCTTCCCGATCCAGGGACTGAACCCAGGTCTCCTGCATTAAAGGCAGAATTTTCACCATCTGAGCCACCGGGGAAGCCCCAAGTTGATCAGAGTTGGTTCCAAATGAGACTTCAGGTGTCCCCCTCTGCACCCCATCCCACAAATCAAACTCATGCCCGAAGCACAGACTGGCCACCTTGAGGAGATTCCAAACCTGGGGTATGTGCTGGTGAAATGGAAGAATGAGAGCACCGAGTTCAGGTAGACATTCAGACTCTATCATGGTTACCATGGTAACCTTACGTGACCTGAGGCCAGTGGCATCTCTTGTCTGTGGCTCAGTTTCCTTCTTTCACAACAGGTGATTCATGCCCACTTCATAGCGTGGCAGCCAGTGCCCAGAACAGGCCCTGGCATAGAGGTGGCCCCAGATAGATATCAGTTTCCCCATTAGACTATAACAGCTCTCTGACACGTGTTATCCAATCTGTTATGTGTCTGTCCGTGAAACCTTAACTATTTAACAAACATCTATTTGAACACAAAGAACTAAAATCACAGCCCCGACTGTAACCTCCACCAACTCTGACACAGAATTCTTTTAAACATCTCTATTTAGCCCAACTTCCGGGCATTCCTCAAAGCCAGCCTCTAGCCCCCAGATGAATTCTGCAGCCTGGAAGCTCCTTGACCTTCTTTTCAACATCAAGAGCAGCAGAAGACACAGCAGTTCCTGGGAAAGCTACACTTCTGGTTCTTAGAGAAAGTAGTTCAGACTCCTGCATTCCTTACCAGCTAGAATGGGGTCCATGGATGAGCTTTGGGGGTCTGTGAGCATCCTGAGGTCAGAGCACAATTGAGTAGATGTAGGGATGCGTTTTTCTGGGGAGAAAGTCTATACTAAATATTGCAAAACTAGAAATCCATGGACCAAAGGTTGCCTGAAACATGTGGTTCGAACCACAAGGAGATTTTTGAAATTGTGCAGAGTTACTGGCACCCCACTCCAGTACTCTTGTCTGGAAAATCCCATGGATGGAAGAACCTGGTGGGCTGCAGTCCATGGGGTCGCTAAGAGTTGGACACAACTGAGCGACTTCACTTTCACTTCTTACTTTTATGCACTGGAGAAGGAAATGGCAACCCATTCCAGTGTTCTTGCCTGGAGAATCCCAGGGACGGGGGAGCCTGGTGGGCTACCGTCTATCGGGTCGCACAGAGTCGGACACGATTGAAGCGACTTAGCAGCAGCAACCAATATTTAAAAACTGAGAGATTTCACATAACAGTCTGGACTTCTGGCTTCTCTTGAGAAATCCAAAAGCTGACAAATGGGGGCATGTTTCTACTGGAGGACAGTCAGTGGGGCTGAAAAGCAGCACCCCAACTCCTGCCAATGCATTTTCCAGTCTGGTGTGGACCACACCAGATCACCAACCTTAGGCTACAGCTTTCTCTGTTTCTTAAAGTCAGGCTGTGACCCCCACCCCACCCCCCCAAAAGCAAGGGAGCCTATGAGAGCAAGCAGAGGCCTCCCTGGGGTCCTGAGATATGTAAGTTAAACTGCTCTGGTTGGGGCAGCATGGGGCAGGTTCCAGTTCAGAGGCCCTGTCCCTACCCCTCCCCAGACACACACTGCTGAGGCCTCACCAAGCTGGTGGAGCAAACCCCAGAGCTGATGCCCAGAGCCTCTGCTTCCTGAAAGCTGAGTGGCTGGAGAACCCCTGCTTCCAACTCAGGGTCTCAGTGGTATCCAAGGAGGCACCTCACAAACCCCAATTTGTCCAGGAAGCTTCCAGACGTATCTCAAGTCCCTGCTTCCTGAAACCTCCTGCTTTCATCGAGTTAACTTCTTTCATCCTCACTTCCTCATGTGTGTGTGGGGGTGGGTGGGTGGAGTGCTGTTATCACCCTCTTTTGACAGACAGGGAAACTGAGGCTCGCACAGCTGGCCACTGGCAGGGCAAGTGCTCCCTGGCTCCAGAACTAGAACCTGAATGGCCTTCCGAGGCTTCCGTCCTCAGGACAGCATGTCCGATGGGTTCTGTTACTACACCCCTTTACAGATGAGGCTCTGACTGTCCCAAGGCACTTGCAGTTAAGAAGGGACAGAAAAGAGATTCCAACACAGGAAGGCCTGACCCCAGGCTGTGATCTGAGCCACCAAGTTACCCTCACCTCTCATCCTGAGCCCCGACCCTCATCAGCTGAAATTCCCACCGTCGCCAATGTCCAGAACCATGGGTTTGGCCAGGACGCCGCAGGATGCACAGAGGATGAAAACACACACATCACTCAGACTGACCACGTGGAGCACAGAGGCAGGAAGAAGAAGGGCGGCACCCTGGGGGTGGGCTGGGGACAAGGATGGGAAAGCCAGGGCTTCTGAGAGGAGACAAGACTCCGTGATTAGCAGAGCTTGGGGAGCTGCAGCCCTTACCTCTTGGGCAGAAGCAGTGAAGCTAATACATTCAGGCCACCAACCTGGTCCAGTAGAGAACCTGGAGAGAAAGGAGAAGGAAGTCAGCATGCTGGGGAATTTGAGAGGCATCACCACCTTGAGCAGGAGGGGGGCCCTCCTGGGGCAGAGGGACCCTGCTCTTGTCACACCATCAGGAGTCACAAGTCGGTGACTGTACACTCAGGTCCTGACAGCCACTGGCTACCCGTATTTCTGGGTTCTGAGCCTCAGAGACCCCAGCTCATGAATGGGCATTTTGATGCCTTCCCTTGTTGAACATCTGTTTTTTCCATCAGACTGGAGCCTCCTTAATGGTCAAGGACTGTGTCTTACACCTTCAGCCCTTGACAGAGGGCCTGGCAAACGTGGGATACTCAGGAAGGACATGATGGATGATTTGAGTGAATGGATGGATGGCGAGAGGGAGTAACTAATTGATCAACTATGTGTCTCAAGGGACTCTGGGCAGCTTCCCTGGTGGCTCAGTGGTACAGAATCCACTCCCTAGTGTAGGAGGCATGGGTTCCTTCCCTGGTTCGGGAAGGTCCCACTTGCTGTGGGGCAACTAAGCCCATGCGCCACAACTATTAAGCCTGCAACTACTGAAGCCCTTGCACCCTACAGCCCATGCTCTACAACAAGAGAAGCCACTGAAATGAGAAGTCCATGCACTACAGCTAGAAAGTAGTCCTTGCTCACCACAACTGAAGAAAAGCCCGAGTAGCAACGAAGACCCAGCACAGCCAAAAATAAATAGCAAATAAATATATGTATTAAAAAAAAAAACTGCAGGGAGAGAGAAATGAGGAATGAAAGGGTTACTCATTATTAGGTGCCTATGTGCCGTGGGGAAATGAAAATAAAAGCCACAATGATGCTTCTGACTGGTATATTTGTTCACTCATTTATTCATGTGGTTAATCAGCAGATGGGCTTCCCAGGTAGCTAAGGGGTAAAGAATCCACCTGTCAGGCAGGAGACCCGGATACAATCCCTGGGTTGGGAAGATCCCCAGGAGAAGGAAATGGCAACCCACACCGGTATTCTTGCCTGGGAAAAAAATCCCATGGACAGAGGAGCCTGGCGGGCTACAGTCCATGGGGTTGCAAAGAGTCGGACACGACTGAGCAACTAAGCAACAAACAATAAGCAGCAACAAGCAGCAGATACGGAGGCTCGTCTGGGCTCTGGATCAACTGTGGGAGATGCGGAGATGGATCAAACAGGTCTCTGCCCTGTCTACTGGGGGCCTGAAGGTGAGCTAGGGAGACCAAATGAACAGCTGATGCCAGAGACTGAAGTAAGTCAAAAGAGAAAAATAAATATCGTATATTAGCACATGTATGTGGAATCTAGAGAAATGGTACAGATGAACCTATCTTCAGGGTAGGAAGAGACGCAGACATAGGGAATGAATGCAAACACAGAGCCATGGAGAAGGGTGGAAGGGTGGGATGGACTGGGAGACTTGGACTGATGTGTGTACACTGCTATGCAAAAACAGCTAGTGGGAAGGAAGCTCAGGGCTCTGTGATGGCCTAGATGGGTGGGATGGTGGGGGATGTCCAAGAGGGAGAGGAGGTATGTATGTATATAGCCGATTCACTTTGCTGTGCAGCAGAAACTAACACAACAATTGTAAAGCAGCAACTGTTGTTTAGTAGCTCGGTGTTCAACTTTAGTGTCCAATTCCTTGTGAACCTATGGACTGTAGCCCACCAGGCTCCTCTGTCCATGGGATTTCTCAACCAAGAATACTGGAGGTGGTTGCCATTTCCTCCTCCAGGGGATCTTCCCGACCCTGGGATGGAACTCACAGCTCCTGTGTCTCCCGCACTGGCAGGCAAGTTCTTTACCACTGAGCCATCAGGGAAGCCAAAGCAATTATATCCCAATTTGGAAAAAAAAAAAAAAGCCGAAGCCCATATAGTGGTGTAAGCAGAGGATGCAGGGAGGAATCCTAGGGGAGGTCAGGGAAGACTCAGGGGGATGTGGCCTCCGAGCCAAGCCTGGCAAACAAACCCACTTTAGCCAGGTGGAGGGACCGGGTGGGAGGAAAGACAATGTCAAGCCTTCGGTCCCCCAGGCTTCAGTCAGAGGGCTGGGAAAGATGACTGGGGCTGCGGCCGGCAGGACCCAGTCCAAACAGCTGGGAGACGATGCAATCTGTCTTCAGGTAAAGTCCTGCTGCCTGCTGTGTAAGAGACAGGAGGATAGAGAAGTCATCAGGAAATGGGGAGACCCTCTCCAAGGAGTGTTGCCTGAGCCTCTCCACTGACCCACAGGAAGGCAAAGTGATGGCTGGTGTCATCCCCACTTTACAGATGGGGCAGGCGAGGCTGTGAGCAAATGACTTTCCTAGGATCCTGTACAGCTTGGCAAGGGGGGAGTTGGTTATCAAGGTCAGGCCTGAGTGCCTCCTACTGAAACCCACGTTTCCTGCCTTCTGGGAAAGTAGTCTTGAAAAAGCTGCTTGAACCTGTACAAAGACCACCCTTGTTGCAGGCAGTCAGAGAAGGGGCGGGGACTGTAGGACAGGGGGAAGGAGACAGGGTTTCAGGAAGACCTTCCTCACAGGCGGGTCCCCATGAGTGGACAGAGGGCAACTTCAGAAGCTGGGGCTCAGAGAGGGAGAGCTCTGGGTAGGGGGGTCACAGAGCCAGGAGGCTCACATCCTGGTTGTCTCCAGAGGGGGAACTTCAGGGGGACGGGAAGGATGGCCACGGGCCTGAATGTCTGGCAGGCGCTTGGCTATCTCATGGCAAGTCTGCCAGCACAGATGGGGAAACTGAGGCCCAGGACCAGCCAAGGACATAAGGGATTGGTGAAGGCAGGACTGGAGTTCAGAAGGAGAAAAGAGAAAGAGAAAAGATGAACTGAGATAGACGGATACATGGCTGGTTAGAAGGGAAAGAGTTGGGGAGATCCAGACATACAGAGGTGAGGAGTAGAGGTAGACACAAGCAGAGAGGCCAGAAAGAAGCCCAAATAGGAATGAATAAAGAAAGGAACAAGGGGTCTGACCAACTCCTCCCCCTCTCTCTATCTGGGCCCCCATTTTCCAGGGCAGAGGGGACCTGGACCCTCCTTCCCTGTGGGGATGGAGGGGCTGGGGTTTCTCCCCCTACTCAGGGGCTGCTCCCCACCCCCCGCCCCACCCCCAGAGCTAATCAGCGGCTGTCATCTCCACCGTGAGGTCTTGGTTAAGGAGATTTAGGGCCGGGATCAATAGGAAATTTAAAAATCGATGCAGCGCGCAGGGCAAAATCGATGGCGTTTAATCGCCTTGCCGATTCCCAGTCAAAACAATTAGCGCGCTGAGTGTTGAACACGGTGGCGACACGGCATTAACCGTCAATATTGGTGTAAGTGATGGCGGGCAGGAGGGGGGAATCCCCGGGCCTCTCAGGGGCCCAGAGTAGACGGCGCCTTCGGGCTGGGGGTCTTCCCTCAAGGCAGTGCCCCTGGCTGGGATTTCCCTCCAATAGCGACCCCCTCCCCACCTGGTCTCTGCCCTCTGCCACCCTCAGCAGCAATGCCCACAGGCAGGACCGCCCCAGCCTGTCTGCCTCCAATTCTCCTCCTCATGGCATTTCTCTGGGCCCCACGCCCCCATTCCCCTGCCTGACAGACCCCTCTCCCAAGTAAACAGCCTCTCCCCCCGGGAGAGGCAGGCAACCCTGTGGCAATTGCAGCTATATTCCCAGCAGGGCCCTGAGCCTGGAAGATAGGAATGGGAGCTGTGTAGAAGATGCCTTCTCCCCATTTCACAGCCAGGAACTCTGAGGAACAGAGGGGGAAAGCAAGTGGCCCGTACTGACCTGGCAGAGGAAGCTAAGGAGCCAGGACTAGAACTCTGACTTCTCTGACTCCAGAGTCTCTGTTCCTTGTAGCTGCACAGCAGACAAGGGGAAGGAAGTGTCTGATGTTCACAGGAGAAGTCCTGGCCCCTCAGCTCTCCCTGAAGCCAGGATAACTCTCCTGCAGGCAGGTTGGGGCCTGGCTTCTCTGGGGTCCCCAGCACTGCCCAGGCCAGAGTATGACCCCGAGCTTAGACAAGTGAGCATGACAATGCCCACTGGCCTCACAGAAGACTGCCCATATACATTTTCGCTGAGGAACACACGGTAGAACCACTGTCCCCTACAAACACATCAGCTCAGATTAGTCCAGCAGAGCGGCCCTGAGTGAGAGGAGCCGGGATTTCCTGGGTGCTAGCTATGTGTCAGGTGTGGTTAGATGCTCTGCGGTGTGATCTTGTAGTCTCAACCGTTTGGTGAGTATCATTCTCATGATACAGATTAGGAAATGGAGACTCAGAGAGGTGGAAGCCACTTGCCCGGGGTCACACAGCCAAGAGTAGGGGGCGGGCAGCTCAGTGAGGGGAGAAGGACACAGGGCAAGCAAGATCCAATGACTGCAAGCAAGAGGGTGCGTACAAGTAGGGGGTACAGGAACCCAGCACCTGGATGGGGACCAGGAGAGGCTCGGCACAGGCCCAGGAGGCAGGGGTGGGGCGGGCAGGGCAGGGCCAGACCTGGAGACACGCTGGGATCTCCTGACCTGGCAGGACGAGGACATGAGGCCGGGAGGCCAGGGCTGGCCCTCAGCTCCTCTGAATGTGCCTGAGGGCTCTGGGTTCTGGGGGTGCCACGTGGGGGCAAGGGGAGACTTCCACAGCCACCTGCTCCCAGCACAGCAGCAGGGCGGGGGTGTGGGCCAGTGAGGAGGCCCGTGAGATGAGCCAGGGATTGATCTGACAAGGTCCTAATCAAATGGTCAATATCGCTGACCTAACCCACTTAACCTATTGATAAGCTGGCAAGGATGGAGCAGGTGGAGAGTGGGCTCGGGGAGGAAGGCAGGAAGAGGGCTGGGGGAAGCCGGATGGGCAGCGTGCCGAGTCTGGGTGCCTAAGAGAGGGCGGTCTTCTCCTCAGGCACCCCCACCTGCCACCCCTCTGATAAGTCATATGTCTTCTCGGCAGGGGCTTCTTAAAAAAAAAAAATTATTTATTTACCCTTGGCTGTGCTGGGTCTTCACTGTGGCATACAGGTTTAGCTGCTCTGTGGCATGTGAGATCTGAGTTCTCCAACCAGGGATCAAACCCACGTCCCCCACATTGGAAGGTGGATTCCTAACCACTGGCAACTGGACCACCAGGGAAGTCTCATATGTGGGGGCTTCTACGCAAGCCTCTCTCTGGTCAGGGCTCCTCAGGCTCGTCCAGGTCCTCTTGGCTTGTACCTTAGCTTCTCACACATGGGAGGGACTTCTCCTCTGAATCTCAACATCCTGTTCTGCAAACTGGTGATAATTATAATAGGAAATGCCAGGAGACAACCTAGATATCTGACGACTGGGGACTGGGACAATACATGATGGTGTAGCAGGCTGATAAAGGAGGACTGCAGAGTTGTAGAAAATATGCTTGAAATAAATTCATTGACAAGGGAGCGACATTCATAATCCTTTGTTAGAAAGGAATAAAAGACAGATTATAAACTGGTATGTAGGTGATGGTTTCATTTTTTATGAAAGATACACACACACACACACACTTTTTTTCATCCTAAATAAGAAGGTTTAGACCAGAAGTCAGAATTGTTTTTGTTGTTGTTTTTTTTCTGGCTGTACCACATAGCTTGTGGGATCTTAGTTCCCCGACCAAGGCTCGAACCTGGGTCCTATTACTGGGCCCCAGCAGTGAAAGCACAGAGTCCTACCAACTGGGCCACCAGGGAATTCCCAGAAGTCAACATTCTGAATTTGGTTCCAGGTTTCTGAATCTTAATATATTCTTTGGGTGAAACTGTGCTCGTGCCTCGTCATATCTGACTCTTTGAGACCCATATGGGTTGTAGCCCGCCAGGCTCCTCTGTCCATGGGGATTCTCCAGGCAAGAATACTGCAGTGGGTAGCCACTCCCTTCTCCAGGGGATCTTCCCTAACCCAGGGATGAACCTGAGACTCCTGTGTTGCATCGCAGGCAGATTCTTTAGGGCTGAGCCATCTTTGGGTAAACTCGCAGACATACTCCCGTTTGAGAAAAAGCTATCTAGAAAGATAGGCATCAAAAAACTTTTTTTCATATAACTAGATGATCATGGTGATCATCTCTTTGAGTATCTGCATTTTCTACTTTTTTACAGTGTACATGCATCAGATGAGTTGACATTCGCTTACAACTGCAAAAGGTGGGGCTAACGAATCCTGCATTGGCAGGACTGTGGCGAGGTTCTTGGGAAACACACAATGGGCGGTGTTTCTCTGAGCCCTTTCCTCTCCCAGCCAGGCTTGGCTGGCTGGCTTCTGTCCCAGCATAAGAGTCCCCTGTGTCCAAGCCCAGCCACGCCCAGAGCCCCTCAGAACATGAATGAATCTGAAATGTGCCAAGTGCAGAAATACTTGCTCCAGCGTTTGGTAGGAGCAAGCCAAATTCCGTGCCCTGTCCCTGCTTCAGGAGTCTGACTGAGGGCTCACAGGCAGGGGGAACGGTTGGAGGGGAAGCCAAGGTCCAGAGGGAGGGAACAGATTTTCCATTCATCACACAGCTGTTTGTGACAGAGCTAGGACCCAAGCTGGCTCCTGGGTTGCACTATCCCACCTCTGAGATGAGAAAAACCTGCAAAATTAAATGTGTACGCAGGCCAAGGACTAGTGCAAGGGTATGCAATTCTACAGAGCAGAAGAGCATGGTGGTCCAAAATCTGTGTGACCTTGTGCAAGTCACTTCACCTCTCTGAGCCTCAGTTTGAAAGGGAAAGTCGCTCAGTCATGTCTGACTCTTTGTGACCCCATGGACTATACAGTCCATGGAATTCTCCAGGCCAGAATACTAAAGTGGATAGCCTTTCCCTTCTCCAGGGGATCTTCCCAACCCAGGTATCGAACTCAGGTCTCCCACATTACAGGCGGATTCTTTACCAGCTGAGCCACAAGCGAAGCCCAGGACTACTGGAATGGGTAGCCTATCCCTTCTCCAGTGGATCTTTCCAACCCAGGAATTGAACCGGGTCTCCTGCATTGCAGGTGGGTTCATTACCGACTGAGCTATCAGGGAAGCTTCAGTTTACTCAAACACAAAATGAGAATAATAATAACCCCTGCCTCACAGATCCAGTGAGAGAAGTCAACAAGATCATACTAATACTGAACTTAGGGGAGAGCTGACAGAGAAAGGGGCAAGTGAATGGTGGAAATGATATTACGATTATCAGCCACAAGTGATGTGTATGAGTAGAATGTGCAGGGTGAGGGCAGGAATGCAGTGGGAAGCGGGAAGAAGGAAGGTATGTCCTGGTACTCTGACTTAGCGTGAACAAATGCAGTGAAGACACCCGGCTCAGTATGTTCCTCTGGCAACTTCCCTGGCGGTCCAGTAGCTAACACTCTGTGCCTCCACTGCAAGGGGTGCGAGTTCAATCCCCTGTCAGGGAATTGAGATTCCCACATACCAACTGGCGTGGCCAAAAAAGATATTCCTTTGTTCATTCTTTCATTCAGTAAACATTTCCTGAGGCCAGTTCTAGGTTAGACCCTGTGCCAAGCCTTGCAATCCGGACGTGAACAATGGAAGTTCCCACTGAGACAGTGAAGAAGAATTGGAGGTGGCCCGGCTGCTCTTCATCTGTGAGAGCTGCTTGCCTCAGAGGCCTCCAAACTGTCCCTTGAGGCTTCGGCTGGAAGGGGCTGAGCAGGAGTGTGAGGCCGGTGTGTACTTCAGGGATGTGTGTTCACACACAGAGGGATAGTAAGCTCTGTGCACATGGGCTGTGTCCATCTTTGTGTTTCACAGTCGCATGCACCAAGCCTGACACTCTGGGGACAAGCTGGGCTCGATTTTTTTTCCTTTTTTTTTTTTAAATGAAAAAAGAAATGTTCAAAGCACCGAGCACAATGCCTAACACCTGGCAGGGTCCTCGATAAATAGTAGCTATTATTAGCATCATCATCACACACCAGATCACTCTTGATCCCCACAAAAACCTTATTTTGCCGATGAGGAAAGTTGAGATTTAAAACGAGTGATGTGATTTGCCCACGGCCGCGGTTGGGAGTCAAAGCGGGGTGTATGCGACCCCACAGTCTGGGGTCTGCCTTTTCCTGTGGCGTGGGGTGCGGGGGGAAGGGAAATAGTAGCGGGGAAAGCAGAGGTGAGGATGGCGGGGCGGGGCAGGGTGGCAAGGATGCACTGGCTAGGGTGAGGGGAGCACTGTCAGGAAGATGGAGTGGAGTGGATAGGCCCGGATGATGAGCCTGGAGCCAGGCTGCATCGAGGCTCAGGCAAGAGGTGGCCTGGCTTGCCCACGCCCCTACACTAGTAGGTGTGCCCCCTCTCCCCCACAAGGTGAGATCACTCCACCCTTGCTGAGCACCTCCAACACCCAGCTCCACCATTATGCTGGGCAATAGGATGACAAGGGCCCAGCTCCTATTCACCCCGACAAACATCCTCTGAGCACTCAGTGTGCTGAGCATTGTTCCAGGCCGGGGGGTGGGGGGTGGGGGGTAGATACAGCCATGAACAAGTCAAAGCCCCCGCCCTCACAATGTTGACCTTTCAGTGGAGAAAGGGACACAGTAGATGAGAATATATACTTCGGAGCTAAGAAAGACAATAAAGCAGGTGAAAGGGTGGGTTACAAGATGATGTCACTTTAGACTGTGAAGTCAGGAAAGACCAGTTGTGGAAGGTGGGTTTTGAGTAATAGTAGCCTGAATGACCTGCCTGTTGAGAAACCTATATGCAGGTCAGGAAGCTACAGTTAGAACTGGACATGGAACAACAGACTGGTTCCAAATAGGAAAAGGAGTACGTCAAGGCTGTATATTGTTACCCTGCTTATTTAATTTATATGCAGAGTACATCATGAGAAATGATGGGCTGGAAGAAGCACAAGCTGTAATCAACATTGCTGGGACAAATATCAATAACCTCAGATATGCAGATGACACCATCCTTATGGCAGAAAGTGAAGAGAAACTAAAAAGCCTCTTGATGAAAGTGAAAGAGGAGAGGAAAAAAGTTGGCTTAAAGCTCAACATTCAGAAAACGAAGATCATGGCATCCGGTCCCATCACTTCATGGGAAATAGATGGGGAAACAGTGGAAACTGTCTGACTTCATTTTTGGGCTCCAAAATCACTGCAGATGGTGACTGCAGCCATGAAATTAAAAGACACTTACTCCTTGGAAGAAAAGTTATGACCAACCTAGATAGCATATTCAAAAGCAGAGACATTACTTTGCCAACTAAGGTCCGTCTAGTCAAGGCTATGGTTTTTCCTGTGGTCATGTATGGATGTGAGAGTTGGACTGTGAAGAAGGCTGAGCGCCAAAGAATTGATGCTTTTGAACTGTGGTGTTGGAGAAGACTCTTGAGAGTCCTTGGAATGCAAGGAGATCCAACCAGTCCATTCTGAAGGAGATTAGCCCTGGGATTTCTTTGGAAGGAATGATGCTAAAGCTGAAACTCCAGTACTTTGGCCACCTCATGTGAAGAATTGAGTCATTGGAAAAGACTTTGATGCTGGGAGGGATTGGGGGCAAGAGGAGAAGGGGACGACAGAGGATGAGATGGCTGTATGGCATCACTGACTCAATGGACGTGAGTCTGAGTGAACTCTGGGATTTGGTGATGGACAGGGAGGCCTGGTGTGCTGCAATTCATGGGGTCTCAGAGTTGGACACGACTGAGCAATTGAACTGAACTGAACTGACTGAGCCTGAATGAAGTGTTGGAGGCAAGAGCTTTCCTGGCAAAAGAAACAGCAGGTGCAAAGGCCCTGAGGTAGGAACAAGGTCGATGTGTTTGAGGAAGGCCAGAGTGGCCTGAGCCTCTGGAGGCAGGAGGAAAGGAGTGGAAACTGAACAAGCAGGTGGGTTCCTGTTCCTGCAGGGCTTCCGGGCTAAAGAGGATGCTCTAAGTGTGATGGGGGAATGACAGGCTTTCCCCTCACTGTGGGAGATTCTATGCAGCAGAAGGTAATGGTGATCAAAACACTGTGTGACCCTGGGTAAGTCACTTGGCCTCTCTGAAAGTTGGTCTCACCTTCAAAACCCAAGCTCCATCCTCATCACTTCCTGCAAATCACATGTGACCCATCCATTCTCTAAGAACAAACTCTAGATGCTTTCAGTGAACCCCTAGTCCCAGATAAGGCCTTTAAGGTAGGGTTGACCTCCCCTACCTGGGGACTCCTCTGGGTCATGGGAGCTGCTGTTGCTGCTGCTAAGTCACTTCAGTTGTGTCCGACTCTGTGCGATCCCATAGACAGCAGCCTACCAGGCTCCTCCGTCCCTGGGATTCTCCAGGCAAGAACACTGGAGTGGGTGGGTCACGGGAGGGACTGGCTCATCCACGCCCCTTGGTACCCAGCTCAGGCCCAGCCATAGGAGGCCTCAGAAAACAGCAGGGTGTCAATGGTTACTAAGAGGAACTGTAATCCCTGACCTCTACCTCTCAGCACATCTCCCTATGGGAGCAAGTTGTCAGTTGTTCAACTCTTCCAGTGGGAGACAGAAGGGGCTGGAGCAAGGGAAGGCAGATGTGTCCTGGCCAGGCCTTGTCCGGGATTCCCAGCATTGACCGGCAGGGCAGGAGTTCACCTCCAGGGCCTCCCCCGTCCTCCTCCCGTCCCTCCTCTGCAGCAGACTCTGAGATCCCTGACTTAGCACCCAGCTCACATCCTGTCAAGTCCCTCCTCAAAACCCTTGTGTCTGTGCGGTGCACCCAGAATAAATCCAAGCCTCCTAACCCTTCCCAGTGGTGTCAAGCCTTGTTTCTCACCCCTACACACCCACAGGTCCAGTGATGTCCATACTTGCTCACACCTCCATGCCTGTGCACAGAGAATGCCTCTGTTTGTTTCTTTATTTTTACTTATTTTTTTGGCTGCACCATGCAGTACGTGGGATCTTAGTTCCCCAACCAGGGATCAAACCTGTACCCCCTGCAGTGGAAAGTGTTAGTCGCTCAATCGTGTCTGACTCTTTGTAACCTCATGGACCGTAGCCCATGAGGCTCCTCAGTCCATGGAATTTTCTAGGCAAGAATCCTAGAGCAGATAGCTGTTCCTTTCTCCAGGGTATGCTCCCGACCCAAGGATCGAATCCGGGTCTTCTGCACTGCAGGCAGATTCTTTATCATCTGAGCCACCAGGGACACAGTCTTAACCCCTGGGCCGCCAGGGGGATTCCTTGGAAGTACCATGCCTAAAGAGCTCTCTGCCTCCCCTTTTCCTCCAGACCCTGGCCCCCATTCTCCATGTCACCGCCTCAGTGAAGCCCCTGGACCCTCCCAGGCAACACAGCTCTGGTACACACTGCCCACCTCTGTCAGCCTGGATATCTGGACCCTAGCCAGGGGGACCCCATTTCCCACCAAAGGAGTTTTCTAGAGGGTCACTAAGGCACAGAGGAGTGGGGTGGGGCCTCTGGGTCCTGCATGATCCATGCCCATGCCGCCTCAGATAGTTTGGAGAGGGTTGTGAGCGCGCACTTAGAATTGATATGTCGTGTCTGACGCTCAGCTTAAATGTCACTTCCGCAGAGGTGAAGAGCTGACCCACCAGTCTAAACCAGGTTCTCCCATGATCCCTTCCCCGGCCTCATGTTCCTCTCCTTCCGAGACGTTATCTCTGTTTATAACTAACTACACACGGAGGTCCAACCAGTGGTCATCCTGCTGGCCCCGAGAGCTCTCCAAGAGCATAGCCCAGGTCTGTCTTATAAGTCAGTTTTCCAGCTTCTAAGGCGGACCTGGCTTATGTCGGGCCCAGTCCCCATGTGATGAACAAATTCATCCTGTGAACGTTTTGAGACCTGAGCATCTACCTACATCCATTTTGCTGGAAGGGGACACATCTACAGGGGGCTGTGTGTGTGCAGTAACTCAGGCTGCGTCCCTTCTGGTCACTGCATGTGGCTCCCCTGGGACGTCTGAACGTGGCCTGTGTGCTCCCATGGGCGTGTGGCCTGGGGTGCGGCGGCCACAGTCACTATGTTTGTGCCTTTGCTGCTGGAAAAACTCTCCACACAAGGAGCACCCTGGCGTTGCAGTATCTGTCTCGGTGTCTCTGTCCCCATGTGCCTGTGTGGCTGTCTGGACTATCACACCTGTGTGTGAATGCATGCCTATCCTTGTTTCTGTACCTGGTGTGTCCATTTTAACGTGTCCAGAGACGTGGAGAGAAATGTCTGCGTGAATCTGGAGGCATTACGAACTGCGCATTTCCTAAGAGAATCTCTGACCGAGGGTATCCGTACCGGTGTCTTAGGACCCACGGGTGCATGAGTCTATTGTGGACTGGAAAATCTGTGTGTGTGTCTAGTTTAGAACCACTGCATGTGTCTGCAAGTAGATATGTTTCAAAATCTCAGTCTCCAACTATACTCTGTAGCTTTGAGTGTGTGTGTGTGTGTGAGGACTGACACGGACATGTATACACCTGTGCATCTCCCTTCCCCTGGCTGCGGCTGCCTTTCTGGCCTGGACAAGGACCTATTCTCTTCTCTGCCTTGTCTCTCACACCCACCCGTGCTCATATATGCTGTGCAGGGAGGGAGGGAGCCAGGGTGTCCGCGAGCTCCTGTGTCACAAGGTTAATTTCTCCGCAGCCAGGCAGGCTGGGCCCTGAGGGGAGTGGTGGGGGCGGGGCTGGTCCCCACAGCCCCTCTGATAAATATGTATTTGGGGCTGCTGTGCTCAAAGGTCATGGGTGGGGGGAGGAGGAGGGGTGGTCTGCACCGCGTGCGGAGCCGCTGGGTTCCAGCCAGGCCCCGGCAGGGTCGTGTGACCTGCTCCGGAGGGATGAGACACAGATTCAGGGGGCTGTCCCCTCGTCCAGCCTGGCCCACCCCACCCACAACCATGCACAGAGGGAGCAGCTGTCGTGGACGCACGGATATTCGGACTCTGGAGCAGGCAGGCACACGAGCCCACACCCGCTGACGCCCAGACAGGCTCTGACGGACGCACAAAGACGGCCTTACGGGCCACCGGATGCTGGACAGCCGGAGTCCAGGGACACCCCTTCTCCCTTACCCCCAACCTTCACACAACACCAAAAACCCCGCAAAACACAAGCACACAAGAGTGCATGGCATCTCACAAAAAGAAACGTTCTTACACACTCAATACACACATGCACATGTGAGCACAAAGGTACACGGGGCGCAATAAGAAGGGCCCCATCCACTTTGTGGGTGGGCATGTTTATGTATACACACACGCAAGTATATACACAAAGATGCACACGACAGGCCCCAGGACCCAAAGTTCCATGAAGGCAGGTGCACACTGCCGTATACACACACACACATGCACAAGTGCACATTCACACATACAAAGACCCCAAGACACGCACATCAGGCAGGATGCTGGCCAAGCTGGGCTGGGAAACGCACCCTGCCGCAATCCAGCCAGCTCCAGCCCTCTCCCCACTGAGGCGAGAAGGGCCACCCCCCCAGTCTCTGGTCCCTGGCCCCCAGCCAGCCCCCCGCCAGATGCGCCACCATTTGTCTAGCCCTGAGTCACATCAATTGTCGAGCCTCCTCCTCGCTGACCAGCCCTCTCGGCCATCAGCGGCCTCGGCCATTACTCGGCTCCCACCTCTGGCCTGTGTTTGTCGAGTCTCCTTACCTGGAAGAATCGTCCAGACCCACGGAGCCCTTTCAGAGTCTGCCTGGCCCTTTCCCCAAGGGATTCTGAGGCCCCCTGTCGTGTGCCCCCAGCCCAGGCTTCGGGGTGACCCCCTCCCCTCGGCACAACGCTCAGGCGGTCATTCTTCAATGACCGCTGGCCACAGTGGTTCTGGTGGGTCTCAAGCCTGTATGTTTGAGCATGTGTGTGTGTGGAGTCCGCCCGGGAGGCATGTGTGTATGGCTGGTGGGGTGGCTACAGCTGTGCTTTAAGTCAAAAGGACTGTATGTGCATGAGAGTGTGTGTGTGTGCACGTGTGTGAATACGGGGTTAGAGTGTCAGCAGCTGTGCTTAAAGTCAAGGAGTATCTGAGTGTGATAGTGCCTGTGGGGAAGTAGGATGTTAGGACGTGCTCCACACGTGTGTGCGTGCATGTACGCATGTGTGTGTGCTTGAAGGCAGGGGGCACGAGGCATACAGGTCTGGCCTTGAGGCGGGGGGGCCGTGAGGGGCTGTTTCTGTCTCGGCCATGGGGGTCGGAGCGGTACAGGCATCTGCCTTTCAGGCGGTTGTGAGCAAGTGGAGTGTGTCTCTCCCAGACTCCGTTGCCTGTGTTTGTGAAAGTGACAGATGCTGCCGCCCTGGCCTCACTGCGGCGGATTAAGTCTGTGAATGCCACATGAGTCCACACCCCAGTGGGGGAGGGTCCCCGGCCTGCGCTGACACTCACGTTTGTGGGCCATGGTCCTCAACAGTATAGGGTCCTGGGGATGACGACTAAAGTACCGCATTCCAGCTTCCTTGAAGGAGAGAGTGTCCGAACGGACGCCAGGGTGAAGGGCTCTGTGTGTGCACGCGCGCGCATGGGTGCTCACTCACACTCACGCACTATTCCATGTTGTTCAAGGCACACTGTCGCGAGATGCACATGGGTGTGCCAGACCACACACGTGATAGCTCCCCAGGGCCGCAGAGAGATCAAGTCCAAACTTCTCAGAACCTCCACGGACCGGCCCAGGGCAGCAAGCACATCTCTGCTCTGAGGGCCCTGCTCCCAGCCTAGGCCGCTTCTTCCCCGCTTCCCTCGCCCATCTTCCCGCCCTCCCACCCTGCCCCCTTCCTCAGTGCCTGAGAACCCTCCAAGACCCATTTCCCCTGTTTAAACTCGCATCTCTCTCCTCCAGATTCCCCAGGACCCAGAAGCTCCCTTTGTGCCCCCAGCACCCCGGCTTCACTTCAGAGCCCATGACAGTCGTTTTCAGGTAAGGAGTGGCTACGCAACCACCGCCTGACTTCCTCAGGACACTAACTGTGTTTCACTCAGGGGTGGCACGCCACTCAGTAAATGCCTACTGAATTCAGGGACCTGGGACATGGGGCCACCGCCTCCAGAGCTGGGGAAACTGCCTGTTCTGAGGAGCTAAAGAAGGTGGGGCTGTGCTGAGTGAGGGAAGGGGGTCCTGCATCCCAAGCCCACCGCCGGCTTCCCGGTGGGCTGTGCAGCACAGGGCTCACCAGCAGAGGTTGCGGAGGGGATGGAAGCTCATCAGTAATCCTGCCTTTGAAGAGGCCCAGCGCCAAACTGTCAGCCACAGAGTGGGCTCTCGACCTCTCTCATTTGCTGGCTTTCTCTTCAGGACACAATGCGAAGCCCAGGTCCTCCAAGCCCGTGCTGAGCCCTATAAGGCATCCATCCACCGGACAGGCCCTAGGAGACGGGTCTGTGGACAGACATCTCAGGGGGCCAGGAGGAAGGGGGGAAGGGGCTAAGCCAGAGAAAACAAACAGCGATGGGACAGCTATGGGGAGAGGGACAGACAAACCTCTGGAGACAGGCCAGGCTCAGTACCAGGAGCCCAAAGACCTCAGTCCTAGCACTGCTTGGTTACTCACAGGCTGAGAGAGCCGTATGGACCTCAAACCCTCATCTGTGAAAGGGGCACCATCAGGGCTGCCCTAAGAGCTAGGCGGATGGAAGGGGAGTCATCATTGCCGACATTATTATTATTATAATTAGATCAGGAGGTGCTGGGCCCATGGGAATAAAAATGAGTGCTATATATTTAGAAGAACAGACCCCAGTCTGAGGAGACCCCCACACCTACTCTCTCCTCCCAACAATTCTCCATACCCAGGATTCTCAACCATTTCGATCCTGAAAAAAAATACTGGAAATTAACTAGAACGTGCTAGATGGGGAAACTGCTTCCCGGTCTGCATAGAAGTCCAAGTAGCCTCTGCCATGCCCATCTGCCTCCCCCTCTCGGGGCCCCTGGTGTGGCTGTCTCATTGGTGGGGGAAGGGCCTCTGGCCTGTGGCCCCTGCATGCAAGGAGCAAGAGTGTGTGAACCAGAACGCAGGTGTCCTGGGGTGGCCACTGATGGATCTGCTGGAAAAAAATCTGGCTGGCATGCTGTTAAGGGTGTACAAGCTAACCTCCATCATACACTCAGCATGGGTGTGGGCGCACGCGCGCGCGTGCACACACACACACACACACACACACACACACACACACTGTGGCTGCGTTCTTTTCATATCATGATCCCTGAAACAGACACCCTCCATTTTCCCTGCAAAGACTGACAAAAGTGAGGGCAACTAAGACCCCCCAAGGATGGCACTGAACCAGCCAGAGGGTGGGCCAGCAGCCTATAAGACTGGGGATCTGGACCTTCCCGATGGACACAAATGGGACTCTGTCCACCATCACCCAGGACTCAGGAAGTGGACGCGGAATCACATTACCAGCAACTGGAGACGCTGCCTGCGGCCTTGATCCGCTTCCCTGGCCAGCCTGCCACCCCTGACACGGGACGACGCTTTGTTACCACAGAGGAGCCAGGGAAGGTTTCTGTGGGCTGGCAGACTTCAGGGAGGGGGGAATCTTTTCTTGTTTTGTTTTCTTGAACCCAGCTTCAAGGCTGCTGTGCAAGCATGCTGCTAAGCTCACCCCTACGCCCGCAACCTCTGTGCACATTTCTCATCACTGCACCAACCTGGCTTCACAAACCCAGCCTCCCTCCGACCCAGGCCACAGAGACCCAGAGACACCTAAGGAGAATAACCACAACAGTAATAACAGTTCTTTCTGCGTCGACATGGTACTTTCACATATGTGACTTTATTTCACGTGTATTCTCAGGGCATTCACCACAGTCAGACCTAGTACCTGCATGCAGAGTCTCTATGCCAACCACACTGCCCGTTCAGATGGACGCACCCATCGCCGATGCTGGACTTGGCACACAGACCTGCACACGCGCCGACGGCCGCCTCGCACAGAGCCAGAGTGCCTCCCAAGTACACACGCGGCCAGGGCTCCATGAACATCGACACAAGGGAAGGACCTCACAGGATAAATACTCGCGCCGACTCCTTCCTGCACAAGCCTCGTCCACAATGGGAAGCCCCCATACCCGGTCCCCCGCTAGACACACGTGTCACGATTCTACCCCTTTGGTTCCTCACTCTGCCAAGGCTCCCAAGCCCTACACACAGTCAGTCTGTCCAGCATGCCTCTTGCAACACAGGCAGGCCATGTACTCATGCACACAGCCGCCATGGTCTGACTGTACACACCAGCCCCCCACCACCCACTGATGCCATGCTCTCCCTTCCTGCCCTGAGGTAGAGGGCAAATTCGCCTGGCAGAATGGTAAGAGACTAAAACCTACTGAGTTAAGCATCTCATTCGGTTTTTTTGAAATCCAAGACCTACTCCCCAACTCCACAGGCCCCAGGATGGAGGGAGAAAGCAGGGAGTGGTTGGCAGGCCAGAGGCTTTCTCTTCAGATCTTTTACCTGGGGCGCAAGAGCTCTGAGGACCATCTCAGATGGACCCTCGCCCCGACTGCCTCCCCTTTCCACTTCCCACTAGTGATTCGTGTCGTTCTCTCCTTCGTCCACACCCTTCTCTCTCAGTGGGGCTGAGTCCAGAGCCCTGGGCCCTCGTTTACAGTCCTCCCCCCCCTCCCATGGCCACAAGGGCACCCACCGGGACTTCTCCAGGAGGGAAAACAGGAGGGTGGCCCTATAGCCCCCTCCCCAGGGCAGACCCAGGCCCCTAGCTGGGAAAAAGGAGGGCAGGAACAAATAGGGATGTGGAATAGGGGTTAGGCTCTGCTGGGAACTTGGGAGAGTCCTGTCTCTGCACAGAGACTCTCTCCCTGGCCTGCTGTTCAGGGCAAATGATACAAAAGTGAAGAATAAATGAAACTGAGGGAGGGGGCAGAAGGGATAGGGCAACAGGGGAAATGAGTGGCAAGGAGGGGGAATGAGAGAAAAGGAGAAAGGGGGAAATGGGAAAGACAGAAAAAGAAAGGGAGAGGTGGAGAAAAGGAAGATGGAAAAAAAAAGAAAGAAAGAAAACCTGAGGGGGTGGGGGTAGTTTTATGGAGAGAAGGAAGAGATAGAGAAACGGGAAAACAGGAGAAAGAGAAACAAGCGAAGGAGATGGAGAAAAAGAAGCCCGAGGAAGGACACAAGAGGAAGAAAAGAGCAGGGAGCAGAGGAGCAAGAGGAGACAGCCAGGGGGTTCCCCAAGTTACAGACTTTGCCCAGAGAGCTGAGGGGCGCACCTGGCTCCCAGGCACTGCTCCCGGGCCCTGGAGCTCTGCCGCCCACCTCTCAGAATCCCATCCCAGTTGCTCCCCATCTCAGCTCCCACCCTTCCGGCAATCTGAGGCACCCCATTTCTTTCTCTTGCCCTCACTCCCAGCCCCAGCCCTTCCTATTTCCCTGTGCCCTCTTATCTCGCCCCCCCACGCGCCCTGCTTGCTTCCGAGCTTCCAACAGCATCACCAACCGACATCCTCACCACCATCACACTACAGCGGCCCCCACACCCCTAGCAAAGGGAAAAAAAACAACAGGCGGCACCGCCACCAGCCATGACCCCCTCTCGCCTCATTTTCTCCACAGTCGCCCCTTCCCCAGATGCAGGGTCCAAAATGGGGATCCCGCCCAGCCCGGGGAGCCTCTCCAAAGCGCCGAAGCCTGCGGGCGCCCATGCCGCCTTGTCTCCTCTCTGCGCTTTCTCCTTTTTGTATATGATGGCCCCAGCTGCGGTGTGTTTTATTTTCGTCTTTTTATTGGTGTTATTTTTTCTCCTCTTCTTCTTTATTTTTTGGCCTGGGGGCGGCAGCGATGAAAGCGTCCACAGCCCGGTCCCCTCCACCGGCTCCGGGCAGGTCGCTCTTTCTCTAGTCTGCGCTCCTCTGCCTCCCTCCTTTCTCTTCTCTGTCTCCACTCGGCTCCTCCGTCCTTTCAGCTCCGTCCTCAGCCGACTGCCCTCTCCTCCCTCTACGGCCGCCTCTTCCACGCCTCTGCTTTCCCTTTCCTTCTTGCCCCTTCTCCCCTTTTTTCTCTCCCTCCCTCACCTCCTCTTCGTCCCCATTTCTTCCCATCCCTCCCCCCCCACCCCAAACCACGCACATCTCTCCTTCGGTTCCCTCGCTGCCACAGACAGTAAGCCGACCCCCACCACATACACACACCTCGCCCCCAAATAATAAAGATACCCAGCCAGGGGGCAAAGCCCCGACGCCGGGCGCCGGGAAGGAGGCGAGAGGGCCGGGGCCGCAGCGGCGGCGGGCAGCCGGAGCGCGGTGCGGAGCGAGCGGCGCCCGCCCGGCTCCCGCCCGGAGAGCTCTCTGCAATAGGCCGAGCCGGCTGCATTAAGCTTCTTGCAATCAATAAAGCGCGGGTCAGATTATGCAAAGCGCAGATATTAATATGCAAAGTTTTAAAGATTTTTAAATGGAAGGGCGAGGCGCGGCGCGGGCGGGCAGGCAGGGGCTGCGAGGGAGAGGGAGGAAGGGAGGGGCGGGCGGGCGGCGCGCAGGCGAGCTGGGGAGAGGAGGAGGCTGCCCGCCGCCCGCCCGCCCGGCTGCGCCGCGCCGCCTTGCCTTACCGCTGCTCCCATCGGTAGGCGCCGCTGTCTTCGCCATGCGCGTCAGCTGCACGGCTCCGAGGGGATGGCCGAGGAGGAGCCGCCGCCGCCAACGCTACCCCCGCTCCCGCTCCCGCTCCCGCGCCCGCTCGCTGCCTGCTGCTGGCGCTGCTCTGGCCGCTGCTCCTCGCCTGAGCTGCCGGCGCGAGCCCAGGCGCGCGCCATCCCCGGCTCCCACCTTGTCCCCATGGCAACCCCGGGCCCAAGGATGCTCAGAGAGAGAGCGCGAGCGAGAGAGCGAGGGGGAGAGAGAGGGAGAGGGAGAGGGCGGGGAGCGCAGGGGACACGGAGGCAGGAGAGGGCCCGAGACTCAGAGACACAGAGACACGCAGAGACAGAGACACGCAGAGACACACAGAGACAGGCTGAAACAGAGATGGAGTAACAGAGAGAGGAGAGTGGGGTGGGGAGTCGAGGGGGACACAGAGACAAGAAGCCCACAGAGACCTATAGAGACACACAGAGATATACAGAGACACAGAGAAAGAGACAGAGGGGAAATGGGGGGCAGGGAAGGAGAGGTGGATGCAAGAGCAGGAACACACCCTGAGGCTCAGAGATTCACAGAGACACCCTGAGACACAGAGACATCCAGAGACAGAGAAAGGGGGAAAGGGAGAGAGAATAAGGCAGGGAGCACAGAGGACTCAAGCAGGGAAAGACTCATAGAGACAAAGAGATGCCCAGAGACAATCATAGAGTCAGAGAGACACAGAGACACACAGAAACATATACACAGAGACAGAGACGGGTGGGAAGCAGAGCGGGACTCAAAGGCAGAGAGAGGCCCTAAGAGCCAGAGACTCAAAGAGACACCAGAGACACAGAACACAGGAGGGAAAGGGAGAGGATGGGAGTACAGGGGATATGGAGGCAGGGAGAGACGAACAGAGGCAGAGAGATGCCAGAGACACAGAGAAACATGGAGACACAGGCATAGGTGGGGGTGGAGAGAGAAGTGGGGAGAGCAGATGGGAACATGAAAGCAGAGAGAGGCACTAAGGATAGAGACACTCAGAGACAAAGAGATAAGGAGAAGAGATCCAGGCAGAGACAAAGCGAGGCGAAGAGCCAGAAAAACAGCCACAAAGCAGCAGACACACAGACAGACAGCAGATATGAATAGTCATACAGAGACAGAGACACAGATAAGAGAGAGACATGCAAGAATCAGAGATAGAAGAAAGAGCCACACTCAGAGAAAGAGGAAGAGGCAAGACAGAGTTGGAGAGATACGGAGACAAGAAGACACACAGAGAGAGACAGGCGTGGAGAGATGGACACAGAGATAAGTGAGACATCCAGAGTCAGAGATATGAAGAAAGAGCCAGAGAGAGGCAACACCAGAAAGACACTGGCAGAGACAGAAAGACACAGAGACGAGGACAGAGACAGAGAGAGGCAGGCAGAGAGATGGGGCAAGGGGGATTCGTGAGGTGCAGGCAGAAACACAGCTAAACAGAAATGAGGATTCTGAGAGGGGGCTAAGAGACAGACAGAAACGTGCAAAGGAGACACAGAGACCGAGACAGAAAGAGGAAGAAATACAGGCAGTGAGAGACAGAAAGCACAGACAGATTGAAAGTCAGAGTGGTGATGCAGAGAAACCAGAGATGCAGGCAGAGACACACGCAGAGACTGCAAGAGATGGAAAAGGAGACATCTAAAGAGACAGAGAGAGAGATGGTGGATGGGGACAGACAGATACTGGAACAAGCTCCCTGGTGGACAGAGACACCAAGAGATAAATGGAGAATCTGAAAGAGAGAATGGGAACTGGAAAAGGTGGGGAGTGGGGACAAAGAGACAGAGCCGAGGGAAAGCAGGAAGGTGCAGGCTGGGGTGAGAAGAGAGGCCAGGAGCGTGACAAGAGGGTCTAGGGGAGCAACAAGGGGAGAGAGCCGGTGGGGGAGAGCTGCAGGGAGGGGAGGGGAGCAAGGAGGGCAGGGCCTGGTCACGGAACACCTCAGCTGTGCGGGACACAGTAAGGCTGGGGAGGTTGAGGAGGAGGGCACCCTGGGCCCTGCGCCAGCCTGCGCACGGTCTGAGGAGGACGCGTGTCTGCCGGCCCCGGCCGGTGGGGGCGCTGCGGCGCGGAGAGGAGGACGGGGCTGCGAGGGGCACCCAGGCCGCGAGGCGTTTGGGGGAGGAGGGCGCGGGCGCGCGCCGCGCGGTCTGGGCTCAGCTGCCGCCCAACGCTTTGTTACCCGTCCGGCTGCCCCGCGCAGACCGAATGGGCACTCAGGACCCTCGCGTCGGGTGCGTGAGAGAAACATGAGAATCACCAACTGCCCACGTGTACCGAGAGGGCTCTCGGGACGTACACTGCAAGTGCGTAACAGAAATAAATACAGGAAACACCTACCCCGCGGGCGTACAAAGTAAGTACACGGGACTGCGCAGCGCGCTTAACAGACATGGAACTACCTATTGACCCCCAACCCCCTGCCCAGCCGTCTCCTGGGACCCACCCTGAGTATACAACACAAATAAATGCAAGAAATGCAAATAGGCACAGGGACTCTCGCAGCCCCTGGATAAGAGACTTAATACCCACTACACAGCACAGGCCCCAGGCCCCACACTACCTGCTCAGGACACAAATACAGAAACTGCGGGCCACACCTGCACACAGACTAGGCACAGAAGACCTACAAGGCATGAGCATCAAGGACGAGGAACCACCTACCAAGCAGCTGGTCAGAGCCCACACAGCATATGCGCAGCACAGATGAGCGCAGGAGTGCCGGATAGCCCCGGCCCGTAAAGCAGGCGCAGGACTCAGTGGGCTCCCTGGTGTGATCACGGCAGACACCCACAAGCAGGGCGTGGAGCGCCACAGCATAAGTATATCGCAAGGTGCTACGAGAAACCCCCACTCTATCTGCACACCAAGCTACATGGGTCCCACTGCTAAGAAGGAAACACCCAAAAAGGGTGCGTGTAATGGCTACATGGGCTTCCCAGGTGGCGCAGTGTTAAAGAATCCATCTGCTGATCAATGCAGGAGATGCGGGTTCTATCCCTGGGTCGGGAAGATCCCCTGGAGGAGGAAACAGCAACCTTCTCCAGTATTCTTCCCTGGGAAATCCAATGGACAGAGGAGGAACCTGGAGGGCTACAGTCCGTGGAGTTGCAAAAGAGTAGGACACAACTGAGCAACTCAACAACAACAACAGTGACAACACAGGAACTGCTCACCCTGGAAGGAGCAAGAAGGAACACGGACCCGCAATGAACGTACCCATCTGACCCAGGTGTGTGCATAATAGAAGGGAGGTTCCAGGCCAGGGCTGGGGCCAAGGACAAGGATGGGCTGTGCTCTGCCTTGCCCCCAGCATCCTAAAAGGATGCACGTGGTGGGGGCTCATCCCTCCCAAGAATGACCAAGTCTGCGATAATTATGTGTGTGATGGATATGGGCTTCCTTGGTGGCTCAATGCGGGAGATCGGGGTTCTATCCCTGGGGTGGGAAAATCCCCTGGACGAGCAACTGATGAATATACACTAAAGACACAAGGACCAGTGTTAAGGATCCAAAAACATTGATTTGTTACGTGGGAGACCCTTTCAGATGCTCAGTGGACAGGGTGCTGAATAGTGAGTTGAGTCATAACCCCTAGTTATCCAGAATATCCACCCTAGGCAAAAGCTGCCTTGCCTCAACCAGGAGGAGAGCCTTGAGTGCACATGGTCCTAAATGATCTCGAGGGCTCCACCCCATCCTGAGTCATAACCACGGGTGGGCTGGAGACAGCCACGAGGCACACACAAAGATATGTGCAGGACATGGCACATGATGCTAGGGAAATGTGTGTGTGTGCGCTCTCTGCTTTGAAAGAGCCCCACTTCCAGAAGTTCCGGGTTCCCCTGAGGACCGTGTGCATGTGGGTCTGAATGAGGGCCATGTCCGGCACAGGTGTGCATGCATTCGGCCCCTCCTGTGTGAGTCAGCTTGGATGCTTAGCTCTCACCCCTCCTCGGCCTGCTCATTCATATTACAAAAACACGTGTGAAAATAACAATCCCTGGTGTATACTAAATGCACTACATTGTAAGCTGTTGGTACTTGTCATGATGTCTGCATATCTGAATGCACCTCTGCACAGAGGCACATGCAACGTGTCTATTCACGCATATGCGGCCACCTGTGTGTGTGCACGTGTGTGCGTATCTTTGTGTCTGGGTCACAAGTCTTGGATCTCCCTTATAACCCTGAAGATAAAGGGGGTAAGATATGCAAAATGGGAGCACAGGGGAAGGGAAGAAAGCTGGGAGAAGGAGGAGGGAGGTGGTACAAGAAGAAGCAGACAGTGAGGGGGCTTCCCTAGTGGTCTAGTGGTTAGGACTCAGCACTTCCACTGCAGGGGCATGGGTTCAATTCCTGGTTGGGGAACTAAGATCCCCTATGGTGCACAACATAGCCAAAAATAGAAGGGAGGGAAAAGAGAAGTGGAATGGGACCTAGGGAAGGAAGGAAGGAGGCCCTGAGGACAGAAGGAGACAGGAGACAGTGGATGAGGAAGGGGTAACACAAGGACAGCAGGTAATGATGGATGAGAACAGAGGGGAGGCTAGAGGAGAAGGAGGTGAGTGGGATGAACGGGAGACCAGAGAAAAGTGAGCAGGCTGAGGGCATCAAGAAGAGGGACACAGACTGGGGAGAGAAGAAAGGAAATGGAAGGTGGAGGGAAGGAGGAGAGGGAAGGAAACCAGAGAGAGGTTTTTCTAGCCTGTACAAAATTTAGAGATTCCCCCAAGGTCTTCCCATGGGAAAATGTTTGAGTGGGGCACAAAAGGGATGGCAGGAAGAAGAAGACAGGAGGAAAGAGAAATTAAATAACACAGTGTTCCAGGATGGGGCAGCTCAGAGGAGCTCAGAGAGAAGGGCTCCCGGGGCAGAGAGAAAGGTACCCAGAGCCAGCCTGAGGTGTGGAGGCAGCTGTAGCAGGCAGGTCCTGGAGATGATGGGAGGAGGGGCTGGCGGACTCAAGGAGCCCCGGGCTCAGCGGTACAGAGGGGTCCAAACCAGCAGGCAGGTATGAGGAACCAAGAACAGGCAGGGGGAAGAAACTTAGAAAGGGGCAAGGAGAGAGCCCACTGGCTTGAAATGGCCAAGGCAAGTGGAGGGGCAGCTGGAAGGCAGAGTGAAGGCACAGACATGGCGCTCGTAGAGACCCGAGTCTGGGGCAGAAACAGACAATAAAATACATGGCTACTGAGACACACAGTAGCACAGATGAACCCGAAAAGCACCATGAACAAGGCTTGTCACAGGAGACTACGGGCGGTAGGGTTCCATTTACACGAAATTCTAGACAGAGCAAAACTAGTGACAGGAAAGCAGCTCCGTGGTGGAAAGGGGCTTAGACTGGGAGGAGAGACTGCAGCAAAGGGACAGGAGGGGACTTTGGGGGTCCTGAGAAGGTTTGGCATCCTGACTGTGGTGGTAGTTGCATGGCTCTGCCCTGAGTGTGAAGACCCAGCACACTGTCAACTTAAAACTGGCAAATGTTATTGTCACCCACTCCCATATTCTTGGAGCTTCCCTGGTGGCTCAGATGGTAAAGAATCTGCCTGACATGCAGGAGGCCAGGGTTTGATCCCTTGGTAGGGAAGATTCCCTGGAAAAGGGAATGGCAGCCCACTCCAGTATTCTTGCCTGGAGAATTCCATGGATAAAGGAACCTGATAGGCTCTAGTCCAGTCGATGGGGCTGCAAAGAGTTGGACACAACTGAGCGACTAACACTTTATTGTATTTATACTGCAATAAGACTTCCCAGGCAGTCCAGTAGTTAAAATTCTGTGCTTCCATTGCAGGTGACATGGGTTCAACCCTCGGTCAGAGAAGTTCCACGTGCCATGCAGTGTGGCCAAAAAAAAAAAACTGTACTGCAATAAGTGAAGTCACTCAGTCGTGTCCGACTCTTTGCGACCCCATGGACTACTGTAGCCTATCAGGCTCCTCTGTCCATGGGATTTTCCAGGCAATAGTACTGGAGTGGATTGCCATTTCCTTTTCCAGGGGATCTTCCCAACCCAGAGATCAAACCCGGGTCTCCCGCATTGTAGACAGACACTTAACCGTCTGAGCCACCAGGGAAGTCCAGAGAGAGAGTGAAGTCGCTCAGTCGTTTCCGACTTGTTGCGACCCCGTGGACTGTCTCTGTCCATGGGATTCTCTAGGCAAGAATACTGGAGTGGGTTACCATTTCCTTCTCCAGGGGATCTTCCCAACCCAGGGATCAAACCCGGGTCTCCTGCATCAGAGGCAGACGCTTTAACCTCTGAGCCACCAGGGAAGCCCCTTACTAGGCTTCTCTGTCCATGGGATTCTCCAGGCAAGAATACTGGAGTGGATTGCCATTTCCTTCTCCAGGGGATCTTCCCAACCCAGGGATCGAACCCGGGTCTCCTGCATTGGAGGCAGACGCTTTAACCTCTGAGCCACCAGGGCTTCATAAGCAAAAACTTATGCACCAGAATATTAAGGCTGAAGATAGTGAAGACTGTGCTCTGGAGGAACCAAGAAGTCGAAGAAGGGGCAGTGAAGGGGGCTTCCAGGAAGAGGTGACGCCTGAGATAAGACCTTAAGAATGGGGGTGGGGGTAAGACATTTCCATGGAAGCAGGACTTTCACATGAAAGCTAGTGAGAACTGAGAAAAGTTCAGTGTGTCTCAAACACAGAATGCAAAGTAGGACTATCAAGTAATGAGGGTAGAGAAAAATCAGAGTCCAAAATGCAAATCCCATGACCACTGGTGTGCCAGGTTGAATAAACCCCACTTGCACCCCCAGAGACCCACTGCATGCAAGACAGAACTGGGAATTAGTAATCTGCCTGTGGCCACCTCACAAAAAACGGTTCCTTCCCCTGCCCTTCTGGAACTTCTTCCCTGCTCCCTTCATGTGGGAACATCCTTCCCCACCAGGCAACAGCCCTCGCAGTGGGCCGGCAACACCCCCCCCATCTGTGCCCACAGCTCACATCTCTGCAAGCTTGCAGGTCCCATTGGATCCCTCCGACCTGGATTCTGTGTGGCCACTGCCCCCTGGTGGCTAGAGTCATACATTACTGAGGATGAAGGGACAGTGCCCAGGCCAGGCCCTAGTCTGCCGCTCCAGAGCCCAGGCAGGCCAGGCCATCCCCATCAGTGTCCCCCTTCACAAATGGCCTCCTCCTTGCTAAATCCAACAGGCACTTTTCAATCCTAGGGGACTTTTCTTCTCTGCAGCACACAACTATCTTTTAAAAATCCTTCTCTTCACATCTAGGGTAAAGCATCTGCCTGCAATGCAGGAGACTCGGGTTCAGTCCCTGGGTGGGGAAGATCCCCTGGAGAAGGAAATGGTGACCCACTCCAGTATTCTTGCCTGGAAAATCCCATGGACAGAGGAGCCTGGTGGGCTACAGTCCATGGGGCCGCAAAGATTCGGACACAACTGAGCGACTTCACTTCACATCTAAGAAAGTTCACTGCTTTGGCTTTCCTGCTGTCTGGGCTCTTCTCCCGGAAACTGTCTTCTCTCTGCTGGTGACCCCAAATTTGTCCCCAGTTTATTGCTCTTTCCTAAGTTTCAGACCAGATATCTAGCCACCTCCTGGGGGTCCCAAAGGTACCTCAAAATCAACAAGTCCAAGCTGAAATGCCTCTTCCCCATCATGTCCCCCCCACACACATGCACACACGCGCACACACCTGGATTCCCTCTCCCTGTATTAGCACCTCCATTCAATCTGGCACCCAACAAGAAAAATGTTCCCCAAGCCTGACAGCCTCTTCCTCACACTCACATCCAAATCAGGCTTAAAATCCAATTCAGTTCACTTACCTCCTTAATATTAAGATAAACTGAGGGGGCAGGGGAGGGAGAGACTGGGAGTTCAGGACTGACATGTACACACTGCTACATATAAAACAGATACCCGACAGGGACCTACTGTACAGCATAGGAACACTGCTCCATATTCTCCAATAATCTAAACGGGGCAAGGATTGCAAAATTTGGTATGTATAGCTGAATCACTTCCCTGTACACCTGAAACTAACACAACATTGGTAATCAACTAGACTCCAATATAAAATAAATAAATACAATGTAAAAGCCAACTGGAAAAAATAAAATAACTTTAAAAAAACATGGGTGTTGAGAGAGGCTCAAGAGGGAGGGGACATATGTATACTTATGGCTGATTTACCTTGTTGTACAGAAGAAACCAACACAACATTGTAAAGCAATTATCCTCCAATTAAAAATAAATTTTAAAAGGAAAAAAAAAAAAGATGAACCATACGAAAATTACCTATCATCCATCAGCTTTTCCTTACAAATGAGCAGTTTCACAGACTTCAACCTGCTGTTTCTCAAGTCCATTTCCTCTACTCTCCCTGCCCCTCCTGTCCTGGTTCAGGCCTCCACACCTCCTGCTCGGGCTGGTGCACTGCTTCCTAACTGGTCTCCCAGTGTCCAGTCTGACCCCTGGGGTGATCTTTCTACAGCATGGCTCTGATGAGACCGCTCCTTGAGTCAGACTCTTCCAGGGGTCCCCACTGCAAACAGAACAAAAGCCAGACCCCTTAGCCAGCTTTCCATGACCTTTGCAATATTTGGCTCCGGTCCCCTCCAGTTGCTACCACATATTCTATCAACCACACCAGATTACCACCACTTCCTTGAATCTGCCTCCTCTCACCTCTTGGCCTTGGTACATGCAGTTCCCTATAATTAGAATACCTTTCCCGGAAACTCTCTGGTAGTCCAGTAGTTAAGAATCTGCATTGCAGTGCAAGGGACACGGGTTCAATCCCTGGTGGAACTAAGTTCCCACATGCTTCAGAGCAACTAAGCCCAAGTGCCGCAAGTACTGAGCCCATGCACCACAACTACTGAGCCTGCGCCCTAGAGCCTGTGCTCCTCAACAAGAGAAGCCACTGCAGTGAGAAGCCCAAGCACCACAACTAGAGAGCAGCAGAGAGCAGCCCCCGCTCACCGCAACTAGAGAAAAACTGTAGGCAGCAATGAAGACCCAGCACGGCCAAAAACAACTTAATTAGTGAAGTAATTCTAAAAAATCTATTTAAAATGACCTGGTGCAGTCAAATAATAAATATAAAAAAAAAAAAGGATGTCCTTCCCACTCTTCTCCCCACTGGCTAACCTATTAGACCTGAAGAGCCAGCTCCCATATCCTATGCTACTGTACATCTCCAGTTTATACATTCTTCCATTCAATACACAAACGGAGGGACCTATATGTGTGACTTCCATGGAAGCTGCTAGGGATGCAAAGCGGGAGAGAATATAGTTCCTGCCCTCAAGAACTCAAATTCTTAGGAATTCCCTGGTGGTCCAGTGGCTAAGGCTCTGTGTTCCCAAAGCAGGGGACCCAGGTTTGATCCCTGGTCAGGGAACCAGATCCCATGTAATGCAAGGAAGAGTTCACAAACTGCAGCTAAGACCCAGCTCAGACAAATAAATAAAATAAATATATATATTTTAAAGAGCTCAAATTCTCTTCCGTTTTCAAGGGAACTTGTTCTCCTGAATTGGAGGTGGCACGAAACTCAGAGAGACAGTATGAACAATAACAACAAAAGACACATGAAGCAGAGCAGGCTGTGTGGTATCACTAAAGCACACAGCCTGCTCTGTGTCACAGTCAGGGCTATCACTAAAGCACAAGCTATGAAGGAAAGATGCTTTTGGAAGGGCTGGAGGGGGCCCAGGCATTAAGCATCTTTTGATCTCAGAGGCCATGGAGTTTGTTTCAAAGACAGCTTTGCGTTTTTGAGAAGGGGCAAGCGTAAGGAGGAAGAAGCCTGAAAAATCAGGAAGTTGTTGCAATAGCCCAGGCCAGAGGTGCTAAAAGCTGGTATTACGACAGTGGTACCAAGGACACAGAAGAGGGCATGAGCTGGAAAAACCCTGAGGTGAACCAAATCAGCCAGGCTTAGTGTTTGCTATGAAGGCAAGGGGGAGATGGTGTCAGGGCCTCACTCTTCAGCTGGATGCCTGAGTGTGTGGAGGTCCCATTTGCTGACTGGGGAAAAAATGAAAGGTGGCACAGAACTTATCCAATGAGGTTCTTTATGGAACTTCTTATGTCTGAGGTGCTCATGGGATATGAGTCTGCGTTGGCTTTGCAGCCAACATTAGGATATATTTATGTGCAGTACCACAGAGACAGGTCGGCACTGAAGATTTGGGCATCGGCAGCAGACAGGTGATAGCTGAACTCACGAGGATGGATGATGCCTCTCAGGAAGAATATGTAGACTGAGAGCTATGGACCAAGGAAGGAGCCCAGGGGAACAGCCGTATTTCAAAAGTGAGCAGAGTAAGAGGAACCCCTACCTGGACTAGAAAAGCTGTCGAGAAGGAAGGAGAATCACTACATCACGGAAGCTATGGTGAAAAGTGAAAAGTTGTGTCCGTCTCTTTGCGTCCCCCACCCCTGGACTGTATCCTGCCTGACTTCTCTGTGGATGGAATTCTCCAGGCAAGAATATTGAGTGGGTAGCCATTCCCTTCTCCAGAGATCTTCCCGACCCAGGGATCGAACCTGCATCTCCTCCATTACAGGTGGATTCTCTACCATCTGAGGCACCAGGGAAACTATGGTAGGCAGCCCCTAAGAGGCCCCCAGTGACCCCCCACCTTCTGGTGTTCGTGCACTTCTGTGACCCTTTCCCTGTGAGTGTGAGCTGGACCCTAATGACTCACTTCTTTTCATTTAATATTTATTTTCATTTGTTTACTTGGCTGTTCTGGGTCTTAGTTGTGGCACGCAGGACCTTCAATCTTTGTTGCGGCATGCAGGATCTTTAGTTGCAGCATATGAACTCTTACTTGTGTTATGTGGGACCTAGTTCCCTGACCAAGAATTAGACCTGGGCCCCTTGCATTTGGAGTGCAGAGTCTTAACCACTGGACCACTAGGGAAGTCCTGCGATTCACTTCTAATAAACAGAGTATGGCAGAAGTGATTGGGTGTCACTTCCAAGATCAGGCTATTAAAAAAGATCACACTGGGAATTCCCTGGTGAGGAACTCCCTGTTCTCATTGCTGATGGCCCGGGGTTCAATCCCTGGTGGGGGAACTAAAAGCCTGCAAGCCAAAAAAAAAAGAGGACCACAGCTTCCTCATGGGCTTCCTAGGTGGAGCTAATGATAAAGAACCCACCTGCCAATGCAGAAGACATAAGAAATGCAGGCTTGATCTCTTGGTCAGGAAGATCCCTGGGAGAAGAGCATGGCAACCCACTTCAGTACTCTTGCCTGGAGAATCCCACGGACAGAAGAGCCTGGCAAGCTACAGTCCAAGGGGTTGCAAAGAGTCAGACATGACTGAAGCGACTTAGCATGCACAGCTTCTTGGTATGTGTGTATGTATTTTTCCCCTTCTCTCCTAGGTCATCTATCCATCCACATTTACACAACCCAAGCCTTCAGAAGAGACAACTCCTCAGCTAGGTTGTTCATGGATTTCTGACCTGCTCAAACTATGAGATAATGTTAGGGTCTTTTTTGGGGGTGGGGCTGTGCTGGGCCTTCCTTGCAGTGCCCCGGGCTTCTCCAGTTGTGGTGCACAGGCTTATCTTGCTACAGAGCACCGGCTCTAGAGCATGTGAGCTCAGTAGCTACCACTTGACATGTGGATCCCCAACCAGGGATCAAACCCACATCCCCTGCATTGAAGGCACATTCTTAACGACTGGACCGAGAAACTAAGTTTCAGGTTGATTTCTTATGCTGAAGCCAAGGGAGGAAAAATTTTCAAAAGAGAAGCATTGGTCAATGGAATTAAAAACTGCAGATAAAAACTGAAAAATGTCCTTGGGTTTGGCAAGAGGTCATTAACACACTTGGTACAAATGGTTTCCATGAGTGGAGACTCAAATGGGAGGTGAAAGCTGGGTCTGGCGAGCAGTGGACATCCGTCAATTCTGCCCGCCCAGCGTCCATTTCCCCATCAGCTACAACAGCTCCTTGATTTTTCTCTGAACAACCAGCCATGGCCTACGGGATAGGATTTCATGAGGCTATGTCCATCAGGGTGCCCAGCCCTCCACAGGCCAAAGGGAGGGCCACATGACTCAAACTGTACCAATCAGAAGCTCTCCCCAGAATCTGAATTGTGAGCTGACATGACAGGATGCCTGAAGCTGGCTGGAGCTGAATCATACAGCCATTCTTTCCTGCTTTCTTGATTCCTGCCCCTGTCCTGGCTCCAGTCTTTTCCAAAGCCTGTTTTCTCCATCTTTCCTCCACTGTGTGTGTCACCTTCATTTCCTTCTAATAAATTCTTTGTTTGCTTAAATTAGCAAGTCAGTCTCTATTGTTTGTAGCCAGAGAACCCTAACTCATGTTTGTTCTTTTAAGAAATTTAGCGGGGGACTTCCCTGGTGGACCAGTGGTTAAGGCTCCTATTGCAGGGGGCCCAGGTTCAATCCCTGGTCAGCGAACTAGATCCCACCTGCCACAACTAAGAGTTCACATGCTGAAACTAAGATTCCCTCATACTGCAACTAAGACACGGTGCAGCCAAATAAATATTTTTAAAAAGAAGAAGAATTTGGGTGGGATGAAGAGAAACACAAAGGACAGGCACTAGAGGGAGCACAAAGTAAAGGGAGGGAAAGGTTTTCGGTTCTTTTTTTTTAATGGTAAAAGTTTGCACATATTTATAGCTAAGAAGGAGGAGAGGGAAGGAAGGACTGTTGAAGCTGAGAAGGGAAGAACGATGGAGTGATATTCTGGGAGTCATGATGACAGGTGATGCATGGGTGGAGAGGCTGTACTTCCACAGAGCATGGAGCAGTGAAGTAAATCTGGGTGTGAATTCCTGTAGGTGTATATAGGAAGATGGAGGCAATGCATGACTGATTGGCCTTACTTTTATGTGCTGAGACTGAAAGGGGAGCGCTGGGGGATGCTCATGGGAGAGTGGTGACTGAGAGAGAGGGCTGACCAAGAAGTCGGAGTGGCACCTGTTTGTATCATTTGTCACCATTTGTGGGTTTGTTTTTTTTTTTTTGGCTGCACAGAGTCTTTGTTGCTGCATCCGGGCTTTCTCTAGTTATGGAGAGCGGGCGCTACTCTGTAGTTGCGGTGCACGGGCTCCAGAGTGCAGGCTCAGTGGTTGTGGCACACTGGCTTACTGTTGCACAGCATGTGGAATATTCTCAGACGAGGGAATGAACCCATGTTCCCTGCATCAGAAGGCAGGTTCTTAATCACTGGACATGCCACCATTCTCCTCCGAGCCAATCTCGAAGCAAGGGTAGGGGTGTGCTGATAGGTGAGGTAGAGGCTAGGGCGCACAGGAATCAAGAGCGTGCTGGCCATTTCCCCTTTGCCCCTCCAGGCCCACCTCCGCCCTTCTCAGCCCATATGGACAGCATTATCCAGGCTCCCTCGCCCCCTGACTTCTAACTGGGTCCTTCAGGGACAGCACCAGCAGGACATTAGAGTGGGGCGGGAGGGTAGGGAAGCATTGTTCTGGACATTTCATCTCCTGCTCCCAGGTCTGGATCAGTGCCATACCCTCCACACTGCTCAGGTATGCTCCATGGTCTCACCATGCTCCAGGAACACCCTTTCCTTCCCTCACCCCTGCAGACCACAGAGGAGCCCCAACATCCTACTGCCTTCACCTCCCTTGCTGGTTCTCTCAACCTGACCCACACTCTCTGCAAAAGTCCCTTTGTTAAATTATCTTCAAAATCCCAGTGGTGGGAGCCCTCTGTTTCCTGCTGGGACCCTGGCAGCTAGAGAGCTAGCCACAGAGATCAGATGGTCCAATGTGAGGTCCTGGCTGAGCAGAGAAGGGAGAGGAGCCAGGAGGTATCTGGCCAGCTGGCAGGAAACAGAGGGATCAAGGCAGTGGAGCTCTCTCTCTGAGTTGGTGCTACAGGTGTGATGGCATTGGAGGCCTGCCAGACCTGGAAGGCAGGTGCTGGGATCAGAGCCCAGAGTACTGGATTTTGAACATGGAAGACAGAACAGGGTTGTGGTTAAGACCCAGGGATTTTTAATTTGGGACCCAGAGAGTTCTGTGTTACTAATACAATCTTGGCTCAGCCCTTTACTAAATGTGTCACCCAGGGAAGTGACTTCACCTTTCTGAGTGTGTATCCTCATCTTTAAAATACCAACACTACAGGTTTTTGTGAGGAGTAAACATGTAAACCATTTGGCACAGGGCCTGGCATGTGGGGTAAGTGCATGGTAAACGCTCACTATGTGCCCTGCACTTCCGGGTGATGACTAAGGCCAAGGTGTGGTCACGGGAGTGGTGGCTGGTCACTGAGGATGAGGTAGGAGAGACCAAGAGACCAGATAATTAGAAGGATGGGTCATCACACAGTTTAAGGATCCCAGCAGAATGGCAGGAGCTGGGGTGGAAAGGAGGTCTGTGATGATGTGCTAGAGTCTTCAGGAAGGAGAAGGAACCAAGGAGTCCACAGATGTCAATGAGGAAGTGGAACAGAGGGTGGCAGAACCTGAGGACATAAGGCTCAAGGAAGCCTGGGTTCTGTGAAGCCAGATTGGAGTCAGCGTCTGCCTCATGAGTTCCCATGGCCCCTTGAATGTCCCTTTCAGATGCCCTCGGGACTTCCCTGGTGGCCCAGTGGTTAAGAATTCCTCTTGCAATCCAGGGGACATGGGCTCGATCCCTGGTCAGGGAACTAAGACCCCACATGTCATGAAGCAACTAAGCCTGCACAATGCAATTACGGAGTCCCTGTGCTCCATAACCCAGGCTTGGAGACCATGGACGTCTGCCCCCGACAAGCACAGTCCCTCCACGAAAGATCCTGCATGACCCAACTAAGACTTGATGCAGCCAAATAAATAAATAAATAAATATTTTAAAATCATTAAAAAGAAAAGGAAATTCCCCACAAATGCCACATCCCCCCACAAAGCCAGAGCATGTCAAGAAAGGGACAAGATCTGACCCATCCTGTAGTAGCTTCAACAGAAGTTATTCATTTGCTCAGCCGTGTCCAACTCTGCGACCCCATGAACTGCAGCATGCTAGGCTTTCCTGTCCTTCACTATCTCCCAGAGCTTGCTCACATTCATGCATATCCTCCGCCACCTCCTTCTCCTTTTGCCCTCAATCTTTCCTAGTATCAAGGTCTTTTACAGTGAATCAGCTCTTCATATAAGGTAGTAAAAGTATTGGTGCTCCAGCTTCAACGTTCAGTCCTTCCAATGAATATTCATGGTTGATTTCCTTTAGGATTGACTAGTTTGATCTCCTTGTAATCCAAGGGACTATCGAGAGTTTTCTCCAACACCACAGTTCGAAAGCATCGATTCTTCTGCACTCAGCCTTCTTTATGATCCAACTCTCACAGCCATACATGACTACTGGAAAAACCATAGTTTTGAATATATGTACCTTTGTCGGCAAAGTGATGTCTGATTTTTAATATGCTGTCTAGGTTTGTCATAGCTTTCCTTCCAATGGGTAAGCATCTTTAATTTCATGGCTGCAGTCACCATCCACAGTGATTTTGGAGCCCAAGAAAATAAAATCTGTCCCTGTCTGCACTTTTCCCCTTTCTATTTGCCATGAAGTTATGAGACTCGATGCCATGATCTTAGTTTTTTGAAGGCTTCGTTTTAAGCCAGTTTTTTCACTGTCCTCTTTCACCTTCATCAAGAGACTCTTAGTTCCTCTTCACTTTTTGCCATTAGAGTCATATCATCTGCATATCTGAGGTTGTTGATATTTCTCCTGGCAGTCTTGATTCCAGCCTGTGATTCATCTAGCCTGGCATTTCACATGATGTACTCTGCATAGAAGTTAAATAAGCAGGGTAATGATACACAGCCTTGTCTTATTCCTTTCCCAGTTTCGAACCACTTTTTCCATGTAAGGTTCTAACCGTTACTTCTTGACCTGCATACAAGTTTCCCAAGAGGCAGGTAATGTGGTTTGGTATTCCCATCTCTTAAAGAATTTTTCAGAGTTTGTTATCATCCGCACAAAGGCTTTAAGAGTCAATGAAGCAGAAGTAGATGTTTTTATGGAATTCCCTTGCTTTCTCTTTGATCCAGTGAATGCTGACAATTTGATATCTGTTTCCTCTGCCTTTTCTAAACCCAGCTCATACATCTGGAAGTTCTCAGTTCACACACTGCTGAAGACTAGCTTGAAGGATTTTGAGCATAACCTTACTAGCATGTGAAATGAGTGCAACTGTACGGCAGTTTGAACATTCTTTGGCATTGCCCTACAACAGAAGTACATGTTGGTAAATGACTGTTGAATGACTTGGGGGATAAGGGAAGGAAAAAGTCATGGGTGACATTTAATAAAGGGACAGAGCCATGATAGTAACACAGGACTCTCTGGATCCCAAATTAAAAGCCCCTGGTTTTACAGAAACAGACTCAAAGACATATGGGGAGGACTGGGAGTTTGAGATTAGCAGACAGAAACTATTATGTATAGAATAGATAAGCAACAAGGTCCTACTGTATAGCACAGGGAACTCTATTCAATATCCTATGTTACACTATAATGGAAAAGAATATAAAAAAGAATGTATATGTATGTATAACTGAATCATTTGCTATACAGCAGAAATTCACACAAAACTGTAAATCAACTACACTTCAGTTAAAAAATAATTCAAAAATCCCTGGTTTGAACCACAGTATTATCTTCCATGTTCAAAATCCAGTACCCTGGGCTCTGATCCCAGCACCTGCCTTCTAGGTCTGGCAAGCCTCTGCTATCATCACACCTGTAACATCAATTCATAGAGAAAGCTCCACTCCCTTGATCCCTCTGTTTTCTGCCAGCTGGCCAGACCCCTTCCTGGTTCCTCTCTCTGACCAGCCCAGCCAGAGCCTCATACAGAATCATCTTATTTAATCTTTGATTTTGTTCCATTTATCTCTGCAAACTTTTTTGCTTTTAATAACTTAATGCTTAAAAAAAAAAAGCAACCTCTTACTCAATTTAAGCAAATGACTACTGAGACCTTCATACACGCTCTTCCACCTGTCTATAATAGCCCATTCTAAGATATTCATGATGGTGTGATCACTAATCTAGAGCCAGACATCCTAGAATGTGAAGTCAAGTGGGTCTTAGAAAGCATCACTATGAACAAAGCTAGTGGAGGTGATGGAATTCTAGTAGAGCTATTTCAAATCCTGAAAGATGATGCTGTGAAAGCGTTGCACTCAATAGGCCAGCAAATTTGGAAAACTCAGCAGTGGCCACAGGACTGGAAAAGGTCAGTTTTCATTCCAATCCCAAAGAAAGATAATGCCAAAGAATGCTCAAACGACCGCACAATTGCACTCATCTCACACGCTAGGAAAGCAATGCTCAAAATTCTCCAAGCCAGGCTTCAGCAATACGTGAACCATGAACTTCCTGATGTTCAAGCTGGTTTTAGAAAAGGCAGAGGAACCAGAGATCAAACTGCCAACATCCGCTGGATCACTGAAAAAGCAAGAGGGTTTCAGAAAAACATCTATTTCTGCTTTATTGACTATGCCAAAGCCTTTGACTATGTGGATCACAATAAACTGTGGAAAATTCTGAAAGAGATAGGAATATCAGACCACCTAATCTGCCTCTTGAGAAATCTGTATGCAGGCCAGGAAAAACTGGACATGGAACAACAGACTGGTTCCAAATAGGAAAAGGAGTATGTCAAGGCTGTATATTGTCACCCTGCTTATTTAATACTATGCAGAGTACATCATGAGAAATGCTGGGCTGGAAGAAGTACAAGCTGTAATCAAGATTGCTGGGAGAAATATCAATAATCTTAGATATGCAGATGATACCATCCTTATGGCAGACAGTGAAGAGTAACTAAAAAGCCTCTTGATGAAAGTGAAAGAGGAGAGTGAAGAAGTTGGCTTAAAGCTCAACATTCAGAAAACGAAGATCATGGCATCCAGTCCCATCACTCCATGGGAAATAGATGGGGAAACAGTGGAAACAGTGTCAGACTTTATTTTGGGGGCTCCAAAATCGATACAGATGGCGACTGCAGCCATGAAATTAAAAGACGGTTACTCCTTGGAAGAAAAGTTATGACCAACCTAGATAGCATATTCAAAAGCAGAGACATTACTTTGCCAACTAAGGTCCGTCTAGTCAAGGCTTTGCTTTTTCCAGTAGTCACATGTATGGATGTGAGAGTTGGACTGTGAAGAAGGCTGAGCGCCAAAGAATTGATGCTTTTGAACTGTGGTGTTGGAGAAGACTCTTGAGAGTCCCCTGGAATGCAAGGAGATCCAACCAGTCCATTCTGAAGGAGATTAGCCCTGGGATTTCTTTGGAAGGAATGATGCTAAAGATGAAACTCCAGTACTTTGGCCACTTCATGCGAAGAGTTGAGTCATTGGAAAAGACTTTGATGCTAGGAGGGATTGGGGGCAAGAGGAGAAGGGGACGACCGAAGATGAGATGGCTGGATAGCATCACTAACTTGATGGACGCGAGTCTGAGTGAACTCCGGGAGTTGGTAATGGACAGGGAGGCCTGGCATGGTGCAATTCATGGGGTCGCAGAGAGTCGGACACGACTGAGCAACTGAACTGAACTGATGCACCCAAATATCTACTACTCTTCATTCAAGAATAAGCAGAAATTAATTATCAGGGAGGAGAAAGATAACCACAATGCTATACTGCCACATGTCTATCAGATTAGCAAAATTATAAGTGTCTGACAGGTGGGAGGGAAGTTCAAGAGGGAAGGGACATATGTATACCTATGACTGATTCTTGCTGATATACTATATATACAATACAATGCTGCTGCTGCTGCTGCAGCAGCTAAGTCACTTCAGTCATGTTCGACTCTGTGCGGCCCCATAGATGGCAGCCCACCAGGTTCCTCCATCTCTGGAATTCTCCAGGCAAGAACACTGGAGTGGGTTGCCATTTCCTTCTCCAATGCATGAAAGTGAAAAGTGAAAGTGAAGTCACTCAGTCGTGTCCGACTCTTCTCGACCCCATGGACTGTAGCCTACCAGGTTCCCCCGTCCATAGGATTTTCCAGGCAAGAGTACTGGAGTGGGGTGCCATTTCCTTCCCCAGATACAATACAATATTGTAAAGCAATTATTCTCCAATTAAAAATTAATAAAGTAAAAAATTTTTTAAGTATCTGATAGTACCAGATATTCGCAAGGATGTGAAGCAAAGAGAATTCTAACTGTGCTGGTGGGATAGTAAATTGCTATAAACACATTAGAAAAGAAGTTTTTTAGTATAGTAGGCCGAAAAACATCCCTCAAGGGAATTCCCTTGTGGTTCAGTGGTTACAAATCTGCCTTTTTTTTTTTTTTTGGCTGTACTGGGTCTTCGTTGCTGTGCATGGGCTTTCTCTAGCTGGAGCGAGTGGGGGCTACTCTCTAGTTTCAGTGTGGTGGCTTCTCTTGTTGTGGAGCACGGGCTTTAGGTTTCAGGGCTTCAGCAGTCGCAGTTCTTGGGCAGAGTGTGGGATAAGCAGTTAAGGTACGCAGGCTTAGTTGCCCTGAGACATGTAGAATTTTCCCAGACCAAAGATTCAACCCATGTCCCCTGGGTTGCCAGGTGGGTTCTTAACCACTGGGCCACCAGGAAAGTCCCAGGACTCTGCCCTGTCACTGCAGGGGAAACAGGTTTGAACCCTGGTCAGGGAACTAAGATCCTGCATGTCTCTCAGCAGGGCCACAAAATAAAAATAAATTTAAAAAAAAAAAAAAATGTCCATGGCTTAATCCCTGGAGTCTGTGAATGTTATTTTATGTGGCAAAAGGACTTTGTTGATGTGTTAAAGATTTTGAGATAAGACTATTCTGGTATTCTGGATTATTCTCATGAGCCCTAAATGCAATCACATGTATCCTTATAAAAGAGAGGCAAAGGGAGATTTAACACTGACAGAACAGGAGGCAGTGTAACTACAGAGGCAGAAATTGCAGTAATGCAGCCACAAACCAAGGGATGCTGGACACCACCAGAAGCTGGAGGAAGCATGGAACAAATTCTCACCTAGAGACTCCAGAGGGAATACGGGCCTGCTAACACCTTGACTGTTAGACCTCTTGCCTCCGAAACTGTGAGAGAACAGTTATGTTGAGTTAGTCCACTAGGCTTGTGATAATTTGTTACAGCAGTCATAGGAAACTAATTAGGCACTGTCAACCAAAACCCTTGTCCATACCCAGGAATTCTCCAGTTCTTCTAAGTATATCCGAACAGAAATCTAAGCATTTGTTCACAAAAAAAAAAAAAAAAAGTGTATATGTTCACAGCAGCATTATTGACTACAGCTCCAAACTGCTAAAAATCCAATGTTCATCCACAGTACAATGCATGAACTACCTGTGGGATAATCATCCAGTGAATATTACTGCAGCTATTTAGTTGCTAAGTTGTGTCCAACTCTTTTTGACCCCATGGACTATAGCCCACCAGGCTCCTCTGTCCACAGGATTTTCCAAGCAAGAATACTGGAGTGGGCTGCCAGGCCCCTCCAGGGGATCTTTCTGACCCAGGGATCAAACCCTCATCTCCTGAACTAGTAGGCAGATTCTTTAACACTGAGCCACCTGGGAAGCTCACAATGAATATTTCACAACAATAAAGATGGGTCAACTACAAATAAACAAAACATGGAAGAATGTCACAAACACAACATTGAACAAAAGAAACCAAAGGCAACAGGACACATATTGTTCAATTCTATTTATACCAAGTTAAAAAGAGAAAATTAACTATTTCATTAAGTGACACAAAGCTAAAAACTTAAAGAAAAGCAGGGAATTATTACTGTAAAAGCCACGATAGTATTCCTAGCTAAGGAAACAGGAGGGATGTGATCAGGAAGGAGCACCCGACAGAAAGGGGGTGGGGACTACTGGGGTGCTAATGGATGTCTTCTCATGGGGCAGGTGTTTTACAACAGCTTATTAACTGTACATTTATGTTTTATGCACTTTTCTGAATGTTATATTTCACAGTTAAAAAGTATCTTGGTGCTGGTGGCAGTAATTTTATTTATTTGACTGCACTTGATTTTAGTTATAGCATGTGATCTTTAGTTGTGGTATGTGGGATCTAGTTCCCTGTGGAGGGATGGAATGTGGGTCCCCTGCATTGGGAACCTAAAATCTTAACTACTGGACCACTAGGGAAGTCCTGGTAACTTTTAATCAAATGAACAGGGAGCTTCCTAATCCATGAAGGCTTCCTGGGGGTCATCTGAATCATTGGTCACTCTGGGCTGTGACCCACGGTGTCCTGTCTGGCTCCCCACCAGAACAGAGTCCTCTCAGGGTCCCCAGCAGGGGTCAGCCAGCCCCAGGGCCGGGCCCCCTTTGGCCTCAGGGAACATGTGAGGCCCAGCTCCAGGCACACCAAGCCTGACTCCCTAACCATCTCATACCGCCGGGGGTAACCGTCGGGGCCCCTGGGTGTCGGCCGGCACTCTGGTAGCAGATGACTGCTGACAGAAAGAGTGCGAAGCTGACTGCATTACCACTTACCTTTGACTCTGTCTCATCACATCCCATTCAGGAACGTTCCCTAAAGCCTCCTCGAGGAACGCGCTCTGCCTAAAATGGCCCTTCTCTGTCAGTCTATTGAACTCCTACTCGTCCTTCAAGATCCAGGTCCCGGTTCATCTCCTCTGTGAAATCATGGCCCGCCTTCCTCTGAGCTTCCACAGGCCCTATTTCCCTTGGCTGCAGCTTGTCTACGTCCTGCTCCAAAGAATCCTAGAGTTCCAAAGCTCTCTGAACTCCTGGGGTTGTTCTCAGAACCTTAGTATGACCCACTTCTCAGCCTCAGGACTCTGAGAAACACTAGAGGCGGGTTCCAGCAAGCCCAGGCCAGCGCTCAGGACGTTCTGGAAGCGCGAGACACTGCCTCGAGATTCCCGCCACCATGGACTCCCGGCATGCACTGCGCCTGCGCAGGTTCCAGAGACCTCAGGCAAGCGGCCTGGAGGTCAGGATCACTTACTTCCGGTGTGCACGTGCCGCAAAATAAGCACTTCCCGCCCAACGGCCCCCTGAAAAAACTGGAGCAAGCGGGACCTAAATAATGGGGCGGGGCCTCTAGGGATGGCCTAAGGAATGGGGTGGGGCTGAGCTTTAACAAAGAACTGAAGTGGGCGTAGGCATGGAGGTTGGGGCAGGGCCAGGGCCAGAATCTTGTCCAGTAAAGGGGCGGGGCCCCCATTCCTAAATTGGGGGTGGGAGGGGGACTTCTCGGGGCCTGAGGGAGAGGTGAAATGCAGGGGAGGCAAGAACAGGGGCTCCTAATCTTGAAAGGTCGTGAAAACAAAGCCTATTCCCACCCCAGCCAAGAGCCCTCTAGCTAAGGGTAAGAGAAAGTTCGTGGAAGCCCCAACTTGCCTTCCCAACCTGCCTGCAACAGCGAGGAGAGCTGTTTTCCATCTCAGTACTTCTCTACTCCTCAGGCAAGTCACTTTCACTCTCTGAACCTATGTCCTGTCAAAAATGGTAAAAATCCCTACTTTACACAGAGTGGCAAAGTATTAAATAAATCTTATTTAGGTGCCCAGAGAAGATAAATGGAGACAGTCTGGGACGGACCAGGTCTTGACTCCTGGGCAGGATTCAACTCCTGGACTTGCCACTGTATCCCTGCCTATTAACACAGGTCAAGGGTCCACGACAGGTTCCCGGGTGCAGGTTTTCATGTCAGTTCAGGCTCTTCAGTCATGTCCAACTCTTTCCTACCCATGGACTGGAGCATGCCAGGCTTCCCTGTCCTTCAACAACTCCCAGAGCTTGCTCAAACTCATGTCCATCCAGTTGGTGATGCTGTCCAACCATCTCATCCTCTGCCATCCCCTTCTCCTGCCTTCAACCTTTCCCAGCATCAGAGTCTTTTCTAATGAGTCAGTTCTTCGCATCAGGTGGCCAAAGTATTGGAGCTTCAGCATCAGTCCTTCCAATGAATATTCAGGACTGATTTCCTTTAGGATTTGATCTCCCTGCAGTCCAAGGGACTCTCAGGTATGGGTAGCACTTCCTTTCCCCTAGGAAAAGCCAGCAGTTGGGAACCCCTGCCCACCCCATCCCCAGCCCTGGGCCCCTTCTCCCCTAGGAAGGAAAACCCTGGATATTGTGTAAGAAACTTGAGTTCCTAGTCTTAAACAAGGAGTGGGTAAAGAGTACGAAGCTACAACCTCAGCTATAGCCATAGGATACCGGAAGAAATACTTGCCCTCAGGAGGAGGAACAGAGATCCAGGTTTTAAGATAACTGCCTAAAAGGTGTGAGGAGTGGAGAGCCACTTGGAGATGCTTTCTAGGCAGAGAGCACCGGCTGCTGAGCCCTTTGGTTTCCAAACCCTTGGAACTCTGTTGGCCTTGGGAGATAAGAAGCTGGCCCTCCTCACTGAGGGTTAAAAATGCCAGCACTCGCCAGAACATACAGGAGCAAAGCATGTAGATTCCAAGGCAGTATCTCCTCCTTCAACAGAGGAGGAAACTGAACCCAGAGGGCAAGCCTGGGGCAGCAGCCAGCACATGATGGTCCAGCATCCTGCCCACCCTCCAGCCCAACACCAGGCCAGGAACTCCGGGACTAATGTCAGCCCTGGTTCTCACCAGCTCCTTCCTCCAGCCCATGAAGAAAGAGTACAGCCCTGCTGCCCACTTTGTGCCCCATCCAGTGCAGTTTTATTGGTGCCATTGGTACAAGGCCTTGGCCAATAGCCCCAAGCCTTTGCCTCCCCCTTTTCTGAGAAGGAAGCTGGCCTTCTAGGAAACAACACATTTGGTCTGATGTGGCTGCAACACACATGACACCCTGGGCACAGATCTGTGTGCAAGTCTGTGTCCAGCAGGGAGAGAATGGAGGCCAGGTTCATGGGTGGAGCCCCAGCTGGCTGTAGAGATGTGTGGGCAAGGTGAGCAGGCCCCTGGTGCACCCCAGCTCCAGTGCCCACTGGTGTGGCTGAAGCTCAGGGCTGAGGGACCGTATAATCAGAGATCCTGAGAGAGAAGCCCGAAGGCCAAAGAAGTAAGTGGAGCAGGCCAGGGCAGGAGCCCAGGGGTGGTTCCAGAGAGGGTAATGTGAGTGCACACACACAGCCCAGGGTTGGGAGACAATGTGCAAGGGGCCTTTGGTGAGAGGGGCTATGCCTCCCTTCCTTTCAGATCTGCATGCCTGAGCCCCTGGCCTCCTGAAGCTGCAGGAACACACCTAAGGGTGGGGTTGGGGATTGGGGGAGGCCGGGAAGGAAACTCAGCTGGAAGTGGTTTAGGCCTCAGAGCCCACATCCTGTGGGAGGGTCTAGCGAGGGGCCTGGTGTCTGTCGCAGTCCTCGGCGCCGCTGGAGTGAAGGTCCTCTAGGGGCAGAGATGGTCGACATCCTCCCAGGGAGAAGGTGGCCCAGAGGAGAGGAGGTGGGGTCAGTCCTGCCACATTCAGGATCAGGAGGCCTCGGGCGAGCGCCGTCCCCCTCCTCCTCCATCAGCAGCAGGCGGCGTCGGCCAGCCTCGTAGTCGGCCTCGTCCACGCTGACCAGCAGGCGGACGGCCTCCCGGCCCACCGCCTCGCGCAGTGCCTCAGTCAGGAACACGCCCCTCAGGGCCTGCAGCAGGGCACCGCTCAGGTAGTCGCCCCAGAAGGCGTCCAGGTAGGAGAGCTCGGAGAACTTGATGTCGCACACCACAGAGCCCAGGTCCCGGGAGGCGCAGCACCGCGGTGGCCTGCCCAAACACGTCCAACTGCCGTGCCAATGCCTGGGGCCGCCGCGAGGCCACGCCCTGTTCCAAGGCTGGCCCGTGCTCACAGTACTCTGCTCGCACCCTGAGCCGGATGTCTGCGGAGAAGGAGGGACTGGTCAGGGAGGGGCCGCCACCCACCCTCCTCTCCCCACCGCGCCTCAGCGTGAGTTGCACTGCCCAGGCCCCACATCCTTCCTCCTCCTGGTAACCACACCCAAGTGTGGGTGACACCCTTGCTCGGCTTCGCTCTTGTGGTCTGACCTGCTCCCTCCTGACCTGCTGGCCCTGTGCTTCCCCTCATGTGCCCCACTCCAGCCTCGCCACCTCTGTGCTCCTCCCCCAACACCCGGCAGGTTCCACCAGGCTCTGGCCCTCCCGTCCTCCAGCTAGGGATGGTCTCTCCCCACTGTCCGTTCTCTCCTCAGTGTCTGCAGGACTTACTCTCATCTCCTTCAGGTTCAAGTGCCACCTTCCCAATGATCCTACTCTGACCATCCAATCTACCACCGCCCCTGGGCCTCTGCACTTCCCAGACCCCATTCCATTTCTGCTCCATTTCCTCCCCGGCACTTAGCATCTTCTAACCCATCCTGAGCTTTCATTCACTGTCAAGCTAATCACCTATCTGCCCCCACTGTGAGCTCCTTGAAGGGATTTTTGTTTCTTGTTCACTTGTATAGCTAGCCCCGTGGCACGTGGTAGGTACTCAATACACATTTGTGAAAGAACCAACGCATGAATGAATGGATTGGCTTTTAAGTAACCAGCCGTCCCCCTCTTCTGCCCCCAAACAGTGAGATTCATGTGGGGCCAACCATATCCTCAGCCCCCCACTCACTAGGCAGGCACGAGGCCCAGGAGACTCAAGGCCAAATCAGGCTGGCTCTACAGAAGCAGGCGCTCTCGTTCCACAAAGGCTGCCCAGAAGGTGGGCTCTGAGCCCAGGCCTGCTGGGGGCCATTCTGCCAGGGGCAGGGAGAAGGAAACCTATACAAGGCCAGGGATGGACAGGAAAAGACTCCTGAGTTCATCATGTGTACATGGAGCACCTGGATTTTCAGCTCTGATCAATTTCCTTTCCGCTTAAGCCAGTCTGTGGTGTGTCTGTCACTTATAAACCTGCCCACATCCACCCAAATGAGGTGGCAGCTCTGGGCAGAGTGTGGGACGTGGGACTTCCAAGGCCATCCCTATAAATGTGACCTCAGGCATATCACTTCCCCTCAATTCAGTGGAATCACTGAACTCCCACCTGTGAATCTGACTGCTGACTACTGATACCCACTCACAACACAGGCTGCCCTGAGGATCAGGTGTAATCTGGAAATGACAAGCAGCAGAGTCATATGAACTCATTTAATCCTCAAACGACCCTGTGAGGCAGGCCCTAGTATCCCCCAATTTACAGATAAGGAAATGAAGGCAGATGAGGAAAAGGGAACAACAGAGGATGAGATGGTTGGATGGCATCACTTACTTCATGGACATGAGTTTGAGCAAACTGCAGGAAATGGTAAAGAACAGGGAAGCTTGGCCTGCTGCAGTTCATGAGGTCGCAAAGAGTCAGACATGACTTAGCAACTGAACAATATATGAAAGCAAGAAGTGACCTGCCCAAGGTCCCACGGGCAGGGAATGGCAGCGCCTGACAGTTCGAGGATCAGGAGGGCAGTGACCCTCCCATGCCCCAGACAGCAGCTTCAGGTCAGTGGAGCTGATCCCACCCCAAGAGCCTTCAGGCGCACTAGCTATGTGACCTGGAACATGTCACCACCTCTCTTGAGCCCAGGGTCTTGCCTAAACCAGGGGGAACAGTCCCTCCTGGAGAGGGTTATTCAGACGACTGTCCACCAGTGGGTGCTACAGAAGGGCAGGCACCAGCAGCTCGGATGCAGGGCCACGTTCACCCTTTTGACAGACGAGGCCGCTGAAGCTCTGGGAGGGGAGTGTCAGGCCCCTGACTCCTTTCACCTTTCAGAGACTGTGTCAGCCGCAGAGCAGAAAGCAGCAGGCAGGTCCCCGCTTCCCCAGGCAACTTCTCAGCACCACCTACTTCCTCCTCCCACCCCAAACCCCAAACACTTCCTCTTTCTGCCTTGAAGGGAAGCTCACCCTCTCCGCTCAAGGCCTAGGAAAACCTGCCCAGCCTCGACCCCCAGGACTTCCCACGACACGCAGGCCTGGCTCCCTCCATCCTAGGATCAGACAAGACCTCTGGACCCACATACTTGACGCCTCTGAGCGTCTGACCAGGCCCTCAAACAGGCATGAGCTGGGAAGCAGGGGACCGGGGGAGCAGCACCTGTCCAAGGCCACACGGGGGTGCTCAGCAGCAGAGGCACAGAGCCAGGTGGCGGAGAATGACAGACCTTGAGGCGAGTCCCGGCTCTGCCACTTTCTAGCTGTGGGGCCTTGGGCATGTGACCTCACCTCTCTGAGCCTCAGTTTCCCCATCTGAAAAACATAAACAAACAAGAGGTCCCTGCTGCACGACAGGGTCATGAAGATCAAATTAGGCAACGCATGAAGCATTCGACCCAGAGCCTAGGCACAGAAGGCACCCCAAAAACAGGAACTGTGATTTCGACACTCCCCTCTACCCCCATGGCCCCTGCCTAGGCCCTGCGCCCGCTCACCTGGGCCTGAGCCAATATCCTCTCTCATCTCCTCCTGCAATCCCAGCTCCATCCTCCATACGCTGCCCTCCAGTCACAAGGGCAGTGCTCCCAGCACAAGCCTTACTCACAGAATGAGCTGGCCATCTCCTCTGCCCAGAATGCCCATCACCCACCAAGGCCTGGCTCACCTGCAGTCTGGGGCCTGCAGCTGCCCAGGTGAACCGCCCCCAGCTGGCATTTCTCCCAAGCACAGCCGGCTACTAGACCTGGGGAAGAGCCTGTCTATTCACACAGAGCCCACCGGGCATGGTCAGGGTGGAAGGAGGACTGGACCGGGGGACCCGCACATCCCATTCATTCTTCCGTTTAACAGGTATTTACTAAGTGCCAGGAGTGCTGGGGAGACGCAAGTGGGACTGGAAGACCTGTGAGGTGCACTGGAAGACCTGGGAGCACTCTGTGCGGGTCACACCCTGCCTGCTCTCGTGTGGTCAGTCATGTCTGACTCTTCACGACCCCATGGACTATAGCCCTCCAGCCTCCTCAGCCCATGAAATTTTCCAGGCAAGAATACTGCAGCAGATTGCCATTTCTACTCCAAGGGATCTTCCCAACCCAGGGACTGAACTTGCATCTCTTGTGTCTCCTGCACTGCCTGGTGAATTCTTTACCACTGCGCCACCTGGGAAGCCCACAGCACACCTGTGACACTCAGCACTTCTGCACCAAGTACTCCTTCACACCTGCTGACCCTTTTGATGATGCCTGCAACCTTATGAGGCTGTGCTGCTGCCCCCTTTCTGTAGATGAGGAAACTAAGGCAGAGAGGGTGAGTCACTTGCCCTGGGCCACACAGGCAGGAAATGGCAGAGCTGGAATTCCAACCTAGATGCTTGCCTCTAGAGCCCAAGCTCTCAACTATCCCTAAACTGTGCTGCCTCTCACACAACCATACACATCTATAATTAAAAGACATTCCAAGGGTCAGGAAAGAAAATTATAGAGTGCGAGTTGTAATTTAGATCAAAATGATCAGACAACCTCTCCAGGAAATGATATTGGAAGTGCAACATGAAGGAGGACAAGGAGGTCGAAGCAAGCAAGCAGTGAAAAGAGAACAACGGCTTTCCCAGAAGAGAGATCAGTGTTTGTGAAAGCCCAGAGGCAGAGCATGAACTTGGGGCATCCACAGGCTGGGGGGCAGCATGAGTGAATCACACTGGAAAAGGGTACAAGAAGACACATGGAGGGGCCGGGCTGATTGTGCCGTGGCCGGCCGGGAGGCGGGAAGTCTGGGGTCTTCCAAGCTGACCGCACATCTCTGCACCTCAGTGGCCTCCTCCACAAAACCACCTCACCCCAGCACCTATTCTCATGGGGCCACTGTGAGGATGACAAGGCTGGATGCAGGTAAAGAGCAGACTGAGGTCAGTGCCTGGCAGGTAATGAACGAGTAACCTGCAAGCAGCAAGAAGGAAGTGGCCTCAGGACAGCAAGCAGCAAGGGGGTCAGGAACAGAGCCAGGGAGCACTGGGGGAAGGCCAGAGGTAGCTGAATACTTTCCTTGGGCCAGGAACACCGAGCTTTTGCCTGCAGTCCCTCTCCACAGGTAGGAAATGCTGCCTGCCCCCAGGGTGGAGGGCAGGGCCAGGTTTTGTTGGAGAGGAGAGCTGCTTCTGCCTCCTGCACTCAAGTAGGCACCAGCACCCCTTTGGCTTCCCTACCCCACACCTCATCAATCTCTCTTTGGGGGCAAAATGGGCCCTAGAGGGGAATGGGAGGGGCTTTCCAGTGGGCAATCAGGGAAGGTTTGAGGGACACAGGCCCCAGGAGAGCAGGTAAGCCACCGTGCATGCTGGACCATGTGCTGCATATGGCTGCAGGCCAGGGACGACTCTCACTCAGGTCTCCCCTCCAGGAGTTAGTAACAGGAAAGTCTGGGGACCAACAGGATGGGTGCCCAGCAGAGAGCAGCCACCAGCCAGCACTAAGGGACAGACTCTGCCCCCAGTGCCAGCACCTCCTCTGGACAACAGCCTGGCCCGCCTTGGCTCCAGGTTCTTCCACAAGGCACAGGCAGAAGTCCTTCAACTTTCCTGAACTAATGGACAGGGAGGGACAGCGGGGACACATGGCCACCGAGGCAGTAACAACCTTCACCTGCTTCCAGAAAGAAGAGCACACCAGCACTTAGGAAGGGAGCTTGGAAAAAAAAGAGAGACTTCCCTGGCGGTCCAGTGGTTAGGACTCCACGCATTCACTGCTGAGGGCGGAGGGTTTGATCCCTGGTCAGATAACTAAGATCCTGCAAGCTGCACAGCACAGCCAAAATTTTTTTTAAAAACATCAAACCAGAATCTGATCAGGCCTCTCCAGGCCCGACTATCAATTTTTAGGAAAAACAGACAACAGAGGAACATGGTCAGTCAATCCTATCGAAGAATATAATTGGCAAAATCTCCTCTCTGGGAAACACAAACACACAACTACCTTCAACAAATACAATGCAGGGGCGGGTTGGGGGCGGGGGCCCAGGGAGGGTGGATCCGACAGATTAGGAGAGACTCAAGAGCACCAATATTTAGAATAATCAGACATTTAGGCACTGAGAAGACATTTGAGAGTAAGAAGTTACTGGGTTTTTCCTTGTGAGTTTTTTTTGCGGGGGGAAGGCAGGGGGCAGATGCTGAGCTGTGCAGGTTGCAGAATTTTAGTTTCCTGACCAGGGATTGAACCTGGGCCACTGCAGTGAAAGCGCCAAGTCTGAGTCCTAACCACTGGACCACCAGGGAACTCAATTATCTTCTCGAGATACACAGTGAACAATCTACCCATGAAACAACAGGACACCTGGAACTGACTCTATAACAACATGGCTAATGAAACCATGGCCCGACAGTGGCAGAGGTTGGGTGCTGGGGGGCCGAGGGTCGAGGTTTTTAATGCGAGTCTGCTTCTGTTTCTTATCCAGAAACAGCTAGGGGGAGGAGCAAACAGATTGGGGGCGGGGGAAAGGGAAGCAAAGCTCAGCCTGTCATTCAAGCCCTCCAATTGCTTCCCATCATTTAAAAGACGCAAAGGCCTGGCCTGAGGCTCAAGGGCTCTGCAGGACAGGCCCCTGGTCACTCTCCTGCCCTGGCCTCCTGACCGGCCCCGCACACCCCCTGCTCCAGGCTCACCAGCTTCCGCTCCACCACTGACATGTCACCGCTCGGGTGGGTCTCCGCTCCCACTATCCCCTCAGCCTGAAACACCCTCCCTCAGCCATCCACACCCGCCTGCCTCTCTCCTTGTCTTCTGAGAGGCATTCCTAGACCACCCTACCCTGAAAATCCATCTAGAACTGCATTTCCCGTCATCCTCTAGGCCCTGTCCCTGCTGGTTTCTCTCCGCAGGTGACATCGTCAGTCTCTCTTCCTTCTCTTAGCTGTCTCCTCCCACCAGAATACAAGCCCTGTGTGAGGGCAGGGCCTCCTGTCTATGGGATGTGAGCACATAGTCAGCGATCAAAAAACGCGTGTGACAACCAAATGAACAAACCGGGGCTTTCACCCAGCCTGCCCGCTCCACACGATGGCGGACGATATCTACCTCGGGGGGTCGTCTTGAGGCCTCAAGGTCTGGGAGCAGCACACTCAGCACAGAGCACAGTGGACGAGGGATGAGGAAACTCAGAGGTCCCGTGGCTGATTCCAGGATCCCCCAGGGCCCATTCCTCACACTCTGGGGCCCTCAGGCGTTCACTTTGGTTCAATCCCTCAATGGAGTGCAGTTGACTGGGGGTCCAACCTCACGGGTGGCACAGGTGAGGAGGGGGACCCCCTTCCTCAGGTCTGGAGGGGCCTCCTTCCAACCCCGAGACTAAGCCATCTCCATTTTCAGGGAAGAAAACCCAGGCCCTACAGGGTAGAGCCTCACGCCGGCCCCACCCTGCCTGGTGAGTCAGCAGTCAGACCTGCTCACTCATCCTCCACATCAGGAACCGGTCACACCCAGGTTAACCAGCTCCCCACCCTCAGTCAAGATGCTGAAGCCTCCACCAGCAGGACCCCTCCCTGGCCTCAGATTGGCCTGCTCCCCAGGGAGGCAGAGGCTCTCGGGCCCCCAGCCAGAAGGTGGCCCTAATTACCACCTGACTACAGAAGAGTTACAACCAAGCAGCCACCCCCTCACGTGGGGGCCATCTGGGGTCACGGCTGGTTCTGCTGGTCTGCTCCTCCTGACAGCACCCAGGACAGGTATCTGCAGCCTCGGCCATGGGGTGGCTTTGGTGCCCAGGGCCTGGGGGGCCGAAAGGGGCACCAGGAGGAGGCAGAGCATGCACGCCTGAGGGGTGGAGGCTCTGCAGGTCTCCTGGGGAATGCAGAGCTGCCGCCACTCCCCCTCAATCTTCCTGCCTGTGATCCCACCCCAACCCAGTCCAGCCTGAGCCTCTCACTAGCTGACACCCTCTGTGACCGAGCCCTGCCCCGCTCAGAGGAAGGGGTACCAGAGCAGCGTGTGAGAGTGTGAGAGAGTGAGTCCTCTCCTCGCAACCAGTGAGAACTTCTCACGGGAAGGTCTTCACGAGTCTGCACAGCAGAGTCCCCTATCCCACCCAACCCAACAAGTCTGCAGGTCCAGTCAGCCCTATGGTTTATTCCCATAGGTTCACTTCCTTCTCACCTCTCCAACGCCACTCCCCCGGGCCAGACCGCAGCCCCATCCACGTTAGGCTTGAAGCCCCTCCACTCAGGTCCCTGCTTCCACTCTGCTGCCTTTACTTCCCATGCACCTGAGGAAGCACAGGCTACCTGTGCAGCACTGCTCTAAACACTGCAAACTCTAACTCATTTACTGACTGATTTTCTAGATGGAACCAGAGTTTACCTCACTGCCATGATAAAAGAAAAATCCCTTGGAAAGACTTGACCTCTAGTAAAAAAATCTAACTCCCATCTGCCCTGAGGCCTGCCAGGCCCAACCTCTCAGGCTCTGCCTGGCTCTTCCAATAAAAAATGAAAATGAAGGTAAGGGATCGTCAGGAAAGGCCTCCTGGAGAAGGCTGCACACAACATAATCCTTGGACTATGGGTGGGAGGTAGACTACCAAGATGGCTACAGAAAGGGCAAGAATTCTGCTGTGCTGAACAGGTGCCCAAGCGGCTGCCTGCCCCTGAGTGTCAGACGGGGGGCTGCTTCTCCACCTCCAGCTCTACACTGTACATGCGCTCCTCGAGTGAGCACAGACACCTACCACAGGTCACTTTGCCCTCTGAGGTGGGCCGGGCTGGCTCCTGCTGCTGCTGGGGGGGTGGTACCCACCCTCCGCCGCCGTCTGGCACCACCACTGGGACGGCCCCGACTCCGCCGCTGCCGCTTAGTTGGGGGAGAACCTGAGGAGAGAAAGATGAGGTAGGCTGAGGACCAGATGACAGGTGGAACGCCAAGATGGGAGCCCAAGGAAGCACTCAAGTCTGGACTCTGGGCTGGGAGACCCTGGGTGAGCCCCTCTGCCTCTTGGGCCAGAAGAAGGAGAGTATGGACAAGTGAGCATCACGTAGGACAGGTGAGCACACTCCACCTGGCAGTTCTGCCCTCAGATGTGACCCTAAAGAAAGCCTGACTACGCACACCAGCAAACAGGCAGGACAACAGTTGTGGGAGCCTGGAGCTTTGTTTATGGTTTCTAACCATGTAAACCTGAAAACAAGGTAAATGTCTGACAAAAAGTATACACAGGAGTTTCCAAATAGATAATAGATTGCTGAATGAAAGAAAGCAAGTAGCTACAGTTTGCTACATTTTATATAAAAAGGAGAGGAAACAAGAATGTATACATTTTTTGCTATTTCTGCAAGATGAAACACCATAAGGCTATAAGGGAAATGAAATTGATTATCTACTGGGAGGGAAGTAAAATGAAGTGAAGTCCCTCCGTCGTGTTCGACTCTTTGTGGCCCCATGGACTGTAGCCTATCAGGCTCCTCTGTCCATGGGATTTTCCAGGCAGGAATACTGGAGTGGGTTGCCATTTCCTTCTCCAGGGGATCTTCCTGATCCAGGGATCGAACCCTGGTCTCCTGCATTACAGGCAGATGCTTTACCCCCTAAACCACCAGGGAAGTCCGGGAGGGAAAGAGACAACAAAAGAAATGATACTTCTAAGAACATCTTTTCTGCATACTTTAGATTTGACTTTGGAATCATGTAACTGTTTTATGACATACTCAAAAAATTAAGGTGGCAAAATAGAGCATAAAATTAAACAGAAACAAATGAATCTACACATATATAGAATAAGTAACACACAGCAGGAGAAAAGGATTTTTAAGTAACTAGGAAGAATACTGTGACAATAAACTCTTAGTAGGATATACTCTGAAAACAATTAAAAATCACACACAAAAATCTTATGTTTCATTCAATAGACATGGTTAGCACTTTCTAAATTTGAAATTGTTTTATTATTATTGTAAAATAAAGCAAATAAGTCCATGTCTTAATGTGTTACCAAGAACCAAGATTTTCAGCATAAGATAAAAATGTCCTTGTAAGGGACTTCCCTGGCAGTCCAGTGGTTAGGACTCTGATTTCACTCACAGTGATACAGGTTCAATTCCTACTCAGGGAACTAAAGTCCCCACAAGCCAGCTCAGTGCAGTCAGGAAAACAAACGAAAAAAAAAAGGTTCTTGTAATGTTAATTTTGAACTGAAAATACTAACAGGAATTTTTATTTAAAGGCACAGTTTCTAGTTTGGTTCACTGTAAGAGCCTAGATACAATGCGCCTGCTCAGCCCCTGAATCTTGGTCTCTAAATACCACTGCCTCTAAGAGAAACCAGGCTTTTGGAAACAGCTGATTCCAGGGCTGGGAAGGAAAATACAAGGGAACCTAGGACATCTTGCAGTCCTACCTACAAACCAAGAAGCATTCAAAGAACAAGGCAGACACATCAAAAGACACAGGAGCTAGCTAACTTGAACATCAGGAAGAATAACTGATTCTAACACATTAAACACACAAGAATACCTGAGTCCACGGTGACACTCCTCACTTAAAAAGAGAGGAGAGGGATGGATAGAAGCAAAGAGAAAAGTAAAACTCATTTTGAGAAAATGCCAGGTAACACAGAAGAGAATCTGAAAATCACTGTGAGAACACCATATAGCAACTGGTTCAGGCAAAGATTTCCAATGGCTGCTAAACCCACTGGGGATGCTGCTGGGGAACAGGATGAGTGAAAATGTCATCCCACAGATTATCTACTAACCACGAAGCGAAAAATACCTCTGTACTAAAGGCAAATACACCAGATAACCAGGTAAACAAACCTGCTCACTCACAAAAGGAAAACCAGGCCTCCTCATGTGCTCCAATGTGAAGGTGACGGCATCAGCCAAGGAACATCCTGGCCAAATCCACATAACCTGAATCTAACCAACTCTCTAAACACCATTCCCAAAATACAAAGGACAGAGGGATAAGTTAAAAGATACTCTCAGGAAATCATCAGACACATTCAGAAACAATCAGGACACTAAAGAACAAGTGGCCTGGTCAATGTTATGAGGAAATAAAGAAAAAGGTACCTGGTGGCAGGGGGTAGGGGGGTTCTATAGTAGAGATTAAGGTGACTAACAACAGAGTGCCCAACAACACATCTATGAGTGGATCCTGAAAGTCCAGACAACATTGAGAAGATCCAAAACAGGGTCATTAGGATACCAGAGGATTAGTGCTCATGCCCTTTCTCAGGTATGATAATGGTCTTGAAGTGGTATCAAACAATCTGATTCTCAGGAGATGCCTGCTAATTTAGGGGTAAAGTGTCCTGATGCCTATAATTTACTTTCAAAGAGTTCAATAAAAAAAAACCCAGAGTTACACACACACACACACAAACACAAAACAAAACTGGCAAAACATTAAAATTACTGAATCAAGGTGAAAGATATGAACAAGTTCACTGTACTAATCTTTCAACTTCTCTGTATATTTGAAATTACATTTGAATGATTAAAAACTTGGGGGGGAGAATAGATAAATTCACTGCCATGGCAATATAACAAAACCAGTTAGAAACCCAATGTGAATAAATCTCAGAAACACATCCAAGAAAGACAGCCATGTGACGGATAACACCTACAATATGATGCCATTTAAATGACATAAAACCACAAGAAACAAGTGCACAGGTTACTCCTGGACCCAGGCTTTTGCAGCAATAAACACACAAACCCACACACAAAGCAAAAATGAGACAGAATTGGGACTTCCCTGGTGGTCCAGTGGCTAGCAATCTGCCTGGCAATGCAGGGGACACTGCTTTGATCCCAGATCTGGGACAATTCCACATGCCTTGAGGCAACTAAGCCCATGCACTACAACTGAGACTGTGCTCTAGAGCCCACGAGCTGCAACTACAGAGACCATCTGCCACAACTACTGAAGCCCACGCGCCCTAGAGTCCATGCTCTGCAACAAGAGAAACCACCGCAATGAGAAGCCTGCACACCCCAAGTAGAGTAGTCCGCACTTGCCACAACTAGAGAAGGCCCGAGTGCAGCAATGAAGACCAAGCACAGCTGAAAATAAAATAGATATATACATTTAAAAGACAAACAGACAAAATCACCCCTCAGGCTCCTTTCTTCATGGGTCAGGATGAGGCAGGTTCATCAGGCTTCAAAGGGACACTCACCTGTCTCCCACTGACCCTGCTCAGCATTCGAAGAACTGCTTGACTGGCGACGGCGCGACGGCAGCTGCCCGCCATCCTCCTTGAAGAGTTGGACAAGCCATAGCTATAGCGCTCTGGAGACACTGGGGACGGGGCAGGGGATGGAAAAAAGTATTTGAAACCTCCAGCTTCTCCCAGGCCCAGCCTCCAATTCTCACCCCTCCCTCAAAGATGAAAGCCTGCCCCACAGGGTGCCTGAGTTCCCCAGAGGTCAAAGCTCAGAGAGCCACTCCCCCTCAAACACCTCCAACCCAGTAACTGCTCCAAGCCTCCCAGGATAGAAGACCCATCACCTCCTGGAGCCACCCAATCCACGTCTTCAGCAGCACCAACTGTTAGAGCTATTCTGTAAGCTGAGTTATGGTCAGGGTTCAGGCAACAACTGCCTATGCGCTCACCACCCTCAACCACTCCTGGGTATCCCTAAGGCCCTAAGGAGTAGGCAGGCCCCTGCAAGCTCCCCAAATCTTCTCTTCCAGAGCCTGACCTCCAGACACATTTTTCCCAAAATGGTGTCAGCTCTGCCTTAAGGTTACCCTTCTCCTGGTTATCCAAACCCCATGGGCTTACCCTGGACAGGGAAGCTCACAAACGCCCTCCCCAAACTAGCCACAGCACCTCCAGTAACCCAGCCAAGGGCTCAACAGCTCACAGCCTCAGCACACAAGGGGGCTCCTCACCTGCTCAGGACTGCTCTAGGAGTCCTTCCCTTACAAGGGTTAAGGGCATTAACTCTGGAGACAAACTAGCAGGATTTGAATTCTAGCTGTGAATTGCAAGCTCCTGTGTGACACGGCTTCTCAACTACTCTCTGCCCTTAATTCCATCTCTGCTCCTGCCACACTGGCCTCGGACAGTGCCAAACTCAGTCCTACCTCAGGACTAGACAGTCTGTCTTTCCCTATTCGTAGAATGTTTTCCTCTTGAGATCTAGACACTAGGGCAGCACAGAGCCTCAGTTCAAATGTCACCTTCTCAGAAAGGACTTAACTGGTTATAAAAGCTTAAGGGGACGGCCTTTCACTCTGGAAGGCTCCACACTTCCTATTCTCCCTGCCCCACTATTCTGTTTCAGTCTCTCCACAGCCACATCTGAAAGTCAATCATTCAAATAAAACCATCTTCAGATACTAAAATAACAGTAATAACAAGTCATTCATCTGTCTCATAGTCTGATATCGTTTAGCCAATGCTCACCTCCAACTCTTGTGCAACCCCCATGGACTGTGGCCCTCCAGGCTTCTCTGTCCATGGGATTCTCCAGGCAAGAATACTGGAGTGGGTTGCCATTTCCTTCTTCAGGGGATATTCCTGACCCAGGGATCCAACCCGTGTCTCCTGCATTGGTAGGCGGATTCTTCACTACTGAGCCACTAGGGAAGCCCTCTATAGTCTGATACCCCCAACTAAATGAAAACCTCAGGGAACAAACAGTTTGTCAATCTCATCAAGCTGTAGCTGTGAAGTCGCTCAGTTATTTCCCAGGGACACACAGGATTCCACTGTTGTATGTGGGGAAGCTGCGTAACTTCTCTGAACCTACTGTGCTTTCCCTGTACAGTGGGGACAGTGACCGGACTTCCACTTAGAATTACTGGGGTGGGGGTGGGGGCTCATAAGGTGATAGGACACATGAAGTAAGCCCTCTGTTAACAGTGGCCACAAACATCACTACTGACGTGGCCAAATTTCACAAGCTCACCCCTCCCAAAGCCATGCCTCCTCCCTCTTGTGTTTCTCATTGATACCCTGGGAGGAGGGAAGAGTGCGATGAGACACATACTGTCTGATATGCCTCTCTTCGTATCAGGCACCGGGGAGGCCCAGCGAAAGCAAGGCCCTCCCCCAGCGGAAGTCGGTCGCCCTCCCATTCCACCATACCTGGCCGACGCCGCTTGCGCGCCAGGTGCGGCAACAAGTCGTGGCGGGACAGTAGGCGCAGGAGTTGCCCCAGCAGCCTCAGGTTGCTCTCGTCGCACTGCCCGCGGCGCTCCAGCTCCAGCAGCAGCTCCAGGCCACTGCGGGCGCGGGCCAGGCCGCCGGGGGCACCCGGGACCTCGTCCAGCAGGAAGGCTAGCAGCTCCAGCTCGCACTCAGTCAGCTGCCCGCCCACCACCTCGAACATACGGTGAAGCGATAGCATCCCGTAGTAATCCAGACACTCATCCTCCTCCCAGCTCGGGGCCGGGGTCGACCCGGTCAGCGCCATACCCGGGGGAGCGGGGCAGAACAAGCTCAGAACCAGGGCCTAGAACCCACACAACGAGCAGGAGGCAGCGGTCAGCGACGCGGGGACCCAGACCTCAACCCCCGCCAGTGCGTGTCCCCAGCCGCGTCCCGCCGGGCAGGGCCGCCCTCAGTCCCAGCCCTTGGAGCCTCCCCCTCTGCCACAGAGAATGGTATCGCCCGAGGTCCCCTAGTAACAGGTCCAGACGCCAGACCCCGCTCATCCTCCTACCACTCGGACTGGCCAGACCCGAGGGCCCCTCCCTAGGTGGTATGTTCCGAACAAGCCTCCCAACCAAGCAAGTGACTCGGTCCGAACAAGCCTGGGGGCCCAACGAGAGGCACCCCGCCAATCGCCCTTTGTGAGCAATACTGTCCGGACATGTTCCTTGGCTCCGTCCAGAGGTACTGTCCGATCGGCCATACAGGTCAACCTAAGTGGTACTGCCCGAAAGTGACCCTCTGTCCCCTACAATGAGACCGACCAAAGCCGCCCTTCGCCCCACACAGGTGGCGCTGTCCGAATCCGACCCCCTTGCCCTGGAAGGGCGGTACCTCCCTCTCCCTAGGACCCAGGTGGTCCCGTCTACCCGCCACTAGTCGCTTGTAGGCCCTCTCTATAGCCTTACCGAATTCCGGCGTCCCACGACTCCCAGGCGACGGCCGCAGCCACTTGTTTTGGATCTTTCTGGCACCTTCTCTATTATTACGCCTGCGTCACCTCGCCCCTCCTCCTTCGCCCAACTCGCGCAGGTGCGACCGCCACGCCCCTTAGGCGCAAGCGCAGAGTGAGCTTCCAGGCCCCTCCCCTGGGCCCGCCCCCAACCGTGGTGTCTGGCAGGCCTGTGCTGCGCCTGCGCAGAGCGAAAGTGGCGCCGCATCTGGGCTTTAGCTGGTGGTACCCTTTTGCAGGGTCGACTCGAGCTACAGTGTCCTTGCTGCCCCACATCACGACCTGCTGAAACTACTCATGTCATGGACTACAACCCCCTCCTAATCACAACCTAGAAGCTCACGATACCACTGCTTTCACCTGCCCGTGGCAAAGGACCATAATCACGACCGTCCTGGCTCTGGGTAGTGCCAAGACCCCTTATGATCAGGACTTGGACTTCCCTCCATTAGACTGCCCCTTACTTTTACTGGCAACCTATACCCCATCTGTGCCATCTCGTGATCCTGACTGGAATCCCACCTCATCGAACAAACATTCCCCATCTATAAATTCCTTCCTCAATCAAGGCTAGGACTCTCTGTCTCATTTTAGGAGCCAGTACCTCCTTCTTGACTGCAGTAGGCCCCTACATCTTGATTGTGCACTACAGATGGTGTCCGTCATGAATCCCCCGTTACAGTCAGAATCCCCTCCAGGAACTCTAACACCCTGCCCCCAAAACCCTTTAAAATCTCTGACCTCCAAGGTCACAGGGAACTCTCAATACCCCTCTCTAATCTGCACCTACCAATTTCACTCTGGCAAAAGCAGATATCTATCAAGAGAGTTGGTGTCAAGGCTGCAAGTCTAAGCACTACCTCGCAGAGCCCTGGACGTTGTGGCCATCCTGCCCCCTCCTCACTTGGGTGACTCAAGGTGAGGGCCCTCAAGTGTCTTGGGACAGGTTCTGGGACCGGTTCCCATCCCCTTGGTACTCCTGGGTCCTGCCTCGCACTGGCTATAGCAGTAACCTCGGAAGAGTTCCTTCCCCTCTCTCTTAGGGCTCTTTGCCACCCTATGGACTGTAACCCGCCAGCTTTCTCCGTCAATGGGATTTTCCAAGCAAGAACACTGGAGTGGGTTGCCATTTTGAGGGGGAGGGGGTTGCCATTTTCTTCTCCAGGGTATCTTCCCACCCCAGGGATCTAACTCAGGTCTCCCGCATTGCAGGCAGACTCTTTACCCTCTAAGTCACCAGGGAATCCCCTCTCTTATGGCAGTTGTCACCTCTTGAAACCCAGTCCTGGGCCAGACACACAGTAGGCGTCCAATAAGTGAATATCATTAAATTGACCAAAGAGTTGGGAGGGAAGGGAAAGCAATTTTACAAACAGGGAAGGACTATATCCAGGTTAGATGGGTTATAGTGAGCATCTGCATTGTATCAGGCCCTGTGTTGAGTGCTTCTACCTGACTGATTTCATCCAACCCCCTCAAGAGCTTTTGAGGTAGATGTGATTCAAGCCCATTTTATTCAGGAGTAAAAGTGAGGCCCACAGAGGGGAAATATTCCAAGTGTGTCTGACTCCAAAGTTGTGCTCTCAGATGCTTGGTCTCTTCAGCTATAAAATTACACTTCTGTTAAGGTCTCTTGCCACCCAGTCCACTCCATGGTCCCTTGCTTTCCGGTGATGTCCACTTCTTTCCACTCAACTTTCAGGATTGGCGGTAGAGCTACCCAGGAGAACTGCGCAGGCGCTTCTCCGAGCCCGGAGCCCCGCCCACAGGGCGCAGTTGCGTGCGTGGAGAAACTCGCCGAGCCCCGCCCGAGCGACCACGCGCAGGCGCAAGGGCGCGTGCCCTCCGCTTTCGGCTCTGATTGGCTGCCAGGGGTAAGGGAGCCGCCCAATGGGAGGTGTGAATAGTGAGGGGTCCCGCACGCCTGAAACTGAGGGTCTGTGTCAAGAGCGGCGGGGGCTGCAGGAGGTGAGAGAGACGGGTGAGGGCGCCCCGGGGCGGGCCGGGGAAGAGAACGCTGGGCATACGGAGAGGGCGGAGGGAGAACGAAGGGGACACCGAGGGTCGAGGAGCTTTGGGGCCTGCGCTAGGGCGGGAGCGGCGCGGAGTGGAAAGAGCGCTCCTTCCTCGGTGCCCTGTAGCGTTGACTGAGCGCCTGTGGCGTGCAGGCCCCCATCTGTTTGCAGGGCTCTCTCAGGCTGCGGCTTTGATAAGTTTGGTCAGAGAAAAGGGTTGTGTCTTAGAAAAGTTGAACTTCCAGGCCCCTGGTGGGCTCTTTCCTGAAGAACTTTTGTTGATCTCCTAAATAAACCCATCTTTCTCCTCAGTAGTTCACAATCCAGGATTGGGAAATGGGAAATGTTGACTAGGAAAATCCACACTTCAGGTCTTTTAGGCCATGTTCTACACATTGATTGGGTGCCTCCTGTGTAAAAGCCTTGCACCAGGCGCTGGGCCTCGCTAAAGGGGAATTCTCTTTTGGCAGCAGAGCTGTAAACAATGAAAAGTTGAACTCTCAGGCTCCTGGTTTCCGGGAAGATCCGTTGTTGAATGTCTTGTGTGTGCTAGAGCCCCGGGCAACTCAAAAATTAGGGAAGGAGTCAAAAAGTTATCTCTTGGGCTTTTAATAAATCATTTATGCAAGGAGGATTTTTTTATTGGATACCAGCTGATGGCAGGGTCCAGTGCTGGGCCTTGTTATTGTGAGAATTCACAGTTTAATAGGAGGGCTGGTCTGGTGGGAAAAGTGGAATGTGCGCAGAGACCCTTAAACTCTCAGGGCCTCACTTCCTGAAAGGAGCATTATTCATTCAGCAAATATACTCAGTGCCTATTGTGATGAGACCTCTGGGAACTTAACATTTTTAACTCTGTCCCAAGTTTATGATATCTGTAATGATGGAGTTGGCACAGGAGACCATAAAAACCCCCCAAGGAGGGACTTCCCTGGCCATACAGGTTATAACTCTGTGCTTCTAGTACAGGGGGCACAGGTTCGACCCCTTGTCAGGGGCAGATCCCACATGCTGAAAGGTGCAGAAACTTGTGTGCAGAACTGTAAGCTGAACTCTGGCACTAACAGTTGAGTTGAAGAAGAAATGGAGATGGTGGAGATTATATTTGGAAAATTACTACTGAGGCGTGCATGGGGGCAGTCTGAAGGACTCTAACCCCCATTGTGTGAAGGGGCCTGGGTTGGGTTGAGCCCACACCAATAGAGGGAGATAGGGGGCACATAGAGGGAAGTTCAAAAGTTAAAATCCCTGCACTTGATCAGTGATTTTGTTGATGACAGCAGCCCCTACTACAATGAATCACATCTGCCTTGCCAGCCCTCTCAGTGGATGAGTTTATCTCAAGTTCATGATATTTGCTATGATGGAGGTGGCACAGAATACTATAAGAACCCCAAGGAGGGACTTCCCTGGTGGTTAGTGGTTATAAGTGCAGGGGGCCCAGGTTCAACCCCTGGTCAGGGCAGATCCCATATGCTGAGAAATGCAGCCAAAAGAAAAAGAACCCCAAGGAGGAGGGAGTGGCCACCACCCTGTGGATATAGATATATTATTTTAAAAGACTTCACAAAAGGAAATTCTGGGTGGGAGTTTGTTAGACAAGAAGAGAAAACTTTCTTGCCAGAAAGAATAGCAGCATCAAAGACTTAGGATAGAAAAATATTTCTGGAGAATTACAAGTAATGATTCTATATAACCTTGATCAAGTACCAGGGACTTTGTGGTCATTACTACTTTTAGCCCATTTCACAGGTGAGAAGACAGTCTCAGAGAGACAAAGTAAGTGGTGGAGCTCAGATTCAAGCCAAGGGCAGTGTGGTTCCAGAACCTGTGCTCTTAAACTTTGCTGCATCTCTGTGTGTACACATAGATGGAGGAAAGATGCTGCACAGAGAGGAAATGCACGGGCAAAAGCCAGGAGGCCCCCAAAGATACATTATGTTCTTGGAAAGGGTGTGACCAGCCCTTTGGGTAAGGAGGGTGGCATCAGACGCCAGACTGAGGAGGGCTGTCTCCCTCTTGCAGATGCCTGGGCACCATGGGGTGCAGTTCAGCTACAGAGTCATGGGCTCACTGAAGACTGAGGTATAAACATTGGATCCAGACTTGCTGATTGGTAGAGACTGGTGAGTGATGACGTGGGCAAGGGAACTCCTGAGACATCCTCCCTCCCCTTGAGTTCCTGGTGTCTCATTAGGCCCCCCTCCTTTCTCCAGGCACCACCTTCCACACAATGGCAGAGGTGGTGGCTGAAGTGGCTGAGGTAGCTGAGATGCCGACACAAATGTCGCCAAGGGTAATGGAGATGACAGCACCGATATTAGGGGAGAAGATGGAGATGTCAATGGAGCTGACTGAGATGACACCTGGGGAGGCCGTTGCTTCCTCCCTCTTCTTCCAGTTCATGTGCTCTGAATGTGGCAACCTCTACAACACACTAGAAGAAGTCCTCTCACACCAGGAGCAGCATGTGCCCACTGTCACAGAGGAGGAGACACTAACCACCCAGGACACTGGCCTGGAGCCGGAGCTGGGGCCAGGCACTGAGGAAGGGCCTTTCCAGTGCGGCGAGTGCAGCCAGCTCATCCTCTCCCCCAGGGAGCTCCTTGCTCACCAAGACGCCCACCTGCGGGAGTCTGCAAGCCAGATCCAGTACCAGTGTGGAGACTGCCAGGAGCTATTTCCCTCACCTGAGCTGTGGGTGGCTCACCGCAAGGCCCAGCACCTTTCTACTGCAGCAGCTAAACTGCCGGTGCCACCGCCTCTGCCTCCCCGTCACACCACCACCTCCACCCCCACTCCACCTGAGGTCAAGATGGAGCCCTACGAGTGCCCCGAGTGTTCTACCCTCTGTACCACCCCCGAGGAGTTCTTGGAGCATCAAGGCACCCACTTTGACACCCTAGAGAAAGAAGAGCACAATGGGCTAGAGGAGGAGGAGGAGGAAGATGATGAAGATGACAATGAAGAGACAGAGGAAGAGGAAGAGGCAGCAGCCAAGTTAGGTGATGATGCAAAGGGAGGTGACAAGTCTGCAGCTGGCCAGGCCCAGGGCAATGGGGATGGTCCCCCACACTGTACCTCAGCAGGGACGCGCCAGCGACACCGGCGGGCATCCCACAGCCCGGCCTCAGCAGCTCACCCCTTCTACTGCAGCCAGTGTCAGCGCAGCTTCAGCTCTGCAAACCGGCTTCTGGCTCATGGGCGGGCGCATGTGGGTGGCACCCACGAGTGTACGACCTGCTCCAAGGTCTTCAAGAAAGCAGCTTCCTTAGAGCAGCACCTGCGGCTGCACCGTGGCGAAGCCCGCTACCTCTGCGTGGACTGCGGCCGTGGCTTCGGCACGGAGCTCACTTTGGTGGCCCATCGGCGGGCCCATACTGCCAACCCACTGCATCGCTGCCGCTGTGGCAAAACATTCAGCAACATGACCAAGTTTCTCTACCACCGGCGCACGCACGCAGGCAAGAGTGGGGCACCCCCTCAGCAGCACCACCCACGGTAGCATCTGCGGTGGCCTCCCTGGCTCCAGCTGAGCCCACACCTCCCCCAGCCCCTCCCACCCCGCCTGCCCAGCTGCCCTGCCCTCAGTGCCCCAAGTCCTTTGCCTCGGCCTCCCGGCTCTCCCGGCACCGGGCGCGCCGTCCACGGGCCCCCTGAGCGGCGGCACCGTTGTGGCGTCTGTGGCAAGGGCTTCAAGAAGCTAGTCCACGTGCGCAACCATCTCCCGGACGCACACGGGTGAGAGGCCCTTCCAGTGCCACGCCTGTGGCAAGACTTTCGCTTCTCTGGCCAACCTCAGCCGCCACCAGCTGACCCATACAGGCGTGCGTCCCTACCAGTGCCTGGACTGTGGCAAGCGCTTCACACAGAGCTCTAACCTGCAGCAGCACCGGAGACTGCACCTGCGGCCAGTGGCGTTTGCCCGTGCACCTCGCCTTCCCATCACTGGACTCTACAACAAGAGCCCCTACTATTGCGGGACCTGTGGCCGCTGGTTCCGCGCCATGGCGGGCCTGCGACTGCATCAGCGGGTCCACGCCCAGGCACGGACCCTGACGCTGCAGCCTCCCCGGTCACCCCCTCCTGCCCCGCCCCCCACCCTCCGAGCCTCAGCAGACAATCATGTGCACTGAGCTTGGGGAGACCATTGCCATCATCGAGACGTCCCAGCCGCTGGCCCTTGCAGATACACTGCAGCTGTGCCAGGCGGCCCTGGGGGCCTCTGAAGCGAGCGGGCTGTTGCAGTTGGACACAGCCTTCATGTGACACAGTTAAAGAAAAACAATAAAAAAAAAAATTGGTTGCAAAACAAGTGCAGGCACCTCTGAGGAGAAGGGGACCACCCCCTGACAGGCCACTTTGGTGCCCACTGGGTGCTAGCATCCACCCTGACCTCTTCCCTACTGACTCCTCAGAACAGCCCCACTAGGTGTCACTTTTCTCTGCCTGAGGGGACACTGAAGCTCTGAGACACCATACAATGTGTCCCAAGTCACCCCACCGCGTTGCAAAGTGGGGTTCTCCAAGACTGTTTGCTCCGCATCACCCTGGTGCCTAGCAATGTCAGGTAACCTTTCCTGAGCCCCGACCATGTGCCAGGTCTCTCCTGGGCACTGTCACATACCTCTTCAGGTCCTCTGCTTGTTTTCCACCGCCTACCCCTACCCTTGCCTTCCCTGGACTCTGGGCTCCCTGCATTTGGCTCTGCCTGGTGGAAGAAGGTACTTGACTTCTCTGGGCTTCTTTCATCTCACTTTCAGCTGCAGATGGGTGATACTGGAGACCCAGGCATGAGTCAAGACAGGGGCTATGCCCCAAGAGCCACGCAGAGGGATTGGAGGAACACACCTAAGTACAGATGGCCTTGTTCCCTGAGTGTCTTGTTGATTTATTGAGCCTGGGTGTCCTAAGGCCACCCTGTGTGTGCTGGGGCCCAAAGATGAGTCAGGTGTCTGCGGTGCCTGAGGCGGGGCAGGCACACTTCAGCCCCAGGGTCCTCAGGGCGGCAGTGGGGAGGTAGGTGTAGGGGCAGTAGGAGCCCGGAGCAGGAAACAAACTCCGTGGTAGGTCAGGGGTCAGAGGCTTCTAGAGGAGGTAGTCCTTGAAAAAGCAAACATCTGCTTGTAAAAGAGGAAGGCAATACTACAAGCAGACACCACCACAAGGCGTTGCGTTCTTGGTGCACTCAGAGGTTGTCCAGTTACTGACAACAGTGACGGCAGACATTCGGCTGCAGCCGTGGCAGGCGCTGCAGTTAGCACTGTGCGTGTATGTGATCCCAGCAGGCCTATGAGGCCATCTCAGTATTATCCCAAGAAAACAGGTACAGATTCATCCAGGGTCTGAGAGCTGGGCAGAGCTGTCAGCTGGGATTTGAATCCAGGTGGTGCTTTCAGCCCCCATCTGTAGCCAGTGCTCCTGAGTGAGTGTGACCTGAAACCAGCACAGGGGCCAGCAGCTCAGAGGAGTCAGTGTAACTGCAGGGAAAGGAACTGGGCTTAAGGGGCCACGAAAGATAAAAAGGTCTTGGGAGCAGGAAGGAATCCCTGTTTTCTGAGGTTACGTCAGCAGATCACTTATGGCAGGCCCCTCTCGGGCCTCTAGACCAAGGTGCTTGGACAGGTACGGCAGGACGGGCTGTGGCTGAGGTGTCCGGAAGGGAGGCCGCCCAGAGGAGGGGGTGATGAAGTAGGGGGTCGGGAGAAGTCTAGACCTGGGAAGGCCTTGAAAGCCAGCCTCAGAAGTTAGGGAAGTGCAGGGGATGGGATGGGGTAAGGGTTCTCTGTGGGGTTAGGGCTCTTTGGCATCCATCACGGTGGGGCAAGGAGGAAGCTGAAGATGGGCTGGGAAGGAGAGGATCGGGCCAGACCTGGACAGAGGCCACGGAGGTGGGTGGAGGGTGTATGGACACCCTTGGGAACCTCATGGCCCACTGGTGTGAGCAACAGGCAGGGGCCCCCAGGAACCCAAGATCAGCCCCTCATCCAGAGCCTTCCTTCCCTCATCCAGTCCACCTGCTCTCAGTGTTCATCCTATGAACAAGGTGACAGCTGATGGTGCTGAGCAGGGAGGGGCAGGGTTTGCTCTGGGCAGTCAGTATACAGTTGCCTTGGGGCTCACCTCACCAGATATCAGAGCCCAGATAGCGGAGGAACAATCCCTGAACACCCTTGGGGTATGTTCAGAAGGCTCCCATTTCACAAATGGAGTCCAGTATTGGATAGTTCAGTTACTCCTCTCCAGGGCCCCTTTTACTTCTAGGGCCTCTTGCCTTCGCTACCATTGGCACCATGGAGGAGATGCCATTTCGCTCTGCCACAGCCCCACCGTCTGGCCCCATCATGTTTACAAAGCAAGGAGAAAAATCAGGCCCTCTGCAACAACCTTCCCAAAGTTATTACTTCCCACCATCCCTAGAGGTGGGCATGGTAGGGTCCTGTTTAAGACAGCAATGAAGACTTGGGGCTCTCTGCTAGGGTTTGGAAATGGCTCCTCTGCCGCCATCCATGCCCACCAAGAGTCTATCAAGGTTGTTCTGGCCCAAGTGATCCCCCTCTTCATCCTGTGTCCCCCTTAAGCGGCAGGTGGCTCAGGCTATGATATAGGGAGCCCTTTATTCAAACTTTGACTCTGCCACTTATGTTCTGTGGCCCTGACTTATCTGATGGCCACCTCTTTCACCAGTCACCTGGGAATGATGGTGCTTCCCTCCCTAAGTGGAAGCAGATGATATGTGCTGCGGTGGGTAACCCAGAGGCAGCTCACCACGTGCACAGAGCTGAGGCACAGGAGGCCTGGGCCAGCCTGGGTTCACTCCACCACACTCCCCTGCCTGAGACGCAGCCCACTCTGTCCCAGCCGCCCCGCCCCCCCCAGCCTTCCCTCACCTCTATGAAAACAGGTGTCTAGACAGGAAGCAGGTTTTCATGCCAATAATTTATTGAACGGAGGTCTGTACACAGGCAAACCTTACTGTGAAAACTAAGACATCAGGAGCTCCCTCACTGCCCCTGCCCTCCAGGGTCGGGAGAGGAGGGAGGAGGCCTTAGGGGCAGAGGACAGGAGCAGGGACACAGCTGTAGGAGGGGAAGGGGCCAGGTTGGACGGTGCGAATCGACATTTTCTTTAAGAAAAAAATTATAACAATCTATTTACACCCGGGGGCAAGGGGGTGGGGGGAAGAGGAGGAGAGGGGCTGGTCTGGTTCTATTTACAAGGGACACAGTAGGGGAGGGGGTTGGAGGAGGCGGAGACCTGGGGGGAGGGTGGGGGGCTGAGGGGGTGGAAGGTCCTCATGCCCCCATCCCCTGTCTTTCCTTCTCGTCCCTCCCCACCACCAGTTAAAATCCTCTTAAAAAGCCCACCACAGGGGTGAGGCTGGTGAAGGAGGGACTGGAGGGGGGGGTGGGGACTTGTTTACCTCTGCCCTCTAGTCTAAGGGCCCAGTCAGGGCAGGAGCTTGGTGGGCTATGGCCCCCTTCCCAGCCCCACACAGGGCTCCCAGATGGAAGGGTAGTCGGTGGCGCCCTCAGGAAGAGTTAGTGAGGGTGGCTGTGGTATCGGTCGACTGCCAGTCCGAGCTGGTCTGAGCCTCACTTAAAGCTGAGCGGGGGGAAGGAGCAGATGGTTAACCTGGGCCTGTTGGCCCCCCGCCCCCACCCCGCCACCCCAAGGCAGGAAGCTGGCGTGAGATGCTACATTAGAAACCGAAAGCTGTCACTTTAGGTCAAGGGTTTCAGACTCAGACGCCAAAGGGTCAGGTTGGTCACCAAGTGGCTCACAAGGGAGCGAAGCCCCCTGGCACAGGGGGCACCCGGACCTCAGCTCCAGCTGGCAGGACCGCCCTGAGCAGAGGCAGGCCCACTGCTGCCAGTCTGATTTCTTCCCCAAGAGAAACAGGAAATGTGGATTTGCACATAAAATAGCTCTCATTTTTAAATGGGAGGAACAAATTTAACTGTGCAGGCCAAATGGATGTCTTTCGTTTTCCAGTTTGCATCTGAACACAAAATACAGGCAATAATGCCTTACAAAGGTGGCCATTCACACGGGAAACATGCTGTCAACAATTTCTGCAGTAAACTCGGGGGCTGTGAGAACAACCCCCACCCATACACTGAGAAATGCAGCTTTACTGCATAGGAGATGGCCCCCCACTTACCTTGTGAGGATGGGGTGAGGGAGGCAGTGCCCGCTGGGGACCTCAAGTGAGGAGGGATGAGGATGGCATTGAGAGATGGTTGGATGGTGAGTTCTAGAGATAGGAAAGGACATGTCTAGTCAGGGGACAGGGCACCTGGCGACCCAGTGCTGGTTAGAAAGGGGCACCAGATAGGGACAGGTGTAGCCACTGAACACTTTAAATAAAACTGGAAGGAGCCTAACACGGGAGATCGCAGAGTGCAGATGAGGTGGGTTGGGGTGTCCCTGCCTCAGGGGTGTATTTCCTGAGCCCCAGGACTGCCTTGCAGCCCACCCTCAGCTCTCTACTCTGGTCTTCCACACCAAGCTCTTCACCCTCTCCAGCTGCCCCTCCAGCACCCCAGATCCCAGGCTGGGTTCTCACCACCAGGACTGAAATTGAAGAGCGGGGGGGAGTGGGCGGTTGTTGGGGAGCTGGGTTCCAGGACATCGCAGTTCATCGAAGAAGCTGTGGGCACAGGCTTCCAGCGGCGAGAGCCTCGAGGAGGGGGTGTACTCCAGCAGGCTGGAGCAGAGCGCGATGGCCTCTGGCGGCGTCCGCGATTTGAACACCTGGGGGTGCAGAGGAGATGGCTGAGGCCCTGGGCACTGGAATGCTCCTGCTCGCCCCCACAACCCCACTTTCCAGATGAGGAAACTGACACGCAGCCTCTTGAAGGGACATGAGCTTGTATCAGATGAGCAACCCACTTGGGTCCCATGACTCTTTGGGACCTGCTGTGCTGTGAGCCCATCTCCCCCTCCGAAAGTAGGCTGAGGACTTTAAACTTTGCCATGTGATCAAAGTTAACTGACCCACTACTGAGCCATGACTGTAGCCAGGTCCCCACACCACTTGGCCTCCAGTGGGGACCTCAGCCACACTGCCTGAACCCCGAGCCCTGCCCCACCTTTGTCCAGGGGTGAGCTTTAATCTGGGGGAACTTGAACTCCGTGTAGTTGGGGTTCATCTCGCGAATCTGTTCCCGGCTTGGTGTTCCCAGCACCTGTAGGGAAAGGAAGGGGTCTGAGCCAAGGTCCTTGGCCCTGAGCCCAGTCCCTGCCGGCCCTGAGCCCAGTCCCTGCCCGCCCTGGCCCTGCCCTCACCTTGATGATCTCCACCAGCTGGTCCACCCCACTGTCCCCAGGGAAGATGGGCTGGCCCAAGAGGAGCTCAGCCAGTACGCAGCCAGCCGACCACACATCTGAAGAGAAACAGGAGGGTCAGAGCTACCATGCCCATCCCTAGGTAACCATTTCTGTCCTTCATGATCACCCTGAGAAATGCCAAGAGCCCCATCTTCGTAGCTCAGAGAGAAAGGGCCTTGTACAAGGTCACACAGCATAGGAACACAGAAGCCTGACTCTGAACCTCCAAGTCTGCCTGACTACGCTGTACTCTCCAATCTAGAGGCTTCCATCGCCTCTCCACTCTGATCCCAGTAAGCCTTTTCTCTGCAGCCTCAGAGGACACATCAACAGGCCCAGAACAGACACCTCTGTTCTCCGGGCCTCAGGAAGGGAAAGCATTAAATGAGCTGCCTTACTCACTTCTGGCCTCTCTCTTGCTCTTGGAAATAGCCGTGGCCTGGTTAGTCACCCCTTCCAGTCCTGTACCTTGACCCCTACAGCACAAGTTCACACCTAGGGACCATGAAGTTTCCTCGCAAAGCTGATGAACTTTCTTTTCCGAACACTTTCACACCCTCTCCTCATGCCTGGAAATTGGCACTCTCACCCCCAGCAACAGGGAAGGACATTGAGGTCCTGTGAACAGGTCACACCTTCATGGTGGCAAAGCCTTTCACCTCCCGATTCCCCCAAGGTCATTGTCAGCCCCTCCTGCTGACTGAGGAGAAAGGACTTCCTGGGAGGTTCCAGGGCTCTATGGACTCTGGAGTCAGGTCCGCTTTCAAAGCCCAGCCCTGCCCAGTCCCACCTGACTGTGGGCAGGTGACCTCACCACTCTAAGCTTTAGACTGCAAAATACACCTATGACAGCATCACCTTCCTGAATTTGTGAGGAACAGGTGTTACACTTTATCACCGAGCCTGGCAGACACACAGAAGGACCTCAAAACTGCCACGACTGCTACCCGCCCCCCAAAGTCTGACCGATGGATGAGGTGTAATCGGTGGCTCCGAAGATCAGCTCTGGGGCCCGGTAGTAGCGAGAACAGATGTAGGAGACATTGGGCTCCCCATGGACCAACTGTTTTGCACTGTGGGAAGATATGGGCAGGAGTCAACACAGGCCAAGAGTCGGGATCCCTCCTCGACCCTTCAGCCACCCAGCCCACCCCAGGTGAGGCGCACCTGCCAAAATCGCAGAGCTTGAGGACAGCAGTGTCGGGGTCCACCAGCAGGTTCTGGGGCTTGATGTCGCGGTGACACACGCCCTGGGAGTGGATGTAGGCCAAGCTCCGGAAGAGCTGGTACATGTACACCTGGGGTGGGCGGGGGACAGCAGAACTCCAGCCCAGCTCTCCCCGCAGAGCACACCCCTGCTCCTCCATCTCGGCCTGCAGAGCCCTTCCGGGCCCACTCTCCCTGTATTGAAAACACTTCCGCTGCCCCTTGGTTCTCAAGCTTTGGTGAACACCAGAATCACGTGGAGGCCGTGTTAAAACAAGGACTGCAGGGCCCACTCCCAGAGGTTCTGATTCGGTAGATCAGGATGAGGCTCTGCAACCAGCCCCCTAGTGCTGGTGCCGGTCCACACTTTGGAAACCACTGCTTCAAACACACTTCGGCAGAAGCCTGATGGACAAGACAGATACATCAGGAAGGCCTTGTTTTAAAGCAGGCTGAGGAGCCTTACCGAGAAAACCACTGGCTGTAGGAAGGGCTCAGCCTCCTTCACTCAGCAGTCAAAACCACCCTCACGCCCAGCCCCCTCTCTACCTGGATTTTTCTGCTATTCTCTTTCCTACTGACTAGGACGTTAAGTGCCAAGAGCAGAGATCTCTGTGTTTCCATCGCTCCTGCAGCCCCAGGGCTTCGTCCACTGCCCGGCACGTGTAACTGCTCAGGCCCGCCTCCTAGGCACCACCTCCTCCGTTCCCAGTGCCTGTGGCCAGAGATGCCACCTTCTTGCCCTGTGCCCAGTCTCCTCCCAGAAGCCTTCCTCAGTCCTTCTCACTCCCAGAGCAGGCAGGGCTAGGGGCCTCCTCTGCAGAATCCCTGTGCCTCTTCCGGGTCGGCCACTGTCAGTAGTTTTATAGTTCTCCGTGATGATGCCTGCCTACCCTGCTAAGCTGAGAGCTCTTCTGGAGCAGTCTGCGTCGCAGTCAGTGGGACCTCTAGAGCTGCTCAGTGCTGGGTCGAGGACACAGTCCACAGACTAGATCACCACCACCCGCCCCCTCCAGAAGGTGCAGTCCCACAGTACCCCATAGGCCTGGGATGCTTAAAGTCAGTGGGAGGAAAGACGGCCCATGCAACCTCCGCAAACGCAAGCCCACCCTCCTCCCGCCGTGCAGCTGGCTGCTCGGGTCCCGTTCTCCACAGCATCCGGAAGCCCGCCCACTCACCTAGTCACTCACTCAAATCCGTCCTTAGGGACAGTAACACACAGGGCACAGCACCAGGGGAATGAGCCTCCGCAGGCCATGAAGACACCTGAGTCCCTGGTGCCATGGACACTAAGTTTCCTCCAACCCTGCCTCCTGCCCATCCCCCTCTGCCAGGGCTCCACAGGCCAGGCCTCTGACCTCATTGTGCCTCTGAATTCTAAGTCCCCACCTTAATTCTGAGCTGATCGCACCAATACTGCTTGGTGCTGGTGGGCTCCTGGGGTGGACCCAAGCCAGTAACGTGTAGCCTCCCCAGCCCTGGTCAGCCTGCCTCCCTGACTGCATCAGGCCTCGGCCTGATGGGGAGCTCCATCTCTGGGGATGTAGGGACAAGGGCAAGGCACATGAGGCCTCTAGAGACCAACGTAAACTTGGAAATGAAGGGAGAGTCTGTCTGGAGCGCCTGACTTGGTGGGCGGGACCCCCGCAGCCCACCAGCCTGCCTACCTTGACATAGATGATAGGGATGCTCAACTTGGCCTTGGTAAAATGGCGGGCCACCCGGTACACTGTCTCGGGCACGTATTCCAGCACCAGGTTCAGGTAAAGCTCATCTTTCTGCAGAGAGCAAAGGAGAGGTGTGAGGCATCATGAGAAATGAGCAAGGAAGAGGGGGAGGAAGGTGTGTGGGGAATAACGAGGGAAGGGACAAGCAGCCACGAGAAAGGCAGGCAGACGGGTGGAGCCCAAGCGGAGGAGGAATCCCCACACCCAGGTCTCACCTTCTCCCCACTGGAGTAGAAAAAGTATCTCAGCCTCACGATATTGCAGTGGTCCAGCTTACGCATAATCTGTAGTTCTCGGTTCTTGGGGGGGCAAGGGAAGAAAGCCTCAGAAGACAAGCCACTCTCTCTGCCTCCCCTCCCAAGCACCCCTCACCACAGTTCTGCTCCCATTCCCGCCGGCAGGGCCAAGCAGCCACTCCGTGCGTTAGCTCCAAGGCCCCATATGGAACAGCCCCTAATTCCTCACCCCTAGCTCCCCTCACACACAACTAAACTCAGATCACTTACATGTGCTTCCTGCAGCCTACTTCTTAAAAATGTTTGATTTTTGCTCAGATTTACAAAGCAAATGACTTCATGTGTAAATCTAAGTTTTTCAGCTTCTCTTGAAAATCACGTGCTGTGGCCACATGAGGCCCACCTCCCTGCCTGGCACGAGCAACACTAGACAGGGAGGGGTCATCCAGATGCCCCTAGTCCCCAAGCCACTCCACTGCTTTCACGGGAGGCATCCGAGTGCTCGGATCCTGAGTCCTGGCCTCCAAGCTTCTCATCCTCACCTTCCCAGTAGAGATCCAGTCTCAACCTCTTCCCAGAAGACCTGTCTTAGCACTCTTTCCTTTCCTCTGTTCCCCTCTGGGCCCTCAGAGGCCCCTATCCTCAGATTCCTCTCACTTTCAGGACTCAGCTATAATCAAATTCTGACCAGCACCTTGGAGGAAGACCTGCCCCTGAGAGTCCTCACTGCCCAAGACCTAAACTCTGACCTGGTTTCTTCAGCCCAGGCTCAGTTTCTCCTACGTCCCGACTAAACAGGATCCAACGAGCCTCTACCAGCTCACCGGGCCCCACACCCAGGCATCTGCAGCACAGGCAGGATTTCTCCCAGCAAGTGCCAGACCCTGGGAGCAGAGCCTGACTTCGCAGACAGAATCACCAGCCCCACCAGCTTCCTTTCTCTTCTGGGTAGCAGAGTAACTCAGTGGTTAAGGTGCAGTGCTTGGGAATCAGATTCTAGACTTGTGCAATTCTCTTATCTGAGTCTCAGTTTCCAGCTTCTGCTTGCTTAGAATGGGAGTAACAACAGTACCTACACTCAGAGAATCTTTGCGCTAAGTTAAACTCGCCTATAAAGCACTTACGAAAAACAAGAGCCCAATAAAAGTCAGCTCTGGGTTCTCCTGGAATCCACATCCCCACACAGCTCACTCTCTTCTCCTCTGGCCCATGCTCAGACCCCCTGTACAAACCCAAGTCTAGCACTCTTGCGGGAGTTTCCCCACCAGTCATGTGCAGTCAAATCTCCTGATCCCCGTTCCCCGCAAGCTACCTTGAACCTCTTGTCCTGGAGAACCTTCTTGATGGCCACCAATTCCCTGGTGTCTGCCAGCCGTGCCTGGTACACGACCCCAAATGAGCCACTGCCAATCACTTTGATGTCTGTGTAAGCCACCTCCTGGGAGCGCTCCGGGCCTTGGCCTAGAGTGGCTACCACTGTGGTCACCTTCCCACTGTCACCTGGGGAGCAAAGGGAACACACAATCTACTGACCTTTCCCCTCGGACCACCACCCCATCCTGCGGCTGTGAGAGGGCCGAGTCTCTACAGGAAGCTTACGGGCGGGGGACGGTCTTTGTCCCTCCCCCATCTTCAAATGTGGCTCCTAGATGCTTCCTTTTCCTCTCTTCTCTTCAGGGAACCCCAAATCCTGACTCCTCCATAGGGGAGAATACTGACACATAAAACCTCTTGCTGTACCAGGGTTGGTAACCTCTAATTTCCAACTTCTGGTGAGCAGCAAATTACTGGTCCCTCCTGATGTGAGGAGGCACCACCACTCCCAGATGTTGAATCCATCCATGATGAGAGCTAACTGCCTTCTGCTTCCTCCTCACTAGGGAGACCTGACCTAACCTCTTCCACTTGAGAGCAGGAACCCTGAGGTACTTCTGTGTCAGTAAAGCCCTAACCTTTCCCATAACTTGGGGGACAATGATCTCTAAGTCCTCCCTAAGTGCAGCTGGTAACTTCACCATTGGTTTCTGGTGACAGAAAAGAATGACTCTTCCCGTAAGGAGGGCCAGCACCCTAACTCTCACTTTTGGGAGACAATTAGCTCTTACCCAAATACTCTGGGGCTAGAAAAAAGCACTGGCCTGACCTCACCTGTGAGGTTCAGAGCCCCAGACCCCATCGTGTATGTAACTGGTCCCTAATGGACGAACACTTAATAGTGAGAATGGTGAACCTGATCTCTATTATCAAGGGTTTATCCCAGCCTCAGTCCTTTAAAGGAAATTCCCAAAACATTCTGCGATGGCAGCAAAAGTTGGTGGCATTCTTGGAGGACAGGGATCCCTCTTCTTGGGGTAACTGGTGAAAGCTTCCCCAAAGAAAAGAAGTCAGTGATGAATCAGATCCATTCAGAAGGGCCAGTGAGGGAGAGGATCCTATATAGCTATTTATCCAGAATCAGTGACATCATACATCAGAATAATGAAATGGGTATACCTTCACATCCTTATTCTAGGGGAGGGACTGGTAACCACCCCTGCCCCCATTCCGTTTTCTGTGAAAGGAAACCCTTCAAGAAAGACATCTTTTCTTGAATATTAGTGACTGTGAACTTGGTCTGAAAGGGTATGCTGACTTCCAATCTGTCCTCAAAAAGCAGCAATCACTAATTTCCACCATTGGGTGTACAATTCTACATATCATGGACAAATAGTGTTTTAAAAGAGAAGATGACTGGATATCAGATTCGGAAAGCCCTGGCCCTGTTCTTTAGGACCACAGCAAGCCCAAATCCCTGCTTCTAAGTGATACTCACTCCAAATCCCCATGCTCTAAAGGGGAGCAAATTCAGATCCCTTCTCTGGGTGATGGTGATCTTACTCGTGTTCTCTTGAGAAACAATAACCCTTGAGCCCCATTTGCAAGCGACAATGACCCCTGATCCGTTCTCGAATGGATGGCAACATCAGATTCCTGGTTTTAAGGTTCACGGACCCAAGACTTCGGGACTGGAAGAACAGGAACCTGTGACCCTGTCTTTTGGAGGATTACTAATTCTAATCTAAACTCCAAGTGATGGTAACCCCTCCGAATCCCTCTCTCCGGGAGGGGGTAGATCTCAGATCCCAGTTTGGGAAAGCACAGTGACCTCGAGCTCCTCCCTGAGCATAAAGAAGAACCTGATTGACGTCTGAGTGGCTTCAGGGATCCGATCTCCACCCGCCACGGGCACCGCTAGTACTCACGGCCCAGCTTCACTCCGGGCGGCGGGAAGCTGGTGCCCGCGCCTGGGCCGCCGCTGCCTCCTCCGCCGCTGCCGCTGGGGCCACCCCCGGAGCTCGAGGCCCCCACGCCCCCGCCCATGGCTCCGACTGACGTCTTCCCGCCGCCGCTGCCGCCTGGGCCAGAGGCCGAACCCCCGGGCCGCCGCCGCCGCCGCCGCCTCCGCCGCCTGGCTCCGCGAACGAGCTGGTCCGCGCCCGGCCCGAGCCCCCAGGGCCGCCCCCCCGAAGGCGCGCCACCGCTCATGGCGCCGAGCGCAGGCCCAGGCCGCGGGGCTCGGGCTGCCCGGGCTGTCCCCGCCGCTGCCGCCGCCGCCGCCTCCCCCGGGCTCCGGCCTCTTCCAGGCCGCGCCGCTCGGGCTCCGGCTCCGGCCCAGCGCCCGCCGCGGGGCACGCTGGGAGATGCAGTCCGCCGGCCCTACGCGACCCCGTCGCCGCTCTAGGCCCTCACAGAGAGCCGCGTGGCACGCCGGGAAATGGAGTCCACAAAAACCTCAGAGAGGGCTACGGGGATGATGAGTCGCGCTGCACCTCGGGAAAGAGAGTCCCGGGCAATAAGTTGGACAATTGCCCACAACGGATTCTGAAGCACTTTCTGAAGCAGAGTCAGAGTCGCACACTCACTCCATTGCGGCAACCGCGCGTCCCTAGGTGTGCCTCAGAAATGTAGGCTCAGGCAACTCCGTCAGTGAGCTGTATAGGCCCGATGCACTCCGGGAAACGGAGTCCAGTCGCTCACTTATTGGTTGTATGCCGACTGGCGCCAAGTGCACTCTGGGAAATTGAGTCGGAGCCGGTAAATCCGCCGATATCGGGCTGTGAGGCAAGCCGGGAAATGTAGTCGTCGCCACGCCCTCACCGCATTGCAGGTATAAAGCTACTTCCAAAGCACGCCGGGAAATGGAGTCCCATGTGATTCCTAAGCCCCAAGTGGATATTGCAGTTCCGGAGATAGGCTAGGAAATGGAGAGGCAGAGCATTCCTCCACCCTCGTTCGCTAGGCCGCAATCCCTGCTGGGAAATGTAGTCAACACCGAGGCTTCTTTGTGTCTTCTGGGAAATGGAGTTCAAGGCGGCCTTACCATTGACTGAGGGGGCGGGGTCTACCGTAATCCTGAAGCGTGCTGGGCAGTAGTCCAGACCGGATCCCGACCCTTTGTGAGGAGACAGCTGAAGTTTGCCGGAAAGAGCGTGAGCGAAAGGGGAAAGACAGTCGCCTAAGAAAGACTGCAGAAAGTTTCAACGCCTCCCCTCCTGACGCCAGGTCCCAAGAAAGAGCCTAAGTCAGTCAGGGACTACTGGAAAATGGAGTACAAACACTCCCAAATTTCCACAAATCCGGAAGGAAAACCCTCCACGCCAACGATTTAGGAAACAAAGTTTCCGGTAGATTTTCAAGACAATACAGTCTTCGGATATTGTCTAGCTTTTCCTAACAATGTACGTTGCACCTGGAGGCTGAACTAAAGGTTGAAAGAAATGAAAACACAATTTATCTACAGGATCCTAGAAGGCCCAAAAGAAGGAAGCCAGCTGCTAGGAGTAGCCTCGCGTTTTGTGCTCGCATTATGTTGCCCCCACTTATCGATTAATACCCGGAAGGACGGCAGTCCACAGCGCGCTGGGAAACGGAGTTCGTTTGAGTGTGTGTGTGTATACAGAGCTCGTGTGAGTGTGTGCTGGGAAATAGTTCATGTGAATGTGTCGTCTGTGTGTTCCGGAAGTATCTGTAACTGAAATGAAGTCACCCTCTTCTACTGCCTCGTGAAATGACAGGAAATGGAGTTCTAGGCTTCACTTTAATCAGATCCTGTGATCACTCTAATTGCCCTCCCCTTTGAAAAAAGTCTCGTCCACGCTGTAGTTGAGTACAATTCCCAGCGGACACAAACTCCTGGGAAGGAACAGATGGTAACTCTGAAGCCTTTCGTACTACATTAACCAGAAGGCAAAGCACAGTCACACTTCCGCTCTCTTCGCAATGAATGCGGCTACATCACTGCACAGTCCAGAGCGGGTGCTTCTGGGAGTTGTAGTAATCCCTCAGTCAAACAGTTCCTGCTGCCCTCTGACGGCGGCTCGGAGTCCAAAAGCAAAAATCTGACTTAAACCCCAAATCCTGGGAATTCTAACCTGGACCAAAAAGGCTTACAAGAGCAGGAGAACAGGGCGGAATAGCGGCGGTTACTTAACGGCCAGAACCCGTGGGACGTGCGGAGTGGGCCGCACGTGTGCAACCGCCAGGGGATATGGGGGTCCGTGGGAGTCTGAGGGAATCAGTCTGAAGGAATCTTACCTGAATGTTTGTATGAGATGAGAACGTTTGTTGAGGGGTGCTAAAGCGGTTTGTAAGTGGCTACGAGGGACCTCTTGGTGTCTAGAGATGCTAAGAGATGTGAAGAGGTAAAATGGTCTTCCTGGAGAGGAGTGAAGTCAGAAAGGACTTGAGGTGTCTGTAAAAGGTCTGTGGGAGACTGTGAGAAACTGATGGTGACTGAAGGTATCTTTGAGGGACCTGAAGAAGTGAGGGATGGTTGAGAAGCCTAAGAAAGGAATTTCTGGGGACTGAAGGAGTGCTGGGGGTTATAGGTTAGGAGAGGGTCTCTGACAATATGGATTAACTGATGGAAGTGTCTTGAGATCTATAAAGAGCTTTTACTTGGTATCAGAGATCCTGGAGGATGTGGAAGGGAGCAAGGGTATGACCTTGCAGAAACTGAATAAATTTAGATGGGCCGCTTTAAAGATGAGAGGAGCTGCTGGAGTTTTCAAGACCAGAGGCCACCTGTGACATCCCACTCAGCCAGAATTTGGGGAAAGAAATCTGGCTGCGCTGTGGTCTGATCTGGAGAGGGGTTCTGGAGCTGAGCGCCTTTGACTCCATGTTAGAACTGGTTTAGAGGTGCTTTGAAGGCACTAGAATCAGGTGCTGAGACTACTAGTCAGGGTCCTCCCTCCTACCTCAGTGATGACATCCCCCTCTCTCCATCACACCACCACCAACTTAGCTGCATCTATGTTGCCAGGAGACACGCCTCATCCCTACTTCCAGAAATAGCCCAGTGGCCCCCACCTCAAGGGAGTGACTTACATCACCCAGGAGAGGGAGCAGTTGCCTGCAGGCCTCCACAGGAGCCTCACAGTACCCCAGCCCTGGATCCTTTCTTCACTGCCAACGGGCATCATCAGGGACCACCCACCCAGGGCTGGCTTGAAATGAAAATGAGAGTGGCTAGGAGTTTCCAGTTCCTTCCCCCAGAGTTGCACAGGGTGGGGTTTCATGAAGCCATGTAAGCCCAGGGCCCTCAATTCTTTTAGCAGCTGTGTGGCCTTTGGAAAACTCCTTTCCCTCTCTGGGCCTCAGGTACCTCACCTGCATTGGATGGGTTTGTGCTTTCTAAAAGCACCTCCAGCTTGGATACCTCCTGATTCTTTCATCTCTGATTCAAGCTCTCCAACTTGGGCTTCTGGCTTTATGACCTCTCCTCTCAGATCTTAGGAACTTGAGATCCTGGTCTAGATCCAACCATCCTGGCTTTAGAATTAAGTTGTTGAAAGAACATGTATTTCAGAGACAGACTTCATTAAAGTCCCAGCTGGGCTTAAGGCCTTAGGCAAGTCATTTAAGTGAGCCGCTAGCTCCCACCTTGGAGATAAAGAACTCCACCTCCTAAGTACCTGGCACACAGTATGTGAACAGCAACTGCTATTAAGCCAGTCTCTTTTTAATTTACTAGTGGAGCGCTTCCATGGATTGATGGGAAGATCACTAAAGTGCCTTGAAAGATCTACATTGCAAGACACTGCAAGCCTGTCACCGAAGGACTACCAGATTAACTCATAAGCACCTCTAAGAGTTGACGTGTGAGAGGACACCAAAGGTAGTGCAGGAGCGCCAGGCCTTCACCAGAGCCTGGAGGAATGAATAGTACTTCACAGAGAAGAAAAGCATTTCAGGCAGAACAAGGGCCATGGCCTGGCAGTGGATCCCCACGCGAGAGGGGCAGTCAGAGGGCCAGAGAATGCCCAAGACCTTCACCACCAGGCCCAGAGGTTTAGTGGCCCCCAAGGTCAGGAGTTCATTTTCCAGGCCTGGACTTGACCCATTCAGATGGGCTTAGGCCCTCTGGCCATGGATCCACTCAGGGCCAAGGATGTGGCCCTGAGGTGGCTGCATGCAACACTCAGATCACTGCATCCAAACGTCCAAAGTTTTTATTGTTTTGAATACATTCTCCAGCAGCCCCCAAGTTCCCTCCCCACCCACCCTCCATCCCCAGTACAGAATAAGGCTTGACCACAGACCCCCACCCCAGGGGCCCCAGCTGGGAGGCAGAGGGGGCTTCCAGTTTGGTTTCAGGGCACCCCCTTCCCCACCCGCCTGCCTATGGGGCAAGTCCTAGGAGCAGCTGGGGGGTGAAGGGGTTGGACTGGCACTGGGTGGGGACCAGAAGAGGGATAGCAGGCACTTGTAGAGATTTGTGGCCTATGGGCGGCACCCCTCACCCTCCTCCACCCCCAACCTCCCCCAAAACGGAATTTTTGGTTCATCATAAAATGTCCCTCCCTCTTCTGCTGCAACCCTGTGGGGCTATGAGAAACCCAGGCACTCACGGCCCCTGGAGGGGGCGGGGAAGGCAGGATTGGGGCTGAGGACAGCCGGGGATGGACAGGGAGAGAGGTACCAGAGGCAGAGGACAGGGAGGGAGACAGGCTTTACTTCCTAAACGATTGTAATAAAAAAGTTCCTGGGCTTTGAGGCCAGAGCCTCAGTTCAAATATAAATTCCCCAGAATGGAGATGGCCCCCTTAACTCCCCCCCCTCCCACCCCCACCACTTTGCCCGGAGCTTAGAAACCCACAGGGACAGGGGATGGCCCCCACCCTGGGCACCCACCCACCCTCACCATTTAAAAAGAAAATTAAAAGTTTTATACAAAACATGGGGGACAGGAAAGAGGAGGTGGCGGCGGAGCAAGACTAAAAAGCTGCCCTCACCTCCAGGTAATGGGGGGGTGGGGTTAAGGCAGCAAAGAGGCATAGGGGTGGGGGAATGGGGGTCCCCTGCCCACAGCCCTCAGGAATCTCGATGCTCCAGAGAGAGCTGGGCTGTAGCGTGCTGGAGATCAGAACTCACCCGCCTTGGGGTGAGGGGGCCCCCAGCCTCCCCAGGCCCCTCCCCACGCACCTTCTTGTCCTCACCCTCATCCTCAAGGCCCCCAGCGGGGCCCCCACCCCCTTCGAGGCGACAGTCTTCACTCCAGCGGCGTTTAAAGCGCAGCTTGAGAGGCATGCACTGGGCAACCCCAGGCGCCTCGCCTGGGTCGGGCTTTGGGGGTGCAGGCGGCACACGAGGCGTCTTGAACACCTCCCCGTCTTCTTCGTCCTCGTCGCTGATGTCAGTCACCTCCACCTCCTCCGACTCGCCTTCGGAGATCGGTTCCACCTTGATCTGAGGTGGCGGCGGTGGCGGCGGCGGGGCCAGCACCCCGGCACCCTCGGCCAGCCCGCCTGCACCGCCGAGCGCCAGGCCGCCGCCCTTATCAGCGCCCGCTGGGGCCTTCTCCCCAGCAGCCCGCTGCCGGCGTCCCAGGGGCGGCGGCTGGAGCTTAAATTTGAATGGAGAGGAGGAAGAAGAGGACGAGGCCGAGGAGGGGACCGGTGGGGTCTCGGGGGGCCATAGGCGGCAGCGGGCACTTGTCAGGGCGCTGGGGCTGTGGCACCACCAGCCCGGGGTAGTGCAGGAAGGCGCGGGGGCTGAGGTGGTAGTTGTAGACGCTTTGGGTGTGGGCCTGCAGGTACCGTTTCATGTCCTCGGGGCTGAAGGAGAAGTGGGAGCCTCCCCCTGAGCCGCTGGGGCCCCCGCCACCACTGGGGTACATGGGGCTCAGCGTGGGGGATGGGGTGTAGGCCAGGTGGGTCGGGGTCATGGGCAGAGCCGGGGAGAGCTGCGGGGGGCAGCAGGGAGCCAGGCCCGGCTAGAGGCGACACGGGGAAAGGGCTGAGGGGCTCAGGGCCACCCCGGGGCCGGGGGTAGACACGGAAGACACCAGGGTCATGGGGCAGGCGGGCCAGCGGGGGCCCACGGAAGGCACCCAGCTCCGGGGGGGCCGGGCGGTCGGGCCCGGGGGTCCTCTCCCAGGGGCTCTTCGAGCTCTGACGTGCCATCACTACAGTCACTGACTGAGCCCCGGCCCAGGCGCCGGGCCACCACAGCCGAGAAGAGGGATGATGATGACGAAGAGCAGGCCGGCGGTGAGCGGGGGGTCCTCAGTGGGAGACAGCACCTCGGAGGGCGTCGAGGGAGGAAAGCGGAAGTGGCTGCCGCCTGTCGGCACTGGCGGGGCACTCTGGGGCACCGCACCCCTGACGGGAGAGGGAAGACGTGATGTCAAGCCCCCCACCCCCACCCCCGGCTCCACCTCGCCTGGACATTCAGGTAGACCCTGCTCTCCCTCTGAGGCCGTACCACCAGCCCTGGTACTCACCAGCCAAGCCCACGTCGATGAAAGGGTAATTAACCAGCACCAGTTTGTTGAAGTTGAACTTGTAGGTGAACCGTTTCCCCTTGGTCTTGTGCAGAATGCGTTTGTTGTAGTAATAGCTGGGGGTACAGAAACACTGTTCACCAGAGGGTCAGTCACAGGGGACCCGAATCTAGAACCCAAACCTTGACCTGTATTAGTACTACTCGCAAAGTGTGACTGAGAAACGTGGGCCACATGGGAGGAATCAAGGTCCAGAGGGTGGGGACCAGTTCTCTTAGTTCTGGGGCTAGACTACAGGCCACATCCATGACCACGTTCTCGCTTTGGTGTGACACGTGGGCTCAGAAGGGTTAGAACTTGGCCCGAGGTCACACAGCTACCATGTGGCACAGCCAGAAGTCAAACCCAGTGCCTAACCCCACGGGCCAGGGGGCTCCCAACCGGTGTGTTGGGGGGGACTGTCCACGTCTGCCCCAGGGCCTCTGCCCTCCTCACCGCAGAGCCCGGCTCAGCTTGTCATAGTTCATCTGGGGCTTGCACTTGCGGACCCCCCAGAGCCGAGCCACCTCGTCGGGGTCCTTGATGACGAACTCCCCGTAGTCCCCTGCCAGGCGATGACGCCCTGGTACTCCTCCTTCCGCAGCAGCTCCAGGATAAAGTGCCACAGCTGGATCTGCCTGGAGCCAGGGGACGACTCCGGCTTGTAGGCCCAGTCCGGGAAGGCAAAGCCTGGGGACGGGAGGCAGGGGAGCTGCCCTGGGTCAGGGTGCCGAGTCTGGGCCCTGGGGCCCATCCCAGGGTCCACCTCCTAGCCCCGCCTTTACCATGGGGAAACCCATCTCCCCTCTGCCAAGCCAAGACCTGGTTAGAGGGAGACAGTGCATGTCTGTGTGTGTGAGGGGGGCTAGACAGGAGCTGGGGGAGGGGAAAGCTGGAGCCTGCTCCAGCGACACCGGGAGAAACAGGAAACCGTCGGCGGCGGGTCCCGGGGCCAGTGCCAGGGGGCCAGGCACCAGGCCAGGCCGGCGGGCAGGGCTGCCAGTGGGGGAGGGGCAGGAAGGGGCACACGTGGCCAGACGGGCTGGGGCTGGCCACCCCCAGCCCACCCTCACTCCCATTCAGGGTCAGTCATTACCACGCCCCTGCCCCCCCTCCAACCTCCTCTGTTCCCCTCCTAGGAACATACACTGTCTCCCTCCCAAGACCTACCGGAGCCCTTACTCCCACCCTAGGCCCCCAAGAGGAGAAGGTTGGTTGTTTTTTTTTTTCTTAAAAGGACCAGGAGGGGTGGGGTGGCTGGTTGACGATGAGGTCAGCGCTTGCACACACAGAGGCTTCTGTCTTCCCTGGAGAGTGAAACCCAGACTGTCTGAGAGAGCCGCCCCCATCGAGCCCGGGACCCTCTGTGCTGCACTGCCCTACCCAGACCCGGGCACATGGACCCAACCTGGCTGGCAACACTGAACAGGCATCGCTCGCTGCAACCCATTCCCCCTTCTGCCTTCTCATCTTCAGCTTTTTCCCTGCCCACCTACCTACCCGCCCCCAGCATTAACCTTGGGTAGAGGTTGGTGGTGGGCTGGTAGGTCCCTAGAGGGGGTGGGCAGCCTGAGTGGGGGGAGTTGGGGGGGCTGCGGTTGTTGTCATTTCCCAAACCCCCGGGTAATCAGGGGCCATCAATAATTCAGCACAAGGCAGCCGGTAATGGAGGGGGTGGGAGGAGGGAAAAGGGAGGAAGTGAAGAAGGGGGGAGGCAGGACAGGAACCCTGGTGCCACTGGAGGGAGAAGGCCAAGGTGGACAGCTAAGGATGGGCGGGTCCCAAGCCCCAGTCAGGCTGCAAGGGCCAGCCCTCTCCCATGGCACTAGCTCAAACCCCAGCTGAAGACGGCACCAACCCAACCTGAGGCAACATGGAATCTCCCTGAAAGCCCCCACCCAAGTCTGGAATCCAACAGGGGAGCCTTCCCCATGGGGACACTGGGGATCAGCAGCTCCTAGTCCCAAAAGGACCACTCCCTCTAAATCAGAGCTCACTCTAACCCCTGACCCCTGGCCTTGGGCAGACTGGGATGGCCAGCATTCCCCACCTGGTCCCTGCCCCATTCAGAAATCCCAGCCTCCAGTCAGTCCTTCAGGGCTCCAGGGATATGACCACATGACCTCAGCTGGTCACAGACCCAGGGTCCTGAACCAGCAGTTCCTGCTCCATTCACAAGTGACAGGCCCTGACAGCACCTTCCACGGACCCCAACATCCACAGCCCCATCCCTCTCTTGGGAATCCAGGTGTTCACCCCTTGATCCTCACCCTGCTAGAGAACCAGGTCCGACAGTCTTGTTCAGGGCCCAGAGGCTCTTGGGAACCCGAGAGACTGCCTGCTTCATGTACCCGCCAACCTTCTCCAAAAACCTCCTGTCTCCCTTCATGGCACCAAGCTTCACGCCCCCCGCCCCCACCCCCAACAAGCCCCAGTTTGGCTCTTGGGCTCGGGGTGGGGGGCCGAAGCCCCTGAGACATCAGTCTAGGGTTGGGAGGGTGTGCTGATTTCCACCCTCCCCCAAAATTAAAGCCACCCTTCCCAGCCCACCCGCCCCAGCCTCCTTGTCCCGGTAACCAGGCAACGTGTGTGCAGCGACAGTCCTGGGAGCGGGGGAGCAGGAGGCTAAAAATAAACTTTGCAGAAGAGAAGGAGTGAGAGAGACTACATGCAACACAAAGGGAACTCAGAAGGGAGGTGGGGGGCTCTGGAAAGGCATCAGGCTGCATTCTGGGGGCTGACCCAGGCCCCCCTTAGTTAAGGATCCTCCCTGAACAACCTCACCCTGGGGCCAGGACCCTGGCTCCCACTCATGGCAGAGACCCTCCGCATTCCCAGGACAACCCCAAAGCCAGCTTTCCTCATCGGACACGGCATACATGAGGGCCTGTTCCCAGCTTTGGGGGAGAAGGAAGATGGGGGTGACGTCAGGGTGTCTCAATGGGGCTCTGTTCCCCAGGCTTTGGAACCAGGAGCCAGGCACGGGCAAGGGGAGCATGTGTGAGTGTGTGTTGTGTATGAGTCCACGTGCTTAAACAGGGAACCACCCGGCCTACACCAAGAAAGCCTGGGGATGCAGGACCTCTGGAGCACGGAGGGGACAGTGAGGCAGAGACAGAGCAGCTGACAGAAGAACTGAGGACATTGCCAGACAGGGTGGAGAAGAGGCAGCAGACAGGAAGGGCTGGGATGGCGGGGTCCCAGAAGACACACCTGGATCCCACACAGGCGGGGTAGGGAATCTCCCAGACAGACTGTGGAAACCTGGGCGGGGGGAGGCGGGCGCGGGTTGCAGAATTCTCGGGCACCCCTCAAAATCACCTTAACTGCCCAAACTTTTTCAAAAGGTCTATGGGGGTCGGAAGGGAGGAGCAGTGGTAGAGGAAGAACACGCCGGCCTCCTGGGGGGCCCCACCACCTCCCCCACTCCAGGCAGCCCTCGGTGGCGCCAGGGCCGGGAAGAAAACAGGAAGTGGGAAACAGCCGCGGCAGAGGAGAGTGGGGCCGGGATAGAGGATCGGATGGAGGGGCGCGCAGCGGCCAGCCAGGAGGCAGATGGACCCATGGACCCATCGGGAGGCCAGAAAAGGCTCCCGCCCCTTCCTCCAGCCAGAGAACCCACACACGGCGCGGCCCCAAGACTGGGATGGGGGAGGCGGCCCAGCCGGTCCCACCAGGCGAAGGCCCATAGCAGGGAGCGAAGACGAGGCGGGGTTGTCTGGGTCCCTCGGCCCCCTCCTCCGGCGAGGGGAGGCTCCGGCTGCCCCCGAGGCCCAGCGGCCCTGGAGCCTTTAGGAGCCAGAGAGTATGTGGGACGCACGTGACTGACCCTACTGCACTCCGAGCCCCTGCCCACACCCAGCCCCCTCCTCGGCCCCCAATCCCCAGGCGCCGGAGCCCGGCTCGGAGCCCTTTAAGAGCCGCCCCCACCCGCCCAGCGAGGGGGGCGGGGTGGGTGGGCCGGTCGGGGCACACACCCGCACACAGGAGCCGTAGCCGCGGCCGCCGCCGGGGGAAGGAAACAAGTTTGAACAGCGGCGCCCGGCCCCCTTCCCCCCCCCCGTCCCCGCCCCGGGCCGGATTCCGACGGGGTAGACGGGCAGGGGGGCGGCTGGGACCCCCCCCCAGCGCGCCCGGGCGCAAAGTCCAGCCAGCGAGAGCCCGGGGGCGGCGGGGGAGGGGTAGGGGGAAAGTCCGAGTGGGGGGTTAATCCTGCTGCCCCCCGCCCGCCGACCGATGGGGGGGGGGGAATCCTTGGTCCCTTAAGGAGGAGCAAGTTGGCGGGGAAGAGGGGGCGGAGGGAAGACGGCCGGTTGAAAGAGAAGAGCTGGATGAGGGAGGAGGAACGAGGGGGGGAGCCTCCGCGTCCCCCCCACCTTCCCCACCCTCCTCAACCCCAGGTCCTCGGCGGCGAAGGAGGAGGGTTCCCAGGTCTCTCTGGAGCGACCTTAAAGCCGCGCGTTCTAAGGTCGGAAACAAAAGTTCCTTTTTCGAACGTTCGGGCTGCGCTTTGGAACTTTGCGACTCGGCGCGGGCGGGGGAGCGAGGAGCCGGCGGAGACGGGCGGGGGAGGGGCGGCGCAGCCTGGACCCCGAGTCCCGGGCTCCCCACTCACGCCCTCCTCCTAGAGGCCATCCCGTATCCCCCTCTAAGCCGGTGCGGGGCACGCATCGTGGTGAAGGTCACGGGCCGGACCGTGCAGCGCGGAACCGGGAATAGCGGGCCCTGTGGACAGCGCCCCCCACACACCCCGCACACGTCCCGGCCCCCAGAGTGCAACGTGACAGAGCGGCTGGGAGGAACCCAGCCACCCCCGTGATCCCGGGTGTCAGGGAAAGCCCAGGTTTTGGGGTCCAGACAAGGAAAGAACCAGGACCCGCAGCACCCAACCACTGCGCCCAGAACCAGGAATTGGGGGCCCGGTGCACACCCCCGCTCGCACCGCAAGAAGCAACAGGTCTTGAGTGCTTGGGGGGTCCCCCGCAACTGGGGAACACTCGGGCTCCCCCAGAACCCTTAAGCCCCCCAAAGTTTCTCCGCCTGGTTTCCCGGGGCAACAAGTCTCCCCCACACGTGCTGCCCCCGCCCCCACCTGTGTCCGCCGGGGTCTTCATGCTGGGGGCCCGGGGCTAGGTGCCCCGACTCCGGGCCGCAGCTCCCGGCGCCCGCGCTGCCCCGTCCCGTCCCGAGCACGTCGGGCCGCCCTCGCCGATTCACCCGGCCTCGCCTCTCAGAGCCTCTCCCCTCCCCGCCGCCGCCTCCCGGGTTAATATCGCACTCCGGGGCCGGGACGCCCACGCCCCCGGCCGGCGACGTCACCGCCGCGTCGCCATGGAGACACTGTGCCCGCCCCCTCCCCGCGCACTCACACAGACACACACAGGCACACATACATACACACGCGCGCGCACGCACACACACACACACACACACACTCGCCGGCGCGCTGCCACTGAGGACCGGCCGGCGCTAGGCTTAAAGGGGCCGCGCGACGGGGAGGAGGAGAGAAGGAGGGGGCTGGGATAGGATGGGGTCCTGGGGGTCATGACCTTTCTCTGAGGCTCCAAGTCTGAAGATAACTTTAAGTCCTCAGGATCCGCGACTTGCCGCCCCTCCTCCTCCTCTCCTGCCCACTGCAGGGTCCACATTTTCTTTGGAAGCCTGTAAGAGGGGTTAGGGGATACCTTATGATGAGTGTCAGAAACTTTTGTGAGGAGTATGGACCTTTTCGGAAGAGGCAGAACTTTCTCTGCAGGAGGGAGGGGGGGGGGGGGGTTGTCGGGTCAAGACCTCGGAGGATGATCCAGGCCACATTTCCCAGGCTGGCCTTACCATGCGCACCCCCTCCAACCCTGAGCCTGACTGGGGGCAGCTGTCCAGGGGTGGGGTGGAATGGGTGGGAAGCATTTCCCAGTGTCGGAAATGGGGAGGCGGCTGCCTCCTCCGCTCCTCCAGGGATAGGGTCTTGGCCTTCCAGATAGCCCCAGTCCCATCTGGGGAGGAAGTGACCAGAGAGAAAGCACGCAAGAGCCGCCCCCCATCTGCAGACTGCAGCTGTCTTGGGAACACGGCTGGCGCCGGAGGTACCCCCACTTCCACCTCCAGGGCAGAGGGGTTCCGGGGGTGGAGCCAGGATGCGAGGGGTGGCCAAAGTCTGAACAAATGTGCTCCCAAGGGACACTAAGGGGTCACCAGGAGAGAGCAAGGCAGGATTTAAGGATGAAGGCCAGTGCGTAGGGATGTGTTAAGTCTGTTCTCTGCAGCTGGGAGGAATGGATGGAGCCTGAGGCTTCGGGAAACAGGAAATCAGCAATGATCAGATGGCCAACAGTAGAGGGCAAATAGCAGTTATATTCACAGACTGATCCTGGAAACAATCTCAGAAAAGACTCTGAGGTACCAAAGGAGAGGAAAGGGGGTTGAGGAGGAGATGCTCAGAGAGAGTGAGACCAAGAAGATAGCGAGAAGTGAATAGAGAGGAAAGGCCTGAAGGGTTAGGCTCTGGCTGCTTAGGGCTTCAAGCCCACCCTCCTTTGGTGGGTTCCTAGAGGCCTTAGGAGAGTCCCTAAGCAGTGCCTCAGAAGTCTCAGGCCTCTTGCTCGGGGAGACCAGGGCCTCCCAGGAAGCATCACTCCCTTGGGGAATTATGTAACCTTGCCTACGGACAGTGCAGCTCCCCCACGGATATTGTAACCCTCTGGGAGCAGTGTGGTCCAGCAATAATAACCATCATCATTGTTATCATAACAGCTCCCGAATTCGCTCATGATGTGCCAGGCGCTGGGCCAAGCATTGTCGGGACATCTTCTCATTGAAGCCTCACAAAACCCCAAAGAAGGGAATTCCTATTGTTAGCCCCATTTACAGATTAATGAAGCAAGGCTCAGAAACTGTCAGAGCCAGGATTCAAATCCAGTCTATCCAATTCGAAATCACCACCCTTAACCAGTATAGTTTATTATGTCTTTTACTGCCCCACCCCCTCAGAAAAAGGTGATGCCAAGTTTAAAAGATAATAGATCCAAACTACAGCCTCAGAGACGTCTTACTCTCACCAGAAGACGGAGACCAAGGTGGCAACCCAAACTGCTGTTTCCTGTATGTGAGTGAGATTGTATAAAGAAAGTGAATTGATCTTTTTAAGTCTCAGCTTCATCATCTGTAAAATGGGGGTTATTAATGATTAGGTTGTTATGAGAAATCAGAGATTTGAGATAAGTAGGCAATAAATACTGGTGACAATTAGCAGAAATGAGCGGCATAACCTGTAGACAATGCAAGCCTAGAGATTCCAACTAGGCAGCAAACACACAAGCATGGACAGTGAAGTTGCCTGTTAATGGCAGAATTCTTTCCTGACTCAGCTGGATAATTCAATCCCACAGTTTCTGTGAAACACAGTCATGGATGGTGGGCGTGCCTCAGGGGAGACTTTCAACCATCCACAGAGAATGGGAACCGCTGGTGAAAATGACATGTCCACAGATATTATAACACAACTGCACCATGGAAATGTGGACTGTGTTGGATAGTTCATTTACCTTGTGAACACTGGAAACCACCCCCAAGAATGGTGAACCCCACAATTACTGTGTGAAACACCCAGAGGTTGTGAACTTGTGATGAGAACTCTCACTGCTGGTCAGTCCTTGAAGACATACTATGCAACCAAGACCATGTGAACTCCAGTGGGCAAGGATCCAATCACAAATGCCCCGGGAGGCTGGTAAAAAGCACAGCCTCTCCCAGACCTCAGAGGTACCCAGGATGAACAGAGTAACGCTCCATGGAGAAAACACCTCTGTCTGGACAGTGAGGAGATACCCCACTCCTGTGGACCTAGTAGTTCTTGTTCCAGTTTACTGTCCTGACACAGATAAAACAGTTATCCTATTGTTGTCAGGCAAAGGCACGGACAGAACCTACAGAACCTGCCTCTGCAGAAGTCACACTCTTCACAGAGTCACGCCTAGAAAGGAGACCGTGTGGATGATAAAAATCATAATCGTCACCTGCCCATCGCCCCTATGAAGTGACGAACCACTACTACTGTGTGAACATTGCCATTCCCTTAGAAATAGCGGGACCCACCCACACTGTTCAGAGCAGCGGCCCTTAACCTTTTTGGCACCAGGGACGGGTTTCATGGAAGACAATTTTTTCCATGGATTGGGGAGAGGGGGATGGTTTCAGAATGATTAAATCGCATTACATTTACTGGGCAATTTTTTTCTGTGATTATTACATTAGCTTCTAGATCATCAGGCATTAGACGGATTCCAGAGGTAAGAGACCCCTGATTTAGAGAGAGAAGCCACCTAAACTGTGTAACCATTGCCAGACAGAAAATATAATCCCATTAGATTATCACCTTTGCTAGTCTCTCTGATTTGAAATGCTGAAGGACTCGAGGACTCAGTCCTAGGTCCTCTTCTCTTCTCCATCTACACATATTCCTTTGACAATCTCCACCAGGCCCATGGTTTTACACACCATGTATTATGCTGATTACACCCAGATTTCTGTCTCCATCTCAGGACTCTACCCCAAACTCCAGTCTCACACATTGAACCACCTCACCGGATCTCCATTTAGATTTCTCAAGTTTTCCAAGTAAAAAGGTCTCTTAGAGCACCCCCACGGAGAAGGCAATGGCACCCCACTCCAGTACTCTTGGCTGGAAAATCCCATGGACAGAGGAGCCTGGTAGGCTGCAGTCCTTGGGTTGCTAAGAGTCGGACATGACTGAGCAACTTCACTTTCACGTTTCACTTTCGTGCACTGGAGAAGGAAATGGCAACCCACTCCGGTGTTCCTGCCTGGAGAATCCCAGGGACGGGGGAGCCTGGTGGGCTGCCATTTATGGGATTGCACAGAGTCAGACACGACTGAAGCGACTTAGCAGCAGCAGTAGAGCACTCCCAAAGTGACCTCACCCCCAATCTTCCCCATCTCTGGAAACTGCAGCACCATTTTCCTGGTTGCACTGGTAGAATACCTCGGAGTCATCCTTGACTCCTTTCTCGTCTCTGACATCCAGTCTGAAGGGAACTCCTCCCATCAGGTTTTTCTTCAGCTTTTTCAGACTCAGTCACCCTCCCCCCACACACATCCCCCACCACCGCCCCTGGTCTGATGACTCCTCACTGGTCTCCTTGCTGCCTCGTCCCCATAGTCTGTGCTCCACTGGCAGGTAGAAGTGCTCCAGTCAACCAAATGACATCCCTTCACTGCCCCAAACCCTCCATCACCCTCCCCACTACTCCCTGGGAGGCTTTAACAACTCCTTGCCTGCAATGCCCTTTTTCCCTCCTGACCTCACTTCCCACCTTCCCCACTTTATTTTTCCTCCAAGTGCGCTCCAGCCTCTTTGCTATTTCTTGAATTTGCCAGGCATATTCCTCCCTCGGGGATTTTGCCCATGCTCTTCTATCTGCCTTGAGGGCTCTTCCACCTGGAGTCTGCATAGCTCTGTCCCTCATTCCCTTCAGGTTTCTACGCCAAAACCACCTTCTCAAGAGTTCCCTGGTGGTCCAGTGTTTAGGACTCTGAGCTTTCACTGCTGAGGGCGAGTCAGGGAACTAAGATCCTGCAAGTCACGCAGCATGGCCAAAAATTTTTAAATACAACTAAAAATATTAAAAAAATGAACACCATCTTCCCAGTACTATGACTGACCACTGCGTAGATATAGATATGTAACTATCTGTGTGTGTGCACTCAGTTGTGTCCGACTCTGCGACCCCATGGACTGTGGCCCATCAGGCTCCTCTGTCCATGGGATTTTTCCAGGCAAGAACACTGAAGTGGGTTGCCACTTCCTACTCCGGAGGATCTTCCTGACCCAGGCATTGAATCTGCGCCTCTTGCATCTTCTGCACTAGCAGACAGATTCTTTACCACTAGCGCCCCCTGGGAAACCCAGATATATACCTATATGTATGTTTATATACTTTGGCCACACTGTGTGGCATGCAAGATCTCAGTTATCCCACAAGGGATTGAACCCACTCCCCCTGCAGTGGAAGCATGGATTCTCAACCACTATACTGCTAGGGAAGTCCCTGACCACTATTATATTGGAGGCCCCTTCCTAGACCCCATGGGTTCCTTTTATTTTTTTGCTGTGCCATCCGGTATGTGAGATCTTATTTCCCCCACCAGGGATCAACGTGCACCCCTCTGCACGGGAAGCACAAAGTCTTAAGCCAGTGCCCAGACCAGGGTGCGTCACAGAGCTGTCGTTCAGTTGCCAAGTCATGTCCAACTCTTTTCGACCTCATAGACTATAGCAGGTCAGGCTTCTCTGTCCTCCACTGTGTCCTAGAGTTTGCTTAAATTCATGTCCATTGAGTCGGTGATGCTGTCTAACCATCTCATCCTCTGTCATCCCCTTCTCCTTTTGCCTTCAATCTTTCCCAGCATCAGGGTCTTTTCCAGTGAGTCAGCTCTTTGCATCAGCTGGCCAAAGTGTTAGAACTCCAGCTTCAGCATCAGTCCTTCCAATGAATATTCAGAACTGATTTCCTTTAGAATGGACTGGTTTGATCTCCTTACTGTCCAAGGGACTCTCAAGAGTCTCCTCCAACACCACAATTCAAAAGCATCAAATCTTTGGTGCTCAGCTTTCTTTATGATCCAACTCTCACATGTGTACATGACTATTGGAAAAATCATAGCTTTAACTGTACAGACCTTCGTCGGCAAAGTGATGTCTCTGCTTTTTAATACATTGTCTTGGCTTGTCATAGCTTTCCTTCCAAGGAGTAAGCGTCTGTTAATTTCATGGCTGTGGTCACCATTGAAGAGTAGGCTGTAGCCGTAGATAGCGTAGGCTGTAGTCATAGAGTAGGCTGGTAATATGTACTTGCTGAAGTGAACTGAGTCCGAAAACAGATGGGATAAGGTGACAGTCAGAACCCATACAGAGTGTCTGTGATGGATGTAAAGCACATATACAGTATGACTCTTGCGTGGACAGTGTAGAGCCCCAATAAACATTGTAATGCTCAAAAACAGTATGAACTCCAGTTTAAACAGCATGGCCCTTGTTAGCCTTGTCCAGATATGCTCACCATGATAAAGTGATCCGAACTCCATTCGAACAGCTCCATTCAAACTTTGTAAACTGGGTGGACCCATATAGCAGGGCAACCCACATAAATGGTATAAACCCCACGGAGATAGTGTAACCCTCATAAACAGTGTGAGCCCTGTACAGATGGTGAGAAAACAAATAAACCAGGTGTACTCCATACAAATGACTTTGTTCCCTCTTCAGTGTGCGCTGCCACAGAGGCAGCATCACCGACTTAACATTGTGTGAATTCCTCTAGCAGTAGGGTCAATTCCCACCCCGGGGTAAACCTCACACGTACGGTGCAGGTAAGCGTGTAGACAGGGTCACCTCAAGCAGCAGCGGGAGACTTCATGTGAACAGTGTGGCCCCATAGTATGGCTTCAGGCAGTGTAACCTACCACGTGTCCCCATGTGGAAAATGCTGCAGCTCAGGCGAACCACTCTGGACAGTGTAGCCTCAACCCTGCTAGCTCAGATGGTAAAGAATGTGCCCGCAATGCAGGAGACCTGGGTTCCATCCCTGGGCCGGGAAGATCCCCTGGAGAAAGGAATGGCTGCCCATTCCAGTATTCTTGTTCGGAAAATCCCAAAGACAGAGGAGCCCAGTGGGGAGCCCATGCAGTGGCAAAAAGTCAGACATGACTGAGTGACTAACACACAACCAACCGGTGCGGTAAACACCAATGTCACTGTCAGGTTTTTAAATCATATGTATGTATTTGGCTCTGTGGGGTCTTAGTTGTAGCCTGTAGAATCTTTGATCTTCGTTGAGGTATGTGAGATCTTTAGTTGCAGCATGCAGGATCTAGTTCCCCGGCCAGGGATTGAATATGGTCTCCTGCACTGGGAGCACAAAATCCTAGCCACTGACCCACCAGGGAAGTCCCGTCATTGTCAGTCTTACCAAGTCATGGATAATGTAACCCTCTCCCACAGACAGGTGGAAACTCCCTGTTCCATTCAAACCCTCTGGGCTCAAATAGAGGTGGCCGAATACATCCGGCAAATAAGATATAAGACATATGGATAGAGTGGGGCTTCCACAGAAGCTGTTAAAAGACTCAGGGTCAACCCCCTACACCCCGTATCCCTGCTTAGAACTTGGAGCCAATGGTAAGAGCTTCAGCAGCCACTGAGGCAGAAGAACTGAGTGTGACTGAAAAGACAGCAAGGTGATTAAACCTCTTCGGAGGAAAGAGAAAAACATCTCTCTATTTTGTTTAAGCCACTGTTGTTTGGATTTCTATTGCTTGTGTCTGGACTTAAATCTAACTGATAATAGTTCTTTTAAAAAATTCAAGAAAAGTTGAAAGACGATTAACATTTAAAACCCCCCTGGGCTTTTGTAATTTTCATGTATGTGTGCATGTGCTTAGTTGCTCAGTCATGTCTGACTCTTTGTGACCCCGATGGACTATAAGTCACCAGATTCCTCTGTTCATGGGATTCTCCAGGCAAGGATATTGGAATTGCCATTTCCTCTTCCAGGGGATCTTCCCAACTTAGGGATCGAACCTATGTCTCTTGAATCTCCTGCATTGGCAGGTGGATTCTTCACACCTGCACCCCTTGGAAACCTGTGTAATTTTCATACAACTTCACATATCCTCCCAAGCCTGAAAGTCTTAACTCTCCAATAAAATTTACCCAACTCCCCTTCAACACAAGGTGTTATGACTTATGTTGACAGTATGACTCCCTAAGGTGTGGTGTGACCCATCACCGAGAAGAGGCCCCACATAAAGGCCAAGATATGAATTCTTTAAAAAAAATTTATTGGGCTGCACCAGTCTTAGTTGCAGTACATGGGCTCTTTTTTAGTTGTAGCACATGGAATCTTTAGGGGCAGGATGCACATGTGGGATCTAGTTCCCAGATCAGGGATTGAACCCTGGGCTCCCTACATTGGGAGCATGGAGTCTTAGCCACTGAACCAGCAGGGAATTCCTGAAAAGCAGCGACTCCCAGAGTCTAGTGCAGGACAGAGCACATAAAAATCACTGCTCCCATTTACTGAGCATTTACTATATGCAAGGCCCTAGACTCACCATCTCGTTTCATCCTCAGCTCAACTTAATGAGATAGATACTTGAATGATTCCCATTTTTCAGATTAGGAGAGTGAGACTTGAGAGAGGTTCCAGGCCCATGGCTACACAGCTAAAAATCGTTACAAAGGGACCTCAAGCACTACACCATAATGCCTTCTGATGGACTGATAAATGCCCCACAGATACGCTGCACCCTGGAATTCTTTCAGAAAGCACTACCACAGCACCCCCACAACACGCACAAACTATGGACAAAGTTACCAGTAACGCTGTGAGAACATAAACTGTTCAGGTGGTGACAAGTTCCTTCTGAATAATAATACTCACCACAGTAGTTAATATGTTTAAAATTAATTAATTTATGTTTGGTTGGGCTGGGTCTTCAATGCTGTGCACAGGCTTTCTCCAGTTGCTGTGAGCAGAGGCTACTCTTCCATGTGAAGTACAGGCTTCTCATTGTGGTGGTTTCTCTTGTGGTGGCGGAGCACAGGTTCTAAGCCCACGGGCTTCAGGAGATGCAGCACATGGCTCAATAGCTGTGGCCCTCCACAGCCTGCGGAATCTCCCAACATATGAAATCTTCCCCAACCAGGGATTGATTCCACGTGCCCTGCGTTGGCAGGAGGATTCTTAGCCACTGCACCACCTGGGAAGTCCAATACTTGACATTTCTGAGGATTCACCCTCAAAAGACGTGAGGAGACAAAAAATACTTTGCACATCCTTTTTAAAAAAAAAAAATTTATTTGGCTATTTCAGGTTTAGTTTCAGCTTTGCACATCTTAATTCTTTACATTTTTGTAGAAACCCTATGCCATAGGATTGAAAAAAAAAATTATCCTGTAACAGATGTAGACACTGAGGCACAAGGGATTCATGACTTGCCCAAGGTCATACAGCTGGGAAAAAGCCCAGTTAGTTCAGTTTCGCCCTGAGCAACATTGCTAAGCCTGTGTTATCCCACTTCCTGTAGCACCACTTCCCCCAACTCCACATGACAGTGGAATTTTGATGAACTGTGTAACTAAGTTAACAACATTTTATGTAATTCTTCCAAGGACATGTGAAATAGGCCTTGGACTGTGTGAACTGTCACAGATGGGTCTCCTCTATGCATGGTGTAACTAGAATAAGCAGTGGGGTGTTCCTCTGTGGACATGAAAAACACACCACATTCAGTGACAATCTTGAACGGACAGTTGAGGTTGTTAAGCAGTCGCTGAGTCCTGTCCAACTCTTTGTGACCCCATGGACTGTAGCCCACCAGGCTCCTCCGTCCATGGAATTTTCCCAGCAAGAATACTGGAGTGGATTGTCATTTCCTTTCTTCTTTCCAGGGGATCTTCCTGACCCAGGGATGGAGTGTTCGTCTCCTGCAAGTGGGTTGGCTCTTCACCACTGGGCCACCTGGGAAGCCTGGGCAGGAGAGAACCCCTGTCACTGTAGCGCTGTGCTCCCTAGGCAGGGCGAATTTCTTTGTGGAGACTGCAGAGCTCATTGAGTCTAATTCTCCCTCATGCCCGATACAGACTGACTGTGGAGCATGAAACACCGTCCCAATCAATGGAAATCCTCCCCTCCCAACACCACGTAAGCTCCCAATGGGCTATGTGAACTTTGGCCCAATATGCACCTCCCCATGGACAGTATACTTAATCTCTTTCATATCTGTGACAAAGTTAACACAGACAGTGAACATCACTAAGCATGGGGAACTTTCTGTGGCTGCTGTGAACACCTGTGGGACAGCATGAACCATTTTCCAAGGGTCTACCTAAATGTGCTGTGGGAACTCTCTGATGAATATAAGTTTGTTCAGACCCACCCATACTCAGATATGCAGATGACACCACCCTTATGGCAGAAAGTGAAGAAGAACTAAAGAATCTTTTGATGAAAGTGAAAGAGGAGAGTGAAAAGCTGGCTTAAAGCTCAACATTCAGAAAACGAAGATCATGGCATCCAGTCCCATCACTTCATGGCAAATAGATGGGGAAACAGTGGAAACAGTGTGAGACTTTTTCTGGGCTCCAAAATCACTGCAGATGGTGATTGCAGCTATGAAGTTAAAAGACGGTTACTCCTTGGAAGAAAAGTTATGACCAACCAAATAGCATATTAAAAAGTAGAGACATTACTTTGTCAACAAAGGTCCATCTACTCAAGGCTATCGTTTTTCCAGTGGCCATGTATGGATGTGAGAGTTGGACTATAAAGAAAGCTGAGTGCTGAAGAATTGAAGCTTTTGAACTGTGGTGTTGGAGAAGACTCTTGAGAGTCCCTTGGAATGCAAGGAGATCCAACCAGTCCATCCTAAAGGAGATCAGCCCTCGGTATTCATTGGAAGGACTAATGTTGAAGCTGAAACTCCAATACTTTGGCCACCTAATGTGAAGAGTTGACTCATTTGAAAAGACCCTGATGCTGGGAAAGATTTGAGGGCAGGAGGAGAAGGGGACAACAGAGGATGAGACGGTTGAATGGCATCACTGACTCAATAGACATGGGTTTGGGTTGACTCCGGGAGTTGGTGATGGACAGGGAAGCCTGGCATGCTGTGGATCATGGCGTTGCAAAGAGTTGGACATGACTGAGCAACTGAACTGAACTAATGTCTATCCTATTGGCATAGTATAAACAGCTCTGTAAAATTTCCCTCAACTCAGGGCCCACTCAATATGGGCCTACTCAGTATGGACCCACTCAATATGGAAGTGCAAACTCTCTTTTAGAATGATATTAAAATAGCAGTAATAATATGACAGTATAAGGTAGTGTAAGTCATAACACAATATAGTGTGCTCAGTTGCTAACCTGCCTCCGACTCTTTGCAGCCCCATGGACTCCCCCAGGCTCCTCTGTTCATGGGATATTCTAAGAATACTGGAGTGTGTTGCCATTCCCTTCTCTGGGGGATCTTCCTGACCCAGGGACTGAACTCATATCTCCCGCATTGGCAGGCGGACTCTTTACCACTGAGCCACCTGGGAAACCCTGTAATATAATAGCATAAGAAATAGTGTAAGATTCTTTCCCAGTGTGAACTTCTTGCAGACAGTGAAATTTCTGCCACTCTCAAGGCAAATCTGTGGACAGTTGATAATGTGAATCTCATGGATAATGTCAATACTCCTTCATACTCAGTGAATCCCACTGGACAACTGAGATTTCCTTATAGCTCAAAGTGAACTAATCATGTCACAATATACTCTCTCACTTGTAGTGTGTTTTGAATGTTATAGGCATACGGCCCTGCAATAGTCTGGGTGCATTTTCTTCACATCTGGTGTGAACCCCCTGTCTGGGCAGCAGGAATCTACTACCAACAGGGCATATCCCTCTCCTCCCAACCCCAGTGTGACCCTTCCCCCCCACCAGGTGTGAACACCTACAAAGTATAACCTCTTCACGGAAGGCAGTGATGCTCCATGAAGGGCTGTATTTCCCCATCTCAAGCCCTCCTCTCACCCCACGCCCAGGGGGACTATCAGAAAACTGAGCTGCCCTAAATGTCAAAGTCTTAGGGAAGGTGGCCTGTCCCCAGGGTCACCAAGCTCCAGGCCACGCGCGGAGACAACTCCGCAGCGCGCGCCACCACACAAGTGCTAGTTCTCTACCCTCCCGATGGCAACAGGGCTTTCCGCGGGGCCGCGCCAGACTTTCTGAGACTGTTGATTGGTTGTAGTCGCGGCTACCCGGCATCCAATCAAACGGGGGAAAGGTGACATCACTTATGCTCCTTCCCTCCTCCCCCCACAAACTTCCCTACTCCCAGCTACCGGCAGCAACAACCACGTGGGGGAGGGGTAAGAGAGTAGAACCCGGTGAGGTCATTGCACCGCCCCGACCGCTGCTGATTGGCTACGGGGCTCGAGGGTGGCGGTTGGCTGCTCCTCGCACCTCCCCCTTGTGCCGCTACCGCCGCCACTGAGAGGAGCCAGCAGCGACGCCAGAGCCGGGAATCCGGGTGAGTCGGGGCCCTGGGTCTAAGATGCTCCTGGCGTCCAGTGAGACTCACGAGGAACTGTCCTTTCGACTTTTTCTCCTCGCACGGTTCTTCAGAGCTCCAGGCACTCTGTCACATGGGAGTTGTAGTCTGCCATGTACTGTCGACTATGGGCCAGAGACGTAAGAAGACTATCATTCCCAGCAGGAATTGCGACCAGCCGGTCAACAAACGCTCAGGCCACGCCTTCTAAGCCTGCTCATTGGAGAGCCGGTCCCTTAGCCCCGCCTTCTTGCATTTCATTGGCTACTGTCCTTCATAGAGGCTGGGTTCCGGCCTAGAGTGCAAGACGACTGGGTACTGTATTCGTCATTCTGAACTAAGACGGACTACGATTGGTCAACTTTGATGTCCATCACTTGCTGTAGGGCAGGACCCTAGGCTGATCGGGCGGTCGTAGGCTCAGGTTGGTGTCGGTCCCAGAGGGAGGCCGATCTTGGACTTTGGCCCCTCCCCCTCGCGCTGCCGGGTGGGCACGATTGGCTGTGGCAAGCGTCGCTCGTCATTGAGAGGCGGAGCCGACCAGGCTCTGAGTATCTATTGGCCTAGGACGGCGCCGGTCAGCGGGGTTGTGGCCGCTGATTGGCTGACTGCTCCAGCTGTTGCAGGTCCATTCACCATTTTGTGTGTTGGAGTAAAAAAAAGGGAGAATCGAGAGGGAGAGCCGGAGGGGGGCGGGGAGGGACCGGACCGGACCGAGCCGGGGCCACGGCCCCCCCGCCCCGAAACCCCGCTGAGCCCGAGGTGAGGGGCGGGGCCAGGGCTGACACAGGCAGGGGGGATTTGGGGTGCTGGGGGCCGAGAGGGGACAGGTGGCAGGGACGGGGAAGGGGTACAGAGGAAAAGGGGTGAGTGGGATGGTGGGAAGGTGGGACAGAGTAGAGGAAGTGGTGGGGAGAAGGACTGACAGAAAAAGGGTGACAAGGAGGGGGTGGTGGGCAGAGACTTGGTAACAGGAATGGAGGGGTGACAGGACTAGATCAGGGTGACAGGGATAGAGAAGGGACAGAGTTGGAGGGGGGTGACAAGGAGAGGTGATGGGGAGAGAAGGTAACAGGTCCAGAGATGGCTGACATGAGAGTGACTGGGAGGAGGGGGTGACAGAGATAGATGAGGGTGACAAGGAGGGAGTGACAGAGGAGGGGGCCTAGGGCCTGCGAAGAGAGAGAGATGGAGATTGAGATGGTGACAGGATGGGAAAGAGAGTGGCAGAGACACTGGTGTCAGGAGGCCTGATGGGAGCAGAGGACATGAGACCCTGAGAAGCCTAGGCCAGCCGGGGCTTCAGGAGTTACTGCTTAGATTCTGAGGGAGGTGAGGGCCCAAGAGGGCCTTGGGTGGGAGTTATCCTGAGAGGGTGGACAGGAAGAGAGTAGGCCCCAGGGGAAAAAAAAGAGGCTTGGTTTCTGGTGTGAAGAACTTGGACCAGGCAGTGTGGTTGTAGGCCCTGGGTGGGGTATGCAAAGGTTTGTGTTGGGCCCGGTCTCAGTGTCCAGGATGGTGGCCCAGCGGGTCAGTGGGAGAAGGTGGTGGTGGCTGTCCAACTCCTGGATACTTGGGTGCCTGCCTCACTGTGAGAAGCCCCCGGGCCCCCAACCTCTGCCCGAGAGGACCCCAGGATTGTCTCAGAGAAAGGGCAGCCTGGGACTGCAGGCCCCTAAGCAGCAGCAGGCCCCAAGTGGGAGAGCATGAGGTCGGGGGTCCCGTGGGAGCCTGAAGGCTGAGTCAGGGGTGCCTCGGATCTTCTTTGGCTTATGGTCCGGGGTCCCCCAACCCTACCGGGGGCCCCCTTTGGCTTCTCAGGTTCTTTTAGTCACTTCAGAGTGAAGTTTTTCCCTTCTCTTCTCTCAGGGCAGCCTGAAAGGGGGCGGGCAGTAATGACTGTTCAGGAAGTGGGTGAGGTTGGCCTGCTGGGCTTGTCCTGCTGTCTTTGACCTTCTCCCACTTACCCCCACCTGGAGTCCGAGGGCATATTTGGGGACCAGGGGGCCTAGTCGGCTCAGCCACCCTGCCAGAGCCAGCCTGGGCAGGGCGGGGATGCAAGCAGGCCAGAAGGGGGGTGGCTGGGCTTTCCGGGTATCACGCTGGGTGCTGTGGGGGAGGGGCAGGCTCCCATCCAGAGGGACTGTGAAACCCTAGGGTGTAGCCCTGTGTCCCACTATGTGATGTGTGTGTTTCTGTGTGTGTGTGTGCTGTGTATGTGTGTGTGTGTGTGTGCACGCTTATGTACAGCCCTGTGGTAGCACTGGGTATGAGCTCTTGCCCCAGACGTGCCCCTGCCTGTTCTCCGCCAGGATCTGAGGAGATGGCTGTACCTGGCAGGCCTGGGGTGTAGAACAGAGTAGGCAGCTGTCCCTTGGGACTTGCAGCTGCCCACTCCTTCCCACAATGCCTGGCCATGCCAGGCTGTCCGGGGCTGGGGTGGGGGTGGTAGAGAGAGGCTCACCTCGCAGCCCAGTCACCTCCCTTTCTGTGACTGTGTGCTTGTACATTTGTGTGTGTGAGTGCATGTGTTCTCTGGGCAGTGACAGTGCAAGGAAGCGTGCCCTCTGGATCATGTGACAGGCAGCACACTGAAATGGTTAGGAGCACAGACTCTGGGGCTAGATTACCTGGGTCCAGATCTCAGCTCTGCCATTTCCCAGCCGGATGGATGTGGATGAGTGGCTTGATCTCTCTGTGCCCCAATTTCCTCCTGTGTAAATGTGGCTGATGGTAGCATCCGCCTCTTAGGGCTGTGGTGAGGATGCAATGGGTTAATATAATAAAGGCAAGTCTAGCCCAGGGCTTGGCACAGAGTGAGTGCTCCATAGGTGTGAACTGTTACTTTTAGTCGTGGTTCCCTTGGGGCAGTCAGAGTGTGTACCTACTGTCCTCTGCAGAGAAAGCAGAGTATGTGAGGTTTCCCAAGGAACCAGAGCGTATAGCTCAGGGCATATGGGTGCCAGTCTGTGTCTGGGTGCAGGCCAGGGGCCCACAGGAGTTGAACACAGCCAGGCAGGAGACCTTGGGGATCATGGAGTTGAGGCAGTAACCCCAGCAAGTGGGAAGTCTTGGGGGACACTGGGTCTGGGGGGGTTCCTGAGGTTGATCCCAATGATCCCTGTCTATCCTCTCACCCGGCAGGCAGACAAAAGATGAAGCCCATGAAAAGGCGTGCACCAGCCTTCCAGGTTCTGGCAGCAGTGGCAAGTCCCCACCAGCTACCAGGGCCAAGGCCCTAAGGCGGAGAGGGGCTGGGGAGGGGGACAAGCCAGAGGAGGAAGACGACGAGGCGCAACAGCAACATCCGGGGCCAGAAGAGGCTGAGGAGGGCGAGGAGGAGGAAGCTGAGCGGGACCCAGGGCCCGAGGGGCTGCCCCCGGAGCTGCAAGCCGATGACTCGGCCCCAGGCCCAGCCGAAGAACCCAAGGTTGAGGGGGAGGCGGGCCGCTGGGAGCCATCACTCAGCCGAAAGACTGCCACGTTCAAGTCACGAGCACCCAAGAAGAAGTATGTGGAGGAGCATGGCGCCGGCAGCGGCAGCAGTGCTGCAGCGGGTGCCCCTGAAGAACGGGCACGGACCCCCGAGGAAGCCGGCGCCCTGGGGGTGCCTCCACGGCCACCCACCTCCACGCGCTCCTCCTCCACCGACACAGCCAGCGAGCACTCAGCCGACCTGGAGGATGAGCCGGCCGAAGCCTGTGGTCTGGGCCCCTGGCCCCCTGGCAGCACCAGCGGGGGCTATGACCTGCGGCAGCTGCGGTCCCAGCGAGTCCTAGCTCGACGTGGAGATGGCCTCTTCCTGCCGGCTGTGGTGCGCCAGGTGCGCCGGAGCCAGGACCTGGGTGTGCAGTTCCATGGGGACCGGGCCCTGACTTTCTATGAGGGGGTGCCTGGCGGGGGTGTGGATGTGGTTCTGGATGCCACGCCCCCACCGGGGCGCTGGTGGTGGGTACAGCGGTCTGTACCTGTGTGGAGCCCGGCATGGCAGCCTACCGGGAGGGTGTGGTGGTGGAGGTGGCCACCAAGCCTGCCGCCTACAAGGTCCGCTTTGGCCCTGGCCCCAGCTCCCAGCTGGGCCCAGCTGCCCTGCCGCAGCCGCCTCAGCCACCACACCGGGAGCCCGAGGAGGCGGTGTGGGTGACCCGCTCCAGCCTCCGCCTGCTGCGGCCCCCTGGGAGCCCGAAGCCCTGCCAAGGAAGCCCCCAGTGGGCCCTGAGGAGGAACAGGCCGAGCCTGGGGCCATCCTGCCCCCCTGCCCTGCTGCCCTGGACCCCAAGCAGCCTGAGGACGCCGAGGTCTCCAAGATCAGCTTCGGAGGCAACCTTGGGGCTTGTGAGGAGGGTGAGGAGAAGCACCCGCCCGCCCTGGGCACCCCGGCTCTGCTCCCACTGCCGCCCCAGCTCCTGTCACCACCACCCAAGTCCCCTGCCTTCGCAGGCCCAGGCCGCCCGGGTGAGCAGCCCTCCCCGTGCCAGGAGGGGAGCCAGGGTGGCAGCCGGAGCAGCAGCGTGGCCTCACTGGAGAAGGGGGCTGCGCCGGCCGCCCGGGCCCGCACGCCCCTGACAGCGGCCCAGCAGAAGTACAAGAAGGGCGACGTGGTCTGCACGCCCAATGGAATCCGAAAGAAGTTCAACGGCAAGCAGTGGCGACGGCTGTGCTCGAGAGACGGCTGCATGAAGGAGTCACAGCGGCGGGGCTACTGCTCCCGTCACCTGTCCATGCGAACCAAGGAGATGGAGGGCCTGGCGGACAGCGGCCCAGGTGGGGCCGGGCGGCCGGCAGGCGTGGCGGCCCGCGAGGGCAGCACCGAGTTCGACTGGGGAGATGAGACGTCGCGGGACAGCGAGGCCAGCAGCGTGGCAGCCCGTGGAGACTCCCCGTCCACGCCTGGTGGCCCCCGCTGACCTGTCTCGCTTTGAGTTTGACGAGTGCGAAGCAGCAGTGATGCTGGTGTCCCTGGGTAGCTCTCGCTCGGGCACACCCTCCTTTTCCCCTGTGTCTACGCAGTCACCCTTCTCGCCAGCCCCGTCGCCCTCACCCTCGCCGCTCTTTGGCTTCCGCCCCGCCAACTTCAGCCCCATCAACGCCTCGCCCGTCATCCAGCGCACTGCTGTCCGCAGCCGCCACCTGAGCGCCAGCACCCCTAAGGCGGGTGTGCTGACGCCACCAGACCTGGGCCCCCACCCGCCGCCACCTGCCCCCCGAGAGCGCCATTCCTCTGGCATCCTCCCCACCTTCCAGACCAACCTGACCTTTACTGTGCCCATCAGCCCTGGGCGACGGAAGACGGAGCTGCTGCCCCACCCAGGGGCATTGGGGGCCCCGGCACAGCGGGTGGAGGAGCCGCCCCAGACTTCCCCAAGAGTGACAGCTTAGACTCTGGCGTGGACTCGGTGTCCCACACACCTACACCCTCCACGCCGGCTGGCTTCCGAGCCGTGTCGCCCGCCGTGCCCTTCTCCCGCCTCCCGCCAGCCCTCACCGTTGCTGCTCTTGCCCCCACCTGCTGGCCTGACCTCAGATCCTGGGCCCTCCGTGCGCCGGGTGCCTGCCGTGCAGCGGGACTCGCCCGTCATCGTCCGTAACCCGGACGTGCCGCTGCCCTCTAAGTTCCCGGGGAGGTGGCCACTGGCAGTGAGGCCCGGGCCGGGGGACCCGGGCGGGGCTGCCGAGAGAGCCCGGTGCCCCCAGGGGTGGCCAGTGGGAAGCCTGGCCTGCCCCCACCTCTGCCGGCCCCCGCACCCATCACTGTGCCTCCAGCTGCGCCGACTGCCGTGGCCCAGCCAATGCCCACCTTTGGCCTGGCTTCCTCACCCTTCCAGCCGGTGGCCTTCCACCCCTCCCCCGCTGCTCTGTTGCCTGTCCTGGTGCCCAGCAGCTATACCAGCCATCCTGCCCCCAAAAAGGAAGTCATCATGGGCCGGCCTGGGACAGGTAAGAGGTTTTGCTGGAGGGGCTGGGTGAGGGCTCATTTTGTACTGGGCGACTGGCAAAGTGGCTCTCGAGAGAGGTAAGCTCCCCACCCTGGGGGCATTCAAGGGAGGCTGGCCTCCCATCTGCACAGAAGTTCCCATGGGAATTCCTGTGTCAGGCTGAGCATGTGAACTTTGAAGGTTCAGTGCAATGTTTCCAGGGGCCTCCTGGTTGGGGTCTACCAGTCAGCAGACCATTCCTGAGAGTGCAGGCTCAAAGCCAGCCCCATCCCCCCACCCCCTAGAGCTGATGGGGTAACAGAGATGGTAATCACAATGACAACTCCCATGGCCTGAGAACTGACAGGGCCATCACCGTGATAAGCACTGTGAGTAGGTTATGTCTCCTAACCTCACACCCACCCCTTAACGTAGCACTCACAGCATACTGAACCTTGCTGTGAGTAGGCTCCTATAGAGGAAACTGGGAGTTTCTCGACGATCCAGTAGTTGGGAATCCACACTTCCACTGCAGGGGACCCTGGTTTGATTTCCCATCAGGGAGCTAAGATCCTGAAAGCTGCTGCATGGTGATGCTGCTGCTGCTGCTGCTGCTAAGTCACCTCAGTCGTGTCTGACTCTGTGTGACCCCATAGACGGCAGCTCACCAGGCTCCTCCGTCCCTGGGATTCTCCAGGCAAGAACACTGGAGTGAGTTGCCATTTCCTTCTGCAATGCATGAAAGTGAAAAGTGAAAGGGAAGTCATTCAGTTGTGTCTGACTCTGCGACCCCATGGACTGCAGCCCACCAGGCTCCCCCATCCATGGGATTTTCCAGGCAAGAGTACTGGAGTGGGTTGCCATTGCCTTCTCTGGCTGCATGATGCAGCCAAAAAAAAAAAAAGAGGAAACTGAGGTCAGATTAGTTACTTGCTCAGGGTCACGTGGCTAGTAAATCCCAGAGCCAACCTTCAAACCCAGGCTGGCTGTCTCGTGTTCACTTGGCCACGGGTTACAGATGGGAAGACTGAGGCTCCAGTGGGTCCTTCTGCCAGGTGGTGGCAGGCCCAGGTCTGGAAACCTCATCTTCACTGCTGTACCTGGTAAATAGCACAGGTGTGGTCAGTGCCCTGGCGGGGAGCCGGGGGTGTGCCGGGCATGCCTCCCGAGGTGAACCTAGTCTGGCTGCCCTCAGGACAGGGCGTGTAAGCCAGGGGTTGGAGGAGAAGTTGGAACCTGCAAACCTGGGACAGAAGAACCTCCTGGGAGGCTGATGGGAAGGCTCCGAGGTCAGAAGGAGCACAGCTGAGGACAGCCAGTGTGGCTAGAGGGCTGAGGCCAGGGGTGGGGGCAAGGCATTTCTGAGATGGGGCTGGAGAGCCATCTGGCCTGGGCCTTGTCAGAGCAGCTTTTGTGGAGGGTGACAAACCCGTCACTCACCCCTTCCCGAGCATCTTTTCTTATTTACCTATTCATTTACTGTTGACTGAGGGCCCTCTCTGTGCCTGGCCCTGTGCTGGTTGACACTAAGGACACAGCCCCATCCTCACAGGGCTCATGGTTCCTGGAGTAGACAGACCTGTCCCCAGATAATGGCTGTCCAGCATGGTCAGGGCTGGGGTGGTCAGGGAGGACTTCTTGGAGAAGGGGCTGTGAGTGCATGCTCAATCGCTTAGTTATGTCCGACTCTTTGCGACCCTGTGGACTATAGCCCGCCAGGCTCGTCTCTGTCCATGGGATTCTCCAGGCAAGAATACTGGAGTGGGTAGCCATTCTCTTCTCTAGGGGATCTTCCCAACCCAGGGATTGAACCCCCAGATCTCCTGCATTGCAGGTGGATTCTGAACCATCTGAGCCACCAGGGAAGCCCTCTAAAGTGAGGCCTGAAAGGTGTGCAGAAGGGAGCCTGGCAAGGCCCGCAGGAGGACCATCAGGTAGAGGGAAGAGTTTGTGTAAAGGCCTTGAGGCAAGAGCCAAAGTTTAAAGGAAGTTGTATCTGCAAAGTCAAGGTCTCTAGACCGTGGGTGAGTGTTGGGATGTGTGGCTGCATAGGTGAGCAGCACATCAAAGTCAGATCATAGAAGGTCCTTCTAAAACTTGGGAACTTTATCCTGAGGCCACTAGGGAACTGTGGAGGGTTGTACCATATAGGGTGAGTTCCAGCCCCTGAGACCAGGGAAGAAGGAGGTAGATGTGTGGTTCTCGGTAGGAGCGGCTGTGTCTTGGCTGTGTCTTGGGCTGAAACAAAGACCGGTGTAGGAAGGAGCCCAGGCCCTGCCCCTCACTCAGCTCCAGCCCAGACCCAGGGCAGAGGACACAGGCACGGGTGCTTTCCCCTCATGCTCGCCCCTAACATTTGTTACATTTGTTATTTTGTAGCTGATATGAGCAAGATTCCACAAACTGGGCACAGCAGGGATTTCTGTCTTTAGGCAGATGAAGATACTGAAGCAGAAGGACTCTATAACCATCCCCTTCAGCCCCCCACCCCCCACATGCCTGCAGCCCCCTGACATTGCCCTTACATATAGCACCGCTGGGTCATGACCCTCACTGCAGCTGCGTGGGGAGGGTGACCTGGGGCCTACCAGGGTGGTCTGGCAGGGTTCCTGCTACCATTTTCCAGATGAGGAAAAGTGAGGCCCTGACAGAAACATGAGTCCTGATGGAGGTCACCCAGCCAGGAAGGGGCAGGATTGTGTCTAGAATCAGATCTCTCGATCTAGATCACATGACCCTTGCTACCAGAAGTAAGAGTAATAATACTTTATTGAGTGCCACCCATGCATGTGCCTGGCACCTTGCTCAGTGCTCAGGGCACCTTTACTCACTGAGTCTTGATCACACCCCAGGAGCTCAGCAGGACCATTAGTTCCCCTGGACAGAGGAGGAAACTGCAGTCCCAGAGGCTGAGTGACTTGCTCATGGTCACCCAGATAGGAACAGGGAGAGCCAGGATTTGAACCCAGACTGTTTGGCGCCAGAGCCCAGTAACTCTCAGTAATGATAACAATAACAGTAGCCCACTTTATTGGGCATATACCACTGCCCAGCCTCAGGTTTGGGGCTGCCTCCTTGAAACTTCCTGACACTATGAGATAGGGATTACCAGTTTCCAGCCCTGTCATCGGTAGCGGGAGGGGGACTGAGGTTCAGGGAGGGGAGGCCCCTTGCTGGAAGCCACCTGGTCGTCAGAACTTGTCCAGTGCCTGTCCTGGCGGTTCTGAGCTGCGCCTCCCTGACTACACCCATGCTGAGGTATCCAGGCTGCCCTCAGGTTCCCAGCCAGTGGGCCCTTTGTTCTTCTCTCAGAGGCCTCCCTAAAGCCTTGGGAGGTAGGCACCTTGGTGCCTTCTCTGTCTTAAGCACCAGACAGGGCAGACCATGCCCAGGGGCACAGTGAAGCTATCACCCTTTGGCCCTCCCATGCCAGGGCCTGACCCTCTGTCAGGGCAGCAGGTGTGAGGGGGTGGCCCAGGGCAGCCTGCCTGCTTCTGCCCCCCGCCAGGCATTTGCTTCCGCTGGGGGACTTGCTGGAGCAGGCGGGCCGGCATTCTCCGCATTCTGTGCATGGCCGGGCCAGCCAGCTGCCATTGCCACCTCCCTCTGACTCTTCCCGCCTGCTCCCCCGGAGAGGAAGCCGCCCCAGGGCCTACAGCCCTAGCCTAGGAGGCCAGATGTCTCAGCCTCGTGCTTGGCATGGCCTGCCTTCCAGCTCCTGGCTTCTGCCTGGGTTCCCCATATTGACAGGCAGTGCCCCTTCACCTGGGCCTGTCTGCCCATCTGCCTGTTTGAGCCACTGTGTATCTGTCTCTCCCTTGGGTGCCTATGTCTGTCTCTGCCCAGGTCTCCATTTCTGCACCTGAGTCTCCCTCTGTGGACTTGTTCTGTCTGGCTTTCCCTGAGTCTGGCTCTCTATGGCTTTCCTGGTTTGTACCTCCTTAGATATCAGTCCCTGTTGGAGCTTTCATTCCACCCTCTTTCTCTTTTGCCCCCACCCCCACCTCGCCACTGCCCCAATCGTGGGATTCTGTCTCTGGTCCAGCCTTGGCCTACCCTCTGGTCCTCCTTCCCCCATTCTTTAGACAGACCTGCTTCTCCTATCCTAGCCCCCACTCGCACTCTGTGCACATCAGGAACTCTGTTCCTCTAAGTCATTGAGAGTTGCTATGCACCAGGTCTCTTTGCTCCCTCTTTGGGGAGTGCTGGGGTAATGTCTAGGCCTGAAGGCCCCTTCTTGGTCCTTGTCAAATTAAATGTCCGCTCCTGTCCTGAAAGCTGCTGAGAGTTATCGGGAGCTATCTTACAGACCTATCAACACCCAAGCACCTGTTCCCAAGACAGGCAGGAAGGCGGGGGCTTTGGGGGCCAAGCTAGGAGATCCGGCTGTGGGGGAGCAGCAGGAAAGCAGTTCCTCTGCCCACCCACCTGCTCGAGGGCATGACCCGGATCACCCCTACCACCCCCACCCCCATCACCTTTCAGAAGACACTTTGGTGCCAGCTCCATTTAACTGAGTCCCACGAGTAGTCCATCCCAACAGGCAGAATCTCAGAGACCAAGCAGTATCCACCCACTGTGCTTGGGTACGTTGGGGAAAATGAGGCCCCAAGAAGAGCCAGGGGGGCGGTGGGGTGGGGGGAAACCCTCCTGACTCCGCAGATCCATACTCTGCCCAACCAGAATTTCTATTTTGTCTCAAACAATAACCGCCCTCTCTCCCACCAGAAGTCCCTCCTCACCCCTCTCCCTGGCCCAGGCTGAGCAGCCCTGGGGTAAAGTGGGTGGGAAAGGCATATGTAGATGCAGGCACAGGCAAGGATGAGCAGAGGGAGGCCCAGAGCCAGAGGAGGGCAGAGAGAGAAGCAACTCTGGTTTAATGAATGAGGTGATGAGGGAGGTTCAGGTAGGCTTCTCACTGGAGGTGACATTGGAGCTGAAGCAGGAAGAATGAGTGGATTTCAGGATAGTAGAAGAGAAGGGCCATCCAGGCATAGGCAGCCACAGGAGCAAAGGCCAGGAGGGGTGAAAGGGCATGGTCTTGAAGTGGCCAGTTGAGGCTGGAGCTGACATGGGCCCTAGGCTTGGCAGAAGGGTGCCAAGAAAGACAGGTACAGCCAAGCCATGCTTGAGTGTCAGCCCCGTGAAGAGCCTAGAAACTGTTCAGAGCAGAGGGAGAGGGTTGGATCAGGCTGTCAAAGACCCCTGGATAGAAAGGAGACCTAGCCTGAGAAAAGAGGGTGAATTACAGGAGAGAAGAGGTTCTTTTGAGGTAGCAGGAGTGAGTCTTGGAGATTTCTTGGAAGAGCCCCGAGCGCCAGGCACTGCAAGGGGTCAGGCTGCCTCCTGGCGGCGGCGGGTGGCTGGGGTTGCTGGCCTGCACATGCGCAACGCCGCCGTGGTGTGTCCCGGCACCCGGGCATTAATGGCTCCATTAGTGGCAGGGAAGGAGGCGCATTAGCGGCGACGACGGCGTCTGGCTCCCATTACCACCGGCGGCAGCGGCTGCACCGCAGGCGGCTGGACCCTCGCCTGCCGCGCCGCCGCCTCCGCCCGCACCCTGTTCCCGCTCCGCCTGGGGGCCTGGGCCAGGGAACCCCCGTCTCCCCATTTCGGTGGAAAAGCTAATCGTGAAGCCAGGCAGACCGGGGCTCAAATCTTGATCGTGCCACCTCCTGACTGCAAGATCCTACCCCCTTCTGAGCCTGTTTCATGCGAAGCTGCCAGGGAAAGAGGGTGCATCGGGGGCTTTGTGGATCCAAACCTGCACCCAGTGAGGGCCGCGCCCATTCCCGCGCCCTAGGGGGTAGGCCCGGGGCGTCTGGCCTCAGATCTTCTCATTGGCTGCTGTCGCTCCCGCCGACGCCGATTGGTCGAGATCTGCTCCCCCGCCCCTGCGCCATTAACCCTTGCGCGGCCGCGTTATCGGGCTGGGTAGGGGACCTCCCCCTAGCAGACAGTTCGGGTGCCAGCTGGCCCGCGCCCCGCCGCGGCCCGCGTGGGTGTCAGGCCGGCCGGGCGCCCGCCCGCCCTCCCAGCACAAAGCCGCTTTGTGGGGCCCGCCAAGGGCTGGCTGGGGGCCAGGCGGCGAGTGGAAAATCTCGTGAGCGCGGGGTTGGGGAGGAGAACGCAGGGCGGCGCCCCCCTCCTCGGCCCAGGCAGTGGCGCCTACCTCAGCCCGCGCGGACCAGCCTTTTCAGCCCCGGCACTTGTACACTCCCCCTGACTCCTTTTTCTACCCCCAAATCCACATCCCTCACTCCATCCTATCCCGCTTGTTTCCCAATCCCTGGGGAGCCTCCCCCACACCTCTCGCTTGCCTCTTTCCCTTCTGGTCCCCCTGCCTACCCCAGCCCCACTCACACTGACTCACCCCGGCGCTATTTTTAGGCCCCCATCCCTCCCGAGCAGCACCAGCCCAATTCTGGGCCCGTTCCCCAGGCAACCCTGGCCGTCGCCGACTCCGCCCGGGGTGGGTGGGTGGGTGTGTATGTGGAGAGCGGGTGAGGGGAGCTGGGGACACCGGGGTGGTGAGCCGAGGCGGGGACCCGGGACTGGAGAGCAGGGTGGGGAGCCGCAGGCGGCAGGGCGCGGTGCCTCTCGGGCTCAATAAACCGGGGCCCGCGAGTTCAGGGCATGTCTGCCTGTCCCTCAGTCTGTCAGCATCCCTGGCTGTGCGCCCTAGGGCTCTGGGCAGGCCTCAGCCTGTGCCACCCTGGGTGGCAGTTGCTGTCTCTGTCTGGGCTCCCTGTCCCCAGGCTAGGGTGGAGTGGTGCCTTGGGGATTGTTTGGGGCCAAACCTTTTGTGGAGTTGGTTACAGGGTAGTGCAGGGGCGAGCTGCACTGTAGTTCTGCCCAGTACCTGCTCTGAGTGAAGGGTGGTGAGGCACTCCCTCTCACATGGGGCTGAGGCCCTGGTTTGGGGAACCTCCTCAGCATTTTCCAACCAGGGAGGCCCCAGTTAGAGTTGGGGATGGCTGAAGACATGGAACTGCTCCCTGTTCTCTACTCCTAATCACCCCCACCCAGGGTTCCTCCATTCCAAACAATGGAAACTAAGTATAGGGCTGGCCCAGTGCCCAGGGCAGGGGGGCCCTTCCCGCCCGGATTCCGGCCCCTCCCTGCTAGGCTGGGCCCCCACTTGGCTGTCCCCTACCCTGTAAGGGGCCTCTTCCCCATCCCTCCTCTGTGGGCACTGCCTTCTACCAGATGTGCAACCCTTCCAGATGCCTGGGGCCCTCTTTCCCTCCTGTGCCAGGCTTAGCTCCTTTTCTCACGCAGCAGAAGTGGGGGTACTGGGGGCAGGGTTCCTCTGAGCTCAGTCCGTGAGCTGCATTGCAGTGGGGAAGGGGTTAACTTGCCAGGAGGTGACTCACTGGTGGGGAGAGGAGGGGGCAGCCATGGGGAGATAGAGCAGGCCACATTGATTTCAGCCTTGATTTCTGCTTCACATTGCAGTCCCTGGGGCAGTGAGGTAATGGAGGGTCTGAGTCTGGGGCTGCATAGGGAGGAGGGGGTGCTCACCTAATAGTCCCTCTGTTGGTCTCTCCAGGCTCACAGCCAAGAGTCTGGCCCTGCAGTCACTGGAGGTCAGAGGGCTACAGACCTCCCCTTTCCCTCTGGGCTCAGGTTACCTGGTTTTTGCCCCCTCTCCATGCCTTCATCTCTGTAGGTGCAGAAGGCTGGGAAGAGTTTGTGCCTGTCACTGATCCCACCTGTGTAGGAGCTCAGTCTCAGTCCATCTGAGCCTGTGTAGTCTTGACCTGCCCAGTTGTGACCCCAGGCCTCTGCCTTCACAGGGTGTGACCTCAGGGCCCCTCTTACGTGATCCAAGGCCACTGCCTCTCTGCCTGGTAGGCCCCAGATCTTGTCTGTGACTCTTTGTGTACCCTCTGATTTTTCTGTAGTTCATCAGTCTCTCCGAATCTTTGAACACATTCCCAGACCTTTGGTTTGGGAGTCTCTGCCTGTGTCCACCCTGAGGTTGAATTTTCAGTAGCGGAAAGAGCACTTGAGTTGGAGTGCTGGGCTGTTATGTCCCAGCTCCATGATCTTGCACCATTTATTGTTTCTCTGAGCCTCACTTTCTCATCGCAACAATGGGCATAATAAAGTGTACTTCCCTAGTGGTTGTGAGGATTCAACGCACAGGGTCATACATACAAGCGCCCCAAACGGAGCAGCCCCAGTGTTAGTTTCCTTTCTTCCTTCTGAAAAGAGTGACTCACAGCCTAGAGTGGTGGCCTCGTGCGTTACACTGTGAGGTGGAGGGTCCCAGGTGGCCGCTAAGTGTCAGGTAGGGTTGCTCAATGATGTTGAACAGCCATGGCACTTTGTATACCTGATGAGCCAGGGTACTGAAGTAGTGCTTACTAGGGTAAGTTTATATAGTGTGTGGGGTCAGTATGATGGCACTTGTGAGAGTTACCTGTGTTGGGGTTGGGAGTGCCAGGAAGGCCACAAGTATTGGTTGTGTTAGAGGGACATAGGGTGTGTGCAGTGGACAAACAGTGAGTGTGATGAGGTGTAGGGAGATAATTCTGCCTGTTTAATATGTCCTGTGTTTGTATGATGATTCACAGGGATGTGTGAGGAGGATATGCTTTGATGAAGCATGTATGACAGGGCATGTATGAAATGGGTGATGTGGAGGATGGATGAGAACGAGTGTGTATGACTGTGGGTGGGGCATGATGGACGGTTAGTATGGGAGGTAGTACGTTATGTGAGGAAGTGTTCTAGGTGTGTGACTTAGTGTGAGAGTGTAAGAGGGAGGGTACATGTGCCCCTGGGGTGTGTATAAGGTAAAGGGTGTGGTAGGAAAGTCTTGTCAGGAGTGTGTGTCTGTGTGTGTGAGTTTGTGACTGCTGTTGTGAGAGTTGGTGAGGGCTCAGGGATGGCTGGCCCAACCCTACACGCAGTTCGTCTGCCTTGCGGGGCCGTGCCCGCCCCAGGTGGGCGTGAGGGAGGTGGGCCGAGCCGCGTGTGAGCTTGTTCCTCGAGCGGACTGGACACAAAGTACCACCTACAGCCCCGGGCCTCTGCAGCAAGGCGCCCCGAACCGCCCCCTGGCTCGGTGCCTTTACTGCAGTGCGCCCTCCCTGCCGCCCTCCTCCCGCGGTCCCGCCCCGGGCCGGCTTGGGTCCAACCGGAGCCCGCCCCGCCCTGCCCTTATTTGCATATGACTGACGTTCCCCCGGGGCGGCCAATGGGGGCGGGCGCGGCGGGGCCTGACCCGCGCGCGGCGGCGGCAGCCAATGGATTCGCGCGCGGTGGGCCGGGCTTGCGCGGAAGGCCGCGGGGGAAGCGGGGAAGGGGCGGGGGAGGTGCGGCGGGGGAGGGGAGCGCGTAGTAGTGGCGGGGCGGGGAGGCGGCGGTGGTTCGGCGCGGGGCTCGCTCGGAGCGCACGGACGCACGCACGCTCGTCCGTCTGTCCGCCCGGGGCCGAAAGCCGACCCTGCGCTGAACCGCGGGCTCCAGGCCCGGAAAGGCGGGGCGCGGTGCTGGCAGCCGGGGCGCGCGGGGCCAGAGCCGTTACCCGCCGGAGCTGCGAGGGAGGGAGGGAGCGAGCCAGCGAACGGGGAAGGGAGGGGGCCGCCCCCGCGCACGCGCGCCGCGCCCCGCCCCACCTGCCCCGCCTGCCCGGCTCCGCGCGGGAGGAGGGAGAAGGAGGGGGCGGTGCCGATGGCCCCCGTGCCGCGCGCCCCGTGACGGCCCCCGCGCGCGCCGGGGGCGGGGCGGGGCCGGCGCGCTCTGACCTCCCCGCCCCCCGGGCGGCGGGAGGCAGGCGGCGTTGTGCGCAGGCGCGCCCGGCAGAGACCCCCGCGTGGGGCGGCCGGAGGGGGCGGCGTGGTGGTGGGGGGCATGTGGCAACGGCCTCCAGCTACCCCCGGGCCCGAGCGGCAGCGGCCGAGGAGCCGGCGGCGGGCGGAACGGCGACGGCCGCTGAGGAGGCGCGAGCCCCGGCCGGACCCCCCGCGCCGGACCATGTACTCAGCCCACAGGCCCCTGGTGCCCGCGTCCGGCGCGGCCTCCCGTGGCCTCGGCATGTTCGGTCAGTAGCGCCTGGGCCCTGGGACTGCAGGGGTCAAGATGTCGGGGTGCTGAGTGCAGAGTAATGGTGATGGGGTTACAGTAAGAGAACGGTGGCGGCAGAGTAGAGGGGAAAGTTACAGAGCTCGGCTGGGCCAAGTGGTTAGTGATGGCAGGTAGGAGTGTAGCAGAGTGGTAAGAGTGCAGAGTGGGGCGTAGCTGGGGACGGCTGTGGGGTTTAGGTGCGGGGTGGAACAGGTATGTTGTCGTAGGAGGTGAAGGGTGCAGAGTACCTTGGTCTGGAGCATGGGTTAGAATCGCAGCAGTGTGAGACCTGGTCCCAGGTGTGAAACAGAGTGGGGAGGCGCTGGGGGCTGTGATTGAGAAGTAGGCTAAGGACAGGTCTTGGGTCTGTGAGTGAGGCGCTGTCTGCTCAAGAGTGATGTGTTTGTGGTGTGCTTTTCAGAGAGAGAGAGAGGGCGAGACCCAGGAACCTGGAGGGTAGTGCGCTGGGGAGGAGTTCAGGAGGGACAGGACCAAAGGACGGTCCTCCCATTGTCTTCTGGGCCTCTTCTTTCTCACCCAGCAGAAGATCAGGAGGCAAGATCTTTGTGAAGAGAGGGACCTGTCCAGGTCTTTAAAGGCTCTTGTGGGTTTGAAGGCCCAACAGGCTTGTGGGGCTCCAGGGCCCCAGTGGGGGATGGGATTTTCATAGTATCTAGAGTCCTCTCCAGTGTTGGCTTCTTTGTCCCTCTCCTGTTGCCTTGATGTCTACTTCTTGTTTTGGCAGCATCTCACAGAAGCAGGTCTTGAGACCAGTGTCTCCCATAGGGGCTCCATGAGGATAGCCTTCCGAAGGCATTTGGGGGAGGGGAGGTCAACTGAGGTCAAATTGATCTAGATCAGGGGGAACCTGGAGTGATGGGGACTGGGGCTAGGGCGTTTTCCTCCTGTCTTCATGGTCTTCCCCTAGCAGGGGCCTTTTCTGTGGGTTCAGCTTCCCCGGGAGCTGGCAGTGAGAAGGAAACCCACTCCCAACCTGGGCCAGCCCCAGGAGTCCAGCCAGGGGTGGGCCGAAGCCTCGGGATGGTTCTCTTATCACCCAGCTCCTGGAACAGAAGGTTGGTCCCTGGTGCGGGAGGTACCTTCCTGTGGATATTCTCAAGGAAACACCTGGTGCTGTTGCTTTGCCTGGGCAGGGTCTTGTAACAATTCTCTTGTCTGCTCTATTGTCCCTGCCTTTTCTTCTGAGGAGCTTACCACACCCTCCCATCTTTCTGGGCAAGAGGGGTGGCCACTATACTGGAGGGAAGCGCAGGAGTTTCAAGTGAGGGACGCGGGGAGGCCTCTTCACAATTAGTAGACTTCTCTCTGAGGAGAAAAGAGAAGGATGCTGGAGCCACCAGTGCCCAGCCGGGGAAAGGCAGGTCTGGGTCCCTGGGGTGTGTGGTAGGGGGAGGGAGGCAGGGAGAAAGGCCTGAGATCCCTTGCCCTGTGGGTAGTGGGGAGAGGAGGGAAGTAGAGGAGTGAGAGAGGAGGTTGGGCCATCTGCCTCAAGAAAAGAGAAGGGGAATGTGAGGCCAAGGTGAGGGGCTCTGTCGGATGAGGTGTGGTGGCGGGAATGGGGTGCGACTGGGGGAGGGTCTCCAGCCTCTCGCAGAGTGAGATGGCATGCAAACGGCCTGGTTTGCGACAGGAGCCAGTCATTCCTCTGGCCTGGTCCCTGGTGGCAAGGCTGGTGGAGGTAGAGGTGGGGGGAGGGCGTGGGGTGTGAGGACTCTTTCCCTGCTTCTGTTTTTGTTCTTATAAATCTAGAAATCTGTCAGCGAGGAGCTCTTCCTGAGTGATGTCACACGCCCGAGCCCAGGGCGCTCTGGGATGGGGGAAGAGGGTGTAAAGAAGAGGGGGTGGCACCTTGTCCAGGGTGGAAAAGAGCTTACTTTGGGTGGAGGGGGATGTCAAGGCCCGGCTCTCCTGCCGCCCCGCTCAGCTGACTCCTTCCCACAGTGTGGACAAATGTGGAACCTCGCTCTGTGGCCGTGTTCCCCTGGCACTCCTTAGTCCCCTTCCTGGCCCCCAGCCAGCCTGACCCCTCTGTACAGCCAAGCGAGGCCCAGCAACCTGCCAGCCACCCTGTGGCCTCCAACCAGAGCAAAGGTGAGGGGGCGGGGGGGTCGTGGGGAGGCCCGGGGATGGGGTCGGGATGGCTCCGGAGCCCTCTGACTCGCCCGCCGCTCTGCCCCCAGAACCTGCTGAGTCGGCAGCTGTTGCTCACGAGCAGCCACCCGGTGGGACAGGGAATGCTGACCTGGGGCGGCCACCAGGAGCCACATGCCCTGAGAGCCCAGGGCCTGGACCCCCCACACTTTGGGGGTGGTGGAACCTGGGAAAGGGCCCCCTCCCAGCACGGAGGAGGAGGCCCCTGGACCACCAGGAGAGCCGCGACTGGACAGCGAGACAGAGAGTGACCATGACGATGCGTGAGTACCCTGAGGTCTGGGACCAGGGTGGGGGCGTGGCCGGAGACTTAGCCCTCCCTGTCCCTGCTGCTCTGTCTCCATCACATCTCATTCCCCATAGTTTCCTCTCCATCATGTCTCCTGAGATCCAGTTGCCCTTGCCGCCCGGGAAACGCCGGACCCAGTCCCTCAGCGCCCTGCCCAAGGAACGAGACTCATCTTCAGAGAAGGATGGACGCAGCCCCAACAAGGTGTCTCATCTCCACCCGTCCCCGGCTCACCCTGAGGCCACTCAAGCCTATCCTCCGGGTTCTAACAATGTCTTGCGGGCTGGTGTCTTCTGCAGCGGGAGAAGGACCATATCCGGCGGCCCATGAATGCCTTCATGATCTTCAGCAAGCGGCACCGGGCCCTGGTCCACCAGCGCCACCCCAACCAGGACAACCGGACTGTCAGTAAGATCCTGGGCGAGTGGTGGTATGCTCTGGGGCCCAAGGAGAAGCAGAAGTACCATGACCTGGCCTTCCAGGTAACTCCGCCACCTCTCAGCTCCTCATCTTCTTCCATGTGGGTGGATGAGTGAAGGGTCTTCCTGCCTTTTCCTGCTAGGTGAAAGAGGCCCACTTTAAGGCCCACCCAGATTGGAAGTGGTGCAACAAAGACCGGAAGAAGTCCAGCTCAGAGGCCAAGCCCACGAGTCTGGGGCTGGCAGGAGGGCACAAGGAGCCGAGGAGGCGGAGCATGTCGGAGACGGGCACTGCTGCTGCCCCCGGAGGTCAGTCAGCCACTCTGCCCTCTTCCTTCCTGTGGGCCACCAGTCTTCCCTTTGCTTGCTTAGCCCACTTCCCCCAGAAATTCCTCTCGGCTTCATTCCTTTTGATCCCTTCACCGCAAGGCCCTGACACTGAGCTGTGGTGAAGGAGTCAGGGAGGTCCAGGGAGGTTACACATCCGAACAGAAATCTCAACAAGTGCTATTTACTGAGCATTTACTACATGACAGGCACTTCTTAGAGCATAATGTCTAGCATTCAAAACCAAAGCCTTTCTTCCAGATGAGAAAACTGAGGCTCAGAGAGGCAGAATCACTTACTTGAAGTCACAAAAAACTAGGAAGTGGCCGAGTTTGGGTTTAAACCCCAGCTATTGGCTCTCAGGGCTGCAGGCCTTTTCTGACTGCTACTGCTGCTGACTGAGGGTATCTATAGAGCACACAGCCCTGAGGCGCTTTTCTGGAGATCCCTTGGGTTCTGGCCCACAGCCCTGCAAGGGATGTTCTTTCGCTCTCAGACCAGGGAACAGAGGCTCAGACAGTCCAGTGGTTGTCGGTTAAGCAGTGCCGCACGTACCTGTCTCTAGGCTTTTTCCCCCTCAGAAGGGCCGCCTCCCAGGGAGCAGTGGGCTCATTCCTCGAAACCCCAGAGGGCAGGAAGTAGTGGGAAATGCTGGGCTGGTGGGTAGTGCCTCTCTTCTGCCTGGTGGCCCAGGAAGTCCAACCTGCTTCCACCCAGTATCTAGAAGTGTCTGTGGACGTTTTGGCCAGCCTAGGCTCTGGTAGCAGGCTTCCTGACTGTAACCCTTTCTCTTTCCTACCCTGCAGTGTCTTCGGAGCTCCTGTCTGTCACGGCCCAGACGCTCTTGAGCTCAGACACCAAGGCTCCGGGAGCGGCTCCTGTGGGGGAGAGCGTCTGCACGCTGTCGGGGGACCTGGCTCAGCCCGGCCCCGTGCCTTCTCCCACAGCGGGGTCCATAGCCTGGATGGTGGGGAGGTAGACAGCCAGGCGTTGCAGGAACTGACTCAGGTCTGGACGGCAGGCCGCAGGGGGTAGGGGGCGACAGGCAGGGAGGGAGATGACTGCCCTGGCTGAACTCTCCCCGCACTTGCTCTGCAGATGGTGTCTGGCCCTGCATCCTACACTGGCCCAAAGCCCTCCACCCAGTATGGGGCTCCAGGCCCCTTTGCGGCGCCTGGGGAGGGAGGCACCCTGGCAGCCAGTGGACGGCCCCCACTGCTCCCCACCCGGGCCTCCCGCTCCCAGCGTGCAGCCAGTGAGGACATGACCAGTGATGAGGAACGCATGGTCATCTGTGAGGAGGAGGGGGACGACGATGTCATTGGTAAGCTGTCTCAGGACCCAGAGTCCTAGCCGGGGAGCAGCAGGCTCAGGTTGTGAAAGTAGGTGGCGATTTGACTCAGGTCCTTAGGCCCCTTTTTCTTCCCTTCCCCGTTTGTTTGTGATCCTGGGCCTGTTTAGTTCAGGCCCTGCCCTCGAGAAGCTCCAGGTCAGGGACTTCCCTCGTGGTCCAGTGGCTAAGACTCCATGCTCCTAATGCAAGGGGTCCAAATTTGATCCCTGGTCAGGGAACTAGATCCGAAGTGTTGTGACTAAGACCCAGTGCAGGCAAATGAATAAGTGTTTTTTGTTGTTGTTGTTTTTTTTTTAAAAAGCTGCAGGCCAAACAGGAAGCCTGAGGACACCAGCGTGGCTGGGCCACAGGGGCATAGGGTCAGGTGCCGTTCCCTGCTCTCAGGGTCTGGCGGCAGGCAGGTGGGCACACCTGGGCTGAGGAACAGCATTCTTGGACAACACTTAGCCAACACTGGGCAGAGCTGAGGCCAGAGCCAGGCTTCAGACCCTCCGTTCTGGGCAGCCTTGCGCCCAGCCCTTTGCCAACACTGTTGCGTCTGCTCCCTCAGCTGACGACGGCTTCGGCACCACTGACATCGACCTCAAGTGCAAGGAGCGGGTGACTGACAGCGAGAGTGGAGACAGCTCTGGGGGAGGACCCAGAGGGCAGCAAGGTATGGGCTTGGGGCTTGCTGTTGTCTGGTCCGTGTGTCCTGGGAGGGAAAATATTCGTCTTCCGTGTGTCAAGATGGGGGAGATTAGGGCCCAGAGAGGGCGAGTTATTTGCCCCATGAGCGTCTCAGCCTGGATGAGTGGAGGCCTTCGACGGGCCTGGCTGCCAGGCAGGACGTAGAATGGGGACATGCTTGTGTCTCCCTTTTCCTTCCACTCAGGGCTTTGGCCGGAAGGTGTTCTCACCTGTGATCCGTTCCTCCTTTACTCACTGCCGTCCGTCGCTGGACCCTGAGCCTCCAGGGCCCCCAGATCCACCTGCAGGTTTCGGCAAAGGCTACGGGCCCACCTCCTCCTCGTCCTCGCCTGCTGCCGCCTCCTCCTCAGCCGCCACCTCCTTCCCACTGGGCTCAGGGACCTTCAAGGCCCAGGAGTCAGGGCAGGGCAGCACCACAGGCCCCCTCCGTCCCCCACCCCCCTGGAACTGGGGGCCCAGCAACACCTTCTAAGGCCACCCGGTTTCTCCCCACGGATCCTGCCACCTTCCGTCGCAAGAGACCTGAAAGCGTGGGCGGCCTGGAGCCACCAGGCTCCTCAGTCATCGCGGCGCCTCCCAGCGGGGGAGGAAGTGTCCTGCAGACACTGGTCCTGCCCTCAAACAAGGAGGAACGAGAGGGCAGCGGAGCTCGCGTGCCCTCAGCCCCAGCGCCCTCGCTGGCCTACGGGGCCCCAGCAACCCCCCTGTCCCGCCCGGCTGCCACCATGGTCACCAACGTGGTGCGGCCCGTCAGCAGCACTCCTGTGCCCATTGCCTCCAAGCCTTTCCCCGCTCCCAGCCGGGCCGAAGCGTCTCCTGGAGACACAGCCGGCGCCAGGACTGAGGCGGTCACGGGGTCCCGGGCACCAGGGGGCTCCCCGCTGGGCGTCAGCTTAGTGTATTCGGACAAGAAATCAGGAGCTGCCACCTCCACGGCCCCACACCTGGTGGCTGGGCCCCTCCTGGGCACTGTGGGGAAGGCGCCGGCCACTGTCACTAACTTGCTGGTGGGCACCCGGGGTATGGTGCCCCAGCGCCACCTGCTGTCCAGTTCATTGCCCAGGGGGCCCTGGCAGTGGGGCGGCTGCGGGCTCAGGGGCCAGTGCTGGGAGTGGCCCCAATGGGCCAATGCCCCTGGGCATCCTGCAGCCGGGTCCCCTGGGCAAGGCTGGGGGCATCACCCAGGTGCAGTACATTCTGCCCACGCTGCCCCAGCAACTACAAGTGGCACCGGCCCCTGGGACCAAGGCAGCGGCGCCCGGTGGCCCTGCCCCCACCACCAGCATCCGTTTCACCCTCCCGCCGGGTACCTCCACCAACGGCAAAGTCCTGGCTGCCACCGCACCCACTCCTGGCATCCCCATCCTGCAGTCCGTACCCTCCGCCCCGCCCCCAAAGGTGAGGCCCCGGGGCGGGCAGCACGAGGAGCGGGCCCCTGGCTGCCTCTGCTTCTGTGTAACCACCTGCTCCCCTGTCTCTTAACTTGCAGCCCAGTCAGTGTCTCCTGTGCAAGCCCCGCCCCCTGGTGGCTCAGCCCAGCTGCTGCCTGGGAAGGTACTCGTACCCTTGGCCACCCCCAGCATGTCAGTGCGGGAGGCGGGGCTGGCCAGCCACTGCCCCTGGTGAGCCCGCCCTTCTCAGTACCTGTGCAGAACGGTGCTCAGCCACCCAGCAAGGTAAGGGCACCTCAGTGGCAGCCCCACCTGTCCCTTGCCCCTCCCGTCTGGGCTTTGGTCTCTGTGTCCCAGGGTTTTTGTGTCTGCCTGTTGTTCGGTGTCTTCCTTTTCTCCCCTTTGGTGTCTGGGCCTGTGTCTCACTGTCTGGCTTGATGTCTCTGAGCATCTTGATTCTGCCCTCATCGTTTGTCCCTTGTCCCTTCTCTGTCTCCAGCCTCTTGCTGCCTTCTTTCCCTTGATTTCATCCTCCCTAGCCCCAGCCCAATGTCTCCCTTCCGTGTCTCTGCTGAGATTCAGCTTCCAAGGTCTCAGGCCTGCCCTGCCTCACTCTGGGGCCCCAGCTCAGCCCCTCCTGTGGTTCCTTTGCCCACAGATCATCCAGCTGACTCCGGTGCCTGTGAGCACACCCAGCGGCCTGGTGCCGCCCCTCAGCCCGGCCCCACTCCCGGCCCCACCTCGCAGCCTCAGAAGGTCCTGCTGCCCTCCTCCACCAGGTATGGCAGTTGAGCCCTCATCTGGGAGTCAGCACAGGGAAGGGTTTCGGGGCGGGGGCCGGCCCTCCTCACACCTTCCCCTTGCCTCTCCCTATGGCAGAATCACCTACGTGCAGTCAGCAGGTGGGCACGCACTGCCCCTGGGCACCAATCCTGCATCAAGTCAGCCTGGAACGGTCACCTCGTATGGACCCACGAGCTCGGTCGCCCTGGGCTTCACCTCGCTGGGGCCCAGCGGCCCCGCCTTCGTGCAGCCCCCCTGCTTTCAGGTGAGGAGTGGGCCTGGCTTGCATCTGGGGACCATGGGTGGGGCCGAGGCAGCCCAGGCCCTAACTTGGTCCCCTGCCTTTGCTGTCTCTCACCCCGCAGGCCAAGCCCCACTGCTGGCTCCAGGCCAGGTGGGCGTGTCACCCGTGCCCAGCCCCCAGCTGCCTCCAACCTGCGCAGCTGCCAGTGGTCCCGTCATCACAGCATTTTACCCCGGCAGCCCCGTACCCACCTCCTCAGCACCCCTGGCACAGCCATCCCAGGCTCCCCAGGCCTGGTCTACACTGTGGCCACCAGCACCACCCCACCTGCTGCCCCTATCCTGCCCAAGGGCCCGCCGGCACCCACTGCTGCCACCCCGGCCCCTGCCAGCCCTTTCCCTAGTGCCACAGGTGGGTGTCAGGCCAAGTGAGGGTGGGCTGACTGGGTGGACCCAGGGGATGGGTTCCTGTCAAGCCTGGCTCAGCAAATATTCTCTACACCCTCAGGCTCAATGACCTACAGTTTAGTGGCCCCCAAGGCCCAACGGCCCACCCCTAAAGCCCCCCAGAAAGTAAAGGCGGCCATCGCCAGCATTCCCGTGGGCTCCTTCGAGGCTGGTGCTCCTGGGAGGCCAGGCCCTGCACCCCGGCAGCCGTTGGAGCCTGGCCCAGCCCGTGAGCCCCCAGCATCTGAGTCAGAGCTTGAGGGGCGGCCAGCAACACCAGCCCCTCCACTGCCCCCTGAGACCTGGACTCCCACAGCCCGGAGCAGTCCTCCGCTGCCCCCACCTGCTGAGGATCAGACCAGCACCAAGGGCCCTGAGACCATGGTGAGTGCCCAGCAGCCTGGGGGTGGCCACCATAGCTTGGCTCTGCTCCTCTGTCTCCTGTCTTCCCTTCTCTCCCACCCCTCTTCCCTCTACCTGTCTGAACCACACCCTTGTGGGTTCTCTGGCCTCGGGCTTGTCTGTCTGCATGACTGGGTCCTGCCCACAGTTCTGCATCTCGGCAGTCAGTATCCATCTCTGTAATCTCTCTGTTTCTGGGTCTTGCCCTGGTGAGTCTGACCCAAGTGTTCTCCATCTCCTTCCCCACCCCACCCCCCAGGCCAGCAAATTCCCCAGCTCATCTTCAGACTGGCGTGTCCCTGCGCTGGGCCTGGAGAGCCGGGGGAGCCCTCCCACCCCCTCCCAGTCCGGCCCTGGCTCCAGCCCCAGCTCCTGGAGGCAGCAGCGGCAGCAGTGAGGGCGGCAGTGGGAGGGCGGCCGGGGACACCCCTGAGCGCAAGGAGGCGGCTGGTGCCAGCAAGAAGGTGAAGGTGCGGCCCCCGCCCCTGAAGAAGACCTTTGACTCTGTGGACAAGTGAGCATGGGCTGGGGGATCGGGCGGAGCGTGCGGGTTGCTGGGAAAGGGGGCAGCTGCAGGCGGGAGCAGAGGAGGTGACCCTGCCTGCTCTCCAGCAGGGTCCTGTCGGAGGTGGACTTCGAAGAGCGCTTTGCCGAACTGCCTGAGTTCCGGCCTGAGGAGGTGCTGCCTTCGCCCACCTTGCAGTCTCTGGCCACATCCCCCGGGCCATCCTGGGCTCCTACCGCAAGAAGAGGAAGAATTCCACTGGTAGGCAAGCGCTAGGCACCCGGGGGAGGAGGGGGACAGATGGGGGCCACGGCCCCTGAGCCTGCTTCTGTCTGAACAGACCTGGACTCGGCCCCCGAGGACCCCACCTCGCCCAAGCGCAAGATGAGGCGGCGCTCCAGCTGCAGCTCGGAGCCCAACACCCCCAAGAGTGCCAAGTGCGAGGGCGACATCTTCACCTTTGACCGCACAGGTGCTGGTGTGGTGGCAGGCAGAGCTGTGAAGGACCCAGGGCCTCCAAGAGGGGTGGGGTCTCAGGAATAGGGTTAAAGGTCGGAGAGTGGGCTGGGAGTCGCTGAGAGCAAGGACAGCAGGGTGGGTTCTGGAGGTGTTCTGCTTTGTTGGCTGTGCTGGGTGTCCGTTGCTGCACGGCCTTTGTCTAGTTGTGGCGGGCAGGGTCTGCTCTCTAGTTGAGGTGCTCAGGCTTCTCACTGCAGTGGCGGCTTTGCTTGCGGCAGAGGACAGACTCAGAATGCAGTGCCTTCCGTAGTTGTGTCTTGGTTCTGGAGTTTCACAGGCTCCTAAGCTCCCATATGATCTTGAGCAGGTTCCCTCTCTGAACTCCAGTGAGAAACAGGATTCAGTGAGGGCTGAGTGGGCCCTTGCACGGTGGTGGGAGGCTTGACTGGGATCCCTGTGCTGCTCACAGGCACAGAAGCAGAAGACGTGCTTGGGGAGCTGGAGTACGAGAAAGTGCCCTACTCGTCGTTGCGGCGCACCCTGGACCAGCGCCGGGCCCTGGTCATGCAGCTCTTCCAGGACCATGGCTTCTTCCCATCAGGTGAGCACAGCTGGGAGTCTCAGGGCGGGGCCTTGGAGGGGGCCTACCTACTCATCTCACCCTGCCCTTCTCCCCCTCCCCGCCTGCCCCTGGTGCCCACAGCCCAGGCCACAGCAGCCTTCCAGGCCCGCTACGCGGACATCTTCCCTTCCAAGGTCTGTCTGCAGCTGAAGATCCGTGAGGTGCGCCAGAAGATCATGCAGGCGGCCACTCCCTCAGAACAGCCCCCCGGGAGCTGAGGCCCCCTCCCCGGACCGCCCCCACTGGCACTGCTGCTGCCCCTGTCCCCACTCCCAGCCCTGCGGGGGTCCCTGACCCCACCTCACCTGGCTCGGACTCTGGCACAGCCCCAGCTGCCCCGCCACTGCCTCCACCCCCAGAACCGGGGCCTGGACAGCCTGGCTGGGAGGGGCCCCCCAACCCTCACCACCCCCCTCTGGTCCCTCCACAGCTGCCACAGGCAGGTGAGGGGCTCCTGAGAAGACCCCAGACCCACAGTACCCCCCTCAGGACATGGACAGTATGTTAGGTGGCAGGAATGGGTGGGGCAGGATGGTTGCCTCCTCCCCAGTAAAGCCATTTCGTCCTTTCCAGTTGGGGGGCGAAATGAGGCCTGCTCCTTTGTCTACCCCCTCCCCCAACAGCTGCCTCCCTGTGACGGGGGGTGACTGAGGGGAAGTGGGACACAGTCTCCCTCCACCGAGCCCCTGTACATAACCTGGAGTGTGTTACCTTCAGACCTTTTCACTTGTACTTTATGCAAAATGGCTCGTGTGAGGGCTGCCAGCTGGAGGGTAGTGTGGGCCTCGGGCCACAGGGAGGTGCCTGTGGAGTAGGGGGAGTTCATGTACCCCTTTTTTCCCCAGAGGGGCTGGACTCAGGTTAGCTTGGGGGTGGGGGCTCCTGCACTTTGCCACAGGCACGGGGAGGGTTCTCTCCCCACCCCCTCTGCCCTCCCAACTTGGGTTGTACTTTCTAAGAAGGTGATTTCCCCCACCCTTGTCCCCATCCCCAGAACAAAACATGTTGATCATGTGCAATATTTCTTACTGTGCTGAGAAGACGCAATGACCGAGATTAAAGCTGTTTAACACACCTGTGTGGCTGCCAGCTCTCAAGGGAGAAGGGATGTGGGTCATACCAGTCTGGCCCCCAGAGGGCTATGGGGTTAGAGGCTTTGCCCCCAACCACTGTGAGGAGCGGGGTACCATTCCAGGACCATCCCCTACGTCAGCGGGACCTGGTGGGCAGAGTCATGCCTACTAAGCTGTTTGGCCAGGCATGGCTGGGGAAGGCCTTTGACTGGGTGCTGTGAGAAGGGCAGTTCACCCTTCCAGGTGAACTCTCAAGGGCTGAACCAGGGCAGGCACTGGGTGGGAAGGCTGGTGGGATCAGAGTACTGCCGTGTTCTCAGTGACCCCTGCTGCCCCTGTGTGGCCTGAGCCAGCACTGCAGCCAAGGCAGAGGAATACTCTCCTGGTTTCCGCCTCTATCATACAGCCTTGGACAGTGCTTCTCAGGGGAGACAAATACCCATACACTCTGTGGAAGGCTGAGTGCCGGGGATGGGAAGGTCAGAAAGCTTTCACAGGAAGTCACAGGTAAGCTCAGGTCGGAGTGCAGCAGTGGGTGGGCTTTGACTGCTGGGTCACCCAGGATTCTCACTTGACCTTGTTAGCAAACCAGTTTCACCTAGTGGGTTATTGATTGGCAGTGCCTGCTTGGAGCACTACTGTGCTGGCAGAAATCTGCCTGACTACACGAACCAGAATATCTTGATGGATTGGTGAGGCCTCCCTTGGGCAGAGCTGCAGGGTCATAGATGTCAGAGTTAGATACCCACATGGGCTTGATACCCATAAAGCAGAACATGGGAGACTGAAAAATGGAATTTAATGTTGTAGGAAGGAAGATGCTTAGGGGCTGGGTTCCGGCGGGGGGCCACCACTCTGTCCCTGCTCTTGGGTTAGCAGACGCAGAAGCAAGGAGTGCAGGGCCCGGCAAACAGGTGTGTACCCCAGACGGCTCAGGTGCAGGTAATCATACATGTCATGGTGGCTGATGGTACCATCTGAGTGCACAAAGCCAGGGTCTGCGTCCAGGAAGTGGGCCCGAGGGTGGCCGGCCAGTGCTGCCCGTACCAGCTCATTCACCCGTCGGTTTTTCTCTCGAAGTGGGTTGGGGTGCTGGCCCCGAGGAAGCAGACCCTGGGAAAGGCACAAGGAGTTGTGAGGAGGCATCCTACCAGCATCTAGGTGTCCTGTTCCTCTGTGCCAGATTTCTCTGTCCCCCATCAGGAAGTCCTAAGCTCCAGAATACACTAGGGATGGGAAAATAGGGGTTTTGGAAACACAGGTTCCAAACTATGGTCCTAACGCCTCATTCTAGACGTGGAACCTTCTAGAAGTAATGGAAGCTAGGTTCACCTTGGGAATGTCTGACCACTCTTGGCTATTTAAGTGTTTTGAGTTTTTCAACATCTTGAGAGCTCAGTTGGTAAAGAATCCTCCTGCAATACAGGAGACCCTGGTTCAATTCCTGGGTCGGGAAGATCCCCTGGAGAAGGGATAGGCTACCCACTCCAGTATTCTTGGCCTTCCCTTGTAGCTCAGCTGGTAAAGAATATGCTTGCAATGTGGGAGACCTGGGTTCGATCCCTGTGTTGGGAAGATTCCCTGGAGAAGGGAAAGGCTACCCACTCCAGTATTCTGGCCTGAAGAATTCCATGGACTGTATAGTCCATGGGGTTGCAAAGAGTCAGACACAAACAGTGACCTTCAGCAGTCCCTTGAGCAAAAGGGGCTATTTGCTCCCGAATATGTCCTTCACCACAGCCCTTCTGATGGGCACAGCAAGTTTCAACATGAGATTCTTTCTGAAAGCTACTGCTCTGAGCTGAACTGCCCAGAGCCGTGCAGCTGTGGCTACACCCAAAAGGGTCCCAGACCACAGCCGTTCTTCCTCCCTCTGCCCTCCCCACTCTCACCAGCACCACGACTCGCGCCTGGGGCTGCCGCTCGTTCACCAGCTGCACTATGGCCTTGATGCCCCCAGTCACTTGCTCTGCGGTGTGCCCGTGGTTGTTGGTACCGACCCAGACCACCACAATCTGTGGAAAGAGAGGATGGAGCAGTGGTGAGGGGGGCAGGCTGAGGGGGCTCTGGCTGCCCACCCAATCCCTGCTCACCTTGGGCCGGATGTGTTCCAGCTCCCCATTCTCCAGACGCCACAGCACATGCTGTGTGCTGTCACCGCCAATGCCAAAGTTAAGTGCATGCAGAGGGGAAAAGAGCTCCCGCCAGATCTGTGGGCAAGAAGTGGTGTGGGCACAGGGGCATTGTCAACATGGACCACCGCTCTCTATCCAAAGGTTAACCAAATGTTGTCATGTTAGAGCTTTGTTTTATGAAAGCAGTCTGGTTAAATCTCACCTTAAGCAAATCCCAATATGGTCAAACCTCACTTTACGTAAACCCATCATAGTCTCATTTTCATGAATCCCCATAGAAGCAAGACTCCTTTTACGAAAACTCATTCTTCTTGAGCCAGGTATCAAACCAACAGCATTCCAGTTGAGCTTTACTTTGAGAAAAGCCATGGTTTAACACCCCTTAGTGAATAGGTAGCATAATTGAGCTCCCTTAGTAGAGACCTACTGACCTTCATTTTGTAGAAACAACTATAGCTTTGTGGAAATCCATTAGGGCTGTGCACTAATTTAAGCAAACAAAGAGCCTCATGGTAGCCAATCTTCTTGCAAGAAGCCTCATTTTAAGTCTCACTATACACAAACCCAATATGACAAAAAGCCAGGACACAACACACATCCTTCTCAGTAGAACGTGGCACATTATACAGAAATTCTGGGTGTCCGGTATTACCTGAGGGTATTTTGAGTACCCCAAACACCGCCTGGCCCAGGGTCTGGTCCAGGAGAATCAGTGAAGGCACAAGCCTGGGTGGGGCAGGAGGAGAGGGATGGACCTCACCTCGCACTGGTGCATCAGCTGGACCAAGGAGTCACCGATGAAGACGACTTCGGGTTCCTTATCTTTGCTGTCGGCTACGAACCGATGGTGCTTTGGGGACGCAAAGGAGGGGAGTCAAAGGCATGCACACTGCGGCGCCCGCCCCACCCCCGCTTCCTTAGGCAGCACCACCCCAACTGCCCTCAGTTTCCCAATCTCCCAGCGAGAGCTGCGCGAACCAGCTGCTCTCCCAAGAGTCTCCCCGCCCTCCCCACCCCCAGCCCCGGCCTCCGGAGTATCGCAGGCGGGATCGCTCACCAGGGACATCCAGCGCCCGTCGCCCTGCACGTCCTGCACCGGCGTGGGCTTGCTGGCTGGGTTCTCGTCTCCACTCATCTTGGCGCCTCCGCTCCTGCAGGACGAGCGAGCGCGGTCGGTGGGACAGTGTTCCGGGAGGAGGTGGCGCCGCCACGCCCACCCCTACCCCTCAGGCAACAATGGACGGTCCCGAAGCCCGCACTCCAGCGGAGGGCGCGACGGATTCCCGGGCACCGCCCCCGCTCCCGGGGCGGAAACCTTCACTTAGGAGGGGAGGTAGAATTGGGAAGCTTCGCTTCCCCTACGGTGGCCGTGCAGTGGGCTCGTCCGGCGCTTCCTGCTCGGGCTGCTCACTCGGGCCGCGGCGGCGGCGGCTGGCGCACGCAGGCACCGGGGCGTGGGGGCAGGAGACCATCCAACATGCCGTGGGGAGGAGGGGAGAAACCACCCTACCGGCGTCACGGGGAGGAGCGAAATACCTGAAGGCCGAGAGTAGGCGGGGAAAATCTAGTGCCAGTCCTGGGGGAAGAAACCGTCTGCTGTAGGGCGAGAAGTGTGGGGAGGGGCCGGGGGTGGGGCTGCATGTGTGTCGCTCATTCACGTGGTGGTGGGGGAGTGAGTGGACGAGTCCATTCCTTGGATCCTTTGAGGGGGTGGCTCTACGCACCTGGCTAGGAAGGGACGCACCCATTTTCAGACGTAGGCGAGAGAAAAAGGAGGATGGCAAAATGTGAAAATTAGAGGCTCAGCTGAAGGCGACACTTGAAGGCAATGCTGGGACTTTAGTGAGTCTCTGTGGTTACGGCCCTCCCTGCCAAAACCACCAGTTTTTGTGACATAATAGCTAAACTATATCTCTCGGTATTAGAGACATCACTGACCCTGCAGAGAGGGTAGTAGAAGATGCAGAAAGATAAGGGAAATTAGAGATGCTGCAAGGGCCTAGTCTAGCTTGGCGCCCCTCCCGCGCAGCTCACCTTACAGATCTGTGGCCTCCGTTCTCCTCCCTAAACCTATGGCTGACCGACTTCAGTTGGGTGTGTCTGGGCTCTGAAACCTACATCCATAGCCAAGGTCATCTAAGGTCGCTGACTCCCACCTCCTGCCCCAAATTAATCTCAGACCTCAAGTCTTCCCAGATGTCCTTGTTCTGGGGACCAGGTGACGGGGTCCCACCCCCTAAAAATCCTGATCATGTTACTGAAGCTCCACTCCTAAATGAGCCATTCATAGTTATTCATTCCTTCTAGGAAGGTTGATGCTGAGATACAGAGATGCATTTTATTTTATTATGTTTATGTTTTGCCTCAATCCACTTGCCTGGAATAGGGCCTGACTCAGAGTTCAGTTCAGTCGCTCAGTCGTGTCCGACTCTTTGTGACCCCATGAATCGAAGCACACCAGGCCTCCCTGTCCATCACCAACTCCCGGAGTTCACTCAGACTCACATCCATCGAGTCGGTGATGCCATCCAGCCATCTCATCCTCAGTTGTCCCCTTCTCCTGCCCTCAGTCCCTCCCAGCATTAGAGTCTTTTCCAATGAGTCAACTCTTCGCATGAGGTGGCCAAAGTACTGAAGTTTCAGCTTTAGCATCATTCCTTCCAAAGAAATCCCAGGGCTGAATGGACTGGTTGGATCGCCTTGCATTCCAAGGGACTCTCAAGAGTCTTCTCTAACACCACAGTTCAAAAGCATCAATTCTTTGGCGCTCAGCCTTCTTCACAGTCCAACTCTCACATCCATACATGACCACAGGAAAAACCATAGCCTTGACTAGACGGACCTTAGTTGGCAAAGTACTGTCTCTGCTTTTGAATATGCTCTCTAGGTTGGTCATAACTTTTCTTCCAAGGAGTAAGCATCTTCTAATTTCATGGCTGCAGTCACCATCTGCAGTGATTTTGGGGCCCCCAAAATAAAGTCTAACACTGTTTCGTTTCCCGTCTATTTCCCATGAAGTGATGGGACCGGATGCCATGATCTTCATTTTCTGAATGTTGAGCTTTAAGCCAACTTTTTCACTCTCCTCTTTCACTTTCATCAAGAGGCTTTTAAGATTCTCTTCACTTTCTGCCATAACGGTGGTGTCATCTGCATATCTGAGGTTATTGATATTTCTGCTGGCCATCTTGATTCCAGCTTGTGTTTCTTCCAGTCCAGCGTTTCTCATGATGTACTCTGCATATAAGTTAAATAAGCAGGGTGATAATATACAGCCTTGATGTACTCCTTTTCCTATTTGGAACCAGTCTGTTGTTCCATGTCCACTTCTAACTGTTGCTTCCTGACCTGCATACAGATTTCAGAGTTGACTCAGAGTACCAAGTACTATCTGACTGTTCACAAGTATTTGCTGAATGGGTATTAAAAGAATGGGTCTGATTCTGACCTTCTAGCCATGTTGGAGGAGCCAGACTCCAGACACACAACTGAGGGAAGGATCAAGGCTGTGATTAAGAAAGGTACAGGGGACTTTTGTGGGAGGAGAAAGAGATGGACTCTGAGGGTGAAGGATTTCTTAGAAGTAATACCTAAGGCGTTTGGCTTTCTAAGATTGTGAAAGTTGGACAAGCAATATTACCACGTAATGCACAATATTGGAGAAGGCAGTGGCACCCCACTCCAGTACTCTTGCCTGGAAAATCCCAAGAATGGAGGAACCTGGAAGGCTGCAGTCCATGGGGTCGCTGAGGGTCGGACACGACTGAGCGACTTCACTTTCACTTTTCACTTTCATGCATTGGAGAAGGAAATGGCAACCCACTTCAGTGTTCTTGCCTGAAGAATCCCAGGGATGGGGGAGCCTGGTAGGCTGCCGTCTATGGGGTCGCACAGAGTCGGACACGACTGAAGTGACTTAGCAGCAACAATGTACAATATAGCTTATTAGGGTATGGGGAAAACCCTGGTATAGCTCAATTTGAGAGTCTGAGGGGGAGTTCACTGGTGGACTAGTGGTTAGGACTCCAGGCTTTCACAGCGCAGGCTGGGACTCAGTCCCTGATCAGGGAACTGAGAACCCGCAAGCTGCAGGGTGGCAGGTGGGTGGGTGGGGGAACTGAGGGGGACAAGTGTAGTGGGAAAGTTTAGAGGCATCCATTCAACAAGCACTGTTTCAAATTGGATGCTGGCACACCTCATACTTACAGCAGTTATAAGAAGGAGAAGATATCAACTCCATTTTACAGATTAGGAAACTGAAGCTCTGAGCAGCTGCATATTTTGCCAAGGTCACAGAGCTCAAATGTGCCAGTCTGGGCATAAGAACTTAGGTAGTGTGACTCTGAAACCTTGCTCCAAATGACGACCCTATATTGATTCCCTAGGGATTAACCCTGTTGACTGCGTGGGGACTGGCTGTATATACAGGCTGCAACGGCCCCTCTCCCCTTTGGCTTCGCCGCACCTTGTGTCTCAACAGAGAAAGTCCGCCAATAGATGTCTAAACCAATCAGCATTGAGGAAGGGGGCGGGCCTAGTGGACCTATGCCAATTGGTAGATAGAAGGTGGATAGAAGGTGCTTAGGACAAATGAAAGAGATTTCTGAAAGTGAGGCTGGGAGGGGCGGGACTATAACCGGCACGGCGGGCAGCTGGCACGTGCCTCTGGGCCTGTGACTCTCCGGAACTGGATGCCAAAGGTGTGGGAGGGGCTCGCGCATGCGTGCGTGCGTGCCTGCAGGAGGCCTTGTGTGAGGCCCGGAAGAGCGTCAGGCGCATCGAGAGAGCTGGGGTCACCGCGGAAAAGAAGCCATTGTCCCCCACAGCCACGTGGAGTGGGCAGGGCGGGGCGGGGTTCGTTGGGCATAGGAGAAGGTGAGGTGCCCTTCCTCCTCCTTACCTTCACCAACTATACCCCCATCTCTACCTCACCTACCTCACCCAGCCTTGAGGTCTACGCCTCTTCCATGACCAGGCCGCAGTCCCTGATAGCTCCTCTGCTGCCCTTTCTGTCCTGCCGGCTTCCTCTGTCTCTCCAACTTCAATTCTCTTTCCTGCCTTCCTCTTGCTACCATCTCTCCACTTTCTGCATTCTTCAGTACTTCCTCTCCCCCTGGATTTCTCCTCTGTCCCAAATCCCTGTCTGGTTCACCAGATCCTTCCAGTATCATGATCCCTTTCCCATCTCTCATTTTTAAGGATTTCCTCACATCCTCGTTCCATCTAACCCTTGATCTTCTGACAGATCTTCCCATTCAGCATAACTCTCTTGACCCCATCCTGCTCCTATGACTCTGCCTTTTCCCTCATCTTTCCCTGACCAAACCTTTTCCGATTGCTCTCTACCAATCCATTTCTCTCATTTTGAGTCTCTAAATAGTACTCCCACTTCACCCCAAACCATCTCTTCTCATATGACTACCCTGTCTTTATCTTCCAGGGCACCATGGATCCCGGGGAGCCAGCCCCCAAGCCTCTCCAGCAGCCTGAGAAGCCTGGTCGTGTCCGCCGTCGGAAGACCAGGCGGGAGCGTAATGAGGCCCTGGCGGGCAGTCGGCAGCCATTGGCCTATCAGCACCCTCCTGTAGCCAGTCGGGATCCACATATGGTATTGCGGAATTCTGTGGCCCCTACTGCTGCCAAGCTCGTGGTCATAACCCAGGGCCGCCTGAGCCGGGACCACCGGGGTCTCTTCAACCATGAGGTGAAATCTCTGGACGTGGCCCGGCTGCTTAGCAGTGAGTCTCTGGAGTCGGGCACCCCTGCACTCACCACCAAGTCCTCCCCAAGCCCAGGCAGAGGCCAACAACCATCCCTACAGTCAAGGGGCAAGGAAAACCAGGTGCCTGGAGGCTCAGGCCCAGGCCCCCCAGTCCCCCAGAGCTCCCTGACTTGGAGCAGCTGCTGGGGGAGCTGCAATGCCAGCTGATTCTGCCACAAGCCTTCCCTAGGAGAAACCTAGTTCAAGAGGCCAGGGATGCTATCGTGGGCACCTTACAGGCCTGCCATGGCTGTGTGCCTGACCTTACCCTGGTGCTCCGGGGCTGCCAGCCACACTTGCCAGGTGAGCTTACCTCCTGCCTCCTAAACTCCCTTTTCCTTTGTCTGCTCTTGTTCAGCTGTCCCTCATGCTTCTTTCCTCTGTGCCAGGGACCGAGCCTGGGGCCCCTAAGAAGCAAAGGATGACATCTTCCTGGATCAACAGTCCTGAGCAGGCCCCAGGGAGGGGGAGGCAGAGGAGGCGGCAGGGGACAAAGGAGCTCACCTTTGCCGTGCCTCCCACCTCCAGCACTCCTACTGTGCACCGAGTGAGCCTGGCACCACCGAAAGGTCCCTGGCCACCCCCATTATCCCCATTATCCTCGTTGCCTTCGCCATCTGGGGTGGCCTGGGGCCCCCAACAGCCTTTGATCTACTGAAAAGTATCTGGCTGGTAGCCACACCGCCCCCTCCCCGGCCTTGGGGGTTGGCCCACCACAAGTCCTGCCCCAGCCGCCATCACCCTTGTTGCCCCGAAGCTCTGCCTTGGACTGGAGCCCCAGCCCCCCAGCACCACTGCCCAGCCTCTCCTGGATGGTGGCTCAGAGCAGCCCAGAGGCCTGGTCCTTTCCACCCATGAGACTGTACTGAGCAGGGTGAGGCTGGGTTGGGGGCAGGAATCTCCAACTCTGATCACCTCAATAAAGTGTCTTCTTCACAGTCCTCTTGATTTTTAGTGAGTGGGTGGCTCAGGACAGCAGCTTTCCCTAGCTTTGAATTCTGGGTCCAAAGTGGAAGGGAAGGCACTGCCATATGTCACCGTCCTCGTCCCAAAGACCTCCAGTCAGTCTAACAGATCCACCCACTAAGGCCAATTTTGTGCTTGACTCTGGTGATGCTGGGGCTCTGGAGTGAGTGAGACTGAGGCTGTGTCTCCATGGGACTCCCAGTACAGTGGTGAACACAGTTTCAGCCCTTGTGGCATCTGAAAAGAAAGAAGTCCAGGGACTGGGGAGTCCAAGGAGGGAGTGATGACTCTACTCTGCTGATGAGAGTTGACAAAAGACCCTTGTATTTTTTAAGTTCGGTAAAAATTTGCTAGTAGAGGAGAAAAAGAACATTCCAGGCAATCTAGAAATGCTCCTCTATGGAATAGCACGGGTAAGGCCCATTCTGCTTGTATCCCTAGACCATGCTGAGACTTAGCATGAGTCACATCTGGGCTCTGCTTATGAGAGGCTTCTGATCTGGTGGGCACAAGAACAGTGTGTGGGCAGAATCAGGGCAGGAATGGCAGATGAAGCCTGGATATAGTGGCAGACTTTTTTCTTCGGTCTACAATATATTTAACATTTTTGAATCAATTATCTACTGTTACAAATCAGCTTTTAAAAAAAAGATTCTGGCTTCTCTCTCTCTCAAAAAAAAAAAAAAAAAGAATGAAAGCAGAGAAACTAGCATATCAGACTTACTCTCCTTCCTGTCGAAAACTTGCTGAAGCTAAGTTGCAGAGGCTCCTTTTATGGGGTCAACACTCTCCATTTCACCCGCTTATGTTTCCTGCTTGGCCTCTTAACTTGGAAGTTTTTAAAAATGATATTTTGAGGAGCAGCAAATTTTCTGCAGTGGAGGGGGAGGGATGAAGCTAAACATGTGTTGGAATCTGATTGGGAAAATGAAGCGGAGGGGCTTGGACTGTACTCTGTAAAGCTTTTCCAGGGCTCCCATTGCCCACAGGGAAATGGTAAAGTCAGTACCAGGGTGTAGGGGACTGACTGGGAGATCACACAGGTGTGACTTGGTTGAGGTCTTTTAGGAAGGTTATGGCAATGCTGGGTTTGAACTCAAGCAATTGATTTCAGAGTCTGCTTGTGGGTTTCTTGTAACACCACCCCTTCTGCCTCATGGCAACTGATTTTCACACCTTGGTAAGCAGTGACAGGACAGGGTCAGGCAGTAGCGATTGTGGCTGAGGGCTCTCTACCACTCGGAGTTGTGTGATCCAGAACAGGTGGTTTACCCACTCTGCCTCTGTGTTTCTGTAGGAACTTCACAGGGTGCATGGGATCTGGAGTGGCCACAGCTGGTGATGGCTGTCATGGGGGCGGGGATGGGTAATCAAAGAGCTATTTGGGAGCTAAACTGAGGGGAGGTCAGAACAGAGCTGGGGCCTGGGGGTTGTGGGTCATCCTGAGATGGCAGCCTGGAGGAGGATGCTCGACTTGGGGGAATGCATTGGAGTTCATTTTAGGACACTGGGAGCCTGAGGTATCAAGGAGACTACCCAAGGGGAGTACTGGGGCTGGAGAAGGGTGGTGCGGATGGGAAAGGGGCGGCCCCTCCCACGGCGATTGGGTAGGGGCCAGGCCGGGTCATCCCAGAGGAGAAGGCAGGGAGCGCAGTGCCCAGCGGCCCCTTTAATCGGGGCCGCGCGCCGGCCGGCCCGCGCGCTCTCGCCGCCGTCGCCGGGCCGGAGTCGGAGCGGGAGCGGAACCGGGCCCGGGCTGGTGCAGGAGAGGGTGGAATGGAGCCCCCGCGCGCACCCCCTCTGCGCCGCCTGCTGCCGCCGCTGCTGCTCCTAATGCTGCCGCTGCCCCCCGCGCCCGGGCCAAATACGTGCGGGGCAACCTCAGCTCCAAGGAGGTGAGCGCGCCCGGCCCTCCCTGCCACCCTCCGGGCCCCTGAGGGACCGGAGGGAGAGAAGGGGGGAAGCTGCCGCCCCCGCCCCCTGCCGCCCCTCCCGGAAGGTCCCTGAGAGCCTGGGGGCGTGGAGGCAGGGGCGATGAGGGACTGGGTCTGGGTTGAGGCTGAAGAGGCCCAGGGGATAGAGAGGAGCCTCGGGAATTGTAGGAGGGACATTGAGGTCAGAGTTGGGCGAGGAGGGGGCGGGGTTGGGAGAGTCAGAGTTTGGGGTGGGGGGTGGGGGAACCGAGGTGGTGCTGAAGGGACAGCACTTTTCACTGCAAGAAAGCCTGAGTTCACACTCCTGCTCAGGACCCAGAGAGGGCCATTTGGAATACTCCCCAGCATTGATGGGCTCTTGGACCACTGTGGGCTGTGTGTGTGTGTGTGTAACAAAAGATGTCCAGTGTGTGTGTATGTGGCTCTGTTTGTGTGTCTGTGTCTGTATGTGTCTGTGACAAAAGATGTCCAGTGTGTGTGTGTGTGTGTGTGTGTGTGTGTGTCTGTCTGTCTGTCTGTCTGTGACAAAGATGTCCAGGATGGGGATCTGGCCCTCCAGGCTTTCTCTGGCACCTGAGAAATGGGAGAAGTGTTTGAAAGGAGGGGAAGAAACTTGGAGGACATCCTAAGCAGGAATCCTGGAACCCAGGTGAAAGGATAACAGAAGAATTTTGGAGGTGACCTGGTCCCCTTTATGCTTCTTAGGAAACCAGGAACTCCAGGGTAGGGAAGGAAAAGTTGAGGGGGGGACTATGGAGTCAAGGAGAGTTCTCAAAGGGCTCAGAAAAAAGCCTGAATGGGCCTCTTTTCCAGGACTGGGTGTTCCTGACGAGATTTTGCTTCCTCTCGGATTATGGCCGACTAGACTTCCATTTCCGATACCCTGAGGTGAGCCTTGCCCAATCACTCACCATGCTGAGGCTGGACACCCCCTTGGCCTCCGAAGGCAAAGGCTACCCCAGCTCCTCAACTCCCCACATCTCTGGGTTTGCAGGCCAAGTGCTGTCAGAACATCCTCCTCTATTTTGACGACCCATCCCAGTGGCCAGCCGTGTACAAGGCAGGGGACAAGGTGAAGTCTGTGAGGAAGGTGGGTGGGGGACAAGGTTGAAGCTGGACAAGGAGTGACCACATCCCTGTCCTTGCCTAGGACTGCCTGGCCAAGGAGTCAGTGATCAGGCCAGAGAACAACCAGGTCATCAACCTCACTACCCAGTATGCCTGGTCAGGCTGTCAGGTATGGGCCCAGCCTGGGGAATGGGCAGGTGCTGAAGGTCCAGGCAGGCTTCAGCCTTCGCGCTCCTCCTCAGGTGGTGTCAGAGGAGGGAACTCGTTACCTGAGCTGCTCCAGTGGCCGCAGCTTCCGCTCGGTGCGTGAAAGGTGGTGGTACATCGCGCTCAGCAAGTGTGGCGTAAGTGACTGGGGCCTTCTCCTCCTTGCCTTCCTGTCAACCCCTTCCCTGCCCAGGGGTACCCCCACCCCACTTCCTTAGGCCGCCACACTCTCCACAGGGAGATGGGCTGCAGCTGGAGTACGAGATGGTCCTCACCAACGGCAAGTCCTTCTGGACGCGGCATTTCTCTGCTGATGAGTTTGGTGAGCATGTGGGGACCTAGCATCTCAATGGGAACCTAGAACTGGGAGCCTGTTGAGGGAAGACCCCTGCTGACTGCAGGGTTTCCTTCTGCCAAATTGGCAGGGATCCTGGAGACCGATGTGACCTTCCTCCTCATCTTCGTCCTTATCTTCCTCCTCTCCTGTTACTTTGGATGTGAGTCCAGCCCATGGTGGGGGCTGAGCGAGGGGGGAAGAGAGAAGATGGGGGAGGGGGACAAGGTTGGAGGGCAGCCAACCTGTGTACAGCCTTCCCTTATCCTCCTCCTAGATTTGCTGAAAGGTCGTCAGTTGCTTCACACGACTTATAAAATGTTCATGGCTGCAGCAGGAATGGAAGGTGAGGTTTAGAGTATCTTAACTTTTGAGTTCTATAAGAGGAAGAGCTTAGGGCTCAGCTACCTAGGCCTAAGAAAGGAAGGGCTGGGGGCCTGGATTCTTAGGTCTGAGAGAGGAGGGGCTGGGGGTCTGGACTCCTGGGTCTGAGGGAGGAGGGGCTGGGGGTCTGGACTTCAGAGCATCCCAAGAAGTCAGCAGGAATAGAGAGTCTAAATCCTGATGGGGATGAACAAAGGGCTCTGGTCGTCTGGATCACAGTGCTAGGGAAGAGTGTTGCTCTAAAGCTGGTGTCTGTCCTTTCCTCTCGCTGCCTGTCCGCCCCTCAGTCCTGAGCCTCCTATTTTTCTGCATCTACTGGGGCCAGTATGCCACGGATGGCATTGGCAACGAGAGTCTGAAGATCCTGGGTGAGAAAGAAGTGGGCCCGGGAGGGTGTGGGGCTCTTCCCCGGCGGAGCCCCTGTGTCTGAGCTGCCCTCTCCTCCTTCTACCAGCCAAGCTGCTCTTCTCCTCCAGCTTCCTCATCTTCCTGCTGATGCTGATCCTTCTGGGGAAGGGATTCACGGTGACACGGTGCCCATGCTGGGGCGGGAGGGAGCACAGCAGGGATGAGGTGGCTGGGCAGGGGGGCAGGGCAGAGATTGGGTTGGGGGAGGGGTGGCTACCCCCTCCTCTCTGACGGCCCCCACCCCTGCTGTCTCCCCTCATGGCCTGCCGCCAGGGGCCGCATCAGCCATTCAGGCTCGGTGAAGTTGTCTGTCTACATGACCCTGTACACCCTCACACATGTGGCGCTGCTCATCTACGAGGCCGAGGTGAGTCCCCTAAAAGCTCAGGCTTTGCTCTGTCCTCCCCACCCACAAAGCTTTTAGTGGCCTCTTCCACCTGCCTGCTAGTGTTCTTCCTGGCTCTCTCTCCCCACTCTGTGGTTTTCTGCCTTTCCATCTGTCTCCCTAAGTGCATTCCCGTCTCTCTACGTGGCTTTCTTCCTCCTTCCTCTGTCTCTCGCTGTCTGTCACATTTCATGCTCAGTGTCATGACTAAGTTCAGGAGTCACACAGACCTGGAGTCCACTCTGGCTCTCCCATTTCCCAGGTGGTTGACCATGACTGATGCCCACTCCACCCCCAGATCTGTTTCTTCTTCTGTAAAATGAGGAGGGTCTTACCTACCCCAGGGGACTTCTCTAAGGCTTTATATATCACCTTGACTTTGGCTGAAAGGCTTTCTGCTTAGCCTCAGTTTTCCCCTTCTGTAAAATGGGGTGAAAATAAGATCTGCTTCATCAACTTGGTGCAAACAGAAGAACTTACACTTGGTGGTGTTCAGCTCTGTGCTGGGCCATGGTAGCAGAGACAGTTGCTATCTTTTCACTCTCTCTCTCTGCGTCTATCCTTTCATCTCCATCTTCCGTTCTCCTACTGCTTCTGTCCTGATCAAGTGCCTCTGTGCCCTTTGAGGGTATTTGAGGGTGGGGTCTGGGGTCCCTGTGAGGAGGGCCAAAGGCCAGGGCTGTAACTGACCCTCTCCCTTGGGTCCAGTTCTTTGACCCGGGCCAGGTCCTGTACACCTATGAGTCGCCAGCGGGCTACGGGCTCATTGGGCTGCAGGTGGCCGCCTACGTGTGGTTCTCCTATGCTGTGCTCGTCTCCTTGCGCCACTTCCCGGAGAAGCAGCCCTTTTACGTGCCCTTCTTTGCTGCCTACACCCTCTGGTGAGATGTGCTGGGCCCCCAACCTGTCCATGTCTTCCCCGGCTCCCCAGAAACGGCTGTCTTCAACTCAGACCCTCTTCTGGGAGGCAGATGGACTTTAAGTTAGACAGCTGTCACCAGAGTCTGCCACTTACTCACTGTGTAACCTGGAAACAATTCCTTTCCCAAAGTGAAAAAAAAAAAAAAAAAAAAGCCTCAGGTCGCCTACCCAGAAAGAGGAATTGTCCAGAGTATCTTCTGCAAATGGGTGTCTTGAGGGTGCATAGGGCAACAGATAAGGGCTTTGAGTGTGGCACATAGTAAATGTCCAACAAAAAGTAGTTGGGATTCTTTTCATTTAACATGGCATAGCAGTAAAGTTTGGAGAAGGCAATGGCACCCCACTCCAGTACTCTTGCCTGGAAATCCCATGAACAGAGGAGCCTAGTGGGCTGCAGTCCATGGGGTCCTTAAGAGTCAGACACGACTGAGAAGCTTCACTTTCACTTTTCACTTTCATGCATTGGAGAAGGAAATGGCAACCCACTCCAGTGTTCTAGCCTGGAGAATCCCAGGAACGGGGAGCCTGGTGGGCTGCCGTCTGTGGGGTCGCGCAGAGTCTATGGGGTCGCATGACTGAAGCAACTTAGCAGCAGCAGTAGTTACGGGCTTCCCAGGTGGTGCAAGTGGTAAAGAACCCGCCTGCCAATGCAGGAGCTGTAAGAGACACAGGTTTGATCCCTGGGTGGGAAGATTCCCCTGGAGGAGGAAATGGCAACCCACTCCAGTATTCATGCCTGGAAAATCCCATGGACAGAGGAGCCTGGTGGGCTACACAGTCCAGAAGGTCGCAGAGTCAGACACAACTGAAACAATATAGCACACACACACAGCAGTAAAGTAGGTGGATTCTTTTAAATGATTTACTTTCTCATGTATGCATTTTAAACATTTGTTTACTTATTTATCTGGTTGTGCTGGGTCTTCGTTGAGGCATGTGGGATCATTAGTTGCAGCATGTGAACTCTTAATTGCAGCATGTGGGACCTAGTTTCCTGACCAGGGATCAAACTCAGGACTGGGATTGTGGAGTCTTAGCCACCGGACCACCAGGGAAGTCCCAAGTAGGTGGATTCTAAGCCAGATTACCTGGATTTAGATCCCAGTTCTAAAGCTTGTGGGGCTTCCCTGGTGGCTCAGATGGTAAAGAATCTGCCTGCAATGCAGCAGGAGATCTGGGTTTGATCCCTGGTTTGGGAAGATTCCCCCGGAGAAGGGGATGGAAACCCATTCCAATACTCTTTTTTTTTTTTCCCCACTCCAGTATTCTTGCTTGGCAGGCCATGGGATTGCAAAGAGTTGGACATGACTGAGTGACTAACACTTTACTTCACTTTCTAAAGCTTGTAAACTGTGTGACATTACACACATCAATTAAATTCTCTCTGCCTCAGTTTCCACACCTGTTTAATAGGGATGGAAATTGTACCTGCCTCATAGAGTCACTGTGAGAGTTACATGAGTGTGTATTGATGAAATGCTTAGTAACAGGTCTGGCATGCAGTAAGTCCTTAATCATTATTATTATATGTTAATTCAGTCATCAAACATCTGTTGATTTCCTATCAGGTGCCAGAATTTGGGGTGGGGTTAGAACTGAGTTAAATTCAACCTACTGCTTGCCCACCCCCCTCACCACATTTCCCAGGCCAGTGGGATTCCTGTCTCCTTTTAATGTCTGGCTTCTGAAGGTCACACTGGCTTCCCTCCAGTTTGGGACCCACTTGGGGGTGTGTGTGTGTGTGTGCATAGCAGGGGATTCGGGGCCATGGGGTGGGGTGGAAGGCAGGGATGGTGTTTCTACAGACCCACTGCCTTCCCTTCAGGTTCTTTGCAGTTCCAGTCATGGCTCTGATCGCCAACTTTGGGATCCCCAAGTGGGCCCGGGAGAAGATTGTCAATGGAATCCAGTTGGGGATCCATCTGTATGCCCACGGCGTGTTCCTGGTGAGGCTGGGCATCCAGGGTTGGAGGCGGTGGGAAACCAGGGTGGAGGGAAACCTGAGGTGCCTGAATTTCTGTTCTGAGCGCTTGATCCATTTCCTTCAATTCATCCTTTAGGCATTCAACACGCATTTACTGAGAGCCTGCTGGGTCTTTTCAGGCTGTTCCACTGTATCCCCCAGAGTCTACCCTCTTCTATTCGTTTCTCCTACTTTTGTGTCCTGGGCTCTTCCCCCATCCCCATTTCCATCCTGATCCTGGGTCCCCGGACTCTCACTTTCCCCCTTCTGTATCCCCACAGCCTTCCCTAAGCCCCTTGGTCTCTACTCCCCCGCCGGCCCCTCACATTCTCCCATCTCTGCCACTCCATCACAGGAAGAAGCCACCGGAATGGGTCAGGCTAGGGCTCCAGGGGGCCTAGATCTGAATGGCAGCAGGGGTTACCAGCACCAGCTCTCTTCTTTGCACTGGTTTACATCCTGTCTGGCTTTCTGGGAGTCCAGTCCTTCTGTTCATTCATTCTTCCATCCATCCATCAACCATTCAGTGGGCACCTTTCTCAGACCAGCCTGTTTCATGCTGGGAACACCCATATGCCTTTATTTCTGCTGTCTTGTGTACTTGGCAGAGCAGCCCCAGGGCAGGATGGATAATAGTCATTGAAACCACTCTACAGAGAGGGGAAGCTAATGCCCAGAGAGGGGAAGAGACCTGCCAGGCTCCATGGCTATTGATGGGGGTGGTGGGGTTCTCTAGCAGACCGAAGATCTGGCATAAGTGGGAACCAGACAGGGAAATAGGCATTGCTGAGGGTCCCAGCTCCTGACTTGACGGGTCCACCATGTATTCTTTGTTGGGAATATACTCAGCCACTGAGGGAGGGGGCCAGGTTCCCCATGTTCTGCCCTGGAACCTGACTTAGGTACAGCCTCACTTTCCTGGGATGGTTCCTCTTGAGGCTCTGCAGGAAGTCACAGAGGGACAGAGAGAGGCAAAATGCTGAGAACCCACCATGTGCCAGGGCTTCCCAGGTGGTGCTAGCAGTAAAGAACCTGCCTACCAATGCAGGAGACCTAAGAGACGCAGGTTTGATCCCAGGGTTGGGAAGATCCCCTGGGGGTGGGCATGGCAACCCACTCTAGTACTCTTGCCTGGAGAATCCCATGGATAGAGACTGGCAGGCTGCAGTTCATAGAGTCAACTAGAGTCAGACACGATTTAGCACACACGCACTCACCATGTACCAGAGTCTGCACCAGCGATTTTCATTTCCACCCTCTTTTCATCTTTCCACGTAGGCACTGCAACTCCTTTTGTGCAGTGATGCTCTGGGAGTTTAATCAGTGTGCCCCAGATCCCATATGCAGTGAACTGTGGGGCCAGGAGGTGGGGTGCAGGCTCAGAACACAGTACCCTTTCTGCTATACTTCACCTTTGCCCAGTTTAAAAATGCTCACATTAGCTCAGAGCAGCTCCACCACCAGCAGGCATTCCATCGCTCTGGTTTCAGCTCCTTGTTCACTTATTCAGCAACAACCTTGGAGGGACTGAGCTGGGCTCCCATGTGCAGTGCTAAGGTCACCCCAGTCCCTACCCTTGTGGCCTCCCAGCTAATCCGGAGACATCTCTATATTGAACCATTATTTACTGAGAGCTTATATGTGTCAGGCACTGTTCTAGAATATGTTGGGGATTCAGCAGGGAAAAGAACCATCAAGTACCTGCCATCAAGGAGCTAACATTCTAGAGTCTGTCAGTTGCTCTCCAATTGAATTTTCTGTTTATGAAAATGTTTTACCATCTGTGCTGTCCCATACAATAGCTACTAACCCTATGTGGCTACTGAACACTTAAATGTGGCCAGTGTGACTGAGAAAGTTTTAGTTTAATTTTGGTTATTTTAAATTTAAATAGCCACATATAGCTAGTAACTATTGTACTAGATGGGCTTCCCAGGTGGTGCTAGTGGTAAAGAACCTGCCTGCCAATGCAGGAGACCTACAAGATCCAGGTGCAGTCTCTGAGTGGGGAAGATCCCCTGGAGGAGGGCACAGCAACCCACTCCAGTAGTCTTGTGCGAGAATCCCATGGACAGAGGAGCCTGGCGGGCTACAGTCCATGGAGTCGAAAAGAGTTGGACACAACTGAAGCGACTTAGCACACCCACATCCTACTAGATATCATAGGATGCTGCAGCTTAACCATTCAGTGATAACTGGGAGCTCAGGGCTTTGACTGAGGAAGCGCCTGCAGAGTAGTAAAGAGTGGTGATGGAATGAAAGTTAGAGCCCAGGACATTGTGAGAGCCCAGAGGAGGTGTCAAGTTCAAGGGTTTCAGAGAAGCAGGGGTATCGAGTAAGCGGGAGAATCCTTCGGGCTCCAGTTTATGAAGGCAGCCTGAGGCCTGGACAGCCCTTCTCCAACCTGTGCCTGCCCTTTACCCCAGATCATGACACGCCCTTCGGCGGCCAACAAGAACTTCCCATACCACGTGCGCACGTCGCAGATCGCCTCGGCCGGAGCCCCGGGCCCTGGAGGCAGCCAATCCGCAGACAAGGCCTTTCCGCAGCACGTCTATGGGAACGTGACGTTCATCAGCGACTCGGTGCCCAACTTCACGGAGCTCTTCTCCATACCCCCGCCCGCCTCCTGCGTAAGCCCCGCGCCCCCGGCGCCCGAGGAGCTGCTGGCGCCGCCCCTGGAGTACCTGACCCCGATCCCGGCCCCTCCACCGCCCTCCACGCCCAGGCGCCTGAGCCCACCCCCTGCCTTTCGCAACCCCCGCGCCCCAACGCCGCGCCGCGACCGTCCCCCGGCACCTGCGCCCACCTTGCCAGACTGGGTCCTGGCGCTGTTGCGTACGCCCCCTCAGACACCCCGCACGGTGCCCCTGCCGCCGTTGGCCTTCCGCGGTTCTCCCCCACCTCCCCGGCCACCGCCGGAGTTCGCCCGGCGCACCCCGACTCCCCCGCTTGAGTACCTGGCCCCACTGCCCAGGCGCCCCTGACTGCCCCCTGCGCCCACACCCCTGGAGGGGGGATCATCGCGGGGAGGGGGGACGGGCCTTCGGGGCTGCATCTGCCCCTCCATGGGTCCAGGACGGCATCTGATCCTGACCCCCTCCCAGGCCGGGAAGCAGGTGGAGGAGACAGCGGTGGCGGCGGCGGTGGCCCCCGAGGGGCCGCGTGGTGACCATGGCCGAGCCGGGCGCGGTCTCCCCGCCCCCTTCCTCTCGGTTCCCCAAGGCGGCCGACCCAAGCTGGGATGGCCCGACGCCGCCCTACCAGCCGCTCGTGCCCCAGACAGCGGCGCCGCACACCGGCTTCACCGAGTACTTCAGCATGCACACGGCCGGGGGCACCGCACCCCCGGTCTGAGCACCCCTGCCCTCCCCTGCCCCATGGGCCGCGCGCCAGGCCCCGGCCGGGCTCCAGATCCCCTCTCTAACCCGGTCCCAGGGCTCTGCCATCCCCGGCCTTGCCAAACCTCCCCACCCCGCGTGCCCAGGTAGGGGTGTGTAGGGTCCCGCTCCCGCCCAGTCCCCCTTTGACTCTTGTGCCAAACGGTCCCGCGGGAGCCGCTCTCCCCGTCCCCCCCTCAGCCCCCCTGCCCCGAGCGGCACCGGATTCTGGGCTCCCGCTGTTCCGTGACCTCCGGCCCCTGGCCCCCCTCCGAGACCTCTGACCCTGCCGGACACCCGGAACACCAGTGACGATCGCCGGGACCCTGCCTGAGGCTCTCCAGGAATCCGCGACCCCGAGCCACTGCTCCCAGGACAGATATTGTGAAGCTACTCTCAACTCTGAAACCTTCCCCTGGATCTCTGTGACCTCGGACCCGTACTCTGCCCACCCTATCTCCATCCCGGAGGCCCTCCCTCAGGTCCTTGGCAGAAAGACTTTTCCCCCTTCTTGCCAAAATAAAGAGGATTCGTTGAGTTTTTATCTTTAAGATGGGCTCTTTTACATCTTGATAGTGCTCAGAGACCGGGCTGAACACGAACCGTTCCAGGCTCGGGACCTCAGTGTGCCCAACTGTGAAATGGTATCTTGTGAGGGACCTGCATAACCTGCCCTTTTGTTGACCCATAATCGGAGAGCCCTGAAGGTATGAATCATCATCTAGCAGAGTCCTCTTGCTGTACAGCTTTATTTTTACCTTCTCTGCCCCAGTTATAGGTAGAAGCGCCCTCCAGTGGCCGATGCTTTGCTCAGCCACCTGCACCAGGAGTTCGAATTAAGATTTTAGCATCGCGCATGTGTAATTCTCACTTCACCGGCCGAGGCGGTCTGCTGCGCCTGCGTCTAGGAACAAATGGGCGGGGAAGTTTCCGGGAAGTCTCCCTTTGTGGAGGGGGTGGGGTTGGGTGCTCTGCAGTCCTCCCAGGGCCGCTCTGACCTGCATCTCTGCAACTTCTCGCCTCCTCTTTATTTTTTATTCCACAGCGGCCGCTAGGCCCCCGCCCTCTCGTCCTCCCCGCGTTCTTCCCGTGGCCGCTCTCGCCCTAGCGTCCCCTCGTCTCTCTGATCTGGCTCATCCGGCTCGGACGGGAGTCGCGGGTGGGTGAGCAAGCGAGTTGGTCTATGGGATCCAGGCCTGAGCCCCTGAAGACTGACTCTGCCCTGGGCACCCGCTCGCGCTCCGCCCCTGGCTGGAGGGTTCTCTCCCGGAGGACCCTCCGGTCCAGGACGTGCCCACATCCTTGATGTAGGCCACCGCCGAACTGTACACCCCTTCGCCCACTGGGGACCCGAGTGGTCTATAAGGTCCGTTTTGGCCTGCAGCCGCCTGCGACTGTAACTGCTGGACATCGTTTATGGGGTCAGCTAGCCTATGGGGGCCCATGTCTACAAGAGACTCCCATGGCCCCTAAGGGTCTGCCCCGTCCATAACGACCCCCGTTACAGGATTTTCCATGGGTCTGTAGGACCCACCGTGCCATCTCCAGAAGCCGGCGACAGCGGCTGTCCCAGCGGCTCCTGGACCCCGCTGGTCTACAAAGCCATGTCCCATCCATAGAGGTCTCATTTGCAGGGCTTCAAACGGGGTGGAAGGCCCTCTCCAGGGCTTTACGACCCGTCAGTACGGGAGGAGGCGGCGATGGCCCTGGGTCGGGCTCTGGCTGCGGCGCTGGCTGTATTATTGGCCGTGCTGGGGCCACTATCTCCTGGAGCCCAGGCAGGGGACTGCAAGGGGCAGCGGCAAGTGCTGCGGGAGGCTCCAGGCTTCGTGACAGATGGTGCGGGCAACTACAGCGTCAATGGCAATTGCGAATGGCTCATCGAGGGTGAGTGGGGCCGCGTGGGTCACACACACCCGCTGGTGCGCTAATTCATTCATTTGTGCCCTCATTCATCCACTGACCACGTTCCCCAGAACCCATTCTGGTCCAGGCCCTTTGCTCTAAAATGCAGCCAACCTGGGCCCTGCCTTGGAAGGCCTTGAAGTCTGATCGGGGAGTTGCAACCAGACCCAGATGGACAATTACAAGCCACAGCATCAGTGCGGGCTGTTCTGAGTAATCCTTAGATACTCAGGGACTACTCTGGTGGTCCAGCAATTAAGACTCAGTGCTTCAGCTGCAGGGCAGGGGACGAGAGTTCCATCTCTAGTGGTGACTAGGATCCTGCATGCTGCTTGATGTGACCAAAAAGTAAAAACAAATTAAAAAAATTTTTTTAACTTCATTTAAAAAGAAGTTGTTGGAAATCAGGCTTTGAGCCCAGCCACCTGGCTTCAAATTTGGGTTCCGCTTCTTCCTAGCTTTGTGAATTTAGGCAGGTGGCTTCCTTTCTCTAAGATTTGGCTTTCCCTCTCTGCATGTGGTGATAGTAATAGTACTCACCTCTTAGGGCTATCGCAATTAAATGAGAACAGGTACTTTCTGTGCCTGGTACATAGTAAATATCCAATAAATGTCCTTAGGATTATTAGTGTTGTTCTTTTTAAAGTGCTTCAATGAAAGCATTTTTTCAGTCATTCATGTACCAGGTGTTGTAATCCATGATGACTTGGGGCTTGGAATCTAGTGGGAGAGACAGACACGTTAATAGTCCAACCCGGAGTGGTCGAGGCTGTGATGGAGGAACCTCACGGACCTGGGGATGCCCAGAGGAGGTACCTGATCCTGTGGGGTGGGTGAGAGCAGAGAAGGCTTCCTGGAGGAGGAGATGTCTGAGCTGAGGACTAAAGACCTATGGGAATCATCCAGGAGGAGGAGAAAAGCATTCCAGGAAGAGGGAATAGCCTGTGCAAAGGCCTCATCTTTACTGTTCTGGGCTCCCAGTCTAGTGGGGGAAACAAATCCACCCCTAGGGAGTGAGAACCTCAGAGATGGCATCTGACTTAGCCTGGGCTATGCCTGAGACCAGAGGTGTATGTAGGAGAGAGCAAAAGGGCATTCCAGATAAGGAGAATAGCCCATGCAAAGGCCCGATAAGAGTATATGATGCTTTTGTGTGTGTGAGTCGCTCAGTCGTGTCCCATTCTTTGCGATCCCATGGACTGTAGCCCACCAGGCTCCTCTGTCTATGGAATTCTCCAGGCAAGACTACTGCAGTGGGTAGCTGTTCCCTTCTGCAGGGGAATCTTCCCGACCCAGGGATTGAACCCAGGTCTCCTGCATTGCAGGCAGATTATTTAAGATATCTATGTGTTAGGACAGAATCCAAGAAGACAGTGAGCCAGCGGCTGGAGGGTTGGGAGGAACCAGAAGGTATAGGATGTGGTGATTTTGAGCTGTGCCCTGAAGACAATAAGGAGGTGGAGGAGCAATCTAAGGCAGTGTCTAGAGAAGTCCAGGAAGGCCTCCCTTGGCAGCAAATGAGGAGCTAGCCTCCAGGGAGAGGTGGGAGTCCCCCAGAGGAGATCCTGGACAAAGACCAGAGATGTGACAGGGCCGGGGTCATGCCAGACCTCCTTTTGCAGGCTTTGGAGCTTGGTCTTTATCTGGGGACACAGGGCATCCTTGGAAGGTTTTCAAACAGGGAAAGTCATGATTCAGTTTATGGTTTAGAAGATCTCTATGGCTGTTGTGTGGGATATGGGTGAAGCATGTTTCTTGGGGTTGAGTGTGTCTGTCCCCAGTGTGGGCGCCATCCTCATCTAGGGGTTGAGAAGAGAATGGGAAGTTTGTGTATGCATTGAGGATGTAAATTACTTTCTGGCTTTGAAGAGCTCCAGGCTGGTTGGGGATGGTAAGGCTAGACACAGACATTCAGCCTCCAGTGTGCTCAGGGCTGAGATGAGGGGCAGCCACTGAGCAGGGTTCTGAAACATGCACCGGAGTGTTGTTCAATCACTAAGTCTGATCTGACTCCTGTGACCCCATAGACTACAGGATGCCAAGCTTCCCTGTCCATCACTATCTCTTGGAGTTTGCTCAGACTCATGTCCATTAAGTCTGTGGGTGCTATCCAACCATCTCATCCTCTGTCATCCCTGTCTCCTCCTTCTCTGAAGCTTTCCCAGCATCAGGGTCTTTTTCAGTGAGTCAGCTCTTTGGACTTGGTGGCCAAAGTATTGGAGCTTCAACTTCAACATCAGTCCTTCCAGTGAATATTTAGGGTTAGGAGTATACCAGGTAAAAAAGGAAACAGCCCTATGAAGACAAAAGAAGGGGTTGTGGAGCTTTGCTCGTGGTCCAGCGGTTAGGTCTTCACTGCAGGGGACATGGGTTTGATTCCTAGTGGGGAACTAAGATCCCATGTGCCGCCAGCAAAATAAAGAGGACTGGTGGGTCTCAGAGCCATGTCTCAGCTCGTCTGATCTGGCTGAATTGTTGGCTGGGAAGAGCAAAGCAGGCCAGAAACAGGGGAGGAAAGGCCCAAATGTCACAATGAGCAGCTTGACTTTTCTCTGGGGATTGATGGGGAGCCAGAGAGGGATTTTGAGCAGGAGTGAGGTGTCGCTGTCAGACTGGGTGAGGGGCAAACTGGAGGGTGTGCTTGTCTTGTAGGAAAGGATGAGTTCTGAATTGGGGTAGGAACTAAGTGGGTGGAGAGGCATGGAGAATGCTGAGAGATGTGTGACGTTTCACCCATGAGACCTGGGGAGTGGTTGGCTGGATGTTGGGGTCAAGAGGAGTCTGGGAGACTTCTGGATCCCTCCTTGAGGCCCTATCCTTCCCAGTGTCTGTCACCTCTAAGAACCAACATGTTTCCTCATCTATTAAAAAGTAAACAAATGATGCACTTACTTTTTTTTTTTTTCCATGTTCACACTTCGTTGGGCCCAGTCCTCGTAAGGATTCGTAACATCTTTATGAATAAGAGGCAGTAAGCCTTTGAAAAGCAGGGGCGTTTGGGCTCAGATCTCTGTCCAGCATGGTCTAGGGATTAGGCCCTTGTTGGATGGAAACAGAAGGACTTGGACTCAGGGAGGAACTTCAGGAAGGCAGATGGTGAGCCGGCGGCCCCCGGCAGACACTTGACAAAGATGTGTTTGTTGTGATTCTAGGGACAGAGCTTTATAGTGTGGTTGTGGCTGGTAAGATTCCGGGAGGTCTGTTTGCCTGGCCTGGCTGAATGGTTCTTCTGCGTACTCCAGACCACAGTTCGAGGTCTCTGCGTGATGTTCTTGGGGGTTCTGGCCAGAGCCAACAGGGGAAGTGCCAGCTTCAGTATTCTGTCTAATGTATTTCTTCCTTCCTTCATCCCGTATTTCCTGAGCCCTTGCTCAGCACCAGGCCCTGTGCTGGGCAGAATCGGGGAGGGACTCCCAAGATGAGCAGGCCCAGGCCCTGTCCTGTGGGCCTCTTCGGTTGCAGGGGAGACGGACGTGGACACAGATGGTCCTGGCCCAGAGAAATGGAGGTTGTATTGGAAAGTGAGAACCTGGAGGGACCCCTCACCCAGCCAGGGGGCATTGGGGAAGGCTTCCTGGAGAAGCGGGGGGAAGTGTGCTGGCAGGAAGGGAGAACGTGCTCAAGACAGAGAGAGGAGCTTGTGTAAAGGCCCAGCTCCTGATCGAACCATAAGCCGTGGGGAGATGTGGGACAGGTTGAGACCCCAAACCCCCAGTTAGGGAGCTGAACTTTTTGCTGGAAATGGTGGGGAATCACCGAGGGCTTTTGAGCAGGGGAGAGTGAGGACCAGAAGTCGAGCCAGGGGATCCTTCAGGGAGTCATGTCAGGGGAAGACAGGAGGTGAGGAAGGAGGCCTGCCCTGGCATGTTGAAGTCACCATCTGGGATTGTTACACCAACATTGGTAGGTGAGAATCATCCCCAAATTACATCAAGGAAATTGAGGCCCCAAGAGCCCCAGGAACTGGTGAAGAGTGGATGAACGCCTCCAGTGCACAGATGGGTGTAGTGAGGAGCATGGGAAAGGGGGCTGGTTCTCCAGCAGGTCCGAGCAGAGCTGGAACCCGAGTCTCCTAGTTGCCCCAGCCCACAAGACCACCCTGAGCCCCCAGTAAGAGACATGGGGTGAGAGAACCTTCTGGAACCAGACAGAGCAAGAATGGTGACAGTGCCAGGAGTAGTGGCATTATGAAGTGTGAGGCCCCATCATAAATCAGCACTTAAGGTGCCTTATCCGTTAACGGCCTCCCGTGTGGTCACAGTCATCTGAACAGTCCCCTGGGCCGGGCAATCAGGATGCTCCCTCACGGGTAGGCAGTTGATGGCAGCTGGCAGCTCAGCTGGGAATGACAGCTGGGATACCCACACATGGCTCCTCCACGTGATGCTGGCTTTTCATAGCATGACAGCTGGGTTCTGAGAAGGAGTATTCTACAAGGCTCAGGTAAAAGTGGTGGGCTTCCTCTGATCTAGCCTTGAAAGTCCCAGAGCCTCAGGTCTGCTGTTGTGTGTTGGCCAAGCTAGTCTCTTCCCAGATACAAGGGGTCAGGAATCAGCCCTTATCTCTCTCTCTCTTTTAATTTTAAAAAATTTACTTATTTATTGGTTGCACTGGGTGTTTGTTGCTGTGCACGGGCTTTCTCTAGTTGCGGCAAGTGGGGGCTTCTCTAGTTATGATGTGTAGGCTTCTCATTGCAGTGACTTGTTGTGTGGCACGGGCTCCAGAGCGCAGGCTCAGTTGCTCCGCAGCATGTGGAATCATCCCAGACCAGGGATTGAACTTGTGAGCCCTGTGTTGGCAGGTGGATTCTTATCCACTGTACCACTGGTGAAGTCCAGCCCTCATCTCTTGATGGGAGGAGTGACCAAGAAGTTTGAATCGACCACAGTGATCATATCCCCATTTTACAGTTGAAGAAACAGATCTAGAGAGGTCTGGTGACTTGCCCGATGTCACACAACTTACTAGTGGCTAGTAAGTGGCAGAGCCAAGATTTGAGCCCACAGTCTGGCTCCAGAGGCTGTGCCCTTAGCTAGTACAATACACAGAGAGAAGAGACTCTGGGTCAGGGCAGAGAGGAGCTGTGGTGCTCCAGGTTTCGGTCTTTGCCCAGGGGAAAGAAATAGGCCTCTTCTCTTAGAGTTTCTTGAGCCTGGAACATAGGATGCCCACAAAAGCCCTTTTCCATCCGGGAGTTTGCCTCTCTGCTCGGGCGTGAACCCTGACCTTCAGGCTTAGGCATGTTCAAGGCTCAAGAATAAATGGGAACCGTTCTTTGTGACCACTGGGATGGGGTTCCTCTCTGCACTCCAGTTTTCCCAATTTCTGAATGATAGGGGGTGTTCGGCCTGATCTCAGGAGCCCTTCCCAGGGCTGATACTGTCCTTTCTATTTTGAGCTTCTGTCCCTCTTGCTGTTGCAGCCCCATCCTCCCTGGGCTGGGAGCCTGGGAGCCCCTTGAAGGCAAAGCCCAGGCCTGACTCATCTTGGGGCTCCAGCATTGTGAGGAGCAGGGCTTGGTGTTTGTGGGTGGGCTGCGTGGAGGTAGGAAGGGGAGGGTCCACGTCTGAGCCCTGCCTCCCTGTTCTCACTTCTCAGCCCCGAGCTCCCAGCACCGGATCCTACTGGACTTCCTTTTCCTGGACACAGAATGCACTTACGACTACCTATTCGTGTATGACGGTGACTCCCCCGCGGGCCCCTGCTGGCCAGTCTGAGTGGGAGTACGCGGCCTCCACCCATCGAGGCTTCCTCGGGCAAGGTTAGTGGGGCTGGGCTGCGGGGCCCTGGCTGGAGGAGCCAAGTAAGCGTGTAGGACATAGGGGTAGACACACAGAGGAAAACACGAGGCCGGGGCACTTGACATCCATCGGAAGGATACAGGGACAAAGAAAGGTGGAGAGAGACAAAGACAGGAGGTGGGGCGCCCCAGGGTTGGGGGACGCAGGAGCAGACCCCCTCCGTGCCACCCCAGAGCCCCGTACCCCATGCCTGCAGATGCTGCTGCACCTCTTCAGCGATGCCAACTACAACCTGCTGGGCTTCAACGCCTCCTTCCGTTTCTCCCTGTGCCCGGGCGGCTGCCGCAGTCACGGGCAGTGCCGGCCCCCGGGCGTGTGTGTCTGCGAGCCAGGCTGGGGGCCCCGACTGTGGCCTGCAGGAGTGCTCAGCCTACTGCGGCAGCCATGGCACCTGCGCCTCGGTAAGCCTGGCCCCCCGTGTCCCCCTGGACCCCAACCTCCCACCCCCACCTCCTGGCTCTGACTCTGCCCCTGCCTGAGACAGCCCCTGCCAGCCTGCCCTCTCCCATGACGCTGACCCCCTACACCCCTGCTCCGGGACCCTGCCCCCTCCTATAGAACTCCCCTCTCCGTCCACACCCCACTCCCCCACCTGTGACTCCATCCCACTCCACCAGGGGCCCCTCCTCAGCCTGAACCTAGTCCCAGCCTCACCTGTAACCCAGCTGTCACCTGTGAACCCGGCTTCCTTCCTCTCGAGCCAGGCAGGACTCCACCCACCCCCCACCCCTTCACTCTGTCTGGCTTGGGCTCCTAGCTGTGACTTCTAACTCCCCCAAGTCTTTATTGAATTTGTTACAATATTGCTTGTTTAATGTTTTGGTTTTTTGGCTGGGAGGCACCCCTGTATTGGAAGATGAATTCTTAACCACTAGGCTGCCAGGGAAATCCCATGATTTCTGACCTTTGACCACTGACCCGGGCCTAAGCCGTGCATGTCCAGCTCTGGGACTGGATCAGCCTTGAGCCCTCTCTGCCTTGACCTCCCTGGACCTGAGTTCTTCCAGCCTAGGCCGACCCTGACCTCATCACTGTCTTTTTTTTCTCCAACCTGTCGGTCTGTCTGTCCTCGTCTTTCTTTCCGGGTCTTTTTCCTCTTCCTTTCTCTGCTGGTCTGGCTTCTTTCCACTTGTCTGCCTCCCTCTGGTTGTGTCTCTGTGTCCGTCTCTTCCTCTGTCTGCTGCCCTGTTTCGTTCCTGTCTCTCTCCTCGCCTCTCGGTTTTTCCATCTTCCCCTTTCGTGTTCATCTCTTTCCTTCTCACTTTCTGCTCCGCCTGTCTCACTCTGGCTCTTGTCTCTGTTCCCTGTCTGTCTGTCTGTCCCTGCCTGTGTGTCCCCTTCCCCCAGCCCCTGGGACCGTGCCGCTGTGAGCCTGGTTTCCTGGGACGCGCCTGTGACCTGCACCTGTGGGAGAACCAGGGGGCTGGCTGGTGGCACAATGTGAGTGCCGGGGACCCCGCCTTCTCTGCCCGTATCGGGGCAGCCGGGGCCTTCCTGTCCCCACCGGGGCTGCTGGCTGTTTTCGGAGGTGAGCAGATGGCACATGATCTGAGCCTGGGGTCAGGAGGCCTGGCAGCCTGTGGCCAGGGCCTGACACTGTCCTCTCCACAGGCCAGGACCTCAACCGCGCACTGGGGGACCTCGTCCTGTACAACTTCTCTGCCAACACCTGGGAGCGCTGGGACCTGAGCCCTGCCCCGGCACGCACCCCACCTCTGCCTTGCCAGGGGTGCCTGTCCCCTCTGTCAGAGCCAGCCAGGGCGTTCCAGTTGCTGTTGTTCACTAGCTCAGTGATGTCTGACTCTTTGCGACCCCAGGGACTGCAGCATGCCAGGCTTCCCTATCGTTCATTATCTCCCCAAATTTGCTCAAACTTAGATCCACTGAGTCGATGGCACTCCGGAGTGACCCTGTTACCCCGCACACCCCAGCCCCTGCAGCTTTATGCAGGGCCACCGGCCCCTCCCACTCCTGCCTCTCTTTCTTCTTCCTTTACCTTCCTTTCTGCATCTTCCCTTTCTGCATGTCTCTCATCTCTCTTGGTCCATCTTTCTGTCTGTTGTCTCTGACTCTGGGTCGTCTGCCCTTTTGGTCTCTGCGTCTCCTGGTCCCTGGGTTGTATCTCTGGCTCTCTCTTAGTCTCTGTCCTTTCTCCCTGACTGCTTCTTCTCTCCCTGTGTTTCTCTGCCACACCTCTTTTTGTGTTCGCACATGTTTGTCTCTCGAGGTCTCTCTTCTTTTCTATCTTGGCACATGTCTGTCTTTCTCTCTGCCTCTATCGCATCTTCTGTCTGTCTCTCTGTCCTGCCCTGTCTCGGCATCTCTGTCTGGCTGCCTGTCCCTGTCCTTCTGGGTGACACCACCTGTTTCCCTCTCCATCTCTGCATCCTGGTCTCTTCCTCACAGGCTGCCCGTCACTCCCACGTGGCTGTGGCTTGGGCCGGCTCCCTGGTGCTGATGGGCGGTGAGCTGGCTGATGGTACCCTCACCAGTGACATCTGGGCCTTTAGCCCGATGGGTGGTGGCCGCTGGGAGCTAATGGCACCACCTGCCTCCAGTCCCTCGGGGCCGCCCGGCCTGGCAGGTCACGCAGCAGCCCTCGTGGACAACACGTGGCTATATGTGTCTGGTGGCCGCACCCAGCACGACCTCTTCTCCTCCGGCCTCTTCCGTTTCCGCCTCGATGGCACCAGTGGGGGCTATTGGGAGCAGGTGATGCCAGCAGGTGGGCGGCCCCCTGCCGCCACTGGCCATTCCATGGTGTTCCACGCCCCCTCCCGTGCCCTGCTGGTTCATGGTGGACACCGGCCCTCCACTGCCCGGTGAGTGACCTGCCCTCCACCCCCGCCTTGCAGAGCCAGGCCTGGCCCAACACCCCAGGCCTTTAGGTTTTAGCAGTCTTCTCCCACTGATAGACTCCTGCAGTCACTCGGCCACCCCTTCCTTTCTTCCTTCATGCATTCATTTGCTCACCCACTCACCCAGTCTCTACTCTGTCATCCAGTCTTTTGGTCACATGCTTTCCCACGCACGCCCACTCACCGGTCAATCCACCTCACCTCTGCTTGGTGTCCAGCCCTGGCTAGATTATGCAGGGAACCCAGAGATGTGTTGGACTTGGGTCCTGCCCATGAGTTGCTGCTAGTTCCAAGAGGATAAATACCCAGTAAAGCCAGTCTCAACCCTGGGAGATCATGACTCCTAAGAGCCCAGAGGAGGGAGAGCCCTTCCTGCCCTGAGCTCCTCTCCCACCCCTCCCCGACAGATTCTCTGTGCGGGTGAACTCCACTGAGCTCTTCCACGTGGATCGGCGTGGTGTGGACCACCCTGAAGGGCCGGGAGGGACTTCAGGGCCCACGGGGAGCGAGCCTTCCACACGGCCAGCGTCTTGGGCAACTACATGCTGGTCTATGGTGAGGAGGCTCCCCGTCCCCGCCCGCCTGCTAGGGGCCCGCATCTGAGCTGAGACCCCCTGCATGGATGCCCTCACCTCCCCAGGCTGGCCAGCTGTGCCCCTCTCCTCCTTCCCCAGGGGGCAACGTGCACACCCACTACCAGGAGGAAAAGTGCTATGAAGACAGCATCTTCTTCTACCACCTGGGCTGCCATCAGTGGGTGTCGGGTGCCGAGCTTGCCCCTCCAGGAACGCCGGAGGGTGAGTGGCCCCGCTGTTTCTGTCAGGGGCTCCTGAGGGTCACTCACGGCCTCACAGTGATGTGGGACTTTGGGCAGTAGCCACCCGGTCCTGTTCGGAGCTGGCCTGAGGAGGCATGGCTGCACTGGAGGCAGGACTAGGGCGTTGTTGCTGTGGAGATGGGAGACATATTCAGTAGCATCAGATCTGGGCTGCAGTTGAGGTTTTGCCAGTTTTTACCCGTCCCAGGGAACTGCCTCCAAAGAAGCGCCTTTCTCAAGATCAGACAGTGGGCAGCTGCTGAAGCAGAATGGCCATTCCTCAACAACCTTTTGTATAAAAGCCATCATTTAATCTCTCTGTACCTCAGCTTCCCCCTCTGTAAACTGTAATAACACTTAAACCTCTGGGCTGTGGTGAGAATAAATTGATAAAGTGAAGAATAAGTGAGCACCGTCCAGGAGGGCCCAACACACCGTCCTGAGAGTGCAGGGCCAGAGGGCTCACCTGGAGGGCACATGGAGAAGTCTTACAAGCTTAGGAGCTCAGGGGCAGCTCTGCAAATGGGAAGAAAGTCATAGGCCCTCTCCTTGGAAAGACACTTGTGTGCACAAGCCAGGCATATCCTTTCAGCAGGCTCTGGATTTCCCAGAGGCCCATCTATTCTACCCACCCTACTGAAAAGAAGGGTGGGGACAAAGGACAAGCGTAAGAGAAGAGACAGTAAGGGTGGGCAGGAGGAGGGGTCCCTAAGGAACTCTGTTTGACCATCAGAAATAAAGCCTTGGCCTAGCATTGGAGGCCTCCCATCCCAGTCCCCCTTTAGGCTCCCTCACTGGATAGCCCAGAGTGTGAGGCTTCTGGAGGCCTCTTCTTTCTTTGTAGATTTTGATCCCTGGGCCAGGTCCCCTACACTTACAAGCATATAGGTAAGAGAGTGAGGAAGTCACCAATCCCTGACTGCTTACCCATTAGTCAGGACTCTTGGTTGTAAGCAACAGAAAGCCCATTGCTTAAGCAAAAGAAGAATGTCTTGACTCCCTTGAGTGAAAACTGGCTGCAGGCTGGCCTGGACCCAGGTGCTCCTGTGATGGCCTCAGCCATGTCTCCCTCCAGTTCTCAGCCCGGTTTCCTTCAGTCTCTGGCAGGTTTGCATTTGTAGATGGTCACCAGCAGCTCTGTGATTATAGGCACCCCCTTTAAAATGCCCAGAGAGGGGGGACAGATGTGTACCAATGGCTGATTCACATTGATTTATGGCAGAAACCAACACAATATTGTAAAGCAATTATCCTTTAATTAAAAATAAAATTTTTAAAAATGCTTGGGAAAGAGACAGTATCTTTTCCCCAAGATCAGTAGGAATCACGTTCCCTCCCTGAACTAGTCACTGACTCTGATCAGCCTGGGCTCAAGCCCCACTGCTGCCCGAGTCCAGGCCAGGTCGACTTGAGCCTTGGGGAGTGTGAGTGGGAGGGGTGGTTTCCCAGAGGAAATGCAGAGGCTATCCCTGGAGGGAGGCAGGTGTCGGACAGATGCAGGCCAGGTAGCCCACCTCAGCTCCCCGAGGCAAGGTTCCATTTATAGAGGAGGAAACCAGGACTCAGAAAAATCTAGTCTCTTGCCCAAGGTCACACAACTAGTCAGCAGCTGATCTGTGATTTGAAAGCAAGGAAGTGGTAGACCTAGGATTTGGAGCCCAAGTCCTTCTGATCCCAGAGAGCATGCTCTGTCTGAAAGATGACTCAGGCAGCGGTGTGGGAGCTCCAGGAGGTGAGAGAACTTGCGCCAGAGCAGGGCCAGGCAGGCTGGGAGTGTCTCATTGGACAGGTGGGGTCGAAGCATGGGGGGTGGGATCAGGGGTGGTCCTTTAGGTGGGTAGCCATGAAGGTGAGAGGGGCCGTTGCGGGGTGGTCTCACGTCCTTGAGGGGTCTGCATTCTCCTAGGCCGAGCAGCGCCTCCTAGTGGCCGGTACTCACACGTGGCGGCTGTGCTCGGAGGCAGTGTCCTGTTGGTGGCCGGGGGCTACAGTGGCCGGCCCCGTGGGGACTTGATGGCCTACAAAGTGCCCCCTTTGTGTTCCAGGCGCCTGCTCCAGACGTAAGTACTGGGGTGACAGGAAGAGGGTGGCTGGGGGAGGAGGTGGCCTGGTTCCCATGGTTAAGGGAAGTTGTCGGGGAAGGGTCCCTGGGAGAAAGGGAAGAGATCCGGAGGGCTGCGATGGGAGGGAGGTCAGACCCCAGGTCAGGGGAAGAGGAATGGTGGCCCCTGAGGCTGAGGGCAGAGGAGCAGTGGTCCCTGGGGCTGGGGAGAAGTGGGCTGGGGTCCTCAATGTTCTGAGCAGTTGAGGTCCCCTGGGACCATCGGGGGTGAGTGGGGGTGTGGGAGAAGGCGCCAGGTCTGGGCACCCCTCCTCCCTGCCCACCTGTCTGCAGTACCACTTGGACTATTGCTCCATGTACACGGACCACAGCGTCTGCTCCCGAGACCCTGAATGCAGTTGGTGTCAGGGGGGCCTGCCAAGCCGCCCCGCCTCCTGGGACCCCCTCGGGGGGCTGTGAGTGACTGTCTTCGTCCTCTGTCCCCTAGCACAAGACCTGGTCCTCAGTGTTGTCTTCTGCCTAAACCAAGTCGAGACGGACTTTGCTGCGCTTGGGAGCCTCATTTTCACACATGAGACGGGCATTCCTGACCCTTGACCCTCTTCCCCATCCTTTTGTACTTCTGATCTGTCCCTAGATTCCCCCACCCCGTCCTCTTGATCTTTTTGGTTCCAACTCGGCTCTCAGTCCCTTTCTTCAATTTCCCTGACCTTTCTGCCCCAAGACTCCTGAATCTCAGGTCCCTTAAGCTCCCGTGGGTGGTGACTGCCATGTGTCCCTTCTTCTGCAGTGTCCGGCTGCCAGCTGCCTGGGCCTGAGCCGTCTCCTGGGTGACTGCCAGGCTTGCCTGGCGTTCAGCAGCAGCGCGGCTCCCGGGGGCCCCGGCGCCCTGGGCTGGTGCGTGCACAATGAGAGCTGCCTCCCTCGGCCTGGTGAGAGTCCAGTGGCAGTGTGGGCGGAGGGGGGCGGCCCAGCCACCGCACACCGACTTTCCTCTCCCGACCCTCCTGTCCCCACAGAGCAGGCCCGCTGCCGCGGGGAGCAGATCTCCGGCACCGTGGGCTGGTGGGGGCCCGCTCCTGTCTTTGTGACCTCCCTAGAGGCCTGTGTCACCCAGAGCTTCCTGCCTGGCCTGCACCTGCTCACCTTCCAGCAGCCACCCAACGCCTCCCAGCCTGACAAGGTGGGGAAGCCAGGGTGAGGAGCCCAGCATGGAGTGTCGAAGGGCCTGGTCTTAAAGAGTTCTCTTTTTATTTTTCAAATGGATCTTTTTAAAAAAACTTAAAATTTGTTTGTTTATCTTTGGCTTTGGCTGTGCTGGGTCTTCATCGCTGCGTAGGCTTTGCTCCAGTTGCAGAGGGCAGAGGCTGCTCTCTAGATACGGTGCACAGGCTTGTCGCTGTGGTGGCTTCTCTTGTTGGAGGAGCACGGGCTCTAGGGCCTGTGGGCTTCAGTAATTGCAGCTCTCAGGGTCTAGAGCACAAGCGCAAGAGTTGTGGCACAGGGGCTTATTTGCTCCATGGCATGTGGGATCTTCCCTGATCAGGGATTGAACTTGTGTCTCCTGCATTGGCAAGGTGGATTCTTTACCACTGAGCCACCAGGGAAGCCCTCAGATGGGCCTTTATCACTCTTGTGTTTACCCCTTAAGTCTTCAAGGATCTGATTTTCCTTATTGACTTAAATTTTTTATTTTTATTTTTGAAAAACTGCGGTGAGATAACACACAACATAAAATTTACCCTTAGTGATATTTAGCACGTTCACGGTATTGTCCAACTGTCACCACTCTCTAGTTCGAAAATATTTTTATCACCCCAAGGGGAAGCCCCAGATCCATTAAGGCATCACTCTCTACTCCTCCCTCCCTTTGGCCTCTGGCAACCACTAACCTTTTTCTGTATCTGGATATGTTAACCCTGATGGACAGGGAGGCCTGGCGTGCTGCAATTCATGGGGTCGCAAAGAGTCGGACACAACTGAGCGACTGAACTGAACTGAATAGGTCGTACAATGGAATCATATAATACATGGCCTTTTGTGTGTGGCTTCATGCACTCAGCAAATGTTTTCAAGGCTCATCCGTATTGTGGCACGTGTCAGACCTTTATTCCTTTTCTAAAAAATTATTTGTTTGTTGTGCTGGGTCTTCGTTGCTGTGGGTGGGCTCTCTTAGTTGCAGTGAGGGGGATAGTCTTTGTTGCAGTGCACGGGCGTCTCATTGGCGTCTCACTGCAGTGGCTTCTCTTGTTGCAGAGCACAGACTCGAGGTGCATGGGGCTTAGTAGTTGTGGTACATTTGCTAATCTATCCTTCCACAGTTTACCTATTCAAATATGAGTAAACTGATATTTAATTATTTTTTGTTTCTTGTGGAAAAAGTAACATGCTGTCTACACTGTACTGCCACTTTCCTTTTTTTCTTGGTGTATCCTGGCAAGCTTCCCGTAGCAGAACTTAGGAAATACTCTCTGTCTCTTTTTAACAGCTTCATAATATTCTATTTACATTCTAATGCCATAGTATTCTAGTTTATTTAAACAGTCTCCCATGGGCTTCCCCAGGTGGCCTAGTGATAAAGAATCTGCCTGCCAGTGCAGGAGACATAAGAGATACTGGTTTGATCCCTGGATTGGGGAAGATCCCAATCTTCCCAATGCCCCGGAGGAGGGCATGGCAACCCACTCCAGTGTTCTTGCCTAGAGAATCCCATGGACAGAGGAGCCTGTTGGACTATGGTTCATAGGGTTGCAAAGAGTCAGGCATGTCTGAAGCAACTTAGCATGCGCGTACCCATGATGAATACTTGGGTTGTTCCCCTTTCACAATTATAAAAACACATACTAGCAGTAAATCATGTAATATGTCTGTTGCTTTGAATGTTGGATCTGGACTCTTTTTAATCTTTTTAACGTATAACTTACATACTGGTTCATTTTACAACAAAGAACAGGATACATAGCGTGAGGTGCTGAAGGGATCTGATCTTCTGTCCCCACGGAGTTGGGGTGAGACGTCTTCCTGGAACATGAATGTGTTCATTAGCCTGTAACCTGGAAGTTCTCCAAACCCCCTAGTTAAGGGAGCTGGACTCTTAAGGGCTTAGGTGGAAAGATAGGATGTTGAGGAAGAAGCTGCTGAGAGATCCAGGGCCCTGGAGTTTACTGGGAGGTAGAGATGAGCAGGGGCTGGGACCCCACTGTCTGCTGTCCAAGTTTGAGCCCAGCTCCTTTCCTAGAGTAACGAAGGGTGAGCTCTCCATCTCTCCTGCACCCCTAATCCTGGCCTCAGACTATAGTAAAACAGAGGAGGAGATTGGGTTGCTTGATCTCTTCGGCTAGGCTGTGGCTGAAGAGGCCTGAGATGCGCGTGGCCAGGCAGAGAGGTCCTCAAGCTCGCCTCCCCGTCTTGGCCGGCACAGGTCTTGATCGTCCGCAGCACGACCATCACCCTGACGCCGAGCTCAGAGACTGACGTGTCCCTGGTCTACCCGCGGCTTCATCCACCCGCTGCTGCCAGGAGGCCCTGGGGGTCTGGGGCTGAGGATGTGGCCGTGTGGGCCCGGGCACAGCGCCTGCATGTGCTGGCCCGGATGGCCCGGGGCCCGGACACAGAAAACATGGTAAGAATGCCTGGGAGACTCAGTGGGCTATTTGCGGTAAATACAGGGGATGTGGGTGTGTGGCAGGGAGCAGCACTGGGGAGAAACTGGAGGCCTGGGATGTATCCTTAGTGGAGGGAGGGCTTGGGGGGTCTTCATTTGAACAGAATTGGAGGGAAATTTTGAAAAAAGTGGAAGCTCTCAGTTACCAGGTCAGACTCCCCTGAGGATAAGGTGGGTTGCTGGGAGGTTTGGGGGTGCTGGGAGGTTCTTAGGGTCCAAGGAACTCTGAGGCCCTCCTCTTCTCTGGAGGGAGTGGGTGTTCGGTGGGTTTGGGGCTCTTGGGGATTTCAGGAGCCAGAGTGTGGGTGGTACGTTCAGGGGCCCCATCTGTCCCCCAGGAGGAGGTGGGGCGCTGGGTGGCACAGCAGGAGAAGGAGACGAGGCGGCTGCAGCGCCCAGGGTCAGCTCGCCTCTTCCCCCTGCCTGGCCGGGGCCACAAGTATGCAGTAGAGATCCGGGGCCAGCTCAATGGCTCAGCGGGCCCTGGGCACAGCGAGCTCACCCTGCTGTGGGACCGGACTGGCGTGCCAGGTGGCAGCGTGAGTACCCAGACGCCCTGGACTTGCCGACCCCAGGGCCATGAACTAACTCCCTTGACCCTCACCCCTTACTCCTGAACTCTGGGCCTTACCTTCAACCTCCCAGATCGCAGCATCTGACCTCTGGAGTCTAACCTGGTCTCATATTCTGACCCATGTCCACATCTCCGACGCCTCCCACCCTGACCTCACTGACCCTGACTTTGCCCTCCCTACTTTGACCTCTCATCTCTAGATTCTCTCAAACCCTGACCCCTTTCGTCTGCCAGTGTCCTAGATCCTGACTTTTTGCACGCCCAAATTCTCAGCCTTGTCTCCAAACTCTTAAGTCTAGCTCCAAACACTGATCCCTATCCCAAACCTTGACCTGGAGCATGGAGCCCTCACCGTCCTCTGATACCCCCACCCCCAGGAGATCTCCTTCTTCTTCCTGGAGCCCTACCGCCTCGTCGGCCTGCGCCTCCTACTCCTCCTGCCTGGGCTGCCTGGCAGACCAGGGCTGCGGCTGGTGCCTGGCCAGTGCCACCTGCCACCTGCGCCAGAGCGGCGCCCGCTGCGGGGACGCTGGGGCCGGCGGGTCCCTGCTTGTGCTGGTGCCTGCCCTCTGCCCGCTCTGTGAGGAGCATCGTGACTGCTACGCCTGCACCCAGGTGCCCACCAGGCTGGAGCTGGGAGGTCTCGGCATGGAGTTGGCCAGAGCAGGCGACTCAGCCCGGGGGAGGGTCCCCAGGACTGGCTGAGGGACCCTGGGTAGTTAGTGGTGAGGACAGACAGCTGGGGCCCTTGTTGTTAGCAGGTGAGAGTCAGGTGGGAGAGGGGCTGGAGAGCGGGCTTGACGTAGGCATGACTCTGCATGTGGCAGGGACTGGAGAACCAAGCTGGACGTCTCTGCACCAGAGGGGCGTTATTGCTTGGACAGCAGAGCCCGAGAGCAGGTCTTCAGGCCTGCTGGCTCCAAAAGTTCAAGCCATGTAGTCAGCCATTCACCTCCTTCTGTTCCACATCCTCATTTTCCCTGCAAGTTCATTCCTTGGGAGGGTCAAGGGAGCCTCAAGGGCTCCAGACTTTCACCCCCCACCCCCACCCCAGGCACTCGAGTCCCAAGGGGAAGGACACCACCTTCCTGTCCGCACTGCACCCTCATCCCTCAGCTCAACAGAGATTGCCAAAGAGCCTTTCCTGTGCTTTTGTTGGGGCTGGGGGAGGGAGGGTGACTCCCTGCCCATCTCTGGGTCCTGGGGATTGCGTCAGCCCCACCTGGACCACACAAAGTGGTGCTGCTGTCAGGCAGAACCTGTGGATCTCCCTGGCTGCAGGAGGGAGGTGGGCTTGGACCAGGGATCTGTGAGCCAGTGCTGGGGGCCTCGCACCAGCAGGCCCAGGGGGAGGTTCAGCTGGGCTTTCCCTCCTCCATCCTCCCAGGACCCCCTTCTGTGAGTGGCATCAAAGCACCAGCCGCAAGGGGGACGCGGCGTGCAGTCGGCGCGGCCGGGGTCGGGGTGCCCTGAAGAGTCCGGAAGAGTGCCCCCACTCTGCAGCCAGTGAGCGCCGCTGGGCCCGGGGAGGGGCGCGTGAGGGGTGTGGGGGGCCTGGGCGGCGCCCTGACCTGGTGCCCCCATGTCCTGCCTGCCCCCAGGCGGCTGACCTGTGATGACTGCCTGGCCAACTCCAGCCAGTGCGCCTGGTGCCAGTCCACCCACACCTGCTTCCTGTTCGCCGCCTACCTGGCCCGGTACCCGCACGGGGGGCTGCCGAGGCTGGGGCGACAGGTGCGGCCGGGCGGCAGGGGCGCGGAAGGGGAGGGTGGAGGTGGGGCGCAGCGGCCTCACACCCACCTCCCCGCAGCGTGCACTCGGAGCCTCGGTGCCGGAGCTGTGACCGATTCCAGAGCTGTCACGAGTGTTTGCAGAGCCACGAGTGTGGCTGGTGTGGAAACGAGGACAACCCCACGCTGGGCCGGTGAGGGGGCGGGGCCGGGGCCGGGCGGGGCCGCGGGGGCTCTCGCCCACCCTGATTCTCATGGCCTGTTTCTCTGCCCCTTGGCCTTTTTTCTCTGTTCTTCTCCCCCTTCTCCCTCTCTCTTTTCTCCCTCCCAACTCTTTCCCTGTTTCTGTGACTTGTTTCCTCTCATCCTCTTTCTGTTTTCTTTCTTCTGATCTTTGTGTTTCTCTTCTGCTTCCCTTTGTCTATATCCGCCCCTCTCTCTCCTGTCCTTTAAAATCGTTTTTGCCTGGCTTCTCTGGGTTTTTCTCTGCCTCTCTTCCATTTCTCTTTCCGTCTGTCTCCGTATTCATCTTTGTGTCTCTCTGGTTTATCTCCTCTCTCCCTGTCCCTGTTTCTCTCTCTCTCTCCTACTGTGCCCCTCCACCCCAACCGCCTTCTTCAACCCCCCTCCCGCAGTTGCCTCCAGGGGGACTTCTCAGGGCCTCTGAGTGGAGGGAACTGCTCCCTGTGGGTCGGGGAGGGCCTGGGGCTGTCTGTGGCTCTCCCCGCCCGCTGGGCATATGCCCGCTGTCCAGATGTGGACGAGTGCCGCCTGGGCCTGGCGCGGTGCCACCTGCGGGCGACCTGCCTGAACACACCCCTCAGCTACGAGTGTCACTGCCAGAGGGGCTACCAGGGCGATGGCGTCACTTACTGCAACCGCACGTGAGTGGGGCCTGGGTTTCCATGGAGATGTCGGCCCAGGGTGGGTACGGGCGGAGACGCTGGGAGGAACTGATCCTGGTGTTAGGCTGCCTTCCCCAGAGCCAGCCTCCCTAGTGAGCCTTGGGTTTTACCTGGCAGAAGAGGCCCTCATTAGAGCGACAGGGTTCTCAGTGTTACACAGTTACTGTGGAGACGGGTCACCCTTGGGCTAGAGGCCGCAGTTGCCATAGAGATGGAGAAGGACCAAGTTGAAAAGGGTTTTCACAGAGAACAGATCACCAGTGGTGATATTTGGTTTCTATAGAGACAGGAGTTACTACACGTGATGGGGTTACCTTGGAGACAGGGCCACCCACGGAGTCCAGGATCCTGGAACAGGCAGTAGCTTCTGATGGTGTTGCCATGGAGATACTGGGGTGGAGCGGGGAGAGGGGTGGATGCCTTGGGGGCTCCAGGCCTGCCCATCCTTCCCCCACCCCCCCGCCACGCCCCCTCAGGTGCCTGGAGGACTGTGGCCATGGTGTGTGCAGTGGCCCCCCAGACTTTACCTGCGTGTGTGACCTGGGCTGGACATCGGACCTGCCCCCTCCGACTCCCGCCCCGGTCCCCCTGCGCCCCGCTGTTCACGGGACTGTGGCTGCAACTTCCACAGCCACTGCCACAAGCGGGGGCCCGGCTTCTGTGACGAGTGCCAGGGTGAGTAGCCAGCCCACTGGCCTCGGGCACCTCCCTGGGGCTCCTGAGTCCCCACCCCCAGCTCCAGGTCCCTCGGTCCGCTGCCTGTTCAGTGCCCGCCTCTCCTCCTGGGATCTGCACTTCCTCCTCAGGCTGGGTCCCAGTTGCCCCTCTTTGAGCCAGGTGGGGTCAGACAGGGTTGGGCTCCTTCCTGCCTTGGCCCCTGACCCTGCCTCCTGCCTGTGGGGACCTCCACAGACTGGACTTGGGGGGAGCACTGTGAGCGGTGCCGGCCTGGCAGCTCGGGAACGCCACAGGCTCCGGCGGCTGCCGGCCCTGCCAGTGCAACGGGCATGGGGACCCTCGCCGAGGCCACTGTGACAACCTCAGCGGGCTCTGCTTCTGCCAGGACCATACCGAGGGTGCCCACTGCCAGCTCTGCTCCCCTGGCTACTACGGGGACCCTCGGTGAGCCAGGGGCCAGCTAGGCCGGGGGTAGGGGCCAGGGGCGTGGCGGGCCGGGTCAGGACTGATCTGACGTTGCCTCTCCTCTCTCCCTCCAGGGCAGGTGGCTCCTGCTTCCGGGAGTGTGGGGGTCGTGCCCTCCTCACCAACGTGTCCTCAGTGGCACTGGGCTCACGCCGGTTTGGGGGACTCCTGCCTGCAGGTGGTGGGGCAGCAAGAGCGGGGCCTGGCCTGTCCTACTGTGTGTGGGTTGTCTCGGCCACTGAGGTGCTGCAGCCCTGTGCCCCCGGGACCCTCTGTCCCCCGCTTACCCTCACCTTCTCCCCCGACAGCAGCACCCCGTGCACGGTGAGCACCAAGGGCGCTCGTGACAGGCCCACGTTCCCTCACCCAGGTGGAACCTTCAGGCAGACCCTGGCCCCCACGTCCCTGCTTTTTCATCCATCAAACTCCCAACTCTATTCCTCAGGCCCCTACCCCTCTATTCCTCAGCCCACAGACCCTCCCACTTGCCAGGCTGCCTCCTGTTTCCTGGACCCCAGTTTCCCATTCCCCAGTCCAGGCATGGTAAACATTTGTACCTTGAGTGCCAACTCTGATTGATTGGTAGTGGCTGCCAGGATCTGTGTATTAAGAAAGAGCCTCCATGCACAAGTGCCTAATTGATTAGCCATGTCTGCTGTCAACACAGGCTTGGGAACGGTGGCCTGCATGCCACAGCGTGACAGTCAAACTAGGTGGTTCAAGCAGCTTTGGCCCCTGTCTCAGATTCCCCTCTCTTTTGAGCTCCTCTCCTCCCAGACCCCAAGCATCACTGTGTCTCTTCCTCATCATCCGCTGATCTTGACTCCTCACCCCTCCAGCTGAGCTACGTCCTGGCTTTTGATGGATTCCCACGCTTCCCTGGACACTGGTGTTGTCCAGTCGGACCGTAGCCTCATTGCTGCGTTCTGCGGCCAGCCAGCGGGACCGGCCCCTCTCTGTGCAGGCCCTGTCTGGTATGGGCACTGGGGGAATGGGACCGCGGGCCTGGACTGTCCTTTGTCCCTGTACCTTGCTGCCTGAGGTGGGCTCAAGACCCAGCCTGACTGTCCCAGCAACTGATTTGCTGGGAGATGCAATTCCTTGCCACCCCGGGCCTCAGTTTCTTCAGCTGAAGATGGTACTGCCTGGGTTGTGTCTCTGAAAAGAAGGTCCAAGTGGGGGACACAGAATGTAGCTGGTGTGGCCCCCAAGCATCTGTTTCCTCAACCTAGTGGTTCTCAACCAGGAGTGACTTTGCCCCTCGGGGTATTTGGCTGTGTCTGGAGATGTTCTGATTGTCACAGTTGGAGGTACCACTGGTATCCCATGGGTAGGGGTATCCCATGGGTGGGGGCCGGAGATGCTACTCTGCAGTGAAAGGGGCCCGTCTTTGGAAATGCTTCTCTTCCTATTGTAAAACCAAGTGGCTGCAAGGCTGTGAGAGGGCAGAGTTGGAGTTCTGCTGGCAATGGCATGCAAACCCAGAACCTGCACAGGGAGCTGCTAGAGCTGAGGGGTCCTCTGTGTCATTTCATCCAGCAAATGTTTACTGAGCATCTAGCTGTCAAGCTGGGCCTGCCTGGGCTCCGTGCTGGACGTGTTGAAGGGAATCAGGGACACAGGCGCTGGTTTCATGGACTCACAGCAGAAGGGGACATGACAAACAGCAGTGAACAAATTATAGGCAGAATAGTGACACTTTTTTGAGAAGGAACGAGAGGAAATGGAAAGGACTGGGGCCCTGGCCTCTCTGGGCAGGTGAGGAAGGATTCTTTGCAGAAGTGAAATTTTACTTGAGGCCTGAAGGGGGCGGTGTGGGCAAGGACGACTACTGAGGGAGGCATAGCAGATGCCCAGGCTCTGAGACTCAGTGATAAAGAATTGGCCTGCCAATGCAGGAGACGCAGGTTTGATCCCTGGGTCAGAAAGATGCCCTAGAGAAGGAAATGGCAACCCACTCCAGTATTCTTGCCTGGGGAATCCAGTGGATAGAGGAACCCTGCAGGTTACAGTCCAGGGGGTTGCAAAGAGTCGGACACGACTTAGCGACTAAACAACGACGGCAAACCGTAACTTCCTATTCTGAGAATAGGAAGCTGGCCAGTGGTGCTGGAGTGCCAAGAGCTGGAAGGGTGAGAGGGGATGAGGTCAGAGAGCCTGCAGGCTTACCGACTCTTCGTATTTTTAAAAAGTACTTATTTCTTTATTTGGCTGCACTGGGTCTTCGTTGTGGCGTGAGCTTAGTTGCAACGTGAGCTCTTAATTGGCAGCATGCAGTTAGTTGGGGCATGTGGGATCTGGTTCCCTGATCAGGGATCGAACCCATCCCCCTGCATGGGGAGTGCAGAATCTCAACCACTGGACCACCAGGGACGCCCAACCCCTGTCTCTTTAAATATCACTTTGTTGCTGCCTTGTGACGAGCCTGTGGATTCTTTCCTCCAACAGGGCTGCTGGTACTGCACTGGGGAGGCCAATGGCTCCTCATCCTGGGGCTTCAACGCCTCCGTGGGCTCTGCCCGCTGTGGGTCAGGGGCCCTGGGAGCTGCCCTGTCCCCCAGGAGTGTGTGCCCCAGGATGGGGTCCCAGGTGCTGGACTCTGCCGGTGTCCCCAAGGCTGGGCTGGCCCGCACTGCCGCATGGCTGTGTGTCCTGAGAACTGTAATGCCCACAACGGGGCGGGGACGTGTAATCAGGTACAGGTAGAAGAGAGCAAGCCAGGTGGGACGGGGGGGTGGGAGTGGTAATCAGGGCAACCCCTCCCCAGCTGCTTCTGCTGTCCCCCAGAGCCTGGGCGTGTGCGTCTGTGCGGAGGGCTTCGGGGGTCCCTGACTGTGCCACGAAGCTGGATGGTGGGCAGCTGGTCTGGGAGACCCTCATGGACAGCCGCCTCTCAGCTGTGAGTTATGGACACCACTCCCCAGGGAGGTGCTGTGCAGCCCGCCTCCTGGATCATTCTCCCTGCTCCATTCCCCAGACTACCCCCAGAGACCCTGTACCCAGCCTGCCACTTGGTAATGACCTCACCTGAGCCCTCCTGTCCATGCCCTGCCCCCAGGACACTGCCAGCCGCTTTCTGCACCGCCTGGGGCACACGATGGTGGAGGGACCTGATGCCACCTTGTGGATGTTTGGGGGCCTGGGCCTGCCCCAGGGGCTGCTGGGAAACCTGTATAGGTGAGGACGGCCTGGGGAGGTGGGACACCTGAATGACAAAAGGTCACCTCAGGGAGGCTGAGATGCCTGTCCCATAAGAGTCCCCTATGGGGTGGGTGCAGAAAAATCTCCACAGGTGCAGGATACCCCAAAGAATGCTGGGATGCTTGTCATAGGAGGCTTACCTCAGGGGCTGGGGTGCTTATTGAGGTGGTGGTACCCCAGAGGACGGTACAGTGATTGTCATAGGAGGATCACCTTAGGGGTGTTGGGCTACCTGCCAAGTGGGGGGTGATTCTAGGGGATGCTGGGGTACCAGTGGGAGGATGTCACCCCAGGGGTTATGGGCTGATTGCCACATACTGAGGCTGCTTTTTTGCATCTTGGCCCCAGGTACTCAGTGAGTGAAGCGGCGATGGACACAGATGTTGGCAGGAGCCGAGGATGGGGGCCCAGGCCCCTCCCCCGCTCTTTCCATGCTGCTGCCTACGTGCCTGCTGGCCGTGGGGCCATGTACCTGCTGGGGGCCTCACAGCTGGGGGCGTCTCCCGGGACTTCTGGGTCCTTAACCTCACCACCCTGCAGTGGCGGCAGGAGAAGGTGAGCATCTCAGTCCCCCAGGTCCCCATAGCCAGGCTCCAGCAGAGATGGCGAGAGCAGCTCCAGCCATCCTTGCCCCCAGAGGAGGACGCTCCCTCCTGGGGCCCCAGCACAAGTCCCAGAAGTTGAGTTTCCTTGGCCGTCCTGGGTCACACTTAATTCCTGAGCCAGTCTCCAGCCAAGGGGATGTGACCCTCTGGGTGGCCAGGCTGGGCCACAGTCCCCTTGTCGAGCTGGTACACTCCAGCCCTGTGCAGCCAGAGTAAGAGCTGGGGGAGCAAGGGCTTCCCAGAGGAACCCCGGGCTAGTCCCACCTGAAGAAGTGACACCAAGCAGGCAGGAATAGTGACAGGTCTGCTCACCTGCCGGGACCATGACTGGTGGGAAGGCCTGGGGTCTGACCCATTCCCCCCTTAGCGGTTCACGGGGAGATTGGGGAGCTCTGAGCCTTGCTTCTACGCACAAAATGACCCCTGATCTCTGCCCCTCTCCCTGGTGACCTCCACTCTCCATCCCCCAGGCCCCTCAAGCTGTGGAGCTGCCAGCTGTTGCTGGCCACACGCTTACTGCCCGCCGAGGCCTCTCTCTGCTCCTGGTGGGTGGTTACTCCCCGGAAAATGGCTTCAACCAGCAGCTGCTTGAGTACCAGCTGGCGACTGGCACCTGGGTGTCCGGGGCTCAGAGCGGGACGCCCCCACAGGTGGGCCTGGGGACAGGGCACGGCCTGGGGGGCTGGGCACAGCGCTTTGACTCTTGACCATCCTCTCTATCCCCTCCGGTACTCTGTGGTCACTGCCCCCTACACCTGTTGGCTCCCTGTGTACCCCGTCACTCACCCACCTTCTCAGGATGCTGTCTTTTGAGAAGTTCAGTTTCTCTCCTTACCCCTCCCAGACTTCACGAGAAGCTGCCCCACCTCCTGCGTAGTAGCAGTGGGACACTTTCCCTCTCCCAGGCCCTAGAACACTGCCCCTCAGGTATTTTCCTTTCTCCCCCTCTCCTCTTTTCTTTCTTTGGCTACGCCGGATCTTGAGTTGCAGCACGTGGGATCGTTCGATGTGGCGCACAGACTGCCCAGTTGTGGCACACAGGCTCAGTAGCTGTAGCATGAGGGCTCTGAGGTTCCATGGCCTGTGGGATCTTTGTTCCCCAACCAGGAATCAAGCTCTCATCCCCTGCATTACAAGGTGGATTCCTAACCACTGAACTACCAGCGAAGTCCCTCCTTCTGCATTCTTTGATCACTGTCCCCAAGGCCCCTCTGATCACCCTGTCTCTCTCTTTTCCCTTTCCCAGAGTCTCCAATGGCCGTCCTTTAGCACTGAAGGGAGAGGGAGGGGTTGAGACAGGCTCCCAGGTCTCCGGCCTCAGGGCCTGGTAGGGTGGTGTTGTGGTCATGAGAAGGGGAGCCCAGGGGGTAGCCCTTCCCCCAGCCTCTGTGCTCACTCTCCCCGCACCCCCAGGTCTCTACGGTCACTCTGCTGTGTATCACGAGGCCACCGACTCCCTCTACGTGTTCGGGGTTTCCGCTTCCACGTGGAGCTGGCCGCCCCGTCCCCTGAGCTCTACTCCCTGCATTGCCCTGACCGCACCTGGAGCCTGCTGGCCCCTTCTCAGGGAGCAAAGGTCAGGAAAAAGGGCCAGACAGATGGCGGGGGAGGGCCCCTCCTCTCCCAGTGCCCCAGGGAGTGGCTCAACCCTGGATTCCTACTCTGCCTCCTTTCCAGTTCTCTCCCCCAAGTCTCCCCTTCTTCTATCAGACCTGGAGGTAAGAGTCATCCACCAGGAGATCAGAGGCCTGTGTTCTGACCTGGTGCTCCCACACTCTGGGTGTGGCCTGGACAGGCCCCTCCCCTTCCTGGCACCCCCAGCTATGAAACAGGGAGCTCTTGTGCTCCCCACCTCCAAGGCCAAGGCATCAGTGTGAGTGAGAGCAGGAACCTGGGTGCCTAGAGACAGCTGCATTTTCCATCCGTGAACAAGCTTCCAAGCCCTTCTTGGGGCTAGACTGCAAGGGAGATGGAAGTATGAGCCTCAGCAGGAGACCCCCAGTCCAGCTGGCGAGGTCACACAAGAAACCAGGGGTTCATCTCAAGCCATCCAGGCTGGCTTCCTGGGGAACAGCATGCGGCATGAGTGTTCTGAGGGTTCACAAAAATGAGATGGCTCTTGGGTGGGCTGAGAGAGAGTGGAGGACGTGGGCTCTGATAGGCTACCCTGCCGTGTGTTCCCCCAACAGCCCCGTCCCCGACTCTTCCACGCCTCGGCCTTGCTGGGGGACACCATGGTGGTCCTCGGGGGCGCTCAGACCCGGACGAGTTCAGCAGCGACGTGCTGCTTTACCAGGTCAACTGCAACACCTGGCTCCTGCCTGACCTCATTGGTGAGTCCGCCGCCCTCCCCAGAGGCCCCGGAGCAACCAGGGGGCGCTCTGGCCTGGCCTGTGACCCCCACTCATTGGCAGTCACGCGGACCCCTTCAGACCAACAGGCAAAGCTCCTGTCCTCTCTACATTATCTCAACACCCACGGAAACACCCTCCTTTCTTTTTTTTTTTTTTTTTAGGAATGTTTCAAATTCTGATTATGAAGTCGTGGTAGATAATTCGTAAAATAGAAGAAAAGCATCCCCCATAATCCCATTCTCTAGAGATGACTGTCATATGTGAGGGTGTTTCCTTTCAGTTCATCGGCTGGCAAGGGGCTGTATCTTGCCTTTGTATTTCATTTGACCATTGTAAGTGACTGACTGTGTTTCTGGCTCTGTCTCCTTTTCATTTCGTTTCTCTCTCTGCCCCTCTATCTCTAGTTCTCTTTTGCTTTTAATCTATCTTTTCCACCACTCTGTTGTTATTATTATTATTAATTAGGATTTAAAAAAGAGTAGGTGCTCTGTGATGACCTAGATGGGTGGGATGGAGGTGGGAGGGAGGTCCAAGAGGGAGGGGACATAAGTATACATATAGCTGGTTCACTTTGTTGTACAGCAGAAGCTAACACAACATTGTAAAGCAGTTATATTCCAATAAAAATAAATTTAAAAAATGAAAATTTAGGGGAAATTGAGGTAATGAAATTAGTCACTGTAAAATGGATCAAGTGACATTCAGTACCTTCGCAGTGTTGTTCACGCACCACCGTGGTCTGGTGCCACAAAATTTGCCTCTGTTTTTATTCCACTCTTTCTGTTCTTTTTCCTGTTGGTGTGTCTCTCTCCCTCTTTCTGTCTTGCTGTGTGTGTCTGTCTTGTTCTGTTTGGCCTTGTCTATCTTCTCCTGCCTTTTCTTGTCTGTCTCTGCTCATCTTAGACCATCTCTCTGCCCAGCATTCCTCTCTTACTGGCTCCTGTGTGGCCTCCAGTCACCTGTTCTGTGTCTCTGAACTTTCTGTCTTTCCCCAGGCCCAGCCTCCGTGGGACCGCCAATGGAAGAGTCTGTGGCTCACGCTGTGGCCGCGGTGAGGGGTCGCCTGTTTATCTCAGGAGGCTTTGGGGGAGTGGCCCTGGGCCGCCTGCTGGCCCTGTCCCTGCCCCCCTGACCCCTGCCGCCTGCTGCCCTCGCCTGAAGCTTGTAACCAGACTGAGGCCTGTACCTGGTGCCATGGGGCCTGCCTGTCTGGGGACCAGGCCCACAGGTAACCATGGAGACTGACAGCACATGGGTGGGTGGTACTGGTGCTGTCCAAAGGGGCCTCTGTGCTGGGCCAGGCTTGTTGGGGAGGCCTCAGGAAGGTACTGTCTGCTTGGGACACCAGCTCCCCTGGGAGAAGGGCCAGCTCATCACAGGTGGGGCAGGCATGGGGAGTGCCTGAGTGGGGGAGCCCTGTTTGTGGGCTGGGGCAGCTGAGTCTGAACTGGGCCCCAAATGACCAGCTTGGGGTCATTTAGACCACAAAGATTTGGAAGTAGGGCTGTGTCTAGTGGCTTTTAGAAACACCTGAGTTGGGGAAGACTGAGACTGGAGAGGTGGGTGAGTCTGCTCAGAGAGGGCTCCAGGGCCCAGCCGCCCTGGGCTGCATCCAGCTCCGGAGACTCCTCGTCTGTAGTTTGGGAATGCAGGCATCTTGGGCGGCTGAAAGTACTTTGCTGGGTTTAGCGCAAATTGTACTGGCCGCAGTTACCCTCTGCTGATGTGAGGCTACTAACGGGCTTTGTTTTATCCCATTACATGTGTCACCGTGTTTACTACAGACTGTTATAGGGTCTGAATTTTAGGGTGCTCCCCAGACTCTGCTTGGGGTGTTGCATAACAGTGGTGCATAACAGTGGGTACACCCACTGCTTTTCTAAAACCTAGAAAATTCTGAAACGTGTATGCCTTCAAGGATTTTGAGTCAGGGATTGTGAACCTCCATGTGGGTGATGGGGAATCACTGAAGGGGTGAGCAGAAGAGGGCTGGGCTGGGCTCATGGAGGAGGGAATGGGGAGGGAGGCTGCAGGTGGAGGCCTGAGAGGAGGAGCCTTGACCTGGGCAGGGGGCTGCAGGGGTTGGGGGAGGAAGCGGTGGTCAGGGAAGGAGTTAGGAGGCAGAGGCCTCCATGGGCGGAGTGCCAGGAGGACATGGGGTGTTGTCCAGTGTCTCTGGGATGACAGGTGGCCGTGGGACCATCACCAAGTGAGCTCAGGAGGGGCCGGTCTGGGAGGCCTGTGTTGAGACTGGGATGGACCTGCGGGGCCTGCAGACCAGAGTCCAGGAGGCACCAGGGAGGGGCTTGCTGGGTGCGGGGGAGGATGGAGCCTGGCTGAGTGTGATGGGCCAGGCCTCCCGCCTCCCAGGCTGGGCTGTGGCGGCGCCCCCTGCTCCCCCTATGCCCCACTCCCGAGGAATGTCGACGTCTGCGGACCTGCAGCGAGTGCCTGGCCCGCCATCCCCGGACCCTGCAGCCTGGAGATGGAGAGGTGAGTGATGGGGTGGGGGGGTGGGGAACGTATTTCAGGCACCACGGGGCTCTTCACCTGGGATCAGGTGGCAGGAACTGAGACTGGAGGGGTGCCGGGGCCCCTGACGACCCCTCTGAGCCGGCACCTCCCCCAGGCCTCTGCTCCCCGCTGTAAGTGGTGTACCAACTGCCCCGAGGGTGCCTGCATTGGGCGCAACGGGTCCTGCACCTCAGAGAATGACTGTCGCATCAACCAGCGCGAGGTCTTCTGGGCCGGGAACTGCTCTGAGGCCGTGTGCGGGCGGCCGACTGCGAGCAGTGTACCAGAGAGGGCAAGTGCATGTGGACGCGGCAGTTCAAGAGGACGGGTGAGTGAGTGCCAAGGCCTGCTCCCCGAGAGGAGAGTCTGGGGGCCCCTGGACTCCTGCTCCAGGGATGCCAGGGGCTCAGCGGCTTGGTCTGAGGGGGGAGGTGGGGAGTGGGCAAGGGACCCAGACCCACTTCTTAATCCCTGCACCCCCAACCTCAGGGGAGACCCGCCGCATCCTTTCGGTGCAGCCCACCTACGACTGGACGTGCTTCAGCCACTCGCTGCTGAACGTGTCCCCGATGCCGGTAGAGTCATCGCCGCCGCTTCCCTGCCCCACACCCTGTCACCTCCTGCCCAACTGCACCTCCTGCCTGGACTCCAAGGGTGCTGACGGCGGCTGGCAGCACTGCGTCTGGAGCAGCAGCCTCCAGCAGGTACCCACCCGGCCGGGGGTGCGGGTGGGCCTCCCTTCCCCACGTTCACCTTTCTCACTGCCGCAGCCTCTGCCCCAGTCCTCCTCTGCTTAGGTCTGCTCCCACCATCACCCTTCCTCTTCTTTCCCACTTTCTCTCCCCGCATCTCTTTCCTCCTTGTCTTGTTCTTTTTCTTTTTTGGCCATGCCACGGGGCTTGTGGGGTCTTAGTTCCCCAACCAGGGATTGAACTTGTGCCCACAGCAGTGAAAGTGCAGAGTCCTAACCACTGGACCCCCAGGGAAGTCCCTGAATCTCATTGTTCAAGTGTTTTTAGAGACCTCAGTCTCTGCCCTAAACCCTGGTGACAGATAACTCCCCTAAGTCACCCCCGTTAACATAAACTTAGGTGTAAAGGGGTTCCTTGTGAATAACAAAGGACGTCCCCATCACTCAGGAACCCCTGTGCATTTTAGTAGCTCAGAACTAGGAACCTGGGACAAAGACCAAATGTATTTGGCATCATACCATTCCATCCATAGGAGGGTCGTCCACATTAGATGGGAGAATTATTTAGAGCCTGGAGCAGTGCCTGCTGTTCAGTAGAAACTCAGTAATACCACCCCCGACGCCCCACCCCTGGGAAGATCTCCATTCTCAGCTCTCTGTGCCACACAGAGAGGTTCAGTGCAGCGGCTGGGGGTGGGGCTTGCTCCCTGTGGGGGCGCTCAGTGTGGCTGCAAGGGCAGAGGCCCCCTGCGGTGGCTCCTCTAACAAGCAGAGGTCTCTCTCATCCTCAAGCCTGGGCTCCTTCTGGTGATTCTTTATTGGGATTCTAGGGACTGGAAGACACCACCAGAGAGCCTGCAGGCAGCTGAGGAGCTGGGAGGCGGGGAGGGAGTGGTGGGGCGGCTGAGTGGATAACAGGGAGCTGAAGCTGCGTGGGAATGTTGGAGGGCCGCTGCCACACCTGACTTCTGGGAGAAGCAGTTAAAAACTAAAGTGTGTTGGCTCAGGGTCTTTTTAAAAGACATAGGTCAAGGGGACTTCCCTGGCGTTCCAGTGGTTGAGACTTCACCTTCCAGTGCTGGGCTGCGAGTTTGATCCCTGGTAGGGAACTAACATCCCACATGCCTCGTGGCCAAAGGAAAAAAAACTAAAAACATTAAAAAAATACTGCTGCCCATCCCCCGCAACAGATCAAATGTAACAGGTGTGCAGACAAGACCTGTTATACTGTGGCTCAAGGGCAGCCATGCTGTAACTGTCAGACTTTGTTCTGAATGACTTTGGCCTCAGAGCCTGGGGCAGGCAACAGGGTGCTGTCTTCCCCACTGACTGGCTGGCTTCTTCCTTCCCTCCCTTTCTCCTTTCACCAAATTCATCACCGAGCACTTTCCTCATGCCGGGCACCTTGCCAGGCAGTGGGCATAGGTCAGCAGACAAGCTGGGGTCCTGCGTCTCTTCCAGGAAACGCAGTTAATGGTGTTGGGCAGCATCACATTGGGCCAGAAGAGAACACTTGGCCGACTGGAGCCTTGGGCTTCTCTCGGCCCCCTCCCTGATGGCCCTGCTGTCTGCCAAGGGGGCACTAATTTTAGATCTGGAAGCCTGACCTGGAGGAGAATATGGCTCCGGCTGTTCAGCCAGGCTCAGCTCATCACCGGCGTAGCCCACAGTGGGTTCAGAGCTCCGGCCGCAGCAATCAGGGTTTTCTATTTCAGGATTGCACAATTGCTTTGTTTCTTCCTGAGTGCATCCAGACAGACAGCCTAGACTAATCCCTTTCCCCTTGTACTTTACTTAAGGCCAGAGCTGTAAATAAAATGCTCTCATACAGTGAGGTAAGTTCCTGACCTCATCGCATTCCCTGTCTGAGTGCCCGGACACAATAACTGATGGTGCATGAGCTGCACTGCAGCCTGACCACAGACCCCAGATCCTCCCAGCCAAGGGCAGGAGGATCCTGTTGCCCCAGTGGCTGGGCCCATGTTCTTTTTTTTTTTTTAATTAAAAAAGTTGTGGGTTTGTTTTTTTTTTTTTTGGCCACTCTGTGCCTCGTGAGGGATCTTAGTTCCCCAACCAGAGATTGAACCTGCAACCCCTGCACAGGAAGTTCAAGGTCCTAACCATTGGACCACCAGGGAAGCCTCTTCCACGTTCTTTCTAAGAGACTGTGGCTGGCATCCCCTCTCCTGAATCTTGTTTCTGTGTCCACCTGGGACTATTGCCTTTCCTTAATTGTAAGAAACGGCTGTATCCCAAGCCAGGTGGTAGAGAGGGCTCACTACACCAACACAGTGGCGCCTCTGGTAAGGCGGGTGGGAAGTGCAGCCAGGCACTGGAGACGGAGCCTGGAAGGCTGCCTCTCTCCTCGTCTTTAGTGTGTGTGGGTCTCATCTCTGCTGCCTTCTGCCTCTGCTCTTTCCTCGCCTCTCCCCACTCTCTTCCTCTGCTGTCACTTGTTCATCCAAACGGCCCGGCCAGCCCTGGTCCACACAGTCTAGTTTTAAGGCTGTCTCTAGCCTGACTTCCGGTCTGAACTTCCAGTTACAAAGGCTGAGAAGGGAGGATGCAGCGGCCCCAGGTGATGTCCGTTTCGGCCCACCTGGTTATGGCCAGCAGGGCTGAGATCTCCGAGAAGAGGGTGCGGCTCAGGAGCTCCCCAGGACACGTGTGTCTGATGCTCCTCCTCTGCCGTTTCCGCTCCCCGCAGTGTCTGAGCCCCTCCTACCTGCCCCTGCGGTGTATGGCCGGAGGCTGTGGGCGGCTGCTCCGAGGACCCGAGAGCTGCTCCCTGGGCTGTGCGCAGGCAACCCAGTGCGCCCTCTGCCTGCGGCGCCCCCACTGTGGCTGGTGTACCTGGGGGGCCCAGGATGGGGGCGGCCGCTGCCTGGAGGGTGGACTCAGTGGCCCCCGTGATGGTGAGACTGACGGCTTTGCGGATGGGGTGAGGGGGCCCGGCCCCAGTCTGGGTTCCGACATAGGGGTTGGTGCGGAGAATGAACGTGCCGGCCCTCATGGGTGGTGTTCAGGGAAAGTGGGAGCAAGGGCCAAGGTGGCTGGGTGGGAGGTACAGAGGCCCTTGCCCCCAGCGAAGCCTGGTATTCTCATGTCAGGGCTGACGTGTGGGCGACCTGGGGCCTCCTGGGCCTTTCTTTCCTGCCCTCCGGAGGATGAATGTGCCAACGGGCACCATGACTGCAATGAGACCCAGAACTGCCATGACCGGCCCCATGGTTACGAGTGCAGCTGCAAGGCAGGCTACACCATGGACAAGTAAGGCTCCGACTGGGCCAGGGCTCTGGTGGGGTGAGGGGAGCAATCCAGCCGACCGTGGCGTGGGAGAGCCTGTGAGGAGCAGTTAAGGATAGGGCATGGACCTAAGCAGGATGCAAGGGAACACAGTCCAAGGTGTGGAGGAGGGGTGTGAGGTAGGCGCTTGGTCCAGGGAGGGCAGGCTGGTACGCTGGTTTGAGAGGGTGCCCTGGAATGGGGGCCATCGCTCCCGCAGGAGGTTCTGGGCTGGACCCAGGAGCAGGGCAGTGATGGAACAGACCTGGGGGCGGGGTAGACTCGTGGAGAAGGGGGTGGGTGGTTGGGGTGGGCTCTGAGAACCTGTGAGGACCCTGACACCAGCCAGGTCTGCCCTGGGGAGGGGCGGCTGCTGCCCTGCCCTGACCCCCACCCTGTCCCCGCAGCGTGACAGGGCTGTGCCGCCCGGTGTGTGCCCAGGGTTGCGTGAATGGCTCGTGTGTGGAGCCCGACCACTGCCGCTGCCACTTTGGCCTGTCGGCCGCAACTGCTCCACGGAGTGTCGCTGCAACCGTCACAGTGACTGCGCCGGCGTGGGGGGCCCGCGACCACTGCCTCCTCTGCCACAACCACACCAAGGTGGGGACACCTTCTGGGGCTGTGTCACAGTGGGGTGCCTGGGAACAGTGTGACAGTTAGTGCTGGGCCAGGGAGGGTGAGCACATGGAACAGCATTTAGGATCAGGTGGGGAATGGCTTTCCGAGCTCAAAACCCTGGACCGAAGGGGACTGAGACCCCGTCACTGGAGGTGTGCAAGTGAAGGTGGACGGCCAAATGGTAGAGGGGCTGGGCTGGCCCAAGCCAAATGCCGGAGCCACTGCTGCCTTCCCATGGTGCTCTCAGGAAGTGGAAAGTGTTAGTTGCTCAGTTGTGTCCCACTCTGCGACCCTGTGGACTGTTGCCTGCCAGGCTCCTCTGTCCATGGAATACTGGAGTGGGTAGCGACTCTCTTCCCCAGGCCAGGGATCAAACCCAGGTCTCCTGCATTGCAGGCAGGTTCTCTACTGTCTGAGCCACCAGGGAAGCTGAGTGCTCTCCTAACCTCCCCACAGCCTCACACCCACTAGGGCCCTTCACTCCCTCTGACCACTCTGTCCCTGGTTTCCAGGGCAGCCACTGTGAGCAGTGCCTCCCACTGTTCGTGGGTTCAGCCGTGGGGGGAGGGACCTGCCGGCCCTGCCACGCCTTTGTCGCGGCAACAGCCACATCTGCGTCTCCAGGAAGGAGCTTGAGATAGCCAGGAGGGAGCCGGAGAAGTACTCGCTGGATCCGGATGAGGTGAAAGAGGCTGGGGTCCTGAGCTCCTGGGTCTGAAGGAGGAGGGGTCTGGTCCGTGTTGGTTTGTGATTGCCCTGTCCTCCCTTGGCCAGATTGAACAGTGGGTGACAGAGGGTCCCAGTGAAGATGAGGCTGTGTGTGTGAACTGTCAGAATAACAGCTATGGGGATAAGTGTGAGAGCTGCCTCCACGGCTACTTTCTCCTCGATGGGAAATGCACCAAGTAAGTGGAAGCGGGCCAGGGACCTCCGCCTTGCCCAGTAGGAGCAGCTCTGAGAGCCAGAGTCCTCTCCCCGGTCCTCAGCCCTCAGGCAAGGATGGGATCCCCTGAGGCTAGGGTTGGGGGCAATAGATAAGACTCAGGTGGGAGACCTTCCACCTCAGAGGCTGGTGCTGAAATGCAGGCTGCTGAGCAACCCTGGTGGAGACTGTCAGGCAGAGAGACTGCCCTGGGATGTCTCTGGTGGGCCAGTGGTTAAGAATCCACCTTCCAATGCAGGGGACCTGGGTTCTTATCCCTGGTCCAAGAACTAAGATCCCACGTGCTGGGGAGCAACTAAGCCTGTGCGCTGCAACTTGAGAGCCCACATGCCACAACGAAGACCCAGCACAGCCAAAAATTTTAAAAATGTTTTTAATTTAAAAATAAGAAAAAATAGGACCCTGAGGGAGAGGCCTCACACCAGTCTCCCCATTCCATCCCCTTCCTTCTGACCCTGGAGTCCGTCCAACCTGGGTTCTAATCCTGACTTAGCCACCGAACAGCTCTGTGGCCTTGGGGTAAACGGCTTGACCTCTGTGAGCCTCAGCTTCCTCTTCTGGCCTCACGGATTGGAGCTTGTGTTTACAGCATCCAGCCTGGCCCCTGTAGGTGACGGGAGCTCTATAACCCGCATCTTCTTCCCTTTCTTCAGATGCCAGTGTAATGGCCACGCAGACACGTGTAACGAGCAGGATGGGACAGGCTGCCCATGTCAGAACAACACAGAGACGGGCACGTGCCAGGGCAGTTCCCCAGTGACCGCCGAGACTGCTACAAATACCAGGTACGGCTGGAGATGCAAGTTACGGGTCAAGGGCACTAAGCCCAGAAGAGGTCTGAGCTGGGATGCCGCAGCCTGGCTCAGGCAGGACTGACAATATGGTTCTGGTATCTGTGGTCCTGGGGATCAAGGTCAGCTTGATAAACTGATCCCCACGGAGAAGGCAATGGCACCCCACTCCAGTACCCTTGCCTAGAAAATCCCATGGACAGAGGAGCCTGGTGGGCTGTAGTCCATGGGGTCGCCTAAGAGTCGAACACAACTGAGCGACTTCACTTTCACTTTCATGCATTGGAGAAGGAAATGGCAACCCACTCCAGTGTTCCTGCCTGGAGAATCCCAGGGACGAGGAGCCTGGTGGACTGCCGTCTGTGGGGTCGCACAGTCGGACACGACTGAAGCGACTTAGCAGCAGCAATAGTCAGTGTCAGGCCTTCAGCGTGATACTGGGAACCCAGAGATGAGCCTCCTGGGGGCTTTCAGGGTGGTAAGGAGACAGACTCCATTACAGGTAGTCACAACTTAAAGATGGAAAATGCTGGAAAACTCATAGTAGCTTGAGCAAAAAACAAAATGTGGCTCTAAAGGCCAAGTTCTGGAGTCTGCCTTCAGAACTGGCCAGATCCAGGTGCTCACACCTGGGATTGACCAGAGTCAGTCCAAGCTCCAAACCAAACTCAAGGAGACACCCGAGACAGGTGTCACCCAGGACCAGTTTTGCTTTCTTGATGTTTAATCAAAAGGCCTGTTGGTCTTTGTCTGAACAGACAGCTTTGGAGATGAGTTCAGACCTTCTCCTCCAGCAGCTTTGTTTGGGGGCTCTGATAAAGCAGTTTCTTTCACTCCTAATGACAGCAGTTCTTGCTGTTTAGTTGCTCAGTCATGTCTGACTCTTTGCCACCCCATGGACGGTAGCCCACGAGGCTCCTCTGTGCATGGGATTCTCCAGGCAAGAACACTGGAGTAGGTTGCCATTTCCTTCTTCAGGGGATCTTCCTGACCTAGGTATCAAATCCACATCTCCTGCATTGGTAGGCAGATTCTTTACCACGGAGCCACCTGGGAAGCATCCAGTGATAGCGGTGGTCATTACTATATAGGAAGTGCTTGCCACTGAGTTGGAGCTGTGCCATAGATACGGTGGAGACAGTGCACACAGGAAAAGCTCGGGAAGGCTGTGCTGGGGCCTCAGTGAGCTGTGGGCAGAAGAGGAAGAGGCTCAGAGACCTGTCTGGGGTCAAACAGCTGCATGGGTTTGGAGCTTGGACTGGCTCTGGTCAACCTCAGAGACTGAGTGATTTCTACTGGACTGCAGGAATCAAGTGAGCTGTTACCCATCCACTCATTCATCCTGCACGTATTTACTGAGCACCTAGTTATGCCAGGCACTACGCAGAGTGCTGGGACACAGAAGGGAACAAAACAGGCAAAATGTTCTGTCCTTCCCTGATGGCTCAGACGGTAGAGAATCTGCCTGCAATGCAGGAGACCTGGGTTTGATCTCTGGGTCAGGAAGATCCCCGGGAGAGGGAAATGACAACCTACTCCAGTATTCTTGCCTGGAGAACTTCACGGTCAGAGGAACCTGGTGGGCTTGAGGTTGTAAAGAGTCAAGCATGACTGAGTGACTTAATGCTTTCACTTTCTGGCAAACTCATGGAGAAGTCCAGCAATAAACAGAAAAATAAGTCAGACACCCAGGGTGTTAGTGATGAGCAGTAAGGAGGAAAATGAAGCAGAGAGGAGGGCTCGGGGGTGTCGGGAGTGGAAATGGTAGATACAGTGGCCAAGAAAGGCCTGAGCAAGAAGGTGAGTGTCACTTAAGGTGACACTTGAGTAAAGACCCGATGGACGTGAGGACACTGGACATTCAGACTTGAGGGAGCAGGGGAGCGATCCAGGCAGAGGCTCAACCAGTACAAAGGCCCCGAGGGAGGACCTACCTGGTACAGTCCAGAAACAGCAAGGCCAGCAGGCCAGGCGGGCCCGCTTGTGCAGAGCCTATGATTACAGCAGTGTTTGCTCCCCAGGTACAGAGGAAGAGTCTCCAGTTCAGCAAGGGTAGGTCACTAGTCCAAGGCCACATGGCTAGGGAGGTGGTCAAGCCAGGATTCAACAGAGCTCTGCATCGCTGTGTCTCAGAGTTCCAGAGACCTCGCCATCAGGGTGCTGTGGTTGCTGGGGTGACACCAGGAACCACAGTGCTGGAGTGTAGGCTGCTGTTAGTGTCCACACTGGGTCAGGGACGTTCGGGGGTGGGGTGGGGGGTCACAGGGAAGCTGCTGGGACATGGGGACAACTGATCAGTAGATACAAAATAGAGGACCTGCTACAGTGGCAGAGGTTACTTATCAGTAGGTACAAAATACAGTCTGTCTCCTTGGAGGACTAGACACTGAGTTGTTCCACCCTGCCCTGCCCACAGTGTGCCAAGTGCCGAGAGTCATTCCACGGGAGCCCGCTAGGGGGCCAGCAGTGCTACCGCCTCATCTCCGTGGAGCAGGAGTACTGCCTGGACCCCACGTCCCAGACCAACTGTTTCCATGAGCCCAAGCGCCGGGCTCTGGGCCCCGGCCGCACGGTTCTCTTTGGAGTGCAGCCCAAGTTCACCAATGTGGACATCCGCTTGACACTGGACGTGACCTTTGGCGCCGTGGACCTCTATGTCTCCACCTCCTATGACACCTTCGTGGTCCGCGTGGCTCCCGACACTGGTGTCCACACCGTGCATATCCAGCCGCCACCACCTCCCCCACCCCCCCACCCCCTGCTGACGGCGGGCCCCGAGGAGCTGGGGATCTAGGGGGACCCGGGGCTGGAGGTGGGCCGGCTACCCCAGTAGAGCCGCGAGTGCGGGAGGTCTGGCCGAGGGGCCTGATCACCTATGTGACGGTGACCGAGCCGTCGGCGGTGCTGGTGGTCCGTGGTGTGAGGGACCGGCTGGTCATCACCTACCCACATGAGCACCACACCCTCAAGTCCAGCCGCTTCTACCTGCTCCTGCTGGGTGTGGGGAGACCCAAGTGGGCCCAGTGCCAACGGCTCAGCTGACTCGCAGGGCTTGCTCTTCTTTCGGCAGGACCAGGCCCACATTGACCTGTTTGTCTTCTTCTCCGTCTTCTTCTCCTGCTTCTTCCTCTTCCTCTCGCTCTGTGTGCTGCTCTGGAAGGCCAAGCAGGCCCTGGACCACCGGCAGGAACAGCGCCGGCACCTCCAGGAGATGACCAAGATGGCCAGCCGCCCCTTCGCCAAGGTCACCGTCTGCTTCCCGCCAGACCCTGCTGCCCCAGCCCCTGCCTGGAAGCCTGCCGGGCTCCCGCCACCCGCCTTCCGCCGCTCCGAGCCCTTCTTGGCCCCCTTGCTGCTGACGGGGCCGGCGGGCCCTGGGGACCTGTAGGAGGGGGCTGCTGCCCACCGGCCATCCCCACCACCACTGCCGGCCTGCGAGCCGGGCCTATCACCCTTGAGCCCACCGAGGATGGCATGGCCGGGCGTGGCCACACTGCTGCTCCAACTGCCTGGCGGGCCCCACGCACCCAACGGCGCCTGCCTGGGGTCAGCGCTCGTCACATTGCGGCACCGGCTGCACGAGTACTGCGGCGGCGGCGGGGCGCTGGGGGGCAGTGGGCACGGGGCTGGTGCTGGCCGGAAGGGGCTGCTGAGCCAGGACAACCTCACCAGCATGTCCCTCTGACCCTCGGCGGGACCTTCAGCCCCAGCAGTCGAGTCCCCTTAGGGTGGCTGCCCTGGACTTGGGGCCCCTCCAACTGGGACACTCTTCAGAGACCTCCGGTTTCTTTCCCCTGGGGTGAGGGTCCCCAGACAGAGCCTTCTTTGTTCTGCGTTCAGCAATTACTTACTGATTACCTACTATGCGCCAGGCACTGTTGAAGGCACTGGGCGTGAGTAGGAACCAAGACAGTCAAGGTCCCTGATCTCACGGGATTTTAGGTCCCAGTGCCGTGAGTCAGTCGACGTGCGCATGCGCGTGCTCACGCACAGACGAGGAAAAGCATGTCTGAACCCGGCGAGTGGTCTGAGTTAGCAACGGGATGCGCCTGTGAGGGACCTCGGGGTCGTCAGTTGTTCACTGTGCTATCGACTCTAAGAAAACCGACCGTGGGAGGAGCTGTGGGGAGCGGGATCCAGGCAGAAGGAACTGCAAGGACAGAGGCGCAGAGGCAGGAAGTGGCTGATGTTGCTGAAAAGGGTTGGAAAGCTGGTCAGTGTGGCCCTGGCCAAATGTGCAGAGGCAGTGGGGTCAGGGCTGAGCAGGAGGCGGGTCACCTGGGGCCCAGTGGCCCCGGGTAGGGCTTGGGGCTTTATTCTCAGGGCATTGGGAAGCCATTGGACAGTCTTCTGAGGGAGAAGGCCGGAATCCCATGTGTTTAAGAGGTCACTCAGCCGTGTGGAGAATAGACTGGAGATGCCGAGAGAAGCCACAGGGGGACAGGACCCGAGATGGGCCAGGGCAGGACAGAGGCTGTGAGAGGAGTCTGGGACAGAAGCGGGAGGTGAGTGGAAGGATGTTATGATGGCATACATGGACATCGGAGTAGGGGAGGGAAGGAGGCCAGGCTGACGCCAGCTTTGTGGCCCAAACTGTGGGCCAAGGTGGGACAGACTGAGGTCATGGGGGAAGATTAGTAGGAGTCCAGCTTTAGACTGGAGATGCCTTTCAGCGACATCTCCTCAGTCAGGTCCCACCAGGGACACAGCCGCTGCCCTGAGGATCTCAGCAAAGGGGCCTGAGTGTGGGGGTTTGCTCAGTAGTGAAGGAGGGGTGCTGCTGAGAGGAGACTGGAAGTGGAGCCGCCCAGCGAGCCACAGCAAGATGCTATTTCTGCTACCACGATTCTGCAGGGACAAGCTCGGGTGGTGTTCCCCGATGCCCGGGCCAGTGTCGCTGCGCTGCCAGGGCGCATGAGGAGACAAAGCCCCTACCTGAGATGCCGGCCTGGGTGAGGTTGTGGGGGAGGGTGATACCCAGGTTGGGGAATAGAAATGACAGTTTTCAACCTACAACTCTGCCCAGATGACATGGCCTTGAAGCAGCATCTGGCCTTTCCCCCAGGGCCTCCCGTCACCCCAGCTGCCACCTTGGACTTCTGAGCCTTTCTGTCCCTAGTACTGCCCCACCTCCCCCAGTCCTGACCATCTTGAACTTCGGACTCCTTCTTTCCCAAGACTCCACCCAACAGCTGTTTTTGGGACCTTGGAAAGCGGAGACCCTATGTCTTCTGTCTGCTGGGGGCCTTCGTCTAAGAGGCTGATCCCTGTGTGCCATCAGAGGCTGTGGGAAATTGGAGGAGCAGTAAAAGCAACAAATAAAGAGTGTGTGGAAGACCCAGTATCCAGTGCTGTCTGTAGGAGATGGGCTGGCTTGGCTCTCTGACCCGGCACCTGAGAGCTGGTTACATCGGATAAACATCCTTATCTTGGTGCCCCCACCCCCAAGCCATGTGGCCAGAGCCTGACTCTTCACCATCTCTTCTGGTGGGCATGGGGGTGGTACCACTACAGAAGCTCTTGTTTCCCAGAAGGCATGAACTGGGGACCTGAGGGCAGTGAGACTTTACCCTTGCCCAGATCCCTATCGAAAATAGACCCTTACTCAGCTCAGGAAGGAAAACAGCCTGCCTTGGTCCCAAGTTCGGGTTTTATTCTGGCCCCTGACATTAAGAGAACTCAGGCAGCACAAAGACTGAAATGAGGCCTTGGCACAGTGAGTGTTCTCCATTTCAAGTAGATTCTCAACCCAAATGGAAAGCAGCATGGGAACGTCTATTTGCCAGTCCCCTGGGTGAGCAAGAGCCCTGTTGGAAGGTAGGGACAGGAGACCCCATCCCTTCAGCGTGGCTGGGAGTGTTCAACAGTGTACTTTTAGGGGGCATCCCTGGTGGCTTAGTGATAAAAATCCTGCCAATGCAGGATAGAGGTGTTCGATCCCTGATCTGGGAAGATGCCACATGCCACGGAGCAACTAAGCCCAGGTGCCACAACCACTGAGCCTGTGCTCTAACATCGGAGCCAAAACCTCTGAGGCTCGACAAGCCTGTGCTCCCCAACGAGAAGCCGGGGAAGCCGCTGCAACTAGAGAGTAACCTTGTAGCAAGGAAGACCCAGCACAGCCAAAAATAAAGAAATGGGAAAAAAATTTTTTTAAGTTAACTTTCTGCAAACCCAGCCCCGAGGCACAGGTTGGCCACCTCTGATATTTAGCCAGTTCAGTTCAGTTCAGTCCCTCAGTCGTGTCCGACTCTACGACCCCATGAATCGCAGCATGCCAGGCCGCCCTGTCCATCACCATCTCTCGGAGTTCACTCAGACTCACGTCCATCGAGTCAGTGATGCCATCCAGCCATCTCATCCTCGGTCGTCTCCTCCTCCTCCTGCCCCCAATCCCTCCCAGCATCAGAGTCTTTTCCAATGAGTCAGCTCTTCGCATGAGGTGGCCAAAGTACTGGAGTTTCAGCTTTATCATCATTCCTTCCAAAGAAATCCCAGGGCTGATCTTCAGAATGGACCGGTTGGATCTCCTTGCAGTCCAAGGGACTCTCAAGAGTCTTCTCCAACACCACAGTTCAGAAGCATCCATTCTTCGGCACTCAGCCTTCTTCATAGTCCAACTCTCACATCCATACATGACCACAGGAAAAACCATAGCCTTGACTAGACGGACCTTAGTCGGCAAAGTAATGTCTCTGCTTTTGAATATACTATCTAGATTGGTCATAACTTTTCTTCCAAGGAGTAAGCGTCTTTTAATTTCATGGCTGCAGTCACCATCTGCAGTGATTTAGGAGCCCAAAAAAATAAAGTCTGACACTGTTTCCACTATTTCCCCATCTATTTCCCATGAAATGATGGGACCAGATGCCATGATCTTCGTTTTCTGAATGTTGAGCTTTAAACCAACTTTTTCACTCTCCTCTTTCACCTTCATCAAGAGGCTCTTTAGCTCCTCTTGACTTTCTGCCATCAGGGTGGTGTCATCTGCATATCTGAGGTGATTGATATTTCTCCCGGCAATCTTGATTCCAGCTTGTGTTTCTTCCAGTCCAGCGTTTCTCATGATGTACTCTGCATATAAGTTAAATAAGCAGGGTGACAATATACAGCCTTGACGTACTCCTCTTCCTATTTGGAACCAGTCTGTTGTTCCATGTCCAGTTCTAACTGTTGCTTCCTGACCTGCATACAGATTTCTCAAGAGGCAGGTTAGGTGGTCTGGTATTCCCATCTCTTTCAGAATTTTCCACAGTTTATTGTGATCCACACAGTCAAAGGCTTTGGCCTAGTCAATAAAGCAGAAATAGATGTTTTTCTGGAACTCTCTTGCTTTTTCCATGATCCAGCGGATGTTGGCAATTTGATCTCTGGTTCCTCTGCCTTTTCTAAAACAAGCTGGGACATCTGTAAGTTCACGGTTCACATATTGCTGAAGCCTGGCTTGGAGAATTTTGAGCATTACTTTACTAGCATGTGAGATGAGTGCAATTGTGCAGTAGTTTGAGCATTCTTTGGCATTGCCTTTCTTTAGGATTTGAATGAAAACTGACCTTTTCCAGTCCTGTGGCCACTGCTGAGTTTCCCAAATTTGCTGGCATATTGAGTACAGCACTTTCACAGCATCATCTTTCAGGATTTGAAACAGCTCCACTGGAATTCCATCACCTCCACTAGCTTTGTTTGTAGTGATGCTTTCTAAGGCCCACTTGACTTCACATTCCAAGATGTCTGGCTCTAGATTAGTGAACACATCATCATGATTATCTGGGTCGTGAAGATCTTTTTTGTACAGTTCTTCCGTGTATGCTTGCCACCTCTTCTTAATATCTTCTGCTTCTGTTAGGTCCAGACCATTTCTGTCCTTTATCGAGCCCATCTTTGCATGAAATGTTCCCTTGGTATCTCTAATTTTCTTGAAGAGATCTCTAGTCTTTCCCATTCTGTTCTTTTCCTCTATTTCTTTGCATTTTTCGCTGAAGAAGGTTTTCTTATCTCTTCTTGCTAGTCTTTGGAACTCTGCATTCAGATGCTTATATCTTTCCTTTTCTCCTTTGCTTTTCACCTCTCTTCTTTTCACAGCTATTTGTAAGGCCTCCCCAGATAGCCATTTTGCTTTTTTGCATTTCTTTCCATGGGGATGGTCTTGATCCCTGTCTCCTCTACAATGTCACGAACCTCATTCCATAGTTCATCAGGCACTGTATCTATCAGATCTAGGCCCTTAAATCTATTTCTTACTTCTACTGTATAATCATAAGGAATTTGATTTAGGTCATACCTGAATGGTCTAGCGGTTTTCCCTACTTTCTTCAATTTGAGTCTGAATTTGGTAATGAGGAGTTCATGATCTGAGCCACAGTTAGCTCCTGGTTTTGTTTTTGTTGACTGTATAGAGCTTCTCCATCTTTTGCTGCAAAGAATATAATCAATCTGATTTTGGTGTTGACCATCTGGTGATGTCCATGTGTAGAGTCTTCTCTTGTGTTGTTGGAAGAGGGTGTTTGCTATGACCAGTGCATTTTCTTGGCAAAACTCTACTAGTCTTTGCCCTGCTTCATTCCGCATTCCAAGGCAAAATTTGCCTGTTACTCCAGGTGTTTCTTGACTTCCTACTTTAGCATTCCAGTCCCCTATAATGAAAAGGACATCTTTTTTGGGTGTTAGTTCTAAAAGGTCTTGTAGGTCTTCATAAAACCGTTCAACTTCAGCTTCTTCAGTGTTACTGGTTGGAGCATAGACTTGGATAACTGTCATATTTAGCCAAGAACACAGAAATGTGTTGCATCAAGGGGGCCAGTGAGCCTTCAGTGCAGCCTGTGACTATCACGATATTTTCAGACTTGATGGGCAGTTTAAGGAATTTGGGGGATTACTCTGCCCACACACATTTTGCCTTCATGAGATGATAGTTACACCTGACCTCCAAGACGTGACTGTGAAATTACTTTGCTAAGTATCAATGTTAGATGGCTCGCTTGATCTTTTTATTTGATGTTTCCAACAACCAATTGTATGAGGTAGGTACCATGTAGTCTCCATCTTGCAGATGAAAAACAGTACTTCATAGACATTATGGAGAAGGAAATGGCAACTCACTCCAGTACTTGAGTGTAAAATCCCATGGACTTAGGAGCCTGGTAGGTTACAGTCCATGGGGTCACAAAGACTCAGACACGAGTGAGCAGCTTCACTTTCTTTTCTTTGAGTGACAGCTGCCATATGAACCCGGACCTTCTGCCTCTCTCAGCCACGTTCCTGACCACCAGGCTCTTCCACGTCCCAAGGAAGGACAGCATTACTCAGCAAAGATTGACCTCACTGAAAGCTATCTCAGCGCAGAGCAGACACTAGGAGTCAGTGTTCAAAATGGCCAATTTGTGCTCAGGATGAGGCAGAATTGCCCTCTGGGGAAGCTGGGTAGCAGTGGGACATGCTGCCTCAGGGAGTCTGGAGCCAGTGATCATGCATAACCAGAAAGGAGCTGAGGTTCTTCCAGACTCCTACATGTTGTGCTCAGACCCTTTGGTAAGGCCTCTGCCTAACACTCACACTGTGACTTTGCCTTCCTAAGCAGAACATTTGCTCTTGGACTGGATTTTTCCTCTGGGACAGAGCTACCCTCCCTCCAACCCCTGTCACTGCTATGTAGATGTCCCTGTACAGAGACCCCATGGCGTGTGTTCCTCCTCCCTCCATGTCAGCCCCTTGCCTGGCACCTCTCCCTAGTATCCACACACCTGAATGCAAGAAGCTCATAGTGAAGTGAGAGAAAGCCTGGACACGGGAGGGTAGGGACCTGGATTCTAGCCTGTGTGTGGCCACTCACACTCACATCCTAGGGACTTCAGGGGAAATTTTACCGAGGGCCTATAGCACTCCGGCACTGTGCTCGGTACTTGGCATGAGTTTTTATTTAATTTTTAATTTATTTGGCAGCACTGGATCCTAGTTGTAGCATGTGGGATCTTTAGTTGTTGCATGCAGGATCTAGTTCCCCAACCAGGGGTCAAACCTGGGCCCCCTACACTGAACGTGCGGAGTCTTGGCCACTGGACCACCAGGGAAGTCCCAGGGAGGGCCTCGCTCTTAAGATGACATGTGAGCAGCAATGAAGGAATCAGCCATAAGGACATCCGAAGAAAGAACTCAGTTGTGGGAACAGCCAGAGCAAAGATCTGAACGTGGGAGCATGCTTAACATTTCAGAGAAACAACGAAAAGCCTCCTGTGGAATAAAGAGAATAAAGAGGGAAGGTCACGGGGAAAAAGAGGCAGATTGTGCAGGTCCTCGAGTTGCTGTGAGGACGCTGTTTCTTTCTTTTTTTTTTTAATACTTATTTTTATCTGTGTCATATCTTAGATGTGGCTTGTTGTGGCTCATAGGCTTAGTTGCTCTCTAGCATGTGTGATCTTAGTTCTGTGACCAATGCTTGAACCCATTTCCCTTGCATTGGAAGGCAGATTCTTAACCACTGGACCACCAGGGCAGTCCTCAAACTCTGGCTTTTTCCTCCATGCAGGAGCTGCCATCAGAGGGTTCTGAGCCCAGGAGACATGTGATCTACTTCCACACATGTCCACAGGGCTCCTCTGTGGGGGAGAAACTAAAAACAGGCTGGAGGTAAGGCAGGAAGCTCAGTGGGGGAGCCACTGTGGTTGGAACAAGTCTTGCAGTAGAGTAGGGAGAAGGGAGACTCTGGATATGTTCTGAAAGTAGAGCCACCAGAATTTGTGGGGGCAAGAGGCTCAGAAAGGTTTATTAATTTACTAAGATAACACAGCTAGGAAGTGGCAAGAGTCAAGGCTGAGCCCCAGGTCTGTCCAGTGTTGAAACCTGAACACTTTCGAATCTGCTAGTTGCTTTTGCAATAAAGAGGGTGGATTGAATCAGATGATCCTTGAGCGTTCCTTTCAGCTCTAGAGTTTTAAACCTGATAGTTCTGTGCTTTGAAGACAGAGCCCTCAAATCTGTTAGTATTGTATGTAGACCAAGAGTCCACAGGCAATGACTGAGCAAGGGGACTCTTCTAAATTTGTTCTTTGAAGGGTTAGTGCCTGCATGGTTCCCAGACAGCCTGTCTGGGTTTGTTTCTTCTCAGGCTCCGGTCAAGAGCTTTAGGTTGGCAGCTAAGGAGTTAGTGGTTTTACTTTGTTAGCGAGGACTCCCTGACTTAGTGAGGGGAAGAGACTTGACAACGACGTACACAGCAGATGCAGGTCAAGCATCTGCCTCTGGAACTCCCTCCACACCTAGGCATCTCCTCTATGTCCCCGCCTCCCTCATCGAACCTCCTTCTCCACCCAGATTCCTTCCCCGGGAGAAAAAGGATGTAGGCGGAGTTGGTTTTCAGGTTTTTATTGTGGTCGCATTTTTGGTGAGGGATGGGGTTGGAGGGGCAGGCCCTCCCAGGAGAGAGAAGAGGAGGGCAGGCGTCTCGGGGAGTGGGGGGTGGGGGGTGGGGAAGGGAGAAGGGTGGGGCCAGAGGGGGAAGGATAAGGTGGGGGAAACTTCTTTACTCTCGTATCTTCAGTTCCCGCGCCATCTGACAGAGGGCGCAGGGCAAACAAAAGGTGAGGGCCGCCCAGTCCTTCCCGACGGAGCCCTGGAGGGTGGGAGAGAGAGGTTAGCAGCCCTAACCTGGCACCCGAGGAGGCCAGTCCCCCAGCCCTCGGCTCCCACGGGTCCCGGGCGCGCACGCACCTGGATGCGGTAGCGCTCGCGCATGCCGGTGCGCAGGGAGTGCAGGCCTCCGGGCAGGTAGGGCGTGCAGCAGCACTCGCCGAAGTCGTCGGAGATGCGGCAGGCAAGGCACAGAGGGGCGAAGGTGCCGCACAGACCTGGAGCGCACACAGGGCTTTAAGGGGCGGGGCCCACCGGCTGCCTCCGGCCGGCTCCGCCTCGGGGAGGGGGCGAGGCGGGGTCCGCGGGGAGCGGGGTGAGGGTCCCAGAGGCTACTGAGAAGAAGTGAGAGTCCCAGAGGAAATTAGGGGCCCGAAGAGTAAGGGTTTCTAGAGCGGGAAAAGAGGGTTTAAAGAAGGAGTTGGAGCCACAAGGAAAACAGTCGATGGTGCAAGGGGGGATGAGGAGGGTCCCCGTGAGAGGTGGAAGGTGTGGTGAAGCCAGGATCCTAGGGAGTGTCGGGCGTCAGAGAAAGGCGGGAGGGTTAGAGACCGGGAATTCAGGGCCCACGGAAGGAACTGGGGAGTGGGGTGAGGAGGGTAAGGCTGAGGGTGACCCTCCTTCCCTTCTCGCTCCTTCCCGGGTCTGGAGAGGGAGCGACAGGGCACTCACAGACGGGCATGTCGTTGCAGCAGTCCGTGAGGCCGGTGTGCCAGTCACTGAGCTGGGTCTGGTAGCAGGTGCTGGCGCTTTGGGGCTGACTGGTCACTGGGTAGGACATGGCTGCAGAGGGAGGGGGCGGGGGTCAGCGGGCAGCCTCGCAGGACCTCCCCGGCCCTGGCACTTCTGCCGCCCCTCCCTCTGCCGGGCAGTCCGGGCAAGGCCACCAGGCCGCCCGCCGAGGGGACACCACTGCGTCTTCCCAGCCCCTGCCGCCACTTCTGGGCATCGCCACCCCCATTCTGTCCCCGGAGTTGCTCCCTCCTGCATGTCTGGTTCAGCTGGGGGTAAGGGGGCCATCCTGCAGGTCTAGGGGAGGTTGGCGCCACATGTGGGCGGGGCCGACACGTGCCGCCGCCTCCTCCAGGTCTGGGCTTGGGGCGCTGGGTTCCCGCGTTTCAGGCCTTCTGGGGTGCAAGCAGGCGCCGTCTGTCTTCGAAGCCAGAGTGCCCGGGGAAGGAAGTGGCTGTGTTCCAGGGACTGGAAGGTTTGAGGGTCCATCCAGCGATCCCACCTTTGCCTTTCACGTTGTCGTGCATCTCAAACTGCATCTTGCTGGCCCTGAGGAGGTGGCGTTGGGGACGGCAGAGGTGGCGGCGGCGGTGACAGCGTCAGAGTCTGCCCAGGGGGTGCTGGATACTGAGGGAGGTCAGGGCAAGGGGCGGGGCACTGGGGGCTGAGTTCTCAGGGGTAAGGATGCTGGGGAGAAAGAGGCCAAGTCAGCTTGCCTGCTAGGAAAGAATGGGACAGGGATGTATGGGGTTGGGGGCGAGAAACTCGCCCATCTCTGTACAGCTGCCCGACAGACCCCAGAGGACCCTCTTATACCAGAGGCAGTGCTGGAGAGAATGACCAAGAGACAGGCAGAGTCAGAGACAAGGGCAGAGAGAGATCAGAGCTGGGTGCCTATAGAGACGCCACCAGTAGCACTCACACCTGCCCAGTACCTTTTTTTTCTGCAAGCCCATTTCACAGACAGATCACTGAAGCTCAAGGAGCTGAAGAAAAACACCTCATACCTGATGGCCCAGCCAAGAGGGTTAGCAGAGGGGGAACCAGGCCCCAGAACTTCCAAATTCAACCCAGTGTCAACAGGTTGAGAAGGGGGGGTGGTCAAAGGGGGCATGAGGAAGACAGGGATGTCCCAGAGAGGTAAGCAGTCAGAGGAATGTAAGGAGACAGATTTGGAGTCGGTTGGAGGAAGAACAGAGCAGAGGTGCCAGCCTCTGAGCAGAGAGCTGTACAGGGTGGATGCCCCTACCTGCAGGACTGCTGCGCGATGGTGGAGACAGAGGTATGGGTGACGCCTGGGCACCGAGTGGCTTATAAATGGGCGGGCTGTGTGATGCTGGGTGAGGCTCTGACAAAGATGCCCAGGGAGCCAAGCCGGTCTGGCTGAACCTCTTCTCCCCACTGGGACTTCCCCTCCCTCCCTCTCCATCCCTATCCCACTTCTGCTCGGTCTCAGAGGACCTAGGAAATAGTGGGGGAGGGAGCCCAAGGATGAGGAGCTGGGAGTAGAGGTCTAAAGCCAAGAAAGGCGGCAGAAAGACAGAGAGATGGAGACAGAGGGCAGAGGGGAGGTGCACAAGGCACAGTTGTCCAGAGACCAAAGAGAGGGAGAGACAGAGAGACGGGGAGGGACTGGAAGGCAGAGAAAGAGGACCAGAGGGGAGAGAGAGACAAGGAGATTCAGATAGATGGAGAGAGACAAGAAGACAGAGAGAGATGCTGAGACAGTGGGGCACAGATATCTGGGGAGAAATAACAAGAAATGGGGAGCCAGAGATTCAGAAAAGAGAAAACAAGTCAGGTGAGTGGGGGTGTCAGCCACTGGCCGACCCACGACCCACAGCTTCGGGGGAAGGGAAAGGGTGAGAAGAGAAAGGCTGGTCGGTGCTCCCACCACCCTTAGTGAGGCCCCAACTTCCCTGGGAGTGGGGGCTTCGGGTCCTCCCATTCAGGCCCACCAGGCACATGGAGGGGGCATTGTATTTGGTGGGGTGGGGTGACCCGTGCTGGAACCAAAGTAAATAAACACACCTCACCCAACTCCAACTTGGGAAGGGAGGACGCTGGGAACTGAGAAACCTGTGGTTCCTGAAGGAGGAAGATGTGGTCCAGGATGCTTGAGTCCAAACAGAGCAGAGCACTGGGGGCCGGGACTTCCGGGTTTGAGGGCAGAGGGGCTGAGAGTCCAGACTCTCGGGTCTAAGCCTGTGTCCCAGAGTCAGGTAGGGGTCCTGGGATACCCAGACTGATGGCTTTCTGGGAAATGAAAGAGCTGGGGGCCTGGATGCCTGAGTCACCCAGAAGTCTCCCCTCAACAGGTCTGGCGGGGTTGGAGGTGACTCAGTGAAGGAAGCGGCATTAGAGCCGGGTGGATGAGGTTCCCAGTACGGGTGTCACTCCAAAAATGTAGGAGGCACTGGAAAATCGGGGTGTTAGCTTCAGAGGGAGTGGTGTCATCACCATGCTGGGTATCACCTTACTGATCTGGGGTCCTGCTTTCCCCCAAGCCTTGGTCTCCTGGCACCACCCCAAAGTGGCTTGCTGTCCTTGTCCCAGACCTGAGGGCAGCACCCAGCCTCTTGCCCGTTGTCTCCATCGCTTGGTCCTGGAGCCTGAATGTCTGGGAAACATCTCCCCGCTCTGTACCCCATCTCTGCATTATTGTCTCTCTGGCTCTGAATCTCTCCTTTCTTTCTTTCTTTCTTTCTTTCTTTCTTTATTTATTTCCCCATCTCTGCAGATCTGTCTCCCAGTGTCTTCTGGTTCTCTGTCTCCTCATCTCTGAGGCCCTCCTCTCAAGCTCTGTGTCTCAGTGCCCTTATCCGGGAGTCTCTGTGCCCCATCTTGGCATCTCTCCCCACCTTGAGGCCTGCTCCTTGGAGATATTCACAGGGCCCCCTCCCCCAGCGGACCAGACCATGGGCTGCAGGTGACTCAGTCAGGGTCAGATTCTAGGGCTCCCAAGATGACAGCCTGAGTTGTCCTCAAGTTTCCTCTTCCAACTCTGACACAGCCCAGGGGCCCCAATTAGATACAGCGACTCATGCAGATGAGGAAATCAGGACTGGGGAAGCTGTGAGGTGGCCTGCTCCGGGGGAGAGGAGGAGGGCAGAGGCCAGGACAAGGGGTGACCATGGCAGAGTCTCTGGGCACCTGGCCTACATCCCCCTCAAATGGGGTTGCCAGAGAAAATACTGGATGTCCAGTTAAATTAGAATTTCAGATAAACAATACTTTTTTACTGTAAGTATGTCCCATATGGGGCTTGCCAGGTGGCTCAGCGGTAAAACATCTGCCTACCAGGGTTTGGTCCCTGGGTTGGGAAGATCCCCTGGAGAAGGAAATGGCAAGCCACTCCAGTATTCTTGCCTAGGAAATCCCATGGACAGAGGACCCTGGTGGGCTATAGTCCATGGGGTTGCAAAGAATCGGACACAACTGAGCGCCTAAACAATAACAGCAGCAGTGTCCCATATGTTGGAGGGAATATTGGGTTGGCCAACAAGTTTGTTCAAGCTTTTCTGTACCATCTCTGTACCATTTATGAAAAAAACCGATTGAACTTTCAGGTCAACTGAATATTTGCTGTTTACCTGAAATTCCAATTTAACTTGGTGTCCAGTATTTTTATTTGCTAAATCTGAAAACTCACTTTCAAAGAAGGGAATCCATAAAGAAGGCAATCCACTTCAGTATTCTTGCCTGTAAAATTCCATGGACAGAAGAGCTTGGCACACTGCAGTGCATGGAGTCACACAATTGAGCATGCACGCGTGAGGGGAGAGGAGGGAGATGGGTTGGTAGCAAAAACAAGGAAAATAAAGTGGGGGTGGGGTTGGGGGACGGTGAGGATCCAAGTGTCTGTGCCCCCAGGAATCCCTCCTCAGACTTCCCTCCTCGCCTCCCTTAGAACCCAGTCCCTGCTCCAGAAGCCAGGCTCCCAGCCTCTTTCTCCCCAGAATTCAGGTGTCCAGGCCAGGTCAGGGTCCAGTTGCCCAACATGAGTTTCACAAGGAGGGTGGTGCCATCCATGACCCTGGTGGAACCAGTCTGGCTGAGCAGACAAGTGAGGTGGCCCCCATCCCATCCTGAGCCTGCTGCTTCCTCGAGGGCCAGCCCAGCAGGGCTGGGAGCGGAACAGGACGGACTCAGGGCACTCTGGGTGCGTCAGAGTCTGGGTCTGGGTGTGTGGTGTCTCTGCTGTGTGGTGTGTGTGCTCTCTGGGTGCTGTTGCTTCTGTGTGGGGGGTTGTCACGATGTGTCTCTCTCTGAGCGTTCCTGTGTCCTGGGGTGTGACATGTGAGAAGGTCTTTTCTATTTATGTGTCTGTATTGCCCTGCTGTGATCCTCCCTCCTCTGCACCTGTGCTTGGGTGCAGTCTCAGTTGTCAAGTTTCTGTAATTCTGACTAGGTTAAGGCAGGAATTATTATTTTGTAGCACTTTATTTTTGGCTGTGCTCCGTCTCCGTGGCTGTGCGGTCTTTTCTCTAGTTGTGGCGAGTGGGAGCTGTGGAGTGTGGACTGCTGTGGAGTGTAGCTGTGGGGTGTGGACTGCTTATTTCGGTGGCTTCTCTTGTTGCAGAACACAGGCTCTAGGACATGTGGGTTTCGGAAGCTGTGGTTCCCAGGTTCTAGAGCTCAGGCTCAGTAGTTGTGGCTCATGGCCTTAGTTGCTCTGTAGCATGTGGGGTCTTCCTGGATCAGAAATTGAACCCATGTCCCCTGCAGTGGCAGGTGGATTCTTTACCACTGAGCCACCAGAGAGGCCTAGGAATTAGTTTTTGAGTGGTAGCTTTGTATTCTGGACTCTATAGTCAGAAAACCTTAGTTCAAATATTGATGGCCTCTGAATGGCTGTGATACTTTGGGCAAATCACTCAACTTCCCTGGACCTCAGTTTTCCCATCTACAAAATGGGTTTTTGCCAGTAGAGTTGCTGAGAGGATTAAATGAGTTAATTCATGTAAAGAAATTGCACCTGGCCCATAGGAAACATTTTGTGTTTATGAAGATAGTGGGAATGATGTTCTAGTTGCTGGTGATGCAACAGTGAATAAAACCAAGTCTTTGCTCATGGTCCTAGTAGGGATTGGATGAATGGCCTGTCTGTGGCTGGGCACATAACCACACAACTGAGGTGTCTCTTTTGTATGTGGAATGGGATATTTCTGTGTGGTGTCAGTGCAAGTGATTTCACGATTGTGCAGCCCTGTGTGTTTGTAGGTAACTTCACGTGCTGTGTGTGGGTTCTCTGCTTGTGTGGGTATAAATGCATGATCACACCAAGCAGGTGTTAGAGGACACATGTTTGTTCTGATCTTGCATTCCTGACTCTGAGGTGCCAGGTGTGTGCCTGTATTTGGGGTCTTGAGAACTCCTCTTTCCATCATATTAAAAATTTTTATTTATTTTAAAGTTTATTTTTGACTGTTCTGAGTCTTCGTTGTCTTGAGGGCTTTTCTCTAGTTGCAGAGAGTGCAGGCTTCTCTTGTGGAGCACAGGCTCTGGGGCTCTCAGGCTTCAGTGGTTGTAGTGTGCGGCTTAGTAGCTACAGTTCCCAGGCTCTAGAGTGCAGGCTCAGTAGTTGCAGTGCCCGGGTTCAGCTGCCCCGCCACATGTGGGATCTTCTTGGACCAGGGATCAAACCCATGGCTCAGGGTAAAGAATCCGTCTGCCAATGCAGCTGGCTGTAGTTTCTTCCTAATGGTAACAGTGCGCCCAGCAGCTTTAGGAGAAACAGCAGGGTCAAAGGGAAGATGAGAGGAGACAGGTAAGGCCTGGGCGGGGATGAGAAGGAACATGATGGGAAAGCAGGGAAAGATGGCAGATGGGGAACAGAGGAAGAGGTGCCCAAAGAGATGTGGATGTTTGTCCAGCCATTCCATAAGCATTTGGTGAGCCCTTGCAATGTGCCAGGACCTCTGGCAGGCATTGGTTCAAGGCTTGGGGAAAAGTAGAGAGACCCAGAGGGATGAATACCCACCAGGAAAGCTTTTGGTGGCCCACCTGTGTCCAGAGTGAGCCTCAGTGACAGTTCTGGGTGATGGGGATCCAGCGATGGGGAGGGACAGAGAGGGACCTGCCTTTCTCCAATCCTCCCTGAGGCTGATCTGGGCAGATCAAAGAACACAGGCCGGGGGGGCCAGGGGTCCGGGGAAGGGGGGAGGATTCTCCCAGACCAGGGACATCCCAGGAATCATTTCTGTCATCTCCTAATAGGATAATGACACACGACATACCCATACCGTCCTAATCAGTATTTTCGACCCCAATCAGGCCCAACACCCATAGTGAGAGGCCTGGTATCTGAGAGTTGAGGAGGAAATACCTGGGAGTCACCTCCCTCACCCTTCCTCCTCCAGACCCCAGAAGTCCCAGGCCCCAAACCCCCACCCCCACCCCCTGGGAGTCCCACTCTCAGTCTCTCTTTTTCACTGTGTACTTTCCCCTCCCTCTCTGGGCCTGTCCGTCATTATCTGTCTCCATCTGTGTTTTGTGTCTCTTCTGTCTCTTTACATCTGGATCTTGATTTTCTCTCACTGGGCCTCAATTTTCTCACCTGTCAAGTGGGAATAATAATAATCCAATCACTTAGAGCTGTTAAGAGGAAGACGTGAGATAATTATGTAAAATGTTTAGCACAGAACCTGGGCCACAGTAAATTCCATACAAGTGAGCTCTATTGCGGTTATTGTTTTCAGTATTTTAATCTCTGAGTCTCAAGTCTCCTCCTGTTCTGGATTCTTTCTGCACACAGCACCCGCCCCTGGCTTCCCTTTCAAGGATGAAGTAAAGGACAATATCGAGGCCAAAGCTTCCCTAAGCCTTTTTCCTATTCATCTTTAGTCTAAGCCCCACCTCAGGAACTCAGAACTCTGGCTCCAATACAATACGTAGCCACAAAACCCCCTGAACCCCAAATCTGTGATCCTTGGGCAGGCCAGTGACCCTTGGGATCCAGGAGTCCCCGAATCTGGAGCACGATTCTTCAGGGTCCCAGCTCCCCTCTTCCTCAAGATCCAGGAATCTGGACGCTCAGCCTCTTCCTCCCTCAGACTCAGTGGTCTAGGCCCCTCAGTTTGTCCTCCTCAGGACCGAGTTCGGACTCTCCCTCAAGACAGGATCAGGCTGTCAAACGGTCCAGCTCTACCTGCAGCCGGAAACCTCACTCAAGATCCTTCTGCAGTCGCCCACGCGCTCGGCAAGCTCCGGAGTCTGTCTTTTTTAGAGGCGTGTCTGACACCGGAGCACGCCTCCGAAATTGAGCTGTGATAAGCTACCCGTGACGTCAGACACCAGCTTCCAGCCAATAGACACTCCGCCCCCTAACTCCCTGGGCCACTCAGGGCAGGGAGCATTCCCTAGGAGGCGGGGTCCACAGCCTTAGGAGGACCGCGAAAGAGCGGTCTCCGCAGGTCCAGCCAGGCCGCCAAAAGGCTAGGTGTTTGCCGGTTGGTGTGTGTGTGGGGGGTTTGCTTCGTAGACGCTGGAGCAGCTCTTGAGCGGACAGGTTCTGCGAGTCTGGCCTGGTAAGCCCTTTACAGCACACCCAGTATTGGGATTCTGGACACAGCTCAGACGGGAAACGGTGAGATTTTGTTGAGGCTGGAGGCGGAGCGGGGAGCTGGAGGCACCATCTCAGAAATTTCTCCATCCCTTCCCTTCTTCAGCTACTAAACTCACCCGTGCGTTCAGTCCTTACTGCCGTCATTAAGTACCTCACTCACTGATTTCCTCATATGGCGACTCACTCGCACTCGCTCATTCACACATTCATCCACCCAGTACTTATATTTCCTGAGCTCCCAGTGTGCTAAGCCTCCTGCTGGGCAATGGTGGTGATAAGATGAGTCAGGCCTGGGCCCTGCCCTTAAGGATCCCAGGTCAGATGGGAGGACAGACCCATATATTGACGTGCAGGGGTTTGCACAGGCAGGAGGGTCCAAGAGAGTCCTTTTGAGTTTAGTTGGACAGGAAAGGATTTCCAGAGGGAACCTCCCTCTCCTGACTCCTCCAGCCTCTTGAATTGTCTCAGGAAGGCTTTTTAAACTGACGAAGTTGATTTACAATGTTGTGTTAATTTCTGCTGTACAGCAAAGTGATTCTGTTACATATATATTAGTTTCCATTTTGGCTTATCATAGCATACTGAATATAGCTCTTGGTGTTATACAACAGCAGTCCCCAACATTTTTGGCACCAGAGATTGGTTTCATGGGAGACACTTTTTCCACGGAACGAGGGACGGGGGATGATTTTAGGATGAGTCAAGCCCATTACATTTATTGTGCACTTTATTTCACTTACTGTTACATCAGCTTCACCTTAGATCATCAGGCATTAGCTCGCAGAGGTTGGGGACCCCTGCTGTACAGAAGGACCTTGTTGTTTATCCATTCCATATATAATAGCTTTCATCTGCTGACCCCAACCACCCTCTCCATTCCTCCCCGAACTCCTCTCGATTGGCAACCCCAAATCTATTCTGTATGTTCGTGAGTCTGTCTCTGTTGATGAAGACCTTTTGATCTGTGTGCAAAACCACCCTCAGTACCTCACCTACCTCACACACCCCTGAGCCTCCTCCCAGTAGAGTCTCACTGTCCACCTGCTCCCCTGTCCAGGCCTGAGTGTCCTCTTCATCCTCTTGCTCACCTGTAACCTCTGCTCCACCCTCAATAAGTCCTCTTTATCCAAGCTCAGTAATGGCTTTGGGAGCTTCTCCACCCGACTTCTGCTCCCCACCTTCATTGTTTCTGCCCCAGCTCAGGGCTTGTCATCCGTGTCCCCAGCCTCCTCTCTTGCCTCCCGGACTCTAGTCTTGCCCTTTTCAGTCCACTCCCATTGCCCACTAGACTCTTTCAGTGCCTGAGCTAATCCTGTCCCTCCCTTGCTCAAAGCCCTTCTATGGGTCCCGCTGCCCTTCATTTATAGTCCAAATTGCGTTCCAGCTCCTTCAGGATCTCTTGCTGACCAGTCTAGGCCCCTCGGACCACTCCCCACTTTGCATCTTAACTTCTGGTCAGGCAGAAGCCTTGACCACTGACCGCTGGCTCTCAAAACCTTGCCTATGTCTTCTTAGCAAACTTTTGCTCTTTCTTGGATCACCTCCTCTGTGAAGGACTCGCTAGCTACCACAGATAGAACTGGTGGCTGCTGCTGCTGCTAAGTCACTTCAGTCGTGTCCGACTCTGTGTGACCCCATAGACGGCAGCCCTCCAGGCTCCCCTGTCCCTGGGATTCTCCAGGCAAGAACACTGGAGTGGGTGGGGACTGTGACAGCCTGTGTCTGGGTCTCTTCCCACCTCTCTGAGTGTGGAAATTTGAAGGCTAGCCCTGGAAGGAGATCTCTACTTCAAACCCAGGGCCTACAGAGGGTGAGGGCTTGAGTGGCTGTCACAGCTGGGCAGAGCTTAGGTCCCAGTTTTTGAGTGTTCAGTTTGTTTCTGATTTCCTGTTAGCTTTGCTCCCGTTCTCTAGGGACTTACGGTTTTCTTTTCCCGGTGGGTGCTGGGGCTAGGTTTGTTGAGGAGTAGCTGAGGAGCCAGCTTCTGGCACTGTATCTGGGTTAGGTCTGAGGAGGAGGTGGCTCTGTGTTAGTAGGGGGGCTCCTGCCCTTCCACACTCAAGAATCCAGGCCTGCACACCCTTTTGTTCTCAGGACTCAGGTGTTGGGCCCTAGCCTTCTGTCGTCGGCTAGGCAGTGACAACTTCTCAGGCTTCTGATGCTGCCCCCTGGTGGGCAACCCCGTCCCCACTCTATTTGCCCGTTTAATTGCGAGGTCGACTCCTTTGGGATTCTCCCAGGCAAGAATACTGGAGTGGGTTGCCATTTCCTTCTCCAGGGGATCTTCCCAACCCAGGGATCGAACCCAAGTCCCTTGTGTCTCTTGCATTGGCAGGAGGATTCTTTACCACTGAGCCACCAGGGAAGCCTGTCTCTATTTGCCAGAGGCCAAACTAATTAAATACTTTTATTTACAAAAAACAAACAAAGCAAATCGATCTGCAAGGTCGGGCCAGGCCCGCCCCTGCAGTGGTCACAGCAGCAATAGAAGGCAGTGATCCCGTGCAAGTCCAGCTGTCTCTGAGGCTGATTTGTGTGCACCCTCCTCCCCCAGGCCAGGGTCTTAGCTTTGGGGAGGGCCCCCCATCCGACTCTCCCCATGCCGTTCCCCCCACTTAAGGCACAGCCCGCCCCTTTCCACCCAGCCCGAGAGAGAACCTGGATGAGCCGGGAGCCCCGGACCTGGGGTCCCCGTCGCCCTTCCCGAGGCGCATTCACCAGGGAGCCCTGCGCAGATGGGTACAAGCGGCCTTTAGTGTCGCCCTCCCGCGACCCCCTCTCCCCGCGGGGCCTGGCTCTGTGCCCTGGCTCAGATCGGCGGGCCGGGAAGATTGAGGATGAGGCGGATGCGCTCCACGCACAGCGCGGCTGCCTGCCGCGTCTCCCGGCACAGCGCCGCCAGGCTCAGGAAGCCGTGCGGCAGGTCCTCTACCACGCGCAGCGTCACGGGCTGGCCCAGGCCGCGGAGCCGCCGCGCGAACATGACCGAGTCGTCCAGCATAGGGTCCAGGGCGCAGGCCTGAGGGGGGCGGGGCAGGGAAATGCGCAGACGGGGAGAGGACAGAGGCGGGAGACACGAGGATGGGGGGCGGAGAATCAGAGAATGAGCCTGACTGGCCTCTGCCGGGCTTCTCCCCCCCCAGAGATCCACTCTCTCTTTGCCCCTTCCCTGACTCTCCAAGCCCAGCGCCTGCCTGGCGATCTCAACAGGACTACAAAAGCAAACGAGCAACTCTGACCCCCTCAGTGCCCCCGCTGCCAGGCCTTCCCTCCTGCTGGCGCCCCTCTCCCTGCGGCCTCGCTTTCCCCCTCGGCTCCCCGGGAACTCCTTTTTCCAGGCGCTCCAGGCCCCCCGCCAGCCCCACTCCTCGCCTGCTCCACCTTCCTGGCCTGGCGCTCACCACGATATGCACAGGTGGCAGGGTCTGCAGCATGCTGTCCGGTGCCAGCAGCGGTGACATGAAGGGGTTCTTGACGATGGGGGCCGAGTAGAGGGGCATCCACATGGCACCCTGGCTGCAGCGCCGCGGGTGGAAGCCCTCGGGGAAGGCCGCGCCCACACCTCGAACTCGGTCCTTGTTCAGCTCCTCTGAGGCCTCAGACACTTCAGATCCATCCTCAGACCCAAGTAAGAAGTTGACAGTTGAGGGTGCGGAGGGGCCGAGTGTCTCCGCGGACAGTGACAGCTCCGGCGAGTCTGTTGTGTCACTGCTGTTCCTGAGGCCCAGGTCACGCAGCTTCAGGCTCTTGAGGGAGTCGGTTCCCAGTGGGCCCTCCCGGCTGGGTCAGGGCTGCTTCAGACACACTGCGCCGCATTGGCTCTGCGAGAGGAGCAAGGTCAGGGGACCGGCCAGGCCTGCAGCTAAGCCTGGCTCTGTGGGTCGGGTGTGTGGGTGACTGGCAGGGAAGGCCGCCTTGGGAGCAGAGGCCGGTGGGGAATTGCACCCTAGGGCTGTAGAGGCCAAGACTCCAGGGTGCCCCAGGCTGCATTTCCAAGAGGGCAGTGGAAGGAGTCCCCTGTCTTGGAGGTGGGGCTCTGTCCTAATGGAGGGGTGTGTGTGACTGGGAACATGAAATGCCAGTCAGTTTACCTCTGGGAGCCTGTTTCCTCTTCTCAACAAAGGGGATAAAAATAGTCCTTACCTTATAGGAGGTGGTGGGAATTCAGTGGGATTAATAAGATTCAGGATTAGGTACTGCTATCCCTGGGGAGGCTTCCCAGGTCGTGCCAGTAAAGAATCTACCTGTCATTGCAGGAGGCGTGGTGTTCATCACTGGGTTGGGAATATCTCCTGGAGTAGGAAATGGCAGCCCACTCCAGTATTCTTGTATGGAAAATTCCATGGACAGAGGAGCCTGGAGGGCTGTGGTCCATGGGGCCACAGAAAGTCAGACAGGACTGAGCAATTGAGCACAGAACACATCCCTGGGAGGTCATAATCTATCTATCTATCTATCTATATTTTTTAAACTTTAAACTTATTTTTAATTAAGGATAATTGCTTTACAGAATTGTGTTCATTTCTGCCAAACACCTGGTAATGTTTTATTAGCAGTTGCCTTGTTTTAGCTGCCTCCTTAGCCTCCAACATGGGGCTGTCAGCTTTTCCTGGTCACTTGAGACAGAGAGTATGAACAGATCAAAGTGGAATGGTGAGCAGGCCCACATGGCTTGAAAGGAGGCTGTGTTCACATGGCACTAAAAAGAATCTTGAGGACATATCAAGACTTCCAGAGACCCCCACAGCTTTAGCTATGTAGGTCTGCTCCCAAAATTCCTCCCTGTTCACCTCATCCCTTCCCTTTTTATTTTTTGGCTGAGCTGTGAAGCACATGGGATCTTAGTTCCCTGACCAACGATCGAACTCAGGCCCCCTGCACTGGAAGCATGGAGTCTTAGCCACTGGACCACCAGGGAAGTCCCTATCCCTTTCCTTTGAATGACAGATAAGCCAGTGCCCAACTGATGCTAAAGCGCACTGCAGGCCTGCCTGCTGTGCCCACTGAGGCCTCAGCTCCACTGATTTAATCAGGACCATTCTGCTTACCACTACTGCCAGGACCTTATATTTTTCAGTTTTTCTTTTTTTTTTCTTTCACTTGCCTTTATAAATCCATGAAGCCAAAATGCAGGCTGATATGAGAATAACTGCTTAGGTGCCCTGTAGCCCAGAGGGTCAATGGAACCAAGCTGTTGACTAGAATCACAGACACGGCCAATCAGGGTGCTGGCATCTTCTAAGAGCACCTACTGTGTTCTCAGGTACAAGGCACAAAACAGCACCTACTGTGTGCCAGGTGCTTGATACAATTAGGTAGGCAGTCCTTACACAACATAATGAGGCAGGTATTCTTACTGTTCCCATTTCCCCCAGAGGGGCAAAGCTAGGCGCACAGATACTGCAACTTGCCTGGTATAGTACCTGGTACTGTAGGGAGCTCAACTGGCATGTATGCCTCTAGGGTCTGCTCTTGTCACCTTTTTCCTACAAGGAAAGCCCCAGTGCCCAATGGTCCATTGTGTCTAAAATTCAAATCCTTTTAATTGCTTTTGCATGTATGTGCTTAGTTGAGTCCAGCTCTTGCTACTTCATGGACTGTAGCCCATCAGGCTCCTCTGTCCATGGCACTTCCCAGACAAGGATACTGGAGTGGGTTGCCATTTCCTTCTGCAGGGGATTTTCCCCACCCAGCGATCAAAACTGAGTCCTTGAGTCTCCTGCATATGCAGGCAGATCCTTTAGCTACTGTGCCACCTGTTTTTTGGCGTATTTATTTGTGTTGGTTGGAATGTCCTGATATTAAAAACTGAATTTAAAATAAAGCATATTCAATTGGAATAATTTTCTGAATAACAGGCACTGTATCTACTTTTTTCTTGGCCCGTGGCCTGTGGGATCCTAGTTCTCTGACCAGGGGTTGAACCTGTGTTCTCAGCTGTGAAAGCACCGAGTCCTAACCACTGGACTGCCAAGGGAAGTCCCTGGGAATGGTATCTACTTTTGAATATGCAAGTTCTATTACCCAGAAAATACTGTTGATTTATTAGACAGAAAGTAATTTGAGCTGGCTGTGCTTTAAAATCCTTAAAATGTTAGGAAATGGGAAAAAATGGATCCCTGGATGGAAGTGATTTTTGGCAGCCTGAGGGTCTTCCCACCTACCTGGGGTGGGGATTTCCTCCACTTACTGATGTCTCTCCCACTTTCTGATCTCCCTGCGTGCCCGTGTTAAAAGTCAGGAAAGAATCTAGGAGGGCTGGACTTCCACCTGAGGGCCCAGGGAATTTCGGTGGACTGGATTCTGGGGATTGAAAATCAGGACACACGGCTGGCCTTCTGAGTCATCCCGAGGGTGCCTTTCTGGGAGGGGGTGTTTGGAAAGCTAAATCTTATAGTTCCTGGGATTCTGAGCTGACCTGTGCGATCAGAAGTTCTGGAATTTCTAGAATGTGGACTAAGGCTTTATGGCAGGGAGCCAGGAAGGTGAGCTCTGCTTCTTTGAGTGCCCAGGGCCCAGCCCCGTGCCTCCCCCAGGACTTCTGGTGCCAGGCTGTCCCTCCTGGCCACGCTGGATGGGTGTGTGAGGGAAGGGTGCCACTCACCTGTCTTGGGCACAGATTTCAGGTGGGACTTTTGCCCGCCCAGCTCCAAAAAGGAGTTGAGCCATGAGGAGGCGCCCAGGCGGAGGTCTCGCAGGAGCAGGGCCGTGTCCCGCTGCACAAGCCCCATCACACCCAGCGCCTTCTGGTCTGAGTCGGGGTGGTCCTCAGTCTCCGTACCTGTGAGTGGATGTGTGTGGGGGGATGAGTTGGTCTCCTCTCTTTGTGGGCCCAGTCTCAACACACAGAACCTCAGGCACCTCTGCTCTCAGGGACCTAGACTATCTGATGGCTTCAGCAGGAACAGGGAGTCTCAGATTCATCCCCTTTGTGCCCAGTGAGACGGAGCTGTAGTCTCTGTCTCTGAAGGAGCTGGGGCTCCAGCTGTGTGGGGATGGGACTAACCGGCATAGGCGCTGACGCACTTGGAGAGCACGCTGAGCGGCAGCAGGGGGGTCCATGAGGCTCAGCAGGCGGGAAGGGGAGGCGGTGGACTGCAGCATGGTGGCCGGGTAGGCCGCCATGATGCCATCTGGCACGCGCACCCCATAGGCCGCTGCCCGAAGGGACACGGTGAAGCAGAGGTTCCCGCCGGCGCTGTCTCCAGCGAGGCATATCCGCTCACCTGTTGAGCCTGGTGTGGAGGGGGGCTTGGTCAAGCCTGGCAGGGAGGAGCTGGGGCTCTGGGCTCTGGGAGGTCAGGCTTGGGGTTCTGGCCCACTGCCATTTTAGAGACTGGGAAACTAAGGCAGGGATCTGGACCTATTTGGGGGATAGTGGGCAGAGGATCAGGCAGGCTGAGAACATGGAGAGGTCTGGAGATCAGGAGGCTATGGGGAAGCTTGGGGGGCTGGGGGTCAGGAGCAAGGAGGAAGGGTGCTGAGAAAGGGGAGACCTAGCGCCCATGTCAGGAGGGAGGGGCGGCAAGGCCAGAAGATTGCAGCCAGGCTTCGGGCTGGCTGTCCTGTGTCCTGAGCCCGTGGCACGGCCTCACCCTGCTCTGTGCCTCCCGGGCTGTGTGGGGAGTAGGAGGGTGGAGGAGCTGAAGAGTGGGCTGGAGCCCAGCTGGGTGGCCGCCAGCAAGGGGCAGCAGTGGGTAAAGAAACAGGAGGAGGGAAGAAAAGGCCAGAGGTCAGGGGGCAGTGGGGGACGGAGCATCAGGGGAAGCAGGAAGAGGCAGTGGGTAAGTGGAAGGTGGGAGCCCGGAGGCAACAGAGGCAGAGCTGCAGGAGGGGACGGGGGACACAGTGGGTTGAGCAGGTGGCAGAGGTGGGTGGTGGGAGGTGGGCGGGGAGGCAGGGTGTGGAGACTGAGGCTCCAGTGCCTCGTGGCTCTTCGCCCCTGCTGTGCTAGGGGGCTGAGGCAGGCTGGGAGGGGGGCTCACCAAGCAGAGTGCAGTGCTTGATGGCCCAGCAGTAGGCGTAGAAGCACTCTTCGAGCGCCCGGGGAAGGGGGCCTCAGGGGCCAGGGAGTAGTCGATGGAGAGGATAGGGGCGCCCAGCTCCTGGGCCCAGCTCTTGAGGTAAGGCTCGTGGGACTTGGAGGTCTGGGCCACGAAGCCGCCGCCGTGGATGTGCACCACCAGGGCCCTGGAGCGGGGTGCCTGGTGGGGGCGCAGCCGCAGCTCCAGGCTCCTGGGGCCCTCAGACCTCACGAAGCTGCTGAGCTCCTTGCTGTCCTGGGGGAGAGGAAGGAGGAGGTGGTGGGTCACGGAGCAGGGGCCGCCTGCCTGGGCCTCACTCCTCCGAGAGACAAGAGAGGGGGCAGGTGTGAGCTGTGAGGCGAGAGGTGGGGAAGGCGCTCCCTCCGTGCTCCTCAGCTCTGCGCCTGTTCTGGCAGAGCCCGGGCCCTACCTGTCCTTCCCGTAGGTCATAGGAGATGAGCCTGACGAGGACAGGCCCGGGGCCTGTGTGGGCCAGTGGGGGTGAGATGGTGACCGTGAGCTCGGGGTCCGAGGTCAGAGGCATTTCAAAGGCGATGGGTGGCAGGCTGAGCAGGCGGCTTACCCTCACGGTGGTCGAGGCCATGTTTGCTAGAGACTGGGCCAGGGGTAACAGGAGGAGCTGCTGGCAGGGGTCCCCTCATGCCTCCCCTCCAACCTCCCCCACCCGTCTCCTCCCCCTGTGCCCTCCCTGGGCCTGGGACATGTCTCTGGGCCCCATCATGTCCCCATTGCTGGACCCCAGGCTCACCGATAGCACCTGGATCTCGGTGATATTCCAGAAGGCTTTCCAGAAGTGCACGTCCAGGTTCTGAATGATCCGCTCAAACTCGGCCCCACGCAGCTCGGGGTCAATGGCAAAGCGGCCACCAGTGAAGAGGGAGCTGGCGGTCACACCTGGAGGTCGGGAGGGGTGTCAGGGAGCCCCTGGTGGCCTTGCTTGGGGCTCTGGTGCCGGGGATGGACAGGAAGGGTGGGGGGTGGCTGCGGGCAGGGCCCTGCAGGGACTTACTGATGCCAGTCTCGTTGCGTTTGTAGTGCTCCCCGAAGGACACCAGTCCGATGGAGATGGTCTGCAGGAACGGCCGGATGGCGGGCGTGAACTGCAGGGAGAGGCCTCTGAGTCAGGGAGCAGGGGCGGGCAGGGGAGTAGGGGGCACAGACAAGGTGAGTAGAGGTGGTCACTCAGCAAATGAATGAGCTCTGACTGTGTGCTAGGCACTGCGCTAGGCACCTCACGGAGCTGATGTTGTTGAGAAGACAGACAATACTCAAATGAAAACATGCTGACAATGTCAAGAAATGACCAGTGTCTGAAAGGACAGTCGATGGAGGGACAGAGTGCGGACAAAGGGTCTGACTCTGCTTATGGGTCTCCCTGAGGGACCCAAGGAGGGGGTCGCAGTGAAGCAAGGGATGACTGTGCCCCGAGGAGAAGAGGAGACAGGCAGCGGCCTTGAGGGGCATCCTTGCTTGGCGTGGATGGTGAGTGTTGGGGGAACAGAGAGGCCAGGAGAGGGGGGGCGGGCGTGGGGTGAGATCCAAGCGGCAGTGGGGGGGCTCATGTAGGGCCTGAGGACTTGGGTTTGTTCTAGACATGATGGAGCTGCAGAGGGTTGTAAGCTGGGAGAAGGATGGTGCAGGGGTCCCTGAAACTCAGCGAGGACCGAGACGAGGGGATACAGGCTGTGGGGACCAGTTAAGGGGCAGGGCGGAGAGAGAAACAGGAGGGCTCAGAGATCCTGAGGCAGAGTCAAACAGGGAGACAGAGACCCAGCATCTCAGAGAGGAGCCAGGCGACTGAGAAAAGACAATAGAGACACCAGATCAGGGGGAAAAAATCCAAGCCACAGGAGGCTGGGCAAGGGGCCAGCAGGGTTCTTCTGTTCATTCAGCAAGTCCTGGCCCAGGCCCTCCGGCGTGCCAGGCACTGGGCTGGAACAGAGGCTGAGCGAGACCTGGAGACCTGTCAACCCCAGGGGCTGACATTTTACACGGGGAGGCTGTCCTGCAATGTGGCCCAGCTGGGCCCGCAGAAAGTAGCTGTCAGGCATGGTCCTGCCCCTGGCTGGGGGCCCAGTGGGCCAGAGAGCACAGTGGTGCCTGACCTTCGAGACTGGAATTCAGCTTGGGTGTCCCCAGGCTCTTACTCCCGAGCTTTGCGGGCATGGCCGGGACCCAGGGAGGAGCTGGCTGGCCCAGCTGGGCTGATCAATATTTGTGGGTTCAGTTTAGAAGAGGGGAAGTTCCCAGGAACACCTGGGCTGGGCTGGTGAGAACAGGCTGCCCCGTATGGAAGCAGAGATGGGATGGAGGCCGAGACAGTTTCCATGCTCCACTACCTGGGGAACGCCCAGAGAGGGTCTGAAGAGGAGCTGTGTGCAGGCTCACACAGCTCCCGATACTCCTGCTGGGGTTCCCAGATGTGGCTGGGGATGGGTGGGCTCAGCACGGACCCCGGACTGTGCAGACTGGCCTCAGCTCTGAGCTTGGTGCTCTACAAACTTTCTAATTCTCCAAGTCCCCAGACTATTCTTCCTGTGAGTCTGAAGGCCTCAGGGTTGCCTTCCTTCCAGTGCTGAGATGAGCTGTGTTCCTGTGATCATGATTTCGGGGTGGGGGCAGAGGATAGGAGAACGCCTGCAGCTGGGGTTCAGAGGGCCCTGGTTCAGGGAGGAGAGGGGCCACGACCAGGTCTTCCTTGTGGTCACCAATGTGGATGTGCTTGCTGGTTCTCTCTGCAGCCTGAAAATCTGGATTCTACTGCGCCTTAGGGGAGTCCATATGTCCCAGCTGATCTGGGTCCAGCTGGGCAGCTGGGGGCCCCTTTGAACCCCTGTAAAATGGGGCTGGCACCTGTCCTCCCTGCCTCCCAAGCCTCTGGTGGGGATGACTAAGTGGGGCGTGCTCTTACAAACAGGCCTTGATGCTCTTACAAACCATACTGGCTACTGTCCTAATGAATTCAGGGGCCAGACAGGTCACATAAGAAAGTAAATGAAGCTCCTGAATGCAGGGTGATGGGGAGCAGTGGGGATCCTGATGTAGGAAGCTATGCCCAGTTGAAGATTCCTTCTTCCATAGTGGAGTCGGCCAAGGGGCCACAGGTATGAGCCCTGACCAGCTTCCCCTTCCTGCAGCTGCTGTTTGCTCAGTTGAGCACCGCACCACACCACCGTGCTTCCTCTGTATGCTACCAGGGCTTCCCTAGTGGCCTAGTGGTAAAGAATCCTCCTGCCAGTGCAGGCGACAATAGGTTCGATCTCTGAGTCTGGAAGATCCCCTGGAGAAGGGAGTAGCAACCTGCTCCAGTATTCTTGCCTTGGGAAACCCCACGGACAGAGGAGCCTGGCAGGCTACAGCCCATGGGGTCACAAAAGAGCCAGACACGACTGAGTGACTGAGCATGCATATGCGACTGAGGCCTGGCTGGGCCCGGGGGCAGGCAGGGGGCGGGGGCTCACCTGGAACCCAGGCAGCGGCCGTAGAAGCAGCCTTTGTGCAGTGTGATGTACTCTTGTAGGAAGTCGGCAATGACCCTCTCGTCGCCCTCAAAGAAGAGCCTCCCGGGCTGGTTGGTGGTCAGCAGGCGCTGGGCGTAGTAAGCCAGAGCACGGAGCTGGGTGAGGGCAGCCAGGTAGGCCTCGAGTTCAGCCAGGTTGTGGCTGGTGCGAAAGAAGATGCTGCGGCGGTTGGAGGCCACGTAGCGTGATTTGTGCAGCAGGTGCGCCAGGCAGCAGCGGGCTGTGTGCACCAGGCTGCGGTACCCGTTGGCTGGCGTCTCTGTGTCCAGGTCAAAGAGGTGTGCCACGCTCAGCAGGCGGCCCAGGGTCGGCTCCAGCCCCAGGGCCTGCTCCCGAATGGCCACAAAGACTCCCGTCAGCCGCCGGGCCGTCTCCCCCGGGGCCCTGGCTGGAGAAGAAGGTCATGTTGTCCTCTGCCAGGGTCACCAGCGACTGGGTCATGGTGCGCAGGTCCATCCTCTTCAAGAGCCGTGAGGCTGCGGGCAGGTCGGGAGGCACGTTAAGGTAGGGCTGGGTCCCCTCTGGCTCCACTGGACCCCGGGGTCCCAGAGTCCAGGCTGTATCCCCTCCTCCCCCTGACTCACAGTGGACCACAGTCTGCTCCTTCAGACAGGAGGATGGAGTCCAGGGCTCCAGTTCCTTGCTTCCTTGGGACCCATGAGTCCAGTACCCAGACCCTTTCTCCCTCCTCAGGAGCTGAGTTTGATCTCTCAGCCCCCACCTTCCCAAGACCCAGGAGTCCAGGCCCCCACACCCTCTTCTTCAGGCTGCAGGTCCCTGTTCCCTCTTCCTTGGAACACTGACACTCCTTAGCTCCAGCATCTGTCCTACAGCCCAGGAGTCTACATAACCCTCTTTCTCCTTTCTTGGGGCCCACGTTCAGGCATCTGTCTCCATTTTCTCTCCCGGAGTCTTGGACTCCTTCCAGGTTTTGAGCAGCTTGGCCCCCTAGTTGGTCCTCTCTCTCAAGACCAGGAGTTTCAGCCTCCATCTTACCTCCTTCTCAGGCCCCAAGTGTCACCTACAGGCCCTTGCCCTCTGCAGTATTTGGGAGGCTTCTGCCCTCAATCTACCGATTCCCATCCACCTGGTGGTGTCCCAGGATCCTGGTCCCAAGTCCAATTCTTTTCCTGAAGCCAGGAGTTCATAATTCTAGCCTTGCTTGCAACCGAGGGGTCACTCCTGCCCCCTCCTGGTCCCTCCAGTCTGGCTGTGGAATCCCCTCCAATCCCCCTCTCTTTTCCCAACCTTGGTCCCACTCCTCCCTCAGCTGGGTCCCTGGCCTTCAGGCCTGTCCACTTAGCTTGGCTTTGCACGGGTCGGCCTTGCTGCCTGCCTGTGGTGGTATTCATCCCTGTTGTTAACCTTGAACTCACTGCGCCAGACCAGTGCTAAGGCTTTCTCAATTTTCTCCTTTAGGTTCTCTCACTAACCCTCTGAGGTCCAGACTGCCTCGGTTCCTGTTTCAGCTGTTATTTGGAGCATTTCCATTTTACAGGAGAGGAAACAGGCTCAGAGGTGTTAAGACAGTTGCAATGAAAAGTGGCAGAGCAGAAATCAGATCCAGATCTCTGGGTCCAGAGCTGTTACTTTTGCTGGTCTCTGTCCCAGGGCCCTAGAGACTGGGCCTCTAGCCCTGGCCCCGCAAAAACTTGCCCTGGACTGGGCCTGACTCCCCACACTTCAGGGTCCCCGATTAATCTTCCCTTCCAGACTGCTGTCCTGTCACCCAGGTCCTGGACAAGCTGTTCTTGTCCCCCTTGGTGGGGATGCTGCCCTCTGCTTCAGAGATGTTTCCCTCCTGAAGCCCACCCAGCACCTTGCCTGCTTCCCAAGTCGATGGTTCCCTGATCCTCCAGAAAAAGGTGTCTCTTTTCCCTTCTGGGCCAGGGGTTTGGCAGCGGCCATTCCTGTCAGCTGGCCGTGAACTCACCCCTCCCAGGCCTCTTCAGAGATCCCCAGGGCTGCTGACTGACTGCTGACTGTGGTTACTGCCAGTTGCAGCCAGGGGTGACAATCCCGGGAGGGGCCCAGCCTGCCCAGGGTGTGGTCACCGGCTCCACCTCCTATCCTGATAGGACGGTGAGAATCCAGCACGATAAACAGAGCCTGGGGCTCAACTCACTGCTCCCAGTCCCCGTGCCAGCCTCCTGTGCCTTTGAACCCTGGAGTTTGGGCCCCCAAGGCCCTCCTCCTTTGGTTCCAGGAGTCTAGACTCCTAGTCCCCTCAACAGTTAGAAACAGAGGCATCCAGGTCTCCTCTCCCCTCCTCCTTTAGGCCCAGGAGGCTCACCCTAGTCCTGAACAAAGTGTTCCCTCCCACTCAGCCTGGCTGCCCTCCTCCTTCCCTGGGGGATTCAGGGAGCAAAAACACCGGGGTTGATGGCAGCTCCTGCCCCCCCCACCCCCCCGAGGCTGGCCGTGGCACAGCTGGCCCCAGCTGGTGGGCAGAGACAGGAGAACCAGCCTTGCCTGTCCCACCCAGAAGGATAAAAGCTGATCAAGAGCAGTGCCAAGCCCAGCCAGGGGCCCACGCCACAAGTCCTACTGTGTGGTGTTCCCACAGTGGGCACGCTGCAACCGCCACTTGGCCTTCCAGGCCATCATGCTGCGGTGACTGTCACTTCCATCTCACAGATGGAGCACTGGAAGCTCAGGGGCACTTCACCTGTGTTACTCCAGGGACTCCTGGCCTGGCCAGCTCACCCTCGCCCTCAGCTTCCCCCTCCTCCAGGAGGTGGTCCCTAAGGGTGCCTCCCCATCTAAGATGCACCTCCTCCCACTGCTTTCTGTCATCATATTTAAGTTCTTCCTAGGATTTTCTGCCTTGGCAGTTTTCCATTTATCTGTGTACATGTTTTTTGTTTGTCTCCCCAGGGGCAGAACCAGGCTTCATGGAGCTTTGAAGCTCTTCCAAGTGGAGGTGGGGTTCTTTAGGAAAAAGAAGAGAAATACAAGTACTGGATTAGGTATAGGGCTTGGGAAGGGGCCTGTGCAAATGAGGGTGTTCTTTGCTTGGCTGTAGGTGAGTCTGCCTCTGGCCCTCTGCCTGGAATGACATCCCCTGGGGGCATGGGGTGGCACCTAGTAGGTGCTCAGCAAAGATTTGAAGGAAGGAAGGAAAGGGAAGAGTCAGAGTGGAGGCAGGCAGGACTGGGTGGGAGTCTGGGAGAGGACCAGCCCTCCCCAGGGCAAACAAATAGACAGAGGCTTCTGGAGACAAGCGCTCAGCTTTGTGGCTGGCCTAAGCCACTGGCTAGGTTGATTTCTTTGTCTTGGAAGGTGCACTTGGCCACCCTGCCCAGGGGGCTGGAAATGATCTTTGTACGGGACCCCAGGGCAGCATTTCTGCTGTGGTTTGCTATGGGGTGCTATGGGGTTCTCGCTAGGCCTCACTGAGGTTGGGTCCCTTCTCCCCGACATGCTGTCCAGTCTACTGCTTGTGCTGTTTGCTTTCTGTGTCTGACACTAGAGTAGAGGCTCCCTGTGGGCAGGGGCTTTGTTTAGTTCACTGCTGTAGCCCTAGCCCTTGCAAAGTGCTAGTGGGGTATTAATTGTGCAGCTGTGCTTTCCTGTTCTGTAAGACAGCTGTCATTTACTTCCTGTCTCTGGGGCAGGGCTCCTGATTGAAGATGAGGGCACAGGAGCCCTGGACAGAAGAAGCAATTTGCACACAGCAGTGAGGAAGAGGCTGATCCGAGGCGCTGCCCTCTGCCCTGTTCCAGGCGGCTCCCTGGGGACTGGTGTGGGCAAAGCAGGGAGGGAAGGACGCTGAGCTGAGGTTGGCAGAGTCATGCCAAGAATCTGACGCAGAGGGCACTGGGGCAGGGGCAGGCAGGCCCCCAGGGCCTTGGGTGAGGACTGGGTCAGAGGGAGGGATAAGGGTCCTGCTTCCTGGGCACCAGCCCTTTGCCCTAAAGAGTCACAGGAAAGTGGACCCAGCCTGGATTTTGGTCCAGGGACCGAGCAGGTGAGAGAAGGGCAGTGGGGAAGTAAGTGGGGGAAGACGGAGGAAGGGCCAGGTCGGGGGGCTTGGGAGGGGCAAGGCCTTCTGCAGGGGAGAGGCCTGGGGCCAAATGCAGGCCAGGGGGCCGTCATTACGGCCTGATCCCCGAGTGTGTCTGCATGGCAGAGCAGACCCTGCTCTACAACAGCTGTGTGCCAGACACTGCTCTCTTCCTGGGTTTTGTGTAAGGTAACTCAGGTCAGTGGTTTCAGCCTCTCCAGAGCCCACGAGGCAGGGACCATCAAGACCCCTTCTGGCAGATGAGAGAACTGAGAGACAGGGCCACGGAGCCAGCAGAGATGGCGTGGCTCCTCCGCTGTCTCTGCATCCGCGTTGCTGCTTCTGTCGTGCCTCAGCTCTGTGCTTTCCGGGCGGGCAGGTATGAGTACGTCTTTGAGGTTCACCTGGATGTGCATGCATGTGTAGGTTCCTGTTGTGCTTAGCGCTGGTCTGCGTGTGTGTGTGTGGGTGTGTGTGGGTAAGTGCGTTCAGTCCACGTTTTTTCTCGGTGTCTGTTTCTGTTTCTCAGTGTGTCTGCAGGCATGTTTGTATGCATGTGCCACAGCCTATCTGATAGGGACAGAATAAAGGGACAAAGTAGATGATTAAATAGTTAACTAGGGGATTGTAAGTAGAAAAATATGAGCGACCTCTGTAAGTTAATTACTCAAGAAAGCAGGTTTGCCTAACCATAAAACCAGGCAGGCTTGCTTAACGGCAAAACCATGCAACAGAAGCACGAGGCATGCCCCCAGATAGTAAAATGACGGTGGCGTGAGACCCACAGCCTGCCCAGCGAGCTCAGTAAGTTAATGATTCCTAGGACACGCTGTCTGCACACGTAAAAAACAGTAATTAGTGGACCAAATTTGACCCGAAGGGACAAGAAAACTCCCCTGCCCAACCTGGAGGAGGAGCAGATGATAGAAGCATGACGTTGACTCAAGAATGACAAGGAAGTCTCCCCCTCCCCACTTTTTCTTTGCTTATAAAACTGTAGCCCAGTAAGTTCTCAGGGTGCAGCATTTCTCACCCTTCCGCTTGTAAACCTCACAAGCATTCTATTCCAATACATCACTTCTTATCTATCACTTTGCCTCTGGCTGAATTCTTTTGTATGCTGAGACCTAAAAGACTGTGGTACTGGAGCTCTTCAGTGTCTGAAATGACACCAGATGATTTCACACCTGTATCCTCAGCCCCTGAAGGCTCTGCCTGTTGTTCTTGGCCCGTGAGATTGTGCTGGCATGTTGTTTGTATGTGTATGGATGTGTATCTTGGGGGTGTGTGTGTATGGTACCCCTCTCATCCCATTTGCTCCAGTTGGAACCCAGGGCATCATCATGGGCACCTCCCAGTCTCGTCTAACCCATCAGGAAGTCCGGTTGCCCCTGTCCTGCCTAGAAATCCCTGGAACGTGGCCTTTCTCCCACCTCCACTGCCCACATCTCTAGATGACTGTAACAACTCTTTCTGTATCTCTGCTTTTGCCCCCTCCATGCCTTTCCCACATAGGGGCCAGAGGTCTTTCTAAAACTTAAATCTGGTCACACACTCCCAGCTTTTGAACACCCCACCCTTGCTCTCAGAATAAAGCCCCAAATCCTGGACACGGCATCCCAAACCACCACGTGCCGCCTGGGCCCTCAGGGTGCCTAGCCTTTTCCTCGCTGCGCTCCCTCCGTGCTGCGAGCTGCCACTTTCTTGGGCCTCAGGGTTCTGCCTGTGCTGTCCCTGCCACTCTCTGTGTCGCTCCTGCCCAGCAGTCCATACTTATTCATCTTTGAGTCCAATGTCACGTGCTTGGGGAGCCTCCCTCTTATATGTTCCCTCTTCATCAGTTTGGCAGATGGGGAAACTAAGATAATTGGATAATCAGATAATTATATCTGATTTGTAGGGTTATTTATTAATGTCTGTGTCCCCGACTCAGATGGTGTCTTATCCTCTGCCCCGAGGGCCCAGGCCTGGCACAAAGAAGTGTTCGTTGAATGTCTTTGGTGAACAAAAATATGCGACTGGAGCCTTTTGGGTCCAGAATCAAGGTTGAGGCACAGAGCAGTTTTGATTGTACACACTCACTGTCCTTAGGAGCCTGGGAGTGGCTATCTCCTTGCCTTTACTGGCCAGGTGAGGAAGACCAGGTGCCCTCACTCCCTCATTCGTCATCTGAAAAATGGGGTGATCATGACATTAGTGTCATCTGTTACTGGCAAGATCCAAAGGATAAGTAGGAGTCCTCTAGCCCACCTGGATGCCCTTGGGGTCTGATTCACTCTGTGGAGGCCAGTACCAGGGCAGGGCCTCAGGAAATGATAGGGAAATCTAGAAGTCTGGGGCAATGAGCCTTTGTGAGTAGGTGGGCCTGTGGGTTTGTGGGGAGGACTGGCTCAGCCCTGTGCAGGAGGCCCTATGCAAGAGGATTCTAACTCCTCATGACTCCCTAAGGGCAGCATGATAATTATCCCCATGTTACAGTTCATGCATGCCTTCACTTATTAAGTGAACATTTGAGTGCCCATGTGTCTGGCATACCAGGTTCTGCAGTTGTTGGGTAAACAGGGCTGACATAGCCTGCTTGCAGGGAACTCACTGTCTAGCTGGGGTAACTCCTATTATTATGCCCATTTTATAGCTCAGAAAGTTGAGGCAGGGAGGGAACGAGCCTCTGTCCGGTGTACCACCCCCTCACAGCCTAAGGCACCAGGTCTCCAAGGCCCCCATTTCCTAATCATTGTCTTGCCTCTGGACACTCGGTCCTGTCTGTGAAGCTGTGTCCTGCACTGTGACAAGGAATGCCCTCGGGTCCCAGTTTGAGCTCTGAGCCTTCCTGTGTGCGTCTGGAGCCAGCTGCACTTCTACCTTTGGCTGCTGAAGATGTCTATGGCAGGGACGGTTATGAGTTTGGGGTCTCTGGGCCCGAGGGCTAAGTCAGCTTCTTTCCTGCAGAGGAAATTCCCATAGGTCTTCACTTGGGCGACACTCCTAATCCAGCAAGGACTTCATGTGGGCCTGAGGCTGGCAGGGTGTCTTGTCTATCAGTGTTTCTCCAGCCTGCTGAGACTTGTAAATAATGTGACAACCTAGGGAACCCAGGTGGCAGCTCTCCTTTCTCCCAAGTGAAGGTCAGGCTGTCCCAAGCCAACCCAGGGCCTCTCAGTCCTCAGAGTAGGAGTCAAGACGTTAGATACTAGGGCAGCCAGCCTGAGGATGGTGGACTGACAGCAAATGAATGAGCAGATTGAATGAAGGATGGTGGGACAGGGCTGTTGGGAGCAGTACTGCACCCCCTCCTCCAAGTATGCCCCACTGAGGGGCACCACTTCCCTCCTACCTTTCACTCCAAAACTTCCTCTTTGGGCAACAACATCTAAATCTCTCTCCTATTACCGTCTTAAGAGTGTCAGAGACCTGAAAATCGGGGCTTGAACCATTTCCCACGTTGGAATCACAAGGCAAGAGCTGCCACAGCCATTGAGAGAGAACGGAGTCACAGCGGGAACGCTAGTTCGGGACACTAACATTCTGGACTCTTCCCCTAACACGGTACTGGGGCGTCTCTGCTGGAGATGATACTTCCCCTCACGTCACCCGCTTCTCACAATGGATTATCTCCACACCCCCCGCCCCGCAGGGCGGCAGTGAGCCAGGCTACGAGCGTCCCCACTTCTCGTGGCAGTAGGTCAGTCCACTCGGTCACTAGTTTCCCCGCAGGATGTCTAAGGTTCCTTCCGTGCTGTCGCCGGTCCCCGCCCACTCACCTTTGGCTCTGGCTTTTCGCCACCACCGGCGCCTTTGACTTTTGGACCCCTCTTGAACCCTCTTCGAGGCTGGAGCCTCAGAGGCCACCTGGGGCCTCGTTTCCCAGGCCGATTCCATCAATTTTCCGCGGTCCCGTTCAGGCAGCCAATTCCACACCCGCCGGAGCCAATTCTACCCGCCAGTCTCCGCTCCGAGCCGAGGGCCGATCCTCACACGCACCACCGCCGAGCCCCCACATCACCCAATCCCGGACTTGCTCCTCCCTGGGTCCCGCCCCCTGAGCGAGGTGGGCCGGCCTCGACACTCGGGTCCCGCCCCTCTCCACTAAGGCCTACGGTCTGGCCCCGCCCCTTCGCGTGCTTTAAAGGGCCCGCGACCAACAAAAATGCAGCCCTGGAGGCGGCTAAAAGCGTATTCCGGCAGAACTAGCGGGGAGTCCCTAATGGTCACCCCAGCAAGGAAGCCCCGATGTAGTCACGTGTTGGCTGTCATCCTCGTCTTCCCACTCACCTGCCCACGTAGGGATCGGCTAGAACGCACTTAGAAGTGAGCAGGATGCCACTTCGCCTCCTCCTGAGGGCGGGGAGCCAGCCAGATCCTCCCTCAGGCAATTCACAGCCGAGGCGGGGCTGCAGCGCAGGAGGCGTGACTCTGCCTGGGAGCCGTTGGAGGAGGAAGCCCCGCCTTTCCGCCCCCTCGCCCCGCCCTCTGTCTTCTAGTTCTCCTATTGCTCCGTTTCTTGGGGTTCTTCTCCCCGTCCTGTTCCTCCCCGCGAGAATGGAAGGCCGGGGGCGGCGGGGGTGGAGGTAGAGGTGGGTGTACGGTGCTCGGCGCCTGCGCACTAGCTCCAAGCCGCGCACCCGCCCGCAGGATGGAGAGGAGGCCGGGGGTACCACGCTGTCCCGGGAAAAGGCGGGAAACGGAGCGATGCGAGGCTCGCGCATGCGCACGCACTCTGGCACGGGGTGGGGTGGGGTGGGATGGAGAGGCTTTGGTTGTGGCAGAGCTGTGATAAGGGCATCCCTTGTAACTGGATTGGGGAGGCCCAGAGAAACACCAGAATACCGTCCCGTCTGTCCTCCCCACCCTTCCGAAACACACGACGAGCCCTGGCACTGAGACACCATGACCCTCTCCTCAGTCCTGAGAGAGATGACCCAGCGCTTCCAGGAGATACAGGCCCCTGGGCTGAGACCCCCATTTACCAGCCTTCGGACTAACGGCCTTGCAGCGCCTTCAGCTCCTGGATTGGGGCTGCATTGGTTTCTCCCCTTCTGGTTGTGTCACCACTTGTTCCCTGGAGAGAACTTGCGGCCGTTCTCCTGCAGAGCAGGGCTTCTGAGCCCAGAGGAGTTCAGGGCCGAGCCTGCTCCCCGAGGGCACCCACCATCGTTGGCTTCGGAGGAGGAGGAGAAGGGGCAGGGGTGCTTGTGTCCAGCGGAGTCTCACGCCCACGACCTGCCCACATCGCCCCCGAGTCTCCCTTCCTGCGCGCAGCCCAGACCTGGCCTGGGATTTGGCGGAGCCCAAGCGCCTCTCCTGAGCCTCCTGCTTTCTGAGATCACACCCTACGAGGTCATGGGCCTGGCGGGACCGGGACTCCCCGGGACGAGTGTTTTCCAGCCTACTGGACACCCCGGAGAGCTGAAGGGCCCTTGCCTGCGTGGCATCCCGCCAAGGGTAAGGGTCCGTGGTCAGCGAGGCACCTGCCCCCAGCGGTGCTCAGAGTTCTGGGCCCCGGGGGATGAGCACCCACCCTTGCCCACAGCCTTTCTTAGTTTCTGTTTGATTCCCCGGGTCCCTGCGGGAGGTGGCCTGGAATAGGGCAAGGAGTCTGAGGCTGGCTGGGGATCCTGGCGCCGGCAGCCCCTATTGCCCAGTCCCTACAGGCTCCCTCTCTTCCAGGCCTCGGCTCCCTCCTCCATCAGAGGGGGCTCTGGCTCTGTGTCTGGACTGCTGGACGGTGACCTGAGCTCACCTGACGTTCTGGCAGGTCTCAGTTCTTGACTGAATGAGTGGCCATCCCTGGAGCCCCTCCCCCTCTCCCTTCCTCCAAGCTCAACTCACCCGTGTATCGGTATTGTCTGGGATTCTGGCTGCTGATTTTCTTCCTGGGTGTTGGCATCCCACCGAATCCTGACATCATTTCGTAACCAGGTTGCTCTTTGAAGGCCAGCTTCTTTCCAGGGGCTGCCATCCCACCCAGGGTGGCTGGTGAATCAATGTCTAATGTGAACCCCACATCTGGTTTTGTGCCTGAATCTGTGACCCACTCAAGAAATGTCTTCGATTCTGAGGTCGATGGCTGTTCGGATGGTTCACTTGGTTTTGATAGAAATTGCCCCTCAGCCAAAGATTCCTCTCCGGATTTGACTCCTTGAGCTGCAAGGTCGGACTGTTGCTGTCTCTCTTGGGACATCGGTTCAGTCTGGGCAGCTGGTTCATTTTGGGGTTCAGGTTGCCGCTGGGCTCTGGATCCCTGTCTCAGTTCTGGGTTCTGTTGAGTTCTAGATTCTTTTCCTGGCTCAGGTCTGTGCTGTGAGGCAGCTTCCTGTTTACTAAAGGGCACCCCTTTGGATGGGAGGTAATGGCTGCAGGGCAGAGGCCTGTGGGGCATGAAATTCCTGGTGCTGAGTGGATTTTTGTTGTGCTGGAGGTTCCTGCTGGCCTTCAGTTTCCTGTTGGGCAAGGGGTCTTTGCTGTGCCATGAGGTTCTGTGGTAGATCAGGTGCCTGCTGAGCCTTAGATGCTGGCTGAGCTGTAGGTGTCTTTTCTGGCTCAGTCGCTGGCTGGGTGATAGGTATCTGGGGTGGCTCAGGTTCCCAGTCAGGCCTAGAAACTAATTTAGAGCCTGGCTCCACTGTTGTGAGTTCCCTGAAGGGAACTGTTGATCTCCCAGGCTTCATCTTTCTGGGCTTTGCTTTGTTACAGATCTGGGCCTCCTTCACTGATTGCTCATGATGGCACCTGCCTTTGGGTTCCACTCCTTCATCCTGGCATCTCTGCTCCTCCTTTTTAAAGCAGTTAGCAAGTGGCCTCTCTACTCCTGAGCCCAGTAATGTGCTTCTGTGCCTCCTGCTTTTGAGAGGTGGGCCTAGGAATAGGAGGAGGCTGTGTGCCCAGCATACAGTCCTAACAGATGGCAGGGGCTTGCCTTGTTGTGTCATAAATAGGACCCCACCCAACTCACCAGTCCATTAAAATGCTGCTTCTCATAAGACCAGCATCCTAATTTAGTCTTCTCTTCCATCTGAATGACAGAAGCCAGCCTCTGGCTGAGTGTTTCTTTTCTCCCCTTCTGATAGTTGAAGAAATGGTCAGAGAGGGAAGCAGGATCCACACTTTTTCTTTTCTTTTGGCCACAGTGGTTAGCAAGATCTTTGTTCCCTGACCAGTGATTGAACCTGGACCCTAGCAGTGAAAGTGCCAAGTCCTAACCACTGGATATCCAGGGAATTCCTAGGGTCTATACTGTTTTAGTGTTTTCCTCTTTACTCATTCTTCCAAATCCATTTTTATTTCCTTATATTTTGTTCTGATAATTTTATCCCCATGTTACAAAAAAATATGCCCTCTCATTTTTTCACTTGAAGCCCTTTTCAGTGGCATTTGAGATTTTCCACACCATCTCTCTAGCCTTCATTTCTGCTTTTGTACATACATCTTCTGTAGTAGATTGGAAACTTACAGGGTCACTTGACCATTGATGATGATGATAATCATAAATACTGGAGGCATTTTATGTGCTAGGAAACTGACAGGTTTTTTTTTTTTTTTAATCTACCTTATCTCTGCTAAGACAATGTCTTACTTATTACTTTAATTTCTTTCTTTGCTCTACCTAGCTTTTACCTTAAAAAGGCTTCTCAAATGAGTAAAGAAATAAAAGATTAGGTAGGGGAGAGAGATTGAGGATGATACTGGGGAGAGGTGTGTGTAGAATCTGGATTAAGTTTGGAATTTGCAGAGTAAAATTGGTTCACTGGATTGAATGTGAATTTCCAAGCCTCTTTGAAAGAAATAATTCTGATCTATTGTGTGTATTCTCAGTCTTGTCTAACTCTTTGTGACCCCAAGGACTGTAACCCTCCAGACTCCTCTGTCCATGGAATTTTCTAGGCAAGAATACTGGAGCGGGGTTGCCATTTCCTCCTCCAGGGGACCTTCCCGACTCAGGGATCAAACACATACCTCTTGTGTCTCCTGCAGATTCTTTACCACGGATTCTTTACCACTGTGCCAATTATATTTAAATATATTAATTGGCTACTTGTCTGGTTCTATTTAAGGTCAGGTGATGCCAACTAGGGAACTTGGCTTTCTTGGTTTCTTTCAGGTAAGTAAACTTAAGCCTGGGTCTGTAGAGGGCACAGGAAAAGAGTGTTAGGAGAAGGCATTAGAGGGCACAGTAATTCTGGCGATAATCTTTTGCTTTTGTTTTTTTGAGAATACTAGAATGGTTTAGGGACTAGGGACTGTGGCGGGGAACCTGAGGTGGAAGAAGAGCATCTTCTAGGTGTGCTCACGGCCTTGTTAACTGAGAATGTTTCATTGGGAGGGTGGGGGTCTCGGAGTGCCTATAAAGGCAGAGCAAAGCTTGCCAGCTGACATTGTCTGAGAAATCGCTGTCAGGCTCTGGAGGGCTTGGTTGGCTTCCTGTGGTGTCTTTGGTGTCCTAGGGTGAAAAGAAAAGGGAGAGACTGCTTTTAACATTTTTAAAATTTAATTTTAATGACAGCTTTTAAAATGTTAAAAGTAAGACTCATCTAGTGGAAGAGTTAAAGTAAAAGCCTATTTATTTTATACAGAATAGTTTGTTCTCCATACCTTTTGTATGTAAACATAATAGTTCACTTAAATGAGCTTGTGCTATACATACTGTTCTTTGCAGCCCTGCCAGGCTTCCCTGTCCATGGGTTTCTCCAGGCAAGAATACTGGAGTGGGTTGTCATGCCCTCCTCCAGGGGGTCTTCCCTACCTAGGGATTGAACCCACATCTTATGTCTCCTGCACTGGCAGGCAGGTTCTACTTCTGGAGCCACCTGGGAAGCCTGTTTTGCTCTGTGCCTTTCAGTTCAGTTCAGTCGCTCAGTCGTGTCCGACTCTTTGCGACCCCATGAATCGCAGCACACCAGGCCTCCCTGTTCATCACCATCTCCTGGAGTTCACTCAGACTCACGTCCATCGAGTCCATGATGCCATCCAGCTGTCTGATCCTTGGTCATCCCCTTCTCCTCCTGCCCCCAATCCCTCCCAGCATCAAAGTCTTTTCCAATGAGCCAACTCTTCGCATGAGGTGGCCAAAGTACTGGAGTTTCAGCTTTAGCATCATTCCTTCCAAAGAAATCCCAGGGCTGATCTCCTTCAGAATGGACTGGTTGGATCTCCTTGCAGTCCAAGGGACTCTCAAGAGTCTTCTCCAACACCACAATTCAAAAGCATCAGTTCTTTGGCGCTCAGCCTTCTTCACAGTCCAACTCTCACATCCATGCATGACCACAGGAAAAACCATAGCCTTGACTAGATGGACCTTAGTCGGCAAAGTAATGTCTCTGTTTTTGAATATACTATCTAGATTGGTTGTAACTTTTCTTCCAACGAGTAAGCGTCTTTTAATTTCAGGGCTGCAGTCACCATCTGCAGTGATTTTTGGAGCCCTCAAAAATAAAGTCTGACACTGTTTCCACTGTTTCCCCATGTATTTCCCATTCTGTGCCTTTAACCAATCTTATTACCCTATGTTATATATCTATAGAAATCCATAAAACTTATGTGTATAGTTTGGGACTTCCCTTGTGGTCCAGTGGTTAAGAATCCTCCTTACAAGGTAGGGGACTCAGTCTGATCCCTGCTTGAGGAGCTAAGACCCCGCATGTTGCCGAGCAACTAAACCCATGCTGCAGCTACTGAAGCCCACCTGCCCTGGAGCCCGTGTGCCACAACTGGAGAGTCCATTTGCCAAAATGAAAGTTCCCACATGACGCAATGAAGAGCTCGTGTGCTGCAACTAAGACCAGCTGCAGCCAAATAAATAAATAAAACATAATTATTTAAAAAAGACCTAGGTGTCTGCCTTTTAGTGGCTGCTTTACTTTAAACTAAGCCATTTTCCCTCTCTGTTTCAGTTTTGCCTATGAGTAAAATTAGGCTGAGGATGGGGTCCAGGAACCTCTTGGAAGGCAGCCCTGGGTTGTTGGGGGAAAGGGTAAGGGAGAGGGGGCCAGCCAGACCTTCAGCCAGCTCCCCTGGACCCTGGAGGAGTCTGGCTCTTACATGAGACTCAGGAAGAAATGAGTGGAGAGCTGCGGGAGAGGGCAGGGGGCGAGGGCAGCTCAGGCAATATCTGCTCTGCTCCAGAGGGATTCAGGGGAGCAAGTGGGGATCTCGGTGGTGCACTCTCGTTGTCAATATTTTGTTATTGACTTTTGCACTCACATTCTTGGCCTCCTTCTTGGAGCCACCTCCCAGAAGCCTGGCGTTGGTCCCTCTGGCAACCTCTGTAGGAAGGAAACTGGTCACTTCCAGGCACTGGAAAGGGAAGGCGCCAAGAGACTTGGTTCCTGATCACTGTGCTTCTGGGTCAGTGCAGCTCCATTGTTCTTCCTTTTTACTCAGGGATCTAGGGTGCTTCAAGAGAGGAGTATTTTATATGTATCTTATTTATTTAAGCCATACCCTGTACCTTGTAGGATCTTAGTTCCCCAATCTGGGATTGAACCCAGGCCCTTGACAGTGAAAGTGCAGAGTCCTAGCCCCTGGACTGCCAGGAAATTCTCTATTTTAGTTTTTAAATTGTATAGTTCATTTACAATGTTGTGTTAACTTCCAGCCTACAGCAAAGTGATACAGCTTTATACATACAGACACACAAATATATTCTTTTTCGTATTCTTTTCCATTATGATGTATTACAGGATATTGAATCTAACCGGTCCCTGTGCTATACTGTAGGACATTTTTGTTTGTCTATTTTATATATAATGGTTTATATCTTCTAATCCCCAGCTCCTAATTTATCCCTCCCCCACCCTCTTCTCCCTTTAGTAACCATAAGTTTGCTTTCTATGTCTGTGAGCCTGTTTCTGTTTTGTAAATAAATTCACTTGTGTCATTGGATTCCACATATAAGTGATATCATATGATATTTGTCTTTCTCTTTATGACTTACTTCACTTAGTAAATGACAATCTGTGGGTCCACCCATGTTGTTGCAAATGGCAGTATTTCATTTCTTTTTAACAGGTGAGTAATATTCCTTTGTATATATGTACCACATCTTCTTTATCCATTCATCTGTGGAAGGGCATTTAGGTTGCTTCCATGTCCTGGCTGTTATAAATAGCACAGGTATCTTTTTAAATTCTAGTTTTGTCCAGATATATGCCCAGGAGTGGGATTGCTAGATCATATGGCAACTCTATTTTTAGTTTATTGAGGAACCTCCATACTGTTTTCCATTGTGGCTGTACCAATTAACATTCCCACCAACAGTGTAGGAGGGTTCCATTTTCTTCACGCTCAAGAGAGGAGTATTTAAAATGGATAAGGGATTGAAGTTTAAAATCTGACTTAGAGAAAAGCTTACCTAGAAGTAGATGGAGAAAGAATGACTTCTGGATGGAAAAACAGAGGTTAATCAAGACCTCTCCTATTAAGATTCCCTCCTATATACTTTAAAATCCTGAAGACTTAAGGAATGAGAACAAGGAGTAGATTATTCCATTAACCAGTCAGGAACTTCACCTGACCTCCATGTTTTGTTGTATTTGAATCCATAGTCCCAGTTCAACTGTTAGAAGCTGGTATTTACCTTTGTTCCTCTCAAAGAAATCCATTCCTCTTTTTGTCTCTATTCAAGTCTGTCTTATCACCTGATGATCTCTTCAATGCCCATCTTTTCTTTTTTTTAATGCCCATCTTGTAAGACCTAAAATATTTTTTATGACAACCAAGGTGATGTTTTATAGGTATTCTGGAGCTGCAGCTGGGTCCAGATGATGCTTCCTCTGTACAGGAGTTGTTCATATTTCCTGCCAGATTGAATTATACTTTCACATGGTTCCCTACTGTATTTGAATATGGTAGCTGAAGCTGAAGCTCCAGTACTTTGGCCACCTGATGCAAAGAGCCAACTCATTGGAAAAGACCCTGATACTAAGAAAGACTGAAGGCAAAAGAAGATGATTAGGAGAAGATGAAGGCAGAGGATGAGATGGTTAGATAGCATCACCAACTCAATGGACATGCTGCTGCTGCTGCTAAGTCACTTCAGTCGTGTCCGACTCTGTGCGACCCCGTAGACGGCAGCCCGCCAGGCTCCTCTGTCCCTGGGGTTCTCCAGGCAAGAATCCTGGAGTGGGTTGCCATTTCCTTCTCCAATGCATGAAAGTGAAAAGTCAAAGTGAAGTCGCTCAGTCGTGTCTGACTCTTAGCGACGCCATGGACTGCAGCCTACCAGGCTCCTCCATCCATGGGATTTTCTAGGGAAGAGTACTGGAGTGGAGTGCCATTGCCTTCTCCCTCAGTGGACATAAATGTGAGCTAACTCTGGGAAATAGTGAAGGACGGGGAAGCCTGGTGTGCCGCAGTCCATGGGGTTGTAAAGAGCTGGATCCACTTCGCAACTAAACAACTATCATTGTACAATTACACTTAAAGTTTGTTGTTTGAAATGTATTGAATTCTGTCCCCCTAAAATTCATTGAAGCCATAACCCTTAATAACTCAGAAAGTCTGTATTTGAGGATAGGGCCTTTTAAAGAGATGATTAAGTTAAAATGAGACCTTTATGGTGGGCTCTATTCCAATCTGACTGGAGTTCTGATGAGGAGAAGAGATTTGGGCACACAAAGAGACACCAGGCATGTCCATGCACAGAGGAACGGCCAGTGAGGAAGCAGCAAGGAGCTGGCTATCTAAGCCAAGGAGAGCATCCTCGGAAGAAACCAAAGCTGCTGACACTCTGATCTTGAGCTTTCCAGTCTTCAGAATTGTGAGGAAATAAGTTGTTGTTTTAAGCCTGACAGTCTGTGGTATTTTGTTATGGGCGAGTCTAGCAAACTAAAAATCTTTCTCCCTCACTAGATGCTGAACCCATGTCTGAGTAGTCACTCAGCTACATGGCTGCTGACACACAGTAGGCGCGTGGTAAATGTCAGATAAGCAGATGGACACGTTGTCCAGAGAGGGCCCTTAGAGTAGCCTCTGGTTCAATCCTGCTCTGTTTCCCAGACTCGTGCCCTTTCTGCCACACAGATGGAGGGTGTTACATCATTTCTCCAAGTGCTGGTTTTCAAGTGTTTTCACGTGCTGTTTTGAGTGGTGTTAATTTCAACAGGCATGGCCTCTACCATCTAAACTTTTCTAATATTTTATTCTCGCCTGACCTCTACTTCTGATTCCAGAGACAACCCACAGAATATTGGAGTCAGAGGTAATCTTGGAGATCATGAGTGGAATCCTTTCACTGAGGAGTTTTTCATTTTTAACGCGACATAACTATATTAGAGAAAATTTGTAAAGTCCAAATAAAAATCTTTACTCTTGCCAACCATTGGAATTTTAGTATGCGTATGATTTTTATTTTTGTTTTATTTTTTATTTTTAAATATAAAAATGTGATAGCCACACTATGTGAACATTTTCCTTTTTATTCACTTTGTAAGCTTGTTCCTGTGTTGTCTTACAACATTGATAAGAGACTTTCTAAAATAGAAAATTTTTTTTTCATTTGGCTTCACTGGTTGGTCTTCGTTTCAGCACGGTGGGATCTTTGATCTTCGTTGTGGCATGTGGGATCTTTTTTATTTACAAACTTTTAGTTGCAGTATGTGGGATCTAGTTCTCTGACCAGGGATGCAATCCCGGCCCTCTGCATTGGGATTTTGGAGTGTTAGCCACTGGACCACCAGGGAAGTCCTCAAAACAGACATTTTAAATGACTACATAACACTCGCAAGTATACGCACTTCAAATTACCCAGTTGCTCTCTCATTGCTGAATATTTAGATTGTTTTATCTTTAGATATTGATATATTTCTTTATAACTGTTTTCCACATGTTAGATTTCTGTCTTAGGAACACAAGTGGAATTACTGGGTCCAACGTTAAGAACAGTTTTATTTTTCTAATATCTTTACCAAGTTGCTTTTAAAAAAGTTGTATTAACTAAACCACTGTCTCTTCTTTTCAGGTGAGGAAACTGAGACCCTGAGAGAGCAAATGAAATGCCCAGGTTCATAAAGGTAATGGTGACTTCTCTGGTGCTGAAACCTAGATCCAAGGCTCTTTGTTGTTCTTTCTGCAGCTGTGCATGACCCTAATTTCATGGTGTAACTGAAAATGACGCTGTTACTACAGTATCATGTCCCCCAAAGTTCAGACATTTTTGGACCAGCTTAATTTTTGCTATAGCTTAGACCACCTCTACTATTATTTATTTCATATTAATACTTTTTTCTTTAAATAAATTTAATTTACATAACATCTTCATTCTATGCAATATTTTCTATGAGATTCTGGGTTTGATACATGCTTAGATCTTTTTCTAAGATGTATTAAAAATAAACATATGACTATTAAAGTAGAAGCTTATTTATGTTTTACCTAAAATCAGTTTTGGAAAATATTGATATGGTGGAATAAGCATGGACCTTGTATCCAGACATTCCTGAGGTCAACTGCTTGCTCTGTCAGTTCGCTATATGGTCTTGGAGAAGTCACTTAGCTTCTTTGATCATTGATTCTATGGTTTGTAGAGTGTCTATCAGTATCCACCTTGCAGTGATGTTAGGAATAAAGAAGCTACTGTGGGCCCAGTGCCCAAGTAGATGTTCAGCACACTGTGGTTATTATAGTGGGTATTATTGCAGACTTCCACTTATTTCCCAAAAGGACTGTCTATACTGGCTTATTCTTGCTAACTTGTATGTGTAAAGTTGCTTCCACATGTTAGATTTTGCAGTAGATCTGTTATTACTTTTACCTCTCATATCCTCCACTTATTAGCATTGTGATTTTGGACAAGTTTGCTTAACTTTTCTGTGATCTATTTACGTAATTTGTAAAGCCAGGCTAAAAAGTACATTGGTGTGTGTATGCACACATCTGTCCACCAGAGGGCCTAGACCTAAGAGCCCTAGTGTGTGCGCTCAGTCATGTCTTAGCTCTTTGCAATCCCATGGACTGTAGCCTGGCAGGCTCCTCTGTCCAGATTTCCCAAGCAAGAATACTGGAGTGGGTTGCTATTTCCTTCTCCAGCTTTGTGACCCAGTGATCGAACCCACATCTCCTGCACTGGAAGATTCTTTACCATCTGAACCACCAGGGAAGTCAGTAGCCCTGGTCAGTTCAGTCGCTCAGTCGTGTCTGACTTCTGCGACCCCATGAATTGCAGCATGCCAGGCCTCCCCGTCCATCACCAACTTCCGGAGTTCACCCAAGCTCACGTGCATTGAGTCGGTGATGCCATTCAGCCATCTCCTCCTCTGTCGTCCCCTTCTCCTCTTGCCCCCAGTCCCTCCCAGCATCAGAGACTTTTCCAATGAGTCAACTCTTTGCATGAGGTGGCCAAAGTATTGGGATTTCAGCTTCAGCATCAGTCCTTCCAAAGAACACCCAGGACTGATCTCCTTTAGAATGGACTGGTTGGATCTCCTTGCAGTCCAAGGGACTCTCAAGAGTCTTCTCCAACACCACAGTTCAAAAGCATCAATTCTTCAGCACTCAGCTTTCTTCACAATCCAACTCTCACATCCACACATGACCACAGGAAAAACTATAGCCTTGGCTAGGCAGACCTTTGCTTGCAAAGTAATGTCTCTGCTTTTGAATATGCTATCTAGGTTGGTCATAACTTTCCTTCCAAGGAGTAAGCATCTTTTAATTTCATGGCTTCAGTCACCATCTGCAGTGATTTTGGAGCCCCCAAAATAAAATCTGACACTGTTTCCACATGTTTAGCCCTGGTAGCCATGGGCAATACCTAGTGTCCAAGATTTGTGAATATCATTTTCCCATGAAAGGAACCAGGGCTCTGGAGAAATGGCTGACTCCAGGGCTGCAGAAGGGAAGTACAAGATGACCCTGGAACATCTTGAGGTGTTACCGAAAGGTGTGGGGTCTGGCTGCTTGCTGCTCAAAAGGCCAATAAACAGGCCAGGTTAGTGGAAAGGAAAATTTGCTTTATTTCAGATGCTGGCAACTAATGGGGAGGGTGGCAGACATCTGTCCAAAGGCTGACTCCCCACCGCCCGTCCTGGGAACCAGTGGGACAAGAGGTTTTATAGACAGAAGGTGGGGGGTACTGCATGTAGAAAGAGCACAGTCAGCTCTGACAGTCATCTTTAGACTGGTCATCAGTGGTCTGACCAGCATCATCTTGGTTGTTGTAGGTATGGTTAATCTTCGGTTCCAAGGTTGGTTGGTTCCCATTTCTTTGAGGCCAGTTCTCAGAGTCGTGGCAGCTCATGTCACAGTCTGGTCATCATGCTGTGATCTTCTCCACCTGATGTTCTACTTTCTATAAGACAGCTCACAGGATATGGCTCAGAATATTGTCTATAGCCCTTGAGAAAAAACTAAAGGTCCTTGACTCTGCTTAATGACTACATTATTATTATTTAGTCTCCTTCGACTGTTTTTCTTTGTTTCCACATTTCTCACTTCTCTAATTAAACCCATTCTTTGACTAAAGTTTTCCATAGACAAAAAGACAGGCAGAGGACACAGTGGGGGTGGGGGGCAAGGACCATAGCGTCCTACTCCGTTTCAGTATGAGAAAGTCAGGAACTGGTGAAGAATGATATGTCCTGAAAGACCCCGAAGCCACCTGGATGGGGCTCAGTGGCCAGCTCTGGGACAATAGGAGCAACATCGTATATAAGGATGGTAATGGATTCTGATCAACAAACACCCCTGAGTCTTTATATAAGTACATAATTGAATACCTAAATAAAGGGAAGAGAAGCAATAGCTCTCTCTCTCTCCCTTTTTGTATTCAACTCATGGTTATAAAGCAATGATTTTTGAAAAGACCATAATGTAAAGGGCTGCCTGCTACATTGCTGACTACACATCACTTCTTCCAGGATGTAGAGACACTGGATAAAGAGATGCTGTGAAGGGATATGTGGTACAGGAACAGCTCTTTCTCATAGGGGAATGTTAATTGATAAACATAGAAGGAACTTATGGAAACAGAAAATCACTGATTTGCTAAAACCAGAGTAATACTTGTTGTAGGCAAGAGTCACCCATGGATTTTTTAAATTAATGGGCATAAGTATGACGAGAAGAAACAGGTTATTTGGACAGTCTCAGTGGATACTTATTAACCATAGTGAGAAATGCTGCCTTTATGGACACCACCTCAACCAGGCTCAGACTCAGCATCCCCATCACGAGAGGTGTTGTTACCCTGGGCCTTCTGACGTGCTGCACCGAGAAGGCAAGCATCCTTTCTGCGGTGTCAGTGCCCAATATGTATAATCTGAACGTAGTCACAACGAAACGTCACATAAGCCCAAGTGGAGGCACATTCTACAAAATAACTGACAGTACTCTTCCAAAGTGTCAAGGTCTTGAAAGATAAGGGAGCCTGAGAAAGTGCCTTAGACAGGAGGAGACCAGGAGAGATGACAACTTTCTTCACTGTTGGATCCTGGATTGGATTCTGAGCAGGAAAGGGACATCAGTGGATGATTAGCAAATTCTGAAAATGTGTCCATTTGCTGATAGTACGTGTCACTGCTAATTTTTCAGTTTCCATAACTGTATTACGGTTATGTGTGGCGTTATTTGAAAACAACTGTGTGGAGTTTGGATCTATTGGAACTCTGATCGTTTTTACAACATTTTTTTTTAAGTTTGAAAAGTGAGAAGATAAAAATAAAAAGTACACTAGATTTCTGTGAGGACACAATGAGTTAACATGTGTAGAGTGCTTAGGAGAAGCCTGCCACAAAGATTAACACATGGAAGCTACTATTATATGTAACATTACAATTAATAAGTAATCTTACAAAGAATTATTCTATTATTATAAGTGATAATAACTGTCGTCACATCTCAGCTATTTCTTTTTCCCCCTCTTCCCTGGGAAAAGCATATTAAGCGTGTATGTGGTTATTTTGGGGCTTCCCTGGTGGCGCAGCAGTAAAGAATCTGCCAGCAATGCAGGAGCTGCAGGTGACAAGGGTTTGATCCTGGGTCGGGATGATCCCCTGGAGGAAGGCATGGCTACCCACTCTAGTATTCTTGCGTGGAGAATTCCATGGACAGAGGAGCCTGGTGGGCTACAGTCCATAGCGTCACAAAGAGTCGGTCATGACTGAAAGGACTTAACACACATGCATGCACGTGGTTACTTTAAGAGACAAAGCAAGATAAGATTTTATTTGGAGTATTTCTGAGCAGGAATATTCTGTACTGTTATTTCTTCTTGCCAGACTTGGTCCAGCATTGCAAACTACCCTTGTCTGAGAAGCCACTGAGCCCCACCACCAACCCCGGTTTGCTGTGGCTTATAATTGCGCCACCTGGCGGCTCAGTGTTGTTCAGTCGATCAGTCCTATCCAATTCCTTGAGACCCCATGGACTGCAGCTCGCTGGGTTTCCCTGTCCTTCGCCATCTGGAGTTTGCTCAAACTCATGTTCATTGAGTCGGTGATGCCATCCAACCATCTCATCCTCTGTCGTCCCCTTCACCTGCCTTCAATCTTTTCTAGCATCAGGGTCTTTTCCAATGAACTGGCTCTTCTCCTCAGATTGCCAAAGTATTGGAGCTTCAGCTTCAGCATCAGCCCTTCCAGTGAATATTCAGGGTTGATATCCTTTAGGACTGACTGGTTTGTACTGTAAGGACTCAGGGTGGCTCAGTGAGCTTTCCCCAACTCGTTGTTCTTGCGCCTTAGTGGCTACTTTACTCAAGTCACAAAGTCATACAGGACTGAGTGACTAACACTTTTCTCAGTTTTACTGAACCCTTAGTAAGTTCGCATTATTGAGTGTTTACTTCTCACAACAGTTGTATAAGCTAAGTGATATTTTATTCATTTTAAGATGCTAAAACCGAGGCTTAAAAATGTTAAGCATCCAGACTTCCCTGGTGGTCCACTGGTTAAGAATCTTCCTGCCAATGCAGCGGATACTGGTTTGATTGCTGGTCGTGGAAGACCATGCCACGGAGCAGCTAAGCCCGTGAGCCACAGCTACTGAGCCCTCGCGCCCTAGAGCCCCTGCTCTACAATAAGAGAAGCCACCGTGATGAGAAGCCCACGCACTGCAACTAGAGAGTAGCCCCCACTCCTGGAAATAAGAGAAAGCCCACGAACAGCAATGAAGACCCAGTGCAGTCAGAAATAAATGACATAAATAATTTTAAAATGTTAAGCATTTTGTCTAGGGTTGCAAGGTAAATGATGGAGCCAGGAACTGGATCGTGGTGCCCCTGATTTCAAGCCTGAGTCTGAAGGTCCAGGTGAGTCTAAATGTGTCACCGTGTTTGAAAATTATTAGTAGAAAGCAGTGGCTCCTCTGGGGACCAGATCCCCCTGCAGGGAACGTTAGGCCTTGTCTGGAGATATTTTTGGCTGTATTAACTGGGGGTGGGCAGGGAGAGGCTGCTAATTGGCTTCTAGAGGGTAGAGGCCACTCCGATGTTGCTAAACATGTTACCGAACCACCCTGCCACCTGACAACAGAGAATTATTAAGCTCTAATGTCAGCAGAGCTGCTATGAAACCAGGGTGTCCAGTCGCCTGAAAGTGATGGTATTAGTCGCTCAATAGTGTTTGACTCTTGCGACCCCACAGACTGTAGCCCACCAGGATTTTCTGTCCATGGGATTTCCCAGGCAAGAATACTGGAGTGGGTTACTATTGTGTTCTCCAGGGGATCTTCCTGACAGAGGGATCGAACCCAGGTGTCCCGCACTGGAAGCAGATTCTTTACTGTCTGAGCCACCAAAGTCTTGTAAAGAGAGGCCAGTCTCCTAAGAGCAAAATTTTGAACTTAGAAACCTGAGGATTTATTCTTCCACTTAGATATATTTACCTAGCACCTTGCTGGGTCATGGGAGTGATGTGGAAGCAGACACCAGGCTGTGCCAGTGGCGAGGTTACAGCGCAGAAGGGCAGCGGTTGGGGTAGGAGACCAACACTCAACTCAAGGTGGAACGTGGACCGTGCAGAGTCCATTCGGGGCCGAGCTTGTGCAGGGGAGGGAGGGCTCACGTCTGCCTCTGGGTCGCATCAGGGCGGCTGTGCAAGTGGAGCTGAGCTGGTGGGAAGACACAAGAGCACCTGGGGAGCAGCCGAGGTTCCGAGATTCCAGCTGAGAGGAACACGGGCCCCTGTTAGCACGGGGTGTGGAGGGGATGGCCAGGAAAGGCAGCTGTGACTGGAGCTTGGAGTCCAGGCTGAGGTCTCCAGCCTGGGGGCCCGTCACAGCGGTGGAAAAGACTTCCCTCCCAAAATGCTGGTCTAGGGCCTCCTCTGCCGGGCCCACGGGGCCCGCGGCTTCCACAGAACTCTATAAGGGAGAAGATGCTAGAAATGGGGGCAGGAGGGTAGACTCCTGATCTTAGGACCCACCCGATGCTGAGTATGTAACAAAGCTACTTCACCTCAAAGTAGTGCTTGGGGAGATGGTCACTTAGAGTGGGAACCTAGGTGGGGAGGGGGCCCCTTCTGCACAGTTGTTCTGCTAAGGGCTGGGCCACTCCGGCTGTAGGGAACAGTGGGGCCGATTCGGAGCTCCTAACCCAGGATCTGCTTCCTACAGGTGAGCTGTTCAAACAGCTATTCAAATGCTATTTCACCATGAAATAGCATTAAGAATTGTTAGGGCACGTCTAGTGTACTAGGAAGAATATAATCGAGGATGACTGACTGACTGGACGCACACTTGCCTTCAACGCCCTCTCTGCACGGCCTCCAGGCCCAGCCTCCAGGACACTCAATACCCCCGAACAAGGACTCGGGGAGAGGTAAGGTCTTCTCCGCCAGCTACCCTTGCAGACACTCCATACACATGAGCTCCTTTAACGTCACGACACTCTTAGGGTTTACATTCAGTTCATTCATTTTTGTAAACAAAGAAACACGCGCCCAGACAGGCTAACTCATCGCTAATCCCCGTAGCCTTCAGGAGCTACATTTTACCGCGTGTGCGGTCATGCTTTCCTGTTTCGCCACGTTTCTCCCCACTTTCTATCTTTCATAAAAAGTGGACTTTTTTTTTTCACCTGTGTGTGAGGCCAAGAATCCTGGTTGGTGACAATACTACTTGGAACAAACACCAAGGGTGCAGAATATCAGCACTTGGTAACCCTGACTACCGAGGACTCGGCGGGAAACTAAATAAAGCACCCCCCCAGGCTCCATGTGTGTGCGTGACCTTCTATCCAAAAATGTTTTACTGGTAATGGACTGCACCCTCAGATGCTTTCTAACATAGCAGGCCTAGATAAAGGCTTACGAAAATATCATTCAACTCAAGAAACATTTGCAGAGTATCCACAAAGTGCCAGGCCCTGCATAAGTTCAGGGACATAAAAATGAGCAATTAATGGCCCTGCTACAGAAACCCTTACCCAGTTAGCTCCGTGCTCCTTCTCTGCCCTGCCCTCCATCAACACAAATCCTACCCCACCCTCCAGACCCAGCCCAAGTTCCCCTGAGTCCAGAGTCCCTTAAGCTACTCAGTCCACAGTGAATTGGTACCACTGCTGAAATTTGATTGCATGCTGTTTTATGTTGTGTGTCATCTTCCTGGTTAGACTTGAGCTTCCTGAGGACAGAGACCACTGTTAGAATTTCCCAAGGAGGAGACACATCAGTGGTTTACATCAGACCAGATTCAGACCAAGTCTTCGACTCAAGCTTCAACCTGAGGACAGTCTCCACTGTGTAGCACCGTGCCTGCCACCTACAGATGCTTTATGAACTTTGTAGTGAAGGCTACAGTCAACTCTCCAACATGTTTATAGGCGGGAATAATCTGAAATTGAGAGGGTAAAGATGATTAAACAAAAACCATGCCTGGCCTCTTCCCTCCTCACACCACCATTACTCACTCCCGCCTGGAGGAACAGGGAGGACTTCCTTGTTAACCTTTCCCTCAGCTCCACAAATGCCACCCAGCCCTTAAAGCCTGGCCTCTCCTCTGTCCTCGAGCCTATTTTCTAAAGTCTCTGGAACGAGTCATGTTTATTAAGTGCAGATGTTTGGGGCAAGAAGAGCCAGCCCTCCCAGCTCCTTTCTTGTTGAGAGGTAATGTGAGGTGCATTTACAGATTTTGGCCACAAGGTGGCAGCACTGCCAAAGTGCTGCTTTTTCCCCCGATTCTACTCAGAATCCACCAAGTCCAAGTCTGAGATGAAGTTAGGGTTAGGAAAAGGGAACAAGTGAAGTGAACTAGGTAAGCTTTTTTTTTTTCCTGTGAGAAATGATAGAGTTGAGGTGAACCTCAAACCTATTGCATTTGAGAAGTGGCAGACACTTTAGAGAAGTGTCTCACATTTTAATTTAAGAGTTATCATTTAAGAGTTAGCATTTTGTTAGCATTTTTTAATGCTAACAAATCTCCTAAGTAGCTTTTTCAAATACAAATCTGATTCTTCTGGTGGGCCTTGAGAGTCTGCATTTTTAATATGCTTTTGAATAATGCTGTTGCTGCTGATTAGTGGACCACACTCTGAATGCCAAAGCATTGATGCTATCAAATTGTGGTGCGGGAGAAGACTCTTTAGAGCCCCTTAGCAAGGAGATCAAACCAATCAATCCTAAGGGAGATCAACCCTGAATACTCATTGGAAGGACTGATGCTGAAGCTGAAGCTCCAATAGTTTGGCCTCTGATGCAAATAGCTGACTCACTGGAAAAGACCCTGATGCTGGGAAAGATTGAAGGCAAAAGGAGAAGAGGGTGGCAGAGAATGAGATGATTGGAAAGCACCACCGATTCACTGAACTTGGGAGAGATGGTGAGGGACAGGGAGGCCAAGCGTGCTGCAGTCCATGGGGTTGCAGAGATGGACACAACTTAGCGGCTGAACAGCAAAGCCCTAAAGGTCATTTAGGTTAGTTCTCCCTTCCCGCTATTTACGGATGGAAAGAGATTGGTGTGGAGAGAGATTTCTCCCCCGATGTAGTGGTGACTGCAGCACTTAGCTTTCTACATCTCAGCCCAAGCTTCTCACTCTTAGTCCACTTCTTGCTCCACTATACTGTGTGGCCCCCGTTTGCTGCTGCACCTCTGTAGCCCAGAACTCCCATTTTTATCACCATCTGATTTAGCGTTAGATGGAAGCATCACTTTTGTTACTCCCTTATGCAAACCCTTCAGTGATTCTTCTGTAACTACCAGATCAAGCTCAAATGTCTGTCTCATTTTCATGGCCGTATAACATGTCCTGTTACCAAAAGATGGGGTCTGGCTGCTTGCTGCTTGAAAGCCAATAAATAGGCCAGATTGGTGGAAAGGAAAGTTTCAAATGTGTGCGACTAGGGTAGAGGGCAGACATCTATCTAAAGGCCGACTCCCTCCCTGACGATCAGGAGGCAAGAGGTTTTATAGACGGAGGGGGCTGCATGCAGAAACAGCACCGTCAGCTCTGGCAGGCATCTTGAAATTGGTCATCGGTGGTCTGACCAGCGTCATCTTGGCTGTTCTAGGGACAGTTCATCTTGAGTTCCAGGGTCAGTTTGTTTCCATTTTTTGAGGCCAGTTCTTGCAATTGTGGCAGCTTGTGTTGTGGGTATAGTCTGGTTATCATGCAGTTAACTTCTCCACCTGCCTGTCAGACAGGTGTCTGTAAGACAGCTCACAGGATATGGCTTAGAATATTGTCTATAGCTCTTGAAAAGGAATAAACGTCCTTGACTCTGCTTAATGAGTACACTGTTATTATCTGGTCTCCTTTGACTGTTTTCCTTTTTCTCTGCACTTTCTCATTTCTCTGGTTAAACTTATTCATTGGCTAAAGTTTTTCTACAGACAAACGGCAGGCAGAGGACATTGTGGGGCAAGAATTGTAGAGTTTTGCTCTGTTTCAGTCCCATTCTTGCAAACTTACTCAAATTCCTTGTTTCTTAACCCTATCTTGGCTCTGTAGCCACCCCTGTTCCTTCCTGTTCCCTACATATACTGTGTTCAGTATATTTCAGTCCTCTCTCAGTGGTAGTGGTATTGCCATGGGCTTGGAGTTAGATCTGCATGCGTGTGTGCTAATCTGCTTCAGTCGTGTTTGACTCCGTGCGACGCCATGGACTGCAGCCCGCTAAGCTCCTCTGTCCATGGGATTTCCCAGGCAAGAATACTGGAGTGGGTTGCTGTGCACTCTCACAGAGGATCTTCCCGACCCAGGGATCAAGCCCACGTCTCTTACGTCTCCTGCGCTGGCAGGCAGGCTCTTTACCACCAGTGTCACTTGAGAAGCCCTGGAGTTAGATGTCCCTGCTTTCCAATTCCAGACCCACCAATGACCTTGGCAACTTACTTCACCTTTCTGAGGGTCAGCATCCTTCTCTGAAATAACCCTATACAATGACTGAGTAAAGAAAAAATAACACATGCAAACCCACTCTCATTTCTGAAATCCTTTTTAAAACTTGTGTCCACAGTGGTGCCTGATGCTTGGTTCTCTGTGTGTGTATTTCTCTTTGTCTCTATTTCCCTGAGACCTAACCAGCCAAAGATGTGCCTCTTCTGGGAGACCTTCCCCAGCCATTTTTTACCTAGTTGATCCCATGCTTCTATAACTTATTTCTATTCACATTTTATTATTTGTCAGTCCTTTCAGTGAGACACCACAGAGAGGCTTCAGGGGTAACTGGCTGTGTAACTGAGGGATAATGAAATTAATTCTTGTTTTGGTATTCCCTGAGTTTTAAAGTGCTTCCTGCCTTTTCTATTGTCACTTATTCCATAGCATAGGTTCCTCCTGCACCAGCAGCACCAGACCTAGTAGGTTTTTTTTTTTTTTACTACACATAATTTTACTTATATATTTTTGGGTGTGAGGAGTCTTTGTTGCTGTGCAGGCTTTTCTCTTGTTGGGGAGAGTAGGGGCTGCTCTCTAATCGTGGTACAAGGGCTTCTCATTGCTGTGGCTTCTCTTGTGGAGAAGGATCTAGGCACGTGGGCTCCAGTAGCTGTGATTCCCAGGCTCTAGAGCGCAGGCTCAGTAGTTGTGGCACATGGGCTTGGTTGCCCTGGGGCATGTGAGGTCTTCTCGGATCAAGGATCTGACCCAAACCTCCTGCACTGGCAGGCAGATTCTTTACCACTGAGCCACCAGGGAAGCCCAGACCTGGTGATTTTCGAACACTTTAGGGATAGTTCTTATCAGGCACCTTCTAGATTCTCCATTTTTGGTAAACTGGTATTCCCCTTTGTGTTCCCCATTATGAAATGACCCTCCAAGGAAGTGGTTGATGAAATCTCTTTCTAGAAATACCAGTAACGATAAAGAAATTGAGCACAGAATCATTGCTTCAACAACCCAGTGGCAAGAGATGTGTACACTTTCCTATTTCATGAAATTTATAGCAAGGACCTTACTCTCTTGTTTCAGAAGAAACTAACGACAAAACACCAGGTGGGGAGGGCCAACACCATTTAAGGGAGATCGTGTACCTCTGACCTAGTTTTTCTGAATTGTTCATTTGACTGTACCCAAAAGTGGTCATCTTTGCATGTGTCGTCATATATTCATATCCCATAATCCATAATTCCCTCCCTCAGTGGTACTTAGGAGCTCGTATCAGGCTCATGACCATATAATTATATGGTATGTTCTTTCACTGTAGCAAAGGTTTCTTTGAAGTCTGGAGAGAAAATAGACCGGGAAGACCAGACACTTTCCCTAGCGTCCTGCCTTCTCTTTTATTGGACAGCTGTCTACTCACCCATCGCTTTCTCAATCGGGACTTTTTTTTTTTTTCCTTTCCTTTCCCCTACCATGGGTTTGTGCCAAAGTCCAGATATGTTTATCTGTGCCTGGAACTTGCTGTTCTTTTAAAAGAGAAGCCCAGGAAATCGCTTCCTTGCTGATTTCCAGAATGCTGATTTTCTCATCTCAGCTGGTGATTTCCGACCCTGGCTGCTAGTTCGAATCACCCACAGGACACCTAAAGCTAGCAGTGCCTGTATCTCATTCCCAGAGAGGCTTTTTTGACTGGTTTGTGGTGTGGCCTCAGCCTTGGTAGTTTAAAAATGCTTCCAAGCAAAATAGTGGTCATTTCAGAGCGAACGAACGTTGAAAGTTAACATCACCAGTGATGAGACATTGATATTGTGGACCCAGAATGACAAGCTGAGAAGGCATAGCGTTGCTTCTGTGGTATTCTTGCCAAAATTGCATAACCTAAGTCTAATCATGAAGAAATGTTAGATGATCTCAAACTGAGGGTCATTCTGCAAAATAACTGGCTAATACTCTTAAAAATGTGCAAGCCAAACCTGTTTGCAGGGAAGTAATAGAGATGCATACCTGAATGGTCTAGTGGTTTTCCCTACTTTCTTCAATTTAAGTCTCAATTTGGTAATAAGAAGTTCATGATCTGAGCCACAGTCAGCTCCCGGTCTTGTTTTTGCTGACTGTATAGAGCTTCTCCATCTTTGGCTGCAAAGAATATAATCAGCCTGATTTTGGTGTTGACAGTCTTGTGATGTGCATGTGTAGAGTCTTCTGTTGTGTTATTGGAAGAGGGTGTTTGCTATGACCAGTGCGTTCTCTTGGCAAAACTCTAGAAGCCTTTGCCCTGCTTCGTTCTGTACTCCAAGGCCAAATTTGCCTGTTACTCCAGGTGTTTCTTGACTTCCTACTTTAGCATTCCAGTCCCCTATAATGAAAAGGACATCTTTTTGGGTGTTAGTTCTAAAACTTGTAGGTCTTCATAGAAACGTTCAACTTCAGCTTCTTAAGTGTTACTGGTTGGGGCATAGACTTGGATTACTGTGATATTGAAAGGTTTGCCTTGGAAACAAACAGAGATCATTCTGTCGTTTTTGAGAATGCATCCAAGTACTGCATTTCGGACTCTTTTGTTGACCATGATGGCTACTCCATTTCTTCTAAGAGACTCCTGCCCACGGTAGTAATATAATGGTCATCTGAGTTAAATTCACCCATTCCAGTCCATTTTAGTTCGCTGATTCCTAGAATGTTGATGTTTACTCTTGCCATCTCCTGTTTGACCACTTCAAAATTGCCTTGATTCATGGACCTGACATTCCAAGTTGCTATGCAACGTTGCTCTTTATAGCATCAGACCTTGCTTCTATCATCAGTCACATCCACAATTGGGTATTGTTTTTGCTTTGGCTCCTTCCCTTCATTCTTTCTGGAGTTATTTCTCCACTGATCTCCAGTAGCATATTGGGCACCTAATGACCTGGGGAGTTCCTCTTTCAGTATCCTATCATTTTGCCTTTTCATACTGTTCATGGGGTTCTCAAGGCAAGAATACCGAAGTGGCTTGCCATTCCCTTCTCCAGTGGACCACATTCTGTCAGACCTCTCCACCATGACCCTCCCGTCTTGGGTGGCCCCACACGGCATGGCTTGGTTTCATTGAGTTAGACAAGGCTGTGGTCCATGTGATCAGATTGGCTAGTTTTCTGTGATTATGGTTTCAGTTGTCTGCTCTCTGATGCTTCTCACAACACCTACTGTCTCACTTGGGTTTCTCTTTCCTTGGATGTGGGTATCTCTTCACGGCTGCTCCAGCAAAGCACAGCCACTGCTCCTTACCTTGGACGAGGTTACCCCTCCTGACCTTGAACGTGGAGTAGCTCCTTTCGGCCCTTCTGCGCCCACGCAGCTGCTGCTCCTTGGACGTGGGGTTGCTCCTCTCAGCTGCTGCCTCTGACCTCGGGCGTGGGATAGCTCGTCTCTAGATCTGATAGACAGAGTACCTGATGAACTATGGATGGAGGTTCGTGACATTGTACAGGAGACAGGGATCAAGACCATCCCCATGGAAAAGAAATGTGAAAAAGCAAAATGGCTGTCTGAGGAGGCATTACAAATAGCTGTGAAAAGAAGAGAAGCAAAAAGCAAAGGAGAAAAGGAAAGATATTCCCATTTGAATGCAGAGTTTCAAAGAAAGCAAGGAGAGATAACAAAGCCTTCTTCAGTAATCAGTGCGAAGAAAGAGAGGAAAACAACAGAATGGGAAAGACTAGAGATCTTTTCAAGAGAATTAGAGATACCAAGGGAACATTTCATGCAAAGATGGGCTCGATAAAGGACAAAAATGGTATGGACCTAACAAGCAGAAGACATTAAGAAGAGGTGGCAAGAATACACAGAAGAACTGTACAAAAAAGTCTTCACAACCCAGATAATCACAATGGTGTGATCACTCACCTAGAGCCAGACATCTTGGAATGTGAAGTCAAGTGAGGCTTAGAAAGCATCACTACGAACAAAGTTAGTGGAGGTGATGGAATTCCAGTTGAGCTATTTCAAATCCTGAAAGATGATGCTGTGAAGGTGCTGCACTCAATATGCTAGCAAATTTGGAAACCTCAGCAGTGGCCACAGGACTAGAAAAGGTCAGTTTTCATTCCAGTCTCAAAGAAAGGCAATGCCAAGGAATGCTCAAACTACTGCACAATTGCACTCATCTCGCATGCTAGTAAAGTAATGCTCAAAATTCTCCAAGCCAGGCTTCAGAAATACATGAACTGTGAACTTCCAGATATTCAAGCTGGTTTTAGAAAAGGCAGAGGAACCAGAGATCAAATTGCCAACATCCGCTGGATCATGGAAAAAGCAAGAGAGTTCCAGAAAAACATCTATTTCTGCTTTATTGACTAGGCCAAAGCCTTTGACTGTGTGGATCACAATAAACTGTGGAAAATTCTGAAAGAGATGGGAATACCAGACCACCTGACCTGCCTCTTGAGAAACCTATATGCAGGTCAGGAAGCAACAGTTAGAACTGGACATGCAACAACAGACTGGTTCCAAATAGGAAAAGGAGTATGTCAAGGCTGTATATTGTCACCCTGCTTATTTAACTTCTATGCAGAGTACATCAAAATGCTGGGCTGGAAGAAGCACAAGCTTGAATCAAGATTGCCGGGAGAAATATCAGTCACCTCAGATATGCAGATGACACCACCCTTATGGCAGAAAGTCAAGAGGAACTAAAAAGCCTCTTGATGAAAGTGAAAAAAAGAGAGTAAAAAGTTGGCTTAAAACTCAACATTCAGAAAACAAAGATCATGGCATCTGGTCCCATCACTTCATGGGAAATAGATGGGGAAACAGTGGAAACAGTGTCAGACTTTATTTTGGGGGCTCCAAAATCACTGCAGATGGTGACTGCAGCCATGAAATTAAAAGATTCTTACTCCTTGGAAGGAAAGTTATAACCAACCTAGATAGCATATTCAAAAGCACAGATATTACTTTGCCGACAAAGGTCCATCTAGTCGAGGCTATGGTTTTTCCAGTAGTCATGTGTGGATGTGAGAGTTGGACTGTGAACAAAGCTGAGTGCTGAAGAATTGATGCTTTTGAACTGTGGTGTTGGAGAAGACTCTTGAGAGCCCCTTGGACTGCAAGGAGATCCAACCAGTCCATCCTCTTTAAAGGAGACCAGTCCTGGGTGTTCATTGGAAGGACTGATGCTGAGGCTGAAACTCCAGTACTTTGGCCACCTCACGCGAAGAGCTGACTCATTGGAAAAGACTCTGAGGCTGGGAAGGGGATGACAGAGGATGAGATGGCTGGATGGCATCACGGACTTGATGGACGTGAGTCTGAGTGAACTCCGGGAGTTGGTGATGGACAGGAAGACCTGGCGTGCTGCGATTCATGGGGTCACATGAAGAGTCGGACACGACTGAGCGACTGAACTGAACTGAACTGAGCTGAGCTGAATAGAGACGCAGACAAGAAGAATGGGCCTGTGGACACACGAGGGGAAGGAGAGGGAGGGAAGAGTTGAGAGAGCAGCATGGAAACATGTACATCACCACACGTCAAACAGCTAGTGGGAAGTTGCTGTATAACACGGGGAGCTCAGCCTGGTGCTCTGTGACGACCTTGAATTGGGGGTGGAGTGGGATGTGGGAGAGAGGTTTAAGAGGGAGGAGACACATGTATACTGATGGCCGATTCACCCACCTTGTTGTGTGACGGAAATCAATACAACATTGTAAAACAATTCTCCTGCAATTAAAAAAAAAGATGATGGCCAGGCAGGAATTCTGAGGAACTGGTGCCGATTAAAGGGGCAGAGGAGAGAAGACAGCTAAATATCATGTGGGATCCTAGATTGCATCCTAATTCAGAAAAAGGACATTAGTGGCAAAGTCGATGAAATTTGGATAAACTCTGTAGATTTGTTAATGGATTGTATCAACAATAATTTATTAATTTTGATCATCTCTGTGGTTTTACTTATCACATTGATATTTGGGGAAGTTGAATGAAGGGTCTATGGGCACTCTGACTATTTTGAAACGTTTTTGAATGTCTAAAATTATGTTAAAATGGAAAGTTAAGAAAATAGAAGCACAATAAGGAAGCTTCCAGATAATTAATGAGTCGCCAGAGTTGAGAATCACTTTCCTAAGTCATCTTGCCTAATACTGTCAGAGTACTCTTACTGCAAATTCTTTTGTCGTGTTTATGACTTTCAAAAGTTTTCAGTGACTCCTATGGTCTGTAGCAGGAAGTTCAAACAATTTTTAAACTTTTACTTTATATTGAGTGTAGCAAATTAGTTACACTAATATTGTAACTAATATTTACAGGTGAACATAGTGAGGATAGTTTTAGGTGAACATCAAAGGGGCTCAGCCATCCATCTACATGTATCCATTCTCCCCCAAACTCCCCTCCCATCCAGGCTGCCATATAACACTGAGCAGAGGTTCCCAGTGCTATTACGGTAGGCAAGCTGTCATTCAAAAATCCCCAAAGCATGACCCTAGTCTGCTGCCTTGGTCTATGTAGTAAGATCTGAACCCACATTTTACCTTCCTATGTCTGCATTTATTCAAATTCTTTTCCTTCTTCCTGTAATACCCTTTCCTTCCTGCTCAGCCTCCTGAATTTTTTTTTTTTTTTATCCTAAGACCCATTCCAGATCCTGTCCTTTCATTGAAGTCTTTTATGAGTATTTCTGTTAGAAGCAGTCATCTTTCCTGTCCTTGAATTCTGGTAGGTAGGATGGCATGGAGTGAAAATATGATGTTTAGATTCAGAAATATGTGATTCTGAATCCTGGTTTTACCTTTCACCAGTGCTTGAATAAGGGACAGGTTAATTGATCTTGTTGGAGTGTGGGTTTCTCATCTGCCAAATAGAGATGGTAGTACCTACGTCAAAGAGTCGCTGTAGGCATTAGATGAGATGCAGCCCTAAAGATCCCAGCACACAGGAGGTGCCTTCCTCCTCTTGTCTGTAGCTCAGTTTTCCCCATGGGAATGGTGGCTGGTGCAAAGGCTCTTGTCAAAATTTCCTTCAGAGTCTGTAAAAGATGTCTAGTCATTAAGATGACAGGCACACTTGAACTGAATTGAGTGCATGGGTCTTCAAGGATTTCAACTGTGATTTCCGCCCCTACCTCGGAAGCTAACTTAGTAAATAAGTGACCTGTAGATAGAGGAATGTAACCCAGTGGGGTAGGGGTGGGGGAGAGAATGGGTTAGAAACACTGGGAGGAATCTGTGATGCCTCCCACACCCATCTTTGCTCTCACCAGGACAGCACTGAGAAAGCTGACTGTTTGGTAAGACTTCTTAAACCATGAGTCAAGCATGACAAACTTCACTAGTCCATGCCTTGCCCGAGTGATGGGTATACAGGAGTCAGGTTCCCTGTGAGTTGAGCACTTTCTCCCTTTCTGCTCCCTCCACCTACACAGCTGTGTTGGGTGCTCTGGTTTGGCCCCAGGTGCCAAGCCCCTTGAGTCTGAGCAAATTCCAAGAGATGGTGAAGGACAGGGAAGCCTGATGCGCTGCAGTCCATGGAGATGCAAACAGTTGGACACAGCTTAGCGACTAACCAACAGCAACAACCCAAGCCCCTAGTACTGGTCTAAGATGTCAAAGCCAGGAGTAGGGGAGACTGAGGAGGAAGTCAGAGGCCAGTAGTCATGGAAAGAGTTGGGTGGGGCTGCCGTTGCGGAAAGGCCACAAGCTGGGTGTGTTTTATGACCATTTCTGCATTTGGAATCTCCTCCAGCTCCCCTGGAGAAGGAAATGGCAACCCACTCCAGTATTCTTACCTGGAGAATCCCCACGGACAGAGGAGCCTGGCAGGCTACAGTCCATGGGGGTCGCGGCGAGTCAGACATGACAGAATGGCTAAGCAGCAGCCACAGCCCCTTTATGATCCTCCTGGGGACTGTCTATCTTCTTTCCCTTATGCATCCCTTCTGTGGCTAGAGAATGGCTGTGCAAATGTTGGCAGGAAAGGGGACCCCTTCTAGGGCTCAAGAGTGGGCTCTTGTCTAAAACGTGGAAATGAATTGTCCAAGGAGACACTCATGCTGACAAAGCAAGAGACTTTACTGGGAAGGGGCACCCAGGTGGAGAACAGCAGGGTAAGAGAACTCAGAAGGACTTCTTTGCCCCGTGGCTCGAGTTTCATGGCAATGGATTTGGTTTCCAGGTTGTCTCTGGCTAATCACCTTGCTTGATCCATTGTCTGACTCGGGCCTTCCTTGAAGGTTCACTGTGGGCTCATCACGGACCAGACTCTGTGGGTAGCACCTCAGATATCTCACTTGCTCTTTCTGTCATTTCCTAATGCAGAGAGAATGACCCTTGTGTTACATGTGAGGAAGACGAGGCTGAAGGAGGTGAAGGGATGGGTCCAGGGTCATCCAGCCCTAATGGCACGGCCGCTGTGTTTGACCCGGAAGCTTGTGCTCCTGCTTCTGCACCAGAAGCAAAGTGAAGGAGGAGGAAGCCCAAACAAGGGGTGGGTGTGGGGAATGTTCAGGAAGATCCTGGTCCTCCCCCACATCTGCCTTCTAACCCCTGGACCCTGTGGATGTCACATTACTTGGGATGATGGACTTTGCAGGTGTGGTGATGAAGTTCAGGGTCTTGAAATGATAAGAGTCTTCAGGATCATCCAGGTGGGCCTGACGTCATCACCGGTGCCCTCATAAGTGACAGAGGGAGGCAGGAGAGTCAAGGTCAGCATGAGAGACTCCACCATCCATCGCTGGGTTGGTGGATGCAGGGGGCTGAGCACCAAGGAGTGTGGGCGTCTTTGGAGACAGAATCAGGAGAGGCAGCGGATTCACTCCTTGAATCTCCAGAAAGAACACCGTCTGCCAACACCTTGATGTTAGCCCAGTGACATCGTCTTGGACTCCTAACCTCCAGAACTGTACAAACAGGGGCAATGTATATTGTCATTGGGAATTCCCTGGCAATCCAGTGGTTAAGGCTCTGCGCTCCCAGTGCAAGGGGCATGGGTTCAATCCCTGGTCTAGAAAGTAAGATCCCATGTGTCACGTGGTGTTGCTCACCCCACCCCTCCCAAAAACATATCATCTTTGCATTCCAGGAGGTTGCAGTTTGCCACCCAGAAAAGAAGCCTGAAAGAAATATGCCAAATTGTTAAACAACAATTAAGTCTAGATTCCCAGGTGGCAGTGTTGTAGCCATGCGTTCCGGGAAACAAACTCACTCAGAAGGACAAGGCAGATAGTGGAGTGCAGTTTATTACACCAGTGGGCCCAAGGTAGAGTCTCCTCTTAGCCAAGGACCCCAACCAGCATTTGTGAAAATCTTTTATACCCTAAGTGTACGTGCTCAAACCCACCTCCCCAAATTCCTTCAAACTAGTCTGGACAAGGTAAAAGAGAGATACGATCAAAGTTAACCCATGACTCATATGTCACAAGACTAGATAAACAGTGGGTATTTATCAAGAGGCTTGTGGTCATATCCAGATAAACATAATGGAATTTACCACTTTGTTCTGTTACAGAGATAATCGGCATATTCTTCTAGGCAATGGAAAGTCCAAGCACAAGTCCTGAGGCTCTTTTATCTGGGGGGTTTCATTTTCCATTGGCTTGCCATTTCTATAGACACCGGGCACAAAGTTCAGAGTCCACTGGGAGGGTGACCATGTGTGTAGCCTGATGTTCACAGCCTGGCCTCCGATGGAGTCTGGCTCTCTTTCCTCCTTCCGCAGTAGTGGTAAAGAACCTGTCTGCCAGTGCAGGAGACCTAAAAGATGTAGGTTTGATCCCTGGGTCAGGAAGATCCCCTGGAGAAGGAAATAGCAACCCAATCCAGTATTCTTGTCTGGAGAATCCCCTGGACAGAGGAGCCAGCCGGGCTACAGTTCATAGGGTCTCACAGAGTCGGACATCACTGAAACTACTTAGCACACACGCATGCATGGGTGGAAAATGGAATATGGGTGGTACTTTATCTTTTCATACTGTATCTTAGCTTTCAAAAATAAGAATTTAAATATCATGACTTCATGATGTTATAAATGGGGTATAATCAACAAACTGTGGGAAGATGTTTGGGGACCACTACTTGTCCTGTGGGCCCCTGAGAGAGCTCGCCACTCGAGTGTGCCGAGGGCAAGGGCAGGAAAAGGAAGGACTTTACAGTGGAGGAGAGGCTTGTGCCAGGGCAGGAAGCCGGGATGGTAGCCTTGTTCGGGCTGAGCATGAGACTGTTCTTCAGTCTAAATGTTTAATAAGGGACTTCCCTGGTGGTCCAGTGGTTTGGATTCTGCGTTTCCACTTCAGGGGATACAGATTCAGTCCCTGGTCTGGGAACTAAGATCCTGTATGATGTACAATGCAGTAAAAAAAAAAAAAAAAGTCCAGTCATTGAAGGATCTAACCCAGAGGAATGGGTCTCTAGGCATCAAGGAATATGATCAGAGACGTTTTATGGGGGCGAGACAAGGCATTCTGGCAACTTGAAATCATATCAAGTAGCTTGAGACTTGGTGACTGGGAGGATGTGCTTATGAAGTAGTTGCTTAAAGCTTGGACTTTTCTGCTTTTCCCTCCTGTTTCTTGCAGTATTGGTCCTCAAATACAGTCCTTCTGTTTTGCAGGAGGATTTGTTTCCTTTGCTAGGGGTGGAGTGTTTTTTGTTTTGTTTTTTTCTCTGACAAGTACTTGGGGAAATTACTGATAGAGTGACTTCTTTTTCTACTAATAGTACAGTCATAAAACAGAGCCATCAAATCTCATCCTGTGTCCTCCACCCTCCAGGGAGCCACTCCTTTTCCTGGTCCTCCTAGATCCTGGGGGACTCAGAGGCTTATGTGAGGAATAAAAACAAAATGAAAAAACCCCAATAAAAAACAAAAGCCAGGGGTGAGTAAGAACTGTTGTCATGCCCTTATTTCCTTCAAGTATGTGTTTCTTTCTCTTTTTCTCCCTTCTCCACTCTGATACTTTTGGGTCAAGTCCTGATCTCTGGGCATAGAACTGTTTTCCCTGATTCTGCTGTGGTTGGGTTCCACCCCGTGGGAACAATGGGTCTGTTTTTCTTTTGTTTTTTTCTTCCATAGTCAAAGGCCCTCGTGTTTGTCCTCAGGAGTTGCCACCTTGAAACTGGTGCCGTGGTTGAGCTTCCCTGTTCTGTTTCTTCCAGATCACATTAGAATCTGTAAGCTTGTGGGGTGGTGTAGGGGGCTCCTGAGTTGTGTGCAGGAGAAGGGGAAGGTTGTGGAAATCCCAGTCAGTTGCACTTGGGAGAGTTTTCTAGGCCTGTTGGCAGAAGAAGCAGAACTGTGGGCCAGGAAACCTGGGCACTGGGGCTGGTAAATAAGCTCTGATCTTGAATTAGTAGCTTAACTTTTCTAGGCTTTACCTTTGCCTGTGGCTTCCCAGGTGAATCAGTGGTAAAGAATCTCCCTGCCATTGCAGGAGACACAGGAGGCGCAGATTCGGTCCCTGGGTCGGGAAGATCCCCTGAGGAGGAAATGGCAACCCACTCCAGTATTCTTGCCTGGAGAATCCCCCAGGCTATAGTCCATGGGGTCTCAAAAGAGCTGAATAGGACTGGAGTGACTGAGCATGCATGCAATCTGCAAAATTAGATTTCACTAGATGAACTCAAAGCCTACAGCCAGAGCGCCCGCCAGGCCTTTTCTTTCCTGTTTCTTACTGAAATCTTCCAAGGATCTACTCTGAGATCAAATAAATCTGACTAATAATATCTGTATGGGAGGGGCCCACTCCCAGCTATTATGTTGGATGCTGGATTTTTAGGGTAGAGTGAAGAGGGTGGATATCTCGGGCCTGGTCTCGTCTGGCACCCTCTTTCATGGCAGGAGGGGTGGGGTCCTTTGAAATTGTGGAAGTCTTGGCTGGCAGCCTAAGGAGTTTAGACTCTTGTGAGAGGGGAACTACATGCGGCCTGGTCAGATCTGTTTCAGTATGTGCTCTCTGGCAGCTGTTAGCACTGGGAGAACTGTGGCCGTGGAGGGTCCCCACGAGAATCTGAACTGGAGGAGCAGAGGGCACAGACAGCAGGGGTCAGGAGGGTGTTCTGAAGCCCTGGCAGGCCTGGGGAGTGGCCAAAGAGGAGAGGGTGGTGAGGGGGGAGGCCTGAAGGCAAGTGGGAGCCACGTCCTGTTTGGGCTCTTAGGTGATCAGTTGTCATGAGCCCCGAGAGAAGGATGAGTGCTGGTTGCCTAGGGACAGAGACGCTAACTCAGAGTTGGGTGTGTTTATTTTTTATTTTTAAACTCACCTTATTTATTTATTTTTAGTCGTGCTGGGTTCTCGTTGCTGCTTAGGCTTTTCTCTAGTGAGCAGGGGCTCCTCTCTAGTTGTGGTGCGTGGGCTTCTCACTGCGGTGGCTTCTCTTGTTGCAGAGTATGGCTACAGACCACACGGGCTTCAGTAGTCGGGGCATGCAGGCTCTAGAGCACAGGCTCAGTAGTTGTGGCACGGGGGTTTAGTTGCTGTTAGGCATGTGGGATCTTCCCAGACCAGGGATAAAACCTGTGTCCCCTGCACTAGCAGGCAGATTCTTTACTGAGCCACCAGGGGACCCCAATTTGGATATATTTAGATGAGATGCCTGTGGCTCGTGCAGGTGGACATCCCCTATGGACAGTGGGAAGAAGCTCCCCAGGGAGGTGGGGGGCTGTAGTGGGTGGGTGAGGGCAGGGTAGAGAAGAGGGAGCCAACCCAGACGCTGGCTTGTGTAGTACAGCTCTCCTGGTCTCCTCGTCACGAGTTCCAGGGCTGTGTTCTACTCTTCATCACCCTTTTACTTTGGTCAGGGTGACTTTCTAGAGTTTTGCTTAGATAGTATTTTTTTTTTTTCCCTAGGCTGACTCATATGGATGTGTGGCAGTTAGATAGGTATTCTTAACCTGGGGTTCACATACTAACCGCCTGAAAGTCTTTCGGAAAATGCGAGCTGTTAGTTGATGAAGGGGGAGGTGGAGAGGAGGGAAGAAAGGAAGGCCTTCTGGAGAGGATGCGGGAGAGGGCAGCACTCAGAACGTGCCATGGGGCACTTTAACGTTGGTGATGAAGCACAAGGCACAGTGTGACTGTCAGGTTTTGTGAGAGCATCATGTCCGGGGATAGAAGCGAGAGGGGTGAGACTACAGTGGGGGTGGGGGTGGGGCCTCAGAAAGATGAAGCGGGTAACTGGGCTACAGGGTCTAGAAGCCTCCTTGGAAAGCTCCTTTTGCTTAAAGATTCCTTGGCTGTGCTTTGCTGGAGCAGCCGTGAAGAGATACCGCATGCCCAAGGTAAGAGAAACCCAAGTAAGATGGTAGGTGTTGCAAGAGGGCATCAGAGGGCAGAAACACTGAAACCATACTCACAGAAAACTAGCCAATCTAATCACACTAGGACCACAGCATTGTCTAACTCAGTGAAACCAAGCCATGCCTGGGGGCAACCCAAGACCAGAGGGTCATGGTGCAGAGGTCTGACAGAACATGGTCCACTGGAGAAGGGAATGGCAAGCCACTTCAGTATTCTTGCCTTGAGAACCCCATGAACAGTATGAAAAGGCAAAATGATAGGATACCAAAAGAGGAACTCCCCAGGTCATTAGGTGCCCAATATGCTATTGGAGATCAGTAGAGAAATCATTCCAGAAAGAATGAAGGGATGGAGCCAAAGCAAAAACATTGTGGATGTAACCGGTGATAGAAGCAAGATCCGATGCTGTAAACAGCAATGTTGCATAGGAACCTGGAATGTCAGGTCCATGAATCAAGGAAAATTGGAAGTGGTCAAACAAGAGATGGCAAGGGTGAACGTCGACATTCTAGGAATCAGGAAACTAAAATGGACTGGAATGGGTGAATTTAACTCAGATGACCATTATATCTACTACTGAGGGCAGGAATCCCTCAGAAGAAATGGAGTAGCCATCATGGTCAACAAAAGAGTCCGAAATGCAGTACTCAGATGCAGTCTCAAAAATGACAGAATGATCTCTGTTCATTTCCAAGGCAAACCATTCAATATCACAGTAATCCAAGTCTATGCCCCAACCAGTAACACTGAAGAAGCTGAAGTTGAAAGGTTCTATGAAGATCTACAAGACCTTTTAGAACTAACACCCCAAAATGATGTCCTTTTCATTATAGGGGACTGGAATGCTAAAGTAGGAAGTCAAGAAACACCTGGAGTAACAGGCAAATTTGGCCTTGGAATGCGGAATGAAGCAGGGCAAAGACTAGTAGAGTTTTGCCAAGAAAATGCACTGGTCATAGCAAACACCCTCCTCCAACAACACAAGAGAAGACTCTACACATGGACATCACCAGATGGTCAACACCAAAATCAGATTGATTATATTCTATGCAGCAAAAGATGGAGAAGCTCTATACTGTCAACAAAAATAAGACCAGGAGCTGACTGTGGTTCAGATCATGAACTCCTTATTGCCAAATTCAGACTCAAATTGAAGAAAGTAGGGAAAACCGCTAGACCATTCAAGTATGACCTAAATCAAATCCCTTATGATTATACAGTGGAAGTGAGAAATAGACTTAAGGGCCTAGATCTGATAGACAGAGTGCCGGATGAACTATGGAGTGAGGTTCGTGACATTGTACAGGAGACAGGGATCAAGACCATCCCCATGGAAAAGAAATGCAAAAAGCAAAATGGCTATCTGGAGAGGCCTTACAAATAGCTGTGAAAAGAAGAGAGGTGAAAAGCAAAGGAGAAAAGGAAAGATATAAGCATCTGAATGCAGAGTTCCAAAGAACAGCAAGGAGATAAGAAAGCCTTCTTCAGCGATCAATGCAAAGAAATAGAGGAAAACAACAGAATGGGAAAGACTAGAGATCTCCTCAAGAAAATTAGAGATACCAAGGGAACATTTCATGCAAAGATGGCTCAATAAAGAACAGAAATGGTCTGGACCTAACAGAAGCAGAAGATATTAAGAAGAGGTGGCAAGAATACACAGAACAACTGTGAAAAAGATCTTCACGACCCAGATAATCATGATGATGTGTTCACTAATCTAGAGCCAGACATCTTGGAATGTGAAGTCAAGTGGGCCTTAGAAAGCATCACTACGAACAAAGCTAGTGGAGGTGATGGAATTCCAGTGGAGCTGTTCCAAATCCTGAAAGATGATACTGTGAAAGTGCTGCACTCAATATGCCAGCAAATTTGGAAACCTCAGCAGTGGCCACAGGACTGGAAAAGGTCAGTTTTCATTCCAATTCCAAAGAAAGGCAATGCCAAAGAATGCTCAAACTACCGCACAGTTGCACTCATCTCACATGCTAGTAAAGTAATGCTCAAAATTCTCCAAGCCAAGCTTCAGAAATACGTGAACCGTGAACTCCTGATGTTCAAGCTGGTTTTAGAAAAGGCAGAAGAACCAGAGATCAAATTGTCAAAATCTTCTGGATCATGGAAAAAGCAAGAGAGTTCCAGAAAAACATCTATTTCTGCATTATTGACTAGGCCAAAGCCTTTGACTGTGTGGATCACAATAAACTGTGGAAAATTCTGAAAGAGATGGGAATACCAGACCACCTGACCTGCCTCTTGAGAAACCTATATGCAGGTCAGGAAGCAACAGTTAGAACTGGACATGGAACGACAGACTGGTTCCAAATAGGAAAAGGAGTACATCAAGACCCTATATTGTCACCCTGCTTATTTAACTTTTATGCAGAGTACATCATGGGAAATGCTGGACTGGAAGAAACACAAGCTGGAATCAAGATTGCCGGGAGAAATATCAGTCACCTCAGATATGCAGATTACACCACCCTTATGGCAGAAAGTCAAGAGGAGCTAAAAGCCTCTTGATGAAAGTGAAGGAGGAGAGTAAAAAGTTGGCTTAAAACTCAACATTCAGAAAACAAAGATCATGGCATCTGGTCCCATCACTTCATGGGAAATAGATGGGGAAACAGTGGAAACAGTGTCAGACTTTATTTTGGGGGCTCCAAAATCACTGCAGATGGTGACTGCAGCCATGAAATTATAAGACGCTTACTCCTTGGAAGAAAAGTTATGACCAACCTAGACAGTATATTCAAAAGCAAAGACATTGCCAACTAAGGTCCGTCTAGTCAAGGCTATGGTTTTTCCTGTGGTCATGTATGGAAGTGAGAGTTGGACTGTGAAGAAGGCTGAGCACCAAAGAATTGATGCTTTTGAACTATGGTGTTGGAGAAGACTTGAGAGTCCCTTGGACTGCAAGGAAATCCAACCAGTCCATTCTGAAGGAGATCAGCCCTGGGATTTCTTTGGAAAGAATGATGCTTAAGCTGAAACTCCATTACTTTGGCTACCTCATGCGAAGAGTTGACTCATTGGAAAAGACTGATGCTGGGAAGGACTGGACAGGAGGAGAAGGAGACGACAGAGGATGAGATGGCTGGATGGCATCACGGACTCGATGGACATGAGTCTGAGTGAAATCCGGGAGATGGTGATGGACAGGGAGGCCTGGTGTGCTGCGATTCATGGGGTCGCAAAGAGTCGGACACGACTGAGCGACTGAACTGAACTGAACTGACCTGTCAATTCCTTGGAAGTATTGAGTTTTCTGTGCACACATTGCATTATGAACTCCTATCAGTCAATAAATTCTGCAATTTATTATCGCTTGCTAATAATTACAGTACAGTTGACAACTAGTACTGCTAGTCGGGTATGAAGAGAACATTTAATCATCAACAAACATTGTGTGCTTAATGCAGGCCCGGCACGTGCTAAATACTTTAATAATCAGATGAGCTCCCTGATCCTCACAAGGGCATATTCAGTGGGCACTTTATTAGCCCTTTTTAACAATGAGGGGATTAAGATGTGGCCTGTTGGGCAGGATACTGTAGGTACAGGACCTGAGCCAGAATTTGAAGGAAGACACGTCACCAGGGTGGGCAGGGTCCGGCTGGGGGAACTTTCTATTGTAGTTCACTTACTAAGTTGCGTCTGACTCTCTGCGACCCCATGAACTGCAGCACACCAGGCTTCCCTGTCCTTCACTGTCTCCCAGAGTTTGCTCAAACTCATGTCCATTGAGTCAGTGATGCCATCCAACCATCTTATCCTCTGTTGCCCCCTTCTCCTGCCCTCAATCTTTCCCAGCATCAGGATCTTTTCCAATGAGTCGGTTCTTCTCATCAGGTGGGATTTTCTACGTGTGCTCTTCACCTCTCAGCCATCCTGTGGGGAAGTGACGAGGTCGGACTTCTCTTAGAGTGATCCTCAGGCCGTCTGCGTCAGAGTTACCTGGGACATTTGTCAAAAACTGATATGTTCAAGTCTCATCTTGGAGCAAACGGAAACAGAATCTCAAACATGGATATTTGCGACTGAGCTGGGGTTGGATGTCTGATTCTGAACAGTATGGACTCCTGCCTCCTCCAGCTGCCTGCATCCTGGGTCTCGCCCCTCTTTGAGGTGGACAGGGCAGGCTCTGTTTTCTTTCCTTCTCTGGGCTGCAGGAGGGTGTGTTTTGTTTTGAGAGTGGAGGAAACTGTGCTAACATCTATGCTAGAAGAGGCGTTTCGAGACAGTGGCTTTTATTCTGGTTTTCCCTTCGCCGTTCATTCGCTTCTCTCCTCTCTGACAGCCCCTCCCCACACTCCCTCTCCAGGGTGGGTCTCACTTCTCTGTCTGTCGCTGAGTGGCTTGCCACCTGAGTGGGACAGGGCAGGGGGCGGGCGCAGCAGTGTCTGTGTGGTTCAGGGCTCAGGGGGATGAGTACCGGGATGGGAGCAGTGGCCCCCCGGGTCCTTTCAGGCCCAGCCCCCTGGAGGTGGAGGCAGAGGTGGCCCTTTCCACGAGGCGCAGCTGTTTTGCTCCATGAAGGGCGGGGACGTGAGAGCAGTGGCAGGCATGGTGGAGCCGCAGCCTGGCATGTGAAGTGGAAATCCTGTCACCCACACACAAGGCTGCGTGCTCCCTACCTCTTCTGAAATGGAGGGTTGGTCTCCCTCGGGCTCCCAGCCAGTCAGTGCAGATGAACAGGAGGTATGAGCCTTCCACTACACGTTTAGAGGGCTGATCCAGTTCCACTCCCTGTCAAGAGTGAGGACTCTAGAGTTCAGCTGAGGGGATGTTCACATACTGGGTCCCTGGTGACATCCAGAGGTGGGGGCAGGGCCCTGGGCTGGGAGAGAGGAGTTCTTTTTTTTGTAATTTAAAATTTTTAACTGGAGGATAATTGCTTTACAGGACTTTCCTGGTGGCTCAGCAGTAAAGAATCTGCCTGCAATGCAGGAGGTGTGGGTTCAATCCTTGGGTGGGGAAGATCCCCTGGAAAGGAAATGGCAACCCACTCCAGCATTCTTGACTGCGAAATCCCATGGTCAGAGGAGTCTGGCGGGCTGCAGTCCATGGGGTTGCAGTCGGCCACAGTTTAGCGACTAAACAACAGTTGCTTTATACAATGTTGTGCTGGTTTCTCCCAAACAACAATGCAAATCAGTCTTCATTATGCATATCCCCTCCCCTCCCCTCCCATCTTACAGAGTGCCAAGCTGGGCTTCCTGTGCTGCACAGCAGCTTCCCACTCGTTATTTTATACATGGAGGTGTGCACTGAAGCGTACGCGGTTGCAAAGACTTGTATATGACTTAGCGACTGAACGACAAGTGTCCATGTGTTAGTGCCGCTTTCTCAATTCATCCTACAGGAGAGCTGGTTCTGAGTCAGCTGAGGAACCAGCTCCATTTAGTCACATGCTCACTCTGGACCTGAGTTTGTTGTATGGAAATTGCTGGGTTTGGGTGAGATGATCTGATCTCAGGTCAGCCGCAGGGGAGTCAGGGCAGGGGTGGAAGGGACCTGCATTCTCCTTTCTTGGGGTCTCACATGCCTGCCTCCCTCCTCCCCCCGCTCTGTGTCTCGGTGCCCTGAAGTCGTCAACTGAGGGTGTGGTGAGGAGGGTCTGTGGAGCCCAGAGCCCTCGAGGCTCCTGGGGAAGTAGGGTAGGTTCCCTGCCCTCTCGGAGAGTTGTCCTGTTTTGGGCGGGGGAGTGATATGATTTCCTCTTCTGTTCTCCCACCTCCTCCCCAACCTACCCCGCTCCACTCCCCTCTCCAGAGTCTCACATTCGGTTTCCAGAGTGGGCTATGATCGTTGATAACCTTCCTGGCTGTTTCCTGCCTGCGGCTTCCTGTAACAAATAGCAGGAAGTTCATTTCATGGTCCCCTGTCCTCTGCTTCGTGTTTTCCTCTTCGCTCGTAGGGCCTGACAGAACACACAGGGGGCGGCACAGGGCCTGCTCCAGCTCTCTGTATTCCTGTATGCTGAAGGGCGGGGTTATGTTCTTAATGTTGTCTGGGGGTCTGCGTAACACATATGTGCAGCCGTGTGGAGTCCTAATGTCTTCTACGTTGCTGCCACTTAAGAGCAGGATTGTATTACCTATGCCTGGGACTGTGCATGGGGGTCAGAGTCAGGGGATGGGGGCATGGCAGTTGATGGGGAGAGGAAGTGATTTAGGAGCTGGGTTTGCTCTGTTTATGTTTCTGCTTTCTATGCAAAGTACTGGTAACTCGTATTGTCAGAGGACCAATTAAAAAGGTGCACGAAATTTCCTTAATATGGTCTGAAATTCACTTTGTTTTATTTATTTTTGGCCATGCCACATGGCATGTGAAATCTTAGCTCCCCAACCAGGGATCAAACCTGCACCCCTCTGCCTTGGTAGGTGAAATCTTGCTGGACCTCCCCACTTTGTTCTGTTCTTTGATGTGTAAGATCTGAGAGTGTGGAGAGCGAAGATGAAATGCCAGGCCATCTTGAGCAGCCAGAGGTCAGCTCTCAGAAATTAGATGTTGAGTATTTAGCCATCACCATCTATGTCACGACTGAGCGACTGAACTGAACTGAACTGAACCCATGTATCTGTGGGCTTCCCAGGTTACGCAGGTGGTAAAGAACACCTGCCAGTGCTGCAGACATACGAGACATGAGTTCAGTCCGTGGGTCGGGAAGATCCCCTGGAGAAGGGCACAGCAGCCCACTCCAGTATTCTTGCATGGAGAGTCCCCATGGACAGAGGAGCCTGGTGGGCTATAGTCCATGGGGTCGCAAAGAGTCGAACAGGACTGAAGTGACTTAGTATGCATGCCTGCTGCATGGTGTGGCCAATTTTTTTTTTTTTTTTAAGAAAAGACCACCATAATATTGTAAAGTAATTAGCCTTCGATTAAAATAAATTAATTTAAAAAAAAAATTGTAGTTCCAGGAATTGTAGAGACAGTTCCAGATATATTAATACAAACTGGGTTTCAAAGAGGCAGAGGAACCAGAAATCAAATTGCCAACTTACATTTCTTTTTTTTTTAAGCCGCTCAGTCGTGTCTGACTCTTTGCGACCCCGTGGACTATAGCCCACCAGGCTCCTCTGTCCATGGGATTCTCCAGGCAAGAATACTGGAGTGGGTTACCATTTCCTTCTCCAGGGGATCTTCCTGACCCAGGGATCGAACCCGGGTCCCCTGCACTGGAGGCAGACGCTTTAACCTCTGAGCCACCAGGGAAGCCCCTTGGATCATGAAGAAAGCAAGGGCATTCCAGAAAAACATCTGCTTCATTGACTATGCTAAAGCCTTTGACTGTGTGGATCACAACAAGCTATGAAAAATACTTAAAGAGATGGGAATACCAGACCACCTTACCTGTCTTCTGAGAAACCTGTATGTGGGCCAAGAAGCAACAGTTAGAACCAAACATGAAACAACTGACTGGTTCAAAATTGGGAAAGGAGCATGCCAAGGCTCTATATTTCCACCCTGCTTATGTAACTTATATGCATAGTTGTTGTTGAGACCACTTCCTGGTGGCTCAAAGGTTAAAGCTTCTGCCTGGAACGTGGGAGACCCGGGTTCAATCCCTCAGTCAGGAAGATCCTCTAGAGAAGGAAATGGCAACCCACTCCAGTACTCTTGCCTGGAGAATCCAATGGGAGGAGCCTGGTAGGCTACAGTCCATGGGGTCACAAAGAGTCAGACACAACAATCAAACATGGAACATAGAACCAAACATGGAACGACTGACTGGTTCAAAATTGGGAAAGGAGCATGCCAAGGCTCTATATTTCCACCCTGCTTATATGCATAGTTGTTGTTGTTGAGTGGCTCAGTCGTGTCTGATTCTTTGTAACTCCATGGACTGCAGCACTCCAGGCTCCACTGTCCTCCACTATCTCTCGGAGTTTGCTTAAATTCATGTCCATTGAGTCGGGGATGCTATCTAACATCTCATCCTCTGGACCGCCACGAAAGTCCCATGAACTACAATTTCTTTACCTGTTCTGAACAGGAGTGTGGGCAGTAGTTAAGGGTGGAGTAGAGAGAAAGATGCACAAAAATGCTCAGAGCAACTGTGACATTTTTTTTCCCCTGAGGCTCCCATACTAAGCTCAGATCCCCTTGACCATACCCAAACACCAAGCCAACTCGGTGGGACTCCATTCTGCTAAGGCTTCGTGGTGTGCCGTGTGACTTCTCTTCCCCTTCAACACTGCCTTTGATGTTAGCCTGAAGCACTTGTGTAAGATCACCAGGGTTAGGGTGTGTGAAAATTTTCCAGACCCCACATTCTTAGGGTTGGCTCTGGGCCTTGCACATTTATTTCTACTTCTCCAGGATGACTCCAGTAACTTAACCAAAACCTGGGTTCTACTGTATCTCTTTCACCACCCAGCTGCTCCCTAAGGACAGTTCACCAAGAGACAGAGACAGACGGAGGCTTCAGGCACTGAGATGTGTCAGGTGTCCATGTGCTTCTGGAATCAGGTAGATCAGATCTGGATTTAAATCCATGCTTCGTCTTCCCAGGTGACTCAGATGGTAAAGAATCTCCCTGCAATGCAGGAGACCCATGTTTGATCCCTGGCTCAGGAAGATCCCCTGGAGAAGGGAATGGCTACCCACTCCAGTATCCTTGCCTGGAGAATTCCATGGACAGAGAAGGCTGGTGGGCTATAGTCCATGGGGTGGCAAAGAGTCAGACACGACTGAGCAGCTAACACAAATTGTCCTTCATTAACTGTGTGACCTTGGCAAGTGACTTAAACACTCTCCAAGACTCAGTTGCTACATCCGTCAAACGCAGATGATGCCCACATAATAGTTATTATTGTAGGCAACATGTATTGAGCACTTTATACTTATTGAGTTAATCCTTATATGTTTCTAGGATCTAATTAGTAGGGTAGCCATCATTTGTCAGATGAGAAACTGAGGTACAGAAAATTTAAGTAGCAGGTCCAAGGTAATGTAACGTGTAGGTAATGGAGCTGGGGTTCTGAGTTTGGACTCTCTGACCCCAGGGCCTGTGTTTAATTACTGCAGTGGACTGTGTAGTTCACAAAATGTTAATAAGAATTAATTGAGAAGAATATTTAAAGCCCCAGGTAGGGACTTTCCTGGTCTGTCAAGTGGTTAAGAATCTGCCTTCCAATGCAGGAGACTCAGTTTTGATTCCTGGTCAGGGAACAAAGATCCCACATGGACACAGCAACTAAACCCACGGGCTGCAACTAGAGAGAAGCCGCATGCTGCAACTAAGACCTGACACAGCCAAAAGAATAAATAAATATTTTTTTAAAGTTTAATTACCTCTAATTAAAAAAATAAAGCCCCAGGTATAGTGCTTGGCAGGGCTCCCCTGATGGCTCAAAGAATCCACCTGCCAATGCAGGAGACACAAGGGACTCTGGTTCAATCCCGGGTCAGGAAGATCCCCTGGAAGAGGAAATGGCAACTCCATTTTCCTTGCCTGGAAAATCCCATGGACAGAGGAGCCTGGCGGGCCACAGTCCACGGGGCCCGCGAAAGAGTCAGACAGGGGCAGCAGCACAGTGGTTGGCACACAGTAGACACTCAGTAAACGATAGCTGTTGCCAGCAGAGCAGGGAAGTCCGCCTGCACCTGGGCACGTGGAGGACATGGCCCTGAGTCAGGTAGAGAGACACAGGTCCTCCTGCCAACTTGAGGTTTGCACAGTGTCAGGGCCTCTTCCAACGTGCTCTATTACGGCTTTTGGGCACAGTTTGTCCCTGTGCAAAGAAATCCCAAAGTTGTCTGACGGGCCCCAAAGGAAAACATAGGAGCTGAAACTGGGTGGCCATAGGGAGGGGCTCCTGGTGGGGCTCCCTCCCAGGGAACCAGCTGCTGGAGAATCACCTTTCTGACTCTGCCTCAGAGGAACGTGGCTTTTCATTTCCGGCCATCTCACCCATTTGGTCAGACCTCCTAGGTGAGCCAGCTGTGAAACAGCAGCAGTGCTGCCTGGCTCAGCCCCAGGTGAGGAGTTAATGCCAGGAAGCTCAGGGGGCCCTGCAAGGACCCTGGGAAACCTGACTGTGGGCTCAGCAGAGGGTGTGTCAAACTCGCTCTGTTTCTTTTCATGTGTGTGTATCTTGGCTTCCGGCCCGACCCAGGACTGGCTCTATTGGCAGCAAGCAGTTCCGGCCCGCCCATCCTCCCAAGGCACCAGCTGGGTTGGGGGCAGTGTGGTTTATGACAGTGCATGCACGTGTTTGGGGCTTCCTGGATGGCTCAGTGGTAAATAATCCACCTGCAATGCAGGAGGGACAGGAGATGCAGGTTCAATCCCTGGGCTGGGACGAGCCCCTGGAGGAGGAAATGGTAACCCTCTCCAGTATTCTTGTCTGAAGAATTCCGTGGACAAAGGAGCCCGTCAGGCTGCAATCCATGGGGTTGTAAAGAGTCAGACAAGCTTGAGCACAGCACACACACACACAGACACACATCATGTTTATTACAGAAACTTTGTAAGGTTTAAGATTTTCCTGTGTGGGAATGAATGTAAATTGATACAGCCACTATGGAGAACAGTATGACAGTTCCTTAAAAAACTAGGAATAAAACTACCGTGCTTACATGCTCAGTTGTTCAGTCGTATCAGACTCTTTGTGACCCCATGGACTATAGCCCGCCAGGGTCCTCTGTTCATGGAATTTTCCAGGCAAGACTACTGGAGTAGGTTGCCATTGCCTACTCTAGGCGATCTTCCCCACCTGTGGATCAAACCCATGTCTCCTACATTGTCAGGTGCATTCTTTACCATTTCGACACCTGGGAAGCCCAAAATTATCATATGACCCAGCAATCCCACTACCAGGCGTATACCCTGAGAAAACCATAGTTCAAAAAGACACATGTACCCTAATGTTCATTGTAGCACTATTTACAATAGCCAAGACATGAAACCAGCCTAGATGTCCATCAACAGACAAATGGGTAAAGAAGTTGCAGTACATGTATACAATGGAATATTACTCAGCCATAAAAAAGAATGAATGTGAGTCTGTTGAACTGAGGTGGGTACACCTACAGCCTGTTATACAGAGTGAAGTGAGTCAGAAAGAGAAAAACAAATATCATATATTAATGCATATATGTGGAATCAGAAAAATGGTACTGGTGAAGCTATCCACAGGGCGGGAATAGAGATGCAGACATAGAGAACAGACTTATGGACACAGTAGGGGAAGGAGAGGGTGGGAGGAACTAAGAGAGCAGAACCGACATGTATATACTACCGTGTGCAAAGTAGATAGCTAGTAGGAAGCTGCTGTTTAGCATAGGAAGCCCAGCTGGGCACACTGTGATGACCCAGAGGAGTGTGACGGGTAGGTGGGAGGGAGGTTCAAAAGGGAGGGGATATATGTATACTACTTATGGCTGATTCACCTTCTTATATGGCAGAAATCAACATGACATTGTAAAGGAATCATCCTCCAATATAAAAATAAGAAGATTTTCCTCATCATACCCCCTGGAGAGACATGGTTGTGTTTAGACTTTCCTTTGCCCATGTTTCTACTTACTGAGATCACACTATGTATACAACTTGGAATACTGACTTTTTTTCAGTCAATATGAATGTTTTCGTGTCATTTAAATTTTAAATAACAGTTAAAAGAGTGTACATTATATTAATGAATAATTCACAACATACTTAACAGTCTCCCTATGGTTGGACATTTGGGTTATTTACAGTTTTTTTCTTCTGTTTTAAATATTTCTACCATAAATGTGATTTCATTGTTTGTTTTACATTCTAGTTATTTCCCTGGGCTTTATTTTTGAATGTGAACAGAGAATTTGGTCAAAAAGTTACTTGGGTTCTTGACAAATATTTCCACATCATTTCCCAAAACTTGTTAGAGTTATCTGTCATCGCATGGGCATTGTATGAGTGCAGCTTGGAGGATAATTACTTTACAGTACTATGATGGCCTCTGCCATACATCAACATGAATCAGCCATAGGTACAGGTGTGTCCCCTCCCTCCTGAACCCCTCTCCCATGTCCCTCCCTACCCTGTCCCTCTGGGTTGTCACAGAGCACCAGCCTTGGGTTCCCGAGTCACACACCAAACTCCCACCGGCTATCTATGTTACATACAGTAATGTGTGTTTCAACCCTACTCTCTCAAACCATCCCACCCCTTCTCCCACTGTGTGCAAAAGTCTGTTTTTTTTTTTTTTTTAATTAAAAAGAGAAAAGGTGTGTTTCAGGCAGCAGAAGACATTCCAGAGCCTCAAAATTAGAGTGATTTAGAGGTAGAGCAAAGGAAGCTGCTGGCAAGTAGGTTCTGTTGTGCAGTCACTGAGTCGCGTCCAACTCTTTGTGACCCCATGGACTGCAGCATGCCAGGCTCCTCTGTTCTCCACTATTTCCAGGAGTTTGCTCAGATTCATGTCAATTGCCAGGTGGGTTCAGATGAGGCTAAAGTTGAGGAGAGGAGTGCAGAATACAGAGAGGGTGGCTCTCCTCCCAGAGCTATCAGGACCTACAAGTTTACATTCAGCATCTCCCGGGGTTAATGAAAGGGAGGGCAAAGTAAGTTGGGCTAATCCCTCAGAACTAGTCGGGAGCCAGATCTGTTTTCCAAGGAAGTTCAGACAAGGCCAGAGGCATCCAGTGAGAAATCTCTGGCCAGGCTTCAGTTATACTTGGCTGACTGCTTTTATCTTAAGAAAAAAAAAAACTCTTGTACTTTTCTTGTTTCTGTTGTTAGCTCCTACTGAAAGGTTAGTCTGGACTTGGCTGAACTAAGTAGAAATGATTCATTCTTGCCCAGACACCATAACTGTGCATGTGTATGCTTAGTTGCCTCAGTTGTGTCTGAATCTTTGCGACCCCAAGGACTGTAGCCCACTATGTTCCTCTGTCCATGGGATTCTCCAGGCAAGAATACTGGAGTGGGCTGCCACGCCCTCCTCCAGGGGATCTTCCCAACCCAGGGATCGAACCTGCATCTTCCTCACTGGCAGGCAGATTCTTTACCACAGAGTCACCAGGGAAGTCCGACACCGTAACTAGAGTGGTTGAAACAGCAACTCTAGAAAACAGGCGGTGGTCCTGTGGTCATCCCATAGCCTTGTTTTTTTTTAAACTTTAATGCACCTGTTGCATTGTCATTATGCCTTGTTCTTTATCTGAGTACATATTTACCCACTCTCTTCTAAAAGCAGCTTAAGGATAAAAACTACGTCTTTGTTTCTGATTTCTTTTTGAGATTTATTTTTGTGCTCGGTCTTTGTTGCTGCATGGGCTTTTTCTAGTTGCGGCGAGCAGGAGCTACTCTCTAGTTGCAATGAGCCGAGCTTCTCATTGTGGTGGCCTCTCTTGTTGGGCAGTACAGGCTCTAGAGCGCAGGCTCAATAGTTGTGGCACACAGGCTTGCTTGCTCCTCAGCATGTGGAATCTTCCCGGACCAGGGATTGAACCCATGTCCCCTGCGTTGGCAGGCAGATTCCCAACCACTGGACCAACAGGGAATTCCTTAGCAACTGAAGAACTGATGTAAGCAAATTTCTTTACTAATGTAAACTATCCCCCTAAATGCACAAAGTCTAACATCTCAGTGTAGGGTAATAAAGCCCTTCTTGGGTTTAAACGGAAGTGGGAGCCTTTAGCGTCTGTTTCTGCCCATTTCCACTCCCATTTCACTTCACTGTGGACCATGGTGACAGAGCTGGGGAACAATATTACCCAGAAAAGCTCCAGCTGGAAAAGGGGGCAATTCGCTGATTTCAGTCGCAATTAGCACAGTGCTTTCATCTCTGAAATTTACTGTTCCCTTTGTATTCCTCTTTCCTTTGGGGCTTCTTTTTTCTTATCCACACATCTCTGCCACCATCTATACTTCTTCCCTCCCCCCTCCACCCCAGTTTTTCTTTTCTTCTCAAACTCCTGGTTGCATCAAACTTTTTTTCAGTCCTGTGCATAATAAGTTAAAGACAAAGTTAAGAAACTCAAATGAGTTTTAGGATTCCTTTTACAAATATATCAAATCCCAATAAGTATGGACAACTTGGCTCAGAGGTTAAAGCATCTGCCTCCAATGCGGGAGACCCGGGTTCGATCCCTGGGTCAGGAAGATCTCCTGGAGAAGGAAATGGCAATCCACTCCAGTATTCTTGCCTGGAGAATCCCATGGACGGAGAAGCCTAGTAGGTTACAGTCCACAGGGTCTCAAAGAGTCAGACATGACTGAGCAATTTCACCGTATCACCTTAATATCATATATTAAGGCATATGTATGTAATCTAGAAAAAGGTACTGATAAAGCTGTTTGCAGGGCAGAAATAGAGACACAGATGCTGAGAACGGACTTGTGGGCACAGTGCGGGGAGGAGAGGGTGGGACGAATTGAGAGAGTAGTATTGATATATACGTACCACCACGTGTAAAATAGACAGCTGGTGGGAGGCTGCTGTAGAGCACCGGGAACTTAGCTCTGTGATGACCTAGAGAAGTGGGGGATGCGGAGCGGGTGGGAGGGAGGCTCAGAAAGGGAGGGAATTTATGTATACCTGTGACTGATTCGTGGCGTTGTATGGCAGAAACCAACACAACATTGTTAAGCAATTATCCTCCAATTAAAAACAAAGAAAACAAAAGCAGAAAAAGAAAAGTAGCTTTCCTAGCTGACAACCTATTTATTCCAGAAGTTCTGTCATTACTCAAATATTTCAGTCACTTACTATGTTGAGCTGCTCTCAAAACTAGTCTGAGCCCTACCAAAAGACCAGTTTCACTTCCTTATAACCCCACTGAGTATTTCAGGAGTCTTGCTACTCTGCTTTTCTCATTTGTCTTCCTGTTTCCAGTTCTTTTTTAATGTGTTGCTCTAGTCCCCAAGCAAGAAGAGTTCTGGGTTCAGTGGGGCTCAAAGTACAGGGCAAGGCTAATGGTCATAGAGAGCCCAGCAGGGAAGGGAAGTTGGCCTGGCTCAAAAGCCTTGACCTTTAAACAAAGCATGCTTAAACAGCATGCTGTCTTTTAGTCTGTCTTTTCCTGTGTCCCATTTCTGCTCTGTGATTCCTCACCCACCTTTATAACAGAAAAGAACCATCAGATCCTAGGGCTGGGTCATAATCTTGAATTGCCTAACTCTCAGGCGTAACGGGGAGATCCGTAGAGAGAGGCCCTTCTGAGGCTCCCTTTCCTTCTGCCCCTGGGTGGTTAGTTAATGTCCTATCAGCACTTCCTATTTGTTGGGGACCAGGACTATGCTCCAGCCCCACATCACTGCTCAGGGCAGAGGGCACTTTGTCCAGACAGCTTTGATTCCAGAGAGACCTGCCTCTGAGCTTCACACTTCACCTTAGAGTCTGTGTCCATTGTGGTCTTATATCTTCTCAGGTCTCCGGCTCCGGCTCTTCACATTCTCTTCTTCTCTTCCTCACTGTTCTTGGCGGGTAAAAATGAGGATGTCTGCTAATGGAGGAAAAAGAAATCAGTTTGCACAGCAAATAACAACCTAAAGCTGGGCTCCCTGCCCATTGTGACTCCCTCTCCTCCCCAGAAGTTTCTGAGCACCAAACCCCAGTGAGATGTGAGCTGATTGTACAAATCTGTCTCCAGGGTCTCCTTGGTGATGAGACTACTTTGAAGAGTTTATGTTCTGGGTATCCTCAGAACTGGATTAGCACTTTTTGTATATTTTGTTACATTACTTAGCAATATATTTGTTGGAATATCTGCTCTTGTGTTATAAGCTTCTGGAGAGCAAGGGCTTTTTTGTCTTAAAAATGTCAAATAGTTGCAAAAGGAAAGCTAATAATGCAGTGAATCTACATGTACTCATCACGTCATTTCAGCAACTATCATTTCGCGGCCAATCTTGTTGCTTCTATACGCCCCTCCCCAACCTGGAATGCTTTATTTTCTTAAATTTATTTTTAATTGGAGGGTAATTGCTTTACATGGTTATGTTGGCTTCTGCCACACGACAGCGTGAATCGGCTGTGTGCACGTGCGTGTGTGCTCTTAGCCACTCGGTCGTTTTGGGACCCCATCCACTGTAGCCTACCAGGCTCCTCTGTCCATGGGATTATCCCAGTAAGAATCCTGGAGCAGGTTGCTATTTCCTCCTCCAGGGGGTCTTCCCAACCCAGGGATTGAACTTGAACCTGCATCTTTTGTGGCTCCTGAATTGACAGTCGGATTCTATACCACTGAGCCACCTAAGTATACATATATCCCCTCCCTATTGAGCCTCTCTCTCAACTCGCCCCCATCCCACCCACCCCTCTTGGTCATCAAAGAGCACCAGACTAAGCTCCCTGTGTTATACAGCTACTTCCTACTAGCTTCCAAGTCTGGATTGTTTTGAAGCAGATCCTAGATATCAAATCATTGCATCTGTGAATATTTCAGTTGTATTACTAAAAGGTAAGGGCTCTTTGAAAAACACAATCACAATACCATCGTCATAGTAAGAAGTCATGCTTCCTCAGTGCCATAAAGTTTTCAGTATTCAAATTTCTGCAATTACCTCATTTCCCCCTTTCCTTCCTTGCCCTTTATGTTACTCCTGCATTTGTTTTCGTGTCTCCCCTGCTTTTTTTCTTTCAGTAGAATTTTTTGAATAACAGTCCAAATAAGGGCTTTATTTTGTAATCATCACATTGTTCTCAGCAAGTGACTTAGTGCTTGTCATATAGTAAATCCTCAGTAAATGATGATGAATGAATGAATCATCGGAAGTCTGTAACATCTCATGGTTGAATTAGTGCAGCCTTACTGTTGCTTTTGGTTGGTTTGTCAGGGTGGCTTTTGGTTTCTGATGACTTTAGCTAGGAGTTAACTCTGGTGCTTGGAGAAGCAATGGCAACCCACTCCAATACTCTTGCCTGGAAAATCCCATGGACGGAGGAGCCTGGTGGGCTGCAGTCCATGGGGCTGCGAAGAGTCGAACATGACTGAGCGACTTCACTTTCACTTTTCACTTTCATGCATTGGAGAAGGAAATGGCAACCCACTCCAGTGTTCTTGCCTGGAGAATCCCAGCAACGGGGGAACTTGGTGGGCTGCTGTCTCTGGGGTCGGGTCGCACAGAGTCGGACACGACTGAAGTGACTTAGCAGCAGCAGCAGGAAAGGGGCCCTTGCTTTCTTATCTCTGTTTTTTGTCTTCAGTGTCTTATAATATCAACTTGACTTTGGACCAAACACATTTGGCTTTTTTGTTGTTTCCATAGAACAGAGACCCTGAAGGAGCTTCCTGAGAACAAGAACAGCTTCCGTATGGTGCTGTTGTAAGCAACATTCTAAGATGGACCCTCAAAACTTACTCCTAATCCCTGGACTGTGAATATGTGATGCGTAATCGTGTGGGTGATTGTGTTACGTTACATGGAAAAAGGGGTTTTGCAGACATACAGTAAATATGGTTACTCATCAGTTGACTTTAACAAAAGAGATGTGATCTAAGTGGGCTTAATGTACTCACAGGAGCACTTTTAAAAACAACTGTTTTTTTTTTCTAGCTGGTCTCAGAATTGGAAATATAAGAGGGATTAGAGGGTCTTCCCTAGTGACTCAGTGGCAAAGAATCTGCCTGCCAATGCAGGAGACACGTGTTTGACTCCTGGTCTGGGAAAATCCCACATGCCCACATGTGGGGCAGCTAAACTCGTGTGCCACACATGTTGAACCTGTGCTCGAGAGCCAGGAAACCGCAACTACTGAGCCTACGCACCTCAGCTGCTGAGGCCCAAATGCTCTAGAGCCTGTGCCCTGCAAAAGGAGAAGCTGCACTGCAACCGGAGAGTAGCCTCCCTTGCCGCAACTAGAGAAAAGCCTCCACAGCAATGAAGACCCAGATGCAGCCAAATAAGTAAAAAGTTTTTAAAAGAGGAATTGAATTTAAGGGATATTCTCCATTGCTGAGATAGAGAGAGCCTCATGCCTAGGACCTGAGAAGGTCCTCTAGGAGCTGTGAGTGTTTATACTAGGACGATGGGGACCTCAGGCTTATAACTTCAAGGACCTGAATTTTGTGAGCTAAAGAAAGGGTGTTGTTTCAAGTCACTAAATTTGTCGTAGTTTGGCAAAAGTAGAAAATGAATACAGATGTTTTGTATCTGATAGGTTGAATAAACCGCTCCTTTATTTTTTAAAATTTAAATAAAATTTAAATCCATGAGAAAGCACACAGATCTTAAGTATATAATTTGATTTTTGGTAACTGTACACGCCCATGTGATCATCACCTGGATTGAGATGTAGAATGTTTCCATTACCCCCAGGAGCCCTCCTGTGCACCTTTGTGGTTGATTCTACCCTCTAAGGCAAATTCTCACACCATTGAGTGCACGCGTGCATGAGCGCTAAGTCGCTTCAGTCATGTCCGCCTCTTTGGGACCCTATGAACAGTAGCCCACCAGGCTCCTCTGTCCATGGGATGCTCTAGGGAAGAACACTGGAGTGGGTTGTCATATCCTCCTCCAGGGGATCTTCCCCAACCCAGGGATCAAACCCTTGTTTCTTACATATCCTGCATTGGTGGTTGGGTTCTTTACACCACTAGCACCATCTGGGAAGTCCAAGGCCATCAATTACTACTGCCAACTAAAAAAATAATAAAGTATTTATTTATTTATGTTATTTTTGGCTGATCTTCATTGCTTCCCGGGCTTTTCTCTAGTTGCGGAGAGTGAGGGCTGTCTCTCTAGTTGTGGTGGGTGGGCTTCTCATTGCGGTGGCTTCTCTTGTTGCAGAGCACAGGCTCAGTAGTTATGGCAGATGGACTTAGTTGCTCCATGGCATGTGGGATATCTTGGACCAGAGAATCAACCAGTGGCCCCTGCAGTGGAAGGTGAATTCTTTACCGCCAAGGAACCCCCCTGGGTACTGATTTTAGTGCTACTTCCAGTGGTCTTGTGAACAAAGCACCATAGCAGAGGGCCAGGGGAAATCAGGGGGTGAGGAGGGGAAAGACAGCACATGTTCCAATTGCTTGGAAGTGAAGGAAATGAGATGACAGGCTAATTTTTGGTGGAATTAATAAAGGAAGATTATCCTGATTGGAAGAGGTCTGACTCTCTGAGGGGCAGAAAAAGGGACAGGGAACAAGGAGGCGGGACGTACTGGAGAGATTTCTATACACCTGAGCCCATGGAGACTGTGGGAGTGAATGCTGGATCAGGCCTGGGATGCTCTGGAGCCATCCGTGTGGGCAGTGTGGTGTGTCCCTAGTGAAGAGCCCAGCAGAACTTTGACTCATGAAATCATCTTCTCTCCTTCTCTCATCAGAGGAAGACAGGCAGGTCCTTCCAGGCAGATCGCAGCAGTGACCTGTGGCTCTAGGTGGACGCACTTTGTCCGCAGGTGTGCGCATGAATTTATCGAGCTCTCAGATCCCAGGATCAAATACCTCTGGACTTAGAAACAGGCTCACTCTGACTTCCTGTTGAGCAGTTTCAGTTTCTTCTGCCTGTAAAGAAGGCAATGCAGAAAGCAGTACCAACTGCGAGGCAGCATGTTGGTGTCTGATACACAATATTTATTATAAATATAGAGCAATTTTTACAAATCATTCAGAAGTGGCCTTAGCCAGGCAAAATTAAATTACGCAGAAGTGCTTGCATGAGGAGAGGTGTACACAGTCTGTATCAGGGTGAGAAAACCCTGAAAGAGGTACCTGAGTACAGAGCGCTCCCAGCCACCCCTCTCTGGGGGCCAGTTCCACACAGCAGGAGGTCCATCATGAAGGTGGAATAAAGCCTTTCTCTTGGCAGCCCAAGGAGGCCCCGTTTGTGCAGAAGGCTAGTGGGAAGCAGGTGCGCCTCTCCTCCTCCCGTCCCCCTTTCTATGCCGACACATTGGGTCCTGTGCACCCCATGGGAGAAGAATTCCAGAGGCTCTTCAAGAAACCCAGGGCTGAATCATAATCTGCACCTTATGTCCTAAGGGAGCATGCGCACCAGTGCGGCTTTTTGGACTGTAAACAATGCTAACAGTGCAAAGGGCCGTGCTCCCTTCAGGGCGCTCCTGCTTCTCAAGAAGGCGTCCTGAGAAGGTAAGCAGGGCAGACAGACTGAACAGGCACAGGCGGGAACACGGAAGAGGAGAGGGTTGATGACTGGCCTGAGATGTCTAGAAATGGAGTGGAGACCCATTTCTGGCTGTGAAGGTAGAAAACTGCTGCTTCTTATTTTCTGTGTGGAGCCCCTGACACAAAAGGCTTGGGGAGCTCATGGCCAGAGGGACATGAGGGGCTTTGGTAGGTTCTTCCCCCTAAAGTGCTCAGATTGGCGTATGCAGCAAATTAAACAGAACCCCTTTCACATAAACAAGCGATTACAAAAATTAAAATGGCAGAATGTCTCAGAAGGAAGGGAAAAAAACAACCAATACCCCCAAATTGTACATTCTTTGACCATTGTCTAAATAATATCTGTGAGGTAATTTTCTGAGTCCTTTCCCCAATCCCAGCAGATTGTATCTGGTAAGAGCTGACTGCCCCATAAACCGATGACCCCTCAATCTCCGGGCATTGCCTTGAATAAAGCCCATAGCATTATTAAAACATTGTGTGCTTTTTTTTTTTTTTTTGCAGTTTCCATCAAGATCACTTATGAACGCTGAGAAGTTGTTTTCTAGTTCCTTATAGTGCGTTCTCTGAAGGCAGGCTTTCAGAGGTTGAGATGGTATTCTAGCTAAGTAGTAAGTTGCTTAGTTCCTGATCCTGCAGGTAGACAACCCTGAAAGTGGACAAAGGTGTAGAACTTCCCAGCTCAGAGGTGGTCATGTATGTATCTTCCTGCGAATGGTGGGTTCACACTGGGCTTCAGAGTGCAGAAACTCTTCCTTTTCCTTCTCCTTGCTCTTCTTTTCTGGCACAGGCATTTCAGTGGATAAGAAATAATTCTCCAGGTTATGGCAAATTCGAGTTAGACTCCAGTAGGACAGGACTGAGGTGGGAAGGAATGAATGTGTTCTGAATACACAAGTTTACAACTGATCTAGGTCAGCAAATGGGGAGGGGCAGAGGTTCTGGCAACTTTCTCCCAAGGAAGGTCTGCTTTGCTAGATTTCAATGACCAGGAAGTTTTGGTTTCCTACAGACCTCCTCGTGGATGTGCCTTTTCAGCTACTGACACTGAAGCAAGGGGCTGTGGCCAGGCAGCCTGGAGGAGCCTCATTAAGGGTCAAAGGGGCCGGGGGAAGACTCTCTTCTCATTTTCCCTGAGGGCAGAGGGGTCTCCTAGGGATGGGGATAAGAAGCTTGGAAAAAGTCAACAGTGCAACAAGCAGGACAGGTTCCATTACTGTTTTTTCACTTCTGAATAAATTGTTTCTGTATCTGCTGGAGATGGGGAGGCTGAAGTTGCTTTATTTTTAATTCCTGGGCATTGAAGTTCAGGGAGGAATATTCAACTTCATCATCCTGAAAGGCATGAGCAGCAGTCAGTTAAATCAGCATCACAGGCCAGACCCTCACCTTGTCCAGGGTGACTCAGCACCCCATGCTCTTACCACTTTGAAACTTTTAGCTTCAGAGAAGGGCTTCTATTACCTGTTTTCTCTGCTTAGTAACATCCTATTGAATAATCATTAGAACATTATGGATGATTATAGGAATTCTACAATGGAATATGATGGCATCGCAATAAGAATGGACAATAAAGGCACACAACCATATGAATGAATCTTGCAAAACAATTTTGAATGAAAGCCAGACCCATGTACAGAGTGTGTTTTTTAGTTATATAAGCACATAATCAGGTAAAAGTAATCTAATGCCTTGGAAGTGAAGATAGTCTTTACTCTTCAGAGGGAAGCAACTGGAGCGTGTGTGTGTGTGTGTGTGTGTGTGTGTGTGTGTGTGTGTGTGTGTGTGTGTGGGGGATGATTTTTAAAAAATGATTGGGTACTGTTTACATAGATATGAACAGCTTGTGGACACTTACTGTTAAAATTATTAAGTTGGTCGAAAAGCTCATTCAGGTTTTTCCATAAGATCTCACGAAAAACTCGAACAAACTTTGGTCAACCCAATACTTATGATTGAAGCATTTTTCAGTTTATATGTGTATTCTGTTGAAGATTAAGATGAGAAAATTTCAGTAAAAGTATTAGAAGGTAAAGGAATCAAGGCCTCAGGTCTATAAGATTGGAAATGGTCATTTGTCAGTAAGAGCAGAGTCAGACTGGAGGCAGAAGAGGGAGAATGATCTAGTGCCTTTTTGCTCTGGCCTCTGTGCTGCGTGCTTTACCTTTGTTATGTCATTTAATTCCTTGACCTCCTCTGCGAAGTAGGCAGTGCACCCATTTTACAGAGGACTCAACTGAGGCTCTATGAGGTTAAGTTACTTATCCATGGTCCAGCCGGGATCAAGTCCAGTGAGGTGGACTCGTGGGAGTAAAGCTTCTTTGTTGCTGCAGTGAGGAACTTTGACCCAAACTTGATGTCACATTTCTGTCTACAAGACTAACCCATTCTACAGAGAGATATTTCCATGAGAAAAGGAGCCAGTGAAACTGGCTGTGCTTACCTTTGCAGGTAAACTGTCAGAATAACCTTGACCTGGGGAAAATAAAGGAGAGTCATCAACCCATGAAAATGCAGAGTTGCCTTATGGCCTCAGAACAGGCTGTTCCTAAGCTGATGTGACTTCTGGCTGAGGAGGTGGGCAGGTGGTGACAGGGTTGGGGGCCCATGATTAAGACTTAAGGATTTCATTTCCCTCAGTCTGTGGTCCAATCCCAGTGCATAAGACCGAGGTGGTGGTGAGGCAGGGTGGGGGTGGGGGCGGTTGAGGGGAAGCCTCAGTGCACTTCTGAAGATTTCTGCCAGTTCACAAGGCCTGAGTTTTGCCCAGATGTGTCTCACAGGTGTGTGTCTTGGCAGCAGGCTCCAGAGGCAGGAGGGCTGAGGCCCACAGCACCCAGAGCACCAGAGGCAGGGAAAGTCTCACCATAGGAGATGCCCGCATCCATAACAGAGGCAGGAGGGGGAAGGAGGCAGGATGAGGAAAGGGCTCCTGGAAGCTTGGCCATCTCATGGCTGCCTGGCTTGTGTGGCCCCGGAGGGGCCATGTCTCTGGGGACTCTTACATGACTAGGAAGGGTGTGAGGACCTGTGCCAGACTGAAGGTGGGGACTGAGATCACCTCTCATGTTTCAGAAGGTAGGGATTCCCTGGTCGGTCAGGGCACGTGGCGGAACAAACCAGCTCTCACTGAGTGAGTGGCTCTACTTACTGTGGCTGTGGTCTGAGGATTTGTGCTCTGTGAGATCGCGCTGGTCACTTGCCCTAAATAAATACCAGACACAGTGACTACTATTCCTAGGCATAGGATCTTTGCTCCTTGAATTAGGAAGCACAATGTTGGCATGATTCCCTGGGGCTCCTCCATGTTCATTTTTACCTTGGCTGGTCCTCTTTCCTCCCAGGACCTCCGTCTTCAATCTACCCATTGCCCCTTCTCAAGTTTACTCCTCTCTGGTTTACTGGTTCTTCAGAACATTTACGGCCATTCATCTCAACTGCTTCTATTTCTACCCAGACATCTTTTCCCTTTTGTAGGTAGATGCTGGTTATTTCTCACTCTATTTATTGCCCAGGAGGCCTTGGGTTGTTCCTGCTTTTCTTAGGTCCTCTTCCAGTCCTGGACCTCCCTCCTCCTGCTCTTGCGGTCGACAGAGCACAGGACTCCCCTTCCTCCTGCTCCTCCTTTCATGTCCTCATTAGTTTTTCTTCTTGGACCTTGGTTTCCCTGCCTGGGACAGAGGAACACAATTGGCTCTGCCTCCTCTAAACCAGATGGAGGTGGGAATAGCCATGTCCAAGAGAGAGGGGGTACAGGGAACATGAAGACCAGGGAAGAGGAGACCCATAAGAATCAGTGCCGAGAAGCAGGAAGACTGAGAAGCAGACCTAGGCCAGGGACAGAGATGAAGTCTTCTTCCCTCTCCCAAGCAGGGCAGTCAGCCTCGGAGGAAGCGGAGCAAGAGGAAAGGTGGCATACCCGCTGGTATTTATGATGTACACAAAATACCCCAGGGCTGCTATCAGAGCCACCCCAGCCACGGCGCCAATCACGATGCCGACGATGGCGCCCGCTGAGAGGTCAGAGGAACTTTCTGGTGTCGATTTATCTGTTGTGGAAAGAAAAGAGAAGAATGAATGAAGGCGACATTATTTTACAGTGGGAGGGGCTCTGGGAAATAACTCAATATGAAATAGTCTCTACTTGTTCCTTCAAGGTATAAACTTTCTGTGGAAGGTTGCTGTGAGGTGACTAACCGACTATATCCTTGTGATTTTTCTGTCTCTGATTGTATTTCTAGGTTGGTGACCACGTTCCTCAATTCCAACCTGGCTTTCCTGCACTCATATATTTGAAGTCTTTGGAAATGTAAGAAGGACTGATGATGGTTATTTTAGTATGTTATAACTTCCCATCTTTTCGTGGTTACATCTTTATCTGGGTACCAGGTATGGCTGCCATGAGTATGCACTTGTCAGGTGTCTTATGAAAGTGTTAGTTCCTCAGTCATGTCTGACTTATTGTGACCCCATTGTGACCCCACCAGGCTCCTCTGTCCATGGGATTTCCCAGGCAAGAATATTGGAGTGGGTTGCCATTTCTTTCTCCTGGGGATCTTCCCGACCCGGGATCTTCCTGACCCAGGGATCGAAACCAGGTCTCCCTACATTGCAGGCGGATTCTTTACCGTCTGAGCCATAGGAGGTGTCTTATGGTGGGGACTTAATTGATGGAAGGCCCTCTGAATTTACTACCCCTTTGCACAGAGACCAGCCTTCACACAGGTTTCCAGCAGGAATATGAACTCAATCCCAATTCTGTGAGAAATAAATTTTTGTGTGTGATGGGTGACTTTTAATTCAAGGGCTCCTTGCCAGCTTTGCAGATATTCTCTTAGAACTGCACTGCCGCCTGAAACTTCCTCCTTCCTAGGGATCCAACGTGCATCCTGGTCTGAGGACCCTCCCAGGCTCTTCCCACTCCTGCCTCACTTTCTTTCACAGGCATTTGCCGCAATGAATGTCTTAGATGTCTAATCCTATCTTGGCTGATCTCATGTCTATCATACTAGACATGAAAACTTGTCCTCAAACCCCCTGTTTCCTCTTTTCCATATTTAGTAAGTCACGTGTTCCTGTGGATCTTTATGCTGTCCTTCCCCAAATATGTAACACCTTTTGTCTCTTTCTCCTTTGTTACTTCAGCGGCCCTCACCGTTCAACTCAAGACTGAAAATTAATGCTAATGTTAGCTATTGTGATGATGTACATACTCTGTGCCAGGCTCTGTGCTATATATTTCCCAAATATCTCATTTAATTCATATAATAACCCTGTCAGATAGACATTGTTTCCATTTTATAGATGGAAAATCTGAGCTTTACAATGGTGGAAAACCTAAAGCCATATGGCTAATGAGATGTGGGTCTAGAGTCCAGTAGTCCTAGAAATACCTGACTTTATATAGCCTAACGAAGTCGAGAAGATCCCCCGGAGAAGGAAACGGCAACCCACTCCAGTATTCTTGCCTGGGAAATCCCGTGGACAGTGGAGCCTCCATGGGGCTTCAAAGAGTTGGACAGGACTTAGTAACTAAACAGCAGCAACAACATGATAATAGTAATAAGTATAGCAGCTAAATTTGTGTGGGTATTTGCTAAGGGTTTAGTTGAATATTACATTAAATCTGTGAAAAAAAAAAAGCCATAAAGAAGGTTCTTTTATTGCAGTTCTCACTTGAGGAATCTGAGGCTCAGAGAAGTTAAGAATCTCTTGCTAGAATTTATAATTGTAAATGCTTATATTAAAAAAAAAAATCTCAAATCAACAACCTAAATTTACAACTTAAGGGACAAGAAAAAAGCTAAGGCCAAAGCTAGCGGAAGGAAGGAAATAATTATAATTAGAATGGAGATAAATAAATTAGAGGATGGAGAAACAGTAGATAGAATCAGTAAAACCAGTATTTTGTTCTTCAAAAAGATTAACAAAATTGACAAATCTTTAACCAGATTGACTAAGAAAAAAAGAGAAGATTCAAATTTTAAAAATCAGAAATGAATGTGGAATCATTACTACTAATTCTACAAAGATAATATGAAGTATAAGAGTACTAGGAATAATCCTATGCCAACAAATTGGGTAACTTCTGTGAAATGAACAAATTCCTGGAAACATGAGAGCTACCAAGATGTAATCATAAAGAAATAGAATATATGACTAGACATATAAAGTAAGGAGGTTAAATAAATAAAATCATTTGACAAAAACCCACTAACCTTTTATGATAAAACACTCAAAACTGGGAAAAAAGGAAACCACCTCAACATAATAAGGCCATATATAAAAACCCACAGCTAACATCATCCTAAATGGTGAAAGAGTGAAAATTTATTTTCTGAGATCAGGAACATGACACCAATGCCTGCTTTTTCCAATTCTATTCAAAATAGTATTGGACATACTAGCCAGAGCGATATGGCAAGAAAAAGAACATCCAAATTGCAAAAGAAGAATAAAATTATTTCTGTTTGGAGATGACATGACCTTATATGTAGAAAATGATAAAGATTTCCCAGAAAACTGTTAGAACTAATAAACAAATTCATCAAAGTTGAAGGATACTAAATTAACACATATAGATCAGTTGCTTTTATATACAATAAATATTCAAAAAGGAAGTTAAGAAAATTTTATTCTATTTTGATATTAAAAATAATATCAAAAAGAACAAAATACTTAGGAATTAACAAGGAAGGTGAAAGATTTATACATTTAGGAATTATAAACAAACACTACTGGAAGAAATTAAAGAAGATGTAAACAAGAGGAATGGATAAAGAAGATGTGGTACATATATGTACCATGGAATATTACTCAGATATTAAGAGAATGAAATAATCCCATTTGCAAAAACATGGATGGACCTAGAGAGTCTCATACTAAGTGAACTAAGTTGGACAGAGAAAGGCAAATATCATATGCTATCACTCATAAATGGAATCTAATTTTAAAAAGTGATACAAATGAACTTATTTACAAAACTCAGGCAGACGCAACATATTTATGAGACAAACCTATGGCTCCCAAAGGGGAAATGTGTGTGTGTGGGAATAAATGAGGAGCATGGGGTTATCATATGCATACTGCTGCTGCGGTCGCTTCAGTCGTGTCCGACTCTGTGTGACCCCATAGACGGCAGCCCACCAGGCTCCCCTGTCCCTGGGATTCTCCAGGCAAGAACACTGGAGTGGGTTGCCATTTCCTTCTCCAATGCAAGAAAGTGAAAAGTGAAAGTGAAGTCACTCAGTTGTGTCCGACTCTTAGCGACCCCATGGACTACAGCCTGCCAGGCTCCTCCATCCGTGGGATTTTCTAGGCAAGAGTAGTGGAGTGGGGTGCCATTGCCTTCTCCACATATACATACTACTATATATAAAATAAATAACCAACAAGGACCTACTCTATAGCATGGGGAGCTCTACTCAATATTCTGTAATAATCTATATGGCTAGAGTCTGAAAAAGCATGTATATATGTATGTGTATAACTGAATCACTTTACTATACATCTGAAACTGACACAACATTGTAAAATATACTCCAATAAATAAATTAAAAAAACAGACAAATGGCCAATAAGCACGTGAAAAGATGCTCAACACCGACTCTTTGCGACCCCGTGGACTGTAGTCTACCAGACTCCTCTGTCCATGGGATTCTCTAATCAAGAATACTGGAGGGGGTTGCCATTTCCTTCTCCAAGGGATCTTCCCAACCCAGGGATTGAACCCGAGTCTCTCACATTGGAGGCAGATGCTTTACCCTGTGAACCACCAGGAAGCCCCACCAGTAATTAGGGAAATGCAAATCAAAACCACAGTGAGATATCACTTCTTACCCTTTAGAATGGTTATGGAAAAAAAACAAACACAAAAGCAAACAGAAAACAAGAAGTGTTTACAAGGATGTGTAAAAATGGAAACTTTCGTGCATTGCTGGTGAGAATGCAAATGGTACAACCACCATGGAAAACCACATGGCTGTTCATCAAACAGTTGGACAAACAATTGCCCTTTGATCCAGTGATTCCACTTCTGGTTGTGTGCCCAAAAGATTGAAAGCAGGAACTTCCCTAGTGGTCCACTGGTTAAGAATCCACCTTCTAATGCAGGGGACATGGGTTCAGTCCTTGGTCAGGGAACTAAGGTCCCAGATGCCTCAGAGCAACTAAGTCCGTGTGCCACAATAGGAGAATCCATGTGCCACAGCAAGAGAGGCCACTGCGCTGCAACTAAAGAAAGCCTGCACACCACAATGAAGGGCCCCCGCATACTGCAGTTAAGACCCAGTGCAGCCAAAATGAAAAAGACTGAAAGCAGTGACTGAACAGATACTTATATACCCATGTTTCTGGTGGCATATTCACAACAGCCAAAAGGTGGAAACAATTTAAAAGACAATCAACTTACGAATGATAAAATGTTGTATATACATACATGGGAATATACTTCAGCCTTTCAAAGGAATGAAATTCAGATATATGCTATAATATGGATGAGACTTTGAAGACATGATGCTAATAAGTGAAATAAATGAGACCCAAAGAGATAATTATAATATTATATGATTCCACTACTTTGGCCATCTGATGCAAAGAGCCAGCTCATTGGAAAAGATCCTGATGCTGAGAGGAGGACAGGAGGAGAAGGGGGTGACAGAGGATGAAATGGATGGATGGCATCATCGAACTCAATGGACATGAGCTTAAGCAATCTCTGGGAGATGGTGAAGGACAGGGAAGCCTGGTGTACTACAGTCCACGAGGTTGCAAAGAGCTGGACACGACTGAGCGACTGAACTATAACATGATTTCACTTATGCAAAATAACTATCATAATCAAATTCATAGAGACAAAGAAAGTAGAAGGGTGTTTGCCAGGTTTGAGGTGGGAAACTTCTAGAAGTTATTGTTTAAGGAGTACAGAGTTTTTAATAAGATGCAAAAGTTCTAAATGGATAGTGGCAATGTGAGTGTACTTAATGCTACTGAGCTGCAGTCTTAAAATGGCTAAAATTATATATTTTATGTATTCTTCATGTTAAAAAAAATGGTAACAGGAGAATAAAAAACAATGAATCTTGTGAAAGTTACACTAAAATGCTAAACCCAGGAGGAGAAACTGTATTTGATTTAGAGATTAAGCTGTTACTCATCCTGCCACCTGTTTGCTGTGTGTGCGTATTCAGTTGCTCAGCTGTGTCTGACCCTTTGCAGCCCCATGGGCTATAGTCCGCCAGGCTCCTCTGTCCATGGGATTTCCCAGGCAAGAATACTGGAGTGGGCTGCCGTTTCCTCCTCCAGGGGATCTTCCTGACCCAGGCATCGAACCTTCGTCTCCTGCATTGCAGGCAGATTCTTTACTACTGAGCCATCTTGGAAGACCTGTAGTGGTCTCATTTGATATTCTGCCCACCGTGACCTCTCTCTCATTTTGCACACGACTGTTAGAATAATCCACCCAGAAAGATATAGCATAAGGCAAATGGTCACTTGCATTTCACATGCAGCCTGAGGGGTCGCTTCTGTTGGAGTTGCCCCTGTTGAAGGCCTCACACTGATAATCCCCGGCGTCCTCTCTGCTGACGGGGTCTATGGTGAGGGTGCTGTTGTCTGAGGACAGTCTCCTCCTCTCTGCGAGGAGGGAGACTCTGGCCTTCGAAGAACCAGCGTATGGAGACCCCAGTCTCATCTGTGAGGCAGGTCAGGAGCACGGGGCCCTCATGTTCTGTGACTGTGGTGTTGCTGGCTTGGAGGGAGGGCTGTGCCACTGGGTCTGTGGAGAGACAGAGGGGTGACTGCTGAGAGTGGGTCAGGGGCCTGGGCCTTGCTCCCTCTCAGAGATCTCAGCCAGCCCCGGGCCCCAGTGACCTCTGTAAAGGTGACCCAGAGGATGGCCCCGAGTCTGTGATCAAGATATGGAGTCTCTCTTCACTGATGATCTGTAAGGAGAGGACTTGCCTCCTCTCTGACCCCCAGGTACCCTGGGACAACCCCTGACCTATCTCCCTGGATATCTCTGTAGTATCAGCACCGGGACCCTCTTCTCAGCCCATATGTCTAACATCCTCATCATCAAGTGGAGTTTTGTGTTTTTTTAAATTAACTTTCCTAGACTTTTCCCCACAATTTTCTTGGACTATAAAAATTTCAGGGACTTCCCTGGTGGTCCAGTGACTAAGACATCACACTCCCAATGCAAGGGGCCGGGGTTTGATCCTCGGTCCGGGAACTAGATCCCACATCCTGAAACTAAGAGTTTTGTGCCACAACTAGATCTCACATGCTGCAGCTAAGACCCAGTGCAGCCAAATAAGTAAATAAAAATACATAAATTGAAAAAAATTCAGTCCCCAGTATGTAAAATAGCTAGCTAGTGGGAAGTTGCTGTATAACACAGGGAGCTCAGCCTGGTGCTCTGTGACAACCTGGGTGGGGGATGGGGGTTGGCAGGGAGCCTGAAGAAAGAAGGGACCTTATGTATACTAGTGGCCGATTCACACTGTTGTATGACAGAAACCAGCACAACACTGTAAAGCAATTATCCTCCAGTTAAAGAAAAAATATATCAAGTCCCATTCCTTAGTTACACTTCCGTGAAGGCAGGCCTGCCAGCTCTGTGTATCTCTGGGGCCAAGGGGACTTTCCAGAAAGTGGGGGAGGCATTCAGTTTCTGTTACATAATTCATTATGGCCCAGCTCAGTCTTCCTGGACTGTGCAGAAGAGTTAAATATCTCTCTGAGCTAGGGACAGTCTTGTTTTACAGTTTCCCAACAATAACTACCCCTTCATTTTCACTCATCCTGAGTCTGAGACATTAACTTGTTTCTCCCATCACACGCTGGTGACCCTGAGCCTCTCAAGACACAGCAGTCACTCCCCTCCCAGTCTTGGCTCAAGGCTGGGCCTGCCTGGGCTTGCCTGGGACAGGAAGTTAATTCCAGCCTGAGTGTCCAAAGGTGACGGTCCATGCACTTGGACCTGAGAGGAAAGGATGGGTACGGCCTGGCTTCTGGCATTGTGGATTCAGCCAGGAGGCCTGGACCACGTAGGAACAGGTTACTCACAGAGGACATCCAGGGTGAATGGGTCACTGCGGCTGACACTCACTGGGTTCCGGGCTTCACACACATAGGGTCCTGTGTCATTCCTTGTCACATTGAACACAGTGAGAGTCCTCTTGTCCTCGGACAGTTCCAGCCTGGTGCTGTTGGGGGAGGCTCTGATTGTTGATCCACCACATGTAGGAGGTGTTCTGGGTCTCAGCTTTACATGTTAACACCACAGTGTCCTCGTGCTCCCTGGGGTTGGAGTTGTTGCTGGTGATGACAGGTGTGGGTAGCACCGCTGTGCAGATAACAGAGAGAACATTGCCCCTTTTATATATTGGGTTCCTCTAAAAGCATTTTCAATCAGGGTTGCAATCTTTCTCCTCTCAGCCAGACTGAGCCCGTAAAAAATAAGGCAGGTCTGTGTATCATGAGACAAATGCATAAACATCTGAGCTCAGAGAGTGTGAGGCCATCTGCTCTTATGTCTGGAAGAAGCACAGATTTCCTCCAGTATCAGTCAAGTATCAGAGTTTGATAGCAGAATCCCAGGCCTGCGAGCCTGAGACCATTTGCTTCCTCTTTTAGTTTTTCACTGACCAGGTAACTGTAGTTTTTCACTGACCAGGTAACTGCCTGCCTGGCCCTGGGGTGCTCACCTGGACTGTGCAGGTCCTGAGTCCCTTCAAGCTGCACAGACCTACATTGCCTGATGGAGACAAGTCTTCACCATCTCCTCAATTCCCAAGGTTTCCTAGAGATGAGTAACGATGGGCCTTCCCCTAGTCCTTAAACCCCAAGAAGACTGGGCAGCACAGCCTGGAACTGGGTGTTTGAGCAGAAATAACACACGGGGGCGTCCCTGGTGGCTCAATGGTAAAGAATCTGCCTGCCAGTGCAGGAGACATGGGTTTGATCCCTGATACGGGAAGATCCCACATGCCATGGGGCAACTAAGCCCGTGCTCCACAACTACTGAGCCTGGACTCTAGTACCTGGTGCTGCAGCTTCTGAGGCCCATGCACCCCAGAGCCCATGCCCCGCAACAAGGGGAGCCACCACAGTGAGAAGGCTGTGTACTGCAACGAAGCATAGCCCCCCCCTCCCTGCAGCTAGAAAAAGCTCGTGTGCAGCAAGGAAGACCCAGCAGAGCCACAAATAAATAAATAAATGGACATTAAAGTTTAAAGAAAAAGAGCACAGAATGAATCAGAGGGCAAGTCTGAGTCTCTGTTTCATAACAGGAGGAATGATCTAAATGAGCAGAAATGATAGGCGCTCCGTCATTCATTCTTGCCCGACTCCTTTGTGACCCCATGGACTGCAGCCCCGAGGCTCCTCTGTCCATGGGATTCTCTAACAAAAACACTGGAGTGGGTTGCCATCCCTCCTCCAGGGGACCTTCCCAACCGAGGGACTGAACCCAGGTCTCCCATACTGTAGGCAGATTCTTTACTGTCTAAGCCAGCAGGGAAGCCCAGAAATGATATGTATTCTGTTAATAAAGTTAGAGGAAAAGGTCCCTCTCACCAGTTTCCACAGCAAATCAGGCAAATGGGAAGGGGGCCCACCACAGGCGTGTGGCATGCTTTTTTTTTTTTTTTCTGCCTCAGAAAACACAACGAAGTGTTTGATCAAATTTGTTTGAATCGGGCCAAGGCTAAGTGAAAAGACGGTGGTTCGGGCCCCTCATCGTCGGAGAGTATCCCACCCTATGATGAAGGTGACACCCTGAGGACGCATGGGCGATGAGGCAGGCGGCAAAGCAATCAGAGGCACAGGCCTGCCAGTCCCATCCTGGGAAGGCCTCAGGAACCCCTGAGAGGAGCGGGAGGCCACATCAGGGCAAGGTTGTGAGTCAGAAGTCAAAGAGGTGAAGTCAGCCTGTGAGCACCTAGGGATGGCACACCTGTCTTTCTGCCTTTGGCTTCCTCTTGGGTCACGTTAGGGAATCGATCGGTGAGGGGGGCTACATATTCTTGTCACATGGCATGATTCCACTGGCTGGCACCATGGGGGAAAGACCCCTGGACCAAGGCAAAGCTGAAGCTCATTCTCCTGGTGACCTGGGGGAAGTGGCTCATGTTGGAGCCCCACAGAGGCTGCCGCTCCCAGATTTCTGAGTCCTTTATTATCGCCTGGGAGGGTGAGCCTGGCCACAAGCCAGGCTGGGAACAGGGCAGACAGTTATCTGGGGAAATTTCTGTGGAAGGCTTAAGGGTTTGGGGTGGGGGTGCTTCCCCAGTGGCTCAGCTGGTAAAGAACCTGTCTGCTGATGCAGGAAGTGTGAGAAACATGAGTTTGGGAAGATTCCCTGGAGAAGGAAATGGCAACCTGCTCCAGTATTCTTGCCTTGAGAGTTCCACGGACAGAGGAACCTGGCAGGCTATAGTCCATAGGGTCACAAACAGTCAGATATGACTGAGCAACTAACACTTTCACTTACACTTGCCAGTATTCTTCCTGAAAATAGTCTATGGACAGAAGAGCCTGGCGAGCTCCCACAGTCCATAAGGTTGCAAGGAGTCAGACATGATTAAGTGAATAAACAAGCGTGGGATGCAGGGGCTTCCTCAGCACCTCAGCTGGGAAGAACCTGATGCCAATGCAGGAGATGCAAGAGGCATGAGTTTGATCCCCGAGTTGGGAAGATTCCCTGGAGAAGGAAATGGCAACTGGCTCCAGTATTCTCGTCTGGAAAATTCCATGGACAGAGGAGCAAACAGTCAAACATGACTGAGAGTGCACGCACGAATCTAAGGGCGAGGTGCTGTGCAGAGCAGGGCCAGTCCCGGCTGAAATGAAGGAGGAAGGTGAGAGACACGGGAAGAGCAGAGAGTGAGAAATGTCCATTTACAAGCGATTTCAAAGCAGGGGTTTCAAGTGACTTCAAACACCCAGAGGTCCAAGAGCCCCAGTGCGGCCCAGAAGCAGGACCCTTGCCCCCCACCCCTGGAGACCCTCCCATGGCGGAGCAGCCCCACAGCCACCATGAGACTCGGCTCCCAGTGTGCTTTAGGGGCAGGTGATCAGGGTATAAAACATGGCTCCCCTCCCTGGAGAGACAGGCGGCAGGCGTGGTCAGAGCCTCCTAGGACTCTGCATCCAGATTCCAGCGCCTGAAGAAATCACAGATCACTCATCCGTCCTTATTCCTTCCGCCCCTTCCCTCCCCAAAGAGACACTGAGAGCCTGTTGCCTGTCAGGCCCGGCGCTGGCTGCAGGTATAGACTGGGGAGTGAGGAACTGAGTCCTTTCCATTTCACTCCAGTGGGAGTGACACCCAGCACCTCCAGTAACCAGCAAGTAAATGGTCTCTGGTCCACTCAGTGCAAATAGCTTGTCCATCGGCTACCTAAGGAGGGTAGGTTGATTTGATTGTTGATGCAGGTAATTTGCAAGAATACTGGACTGGGTTACCATGCCCTCCTCCAGGGCATTTTCCTAACCTAGTGATCGAACCCATGTCTCTTACATCTCCTGTATTGGCAGGTGGGTTCTTTACCACTAGAGGCCACCTGGGAGGCTCTAGTTCCAGAGTAAATGGGATTAATTGTCCATTTCCCTTGACTTTTCACACTAGAATCTCCCTCTAGTTGAGGATGCCCAAGAAGAAAGGATCTGAACCAGCACTTGGTTTCTGGGTTCCAAATCATTAATAATTAGCTGGTCTAAAGCTGGACACAGAAACTGTGTCTAGGGACTTCCTGGTAGTCCAGTGGTTAAGAATCTGCCCTGCAATGCTAGAGATGTGGGTTCCGCTGGTTTTGGAACTAAGATCCCAGAGGCTTTGGAGTAACTAAGTGGAGCAACAAAGGCCACAGACCACAATGAAAGATCCTGTATAATGTAATGAAGACCCGATGCAACCTAATAAATAAATATTTTTTAAAAAAGAAAACCCTGCCTCAACTATTATTTGCATCCACAGGAGAGGGCTCCCTGGGCTGCCCACTGTGGGGTGAGGAGCTGCCGGGAGCGTCTTCTCTCCTCTGGTCCTTCTTGGGGATGCTGACCTGCCTCTGGAGTCTCCTCTGACCCCCAGGGGGTTGGCTAACAGCGTGGGGACCCAGCCTAGCCTGCTCTCCATGCTGAGTCTCAGGGGAAGGACTGGACTCCACCCCTGCTCAGACATGGCTCTTGGGGCTGAGCCCTGGCCGGCGACCTGCTGAGAAACCTTGGCCTCAGGGATCTGGGGGATCATCCACCCCAGTCAGCCCCGCCTGGGAGAACAACACCCACCAGCGGCACAGGTTCCCCACGGTCGCTGGAGCCGGGACCCTGGGACGGGGTCTGGGAGGGGGCTTCTGTCAGGATCCTTCAGGCCAGGGCCCTGCTGGTCCTACAGGGTCTTCCTCAGGGTCATGGTCGTGGGGAGGGAGCCAGGGGGGCTGGACTGAGAGTGCTCTCCCTCTGCTGAGCCCCTCCCGTCAGACCGTCCTCCTTTCTGCAGTGTCTGCAGAGTCCAGATCCCCTGAGTGGGAATCGCACCCTTTGGAGTTTGTCTCCACAGTGTGTGCCCTGCACTGAATGTTCAAACCCCAACACAGGACAAAACGTGAGGGGGATCCTCACCCAACACCCGAGGTCAGAGAGGAAGCACTCACGGTGTACATGGAGGTGTCCAGTTTGACTTTCTGTCCGTAAATTATTCTTTGTAATGATCAGGGTGTAGGATCCTGTGTCTTTCTGGGTGACGTTCTGGATCAGCAGGGTTCCGTTGGGGTAGAGTGTCTCCCGTCCACTGTATACAGGCCCAGTGGTAGCTACATTATTGTCTACCCTATATGTTACAATTAGCTGGCTGTCGTCTAACTTTTCTCCTCTGTGCCAGGCATAGCCCAGAGGATCCTTTGTCACGTTGTGGGCAAATAGAAGAACATCCGACCCTTCTGCAGCAAGGGGGGGCACCGTTTCAATAGTGAGCTGGGCAGTGGTGGGCGGGGTCCAGAAGGATAAGAGTGAGACTAGGAGGGAAGAGAGAGAAATCGGTTAATATTGTGACCTGTGTGGGAGATGGGGAAATGGTGCCCTGGGTCCTGAGCTGGTCCCAGGCCTTAGTGTGGGTGTGTGCGCACGTACGTGTGTGTGTGTGTGTGTGTGTGTGTGTGTGTGTGTGTGTGCGGTTCAAGGTCAGCAGCATGACCCCCATCACTTCAGCCCCTCTGGGCTCATTTTTTCCTCTGCTTCCCCAGCTGTCCCTGGCTCACCCCCTCGCTGCCCTCACATGCCTGCTCACACTCAGGGCCTCTCGGGAGATGCCCCTCCCCCGACCAGCTGCTGTAAAGACCCTCCGTGCTCACTGCTGACCCTTCCCCGCTCGAGTTCCTGCGTGATGCCTGTGGCACCTGCCAGCACACTCTCCATCTCTCTGCTTGTCTGTCTTCCTCCCCACAGAGCGCGGGCTCCGTGAGGGCAGGGGCTTGTCTGATCCTGCTTGAAACCCAGGGCCTGGACCAGGCTCCAGACATTAGTACCTGGGGATGAAGGAAGGAGAGTTCCCAGGAATTCCACAGCCTGGTTTCATTTGTCAGTTTCTAAGGGTGCCGCGTAAGGACAGTGTTTACTGTCCCGGTTATGTTTTTCTATAGTGACACCCAGACATAAATTATTATCATCATCAGTTTTCAACAAACTGCTCAGTGAGGAATAACTCATAAAACCCACAGCAGCTGAGTCCTCCCACCCCTCGCCAGCTCTAGCTCATGCAGTCTTCTGTGGCTGAGCCCCCTCCCTCCCGATTCCCTGTCCTGTGCCCTGAGGTCTGAACAGAAGCCCCCTGTCCCCTCTCAGAGCCCCGTCTCCCCCAGGGACCAGCCAGTCTCTCGTTCTCCAGTCTCTGCCCCCTCCCTGAAAACTGTCCCCTCTCACCTGCCAGGAGGAGCCTGTTCCAGGGGACATGCCGCCTGCTTGCAGGGCCTGATGGGGGCTCCATGGCGCCTGCTGTCTGCTTGTCCCTCTCTCTGTGAGGAGAACTGCTCCAGAAACGCTCACAAGCCCTGCAGTCCTTGCGTGAGCTCTGCTGTCCTTTTCACTGTGTGCTGGGCCTGCCCCGGGGGCAGGAGCACTTCTCTGGATCACGTGGCCCAGCCTCATGGGGGCGGGGTCTCTGCCCAGAGCCTACACTCTCCCCTCCCCCTCTCATTCCTGCCTGCCTTCTCTTCTTCTTCCCTCTTCCCTTTCTGTTACATTTCATTTGCCTGCAAACCGCTGCTGTCTCTGCCTTTGCAGCTTGACTTCTCACCCTAAACACGCACACATGTACACAATTTCCCCCGTTGTTGGAGAGAGCACCACCCCGGGGCTCAGTGTCCTGGGCGTTCCCCCATAGGTCTCAGTTGGGGGTGCACAGTCAGCCTCCCCACTTCCAGTCTCCAGTCTCATCTTCCCCTTCTGACTTTCTTTCCCCTTCAGAGCAGGAGCCTGGGGGTGGGGAGGAGGTGCATCAGGAGCTCTTGTCACAGGGACGTTATTCCCACAGTGCATGGGAATCACCTGTGGAGCTTCATGAAGACTGAACCCCTCAAGAGGCACCTAAGAAAAGCTGCTTCACAGCCACACAGGTTACGTGGTTGCCCGGCGTGGCTGAGACTCCAGAATGTGGGGTGGGAGCAGCCTCTCCCGAAATTCTACGTACAGGGAGGGTCTGCAGATCCTATTAAAATGCAGAGCCTGACTCAGCAGGTGTGGGGTGGACCTGAGAGTCTGCATCTAACAAGCTCTCGGGTGATGCTGGCCATCCTGGACGGTGGGGCACACTTTCAACAGGAAGGCTGATGGTTGACAAGTCAACTGAGAGGCCCACCCACCCCCCCGGTGTCGGCCTCTGCCGTGTTTTCTGGTCTGGGGTCTGTCAGCAAGACACAGACACCCTGGAGTCTCCAAACCAGGATATTATTTCCCTTTGTAACATTGGGGGTTTCCTGGTGGCTCAGCTGGTAAAGAATCCACCTGCAATGCAGGAGACCAGGGTTCAATCCCTGGGTGGGGAAGATTCCCTGGAGGAGGGCATAACAACCCACTCCAGTATTCTTGCCTGGAGAATCCCATGGACAGAGGAGGCCTGGCGGGCCACAGTCCATAGGGTTGCAGAGTCAGACGCGACTGTCACGTTGAGGGTCTTCCCAGGGTTCTCAAAGGCTGTGAGAAGGTTGTGTTCTATTCCCACCTGAAGGCTCCAGAAAAGGACTGAGGGGCTGGAAAGTAGGCATGAGTAACGCCTGGTGAGAGGGATCCTTCTTTCTCCTTGAGTGTCTAGTGGGGCCACACTTCCAGGGACACACACTGAAGACCTGAAGGAATAGTAGTTCCTAATGATGTGAAGTGGGCCCACTCCTGGCCGGATGGAGGAGGTGATGGAGTCCGGTGTGGGGGGCGAGGAGGACTGTGAACCGAAGTGACACGGGTGAGGGTCCAACTCGCTGGGCCGAGGGAGATCTGAGGCCCCTGGGGACTGGAGGCTGTGGAGTAACTCTGCTTCCCTCTGGTGGACAAGGGAGGAAATGCAGCAGTCCCCACACAAGGCTGTTGTGCCTAACATCATGTGTGCACGGCCTTTCTCTAGTTGTCGTGCGTGGGCTTCTCATTGTGGTGGCTTCTCTTGTTGCGGAGTTCCCTGCCTGAAGTTCCTTATTATTATTAAAAAATGATAATTGTTTTTCTACTTCTGGTTGCGCTGAGTCTTTGTGGCCGCACTCAGGTTTTCTCTAGTTGCGGTGAGCAGGGCTACTCTTCAGGCGGTGCGCACCGCGGTGGCTTCTCTTGTTGTGGAGTACAAGCTCTGGGGCGTGCGGGCTTCCAGTTGTGGCTCTAGGGCTCAGCAGCTGTAACACAGGAGCTTAGTTGCTCTGAGGCGTGTGGGAGCTTCCCGGGCCAGGGATCAAACCCGTGTCTCCTGCACTGGTGGATGGATTCCCGACCTCTGGACCACCAAGGCAGCCATTTTGGGCCAATACATTTGCTTGCAGAGAGGCAGATCTGTATCCAGAGTACCTGCCTGTCCCAGTAAGAACAGAATGTTCCCCGTGTTAGGTAAAGATGACCAGGACCCCCAAAGAGTTTTTAACAGGCTTTACTGGGGAAGCGCTCCCGGGCGGGGTTCCCAGACCCAAAGGAGGCAGGTCCAGGAAGTCCGCGTGCCTGACTGCGCTCGAAGTTTGTTTATATATGCACGCTGCGGGGGATGGCCAGGGTAGCGGAAGGGGTTTCACAGCGGCGCGGGCTAATAGGTCTTTCTATGTGGCTGGGGCAGGGCAGCTTTGGCAGCGAAGTGTGCTGTCCTTAGTCCCTGGGATCCGGGAGCCTCCCTCCGTTAGGGACTCCCCGGGCAGTGGGAGAGAGGAGGGGCGGCTCGTCTTGGCAACCGGGTGTGCGGTCATTGGGGACCTTCTCACCGGCTGGAGGGAGAGGACGGGCGGCCCATCATGGCCCCCGGGTCCGACCTTACACCCCGTTTATCACGGAGATGTTTCACTATAATCAGCCTGCCACCAGGTAACTGGCTGATCACCCTGGGGAGCAGTGCCCTACCTAAGGCCCGGCGGGTCTGGGGGGCTGACAGAATGGAACCTGAGCGGTGGCTGTAGCCAGCTCAGCCTTGGTGAGGGAAAGTCCGTGTTGCTGAGTCCATGTATGACTTCCATCCTCGCCGCCATGGGGCCACTACATTCATGAGCCCACCAGTCGAAGGCAGGGGTAGCTGGGGAGAGTCTGACTGGGGCTTCCCTGGTGGTCCTGCCGTTGAAAATCCGCCTGCCAGCGCAGGGGATATGGGTTCGATCCCTGGTCTGGGAGATCCCACATGCCACAGGGGCAACTAAGCCCGTGTGCCACAACTACTGACCCTGGGCTCTAGAGCCCACGGGCTGCAACTACTGGAGACTGCGCCCCCTAGAGCCTGTGCTCTTCAATAAGAGAAGGCACTGCAACGAAGAGTAGCCCCCAGTCACTGCAACTAGAGAAAGCCCACGCATGGCAATGAAGACCCAGCACGGCCAAAAATAAGTAAATATATGTTTAAAAAAAAAAAAAAAAAAAAGAGGCTGACGGATGTCCACAGAAGAGGTCATTCTACCCACTTGATTATTTAAATCTTCTGCTGAGGTGAACGGTGAGCATTCAGAGAGGTTTATCCATGTATTCTTCCCCAGATCTCCTTGACACCAATTTTCCAGTCATGTTCTCAACCAAATCCCTGACGGTCCAGCCAAGCCATTGGCCACAGCCCGTGAATCAGTGTATAATCACACCTCTGGCCATTCCTCTTTGCAAGTGAAATGGACAGTCAGGTGCCCTGCCTGGAAGCTCCTTCTTCTGCCCGCCCCCCGCCCCCCCCCCCCCCACCCCCTTGTCCCCTCCCCCCGCCCCCCGCCCCTCCCCCTCCCCCCACCCCCCCCGTCCCGGCAGAGGATTTCTCTTCACTCTGGCTTTCAAGGAAGTTTCAGAAAGGGTCTAGCGTGCCGCAGTTTTCCCCTTTCACGTGGTGTCTGCATATCAAGCAGAACTCTCTGTAAACTAGCTGCAAGTTTTCTCTTTTTCCATTTATTGATTAGCGGGAATTCCAGGGGGGGCACAGGTGTGGCTCGGAGAGAGAGGCCACGCAATAGGAGAGGGATCAATGGTATCTGGGCTACTACTTCTCTGTTAATTAATTTTGGGCTGTGCTGGGTCTTTGTTGCTGTGCACAGCCTTCCTCTAGTTGTGGTGCGTGGGCTTCTCCCTGTGGCGGCTTCTCTTGTTGCAGAGTACAGGCTCCAGGCACTCTGGCTTCGGTACTTGAGGCACACAGGTCTAATTGCTCTGAGGCATGCAGGATCTTCTCATATCAGGGATTGAACTCATGTTCAACTCATTCTTAACCACTGGACCACCAGGGAAGTCTTGGGATTCTTATTAAAAGATATAACTCGGGAACAGGCTTTCCAGATGGTGCTAGTGGTAAAGAACCCACCTGCCAATACAGGAAACATTAAGAGATGTAGGTTCGATCCCTGGGTTAGGAAGATTCTCTGGAGGAGGGCATGGCAACCCATCCCAGTATTCTTGCCTGGAGAATCCCATGGATGGATAGAGGAACTCAGTGGGCCACAGTCCATAGGGTCACAAAGAGTCAGACACAACTGAAACGACTTTGCATGCATACATGCATAATTTGGGAACAGCCAGATGGAAAGAGGTATGGGGACAAGAGGATGAGTATGGAGAAAAGAGTCAGACACGACTTAGTGACTAAACAACAAAAATATTCCATTCTATATATGTTCTACATCTTCCTTATCCATTCTGCTGTTGATGGACACTGAGGTTGCTTCCATGTCCTGGCTATTGTAAGCAGTGCTAAAAATATACATACATCCCAAGGATTCTGGGTCTTTAAGCTCAGAATTGACTGAGGGATACGGACTCTTTTGTTTACTTGATTTAGAACTCTTTCATGGATACGGATCAAATAAGAATTTGTCAGACTTCCCGTTTCTTTCATTTCTAGGAACACCATGATCAGTTAGCCAGTGCCATTGTTTTCTGTTGAGTCAGATTGTTCTGATGGCAGCGTTGACTTTACTGTCCATTATGGTGAGCATGGCCCACCTTGTCTTTGGTGATTAAGTTCCGACTCAATAGACCTGAATTTGAGCAAACTTCAGGAAACAGTGGAGGATAGAGGAGCCAGGCGTGCTGCAGTCCATGGGGTCACAAAGACTTGGACATCACTTAGCAACTGAACGGCAGAAGCCTCTTAGGCCTGCTGCCTCTTGATCCAGTTACCCCCATTGCATTGAGGTTTCCCGCTTCTCTGGCAGTGGTTCCGACTGTAATTTCCGAGCTCCAGAGAAGAACCATCGCAGAGCTAGCTCTTCAAGGCTGCTGAGGCTTCCTTACAAAGTCGTATCTCACAATCGTGGTGAAAGCTGTGTGTTCTGAACTCTCCCAGGGTACTGGTGAACAGGTCTCAAATGATAAATCCATACAGCATTCCAATATAAGTCTTTGAATCCCTTTCTCTGAGTAAATGATCTCTTCTCTGGTGCCGAGAGTTCCTTGTGTTTCTGTCGAGATAAACTCAGATAGGTGGAAAACTTAGCAGTGACCTAGTGAGCAGAGTGGGAAAAACTCAGAGATATTCTTCTCTGAGAAGGCCTTCTGGTGGTGGAGCCCCAGAGGAGGGAGAAAATCCCCACATAGAGTCCCAGGTGCTCCTGGAATAACTGTGGGGAGTAAGCCAGATAAGAAGATGCTCTTGGACCTCTGGTTGGGCCTGACACAGTCGGTCTGGAGGGTCCCCCTCTGGGGTGTCTGTTTTCCTTAGGAATAGCCTCAGCCATGAGGTCTTGTGTGTGTGTTAAACCAAGTATGTTCTGTTTATTCACGTTTGGCTGTGCTGGGCCTTCGTTGCTCGGGCTCTTCTCTAGCCGCGGTGCTCGGCTCCTCTGGCTGCAGACCATGGGCTCTGGGGCACTTGGGCTCAGCCTGACTTCTGGGCTCCAGAGCGCAGGCTCAATAGCTGTGCAGTGCATGCTCGGTTACCCCGTGGCAAGTGGGATTTTTCCTGATCAGGGATCAAACCCACGTCTCCTGCAATGGCGGGTGGATTCTTTACTATTGACCCATCAGGGAGGGCCCAGGATCATTTTAAAGCAAAGGCACGTCTATCATTCTGTCTAAGGATGGCGGTTCCTCTCCTCCCCAAATCATCCTGTCTCCACGCCTGGAAAATTCCATGGTGGATGATCCATGGGATCACAGAGAATCAGACATGACCGAGCGAGTGAGCACACCATGCTCATGGTGCTGCTGCTTCTAAGTCACTTCAGTCCTGTTTGACTCTTTGTGACCCCATGGACTGTGGCCCACCAGGGTCCCCTGTCCATAGGATTCTCCCGGCAAGAACACTGGAGTGGGTTGCCATTTCATTCTCCAGGGGATCTTCCTGACCCAGGGATCGAAGCGCCATCTCCTGTGTCTCCTGCATGGCAGGCAGATTCTTTACTGCTGAGCCATCAGGGGAAGCCCCCCGCCCAGGGTCCTTGAGGACACTTTTGGGCAGAGTGAGTCTGGCAGCTCCCACAGTGGGGGGTGGGGGTGTGGTGGGAGAGACACCTTTATGTGTCCTGATGTCACCATCTGGCTCAGATTAGTGCTCTGCACACCAACTCCTAGGCAAAGATGGGCTCTGACCTGCCTGCCAGGCCGTCAGTGCAGGACGCCTGCAGCCCAGGAGAACTCGGAGGATGGCATGGGCCACATTCCCTTGGCCCCACACTTCCAAAGGGTTAAAACTGTGAATGTCAGCGTATGTGAATTTTATCTCAAAAACAAAAAATTTAGGAGAGGATCCTACCCCTTACCTTGTGTAAAGCTGGCGCCAAAAATGCCGCTGGGAGCGCATGTGAATGTCCATTTCTTCACGCCCTAAGCGCTCCTGTAGCAATTACACAGGGGCCGAAGCAGGAGTCCAACCATCTACCCATCGTTCTTTTCTTTACTCCTACTATGAGCACTTTCAGGGACAACTCCTCGAGGAGCAGCAGCACCACTCACAAGCCCAGCCTGCCTGTCGGGTACTCAGGGATCCACAGGGCACACGACGTGAGCACAGGAACCGGTCCTGGGCCTGTGGTTACAGCAGAAGGAGGAGAGGGTTGGGGTGGGGCTTCAGAGGGGGACTCTGGGGTTCATCTGTGGAGGTTGGGACGAGCTGTGGCAGAGGGCCAGTGAGTCTGGCTGTAAGAGAGGACAGAGCAGGTTGATGGGGAAAGGGGGGAGAAGCCATCCCATGCAGGGACGGCGTAGGCAGATACAGGGAGGCGTGAGCAAGTCCCAGTGGACCAAGAGTGATGAGGGGACAAACGTGGAAATGAGACAACAAGGAGCAGAGGAGAGGGAGCTCTTGGGGAAGGTGAGACAAAAGAGACGGTAGCTTTTCTGAAGACTTGGTGTGTTCTGTGTGTTCTGTGGGGTTCCCACGTGGCGCTCGTGGTAAAGAACCCATCTGCCAATGCAGGAGACATAAGAGACGCGGGTTGGATCCCTGGGTGGGGAAGATCCCCTGAGGAGGGCATGGCAACCCACTCAGTATTCTTGCCTGGAGAATTCCCATGGACAGAGGAGCCTGGCAGGCTACAGTCGATGGGGTTGCAGAGTCGGACACAACTGAGGCGACTTAGTAAGCATGCACAGACGCACATGGTGTCTTTCCCCCAGAGCCTGGACTGAAGAGGCCAGGAGGGCTCAGGGCACTGGAAGGGAACAAGAAGTAACTGTTCATGACATGTCTACCACCTGTGGTTGCTTCTTCCTGCTCATATTTGTGTGGACATCAGCCAGCCCCATTTTCCCGCGTCCCTTCCTGCGTTTGCAAAGGGAAAAAAGTTTGAGAGCTAGCCATGATCCTCGGTCCTCAGGGCAGCATGAGCGCAGCCCACAGCCATCTTGGTTGGACAAGGGCTTTTTCCCCCCCCTTTTTAAAGCTCTCCTATAATTTTCTACTCTTAAAATTTTACTTATTTAATTTAGCTGTGCCACGTCTTAGGTGCAGCACCAGGATCTTCCACCTTCATTGTGGCTTTCAAGATCTTTAGCTGCAGCACGCAAACTCTTAGTTGTGGTGTGAGGGATCTAGTTCCCCCAAGGTTGGAACCCAGGTCCCCTACACTGGGAACGAGGAGTCTTAGCCACTGGACCACCAGGCAGAGTCCCAGGGTAAAGATTCTTGTGAACGTCATCCTTTCCTGTTAATATCATACCCACCACATTCTGCCGCCAGAACTTCTCTCTCCCACGAAACAGTGATGGAGGTTAGGATAATTTAGATATAATATTTTTCTGTGTACCCCTGTGCTCTCAGGATAGAGTGGATTCAGAATTACAGGTGAATTTCTGCTATGAGACCATTCCCCCAAGCAAAATAAGGACAAATGAGGGCCTTCCGCCGTAAAGCCCCGTTGGTGGTCCCACGTGAATGGGTTGACCAGACTATTTCCAGGTGAAAAAAGCTAATTTTTTGGGATGGGCAGATTTGAGGTGCTTGCCATGGGCATACATGGGAGCCAGAGCTGGAGCCAGCTGCTCGGCTCCCTGACTAAAAAGCAGAAGAAGCATCTTTGAGATTTCGGAAAGGAGCATCCCTTCTACAACAAAGTTTCCAGAAAGGAAGCAAAGCCACAGACTTGTTAACCGTTAGAGAGTTCAGATACTTCAGGTTCTGAAAGTGAAGCAGAGAGTTAACCAGAACAAGTGTCTGGTTACCATCGACTACTAACCACATTAAACAATGTTTCCAAGGAAGATGAGGAGGAGGAGGAAGAAGACAGTGTTATGTATGAGACAGAAATGAATCTTGAAGATGGCAATAGTGACATCAGTGAGGAGGAACAAGTGGCAGGAAAGTCTGCTGACATGCAGAGGAGTGTGGCCTTACCTGCAGACCTCGAGGGAAAAGATGGGCATGGGCCACCGGGCATATCAGAGGAATCCCTTGAGGAGTTTCAGTTCAGTTCAGTTCAATTCAGTCGCTCAGTCATGTCTGACTCTTTGCAACCCCATGGACTGCAGCACGCCAGGCCTCCCTGTCCATCACCAACTCCCAGAGTTTGCTCAAACTCATGTCCATTGAGTCAGTGTTGCCATCCAACCATCTCATCTTCTGTTGTTCCTTTCTCCTCCTGCCCTCAATCTTTCCCAGCATCAGAGTCTCTTCCAATGAGTCAGTTCTTCCTATCAGGTGGCCAAAGTATTGGAGTTTCAGCTTCAGCCTCAGTCTTCCCAATGAATATTCAGGACTGATTTCCTTTAGGATGGACTGGTTGGATCGCCTTGCAGTCCAAGGGACTTTCAAGAGTCTTCTCCAATACCACAATTCAAAAGCATCAATTCTTTGGCGCTCAGTTTTCTTTATGATCCAACTCTCACATCCATACATGACTACTGGAAAAACTACAGCTTTGACTAGACAGACCTTTGTTGGCAAAGTAATGTCTCTGCTCTTTAATATGCTGTCTAGGTTGGTCATATCTTTTCTTCCAAGAAGTAAGCATCTTTTAATTTCACGGCTGTAGTCACCATCTGCAGTGATTTTGGAGCCCACCTAAATAAAGTCTGTCACTGTTTCCCCATCTATTTGCCATGAAGTGATGGGACCAGATACCATGAACTTAGTTTTCTGAATGTTGAGCTTTAAGCCAACTTTTTCACTCTCTTCTTTCACTTTCATCAAGAGGCTCTTTAGTTCTTCGCTTTCTGCCATAAGGGCGGTGTCATCTGCATATCTGAGGTTATTGATATTTCTCCTGGCAATCTTGATTCCAGCTTCTGCTTCATCCAGTCCAGCATTTCTCATGATGTACTCTGCATATAAGTTAAATAAACAAGATGACAATATACAGCCTTGATGAACTTCCTTTCCCAATTTGGAACCAGTCTGTCGTTCCATGTTCAGTTCTAACTGTTGCTTCTTGACCTGCCTACAGATTTCTCAGGAGGCAGGTCAGGTGGTCTGGTATTCCTATCTCTTTCAGAATTTTCCACAGTTTGTTGTGATCCACACAGTCAAAGGCTTTGGCATAGTCCGTAAAGCAGAAGTCGATGTTTTTTCTGGAACTCTCTTGCTTTTTCGATGATCCAACAGATGCTCGCAATTTGATCTCTGGTTCCTCTGCCTTTCCTAAATCCAGCTTGAACATCTGGAAGTTCATGGTTCACATACTGTTGAAACCTGACTTGGAGAATTCTGAGCATTACTTTGCTAGCGTGTGAGATGAGTGCAATTGTGCTATAGTTTGAGCATTCTTTGGCACTGCCTTTCTTTGGGATTAGAATGAAAACTGACCTTTTTCAGTCCTGTGGCCACTGCTGGATTTTCCAAATTTGCTGTCATATTGAGTGCAGCACTTTCACAGCATCATCTTTTAAGATTTGAAATAGCTCAACTGGAATTCCATCACCTCCAGTAGCTTTGTTCGTAGTGATGCTTCCTAAGGCCCACTTGACTTTGCATTCCAGGATGCCTGGCTCTAGGTGAGTAATCACACCATCATGGGGGATAGATGCATCCTTAAAGAATGATGCCAAGGTACATGATTCTGAAAATCAAAAGAAATTCTTTCTCTTTCTGACTTACTTCTCTCTGTATAATATGCTCTAGGTTCTTCCACCTCATTAAGACTGACTCAAATGCATTCTTTTTTAAAGCTGAGTAACATTCCATCGTATATATGTACCACAATTTCTGTATTCATTCTTGTCACTGGATATCTAGGCTGCTTCCATGTCCTAGCAATTGTGAAAAATGCTGCAATGAACACTGGGTGATGGGAAGGAGGTTCAAGAAGGAGGGGACACATGTATACCTGTGGCTGATTAATGTTGCTGTATGGTAGAAACCAGCACAATGTTGTAAAGCAAATACCTTGCAGAAAAAAAAAGAAAAAAATTCCTGATATAATCTTCTTCTTAGTAAGATATTTCTTCCAAACGATAAGGGGTCTTGTATTCATTGCTAAGACCTCTCATCAGATGGTAATATCAGAATAGCCTAATGACAATGCATATGGATTTATTATATATCGTTTCTTTCCAATGTCTACAGAATCGCCCTCATTGTACTTTCAGTATAACCCAGTGGGTGACATTCTGAATTGTGGTTACCCCCTTTGGAAAACTAGTCTTCCCACTTGGCTACAGGTAGCCATAAGTTTACCCCCTCTAAATACGCCTCCTGAACTGGAATGTGCCCTTTGTCCAAGATCAACCCCGGTCTCTCAAATCCCCAGAGCCCTCTTTGCTCCTCTTCTAGCACGATCAGTCCACTAGAGGGCAGGCACGCTCCTCTTTTGCCCTCAGTTCAGTTCAGTTGTTCAGTCGTGTCTCTTTGCGACCCCATGGACTGCAGCACACCAGGCCTCCCTGCCCATCACCAATTCCCAGAGTTTACTCAAACTCATGTCCATCGAGTCGGTGATGCCATCCAGCCATCTCATCCTCTGTCGTCCCCTTCTCCTCCTGCCCCCAATCCCTCCCAGCATCAGGGGCTTTTCCAATGAGTCAACTCTTCGCATGAGGTGGCCAAAGTATTGGAGTTTCAGCTTCAGCATCAGTCCTTCCAATGAACACCCAGGGCTGGTCTCCTTTAGAATGGACTGGTTGGATCTCCTTGCAGTCCAAGGGACTCTCTAGAGTCTTTTGCCATAACCTGAGACAAATGCTCATGTGTTCATTGCCACAACCACCAGCCCTCAAACACTCTCTAGATTTGCTCTGGGTGAAGATCCTAGGACAGACATCAGGGTCATGCAGGAAGAACCTCACGTGGAGCAGGTGGCAGGATGGACTGGTGACCTGGAACCCACCCCCAGGACCCAAGTCACTGCTAACGGCTCCAGGCACAGTGGGCAGTGTGGGCTGGATGCGGGTGCCCAGATACCTAGGCCACCAGCGTGGGCACTGGGGGAAACGGCTGTGAACCTGCAGCCCTGCCCCTCAGGATCTGTGCATGTGCCCTTGGAGGGGGGGCTGAGGAACCCTCTCTAGATGGACCCTCCACAGCAGGAGACGAGTCCTCCTGGGCACTTCAGGAGGCCTTGTGCTGGGAAGGGTCAGGGGAGAGGCGTCCATCACTGCAGCACAGGTTTTCCCAGGGCCTGAGGGGGCAGCTGGGGTCCCAGGTTCATCATAAACTCCAGATCAGGACCCGGGGTGCTGGGACGGGGAATTCCTGACACCCGGCCTCTCAGGACAGCATTCCTGTGCTTGTGCTTGACACTCCTTCCCACTCCCTGCAGTGCAGGAAAAGAGATCCCAGAGTCCCTTCAAGTAGATTGGACAACGTAGGCGCACAGGTGAGATTCAGCAGGTGGAGGTGAGGAGAGGCCGGTATTCCTGGAGGGGGAACAGTTAGATGATGGACAGACTCCTGTGCACTGTCCGCCCAACTGCTACCGCTGAATCAGCGGGTGGACGGCTTTCCTCGGAGACTACAGCCGTGTCCCTGCAAACACCTGAGAACTTCTCACTTCATTCCTGTGCTTCCCTGTGACCACCTGCCAATGCAGAATCCACCTGCCAATGCAGGAGTCGTGGGTTCAATCCCTGGGTCAGGAAGATCCCCTGGAAAAGGAAATGGCAACCCACTCCACTATTCTTGCCTGGAGAATTCCATGGACTAAGGAGCCTGACGAGTTACAGTCGTCCATCTGGTCACAGAGTTGGACACGACAGAGCGGCTAAACGACACCGCTTCATTGCTTCTAGCCGAGGTGCCTTAACTCTGTTCCCCCACCCAGTCCTGCTTCAAGCCTGTGTCCTGACCACACTTGGGCAACTCAGTTGGACGGCCTCAGTTTTCCAGATACACCCAGGTCATCAGAATGGTCATTGCCACCTCTGACCCCACCAGGATGGAGGCTGAGTCCTGCCCTCCTGGTGGGCTGTGCGACCAGGCTCTCGGCCTCCATATCCTGATTATCAGCCAGCTCCCAGGATGACTGCAGCAACTGAGCAGAGGGAAGAGGCAGGGATGATTGTTACCCATCCCTTGTGTCTGCAAGAAGACCTGTGGGGGAGGAAGCCAGGAAACAACTGAAGAACTTCCTATCATTCGGATGTGGCAGCGCTGCCTGGGAAATTTAACATGGAACACACAGGTGTGATCCTATTTTGCAGACACAAGATTTTGAGTGTGGAATCATAGGTTTCTGTTGGGTGTCACCATCAACAACAATCCTACCCATGTGGGGCACAGACTGAAAATTCCTCACGCCAGGGGAAGGTTGGTGTGGGGGCCAAGGCACTGCCAGGCTCGCCAGGGCGGCCCTCTGTAGGGGCAGCTGCTGCAGAGACGTGGTCTCTGTTGGGAATAGCAATGCTTCCTCCTTGGGCATCAGTACCCGGCTCCCTGGCTTCCTCCCCGTCCCTGCAGTCCCCAGGCCACCTGCCCATCACAATCCCATCTCAACCCTCACAGCAGACTCCCAGCAACATCACATGGCTTGTTCCCTCTCTTCAATTTTCTCGTGAAGCCTGCCTGGTGCTGTGCAGGGTCCTGTAGGTGCTCTGAGGGGTGTGTGTGTGTGTGTGTGTGTGTGTGTGTGTGTGTGTGTGTTTGATTTGCCCCTGCACAGGGATAATATTTCAAGCTAAAGGAATGTGACAGTCATTTTTAAATGTTTATTTTAAATGCAAGAATTCACGATTAGGACTTCTACGTGGACTCTCTGTCTTGGAGACTGGATCACTTTTTTTTTAAATTATTCATTTATTTTCTATTTCCTTTTGGCTGCACTGGGTCTTCATTGCCGTGCACAGGCTTTCTCTAGTTTCGGCGAGAAGGGGCTACTCTCTGGTTGCAATGTGCAGGCTTCTCCTTGCAATGCCTTCTCTTGTTGCAGAGCACAGGCCCCAGGGTGTGTGGCTTTTAGGAATTGCTGCATGGCTTAGTTCCCCATGACAAGAGGGATCTTCCCAGACCAGGGCTCGCACGTGTGTCCCCTGCACCGGCAGGTGGATTCTTAACCACTGGACCACCAAGGAAGTCCGATCTCATGACCCTTAATTGAACAAGCAGGTGCATGGAAAGAACAGGACGAGATGTATGAGGAGGGAGCTGTTAGATAAAAGACCAGATCACCAAAAGGGTCTAACAGGTTTTATAATGGCAAAGCGCTCCCGGGCGGGTTCCCCGGACCCAAACGAGGCAGGTCGAGGAAGTCCACGCCCAGACCGTGGTGGGGGTGGCTTTTACACATTTGTCGTGAGGGATGGTCAGGCTAGATGGACGGGGGTTCCAATAGGTCGCTAGGCAGAGGCGTCGCAGGCTGACAAGTCCTTCTACATGGCTGGAGCGGGGCGGCTTTAGCTGGCGAAGTGTGCTGTCACTGGTCCCCGGGATTGGGAGGCTCCTTCCGTCCTGGACCCTGGGGTCCGGCCTTACAGGAGCCTGTGTGGAGACCAGAAAGAAACTTTTTAACTGTGTGCAGTGAAGGTGGCTCAGAGGGAAGGGCCTAATTGGTGAAATATGGGCCCAGCTTAGATGAGAGACCAGTGAGGAGTGGTGTTCTCAAGTCACCCAGAGCGAGACGGTCGTAGTGTGGGCCCGGATTGAGGTTTTCAGGCGTCCAAGTGTGGACGAAATCGAGTGGGCAGTGGGACGGCTAACAGGGCACAGACTCGAGATCCGGCCTCCACCAGGGACTTCCTGTGCCGGCCCGTCCCTATTTCCTGGCTGCCCTGCTGGTGGCCAGCGCTGTCCTGCACGTGATAGCTAAGGTAGCAGAGACACTGGTCAGCCATTATCAACCACCGCATCCCCCCATCGTCCCTGTTTTCCTTGTTAAATTGTGACTAGCTGCATACATGTACTTTGGTGGCCCCAAAGTGGAAGCAATTCAAGGGGCAATTTGTTTTTATTTTATTTATTTATTTTTGGCTGTGCTGGGTCTTCGTTGCTGCTGGGGCCTTTGCTCTCATTGAGAAGAGCAGGGGCTGCTCTCTGGTTGTGGCGGGCCGACTTCTCATTTTGTGGCTTCTCCTCTTACGGAGCCCGGGCTCTAGAGCATTTGGGCTTCCGCAGTTGTGGCACGTGGGCTCGGTGATTACGGCTTCCGGGTTATCTGGCACAAGCTCAACGGATGTGGCGCATGGGCTTAGTTGTTCCGTGGCATGCGGGATCTGCCCGGATCAAGGTCCGAACCCGGGTCTCCAGCATTGGCAGGCAGATAGATTCTTTACCACTGAGTTACCAAGGAAGCCGTCTTTACAATTTAATTTTTATTAAAACATCTTTTTTTGTATTGAGGAATAGCAGATTAACAATGTTGTGACAGTTTCAGGTGGACGGCAAAGGACTCAGCCACATTTATACATATATCCATTCTTCCCCTAACTTCAAGGAGCAATTTGTTCTGGGCATCTTTTTTCTTCCTTGTGCACCAGGAATATAATTTTTAAAGAATCTCCACCACCAGGGTACTGGCAGAATCCAACACCCTTCCCCCCCAAACACATTTCTTCCCTCTCAGTCAGGACCATTGACAGGAACTGCTTAAATGTGCAAGGTTTTCTTGAGAGCCTGTGACCGCGCACCTCGCAGCAGGCACGCTTCCAGCTGACGGAGTCGACGCGGCTGCTCCTGCTAGGCTGGCAAGCAGCTATGTCCCAGGGAACACTCAGCCGCACGTGCAGGTCCCATCCTGACGCAAAGGAAAGCAATGACAGGGAGCTGCTTGTCTGAGGGCTGCCACCGCCCAAGGAAACAGCCTCACTTCTCTCTGATGGCCACATGGGAAAACTTGTTGAGCTCCGCTTTCTAAACCATTAGACCAGGGAATCCCCTGGTGGTCCAGCGGATAAGAATCCACTTGCCAATGCATGGGACACGTGTTCGACCCCTGGTCTGGGAAGACAGCACATGCTGCAGAGCAACTATGCCAGTGTGCCACAACTACTGAGCTCCTGCCCTGCAGCTCCTGAAACCCACGTGCCCTGGAGCCCATACTCCACAGCAAGGAGAGCAATGGGAAGCCCGGGCATCACAATGCGTAGGCCCTGCTCGGCACAGCTAGAGAAAGCCTGCATGCAGCAACCAACACCCAGGCCCGCCGAAGAATAATTAACTAATTTTAAACAATGCAAGGCCCTAACTTTAATCAAGCTTTTCACTGAATCAACAGACAGATAGTGGTTCCGTTATATGATATGGGGAGCTCTTGGGAAAATCATTGGGGAAACGAAAAGAACCCAGAGCCTCATTCGGACATAAAACCTGAAGATGCCTATTAGACACTGAAACATTCTGGTCACTTGTCCTGCTGAGGCCTTCCTTGCTCTGTCCATAAAGATGGGGAGTTTATTTCAGTCTCTCAAGCCTGTTATCTCCCAAGTCTTTTGTTTTGCCCTTAAATCCCATTACAACAGACTTATTTACACTTTCTCCTGGTTCTCAGAGGCCTGGACTCTTAACAGTGCGGACAAAGGCAGTGTGTCACAGTGAAAAGAACAAGGACTTTGCAGTCAGGCAGGTGTGGGCTCAAACTCTGTCATCAGTGCTTTCAACCTCCCTGAAACCAAACAAGCTGTGAACCCTCCCTGATTTTAACACCTCCCTCAATGTGACAACCGAGAACGACCCTGTGTGGAAGAGGACCTTGCAGGACGCTTGGTTCTAAACAGGTGTCAGCTACAACAGATCTTCCTGCCGTTGCCTTCAGCTGAGCTTCTAAGAGTGGAAGCAGATAGCGGTCCATTGGATCCTCTTCCTAACTCCTCCCCTCGACTGCCGTCAGTGTCCGAGTCCCCGGTGGCTGCAGCATAAAACCCCCATGTCCTGGGCTGTGTCTGCAGACACTACACGGGGTCTCCCCACGCCCATGGCTTCCACCCATTTCCAACTCTGGGCCTGGCCTCACGCCCTTCCCTTGACCAGAAACGCACCCCTCATTTCTCTTGGAGCGTTCACATCCTAAAGACCCTCAGGGATGAACTCAGGTTCATAAGCCATCAACGGTTTATCCCATACCTGGGATTCCAATCCAAACAACACTCAGTTCCTAAATTCACTACCGGAATTTAGGATCTATTCAAGAAAGACACTAAATCTATAACTTGAGGAACTTCAGGTCCCCCCCCAGCCGTGGCCACACTGCTGAGTTTGCAGGATCTCAGTTCCCCAGCCAGGCTAGGGCCTGGGCTCAGGGAAGTGAAAGTGCTGAGTCCTAACAGCTGGACCTCCAGGGAATCTCTGAAGCTGCCCTGTGTCCTTTGAAATCTGCACAATCTCTCAAGAAGGGGTGTCTTTGCTTCCTATGGCTGCCGTAACCACCCAGCACACACAGCACAGTCCTGTCCTGCGAGTCTGCAGTGAACCCGATGGGGCTCGAATCCAGGGTCAGTGGGGCTGTACCCTGTCTGGAGTCGTCAGGGCAGAATGCGTTTCTCTCCCTGTTCCTGGACTCTGGGGGCTGCCTGCATCCTGGTCTCACGGCCCCTTCCTGTGTCTTCACAGCTCATCACTCGTGCCTCTGCCTCTGCTCTCACGTCTTCCTCTCTCTCAGTCTCTTGCCCCTACTCCATGAGGACCAGGATGATAACACTGAACCACGTGGAGAATGCAAAAATAGAGTCCCCCACGTCACCATCCTTAACTTCATCGTGTCTGCAAAATCTCCTCCTTTGTTGTGTCAAAGGAGGGATTCATATGGTCTGGGGTTAGGGGCACGGGCATTCTTCCTTCTTCCATGCAGAGGACTCAGAGTATTGGGGGCCAGGACCACAAGGGGATCTATTCTGGAGCAGGTCTCCCCGACCTCGTCTCAGGGTCCCTTCCGTCTCCAATGTAGGCACAAAGTGTCTGCTGAAGCCAACAGCTCCATGTTTAAGTTTTGCTCTTTACACTTAAGGCCGGTGCCAGGTCTCAGCCTTTGACTGCAGGAGGTGAGGGTCCCCTGGCCTCTCACACTTGAGTGTCACTGCTGAGTGACAGGAGCGAGCCCGTCCTTGTCTCTGGTCCAGGCTCAAGTTACCAGCACCTGATTCCACACGCCTTCTCTCTACCAGCCCCCACGCCTCAATCCCGAGACAGCATGCCAGCTGTGCACCTCTGTTCTTATCCCCACTGCTCCCCTCAGATAAAATGTCCAGGATACCGGTGCCCAACTTCCCAGTCCCATGGTGAGTGATCTGATCCGCAAACAACTTGCAGGGCTGGGCTGGCTTCTGAGAAAGAGCCACTGCTGGAGTGGATGGTCTCCAGTCAGGCTTCCTGGAAGCAGAGCAAGAGAGAGGATTCCAGAGTTTCCTGGAGGGGTCACTGGAGGGAATCCGGGCAGCACAGAGCCAGGAGCTAGCCAGGGTCAGGTCTGAGGGGAGGTGGCATGCTGCAGCCTGACCGAGGGGCTCTGAGCACACACTTCAGCCCACGGCTGGCCTCACTTGGGGCTCCAGAGCCCTGCGCTAGGGCAGTCCTGGCTGTTGGCTGCTCCCAGGAGTGGGTGGCGGGCAACTGTCTGAAGAAGGGACTGTGGCTCAGCTGAGGGCAGTCTCTGCAACAGAGTGAGGGCCTCTGTGAGACCACTGAGCAGCCTGGGTACAGACACCACACTGTGCATCCACGGCACGCACTATATCTTATAAATACTTTGAGAGAAAACGATGAGACTCTCTGGGAAACAACATCAGATTCTTTGGAAACAGAGGTGGCAATTAGCATACTGATCTGGGGTGAGATGAGAGATTATAAGACTCCAAAGCACATGAAAGGAAGTGAAAATGAAAGTCGCTCAGTCTTGTCTGACTCTTTGCAACCCCATGGACTGTATAGCCCATGGAATTCCCCAGGCCAGGATACGCTCTCCAGACCCAGCCCAGAGGGACAGGTGTTCATGACGTCTGTGTGTGTTTATGTGTGTGCATCTGTGTTTGTGTGTGAATAAGTATGTGTGTGTCTATTTGTGTGTATGTGCCTATATATGTGTGTGTGTGTGTTTGGACATAGGGAAATGTTTGTGTGTGTTTCTATGTGCGTGTATATTTGTGTGTGTTTATATGTGTCTATGTAATCTGTGTGGACATGCAGGTGTGGGTATATGTATGTGTATTCATAGGATTACAGGCATCTGTGTGTGTGTGTTTCCATGTGTTGTGCATCTGCCTGTGAAGGGGGCTAGGGACAGACAGGCACCAATCAGCTGACACACAGGAGTTCCGGGGCTAGAAAGGCAGAGAATGAGCAGGGAGGAGAGGATGTCAGGACCCAGGAGGAATGGGAGGAGAGAAAAAGCTTGAGTTGAGACTGGGGGCGGTTCAAAAGAGGAAAGGACTTGAGGGCTTTGGAAGGGGACTAGCACGTAGGTAGGCCCGGAGGGCAGGGTTTGCAGGCTCCAGCTGGGACCAGGCTGAGAAGGGCTGGGTTGCTCTGGGGTGCGGGGTGGGGGTGTCTGGGTGGGGAAGAAGACCTGCAGGAGAGAGAATGTCCACCCGGGGACGCCAAACGTCCTTCCACAGAGTTCGCCAGACGCTGAGACCCCTGAGTGGATGAAACCGACTCAGACCCCTAAGCGGAGGCTGAAAAAGAGCCAGAGCCAAGGAAGGGGAGGGGATGGAGGACAGAAGAATCCAGAACCCGAGATGGGGTAGGGGAGGAAATGGAGGACGAGTGAGACCCTGGTGAGCAGAGCCAGAAGAATCTAGCAACTGGAGAGAGGGAGGGGGAGAGAATCAAGGATGGGGCAGGCCTAGGAGTGTGCAGAGCCCAGAAAGGTCTAGAAAAGCCGGGGAGAGGAGACGAATTGAGGGGGGCCAGGATGAACACATCCTGCCCTGACGGACGGGAGGGGAAAGTCGGGGTGAGGAGTAACTCGGCGGGCGGGGAAGTGGGGTGCTGCGGGGGGAGGGGGGCTACTTGCGCAGTTCCCGTTCTTGAGGCAAAAGAGGCCTGAGTCGCCCCCAGCGCTGCTGGAGCCGCCAGCCTCCCTGCGCCTCGCGCAGCTCAGAGCTTGTTGGATCCACAGCGGCCGCGCTCTTCGTCGGGCGGCCCTTCCCCTCCGAGGGCGCCTCCGTGGCGCAGAGCTTCTCCTTCCCCCTGTTCTCTCCCCTCTTCTGTCCCTTGAAGACCGGCGCCCGGGCCCTGTGCCCCCGACTCCTCTCTAGGGCCCCAGGGCCCCTCCCGGCCCTCCTCCCTCAGGTCGGGAAGCGGCCTCCCGGCTCCGCGCCCGGCGCTGCCCTGCTCGCCACACTGCCCTCTCCTCCCGGGCTCCCCGCCCGAGGTTTCCCCTTGAAGCCCCTTCTGCCCTCGGCCCTCCTGCCTCCTGCCTCCTGCAGACCCGGCCCTGGGCCTGCGCTGCGCGCGCCTGCCCGACCCTCACCCCAGCAGGAGAAGAAAGTCAGCAGGCGACCAGGCAGGAGGCCACAGCTCCCTTTTATTTCTCCAGGGTCAGGTGTGTGTCTTGTCAGAAAGGCATGTTGACGGCAACAGCCAAAGTTTGGTTTCAGATTTTCTCCCAGCGTTTGGGAAATGGCAACTTAGGAGCCAATATAGTAAGTCAAATCCGATGTGTTTTTCCAAACTCGTCCTCATAACGTTAGTAACATTTCTTCAGTTTCAAATCACTCTTCGTTAGGCAGGTGCGACTAGTATTTATAATTAGCAAGGAAACTTAAGTCTCTGTTTTAAACTTGCCACAAGGATGCCTCTGCTTATACAATAATATATGACGTCCTTTTAAGATTTTCTGAAGATAGTATAGATGGCGAACGGATATATCAAGAGAAATTAAATCAGTCACTTTTGCTGGTTGATGTTTTGTGCTTTTAAATACGTACATCAGCTTATTTTTTTAAACAATTCAGGTATAATTGGCTGTATGTCATGGATGTTATCTTCTGTAGTACAAATATCAACATCCTTGTAAGCGGGTTTAAGGGTTTATGGACTTGCTCCATTCCATATATCATTACTTTATTATTTATGAATTTCTCGACCTTCTCTGTGAGGAATTCAGTAACCGTCTCCATTAAGTCACACACAGTTGAACAACAAACTAACCTGACGTCAATACCAGATATGGACTTAATAGTGAACCTTCCTCAGATTACGGGAACCTGAGAAACACTTCATTTCTAAGCGCTTACGGTAAGTCACTTAAATGGAGCTCATGAATGTAGTGATAATTCTTCACTTTTTAACTGGGGATTTCGAAATGGGAATTCTTGCTCATTCAGAGCATATAAATTCAGGACTTGGACTGAAAGGAAAGACACACTCAGACAAGCTCACTTTTCTGGCATGGAGAGATTGATTTCTTTAACCATGACCGAGCTAATGGAAACTCTTCAAGATACACTTGCTACTGTTCTCACAGAGAAAGCCAATAAATTTGCAGAAGATCAATTACTAGCATACAAACTGGAGCAGGCCCGGACCATCTTCAAACGGCTGCTTAAAACCTTAGTCAAACCTCTCGTGAGATGGGCCCTAAAACAGATAGGTTCCATGGCATGGAACCAGCTGGGCCTGAGCTCTCTACAGAGTTAGAAAGGCGATGTTTCGTCAAAAGAGACGTGACGTCTTTAGTCTTTACGGTTTAATCTCTACTTATCTGCCACTTGGGTATCTATGCTGATCTTGGCGAAGTCTCCCGGAAACGCAGCATTACGTTAAAAAGTTTATCACAAGTTTATGATTTAACTAACGAGACTAACCTTAACCCACAAGACTGATTTGAACCTGGAGAGACATCACTAACACGATGCTCACGGTCTTCAGGACACAAAGATTACCAGCCTGCCTTCCTGCAGTGGCTCCTCCACTGCAGGAAGCAGGACAAACCACAGAAACCGAATTTTTGCTGTTCCCGGCAACGCCCACATCTTACCTTCCGGGCCCGTGTGCCTGTTCCGTCCTTCTTTGTGACCCTTTGGACTGTGGCTCCCCGGGCTCCCGTGTCCATGGGGGGTTTCCCAGGCAAAAATACTGTGGTGGCCTGCCATTTCCTACGCCAGCGGATCTCACGCATCCGGAGACCAGACTCATGTCCCCGGCATGTCCTGCGCTGCAGGCATCTTCTTTACCGCTGAGCCACCCTAAAGAAATAAAGGGCATCTGAACTCTCCCGTGGCCTCCCGCCCGTTTCTGTGCTGACTTCCCTTCTCCTGGAGGCCGGAGACGCCGGGCAGGGGCAGACCAGGGAAGGGCCGGACTGTAACCAAGCAGGACCCACTGAGGCTTTCCCAGAAGAAACCCCCAGTCACCTCCTCCACCGGCCTTTTGTCTGTAGACAGTCTTTCACCAAATAATCCATTGAGGGGCTTCCCTGGTGGTCTGGTGGCTAAGGCTCCACCAGTCAAATTCAGCGGCAGAAGGAAGGATCCAGGTCCGGGAGCAAAGATCGCCGCTCATGCCTCCGGGCGAGGTTGCGGGGAAATCTGGCCCCAGCACACAGAGGCCCAACTTCGCCAAGGAGATCTGGCGGTGACAGCCGGGAGCAAGTGGAAGGACAGGGTCCTGGGGGCAGGAGGGCTGAGGGACCCGAGTCCCAGCGGGCCGGAAGGCTGCGAGGTGCCAGAGGGCACATTCCGGGGCACCGGGAGCCCTGAGGAGGCGGGCTGGGCGCAGCAGGGGCGGCGCTTGCGCAGACGGGCTCCCGAGCTCCCGAGCTCCGCGGAGGGGCCGGAGCTCCGCGGGCGGCCGCCCAGAGGCGGCGGGAGGCGGGGGGCGCGGGGCCCGGGCGCCCGTCTTCAAGGGACAGAATAGGGTCAGAACAGAGCCAAGCAGAAGCTTCGCGCCACGGAGGAGCCCCCCGGCGTGTAAGGACCGCGCCGGAGGGGAAGCGTGTGGACGGCGGTGGGTGTGGACTCCAACCAAGAAGCTCCGTGCTTCCCAAGGCGGGGCCCGGGAGGCCGGCGGTTCCAACGGCGCTGGATGCACCGGAGGCCTGTCTCTGCCTCAAGGAGGGAGACTGGGAATGCAGCCCCGTTCCTCCCCCATCAGATAGTCCCCACCCCGACTCTGTCCTCCATCCCTCAGGGCAGTGCCCCCCCCCCCCTAAACTCATCCCCCATCCCTGGCTTTTGAAGATTCTTCTGGGCTCCTCACACTCCTAGGCCTGCCCCATCCTCGATTCTCTGCCCCTCGCTGCTCTCCAGGTTCTAGATTTCAGAGCCGCTGGGACCTGGGCTGCGGTGCTTCCACGTGGACCCACGTCTTCTTGAGCCACAGACAGCACGAAAAGGACTAGGGCCTAAATATAACCCTACGGACATGAACAGCTGGGGCCAATGATGCACGAGATAAAAAGAGAAAAAGATCAAAACTCCAGTCACCCCTTCGGAGCTGGAGAACGAAGGCGGGGGTCCCGGACGCGATGCCTGCACAGAGCACCACCAAGCGGCTGGGCAGACCTCGCATTCAGCCCCCCAGCCCAGTGCTGGACCCAGGCTGCCCTCACCCCATTTAATGGCCCAGGTTTCCCACATGCGCCCCCACACCCGCTCACCCCGTTGGACCAAACAAGGCAACTTGTCCCTTGTTTGACTCCCTTCCTGATGCACCCAGAGCTCCAAGAAAACCTTGTCTGAATTTCCTGTCTGGCCTCTTGTCAAAGTCTGCTGACTTAGGATTCCAAGAACCCTGGTGGGGATCACACCCTTCTTGCTCTTCAGGCTCTCAGGTCAACACCCTCCTCCCTTTCCTCCCTCCCCGCTCCCTGTGTGCTAGAGGCTTCTGTCCTCATGCCATCCCTTCCCTGGACCCTGGATTCGTTTTGCCTACATTCTGATCTCAGTTTGGTTCACCTACTCACACGTCTCAGCATCTCTCAAACTCGGTCGAAGCGTGACTTTTGACTTCCGAGGTGGGCATTCGCTTTCCTACAGAGCTCCTCCTGATGCTGGAGGTCCCACCCAGACCCCCCTCTGACAAAAATCCTGCCCTTCTCAGCCTGGTCCCAGCCGGAGCCTGGAAAGCCTGCCCTCTCTCCCACCCTCTAGACCCCACCCCAAGACCTCTCATCATGGACCTCCCTCACTTTCCCTGGGCTCCAGTCTAGGAAGCCTTTACTCACACACCCAAGGCCCAGCGCGATTCCTTGGTTTTAAATTCTAAAATTAAGTGATTGCATTGGCAATTTTGAAAGGCACTTTCCACTTACAGCTCCTACAAAACACTGCCTATATTCCCCGTGGTGTACGATCCACCCTTGAGGCTGTCTTAGGGCTTCTCAGGTGGCACTAGTGTTCAGGAATCGGCCTGCCAGTGCAGGACACACAGGAGACACGGATCCATCCCTGGGTAGAGGAGATCGCCTGCAGAAGGAAATGGCAACCCAATCCCAGGATTCTTCCTTGCCTGGAGAATTCCATGGACAGAGGAGCCTGTCTTCCTCCCAGCAGTGTGTACCTCCCAGTCCCCTCCCCCATATTTCAAGCCCCTGCCCTCCTACTAGAAACCACTAGCCATTCAAACTATCGGTGCGTCTGCTGCTGCTTTGTGGCACAGGCCAGCTTGCTTATGGTGACCTGTGTTATGCTCCGTGTCCAAGTCCCCGAATAAACTGAGAGAACAAATCCATCAAGGCAATGCAAAAGCAAGAAGGGAGTTTATTCATTGCTAACTCGAGTTAGGGCACCCTGCCGCACCCAATACAGTAGAACAAAGACAGGGAGTAGGCAAGGGCGGATTGGTTGCAAGGGTCTCTTGGCATCTACTAATTGGCTAGATTTATTTCCACAGGCGCGCGGGCTTTCTCAGGGGATTTCTCCTATTGGTCAAGCTACACCGCCTGTGGGAGTTCCCGGTGCCTCAGCTTTCCTAGAGACTAAACCTCAGACCTAGCCTGCCCCTTAGAGCCTGTTTTGGCTCCAGTTAGGTCCTAACAACCTGTAACTATTTTCTCCCATCCAGTACGTCATTGCTCTCCAGTCCGTGTTTTCCTTCGTTGTACAAAACTTTTCAGCTCCGTTAGGTCCAGGTAGATCCACTGGAGAACAGATAGGCTACCCACTCCAGTATTCTTGGGCTTCCCTTGTGGCTCAGCTACTAAAGAATCCGCCTGCAGTGTTGGAGACGTGGGTGTGATCCCTGGGTTGCAAAGATCCCCTGGAGAAGGGAGAGGTTACCCACTCCAGTACTCTGGCCTGGAGAATTCCATGGACTGTGAGGTCCATTGGGTCGCAAAGAGTCGGACACGACTGAGCAACTTTCACTTCATTTTAAATTTCCTAACGTGAAATTGATCAGAGACCAGTGCTTCTCAAAATGGTCTTCCCTCTGTGAAGCACTTTTGCAAAACCATCAGAGGACAACAAGTATCTGTGAATGACTGAAAGATACGGTGACACACATCAGCACAATGTAATGGGTTCAGAAACTGCATTACAGTAACCAGAAGTATGACTTGGGAACATCAGGACATGCCAGGTTTGTAGGAATTCCATAATGTTTAACACATCTCTATTAATAGCAACCAGCCACAGCAGAACTCTAGAAGACTCACATTTGATAAGGCGCCCCATGGTATGTAACACCCCGTGATGCTAGTTAATCTGATATTTGCCTCTGAGCTCACAGTTGCCTCACAGTTCCTCTGGAACACTCACAGTTAGTTAGAGAAAGAGACTTCCCATCTGCTCTCCAAGGCAGCTCATCACTCCAGGAAGAACCAAATTCCAGCCTTGTCCCAGCTTACTATTAAAAGTAAACTTCTTTACCTAATTAAATTGAACGTAACCTCAATCCATCCTCCCTATTTTAAAAACATTGATCATTTTCCGTATCCACATCATGTGTCTCTTGTTTCTCCCTATCCAAATCCATAAACTTATCCTCTTCTTCTATTTCAAGAAAAACTACTGTTATTTTCTGCATCTTCTTTGGACAGCAAACGTATGTCCTACTCGCCTTCCAATCTCTTACCAGTTTTAGTAACTGTAAATACATTGCATGTTTAAAATCCCTTAAAACGTACAACCAAGAAACAAGCAATTGTATTTCCTTTTACGAACATGAGATTTCATAAAGCATACTTTTTCTTTAGGTGGTACGAGATGTGTGTTTAATAAACATATTGAGTGTTTTTATTCATAAGAAGGTAAAGATAAAGCAACATTGCCTTGTTCAGCAGTCAGTGTTTCAGAATTTCATGTAAAATTGATTTCAACCTTCCATGCATTCTCATCATTTTACTGAATTTAGCAAAACCCTCAAGTTCTAAATTCCCAAGAATCCGGAAAAACAAAATAGAACTCTTTTAAAGAGTTGACCTAGAAACTTCTCTACCTGTTATCTCTATTATTTGTGACAATATCATCATAGTTAATTTTCTTGCAGTCAAGGTCGGGTGGGAATCTCCCGTGCTGGCTCCCGGCATCAAAGTATGTAACAGATACCACTTTCCGGGACAATGAAAGTTGAAGATAATGTTGGCGACTCATGTCTCCATCGGTTCACACACAGTTGAACCACAAACTAACCTGACCTGACGTCAATACCGGATATGGACTTAATGGTGAACATTTCCCAGAGCATGTGAACCTTCGAAACGCTTTACTTGTAAGCCCTTACCAAAGTCAATTAAATGGAGCTCACATATGGCGCAATACTTCTGCACTTTTTAGAGACAAACTAGGCTTCTTCCTGGAGAAGGAAATGGCAACCCGCTCCCGGGTTCTTGCCTGGAGAACCCCAGGGACCGGGGAGCCTGGTGGGCTGCCGTCTATGGGGTCGCACAGAGTTGGACACGATTGAAGCGACTTAGCAGCAGCAGCAGCGGCAGAAGCAGGCTTCTTACAACACAGAGAAGTCAGAAATCCCCAGTTCAGCAAGTCCCCAGTTCAGCAAACTGGGGATTCCCAACTGCCACTTTTGAGAGACTGTGTTGACTAACATCCCAAACGCCACTTTTGAGAGACTGTGTTGACTAACATCCCAAACGCCACTTTTGAGAGACTGTGTTGACTAACATCCCAAACGCCACTTTTGAGAGACTGTGTTGACTAACATCCCAAACGCCACTTTTGAGAGACTGTGTCGACTAACATTCCAAATGCCACTTTTGAGAGACTGTGTTGTTAAAAAGCCTAACATTCCAAAGGCCACTTTTGAGAGACTGTGTTGACTAACATTCCAAATGCCACGTTTTAGAGACTCTGTTGTAAAAAAGCCTACATTACAAATCCCTTTAGAGACTTTGTGTTGTATAAAAGCCCACTTTGTCAAAAAAAAGTGGAGGATTCTTGCTCCTTCAGAGCAAATAAATTCAAGCACTTGGACTGCAAGGTACAGACACACTCACACAAGCTCACTTTTCTGGCATGGAGAGACTGACCGAGCTAATGGAAACTCTTCAAGACACACTTGCTACTGTTCTCACAGAGGAAGCCAGTAGATTTGTAGAAGATCAATTACTAGCACAGGGACTGGAGCAGGCCTGGACTCCCTTCAGATGGCTGCTTAAAGGCCTAGTCAAAGGCGTGGTGAGCTGGGCCCTAAAAAGATAGGTTCCGTGGCATGGAACCAGCTGGGCCTGAGCTCTCTACAGAGTTAGAAAGGCGATGTTTCGTCAAAAGAGACGTGACGTCTTTAGTCTTTACGGTTTAATCTCTACTTATCTGCCACTTGGGTATCTATGCTGATCTTGGCGAAGTCTCCCGGAAACGCAGCATTACGTTAAAAAGTTTATCACAAGTTTATGATTTAACTAACAAGACTAACCTTAACCCACAAGACTGATTTGAACCTGGAGAGACATCACTAACACGATGCTCACGGTCTTCAGGACACAAAGATTACCAGCCTGCCTTCCTGCAGTGGCTCCTCCACTGCAGGAAGCAGGACAAACCACAGAAACCGAATTTTTGCTGTTCCCGGCAACGCCCACATCTTACCTTCCGGGCCCGTGTGCCTGTTCCGTCCTTCTTTGTGACCCTTTGGACTGTGGCTCCCCGGGCTCCCGTGTCCATGGGGGTTTCCCAGGCAAAAATACTGTGGTGGCCTGCCATTTCCTACGCCAGCGGATCTCACGCATCCGGAGACCAGACTCATGTCCCCGGCATGTCCTGCGCTGCAGGCATCTTCTTTACCGCTGAGCCACCCTAAAGAAATAAAGGGCATCTGAACTCTCCCGTGGCCTCCCGCCCGTTTCTGTGCTGACTTCCTTCTCCTGGAGGCCGGAGACGCCGGGCAGGGGCAGACCAGGGAAGGGCCGGACTGTAACCAAGCAGGACCCACTGAGGCTTTCCCAGAAGAAACCCCCAGTCACCTCCTCCACCGGCCTTTTGTCTGTAGACAGTCTTTCACCAAATAATCCATTGAGGGGCTTCCCTGGTGGTCTGGTGGCTAAGGCTCCACCAGTCAAATTCAGCGGCAGAAGGAAGGATCCAGGTCCGGGAGCAAAGATCGCCGCTCATGCCTCCGGGCGAGGTTGCGGGGAAATCTGGCCCCAGCACACAGAGGCCCAACTTCGCCAAGGAGATCTGGCGGTGACAGCCGGGAGCAAGTGGAAGGACAGGGTCCTGGGGGCAGGAGGGCTGAGGGACCCGAGTCCCAGCGGGCCGGAAGGCTGCGAGGTGCCAGAGGGCACATTCCGGGGCACCGGGAGCCCTGAGGAGGCGGGCTGGGCGCAGCAGGGGCGGCGCTTGCGCAGACGGGCTCCCGAGCTCCCGAGCTCCGCGGAGGGGCCGGAGCTCCGCGGGCGGCCGCCCAGAGGCGGCGGGAGGCGGGGGCGCGGGGCCCGGGCGCCCGTCTTCAAGGGACAGAATAGGGTCAGAACAGAGCCAAGCAGAAGCTTCGCGCCACGGAGGAGCCCCCCGGCGTGTAAGGACCGCGCCGGAGGGGGAAGCGTGTGGACGGCGGTGGGTGTGGACTCCAACCAAGAAGCTCCGTGCTTCCCAAGGCGGGGCCCGGGAGGCCGGCGGTTCCAACGGCGCTGGATGCACCGGAGGCCTGTCTCTGCCTCAAGGAGGGAGACTGGGAATGCAGCCCCGTTCCTCCCCCATCAGATAGTCCCCACCCCGACTCTGTCCTCCATCCCTCAGGGCAGTGCCCCCCCCCCCCTAAACTCATCCCCCATCCCTGGCTTTTGAAGATTCTTCTGGGCTCCTCACACTCCTAGGCCTGCCCCATCCTCGATTCTCTGCCCCTCGCTGCTCTCCAGGTTCTAGATTTCAGAGCCGCTGGGACCTGGGCTGCGGTGCTTCCACGTGGACCCACGTCTTCTTGAGCCACAGACAGCACGAAAAGGACTAGGGCCTAAATATAACCCTACGGACATGAACAGCTGGGGCCAATGATGCACGAGATAAAAAGAGAAAAAGATCAAAACTCCAGTCACCCCTTCGGAGCTGGAGAACGAAGGCGGGGGTCCCGGACGCGATGCCTGCACAGAGCACCACCAAGCGGCTGGGCAGACCTCGCATTCAGCCCCCCAGCCCAGTGCTGGACCCAGGCTGCCCTCACCCCATTTAATGGCCCAGGTTTCCCACATGCGCCCCCACACCCGCTCACCCCGTTGGACCAAACAAGGCAACTTGTCCCTTGTTTGACTCCCTTCCTGATGCACCCAGAGCTCCAAGAAAACCTTGTCTGAATTTCCTGTCTGGCCTCTTGTCAAAGTCTGCTGACTTAGGATTCCAAGAACCCTGGTGGGGATCACACCCTTCTTGCTCTGCAGGCTCTCAGGTCAACACCCTCCTCCCTTTCCTCCCTCCCCGCTCCCTGTGTGCTAGAGGCTTCTGTCCTCATGCCATCCCTTCCCTGGACCCTGGATTCGTTTTGCCTACATTCTGATCTCAGTTTGGTTCACCTACTCACACATCTCAGCAGCTCTCAAACTCGGTCGAAGCGTGACTTTTGACTTCCGAGGTGGGCATTCGCTTTCCTACAGAGCTCCTCCTGATGCTGGAGGTCCCACCCACACCCCCTCTGACAAAAATCCTGCCCTTCTCAGCCTGGTCCCAGCCGGAGCCTGGAAAGCCTGCCCTCTCTCCCACCCTCTAGACCCCACCCCAAGACCTCTCACCATGGACCTCCCTCACTTTCCCTGGGCTCCAGTCTAGGAAGCCTTTACTCACACACCCAAGGCCCAGCGCGATTCCTTGGTTTTAAATTCTAAAATTAAGTGATTGCATTGGCAATTTTGAAAGGCACTTTCCACTTACAGCTCCTACAAAACACTGCCTATATTCCCCGTGGTGTACGATCCACCCTTGAGGCTGTCTTAGGGCTTCTCAGGTGGCACTAGTGTTCAGGAATCGGCCTGCCAGTGCAGGACACACAGGAGACACGGATCCATCCCTGGGTAGAGGAGATCGCCTGCAGAAGGAAATGGCAACCCAATCCCAGGATTCTTCCTTGCCTGGAGAATTCCATGGACAGAGGAGCCTGTCTTCCTCCCAGCAGTGTGTACCTCCCAGTCCCCCTCCCCCATATTTCAAGCCCCTGCCCTCCTACTAGAAACCACTAGCCATTCAAACTATCGGTGCGTCTGCTGCTGCTTTGTGGCACAGGCCAGCTTGCTTATGGTGACCTGTGTTATGCTCCGTGTCCAAGTCCCCGAATAAACTGAGAGAACAAATCCATCAAGGCAATGCAAAAGCAAGAAGGGAGTTTATTCATTGCTAACTCGAGTTAGGGCACCCTGCCGCACCCAATACAGTAGAACAAAGACAGGGAGTAGGCAAGGGCGGATTGGTTGCAAGGGTCTCTTGGCATCTACTAATTGGCTAGATTTATTTCCACAGGCGCGCGGGCTTTCTCAGGGGATTTCTCCTATTGGTCAAGCTACACCGCCTGTGGGAGTTCCCGGTGCCTCAGCTTTCCTAGAGACTAAACCTCAGACCTAGCCTGCCCCTTAGAGCCTGTTTTGGCTCCAGTTAGGTCCTAACAACCTGTAACTATTTTCTCCCATCCAGTACGTCATTGCTCTCCAGTCCGTGTTTTCCTTCGTTGTACAAAACTTTTCAGCTCCGTTAGGTCCAGGTAGATCCACTGGAGAACAGATAGGCTACCCACTCCAGTATTCTTGGGCTTCCCTTGTGGCTCAGCTACTAAAGAATCCGCCTGCAGTGTTGGAGACGTGGGTGTGATCCCTGGGTTGCAAAGATCCCCTGGAGAAGGGAGAGGTTACCCACTCCAGTACTCTGGCCTGGAGAATTCCATGGACTGTGAGGTCCATTGGGTCGCAAAGAGTCGGACACGACTGAGCAACTTTCACTTCATTTTAAATTTCCTAACGTGAAATTGATCAGAGACCAGTGCTTCTCAAAATGGTCTTCCCTCTGTGAAGCACTTTTGCAAAACCATCAGAGGACAACAAGTATCTGTGAATGACTGAAAGATACGGTGACACACATCAGCACAATGTAATGGGTTCAGAAACTGCATTACAGTAACCAGAAGTATGACTTGGGAACATCAGGACATGCCAGGTTTGTAGGAATTCCATAATGTTTAACACATCTCTATTAATAGCAACCAGCCACAGCAGAACTCTAGAAGACTCACATTTGATAAGGCGCCCCATGGTATGTAACACCCCCGTGATGCTAGTTAATCTGATATTTGCCTCTGAGCTCACAGTTGCCTCACAGTTCCTCTGGAACACTCACAGTTAGTTAGAGAAAGAGACTTCCCATCTGCTCTCCAAGGCAGCTCATCACTCCAGGAAGAACCAAATTCCAGCCTTGTCCCAGCTTACTATTAAAAGTAAACTTCTTTACCTAATTAAATTGAACGTAACCTCAATCCATCCTCCCTATTTTAAAAACATTGATCATTTTCCGTATCCACATCATGTGTCTCTTGTTTCTCCCTATCCAAATCCGCAAACTTATCCTCTTCTTCTATTTCAAGAAAAACTACTGTTATTTTCTGCATCTTCTTTGGACAGCAAACGTATGTCCTACTCGCCTTCCAATCTCTTACCAGTTTTAGTAACTGTAAATACATTGCATGTTTAAAATCCCTTAAAACGTACAACCAAGAAACAAGCAATTGTATTTCCTTTTACGAACATGAGATTTCATAAAGCATACTTTTTCTTTAGGTGGTACGAGATGTGTGTTTAATAAACATATTGAGTGTTTTTATTCATAAGAAGGTAAAGATAAAGCAACATTGCCTTGTTCAGCAGTCAGTGTTTCAGAATTTCATGTAAAATTGATTTCAACCTTCCATGCATTCTCATCGTTTTACTGAATTTAGCAAAACCCTCAAGTTCTAAATTCCCAAGAACCGGAAAAACAAAATAGAACTCTTTTAAAGAGTTGACCTAGAAACTTCTCTACCTGTTATCTCTATTATTTGTGACAATATCATCATAGTTAATTTTCTTGCAGTCAAGGTCGGGTGGGAATCTCCCGTGCTGGCTCCCGGCATCAAAGTATGTAACAGATACCACTTTCCGGGACAATGAAAGTTGAAGATAATGTTGGCGACTCATGTCTCCATCGGTTCACACACAGTTGAACCACAAACTAACCTGACCTGACGTCAATACCGGATATGGACTTAATGGTGAACATTTCCCAGAGCATGTGAACCTTCGAAACGCTTTACTTGTAAGCCCTTACCAAAGTCAATTAAATGGAGCTCACATATGGCGCAATACTTCTGCACTTTTTAGAGACAAACTAGGCTTCTTCCTGGAGAAGGAAATGGCAACCCGCTCCCGGGTTCTTGCCTGGAGAACCCCAGGGACCGGGGAGCCTGGTGGGCTGCCGTCTATGGGGTCGCACAGAGTTGGACACGATTGAAGCGACTTAGCAGCAGCAGCAGCGGCAGAAGCAGGCTTCTTACAACACAGAGAAGTCAGAAATCCCCAGTTCAGCAAGTCCCCAGTTCAGCAAACTGGGGATTCCCAACTGCCACTTTTGAGAGACTGTGTTGACTAACATCCCAAACGCCACTTTTGAGAGACTGTGTTGACTAACATCCCAAACGCCACTTTTGAGAGACTGTGTTGACTAACATCCCAAACGCCACTTTTGAGAGACTGTGTTGACTAACATCCCAAACGCCACTTTTGAGAGACTGTGTCGACTAACATTCCAAATGCCACTTTTGAGAGACTGTGTTGTTAAAAGCCTAACATTCCAAAGGCCACTTTTGAGAGACTGTGTTGACTAACATTCCAAATGCCACGTTTTAGAGACTCTGTTGTAAAAAGCCTACATTACAAATCCCTTTAGAGACTTTGTGTTGTATAAAAGCCCACTTTGTCAAAAAAAAGTGGAGGATTCTTGCTCCTTCAGAGCAAATAAATTCAAGCACTTGGACTGCAAGGTACAGACACACTCACACAAGCTCACTTTTCTGGCATGGAGAGACTGACCGAGCTAATGGAAACTCTTCAAGACACACTTGCTACTGTTCTCACAGAGGAAGCCAGTAGATTTGTAGAAGATCAATTACTAGCACAGGGACTGGAGCAGGCCTGGACTCCCTTCAGATGGCTGCTTAAAGGCCTAGTCAAAGGCGTGGTGAGCTGGGCCCTAAAAAGATAGGTTCCGTGGCATGGAACCAGCTGGGCCTGAGCTCTCTACAGAGTTAGAAAGGCGATGTTTCGTCAAAAGAGACGTGACGTCTTTAGTCTTTACGGTTTAATCTCTACTTATCTGCCACTTGGGTATCTATGCTGATCTTGGCGAAGTCTCCCGGAAACGCAGCATTACGTTAAAAAGTTTATCACAAGTTTATGATTTAACTAACAAGACTAACCTTAACCCACAAGACTGATTTGAACCTGGAGAGACATCACTAACACGATGCTCACGGTCTTCAGGACACAAAGATTACCAGCCTGCCTTCCTGCAGTGGCTCCTCCACTGCAGGAAGCAGGACAAACCACAGAAACCGAATTTTTGCTGTTCCCGGCAACGCCCACATCTTACCTTCCGGGCCCGTGTGCCTGTTCCGTCCTTCTTTGTGACCCTTTGGACTGTGGCTCCCCGGGCTCCCGTGTCCATGGGGGGTTTCCCAGGCAAAAATACTGTGGTGGCCTGCCATTTCCTACGCCAGCGGATCTCACGCATCCGGAGACCAGACTCATGTCCCCGGCATGTCCTGCGCTGCAGGCATCTTCTTTACCGCTGAGCCACCCTAAAGAAATAAAGGGCATCTGAACTCTCCCGTGGCCTCCCGCCCGTTTCTGTGCTGACTTCCTTCTCCTGGAGGCCGGAGACGCCGGGCAGGGGCAGACCAGGGAAGGGCCGGACTGTAACCAAGCAGGACCCACTGAGGCTTTCCCAGAAGAAACCCCCAGTCACCTCCTCCACCGGCCTTTTGTCTGTAGACAGTCTTTCACCAAATAATCCATTGAGGGGCTTCCCTGGTGGTCTGGTGGCTAAGGCTCCACCAGTCAAATTCAGCGGCAGAAGGAAGGATCCAGGTCCGGGAGCAAAGATCGCCGCTCATGCCTCCGGGCGAGGTTGCGGGGAAATCTGGCCCCAGCACACAGAGGCCCAACTTCGCCAAGGAGATCTGGCGGTGACAGCCGGGAGCAAGTGGAAGGACAGGGTCCTGGGGGCAGGAGGGCTGAGGGACCCGAGTCCCAGCGGGCCGGAAGGCTGCGAGGTGCCAGAGGGCACATTCCGGGGCACCGGGAGCCCTGAGGAGGCGGGCTGGGCGCAGCAGGGGCGGCGCTTGCGCAGACGGGCTCCCGAGCTCCCGAGCTCCGCGGAGGGGCCGGAGCTCCGCGGGCGGCCGCCCAGAGGCGGCGGGAGGCGGGGGCGCGGGGCCCGGGCGCCCGTCTTCAAGGGACAGAATAGGGTCAGAACAGAGCCAAGCAGAAGCTTCGCGCCACGGAGGAGCCCCCCGGCGTGTAAGGACCGCGCCGGAGGGGAAGCGTGTGGACGGCGGTGGGTGTGGACTCCAACCAAGAAGCTCCGTGCTTCCCAAGGCGGGGCCCGGGAGGCCGGCGGTTCCAACGGCGCTGGATGCACCGGAGGCCTGTCTCTGCCTCAAGGAGGGAGACTGGGAATGCAGCCCCGTTCCTCCCCCATCAGATAGTCCCCACCCCGACTCTGTCCTCCATCCCTCAGGGCAGTGCCCCCCCTCCCCCTAAACTCATCCCCCATCCCTGGCTTTTGAAGATTCTTCTGGGCTCCTCACACTCCTAGGCCTGCCCCATCCTCGATTCTCTGCCCCTCGCTGCTCTCCAGGTTCTAGATTTCAGAGCCGCTGGGACCTGGGCTGCGGTGCTTCCACGTGGACCCACGTCTTCTTGAGCCACAGACAGCACGAAAAGGACTAGGGCCTAAATATAACCCTACGGACATGAACAGCTGGGGCCAATGATGCACGAGATAAAAAGAGAAAAAGATCAAAACTCCAGTCACCCCTTCGGAGCTGGAGAACGAAGGCGGGGGTCCCGGACGCGATGCCTGCACAGAGCACCACCAAGCGGCTGGGCAGACCTCGCATTCAGCCCCCCAGCCCAGTGCTGGACCCAGGCTGCCCTCACCCCATTTAATGGCCCAGGTTTCCCACATGCGCCCCCACACCCGCTCACCCCGTTGGACCAAACAAGGCAACTTGTCCCTTGTTTGACTCCCTTCCTGATGCACCCAGAGCTCCAAGAAAACCTTGTCTGAATTTCCTGTCTGGCCTCTTGTCAAAGTCTGCTGACTTAGGATTCCAAGAACCCTGGTGGGGATCACACCCTTCTTGCTCTGCAGGCTCTCAGGTCAACACCCTCCTCCCTTTCCTCCCTCCCCCGCTCCCTGTGTGCTAGAGGCTTCTGTCCTCATGCCATCCCTTCCCTGGACCCTGGATTCGTTTTGCCTACATTCTGATCTCAGTTTGGTTCACCTACTCACACATCTCAGCAGCTCTCAAACTCGGTCGAAGCGTGACTTTTGACTTCCGAGGTGGGCATTCGCTTTCCTACAGAGCTCCTCCTGATGCTGGAGGTCCCACCCACACCCCCTCTGACAAAAATCCTGCCCTTCTCAGCCTGGTCCCAGCCGGAGCCTGGAAAGCCTGCCCTCTCTCCCACCCTCTAGACCCCACCCCAAGACCTCTCACCATGGACCTCCCTCACTTTCCCTGGGCTCCAGTCTAGGAAGCCTTTACTCACACACCCAAGGCCCAGCGCGATTCCTTGGTTTTAAATTCTAAAATTAAGTGATTGCATTGGCAATTTTGAAAGGCACTTTCCACTTACAGCTCCTACAAAACACTGCCTATATTCCCCGTGGTGTACGATCCACCCTTGAGGCTGTCTTAGGGCTTCTCAGGTGGCACTAGTGTTCAGGAATCGGCCTGCCAGTGCAGGACACACAGGAGACACGGATCCATCCCTGGGTAGAGGAGATCGCCTGCAGAAGGAAATGGCAACCCAATCCCAGGATTCTTCCTTGCCTGGAGAATTCCATGGACAGAGGAGCCTGTCTTCCTCCCAGCAGTGTGTACCTCCCAGTCCCCCTCCCCCATATTTCAAGCCCCTGCCCTCCTACTAGAAACCACTAGCCATTCAAACTATCGGTGCGTCTGCTGCTGCTTTGTGGCACAGGCCAGCTTGCTTATGGTGACCTGTGTTATGCTCCGTGTCCAAGTCCCCGAATAAACTGAGAGAACAAATCCATCAAGGCAATGCAAAAGCAAGAAGGGAGTTTATTCATTGCTAACTCGAGTTAGGGGCACCCTGCCGCACCCAATACAGTAGAACAAAGACAGGGAGTAGGCAAGGGCGGATTGGTTGCAAGGGTCTCTTGGCATCTACTAATTGGCTAGATTTATTTCCACAGGCGCGCGGGCTTTCTCAGGGGATTTCTCCTATTGGTCAAGCTACACCGCCTGTGGGAGTTCCCGGTGCCTCAGCTTTCCTAGAGACTAAACCTCAGACCTAGCCTGCCCCTTAGAGCCTGTTTTGGCTCCAGTTAGGTCCTAACAACCTGTAACTATTTTCTCCCATCCAGTACGTCATTGCTCTCCAGTCCGTGTTTTCCTTCGTTGTACAAAACTTTTCAGCTCCGTTAGGTCCAGGTAGATCCACTGGAGAACAGATAGGCTACCCACTCCAGTATTCTTGGGCTTCCCTTGTGGCTCAGCTACTAAAGAATCCGCCTGCAGTGTTGGAGACGTGGGTGTGATCCCTGGGTTGCAAAGATCCCCTGGAGAAGGGAGAGGTTACCCACTCCAGTACTCTGGCCTGGAGAATTCCATGGACTGTGAGGTCCATTGGGTCGCAAAGAGTCGGACACGACTGAGCAACTTTCACTTCATTTTAAATTTCCTAACGTGAAATTGATCAGAGACCAGTGCTTCTCAAAATGGTCTTCCCTCTGTGAAGCACTTTTGCAAAACCATCAGAGGACAACAAGTATCTGTGAATGACTGAAAGATACGGTGACACACATCAGCACAATGTAATGGGTTCAGAAACTGCATTACAGTAACCAGAAGTATGACTTGGGAACATCAGGACATGCCAGGTTTGTAGGAATTCCATAATGTTTAACACATCTCTATTAATAGCAACCAGCCACAGCAGAACTCTAGAAGACTCACATTTGATAAGGCGCCCCATGGTATGTAACACCCCCGTGATGCTAGTTAATCTGATATTTGCCTCTGAGCTCACAGTTGCCTCACAGTTCCTCTGGAACACTCACAGTTAGTTAGAGAAAGAGACTTCCCATCTGCTCTCCAAGGCAGCTCATCACTCCAGGAAGAACCAAATTCCAGCCTTGTCCCAGCTTACTATTAAAAGTAAACTTCTTTACCTAATTAAATTGAACGTAACCTCAATCCATCCTCCCTATTTTAAAAACATTGATCATTTTCCGTATCCACATCATGTGTCTCTTGTTTCTCCCTATCCAAATCCGCAAACTTATCCTCTTCTTCTATTTCAAGAAAAACTACTGTTATTTTCTGCATCTTCTTTGGACAGCAAACGTATGTCCTACTCGCCTTCCAATCTCTTACCAGTTTTAGTAACTGTAAATACATTGCATGTTTAAAATCCCTTAAAACGTACAACCAAGAAACAAGCAATTGTATTTCCTTTTACGAACATGAGATTTCATAAAGCATACTTTTTCTTTAGGTGGTACGAGATGTGTGTTTAATAAACATATTGAGTGTTTTTATTCATAAGAAGGTAAAGATAAAGCAACATTGCCTTGTTCAGCAGTCAGTGTTTCAGAATTTCATGTAAAATTGATTTCAACCTTCCATGCATTCTCATCGTTTTACTGAATTTAGCAAAACCCTCAAGTTCTAAATTCCCAAGAATCCGGAAAAACAAAATAGAACTCTTTTAAAGAGTTGACCTAGAAACTTCTCTACCTGTTATCTCTATTATTTGTGACAATATCATCATAGTTAATTTTCTTGCAGTCAAGGTCGGGTGGGAATCTCCCGTGCTGGCTCCCGGCATCAAAGTATGTAACAGATACCACTTTCCGGGACAATGAAAGTTGAAGATAATGTTGGCGACTCATGTCTCCATCGGTTCACACACAGTTGAACCACAAACTAACCTGACCTGACGTCAATACCGGATATGGACTTAATGGTGAACATTTCCCAGAGCATGTGAACCTTCGAAACGCTTTACTTGTAAGCCCTTACCAAAGTCAATTAAATGGAGCTCACATATGGCGCAATACTTCTGCACTTTTTAGAGACAAACTAGGCTTCTTCCTGGAGAAGGAAATGGCAACCCGCTCCCGGGTTCTTGCCTGGAGAACCCCAGGGACCGGGGAGCCTGGTGGGCTGCCGTCTATGGGGTCGCACAGAGTTGGACACGATTGAAGCGACTTAGCAGCAGCAGCAGCGGCAGAAGCAGGCTTCTTACAACACAGAGAAGTCAGAAATCCCCAGTTCAGCAAGTCCCCAGTTCAGCAAACTGGGGATTCCCAACTGCCACTTTTGAGAGACTGTGTTGACTAACATCCCAAACGCCACTTTTGAGAGACTGTGTTGACTAACATCCCAAACGCCACTTTTGAGAGACTGTGTTGACTAACATCCCAAACGCCACTTTTGAGAGACTGTGTTGACTAACATCCCAAACGCCACTTTTGAGAGACTGTGTCGACTAACATTCCAAATGCCACTTTTGAGAGACTGTGTTGTTAAAAAGCCTAACATTCCAAAGGCCACTTTTGAGAGACTGTGTTGACTAACATTCCAAATGCCACGTTTTAGAGACTCTGTTGTAAAAAAGCCTACATTACAAATCCCTTTAGAGACTTTGTGTTGTATAAAAGCCCACTTTGTCAAAAAAAAAGTGGAGGATTCTTGCTCCTTCAGAGCAAATAAATTCAAGCACTTGGACTGCAAGGTACAGACACACTCACACAAGCTCACTTTTCTGGCATGGAGAGACTGACCGAGCTAATGGAAACTCTTCAAGACACACTTGCTACTGTTCTCACAGAGGAAGCCAGTAGATTTGTAGAAGATCAATTACTAGCACAGGGACTGGAGCAGGCCTGGACTCCCTTCAGATGGCTGCTTAAAGGCCTAGTCAAAGGCGTGGTGAGCTGGGCCCTAAAAAGATAGGTTCCGTGGCATGGAACCAGCTGGGCCTGAGCTCTCTACAGAGTTAGAAAGGCGATGTTTCGTCAAAAGAGACGTGACGTCTTTAGTCTTTACGGTTTAATCTCTACTTATCTGCCACTTGGGTATCTATGCTGATCTTGGCGAAGTCTCCCGGAAACGCAGCATTACGTTAAAAAGTTTATCACAAGTTTATGATTTAACTAACAAGACTAACCTTAACCCACAAGACTGATTTGAACCTGGAGAGACATCACTAACACGATGCTCACGGTCTTCAGGACACAAAGATTACCAGCCTGCCTTCCTGCAGTGGCTCCTCCACTGCAGGAAGCAGGACAAACCACAGAAACCGAATTTTTGCTGTTCCCGGCAACGCCCACATCTTACCTTCCGGGCCCGTGTGCCTGTTCCGTCCTTCTTTGTGACCCTTTGGACTGTGGCTCCCCCGGGCTCCCGTGTCCATGGGGGTTTCCCAGGCAAAAATACTGTGGTGGCCTGCCATTTCCTACGCCAGCGGATCTCACGCATCCGGAGACCAGACTCATGTCCCCGGCATGTCCTGCGCTGCAGGCATCTTCTTTACCGCTGAGCCACCCTAAAGAAATAAAGGGCATCTGAACTCTCCCGTGGCCTCCCGCCCGTTTCTGTGCTGACTTCCTTCTCCTGGAGGCCGGAGACGCCGGGCAGGGGCAGACCAGGGAAGGGCCGGACTGTAACCAAGCAGGACCCACTGAGGCTTTCCCAGAAGAAACCCCCAGTCACCTCCTCCACCGGCCTTTTGTCTGTAGACAGTCTTTCACCAAATAATCCATTGAGGGGCTTCCCTGGTGGTCTGGTGGCTAAGGCTCCACCAGTCAAATTCAGCGGCAGAAGGAAGGATCCAGGTCCGGGAGCAAAGATCGCCGCTCATGCCTCCGGGCGAGGTTGCGGGGAAATCTGGCCCCAGCACACAGAGGCCCAACTTCGCCAAGGAGATCTGGCGGTGACAGCCGGGAGCAAGTGGAAGGACAGGGTCCTGGGGGCAGGAGGGCTGAGGGACCCGAGTCCCAGCGGGCCGGAAGGCTGCGAGGTGCCAGAGGGCACATTCCGGGGCACCGGGAGCCCTGAGGAGGCGGGCTGGGCGCAGCAGGGGCGGCGCTTGCGCAGACGGGCTCCCGAGCTCCCGAGCTCCGCGGAGGGGCCGGAGCTCCGCGGGCGGCCGCCCAGAGGCGGCGGGAGGCGGGGGCGCGGGGCCCGGGCGCCCGTCTTCAAGGGACAGAATAGGGTCAGAACAGAGCCAAGCAGAAGCTTCGCGCCACGGAGGAGCCCCCGGCGTGTAAGGACCGCGCCGGAGGGGAAGCGTGTGGACGGCGGTGGGTGTGGACTCCAACCAAGAAGCTCCGTGCTTCCCAAGGCGGGGCCCGGGAGGCCGGCGGTTCCAACGGCGCTGGATGCACCGGAGGCCTGTCTCTGCCTCAAGGAGGGAGACTGGGAATGCAGCCCCGTTCCTCCCCCATCAGATAGTCCCCACCCCGACTCTGTCCTCCATCCCTCAGGGCAGTGCCCCCCTCCCCCCCCTAAACTCATCCCCCATCCCTGGCTTTTGAAGATTCTTCTGGGCTCCTCACACTCCTAGGCCTGCCCCATCCTCGATTCTCTGCCCCTCGCTGCTCTCCAGGTTCTAGATTTCAGAGCCGCTGGGACCTGGGCTGCGGTGCTTCCACGTGGACCCACGTCTTCTTGAGCCACAGACAGCACGAAAAGGACTAGGGCCTAAATATAACCCTACGGACATGAACAGCTGGGGCCAATGATGCACGAGATAAAAAGAGAAAAAGATCAAAACTCCAGTCACCCCTTCGGAGCTGGAGAACGAAGGCGGGGGTCCCGGACGCGATGCCTGCACAGAGCACCACCAAGCGGCTGGGCAGACCTCGCATTCAGCCCCCCAGCCCAGTGCTGGACCCAGGCTGCCCTCACCCCATTTAATGGCCCAGGTTTCCCACATGCGCCCCCACACCCGCTCACCCCGTTGGACCAAACAAGGCAACTTGTCCCTTGTTTGACTCCCTTCCTGATGCACCCAGAGCTCCAAGAAAACCTTGTCTGAATTTCCTGTCTGGCCTCTTGTCAAAGTCTGCTGACTTAGGATTCCAAGAACCCTGGTGGGGATCACACCCTTCTTGCTCTGCAGGCTCTCAGGTCAACACCCTCCTCCCTTTCCTCCCTCCCCGCTCCCTGTGTGCTAGAGGCTTCTGTCCTCATGCCATCCCTTCCCTGGACCCTGGATTCGTTTTGCCTACATTCTGATCTCAGTTTGGTTCACCTACTCACACATCTCAGCAGCTCTCAAACTCGGTCGAAGCGTGACTTTTGACTTCCGAGGTGGGCATTCGCTTTCCTACAGAGCTCCTCCTGATGCTGGAGGTCCCACCCACACCCCCTCTGACAAAAATCCTGCCCTTCTCAGCCTGGTCCCAGCCGGAGCCTGGAAAGCCTGCCCTCTCTCCCACCCTCTAGACCCCACCCCAAGACCTCTCACCATGGACCTCCCTCACTTTCCCTGGGCTCCAGTCTAGGAAGCCTTTACTCACACACCCAAGGCCCAGCGCGATTCCTTGGTTTTAAATTCTAAAATTAAGTGATTGCATTGGCAATTTTGAAAGGCACTTTCCACTTACAGCTCCTACAAAACACTGCCTATATTCCCCGTGGTGTACGATCCACCCTTGAGGCTGTCTTAGGGCTTCTCAGGTGGCACTAGTGTTCAGGAATCGGCCTGCCAGTGCAGGACACACAGGAGACACGGATCCATCCCTGGGTAGAGGAGATCGCCTGCAGAAGGAAATGGCAACCCAATCCCAGGATTCTTCCTTGCCTGGAGAATTCCATGGACAGAGGAGCCTGTCTTCCTCCCAGCAGTGTGTACCTCCCAGTCCCCCTCCCCCATATTTCAAGCCCCTGCCCTCCTACTAGAAACCACTAGCCATTCAAACTATCGGTGCGTCTGCTGCTGCTTTGTGGCACAGGCCAGCTTGCTTATGGTGACCTGTGTTATGCTCCGTGTCCAAGTCCCCGAATAAACTGAGAGAACAAATCCATCAAGGCAATGCAAAAGCAAGAAGGGAGTTTATTCATTGCTAACTCGAGTTAGGGCACCCTGCCGCACCCAATACAGTAGAACAAAGACAGGGAGTAGGCAAGGGCGGATTGGTTGCAAGGGTCTCTTGGCATCTACTAATTGGCTAGATTTATTTCCACAGGCGCGCGGGCTTTCTCAGGGGATTTCTCCTATTGGTCAAGCTACACCGCCTGTGGGAGTTCCCGGTGCCTCAGCTTTCCTAGAGACTAAACCTCAGACCTAGCCTGCCCCTTAGAGCCTGTTTTGGCTCCAGTTAGGTCCTAACAACCTGTAACTATTTTCTCCCATCCAGTACGTCATTGCTCTCCAGTCCGTGTTTTCCTTCGTTGTACAAAACTTTTCAGCTCCGTTAGGTCCAGGTAGATCCACTGGAGAACAGATAGGCTACCCACTCCAGTATTCTTGGGCTTCCCTTGTGGCTCAGCTACTAAAGAATCCGCCTGCAGTGTTGGAGACGTGGGTGTGATCCCTGGGTTGCAAAGATCCCCTGGAGAAGGGAGAGGTTACCCACTCCAGTACTCTGGCCTGGAGAATTCCATGGACTGTGAGGTCCATTGGGTCGCAAAGAGTCGGACACGACTGAGCAACTTTCACTTCATTTTAAATTTCCTAACGTGAAATTGATCAGAGACCAGTGCTTCTCAAAATGGTCTTCCCTCTGTGAAGCACTTTTGCAAAACCATCAGAGGACAACAAGTATCTGTGAATGACTGAAAGATACGGTGACACACATCAGCACAATGTAATGGGTTCAGAAACTGCATTACAGTAACCAGAAGTATGACTTGGGAACATCAGGACATGCCAGGTTTGTAGGAATTCCATAATGTTTAACACATCTCTATTAATAGCAACCAGCCACAGCAGAACTCTAGAAGACTCACATTTGATAAGGCGCCCCATGGTATGTAACACCCCCGTGATGCTAGTTAATCTGATATTTGCCTCTGAGCTCACAGTTGCCTCACAGTTCCTCTGGAACACTCACAGTTAGTTAGAGAAAGAGACTTCCCATCTGCTCTCCAAGGCAGCTCATCACTCCAGGAAGAACCAAATTCCAGCCTTGTCCCAGCTTACTATTAAAAGTAAACTTCTTTACCTAATTAAATTGAACGTAACCTCAATCCATCCTCCCTATTTTAAAAACATTGATCATTTTCCGTATCCACATCATGTGTCTCTTGTTTCTCCCTATCCAAATCCGCAAACTTATCCTCTTCTTCTATTTCAAGAAAAACTACTGTTATTTTCTGCATCTTCTTTGGACAGCAAACGTATGTCCTACTCGCCTTCCAATCTCTTACCAGTTTTAGTAACTGTAAATACATTGCATGTTTAAAATCCCTTAAAACGTACAACCAAGAAACAAGCAATTGTATTTCCTTTTACGAACATGAGATTTCATAAAGCATACTTTTTCTTTAGGTGGTACGAGATGTGTGTTTAATAAACATATTGAGTGTTTTTATTCATAAGAAGGTAAAGATAAAGCAACATTGCCTTGTTCAGCAGTCAGTGTTTCAGAATTTCATGTAAAATTGATTTCAACCTTCCATGCATTCTCATCGTTTTACTGAATTTAGCAAAACCCTCAAGTTCTAAATTCCCAAGAATCCGGAAAAACAAAATAGAACTCTTTTAAAGAGTTGACCTAGAAACTTCTCTACCTGTTATCTCTATTATTTGTGACAATATCATCATAGTTAATTTTCTTGCAGTCAAGGTCGGGTGGGAATCTCCCGTGCTGGCTCCCGGCATCAAAGTATGTAACAGATACCACTTTCCGGGACAATGAAAGTTGAAGATAATGTTGGCGACTCATGTCTCCATCGGTTCACACACAGTTGAACCACAAACTAACCTGACCTGACGTCAATACCGGATATGGACTTAATGGTGAACATTTCCCAGAGCATGTGAACCTTCGAAACGCTTTACTTGTAAGCCCTTACCAAAGTCAATTAAATGGAGCTCACATATGGCGCAATACTTCTGCACTTTTTAGAGACAAACTAGGCTTCTTCCTGGAGAAGGAAATGGCAACCCGCTCCCGGGTTCTTGCCTGGAGAACCCCAGGGACCGGGGAGCCCTGGTGGGCTGCCGTCTATGGGGTCGCACAGAGTTGGACACGATTGAAGCGACTTAGCAGCAGCAGCAGCGGCAGAAGCAGGCTTCTTACAACACAGAGAAGTCAGAAATCCCCAGTTCAGCAAGTCCCCAGTTCAGCAAACTGGGGATTCCCAACTGCCACTTTTGAGAGACTGTGTTGACTAACATCCCAAACGCCACTTTTGAGAGACTGTGTTGACTAACATCCCAAACGCCACTTTTGAGAGACTGTGTTGACTAACATCCCAAACGCCACTTTTGAGAGACTGTGTTGACTAACATCCCAAACGCCACTTTTGAGAGACTGTGTCGACTAACATTCCAAATGCCACTTTTGAGAGACTGTGTTGTTAAAAAGCCTAACATTCCAAAGGCCACTTTTGAGAGACTGTGTTGACTAACATTCCAAATGCCACGTTTTAGAGACTCTGTTGTAAAAAAGCCTACATTACAAATCCCTTTAGAGACTTTGTGTTGTATAAAAGCCCACTTTGTCAAAAAAAAAGTGGAGGATTCTTGCTCCTTCAGAGCAAATAAATTCAAGCACTTGGACTGCAAGGTACAGACACACTCACACAAGCTCACTTTTCTGGCATGGAGAGACTGACCGAGCTAATGGAAACTCTTCAAGACACACTTGCTACTGTTCTCACAGAGGAAGCCAGTAGATTTGTAGAAGATCAATTACTAGCACAGGGACTGGAGCAGGCCTGGACTCCCTTCAGATGGCTGCTTAAAGGCCTAGTCAAAGGCGTGGTGAGCTGGGCCCTAAAAAGATAGGTTCCGTGGCATGGAACCAGCTGGGCCTGAGCTCTCTACAGAGTTAGAAAGGCGATGTTTCGTCAAAAGAGACGTGACGTCTTTAGTCTTTACGGTTTAATCTCTACTTATCTGCCACTTGGGTATCTATGCTGATCTTGGCGAAGTCTCCCGGAAACGCAGCATTACGTTAAAAAGTTTATCACAAGTTTATGATTTAACTAACAAGACTAACCTTAACCCACAAGACTGATTTGAACCTGGAGAGACATCACTAACACGATGCTCACGGTCTTCAGGACACAAAGATTACCAGCCTGCCTTCCTGCAGTGGCTCCTCCACTGCAGGAAGCAGGACAAACCACAGAAACCGAATTTTTGCTGTTCCCGGCAACGCCCACATCTTACCTTCCGGGCCCGTGTGCCTGTTCCGTCCTTCTTTGTGACCCTTTGGACTGTGGCTCCCCCGGGCTCCCGTGTCCATGGGGGGTTTCCCAGGCAAAAATACTGTGGTGGCCTGCCATTTCCTACGCCAGCGGATCTCACGCATCCGGAGACCAGACTCATGTCCCCGGCATGTCCTGCGCTGCAGGCATCTTCTTTACCGCTGAGCCACCCTAAAGAAATAAAGGGCATCTGAACTCTCCCGTGGCCTCCCGCCCGTTTCTGTGCTGACTTCCTTCTCCTGGAGGCCGGAGACGCCGGGCAGGGGCAGACCAGGGAAGGGCCGGACTGTAACCAAGCAGGACCCACTGAGGCTTTCCCAGAAGAAACCCCCAGTCACCTCCTCCACCGGCCTTTTGTCTGTAGACAGTCTTTCACCAAATAATCCATTGAGGGGCTTCCCTGGTGGTCTGGTGGCTAAGGCTCCACCAGTCAAATTCAGCGGCAGAAGGAAGGATCCAGGTCCGGGAGCAAAGATCGCCGCTCATGCCTCCGGGCGAGGTTGCGGGGAAATCTGGCCCCAGCACACAGAGGCCCAACTTCGCCAAGGAGATCTGGCGGTGACAGCCGGGAGCAAGTGGAAGGACAGGGTCCTGGGGGCAGGAGGGCTGAGGGACCCGAGTCCCAGCGGGCCGGAAGGCTGCGAGGTGCCAGAGGGCACATTCCGGGGCACCGGGAGCCCTGAGGAGGCGGGCTGGGCGCAGCAGGGGCGGCGCTTGCGCAGACGGGCTCCCGAGCTCCCGAGCTCCGCGGAGGGGCCGGAGCTCCGCGGGCGGCCGCCCAGAGGCGGCGGGAGGCGGGGGCGCGGGGCCCGGGCGCCCGTCTTCAAGGGACAGAATAGGGTCAGAACAGAGCCAAGCAGAAGCTTCGCGCCACGGAGGAGCCCCCGGCGTGTAAGGACCGCGCCGGAGGGGAAGCGTGTGGACGGCGGTGGGTGTGGACTCCAACCAAGAAGCTCCGTGCTTCCCAAGGCGGGGCCCGGGAGGCCGGCGGTTCCAACGGCGCTGGATGCACCGGAGGCCTGTCTCTGCCTCAAGGAGGGAGACTGGGAATGCAGCCCCGTTCCTCCCCCATCAGATAGTCCCCACCCCGACTCTGTCCTCCATCCCTCAGGGCAGTGCCCCCCCCTCCCCCTAAACTCATCCCCCATCCCTGGCTTTTGAAGATTCTTCTGGGCTCCTCACACTCCTAGGCCTGCCCCATCCTCGATTCTCTGCCCCTCGCTGCTCTCCAGGTTCTAGATTTCAGAGCCGCTGGGACCTGGGCTGCGGTGCTTCCACGTGGACCCACGTCTTCTTGAGCCACAGACAGCACGAAAAGGACTAGGGCCTAAATATAACCCTACGGACATGAACAGCTGGGGCCAATGATGCACGAGATAAAAAGAGAAAAAGATCAAAACTCCAGTCACCCCTTCGGAGCTGGAGAACGAAGGCGGGGGGTCCCGGACGCGATGCCTGCACAGAGCACCACCAAGCGGCTGGGCAGACCTCGCATTCAGCCCCCCAGCCCAGTGCTGGACCCAGGCTGCCCTCACCCCATTTAATGGCCCAGGTTTCCCACATGCGCCCCCACACCCGCTCACCCCCGTTGGACCAAACAAGGCAACTTGTCCCTTGTTTGACTCCCTTCCTGATGCACCCAGAGCTCCAAGAAAACCTTGTCTGAATTTCCTGTCTGGCCTCTTGTCAAAGTCTGCTGACTTAGGATTCCAAGAACCCTGGTGGGGATCACACCCTTCTTGCTCTGCAGGCTCTCAGGTCAACACCCTCCTCCCTTTCCTCCCTCCCCGCTCCCTGTGTGCTAGAGGCTTCTGTCCTCATGCCATCCCTTCCCTGGACCCTGGATTCGTTTTGCCTACATTCTGATCTCAGTTTGGTTCACCTACTCACACATCTCAGCAGCTCTCAAACTCGGTCGAAGCGTGACTTTTGACTTCCGAGGTGGGCATTCGCTTTCCTACAGAGCTCCTCCTGATGCTGGAGGTCCCACCCACACCCCCTCTGACAAAAATCCTGCCCTTCTCAGCCTGGTCCCAGCCGGAGCCTGGAAAGCCTGCCCTCTCTCCCACCCTCTAGACCCCACCCCAAGACCTCTCACCATGGACCTCCCTCACTTTCCCTGGGCTCCAGTCTAGGAAGCCTTTACTCACACACCCAAGGCCCAGCGCGATTCCTTGGTTTTAAATTCTAAAATTAAGTGATTGCATTGGCAATTTTGAAAGGCACTTTCCACTTACAGCTCCTACAAAACACTGCCTATATTCCCCGTGGTGTACGATCCACCCTTGAGGCTGTCTTAGGGCTTCTCAGGTGGCACTAGTGTTCAGGAATCGGCCTGCCAGTGCAGGACACACAGGAGACACGGATCCATCCCTGGGTAGAGGAGATCGCCTGCAGAAGGAAATGGCAACCCAATCCCAGGATTCTTCCTTGCCTGGAGAATTCCATGGACAGAGGAGCCTGTCTTCCTCCCAGCAGTGTGTACCTCCCAGTCCCCCTCCCCCATATTTCAAGCCCCTGCCCTCCTACTAGAAACCACTAGCCATTCAAACTATCGGTGCGTCTGCTGCTGCTTTGTGGCACAGGCCAGCTTGCTTATGGTGACCTGTGTTATGCTCCGTGTCCAAGTCCCCGAATAAACTGAGAGAACAAATCCATCAAGGCAATGCAAAAGCAAGAAGGGAGTTTATTCATTGCTAACTCGAGTTAGGGCACCCTGCCGCACCCAATACAGTAGAACAAAGACAGGGAGTAGGCAAGGGCGGATTGGTTGCAAGGGTCTCTTGGCATCTACTAATTGGCTAGATTTATTTCCACAGGCGCGCGGGCTTTCTCAGGGGATTTCTCCTATTGGTCAAGCTACACCGCCTGTGGGAGTTCCCGGTGCCTCAGCTTTCCTAGAGACTAAACCTCAGACCTAGCCTGCCCCTTAGAGCCTGTTTTGGCTCCAGTTAGGTCCTAACAACCTGTAACTATTTTCTCCCATCCAGTACGTCATTGCTCTCCAGTCCGTGTTTTCCTTCGTTGTACAAAACTTTTCAGCTCCGTTAGGTCCAGGTAGATCCACTGGAGAACAGATAGGCTACCCACTCCAGTATTCTTGGGCTTCCCTTGTGGCTCAGCTACTAAAGAATCCGCCTGCAGTGTTGGAGACGTGGGTGTGATCCCTGGGTTGCAAAGATCCCCTGGAGAAGGGAGAGGTTACCCACTCCAGTACTCTGGCCTGGAGAATTCCATGGACTGTGAGGTCCATTGGGTCGCAAAGAGTCGGACACGACTGAGCAACTTTCACTTCATTTTAAATTTCCTAACGTGAAATTGATCAGAGACCAGTGCTTCTCAAAATGGTCTTCCCTCTGTGAAGCACTTTTGCAAAACCATCAGAGGACAACAAGTATCTGTGAATGACTGAAAGATACGGTGACACACATCAGCACAATGTAATGGGTTCAGAAACTGCATTACAGTAACCAGAAGTATGACTTGGGAACATCAGGACATGCCAGGTTTGTAGGAATTCCATAATGTTTAACACATCTCTATTAATAGCAACCAGCCACAGCAGAACTCTAGAAGACTCACATTTGATAAGGCGCCCCATGGTATGTAACACCCCCGTGATGCTAGTTAATCTGATATTTGCCTCTGAGCTCACAGTTGCCTCACAGTTCCTCTGGAACACTCACAGTTAGTTAGAGAAAGAGACTTCCCATCTGCTCTCCAAGGCAGCTCATCACTCCAGGAAGAACCAAATTCCAGCCTTGTCCCAGCTTACTATTAAAAGTAAACTTCTTTACCTAATTAAATTGAACGTAACCTCAATCCATCCTCCCTATTTTAAAAACATTGATCATTTTCCGTATCCACATCATGTGTCTCTTGTTTCTCCCTATCCAAATCCGCAAACTTATCCTCTTCTTCTATTTCAAGAAAAACTACTGTTATTTTCTGCATCTTCTTTGGACAGCAAACGTATGTCCTACTCGCCTTCCAATCTCTTACCAGTTTTAGTAACTGTAAATACATTGCATGTTTAAAATCCCTTAAAACGTACAACCAAGAAACAAGCAATTGTATTTCCTTTTACGAACATGAGATTTCATAAAGCATACTTTTTCTTTAGGTGGTACGAGATGTGTGTTTAATAAACATATTGAGTGTTTTTATTCATAAGAAGGTAAAGATAAAGCAACATTGCCTTGTTCAGCAGTCAGTGTTTCAGAATTTCATGTAAAATTGATTTCAACCTTCCATGCATTCTCATCGTTTTACTGAATTTAGCAAAACCCTCAAGTTCTAAATTCCCAAGAATCCGGAAAAACAAAATAGAACTCTTTTAAAGAGTTGACCTAGAAACTTCTCTACCTGTTATCTCTATTATTTGTGACAATATCATCATAGTTAATTTTCTTGCAGTCAAGGTCGGGTGGGAATCTCCCGTGCTGGCTCCCGGCATCAAAGTATGTAACAGATACCACTTTCCGGGACAATGAAAGTTGAAGATAATGTTGGCGACTCATGTCTCCATCGGTTCACACACAGTTGAACCACAAACTAACCTGACCTGACGTCAATACCGGATATGGACTTAATGGTGAACATTTCCCAGAGCATGTGAACCTTCGAAACGCTTTACTTGTAAGCCCTTACCAAAGTCAATTAAATGGAGCTCACATATGGCGCAATACTTCTGCACTTTTTAGAGACAAACTAGGCTTCTTCCTGGAGAAGGAAATGGCAACCCGCTCCCGGGTTCTTGCCTGGAGAACCCCAGGGACCGGGGAGCCTGGTGGGCTGCCGTCTATGGGGTCGCACAGAGTTGGACACGATTGAAGCGACTTAGCAGCAGCAGCAGCGGCAGAAGCAGGCTTCTTACAACACAGAGAAGTCAGAAATCCCCAGTTCAGCAAGTCCCCAGTTCAGCAAACTGGGGATTCCCAACTGCCACTTTTGAGAGACTGTGTTGACTAACATCCCAAACGCCACTTTTGAGAGACTGTGTTGACTAACATCCCAAACGCCACTTTTGAGAGACTGTGTTGACTAACATCCCAAACGCCACTTTTGAGAGACTGTGTTGACTAACATCCCAAACGCCACTTTTGAGAGACTGTGTCGACTAACATTCCAAATGCCACTTTTGAGAGACTGTGTTGTTAAAAAGCCTAACATTCCAAAGGCCACTTTTGAGAGACTGTGTTGACTAACATTCCAAATGCCACGTTTTAGAGACTCTGTTGTAAAAAAGCCTACATTACAAATCCCTTTAGAGACTTTGTGTTGTATAAAAGCCCACTTTGTCAAAAAAAAAGTGGAGGATTCTTGCTCCTTCAGAGCAAATAAATTCAAGCACTTGGACTGCAAGGTACAGACACACTCACACAAGCTCACTTTTCTGGCATGGAGAGACTGACCGAGCTAATGGAAACTCTTCAAGACACACTTGCTACTGTTCTCACAGAGGAAGCCAGTAGATTTGTAGAAGATCAATTACTAGCACAGGGACTGGAGCAGGCCTGGACTCCCTTCAGATGGCTGCTTAAAGGCCTAGTCAAGGCGTGGTGAGCTGGGCCCTAAAAAGATAGGTTCCGTGGCATGGAACCAGCTGGGCCTGAGCTCTCTACAGAGTTAGAAAGGCGATGTTTCGTCAAAAGAGACGTGACGTCTTTAGTCTTTACGGTTTAATCTCTACTTATCTGCCACTTGGGTATCTATGCTGATCTTGGCGAAGTCTCCCGGAAACGCAGCATTACGTTAAAAAGTTTATCACAAGTTTATGATTTAACTAACAAGACTAACCTTAACCCACAAGACTGATTTGAACCTGGAGAGACATCACTAACACGATGCTCACGGTCTTCAGGACACAAAGATTACCAGCCTGCCTTCCTGCAGTGGCTCCTCCACTGCAGGAAGCAGGACAAACCACAGAAACCGAATTTTTGCTGTTCCCGGCAACGCCCACATCTTACCTTCCGGGCCCGTGTGCCTGTTCCGTCCTTCTTTGTGACCCTTTGGACTGTGGCTCCCCGGGCTCCCGTGTCCATGGGGGGTTTCCCAGGCAAAAATACTGTGGTGGCCTGCCATTTCCTACGCCAGCGGATCTCACGCATCCGGAGACCAGACTCATGTCCCCGGCATGTCCTGCGCTGCAGGCATCTTCTTTACCGCTGAGCCACCCTAAAGAAATAAAGGGCATCTGAACTCTCCCGTGGCCTCCCGCCCGTTTCTGTGCTGACTTCCTTCTCCTGGAGGCCGGAGACGCCGGGCAGGGGCAGACCAGGGAAGGGCCGGACTGTAACCAAGCAGGACCCACTGAGGCTTTCCCAGAAGAAACCCCCAGTCACCTCCTCCACCGGCCTTTTGTCTGTAGACAGTCTTTCACCAAATAATCCATTGAGGGGCTTCCCTGGTGGTCTGGTGGCTAAGGCTCCACCAGTCAAATTCAGCGGCAGAAGGAAGGATCCAGGTCCGGGAGCAAAGATCGCCGCTCATGCCTCCGGGCGAGGTTGCGGGGAAATCTGGCCCCAGCACACAGAGGCCCAACTTCGCCAAGGAGATCTGGCGGTGACAGCCGGGAGCAAGTGGAAGGACAGGGTCCTGGGGGCAGGAGGGCTGAGGGACCCGAGTCCCAGCGGGCCGGAAGGCTGCGAGGTGCCAGAGGGCACATTCCGGGGCACCGGGAGCCCTGAGGAGGCGGGCTGGGCGCAGCAGGGGCGGCGCTTGCGCAGACGGGCTCCCGAGCTCCCGAGCTCCGCGGAGGGGCCGGAGCTCCGCGGGCGGCCGCCCAGAGGCGGCGGGAGGCGGGGGCGCGGGGCCCGGGCGCCCGTCTTCAAGGGACAGAATAGGGTCAGAACAGAGCCAAGCAGAAGCTTCGCGCCACGGAGGAGCCCCCCGGCGTGTAAGGACCGCGCCGGAGGGGAAGCGTGTGGACGGCGGTGGGTGTGGACTCCAACCAAGAAGCTCCGTGCTTCCCAAGGCGGGGCCCGGGAGGCCGGCGGTTCCAACGGCGCTGGATGCACCGGAGGCCTGTCTCTGCCTCAAGGAGGGAGACTGGGAATGCAGCCCCGTTCCTCCCCCATCAGATAGTCCCCACCCCGACTCTGTCCTCCATCCCTCAGGGCAGTGCCCCCCCTCCCCCTAAACTCATCCCCCATCCCTGGCTTTTGAAGATTCTTCTGGGCTCCTCACACTCCTAGGCCTGCCCCATCCTCGATTCTCTGCCCCTCGCTGCTCTCCAGGTTCTAGATTTCAGAGCCGCTGGGACCTGGGCTGCGGTGCTTCCACGTGGACCCACGTCTTCTTGAGCCACAGACAGCACGAAAAGGACTAGGGCCTAAATATAACCCTACGGACATGAACAGCTGGGGCCAATGATGCACGAGATAAAAAGAGAAAAAAGATCAAAACTCCAGTCACCCCTTCGGAGCTGGAGAACGAAGGCGGGGGTCCCGGACGCGATGCCTGCACAGAGCACCACCAAGCGGCTGGGCAGACCTCGCATTCAGCCCCCCAGCCCAGTGCTGGACCCAGGCTGCCCTCACCCCATTTAATGGCCCAGGTTTCCCACATGCGCCCCCACACCCGCTCACCCCGTTGGACCAAACAAGGCAACTTGTCCCTTGTTTGACTCCCTTCCTGATGCACCCAGAGCTCCAAGAAAACCTTGTCTGAATTTCCTGTCTGGCCTCTTGTCAAAGTCTGCTGACTTAGGATTCCAAGAACCCTGGTGGGGATCACACCCTTCTTGCTCTGCAGGCTCTCAGGTCAACACCCTCCTCCCTTTCCTCCCTCCCCGCTCCCTGTGTGCTAGAGGCTTCTGTCCTCATGCCATCCCTTCCCTGGACCCTGGATTCGTTTTGCCTACATTCTGATCTCAGTTTGGTTCACCTACTCACACATCTCAGCAGCTCTCAAACTCGGTCGAAGCGTGACTTTTGACTTCCGAGGTGGGCATTCGCTTTCCTACAGAGCTCCTCCTGATGCTGGAGGTCCCACCCACACCCCCTCTGACAAAAATCCTGCCCTTCTCAGCCTGGTCCCAGCCGGAGCCTGGAAAGCCTGCCCTCTCTCCCACCCTCTAGACCCCACCCCAAGACCTCTCACCATGGACCTCCCTCACTTTCCCTGGGCTCCAGTCTAGGAAGCCTTTACTCACACACCCAAGGCCCAGCGCGATTCCTTGGTTTTAAATTCTAAAATTAAGTGATTGCATTGGCAATTTTGAAAGGCACTTTCCACTTACAGCTCCTACAAAACACTGCCTATATTCCCCGTGGTGTACGATCCACCCTTGAGGCTGTCTTAGGGCTTCTCAGGTGGCACTAGTGTTCAGGAATCGGCCTGCCAGTGCAGGACACACAGGAGACACGGATCCATCCCTGGGTAGAGGAGATCGCCTGCAGAAGGAAATGGCAACCCAATCCCAGGATTCTTCCTTGCCTGGAGAATTCCATGGACAGAGGAGCCTGTCTTCCTCCCAGCAGTGTGTACCTCCCAGTCCCCCTCCCCCATATTTCAAGCCCCTGCCCTCCTACTAGAAACCACTAGCCATTCAAACTATCGGTGCGTCTGCTGCTGCTTTGTGGCACAGGCCAGCTTGCTTATGGTGACCTGTGTTATGCTCCGTGTCCAAGTCCCCGAATAAACTGAGAGAACAAATCCATCAAGGCAATGCAAAAGCAAGAAGGAGTTTATTCATTGCTAACTCGAGTTAGGGCACCCTGCCGCACCCAATACAGTAGAACAAAGACAGGGAGTAGGCAAGGGCGGATTGGTTGCAAGGGTCTCTTGGCATCTACTAATTGGCTAGATTTATTTCCACAGGCGCGCGGGCTTTCTCAGGGGATTTCTCCTATTGGTCAAGCTACACCGCCTGTGGGAGTTCCCGGTGCCTCAGCTTTCCTAGAGACTAAACCTCAGACCTAGCCTGCCCCTTAGAGCCTGTTTTGGCTCCAGTTAGGTCCTAACAACCTGTAACTATTTTCTCCCATCCAGTACGTCATTGCTCTCCAGTCCGTGTTTTCCTTCGTTGTACAAAACTTTTCAGCTCCGTTAGGTCCAGGTAGATCCACTGGAGAACAGATAGGCTACCCACTCCAGTATTCTTGGGCTTCCCTTGTGGCTCAGCTACTAAAGAATCCGCCTGCAGTGTTGGAGACGTGGGTGTGATCCCTGGGTTGCAAAGATCCCCTGGAGAAGGGAGAGGTTACCCACTCCAGTACTCTGGCCTGGAGAATTCCATGGACTGTGAGGTCCATTGGGTCGCAAAGAGTCGGACACGACTGAGCAACTTTCACTTCATTTTAAATTTCCTAACGTGAAATTGATCAGAGACCAGTGCTTCTCAAAATGGTCTTCCCTCTGTGAAGCACTTTTGCAAAACCATCAGAGGACAACAAGTATCTGTGAATGACTGAAAGATACGGTGACACACATCAGCACAATGTAATGGGTTCAGAAACTGCATTACAGTAACCAGAAGTATGACTTGGGAACATCAGGACATGCCAGGTTTGTAGGAATTCCATAATGTTTAACACATCTCTATTAATAGCAACCAGCCACAGCAGAACTCTAGAAGACTCACATTTGATAAGGCGCCCCATGGTATGTAACACCCCCGTGATGCTAGTTAATCTGATATTTGCCTCTGAGCTCACAGTTGCCTCACAGTTCCTCTGGAACACTCACAGTTAGTTAGAGAAAGAGACTTCCCATCTGCTCTCCAAGGCAGCTCATCACTCCAGGAAGAACCAAATTCCAGCCTTGTCCCAGCTTACTATTAAAAGTAAACTTCTTTACCTAATTAAATTGAACGTAACCTCAATCCATCCTCCCTATTTTAAAAACATTGATCATTTTCCGTATCCACATCATGTGTCTCTTGTTTCTCCCTATCCAAATCCGCAAACTTATCCTCTTCTTCTATTTCAAGAAAAACTACTGTTATTTTCTGCATCTTCTTTGGACAGCAAACGTATGTCCTACTCGCCTTCCAATCTCTTACCAGTTTTAGTAACTGTAAATACATTGCATGTTTAAAATCCCTTAAAACGTACAACCAAGAAACAAGCAATTGTATTTCCTTTTACGAACATGAGATTTCATAAAGCATACTTTTTCTTTAGGTGGTACGAGATGTGTGTTTAATAAACATATTGAGTGTTTTTATTCATAAGAAGGTAAAGATAAAGCAACATTGCCTTGTTCAGCAGTCAGTGTTTCAGAATTTCATGTAAAATTGATTTCAACCTTCCATGCATTCTCATCGTTTTACTGAATTTAGCAAAACCCTCAAGTTCTAAATTCCCAAGAATCCGGAAAAACAAAATAGAACTCTTTTAAAGAGTTGACCTAGAAACTTCTCTACCTGTTATCTCTATTATTTGTGACAATATCATCATAGTTAATTTTCTTGCAGTCAAGGTCGGGTGGGAATCTCCCGTGCTGGCTCCCGGCATCAAAGTATGTAACAGATACCACTTTCCGGGACAATGAAAGTTGAAGATAATGTTGGCGACTCATGTCTCCATCGGTTCACACACAGTTGAACCACAAACTAACCTGACCTGACGTCAATACCGGATATGGACTTAATGGTGAACATTTCCCAGAGCATGTGAACCTTCGAAACGCTTTACTTGTAAGCCCTTACCAAAGTCAATTAAATGGAGCTCACATATGGCGCAATACTTCTGCACTTTTTAGAGACAAACTAGGCTTCTTCCTGGAGAAGGAAATGGCAACCCGCTCCCGGGTTCTTGCCTGGAGAACCCCAGGGACCGGGGGAGCCTGGTGGGCTGCCGTCTATGGGGTCGCACAGAGTTGGACACGATTGAAGCGACTTAGCAGCAGCAGCAGCGGCAGAAGCAGGCTTCTTACAACACAGAGAAGTCAGAAATCCCCAGTTCAGCAAGTCCCCAGTTCAGCAAACTGGGGATTCCCAACTGCCACTTTTGAGAGACTGTGTTGACTAACATCCCAAACGCCACTTTTGAGAGACTGTGTTGACTAACATCCCAAACGCCACTTTTGAGAGACTGTGTTGACTAACATCCCAAACGCCACTTTTGAGAGACTGTGTTGACTAACATCCCAAACGCCACTTTTGAGAGACTGTGTCGACTAACATTCCAAATGCCACTTTTGAGAGACTGTGTTGTTAAAAAGCCTAACATTCCAAAGGCCACTTTTGAGAGACTGTGTTGACTAACATTCCAAATGCCACGTTTTAGAGACTCTGTTGTAAAAAGCCTACATTACAAATCCCTTTAGAGACTTTGTGTTGTATAAAAGCCCACTTTGTCAAAAAAAAGTGGAGGATTCTTGCTCCTTCAGAGCAAATAAATTCAAGCACTTGGACTGCAAGGTACAGACACACTCACACAAGCTCACTTTTCTGGCATGGAGAGACTGACCGAGCTAATGGAAACTCTTCAAGACACACTTGCTACTGTTCTCACAGAGGAAGCCAGTAGATTTGTAGAAGATCAATTACTAGCACAGGGACTGGAGCAGGCCTGGACTCCCTTCAGATGGCTGCTTAAAGGCCTAGTCAAGGCGTGGTGAGCTGGGCCCTAAAAAGATAGGTTCCGTGGCATGGAACCAGCTGGGCCTGAGCTCTCTACAGAGTTAGAAAGGCGATGTTTCGTCAAAAGAGACGTGACGTCTTTAGTCTTTACGGTTTAATCTCTACTTATCTGCCACTTGGGTATCTATGCTGATCTTGGCGAAGTCTCCCGGAAACGCAGCATTACGTTAAAAGTTTATCACAAGTTTATGATTTAACTAACAAGACTAACCTTAACCCACAAGACTGATTTGAACCTGGAGAGACATCACTAACACGATGCTCACGGTCTTCAGGACACAAAGATTACCAGCCTGCCTTCCTGCAGTGGCTCCTCCACTGCAGGAAGCAGGACAAACCACAGAAACCGAATTTTTGCTGTTCCCGGCAACGCCCACATCTTACCTTCCGGGCCCGTGTGCCTGTTCCGTCCTTCTTTGTGACCCTTTGGACTGTGGCTCCCCGGGCTCCCGTGTCCATGGGGGGTTTCCCAGGCAAAAATACTGTGGTGGCCTGCCATTTCCTACGCCAGCGGATCTCACGCATCCGGAGACCAGACTCATGTCCCCGGCATGTCCTGCGCTGCAGGCATCTTCTTTACCGCTGAGCCACCCTAAAGAAATAAAGGGCATCTGAACTCTCCCGTGGCCTCCCGCCCGTTTCTGTGCTGACTTCCTTCTCCTGGAGGCCGGAGACGCCGGGCAGGGGCAGACCAGGGAAGGGCCGGACTGTAACCAAGCAGGACCCACTGAGGCTTTCCCAGAAGAAACCCCCAGTCACCTCCTCCACCGGCCTTTTGTCTGTAGACAGTCTTTCACCAAATAATCCATTGAGGGGCTTCCCTGGTGGTCTGGTGGCTAAGGCTCCACCAGTCAAATTCAGCGGCAGAAGGAAGGATCCAGGTCCGGGAGCAAAGATCGCCGCTCATGCCTCCGGGCGAGGTTGCGGGGAAATCTGGCCCCAGCACACAGAGGCCCAACTTCGCCAAGGAGATCTGGCGGTGACAGCCGGGAGCAAGTGGAAGGACAGGGTCCTGGGGGCAGGAGGGCTGAGGGACCCGAGTCCCAGCGGGCCGGAAGGCTGCGAGGTGCCAGAGGGCACATTCCGGGGCACCGGGAGCCCTGAGGAGGCGGGCTGGGCGCAGCAGGGGCGGCGCTTGCGCAGACGGGCTCCCGAGCTCCCGAGCTCCGCGGAGGGGCCGGAGCTCCGCGGGCGGCCGCCCAGAGGCGGCGGGAGGCGGGGGCGCGGGGCCCGGGCGCCCGTCTTCAAGGGACAGAATAGGGTCAGAACAGAGCCAAGCAGAAGCTTCGCGCCACGGAGGAGCCCCCGGCGTGTAAGGACCGCGCCGGAGGGGAAGCGTGTGGACGGCGGTGGGTGTGGACTCCAACCAAGAAGCTCCGTGCTTCCCAAGGCGGGGCCCGGGAGGCCGGCGGTTCCAACGGCGCTGGATGCACCGGAGGCCTGTCTCTGCCTCAAGGAGGGAGACTGGGAATGCAGCCCCGTTCCTCCCCCATCAGATAGTCCCCACCCCGACTCTGTCCTCCATCCCTCAGGGCAGTGCCCCCCCCCCCCTAAACTCATCCCCCATCCCTGGCTTTTGAAGATTCTTCTGGGCTCCTCACACTCCTAGGCCTGCCCCATCCTCGATTCTCTGCCCCTCGCTGCTCTCCAGGTTCTAGATTTCAGAGCCGCTGGGACCTGGGCTGCGGTGCTTCCACGTGGACCCACGTCTTCTTGAGCCACAGACAGCACGAAAAGGACTAGGGCCTAAATATAACCCTACGGACATGAACAGCTGGGGCCAATGATGCACGAGATAAAAGAGAAAAAGATCAAAACTCCAGTCACCCCTTCGGAGCTGGAGAACGAAGGCGGGGGTCCCGGACGCGATGCCTGCACAGAGCACCACCAAGCGGCTGGGCAGACCTCGCATTCAGCCCCCCAGCCCAGTGCTGGACCCAGGCTGCCCTCACCCCATTTAATGGCCCAGGTTTCCCACATGCGCCCCCACACCCGCTCACCCCGTTGGACCAAACAAGGCAACTTGTCCCTTGTTTGACTCCCTTCCTGATGCACCCAGAGCTCCAAGAAAACCTTGTCTGAATTTCCTGTCTGGCCTCTTGTCAAAGTCTGCTGACTTAGGATTCCAAGAACCCTGGTGGGGATCACACCCTTCTTGCTCTGCAGGCTCTCAGGTCAACACCCTCCTCCCTTTCCTCCCTCCCCACTCCCTGTGTGCTAGAGGCTTCTGTCCTCATGCCATCCCTTCCCTGGACCCTGGATTCGTTTTGCCTACATTCTGATCTCAGTTTGGTTCACCTACTCACACATCTCAGCAGCTCTCAAACTCGGTCGAAGCGTGACTTTTGACTTCCGAGGTGGGCATTCGCTTTCCTACAGAGCTCCTCCTGATGCTGGAGGTCCCACCCACACCCCCTCTGACAAAAATCCTGCCCTTCTCAGCCTGGTCCCAGCCGGAGCCTGGAAAGCCTGCCCTCTCTCCCACCCTCTAGACCCCACCCCAAGACCTCTCACCATGGACCTCCCTCACTTTCCCTGGGCTCCAGTCTAGGAAGCCTTTACTCACACACCCAAGGCCCAGCGCGATTCCTTGGTTTTAAATTCTAAAATTAAGTGATTGCATTGGCAATTTTGAAAGGCACTTTCCACTTACAGCTCCTACAAAACACTGCCTATATTCCCCGTGGTGTACGATCCACCCTTGAGGCTGTCTTAGGGCTTCTCAGGTGGCACTAGTGTTCAGGAATCGGCCTGCCAGTGCAGGACACACAGGAGACACGGATCCATCCCTGGGTAGAGGAGATCGCCTGCAGAAGGAAATGGCAACCCAATCCCAGGATTCTTCCTTGCCTGGAGAATTCCATGGACAGAGGAGCCTGTCTTCCTCCCAGCAGTGTGTACCTCCCAGTCCCCCTCCCCCATATTTCAAGCCCCTGCCCTCCTACTAGAAACCACTAGCCATTCAAACTATCGGTGCGTCTGCTGCTGCTTTGTGGCACAGGCCAGCTTGCTTATGGTGACCTGTGTTATGCTCCGTGTCCAAGTCCCCGAATAAACTGAGAGAACAAATCCATCAAGGCAATGCAAAAGCAAGAAGGGAGTTTATTCATTGCTAACTCGAGTTAGGGCACCCTGCCGCACCCAATACAGTAGAACAAAGACAGGGAGTAGGCAAGGGCGGATTGGTTGCAAGGGTCTCTTGGCATCTACTAATTGGCTAGATTTATTTCCACAGGCGCGCGGGCTTTCTCAGGGGATTTCTCCTATTGGTCAAGCTACACCGCCTGTGGGAGTTCCCGGTGCCTCAGCTTTCCTAGAGACTAAACCTCAGACCTAGCCTGCCCCTTAGAGCCTGTTTTGGCTCCAGTTAGGTCCTAACAACCTGTAACTATTTTCTCCCATCCAGTACGTCATTGCTCTCCAGTCCGTGTTTTCCTTCGTTGTACAAAACTTTTCAGCTCCGTTAGGTCCAGGTAGATCCACTGGAGAACAGATAGGCTACCCACTCCAGTATTCTTGGGCTTCCCTTGTGGCTCAGCTACTAAAGAATCCGCCTGCAGTGTTGGAGACGTGGGTGTGATCCCTGGGTTGCAAAGATCCCCTGGAGAAGGGAGAGGTTACCCACTCCAGTACTCTGGCCTGGAGAATTCCATGGACTGTGAGGTCCATTGGGTCGCAAAGAGTCGGACACGACTGAGCAACTTTCACTTCATTTTAAATTTCCTAACGTGAAATTGATCAGAGACCAGTGCTTCTCAAAATGGTCTTCCCTCTGTGAAGCACTTTTGCAAAACCATCAGAGGACAACAAGTATCTGTGAATGACTGAAAGATACGGTGACACACATCAGCACAATGTAATGGGTTCAGAAACTGCATTACAGTAACCAGAAGTATGACTTGGGAACATCAGGACATGCCAGGTTTGTAGGAATTCCATAATGTTTAACACATCTCTATTAATAGCAACCAGCCACAGCAGAACTCTAGAAGACTCACATTTGATAAGGCGCCCCATGGTATGTAACACCCCCGTGATGCTAGTTAATCTGATATTTGCCTCTGAGCTCACAGTTGCCTCACAGTTCCTCTGGAACACTCACAGTTAGTTAGAGAAAGAGACTTCCCATCTGCTCTCCAAGGCAGCTCATCACTCCAGGAAGAACCAAATTCCAGCCTTGTCCCAGCTTACTATTAAAAGTAAACTTCTTTACCTAATTAAATTGAACGTAACCTCAATCCATCCTCCCTATTTTAAAAACATTGATCATTTTCCGTATCCACATCATGTGTCTCTTGTTTCTCCCTATCCAAATCCGCAAACTTATCCTCTTCTTCTATTTCAAGAAAAACTACTGTTATTTTCTGCATCTTCTTTGGACAGCAAACGTATGTCCTACTCGCCTTCCAATCTCTTACCAGTTTTAGTAACTGTAAATACATTGCATGTTTAAAATCCCTTAAAACGTACAACCAAGAAACAAGCAATTGTATTTCCTTTTACGAACATGAGATTTCATAAAGCATACTTTTTCTTTAGGTGGTACGAGATGTGTGTTTAATAAACATATTGAGTGTTTTTATTCATAAGAAGGTAAAGATAAAGCAACATTGCCTTGTTCAGCAGTCAGTGTTTCAGAATTTCATGTAAAATTGATTTCAACCTTCCATGCATTCTCATCGTTTTACTGAATTTAGCAAAACCCTCAAGTTCTAAATTCCCAAGAATCCGGAAAAACAAAATAGAACTCTTTTAAAGAGTTGACCTAGAAACTTCTCTACCTGTTATCTCTATTATTTGTGACAATATCATCATAGTTAATTTTCTTGCAGTCAAGGTCGGGTGGGAATCTCCCGTGCTGGCTCCCGGCATCAAAGTATGTAACAGATACCACTTTCCGGGACAATGAAAGTTGAAGATAATGTTGGCGACTCATGTCTCCATCGGTTCACACACAGTTGAACCACAAACTAACCTGACCTGACGTCAATACCGGATATGGACTTAATGGTGAACATTTCCCAGAGCATGTGAACCTTCGAAACGCTTTACTTGTAAGCCCTTACCAAAGTCAATTAAATGGAGCTCACATATGGCGCAATACTTCTGCACTTTTTAGAGACAAACTAGGCTTCTTCCTGGAGAAGGAAATGGCAACCCGCTCCCGGGTTCTTGCCTGGAGAACCCCAGGGACCGGGGAGCCTGGTGGGCTGCCGTCTATGGGGTCGCACAGAGTTGGACACGATTGAAGCGACTTAGCAGCAGCAGCAGCGGCAGAAGCAGGCTTCTTACAACACAGAGAAGTCAGAAATCCCCAGTTCAGCAAGTCCCCAGTTCAGCAAACTGGGGATTCCCAACTGCCACTTTTGAGAGACTGTGTTGACTAACATCCCAAACGCCACTTTTGAGAGACTGTGTTGACTAACATCCCAAACGCCACTTTTGAGAGACTGTGTTGACTAACATCCCAAACGCCACTTTTGAGAGACTGTGTTGACTAACATCCCAAATGCCACTTTTGAGAGACTGTGTCGACTAACATTCCAAATGCCACTTTTGAGAGACTGTGTTGTTAAAAAGCCTAACATTCCAAAGGCCACTTTTGAGAGACTGTGTTGACTAACATTCCAAATGCCACGTTTTAGAGACTCTGTTGTAAAAAAGCCTACATTACAAATCCCTTTAGAGACTTTGTGTTGTATAAAAGCCCACTTTGTCAAAAAAAAGTGGAGGATTCTTGCTCCTTCTGAGCAAATAAATTCAAGCACTTGGACTGCAAGGTACAGACACACTCACACAAGCTCACTTTTCTGGCATGGAGAGACTGACCGAGCTAATGGAAACTCTTCAAGACACACTTGCTACTGTTCTCACAGAGGAAGCCAGTAGATTTGTAGAAGATCAATTACTAGCACAGGGACTGGAGCAGGCCTGGACTCCCTTCAGATGGCTGCTTAAAGGCCTAGTCAAAGGCGTGGTGAGCTGGGCCCTAAAAAGATAGGTTCCGTGGCATGGAACCAGCTGGGCCTGAGCTCTCTACAGAGTTAGAAAGGCGATGTTTCGTCAAAAGAGACGTGACGTCTTTAGTCTTTACGGTTTAATCTCTACTTATCTGCCACTTGGGTATCTATGCTGATCTTGGCGAAGTCTCCCGGAAACGCAGCATTACGTTAAAAAGTTTATCACAAGTTTATGATTTAACTAACAAGACTAACCTTAACCCACAAGACTGATTTGAACCTGGAGAGACATCACTAACACGATGCTCACGGTCTTCAGGACACAAAGATTACCAGCCTGCCTTCCTGCAGTGGCTCCTCCACTGCAGGAAGCAGGACAAACCACAGAAACCGAATTTTTGCTGTTCCCGGCAACGCCCACATCTTACCTTCCGGGCCCGTGTGCCTGTTCCGTCCTTCTTTGTGACCCTTTGGACTGTGGCTCCCCCGGGCTCCCGTGTCCATGGGGGGTTTCCCAGGCAAAAATACTGTGGTGGCCTGCCATTTCCTACGCCAGCGGATCTCACGCATCCGGAGACCAGACTCATGTCCCCGGCATGTCCTGCGCTGCAGGCATCTTCTTTACCGCTGAGCCACCCTAAAGAAATAAAGGGCATCTGAACTCTCCCGTGGCCTCCCGCCCGTTTCTGTGCTGACTTCCTTCTCCTGGAGGCCGGAGACGCCGGGCAGGGGCAGACCAGGGAAGGGCCGGACTGTAACCAAGCAGGACCCACTGAGGCTTTCCCAGAAGAAACCCCCAGTCACCTCCTCCACCGGCCTTTTGTCTGTAGACAGTCTTTCACCAAATAATCCATTGAGGGGCTTCCCTGGTGGTCTGGTGGCTAAGGCTCCACCAGTCAAATTCAGCGGCAGAAGGAAGGATCCAGGTCCGGGAGCAAAGATCGCCGCTCATGCCTCCGGGCGAGGTTGCGGGAAATCTGGCCCCAGCACACAGAGGCCCAACTTCGCCAAGGAGATCTGGCGGTGACAGCCGGGAGCAAGTGGAAGGACAGGGTCCTGGGGGCAGGAGGGCTGAGGGACCCGAGTCCCAGCGGGCCGGAAGGCTGCGAGGTGCCAGAGGGCACATTCCGGGGCACCGGGAGCCCTGAGGAGGCGGGCTGGGCGCAGCAGGGGCGGCGCTTGCGCAGACGGGCTCCCGAGCTCCCGAGCTCCGCGGAGGGGCCGGAGCTCCGCGGGCGGCCGCCCAGAGGCGGCGGGAGGCGGGGGCGCGGGGCCCGGGCGCCCGTCTTCAAGGGACAGAATAGGGTCAGAACAGAGCCAAGCAGAAGCTTCGCGCCACGGAGGAGCCCCCCGGCGTGTAAGGACCGCGCCGGAGGGGAAGCGTGTGGACGGCGGTGGGTGTGGACTCCAACCAAGAAGCTCCGTGCTTCCCAAGGCGGGGCCCGGGAGGCCGGCGGTTCCAACGGCGCTGGATGCACCGGAGGCCTGTCTCTGCCTCAAGGAGGGAGACTGGGAATGCAGCCCCGTTCCTCCCCCATCAGATAGTCCCCACCCCGACTCTGTCCTCCATCCCTCAGGGCAGTGCCCCCCCTCCCCCTAAACTCATCCCCCATCCCTGGCTTTTGAAGATTCTTCTGGGCTCCTCACACTCCTAGGCCTGCCCCATCCTCGATTCTCTGCCCCTCGCTGCTCTCCAGGTTCTAGATTTCAGAGCCGCTGGGACCTGGGCTGCGGTGCTTCCACGTGGACCCACGTCTTCTTGAGCCACAGACAGCACGAAAAGGACTAGGGCCTAAATATAACCCTACGGACATGAACAGCTGGGGCCAATGATGCACGAGATAAAAAGAGAAAAAGATCAAAACTCCAGTCACCCCTTCGGAGCTGGAGAACGAAGGCGGGGGTCCCGGACGCGATGCCTGCACAGAGCACCACCAAGCGGCTGGGCAGACCTCGCATTCAGCCCCCCAGCCCAGTGCTGGACCCAGGCTGCCCTCACCCCATTTAATGGCCCAGGTTTCCCACATGCGCCCCACACCCGCTCACCCCCGTTGGACCAAACAAGGCAACTTGTCCCTTGTTTGACTCCCTTCCTGATGCACCCAGAGCTCCAAGAAAACCTTGTCTGAATTTCCTGTCTGGCCTCTTGTCAAAGTCTGCTGACTTAGGATTCCAAGAACCCTGGTGGGGATCACACCCTTCTTGCTCTGCAGGCTCTCAGGTCAACACCCTCCTCCCTTTCCTCCCTCCCCGCTCCCTGTGTGCTAGAGGCTTCTGTCCTCATGCCATCCCTTCCCTGGACCCTGGATTCGTTTTGCCTACATTCTGATCTCAGTTTGGTTCACCTACTCACACATCTCAGCAGCTCTCAAACTCGGTCGAAGCGTGACTTTTGACTTCCGAGGTGGGCATTCGCTTTCCTACAGAGCTCCTCCTGATGCTGGAGGTCCCACCCACACCCCCTCTGACAAAAATCCTGCCCTTCTCAGCCTGGTCCCAGCCTGAGCCTGGAAAGCCTGCCCTCTCTCCCACCCTCTAGACCCCACCCCAAGACCTCTCACCATGGACCTCCCTCACTTTCCCTGGGCTCCAGTCTAGGAAGCCTTTACTCACACACCCAAGGCCCAGCGCGATTCCTTGGTTTTAAATTCTAAAATTAAGTGATTGCATTGGCAATTTTGAAAGGCACTTTCCACTTACAGCTCCTACAAAACACTGCCTATATTCCCCGTGGTGTACGATCCACCCTTGAGGCTGTCTTAGGGCTTCTCAGGTGGCACTAGTGTTCAGGAATCGGCCTGCCAGTGCAGGACACACAGGAGACACGGATCCATCCCTGGGTAGAGGAGATCGCCTGCAGAAGGAAATGGCAACCCAATCCCAGGATTCTTCCTTGCCTGGAGAATTCCATGGACAGAGGAGCCTGTCTTCCTCCCAGCAGTGTGTACCTCCCAGTCCCCCTCCCCATATTTCAAGCCCCTGCCCTCCTACTAGAAACCACTAGCCATTCAAACTATCGGTGCGTCTGCTGCTGCTTTGTGGCACAGGCCAGCTTGCTTATGGTGACCTGTGTTATGCTCCGTGTCCAAGTCCCCGAATAAACTGAGAGAACAAATCCATCAAGGCAATGCAAAAGCAAGAAGGGAGTTTATTCATTGCTAACTCGAGTTAGGGCACCCTGCCGCACCCAATACAGTAGAACAAAGACAGGGAGTAGGCAAGGGCGGATTGGTTGCAAGGGTCTCTTGGCATCTACTAATTGGCTTAGATTTATTTCCACAGGCGCGCGGGCTTTCTCAGGGGATTTCTCCTATTGGTCAAGCTACACCGCCTGTGGGAGTTCCCGGTGCCTCAGCTTTCCTAGAGACTAAACCTCAGACCTAGCCTGCCCCTTAGAGCCTGTTTTGGCTCCAGTTAGGTCCTAACAACCTGTAACTATTTTCTCCCATCCAGTACGTCATTGCTCTCCAGTCCGTGTTTTCCTTCGTTGTACAAAACTTTTCAGCTCCGTTAGGTCCAGGTAGATCCACTGGAGAACAGATAGGCTACCCACTCCAGTATTCTTGGGCTTCCCTTGTGGCTCAGCTACTAAAGAATCCGCCTGCAGTGTTGGAGACGTGGGTGTGATCCCTGGGTTGCAAAGATCCCCTGGAGAAGGGAGAGGTTACCCACTCCAGTACTCTGGCCTGGAGAATTCCATGGACTGTGAGGTCCATTGGGTCGCAAAGAGTCGGACACGACTGAGCAACTTTCACTTCATTTTAAATTTCCTAACGTGAAATTGATCAGAGACCAGTGCTTCTCAAAATGGTCTTCCCTCTGTGAAGCACTTTTGCAAAACCATCAGAGGACAACAAGTATCTGTGAATGACTGAAAGATACGGTGACACACATCAGCACAATGTAATGGGTTCAGAAACTGCATTACAGTAACCAGAAGTATGACTTGGGAACATCAGGACATGCCAGGTTTGTAGGAATTCCATAATGTTTAACACATCTCTATTAATAGCAACCAGCCACAGCAGAACTCTAGAAGACTCACATTTGATAAGGCGCCCCATGGTATGTAACACCCCCGTGATGCTAGTTAATCTGATATTTGCCTCTGAGCTCACAGTTGCCTCACAGTTCCTCTGGAACACTCACAGTTAGTTAGAGAAAGAGACTTCCCATCTGCTCTCCAAGGCAGCTCATCACTCCAGGAAGAACCAAATTCCAGCCTTGTCCCAGCTTACTATTAAAAGTAAACTTCTTTACCTAATTAAATTGAACGTAACCTCAATCCATCCTCCCTATTTTAAAAACATTGATCATTTTCCGTATCCACATCATGTGTCTCTTGTTTCTCCCTATCCAAATCCGCAAACTTATCCTCTTCTTCTATTTCAAGAAAAACTACTGTTATTTTCTGCATCTTCTTTGGACAGCAAACGTATGTCCTACTCGCCTTCCAATCTCTTACCAGTTTTAGTAACTGTAAATACATTGCATGTTTAAAATCCCTTAAAACGTACAACCAAGAAACAAGCAATTGTATTTCCTTTTTTACGAACATGAGATTTCATAAAGCATACTTTTTCTTTAGGTGGTACGAGATGTGTGTTTAATAAACATATTGAGTGTTTTTATTCATAAGAAGGTAAAGATAAAGCAACATTGCCTTGTTCAGCAGTCAGTGTTTCAGAATTTCATGTAAAATTGATTTCAACCTTCCATGCATTCTCATCGTTTTACTGAATTTAGCAAAACCCTCAAGTTCTAAATTCCCAAGAATCCGGAAAAACAAAATAGAACTCTTTTAAAGAGTTGACCTAGAAACTTCTCTACCTGTTATCTCTATTATTTGTGACAATATCATCATAGTTAATTTTCTTGCAGTCAAGGTCGGGTGGGAATCTCCCGTGCTGGCTCCCGGCATCAAAGTATGTAACAGATACCACTTTCCGGGACAATGAAAGTTGAAGATAATGTTGGCGACTCATGTCTCCATCGGTTCACACACAGTTGAACCACAAACTAACCTGACCTGACGTCAATACCGGATATGGACTTAATGGTGAACATTTCCCAGAGCATGTGAACCTTCGAAACGCTTTACTTGTAAGCCCTTACCAAAGTCAATTAAATGGAGCTCACATATGGCGCAATACTTCTGCACTTTTTAGAGACAAACTAGGCTTCTTCCTGGAGAAGGAAATGGCAACCCGCTCCCGGGTTCTTGCCTGGAGAACCCCAGGGACCGGGGAGCCTGGTGGGCTGCCGTCTATGGGGTCGCACAGAGTTGGACACGATTGAAGCGACTTAGCAGCAGCAGCAGCGGCAGAAGCAGGCTTCTTACAACACAGAGAAGTCAGAAATCCCCAGTTCAGCAAGTCCCCAGTTCAGCAAACTGGGGATTCCCAACTGCCACTTTTGAGAGACTGTGTTGACTAACATCCCAAACGCCACTTTTGAGAGACTGTGTTGACTAACATCCCAAACGCCACTTTTGAGAGACTGTGTTGACTAACATCCCAAACGCCACTTTTGAGAGACTGTGTTGACTAACATCCCAAACGCCACTTTTGAGAGACTGTGTCGACTAACATTCCAAATGCCACTTTTGAGAGACTGTGTTGTTAAAAAGCCTAACATTCCAAAGGCCACTTTTGAGAGACTGTGTTGACTAACATTCCAAATGCCACGTTTTAGAGACTCTGTTGTAAAAAGCCTACATTACAAATCCCTTTAGAGACTTTGTGTTGTATAAAAGCCCACTTTGTCAAAAAAAAGTGGAGGATTCTTGCTCCTTCAGAGCAAATAAATTCAAGCACTTGGACTGCAAGGTACAGACACACTCACACAAGCTCACTTTTCTGGCATGGAGAGACTGACCGAGCTAATGGAAACTCTTCAAGACACACTTGCTACTGTTCTCACAGAGGAAGCCAGTAGATTTGTAGAAGATCAATTACTAGCACAGGGACTGGAGCAGGCCTGGACTCCCTTCAGATGGCTGCTTAAAGGCCTAGTCAAAGGCGTGGTGAGCTGGGCCCTAAAAAGATAGGTTCCGTGGCATGGAACCAGCTGGGCCTGAGCTCTCTACAGAGTTAGAAAGGCGATGTTTCGTCAAAAGAGACGTGACGTCTTTAGTCTTTACGGTTTAATCTCTACTTATCTGCCACTTGGGTATCTATGCTGATCTTGGCGAAGTCTCCCGGAAACGCAGCATTACGTTAAAAAGTTTATCACAAGTTTATGATTTAACTAACAAGACTAACCTTAACCCACAAGACTGATTTGAACCTGGAGAGACATCACTAACACGATGCTCACGGTCTTCAGGACACAAAGATTACCAGCCTGCCTTCCTGCAGTGGCTCCTCCACTGCAGGAAGCAGGACAAACCACAGAAACCGAATTTTTGCTGTTCCCGGCAACGCCCACATCTTACCTTCCGGGCCCGTGTGCCTGTTCCGTCCTTCTTTGTGACCCTTTGGACTGTGGCTCCCCCGGGCTCCCGTGTCCATGGGGGGTTTCCCAGGCAAAAATACTGTGGTGGCCTGCCATTTCCCTACGCCAGCGGATCTCACGCATCCGGAGACCAGACTCATGTCCCCGGCATGTCCTGCGCTGCAGGCATCTTCTTTACCGCTGAGCCACCCTAAAGAAATAAAGGGCATCTGAACTCTCCCGTGGCCTCCCGCCCGTTTCTGTGCTGACTTCCTTCTCCTGGAGGCCGGAGACGCCGGGCAGGGGCAGACCAGGGAAGGGCCGGACTGTAACCAAGCAGGACCCACTGAGGCTTTCCCAGAAGAAACCCCCAGTCACCTCCTCCACCGGCCTTTTGTCTGTAGACAGTCTTTCACCAAATAATCCATTGAGGGCTTCCCTGGTGGTCTGGTGGCTAAGGCTCCACCAGTCAAATTCAGCGGCAGAAGGAAGGATCCAGGTCCGGGAGCAAAGATCGCCGCTCATGCCTCCGGGCGAGGTTGCGGGGAAATCTGGCCCCAGCACACAGAGGCCCAACTTCGCCAAGGAGATCTGGCGGTGACAGCCGGGAGCAAGTGGAAGGACAGGGTCCTGGGGGCAGGAGGGCTGAGGGACCCGAGTCCCAGCGGGCCGGAAGGCTGCGAGGTGCCAGAGGGCACATTCCGGGGCACCGGGAGCCCTGAGGAGGCGGGCTGGGCGCAGCAGGGGCGGCGCTTGCGCAGACGGGCTCCCGAGCTCCCGAGCTCCGCGGAGGGGCCGGAGCTCCGCGGGCGGCCGCCCAGAGGCGGCGGGAGGCGGGGGCGCGGGGCCCGGGCGCCCGTCTTCAAGGGACAGAATAGGGTCAGAACAGAGCCAAGCAGAAGCTTCGCGCCACGGAGGAGCCCCCGGCGTGTAAGGACCGCGCCGGAGGGGAAGCGTGTGGACGGCGGTGGGTGTGGACTCCAACCAAGAAGCTCCGTGCTTCCCAAGGCGGGGCCCGGGAGGCCGGCGGTTCCAACGGCGCTGGATGCACCGGAGGCCTGTCTCTGCCTCAAGGAGGGAGACTGGGAATGCAGCCCCGTTCCTCCCCCATCAGATAGTCCCCACCCCGACTCTGTCCTCCATCCCTCAGGGCAGTGCCCCCCCTCCCCCTAAACTCATCCCCCATCCCTGGCTTTTGAAGATTCTTCTGGGCTCCTCACACTCCTAGGCCTGCCCCATCCTCGATTCTCTGCCCCTCGCTGCTCTCCAGGTTCTAGATTTCAGAGCCGCTGGGACCTGGGCTGCGGTGCTTCCACGTGGACCCACGTCTTCTTGAGCCACAGACAGCACGAAAAGGACTAGGGCCTAAATATAACCCTACGGACATGAACAGCTGGGGCCAATGATGCACGAGATAAAAAGAGAAAAAGATCAAAACTCCAGTCACCCCTTCGGAGCTGGAGAACGAAGGCGGGGGTCCCGGACGCGATGCCTGCACAGAGCACCACCAAGCGGCTGGGCAGACCTCGCATTCAGCCCCCAGCCCAGTGCTGGACCCAGGCTGCCCTCACCCCATTTAATGGCCCAGGTTTCCCACATGCGCCCCCACACCCGCTCACCCCGTTGGACCAAACAAGGCAACTTGTCCCTTGTTTGACTCCCTTCCTGATGCACCCAGAGCTCCAAGAAAACCTTGTCTGAATTTCCTGTCTGGCCTCTTGTCAAAGTCTGCTGACTTAGGATTCCAAGAACCCTGGTGGGGATCACACCCTTCTTGCTCTGCAGGCTCTCAGGTCAACACCCTCCTCCCTTTCCTCCCTCCCCGCTCCCTGTGTGCTAGAGGCTTCTGTCCTCATGCCATCCCTTCCCTGGACCCTGGATTCGTTTTGCCTACATTCTGATCTCAGTTTGGTTCACCTACTCACACATCTCAGCAGCTCTCAAACTCGGTCGAAGCGTGACTTTTGACTTCCGAGGTGGGCATTCGCTTTCCTACAGAGCTCCTCCTGATGCTGGAGGTCCCACCCACACCCCCTCTGACAAAAATCCTGCCCTTCTCAGCCTGGTCCCAGCCGGAGCCTGGAAAGCCTGCCCTCTCTCCCACCCTCTAGACCCCACCCCAAGACCTCTCACCATGGACCTCCCTCACTTTCCCTGGGCTCCAGTCTAGGAAGCCTTTACTCACACACCCAAGGCCCAGCGCGATTCCTTGGTTTTAAATTCTAAAATTAAGTGATTGCATTGGCAATTTTGAAAGGCACTTTCCACTTACAGCTCCTACAAAACACTGCCTATATTCCCCGTGGTGTACGATCCACCCTTGAGGCTGTCTTAGGGCTTCTCAGGTGGCACTAGTGTTCAGGAATCGGCCTGCCAGTGCAGGACACACAGGAGACACGGATCCATCCCTGGGTAGAGGAGATCGCCTGCAGAAGGAAATGGCAACCCAATCCCAGGATTCTTCCTTGCCTGGAGAATTCCATGGACAGAGGAGCCTGTCTTCCTCCCAGCAGTGTGTACCTCCCAGTCCCCCTCCCCCATATTTCAAGCCCCTGCCCTCCTACTAGAAACCACTAGCCATTCAAACTATCGGTGCGTCTGCTGCTGCTTTGTGGCACAGGCCAGCTTGCTTATGGTGACCTGTGTTATGCTCCGTGTCCAAGTCCCCGAATAAACTGAGAGAACAAATCCATCAAGGCAATGCAAAAGCAAGAAGGGAGTTTATTCATTGCTAACTCGAGTTAGGGCACCCTGCCGCACCCAATACAGTAGAACAAAGACAGGGAGTAGGCAAGGGCGGATTGGTTGCAAGGGTCTCTTGGCATCTACTAATTGGCTAGATTTATTTCCACAGGCGCGCGGGCTTTCTCAGGGGATTTCTCCTATTGGTCAAGCTACACCGCCTGTGGGAGTTCCCGGTGCCTCAGCTTTCCTAGAGACTAAACCTCAGACCTAGCCTGCCCCTTAGAGCCTGTTTTGGCTCCAGTTAGGTCCTAACAACCTGTAACTATTTTCTCCCATCCAGTACGTCATTGCTCTCCAGTCCGTGTTTTCCTTCGTTGTACAAAACTTTTCAGCTCCGTTAGGTCCAGGTAGATCCACTGGAGAACAGATAGGCTACCCACTCCAGTATTCTTGGGCTTCCCTTGTGGCTCAGCTACTAAAGAATCCGCCTGCAGTGTTGGAGACGTGGGTGTGATCCCTGGGTTGCAAAGATCCCCTGGAGAAGGGAGAGGTTACCCACTCCAGTACTCTGGCCTGGAGAATTCCATGGACTGTGAGGTCCATTGGGTCGCAAAGAGTCGGACACGACTGAGCAACTTTCACTTCATTTTAAATTTCCTAACGTGAAATTGATCAGAGACCAGTGCTTCTCAAAATGGTCTTCCCTCTGTGAAGCACTTTTGCAAAACCATCAGAGGACAACAAGTATCTGTGAATGACTGAAAGATACGGTGACACACATCAGCACAATGTAATGGGTTCAGAAACTGCATTACAGTAACCAGAAGTATGACTTGGGAACATCAGGACATGCCAGGTTTGTAGGAATTCCATAATGTTTAACACATCTCTATTAATAGCAACCAGCCACAGCAGAACTCTAGAAGACTCACATTTGATAAGGCGCCCCATGGTATGTAACACCCCCGTGATGCTAGTTAATCTGATATTTGCCTCTGAGCTCACAGTTGCCTCACAGTTCCTCTGGAACACTCACAGTTAGTTAGAGAAAGAGACTTCCCATCTGCTCTCCAAGGCAGCTCATCACTCCAGGAAGAACCAAATTCCAGCCTTGTCCCAGCTTACTATTAAAAGTAAACTTCTTTACCTAATTAAATTGAACGTAACCTCAATCCATCCTCCCTATTTTAAAAACATTGATCATTTTCCGTATCCACATCATGTGTCTCTTGTTTCTCCCTATCCAAATCCGCAAACTTATCCTCTTCTTCTATTTCAAGAAAAACTACTGTTATTTTCTGCATCTTCTTTGGACAGCAAACGTATGTCCTACTCGCCTTCAATCTCTTACCAGTTTTAGTAACTGTAAATACATTGCATGTTTAAAATCCCTTAAAACGTACAACCAAGAAACAAGCAATTGTATTTCCTTTTACGAACATGAGATTTCATAAAGCATACTTTTTCTTTAGGTGGTACGAGATGTGTGTTTAATAAACATATTGAGTGTTTTTATTCATAAGAAGGTAAAGATAAAGCAACATTGCCTTGTTCAGCAGTCAGTGTTTCAGAATTTCATGTAAAATTGATTTCAACCTTCCATGCATTCTCATCGTTTTACTGAATTTAGCAAAACCCTCAAGTTCTAAATTCCCAAGAATCCGGAAAAACAAAATAGAACTCTTTTAAAGAGTTGACCTAGAAACTTCTCTACCTGTTATCTCTATTATTTGTGACAATATCATCATAGTTAATTTTCTTGCAGTCAAGGTCGGGTGGGAATCTCCCGTGCTGGCTCCCGGCATCAAAGTATGTAACAGATACCACTTTCCGGGACAATGAAAGTTGAAGATAATGTTGGCGACTCATGTCTCCATCGGTTCACACACAGTTGAACCACAAACTAACCTGACCTGACGTCAATACCGGATATGGACTTAATGGTGAACATTTCCCAGAGCATGTGAACCTTCGAAACGCTTTACTTGTAAGCCCTTACCAAAGTCAATTAAATGGAGCTCACATATGGCGCAATACTTCTGCACTTTTTAGAGACAAACTAGGCTTCTTCCTGGAGAAGGAAATGGCAACCCGCTCCCGGGTTCTTGCCTGGAGAACCCCAGGGACCGGGGGAGCCTGGTGGGCTGCCGTCTATGGGGTCGCACAGAGTTGGACACGATTGAAGCGACTTAGCAGCAGCAGCAGCGGCAGAAGCAGGCTTCTTACAACACAGAGAAGTCAGAAATCCCCAGTTCAGCAAGTCCCCAGTTCAGCAAACTGGGGATTCCCAACTGCCACTTTTGAGAGACTGTGTTGACTAACATCCCAAACGCCACTTTTGAGAGACTGTGTTGACTAACATCCCAAACGCCACTTTTGAGAGACTGTGTTGACTAACATCCCAAACGCCACTTTTGAGAGACTGTGTTGACTAACATCCCAAACGCCACTTTTGAGAGACTGTGTCGACTAACATTCCAAATGCCACTTTTGAGAGACTGTGTTGTTAAAAGCCTAACATTCCAAAGGCCACTTTTGAGAGACTGTGTTGACTAACATTCCAAATGCCACGTTTTAGAGACTCTGTTGTAAAAAAGCCTACATTACAAATCCCTTTAGAGACTTTGTGTTGTATAAAAGCCCACTTTGTCAAAAAAAAAGTGGAGGATTCTTGCTCCTTCAGAGCAAATAAATTCAAGCACTTGGACTGCAAGGTACAGACACACTCACACAAGCTCACTTTTCTGGCATGGAGAGACTGACCGAGCTAATGGAAACTCTTCAAGACACACTTGCTACTGTTCTCACAGAGGAAGCCAGTAGATTTGTAGAAGATCAATTACTAGCACAGGGACTGGAGCAGGCCTGGACTCCCTTCAGATGGCTGCTTAAAGGCCTAGTCAAGGCGTGGTGAGCTGGGCCCTAAAAAGATAGGTTCCGTGGCATGGAACCAGCTGGGCCTGAGCTCTCTACAGAGTTAGAAAGGCGATGTTTCGTCAAAAGAGACGTGACGTCTTTAGTCTTTACGGTTTAATCTCTACTTATCTGCCACTTGGGTATCTATGCTGATCTTGGCGAAGTCTCCCGGAAACGCAGCATTACGTTAAAAAGTTTATCACAAGTTTATGATTTAACTAACAAGACTAACCTTAACCCACAAGACTGATTTGAACCTGGAGAGACATCACTAACACGATGCTCACGGTCTTCAGGACACAAAGATTACCAGCCTGCCTTCCTGCAGTGGCTCCTCCACTGCAGGAAGCAGGACAAACCACAGAAACCGAATTTTTGCTGTTCCCGGCAACGCCCACATCTTACCTTCCGGGCCCGTGTGCCTGTTCCGTCCTTCTTTGTGACCCTTTGGACTGTGGCTCCCCCGGGCTCCCGTGTCCATGGGGGGTTTCCCAGGCAAAAATACTGTGGTGGCCTGCCATTTCCTACGCCAGCGGATCTCACGCATCCGGAGACCAGACTCATGTCCCCGGCATGTCCTGCGCTGCAGGCATCTTCTTTACCGCTGAGCCACCCTAAAGAAATAAAGGGCATCTGAACTCTCCCGTGGCCTCCCGCCCGTTTCTGTGCTGACTTCCTTCTCCTGGAGGCCGGAGACGCCGGGCAGGGGCAGACCAGGGAAGGGCCGGACTGTAACCAAGCAGGACCCACTGAGGCTTTCCCAGAAGAAACCCCCAGTCACCTCCTCCACCGGCCTTTTGTCTGTAGACAGTCTTTCACCAAATAATCCATTGAGGGGCTTCCCTGGTGGTCTGGTGGCTAAGGCTCCACCAGTCAAATTCAGCGGCAGAAGGAAGGATCCAGGTCCGGGAGCAAAGATCGCCGCTCATGCCTCCGGGCGAGGTTGCGGGGAAATCTGGCCCCAGCACACAGAGGCCCAACTTCGCCAAGGAGATCTGGCGGTGACAGCCGGGAGCAAGTGGAAGGACAGGGTCCTGGGGGCAGGAGGGCTGAGGGACCCGAGTCCCAGCGGGCCGGAAGGCTGCGAGGTGCCAGAGGGCACATTCCGGGGCACCGGGAGCCCTGAGGAGGCGGGCTGGGCGCAGCAGGGGCGGCGCTTGCGCAGACGGGCTCCCGAGCTCCCGAGCTCCGCGGAGGGGCCGGAGCTCCGCGGGCGGCCGCCCAGAGGCGGCGGGAGGCGGGGGCGCGGGGCCCGGGCGCCCGTCTTCAAGGGACAGAATAGGGTCAGAACAGAGCCAAGCAGAAGCTTCGCGCCACGGAGGAGCCCCCGGCGTGTAAGGACCGCGCCGGAGGGGAAGCGTGTGGACGGCGGTGGGTGTGGACTCCAACCAAGAAGCTCCGTGCTTCCCAAGGCGGGGCCCGGGAGGCCGGCGGTTCCAACGGCGCTGGATGCACCGGAGGCCTGTCTCTGCCTCAAGGAGGGAGACTGGGAATGCAGCCCCGTTCCTCCCCCATCAGATAGTCCCCACCCCGACTCTGTCCTCCATCCCTCAGGGCAGTGCCCCCCCCCCCCTAAACTCATCCCCCATCCCTGGCTTTTGAAGATTCTTCTGGGCTCCTCACACTCCTAGGCCTGCCCCATCCTCGATTCTCTGCCCCTCGCTGCTCTCCAGGTTCTAGATTTCAGAGCCGCTGGGACCTGGGCTGCGGTGCTTCCACGTGGACCCACGTCTTCTTGAGCCACAGACAGCACGAAAAGGACTAGGGCCTAAATATAACCCTACGGACATGAACAGCTGGGGCCAATGATGCACGAGATAAAAAGAGAAAAAAGATCAAAACTCCAGTCACCCCTTCGGAGCTGGAGAACGAAGGCGGGGGTCCCGGACGCGATGCCTGCACAGAGCACCACCAAGCGGCTGGGCAGACCTCGCATTCAGCCCCCAGCCCAGTGCTGGACCCAGGCTGCCCTCACCCCATTTAATGGCCCAGGTTTCCCACATGCGCCCCCACACCCGCTCACCCCGTTGGACCAAACAAGGCAACTTGTCCCTTGTTTGACTCCCTTCCCTGATGCACCCAGAGCTCCAAGAAAACCTTGTCTGAATTTCCTGTCTGGCCTCTTGTCAAAGTCTGCTGACTTAGGATTCCAAGAACCCTGGTGGGGATCACACCCTTCTTGCTCTGCAGGCTCTCAGGTCAACACCCTCCTCCCTTTCCTCCCTCCCCGCTCCCTGTGTGCTAGAGGCTTCTGTCCTCATGCCATCCCTTCCCTGGACCCTGGATTCGTTTTGCCTACATTCTGATCTCAGTTTGGTTCACCTACTCACACATCTCAGCAGCTCTCAAACTCGGTCGAAGCGTGACTTTTGACTTCCGAGGTGGGCATTCGCTTTCCTACAGAGCTCCTCCTGATGCTGGAGGTCCCACCCACACCCCCTCTGACAAAAATCCTGCCCTTCTCAGCCTGGTCCCAGCCGGAGCCTGGAAAGCCTGCCCTCTCTCCCACCCTCTAGACCCCACCCCAAGACCTCTCACCATGGACCTCCCTCACTTTCCCTGGGCTCCAGTCTAGGAAGCCTTTACTCACACACCCAAGGCCCAGCGCGATTCCTTGGTTTTAAATTCTAAAATTAAGTGATTGCATTGGCAATTTTGAAAGGCACTTTCCACTTACAGCTCCTACAAAACACTGCCTATATTCCCCGTGGTGTACGATCCACCCTTGAGGCTGTCTTAGGGCTTCTCAGGTGGCACTAGTGTTCAGGAATCGGCCTGCCAGTGCAGGACACACAGGAGACACGGATCCATCCCTGGGTAGAGGAGATCGCCTGCAGAAGGAAATGGCAACCCAATCCCAGGATTCTTCCTTGCCTGGAGAATTCCATGGACAGAGGAGCCTGTCTTCCTCCCAGCAGTGTGTACCTCCCAGTCCCCCTCCCCCATATTTCAAGCCCCTGCCCTCCTACTAGAAACCACTAGCCATTCAAACTATCGGTGCGTCTGCTGCTGCTTTGTGGCACAGGCCAGCTTGCTTATGGTGACCTGTGTTATGCTCCGTGTCCAAGTCCCCGAATAAACTGAGAGAACAAATCCATCAAGGCAATGCAAAAGCAAGAAGGGAGTTTATTCATTGCTAACTCGAGTTAGGACACCCTGCCGCACCCAATACAGTAGAACAAAGACAGGGAGTAGGCAAGGGCGGATTGGTTGCAAGGGTCTCTTGGCATCTACTAATTGGCTAGATTTATTTCCACAGGCGCGCGGGCTTTCTCAGGGGATTTCTCCTATTGGTCAAGCTACACCGCCTGTGGGAGTTCCCGGTGCCTCAGCTTTCCTAGAGACTAAACCTCAGACCTAGCCTGCCCCTTAGAGCCTGTTTTGGCTCCAGTTAGGTCCTAACAACCTGTAACTATTTTCTCCCATCCAGTACGTCATTGCTCTCCAGTCCGTGTTTTCCTTCGTTGTACAAAACTTTTCAGCTCCGTTAGGTCCAGGTAGATCCACTGGAGAACAGATAGGCTACCCACTCCAGTATTCTTGGGCTTCCCTTGTGGCTCAGCTACTAAAGAATCCGCCTGCAGTGTTGGAGACGTGGGTGTGATCCCTGGGTTGCAAAGATCCCCTGGAGAAGGGAGAGGTTACCCACTCCAGTACTCTGGCCTGGAGAATTCCATGGACTGTGAGGTCCATTGGGTCGCAAAGAGTCGGACACGACTGAGCAACTTTCACTTCATTTTAAATTTCCTAACGTGAAATTGATCAGAGACCAGTGCTTCTCAAAATGGTCTTCCCTCTGTGAAGCACTTTTGCAAAACCATCAGAGGACAACAAGTATCTGTGAATGACTGAAAGATACGGTGACACACATCAGCACAATGTAATGGGTTCAGAAACTGCATTACAGTAACCAGAAGTATGACTTGGGAACATCAGGACATGCCAGGTTTGTAGGAATTCCATAATGTTTAACACATCTCTATTAATAGCAACCAGCCACAGCAGAACTCTAGAAGACTCACATTTGATAAGGCGCCCCATGGTATGTAACACCCCCGTGATGCTAGTTAATCTGATATTTGCCTCTGAGCTCACAGTTGCCTCACAGTTCCTCTGGAACACTCACAGTTAGTTAGAGAAAGAGACTTCCCATCTGCTCTCCAAGGCAGCTCATCACTCCAGGAAGAACCAAATTCCAGCCTTGTCCCAGCTTACTATTAAAAGTAAACTTCTTTACCTAATTAAATTGAACGTAACCTCAATCCATCCTCCCTATTTTAAAAACATTGATCATTTTCCGTATCCACATCATGTGTCTCTTGTTTCTCCCTATCCAAATCCGCAAACTTATCCTCTTCTTCTATTTCAAGAAAAACTACTGTTATTTTCTGCATCTTCTTTGGACAGCAAACGTATGTCCTACTCGCCTTCCAATCTCTTACCAGTTTTAGTAACTGTAAATACATTGCATGTTTAAAATCCCTTAAAACGTACAACCAAGAAACAAGCAATTGTATTTCCTTTTACGAACATGAGATTTCATAAAGCATACTTTTTCTTTAGGTGGTACGAGATGTGTGTTTAATAAACATATTGAGTGTTTTTATTCATAAGAAGGTAAAGATAAAGCAACATTGCCTTGTTCAGCAGTCAGTGTTTCAGAATTTCATGTAAAATTGATTTCAACCTTCCATGCATTCTCATCGTTTTACTGAATTTAGCAAAACCCTCAAGTTCTAAATTCCCAAGAATCCGGAAAAACAAAATAGAACTCTTTTAAAGAGTTGACCTAGAAACTTCTCTACCTGTTATCTCTATTATTTGTGACAATATCATCATAGTTAATTTTCTTGCAGTCAAGGTCGGGTGGGAATCTCCCGTGCTGGCTCCCGGCATCAAAGTATGTAACAGATACCACTTTCCGGGACAATGAAAGTTGAAGATAATGTTGGCGACTCATGTCTCCATCGGTTCACACACAGTTGAACCACAAACTAACCTGACCTGACGTCAATACCGGATATGGACTTAATGGTGAACATTTCCCAGAGCATGTGAACCTTCGAAACGCTTTACTTGTAAGCCCTTACCAAAGTCAATTAAATGGAGCTCACATATGGCGCAATACTTCTGCACTTTTTAGAGACAAACTAGGCTTCTTCCTGGAGAAGGAAATGGCAACCCGCTCCCGGGTTCTTGCCTGGAGAATCCCAGGGACCGGGGAGCCTGGTGGGCTGCCGTCGATGGGGTCGCACAGAGTTGGACACGATTGAAGCGACTTAGCAGCAGCAGCAGCGGCAGAAGCAGGCTTCTTACAACACAGAGAAGTCAGAAATCCCCAGTTCAGCAAGTCCCCAGTTCAGCAAACTGGGGATTCCCAACTGCCACTTTTGAGAGACTGTGTTGACTAACATCCCAAACGCCACTTTTGAGAGACTGTGTTGACTAACATCCCAAACGCCACTTTTGAGAGACTGTGTTGACTAACATCCCAAACGCCACTTTTGAGAGACTGTGTTGACTAACATCCCAAATGCCACTTTTGAGAGACTGTGTCGACTAACATTCCAAATGCCACTTTTGAGAGACTGTGTTGTTAAAAAGCCTAACATTCCAAAGGCCACTTTTGAGAGACTGTGTTGACTAACATTCCAAATGCCACGTTTTAGAGACTCTGTTGTAAAAAAGCCTACATTACAAATCCCTTTAGAGACTTTGTGTTGTATAAAAGCCCACTTTGTCAAAAAAAAGTGGAGGATTCTTGCTCCTTCAGAGCAAATAAATTCAAGCACTTGGACTGCAAGGTACAGACACACTCACACAAGCTCACTTTTCTGGCATGGAGAGACTGACCGAGCTAATGGAAACTCTTCAAGACACACTTGCTACTGTTCTCACAGAGGAAGCCAGTAGATTTGTAGAAGATCAATTACTAGCACAGGGACTGGAGCAGGCCTGGACTCCCTTCAGATGGCTGCTTAAAGGCCTAGTCAAAGGCGTGGTGAGCTGGGCCCTAAAAAGATAGGTTCCGTGGCATGGAACCAGCTGGGCCTGAGCTCTCTACAGAGTTAGAAAGGCGATGTTTCGTCAAAAGAGACGTGACGTCTTTAGTCTTTACGGTTTAATCTCTACTTATCTGCCACTTGGGTATCTATGCTGATCTTGGCGAAGTCTCCCGGAAACGCAGCATTACGTTAAAAGTTTATCACAAGTTTATGATTTAACTAACAAGACTAACCTTAACCCACAAGACTGATTTGAACCTGGAGAGACATCACTAACACGATGCTCACGGTCTTCAGGACACAAAGATTACCAGCCTGCCTTCCTGCAGTGGCTCCTCCACTGCAGGAAGCAGGACAAACCACAGAAACCGAATTTTTGCTGTTCCCGGCAACGCCCACATCTTACCTTCCGGGCCCGTGTGCCTGTTCCGTCCTTCTTTGTGACCCTTTGGACTGTGGCTCCCCCGGGCTCCCGTGTCCATGGGGGGTTTCCCAGGCAAAAATACTGTGGTGGCCTGCCATTTCCTACGCCAGCGGATCTCACGCATCCGGAGACCAGACTCATGTCCCCGGCATGTCCTGCGCTGCAGGCATCTTCTTTACCGCTGAGCCACCCTAAAGAAATAAAGGGCATCTGAACTCTCCCGTGGCCTCCCGCCCGTTTCTGTGCTGACTTCCTTCTCCTGGAGGCCGGAGACGCCGGGCAGGGGCAGACCAGGGAAGGGCCGGACTGTAACCAAGCAGGACCCACTGAGGCTTTCCCAGAAGAAACCCCCAGTCACCTCCTCCACCGGCCTTTTGTCTGTAGACAGTCTTTCACCAAATAATCCATTGAGGGGCTTCCCTGGTGGTCTGGTGGCTAAGGCTCCACCAGTCAAATTCAGCGGCAGAAGGAAGGATCCAGGTCCGGGAGCAAAGATCGCCGCTCATGCCTCCGGGCGAGGTTGCGGGGAAATCTGGCCCCAGCACACAGAGGCCCAACTTCGCCAAGGAGATCTGGCGGTGACAGCCGGGAGCAAGTGGAAGGACAGGGTCCTGGGGGCAGGAGGGCTGAGGGACCCGAGTCCCAGCGGGCCGGAAGGCTGCGAGGTGCCAGAGGGCACATTCCGGGGCACCGGGAGCCCTGAGGAGGCGGGCTGGGCGCAGCAGGGGCGGCGCTTGCGCAGACGGGCTCCCGAGCTCCCGAGCTCCGCGGAGGGGCCGGAGCTCCGCGGGCGGCCGCCCAGAGGCGGCGGGAGGCGGGGGCGCGGGGCCCGGGCGCCCCGTCTTCAAGGGACAGAATAGGGTCAGAACAGAGCCAAGCAGAAGCTTCGCGCCACGGAGGAGCCCCCGGCGTGTAAGGACCGCGCCGGAGGGGAAGCGTGTGGACGGCGGTGGGTGTGGACTCCAACCAAGAAGCTCCGTGCTTCCCAAGGCGGGGCCCGGGAGGCCGGCGGTTCCAACGGCGCTGGATGCACCGGAGGCCTGTCTCTGCCTCAAGGAGGAGACTGGGAATGCAGCCCCGTTCCTCCCCCATCAGATAGTCCCCACCCCGACTCTGTCCTCCATCCCTCAGGGCAGTGCCCCCCCTCCCCCTAAACTCATCCCCCATCCCTGGCTTTTGAAGATTCTTCTGGGCTCCTCACACTCCTAGGCCTGCCCCATCCTCGATTCTCTGCCCCTCGCTGCTCTCCAGGTTCTAGATTTCAGAGCCGCTGGGACCTGGGCTGCGGTGCTTCCACGTGGACCCACGTCTTCTTGAGCCACAGACAGCACGAAAAGGACTAGGGCCTAAATATAACCCTACGGACATGAACAGCTGGGGCCAATGATGCACGAGATAAAAAGAGAAAAAAAGATCAAAACTCCAGTCACCCCTTCGGAGCTGGAGAACGAAGGCGGGGGTCCCGGACGCGATGCCTGCACAGAGCACCACCAAGCGGCTGGGCAGACCTCGCATTCAGCCCCCCAGCCCAGTGCTGGACCCAGGCTGCCCTCACCCCATTTAATGGCCCAGGTTTCCCACATGCGCCCCCACACCCGCTCACCCCGTTGGACCAAACAAGGCAACTTGTCCCTTGTTTGACTCCCTTCCTGATGCACCCAGAGCTCCAAGAAAACCTTGTCTGAATTTCCTGTCTGGCCTCTTGTCAAAGTCTGCTGACTTAGGATTCCAAGAACCCTGGTGGGGATCACACCCTTCTTGCTCTGCAGGCTCTCAGGTCAACACCCTCCTCCCTTTCCTCCCTCCCCGCTCCCTGTGTGCTAGAGGCTTCTGTCCTCATGCCATCCCTTCCCTGGACCCTGGATCTCTTTTGCCTCCACTCTGGTCTCACTTTTATTCACCTACTCACATATCTCAGCCTCTCTCAAACTCGGTCGAAGCTTGACTTTGACTTCCGAGTTGGGCACTGGCTTTCCTACGGAGTTCCTCCAGATGCTAGAGCCCCACCCTGACCTCCTCTGACTCAAATCCTGCCCTTCTCAGCCTGGTCCCAGCTGTAGACTGGAAAGCCTGCCCTCTCTCCCACCCTCTAGACACCACCCGAAGACCTCTCACCATTGGCCTCTGCACTTCCCCTGGGAAGCCTTTACTCACACACCCAGGCTCAGCCGGATTCTTTTGTTTTGAATTCTAAAGTTATTTCACTGACAATTTTGAAAGGCACTTTCCATTTACAGCTCCTATAAGACACTGCCTATACTCCCCGTATTGTAGGATCCACCCTTGAAGCTGTCTCAGGGCTTCTCAGGTGGCACCAGTGTTCAGGAATCCGCCTGCCAATGCAGGGCTCACAGGAGACACGGGATCCATCCCTGGGTAGAGGAGATCGCCTGCAGAAGGAAATGGCAACCCAACCCCAGGACCCTGCCCTCCTACTAGAAACCACTAGCCATTCAAACTATCAGTGCGTCTGCTGCTTCATTATTGCACAAGCCATCTTGCTTATTCTGTCAGGTCGTTGTATCAGTGAATCCTAGGTGACCTGTAACTATTTTCTCCCATCCAGTACGTCATTGCTCTCTAGTCGGTGTTTTCCTTTGTTGTGCAAAATTATTCAGCTTCATTAGGTCCAGGTAGATCCACTGGAGCATAGATAGGCTCCCCACTCCAGTATTCTTGGGCTTCCTTTGTGGCTCAGCTACTAAAGTTCCGTCTGCAGTGTTGCAGACGTGGGTGTGATCCCTGGGTTGCAAAGATCCCCTGGAGAAGGGAAAGGTTACCTACTCCAGTACTCTGGCCTGGAGAATTCCATGAACTCTGTGGTCCATGGGGTCGCAAAGAGTTGGACATGACTGAAGCGACTTAGCAGGGCAGTCTTTTAAAAAATGTTTTATTTTTAAATTGGAGAATAATTGCTTAGCAATGTCATGTTGATTTCTGCCGTACGGCAATGTGAATCAGTCATAATTATATTTATATCCATATATCCCATCCCTTGAGAATCTCCCTCCCCCATCCCACCCCTCTGGCTCATCACAGAGTGCCGCGCGGGTCCCTGCACTAGCTAGCAACTTCTCAGGCTATCTGTCTGAGACATGGCTGTGTATCTATGTCAATGCGACTTTCTCCATCTGCCCCACTCTTTCCTTCCCTAGTCCACCAGTCACTTCTCTATATGAGTGTCTCCATTCTTTCCCTGAAAACAGGCTCACCAATACCGTTTTTCTAGATTCCATGTATATCATTAATGTACAATATTTGTTGCTCTCTGACTTAGTTCACTTTGTATAGTAGGCTCTATGTTCGACTGAGCGATTTCACTTTCACTTTTCACTTTCATGCATTGGAGAAGGAAATGGCAACCTACTCCTGTGTTCTTGCCTGAAGAATCCTAGAGACAGGGGAGCCTGGTGGGCTGCTGTCTATGGGGTCGCACAGAGTGGGACACGACTGAAGCGACTTAGCAGCAGCAGCAGCAGCAAGTTCAGCTACCTCACTAGAACTGACTCAACTTTTTTCCTTTTTATAGCTGAGTATTATTCCATTGTATATACATACCACAACTTCTTTATCCGTGGACGCCTAGATTGCTTCCGTGTGCTGCAATAAACACTGGGAGAATAGACTTTTTGATGATGGTCATCCTGACCAGTGTAGGGTGAAACTGTTTTCTAGTACTGATTTGCAGTTCTTTAGAATTTGTGATGTTGAGTATCTTTCAAGGTCCCTGTTTATCTTCTACAGTGTGAATACAACTTACCTCCTGCAATTAGCTTTTTGAAGGTCTCTCCTGTTTTGAATTCTTTTCCAGTGATTTACCCCAGGGCATTTCTTAAGGGCAGGCTTGTGAATACCCATCAGGCTTTCAAGTGGTTGTTGTGGGAAATGGCCACAAGGTGGCAGCATTTCTTCATGCCCAACTCTGGATACCTGCGCAACCAGAGCCTTAGGGCAAGTCCTATTTCTGGGTTGTCAGTGAGAGTGGCTATGCTTAAGACGTGTGTCTCGTTACTTCCTCCCCCTTACCCTCCATCCCCAGGACAGATCACAATTGCAACACCACTCTGCAGAAGGGGGTGTCATCCACAGATGGGGTGACGCTAAAGAAGGAAGCTGGAGATGGGAACCCCAACCCCACCATCAGGAGACGCAGAGCCCAGGGAACTCTGCAACGTTCTTCCAGTCCAGAGGCTCCACCATCCTTTGGGGGCACTATGGTTGGTTCTGCTGCAGGAGGACCAGCCTGGATCTGGGGACTGAGGGCTCATACAGAGGGGAAAAGGAAGTTCATGTCTATCGCGGTGGGGGTTCATTGCCTGGCGTACCCTCCCCAGACCCTCAGCCCCACTGCTGTCCAGTCTGGGGACCCAAGCCTACTCAGGCTCCAGGGATGTGACATCAGCCCAGGTCCCAAGTCCTGAGAATAGAGTCTTTGGTTTTTTTTTTTTTCTTTTTTGGTCTTTCTATTTTTGCCACTTATTTTGAATTGGAATATATAGTTTACACTGTGGTGGGTTTTGTTTTGTTTTTTAGGCGTACAGCAACTTGAATAATTTACACATGACTTATATGTTCTTTTGCAGCTTCATTCCCCATGTAGGTCATTACAGAATGTTGAGTAGGGCTCCTTGCGCTTTACACTGAGTCCTTGTGGATTATTTTATAAACACTAGTGTATCTGTTATTCTCATGTTACTAATTTCTCCCTGCCTTCAAATTTTCATTTTTGGTAACCATAAGTACTGTTTCTAAGTCTGGGAGGCTGTTTCTGTTTTTTTTTTTTTTTAAATAAGTTTATTGTATCCATGTTTAGACTCCATCTAGAAGTGCTATCTTAGGATGTTTGTCTTTCACTTACTTATGATCATCTGTGGGTCCATTTATGCTGCTGCCAGTGGCATTATTTCCTTCGGTTTTTGATGGCTGAGTGTATTTCAGTATATAGATGGACCAGTTACCCTTTATTTCTCTATTGATGGATATTTTGGTGGATGGTCTGTCTTGGAGGTTGTCAATAGTGCTGCCTTGAAAATAGAGGTGCAGGTATCATTTTAAATTATTATTTTCTCTGGGCTTAAAACAAGGAGTGGGCTTGCTTGTTCAGGTGGTAACTCTGTATTTGGTGTTTTAAGGAATCTCCACACCGTTCTCCTTCATGGCTGCACCCACCCATATACATCTCTGAAACAGTGTAGGAGGATTCCCTATTCCCCTTGGCTTAATTTTTTATAGATCTTTTGAAGACTAAGGGCTTCCCTGGTGGCTCAGATGGTAAAGCATTTGCTTGCAAGGCGGGAGATCTGGGTTCAATCCCTAGGTTGGGAAGATCCCCTGGAGAAGGAAACGGCAACCCATTCTAGTATTCTTGCCTAGAGAATTCCCATGGATAGAGGAGCCTGGCAGGCTACAGTCTATGGGGTTGCAAAGAGTCAAACACGACTGAGTGATTAGCACTTTCACTTTTTGAAGATGGTCATTCTGAGAGGGGTAAGTTGACACCTCGTTGCAGTTTTGAGTAGCATTTCACTGACAGTGATGCTGAGCATCTTTTCATGTGCTTTATGTCCATCTGGATGCTTTCTTTGGACAAATATCCATTTAGATCTTTGGCCCGTATTCTATTGGGTTGATTGTTTATATATATATATATATATATATATATATATATATGTATGTATGTATGTATGTATGTATTGAGCTGTATGAACTGTTTGCATGTTTTGGAGGTGAACTGCTTGTTTTTAAATTTGGTGGCAAACATTTTTTCCCCCATTTTGAGGTTTGTCTTCTTCTTTCCTTTAGGGTTTTCCATGCTGTTGAAAAGCTTTTGAGGTTAATGAGGTCCCTTTTGTTGAGTTTTTCTTTAATTTTCCCTCTTGTAAGAGCTGATCCAAAAAGAACTTGCTGTGATTTATGTCAAAGCATGTTCTGGGTATATTTTCCTCCAGAGGTTTAGCGTAGTCATCCCTCCAATTGATTTGGAGTTGCTTTTTCCGCAAGTGGTTAGGGAGAGATGTAAATCCTTTCACTTTTCTCTGTTTAAGGAACCTCCACCCTCTCCTCCATCCTGGCTATTAACAACATAGACTGGCAGCATCAGTGTAGGAGTGTTTCCTTTTCTCCACAACCTCCGCAGAATTTATTGTTTGTAGACTTTTTGACAAAGGTCATTCTGACAGGTATGAGCTGATACCTCATTTTAGTTTGATTTGCATTTTAATAAGATTCATGATGTTGAAATTTTTCGTGTGATTAAAAAGAAACAACATTGTGAGCAAAAATGATCTCTCGCGATTGTCTTCTTGACCATCTGCCCTCATCTGAAATCTTTTTCCAGAACCTACCCAAGGACTTTTGTTAAAGATAGGTGTTTTTTTCCCACATCCCCTCAGGCTTGGTGACTGACTTTTAAGTACCCATTAGCACAGAGGTTTCCATTGTTGTTACCAAAAGTGGCCACAAGGCGACAACATTTCTTCGTACTCCACACTTTTTTTTTTTTTTCCTGGCTAATTTTAATTTTCTGTTGGGCTTCCCTGGTGGCTCAGAAAGTAATGAATCTGCCTGCAATACAGGAGACTCGAGTTCAATCCCTGGGTCAGGAAGATCCCTGGAGAAGAGAATGGCAACCTACTCCAGTGTTCTTGCCTGGAGAATTCCATGAACTGAGGAGCATGGAGGGCGACAGTCCATGGGATCGCAAAGAGTCAGACACGGCTGAAAATTAACGCTTTCAGTTTCTACTTTATATTGGAGTAGAGTTGATTTCTGTTGTGTTGTTTAGGTTTACAGGAACTTGATTCAGTCACACACAGACATATATCGATTCTATTAAGGGGCTTTTCCCAAATAGGTTCTTCCAGTGTGCTCCGTAGACTTCCCTGTGCTAACAGTAGGTCCTTTAGGATTATATCTGATGGTAAGCAATGTGTATACGTCAGTCCTAAACTCTCAATGTTCCCCTTCCCCTACCTTTCAAAAAAAAAAAAAATCATAAGTTGGTTTTCTAAGTCTGTGAGTCTCTTTCTGTTTATAAATTAGTTCATTTGTGTGAATTTATAGATGGTACCCATCAGTGATATATTTCTTTCCCTCTCGGACTGACTTCACTCAGTATGATAAACCTCAGTCCCTCCATGCTCCTGACAATGACACTTTTCCATTCTTTGGGATAGCTGAGTGTATTCCAGTGTCTCTTCATTTCTCTGTTGATGGACACTCTGGTTGATGCTCTGTCTTGGATAGCGTCAACAGTGCTGCCCTGAAAATTGGGGTGTACAAATTATTTTAAATGATTTAAAAATCATTTGATGATTTTCTCCAGATCTAAGGCAAGGGGTGGGCTTGCCTTATCATGTGTTACATCTGTATTTAGTATTTTAAGGAATCTCCATGGTTTCCCTTCATGGCTGCACCCACCCGTGTACACCCCCACCCCTGTTCCCCTCGCCCTCAGCAGCATTTAATTCTTTGTAGATCTTTTGGAAGATGGCCATCCTGAGCCGTGTGAGCTGATACCTAACCGCAGTTTTGATTGGCATTTTTCTGACAGTGATCCCGGGCATCTTTTCAGGTGCTTTATGGACATCTGGATACCTTCTTTGAACAAATATTCATTTAGAACTTTGGCCTGGTTTTTTTTTTTATTGAATTGTTTGTTTTCTTGATATTGAGCTGCTGTTTGTATGTTTTGGAGGTGAATTTCATTTTTAAATTCAGTTGCAAACTTTTTTTCCCATTTTGAGGGTGTTCCCCCCGACTTTGTTTAGTATTTTCCTTGCTGTGCCAAAGGTTTTGAGGTTAATGAGGTCCCTTTTGTTGAGTTTAAATTTTTTTTTCCATTAGTCTAAGAACTGATGCAAAAAGAACTTGCTGCAATTTATGTCAAGGCATCTTCTGCCTGTATTTTCAAGAGGTCTAGGGTAATCGTCCCTCCATTTAATCAATGGAGGTAATCGTCCCTCTTTAATCAATTTGGAGTTTCTTTTTCTGCCTGGGGTTTGAGAGTGTTGTAATTTCACTCACTTTTCTCTTGTTTAAGAAATCTTCTCCCTGTTCTCCATTCTGGCTGTTAACAATTTACATCCCCAGCATTTGTATCGAAGAGTTAGCTTTTCTTCAGAACCTCTTCCATTGTTGTTTGTCAGCTTTTGAAAAGGGCCCGTCTGACAGGTCTGAGAAGATACCCCGGTGCAGTGTTAGCCGGCATTTCTTTAGCAGGGACTCTGAGCCCCTTCTCATGCGCTCTCTGGCCACCTGGAGGCCTTCTTTGAGGAGCGTGCCTTTAGACTGTTGGCCCGTTTTGCTATTGGGTTGTTAGGGATTTTTCATATTGGGCTACATGAGCTGTTTGCATGTATTGGAAATGAATTCCTTGCGGGTATCCTCATTTGGAAACCCAATCTGAAGATGGACTTTTTCTGTCATTTAGGATTTCCCTCGCTGTGCAAACCCTTAAGGTCAATGAGGTCCCTTCTGTTCACTTCCATTCTATTTTTCATTGCTCTCAAAGGTGGATCCAGCAATAACTGGCTGTGATTTATGTCAAAGTGCGTTCTGCATGTATTTTTCTCAAGAGGTAGAGAGTAATCACCCCTCCAATGAGATCGTCAATCAATCTGGAATTCCTTTTTCTCTATGAGGTTAGGCAGTGTGGTAATGTCATTCTCTTTTCACTGTTTAAGGAACTTCCATGCTATCCTCCCTACTGACTGTTAACCATTTAACAATGCCAGCATCAGTACAGGAGGGTTCCCTTTTCTCCACAACCTCTCCACCGTTTATTGTTTGTAGACTTTTTGACAAAGGCCATTCTTACCTGTGTGAGCTGATATGTAGTTTTGATGTTCATTTCTGCAAGATTTCATGATGTTGAAATCCTTTCAAAAACAAAACAAAACAGTATGAGTAAAACTGAACTCCCCAGTTTGGCTTTTTGACAGTCCGCTCTGTTTTGAATTCTTTTCCAGGACATTTGTTAAGGACAGGTGTCTTTTCCTTGCATTCCCTCAGGCCTGGAAAGAGTAAGTGCTCGTGTGAAGTGAAGTCTCTCAGTCGTGCCCGACTCTTTGTGACCCCATGGACAGTAGCCTGCACCAAGCTCCTCCATCCATGGGATTTTCTAGGCAAGAGTACTGGAGTGGGTTGCCGTTTCCTTCTCCAGGGAATCTTCCCGACGCAGGGATCGAAGCCAAGTCTCTCGCACTGTAGACAGACGCTTTACCGTCTGGGCCACCAGGAAAGTAGGCACAGATTTTTCTGTTGTTGTTACCAAACATGGCCACAAGGCGGCAGCATTTCTTTACGCGCCACACTTTTGCTGGGGGATCATGGTAACAACTTGACTCGTTGTAGAGTTGCTTACTGTTGTTTATCTGTTTACAGTTTACAGGAACTTGATTCAGCTATACATAGACGTATATCGATTCTTTGCTTTTAAGGGGTTTTTAAGGGAGCTTTTCCCAAATAGATTCTTTCGGTGTATTCCGTAGACTTCCCTGTGCTATTCAGTAGGCCCTTTTGGATTATCTGCTAAGTCACTTCAGTCGTGTCCGACTCTGTGCGACCCCATAGACGGCAGCCCGCCAGGCTCCCCCATCCCTGGGATTCTCTAGGCAAGAACACTGGAGTGGGTTGCCATTTCCTTCTCCAATGCATGAAAGTGAAAAGTGAAAGTGAAAGTGAAGTCGCCCAGTCGTGTCCAACTCTTAGCGACCCCATGGACTGCAGCCCACCAGGCTCCTCCGTCCATGGGATACTCCAGGCAACAGTACTGGACTGGGGTGCCATTGGATTATCTATCTGATAATAAGTGTTAATAATCCCAACCTCTTAATGTCCCACTTCCCCTATGTATTTTTTAAAGATAATCATAAGTTGATTTTCTAAGTCTGTGAGTTTCTCTTTATAAATTATAAAGTTCATTCTCTTTATGAAGTTCATTTTAATGAATTTATAGATTCCACCTGTAAGTCATAATATTTCTGCCCCTCTCTGATTGACCTCACTGTGTATGATGAGTCTCTCAGTCCATCTAAGCTGCTTCCAAGGCGTTTTTCATTCTTCTTGATGACTGAGTGTATTCCAGTGTCTAGATGGACTAGTTACTCTTCATTTCTCTATTGATGGACTTTTTGATTGATGCTCTGCTTTGGATGTTATAGTGGCTCAGTGGTAAAGCATCTACCTGCAATGCAGGAAACTCAGGTTTGATTCCTGGGTTGGCAACATCCACTGGAGGAGGGCATGACAACATGCTGGAGAATCCCATGGACAGAGGAGCCTGGTGGGCTATACAGTCCACGGGGGTTGGAAAGAGTCAGACGCAACTGAGCAACTAACACTCTGACTTTTGCTGTCTTGAATATTGTCAATAGTGCTGCCCCGAGTATAGGGGAACAAGTATCATCTCAAATTATGATTTTCTCTGGATCTGAGGCAAGGGGTGGGCTTGCCACAGTGAGTGGTAACTCTGCATTTAGTGGTTTAAGAATCTCCATACTGCTTTCCTTTGTGACCTGATCTGCCCATTGACATCCCTGCCCCCGGTGCAGAAGAATCCCCTCTTCTCAGCAGCACTTACGCTTTGTTTCTCTTTTGGAGGATGGCCATTCTGCCCTGTGTGAGGGGATGGCGCTTGCAGCTTTTATTGGCACTCATCTGACAGTGATGCGGAGAATCTTTTATGTGCGTCATGCCCTTCTGGATGCCTTCTTTAGTGAAATATTCGTTTAGCTCTTTGGCATCATTTTCTGTTGGGTTGGGTTTTTCTTTTTAAATTATTCTTTTCATTGAGCTTTATGAGCTGCCTGCCTGTTTTCTAGATAAATTATGAGTTTTTATTTTTGGTTGCAAACTGCTTTTTTCCTATGCTTCGTGTTGCCTTTCTTTTTTAGGGTTTTCCTTGTGGGGCAATAGCTTTTCAGGTTACTGTGGGAGACTAGCTGCCAATAGAGACCACCAGTCGGAGTTTAGAGAAAAACAGTTTATTGGCAATTTCGGATCCGGGCCCCCATCAAGCCAATCGAAGGTGGGGAGCCCCGAACACCCGCTTTGGGAGCCTTTTATCCTGTTGTGCAGGAGAGGAGGGGGAGGCTACTCGGCAGAGCATGATTGGTGGGCAGGCAGGTAAGGTTTATGTAACCATTGGTGACAATTTGCAGTTAGCGTCGAGTCCCTGTTTCCTAGAGCTAGATCCTGTTTCTTAGGTTGCAGAGCAAACATTGCAGTGACACACCTGGTATCCATTGTTCCCTTTAAAATTTGGGGGCTTTCCGTCCCAGTAAAGCTGACCTAGTATTCAACTTCCTGGGAAACATTTTACTTCCTTCTTCATTTTCTTCCTCCTTGAGAATTCCAGACTCCTCTCTCCTTGGGGACCCCTAGACTTCTTATCAACCTGCCTAGGAAATGACTCTCTTTCATTCCCCCTTTTCTTTTAGGAGAATTATGTTGCCTAGGGAAAAGGGGCGTAGAAGGGCGTTGTCCCTAAATTGGGGAGGCAACATATTCTCCTAATCTTTATATTGAGGATATCTGATCCAGGGGCCCCAAGTAGTAGCTGGAGGAAGTTGCAGCAGTAGCAGGAGTCTGAGCAGCCATTTGTAACTTAAAAGCTTTCATGCGGCTAGAAACAAATCCAGTTATACAGTTACAGAGGTAAGGCAACATAGTCATTAAAACAAGTTAAAATCAAAATTAAAAGTCACATTAAGTCCATAAAGTGCAACATATTGCACCAGTCCATTTTAAGGTTGGTAGATGTCCTCAGATGAAGAAGAGGCATCGCATGTTATTGTTGTCAAAGGTATTTACAGACTTGGAGAAAGTCTTTTTTTTTGAAGTGGAGATGCCACCATGGAAAGCCTTTTACTGATGAAGAGGGGAGTGCTCCACAGACCCAGCAGTTAGAACGATTGTGGAATGCAGCGTAGGAGTGAGCCCAGGACAGGAAGGCATTGTCTTGGGGATCAAACGGCAGACTCAGGACTTTTGGAGTCAGCAGAAGTAAGCTCACACAGGTTATCAGGCCTCTTAACTCGAGTGTGATGTATCCACGAATCAATTCCTGCCACTTTGACAGCTCAATTCCTGGCTCAAATAGAGGCTTGCTTGACTCAGAGGCAGGGTCTGGAGTTGTCTCCCGGAGTTCTGTTAATGCCTGTTGAAAAGCTGAGAGTTGAGTTACATAACTAGTTAATTCCAAGGCTTCAGGGTCTATAACAATGTCTGTGCATAAGAAAGGGCTTTTATAAATGTTTAACTAGAGTGAGAGGAAGGGAGGGCTCCATATTTATAAAAACAGAGGCATGGACCTTGCTCAGTATATCCCTCCCCAAAAGGGGTGAGGGAGATTCTGGCACGATCAGAAACTCATGTGAAAATAGCACAGACTCCCAGTTGTAAGATAAAGAATAACTGAAATAATATCTTTTGGCTCGTCCAGACAGTCCCATTACGGAAGCGGATCGGGAAGAAAGTGGGCCAGGGGCTTCAGTAAGCACAGAGTAAGTTGCCCCAGTATCTAAAAGGAAATTGACGGATTGGCCCCCCCACAATTATCAATACCCAGGGTTCCTCAGGTGTAATTAGGACGGGGAGCTTGTGTAGGGACCCCCGGGCACCTTCAGTCCTGATTGTCTTGAGAGTCTGACCCCGGAGACCTACGCCTCTGAGGGCAGTCTCTCTTCCAGTGTGGTCCTTTGCAGACTGGACATGGAGCTGGGGGCGGCTTAGATGCCTGAGGGCAATCTCGCTTGAGGTGCCCCTCCTTTCCACAGGAATAGCAAGCCCATCCCTTTTTTACCTAGGTCCCTCTGGGCATTTTTTTTTTTAATATTTTTTACCGTAATAGACCGTCTGAGCCAGTTGTAACAGAGTATCTAAGACTGATTTGGTCCATACGCCCGTTTTTTGTAGCTTATGGCGGATATCTGGAGCCGACTGAGTGATAAATCTATCTTTTAAGATCACTTTTTCTTTTTACTTTCGGGATCAATCTCAGTAAATCTTCGAAGAGCTTTTTTTTAGTCTATCTAGGAATTTACCAGGAGCTTCCTTCTCCTCCTGTTCTATGTCTGCCAATTTACTATAGTCTAAAGGCTTAGAACGGGCCTGCCTGAGTCCTTTAAGAATACAGCTGACAAAATGACTCTGATCCCATCTTCCTTTAGCTGTGTTGTAGTCCCAGTCTGGTTCTATAGTTGGGACCGCCTGATTCCCAGTGGGCAGGGCCGCTATCTCATTTTCCCGCTTTCCTACTGATTCATTACCAAGCCATTCATCTCCATAAGCAAGGAGTCTTTGAGTTAGGAGTCAGCGTTTGTCCCAAGATATACATCACATCCTTCCAAGTAAGGTCATAAAGCAGAATAACACCTTTAAAAGCTCTAATATATTTTTCTGGGCCCTCTAAATAGTCTCCCAGATCCTCCTTGATTTTTTTTTTTTTCTTGATAAGGAAAAGGCATATTAACTCTCATAGAGTAACCTTTAACCTCTGAGATGTTTTGGGGCTAAAGCTCCATCTAGCTTCCAAACTTACAATTTCTAGTGAGGCTAGGCGCTTTCTTGACTACCAATCTAAGTTTGCCACAGTACACAGTAACAGTATAGATCTAACCTCAGTTATCTTTGCCATATCAGTGGGCTTCCAGGCAGCTGCGCGTAGTCCCGCTAATACGGTCTGGCGGTACCGGTTGAGGGAGCCCAGCCCTCCCGCCCCATTGTGATCCCAGTTAGGACGGCTGGGGGAAAAATTTCATCAGCCAGTCTAGGGTCTGTAGTCAGCTCTCCCTGATTGTCTCGGACCTGCTTCCTACTCTCATTTTTTATTCTCTCTCTAGTGAATAAGGTGCTGAGAAGTTGTTGGCAGTCATCCCAAGTGGGCTGGTGAGTATAGAAAACGGACTCTAAAAGAGTTATAACTGCCTGGGGATCCTCTGAAAAGGAGGGATTTTGACTTTTCAATTATATAGGTCTGAAGTGGTAAAGGCGACATAGGTTCGGACGGGCCTACTGGTGGGACTCACCTCCCCCGTCTCCCTCAGGGGGTATATCCCTGCCTCCCCAGCAGGCCCGAAAGGGGTCCCAGCCCGAGTGTGGGAAGGGCTAGTCATCGGGGCGGCGGTTGCAGCGGCCTCGGTCGAATCAGGGAACTGGGATCGCCTCCCCTCCGGCTCCCGCTGAGGGTAGGGCGGAGGTCGCCGGCGGGGAGGGGACTCCGGGGCAGGAGGCAACAGGGGAGCAGTCGGCTTCTTAGGTTTTAACTGGCGCATTACCATAATGCTAGATGACTGCTTTCCCCGGCCTCCGCCCTCACAGGTTCCTGGCACCCGCACTTTTTAGGTAGGATGGATTATCTCAAATACTTTCGTCCCACATATCGATATAGGGGATCTGATCGGGGGTGGCCAGGACTTTCGAAACAAATTCGCTGAACCCGCCTGGCTATAGCCAGATCGTGAGTCCCCTTACTTGGCCACCCCACATCGAAGTGGGCCAGTCCAATTTGCAAAATTGTTTTAGATCAAACACATTTATGGAGGCGCCATAGCCTTCCGCCCTTCGCCTGAAATTGGCGAAGTTATCGACTGAGCACTCGAGCGAGTTCAAGGGACCGCTCGAACTACCTTGTTCCATCCTGGCCGGGAGGGAGAGGTAGATTTGACAATTAGACAATCAGACAAAAGGAACAGACAGGAAAACAGACACCAAACAACCAAACAGGCAATCTTAAAACCAGAAACTCAGATCCAGGCCTCCCGGAGTCGTCACTCCGTTCGGCAATTGCGTGGGACCTCCCGGCGGCGTCCCACAGTCCACACGCAACTCAGAACAGAGTCTGCAGACTAATACCAGATCAGTAAATCCTACCGGCGCCGTGCAGGGTTCCAGATGAATAGTCCGCTGGCAGTCTCCAGGCAGCTTATCCCGGACGAGCCCCCAAATGTGGGAGACTAGCTGCCAATAGAGACCACCAGTCGGAGTTTAGAGAAAAGCAGTTTATTGGCAATTTCGGATCCGGGCCCCCACCAAACCAATCGAAGGTGGGGAGCCCCGAACACCCGCTTTGGGAGCCTTTTATCCTGTTGTGCAGGAGAGGAGGGGGAGGCTACTCGGCAGAGCATGATTGGTGGGCAGGCAGGTAAGGTTTATGTAACCATTGGTGACAATTTGCAGTTAGCGTCGAGTCCCTGTTTCCTAGAGCTAGATCCTGTTTCTTAGGTTGCAGAGCAAACATTGCAGTGACACACCTGGTATCCATTGTTCCCTTTAAAATTTGGGGGCTTTCCGTCCCAGTAAAGCTGACCTAGTATTCAGCTCCCTGGGAAACATTTTACTTCTTTCTTCATTTTCTTCCTCCTTGAGAATTCCAGACTCCTCTCTCCTTGGGGACCCCTAGACTTCTTATCAACCTGCCTAGGAAATGACTCTTTTTGCTGAATTAGGTCTTATTTTTCATTATTCTAAGAGTGGATCCAAAAACAACTTGCTGTCATTTCTGTAAAGTGTGTTCTGCCTATATTTTCCTCGAGAGCTGTTAGAGTATTCTTCTCTTCTAGTTCTTTAATCGATTTGGAGTTCCTTTTCCAGTATGGGGTTAGGGACTGTTGTGATTTCATTTGCTTTTCACTTGTTTAAGGAACCTCCATTCTCTCCTTTGAGCTGGCTGTTAGCAGTTTACATTCCCAGCATCAAGGCAGGATAGTGTCCTTTCCTCCAAAACTTCTCCGCTATTTATTGTCTGTAGACTTTTTGACAAAGGCCATTCTGACAGGCTTGAGAAGACGCCTAGTTCTAGTTTTATTGGCATTTCTCTAATATTTAGTGATGTGAGCATCTTTTCATGTACTTTATGGCCATCTGGATGCCTATTTGGGAGAAATATCCATTTAGATCTTTGGCCTATTAAAAATTTTTTAACTGAACAGCATGAGTTGTTTGCATGTCTGGGGAATGAATTCCTTACTTTTTCCTTGGTTGCAAACATTTTTTCCCCCTGAGGATTATCTCTGTTTTCCTTTAGCGTTTCCCTATGGACCTAACAGAAGCAGAAGACATTAAGAAGAAGTGGTAAGAATACATAGAAGAGCTATATAAAAAGATCTTCATGACCCAGATAATCACGATGGTGTGATCACTCACCTAGAGCCAGACATCCTGGAGTGGGAAGTCAAGTGGGCCTTAGGAAGCATCACTACAAAGAAAGCTAGTGGAGGTGATAGAATTTCAGTTGAGCTCTTTCAAATCCTAAAAGATGATGCTGTGAAGTGCTGCACTCAATATACCAGCAATTTTGGAAAACTCAGCAGTGGCCACAGGACTGGAAAAGGTCAGTTTTCATTCCAATCCTTAAGAAAGACAATGCCAAAGAATGTTCAAACTACTCCACAATTGCACTCATCTCACACGCTAGCAAAGTCATGATCAAAATTCTCCAAGCCAGGCTTCAACAGTACATGAACTCTAAACTTCCAGATGTTCAAGCTGGATTTAGAAAAAGCAGAAGAACCAGAGATCAAACTGCCGACATCTGCTGGGTCATCAAAAAAGCAAGAGAGTTCCAGAAAAGCATCGACTTCTGCTTTATTGACTATGACAAAGCCTTTGACTGTGTGGATCACAACAAACTGTGGGAAATTCTTTAAGAGATGGAAATACCAGACCACTTGATCTGCCTCTTGAGAAATCCATATACAGGTCAAGAAGCAACAGTTAAAACTGTACATGGAATGACAGACTGATTCCAAACTGGGAAAGGAGTACATCAAGGCTGTATATTGTCACCCTGCTTATTTAACTTAGATGCAGAGTACATCATGAGAAATGCTGGGCTGGATGAAGCACAAGCTGGAATCAAGCTGGAATCAAGATTTTCAGGAAAAATATCAATAACCTCAGATATGCAGATGACACCACCCTTATGGCAGAAAGCAAAGAAGAACTAAAGACCCTCTTAATGAAAGTGAAAGAGGAGAGTGAAAAAAGTTGGGTTAAAACTCAACATTCAGAAAACTAAGATCATGGCATCTGGTCCCATCACTTCATGGCAAATAGATGGGGAAACATTGGAAACAGGACATACTTCATTTTCTTGGGCTCCAAAATTACTGCAGATGGTGACTGCAGCCATGAAATTAAAAGACACTTGCTCCTTGGAAGAAAAGTTATGACCAACCAAGACAGCATATTAAAAAGCAGAGACATTAACTTTGCCAACAAAGGTCCATCTTGTCAAAGGAATGGTTTTTCCAGTAGTTATGTATATATGTGAGAGCTGGACCATAAAGAAAGCTGAGCGCTGAAGAACTGATGCTTTTGAACTGTCGTATTGGAGAAGACTGTTGGGGGTCCCTTGGACTGCAAGGAGATCCAACCAGTCCATCCTTAAGGAAATCAGTCCTGAATATTCATTGCAAGGACTGATGGTAATGCCTAAACTCCAATACTTTGGCCATCTGATGTGAAGAACTGACTCATTTGAAAAGACCTTGATGCTGGGCAAGATTGAAGGCAGGAGGAGAAGGGGACAACAGAGGATAAGATGGTTGGATGGCATCCATGGACATGAGCGTGAGCAAGCTCGGGAGTTGGTAATGGACAGGGAAGCCTGGCGTGCTGCAGTCCATGGAGTTGCAAAGAGACGGACACGACTTAGCAACTGAACTGAACTGATTGAATACACTGAAAGAACCTATATGGGAAAAGACCTCCTACCCCCAAATAGATATATGTTCATGTATAACAAAACCAAGTTCCTGTACCTAAAACAAACACAACATTGGAAATCAACTCTACTTCAATAGAAAATAAACGCTAAACCAAAACAGAAACCACAGCTGGAGCAGGGAGAAATGCTGCCCCTTGTGGCCACTTTAGTATCAGCAACTGAAAAACCTCTGCTCTTGGACACTTTTCCACCTGCTATGTGGGAGACCTGGATTCAATCCCTGGGGTGGGAAGACCCCTTAAGAAGGGGACAGCTATCCACTCCAGTATTCTGGCCTTGAGAATTCCATGGACTGTATAGTCCATGGGGTCAAAGAGTCAGACACAACTGAGCAACTTTCACTTTCACTTGGACATTTGTATTCACCAGGCCTGCAAGAATGTAAGGGAAAAACACCTATCCTCAACAAATGTCTTCAAGCAGGTCCTGGAAAAATAATTCAAAAGAGGGCAGACGACAAGAGGGCAATCTCCACAGGTCAGTTTTACACTGTTTTGTTGTTATTTTTTTTTAATCCTATGAAAAGCCTCCACACACTAAAATCTTACAGAAATGCAAATCAAAACTACAATGAGGAATCACCTTACACTAGTCAAAATGACCTTTGTCAAAAAGTCCACAAGCAATAAATGCTGGTAGGTTTTGGAGAAAAGGGAATTCTCCTGCAACTGTCAATATAAATTGTTAAGAGTCCATACAGAGGAGAGGGTGGAGCCTCCTTAAACAAGAGAACAGATGAAATTATGACACTCCCTATCCCCCTACAGAAAAAAATAACTCCAAATCGATTAAAGAGCTAAACTGAGGGACAATTACTCTAAACCTCTTGTGGGATATATAGGGAAAACACACTTTGACATAAATGGCAGCAAGCCCTTTTAGATCTGTTGCAGGAAGGGGGACCCCTCCCAGGGCCCGAAACTGGGCTCTTGTCTAACACTCGAAATGAATTGTCTGAGGAGACACATGTGCTGACAAAGCAAGAGATTTTATTGGGAAAGGGCACCCAGGGTGGAGAGCAGGAGGGTAAGGGAACCCAGGAGAACAGCTCTGTCACATGGCTTGCAGTCTCAGGTTTTATGGTGATGGGATTCGTTTCCGAGTTGTCTTTGGCCAATCATTGTGACGCAGAGTCATTCCTAGTGGTGCACGCCTTGTTCAGCCAAGATGAATGCCAGCAAGAAGGATTCCGGGAGGTGGTCAGATATGTGGTGTCTCCTTTTGACCTTTCTCGATTTCTTCTGGTTGATGGTGGCTTATAAAATTTCCATGTTCCTTACCAGGACCTCCTGTCATAAAACAATTCATGCAAATAGTTAACTATGGTACCTGGCCAGGGTGGGTGGCTTCAGTTAGCGTGCTTCTCCTAACAGATCCACTTTTAAAATAATGAAAAATTAAGCAAAACTCAACAAAAGAGCCTCTAACCTCAAAAGCTTTTGTATTGCCAAGGGAAATGGTAAACCAACTTTAAAAAAACCTTGGAATGGGGGGGCGGGGAATGTTTGCAACTGAATTTAGAAACAAGGAATTTATCTCCAAAACACGCAAACAGCTCATGCAGCTCAATATCAAAAAAAAAATCAACCCAGTAGAAAAATGGGTCAAAGCTCTAAATGGACGTTTGTCCAAAGAAGGTATCCAGATGGACATAAAGCACCAAAAAGATGCTCAGCATCACTAATTGCTGCAGAAATGCAAATCAAAACGGCATCAAGGTATCACCTCACACCCCTCAGAATGTCCATCTCCTCAAAGATCTACAGAGATTAAATGTTGCTGAAGGCGAGGGAAACAGGGAATCCTACACTGCGGGTGGGGAAGTAAATGGGTGGGTGCAGCCATGAAGTAAAACAGTATGGAGGTTCCTTAAAACATTAACTATAGAGTTACCACATGATCTGGCAAGCCCACTCCTTGCCTTAGATCTGGAGGGAAGATTAATTTTATATGACACGTGCATCCCTCTTTTCGGGGCAGCACTATTGACAATATCAAAGAGCATCAACCAAAATGCCCATCCATAGAGAAAGGAAGAGTAACCAGTCCTCTATACACTGGGATACACTCAGCCATCAAAACGAACGAAAATATGCCACTGGCCGCAGCCTGGATGGACCAAGAGATTTATCATATTGGGTGAAGTCTGCCACAGAGGGAAAGGGAAATGTCTTGTCACTTACAGGTGGAATCTGTAATTTCATTCAAATGAACTAATTTATAAACAGAAACAAACTCACAGACTCAGAAAACCCACTTATGATTATTTTTTTAAAAGGCAGGGGAAGGGAGACATTAAGAGGTTGGGATTAACATACACATGTGAAATTGCTCAGTCACGTCCGACTCTTTGCAACCCCATGGACTGTAGCCTATCAGGCTCCTCCGTCCATGGGATTTTCCAGGCAAGAGTGCTGGAGTGGATTGCCATTCCCTTCTCCAGGGTATCTTCCCTACCCAGGGATCAAACCCAGGTCTCCCATATTGCAGGCAGACACTTTACCATCTGAGCTACCAGGGAGGCCCTAACATACCGATACTGCTAAGTCACTTCAGTCGTGTCCGACTCTGTGCGACCCCATAGACGGCAGCCCACCAGGCTCCCCCGTCCCTGGGATTCTCCAGGCAAGAACACTGGAGTGGGGTGCCATTTCCTTCTCCAATGCATGAAAGTGAAAAGTGAAAGTGAAGTCGCTCAGTCGTATCCGACTCTTAGCGACCCCATGGACTGCAGCCTGCCAGGCTCCTCCGTCCATGGGATTTTCCAGGCAAGAGTACTGGAGTGAGGTGTCATTGCCTTCTCCAAACATACACATAGTACTTATCAAATAGATAATCCAAAAGGACCTAGTGAATAGCACACAGAAGTCTACTGAACACATGGAAGGAACCGATATGGGAAAAGAATCTGAAAAAAAAACCAAAAAACCAGAGATAAAGTTTCATGTATAACTAAACCAGGTTCCTGTATACGTATAACAAACACAACATTGGAAATCAGCTCTCCTCCAATAGAAAATAAAAGCTAAATTACAAAAGAAAAACGGTGGCGCATTAAGAAGTGCTGCCGCCTTGTGGCCACTTTTGGTAACAACAACTGAAAAACCTGTTCTCACGGGCACTTAATATTCACCACGTCTGTGGGGCTGTCAGTAAAATACACCAGCCCTCAACAAAAGTCCTTGGGTTGGTAACGGAGAAAGAATTCAAAACGGAGCAGACTGTCAAGAGGACGATCTCGGGAGGTCAGTTTGACTCTCACTGTTTTCTAACAAATCACATGGACGTATTTCAACATTGTGAAGTCTTAGAGAAATGCGAATCAAAACTACAACGAGGGATCACCTCACACAGGTTAGAATGGACACTGGCTAAAGGTCTAAAAACCAATAAATGCTGGGGAGGTTGTGGAGAGAAGGAAAGCCTCCTGGTGCTGGCAATGTCGATTGCTCACAGCCAGCACACAGAACAGCGGGGAGGTGTCTCGGGGAAAAGTGGATGAAATTAGGACACTCCAGAGAGAAAAAGAAACCCCACATTGATTAAAGAGCTGAAGAGAGGGCCAGTAATCTAAATCTCTTGCGGAAAATATAGGTATAATATGCTTTGACATAAGTCACAACTTTTTTGGTCTACATCTTAGAGTAATGGAAAACAAAACTAAACAAATGGGGCCTCATTGACTTTAAAAGAATTTGCTCAGCAAGGGGAGCCATAAACAGGAAAAAAAAAAGAAAGAAAGAAAACCCTCAGCATGGTAAAAATTAAGTGAATATGACTTGTTGAATATTAAGTGCCCAGCAGCACAGTTTTTCCAGTTGTTGCTATGAATGTGCTTGAGTCATCCAGAAATCATCCCCCTCCCCAGTCCCTGGAAAAATTGCCTTCCACAAAACCAGTCCCCCAAATGTTGGAGACTGCTGCTCTATAGCAAAACAATAAGAATATAGCTAACAGCACTGGCCGCTGCAGTAAAGACTGAGTACGTATTAAACTTGTTTTTTTATTTTTCAAAAACAGCAAGATCTTTTTATATAGAATTCCAACATAAATACAAATTAGAGTACAAAACATTTTTCCAGGTGAACTAATTAGGTTTTGGGGGAAAAAGTCCAGAAAGAAAACAGCACTTTACTGTTGCTTATTTCTAAACAAAGTAAGGTTCTGTGGGTATTACTTTAGCCCTCTATTACATGCTTTGTCTCTATTTACTGACAATGAGAAGTTTGGAGGTTTTTTTCCCTAAAATTTAAAATGAATAACATTTTCTGTAAAGGAAAATTAACAAGCTAACTTGTTAACAAATTAACTTTACACTTAACAAGCTAACTTTATTCTTCAAGGAACTATAATAAGAGAAGCAATGAGCCTAAAGTTAGCAGAAGGGAAGGAATACTAAAAATCAGAGCAGAAGTAAATGAAATAAAGAGCAGAGAAAGAATAAAACAGATCAGTGAAACCAAGAGTTTTTGTTTTTTTTCTCTCTTTCAAAAGAAGTGTTTCATTACTTACCACTGGCAGGGACATGGGGGAGGGCAACCTTCCGTCAGGCGCTTAAGACTTTCAGCAGCTCACTTCCATCCTGTCTTCCGTTCCTCTCTAGATCCGCCTGAATTAATTTCCCTTGAAAAAGCAAGAAACACGTTTTGGTTTCATCCCAGCGATTCACATTCTCCCTCTGCCTGGAACCCCCTCCCACCCCTCCACTCTCCTCGCTCCTCCCACTCCAGCCCAGCGGGCTTCACCTGCCGGACACACCTGCTGGTCACCCTCAATCAGCACGACCATGCCGCTCTGTTAGTCTCAAAACAAAATTCATACTTTGCTTTGTTTTTTACTCCTTTGTCCCCTGTCTTCCTAATACACCGAGAGCTGTGTTAGGACGAGCACTGCCCTCCTGACCCACTCACAGATGCTCTGCCTCCGTGTCTGCACACAGGGGGCCTCCCCTCCTTCTCTTCCCCAGCATCTCCCACGACAGACAGAGGAAATACACACATTCATTCATTCAGAGCTCTCCTCTGAATTATAATTACCTGCAAATTCCCAGGGACTCCAGAAAGCTAGGTTTTATATGGTACCTTCAATAAATCCCATAAAACCTTTTATGTTAGCAAAAAAAAAAAAAAATCTCACTTGAATTTTTGCTGAGTAAAGCCCCACTGGAAACCCTACTCTCTGCTCCCCAATCATTCCTCCCTCCAGCCGGAGCTGGGCTGTGGTCAGCGGGGCAGGGTCAGCACGTGTCTTGCCCAAAGTCAGTGCACAAACACAGCTCAAGGTTCTCTCCTGTTGGAGACCTCCTCTGTTTTTTGCTCAGAGGTGGAGCATAAAGAAACACTCACCTGACTCTTGCTCTTTGCTCCAGAGTTCTGTGCAGGTAAGAGTTACTCAGGATGGACCAGGGACTCCTGAGTCCGTGAGTTACAGGGACTGGGTCCTGAGACCCACTCTGCCCACAGAGACGCCATCACCACACCAGCTGCAGCATCAGAGAGAGCAGCAGTCTGCATGGAGCATCTGCTGCGTCTCCAGTGGGAAGCCAATGTTTTCCTGGGCACAGTCCTCCTCCTCCTCAGATCAGAAGAGAAAAACAGAGGGAGAGAGAGAGAGGGAGAGAGAGAGAAAGAGAGACAGAGGCAGACACAGAGAGAGATACAGTGAGAGACACACAGAAAGACAAAAAGACAGAGACAGAGACAGGCAGAGAGTGTGTGTGTGTGTGTGTGTCTGACACAAAGTAGCCTGCCAGGCTCCCCTGTCCATGTGACCCCATGGACTGTGGCCCGTCAGGCTCCTCTGTCCGTGGGATTTCCCAGGCAGGAAAACTGGAGTGGGTGGCCGTTTACTCCTCTAGGGGATCTTCTCGACCCAGGGATCGAACCCACATCTCCTGAGTTTCCTTCCATTGGGCAGGGGGATTCTTTACCACTGCACCACCTGGGAGGCCCCTGACTAAGGACAACTGCTGGCAATTATCCAGATGATTCCAATGGGGAGTGGAACAGCAGGCGGAAAACATTCTCAGCCTTCTCTGGGGTAAGACGCAGTTCAGAATCAACATTGAGACTAGGCATTAATGGGACACTCCGAGGGGCATCAAGAACTCCCTTTGTGGGACTCCCTTGGTGGTCCAGTGGTTGAGAATCCGCCTGGCAATGCAGGGGACGTGAGTTCGATCCCTGGTTGAGGAACTAAGACCCCACACGCTGAGTGACAAAGCTTGCATGCTGCAACTACTGAGCCTGCGAGCTTTAGAGCCTGAATGCCACAACGGAGACCCACCACAGCCAAATGCATAAATACATATTTTAAAAGAGGAACTTGTTGAGTCCTGCCCCAGGCCACAGGAGTGAGGTCTTGCACCAAGGCCACAGAAGCAGAGCCCAGAACCAAGGTCACCACCGAAGCTGACTGAGCCCCTTTGTAGCCTTGTCAAAAGCCCCTGATAATCACTAACAACCCTCCTGACTCCCAATTAAGCAGAGGCCCACTCCCGTAAACACCCTATAGCATCCCAACCAATCACCTATCGGCAACCTTCCAGCAGGAATTTTCTTTGTCTTGATATAAAGTTGGCTGCTAACTCATGGACACTGTCACCTCCCTGGCCTGTCAGGAGCTGACAGCCAGCTGTGTTCCCAGTGCCCTCTCTGTCTCTGCTCTTTGTTCGTAATAAACTCACTCCCTTCTGAAGTGCTCTGGGTCTGGAAATTCTTTTCCAACCCATGCTCCACACTGCCTCAGCATCTGGTGGCCTATGGGGACTGCTCTCAGGGGACCCTGCCCCAATCTCCTTTCCTCCTTCCTTCTTCCTTGGGCCCTCTGCGAACAGGCAAGTGGCTGTGGAAGCAACGGAGGAACTCTGGCCAGCGTCACCCTCTGGTGTGTCCCGAAGGCCCCACTGCTCGCTGGGCCCCAGCAGTTGCCGCCCGAGTGGGTGAGGGTCTCTCCGTTTTCCTCCTTTCCAACTGAGGACCAGGCAAATCAATATTGTGTTGGCACAGGTCAGGCATTTAAAAGCCACTAGGGTGCCTGCTGCTAGAAGACACCCGTGGCGGGATAAAGGGAGTCGCGGAACAGATCAGGCTCTCGGAGCTCCTGCCCTAAGACAACGTCCGTGCATTATATGTGCCACATTGGTTCAGGCAAGACACTGGGTCCAGTGCCCAGGCCACACCTCCTAGCGGGAGGAGACAGTGGACTACCCTCAGCTTGTCCTGTCTCTTTCACTTCCCCTCCCTCTGTCATGATTAATTTACAGAGGCCTAGGAGCAGCCAAAGAAGGCCTCCCCGGGTCAGAGGATCCTCAAAAGGCGAGTCACGGTTGGTTCCGGGGACACTCTCTCCGTCCTTCCCGGCCCAAGTAGCCAGGTGTTTGCACGCGGTTTGGGCCCTAGGCTGGCGCCGGCTTTGTGCCGCTCTCGGTCACACATTCCGAGGTGATCTCTCACTGTCAGACGCAGTTGCTGGGATGGTGGGCCATTTGTGCCGTTAGCCACACGGTGCCTCATCACACACAGAGGGTTCATTGGGACAGCTGGAATGCCTTTTGTGGACAGTGAATTCTCGGTACCCCCATTCTAAAAATGGGCTCAGGTATGTCTTGAGACCCTCCCTCAGACTCTCCTCTAGGCTGTATTCTGAAGAACTGGAAAAAAAAAAAAAATTGACCCTGAAAATCTTAAGAAAAGGGTCACTTTCTTTGCAACAAAACTTGGAGCCAGTACAAATTGAGGAACCAAGAAAAATGGCTTCCTCATGGCCCACTAAATTATAACACAATCCTCCAACTTGATCTCTTTTGATGTTCCTTATGCTCAAAATTTATGGCACTCGGTCAGATTCCAGATCTAAGGGGATCACGCCGCATGTGTCTCTCTGCTGCTGCCCAATCCCCTCATTCCCCTCTGTCTCTCCCCTCCACCAGATTTCCTGGTCCAGGACTTTTTCCTATAATCAAAAGCCTGGAAAAAAACTCTCCTAAAATTCTAAAGAATCCCCTTCTAACTCCTCCTGTCTCTTGGGGCAGTGGGGTGGGAGAGAAGGAAGTGGGAACAGAACCAAGCTTCCCCTATTCCTGCAAGTTCCCTTACTCCTTCAGATTCTTCTAATCAAACCAAGACACCGCCATCCCAGAGGAACAATCCCTGCTGGGACAACACCCTATCAGTTAATCCGCGCCTGTGACCAGAGCCAATGTGAATTTGAACACTCTCCAATTTAAAAATTTAAGCTACAAGACCATGATCACAGAAAGGAAAAAGACAATATAGCCATGATATTCTTTAGAATCCAGAAGAAAACTGGCTAAAATGAAATCTTTTTGAAATTGCAAGACTGTTTCTTTTGCACGCGCAATTAGGAAAAAAGCTGGCTTGTTACCTGCAATTAGGAAAAAGTTGGCTTGTTAAGGTACTTTTTTTTTTTTTGGAGTTCTGACCCTGGCTGTGGAGAAGGCGATGGCACCCCACTCCAGTACTCTTGCCTGGAAAATCCCATGGACAGCGGAGCCTGGTAGGCTGCAGTCCATGGGGTCACTAAGACACTGAGAGACTTCACTTTCACTTTTCACTTTCATGCATTGGAGAAGGAAATGGCAACCCACTCCAGTGTTCTTGCCTGGAGAATCCCAGGGATGGGGGAGCCTGGTGGGCTGCCGTCTATGAGGTCGCACAGAGTCGGACACGACTGAAGTGACTTAGCAGCAGCAGCAGCAGACCCTGCCTGAGAAGCAAAAACATTCCTAGGAAAAAAACTGAAGTTAACTCTTTTCATGTCCTTGAGATACACAGCCCACTCTGCCTGAGACTCCAGCTGAGAGCAAATCAGTAGAACTTCAAGCCAAGGGGGAAAAGGGGGCAAAGAGATATTTTAAATCCCAAGTGGAAAACTATGAGATTTCTGTCTGTCCAGATATATGCATGCCTTAGTGTGTGTCTTTGATTTGGATAATATTGTTGCGGTTAATTTGTCAATGAGCTTTATTTAACTGGCCTTAGGGAAAAGTAGGGCTTCTCTGGTGGCTCAGATGGTAAAGAATCTGCCTGCAATGCAGGAGACCCAAGTTCAATCCCTGGGTCGGGAAGATCCCCTGGAGAAGGGAATGGCTACTCACTTCAGTATTCTTGCCTGGAGAATTCCATGGACAGAGGAGCCTGGCCGGCTACAGTCCATGCGGTTGCGGAAAGTCAGATACAACTGAGCGACTAAACACATACACTAAAGTAAGCGCTTATAAATCAAGCGATTTTGAATTCAAGAAAAATTAAACTAAATGAATTTCAGGCTCCTGTAAACTGGGAAATATTCACTATTAAGTTAATCAGTTTAGTTCAGTTGCTCAGTCGTGTCTGACTCTTTGCAACCCCATGGACTGCAGCACGCCAGGCTCCTTTCCCATATTTGGAACCAGTCTGTTGTTCCATGTCTGGTTCTAACTGCTGCTTCTTCATCTGCATACAGATTTCTCGGGAGGCAGGTAAGGTGGTCTGATATTCCCATCTCTTGAAGAATTGTCCACAGTTTCCTGTGATCCACACAGTCAAAGGCTTTGGCATAGTAAATAAAGCAGAAGTAGATGTTTTTCTCACGGAAGGCAATGGCACCCCACTCCAGTACGTTTGCCTGGAAAATCCCAGGGACGGCGGAGCCTGGTGGGCTGCTGTCTATGGGGTCACACAGAGTCGGACACAACTGGGGTGACTTGGCAACAGGAGCAGCAGCAGATGTTTTTCTGGAACTCTCTTGCTTTTTCAATGATTCAGTGGATGCTGGCAATTTGATCTCTGGTTCCTCTGCGTTTTCTAAATCTAGCTTCAAAATATGGAAGTTCTTGGTTCACATATTGTTGAATCCTGGCTTGGAGAATTTTGATGATGACTTTGCTAGCGATTGAGATGAGTTCAATGGTGTGCTAGTTTGAACATTCTTTGGCATTACCTTTCTTCGGAATTGGAGTGAAAATTGACCTTTTCCTATGGTTACTGCTGGGTTTTCTAAATTTGCTGGCATATTGAGTAGAGCACTTTCACAGCTTCATCTTTTAGGATTTGAAATAGCTTAACTGGAATTCTACCACCTCCACTAGCTTTGTTTGTAGTGATGCTTCCTAAGGCCCACTTGACTTCGCATTTCAAGATGGCTCTAGGTGAGTGATCACACCATCATGGATACCTGGGTCATGAAGATATACCCATTTGAATGCAGAGTTCCGAAGAATAGCAAGGTGAGATAAGAAAGGCTTCCTCAGTGATCAGTGCAAAGAAACAGAGGAAAACAATAGAATGGGAAAGACTAGAGATCTCTTCAAGAAAATTAGAGACACCAAGGGAACATGTCATGCAAAGATGGGCTCGATAAAGGACAGAAATGGTATGGAGCTAACAGATGCAGAAGATATTAAGAAGAAGTGGCAAGAATACACAGAAGAACTGTACAAAAAGTTCTTCATGACTCAGATAACCATGATGGTGTGATCACTCACCTAGAGCCAGACATCCAGAACAACCTGATCAGGTAAATAAAAAGACTCTCTCAAAGAAATCTCAAAGTATAGTGGGGACCTCTAGAAGAAAAAAATCCACCCCAACAAAAACTGATGCCAGACCTATGACAGCTACAGTCAATGGACCAAACATATTAAAAACAAATTAGTCTTGGATGTGTTTAATAAAAATTAGGGTAATGGTAGAAATAAATTTGTCTCACTGAATATTAAATCCTAGTTTTGTTAATTAAGATTAGTGTTTACTAAGATTCACTTCTGAGATAATTATTTGTTGTTATAAAATTTAATTAAGTTAATAAGAGGACATTCTAAGTTTGTTTCTGAAGACTAACTTCAAAATCAATCTTTGGATAAAGATCAGATGTTCCATGATCTACAACCAGAAGATTAACACCAGATTATAGTCATTCAACAAACTAAGTCAGACGACAAGGTAAATACTGGGCTGCACCTAGTAAAAGTTCTTAACTTCTTACTTGTGACGTTACTATTACTGCTAGCTATATTGCTTTCTTTATTGCCTATTTTACAGAATTGTTGTCTCTTACATTACCAATTGTGTGACTGAGTCTCTAATAATAAAAGGATGATATATAGTTTCATATGAGATCAATGATTATAATAATGTAACTCTAGATATGAGAAGAAGCAAAAAGATGGAATATTTTCATGGACTATGAGATTACTAGTAAGGCAGATACGACCCAGGACTTTTGCTACTTTTGTAGCCTAGTCCAGTAACAGCGCCTTGAGTGGACAATCAAAACATCTTTGGTAGACCTGGGAACGAGCATTCCTAATATATCTTCGCTAGACCTGGAAATGAGCATTCCTAACATCATGGGACAAAATGATCACAATATGCCCCCAAACCATGGTCAAATCTATGGCCATGAAGGGAGTATGCGGCTGGAAACTGGCACTTGCCATCTGCCTCTACAAAGATGAAATCAAGAGCCACTACAGCTTCCGACCTTCTACACCCACAGAAAGGAATTCAGGGTAGAACTCATGAATGAGGCGTTCTGTGTTCTAAGAAAAAGTGGCAGGACAGGCCTTCAGATAGTTAGACATTTTCAAGTAAAGATTTTCATGAACCCCAGTTCTTGCATCTTTTCATACCTAGAGAAGCCCCAACATTACAGACCAATGTCTGGCCTTGATTCTCCTGACTAGCCCCTCTTTAGGCCCCTTGGCAGTTTTTCTACTTTTATTAATCTTCAGGCCATGTATCTCTAACCTTCTTGTTAAGTTTGTTTCTTCTAGAATACAAATCAAATCTCCAGATGCTGATGCAACAAGGATACCAGCTGGTTGACACACGGACTACGCTAGAACAAGCGATTTTCTCATTCCATAGACTCTCATCTCCCTCCAAAAATGCACCCTGGCAGAGTGTGGGCATTGGGACCCAGGACCCCACGACCCTCTTGTCCAGCAGGAAGAAACCAGAGCAGTTTCGGCCCCTTTCCCCCAGTGACTTGGGTCCCCACGTTGCAAGAGAGGATAGGCAGGTAGTTAGACATGAGCAGGGTGTAAAGGGGCCAAAGATTGGGCCCATTAATAAGACAGAGGAACACTGAATCCTGCCCCAGGGCACAGATATGAGGTCTTGCACCAAGCCACAGAAGCAAAGCCCAGAACGAAGGTCACCTCAAAAGCTGACTTTCCCACTTTATAACTGTTGCCAAAAACTCACTAATAGTAACTAAAAAGCTGCCTGACTCCCAATTAGGCAAAGATGCCCACTCCAGTAAACACCTTATAGTGTGAAACCAATCACCTAATGCCAACCTTTCAGCAGGAATTTTCTTTGTTTTAAGGCTACAAAAGTTGGCTGTTAACTCATGAACACTGTCGACTCTCCCTGGTCTGTCAGCCGTTGTCAGCCAGCTGCGCTCGCAGTGCCCACTCTCTCTGCTCTTTGTTTTTAATAAACTCACTCCCTTCTGAAATGCCCTGTGTCTGGAAATTCTTTTCCAACCTGCGCTCAGACTGCTTGAACAGTGTAGACTTGGGATCTTGGGAGGCAGGTTCCCCATGTGAGCAGAGGGCCCAGAGGTGCCAGGGCGGCCTTGAGAGGAGTGTGAGGTGCCCAGGGCCCGGGAGCCAGTCTTCAAGGGATAGAATAGGGTCAGATCAGAGGGAAGGAGAAGCTCTGCACCACAGAGGAGCCCTCCCAGTGTAAGGACCGTCCCCACAAGGGAAGCATGCGGATGGTGTGGACTCCAACAAGCTCTGAGCTTCCCAAGGGAGGCTGGCAGTTCCAAAGGGCAGGATGGGCCTGAGGCCTTTTTTGCCTGAAAAACAGAAACTACACAAGTAATCCCATCTCTGCAGAGTCATTCCTCACCCCGACTTTCCCCTCCCATCTCCCAGGACAGCAACTTTCTCTTCATTCCCTGCCCCCTAAATTCGTCCCCCTTCTCCCGCTCTTCTAGATCATTCTGGGCTCGGCGCACTCCTAGGCCTGCCCCATCCTCCATTTCCTCCCCTTCCCACTTCTTGTATTCTAGATTCTTCTGCCCACTACACCCTCCGCTCCCTGGGTCCTGTATCCTTTTCAGCCTCCATGTGGCCTCAGTTGGTTTCACCTACTCACACATTTCACCATCTCGCAAACTCCATGGAAGAACGTCTGGCGCCGCCACGTAGACATTCATTTTCCAGCAGGGCTTTCCCAGACGCTGGCGGCCCCAACCAGACCCCCTCTGAGAGCAACCCTGCCCTTCTCAGCCTGGTTCCAGCTGGAACCTGGAAACCCTGCCCTCTTGTCCTACATTCTAGGCCCTACCCCAAGCCGTTCCCTCACTTCCCCAGGCTTGGAGTCCAGGAACCCTATTCTGGCTCCCATCCCCACTCCTCCTGTCCTTCATTTTTTGAATCGTCTGCACCCTCAGCTCAAGACTTCTGTCTCCTCCGGGGTCCTGACATCCCCTACTCCTGCTCAAACTCTGCCTTTCTAGCCCCAAAGGATTCCAGTCTCCTTCTCCACCTGGTTTCTTGGACCCTTTCTCCACCCACTCCTCTTCCCTGGGACTCCTGTGTGCCAGGAGATTTGGTGCCTGCGTGTCGCTAACTCCCTTCAGATGCTAAACACATAGAAACACACACAGTTCCGTTCAGTTCAATTCAGTCGCTCAGTCGTGTCCGACTCTTTGTGACCCCATGAATCACAGCTCGCCAGGCCTCCCTGTCCATCACCAACTCCCGGAGTTCATTCAGACTCGCGTTCATCGAGTCAGTGATGTCATCCAGCCATCTCATTCTCAGAAACACACACACACAAATAGATAAAAACGCACAAATGCACGGACATACACACACACCCGTGTACACACACGTATGTAAGCACATACCTACATACATACACACGAACAGACATATATGGATACATATTCACACACAAACACACACTCAACCCACAGATCTCCCACACAAGGCCTTGATTGATTGAGGTACTACGTGGAGCACTTCTCTGAAAACCCCGCCCACTGGGCTTCCTCTGTGAAACAGGCACCTCCCACAACTTCCTCCGGAGGAAGTAAATTCAGGGTGTATTCTGAAAGGAACACTCACAACTCAAGCTTTCTCCGTGTGTTCGCTTGTTTCGCTGATCATGGACAAGGTCTTCGAAGTCCGAGAGCGGGTGCTGGCTACATTTCTCACACAGAAGGTAACAAAAATTTCCGTGATGTCCTGGACTGGATGCTGTTACGCAGCAGAGTCACCCAGTCTGCTGGGCAGGGGCACCTGACTGGCCAGGAAGATGCCCACTCTATCTGGAGATCTGGTCAACAGAGGGGGTCTGCCAAGTGAACCTTTAATGGGCATCTGCCCTGTGGGTGCCCGACTTGGGAGTTTGGGCCGGGCTGATCCAGACCTGAGGGGGGGGCGTGAGAGGAGGGCCTTGAGAGGAGTCAGGGATGCGAGGGGCGGCAAGGGAGGGAATTGAGTGAGAACAGAGGGAAGGAGAAGCTCCACGCCACCGAGGAGCCCTCAAAGTGTAAGGACCGTTCTGGGAGGGGAAGTGTGGACGGTGTGGACCCCAACAAGCTCTGTGCTTCCCAAGGGGGCCCTGGAGGCTGGCAGTTCCAACAGCGGGAGATGTCACTGAGGCCTCCTTTTGCCTCAAGAACTGAAACTGCACAAGCAGCCCCGCCCTCGCCCACTTTCCCTTCCCGCTTCCCTTCCCTTCCTCGAGGGCAGTGACCCGCTCTTCATTCCCTGTCCCCAAACTTGTCCCTGCTTCCCGGCTTTCTAGATCCTTCTCGGCTCTGCCTACCACAGTCTTCCTCATTCTTCCTCATCCTGTGCCCTTGTGTTCTAGATTCTTCTACCCGCGCTCCACCCCCCACGCCCCCACGCCCCCCCCCCCGCCCCCGCCCCACCCCCACCCCCCGCGCCTCGGCTCTGGCTCCTCCCCAGCCTCCACTGTGGTGTTAGTTTCACTTCCTCACACGTCTCAGCGCCTTGGAAGCTCAGTGGAAGGACATTTGAAGCCCAGAGATGGACATTCCCTTTTTCTTACATATACTAGTTTGCGGTATTTTGTTAGAAAGATTACTCATGTAAGTGATATCGTATAGTGTTTGCCACTGTTTTCTCCCACTTAATAGATTGTTTACTCTTTTATTTTATCTAACCAGAAGTATCTAAAACATACCAACTGAGAAATAAAAAAGGGGTACAAATGAACTTATCTACAAAACAAATAAAATTATAGATGTAGAAAGCAATCTGATGGTTACCTGGGGTAAGAAGGGGAGGGATAAATTGGAAGACTGAGGTTGACATGTTCAGTTCAGTTCAGTTCAGTCGCTTAGTCGTGCCCTACTATTTGCAACCCCGTGAATCGCAGCACGCCAGGCCTCCCTGTCCATCACCATCTCCTGGAGTTCACTCAGACTCACGTCCATTGAGTCCATGATGCCATCCAGCCATCTCATCCTTGGTTGTCCCCTTCTCCTCCTGCCCTCAATCCCTCCCAGCATTAGAGTCTTTTCCAATGAGTCAACTCTTCTCATAAGGTGGCCAAAGTACTGGAGTTTCAGCTTTAGCATCATTCCTTCCAAAGAAATCCCAGGGTTGATCTCCTTCAGAATGGACTGGTTGGATCTCCTTGCAGTCCAAGGGACTCTCAAGAGTCTTCTCCAACACCATAGTTCAAAAGCATCAATTCTTCAGTGCTCAGCCTTCTTCACGGTCCAACTCTCACACCATACATGACCACAGGAAAAACCATAGCCTTGACAAGATGGACCTTTGTTGGCAAAGTAATGTCTCTGCTTTTGAATATGCTATCTAGGTTGGTCATAACTTTTCTTCCAAGGAGTAAGCATCTTCTAATTCCATAGCTGCAGTCACCATCTGCAGTGATTTTGGAGCCCCCAAGATAAAATCTGACACTGTTTCCCCATCTATTTCCCATGAAGTGATGGGACCGAATGCCGTGATCTCTGTTTTCTGAATGTTGAGCTTTAAGCCAACTTTTTCACTCTCCTCTTTCACTTTCATTGAGAGGCTTTTTAGCTCCTCTTCACTTTCTGCCATAAGGGTGGTGTCATCTGCATATCTGAGGTTATTGATATTTCTCCCAGCAATCTTGATTCCAGCTTGTGTTTCTTCCAGTCCAGCGTTTCTCATGATGTACTCTGCATAGAAGTTAAATAAGCAGGGTGACAATAGTACATACTACTATATATAAAATAGATGAGGAATAACGACCTTCTGTATAGTGCTGGGAACTCTACTCAGTACCTTGTAATGATCTATATGGAAAAGAATCTAGAAAAGAGTGAACATATGTATAACTGACTCACTTTTCTGTATAACTGAAACTAACACAACATTGTAAATGTTAGGTAAAGACCAGGACACCAAAAGAGTGTCTAACAGGCTTTGTAACGGCAAAGCGCTCGCGGCGGGGTTCCCAACCAGAGCGAGGCAGGTCAAGGAAGTGCGCGCCTGGACCGTGTTGGGGGTGTTTTTATACGTTCATTGCGAGGGATGGTCAGGGGATTCGGATAGGTCGCCAGGCCAAGGCGTGGGCTGACAGGTCCTTCTCTGTGGCTGGGGCGGGGTGGCTTTAGCTGGTGAAGTCTGCTCTCATTGGTCCCTGGGATCTGGGAGGCTCCTTCCGTTAGGGGACTTCCCCCGCCAGCGGGAGGGAGAGGAGGGGCGGCCTATCATGGCCCCCAGGGTCCAGCCTTATAGTAAATCATCTATACCCCTAGAAAAAAAAATTTTTAAGGAAGGAAAAGAACAAAAAGTGGAAAAGAAAATGAAAGTCAAAGCAATATACATGTACCAGATACATACCAGTGTCTGGTATATATTATAATAATGTGTATACTAATATATATGTAATATATATGTAATATATAATATGGAGCTTCCCAGGTGACACAGTAGTAAAGAATCCGCCTGCCAACACAGGAGATGCAAGAGATGCAGGTTGGATCTCTGGGTCACGAAGATCCCCTGGAGTAGGAAATGACAACCCACTCCAGTATATTTGCCTGGAAAATTCCATGCACAGAGGCTATATAGTCTATGGGGTCACAGTCAGACATGACTAAGCACACACACACACACACACACACACACACACGTATATAACATACATGATGTGTATCATATTATATAATATATAATACATAATATAATGTGTAGTAGATATATATCATATAATACATAATACAATATGTAGTAGATGTATATATTATGTTTGTATGCATAATATATATTTTCCATGGGTTTCTCATAGATAAATTAATGATATATGGAACAAAACAAGCCCTGAAACCCTTGAACTGTTGGGTTGCCCAGTCCAAGGGATGCTGATATTCGTACTACACAAGACAGCAAACAGTTAAACGTGAATTGTTCATAAAACAATATCATATACATCTTTAAAAAGTTGTTTTGGTCACCAAATAGCAGAAGCCGTTATGATTTAATTTCTTTTTATATATCTTTTTGGAATCTATGCTATCTTTGCAAAATCTTAGAAGACGATTGTATATTATTGTTAAAGAAGCCTCATCATTGAAGGAAATTAACAGTAGAGATTTGGATATCCTTATTAATTATAAATACTGACTCCTCCTGTCCAGCAGGAAGAAGCCAGAGAGGATTCACTTGTTTCGCTGATCATGGACAAGGTCTTGGAAGTCCCAGAGCGGGTGGGGGCTGGATTTCTCACACAGAAGGTAACAAAATTTATAGAAGCTATTTTAACAACATGTGGACTGGAGCAAACCCTGAAACCCTTTTACTGGTTGATCCCATACCCAATCAGAGGGATACTGACATCTGTACTACACAAGACAGCTTCGGTGGCATGCAACTGGATGGTCGTGAAATTTTTAAAAATAAGAGGGTATATATATTTGAAAAGATGGATAATCAACCAACAGAAGTGATTGTGGCTTGATTTCTATTTATACATGCATTTGGAATCTATACTATCTTTGTGAACTATGTTTGAGGTTTTTGTGGGGGGGAGGGGGGCTTTTCATTTCTTCTGTCTCTTTGAGAAACACTGGCTTTATTAGGTTACTTCTGGGCAGAGGTTACAAAAGGGCTTCTGGGCTTCCTCCCAGGCTGGAGTAGATACTCCCAGAGGAGCAGTGTGTTTCCTCTGCCCTCCCCCTCAAGGCTGAATGCAGATGGCCCCATGCAGCCGGAAGACCTCTCCCTGGAGGAATGGTTTTTCCCGTGATGTCCTGGACTGGATGCTCTTATGCAGCAGGGTCACCCAGTCTGCTGGGGAAGGACACCTGGCTGGCCAGGAAGTTGTTCACTCTATCTGGGGATCTGGTCAACAGAGGGGGTCTGCCAAGTGAACCTTTAATGGGCATCTGCCCTGTGGGTGCCGACTTGGGAGTTTGGGCCGGGTTGATCCAGACCTGAGGGGAGGGCATGAGAGGAGGGCTTTGAGAGGAGTCAGGGATGCGAGGGGGCGGCAAGGGAGGGAATTGAGTGAGAACAGAGGGAAGGAGAAGCTCCACGCCACCGAGGAGCCCTCAAAGTGTAAGGACCGTTCTGGGAGGGAAAGTGAGGACGGTGTGGACCCCAACAAGCTCTGTGCTTCCCAAGGGGGCCCTGGAGGCTGGCAGTTCCAACAGCGGGAGATGTCACTGAGGCCTCCTTTTGCCTCAAGAACTGAAACTGCACAAGCAGCCCCGCCCTCGCGCCCACTTTCCCTTCCCCGCTTTCCCTTCCCTTCCTCGAGGGCAGTGACCCGCTCTTCATTCCCTGTCCCCTAAACTTGTCCCTGCTTCCCGGCTTTCTAGATCTTTCCGGGCTCTGCCTACCACAGTCTTCCTCATTCTTACTCATCCTGTGCCCTCGTGTTCTAGAGCCTTCTGCCCGCTCTCCCCTCCCCTCCCTTGGCTCTGGCTCCTCCCCAGCCTCCACTGTGGTGTCGATTAGTTTCACTTCCTCACACGTCTCAGCGCCTTGGAAGCTCAACGGAAGGACATTCTCTTTTTTCTTACATATACTAGTTTGCGGTATTTTGTTAGATTCCTCATGTAAGTGATATCATATAGTATTTGCCACTGTTTTCTCCCACTTGATAGATTATGTTTACTCTTTTATTTTATCTAACCAGAAGTATCTAAAACATACCAACTGAGAAATAAAAAAGGGGTACAAATGAACTTATCTACAAAACAAATAAAATTATAGATGTAGAAAGCAATGTGATGGTTACCTGGGATAAGGAGGGGAAGGATAAATTGAAAGACTGAGGTTGACATGTACACACTACTATATATAAAATAGATGAGGAATAACGACCTTCTGTATAGCACAGGGAACTCTGCTCAGTACCCTGTAATGATCTATATGGAAAAAGAATCTAGAAAAGAGTGGATATATGTATAACTGACTCAGTTTGCTGTATAACTGAAACTAACACAACATTGTAAATGTTAGGTAAAAGACCAGGACCCCAAAAGAGTGTCTAACAGGCTTTTTAACAGCGAAGCGCTCCGGGCGGGGTTCCCGGACACGAGCGAAGCAGGTCGAGGAAGTCCGCGCCTGGACCATGTTGAGGGTAGTTTTTACACGTTCATTCCGAGGGACGGGCAGGCTAGATGGACAGGGGTTCGGATAGGTCGCCAGGGTGAGGCATCGCGGGCTGACAGGTCCTTCTGCGTGGCTGGGATGGGGCGGCATTAGCTGGTGAAGTGTGCTGTCGTTGGTCCCTGGGATCTGGGGAGGCTCCTTCCGTTAGGGACTTCCCCCGCTGGCAGGAGGGGGGAGGAGGGGGGCCCACCCCGGCCCCCGGGGTCCGGCCTTACGGTAAATCATCTATATCCCTAGAAAAAAATTTTTAAGGAAGGAAAAGAATAAAACTCTTAATGGAAAAGATAATGAAAGTCAAAGCAATATACATGTACCAGATACATACCAGTGTCTGGTATATAATAATATGTATACTAAAAATATATACATATATAATATATAATATGGAGCTTCCCAAGTGACACAGTAGTAAAGAATCCGCCTGCCAACACAGGAGATGCAAGAGATGCAGGTTGAATCTCTGGGTCACGAAGATCCCCTGGAGTAGGAAATGACAACTCACTCCAGTAATCTTGCCTGGAAAATTCCATGGAACCTAATGGGCTATATAGTCTATGGGGTCACAGTCAGACGTGACTGATATAATATAATAATATATAGTAGATGCATATCATATTATGTAATATACATAAATATAACATATAGTAGATATAATATATTGTTTGTATGCATAATATATATTTTCCGTGGGTTTCTCATAGATAAATTAATGATATATGGAACGAAACAAGCCCTGAAACCCTTAGACTGTTGGGTTGCCCAGTCCAAGGGATGCTGATCTTTGTGCTACACAAGACAGCAAACAGTTAAACGTGAATTGTTCATAAAACAATATCATATACATCTTTAAAAAGATGTTTAGTCGCCAACTAGCAGAAGCCGTTATGATTTAATTTCTTTTTATATATTTGTTCGGAATCTATGCTATCTTTGCGAAATCTTAGAAGACGACATCGTATGTTATTGTTAAAGAAACCGCATCATTGAAGGAAGTTAACAGTAGAGATTTGGATATCCTTCAGTTCAGTTCAGTCGCTCAGTCGTGTCCAACTCTCTGGGACCCTGTGAATCACAGCACGCCAGGCCTCCCTGTCCATCACCATCTCCTGGAGTTCACTCAGACTCACGTCCATCGAGTCCATGATGCCATCCAGCCATCTCATCATCGGTCGCTCCCTTCTCCTCCTGCCCCCAATCCTCCCAGCATCAGAGTCTTTTCCAATGAGTCAACTCTTCGCATGAAGTGGCCAAAGTACTGGAGTTTCAGCTTTAGCATCATTCCTTTGAAAGAAATCCCAGGGTTGATTTCCTTCAGAATGGACTGGTTGGATCTCCTTGCAGTCCAAGGGACTCTCAAGAGTCTTCTCCAACACCACAGGTTCAAAAGCATCAATTCTTTGGCGCTCAGCCTTCTTCACAGTCCAACTCTCACATCCATACATGACCACAGGAAAAACCATAGCCTTGACAAGATGGACCTTAGTCGGCAAAGTAATGTCTCTGCTTTTGAATATGCTATCTAGGTTGGTCATAACTTTCCTTCCAAGAAGTAGGCATCTTTTAATTTCATGGCTGCAGTCACCATCTGCAGTGATTTTGGAGCCCCCCAAAATAAAGTCTGACACTGTTTCCACTGTTTCCCCATCTATTTCCCATTAAGTGATGGGACCGGATGCCGTGATCTCTGTTTTCTGAATGTTGAGCTTTAAGCCAACTTTTTCGCTCTCCTCTTTCACTTTCATTGAGAGGCTTTTTAGCTCCTCTTCACTTTCTGCCATAAGGGTGGTGTCATCTGCATATCTGAGGTGACTGATATTTCTCCCGGCAATCTTGATTCCAGCTTGTGCTTCTTCCAGTCCAGCTTTTCTCATGATGTACTCTGCATATAAGTTAAATAAGCAGGGTGACAATATACAGCCTTGACGTACTCCTTTTCCTATTTGGAACCAGTCTGTTTTTCCATGTCCAGTTCTAACTGTTGCCTCCTGACCTGCGTACGGATTTCTCAAGATATCCTTATTAATTATAAATACCGACTCCTCTGTCTAAGAGAGAGACTGATTTAAAACTGGGGAGACATCACTAACATGATAACAGGTTTCAGGAGACACAGATTACCAGCTTGTCTTCCTCTGTTGGCCGCTAAACTGTGATTTCCTTCAACACTGGCAAACATTTAGAAATCGAACTTTTGCTGTTATAAGCAAGACACCAACTATGCCTTCCTGGCAAAGAATAGACTTGACCCTGGAGATAAAGGATTACCAAACTGTCTTGTGGTCTTCTGCCTGGTTCTCTGCTGACCAAGACTCCAAAGGGGTGCAGAGCAGGGGAAGGGCCAGATGGTGACCGGGCAAGACCCTAGGACCCAGTCGAGTCCTCCACCTACCTTTTGTCTGTAGAAAAACTTTCATCAAAGAATAAACTTGGGGACTTCCTTGGGGGTCCAGTGGGTGAAGACTCTGAACTTCCCCTGCAAGGAATGCAGGTTTGATCTTTGGCTGGGGAACAAGAATTGTACTTGCCATGCGACGCAGCCAGAAAATAAAAAGTAAAAAATATTTTTAAAGAATAAATTTAATCAGAGAAGTGAGAAAATGCAGAAAGAAAAGGAAAACAGTCAAACAAGCCAAAATAATAATACTTCAGCCATTAGACAAAGTCAAGGACCTTTATTTAGTTCTTCCTCAAGGTCTATAGATGTTCTCTGCCTTATATGTGAACTTTTTAGCAGATACTCAAACCCCTACCAGGTGGAGGAAGTTAACTGTATATTGACCACAAGCAAGTCAACCCCAGAGCACTTGGAGCCAGAAGGTTGACGACACTGCCTCTTCATCACCTCGCCACTGACCATGGCTCGGTAAACACTGTGAGACTCCTCACTACCACCACCAGGCCAGGACACACGGTCTTAAGGCATTGCCTGCTGTGGCCCTCTTTGCCTGGCCAAACAGTAAAGCTAATTTCTTTCTACTTCACCCAACTCTTCCTTAAAGCTTTCATCCCGCAGCACTGTACAGAGGCCGGATTTTGGCAACAGATTGGGCATTTGGTGTGGGGTTGACTCAGGGGCAGCCCACGGGGGTCCCCTGGCTTGATGAGAGTCTCCCAGGTCATTCCTCCACGGCAGGCTCTTTTGAGAAGGCAGAGGGTTGGAAGATTCCTTCAGAGGCCAGGTTGCCTGGGACCCTTGTCAAGAAGGCTGAGCTCCAGTCATACCAGGTACTGCATCCAGGCAGTGGGGGCTCTGAGTCAGAAGTGGAGGGTGAAGGAGGACCACCCTAGAAGCTGGGGAGGCTACCTTCGCCTTAAAGAAGTTTCTTTTTCTCCAGCCTATGCCAGCCTGAATTTTTCTGCTCCAAAAAATTATTTGGATGAAGGAGAAAGCATCAGGGACGTGGAGACACCTTGACCATCATCTGGGTAAGTCCCCAGGTGAATATTCTGAGGCTTCTTTGAAACAGGAGGGGAAAGGGCAGGGCACAACTTTTGACATATCCCGAGGGCACAACATAAAATAATTAAAATCAAACAGGTCCAAGATGGCCGACAAGTCAACTTGACTAGACCTTGATCCTTGGTATAAACTCACTGTAATACATCAGCAGGCTAAATGGCACACCCAAGGTGCCAGGACAGTTCCGAGGTCAAACATCAAAGACCAAAAAGTGGGCCGTGGTCCAACTCCTGGAATTCCCCCCCCCTTCCTCAAAACTGTTGGAATAATCCTCCCACTCATTAGTCTATGAAATTACCCAGCCCATAAAAAACTAACCACAGCACATTTCCAGGCCGTTGCACTTGCCCTCTGTAATGGCTCACACTGTCTGTGGGGAGTGTTTCTCTATGAATAAATCCACTTCTTACCTATCACTTTGTCTCTCACTGGATTCTTCCTGTGATGAGACATCAAGAACCTGAGCTTCCTTATGTCTTGAAACCAGGTCCGTGATCTCAGCTGGAAGACCATGAGTTTTGGCTGGGTTCGAGGTTCGAGTTCCAGCGCATGGGTTCAAGTCTCAACATGAGTAAGCAGCTTCACCTTCAACATGCTCATCTGAGGAACTTTTGATTCCATCTGGGGAATGATTCCCTTGGGCATTATGTATTATCTCCATTGTGCCTGGAGGTCTCAATCTTCAGGAAAAGTAGAAAGAGCCAATCAATTCTTAAAATCAGAGATAAAAAGATAACCCAGGAGACCTCCCTGGGATGGAAGGAGGCTTTACCAATAGCTCTCCTCCACACCCGCATTGCCCTTAAGGAACAGCTTGGTCTTAGTCCTTATGAGATGCTATATGGGAGAACTTTTGCTTATGTCAATGACCTCTTCCTAGATCCAGAGGCTCAGACCCTCCAGTCTTATACCATGGCCACTGGGCAATTTCAACAGGATATATGCTTGTGGGGTATGAACCAGGACCCAAAAGATTCTAAGGAATCCCCACTATATGCTCCAGGGACCCAAGTCCTAATCAAAGCCTGGAAAGATGGGTCCCCAAAGGCTCAACTCCAGCCCACATGGAAGGGTCCTTACCCTGTAATACTTTCTACCCCCACGGCAGTCAAGGTGCCAGGACATGACTCCTAGACTCACTACTCACAAGTCAAGCCATGGGAGAAAACAGAAGAAGACACTCAATACACCTGTGAGCCCCTGGGAACTCTCAGATACCTATTCAGAACTACAAATGAGTGCCATTCCAATGAACACACCCAAAATCTGGTTTCTAGGGATAAGATTTTTCAGGATAGCTCTAAAGAGCCAACACAGCTTGGTAGAGACTGTACTCCAAAACAGACAGGAGATAGATCTTCTGATCCCTGAACAAGGAGGGTCTTGAGCCATCTTGGGGATGTGAATTTAAAATTGACTAATGCCCCTACTAGTCCTTATTATGCTATACTGATGATGCTTATGATTATTCCATGTACTGTCAATTGTCTAACTTGTTTTGTTTCTTCCCAGGTCAACAAGCTACAACATGCAGTGCCAGTTCAACAAAGATATAAAATTACAGCCGACCACGGAAACTATCACTCACCCTTAGAAGGACACCGCTATAAGGACTCTGAGGCTTGAGACTAGCAAGAGGGGGAGGGGGCCCAACTACCCTCGCTGTCCCTGTTCAGCAGGAAGTAGCCAGAAAGACCTCGACGCCCCTAATCCCAAAGAATTGGGCCTTCCATCTCTTGAGGGGGTAATGTTAGGTAGTTAGAATAGGGAAAAAGGAGTCCAGAATGGCGGTGGCTAAAAGATAAGGGACAGAAAAGCCCTTGAAAATAGAACAAAAGAAGGTCTGAGGACTGGAGTGAGGACCTCAGGTAAAACAAACAGCACTCCTGAAAGGGCCCAATTTACATAGGACAGGCCCAGGAAAAAAACGTATAAAAAGAGGAGCCAAAGCTATCTCTCTCTATCTCTCTCTCTCCCCCATGTGCTGGGGCACTCATCTCTTCGTGTCTTTGGATCAACATGCCCTCACGCTTCGAAAATGGATTTTCCTGCTATCTTCTAAATAAAATAGAGCTGTAACACTGATTTGTCTAAGAGCTATAACACGGTCCATTCGACACCTGAGAGCTATAACATGGTCTGTCCAAGACCCGATAGCTGTGACATGCCGAGGGGGCTTTAATGTCCGTCACTCCAAATCTTTGTTGTGATGAGATAGAACCGAGGCGCATATACTCGCCTGATAGAACTGTAAGACCTCGCGGCCTTTCCTCGGGAACCGTCGCCCCAAAGACCACAGTGACTCGAATTCGATGCAATCAGCAAGAGGATTTATTAGGCCGGCGCACCGGGGTTCAATCTCCTTAGGAGGAGTGAACCTCGAACGCCAGTCGTGAGGGACTTTTATACAAAAAATCACAGGTAGGTGGGGATGAGGTCAGGGTATGGGATACAATGAAGTAGGGGCCATAGATGAGGTGGATACATCTGATTGGTGGGAAAACTGTGCAGGTAATTAAGTTGAAACGGTTGGCTGATCACCCTGCGGCATTTGGTCAATTTTTACCCAGAAAAGTCCGACAGAGAGATACATTCTTGGGAGGGGGTTTCCTTGTCCAGGTCATAAGTTATCTGTTAAGAATCGGTCAAGAGGCTCTGAGTCACCAGATAAGGAGTAAGCTATTTTCCTTGAGGCACAGCCTGCCTTCCGGGCTTAAATTTTAACCTAAGTCCTTCATTCCCCTCTTCTTCTTGTCCGTGATTTCAATCCTGAAATCATAGAGTGAGGGATTGCAGCATACCGTTACCTTGGCATGAGCACTCGCACGGTGCTTGTGCGTTTCTTGATAAAGGAGAGCAACTACTTAAAAATGCAAAGCTAAGAGATGAAGAAAGTTAGGATTACAAGAATAGTCATGGTATCATAAACAAACTTATATAACCTTTTTAACATCTATACCTTACAATCATTAAGAAAACAGCCACCAATCTTCCATTTTATTGTGTGCAGAGCATAGTGTCCCCGTCTCCGGAGCGTGACGGGTGCATTTTAAACATCCATTGAGGGAGACGGGTCAGGGAGACAAGGAATGCCCTGAGTTGTTACTTAGGTCAGGCGGCTTTCAAGATTTAACCCGTTACAGGCAATTCTCTCACAGCTCCCTCTTCTTCATCTTTTAGGCGCTCTAAAAGATGGTGATGGTGCAGCATGTTACAGTAGACAAGCACCTTTATATGCAGAAATTCTTTTACAATGCCTTTAATAAGGCATGGTGCTAGGCACATCAGGGCAAGGATAGCAATTAACACGATGCCTACAGCCACCATGCTCTGCCACAAAGAATGAAGACTGGGAAAGTTAGAAACCAAATTCTTCACAAAATCTTCAGCAGTTTGAACAACATCTAAAGTGGCCGAAGGCGCGTTTTCTATATCTAATACTTCATTGTGTAACTGCAGTAAATCAAGAGAAATATTAGAATTATACCATATGCCTTGTAAATGTCTTTTGATCCTCTCCCACGGGAAGTCAGATATATTATAAGGTTTTTTGGTGACACAGATCCACTTGTAATTAACATGACATTGAATTTTCATTCTGAGTTCTAAGCTTTGAACCTCTTCTCCTAAGACTCTGAGAGTATCATATAAAGCAGACAGCCTATTTTCTATTTTTTTATCAATATCCTCTTGTGTTCCCATAACCCTTGTGACATTATAAGACAGAGAATCAACAATTTTGGCATCTTGCACGGATTGAGCAAGGGAAACAGAGGCAGTAACAGCGGTCGCTATTAAGGAGATCAACGATATCACACCCAGAACAACTAATCCCAGGCCTCTTTTGGGCGGCCGAGGACGGCATTGATGTGTTGTAGTAATTGCAATGCCATTTCATCATACCAATCTTTTTCTATTTTGACGGGGAGCATAACAAAAGCGGGTTGTTTTACCACTAATACCTGCTCTCCGACGCTCATGCCTCTGATACAATTAGTGAGAGTACAATTAAAACAAGACATATGGTAAACATTCTGAGTGACATTAACAGAAACATTTCCAACCAAAATCATAAAGGGGTAAGGCACACATGATCTAGGATATCTAAATCCAGTAATCCCTATATCTCCATATCTTGTTCCACCTTTATTAGCCTGTCTATATAGCATGTTGCCGGGGCCAAAGGCTGCTAAAAGCTTCCAGATCTCAGTTTGAAATACCTGACGATGTCCGAGTGCCAAAATAGGAGGGTGTTGTCCTCTATATTCAGGATAATCTGGGGTACCTGCAGGTGCCCAGTCCCAGAGATAAACACTGTTATTATTATTTATGTTATAAACAGTGGCGTTGCATCCCCGGCATAGAGTCCATGGCACATCCATTCCCTCGCTAATTCCCAGATGGCGACCACAGTAAGGTATATCGAGCAGCCCTACGCCCTTTTGGTGTGAAATGGCCCCAGCATCGTCAGAAATTCCTGAAATATATACACGAGGGTAGGAAGTGACAGGGGAGACATTTATACAGTAAGACTTGGGGGTATCGTATGAAAAACACATAGGGAACCGTGAAGAAAGCCCATAGAAGGAAATATTAGCTTGTTGGTGTTGAATGTGTGCATCAGAGACTCCTCCCAGAAGAGCAGTATCATTTACGTATACCGGCAATGTTTCTTCATCCCACCCTACAGACTGGAGCATGGGGTGTCAGGAACGTAGGCCCAATACGTATGAGTGGTCCCTTGATGCAGAGTCAGGAGGTTTAGGTAGAGGATGATCAGGAATCCGGTAATCGACAGAGCCTGAGCTTTAAAGGGTGAGAGGTGTGGTGAGCCTTCCATTGAGGCGTCGGTTCTGGTGCAGCTTTAACGTGGGAGGTGTGGATCCAGGATGAGATTCCGTCAACCTTGATGGCAGTGGGGGGTCATAAGCAGGACAATGTAGGGTCCTTTCCACCTGGGCTCTAGATTATGTTGCCGATGTCGACGAACGTAGACGGAGTCTCCCACCTGGAACGGATGGGCCTCTTCTGGGGTACCGGGTTGGTAGGCTGCAGCAAGCTGAGTCCACACCTCTTTCTGAACCAGCAGGAGTCCCTTTAGCCTAGCACACAGATCACCATTGTTAAAGTTTCGGGGGTCGAATCCTTCTCTAAGTGTCAATATGGGGGTGGTGCTCCATACAGAATTTCAAAAGGGGTGAGACCAAGGTGAGAGGGTGTGTTTCTCACCCGGAACAGAGCCAGAGGAAGGAGCACCGTCCAGTCAGTACCGCCAGTCTCTAAAGACAATTTAGTTAGGGTCTCTTTTAGAGTTCTATTCATTCTTTCTACCTGTCCTGAACTCTGGGGTCTGTATGCACAATGTAATTTCCAATCGGTCCCCAGAAACTTAGCTAACTCCTGGCTTATTTGGGCAATAAAAGCCGGCCCATTATCTGACCCTAACATCTTTGGCGCTCCGAAGCGCGGAAAAATTTCTTCAAGGATCTTTTTAGTTACTGTGAGTGCACTTTCATTTTTGGTGGGAAAAGCTTCTACCCACCCTGAGAAAGTGTCTACGAAAACCAGCAGATATTTATTGCTGTACCGCGCAGGACATACCTCGGTGAAATCTACTTCCCAGTAAGTCCCCGGCCGGTCTCCACGCAGCCGCTTACCTTGGCCCGTCTTGTTTCGGCCGGCATTTACCTCTTGGCAAGGTCTGCAGTTCAGGACCACTTGCTCAGCCAATTTAAAAAGTCCCGGCACCTCATATCCTGCTTTAATTAAAAGAGAGACTAGTTTTTAGCCCCTAAGTGAGTCCAATGGTGCATTTGTTTTAACATTTCTCTGGCTTCTCCTTCCGTCGTAGCCTGTTTCCCTCTGGGCTGCGGAGAGGGGCTAGGATTATTTTTATCTTCTGAGCATATTGCCAGCAATCTCGATAGCTCGTCTTTTGTCGCCGCCTCTCACGCAGCTTGATCGGCCATATTGTTTCCCTTAGTTACCAGGGATCGATCTCGTTGATGTCCGGGGCAGTGGATTATACTAATCCTTTTTGGCAACATCAGGGCAGCCAACAATGCCAGGATTTCGTTTTTGTTTTTAATCTCCTTGCCGGCCGATGTGAGTAACCCTCTCTGTTGGTAAATAGCTCCATGGACATGTGCAGTTGCGAAGGCATATCTACTATCAGTGTAAATGTTGGCCTTTTTCCCTCGTGCCAGTTCTAAGGCCTTTGTGAGGGCAATCAGCTCGGCTTTTGGGCTGACGTACCTTGAGGGAGGGCAGCTGCCCAGATTACCTCAGTCCCATTGACCACCGCTGCCCCTGCCCGCCGCCTACCTTCTTCAAGAAAACTGCTTCCGTCCGTATACCATGTCACCTCGGCATCCTGAAGCGGCTGGTCCGAGAGATCATAATGAACTCCATGTACTCCCGCCAGAATTTCTTGACAGTCGTGGGTCACCTCGGACTGGCTGGGGTCCGGCAGCAGCGTGGCAGGGTTAAGTCCGGTAGCCGGCGTGAGCCTGATTTGCTCAGAGTTTAGGAGCAACGTCTGATAGTGGGTCATCCTGGCGTTAGTTAGCCATCTCTCGGGGGGTTGGCGAATCACACTTTCTAAAGCGTGGGGCACAGTGACAATTAAGTTCTGCCCCAGTGTCAGCTTGTCTGCATCCTTTACTAGGACTGCCACGGCAGCCACTATACGCAAACAATTTGGCCAGCCAGCCGCCACGGGGTCCAGTTTCTTTGACAAATATGCCACCGGCCAATTCCATGGTCCCAGCTTTTGGGTGAGGACCCCTTTAGCAATACTATTATTTTCAGCCACATAGAGATGGAACGGCTTGTCCACATCTGGAAGTCCCAGGGCAGGGGCTGACAACAAGGCGCGCTTAATGTTGTCAAAAGCCTTTTGCTCGCTCTTTCCCCAGACGAAGGGTGTACTGCCCTTTGTCAGGGGGTACAAGGGAGCGGCCATCTCTGCGAACCCCAGAATCCAGAGCCTGCAGAACCCTACAGTGCCCAAGAACTCCCTAACTTGTCGGGAGTTTTGGGGGGCCGGTATTCTGGCCACCGCCTCTTTCTGGCCTCCGAGAGCCATCGCTTCCCATCTCTGAGTTGGTACCCCAGGTAACTAACCTGTTGCCGGGCAGATCTGGGCCTTTTTGGCAGAAGCACGGTAGCCAAGGGTGCCAAGTTCGGTCAGTAAAGTCTCAGTCCCTTTCCTGCACTCCTCTGCGGTATCAGAGGCCAGAAGCAAGTCATCTACATATTGGAGCAGAGTTACCTGGGGATTTGTGGCGCGGAAGTGCGCGAGGTCCTGGTGGAGGGCTTCGTCAAAAATTGTTGGCGAGTTCTTGAATCCTTTCGGCAGCCTGGTCCACGTTAGCTGTCCGGAGAGTCCTGTAAGGGGGTCTTTCCACTCAAAAGCAAAAATAGGCTGGCTAGCGGGGCTGAGTCGTAGGCAGAAGAAGGCATCTTTCAGGTCCAAGACAGTGTACCACTTCCGGCTGGGGGAAGGGTGCTCAGCAGGTTGTAGGGGTTGGGCACTGTTGGGTGTAGGTCGGATACCCGCTTGTTGACTTCTCTCAGATCCTGTACAGGCCGGTATTCACCCGTTCCAGGCTTCCGGACCGGAAGCAACGGGGTGTTCCAGGCCGATTGGCACTTTATCAAAATTCCCAGATCAAGAAACCTTTGAATATGTGGGCGGATCCCATCTCGAGCCTCTTTACTCATCGGGTACTGGCGGACTGAGATGGGGGTGGCAGAGGCCTTGATTTCTACCACCACTGGGGGCTGGTGGACGGCCATTCCCATGCCCGAGACTTCAGCCCAGGCTAGGGGGTCTTAGCCATCCAGTCCTGCATATTCATGGTCTCGGGGGAAGGGCTCGCATATAGCCTGTATTCATCTTCTAGCCTCAGGGTCAAAACCTGTAACGGCCTTCCTTCCCCGTCTGTCACCGTGGTGCCCTCGGTGTGAAAGTGGATCTGAGCCCCCCACTTTCGTGAGCAAGTCCCGTCCCAGCAAGGGGTAAGGGCATTCAGGGATCACAAGGAACGAGTGGGATACCCGGCCCACGCCAAGGTCCACTGTTCTTCGGGTAGTCCATGGGTATTGTCGATACCCTGTAGCGCCCTGTACCCATGCCTTTTTGTGGACAATGCCCCTCCGGATTGTAATAGGACGGAGTGTTGGGCTCCTGTGTCTACCAGAAACTGTACAGGCTTCCCCTCCACCTTTAGAGTTACCCTAGGCTCGGGAGGGGGTCCCGAGCCCCGTCCCCCTAATCTTCTTCTTCTATGGCCAGGATTTTGTTGGGGGTGGCGGACCTTCCCCTCTTCTTCTGAGGGCAGTCTTTGAGCCAATGCCCCTTCTCTTTACAGTACGCACACTGATCTTTGTCTAGTGGCGGCTTGGTTCCTGTCCTGCTTTTACTGCGGTCTCTTGGCCCAGCTCTATCATCTCTCTTTCCTTCTTTAATCACTGTGGTCAGAATTTTTGCCAAGTCTTTTGCCTGTCTTTTTCTCTCTCTATCTCCCGTTCATTCTGCTCCCGGATCCTTATTTCCTCTTTTCCCCTTTTATTAAACACCTTGTCTGCTTCTTTGATCAAATCTTGAAGAGAGAATCCCTGTAACCCATCTAGTCTCTGTAACTTTCTCTTAATATCTAGGGCTGATTGATCAATAAAGGCCATGGCCACTGTAGCCCTATGTTCTTCAGATGTGGGATCGTAGGGGGTAAATCTCTTGAATGCCTCTATTAACCTATCTAGGAATACAGTAGGTGACTCGGTAGGCCCTTGAGTCACTTCCCTTACCTTAGCCAAATTGGTGGGGTGCCTTGCTGCCCCTCGGAGACCCGCCACCAGAGGCTGGCGATGGACCCTCAGGTGCTCCCTACCTGCCGGAGAATTGTAGTCCCAGTCAGGTCTCGTCAGGGGGAAACCAGCATCTATTTCATTAGGAAGCGCTGTGGGACGTCTGTCATCTCCTGGCACATTTTTGCGAGCCTCCAATAGTACTCGCTGTCTTTCTTCTGTAGTGAGCAAGGTCTGCAACAATTGCTGACAATCATCCCAAGTGGGCTGATGTGAGAAAACAAGAGATTCTATTAAGGAGGTTAGGGCCTGAGGGTTATCAGAAAAAGAAGGGTTGTTATTTTTCCAGTTGTAAAGGTCAGAGGCAGAGAATGGCCAATACTGGAGTGGCCGAACCCCACGGTCATCAGGGGGCCCGTTCTCCCGGAGGGGGAGAGCGGTGGAGTCCGGGGGTGACAGCTCTACGGCTCTGCGTTCCTGCCGCCGGGCCCATTTCTTCCCCCTTCTTTTGGCTGTTCAGGCAAGGTGATCGCTTGTGCCCTCTGAGGTGCCGGAGGTGGGACCTGTACAGGCGGGTAGAGTGGGGAAGAATCTAAAAGTAAGAAGTCAGTTTGCAGGTCTGGATATATATTTTTGACGGGAGCCTTTGTCTCTTCTTTCTTTGCCGTGGATTTTAGGGCAAAGATCTCTGCAGCAGGCTCCAACGGCTTTCCTGTGGGGAAAACTAAAGGCCGAACCCACACCGGGGGTGAACGGACCAGGTCTTCCCAGACCATAATATATGGCACCTGGTCCGGGTGCTCAGTAGCAGGGGTGAAAATTACAGTTTTAACCTGTTTGACTTGTTCTGAAGAGAACGACCCTTCTGGCGGCCAGCCGGTATTAAAACTGGGCCAATCTACTGCGCATAAGCTCTGCCATTTCCTTTTTTCACTGTCATGGAAAGATCATGGACCCGATTTTTCACTTCTGTCCAATGATCTACCATCAGAGACAACGGGGTTGTCACAGTCTGTCTCATCGTCAGTTTGTCACAAAAATGAACACTTAACGAGTACAAAGTAAGACGAGTAGCAGCGGAAAAATCAGATAAAAGCGGCTGCTGTAAACTTTTGCCCTCAGCAAGTCTTGAGCAGATGAGCTTCCTAGCTCCACAGATACAGAATTCAGGCGGAGGGGAATCTCACGACCCCCACTCCCAGGTCGGCGTTCCAGGCGTCCCTGGCATATGCCACAGATACAGACAGACAGGCGCGCCCCACAGATAGAGACAGACAGGTGCGCGAGGGCACAGATCCTTGTTTCAGCAGCCGGAGAAGACCAGGGGGAAGAAAAGAAAGATTACTGAGGATAGCCACCAAAAATCCTACCGGGAATGGTGGCGGCCAGAGAGGTGGACTTATGGCGTGCTTTGAGTTCACTCGTGTGCCTATGCCGTTGCACGGAAGTTGTCTTGCTGGGGGCGGGCGCCCTAGCGGCTTCTGGCCCGTTCCGTGACCCCCTTATCCTGTCACAGGAGTCTTCAAGTGGCAGGCGCCCTAATGGCTTTTAAGTGCCTGACCCGTGCCCACAAAAAGGTAATATTAGGCCATATCCTCACAAGAAAGACAGGGAAGTTTCACCCAGCCGGGCGATAGTTACTGGGGCTCACCTGTCATAAGGCCTTCAAAGTCCACCAGGGAGTAGCCCTGGCTGGGACTAAATCAGTTGCCTCACAACCGTTCACCTGTTCACTGAAACTTCCGAAGGATTAAGTCAAGCAGCAGGAGAGAAAAGTGAGACAATACAGATTTAACACAGAGCAGACTAGTCACAGACCTTTTACAGACGTACACGGAGACACAGAATTGCTCGAGTGTACCTCCGAATTCAAAAGCCAAAGGGTCTGAGTGAGCGAGGCGATCCCGGACGAGCCCCCAAATGTAAGACCTCGTGGCCTTTCCTCGGGAACCGTCGCCCCAAAGACCACAGTGACTCGAATTCGATGCAATCAGCAAGAGGATTTATTAGGCCGGCGCACCGGGGTTCGATCTCCTTAGGAGGAGTGAACCTCGAACGCCAGTCGTGAGGGACTTTATACAAAAAATCACAGGTAGGTGGGGATGAGGTCAGGGTATGGGATACAATGAAGTAGGGGCCATAGATGAGGTGGATACATCTGATTGGTGGGAAAACTGTGCAGGTAATTAAGTTGAAACGGTTGGCTGATCACCCTGCGGCATTTGATCAATTTTTACCCAGAAAAGTCCGACAGAGAGATACATTCTATTCTTGGGAGGGGGTTTCCTTGTCCAGGTCATAAGTTATCTGTTAAGAATCGGTCAAGAGGCTCTGAGTCACCAGATAAGGAGTAAGCTATTTTCCTTGAGGCACAGCCTGCCTTCCGGGCTTAAATTTTAACCTAAGTCCTTCAGAACCAACTAAAGCCAAGATGGCAGAGTCGATTTCCACTAGACCCTGAGCTTCAGTATATGCTCATTGTAACATATCAGCAAGCTAAGTGATCATCCACCACCGTTGGCAAAGTGAATAACCATTGTTTCACTCTTATCTATGATTCTATCTGATTTAGTGTTTAACCCCTTTTGATATTTTCAACTGAAGAATCTAAGCTACTCCATATTGTTAACAGAAAAACTCCATTTTGTAAGGTTCTGGGAAAAGAGCCTTTGGAAATCCAAGAGCCTTTGGAAATCCCCTGACCTCACCCCACCACCCACGAGCCAATCAGACCCCAGACCAGAATCTCCTGACTTAACGTTCAGGAACTCGTGGTCTACCTAGGTAATAGGGACCTATCAAAAACCAACACACAACCTTTCAAAAGAAAGTGACCAATCAGACATCCCCCTACCTAGAAATTTTTTTTTTCCCCATGAACACTCCCTATATAAGCAATGTAACCCCAAACCCGGGGCTCCTCCCTATAGCCGCTGCGTCGGTATCAGTGGGAGCCCCAGCTCGAGCTTGTAATAAAAACTTTTGCTTTTGCATCAGATATTGGCTCCCTGGTAGTCACTGGGAGATTTCGCGACTTGGGCATAACACAACAAAAACTTCCTAAATCAAATTCTAATGAAGTCTTCTTGACCCCTAGCTAACTCTGGGATGCTTCAAAGGGCCCCGAAACAGGACAAAGAGATAGATTAAGCTAATTAGGTTCATTTGGTAGGTTAAATTACACAGGCAGTATTATCAAATGAGTAATATGTTGAGGTCCTTTAATGGACTGGAACCTGGTGGTCCGGAGTCGACGATAAGAAAGTAAAAGAGAGAAAGAGGCTGATATTCTTTGGTTTATGCAGAAAACCAATAAAGTGCTTTGACACAGGGCTTGTGTCGCTCACGAAGGCACCTGGCACCCTCTCGAGGGGGGTGAAGGCACAGGGTGCCTTCTTGAGGGGGTCTTAGAAGCCCGGGCAGGAGAGTGAGCACGACGGGTCTCTGCATTCCAGAGAATCAGCCTGAGAGAGAGAGAGACAGAAAGAAAGAAAGACATGGGGACCAAAGCTCTGATGGAGCAAAGGTGTTTTATTCAACATTGTGTGGGTATTTATACTGTCCTACAAGATAGCTAGTTTCAGCAGAGATAAAATCAAAACTTACAAGTTATCAAGGAAACATGAGGTCATCCATATGAAAGAGAGAGGGTTGTAAATAATCATTTTTACCGTATGGTTCATAAAAAGGAAGAGAGTCATAAATAGTTACTTTATCACCATATGGAAAAACTATGGAAGGAAATGCACGCATTCCTAAGCCCCCGGGAGTAGTTTGCTACTCCACTTAATTCCTGAATATTCAGGAATTAATAAAGGACAGAGGATTCATGACAGATCCGAAACAGCACACAGGAAGCCTCCTGTTAAGTGCTTCCTGACAATTCCCCCTATTTTATTATATTTGTAAAATGAAAGTTGATTTGTTCCCAGTTGTAGGCACTATGATTAAAATGAACAGGAGTAACACAAAATTGAAGTAATCTGGAAGCAAGTCCAGCCATGGGACCTTCTCCTCAAGGTCGTTGGAGATTTACTGGTAACCACAAATTACGTCACGATCGAAGAATCAAAAGGGAATTATTTCTTAAAGAGATAGAGGAGTTAAGACAAGTATATAGTTTGCAATTAATACAAGTTACAGAACATAAAGTCCTATTAAATTGTAAATTTCCTATGGCTGTGAAGAAGGCTGGGCGCCGAAGAATTGATGCTTTTGAACTGTGGTGTTGGAGAAGACTCTTGAGAGTCCCTTGGACTGCAAGGAGATCCAACCAGTCCATTCTGAAGGAGATCAACCCTGGGATTTCTTTGGAAGGAATGATGGTAAAGCTGAAACTCCAGTACTTTGGCCACCTCATGCAAAGAGTTGACTCATTGGAAAAGACTGATGCTGGGAGAGATTGGGGGCAGGAGGAGAAGGGGACGACATAGGATGAGATGGCTGGATGGCATCACGGACTCAATGGACGTGAGTGAACTGGGAGTTCTGAGTGAACTCTGAGTGAACTCTGGGAATTGGTGATGAACAGGGAGGCCTGTCGTGCTGCGATTCATGGGGTCGCAAAGAGTTGGACACGACTGAGCGACTGAACTGAACTGATAACAAAAGGGAGTGGGACACAGGCCTGTATAAAATATGACTAATTATAGCGAAAGAAATAGTTACTATGACCATGACTGGTCCCTGTAAAATGTCCGGCCCAAGTTCCAAGTTCTTCGGTGCTCAAAGCAAATGTCCAAATGTCCCATTGTTCAGGCCCCTATGTTTATCGAGGATAATCCCAGGACGAGGTGGAGCTAATCCACCGTCAAGCCACCCAAGATGTCCTTTGTCATGGTAATGTTCCATCATAGTGTCAGTGACCTTCCATGTCACTTGCGTAACAGTCACACACTATGCTATTAACCTCTTCTGAGCAGTTAGATAACCACATACCATGGGGTCCCCAATCAACAAGTGTATGATTAGCCACAAACATTAATTTTCCTGATTTGGCTTGACATTAGTCCCAATGAACAGGAGTGTATGTAAAGCTCTTATAAGTAAGTGAAAGTGAAATTGCTCAGTCGTCTTGGACTCTTTGTGACCCCATGGACTGTAGCCTACCAGGCTCCTCTGTCCATGTGATTTTCCAGGCAATAGTACTGGAGTGGATTGCCATTTCCATTTGCATGATGTTCTTTATTCTTTCCTTAACACTTTCCCTAAAGTCTCAATAGTATAAACATGTTATAGACAAAGAAAGGGCAGTAAATAATCCAAGCAACATCTGAAAATCCTTTTTGGGAGGCAGGGCGAAAGCCCAAGTTTGTCGGCTAACGTTTATGCACAATTCTGCTGGGCCCAGGCACAAGGGAAGGACTTCATAACCTAAAGAAATGTTAATTAGTTTTCCCTCCTCCCCAGGGTGTGAGGGCCCTTTCACATTCCAGGGAGGGGACATGTGGGTGGAGTCAATGGTTGATAAGATCAGTCTTTTCTCTGTCCATTCTATGACCTGCAATAGAGAGGGGTTGCGTATATAAGCTCAGTAAGTGTGATCAGTCAGAGCTTGGTGGGGGGTTGGGGGTACAGGCCAAAAGACTGAGTATTGCCAGGAGAATGTATTCTGGACTCCTAGGCATTCCCTGTTGAGAGACCAAATTTTCAGCTCGATTAGTAAGGGTTTTTATTTGTCCCTGTTATGCCCAAAGTCTGAGTCCCAAAACTGAGAGAATAAGACATCCACAGCAATGCAAAAGCATAAAGGGGTTTTATTGCTAGCTCGAGCTAGGGCTCCCCGTCTCATCCAGCACAGTGGAGTCTTGACGAGAGCCTCGAGCTCTGGATTACAGCAGTATTTATACATTTAGCCTGGTTCAAATGTTGCAACAAAAGAGTTGGCAAACAGCGATTGGTTAGTTCATGCGTGCGCGTGAGATTTTTCAAATCATACATATCACAAAATCTCATTGGTTGGTTTGAATCAAATTCCCAATTCTGATTGGCTCGTGTTTGGCGCTAGCGGACTTTCCCAGGTGTGGTTCCCCGGAATCATGACTCAGGTTTTATAAGAATCTGAATCTTAGGCTTAGTATAGCTTGTTGAGCCTGTCATGGCTCAGGTCTGGTCCCTTAACATTCCCCCTGTCTTTAGTTATACTGAGGAGTCTTCCTCAGCATTTACCCAGTCCGTGAAGGGAAGGAGGGTCACCCAGTCCCCGCCAGTCTCTATTGCCAACTTTGTTAAAGTTTCTTTTAGGGTCCGGTTCATTCTTTCTACCTGTCCTGAGCTCTGGGGATTGTATTCGCAATGCAGTTTCCATTGGTCCACAGGGCTGAGGTCAGTCCCTGAAGAATTTGGCTCACAAAAGCAGGTCCATTGTCAGAACCAATAGATACCGGCAGCCCAAACTTAGACACTATCTCTTCTAGGAGCTTCTTGGAAACCTCAGGCGAGCTGTCTGTAAGAGTGATAGAGTCTTTTTCCCCCAAATAGGTGGTCTGATGTAGGTGTGTGCAGAGTTGTTGGCCCAGATCAGCGGGGAGCAATAGGTTGCCCTCCTGGTCCCGGTACCGTCCGTCCTTACTCGTAGAACAGTTGCTGTTTTCTCGAATCCAGTCCTGATTGAAGGGGGGAGTACTCGGGGGCTGGTGGCAGGGTCCCCATTCCTGGGGCCAGCAATCCTACAGCCAGTATGCGGGTCCTGTAGCTTCCCATGGCAGCTTGGCGAGCTGCTGCGTCAGCGACTCAGTTGCCTCAAGCCCCAAGATCTTTCCCTTTTGGTGTTCCGGAACATGCACTATGGCTACCGCCCAAGGCTGGTAGACCGCTGCCAAGAGTCTATGGATCTCAGGTAAGTTCTTGACTACCTTTCTCTCTGCTGTTAGGAACCCCCGTTACTTGTATAATGGGCCATGAATATGCTCTCAAAATGCCCGCCTCAGGGGTTCAGTCCAAGTCCAGTTTTGGCTTTCTTTACCTCCTTCATACAGTGGTCGGGCCTTCTCGGCGAACCTGATGATCCACAGTCTGCAGTGCCCAACAGTCCCTAGGAATCCCCTCACTTGGCGAGGGGTCACCGGCTCGGGAATCCGCAGAATAGTCTCTTTCATGGCCTGTGTCAGCCACCATTGCCCCTGCTTTATCTTCTGCCGCCCTCACTAGATTTCCCTTAACCTGTCTATTTTTTGCAATTTTTTCCTAATGCCCAGGGCTGCCTGATTCACAAAATGCTAGTATAACTGCCACGCGTGACTCATCAGTCTGTGGGTTTATGGGGGTGTATTGTCTAAAAGCTTCCATTAACCTCTCTAAGAGGGCTGCCGGGCTCTCAGTCAGTTCCTGTCTAATCAAATTTACCTTGGCCAAATTTGTTGGTTTCCTGGTGGCTGCTCGAAGGCCAGCCATGAGAGTCTGGCGGTACACTCGGAGACGCTCCCTACCTTCAGCGCACTCGAAATCCCAGGGGGGTCATGTCAGGGGAAATCCCTCATCAACTAAATTCAGCTGCATGGTGAGTCTTCTGTCTACCCCTGGAACGTGTTTCCGTGCTTCCGACAAAATCTGTTCACGTTCCTCTATAGTGAAGAGCACCTGTAACAGCTGCTGACAGTCATCCCAAGTGGGAATATGAGTAAAAAGGATAGATTCTAGAAGGTCAATGAGGACAAAATTATACAGATTTCACCACTCTAACGGCAGACAAGTTGTTAGCGGTAAAAGTAGCTTATTCAGACTATCAAAATGTTATTAATTTGTTCTTCTTCACCAGCACCAATAGATTCTGCGCTCAAGACTTAAAATCAGAAAAAAATGGTCAGTCATAGGGACAGAGGAGTGGAAGTTGCTTGTCCCATGATTATGGAGTAAAACACAGGAGACAAAACAAACACACAGAGAGTGGAGGCAATGCCGGCACACACAAAGATGCGACAAACAGAGGACAGACGAATATTGGCCGAGAACACAGTACTAGGTCTTCCTAGGGCCCCCTGAACCTTCTTATCCCTCGAGGTTATCTTACCAAAGGGCGTCCACCGCCCACCAGATTCGGGATCAAGAGAACTTCTCACTCCCCGCCAGAGCCAGCTGCCCTCCAGCACGCTCGCTGGGCCTCGGCCTTACGCTAGCTAGGACGACTAATTCGCCCCTGACCAGACCTGACGAAAGCTTTCTTCTTACCAGAGCCAGCTGCCTTCCAGCACGCTCGCTGGGCCTCTTTCTTACACTGGCTAGGACGACTAATTCGCCCCTGGTAAGGCCTGATGAGAGCTCTCTTCTCACCAGAGCCAGCTGCCTTCCAGCGTGTATGCTGGGCCTCGGTCTTACACTGACTAACCAAACTTAACACTGGTGTTCAGATATCTTTCCTCCAAGTGAGGAAACCTCCAAGTGAGGAAGAGTGTTATTCTTCCCTGTTAAAGGAATCCCAGACAAGCACCCAAATGTTATGCCTAGAGTCCGGATCCCAAAACTGAGAGAATAAGACGTCCATGGCAATGCAAAAGCAAAAAGGGGTTTTATTGCTAGCTCGAGCTAGGGCTCCCATCTCATCCAGCACAGTGGAGTCTTGACGAGAGCCTCGAGCTCTGGATTACAGCAGTATTTATACATTTAGCCTGGTTCAAATGTTGCAACAGAAGAGTTGGCAAACAGCGATTGGTTAGTTCATGCACGCGCCTGGAATTTTTCAACTCACACAAATCACAAAATCTCATTGGTCAAACCACACAAATCGCAAAATCTCATTGGTTGGGTTTGAATCAAAATACCAATTCTGATTGGCTCATGTTAGGTGCAAGCAGGACTTTCCCAGGGTGTGGTTTCCCAGAATCATGACTCAGGTTTTACAAGAATCTGAATCTTAGGCTTAGTATAGCTTGTTGAGCCTGTCATGGCTCAGGTCTGGTCCCTTAACAGTCCCCAAGTGGGGAGATCATAAGGATGATGCCACCGAGGGCGGTGGTTCCTGGAGATCTTTGGAGTCACCATGGCCCGTATTGGAATTTCTTCCTCCTGGGGTCCTTATTGTCCCGTCTCCATTTTGAAGGCCGGGGGCGCCCTTGGGTCAAATCTTCAGAAGAGGAAGCCATGTGAGTTCGTTGGATCCACCTGGGGAAATACAAGCATACTCTTTTCCCTGTAAGATTAGTTTCTCCGATTTCCATTTTTTCATCAACCCATCTTAGTACCAAATGCGCAGAGGAAGAGAAGTGTCCTTCAATTCCTTGAAATGCTTTTCTGCCCTCATTAAAATATCTCCCTGTGGTAATTTTAAAAATTTAAAACAAATAAAGCTGTATTAACAGTAGTTATTGTTAAGGGACCAAACCTGAGCTATGAACTAACCAATAGCTGTTTGCCAACTCTTCTGTTGTAACATTTGAACCGGGCTAAATGTATAAATACTGCTGTAATCCAGAGCTCGGGGCTGTCGTCAAGATTCCACTGCACTGGATGAGACGGGAGCCCTAGCTCGAGCTAGCAATAAAACCCCTTTTGCTTTTGCATTGCCGTGGACGACTTATTCTCTCGGTTCTGAGATCCGGACTCTGGGCATAACAGTTACAGGTTTATAAAATATGTTGGAATCCAGTAAAGTCTGCTTTAAATAAGGAAGATAGTAGTGTTCCTGTGTATTCCCCTTTTAAATTTTTTTATTTGCAACTTTAGTGTGTGATGTGCTCATTCGACTATGCCTTGTGCCTGTGCATTATAAGGAACACCTGTAATATGTTTAATAGAAAAGATTGTAAAAATTGTTTAAAGTGTCTAGAAATATAGGCAGGACCATTGTCTGTTTTTATAGAACTAGGAGTTCCCATTACAGCAAAACAAGCTAGTAAGTGAGTTATATTCACTTTTCACTTTCATGCATTGGAGAAGGAAATGGCAACCCACTCCAGTATTCTTGCCTGAAGAATCCCAGGGACGCAGAGCCTGGTGGGCTGCCGCCTATGGAGTCGCACAGAGTTGGACACGACTGAAGCGACTTAGCAGCAGCAGCAGCAGCAGCAGCAGGAGTTCCCATTACAGCAAAACAAGCTAATAAGTTAGTTATAACGTGCTGTGTAGCCTCACCGTGAAGAGGTGTGGCCCAAACAAAAGAAGTATTAGTGTCGATACAGACATGCAAGAAAGAAGATGGAGAAAGTTCAGGGCAATGAGTTACATCCATTTGCCATAGTTCATTTGGTTGTGAACCACGAGGATCAATCCCTTGTGCAATGAGTCGAAGATGTAAAGGTCTACAAGTAGAGCAATTACTAATAATTTCTTGAGCCTGGCGGTATGGGATTTTCCATAGCTGGTGTAGGGAGCCAGCATTGTTATGCAACAGAGCATGCTGTTCCTCTGAAGTCTCAAAGGAAACCAGTTTATCAGTTTGCTCATTACCGTAAGTCATGGGGCCAGGAAGACAATAATGTGCTCGAATATGTGTGATATAAATGGGAGAACTGCAGTTTCTAACAACAGATTGTAGTTCGAAAGAGAGCTGTTAAATAATAGGTTGATTGGAGTTTATGGTGGAATTTCTATATTTTTTAATACAAAATATATAGAATCAAAGACTATATTAATGGGGCAAGGATGTAGGCAAATAACTTGAATCCAGTTCAGTTCAGTTCAGTCACCCAGTCGTGTCCGACTCTTTTCGACCCCCATGAATCACAGCACGCCAGGCCTCCCTGTCCATCACCATCTCCTGGAGTTCAGTCAGACTCACGTCCATCAAGTCAGTGATACCATCCAGCCATCTCATCCTCTGTCGTCCCCTTCTCCTCCTGCCCTCAATCCCTCCCAGCATCAGAGTCTTTTCCAATGAGTCAACTCTTTGCATGAGGTGTCCAAAGTACTGGAGTTTCAGCTTTAGCATCATTCCCTCCAAAGGAATCTCAGGGCTGATCTCCTTCAGAATGGACTGGTTGGATCTCCTTGCAGTCCAAGGAACTCTCAAGAGTCTCCAACACCACAGTTCAAAAGCATCAATTCTTCGGCACTCAGCTTTCTTCACAGTCCAACTCTCACATCCATACATGCCCACTGGAAAAATCATAGCCTTGACTAGATGGACCTTAGTCGGCAAAGTAATGTCTCTGCTTTTGAATATGCTATCTAGGTTGGTCATAACTTTTCTTCCAAGGAGTAAGTGTCTTTTAATTTCATGGCTGCAGTCACCATCTGCAGTGATTTTGGAGCCCCAATAAACAAAGTCTGACACTGTTTCCACTATTTCCCCATCTATTTCCCATGAAGTGATGGGACCAGATGCCATGTTCTTCGTTTTCTGAATCTTGAGCTTTAAGCCAACTTTTTCGCTCTCCTCTTTTATTTTCATCAAGAGGCTTTTAGTTCCTCTTCACTTTCTGCCATAAGGGTGGTGTCATCTAAGAACATAAAATTCATTTTGTGGGGCAGAATGAAATTTAGTATAAAAGACTTTATATTCCTTAAGAGACCAGAATGAAGCTTTGGCGTTTCGTGTCCCATCTATATAAAAACCCTCGGCCTGTGGTATAGGCTGTGAGCTGACAATGACAGAAATAATAAATGCAGTGTTTTTGAAGAAATTCCACAGCTGACCAGAAGGATGATGAAATGAAAATTTTCCAAAATATTCCAGAAAAGATATTTAGAAATCAGTAGTTGGAGAAGAAAATGGCAACCCACTCCACTGTTCTTGCCTAGAGAATCCCAGGGATGGGGGAGCCTAGTGGGCTGCCGTCTATGGGGTCACACAGAGTTGGACACGACTGAAGCAACTTAGCAGCAGTAGCAGTAGAAGTTTGTAATGAGTTTTCAAATTGAGATTTATTGATAGGTATTATGATTTTATGGGGATCAGAGCCAATTAGAATTTTAGTCCTATTTCTTCCATTGATAATGATTAGAGCAATTAAATCAAGGTAGGGTGTAAGTGACTTTATTCCCCTAAAACGAGTATAGATCCTGTCTACTGGCTGTTCTTGTTGGGCAAGAAGTCCTGTGGGAGAATGAGGAGAGAGGAGTATAAACAATTCTAGAGGTAAATCTAGTTTGATGCGAATAAGAAATTGTTTTTGTAATTTATTTTGCACCAAATAGAGTTCCTCTCATGCCTCTTGAGAAAGTGAACAAGGGCTATTTAAATCAGGATCTCCTTTTGAAGTATTAAATAGGTTATTCAGTTGATAATTAGCAATGCCTAAAGAAGATCTAATCCTATTTATATCACCTAAGAGCTTTTGAAAATCATTTAAGGTTGATAATTTATCAATACGGATCTGAGTTAGTTGGGGAGTAGTACATTGTCTATTAACAACAAATCCCAAGTAATGGTAAGGTGCAGAGGTTTGAATTTTTCAGGGGCAATGATTAATCCAGATTTTTTAAAGCATAGTTGAGCTATATCAAACATGTGTTGAGTTTCTAAGATAGATGGAGCCAAAAACAATATATTATCCATATAGTGAATAACAAGAAAGTTAGGAAATTGCTTTCTCACAGGCTCAGGGCTTTGGCTACGTAGTACTGACACATGGTGGGAGAATTCATCATCCCTTGTGGCAGTACAGTCCATTGGTACCGTTTATGAGGTCCAATATGATTAGGATAAGGGAGAGAGAAAGTGAATCTCTCTCAGTCTAAAGGGTGTAAAGGTATATTAAAAAACAATCTTGTAAATCAATAATAATAATATGCCAATGTTATGCCCATGTCGCGAAATCTCCCAATGACCACCAGGGAGCCGATATCCAATGCAAAAGCAAGAGAGTCTTTATTAACAAGCTTGAGCTGGGGCTCCCACCGTTACCAATTCAGCAGCTATAGGGAGGAGCCCTGGGTTTTGGATTACATTGCTTATATAGGGAGTGTTCATGAAAAAAAGAATTTTTAGGTAGGGGGACATCTGATTGGTCACTTTCTTTCAAAGGGTTGTGTGTTGGTTTCTGATTGGTCCCTGTTACTTAGGTAGACCACCAGTTCCTGAACGTTAAGTCAGGAGATTCTGGTCTGGGGTCCAATTGGCTCGTGGGTGGTGAGGTGAGGTCGGGGATTTCCAAAGGCTCTTTTCCTGGAACGTTACGAAATGGAGTTTTTCTGTTAGCAAAATGGAGTAGCTTAGATTCTTCACCAATTTTGAGGAACAGTGGTAGGTGATGGGACTCCTGGTTGTAATGCACCCATAGGCTTCAAAGATGCATTAGTTTTTCTAAGGTCTGTTAGGAGACGCCATTTGTTAGATTTCTTTTTTATAGCAAAAATAGGAGAGTTCCAAGGAGAAGAAGATTCCTTAATATGCTTTAATTCTAGTTGTGTATCTATAAGTTCTTTAGCCGCCTATAATTTCTCTTTCATGAGGGGCCACTGCTCTATCCAAATAGGCTTGTCATTCTTCCAAGTTTTAATAATTGTATTGTTTGTTAAATGGGCAGTGGCCCCTAGGAAAAATGTGGAATGTATATCTGAGTTTGCCATTGCATAAGTAAATCTGTTCCTATTAGATAAAGGGGTGCATCTATCACATAAGGTTTTAATGTTGCAGGTTGGCCTTCTGGTCCCTCACATGGATAAATTTGAGTACTCTGATAAACGTCTTGTACTTTGGTTTGAGAAATCCCTGCAATTTGGCAATAAATTTTTGTACTGGCCAGGATTTGGGCCATAAATGTTTGGAAATAATAGAAATATCAGATCCAGTGTCGAGGAGACCAGAAAATCTTTTACCATTGATTTTGATATTTATAGTTGGTCGGGCAAATTCAGATACTAATGATGTGCAAAAGGACTGTTTTTGATCTGTACTGCCAAATCTGCCCGTCCATACATCATTAGAGGAGTTCATAGGTAAGGAGGAGGTAAAAGGTAAAAGGGTTAATTGAGCAATTTTATCCCCCCTTTGAATTGCCATAAAATCTGAGATGACATCATAATTTGAATTTCTCCTTTACAATCTGAATCAATTACTCCAGGGTGAACAGTAATTCCTTTAGAAGTCAAACTAGATCGGCCAAGTAAAAGACGAAAGGTTTGTTGGAGCAGGGGTCCAAAAAGTCCGGTAGGTATTCTAGAGAGGACTGCCTGGGGTAAAGGAGAAAGGCATTTAGGGCTGGTATATCAATGGCAGCGCGGCCAGCTGTTGAGAGTATGAGGTAAAAGGTGGAATTTGCCCCTGGTTTTGTTGAAAGGGACCTGGGGGCCCCCTGCTTGGAGTTTCCCCGGAATAGGTTTCCTTTCAATGTCAAATTTAGATTTACAATCTTTGGCCCAATGCATTTCTCTACGGCAGTGAGGGCAGATTTTTGGAGGTTTTTTATTAACTTTCTTAAGGCAGTCCCTTTTTAAGTGGTTCTTATCTCCACATGTAAAGCATCTTTCATTTCCCTTTCTTAAGGCAGCAACCATTGTTTCAGCTAGCATTTGCATCTTTTGAGTTTCTGATCCTAGATTGTGACAAGCCTTCAAATAATCAATAATAGTCCCTGTCTCATGAATTGGAGCAATAGCTTTTTGACATTCCTGATTTGCATTTTCATAAGTAAGTAATTTCTCTAGTTGCCTTTTGGCTTCTTCTCCAATTACAGTACAGGAAATAGCAGTTTCTAATCTAGCTAAAAAATCAGCATACGTTTCATTGGGTCCCTGTAATATTTTAGTATAGCTAACTGTAGGCTCCCCTTGAGGAGTAATTCGATCCCAAGCTTCAAGGGCCACTGTTTTTAATTGTTCATGTAACAAGGGGAAGGCTCTCTATTTGAGCTTCGATAGCATCAAATTGTCCTGTACCAGTTAGCATTTCAAAAGTAATTTGATTTGGGGGAGCACCAACTCGAGCATTTCTGTTAGCATCATCTCTGGCTATATCATGAAACCACATCATCCACTGAAGATACTCTCCTGGTTTAAGGAGAGCTTTTATTAAAGTTCATCTGCTGCTGCTAAGTCACTTCAGTCGTGTCCGACTCTGTGCGACCCCAGAGATGGCAGCCCACCAGGCTCCCCGGTCCATGGGATTTTCCAGGCAAGAGTACTGGAGTGGGGTGCCGTTGCCTTCTCCAAAGTTCGCCAATCATGAGTAATACAATTTCCAATAGAGGATGTTATAGAATTTAGAAGTACTTTAGTAAAAGGTGAACGTGGGCTGCACATTGTTATAGCTTTTTAAATTTGTTGCATGTGATAAAAATTAATACCCTCGTAGCGTAGGTGGCGGTGGTGGCTGGCACACTTAGATGCAGCCGAGAGCTACCCCACCTCTGAGGTCAGGGGCAGCAGCCTAGAGTGCCAGGCTGCTACAGCGCTGGAACAGCTGAGAGGAGCTGCCCCATGTCCGAGGCCAGGGACGGCACCAGGGAGGAGCCACCTCGCCTCCGAGGACAGGGACAGCGCCCGGGAGGAGCCACCTTGCGTCCGAGGCCAGAGGTGGCACCCGAGGCCAGGGTCAGCTGCAGGAAGGAGCAACCTCACACTCAAGGCCAGGGCAGCGACCGGGAGGAGCAACCCTATGTCCAAGGAGTGGCTGCTGTGCAGGTTCAGGAGGACCTAGAGGAGCTATCTGACACCGAAGGTCAGGAAGGGCGGCGGGAGGAGTACCCCTCATCCAAGGTAAAGAGCAGCGGCTGTGCTTTGCTGGATCAGCTCTGAAAAGATCCCTCACGCCCAACGTAAGAGAAACCCATGTAAGATGGTAGGTGTTGCAAGAGGGCATCAGAGGGCAGATACACTGAAACCATACTCACAGAAATCTAGTCAATCTAATCACACTAGGACCACAGCCTTATCTAACTCAATGAAACTAAGCCATGCCTGTGGGGCAACCCAAGACAGGCGTGCCATGGTGGAGAGGTCTGACAGAATGTGGTCCACTGGAGAAGGGAATGGCAAGCCACTTCAGTATTCTTGCCTTGAGAACCCCAGGAACAGTATGAAAAGGCAAAATGATAGAATACTGAAAGAAGTACTCCCCAGGTCATTAGGGTGCCCAATATGCTACTGGAGATCAGTGGAGAAATAACTCCAGAAAGAATGAAGGGATGGAGCCAAAGCAAAAACAATACCCAGCTGTGGATGTGACTGGTGATAGAAGCAAGGTCTGATGCTGTAAAGAGCAATACTGCATAGGAACCTGGAATGTCAGGTCCATGAATCAAGGCAAATTGGAAGTGGTCAAACAGGAGATGGCAAGGGTGAACATCGACATTCTAGGAATCAGGAAACTAAAATGGACTGGAATGGGTGAATTTAACTCAGATGACCATTATATCTACTACTTTGGGCAGGAATCCCTTTGAAGAAATGGAGTAGCCATCATGGTCAACAAGAGAGTCCGAAATGCAGTACTTGGATGCAATCTCAAAAACGACAGAATGATCTCTGTTCGTTTCCAAGGCAAACCATTCAATCCCTGGTTGCAGAACTAAGATCCTGCAACTGCACAGCTCAGCCAAAATATGCAGAAAAGTAAATGTATTAAAAAAAAAAAACAGCTTCCTCACAAGACTGTCCGAGCCTCTTTTGGTCACCAAATCTCAAAATTCCCAAATAGAAATTATTAGTGTGGCAAAAGGGAGAAAAGGGAATAAATTTCAAAGGACCCTTCAGTTCAGTTCAGTTCAGTTCAGTCACTCAGTCGTGTCCAACTCTTTGCAACGCCATGAATTGCAGCATGCCAGGCCTCCCTGTCCATCACCAACTCCCGGAGTTCACTAAGACACGCGTCCATCCAGTCCGTGATACTATCCAGCCATCTCATCCTCTGTCGTCCCCTTCTCCTCCTGCCCCCAATCCCTCCCAGGATCAGAGTCTTTTCCAGTGAGTCAACTCTTTGCATGAGGTGGCCAAAGTACTGGAGTTTCAGCTTTAGCATCATTCCCTCCAAAGAAATCCCAGGGCTGATCTCCTTCAGAATGGACTGGTTGGATCTCCTTGCAGTCCAAGGGACTCTCAAGAGTCTCCTCCAACACCACAGTTCAAAAGCATCAGTTCTTCGGCGCTCAGCCTTCTTCACAGTCCAATTCTCACATCCATACATGACCACTGGAAAAACTTGACTAGACGGACCTTTGTTGGTTGGCAAAGTACTGTCTCTGCTTTTCAATATGCAGAATGTGGCTAATATGTACAACCAGGACCAAAAGAAGCCCACTTCTGAGCTAGGATCTAAGGAGTCATGTGATAATGGACCACATATCTGAACACAGGGAGTGTGTCAGCATGGCAGGGGACTTCCCAGGTGGCTCAGTGGTAAAGAATTTGCCTTTCAGTGCAGGAAATGCAGGAGACATGGGTTCGATCCCTGCATTGAGAAGAACCCATGAGGAAGGAAATGACAGTCCACTCCAGTATTCTGGCCTGGGAAATTCTATGGACAGAGGAGCCTGGTGGACTACAGTCCATGGGGTCTCCAAGAGTTGGACAGGACTGAGTGACTGAGCATGCATGAAGGTCAACATGGGGACTACAAGTAACAGTGCAGTATAATAAAATGACTTGTCAGGTCATCGCCCCTGGTCCTGTGATTTCCCAAGTTATAGGACTGTCTTTGGTGTTCAGGAGTTCCTGGACCCCTTCAGAATTCTGGCCAACACTATGGCCCAGCTTGGGGGCCCAGTCATCCCAACGACCAACCTTGCAGTTAGGAGATGAAGCTTCGGCCAGCCTGTCATCTAGGGATGGAAGCAGGGGTAGATGTTGAGTTCAATATCATGGCCCGCGACTCACTCACGCCCGCTGATGTGATAAAACTTGAATGAACAGTCTGAACACCAATGATCCGATGAGCTTGCTTCAACATGGTTGAGGGTGATATGTCCTGCCTGACTCCATGGGGAGAGGACATGGGGGAGCTTGCATGTGGAACCTACCCTGTCTTTGACCTAGAGCTCTCCCTTTTGCTGCTTCCAAATTGTGGCTCTAATAATACTAATCATAAGCAGAGTATTTTCCTGAGTTCATGAGTTATTCTAGCAAAATACTCAATCTGAGTAAGTCATGATATTCTGAATTTGTAGCAACTGGGTCGGAAATGTGAGTGGAGGGCTTCCCTGGTGGTCCAGTAGTTAGGAATCTTTAAACGCATGGAACACGGGGTTTGATCCCTGGTCTGAGAAGATCCCACATGCCCAGGAACAACTAAGCCCATGTGCCACAACTACTGAAACTCATCCTCTGGAGCTCGTGCTCCTCAGCAGTGAGAAGCCAGAGCACTGCAATGGAGAGAAGCACCCACGCGCTGCAATTAGAAAGCCCGTGCACAGCAACAAAGACCCAGCATAGCCAATAATAAATTGTAAAGTAAAAATTAAAAGAAACAAACAGGGACTTCCTGGTCAGCCAGTGGTTAAGATTCTAAGCTCCCAATGCAGGTGGCCCAGGTTCGATCCTGCATCAGGGAACTAGATCCCAAATCCCACAACTAAGACCCAAGGCAGCCAAATAAATAAAATTTTAAAACAAGCAAATAAGAAGACAATGAAGCATGAGAGTTTCATGGCCTCAGGCACTATCCGTGTCTCTGATCTCTCAGGTCTCCAGTACTCCAGGCATGCTGGACCACCCTCCAGAAGAAGGGTACATTATTATATCTGTACCTCCTTGAAAGATGCTTTATGGAGCCTCTGGTAGGACCTAATAAGAAAGCAGAAGTGCAGAGTCCCAGGAGCAAGGCCATGCCTCTAGAGCAATAGAAAAACAGCTCCTGGTTTTTCTATTTTTAAACAAAGGAGCCTGGCATGCCGCAGTTCATGGGGTAGCAGAGTCGGACACCACTGAGCAACTGAACAACAGTTTTTCCATGGGTCAGAGTTTGGGGGATGGTTTCTGGATGATTCAAGCACATTACATTTATTGTGCACTTTATTTCTAATCTAATGCTGCTGCTGATCTGTAGGAGATATCAGTCTCCATGACCCGGAGCTTGGGGACCCCTGAGCTAGAGGATGATGCAAACTAGGGACATCTGTGACTTGCTTTTGGAATATCTCAAGCACTCAGGTTTTCACTGATCATTTTTGGCACAGTCAAGCTTGCCATTGGAGGACTCTTTGAATTTTCAAACAAAGGCCGATGCCGCAGAAACCCTGCAGGGTCTCAAAATGAAGCAATATTATAACCCAATGAAAACAGGTGATTTCAAGGGCAGCTGAGCTAGCCTGCATGAGCCACATCCTTCACAGCCCCCAAGAGATGCACACACATAACCTCCTGCTGGCCTGTCCTGTTCTGTGACCCTCAGCTCCCTCGGAACACAAGTTCAGGCTCTCAGACTGCACTCACTGGCCACAGCCAGACAGCCTTCACAGAAGTCAAATTATCAGAAGGAAATTGCTCTGGATAGGAGCCAAAGGAGAAGGAAAACAATGTTATGTCCCAAATTGGTGGCCTTAATGCCTTCCGTGCTTTAGTTGCCCAAGACATGTGGAAACGTGTGTCCCCTGCATCAGCAGACAGATTGTTATCCACTGTACCACAAGGGAAGTTAAATACAACCTTCATTATGTTGAAAATTTTTATCAAAAGCTTTTTCTGCATCTCTTCAGAAGATCATATGGCTTTTATTCTTATTGACTGATTGGCAGATATTGAAAAATCGTTGCATCTCTGGGATAAATCTCACTTAACCATGATGTAAGATATTTTGAATGTATCATTGGATTCTGTTTGCTACTATTTTGTTGCAGATTTTTGCATCTGTGTGCATCAGTGATATTGACCTGTAACTATCTTTTTGTGTGTGATGTCTCTTTCTGGTTGTGGTATCAGTATCCGGTTGCTGGCCTCACGGAATGTGTTCAGAAGCATTCCTCCTGCTGCAATTTTTGGGAATAGTTTCAGAAGGGTAGGTATTAGCTCTTCTCTAAATGTAGACTTTTGTTTGTTGGAAGTTTTAAATTACTTATTCAGGGAATTCCCTGACAGTCCAGTGGTTAGGACTTTCCCTGCCAAGGACCCAGGTTCAATCCCTGCTGAGGGAATAAAGATCCTGCAAGCCATGCAGTGCAGCAAAAAGAATAATAAATAACTGATCAATTTCAGTACAGTAAGTTCCTTACATGCAAACAAGTCCCATTCCAAGAGCATATTTATATATCTAATTTGTTCATAATACCAACAAATTTAGCCCAGGTACCAAACTAATATAACTGGCTAAATGGCACTGGACTGTAATAGGTCTTTAATACTTTCCACACAACCAACAAATAGAAAACAAACACAAAAATGAAGAAAACATTTTTAATCTTACAGTATAGAGCCTTGAAAAGTGCAGTAGTACAGTACAACAGCAGGCATAGAGGGCCTGGCATCAAGTGAAAAGCAAGGAGAGTTACGATCCTTCTAGTTGGGAGAGAGGATATTCCCAGAGAAGTGAGATGGTGGCAGATGTGAGAGTCTGTGCTCCCCCATCCTGGCCCTGACCCCTCTGTGCCTCCCCCATCCCAGCCTTCCTCATCTTGGCTATTTCTATGTGTTAAGGTGTGCCCCTTAACACACCTTGCTGGGCTGAGCACTTGGAAGGGCAAACTTGGTGCTTACTTTATCATTGCTGGATGTAGCTCAGTAAGTGTGGCATTGAGGATAGTACCAGAAGAGGGGGTGCTGCCCACACCCACCCAAACTCCCTGAGTGTTTGATGAAGGGGACTCCCCATAGATGTTACCTCTATGACCCAGGACATGGCCCAGAGCAACTCCCCTCCAGACATCAGGGGCTACCGGCCATGCTGTTCTTTTTAATATTGATTTTTCTATATGGTTGTGTCAGGTCTTCATTGAATCATTCAGGATCTTTCATTGTTGCGCACAGACTCTCTAGTTGTGGCACGCAGGCTCCGTAGTTGCAGCGCGTGGGTTTAGGTGCTCCTTGGCACGTGGGATCTTAGTTCCCAGACCAAGGATCGAACTCGAGTCCCCTGCGTTGCAAGGCAGATTCTTAATCACTGGACCACCAGGGAAGTCCCCTTGATATTCTTGAACAGTAAGCATTCCTTCCCAAATCGCCCCATCGGAGAGCTGTCTCCCTAGGCATCTCTTCTAAGAATGTGGACTTAGGCAGGAGTTAACAGAAGCAACCCTACTTCTCTTCAGCAGCTATCTGCAGATACCTGCCCACCTCCTGCAGGTGGCGCTGTGACGCATTTGCACCGCGTCGGGGACCACGGATGAAACCTGGCGGCTCATCTGCTCACATCCACATTCCATTTTCAAACATCTGAAATAGTGCGGCGCAAGAAAAATACAGTGGGAGCCACTTATGTAATTTCAAGTTTTCTAGCAGTCATATTTTTAAATGTAAATAAGAAATGGGTGAATTAGCACAAGAAAAGATGCTCAACATCATTAATCATTAGGGACTGACTGCAGCCCGTCAGGCTCCTCTGTCCACCGGGATCCTCCAGCAAGAATCCTGGAGCGGGTTGCCATGCTCTCCTCCAGCGGCTTTTCCTGGGATAGAACCTAGGTCTCCCACATTGCAGGCAGATTCTTTACTGACTGAGCCACCAGGGAAGCCCAATCATTAGGGAAATGCAAAGTAAACCCACAATGAGATACCACCTCACACCCACTAGGATGGCGGCTATCGTGAAAAAAAAAAAGAAAATAACAAGTGTTGGCAAGGGACTTCTCTGGTGCCCCAGTGGTTAAGACTCTGCAATTCCAACGCAGGGGGCATAAGTTTTATCCCTGGTTCGGAACTAAGGTACCACAAGCCTCGGGCACAGCCAAAAAGTAAAAATAATAAAATAACAGTGAGAATAATTAAATATTAAAAAAAAAAAAAAGTGTTGGCACGGAGGTAGAAAGTTGGAGCCCCTGTGCTCTGGTCGTAGGGATAGGGATCATGGTCATGGGCGTGTGGACGCAAATGGTATAACCAACAGCACAGCACTTCTCAATTAACTAAACAGAATCACTCACAGTCCAGCAATCCACTTCTGAGTATATACCCAGAACAGTTTTTAAGAAAAGACTTCACTCGTGGTCCAGCGACTAAGGCTCTGCGCCCCCAGTGCAGGGAGCCTGGGTTTGAGCCTGGTCAGTTCAGTTCAGTCGTTCAGTCGTGTCTGACTCTTTGCGACCCTGTGAATCGCAGCACGCCAGGCCTCCTGTTCATCACCATCTCTCGGAGTTCACACAGACTCACGTCCATCGAGTTGGTGATGCCATCTGAGAGGGTAACAGGCAGGAAGGCCAGGGGTCTCCAAATGGAGGAAACAGCCTGCAAGTGTCAGACATTTTCTCTCTCTTAGGCGGCAGGAGGAAACAAACTAGCGATACTTTCTCTTTCTCTATACAAATTTAAAAAGAGGTTTCTCTTAAAATTCTGTGTTGCCATAATGACAGCTGGTTTCACTTGAAGTTAACCATTGCCTTTTCGTATGGAAATTGTTATGCTCTGTGTCCAAGTCCCCGAATAAACTGAGAGAACAAATCCATCAAGGCAATGCAAAAGCAAGAAGGGAGTTTATTTATTGCTAACTCGAGTTAGGGCACCCTGCCACACCCAATACAGTGGAGTAAGGCAAGGGCCCCCACCCCCGCCCCACCCCCCAAGCCCTGAATTACAGCAGTATTTATAAACTTAGAACAAAGACAGGGAGTAGGCAAGGGCGGATTGGTTGCAAGGGTGTCTTGGCATCTACTAATTGGCTAGATTTCCACACGCGCGCAGGCTTTCTCAGGGGATTTCTCCTATTGGTCAAGCTACACCGCCTGTGGGAGTTCCCAGTGCCTCAGCTTTCCTAGAGACTAAACCTCAGACTTAGCCTGCCCCTTAGAGCCTGTTTTGGCTCTAGTTAGGTCCTAACAGAAATGCTTACCTTAAGCTATGCTAATGTACTATGCATTTACCCAAGCTCTGTCTTCAAGTCGGTTCCGCCTTTTGGGCTCAGAACCTACTTGATAAACCAATATGTTATACTCTGATATTGTTCCTCTAACCTATGTAAATGAAATTATTTGTATGGTGATCTGCCCTTCTTTAAGATTCAAGTTAATCATTTTATGGCCCAAGATAAACCATTTGGAGCCAAGGTTATCCCAAAATACATCTTATGGGTGAGGGGCCTGGTGCCATTCTAAGTTGTGAGACATTTCTTTCTTTCATTAACAGACTGCTGGTGGCTATATAACATCCAGCTAAAGACTAGCAGGGGGGACTCTTTCTGCCCCCTTCTGATGCCTATGTCAGAAGCTTTCTCTATCTCCTTTATACTTTAATAAAACTTCGTTACACAAAAGCTCTGAGCGATCAAGCCTCCTGTCTGGCCCTGGATTGAATTCTTCTCCTCCGGGGGCCAAGAATCCCGGCGTCGTGATTCAACAACAACCTTTTACATCCAACCATCTCATCCTCGGTCGTCCCGTTCTCCTCCTGCCCCCAATCCCTCCCAGCATCAGAGTCTTCTCCAGTGAGTCAATTCTTCCCATGAGGTGGCCAAAGTACTGGAGTTTCAGCTTTAGCATCATTCCTTCCAAAGAAATCCCAGGGTTGATCTCCTTCAGAATGGACTGGTTGGATCTCCTTGCAGTCCAAGGGACTCTCAAGAGTCTTCTCCAACACCACAGTTCAAAAGCATCAATTCTTAGGTGCTCAGCCTTCTTCACAGTCCAATTCTCACATCCATACATGACCACAGGAAAAACCATAGCCTTGACTAGACGGACCTTAGTTGGCAAAGTAATGTCTCTGCTTTTGAATATGCTGTCTAGGCTGGTCATAACTTTTCTTCCAAGGAGTAAGCGTCTTCTAATTTCATAGCTGCAGTCACCATCTGCAGTGACTTTGGAGCCCCCAAAATAAAGTCTGACACTGTTTCCACTGTTTCCCCATCTATTTCCCATGAAGTGATGGGACCGGATGTCATGATCTTCGATTTCTGAATGTTGAGCTTTAAGCCAACTTTTTTGCTCTCCTCTTTCACTTTCATCAAGAGGCTTTTTAGCTCCTCTTCACTTTCTGCCATAAGGATAGTGTCATCTGCATATCTGAGGTTATTGATATTTCTCCCAGCAATCTTGATTCCAGCTTGTGTTTCTTCCAGTCCAGCATTTCTCATGATGTACTGTGCATAGAAGTTAAATAAGCAGGGTGACAATATACAGCCTTGACGTACTCCTTTTCCTATTTGGAACCAGCCTGTTGTTCCATGTCCAGTTCTAACTGTTGCTTCCTGACCTGCATACAGATTTCTCAAGAGGCAGGTTAGGTGGTCTGGTATTCCCATCTCTTTCAGAATTTTCCACAGTTTATTGTGATCCACACAGTCAAAGGATTTGGCATAGTTGATAAAGCAGAAATAGATGTTTTTCTGGAACTCTCTTGCTTTTTCCATGATACAGCAGATGTTGGCAATTTGATCTCTGGTTCCTCTGCTTTTTCTAAAACCAGCTTGAACATCAGGGAGTTCACGGTTCACATATTGCTGAAGCCTGGCTTGGAGAATTTTGAGCACTACTTTACTAGCATGTGAGATGAGTGCAATTGTGCGGTAGTTTGAGCATTCTTTGGCATTGCCTTTCTTTAGGATTGGAATGAAAACTGACCTTTTCCAGTCCTGTGGCCACTGCTGAATTTCCCAAATTTGCTGGCATATTGAGTGCAGCACTTTCACAGCATCATCTTTCAGGATTTGAAACAGTTCAACTGGAATTCCATCACCTCCACTAGCTTTGCTCATAGTGATGCTTTCTAAGGCCCACTTGACTTCACATTCCAAGATGTCTGGCTCTAGATTAGAGATCACCATCATGATTATCTGGGTCGTGAAGATCTTTTTTTTACAGTTCTTCCGTGTATTCTTGCCACCTGTTCTTAATATCTTCTGCTTCTGTTAGGTCCATACCATTTCTGTCCTTTATCGAGCCCATCTTTGCATGAAATGTTCCCTTGGTATCTCTAATTTTCTTGAGGAGATCTCTAGTCTTTCCCATTCTGTTCTGTTCCTCTATTTCTTTGCATTGATCACTGAAGAAGGCTTTCTTATCTCTTCTTGCTATCCTTTGGAACTCTGCATTCAGATGCTTATATCTTTCCTTTTCTCCTTGGGTTTTCGCCTCTCTTCTTTTCACAGCTATTTTTAAGGCCTCCCCAGACATCCATTTTGCTTTTTGCATTTCTTTTCCATGGGGATGATCTTGATTCCTGTCTCCTGTACAATGTCACGAACCTCATTCCATAGTTCATCAGGCACTCTATCTATCAGATCTAGGCCCTCAAATCTATTTCTTACTTCCACTGTATAATCATAAGGGATTTGATTTAGGTCATACCTGAATGGTCTAGCGGTTTTCCCTACTTTCTTCCATTTCAGTCTGAATTTGGCAATAAGGAGTTCACGATATGAGCCAAAGTCAGCTCCTGGTCTTGTTTTTGTTGACTGTATAGAGCTTCTCCATCTTTGGCCACAAAGAATATAATCAATCTGATTTTGGTGTTGACCATCTGGTGATGTCCATGTGTAGAGTCTTCTCTTGTGTTGTTGGAAGACGGTGTTTGCTATGACCAGTGCGTTCTCTTGGCAAAACTCTATTAGTCTTTGCCCTGCTTCATTCCGTATTCTAAGGCCAAATTTGCCTGTTACTCCAGGTGTTTCTTGACTTTCTACTTTAGCATTCCAGTCCCCTATAATGAAAAGGACATCTTTTTTGGGTGTTAGTTCTAAAAGGTCTTGTAGGTCTTCATAAAACCGTTCAACTTCAGCTTCTTCAGCATTACTGGTTGGGGCATAGACTTGGATAACTGTGATACTGAATGGTTTGCCTTGGAGACGAACAGAGATCATTCTGTCGTTTTTGAGATTGCATCCAAGTACTGCATTTCGGACTCTCTTGTTGACCATGATGGCTACTCCATTTCTTCTGAGGGATTCCTGCCCAAAGTAGTAGATATAATGGTCATCTGAGTTAAATTCACCCATTCCAGTCCATTTTAGTTTCCTGATTCCTAGAATGTCAATGTTCACCCTTGCCATCTCCTGTTTGACCACTTCCAATTTGCCTTGATTCATGGACCTGACATTCCAGGTTCCTATGCAGTATTGCTCTTTACAGCATCAGACCTTGCTTCTATCACCAGTCACATCCACAGCTGGGTATTGTTTTTGCTTTGGCTCCATCCCTTCATTCTTTCTGCAGTTATTTCTCCACTGATCTCCAGTAGCATATTGGGCACCTAATGACCTGGCGAGTTCCTCTTTTGGTATCCTATCATTTTGCCTTTTCATACTGTTCATTGGGTTCTCAAGGCAAGAATACTGAAGCGGCTTGCCATTCCCTTCTCCAGTGGACTACATTCTGTTAGCCCTCTCCACCATGACCTGCCCATCTTGTGTTGCCCCACAGGCATGGCTTGGTTTCACTGAGTTAGATAAGGCTGTGGTCCTAGTGTGATTAGATTGACTAGCTTTCTGTGAGTATGGTTTCAGTGTTTCTGCTCTCTGATGCCCTCTTGCAACACCTACCATCTTACTTGGGTTTCTCTCACCTTGGGCGTGGGGGATCTCTTCACGGCTGCTCCAGCAAAGTGCAACCACTGCTCCTTACCTTGGACGAGGGGTATCTCCTTATTGCTGCTGTTCCTGACCTTCAGTGTGGGATAGCTCCTCTAGGCCCTCCTGCACCTGCGCAGCCACAGCTCCTCTGATTGCTCCTCCTGGGCGCCGGCACTGGCTTCGGCGGTGCGTGGCTCCTCCCAGCTGCCACCCCTCGCCTTGGGCTCAGGCTCAGGTTGGCTCCTCAGGGTCACCGCCCCTGGCCTCTGCTTGAGGTGACTCCTCCCAGCTGCCGCCCCTGGCCTCGGGCTCCTGGTGTCTCCTCAGCGGCACCGCCCCTGGCCTCGAGTGTGAGGTGGCTTCTTCCGGTCGACACTGACCTCGGATGCGGGGTAGCTCCTCCTGGTCGCCGCCCTGACCTCGGACATGGGTTAGCTCCTCTCGGCCGCCCTTAGTGCCCCAGCCTGGCTCTCGCAGCTGCTCACGCTTAAATCTCACACGCCACTGCTAAGACTTGGAACAGCCAAATATATATATATATATGTGTGTGTGTGTATATATATATATATATATATATATATTAAAAAGAAAGCAAGCAGGGACTTGGACAGATATTTGTACACCCTTGTTCAGAGCGATGCTGTTCACCATAGCCATTAGGTGGAAATGACCCAAGTGCCCATTGACAAATAAACGAAATGTGGTTGTTCATACAATGAAATATTATTCAGCCTCAAAGAGAAAGGAAACTCTGATACGTGTTGCAACATGGATAAACAAACCAGTCAGGAAAAGATACATACCATATGATCCCATTTACATGAGATTTGTAGAGGAGGCAAATTCATAGAGACAGAAAGCAGAAGGGTGGTTGCCAGGGGCTGGGAGAGGGCGGATGACGAGTTGTAAAACAGGTGCATTTTCAGTTTTGCAACATGAAAACACATTCACACCACAACGTGAATGTATTTCACACTACTGAATGGTAAACTTTAAAATATGGTTAAAATGGAGGCTTCCCTGGTGGCTCAGTGGTAAAGAATCCACCTGCCAGTGCTGGAGACACAGGTTTGGATTCTTGGTCTGGGAAGATCCCATGTGCCTCGGAGCAACTAAGCCCGTGCGCCACAGCTACTCAGCCTGTGCTAGCGAGCCTGGGAGCCGTAGCTGCCGAGCCTGTGTGCCCTAGAGCCGGTGCTCTGCACCAAGAAAAGCCACCGCAGTAAGCCAGTGCGCCACAATAGAGAGTAGCCCCTGCTCTCCGCAACTAGAGAAAAGCCCGTGCAACAACAAAGACCCAGCACAGCCAAAAAAAATTAATTAAATTTTAAAACACACACACAGGGCTTCCCTGGTGGCTCAGTAGTAAAGAATCTGCCTGCCAAAGCATGAGACACGGGTTCGATCCCTGATGTGGGAGGATCCCACGTGCTGCAGAGTCACTCAGCCCAATCACAACTATTCAGCCAGTGCTCCAGAGCCCGGGAACTTCCAACTACTGAGCCCACACGCTGAAACTACTGAAGCACACGCGTGCATAAGAGTCCGTGCTTCAACACGAGAGAAACCTGCACACCGCAACTAGAGAGTAGTCCCTGCTCACTGCAGCTAGAGAAAAGCCCATGCAGTAAGGAAGACTCAGCACAGCCAAAAATAAATAAATAAATATTATTTTAAAAAATACAAACACAAAAACAACAGCTAGGAGAAAGGCACTCTGAGCTCCCCTTTGGTGATGGTTTAGTCACTAAGTTGTGTCCGACCCTTTAAAAATGGTTAAAAGGGTAACTTTTATGTTATGTGTCTTACCACGGTAAAAGAAATTTACAAATAAACAGGTGAAATTAGCTTTAGTCATATTTTTATTTATCCCAACATACCCCACATATTATCATTTCAAAATATAATTAACTTTTACAATGACTGAAATACTGAATATTCTTTTTATCAAACCCTGCTTGGAAATTCAATGTGTGTGTTACAGTTACAGCAGACCTCAGTTAGAGCTAGCCACTCTCCAAGTGCTTAATAGCCACTTGTACACATTTCCATCATATTTGCAAAGACACCAAGAGTTTCTCTGCAAACCTCCCACAGCATCTAGAAACACACCCACCATTCAGGGACCCACCCCTCAATCTCATCTCAGACGCTTTCAGAGAAAGCACTTGCTCAAGGAGCACGTGACCATACCAGATTGGACATCTGCAGGTCAGTTAGACCTGCAAATCCCTCCCTTCCCCTGTCTTCTTCCATAAATTTGCGTATCATTCACATGCCCATTGGAAGCACACTGGCAGGGCTTCAGATAGTCATCTCAAAGTCAGGGGGCGGTGGTGGCCGGGGACTGGACTCGAGGCCCCCTCCAGTTTCCCTTTCAGCTCTCTGTCCTCCTCTTCTTCCTCGGTGTTCTCCTCTGCCTCCTCTTCCAGGAAGGCCACCAGTTCCTCCCGCAGTGCCCCCATCTCCAGTCCCAGGCTGCACAGCTGGCCCAGCAGCTGGACATCCACACGGCGGAGGTTCCCCTGGGGTGGGAAGGGGCAGTCATGGTGTGCCACTCCAGACGGCAAAGGGTTAGTGTGCCTTTGCCTGGAAACTTGGGTGGGAGCAGCTCCCAGCTCAAGTCCCAACACAGATTCTTTGCCTAACCAAACTTTAGTCAGGGTCCTGAACATTTTTCAGTAAAATCCAGTTTTAGCAAGAATCCCTCTCCTTGTATGTTTTGGGCTTCCCTGGTGGCTCAGACGGTAAAGAATCTGCTTGCAATGCAAGAGATCCCAGTTCAATTTCTGGGTTGGGAAGATTCCCTGGAGAAGGGAAAGGCAACCCACTCCAGAATTCTTGCCTGGAGAATTCCATAGACAGAGGAGCCTGGCGGGCTACAGTTCATGGGGTCGTAAAGAGCTGGACGCGACTAAGAGACTAACAACACCCTCTTCCATATCTGATCAGATTCCTCATCCTCCCTGCTCCTCCATCCCCCAGGTAATGGCTGATCACCGTGGCCTGCCTTCAGCAAGAATCCTGCTAGATCAGTTTAGCCAGACTTCCCCCTTACCCCTGAGGTTGACTCTTAGGAATTTTTCTTTTTACCCCTCTTTTGGCTGTGCCACTTGGCATGTGGGATCTTAGTTACCCCACCAGGGATCAAACCCAAATCCCCTGCATTGGAACCTCTCGGAGGCTTAACTACTAGACCTCCAGGGACACCTCAGCCTCTTAGGGATGTTCTATCCCCTGACCCTGCTCCTTGGCTGTCAATTCCCAATTGCCCGTGCTATATTCAAGGTTCAGCCCAGTCTCTCTCCTCTACTACAAAATCCCATTACAGCGGGTCTTTATACCTATAGCCTTGCCATCTTCAGCAGGTGTCATCAATTACTTTTTCTTGAACAGTCCTGGCCCGCGGCATGCGGGTGGCCCCTCACTGTGGCCCTGGACTCGGTCAGCCTGCCTCTGCCCTGCCTCCCGCTGCCTTGCTCTCTCCATTTCACTGTTCCCCGCTTTCTCCACCTCTCTTGTTCTCTCCCTGTGTCTTGAGCCTTAGTCTCCGTCTCTCTTATTAGGTCTCCCCCTCTTGTTATCCGTCTCCATCTGTGTCTCTGCTTGGCTGTCTCCCTCTCTGTCTTTCTGTCTGTCTCTATTTCTCTGCCCCTGCCTTTGATTTTCTCCATCTCTGTCTTTCAGTTTTAATACAAGCCTGTCTTTGGCTCTGGTCTCTGCTTTCCTTCTCTTGTCTCTCTCTCTCTGCGTCTCTCTGGCTCTATTACTGTCTCACTCTTCGGGTCGTTCTGTGTCTCTGTCTGTCTCCATCTCACCCTGTCTGTATCTGTCTCTGCCTCTATTTCTCTATTCCTGTCTCTCACTTTCTGTCGTTCAGTCTCTGGCACCTTTTATTTTCATTCACCCCCATTCATTCATCCACTCCCCACTCCCCCATCTCTGATTCCTCCGAACCCATCACTCACCAGCTCCTCCCAGATCCACAGCAAACTCTCCCTGGCACCTCCAGCGCCATCCCCTGGGGACTCGAGGGTCCGACCCAACTTCTCCACTGGGGGACTCCCCTCAGGGCCCCGCGGGGGTGGGCCCAGCCCTGGGGGCACTAGTCCAGCCTGCCTCAGCTGCTTCCAGAGCTCCATAGCCTCTGAACTGCGGCAGCCAGTAACAGGAAGTAGCAAGGTCCAGAGTGACCTAGCCCTTGGGTAGCTGGGGGCGGGGGAGGGGAGTAAAGGGCAGTGGAGGGAGGAGCACCCCCTGGCATCACAAAGTCCGTTCTCCACAGAGAACCAGCAGCTCTGCATGTGTGTGTGTGTGTGTGTGTGTGTGTGTGTGAGAGAGAGAGTGTGTGTGTGTGTGTGTGTGAGGAGGTGTGTGTGTGTGTATGTGTGTGTTTTAATTGAAGTGTAACATCACGTCTGCTCACAGGGATCCAATCTCAGCCCCTCTGGCCGGAGGTCAAACTCCACCCCTCCCTGCCTCTTCTCAGATGGACCCTTCACGGGTGAGCGGCTGCCCCGCCTCTTCTTGCCCCGCCCCTCCTGGGTCCCGCCCACTGCTCCTCCCCAATGCCCCCTGCAGCCTTCTCCACTTGCCTCGATCTTCCCCTGGTTTGATCCTTGCCCGTGTTCTCCACTCTGGCCCTTGCAGCCCCTGTGCCTGAGGAGCCAGGAGTGGCGTCCAGGAGAACGATCCCTCAGCCGGAGCACCTTGGTGTCCAGGCTGCTGGCCCAGGCTCAGCAGCAGTTCTGCCAACCCTGGACCTGTCCACACATTATCACTAGCAATTCAGGCCTCGCCATGAACTGCAGCACACCAGGCTCCTTGGTCCTCTACTACTTCCCAGAGTTTGCTGAAACTCATGTCCATTGAGTTGGTGATCGATTTCTGGGTTGGGGAGATACCCTGGAAAAGGAAATGGCAACCCACTCCACTATTCTTGCCTGGAGAATTCCATGGACAGAGAAGCCTGATGGGCTAAAGTCCATGGGGGTCACAAAGAGTTGGACATGGCTGAGCAACTAACATTTCCTAATGCCAGTTACAGAACCGAGGCAGTGACTTACTGTACAAAAATCATTCAATTCTTCTGCATATTTTCAAATTGTCCTACTAAAATGTTAGGAAGCTATGATGCTATTGGTCTCTGTCTCTTAGTGGAGACAGTTGATTCCTTTGGGAGAGTTCATTGGTTGAGATTTTCAACCGATGGGAGTTGAGTCAGTGCTCACGACGGATGGGAGAGTGTAACAGAGCTTGACTAAGCCTTTCCCTCCAAAGATGTAGTTCTACTGCTGTAAGCAATGGAAATTTATCTCAAATTCATTTAGGCAGAAATGGGAATCTATTTTTAGGAGCTCTGGGGCAGGCCAAGAGCAGACAGACATGCTGGATTCAGGCTTTAAATGATGTCTTTGTTGTTGTTCAGCTGCTCAGTCATGTCCAACTCTTTGTGATCCCATGGACTGCAGCACGCCAGGCTTCCCTCTCCTTGATCATCTCCCAGAGTTTGCTCAACTCCTGTCCATCAAGTCAGTGATGCCATCCAACCATGTCATCCTCTGTCATCCCTTTCTCCTCCTGCCTTCAATCCTTCCCAGCATCAGGGTCTTTTTCAATGAGTTGGCTCTTCACATCAGGTGGCCAAAGTATTGGAACTTCACCATCAGTCCTTTTAATGAATGTTCAGGGTTGATTTCCTTTAGGATTGACTGGTTTTATCTCCTTGCTGCCCAAGGGACACTCAAGAGTCTTCTCCAGCACCACAATTCAAAAGCATCAATTCTTAGGCTCTCAGCTTTCTTTATGGTCCAACTCTCACATTTGTACATGATTACTAGAAAAACAATAGCTTTGACTAGACAGATGGAGAAACAGTGAAAACAGTGTCAGACTTTATTTTGGGGGGCTCCAAAATCACTGCAGATGGTGACTGCAGCCATGAAATTAAAAGACTGTTACTCCTTGGAAGAAAAGTTATGAACAACCTGGAGAGTATATTCAAAAGCAGAGACATTACTCTGCCGACTAAGGTCCGACTAGTCAAGGCTATGGTTTTTCCTGTGGTCATATATGGATGTGAGAGTTGGACTGTGAAGAAGGCTGAGCGCCGAATAATTGATGCTTCTGAACTGTGGTGTTGGAGAAGACTCTTGAGAGTCCCTTGGACTGCAAGGAGATCCAACCAGTCCATTCTGAAGGAGATCAACCCTGGGATTTATTTGAAAGGAATGATGCTAAAGCTGAAACTCCAGTACTTTGGCCACCTCATGGGAAGAATTGACTCATTGGAAAAGACTCTGATGCTGGGAGGGATTGGGGGCAGGAGGAGAAGGGGACGACTAAGGATGAGATGGCTGGATAGCGTCACTGACTCGATGGATGCATGTCTGAGTAAACTCCGGGAGTTGGTGATGGACAGGGAGCCCTGGCATGATGCGATTCATGGGATCGCAAAGAGTCAGACACGACTGAGTGACTGAACTAAACTGAACTGAGACAGATCTTTGTCTGCAAAGTGATGTCTCTACTTTATAATATGCTGTCTAGGTTTGTCATAGCTTTTGTACTGAAGAGCTAGTGTCTTTTAATTTCATGGCTGCAATCTTCGTCCATAGTTAGCATCTAAGATCTGTTAGGACTTCCCTGGTGGTCCAGTGGTTAAGAATCCACCTGCCAATGCAGAGGACACAAGTTTGACCCCTGGTCTCGGATGATCCCACATGCCTTGGGGCAACTAGGTCCCTGTGCCACAACTACTGAGCGTGCACAATCTAGAGCCTGAGCTCCACAACGAGACAAGACAGCTCAACAAGCCCGCACACCACGACAGAGTAGCTCCTCACTTGTCACAACTAGAGAAAGCAAAGCCTGTGTGCAGCAACAAAGACCCACCACAGCCATAAAGAAATAAACAAATAAATAGAATCTTCAAAAGAAAATATAAATCAGACCATGGCACGCCTGTGCAAATGGAATAAAGCACAGTCAATTTCTTGCCCGCTTCTCTGACCCAGTCTCCCACAGCTCTGTGCAACCTGGTCCCAGTTCTGGCCCTTTGCACTGGATGTTACCTCTGCCTGAAACACTTTCTCCCCAGGCCCCTGAATGGCTGTTTCCTTCTTATCCCTCAGTTCAGTTCAGTTCAGTCGCTCAGTCGTGTCTGACTATGCGACCCTGTGAATCACAGCATGCCAGGCCTCCCTGTCCATCACCATCTCCCGGAGTTCACTCACACTCACGTCCATCGAGTCCGTGATGCCATCCAGCCATCTCATCCTCGGTCATCCCCTTCTCCTCCTGCCCCCAATCCCTCCCAGCATCAGAGTCTTCTCTAATGAGTCAATTCTTCACATGAAGTGGCCAAAGTACTGGAGTTTCAGCTTTAGCATCATTTCTTCCAAAGAACACCCAGGGCTGATCTCCTTCAGACTGGACTGGTTGGACCTCCTTGTAGTCCAAGGGACTCTCAAGAGTTTTCTCCAACACCACAGTTCAAAAGCATCAATTCTTCGGTGCTCAGCTTTCTTCACAATCCAACTCTCACATCCCTACATGACCACTGGAAAAACCATAGCCTTGACTAGATGGACCTTTGTTGCCAAAGTAACATCTCTGCTTTTGAATATACTATCTAGGTTGGTCATAACTTTTCTTCCAAGGAGTAAGCGCCTTTTAATTTCATGGCTGCAGTCCCCATCTGCAGTGATTTTGGAGCCCCCAAAATGAAGTCTGACATTGTTTCCACTGTTTCCCCATCTATTTGCTATGAAGTGATGGGACCAGATGCCATGATCTTCGTTTTCTGAATGTTGAGCTTTAAGCCAACTTTTTCGCTCTCCTCTTTCACTTTCATTGAGAGGCTTTTTAGCTCCTCTTCACTTTCTGCCATAAGGGTGGTGTCATCTGCATATCTGAGGTGATTGATATTTCTCCCGGCAATCTTGATTCCAGCTTGTGTTTCTTCTAGCCCAGTGTATCTCATGATGTACTCTACGTATAAGTTAAATAAGCAGGGTGACAATATACAGCCTTGACGTACTCCTTTTCCTATTTGCAACCAGTCTGTTGTTTCATGTTCAATTCGAACTGTTGCTTCCTGACCTGCATATAGGTTTCTCAAGAGGCAGGTCAGGTGGTCTGGTATTCCCATCTCTTTCAGAATTTTCCACAGTTTTTTGTGATGCACACAGTCAAAGGCTTTGGCATAGTCACTAAAGCAGAAATAGATATTTATCTTGCTTTTTCGATCATCTAGCAGATGTTGGCAATTTGATCTCTGGTTCCTCTGCCTTTTCTAAAACCAGCTTGAACATCTGGAAGTTCATGGTTCACGTATTGCTGAAGCCTGGCTTGGAGAATTTTGAGCATGACTTTACTAGCATGTGAGATGAGTGCAATTGTGCAGTAGTCTGAGCATTCTTTGGCATTGCCTTTTTTGGGATTGGAATGAAAACTGACCTTTTCCAGTCCTGTGGCCACTGCTGAGTTTTCCAAATTTGTTGGCATATTGAGTGCAGCACTCTCATCCTTCACCTTCACTTAAAAGTCACCACTTCACAGAGGTCTTTACTGATGGCCCTGTGCCTCAGTCACTCCCTATTATATGGCTTGTTTTTATTTGCCTCTTATCAAACACTGTCTGCTATTATCTTGCGTATTCATTTGTTTCTTAACCATCCTCTCACTGACTAGAATGTTGGCTCCATTCCATTCCTTGTTTCCATGGTAATCTTACAACTCAGAACAGTGCCTGCCACGTGGTAGGGACTCAGTAAATATTTGTAGAATGAATGAATGAGTAATTTTATCCACAAGGCTTCATAATGAATTTTCCCTTGACATGTAGCCTTGAACTCCAAATTGAAATTGCCAACACACCACAATACTACTCTTGAAATTCTGCCTCTGTCCTTTACCTCGAAATCTCAGATCACCATCTATTCGATCTTTCCCTTCCCTGACCCCGCTTTAAAGAAAGATGTGGGGCTTCCCTTGTAGTCAGGCTGGATGATGGAGAGACCATAGAAGGGACTTTTCACAGGAGAGAGTGAGCAGGGAGCAGTCAGGAGCCTGCACATGTTAATTCTGGACAGAGAGGGGCTGCATGCAAGGACTCAGAGGGGATCTGAGCCTCTTCTTGCCTTCCCCCTTCCCTGCAGGGCAGGAAGCTGACCTGGAACACAGCGGGCAGTCTCCCTAGCCCATTCACCCTTGGTGTAAGGTCAGTCTCCTCAGAGACCTTATGAGACCCCAAGGAGAAATTCTGTAGCAAGGAGGTAAAGATGATTAAGGGCTGGGAGGCGGGCCAAACTCTCACCCAGACAGAGGCATTTTCCTGCGGTGTAAGGGAGAGAGTGTCAATGAGAGGAGCCCTGCAGAGCACTTGGTTGCCCCACTGTGAAAATCTAAGGATATTTGCATGTTCATTTATATAGATTTACATGTCAAGTACTTCTGATTCTATGTTGGTGATGGTTAGTTGCTAAGTTCTTTCTAACTCTTCACAACCCCAGGTCCTCTGTCCATGGGATTTTCCAGGGAAGAGTACTGGAGTGGGTTGCCATTTCCTCCTCCAGAGGACCTTCCCAGAAAGGGGTAAGGGGAGCTGAAACCTCTGGCCTACCCTGGTGTAGGCGGGGACTTGGCTGATCAAATACTGACCTACTTCTGCTTAGTGGACACACAGTCTTTGCTCTAAGCTTCTGAGTGTCCGCACTCTTCTGTTCACTTCGACCCTCCTCCCAGCCCCCTGGTGCTGCCCCCCCATCAGCAGTCAACAGAGTCAGCCTCCCAGATCCAACCTCTACACCCCAACCCATGGAGATACTGTCTAGTCACACCCACATCATGATTGATAGAGACTTACAATAACATCCTGCCCTCCTTTGCACCCATTTTTCTAACTCTCATGACCACTCCTCCCATTGTCCTGCCACATGGGGTCAACTATCACCAATGGGTCCACCACTTAGGTGGAGCCCTGAATATCCTCGACCGACTTCAGCACAGGCTGTGTCCACTGGAGTAACCAAGAGAAGGACCAGCATGTTCCTGGGTTGAGCAAGAGTTTCATCTGTATCTTGTTGACCCGCAGTCTCGTGGGAGGGAAAGGAGCCCCGAGAGCTGCCTTGTGTGTGTGGCAAAGTTCATTACTGTTGATTCATTAAGTATTCCCAGTAGATCTCTTGGTGCATAAACTTCTCTGCCACATTGAACTTGGATGGGATTTCCTTTATCTGGTGAAATGAGGTCTAAACTTATGCATGTCATGCATTTCCCCCTGTTTCTTCACACGTCAGGAAAGAGTCCCCATTAGCCCCCATTTCTACATGACTGTTACAGTCAGGGATGGGAATGTTGCATGAGCAGGAACATAATAACCTTTTAATTTTAAGTTGTTGAGATGTTCAGATTATTTATTACAGCCTAGCCCTGCCCTGACCTCCACAGAACATGACTTCCTACCTGGCCTTGAGCAAGTAACCTGCCCATCCACCAGCCTCTCTTGTTCCGCTTCTACAACAGAGAATGGTTCAACACTGAGACAGCGACTATTTTTCAAGCAACCAAAGGAGGAAGACAATTTGATCCTCTTGACAAGAGCTGAAAAGATTACTGAGAATACTCAGTGTAATATCTTAGTTAAAAATTTAAAAAGAATTTACTGTAAAATATGGAGAAAAAAAACATTTTCTTAGTTTGATTTACAGTTGAGAAAAATATATGGTAGACTAGCCATAAAATATCTGGAATAGACAATAGCCAGCATTCAGCTTCATAGAGAAAATAAAAATATTCTCCTTAAAGTTAGGACTTGGACAAGATTGCTCACTATCAGTGCTGATGCTTCATATGATTCCAGAAGTGCTGGTCCTTGATATTAGGGAAAACATGTCATGTGACCTTAACATAAGAAACAGTTAAGTCAAAATATCATCATTTACAGCTGCTAACATCAGTTATTAGGAAAATCCAAGAGAATAAAATGAAACATTGTTAGGTATAAAAGTAATATAGGGAATTTGTTCAATTATGACAGAAATACATACCCCCAAAATGAGTGGATTTCTGATATACTTAATAAAACAATTTGAAATGCCTTTAGAAGAGTGCTCTGGACTGAAGCCTGTGCTCCCAAAATTTATATGTTGCAGTCCTGATGCCCACCGCGGTATTTTGAGAAGGGATCTGGGAGGTAATTAGGTTTAAATTAGTTCATTAGGGTGGAGTCTCCCTGAGAGGAGAGCGTTCTTAGAAGAAGTGAGACCACGGTCCCCAGGCTGCCTGCGAGTCCGCAGCAAGATAGCGGCCACGTGCAAACCAGAAAGAGACCTCACCAGAACCTGACCATGCTGGCTCCATGATCGCAGACTTGTGGCTTCCAGAACTGTGAGAAAATACATTTCTTTTGTTTAAGCCACCCGTCTACGGCATTTTGTTACAGCAGCCCACAGGTGAGCTGACAAAGAGGTCCCACAAACAATAGCCACAATCTTCTCCCATGTTTTGTAGGAATAAATTTAGCAAAAATACGCAAAATCTAGTTTTAGAAAAGTTCAAGATGCCACCAGTGATACAAGGACTAAATGAACACAATATCTTTTATCTGCTGCTGCTGTTGCTTCAGTTCAGTTCAGTCGCTCAGTCGTGTCCGACTCTTCGCGACCCCATGAATCGCAGCACGCCAGGCCTCATGTCCATCACCAACTCCCAGAGTTCACTCAGACTCGCGTCCATCGAATCTGTGATGCCATCCAGCCATCTCATCCTCGGTCGTCCCCTTCTCCTCCTGCCCTCAATCCCTCCCAGCATCAGAGTCTTTTCCAATGAGTCAACTCTTCTCATGAGGTGGCCAAAGTACTGGAGTTTCAGCTTTAGCATCATTCCTTCCAAAGAAGTCTCAGGGTTGATCTCCTTCCAGAATGGACTGGTTGTATCTCCTTACAGTCCAAGGGACTCTCAAGAGTCTCCAACACCACAGTTCAAAAGCATCAATTCTTCGGTGCTCAGCCTTCTTCGCAGTCCAATTCTCACATCCATACATGACCACAGGAAAAACCATAGCCTTGACTAGACGGACCTTAGTCGGCAAAGTAATGTCTCTGCTTTTGAATATACTATCAAGGTTGGTCATAACTTTTCTTCAAAGGAGTAAACGTCTTTTAATTTCATGGCTGCAATCACTATCTACAGTGATTTTGGAGCCCCCAAAATAAAGTCTGACACTGTTTCCACTGTTTCCCCATCTATTGCCCATGAAGTGATGGGACTGGATGCCATGATCTTCATTTTCTGAATGTTGAGCTTTAAGCCAACTTTTTCACTCTCCTCTTTCACTTTCATCAAGAGGCTTTTTAGTTCCTCTTCACTTTCTGCCATAAAGGTGGCATCATTTGCATATCTGAGGTTATTGATATTTCTCCCGGCAATCTTGATTCCAGCTTGTGTTTCTTCCAGTCCAGCGTTTCTCATGATGTACTCTGCATAGAAATTAAATAAGCAGGGTGACAATATACAGCCTTGACGTACTCCTTTTCCTATTTGGAACCAATCTGTTCTTAGGACATATCAAAAACGGGCTTCAGGTGGTGCTCGCGATAAAGAATCCATCTGCCAATGCAGGAAATATAAGAGACACCTGTTGATCCCTGGGTCCTGCGTCGGGAAGATCTGGAGAATGGCATGGCAATCCACTCTGGTCTTCTTGCCTGGAGAATCCCATGGACAGAGGAGCCTTGCAGGCTACAGTCCATAGGGTCGCAAGAGTCAGACATGACTTAGCGACTAAACCATTACTATAAAAATTGAGATTTGGCAAAGCTTCAGAATCAAAATACAAACTTAGATTAATCCTAGTAGAATCCCAGTGGGATATTTTGGGACTTTGACAAAATTATTCTAAAATACATTCAAGAAAAATAAAATGTGTTACCAAAAAAAAAAGGAAGAGTAATGTCCCCTGGAAAATATTAAAATATATGTACAGGTATAATATTAATAATTCAAAGAATATTATATAGCTGAAAAAGACAGATTGGAGAATCAATGTGAATATGGATTATTACCAAAAAAAGAACCCCCAAACAGAAATAGACCTGAGGAGGTTAACCACTTCAAATATGATGAATTTCAAGTCAGTGGCTAAAACTGAATTATTTCATAAGTGATGGATACAGAATAACCCTAGGAATGCATACTGAATCAGGGTTAACCTAGGACTGAATATTCCTTCCATTTCTGTGCCTTAAGTGTCTCCTATATCTCACTCTAGTCTTGCATGAATTTTTAAATATGAAATCAGATAACAAGAAACAAATTAAGGAGTTTTCTTTCTTTTTCTTCCTTTCTGTTCCCTTCCTTTCTTGTTACTTTTAATCAAGTTACCTACCTATTATCTATTTACCTATCCACCACCTACCTTTGTGTGTGAGCAAATATTAATAAAACCATTAAAAGACATCCTCTGTAGAACCAATAGGTCAGGTTTAGTGGTGAATTACGGACGATTTTCACTTTTACTTCATACTTCATTTTTGCATGAAAATGAGAGAAATGTCATTATTTAATTTTGAAAGAAAAATTGTAAACACCTTTCCCCATTCTTGCCGCAGAGCAGGTGCTCAGTACTGGATCCCTTGCTTGTCTGTTCTCTGTGCGCAAGGCTGTTTCTCTGTCTCTCACTCTATCTCCGTCACTGACTGAGTCTCCGTCTTCCTTCCCCATCACACCTCATCCCTGTCCTTCCCCCCACACTGCTCTTATCTCTGGAGATGTCTCGCTTTCTCTTCCCTTTAGACTCCTCATCTTTTCCCAAACTGGTCACACAGGGTTTGGAATTGGATCGAGAGACAGTCACATACAGAGTGGAGGGGGCAGACATTCCCACAGGGGAGAAAGAGCACGACTTACTTATGGAGAATGGAATGAAGACTTGTGGCTTCTTGAACTTGCCCTGCGCATCCAGGATGCGGCCAGGGTAGAAGGCATCTGGCTTCTCAGAGGGGCGTGGGTCGTGGAGGGCAGAGCTCAGGATGGAGTACACAGTAATGCCCTAAGAGACCGTCAAAGGCAAATGGCCCAGATGACCATCAACAGATGGTGGCTGAATCCTCAGCAGATAAAGGAGCTTGACCTCCTGTGTGGCTCTACAGTTGCTGGCAGGAATGTTGAAACAATTCTGCCCTCTTTGGTCAGTAGTGTCCCATCCCTCCAGGTATCCTCACCAACTACCCTGATTCCTCATCCCCAAGACCCCGGGTCTTCTTTATGACCTGTCGACTGAAAGGTTCACCTCTGACTCAATAGAGCCCTATAAGAAGCTGACTCCAGGACTGGGGCCTGAATATAATCGGGTGGGTGCTGTTCATTGGGCAATTTGATACTGTTCATTGGGCAACTTGAAACATTATATCAACTTGATACACAAATATCAGGTGTATCTAGATGCATCTGATCACCTAGATATCGTTCCAAATAGGAAAAGGAGTACGTCAAGGGTGTATATTGTCACCCTGCTTATTTAACTTCTATGCACAGTACATCATGAGAAATGCTGGACTGGAAGAAACACAAGCTGGAATCAAGATTGCTGGGAGAAATATCAGTCACCTTGGATATGCAGATGACACCACCCTTATGGCAGAAAGTGAAGAGGACCTAAAGAGCCTCTTGATGAAGGTGAAAGAGGAGAGTGAAAAAAGTTGGCTTAAAGCTCAACATTCAGAAAACGAAGATCATGGCATCCGGTCCCATCACTTCATGGGAAATAGATGGGGAAACAGTGGAAACAGTGTCAGACTTTATTTTTGGGGGGCTCCAAAATCACTGCAGATGGTGACTGCAGCCATGAAATTAAAAGACACTTACTCCTTGGAAGAAAAGTTATGACCAACCTAGATAGCATATTCAAAAGCAGAGACATTACTTTGCCAACTAAGGTCCGTCTAGTCAAGGCTATGGTTTTTCCTGTGGTCATGTATGGATGTGAGAATTGGACTGTGAAGAAGGCTGAGCACCTAAGAATTGATGCTTTTGAACTGTGGTGTTGGAGAAGACTCTTGAGAGTCCCTTGGACTGCAAGGAGATCCAACCAGTCCATTCTGAAGGAGATCAACCCTGGGATTTCTTTGGAGGGAATGATGCTAAAGCTGAAACTCCAGTACTTTGGCCACCTCATGGGAAGAGTTGACTCATTGGAGAAGACTCTGATGCTGGGAGGGATTGGGAGCAGGAGGAGAAGGGGACGACTGAGGATGAGATGGCTGGATGGCATCACGGGCTTGATGGATGTGAGTCTGAGTGAACTCTGAGAGATGATGATGAACAGGGAGGCCTGGCGTGCTGGGATTCATGGGGTCGCAAAGAGTTGGACACGACTGAGCGACTGAACTGAACTGAACACCTAGAAACACCAATACTTAGCAACATAATCAAGGATGAAGATAAGAGTTAGAACATAGGCATTGACCTGAAAAACATATCTATAGAGTATGGTTATATTTCAAAATGAAAGCCACACACACAAATTGCAAATTGTATTGGTATGGACATAAAGACCAGAGGGGAAGGTGACATGAATGCTGGGCACATAAAGTGCACAGTAACAGATGCAGGAGGGACCAATCATTGTGTATATAGATATATATAAACATATGAGTTCATATAAAGGAGAGATTATAATACAGATTATAAAACCAGTCAACTGGATAACAAATTTCAATAAGTACATGGTACTTTTTCAGCAAACATAACATTGTGTAAAGGTTAAAAAAAAATATAACAGAGCAAAAGGGGAGGACTTTTCTCTTTCTAAAATCTCCCTCCCTCCCACAAAAATCTGGAAATAAGAATTCTTTTTATAGTCACGAACCAGACATGGACCATAAGACTGGAGGTGGCCGACACCTTCCAACCAATATGCTGTGGCCCTTCTGGTCTCACCTTTGGAGATAATATCCCCGGAAGTGAGTGTCCCTGATGACAGAGTGGAGAGGCCAAGTGGGACAGAGTCACTGAATCTCCGAATCTCATGGACGGTGGCATGTGTATAAGGCATATTTACCCGATCTTCCAGTGCTGGGAGACGGTGTGCACCATTACTCTGTCGATTTCTGCCTGGACTTCCTTTGAGAATGGTTAGGGGGAGGAGGGTATGTCGATAAATAGCCATACCAGTGGACTCAACCAAGTGACCTAAAAATGACCTGCAGCCTGATGGGAGGATCTTGTGAAGTCTTTACCAAAGATGTTAGGCTACCATTCCTTCTTAATGAAAGCATCAAAAGGAAGTTAGGAGCTTCTTTGAGGGAAGTCTTGTGTGGTATTTCCACTCTAGTTACAACATGAGGATAACTTGGATAAATATGGATGGGTGGAAATTCATTCAACACTTCAGGGTGTGTTTTTTTCTTTTCAGCTAAAAATGAGTTGCAGGTAAAACTGGTGTCATCTCTTTTTGTCCCATTCACATGCTATGTAATTTTATATGTGACATTCCCCACTCTGGCCTTAAATTCATTCTGTGAAATAACATGTCTGACCAGGTGAGAGCATCTCCAAGTCTAATGTGCAGACCATTAACTTAAATGGAGGGGCTCTTTAGTTGTAAATGGGCAATTTACAGACTAGTCAATGGGCAATTTACAGACTGGAACAGACTGGTTCCAGATAGGAAAAGGAGTACGTCAAGGCTGTATATTGTCACCCTGCTTAACTTCCATGCAGAGTACACCATGAGAAACGCTGGGCTGGAAGAAACACAAGCTGAAATCAAGATTGCCGGGAGAAATATCAATCACCTCAGATATGCAGATGACACCACCCTTATGGCAGAAAGTCAAGAGGAGCTAAAAAGCCTCTTGATGAAAGTGAAGGAGGAGAGTGAAAAAGTTGGCTTAAAGCTCAACATTCAGAAAACGAAGATCATGGCATCCAGTCCCATCACTTCATGGGCAATAGATGGGGAAACAGTGGAAACAGTGTCAGACTTTATTTTTGGGGGCTCCAAAATCACTGCAGCCATGAAATTAAAAGATGCTTACTCCTTGGAAGAAAAGTTATGACTTCCCTAGCCAGCATATTTAAAAGCAGAGACATTACCAACAAAGGTCCGTCTAGTCAAGGCTATGGTTTTTGTTGGAGAAGACTCTTGAGAGTCCCTTGGACTGCAAGGAGATCCAACCAGTCCATTCTGAAGGAGATCAGCCCTGGGATTACTTTGGAAAGAATGATACTAAAGCTGAAACTCCAGTACTTTGGCCACTTCATGGAAGAGTTGACTCATTGGAAAAGACTCTGATGCTAGGAGGGATTGGGGGCAGGAGGAGAACGGGACGACCGAGGATGAGATGGCTGGATGGCATCACTGACTTGATGGACATGAGTTTGAGTAAACTCTGAGAGCTGGTGATGGACAAGGAAGTCTGGCGTGCTGCGATTCATAGGGTCACGAAGAGTCGGACACAACTGAGCGACTGAACTGAACTGAAATGGGCAATATGCTTCAAAAAGTCAAGGTTTTTTTTGTCAAACTAAAAGAGTAGCTGTCAAGAACCATGAACTTTGGTAGACTGGCAAAATCCACTTCAAATGCTTTGTGCTTTTATTATAAGTCCCAATAGAAGCGATTTTTTATTTTTCAGACTACTCAGGACAAAAGTTATCTGTCTTAGCCCATCAGACAACCACCTTTCCCGTACGGCCTCAGGGACACTCACCCCTCCATCATCCCCACCTCCCATAAGCCCAGCTCACCTGAAGACATCGGGATTTTTAAGAAGGAGTAGAAACCCATAGCTGAGAGTGGCGCTGGAGGTCTCTGTGCCAGCAATGAGCAGTGAGAGCATCGTGTTATGGAGATTTTTCTGGTGAAACTCACTCTCAGGATCTGAGCGCTCCTAGAGGCAGTGATGGGCACTTCCTAAGGTCTCACCTTGAAAAGATTTCACTTTTTAGGGTCTTCTTCCCTCTCTACCAGCACCATGTTCCTCTGTGCCCATCATTCTTTTTCCTGATCTGCTTTTCTCTAGCCAAGGCCAATAAGATACTAAAGGGGTCAGCTCTGGAGCCAAAGCTCTGGATTTCAAACTCAGGTCCTACCATGTATTGACTGTGTATCTTTGTGCAAGAAATAAGAGTTCTATGTGCTTAGTTCATCACGTGGGTTGTCGTGATATAATGTATAATATGCTCAATGGGCTTCCCTAGTAGCTCAGATGGTAAAAATCTACCTGCAGTGCAGGAGACCCAGGTTTGATCCCTGGATCAGGAAGATCCTCTGGATAAGGAAATGGCAATGCACTCCAGTATTGCCTGGAGAATTCCAATCTGAGGAGCCTGGCAGGCTACAGTCCATGGGATCACAAAGAGTTGGACACAACCAAACGACTAACACTTTTACTTTCCAGCCCAATGAATGTAGAGTTTAAATTGTTGACATTGTTGTTCTTCTGTCTTTGGGTGTTGTTGCACTCCCTGTCTGGCCCTTGCAGCTGACATTCCAGGGATGTGAATGAAGACATTTAACAACTGGTGTGGCGCTTGCCAAGCTTCCCTGGTAGCTCAGCTGGTAAAGAATCTGCCTGCAATGCAGGAGAGCCCACTTGGATTCCTGGGTAGGGAAGATTCCCTGGAGAAGGGATAGGCTCCCCACGCCAGTATTCCTGGGCTTCCCTGGTGGCTCAGTCAGTAAAGAATCTGCCTGCGATGCTGGAGGCCTGGGTTGGGAAGATTCCCGCTGGAGGAGGGCGTGGCAACCCACTGCAGTATTCTTGCCAGGAGAAGTGCCATGGACAGAGAGCCTGGTGGGCTGCAGTCCATGGAGTCACAAAGGGTTGGACACAACTGAGCCACTAAACACAGCACAGCACATGGCACATGCCAGACCAATCAGAACAGACATTGATCTCTATCAATCTGAATATACGAAGAGCCTGACCAATCAGAACAGACTTGACTGTCAGAACTGAGGAAATAGGGAGCTGTGTCTCAGAGAAAGCTTACTGGACACATGTTAACTGCTTAATTACCAGCTCTTTAAAGGCTGCTTCCCTGGTGGCTCAGAGGTTAAGGCGTCTGCCTCCAATGTGGGAGACTGGAGTTCAATCCCTGAGCTGGAAAGATCCCCTGGAGAAGGAAATGGCAATCCACTTCAGTATTCTTGCCTGGAGAATCCCATGGACAGAGAAGCCCAGTAGGTTACAGTCCATGGGGTCGCAAAGAGGCGGACACGACTGAGCGACTTCACCTCACCTTAAAGGCTGCTGGGAGGAAGGCTTAGGGAGGCATAGGAAAAAATGGTGGGGGACTGTGGATCTTGGCTTTCTTCTAATCCTTAGGGAAATATTTCAACATTTAAAAAACATGTAATCACACCCAAAGATATTAGTTCAATGTCAGTACGGTTTCCATCACTCCGTTTCCCATCCCCAGCGCCCATCTGGGGCAGGTCTTCTCTTGTCCATGTGAAGCAGGAAGGAGTCCTTGAAGTCCTTAGGGCCACTGGGATCCGGCATTTTCGGGTGCCTCTCCATGTTCTCAGTAATGAAATCTTTCACCTCTTGAATCATGCTGTACAAGCACGTGTGTGTGCCAGGAAAGTGTTTTCAAGATGCCCGGGGAGATTTCAAACTCCTACAGGGTGGCAGACAAGGCCCCAGAACCCATTATACTCACTGGACTGGTTCTGTGAGTGTTGACGTTCTGAGCTGCACATATAGCAACATCCAAAGGCTATTATTTACCCTGCAGACTTGGAGGGTGTGGCTCCCCACCTGAGCACACTCACACACACATACTCACACACATACACTGACACTCACACACTCATTCACAGACACACACAGTGCCACGTGGACCTCTGCATCCAGCCCCAGTCACTGTCTCATCTGCTGAGGTTTCTTCTCTCGAAGGCCATCCTCGTCCAAGGCCTGCTTCTGACACCCAGACTGACGGATGGCTTCACCTGGGAGGGGTCAGGGCTTGGAGTGCACACATAAAACTGATCTCTCAATGCCTTCTGCCTTTGGTGATCAGGACAGAAATCATCTGACCTTTTCCCAGGGACTACCCATCCCGATTCCTGGCCCACCATGGACTCTTTAGCCTCACCTGGCTATAGAAGGAGCTGACAATGACAGAGCCCTCATTCATTAAATGTAGGAGCTGTAATAATTGAGCGTCCTTGTAATTAAAGTGCTCTTTGAAGACAGTGGAGGAGATGATGTTCTCAGTGATGGAGTTGAAGAGGAAGCGGGGATCCAGGTAGGCCCCTGAGGAGGAGCAGTCTGTCATGGTGGTCCCCTGCAATGTCCTTTTAGGAGACTGACCTGACTGGTGCCAGCCTAGCTTGTTTGATGGTTTTCCTCTTTTTTTTTTACTTTCATTGTCCCTTTCTGTCTCCCCTTTTCTTCTTAGGAATGTCCACATCTGTGTCTCTTGTAGTTTTTCTTGCTGTCTGTCTTGGGCTGACTTTCTCTGGTCTTATCTTTGACTCTTTATTTCAGACTCACTCCTTCTTCTCTGTTCTCTCTCCACCTCTCCATCTACCCTTATGGCCTCTCTCCTTGACCTCACTGGTATTCCATGTTCCTCTGACTCTGTATCTCTCTTTACCTTTATCTTTCTATGGCTTTTTCTTGCAGCTTCTGCTCCCGGACTCATTCATTCAATGGCCTCAGCGTGTCTCTGTCTTTTGTTTTCTCTCTGCCTCTGGTTTCTTGTGCTTCTGGCTGCTTTCTCTGCCTGTTTCTCTCTCTGCCTCTGCTGGTCTCACTTTGTCTCTCTCTCTACCATCTTCTGTTTTTCTGTCTATTCCTTCTCTCTATTCCTGAACCTGTCTCTGCATCTCTCTCTCCCACTCTCTCTCACCCCATCTCATCCCCCGCCTCCACCCAGCCCACACTCACCCAGCTCCTCCACCAGACACTGAGCCCCCTCCTTGATTCGTTCCTCCATACTCTGCTTCCTCATCCCAAAGTCCTTCAGGGTGGTCACAGAGAATTGCTGTAGAACCTTCCAAGATAGTCCACTGGCAAACCCACACCCAATGGTGGGACACAGAGAGAAGGTTTTGAAGGCACATAGGATAGTCCCTCGCCCTCTCCCTAATCCTCACCCTCGTCCCCCACTCACCTGTTCCCTGGAAGACAGGGTCAATGATGGCGACGTGCCCTCGGCCAGAGGACGCCACAGCCTGATCCACCGGGGCCTCCCTCATTGCTTCATACCCCAACAGGATGACAGCGGGCCGAGACTCCAGGTAGACGGTAAAGACATCCCTGTATTTCTCCTGGAGCTGTGGGGGCAGAGTCCAGGTCTCACTCTCTGACTCAAGAAAAGGATCTCCACCTCACCCCTGCATCACACCTTCCAGCTAGCCTACCCTGCAGGCTACAGCCCCATCAGGGAAGAGCAGAGGCTGGAACTCTGTGGTCTCCTCCAGCCTCACATATATCACCTGACCCCAAGCATCCTCCTCTCTTGGCTTTTCCAAGAGCCCTCCCAGCTTTGCTTTTAAGAATTACAGAGACTCCCCACATCCACGCTATAGAATCTCTCCTTCTCAGCCCACACAGGACCACAGCTCAAAGTCTCAAGTCTATCAGAATCTCCCTCTCCAAAGGAAACCCTCCTGCACTGTCGGTGTAGCCACTACGGTGCAGCCACCATAGAGAATAGAATGGATGTTCCTCAAAAATACAAAAAATAGAGTTTCCATATGGCCCAGCCATCCCACTCCCTAGGCATATGTCTGGAGAAAACCATAATTCAGAAAGATACATGCACCCCAGTGTTCAGTCCAGCACTATTTACAATAGCCAGGACGTGGAAGCAACCTAAACGCCCATCGACAGAGGAGTGGATAAAAAAAGTGTGACACATATATACAATGGACAATCATCCAGCCATGAAAGAGAATGAAGTGACGCCGTTTGCACTGACACAGACGGACTTGGGACTGCCAAACTGAGTGAAGGAAGGCAAATGGAAAAGGCAAATATGTGGTGCCACATATATGTGAAATCTTAAAAAATGGTACTAGAAAGCCTATCTAGAAACAGTAATTGAGTCACAGATGCAGAAAACAAACTTATTTACCTAGAGGGAAAGTGGGGAAGGATAACTTGGGAGACTGGTTTGACATATACTCAGGATACTATACAAAATAGGTAACTGATAAGAACTTACTGCATAACACAGAGAAGTCTGCTCAGTTCTCTGTAATGACCTATATGGGGATGGAGTCTAAAAGAGAGTGGGTGTGTATGTGTGTGTGTGTGTGTGTGTGTGTGTCTGACTCACTTTGCTGCACCAGAAACCAACATGCCATTAGAAATCAACTACACTCCAATAAAAAAGCAATTAATATTGTGAAACAGAAATTGTCACAAATACAAAAAAACAAACTTACAGTAACCAAGGATAAAAGAAGGGAGGGATTACTTGGGAGACTGGGATTAACACATGTACATTAATATACATAAAATAGATAACTAATGAAAATTTACTGTATAGCACAGGGAACTCTACTCAATACTCTATAGTGACTTAGAAAAGAATCTTAGAGTGTGTGTGTGTGTTAGTCACTGAGTCGTGTGCAACTATTTGTGATCCCATGGACTTTAGCCCACCAGGCTCCTCTGTCTGTGAGATTTTCCAGGCAAGAATATTGGAGTGGATTGCCATTCCCTTCTCCAGGGGATCTCTCAACCCAGGGGCTGAACGTAGGTCTCCCACATTGCAGGCAGATTCTTTACTGTCTGAGCCATTAGGGAAGACCATAAAAAGAGTGGGTATATCTATATGTATAATTGATTCACTTTGCTAGCCAGCAGAAACTAACAAGACATCTAGAATCAACTAGACCCCAATACAGAGTGATTAGAGAAATAAGACAGGACTCCCTGTGGTACAGTGGATAAGAATCCTCCTGCCACTGCAGGGGACACGGGTTTGTGCCGGGGTCCAGCCCCAGTGGATCCAGGGTGATTCGAAGGTGGAGACAGTCGGCGTCCACCTTGGAAAATACATATTTAGTTACAGATATATAGGGAGATTAGAAACGGATAGTGTAGTAGGAAAATTAGTGGAGAAAAAGAGGCTGAATAACTTGGTTCACATGGAATACCATCCATGCTCCAGATGTGAATTCAGCCAGAAAAACGGGGAGCAAGAAGGAACGACATGCGGGAGTCAGTCTTTCCAGGAACTGATCCCATTTCTTTATTTTTCAGGTTTTCTTATATACCTTTTCTTACATATAGGGATGAATACGGAGTCACGTGGGGATCAGCAGTCCTGACCTTTATCAAAATCAGGTGCTTTACATAAAAAAGGTCTTAGGAGTTTTACATCATCTTTAAGCCATTTCTGCCTGCTGACATTTACAACCCTTTCTTTCTGATAACCAAAAACTTATTTTTCCAAGCGTGTTTTTCTTAAACCAGGGACCACCCTCCAAATAAAGTTGCATTCCTATAGGGTGAGGGTATAGTGAGTTACAATCAAGAAAGGAATTTATTTAACCCAAGGTTAACATGATTAATCTTAAAGGTTGATTCTTATTTCTCCTATACGCTTAAAGGTTAATACTTATTTCTCCTATATGCTAGTTATATTTATTATAAGGGCAGGGAATATGGAGATCTAGCAGGAAACATCAGCCCAACAAATAAAAATCCTTTCACCAATGTTCCTCTTAAGATCTACTTAGTCTTAAGATAGTGATAAAGTTAAATTTTTACATAGCAAGGACACAGTGATTTATAACAAAGTAGAGTGATCTATAACAAAAGAGAAAATTCATTAACTCAAAAAGTCTAGTATTGCTAACATCAAAAATTACTATATTTCCTTTTCTATATTCCAAACACATTGATTAATATACCCCCAGGTGCCTAAGGATATGGAGGCCTGGCGGCAATCATTGACTCAACAAGAAGAAAAAACCCTGTGCTAATTAAGACTTTCAAAATCCTCCAAACCTCTCTGTGCTATTTATGGTTGAGAGGTTGTCACACAAGCTGTCTGTCAGCAGAGAGGTTTGACCTGAGACATCCTTGTCCCACCCAGGGCAGGGAATTAGCAGCAATTATTGACACAACAAATGAAAAACCCTTCACTGATATAATTCCTAACCAACCCACTATACTAATAATTTCTAACTTCCCAAAAGAATTTGCCTTTAGTAAGTTAAAAACATCTCGTGCCTCTCATGGTTGGAGGGCTGTTGTGGCTGGATGAACCTATACAGGCAGGCTAGATAGCCTTCAGAGTTTCTAAGTTGAAACACTCTAGTCACGCCCAGGAATTTTTATTGCCTTGGAGCTGCATATTTACTCCGTCTCCAAGAGAAACGGTTATGGGGGAGAGCCCCCTATAAAGTATTCTGGTTGTGGGGTAGATGCTCGGGAACAGGGGGTTCCCTGAGGCTTGATCACGCCTTTGTGTATGCCAAGCTTCCTTCCTCATGACCTTTGCCATAGGTGGAGTTCCTCACGCTGGCTCCCGGCAGGTTTGATCCCTGGACCGAGAGGATCCCACAAGCTACAGAGCAGCCAAGTCCATGCACCACAACCACTGAAGTCCATGTGCCCAGAGCCCGTTCCCCTCAACAAGAGAAGCCACCACAACGCGAAGCCCACACACCTCAGCAAGAGGAGCCCCTGCTCTCTTCAACTAAAGAGCCCACAAGCAGCCTCAAGACTCAGCTCGACCAAAAATAAAAAAATTTATTTAAAAAGACGGCCTTAAGGAGCAACTCTTTCACTGCACCTTCCAAAGTACTAATGATCATTACCTATCCTTACTATGACTACTTTTTGAAAACCCATTTGGCACTTGTTATTAAACTGTACTGGGAACTGTCTTAAAAGTTGTTTTTTTTTTTTTAAAGAAAAGACTCTTGCACCCTAATGTTGATTGCAGCACTATTCGCAATAAGGAAGAAACAGAAGCAACGTACTTGTGCATTGACAGAGGCTTGGGCAAGAAGATATGGTGTATGTAGACAGTGAAATATTACTTAGCCATAAAAAGAACAAAATAATGCCATTCACAGCAACATGGATGGACCTAGGTTATCCATTATCTAGATCATTCACTTACAAAGTGAAGTAAGAAAGAGAACAAGTACCTTATGATGTTGTCAATATATGGAATACAGTTTTTTTAAATGATACAAATGAACTTATTTCCAAAACAGAAACAGAGTCACAGATGTAGAAAACAAATTTATGGTTACTGAAGAGAAAATATAAGGCAGGGAGGCGGGACAGGATAAATTAGGAGTTTGGGGTTAACATACACACCCATCTATATATTAATATAAAACAGATAATCAACGAGGACCTCTATATAGCAGGGAACTCTACTCAATATTCTGTAATAGCCTGTATGGGCAAAGAATTAGAAAAGAATGAATATATGGATATGTTTAACTGAATCACTTCTCTGTACAGCTGAAACTAACACAAGAGTGTAAATCAACTATACTCCAATAAACTATTTTAATTTAAAAAAAAGATATTTCTCTCTTCACTCAACCCATCCTCCACTCCTTTTCATAGGAATTCTGGTAGCCTCTCTATCCCATATCTAGGGCCAGATCATGGCTGGAAGAAGACAGCTCCCAAGGGAGTCTGGGGAATCCCATCCAAAGTTGACCTGCCTCCCCCAGCTCCCTTGCTAACTGGGAGCTGTTTCCCATTCACCCCACCTCTTGCTTTCCACCCCCTGGTGCCCCTTCCATCTCACCGCCTGCAATGACTTGAGTAAATCCTTGGGGTTCATTTGCAAAATGTTTCCCAGGAAGGGCAGAGGCCAGGGTCCAGCAGGGAGGCGGCCCCAGGAGGCAGGGGCACCCCAGAGGCGCAGGAGGCCAATGAAGAGAATGAGGAGCAGGATGGCAGAGAGCCATGGTCCATGCCTACCTTCCATCCAACGTTCCTCTAAAAATGTAGGTGTCTCTGTTCTTTGTTATTTTGCCCGATGAGTGTGGAGGTTGTGCCAGGATTCTGCCTTGGCAGAACTCCTGCTAATTCTCCAGAGACAAGAGAGAGCAGGGGTTGCAGAGGCCACGAGGTTTTATCATCTCAGCAGATCCCAAGCCAGCTCCCACGGGCCTCTGATGGGCTGGAGTTGTCCTGGTGGGCGATGCCACTGAACAGAGAGCACGTCCCCCATGGAAGAGGGGGTGGTGCCAGCTGAAGGAACTTGTGGCGGCTGCACTTAGGGTGGTGGCCCTGCAAGGGTGGCTCTCAGACATTTTATCAGTGAGTGGCATTGCAACATAAGAGATTAAGCGTAGCTGGCCAGCAGAGGCGGGCGTCCTGTGCCCACTGGGGACAGGGGTGTGTCTGTGCATCTGTGAAGCATGAGGTGTAGAGGAGGAGGTGGGGTCCTGATGGAAGACCTAACTCTGTGTGGTCTGGGTTTAGGGGTTCATTGCTTTTTTCATTCATCCACCAGCAAATATTGTAGATACCTGTCACCTACCACACACTGCCTCAGGTGCTGACGGTAGAGTGTTGTTGCTGCTGCTGCTGCTGCTAAGTCTCTTCAGTCATGTCCAACTCTGTGTGACCCCATAGATGGCAGCCCATCAGGCTCCCCTGTCCCTGAGATTCTCCAGGCAAGAACACTGGAGTGGGTTGCCATTTCCTTCTCCGATGCATGAAAGTGAAAAGTGAAAGTGAAGTCGTTCAGTCATGTCGACTCTTAGCGACCCCATGGACTGCAGTCTACCAGGCTCCCCCGTCCATGGGATTTTCCAGGGAAGAGTACTGGAGTGGGGTGCCATTGCCTTCTCTGTGGTAGAGTGTTAAACAAGACAATAGGTTTTCCCTCAAGGAACAAGCATTGAGATGAAGCAGTTCTCACCTTCTGGAACGATCTCCAGTGATCTGACAATCAATGAGTTGTCTGTAAGCTGGCAGGGATCACCACCGGACCCAAGAATGTCAGGCTTCTGATGTTTATTTGCAGCTCGGGGCATTGGAAGGGGGATTTCAGGGAATCCAAGACCCCTCTATAGAGCCACACAGCTCAGGGGCCATGGGCTGAGGTCCTTCATGGGAGGAGGGAGGCGGGAGAAGCAGGAAGATGAATAAGAAGGACCACTCTGTGTAACCCAGGGTCTACAACATGGATGTACCTCAAAAACACCACACTAAGTGAAAGAATCCAGACACGAAGGAACACACATTGTATGATCCGTTTATATGAAATGTGCAGAACAGCAAATTCATGGAGACAGCAAGCATTTGGTTTTGCCAGGGGTTGAGCACAAGGGAAAATGGGGAATGATTACTAAAGGGTACCAGGTTTTCCTCTAGGTGATGAAAATGTTTGAAACTAGATGATGGTGATGGCCAGGATTGTGAATGAACTAAGTGCCACCTCGTTATACACTTGAGATTGGTTAATTACAAGATATGAACTTCATCTTCATTTTAAACTCTATCTCGGGGACAGAAAGGAAGCTGTGTGAAGAGTTTGGGTTCAAGAGCCAGGGACCCAGAGTGTGAATCTCGCTTGTCCACTCACTAGCCAGGTCACCTCAGACCATGCTGGCCATTGCATGGCCTCTGTTTCCTCATCTGTACAATGGGCATGATCATCGTACTCACTGCATGGGGCTACTGGAAGGACTCAAGGGAGCTCATGGATGCACAGATCATGGAGCCCAAGGTGTGGAGAAAGGGAGGCTGTGGTTATTCTCAAGAAGGGAATAGTCACTTGGGTAAGCTCTGGTGCAGAGGCAGAAATGCCAAGAGATACTGAGGCAAGTTTTCATTCTTTGCCTCATTTATTTAGCCAAATATATATATATAGTATACATCACTTGTGGAATTCTGTTAATAGGTGAAAGGAAAACACCTCCTTGAGTTTAGAAGAGCTACAGAAGGACAGAAGGAGGTGAGATGCAGATGGGACTTTCCCATGGAGGTGGCATCCATGGAGGGGAGGGATGCTGGCTCACAGCACAGCCTGTCCAGAGGCAGGAAGACAGAGGGAGAGTTCAGGAGCCATTCTCTGCAGAGGTGGGGACACACATGACCCTGGCATCCTTGATCGGCTTCCCTCAGCCTCTTTGACGGGGCAGGAACTGGATCTGGTAGTTTGGGGGCACGTTGCCCACCCCACTCTCCTGGGGAGTAAGGTCGATGTCCTCAGGGGCCACGGGGCTGGCCACGGAGAAGTTCTGGAGGATGGTGGTGAAGAAGAGGAATAACTCGGTGCGGGCGATGCCTTCGCCAAGACAGATACGCTTCCCTGTGAGGACAGAACCGAGGTTCACAATGTGGACATGAGGCACAGAATCTCAGGCCACAGTGTGCATCGGGGCAGAGCACATACTTTGTCTTGTCGCACCCTAAAGCCCAGACACCTGTGTTCATTGCAACAAAGTTGTGTGGGATTAGCCTTTAACCTGTAGTCCGGTGCTCTTGAGGATTTCAAAACTCTCTAGCCGTGCCAATTGGGGGGGGGGCTTGTTTGATTTCCAGAGAGTTCTGTAGCCCCAGAGTGGAAAGATGTTGACTATGTGTGTGTGTGTTCATCTGCCTGCTCTACAGACTGGTCATATTTCTGCTTTATTTTTTTTGTTTTTCTTCCTCCTTTTGGGAGGTTTGTTCCCTTTTTTTTGGGGTTTTTTGAAGATAAAGAAGTTAGTGTTTTCTAAGAATTTTTGAAGAAGACCTGACCGATTCAGTTCAGTTCAGTCGCTCAGTTGTGTCCAACTCTTTGCAACCCCATGGACTGCAGCACGCCAGGCCTCCCTGTCCATCACCAACTCCCAGAGTTTACTCAAACTCATGTCCGTCGAGTCGGTGATGCAATCCAACCATCTCATCCTCTGTCGTCCCCGTCTCCTCCCACCTTCAATCTTTCCCAGCATCAGAGTCTTTTCATATGAGTCAGTTCTTTTCATCAGGTGGCCAAAGTATTGGAGCTTCAGCTTCAGCATCCATCCTTCCAATGAATATTCAGGACTGATCTCCCTTTAGGCTGGCCTGTTACTAAAGGCAAATATAGTGCGTACCTGTGTTGGTCTCTGGGTGTGTGTCGTGGAGGTTTGTGTGCCAGGTGTGTGTCTGGCCCTGTGTGTATTGACATGTCTCTGTGTTTTCTTCTTATCTCAGCCTGGGAGCCATGGGCTCCAGGAGTTCTGGGGAGGAAAAAAAACAAACAATAACTCGTAACATTGTGTGCAGGACTGATGGTCATGGGATGTGAGTGGACAGCTTCCAAGAGATTCTCGGAGGCATATGGATCCCCCCACCACAGTTCTAAACCAGGAACTTGGAGGGAAGTGAGAATGGAAGGAGCCAGAAGAAAGGCTCAGAACCTGACAGCCTCTCTCTTAAAAAAAAAAAAAAAATTTAATATGATTTGAATTTTTTTTAGCTGCACCAAGCGGCCTTTGGGAACCTCAGTTCCCTGCTGCTGCTGCTGCTGCTAAGTCACTTCAGTTGTGTCCGACTCTATGCGACCCCATAGACGGCAGCCCACAAGGCTCCCCCGTCCCTGGGATTCTCCAGGCAAGAAGACTGGAGTGGGTTGCCATTTCCTTCTCCAATGCGTGAAAGTGAAAAGTGAAAGTGAAGTCACTCAGTCGTGTCCGACTCTTCACGACCCCATGGACTGCAGCCTTCCAGGCGCCTCTGTCCAGGGGATTCTCCGGGAAGAACACTGGAGTGGGGTGCCATCGCCTTCTCTGTCAGTTCCCCGACCAACGATCGAACCTTTACTCCCTGCTATGGAAGCTCAGAGTCAACCCCTGGATGGCCAAGGAATTCCCCCTCAAGTCTCCCAAGTGGTTAGACTTTATGCCCATTGGAGGTAACTGGAGAAGGGTCTACATCTTCTAGGCTCATTGAGAAGCTAGGACACAGCAGCATAGCAATACTCAGAGCGGCGCCCAGCTGATTCTTCTCCTGTAACTGCTTCTGCAACTGGGCTCTTCCAGGAACAGTCTGGCTCCTGCTCCCTCCAAGCCGGGCCTTCCCATCCCTCGGGCTCTGCAGCTGGACACCCTCTGGCTCTTTCTCTCTGCCCACGGCCGTCTGCCTCAGCCTTTTTCTCAGTCTATACCTTCTGCCAGGCACTGTATTTCTCTCTTTCTCTTCCCTGCTCCGCCTTCTTGAATCTTACATAACTCCCTTTCGAGTCTGATCCTCCCTGCCGCGCTCTTGCATTTTTTCCACTCTTGCTGCACAATCTCTCCTTCCCTCTCCTCCAGCGTTTCTTCCTCGCTGCTTATGTCACTCTCTTTTTCCTCTCTCTCTCTTACTCTTTCTCAGCCTCTTCTTTCTCCACCTCCCTCTATTATGTCATATTCACTCTAAGTCTCTCCCTACCGCTCTCTCTCCTGTCTTTCCCTGTCTCTCTCTCTCTCTCACTCACTCTGGCCTCATCTTTGGTCTGTCTGTCTCTGTTTTTGTTTGCCACACCTCTGCCTCTCTTAAAACTTAGGACAAGACTGTTTAATGGAGAAACTGACCCTCACCCACCACCCAGACCCCACAGGTGCCCTGGCTCTCACTGAAGAAGACTAAGGAAGGAGGGGACACCCCTGCTGGTCCAGTGGATAAGACTCAAGCTCCCAATGCAGGGTAACTCGTTTGATCCCTGGTCGGGGAACTATTAATAAGATTCCCACATACTGCAACCGAGGCTGCGCAGGAACTACTGAGTCCACGTGCTCTAGAGCCCCTGCAACACAACACCCAGCGCAGCCAAACATTTAGAAAGAAATGAGAGAGGAAACCATTGCACTGGGCAGAGCTAGAGGCCTGAGTCACCTGAGTCACCTGTGCGATTCAAAACTAGGGACTTGATGCTGGGGTCCACCTTCCTCCCCAAGCAGGAGAACCTGGGGCATTGGGATTTCCTCTGGCTCGGATCAAAGAGCAGAGAATAGAGAGAGAGTGAAATCAAAGCAGGTCAAGACCCTCCCTGGCTCCCTAGTTCCAGCAGAAGAAATACAGACTTCTCCCAGTTTCAAGGCTCTTCACCTGAGCCCCAGCTGAGCTCTTCACCATTGTTGTTCAGTTGCTAAGTCATGTCCAGCTCTTTGCGACCCTATGGTCTGCAGGCACACTAGGGATTCCCTATCCTTTACCATCACTGAGAGTTTGCTCAAACTCATGTCCATTGAGTCAGTGATACTATCCAACCATCTCATCCTCTGTCACCCTCTTCTCCTGCCCTCAGTCCTTCTCAACATCGGGGTCTTTTCAAATGAGTCAGTTCTTCTCAGCAGGTGGCCAAAGTATTGGAGCTTCAGCTTCAGCATCAGCCCTTCCAATGAATATTCAGGGTCGATTTCCTTTAGGACTGACAGGTTTGATCTACTTGCAGTCCAAGGGACTCTCAAGAGTCTTCTCTAGCACCAGAATTCAAAAGCACCAGTTCTTCAGTGTTCAGCCTTCTTTATGGTCCATCTCTCAAATCCATACATGACTAGTGGAAAACCATAGCTTTGACTATACAGATCTTTGTTGGCAAAGTGATGTCTCTGCTTTTTAATACACCATCTAGGTTTGTCATAGCTTTTCTTCCAAGGAGCAAGCATCTTTTCGTTTCATGGCTGCAGTCATCATCTGCAGTGATTTTGGAGCCCAAGGAAATGAAATCTACCAGTTTCCACTTTCTCCCTATCTATTTGCCAGGAAGTGATGGAACTGGATGCCATGATCTTCATGGTCTGAATGTTCTTTCACCCTCATCAAGTGGCTCTTTAGTTCCTCTTCACTTCTCTTCTTCTTCGCCCTTCTCTTCTGTAACCCACATCCCAGTCTTCCTGAGTTCTTTCTCAGATGAGCCATGCCATCTCCACCTTCAGGCTCTGCCCTTGCTTCTCCCTCTGAGAGAACATGCCTTCCAGTGGCTGGTTGATACTCCCTCACGATGTCATCGCTTAGAAGACACTGTTTAGGGTAAGCTTCTCCTCACCGACCCACCAGGAGTAGTCAGTGTTTCCTGTTTGATGTTCCCAAAGCCCCCATTAGAGCAGTTATCATAATTATGATTCGTTACGTGAATAAGAGTTGGCCTCTGAGCACTTACTTTAGTCAAGGAGTTCTAAGCCCATGGCAACATTTATTCATTTAATTATAGATTTTTCTGTAACCATATGACCCATGCTTATCTCCCTTTGTTGGGCTGTACACTTCCTGGGGCAGGAACTGTGTCTCTTCGTGACTTGTCTGATGCGTTATCTTCAACCTCTGATAAAATGTTTGGCTCATAGTGGTGCTCAACAGATTTGATACCTGTGTGTAGAGAGGTATAATTGTGCCCTTACAGAGCTGTGCCATTGGGATATGACCTTGGTTCTCAAGCCCCCTCTAGCGTTGGCGTGAAGATGAGATGAGTTAATACAGGTAAAGCAACCGGCACAAATAAACGGCTCAATGAACAAAGACCTCTCCTTCATTGTCTTCATGAGGTCACGGCACCTGCACTCTGGAATGCAGGCCCAGCTTACCTATGGAGAAGGGCATGAAAGCATCATTTTTCTTCACTGCCCCATTGGCATCCAGAAAGTGGTCAGGGTTGAAGTCATCTGGTTTCTCAAAGTAACACGAGTCGTGGAGAGCAGAGCTCAGGATGGGATAGACTTCTGTGCCCTGAGGGAGGGTCACAAGATTGAAAGAGATCATCATTTCCTCCCCCAACCCACCCCTACATATAATGAACCAAGGGTGAGTGATAAAACCAAAAAGAGGTCAAGGTTGGCAGATGAAAGAGAACCCAGGAGACCCACACAAGGGAGAGATGGGAGCCCAGTGAGGTGCTGTACCTTGGGGAGGATGTACCCTCGGAAATGAGTGTCTTTGGTGACCATGTGGGGCACACCAATGGGGATGAGGTCCGCAAATCTCTGAATCTCATGGATGACTGCATCCGTGTATGGCATTTGGGCTCTGTCATCCAGGGCTGGAGGCCGATCTGAGCCAATCACCCGGTCAATCTCCTTGTGGACTCTCTCTGCACAGAAGAATGGGACCAGGGAACCTCACTTATATTTCTATGCTGGAACACAGTTCAATGTTCTATGAACCTTGGTCCCTTCATTTCCAGGCCAATGAGCCCAGAAAACCTATAGGGAATGGTTAGATCATTGACACCCCTCTGAGTAACGATTGTGGCAGGAGGCGAAGTGGGAAAACTGTAAGATTTCTCACCCATTGGTATCTAATGAATGTTATGGATATTCTCCCAACATACACAAGCAAACACACACACACATGTGAACCCCAGTTTTGCTCAGAATTTCAGACTAAGAACTCAAGGCTATGAACCTATCAAAGTTCCTCCTCTAAGATGAGTAGAAAGTGAGCTAATATTTATTGTGTGTTTATTATAGGGAGGCACTGTGCTAGGTCCTCAGGAATATAGTTGTGAAATACACCAGTGGATTAACCCATGAACAGCTGGGTAAATAAATGAGTACATCAATCAGTAGATCGATCAGCAGATCAATTCATGAGTGGAAAGACTGGTAAATGGGAGAAGGCTAATGAGTGGATGCATTATTAACTCATCAAAGGTTAATTTATTACTAAATGATCCATAGACAAATAAATAAATGAACTTGATGAACCAATGACTCATAGGAATGGCTGGATGGCTAAATTCATGGAAGAACATGAGAACGAGTACATTTAAAGGAACAGGTAAGCAGAGGAAAAAGTGGGTGGTAGGATGGACTTAATGACAGATGTGTAAATCAAGGTGAATAAATGAGTGAATTATTAAACAAACAAATGAAAAGATAGATGGATGAAGGATGGAGTGAAAAACAAGTGATGGAAGGATTAAGGTCTGTAACCAATTTTAGAAAAACAGATGGACACATGAATGAAGGAAGGGACAGATGACTCAATGACAAACAGTTCCTTCAATGAATCACTGTTTCAAATGATCAGTAGATGAACCAGTTTGTCCAAATAAAGCATGGATATATATATCCTAGATGAGTCATAGATGAAAGAATCTGAGTGCACAGGTTGACTGATGAGTTGAAAGGACAGATGGATAAATGATGGGTCGATCTTTAAGTGATAGGAGAAATAGTGGGAAAACAGATTGACAGATTTTTTTTTTTTTTTTTTTTGCTACACTGTGCTACTTGCCAAATCTTAGTTTCCTGACCAGGGATTGAACCCAGGGCCATGGTAGTGAAAGCGCTGAGTCCTAACCACTGGACCTCCAGGGAATGCCCCAGAGTGACAGATTCTTCGTTCATCCGTCCACCAGCAGGGCTGGCTGAGTTGGGTGGATCATTCAAGAGCTGCACTGCTCGGGGGACTTCCCTGGTGGTCCAGTGCTTAAGACTGCACACTGCCACAGCATGGGGTGCAAATTCCATCCCTGGTCAGGGGTCAAGTGAAGAAGAAAAACAAAAACAACCTTCAGGGCTCCTGGTATAAGAGGGGAATGCTGCCTCTCCCATTCACCAAAGACCTCTAGCCCCATTTCTGTACCTGCAAAGGGGTCAGAACCCCTCCCCAGTGTCTGTCCCCAGCTCGCCCACCTGCAATGTGGGGGTATTTGAGCATGAGCAGGAACCCATAGCGGAGCGTGGTGCTGGTTGTCTCCGTGCCAGCAAAGAAGAGCGACAGAGTAGACATGATGAGGTTCCGATGATCGAACTGGCTTTGGGGGTCGGACTTATCCTGAAACCAGACGGATGGGGTTCACATCAGGGGAGGCCGGGGGCCCTGCTGCCCACACCTCTTCTCTCCAGGTCCCTCCACCTGGTTCTGGCCCTTCCCCCTTTCCTCTATGCTCTGAGTGTCCACCATCTCTCTACCTCCGTCTCAATCTCTCTTCGCTCTGTCTTGCTCTGTTTCAATCATCTTGCATCTCTTTGGTGTGTTTGTGCCCCTTCCTCTCCGTCTCTTTCTGCCTCTGTGACTCTTTTCACCAGCTGCTGCAGTTTTCCCCCTTGGCCTGTATTTCCATACCTCTGTCTCCTCCCTACCATCTCCCCACTCTTTCCTCTCTCCCTCTGCTCCCTTAGGAATCTCCCCTCCCCCCCTCCCTCCCGCCACTGCTCCACGCCTTTCCTGTCCCTTCTCACTCTGTCCCTTCTCACTCCGCATCTTTTGTTCTCCTCCCTTCCACCCCCATTGCCTCTCCCAAATCCCACTTTTTCCATGCGGAGCAGGTAGCAGTCAATGAAATCCCGGGGGCACTGGGGTCGAGGGTCTCCCGGTGCTTCTCCACACTGCGGCCAATGAAGTCGTTGACTTCCTGCAGGTTTTTGTAGATTTGCCTGTGTGAGCCAGGAAAGTACTTCAAGAAGCTGGAGTAGAGCTCGAACAGCTGCAGGAGAGAAGGGGCTGTGAGGCCCTTGCCGGGTTGAGCTAGCCAGTCACAGGGAGGGACAGCCCTTCTGGACCCCAGTACCTTCACAAGGGATCTCTGTTCTCCTGCCTCTCTCTGCCTCTCTGGGGTGTCTTGGTCTCCCTGTCTCTGTCTCCCTCTGGCCCTTACTCTGTGTCTGAGCCCCTCACTCACTGCTTCTGTGTCTCCTCTGTGTAAGAGACCACACTTTTCTCTTTCTGCCTCTCTCCCCTCTCCTTGTGTCTTCTTCTCAGTCTCTGGCCCACCTCTCCCTCTCCTTTCCACCTCTCCTCATCTCCGTGGGTCTCTTGCTCATCCACCCTCTGCCCTGTCCCTGCCCACCCCAGCCGGTTTATCTGTTCTGCTCACCTCACTCTATCTTTCAACCTCTTGCATCGTCCTTGCTGTGTCAGGCGTTGATAACATGATGCTTACACAGAATGAAGCTGCTGACTATTTGGGAGCATATGTCTATTGCTTTGCCTAATGATAAATGTAACATCTAACTTGTTGCCAACAGTTGCAAAAATGCAGGATAGTATAAATTATGATGTGGAATTTCTCCTTCACCTGTCCTTCTAGAGATAACATGGTTAACTGTTTGGCAGATCTCCTTCCAGACTTTTCCCCTTTCTGTGGTTCTCTGTGAGAGGAGAAAATTGAAACCCCATGTTGGACTTCTGCACATACTCATCTGAACCTCTTTCCAGATTTTCCAGGCCTGACTCTCCACTAGGATGTCATGGGAATTTGTATTTTCAATATTTGTTCCTGTGACTCTGACCTGCACTCTCGGTTGAGAACAGCAGCCAGGCAGACTTTTCTGAAGTTTCACTTTTTAATCTAACATACAATAGGGGTGGGGGTTTCCCTGGTGGCTCAGAAGGTAAAGAATCTGCCTACGATGCCGGGGTCTGGGTTAGATCCCTGGGTCGGGAAGATCCCCTGGAGGAGGAAATGGCAACCCCTTCCCCTTTCGTGCCTGGAGAACCCCATCGACAGAGGGCCAGTCCGCCAGTCCATGGGGTCACAGAGAGTCAGACACGACTGAGGACTAGCACTTTCACTTTTCCCAATGGGGGTATTTCTAGGTTGACTGGGAAAGACAAACTTTATCATTTTGTTTTAAACGAGGAGCGTGTTCATGGGTGTGTCTTTGATTCCTCTCTCTGTTTCTCCCTCCTCCATCACTCCCTTTTCTTCCTCTTACTCTCTCAGTCCTGTCTCACCATCTCTCCCTTCCCCCAGGTCTCTGTGTCCCCCCTCTGTCTCTCTCTCTGTTGTCTTCGCCCCTCTTCTGGCTGGAAGCTGCATTTCCGGTTCGCAAAAGCAAATCACCCCTCTCCCCTGCCTGGATGTCCACCTGAGCTCTGCCCTCTCAGACCTGGCTGGACAGGGAGCTGATGAGCACGAAAGATTGGAATAACAACTCCAGCAGCCTCAGGAACTCAGGATCTCTGTAGTCAAAGCGTTTTCCGAAGACAATGGAGCAGATGATGTTGGCGGTGATGGAGTGGAAGTAGAAGACAGGATCCTGGAGGGCTCCTAGAGGGAAAGGGGTGGGTTGTAGGGCACAGACTCAAATGCCTGGGGACCTGTCTCTGTGTGACTCTCCTCTATCACTCAGTCACACACACACAAAAACAACAAACCGGAATCATAACAGCCAACACTCGCTAGCCTGGAAGTTGTGCCAGGCCCTATCCTAAGCACTTCACATATTATTTTATTAAATCCTCATCTCAGTCCTGTGAAGAAGGTGCAGAGCAGGCATTCAGTCAATTGCATGTGCCATTTACATAGCTCTGTTCTCCTGGTCCCTTCACTGTCTGCCCTGCCCCCCCCATCTTCTTTGTCCACCTCTAGAGTTCTCTGGTCTTTGGGGAACTGTTCTGCACTTGATTGCTGATGTCTAGATGTGCCAAGCTCGCCCCAGTCGGAGGCAGGGTGGGCTGTGCACCCAGGAGTGTCAGGTCAGTGCAGTCTCTCTCCCTGGGGCTTGCCTGTCCATCATCTCTTGTTCCCTTGCACACCCTTTCCTGCGCCTGTCTCTCTCTAATCTTCGTGCCTCAGTTTCTCTCTGCCGTTGTTCCTTCCTGCCTCTCTGAGTCTCCTCTCTTTTGCCTCGGTCCCTCCATCTCTGTCTCTTTCTTCCTCTCTGTGTCTCCATCTGAATCCCTCTGTCTCTTCTTGTCTTTCTTCTGAGTCCCTCTGCCTTTATACCTCTATAGCTCCCTGTGGCTCTGCCTCTTCCTCCCAGACTCTCCATTTATGTCTCAAAATCTCTTAAGAAAGCATCTTGTCACCTCTATGTCTCAGACACATGTTTCTGAGGAATCCTAAAACCACCGGAAGTGCCCACCTGACTTCCTAAGAGCAGAAAACCCTGTCTGCCCCCCTTGCTCACTGCCAGTTGTTCACCTAAAGAAAGGAAAACACAATTTGTCCTTTTTAAAAAATCTAAAAAAAATAAAATTCAATTTAAAAATTAAAAATTCTGTTTCTTTTCTACTTTCTTTTTATTGCAAGTCACATTTGGGCCCTTGACAGATACAATCAAACCATGAACTGGTTCCCCTGAACACAGGCAATTAACATGCTATTTACCGTGTGAGTCGTCTTCGAGTTCCTCTCTTGACACTACACTTCTGTATCTCTCCTGCCCCTGCATTTCTCACCTACCCACCTCTGCCCCGTCTCTCTGCCCCTCTCTGTCCCTGCTCCTCTGACGGTCTCCCAAGCTCTGTCTCCTCTCTGTCTCTACATCCCTCCTCTGCCCACCTATACCCTCTGTCTTTGGGCTACAGTCCTCACGCAGCTTCCCATGTTTCTCTCCTGCCCACTCTCCGCCCCAGGGCTCACCCTGGGATTTCCGCAGCTCCTCCACCAGACACTGAGCCTCCTCCTGAATCCGCTCCTCCACGCTCCGCTTTCCCATCCCGAAGTCCCTCATGGTGGCCAGAGAGAATCGCCGAAGGGCCTTCCAACGTTCCCCGTTGGCAAAGACAACACCTAGGGTTTAGGAGAGGCTTGGGTTCAAGAGGAATTTTCAAGGAAATTCTGGGTCCCGCTTCACACCTTCCCTTCCCTTCTCAGCCTCACCCTCCCCAATCCCCATCCTCCATCCCCTGTCCCTTCCCTGAGGCCCTGAGGCCCTTACCGTGTCCCTGGACAACTGGGTCAACAACAGCAATCTTCGCTCGGCCAGAGAAGACCTCGGCCTGGTCCACCAGGGCCTCCCGAATGGCCTCTGTCCCACATAGTATGACCACTGGCCTGGGCCCCAGGTACACCGTGAAGACATCCCCATATTTCTGTTGGAACTGCCAAGCACACGCACAGCCAGGGTTGCTATTAGTCAGTATGCACCTCTGTTGCCATCTCCACTCTTAAACCAGGAAAACACGTGTGTGTGTGTGTGTGTGTGTGTGTGTGTGTGTGTGTGTGTGTGTGTTAGTCACTCAGTTGTTTCTGACTCTTTGAGACCCCATAGACTGTAGCCCGTCAGACTTCTCTATCCATGGAATTCTCCAGGCAAGAATACTGGAGTGGGTTGCCATGTCCTTCTCCAGGGGATCTTTCCAAACCAGGGATTGAACCTGGGTCTCCTGTATTGCAAGCAAACTCTTTACCATCTGAGCCACCAGGGAAGCCCTACAACACTTGCATATAGACTGGTAATTAAACACTTGCATATAGGTTGGTAATTAAACACTTGCATATAGGTTGGTAATAGATTGATAACTAGCCATTGCCCCCAAGACCTTACACCCCAGTCTTCCTTCTTGCTTCCCAGAACCCAGCAGCTAAAAGATTAACCCATGACCCAGCCCAGTCCACACTGGTTGGCTTGGTTGGTGTCTTAAGCAGCGTGTGTGGGCTAAGTCACTTCAGTCGTGTCCAACTCTTTATGATCCTATGGACTGTAGTCCACCAGACTCCTCTACCCATAGGATTCTCCAGGCAAGAATACTGGAGTGGGCTGCCATGCTCTCCTCCAGAGGATCTTTCTGACCCAGGGATCGAACCAACGGCTCTTACATCTCCTGCATTGACAGATGGGTTCTTTACCACTAGCACCACCTGGAAAGCCCCCAAGAAGCACAGATGGTTAAATATTCCTATTAATAATTTCACCCAAGCCCAGGTGATATTAGTTGAGTCTGGTGAGATCTCCCTGGCATCTCAACTAAAGAATCATCCTTCTTGGAACTTCCCTGACGGTCCACTGGCTAAGACTCTGAGCTCCCAATGCAGGGACCCGTGTTCAATCCCTGCTCAGGGAACTGGATCCCATTAAGTATTTGTTGCAGTGAAGAGCAGCTAAGACCTAGCACAAGCAAACTAAATAAAAAAATATTTTTAAAAAAAATCATCCTTCTTGTGACCCACCTTCAACCCCCATCTGCCTCCTGGCAATTTCCCCAGAGAACCACCCACCCACTTGGGAGGCATGAAGGTAAAGTGATGGCCTTCTGGGGGTTATCATGAAATTTGAAAACTCATAACATCAAGTCTTGCCACTGGGGCAACAGCTCGACAGTATTTATTGAAGCTGGAGGCAGGTATACTGAGTAACTCAGCCACTTCATTCCCAGAAACACACTCAACTAAAATGCATACATGTGCTCAGCAAAATAAAAACCAAGGAGATTCATAGATGCCTTATAATAAATGCTCTGCAACATAGGGAATAAACAAGTAGTGATGAATTCATATTGTGGACTACTATGCAAACATGAAAAGAACAAACCACTGCTACAACCAACAACAAGAATGAAACTCACAGATGTAATGTTGAGTGAAAGCAACTAGACCCAGAAGAGTTCATATGTCGTAATTGTATTTATATGAAATTCAGAAACAGATAACAGGAACTAATGGTGTCAGAATAATAGGAGGGTAGTGACTGGAAGGGAGACTTAAGGAGGTTTCTGGGCATGAGCCAAGTTGTTACGTATCTGTATATCAACTCCATTAGTATGTTCATTTGAGAAAATTCACTGAACTGAGCACTTAGGATTTGTGTACTTTACCCTAAAGGTTAAACTTCAATTACAAATTGACTTACAGAAGAAGAAAGGCCAACAGCATGTGATATCACTTATACGTGGAAGCTAAAGTATGACACAGTCAGGGAACTAAGATTCTGCATGCTGCACAACGTGGCCAAAGAAATAATAATTAAATTAAGGTAACACAGTGCAAAAAAATTAAATAGTGACACAAATGAAACAAATATGACACACATTAGCATATCTAAGAACCAGAAACAGAATCGCAGACATAGAGAACAGACTGGCTGTTGTCAAGGGGGAGGACACGTGAGTGGAGAGGGAGGCTGGGCACAGCAGATGTGAGCGTCACATATGGAATGGACAGACAGTGAAGTCCTATTGCATAGCACAGGGAACTATATTCAATATCCTGAGACAAGCCATAATGAAAAAGAAGACTTTTAAAAAGGAATGCATGTATATGTACAACTGAATCACTTTGCTGTACAGCAGAAATCAGCAAAACTTGGTAAATCAACGATACTGCAGTTTCAAAAACTGATTTAAAAGTTGACTTAAAATTATAAAAAGGTTAAGTTTATTGAAAACTCTCTCACAGTGATAGAGACCAGCAAACCTCCTTCGCTGGTCTCCTTACTTCCTTTCCTGTGCTACCCACAATCCTTTCACTGCACACCCCACCCTATCTTGAAACCAGAGTGATCTGATTAAAATGTAAATTAATAACCCTAACCTGTTCAAACCACCCAGCACTCCTACTCCCCTGAGTAAGGCCTGAAGTTTCCCCTCGGTGGACAGAGCCCTGTGTGATGTTGCCCATCACCCCTCTGACACCTCCACCCACTCACACTGGTCCTTTGATCACACAGGTCCAGGCTCCCTGGGGCTCCCCAAACATGCTGAGCTTGCTCCTGCTGTTGAGTTCTGGCGCTGATACCTGTCAGTCATTGATATATTCAACAGGCATCTTTCAGGGTGTCTGATCATTGAAAAAGCAAGAGAGTTCCAGAAAAACATCTATTTCTGCTTTATTGACTATGCCAAAGCCTTTGACTGTGTGGATCACAATATGGAAAATTTTGAAAGAGATGGGAATACCAGACCACCTGACCTGCCTCTTGAGAAACCTATATGCAGGTCAGGAAGCAACAGTTCAAACTGGACATGGAACAACAGACTGGTTCCAAATAGGAAAAGGAGTACGTCAAGGCTGCATATTGTCACCCTGCTCATTTAACTTCTATACAGAGTACATCATGAGAAACGCTGGGCTGGAAGAAGCACAAGCTGGAATCAAGCTTGCCGGGAGAAATATCAGTCACCTCAGATATGCAGATGACACCACCCTTATGGCAGAAAGTGAAGAGGAACTAAAAGCCTCTTGATGAAAGTGAAAGTGGAGAGTGAAAAAGTTGGCTTAAAGCTCAACATTCAGAAAATGAAAATCATGGCATCTGGTCCCATCACTTCATGGGAAATAGATGGGGAAACAGTGGAAACAGTGTCAGACTTTAGTTTTCGGGGCTCCTAAATCACTACAGATGGTGACTGCAGCCATGAAATTAAAAGACGCTTACTCCTTGAAAGAAAAGTTATGACCAACCTAGACAGCATATGAAAAACAGAGACATTACTTTGGCAACAAAGGTCTGTCTAGTCAAGGCTATGGTTTTTCCTGTGGTCATGTATAGATGTGAGAGTTGGACTGCAAAGAAAGCTGAGTGCCAAAGAATTGATGCTTTTGAACTGTGGTGTTGGAGAAGACTCTTGAGAGTCCCTTGGACTGCAAGGAGATCCAACCAGTCCATTCTGAAGGAGGTCCACCTTGGGTGTTCTTTGGAAAGAATGATGCTGAAGCTGAAACTCCAGTAGTTTGGCCACCACATGGGAAGAGCTGACTCACTGGAAAAGACTCTGATGGTGGGAGGGATTGGGGGCAGGAGGAGAAGGGGACGACCAAGGATGAGATGGCTGGATGGCATCACTGACTCAATGGACGTGAGTCTGAGTGAACTCCAAGAGTTGGTGATGGACAGGGAGGCCTGGCGTGCTGCAGTTCATGGGGTCGCAAAGAGCTGGACATGACTGAGCGACTAAACTGAAGTGAACTGATCAGCAACAGGCAAGATGGAGCCTTTTCTTCACCACTCATTCTAAAGTAGCTTCAAGTAACTCCTGTCACTTTTTTAAAAATGTATATTTATTTTTAATTAGAGGATAATGACTTTACACCATTCTGTTGGTTTCTGCCGTATGTCAACATGAATCAGTCGTAGGCACACCTATATCCCCTCCCTCCTGAACCTCCTCCCCTCCTCCTGCCCCATCCCACTGCTCCAGGTTGTCACAGAGCTCTGGTTTGTAGCTCCCGCCTCTCTTGAAAATATCACCTCGCTTTATTTTAATCATAGTTCTTATCAACCTAGTATTTCCTTCTCTGTGTGCCCTAATGCCATATCATCAATGCCTAGAATGTTTCAGGGCACACAGAAGGTGCCCAATAAGTTACCATTGAATGAATGGAGTATTAATGAGCACTATACACTATCTAGTCCTCACAACTCTCTTATGAGGCAGGCATTCTTATCATCACGACCTCATCTTGCTGAAGAGAAGCTAAGATTCAATGAGTAAGAGTTGAATCTGGAACACAAACCCTCATCTGTCTGACTCCAGAAGGATTTGGCAATAAATCATGACACCCATTAACCTATGACCTCTCTTTCCTTCCCTCCCTCCCTCTTTCTCTCCCAACCTTTCTCTCTCTCTCTCCCCAAAGACTCAATGAGAACGGAGGATCATGGGGAATTCCTGGGGGTCCAGTGGCTGGAATTCCAAGCTCCCACTGTAGGGGGCATGAGTTCAATCCCTAGTTGGGTAATTAAGATCCCACATGCCACATGACATGACAAAAAAGAGGATCATGGACACACAGAGAACCCTTGCAAGGACTATAGAAGAGATTTAGGGGTCTGGAACTAGCAAAAATTTATGCAAAATGTTTGTGAATATTTGTGGGGGAGAGGATCTACTGTATCTTAAACGCCCAAAAGATTTAGTGATCTCCAAGTTGTCAGGAGAAACAGGAGAAGGGGTTTCAATCCCTGGGTTGGGAAGATCCTCTGGAGTAGAACATGGCAACCCACACCAGCATTCTTGCCTGGAGAATCCCATGGACAGAGCAGCCTGCCAGGCTACAGTCCATGGGGTCACAAAGAGTCGGACACAACTGAGTATGCATGTGATAACAATAAATAAAATAACAAATTGTTAGGCAGCTTCCATCTACGAAGGAGAAGAAAAGGCCTCCATGCTGGACTAACACGTCCCCTCTGTGAAGTCCCAGGGTGTAACTGCAGACCAGTGCCTTCCCCGGGCTGCCCTCACTATCTACTTCTCTAAGGTGAAGGCAACACCTCTTCTAGCCCACAAGGTGTTGTAACCAAGATTTGATGAATTCCCTCCACGATACAAATAAATCCTAGCCACACAGTTCTGAGTGAAGAAATTAAGTCCGGGTATTTCCATGAAAGTCCATGGTGTTTACCGTTGCGATGAAAACAAAATAATACGCACTTGGGGCCTCTACATCTGTGATAAAACACTCTCCCTTACAATCAAAGGGTGGTACAGTGGTTAAAAATCCACTTTCCAATCAGAGGACATGGGTTCGGTCCTTGGTCAGGGATCCCACATGCCACAGAGGAACTAAACCAGAGGGCCGCAGCTAGAGGGTCTCGAGCTCCGAGCCTGTGCACTCTAGTGCCCGTGCGCTCCACGTGAAGCTGGCACAGCACAGCTAGAGGAAGTCTGCACACCACAGCAAAGAGCTAGCGGAGCTAAAAAAAAACCTCATGGCAAGCCCAAGCCTCAGCAGTGTGGCCGCGGCAGGGGTTCTGCGGAGGCGACAGAGGCACCTGGGGCTGCTGGAAGTTACTGTCAAGTGTTCCCTGAGCCTGACCTGTTGGGGAGTGGGCTCACGGGTGTCGATTACACAGTGGGTGTGCTCGGTTGCTCGGTCATGTCTGACTCCTTGCAGTCCCATGGACTGTAGACCCCCAGGCTCCTCTGTCCATGGAATTTTCCAGGCAAGACTACTGGAGTGGGTTGCCATTTCCTACTCCAAGGGATATTCCCAACCAAGGATTCAAACCCACTGACAGGCAGATTCTTTACCACTGCACCACCTGGGAAGCCCGTGGATTACATTATTAATACATAAATAGATCATCAATCATGAAACCATGCCTAGAGAGCAGTGATGCAGGGCCTGGTAAACACTCCAGTGTCAGCTGCTCACTGCACATTAGTGTTCATGGTTAGTAAGAACTTTGGGCCTGGACTCCTGTTCTGTTCTCCCTCCCTCCTCCTCTTTGTCTGGCGCTGGCTGGGACCAATCTTTGACAACTTTTGTTGGCAGAGGAGAAACCTATTGACGGGTACTACCATCCCTTTTCTCCCTCTCTCCCTGTGGCAGGCAGGGACTCGGGAGAAGGGGACAGAGGAGCAGGGATTTCTATACCCCTGGCTCACACCCAGATACCTCTTCACGCCCGCCTGCCCTCTCCAGGGACAGTGCCCACACACTTCCAACTGAGCAAGGGATGCCTCTGACTGCCTGATCGCCATCCACCACACTTCAGCTCCACACATCCCTTCCTCATCGAACTTCCCACAGCCCATCCCTGAGCCTGGAAAGATGCCTCTCATCTACTGGTGAATGATCCCCAAGGACGGAGCCAAGGAGCCCCCCTCAGATCCCGCCCACCTGAGTCTCACCTTCAGGAAGGATTTGAGCAGGCCTTTTCTGTCCATCTGCAGAAGGTTCCCCAGGAAGGGCAGAGGACGGGGGCCAGGCGGGAGGTGGCCATGGGCCTTTGGGCGGCCTCTGGCCAGAAGGATCAAGAGTCCGGTGAGCACAGCAAAGAGAAGGAGAACGCTGAGCTCCATGGCCGAAGTCTGACGGTCTTCCAACCTGCTGGGCTTCTGGCTGAGTCTTTTATACTAAGCCTGTCCCCACACCCAGTTATGTAACATCATCCATTCCCTGGCATCCTCCGAGAGTGTGAACTCAAAAGAGAAGGAGCACACACTTCCTGCTCCGACAGTCAGCTGACCTGCTCCCCTGATACCTCTATAGCCCCTCCCTAGATGCTGGCAGAGACTCCGCGGGAGCAATGACTAGGTCCACATGAGTCTGTTTCCTTTTGTGGGTATGGAGAGCCCCCGCTGTCTCCCTGCTTTAGCTGTGTTAGTGGGTTTGTGTTTACATACTTCAGTGCATACCTGCTTGCATGTGTGTGCTTGCAGGATTCTTACACATGAAAAGGGTTTGTATTTATGTGAACATGCTCATGTGTGTTTCTATACATGACTGTGAGTGTGCTTACGCATGTGTCTCCACATGTGTGTGGACTTCTATGTATTTATGTGGGGTCTCACACCTGAAGGTGTGTCTGTGTTTTCGTGGTGGTGGTGGTGGTGGGGTGGGTCCGTGTGTGTGAGTCTGTGTGTGTGTGTTGTCTGCATCAGACAGTCCCTGTCACTACAGGGCTTGCAGACACTCAGCCTTTATCTCTGCAGGCCCCCTTCCTTCACCCTCCCTTCTGTGAGAGCCACAGATGGGAGAGGCAGGAGAAACAAAGCAACAGGGTGAGAGACAGCTCTGGGGTCCTCAGGTCTCTGATCGCCCTGAGTTTCCTCCCCTGCCTCCTGCTCTGGCTTCACAGTTGCAGGACGTTTTTCTGTCCCTCGAGGATAGTCTGTATGTGTGCGTGTCCCTCTCTCTCCTGCTCTCTCTCTCTGTCTCCGTGTCTGTTTCACTCCTTAAACTCTGAGCTCCAGGAGCACAGAGACTGCGTGCAGTTTGATCAATGCCCACTGAGCTTGCCTGTCTCCAGCATTCCCCTGAGCCTTTGGCAGGCTCAATTTGTATTTACCAAATATGCTAATGATTGTGTCTGTGTGCACTTGTCGTGGCCTAGGTCTGGCTTTCCTCCTCTCTCTGTCTCTCCTCTTTAGAAGGAGGGTGGCAGTCTCTTTCTTGCAATGTTAGGCAAACCTCTTGAGAACCCAAAACTCTGATCCCAGCAGCTGAGTCAGACTCCTCCAACCCAGTGTCCCTTGATCTCTTGAAGAGGTGGGACCTGTACTTTCCTGACCTTGGAGAGAGGCCACCATGAACTTTCCTCAACCCAGGTCCTGGGTTCCGCTGTGCTGTGTGAACTGGCACTGAACTTGGGTCCTTATTCCAGGCCCAGGAATCACTGGTGGGGAGACTTGAAGTGCTTTACACAGAGGTAATCTCCTGATCTTCACTCAGTTAATGGAGTGAATCACAGAGAGGTTAAGGTCTTGCCCAAGGATGCACAGACATCCTGTGGTAGGCTCAGGAGTCAAACCTAGACAGTCTAGCTCCAGAGTCTGTTCTTCCGACCATTTGACTGGGCTGCCTTGCTGAGAGAGAGGCAGAGATGCAGAGAGAGATAACAGAGAGAAGCAGAGGGGAAAGAAACAGAAAGGGTGAGAGGCAGAAGAGGGCAGAACGTTCGAAGAGAAAGACTTCTCTGGGTAAGTAAGCAAGGGAAAACCTTGGTTAAACAGACTGCTTTCTTTCCTACAGGCTTCTCAGAGCCCTTAGATTGCTAACAGGAGCCATCCATAACTCATCAGAGGGGAGGGGACTTGACAGGAGCTCCCAGTCTGTTTGGAGGATGCATCACAATCTCTTGGGCAAGTGTCTGCTGCTCTTTGAGCTTCAGGTTTGCGCATCAGGAAAATGTGGGTACCTACCCTATAGGATATTTATGAGAATGAAAATGAGTCCCACTGTGCAGGGGGCCTGGCCCATAGCAAGTGTTCTCTGGATGCACTGTGGCCACAGAGAGAGACTCAGAGACCAAGACTGAGGAAGGCCGAGACAGACCCAGAAAGAGAGACGTGAGCCATGAATGAGAGGGCCCAAGACAAGGCTGTGGTGAGACCTCAAGGACACAGCACACAGTCACACATCCACTCAACAAGCAATTATTGGGTACCTACTGTGCACCAGGCCCTGTTTTAGGCACTGGGGACACAGCAGGGAACAAAACGTGAGTATCTTTGCTCTCACAGAGCTAACATTCTAGCGTGAAGGTCAGATAACAATAAAATACATTCAGTAAATTCACAGAGTGGCAGGTAGTGTACAGGCATCAAGCCCTGGGCTGTCCTTCCTGGTTGTCTTATCACCTGTGCGCATTTTGTTTGATCAGCATCCACCTACACTGGGTACATGGTAGTTTGATAATCACCCTGGGAGTGTGACAAGTTTTATTGTCAGGGAAAGAGGCACAAAGGTGGAAATGGTGATACCTGAGATTGTGAGAGGACAGGCGTGGCAAAGAGGCAGGCAGAGAGATAATGAGACATGATGAGGGAAACACAGAAGCCCAGGGATGGAAGGACAGAAAGACAGACATGAACACTGGAGAAATGAAGGCACTTGTAGTTGTTTAGTTGCGAAGTCGTGTCCAACTCTTTGCGACCCCATAGACTCTAGCCCTCCAGACTCCTCTGTCCATGGGATTCTCCAGGTAAGAACACTGGAGTGGGTTCCATTCCCTCTCCAGGGGATCTTCCTGGCAAAGGGATCAAACCCGCGTCTCCTGCACGGGCAGGTGGGTTCTTTACCACTGAGCCCCCAGGGAAGCCCTAAATGAAGGCACACTAGGAGACCGCAAAGGACAGACGCGAATCCCGAGAGAGCAGGGGGAGAAGCAGAGGGCACTAGCGAGGGGACCAGCGAGGACCTGAAGGAGGGGCTCTGGGCTGAGGGAACCCACGAGGGGCTCGGAGAGCTAGTGAGGAGCTGGTGGAACTGCTGACATTCTGAAGGGAAAGTCAGGGGCCACCTGAGGCAGACTGAGAGGCTCAGGGTAAAGCAAGGTGACACTCAGGATCAGAGACATAGAAACACAGGAGACACGGAGAGACCCAGAAGAGAGGGCAACACCGTGTGGTGAGACCCAGGGCAGTGCAGCGACAATCGCCTGTCCAGAGACCACGACGGACAGACAGATGGGTGGTGGTCTCTCCGGCCACACCCTGTCGCCACAGCTGAGGGCCTGGCAGGGCCAGTGTTCAAGGGGCACCTGGGCCCAATGCCCACGGTCATCGCTGTGTAGCTACTCAGGCAGTGTGAGGCCCTGCTGGAGAGGTGGATGCCTTCACTGGGCACACTGGGCACAGCCATCGCCCAGAGGACCCTGTGGGTCAGTGGTGAGATGGGGGCGCCGGCTCAGAGGTCACTTCACATGCAGCAGGTCCCCTGCAAGATGCAGCTCAGCCTGGCCGTTAAGCACTCAGGCCCTAGAGTCAGAGGTTGTTGTTTAGTCGCTCAGTCATGTCCAACTCTTTACGACCCCTGGGACTGCAGCACACCAGGCTTCCCTGTCCTTCACCATCTCCCAGAATTTGCGCAAACTCATGTCCATTGAGTCGGTGATGCCATCCAACCATCTGGTTGGCTCTTCATGTCAGGAGCCAGAGGACCCGAGTTCAAACCCCAGCCCCACCAGCACTGTCTCTATGCTGGCTGGCTCTCGAACCTCTCTGTACCTCTCTTCCCTCACCTGTAAAACAGGGATAATGTCCCACCCCATCCCCAACCCCACTTGACTGAGAGTTCAGTCAAGTGTTACACCTGTATGTGTTATGCCCTGGTGGTCCAGTGGCTAAGACTCTGTGCTGCCAATGCTGGGGGCCCAGGTTCCATCCCTGGTCAGGGAATGAGATCCCACATATCGCAACTAATGATCCCCCATGCTGCAAACTAAAGACTCTGCATGCCACCACTAAGACCCAGCACAGCCAAATAAATAAAAATTAGAAACAATTTTTAAAAAAGAAAAAGCAACTTGGATAGATTCTAGCATGTAATACCCATTACACACCTGTTTTCCTGCTAAAGTCAATTGAAACATTGGGAGGTTTGCTCCAAATCCTTTGCCCATTCACACGTGAAGGTGCACAATGGTTTCAGGATAACTTTTAACTGCATAAAGTTAAATTCCTTAAAGAAGCCAAGCACACGGTATGGCTGAGTCCTTTTGCTGTTCACCTGAAATTATCACAACATCATTGTTAATCAGCTATGTGCTACACTTCACTCAGTCATGCTCGACTCTTTGCGACCCCATGGACAGTAGCCCGCCAGGCTCCTCTGTCCATGGGGATTCTCCAGGAAGAATACTGGAATGGGTTGCCATGCCCTCTTGGTTAGCTGGCTATACCCCAATACAAAATAAAGTTCAAAAGAAAAAAAAAAGGGCAATTTTTAAGATATCTAATAAATATTCTTTGTATACCATTATAAAGTTTTCTTAGCATAAATAAATGTCAAACCAGAAAAAGAAGCCAATCACACAAAGTCACACATTGCACATGATTCCATTTACATGAAATATACAGAACTGGCAAATCTGTGGACACAGAAAGCAGTTCAGTGGTTGGCAGAGACTAGGGGAGGGAGAATGGGATGTGCCTGCCTAATATATACAGGGTTTTCCTTTGGGGTGATGAGAAGGTTCTGGAACTAGACAGTGGTATGGTTTTACAACATCCTGTGTGTACTTAATGCACTCAATTGTACTTTTAAAAATAGAAAACCTCATGTTATGTTTGCTTTACCATGATAAAAACATTTAATTCATAAGATCCCCACAAAAATCAATTTTATTAAAAGTCAAAAATAAACCAAATGTGTGATATAGTGCATTCTTCTCAGAAATATGTTCAAAAACAAGATCTAGGCATCATCTTAGAGTGGTGATGAGTCTGAATGACATTCCCAGCGCTGCAGTTGAAATGTGCTGTGAAGATGCCTGTGGTTTCTGGGAGCTTCCTGATGGTCCAGTGGTGAGGACTGCAGCAGGAACGCAGCAGGATTGAACGGGCTCCACTCCTGGAGGAGGAAATCAGATCCCAAATGTTGCAGGGCGTGGCCAAAAGAAAAGAAAGTGTCTGGTTTCCATTAGTGACAAAGCCACTGTTCCTGCTGACATGACTGCAATCTGCCTTCATAATCGGGAGAAAGGCTAAATTTCAGAATGAGTTTAGTGAAAAACATGCCATTTTGCTTTCCATCCAAGTTCCTGGGGGCCCTGAAATCTAGGGGTGCCTGGACCTCACTTAAAGACTTCCAAGTCTAGAGGCTTCAAATCTAGGCCCTGGAGTCTGGGTTTCAACACTGTCTCTGGCACATATTAGCTTTGACAAGTGACTGTCCTCCCTAGGCCTCCATTCTGTCATGTATAAAATGGCGAGTTTTTTTTTTTTTCTCATCGTTTTTAAATTTTATTTATTTTTAATGGAAGGATAATTGCTTTACAATATTGTGTTGATTTCCGCCATCATTCAACATGAATCAGCCATAGGTATGCCTATGTCCCCTCCCGCTTGAACCTCCCTCCCACCTCCCACCCCCATCTCACCCCTCTAGGTTGTTACAGAGCCCAGGTTTGGGTTCCCTGAGTCACACAGCAAATTCCCAAGGGCTGTCTATTTGGCATGTGGTAGTGTATATTCTTCCTTGCTACTCTCTCCATTCCCCCCACCCTCACCTTCCCCTTCCCACCGCCACGTCCCCAAGTCCATTTCTATGTCTGCATCACCACTGCTGCCCTACAAACAGGTTCATCAGTTCCCTCTTTCAAGATTCCATATATGCGTCAGTATGCGACATGTGTGTTTCTGTTCCTGACTTACTTCACTCTGCATAACAGGCTCTAAGTTCATCCATCTCATTAGAACTGACTCAAATGCGTTCCATTTTATGAGTGAGTAATATTCCTAAAATGGGGCGTTTTAAACTTGTTTGTATGCACCACATCAAGAATGTGGCTATTCAACCAATCACACAGGTCACAGAGCACAGTAGGAACCATGACCTGGGGTCAGGAAAGTCCATGGTGGCGCCTCTCCAAGGTCAGGAAAGTGCATGTCTCACCCCTGTGTTGAAATGCACCATAAGACCAACAGGAAACAAAGGTCAGGAAGCTGAAGAGTTTGCAACATGTAACTCCCCTCCCTGTAGGGCACAGATCGAATGTGTCTGGTGTTTCCAGTGCCCAGTTGGGTGTTTTGGGTCATGGCAGGGGCCCAGAAGAATATTGTGACATGAATAACAATTTTCTGGGGTTTAACTGTGTCACCCCCAAAACTGATACATTGAAGTCCGACTCAGTGGACATGAGTTTGAGTAAATGGGAGCTGGTGATGGACAGGGAGACCTGGTGTGCTGCAGTCTATTGGGTGGCAAAGAGTCAGACATGACTGACCGACTGAACTGAACTGAATTGAAGCCTTAACCCCCAGTATCTCAGAATGTGACCTTATTTGAAGATGCATTCATTCATTGCAAATGCAATCAAGTTAAAAGAGGTCCTTAGTGTGGGCCCCAATCTGGTTTGAATGGTGTCTTTACAAAAGGGATAGTTCAGGACACAGACACATCCCAGGGAGAATGCCATGGGAAGATGGAAGGCAGAGATCAGGATGATGCTTCTAGAAGTCAGGGAACATCAAAGATGGTCAGCAAACCACCAGACACAAGGGGAGTGGCCTAGAATAGATTCTCTCCCATGGCTTTTGGAAGGAATCAACTCTGATGACTCCATGATCCTTGTTACAGCAGACTTAGCAAACAAATATAGACTGGGATGACCCCAGATGGAAAGTCACGTGATATGTCACTTTCCTATGGCTGATATAAAAACAATCACAAACTCAGTGCCTTCGCCTTCAAATAACACAAACGTATTACCTTACAGCTCATTTATTTATTTAGCTGTATCATCTTACAGCTTTTTTACTTATTCTGATTATCTTCCACGTCTTCAGTTTCTAGATGCTACATCTCCTGGTTCATGGCCCCTTCCTCAGTTTTCAAAGCCAGGAGCCTAGCAGCTTCTTTCTTCTCTGACCTCTGCCACTGTCCTTAAATCTTTTCTGTGTCTGATCTTTCTGCCTGTTTCCTTTTTTTTTCCAGGGGGACACACCACATGGCTTGCAGGATCTTCGTTTCCCAACCAGGGGCAGAACCTGTGCCTCCTGCAGTGGAAGCATGGAGTCCCCACCACTGGCCCACCAGGGAGTTCGCTCTGCCTCCCTCTTACAAAAACTCTTACTGTTACATTGGGTCCATCCAGATAATCCAGGATAATCTCCCCACCTCAAGATCCTTAACTTCGTCCCATCTGCAAAGCCCCCTATGCAATGAAAGATATTTTAACATATTCTCAGGTTATAAAGATTAAGATACAGAGATCCTTGGCACAAGGTGGGGAGATACTACACAGGACTTTGCAGGCTGGATCCATGAGAAGTGACCCTGAGATGGACATTCATGCATAAGACCCCTGTTGGTTCTCATCACCAACTCAATGGGCATGAAGGTGAGCAAACTCCAGGAGACAGTGAAGGACAGGGGAGCCTGGCTTGCTGCAGTCCATGGGGTCATGAAGAGTCAGACACGACTTAGCAACTGAACAACAACAACAAATCCCTGAGGAAGGACCTGGGAGCTGTGGAATGGCTTTGAGCAGGAGAGTGAGATGGGCAGATGTGTGCTTGGAAGGGATCGTGCTCTGGCTGCCAAGTGGAGAGTGGCTGGGAGAACAGCTTGCCTCTCTTGACCTTGGCACAGATACATCCTTCCACTCTACCTTCCTGATCTGCTGCTTGGTCTCCAACATCATCTGTTCCATGATCTTGACCATTGTTTTGACTCTCAGGATGAAGACTTCCTAGGGCTGCTGGCTGAAAACCTACAGCTGGTGGACAATTTTTGGGTGAAGGTATCTGCTGAAGCCACCCAACCCCAATCGCACAGCCCTTCCTCCAAAGTCCCTTCTTTCAGTTCAAATGTCTGCCAACATAAATAAGCCTCTATGTGTGTTCAGCTCTTGGTTGGATACTAGCTAGAGACACACCAGGAGCCAAGATATACCTAGCTGCATCATCATGGGGCCAAAGTCCAGTGGGGTAGACAGACATGTCACCAAACTTGATAGCCCAGAGGGATCATGGACCATGACAGATTGAACAATCATTCAGTCCAGGCTCACTGAACCTGCTCTCCTGTGCCAGCCTGCACTGGCCAACCTGCGGAAGACACAAGGGTGGCCCAGACAGCCATGGTGGCCCTGACCTGGTAACCTTGAACTCTTTACTCAATAAAATTGACTAGAGACCAGAGGAGAATTTCAGGCAAGGCTTTTTGGGGGCTTAGGCTGCAATACCAAAAGTGAAAATAGGAAACAAGTTCCTTTGCTTCTCCAAGGGCAGGGGGCAAGCTGGTTTCTTAAACCGGGTGAGGATAGGGGCGGATAGGTGGATGGGGCAGGAGGCGTCGCTTAGGCGGTCTGCCCACTCCCTCCCAGGGGTGCTGTGGGCGGGGCGGATCATGCGCAGTACCTTGCTTTTCCTCTGGGCACCTCAGAAGCGGTCGTTGGTATGTGGCCTCTTTGTATCTTTTTCTTCCTAATTGCCCCAACTGCGCATGCGTGCAGTTATTTTCAGCAGCTTCTACTTTTTCGTTTTCTGTTGCTCCCGGAGATGTTTGTCCAAGAGTTAGCACTCCAGTAAAGGGTCCAAGGTCCCAGCCAATCTCACTGGGACCTGCTCTCACAGAACTCTCATCCCGGAGGGGGGAAATGGAACGGTCACCAGACAGTGACATGTCAGAGCGTGGGGGCGGGGGGAGCTGATGCTCACGCAGCCGTGACAGCACAGAGAAACTGCTTGTCATTGTCTGGAGGTCAGGGAAGGCTTCCTGGAGGAGGTCACATCCAACATGAAACCTCAGTGATGAACAGGACTAAACCAGCAAAAGTGAGAGGAAAGATGGGGAACAGGATCTCAGGCAGAGAATAGCATGTGCCAAGACACATTCTCTCCAGCGCCTCTTTCCCTCCAAGATACATAGTCTTTTCCCTGCTTTTCTGAGCCACTTTCCTGGTCCACGCAGCTGTCTCTTTGAGGTTTTGAGAAACAGAAGGAGCTTGTGGCTGGAGTGTTGAGGAAGCATGAGGTTTCCTTGGACCCGGCTCATTCCCGGGATTTCATGGATGCCTTCCTCACTTGCATGCAGCAGGTGAGACCTGGAGCAAGATGCAGTGCATTCTGGGATCTAGTAGGAGCTGAGGGTCTTGGGGTCTGAGGGTCTCATCTTTGGATGAGACTCAAGAGGCTTGGGTCCCAGATTCCCCACTCTGTCTTTCAGTTTATTGTGTGAGAGGGTACAATTCCCCCACATCTCTGAGCCTCTGGTTTTCCATCAGTAAAATAGAAGTTCTGATGAGGCAGCCTTTGTTCTAGCTCTGGAACTATAAACAGGCTTCATTTTGGGTGTCAACTTTTTTCATTTGAGAAGGGTTCTGTGGTTTAGTATCAAAGAGTTCTGTGATTGATTGGTGATGCCTGCTGCGGTCAGAGAATCAGGAAGGAGAAGTGTAATCAAGGATCTGAATAGATCTTTTGGCTATCTGAAAAGGCTCTTTTGGCGCATCTCTAATTCCAGCATCCTGTGTTTTTGCATATGGTGTTAGGTAAAAGACCAAGACACCAAAAGAGTGTCTAATAGGCTTTTTAATGGCGAGGCGCTCCCGGGCGCGGTTCCCGGACCAGAGCGAGGCAGGTCGAGGAAGTCTGCGCCCTGACTGTGTTGGGGGTGGTTTTTATACGTTCCTTTCGAGGGATGGTCAGGCTAGATGGACGGGGGTTCGGATAGGTCTCCAGGCTGAGGCATCGTGGGCTGACAGGTCCATCTACGTGGCTGGGGTGGGGTGGCATTAGCTGGTGAAGTGTGCTGTTATGGGTCTCTGGGATCTGGGAGGCTCCTTCCGTTAGGGGACTTTCCCCGCTGGCGGGGGGAGGGGCGGCCCACCATGGCCCCCAGGGTCTGGCCTTACATATAGGAGGAAAGGGACCCCTCCCCACACACACACACACTCAGAATTTAGGAAGAGAATTTGCTCACTTGTGCTCTCAACATCTTTTTGCCAGGGTGGAGACAACCAGCACCACCCTCAGATATGGGCTCCTGGTCCTCCTGAAGTACCGACGGGTTACAGGTTAGCACCAGCCCTTTCTCGTCTGATGTTGTCAAGCTAGTATAAGGATCAAGTTCTAATAACACCTTTCTTGGAGGCTGGGGAGTGGGCTGCAGTAGAGTACCCATTATTTAAAATTTACTTTTGGCTGCCCTGGGTCTTCCTTGCTATGCATCAGTTCAGTTCAGTCACTCAGTAGTGGCTGACCCTTTGCACCATGCCAGGCCTCTCTGTCCATCACCAACTCCCCGAGTTCACTCAGACTCACGTCCATCGAGTCCGTGATGCCATCCAGCCATCTCATCCTCTGTCATCCCCTTCTCCTCATGACCCCAATGCCTCCCAGCATCAGAGTCTTCTCCAGTGAGTGAACTCTTCTCATGAGGTGGCCAAAGTACTGGAGTTTCAGCTTTAGCATCATTCCTTCCAAAGTAATCCCAGGGCTGATCTCCTTCAGAATGGACTGGTTGGATCTCCTTGCAGTCCAAGAGACTCTCAAGAGTCTTCTTCAACACCACAGTTCAAAAGCTTCAGTTCTTCGGCACTCAGCTTTCTTCACAGTCCAACTCTCACATCCATACATGACCACAGGAAAAACCATAGCCTGACTAGACGGACCTTTGTTGCCAAAGTAATGTCTCTGCTTTTCAATATGCTATCTAGGTTAGTCATAACTTTCTTTCCAAGGAGTAAGCGTCTTTTAATTTCATGGCTGCAATCACCATCTGCAGTCCTTTTGGAGCCCCCCAAAATAAAGTCTGACACTGTTTCCACTGTTTCCCCATCTATTTCCCATGAAGTGATGGGACCAGATGCCATGATCTTCGTTTTCTGAATGTTGAGCTTTAAGCCAACATCTCCGCTCTACTCTTTCACTTTCATCAAGAGACTTTTAGTTCCTCTTCACTTTCTGCCATAAGAGTGGTGTCATCTGCAGGTTATTGATATTTCTCCTGACAATCTTGATTCCAGCTTGTGCTTCTTCTAGCCCAGCGTTTCTCATGATGTACTCTGCATAGAGGTTAAATAAGCAGGGTGACAATATACAGCCTTGACGTACTCCTTTTCCTATTTGGAACCAGTCTGTTGTTCCATGTCCAGTTCTAACTGTTGCTTCCTGACCTGCATGCAGGTTTCTCAAGAGGCAGGTCAGGTGGTCTGGTATTCCCATCTCTTTCAGAATTTTCCACAGTTTATTGTGATCCACACAGTCAAGGCTTTGGCATAGTCACTAAAGCAGAAATAGATGTTGTTCTAGAACTCTCTTGCTTTTCTGATGATCCAGCAGATGTTGGCAATTTGATCTCTGGTTCCTCTGCCTCTTCTAAAACCAACTTGAACATCTGGAAGTTCACGGTTCATGTATTGCTGAGGCCTGGCTTGGAGAATTTTAAGCATTACTTTACTAGTGTGTGAGATGAGTGCAACTGTGTGGTAGTTTGAGCATTCTTTGGCATTGCCTTTCTTTAGGATTGGAATGAAAACTAACCTTTTCCAGTCCTGTGGCCACTGCTGAGTTTTCCAAATTTGCTGGCATATTGAGTCCAACGCTTTCACAGCATCATCTTTCAGGATTTGAAATAGCTCAACTGGAATTCCATCACCTCGACTAGGAACCTGGAATGTTAGGTCCATGAATCAAGGCAAATTGGAAGTGATCAAACAAGAGATGGCAAGAGTGAATGTCGACATTTTAGGAATCAGCACACTAAAATGGACTGGAATGGATGAATTTGACTCAGATGAACATTATATCTACTACTGTGGGCAAGAATCCCTTAGAAGAAATGGAGCAGCCATCATGGTCAACAAAAGGGTCCAAAATGCAGTATTTGGATGCAGTCTCAAAAACAACAGAATGATCTCTTTGTTTCCAGTGCAAACCATTCAGTATCACAGTAATCCAAGCCAGCCAGCAATGCTGAAAAAGCTGAAGTTGAACGGTTTTATGAAGACCTACAAGACCTTCTAGAACTAACACCCAAAAAAGATGTCCTTTTTATTATAGAGGACTGGAATGCAAAAGCAGGAAATCAAGAAACACCTCGAGTAACAGGCAAATTTGTCCTTGGAGTACAGAATGAAACAGAGCAAACGCTCATAGAGTTTTGCCAAGAGAATGCACTTGTCATAGCAAACACCGTCTTCCAACAACACAAGAGAAGACTCTACACATGGACATCACCAGATGGTCAACACCAAAATCAGATTGATTATATTCTTTGCCATCAAAGATGGAGAACCTTTATAGTCAGCAAAAAGAAGACTAGGAGCTGACTGTGGCTCAGATCATGAACTCCTTATTGCCAAATTCATACTGAAATTGAAGAAAGTAGGGAAAAACCACTAGGCCATTCAGGTATGACCTAAATCAAATCCCTAATGATTATACAGTGGAAATGAGAAATAGATTTAAAGGACTAGATCTGATAGACAGAGTGCCTGATGAACTATGAATGGAGGTTTGTGGCATTGTACAGGAGACAGGGAGCAAGACTATCTGCAAGAAAAAGAAATGCAAAAATGCTGTCTGACGAGGCCTTACAAATAGCTGTGAAAAGAAGAGAAGCAAAAAGCAAAGGAGAAAAGGAAAGATGTTCCTATTTGAATGCAGAGTTCCAAAGAATAACAAGGAGAGATAAGAAAGCCTCCCTCAGTGATCAGTGCAAAGAAATAGAGGAAAACAATAGAATGGGAAAGACTAGAGATCTCTTCAAGAAAATTAGAGATACCAAGGGAACATTTCATGCAAAGATGGGCTTGATAAGGGACAGAAATGGTATGGACCTAACAGAAGCAGAAGGTATTAAGAAGAGGTGGCAAGAATACACAGAAGAACTGTACAAAAAAGAGCTTCACAACCCAGATAATCACGATGGTGTGATCACTCGCCTAGAGCCAGATATCTTGGAATGTGAAGTCAAGTGGGCCTTAGAAAGCATCACTACAAAGCTAGTGGAGGTGATGGAATTCCAGTTGAGCTGTTTCAAATCCTGAAAGATGATTCTGTGAAAGTGCTGCACTCAATATGCTAGCAAATTTGGAAAACTCAGCAGTGGCCACAGGACTGGAAAAGGTCAGTTTTCATTCCAATCCTAAAGAAAGGCAATGCCAAAGAATGCTCAAACTACCGCACAATTGCTATGCATAGGTTTTCTCTAATTCCAGCAAGCAGGGGCTCCTTTTTCTTGCGGTGTGTGGGCTTCTCCTTGTGGTGGCTTCTTTTGCTGCAGAGCATGGGCTCTAGGTAGTAGTTGTGGTGCACAGGCTTAGTTGCCTGTATCATTTGGAATCTTCTTGGACCAGGAAAATCGAACCCATGTCCCCTGAATTGGCAGGTGGATTCTTAACCACCGGACCCCCAGGGAAGAGTGGGTATCTGTGTTAGAGCATGCAAGGTGACTGCCGTTAATGCAGCCCTGGGCTTGAAGCCCGGGAAGCTGAGGGGTAGGGGTGGGTGCCCAGGATGACAAGCCTTCCCATGGTCAGGACTTCCTTTTTCCCACCCTTTTCTGAATGGAGCAGAACTCACACAGCAAGAGATTGACCATGTAGTGGGGCCAGAGAGGTGGCCCTGCCAGGTACAGGGCCCAGACGCCACACACAGATGCTGTCCTCCATGAGCTCTGGGCGTGCCCCATGCAGTCACCCAGGACACCCAGTTCTGGAGATACTGTATGCCCAAGGTACAGGCTGAGTATGGATCCTCTGGGTTCAGCTGGTGTTTCCAGCCTCCTAGGTAGAGCTGCAAGACTGGGCCTCTCAGTATTAGGTTCCTGGATCCATCTATAGCCTCACCCCCCACCCCCAAACCAAGGATGTCTGGGATTGCCAGTCCCTGATGGAACACCAAAGCACAACCGTTGAGAACTAGGCCTCTGGAGTCACCTAGAATCCCTGCACATCCACTGCCCAGCTGTGCAATTCTGGGAAAGTGACTCAACCTCTCTGAGCCTCAGTCTCCTCTATGATCCAATGGATATAGTAATACTACCACAATACTCTGTATGGTTGTGAGGATTCAGTGGATTGATGGTACATAGTAAATGCTCAAACATGTTAGCTATTTTGCTTGTTTTTCCAACTATTGTCAACACCAAAGCCAGAGTAGTCTAATAACTCCTGTTAAGTCATATCCCTCCTCTGCTTAGAGAGCTTCCCTGATGGCTCAGTGGGTAAAGAATCCCACCTACAGTGCAAGAGCCACAGGAGACTTGACCTCAGTCCTTGGGTCAGGAAGATACCCCGGAGAAAGAAATGGTAGCCCACTCTAGTATTCTTGCCTGGGAGGTCCCATGGACAGAGGAGCCTGGTGGACTATAATGCAAAGGGTCACAAAGAGTCAGACACAGCTGAGCGACTAAGCACTCCTCTCCTTAACTCCCCCATGGCTCCCAACTCTAAGTACAAACCAAGTGGCACTGCATAAGATGCCCTCCAGCCCCCTCTGTGAGCTCACCTCCTACCTTGTCTTCCTAGCTAACTCTAGCCCACCTGACCTCCTCATTGTCCTTGAGTGTTCCAGGGCTTCTCTGATTTCAGGGCTGTGCACTGGGGGAATGCCCTTCACTCAGAGACCCTCATGGCTCACCCTCTCCTCTCCTAGAACTTGCTAGAAGTCACCTTCTCCAGAAGGCCTTCCCTGGCCCTCAGATGAACAAGCACACAGTGTAGAGTGTTATGCCCAGAGTCCAAGTCCCCAAAACTGAGAGAATAAGACGTCCACGGCAATGCAAATGCATGAAGGGGTTTTATTTCTAGCTCGAGCTAAGGCTCCCACCACGTCCAACGCAGTGGAATGGAGCAAGAGCGCTGAGCCCAGAATTACCGCAGTATTTATAGGTTTAGAACAAAGACAGAGAGTTGGATTGGCTGCAGGGGTTTCCTGGTATTTACTAATTGGCTAATCTTTATTGGCTGCAGGGGTTTCCTGTTATTTACTAATTGGCTGGTCTTTGCGCGGTCTTCCTTGGGGAATGTCTTTTACGTCCTGATAGACTCAAACCAGGTTACGGGGAATATGCTGATTGGACAAGTCCTGGCATCAGCGGGGATGACCTCACTGGGCAATGACTCAGCTTTTCCCGTGAGGCCTACCTTAGTCCCTGAAGCCTATCATGGTGTTTGTTAGGTCCCAACATAGAGAGGAGTGTCTGTCTGATCTCATCCACATGGGGCATTTGCATCAGTCACCATGAAGGAGAGAGGAGGCTCCTGGGAAATCGTGTTTTGCCCTGGAATTGCCTGGAGTGAAAAGTCCCAGGTCTACGCCTACTCTTGTTGCCAAAACTCAGCCTGTGTTCACCAGTGCCAAATAGAAACCTGGAGACGGAATTGGAGGGAAGTAGAATCCCAGGGATGGAGGAGGCTGGTGGGCTGCTGTATATGGGGTGGCACAGAGTCAGACACGACTGAAGCGACTTAGCAGCAGCAGCAGCAGCAGAAAAGAGTAGCTTCAATTTCTTTGCCAGGCAAAGGGGGCCACAGTGGGCTAATGCCCTGAAGACCGTGTGGCCCACCCTGGAGGGGGGTAGTAAGGAGTTTTATGGTGTTCAAGGAGCAGGATGTGGTCAACTCACGGCCAGTTCTTGGACTGGCTGGCATCAAGGCAAAGTTTCAAGCATCATCAGCCTTCCGGTTTCAGCCAGTCCAGGGTCCGTGTCCTTGTGGTCAGCGCTTTTCATCTGGGCGGCGGGTCTTCTTTTCCATCTGGGGTAGAGGGAGATCTTCTTCCTGTAAAAACAGAAACAACTTATGAAAGTGTGTCAGGCTTTATCTGTCTTTCAGAGAACTGGGAGTTCGGTGACTCTTAAGTGGCTGAGTTACCATCTAAATTGTTACAGTTCCTTAGCCCAACAGCTATCTTTTGTTTCTCCAGCTTCACTTTTCCCAGTCATTAACTCTTGAGTCAGTATTTTGCTTCGAAAGACAAGGGCACCAGGGGCTTGAAGACAGTTTCACTGTTGTGAGCACAGCGTGTGTGAGGTTGGTTTCCAAGAAACAGACGGTGAGATGGAAATATGCATGCAGCAGGAGTTTCACCAGGGAAGCCTCCAGGATTGAACCCCCTGGGGAAGCCAGGGTTGCAAGGTGGGGAGCAAGTGGTAGTGGACTGTGACTTGGCTGCCTTGAGGCCTCGGTTGATCCCATCGGGAGCGGGACTGTGGGCCCCACAGAGCAGTCCCAAGCCAGAGCAAGGGGCTGGCTTCATACTCCTGCATCAACAGTGGCTGGTCATGGCTTTCCGTGAGGAGGGGCTCTGCCCTTTGTCAAAGGCAATTTTTGGAAAGGGATCAGGTCTGAGTTGTTAGCAGCAGACGCTCCCAGGAGCTAGAGCTAAATGCTTCAGTCCCGAAGGAGGTGTGGGCGGCCACCATAGTGTCCACTACATGGGGCAGGACACCATGGGAGGTCCAACCTTCTCTAAGTATGTGGAGATGAACCAACAACCATCAGATAAAGCGTGCTTCCTCCTTTTTCCCTGACAGAGAGAACTCCCCAGTGATGTGAAAAGCAAAGTTTTATCTGGATATTCTCACTTCCTCAAAGGAATGTGACAGTTCCAGGGAGAGCTAACCCTGGCCCCAGACCCCTGCCTACCTCCTTTCCTTCCCACTTACAGCTCCATCCTACACCCCAGCCTGAGTGAGCCAAGCTCCATGCACACCCATATCCAGCCGCCCCTTTATTGAAACCCTTTGTCCCTGCTTCTCTTTTATGGTTATTTGTTTGTTTTGTTTAGTCAGTAAGTTGTGTCTGACTCTTTTGTGACCCCATGGACTGTAACCCACCAGGCTCCCCTGTCCGTGGGATTTCCCAGATAAGAATACTGCAATGGGTTGCCATTTTCTTCTCCAGGGGATCGTCCCAACCCAGGGGTCAAACCCAAGTCCTGCTTGGCAGGCAGATTCTTTTGCCGCTGAACCACCCTAATAATTATCCCATCTGTCTGATGGTTAAAAACAGAAAATGAAAAATGACAAAGAACTAAAAGAACTAAGGCACAAAGGCCAGCTTCATTAACATTCTAGTAAAAACTTTACAAGGTAAATAAATAAAGAATTAGATAAAATTAGGATTTAATGGCTTCAACGATCCTTTCAATTTTATTATTTTTAGGTATCAAGATTACTGTACTTTTTAGGAGAAATTTGCTTTAGGAAAATTGGGCACAGGGTGATATAGACCATTATGTTCAAGGTAGACTGGGTGTTGTTCTAAAATCAATTATCTGTGTTCAACTTACCATGTTATTAAATTGCTTTAAGTCTCAGTTGCTCCATTCGTTACACATGGATAACAACTTATTTCAAAATATTGTTCTAGGAACTAAATAACTTTATGTATAAACTTCTTAGCTTGCAGTTCTGTCTTGTATTACAGTAGTTCAGAGCCGGGTGTCTGCATCTGAACCCTGGCCATGACTCAGAATCTTCATAACACTGGAACAGTTACATAATATAGTTGAGCCTGAATTATTTTTTGTGTATAAAAATGAGGACAATGGTATATGCTTCTTGGAGTTTTATGAGATTAAGTAGGGTATAAGTAAAATATTTAAAATAGAGTCTAAAACATGGTAACAATTCGGAAACGCTAAACACTTTTTTATAGGTGGTGATATCAATAAATGTTTCTCTTTACTTCTTCCTTGTATTAGAAAATAAAGTTTTAAAAACCAGGGTGGTCAGAAATCATAGAGTTCCCAGGTGACTCAGTGGTACAGAATCTGCCTGCCAATGAGGAGACTTGGGTTTGATCCCTTAGTTGGGAAGATCCCCTGGAGGAAGAGATGGGAACCCAGGCCATTATTCTTGCCTGGGAAATTTCAATGACAGAATAGCCTGCTGGGCTGCAGTCCATGGGGTCACAAAGAGTAAGACACATCTGAGGGAGCTGGACATCAGATCAGAAACCAGCGCCTCCTCCACCTTTTCTCTTTTAGGGCCACAAGCTATCACTAGTAAGTGTCAAAATAAATAAGTAGGGGTTTCCCTGACAGTCCATTGGTTAAGGCTTCGCCTTTCAGTGCACGGGGTGCAGGTTGATACCTGGTCAGGAGTTAAGATCTCACATGCCTTGTGGCAAAAAAAATAAAATAAAATAGAAGCAATAGTGGCTTCCCTGGTGGCTTAGTGGTAAAGAATCTACCTGCCAATGCAGGAGACATGGCTTCCATCCCTGGTCCAGGGAGATCCCACATGCCTTGGAGCAACTAAGCCTATACACCACAGCTATTAAGCCTGTGCTCTAGAGCCCAGGAGCCACAACTACTGAAGGCTGCATTCCCTAGATAGAGCCTGTGCTCTGCAAAGGAGAAGCCACTGCAACGAGAAGCCCTTGCATGCAGCTAGAGAATAGGAAGGAAAGTTACATGACTCAGAATAGCCTGGAATTAAAACTCTCCTTGGGTCCTCCCACCATTCTATGCAAAACAAAGAACCCTCTCACCTGAAGGGGAAAAAATGGACATTAAGGTTGATTACACCCAGCTCCCAGCTGGCTGATCAGCCTCTGGCTGATCTCCAGAATTCCTTGCCCCAGCCGCTTAGAGATAACTGCTCCGAACAACCTTGGAGACAACAGGCCCCCTTAAGACAGAAGATTTCCACATATATGCCTATATGTACTTACTCTGTCTTGGGTTAGTGCAGCAGCTCACTAATCTGACTGCTGTCCCTTCTCTCCTCATTAAAGGTGATCTGTTCCTGTAAAATGTCGGTCTCAGTCTCATTCTTTTTCCGAACCTCGAACCTCGCCTTCTCTAACTTCCTTACCCTACAGAATAGCCCTCACTCTTCCCAACTAGAGAATGCCCACGGGCAGCAACAAAAACCCAGTACAGCCAAAGACAATAAATAAAAAGTTTAAAAGTAGAAGCAATAAGGTACCAAATTCAATAGACTTTCAAAATTCAAAAATAGACTTCAATAAAAAATTTTTTTAATAGATTAAAAAAAAATCTTTAAATAAATAAAGTGTTCCTGAAAACAAATCTCCCTAAATCTGAGGACAGATCTACCTGCATACACCGCTTTTTATGTGTGGAGTGGGGACTTTCTTCCCCTTCAATAGCAAGTGGTGAGTAGTGCTAAGGAGGAGAGAGGTGGCTAGGGGAGTGCCTGAACCTTGGTCCTCAATGGCCTGAAAGTTCCCAAATGTCCTTAGTGTTGACTGGGATGTTTGCTGTTTGCTTGAATCAATGACACATGCACTCTTGGGTGGAGAGGTTAATAAATCTATGACATTGCTCAAAAGCCATCAGAACAGCTAAACATGATCTGAAACAGGCAAGTGTTCTCACCAAGGGCTGAAATCTGTTTCTGTGGTCAGAAACCATGTAAGTAACACCAGAGGAGCCACCAGCTTTTATAGTGCATCTTTGTGATAATTTTAAAAAAGTCTTCTCTGGGCAAGTGACCTGTGGATTGCAAGGTACGAAGAAAAAGGGCCCTTCTGGGATTTCAGCCCTGCTGTGGTGATAGCCCAACGTGATTGTTGTTGTTTAGTCACTGCTAAGTTGCACCTGGTTCTTTTGCAACCCCATTGCCTGTGGCCCACCAGGCTCCTCTGTCTGTGGGCTTTCCCAGACAAGAATACAGGTGCAGGAGTGAGTTGCCATTTCCTTCCCCAGGAGATCTTCCCCACCCTGGAGTCAAACCCATGTCTCCTGCTTTGGTGGGCAGATTCCTTTCCACTGAGCCACCAGGATAGCCTGGTCCATGTGATAGCCCTGAGTAATAACAGTCATTTATTGAAGGTTTAGCATGTGCCAACTGATTTCTCACTGTTTTATGGACTCTTGTGAACAGGTGCTATTCTTATGCCCATTTTGCAGATGGAGATACTGAAGTTCAGGGAGAAGTCGCTTGCTGGGTCTTCCAGCTGGGAAGTGACAGAGCTAGGATTTGAGCCCAGGTCTGCTGACTCTGTTATAGCAGTCTGATGGCAGGTTGGAAAAGACTGTCGAGACACAGAGCATTTCAGAAAGGAGTGAGTTTATTAAGGACAAAGAACAGAGATAATGCGAACACTGCAAGCATAGCAGACCATTCTTCTGACAGACAGGGAGAGCCAACTGTTAGAACACTGGGTCAGCTCAAGGGAAGAGTCGATGCCTTTCATGGGCTATTAGCCAGTTTTTATAGCCTCGAGATAAAGAAAACTCCTGCTGGAAGGGTGGCATTAGGTGATTGGTTAGGGCACTATAGGATGAGAACAAGGGTGGGCATTTTACCTCATATGGAGTCAGGAAGTTGGCTGGTAAGGATCAGGAGGGCTGTTGGCAATCATTACAATGGGGTCAGTCAGTTCCCAAGCTGAGCTTGGGGCAGGACTCCACATCTATGGTCTTGGTGCAAGGTCTCGCACCTGTGACCTTGGTTTTGGGCTCCACAGACCCCAAAGTCCACAGTCTCGCCACCCTGCTGTTCCCCAGGGCCGAGTAGACCGGGGTTTGGGGTCAACGTGTGAGAAGCCCCACCTCTGGCTGCTTTCCTGGGTATGGCAGCCATGAAGATCTGGACAGGCTCCCTCCACAGGGCACAACGGTGTTCCCATTGCTCCACTCCATTCTCCACAGCCCTGACCAGTTCCAGGATCCCTCCTCCTTCCAGCCCGAGAGGTTTCTGGATGCCAACGGAGCTTTTCAGAAGAGCCCCACCTTTCTGCCCTTCTCTGCAGGTCAGTGTCCATGACTTTGTCCAGGCCAGGGGCTGCTCTGTGACTCCAGGAAGAATCCCTTCTCTCTCTGCACCTCCCTCTTTAACACTAGTGATTTTGTGATTGCTGGTGTCAAGCACAACCTAAAAGTTGTGACACAACCTAAAAAGTTGTATAGACACAACCTAAAAGTTGAGAGTATGTTTTATTTGGCAGAAATTTTTAGTACTTAAGCCCGACAGACAGCATCTCAAGTAACCCAGAGAACTGCTCCTAAGAAGTGAGGGGAAGAGCCGGATTATACAGAAGTTTTACAACAAAGGGAAGGTAGCCTGAACAATAAGAGATTATTGTCAATTAAAGGAAACCAGATATCTGAAGTTAAGATATTTAGTGCTTTTCTATGTATGGGAAAATGCAAGAGTCTGGGCTCACTGAAATCATTCCTTTCATATGCATCTCCCCTATGGGGGGTGGGCAGTATCTTGTGTTTATTCACACCCTGAGTTTCTCGGAGTTCACCATAGGAAACGGCTGCAGCCTAATGGCTGTGGGATCGCTGGTATTGTTCTTCCTGGGTCTTCTCAGGGCTCAGAAGTTCACATGGAGGGCTGGAATCGCTGATGACTGTGATATCCTTGTTTGCCAATTTGGCAACAAAGTACTCCATTTCTCACTGGTTTAGAAAACACATGCTGGAGACCAGGCTCAGGCGAGAAGGGTAGATGGAAAGCACAGACATACCCTAGCCACAGTTAATCCTGAGGTCAGTTCTCACTCAGGAAGATTGTGCCAAGCCTATGGAAAACATCAGAAAGGTTTTTTTTTTTCCCCATTTGCTAAATAATGATAAAAAAAAAACAAAACTAAACATAATCCTCCAACTTCTAGGTAAAATAAACAGCACATTTAATTCAAAATACAAAATGCTTTCAAAATTATCAGTTTTGTTCAGTTCAGTTCAGTCCAGTCACTCAGTTGTGTCTGACTCCTTAGTTACCTAAAAATTAGACAGCTTTGTAAACACTGGCTAATCATTTTATTTAAACTACTTTTAAATTATACATGTAAAGTGAAAGTCGCTCAGTCTTGTCCAACTCTTTGGGACCCCATGGCCTATACCGTCCATGGAATTCTCCAGGCAAGAATACTGGAGTGGGTAGCCTTTCCCTTCTCCAGGGATCCCAGGGATCCCAACCCAGGGATCGAACCCAGGTCTCCCGCATTGCAGGCAGATTCTTTACCGGCTGAGCCACAAGGGAAACCCAAGAATACTGGAGTGGGTAGTCTATCCCTTCTCCAGCAGATCTTCAATCCAGCAGATTGAACTGGGGTCTCCTGCATTGCAGGCAGATTCTTTACCAACTGAGCTATGAGAATGAAGCAAACACTTAATAAAAAATTAATCCTGCAGAACGAGAGTATGTAAAGTGAAAGTGTGGCAGGCCCCCTGGCAGCCCTGTGGTAAGGACCTGGCACCTTCACTGCCAGGGCCCAGGTTCTGGAATCCCTGGTCTGGAAACTAAGATTCTGCAAGCCATGAGACATGGTCTAATTAATTAATTATGAATTAACAATAAAATGAAAATAAAGTCCTCCTCCTCATCCTATTCCTAGATCACAAGCTATAAACTTAGTGACGAGCATGCCTAAGGATTTCCTACACATCTTTCAAATTTTGTTTGTTCAAATGCACACATCAATATGACTCTATGTATACGGTTTACAAAAATAAGCACTCTTAGCATCCCATTGTGGACTCTCTTTAGCCAGCCGTCTTGGTTATTGTACCTTTGCAGCATGCCGAGTTCTAAGTCTTTCTTAATGTTTGTGTGGCTTCTATTGTTGAGACACCATAATGTATTCATTTATTCCCATATTGATGTGGATTGTTTCGAGTTTTTTTTTTTAGTTTGCTCTTTTCTTTTTAATGTATTTATTTTTAACTGAAGGATAATTGCTTTACAATATTGGTTTGATTTCTGCCAAATATCAACATGATTTTTGAGTGTTTCTGTTTGTTGCAGTGTATACTGTTCTACGTGGGTCTCCAGCCTCCCCAGAGGGTGTTACTGAAGGAGCAGTCCTGAGGAGCAAACTCTTGGGTCACATGCGTTCACTGAAGAAGTTATGCTTTCGCTTTTCTGCACAGCTGAAACTAACACAAACGATAAGTCAACTACAGTTCAATAAAAGAAGCTGTCACCTGGGCTTCCCTGGTGGCTCAGTGGTAGAGATTCTGCCTGCCAACGCAGGAGACACAGCTTCAAGCCCTAGTCCAGGAAGATCCCATCATGCCAAGGAGCAGCTAAGCCCATGTGCCACAACTATTGAGCCTGTGCTCTAGAGCCCAGAAGCCACAACCACTGAGCCCCTGGCTGCAGCTGCTGAAGCCCATGCGCCCTAGAGTCCGTGCTCTGCAACAAGAGAAGCCACCGCAATGAGAAGCCGGAGTACCTCTACTGGAGAGTAGCCTCCTCTCACTGCAACTAGAGAAACAGTAACAAAGACCTGCCTGGGAACAAAGACCCAGCACAGCCAAAAATAAATAGATAAAACTAAAAAGAAGTGATTGCCTGATTCTGTGGGCTGCTACTGAAAGACAAAAGGATGCAGACCCAAGGATGATCTGAAGCGGGGCTAATCCATCGTTTCCCCCACCTGACTTTTCAGCGTATTTGAAACATGGTTGATTCCTGGGGTCTTTGAAAGTCCCACAACTTCACTTTGCCAGTATCTCTGGGAAGATACTGAAATGCCTCAGTCTATCTTCTCCCCCAAACCCAGGGGCAACTTTGCTTCTTAGATGGAGCTGTCCACACTCATTGAGGTGATCACCTGGGACGTACCTGCCTTCACGGGTAGACGAGTGTGTGTGACATCCTGGCTTATGGGAGAATGAAGTTTCATGTTCAAGGAGGAAATCAGGAAAGATTTCTGAACTGAAATCCCAGTCTTAAACCGTCAATGGCTTGGCCAGTGGCCCAGAGGTCATCTCTGACCTGTCTCTTTCTCCAGGTCTGTTACCTCTAATCTGTGCTTCCCACCCCCTTCTCTCTGTCTCTCCCTCCTCATCTCTGATCTCGGTCTCCCTGCTCCCCTTGGGTGCTGAGTATGCCCCAGAGAGTCTCTGGCCCAGACTGAGCTCTTTCTCCACCTGGCGTGGCTGGCACAGCACTTCTCACCCACCTCTCCACTGCCTCCCGTGGCTCTGGACCTGCAGACCCAGGACAGCTTTCCAGCTCATCTTACAGCCAGGACAGCTCCTGCAGAGCCCAGCCCACTTCCGACACTGAGCCCCTGTCCCTGGCTGGGGCCCTGTGCTTCCCTTCCATTATCTGGCCTCAGTTTCCCTACATGCACATTAGTATCCACAAATAGGCTCTGGGGTCTGAGACCCTGGGTTGGGGCTCCCTTCAATCACTGGGAGTTCTATCCCCAGCTCCCAGAATGGCAGCTGGCATACAGTAGGTGCTCAATAAACATTTGCTGCATTAATGCAGGGGGTTTGTTTTGTTTTTGCATTTTTAAAATCCATTTTATTCAAGTGTAGTTGATTTACAATGTTGTGTTAATTTCTTCTGTACTTCAGAGTGATTCAGTTATACATATACATACATTCTCTTCAATATGGCTTATCAAAGACTGTCGAATGTAAATCTCTGTACTATTCAGGAGGGCCTTGTTGTTTATCCATTCCATGTATAATCGTTTGCATCTTTTCACCCCAAACTCCCACTCCTCTCCTCCCCCACCTTCCTTTCTTTGGCAACCGCAAGTCTGTTCTCTGTGTCTGTGGATCTGTTTCTGTTTTGAAATTCATTTGTGGTCATATTGTAGATCTTCCCTGGTGGTTCAGATGGTAAAGCATCTATCTACAATGCGGGAAACCCGGGTTTGATCCCCAGGTTGGGAAGATCCTTTGTAGAAGGCAATGGCAACCCACTCCAGTACTCTTGCCTGGAAAATCCCATGGACGGAGGAGCGTGATAGGCTACAGTCCATGGGTCGCAAAGAGTCGGACACAACTGAGAGGCTTCACTTCCACTTTCTTTCTGTAAGTGATGTCATATGGTTTTGTCTTTGTCTGACTTACTCCACTTAGAATAAAAATCTCTAAGTTCATCCCTGTTTCTGTAAATGGCATTATTTCCTTCTTTCTATGGCTAATATTCCATTGTATGTATGTATCACATCTTTATCCTGAATGAATATGTTTCTTAAATCCCAGCTCTGGCACTTTCTCTACTGTGTGACCTTGGTCAAGTGATTTTCCACCTCACAGCCTCAGTTTCCTCACCTGTTCAGTTCAGTTCAGTCGCTCAGTCGTGTCCAACTCTTTGTGACCCCATGAATCACAGCACGCCAGGCCTCCCTGTCCATCACCAACTCCCGGAGTTCACTCATATTCACATCCATCGAGTCGGTGATACTATCCAGCCATCTCATCCTCTGTCGTCCCCTTCTCCTCCTGCCCTCAATCCTTCCCAGCATTGGAGTCTGGCCAAAGTACTGGAGTTTCAGCTTTAGCATCATTCCTTCCAAAGAAGTCCCAGGGCTGATCTCCTTCAGAGTGGACTGGTTGGATCTCCTTGCAGTCCAAGGGACTCTCAAGAGTCTTCTCCAACACCACAGTTCAAAAGCATCAATTCTTCGGTGCTCAGCTTTCTTCACCGTCCAACTCTCACATCCATACGGGACTACTGGAAAAACCATAGCCTTGACTAGATGGACCTTAGTCAGCAAGGTAATGTCTCTGCTTTTTAATATGCTATATAAGTTGGTCATAACTTTTCTTCAAAGGAGTAAGCATCTTTTAATTTCATGGCTGCAATCACCATCTGCAGTGATTTTGGAGCCCCCAAAAATAAAGTCTGACACTGTTTCCACTGTTTCCCCATCTATTTCCCATGAAGTGATAGGACCAGATGTCATGATCTTCGTTTTCTGAATGTTGAGCTTTAAGCCAACTTTTTCACTCTCCTCTTTTACTTTCATCAAGAGGCTTTTTAGTTCCTCTTCACTTTCTGCCAAAAGTGTGGTGTCATCTGCATATCTGAGGTTATTGATATTTCTCCCGGCAATCTTGATTCCAGCTGGTGTTCCTTCCAGTCCAGCGTTTCTTCACATTTCCTCACCTATAAAGCGTTTCCTCACCTGTAAAGTGGGGTAATAAAAATACCTGCCTCACAGACCATTCAACAAATTATTTATCAAACATCTACTACATTCTAGGCTCTGTGCTAGGTGTTGAGAATACCACAGTGAACAAACAGGAAAAGGTACTTAAACATTTCTGGAGTTGACATTTATGTGTGTTGAGGGAGGGAGAGGGGATAGATAATAATTAAGAGACAAGAAATGACTAAATGGTATGGGATGCTTTCGAATTGTGGTCTAGAGACGACTCTTGAGAGTCCCTTGGGCTGCAAGGAGATCAAACCAGTCAATCCTAAAGGCAATCAACCCTGAATATTCATTGGAAGGATTGATGCTGAAGCTGAAGCTCCAATACTTTGACTACCTGATGTAAAGATCTGACTCATTAGAAAAGACCCTGATTCTGGAAAAGACTGAAATCAAAAGAAGGGGATGACAGAGGATGAAGTGGTTAGATAGCATCACTGAGTCAACGGACATGAATTTGCACAAACTCCAGGAGATAGTGGAAGACAGAGAACCCTGGCGTGCTGCAGTCCATGCGGTCACAAGGAGTCGGACATGACTTAGTGACTGAACGACAGCAACATAGAATGTTTGAAGGTGATGTAAAAAGTGTGGGAGTATAAATTAGAGGGGCAGGAGTAGTGGATGGGGCCATCTGTGGTTTTCAACTCAGTGATTCGGAAGACCCTGTTAAGGAGGGGGCTTTGGAAGAGAAATTTGAAGGAAATAAGAAAGCACTGATGCAGATATCCCAGTGAAGAGTTTCAGGCCCCGGGAACAGCCAGCGCAAAGGCCCTGGGACAGGAATGTGCTGGAGTTTGGAGAAGCAACCAGGCGGCCAGTGTGGCTGACAGGATGAGTGAGCTTGCCAGTTATGGGAGAGGTGATGGGATTGATGGCAGAGGACTTTGGCTTTTTCCTTGAAAGAGATGGAACCCGTGGAAGGTTTTTGAGCAGAGGCGGGAACGTGGTCTGACGTATTTTTAAAGAATCCCACTCGCTGCACACCTGTATGTCCTCAGAGTGCCATCTCCTCTGAGGCACGTGCAGACAGAGGCAAGGCCCTGGAAATCCTTTTCTCCAACTCCCAGCCAACACCCAGACCCAGCAGGGGCTGGGCCCCCAGGGCTGGGTTCCCACCCCGTGTTCTTGCCTCTGAGCCACAGCCTGTACTGGGGAAGGGGCTCACGTGCTTCCACCTGTCTTTGGCTTAACTCTCAGTCCTTGAGTAAACTGATGATACAAAGAAAGCTTGCTGGGTGGGTGAACCAGTGAGCCCTGTTTGGTAACATCAGCCAAGAGACTTGCTCTCTGCTGCCTTCTGTGGAGGGATGAGTTATACAAGGATGACTCTTGCTGGGGATGGGCTGGGGATAGAAGGGTTAACTGCCTCTTGTCCTGGCTTAATTATTCTTTGAATTAATTCATTCACTTTTTGGCCGTGGCATGTGGGATCTTGGTTCCCCCGACCAGGGATGGAACCCGTGCCCCCAGCACTGGGAGCCTGGAGTCCCAGCCACTGGACCACCAGGGAAGTCCCTGGCTCAGTTACAAATAGCACCTCTTGCACTCTCAAAGCAATTTGGGTGTAGCAATAAATTATAGGGTCTCTAGTTTAAATGACTTTATAGCCCAGTTATCTGGGGGTGGAGGGTGAATTTAGGGGCTATAGAAACAAAGAAATAATATTTATTTTATCATATTTATCATAAATAAATGTTGAACTCATGAGCTCTTCAAACAACCAGAATGGCTAGCCTTTATTAGCCACTCCCTCTGTGCCAGACAATGTTGTAAACACTTTGCAGTTATTAAGTCATTCCATCCTCCCGTGACCTCAAGTGTAGGTACTATTATCTCTGTGTTACAGCGGAGGAAACTGAGCCACAGTGGTCGCCAGCTGGTAGGTGGGAAAGCCAGGACTTGCCAAGTCCCACATCACTGTGCTATGCTGTTTCTCTCATCACAGAGCCACTACAATTTAGAATTCTCCAGCCATGAGAACCACAACCTGCATTTATCTGCTGCTCACAGGGACCGTCTTACTGAAGCTTTACAACAAGCCTGTGAAGTAGATATCATGAGCCCCCTATCAGACTTTTTCAAACTATTGATTAATTTATTTTTAATTGTGGTAAAATATGCATGCCATAAAATTTACCACTTGGAAGTGGTGTAACATGAAATTAACCGTTTTTAAGAGTGCATTTCAGTGGCTTTAAGTACATTCCTGTTGTTGGTGCACCCGTCACCACCTGCATCTGCAAAGGTGTCGTTCATCTTGCAAAACTGTATCCATTAAAAAACAACTTCCCGTCCTCCATTCCCCCAGGCCCTGGCAGCCACCTTTCCACTTCCTGTCGCTGTGAGTTTGGCTGCTCTGGGTGCCTGATACAAGAGGAATCATGCAGCGTTTGTCCTTTTGTGACTGGCTTACTTCATTTAGGGCTTCCCTGGTGCTCAGCTGGAAAAGAACCTGCCTGCAGTGTGGCAGACCTGGGATTTGATCCCTGGGTTGGGAAGATCGCCTGGAGGAGGGCACGGCAACCCACTCTGGTATTCTGGCCTGGAGAATTGCATGAACTGTGTGGTCCATGGGGTCTCAGAGAGTCGGACACAACTGAGTGACTTTCACTTTCACCTTTTACTTCACTTACCATAGTGTCCTCAAGGTTCATCTGTGGTATAGTATGAGTATAATTTCCTTCCTTTAGAAAGCTGAGTAACATTCGCTGTATGGATATACCACATTTTGTTTATCCAGTTATTTCTCTGTGTCAGTTAGGTTTATTCATTTACTCATTTACTTAACAAATTATACACATTAGCTGTGGATAAAACTGACAGAGTTTACACTGCCCTCAAAGTGTCTACATTCTTGTATGTTTGGAAACAAATAATAAGTAAAAAGCAAAAGATATGCCATATCAAACTACTATATATAAAATAAACAAGATCCTACTGTATAGCACAAGAAACTATATTCAATATTCTGTGATAAACCATAATGGGAAAGAATATGAAAAAGTATGTGTGCGTGTGTGTGTGTGTGTGTGTGTGTGTGCGCGCGTGCGCGTGCATGCTAAGTTGCTTCAGTCGTGTCTGACTCTTTGCAACCCTTTGGACTGAAGCCCACAAGACTCCTCCATCCATGGGATCCTCCAGGCAGGATACTGGAGTGGGTTGCCATACCCTCCTCCAGGGGCTCTCCCCGACCCAGGGGTCAAAACTGCGTCTCTTATGTCTCTTTCATTGGCACATGGGTTCTTTACCACTTGTGCCAGCTGGTTAGTCACTCACAATCTTTGCAATCCCATGGACTGTAGTGCTCCAGAGCCCTCTGTCCATGAAATTCTCCAGGCCAGAATGCTGGAGTGGGTTTGCATTTCCTTCGCCAGGAGATCTTCTTGACTCAGGGATAACCCAGATCTTCGGCATTGTAGGCAGATTCTCCACCATCTGGGCCACCTGGGAAGCCAGATATTTATACATATACATATATATATCTAACTGAACCCCCTTGCCGTACAGTAGAAACTAATACAACACTGCAGATCAGCTATACTTAAAATGTAAAAATACAAATAAAAAATATATGGTGTATCAGATGGTGATAAATGCTGTGGTCAAAAATAGAGCAGAGAGAGGACAAAGGAAATGCTAGGCAGAGAGGGTGGTAATTTTAAATAAGTGAGGAAAGGCTGCCCTGAGAAGGAGAGTCTTTGAGCAAAGACCCAGATGGGATGAGAGTGGGAGCCATCTGGATACACTGGGGGAGAGCATTCCCAGCAGAAGCACCAGCTGGTTCAAAGGCCCTGAGTTTGATGGGCTCACTGTGTTCAGAAACAGAGAGGGAGCCAGTGAGTTTGAAGCAAAGTGAAATATCAATAACCTCAGATATGCAGATGACACCACCCTTTTGGCAGAAAGTGAAGAGGAACTAAAGAGCTTCTTGATGAAGGTGAAAGAGGAGAGTGAAAAGTTGGCTTAAAGCTCCACATTCAGAAAACTAAGATCATGGCATCCGGTCCCATCACTTCATGGCAAATAGATGGAGAAACAGTGGAAACAGCGTCAGACTTTATTTTTCTGGGCTCCAAAATCACTGCAGATGGTGACTGCAGCCAAGAAATTAAAAGATGCTTACTCCTTGGAAGGAAAGTTATGACCAACCTAGACAGCATATTAAAAAGCAGAGACATTGCTTTGCCAACAAAGGTCCATCTAGTCAAGGCTATGGTTTTTCCACTGGTCATGTATAGATGTGAGAGTTGGACTATAAAGAAAGCTAAGCGCCCGAAGAATTGGTGCTTTTGAACTGTGGTGTTGAAGACTCTTGAGAGTCCCTTGGACTGCAACTGGAGATCCAACCAGTCCATCCTAAGGGAAATCAGTCCTGGGTGTTCATTGGAAGGACTGATGTTGAAGCTGAAACTCCAGTACTTTGGCCACCTGAGCAAAGAGCTGACTCATTTGAAAAGACCCTGATGCTGGGAAAGATTGAGGGCAGGAGGAGAAGGGGGCGACAGAGGATGAGGTGGCTGGATGGCATCACTGGCTCGATGGACATGAGTTTGGGTAAACTCCGGGAGTTGGTGATGGACAGGAAGGCCTGGCACACTGCGGTTCATGGGGTCACAAAGAGTCGGACACAACTGAGCAAATGAACTGAACTGAGGAAGAGAGAGAGAGGGAGCTGAGGGAAGTGAGACTTTGCAAAGTGGCAAAAGGCTTTTCTCAAGGTCACAGCTATTAGGTGGCTGGCCTGCCACTTAAACAGGATCTGCTTGACTTCGGAGCTTGAGCTCTTAGCCGTGGCATTGTTTTCTTCACAGATTTGTTGTTGCTACTCAGTTGCTAAATTGTGTCTGACTCTTCGCAGTTCCGTGGACTGCAGCACACCAGGCTTCCCTGTCCTTCACTGTCTTCCAGAGTCCATTGAGTCGGTGATGCTATCCAGTCATCTCATCCTCTGTTGCCCCCTTCTCCTTCTGCCCTCAGTCTTTCCCAACGTCAGGGGCTTTTCCAATGAGTCGGCTCTTCACATCAGGTGGCCAAAGTATTGGAGCTTCAGCTTCAGCATCAGTCCTTTTAATGAACATTCAGGGTTGATTTCCTTTAGAATTGACTGGTTTGATCTCCTTGCTGTCCAAGGGACTCTCAAGAGTCTTCTCTAGCACCATAATTCAAAAGTATCAATTCTTCAATACTCAGCCTTCTTTATAGTCCAACTCTCACAACCATACATGACTACTGGAAAAACCATAGCTTTGACTAAACAGACCTTTGTTGACAAAGTGATGTTTCTGATTTTTAATACTCTGTCAGGTTTGTCGTGGCTTTTCTTCCAAGGAGCAAGCCTCTTTTAATTTCATGGCTGCAGTCACCATCTGCACTGACTTTGGAGCCCAAGAAAATAAAATCTGCCACTGTTTCCATTTTTCCCCTATCTATTTGCCATGAAGTGATGGGACTGGATGCCATGATCTTCATTTTTGGAATGTTGAGTTTTAAGCCAGGTTTTTCACTCTGCTCTTTCACCCTCATCAGGAGGCTCTTTAATTCTTCGCTTTCTGCCATGAGGGTTATATCATCTGCATTTCTGAGGTGGTTGATATTTCTCCTGGCAATCTTGACTCCAGCTTGGGCTTCATTCAGCCTGGCAGTTCACATAATGTACTCTGCATAGAAGTTAAATAAGCAGGGTGACCATATACAGCCTGATGCATTCCTTTCCCAATTGTGAACCAGTCCATTGTTGCATGTCTGGTTATAACTTGCTTCTAACCCACATACAGCTTTCTCAGGAGGCAGGTAAGGTGGTCTGGTATTCTCATCTCTTTAAGAATTTCCCATAGTTTGTTGTGATCTATGCAGTCAAAGGCTTTAGCATAGTCAATGAAACAGAAGTAGATGTTTGTTTGGAATTCTCTTGCTTTTTCTGTGATCCAATGGATGTTGGCAATTTGATCTCTGGTTCCTCTGTCTTTTCTAAATGCCCAATGTTTTTGCTGGCCTCAGGGTATCAATAAACAGTGTTTGTGGTTGGACTGGCCCTTGGAGTTTTTATTATGAATCCAAGATGCCCTTCAGCAAAAACTATCAGGAAACTTTGAGGGAAAAAAAAGATGTATTATTTACGAGACCTAGAAATTACATAGTGCAGCTGGAGCCACTCATTGAGGTCTCTGGTATAGACGGGGTGGCGGGGGTGGGGAGTGCAGAGGGGTGGGGGGCAAACCTGGGGTTCTGCTTTTATTGGTGTCAAGAATTGGCACCTAGGGTTTCACTGGCCCACTCCTCACTGGTGAATTCAAAACAGAAGAGCATGAATTTAAAGTGTGGGAAGACAGGGGACTTCCCAGGTGGTCCAGTGGCTGAGACTCTGCTCTCCCAGTGCAGGGAGCGTGGGTTCGATCTCTGGTCAGGGAACTAGACCCTACAGGCCATAACTAAAGATCTCAAGCGCTGCAACTAAGATCTGGTGCCGCCAAATTAATTAATTTAAAAATCAAGTGAAAATAAAGTGTGGAAAAATAAATGAAATGTAAGAAGAGAAAAAGCAAGCAACCCAAATGATCTAAAGTTATCGATGTCAACCAAGAGCTCTAAGACAAAGGGCCTCAGTGGGGGAAGGTGGGCTGGCTCTTCACCCAGTCCTGTGGCCGGTAATGTGTTTATTTGAGAAAGTAGCTTGGAAGCAGATACCTCTGAAATGGATGCCTCTGACAATCAAAGCTTAAGTCAAGCAATTGCATTACAGAAAAGAAAAAGCAAACAAAACAAAACAACCGTCAAGGTTTACACTACACCCAGGAACAATCTCCAAGAAGTGATATTTACCTGGGCTAATCCTGGGCTCGTACTTTACAGGCATTGTCTCATTTTACACATGGCAAAACAGGGGCTCCAAGAGATGTAGGAACTGGCAGGGGCAGAATTAAAGACAGGTCTCTGTTATGCTTAGTCATTCAGTCTTGTGACTCTGCAACCCCATGGACTCTAGCCCTCCAGGCTCCTCTGTCCATGGAGATTCTCCAGGCAAGAATTCTGGAGTGGGTTGCCATTTCCTCCTCTAGGAAATCTTCCCAACCTGGGGATCGAACCCAGGTCTCCTGCATTGCAGGCAGATTCTTACGAGCTACCAGGGAAGGCCAAGAATACTGGAGTTGGTAGTCTATCCTTTCTCCAGGGGAATCTTCCCGACCCAGGAATCGAACCAGGGCCTCCTACATTGCAGGCAGGTTCTTTACCAGCTGAGCTACCAGGGAAGCCCCGTAAAGACAGGTCTAGCTGAAGTTTAAGTCCATGCTCTTCCCTGCTGTTATCACACTGACACATGGAGCTGGAGTTCTTAAATTAGAGACCTTTAGCAGTACTCTTGCCTGGAAACTCCCATGGACGGAGGAGCCTGGTAGCCTGCAATCCATGGGGTCGCTGAATCAGACACGACTAAGCGACTTCACTTTCACTTTTCACTTTCATGCACTGGAGAAGGAAATGGCAACCCACTCCAATGTACTTGCCTGGAGAATCCCAGGGACGGGGGGAGCCTGGTGGGCTGCTGTCTATGAGATCACACAGAGTCGGACACGACTGAAGCGACTTAGCAGCAGAAGCAGCTTGCCCTAGAGCCCATGACCACAACAAGAGAATCCAAAATGGGACCCGAAATGAGAAATGAGAAGCCCGAGTATGGAAACCAGAGCAGCCCACGCTCTCCACAACTAGAGAAAGCCCACTCTCAGCAACAAAGACCCAGTACAGCCAAAAATAAATATTTTTAAAAATAATAATTAAAAAATAAATATGTGGAGTTTCTCAGTGCGTCTTTTTCTGTTCTAAGGAAGCATTAACAGCTAGTTAGACCTAGAGGAACAGGAAAGCTCACAGGGACTGTGAGTGTGCAGTCAGAGGGAAGGAAGGTACTCCAACAGCCGTCTTCTAAGGGAAAGACTGCTGGGTCCCATTTTAACGCGCATTGGAAAGGGAGGTCCAACAGACTGCTAAACCCAAGAAGAGTAATAAGTGTGTGCTCCCTTTAAGTAGTGGTATTTAACAAAGTGGGGAAAAGACCTAAGGTGTCCAAAGAAGACATGCAGATGGCTAACAAACACATGAAAAGATGCTCAACATCGCTCATTATTAGAGAAATGCAATCAAAACCACAATGAGGTATCACCTCACACCGGTCAGAATGGCCATTATCAAAAAGTCTATGAACAGTAAATGCTGGAGAGGGTAGAGAAAAGGGAACCCTCTTGCACTGTTGGTGGGCATGTGAATTGATACAGCCACTGAAGACAGTATGGTGATTCCTTTAAAAACTAGGAATAAAACCACCATATGACCCAGTAGTCCCACTCCCTAGGCATATAACCTGAGGAAACCAGGGTTGAAAAATTAGTGTCCGCTCTGCTGTCTCTGCCTTCAGGACCTCTCTCGGCGCCCAGCGGACAAGGAGCGAGAAGGAGTAGCTCCCGCTAAGCCTCGCTCTGGGCGCGGAGACGTGTCGTCGTCGGGGCTGGGAAGTATCGGTGCGGGTCACAGGCAGCGAAGGAGAGAAACCAATGGGGAAGCAGGGCATGCCGACTGAGAGAAAGTGCGCCAGACCAATCAGAGGGAGGGATCCGACGGGCGCTGGGAGTCTAGGAGCGGACGACAGTGGGACCTGCAATGGGACATGTATCCCATTGTTCATTGCAGTACTACTTGAAATAGCTAGAACATGGAAGCAACCTAGATGCCCATCAACAGATGAATGGATAAAGAAGTTGTGGTACATATACACAATGGAATGTTACTCGGCCATGAAAAGAAACAAATTTAAGAAGTTCTAATGAGGTGGATGAACCTAGAACCTTTTATACAGAGTGAAATGAGTCAGAAAGAGAAAGATAGATATCTTATTCCAGGGAACATATGGAAAAATGGTTCTGAAGAATTTATTTACAGGGCAGCAATGGAGAAACAGACAAAGAGAACAGACTTATGGACATGGGGAGAGGGGGAGGAGAGGGTGAGATGCATGGAAAGAGTAACGTGTAAATTTATATTACCATATGTAAAATAGCCAGCGGGGAATTTGCTGTATGGCTCAGGAAACTCAAACAGGGGCTCTGTATCAACTTAGAGGGGTGGGAGGGGAGGGAGATTTGAGGGAGGTTCAAATGGGTTGATTTCATGTTGAAGTTTGGCAGAAAAACAACAAAATTTTGTAACGCAATTATCCTTCAATAAAAGATTTTTTAAAATGTTATTGCTCAGGCATGTCCAACTCTTCGGGACTCCGTGGACGATAAAAGACAATAGCCCTCCAGGCTTCTCTGTTATGGAATTCTCCAGGCAAGAATACTAGAGTGGGTTGTCATTCCCTTCTCCAGGGGATCTCGCCGACCCAGGGATCGACCCAAGTTTCCCGTGTTGTAGGCAGAACCTTCATCACCTGAGCCACCACGGAAGCCCTTTAAGAGGAGGCTGGAAAACGGAGGGGGGCGTGGTCATAAGAGACCCGGTGGGTTGGGTAAGATGAGCCCCTTCCGGTTACACAATCCTAGCAAGATGGCGGCGCCCAGGGCGGTAGGTGACCGAAGCTTTTAGAGCCCCCTAAATTAGTGTCCGCTCTGCTGTCTCTGCCTTCAGGACCTCTCTCGGCGCCCAGCGGACAAGGAGCGAGAAGGAGCAGGGGATCTCTCCCGCTAAGCCTCGCTCTGGGCGCGGAGACGTGTCGTAGTCGGGGGCTGGGAAGTATCGGTGCGGGTCACAGGCAGCGAAGGAGAGAAACCAATGAGGAAGCAGGGCGTGCCGACTGAGAAAGTGCGCCAGACCAATCAGAGGGAGGGATCCGACGGGCGCTGGGGGTCGAGGAGCGGACGACAGTGGGACCTGCTAAGGATGAGGGTTTGGAAGAAATTGGCAGAAAAACTGAGGTTTGAGGTCCAAGAGTAGGTGAGGGAAACTAATGGAATAAGAATTTTGATGGAAAACCCAAGGGGTGAATTTGGGAATTCCAAGGAAACGATCTAGGGAAATTAAGGGGAGAATTTGCAATATTGTGGAAAAAATTTAGGAAGAATTCGGCAAAATCAAGGAATGGACCTAGGAAAATTAAAGTACGGTTGGGAGCTTAAAAGGAATTTTAAGGAAAATAAGTATGTGGGCAAAACTATTGGGAGAATTTGGTTAAAGCAAAAGAGAAACTGAAGCAGGTTAAGAGAAACTTTGGAGGGGAACTTGAAGAGAGTTTGGGAGCTTCAAGAGGTAAGTTAAGGATGGTTTGGAGAGAAATTAAGATTATATTTGGGAGCTTCCTTGATGGCTCAGTGGTAAAGCACCCTAGACCCCATTTCTCAGCAACAGGAGAAGTCACAGCATTAGAAGCCTGCCCACTGAAATGGAAGAGTAGGCCCCCGTCACAGCAACTAGAGAAAGCCTGCGCAGCAACAAAGACAGCATAGCCAAAAATTAAAAAAAAATTTTTTAAATTGTTATATTTTGGGGAAAGGAATGCCTTATTTAAGAAAACTCTGGTGGGAAGGGGATAAAATTAAGGGGAGAATTTGTAGTACATTAAGAGTTCAGATAATAGAGGTTTGCTGAGAGACTAAGAGCTTGGGGGAAGTTAGGGGAGAATTTAGGAAAACCAGAAGACCCTTTGGCCAAATCAAAGATAAACATTTTTGGCAGCGCTAGGTCTTGGTTGCTGCGTGCAAGCTTTCTGCAGTTGTGACAGGCAGGGGCTACTTTAGCTGTGGTGCACTGGTTTCTCATTACAGTGGCTTTTCGTTGCGGAGCACAGGCTCTAGGTCCGGTGGGCTCAGTAGTTGTGGCACATGGGCTTTGTTGCTCCCCAGCATGTGGGAGCTTCCCAAACTAGGATCAAACCCACGTCCCCTGCATTGGCAGGCAGATTCTTAATCACTGGACCACCAGGGAAGTCCCAAAGAGACCTGAAGACTGATTAAAGGAAATAACTTGGGGAAAGCCGGGGAAAATTTTGCAGATTCCAAAGAACTGGAAGGTCCTAGAAGAGAAATGAGCAGGGAAGCATTGAGGAGGGAAGATTTGGGAGGAAAAACCGGGGAATCTATGTCTGTGTGTCTCACAGGAGGCTCTGGGCTCAGCTCCTCCTCCCCTTTCCTCCCCAGTCCCTGCGGCTAGTGGCCCCGGTATGGAACAGGAGTACCAGCGGCTTCCGTGGCCTGAGCAAGGCAGTGGACCCGGAGGGCAGTCAGAGGAAGGGGAGGACGTTGCTCCAGTTCCTGACTGACCGCTTCTATGACGTGCAGGCTGTGAGGGAGTACCTTCTCCGGAAGCAGTTTTTGAAGGTGCAAAAGAAAAATCGGTGAGAACCCACTGACCTGCCCAGCCCTGCTCTCCAGGCCTCCCCTGTCTGCCCTTCCTGCCCTTGCCACTCCAGGAAGCCCTAGGGCTTCCAGTGCGAGCCTTGACCACGTGCCTCTTCATCTCCTGCCCACATGCTTCCCAAACCCTTCAGCTCATAGAGGCAATCCATTGCCCACTATCTCCTCTTGGAGGTCTAGCTGGCGCTTCAGACCTCACATGGCTAACATGTGTTTCCCCCTAAAACAGCCTTCTCACCCCTAAACCTTCCCCATGCCAGTCAGTGGCCCATCCGTCGTTCAGACCACATTCTAAGGAGTTATCCCTGGTTCCTGTCTTTGCTTCCCTTTCTTCCACATCCAGTCTATCAATAAAACCCCAGAATATCCTAAATTTGACCAATGGTCACCTTCTAACTGTCTGTAGCCTGGTTGGAGCCCTTTTATCTTATGGTTGGATGACTGCAGTTGTCTCCTATCTGGTCACCTTTTGGCCCCTGTTGCAGTCTACACAGCAGCCAGAGGACTCGTAAGAAAGGAAGATGAATAACATTACCATTTTGCTTAAAATCCTCTTATGGTTTCTGAACACAACTAGAATAAAAGCCAAACTCCAAGGCTGAAAATCTGGCCCCTTACTGAGCTTTGAGACCTCTACCAGGGACACCCACTCACCTCTGCCAGCTTGGCATCCTTACTGCCGTTTGTTCATCTTAATTCGAGCCTCTGAGCCTTTGCAACTGGCTTTTCCCTTGGCCTGGCAGACTCTGACCCTGACCTCTGCAATCCCTCTCTCATTCAAATCTCTCAAGTTTCACCTCCTCCAACACGCAAACCAAATCATTCACCCCCATCCGCCATCCCGACCCGAGCCACTCCTAGTCTGCTCCCTCAGTATTAACTTCATCACGGGATTGCTACTCTGTGATTTGTTCTTAACTTGCCGGTTATCTGTTTCCCCTGTGAAATAACTCTGCAGGGTCAGGGACAATGATCCGCCTTGGTCACCACTGTCCCCCAGTGCCCAGCACTTCAGAGGCCCTCGGTAAATATTAGCCATCTGGCTCAGAGTACCTGCGTATCTCAGTCCCGTGCTGTGGACTGTGACCCTCTCAGCAGCACGGGGCCTGGCAAGGGCTGTGGTGCTTCAAGGCTCACCCTCGGCTACTCTTCCCCTGGCAGGTCCTTCACCTACATCGAGGAGCGATATGGCCCCTACGTCGCAGGGGCCTATTTCATCTTGAAGCAAGGAGGCGCAGTCAAGTATGACAGCAAAGGTGTCAGAATGGGGGAGGGGGGAGAGGCGAGAGGCGGGAGAGGCGGGAGAGCCACTTTCTAAGCCTGGGGCACATCCGTCGGATAGGCTCATGTCAGTCCGACTGGCTTCCATGCACACCCTGGTCTCTGCCCCCTCCTGGCCATGTGGCTGGGGACTTTTTCCTGAGCTTCAGTTTTGTCATCTGTAAAATGGGATGGTGGTCATGTCTAACCTACAAGGTGTGCTGAAAGATTGAGAAACACTTTGCAGTCTGGACACTTGTCATGGGTCACAGGCCAACATAGCGTGTGTGCTAGGTCAGCGCTGGTGCATCTTTTCTTTCTTCCTTCCCCCCTCTGCCGCCTCTTGTTTTCCCCCTTCATTTTCCTTCTTTTTTGAAAACACAATTCACATAGGCTTCATCTAGCCTTCCTCTTGGTTCTGATTGAGATTTTCACTTGTTTTGAGCAATTCCTCCAGCACCTTCCTTAGAAATGGTGTACCTGCCTGTACATATCTCAACATTCACCCATCTCCAAGGATTCTTGTCTCATAGCTCTTTTTTCTGTTAACATCTATAATCTCTTCAACCTTCAATTTCCAGGTATGTAAAATTGGCCAAACATTCCATCTTTGATGGGCTTGTCAGGGGACCCAATGAGACCAGACATGTAAAGCCCTTAGCGCAGGGCCTGGTGTATAGTGAATGCAGCAGGTTCTGTGATACGGTGCTAGGAGTGTTATTAAGGGGTTGGAAGGTTGCGGGACCCTGCTGACACTTCCTCTTTCCCAGGTTTCGGGACAGGGAGTGGATGCGGGCGAATGAGCAGGGCCTTTCCTCTCTTGAGTTCCGGAAGCTCCAGGAGGTGCCCGTGGAGGCTGTGGATGCCAGTGGTTGTGCCATCAACTACCAAGGCCTAGACAACCTCTGTGAGTGGGGTGAGGCGGGATGCGGTGGAGACGGGCCAGGCTCTGCCCTTTCGTGGTGGGCTCCAGAAGGGCAGTCAGTGCCATCCACCCTCTGCCCCTGCAGTGGCCCTGAAGGAGCTCCAGTCCCTGTCGCTGCGGCACTGTCCCCACGTGGATGACTGGTGTCTCGGCCGTCTCTACCACCTGGCCGACTCGCTGCAGGAGCTCTCGCTGGCCGGCTGCCCCCGCATCTCTGAACGGGGCCTTGCCTGCCTCCACCACCTCCAGTGAGACCTGAACTCAGGCAGGGCCCCAGACCAGGGAGGGCAGTGCCCCCTCCTTTCCTCCTGGACAGACCTAGAGCTGGTGGTGGGTTAGCATAGATGAGCTGCGCAGTGAACCTCTGGGAGGGTGGGAATACTCTTAGTCTTCCTGCTTTTTATATTAATGAAATTACAAGATATTTACACTGTTGTAGGACAGCAGGAGCCAGAGGTATGCAGTCTGTAATGAACACAGTGGGTCTCATGTACTTGAGCAAAGATTTTATTCAAAGCTGGGGGTCAGCGTGGGGGCAGGTACCACCCCCACACTCACACACACAGACACCATCCTTACATGTGACCCTCCCGCCCCCATCTTGCCTCTTAGGAACCTCTGCAGGCTGGATATCTCCGACCTTCCTTCCGTGTCCAACCCGGGCCTCACTCAGATCTTGGTGGAGGAGATGCTGCCCCACTGTGAGGTTCTGGGGACTGACTGGGCACAGGGCCTCAAGGTGGGGCCAGAAGAGCAGTCCCCGGACGCAACCAGCAGCCCCTATCCCTGCCTAGCCTTCGGCCCCTCCCCATCAAGCAGGGTCTCGGCCAGGCTGTGCTGAGCGCCCAACAGCTCATCCTTCTGGGTCTGTTGGGCTCACTCAACTCGGGGAGTCAGGCTGGGGTGAGGGGAGGAGAGCCTGAGCTCGGGACAGTTGTTCTCTGCTGCCGGGGTGCTCTAGCTGGCCGCAGCCAGCTTGAAGCTCCCAGCTCCTCAGCTTGTCAGGTAGCCCTCTCCACATGCGTCTCTCCTTCCCAGTTTCGGGAGCCCCCTTCTCCAGCCTGGGGGAGGTAAGGGCCCTGGCTGCAAGTAGCCCCGGGGAGCTGCACTCTCTCTTGTGATTGCCCCGCACCGTGCCCACTTCTCTGGCAAGAAACTTCTCTTGACTTCTGTTAGAAGTCAGATTATCCCACTTGCATGTGCTCCTGTTTCCTACCAGGGGGCACTACAGGCATTCTACAGGGCTGGTTCTTCCCTGTGTGGGACGACTCGGCTCACTGCGGTCTGCAGTATCCCTGGTCCATACCCACTACCTGCAGGGAGTCCCACAGCATTTCCCTTATTGAGTTACTGACCCTCAGCTCCACTTTGCTCTGTGAAAATTGATCTGGGCCTTTGAAGTATTCTCCTTTGCTAATGGGCCTGATAAGGGTTGCCAGTAGAGGGCGCCCGAGAGATGTTCCTCAAGGGAGGAAAGGCTTTTGCTTTCTGGCTCTGCTCAAAGGTGCTTTGCTCAGCTGCCCTGCAGTGCATGGTGGGTGCAGGGCTCCCCGTATCTGCTGAGGTGAATCAGGCGGTCAGCAGCTTCCCCTGGCGCTCTCCACCCACCCCCACCCCCTGCAGAAGACAGCTTCCACTGAGGTGTCTCTTCGGTGAATGCCCCTCCACCATACCCCTGAAGGTGGATTTCCAGTAACTCCCAGGGCCCCTTGCCAATGAATCCCCTCCTTACTTCCCTTTGCTGTTACAGTCATTGATTCTCTATATTAAACTTTCCCTGTTCAAATTACTGTGTGGCTTTTCTCTCTAGACTGGATCCAGACTGATAAGAGCCTTGGCATCTGGAGTGTTCCCAGAGATAAATTCACAAAGACAGGATTTGGGGGTTGGTTTGTTCCTACCTTTGGCTTGATTGCACTACTGAGCTCCTTGGCAGTAGGAAATGGAACATTAGAAATCCATGGCCTTAAGGCCATCAACAAGATGAATGGATAACAGATGTGGGGGTATATGTGATACATAGTGGACTACTACTCAGCCATGAAAAAGAATGAAGTAATGCCATTGGCAACAGCATGGATTGGCCGGGAGATTATCATATTAAGTAAGTCTGACAGAGAAAAATATGATATCACTTATATGTAGAAAATGATACGAATGAACTTCAAAAACTCATAGACTTAGAGAAAAACCTATGGCTACTGGGGGAAGGAGAGGAGATAGCCTGAGAGTTTGGGATTGACATGCACATGCTGCTATATTTAAAACAGACAGAGATCTGATGAGGTTCTGCGCAATTCACATAGGCTTCATCTAGTCTTCCTTTTGGTTCTGATTGAGAGGCAGAGCAAACTTGGGCCTCATCAGAGCCCAGCTTCACCTTACTCTGCGGAGGCCAAGGTCTAACCAGTGACCTGAGGGCCTTTTTCTCCCTGGGCAGGCAGCTCTGACTATCTGGGGAAAGAAAAAACAATAAAATAGACGGAGTTCCTTGGTGGGCCAGTGGTTAGGACTGTGCTTCCACTACTGATGGCATGAAAGGTTGCTGCTGGGAGCTGTGTGTTTCACTGGGATGCGTGACCTCTGGAGAGGATTTCAATCTGGGGTCAGAGATGAGGCTTGACTACTTGGGGAACTTTTTGTCTTCAGTTCAGTCACTCAGTCGTGTGCGACTCTTTGTGACCCCATGAATCGCAGCATGCCAGGCCTCCCTGTTCATCACCATTTCCTGGAGATCACTCAGACTCAACGTTCATCGAATCCATGATGCCATCCAGCCATCTCATCCTCTGTCATCCCCTTCTCCTCCTGCCCCCAATCCCTCCCAGCATCTAAGTCTTTTCCAATGAGTCAACTCTTCGCATGAGGTGGCCAAAGTACTGGAGTTTCAGCTTTAGCATCATTCCTTCCAAAGAAATCCCAGGGTTGATCTCCTTCCAGAATGGACTGGTTGGATCTTCTTGCAGTCCAAGGGACTCTCAAGAGTCTTCTCCAACACCACAGTTCAAAAGCATCAATTCTTCGGCGCTCAGCCTTCTTCACAGTCCAACTCTCACATCCATACATGACCACTGGAAAAACCATAGCCTTGACTAGACGGACCTTCGTCGGCAAAGTAATGTCTCTGCTTTTGAATATACTATCTAGGTTGGTCGTAACTTTTCTTCAAAGGAGTAAGCGTCTTTTAATTTCATGGCTGCAATCACCATCTGCAGTGATTTTGGAGCCCCCAAAATAAAGTCTGACACTGTTTCCACTGTTTCCCCATCTATTTCCCATGAAGTGATGGGACCAGATGCCATGATCTTCGTTTTCTGAATGTTGAGCTTTAAGCCAACTTCTTCACTCTCCTCTTTCACCTTCATCAAGAGGCTTTTTAGTTCCTCTTCACTTTCTGCCATAAGGGTGGTGTCATCTGCATATCTGAGGTGATTGATATTTCTCCCGGCAATCTTGATTCCAGCTTGTGTTTCTTCCAGTCCAGCATTTCTCATGATGTACTCTGCATAGAAGTTAAATAAGCAGGGTGACAATATACAGCCTTGACGTACTCCTTTTCCTATTTGAAACTTCCTATTTGGAACCAGTCTGTTGTTCCATGTCCAGTTCTAACTGTTGCTTCCTGACCTGCATACAGATTTCTCAAGAGGCAGGTCAAGTGGTCTGGTAGTCCCATCTCTTTCAGAATTTTCCACAGTTTATTGTGATGCACACAGTCAAAGGCTTTAGCATAGTCACTAAAGCAGAAATAGATGTTTTTCTGGAACTCTCTTGCTTTTTCCATGATCCAGTGGATGTTGGCAATTTGATCTCTGGTTCCTCTGCCTTTTCTAAAACCAGCTTGAACATCAGGAAGTTCACGGTTTACGTATTGCTGAAGCCTGGCTTGGAGAATTTTGAGCATGACTTTACTAGCATGTGAGATGAGTGCAATTATGTGGTAGTTTGAGCATTCTTTGGCATTGCTTTCTTGGGGATTGGAATGAACACTGACCTTTTCCAGTCCTGTGGCCAATGCTGAGTTTTCCAAATTTGCTGGCATATTGAGTGCAGCACTTTCACAGCATCATCTTTCAGGATTTGAAACAGCTCCACTGGAATTCCATCACCTCCACTAGCTTTGTTCGTAGTGATGCTTTCTAAGGCCCACTTGACTTCACATTCCAAGATGTCTGGCTCTAGATTAGTGATAACATAACCAAGTTTTATTAAAGTATAGAGTCAGAGAAGGCAATGGCACCCCACTCCAGTACTCTTGCCTGGAGAATCCCATGGACAGAGGGGCCTGGTAGGCTGCAGTCCATGGGATCTCTAGGGGTCAGACACGACTGAAGCGACTTAGCAGAGATAGGGAAAGCTTCTGACACTAACATCAGAACGGAGCAGAAAGAGTGCCCCCTTGCTAGTTTTTAGCAAGCAAGTTTTTATGTCTGTTAGAAAGCTATTAATCAGATGAGAGAGACACCTCAAGGCTGAGGGAGTTTCACCAGACCTCTCCCCCAGCTATAAAACAATTGATAGGAATAGTGGTTTGTTGAGCCATCATCAGCCCAAGGTTTGAGAAAAGAAAAACAGTTAGTCTTGGATGGAACCATTTTGAAGAAAGGCAAATTCTAAAGCAAATACATAGTTTAAAAAACATTTCTACAAGAAAAACATTGGTTAGCTCAAGGCAAGATGTCTGCCACTTGCCGTTTATTTCCTCCTGCTGCTTGGGAACCTCTGGCCTTCCTGCCTGTTACCCTCTCAGGCACACGTTCAATCCCTGGCTGGGGAACTAAGAGGGGCCAAACAAAAAATAGGCTAAATAACCAACAAAGACCTTATGTATAACACAGCGAACTCTGCTTCATGTTCTGTAATTATCTAAATGGGAAACAAATTTGAAAAATAGCTAACATGTACATGAATCACTTTACTGTACATCTGAAACTAACACACTGTTAATCAACTATTGTTGTTTAGACACTCAGTCGTGTCCAATTCTTTGTGAACCCAAGGACTGTAGCTCACCAGGTTCCTTTGTCCATGGGATTCTCCAGGCAAGAAGACGGGAGTGGGTTGCCATTTCCTCCTCCAGGGAATCTTCCCAACCCAGCGATCAAATGTACATCTCCCGCATTGGCAGGCAGGTTTTTTTTTTTAAACTACTAAACTACCTGGGAATACTCCAGTATAAAATAAAAATTAAAAAAATAACAATCCAAGGAATGCAGCAGCATCACAAAAATGTTATCGCCTGGGGTTGTGATGAGGTGCCAGTGAGGTGCCACGTGCCCTGGGGGCCCTGTGGCTGCTGGGCGTGGCACTGGCAGTAATGACAGCTCTAAAGATAGGGTTGGGCAGACTCCCTCAAGTGCCCAGCTCAGTCAACCCCTCAGAACTGGCAAGCTCCCATGAGAGCAGTTCCCCCCGCCAAGGTTACTGCTCATAGATATTGCTGAAAGTACAACCCAGTGTTTAGGTTTGTGGGTTGCTGAGTTATGACACTTGAATTCCCCAGTCTGGACAAGTTTCTTGTCTGGTGGTAGTGAGGGTGCTGACTGGTACACAGTGGGATCCAGAAAACTGGAATCAGATCATCTGGTTGGATCCAGAGGAAACAGAAGACCTCGAACCCCCGAGTTCCTGGAAGCCTTCCCTAACAATGTGGGGAGACCACCTGCGATCCTGCACTTGAAAACCCGGCCATGATCTCCCCAGGGGCTGCTGCTGCTGCTGAGTCGCTTCAGTCGTGTCCTACTCTGTGCGACCCCATAGACGGCAGCCCACCAGGCTCCCCCGTCCCTGGGATTCTCCAAGCAAGAACATTGGAGTGGGCTGCCATTTCCTTCTCCAGTGCATGAAAGTGAAAAAGTGAAAGTGAAGTCGCTCAGTCGTGTCCGACTCTTAGCGACCCCATGGACTGCAGCCTACCAGACTCCTCTGTCCATGGGATTCTCCAGGCAAGAGTGCTGGAGTGGGGTGCCATCCCCTGGGGCAAATGCCTTGAAAAGATCTGCTTTTCTTGAGACTTACCACAAGCGCCCCCCTTCTGTCACGAGACCCACAAGCGCCACAGGTCAAGCCTCAGCACGCTCTGGGGAGTGGGTGCTCACAGCGACCCAGAAGAGAATAGCTCTTAGACAGAAGGGCAAGACCTGCAGACAGATGTACAGTCAGCACCCAAGAAGCCACATGGGAGTGGATTCTCAGGGTGTTAGGCCAGTAAGAGCAGACCTCATGTTGCACGGAGTGAAGCTCACTGATACAAGGGCGCTTACTGGAGACTCTGGATATAATGAGTTAGCGAGTGCAGCTGGTATTGTCCTGACAGTTTTCTTGGTTGGTTGACTGGAACTTGGGACTCAACAGTGACCTATGATTACTAAGGTGAGAAACCCGAACTGCCCAGGCATAAACTGGAGACGGAGATCCAAAGACCTGGGAGGCAAAAATGCAGGCTGGGGTCCACATTGCACCAGAAGGCACCTACCTCTTTAGTCATTCGACATCCGACCTCACCTGTTCCAGTCGCTGGATGGTTTCTCTCCTCACTGGCATGTCTGCAGACTAAGGCACACAGCAACCAAAACTGTCTGCCCTGCCCCTGGTCTGTGCTCTGGGAGTAGCTAGATGAGCCAAGAGTCAGGGGCTGGACACACCCCAGCCCAGCCTGGGGGTAAAAGGCTTGCAGACCCCTTCCAGGGGCTCTCAGAGCCCTGCCCCAGCCCACTCTGGCTTTTACTCCATCAACAGTCCCCACCTTCTCCACACTCTCTTCCTTCATCTGGTCCCATGGGCTCCATTACTCAAACTGCTGTTGCTGACAGACAGGGTTCCTGCAGTGATTTGAACAGTTCCCAACCCAAGTGGGAGGTCAGGCCAAGCTTACCTGCGGCGGGGGGAGGGGTTCCCTCACTCTCACCCCAGGCTCCAGGAGGTCTAGGATGAGCTGGGCCCACTGGCCTGCCTCCCAGACAGCTGTAGCAGCCCCAACAGAAGAGGCCCCTGTAGGGCAGGGCCGTAAACACAGGCAGACACCTTCTGGTCCCGAGGGGGCCGGATGTGAGTGTTCCAGAGTCACCGTGCAGCTGTAGGCGGGGCCGGCCCAGGACTGGAGAGAGGGACCAGCAGGGACGGACTGCGGCCCTGCCAGGCACCCAAGGGAATGGGGTGGGGTGCGGGGTCAGCCAGCTCCAGGGCTCCCGGTGCCCCCACAGGTCACCCTTCACTGCCCCCAGGCTTGGCTCGCCCTCCACCCACTCACTCCCCAGCTCCTTCTTGGCCTCTCCCTGGCTCTGGCTGTTTGCCCACTCCTGGCTCTCTGCTTCCACACAGAGTCCCTCCACCTGCCCCTCCACATTCTCTCCCCACCCCCTTCCCCCCAGGGCTCCCCTTATCTCCTGCGGCTCCACCTCTAGCCTCTCCTCTGGGTCTCCCTGAGCCTCTCTCTCCACCGCCCTGCCCCTGTGGTCTCCCCGGCTCTCTGCTTCCTCAGCCAGTGTCTTCTCCTCACTAGTCCCCTTCCCCCCCTTCCAACCCTGACTCCTGGCAACACACCCCCCTCTGGCAAGGCCCCCTGCCCTCTCAGCACATTCACTGCCCGCCTCCTCCCCTGGCCAGGCCCAACCCCTGGGCTCAGGGTTGGCCACTCTAGGGCTCTGCCTCTCCCTGGGTCACTCTGACACTTCCCAGCCCTGGCTCGGCGGCCCTCAGCCTCACCCTCCCTGGGACTCTCTCCTAGGCCCCCGGTTCTCCCCTCCCGGGACTGCCGGCTCCCGTGCACCCTTCCCGCGGTCTCACCAGAAAACCAGCCCTGACACGCCCCAGCCCCATCCCTCAGGCCTGCCTCTTGCCCTCCCCCCGCTCCCCTTCTCCGCCCCGCCCCAGCCCCTCCCGGCCCCTGGGGCCCTCCCAGCCCGCAGCAGCTCCCCTCCCCGCCCGCGGACCGGCTGGGCTGGGCTGGAGAACAACACCCGCACTTCTGGACAGCAGAGAGAGCCAGACCGAGGCCCAGAGCGCTGGAGTTGGCTGGAGCTGGCCCCAGAGGTAAAAAGGAGGGAGCAGTGTCTGGGGTGGGGCCTGTCAGGCGAGGACGTGACCCCTGTGATCCTGACTCCTGGTGGGGCGGGGTGAGGGGGCAGGAATGCTGGAGTCCCTGGTCTCTAGGGTGGGGATGGGGAATGGGGAAGATAGAAGGCTCTGGGCTGGATGCAAAGATCCAGGTGCCGGAATAGCAGTGGAGCAGGGATTCGCCGGTCCAGGAAGACCAGGCGTCGGGTGGTCGGTGGAGGGCTGGGTTAGGCAACAGAAGTTGCCAGGGCCTGGCCCGGCCCCCGCCCCAAAGGCCTCTGTGTCTCTTCAGCAGCTCCCACAGCCGCCCCTTCCCTGGGCTGGGTCATGCGCTGCACCAAGTGCCTTCTCTGCCTGTCAGCGCTGCTCACACTCCTGGGCCTCAAAGTGTACATCGAGTGGACGTCCGAGCCCCGGCTGGGCAAGGCCTACCCAGGACCCCGCAGCACCCTGCCAGGCCCCACGCCGGTCAGTGCCGAGCCCACCCTACCAGCCAACCTCTCAGCCCGTCTGGGCCAGACTGGCCCCTTGCCCTTGGCTTACTGGAACCAGCAGCAGTGGCGGCTGGGGACCCTGCCCGGGTGAACAGCACGGAGGCAGGGGACTGTGGTGCTTGGGGGCCGCTGCCGCGCCTGAGATCCCAGACTTCACTTCCTACCCCGAGGACCTCCGCCGCTTTCTGCTGTGGGCCGCCTGCCGGAGCTTCCCACGGTGGCTGCCTGCAGGCGGCGGAGGCCAGGTGACTGGCTGTGAGGATCCCAGTGATGTCCCCTTCCTGCTGTTGGCTGTCAAGTCAGAACCAGGGCACTTTGCGGAACGACAGGCCGTGAGGGAGACGTGGGGCAGGCCGGCCCCTGGGGTCCGGCTGCTCTTCCTCCTGGGGTCCCCGGTGGGCCAGGCGGGGCCGGACCTCGGCACCCTGGTGTCCTGGGAGAGCCGGCGCTACGGAGACCTGCTGCTCTGGGACTTCCTCGACGTCCCCTTCAACCAGACGCTCAAGGACTTGATGTTGCTGGCCTGGCTTGGCCGCCACTGCCCCAGTGTGAGCTTTGTCCTGCAGGCCCTGGACGACGCCTTCGTGCACACCCCTGCTCTGCTGGACCACCTGCAGGGCCTGCCGCCTGCCAAGGCACGGGGCCTCTACCTGGGTGAGGTCTTCACCCAGGCCAAGCCTCTCCGGGAAGCCCGGAGGACCCTTCTACGTGCCTGGGTCCTTCTTCGAGGGCAGCTACCCGGCCTACGCCAGTGGGGGCGGCTACGTCATTGCGGGGCACTTGGCACCCTGGCTGCTGCAGGCAGCGACCCGCGTGGCCCCCTTCCCCTTTGGCGACGTCTACACTGGCCTGTGCTTCCAAGCCCTGGGCCTGGCCCCCAGGACCCACAAAGGCTTCCTCACAGCCTGGCCGGCAGACCGCACTGCTGACCCCTGTGCCTTCAGAGACCTGCTGCTTGTGCGACCCCTCAGCCCTCAGGACAGCATCCGGCTCTGGAAACAGCTGCAGGACCCTGGGCTCCAGTGCTGAGCCCTGGAGGTGGAGGCAGGGAGGGGCAGGCAGGGCAGCCCCTGAGGGGTGAGGAAGGAGGTCCTGGAATGGAGGCTACTTGAGCCCCTGCTGGGCCTGTCTTTTTGTTTTGAAACAAAATATGCCCGCTCCGCATTCTGAGACCCTGAGTTGTCTCTTTTGTCTACCCGAACCTGGGGCAGTGCACAGAACAAGGCTCTGCTGCCCCCTGACCTTCACACCAGATGCTGCCCCAACCCTGGGCGAGGTCCACTCTCATGGCCTGGCTGTCATGCTGGACACCAGCTCTGACCGGTTCTTCAGGAGACCAGACGTCATCTCTGGAGGACCCCAGCCCCATGCTATTCGCTGAAGCTGACCCTCCAGCTTGTGAAAGTCTCTGGAAGATGACAGCTCAACAGACTTGGCTTTACTCATCTCCAATGGAGGAGCTAGGGGAGTCCCAAGCCAGCCATGCTGGTCTCGCCTCCCATGTCCCCACTTCAGGAAACAGAAACCAGATGTGGCAGGGAGCCAAACACAGAGACACAGTTTATTCACTGCGTGCTGGCCTCTCATTCTGAGTCAGGTTCCACAGACTGACCTGCCACATCTAGCCCCAGCCCTCAGAGGTGCCCAGTCCCAGAGGTGCCCTCGCCCAGCCCCTGGGAGAAGACCGTGTAACTCAGGGTGGAGAAGGGGCTGACCAAGGACCCCGCCCAGTGTAACAGCCTAGTGGAAAGGAGCCGCCTCAAGTATTGCCTGGCTCCTGAGTGTGTTGGAGGCAGCTGTCTGAGGAAGTTGGCACCCTGCCAATCCCGTCTGCCCCTCAGACTGGGGCTTCCTCTTGGGGTAGTTGAGGCACGACCCCAGGGGCTGTGGGGCCTCACTTCTCGAAGTGGTCCAGCGGGTAGTGTTCGCCGTAGGTCTGGAGGTGGCGTGCCAGAGACTCCTGCTGCTTGCGGAGCTGGGCAGGCATCTCCTGATACACGTCCGAGAAGATCAAGTTGGGGTTAGGCTTCAGCTTCCGCTCAGCCTGCTCAAAGGCCTCCATTACCTGGGAGACAAGGGGTGGTGGGCAGGCAGCCCATCCCTCACCCAGGAACCTACCTCCTCCTGTGGGACCTTGGTGAGGGGTTAAGCCCCCTGAGCCTCAAGTTCCCGTGCAGACGATGGAAATAACCATCCTAACAGTGGTGACAGTTAACACCACCAACCCCAGCTTCTCCATCCTTAGTGGAGCTAGGCACTATACTAAGAGTACAGAATCATTTTGGCCTCTTAGCACCCTTTAGAAACAGGCAACTCGGGAGAGGAAAGCGAGGCAAAGAGAAGGATGTGTCCATGATGTCAGAGTCAGGAAGTGCATGCTGCCCAACACCAGGGTCCACCCTGCCCACTGGGCTGCAATGTCCCTGGCATATGATGACGAGGGCTGAAGGAGGGCAGTGCAGACTCTGGTGGGCACTTACACTGCATTTGGAGTAAGTGCAAGGCCTCAGACAAGCTTCTGAGGCAGGTACCCAGTATCCCTCTTCAGAGATGAAAGAGCTGGGGCCAGACATCTGCTGGGACGTGGCCAAGATGCACGTGTCTGGGCACCATGACATCAGGGCTATCCCCGAGGCTCTGTTCATTGGCACTCCCCCGACGCCCCACAGCTGGGCTTCCCCGGCGGCTCAATGGAAAAGAATCCTCCTGCCAGTACAGGAGATGTAGGTTCGATCCCTGGATCGGGAAGATCCCCTTGGAGGAGGAATACGCCCATGGACAGAGGAGCCTGGTGGGCTACAGTCCATGGGGTCACAAAAGAGTTGGTTGCGACTGAGTGACTAAACAACAACAAACAACCCCCAGCCTCTCCATTCTTGCAGCGTTCCTTGTGAAGCATCATGGCCCCTGGGGTGGGTTTCAGCGGGGCGGGGAAGCCCTGCCTCACCTTCTTGCGGGACTGCTTCCTCCAGGCCTTCTCCTGCTCGTCATCCCACCAGCCGCGGCTCTGCAGGTGATGCCGCAGCCGGGAGATGGGGTGGTCCTGCTTGTCCCAGTAGTTGACCTCGTCCACTGAGCGGTACGCCCGAGCTGTCGTCACTGGTGCTGTGGTGCCCAATCCTACGGGGGGAGGGGAGGCCTGGGTCAGGCTGCGGCCCCGCAGGCGAGGGTCAGGAGCGCAAAGCTAGACTAGCAGCAGAGGACCGGGAACGGAACGGAGGCCAGAGGGTCCAGGGCAATGGGGGGCGTGCTGCGGGGCAGTGGCCAACGTGGGGGAGAAGCCGGGGACAGGCTGTCACGGCTGGGGGATGATGGGGGACAGTCAGCAGGTACCTGTAGGTCATGGCCTCAATGAGGAAGGGCTGGTTCTCCGCCACGGCCCGCCGCCGGGCCTCCTTGGTGGCATTGTACACAGCAAACACATCATTGCCATCCACGCGGATGGACAGGGATGCCGTACCCGGGGCCTCGAGCCGCTGTGGGGACAGAGAGGCCGGCCAGGCCCCAGGGCTCAGTCGAGACCTGAGCCAGGAGGGAGGGGAAAGGAGCAGAGGGGCGCCCAGCAGGGCCCTCACCGATGCCGTCCCCGCGGTACTGCTCCGAGGTGGGCGTGGAGATGGCGTAGCCGTTGTTCCGACAGAAGAAGATGATGGGGCACTCGAGGGTGGCGGCGAAGTTGAAGCCGGCGTGGGCGTCCCCCTCACTGGCCGCCCCCTCTCCGAAGTAACAGATGACCACCCTGTTGGCGTTGGCCCGCTTGGCTGCGTAGGCTGCCCCCGACCGCTGCAGGAGCAGAGACATGGGCGTCTCACCTGCGCTCACACCCATGTTCCCCGACCCGGGCCTCTGGGGCTCAGGCTGGCAGTCGCCAGGCACTGAGGGGAAGAAAACACCTGAGCCCCCAAGAAGCTCCCCACCTGGTCTTCTCCCCTCAGCTGATAGCAGCTCCATCCTTCCAACCACTCAGGCCAAAACCTTCAGCATCTTTGAGTCCAGTCATTCCCATACCCGCTCCACCTCCAAAATGGGAGTTAACATTTGACCTCTTCTTCAGCTCGCCCTGGTGGTCCCAGCCTCTCCCCTGCGTGCCTGAGCAGCCTCCCCGACTCCTGCTCCTCCCACTCACGCTGTTACCCTCTGGTTAAACCCTGAGCCAGGCCGACAGGGGACTCGCTCCTCTTCCTCCCCCAGTGGGGGTCCTCTGTGGGTCCAAGTGTGCTCAAAAATCAAGAGCCCATATTACACCCGGGCCGTTTTCCCTGTAGGCCTTATGACGCCTGACATACTCCACGTTATCTGCACCAGATGCGTCCATCTCCCCCACCAGGGTCAGCACTCGGAGGCCTCAGGGTTTTTTACTGCCTCTGTTCACTGCATCTAGAACGGTGCCCAGCACAGTGCATAGACTCCGGAGATATCCAACTGACTAAACTGCTCACCCAAACAGAAGGTGAGGGCCCGATCCCACCTTATGGAAATTCTATGGGACGGAGGTCAATGAAAATGCTACCTCCACGCAGAAGGCTGCCCTGTCCACCTCCCACCTCAGACATAAACTGCTCTTGTTCTCAGATATCTAAGACTCACTAGGGGCGAACATGCCTGGGACTCTGCTAAACCCTGCACACATCAGCTCAAGTGTCTGCCCTGGAGCAGCCTGACCTTGTCTTTGCACTCTGCGGCCACAGGCCTGGCCCCAAGTGGGTCTGTTTCACAAGCAGTCATCTTTAATAGAAGTCACGCCAGCTGCACTAAGCATCGTGCGCTTCCAGAGTCTGCTTTGGGGGAGTCAGACTCTGGCAACTAAGACCCTGGGGTAGAGAACCTGGGCTCTGGAGCCACCTGGTCCACAACATGAGAGTCAACTCTTCTTGCAACCTGCCAGTGACCTTTAGCAAGGAACTGGGCACACACGCAGTTCCACACGGCTGGCTGTGCCGCTGAACAGACATGAGGTGGGCACAAGCACAGGAAACAGAGCGACTGTGCCTGCCGAGCGCCACCAGAGCCCTCCCGCGAGGGTCCCAGAAAAAGAGATCTTCTAAGTCTAGAGCCCAGACCAGCGCTCGGTCTTGCGCCCACAAGGAGGCCCCGGTGGAGAGGTGAGGGCCCGAGGAGGGAACGTCGTCAGTCGGTGTGTGCCGGGCCTGGGTGCGCGTTCTCACCCTGGGGGATCTGCGTGGCCAGTGGAGAGGAGATGGTGACGAAGTGGCGCTCCTTGCAGCCGTAGTGGACAGGCATCTGGCGCCCCTTGCCCAGGTCGCTCACGTTGCCGTAGCACTGGGCCATGAACAGCTCTAGGGGGTAGTCCCGGTACATGAGCACACCTGCAGTGGGAGGAGCCAGGGTTACTCTGGTGGGTGGTATGGGGGCAGGCCAACCCCTGAAGGCTACCCCCTTGCCTGCCGACAGGCCCTGCGCCCATGCCGGTACAGCCAGGGAGCCAGAGTACAGCAGGGAAGGCATGGTCAGATGCTCACAGGGACGGTGCGCAGAGCAGAGAGGCCTGGCTCAGGAGGGAGGCTGCTGTTCAGACCAACTGGCCTCTGCTCAGGAAGGCCACATGGTTTCAGTTTTCAAAGAAGGAGAAATTCAGCTTGCCTGTTTTTTTCTTTTGAGAAGCTACCTGATTTTTAAGTATTCCTCTAATTCATTTACTTAAAAAAAAAAAAAACATACGAACCAAATAAATATATGGGCCATGTTCATTACTCTTGGACTAAGGGAGAAAATATTCAAACCTGTTCTCAGCAGTAAAACCCCTGGTGGACACCCACCTCATCATCAAAAGCCACAAGCACACACCTCTCTGACCTGGGCTTCACACCACCCGGCTGACAGAGCTGGCGGGGGGCCCCATGCAGCCCCTCCAGCGCGAGGCTGGCAGGGCAACAGAGACAGGCACTGGGAGCGCCGCCATCCTCAGTGCCCTTGTTCTCCCCACTCCAGAGACGGGAGACACCGAATCAGCCAGGCAAGCAGCTGCCCAGCCAGGATGGGCAAGCGGGGTCGGCCTTTCCTCCTGCCCCGCACAGGCGCCCCCCCACCCAGCTGCCAGGACGCAGGGCGTTCCAGGACCCGGGCAGGATGGTTCACTCTTGCAGAGGTGGCCAGGGCCCTAACAGGCCACGTGTGCAGAGCCCAGCTGGCACCCACGATGCCGGGCCCTGCCTGGAGCCCTCCCTAAAGCGAACCCCTCGGCAAAAACAGCGGGAAGCACTCAGCAAACCTGGCAGGGCCTGGCTTGTGGCCCGGTGCCCAGGGGAAATCTAATGATGCTGAACCAGAGTCATCATGGGGCGTCTGTCCTCCCGGGAGTGTGTGGGGTGGGGGAGTCTGGTGCAGCTGAGAGGAGACAGTCTGAGAGGAGATGGCCATGCCAGCTGGTCCAGGCTCTGGACAGCACCCTGGCCAGGCCACACCTCCCTGAAGAGCAGTTCAGGGTGTGAGGCCCTTGCCACATCATCGCCTCCAACTTTGAGGGCTTATTCTGCACTGTATGCCCTGTGATGAGGGCTTCGTGTCATCTGCCCGGTGACACTGTCTTGGGAGGGGTCCCCATCCCACACGGTGAGGACGTGAGATGAGGAGGCTGAGGCAAGGTGCAGTTAAGCAATGTGCCCAGGATTGTGCAGCACCTAAGAGGAAGGGGAAGATGGGGCTCCCTGCTGGGTCCCCACACCAACAACTGCTCTGGAAGCCCCAACTTCAGCTCCACTCCCACCCCAGTCTCTCCTAAACATTCATCTGTCTTCTTCATTCTTAGTCTGTGACCCTTCCATCCTCTCCTCCGTTCACTTAGAAATGGTTAGAACACACCGACCGTCTGCTTCTGCTGGGTGAGTGACCTGGCACCTGGAGAGAGGCTGGCAAAGCCCTGCACATGTGGACCGGGACCCCCAGCCCAGCCTGCCCTCACTGCAGGCTCCCGGCAGCCCCACCACACAGGAGTCGCCACCCCATCATAATCTCTATTTCTAGATGAGAAAAATGAGGCTCAGAGAATTGAAGTGACTTGCCCCACATCTAACAACCAGCACAGCATGGAAAGGTGAGGGGCACAGGCGCTTAACTACAATACTGCCAGGACTCTTGGAGGTGAAGCACCCTGAGGCTTCCCTGGCATCATGCCGCTCACAGAAGTGCACACTGGTAACTAATGTAGGCCTCACCTTCCGAGCAGGCAGGACTGAGCCTGACCTGTCTCCACGGAGACCATAGATCCAGGGCCCCACTTCATACGGTCCGGCTAAGGTCAGACATACCTGCCTCCCGGTACTGGCCAAACACGAGGTCTGTGTCGTCCAGGGCTGCCGCGCTCCCCACATGTGTCCCCTCTTCGCCATAGTTGGTCATGTAGAAGGATATGCGGCCCTGGGGGTAGAGGGGGCCCGGGTTCAGTGAGGCCGGGCAACGACAGACAAGTATCCAAATGCTGACTGTCTGCTGACTCTGTGATTCCGCAGATGCTTCCTGAAGGCCGGCTCTGGGCCAGGCTATGCTGGCATGCCTGCCTCCATGGAAGCAGTGCCAGGCTGGTCAGAGCCAGGGTAATTGAAGCTGATGGTGTACCCACTCCATCATGGAGAGGCATCATGGAGCAAGGCCTAAGGTGAGCAAATGTGGGGATGGTGGAGGTTTCCAAAGAGACCACAACAAACGCCGGGAGGCCAGAGGGCTGGGATGAAAAGTGTGCCAGGGGGCAGCAAGGTTGGAGAGACAGAGGCATCTGCTAGCTGGATACACCAGTGCCCAAGGAGAGCTCCCCTTCCTGAACCTCTCAATCCCAGGGCCTGGAAAAGCAGGTCCCCACCCTCCCTCATAGTCAGAAGTGGCCACTGGACACAGTTCCAGCCCAACAAGTGGAAATCTGCTTTTGATTTCTTAAAAGAGATCACTGCAGTGCTGCCATCCATTTCCCCCACTTTGCAGAACCATGAAGCCTGGACCTGTGGCAGCCATCTTGTGAACGTGAGGCAACAATTACAGGAAGAAAGTCAAGCTGCCCAAGATGATAAAGCAGAACGGTAGGAAGTCCGGGTTCCTGACCATGGTACTGGAGCAGAATGGATTTCTAATTAAAGACCTAAGGACAGAGAGAATGAGAGGGGAAGTGATAGCAAGGGGGAACACTGCGGGTCTTGTTTGGGTAGATGGTAGCACCCATCACTGACCAATGGCCTAAGGGAGAAAGAGGAGCAAGTCTGGGAAGATGCTGAGGTCAAGTCTGGACAGGCTGAAACCGGTGATGGACACCCAGGGTGAGAAGCCAAGTAGATCTGGGGCTGAGAGGTGAAGTCTGGCTGGAGACCCGGGAGCCCTGGCACAGAGATGGGAGGTAAGTAGGACTGCATGGGAGTTAACACAGTCAGGCCGGGCTCTGCACGACGGCCCGTGCCCAGGCCTAGCCTCCTGTTACAATCCGGGAACCGATGAATAATACCTGCTTCCAAGTGGAGAGCCAATTAAAAGTTAATTGACCGCCTGGTGCCAAGCGAGTGGGTGGAGGCTGAGCGCTTGGCTGGGCTGTCTAGGTTGGCGTGGGGAAGAGCCTGAGAGGGGGAATCCCGAGTAAAGGGGACCTGGGCTAGTGGCAGAGGCCACTGGCTGCCTATCCAGCGTCCGATCCCTCTTCTCTTTACTAACAGGTCTCACTGCACCACTAGCAGCCACTGCCCAGACTAACAGACTACCTTCTCAGTGTCCTTAGCAGCTGGGAGTGACCAGTGACACGTGTGGTGTTATTTGGTGGGACTACCTAGAAGTTCTATAAATGTGGGTGTGGGGAGATAGCTGGGCAGTGCCGTGTCCGACCTTCCACCTTCCTTCTACTTCCTGCCTGGGGTGAGACGTGACGGAGGGCCCCAGAGGCTAGAAGCCAGCGCTGGCTGTCCAGTGACATTGTGGTGCATCAGTCTCGACCACCTGTTTCCACATCTCTTTTATGCAAGAGAAGGAAACTACTAATCTGTTTAAACTACTGCTTTTATTTTTGTCAGGATTTGGGGGTGCTGAGGGAGGGCTGACTGCTACTTACAGCTGAGCATCATCCAAGCTAATAAAGGCTGGAAGCTGATGGCCAAGCTGACCTTACTGAGGGTTCCCAGTGCTGGCCAATGGCCAAGTGACCTGATGTGTGGGTCTCACGGAACTCCCACTCCCACCTTCTAGGATGTGTTCTTTTGTTATTTCTTTTTTTTTTCTTTAATATACTAAAGAAACTGAGGCAAAGACAAGAAAAACCATCTGCCTAAAGTCCCAGTCGTGACTTGGGTCCATGTCCTCAGGTTCCAAAGGTCCCGTGTGCACAGTCAATCCAGGGGCAGGGAGAGCCCATGAACTTGAGTGGATGGGAGGCGGGGCCTGGCCCTGAGGCTGTGCAGAGAGGAGCCACAACGGGAGACAGGGCAGACAGGAAGGGCCGGTCTTGATCTCATGGACGACAGGAGCCGAGGAAGTTTCTGGGCAGGGTGAACCCACACACAGTGCCGCTGTGAGCTGGCTGCCGCATGATCTGCTTGGAACTGTCCTCGGTGGGCCTCGGACTTCAGTCCACAGTGGGGTCACCTGGGGGCCTGATGCAAGTGCAGGTTTCCAAGCCCATCCCCACTTCTGACCCAGCAGTGGTGGCGGAAGCTGAGGGGCAGCCGGCATTCTCCCACTTTCCTAACAGGAACCCCGTGCCCGTGCCCCTGCTCTTAAGTCTCTGCAGCCCAGGAAGGACAGACTCCAGGCCTCTGCTCCCGTGGTTCCCAGGCATGGGCACACAGCCCCGGCCTGGCCAGTCAGTCTCACGGGTTGGTTCAGAGAGGAATCTGTCTGTGACCAAGGCCTGGCCAATAAGCAGCAGCCCTGGGCCTTCTGCTGGAATGTTAGGGACCACTCTCTTTCCACTGCTAAGCAGAGAAGATAGTAACTGCAAGGCTGGTATCCATGACAAATGCCAGTTTCACTGTTTCTCAGGCTATTATGTGCGCCACCATCAACCCTTGCAGCAACCCCATAAAGTAGCTAGAGACCAGCAAGCTGAAGCACTGGGAGGCTGAGCAACATTCTCAGGACCACAAAGCTGGAGGGTGACAGAATGGACTCCGACTGCAGTCCTGCTCCAGAACCCATACCCCGAACCCTCTCACTGCCTCCTCTCTGAGCCTCGAGTTTCCAGAGACCACTGTGGCTTGAGCATGAGGGAAGCCGAGGCAAAGCAGAGTGGAAAGGACACTCGGAGAGACACAGGTTTGATAACATTTTTTGAGGCCCAGGGTACAGCCGTGCCTGAAACAGGGCCTCGTAGACTTGCAGCTATTCGAGTCAACAAGCTTCCTCTCTGCTGACACTGCTGCGCCTCGGTCTCTGTCTGCTGAAGCTAACACTGCTGCGTCCACAGCACACTGGACACAGACGCTCCAGGAAGCGCTGAGGGCTGCTCTGTTCTCAGGGCTCTGAGTGTCTGAGACAAAGAGCCATCCAGTCTTCTCCTTTCTTACCGCCCACAGCACAGCTAAGCCCCAGCCCAGCAGACAACAGGCTTCCAGTGATCCGATTCAACCTTCTGCCCTGGGGCAGGACCACCCCTCATCCTCTTCCTCCAGAGCCCCAGGAGAACCCCAGGAGGTCCAAAGAGCACAAGACAGGGATCTCCATTCCACTCCCCCTTCTTTGGGTGCTGTCTTTTGGCCCAGACACAGGTAGGGTGGGCAGGACCTCAGGTAATCCCAGGCCCCCCCCCCAGCCCGTCCCCACATACCTGCCTCTGGGACTCATAGAGAATGCGGTCCATGGTGTTGAGCAGGGTCATGCTCTTGTAGAATTTGAGCACCTTCTCCTGGGGCAGCTGCAGACAGAGGCACAGACAGACATGGGCCAGCTGGGGCCAGAGAGGAGATGGGCAAGGGGCTTGGGCGTGGGAGGCACGAGGTCAGGGGAGGTTGCCTCTTACGTGGGGGGTCCTCGCTGGGGTTGATGATCTGGCCCTGCCGGTCCATGACTCGGTAGATGGGGATCCCAGAGATGACATTGGGCTGGATGAACTCGAGCTTGTCTATGAACTCTGCTGAGGCCCCTGGGAACTGCGGCTTGTCATCCAGGGACGAGAAGTGCCGCTGTTGCTGCCACCTGTGGGGGTGCTGGGGACAGAGGGTGGAGCGGAACACCCAGGTCAGGAGCAGCAGAGGTTCCCTGTGCTGACAGGCAGTGTTGCTGGTGATGCAGCCGCCAGGCCACCGTAGACTCTGGGGCCTGACACACAGGGTCTCATTTCCCGCTCCATCACCTTCCCAGTGTGACCTCGGGCAGGTTCCTATAACTGCCCTGAGTCTCGGCTCCTCAGCTGTAAAACTGGGGTGAAAATCATAGTAACTATCACACAACACTGTTGTAAAGCTTAAATGATCTAATAAAGTGGCAGGTGGCTCAGGAACTGGTAGCTATAATTATCAGAGGCCCAAATTCCTCTCCTGGCATTCAAGGACTTCCAAGGCTGACCGCAGCTAGCCCCTCCTCTCATCTCCCATGATGACCACCCCCCCACCGCCGCAACACACACACCTCTGCACCGACCCCTCTACCCACAAGGAGACCACTCTGAGCCAGTCTCTCAGCTTAGAGTTTACGTCTGGGAGGCCTTAAAAGTCAGCCTTGCCTAGGCTCAAATCCCTTGCTGTGACGATGGGAATGAGCATCTACCTCCTCAAGTCTCCCCTTTCTTGTCTTTAACATGGGGAACACCTCATGGAAACGTAGGGAGGCTCAGACAAAAGCACGCGTATAAAACGGTGAGCAGAATATTTGTACCTATCATGAAGGTGCAAAGTAACGCTGATCCTTGTTTCTGCATCTCTGCTCTCATCTACACTAGAAGGCCTCCTCCCCCATCTCCTGGCAAAGAGCTCCACACACTTCGCTGCCCTCTCCAGTCCTAACCCCCTTCCAGGAGCCCAGACTGACTCATTCAACAAATATTTGAGCACCTGCTTCGTTCCACAGCCTGTGCTGGTCTGTGGGGACCTAAGAGAGGCAAGACACCTGCCCCTGCCACGCAGCAGGGGAAGACAGATCCCCAACAAGTAACACTGGGGGCCGAGGGTGATGTGTGTTCTTCCAGGAGAGGCTGTGGCGTGATAGCAGAGTGCAAAGAGGGGAGAGTTCCCCTGAGGAAGTGATGTGAGAGCTGGGACCTGAAAGATATCTAGGAGTTAGGGAAGGAGCATTTGAGGCCGGGGGTAACGGAACATGCGGGCTTCCCAGGTGGCTCTAGTGATGAAGAACCCGGCTGACGATATGAGAAATGTGAGACGTGGGTTCGATCCCTGGGTTGGGAAGAGCCCCTGGAGAAGGGCATGGCAATCCACTCCAGCATTCTTGCCTGTATTCTGCCTCAGATATGCAGATGACACCACCCTTACGGCAGAAAGCAAAGTGAAACTGAGCTGCCTCTCGATGAAAGAGGAGACTGAAAAAGCTGGCTTGAAGCTCAACATTCAAAAAACGAAGATCATGACATCCAGTCCCATCACTTCATGGCAAATAAAGGGGGAAACAATGTTAACAGAGACTTTATTTTCTTGGGCTCCAAAATCACTGCAGATGGTGACTGCAGCCATTAAATTAAAAGACGCTTGCTCCTTGGAAGAAAAACTATGACCAAGCTGGACAGCATATTAAAAGCAGAAACATTACTTTGCCAACAAAGGTCTGTCTAGTCAAAGCTATGGTTTTTCCAGTAGTCATGTATGGATGTGAAAGTTTGACTGTGAAGAATACTGAGCACTGAAGAACTGATGCTTCTGAACCATCGTGTTGGAAAAGACTCTTGAGTCTCTTGGACTCCAAGGAGATCCAACCAGTCCATCCGAAAGGAAATCAGTCCTGAATGTTCATTGAGGGACTGATATTGAAGCTGAAGCTCCAATACTCTGGCCACCTGATGTGACCCTGATGTTGGCAAAGACTGAAGGTAGAAGGGGACGACAGAGGATAAGATGGTTGGATGGCATCACTGATTCAATGAACTTGAGTTTGAGCAAGCTCCAGGAATTGGTGGACAGGGAGGCCTGGTATGCCGCAGTCCATGGGGTCGCAGAGTCGAACACGACTGAGCAGCTGAACTGAACTAATTCTTGCCTGGAGAACCAATGGACAGAGGAGCCTAGCTGGCTACATAGAGTCCATGGGGTCCCAGAGAGTCGGACATGACTGAAGTGACTTAGTATGCATGCACGGCAGAATAGGCAAAAGGTAGAACATGAGGAGCGGCATGTGTCTGTGGAATGGGGGAGGAGCCCTGTGGGAAGCATCGCAGCCCCTGGCTCAGGCAAGGGGCATATAACAGTTCCCACCTCTGTGCTGGCAGGAGAGCCCAGGAGAAGGCCACATGCGCAGCAGGAGAATCGACCCCATTTCTCAGCTCCCCAGTTAGACAGCCTTGAACCACCTCAGTGTCACAACAGAGCCCCTTTATTAAGTCCAAGCAGAGTGCCAGGCTGACGTCCTGAGACACAGCCCTCAGTGCTCAGAGCACGTCCGGGAGGCAGGGCGCACTTACTCTCGCCCTTCAGACGAGGAAGCCGAGGCTCGGGGCAGCTGTATCAATTCCTACACCAGGCCCCAGAGCTAAACCAGACAGGTAAGTCGAGACTGGGCTTCAAACCTGGGCAGGGCTGACAGCCAGACCCCCAAGCCCAGGCTCCCCACTTCCAACAGGTTCCCAGGGTCCTCTCTCGGCTGGCTAACCATGGCTTCACCTCCCAGAGGAACTGAAGCACACCACTTGGGCTCGTCCTGAGCTGGGTCTCACACGAGTGTGCACAAATGGGTTCCCCACCCTCCCTCCTTTAGCTGAGGCAAAGAGGCCAGTGGGGGAATGTGAACGAGTGTGCATTTCTCTGCATTTGTGGTGGTGAGGAAATAAAGGAAATTATGCTCCGAGAGCAGGGCAGGCCCAGGCCTGACAAGACAGGGCAGCTGCTCAGCTCTTGCAGACCACTCCCCTGCTTTCAGGGTGCTCAAGCGGGCTGGGCCCTCCCAACCACCTGGAGGTGTCTTGTCTCCCCACACACACCATGAGCTCCAGAGGCAGGGAGCATGTCCACGTGGGTTTACAGGGCACACACTTTAACAGGGAATTACTGACACAATGCACGAATGTTCACTGGCTTGGAGTCAGACCAACCTGGGTTCCAATTTCTTAGCTCACTGCATAGTCCTCTGCAAAACAGGGTGTCTCTGAATTTCTTCATCTGTGAAAAGGCTGCACAGGGTTACAAGTAGTACCTCAGATAAGGTATGCAAAGGGTTCAGCACAGGTATGGGAACTATTATATGCTCAAAAACTGGTAGAAGGGAGGAAAAAACCAAAATCTAGGAAGAGAAATGAGAAAAATTGACTGGCACCTTGGAAAGATGGGGAATACGGGAATTAGGGAGAAGGGCTGCCTGTGTCTCAGACCAGATGGTAACTCCAGACCAGGCCCCAGTGGACACTCGAGACTGAGGTGCAGCAGAGACTCCATCTGGGGAGGGGCTCTGGGATAGGAGGCCAGGGGCCAGCAAAGCCCAGGAGGACAGAGTCGCAGGGCTCAGAGCAAACCCCAGGGTCAGGGCACGGCTATCTGCCTCCAGAGGCTGGAGGGCTACCGGCAGGGTGCTGTCTCTGGAGCCGGGCCTTGGCAGTGGCCCCGCATCCGGGGCCTGTAGAGATGAAGGTGGTACCCAGGCCAAGGGTACTGTGCTGATTCCACGAGCTTTCAGAAGGCTCTACACAGTGTTGGCCCTCAGGAACGGTTCCATCACGGGGTGGGGGGCGGCGGGGGCGGGGCGGCGCACCAGCAGCGGTGAATCACATGCAGAGGATATATGCCTCTCCACCCATTTTCCCTTCTTTTTGGTGCGGGTGGGATTTTCCTGGTGGAATCCTGCAGAAACTGCATGATTTATACAAAGCCTTGAAGCCATGCCCTCTCCCAGCACAGAACCAAGACATGCTCTGGAAGGCCAGGTCTGCCCCACAAGAACTGAGGGGCGGTACTTGTGGAAGCCATAGCGCCGCAGTTAAGGACAAGGGCTCTGAGTCCACCACTGCTTCCAGGATGTGGAACTACAGCTCCCTCCATTTCCATATGTGTAAAGGAGGTTGGTGTGCAGATTAAGGACCTCGTGCCTGGCATATAACCAATGCTGGACAAATATGAGTAGCTAACAAGTGTGCCTGATGGCTACTGTGGTCAAACAAGGCGTCAGTGAATATTTGCTCTAAGTCAGGCCCTGAACTGAGGGCTGGAGACGATGGGGAGAGATGGATGATGGACACTGAACACAGGAGTTACAATCAGGAGGGGCGATCTCAGAGGAGGCAGGATTGTGAAGGGTTTGGTCAGGTAGGGTGAGGGCTGGAGGGCTGAGCGGCCTGTGCTTGAATCCTGGCTCTCCAGTCACGTCACAATGGGCAGGAGACTGCCTCCCTGAACCCATGAAGAATTTCTACTTCGCCAGCTGGTGGTGCGAGGGTAAAAAGCACCTGCTATACTTGGAGAAGGAAGCCTTTCGCTATCTATATCACTTCTAAGAGGAAAAACCTCGGGGAGAAGGAAGAGGGAAGCTGAGGCCTGCAGAACAAGCAGGGGTGAGCCAGGCAAAAACTGGGATGGGGGACATGTCAGTTCTCTGGCAGGACAAAGGCCGAGGCCAGAGGAGAGACCCTGGCATGGTGGAGACCATCTGGCTGCAGCACGTTAACGACAGCAGTTAAGGACGTGCGCGCAGGCCACACCAGGCCTGTGCTGTGTGATGAACCCGAGGAGGGCACCATGACCACACACCGCCGTAAGAGAGGTGGCCCCGAGGCTCAGAGGGGTTAGGCAACTTGTCTGCGATCCTAGGAGATTGGGAGCGGTAATGTCAGCACACGAAGCCACGCAGCCTGACCACTACAGGGAAGCTGAAGATGGTGGGGTCCAGCATGGGATGGCTCTGTGGATGGGGCCAGGGAACCGGGTCCTCTGAAGGAGGTCCTCTGATGGCTAAGGTCACCTCAGCCAGCACTCTCTGGGATCTGAGGCACACTGCCCTCAAGGAGAGCTAAACCCTGGCTTGGGCCTGGCTGGGGAGGCCAGGGAAGGGTGGAGACAGGTCAGGCTTTTTCTGGCCTCAAGGACCCGGGGGGTTTAGGAGCACTAAGCTCCCCAAGGCACTGAAGGTGTAAAGCATCCTTGCTTTACATCAGTCAGAGCCACACCAGTGTCACTGTCCCTGGAGAAAAACAGCAGCCCCCATTTCTTGAGCCTTCATGGAGTGCATGGTGTGGGTGGCGGTAGTGGTTTACTTGCTAAGTTGGGTTTGACTCTTTGCAGCCCCATGGATGGTAGCCTGCCAGGTTCCTCTGTCCATAGGATTTTCCAGGCAAGAATATTGCCATTTTCTTCTCCAGGGGATCTTCTCCAACCAAGGACTGAACCCGAGTCTCCTGCTTGGCAGGAGGACTCTTTTCCACTGAGCCACAAGGAAAGCCCTAAGTATGTGTCATAAGCGCTTCCTAAGAACCATTTCCTTTAACCCTCACACCTCTCTCAGAGGGAGGCACTGCTACTGTCCCTGTTCTACAGATTGAGACTGGTGGTGGGGGCAGGAAAGCTTCTCTGAAGGAATGACCTGTCTGCCCACACTGGAAAGACCATATCCCTACCAAGGTGGTGGGAGCTCAACCAAGGGAAGGAAAAATGCCAGCAGGGCTGAAGTGCAGGGAGGGGAGGGCACCCCGCCTTGTCACCAGCCCCAAGCAGAGGCTGATGATGCACACCCAGTCTGGACTAAGCAGGATGCGGTAAGACCTGAACCGAAGTCCTGCCCCTGCTCCTCAGGGCAGTTCTGGAGTCCAGAGCTCCAAGTTCAGACCTCACCTCTCTGAGCCTCAGTTTCCTCCCCTGTAACAGAAGAAAACTACCAGTACTGAACCTTGCAGTGTTAAATATAACAATGGTGTGAGTTGGCCCTGTCAATGAGAAAGCGCTTCATTAAGACACCGCCAAGAGGGAGACAATGAACTCCTGTTTCATGCTGCAATATACTCTGGGCACCAACCAAGTGGAGAGGCCGCCCAGGGCCCTGCAGTTCTAGAGCCCCCAGACACACTGCCTGAACAGCAGGGTCTGAGAAATACTATTACTGATAATTCACACAGACCCAGCTTTGAGGTGCTCCCTGACTCCCAACTGGGCAGGAGGCACTCTAGTCACCCCACCTGCTAAAGCTCAGAGAAGTGAAATGACTTGATCAAGAGCACACTTGCTTCTTGGGGTGGTGGCTGAGAAAACAACTCAGGACTCCGGGACAATCAAGTTCCCTCCTCCTCTTCGCCCTGAACAACAAAATGTCTGCTAGAAACAGGACTGAGGGCAGAACCAGCCAAATGCCTCCAGGCAACAGGGCACAGCCTGAGTAAAGGGCAGTGCAGGGGGGGTGGGTGGGCTGGGGGTGGGTGGAGAATGAGAAGCCTTCCTCCCAAGACAGCCTGCCCCAACAACCCAATCAGTCCACTACAAGCACAACCTCCCAACCCGCCTCCAAGATACTACCTCCTGACTCCACCCTGACTGCCTAAAACTGCATCATCCAATATGGCAGCCACCAACCTCTTCTAGGTATTTAAAGTCATTAAAGTTAAATGAGAACTTCAAGTCCTCTGTCACACTAGCCACATTTGAAGGGCCCAGAAGCCATGGGTGGTTAGTGGCTATGGCAATGCAGGATTTTTAGCTGCGGCATACGAACCCTTTAACTGCCGGCATGTGGGACCTAGTTCCCTGATCAGGGATGAAACCCAGGCCCCCTGCACTGGAAGCGCGGAGTCTCAGTCACTGGACCACCAGCGATGCCCCAGAACGATTTTTTTTTAATGCAGTTTATTTAAAGATCAGAATTGGAACAAAGAAACACGGGGCACCATTAAAATTCCTGAAAGGGCAACTAATGTCTCTCTCCTCCTCCTTGAAAGTAGACTCTGTATTGAGAAGAAAGTCTTTCCCTTACAAACACAATTTTTCCAGCTCCTGAAGGGAGAGGTCACACCCTTCTCCCGTATTCTCCAAGCGGCCTCCCCTGGGGATGGGCGGCAATTAAGTAACTACCTCGCTGTCTCCAAGTTTTCTCCCTCCCTTAGGGTCACAAAGGAGGTGCCTGGCTTTTCTTCTCCTAAGGAAGTGGAAGTTATTCCCTTGCATGTCCTGTCCAAGTGGTTCTCCCAGCCCTCGTCCTTTCTCTCACAGCCCTTCCTTCACTTCCTACAGGGACCTAAGGGAACCCCCTTACTCTGAAGACCGCATAAACATTCCTATACCTCTTTCGAGAAAACTCTCAGGTGCCCCAGGTACTTACAGATCTAGCCAGCCCACGAGCCCCAAGCAGCCGCAGGAGCGGGAGGCCCGCCCATCCCAAGCCTCGACTTGGTCTCCAAACCGTCGCCACCGAAGCCGCCACCGCCATCTTGACTGACCATCCCTCGGAGCTCCGCCCCCTCTCCTCGGCGAGACCGGGACTGCCCCTTCATAAGCCTGACTCAAATGCCAGCAACACGCTGCCAAGAAACCATACGCTACTAGTTCTTCAGCCTCTGGGACACACATGTAGGTGCATAAAGCCAACTAACTTCCCAAAATTACTCTGACCGCCTCACGTTAGTTATTCCTGTAACCGGCAAAGAAGAGGACAACCCGTCCAGCGCCTCAGGGTTTCAGGGCCGGGGGCCTCGGGTAGGACGAGCTCATGCCAAGGCCCGCCCACTTTTCTCTTCTGTCCAATGGCTTTCCTGGACTTTCGAGGCGGGAGTGGGAGGGCCCAGATTGTTAGTAAACGCCGAGCCACGTGCAGACGCCCCTCCTGGAGCCCTAGGGTCGGCGCGTGCGTACTGCGTACGCACCTCGTACGCAAGCGCGCGCTTCTGGGCGGAAGCGACGAGCCCCGGTTGCACGTGGGATCCGCGGCTGTGGAGGGGGCAATGCAGATTGAATCGAAGATCCGGGCTGATTCTGGGACAGAGCTCGGCCCTAGGGGCCCCGGCTGTAGCCTCCGGCACTTTGCCTGCGAACAGAACTTGTTGTCCCGGCCTGATGGCTCTGCTTCTTTCTTGCAAGGTAGAAACTACTAGGTTGTATTATTTTGGGGGAGGGGGGTGGTTTACAATGTATGTCGCTAGCTGGTAAAAATCTCTCCTGAACTGGTGCAGTTCTTGCCGGGGTGGACACTACTGCATACGCAGCTAGACATATATCTCTCCCTCCAGACTAGCAAGGAGAAGATTGTTAAAGTATGCAGAGTGGGAGAGGGCAGACCGCCTCTAAAAATGAATACGCCAGAATAGGGGAAATCATCTTACCCCGGGGTCTCCCTTGGCTAGGTTCCTCTGCGGTTTCCCGCACACGCACCCTGGGTCCATACATCCCAGGCTGAGGCAAACCGGTTTGTTTGCATAAATACCCAGTGGACTGTCAGATCACCACTTCCGGTGTACTCCCTAGCCCGGTGGCAGATCTTTTATCCAAATAGTTACTTCTCAGATGGATGGTAATGTCCCCAGCCCCACCTCTTGGGTAAATGTCCCTTTGACTGGGATACACAACTCTCCCTATATCCCTAAAATTGGAGCAGTTCTTACCTATTAGGGAAATATCCGCTTTTCTTAGCTAAACAACTCTGAAACTAGACTCAGTTCCCTGACCCCTCTGAGGGAAATATTCCTCTGGAGATAGGCCTAAGGGTCACCCCCATAAATGCTGAAGCATTTATGCCCTGCTCTAGGGCATTACCTGAAACCCAAATACAAAACCTGCTTTCATTCATTCTTTCATTGAACATGTACCTTTGTTTAGTATTGTTCTGGGCACTGAGAATAAGTAAATATTTTTTTTTAAAATCCCTGTGGTAACCGATTTGACATTCTTACATTCTAGTCAGAGAGATAGGCAAAAGATAAGTAAAATATGTAGTAAAAACTGGAGAAAAATACAGTAAGGGTGTAGAATGGGGTGTGCCAGAGAGAGTTGCAGTCTTAATTAGGATGGTCAGGAAAGGCATCAACTGAGATGGTACCTTTTGAATAAACACTTAAAGATGGGACTTTCCTGGTGATCCAGTGGCTAAGACTGAGCTCCCAATGCAGAGGGCCTGGGTTCAATCCTTGGTAAGGGAACTAAATCCCACTTGGTGCAACTGAGAGTTCGCATGCCCCAACTAAAGATCCTGCATGTTGCAGTGAAGACCCAGGAGAGCCAAATAAAAAATTTTTAAGGCAATTTTTTTTTTTCCTAAAATTGGCTTTTTGCAGGGGGAGCAAACCCTAAAGAGATCAAGAGGAAAGCTTATAAAGCATTAGGAACCACAGGGCCCTGAGGCCAAAACTTGCCTGGTGTGTTTGAGGAATAGTCTGGGGGACAGGGGTGCCTGCAGCAGTGACAGGAGGTGGGGTGGAGATAAGGAGGCCTGCCCCTCATATAAAGTCTATTGACTGAGAATGGAGACCTGTGACATGCTCTGAATATATTTTTATAGATTTTAGACTTTCTGGCTGCAGTGTTGATGGCAAAGGGCATGGAGGAAAGGAGGAGAGGAGGGTGGCGCAGACCAGAGTGGAAGCAGTACAGGTGGTGAGAGCCTGAAGGTAAACTGACAAATTGCAGGTGGTTTGGTTTGGGGGTATGAGAGTCAGTTTTTACCCAGACCAGCTGTGCTGGGAGAAAATGAGTTCAGTTGGGAACATTACATTTGCAGAGCCTAATAGACTTTCCCATGGCAGTGTGGATTCGGCAGTCGGACATACAAGACTGGAATTTGGGGGTCCTTTGGCTCTAGATGGCAGTTCAAGCTACTGATTGGATGGAATCAACAAGAAAATCAATATAGATGGAGAAGAGAACTTAGAACTTAGCCCTGTGCCTTCTAGCCTGGGTAGAGCTAGGAAAAGACATTGAGAAAGAGCAACTAGTAAGGTAGGAGAAAAACCAAGAGAGGGCAGTGACCTGGAGCCCAGAGAATGTGTTTGAAATGTAAGGACCAACCATTTTGGTCCAGCTGAGAGACTGAATCATGTGAGGATGGACTAGACCTGTGGGTTGACAACCTGGTTGTCTCTTGTAGGTGGTGCAGCCAAGAGTCACTCTGGGACTTCCCTGGTTAAGATTCTGAGCTTGTAGAGCAGGGGACATGGGTTCGATCCCTGGTCCAGCAAGCTTCCACATGCCTTGCATCACAGCTACTTGAGCCCACACACCCTAGAGCCTGTGCTCCACAACAAGAGAAGCCTGTGCAATAAGAAACCTACGTATCACAACGAAGACCCAATGCACAGCCAAAAATAATAAGTAAAATGTAAAAAGAAAAAGCTGTTCCGGTGGATGGGTGGAGTCAAGGAGGAAAAGAAAGAGTCAGTGAGCGGAGACAGCTCTTCAGGAACTTTGCCGTAAGAGGATAAGATAGATGGGCCAGGAGTTAGATGGATGTGGGGTCCAGAGGGGGAGGGCATTGCTAGAGCCTTGGCCTTGGGAAGATGAGAAAGGAGGCACTCTTGTGCCCAGGTGAAGCTCAGACAGCACCTTTGGAGTAACAGGAAGGAAGACCCCGGTGCGGATCTAGTTCTGCTTGGATAATTTCCTCCTCCAGGGTCCATTCTCCTGGAACCAAGAGAGTCCCTCAGTTGTATGGCAGCTCTTCTTCCCCAGCCCCAGAACAAAAAAGGCTCTACTTGGGACCTCCCCAGGCTTAGCTTTCTTGGTCAGTGCAGGTGCCTGGAGGTTCTTAGAATTTAAGAAATACTGAGCCCCTTGTGTGTTCTAAAAAGAAAGACATACTGAACCCCTTGTATGTTCTAAAACCCCGAAGCCCAGGACCCTGCAGCAGGGTCCTCTGCAGACCCTCACTAGACTCTCCAGTGAAGTTAAAAATGCCAAGCCCCAGAACCCACCTGTGCCAACTAAGGCCAGCCCTCTTTGTCCTTATTGTTTAGTCGCTCAGTCGTGTCAGCCAGGCTTCTCTACCCATGGGATTATCCCAGCAAGAATACTAGAACAGGTTGCCATTTCTTCCTCCAGGGGATCTTCCCAACTCAGGGATGCCAGCCCTCTGTAGTTTTAAATGATTTGCTTTAGCGATTCTGGTTGCAGGCCTGTGTTTTGAAACCATGCTGGAGCTCCATGTCTTCCCACTGCAGGTTGCAGGTCCAGCTGCACGTTAGAATGGCCTGTTGGAGCTCTGAGGCTCCCAGTGCCTGAGCCTCAACCCCCAGCAACGGGATTAAGGCTCTCTAGGGGAGGGGCCTGGGCATCTAGATCTTTCAAAGTTCTGCAGTGAGCCCAGTGTGCATACAGGGTTGAGAACCACTGTGTTCACTAGTGGGTTTTTGTTTTTGTTTTCTGTTTTATTTCTGTTCTTTGGTCGGGTCAGGTTTTAGCTGTGGTGCGTGGGCTTAGTTGCTCCACGGCATGTGCGATCTTAGTTCCCTGATTGGGGATCGAACCGGCATCCCCTTCATTGGAAGGTGGATTCTTAACCACTGGACCACCAGGCAAGTCCCTTTTAGTGATTCTTTGTAACTGAAATATAGTAGAAAATATCCGAGTACGTCAAAGCAGTAACAGTAAGAGTTGTTTTGGGAGGCATTTGTTCCATTTACTTCCACACAGATTTGTGTGAGTTTTGGGTCCTGAAGTGTATTTGAATCTAAAATGTATTTCTTACAGGGAGTTAGGATCAGGAATGTTTGGAAGCTGCTCTGGTAGTCCAGTCTACCCATTTTGCTGATGGGAAAACTGAGGCCCAGAGAAGTAAGCAAAATCATCTGAGATTACAGAGCCAGGAGGAAATAAGCAGGTGTCAGGACCCATTCCTAGATATTCATCCCTTTCTCAGGTGTCCTGACTGCTGCAGAGTTTGGGGATGTGAGCCAGAGGGAAGAGAACTCAGCCTGCAGGGAGCTTTGGAAGGAGAAGTTGGGACCAGCAGCAGTAAGGAGGAGGAAGGTTAGCACTCAGGAAGAACTTCCTGTTAAAGTTAGTAGCTAAAGTCCTTTGGGCACTCAGCAACTCAGCAGGCAGCATCCTAAGTGTTTCTCTTTTTGTCTAGTTTAATCCTTATAGCTGTGAAGGATGTCCTGTAGATGTTTGCGTTTTTTTTTTTTTTTTTTTTGCTGCACTGGGTCTTAGTCCCAGCATACAAATTCTTAGCTGTGGCGTGTGGGATCTGGTTCCCTGACCAGGGGTTGAACCCAGGCCCTCTGCATTGGGAGCTCAGTCTTAGCCAGTGGACCACCAGGGAAGTCCTAGGGGCATACTGTAGTTATCCTCATTTTACAGATGAGGAAATAGAAGCAGAGACATGAAGCAAATGCTCAAGGAATCACTGCCAACAAGGGGTGGGCCAGAGTGAGGGTGACGTGGGGACCCCTGGCCACCCAGCTCAGGGTCCACAATGTTAAGTGCCTCGTGTCAGACCCCAGAGGCAGGGAAGATTCGGGTGAGCTCGCCCATGCTTTCTCCCCAGGGGATACCTCCGTCCTGGCCGGGCGTCTACGGGCCAGCTGAGGTGAAGATCAGCAAAGAGATCTTCAACAAGGCCACGCTGGAAGTGATCCTGAGGCCGAAGACCGGACTGCCTGGTAACTGGTCCTTTCGCCTGGTGTCCCCATCACTGCCCTTTCTGGTCTCCACTCCTCCTGTCAGCTCCCCTCAGCTGTTTCTTTTTCTCCAGCTCTCTGCCTGTACATCTCTTATCACTTTTCTCCCCATCTCTCTCCACCTTCTCTCCCTTCTCCCCGCTTCTTTCCTGGCTCCATCTCTCCTCCTTTCCATTAATCTGTTTTTCCACCCTTTTACTCTCTGCCCCCCTCACTCCCCAGGGCGGGGTGCACTGGGATGGGAATGGACAGCAGCACTGGACATGGGGCAGCTCTGAGGTTCTCCTCCCCCAAGAGGCTCCCTTGGTGGGTGCTGGAGGTGGCGGGCATCAAGTGGGTGGCAGTCAGGCCCTGCCTCCCTCCCACTGGGACTCCTCTGTCATCCCCACAAGTTCTCTTCCGGGCCAAGACTGCAGGCCCTTTTCTGGAGTTTTGGGTGGGGCACATGGAGACAGGTGAGCCAGCTGGACGGGGAAGAGCCTGACAGCCCAACCCCAGCCCTGATTTCCCGCAGGCGTAGCGGAGAAGAGCCGGGAGCGGCTGATCAGAAACACGTGCGAGCGGTGGTGCTGGGAGCACTGCACCCCCGCACCTCCATAACTGTGGTGCTGCAGGTCGTCAGCGACGCTGGCTCTGTATCCTTTCCTCCAGGAAGTCCTCCAGAATCTCACTGATTGCCGATGGCCATGTACACACCCTGTCCTAGTCTGCTTGACAGACGTCAACTTGTAGGAACAGCAAACACGGCTTGAGTGTTTACTTTGTGTCAGGCAATTTATACAACGTGGACAGCTCACACTTCTAGTAACTGGCAGTGCCAGGACATGAGCCCAAGCCATGTGGCTCTAGAGCTCAAGGCCCCTAGCAGCTGGGTCCTGTTCTCATGTTTCAGGTGAGGAAACCAAGGCCACGAGAGGGGAGGTCGCTTACCCAAGGTCACACAGCTGGAAGGCAGCAGAGGCTGAACTCACACACAGGCCCATCTGACTCCAGAGTCTGTGCCGTTAACCTCATTTCTGACCCTGAGCTTGGATTTGAGGCTCAATAGGGCAGGAGCCCTGAGCAGGCAGAGCCTTTGGTTCGGCAGCTCAGCCTTGGAATGTGGCTGCGGTTTGGGTGCGAGAGGCAGAGGCCCAGAAATGGGCATTGCTAGACAGCTTTGTGGGTGTGTGTGGCCCTGCACTGGGCAGATACTTCACAGATGGGGAAGAGGAGCACTGTGAACCCACTTCACAGATGGGAGATAACGGAGGGTCAGTGGCAGAGGTGGGGCTGGCTGACTGTAAAGCTGGGCCCTGGGGAGGAGAGAAAACTGAGCTGGGGCTGGCTGGCTGACTTAGGCCTGTGCTCACCTTGCACAGGGCCAGGGCCGCACCTCTCCCCTGGACTGCGGGCTCCCTGAGGACACTGACTTCTCCCTCCATCATCCTGCCAGCCTGTCACCCGGTAGCACTGCTTGCTCGATTCCCCAGCCCCGGGCCTGGCTCTGCCGCTGCCTCCTTGCTTTATCTTGAAAGGCTTCTAACCTTTGTTTCCCTGAAGGTGCATACCTGCCGAGTATCATTGTGATCCCTGACTGATGCTCAGAGAGAGTAAGTAGCTTGTTCAAGGTCACACAGCTTAGGGGTGGCAGTTCAGGTTTGGAACTCAAGGATATTAGATCCCAGGATTACGCTGCCTTTCTGTGATCACAGCTGTCTGGTGTTCACAGGCACTGGCCTGGTGAACCAGAGGCATGGATGTGTTCTGCTGACCAACTTTCAGTAGAAACTCTTAACATCCCTGGCAATCCAGTGGCTGGGACTCTGCGCTGTAACTGCTGAGGGCCTGGGTTCAGTCGCTGGTGGGGGGAACTAAGATGCCACAAGCCACATAGTGTGGTCAAAGAAAAAAAAAGGATGAAAAAGAAACTTAACCACTGCCTGTGGCACTCAGCTCCTGGCCTGTTGCCTGAATGCCGCCTGCATGGCCCTGGTGGACGCCGGTGTGCCCATGCGGGCCCTCTTCTGTGGGGTCACTTGTGCTCTGGACTCTGATGGGACTCTCATGCTAGACCCTACTGCTAAACAGGAAAAGGTAAGTGTGAAGGGCGGGGTGGTGAAAGGCCCTGGGCAGGCACCCTCCCTCTCCTCCTCCTCTGGGCCTCACTTCTCCAAAACAGTTGGCTGGTACCACCTCACGCTCAGCCAGCAAGCTCTGCTCTGCTCCTCTGGGCAATTGCTAGAAACCCAGCTCTAACCCGCTGAAGCGACAAGGGAGTTGATTTTAATAGGTTCAAGAACAAAAGCAAATCTTGGTTTCTTCTTCAGTGGCTCAAGTTCACAATGTGCTGGGGCTCCAGTTATTCCCAGTTATCTGATCAGGACTGTGACAGTCACTTCCAGTCAGGAAAGCAGAAAGAAACCCCTTGGGAGCTTCAGACCCGGTTTGGGGGAGGGGAGTGAAATTGAATGCAGGGAACTGGTCACAACAGCCGTGTTGTAAGAACTGAAGAAGCAAAGGGAAGAAGGGAGGACCCTCGGAGATGAGAAGCCTGAAGCCAGCTCCTGCTGGGCGCTGTTGGGGACATGGGCGCAGTCAGATCTAGATGAAAACAGAGACAGTCAGGCTCTGGCCTGGCTGCTGAGGTCCGCAGCCACCCTGTCTCTATGACGACTGTGGTGGGTGATACGGCCCAAACTCCTGTGAGGACCCAGATGCTGTTTTTTCCTTCCTCTCGTCTCCCACTAGATTCCTGCTAGAACCAAATTGGCAGGGGAACCTGGGAAATAGAGCTTGCTGGCTTCCAGCCCCAGAGAGCAGAGCACTCTGGGAGGCACTGAGGGATGACCATCACCGTGGCTGCCCTTCTGGTGCGGGAATACTGTGCTTTGGAAGCCCTTGACAGAGCCATGTGGTGGGATCACGTGGGGAGCAATTCCCCAGGGAGGGGGTGATGGGTATTCTCCCCTCAAAAGATACACTTGCTACATGAGGGCCTGGCTGCAGGAAAAGCAACAACCCCCCGACACACACACACACACACACACACCCGCTTTGGGGCCAGCTGAGATTGTATCTGAGGGGAGGGTCCCAGGTCTCCCATCTTATACCTCTCATTCCTAGGAGGCCCGGGCAGTCCTGACTTTTGCCCTTGACAGCGTGGAACGGAAGCTGCTGATGTCCACCACCAAGGGGCTCTACTCTGACACCGAGGTACCACTGCATAATTGGGGGTGAACACCAGGCCCTTTGCACCCCCTGACACAAGGTCGGGTCACTATTCTAAGAGGCTTAAGGGGAACCCCTTCGTTGCACCCCTTCTGCAAATAGGAGGTTTTAAACTTTGTGGAGAAGCCTTTGTGGGAATTTTAAAGGGAAGCCCAGTTGATGAGAAGAGGGGCTCAGCTGGAAATCAGGACACGGGGCACTTGAAGGCCTCCCTCCCAGCTTCCAGCTCAGAGCTGTGCACCTTGGAGTTCAGTGTGTCTGAACAGAGTTTGGCACCTGTTGGGCCAAATGGTCACCAAGAACATTTACCACCTGGCTCTCCTGTGAAAACAGGTGTACACGGCAGTAAAGATTTGAGGTCTTGAGTTCCATGGCTTTTAAGAGTATTTGGAGTCACAGGGCCTCTGGGTCTAAAATTCCAGTCTCTCTGGGTCCAGAGCTCAGTGAACCTGGGAATGCTTCCGGGGACACTGGGAATGCTTCCTGGAGCTGTTTAATCAGCCCTGAAGCCTCTAACGAGGCCATGAAGTGGGGAAGATGGGAATGCATGTGGAGTAACCCCCTCACCACCACCCTCCCCTGGGAGAGGGGCTCCTGGTGAAAGGGGAGGTGTTAGGTTTGGGGGTCTCTGGGAGTCAGGTGGGGCCCCTGGCACTGACCACCCCGCCCCCCTCCCCTCCCAGCTCCAGCAGTGCCTGGCTGCAGCCCAGACTGCCTCCACACACGTCTTCCGCTTCTACCGGGAATCGCTGCAGAGGCGTTACTCCAAGAGCTGAGGCAAGCCAGGGCAGGCTGCCCCTCCCGCCACCTCCAGCGTCAAAGAAGCCAGCAGGCCGGCCCTGCCGAGAAAAGAGTGGCTATAGCCGGCCCCCTGGGCATGGGGGACCTCACCCCACTCCAGGAAGACACTGGTAGGGTAGTGCATTCACTGAATGAAGCTACTCATGTTAACAGCTCCATGAAGGTGAGACTGCAGTTAGAGTGTGCAAGCCCTGCTGGGTGCTAAGGCCTCAGCAGTGAATGAGGCCCAGGTTTGAGGAACGGTGAGGTGATAGACAAATAACAGTAGTGTGCGTTGGATGGTGGATGGTATTTAAAAAATAAAAAATTTTTAAAGGGGTTTAGGTGAGTTCATGGTGGGGGAAGGGGACACCTTCAAGGAGAGGGGCCATCCGAGGGAAGTCCAGGAGGAGGCCAGAGATGAGCTTAGGGACTCATGGGCACGTGGCGGGGAGGACCCCTTGGCAGAGATGGGCAGAGTTTCAAAGACCAGCAAGATGGCTGGTGCGGCTGGAGCAGAGGAAGGGAGGGCAGGAGGGAGGAAATGGTCAGGGAGACAACAGGCTTCGTGTGCCTTGGAGGGCAATCTGCCTCTGAGTACTGCCTTTATCCAGCAACCCCCTGAGGTGGGGCTGTTATGGTCCCTATTTTAAGGTGAGGAAACAAACTTAGGAGCCAGTTAACTGCCAGGGGTCACTAGCTAGTTAGTGGGGGAACACGGGTCCCTCCTCAAGAGTCCAGACCCAGAGTCTCCAGTATTCAGACCCCAAGAGAGTCAGCACACTCTGGACCTCAGGTCCCTGACCGTGAACGGAAGTGGCTGAGGCCTGTTGATTCTCAGTCGGGTAGTAGCACCCCATAAAGGGCTTCTGGAAAGAGGTGTATTTTCAGTTCTGATTTGACTGATTTCCCACAGGTGGGCCACATGCCTGCCAGATCCTGTCTGCCACTGACATTTGGGGGGTTATGGTAAAAATGACATGTTGGGGAAAGAGGTCCTTTGCTGCAGCTTCACATGGGTGCACAGACTCAAACAATTGCCCCTTTGGGCAGGTGTCATTTCCATCCCCAGTAGCCAAGGAAATGCATAAATAGCTTGAAATTACGCTCTGTGAAAATAGGAGAGCATAGACAGCGAATAATGTTTTCTTCTGGCAGGATTAAATGGCAGTGTGCCTGTGCATGCCAAGTCGCTTCAGTAGTGTGCCGCTCCGCAACTATGGACTGTAGCCCACCAGGCTCCTCTGTCCATGGGGTTCTCCAGGCAAGAATACTGGAGTGGGTTGCCATGCCCTCCTCCAGGGGATCTTCCTGACCCCGGCATCAAACCCACATCTTTTCCATCCCCCCACACTGGCAGGCAGGGTCTTTACCACTAGCGCCACCTGCTGCTGCTAAGTCGCTTCAGTCGTGTCCAACTCTGTGACCCCATAGACGGCAGCCCACCAGGCTCCCCCCGTCCCTGGGATTCTCCAGGCAAGAACACTGGAGTGGGTTGCCATTTCCTTCTCCAATGCGTGAAAGTGAAAGTGAAGTCACTCAGTTGTGTCCGACTCTTAGTGACCCCATGGACTGGAGCCTACTAGGCTCCTCCAGGCAAGAGTACTGGAGTGGGTTGCCATTGCTTTCTCCGCTAGCGCCACCTGGGAAGCCCCAAAATGGTATTAAGTAAAGTGAAGAAAACTAAACAGCTCTCACTTCATTACTTGATAATATCCAACCAGCAGTGGGGGTTGGCCGTGGCATGTAGGATCTTAGTTCCCTGACCAGGGATGGCACCATCGTCCCCTGCATTGGACGTGTGGAGTCTTAACCACTGGACCGCCACCAGGGAAGTCCCTCAGGCCTAATTAATGTATCTGACAAGCACATTAGGCACAGGGCTATTTTGCCTGCTAGCACTTTGAGGCTCCAGCCGTCCCAATCTCAGGCTGCCTTGGGCCCCAGGTGGGCCAGTGAAAGGGTGCCTGGCAAAGAAGACCTTGGTGGCACCGGAGCTGCCCACTCCCACTTTCCTCCCCCAGGAGGGAGCGCCTGCACGGTGGAAGCCAAGAGATGGGGAGACCAGACCATTTCACTTGACATCCTGAATCCAGTTCTCTGTTTTCCTCCCCTTTGTTGTGTAGAAGAGTTGGGTTTCTGCCACTGCTGTTAAAGGAACTCAGGAGGATTCATTTGGTCTGTACAACTGCTCCAGCTGTGGGGGAAATCAGTCCCATTTTGCAGATGGAAAAGTGAAGCTCAGACCACAGGGTTACACGGTGAACTCAGAGGAGGAAGGACTTGGAACCTTGCTTTCCCTAATTCCCTGCCGACCACCCATGGAGAGATGGAAAGAATGTTCTGCCATCTGGGAGCCCTCCGAGCTTCCATGGATTCTCCCTTCTCTGGCTGAGGTGTCCAGGAACACCCCGGGGGACAGCCCGTCTCTGGCCCCGCCTGTCCACCTGCCCACACACTCAGACAGACACAGGTTTGGCGGCAAGAGTGTCTGGTGTTTAATCGCCCTCTGCGGCCTCCAAGAAGGCGGGGAGGGAGGGGGCGCCCCAGCCCACTCCCGTTTCTGGATGCTGCCGCTGCCGCCCCGTCCGCCGGGGACTCTCCACTCCGACCGCAGACGCGCTGGGCGGCCGGCCTCTGGGTTCACAGCGGGGGCCGCAGGGGCAGCTAGGGCGGGTCCCGGGAGGCGAGGTAGGCGGCCAGGGTCACCAGGGCGGCCGCATACGTGCACACGCCCAGCCCGACAGCCAGGACCCCCAGCAGGAAGGCTCGGCGGGAGGCGGCCCCTGCCCCCTGGACGTCCCCCTGGGCCCAAGCCTTGTTGGTCTGTAGAGGCGTTGGGCAGCGGTGACTCAGGCGTCCCCTCATCCCACCCTGCTTCCCGCAGCCCGCCCCCTCCCCCACCCCCACACCCTTGGATTCATATGTTCCAAAAACAGAGCGAGCAGCTACCGTGGGTCAGGCACAGCTGGGCACTGGGTTTACTGGGTAACTAATAAAAATAGACATATATTACTATATGCCACAGTTCTAACTCATTGAGCCTCACAATGACCCTGAGGTAAGAATTAGTCATACCCATTTTACAGATAAGGAAAATGGGGCACAGGGAATTTAAGTGGCTTGACCACCACCTTAGGAGGGGGCAGGCCTAGAAGTGGGGCTCACTCTTCACTCTTTTCTGTGACAAACACACCACATTTCACTCCTGAATATTTCTACGTGAATCCTCTTTATCACTTCCCACCCCCTACCCCAACCTACCCAAGCAGGGCTCCTCTCATTTGTTTTCTTTCAAATGCCATTTTCTCTTCTATATCCAGTCCCCTCTCCACCCCACCCAGAGACTGACCTTCTGGGCCAAGCAGAAGGCGGCGATGCCCAAGGGCCAGAAGCAGCACAGCATGGAAAACACAGCCAAGCCGAGGTGGTCGTGGGGCAGCAGTGGGGAGAGGGGGCCGCCTCCACCCCAGTCCGAGTCACTGTCACTGGATGAGACATCCTGTGGGCAAGAGACAGCCTGAGTGGGCATCTCCATCCCCCATCCTTGCTCCACTGTTCTGCTCCCCATGCCCCCAAATATACCAAGAGAGAAAAATGTTCCCAGAGATAGACTCTTGACCCCACTATATCCTGGATGCCTCCGAGGGGAAGCTTTAGACCCTGCCTCCTGAGAAAAACCTCACCCACGCTCAAAAGCTTTGAGTTCAATTTCAAAAAGTTCACAGGTCCAGCCATGGGTGGGTATTACAGCTGCTCATAAGCCCTGAGTTATAAACCCTTGAAGTAGACACAGAAACCAGTGAGGATCAGAACCTGCAAAAAGATGGGAGATTAGAGGAGAGAGCTCTGGTGGCCTGAATTACTAGGACAAACCTGCCTGCTGAAACCACAGGTTCTAAGTTTACATGTATATATGTATATATATATATATAAATATAATCAGTTCAGTTCAGTCGCTCAGTCGTGTCTGTCTCTTTGTGACCCCATGGATTGCAGCATGCCAGGCTTCCCTGTCCATCACCAACTCCTGAAACTTGCTCAAACTCATGTCCGTCAAGTCAGTGATGCCCTCCAACCATCTCATCCTCTGTTGTCCCCTTCTCCTCCTGCCTTCAGTCTTTCCCAGTATCTGGGTCTTTTCCAATGAGTCAGTTGGAATGTATATATGTATTTAATCTTGTATCAAATAGCTCACAAGATTTTAAGGAGTTACTGTAAGGCCAAAACTGAAGTGAAAATCAATATTAACAGAGAAGATCCCTTCTGCCCAGCAGGCATTTCCCGATCCCAGGAAAATTAATCTTTGATTCAGACCCTGAAATAGATTAAAAATGATCTCCAAATGGCAGTGCCCCTAGGCAGTTGACAGAAGGAGACCAAATCCTTTTGGACAAGGTACTTTCATTCTAACCCTCAAAACCATTTTTCAAATATAATAACCAACAAGCCATCAAAGATAACCAGGTACACAGGAACCATGGAGAAGACCTAGCAAAATAATAAGGCCCTGAAAGTCTTCAAATACTGGAATTATCAGACACATAACCATGTCCAAGTGAAGCTTACTGCCACGGTGTGGCGGACTGTTTCTAAAAATGGCCATAACCACCTCTCCCCTCCCACAGGCTCTTCTTACAGTGTGACTGATAATCTTCCCATCAAGGGGTGAGGTCTGTGTCCACTTTCCTTGAGTCTGGGCAGGCTATGATTCATCTGTAATTGATAGAATGTGGTGGAAATAATACCACACGACTCACAAGCCTAAGTCAGAAAAGGTGAGGCAGGTTCAGCTTTGTTGAAACACTCTGGCTGGAGGGCTGGAGGCACATTCGTAGTGCTGCCCTGAAGCTTACGTGCTATGAGCCCAAACCAGCCCACATGGGGTGACTCCTGCGGAAGCCCTGAGACCACATTAAGAGAGAGATACCCAACCATACCCCCTGCTGCTTCAGACTCTGACTGTTCCAGTTCTGGCTACTGGCTGGCCTCAACCTCATGAAAGACCCTGAGGCAGAACCACCCAAGTCCTTCCCAAATTCCCAACCCATGGAAACCATGACCCATGATAGTGATTGTTGTTTTAAGCTACCAAGTTCTGGGTGATTTCTTAAACAGCAGTAGCAACAGGAAAACCATGCTTTGCAAATAAAAGACAAGCTTGAGAATATGGACACAGAATAAGAAATGATAAAAAATGACAATAACTGGGGGAGGTGGGGAGAAAGAGGTGCAGAGAAGCATCAGCTTTAGCGAGATGGACAGAGAGAAAACAAGGGGGTCAGAAATGATTGGGAAAAAAGAGCCAAAAGGAACAAAGATGAGAGATGAATCTGGAGAGAAAAAGGTAAAGAAACCGGGGGAGAAGAAGAACAGGAAAAACCACAACTGGAAACCCAGGACCATGCATGCAGGAGGGAAGTGAGACTCTAGGCCACAGATGGGCACTCCACCTGCAGCCTGCTGGATGTTGGCCACAGCTGGGTTTCCCTCCAGTCCCCCTCCCCCAGTTCCCACTAGGGAGCCTTCCTCAGTGGTGCTGCTCCTACCTCAAAGTCGGGGGTCCCTGGCTTCCCTAGTCCTGCACTCACAGAAGGAAGAGATGGTGGCAGGAACTGCCAACCCTTCAGCGACTCCGCAAAGGCTGTCTCTCGAAAGGGAGGCCCCAGCTCAGGCTCACCGGACTTCTGGATGGGAAGCTCACCACCCACCAGCAGGGGCTGTTGGAGTTCTCGAAGACTGGGGTTGTCCATGGCTGGGGAGAGGCTCCTTGCTAGGGGAAGGGGAAAGAACAAGACAAGCTGTTAATAGTCTCACCATCTCTCCCCTGACTGTTGGCTTTGGAGAGACTCCAGGCAGAGAGTAGGTAGCTAAACCATCCTAAGACCCATTTAGAGACAGCAAAACTGAGGTCTAAAGAGTTAAAAGGGACTTCCTTGGGGGTCCAGTGGCTAAGACTCTGCACTCCCAATGCAGGGGGCCCAGGTTCAGTCCCTGATCAGGGAACTAGATCCCACATGCCTCAATGAAGACTGAAGATCTCACGTGCTGCAACTAAGATGCAGCACGGTCAAATAAATAGATAATTTAAAAAGAGTTAAAGAGGACGGTCCAAGTTGTGGGGTTGGGGGAACCTCAGGAATCTGGACATTCAGTTCTAGGCTTCTCTCTCCTCAGGGCAAAACCACATACCTGTTCGACAGTTATTCCAAACCATGCTTTACACACTTACTTGGCCCATGAACTACACACCCATCCTGAGTTCACACTCCCATCCCTCTCGCACACAGCCATCCCCAGTGATGCTTAGTCCACACACCCCCTGTGCCCCCCAAGCCTGCATACTCAATACCCAAGTCCACTGCCACACATACCCAACCAGGCAAGCCTACCCCCACCTGTGCACACTCATGTCCCAAGGGACAGTTTGCCCCAAACAACATGAGCCCCAGGAAACACCCCTCTGAGACCTGCAACCTTCTTACACACTCACCCCAAACAACTCCTTGTACATTCATCCTAATCCCCTCAACATCAGAATTTCCCCAGATGTACCTACATGCACAGGCTTCCCACACATGCAGATGGAACACTCTCCCGTTTCCATCACTTCCCCTGCACACCTGCCCCAAACACCAGGGTCCACACACCCCCTCTTCCTCCACCCACATTCATGACCCACACCCACCTGCTCCCCAGACACCTCCTGTTGGACCAGAATCCACCGCTGCACCCCTCCCCTAGAACACCATCAACCCACCACACACTCCACTCAACCACAGAGAATATTCTTCTGGCCTTCACGATCGCCCGCGGGGAGAGGGGGGTCCCCAAGTCTCCCGCCCTCAGTCCAAACGGCTTGAGCTGATTTCCTCGCCAAGGTTTTACCTCCCTGTCCCTAAACCCAAGACCTGGGGTAAAAGCCGTGCCCCCGGCCCGCAGCTGCGCCCTCACTCACCGCCCACAGTCATAGGCCAGGACCTCCTGGGTTCCCTGCAGACACCCGACCCGACCCTGCCGCCCAGGGTGGGGGCACTCAGTGAGCCCCGCCCTCCCCGGGGTCCGGGCCTGGCTGAGGGCTCAAGGTTTCCAGGCCCAGCCCAGTACCCCTCTCAGCGCCCCGGGCCCGCAGCGCGCGGGGGGCGGGGATGGGGGCGGAGCGACGGGCGCCCGGGCTCCACCCTCCGCGGAGGCCCGGGGATGGGGCCTTGAAGGCCGACGTCAGCGCCGGGCTCTGACCCCTGCTACCCACGGTGTGGAGGAGCGGGCGGGAGTCTCTGAGAACAGCGGGCCCTGACTCCGTGAACCCAGACCCTAAAGCTGCAGGACGGAGGAGGGAGCACCCCGATTCTCCAGGGCCTTCCTGGCTTGGCCCCGCCTCCAGCCCACCGCCCTCCCCGCTGCCCAACAGTCAAAGCAGCAACCCCAGCTAACTGTGGGCAAGGTTCTTAGTGCTTTACATACACACGTTATGTATATACACGGACACGTTTATTCCTGAGAACGACCTGAGAAGCACTATCACTGGTGGTCCTGTCGTGCCCAGGAGGAAACAGGCGCCGAGAGTTAGAGCTTGCCTAAGAGCGTGCGGCAGGGTCAGTGGGTGCGGTGACCCACGCCCTGCCCCTGCATTAGATGCTCTGCGTTCATCATCTCACGGATTCCTCTCCATCTCTCTCCCTATCACGACAAGCAACTGAGGCTGAGAGAAGTGTGTGAGTTCACTGGTCCGAGGTAAACAACTAGTACCAGGACCCACAGGCAGATTCTAACCCGAGGCTGTATTTCTTGCAGGCCCACGTAGAGGGATGAAAACAGAGGCAGAAGGTGAGGTGGGGGCTTCCAGGGAAAGGGCCGGTGGTGGGAGTGGGCCAGGGATGGTGCGCTGGTTATCAGGTGGTACAGGCTGTAGTCATGAGTTACCTTTTGGACCCACACAGACCTGAGTTCCTTTCCAGGCTCTTCAAAGCACTCGCTATGTGACCTCTGGATAATAGCATCACCTTTTGAACTGCAGTTTCTCCATTTGTAAAATAGGGTAAGTACTCCCTGTCTCACATATATAAAGCACTTCAATTAGGTGAAATTAACACATGTTCAGCATTTGCCCCAAACTAGGCACTCTGAACATGTTTAATAGTGCTTAGGAACAGAATTATTTATTAACATAGCCATCATCTTCAGTCCAATGAAGGGACTCTTCTCACCCTACAGGCCTCGACCTTCTTCAAGGAGGCCACCAGCTTGCACTGGCTTCCCTGTCTCTCGGAAGCCTTCCATCTCACCAGTCCCAGACAGCCAAACTGGAGGATTCCCTTCCTGATGTGGGGCCGGCCAGAGTTCTCTTGCTCCAGGGCTCTGGGGCTCTGTGCCAAGAGTCCAGACGCTGGAGTTGGCACGGGCCCCACTCCCAGGGAGAGCAGATGGTGTCTGGAAGTGCACTTGGCTCAGCCAGATATTCTGGCTGACAACAGGCGGGGGAGACCCGCAGGAGGATAGAGGAGGAGAGGGAGCAGAACTGTTCTATCAGGAGAGATAACCTGTTACTCTTTATTATCTCCTTAACCTTGCTCTTATCACTGTGAAACATACTACATACTTTGGCTGTTTGTAGTTTGAATTCCCCCACTTCAGTGCCAGCTGCAGCTGAGCTGGGATTTGCTCTCTTTTGTTCACTGCTGTGCCTCGGGGCCTAGAACAGTGCCTGGGTGCAAAGCAGGCCTTCAATACCTATTTGTGGCGGGGGCACATGAATTCTTACCAGCTTCCCTTTTTTACTGAGGCTGAATCAGTACATTTTACTGAGGCTGAATTTACTGATTTTTACTGAATCCCTGAGCAACATGGGGCCCCCTGACCCCCAGGCCACCCTATATATATATATATATTTTTTTTTGGTCACTGTGCATGCAGGATTTTATTCTGTGGATGGAATCTGCACCCCTTGCAGTGGAAGTGCAAAGTCCTGACCACTGGACCACCAGGGAAGTCCCACACCCTAGAGATTTATTCACTTCACTACATTCTCTGGCCACCATCAGCCTTGTACAGTCTCCCTGTCCCTTCCAGGGTTCTTGGGCTTTGTGGTGGTCCGGAAATACTGAACATGAAATCCCAGCCAGGATTATGAACAGAAGCCTAAGCCACTGAGTGAAAGTCTGATGAGGAACAGGACATGTATTTAGTCTCAAAGGATCCCCCCGACAGATAACTTATTACAAAGGGGAAAAAACAGTATTAATGGACAACGTCAGCAGACACCACTTAAATCGGGTGGTGGAAGTGAACATCACCAGTATTGGAACAGATCAACATCGTGTGCCTACTGATGCGCACTTGAAAAGGAAGGACATGACATCATTTCTATGATGCTTCTGCCAAAAATGCATCATCTGACTCTAATCATGAGAACACATGGGACAGAGCCAAATCGAGGGACACTTTATAAAGTAGCTGATCTGAACTCTTCAAAAATGTCAGTATTGGGACTTCCTTGGTGGTCCAGTGGTTAAGAATCCACCTTGCAATGCAGGGGGCGATGCCAAGGGATAACTAAGGTCGTGAGTTGCATCTGTGAAGCCTGCACGCTCTGGAGCCCATGTGCCACAACTAGAGAGCCTGCGTGCCACAACTAAGACCTAATGCGGCCAAATTAAATATATATTTTTAAAATGTCAGTGACATGAAAACAAAAACATAAAAATCTAAAAGTTGGCAGCCTGTTCTAGGTTAAATGTGACCAAAGAAACATGACGGGTTTCCTAGGCGGCACCAGTGGTAAAGAGCCCACTTACCAATGCAGGAGACATAAGAGGCTCGGGTTCAATCCCTGAGTTGGGAACGTCCCTTGGGGAAGACATGGAAACCCACTCTGGTATTCTTGCCTGGAAAATTCCATAGACAGAGGAGCCTGATGGGCTACAGTCCATGGGGTTGTGAAGAGGTGGACATGACTGAAGCGACTTAGCGTGCATGCAAAGAAACATGAATCTGCCTGCAATGTAGGAGGCCTGGATTCGATCCCTGGGTTGGGAAGATCCCCTGGAGAAGGAAATGGAAACCTACTCCAGTATCCTTGCCTGGAAAATCTCATGACGGAGGAGCCTGGTGGGCTGCAGTCCATGGGGTTGCAGAGTCGGACACGACTAGGCAACTAATACTTAAAGAAACATGACAAATAAACACAAAGTGTGATCCCAGATGGAGAGCAGATGGTGACAAGGTGTTTTATTGGGACAATGGGAGAAATTTGAATATAAACTATGAATTAGATGATAGTTTTCTGTGAATATTAAATTGGGGAAATGTTAAACTGGTATTATGGTTATATAGGAGAATCCTCTAATTCTTGGAGAATTTTACTGTTAAAATAATATTATGAATATAATATATGTATATGTGTACACATGTGTGTATATGTGTACACATGTGTGTATATACATACATATATATATGAAAAGAAAATCAAGTGAAAAAATGAACAAAACTTCACAAAAAGAGGAAACCCAAGGTAGCAATGAACATTTTAAAAATTACCTAACTAATCAGGCAAATGCAAATTAAAATCACAATGTGATACTAATACACCCCCATCAGAATGGCTAAATGATAGAAGCAGCCACCAGGAAGTACTGGTAAGGATGTGGAGCAAGGGAACTCTCATACATCTAAAACTGGTTCAACCACTAGGAAAACTCCTGGGCAGTTTCTACTATAGCTGAACATATCTTGTGTGTATGTGTGTGTGTGCGTACTTAGTCACGTCTGACTCTTTGTGACCCCATGGACCCAGCTCCCCGTCCCTGGTATTTTCCAGGCAGGAATACTGGAGTGGGTTGCCATTTCCTTCTCCAGGGGATCTTCCCAACCCAGGGATCAAACTCATGTCTCTTGGGTCTCCTGAACTGGCAGATGGATTCTTTACTAGTGAACCACCTAATGACCCAGCAATTCCAGTCCAATAAGATATGAAGATATGTCCACCGGCAAACAGGTTCCCATCAACAGATGGATAAAGTACAGCATCTTCACACAGAGGAAACTATATAGCAATGAGAATGAAAGAACTACAGCCACGTGCAATAGCATGGGATAAATTTCACAAAGCACTGAGCAAGAGTGAGCAGATACAAAGTAAGACATACTGCAAGATTTCATTTATATAAAGTACAAACCAGGCAAAATTAATGCATATTGTTAGGAGTCCAGTTAGTGGTTTCCCTTGGGGGCATCCTGGATGAGACATGAAGGGCATCCTTGGAGGTTAGTCATGTTCTTTTCATGAGTTGATTTCTGGTCACCAAGTGTGTTCAGTTAATGAAATTTAATTCAGCTGTTCACTTACGATTTGTGCACTTTTCTGTACATATACTACCAAACATTTATTTTTGAAAATGTGAGTTCAATCTAAAGATATGGATAACCTTCCAAGATGTATCACTGAGTGAAAAATGCAAGATGTGGGCATTCCCTGAGGTTCAGTGGTTAGGACTAGGCTCTTTCACTGCCAGGGACTTGGGTACAGTCCCTGGTGAGGGAACCAAGATCCCACAAGCCACTATGCTTGGCCAAAAAAAAAAAAAAGCAAAGATATAAAAGAGGATGAACAGTCACTCTAATAATGAGTACAGCATTTCCTCCAAAAATTAAAAATAGAATTACCATATGACCCAGCAATTCCACTTCTTTGGGTGTATACCCAAAGGAACTGAAAGCAAGGTATTAAAGAGATGTGTGTATACACCCATGTTCATAGTAGCTGTATTAGCCCAAAGGTGTAAGCAACCCAACTAGATGAATGGATAAAGAAAACAGAATGTATATCTAAAATGGAATATTATTCAACTTTAGAAAGGAAGGAAATTCTGTGATATCCACTTTGTAATGTAAAGAAATATCAAACCATTATGTTGTATACCTGGAACTAACATGGTGTTGGAGGTCAACTATGCTTCAAGATAAATAAATAATTGCCATATAATTTTGAAATACAAGGAAATTCTGACATGCACTACAGCATGGCTGATCCTTGAGGACATTACGCTAAATGAAAAAACCCAGTCATAAAAGGACAAATATTGATTCCACTCATATGGGGTACCTACAGTAGTCAAATTCATAGAAGTAGAAAGTAAATAGGGGGTTTCCAGGGGCTAGAGGAAGGGAGGGAGGGATGGGAGTTTTTGTTTAATTGGTACAGTTTCAGTTTTGCAAAATGAAAGGTGTTCTAGAGACATTGCACAATTATGTGACTGTACTTAAGGCCACTGAACTGTTCACGTAAAGATGGTTAAAATGGTAAATTTTATGAGTATGTTCTCTCAATTTAAAAGACTTTAAGAATAAAAACTACATAAAGAGATATTGTGTGCTTCTTGTAAAAATATGTAAAATGTGCCATCTCAGTAACAACAACATGAACAGTAAAAACCATCAATAATAACAGACATTTATAGTGCTTCTTATGTGCCAGGCACTACCCTAAATTCATTAGGCATTTGTATTATTATTATTAGGCATTTACATTGTTATTACTGCTGCATAACAAAATCCTCCAAAACTTTAGTGGCTTAAAACAACAAATACTACCATCAGACATAGTTTCTGTTGTTCAGGAATCTGTTGATGGCTCTGTTGGCTGACTCTGGGTCAGGGTGTCATGAAGTTACAGCTGGCATGGTGGCCAGCTGCAATAGTCATTGAGGGTTTGCTGCAGCTGAACCATCTCCTTCCAAGATGGGTCTCTCATGTGGTGCTGGTTTGTTTGGCTTCGGTTCTTCCCCATTTGGGTCTCTCTGCTGTCGCATCATGGTGGCTGGGCTCTCTCAAGGTGAGCCATGCAAGAGAGAAATGGAGGTGGAATCCTCAATGCCTTTTATGGCTTAGTCTCCAGAAGTCACACAGTAACAATTGTACCAGGAGCTACTGGAGCAAGTCACAAAGTGCAGCCTATACTCAAGAGGGGCAGGCTCCACCACCTAGTGAAAGGAGGTCAAGAATCTGTGGACATGTTTTAAATGTCCAGCTTCATATGATTCTGACCATAATCTAACAGGGTAGGTACCATTACTCATGCTCCTGTTACAGACGAGGGAACTGAGAGGCTAAAGTTCAAATGGAAGGGCCAGAACTAAGACTTAAATCCAGGTAGGTGAACTGGGAAGCATTTTCTTAATCACTAATATTCAGTTCAGTCAGTTCAGTCACTCAGTCGTGTCCGACTCTTTGCGACCCCATGAATTGCAGCACGCCAGGCCTCCCTGTTCAACACCATCTCTTGGAATTCACTCAGACTCACGTCCATCGAGTCCGTGATGCCATCCAACCATCTCATCCTCGGTCGTCCCCTTCTCCTCCTGCCCCCAATCCCTCCCAGCATCGGAGTCTTTTCCACTGAGTCAACTCTTCAGATGAGGTGGCCAAAGTACTGGAGTTTCAGCTTTAGCATCATTCCTTCCAAAGAAATCCCAGGGCTGATCTCCTTCAGAATGGACTGGTTGGATCTCCTTGCAGCCCAAGGGACTCTCAAGAGTCTTCTCCAACACCACAGTTCAAAAGCATCAGTTCTTCGGCGCTCAGCCTTCTTCACAGTCCAACTCTCACATCCATACATGACTACTGGAAAACCCATAGCCTTGACTAGATGGACCTTTGTTGGCAAAGTAATGTCTCTGCTTTTGAATATGCTATCTAGGTTGGTCATAACTTTTCTTTCAAGGAGTAAGCGTCTTTTAATTTCATGGCTGCAATCACCATCTGCAGTGATTTTGGAGCCCCCCAAAATAAAGTCTGACACTGTTTCCACTGTTTCCTCATCTATTTCCCATGAAGTGATGGGATCGGATGCCATGATCTTCGTTTTCTGAATGTTGAGCTTTAAGCCAACTTTTTCACTCTCCTCTTTCACCTTCATCAAGAGACTCTTTAGCTCCTCTTCACTTTCTGCCATAAGGGTGGTGTCATCTGCATATCTGAGGTGATTGATATTTCTCCCGGCAATCTTGATTCCAGCTTGTGTTTCTTCCAGTCCAGCGTTTCTCATGATGTACTCTGCATAGAAGTTAAATAAGCAGGGTGACAATATACAGCCTTGATGTACTCCTTTTCCTGTTTGGAACCAGTCTGTTGTTCCATGTCCAGTTCTAACTGTTGCTTCCTGACCTGCATACAGATTTCTCAAGAGGCAGGTCAGGTGGTCTGGTATTCCCATCTCTTTCAGAATTTTCCAAAGTTTATTGTGATGCACACAGTCAAAGGCTTTGGCATAGTCAATAAAGCAGAAATAAGATGTTTTTCTGTAATATTACCAGTGGGAAAGAAACCAACTGAAGAAAAAATATTCAAGAAGGAGCTTTTTATGAGACTTTTGTTTGTTTGTTTTGGGGTCATGCTGTGTGGCATGTGAGATCTTAGTTCTGAGACCAGAGAACAAACCTTGTGCCCAGTGAAGTGGAATCAGAGAGTCTTAACCACTGGACCACCAGATGAGTCCTATGTATAGGACTTTGATGACTGGCTGGACATGGGACGTGATGGAGTTGAGGATGACCTCCATATTCCTTTGATACTGGGAGATGAGATGTGTATCCAAGAGAACTGAGACAGCAGGAGGTGAAGAACATAAAGTTTTGGGACAGAGCGAGAGAGAACTATGGGCTTCCCAGGTGGCACAGTGGTAAAGAATCTACCTACCAATGCAGGAGACATGGGTCCCATCCCTGGGTTGAGAAGATCCCCTGGAATAGAAACTGGCAACCAACTCCAGTATTCTTGCCTGGAAAATTCCATGGACAGAGGAGCATGGCAGCCTACATTCCATGCAGTTACAAAAGAGTCGGATGCAACTGAGCACGTAGCACAAGACAGAACTATAGTCGATTTGGTTTAAGGATAAAGCATTTTGCCCTAATTTCTTCATCTTAAATAAAACTGATAACTACCCACCCTGTGGGATATCTGTGGGCTTCCCTGATGGTGCAGTGGTAAAGAATCTACCTGCCAATATAAGAGACATGGATTCGATCCCTGGGTCAGGAAAATCCCCTGGAGAAGGAAATGGCAACCCACTCCAGTGTTCTTGCCTGAAAAATCCCTATGGACAGAGGAGCCTGGCAGGCTACCGTCCAAAGAGTTGCAAAGAGTCGGACACGACTGAGCACACACATGGGATATCTAAGGATTAAAGGAGATCATGCTTGCAAAACAGTTTACAGTGGCTGGCACAGAGAAATCACTTGATAAATGGTAGCTTTCAAATATACCTATTAGTGAAATATTATCGAATTATATACCTATTATTTTTTTCTATATATATACTATCTGTGGAGCCCTACACCAAGGTCACAAGTGTAAAGCCTTGTACCAAGTCCACAGATGTGAAGGCCTGTACTAAGGTCATCTCAGGAACAGACCAGAGCCCCCATAGCAACCATTGCCATGAGCGCCCTCCAGATCTAAACCACTCAATTCCTTGATCCCATATTAGGTAAAAACACCCACTCCATTATTCACCCTATAGCATCCTAACCAATCACCTAATGCCACCCTTCCAGCAGTTTTGTCTTGAGGCTATAAAAATTGGCTACTAGCCGATGAAAGGCGTTGGCTCTCTTTTGAGCCAGCCTGCTCTTCTAACAGTCAGCTCTCCCTGTTCTGTCAGGAGGTAGGCCTGCTGTTCTAAGGGCATCCCCTTCCCGAATAAACTCTATCCTCCTCTCATTCTGCCTCCTGTCTGGAAATTCCTTTCTAACCTGCACACAATCCATGACAGTATCCTATTGAAATGTTGCCCCCCTCCCTATCACTTTGAGCTGATGACTCTTAACTTTTGCTGTCCCCGTTTTACAATAAGTAGGGGAATAAGTTCCCTTTGGACTCCTGGTCTGGCTGGAACTAAAGTTCAACTGGACTTGGAAGGTGGAGAAGGTACTGCTCAGGAAATCAGAACGTGTGAGTGCCTGACTCCAGTCACTCCACTTGGGGTGATGACATGGATGAGATAACTGAGACCTAGAGCTGTGCAAGGTCCTAAGTTACTGACAGAGTCCAGAATTCAAAAACAGGATTTTCTGCAGATATAGTGGCCTCAGTTCCTCATTTCTCTTACCCCTTCCCCCACCCCACCCAATCATTGCTCAGAATCAGCACTAACCATGAAGAAATGGGCGGTATTTCTGAGAAGGAAGTTGGATTTATCATTCTTTGAGGAGCTTGGGGGAACTCTAAAAAGGAACCCCGCCAACCAGATGAAGTTTATTTCCAGTTAGAAGGCAAAGGGATGCATCCAAACTCTTGAGATTCCCCCGTAGCTCTGGCTCAGGTCTGTCTTGCGGTCCCTTTTGAGAGACAGTTTGAGGGGTAATGGGACATAGATGGATTTGCTTATTCTGTTATGAGAATATCTGAGACAGACAGTGTTCAAACTTCTTCACCGCAGTCAACATGGCCACAACCGAACCACGCCTCAAATGGCTGAACCTTGGGTCGTGGCTGGAGAGACGTCTTACCCCAAAATGGAGACGGGTGGGGGAGAGAAAATGTCAATCACAGCATAGTCCCGCCCCCCAAGTGCAGCTAGGGCCAATTAGCAACCCGCAGGGCGGGTGCGAGGCCAGGGGAGGAGGCTGCCGTTGCCCCAGCAACAACCTGGGAGGCAGGAGGCGGGCGCGGTCTCGGAGAGATCTGCGCCTGAGCTCTCTCGCTGCCAGGAATGTCCTAGGAGAGGCGTGAGCCAGACCTGGGAAGTCAGCGCCTGCGGAGAGGGGGACAGGTCAGGTCCATGAACTCCAGTCCCCGCCAGCGCTCTCGCCTCTCCTAATCGTTAGGTACCCTGAGGTAGGAATAAGGCATGCGCGAACTCACAGGCGGAGCTAAGGCGCCCAGCAACGCATGCGCGTCATGGACTTGGGGGGGGCGGGAATCTGACGTGGGAGGCGGAGCCTTTGCGTTGTGGGCGGAGCCATTGGGGCGCCTGGGGCGGGACTTTCCGCGGCGTTGAGCCTAGGAAGTTATTTTAGAGGCAGGCAGAGTTACGGGCCAGCTCGTTGGAGCGTCCGTTTCTCACCCCTCATTTTTCTGAGACTCTCCTGGAGAGGCAGTTAGTATCATGGTTGAAACCGCAACCTCAGTGGTTTGACGAAACTAGCTTGGAATCCCACGTATTGCTCCTTACTTGGTGGGCCTCAGTCTTCCCTTCTATTAGGTGGAGATAATTGTACACTTTTCTCATAAGGCTGTGATTATATTTTCCCCTTTCAGGGCAATGGCTGAGGTGCACGTGATCGGACAGATCATGGGGGCCACCGGTTTCTCGGAAAGTAGCCTGTTCTGCAAGTGGGGCGTCCACACAGGTATTCCCCGACATGGTTCATTTCCCCACCGAAACCTCTCAGTCTAGCTGCTCCACCTTCTTTCCTTGACCCCTTGGTTCAATCCCTGGTCCTTAGCTTCCGTCAGTTCTCTGGACTCCTACCCCTGACCACATTCTGTTCATGCGAGTCTCAGGCTCCCTTCTTATCCCTTCCCATCCCACCTCTGGGAACTCTTGAGTTCTAGTCTCTCAATACACATTCCCTGAGGGCTTCCCATGGTGGTGCTAGTGGTAAAGAACCTGCATGTCAATGCAAGAGACATAAGAGACATGGGTTTGACCCCTGGGTCTGGAAGATCCCCTGAAGGAGGGCATGGCAACCCACTCCAGTATTCTTGCCTGGAGAATCCCACGGACAGAGGAGCCTGGTAGGCTACACTCTATAGGGTCACAAAGAGTCGGACATGACTGAAGTGACTTAGCACACACAGCAAGGATAGGGGACTATAGGCTTGACACACCCACCTACCCCCAGCACACACTCCCAATCCTCAAAACACTTAAAACTCCAACAACACTATTTGGCTTCCATTCACTGTCTTAGAGGTGCTTTGGCCTTGCGTGACTCCCCCATCTTAATTCTTTGCTTTACTGTCTCCATTTATTGAATTCTTAAGGTGAAATGGAAGTTTCTGTCTTGCAACTAAGAGGAGAGACCACCCTCCTGTATTCATATTTCTCTGTGAAAACGTAGGAACCCGGTTCTGATCGTCATCCAAGTCCATCCACATAAGCCCAAGAGGGACCTTGGAGGTCCCAGTTTTCATGCCTTTCCATCAGAGGCAGTAGAGGCTTGATGGTTAGTGTGATAGGGCCACAGGTCACCAAGTCTGGGCTCAGATACAAACTCCCTTACCTATTAATTGGGAGCCTTTGGACTTGACCTTTTTGAGCCTGTTTCCTTGTCTGAAAATGAAGCTAATAGCACCTAAGAGGCAGCGGAGTACTAAGAGGTTGAGAGCAGAGACTGCCTGGATTCAAAACCAACTCCTGTTTATTATGTGACCTTGGGCACTTGTCTTTGCCTTGATTTCCCTGTCAGTACGATGGGAATAATAACACTGTTTACCTCATGGGGTTGTTGTGAGGACTACATGAATATCAACAGCCCTTAGAAGAGAACCTGGATTTGTAAGTCCTCATAAGTGTTGCCTGGCTTGTGTAACAGCTGGATGGGCTCTTGTTTCTAAGCCTGGGATATGTTGTCTAGCAGAGATACATGTCCGTGAAATGAGTGTGGCCATTGTCATCATCATCTTTTTAGGTCCAGAGTCCTTTGTGATTTCACTGGTGGATAGACTAGTGGCTGAGATTCTCTGGGAAATTGGGATCCTCCAGTTGAGTGAATAAGACAAGCCTGGAATCAACTCGGTTTCTAGCGCCCTACCACTCATCTATTCTGTGACCCTGCCTCAGTTTCCTGGTCAGTAAAATGGGACTATTTGTCCTTCATAGCAGCATCAGGAAGTCTTGTATGAGAATCCTGACTCAGGGTCTGTTGCTTTCCTCACTTGGCCCAGAAGGGAGCAGTAACCAACATGATTTTTATTATTTCAGGGGCCTCTTCGCCAGGGAGAGGAGGTTAGTTATGCAAGAGAGAGCCGCAGGGCAGTCAGATAAGGGGCTTGGTCTCTGCTATCAGTCAGAACTCTATTTGAGGAACTTCCCTGGTGGTTAAGACTCCACTTAACCAACTTCCCTGGTGGTTAAGACTCCATACTTCCACTGCAGGGGACACAGGTTCAATCCCTGGTCGAGGCACAGTCAAAAACAAATAACAAACCAGAAACAAAACAGCTCCATTTGAATTAGCTCCACTGTGGGACTTGGTCTGCTGCGGTCCTGCTGTAGGCTCAGCATGGAGAACAGTGCTTAGCACAGAGAAGGTATTTGGTAAAGGTTTTTGGAATGAATGGCCAAGTGCCATTCCTTCTTAGAGTCTGTTTCTTTACCTGTAAGATGAGGATTGTATTAGCCCCCACCAGCTAGAATCATTTCTTTGTCCAGCAAACATGTATTGAGCACTTTCTGTGTACCAAGATCTGAGTTTGTGATCCTAGGGATCCAGTACTTTATAAGATCCCTGCTCTCTCGGGGCTCACAGTAGGGGAGAGAGAGAATAAATAAACAGATAAAGACATGAGTCTAATGATTACAGATTGTGTATTAGGTCCTAGGAAGAGATGAGCTGAGAGATGATGACAGGGACTGGTTAGTTTGGGGATAGAAGGGTGAGGGAGAACATCTCTGTGAAAGTAGCGCTTGAGCTGATCCCTGACATATGGGGAAAACAAGTCTGGGGACATCCAGGAGCAGGGTTTTCTAGGTAAAGGGAACAGCCAGTGCAAAGGCCCTGAAGAGTGGAACAAAAATAGAACCAGTGAGGCCAGAGAGTGGTGAGGAATGAGGAAAGTGATGAAAGATGAGCTCAGGAAGGTGGTGGGTGGGGGCGGGGAGGGGGCACAGGCCTTGCAGGGCCTGTGGGCTATGGAGCAGAATCTGTAAGCAGGGGGTGGGGTGGGGATTAAGAGTCCCAGAAGGCGGATTAAATGAATTCATTACTAAAGCGCTTAGCGCAGCGTCTGGCATTTGCTAAGCACTCAGTGCATTTTCGCTATGATTGTCACCCTCGGTAGGATTGCTATTACGATGCATCTTTCACGATATGCTCTGTGCTTTTGTTCATGAAGGACACCCTTGGCCCCATCTTAGTCCTCAGACTAGGGCCTCTAAATGTGGAATGAGAATAGTAATATAATAAAGTGATACCCAACACTTTTTCAGCAGGCACTATGCCATGGACACTATTCTTAGTGCTTAGTGTGTATTAATTCATTTAATCATCTCACAAACCTGTGAAGGATGCATTATTATTATACCCACCTTACAGATGGGAAGACTGAGGTAGAGAAAGGTAACAAGCCCAAGGTTGCATAGGCAAGAAGAAATAGTGCCAGGATTTAAATCTAGACATTTGGCTCTAGAATCTACACTTTGCAACCCTTGACCACCACCCACCCCCGGTTCCAGGGAGAAAGGGGGTCCTGCAACCACAATGGGATCCCCTTCCTGAGGACTGTCCCCTGCCCCTCCCCTGACCTCATCCATGTCCTGGCTCTCACTTGCAGGGGCAGCATGGAAGCTCCTGTCAGGTGTGCGGGAGGGCCAAACACAGGTGGACACCCCCAGATAGGGGACATGGCCTACTGGTCCCACCCCATCGACCTGCACTTTGCCACCAAAGGCCTCCAAGGTGGGTTCCCAGCCTGGACCTCAGGCTAGACTAACAAGAGGTGGGTTAGCAGCACCCACATGCTACCAGAACCGGAACCACCAAGTGCTGGCCCTGCTTCCTATGCCTTTGGGTCCCTTTCCTGACCAGACTTGGCCCTGGAGAGGCTGAGCTGAAACCTCCCCAGGCCAGCTCTAGAGTTGTTAGAACCAGGGCAGAGGCCAGGGTTAAGGGGGCAAGGTCAAGGGCGGGCCCAGGGAGAGGGATGTGGCTTTCACAGAGACAAAGCAAGAGAGTCTTCAATCAGAAGGAAGCTGGGAGGTACTTCCTGGAGGTCCAGGGGTTAAGATGCTGCGCTTCCAATGCAGGGGGTCGGGGTTTGATTCCTGGTAGGGGAACTAAGATCTCGCACAATACTTGGCTCAGTCAAAAAAAAAAAAAGGAGGAAGCTGGGAGAGGGTTATAAGAGAGAGGTGAAGGCTAGTGGCTGTTCTGCAAGCAGGGCTTTTCTGCTGCTCAGAGGGTAAATGAATATGTGAGAGAGGAGGGGTATCAGAAAACCTTTTCTGGAGGAATATTTGTCTTTAGAAAGGAGTAGATTCCAGGACATAGTCTAGATAAATATGCCATATATTTCTATCATATAAATAATAGTTACTAAGTGCCTACCCTGTGTCGGGGGGGTGTCAAGATGTCAGTGATGAGACAGCCCCTGCTAGCCCAGCTCTGTTCCCACACAGATCATCTCTGGGGAGAGAAAGAGCTATCCTGAGTGGCAGCCCAGAGTGGGCAGGCCTGGGTGAGGGATCCTGAAGGACTCTGGGAGCCCAGAGGAGGTGCCTTACTCTGCTGGGGAGTTCAGGGAGGGCTTCCCGGAGGAGGGGGAATGTTTGGCTTTGCTGTGAAGAGTCAGTAGGAGCTATTAAAATGGAAAGATGGAAGAGGGTTTTAGGCAGAAAGCCATGTGTGGAAGGGTCAAGGGGGAAGTGAGTCAGGGATATTTGGAGGATGGAGGGTGAGCAGGGGGACTACAGGGGGTGATGTGGCAGGGGACAGGGAACAGGCCCTGCAGGATCTACTCTGTGGCCATATCTGGGGAGCCAGAGCAGGTGATTGACAAGTCAGATTTTGCTTTTAAAAGATTCCTCTGGGGACGTCCCTGGTGGTCCAGGGGTTGAGGATCCACCTTCCAATGCAGGGGAGATAGGTTCAATCCCTGGTCAGGGGACTAAGATCTCACATGCTATGGGGCAGCTGGGTCCACGTGACTACTGAGCCTGTGGGCTCTGGAGCCCTAGTGCCACAACAGAAATCTCATGTGCCACAACTGAGACCTGACCCAGCCAAACAAATAAATAAACATTAAAAAAAAAGATTGCAGTTAAAAAAAAAAGATCCCTCTGGCTGCCTCACAGGTGAAGGATTGGAAGGTGAGGCAGGCCACAATCCTTTTAGCTCTTAAGGATCCCAAATATCCCTGCTTTCTTTTCTCCTTCTATTAGGAAATCCCTTTAGCTCCACCTTTGGAATGCATCCTGAATGTCATCACTCCCCCACCCCCATCACCTCTCACTAGGCTGTTACCATAGAGTCTTTACTGAGGTGTCCCTCCTGTGAACACCTAAGTCAGGCCACATTCCTCCTCTGCTTAGGACCCTCTATGGTCCCCACATCACTCAAGGTAAAAGGCAAAGCCTTACCATGGAAGGACAGGGCCCTGCTTGATCTGGTTCTGTCTCCCCTTCCCTGTCTGCTCCAGCCACGTTAGTCACACCAGGCAGCTCCCACCTCAGGGCCTTTGCACTAGCTGTCCCCTCTGCTGGGAGCACTCTTTCCTAGATAGCCATATAGCCCCCAGTCTCTTCCCTCCTTTAGGCACTGCCTCCGATGTCACCTTCTCAGTAAATTTTTTCTTGATCACCGCCTTCTAAAACTGCATGCCTACCTACTCCCACCCTACCCAGCTTATTTTTCTCCAGAGCAGTTATCACCATCTGACATACCCTATAATTTGCGTATTTACTGTGTTGGTTGTCTAAGATGTCAGCTGCACAAGGGCAGAAATTTTTGTCTGCCCTGTTCACTGCTGTATCCCCAGCTTCTAGAACAGGGCCAAGCTCAGAGAGACTCAGAAAGGAGGGTGAAATGGTTCTGGATCTCCCAATCACTTTGCCTATAGGGTGAGGAGCTGAACTGTATCTTGAGTGAGGAACTGGGAAATCTATGGAAAGGGGAGAAAGATGCTTCCAGCTGCCAAGTGAAAGATGACGAAGGCAAGAAAGAAGGCCCCGAGGCCAGGAAAAAGTACAGGGTGTGGCCGTGGGGAGGGAAGGAAGGAGGCGTCCAGGACAAGGCCCCAAACCCTCACCTGGGGACTGGGCTCCCCAGAGATGCGGACACAGAGGAGAAGGCCAACAGAGAATTCAACAGAGGCCAGACCTCAAGGGGCTAGAATGTTGAGGTTGGACTTTATACTGAGAGCATTAGGGAATCATGGAAGGGTTTTGAGCAGAGGAAGAACCTGGATTCAGAAAGATCCCTTTGGCTGCTCTGTGGTGGTCCAGAGAAGGAGGGTGGGGCAGAAACCTGGCAGGGAAGCACTGGGCCTGGGGTCTTCAGGAGTAAGAGGCTGGGCTGTACCCCTTCACCTTTCCACCCTCCCTCCTGTCCTGCAGGCTGGCCCCGGCTCCATCTCCAGGTGTGGTCCCAGGACAGCTTCGGCCGCTGCCAGCTTGCAGGCTATGGCTTTTGCCATGTGCCCAGCAGTCCAGGCACCCACCAGCTGGACTGCCCCACGTGGCGGCCCCTGGGCAGCTGGCGAGAGCAGCTGGCGAGGGCCTTCGTGGGCGGCGGGCCTCAGCTGCTGCACGGAGATGCCATCTACAGTGGGGCTGACCGCTATCGCCTGCACACCACCTCTGGGGGCACCGTGCACCTTGAGCTGAGCCTGCTGCTGCGCCACTTTGATCGGTATGGGGTTGAATGCTGAAGGAGCCTATAAGGATGGCTGGCCCCCAGCCATGTCTTGGGACACCCCATAAGGGGCAAGATGGTGCAGTGGTCAGAAGCATGGGCTTTGGAGACTGTGAGGCCTGACCCCGCCAAGGCTGGTGCAGCTTCTAACCTGACTAGCACCTCAAGCCCAGTGGCTACCCCTCCCAGGTCGTTTTCCCATCTGTAAAATGGGCCAGAAGGTGTGTGGGCTCACAGGGGTTGGGTGCAGAGAAGCTGCTGGCACATGGAAGGGCTCAATAAAGGTGTGGTGCTTTTCAAGTGTGGGTGCTTTTTTGACCTTTATCTGTCAGGCGTGGGCCGGGGGTGGGGGGATTCCTCCTACTGTTACCCTCCTCCTCAAGCCCCCCTTCCCTTGCCCTCTGCCTCAGCGTCTGACCCCCTTCTCCACTCTGGGTGATGCTCTTAAGGGTCCCCACTCCTTGGGGATTCCCCCCGCCCCCGTGCCCCTTTCCCCAGTGGCTCCTTAGTTTCTGGCTGACCCTCTTCCCCTCTGCCTCGGTTTCCCACTCTCCACTCGGGGCGGTCCACCTCGGAGTCCCTGTATCCTGCGTCTCCATTCTCTGAGCCTTCCGCACTAAGTAGGTCTTTACGCTCTCGCTGACCCCCGGCCCAGTCCTCAAACCCACACGCGTCACTGCCGCCCGCTTCGGTGGCGCTCGACCGCCAGGAGGCAGCACCCTGTTGGTGGGGCGGAGCCGGGTGTCCGCCCCCTCCCCCGGGCTTAAGGGACCCCCCTTGGAGCCCGCCCACGCAAGATGCGGACCGTGGCCCGGCCCCCCCGTGCGCTCCCCTGAGGGCCGCCCCCGCCCCGCGCGCTTCCTGGGTGGGGCCGGGGCGGCTTCAAAACCCCCGCCGCCCCTGCCGGTCCCAGCTGCCGCCGCCCTTAGCGCCCCAGGCCGTCCCACCTCCCTCCTCCCGCCGCGGATCCGCCAGACAGCGAGGCCCCCGGCCGGGGGCAGGGGGACGCCCCCCTCCGGGGCACCCCCGGGCTCGGAGCCGCCCGCGGGGCCGAGGAGCAGCCCGAGGCCCCAGAGTCTGAGACGAGCCGCCGCTGCCGCCGCCCCCGCCGCCGCCGCCGCCACTGCGGGGAGGAGGGGAGGAGGAGCGGGAGGAGGGACGAGCTGGTTTGGAGAAGAGGAAAAAAGTTTTGAGACTTTTCCGCTGCCTCTGGGAGCCGAAGGCGCGGGGACCGCAACGCGCAGCGCTGCTCCGCGAGGCAGGACTTGAGGACCCCAGACAGCAGCAGCCCCCGCCACCACCTCGGACGCTTGCTCCCTCCCTGCCGCCTACACGGCATTCCCCAGGCGTCCCCATTCCGGACCAGCCATCAGGAACCGCAAACCCGATTCCCGCGAAGACTTGACCCCAGACTTCGGGCGCACCCCCCCTGCACGGCCCCCAACTCCCCATCCTCTCTCCTGAGCCCCCGCGCATTCGAGGACCCTTCTCCGGTATCCGGGATCTCTTTCAGACTTGCCTCAGCTTTCCTATTCAAGATCACCCATCTCTAGTACCAGAGCTCACGCATCTCGGTTTTTTCCGTGGGATACCGAGAACCCACCCATCAGAGCCTCCCCTCCAGCTCTGCTCCGTTCTCCCTGAAGGCCTCAACTCTCCTCGCAAACAGACCCTCCTACCTTTTCCTCGGGAGACCCCCACCTACCCCAGCCCCTGTAGGGGGGGGGCCTCCCTTCTTCCCACCCCAGTCCAGCTCGCGCTCTCGGCTGTGCCGGGGGGCGCCGCCTCCCCCATGCCGCCCTCGGGGCTGCGGCTCCTGCCGCTGCTGCTGCCGCTGCTATGGCTACTAATGCTGACGCCTGGCCGGCCGGTCGCCGGACTGTCCACCTGCAAGACCATCGACATGGAGCTGGTGAAGCGGAAGCGCATCGAGGCCATCCGCGGCCAGATTTTGTCCAAGCTTCGGCTCGCCAGCCCCCGAGCCAGGGGGACGTGCCCCCGGCCCGCTGCCCGAGGCCATACTGGCCCTTTACAACAGTACCCGCGACCGGGTGGCAGGGGAAAGTGCCGAAACGGAGCCTGAGCCAGAGGCGGACTACTACGCCAAGGAGGTCACCCGCGTGCTAATGGTGGAATACGGCAACAGTGAGCTCGCAGGGGCAGGGGACCCTGGAGGGGCCCCCAGGGGGCGCCGGAGTGCAGGGGTCACGGGGAGGAAACTGCTGGTAGAGGAAACTGGCTGGAGGAAGAGAACCCCCGGGGGCGCCGGGAACGTGTGTGTTGGGGGAGGGGGTCCCAAAGAGGATAGAGCTGAGCTCCCTAACCCCTAAGGTATCTATCTGGTCTTGAATAAGAGATAGTGAGCGAAGTGGACCGCTTTTAGAGGGCGACGGGATCATGCGAGATCGTGCGGGGAGTCCCTTAGAGTGAGAGAAGCGAAGCCATTTGAAAAGACTTCCCCTTGCAGGGTGCTCAAGAATGCAGGGGTCGTGGGAGCGGGGCTGCAGAGAGGGAGCTCTCTTTGGGAGAAACTAGCACCCCGGCATTTGGAAAAGGAGAGGTAGTGGGGAAAGCTGACTCAGAGTTCAGGGGCCGTGAGGCAGGAAGATTCAAGGACAGAAAAACAGAAGCGAACCCCAGAGGGATGCCAGGAAAGAGGCGGGGAGGGGGTGACAAATGTGAGGTCGAAGGGGACGCGAGGTTGTAGGGTGCTGGAAACTAGCGGGAGAGAAGCGGAGACCCTCGGATGTGCCCAGGAGGTGGGGGCGGGGGTGCCCAGGATGCGCCAGGAGGTGCTCTGAATATTTCCCAGACGGACTGTAAGAGGAGGAAACCAAGAGAGGAAGCGCGCGCCCCCAGGAAACCTACAGTACTGGGTCGTGGGAAGGGGTTTACAGAACGGGAGGATAAGCGTGGGAAAGGTAGACCTGGAATGGGGTAGAGGAGCGACGGATGGTGTCATGCTGGGAGCAGCAGGGCCCGCCACCCTCCGCCGCTGGCTGGAAGGGAGAGGGGCTGAGTGAGGTGTCGTAGTAGGGAGAGATAGGTGGGTGGATGCGACTCTGCGAGACCCGGGGAAAGACCGGGCTGGTAGGGGTTGGAGAAGCCCCACGTGGGTGCCACGCGCGGGCGTGGGGGAGGAGCCTGCGCTTCCGGAAGAAGCAGGAGGACCCCGCAGAGTTCTGCGGAGAGCCTAGAACCCCAAGCTCCTAGTTTCTCTTTGCGAGGCTGGGGAAACCCCAGCGTCCGGCTGCCTAGCCCTCCCTTCCCTTTCCTTCTTGTGCCTCGGGGTTGGGGGTGGGGGTAACGGGGCGGGGATCGCGCGCGGAGCCTGGGGCGAGACGAGGCAGGTCCGGTCCCCGCCCTCGCGACGGCGGCGACTCCCGCCCTCTTCACCCCCAGCTCGGGGCGGGGCTACCCTGGGCCCGCCCAGTCGGCGCCCGCGCGGGTACCCAGGCGTCCCGCTGGGCCCCGAGGCTCGGGGCGAACCCCGCCCCCCGCTTTTAGTTTCCCTCGTGGGCAGTAGACGTGTGAGTCTCGGGCCCATTTGGGCGCCCAGTTGCGGCTTCAGTCAAATGACATCCCCACAGCCTACCCACCCACATCTCCGTCTCACCTTTTCCGTCGGCGCTTCACCTTCGTTGGAGAGGTTTTTCCAACGCTGACATGTTCAGTTGTTCTTCAGCCCTCTTCTGCCTCCATCTCCCTCTGCTCCCAAACCCTCCGTCCGTCTTCCCATTTGTCTTCTGCCTTTCCGTCTCTCCCTCATCCGTGTTACTCTGTCCCTCTCCGGGTCTCCTAGTTTCCATCTCTTCCCCTTTTCTCTCTTTTTCTCCTCCATATCCTACTCTCCATCTCTCCCTCTGACCCTTCCTGCTCCCTGTATCGCTCTTCCTCTCTATCTATCTCCGACCCTTCCGTTTGGGTCGGCTGAGTAACTCTTGGGCCAAGATAGGGCTTATTTGTGAGGGAGAGGGGCCAGCCCCCAAGAGGGAGGAGCAGGGGGAAGGAGGCGCTCAAGAGAGTCTTCCTCTGTCTTTTCTCAACATGTCTCCACCATTTCCATGCCCCCATGGCAGAGGCCTAAAGAAACTGCTCCAGTTGGTCATGGCCTGTCCCCTTCATTCCCAGTCCCCAATTTTTCCTGAACTGGGAGTCTTTATTAATTTTCTGTTTCCCTTCCCCCCACCCCTGAAGCTATCCTTATCTAGCATGAACTTTGCTTTCTATAACCACTTAAGGGAGGAAATACTACTACAAAATAACAAAAATAATGTCACATTAGCAGGGAGGGAGCATAGCCTAGGGATTAAGAGCATAGCCTCTGATCAGACTGGCAGAGTTTGAATCCCCACCCCACACTGTAGTTTCCTGGCTGTGTGGCTTAGGGACAAATTGTTTCATCTCTTTGACTCAGTTTTCCCATCTATAAAATGGGTATACTAATAGAATCTTTCTCATGGGGTTGTTGAACACACATTAGAGTAACCACTGTATGCAGACTCTGTGTGACATACTTTATCTTCATCATCTCATCTATTTCACACTGGCATCCTGTCATCAGTTCTTGGCTTATAGGTGAGAATCTGGCACAGAGAGAGGAATTCATCTGCCTAAAGTTCCACTGTGCTTCAGTTAGGAGAGCCTGGGTTGGGAGGCAGAGAGCTTGATGTCAAGTAGATTTAACAACTCCAAGAGGGAATGTGACTTGCCCAAGGTCACAGAAGGCAGCAGTGCCATAGTCACATCCAAGCGCCCTTTATCTCTCTGCTTCAACATAACTTGCATTTGAGGCTCCAGGTGCTGGGGAGGCCTGAGCAAGCAAAGCAGCCCCACCCTCAAGCCAGCTTTGTACTGAGGGGCCACTTCCTACCTGATGAGAGGGAAGGATGGATAGGACCCTGTTTAAAGAGCTAGAGGAATTTCCCTGGTGGTCCAGTGGCTAAGACTCCAAGTTACCAATGCAGGGGACCCAGGTTCGATCCATGGTCAGGCAACTAGATCTCACATGCTGCAACGAAAGACCCCACATTGCACGAAGCCCGAAGATCCCACATCACAACTAAGACCCTGCACAGCCAAATAAATATTTAAAATAATAATAAAGAGGTGGAAACAAACTCAGAGAGGAGAAGCTAGTCACCTAAGGTCACAGCTGAAAACTGTCAGGATCGGAGTCCAACTCAGAGCTCTTTGATTTGGGGTACACTAGCTCCCCTGCCCCCTTGCCAAACACTGACAACCCCCTTCCCCCGACTCTTTCTTCCTAGAAATCTATGACAAAATGAAGTCTAGCTCGCACAGCATATATATGTTCTTCAACACGTCTGAGCTCCGGGAAGCGGTGCCCGAACCTGTGTTGCTCTCTCGGGCAGAGCTGCGCCTGCTGAGGCTCAAGTTAAAAGTGGAGCAGCACGTGGAGGCTGTACCAGGTGGGGGGCAAGGGTACCGGAAGGTGGCCTGGGCTGGGGTGGTCCCGGGATGGCCGCAAGGCTGGTGGCTGCAGGGTCCACGCGAACCAACCCTGAAGGATGAGGGAGCACAGAGTGTGGAGTCTCCTAGAGCCTTAGAATGTTAAATGCTTAGCAGCTGGAATTTTTGGAACTGGACTCTGAAAACTCAGGACAAGGAAAGTTGGAATCTTTGAAAAGTTGGAGACTTTCAAAACGCCCTGTGCCCACCCAGTAGCCACTAGCCACACATGGCCATTTAAGTGGATTAAAATTAAATAGAAGAAAGAATTCAGTTTCTCAGTCTCACTGGCCATAGTTCAAGTGGCTTGTAGTCACATGGGGTGAGTGGCTGCTATTTTGGACACCACTGATAAAGCCCATTTGCATCGTCACAGAAAGTTCTCTTGGATAGCTCTGTTCTAGAAGAGTCTCTAGGAAGAGTACAGAAAATCTGGATTTTCTTGAAGGTTAGGTGACCTAGAAGCCCTGTCAGATGGAATGTTAGATTCAGTGATAGATGTTAGACTCTTATGACGAGGAAGCTTTGATATCAACTGCTCGGAATCTAGAGAACTCGGCTTTATGCTGCTAGTTCCCAGGGCGTCATTCCTCGTGGATGTCAGGCGTCTGCAACGTCTAGGTTTCTGGCACGTCGGACTCCTGGGTTTGTTGCACTTGACTCTCATAAAACTTCTCGGGTTCATAAAATGTGTAATTCTTGGGGTGCCACCAAATGCTGGAGTTATGGAATGCCTTCGAACATAACTTCTAGAAAGTGATAGACTCTCAGGATTCAGAGCTGTATCGTCAACGACCTCTACGATGTCAGTAGGGGAATTTTAGCCTCATTAGCTGTCCAAGCTGAAAGTAACTGGGCATTTCATCAGTGAGGAAACTGAGGCCAAAAAAGAGAAAGGAATTTTCCACAGCCATCCCGGGATCAAGGGTGGAGGCTGAAATGCCTAGGTACCTTAACCCCCAGCCTGGGTTCTCTGTCCCCTGTCGTGGGGTTGGGTGGTTTCTGTGAAGCCCCTCAGTGTGGATGTCTGGGGGCGGACTGTCTGATGGACTGTGTGGAGACCCGTTTCGGGGAGCAGATGGAGTGAGGGGTGCAGGATACATGGGTGTGTGTGGCAGCCTCTACCCACTATCTCACCCAATTTTTCATCCCCCAGAAATACAGCAACAATTCCTGGCGCTACCTCAGCAACCGGCTGCTCGCCCCCAGCGACTCACCGGAGTGGCTGTCCTTTGACGTCACTGGAGTTGTGCGGCAGTGGCTGACCCACAGAGGTGAGGACCACTTGTCTGCCCCACCTGTTTTGTAACCCATTATTTGTCCTGGGGACCACCCTGCCTAGCACCCGCTGCCCTGTGTTGCTGCTGAAGAGCCCAGACCTGGCCCTCCTTCCAGACACTCACACCTGAGTGATTAATGGTTAATCTATTTCTTGGGCACCTGCATTGTGCTGGGTGATGCTGGAGACACAGAAGTGATGAAAACAGCTTCATCCTGACCTTCAGGAAGCTTATGCTCCATTGCTTGGGTTGGGGGACTTGGGGAAAAGATCTGAAAACTAGGTAGTAATGTCCCAGCATGGGCAGGGTTGGGATGAGGAGCCCAGAGGAGGTGCCTCATGCAGCCTGGGAGGTCAGGGAGGACCTCCTGGAGGAGGGATACTGGAGCGGGTGTCGGAGGGATCCATGGGGCCAGCCCGGGAAAGGAGGGAGGGGCAAGAGTGTTCAAGGCAGAGGGATAAGTTGTGCAGAGGCCTCGAGTCCAGGGAAAGCCTGACACACCTCTTCTGTCTGGAAGAGGACTATCTGTCCTGTCATGTTGAAGGCCGCAGTGCTCACATCTCCTTTCCTAGTCTCCCTCTTATTCATTCCTTCACTGGGGTAAATGCTAGTAGGTTCCTGCTCTCTGGCTGGCCCTATGCTGGTGGCGTGGGGGAACACAGTGGTAACCATGACAGCCTCTAGGCCTGCCCTCATGGGACCCGCACTCACTTCTAGATACCCAGGAAATCTTGCCCAAAGCCCTAGCAGGCCATGATGGCCAGGGTGAGCAGGGCCAGGATGGGGGAGGCCGTAAGTGCTATAGGAGCCCAGAGTGGGCACCCTGCCCCCTCTGAGGGGGTTCAAGAGAGCTTTCTGGGTGAGAATGATTGTGTTGAGACTCATGGAAGAGGTGATGGTTTGGCCAGAGGAAAGGATGGGGGTTAGGGAGCAGGTGCATACTGGGACGCAGTGTCCTGAGCTGACTGCTGAGTCCAGAGCACCCGACACAGGGTCCCACACAATAGTGGGTGCTTAGGAAAGCATTCATTCAGCCATTCATTCAAGAAACCTTTCTTCTGGGATGTATGTATACATTCAGCTGATTCACTTTGCTGTACAGTAGAAACTAACACAGCATTGTTCAGCAACTACACTCCGATAAAAGTTATTCTAAAAAATAAGAACAACTGATAAATACTGCTGTGATTATTAAATGTACATATTCTTTCAAAAGGGCTTCCCTGGTGACTCAGATGGTAAAGAATCCACCTGCAATGCAAGAGACTAGGTTCAGTCCCTGGGTTGGGAAGATGCCCTGGAAAAGAGAATGGCTACCTACTCCAGTATTCTTGCCTGGAGAATCCCATGGACAGAGGAGCCTGGTAGACTACAGTCCACAGGGTCGCAGAGTTGGACACAACTGAGTGACTAACACATTGTTCTTTCAAAAAATGTTAATAAAACCCATTACTTTTTGTTTTGTATATTAAAAAAAAAAAAAAGGAAGGAAAACCTTTCTTCTGCAACTGCCTTGGGACAGGACCCTAGGTCCTTGCATCCTATCCCAGCCCTGCCTATGGGCCTTGGCTTCCTCATCTGTAAAATGGAGAACTTTGGTGAGGATTAAAGGAAATAATGCACAAAAAGTGTTTAGAACAGGGTCTGGTGCCCAGCGCACTCAGGAGATGTTTGTTTTTAAGACGAAGCTTAAAAACTTGCTGCCTGGCCCAGCAGGGAACAAGAAAACAAGGTTCCCTGCCCCCGTTGTATCCTGCTTGCCACTGAAAACAATGAGGGGAATAAATAGCCAAAGACAAATGTCAGAGCTACAGAGGTCGGTGCTTTGGAGAAAAAAAAAATGCTGTCACAGTGGGGGAGGGGCTGTGTCCTGGAGGGCTTCCTGGAGGAGGTGACCTCAGAGTTGAGACCTGGAGGAGGAGAAGGAGGCTGCAAGGCCAAGAACTGGAGCAAGAGGGTGCAGTGAGGGGGCAGGCAGGGGAAGGGGCAGGAAAGAGATTCCCCCCACACCCCAGGGGTTTGCGACTTCCTTCCTCTCCGGCCCACCCGCAGGGATGGGTGAGCCGCCCCCCTCATGCTGGCTTCCCTCTCCCCACTCCCACAGAGGAAATAGAGGGCTTTCGCCTCAGTGCCCACTGTTCCTGTGACAGTAAGGATAACACACTTCAAGTGGACATTAACGGTGAGGCCCCCTCCCTGCCCTCCACTCCTACCGATGCCCAGCAGTGATGTGTGTCTGTCTGTGTGTGTGTCCTCCCCTGCCCATCCCCGTCATCCATCCATCTGAGTGTGTGTGTCCCCAATCCTCCCCACCTCCCTGACTCCCAAAACCAAAGCAGGGTTCAGTTCCGGCCGCCGGGGTGACCTCGCCACCATTCACGGCATGAACCGACCCTTCCTGCTCCTCATGGCCACCCCCTCTGGAGAGGGGCGCAGCACCTGCACAGCTCCCGCCACCGCCGAGCCCTGGACACCAACTACTGCTTCAGGTGAACCTTGCAGCCTCCTGGGTTGGGGGTCCTCGCCATCCGCTGAGCGGCCACCGCAGGGTGGGCACCTGGCTGATGCTCTGCTTGGGCTAGCATCTCTGTCAGCCTGGAGGGCTCAGGGCATGAGGTCCGAGCCTCAGATGCTGGAGTGTGTGCGAACTGGGAGTCCGCGGATGTATCGGAGATTTATTAGAATGTGGAACGCTGAACAGGTGGGACTTCAGTATTGGAAGGTCGCCGTGTTAGATTTCTGTGCTGTGGGCAGGTTGGGGTTTGAAAACGTTGGGATTCTAGGATGTTAGAATTCGGTATTTATTGAAATCTGAGAATGTTGGATTCAAGAAATGTTGGGTTCTTAGAAGTTGGGAATTCAGAACTGGAAGATTGCCCATGATGGGTACCATTGACCGACTGGAATCTCCCATTTTGGCAGGTTGGAGTCCTTGAATATTAGGTCCAGAATGGTGGAATCCTGTGTTGAACTTTTAGCATCCTTAAATGTTGGAGTTGGTGAAAGCCAGAATACTGGCACCTTGGAACTCTGGGACTCGGTCTTACTTATTTATTTATTCTTGATTGCACTGAATCTTCACTGCTGCTCGGGCTTTCTTTAGTTGAGGAGGAGTCTTTTGCTGAGGAGCATGGGCTCTAGGTGCCCTGTCTCCAGTAGTTGCAGCTTGCGCACATGGGATCTTCCCTGACCTGGGATCAAACCCATGTCCCCTGCATTGGCAGGTGGATTCTTAACCACTGGACCACCAGGGAAGTCCCAGTGCTCGAGTCTTGTTAGAATCTTGGAAGCCTGTGATCTTATTTTTTTTATTATTTTTTTTTTTTTTTGAAGCCTGTGATCTTAGAAAGTGGCAGCTTGAACCTCTTGGGAGATGGGCTCAGAACTGTGGAATGCTGGAATGCAGTTTTGAAATATTGGAATTCAAGAATACCAAGATCAAAAAAAAAAAAAACAACAAAAAAACAGAATGCCAAGATCCTCAAGAGTGGGGATGTGGGAATTCTAGAAAGTTGGAAAGCTGTTGCTGTGTTAGAATCTTGAGATGCTCGTGTATTGCAGTCTAAGAAAACCGAGAAGTTGTAGTCTTGGAATTTTGAAATTCAGAGTTAGAATATGGCAAATTTAGAATGATAATCTGATCTTGGCCCGCCTCTGCTAAGTACTTTGATGGTGCGTTTGGCCTTTGGTGCATGCACTTCTGTTGGAAAGTCAGCTCTGTTTCCAAGGTCCTTCATCACCAGAGCCTGCCCTCTGCCCAGCAACCCTATGAATGAATGGATGTATTAAAGTCTGAGTGCCAGCCCGCTATAACATTAAGAGAGGCAGCCAGCCACATGAGCGACAGTGTCACTTAGGAAATCTTGCCAAAAAAATCAAACCTGAAGCCCATCAATAATGGTAGGTCCAACTCCCAATTTTCCAGAAATATAAGGACAGAGAAACAGGTTAAACAGCCACCATGGACATGCAGTCTGCAACATCTAGATTTTGGGAAACCTGACCCAGTTTCTTCAACAAATATGATACAAAGGGATGAAATAAGAGAGATGGGTTTATTAGATTTTTAAAAGAATCTTAAAAGATGTATCAACCAATAGCCATGTATAGACTTGAGTCTTTATGTATGCAGACTGTTTTTAATTTTTATTTACTTATTTGCTTTTTGGCCTCACTTCACGGTTTCCAGGATCTTAACCTGACCAGGGATCAAACCCATGTCTCCTGACTTGGAAGCATGGAATCCTAACCACTGGACCACCAGGGAATGCCCCAAACTTTTTTTTTTTTTAAGATATTGGGACTTCTTTAGTAGTCCAGTGTTTAAGACTCTGTGCTTCCATTGCAGGGGATGTGGGTTTGATCCCTTGTCAGGGAACTAAGATCCCACATGCTACATGGCATGGCTAAAAAACAGATAAATAAAATAATTTAAAAAGTATTTGTGAGATAGTTGGGAAAGTATGAACTCTGACTAGATATTTGATGATATCAAGGAATTATCATTAATTTTATTGTGTGATGCTGTAAAGTAGTCTAGATTTCCTTGGAGAGAGAAATATTTATGGATGAAATAATATGGTGGATGATATGGGTTTCAAAATCATTCGTCAAAGGAGAGAAAGTGGAGGCAGGTAGAAATACAGTGAAACTGACCATGACTTGATGTTTGCTGGAGCTGGATGGTAGGGACACAGCAGTTAACTGTAAGATTCTCTGCTTTTGTGTATGTCCCATGCCTGTGCTGTACTCAGTCATGTCTGACTCTTTGCGACCCCATGGACTATAACCCGCCAGACTCTTCTGTCCATGGAATTTTCCAGGCAAGACTACTGGAGTGGGTTGGTGTATGTCCGAGACTTTCCGCAATAAAAGTTATTCTTAGCTTAACCACTATCTCCACTGGGAAGCCTCCGTGACCCTTTCCCCAATATCCAGGGTTAGAGAGTAGCTCAGGGTCACCTGGAGGGCTTGTTAAATGTGGCCTGCTGTCTCCCAGCCATCCCCACCCCCCAGTTTCTGATTCAGTGCATCTGGGGGTGGGGCCTGAGAACTTCCATCTCCCACAAGTTCCCAGGTGATGCTGCTGCTGCTGCTCCAGAAACCCCACATGGAGAACAGTTGAGTTGGGTAACGCAATCACACACTTCAAATCAGAGGATCTCAGCACCCCAGCAGAGCTGGACCAGAAATGATAGATTTTTCTGGACAGTGGTTCTTCCCCTTCTGTGAATCTAAGACCTTTTGAGAAGCTTAAAGCCAGGAACCTTTCCCCCAGAATATGCCTATAGATACACAAATATGTGGGCTTCCCTGGTAGCTCATCGATAAAGAATCTGCCTGCAATGCAGGAGCTACAGGAAACGAAGGTTTGGTCTTTGAGTCGGGAAGATCCTTCAGAGGGGGAAATGGCAGCCCATTCCAGTGTTCTTGCCTGGAGAATCCCATGGACAGAGGAACCTGGCAAACTACAGTCCAGGGGGTCACAGAAGAGTCAGACATGACTTAGCGACTAAACAAGAACAACACACATCTGTGTGCATGGTTTAGAGAGCTCAGGCCCCTCCTGAGTCTATCCATGGACTTCCTGATGTCTCCTCGGCCCTTAACAATATCTTATTTGATCTAACGTCCTCTGCATCTTTGTACAGATGAAGGAACTGAGGCCTAACCAGACTGAGGAGGGGCCAGGCTGAGCTCACAGGAGTCTTAGTTTCCTGACTTCCTTATTGAGGTCCTGTGGCTCTTGGAAAGGCCTTGTCTTGCTCTGGGAGAGCCTATGGCATCACCTTCTCCCTCTCTGCTTGAGCTGACTTGATTGTGCTGGGCAAATGAAGTCAGAGACCTCTGGCCCTGAGCTCTACCACCTACAGCCTACATTTGAACAGACATCACCCCTCTTTCTCTAAGGCTGTTTATTCCTCCTTCAAATGGGAATAATAATATGAGACCTGCCTTGGAACTTCCCTGGTGGTCCAATGGCTAAGAGTCCACACACCCAATGCAGGGGGCCTGGGTTCGATCTCTGGTCAGGGAACTAAGATCCTCATACACCAACCAAAGAATTAGCCTGTTGCTGCGGAGACCTGGCACAGCCAAATACATAATTAAAAAAAGAAGAAGAAGACCTGCCTTGTAGGAAATTCTGTATTGATTTTTAAATAGGAAAATACATGCACGTGGACCAAACCTAGAAAGGATATTCAAAGACTCACCAGTTCTGACCCCTCAGTCCCCCTCCAAACAGACTTCTGTTATATTCTTGCGGGCTTTGCTCCAGTTGCAGTGTGTGGGTTTCTCACTGCGGTGGCTTCTTCTGTTGCAGGGCACGGGCTCTCGAGCGCATGGACTCCGGCAGTTGCGCACATGGGCTCAGTAGTTGCGGCTCCCGGGCTCTAGAGCACAGGCTCAATGGTTGTCCACAAGGGTTTAGTCACGCCACAGCATATGGGGTCTTCCCGGACAAGGGATCCAACCCCTGTCTCCTTCATTGCAAGGCAGATTCTTTACCACTGAGCCACCAGGGAAGCCCGAGGACTGACTTTTGCATCCGAGCCCAGGACAGAGATCATGAGTACATGGCAGTCATCTTACCCACCACCACTCTCTGATGTGCTTCTGAAAAATCTAACGTAGTGATCAATTAATTTATACAGCCAACACTTGCTAAGCACCTGCCGTGTGCTGGTGACTATTGTAGGCAGTGGGGACACCTTTAGGGACAGAATAGACAAAAAGCCCTGTCCTCAGAGGAAGACAGGAAATGAAGAGATCAATCTCTAATAAAAGAGCAGGTGGCAGTAAGTTCTAAGAAGGACTATAAATCCAAGGAAGAGGAAAGAAAGAAATAATTGTGATGGTTTTTTTCCTATTCTGATTTAAACTTTTTATTATGGAAACATTTAAATGTATAAGCAACCAGGATGGTAAAATGAACCCCCATACACTCTCATCTAGATCAACAGGCATTAAGATTTGCCCCCTTTCAGTTGCAGACATTGGTATATATCCTTGCAGAACTGAAATGTCGTTATTACGCTAAATGGAATTAACTATCTTTTTTTTTTTGGTGTGCCTCATGGCATGTGAGATCTTTCCTGACCAGGGATTGAACCCATGCCCCCTACATTGGAAGCACAGGGTCTTTGCCAATGGACTGCCCAGAAAGTCCCTAGGAATTAACAATTATTTAGATTAGTATTTTGGGTAGGATCATCCAGGAAGGTCTCTGAGGCAATGACATCACTTGTTTAACTGATATTTATTGAGCACCTACTGCATGCCACGCAGTGTTGTAGGAGGGAAGACATGTGAAGGATGTTTGAGCACGTGTAGAAATGGAGTGAAGAAACAGAGTCAGAGAGGGTATCTATGGGAATAGCAAGCCAGGCAGAAGGAATAGCATGTGCAACGGTCCTGGACTGGGACTCAGGAACAGCAAGGATGCTAAAGTGGCCAGAGGACAGTGAGAGGGGAAGTGAGGAGGGAGTTGAGATCAGCTAGATCTAGTAGCTCCTTGAGCTTGTGGCGAGGACTTGGGCATTGTGCTTGTTCAGAGCAGAGGGGCAACATGTTAGTCTCCAGTATGTGGCCCCAGAAGGCAGGGATTTGTCTGTTTCATTTGTACTGAGTCTGCAGTAGACCCCAGCCCGACACGCAGTAGTTCAGTAAACATTTGTTGCACACTGAGGACATATCAGTACACATGGACTGCGCTGTGTTATGTTGCAGCGTGTAGATGTGGTGTGATCTGTGTAGCTGTCCCCTGTGGACAGTCATTTGGCTTCTTTAGGCTTGGTTTCTTTTTGGCTGCACTGTGCAGCATGCAGCGCGGAACTTCCTTGACCAGGGATCGAATCCATGCGCCCTACAGTGGAAGCCTGGAGTCTTTTTTTTGTTTGCTTGTTTGTTTTTTGTTTCTTTTTTTTGTTGTATTGAAGCTTGGAGTCTTAACTACTGGATGTCTCCCTGGGAACTCCTCACTTGGCACCTTACAGGTGTGTTTTGAGTGCTGCCTGAGATAACACTTATGAGGATGCCCTTAGTGCAGTGCTGGACTAGAGGAAATGCTTTATCAGTGTTAGTGATGATCCCTACTATTACTACTGTTATTGCTGTTATTACCACAGGGGGTGCAAGGGAGACCAAGTTGGATACTGTGCTGGAGGGCAACCAGGATGAAACACACACACTGTAGGGGAGGAGGGGGCAGCCTTCTGCTCTCCTGACGGTGTTTTTCCCTCTGGCCTGCAGCTCCACAGAAAAGAACTGCTGTGTTCGTCAGCTCTACATTGACTTCCGGAAGGACCTGGGCTGGAAGTGGATTCACGAACCCAAGGGGTACCACGCCAATTTCTGCCTGGGGCCCTGCCCGTACATCTGGAGCCTGGACACGCAGTACAGCAAGGTGCGTCTGGAGCCCGACACCCCCGGCTCCCCAGGTTGGGGTGGGATGGGGGTAGCAGAAACCGAGGGAGGAGAGGGAGAAAGAGAGGTCAAATCAGATGAATTGGCGAGATGGTAGTCAGAAATACAGGGGAGAGGAAGGTTGGAGGGAGGTGATAATGGGATGGGAGAAAAGCTCGAGGAAGGGTCTGGAAAGTTAGAGACTCAAGGGAGTGGGAGACAGAGATATGGGGAGACTTAGTGGTAAAGAACCCGCCTGCCAGTGCAGGAGACATAAGAGACAGACGTGGGTTCAATCCCTGGGTCAGGAAGATCTCCTGGAGAAGGAAATGGCCGCCCACTCCAGTATTCTTGCCTGGGAAACCCCATGGGCAGAGGAGCCTGGCAGGCTACAGTCCATGGGGGTCACAGAGTCGGACCCGACTAAAGTGACTTAGCCCGTGGAGACGGATAACTTGGGCAAGGGAGGAGGTGGGGAGATGGAAGGAGAAAGAAAAGGAGACAGAATGAGAAAGCAAAAGGCAGGAAGGTGGAGAATTCGGAAGATGGAAGGAGAAAGACAGTGAGATACAAGCAAGCCAAGAGTGGAACATGGGGAGAGGCAGAGAACCAGAAAGACACGGAATGAGCTACGACAGAGGAAGATGGGGAGAGGCTGGCAGGGTGGCGGCATCCTCCCCACGACCCCCGACCCTGACCCCGCGCACCCGCCCCACAGGTCCTGGCGCTGTACAACCAGCACAACCCGGGCGCGTCGGCGGCGCCGTGCTGCGTGCCTCAGGCGCTGGAGCCCCTGCCCATCGTGTACTACGTGGGCCGCAAGCCCAAGGTGGAGCAGTTGTCCAACATGATCGTGCGCTCCTGCAAGTGCAGCTGAGGCCCCGCCCCACCCCAACAGCCCCCGCCCCATAGGCCCCGCCCACCCGGCAGGCCCGGCCCCGCCCCCGCCCGCCTCACCAGGACTGTATTTAAGGACACAGCACCCCGTCCCTCCCATCAAGCCCACCTGGGGTCCATTAAAGGTGGCGAGAGGATTGGGTCTCTGTGTCGTTGGGCGCCAGACGGCGTTCTGCCTTCCGACGTTCTCTCACCCCCACCATCTGCCTCCTCCTGTCTTTGTCCACCATTCATGTGCCCCTCCACACAAAAACTTCCTTTGCGCTTCATGTTCCTTACTACTAGTGAACATTTAGATTTATTTATTGTTAGGTTTCTTGACTGAGCACCTTGGACCCTATTTTAAGTGTCTTACATTAATTAACTTTTTAAACCACCATAACAAAGCTCTGCGATAAAGAGACTGATAATACCCACTTTAAGAAAACCGAAGCCCAGAGAGGTTAAGGAATTGTTCCTCCCCACTAAGAACCTACTTTCTGGGAAGGAGACAGACATAGTAGCATTGTGCAAAAATAGGAAAGCAGGATGGGCTAGAGAGGCTTTGGGGAGGAGGGAGGGCTTCTTGGAGGAGGTGGCATTTCGAACTTGAAGGAAGCCAAAATGGCAGCTTGGGGGAGGATGGGGGAGGGTGTTCTTGGTAGGAGGACAAAAGCAAAGGCCTCTGGAAGTGAAAATGAACTTGGGGTAAGCTACACAGGAAAGAGGCCAGTGCGGTTAGAAGGGAGGGGCATAGGGAAGGGTGTTAAGATCTGAGTCAGAAAGTTAACACTCACAGGCCAGAGAGTAATAACAACAATTCTCCACGCCAGGTATGGAGCTTCTAGCTCATGGCATTCTCCTCACAGCTCAAGAAAGCAGGGGTTGGCAAACTATCTCCTGAGGCAAATTCTGATGGGCTGCCTGTTTCTGTAAATAAAAGTTTTACTGGACCACAGCCATGGTCGTTCCCTACTGTACTGTCTGTGGCTGTTTTAGTGCTACAAGGGCAGAGTTGAGTAGAAACTGCAAAGTCAAAAACCTTTCCTATCTGACCCTTGATAGGAAAAGCCTGACAATTCCTGCTACAGGGACCATTTGCTCTCCACTCCACAGATGGGAATACTGAGGAACAGAGAGGTTAAGTGACTTGTTAAGGTCACACAGCTAGCAAATGGCAAAGCTGGGATTCGAATCCAGGCAGCTGGAGTTGAGGGTTTATGCATACGACTTCTGCACTGATCCCACCTTCCAGAGCCCCATCAAGAAACCTGTGAGAACCTGTTCTCTGAGCTCCGTTTGTTCCCATATGCTGGGGTCTTGCTGGTGAACTCTCCCCTGCTTCCTCTTTCTCTGGCCTCTCAGTTTCCCCTCTTCCTCCCTGGTTTCAGTTCCTGTCTCTCCCTTGCCCTTCTCCTCAACCTGTTTTGCCCAGTGAGCCCCGTGAGGGAGGATGATGTGAGTACTGAGCTTCCTTTGTTGGGGGCGGGGGGCCAGCGGCTCTATGTCTGGATGTATGAGTCCAGCATCTGCCCCCTCCAGCCCAGACCAGCGGTAGACGTTATGATCACTCCTGCTGCCCCAGGTCTGGGAGCCATAAAGGGCCGGGCATGAGATGGGGGACCAGAGGAGGTCTCTGTTCAAGGAAGTGTCGCTATTGTTAGCAGCCTCTGGTGTGAAGATGCCGGCAAGGACAGGAGGATAGGAATAGTAGTCACTGCAGCCCCACCAGGATGTGGCTGGCATATGTATGCACACATTCACACAGAGGTTCAGATACGGGTAAAGGTCCCACAGTGTCCCAGTCGCCTGAGTGCCACATGGACACACACACAAACAGCTGCGGGACCCGAGTCACTGGCTGGGAGACCTGGTGCCAGTGTGACACACCGCCCCACTCCATGCACACGGCCCAGCCTTGGAGTTCCGCTGGGACACACCGTAAGCAGAGACTGCAACGGGGACACAGCGAGATGCAGTGACATAAGTCTTTCCTGTGGGGTCGTGGTCACAGCCACCGCGCAGCAGAGGAAGAGCAGTGTCACGCACACACTCCTCGCAGCATCCGAGCCGCTCAGGAAACAAGCAGAGACTCGGCTGCGACCCACCAGCAGTTACACAAACATCCTCCAAGGGGTCACCGTCACCCACAGGCACAGCGTGCACGCACACGGCCTGACGCGTCACGGCCCCACTCGGGCGCGTCCCACACACGGAGGCCTGACACGTCAGGGCCGCGCGGTCGTGCCCACTCGGCCTGGCAGCTGCTGCTCCACACGCTCAGCCCGGGGAGTCCCCCACGGCCCTCCGGACGGCGGCCGCCCCGTCACACCCAGACGCACTGTCACACCCCGGGGCCCAGACGGAGAGGCCCCCACACCCGGACACACCCCCGGGGCCGCGGCCCTCACACGCCCAGCTCGCGCCTGGGCCCGGGACAAGTCCCGGCCGCGCACCGGGCCGCGCGCTCCCGCGGACGCCGAGCCCCGGCCCCGCCCTCGGGCCACACCCCGCCCACCTGCCCGGGCGCCGGGGGCAGGGAAAGCCGCGGGCTCAGCACCTTCCGGGCCGCTCCCGCACCGGGCCCCCGCGGGAGGCCGGGCCCGGCCGGACCTCGCAGGACCGGCCCCCAGCCAGCCGCAGGGGCGAACCCCGGGGTCCGGGGGCCCCTCGCTCCCCCTCCCCCGCCTCCGCGGGCAGCCCGGGCGCGGAGGGAAGTCGTGGGGGAGCCTGGGTTCCGGCTGAAGCCCCGGCTTCCCGTCCGGCCCCCACGGGGCAGGAAGCAGGGCCGAGGGAGGCCAGCCCAGGCCTTCCTGCCCCCTCCCCCAGACGTGCCTGGGACCTGGGACAGGGTCAGCGAGAGAGGGAGAAAGGGAGGGGCGCGGTGAGGGGGAGGACAGAAAATCCCCTTCTGCCTCGATCTCTGGACATCCAGTGTGCGGGTGTCTTTCGTTTCTACTACGAATTTGTGTGTGTGTGTGTGTGATTGCTGCATTCGTGGCGCTTGCACCTGCTTTGTGTTTCTGCTGTAGAAGCTGGTGTGCACTCTGGTTTCTGTGTCCTGACACCATGTGACTCGGTTAGCCTGTGTGTGTTAAGTTTGTTGTGTCCCTGGGGTGTGTTATTGCTTTAGATTTTTTTCCTCAACACTTTGCTCTTCTCTCGGTGTAAATTTGTACATTCTTAAGTTTGAGTAGAAGTGTGTTTATGGGTCTGTGAGAAAAGTGTGTTTCCAGGAGGTACAGTGTGTGTGTATTGTTTCCTGCTCAGGCTGTTTTCAGTATGTGTGTCTAACAGTTCTAGTGTGTCTGTGGGCGAGCGGCCTCTGGGTTACATTGTTTGGTGATCAGTGTGTCGCTGGTATTCTGAGCATGTTTATGTCTGTGGGGTGTGTCTGCCACATGCTTGCTGTCGTCGTGGTGTGTGCGTGTCCATCTCTGGGACCGGTGTTCTCAGCCTCTGTGGGGTCTGTGAGCAGGTGGGTCTGCATTCTGTCCCCACATGTGGGCTGATGACTTCAGTGTGTGAGCAGCTGCGTGGGTCTCTATTTTGCACTGTTGCTTTGGAGTTTTCGGTGGAGTGTGTGTTCACGTTCATGGGCAGCTGCATGTGCGGGGCTGCTTTGTGCTCTGGTGTCTCCAGGGCAGGGGGGCATCCTGTGTCCCCAGTGACGCTGCTGGTGTCCCAAGCAACACGCCTGGCGGCCTCCGTGCCGAGTGGAGGCTGGCTGTGTCTGCGGCCGCGTCCCCTTGCCGGCTGGTGCCACGTTGGCTCGGGGCTGGCTGTGGCGGGCAGGGCAGGGCAGGGGCTGTGGTGGGCACTGGACCCACGCCCGGACCTCGGTATAAATATCTTGAGCTTCTGGCGGCTATGTTTACTCGGCCCCAGTCCGGGGGCGGTAGCAGCCCGGCAGGTCCTTGGGGGCGGGGGTGACCAGGCCACAGCAGAGTCACTTCCTTCTGGCCAGACAGGCCACAGCCTCGCTGCCCCTTCCCGCCCCCTTTCTGGGTGGGGGCGAGGTGGTGACCCCTCATCCTGGGCTCCCGGGGCCACCAGTGCAGCCCTGACTTGCACATTCCCGTTGGGCTTCCCAGGATCTGGGAGAGAGACCAACAGAGTGGGGACGAGGAGGGTGGGCCAGGAGACAGCAGAGAGAGGGGTAGGAAAAAATGAGGGTGAAGCCAAGAGGAGCAGCTGGGGCGGGGAGCTGCAACAGAAAGGTATGGGGGAGCAGAGACTGAGAGGGAGGGAAAGACAAGGAGAGAAAGGTGGGGGGCAAAGCGGTGGGAAGAGAAGGGGCTGAGAGGGGAGATGCTGACAGAGCTGCAGAGACAGCTCCCCCGAGAGAAGACAGAGCGAGGGGAGGAGCAGAGGAAGGAGGGGACAGTGAGGAGGGGCTGGGACAGGTTTAGCTCTGGCGGCAGGCACAGAGGTGTTAGATGTGTGTGTGTGAGGGGAGCTGGCTGCCAGCAGAGCCCGACCGGGAGGACAGACCGGAGACACGGGGGTGGGGGCCGGATGCCCTCGGAGGGGCTCTCCCTCCCTGACTCAGCCTCTCCGCCCACCCCAACCCCAAGGAGTGGGAGCAGAGGGGCAGGCGCCTCTCTGGGCACCTCGGTGTCTCAGCGGCTCTGACGGGGGTGTGTCTCCGGGCTCCACCTCTGTCTCTCGGGCACAGACGCTCCTACTCCGCCATCTGACTAACCCTAATTCTGACTCAAAATGCTGCCTCTCATCACTTAAAAAATTATGTAACAAATTTATGTATGGCACAGTATATCACAAATTTAATGATTAAATGGAAAATGTACAGGTCATCCAGGGCTGATACTTGTGGTATGAAAGACCCCTCACAAACACCTGAGACAAACATCCCACCCTCTTCATCTTTCCAATCTGTGGGTCTGGCTGATGGGATAGCCTTGCGCCTCCTCAGAGATGCACTGTCGGTGCTGAGTATGTACTGCAAGGGATCTCTGTGATGGTCCAGTGATTCAGGTACTGACTAAACACTAAAAGATTCCATGCGTCTGTGGAGAGGAAGGGCAGTGCCTAGCATACCAGGAGGGCCCCAAAGACGTTATCCACTGTTAGCGGCCTCAGCAGCTGACTCTCCTTCAGTTGGTACCCCCGAGAAATGGGTGTGTCCGTCCACGCCGTGTGGCCGAGAGTGGACAGGCAGGCCAAGAGGTGGTCTCGAAGACTTGGCCTTGAGTATGTGGCATCTCCTTTCTGGGCTGCCCATGGCCCGCACTTGGAATGGGACACAGCCCCTGCTTCCTGGGGCTGTCTGGAGGTTCAGTGCAGCATCAGGCACCTGGCCAGGGCCTGGCACAGGACCGAACTGCTCAGGAACTGGAAGCTTCCTTATTCAATAATCTGAACCACACCGACCACCCCCCAACTCCAGCCTCCATCCAGCTTTCACTTTCTGTGTCTGGCTCTAATTCCAGTTGACCCGGAGGGCAGAGCTGAGCCCTGGGGGTCAAGTGCTGTAGCCCCAGGATCCTTGGGGTCTCCCTTCACCCTGGGCAGCATGCTGGAGGCAGTTTTGAGAGGGCTTTCAGGCCAGGCCATGGATCCCCACACCCCTCTTCTCCAAGGTATGGCCTGTGTCCTCCCCCTGCTAACAGCCAGCCCCTTCTGTTTATGTCTGCTGGGGGAGCATGAGCTGAGTGCGGGGCCATGGGAAGGCGGGACGCCTGGGTTCCCACAGGACAGCTGCTGAGTCACCAGGCGGCCATCTGGCTCCCATTAGCCCAGGGCGGCAGGGGGCTCCGCAGGGCTGGCTCTGTGGCTGCCTGGGGGCAGGGAGGCTGGGGCCGACTGTGTGTATATGTGGGATGACTCAGGACCCAAGATAACAGCCTGTGCGTATTTGGGGAGTGTAAACAGGAGAGGGAGAGGGAGGTGGAGGAAGTGAAGGAAGGGAAAATTGTGGCTGGGACAGGGATGCTGGGAGGGGAGAGTCCCCTAAACAGCCTGGCAGGCCCGTGGTCCCATATTGCTCCTGCCCACCTTTCCCAAACCTGAACCCTGAGGGAGAGGTGAGAGCAGGTGGCCACTTCTAGGGTTTGGTTACTCAGCAGCCAGGCTCTGTTGCCCACAGCAGCCAGGATGGGGGATGTTCACAGCCTGGGGAGGAGGCGAGGATCCTGAAACCCAGAGATAAAGGCAGAGAGGGACAGAACCAGCACAGAGGCTGAGAGAGATGGGAATGTGTGGCCATGGGTCCTGAGAGCTGAATCCACAGGAGACAGAAGGTAACAGGCAAGGAGTTGCACCTGCGAGCCTGAGACGCCAGTGCAGAGTGCAGGAGAGTCAGGGCAGGGTTGGCAGGGGTGGGGGTGGGGCAGAGTGGTGGAGCACTGCTCTGAGGTCAACCTGGCTAGCTCCAGCCACAGAGGGGGCCCTGGCCTAGATCCAGGGGAGGATGTTCATCCTGGGCCCTGTGGTGGAGACAGGGGCCAAGGCACAGAGGGAGGGGAAGAAAGAGAAAGGCAGAAAGGAGAAACAGGGAGGTGGGGAGAGAGAGACAGAGATAGCAGGAGCTAGAAAGGCAGAGAGAAAGAGGTTGAGGTGGGTGATGAGGGGTAGGGGGATGCCCAGGCACAGTTGGGGAGAGGGTGTGGACACCACCACCAGGCTTGGTGGTACTGGGCAACCACCCTGCTTCTGCTTAGAGAAAGTCCCTGAGCTGGCCTCGTGCGGGTGGGAGGCAGTGGGTGGCTGCAGCCATCAGTCCCCATCCAGCTCTGGGCTGGGCGCGTCCTCGGGCTCCTCCTCGTCGAAGTACCTCTCCTCCTCGTCCCGGGCCACGATGTCCAGGTTGTCGAAGTCGGGGTTGTCATCCACGGTGCTGCAGGGGAGGGGCTGTCAGGGATGGGCTCTGCCTGCACCCCAGCCTCCCCACTTCTCAGCCGGTGGAAGAGGTGGGGCCTGGGGTGCCCCCGAAATGAAAGGCCATATGCTGGCAGCTGTAAGCTGGAGCTAACTTACAGTTGGGTTAGGCCGGGTCTCTGAGGGCTTCACACAAAAAGTAACAGTTGCCAAAGAAAGATCTTAAAGACAACTTCTGGTTTCTCTTAAAAGCTGGAAGATGCGGTGACACATGGGCCCACATTCGCCAGAGGCAGTTCTTCCCAACCAGGAAGATTCTGCCCCCCACCCCCACGCCAGGGAACATTTGTGGTAACTGGGGACATTTTGGTTGTTACAGCTTGGAGGTGGGGGCTGTTGCTGGTGTTCAGGAGGTACAGGCCAGGCAGGCTGTTCAGTGCCCACTGCACGCAGGGCAGTCTGCACAAAGGGTTATCTGAACCAAAGGTCCACAGTGCCGACAGGGAGAAACCTTGTCCTCAGGTGGCCAGGGGTCCTGTTGTAAAGCCCCTCCCAGGCCTGCTCACACTCTCCGGTGCAGGAAGCCTTGTCCAGTCCAGCCCCCTCCCCTCTGATGAGCCGCCTGCTGCCCTCCTTGCCCCTCACCCGCCCCTATGCCCCTCAAGGCTCTTGCTCCTGCCCCCTGCAGGGGATGCTCTTCCCCTGCCTGCCCCTCCCCTGCTGCAGGCCTCTGCTCAAATGTCACCTGCTCAGAGAGCCTCTCCTGGCCACCTCATCACCCACCCCCTGCTTCTTCTTCTTGGCTTCCTCACTAGATCCTTCTTTGCCTTCCTCACTGGAGTGGGATGCCCGTGGACAGAGGACCCTTCCACTGGTTTTGTTTCCTGCTTGATCCCCAGTCTGGACACGGCAGCACTGAGAAACTAGTGGTGAATGCAGGACAGCAGCTCCCCCCGACCCCACAGATGGCACAGGCTTCGCCCACACCACACCCCATGCTGGGTCTGACTTCCTCATGGGCACCTGGCTTTGTGATGGCAGTGGTGTCCTTACGGAGTGCCCAGGGCCCAGGCACTCTACTCACTGCTTTGTGTGAAGTCCTGAGAATGATAAATGTCGAAGTGGATCAGCCAGAATTGCCTCTGGAGCTGGGGATCCCAGACTGGACCAGAGACGCTCTGGTACCAGGGGCTGGCGTGGCCGAGGCAATGAGGACTGCTATTCTACTGATGAGACCCAAGGGGCCGCTTGTTCACATGTTGTGGGGGGTGGGCCCTCTGCTGCCACACCTGATGTTTCAGACTACAAGGCGAGGCTGCCACAGTTGACAAAAGCATCTATCTTTTCACTCTGATACTTCACTCGCCTGTGTCCTTTTCCTTGATGCAAAATCTCTTTTCTTCCAGGTGGCCTGGGAATCTTTTCCCTAGGGTTGTACTGGAAAAATGAACAACGAGCACAGCAAGGGTGCCGGCACAGGCCCTTCCATGCCACGTGTCACCCTGCCAGTGACTACTTCCAGCAGCAAGAGGAGGTCTGCGGTCCTGGGCACACTTCATATCAGACTGCCATATCGTCTACCTGGACAGGAATGTTTCGGTGGTCTATCAACGTGGAGCTGAATGTCAGCCCCGCTCAAATCCCTCTTTCAGGGGAGGGGACAGAGGCTCACAGATGGACAAAGCTGCTCCAGGGTCACCCACTGACCTCTGATCATCCCTAAGCTGGGTGAACCCAGAGCCCCCTGCCCTGTGGGGTGCTGGGCTGGGGGACCAGGGCCGAGGGCAGGGGAGCACCTGTAGTCAAAGTCCCCATCCTTGCCATCCAGGAAGCGCTGGTGCATGCGGCTGGTGAACTCTTCCCGCAGGATCAGCCGCTCCTCCGAGTCGGGGACCCAGGCCTCCGAATCTTTGCCAGGTCTCTGGTCTGTAGGGGAGACGCCCAGGGTGTGAGGGTGTGAGGGGTGCACAGAGAGCTGCATCCCTCATGCTGGGCGGCCCTGGGAACAGGGCAGTGACCGCGATGGCCCTGTCCCTACCTTCCCAGGGCATACATCAAACTCGTGACAACGCAGTATTTTGGAGGCCACAGAACAGAGTGGAGACCTGACACCTGAAGGAGGGGCGGTCCAGGGAGGGCCCTCCAGGCAGAGGGAACAGCATGAGCGAAGGCCTGGAGGTGAGGGATGTCCTTCGAGGAGGGGGACAGGGATGTTGGAGAGGATGGAGGGGCTGGGGTGCTCAGGGCAGGCAGGGGAGGATGTGCCATCTGTTCCTGCAGGTGGTGCTGCCAAGGAGCTAAGGCACACAGGCTGGGGCTGGGTGTGCCGACGCTGTGGCCCCCTGGCCACCGGCCCTCACCTTCCTCATCTTCGTCCTCCTCCTCGTCCTCCTCCTCCAGGCAGGCCTCCTCCTCCTCCTGCTGCTGGAGCAGCCGTTGCTGCAGCTCCCGCTCCTGGTAGGACTGGAGTAGCAGGTCGGAGAGCGGACAGGTGGGCGTGCCAGGGGGCCGGGCTTGGGCGGCCGGTGAGCTGGGGTGCGGGCACTGAGCTCCTCCTGGGTCAGGTACTGCCCAATATACTGCTCGTACAGCAGTGGGGCCCGGAAAGCGCATCTGCTCGTCACTGAAGTACTCGCCCCCTGCACGGAGGAGAGAGGGTGGGCGCAGGGTCTGGGTCAGTGGGTGAGGCAACAGGCTGGGTGGGGGTGAGCATCTGGGCAGACCTGTGTCCACCCAGGCGTGGAACCATGCTGACCGGAAGCTGTAGACACACAAGTGTGTGACTGTCCAATTCAGGAATGCAGTGAAACATGCACAGATATCTGAGGTCGTGACCATGAGGACTCACGAACGTGTGTGAGCATGACGTGAATATGACCAGGCCTGTATCTACGTGTGGACTCTCGTGTCCCAAGTGTGTCAGGTGCAGTCAGGTTGCTGGACATTCTGGCTCCTGAGGCCCTGGTGGCCTAGGGCCCGTATGCAGCTGTGCTGGCAAGGATTTGTACCCCATGTATGCGTGCACATGCGTGCATGTATGCGTGCACACATCAGCACAGTGCTTGGGCCCGTGTCTCGGAGCTGGTGGGCAGGGCATTGTGGGCAGGTACACTGCACAGGGAGCTGGTGTGTAGACTGTGCATGCCTGCCTGCTGAGCCTCCTTCTGGCTGTTGCCTGGACATGCCTGCACTGCTGGGCACATAAGAATACATCTGCATGGAACAGGCGTGCGTGGGCACCAGATCAGGTCTCTCAGGGCACCTGCCCAGGCGTGGGCGTCCCTGTTGGTCTTCCAGACCCCACAGCTCACTCCTCAGGTGGGCCGGGCTTCCCTGCCCCTCAGTCTCAGGGCCTTCGCACCTCCCCTGGCTGCCGGCCCCTGCAGAGGCGGCTCTGTCCCTCAGATAACGGTTCAGCCTGCCCCGCCCCGCCCTCCAAGAGCTGTGTTGGGCTTTGTCTTGTCCCCTTCTTGCCCCCATAGCTGTTTCTGGTGTTCCCCCACCAGTCAGTTTCTCTCTCTCCTTATCTCTCACTGGCACACTCTCTCTCTGGGTCTCTGTTTCTGCCTCCCCTCCGCTGCCCGTCTGCCCCGTCTCTCTCTCTCCTGCTTCCTCAGTTTCTACCGTCGCACCCCACTTCCTTCATTCACTCACCCTCCCTCAGCTCTTCATCTCTGCTCCTCATCTGTCACTGTGTCCCTCTCCAGTTCCTCTTCTCTGTAGCCTGTGCCTTCTCTCTGACTAGAAGCTTAACTCACCCCTCTCCTTCATTTGCTCTCATCTTTTAGCATCTTTTAGTTCTGGTGTCTTCAGTCACAAAGCTGCTTGTAATTACATCATGGTCAAAAGGGTAACACAAATTTACACAAAAATTTCAAAAATTTAAAAATTAAAGAAAAGAGAAAAAGGTACTGATATTTTCTTTCCTGTTTTGTTTTTTTCCAAGATTTTTTGAGGTGGACCATTTTTAAAGTCTTAATTGAATCTTGTTACAATACTGCTTCTGTTTTGTATTTCGGGTTATCTGTCCGAGGCATGTGGGATCTCAGCTGCCTGACCGGGGGATGAACCCGGACCCCCTGGACTAGAAGGCGGAGTCTGAACCACTGGACGCCAGGGAAGTCCCACTGATGTTTTTCCCCATGCACTTCACACGTGTGTGTGTTTCAAGAGGCCTTTCCTGAACACACTCCCCTGGGTTTCTGGCAATGCCTCTTTGTACAGTATGAGGTAGGGACCTAGTTTTCCTGAGGGATGACCAGTTATCACAGTGCTGGGCACTGTGTCCTTGACCCGCTGGCCTGAAATGGCACTTCCGTCATCTGCAAAATTCCAGCCCTTCTCACTGCCTGTGCCATTCTCTCCCTATCGCGCCCTGTCACCCCACATTTCTGTCTCCGTCTCTCAGGGATCTCCGTCTGTTTCTGCTCTCGCACCCTTGTTTCTACTTCCTCTGCCGCAGTCTCCCCTCCCGCTCAGCCCGTGTGCCCCACACCTTGGATGAGCTCGCGCAGGGCAGCGTGAGCGGCGGTTACGCAGGCGGGTGCGCAGCGTGCGGGGGCGGGTGGTGCCTTGCCGGGCAACCTCGGCACAGTAGAAGTCTGCGCGGTGGTCACCGCGCAGGTGTCCAAAGCAGGCCAGGTGCTCTTCCCGGAGGCCCGTGCGGAGCGCTCCAGGAACACCAGCGGCTTCTCGTGGTACAGCTGGCCCAGGATGGCCACCTTCTCGCGCTCCGTCAGGTCGGGCTCGCCCTGCTGCTGGCTGCACACAGGCAGGCGGCTGGCAGCCACTGCGCGCAGCATGGCACTCACGGCCGCGTCCTCCACCTCAGGGGGTCGGCATCTAGGGCCCTTGGCGTTCCCTCTGCTGCTTCCGCCTTGTCCTGGGGTCTGGGCAGGACCGGTGTCCAGCTCAGCTCCCCCAGTGCCCAGGACTGGGCTCTGTGCGGCCTGTGGGGAGAGGGGAGATCAGTCACTCCAGGGATGGGAGAGGGGATGGGGTGACAGGGACTGAGTGCTCACTCACTCACTCGTTTCACATTTAGTGAGCACCTGCTATATTCTGGGCACTGTTCTAGGCCCTAGAGAGACCACCCTAAGCAAGAGACTGACAGTTCAGTGGGGAAGGCAGACAAATGGAAACATGATTAGTGGAAACAATAGTGTGTTAGGTGGTTCCAAGAGCTGTGCAGGAAAATTAAGAGGGAAGGAGGAGGGCTGGTGCACTGGGAAGACCCAGACAGATGGTATGGGGAGGGAGGTGGGAGGGAGTTCAGGATTGGGAACACGTGTATACCCGTGGTGGATTCATGTTGATGTATGGCAAAACCAATTAAGTATTATAAAGTAAAATAAAAAAATAGAGAAGGAGGAGGGTATGGGGGTCAGGCTGCAGTTTTAAGTGGACAGTCAGTGAAGGTCTTGCCAAGAAAGTGACATTTCAGTAGAGACCTGAGGTCATCAGGGACTGAGCCATGAGATTTCTGTGGGAAGTGGCAGAGGAAAGAGCCAGTGCAAGGCCCAGAGGGAGAAGTGTGCCTGGTGTGTTTCCTTAGTCCTTGACCACTTCAGTCACTGATTGACTCAATTTTGCCTTTTCCTTTGTTCATGAAATCTTCCATACATCCACTAAGTCTACTCATTCATCTATCCTCTCCTACTCACACACAGCCATCTAACCACTCTTCAAGAACTCTAAATCTGTGCTGGGCCCTGAGCTGGGCAACGCTGAGGACCCACTGAGGGATCCAAATCAGCTCCCAGGGGGCACCTGGTCTGATGGGAGAAGACAAACAAGATCAAAGCCAGTACAGGCACTGGAAACAGAAAAGCTGAGGGCTGGGAAAGCCTTGGTGAGAGCTGTTTTCTCAAAAGTGGCGGGAACTGCAGCAAAGCTACTGCAAGCAGGAAATAAGTGAAGAGGGGAAGTATAGACAACTCCTTTAGGTAGCTTGACTGGGATGGGGAAGAGAAAGAGGGTGGTGATTATAGTGCAATGGGTTTCAGGGAGCATTTTAATTAATCACTGAGGCAAGAGAAGACTGGGCTGGACCATGTAAGGGGCTGTGGAAGAGAGGACAGATTAAAAAGATGCTTGAGAGGCTGACTAGGACAAGTCATGGGATTGAAGGGCTGGAAGGTGAGGAAGGCATTCAGTTAAGGTCCAGGCCTCTGGCCAGTAAACCGGTCAAACTGTCCCTGACACACAGGCATGGATGAGGAGCACGTTTGGGGGAAGATGTTGAGACCAGTTTGGGACATGGATGGTATGACAGGCCCAGGAGACACCCAAGGGAAGGCATTTATGAGACTGCTGGTACCTGGGGCTGGAGACTTCTCAAGAGAGAAGTGTTGCTCTGGGGATAGTCACAGAAGTCATCAGAGACAAGGAAAGCAGTGGAGCTGAAGGAAATAAGTCACAGGGAGGGCACAGGAGAGTGTGTGAGGGATGAAAAGAGAGGAGGGACTAAGAAAGAGCCATGACTGGATGGGAAGGAGGCTGTGAGAGGCTAAACATGGCCCCCAATATAGCCACATCTTAATTCCTGGAACCGGTGAATGTTAACCTTACATGGCCAAATCCGCCCCCACTACAAAACTCAGGTCTTTGCAGATGTGATTAAAGTATGGACCTTGAAATAGGGGGATTCTTTTGGATTATCCTGGTGGGCCCTAAATGCCATTACAAGTGTGCTGTCAAAGCGAGATCTGATGCACCCAGAGAAGGCAAGGTGAAGACAGCAGCAGAGATTGGAGTGATGTGGGAACAAGCCAAGGAATGCGAGGAACCACCAGAAGCTAGGAGAGCTGAGGAATGGGTTCTCCTTAGAGCTTCCTCGGCCCTGCTGGCACCTTGATGTCAACTCAGTTCACTTCAGTTCAGTCGCTCAGTCGTGTCCGACTCTTTGGGATCACATGAATCGCAGCACGCCAGGCGTCCCTGTTCATTACCATCTCTTGGAGTTCACTCAGACTCACATCCATCGAGTCTGTGATGCCATCCAGCCATCTCATCCTCGGTCGTCCCCTTCTCCTCCTGCCCCCCAATCCCTCCCAGCATCAGTCTTTTCCAATGAGTCAACTCTTCGCATGAGGTGGCCAAAGTACTGGAGTTTCAGCTTTAGCATCATTCCTTCCAAAGAAATCCCAGGGTTGAAACACCTGGAGTAACAGGCAAATTTGGCCTTGGAATGCAGAATGAAGCAGGACAAAGACTAAGAGTTTTGCCAAGAAAATGCACTGGTCATAGCAAACACCCTCTTCCAACAACACAAGAGAAGACTCTACACATGGACATCACCAGATGGTCAACACCAAAATCAGATTGATTATATTCTATGTAGCCAAAGATGGAGAAGCTCTACACAATCGACAAAAACAAGACCAGGAGCTGACTGTGGCTCAGATCATGAACTCCTTATTACCAAATTCAGACTTAAATTGAAGAAAGTAGGGAAAACCGCTAGACCATTCAGGTATGACCTAATCAAATCCCTTATGATTATACAGTGGAAGTGAGAAATAGATTTAAGGGCCTAGATCTGATAGATAGAGTGCCTGATGAACTATGGAATGAGGACACTGTACAGGAGACAGGGATCAAGACCATCCCCATGGAAAAGAAATGCAAAAAGCAAAATGGATGTCTGGGAAGGCCTTACAAATAGCTGTGAAAAGAAGAGAGGCGAAAAGCAAAGGGGAAAAGGGAAGATATAAGCATGTGAATACAGAGTTCCAAAGAATAGCAAGGAGAGATAAGAAAGCCTTCAGCGATCAATGCACAGAAATAGAGGAAAAGAACAGAATGGGAAAGACTAGAGATCTCTTCAAGAAAATTAGAGATACCAAGGGAACATTTCATGCAAAGATGGGCTCGATAAAGGACAGAAATGGTATGGACCTAACAGAAGCAGAAAATATTAAGAAGAGATAGCAAGAATACACGGAAGAACTGTACAAAAAGATCTTCACAACCCAGATAATCATGATGATGTGATCACTAATCTAGAGCCAGACATCTTGGAATGTGAAGTCAAGTGGGCCTTAGAAAGCATCACTATGAACAAAGCTAGTGGAGGTGATGGAATTCCAGTGGAGCTGTTTCAAATCCTGAAAGATGATACTGTGAAAGTGCTGCATTCAATATGCCAGCAAATTTGGAAAACTTAGCAGTGGCCACAGGACTGGAAAAGGTCAGTTTTCATTCCAATTCCAAAGAAAGGGAATGCCAAAGAATGCTCAAACTACCACACAATTGCACTCATCTCACACGCTAGTAATTAATGCTCAAAATTCTCCAAGCCAGGCTTCAGCAATACGTGAACCGTGATGTCAACTCAGTGATACTGATTTCAGACTCCTGGCCTCCAGAACCGTGAGAGAAGAAATTTCTGTTGTTTTAAGCCACCCAGTTTGTGGTCATTTGCTACAGGAGCCATGGGAAACTAATGCTGGCTGAGCAGGAGGAGCCTGAGAGATAGGAAGGAAATCAGAAAGAATGGTGTCACAGAAACCAAAGAAAAACATTCAGTAAAGACAGAAGGGTCAATGGCATAAAATTCTGCAAGTAGTTTAATAAGGAAAAAAAACCTGAACGTGGTGTAACTACAGAGTGGGGCTTCCTTGGTGGTACAATGGTTGAGAATCCACCTTGCAATGCAAGGGATACTGGTTCAATCCCTGGTCCGGGAAGATCCCACATGCCTTGGAACAAATAAACCCGTAGGTCACGCCTACTGAGCCTGTGCTCTGCCACGAGAGAAGGCACCACAGTGAGAAGCACGTGCATCTCAACAAAGAGTTGCCCCTGGCTCTCCACAACTAGAGAAAGCCTGCATGCAGCAACAAAGAGCCACCCCAGCCATAAATAAATAAATACATAAATCTTTCTTAAGACCAAAAAAAAAAAAAAACAAACAAACCACCACAACACTATACAGGAGGTCACTGGGGACCCTAATCAGTGCAGTTTCTGAAGGTAAAAGCCAGACAGCAGTGGGTGGCAAGAGGAGGCAAATGTAAATGACTCTTTGGAGAAGATTAAATGGTGTCTGGAAGGCGGCATGGAATCAAGGGATAGCTTTTAGGTTAAAACTTTTACTATTATGGAATATTTCAAACATGCACAGAAGTAGTACAATGGACCCCTACCCCCCCCCGGCAATATACCCATCATCCAGCTTCATCAAGGGCCAATTTTTGGCCTGTGATGTTTCAACCAACTTCCTAACCGCACCTCACCCCACATACCCTGAAACACCAGGATAGAATTTGGATGAGCAAAACAAAAGCATTTTAGGTACTGATGGGAGAGGCATCAGGAGAAATAAAAGAGATTGAAAACGCAAAAGAGAGCACAGAAATGGATTAACGACCCTGAATAAGCAGATGGGGCTGTGGACTACAGGAGAAAGGGAATTAGAGTGAAATGTGGGGAGGCGTTAGCAAAGAAGAGTTTGCGTGGGAGGGGAGGAGTCAAGGGAAGGAGGTAACATGAGAAAGCAAGGTTGGCTGGAGACAATGCGAGAGTTAGCCCGGGAGAGGGACAGGTTTGCTAGCCTGAGTTAGCCTGGTAAGGAAACGGGTTAGCCCGGGACACGGATAGAGCTGGAAGAGGTTAATTTCGGGGGAGGCGATGGGATAAAAGAGGTCAGCCTGCAAAGACAGGGGTTAATTTGGACAAAGCGGTGAAGCGGACAGGTAAGGCCGAGGACAGGTGCCCTCTTTTAGAGTTCTCCTTCACCTTCAAGGGGAAACATTTCACAGTGACACTGCAGCCCCACCCTCCTGCCGCCTCAGCGCGGCCAGGACCTCACCTTCATCAGGTTCCCTCGCCGCGGTCGCTACGGCCTCCATCGCGATTGTTTACGACTTGTTACCCGCCGTGGCGAGCTCCTCACACCAATTCCGGACGCAGGTCCTTAGAAGCCACTTCCGGCTGAGTACATTCCTGTGACCGGGTGCTCCACGGCACCAGGATCCAAAGTTCCGGGACGAAGGCGGCCCTTCCTATGCGCACGCGTGCTGCTGTCCGACCCCGCCCACTCCAGCCAGGCAGGAAAAGGGCGCCAGGGCCAGATAGGCTCTTCCGGGCTACCCCCGCCAACCTGAACCGCTACGAAGTTGTGGGGTATCAGGAGGGAAGCACTGTTCAACCTGAGCTCTACTGACCCCAGAGCCCAGCATGCTTACTTTGGGAATGGATGAATCACCACCCATTATGACCTCTGAGTGCTTGGGCTCTGGTTTAGACCTGTCTATCCTCTTCACCACCTCAAAGAATATTTGCTAAGTCTTGTAGCATGCCTGTCATCACACTCAGTCCTTGGTTAGCACGATTGGTGGTGAGATCAGAGACTGAACGTCCCACTTTGTTTCCAGGACCTGAAGAATCTGCAGGTGTGAAGACCTTGGTCTTGATTTGCCCTAGGTGGTAGGTAAGGACTGGCATTCAAGTGCTACCACTGACCAAATGGGCAGGGCTGATGGACCCACAGGTTCAGCTAAGGGAGCTGTCCGTCCCAGCCTGGAGGGCCCAGGGAAGGTTTCTTTCTGGGAGTAAAGGATACCCTGAGACCTGACAGATGAGCAGGAATTAGGGTAAGAGGGAGGTAGAGAAGGGTCTCATGTAGTAAGTGGGTAAGGCAAAGCCCTAGAAGGGAAGGCGGGTATCCATAGTTCTGTTTGCTGCAAGGACTTCAGTATGGTCAAGAAGTGAAGTGAAAGGTAAAGTTGCTCAGTCATGTCCGACTCTTTGCGACCCCATGGACTGAGGAGCCTGGTAGGCAAGAGTGTTGGAGTGGGCTGCTATTTCCTTCTTTAGGGGATCGTCCCAACCCAGAGACTGAACCTGGGTCTCCCTCATTGCAGGCAGATGCTTCCATCTGAGCCACCAGGAGTAGGAAAGTTCAAACTTGGCCCTGACCAGACTGCAAGGATCAGAGACTCTCATGAATCTATGCAAAGTTCCAAATACACACGCGTTTCCAAGGCAGAAGTTCATGGCATTTAGAGCCTAAAAGGGATTTGTGGCTTTCTCTGAACAGCTTAGTGATCTGAAGTTTTAAAGGGAGTGGCAAAAGATAAAGCCAGTGAGGTCAGCAGGCCCAAGCCGAATTAAGTAGCTTGAGCTCCTTGATCCTGTGGAGAGCTAGAAGAGGGTGACGGCATCAGGGTAATGGACTGGAGGACAGCAAGCTCTGTGAGGAGGCTGATGCAGTAACCCTGATATTATGGCTGAAAGCAGAGGAGTAACTTCCTATTTGCCCTCCCATGATAAGGGATCTGGACCAAACAGGCTCAGTTGCTGCTTGGAATAGACTTAGATGTTGCCAAGAGAGGCCAGCAGAGGGCACTCTTGCCCAACACATGGACCTGCAGAAGGGGGACTTCCCAGCCTAGAGGGCCTGAGGCCCTCTCAGCAGGGAGGCCACTCTAGGATCACGTGTTGCCATTAGGCATCACCCTTGGCTCCATCTTATCAGATGGCTCACGTTTCACCTCAAATGTAGTCAACCTTCCCCCTCCCTTTTTTGTAGCCCATGTCCCCTTCAGAAGGCTCTGAGATAGTTCGGTGGGGGAAGAGGTGGGGCTGAACTGGCTCCTCCTGCGTCCCAGCCTTGTCCCTCACAAGGGGCCAGGAGCACAGCATGCCCAGAGGGAATGAAGAAATGACTCGTTGCCAGGGAAGGAGGACAGGCTGTGGAGATGCAATCCTTTATCTCAGATCATTCTCACTTAAAAAAAAAAAACTTTCCCCTTCTTCAGGAAGCCCCCACCACACCCCACACCCAACCTACGCTCTCACAGCTGATCCTGATGCTGTCGCCATTCCATGAAAGGTCTGTCACTTCTGGACTGGGAGCCCCTTGAGGGCAGGGTCCAAGACCACCTTGGTCTTGCTGTGGTCTTAACACTGTCCAGAGTGGGTGGATAAAGACAGAGCAAAAACTGACACTTACTAGCTGGATACATTAGTTCCTGGATCCAGGGTCCAGGATCCAGGAGCCTGGGTCCAGGAGCAGTCAGGAACCATCTTAAGTCTAGCACCCAAGTCAGACCTAATGTAGATGGGCAGTCACACCCAGGAGTGACCCCAACAATCCAGCCCTAGTTCCCAAACACCGGCCCTACCTTGCTCTCTGCTGAGGGACCTGTTACATCCTTTCTATTCACAAATTCTGGTAGGGACTGGGGGCTGTGGGTGGACTGAAAGGGGCAGAAATGAGAGAACCACTTTAAAAGTGCACTAGTGGATTTTAAACTGAGGGCCCCAGGTTTAAGGGGGCACACCCAGCACCAAAAATGTGGAAAGGCACACAAATCCCACCAGTCCATCCTAAACGAGATCAGTCCTGGGTGTTCACTGGAGGGACTGATATTGAAGCTGAAACTCCAATACTTTGGCCACCTGATGCAAAGAGCTGACTCATTTAAAAGATCCCGATGCTGGGAAAGATAGAGGGCAGGAGAAGGGGACGACCGAGGATGAGATGGCTGGATGGCATCACCCACTCAGTGGACATGGGTTTGGGTGGACTCCAGGAGCTGGTGATGGACAGGGAGGCCTGGCGTGCTGAGGTTCATGGGGTCGCAGAGTCGGATACGACTGAGCGACTGAACTGGAACACAAATCCCACACTAAGTATTTAATGAATGAGTAAATAATGTCCCCCTTGTAAAGGCCCCCACCCCAAGTAAAGGCCAACTGCAGTAACACTTCAGCGTTGAAACCCTGCTTCCTTCCTGCTAGGAGGTGCCATGTCATTTATTGAAAACAAAACAAAAACAAAACAGGGCAAACACATTTCTTAATAAGTGCAGTTTGTTAAAAAGTTCTGTTAAAACATATGGGTCAAGGAGAGGTAAAAATAATCAGAGGATCACTGTAGGAAAAACCTTTAGGTCTGGCACTGGGAGACCTCTGGAGAGGAGCAGTGGGAGAAACTTCATGTTCTAAAGGGTAGGAGACCCCAACTCCCTTTTCCCTCTCACCCCCGTAATCCCACGAGAAACTACCAAGACGCCCGGAATAAAAGGTTTCAAGTTCAATAGTCACACTCTCTCCAAATACAAAAAGCAGGTACAATTCAACTCAACACAGAAGCTTGTGTGCAAAGTTACGGGAAACTGAGACATTGTATAAAAAAGTTAGGTTAAAGATGATTCTGTGGTTTTGTGTGTGTTTTGAGGGTGTGGCTCTTCCTCTGTCACCTGAACTCAGCAAAGAAATGGTTATCCCGATGAAATAACAGCCGACCCACAGTAAAAACGGACAAGTTCTAAAAATTAAAAAAAAAAAAAAAAAGCATAATTACCAAAAATATCTGTCACTGCTTCCTCCCTCTGCATTTTGCTTTTTAAAACTTGTGTTTTTTTAAGTTTTGATTTTTTTTTTAAATCCTGAAAAGTACACAGTAAAACAGCTCCTGGAAGAATTTACAACCAACTGCATGAGAGTCTGGGAAGCTGAGGGCCTAGAGCAGGGCTGGGAGGAGAGGACAGGAAGGGGCCCTCCCCTCAGCCCTGTAGCCTCACTGTACGACCAAGGCCAAGGGACGGGGTCTTTAGTCAAAAAGGAGGAAGGGAGGAAGAGGAGGGTAAGGGGACAACAGAAAATAAAAGGTCATTGTTGCCTGTTGGAATCCAGAGGAAATGCCCGGCCCTGTGTGGGGGAAGAGCCCCTCAGAGGGGAGGCAGCCTGGGAGGACCCATCCCCCAGCACCACGGGACCCGGGAGGGATGGATGAGGAGGACGAGGTGGGCGCTGGTGGAGGGAAGCCGGCAGGGGCCTCCAGGGCACGTGGCTACTGTGCGCTTGTGCCCCCTGTGTGTTCCCCGGAGTAGCTCCCGTAGTCATAGTTCCCGTAGTATGGCGGCCACTGGCCCTGGTTCTGATAGTACTGGTTCCACTGCTGGGCGTACTGGGGAGAGAGAGAAACCAAGAACGCCACGTGTTCATCCAGACCCACATCTGGCTCCTCCCGACCACCCCCAACATGGTACTGTGACGACAGTCAACACATAGGTCTCCTGACAGAGAAACCAAGGTATGTTGGGAGGACAAGTGAATGACCTGAGGTAGCATGGGTGGGCAGTTTGAGACTGAGCCCAGGTCTCCTGGCTTGCCAACCTACTGCCCTTTCAAGTGTAGCTAGATGTGGGTGTTACACCACAACCAAAATACTCAAAAATAGGCACAGGGGCCTAGCACCAACCAATCAGAATGGACACTGGCCATGGTGCTGAAGCAGGGTTTGCGGCCCCTCTGCTTGCTGCGCTGGGGAGAGGAACCAGAGTGGCAGAGCCTACTCTTAGCAGCCAGTGTGGCAGTGGTCACCAAATGGAATGGCTATACTAGATGGACACCATCTTTTCAGGGATAAGCAAGGACACGAGTCTGGGAATACACATCCGTGTGGGGCCCCTTTTTACCTTCCCTGCTTCTGGCACTTACCTGTTGATACTGGTTATAGCTGGGCTGAGGGTAGGTCTGTGCCGCAGGGGGCGGTGGTGGGGTGTAAGGGGCTGGATTGTAGCCGCCGTAGCTCCCATAGTTGTAGGCAGGTGGTGGCGGAGGTGGAGGTGGTGGGGCTGTATAGCCCTGGCTGTACCCTCCCTGGTTGTAGGGAGGTGGCTGGCTGTAACTCGGCTGGAAAGTGAAAGGGGAAAAAAAAAAACAAAAACAACAACAGGTGTCTGTCAAATAGCCAGCTCAGCTGGGATGGAGGAAGGGCCTTTGTGTTGTTCGCGGGTTAAGAAGGGGGTAGATCAGCTCTGTGACCTGGCAGGACAGGGGAGGATGCAGAGCTCTATCCTGGACTCTAATCCCAGGCCTGAGACCCTTGGGAGCAAGGCACACAGCATCTCTTAAAAATCTAGGTGTTTCCCCACCCCCTGCGCCTGTAAAGTGAGAATCACAACAGGACTACCCCTTTGGACTGCCTTGTATATTCAGTAAGCTTATGTGCACACTCCATTGAGCACAATAAATGGTGGTATTTGTTACAGGAAGACCAGCTAAGGAAAACAGCAGTGGCAGTTCCTAAGTGCTTCCTATGTCCAGGCTGTATCCTTAACTCATCTGACCCCCGATCAACGCTCTGAGCTAGGTTCCACTGGCTTTGTTTTATAGAGAAAGGGGAAGCCAGGGAGGTGAAATCAACAGGGCCCAAGTCATATGTGCAAAAAGTCGTGACTTGCCTCTAGGTCCGCCTATTTCCAGAGCCTTGCCTGCAAAGCTATAACGTTATCTTTCCCTCACAGCAAACCTTGGAAGTGAGTTCTACTAACAACTCTAGGCCTTTATGAGGAAAACAAGGTTCTGAGAGGTAAAGCTGTTTGTCCAAGGTCACAAAACCAGAAGGTTGTGAGGCTGGGGTCTGAATTTGCACCTGCCCAACTCCTGTTCTAGGGAATATTCTGGTTAGACTGGGACTAGACCATGCGCCTGTATCCCCTGGCAGCTGCCTCCAGGCCTGGCAAGTGGAAGGCGCACAGTAAACGGCAACTGCTGGTTACAGGGCCCATGCACACCAGAGCTGAGAACTGGCTCTCTGAGAACTTGAGCTGAGCCTGGAGCTGCTTAGCAGTGAAGCTCTCAGGGCAGAGGTCAAGTCCTCACCAACCTCAGGGTCTGTCTCCACCTCCTAAAGACAAAGGGGTCACCCCTTCTAGCCTGGGCAAGAGGTAACGCCAACGCGGTGCTCTCTTGGGAATTCAGTGAGGCCAATGACAATACAGCCAAGAGAAATGCACTTGCTCGTGACAACAGTCGGCCCCGAGGGTGACAGAACAGGTAGGTTCCCCATTTACTCTGAGTCTGGAAGGATCTGGGAATATTTAGGGTCTGTTCCAGCTGAAAGCACTGGCAACAAAGGGAGAAAGGGCAGGGCTGGCGCTAAGAGTGAAGACCTGTGGCCCCACCTCCTCTCACCTGTACACACACACATGCTCATCCTCTCACCTGTGGAGGGCTGTAGCTGCTGACAGGAGGGGTGCTGGTATTGGCGCTCGAGCCGGGGATGCTGCTGTTCTTGTTGTAGCCGCTGGCCCCGGGGGTTCCTAGCAGGGCTGTAGGTGGGTGGCGGTGGAGGCTGCTGTGGCGGCGGCTGTGGTGGTGGTGGCTGCTGTGGCGGAGGCTGTTGCTGGGGAGCCCGGTTGTAGCTGCCTCGGTTGTTGGAGTTGTTGTTGTCCCGGCTGTTGTTACCCCAGCGGTTCTGATTGTAGCCACCACCTCCACTGCGGTTGAAACCTGCATTGGAGAAGCAGATAAGAGGCCCCACTGTTCTGACTGGTTAAGACCCTCAGGCGTCGGGCTGTCTTGGGGACTGCTGGGGCTCCAGCATGACCATGCACAGAGCAGGTCCAGTGAGCAAGTCAAGCAGCTCCTCTGGCCTTCCCCAGAGCCCTAGGAGAGCCCAGTCATCAAGGCCTACTGACAGGTCTGTCCTGCCCATTGGACTGTGGGCCTGGAACCAGGGCTGCTTTTGTTTCCACTGTGTCTGCAACATCTAAGTGCTTGGCCAAATGAGCCAGCCTCTCCCCAAGTCTTTGGCCCGGAATCCTTTCCCCAGCCCACTCCTGGTGGCTTCAGAACCTTAGCTTAGGCATTAGCACTTCTGGGGGCCTTTTCTGAGCCCTCTCCTCTGCAGGCTCAATCACTGGAGCTCACTGTACCCCTGGGGTTTCCCATTCAACCCAGCATCCTTCTGGACTGACACTAAAGGGTGACAGTGTCTGGGTCATGGCTCTGTCCCCTAAACCATCCAACACAAGACTGAAACACAGTAGGGCATGCTTATTAAAATCATGACCATACACTTCAGACATAACTTATTGACTAAGAACTTGGGCTTTGGATCCATCACTTAATAGCAACCATGGATTCACCTGGGTGAATTGAGCAAATTAATCCCTTCAAGCCTGTTTCTCCATTTGTTTTAGAAGCAAAAACAGTCCTAATATTTGCCTTGTGCCAGGTCCTGAGGTGGGACCCAGGACTGGCCCTTCTTCTCAAGGAGCTCATGGTCAGATGAGGGGTAGGAAAGACTCACAAAAATAATAGCAAGGCCTTCAGGGGTAATGTTGGTGGGGGGTGAGGGGGTGGGGAGGGAAGAGATGACAGTGGGAGTTTCCCTGAGGCCCCAGACTTTATCTCAGTTTTCTACCAGGGCTCAGCCAACAGCCGGTGCCACGGAAATACCATCTGCTGACTGAGGAAGCAGTCAAACCCTGACCCCGGAACCACAAGCAGGAGAGTTCAGTGTGAGATGTCTCACCTCCTCGGTAGTTGCCTCCTCCACCGCTGCCTCCTCCTCGATTTTGGAAGCCTCCTCGGTTGCCCCCCTGGGGACCTCGGTTGTCATAGCGCTGGAAACCGCCGCCACCCCCGCGGCCCCGGAAGCCACCCCCGCCTCGGTTGTCAAAGCGCTTTTCAGGCGGTGGTCCAGCCCCTGCGGCCCTCCCTCGTTGTACTGCCTCACCAGCTTGTCTGCTTCCTCTCGCTGCAGCTCAATGAACAGCACCTCGTCCAGGAAGTCCCCAACGTCAGGCAACGTGAAGTTGGCTAGGAGGAAGGGAGGGTGCCAGAGGGAGAGGAAAGGTGGTCAGCACCTTCTGAGGGTTAGTCTCCTTCACCCCCAGGACACTGGTCTGAGCAACAGAGGAGAGAGGGTCCCAAGCTCTGCCTCCCTGACAACAATCAGGGTCTAACAATGACCCTCTTCTTTTTCTGAAGAGGTGACTAAACTCCATCAAACCAGTGTTTGATACCCCAGGAACAAGCCAGTCAAGGGGAATCACCATCCTTGTTTATTATGGAGAAGCCTCACTGAGGCTTGCTCAGCCAGTCCACCCAGTGGGTGCCAGGGGCAGAAGGCCACGCAGGTCTCCCACACCCTGCCCTAGCCCCATCTAATCTTAAAAGCCTGCCGCACAGGGGTATGGGCGGCTCTTTCACTCACAGCTGTACTATACAGGCAAGGGACAAAGCAGAAGCGAAGAAAGAACAAATTCAAAAAAGAATACTCAAGCAGCTGGGGCGGGAAAAACGGGATAAGACACTTTTCCCCTTAAGGGCCTTGCCATGATGCCCCCCTGGGAACCGCTCATATCCTACCTTTCATTTCTAAGACCGCGTGATCTGGGACATCCTTCCCTTCTTCGTCAGTTCGCTTTATTGTTCGGTCTTTCAGGTCCTCATCAGTGGGACAAATTACAATAGCTTTGCGCTGGAAGCCTTCAAATGGTCTCATTTTTCGTCTCTGGGCTGACCCATAAACATTTGTCTAGGGGTAGGTATCAGAAGAGGCAAGAGGTGGCACATTACAAGTTGGTTTTTCCTCTGCAGGGTATTATGTGGGCCAGGGAGTGAGAAAAGGATACCAGTTCTCCTAGCAGAGAAACTCAGTAAACTGCTCCTTCTTCACTTCTAAGATTCTTGAATCTACCCTCAGAAAATGAAGTGACTTGGGAAAGTGGCTGCTGACAGTCACAGGACAGGAGATTCCTAATGTCAGGCTTTGCTTTTTAATCCTATTTGTTCTTGGTATTGTACATTACAGCTCTCTTGGCCCCTATTCTAAAAGTAGCATATGCTTACTGTAAAAAAAAATTCAGAGTACAAGGTGTAAAGTATAGAGTAGGAAGCCCTTCATCCACCTACTGCTGCTATTCCTACTTCCCAGAGATAACCTGCATTGAATTTCTTATGTATTTTTAGAAGTATCTGTGTGATTCTTAAAACCAATGGAATCAAACAACACACACTCTTCGGAAGCCTTTTTTCTCTCAACATTAATCATTTTTCTGTGCTGGTGCTCTCCTTTTTTGGCCATGCCGTGCAGCTTGCATGATGTTAGTTCTCCAACCAGGGATTGAACCCCGGCCCTAGGAAGCAAAAGTGCCAAGTCCTAACCATTGACTGCCAGGGAATCCCTGGTGTTCTCCTTTATTATTTGTAGAACAGATGCCATAATTAACCAGCCCCTCTGACAGTTGTGTAGATCATCTTCATCAACACTGTTTCTTTTACCCCGAGTCCTGCTCTGAAACGCCAGCAGCACCCACAGCTTCTAAATTAGGGTGCTTGGTAAGCCAATAGTGTGTGCTGTTTGCAAGTGCAGTTTTGCTAGTAACCTTCTCTTTGCTTCTTCTAGATGGCTGAGTGGGTCCTGGGCTGGTCCTGGCAGAGTGATACTCTAGGACACACCTGATTGAGAGCACAACAGCTGCCATTCACTGCGTACCTCCCACATGCTGGGCCCTTTGGGGCTGGGGGCCAGATCCATCAGACCCCAGTGGTCCAAGGATTCAGCCTATGTACCTGAATCACTTGGACACTACTGAAAAAGACAGCAGCTGGAACCCCTCTATAGGGGTCTTCCTCAACCCCAGTCTCTGGAAGTGGGGCCCAGACACACATATGGGTGTCCTTTTCACATTCTGACACACAAAAGAACTGGAGTGTTAAGGAATACTGCATTTAAACAACTTTCAGTGGCCCTGAAAGGTAATCAGGGAGAAGCCACAGAGGGGAACAAATCTGTAAAGAGGCCTGCATGTACAGACATACAAACAAATGTTATGTTTCAAGATGCAGCCTAGCGGGGTGGAAAAAGCTCAGCATCGAGTTCCAGTGTGGCTACTCACTCACCACGGCCAGTCCGTGTTGTTGCTTCACCCATGAAATGCGGGAGAAAAGCCTCTCTCCTGAACTTGGTGAAGACTGACCGGAAAAAGGACCACAAAGCAACTGACCATGTGTGAGGGATCCCTGGAGTAGGGGCTCCGTTGTGGCCTCCAAGATGGAAGCTGCCCAGACAGAGACCAGTGGTGCAGGGCAGAGGCTTGGCACACCCCCGGATCTAAGGTGACCTGGTCAAGTCACACCACAGGGCCCTGAGTGAGTGACTTCCTCTCAGAGCCTCAGTCTACCTACTAAGTCTCAAACCCTGAAAGGGGGGAATAAGAGGAATATCATATGGTCACTACTAAGACTGAAGGAGCTCAGGCGAGTAAAGCCCTTGCTTAGTCCAGGGTCTGGCTCACAGCAGACACTCAACAAATGGAGGTAATGGTTGGTGTGATGGCTGACGGTTGGTGGCCATCACTGGGTGGGCTGCACTGGCTCTTCTCACTATATGGTTGAGTTCAAGCAACCTGGACCAGGCGAAGGTCAAGCTATGGTGATTTCCCATCAGAAGGACAGGAACGGCAAGTCAGTGTAGAAATCTAGGCTCTGGGGAAGAGGCTCGAGGTTGAAATTGCAGCTGTGCCCTCTATTTGTGAGGATGTAGAGAAGTCACCTAATTAGTCTGAGTCTCAAATTTCTGCATCTGAAAGACGGAGATCCTATCACCTTCCCCTGGCTCTGGTGGGGATTTGCAGATGTGGAAATGTCTGGCAGGGAAAGAAGTCTGAAATTGGGGCCAGCAGGACTGACGCTGTCCTGGGAGAGGCTTCCCAATAGGGAGCATCAAGGAAAGTTAAGTTTGAGGAGAAGATGAAACACAAGAGAGCCTATTCCAAAAACACAAGGAACAGAAGCTAGGATGGGGATCAGCCAGAGGCCAGGGACTGCAGTGCACACCTGTTGGGAGATCTGGTCAGTGGGTGTTCTCTAAACCAACCCGACCCCGTGGCTCTGACACACACAGCAGTTAGAGGGTCTTCCTTGTTTCCCAGGGAAAATGTATCAACCTTCATTAGGGGTGGAGGTGAAGGCATACACATGCAGTCATCTGTGCCTTTAGCCACATAAATGGTGAAAAGGCACACTGGTTACAAAGGAAAAGTCAAGTCCTTCTCCTCGCTGCTCTTCCTAGGCTCCATTCCTAAAAGCGAATCAGGTGGCATCTGGTCATAGGAAGATAGAATTTGACTTCCAGCTAAATAATGAAGCTTCCTCCTGGCACACAACCCAGATGGGCGGGTGCCAGGGGTGAGTGTGGTCCCAGACATTCTGTGGACAACTGATGGACAGTGGACACTGTTTGCTTGCCCATAAGAAATGATCAGTGATCCTATTCTGATTCCTCTGAACCTGAAGGATGTGGATAAATGCCTCTTGGAGGTTTTCTATGAAGCAGACCCGCCCTGTCCACGTCCTGATGAGGAGACAGAGAAGAGAAGCATTGCTGTCCAGAGGGGCCAGTCCCCACAGCTTCTTGATGGGAAGTACAGGGAAGAGCAGACGGGACTCCTCAACAGTTGGCCTCTGTCCTGGGAAGTGGTTAGGCACCAAGGGATGGCTCCTCAGACACTTCAGAGCTGAGGTGCTGAGAACCCTCGTGGTGATGGTTTCAAGACTGCACCTCCCTCCCCTCACTCCTTGGCTTGGGGAAAGGAAGAGCATCTAAGCTACACAAATACTTGGCTTTCCTAGAGGGAAGGGAGTTAGCTGTTGGTGGCTGTTGCCACAGCAAACAGTGAGGTCAGAGCCCCTGGGCTGGCCCGGCACTGCTGTGGTCACTGGGGGGCTGCTGGTGGCTGTTGCTAGGAGACCAACACAACAGCTAGGTCAGCTTTTCCAGCTGTGTGGGCTCCTGCTGCCTCATTCCTGCTTCTCTCAGTCCCACCCTGCTTGAAGATGCTGACTCGAAGGAGGTCTGGGGCTGTCTGTATTCCTTGCCTCCTGGCTACTCCCCTTCCTCTGTGATGTGGGCCAAAGGACAGGGGTTGGGTTTCTCCGAGCAGCTGCCTGGGTAGTTGTGGTGTGTGGCAGTCTAAGGCAGGCAGGAGGGGACACAGCAGGCTGCTCAAAGCCTGAAATCTCTAAGAGACACTGTCTCCTGTCAACTGTCCTCCTTCCATAACTCAACAAGGTCAGGCTGGCAGCAGGAGAAACATGCGTGAATCCTACAGAAGCAAGCTTAAAGCTGTTGACTGAAGAGTTCACTCTGGGCTCAGCGTGAGGTAAATCCAGTAGAATGAACCACATGTGCAGACACAGAACTGGCGAGAGTGTCAACAATGGAATGGGCTGAGGTTCTGGGGTTGGGGAGGACAGAAGAAACCCCCTCTTCTCCAATGCCTGTTCACACGAGGCAGTTTACTCTGGGTCCCCACAGTAGCCTTGGGTCTCTGTTTCATGCAAAGGCATGGCACGTGCCTATGGGGATGCCAAGCAGGAGTACAACCAACTCGAGCTGAGGCAAGGTTAATGATGCTGTCATATTGTAGCCTCTGGTCATTTGCCTGGCCTGGCTCTGGATTCTTAAGAGAACTCCTAGCCTCAGACCTCAACTCTGGGAGTGGCCTGGGCCCTCACTTATGGCCCTTAGGGGCCTTCTCAGAAGCCTCCAGGAGGGCAGGTCTGCTGCCTCACTGAGGCCAGCTCCTGCTCTGCATCTGGTAGGCCAGGGACAGGCCAGACAGTCTCCCATTCCAGAGGATTCCCACTGGCACCTAAAAGAGCCACTTGAAGCAATGTGGCCTATCGCTGCTTTTTCTCCTCAGCTGTCCCACAGCTCTGACACCCACAGGATCTGAAGAGGACACTCGGGTCACCAAGGAACGAAGGCAAAGATACCCCCACCTCGAAACCTGGCCTTTCCTGGCTTCTGTAGGCACATTCCCCTCTCAAGAAGGGGCATTTTGAGGGTTACACTAGGTAACAGGAAACCCATAAAAGCCAAACGTGGGGAGGTCAGACCACTCAGGAAAAACCAGAGAAGGAAAAAGACAGTGCTGGGCTGAGATCCAGGGGCTGCAGGGACTTTGCCTGCAGCCCCAATCCTGGCTCTGGGAACCCCATCTAACTGAGGAGTCAGCTACACATCGACCTACCCCTCACTGCCAAGGCTGATGGGGGAGGAAATGCCAGGGTCTGGCCGAGGGCCTGCTCTGAATCTTCTACACACACATCTACCCACACAGGCTTTTCTCATACACCCTTTTTTGATGTTTAAGGCAAAACAGGTCAAACCACTGGCTTCAGACCTCTTTTCAGGCCTCAGTAACCTCTGGTTTGGGGCCCCAGGTCAATCCTCCAATCTGTGGTTAGCCAGAGAACCCTCCTCCCCACCCCGCCACACCTTCAGAGTTTGCGTTCTGTTGCCTTGCTGTTGGCCTGGAGCACTTGGCCTGACCTGCATGTTCCTTCACCAGGAAGCCAGCAGCCCTGGAGACCACAGGGGCACCTGGAAAAGCCCTGGACCCTGTCCTGAGCGACTCAACACAAGCTGAGGGCCAACAGTGAGTCTTTACAGTGCTCAGCAGTTCTGTGCCTGGCTGAGGGGCTGGGGGCCTGACCTTCAGAGAAAGCCCATTTTGCAATGTTGGATGGAGATGTTAAGACAATTTACCCCTAGGATTATGAACATTCTCCACCAGGCCCTATATGTGAAATGGGTTTCACAGCTGATTTAACTAGCAAACAAAAAAAGCGAGACAGGGAATACTTGTGGTATCCAAAAAATAATTCTCAAGGTATGGACTACAATTCCAAAATGCCCTGACAAGAAATGGGGCAAGGTGAGGCCAGAGTTAAACAAAGTCTTCAAAGGGGAAGAAGGCTGGCTGTACACATTATGATGGGGCTGGGCTGGGGCAGCAACCCTGAGTGGCTCTTGGACTACCCTGTGCCCAAGCACCCCTTCCCCATAAATGCAGTCTAATATCAGCCCAATTAGTTGTATCGAAATTTAGTATTATGGGATATCTGTCTTCACAAATGTCAGTCTTTAGGGCTTAATCCCAGGGTTGCAGCATCAGTCACTAGACAAAAGTACACCTTTCCAGGGAACTCCTTGGTGGTCCAACGGTTGACACTCCACATTTCCACTGTGTGTGTGTTCCCCTATTTGGGGAACTAAGACCCATCCTCCCCCTCCCCCACCATGCTGCACAGTGTGGCCAAAAAGAACTCAAGGAAAACAAAACAAAACAAAACACCCACCTTACAAGAAAATTAAAAGTAGGCCTTTTACATGTCCACCTCCCAGAAAAGCAGAGCCCAGTATAAATCTTGTACCCCTCCCTACAACAGAAGAGTGGCAACAGTTCTGCACGCCTGGCCAACTTTCAGTTTCTTAGCTAACTGTTTCATCAGCAACCCAGATTTCCACTCTCAGTATCTAACTGGCAAGACTGTTTAATCTATCTGTCATGAAGAACCATCACCAACTAGTAGTCTTTTATTTTTGTCTTCAGTTCTGTGTATTGCTTTCAAAGGTTGGATATTAAGGAATCAATGTTTCAACACTGAACACTAGATTACCAGTGTATTATAAAAGGATATAATGCAGGAACAACCTGATGGAACAGACGCAAAGGGCAAGCTATGTGGAACATGCCACCCTCCCCGAATCTCCACTATTCACCAACCCAGAGCTCTGGCTTGTTTTCTGTTAAGATGCTTTCTCCTATGCAAAGTACCTTGATCCCTTGGAGTTTCCAACTACCTTTCTTTCTTTTCTTTCTAAAACGTTGTGAGTTAGTTGGGTAAATAATGGATCCATCTATCTATCGCTGCTCCACATGGCTTGTGGGATCTTAGTTCCTCTACCAGGGAGTGAACCCAGGGGCTTCCTGCAGTGGGAGTGTGGCGTTCTAATCCTGGATCACCAGGAACTCTTTTCAACCACCTTCTGATCAATCACTAAAGCCAGCTCCAACCTCACCAGGAGCCCTTTAAACTCATGGTAGCCAAGCACTCAGGGCCACACTCATGGAAGGCACTCTAGTTAAGGCTGCCGGATCAGCAGTGCTACTTAGTTTATATATTTGCACATGTATACAAAACCTGTTACTTGAGAAAGCCTTCAGGACAAACGTCAAGGATGATGTCTCACGGGGTACTAACAAGGAACTTTAACCGTTTGGCTCGGTCATACTTTTAATGTGAAGAACCCTGGTCTTCAATGAAATGCAGGTAGAAAATACATGCCATATACATGTACCTGACAGTCATAAAAACATGCTGAGAGGCTGGGACAGATCCATTCTGTAGATTAACAACAACCTCCAGCTACTACATGCCAGTCTCCATGTTAGGTGTGTAGGCACCATTTTGAGCTGTTTTCAGATCAGGAGGCAACAGTCAAAGGATAAAGGCCGCTGCCCACAGGCATGCAGCTAGCGAGTGGCAGAGCTGGGATTCAAGCCCAGGTCTGTTTGGCTGAGAAATCTAAGCCATTCCATTTCACACAATTGCTCTCACCTGACAATGTTCTTTTGGGCTGCTGTGGGCTTAAACCAGGTCTGGATTGCTGCCCACTGAACCCCCGGCAGACTGGACTCAGAAAGTTAAGAGTCTGGGACTGTGCCACCATGTATAGCTGACCTCTGACCAATACTGTAGGCCAAGAGCATTATGGGGAAAAAAAAAGAACCAGAGAAGACTTCCCAGGTACCCAAACAGCCCATTCCCTCTCCTAGGGGACGATGGTCACCAGGAAGTACCTGATCTAGGATATAGTTGCGCTTCTTCCGGGCAGCAATCTGGATAAGGCGGTTGAGGCACTGAGTGGCCTGCTGGATCAGGGCGTCCCAGCGGCCGGCGTAGTTTCGCTGACGGCGTAGGCCCATTACCTGTGGGCAGAGAGTGGTGAGGGGTGGGTGGGGGTCCTGTTTGCTAGGCAGCAGGCAGTTGGGGTGGGGTGGGGTCGAGGGTAAAGAGGGGCTGCGCTTACCCGCATCTTATCCATGATGGCATTGGTACCCAGGATGTTGTACTTCTTGGAGGGGTTAGAGGCTGCGTGTTTGATGGCCCACGTGGTTTTGCCAGCAGCGGGCAGGCCCACCATCATTAGAATCTACGAGAACAGGACCAAGAGGGGTGCTGTGAGCAGTGTGTGCAGCCTGGCATCACCACTCGCTGGGGACCATGAGGGTGACTCTAAACCTCACAGCCACCTCTGGGAAATGGAGGCAGTAACAGTGTCTACCTCACAGTATTGCTGTTGCGAGTGAAAGAGATGAGGGTTGTGAGATTTTCAGCAGAGGGCCTGCTGTTATCATGAATATTAACATTTCTGTTTAGGCAAGATCCAGGGGCGTCTGACAGGGAAAGGCCCATGGAATAGGCACAAGGAATGGTACAATATTCCTGGAGTCTCAGATGGGGACAGATTGTATGTGCAAGGACAAGCACCATTTCTAATTAGTACCTTTAAAATTTGGCAAACACTGGATGCAAGTAAAATGCGCAAGAAGAGGAAAATAGTTTGAGGCTACTAACAACAAATTTGAAAGAGGTGTTCATGTGGTTAAGATAAAAGTTCACCAAAAACTGTTAAGGGTAGGGTATCAAAATGCTTACTTATAATGTAAGATCTCAACAATAAAATGTGTGTATAACTGGTACCTAATACAGAAAAAGCATAGGATAAACTTCAAAACTCTTAAAATGAAACATTTGTAGATGGTGGAATTACGGGAAACTCTCCTTTATATTTCTTAATTTTCTAGAATAAACACAAAATCACTTATGCACCAGAAAAACAAAAATTGAGAATCAAGACCAGGAGTACAGCTTTTGCAACCAAATCAAGCTCCAAGCCCAGGTGCCATTTTTGTTCTCAGACAGGCTTAGGCAGGAGTGTGGAGCCACACAACCTCCTCCAAGAACCTGCTCACCAAAGTGTCTTTGCACCTTTTTTTTGCTAGAAGGCCTCCTTTCTCAAGATTTTGACCTCACTCAAGGAACAGTGTGACAACTTCTGGGATCTTTCTGGTATTTAGTTATGACAGTCCAGTCCTCTTTAGCCTAAGCCACAGCCATACCCCACTCTCCCCATGCTCCTCCACACTCAGCTGCAGGCAGGCCTCCTGTCTAGGCGGCAGTGTGGCTCTGCAGAGGTGGCCACCCAGGCAGGCTTCCAGGCCCCTTACCTCACACTCTGCCTTGCTCTTTGGTCCGACGGTACCCCGGATGCGCTCACTCAGGGGAAGGTGCTGGATGAAGGTGAAGCCTGGGAGGACAGAACAGTAGGGCTCTGCCCGCTGCCCGAGATTGAACTCCACCGCACAGTTCTTCACCAGGACGTGAGGATAGAGGGCCTGACCCCCTAAGGCTTCCTTCTGGATTCGGAAGGCAATGCCCATCCACTTCCCATTTTTGGTGAAGGAAAGTTCCACATCATTTCCACATTCAAAGTCCTAGGGGAAAAAAGTCAAAGAAAGGTAAGTTCCAATGCTCTGCGTAAGGTACGAGGAACCATGAGTCAGGGAGCAGATGTAAGGGGTGGAAACAGCTTGCGCCCCACATTCAAGTGCAGCCCTCCTCAACATATAGATGTGCCCGCCAGCCCCAAGGAATGGCTCAGACCATATGCAGCCCAAGGCCCTCTTTGGCCATAACCCAGAAGTGGATGTGAAGTGTGTAGTTTTAGGAAGTTCCAAATAGTTGAGTCTTGTGCCTAGCCTGAGATGGAGAGGAAGCTGTCCTGTCTGTTCTCAACTCCCACAAGATAATGGATGGAAAGAAATTCACAGCAGGGCCTGTTAAGTCAAGCCTGGCTCCACAAGTGCATCCATTTATATGTTCAACACATGCTCCCTGAGTTCCTGCTCTTCTTGATGCATATTCTAGTCATCTGAGCCTGACAAGAGTTCAGAGCCTAGTGGGGAACCAGACAAGAACATTATTCTAATTCAGTGAGAACACCCACGCAGGATCAAGATTCTCTGACGAGGACCCTGTAAGCCAAGTCCTGAACAATAAATGGGAACAAGCCAAGTTTGGGGTGAGAGAAGATGGTCCTTAAGAGAAATGCTTATGTACAAGTCTGGCAGTGAGAGACACAGGGTCAGACCGGCTGAAGCATAAAGAACTGGGAGGTGGTTAACTTCAGGTACAGCCAGCAGCTGGAAGAAACCATATTCATTAATTCAATAATTCACTGAGTCCTTACTGATCAGCTGAGGTTTAGTGTCAAGATCCTGTTTTGGAAGGTAGAAGGCTTCAGTTCTATCATTTACTACTACATCTTCAGTCTCCTTATCAAAAAAGATTCCACAATACAGCAGAGTTGTGCTAAGGACTAAACAGGTTAATGTATTTCCTACAGTGAGAGCACAACAAGTGGGTGGTCTCACTCCCAGATGCCAGACACTGCTCTGGACTGAAGCGTGGGGGCAGGGAAGGAGTTCAGATTCCTGCTGATGGCAGCAGAGCAGAGCCCTGACTTGTTCCTAAGAGCAGAACTGCCTGATCAAAACTGTGTTTCACAAACATCACTTCAGCTGCAGGGCAAAAGTTAATAACTAAGGAAGACTCAAAATTTGGGGTCATAAGCAGACGGGAGCAAAGGCTGAGTGGTATTCCTTCCCCTCCTGCATGCAGAGACCACCTTGGGACTTGCCTTTGAACAGCTGTGGAAGCCCCCTTCCCCCAGGGAGCCTCCTCGCCACCCTCCTCAGTGGTCACAGGGCATAGTTCTACATGGGCCTTTGTGTCTCTAAGCGCCCATACAGGTAGAGGTCATGCAGGGCAGACACACAGACATCTGCTGGACTAAATCCTGCCTCAATTCCTACAGTATGGTCCCTCCTGTATCTTCTCACCTGAGCAAGAATCGCCCAGGTCACTTTTGCTCTGTCGTGGAACTGAACATGGCAGGGGCTAACCTTTCTAATGTCCACCAGCTTCAACTATAGGAACTTACCTCCCTGTACGGAAACCAGCACCCTCAACTGACAAATCCGGCTCAACAGGGCCAACAGTCAAGGAGGCAAGTATAACTGTGTCACTTCTGCTAAAACGTCCCTGGGTGCCACTCTAGGGCCTAAGGACCCAAAGTCCTAGCCTGGCACTGTTCAAAGTCTGTGTTTTCACAGCCTCGCCTCTCACACCTCTCTGTGCTGTCCCCGAGGCGCCAAGTATTTCACTCCTTATAGTTCACTGAAGTGAGCTATAATATCCTCTCCACCTGGAAGGTCATCTGGTCCTGTTTTGTGAATGCTGAGAACTCAAGCTCTGACACCAATGTCCTCCCTACTAGTTCCCCTTCAGTCACTGATTTTTCACACCCCTTCTTAACCCTTCGCTCTGAATCTTTTAAAGTGATGCCATCACTTCATGGCAAATAGATGGGGAAACAGAGAAAACAGTGACAAACTTTATTTTTTGGGCTCCAAAATCACTGCAGATGGTGACTGCAGCCATGAGATTAAAAGATGCTTGCTCCTTGGAAGAAAAGTTATGACCAACCTAGACAGCATATTAAAAAGCAGAGACATTACTTTGCCAACAAAGGTCCATCTAGTCAAGGCTATGGTTTTTCCAGTAGTCACGTACAGATCTGAGAGTTGGACTCTAAAGAAAGCTGAGGGCTGAAGAAATGATGCTTTTAAACTGTGGTATTGGAGAAGACTCTTGAGAGTCCCTTGGACTGCAGCTGGAGATCCAACCAGTCCATCTTAAAGGAAATCAGTCCTGAATATTCATTTGAAGGACTGATGCTGAAGCTGAAACTCCAATACTTTGGCCACCTGATGTGAAGAACTGACTCGTCGGAGTAAACTTTGGGAGTTGGTGAGGACAGGGAGGTCTGGAGTGCTGCAATCCATGGGGACGCAGAGTCGGACCTGACTGAGCAACTAAACTGAACTGAATGATCCTTTAAACAAAGGAAACTGAGCACAGAATCTTAAAAAACAGAAGTAAAGATGAACTGGTTGAAGCAAGAGTCAAGGCCCAAAGTTCCCAAGTGCCACACACTCAGAATGTCACACCCGAATGAGAGCTTGGGGAACATAGTCACGCTGATGACACATTAAACTGCTACAACCTCTCTGGAGTTGGAGTAGTCTTGACAGTAGCTATCAAAAATTAAAACTATACCTCTGACTCAGAATTTATGCTTTCAGTAGCATATATCCTACAAGTGTATGCCCACAAGAATGCAAGAATGTGCAAACTATTCACTCCAACACCACTAAATGTGCTCCAACAGGGAAGTAGGAGACTAAATCACACAGGACGTCCATGAATGGGAATATGAAAAGCCCTCCAAGATACTCTGGTAAGTGGGAAATGATAAGCTATCACTGCAGCATCAACTGTTCCAAGAAATAACTTTCAGGTCCACCAGGGGAAACTGACACCTACATTAGAATGCTAGGAAGCCACTAAGTAAAATGATGAGAAATTAACCAAATGTCTATTAAGAGAGGACTGATTATATAAATATGGTAGATCAACACAATGACTGCAGACTATATATAAAGAACAAAGTAGTCCTCTAGGTAATGATATTTAAAAAACCTCTTAATATAGTTAAACAAAGATAGATATAGAATAACATGTGTAATACGCTACCTTTTGTGTAAATAACCACCACCTTTCCTGTATTTTGATAAAGAAATGCTGAGTACCAGCAGGCTTCTGTGTAGGGGGAGGGCATATGTGAACCAGGGGAAGGGTCTGAAGAAGACTTTATACTATATATTTTTCTGTATGTCTGGATATTTTTGAAATCCATAAGAATTTATTAACTATCCAACAGTGTTTTAAATTGAGCTAGATTTATACTTTCTGTGCAGACAGGGGAAAGATAGCTGAGATTTACTGTTAAATTGAAAAAAATGAGAGGTTTGGAACAGTGTGCAGAATATAGACATGGTTAATTTTTATTCAAGAAAACATGCTTTTTATTAAAAAGATAATGAGGTCATGACTGACAAAAGAAGACTAAGAAATTGTTTTAGACTAAAAAGACATGACAAGAAAATGCAATCAGTGATCCTGAACTATAGACCAAATTGCTCTAAAGGATACGGTTGGGACAGCTGACAAAACTTAACTGGACTGTGGAGTAGATAATAGCATTAAATCAACATTAAATTTGATTACTGTGGTTAAGAGAATAGCTTTATTCTTAAGAAATGCATACTAAAATATTAAGGAATAAAGACAGAAAGTAGGCATCTTACTCTCAAATAGGTCAGATAAAAATCATATACATACACATACATATATTTGAGAAAAATGGTAAACAAACTTTAGAATCTGGACAAGGTTCTATGAGAATTCTATGGCTTTTCTTTAAGTTGGAAATTCTTTCAAAGAGGGGAGAAAAAGAGACAGAAAGAAAAAAAGAGTACCGTGTATATAAATATGAAGGAGAGAAAGAAGGAGGGAGCGGGAACAAGGCCAAGAGGAAGTATCCACCTGGCTAACCACTCTCCCTGGGGCTTCATGGCACATTTTTACAAACATTTAACTTCCAATGATCATAGTGTTAAAGAGTATTTCCTGAGCATTCATTCTCTGCCAGACACTGTTTTAAGTGCTTCTCATGGTTTATCTTAATGACATCACATGAAATTCTGAAGTAGGTGTGAGAATTCCCACTGAGAGGAAACTGAAACACAGGGAGGGCAGGGCTGTGAGTCGAAAAGCAGGGACTGGGTCTGGGCCTAGGGATTCTGGCCCCAGAACCATCAGTCACACTCTATACCTCTGTGAGTACTGGCTACTGCTCTTGGGAACTAAAGTTCAGCAGCAGTTCAGGTTTCTTCTGCCTTGTTCTGGTTTGCGTCCACCCCATCCTCCTAAAAGGCAACGCACTACTGGAAGCCTGGCTAAACCAACGAGATGAAGGAAGGGAGAAGTTCTAGGATGAGATGATGCTAAAGTGGGGGCAGGAGCCAACACCACTGCCCTTGAGAACAGATAGGCTATTTCATGGGCTTCCCAGGTGGTGCTGGTGGTGAAGAATCCGACTGTCAATGCAGGAGACACAAGAGACAAGGGTTTGATCCCTGGATCAGGAAGATCCCCTGGAGAAGGAAATGGCAACCTGCTCCAGTATTCTTGGAGAAAATTCCACGGATAGAGGAGCCTGGCAGGCTACAGTCCATGGGCTTGAAGAGATTTGGACACAATTGAGCACCTGCCATGCTGACTATTCCACAGCAAAGAGAAGAAATTCCTTAGTTTGCTTAGGCAATGTCATGCTGGTATCTAGAAGTTGTGCATGTCTGACATCCCCAAACATCTTCAGGATGCCATCTGAAAACTTTGCACAAAAGACCAGAGGGAGAAGAATGGCAGAATCTTGCACAAAATGACCACGAACATTTCAGTGTGTCAAAGAGAAACAGGTATGGTGAGAGCGGCTGGACAAAGGGCAGACAATGGACAGAGGTATTCTGAAAAAGATGTTGCAGGTTGACCTCACAGGACCAACATTTGGCTCTGCCAACTCCCATGGGCTGCCAGCACTCACCGCAAAGCAGCCAATTACATCATTCTCTGCAAACTTGTCTCCATAGTTTTCAAAGCGGCTATTGGTGGACTTCTTCCCAGTGCCTCCGTAGCCATAGGAGAAAGGCTCTTCGCCTGAGGGAAGAAACAAGCAAAGGCAGGTTAGACCTGTGATGGTCACAATGGCCTTTACAGCAGTTACAAAGTTTTAAATTAAAACAAATAAAAGAAACATTTTCTTTGCCAGTTTTAGAATCAGGTGCTTTTCGGGGAGGAGTTAAGAAAGCTTCCATTGAAAGGAAGCCCTTCATCATGCAGAGTTTCTGAGGGTTTGATGGCTTTAGGTGTTAAGTCTGAGAGTTGGAGCTGACCTGAACTGCTTTCAACAGAAATGGAGAACTGGGGGAAAAAAGGGAGGAGGGAAAAGAGAAGCTGGGATGGAGGAAGGCTGTACACTAAGGCACATTTCTTCCCGGTGACATTCAACATTCAGTTAAGTCTCCTAACGGTGTCTGTTTTTGGTGTCAATGAGTTTTGGTCAGAAATCAGTAAAGGGGTTTTGCTTCTGCAGACCATGAGGTTTAACCCATAGGAAAGGTACCAATTTCCTCAGGCTACACAACTGGGTTCTGAAGAAAGATGACTCAGACCCCAAGGGCCCTGGCTGACATCTGAGTTACAGAGATATTAGGCTAGAAACCTAAGTTCTGCCAGTAAAGCAGGTGCCAACAAGCATGAATTCCAGGCCCAGCTCTAGCCTGAATCAGCTGTGTAACCTGGACATCTGCTTGACTCTTCTGGGCTTTGTATCTTTATCAACTATTCTCCATTTACATCTCAAAACTGAAACAAAGATAAAAGGAGATGACATATGAATCTTAAATAAAACTAATACACATCAAAATGAAAACTGTACACTGCTTTTAACCTACCATTTCTACTCTTAAGGCTCAGACTAATTACATACAAGAAGAGCTCAAGTGTTTTACTATAAAAATTTGTAATCAATGTAAATGACCTACAAAACATTTATAAATACGTAATATAATTATAAAATGAAAAATTACGCAGTGATCAAAAAACTATACTTATTTACAAAAATATAACCATCAACATTAAGTGGAAAAAGAAGTCAGGCTACAAAAAGTTCTATAACGTATCCCATTTGAGACACACAAAGGACAAAGAAACTGTCTCTAAGAAGGCAGATGAAAATGCTAACACTAGTCATTACCTCACAGGTTTAGAAGGATTTTCATTTCCCTCTCTGTAACAGCCTGTATTTTTACATGGAGCAGACATTATTATCATGATCAGAATGTTTACATGATCAAGAAAGAAAGTCTCACCATCGGTCACTGAAATCAGTCACCTGGGGCCAGAAGGTCATTAGGGCCTCAGGAATCTGAAAATTCAAAACCTCTCAAGACAGCCCCTCCCTGCCTCTCTCCACCAGCCAGCCCTGGCCCCACTGGTCTTTCTCATTCACTCTGGGTTAGGATCTAGACAGAACATTCCAGATAGAACTCAATGGAACTTAAGGACCTCATTACTTTCACCATGGTTTGAGAACAGGAGACAACTGATCTTTTTTTTTTTTTTTAGGGAACAGTTTTCTGAAGAGAACTTTGGACCCTGTTCTTAAAGGATAAATTTTTGTAGAAAAGTTGTTGTATGACTGTGGTCCTTCCAGTTAAATCCTGTAAGTCTGAAGCTAGGCAGCACCACAGACATAATCCCTGTGTCTATTCTACCCCAGGGTAGTTCTGTTCTGGGTCCAATGCGGGAGAGAGAAGCTGAGGAAGCTTGAGAATCCAGGGATCAAGGCACCCGCGCTTACTCTCTGGATTGCTTGGCTGACCTCACTTACCTAGCTGAGTGCTGCAAGAGTCCAGGGACCAACCAATGCGGACCACGTGGGGTCGGGCTCTGTAGACGGAAGGTGCTTCACAGAGATTTCTTCATTGATCTGGGGACAGAGAAAAAGAAGGCTCAGAATTGATTCTCTGGAGGCTGACAGTTTAAGAGGCAATACAGGTGGGAAGCGCACAGATGTTAAAAAAAACAGGAATGGCTTCTGTGGCTGGGGAACATGTATCTGAGCTGTCTGAAGGGCCAGCTATACCAAAACCAGGGCCTCCAGAGGGCTCAGGAGAGTTCAGGGCCACAGAGATGGGAATTTAAAAATAGTTATTTTTTAGCTTTAATACTTGCTACAAGGCAAACAGGGACTCTCACAACATTTGGTGTGGACACATAAATTGGTGTAATGTCTTTGGAGGGCAATTTAACAGTCTTATTATTAACAGCAAACACACATGCTCTATAACCAAGCAATTCAACTTTCAGTCTATCCTAGAGACATATACACACAAAATAAATGCAGTGTGGTGGTCTTTATGTTGACAAGGAAGGAAGGAAGAGAGGGGAAGAGGAAAGAAGAAAAAACCACCTGTAGAGTACCAGTCACATTAAGGCACATCCATGCCACAGAGTGATATGGCAGCTAAAATGAATGAAGCACGGCTAATACACTGGTACGGAAAAACATTCCAGATATATAGTATTAAGTAACAGGAGCAGAAAAAATAAAAGGCATCTTCTGACTTAACTTTTAATTAGCAGTTAATTATCTAATAACCAATATTTATCTTATTAGTTTGTGGCTTTTGGAAAGTTACTCTAGCAATTGACTTTTGGACACACAATTTTCACATTTTAACATCTCCAGAGTCAGTCTATGTCTTACAACTCATGTCTGAAAGCACTATGTTAGTATAACTGGCAGTTTCTCTATGCACACAAAACAATGTGCAACTTGGAATCAAGTGTCTTAGTCAAATACGATAACCCTAGGTTTTAGTTTCCACCTCTGAAAAATGGGAGACAACAGTACATATTTTGTGAAGAGATGGTGAAGAGTAATGGAGATATCCATGGAAAGAACTTGGCACTGTACCTAGCACATGCAAGGTATTCTATAGATATTAGCTATCACAAGTAAGTTTGGATATATAAAACATACACAAGAAACTGTTAACACATAAAGTATCTCTAGAGGGTAGGATGGGGCTGGGAGGATTTGAATATAACTCTGGTTTTACTCTTCTGTGTTCTCCAACCTTTTACTAAACACGACCAGGTATTATTTTCATAAATACACTGTGGAGAGATAATGGTAGAGGATATCTGGATGGCAGAACCCTACTTTGCCCTACTCTCACCTGGCCTCCCTTTAACTGGCTAGGGCCAATTCTTTCCAGCTCACTGTTTTTCCAAACAACTCCTCTCCCCAGCTCTACAAACATGTCAACCTCGAATGGCTGGCTATACAGCACCTAGGTCAAATCTCATCAAGGAAAAAATTCACTTGATGAAGCAACGTATGGTCACCTTGCTTTCCCCATATAATATTTAGCAATGATCATTCTCCTGAATTCATTTTACTTTTTCTTTGGCCTGAACACAAAACTCATGTTCAATCAAATTTCTTTTGCAATCATGGTTCTGACCAAGGATGGACCTGCTTTCTGTCCCCATCCCTCTGTTGCTCCCACTTACCTTCATCTCAAAGCACACGCGGCCCCTTCTGACACCGTAGCTGGCACGGGCTCCTGACCACAGGTATGCAAAGCCTTCGATCGTGAGTGGGTAGCCACTACTCCGGTCTCGGGCCACCTTGAAGTGGAGGTCACAGTTATCTGTGGAGGGAAAAGCCTGTAGTTGGCTAATGTTTTAATGCTCCCCAGAGGGACAGGCCGGAGAAGGCAATGGCACCCCATTCTAGTACTCTTGCCTGGAGAATCTCAGGGACCGGGGAGCCCGGTGGGCTGCCGTCTATGGGGTCACACAGAGTCGGACACGACTGAAGCGACTTAGCAGCAACTGCAGCAGAGGGACAGGCAGAGGAAAGTTTCCTAAGAGTGTTAACCAAAAGTATACATGCTGACACGGTGTGGGGATAGGTTCACGAGAAACCAGCCACACCACCTAACCGTTCTCTCTTTCAACACAAAGGCCCTGCAATACTGCAAACTGGACTACACAGGATGAAAGCTGCCAATCCACAGAGGAACTAGGGTTCTTCACCAGGCTGGGGTCCAAGGATGGCTGTCAAGGGGGCTCCTGCAAATAATACACACATGCCTCTCTAATGGGGCTAGTGGTGAAGAACCCACCTGCCAGTGCAGAAGACATAAGAGAAGTGGGTTCCATCTCTGGGTCTGGAAGATCCCCTGGAGGAGGGCATGGCAACCCACTCTAGTATTCTAGCTTGGAGAATCCCATGGACAGAGGAGCCTGGCGGGCTACAGTCCACAGGGTCACAAAGAGTTGGACACAAATGAAGTGACTCAGCATGCACACTTGCTAGGGAGAGGGTCAATATCCTTTCAAGAGATTCTAGAATTTAAAAGGTTAGAGTCTCAAGTGATTTTAGAATTTAGAAAAGATTAATTCCCAACACCATAAACTTCAGCCATCTCCCATGCTAACTCTATCAGTGTGGGGTATCAGTCAGGCTCCTGCTGCCAAGAGCAGCACCAACAGCTGACCCTGATCCACACCTGCCACCCAGGACCACGGTCAGGTGCGCCACAGGTTCCCAGCTCCTCGAGTGGGCCCAGGACTCTGCTGCTCAGACTCTCCCCACTCTACCAGGAGCCACCCACGTCTCCGGGAAAGTCTTTCCTGTCTGTCTCGTCCAGTAGGCTCTCTCCTTTCTCTAAAGGCTGAGTGCCATGGTCTGTACATTTGGCATTTAATCAGATGCTGCTTCATGAACCACTGCCACCCAATACTTAAAAAATTAACACTCCGTTTTACTCTGAATCATTTAGCTCCTATGATAAAAGGGACTGTATATGAGATGTTTTTACCTCTTTTTAAAGCATGTAGCCATTGGTTTATAAACACAAGCTACATAAACAAGTACACTAATGAACTGGTATTAATTTTCTGCTCTGCTGAAAAGGGCAGTCCTCAAACTTGACTGGGTTTCTGGGTGTGTTCAAAATTCAGATTCAGGCTCTACCACTTAAGAGTTTATCTGAGGAAGCCTGAGGAGGGGCAGGACCTCTACATTCGTTCCCCCAAGTATTCAGATGCACAGTCAAGGGGGAAGTCACTTATCTAGAGGAAACAAAACCGAACTGGGGGACAGAGAGCAGGGCAGGCCAGGTTAATGTCTGAGGAGACAAGGCAGCATTGGTTTCACCAGGAACGTGAGCAGCAGATGGAAACTGGGGAAATGGCCGTCAAAGAGTTAAGTTTCCCCAGCAGCACTCAGGTTCCCTTCTTGATTAGATGACAACTTTACAGGGTGTTTAAGGTTTTCCAAGTTGCTCTCCTGATGAATGTCACTAAAAGTCCCCTGAGGTATAAGAGCAGGAGTCTTCCTCTCTGAAGAGAAGCTTGGAGAAGTAGAATAACTTGACCCAATCTCACAGATAGAGATGAAGTAAATCTTCTGTCTCCAAACCAACACCCTGACTCCAGGGCCCTGCTGGTTCTCACATCTGAACTAACACTGCTCTGGATGGTGCCGGGCAGGGATTTTGTGAAGGTAAAGGCAGTCTCCTTACACTGACTGAAGACAGTATGGAACAGGCACTCCAAGGACTCACATGTGTCAATGGCCACAAGGGTGTCGTCAAAGTCATCTTCATCCTCTTCAGCCGGAGGCTGAGGAGATCGCCCCCTGCGTCATAAAGAGGTATCGGTCACAGAAGAACAGACAAGGGAAGAAGGGACCTCGAGTTTCTGCAGGAATTTACAAGTGGCCTCCTAGCTGCTTCCTGGATTTCAAGTTCCTCCCACAGAGGTTAGCAAAGAACTCTGGAACCCTACATGCTTGCAATGAGAGTATTGACTATTAACTACCAGGGCGGGGTCAGGGTCTAGAGAGGGTGTGCTCTGCTGAAGAGGGCCATGAGAACCATTTGGAGAACTTTTTGAAAAATACCACTCTCTCACACCCTCAGATTCTGATCCACCCCTCTACATGCTGAGCACTGCCTTCACGCTGAACTCTGCTACTAATGGGAGGTTACAGTAGCCCAGGGGTACTGGGCCAGGAAGGGCAATCTATAAGAATTTGGATCAATCTGTTATTGTAATCTGTCCTTATTCCAGGCTTCCTAAAACTCCACATCTGAAAGGATTTGAAATGACCCATTTTTGTCTTCTTCTGTTTTAAAAGTGTCCTAAATTATGAACAAAATTTATTCCAACCAAAATACTAAAAGGGACTATGTGAAAATACTGGTGATTTCCAACACATGGGAATAAGGGGAAGGGGTAGAAGTGTGGAGTCTAATGCGTAGGGTCCTCCCTGGGACAGTCTGGATGACCTTAGTCTACCATATGCTCAGGTCAGGTCATATGCAGGGCAGTGGGGTAAAGGACTAAAAAGGCAGGCTGGCATCTCACATGTGAACGGCAAGGTGTTTGAACTTCATCCTTCAAGTAATGGGAAGGGAGAAACTGAGGTTAGGATCAGAGGTTTAGCAAAGCTGAATCTGTAGTGGGTAGAGGAAGAACTGGGGAAGAGTGAGAGGGCAGGGAGACCTCAGCTCTGCCCTCTTGGTTAGTAAAAAGACCCGGTGGGCACTGGGCTACAGACATTGAGACCTATTGGAAAAAGGATGACCACTGCCTCACAGACCCACCTCCTATCCTCTCGATGCTCAAAGTACCCCCCGTCCCGGTTTTCTTCATAAGGCCTCTTGCGACTCTGGAATTGCTGTCTGTCTGGTTTGTGTTGAGATGCTTCGGGTGGGAGGAAGGTGGGTGCTTCTTGCTTCATCTCTGTCTTCACTTCTACAGTGAGGACAAATCCAGATGGTTAAGACACTCAGAAACTCTTCAGTTATCACTTTTCTGGTCCTCTCTACTTCAGAAGATACTGGCAGGATCCTGACTATGGTGATGAAGGTCTGGGCAAAGGCTCTTGCTAGGTTCAGTAGAAGCCTGCTGAGGGAACCCAAAAGGCTGTACTGGAGGACAGGGCTAGAATAAAGTGAGGCTGGGGATGGCCATCCAGGCCCAGCAGCACCAGCATTGATAGGATGAGATGTCAGTCAGAAAATTGTCAGGCTTCGTGGGGAGGAGAGGGGACTTTAGCACTAAACAAGGAGAAGCTCTCTAAGGGCCTCCCTACTCAAAGGCAAATGACTGCCTGGGCTACTTTGCCAAAGGCAAGGTAAAGCTGGGAAAGTTGGGAGCTACCATCGCATGCACCAAGTAGGAGGGAGCCCTAAAAGACTTCTATTTCACAATTCTGCATTCTATAATTTCTTCTCCCAGAGAATCTCTTCATTTCAATTCTTACAGAGCTTCTTCGGTCTAGCAATGGAGGGGAAAGTCAGTTCAGCAGTGCTGTGGTCCCCCACCTAACTCCATGGGCTTTAATCACTATTAGCCCAGAAGCGCTCCAGAAGGGAGGGTCTGCATGTAAGCCAGCCAACAGGTGGGATGGCCTTATTAAATCACCCCACAAATAGGAAGTCAGGATGGAATAACACGCTGTGGACCACAAGAATGTCCCAGGCTCAGGCAGATTCCAAGAATCCATGCCTACTGAGAGCAAACTGTGGATTCAGACTCACCTCATCTCTATGGATGCTGTGGATCACTCACATCACATCTACACACTTCAGCATCCAACTCAACACCAGCACTCCCTGGCTCTGGCACACAGACAAAATCTCAGAGAAGGCGCCTCGTTCACTAGGGCAGAGATGGTGCTCACCCACACGGACAGAGTTCCTTGGTTCCCATCACAGCACTGGGCTCATGGGAGGCCCTGATAAATGTCTGCACAGAAAACAGTCTCCTTGGGCCAAATGATCCCACAAATCTCACAGAGCCTGACACAAATCTACAGATTGTAACCTACATTCATTAAAATCCTGAGCCACTCACAAGAAATGTCTAGGGATTTTACTTTGTGGGTGAACCAGAATGGAATCAGACAGAACCGACTAGACTGACCACGAAAAGGCACTGGGGCCACAGCAGAGTGGAAGGAGCACAAGACCGGGAGTCAGTCCTGGCTCAGTCGGTACCCGACAGCAGGACCTGCTCCCCAAACGCTAGGTAAGGAGGCGCTGCTGATGGCTCGGTCACTACCCAACAGCAGGACCCGCTCCCCCAAACGCTAGGTAACAAGCGCTGCTGATCAACCAAGAACAGCGGCCCAGAAGGCAGTTCAATTTCCTGGATCCAACCCTAGCCCTCGACCTCCCCATCTGTAAAATGGGGAGAGATCTACATTATAATTGCGCTTTCCAAGCTTGTACTGTAGAAAACTTTGTTCTATAAAGACACAGTTACATATTTGGGAAATGCTGGGTTTAAACAATGTGACACAGAGTTTTTCCCAATCCAGGACTTCTCAGCATCTTTCATGAACACAGTGACTCTCCCAGAGGTGGCAAGGTACATGCCACATTTTCCAGATGCATTTGGCCAAGGAACTCTTCTCTGAGAAGTCCTTAGCAATATCTCCTGGAACAATATTCTTCAGAACATGGCAAATACTAGCTTTCAAAGGTCCTTTCTAGCTTTAACATTCTAAGATTCTAAGTAGGACTCAGATATTGGCCTCCAGGTCTAAGCTCTCCAAGATGTTGGTACTAACATCTGATGACAGATACTTTGAAGACTCCCCTATCCTAATACTTGCCAGTGAGAGAGACTAAGTTCTTCCCTTCAAAAAGATCTTGCCAGAGTGACCAAGCCCAAAGTATTGCCTAAAAGGAAGATACAAAGTTTCTGAGAAGACAGGCAGCAGGCAGAAGGTAAAGGCCACCCACACATAGATTACATTTCCTTCGAAAGAGATGTATCCCATGCGCTTTCCTACCTGGGCGATAGGCCTGCTGCTGCTGGTCCATTTCCAGTGGTCTCCTCTCGTAGCCTGACTCGTTCTCTTGCTTGATGACCTGCGTCTCATAGAATTGGTTCTGCATGGTAATATTGTCCATGACATCTTAAAACAAAAAATGGCCAGTTAGAAGGGTATTTCTTGGGACTAGAGGTAGCTTTTTAATATAAAACGATGCCATCCCCACTATGGACAATCAATCTTCCAGAGGCTAAAAGATGTGAAAACACCTTCAGATGGAAACCCACCTGGGCAGTCAGGGGCCCCAGCTGCCTGAAGACAGGCCCTCTTGCCCCTCAAAAGTTAAGAGATCTGTGATTAGGTTCTACAGAATCCTAACACATAAAACCAAATGAAGCACAAATGCTCTGGTTGGAGCAAGGAGATGGGAAAGTTGGAGAAGGGGTCCAACTTGACCTCCCCTCTAAGTCCCCACTGGAGTAGGGGGCAACTCCATGAACACAGTTTAAAAATTACAAGCCCAGCTGTTCTCTGACACAGTATAAAGCTTAGGGAGTTGAATTTAGGGTACAACCTTAAAAACTGTTCAGAGCACAAACCAGTCCTCTGTCCAACCCAATTCACTATTCCCACCTGCACAGCCAACTCTTTATGAATTTCTTCCACCCTGCAATAGCTGTAAAGGGATAACCATCTCAGTTGAAGGGGAAATGGGGGAGGAAGGAAAGGAACTGTTAAGAAAACAGGAGTCATGATAATAGTGGCTTTCAGACTCATTAGGGATAAGCCCTAAAATATTTGGAGTTAGGCAGGAAGTGTTTCAGGAAGGTGTTTTTGTGGGTCCAGGAGGAACTCAACTGAAGGGTGGCAAGAATCATAACATCAGGGAATTTCCTGTGGTTACGATTTAAGTGCTTTCACTGCTGGGGCCAGGGTTTAATCCCTGGTTGGGGAACTAAGATTCCCCAAGTTGTGCAGTACAGCCAAAAAGAAAAAAAAACAAAAAAAACAGAAAAACAATATCAACTATTCATGGAATGGAGTACATACTACATACCACATGCTAGGATATAACTAAGAAAAAGTTTCAGCTTAGACACACATTAAACAAATCTGAAAGTACAAAAATTGTATTGTGTTAAGGGCTATGAAGAAGTACCAGGGGCTGAGATCAGGGACCCAGAAAGTAACAGATAAGCCTGGATTCAAAGGATACATAAGTGACGATAACCCAGTGATGAGAATGGAGAAAACATTCCTGGGGTTGGGGTGACACATGAGAGAGCTCAGAGATGGGACTAAAACCTGAAACTTCTTCAAGGAGAACCCTGTAGCCAAATCCAGAGAGAACTTTGAAAACCTAGGGTGAGTAGCAAGCAGGTTCTCCACCCCAGGGGCAGGCTCTGCAAGGCGCCTCCAGGGCCCTACTAGCGGCTGTGCCAGGACCAGTGAGGTGGAACCATGGGGAAGGAGAGACTATTCTGCTGCTTGCTAACTGATTGGATCCTTTCTCAGAGGACAAATGTATCTGGGCACAAACCAGGTGTGGCCCAAAGGGAGGAAAGTCACACAGATCACGTGGTTCGCTACAGGTCTGTTTACCAGGGCTCAAGGCAGGGTTGGAGGGGGGGCATAAAAGGGGCTCAAAGGATTTTGCTGTAATGGGTAGGAGAGAAAGGAAGACACAGAATAACTCCTTAATTAGAACACAGGGGGCCCTTTCATAGCATCCTGTTTCTTCCAGGCCCTAAGCACAGTGTTTTTCTTGCCACAAAAGCCTCATATCTTTCTTTCCGAGAATCTCTCCTGTGCTCACAGAGGAAGCCTCGCCCAGAGCAGCTTATGATTCTGGGGCCCTTCTCTGTTCTCGAAAACATTTACCTCCTAATAACAGGCAGGCCCAGGGCTAAGCCCCTTACACATGTAATCTCATTCATCCCCAAGCAGGGAGAGGGGCACTATTATTATATCCCAATTTTACACACAAGGAAGCCAGAGCTCAAAGGTGAAGTGACTTGCCCAACACAAAAATCTGAGTCTAGAGCCTGTGCCGTAAACCATATCACTTTTCTTTGGAGAAATTTCCAGCCATCGGCATTCCTGCCAGGGTCCTGCCTGCCCCAGGCAGGTACACTGGGCCACTCCTCCTTCCTTGACAGGTATCTGCAATGGGAAGTACTCCTTCCAGCATCTGAGTTCTAGACAACCACTCTCCACCCCAAATCTACCCTCAAATTGCCCTGCTCTAGGAAAACACGTATATAACCTGTGCCAATCCCAAATATAGTCTCTTCCCTGATCCTCTTGCTTTCCTCATTTCTTTAGTCCCACAGCGCAGGGTACCCTCTTTTTCAGGTAAATAATACAAACTCTGGATGCCAGAGTCCTTTCTATTTACTCAACTTTTCCAGTCACCATGTCCCGTCCTGCTAGAAAGCCATCCACTTTTCACTTGATTTACTTCCTGCCATACCAGGGTCTCTTCTCTTCAGAAAGTCACAGATCTACTCCATCCCCTCTCCTTCAGAGTGTCTAATGCAGAGGTTCTCAACCACCCCTTGAGGCCTCTCCAATCCCTAGGCACACGCACACACACACACAAACCCTGCTTCTGGGGACCGAGGAGTCCTCTCATGGAGATGCTCAGCCCCAGAAACAACACCCTCCCACCCCACCCTGAGGACCCCTGCCAAGTCAACAAGTTTTCTTTCACCCACCACATCATACACTCTTCCCTTCTCTATATTTGACACACCAGCTACACAATCTTTTCTTGTGCATGATCCTCTACCACCCAGATAATCCCTCAACTTCCAACTCCACCAACTTGTTATCTACCCCACCTACCCCCAGCTACTCTTTTTCTCCAAACACCCCATACTGTTAATCTAAGACCATTCAGCAGGAGCCACTGCGTTATCTGCCCCTAATGCTTTCCCAGCTCCAGACCTCCAGGTACTTCACCCAGTGAAGTAGCCTTCTCTTCCCCACCAGCTTCTGGACATCGATGTTCCATATACCGTCTCTAGAAGTCAGTCAAAAGGGCCCCAGATGGCCAGCATCAAATGCCCAGGTTGCCTATGCCTCAAGGCTGGCCTTTCAGCCCTGGATCTGAGACATCCTCCCCCGCCAGGCCGTCCTCAGATAGATAGGGGTCCCCCATGATAGTCTCTCGCATCCCCTAAAAGCTCCCCAGTCAACCACTAGAACGCACTGTCCGTCAGACCCTCCCTGGCCAGACACCGGAACTCCATCTTACCAACCCATCCCAATAACAAAACACGAGAATTCCCCGGTACCCCATCCAGCAGCAAACTCCAGGATACTCCATCCTCAAAACGGTCCCTGCCCTGAAAACACTGCTCCCAAGCCTACCCAGCTTCAAATCTTAAGATCACCATCTTTAAGATCTCAGTCTCCTAAGAGAGATCCCCTTGTTCTTCCGACTGTCTTCGGTTCCAAAAACCACGGTTTCCGGTTTCTGAGCCGTAGACTCGGGAATCCTCTACACCCCCACCCCGGACCTTTCATCTCCGAAAACGAGAGCCCCCAACTCCAGTATCTTCCCTGCGCCGAATGCCAGGATCCACCCTCCGGTCGTCCCGCGGGCCTTGTCCCCCGATCCTTTTCAGCGGCGGGGAGAGGTATCCCCCGATCCTCAGACCGTCTCCCCGACCTCAGGCGCCGGACTCCCGCGTCCCACAGCCCTTCCTCGGCCCGGAGTCCGGGCTCCCCGGCCCCCGCCCCGCGCACTCTCACAATGTCCGTCCGGCCCCGAGTAGCCGCCGGGCTCCGGGTGCGGCTGCAGCCCGGGCGGCGGTGGCTGCGCGGTCCCTTCCAGCTCGGAGCCCCCTCGGTCTCGACCTCCTCGTTGTTGTGCCCGGGTCGCCCCGGTTCGTCGTCGGCCTCGAGCTCCCGCTCGTCGTCGGGCTCCTCGGCCTCCAGCGCCGCCTGCAGCCGCTCAGCAAGCTCGGCCTTGAGGCCGCGAGTGTCCAGGCCGCGGCGCTGCAGCTCCTCGCGAAGTTCGTTCACCTTCAGACGGCGCACATCCATGGCCCGGGCCCCCGGGGCGGCCCCCGAGCCCGGCCCGGCCTCCCAGGGCTCTGTCCCCCTTAAACCTTTCCTGTCAGCAGGCGAAGGGGGAAAGGGGGGCCCACTCCAATGGCGGCGGCGGCTCAAAATGGCCGCCGCCGCCGCCTCCCCCTCCTCCGTGGCCCGGCACGATGTAACACAGTTGCCAATTGGCCACCTCATAGGGACAACGGGCGCGGGCCCAAGGACTCAACCAATTAGAGCACGTCTTTCAAAAGAACAGCAATGAAAGGGCTTAGGAGCTGCCGGGGAGGAAGCGTTGGCCTACGTCGATGCCGGGATCGAAACGGGAGGGCGGGAAAAGGAGGGAGGAGGGGCGCGCGGTGATTGGGTAGTGCCAGCGCGCCCGCTCCCGTAGGGTCAAATGAGGGAAAGAGAGTAAAGATTTGGGCCAATCAGTGATGTGCTCTCAGAATGAGCGCCGCACGGCCTTCCCTGCGCGGTCCTTTCATCAAACTAGTGTCTCTGTAACACATATCTTGATTGGTCTAAATCTCCCGCCCCTAGAGGAGTCCAAGCGGGTAAAACCACCAGAACCAATCAAATGGAGAGTCGGCAGACCGCCCCGCCCCCCCCTCCACGATTGCCTTTAAGAAACCGGAAAGAGATGAATTCTCTGAGGACCTGCCCCTTGCCGTTAGGGCGGTTTCAAAACAATCTGTCCACCAATCTCAGTTACTGACTTATCTCACTAAAGCTAGTATAGTTGCATCGTTTTAGGAAAACGTAAACAGATTGGCCATTCTGGTTACAGACGGCCTTACAAATTTCGCTGTCGAGGAAGTATATGAAATCGAGATTAACTAGATAAATTTTTCTTAATCTGGAAGAAACTCAGTTGCCTGTAAGAAAAGCAACCCTTTGACTTCAGGGTCCTGAAGGTTTGAAAATAAAAGCTAGACTAACAGTGGGAGAAAAGTTATAACAGGGAATCGCACCCTCTCCCCTTTGATAGTACATTTCATCGAGCGCCTCCATCCACGATCGTAGCTGAGCTGTCTTTATGGTTGGTATCTTACGTGAATGGACGCTCTGCACGCGATCACAGAGCCTTTCCCTCCGGAAAGACCTCAAGTTCAGAGGTCTTTACCCAAATCCTCTATAAATTACTGTTCAGTAGATCCGCCTGTTTGGCGTCAGTATGATAAGCTCAAACACACAGGTCCGTAGTTACGGCTGTTAAACGCCACAGTTTCAGTGTCTAACCCTGTCGCCTAACTCAAAAGACACAAAACTTCTGGAAGGTACACTATCGAGATACGCAGTGCAAATGCCCGCTGCCCACGGAGCCATATCTAAAACCCACGAAAGCCATTTACAACCTCTACTTAGACAAAGGCGCACACACAACATGGATAAACAAATAGCGTGTGTAGGATCAGATGCATCCATTCGGGGGACAGTACACCAAATTGCTATGTAGATGTGCCCATTAAGGTTGGCACAAGCAGGCAGCATCAAATGATATAGACACAGGACAGTTACACTACAAGCTTACACCACGGCAACCTAGACACACAGCACCCACTCAGAAGCGGGACAGACACTCACGTGGGCCCGTAGGTTCCAGTCCAGACACCCCGCCCCTCGCCCACGTCCGACTTCCTCTCTCCTCCCAGCTTCCCACAATGATTTGTTCTAAAAAAGTTTGTGGCCCGGATTGAACTGTTTTTCATTCTCAGGACCTACCACTGGGGGGCGTCCGGGCGCTGCCAAGGGTTCCCCCGTCTGCTGGTAGACACACCCAGGAACTTATGCCTGCGATTCGTGCAAAAAACAGTGGTCTTGTCTTGGTAGGAATCCCTTTGTGGGCCCGTGGTTATCGGAGGTACTCTGTGCTTGTGTTTCTCTGTGACTCTGAACGTTTGGGTCTGTGAGTCCCTTTTAAGTACTTTGTGTGTGTGTCTGTGTGCGTGCTTGGTCATGTACGACTCTTTGCCACCCCGTGGACTGTAGCCTCCCACGCTCCCTCTGTAGATGGAATTCTTCAGGCAAGAATACTGGACTGGGTTGCATTTCCTTATCCAAGAGATCTTTCCGACCCGGGGATCGAACTCGCATCTCTTGCTCCTCCTGCCTTGGCAGGCAATTCTTTATCACTGTGCCACCTGGGAAGCCCCTTAGGTACTCTATATGTCTGAGTATCTGTGTCTGTATCTGTTTTCCTCTAGTTACTCAAGTTTCTTATTCTTGGTTGACCGCCTGCCAGTGCATATTTGTAAACATGTTTGTGTAATTTTGTGTTTCTCTGTCTGAATTTGTGTCTCTGTATTTGTGACCAAGAGTGCTTGAGTTTGTCCATTAAGGAGTCTGTTATTTTGGGAAATAGGGAGGATCTCTGTGTGACCTTGTGAGTATCTATGTGCTTATTTCTCACTAGGGGTTTCATTGAGTCTGGCAAGTCTGCTTTTCTTTGTTTCCATGTCCTTTTGTCTTTGTATCTGTTCACATCTACCCTCTTTAGTGAGGGGAGAACTCCAAGACCCCACCAAACCCACCTTTTACATAAGCTGAGTTGCCTGGGTAAAGGGCCATATGACAGCCAAGTGGAGACAAGAGGAGACAGAAGCATGGTTACAAAGTTTTATGTGATCTGAGCCCCACTGGAAGTGCCAGGGTTCACACTCTGTTCAGGGGGCATAAAGGACTGGCTCAGGGGAGCAATATGTCCCCCAAAGGAGGGATATTGTCCTCTGGGGAAAGGAGGCATCTTTATTGCATTGCACAGGTTTGAGGGGCACACCCCCACATGAAAGGAAGAGGAAGTAGAGGTGGCTAAGAAGGGAAGGGTCACACAGGATAAAACTATAAGGTAAGAACCTCAGAATTTTACTTTGGAATTCTAGACCTTTAGAATCTTATAACATGTGAATCTTGGAACCCAGAATCGTAAGACTTAGAACCATGAATTCCTAGACCCTTAACTAAAATCCTAGAAAGCGAAGATGCAGCATAGAACTTAAAGGTGTCCAAAATTAAAAATGATTAGAACTTTGGCATCCAGTTTGTCACCACTAACTGTGGAATATCTATACCATAGACAGTGAGGATCCAGAATCTTGGACCAATAGGATCTAGAGTGCCTTGGAACACAGAACAGAACAACATTAGAATCTTAGAGTTTAATAATCTAGAATCTTGAAGCATATGATCTAGAATCTTAGACACAGAGACTCTAGGTTCTTAGACTAAGCCTTAGAACATCACATCTTAGAACATTAGACCTTAGAACCTCCATCTTTAGACTATTAGAACTTTTGAATTGCAGATGCTAGCATTTTAGATCTTTAGGATCCACACTCTCATAACAAGGGTTTCGAGGATCATAAAGCCTTAGACTTTGTCACTGACCATCATTAGAATCTTAGAACTTGAGAAGATCAAATCTTGCGGCTTATGATCTGGAGTCTTAAAACCAGAAAAGTTATACTCTAAGAGGCTCAGAACTTCAAATTTTAGAACATAAGACCTTAGAACCTCCATGTCTAGAACTGTAGGATTTTTAGAATTGTAGGATTTTTAGAATTGTAGGATCTAGTATCTTACACCCTCAGGACTTAGAACTCTAGAAAAATAAAATCTAAAATCACAGAGCCTTAGATTCTAGAAATAGAATCTTAGAGCTTTGTAACCTAAAATTTCATGGGCTTTATGAAGAGTCTCAGAACCAGAAAAATCTAGAGCCACAGCATCTCAGAGCCTTAGAATGTAGGCCTTAGAACTTCTGTGTCTAGAACTTTAGCACTTTAGAATTAAAGACTGGAATTCCAAGTCTTTAGAATCGAAGACTCAGCTCTGAAACTCAGAACCTCTGTATTTAGACTCTTTAAACCTTAGAATCTAGAATCTTGGAATGTTAGACCTGGGAGGGCCCTCAGGGATTTCAGTCCAATCCCTTTCTTTACACATGGGACACTGAGGTGTGGAAAAGGGAGAGGATCTGTCTAGAATGGAAGTGGAACAGGTAGGAAGAGAGGGCTATGATTGGGGGTAAGGTCTGGAGTGGGAAAGTAGGGGGCGAGTCCCCCAGTGGCAGTGCCTAGCTTGGGTCCTGAGAGGAAGTCCCAGGTGGAGGGTGGTCTCAGGCGCCGTCCTCCTGCCCTGGGGCTGCTGGGGAGCTCCTTTCAGCAGGCAGGGTGGGGCCGGGGGGCTGTAGAAGGGCAGAGGACATAGCGGCCAGCAGGATGGACTTCGGCGGCAGTGAGGCAGCTGCAGGAATCCTTAGGGTCAGGCTGAGTTGGGGGTCCGCTCCTCCAGCAGCTCCAAGTGGTTCAGAATGACCTCCACCCTCATCCATGTTGACATAGAGGATTTCGTCCGGCTCCTGAGCAGGGGGCAGGGCCTTCAGTGTATTCTCCAGGTCTTCCCGCAGCTCTGCAAAACTCGGCCTGTCCCGGGGGTTTAGCTCCCAGCACCGGGACATCAGGGCGTACCTAGGGCAGCAGAATGAGGGGGTGGGACACTGAGCAGGGGCTCAGACAGGGAGCCTCCTGGGAGCTTGGGGGCATTTTAGGACACTCGGGACTGAGAGCATTTCACGGGAGTGGAGGGAGCTGTAGCAGTTTCAAGGGGGTCACCTATGGGGATTTGGGAATTCGAATGAGTTTCTAAGGGGAGTCCTGGAACAGACACTCAGGAGCTGGAAGATGTCTTGGGAAATCTTTCTAGGTATAGGGTGATGTTCTAGTGAGGTTTTGCTAGAGCAAAGCTTCCCAATATGGCTCCTCAGGACAGACTCTAGCACCAAAGCTTTGCAAGCTGTGTTGGTTTAAAATACGAACTCAGGACTTCCCTGGTGATCCAGTGGTTAAGAACCCACCTGCCAATGGAGGAGACACAAGTTCTGTCTCTAGCCCAGGAAGATTCCACGTGCCGCAGGGCAACTAAGCCCACGTGCCACAACCACTGAAGCCCACATGACCTACAGCCCGTGCTGTGCAGCTGCAACTAGAGAATAGCGCCTGCTCTCTGCAACTAGAGAAAGCCCTCGCACAGCAGTGGAGACCCAGTGCAGCCAAAAATATATATATACATATATATATGTACTCAAATTCTTTGACATTCCTCTCTTCAAAAGATAGAACACTGCATTCTGACTTGGTACCAATGATAGTGTGTGTGAGACTTTTTTTCTTTTTTTTTTGGCCATACCACGTGGCATAGGAAACTACTGAACACACGCCTCCTGGAAGTGCAGTCGTAACCCCTGGACTGTTAGGAAGTTCCATGGTGTATATGACTTCTGAGACTAGGTTGAAAAGGTATTGTGGATTCCTCCTTGTTCTTTTTCTTGGGATGCTCATCTGGGGGAAGCCAGCTGCCATGTCATGAGGAAACTCAAGCAGCACTGTGAAGGATTCCACGTGGCAAGGAACTGAGGCTTCCTGCCACAGCTATGTGAGTGAGCCAGCTTCTAGTCCCAACCTTCAGACTGGAGCCCCCTGATATCTTGACTGTAACCTCACTGAAACCCTGATTCAATCAGCCTGCCAAGCTGTTCCCAGACCCCTGAGATTCAGAAACCATGTGAAGTAATAAAAGGCTTGTTGTTATAAGCTACTGGATTTGGGGGATATAGATAACTAAAACACCAGCTATGCAGCCTTTGGCAAATGATCTTCCCTTGATGTGGGTCTCTGTTATATCATTTACACAGGGGAATACTAATGGTTCCTTGAGTGCCTGCGTGCTCAGTTGCTCAGCCGGGTCTGACTCTTGTGGCTGGCCAGGCTCCTCTGTCCATGGAATTTTCCAGGCAAGAAAACTGGAGTGGGTTGCTATTTCCTTCTCCAGAGCATCTTCTCGACCCAAGGCTCGAACCCGTGTCTCCTGCACTGGCAGGAGTGGTATTCTTTACCACTGTGCTAACTGGGAAGCCCTACTAATGGTGACAACCCACCTCAAATGGCTGTGCTGCTGCTGCTGCTGCTAAGTCGCTTCAGTCGTGTCCGACTGTGCAACCCCATAGACGGCAGCCCACCAGGCTCCCCCATCCCTGGGATTCTCTAGGCAAGAACACTGGAGTGGGTTGCCATTTCCTTCTCCAATGCATGAAAGTGAAAAGTGAAAGTGAAGTTGCTCAGTCGTGTCCAGCTCTTAGCGACCCATGGACTGCAGCCTACCAGGCTCCTCCGTCCATGGGATTTTCCAGGCAAGACTACTGGAGTGGGGTGCCATTGCCTTCTTCATCAAATGGCTGTAGTAAGGATCAAATGACTTAATTTCATGCAAAGCACCTGAAACCATGCCTTCTAGTAAGTTCTATGGAAATGTTCACTCTTCTTACTCCCCTCAGCTCTTGGAACACCCAAGGAGGACTTGGGGAGTCTGAAGCCCCAGGCTGTCCCCTCCTGACCCAAGCAACATCTTCTCTTTATCCCCCAAGTTCTTTATGTATTTCATGGGATGGCAAAGTGTGATAAGCACCACCCTAAAGGATTCTGAGAACATCTCAGGGGAGCCCTGAGAGTTTGGAGAAGTTCATTATAAGGTTTGGAAGAGGGTTCTGGGTGTTGAAGAGCACATAGGGGAAACATGGGTGCTCAGGAGTCTGGATGGAATTAGAATTCTTTGGGAATGGGAACTACAGCCCACAGATAACCTGGCAGGAGACTGATCCAGCCTGAATTTGGCACAGAGCCAAAGGAAGAAAGGGCACCTTTTGTTCATTCATAACTCTCAGGCTTCCCATGTGGCATGAGTGGTAAAGAACCCGCCTGCCAACACAAGATATAGTAAGAGATGTGGGTTTGATCCCTGGGTGGGTTGGAAAGATCCCCTGGAGGAAGACATGGCAACCCACTCATGCCTGGAGAGTCCCATGGACAGAGGAGCCTGGCGGGCTACAGTCCATGGGGTCGCCAAGCATCGGACACGACTGAAGAGACTTAGCACACCTCTCGAGCTAATAGTGGTTCTGAGGAGCATGGGTGAGGGCAGATAGGCTCCTCAACAGTCTGAGGGATTCTGTGCAGGTTTTTCTTTTTTTTTGGTTGGGGGGCTGTGCCAGGTGGCACGTGGGATCCTAGTTCCCAGACCATGGGCTCAAACCTGTGCCCGCTGCAAGGGGAAGCTTGGAGTCCCAACCTCTGGACCACCAGGGAAGTCCGTGTGCAGGTTTGAGGGTCTTGGCTATGTCAGGGCCATGTGGGGTGCTCCGAGTTTGGGGATGGAATCCCATGAGGTCGGGAGGGGAATCCTGAGGGTTCTCACAGTCCATCCAGACAGTCCACAGGCTGCTTCAGGCGGTTTCCCTGGCACAGGTAGTCATAAATCTCACTGTTCTCCACTCCCGGATATGGGGTTTGCCCTCGTGTGGCAATCTCCCACATCGTCACCCCAAAGGACCACTGTCGGGGACAGAAGGGAGAAAATTAGAGGGTCTCTCCTGCACAAAGACACCCTCACCCAACACACAGATACATCTACACTTACATGTACACAGGTCTTTGTGGGTGCATCAGAGCTAGTCACAGAAACACTCTGGTGCAGGTATACACTTTTGGAGGCAATTTGTGTGCACACCTGCACGCACTTACACACTCCATGGACATGTGGTCTAGGGTCACCCTCCACACCCTAGCTATACACGTGCATATGCTTGCCACTGCCTCTCCCAACCTAAGCTGTCTGCACAGTTCATGTAGCAACCTGTCACCATGCACACATAGCCATGTGCACACACACCCCCAACATGTCTACACCACCATTCCCAAATGCCCACCACACACGGTCCACGTGGACAGGTCCCTGCTCAGGGAAGCCCTCGTGTCCCCAGGATCCTGGGTGGGTGTGGGATGATCAGGCGACGCCCTCCCCTTACTCTTGCTGGGACACACATACCACATCGCTCTTGCTGGTATAGACACGGTCCGCCAGGCTCTCAATGGCAATCCACTTGACTGGCATCTTGGCGATGCGTCCCTGACGGTAGTAGTCCCCGTTGTAGATCTTCTTGAGAGCCCAAAGTCAGCCACACACACTGACATGTTCTCGTTCAGCCTGCCCAGATTGGGGGAGAGGAATGGGGTCACAGAATTGCCCCCTCCACCAGGAAGCCTGCCCTCACTCTCAGACATGTCTCTTTCTCCTGCCCTGGCTGTCCTGCTTCCAGGTGGGGATAGGTCAGCCCCCAAACCTGGGAGGGAACTATGTTACTTCTTATACCCTCTGTGAAAGGTGGGTCTGAAAAAGGCTGCTAGGGGGCCTTCCCAGCTCTGGCTTTTTGCCAGATTCTAAGGTCCTTCCCAGGCTCCTTGGGTTGGATTCTCTGATATTAAAAAAAAATTTTTTAATAGTTATTTGGCTGCACTGGGCCTTAGTTGCTGCACTCAAGATCTTCACTGCAGCATGCAGGATCTAGTTCCCTGACCAGGGATCAAACCCAGTGCCCCTGTGTTGGGAGAATGGAGTCTTAGCTACTGCACCACCAGGGGAGTCCGTTTAAAAAGTTTTTTTCATGTATACTATACATATACAAAAACATGCACAAATCTTAAGTGGAGAGCTCACTGGACTTTCACAAACACACCTATGTAACTAGAACCCAGATTAAGAAAGAGGATATCATGGGGCAGCTGTGCAATGGAATACCATACAGCAAAGAACAAGAACTACAGATACATACAAGAACATGGACTGATCTCAAAACTTCACGCTGAGCAAGAGATGCCAGACACAGAGGAGTCAAAACTGCAATTCCATTTAAGAACAGGTGACAGAAGTACAGAATAGTTATCCCTTGAGGCCAGTGGCTGGGAAGGGCAGGAGACAGCCTGTGAAGGGCCAGGTCATGTTCTTTATCTTTATTTAGTGGTGGTGGTTTCCATGGGTCTATGTGCATGCTCACGCAGTTGTGTCCAACTCTTTGCAACCCCATGGACTGTAGCCCACCAGCTTCCTCTGTCCATGGGATTTCCTGGGCAAGAATCCTGAGTTGCTATTTCCTCCTCCAGGGGATCTTCCCAACCCAGGGATCAAACCTGGGTCTCCTGCATTGGCAGGTAGATTTTTACACTGGGTCACCTGGGAAGCCCTTCCATGTGCCTATAAATATGTAAACATTCATTGAACTGCATGCATAAAATGTGTATATTTTAGTGTATGTAGAATAAACATCAATTTTTTTTTTTAACAAGAAAGAAAGATTACCAGACCTTCCTTTGTAGGGTATAATTACCCCTTGTAGGGTGACTGAGATCTTCACTTCTAACAGTGTGGATTACTTGTGTTTGTTTCTGCGCTTTATATATGTAAAATTTGAATATGGATTGGATAGGAGACTGTGTTATGGAATTATTGTTAATCTTCTTAGGTCTGAAAACAGAATTGTGATTGTTTAGACTTAAGTCCTTATTCAAGGAGACACCTCTTGAAGATTTAGGGGTGGAATGTCACCATCTTGGCAACTTACTTTCAAATGGTTGAGGGGAGGGAGAGACGGAGAAGAGAGGGAAAACGTGGCAAAATCTCAACAAGGAGGAGATATGGGTGTTCACGGCACAATGTTTTCAACTTTTCTGTAGATCTGGAATTTTTTCAAAATAAAAATTGGGAGTGGGATATTCCCTGGTCCAGTCGTTAAGACTCCGCACGTCTGTTTCAGGGGCACTGGTGCAATCCCTGGGTGGGGAACCAGTATCCTGCATGCTGTGTAGTGGGGCAAGAAAAGAAAGACAATTATACAGTTTTGCTGAAAGAAGCTGGATAATACCTAAATAAATTGGAAAGCTATGCCATAATCATGGATGAGAAGACCCCAAATGTATAAAAGGCAATTCTCCTCAAACTGACATGTGCATTCCATAGAAGGTAATCAAAACCATTTGTGAACATTTGCACGTCTTATTGAAGAGTCTCTGATTCTCCAACTCCAACTTCTTTTAAATATTTTAAAAAATATTTATTCTTTGGTAGTACTGGGTCTCAGTTGTGGCATGCAGGATCTTTTAGTTGGGGTGTGTGGAGCTCTTAGTGGGTCAAGCCCAGGCCCGCTGCATTGGGAGTGTGAAGTCCTAGCCACTGGACCACCAGGAAAGTCCTCTTCAGCTCCAATTTCTGAGTCCATCATTATAATGAGACTAATATTCTAAGCTTATATGTCACACACACACACACACACACACACACACACAGCCCTTAGACCAGGTTCTGGGCTATTTTTTGCTTGTCCCTTGGAAAGGAAATCAACCTTGAATATTCACTGGGAGGAATGATGCTAAAGCTGAAACTCCAATACTTTGGTCACCTGATGCGAAGAGCTGACTCATTGGAAGCCTCTGATGCTGGGAAAGATTGAAAGCAAGAGGAGAAGGAGGTGACAGAGGATGAGATGGTTGGATGGTATCACCGACTCAAAGGACATGAGTTTAAACAAACTCTGGGAGACAGTGAAGGACAGGGAAGCCTGGTGTGCTGCAGTCCACAGGGTTTCAAAGACTGGGACACGCCTGAGTGAGTGACGGAGCAGCAACAACTTAGCAGGGGGTGTGGTCTCTTTCTCCAGTGTGGCCCACTGCCCAAGTGTACCCCCAGGCAAGACACTCAGCTTGGAGGGGGACAAAGATGAAGCTTAAATGTCACCACCCTCTTGGGTTTCCTCTGCCCTTTTGCTCACATCCTGCTACCCACTGAGCCTGCCCACTCTCCTTTTCTCTGCACATTCCAGCATGTGCGGGATCTCAGTTCAGAAAGCTGGCCCCAACCTCCCTGCTCATCTCTCTCTTCCACTCCTGAGCTCTGACTTGCCTGAAGGGTGTGTGTGTTGGCGGGGGGTGGCGCACACCATCTTCCATCCTGGGAAGGAGGGGGGTGCGGGTGGGTCCCTAAAGAAGAGGGATTCCTGGAAGGCTGGGCACTCACATGCAATTCCTGGCAGCCAGGTCCCGGTGTATGAATCTCTTGGTACTCAGATACTCCATGCCACTGGCAATATCCGCCATGAACTTCACCAGCATCTGGGTGGGCAGGAACTGGGTGGGGCGGGCAGGACAGGATGGGGTAGAGATCAACGGAGTCCTAGAAATCCATCCCTCTGCACTATTAGCTCTGCCCTGTGATGCTTTCCCATGCCTCTGAGACTTAAACTCCACCCCTTTCCATATCAGCCCTTTGTTATCCCCTCCTACCTTCCTCTCCTGTCTTGATCTCCCATTATGCTTGCCCTTGACATACGCTCCAGCAGGGAACCCCCTTTCTGGTCTTTCAACAAGCCATGCTTGTTCCCACCTCTGAGGCTTTGCACATTCTGTGCCCTCTGCCGGGACCACTTCCTCCCAGATCGCCCACTTCCCACCAGTTAGCTCCTCCTTTGATCTCCTCCATAAGACCATCCCTGTTCACTCAAATGAACTGCCTGGCCTCCCTGTCACTCATCCTGCTCTATTTCCTTCCTGGCACTTAAAAATTATCGTGCTTATTCATTTGTTAACTTGTTTATTGCTTGGTCCCCCCACCTCTGGCAGACAGCTCTTCCACGAAAACAAGCTCTTGGTCTCCATCACCTTCCTAGTGGCTGAGCAGCGCTAGGTACCTAATGCGTGCGTGGGTACTTAGTCGCTCAGTCATGTCTGACTCTTTGCGACCCCATAGACTGTAGCCCACCAGGCTCCTCTGATCATAGATTGCACAGGCAAGAATACTGGAGTGGGTTGCCAGTTTCTTCTCCAGGGAATCTTCCCAACCCAGGGATGGAACCCACGTCTCCTGCACTGGCAGGTGGATTCTTTACCACTGAACCACCTGGGAAACCCTTCCATGGGTCTATACACAAGAAAACATTCACTGAACTGCATGCGACAAATGTGCACATTTTAGTGTACGCAGAATAGACATCCATTTTTTCAAATAAGAAAGAAAGATTACCGGGTACCTAGTAGGTGCTAAGTTAACACTTGTGGTCCAGATAATAAAATGCCCTCACCACTGGCTGGTCCCCGAGCCGGGAATAGAGAAGGAAACTGTGAAGGTCTCCGTGTTTCATGAAAGGTAAGATGACCACAGGCGCCGGGAAGCCCTCTCGTTCAGAACCCTGAAACAGACGCCTGAGTCCCACCCCCCCACCAAGCAGTCTTGTCACTAGAGGTGGGCAGAAGGGGACGCCACCCCCACTCCCACCTCTGTTTCTCCCCTCTTCCTCTCAGATCTGGCCTCCAAACTGTTGGGGAGTGGGGGTGGTGGTGGCAGGGACCAAGCGTCAGAGAAGCCATGTCCAGCACTGGTTCCCAGGGATGTTTCTCCAGCCCTCCTGGGGACCTCAGCTATTTCTGGGAAAGGTCAGAGGTCACATTCCGAGCTGAGGGAGAGAGGAAGGGGGGAGTCTGCACACTCTGGGGTGGGGGGCGGGGGGAGGAAGCCTGGAGGTTTGATCTTCCCAGTGCCTGAGGGAGGGTTCTTCCCTCTGGTGCAGCCTGCATGGGGCCTGCTGGCCCACTAAATCTGCCCCTCCCTCACCAATGAGCCTCATGACGTTGGGGTGGTCGAATTCCTTCATGCAGACAGCTTCACTCAGGAAATCCTCCAGCTCCGACCTTGTGCAGATGGCAACTGGGAGGAGAGAGGAAGGTGGAGGAGGCGGAGGGAGGACTCTTTTCCTCCTCCTCCTTATTACCATCATCATCTTCATCAAGCATGACTAGTAAGTACCAGGGGCTGTACTCAGTGCTTGACATATTAACCCATTTCACCCTCTGAGGAGCTTCTATTTCCCCATTTTAAAGATGGAGAAGGGGGCTACAGAAGGATGAGATGGTTGAGCGGCATCACTGACCCAACATGAGTTTGAGCACACTCAGAGAGATAATGAAGGACAGGGAAGCCTGATGTGCTGCAGTTCACAAGGTCACAAAGAGTCTGACACAATTTAGTGACTGAACACGAAGGATGGAGAGACAAGGCACAGAATGTTTAAGAAATGTGCCACAGCTTGCAAGAGGAACAGGCAGAGGTCAAACCCAGGCAGTCTGGCTCAGGGGTCCATGTATGGGCTCTGTGCTAGGCTGCTTCCTAGCACACTCCCAGCAGCCCTAGAATGCAGACGATTGTCCCTGTTTTACAACTCAGGACACTGGCTCAGAGAGGCAAAGTGACTTGCCCAGCGTCACACAGCTGGGATTCAAAACCAGGTCAGGAACATAACCCAGTATTCAGAAGGCAGTCAAGAATGAATGAATGAATGAATGAATGGGTGATGACTCCATAACCCAAGTTTTTACCCCTTGGATTCTGAAACGATCATTCCTCCCTCCAGCATGACCCTCTAAGCTTTATCCCTATGTGGAAAAAGCTTGACCCTGACCTTTCTGTGCTGCTTGAGCTTGGACTGGACTGGCTCTCACCCTCTCTGCTGACGTAGATAACATGGTTTTAGTCCACATTAACTGTGTGTACCATGTGCCAAGCCCAGCATTAAGTGCTTTGACATAATACCCTAGGAGGTAGGAACACTATGATACTTTTTTCCGGGTGAGGAATGGTAGGCTCAGAGAGAGGTAGTCACTTACCTGAGATCATAGTGAAAGTGTTAGTCACTCAGTCGTATTCGACTCTTTGCGACCCCATGGACTGTAGTCTACCACGCTCCTCTGTCCATGGGATTTTCCAGGCAAGAATACTGGAGTGGGTTGCCATTCCCTGCTCCAGGGGATCTTCTCAACCCAGGGATTGAACCTGGGTCTCCTGCATTGCAGGCGGATTCTTTATCATCTGAGCCACCAGGGAAGCATACAGCTAGTAAATGATGAAGCCAAGTGTGCCTCATTCTGGACCATCTCATGCTTGCTCTGTATCACATGGGGCTGGCCCCGGAAAACTACATTGCCCAGGTTCCCTTCCCTGCTGTTTCCTGTTGGAATCCGCCAATGGGAAGCGCTGATGGGAGACTGGCAGGTGGGCGAGAGGAGAAGAGAAAGCAGGGCATTTCACCCTCTCTCTTTCTGCTTCCAGTATCGCCTTGGTGGAGGCTGTGTCTCCTTTGTGTTTCAAGCTCCCACAAGGTAGCCCCTAACTCTGTGATGCCTCAGTCCCATCAGCGGGCCCTGGCTGTGGGCTCTGGTAACTCCGCCCCTTCCGGCCTGGGAGGCGGAAGTGACACACTTGGCTGCTGCTAGTCTGTAGGTTGTCTTAACTGCATCCTGCTGTTCCTTCAGTTTTCCCTACACGTTTGTAGTAATCTCCCCGTATTGAGTTCCTTCTGTTGAAGGACCTGGCAGGGACTTAATTTCTCGTCTGGAATCACTCAAGTTCTAGGGTTGGGCTAAATTGCTGTCACCTTTCCTGTCCTACCTCCTTAGGGGCACAGGGGAGGGGTCAGAGGTTAAGGGATGGGGATCCCACATGTGTGCACATGTATGTACATACTCACTCTTCATGGTCTTCACAGCCACCTTGAGGACAGAGTCGTCCTGGTTGAGCTGGCCTTCCATCACAGCTCCGAACTCTCCTGTGGACCAGAGAGACTTTGACATGCATGGGGGGCACCTCCCCCCCCCGTTGACTTCAGGGGGATGCTGTAGGAACTGCATTTCCTGTGGTTGGGTAGGGGTGGGGAGATGAAGGACTGCATGGCTCAGGGAGATGTGTGTGTGTGTGTGAGGTGGGGGGCACTCACCCTCTCCCAGGGTCTTCCCCAGAGCCACCTTATGCCGGTCCACCATCACGTCCCGCAGTTTCTCCTTCAGCTCTTCGCTGATGCCCAGGCTGTTCACTGCATGAGGGGTGGGAGCAGACAGAGCCGTGGAGCAGAGCTGACATCCAGGCAGCGCCTCCAGTAAGGATACAGGCGTGCCTCATTTTACCGCACTTTGCAGATACTGTGTTCTTTACATATTGAAGGTCTGTGGCAATCTTGTGCCAAGAAAATCTATCGCTACCATTTTTCCAATTTGCTTTGTGTCTCTTGTGTTATATTTTGGTAATTATTGTGATATTTCAAATCTTTTCATTATTATTGTATTCGTTATAATGATCTGTGATCTTTGATGTTAGTGCTATACTTCACTGAAGGCTCAGATGATGGTTGGCATTTTTAAAGCAATAAAGCAATTTAAGATTAAGGTATGCAGGGACTTTCCCCAGTAATTCAGTGGTTAAGCCTCCAAACTCCCACTGCAACGGGCAAGGGTTTGATCCCTGGCTGAGGAACTAAGATCCTACTTGCCATGATGTGGCCAAAGTTTTTAAAAAATAGAAAAAATTAAGGTATCTAAATTGTTTTTAAAGATATAATGCTGTTGCATACTTAGTACACCACAGTGCAGTGTAAACACAACTTTTTTGTTTATGTTTCCGTTTATTTTGGCCCCACTGCATGGCATGTGGGATCTTAGATGGAACCTGGGCCCTTGCAGAGGAAGCATGGAGTCTTAACCACTGGACTGCCAGGGAAGTTCTAAACATAACTTTTATATGCACTGAGAAGCCCCAAAATGCATGTGACTCACTTTATTGCATTATGCACTTTATCATGTTGGTCTGGAATCAAATGTGCAGTATCTCCCAGGTATGCCTGTGTATTGTTGTTTATCATTGTTTAGTCACTAAAGTTGTGTCCAACGCTTTGCAATCCCTAGGACTGTAGCCTGCCAGACTCCTCTGTCCATTGGATTCTCCACGCAAGAATCCTGGAATGAGTTGTCACTTCCTTCTCCAGGGGATCTTCCCAACCCAGGGATCCAACCCGCATCTCCTGCATTGGCAGGCGGGTTCTTTACCATGAGCCGCCAGGGAAGCCCCATGCCTATATACTCATTGTTAAAATACTGAAATAATTCTGCATTCATTCAGGATTAGCTGAGCACTCCCAACTCCCACTTTTCCTTTAGACCCCATATCTTCCCCCAGAGCAGTAACTAAAGGGTTAGAGCCTGGCACATAATCGTGCAGGAGTAGCACCTTGATTGGTTAACATCCTGCCGTACCAATTGTTCAAAATTTTTCTTGACTTTTCATTAAAGTATAACCTGCAAAAATCATAAGTGAGCAGCTCAATGGATTTTCATGAACCAAACACAACAGTGTGTGTCACTAACACCCACGTCAAGAACAGACTATGACCTGTCCTTTCAGAGGTGGCCACTTTCCTGACTTTTCTTACCCCAGATCAGTCTTTTCTGTTTGGGGATGTTATAAACATGGAATCACATACTATGTTCTCTTTAGTGTCTGGCTTCTTTCACTTAACACGGTATCTCTGAAATAATTGTAATTGTAGTTGCTGTGTTGTTGTTGTATAGTTGTTAAGTGGTGTCCAACTCTTTGCGACCCCTGGACTGTAGGCTGCCGGGCTCCTCTGGCCATGGGATTTCCCAGGCAAGAATACTAGAGTGGGTTGCTGTTTCCTCCTCCAGGGGATCTTTCTGACCCAGGGATGGAACTCATGTCTCCTGCATTGGCAGGCGGGTTCTTTACCACTGAGCCACCAGGGCAGCCCAGGTGCTGTGTGTAGTTGGGTTTATCCATTTTCCCTGCTGTGTAGCAATTGTTCTCCAACTTATTGGCCCCAGGATCCCTTTACATTCTTAAAATTATTGAGACTCGAAAAAGCTTTCTTTTATGTGGGTTGTCTACACAGCAGTATTTACTGTGTTCACAATGAAAACTGATATGATGTCCTTTTTCATTTTTGGTTGTACCACGAAGGATCTTATTAATGATTCCCCAACCAGGAATTGAACCCGAGCCCCTGCAGTGGAATCTCAGGGTCTTCACCACTGGATCGCCAGGAAGTTCCCCATACAAATTTTCAAAACACAAGAATATACAAGCCCATCAGTCAACAGAAGGATGACATCATCACATATTTGGAAGCCTTTGGAAAACTCTGCAGAGCACTTGCAAGAGAAGGAGGGTGTGAAAGGGCAAATGACGTCTTGGTATTATTTTGAAAATAGTTTTGACCTCATGGACCCCCTGCAGAGGTCTTGGGGATCCCCGAGGACTTGGATCACACTTGGAAAACTGCTGCTTCATGTTATTCCCATTAGATTGCTGTGACCTCCTCACTTCCTCTTCCTTCTCCTTTGCAATAAATGTCTTTCCCAGCCCTTCGGGTATCTCCCTGGGGCCCCTGGCAATCCTCCCTGGGTGCTAACTCCATAAGAGGCCTAACTCTGTCTCCCCTCCTTTTATCTGGATTTGTTTTCCCAACTGGAGAGAAGAAGAAACTTGACTAAGTGGCTGCTGAAGTCCCTTCTTAGCTGGGACCCTTCATAAATACTATGATACTCTAACACAGGGTCTATTATAGTGATAAGATTCTATGATTTTTAAGATCCTAAGAGGCTATCAAGTGTTAGTTGCTCAATCATGTCTGACTCTTTGCGACCTTATGGCCTGTAACCCTCCAGGCTCCTCTGCCCATGGGATTCTTCCAACAAGAGTACTGGAGTGGGTTGCCATTCCTTCTCCAGGGGATCCTCCTGACCCAGGGATTGAACCCAGGTCTCCTGCATTGCAGAGAGCTTCTTTACCATCTGAGGCACCAGGGGAGCCTTAAGAGTCTATAGCACTGGATTATAATTTTTAGGCCAATTATAATTGCACATCCTCTACTTCCAAGAGGCAGTTCAGAGGATGAACTTGAGAGTGGAACTACCTGGGTGTGAACCCCAGCTCTCCAGCTTACAAACTGTGTGGCCTCCAGTAAGTTACTTAGCCACTCTGTGCCACAGCCTCCCCACTGGTAGTGGGGAGGATAACGTGGCTACCTCACTGGGTTGTCATGGGGATTAAATTGACATGTGTTGAAGCTTAGAACAGCACCTGTGGGACTTCCCTGGTGGCCCAGTGGTTAAGAATTCACCTTCCTCTTCAGGGGACGAGGTTCGACCCCTGCTTCAGGAAGATCTCACATGCCTCAGGGCAGCTAAGGCCATGCGCCGCCACTACTGAAGCCTGTGCTCCCTAGAGCCTGTGCTCTGCAACAAGAGAAGCCACTGCAACGAGAAGCCCTCAGACCACAACTAGAGAGTAGCCCGCACTCACCGCAACTAGAGAAAGCCCATGAGCAGCAATGAAGACCCAGTACAGCCAATAAATAAATAAATGCTTAATTTTTAGAAAGGAGCAGCCGTAGTCACAGAGGAAGTGCCAGGGTTGGCTGTTATCCGCAGCATTGTAAGCATCTCATCATGGGCATTTTCTTCATTGCCATCACCATCGTGTTTATCGTCGTCATCATCATTACGTGGTTCTAAGAGCCTATGACTCAGACTTTGGCCTTTCTAAAATTTACTGTGTCTAAGATTCAATTATTCTAAAGTCGTGTGTGGTCCCACAGTTCTGTTGTTCTTAGGGTCTGTGGTGCTAATATTCCAAGGCCTTCAGAAACTTTTGGTTCACGCATCTGCCGAAGCCCAGCAGGCTCAACACTCGATAATTCTTATCCCAAACCCAGGCAGAGAGGCATGGGGCTCACTCACAGGTGGCTTCAGTGGTCCTCCGACTGTAGGACTTGCGAACACGGTACCTGACCACCAGCTCACCCCTCTCCATGGTTGGTTCAAACACCTCTCTAGGGGAGAAGAGAGAGGAGGTGAGGGCAGGGCAGAGTCACGTGGAACCCCTTCCACTTCCACCAGCAGTGGAAGCAAGCACCATCCCAACCCCCAGACCTGCTGCCCTCTCCTCCAGTGTCTGCTGAGAGCCTCTTGGGCTGCTGCCTTCTGCCTTCCATTCACTCCCCAGACACTTGTCCTCATTCTGATTCTTGGTACTCTCTCCTCCTGTGCCAGCCTCCTCACGGTCTCCCCACCTCCAGCCTCTCTACCCCAGTCCAGGCCAGCCTCCCGACCCGCGTGGTCCCAACTTACCCATAACGGGTCTCCTTCTTCCGCCGGTGGAAGAGGAACAGGGCCAGGATGAGGGCACAGGCGGCGGCCACCACTGCTCCCAGCAGTACATACCACCAGGGCCATGAGAAGGCGGGGGCTGGGGGTTCACTCACTGTCAGGGGGCACGCGGGACAGGTCATGGTGGAGGTCTTGGTTCCTTGGGTCCCCAGGGGGTGGTGTTGAAGGGAGGAAGGTGTAGGTACATTGGGTGATGGACAAGGCTGGACGGGGCATGCAATGGATACGAAAGGAGTGGACGTTGGAGGAGGAGTGTGAGGGGATGTCCTTGGTGGTCCAGTGGTTAAGAATCCACCTTGCAATGCAGGGAATTTGGGTTTGATCCCTGATCGGGGAACTAAGGGGGCTTTTCGGGTAGCTCTGTGGTAAAGAGTCCACCTGCAATGCAGGAGGTGCAGGAGACGTGGGTTGGCTCTCTGGGGTCAGGAAGATTCCCTGGAGGAGGGCATGGCAACCCACTCCAGTATCCTTGCCGGAAGAATACCATGGACAGAGGGTTCTGGTGGGCTATGGTCCATAGCAAAGAGTTGGACATGACTGACACAAGTGAGCACACATGAGGGCCTAGGAAACTAAGATCCCACATGCCTAGGAGCATCTAAGCCCCCATGCCACAACTACTGAGTCTAGGTGCTCTGGAGCCCACGTGTTGCAACTAGAGAATCCACGAGCCACAAGAAAAGATCCTGCATGATGCAACTAAGACCTGACACAGCCAAATAAATAATTTTTTTTTAAAGGAGGAGTGTGAAACCCCTAGGATGAGTGTGGTGAGTGCAAAATGGGATGGATACTTGGGGAGTGTGCAACGAATGTGGAAGGAATGTGGGATGAGAGTGAGAGATTGTGCGGGATGGGCTGTGAGAATGGAAGGAGGGCTGGAGGAGCGTGGGAGGGCTGTGGGTAAATCTCAGCTGGGGTACCGTGTGTGATATATGTGATGATTATGCAAGGAAGGGGCACTTGGGTGTGGAAAACTGTTGAGCAGGGAGAGAATGTGTGTAGTGTGTACAAAGCACGTGCAATGGATATGCAAGGAGTTGGAGGCTCCAGGGACCAATGGCCAAGGGGCATTTCTGAGGAGTGTATGATGACTATGAAAACGTGGTGGGTTTTTTGTGTGTTTTTTTCTGCCACTCCTTGAAGCTTATGGAATTTTAGTTCCCTGACTAGGGTTGAACCCACGCCCTCAGCAGTGAAAGCACTGACTCCTTACCACTGGACTGCCAGGGAATTCCCTGGAAGGGCTTTCATAAAGCAAGGGATGAGAGTGAAATAAATGTGCAAAGGGGCATGGTGTGCAAAAGAGTGTGTAAACAGTGACAGATAAGTATTTGAGGAATTGGGAGTATGTGAGGATTCAAGGAATATTCAAGGAGTTTTAGATACAAGGTAGGGGCAGTGATTTGTAAGGATGTAACTGGTGTGAGAGGAGTGAGCAATGAGTGTGCAAAGGACAGGGGAGGGGAAGATGAGCATGAAATGAATGAAAAGGATATGCAAAAAGGTGGCAGTGAGTGTGTAAGGATTAGAGGATGAGTGTACCAAGAGTTTGGTGTGGTATGTGCAGAAAGTGGGCATGGGTTAGGATTAGCTTGAGGTGAGGAAATATTGTGTAAGGAGTGTCTAGTGAGTGTGCAAGCAGAGCTGCAGAATGTGAGATCATGTGGATTGAAAGTCTTTCAGTGCCTGCAATGTGGGATGCATGTTGAGTGTGCAAAAAGTATTAGTTTGTGAATGAGAAGTATGAGTGTGCATTGGGTTTGGGAAGCCCGTGAGAAGAATGAGGGGTTATAATGGGATGGATGTGAAAGGAGGGTGGGGTTAGTGTGGAAAGGGTATGCAAAGAAATGCAAAAAAAACACATAAGAAATATTTAAGGATAGTGGATTGAGTTAGAAGAGGTGGGGTGTAATAGTGCCAGGAGGGTACAATGGGCTTAGGAGGAATATTTGGAGAAATATTTGAGGAAGATGAATATGACAGGGATAACTCATCTCTCTGTCCCTCTACCTATCTATTCATCTACCCACCTGCCTATTTATTCATTCATCCACTCATCTACCCATTCATTCATCCGTCCACCATCCACCCATTCATTAATCCATCCGCCACCCACCCATTCATTCATCTGTCCCCCACTCAGCCACGCATTCATTCATTGGTCCATCTACGCATTCATTCATTGGTCCATCTACACATCCATTCATTCGGCAGTCCATCCATCCACCTATCCATCCACCACTCACAAAGTACCCACAATGTTCTGGGCCACTCCAGGCACTTCCATTAAGGACCACACAAAACCAAAAGCAGAGGGTTAGAGTGATGAGTTTGAGGAACATGAAAGGGATGTGTAAAGAGAATGTGCAGCGATGGGGCCCTCACTGGGCCTTAGGGGAAGGGGGAGCAGGAGAGGGGGTGTGAAAGCCCTTACCCAGCTGGTGGACTGGCTGTCCTTGTCCTGCGAGGAGAAAGGACGGAGGGAGGACATGCTCAGAGAGACTGGTAAGACACGGGAGAGAGAGGGAGTGAGGCTCTCGGGAAGCTTCCAGGTAGGAATGGAGCCTACACTGGGGTAATGCCAAAAGGTACAAGGAACAAGTCACAGGCATCTGGGATAGATGTGGCCCTGTGGGTAGGCTGAGGAAGGCTGAGCATGGCTTTGCAGCTACCTGGGCGCCAGGGCTCCAGGGGCACAGGGAGGCTCCAGGGTCCATCCCCAGCGGCGGTGTAGGCTGCCACGCACACAGTCAGGTTGGGCACAGACCCCTCCCTCGCAGCTCCAGGGTCACCTGTCGCTTTAGCCCTATGTCCATCAGCACCTAGGACATGCAAATAAGGCATCAGAGTAGAGCTCCAGCCCCAGCGCTTAAGCCCTCACCCTCAGCCTCAACTCCCCATCTTTCTCAAAGCCCACTCCTCATCTCTAGCCCCTCATCCCCTACCTCTTCCTATCCTTTGTCTCTCATCCCCCATCCTGTCCTCTCCTTTCCATTCTCTATCCCTACACTCATTAAAATATCAGCTTCACCGGGTCCAGGACTTTGTCTTCTTCACTGCTATATACATCCTCAGGTCCTAGCACAAGGAGGCGTGGAACACAGTACCGTTGTTGAAACGACCGAATTCTCATCTTTGCCCCCTCATCCCTCCATCCTCTTCTACTTCCTCACTCTTTCTCCCATCTATCTCTCCATCCCAGGGTGCTGCTTGCTTAGATAGTACTTCATGTTAATTAGAAAGAGACACCCCTTCCTCAATGTGCTATGCAACTCTCTGCTGTAAAACTGTCCTAGTAAATATGTCTACTGAAACGTTTTGTACATGATTCTTAAATTGTTGTTCAGTTGCTCAGCTGTGTCCAACTCTTTGTGATCCCATGGACTGTGGCATGCCAGGCTTCCATATCCTTCACTATCTCCTGTAGCTTCCTCAAACTCATGTCCATTGAGTTGGTGATGCCATCCAACCATCTCATCCTCTGTCATCCCCTTCTCCTCTTGCCTTTCATCTTTCCCAGCATCAGGGTCTTTTCTAAGGAGTCGGCTCTTAGCATCAGGTGGCCAAAGTATTGGAGCTTCAGCTTCAGCATCAGTCCTTCCAGTGAATATTCAGGGTTAATTTCCTTTAGGATTGACTGGTTTGATCTCCTTGCAGTCCAAGGAACTCTCAAGAGTCTTATCCAACACCACAGTTCACAGATTCATAAATAGCCATCCCCTAACTCTCTCCTGGGGGCTTCCCAGGTAGCTCAATGGTAAAGAATCGCCTGCCAATGCAGGAGACGCCGGTTTGATCCCTGGGTTGGGGAGATCCCCTGGAGAAGGAAATGACAACCCATCCCAGTATTCTTGTCTGGAGAATCCCATGGACAGGGCGCCTGGCGGGTCCCTGGCTACCATCCATGGGGTCACAAAGAGTCAGACATGACTGAGCAACTGAGCATGCACACACGCAACCCTCTCGTGGTCCCCTTTAACCGCCCCAGAGCGTGCTCTCCAGCACAGGGTGATCACATTCTACGCAACCTGCCCAACTGTCCTTGTCTGCTCTGTCATTTTCTCCTCCCCAGTCCCCTCCTCTACAGCCACTCTGCCCCAGCCCAGCCAGCAGCACCCACCTCGGGCGTATCCTGACCTCGATAGGCCAGTCGGTACCCTAACAGGGTGCCCTGCAGCGGCGCCCTTGGCTCCTGCCAATGCACAAGGGCTTGGCTCCCATTCCGCATGGCGCTAACATTCTCAGGAGGGCCCAGGGGCACTGGAGGACAGGGAAAAGGGGAAGCTGGCATCCCCACCTCTTCCTGACCCCCCCCCTCTTCCCAAGAAGTAGGGGCAGGGTGCAAAGGACAAGCATGTGGGCAGCTGGCGCAGGTCTCCCATGAGCAGGAGCACAGAGATGAGGTCCAGGAGAGGTGCCAGTTGGGGATGGGACAGGAAGGAGGGCGAAGCCATGTAGGGTATACAGGTGAGAGGAGATGCTGGGGGTCATGCTGATGTACGCAAGGGGTCAGTGGGGCAGTGAACGATGTCTCCCTGCCACCAGCCCCCTTCTTACCTCCTTCTGGTGTCTCCACAGGAAGCCAGTGGGTCCAGGGTGAGGGGCCCTGGCTACTGACACAGGCCACCCGGAGGTGGTAAGGGGTGTGAGGATGGAGGCTGCCCAGCCGCAGTTGATGAGGGGGAACGGACGCTTGGAAGGTGAGGGGCTCCTCTGGGGGTCTGGCTCTCCCAGCCAGGCGCCCACCCTGTCGTCTGACAGCACAGCCTGGGAAGAGAGAGGGGTGTGAGATCAGGGTGGCCATACTCAAGGTGGTCACACAACTCTCAATGGTAGTGACCCTGGTGTGATGACACAACTTCGCAAGGATGTGTGTGTGTGTGACGATTCCATGTTTGTGCAACATGGGCACCTGGGTTTCCTAAGCAAGGAGGCCACCCAGCTCCACAACGTGGCTCTGCCATCAGTTGCAAAAGCCACTTCGAACAAGACTTTCTCTCTCTGAGCCTCAGTTTCCTCATCTGGGAAATGGGGGCTTAGAGGAGCAAATGCCTTCCAGGGCTGCTTAAAGGTTCAATGTAAGGGACTTGCTGGCAGTCCAGTGGTTAGGACTTTATGCTTCCACTGCAAGCACAGGTTCAATGCCTGGTCAGGGAGCTAAGATCTCAAATGCCACGTGGCATGGCCATACAAAAAATTAAGTGTAGGATAGCTGGACGGTGCATGGCAGGTGGTCAGCATCGATAACAATGACATTCAACCACAGGCAAAAGCAATGTCCCACAATAGAAGTCAGAGGAGGGAATTCCCTGGTGGTCCAGTGGTTACGACTCCGTGCTTTCACTGGCGAGGGCCCAGGTTTAATCCCTGGTTGGGGAACTAAGATCTCACAAGCCTCCCATAGCTAAAAAATAAGTCAGAAGAGTGGGCATCTCTGGGGAGTGAGGGAACGTTCAACAACTGGGAAGTGTCTGTATCTTGATTTAGAGGGTGGTCACATTGGTTAAACAATCTAGGTGTACACCAAAGATTATGAACATTACATATTTTAATTTTAAAAAATAGAAGAGGACTTCCAAGGTGCTCCATTGTCAAAGACTGTGCTCCCAATGCAGGGGGCCCACGTTCGATCCCTGGTCAGGGAACTAGATCCCACATGCTGCAACTAAGACCCAATGCAGCCAGAGAAATTTTTTTTTTTTTTTAAGCAAAGTCTTTTACAAACCTAAAACTCATTTGACCCTCTCTTTAGCTGTGCATTGTAAGTATGTGCTGTTTTTATGCTCATTATACAGATGAAGGCACTGAGGCTTGGAGAGATGGAATCACTGATCCGAGGACACTAGCTTGTCAATGATGAAGCTTGGACCTGAACCCATCCTATCTTCAAAACCTTTGCCCTACTGACAATAAGAATGTCTTTTTAAGAACATCAATAATGGTAATAATACTCTTCTGTCCAGATATGCAATGCATCTTAGTGCTGAAGAGCACAGATACTGGATCTTGGATTCAAATCCAGCCTCTCCTACTCCCTAGTCCCGTGCCTCAGTTTCTTCATCTGAAAAATGGGATAACAACAGTGTTTCCCTTCTTCACAGAATTCACTGAAGTGATACCCTGTAAGCATGTAGAAAAGTGTCTGTGCAGGGCATCTCTGGTGGTCCAGTGGTTAAGAATCCAGCTTGTGATGAAGGGGACATGGGTTCAATCCTGGGTCTGGGAATATCCCACATGCCACGGGGATGGGCTCCACAACTGTTGCGCCTGCACTGTGCAGCCCCGAGTTGTGACTACTGAAACTCGCGTGCCCTAGAGCCCATACTCCGCAGCATGAGAAGCCACCACGATGAGAAGCCCGCACACTGCCACTCGAGTGTAGCCCCCGAGTAAGCCCGTGCACAGCAACAAGGACCCAGCACAGCCGAAAATAAATATTTAAAAAAGCAAAAAGAAACAAAAAAGAGTGTCTGTGCAGATTGAGTGTTTGTCATTGTTATTTTGTGTGTGTGAGATTGTCTGGCCACCAGTGTCAAACCCGGCACATCCTGCACAGCAGCAAAGGCTTCTCCACCCACCTGGTCCCCAGGTCTGGAGAGATCAGGATGGGAGGGACCACAGCTGGGGAGGACGTCCGTCCAGCCCTTCCCCACAGAACCACAAACTCGTCACAGCCCCAGGGTGCTGCCTTCACCCTGGGGAGCATCCAGGCAACATAACCACGACACACACTGTGCTGGGAAAGAGTTACTGCTCACAACCAGACTCCATCGGGTCCAAATCTTGGCTTGGATATTATCTGCTGTCTGATTTCTTTTTTTTTTGGTCATGCCACGTGGTGGCTTACGGGATCTTAGTTCCCTGACTAGGGATCAAACCCTTGCCCCCTGCCGTGGAAGCATAAAGTCTTAACCACTGAACCACCAGGGAAGTCCTTGCTACGTGATTTAGAGTGAGTGTTTCTACCTCCCCGGGCCTCAGTTCCTGCCTCTGGAAAATGGGCCTCCGAGAGTCTCTACATGTCAAGGTGAGAGGTTTACTGACATAATGCCCATGAACTGGCTTGCCTAGCCTGTCAACAGCTAACTTATTTTGAGTGCCAGCTGTGCCCCAAACACCCTGCCAAGCACATTAGTCCGGAATGAGCACCCATGGGGGTCAATTCCTTTTTATTCCCATTTTACAGATGCGGAAACAGAGGCCCAGAGAGATCCAGCATCTTGCCCATACAGTCCCTGAGTGGGGAAACCACAGCAAGGCCTGGGGAGGAGATAGCAGGAGTGGGGGGAGGTGGTCTCCTTGCCTGCTCTCTGACCCACACTGACTGACCAGAAGGGGAACCTCGGCCAGGACAAAGGGGACATGGGCGCAGACTGTCAGCCTCCCCCTGCCCACCCCCACTTCTCTTTTCCCTCGCTTGGCTGTGACCCTCCAACTTGAACCCTGAGCTCATGCACAGCAGGAAGTGAGACCTGGAGAGGGAAGAGGGCACACTTCTGCTTTTCTTGGGGGACACTGGATGGATGTGGGTTGGGGGTACAGCTGGTGTCTGACCTGGCATTTGAGGTCTTCCCAAATCAGCCCAGCTTCTGGGACTGAATCAGTTTTAGCCTTTTAGCCACTGGGGAAGGCAGGTCACTTCCCCTCTCTGGGTCTCAATTTCTTATCTTGAAAATGGGAAGATGAACAGTCACTACTTTCTGGGGTTAAAATATCAAGTGAATGTGAGGTTGTCCTCAGGGCTAGGGTCTTACAAGAAAAGTAGCTCCTGTTTAATCAAGCACTGGCTCTAAATAGCTTTTCAGAAGTGCCCTTTGGGTTTGGCAAGACAAGGGTTTGGATCCCACCTCTGCCACTTCCTGGCTTTGTCCTTGGGCAAGTTGCTTAACTTGGTTTCTTTTTGAATTTTTTGGCCACACCATATGGCATGCGGGATCTTAGTTCCCTGCTGCTGCTGCTGCTGCTGCTAAGTCGCTTCAGTCATGTCCGACTCTGTGCGACGCCATAGACGGCAGCCCACCAGGCTCCCCCGTCCCTGGGATTCTCCAGGCAAGAACACTGGAGTGGGTTGCCATTTCCTTCTCCAATGCATGAAAGTGAAAAGTGAAAGTGAGATCAAATCCATCCCCCATGTAGTGGAAGAGCGAGTCTTAACCACTGGACCACCAAGGAAGTCCCTGAGCCTTAGTTTCTTCATCTGGAAAATGAGTGTATCCACAGACTCTACTTCACAAGACACTCAAACAAGAAAGTGTTAAGCTGTAACACAAGGCCCAGCATATAGTGGTTGTGTTATTGTTTTTGTTCTTTAGTCGTGTCTGACTCTTTGTGACCCCATGGACTGTAGCCTGCTAGGCTCCACTGTCCATGGGATTTCCCAGGCAAGAATACCGGAGTGGGTTGCCATTTCCTTCTCCAGGGGATCTTCCTGGCCCAGGGATCGAACCTGTGTCTCCTGGATTCTTTACTACTGAGCCACCAGGGAAACCTAAGCACGTAATGGACATGCAATAAAAATTGGTCATTGGGAGTTTCCTGGTGGCCTAATAGTTAGGATCCTGGGCTTTCATTGCTGTGGCCCAGATTCAGTCCCTGCTCAGGGAACTGAGATTCTAAAAGCCATGTGGCATGACTGAAAAAAAAAAAAAAAAAAGCTGGTCACTATTCAATATTGTCATTTCCCATCATGGGCATTGTCTCATCCTCACTTAAACTCCCAAATCTCAGACAACTTCAGGCCAGAACCGGATCTCATATTTGGTTTGTTGGTTGTTTTTCTTATTCTAGAGCAGGAGCAACTTCAATGCAGAAGGCTGGGTCCAGCTCACCTCAATTATCAGGTATTCTTCCAGTAAACATTTTCTCCTCAGTGTCTGGCCCTGCACTGGGCAGTAATGGGAACCCAGAGATTTCCCTGGTGGTCCACTGGTTAGGATTCCACGCTTCCACTGCAGGAAGGGGAACTAAGGTTCCATCCTGGGTCAGGGAACTAAGCTTCCACATGCTGCTCAGCAGCCAAAAAATAAAAATAATTTTTAAACATAAAGAAATAAAATAATGGGGACCCAGTGGTGGTTGAGCCAGCTCAGCCCTGCCCCTCCCAGAGCTCACAGTCCAGTGGAGAGATAGACCCACCCCCAGACATTGACAAGCCAGAGTGGTCAGAGATGGGATGGGAGAAGCCCAAGGGCTGTGAGCACCCAGTGGTGAAAGATGGCTCTGGTCCCTGCTGTTTCAGGGTTTCTATTCTGGCTAGAATCAATATCACCAACACTAAAAACATGTAAACGGCCAGTAGCTTTTTGTTTGTTTGTCTTTTGCCACACTGCTCGACCTGCAGGATCTTAGTTCCCCAACCAGGGATTGAACCTACGTCCCCGGCAACAAAAGCATGGAGTCCTAACCACTGGATGGCTAGGGAATTTCCAAAAGCAGCCAATAGTTTATTGCACGCTTTCCAAGTTCCAGATACTATTTTAAGTTTGTTAAATGCAGTCACTCACTGAATTCCTACAGCCAGTCTACCAGGTTGGGACTACCGTTATGTCCATTTTACAGATGAGAGAACTGAGACCCAGGGACACTGAGTCACCCGTCCAAGCTCATGCAGCCAGCAGCTTGTTGGAGCTAGGATTTAAACCCAGGACATCTGGCTTATCCCAAGGTTCTACTGCCTCTCAAACGAATGGCTGGGAAAGGCTGGTTTCCCAGGAAGAGAATGAGGGCTTGCGGCTCTGGGAGGAAGGAGGGCTAAGATGGAGGTGAGGAAAGGCTGCGGTCTCACCTACCTGCAGAATGCAGTGGGTGAGGGGGTAGATGCCGCTCAGGCCTGGGGTCCAAGCCACCTCCAGTTCCGTCGGCTGGGTGGAAACCAAGCGGAGGTCGTGGGGCCGCTGAGGGATCACTGTGGACAGATGAGGGGAGGAACTGATCCTGTGCCCAAAGTTCCTCGCCCGGACCTCTACCCCAGCTCTGACTTCTGACCCCAAGCCAATACCCTCTGACACCCAGCTCCCCAGGTCCCTCTCCTGTCACCTGTGATGGTGGCCGTGCGGGATGTGGTGATCCCCCTTGGCATTGTGGGCTTCACAGGAGAAAGAAGCAGTCTTGTTCAGGCCTGGGGAGTCATGTGAGGAGGCCCGGTCAGAGAGGGGGAAGGAGGGGGGTTGGGGCCAGGCTGGGCATGCCCCACCACACTCCATCCTCAAGATCAGTCCAGCCCCCAGTGGTGCCTGCTTGAAGGGCATGTCAAAAAGGGAGGCAACGTATGAGGAATGCAGACCTCCACCCACAAAGACAGGCCAGCTACCACCACCCCCACACAGACCCAACCCCCACCCAGACAGACACATGTACAAGTACACACACAGAGACACACACTCATACACAGACACCACAAACATATGCACCAACATACAGTTATACACACAAATGTTACACACTTACATACAGAAATACACATACTCATACCTAGACACAGGCAAACACACAGACAGATACACACAAGCACAGACACAATCACACTGAGCCACACAGACACCCGTAGAGGTGTACACACCTATCAGACACACACTTAAGAAGCAGGCCTTCATGGCGTTGTGTAAACATAGGAATGTTTGTTCATTTACATGCTCGGTTGCGACCAGCTTCTCTCCCCTAAACTCAGTTGCTCTAGCCCCACTGGCCTCCTGGTGTTTCTAGAAGGTATCAAACATATTTCCACCTCGGGAACTCTGCACTTCCATTCCCTCTGCTTGGAAAAGCATTCCCACAGACATCCGCCCTCCTTCACACTCCTTACTCAGCCCCCACCTTCCAGCCACTCTGTCCCTCCCCAAGCACCTTGTTGAAAACTGACATTCCCTGGTGGCTCGGCTGGTAAGTAATCTGCCTGCTATGCGGGAAACCTGGATTCGATCCCTGCATTGGGAAAATCCCCTGGAGAAGGAAAAGGCTACTCAGTCCAATATTCTGGCCTGGAGAATCCCATGGACTGTATAGTCCATGGGGTCGCAAAGAGGCAGACATGACTGAGTGACTTTCACCTCCACAGCCAGCCTCCTCCCTGCTTTACTTTCTCTCTTTGGTTCTCCTCATCACAGTATCCTTCACACGGTCCTGTGTCTCCTGTTCGTTGAGTGTTGACTCAGGGGTTCAGGGTTTCAGCCCTGCTGTATTCCCACCCCGTCCCCTCCCCGGGGCCCAATATGGCCTGGTACACAGTAGGTGCTCCATAAATGCTTGTTGAATGAGTGGCTGGATTGGTGTGGATTCATTTGTATACTTAGGAGCATTTCAGGGTGTGTACGTAGCAATGTGAGTATGTGTAAATCCATGGGTGAGTTCGTGGAGGAGTCTTGAGTAACTGTTTTCGAGTGTCAGAGGGATTGCCTTCCCTTCCCCAGTGTGGTGGTGGTGGGAACACAGGCAGACACACACATACACACATACGCACATACAAGTACACAGGCAAACACAAGAGACACAGAGACACAACACAGAGCTATACAGTGTCCACAGATTCACACCCACACACAAAGGCATATAGAAGTAAACAAGCAAACACAAGAGACACAGACACAAACACAAAGACACACAACACAGAACTATAGAAAGTCCAGATTCACACTCACAAAGGCACATGCAAGTACACAGGCAAACACAAGAAAGGCAGACACACACAGAGACACACAACACACAGAGCTATACAATGTCCACAGCGTCTGGGTGACAGGATGGAAGGAGGACCAAGTCTTAAATCTGTGCGTGACTGCAGGTCTGAATCCATCTGTGTTTGTGTCTGAGTGTCAGTTGGCCTCGCGGCGTCTCCCGCCTTCGCTATGCGCTGTGCTAGTTCGCACCACCATCAGCAGCTACCCGCAGACACAAAGTTTCCTTTTCTCAGGCGGCAGAGGGAGTGGACGCAGGCAAAGGCGGCGAGGCCGGAGGGGGGCTGGGCAGGGAAGCTCCAGGGCTCCGCTGCCTGGGCCGCGGTTCCCAGCCAAGGTCAGGTGCCCGCAGCCCCCGCGGGCCCAGCCGAGGGACAGGACGGCCCCGGGCGGGCTGCCCGGGGAGGTGGCGCGGGGGCCGGGGGACGCGGCGGGAAGTGGGTCCCCTCCAGGCACCTGGCACGTGGGGCCCCCGCCAGGGTCACGGCGCGAGAGCCCGCGCGGCCCGCCGCCCGTACAGGAGCCCGCGGGCGGGAGGGGGTCTGGAGCCGGGTCCCGCTCTGACCGCAGCATTCCTGCCCCCGCGTGAGTCACCCCAGCGGGCCCCCCGCACTTCCGGCCGGCAGAGATCCCCCTAGCCAGGCCCCAGCGGCCCGCACCTTGAGGGAGGGAGGGAGCCGGGGCGAAGGGGCCTGGGACCCCCTCCCTCCCGGCGCGCTCTCGGGCCAGATGTGCTTTCCAGATGTACCGGCCCTCCCCCACCCCGGAGCGCAGTTCGCCTTTTCCGAGGGAACGGGAGGGATGGAAGCAGAGAGAGAGGGGGCACGCCCTGAGTCAGATCCAGGGACAGACACACACAAACGGACGGAATTCCTAACATGGCACCACCGTGAATTCCTGCATACACGCACAGTGAATCACACTTAACGTACAGGGGCAGTTGCTGGTCCTAAAACGGAAAACAGCAACACTGGTCAACTGCCGCGGAGAGTGCTGTCACAAACAAGCAGTGGCTCAGAACATACTGGTTGGCTTAAATGTACACACAGGGGGCCGACATTGACACATACACAGACACACACATGCCCACATACGCATAAGCACGCAATCAAACAAGCCCACAAGGACTGCAGACACCTGTGTGTGTTTAGTCTCTCAGTCCTCTCCAACTCTGCGACCCCATGAACTGTATGGAGCTCTCCAGGCTCTTCTGTCCCTGGAATTCTCCAGGCAAGAATACAGGAGTGGGTTGCCATTCCCATCTCCAGAGGATCTTCCCCACTTGAGGACTGGAACCTGGGTCTCCCTCGTTGTGCTGTGCTTAGTCTGTCAGTCGTGTCCGACTCTTTGCAACCCCATGGACTGTAGCCTGCCAGGCTCCTTTGTCCATGGGGATTCTCCAGCCAAGAATACTGGAGTGGGTTGCCATGCCCTTCTCCAGGAGATCTTCCCAACCCAGGGATAGAACCCAGGTCTCCTGCATCGCAGGCAGATTATTTACCGTCTGAGCCACCAGAAAAGCCTTACAAACACTCAGTAACGCAATAACCTACACCTAGGTTGAAGCTGACAAACACAGCAGCCTCCCTGCAGATTGAGATACATTCACCAACCAACAAATGCACACTGAGGCTGAAGTGGACAAACACACATAACAGGACGCAGACCAGGCTTGTGTGGATGCACTCGCACGCAAACACAGCCACGCCTTCCAAACACAGCTGGACGCAGCTCGCTTCGGACACACTCATCAAGGTGCAGACTGACACAGAAACACACAGGGCTGCTGCAGACACACAAGCGTGAGACGCTGCCCAGTGCATGGAGGTGCCGCAGACACGCGGCCTGGTGAGGACCTCAGGTTCATCCACCAGGAGGTAGTCAGGGCTGGGACTGACACCCCAGAAGAAATAGAAGCTGAAGGGTATTGTTATTACCTGCTGTGAATCACACACAGACACACACACTTCTATAGGGATCCATGGGACAAAGCTGTACACCAACATTCTCACCCTGTGACATACACACAGATATCACAGAGCTATCCTTACACAGACAGCCACAGTGGAAAGGAGGACGCACACCAAGCTGTCCAATGACCCATCCTGACTCCACAAAGAAACAAAATCCCCACCAAGACACACTCACACCTAGAGGAGCACACATGTAAGCTGACATGGCCACCTCTATACAGTGAGGTGTGCAAAACAGCCTTCAGACATACTGTGGCTGTGGCCCATCACTCTGCCATCTCTCCTCACACACACACACACACACACACATCCACCCTCACACAGTGAGTCACAGCTATGGACACATAAAGAGGCCAACACTGAGATTCTTAGTCACACACACAGACACACACTTACACTGACAGCCCCTGAGAAACTTACAGAAATATGCCATAAAGACCCAAACACGGGCTTCCCTGCTGGGGCAGTGGATGGGGATCCCCCTGCCAATAAAGGGGACATGGGTTCCATCCCTGGTCCTGGAAGGTTCCACATGCCACGGGGTAACTAAGCCTGGGGACCACAACTACTGAGCCCTCGAGCTCCAGAGTCCCATGCTCCTCAACAAGAGAAGCCACCGCAATGAGAAGCCCATGCACCGCAACGACGCCGCAACTAGAGAAAGCCAAAGCAATGAAGACCCAGCACAGGCAAAAAAAAAGAGAGAGACCCAAACTGACAAAACATACCTAGTAGTGCACACACACACACACACACTCACACACATACCCGAGACATTCTCTCCAGCTGGCCCTCACTAAGGCACACCCTCATCCAGAGAGGCTGATGTGGACAGAAGCACTGAGACACAGATCCAGAGGGCCAGGGACACACCCAGACCCTCCCACCACGCCCTCCACACTGGGACACACACAGAGACCCCGCCTGGCAGCTCCCATGCTGATAAGCACACAGATCCTCTCACACCTTCGCCCTCCCCTCTCGCCCTCTTCCTGGGATGGGCTCAGGGATCCATACCCGCCCCCTCCCCCCTGTCCGGGGTCCTGCCAGGCTGACTCAGGCCTGGAGTGAGCCCTGGGCCTGAGTCACTCCTCTGGAGGCCAGCATGCTCACCGCTGCTTCCTCACACACTCAGGGCCCCCGGAATGCTGGAATGTGAGCCCCTCCTTCCACCCTAAGAGACCCTCCATCCGGAGCACCCTCCCAGTGCCAGCAGATGAAGGTAGCAGGTTGGGGCTGCTGGAAGCCAATGTCTTCCAAGGTCCAGCCACCTCCCTCTGACTGACTCAGCCTCCCCTATCTGTGTTCCTTTGTCTCTCTTTCCTCAGTGAGGGGAACTCCCTGTGCCCAGCGTCCCCTAACTCTGCCTGACCACTGCGTGACCCCCCAAGCTAGGTTCTGTCCCATCTGTGAGGTGTGGAAAGAGATGGTCACCCTGAGACGGGGAAGGTGTCATCTGTCACTCAGCCCTGTCCCATCTCTCTCCTTCTTGGCTTACATCTGCAAGGAGGAGGGAGAAGAGGAGGACACAGTTGATTCCGGTGCCCTGCTTGGGGTCAGGGGCTGACAAAGGGGCATCGGGCCCACACACACTTGGCCATGGAACAGCTCAGAGGAAACCCAGGACAAAGGACGCTATTCAGAGAGGCTGGCACGAATGGAGAGAGAAAGAGCAGAGAGACGACAGAGACAGGGAGACAGACACAGAGAGAGATGGAGAACAGAGACGGAAAGAAAGCATACAGAGAGAAATGAGATCTATGGAGACAGAAATGCAGAGACAGAGATACTCAGAGACAAAGAGGAAAAACTAGAGAGAGACTCAAAGACAGAGAGAGACAGACAAGGACAAGAAGGATGAGGAGAGCCTCAGATGGAGGCATGGAGGGCCCTCCACTTCTATCCCGCCTGGCCCTCTGTCCTGAGCTGATCACATCCCTGGACTCACCTGGAACACGGAGTGTGTGCTGGGGGCTGTGGTCCACGGCTGAAGCCAGGGAGACAACATCCTGGAACCACAGGAGGTCCACGGGCTCTGGGGGTCCCTGCGCCCGGCAGCTCAGGTTGAAGGGAGTGTTGGCAACCACAGTCCTGTCCTCAGGCTCCTCCAGGAAGTAAGGCAGGCCTGGGGGAGCAGTGGTAAAGGCTGGGGTCCCTCTGATCCCCTAGGGGTCTGACTCGCAGCAAGGATGATGTAGGCTGCTGGGTCTTTGACGCCTATGTCTGAGCCCTCAGGATACCTCTATTCCCAGGACACAAGGTCCCATATATCTGACTCCTCTCATCAATGTCTGACCCCCTTTCATGTTTCTTTTCCAGAATGTCGCTAAGTCTGACTCTTTTGTGATCCCAGGGACTGTAGCCTGCCAGGTTCCTCTGTCCACCAGATTTCCCAGGCAAGAATACTGGAATGGAATGCCATTTCCTTCCTTCTCCAGGAGATCTTCCCGACCCAGGAAGCGAACCAGCATCTCCTGCATTGCAAGCAGACTCTTTGACCACTGAGCCACCTCATTCCACTTTATCTATGAGGAAAGTGAGCCATCCCTCCAGTCCCCAGCAATGGGGGATAGGGTTAAGTCTCCCAGGGTGGGGAAGAGTGGTTAAGTTGCCTTGGATCTCTTATCTGACAACCCCCAAGATAGCTTTTTCCCAAAAAACACATAATCTGCCCCCCGAGGCTTGTCCCCAATAATTTATAGACCCCTTGCCTGACCCTCCCAAGATCTCTAACGTTCCTAGGCCACATGTTCCTAGGCCTAAGACACCCTGAATCCACCAGCACCCTCTGACCCCTCCCTCAGGACTCTTGCCCTCCCAGGACCTCAGAGGCCAGGGCTCACCCTCCAGCCCCACGTAGCCAGGCTGGGACACAAAGGTCTTTCCTCCCAGGACCACGGCGCACTGGTACCATCCCGTATCTGAGAGCTGCAGAGACGAGATTCTGACAGGGCGAGAAGAGGGACAGAGAGATTGAGGGTCAGAGCTGGACCTGGCGAGGGGGTCCTCAGAACTGAAAGCGGGGAAGGGGGTCTGGCCCGGAAACTTGTAAGAGCTAGGAAGTAGGTGCTATTATTAACTCATTTTACAGAAGAGGAAAGCGAAAGCCGGAGTGAGTTACGTCACATGGTCAGAGCCACACAGCTCGCGAGTGACCACACTGCCATCCAGCCCAGGTGGGGCTCCTGCAGTGAGTGCCCCCTTGGCCTCACATGGTGGAGGTGTGGGGACAGGAGGGACATGGGTCACAGCTGGTCGGAGGGGGGAGGCTGGGCACCTGAATTGGCTGACCACTTTCCAGTCATCCTGCCCGTCTTCGCCCAGGGGCACCTGGGTCTGAGTGATGTCTGCCAGCTCTAGGGCCTGTCCATCCCGAAGCCAGGTCACCTCGGGGGCTCCCCCTGAACCTGGAGCTCACACCGAAGGGTGCCCATGAGTCCTCGGGCACCAGTGATGTTCCCCGGACTCCCCACGAAGGGGGTTACTTCAGTCTGTGGGCCTGCAGGGAGATGAAAGAACGTTAGCTCGGGAACCCCTGCTTCCCTGGACTCCTCGGTTCCACTCCTGCCGGCCTGCCTACGGCTGCCAGGACCCCGCCAGGCCCTTAGGCCCACATAGTTGTTGAGTGACCTCAGCTGGGGGGGGGGCGCGGAGGGTGGAGGCTTCGTGGGGAGGGTGGGAGCCTTCCCAGGGGACTGGGGTCCGGCCTCCATCCCGTTGGGAAGTAGGCCCAGCATCTGGCAGCCTCCCACGCCCTGACTGCCCGGCTGGCCTGCCCCAGCTTAGCGTCTCTAGAGACTTCACAGACTGGGCTGGTGGATGGTGGGGAAGAAAAGGGGATGGGAGGGAGCCGGGAGAGAGAGAGAAATGGGGAAGGAGAGACAAAGAGTGGAACCAGAGAAAGTCAGGCAGACAGAGAGGAGCAGAGACTCAAGGAAGGCCGAGGATGAGAGAGGGAGAGACCCACCTAGAGGGGAAAAAGTTGGAGGAGAGACACACAGAGGGAGAGAGAAAGACGCAGAATGACATTGATAAGAGACACTTAGAGAACAGGGAGAGGGAAGGACAGATTCGTGACAGAGATGGCCAGCGAAGGCAGAGCTCCCGGCCCCGGAGGAGTGAGGAGAAGTGGGGGTGACAGAGATGAGGGTCTTCCCCTAGGGCTCCGGGGCCTCCTCACCCTGCTGCCTGACTTCAGGGTCCCTTCTGGAAGGTTCCTTTCCGGGCAGCACTCTGCTCAGCCCCTCTCTGCGAGGCCCCCAGTTCAAGCCCAGCCCCTGTCCCTCTGTCTCCTGTCTGTCTGTCCCATTGTTCTGTGTCCATCTCTTCCCCATCTCTGGGGCTCCCAGTTTCTGTTTCTTGTCCTCTGTTCCTCTCTCAAGGGTCCCCTTTTTTTTTCTTGCCCGGCCTCTCTTGGTTTGTCTCTGTGTCCCCCCTTGTCCCCCTCTCTGTTGTCCCAAGGAAACTCCCCGAGCCGGCTCAGGACTCAGCGCCGCCCCCCTCAAACACCTGCATCCGTCCCCCCTCCTCTCCCCCGCCAGCCCCTCTATGAGAGGTCCCTCCCCACAGGCCCCCCATCATCACTCACCCTTGGGAGCCACGCGCCCCCAGCAGCACAACGCCCAGCACCAAGCCAACAGGACCTTGCCCATCCTCGGGGCACCCGGCAGTCAGTGCCAAACTTTCCTCAGAAGTTGCTGGGCACCCCGTAAGGGAGGGGGCAGGGCCGGGCTGTCCCCGACCCTCCCCCAGCTCCCGGCTCCCCCTCCCTGATTTGGCACTGCCCGCCTGGCACAGCGTGGTGGTTGGGGGTGTCCCTCGCGGGCTCGGCTCAGCGGGCCGCCTTCCCAGCTCCTCTGCCTCCTCTCCCCCCCAGACTTTGGGCAACACTTTCTCCGCCCCTGGCTCTGCCCCTGGCTTCTGCCTCCACCCACCGCCCACCGGCTTGGAGCCCAAGAGGCCACCTGGACTTCGAGGGGTTAACTCGGAGAGAGGAGGACCAGTTCGGTCTTAAAGGGGCCCCGGAGGGAGGCTGAGGAGGGGGCAGGGGCCCCTGGCAGCTGGGTCCCCGCTCCGGGGCCAGCGGGGCAGGGAAGCTGAGCGGCTGTGTACCCCGGCTCTGGGCGCTGTCCCTCTGGGCTCTCTCCCCGTGCTCATCTGGTAAACATTCCTCCAGAACTCCACTCCCCTCTGCGACGCCCCCTCCCCTGCCTCCACCCCCCAGCCCAGCCCAGCCAGGCACTCCCCCTTTGCACTCGCAGCTCCTCAGACCAGGACACACACACACACACACACACACACACACACACACACACACTCAGATGTCCTCCACACACACAGACACACACGAGAGGCTGGGACAGGAGGAGACACGCAGGGACACGCCGCTGGCCCACACTCAGACAAGCCGGGTCAGGAGCGCCTCCATTCCTGGAAAAAGTCTCAGAAACCAGAAAGGGGAGGACACTGCTGTGTGGGCATCCCCAGGGTGCACTGATGGTGGGGGGCGGGGGGGACGTCGCCCCACCCACCAAATAAAGACCAGCGTGGGCACAGAATCAGGATGCCAGTGGATGGGCACTCACGGGGGTGGGGGTGGGAGTAGCCTGAAGACCTGGATGGGAATCCTGCCTCTGCCACTAACCCCATGACCGTAAGGGACTGGCCTCCTAAGCCTCAGTTTTTCCATCTGTAAGCTGAGAATAAGAACAGAACCTGCTTGGCAGGCTCCAGGGACAGGGCGCAAGCAGTTCCGTCGCACGTGGTAACGACTGCTGACTAGGTGTCCTCGGTTTTTCTGCATCTCCTGGGTCTGTCTCTGGGCGCTTGCATTGCTGTCTCCCTCTGGTGGTTTGCTATCCTGATCCTGCAGATCCGGTGCAGGTGTGCTGGTTTCTCCTGCTTGTCCGTTTCCCTCCCCCATGTGTTTTGCACATCGGTGTGTGTGTGTGTGTGTGTGTGTGTGTGTGTGGTCTCTCTGAGCCCGCGTGTTTGTGCAGGACAGGCTGAACTCCCAACTCTCTGCTCTTGGCCGTTCTGCTCCTGTACTGGTATCCCCACAGCTCTTCCCAAATGCCTTTCAGCCTCTCAAGGCTCGGCCACCCGCCGCTTTTCCTCAGTCCTTTCTCACCAGGACCTTGCCTTGGCCTCCTCCCGGGCCTCCTTACCTCCTCCAACCCATCTCCCATTTGTAACTAGAGGGATATTTCTGAAACTCAAATCTGACCCCGTTCCCTCCCTGCTTAACCCTGGCTCCTCACTGCCCTGGGCTCCTCAACTTGGCACCCAGGGCTGAGGCTTGGCACCCTCCTTGAGCTGTCTTCCATTTCAATGGAGACCTCAGCATCTATCCCGCCTCCTGAGCCTGACCCTCAGGGTCTTCTCAGATACCTCCTACCCTCAGTAAGTTTCCAGCTGTCATGGAGGATTAGACTCAGCTAATAAACCTCTCTCCTGCCTGGCCCTGCTCTCTTCTCCATGACCTCACCCTGGTCCAGACCCATCTTCTCTGACCTGGACTCCTGCTCTGGCCTCCTCCCTGGTCTCCTGGCCTCCACTCACCCTCCCTCTAACCAGTCAAGAGCAAGAAGAATGTCTTTTGGGATTTCCCTGGCGGTTCAGTGGCTCAGACTCTGAGCTCCCACTGCAGAGAGTCCGGATTCCATCCCTGCCCAGGGAACTAGATCCCACACGCCACAACTAAGACTCGGAGCGGCCAAATAAATAGGTATTGAAAAAAACAGAGAGAAAAAGACCGTCTCTCAATCCCAAATCAAACCCATTTCCTCCTTTGTCCCAAATCTTCCATGAAAAACCCCCAAACTGCTTGCCTCGTGCCCTCTGACGTCCACCACTTGGCTGCTTTCTCTTGCTCACAGGTCTCCGGGCCTCCTCCTGTAGCCCTTTGTCCCCAACTCCTACACACCCCTCAGCCCCATCTCAATTGCCCCCTTTCCATGGCATCACTGCCTGGTACTTCCCAGTCAACTCTAGGTCCCCATGTTATTCACTCCCAACACGTTGTCCTTTTCTTTGTTTTTTTTTTTTTTCTAAATATATATATATTTACTTATTTAATACTTTTCTTTTGTGTGTGTGTTTTTTTTTTTTAATATTTATTTGCTTGTTTATTTGGCTGCACCAGGTCTTTATGTGGTATCTTTAGCTGTGGCATGAGAACTCTCAGCTGCGGCATGTGGGATCTAGTTCCCTGAGCAGGGATCAAACCTGGGCCCCCTGCATTGGGAGAGCAGAGTCTTCGCCACTGGACCACCAGGGAAGTCCTTGTCCTTTTCTTTGGTGACGCTGCTTGAGTTTTCATGATCTATTTATTGCTGCAACTGTGTGTCTTGTGTCTTCCTTCTCCTGCTGGTCTGTGGGCTCTAAGAGAGCAGGCATTGGGTATGTCTTAGTCATCACTCTGTCCCTACCACCCTGTAAAAAACCTTTCATAAAGGGGTCAATTAATTATTGTGGCATTGTTGGGGGATGCAAATATTTTCAACGATCTGCCCACTTGTTTGAATATGCTGAGGGACCATACACACCTAATGGGCCTGCTGTGTGCACGGCCAAGTCGAATCTGTGTTCGTTCTCTCAAGAACTGTTTGCTTGGGACTTCCCTCGTGGTCCTGAGTGGTTAAGAATCTGCCTTTCAATGCGGGGGATATGGGTTTGATCCCTGGTAGAGAAACTAAGGTTCCCACGTGCCGTGGGGCAACTAAGCCTGAGTGCTACAACTACTGAGCCTACCAGAGAAACATTTATCAGGATGCATCATGGGCAGTGAAGATAAATACATCAAGGGAAGGGATATCAAGGGGGTGGAGAGTGCTGTTTTAGGGAAGGTGGTCAGGGAAGGCCTCTCTGAGGTTGCAATCAAGGTGTGAAGTGAGTCATGTAAGGAAGGGCATTCTACGCAGAGGGAACAGCTAGTGCACAGGCCTGGAGGCCGGCTTGTGGAGAACCCCAAGGAGGAGACCCGTGTGGCAGGAATGGAGGGGGTCATGGAGGAGGTGAGGTCAGAGAGGGTGTCAGCCTGGCAAGGAAGACTTTGGGCTTTTGTTCTAAATATGATAGAATGCACTAGGGGGCTATTTGCCCTACCCAGCTTTATCAATGTATAATGGACAAACGTATAAAGGACTTCCCTGTAGCTCAAGTGGTAAAGAATCTGCCTGTGATGCAGGAGACCAGCGTTCAATCCCTGGGTCGGGAAGATCCTCTGGAGAAGGGAATAGCAATCCACTCCAGTATTCTTGCCTGGAGAATTCCATGGACAGAGAAGCCTGGCGGGCTACAGTTCGTGGGGTCGCAAAGAGTCGGACATGACTAAGTGACTAACACACACGATGGACAAAAGTGTGTAAAATATTTAAGGGGTACGACATTATTCACTACATGTATATATTGAGAAGTGGTTACCACAATATATGTAGTTAACCCATCCATTGCCTCACATAGTTACCATTTTTTTGGGTGTGGATGGTGAGGATATTTACGATCTACTTTCTTCGTAAATTTCAAGTATACAATACAGGGGCTTCCTTGGTGGTCCAGTGGTTAGGAATCTGCCTTGCAATGCAAGGGACGCTGGTTCGATCCCTGGTCCTGAAAGATTCCACATGCCTCGGAGCTAGTAGTCTTTGCACCACAGCTACTGAGCCCATGTGCCTAGAGTCTGTGCTCTGCAACAAAAGAAGCCACAACAATGAGAAGCCAGAGCTTCTAGAGAGTAGCTCCCGATATATGCAACTAGAGAAAGCCCATTTGCAGCAAGAAAAACCCAGCTCAGCCAATCAATCAATCAATATGCAAGACAGCATTAGCTATGCTCCCCAGGTTGCACATTAGATCCCAGAATTTATTTAAATAAATAAATGGAACTCTGTATCCTTTGACCAAAATCTCCCCATTTCTCACCCAGTCCCTGGCAATCAGCATTCTTTTACTTTTTCATTTAATTAATTAATTATAGGTGGTGGTTTAGTCACTAAATTGTTCCAATTCTCATGACCCCATGGACTGTAGCCCACCAGGCTCCTCTGTTCATAGGATTTTCCAGGCAAGAATCCTGGAGTGGGTTGCTATTTCCTTCACCAGGGGATCTTCCTGACCCAGGGATCAAACCTGGGTCTTCTGCACTGCAGGCAGTTTCTTTACTGATTGAGCTACCAGAGAAGCCCCCATTAATTATTAATTGAGAGATAACTGATATACAACATTACAGTAGTTTCTGATGTACACAGACATTCAGTATTTGTATATATTGTGAAATGGTCACCATTATAAGTCTAGTTTAACCTCCATCACTACACAGGGACAGTTTTTTTTGTTGTTGTTAACAGAATGTTTAGGATCTACTTTCAGGGGTCTTTCCTGGTGGCCCAGTGGCTAAGACTCTGCTTCTACCGCAGGGGGACTAGGTTCAATTCCTGGTCAGGGAATTAAGATCCCGCCTGCTGAGTTGCATGGCAGATTAAAAAAAAAAGAAATCTCCTTTTGGGACTTCCCTTGTGGTTCAGTGGCTAGGACTCCATGCTGCCAATTATGGGGGAGGGGGCAGGCAGGGGCGGGGGTTTCAATCCCTGGTCAGGGAACTGGATCCCACTGCTGTATCTAAAGATCCCACATGCCCCTGTTTAAATAAACAATTTTAAAATCTCTTCTCTTAGCAACCTTCATGTGTATAATACAGTATTATTAACCATGATTACCAGGCACCTAGTACATTACATCCCTCTCTATTTCGTGATTTTTCAGTGGTTTTAGATTCCCCATATAAGAGATCATACTACAGTTTGTCTGACTTAACTGCACTCAGATACTACCTACAGGGTCCATCTATGTTTGTCAGAAATGGCAGGATTTCCGTCTTTCTTACGGCTGAACAATATTCTGCTACTTATCTATGTCCCTTTCCCTTTCCCTTTCTTTTTTTTGGCTGCATCACAGTGTGTGAAACTTCCTTGACTAGGGATTGAACCCTTGCTCCCTGCAGTGGAAGTGCAGAGTCTTAACCACTGGACCACAAGGGATGTTCCTGTTTCTTTATCCACTCATCTGCTGACACAGATTTGTTTCTGTGCCTTGGCTATGGTGAATAATGCTACCATGGACACAGGGGTGCAGGTATCCCTTGAGACACTGATTTTGTTTCCTTTAGATATACATCGAGAAGTGGGATGGCTGGATCCTGTATAACAATTTTATTTTTAAGTTTTTCAGGAGCCTCCAAGCTGTTTTCCATAGTGGCTGCACTAATTTACATTCCCACCAACCGTGCACAAGGGTTTGATTAGGGAGTGACCTGATTTGATTTGGTTTTCGAAGATCTCGGGCTTCCCCGGTGGCTCAGTGGTAAAGAATCCACCTACCAGTGCAGGGGACACAGGTGTGACCCCTGGTCTGGGAAGATCCCACATGCTGCAGAGCTACTCAGCCTGTGGGCACCCAACTTTTGAGCCTGTATTCTAGAGCCCAGCAACCACAATAAGAGAAGCCACTTCGGTGAGAGGCCCATGCACAGCAACCGGAAAGTAGCCCTTGTGGGAGTGAAGACCTAGGACAGCTGTAAATGCATAAAAATGGCTTTACTGAGACCAGTAAGTGAAAGGCTGATGGGAAACTTTCTAACAGGGGCATCAAGACCTGGACACACTACATGGGACAATTTATTATTGATGCTGGCAAGGGACACAGAACTCCCTAGCGAGGAGCTCTTGCCAGAATAAGCCCGCATCTGATCTAACTCCCAGTTTACAGAGAATTCCTGGCAATGGAAAGACATCTTCTTGAGTAGCACCCCCAAGAAGCCATCAGCCAAATGCGAGATGTGACCCAGTTTCTTCAAGAAATTAGTGGCATTAACCAGAGAAGAAAAGGGGGAGGGATAAATTAATAATCTGGGATTAAAATATATACCTGGCTATATATAAAATATATAACAAGCATCTACCATATAGCACAGGGAACTATACTCAATATAATACCCTATAATAGAAGGGAATATAATAAAGAATTATATAATTATGTAGATGTATAATTGAATCACTGTGTTGTACATCTGAAATTGATACAACATTGTAAATCAACTATATTTCAATAAGAATTTAAAAAAATAAGTAGCATTCAAAAGACTGGGGAATGATTACAGCTTAGATTTCCCTGGTGGAGCAGTGGTAAAGAATCCACCTGCCAATGCAGGAGACAAGGGTTCGATGCCTGGGTTGGGAAGATCCCCGGAGAAGGAAATGGTAACCCACTCCAGTATTCTTGCCTGGGAAATCCCATGGACAGAGGAGCCTGGTGGACTACTGTCCATGGGGTTGCAGAGTACAGCATCCAAATGAAGGCACTGCGTGGTGAGCCTTTGAGTGCTGATTTGAGTGAATACTACCACAATGTACATTTCTGGAACCTTTGGGGAAAGATGAACACTAACACTGCAAAAGAGCTAACTGTGATAGGTGTGAAAATGTGGATCGTGGTTGTGACTTTTTAAAAATCATTTTGTTTATTTTTGGCTGTGCTGGGTCTTTGTTGCTGTGCAGGCTTTTCTCTAGTTTCAGTGAGCAGAGGCTATACTCTCGAGTTGCAGGCCGAGGGCTTCTGATTGCAGCGGCCTCTTCTGTTGTGGAGCACGGGCTCTGGGGCACTCAGGCTTCAGGAGTTGTGGCTCCCGAGCTCTAGAGCACAGGCTCAGTAGTTGTGGGGCACGGCTCAGATCCTTTGTGGCACGTGGGATCCTTCTGGGTTAGGGATCCAACCCGTGCTTCTTACTTTGGCAGGTGGATTCTTTACCACTGAGCCACCAGGGAAACCCCAGAGTTGTGACTTCTAAAAAGAAAGTGGCTTTTAGGGAATTCCCTGGCGGTCCAGTTGTTAGGACTCCAAGCTTTCAGTGCTGAGGCCATGAGTTCAGCTGGGGAACTAAGATCCCTGGAGACACATGGCCAAAAAAAAAAAAAAAAAATAGATTTTAAAGGAGGAGTTGTTTTAATAAATTAGGAGCCTTTGTTGAGGATAATAGATAGGGTGATGGTTACACATTATGAAGGTATTTAATACACTTACAAGTGGTGAAAATGATAAATGGATATATTTTACCCACTCCCCCTCAAAAAAACTGAAGACCACACTAATTGTAAATACTTTTACTTTGAGGTCCGATAATTATTGTTAAGCCATTGGGAGTTTATGTTCTTCTTTGCTTGCTACTGCAATCATTCTAATATGTCAACGGCCATATTAATGCAGTACAAGGTCCATCCTTCCATACATAAATGAGTTTGCTGGTATTTCTGGTTCCAAATTTTCCTGAATGTGAACTAGCAAAGGAAAGCTAGTTGTTACCTTAATTAATTAATTAGGTGGCACCTTACGGCATGTGGGAACTTGGTCCCCTGAGTAGAGACCGAACCCATGCCCCTTGCATTGGGAGCACGGAGTCTTAGTCACTAGACCACCAAGGACATCCCCACTGCCTTAATTTAAATAAAAAGAGCAAACCTCAAACCTCATTCATTCCTTTTCGTATCCTCCTGACATAAAAAGTGAGTGAGTATTCAGTCAATAAGTCGTACTGTGACTCCATGGACTGTGGCCTCCCAGGCTCTTCTGTCCAGGACATAAAAAGCAGCAAGAATAATAAACCCAAGAACATAACATATATTTTGGTGCCTGTGAAGCTCCAGAATTTTTCACACCCCTTCTTTTAAGTTAAGTAAATATTTTATTATTTTCTTTTAAAATTATTTCTTTGGCCATGCCATGCGGCATGTGAGATCTTAGCTCCCTGGCCAGGGATCAAACTGGTGCCCTCTACTTTGGGAGCATGTTAAATTGCGTGTCTTTTAGATGCTTAACCTTCAGTGAAGGCATCATTAACTAGAAAGTGGCAAAGTTAAGATGTGACCCCAGTCTCATCTTTCTATTTTCTATCATATCACTGTTCTGTGCTACCTTTGAGAACTTAAGCCAAAAAATAGTGATGACATCATGGAAAATTAAAAAAAAAAAACTTTAGCCAACAATCTGTGCATTGCTGAAGCTTTCAGAGGCCCATATCTGCAAACTTTCGTTTGTTTTGGCTGTGCCGAATGGCATGTGGAATCTTAGTATCCTGACCAGTGACTGAACCTGTTCCCTCCACCTCACCCCCAGCAGTGGAAGGATGGAGTCCTAACCACTGGACTGCCAGGGAAGTCTTTGAAATTTGTTTTAAAATGCCTTAAAAATAAAAAAAAAAGAGTTGGATGGGCAGGTGGATAGAAATGTACTGATGAAGCAGGGCAACCAAGGTGGGAGAATGTAGGTGGTGTCCCATGGACGTTCCCGAATAATCCCTTCAGCTTTGCTGCATGTTTGAAAATTGTCATAACAAAATATTGCAGAAGAGGGGGTACTTCCCTGGTGGGCTCAGTGGTTAAGAATTTGACTTGCAAAACAGGGCACTCGGGTTCGATCCCTGGTCAGGGAAATAAGATCCTACCTGCCATGGGGCAACTAAGCCCAAAACCGGGCAACTAGGCTCAACTACTGAGCCTGTGAGCCACAACTAGAGAAGCCCACACGCTGCAACCAAGCTCTGGAGTGCAGGAATTAAGACACAGCCACAAACATATAAATAAACGGATATTTTAAAAGAAAAAAAATTGTCAGGTCCAACATACTGACTTTATAAAAGAAAATCAGAAAGGGGAAAAAGTGTTGGCAGGGGGAATGTCTTTTCCTATTAGGAATGTGTATTCAATTATTTTCTGAGATTGGCTTTAAATCATCGTAAGAGAACGGCTGATGAAATAAAATTAGCAGAAAGCTGATGGCTTATCGAATGAGGCACGGGTCATGGGACAGTGGGCCATGACAGTATTCTCTCTACTACTGTATATTTGAAAACTTCCTTACTAGATAGTTGACAAATGAAAAGATGCTTCTGGCTCCCTTGTGAAAAGAAGGGAGAGAAAGGGTGGCAGGAGAGGCCAGAGCGAAGGGTAGGGTTTGTTTCAGCATCCACTTTCAGTTTGGGAGGGGGCCCAGGGTGCTGGGCGGTCACCCTCAGGGTGTCCCAAACTGAGGGTCCCCCACCGCCCCAAGCCCCCCGCCCCCCAGTCCTGCCCCTCCCCCCACGAGCCGCACCTGAAGTGAGGCCTAGGACAGCTCCCCCCCCCCCTTCACATCTGCTACTGATGTCAACAGCCAGGGTAGGCGGGGGCCATGTTTTTCAGTTCCTGCCTAGCCTGGAGGGGAGGGGGTGGACCCCCGCCCCCACCCCTTACTCACAACGATGGACACTGTCACACTCAGACTAGGCCCAGCCTCGGGGCCAGAAACAAACTTTTATTGCAAAAGGACCTTCCAAATGGCAAGGACGTCAGAACTGGCCTCTTCCCTGACATGGTGAACTGTAATCTGGCTCTTTCCATGGGGTCTAGCTGGGACTGTGACGCAGTCAGGGCGGTGGGTCAGTGTGTGTGCTGGTGGGGGTGGCGGGGGAGCCTGGGAGGCTCGGGCTTCCCTGGAGGCTCAGTGGCAAAGAACCTGCCTGCCCATGCAGGAGACATAAGAGACATGGGTTCAGTCCCTGATATAAGCTGGGGTGGTGTGTGTGTGTGTGCGTGCACACGCTGCACACACTACCCAGGGGTCCCGTGTGTCCAAATTTACCTGGTCCCCAGGCTTGTGTGCACAATTGCACAGGGCTGTGTCTGTATTTGGGGGCATCTGAGGATCAGGGCACCTGCAAAGGGTATGCCCTTGGCTGAAGGTGCAGAGGGGGCCACCGTTGTGTTGTGTTCGTGAGGCTGTGTCGTCTTAGCGGGCGATATCCAGCCGTCACGCTGGTGTCACACACACGTGGGCTGGCTGTGTCCTTCGATGGTTGGGGGCCTGTGGATGGCGACGGTCTTATGCCTGGATAGCAGTAGGGTCACCAACGGTCATACCTCTCAGAGGACATGTGTGTGGTGATGTGACCCAGCCTGGGGTCTCTGCTCCAGGCTCCCAGAGACGGTGGCACCAGTAAATCTGATGCACTCAGAGGGCATGTGGCCCATAAACACTGGCCGTTGTAACAGTGAGTTGTAAAGGCATTCAGCTGCGAATGCCCACATGTGAGCTGTTGACTCCAGGGTGGTTGTGCTCTGTGTTGAGTTGGTGGGTTATCTGGGTATGTGGTTATGATTTCAGATGGGCTGAATTTCTGTCTTTAGAAAGCAGTGTGGCGCAGTTGCTTTATGGTTCTTGTGGGTGTGTCTGGGTGCTGATAACCCTGCAGATGTGGAGGCTGAACGTACGTGTGTGAATATACACCTACACGGGTGTGAATGAGGCTGCCTGTGGTGTAGACGCGTGGCTCTGGAGACACAGCCGTGTCCATGCCCACCGTGGAGGCTGCCACCCCTCCCAAGGCTCCCTCTGTCATCCAGTCCACACAGCACGTGGGGGTGGGGTAGAGGTCAGTGGGGCTGGAATCGCAGCTGGAAGGCTTGGGGGATGTTGAAAAGGCCACTGATGGCCGGCTGGAGGCTCAGGGCGCCTGGCGGGCACGGGCCCTCCAGCGAGAAGGCCTGCAGGATGGCGGTGAACAGGAGGAAGAGTTCGGCCTGAGCTAGGCCCTCCCGAGGCAGACGCGCTTACCTGGAGGGAAGAGAGAGGTGGCGCTGGGCCAGCCGCCTTCCCGCCAGGCACAGGGGGACCGGGAGTGGGCAGGGGCGGCCCCAGAAGATACCTAAGGAGAAGGGCAGGAACGCCTCGTGCTTTTGAACTTCCCGTCCGCATCCAGGAAGCGGCCTGGGTTGAACTCTTCGGGCTCTTCGAAGACCGCGGGGTCATGCAGGATGGAGCCGAGAAGGGGGAAGACCTCTGTGCCCTGTGGTGGTGGTAGTCACTCAGCTATGTCCGACTCTGCGAACCCATAGACCGTAGCCTGCCAGGCTCCTCGGTCCATGGCATTCTCCTGGCAAGAATACTGGAGTGGGTTGCCGTTTCCCACTCCAGGGGAATCTTCTTGACCCGGGGATCAAACCTAGGATGGAATCTTCCTGACCCAGGGATTTCCCGCACTGCAGGCAGATTCTTTACCATCTGAGCCACGAGGGGTGGTCATAACAAAGCTACAAATACCCAGACCCCCTTGGTGGCCCAGTGCCTAAGAATCTGCCTTTCAACGCAGGGGCACTTGCTGCGGAACGAAGATCCCACATGCCGAGGGGCAACTAGAAAAGCCTATAGGCCTTAAGGAAGACCCAGTACAGCGGCCCCCAACCCTGCCCTCCCTCCAAGATTCTGGCCCCTAAGCTCTTGGAAAACAGTGGGGACATAAAAAAATATAAAAACACCCCAAACTACAAATATCCCTCATCCCCCAGGTTTTCAGTTCCTGAGGGCAGACCACAGCAGTCTGGAGTCTGGGGAAACTGACTCACAAAATGGCGGCATCATGCTTACTGAGTACTTTTACAGATCAGGCATCTTATTAAGTATGACATATATACTATATACACATATTATACTTACAAAGATACACAAACTCACTAAATCTTTTTAACAAGTCTGCAGGTATGTATGAGTGCTCAGGCGTATCTGACTCTTTGCGACCCCATGGACTATAGCCGGCCAGGCTCCTCTGTGCATGGGATTTTCCCCGGCAAGGGTACTGGAGTGGGTTGCCACTTCCTTCTTCATTTAACAAGTCCAGGGAACAGTTACTAATATGATCCCTGTTTTAAAGATGGGGGACTTCCCTGGCAGTCCAGTGGCTAGGGCTCTGTGCTTCAACTGCAGGGGACATAGGTTTGATCCTTGGTCAGGGAACTATTAATAGTTGCAAGTTGAGCAACCAAAAAAAAAAAAAAAAAGAATGGGAAAACAAAGGCTCAGAGATCTTAAGCAACTTGCTTGAGGCAACATCTGGACATGGCTAGGCAGAGCTTATTATTTTTACATTTGTTATTATACCTTGAGGGTATGCTGTGATTAAGCTGTGGCTATCCTAAGCCACTTAGCTCAGAGTCCAGCTTTCTGCCACTATGGTCTTCTGAAGGTGAAGGGTGGGTGGGTGAGGGCTGTCCATGAAGGCATCCCCCTGCTTGGGTTTGGGGAGAGGGGCAGCCCCTTCAGCTGAGATCATAGTCCCCATGTTCCCAAGACTATGGTGGAGGGTGAACGAAGGTCGGGAATCTGAGGAGGGGGTGAGGGACCGCCTTTATTAAAGACACTGGCTAGTGGGGCTCTGAATAGGGAAGACTGAGTGAGCAGGCATACTGAGGAGAAGGTCATACTGTCGCTGTTCAGAAAAGAGATTAAAAAAAAGAAGAGAAAGACAGATAGCAATGGTTAAAGCATAGGCTCTGGGCTCAAATCCTACCCCTATTGCTTGCAGGCTGGGTGAGCTTGGCAAATCTAACCTTTCAAGGCTCAGTTTCCTCATCTGTAAAGTGGGCATGATAAAGCTATAGTGTTGCTCTGAAGGTTAAATAAGGTAATACGTGCAAAGCATTTAGAATACTATCTGGCACAGAGCAGGTCCTTGATCACTGATGCCTGTAACTGCTGTTGCCATTATCGTAGTTATTGTACTTGAAATGGTCGTTGCTTTCCCAATAGTTGCTGCTATGGAGTATGTAGGAGCCCCACTTCCTGCACAGCTCTTTGGTGTTTTGGGGTTTTTCTTTTGGCCACACCACATGGCACGTGGGACCTTACTTCCCCGACCAGGGGAAAACCTGTGCCCCCTGCATTGGAAGTTTGGGGGTCTTAACCACTGAACCACTAGAGAAGTCTCTCATTTGGTGTTTCACAAGCCTCATTTCACAGATTCCTTACAATTTCAAATTGATAATATTATTGTTTCCGATTTAGTAGAGAAGTAGATGGAGGGCGAAGTGATTTGCTCCAGGTCTCAGCTAGAAAACAGCAGGACTGGATTCTAACTGCTTTGAGTTGGATTCTACAACAAACTCAAGGAGCAGCTTGCCAGAAAGGCACTTGCGGTTTCCAGGGAGATGTCGCCCCCTGGTGGTGCTAGCTGTGAGTTGCTCTCGAATGAAGGGGCAGGAACTGAGTGTGTAGGTGTGGAGGGAAGGAGAGGAGGGGTATGCGGAGGGTGGAGGGGAGAGGCCTCCTTTGGCCCTCAATTCTCAGCTTGTTTCCCTGCTTGTCACCTTATCTGATTGTCTCAGCCACAACTGGAAGGAGGCAGAATAGTGGGGCACAAAGGAGCGTGGTGGGCTGCAGTTTGTGGGGTCGCAAAGAGTCAGACTCCACTTAGCGACTGAACAACAAAGGATTAGGATCCATTACACACAGGCCAACAGGCTCAGAGGCGGCGTCAAAATGCAAGAGAAAATGTACACAGAAGGAAACAGAGGTGCAGAGACAAGGACAGAAAGAGAGGAAGATGTCATCCAGAGAGGAGAGAGAGAGAGGAGGAAGATGAAGACACAGAGAAAACAGACCAAGATCCAGAAACGAAGACAGCAAGGGACTCGGCCCAAAGACAGCAAGGGACTCGGAGCCAAGGCTCAGGGGAGAGACAGCCACTGGATCTGGCTGACCGGAAAACCTACCCGAGGCAGGGTGTACCCCCGGAAGCGGGTGGTCTTGGTGAGGGCACGGGGTATTCCCATGGGTACCAGCGCCAGCAGCCGCTGCGCCTCGTGCAGAACTGCGTTAGTGTAGGGGAGGCGGGCTCGGTCCCCCAGGCTTGGCCCCTGGCCGGCCCCCAGCTCTCGCATCAGCTCCTCGTGCACGCGCTCTGCATACAAGAAGAGGAGAATTGGAGGTCAAAGGCTGGGTGGGGTCCTTTGATCTCCCTTGGACATCTCACCTTCTTCTTAAAACATTTATTTATTTATTTATTTAGCTGTGCTGCCCAAATCTTAGTTTCCTGACCAGGGATTGAACCCAAGTCCTTGGCAGTGAAAGCATGGCATCCTAACCACTGGACCGCCAGGGAACTCCCATCTTCTTGATCGGCTATGGTTAGGGGTGAGGCTGGTGGGCAGGAAGGGAGAGTCCTCTGGCCTTCCACAGCCCGGACATCCCATGTGCTGGGCATCACGTCTCTCTTCTTTCAATTCCCGCAACAATCCTGTGGTGGCGGCGGCGGGGTGGGGGGAGCGGAGTAGCCATTACATAGCCCCATTTCCCAGATAAGGACACTGAGGCCTGGTGAGCTGAAATCGCAGCTGACTCCATTCCACCAAGGCTACCATGTCCCAGCTTCCCTGTCATCCCATCCCACGGGCTCGATAGCATTTGATGGAGTGGCCTGCCCCTGAAATGCTGCAGTGCCTTGGGGCACATTCCCAGCCTTCCCTCACCAACACAGCTTCAGTTCTTGCCTGTGCTCTGATAACCCCAGTTTGTTTTTTATCTTCAGTTCTGACACAGGTTGGATGCCTCCCCCTGGTGGTCCCAGGCTCCTCACACTCAAACTGTCTCCAAATGGGGCTCCCCCAGTGGCTCGGTGGCAAAGAACCTGTCTGCCAATGTAGGAGGCTCAAGTTCGATCCCTGTGTTGGGAAGATCCCCTGGAAGAAGAAATGGCAACCTGCTCCAGTATTCTTGCCTGGGAAATTCCATGGACAGAGGAGCCTCTGCAAAGAGTTGGGCACGACTGAACAATTGAGCATGCACACACGGCCTCAGCGTCTCCCCTGAAATAGCTCCTCATCCCTCTGCCCCCATCTCAGGGTGGCCTCACGGCTCCCCCATCCCCTGGCCAGAGCCTTGGGCCTGTGTCTGGACGCCTCCCTCCCTTGTCATCCTCTACCACCTGCCTACCAGGCCCCCTCTTCTCTCCTCACAGCCTGGCGCAGCCCTGTTCTCTCCCACCCAGGTCCCTGCCCTGGCTCCACCCTGACCTCCTGGCATCCTCTTTCACACTCTACAACCTACTTCTTCATGACAGACCAAAACACTTTTCTAAAATGCTAATTTGACCTTGCCCTCCCCTGTTCAACAGCCCTCCATGGCTCCCCCACTGCTCAGGGTGAGGCGTGCAATGTACCACCGAGGCAGCAAGGCCGGAGACATCTCCTGCCTCCTTTCTCATTTCACTGTGCCTCGGCTGCAGCCGGCAGTCCCCAAACTTCCCACTCCTCAGACACCCTGGATGTCCGGGCTCATTCTCATCTCCATGCTCTGGCTCAGACTGCCCACTCTCCTGAACATTCTTCTTCTCGAGCCCTCCCTCCTGTTCCCGGGGCCTGGCGGTGGAGAAGGCTTCTACCTTGGACCTGAGGGTATTTCAGCAGGAGCAGCAGGGTGTAGCGGATCGTGGTGCTGATGGTGACCGTCCCGGCGAACAGCAGATACACGACCGTCATCAGCAGGTTCTTGGCGGTGAATTCTGTGTTTGGGTCTTGCTTCTCCTGGGAGAAACCAAGCAGAGGGACTCAGACAACACAGGCTGCAGGCGGTAGAGACCCCACACAGCCACACTTAGGGTATATAGGGCAGCAAGTGAAAAGCTTTGTCAGGGAGTTTAAATAAAATGCATGGGCAAGTTGGGTCTTGACATTACTTCTGTTGGCTTGAAATGGTTTAAAAATGAAAGAGTGGCTACGATTAAAAAAAAACCCAAACAGAAAATGACAAGTGTTGATGAGGATGTGGAGAAACTGGAACTCCTGTTACCAAGGGGACATAGGAAAGGGTGCAGCAGGGACTTCCCTGGTGGCCCAGTGGTTAAGAATCTGACTGCCAATTCAGTAAACATGGGTTTGATCCCCGGTCCGGGAAGATCCCACATGCTGCAGGGCAACTAAGTCTGTGTGCCACAACCACTGAGCCCACACTTTTAAAGCCCGTGCTCCACAACAAGAGAAGCCACCTCAGCGAGAAGCCCGTGTTCCACAAAGAAAAGTAGCCCCTGCTCACAGCAACTAGAGAAAGCTCATGCGCAGCAAGGAAGGCCCAGTGCAGCCACACCCAGAAAGAGCAGGGTGCAGCTATTATGGCAAGTGGTATAGACTGCTGTGCCTCTAAAGCTGCAAACAGGATCACCATGTGATCCAGCAATTCCACTTCTGGGGATTTAGTCAAAAGAGTAGAAAGCAAGAAAAACATAGAAAGCAGGATCTCGAAGGACATTTGTACACCCATGTTCACCCCAATTCACACACTAGCCAAAAGGTGGAAGTAATCCAAGTGTCCACTGATGGATGAATGGATAAAGAAAATGTGCTATATTTATACAATTCAGCCTTAATAAGGAGGGAAATCTTGTCATGAGGTAGAGCGATAATGAATCCTGAGGACATTATGCTAAATGAGATAAGCCACAGAAGACAAATACTGGTGGCTCAGATGGTGAAGCATCCGCCTGCAACGTGGGAGACCTGGGTCTGATCCCGGGGTCAGGAAGCTCCCTTGGAGAAGGGAATGGCTGCCCACTCCAGTATTTTTGTCTGGGAGAACTGCATGGACAGAGGAGCCCTGCAGGCTATAGTCCATGGGGTCACAAAGATTCGGACACAACTTAGCTGCTAACACACACACACGAGGTGCCTAGAGTAGTCAAATTCATAGAGACAAAATGTAGAAGGGGGTGGCTGGGGGCTGGAGGAGGGAAGAAAGGGGAGCTGTTTTTTAATGAGTACAGAATTTCAGTTTTGCTGGTTGAAAAGGGTTTTGGCGATGGGTGGTGATGATATAATTAAGATCTAACACTACTAAACTGTATATTTCTTTTTTTTTTTTTTGACCATGCCACACAGTTTGTGGGCTCCTAGTTCCCTGACCAGGAATCGAACCCAGGCCCTCCCTTGGCAGCAAAAGCGTGGAGTCCCAACAACTGGACCACCAGAGAACTTCTAAATTTTTTACATTTTAATTTTTTACAGAAGTCTGGTTGATTTATGATGTTTCCAGGATACAGCAGAGTTATACCGATTGTATACAGAATGTATAGAGATTCAGTTATACACACAAAACTGAATCATACTACATATATTCTTTTTTAAACTCTTCCATTATAGGTTATTACAAGACATTAAATATACTTCCCTGTACTATACAGTAGGTCTTTGTTTATCTATTTTATATACAGTAATATCTGTTCATCTCAAATATAATGAAATCTTTTTAATTCAAAAATGAAAGGAAATGGGCATTCCTTGGCAGTTCAGTCGTTAGGGCTCCATACTTTCACTGCCGAGGGCCTGGGTTCAGTTCCCAGTCGGAGAACTAAGATCCCACAAACTGAGTAGCATGGCCAAAAAAAAAATATATATATAGTAGGGCCACAGAGTTAAGAAAAATTCCTCTCTCTCCATGAACAGGGTGGCTGCATGTATTCAAAGACTGTGGCCCTGAATAGCTCCCCTAATTGCAAAGTGTGTACAATTAAAAACTAGTTATTTCTACAGGGGTCATCGTAATGCGAATTGTCCCATATGCTGGTTGTTCTCAATTAATAAAGAGGACTTTCCTAGTGTAATTTGCAATTGCAAGGTTTCAAAAGTAAACCATTGTAATTAATAGGAACTGTGCTGTGTGGGCAGGGGGAAGTGACGGTGAGGGTTGACAGCAGCGGGTCAAGGGGCTTGAGGCCTGGGCAGGGGCTGAGGTTGGAGGGAGGGGAAGATGCAAGGGACTCAGAGAGAGAGAGGGAGGCAGAGTCAGCGAAAGAGAGACACTGAGAGAGACGGACTGGGAAAGAGACGTGGGGACTTCCCTGGGGCTCCAGGGGCTAAGAGTCTGCACTCTCACTGCAGGGGGCGAGGGTTCAATCCCTAATCAGAGAACTGGATCCCACGTGCCACTTGGCTTGGCTTGGCCAGGGGGAAAGAGAGAGAGAGAGTTAGAGAGAGAGAGACTTACAGGAGAGAATAACAGAAAAATAGAGAAAGGTGGCCCAGTGGTAAAGAATCCACCTTCCAGGGCGGGAGATGAAGGAGATGGGGGTTTGATCCCTGGGTTGGGAAGATCTGTTAGAGGAGGCTGTGGCAACCTGCTCCAGTATTCTTGCCTGGAGAATCCCATGGACGGAGGGGTCTGGCGGGCTACAGTCCACAGGGGTCACAAAGAGTCGGACATGACTGAGCAACTGAGCACACACAGACAAAAAGAAGAGGCAGAAAGAGTGATGTGACAGCTCTCAGGGAGACAGAGGGACGTGCAGAAAGAAAGAGGGAGGCTGACAGAGCGTCCCAGCTACAGCATCTAGGTGGGGGCCGGCCAGGAGGCCCCCCAATCCCAACCTTACCCACCTTTGCCATCTTCAGCAGGAAGGCGTCCACGAGGTCGTGCACGGGGCCTGCGGTGCCCAGGCTGCCCTCGTGCTGCCCCACCTGCTGGGTGGCGAAGGCGGCCACGGTGCCCAAGTGGTCGAGGAGCTGTGTGTGGGGGCCCGGGAGGCGCTGTAGGAACCTGGAGAACATCTCATAGGTCTGCGGGGAGAATGACAGCCGTTTTCCCAGGGGGCCCTGCACCAGGGCGGAGGGGCAGGTGGACAGGGCACTCTGGGGTTACGTGGAAGACCTTTGGGGAAGGTGGCCGGAGAGGGGTCCCGGCCACTCACCTGGCCCCAGGGGGAGCTGACCCCCACAGCAATGCCGCCAGCCGCCCGGACCATGGCCTGGAACTCCTCATTGTCGTAGGGGAGGCGGAGGTTGAAGACGAGGGAGCAGATGATGTTGCAGGTGGCCTGGGCCAGCAGCAGGGAGGGGGTCAAATGTCTGTCCTGGGGAGGGGGACAGTGGGGAGGCCATGATGGAGACAGGCAGAGCGGAACTGGCTTGGGCAGAGCTGGTCCACAGAAATGGAAGAGGGGCCCGACACCACCAGAAAGAGACAGGCACAGAGGGAGACCAAGACAGCAGACTGAGACAGAGAGAGATAGGGAGGCAGAGTCAGCGAAAGAGAGACACTGAGAGAGATGGACAGGGAAAGAGAGTTAGACGTGGGGACTTCCCTGGGGCTCCAGGGGCTAAGAGTCTGCACTCTCACTGCAGGGGGCGAGGGTTCAATCCCTAATCAGAGAACTAGATCCCATGTGCCACTTGGCTTGGCTTGGCCAGGGGGAAAGAGAGAGAGAGAGTTAGAGAGAGAGAGACTTACAGGAGAGAATAACAGAAAAATAGAGAAAGGTGGCCCAGTGGTAAAGAATCCACCTTCCAGGGCGGGAGATGAAGGAGATGGGGGTTTGATCCCTGGGTTGGGAAGATCTGTTAGAGGAGGCTGTGGCAACCTGCTCCAGTATTCTTGCCTGGAGAATCCCATGGACGGAGGAGTCTGGCGGCCTACAGTCCACAGGGGTCACAAAGAGTCGGACATGACTGAGCAACTGAGCACACACAGACAAAAAGAAGAGGCAGAAAGAGTGATGTGACAGCTCTCAGGGAGACAGCAGGGCGGACGGAGGCGGAGGAAGACAGAGGTGGACTAAACAGAGCCCCCAGCCTGGCCCCGAAGGGAGAAGTTCCTGCCACAGTGGGGCGGCCTGTTGACCTTTGTCTCCCGGAGAGCCTCCACCAGACATCGGGCCTCCGCCTGGATCAGCTGCTCGCCTTCTCGCTTCCCCATGCCCAGGTCCCGCAGGGCCAGTGTGGTGAACTTCCTCAGCTGCCTCCACCGCTCCCCGTTGGAGAAGAACACCCCTGCAGAGATGGCTAGGCTCAAGGAGGGACCGGCCCTCCCCTGATCCCCAGGACTCCTCCCTTCCTCCCAGGGAGGTGCCCTGTCCTGAGTCCATATGAGCCTAGTCCAGGGAGGAGGACTCAGGAGGTACTCCATCAGTGCCAAACCTTGCGTCAGAGGCTGACCTCCTGGGGAGTCATTAACGGGGATTATCCAGACTCATGTCTGGTAGTTCACTGAGGTGAATGAAGATGTCTTCCTTTCTTCTCTCTATCCATCTTTTTATTTCTCTATTCACCCACCCATCCATTTATCCTTCCTTCCTCTTCCTCTTTCTCCCTCCCTCCCACCCTTCTATCCATCTATCTTAACATTTATGCAGGTCTTCTCAGCTGGCCCTAGTGGTAAAAAATCTGTCTGCCAATCCAGGACATATAAGAGAGGCGGGTTGGGGTTGGGAAGATCCCTGGAGAAGGAAATGGCAACCCACTCCAGTATTCTTTCCTGGAGAATCCCATGGACAGAGGACAGAGGAGCCTGGCAGGCTACAGTCTATAGGGTTCCAAAGAGCCGGACATGACTGAAACGACTTAGCACGCATGCAGAGGCACTGGGTCCAGGGGAGGAGGAGGAAGGAATCACACTGTTTTCCTCTTTATCCAAGAGACTTGCTCTGGACAGACCCTTCCCTGCTCTGAGCTGTTTCCACTTGTAGAATGCCAGCCCACAGAGGCCTCCTGGATGCCTCCTTCTGGATGTCCCCTGCCCACTCATCCCTCCACTGGGCCCCACACTGGCCTCAGCATCCCTCCTTGGCTAAGCCACCGAGCATCCCATTCCCTGCCCAGAGTCCTGCGTTCCTCTCCCGACCACCTCCCCTCCCCACTCCACGGCCCCAGCCCTGGTCCAGCCCAAGCCCTTCTCTGGACTCCCACACAGCAACCAGAGGACCTTTCTAACTCTGTTCTTTTCCAGGAAAACCCAAAGTCTGGCTTGACTCAGGCCCTGCATGATCAGGCTCCGCAGACGTCTCCAGCTTTGTTCCTCATGCACTCACACTGGCCTTTTCTCACTTCCTCAAAGGTGTCAGCATGTCCCCTCTGCCTCTGCCCCTGCTGTTCTCTCTGCCTGGACCACTCACCTCTTCCTCCTCACTGAACTAACTCCACTCAGCCTGGAGGTCTCAGCTTAAATGTCACCCGCTCTAGGAAGCCTCCTCTGATTCCTTCTATTCTCCCCTCAACTCCCTCTGCTCCTGTGGCCAGTAAAGGTGCCCTCTGTCCTGCTTTCAGGACACTGCATGCACGCTCAGTCATGTTTGACTCTTTGCAACCCCATGGACTGTAGCTCTTCAGGCTCCTCTGTCCATGAAATTATTTTCCAGGCAAGAATACTGGGTTGCCATTTCCTCCGCCAGGGGATCTTCCCAACCCAGGAATCGAACCCGAGTCTCTGGTGTCCCCTGTATTGGCAGGGGGTTCTTTACCGCTAGCGCCACCTGGCTCTGGAAGTCTAGTCTCTCCCTCCATTGTCTTCTCACACAGCTCATCACTTCCACGGTAAAACATGTCATTACATTTATTACTGCTGTGTTGCCAGTACCCAGCCAGGTGTAATGAAAAGTTGTCAGTCGATGAATGCATGCTTATCTCACCTCCGTGCTTTCGAAGGTGCTGGTCTCTCTGCCTGGAGCACTGTTCCCCTAATCCTATGAGTCTCAGCTCAGACTCTCCCCATCTTTCGTGAACACCTCCTGGACAGGTTGGGCCAGGTGCCTCCTCCAATTCCACCAGTCCCAGGGCTTCCCGCAGGCCAGCCCCGACCTCTCTGGGCTGTCACTATCAGGCGACAGGTCTATCTGCTCCTGACCTGTGCGCTCCGGGAGAACAGGGCTGAGGCTGTTTACTCACTGCTGTGTTCCCTGGAGTACCCAGCACTGGCCTCCTGCTTTCAATCTTAACACAGAGACGCGTTTGTACATTTTGAGAGTTTGCCCACTAATTCCCAGTGTCTCAAATGCCTCCCTTTTCCTCTCAACCCTGCGGCTGCCCCTGCAGTAATAACTACTACAACCAGATAACTAATGAGTGCTGACTTTGAGCAAACTTCAGTGCCATTAGGTAAGAGGCACTGTTATCATCCCATTTTACAAACGAGAAATCAGAGGCCCAGAGACCCTGAGCCACGCACGGATGACCACAGGCCAATAGATGGTGGCAGGCTCTGAGTGAAGGGACCCGGCAGCCTCCAGCTCCCCTGGTCACTCACCGTGGCTATCGAAGGTCCCGTCCAGCGTTGCCACCATCCCCCGCCCGCTGAACTCCTCGGCCTGACCTCCCAGGGCCTCCTGCACAGCCTCATGCCCAACCAGGACCACCACGCGCCGCCAGGGTCCCAGGTACACGGTGAACACCGGTCCGTACTTCTTACTCAGCTGGAAGCAGGGAGCGAGAAGCATGAGTGATGTGGGGCAGGCTACTGCCTCTCAAAGTCTATGTGTCTCCATCGCAACCCCTTGTCTCTGGATGAACCACCTAAGAGGAACCCCTTCTGCTTCTGCCTCACCCCAAATGGAAACAGTCCCTTTGGGAGATTCAGTTCTTGTTTTGTACCAGGCTCCCGCCCCCTGTCCCCAAAAGCTCTCCTTCCCCAAACTCCATCACCCAAGACACTCTCTGGTCCTCATCCCCTTACCCTGCAGAGCCCTAACTTCTGACGCCAGGACGACCCAAGACCCACCATTACTTCCACAACTCAAGACATATAGCAGCAAAAATGGGCACGGATGATAACAGTGGGCTTCCTTAATCCCCGCACCCCCCAAAAACTAACCACCCCTTTGGGTCACTGCTAAATCCTCAAATTCTGGGAGCAGGTATCACCAAGCACCAGCATTCTCTCTCTCCAAACAAGACCGCTACCGGCCTTGCCAGTAGGGGAGGACCCCAGAATGGGGAACCTCTGGCCTTTCCTCACTCCCCCCACCCTGAAAAGGTTGGGGCCACCCCAGCCTTCTTTCTCTCCCCCCGCCTTTCTCCTTCCCAGGAGCTTCCGGCTCCCTCCTAGCTGAGTTCCAAGTATTCCCTTCCCCTCCCCCGCACCGTCTCCAGCCCGTATTCCCATCAGTCCGGGCAGACAGATTCCTGGAATCCTCCAGCCTCCAGCTCCCCCGCGTGAGGGGGCGGGGGGTGGGGTGGGGTGGGACACCTACTTTTCACTCTCTGCTCCGTCCTCGGGAGACTCACCTGTGTCTCCCCGCTACCTCTCCCAGTGGGACAAGCCACCACGGTCTCTTATGCTTGAGGTCTCTTGTCTCAGCTCGGGTTCCCTGCATCCCGCTGCAACCTTCCTAAGATTCTCCCAGTCTCTCTAACCCGGGACCCCTGCCTCTCTGGATCCTGCTTCCGACCCCTCACACCCTCTCCAGGATTCTCTGCCTCTCCTAGCGCCATCCCCACCCTAGCCTCTTTTCTCACCATCACTCCCTCAACTATCTCAGCCCGGGACCCTTACTCCCACCCCATCCCGGGGCATCCGCAGCCCCTTCTGCCTGCATCCTCTAGGATACTCAAGGGCCTCTCTGCGTGGTCTCCCAGTTTGGGGTCCCCTCGCGTGTCTTGGCTCTGGCACCCCTCTCACCCGCTCTCCGCTAGCCGGGACGTCACGCGGCCGCTCACCCGCAGGAGCCCCAAGTAGAGCGCCCCGGGCCGGAGTTGCAGGAGGTTGCCCAGCAGCGGCAGCGGCGTGGGCCCCGGGGGCAGGTGGCCTCGGGCCCAGGTCGCAGGCAGCACCAGCATCACCACCAGGAGGAGAAGCAGCAGCAGCAGCGCCCAGGTGCCCGCCACCTCCATCTCTGCAGGTCGGCGGCTTCTCTGGTTCTTAAAAGCCCCACGCGGCCCGGCCCGTCGGGGGCAGGGGGCGGGTGCGGGGCGGCTCCCTCCCTCCCCGCCGGCATCCGGCCGAGGGAGGCGGGGCCGGAGCCTCTCCCGTTGCGTGCGGGCGGGATTCTCTCCCCGCCGCCGGATTTCTTTCTCCCAGAGGACTGCCGCCGCCTGGTGTCGGGGACACACTCCCCAACGGTCCTGGGTCCCCCAGGTTCGAGGGGGGCGGAGACCGCTCCCCGCGCCCCAGGTAGGGCGTGGACCCACGGGAGGAACCTGCAAGCCGCAGACTTTGGCCGCCTGCTGGAGGCCACACCCCAGTGCCTGGCGGCGACCCCGCGCCGCCCTCCCCAGCTCCTGCCTCCTTCCTCACTGTTACCTGGGTGTGTGTGCTCGCGTGCGGGCTTGTGTGGTGGGTCTGAGCCGGTTTCCTCCAGCATCTTACCTCTTCACCATGAACTAAGAGAAGGGATGGGACCTTTAACAATATATAAAATACATAATCAACAAGGACCCACTGTATAGCACAGGGAACTATGCTCAGTATCTTTTAATAACCTGTACTGGATGGCATCACCCACTCGATGGACGTGAGTTTGAGTGAACTCCGGGAGTTGGTGATGGACAGGGAGGCCTGGTGGGCTGCAATTCATGGGGTCGCAGAGTCGGACATGACTGAGCGACTCAACTGAACTGAACTGAACTGAACTGAATGGAAAGGAATCTGAAAAAGGAAAAAAAAAAAATATATATATATATATATATGCACACATGTACATATGTATGTGGGCTTCCCTGGTGGCTCAGACAGTAACTAATCTGCCTGCAAGGAGAGCTCAGGGAGACCTGGGTTCTATCCCTGGGTGGGGAAGATCCCCTGGAGGAGGGCATGGCAACCCACTCCAGTATTCTTGCCTGAGAAATCCCATGGACAGAGGAGCCTGTCGGGCTACAGTCCACGGGGTTGCAAAGAGTCAGATACAACTGAGCGACTAAGACAGCACAGCGCGTGCACACACACACACACAATATACTTATATATATGTTGTTGTTCAGTCGCTAAGTCGGGTCCAACTCTTTGTGACCTCAGGGACTGCAGCTCGCCTGGAGTTTGCTCAAACCCATGTCCATTGAGTTGCTGATGCTATCTAACCATTTCATCCCCTGCCCCAGCTTCTCTTCCTGCCTGCAATCTTTCCCAGCATCAGGGTCTTTTCTAATGAGTTGGCTGTCTGCATCAGATGGCCAAAGTTTTGGAGCTTCAGCTTCAGCATCAGTCCTTCCAATGAATATTCAGGGTTGGTTTCCTTTAGGATTGACTGGTTCAATCTCCTTGCTGTTCAAGGGACTCGAAGGAGTCTTCTCCAACACCATAGTTTGAAGGCATCAATTCTTCGGCTCTCTGCCTTCTTTACAGTCCAGTTCTCACAACCATACGTGACCACTGGGAAGATCATAGCCTTGACTATATGGACCTTTGTTGGCAGAGCAAAGTCTCTGTTTTTCAACACACTGTCTAGGTTTATCGTAACTTTCCTGCCAAGAAGCAAGTCACATATGCACACACATATATAAAATATGTAACCAACAGGGACCTACTGTATATCACCTGGAACTATACTCAATATTTTGTAATAAACTGTAATGGAGAAGAATCTGAAGAAGAAAAATATATACATGTGTACATATCTATATATTATGTATTTATATATACATATGTAATGTATATATAAATATGTATGTGTATATATAGATACATGTATATCTACATATATTAATTATACACATATATATGTATGTAAATGGGCATGTGTAACTGAATCCCTGCTGTATACCTGAAATTAACATGACACTGTAAATCAACCGTACTTCAATAAAAATTAATTAGTTAACAAAACAAACAAACAATAAAGAATCTAGGTTCAGAGAGCCTTAGGCCACACAGCTAACAAAAGGGCTCAACTAGAATTTGAGCTCAGGCCAGTCTGAATGATTGACTACTAAACCATTCATTCACTTCGCAGTATAGCACAGTGGTTAGAACCATGATGTCTAAAGCCATACTACTTGAGTTCACAGCCTAACTTCTCTGTGACTCTGTTAACTCATCTGTAAAATGGGGATCTGTTTTAGAATTAAATAGGTCAGTGTGGGAATTCCCTGGTGGTCCAGTGGTGAGGACTCTGGGCTCTCACTCCTAAGGGCCCATGTTCAATCCCTGTTCGGGAAACAAGATCTCAAAAATAAGAGGCCAAACATAAAAGAATATAAAAAGATAAGTATGTGTGTGAAAAAGGGAAAGTGAAGTTGCTCTGCTGTGTCCAACTTTTTTGACCCCATGGACTGTAGCCTGCAAGGCTCCTCTGTCCATGGGATTTTCCAGGCAAGAATACTGGAGTGGGTTGCCATTTCCTTCTCCTGGGGATCCTCCTGACCCAGGGATGGAACCTGGGTGTCCCGCACTCTTTACTGTCTGAGCCAGGTATGTGTGTACATAGCTTAAAACAGGGCCAGGTGCACATATAACAAATATTAAACAAATGTAAAGCTAATATTCTTCTGACTAATTGTTGCTGCTGCTGCTGCTGCTAACTCGCTTCAGTCGTGTCCGACTCTGTGCGACCCCACAGATGGCAGCCCGTTGGGCTCCGCCATCCCTGGGATTCTCCAGGCAAGAACACTGGAGTGGGTTGCCATTTCCTTCTCCAATGCATGAAAGTGAAAAGTGAAAGTGAAGTCGCTCAGTCGTGTCTGACTCAGCGACCGCATGGACTGCAGCCTACCAGACTCCTCCGTCCATGGGAGTTTCCAGGCAAGAGTACTGGAGTGGGATGCCATTGCCTTCTCCAGACTAATTGTTACTGAGGTCTAATTGTAAATAAGACTTTGCCGGTGCAGCTATGAGTAACAGAGAGAACCTTGCCCTCTCAGAGCACCTAGCCCTGTGTAAAGAAACTTGCAAATCAAGACAATTTAAGGAATCTCAGAGGTGGCCAAGGGAAAGGGCTTCTCCAGGCAGAAGACAGTTCCGGTGTCAGATTCATGATGTACCCCAGCATCTGGGGCAGTGCCTGGCATAGAGCAGATGCTCAATAAATGTCTGTTGCATCACAGATTGAATGTAGGGGATGAGGATGTTGAGGCTGACAGGGACGTCACGGAAAAGATTTTGTGTTTTATTTCTAATGAAAGGGGAAGCAATGGAAGGGTTTCTAGCAGGAAGTTACTCTTTTTGCTTCGCATTTTCATTTAGCGTTTTATTAGGAAAACTTTAAAACATACAGTAGACACCAGTATATTCACCACCTAGCTTCCACTGATAACATTTTAACTATCTTTGCTTTGTTATGTATCTATTCATCTTATCTCATCAATTCATCTTTTTTATGCATTTCAAAGACAGCTGCAGACACCAGTATCCTTCACTCCTAAACACATCCGCATGCATATCATAACTAGCATGCATCTAGCATGCTGGAGTTAATATTGGTTTACAAGTCATTCCTTGCCACTTCCCAGGTAGCTCTACACACAATGAAATGCACACATTTCCACACATGAGTACATCCTCCGTGTGACCCCCAAATCCTATGGGGATATAGAGAGTTACCATCATCCCAGAAACCAGCAGGCCTCTTCCCATCACCCCTTCAAACATTCATTTTCTCTTTGCATTTTTTTCTTATTTCTTAAAAAAAGATTTATGTATTTATTTTACTTTTTGGCTGCGGAGGGTCTTTGTTGCTGTTCGAGAGCTTCCCCCTAGTTGCAGCGAACCGGGGCTACTCTCTAGCTGTGGTGTGTGGGCTTCTTATGGCTTCTTTTATTGCAGAACAAGGGCTCCAGGGTGCACGGGACTCAGTAGTTGCAGCACGAAGGTTCGGTATTTGAGGCTCGTGGGCTCTAGGGTGCTGGCTCTGTAGTTTGGCACACGGGCTTAGTTGCTCTGTGGCGAGTGGGCTCTACCCAGATCAGGGATCAAGTCGGTGTCCCTTGCGTTGCAAGGCCACTTGCAGTGAAAAGTGCAGAGTAGTAACCACCAGGGAATTCCCCTCTTTTGCATTTCAAAAGATCTTTCCGTCTGCCTTTAGAAGAAGGGACTGTTGGGGAGTAGGGAGCAGGGGAAGAAAAACTGGGAGCCCAGTGCAATCAAGGTCCAGGCAAGTGATGCTAATGGCAGGGAGCGGAGTGGCTGCCAGTGAGAAGAGAAAGAAATGGATTTATTTTGAATGTATTAATACTTGGAGGTAGAGTCAGCAGGGTTTCCTGACACAGTTGGTTTGAAGGCGAAGGAATTCAGGTTGATTCTGTCATGTACTAACAATTCTAAAGAGTAAGGAGAGACTTTTTATTCCAAAAGACTGTTGCAGTAGAGGGGACAGAGTCTATTGCAAAGATAGTGAGCAACCCCAGAATGTGATAACCCAGAAAAATGTATTTTCTAGTGAAGCCAATGCATTCCCTAATGCTTTGTTTTTGTCCTCAGCAAGTGGAAACATGACGCTTTCCTTTTACAGAGGTGAGGAAGGAGACAACTAGAAGGGACAGATAGAGGTGGAAAACTGGTGAAGCAAGTTTTACAGCAGGGAGGGGAAATCAGGAATTCTCTTTTGGTCCCGAGAAGTTTAAGATAGCTGTTAGCTATCCCAGGAGAAGAGCCAAGTGGACAGGCTGGTTAGACGTTGGACTTGGGACCTCCCAGGACCCTCGGGAACAGGGCAAAGGAGAAACTTAAGGACTCGCACCCGCTTCATGGCAACGAAGTGCAGGCAGCCTCTTCCCATCTCTCTCTGATTTCAGGAGACACCTTGGGGTGTCTGAGGCTAGAATCGAGACTGTAGAGAACATTTTGGCCTTTTTTAAAATTTTGCTGCACCTTGCCATGTGGAACTTTGCCAGAACCAGCGGCTGAACCCACAGTGGAAGCGTGGGTTCTTAACAACTGGACCACCAGAGAAGTCCTCGCCATGCTTTGAAAGGGCTCTAGCCCAGAAGAGAACTTCCAAGACTGCAGGGGTCGAAGAGTCTAATCACGTTTTAAGATGAACTTGACGGCAAATTCCTATAGTTCACAAGATTCTAACGATTCTCAAGATTTCAAGACAAGACTTTCCACCACCGTGGTAGTTAAATTCAAGTCCCTCGTGGTGGCCAATGGGACCCTTTTGGGGGATCTGTCCACTGGCTGCTATTTGACATCATCTGGGCCCACTCTGTTCTATGCTCAGAATGGTCCACTCATCCTGAGCACTCGCCTTCTTTCAGTGTTTTAAACAGCAAGCTGGCCTCAGGGTCTTTGCACTAGCTCTCTGCCTGAAATGCTTGGCCTAGAGATTGAGAAGGGCTCATCTTCTGTTCTCAGCTTGTCCTAGAGATTGAGACGGGCTCATCTTCTGTTCTCAGCTTAAATGCCAGCCCCCTCTGGAAGAGACTGTCATAGATGACACAAGCAGAATTCCCTTTGTCCCCAACCCAGACCTTGTTGTAATTTGTAAAGTAAGGTACTTAAAAATATGAAATGAATTAATATTTTCTAAGCCTCTACAATGGGCTTTCCTGGTGGCTCAGACAGTAAAGAATCCACTAGGAGTAGGGAAGACCGGGGTTCGATCTCTGGGTTGGAAGATCCCCTGGAGGAGGGCATGGCAACCTACTCCAGTATTCTTGCCTGGAGAATCCGCGTGGACAGAGGAGCCTGGCGGGCTATAGTCCACGGGGTCACAAAGAGTCAGACACGACTGAGCGATTAAGCACCTACAATGACAATGCCTACCATAGACGCAGTTTTGAATGTGTTTATTAAATATATACAAAATTGTCTTCATAGCTTTTTATCACTACCTGGAAGCATCTTTTATTTCAAGAAAATAGTATTTATTTATTTGGCTGTACCAGGTCTCCAGACCACCTGACCTGCCTCTTGAGAAACTTGTATGCAGGTCAGGAAGCAACAGTTAGAACTGGACATGGAACAAAGACTGGTCCCAAATACGAAAAGGAGTACCTCCAGGCTGTATATTGTCACCCTGCTTATTTAACATATATGTAGAGTACATCATGAGAAACGCTGGGTTGGAAGAAGCACAAGCTGGAATCAAGATTGCTGGGAGAAATATCAATAACCTCACATATGCAGATGACACCACCCTTATGGCAGAAAGTGAAGAACTAAACAGCCTCTTGATGAAAGTGAAAGAGGAGAGTGAAAAAGCTGACTTAAAGCTCAACATTCAGAAAATGAAGATCATGGCATGGGATCTCAGTGCAGTTCCAGAGTGTGAAGTCTTAACCACTGGACCACCAGGGAAGTCTCCTGAAGTATCTTATATATTGATTTACATCTTCATTCTGCCTCCCACCCCCAACCCTCAACCACCCCCCCGGAAAATATGCTCTCCATGAAGGCAGGAACTTCTGTCTGGTTCACTGATGTGTCCCCAGCGTCTGGCACACAGTAGATACTCAATAATTATTTTTGTTGAATGAGTGATTTGAATGAGAGATTTGCTAGTCTCTCAAATTCCTCTAAAGAGCAATCAAGTTTTCCAGAATCTCAGTCTACAGAGCAAAGATTCTGAGATTCCCAGGGTAGATTCTTCAGTAACTGAGCCATCTCTGGTAGAGCCTATCTCTCTTCCCCTGGACCAGGAGATGCTCACGTATCTTATTCAGTGACTGACAGCTTACCCAGTGCTCCCCCATATCAGCTACTTCCCATCAGACACCCTCCAGGTGACTTAATTTTGTATTTTTATTTTTTGGCAGTGCTGTGTAGCTTGCAAGATTTTAGTTCCTTGACCAGGGATCAAACCCGGAGCCCTGGGCAGTGAAAGCATCAAGCTGTAATCACTGGACCACCAGAGAATTTCTCACTGGGTGATTTTAAATTTAGTCTACTATGATGGATTTTAAGAGACTGCTCTGGGGGTTGGGGGTTGTGTGGTGGGTGCGTTCTATAAGTTGCTGGGGCTTTATTTTGCTTGGATCCTCCAAGCCTTACAGTTCTAGAACCTGATGTGCTGTCTGGCGGTGAGCCATGGCCCATCTGCTCTCTGGCTTATTCCTTGTCCCAAATATTCTTTCCCCAGCTCTGCTTAGTTTCTTTGCTTTCCCTTCTGCAAAGTTACCCCACCCAGCACCCAGAACTGGGCAAAGGGGAAGTTTAAGATGAGTCTTGCTTCCTTTCTACTATACTGGGCCTAGGGTTTCCCTGGATTCTAAGAGCATCCTTGGCTGTGAATAACATGAGGAAAGAAAGGAAAGTGAAGTCGCTCAGTCGTGTCCGACTCTTTGCGACCCCATGGACTGTAGCCTACCAGGCTCCTCCGTCCATGGGATTTTCCAGGCAAGAGTACTGGAGTGGGTTGCCATTTCCTTCTCCAGGGGATCTTCCCAACTCAGGGATCGAACCCGGATCTCCTGCATTGCAGGCAGATGCTTTACTGTCTGAGCCACCAGGGAAGCCCGAGTAACACGAAGGACTTGACTATGTCACAGTCCACAGGCAGCAATGTTCTTTGGCTTTCTATTGCTGTCTCCTGTCCCATCCCTCATCCATCCGCTCATTTACTCTCTCATCCACCACTTCATCCCATGCTCTTGAAACCAAGTCCCCTAAAACCTCATTCCCCTGCTGAGTTTATGATTAACTATTCAAAACTGCATTCCATTTGATGTCTGGCTCCTGTTCCTGTCAGGATTGAGGAGTATTGAAGAAAGGGGGATTGAAACTGAGAAGCACACTGTGGGGCCGCCCTAGGTACAAAAAACCTTCTATGTCCCCCGTTTCTTGTTTGTAGAAAAAAGCTTTAGTCTCTTAGGCCTTCTTGGAGTTCCAAAGAACAGACTTCAGCCGTTACTAATTAGGGAAGTGAGGGGATGCAGAGACAAGGGAGGAGCAGCTGAGCAGGAGAAGTAATGATGTCTTAAACAATGGTTTGCTGGTTCTGTGCAAAAAACAGAGTCCTGGTTCCTCCTCAATGGATACACACAAGGATCTGAGCATATCTCTGAGTTTTCTGCAGACACTAAGAACCCCCGACCCCTACTCCATAGGTGGAGGATGGTGACTACACGGACCACAAACAAGTAGACCCTAGACTGCCTGGAACCAGAAGGTTGATGATTAAGATTCTAGAAACATCACCCTTTTACCTGACCATCAGCCAATCAGAAGAAAGTCCATACACTGCAACCCTCACCCCAAATGTTGCCTTTAAAAATCCTCCCCTGAAAACCATCCAGGAGTCTGGGTCTTCTGAGCATGAGCTGCCTGTTTTCCTTGATTGGATCCCTGCAGCTGGCTCCCTGCTGTACTTTTTCTTCAAACAACCTGGTATCAGTAGATTGGTTTTGCTTCACGGTAGGTGAGTGGACCCAAGTTGGCTTCAGTAACACTCTTACCCCATCCTCTCTTTTCCTGAGACCCTCGACATATCATACCCTGTAGTGGGGTGGGGCAGATAAAAGTAAGGCACTGCCCCATACATTCAGGAAGGCAGCCAAGGGCTGAGATAAAGAAAATTGTAGGTCTTTCCTGCCATGGCTCTTGCTCCCTTCCCTCTATCTACAACTGCATCTGATTATTATCTGGCTCCATAGCTCCTCTTTTCTGTTTTGTTCTTGTTTTGCCCTAACTTTCACATAAGGGTAACATCCCTCCTCCTCTGAGCCGTTTTCAAAATCTTTATGTCTTTGCTTGCACTGGGTCTTCATTGCTGTGTGAGGGTTTTCTGTTTGTTGTGGTGCATGGATTTCTCACTGCAGTGGTTTCTCTTGCTAAAAAGCACGGGCTCTAGGCATATGGGCTTCAATAGTTGCAACACACCGCCTCAATAGTTGTCACGCACATACTCAGTTGCTCTGGCATGTGGCATTCTCCTGCACCAGGGATCGAACCCATGTCCCTGTACTGGCAGATGGACTGCCATCCATTGTTCCACCAGGGAAGTCCCCCTTTTCTTTCTTTTTTTTTTTTTTTTAATATTTTCTTTGATGTGGACCATTTTTAAAGTCTTTATTGAATTTGTTAGAACATTGTTTCTGTTTTATGTTTTGGTTTTCTGGCCCAAAAGGCATATGGGATCCTAGCTTCCTGGCATATGGGATCCTAGCTCCCTGGCCAGGGATTGAACCTGCACCCCTAGCATCGGAAGGTGAGGTCTTAACCACTGGACCACCAGGGAAGAAGTCCCCCTTTTCTGTTTTAGAAATAATTATTTCAAATACAGAGATGGGAGAGTTTTTTTGTTTGTTTGTTTTCTTTTTTAAAGCAATTTATTTTATATCTCAGATGTCATATTTCCATCCACCCCCCCACTCCCACCCCCCCATCCCCGCCCCGGGAAACCACTCTCTTACAGTTACTATTCTGACATAACTTTTCATTCTTTTACTACATATGTGTGCATTCAACACAATATTTGGGAATCTTCTGCAGGTTTAAGAACTGGACGCGCAGGACAGCACATACCACACGCATATCTGTCTGCAACTGGCCTCTTTTCCTTCCGTTTTTGGGGTCACTCATATCCAGTCAAGGCAGCTTTGGTGCATTTGTTTCAACTCCAGCCAGGCAGTTCATGGAACGGCTTTGACAGTTTCTCTAGCACTGAATCTTTCTCTTGGTTAAGAATTTCCTCATTTCAAGTGCCTGAGTCACGAGGGTCTGGTTCCTTCTGCTTGCAGCATTTGGTTTCAATCTAGCCCCTCCTATCTTTCCTTTGGATCCAACCTAATCTCCTCTAAGCTCCTGGCATCCAGGTCTCCAGGCTCCCATCTTCCTTCTATTTGAAGCAAGAGAAGGTCTTTATTTATTTTATTTTTTAAAAAATTATGATTTTTTGGTCTTGCCACATCTCATATGGGATCTTTTCTGATCAGTGATCATACCTGCACCTCCCTGCAGTGAAAACACAGAGTCTTAACCACTGGAAAGCCAGGGAAGTCCCAGAGAGTCTTTAAATTACCCATATTTGATCATTTATCTGATGCTGGTTGTGTTCCAAGCCCAGAGCCGGACATGGTCCAGGGCAGGGGCAGGGTTCATCTTCCCTACCCAGCAACACCCGACCAGGAAGACACAGACGTAAGTGGGATGAAAGTGTACAGTCTCAGCAGCTGGCTCTGGGATTCTCTGAAGGAAATGGCAACCCACTCCAGTATTCTTGCCTGGAGAATCCCATGGCCAGTGGAGCCTGGCGGGCTGCAGTTCGTGGGATCACAAGAGTTGGACATGACTTAGCCCTGTCTTTCTTTCTTTCTTAGGGGAAGAACTGGCTTGGCTGATGAAAGTATGTGGTTTGGCCAGTTGGTCAAGTTGGGGTGGGGTTGGGGGTGGGAGTGGGGGAGTGGGGGTGCAGGCTAGGATGGTGTGGAGTAGTTTCGCATTCAAAAGGAACAGGAAGAGTCTGGGGAGATGGGCTGGAGGCTGGAGAGTGAGCTTTGAAGGGCTGGAACCTCCAGTTTGGAAACTTTTGAGGACAGGAATTACCTGAATTCAAGTCTCTGTCCTGCCACCTCCACAGCTCTCTGTGTGATTCTAGCAAGTTATTTTAACTTCGCAGTTTTCCCCATCTGTAAATGGGGCTTATAATTATTCCTACCTGTCAGGGATTTGGGGCTTCCCTGGTGGCTCAGCTGGTAAAGAATCTGCCTGCAATGTGGGAGACCTGGGTTTGATCCCTGGGTTGGAAAGACAGCCTGGAGAAGGGAACAGCTACCCACTCCAGTATTCTGGCCTGGAGAATTCCATGGACACTGTAGTCCATGGGATCGCAAAGAGTCGGTCAGGACTGAGCAAGATCCCCTGGAGAAGGAAATGGCAACCCACTGCAATATTCTTGCCTGAAAAATTCCATGGACAGAGGAGCCTGGAGGGCTACAGTCCATGGGGTCACAAAAGGGCCGGATGTGACTTAGCGACTAAACAAGCAAGCAAATAGTAAACTCAGACCCCTTACCCCCCACCCCAGCCTGGGTTAAGGAATCTCCTTTGGGCTCCTCCTAGAAAAGACATGAATCTTATTATCACTCTTTAATACCTTAAGAGAGGTGTCGTCGATATCAGATGAAGAAACTGGGGCAGAAGAAAGTCAAGGTGACCTGCTCAAGGTCACATAGCTATCTGTTGTTTGGGGCTGTTCCTTCCCTATTCCTCCATCCCTACTCCACAACCTGCCTGGTACAGACTAGTTGCCCTGGACTATGATGAAATGAAGGAGTGAGCCCCAGGCTGATGCCCACTCTTCCCTACGGGGTACGACCCCGCACTGCGACAGCCCTCATCCACTCCCACTACCTTCTTCTGCCGCTCACACAGGACTTCCACCAGGGGGCGCTCTCCTCTCCACCAGTCACTGGACGTGAACGTCGTGAGCTGGAGCAGGGAGGTGGCCAGAGATCCCGGAGAGAACCGGAGACTGGAGGGAGCGGGAACCTGCGAGGGATACCCGTACCTGCTGCCACGTGAGGGTTCTTGGGTTCAAATCCTGGCACCGAGCCCGAGAAGCCGTGTGACCTCGGGCAGGCCAGCTGAAAAACCTCCCTCTAGTTCAGTTTCTCATCTGGAAAGTGACTGATGGCCGATCCCGGCAGGCAGCATGCGTGCTATACCGCTCACTGCTGTGTCGTTCTGGGTGTGCGTCCGTGTCAGGCGTGGTCCTCGGATCTCACAACAGCCCAAAGCAGTCTCCGCCACCATTTTCTACAGAAATTCAGTTACACAAGTAGCAGATGATTATAAACTCAAGAATCTCAAAACACTGGGAGTTCCCTGACGGTCTAGTGAACCGTGTAGCGTGGCCAAAAAAGAAAAGAAAAGAAAAAAAAAATATCTCGAAGACTGCAGGGAAAGAATCCCTTCAACTCCCCATTCCCTGGCCCTGACTATTTCAGCCCCGAGGCTGAGCCTTCAAGCCTGGGAAACACCTAAGGGGTTACTCATGTTCTCAGATTTGTTGCCCGAACCGGTGTGGACTGGTTCCACTATTTTCTATCTTGCTACCGAAGGAGATTCACCCTTAGATAGCTGACAGAAGATCCTGCCCAGGGTCAGGAGGTCACTGGCTCCCAGTGTTACTTTGGAAATGTCACATTCCACTTTGTCTCCAAATTTCAAGTAAATTCCACCTGCATTTAGGGCTATGTGTTATTTCAATATGCCCTAGCTTCCAGAGGAGAAGGAAATGGCAACCCACTGGAGTATTCTTGCCTGGGAAATCGCATGGACAGAGGAGCCTGGTGGGCTATAGACCATGGGGTTGCAAAGAGTTGGATGTGGCTTAGTGGCTAAGCACACACATGTGCACAGCTTCCAGAATAATTGGCTGGAGGAGAGCCAAAGGGCCAGGATGCAGAAGGGCATTCTGTCTGTGTCTAAGGCTAGAGGCCCCAGTGAACCCCGGTTTCCCCCTCTTAACTCCAAAGTGGTTGCCAGCTAGCTCTGTGCTCAGGCCTGGCTGGGCCATGCTGGGGTCACAGTGGCAACATAGACAGCTTTGCCCTCTAGTGGGGTAGTCAGATCAGTCACGCTAACTGCCCAGTGTGGTCTGGGCTGGCATGGGGGTGGCATAAGCAGAGGGGTCAGACCCCGTATGGGGAAGGTACAGGGGACTGTGGGAGTCCACAAATGTGCCTGCCCCAGCCTGGGAGTAGTGGGGATCAGAGAGGGCTTCCTAGGAGGCAGCATCTCAAGTAACCCTGAGAGAACTACTCTAAGGAGGTGAAGAAAGGACCCAGATTATATCAAAGTTTTGCAACAAAGAGCAGGGAGTCTGAACATTAAAAGGTTATTGTTAATTAAAGAAAACCAGATATCCTAAGTAAAGTAATTTAGCACTTTTCTATGTATGGAAAGGTGCAAGAGTCCAGGCTCACTGAAACTGTTCCTTTCATATGCACCTCAGCTATCATAGGGCCAGAATCCTGTGTTTCACATCTCTCCTGGGGCTCACTGTAGAGGGTGGCTGCAGTCTGATGGCTGCTCGGTTCAGCTGCTCAGTCGTTTCTGACTCTTTGCAGCCCCGTGGATTGCAGCACGCCAGGCTTCCCTGTTCATCACCAACTCCTGGAGCTTGCTCAAATTCTTGTCCATCAAGTTGATGATGCCATCCAACAATCTCATCCTCTATCGCTCCCTTTTCCTCCTGCCTTCCATCTTTCCTAGCATCAGGGTCTTTTCCAGTGAGTCAGTTCTTTGCCTCAGGTGGCCAAAGTATTGGAGATTCAGCTTCAGCATCAGTCCTTCCAATGAATATTCAGGACTGATTTCCTTTAGGATGGACTGGTTGGATCTCCTTGCAGTCCAAGAGATTCTCAAGAGTCTTTTCCAACACCACAGTTCAAAAGCACTAATCCTTTGGCACTCAGCTTTCTTTATGGTCCAACTCTCACATCCATACCTGACCACTGGAAAAACTAGCAGTTTTTGGCTGCTAGATGGCAGGTATTCTTCACCTTCCTGCATGCCTTTAGGGTTTGCTGGCTCCTATTGGAGGGCTGAAATCGCTGATGACTGTGACATCCTTGTTTGCTGATACAGTACTGATGTGGTAGGAGATACTCCATTTCTCACTATAAAAGAATAAAAAGAAAAAAATCTGATAGCTTAAAGAAAAATAGAATGAGGATAATGACAGTGCTTTTAAAAAAATGAAGTGAGTCTCAGGGGTTTAAAATCAAAGTGTCCACTAAGTTGCTTCTGTCTGGCAGCTCTAGGGGAGGATCTGTCCCCTGCCTCTTCCAGAACCTAGAGGCTGCCCACAGTCCTTGGCTCATGGCTGCATCAGATGATATCTGCTTCTGTTGTTGCAATCTCCATCTCTGACTCTGATCCTTCTGTCACCCCTTAGAAGGACCACTGTGATTACAATGGGCCACCAGAAGAATCCAGAATAATCTACCCATCTCAAGATCCTTAATTTAATTACACCTGCAAAGTCTTTTTAGCAGGTAAGGGGAGCACATTTTGAGTATGAGGGCAGGGGCATCTTTTGGGGAAAGTGAAAGTTGCTCAGTCATGTCCAACTCTTTGCGACCCCATGGACTGTAGCCCACCAGGCTTCTCTGTGGAATTCTCCAGGCAAGAATACTGCAGTGGGTTGCCATTTCCTCCTCCAGGGGATTTTCTCAAGCCAGGGATCTAACCCAGGTCTCTTGCATTGCAGGCTAATTCTTTTCCTTTTGAGCTACCCTGGGAAGCCCATCTTTGGGGAGGGGCTGTTATTCAGGCTCCTGTTCTGAGACAGAGCAGATCCAGAGACCTCAGTCTCTTAGAGAATTCCTTCAGGAATCAAATCATGGGAAGCTAGACCTTCCCCCTGCACTCACTCTCTCCCTCCCTTCAATTCCTCTGTTGAGTTTATCACCGTTTCTTCTTAAATCAACATTGGGTGTTTACATTTTTATGACTGTGTAATAGAGTTCACAGCTGGGCCATGTAATGACTTAGAGCTACATGTTCTTTCTCCTGCAGGTGTTTTTCTTAATATTGATAACAGCTTTGTCTTTCGTTTGTTTACTTTTCTAAGCACTGGCCAGTATTTGATCCCCAGATTTGCACATAGCCAGGAAACTTTCACTGTGATCAAGCATATCAGTGAATCGTCATGAGACTAAAAACCTCATGGGTCACTTTGGAAGGATACTGAGGAATAAATTCATTTGGGGGAAAGTTGATATATATAAAGGGAAGAATCAAGCATTTCTTTTGCTTTTTAAAAATAAAACTGTACTTTGGGGGCTCCCCTTCTCTTAAGCTGAAGATCTTGATTCTTATTTATTTGCTTTATCTTCAGTGTATCATCTATATCTACTTAAGCATCAGAATCATATGGCTGTATTATATTTCATACATGCTTGTACTACGATTCGTTTTAAGTTAATTTTGGGTGTGGTGTGAAATAAAACTAAGATCGTGGCATTCAGTGCTGTCACTTCATGGCAAATAGATGGGGAAACAATGGAAACAGTGACAGACTTTATTTTCTTGGACTCCCAAATCACAACAACTACAGCCATGAAATTAAAAGATGCCTGCTCCTTGGAAGGAAAGTTATGACAAACCTAGACAGCATATTAAAAAGCAGAGACATTACTTTGCCGACAAAGGTCTGTCTAGTCAAGGCTATGATTTTTCCAGTGGTCATGTATGAATGTGAGAGTTGGACTGTGAAGAAAGCAGAGCACGGAAGAATTGATGCTTTTGAACTGTAGTGTTGGAGAAGACTCTTGAGAGTCCCTTGAACTGCAAGGAGATCCAACCAGTCCATCTTGAAGGAAATCAGTCCTGAATATTCATTGGAAGGACTGATGCTGAAGCTGAATCTCCAGTACTTTGGTCACCTGATGCTGGGAAAGATTAAATGCAGGAGGAGAAGCGGATGACAGAGGGCGAGACAGTGACTCAGTGGCATCAGGAACTCAATGGGTATGAGTCTGAACAAATTCCAGGAAATGGTGAAGGACAGGGAAGCCTGGTGTGCTGCAGTCCATGGGGTCGCAGAGTTGGACACGACTCAGGGACTGAACAATAGCAACAAATGGCATCCAGTCCCGTCGTTTCATGGCAAATTGAAGGGGAAAAAGTGGAAGCAGTTATGTATTTTCTTTTCTTTGCGATTCTATGGACTGTAGCCCCCCAGGCTCCTCCGTCCATGGGATTCTCCAGGCAAGAATACTGGAGTGAGTTGCCATGCCCTTCTCCAGGGGATCTTCCTGACCAAGGAATTGAGGTTGCCTCTCCTGCATTGCAGGCAGATTCTTTACCACTGAGCCACCAGGGAAGAGGCTTGAACGGATAGTCTGCAGGAAAACAAAGTGTCAAAAAGATGTTTTCATCTCAGCTTGACAAAAATATTAAATATTCGACAAAAAATAAAGCTTGATAGGATTTTGATTGTGTTCCGAATTCTTTATTCTGCAGATCAGTGGAGCACTGATGCTTCGGCAATCTTGACTCCTCTGATTCTTGACATGACATATCTCTCATTTATTCAGTCTTACTCAGTTACCCTAGTAATATCAGGTGGTTTTCAGTGTACAGGTCTTACACATATTTTATCAGATTTATGCCTTAGTTGCTGATGATTTAGATGTGATGGAAAATTATGTATATTTTGTTTCAATACATATGAAAAAGTACCCACAACAAATGAGTATCTGCCCAATGAATTGTTAAAAGTGAAAACCCAGGTTAAGAGACAGAATGTAGCCTGCATCCCTGAAGCCCCTCTACTGCCCCTCCCCATGACTCCTGCCTCTCTCTTCCCAAAGAAAAGCATTTTCCTGACTTAGAGTTTTAGGGTGTTTAGCCTTTTACCTCCGAAGCAAGGTTTACTTACCTGCCTGTTTTTGTGGGACTTCGCATAAATAAAACATTTAGTACATATAGTTTTGTGTCTATTTTCTTTGCTTAAAGTTTTTTTCTTTTAACTTTAAAAAATATGATAACAAATTTACAGTTCAGTTCAGTTCAGTTCAGTCGCTCAGTCGTGTCTGACTCTTTGTGACCCCATGAACTGCAGCATGCCAGGACTCCCTGTCCAACACCAACTCCTGGAGTTCACTCAAACTCACGTCCATAGCGTTAGTGATGCTATCCAGCTATCTCATCCTCTGTCGTCCCCTTCTCCTCCTGCCCCCAATCCCTCCCAACATCACAGTCTTTTCCAATGAGTCAACTCTTCGCATGAGGTGGCCAAAGTACTGGAGTTTCAGCTTTAACATCATTCCTTCCAATGAACACCCGGGACTGATCTCCTTTAGAATGGACTGGTTGGATCTCCTTGCAGTCTAAGGGACTCTCAAGAGTCTTGTCCAACACCACAGTTCAAAAGCATCAACTCTTCGGCGCTCAGCCTTCTTCACAGTCCAATTCTCACATCCATACATGACCCCTGGAAAAACCATAGCCTTGACTAGACAGACCTTTGTTGGCAAAGTAATGTCTCTGCTTTTCAATATGCTGTCTAGGTTGGTCATAACTTTCCTTCCAAGGAGTAAGCGTCTTTTAATTTCATGGCTGCAGTCACCATCTGCAGTGATTTTGGAGCCCCCAAAATAAAGTCTGACACTGTTTCTGTAAGAAAACGCCGCGGGAAGAAAAAGCCACCTCTAGGACCCGTTAGTAAAAGGCCTTTATTGGGCGGTTGCTCTCGGGCAGAACTCCCAAGGACAGGCAAGCGAGGGAAGCGAGGGAGTCTGCGAGGTGGGGAGGGGGTGCGGGAAGGTTTTATAGTGAGGGCTGGCAGACAGGCCAAGTTTTTCCCATGTAAGGCAACAGGTGCGGACCACAGCAGGGGTTGGTTGCCCATGGTCTTTCTGGCATTTCCCGATTGGATCGGGGCTCCAAGGCCGGCCCCGGGGGTCGGGTCCGTTCCCTGGTTCCGGTTTGGTCATCAGCCGCCCCTGGTGCTGACTGGATGCCCCCCTTTCTGGCCACGTTTCAGGCAGCTCGCCCTTTCATCCTGGCCTTTTGATATAGGATAAGGGGCGCCGAATCTCTCTGGCTACTTCCTGCTGAACAGGGGCGATGGGGGGTGGCCGAGATGTTCTAGGGCAGCTGTCAGGCTTGTCTGAGGACGCTCGGAGGGGAGTCTCGGTATTGTTGTCACAATACCATTAGCTGGAGTGCGTGGGGTTTTGGCCTCCAGTTGGCACATGTTTAGGGGTATGTTTGACAGACAATTAAGAATACACGGCCCAAAGAGGAGGAGAGCTAATATAACCAGGATAAATATAAAAATAGGTTTTTACCAGCCAAATTTAAACCAGGAGGCAATTTTGGTCAGAAGGGAAGGTGAACTTTTTCCCAGTCGGGAGATGCTGTCCTGCACCTCAGTAAGGGCATTGGTAACATTTTGCGAAAGATCTGGAATATATATACAGCACTCTGTTTTTATAATGGCACGGGTTTCTCCTTGGGCGGCTGTGAGGATGTCGAGGGCCATCTTGTTTTGCAACACGGCCTTGTGCATTTGCTTTTGTTTTTCATTTAGGGCTTTGAGAGCTTTAGTGGTTTTTAACAAAGACTGTTTGGTGAAATTTGTGAGGGAGTCGACACGGGTCATGATGTCTAAATTTTTAACCGAAGGCACAAACGCAGCGGCCAGGTAGTTGTACCAGTGAAAGAGTGACCTGGCCCATCTGGCTCTGACAAGGGGCAAGTTTGCTGGTGTGGGCATCTTTCCCGTGTGAATTTGTCTGGGGGCGAAGACAAATCTTAGAGTGCATTTGCCTACCCACCCAACAGGAGGCCATGGCCACACATTATTACCACATATCTACTTAGTGTCGTTGGGCGCCACCCAACGAATACCCGGGTTGTTTGTCTAATCAGATCCTGGCCATACATTGGCCTTATCTACATTAAAAGTCACATCAAAAACCGTTTTACATAGAGTTTGGGACAGTATCCCCACATGTTTTAACAAATTGCTTGGTAAATCTGTCTGTCCATATCGAGGTTGGTGCTCTCTCTGTTTTTAGCATAGATCAGCCGATCTGATGAGCTGCCCCGCTTCCAGTGTCATCCAGAAGTACTCGTCCCAGATCTGATAGTAGTCTCCGAGGAAACGCGATGATTTTTGGAGCTCGGTCTTTGTTTTGGGAGTTGTTGGCATAACCTGTGAATGCAGAAACTATGACCTGGTGACTGACGGTAACGTTGAAACGGATATTGGAACTGGAGGTAGTATTTCTGCACCAAGGAAAGTTAGAATATTTATACGTAAGGCCCGAGTAAAATCGCTTTGCTGTTTCAAGAAGCCACATAGAGATTTTATAGCATCATCGCCTATTGGCATGGCCCACCATGGCAGCCCGCTCTGGACCAAAAGGGGCATGGCAGTGTAGACCCAGCATGTGGAGGTATTATAGTAATTAGCATAGTAGTGTGTCCAAGAGATAAAAACATTAGCCTGAGCCCGAGGAGAGTCAGGACTTAGGCCAAGCATGACACCTGTCAGGCAGAATGCCCACAACTTGGGGGCCTGCCATGATGACAAGCCCAGTCTGTGAGATGAGAAACGCGTTGAATCTTTTATTTGGGCGGCGGCCTTGTAGCAGACTCAATTTGGGGAACGTGTAACAGGTTGTCTCTTCCTGGGCTGGCCGGTAAGTTTTTGTGAATCTAATCTGCACTGCTCTTTTAGCCAGGGTCCTGTAGAGACCTGTGGACCCTGGACAGAGTCAATGGAAAAGAGCACCGCCCAATCTGGGCTCTTTATGGGAATAGCACCTTAGAGGTAAGGAACAGCAATTTTAGTAAATGACAGGAGGCAATGTCTTTGGTTATTTTGGAATTGGGGGAAGAGGAGTCCGGGTGATAGTTAGCTTAGTTGGTCCAGTAAGGACAGAATGGTAGGATCTTTTTTTTTTTTTTTTAAGGTCAGGGTCAGGAAAACCTGGGGGTGTGAGCTTAAGTTGGGTCAGGTGGTACCAGGGCTCGTGTCTCAGGAGTTTGGCTGCTGTAGGAGTGGTGAGGGTTACCGTATGGGGTCCCGTCCAGCGGGGTTGCAGCAGGTGGGGGTTAAGAACTTTTAGCAGTACCTGATCTCCTGGGGCCAGAGGCCGGATCGGCTCGTTGTTGTCTGCCGGTCGTGGCAAAGCACAGTCAGCGTGTTTTCTCAGCAAGGACCATAGGAGGGAAAAGAGAGGGGAGGTACCCCACGAGTGGGGAGTCTCTCTCTCCGGGAGATAGGTTAGGAGATAAGGCTTTCTGTAAAGCAGCTTGAAGGGGGGTTAAACCTGTCTTTGTGTGAGGCGTGGTGCGCACACGGGTGAGCGCCAGAGGAAGGAGGTCGACCCAGGACAATCGCACTTCTGAAGCAAGTTTGGTCAGGTGTGTCTTGATGATGCCGTTTACTCGCTCTTTGAGGGATGTGGAGATGCCAGGCGATGTCCAAGGCTGCAGCCACCTGCTGGGAAATCTTGGTGGGGAAAGACAGCGGCCCTGTGGGAGTTTTTTAGCTGCAGCATACAGAGGCTTGGCCAGGGTGGTGTAATTTGGGACCCAGTGTCGGAAAAGTCTTGTCAGCCCTAAAAAGGACAATATCTGCTCTCCATTGGCTGGAGGACAGATGGACCGGAGGAGGCTATACCGATCTGCTGTCAGGACTTTAGTGGTGGGAGTGATTTGGAGACCTAGATAGACAACAGAGGTCTGGGTCAGTTGAGCTTTGGATTGTGAGGCCCGATAGCCCTGAGAACCAAGGAAATTAAGAAGAGTCGCAGTGTGTTGTCTAGAAGTCTCTTCTGAGGGGCTGCAAAGGAGTAAGTCGTCTACGTATTAGGAGGAGAGTGCTAGGATGAAGTGAACATCTGGCCAGGTCTCGAGATAGGGCTTGCCCAAAGTAATGGGGGCTGTCTCTAAATCCCTGCGGGAGGACGGTCCAGGTGAGCTGAGTGGTCAGGTGGGTGTCAGGATCTGTCCAGGTGAAAGCGAAGAGAAACTGACAATTGGGATGAAGTGGGATGGTAAAAAAAGGCATTTTTGAGATTAATAACAGTAAAATGAGAGGTTTGAGGAGGAATGGAGGAGAGAAGGGTGTAAGGGTTAGGGACAAGCGGATGGGCGGGGACCACCGCCGCGTTAATCAGGCGGAGATCCTGCACCGGCCGGTAGTCTCCGGAGGCCTTCTGGACAGGAAGGATGGGCATGTTACAGGGGGAGGTCGTGGGGATTAGGAGACCCTGTCCCATGAGATGGTCGATGATGGGCTTTAGCCCCTGAGGGCTACGAACAGACAAAGGAAATTGAGGTCGAGCCAGAAAAGAGGTGGGATCTCTTAGCCGAATAAGGACTGGAGGGTGGTGCCGAGCCACCACCAGAACTCGGGTGTCTCAGACCTCAGGGCTAACAGGAGGAGCCAAGGGGTCTGCGAGTAGCATCAGGAAGGCCCCTGATGTGGGAGCCGATCCGGGAGTCAGGTGGAGGGTGGCCTTTAGCTTAGCGAGTATGTCCCTCCCCAAGAGTGGGGTAGGGCAGGAGGGTATGACTAAAAAGGAGTGTGTGAACATGGATGAATCCAGCTGACAAGACGGAGGTTGTGTCTGGAGAGGACATGAAGGTCGGCCGTCAATTTCCATAACCGAAATCTGAGAAGGATGCAGAATGCCCCCAAAAGAAGGAAGAACCGAATAGGTAGCCCCCGTATCAACCAGGAAGTTGATAAACTTACCCGCTACCTGGAGCGTTACCCTGGGCTCGGCTTGGGTGATCGGGGTCCCCGAGTCTGGGCGGCATCAGTCTTCGTCGAAGCTCAGCAGCTCCAAAGCTGGAGTAGGGCAGGAAGTCTCCCTAGGACGCTCTGGTCCCCGGCCCCTAGAGGTCGGGGCCCGAGAGGCCTGGGGACAGTCGCTGGCCCAATGTCCTCGTTGTTTGCACAGTGGACATGGCTTGGATGGAGGGCGCGGGTTAGGGCAGGCCTTAGCCCAGTGTCCTTCTTGGCCGCACTGAGAAACAAGCCCCCGGAGGGGGCTGGGACCCCGAACCCGCAGCCGGCCGCAGGGCCGCCACCAAGGCTTGGGTTTGTTGGTTAAAGAGACTTGCTTGCTGGTTGAGGAGGCTAGCCTGAAATTCGGCCTTTTGTTTAAGCCTTGCCTTTTGGCTGGCCTCGGCTGCTTCCTCCCGGGCATTGTAAACTTTGAATGTCATTTTTATCAGATCTCGGATAGGGGTCTGAGGGCCATCTTCAGCCTTGGCCAGCTTTTTTGGATATCGGGAACAGACTGAGAGATAAAACGACTGGCCAAGGTTGTTGCCCCTACAGGGGACTCAGGGGACAGCCTGGTGTATTGAATGAGGGCCTCAGTAAGCCGATTGAGGAACATAGCTGGATTTTTATCAGGCCCCTGAGTCACCTCGTCCAGCTTAAGGAAATTTACAACTTTGTGAGAGGACACCTCTATCCCATCAAGAAGGCACTCTATCATATAGCCTACTCGCTGCTGGCCACCACCCCCTCCTGATAATTCCAGTCAGGGTCAACGTCAGGGACCGCCTGAGCCCCCGGGGGTGTTCGGGGAGAGGGATTGGCACTGTGCCTCTGATCGGCCTGAGCTTTGGCTGCCGTCCAGATGGCCTGCCTCTCTTCGGGGGTGGTGGAGGATCTCAGAATAACAGATGTCTTGCCAGGTTAAAGCATAGGCACGGGTCAGGCCCGTGAACTGTTTGATATAGTGAGTGGGGTTGGAAGAGAAAGATCCCAGCTTGGTCTCAATCTGTGCCAGGTCCTGGAGAGAAAAGGGGACATAGACCTGGGCTAGGCCTTCAGCTCCAGCCACCTGCCGCAAGGGAAAGAGCGAGGCTGGGACAGAAGAAGGGGGGGGTAGAAGAAGGAGGTTTTTGCAGACTGCTGTGAGAGCGAGTGTGGGAGCTAACCAGAGAAGGCGGACGGGAGGGGGCCGCCGACGGAGGGAAGAGGGGGATACAAGATAGGGTTTAGGGCCAGCAGATCCAGGGCCGGCGGCAGAGTCTCGGAGGCAGAACGGAGATAGGAGGGGAGGGTGAGGATAGAGAACCAGGGTCGGAGGAGGGAAAGAATAGGGTTAACTGCCAGCTGGTTGGGGGTCGAGGGTGAGGCTGGGGCCGAGGTGGAAGGGGAGGGAGCCGTGGGAGAGGTATAGGGAGGAGGAGCCACCAAGTCCTCTGGAGAAACAGAGAAAGCAGAGGACTCAGAGACGGGAGGAGTTGGCTTGGAGCCATGTGGTGCTGGGGGGGCGAGAGCACAACGCCCAAAAGCCTGAACATAAGGGACCTCAGACCATTTTCCCGTTCTCCGGCAGTAATTATCTAAGTCACGGAGGACATCAAAGTCCAATGTCCCTGTGGCTGGCCAGTGAGCCGTTATCTAGAGAATATTGAGGCCAGGCCTGTGAGCAAAAAAAAGTAAGCTGTTTGGCGCGGACATGTCTCTTTAGTCTTAAGGTCTGCAAATTAGCCAATAAGCATTCTAAAGGGGTTAAATCTTGGAGTTTGGGTTCGGGTTTGGAGACTGTCGATCTCATAGCGACCACCAACAGCGTAGGGCAGACCCCGGTATCCAAACGTCTTTGGACACGCTGGGGGAAGCCGGAATGGGTCCAGGCAGCCCGATCAGGGCGTCTCCTTCACGGTCTGCGGGACCGGAATGGGCCAAGCCGGAATGGGCCGAGCCGGAATGGGTCCAGGCAGCCGGTCAGGGGCGTCTCCTTCACGGTCTGCGGGACCGGAATGGGCCGAAGCCGGAATAGGTCGATCAGCTGATCAGGACGTCTCCTTCACGAACTGATGACCGGAAGGGCCCAGTAAGTGCGCACCCGTTACAGGGCCCTAGGAAGTGGTCGCCAGGGAGTACAGACCTCAAAGCCGAAGGGACTTACCCCGTTTCCTGCCGTCCAGGAGGTTGGTCAGTCGCCTGGGTCCGGGGCTACCGCGGCGGTGGAGCTCGAGGGGGACCTCAACGGCAGTGCTGGAGGCCCTCACCTCGAGCCCCACGTTGGGCGCCAGATGTAGAAAAACCCCGCGGGAAGAAAAAGCCACCTCTAGGACCCGTTAGTAAAAAGGCCTTTATTGGGCGGTTGCTCTCGGGCAGAACTCCCAAGGACAGGCAAGCGAGGGAAGCGAGGGAGTCTGCGAGGTGGGAGGGGTGCGGGAAGGTTTTTATAGTGAGGGCTGGCAGACAGGCCAAGTTTTTCCCATGTAAGGCAACAGGTGCGGACCACAGCAGGGGTTGGTTGCCCATGGTCTTTCTGGCATTTCCCGATTGGATCGGGGCTCCAAGGCCGGCCCCGGGGGTCGGGTCCGTTCCCCTGGTTCCGGTTTGGTCATCAGCCGCCCCTGGTGCTGACTGGATGCCCCCTTTCTGGCCACGTTTCAGGCAGCTCGCCCTTTCAGTTTCCACTGTTTCCTCATCTATTTCCCATGAAGTGATGGGACCGGATGCCATGATCTTCGTTTTCTGAATGTTGAGCTTTAAGCCAACTTTTTCACTCTCCACTTTCACTTTCATCAAGAGGCTTTTAGTTCCTCTCCACTTTCTGCCATAAGGGTGGTGTCATCTGCATATCTGAGGTTATTGATATTTCTCCCGGCAATCTTGATTCCAGCTTGTGCTTCTTCCAGCCCAGCGTTTCTCATGATGTACTCTGCATAGAAGGTAAATAAGCAGGGTGACAATATACATCCTTGATGTGCTCCTTTTCCTATTTGGAGCCAGTCTGTTCCATGTCCAGTTCTAGCTGTTGCTTCCTGATCTGCATATAGAGGCAGGTCAGGTGGTCTGGTATTCCCATCTCTTTCAGAATTTTCCACAGTTTATTCTGATCCACACAGTCAAAGGCTTTGGCATAGTCAATAAAGCAGAAATAGATGCTTTTCTGGAGCTCTCTTGCTTTTTCCATGATCCAGCAGATGTTGGCAATTTGATCTCTGGTTCCTCTGCCTTTTCTAAAACCAGCTTGAACATCTGGAAGTTCACGGTTCACGTATGGCTGAAGCCTGGCTTGGGGAATTTTGAGCATTACTTTGCTAGCGTGTGAGATGAGTGCAATTGTGCAGTAGTTTGAGCATTCTTTGGCATTGCCTTTCTTTGGGATTGGAATGAAAACTGACCTTTTCCAGTCCTGTGGCCACTGCTAGGGTTTCCAAATTTGCTGGCATATTGAGTGTAGCACTTTGACAGCATCATCTTTTAGGATTTGAAATAGCTCAACTGGAATTCCATCTCCTCCACTAGCTTTGTTCATAGTGATGCTTCCTAAGGCCCACTTGACTTCACATTCCAGGATGTCTGGCTCTAGGTGAGTGATCACAGCATCGTGATTGTCTGGGTCGTGAAGATCTTTTTGTGCAGTTCTTCTGTGTATTCTTGCCACCTCTTCTTAATATCTTCTGCACAAATTTACAGGAGACTTGGAAAATAGAGAACAAGGTTGCATATAGTTCCACTATCAAAGCTGTGTTTTTGAGATTCTTTTCTGTTGCTGTTGTTGTTAAAGAGAACACATTTTTAGCTTAATTTAATTTTTTAAACTTTTTGGCCATGTGTGGAGCTTGTGGGATCTTAGTTCCCCAACCAAGGATTGAACCCAGGCCCCGGGGCAGTGAGAGTGAGGAGTCCTAACCACTGGACCATCAGGGAATTCTCTCATCCTTTTTATTGTGTAAAACTGTAGTTCACTCTCTTTACTTGCTTTACAGTAATTGATTTTATGACTGTGACAATGTACCTGTTTTGGTCTTTTGCCTTCATTTTTATGTAGGTATGATTCACATACAGTAAAGTGCAAACAAAGCTTTTAAGCAGACAGCTTAATGAGACCTGTTCATAACAGATCAAGAATTTTTTGGTACCCTGGACCTCTCTGTCCTGCCCTTCCTCAGTGATAGCCACTGAGTAGAACCACTGTTCTGACTTCAGCTAGAGTACTTTTGCCTGTTTCAAAACTTCACCTAAAAATACCTGTTCAAATTGTTTGCCCACTTTTAAATTGGGTTGTACATTCTCTCATTACTGAGTTTTGGGAGTTCTTAATAAATTCTGGATGAAAGTCCTTTTATTAGATTTAAACAACTCGCCACCTAAATATAATCATACACGATATGTAGTATGCATTCTTTTTCTAAATTTTAAAACTTTGGGGGCAATACAGTTTTAAATGTACAGAAAAGTTTCAAAGATGAATATAGTTCAAATAACATCCATTTGGTGGCTCTTTATCCAGATTAGCATCAGGTTAACATTTTATTTCATTTCCAATATCATTTGACTCTCCTCTCTCTCTTGTCTCATATCTATCTAATATTTTCCTGAATCATTCAGGATACATGACTGCATACAGCATGGCCTTTTACTCCTGAATATTTCAGTGTGTTCCTCCTAAGAACAGAGATGTTTTCTCATACAGCTGCAGTCTGGTTATCAAGTTTAGTGATGTTAGGTTAACAGTGATACAATACTTTCATCTCTGCTCTTTATATTCCAACTTTGTCAATGTGAGAATCAACTGACAACTTTGGAAAAAGAGGTTGGGGAATCCCTGGTCCTCCAGCTGTGCTTTCACTGCCGAGGGCCTGAGTTTGATCTCTGATTGGGGATCCAAGATCCCACAAGCCACAAGGCCAAAAAGAAAATAAAATTGGCTGAGGCTGAGTCGTGCTGTTGTCTGAGGGATCCACACTCTAGAAGCATCACAACAGCCAGCGGCAAAAGCCCTGAAACCAGACCACTGGGAATGATGTGGCCTCTGAACCCTATCAACAAAGTGACCTTGATCAGATTCCTCAACAGGAAGATGAGGACACTTTTAGGAATACATAAGCGGAAGTATTTACCAGTGAGAACGGATACAACGTCTGGACTTTGCTTCAAAGTAATTCTGATTTGGTGGGGTGTAGGAGGAGGGGACTGTTGAGAGTATGGATGAAACAAGACTGGCCATGAGTTGATCATTGTTGAACCAGGATGATGGATACATCATCACCAGTTCTTTTTTAAAAGATGTATCATTTTATTTATTTATTTGTTTTTGGCTGGGCTGGGTCCCCTTTGCTTCTCGGGGTTTTCCTTAGTTGTAGTGGGCAGGTGGCTACTCTCTGGTTGCAGCGCACAGGCTTCTCATTGTGGTGACTTCTCTTGTTGCAGAGCATGGGCCCTAGGGTGCACGAGCTTCAGCAGCTGTCGTGGGCTCAGTGGTTGTGGCTCCTGGGCCCTAGAGCACAGACTCACTAGTTGCAGTGCATGGGCTTAGTTGCTCAGTGGCATGTGGAGTCTTCCCAGATCAGAGATTGAACTGCGTGTCCTGCATTAGCAGGTGGATTCTTTACCACCAAACCACCAAAGAAGCCCCATCATCCAGTTTTGGGTAAGACTTTTTTTCCAAAGAAAGAAGAGTAAAATAAAAGTGGAGCAGGGTGGAAATTATTAATTAACTGCCTTAAAGGTCTGTTAAGAGGAGGTATTCAACAATTTAATTTAAATGGAATCTAAGTAAGCCTAGCCCATTTTAAATGCTATATATTAACTATTTATGGAAGAAAGTGAAGAGGAACTAAAAAGCCTCTTGATGAAAGTGAAAGAGGAGAGTGAAAGCTCAACATTCAGAAAACGAAGATCATGGCATCTGGTCCCATCACTTCATGGGAAGTAGATGGGGAAACAGTGGAAACAGTGTCAGACTTTATTTTGGGGGCTCCAAATCACTGCAGATGGTGACTGTAGCCATGAAATTAAAAGACGCTTACTCCTTGGAAGGAAAGTTATGACCAATCTAGACAGCTTATTGAAAAGCAGAGACATTACTTTGCCGACAAAGGTCCGTCTAGTCAAGGTTATGGTTTTTCCAGTGGTCACGTATGGATGTGAGAGTTGGACTGTGAAGAAAGCTGAGCGCCGAAGAGTTGATGCTTTTGAACTATGGTGTTGGAGAAGACTTTTGAGAGTCCCTTGGACTGCAAAGAGATCCAGCCAGTCCATTCTAAAGGAGATCAGTCCTGGGTGTTCATTGGAAGGACTGATGCTAAAGCTGAAACTCCAATATTTTGGCCACCTCATGCAAAGAGTTGACTCATCGGAAAAGACTGTGATGCTGGGAGGGATTGGGGGCAAGAGGAGAAGGGGACGACAGAGGATGAGATGGCTGGATGGCATCACTGACTCAATGGACGTGAGTCTGAGTAAACTCCGGGAGTTGGTGATGGACAGGGAGTCCTGGCGTGCTGCGATTCATGGGGTCGCAAATAGTCGGACACGACTGAGCGACTGAACTGAACTGAACTATCATTCAGTTGCTCAGCCGTGTTCCACTCTTTGCAATCCCATGGACTTCAGCACACCAGGCTGCCTTGTGCTTCACCATCTCCCGGACCTTGCTCAAACTCATGTTCATCATACCCTCCGTCGTCCCCTGTAATATCCCCTTCTTATCTTGGTCTCGCTTCCTCCAGAAGCAGTTCCGACAGACCACCACCAGGTGGCGGTGTCTCACAGCTTCATAGGGAGTCAGGCTCAAGAGACGCTCAGCTCTGAGAATGACTTCACTCTGTTGCTTCCTGGCTAAGATCTTGGACATTTGCTATCTCTGCATTTTGTTTTATTTATTTCTAAAGTGGGGACAGTAATATGATGGTTCAGTGACAGTGATGTAAAGTGTCTGATGCATTGTCTGGTGCATACTTTTCCAGATACCTCTTTCTGGGGCTGGATCTGGCCCTGGGCAGTGTTTCTCATCTCTCCTTAGGGGACTGTCCATCTGCCCAAATGACTGGGAGAATTTGGAGAGGTTACAAACAAGGTGAGAGATTTCTCCCCTAGCCTTACCGCATGCATTCCTTTTATTGTTGTTGTTGCTTGGCTTCACAGCATGTGGGATCTTAGTCCCCTGACCAGGGATCAAACCCAAGACGCCTGCATTGGAAGTGTGGGCGCCTTAACCACTGAACTGTCAGAGAAGTCCCTGGCATGCCTTCCTATTACAGATCAGCCCTCCAGCCACAAACAACACAGTCTTCCTGTAAGACAGGATGTTTTAGAAATCCACACCCCCTCCTTTTTAAAAATTTTTAAAAAATTTTATTTATTTTAATTGGGTGGCAAATATCCCCCCCTCCAACTTTTTTGAACTGTGGTATTGGAGAGCACTCTTGAGAGTCCCTTGGACTGCAAGGAGATCCAACCAGTCCATTGGCGATTTACATTTGAGTCTGTAAGAATCTGACCTGAGTTAGAATTACCATTCTATTACCTGTAACCTATGTTATCTCACCAGTCTGCTCCTCAATTTTCTCCTTTATAAAATGAATATCTATATGTAAAACATACCTCTCACAGTACTATCATGAAGATTCGATATGATGCTACGTGGAATAAAGAGCAGCTTTTGGGAATTCCCTGGTGATACAACGTTTAGGACTTGGCACTTCCACTGCTGGGGCCTGGGTTCAATCCCTGGTCAGGAAACTAAAGATCCTATGAGCTTCACAGGATGGCCAAAATAAAATAAAATAAAATAAAAAGCAGCTTTTATTAAGATATTGAGATGATTAAGCTAACATTTTGAGAGCTTACTATGTATAGGGCATGTAATAACACTGTGATTGCCGTCGTGACATCATGAGACAGATATTAATATTAGCAATGATCCTTGTATTATAGGAGAAGGTACTGAGGCTCAGAGAGGTAAAGTTACTTGTGGAAGATCACACAGCTGGTACCACAGCAACTTTGGGATTTAAACGCAGGCAGCCTGTCTCCAGAATCTAAACCACTAACCATTATGCTCGTCTAGCCACTCTCATCCTCTTAAACCACCTTGCATGCCCAGAAGTCAAGTTTCTTCTGGACCTGAAGTCTTTGAACAGCCAGAGCACCTCCATCCTGGCCATCTCCTGGATAGGAAGGGATGATTCAAGAAGTACAAAGCCGTCCCTTTGACCATGAAGATCAGGATAACACCTGAAGGTGGTGGTCCTCCACCCTAATTGTCCATCAAGGTCATTGGGAATCCTTGTTGAAACACAGGTCGCTGGCCCACTCCCAGAGTTTCTGATCCAGAAGGTCCAGGGTCAGGCCTGAGAATCTGCATTTTTACAAGTTTCAGGTGATGCTGGTGCTAGTGATCTCAGCAACAAGACTGAAGGAAGTTGTGTCCCTGACTGACCACGTGGAGGGGAGCCACCAGCCACCTTAGACAACATGCCTACTTCAGGAGGGTCATGAAAGAGAATGAGAACCTTCTATTTTACTTAAACCATTGTATTTTGGGTTCTGACAGTTTTAGCAACTTGGCCGTTACATTAATATAGACCTTCTCTGGGCCTTCTTATTTATTCATTTATTTTTGGGGGTGTTGGCTCTTCCGGTGCTGCACACAGGCTTCCTCTAGTTTCTGCGAGTAGGGGCTACTCTTCATTGCGTAGCACGGGCTCCAGGGCACAGGCTCAGGAGCTGTGGTGCACGGGCTTAGCTGCTCTGCAGCATGTGGAATCTTCCTGGACCAGGGCTTGAACCCGTGTCCCTTGCATTGGCAGGCAGATTCTTATCCACTGTACCATCAGGGAGTCCTGGGCTTTCTTCTTGGAAATGTTCTGGTGGACACCTTAGGTCCCATCTACAGTCAGTAACATGGCTGTTACTGACCAGCTCCGTTGACTCCCCTTAGGGGTCTAGCGATCTGATGACTGTTGCTGAGAGGCACACCCTCCAGGGTGGGGTCCAAACAGTGAATGGCCGTGTGGCTGGCAGGCTGTTCACTGCACACGGAGTGAGCAGCAAATGCAGCCTGCTCACACTTCACCTGTCAAGTCACGCACCGTGGAGCAGAGCTGCAGCCAACCACAGGAGGGCAGTTTTGTTTGTTTTTTCCCCTAGAAAACATTGCTCACCAAACTTTGCACTTTGAGGTATGGCTCTGCCCAAATGAGATCCTTGCTTCCATCTAGAGGGAGAGCCTCTTTCTGGTTTAACACAAAGGCACCCCACTGGCCCTGAGTTTAGATTCAAGAACCAGGAATTGTCAGGATTTCTGGTATTACAGACAAGGTCCGTGGAGTTCTGTAACTGGATGAGGGCTCATATGCCCACAGCAGAGAAAGTCAACCTCTGATAGCGGGTGTTTACAGCAAAGTAAAGCTTTATTTGTGGGGCTTTCCTGGTGGCTCAGATGATTAAAAAAAAAAAAAAAAAATCTCCCTGGACTCAGGTTCAATCCCTGGGTAGGGGAAAATCCCTGGAGAAGGGAATGGCAACCCACCCAGTATTCTTGTCTGGGAAATCCCATGGACAGAGGAGCCTAGTGGGCTACAGTCCATGGGATCGCAAAGGGTCGGGCATGACTGAGAGACTTAACATGCATGCATTTGTAGGACAGCAAGCAAGGAACTGGGAGAGAAATCTCAAATCCACTTGAACCTGGTCTTCGAGTTAAGGATATTTTAAAGAGGAAGATAGAAAGATTGAGCATCATCTTCTGATCTTTCTTAATCATAGTTCCAGGAATCAGGATGTCTTCAGTTTGCAATTCTTTGGCCAAGTGGCCCATGGCTTAGGGATCCCTGAGTTCATTTTGTCCTGGGGAAACATTCTGAGCTTGTAGTTAATGATATCTTTAATACCAGTTTTAGCGCACTAATGATATGACAACAGCAATCTTAGTCATCTGATTGTGGTGAAGCAGTGTTCAGTAAGGCAGACTCTGGGAGATGGTGAGGGACAGAGAGACCTGGTGTGCTCCAGTTCATGGAGTCGCAAAGAGTCAGACATGACTTGGCAATGGAACAGCAACAACAGCACAGGATTGAGGTTAGAGGGGATGAGGATGGGACTGAGGTCAGAGGAGACACTCAAGGGAAGAAAGTTTTGGAAAGAGGAATTAAATCATAAATGTGGTAAGGGAACTCAGTTTTAGGGGGACTTGGTTTCCTTCCCAAGAATTGAAGCACACACCCCCCCCCCCCAGGGATCGAAGCTGGGTTGCATGCATTGCAGCTGGATTCTTTACCAACTGAGCCAGCAGGTAAGCCCCAGTCTGTGGTCGATCGAGGCAAATTTAAGATCCAAGAACAAGAAGAAATAAAGCAGAGGGAAATCTCTTCTCAACTCCCTTCCAGGCTAAACAAGGAAGACGAAGTGGAGAATTAACCCTCAGAGAAGAGGATTAGAGGCAGCCCTGTTGGTTTCTGCAGATGGTGACTGCAGCCATAATTAAAAGATGCTTGCTCCTTGGAAGGAAAGCTATGACAAACCTAGACAGCGTAATAAAAACCAGAGACATCGCTTTGCTGCCAAAGGTCTGAACAGAGAGCTATGGTTTTCCCAGTAGTCATGTATGGATGTGAAAACTGGACCATTAAGAGTTTGGGCACTGAAGAACTGATGCTTTCAAACGGTGTTGCTGGAGAAGACTCTTGCGAGTCACTTGGACTGCAAGGAGATAAACTAGTCAATCCTCTTAGCTGAGGCATGAGGATTCAGTTCTCTTACCTGGGATGGAACTGGGCTCCCTGAATGGGGAGCATGGAGTCTTAACCACTGGACCAGAAGGAAGTCCCAGAGGGAAAATTTTTTAAGCAACTTGACTGCCAGACTTAGTATTAATATACCCACACCCTCATGGAGGCTTCAAAACCACCCTGTGCAGTGAGTACTCTTCTCATTTCATTTTATAGATATGGAAACAGAGGCAGAGAGGCCAAGACATTTGTTCAAGGTTACACAGCTTTGGATTCAGACCAGTGATTTCAAATCGACTCCCCCATGCAAGGACCCCATATGATCTGTTTTTACAGCTGCAGAAACTGAGGCGCAAGAAGGTGAAAGGGCTTGGTGAGAACCTTGGTCAGGCAGGGCTAGGTTCCTCTTTAGAAGTCAGAGAGAGGTACCTGGGCCATTCTGGGCTTGACCTGGAGGACACATGTGACTTGGCTGGCAGAGTACACAGAGTGGGAGAGGCAGTGGAATAGTTCTAAAAGAATTCCTCAGGAGGTTAAGGGCCCATGCCTGCTTTGTTTATAGCTTTGTGTTTATAGCTTTGTCAAGAAGGGCGTGAAAGAGTTATGCACAGGAATGTCTGCAAACACAGGTCTCTTATTCAGACTTCCCACCTCCTCTTCCTCTGCAGCCCTTTCTTTGGCTGCATTTTGCGGGGAAACTTGCATGAGACCCTTCCTACTCTGACCTTCTCTTCTTTTAAAAAAGTATTTATTGATTTGTCTGTGCTGGGTCTTAGTTGCAGCATGCGGTATCTTTCTTGTGGTATGGTGGTGCTTGTGGTAAAGAACCCGCCTGCCAATGCAGGAGACTTAAGAGAGGCAGGTTCCATCCCTGGCTTGGGAAGATCCCCTGGAGGACGGCATGGCAGCTCATTCCAGTGTTCTCGCCTGGAGAATCCATAGAGTGGAACCTCGTGGGCTACAGTCCATGGGGTCGTGTGGTGTCGGACACGACTGAAGTGACTCCAGCACACATACGTGCATGTGGAGTCTTTAGTTTTGGCACGTGAACCGTTAGTTGCAGCATGTGGGATCTAGTTCGTTGAACAGGGGTCGAATCCTGGCCCTTGCTCTGAGTGTGAAGTCTTAACCACTGGACCACCAGGGAAGTCCCAGTTCCTTCATTTTCAAAACTTAGTATAAGCGAGGAGCTCTAGGATAGACTTTGGAGGCAAAAACAGCTTGGGTTCAAGCCACATCTCTGCTGTATGGCGACCTTGGACATATACTTTAGCCTCTTTGAGCCTCGATTTTCCTCTGTGAATTGGGAGTGAAATGACATAAGGCCTGGCCTGTCAAACTGTCAGACAGTGCTGACTAACAGCAGGCTCTCTAATAAGAGCATTCTTGTCATTATGAATGTTTCGGTCAGAAATGTTAACATTCGCATCATTGCAAGGAAGGCTTATTGTTTGAGGGATTTTTTGCCCTTTTTTTTTTTTGCCACTTGGTATGTTGGATCTTAGTTCCCTGACTGAGGACTGAACCTGTGCTCCTTGACGTAGAATCTTGGAATTTTAACCACTGGACCGCCAGGGAAGTCCTGTTTGAGGGTTTTGGAGCTGGGTGGACCTGGGGTCAAATCCATCTCTGCTGCATTCTAACCCTGACTAGAGACTACCGCCCACCCCGTCTGAGCTGTTTCCTCATCTAGAGGACAGGGATAGCTGACTCAGAAGACGAGAGGGTTCAATCATGTAATTTCATGAATGTAAATTGCTCAGTGTAAAGCCTAGTTTGGACTAAGAAAAACTCTGTCGACATTAACTCTTATCTTGAGATTCTAAGATCCCTCAGCACTGCACCCACCCTTCCAGGTGCATCAATTACTGAGTCCAAGCTCACTCTTATTTGGAAAACCAGCTGGCTGACTGATGTGTCAAAATAACCATCTTACGGGATCTGGATGCCAGGTTCTTTTATAGAAGAGAAGTGAAAGGAGGTGAGGAAACAAGGCAAAAGCCCATTAATCTTGCCTATATCTCCTAGAATGGCAAACTTCAAGGAGGGAATGTGTCAGTCTCCTCTTTCCTGAAGCCATTCACAGGTAGGCAGGGTCAGATGGTCTCTCTGTGAGCTGAACAAAGGCATTCTAGCCCTACAAGTCAAGCAGAGGGAGCAGAGTTCCCTAAGGCAGGCCATTATGCGTGATTATAACAAAAGCAACGTAAAGCAAGTTAAAGGAACACTTCCAACATGGAGTTAGAATTGGCTCTTTCCTGCACACATCAATTCCTCTGGATGGCTTTCCTCCCAAATGAGGGTGCTTCAGCCCCCAACCTGCTTGTCTGGAATAGCAGCAAGACCAGAGCAACCCCAGCCCTTTGTGTATCTGGGAATTTCCCATCCACCCATTGTCCCAGCCACCATCCCAGCTCCAGCCTCATCTTCCCCATATCTTCCCTTGTTTGCAGCTTACCACCAAATCCTGTCCATTTTACCACCAAAGTATCTCCACTTAGAAGATACTCAATCTGGGGGCCATCTCATTTAACCACTTATACTTGCTTTCCTATTTGAAGAATATGGGGCAGAAACAGAATCTATCAATATATCAGAGGATTGTCAAATGCATTAAATAGCTAAAGACTGAAAAGCTGAGTGTCTGAGACATAGTAAGAAGTCAATAAATGTACTCACCAAAAAAAAAAGAGTTAAAACAACTCCAGGGTGACTCGCGTAAGAGGGGTTAAGTTCACAAACAACACACTGGCCCATCACACAGTTTGCAATAGTATTCTTTTCCTGACAAACTGACCCTGAAACAGGAAACAAAGCCTCCAAATCATTAAAAAAAAAAAGGCACCAGAGAGTCAACCTTCATAGCTATTAATAACACTCCAGCCAGGTGCACGTACAAACATGGAGCTTATACTTGAAAGTACTTGTTTAAATGGGAATGCTATGTTATAGGAGATCTCACTGTGAAATGGCCAAGATGGGGTTCTTTTGACATTCTAAGATTGTTTGTTCTGTGTAAGCTCTAGAAAGCCCGCTTGAAAAAGCTATTCCCCCACCTCCCCCGCCTCCCTCAAAATTCTGACTCTAAGGGAACAGAAGTCCTGTTAAGATGGAAGAGTCAATATTGACTTTCCACATGCTAGATCTGTCTCTTTGACTTAACCCTGACTCTGGTATTCTTTACCAGGGCTTCCCTGGTACTTAGCTGGTAAAGAATCCCCTTGCAATGCAGGAGACCCCAGTTCAATTCCTGGGTTGGGAAGGTCCCCTGGAGAAGGGAACAGCTATCCACTCGAGTGTTCTTGCCTGGAGAATTCCACGGACAGAGGAGTCGGGCAGGCTGCAGCCCACAGGGTCACAGGGAGTCAGACACAACTGAATGACTAACACTAGGAGATATTTGCAAGACGAATGGCCTTTTTCACTTTGTTTCCTTACCTCCCTGCCCCAGCTTCTAATTCATAAACAAATCTGGCATCCAGACCCTGACAGGATGGTTATTTTGAGATTTTAGTCTGCTGTCTTCTTGGTCAGCCAGCTTTCTGAATAAAGTCCTATTCCTTGCCTCAACACTGTGTCTCTCGGATTCGTTGGCCTATTGTGGCAAGCAGAGTGAGCTTGGACTCCATAAGAATCCTAAGGGGAGCTTGCATTCTTCTTCAGGTGCCTTTGGGATGTAAATGACCTGCTCTTTTCAAGGAACTTTTACGTAGTGACAATTCCAGGACTTCCCTGGTGGTCCCGTGGTTAAGACTGTGCTTCCAATGCAGGGAGTCCAGGTTTCATCCTGAGTCGGAGAACTAGATCCCACGTGCTCCAGCTAAACTGAAGATCCTGCCTGCTGCAGCAAAGATCCTGTGTACGGCACAGTCAAATAACTACAGACTTTTTAAAATAAGAGAGATAATTCTTAAAATAAAAAAAAAAGACCTTTTAAAACTCAAAAATTTAAGTGTCTTCTCCACAAAAACAGTATAAGACTTTAGCCTTCAGAGTGAGCAGACCTAACATATCTCAACTGCTATTTATAAACGAGTTAATTTTATATTGTATCTGATCCATGACTGAAGTTTCATTTTTATTTCTATTTTTTAAATTCATGACGAAAGTTTTAAAATGAAAGTTGAGATCTGTTGTTACGTCTGTCTATATGTCTATTTGTGTACACTATAGATATAATATTTTTCTATCTCTGAAGGTATTACCAAAACTAATTTGTAAAAGACCTCTATTTAATTGGCATAAAGGTAAGTGCAAAAATGTTAGTAAAATTCCAGAGGATCAGCACAGTTTTTGGTAAAGTATAAAATTTTGGATGTAAAGTATTTGGTTAGTCAAAATAAGAAGACTGGACAGGAAGATGATCCTGCTGACCAAAAAGATGCACAGTGTGAGAACTGTGAGTTGTTTTCTTTGGGGCAAAGTGAGGACAGCAACCTGGGAGGACTGCATCCCAAATACCTCTGAGAAACTATAGTAGTTCCAAAGAGGTAGTGGGAGAAGATCAATATATATGATTTTGGTGAAAGGGGAGTTCCATGTAATCAAGCACTTATTTTACAAACGGTTTTCTGCTAGTCACAAGGAGCTTATGTCACCATGAAGAGATCTTGTGCATTTCTAGATATGAGGAGATGCAAAGATTGGGATAATCAAATGAGCTCCTGAAAACATCAAACTATGTAGAGATTTGTTCCACCAGCTTCCTGGAGCATAGAGTGCCTCATTCTCCACACTGAACTCATTTCAGAAGCGTGTCAAAGGTCGACAGCTGCAGCAGCACAGGATTCAGTCTTTGCAGAGGCAGATGGCTAATGTCCTTGGCAAGTGCCAATTTGTAGTTGATAATCCCTTGAGTGATGGATTAAAGAACAAGAAGATATGACAAATAGTACTGCAAGAACTTCCTTCTCCCATTAAAGACCTTGTTCTCATTCTCTCGCCTCTGCGCTTCCAAGATGACCAAGAAAAGAAAGAACAACGGTCATGCCTAAAAGGGCCATGGCCACGTGCAGCCTATTCACTGTACCAACTGTGTCCATGCGTGCCCAAGGATAAGGCCATTAAGAAGTTCATCATTCGAACATCGTAGAGGCCGCACCTGTCACGGACATTTCTGAAGCGAGTGTTTTTGATGCCTATGTGCTTCCCAAGCTGTATGTGAAACGACATTGCTGCGTGAGTCGTGTCATTCACAGTAAGGTTGTCAGGAATTGCTCTCAGGAAGCTGGGAAGGACCAAACACCACCCGATTTAGACCTGTGGGTGCTGCCCCATGTCCTCAACCAAAGCCCATGTAAGGATCTGCCGAGGTCCAGCCCCAGTGGATCCAGGGGTAATTCGAAGGGTGAACGGGCGTAGGCGAGGAAAAACTTATCTATTTATTTAATTAGAAATATAAGATTAGATTAGGAAGAA